>CM060915.1:911635176-921635176 GCA_030737875.1 Allium sativum
AAGTCATGAATGGATTATGAGTAGATGATGTGAATTGTCGTATATGTTGTTGTAAACCTTATGCTATCATGAATGTTAAAAATCCTATGCTATGTGGTGATGATATCCTATATGTTGTAAATCATGTTATGATGATGTTATGTATGTTGATAGTTTCTATGCTAAGTTGTGATGAATCATACATGTTAAAAAGCCATGATGTTACTATCTATGCTAACTAGTTCATGTTAATCAAATCATGATGTTGATATTATTTGGGTTATGTTGGTCTATATGACAAGTCGCATATGCAAGTTTGGGTTGATTAGTAAAAGGTTATGAACATATGCCATGACACCTATTATGACATCTAGAATTATGCTATGACATATGTGAAATTCTATGCTAGTTCACACCATCATTATGTTGCCTAAAACCCCATATGCAAGTTGATACATGAATTTGGGTTATGATCATATCATGTAAATTGTGCCATTTAACAAGTTGACACCTTTAGATCCTTAACATGTGTAGTTTATGCAAGTTTCACCCCTATTATGATTAGATTCATTTTAATTGTCTATATGTTGTGATAATTTATTTTTGTGCTATGAGTTAGACTATTCGAGTCTAACGTATATTCTACGTTGAATACGCGAACGTATAAACGTGGGGTAGGGGTAATATTAAGGAATTAATAATAAGAAGTTGGGGTGCAATTGATATGATTTTGCATGCCATGAGTGGATGACCATAACTGAGTCAATTATGGACATCAATAAAAGTGGACTTAATTAATAATTTGGATAGGGAATTATTAAAAATGGGGTAAAAGATTAATAAAGTGGACTTAATTAATAATTTGCCGAACCCGCCCGGCAAATCCAGCTGCCATAAATGCCAGTCCAATGTGATAGGTCTTTATGAGGTTATGGCCTGAATGAATTAAGAAATACTTAACCAGATAAACATGTAAGGTGGGACATGGGGGTTAAGTAGGTGCCTTGGGTGGCATGAGGAATCTAGTGGATGCCTTTAGTGGCATGTGAAATACGATTAGTAAGACTTAACCAAACACACATGTAAATGAACATGACTTAGAGGGTTAAGTGGGATATACTAGTGGTGACAAGCTTAGGTGGGTAGCTTGTGGGGGCCCATTTCAACCAGTATCCCAAACGTATCTTTGTGGGCTTGACCCAAGTCGAGGACGGGACACGCATACTGGGTTTGACTATAAGAGGCCAAAACGGGGAGCGGTGGCAACGCAAGTCCAACGGGTTTCATATGCGTGTGTGGACCCGGGCTGGTAGGTAAGACGTTGTTGCATCGTGTAGGTATAAGCCGTGCATTCTCAAGTTGTATCGGGTTGCCACTTTAGGGGAGTGATACACCCCACTGTGGGTCCAGCATGGGTATCTACGAGCAGGGAGCCGATCGAAAGTGGGTAGTGGGTTACACCTAGTGGAGATTGGGGCAGACGACACCTATGTAGTCAGCTAGGGGTACGTACGGCTATTTATATTGTTTCTGTGTGAAGCAAGTGGGATCAACCTTTAGGGTGACTGATGCGGTGCAGTGTAGTAATGTGCGGTGCAGTGTAGCAATTATTCGTTAGTAATTAGGTGTGTCTTTACCGTTATCTTTAACGTTATCTTTATCTGCTCATTCCGTACCTAATAGTTCATAGACATTTACTTGTCTTCCAGCTTATGCCTTAGTCTAGTTATTTTGGATAATAGTATTGTTAGAATTATCATACTCGCCAGACTTTATGTCTGACCCCCTCCATTTCTATCCTTTTCCCCCTCCAGGTCCTCAGGTTGGGCCCAGCTCTAGTGGAGTTTGATTGGATTGCTTTATCTCTCTTGGAAAGCTTGGACCGTTGAAGTAAAGTCCAGCTTGTTATCTTTTTAATGGCTATTTGTGTAATGGGATTATGTAATTTTGTTTTAGCAAGATGGATAATGTACTTGACTATGATTTATGGTTTGATGATGTAACAAACTTGTTTAATTTCCGCTGCAATAAAATGAAGTTTTAGATTTCCAAGTACTACTTATTATCTGTCTTGTTGTAATTTTTCTATTCTATATTCACTTATAACTTCCATGGAAGTTAATGCATTCCCTTTGTGAGTGACATTAATGGACGTGGGGTGTTATACGTGGTATCAGAGCTGAAGGTTACCAGAACAGATATTTTTTTTAGAAAAACTATTTTTCTAAAGTATTTATGGAAGAAGTGCTTTCAAAAACATGTTTTAATGAGTAATTTAAAGAGGAAAGTTTTTAAGAAAAACATAATCCCCAATAGCCATATCTTTATCTTTCGAATTCTCCATTTTGAATGTTTCCTTTTTCGTTTCAGCATGGCTGAAGATCTTAACCTACCTGACGGTGTAACGATACCAGGATGGTATAGGAGACTATTAGAGGCTAGGGCCACCGCAGGTCCGGCCAATGTTCCTCCACCACCAGTTGCACTCGTTCCTCCTCCTCCTCGCGTAGATACTTTTGCAAAGATGTTCAAGGAATTTACGGCTATGGGTGGAAAACCCTTTCAAGGGTCAGAAACGTTCGTGGAAGCTAGGGATTAGCTTAGGGAGGTGGAAGAATTGCTAGAAATCTTTGAAGTGGAAGAAGGAAGGAGAGTTAAATTAGCAGCTTGGTTAATGAAGGGAGAGGCCTCGTTCTGGTGGGAGGTCACCAATGGGGAGCGTCCTGTTGATTCTTGGGCGGATTTCAGACGTAGGTTTGAGGCGAAGTTTCTCTCAAGGGAGAAGAGAATCTATATATGGAAAAGTTCTTGACATTGAAGCAAGGAAGCTCGTCAGTAAAAGAATATGTCAACAAATTTAATCAGTTAGCAAGGTTTGGCTTGGACTTAATGAACACGCCGGAGAAGAAGGCTCCGAGGTTCGTTAATGGGTTGAATGAACCGTTGCAAGGGTTGGCTATGACCTACATCCCTATGGGGGCCACCTTTGAGAAGCTTGTAGACATGGCACTCATGCACGAGGAGAAAAGCGCTAAAGCTGATAAGGCACCCGAGAAGAAAAAGGATCAGAAGAAACCACAACAACAAAACAAGAAGGGTGGTAAAGACAACAACGGCAAGGGAAAGAAGAAATGTTTTAACTGTGGGACACCAGACCATCTCAGCAAGGATTGCCGAATGAAAAAGAAGACTGGTTGTTTCCACTGTGGCGAATCGGGACATCTAGTGAAGGACTGCCCAAAGAAGGGGCAGAGGGCAGGAGCTACCTCGGGAGGACATGTGCAAGCTCTTATGGCACCAGGGCAGGCAAGGGGACAAGTACAGGCTCTCGCGGTCCCACCGCTGCAAGAACGAGGTAGAACCATTTCCGTTGAAAGCCTAGTTTTTCTGTTTGATCATCCTTTCCGTACCTTATTTGATTCAGGCGCATCGCATTCGTTTATCTCTACGTCATTAGTTGAATCACTGCACTTAAACACCAGTTTAATATAGGATCCCTTAGTTGTTTCGAATCCAATAGGGGGCTCAGCTTATTTGTCCATGATGTGTTTGGATTTGAAAATTTCTATAATTAGCGTTGAGTTTAGATGTGATGCTTATGTGTTGGGCTTCATGGGCTATAATTTTAGGAATGGATTGGTCATCCAGAAATGGGGTCGTTCTTGATTGTGAAAGGAGAGTAGTTAGGCTCGTGACTCGCCTTGGTAACGCTCTCGAAATCTTTTGTAGTCCCATAAATTCCGTTATGCTAAGTTATTTAGAATCGCTTGACGCGTCAGAGGAAAATCTACAATCTGTTAGAGTGGTCCGAGAATATTCGGATGTGTTTGAGGAGGTGAAGGGCTTGCCTCCGAAGCGGGAGATAGATTTTCGAATATATCTTGTGGATAATGCGAAACCAGTATCTTTGCCAGTACGCCACATGGCTCCACGTGAAAGGAGGGAACTCGATAAGCAAGTGAAGGAGTTGCTTGAGAAGGGGTTCATAAGACGAAGTATATCGGAGTGGGGTGCTCTAGTAGTATTTGCCACGAAGGCGGATGGGTCCCTTAGACTTTGTGTGGACTATAGAGAACTTAATAAGCTTACTAAGAAAAACAGACACCCACTGCCGAGGATTGACGATCTCTTCGATCAGTTAGTTGGCGCCTCAGTGTTTTCGCAGTTGGACTTAGCCACTGGTTTCCATCAGTTGAGAGTGGCTGAGGATAGCATTGACAAGACTGCCTTTAGGACTCCGGACGGTTTCTATGAATGGCTAGTGATGCCCTTCGGTTTGACAAACGCCCCCGCATACTTTGTTGATTTGATGAGTAGGGTGTTTAGGGAGTACCTTAACAAGTTCGTGGTAGTCTTTGTAGATGACATCCTGATCTTTTCTAAGGACGAAGAAGAGCATGCCCTACATCTTAGGGAAGTGTTGGAGACCCTACGAGCGCATAACCTTAAAGCAAAATTTTCTAAGTGTCCCTTCTGGCGGAAAGAAGTACGATTCTTAGGGCACGTGGTTTCCAAAGAAGGGATAGCTGTGGATCCCGCGAAGGTGGTGGCCATCCAAGATTGGAAGGTCCCTAAAAATGCTACCGAAGTAAGAAGTTTCTTGGGGTTGGCTGGCTACTATAGGAAGTTTATCAAAGACTTCGCAAAGATATCAGCCCCATTGACACGCTTGACGAAGAAGAACCTAGTTTTCACATGGGACGTAGATTGTGATGATGCGTTCCAACGGTTGAAGAGAGCTTTGACCTCAGCCCCAGTCTTAGTACTGCCAGACGGGAGTAAGCCATTTACCGTATATACTGACGGTTGTGGGACAGGACTAGGTGCAGTCTTAATGCAAGAGGGTAGGGTGATAGCCTATGGTGGAAGGCAGTTGAGAGCGCATGAGAAGAATTACCCCACTCATGACCTAGAGTTGGCCGCTATTGTTTTCGCGCTTAAGTCTTGGCGTCATTATCTTCTTGGCGAGAGATTCGAATTATTCACCGACCACAAATCGCTAAAATACTTATTCTCTCAAAAGGACTTGAACTTAAGGCAGCAAAGGTGGATGGAGTTCTTAGCATCCTACGACTTCGAGATAGCATATACCCCTGGCAAGGATAACGTGGTGGCAGACGCCTTAAGTAGAAAAAGATTATCCTTAAGTCCTTTGTCTGTTGAGCGGCGAAGCTTAGAATTCATTTCGATGTTTGACTTTAGACCTTCCGTTGACTTTGTACCCGGTTTGCTAGCATCCTTGGAGGTCAGACCTACGCTTTTGGGACGGATTGGCGAGGCACAGCGAGACGACCCGCAGTTGGTTGAGTTAGTAGAAAAGCTCAAAGGAGGGGAGTCATCAAGCCATCTCCATAGGTATACCCTAGATGATAGGGGTTGGTTACGTAGGGACGGTAGACTTTGTGTACCAAAAGATGATGACCTAAGGAATACTATTCTTGACGAAGTGCATCATTCGAAGATGACCATTCATCCCGGTGGGGACAAGATGTACATGGACATGAGACGAGTTTACTTTTGGGCCGGTATGAAGAGGGACGTGGCCGAGTATGTCGCTAGATGCTTGGTATGCCAACAAGTAAAGGCGGAGCAAAAGAAACCCTGTGGGTTGCTTCACCCATTGGAGCTTCCACTATGGAAGTGGGAGAGTGTCTCGATGGATTTTTTGGATGGATTACCAAGATCGAGGAAGGGTAATACGGGGATTTGGGTTATAGTAAATAGACTTACTAAGAGCTCCCATTTTATTCCCGTGAAGAGTAAGAGGACTGCTCCATGGTTAGCTTCTGCATACGTCCGAGAGATAGTTCGTTTGCACGGTGTTCCTTCTAGCATAGTGAGCGACCGCGATCCTATTTTCACTAGTGAATTTTGGAAAAGCTTACAAGAGGCGGTAGGGACTCAGTTATGTTTGAGCACCGCATATCATCCTCAGACGGACGGCCAAACCGAGAGGGTGAGTCGCATTCTAGAGGATCTTTTGAGGCTATGTATCCTAGACTTTGGGGGCACATGGGAAGAGCATCTTCCATTGGTGGAGTTCGCATATAATAACAGCTTTCAGTCCAGCATTGGCATGGCACCTTTCGAAGCTCTTTATGGACGACCTTGTCGTTCACCTACATGTTGGTGGGAATCTACGGATAAGATCTTACTTAGGCCCGATATGATTAGGGAGACTTCGGAGAAGATCGACTTGATTCGAAGGAGGATGAAAGCAGTGCAAGATAGGCAGAAATCTTATGCGGATAAGAGGAGGACAGATCTTGAGTTTGAAGTTCGGGACATGGTCTTTATCAAAGTGTCTCCATTACGGAACGTAGTTCGCTTTGGGTCCATTGGAAAGTTAGCACCAAGGTTTGTAGGGACGTTTCCTATTAAGGAAAAGATTGGACAGATGGCGTATAGAGTGGAGTTGCCCGAGAGACTTAGTGGTGTACACGACGTATTCCATGTGTCACATTTGAGGAAGTGCTTGCACGAGACCGTAGAAGTGGTAGAGCCGAGCTTGCTTAGAGAGGTGGAGATAGAGCGTGATGCGACGATTCGACGAGCTCCTATGCGCATTCTTGGGTCAAAGATTAAGAAGCTGAGAAATCGAGAGGTCAGACTAGTCAAAGTACAATGGGGAGATGATGAGAGCAACGCTACTTGGGAGACAGAAGAGAAGATGAGTTCACGATACCCTTTCCTTTTCGAGGGTATGTCCTTTAATTTCTCCTTTATCGCTTATCTTGTACTTATCTTACCTTTAGAGTATCCTCTCTCTAGTATCTTTGACCTTTAGTTAAGATAATCCTATGGTTGAAACATGTGTTTGAGACATGTTATGTATGATGGATGCAAAGTGGATGCAAGTGTTTTCTAGTGGTTGCTCGTGGACGCATATACACACTCTATTAGGCACTAGATTGGCTCAGTCACTTCATACTGCATATTGCATATAAATGGCTGTATTTAGCACAATGGATGTATGATGATTGTATTATCATATGGATACTGCATTCGGATGATGATTGTGCACGCATGTAGAGATAATATGTAGCATTAAGGAACTTTTGCATACATAATGGATGCATGGCACTATCATGATTTGCATTAAGGAGGTCGACTGAATCAATGGACCGCCTGATTTTGCATTAGATATGGACATATACACACATTGTGCATTTAAACACGAAAGCATTAGAAGTCTATAAGGACAATGGATGCCTGTGTTTGATGGTTGAGTAGATGGATGATTGGATGTTAGGATATACATTCTTCTTAAACTTGAAGCTTTCGGGGACGAAATCCTTTAAGGAGGGGAGAATGTAACACCCCGTAATTCTGATAATATTAACATTCACAAATTAAATAATAGCTAATCTCAGACGTGAGAATTGTGGGAAACGGGTTGCGCCATTGTGTTCGTCTTGGAATTCTGGTTGAGATAGAGTTCGAGTTTGCGTGAATTGGACTTCGTATGAAGAAGTTATGGCCATCGAAAGTTTCAGAAAATTCAAAACAGCTCGTAGGAAATTTTAAATTCAAACAGAAAAAGTGCAGAAGCGGGCTGGACGGGAAAAATTCACGCCTAGGCAGGTCGACTGGGGGATCGACACTAGTGTCGACCTGCCCCCCCCCCCCCCAAGTCGACTATAGTGTCGACCTGGGTCTGGCGGCTAGGGTTTGGGCAGAGCCCAATCCTGAGCTGCTGATGTGTCTTTAGGGCTGTGTTGGCAAATTAAACGGTTCAGTTTAGTTTTGAGTTGATCTGACGGTCTAAATAAACCCTAAACTCTATAAATACCTAGGTAGTCTCTCACCCTAATTCATAAGAAAAATAGAAAAGCTACCGTCATACCGTCGCCATGGAACTCAGTGGAGCCGCCGCCAACTAAGAAGGAAGAAAAGCTAATTCTACTCAATTCTAAAGCAAAGCAAAACTCTCTTTTCTTCTCTAATAGTGAGTATGATAGTCTTAACAAGATTATTATCATTTTAATTAGGTTAAGTCATGAATAGATTATGAGTAGATGATGTGAATTGTCGTATATGTTGTTGTAAACCTTATGCTATCATGAATGTTAAAAATCCTATGCTATGTGGTGATGATATCCTATATGTTGTAAATCATGCTATGATGATGTTATGTATGTTGATAGTTTCTATGCTAAGTTGTGATGAATCATACATGTTAAAAAGCCATGATGTTACTATCTATGCTAACTAGTTCATGTTAATCAAATCATGATGTTGATATTATTTGGGTTATGTTGGTCTATATGACAAGTCGCATATGCAAGTTTGGGTTGATTAGTAAAAGGTTATGAACATATGCCATGACACCTATTATGACATCTAGAATTATGCTATGACATATGTGAAATTCTATGCTAGTTCACACCATCATTATGTTGCCTAAAACCCCATATGCAAGTTGATACATGAATTTGGGTTATGATCATATCATGTAAATTGTGCCATTTAACAAGTTGACACCTTTAGATCCTTAACATGTGTAGTTTATGCAAGTTTCACCCCTATTATGATTAGATTCATTTTAATTGTCTATATGTTGTGATAATTTATTTTTGTACTATGAGTTAGACTATTCGAGTCTAACGTATATTCTACGTTGAATACGCGAACGTATAAACGTGGGGTAGGGGTAATATTAAGGAATTAATAATAAGAAGTTAGGGTGCAATTGATATGATTTTGCATGCCATGAGTGGATGACCATAACTGAGTCAATTATGGACATCAATAAAAGTGGACTTAATTAATAATTTGGATAGGGAATTATTAAAAATGGGGTAAAAGATTATAAGTGGTAATCAATGCTTAGGACACGAGGTTGGACTCGTTTGTGACGTAAACCTGCCCGGAACCGCCCAGCAAATCCAGTGGTCACAAATGTCAGCCCAATGTGAGAGGTCCTAGGCCTGAACTAAAGCATAACAGTTGTAAAGACACGAGGTTAGACTCTTTTATGGTGTAAGACTGCCCGGACCCGCACGGCAAATCCAGCTGCCATAAATGCCAGTCCAATGTGAGAGGTCTTTATGAGGTTATGGCCTGAATGAATTAAGAAATACTTAACCAGATAAACATGTAAGGTGGGACATGGGGGTTAAGTAGGTGCCTTGGGTGGCATGAGGAATCTAGTGGGTGCCCTTAGTGGCATGTGAAATACGATTAGTAAGACTTAACCAAACACACATGTAAATGAACATGACTAAGAGGGTTAAGTGGGATATACTAATGGTGACAAGCTTAGGTGGGTAGCTTGTGGGGGCCCATTTCAACCAGTATCCCAAACGTATCTTTGTGGGTTTGACCCAAGTCGAGGACGGGACACGCATACTGGGTTTGACTATAAGAGGCCAAAACGGGGAGCGGTGGCAACGCAAGTCCAACGGGTTTCATATGCGTGTGTGGACCCGGGCTGGTAGGTAAGACGTTGTTGCATCGTGTAGGTATAAGCTGTGCTTTCTCAAGTTGTATCGGGCTGCCAATTTAGGGGAGTGATACACCCCACTATGGGGCCAGCATGGGTATCTACGAGTAGGGAGCCGATCGAAAGTGGGTAGTGGGATACAGCTAGTGGAGATAGGGCCAGACGACACCTATGTAGTCAGCTAGGGGTACGTAAGGCTATTTATATTGTTTCTATGTGAAGCAAGTGGGATCAACCTTTAGGGTGACTTGTGCGGTGCAGTGTAGTAATGTGTGGTGCAGTGTAGCAATTATTCGTTAGTAATTAGGTGTGTCTTTACCGTTATCTTTATCTGCTCATTCCGTACCTAATAGTTCATAGACATTTACTTGTCTTCCAGCTTATGCCTTAGTCTAGTTATTTTGGATAATAGTATTGTTAGAATTATCATACTCGCCAGACTTTATGTCTGACCCCCTCCATTTCTATCCTTTTTCCCCCTCCAGGTCCTCAGGTTGGGCCCAGCTCTAGTGGAGTTTGATTGGATTGCTTTATCTTTCTTGGAAAGCTTGGACCGTTGAAGTAAAGTCCAGCTTGTTATCTTTTTAATGGCTATTTGTGTAATGGGATTATGTAATTTTGTTTTATCAAGATGGATAATGTACTTGACTATGATTTATGGTTTGATGATGTAACAAACTTGTTTAATTTCCGCTGCAATAAAATGAAGTTTTAGATTTCCAAGTACTACTTATTATCTGTCTTGTTGTAATTTTTCTGTTCTATATTCACTTATAACCTCCATGGAAGTTAATGCATTCCCTTTGTGAGTGACATTAATGGACGTGGGGTGTTACATGGATCCTGCGAATGGTTGGCTGAGAAGGACCGGGCACGAGTTCCATTTGGGAAGGCTGAGAAGATGAAGCTAAAGCCTATTTTCCCTTACGAGAGGACTTATGAGCGGGAACCGCAGGAGGACGTGCAGATGGAGGCGGTGGAGGTCGTGCAAGCTTTCTCTTCCTCAAAATCGTTTGGAGAATGCGTTTAATGCCCAAGCACTTTGCCTTCGATGGCTCCGGCACCTCCGCCACTAACTCGTCAACCAACTCGGCCACAATCAGTCTGTAATACACAAATTATGATCATGTCAATTTATATATGGTTTGATATTAAACAAAATGTACATACCAGGCTTCACTCAAGCGGTGCTCTAGGGGTGTAGGGTTCTGCGCCTTGAGGAATATCTAGAGGCAGGTCTATAGGATTAACAATATAACGGTGTGTGATGTTCCAATTTCATGTGTAGCATTCTATATCGGATACCGTTGCCGCACTTGCTCTTGCACATGATCATAGAGATGGTTCCATGTATTGATTGCTGCTTGATAGGCCTCGTTGTTCCCGGCTTCAACCATGTAGTGCGATGGCTTCTCAGGAATGTGTTGTAGCAAGCCAAATTGTCTCATCACTCTATCCGGTGGATTATTCGAGACGTCCTGAAAACAAATTAGCAGCACGTGTGCTGTCCAAAGCTGGATAGAAGCAACACACAATGGAGGTAGATAAGGAAATGCATCGGTGTAGGGGGTCCATGAAACAACATCGTAATCGAGTACATCGAATTCGTTACGATAGAAATTAACATTGTGTTTGGGCGTCGCCAACGAGCTCTTCGGGACGACCCACCTATTAAAAACATTCAAGATTAATTGCCGCAATTAAAAAATAACTATCTACAACTTATAATTCTAGTAATAGTACCTTGAAGCAAAAGGCAAAGAAAAATCGATTTCCGAACTCTTCATTGTTATTCTCCCAACTGGGAGATACGTCCAAGTCCAAGCCTGTAAACGAGTATACGTATAATAGAACATAAGATGCATATGTATATAATAGAACATAAGATGTATACGTATAATAAAATGTAAGATGTAATACCTGCACCAATGTAAGACAACCTCCAATGGAATCGCCCCGCCCTAAAGTCAACCGTGATAGCTCCGCATACGTGTAGCCAAGCACAGCGCTACCCCAAGCATACCGCCGACATACATCAAAGTCCTCCAAGTAACGTAGCCATCTAAGCCACACCCGAGATTTCGAATGGTCACATATCAAACGTGACGTGATAATGTGAATTATAATCGTACGCGCACGCTGCTCCACCTGTACTGGCGAAGCATCCTCAGGAATGTCCGTAGCTTGTTGTGCATTAAACCACTTCATAGTAATCATCTCGGACGCCACCACGCATCTCCTGGAGGAGATAATCCTAACAGCCTCTGATATATCTCAGCATAATCAGCTGGTTCAGGTCCGGTGAATGGATGACCATCGATTGGTATGCCAAGCAAAACCGCTACGTCCTCCAATGTAATCATCATTTCACCGCATCTAAGGTGAAATGACGATGTCTCCGATCTCCATCGATCAATCAAAGCCATTATAAGATGGCGGTCAAGTTGTATGGATCCAAGTCGATGTATCAAAAGAAATCCCGCTCGTTCAAGAAGTGCTAACACACCAACATGATTTGAAGTGACCGACTTTAACGAAGACGAGTGCTTTATGGTTTCAACAGGAGTTTTGTCCTGCCACACAATAACAAAATTGATTTTTTAGTTAGTTAACACACACAATAACAACAAAGGGATGGGTGCTCTATGCTTACGGACATCAATTCCACATTATTTGAATGATGTTCGGACTGTAAACGCTCCCGTCTACGAGTTCGACCAACATCTCCGCGTATTCTACAATAACTCAATGCTAACAAATTTAGTATTATGTTTCTCCAAAACAAATACATGAACACCAATCTTCAATTCCATACAAACTCAGTATTATGAAATCATCCAGCAATCTTCAATTCTACAAAACTACCATGAAATTTTATTTTCTATGACAACGCTAAACCTAATTTCTTCGAATCTCAATAAAACTAACATGAAATCCACTATTGTATATATTAGACAACGATAGATCATCATTAACTAGCAATGAATCAACTGTGCACAAATTCTCAAGGATAATAAAAAAACGCCAAATCCAATTTCTGAAAGAACGAGGCAAAATTTAAAGAGATTGTTACCTAAAGCTTGATCTTGTGTCGAGGAGCTTGCTATATTTAATTGAGAACTTGAATTTAGTTGAACAAATTTGGGTTTTGATTTAATTAAGGTATAGGGTTTTGGGTTGTAAGTGGAAGAGTCTAAGAAATGAGGAGGAAAGGGGTAGGCTGTTTAAAAATAAATAAACAAATCTACCGGGGCGCAATCCTGGATTGCACCCCGAAAGATTTGTTCATATTGTTGCAATAATATAAATGAACATCCATATCATTCTCCAACGTAACAAAAGAAGGTTATATTTGCAATATTTTGCAAAAAAAGGCTAAAAGTGGAGAAACAAAAGTAGGCCACATATGAAAAATGCGCTCTCTCTCTCTATATATATATATATACATATATATATATATATACATATATATATATATATATATGCAACATATACAACACATATAAACCTTCCTCTCTGTCTGCATCATATAGATACAACACATATAAATAAACCCAATTCCAGAAGTAGTAAAAAAAAAAAAAAAAAAAAAAAAAAAAAAAAAAAAAAAAACCATACAACGCATGCTACCAACGTATCACACTGCCCAAGTTCTTATAAAAAAACCCATATACTTATCAGTATTTCACAAAACAAAATAATCGTAATGCCAAATCCCCATTTCCATCCAACAAAACAAATATCAAACCTCCTCAAATGCATTCAACATGTGCAAACGACGCACTCTCCACAATCGTATCAAATCCATCAACATATGGGAAATATATACAAACCAAAATAACCAAACATCCATCCAAATTATCTTATCAACCAAATAACTAACGGATGCAAAGGCTGAAACAGCATCTTGTTCCTGCCAAACAAAACACTGATATATTTGGAGCATTAACCTAACGCATTAATCATCAGTGCACAATCATGGATCATCTCGGCCGAGGTACAACTGTATTAAGGTGAGTTTCAAACTTGCACAGTTTTTAAGCCTTTATTTGAATGTGTAAACTGTATCTTGCGTTACATATCTTTGAATCTTCTCCTCACTTTGACATACAATTCTGAAAAATATACGAATTGGCGCTTCACGAAAATTCATCAAACACCAATTCTGGTTTGTATGTTTAAACAGAAAATATTTTAAGCACCATGGCTCTTTATGACTTAGCTGAGCATCACGAAGGAAGAACTTCCGCTTTTGCAACCTACATAAATTCAAGATATCAACATTTGTTTTTACATGTTTAACTATTTTAGATAACTTCGGAATAAGTAGTGCACACATTTTATATATTGGATATAAACTGATTTTATGTTTTACTAGCATATGATAAGTACTGCTGTAACGAATATACTTAAGTCTTTTAGAAACAAAAAGTCACAGCTAACTAGCTGTTATCATTAGTAGCTACTGGCTAATAATTTGATAGCAGGCGAGTTCAACAGCTTGATGGTTTCAAAGTTGGAATGCATTCGGATGATCTTAATTATATGTCATTCTGATTGGGTTGGTGGGAATGCATTATCAGCTTAGGGAACTCCGGCTTGCTTGCCTGTTGCCCGAGTGATTTTACATATAACATAGAAAATATATATATATATATATATATATATATATATATATATATATATATATATATATTTGAAAGAAATACCAACATATGTACAGGATAAATGTCTAAAACAGTTCGTATAGAGTACAAAGGAAGCAAAACAGTTCGTAATATATGCCAATCAGTAAGCTATACTCTTTCCTCGTAAACAAGGAAGGTTCATTTAGAAGATTTCTTGGTCTGCTTTGTACACCCCATACCAATTTTAGTAACCTCCATCCCATTGCCAATAGGCAACACCCCAAATTCTAACACTCCACCATCCTCCTCCCTACTAACCTTTCCCCTCTTCAACTTGACATAAGAAGCTGATGCTTTCTTCTTCTCATTCTTTCGATGAAACAAATCGCTTAGCACAACCACGGAACCATTAGGATTCATATCCATACCCAACAGCACTTGTTCACAATCATCAATCCTACTATCTACTACTGCAAAATCAATGTTCTTGAACTCTTCAATCACTTCGCTAAGCTCTCCAACTTTGAAGTCTGCCACGTCTCCGAGTCCGAACCCTTCGAGTTGAGATCTCATTCGTGTAGCAGCAGTTTGGTCATCGCACACACAAATCAGACGACCACTGGTGTATGTTGCAGCAATTGCTAATGCTAATGTTGAAGGAGACGGTCCTTCTTCTTTGGATGTAACGTTCACCATCAGCTTTGCTTGGTTGCCTGCAGCAACCGCTGATATGTACTCTATGCATTCTGGTTCCACTATTCTTTTGCTGCTTTCTTCCGATCCCTGATTCTTTAAAGTCTTACACTGAAATTGTAAATGAGAAAGAAAGAATAATTAACAGACATACAGGGTAAACAAGTTCAGCAATGCTGTGAGGCCCGGAATACAAGGTCAAGGAAAGTGCGGATGTAATCACAGCCATACACATATTTACTGCCCTCTGTATTTCACCCTTAAATTCAAATTCGTTCAAATTCATATCCATTTACTTCAGGCTCCATAACACTGTTCAAACAAGTTAAAGGGTATAATGAAGTTAATAGACGTACGTACCAATTCAAGCGTGCTTAGATAGGCTTTCATTGCACTCAAAGCTGACCAGTTGCCCATATTTTTCTTCACAGACATGAGGTAATTACGACTTATGATGAAGGTTTTATCAGAATCCACAATTTGATATGCTTTTCAGAGACCATTGATGAAGAATGCTTAAATCATTGCTGGCATATATATAGCAGAAGTCACATGAAATGATGAAAGAGTGCATGAAATTTTGATAGACACCTGTCCGGCTGTCCCTCTAACGTGTACAAACTAGCATGGGGCTGTGACCCTCAAACGCGTACGAAGTAGCATGGGCTTTTATACTTTATCTGTTGCCACATATTTGTTTTTTATCGAAGCAGACATGGATGGATGACTATATTTCATTGTTGCTTACAGATTCTTGTCTGAACTTGGCACATAATGCTGTGTTCATCATGGTACATTCGTGATCGTTCGAGTTCAATTAAAATCGAAATGGGGATCACTGCTAAATCTAACAATACTAGAGCTGCACATATCTGTCCCTACTGTTGTAAACAAGGGCATAAAACTAAACTAAAGTGCCTCTAAAAACAAGGGAGGCAGATTAAAACAGGGAAATATTTGAGGCAGACTTGAACTAACTGCCCCTATATCTGCTGCTGCCACATATTTTATACAAATTTTAGAGACCAACAGCACCACCTCTATTGATTTTGGAAGCATTATAGGCCCAGATATATGTCACCATGCATAAAGTGCAGAATTCAATATGTTAAAGTGCAAGGCATATATAATTGCCCCTGTTAATGCAGATATTCAAATAGAGACAAAATAGCTTTGGTGAAACACCTCTATTACATATGAGGCACTACCTGAATGTTACAACAAGGTAAACACAATGCAACATGCATAATCATAGCACAAAAGCATATGTTCACATAAATGTAAAAAACTTGAATTATCCTGCCAAAATACCAACATTATATAGATAGTTTCCATCTCAAATAAACTGAAGTCGTTAACAGTAAACTGGAAAATGTAAAATGAATAATCTAAGATAGTATTTGGTTTATTTTGCATTTTGAGTTTTTAGTTTTCTGCATTAATTATAAAAGTTGAGAAAATTTAAAGTATAGCAGAGGTGACGGATCAAAGGAAGAGAGAGCGACGAAGGGTACTGCGGAATGGTGGATAGATGAATTTGTTATCATCCTTCCGTTGTTTCTTAAAATATGGAAAACAATAAAAAGTTTTTTGGTTTTGTGTGTTTACTTCGTTTTATAATACGATCGTTTTTCACGACATGCATGCGTCGTGCGTACTTTTGTATGTGCGAAAACTCAAAATTTTAAAAATGTAAACCAAACGCACCCTAACCCTCTGCCTCGGAAATCTTGAATACTGGCAAAGTGTTTAATACCAATACTATACATTCATACTAAACTCTATTGAATAAGGGCTTGAATGATCAACCATTTCCAGTTGTAGCAAATCAACATCCATCTCCTAAGTAAAACATAACTTAAAGAAGCTTTTGATTGGATCACATATTAGCAGTTTCTGCAAAAATCACAAAAATAATCAGTAAAGTAAAATAAATAAGCACATAATTCAATTCATTTTACCATTAAATGATCAATATGCATAATAACTTTTAATTCGTTGTATCAGTAATAATTACTAAAGCATAACCAAGTTTGACTGCAATCGCTAGAGTCGGCAATAATCATGCAAGCAAACTGAAAATAAAGCAACTATATGATAAATAACAAAAGATAAAAACAAATTAAAAGACCATAGTTTATGGAACTTTATTTTTGACTCAATAGATTATAGAAGCTACACAACATCTTACGAAAACAGTATCAAAACTAAGGCATGCCAAGAGGAATCATGTGGCATAACAGATTTCTACTTTATAAATTTTGATGCTTAAACTTGTGAGTTCTGTAAATGAAAGACAATAGAGATAACTTTAAGTGTTTCATGTAAAGCACGAAAATTATATTTCGAGCTTCATCAACATAAGTTATAGTCAAATGACCAAAAGGCGACTAGAAAGTGCATGGGAAGGAGGAAAACGTGGCCAAAGTTAGTTGCTGAGGATAATATGTAATTGCATATGAATGGCAACAATTGGCTTATTACTGACAAATAAAGCAAGAAACATCCATTTCTCACAAAGAACATGTGTAGCAGCTTTGAAGCAAAATGAAATATTTACTAATCCATTATGTCATTCGATCTAAACCTTACTACTTGCACTTGAAAAACAGGTCTGGAAGATTGAGTATGGGAAGTGGTTGTATTGTTGGTTGTTAATGGAGGCAAAAATCATGCCTGGTGAGGAAAGTCAACACAAACAATTTTGATGTTTGACATTGACAAAACTAACATAAATTCTTATTGAAAATCTCTGATTTCACAATCAATATCTCAATCTAGACAAACAATTCTGATGTTATCAGTTTATCAGCCATGTTATTTCTATAGAATATAAGTTGCAAACCTTGGGTAGTGCTTGGTTTGTTTGTGTTTTCAGTTTTTAGTTTTCAACGTTAATAATGAAAATTGTGAAGATTTGAAGTATTGCGGAAGTGACGGATCAAAGACGGAGAGAGTGATGAAGGGGACGGAAGGACGGTGGATGTTATCATCCTTCCTTAGTTTCTTAAAATTTGGAAAATAATGTAAAGTTGTTTTTGGTTTTGTGTGTTAACTTCGTTTTGTAAAACGATCGTTTTTCACGATATGTGTGCGTCTTTTATTCTTTTATATGTGTGAAAACTCAAAATTAAAAACTATAAACCAAACACCGTTGGCCTTTTGGGTTGATCGCCCTCTAGACTCATCCTTTATATCAACAGTAGATGTTGTGATCCCTGCAACAAAAACATAAAATGAACAGCTATTGCAAAGGTGACAATTGTGAATTGTTACAAAAAAAATTCTGGTTCTAATTCACATTTTCTGCTTCAAGTTATGAGGGGGGAAATGCACACAAAATTTTACTTGTAAAATTCATGATTTGCACAAGGGTGGACAAATTTGTATGAAGTAAACAGACAATGAATGACTTATCTATAAGTACGATATGTTCGGGTTAAATATTGTCTTTTCCTAATAAATTAAATCCAATTAAATAAAGATTTATCTATCAAAAGGAGGAAGGGGGTGTAAGTCTATTTCGAATAAGATTTATCTTAATCAAAGCCAAGACTTGTTAAAGGGATAATTAATTTGGTTATGGTAAGTAAGTTTTAAGAGGGAATTAATTTGGTTAAGGCAAGTATGTTGGGATGTTAAAAGGTACAAAAAATTATAAAGGGAGAAACTACTTATGTTAGTATCCATTAATTCATAATGCAGTAGCTCTTCTCCTAAAATAGCTTCTCACTTCTCTTCCACACCATAATATTTTCTGCCTTAATAACAGAAAATATAATTATATTCATAACGGTAACTTAAAGCTTAAGAACTTAACATCCCATGTAACAACCCGAAAATCTGGGCCAGTTTAAAATTTTTATTTTGGCAATTTTAGCGAATTTTGAACATTTAAAATGAATTATTTTAAATAATATCGACGAGAAATTTATTTTGAATATAATTCGAACGTATATATTATATACGTCGTCGTTAGAATATAAATAATTATATATATAATTATAAATAGAATTGAAAATGGCGCGGTAGTTCGATAGTTCGATTTCAAACTTCAATTGAATGTACCGGGTGCAAAACAATCCGGATTTTAGTGAAACAAAAAACAATAGGATCTATTTGATAATATCTTTCCAACGAATCCGAAAAATCAAACTTTCATAGCGGAAATCAAAAGATATGTCCAGTTGAAAATTCTGAATAGTCGCTATGGAATTCAGGCCCTTAAAAATGGGAATTTTGCAAACGACCTCGGATTTCGAAAAAACCACTTTTGTTGGGTCCGTGATGTCAAATTATTGCTAGATTCCAAATTTCATAATTTTTCGAATCAATATGTGAGCGTGGCAAAGGAAAACGCGTTTGACCAGTTTCAGTTGATTTTAATCGACTGGAAAATGGCCATTTTACAAACGGTCTCGGAATTTGACGAAATTAGTTTTGTTAGGACCGTATCGTCAATACGAATCTAGAAATAATTTTTCTGGAATTTTTAGAGGATGTATGTGGCCCCGGTAGTTTGAAATGTGCGTTTAAATTGAATATATATAGATTTATATTTTAAATTCAACGGAAACTGACCATAACAAGCGAATTGGGTTTCGAAACATATCCCATTATGTTCGGAATGGGGGAATTTAGCTAGGGGCGACAGTCGTTGGGCCTCGAGTGGTGTTCGAATGTAAAGTCAACTTTTAAGTAAATTAAATAATATTAAATAATATATATATATTTTAATTCCTTTCTCTTTCCCTCTTATCTCTGCCCCCCCCCCCCCCCCCGTTGAAATTCATTTCAGAACGAAAAAAAAAGAAAAGACGAAGAGGGGGAGAGGAGCGACGTCGCCCCCCCATCAGAGCGCCGTCGTGCCTCAGGAGGCAGCGCCGCCTCCCATCGCACCCCCTCCCCCCACCTCGCGACCTCCCACTAACCTCGCCCCCCTCGATTTCCGTCCAGGCCCCCCTTCCATCGAAGACCGCCGCGGCCGAAGACCCCCTTCCCCCTCCTGATCGACGCACCGCAGCTACCCCCCCTCCCCCTCCGACCTGCCACCTCCCCTGACCCGCAGCCCCACCGCCGACCCCCTATTCCCTCCTCTCCGATTAGGCCACGCCCCCACATCCCCAATCCAACGATCGCCACCGCACTGGAGGCCACACCACTTCCGACCAGATTCCGGCTAGATCGGCAATGAAAGGTGATTTTTTTTCAGTTTTAAAAATAGTTTTTTTAGTAGCCTGGTTTAAAATCAAAATTTTATATAAATTCGCTTTGGTTTAAAAATTAAAAATGTTATCTTTAGATAAGAAGTATGATTTTTAATTATACAAAGAATATGATTTTTATTCATTGATTTGCAAAGTAAAAGAAAGATTTTTATTCGTTCATTAGCTAGGAAAAAGAAGTGATTTTTAATAACAAAATATGATTTTTACCATATAGTTAGCAATAAAAAGTAATGATTTTTAAAAATACAAAAAGTTATGATTTTTATAGTGATGAAATAAAAATGAAATCTTTATATTTGAAAAGGCGAAATTTTTATATAGAAAATAGCGTGATAAAAATGGAATTTTCATCAATATAGTAGCGGTGTAAAAATGGAATTTTTATCTATATGAATAACAAAGTAAAAATTCGATTTTTATATATTGAATAACAAAGTAAAAATTCGATTTTTATATATTGAATAGCGAAGTAAAAATTCGATTTTTATATATTGAATAGCGAAGTGAAAATGTGATTTTTATATATATAGTGGCTACGGGCAACGAAAGCGACAAAAGACGAGAATGGCGATGATTTCTCTAAATGAAGTGTCTTGGAGTTGGAATAGCTATTGGTGAGGATTTCTCACCTTTCAATTTCTTTTTCTAGTTATATATATATATATATATATATATATATATATACTAGGATGCAGACGGTGTTTAGTAGCACCCGACACCCGTCATCCACAGACCATGGATGACTTGTTTGTTTGATTGATATGTTGTGAAAATTTGTTTGTGTTGTTGATGTGAAATCGATAATATAAATTAATGTGTTGAAATAAATTAATTATCGTTAAAAATATAATTTTTAACGTGAAAGTGAATAAATAAATATCTATAAACAAATCGGCCGATTTGTTTATATACACTGATTTGACTGATATTGATTGGGTCGATAAATTTTACACATCGCCCAACTGCACAAATAAAATCTGTGTTTGATTGTTTGAAACCCCATACGGGTGTTGGGATGATATTTGGGTACACTAATCCCAATTAATTAATTGTATGTCGATGATGGATCGACAGGCTGTTATAAGCGTTAGATATCTATATTTGATGCTTATACAGTGTAGTGCACTTTGGATGATGGTTGATTATTTATCGTTGCTATTATATACATGTGTTGTATGGAATCCATATAATTAACTTTATATGGTAATTGATTGGGCCTCATTCCAATTTAGAAGATAAAGTATAAAATAAAGGTTCATGTGTTGACTGTACTCATCCGTTGAGATTAGTCATGTGTTGAACGAAATATTTTAACAATAAAATTTACATCTTTATCATTATAAAATAAAGGTTCATGTGTTGACCGTACTCATCCGTTGAGATTAGTCATGTGTTGAACGAAATATTTAGATTCACATATTGAATAGGATAAATATTCATTTGTTGAATAGAATAACGGAATTATTGAAATATATAAAGCCGTGTTGATTAGAGATGCGCTATTTTGACGCGAACGATATTTATATCGATTATATTCGTTTTTGTAAATCGAATAGAAAACCAATTTGAATTGAATCGAATAGAAAACCAATTTGAATTGAATCGAATAGAAAACCAATTTGAATTGAATCGAATAGAAAACCAATTTGAATTGAATCGAATAGAAAACCAATTTGAATTGAATCGTATAGAAAACCAATTTGAATTGAATCGTACAGAAAACCAACTTGAATTGAATCGTATAGAAAACCAATTTGAATTGAATCGTATAGAAAACCAATTTGAATTGAATCGAATAGAAAACCAATTTGAATTGAATCGAATAGAAAACCAATTTGAATTGAATCGAATAGAAAACCAATTTGAATTGAATCGAATAGAAAACCAATTTGAATTGAATCGAATAGAAAACCAATTTGAATTGAATCGAATAGAAAACCAATTTGAATTGAATCGAATAGAAAACCAATTTGAATCGAATTGAATTGAAAACGAATTCGAATTGAATTGAAAACGAATTCAAATTGAAGTGAAAACGAATTGAAATGAATTCAAATTGAATTGAAATTTGAATTGAATAGAAATGAATTTTAAAACGAATTTATAAGGAAAAATTTAATTTTAATTTGAATTTGAAATAAAGGTTGAAATTGTTTTTGAAACGAATTCAAAACTATTTATAAAATATGTTTTAAATAGTAATCGACAAAATATTTATTATATATATTATATATATAATATAATGGCCTGAATAGAACGTGCCGCGCCGCGGTAGTTCGTGAATTTCGACCATTTATTTCAGACGGACATTACGGGAGATCCGACCGTCGGATTCTCCTAAAACCGGAACCGTTGGGTTCGTATCGAAAAGAGCTTTCTAACGAATATTAGAAATTTGAAATCTAACGGTTGGATTTGGAGATATGTCCAAATCAAATTCGAAAAAGATCGCTATAGGTGCAGTTCGATGGCCGTTTTTGGAAATCGACTGTACGGGCCTTGATAAAACTATTAAAAATAGTAATAATTTGTGTAAAATCATAAGAAATGATTTGGGAAAAATTGGGATGAAAAACTCCATATTTGAAAAGATAAAAATAGATTTTTATCGAAATGAACTAGTTTCGAACTAAAATTAAAACCCAACTATTTTTAAATAAATAAATTGGATTTAAAAAGGGGTTTTAAATAATCGGAATTTCTAATATATTCGATTGAAATTAAATTAGAAGTGATTTGTGGGTTTATCGAGAACAGTGTTTTAAATAACATTTGTTCTTTAACCCGATTTTAAATAGAATTGATTAGTGGGTTTATCGTGAACGGTGTTTTAAATAACATTTGTTCTTTAACCCGATAATAAATAGAATGTGATTTGGGTTTATCGTGAACTGTGTTTTAAATGACATTAGTTCTTTAACCCAGTGAAAGGAGTTTTAATGAATCCGCAATTAGATTGAAATGTGAATTGATAATTTAAATTATCAAATTTGGAAAATGAGCGAGGATGGAGTATTACCAGTTTTGCTCCAAAGCGATAGTTAAATCTTTAATTAGATTTGAACGTGAAATGGTAATTAATTTTACCGACAACACTGTGGTGTTAGATATGGAGTATTACCAGTTTTGCTTCATGGGATGAATAGGTTGGGATTGGGAAATAAAATAAATAATTACTTCGGTGTGGTTCGCTAATCTCGACTAGTTTGGAAAACCATAATTTGGTTTGAAATGACATCCAAAGGAAGATTAAAGGATAAATTTTAAAGAATTTATCTTGGATAAAATTAATGGGAACCTTTCCCTAAGAATGTGATTTTGTGAATAAAAGAATATTCTGAATTGGAATGAGGCGTATGTTGAGTTTGTGTAACATTTGTTCTTAATATACGCGGGTTGTTCGGAAAGTCCGGGTTTATACCCATTCTGAATAACCGATTCGACGATATGTCGAAGATGAAGATGGTGGTTGAAGACCGGAAGTCTTCACATCGTTTGGGTGATTACTGATGATCCTGATTGGGCTGTACACCCAAGATGAGGGAATCAGTTAGTGGTCGTCCAGACGTACTTGGAGATCGATGGATATGCGAGGAAAGTGCCTCCGGTTTCGTTCAGACCCAGAACGAACTTGTAAATGGATTGTGTGTCTGACATTGGATTTTATTCTGTGTTGATTGATTTCTGTTAAATATATATCTGTTTGACGGCGGAGAATTTATTCTCTTGCTTAACGCCCTTCTCTGAGACGTACGAGCTTAGAGGTTATATATCGATAGATATCAATCGCATGGCATGAATTGCCTGTGTGGCATGCTGAGTTGCATGGATCAAGGCTTCTGTTGAAAAGCAAAGTCTTGTGGTTGATGATCAAAGCACGGCCTACGTGGCAGCTTTGTGTATAACGTGAATTCGCGAGCCTCACACCTCGGTATGAGTCAAAAACTGGATACGGACCGTTGGGAGAACCCGACGTTTCTTTCTAGCTTTGGTGGTGTCAGTGACTTACCAGCCCTGACATTTATATACTTTTCACCTTTGTGGTTGTTGGAATGAGGCGCCTCGATTATAGGTCTGTAAGGACCGGGAAACGTGTGTTCAGGAATTGCCAATCCTCAAACGTAAGAGAGGACCGGCCCAACCGATCCAGGGTTACCCAGAGTGTGTAGTCCTGAGGCATTTGCTAGAATGTCTCGAAGCGGAGATGATCTTGCCCCTTGCCTCGACTCATGACGGAAATCCAATTTCCAATACGTATATTTCGGTTTTATTTCTCGAGCCTAGTATGGCGACATGATAGATGGTACCCATGCCGCCTAGGATTGATATTTATGATGGAAAATGTTTTTGACACTATACACTTATTATAGTATCAAATGATTTGTTTTAAACGTACTAAGCATGTTTGGCTATTATAAGGGACTCCGGCTTGCGTTGCATTGTGTGATGGGACCTGGGTCTTATAATAGCTTCATTTTTCGAAAAAGCATTGCGTTGTTTATTCAATGCACTAGTATTCTTGGGAGGAAACCCGTTCCGTGTTATACGGCGTGGTCCCTTGAATTACTCTCTTTTAAAGTAAAGTTTTAAATAACTGTTTTATTTCTCACACCAGTCACATGACTGACCTGGAGTTTATTGTTTTAACCTAAACTCTGGGTGCCCCTATTTTCTACACGGGCAGCTAGTAGTTTTGGTTTTGCAGATTTATATTCACAGGATCTTGGTTTACAGCTGGAATGATGCTCGAAAAGCTCTGTATCCGTGTATTACTTTCAGTTGTGTTTTATATTATTTTTCCGCTGCTATGTAATTTATTGTAATCTCTGATATTTATCGAATGTAATTTATTCATTTATACTCTGTATATTCTTGTATCTGATGGAATAGTTTTAATAGCAATGAAATGTTCTTCCGTCTGCGTTCATTTGTGTGTTGTTCTCAAGGTAATCCGTGCTTTCCTTCATGGGGAAGTTACGGGTCCTTACATCCCATGCTTGTATTTTTGATTAAACCTTATGTAAAAGAGCTTGGAAATCATTATAATGTATGTAGTTAGATGAAAAGGGTGTAGGATCTAAATTAACCCTAGAGAGAGGGGGGGGGAGGGGTGAATAGGGTTTATCGCAGATTTTCATAGAGTAATTAAATAATCACAGCACAGATAATAATCAGAATAAATACGGAAAATAAATAACACACAGATATACACAACTTCGGCAAAACCCTGCCTACTGCTGCATTCCCCAAGGTTTCTACTAGGAGTTAAAACAATCTCCATGCTTACAATCCCCTGTAAACTCGCGACACTAGCTCCCAACTATTCTTAACCCTACGCTCAAAATCCTGCACTGGTTTCTATCCCCGAAACCAGATTTCCGAATTACAAATCCCGTAATTCGTCTCCCTAGTTTTAGAGACAAACTAGAAAGCTATCACTCGATTACAAATTGAAATTAAAGACGAATAGAAATCAAACAGTAAAAACCCAAAAAAATAAAATTTAAAACTTTAAAAACCCGAGGAATTAAAATAAGGGTTATCCCCTTTAGTTGATTGCTTGGCCGGCCATTTATCTTGGTTCACTCATTTCCTTTTCACTTGAGCCCGATCACTTTGTTATCTCTGGAAAAAAAAATGGCGGCGGCGGCTTTGCTCTATGATCTAGGGTTTGCTTCCTCCTTGAAATTGAAGATTAAAGTGGAAATTTATTTTAGGGTTTCGATTCTCTTTCAACCTGAAGGCTTCCGCTTTCTCGTGTAATGGTCTCGAGTTTCCGATGGCTTTCTTCTTCGATTAGACGTTGGATTCCAATCCAAGCTTACTCCTTTTCTGGTATAAATTTTAATTTGAGTTTCGGTTTTTAATTAGTGCTAGAACTTGGATTTTTTTATTGTCGATGATGATATGGGTGTTAAATAAGGTTTAAAATCCGAATAATTCTCTGATTTCGTAAGCTTAGACTTGTTTTGATATTCGAGTAATTTTTGGGCTTGAAATCTTCGGTTTTGAACTGGTCTTGAACTTGTGATTTCTCTGGGAATTTCCTTTCTACGAGATTGGTGATTTCAAATCTTTAGCCTTGAATTTTTGGAGCTTGAGAAACACTCAAGAAACTTGCGTGAGTTCTGGAATTTTTGATTGAGTCTTTATGTTGAAATTATGGATTAAAAAAAAACTTTTCCTGGAAATAATGCCTTGAACAAATTTCTAAACCTTTGCGTGATGATTTTTGATTTTGAATTTGTCAATTCAGGAAATTTAGGTTTCAAAAATGCAGAAACAACTCTTATGATTTCTGGGAATTCATGTCCCTTTCTTTTGACTTTTCAACATAATTCCAACTGTTATTTTCTTGAGTAACTGCTGCCTAATGCACTTGGATTTTTAGATATTCGAACTGTTGATAAAGTTTAACAATTTCTATGAAATTTAAAATGGTACTAGACTTTTCCATTTTGTTTTTCAACTTGAAGCTGAGTATATGCAATTGTTGTTGCTTGCTTGGCCGATGCTTGTATTTACTTGCTTCAGGACTGATAAGAACAGTTTTTTGATTGTGCCTTGGTTCACATGATATATCTAAACTGTTATGCTCTTTTATGCTTTGTACTTAGTGACCTTGATCTCCTTAATGTGCCACCATGTTACTGACCTGAACTTTGTCCATTTACTTGCACCACTTTAGTTTTGATATGTGTCAACTTTGAAATTGTTGCTTTTCTTAAGAACAATTGTTGCCACCACTGAACACTTGATTAACACTTGTTGTATCTACAAAACTTTGAACAGTAAATGGATACTTCACTTTGTATTTTTGTCCTCTTTGTTCATGCTGCACCTTGACCTGTATATGTTGATTAGATGAACCTTGCTTGCACACTTGGCCGCACCATCATCACTTGTTGGCACCATACTAATTTGAGTAGTATATGCTATGATCATGTATCACTTGGACTCGAACTCAATGTGTTGATCCATTATACAAAACTTGAACTATTTTATAGCACTACTTTGACACTTGCATTACAGTTGTATTCATGCTGCTTTTTCCAATTTTCATTGCTACTTTGTAATTGGTACCACTCATTCATGTACACATGCTCATGCAGCACAATTTTGCTGCTACCAGTACATATTTGCATTTCTGAAATTGATTTCTCATACACTTGTGTTGACTTGAATTAACACTGACTTGTTGAACCATTTGTACATTCTGTTGACAGTTAAACCATTTTCCATTAATATTAACTTGCATATTTAGTATTTGAGCCTTACTATTTACTGGGACTTGTTATTTGCAGTTCATATTACTCTATCCATGTTTGTACCTTGATGAATTGTCACTTGAGTTTTATTACTATACCGACTTCAACTTGTAACACGAATCTTGGCTTGGTCATTCTGTTTGAACAATATTTGATGCTGCACATACACATACACTTCCACTTGAATTCTCTCACCAGTCACTTCTGCTCAACTGTTTTGGCTGCCTTTACTTAAAGTTTGGAAATCCCCATTGTGCTCCTTCATATTTATTTTCTAAAGTATCTTCCTGTAAAATTGTATATGCTTATTCACCTGATCACGCTTGTGCTCGACTTGATTGGGCTGTTTGAATTTTTTTTTTTTTTGACTTTTACTTTTGGCCCGACCACATTGATTATTGTTGACTTTATATTGAGTTGTTTTCATGTGTGCACTGAGTCGAGAAGGTCCATGTGGCGAGGCAGTGCACACGTGTATATATATACACGTGTGTATATGCAGCCATCCAGACGAGTTTTTCTGTCCCTGCATATCAGACCCAGTCTAGAAAAATGACGAGAAACACACCGTAATTCTGAGGCAAATAAAATTTTAAAAATAAATTTTTATTTTCTTTTATTTTAATTTTATTTTTGTTGCAGTCTACTGTGTGTGCTCTTCTGTATGTGACAGGTATGAAGATGACTGGACTGGATTGGAGAGCAGTGAAGATAGAAGATGGAAGACAGAAGAATTGTGTCACTGATTTGTTATTATAACAGAGTGGGAGTGTTAGTGTGTAAAAGTGATTGTATAAGCGATGAATGAACTGTATTGAGGAGCTGTGAGAGAATTGTACTAATTATATGTAATAAACAGATTTGGTTGAAGTAAAATAATATTTTATTATGTTTAAACAAATTTGTCTATCGTATTCAATTTAAATACAAGTACAAATTCCTGTGAAATGAATTAATAGTGGAGTTACAAATAGTTGTATTGTTTGAATGTTTGAAATATAATATTTAATTTAAATAAAATACTGTATGAATATATGAATGTCTGTACAATCGTATTCTATTTAAAGATAAATATTATATTCCTGTCTGTGATGTATAAATAAAACAGTACAGTAACAAACACATAATATTTATTTGGTTGTTATCATCAAATAAAAATCATATAATTGTGTATACAACTACGTCATATACTACAAACGGTACACCCAGATATGTGATAGGTAATTCACCATTTTGTACCCTAAGAATCGAAATAATCTCATTCCTATTTCTAGCCTCTGTACTGAAGTAATCTTTAATTTTCATTATGCTAACAGTAAGCCTATTATAATATTTCAGTTTCTCAAATACTTCTTTCAAAGCAACAATAAAACTGGGTAAGCATTTACCAAATACCATGAGATCATCGGCATACAAAGGATGTGTAATCACTGGATCAAAGTTATGTAAAGGCAGAAACCGCTTCTGATAAAATACTTCATTCATACTATACGAAAATAATTCCTTGGCTATAGAAAAGAGGTACGGAGATAAAGGGTCACCTTGCCGTATATGATATTTATGAAATGAATTGGAAATCCCATCTTCAACATTATATAGCACACTCTATTAATCATATCATACACTTTATGAAGATCCACTTTAACACAGAATTTATTTACCCTTGATTTTTTTGAAATATCTCAATAATTCATGTGCAAAGAGTATGTTATCGCCAATGTACCATGAAGGAATAAAAGCACACTGATTAGTACATATTAATATGACAAATATCACTTAATTCTATTACATAGAATTTTGCTAAAAATCTTATAATACATGTTACAACATGCAATTGGTCTGTAGTGTGCTATTTCACTTGGCCTATCAATTTTTGGGATCAACGTTATGAAGGTATGATTACATTCTTTTGGCGGTTTAGCATGCATAAATATGTCTTGTAGAGCATTCAACAAATTCACTTTAATCAAATCCCAATGTAATTTGAAAAACATAGAATTCAACCCATCAGGCCCCGGGCTTGAATCAATATGTACAGAATTCATTGCCTTTTTAACTTCATCTAAAGTAAAGGGTTGAAGAAGTACCTGTTGTCCATGTGAGTTTATAACATGCGTGGATTGGAATGAAGGAGGCTCTGATGATGTTTTACCATTAAACATGTTACTAAAATATTCTAGAGCTTCAGCTGTTACCTCCTCTTGTTTGTATAGCAATTCTCCATCATTCTTTATAAGTGCTTTAAATGATTTGTATGCCTTCTAGAAGACATTTTGGAGTGAAAAAATCGAATTTGTATCTCCATCCCATAGCCATGCTACCTTAGACTTCTGTTTAAAACTTCTGTATCTGATATACTTTTGAACTAGCACTGAATATTTCGCTTCAAGCATTTTTTTCATATAAATCAACATTTTTAGGATCAGAATCTGAAGCTAATTCACATTCCTTGAAATAATCTTCGGCTTCCATCAGTAAGACATTATCTTTTGGCTTGTCCTGTTCCATGTTTTTAATTCTTTCTTGCATGCTTGTAGCTTTTGCTGGAATATATAGCTAGGAAATCCCCAACCATAAACCTATAATCCTCTAATAATGCAGTCATTATAACCACCTTTCATGTGCCACTCATTAGATTGTCTAAACGGAAAGCCTTTTGATGAAAAAGATAAAACCAAATCTAATAGCAGAGGGTTATGCTCACTTGAGAGTTGAGAAAGAGATGTAGCTTTCATATCATTAAACTTATGCAAGCATGAATGATTAACAAAAAAATTGTCTATGTTATTTGCAATACCTCTTCTCCTCCACGTATAATTGTAGCCAACAGCCTTATCAATTGAACCTACTTGTAGAAGACAATTATTAAAGGCTCTTATTTGTTGAAATGGAACTGATAGACTCTCTTTCTTATCAATATGAGAAGTTGAATTACTAAAATCTCCCATTAATACCCATTCTCCATTTATATCTTCTAATTCTCGAATTATCTGCTGCCATAAAATTTATTTGTCATAGAAGCTATTACTTGCATATACTATAGTAATAAACATTGACAAACCTCTAGTATTATCTGCCTGAACTGTAGCATGCTGATTAGAAGAAGAGATTAACGTAATATTCCACACATTTGCATTGCACAATAATAATATTCTTCATGAAAATACTGAATGGTTACGAGACATATAATCCCATGAATTCGGTATTAATCTACTAAACTGCTTTAAATTGAACTCATTAAGCTTTTTCTCAACCAATCCAACAAACGTTGGCTTGGTTTTAGTCAACAGGATAATACTTCTCTCATACGAAGAGGAGTATTCATCCCTCTGAAATTCCATGTTAGAACCATTTAATAGAGGAATTACTCTTAAGAATATATATATATATATATATATATATATATATATATATGTGGGGGGGGGAGGGGGGGTTCTTTTTATTCTTTTCCACGTTCATCCATAAAAATCTGGTTTTTATCTTATTTTTTGTTGCACTTCAAATCTTTTAGATTGCAGTGTGTACTGATTTAGATATAATATAGCGTAACCAGTGGGAAAAAGAGAAATTTTTTATTTAACTTGAACTGCGCAGTGAAAATTAAAATCTTACGTGGCTGTGTTGTCGGATAAGTAGGTCTTTAACGGTGCAATACGAACTGTTACAACTGAATGATGTTTTAGGGTGCGTTCATAGCCTTTTTTTGGCACGCTTCCGTTCTGGTCGCGTCCGACGCCTTAACCACGCTCAAGCAACGATCTGGCATCACTAGAAAATGTGGTGTTGGCGTCGGACGCGTTCGACGCAAATGTTTTAAAAAGTCTGATCTAGTTAAGTAATGAAAACACACATAGCTTAGTTGGCGCATGCACATGCTTTGTTTTGGATTGACCAATGATCAAGTCTTGCCTTGTTTCATATTTTTGCTGTTAATTGCATTTTTCATCCATGCATCCATTTCTTAATTGTGCACTGCATGCTACTAGCAATTTTTTTTTTTTGCACGATCTCGGTTTGTTGCAAGGATGTTGCTTTGCCATACTTATTCTATTTCGATAAAGTTGGCTATTTTAGTTCGTTTTAGTTTTTACGTCTTTGTCAAACAAGTTTCACCAAAATATAATTATAAGCTTCAAAAAATGGTTACTATGCTCAAATATAATTATATAAAGTGCTTAAGAAACAAAAATTAAACACATAAATTAATTCAAAACAAATAAAGTAACAATGAAATACATCGCTCCCATACCACGTTCGCAGCAAAAAAACGCATTCCTCTTTTGCTACGATACCATTATCAAATACCATACTCAAATGCCCCGTTACCATTTCATAAAAACGCACCCTCAGATCTGGATTCCCGTTTCGATTTTAACTGTACTTGAATGATCACGAAAGTACTATGAACACAGCACTGTGTGCCAAGTTCACACAAGAATATGTACGCAATAATAAAATTTAGTTACCAAAGTCTGCTTTGATAAACAGGAATATGCGTCAACAGATAAAGTATAAAAGCCCATGCTACTTCGTACGAGTTAGAGGGTCACAGCCCCATGCTAGTTTGTAGACATTAGAGGGACAACCGGAAGGTGTGTATCAAATTTCAAGCACTCTTTCATGCGACTTTTGCTATATATATGCCAGCAATGATTGAAGGATTCTTCATCAGTAGTCTCTAAAACCATATCAAATTGTGGATTCTTATAAAACCCTCATCATAAGTTGTAACTACCTCATGTCTGTGAAGAAAAATATGGATAACTGGTCAGCTTTGAGTGCAACGAAAGCCAATCTAAGCACACTTGAATTGGTACCTATGTCTATTAACTTCATTATACCCTTTAACTTGTTTACCCTATATGTCTAATAAGTATTCTTTCCCATTTACATTTTCAGTGCATGACTTTAAAGAATCAGGGATCGGAAGAAAGCAGCAAGAAAATAGTGGAATCAGAATGCATAGAGTACACATCAACGGTTGCTTCCGGCAACCAAGCAAAGCTGATGGTGAACATTACATCCGAGGAAGGACTGTCTCCTTCAACGTTAGCATTAGCAATTGCTGCAACATACACCGATGGCCGCCTAATTTGCTTGTGCGATGACCAAACTGCTGTTGTTCGAATGAGATCTCAGCTCGAAGCTTTCAGGCTTGGAGAAGTGACAGACTTCAAAGTCAGAGAGCTTTGTAAAGTGATTAAGGAATTCAAGAACATTGATTTTGCAGTAGTGGATAGTAGGATTAATGATTGTGAACAAGTGCTTTTTAGTATTGGATATGAATCCTAACGGCTCCGTGGTTGTGCTAAGCGCTTTGTTTCATCAAAAGAATAAGAAGAAAGCATTATCTTCTTATTTCAAGTTAAAGATGGGAAGGGGTGGTAAGGAGGATGATGGAATGTTAGAATCTGGTGTGTTGCCAATTGGTAATGGCATGGAGGTAACTAAAATTGGTAAGACAAAGCAGACAAAGAAATCTTCTAAAAGAACCTTCCTTATTTACGAGGAAAGAGACTAGTTTACTAGTGGGTATTTGGCACTTTCCCCCTTTATGCACAAAACAAGTTTATTGGGTCTTATGACCATTGTAATTTGTACATGTATATATTTTAGACATATCTCCTATATATATGTTGGTATTTCTTTCAAATATTATATTTTTCTATGTGATTTGTAAAATCACTCGGGCAACAGGCAAGCATGTTGGAGTTCCCTAAGCTTATAATGCATAGAAACCACCAACCCAATCACAATGACATATAAGATAATCCGAATGCATTCCAAATTTGTTTCCAAAAGACTTGAGTATATTCGTTACACACCACACCAGTACTTATCATACGATAATAAAACATAAAATCGGTTTATATTAGAAAAGATTTGTATAAGTTCGAACAGATGAATTTATTGGAGAAGGTGAAGCAGAATATTGTTTGTATTATGGTTTGTACTTTTACAGAATAAATAGAATAAATGTATAACGTATATGGCTGTATATACAATACAAAAAACAAATTCATCCATACACTACAAAAATAATATAAGATAAAAATGGGAAAGGGTAGTCAGGAGGATGATGGAATGTTAGTATCTGGCGTGTTGCCAATTGGTGATGACATGGAGGTTACTAAAATTAGGAAGGGCTGTACAAAGCAGGCAAAGAAATCTTCTAAAAGAACCTTCCTTGTGTATGAGGAAAGATTTTAGTTTACTAATTGGTATATATTTGGCACTTTTTCCTTCCATTGTCCTCTATACGTTGTTCACATTTTCACAAAATAAGTTTATTTAGTCTTATAACTATTGTACATACATCTTGTTGTGCCCAAAATAAGGTAGTAGCGTTTTGCAAGACAATTATTTGGCATTTACTTTTTAATTTTGAGTTTTCCTACAAATAATAGTACTAACGACGTACGTACATACATACATATATATCGTGGAAAATGATAGTTTTACAAAATGAGTTAAAACACAAAAGAAAAATAACTTTTTATTATTTTAGGAAACAACGGAAAAACAACAACAAATTCCTACAAAAATAAAGATAATCAGAGACTCTTTTATTTGGTATTTAATCAACAGTTTTTCTCATATTCAGTGGCTGTGAACCACTTGATGCAAAACAAAATTGTCTTTAAAATCAAGTCCCCAAAAACTTTGAGACAACATGCATTGTGAAACACCCCACCTCTATTAAGGTCACTCACAAAGGGAATGCCTTAACTTCAGTGGAGGTTTATAAGTAAAAGTTACAGATAAAACACAAGGCAGATATAAACACAGATATATAAGTAGTGGAAAACAAACAGACTTTCATTTCATAAATACGTGTTCATACAAAACATTTCCATTGTTGCCTCAAAACAAACTTCCAATTATTACAACCATAATGCTGTCTTGATTTAAAACTTAAAGAAGCATGAAACAAAATTTAAACTGCATAAATACCCATAGAATGTCCAAAGCCATAGCCAAAAACGAAAGAGATCCAAGCTTTACATTCTCTCTCTTCAAGATGGATGAAAAATCTGACTAAGCTAAGGTGTTTCCTCCCCGTGGACCTGGGGGGGGGGGGAAACGGAAGAAAAGAAAGCGAAAGGAAAATGGGTCAGACATAAGTCTGGTAAGTCTAGTTATAATTCTAGCATGAGAACAATAAAAAGATCATGACTTGTATAAACTGAGAACAGGACAATACCAGAATATAAGATAAGATAAGGCAGAAAATACGAACTATACTAAACGCACTCACTATTACTTCTCTGCAACTACTTGCACTGTCTCAATTGGCACCCGATGATCGGGGTGAAGTGAATCCCCTTTCTAAAGATCGTCTTCTACTCGCATAAACATATGTGTCATACGACCCCACTTGATTGAAGATTCCTATGCTGGTCCCACCATGGGGTGTATTAGGTCCTATGGCGGCGGCCCGACACAATTCTAGAATGCATAGGTTATACTACTGTTGCTCAGTGCCCTGTTTGTCTGCTCCGAAGTGTGTGCACACCCGCACTCCGTTAGAACCCACACTGCTACACCAACCGTCGTCGCTTTTGACCGCTTACAATCAGCCCAGTAATCGTGCCCCACCCTGCCTAGTTTCAGGGTACCATGATACCTAATTGGGTTACTGCTAAAATGGGTCCCCGTTACTAGGATTTTCTAGTCAAACATGTTAAGTGGTGTGACGATCCCAAAATCCGAAGGGCGGTATTAAGGATAATCATTGGGAAATAACACATTAATCATCATGGCAGAGTACAGATAATAGCAGAAACAATAAATAAAATAATTTTACATGGATATGACAGCGGAATCACAACATGTAGGAATATCAGAATAGCGTAACGTGGGATATACTTAGTAAATAAAAAGGAAAGTGATCAGTCATCATCGCCAGAGGTGGAATACATACATGCAGTGAGACATAATAAGGGTATCAGTCTACATCGCCGGAGGCGGAATACATATACATATAATAAGAAATGCGGAAAATAAATCAGTCTGCATCGCTTGTGGCGGAATCATAACATAAGTATAGTAATGGCGGAAAAGTCAAAGTCGTCTCTGTGAAGTCAGCCTCGCCATGAGCCAAAAATGCACTCTATGCAGCAGTGCAGAACCAAAAACCACCTGTCACCTGTGTACTAGGCTGCCCGTGTGAAAATAAGGGCACCCGCGTTTGCAAAGTGAGACAAACAACGAGTCAGTCATGGGGACTGGTATGAGGAATCTATTTAACAGTTAAACAACAGTAATAGCAAATCATAGGACCACGCCACTTTCGCGGAACGGGTTTACTCCAGTGATTGCTAGTGCATTTAAAACAAAGTAAATTCTTTTAAAACAACGCAATGCTTTTTGAAAGAATGAAGCCAGTATAAGACTCAGGTCCCATCATACAATGCAACGCAAGCCGGAGGATAGAGTTTTACCTTATAAGGGCCAAATATGCTTGATACGTATAAAGCAAAATCATTTGATATTATTACTAGTGCATATATGTTTCAAAAACGAATAGCATCATAAATATCAATCATAGGCGGCATAGCTACCATCTACTATGTCTCCATACTAGTTCTACAATCAAATCCGTTATTTCGTATTGGAAATTGGATTTCCCTCATGAGTCGAGGCAAGGGGCAAGCTCCTCTCCGCTTCGAGACACTCTAGCAAATGCCTCAGGACTACGCACACTGGGTATCCTGGATCTTCAGGGCCGGTCCTCACTTACGTTAGAGGATTAATTATGCCTGAACACACGTTTCCCGGTCCTTACAGACCTATAATCGAGGCGCCTCGCATTCCAACAACCACAAAGGTGAAAAGTAGATATATATGTCAGGGCTGGTAAGTCACTGACACCACCATAGCTAGAAAGAAACGTCGTGCTCTCCCTGCAGTCCGTATCCCGTTTTTAACTCATACCGGGGTGTGAGGTTCGCGAATCTACGAAATACACAAAGCTAGGCTACGTAGACCTTGCTTTGATCATCATCCACAAGACTTTGCTTTGCAACAGAAGCCTTGATCACAGCATCTCGGCATGCCACATAGGCAGTCCACTCCATACGATTGATTTCCATTGATATATAACCTCTAAGCTCGTACGTCTCAGAGAAGGGCGTTAAGCAAGAGAATAAATTCTCCGCCGCCAAACAGATATATATTTAACAGAGATCAATCAGTACAGAACAAAATCCAATGTCAGACACACAGTCCATTTACAAGTCCGTCCTGGGTCTGAACGAAACCGGAGGCGTCAAATTCCTCGTATATCCGTCTAATCAACACATACGTTCAGACGGCTACTACTTCCGTCCCTTTCCGGTAGCTACTCCGGTCAGGAACCTCAGTAGCGCCCATCCAACCGATACGAAGATCATCGGTCTTGAATCGTCTTTGCATTTTCCAATTCGAATTGCTCGATAAATTATTTGAAATGAGGGTTAGCTCGGCCTTTTCAAATAATTCACGTCATTAGAATTTAAATCGATTCATTTTATGGTTATATTATTCGACATCCATCTTTCGGTTCTTTAGTGTTATTTTCATGTCATTCACATACAACCATCAAATATCAAACAATTCAACCCAATTGTTTTATTTTAAATCAATATTGCTTATAATATTTTATAACGATTTCTCGCCATTTTTATTTATTTAAAAATGGCCATATTTAATTAAACGACGTTTCAGGTCGTGTCGTGGCGCTAGCACTATTTTTCCCTAAATTTGTTTTACACATATCGGAAAATCTAACCGTTGGATTTCTACAAAGTCTATATCAGTGGGAAGATATTCCCAAAGCGAACCCAACGGTTCCAGTTTCGTGAGAATCCGACGGTCGGATCTTCCACACTAGTCGTTTGAAGTTACGGTTTCAAAATTCGAACTGCAGCGTCGCTATTCGATTCTATTTAATTATATTTATATTTATATATAAATATAAACGATTCTGGCGCTGTTTTTCTTCAGATTTGAATTGAACATTCCGGACAATCCAACCGTTGGATTTTTACAAGGTTGGTGCCGTTGGAAAGATACTTCCAAGGCGAACTCAGCGGTTGCGGTTTCGGGAAAATCCGATGGTCGGATTTCTCGTACTAATCGTTTCAAATTACGATTCCGAAACGCGAACTGCACGGCCTCTATTCCTTTAATTATATTTATATTTATATATATAAATATAGTTCATTCTATTGTTTCAACTATGGTTTATTTTATATTTTCAACTTCGTTTTCACTTCAAATATTTCACTAACGCCTTAATATTTCGAAAAATTTCGCCATAACCTCCTTTGTACGGGGAGGGGTTTGGAAATTTATTGGGCCGTATTAGGTATCCAATAAATCCTAAAAAGCATTCACATATTTATAGTGATATATTCTGGTGTTTACGGGGGAGCATGTACTGATAATCACTCCAGAGAATAAATTCCCGTCACCCCGTTTCCGTGTGGAAATAAATAGTCCATGTGCCGTATCTAATAACTAGAGCGACGTGATTATTGTCAACTCCAGACCCGTGTGGTTTTTTTTATTAATCTGGCAATTTATCGTTATAATTTATATAGTCCATATCAGTCATCAGTTCAACCTGTAGTACGTAGTCATCGCCATACAAGCCTCTTGCTTATATGGTAAATCTTCCACCTCGTCACACAAGCTCCAATTGCTTATGTGGAATATGATGAAGTATGCCTATCATCAAGAAGTATGCCATGTAGTGTAGTTCAAAATTTATTTGTTACTAACCTATGGCGTTGTTTATTATTTCACACAGAAAAACCAGCACTCCGCATCCAATGGCATTCACAGGAGTTGATATATAAATAAAATTGCGCAGCCAACTCATCAAGGTTTACCTATTTGTCGGGCACGCAAATAATTTCTTTACTCTACAGCTAATCCATTTTTCCTGTTCAACACATGTATATATATGCAGAACAAAGCTAATAATAATATTTCTAGCAAACTATTATTTATTTCAACACATGTGTATTTTTAACCAAGCGTATACATGATAAAAAGAATATTTTTATCATCAAAAATATTTATTCGACACATGTGTATTTTTAACTAAACGTATACATGATAAAAGGAGTATTTTTATCATCAAAAATATTTATTCGACACATGTGTATTTTTAACTAAACGTATACATGATAAAAGGAGTATTTTTATCATCAAAAATATTTATTCGACACATGTGTATTTTTAACACTTCTTATTCACTATAAAAATATAGTTTTCATTGTCGATTCATTTTATTTTTAAGAGATGATAACATTCAACACATGAACTTCAACTCAACGAATGAATTGCAATTCAACACACGAATATTCTATATAGTTTGTATATATAAAAAAATGTGATTTTTATCGCTAAAGCCATTTGTTTAAATTCGAATAATATTCAACACATGAATTTCAACTCAACGAATGAATTGCAATTCAACACATGAATATTCTATATAGTTTGTATATATATAAAAATGTGATTTTTATCGCTAAAGCCATTTGTTTAAATTCGAATAATATTCAACACATGAATTTCAACTCAACGAATGAATTGCAATTCAACACATGAATATTCTATATAGTTTGTATATATATAAAAATGTGATTTTTATCGCTAAAGCCATTTGTTTAAATTCGAATAATATTCAACACATGAATTTCAACTCAACGAATGAATTGCAATTCAACACATGAATATTCTATATAGTTTGTATATATATAAAAATGTGATTTTTATCGCTAAAGCCATTTGTTTAAATTCGAATAATATTCAACACATGAATTTCAACTCAACGAATGAATTGCAATTCAACACATGAATATTCTATATAGTTTGTATATATATAAAAATGTGATTTTTATCGCTAAAGCCATTTGTTTAAATTCGAATAATATTCAACACATGAATTTCAACTCAACGAATGAATTGCAATTCAACACATGAATATTCTATATAGTTTGTATATATATAAAAATGTGATTTTTATCGCTAAAGCCATTTGTTTAAATTCGAATAATATTCAACACATGAATTTCAACTCAACGAATGAATTGCAATTCAACACATGAATATTCGATATAGTTTATGCAATTTATTTCAGCGAATGAAAATTATTCTAACACATAAATATTTCAGAAAATTTCGGCAGCATAACGGCGGGGTAGTTAAAACCGGGACCGTCCCTAGTACGGCTCCTCGCTCTACCTTAAAACCTCGCGGTTTTTGACAATGGGGATCATGCATCTAGTTCGCACGCAGGCGGCATGTTTTATTTTCAATTCCATAATCCTATTCTATTTTGTTTCAACCACAAGAGGATATTTTTCAACCACAAAGGTATTTTTCAACCACAAAGGTATTTTTCAACCATAATATCAACCACAAACTATTATTTCCAACCATTCGTCAAACCATATAATATCACGTCAATCACAAGCAATAAATATCGTCCATGGTCTGTGGACGAGGGGAGTATATATATATATATATATATATATATATATATATATATATATATATATATATATATAATATAATATAATATAATAATTCACTTGCATTTCATCACAATTCAAAGCATATATGTTTCATTCAACGCTTGTATAATTTATACATCGCTAATATAACTTATACAACACATGTACATGAGGTATACAATGCGTATATAATTTACACTTAGCTTATATAATTTATACAACACGATTTCATTCACACAAATAGTTTAGATTTCTCACTTTGGTTATGGCAGTGCTAAAAATCGTAGGAAGCTCAGAAAAATCCGCGGCTTCTTCTAGAATGTAGAGAGCCTCCTTGCGGTCACGGTGTCTCCTGTTTCATCGAATTTCGTTAACATAGCAAAAAGATACGATTTTTACAAGTTTGCAACGCTTTAAAGTGTAAAAATCAGTGGAAAATAGTTTCAGCCGTATACCCTTTTCGATTTCGAAAACTAGGGTTGATCTTTTCGGCAAAACCACGAAGCTTTAGGACGAACGGCCAGCGCTGCGTCGAAGAGGAAGGAAAGAGCTTCCCAAAGCTACCCGAGATGGTCAACTCGGCGGCCTCCAGAACCCACGGCGGCGGCGCAAAGTTCGGGGTTTCCCGACGCTATAACTCCCTCAATACTCAACGATAATTCGTGAAATTACTATGGATTTGAAGATCTCTGAACGCTCTTCAAAATGGATCTGAGTTTGCTTGATTTCGTTGAGTGGTTGTGGAGAAATTGAAGAGAGAAGATTCGGAGTTATTTCCGCGTCGCGACAGGGAGATCGATGAGGGAGATGAATTGTGATTGGTCGATGCCCTTTTTATTTTATTTTTTTAATTTATTTAATTCCAAAAATACCCCCTTCCACAAACGACCTCGAAATCAAACCCAACGACTGTCGCCCCTAGCTAAATACTCCCATTCCGAACACAATGGGATATGTTTCGTTGGCCATTTCGACTGTTACAGTCAGTTATTTTTCAAATTAAAATATAAAACATTCAATATTTAATTTAAACGTACATTTCAATTTGCCAGGGACACAAACTGAATCGAAAAATTCCAGAAAAATAAATCTAGCTTTGTTTTGATGATACGGTCCTAACAAAACCAGTTTCGTCGAATTCTGAGCTCGTTTGCAAAACGGCCATTTTTAGGTCGACCCATTTTAACAGAATTTGACCAAACACGTTATCTTTTGCCCCGCTCACATACTAGCTTCAAAAATTATGAAATTTGAAACTTAGCAATAATTTGACATTCCGGACCCAACAAAAGTGGTTTCGTCGAATTTCGAGGTCGTATGCAAAATCTCAATTTTCAAGGGCTATATATACTATATAGCGACCTTTCTGAAAATTCATTTAGCCATAACTTTTGATTTCCGTTATGAAATTTCGATTTTTCAGATTCGTTAGAAAGGTATGGATAAACAGATTCAAATATTTTCAGTTTCGTCAAAATCCGTTATATTTTCCACCCGGTACAGTCAGACAAAGTTTGTATTCCAAATTTCAAACTGCCATATTATACACAATTCTATATTTTATTGAAATATGCTATTTCAATCACTCAAATTTCTTGGTAATAACCTAATTTAAAAATTTTAAACTGGTTCACATTTTCCGGGTTATTACAATCTCCCCCACTTAAAACTTTTCGTCCTCGAAAAGGAAATAACAGTTAAGCAGGAAATAAAATGTAAATGCAAAGTATTGTAAAGGTACCTTGCACCGGAGTTAGTCAGAGATGTCCACTCTGCATTTGGGATAGGCTTGTTTAATGCTTTCCTCAGTCTCCCAAGTACAGTCTCTAGGATCACTACTCCACTGCACTTTGACTAGATGAATCTTTTTCCTCCTTAGCTCTCTGGTTTCTTTGCCAACTATCTTTAATGGCTCTCTACTGAGTTCTAATTCTGGAGTTATGTCAATATCATGTTGCGCTGCTTCTTCCACAATAAGGTCGGGATCATGAACATGTTTTTTGAGTTGGGATACGTGGAACACATCATGTATACCAGGCAACCAATTAGGTAATGAAACCCTATATGCAAGAGTTCCAATCCGTTCAAGTATAGGAAAGGGACCAATAAATCTCGGTGCCAACTTCCCAGTCTTGCCAAATCTGATTACCCCTCGCATTGGAGAAACTCTTAAATAAACATAATCGCCAACGGCAAACGATATATCCCTTCTTCTCGCATCAGCATAACTTTTCTGTCGGCTCTGTGCGGTTTTTAATCGCTTCTTAATGAAATCGACTTTATCCGATGCTTCTTGAATCATATCGGGCCCTAACACAAGTCTGTTGCCAGGTTCTACCCAACATGCGGGAGATCTGCACGGTCTACCGTATAATGCTTCAAATGGGGACATTCCCAAACTTGCTTGATAGCTATTGTTGTAAGAGAATTCAGCTAAATGTAAGTGATCTTCCCATGAGCCTCCAAAATCAATAACGCAAGCCCGCAGCAAATCTTCTAAAATTCTATTCACCCGCTCAGTTTGGCCATCTGTCTGAGGGTGATAAGCGGTGCTTAGATTCAATTTGGTTCCCAATTCTTTCTGGAATGCTTCCCAGAATTTGCTAGTAAACAGGGGATCTCTATCGCTGACTATATTGAGCGGCACTCCATGTAGTTTAACTATTACTTTGAAGTAAATCTGTGCTAGACTTTGAGCCGTTCTGTTGGATCGGACAGGTATGAAATGGGCAGTCTTCGTGAAGCGATCTACGATTACCCATATACTGTCGTTTCCTTTTCTAGTTCGAGGCAGGCCATCGATGAAATCCATCGAGATTTGTTCCCACTTCCATCCCGGAATTTCTAATGGTTGTAATAATCCATCCAATTTCTGTTGATCACTCTTAACTAGCTGGCAAGTGGGGCATCTGCTAACATATACTGAGATATCCCTTTTCATCGCCTTCCACCAGAAGGTGCGTTTGATATCGTTATACATTTTTCTCACACCGGGATGGATACTTATTTTGGATTTGTGGCACTCATCAAGTATTTCTCTTCTGAGCTCGGGAAGGTTTAGGATGCAAATTCTACCCTTTAATCTTAGAACTCCTTTGTCATCGAGTCGAAAACTTGTGGATTCACCTCCTTTGACTCTTTGACTGATTCTTTGAATAAATTCATCGTCTTTCTGAAGAGTCGAGATCCTGTCTATTAATGAAGACGTGATGACAAAACTGGCGATGATTTCATTCTTTCTGCTGAGCGCATCTGCTACAACATTGGCTTTCCCTGGAGTGTATAGAATTTCAAATTCGTATGCTGCAAGGAATTCTAACCAGCGCTGTTGCCTCAAGTTTAAATCTTTCTGAGTGAACAGATATTTCAAGGATTGATGATCAGTAAATAGTTCGAATTTCTCGCCCAGTAAATAATGCCTCCAGATTCTTAAAGCAAACACGATAGCTAATAACTCAAAATCATGAGTAGCATAGTTTCTTTCATGCGGCTTTAGTTGGCGGCTGGCATAAGCGATCACTTGGCCTTTTTGCATTAACACTGCGCCTTGCCCTCTAATAGAAGCATCTGTCCATACATTCAAGTCTTGGTTGCCTTCTATAATTGTCAATACTGGAGCAGTTGTCAACTTCAGTTTCAGCTCCTGGAAAGCTTCTTCACATTCGGGAGTCCATTTGAATTTCTCATGCTTCTTTGTAAGCTTTGTCAAAACTCCTTAGAATTTTCAACACTTGTTCTAAATGTTTTGCATGTTCATCTTCCGACTTAGAATAGATTAAAATGTCATCGATGAAGACTAGAACAAATTTATTCAACACACCACGGAACACTCTGTTCATAAGATCGACGAAGTATGCCGGAGCGTTACACAAGCCGAATGGCAATACTAACCATTCGTAGAATAAATCGGGACCCCTGAAGGCTGTCAAAGGAACACAGTCTTCCGCTATACGCAATTGGTGGAAACCTGTAGCTAGGTCCATTCTGGAGAATACTGTGGCTCCATTTAATTGATCTAACAGATCATCTATTCGGGGCAAGGGATACTTGTTCTTCAGTGTCTGCTTATTGAGATCTCGGTAATCAACACAAAGTCTTAGAGTACCGTCTGATTTCGGGACAAATACTACTGCTGCTCCCCATGCTGAAAAGCTCGGTCTGATTAGACCTTTCCAAAGCAATTCTCAGGTTTGACTACTTAGCTCTTCTTTTTCTTTCGGGGCCATTCTTCTTATTGGATGTACCACTGGTCGGGCGTTAGGAATTAAATCTATTCTAAATTCAATTTCTCTTTGCGGCGGTAAGTTTTCTACTTCTTCAAACACATCCGCATAATTTTTAACGACCGGTATCTTTTCTATCGAAAGGGGAGTAATTTCTAAAGAAGACCAAAATTCTGTTCTATTAATTTCCGAGCCATGACATGGTATAGTGATATGCCCAAGTTTTGTTTTAACTTTCACAATTCTTTCTGCGCATCTAACTTTGGCCTTATATTTTGTTAACCATTCCAAACCGAGAATAACATCGAATTCCGATAAATCCATAACAATTAAGTGGATGGGAAACTTGTAACATGAATAAGAGATAGGCACTTTGCAGTATAAACTGAGACTAACAGAACCTCCTATCGGGTTTTGAACTTTAATTGGTTCTTTTAGAATTCTTTGTTTCAATTTTAACTTGTGAACAAGGTTACCAGAAATGAAGCTACGTGATGCACCAGTATCAAAAAGTACAGAAACAGGAATATTTTTAATGGTAAGGGTACCTCCCAAGACGTCGGGTTTACCTGATCCATCGGTGGTAGCTGGCGGAGTCTTCCCGTCATAGACATGAGCCACTTGTGCGCTCTTCTTCAAAGGACAATTCTTGCTATAGTGCCCCTTCTTATGGCAGTTGTAGCATTAGGCTGAGTCATTTGCCTTTGGTTTCCTCGGAGCTTTGCATACATTAGAAAAGTGACCTGGCTTCCCGCGGTTGTAACAATTTCCTTTCGGGATCTTTGCAGGTTTCTGAGTAGCGGCCGCGGTAATGCTAGATTCGGGTTGATCTGTTGAAGTCTTGCGCTTATTTCCTGCTTGGCTTTTAGCGCGGTCTTGGCTAGCATGCCTCTCATCCATGTCTTCGTAATTGCAAGCCATCTCTACTAATTCTGTAAAGGAGAGTTTAATGTTGCTCATAGCTCTATCATGGTATTTGCGCTTCAGCCCAAATATGAACCTCTTGTTCTTTGCTTTGTTGGTCAAAATCAGCTCTGGAGCATAGCGCGATAACTGGGTGAACTTATTTAGATAATCCTGAATAGAGAGGTCTCCCTGCTGGAGATTAGCAAACTGCTCTCTCATCCTCTCTAGAGCCTGTTCCGGTACAAACTTCTCATTGAACAAAGTCTTGAACTGCTCCCAAGTCCGGATAGTACCAGCGGCATCTTCTGAGGTAATGGCATCCCACCACAGCTCTGCTTCCTCCTGAAGGAGCCAAATGCCAAGTCGGGCTTTGTTGTTAGTTCCCATACCCATGCCTTCGAAGATTTTCTCACAGGTTTTCAGCCAAGCTATTGCCTCAGTCACTGTGCCAGTGCCAGTAAAAGGTTTTCCCCCAAGATTTCTGTACCTCTTTGCTACTTTATCTAGCTCAAAGTCTTCTGGTGCTGGTGGCTGAATAATAGGGCCTTCCACTACTACGGGGATATTCCCCCGTCCTCCTGCTGCATCTCCTCGGCCTCCACGGCCTCCTCTAGCTGCTGCTCCTCGCGTAGCCATCTAAGAGAACTGTATAAGCAAGAAAAGAGTCAAGCTCACAGATTTGATAATTTTCATAGATGATAAAGTAAGGGAATACAAAGAAAGATAATGATGATGTACTGATCAAATTGTTCTGCTAATCTGCTTAGCTCATTCTAGGACATTGCTAATCCTATCTCTAATGAGCTACTCGCATTAGAACACTACTGATTCTATTCTGACGAGGTGTTTAATGTGTTAGATCCCGGAACTAAGGTTAACCAAAGCTCTGATACCAACTGTGACGATCCCAAAATCCGAGGGGCGGTATTAAGGATAATCATTGGGAAATAACACATTAATCATCATGGCAGAGTACAGATAATAGCAGAAACAATAAATAAAATAATTTTACATGGATATGACAGCGGAATCACAACATGTAGGAATATCAGAATAGCGTAACGTGGGATATACTTAGTAAATAAAAAGGAAAGTGATCAGTCATCATCGCCAGAGGCGGAATACATACATGCACTGAGACATAATAAGGGTATCAGTCTACATCGCCGGAGGCGGAATAATATACATATAATAAGAAATGCGGAAAATAAATCATTCTGCATCGCCTGTGGCGGAATCATAACATAAGTATAGTAATGGGGAAAAGTCAAAGTCGTCTCTGTGAAGTCAGCCTCGCCATGAGCCAAAAATGCACTCTATGCAGCAGTGCAGAACCAAAAACCACCTGTCACCTGTGTACTAGGCTGCCCATGTGAAAATAAGGGCACCCGCGTTTGCAAAGTGAGACAAACAACGAGTCAGTCATGGGGACTGGTATGAGGAATCTATTTAACAGTTAAACAATAGTAATAGCAAATCATAGGACCACGCCACTTTCGCGGAACGGGTTTACTCCAGTGATTGCTAGTGCATTTAAAACAAAGTAAATTCTTTTAAAACAACGCAATGCTTTTTGAAAGAATGAAGCCAGTATAAGACTCAGGTCCCATCATACAATGCAACGCAAGCCGGAGGATAGAGTTTTACCTTATAAGGGCCAAATATGCTTGATACGTATAAAGCAAAATCATTTGATATTATTACTAGTGCATATATGTTTCAAAAACGAATAGCATCATAAATATCAATCATAGGCGGCATAGCTACCATCTACTATGTCTCCATACTAGTTCTACAATCAAATCCGTTATTTCGTATTGGAAATTGGATTTCCGTCATGAGTCGAGGCAAGGGGCAAGCTCCTCTCCACTTCGAGACACTCTAGCAAATGCCTCAGGACTACGCACACTGGGTATCCTGGATCTTCAGGGCCGGTCCTCACTTACGTTAGAGGATTAATTATGCCTGAACACACGTTTCCCGGTCCTTACAGACCTATAATCGAGGCGCCTCGCATTCCAACAACCACAAAGGTGAAAAGTAGATATATATGTCAGGGCTGGTAAGTCACTGACACCACCATAGCTAGAAAGAAACGTCGTGCTCTCCCTGCAGTCTGTATCCCGTTTTTAACTCATACCGGGGTGTGAGGTTCGCGAATCTACGAAATACACAAAGCTAGGCTACGTAGACCTTGCTTTGATCATCATCCACAAGACTTTGCTTTGCAACAGAAGCCTTGATCACAACATCTCGGCATGCCACATAGGCAGTCCACTCTATACGATTGATTTCCATCGATATATAACCTCTAAGCTCGTACGTCTCAGAGAAGGGCGTTAAGCAAGAGAATAAATTCTCCGCCGCCAAACAGATATATATTTAACAGAGATCAATCAGTACAGAACAAAATCCAATGTCAGACACACAGTCCATTTACAAGTCCGTCCTGGGTCTGAACGAAACCGGAGGCGTCAAATTCCTCGTATATCCGTCTAATCAACACATACGTTCAGACGGCTACTACTTCCGTCCCTTTCCGGTAGCTACTCCGGTCAGGAACCTCAGTAGCGCCCATCCAACCGATACGAAGATCATCGGTCTTGAATCGTCTTTGCATTTTCCAATTCGAATTGCTCGATAAATTATTTGAAATGAGGGTTAGCTCGGCCTTTTCAAATAATTCACGTCATTAGAATTTAAATCGATTTATTTTATGGTTATATTATTCGACATCCATCTTTCGGTTCTTTAGTGTTATTTTCATGTCATTCACATACAACCATCAAATATCAAACAATTCAAGCCCAATTGGTTTATTTTAAATCAATATTGCTTATAATATTTTATAACGATTTCTCACCATTTTTATTTATTTAAAAATGGCCATATTTAATTAAACGACGTTTCAGGTCGTGTCGTGGCGCTGTTTTTCCCTAAATTTGTTTTACACATATCGGAAAATCTAACCGTTGGATTTCTACAAAGTCTATATAAGTGGGAAGATATTCCCAAAGCGAACCCAATGGTTCCAGTTTCGTGAGAATCCGACGGTCGGATCTTCCACACTAGTCGTTTGAAGTTATGGTTTCAAAATTCGAACTGCAGCGTCGCTATTCGATTCTATTTAATTATATTTATATTTATATATAAATATAAACGATTCTGGCGCTGTTTTTCTTCAGATTTGAATTGAACATTCTGGACAATCCAACCGTTGGATTTTTACAAGGTTGGTGCCGTTGGAAAGATACTTCCAAGGCGAACTCAGCGATTGCGGTTTCGGGAAAATCCGATGGTCGGATTTCTCGTACTAATCATTTCAAATTACGATTCCGAAACGCGAACTGCACGGTCTCTATTCCTTTAATTATATTTATATTTATATATATAAATATAGTTCATTCTATTGTTTCAACTATGGTTTATTTTATATTTTCAACTTCGTTTTCACTTCAAATATTTCACTAACGCCTTAATATTTCGAAAAATTTCGCCATAACCTCCTTTGTACGGGGAGGGGTTTGGAAATTTATTGGGCCGTATTAGGTACCCAATAAATCCTAAAAAGCATTCACATATTTATAGTGATATATTCTGGTGTTTACGGGGGAGCATGTACAGATAATCACTCCAGAGAATAAATTCCCGTCACCCCGTTTCCGTGTGGAAATAAATAGTCCATGTGCCGTATCTAATAACTAGAGCGACGTGATTATTGTCAACTCCAGACCCGTGTGGGTTTTTTTATTAATCTGGCAATTTATCGTTATAATTTATATAGTCCATATCAGTCATCAGTTCAACCTGTAGTACGTAGTCATCGCCATACAAGCCTCTTGCTTATATGGTAAATCTTCCACCTCGTCACACAAGCTCCAATTGCTTATGTGGAATATGATGAAGTATGCCTATCATCAAGAAGTATGCCATGTAGTGTAGTTCAAAATTTATTTGTTACTAACTTATGGCGTTGTTTATTATTTCACACAGAAAAACCAGCACTCCGCATCCAATGGCATTCACAGGAGTTGATATATAAATAAAATTGCGCAGCCAACTCATCAAGGTTTACCTATTTGTCGGGCACGCAAATAATTTCTTTACTCTACAGCTAATCCATTTTTCCTGTTCAACACATGTATATATATGCAGAACAAAGCTAATAATAATATTTCTAGCAAACTATTATTTATTTCAACACATGTGTATTTTTAACCAAGCGTATACATGATAAAAGGAATATTTTTATCATCAAAAATATTTATTCGACACATGTGTATTTTTAACTAAACGTATACATGATTAAAGGAGTATTTTTATCATCAAAAATATTTATTCGACACATGTGTATTTTTAACTAAACGTATACATGATAAAAGGAGTATTTTTATCATCAAAAATATTTATTCGACACATGTGTATTTTTAACACTTCTTATTCACTATAAAAATATAGTTTTCATTGTCGATTCATTTTATTTTTAAGAGATGATAACATTCAACACATGAACTTCAACTCAACGAATGAATTGCAATTAAACACATGAATATTCTATATAGTTTGTATATATATAAAAATGTGATTTTTATCGCTAAAGCCATTTGTTTAAATTCGAATAATATTCAACACATGAATTTCAACTCAACGAATGAATTGCAATTCAACACATGAATATTCTATATAGTTTGTATATATAAAAATGTGATTTTTATCGCTAAAGCCATTTGTTTAAATTCGAATAATATTCAACACATGAATTTCAACTCAACGAATGAATTGCAATTCAACACATGAATATTCTATATAGTTTGTATATATATAAAAATGTGATTTTTATCGCTAAAGCCATTTGTTTAAATTCGAATAATATTCAACACATGAATTTCAACTCAACGAATGAATTGCAATTCAACACATGAATATTCTATATAGTTTGTATATATATAAAAATGTGATTTTTATCGCTAAAGCCATTTGTTTAAATTCGAATAATATTCAACACATGAATTTCAACTCAACGAATGAATTGCAATTCAACACATGAATATTCTATATAGTTTGTATATATATAAAAATGTGATTTTTATCGCTAAAGCCATTTGTTTAAATTCGAATAATATTCAACACATGAATTTCAACTCAACGAATGAATTGCAATTCAACACATGAATATTCTATATAGTTTATGCAATTTATTTCAACGAATGAAAATTATTCTAACACATAAATATTTCAGAAAATTTCGGCAGCATAACGGCAGGGTAGTTAAAACCGGGACCGTCCCTAGTACGGCTCCTTGCTCTACCTTAAAACCTCGCGGTTTTTGACAATGGGGATCATGCATCTAGTTCGCACGCAGGCGGCATGTTTTATTTTCAATTCCACAATCCTATTCTATTTTGTTTCAACCACAAGAGGATATTTTTCAACCACAAAGGTATTTTTCAACCACAAAGGTATTTTTCAACCATAATATCAACCACAAACTATTATTTCCAACCATTCGTCAAACCATATAATATCACGTCAATCACAAGCAATAAATATCGTCCATGGTCTGTGGACGAGGGGAGTATATATATATATATAATATAATAATTCACTTGCATTTCATCACAATTCAAAGCATATATGTTTCATTCAACGCTTGTATAATTTATACATCGCTAATATAACTTATACAACACATGTACATGAGGTATACAATGCGTATATAATTTACACTTAGCTTATATAATTTATACAACACGATTTCATTCACACAAATAGTTTAGATTTCTCACTTTGGTTATGGCAGTGCTAAAAATCGTAGGAAGGTCAGAAAAATCCGCGGCTTCTTCTAGAATGTAGAGAGCCTCCTTGCGGTCACGGTGTCTCCTGTTTCATCGAATTTCGTTAACATAGCAAAAAGATACGATTTTTACAAGTTTGCAACGCTTTAAAGTGTAAAAATCAGTGGAAAATAGTTTCAGCCGTATACCCTTTTCGATTTCGAAAACTAGGGTTGATCTTTTCGGCAAAACCACGAAGCTTTAGGACGAACGGCCAGCGCTGCGTCGAAGAGGAAGGAAAGAGCTTCCCAAAGCTACCCGAGATGGTCAACTCGGTGGCCTCCAGAACCCACGGCGGCGGCGCAAAGTTCGGGGTTTCCCGACGCTATAACTCCCTCAATACTCAACGATAATTCGTGAAATTACTATGGATTTGAAGATCTCTGAACGCTCTTCAAAATGGATCTGAGTTTGCTTGATTTCGTTGAGTGGTTGTGGAGAAATTGAAGAGAGAAGATTCAGAGTTATTTCCGCATCGTGACAGGGAGATCGATGAGGGAGATGAATTGTGATTGGTCGATGCCCTTTTTATTTTATTTTTTTAATTTATTTAATTCCAAAAATACCCCCTTCCACAAACGACCTCGAAATCAAACCCAACGACTGTCGCCCCTAGCTAAATACCCCCATTCCGAACACAATGGGATATGTTTCGTTGTCCATTTCGACTATTACAGTCAGTTATTTTTCAAATTAAAATATAAAACATTTAATATTTAATTTAAACGTACATTTCAATTTGCCAGGGCCACAAACTGAATCGAAAAATTCCAGAAAAATAAATCTAGCTTTGTTTTGACGATACGGTCCTAACAAAACCAGTTTCGTCGAATTCTGAGCTCGTTTGCAAAACGGCCATTTTTAGGTCGACCCATTTTAACAGAATTTGACCAAACACGTTATCTTTTGCCCCGCTCACATACTAGCTTCAAAAATTATGAAATTTGAAACTTAGCAATAATTTGACATTCCGGACCCAACAAAAGTGGTTTCGTCGAATTCCGAGGTCGTATGCAAAATCTCAATTTTCAAGGGCTATATATACTTTATAGCGACCTTTCTGAAAATTCATTTAGCCATAACTTTTGATTTCCGTTATGAAATTTCGATTTTTCAGATTCGTTAGAAAGGTATGGATAAATAGATTTAAATATTTTCAGTTTCGTCAAAATCCGTTATATTTTCCACCCGGTACAGTCAGACAAAGTTTGTATTCCAAATTTCAAACTGCCATATTATACACAATTCTATATTTTATTGAAATATGCTATTTCAATCATTCAAATTTCTTGGTAATAACCTAATTTAAAAATTTTAAACTGGTTCACATTTTCCGGGTTATTACAAGTGGTTAAGTGTCTGTATTAACCTAACCCCACCCATCAGTTTAGTTAACATGTTGAATTGGTTAAGTGTTCTAGTTAACTTAACCCTACCATCCTCATTCTACCTTTAATTTATTTATTAAAGCACCGACCACTCACATTAGACAGGTATTGTTGCGGTTACTGGACAACCGGTCGGTTCCGTGCAGGTTCACACTGCAACTCAGTCTAACCTCGGGTCCTTATTGGGCTTAATGCCTTAACCTCCCACATTGGATAGGTATTGTTGTGACTACTAGACAGCCGGGCGGGTCCGGGCATGTTTATATCACAACTCAATCCAACCTCGGGTTAAGCATATTCGTATTTTCTAAATTTACATATTTGTTCTTTTATTCTTATATGTAAATTTGTTAACAATTAAATGTTGTGGCCCACTTTCCAAATTCATTATTTTTAGGTACATAATTTATACCGTTTCAAGCCATAAATTATCTATGTGATTTTTCACCCATTTATGTCAAGTTTCCTATAATTACAAATTTTTCATAATGTTACCCCATCTAAATATTAGGCTAACAATCTTAGCCTAATTTTCCGCTCGCATGATTTTTGATATATAATATTAGGCTAAAAACTTAGTCTAATTCAGCGTACACAAAATTTGCATAAAGAAATCCGTTAACATAAACATGACATAGGTGTAAACTTGGCATTTTTGGCATAGTCAATATGAACACAATAGGGGTGAACTTGCAAAATAGTTATCATGAATGTCATGGGTGTGAACTTGCAACGTAGACTAAGCCACATACATATATGTGAATTTGCATCATAGACATATATGTGAATTTGCAACATAGACCAAATCAACTTACATATATGTGAATTTACAACACAGACTCAATCATCTTACATATATGTGAACTTGCAAATCAGTCACAAACATATGAATAAGTGTGAACTTGAATTATGGCATTGGTTTAACATATACACATAAACATGTAGAACTAACATTTAGTCACACATGTGATAGGATTTTACAACCTAAAACTTGCATAACATGATAAACTACACAACTTGTCATAGCAGGTTATACTCCAAGTTCATATACATATGAGTAGACTTATCCATTAATTCCCAATTCAACATGATAACAAAATAGAACCACAGACATAGATCAATATCATTCAATTCCACATATAACATAATAAACATCGTTCTATTTTCAATTTATTTCCAAGGCATGACATTGATTTTGATTCGCATCCAAAAACATAACTAAACTTACAACGAACGACGAACTTGAATTCTGGTTTCTGAGTTCTGAATTTACAATGCTTTCCTTTGGGTAGATAAATATTGTTTTGATTCTTAATTGAATTAGAATTTGTTCGTCTCTAAGCTTTCTCCAACTGACGGCTACTCCTAATTTCCTCCCAGCAGCATGACGGCTCTACTTCTATTTTATTTGTGTGAATTGAGGTTGAGTGTCGGGTTGTATTTATAGAATTTCAGACTGATTTGAGCCGTCAGATGGTCATAGAGTGAATCCAGACCATACACACCAAGAGGAGCCAATCAGAAAGTGACAAATCAACATTAGCGACACACCAGAGCTCAGAAATTCGACCAGAACCCCGACTAGGCCAGCCAGGACCTGACCAGGTCGACTGGGCAGGTCGACCCCCTGGTCGACCTGGGTACCCAGGTCGACCTGGTTCCTGGGCGGGAATTTTCCCGCCCAGCCCAGTTTGGGTCTACTTTTGAAATTTAAACCGAATTCTGAGCTGTTTGAAATATAAATTGAATTCTGAAACTTCTGGAGGTCATAACTCCTTCATACGGAGTCCGATTTACACAAACTCGAACTCTATCTCAAGTAAAATTCCGATTTTAACGCAACGGCGTAACCCGTTTCCCTCAATTCTTTCATTTAGAAATAATTATACCTTAATTTGTTAATTTAATGTTAACAGAAAATTCAGAGTGTTACATTCTCCCCTTCTTAAAGGATTTCGTCCCCGAAATCTTTAAGTCTTGAAGAATGTATATCCCAACATCCAATCGTCCATCTACTCAACCAAAAAACACAGGCGTCCATTGTCCTTAAAAGACTTCTAATGCTTCATGATCATATACGTAGTGTGTGTATATGTCTTTATCTAATGCAAAATTTTGGCGGTCTACTGATTCAGTTGGCCTCCTTAATGCGAATCATGTAAGTGTCATGAATCTATTATGTATGCAAATTTTTTTCCTTACTCATAATTCTACATGAGTGCGCAACTATTCATACAAATGCGACATCCATATGACAACATATCAAGTTTCAACCACATACAAGTATGAATACATATATGCGTATGCAATATGGAAGTGACTGAGACGATCTAATACCTAGGGTGTGTGTATATGCATCCACGAGCAACCATTAGCAACCACTTGCAACCACTTGTAGCCATCAATCATAACATGTTTCAATACATGTTTACATCCATTAGTTTCTACTAAGGAGTTAGGAGAAAAAGGACCGAGAAGATACACTAAAAGGTAGATACAAGCATAAACTTATGGAAAAAGAGAGGTCAAAGATGTAACCTAAAAAAGAAAAGGGTAGGCACCGCGTATTCTGTCCTCAGTTTCCCAAGTCGCATCTTCCTCGGCATCGCTCCATTGAACCTTAACAAGCTTGACTTCGCGGTTGTGTAGCTTTTTGATTTTAGTTCCTACGACTCGAGTTGGGACTCTCCTCACCGTTGTTTCTCGTTCAATTTCAACTTCTTCTAGAATGCTTGGCTCCACCACTTCCGCAGACTCATGTAAACATTTCCGGAGATGAGAAGCGTGAAAGACATTATGAATTCCAGCCAACCTTTCGGGCAGCTCTACTCTATAAGCCATCTTCCCAATCTTCGCGATGATAGGGAACGGTCCTACAAATCTTGGTGCTAGCTTTCCTGCGGATTCAAAGTGAACGACGTTCCTTAAAGGAGATACCTTAAGGAAAACCATGTCCCCAACCTCAAACTCAAGGTCGGTCCTTCTTTTGTCTGCGTTGGATTTCTGTCTATCTTGAGCAGTCTTCATTCTCCTTCGTATCAAGTCCACTTTTTCTGAAGTCTCTCTAATCATGTCTGGCCTAATTATAAGCTTGTCTATAGACTCCCACCAACAAGTTGGTGATCGGAACGGTCTTTCATACAAAGCTTCGAAGGGCGCCATGTCGATGGTGGCTTGGTAGCTGTTGTTGTAGGCGAATTCCACTAAAGGGAGATGATCATCCCATGTCCCTCCAAAGTCAAGAACGCACAGTCTCAAATGATCTTCTAATACTCTGTTCACCCTCTCCGTCTGACCATCAGTTTGGGGGTGATAGGCCGTGCTCAAGCATAACTGTGTGCCTACAGCTTCTTGCAGACTCCGCTAAAACTCGCTCGTAAATATAAGATCTCGGTCACTCACTATGCTGGAGGGTATTCCATGGAGTCGAACTATTTCCTTAAAATAAAGAGATGCTAGAGATGAGACAGTCCTTCTACTCTTGACAGTATTGCCCCTTATTGACCTAGGCAACCCATCAATGAAGTCCATTGATATGCTATCCCACTTCCATTGTGGGATTTCTAGAGGATGAAGCAGTCCTCCAGGCTTCTTTTGTTCCACCTTGACCTGTTGGCATATCATGCCCTTAGAAATGAAATCTGCCATGTCCTTCTTCATGCCATTCCAAATGAAAACTCTCTTTACGTCTTTGTACATCATATCTCCACCTGGGTGTATTGTCATCTTGGAATGGTGTGCTTCCTCGAGAACCGTCTTTACCAAATCCCTTGCTTGTGGGACGCATAGTCTCCCATCTTGCCTCAGCCAACCCATATCATCGATGGAGTACCTATTGAGGTGACTAGAAGTTTCACCCCTAATTAACTTATCAATCATGTTAACAAGCTGAGGGTCTTCGCGTTGTGCGGTCCCGACTGAGTCTAATAGAGCTGGTCGCACCTCTAATGTTGCTAGCAGGCTGGGTACAAAGTCGATGGAGGGTCTGAAGTTAAAGCTTGCTATGAACTCCAAGCTTTTCCTTTCCACAAAGAGAGGGCTTAAGGTTAGCTTCTTTCTGCTTAAGGTGTCTGCTACTACATTGCTCTTGCCAGGAGTATAGGAAATCTCAAAATCATACGAGGAAAGAAACTCCATCCACCTTTGCTGCCTCAAGTTAAGGTCTTTCTACGAGAAAAGATACTTCAATGATTTATGGTCAATATATAATTCGAACTTCTCACAAGGAAAATATTGGCGCCAAGACTTAAGCGCAAAGACGATGGCGGCTAACTCAAGATCGTGGGTTGGGTAGTTCTTTTTATGAACTTTCAATTGTCTTCCACCATAAGCTACTACCTTCCCTTCTTGCATCAGAACAGCGCCTAACCCCGTTCCGCATGCATCTGTGTATACTGTGAACATTTTGCTTCCATCTGGCAATGTAAGAACTGGGGCTGTTATGAGAGCCCTTTTCAAGCGTTAGAAAGCAATATCACAATCCAAATCCTAGACGAACGCTAGATTCTTCTTTGTTAGCCTTGTGAGTGGGGCTGAAATTTTTGCGAAATCTCTAATGAACTTCTGGTAAAAATCTGCTAGCCCGAGAAAGCTTCGGACTTCGGTTGCATTTCTTGGTGCCTTCCAATCTTGCACCGCCAGTACTTTCGCGGGGTCCACAGCTAACCCCTCTTTGGACACTATATGTCCAAGAAACCTTACTTCTTATCTCCAGAAGTAGCACTTGGAAAGTTTTGCTTTTAGCTGATGTGCCCGGAGAGTATCAATGATCTCTTTCAGATGCTGAGCATGTTGTTCCTCATTCTTTGAGAAGATCAAAATATCGTCTACGAAGACAACCACAAACTTGTTGAGGAATTCTCTGAACACCCTGCTCATTAGGTCTACGAAATATGCGGGTGCGTTTGTCAGGCCGAAAGGCATGACAAGCCACTCGAAGAAACCGTCTGGGGTTCTGAACGCCGTCTTATCAATGTTATCTTTAGCAACCCTTAGCTGATGGAACCCAGTAGCCAGATCAAGTTGAGAGAAAACCGACGCACCTACAAGCTGATCAAACAAATTGTCTATTCTGGGAAGCAGGTGTCTATTCTTCTTAGTCAGCTTTTTCAGCTCCCTATAATCCACACAAAGATGTAGTGAGCCATCTGCTTTGGTGGCGAACACCACTGGAGCACCCCATTCCGAGATACTCCGCCTTATAAACCCCTTCTCGAGAAGCAACTTGCTTACTAAGCTCCTTTCTCTCCTTTGGAGCCATGTGTCTAACAGGTAAAGCTACGGGCTTTGCATTATCAGCAAGATATATGCGGAAGTCAATTTCCCGCCTCGGAGGTAAGCCCTTCACCTCTTCAAAAACATCCGGGTATTCACGGACCACTCTAACCGACTGCAAATTCTCAACAAAAGCATCAAGCGACTCTAGATAACTAAGCATAACAGCATTTAAGGGATTACAAGAAATTTCTAGAGTGTTACCGAGCCAGGTCAAGAGTCTAACCACTCTTTTCTCATAATCAAGAATGGCACCATTACTGGATAACCAGTCCATGCCCAAGATCAATCCATATCCTGAGAAACCCAAAACAAAGTCACTACATCTAAACTCAACGCTTAGAATAGAGATATTCAAATCCGAACAAACCATTGACAAATAAGCTGAGCCCCTGATTGGATTTGAAACAACCAAGGAATCTTCAACCATACTAGTGTCTAGGTGCAGAGATTCTACTAAAGCAGATGAAAAAAAGGAGTGTGATGCGCCAGAATCAAAGAGAGTGCGAACTGGATGATCATAGAGATAAACTAAACTTTCTACAGAAATATTTCTACCTCGTTCTTGCGGGGGTGCCACCAGCGCATGAACCTGTCCCCTTGAAGTGGATCCAGTCTTCTGTCCTTACCCCCTCTTCTTTGGGCAGTCCATAGCCAGGTGTCCAGTCTCACCGCAATGGAAACAACCACCATTCATCTTCGCCTTCTTCTTTCTGCAGTCTTTCGCTATATGTCCAACAATGCCACAGAAATTACACCTTCTCTTTTCCCGGGATTTGTTGTTCTTCCCGCCATTCTTGAATTCTGTTTTCTTAGCCTGCAAACCCTCTTTCTTTTCTTGAGGCACTTCCACCTTTGCCTCTTTCTTGCCGTTATCTTCCTCGTGTAGCAGCGCCATGTCCACCAAGCTTTCATAAGTCGCCCCCATGGGTATATGGGTCATAGCAAGGCTGTGTAGAGGCTCATTCAGACCTTTGACGAAGCGAAGGGCCTTCTTGTGTTGGGTGTTTACTAAATCCAGCCCAAATCTGGCCAGCTGATTAAACTGATTGACGTACTCCTTGATCGTCATACTTCCTTGTTTAAGAGTTAGGAACTTCTCCATCTGCAGGCTTCTTTCAGCTTGGGGGAGGAATTTCATCTCAAACCTCATTCTGAAATCTTCCCAAGTTTCCACTGGCCTCTCAGCATGGGTAACTTCCCACCAATAAGAAGCTTCGTCTTTAAGCAACCATACTGCTAGCTTTATCTTTTGCCTGTCCTCAACTTCGAAGATGATGAACAAATCTTCGGTCTTCTTTAGCCAGTTCCTTGCTACTACAAAGGATTCAGTTCCATAAAAGTCCTTTCCACCCATAGCCTTGAAGTCTCTACATGTCTTAGCGAAAGTATTTCCACGAGGAGGAGGAGGAACCGCTGCCACTGTGGGAGGATGAATGTCTGCTAGGCCCGCACCATCGCTCTAGCCTCTAGGTACCTTCGGAACCAACCAGGTATCGGTACTCCTTCTGGAAGGTTAAGATCTCCAGACATGCTGAAACAAAAAGGAAAGATTCAAGACAAAAGGATAGAGAGATAGTGCGTATGGCTCTGGGGAATTATGCCTTTTTTAAAAACAATGTTTTTTCTTTAAAAAATGCTTCTTTAAACTTCTTTTTGAAAATAGTTTCAAAAACCTTTATCTAATCTGGTAAACCTGTGCTCTGATACCAAGTGAAACACCCGACCTCTATTAAGGTCACTCACAAAGGGAATGCCTTAACTTCGGCGGATGTTTATAAGTAAAAGTACAGATAAAACACAAGACAGACATAAACACATATATATAAGCAGAGGAAAACAAACAGACTTTCATTTCATAAATACGTGTTCATATAAAACATTTCCATTATTGCCTCAAAACAAACTTCCAATTATTACAACCATAATACTGTCTTGATTTAAAACTTAAAGAAGCATGAAACAAAATTTAAACTGCATAAATCCCCATAGAATGTCCAAAGCCATAGCCCAAAACGAAAGAGATCCAAGCTTTACATTCTCTCTCTTCGAGCTGGATGAAAAATCTGACTAAGCTGAGGTGTTTCCTCCCCGTGGACCCGAGGGGGAGAAACGGAAGAAAAGAAAACGAAAGGAAAATGGGTCAGACATAAGTCTGGTAAGTCTAGTTATAATTCTAGCATGAGAACAATAAAAAGATCATGACTTGTATAAACTGAGAACAGGACAATACCAGAATATAAGATAAGATATGGCAGGAAATACTAACTATACTAAATGCACTCACTATTACTTCTCTGCACCTACTTGCATAGTTTCAATTGGCACCCCATGATCGGGGTGAAGTGAATCCCCTTTCTAAAGATCGGCTCCTACTCGTATAAACATATGTGTCATACGGCCCAACTAGAATTTAGATTCCTATGTTGGTCCCACCATGGGGTGTATCAGGTCCCATGGTGGCGGCCCGACACAATTCTAGAATGCATAGGTTATACTACGGGTGCTCAGTGCCCTGTTTGTTTGCTCCGAAGTGTGTGAACGCCCGCACTCCGTTAGAACCCACACTGCTACACCAACTGCCGTCGCTTTTGACCGCTTAAAATCAGCCTAGTAATCGTACCCCACCCTGCCTAGTTTCAGGATATCATGATATCTAATTCGGTTACTGCTGAAATGGTTCCCTGTCACTAGGGTTTTCTAGTCAAACATGTTAAGTGGTTAAGTGTCTATATTAACCTAACCCCACCCATCAGTTTGGTTAACATGTTGAATTGGTTAAGTGTTTTAGTTAACTTAACCCTACCATCCTCATTCTATCTTTAATTTATTTATTAAAGCACCGACCACTCACATTAGACAGGTATTGTTGCGGTTACTGGACAACCGGTCGGTTTCGGGCAGGTTTACACCGTAACTCAGTCTAACCTCGGATCCTTATTGGGCTTAATGCCTTAACCTCTCACACTGGATAGGTATTGTTGTGATTACTGGACGGCCGGGCGGGTCCGAGCAGGTTTACATCACAACTCAATCCAACCTCGGGTTAAGCATATTCGTATTTTCTAAATTTACATATTTGTTCTTTTATTCTTATATGTAAATTTGTTAACAATTAAATGTTATGGCCCACTTTCCAAATTCATTATTTTTAGGTATATAACTTATAAGTTTCAAGCCATAAATTATCTATGTGATTTTTCACCCATTTATGTCAAGTTTCCTATAATTACCAATTTTTCCAAACGTTACCCTGTCTAAATACTAGGCTAACAATCTTAGCCTAATTTTCCGCTCGCATGATTTTTGACATATAATATTAAGATAAAAACTTAGCCTAATTTAGCATACACAAAATTTGCATAAAGAAATCCATTAACATAAACATGACATAGGTGTAAACTTGGCATTTTTGGCATAGTCAATATGAACACAATAGGGGTGAACTTGCAATATAGTTATCATGAATGTCATGGGTGTGAACTTGCAACGTAGACTAAGCCACATACATATATGTGAATTTGCATCATAGACATATATGTGAATTTGCAACATAGACTAAATCAACTTACATATATGTGAATTTACAACACAGACTCAATCATCTTACATATATGTGAACTTGCAAATCAGTCACAAACATATGAATAAGTGTGAACTTGAATTATGGCATAGGTTTAACATATACAAATAAACATGTAGAACTAACATTTGGTCACATATGTGATAGGATTTTACAACCTAAAACTTGCATAACATGATAAACTACACAACTTGTCATAACAGGTTATACTCCAAGTTCATATACATATGAATAGACTTATCCATTAATTCCCAATTCAACATGATAACAAAATAGAACCACAGACATAGATCAATATCATTCAATTCCTCATATAACATAATAAAAATCATTCTATTTTCAATTTATTTCCAAGGCATGACATTGATTTTGATACGCATCCCAAAACATAACTAAACTTACAACGAACAACGAACTTGAATTCTGGGTTCTGAGTTCTGAATTTGCAATGCTTTCGTTTGGGTAGATAAACGTTGTTTTGATTCTTAATTGAATTAGAATTTGTTCGTCTCTAAGCTTTCTCCAACTGACTTCTACTCCTAGTTTCCTCCCAGCAGCATGACGACTCTAGTTCTATTTTATTTGTGTGAATTGAGGTTGAGTGTTGGATTGTATTTATAGAATTTCAGATTGATTTGAGCCGTCAGATGGTCATAGAGTGAATCCAGACCATACACACCAAGAGGAGCCAATCAGAAAGTGACAAATTAGCGTTAGTGACACACCAGAGCTCAGAAATTCGACCAGAACCCCGACCAGGCCAGCCAGGACTTGACCGGGTCGACTGGGCAGGTCGACTCCCAGGTCGACCTGGTTCCTGGGCGGGAATTTTCCCGCCCAGCCCGGTTTGGGTCTGTTTTTGAAATTTAAACCGAATTCTGAGCTATTTGAAATATAAATTGAATTCTAAAACTTCCGGAGGTCATCACTCCTTCGTACGGAGTCCGATTTACACAAACTCGGACTCTTCTCAAGCAGAATTCCGAGATGAACGCAACGGCGTAACCCGTTTCCCTCAATTCTTTCATTTAGAATTAATTATACCTTAATTTGTTAATTTAATGTTAACGGAAAATTCGAGGTGTTACGCATTGGTTACAAAAACACTAAAGATCATAATCTTTGTTTTAAATGGGTCACTGAGTCAAAGCCTCCTTGGAGACAATTTTGAATCCCTGTACTGATATTAAAGACAACTTAGAATATCTCAAATTCGTCTCAATAACAACAATTATTATAAAGCAACCGGATAGTGAATACAATCCATATAGTTTCATATTCAGCATAAACAGACATCAAACTGCATGCAATTTCAGATAGCCATGTATAATGTAATTTATCCATAAGAAAGCACTCAAATATGATTGTCTCATCGTACAGGAAATATTAGTACTAAGAGAAAAAATGACTGGAAAATAAATTAGAACAGATTTCATCAGTATACAATATAAACATACCATATTTTCATTTGATGAAATGAATATATAATTCATGGTACAATATGTCAACGTCAAGAGCATATCATGTTTTAACAAATGAAAAATAAAACCAATTCTAGGCTTAAAACCATTAGTACAAATGCACTAGTAAACAAATCTAGACTAACTTTTTTAGAAGGAAATCATGCTGCAAGTGTTGCTCCTAATCCCCCTTTTCTTTTTCCTTTTTTTTGTTTTTTGTTTTGAGGTTGTTGAGATTTGCGAGCCTAACATAGATGAAAGTCACATAACTCATGTGTGTCTTCACTTTGATTTAGATGTTTTCCATGGTGCATTGATGCTCGATAGCTTCCAAATTGATTTAGATTCCACATTGTTTCAAAATCATAAGTTCAGTCCTGATGTGTTTTGTGATAATATTAGAACATAGTATTGTATAAGTGTGTATTCAAAATTGCAAGAGATGAAAAACACACATGATGTATGAACGGAGTGTCTAGCATCATAATGAAATCAAAATCAACTAGTTGATAAAATTAGAAATCTAATCACCATCAACATATCAAATGCAAAATTTATAAGAACTACAACTAATTTAAAATCAACACTTACATCCAAATCAACTTAATTAGTGCAAAACTACTATAAGAACTAACTGTACATCAAATTTTCTAAAGCATCATAAGTAGATTCGTTAGAATTTACCTTTAATTTCTTTCAGTAAATTTTCCTTCTTCATTAACTTGTCGGGTTTAAAAGCATCGAAGATTTTGTTTTCCCCCTTTTGTTTTTAATTTCCGAGAAGCGAAGATAATCCAGGTTTTTAATTTCTAAAGAGAAAGAGCATTGTAGAAGCAGTGATGTGGAGATATACGTGGGTAACATGTACTGAAGTGTAGGGCTGTCAACGGATGCTTCGGATACGGATAGTGCTATATCCGTATCCGTATCCGAAATTATTTTCGGATATCAAATATCTGTATCCGATTAATTTTCAGATACGGACGAATATCATATATTTATTCGCTCTGCCAGTAATTAATAAATTTATGAGTATAAATAAAAATGTTTGAATCAACATAAAATAATTTTTATACTAATATTTATAGAAAATCAGAAAATAAAGAAATGTGGTGATGAAACATTGTTTTATACTAATATTCATAAGCATATCCAAAAATAAACACTAAAACTAACATTTTTATGGACAAAAATTTATATCATAGTAACATCCAACAGCTACAAAATAATCCTGAACTCTTTTTTTCTATTTTGAGTTATATATATTACATCAATTAGTCGGACGGATATTTTTCGGATACTGATACCACTATAACCATATCCGTATCCGAAAAGATTTTCGGATATCAGATATTCGTATCGGCTTTTCGGATAATTCCAAATAACGGATATTTCGAATACGGATTCTGACAGATATCGGATTTTTCGGGTATTCATTGATAGCCCTACTGAAGTGGATAGCAACCGAATACAGGCCTCGTAAATAGAAGGTGAGTCCCACTAGTGACAACAGTTTGGTCTTTGGAAAGATATCTAAAAACAGAATTATTTTATCTTTAATTAGACGTTGATTAAAGATAAAATTTTCTTGCGTCTTTAAAAGTTGTCTCAAATTTTCTTTTTTGTTGTAGTGATATACCGTCCCATCGTCTCCTTCATCATCTTCTCCTTCTTTGGTTCGCCACCTCCACTATATATCCTTTAAATCTTCTCACATTTCAAAATTAACGTTGAAAATTTAAAACTCAAATAAACCAAACACTACCTTATATCAGAATTTTCATCACGAAAATCACAAAAGGATATCTTGATTTAAAAACAAGACAAAAATGAAAACAAAACGCAATAATATAAGATATTTCATCCAAACGTCCTCTATATTAGTTCACCAAAATTTTGTTTTCACTTAATAGAGCAAAGCCAAATAAACAAAATATAATTGAATCTATAACCAAATTGAAAAAGAAAAAAGAATATCCAGATGACTAATTTTGCTGGAGAGGAAGAACCATAAAGAACAACGACCAACCCTAAAGATTGTCTTAAGATTAAGATCCTTTGATTCAGTGCCTCAACTTCGGTGCTTATTTGGTTACTACTAACTTCAAACTTGAAAGTAACTTATATAGGAGAGGTGAAAACATAGGCAAATACTCGAATTGTCATTTTAAAATATCATAAATCAAATCTAATAAAGGCTCGATCAAAACTAGATATATCTGGCTCAGACAACTGGGATGAGCGACCAAACATCTAGATTAAGGTTCTGGAAACTCCAAATCAATTGCCCAAACGTCTTATTTCATCACTTGGATGTCTGAATTGAGTCTCAAGAAATTCCAAATCCAATGCTCTTACGTCTGGTTTCATCCCCCAAACATCTGAGGTGAAGTAATTCAACACTTCTCCATATATTCCTCCTTCGTGGTATGATTTGCGAACTGTCTCCTCCGTCATGAAGCTAATCCCACAACTAACACACACCGCCGACTTCAGTGGACATAAGATTTAATATCGCAAATCTCAACAATCCACATTGATATGAAATCACATCAAGAAATCAAATAAAATGAAACATGTCATCATTAGCTCTTTCATAAATCTCACATCTCAGCCATACTACATTATGGACCTCCACCACCGCCTATGAGGTGCAACACACAAAACCGGTCTAAAAACATTTGTAATACTACAAAGATCTCCATCTTATCTTTATGAATTTTGCAAGTCAATACCTGTTTATCACTCGATCTGAGTCATTGCATGATCCCTATCGATTCTTCGAGCATCATCAACATGAATACCCTTGTTTGAAATATGATACTCAATCCTAGAATTATAAGCAGTGTCCACATTAACCTCTCCATCTTGTTGTGGACTATGTCCTTCAACCGTCACTCGCTTTCCACAATCGAATACATAAACAACCAATCGATAAAGGTTTCATTCTTCCAGTACTCTTCTCACCTTACATGGCCATCTTTCTTCACTCTCAAAACTCCAACTTGAGTCTCATAAGTGCAATCACAACGATCCAACTGACTGAGAGAAATAAGATTATGTAAACACGTGGGTATGTGTCTGACCTAGAGACTTCCCTAACCACACCATCGTGCATACAAAACCGGATAGATCCAATACAACAAATCAGTAGCTCTACTCCATTGGTAGTCCTAATCATGCCAGCATTCTTCTCACGAGAAGTGAGATAATTCGCATCACTATAAATATTCAAAGTGGCTTCTGAATCCATCTTTCAAGGCTTAGCTTCACGAACGAGAACATCACAAGAAGCATCACTATCGGTAACTTTAGCAAAACATCATAACAAAATTACCATTTCGCAACTACTAAAGCTAGTTGTAATAGACTTATTGCAGCTGACGTTTACTAGCCTAGATATCCCCACTTGTAATAGACTGATTATATTTTTCAACTATTTCCGACAATTACAAGAAGCTTGCAGCAGAAACTTTTTACAAATGTCAAAAGCAGTTGCAATAAACCCTTTTTCAAGTGATATTGACAATTGCAATAAACCCTTTTGCAAGTGTTACTGATAGTTGCAAAATGAAAAATAAAACAAAAATAATAGACAACACCGGCCATAATCAACTGTTGTATACATATTACTATTCATCATTCAGGATGTATTAATTCACTATTGAAAGAGCAAATATCACAATGAAAACCAAAAACACATTTTTAAACGCTTACAAAAATAAAATTTTATTTACAAATTTTTAATACACATATCAAAGTGTTTGATAAAGTTACACTCAAACTTCAAACATAATAAAATACATAGAAATAAACTTAGATAAGATTTATTAAACATTCAAAATGTTACAACCGATAATGGAAATTCAACTCAAAAATCAACTTCTACTCAGTCTTATAACCATCCTCCACCACAAGTTCATCAATAATTTCTTCTCTGTCTCCTAACCTAAAGTGGCTTCGGCTTCAGTTCAGCCTTCACAAAATATTTAAAATAGTATTCACTCATTGCATCCATTTGTACCTGTGATAAGCCCATCTTCATAGGGTGCTTGGTTGAGCCTGCCATTAACTGGCATACTACAGTCTGCTTCACATCTCCCATATGCATCCCTGTTTCTTTTACAAATACAACCATGCTCTTCCATATTAATCTGCACCTAACATGCAACCCCTTGGTGTTATGGCTGTCAAACCTGAAACAAAGCTGCTGCAACCAATCTCGGTATGACAATCTATATTTTCTTGTTATGTTAACTGTAACTAAATCCTTCTTGGTGCATCGCATATTCAGTGCAGCAAATGCATAACATAATCTGGTTTACATTAAAAAATTATAATGATTACAGTGGTTACACTACTACTGCATATCTTAATACAAACTTTAAAATCACTACTATTAAACCTCTCATCCATGACTGCAAGTTCTTTATAATTAAAATCTTTTTCCTTTCCCTTTGATAATACATTCTTCAATATCAACTCTCTGTTCTCCATCTATGGTGATACAACCATAACTCTGTCTATTAAAGAACACTCAAGCATTGAAAAATTAAAACAAGCTTAAATTGACAGTTTAATGACAATGATCGGGTCACAATGTCAGTACAAACTGCGTAAAGGGTCAACAACATGCCACTGGGGAATTTTCCATATTAGTAGCATTTAGGGCATTCATTTAAAGTCATATAAAAGTATAAATTACCACGATAGTGCCATGATTAATTAAGTAGAGCTCTAAATGTAGTGTACCTCATCAAATAGCTTGTAAAACCGATTAGCACTACATGCACACCTGTAAAGAAAATGTTGTTTAAAGTTTCGATGAGATGAAAATTTCATATATTATTTTTGATGTATATCACGCATTGTCATGAGATTTTGAACACAAATACTTAAAATAAGCAAACTGTTTCCTAGTAAGATTTTATTGCTATATTTTCAAATGGAGGAAGGTACATGATATGTAGCAAAGCAAAGGGTTTCTATCACAGGTCCTTAGTTTTTAATATTAATCGTAATATTTCAAAAAGTTTAGTTCCCTAGGTTTTCATTGTCTTTATTAGAAAATATGGGCCGATCTTTATTAATGATATTGATGAAGATTTACAACATTAATTTTCTGAGAAGTTTCGATAGTTGATGAAACTGAAAGAGAATAGTTATAAATGATAGTTTACAATGATACAAACACTGTATTTATAATTGTACACAGAATAATTTGTAAATGGCACTTTGACGGTCTAGAAGTACTTCAGAAATGAATTTGGGCCTTTGTATACTGTAACCCGATATGCTTGTGATAACATATCCTTTGCTAGCCACATTTCTTCATAACTTTATTTGCCACCTTCAAATCAATATTAGGGCTTCCCATGGTTGCTGTTACTATGGCGAATCTTCACTTTAGCTCGTTCAAAATCGAAATCTTCTGATAAATTGGCTCATTTCTTCTCTTCTATAGCTTGATTTATCTTCAATATAAAAATTTGACCTAATTTCTCGTATACTAATGGTCTCTATTTCCAGATTCATGAGGTTTTGACTAGTTGCATGCTTGCTTTTGCTGCTTCATAAAAATCTATCATATTCATCAAATCTGAGGTAAATAACCATAATATTATTTGATTTTGTTATATAAGGCTAATTAGTATTAGTTTCTTCTATAAAAATGATGTGAGAATGATAGTTAATCAATCTTAAATATTTGGTTTTACGTCTAATGTACTTTTTTGCACAACCGCTATTTTCTGCTTTTTCCCCACTACAACTTTTTGCATCTTTACGGCTACAGAACCACTACACGCCTTAACTGCACAGACTCTTACGTATTCTTTCAATAAAATTTGGTCAATCGAATAATTAAAGCTATAATACCAAATGTGATGACCGCCCCGTGCCACCAGCACTTTTAAATAATGAAAGATGTGTTGAACCAATGTCAGGCTGATATGGTACGATTGTTGGATGAAGAAGAACAAAACAAAACATGTCGTATATCTCACAGCACATGGGTAAAATATAATAAGAATATATAAAATATAATTGTAGTGAGTATATCAAAGTGGATAAATCAAGAATTATGTAAACCAAATATCCAGTAAAAAAGGTCATCACTACAATTACTCCGAGTGAATGAGCACATAGACAGCGGAAATCAGTATTTACAATTAGCAATAAGTTGAGCCATCTAACCTCGTCTTTGAATAGGTTCAATGTTAACCAAACCTTTAATCTAGTCTACTCATTAACAATATTAATGTACACCCACAACAAAGTTGAAGAGTACCCAAGATAATAAGAGAACGTAAAGCCTTGAGTCAGATAATAGTCTGGTGTAAGCGTGAAATAACTATCAACGATTATACTAGGAAATATGCAATTAGACATAGTCTCATACCTGGTCTATCCCTGCAACAAAAGAGTTAGCACATAATAGCTAAGTATAATATGGTACTCAATTAAACAAACAATAGAGGGTACTGATCAAGATAGAAGAATCTCCCCAACCCTCGATTTCGGCTTCATTCTCCATCCCCTTCCATAAAGTCCTAAAGGTGGTGTACTAATTAGAGAAAGAAAATAAGAGCATCCACAACAATTATAACATCTATCAAACAAATCTTAACCATCATCTTTTACTGTAACACCCCACATCCGTTAAGGTCAATCACAAAGGGAATGACTTAACTTCAATGGAGCATTATGGGTACTGGAACAGAAATATTACAAGACAGTCATATATAAAACAGCGAAAGGTAAAGTAGAAGTACTTCAAATCATTTATTAAATATTATTGTTTACAATAAAAGCCCATCAACTTTCAAATACCCAATTACATAGCTAAAATATATGTCTTGCTCAAAAACAAAGAAGCATGAAAATAAATTGTAGTATTCCCCAATAAAGCAAAGCAAGCCATAGCCAAGAGAGATCCAAGCAGCACATGAAAGAGCCTTGGAGCTTGGTAAGATCCGAACTAAGCTATATTTCTACCCTGCAAACCTGGGGGGGAATGGAAGAAAAAGAGGCGAAACAAACCGAGTCGGTCATAAAGACTGAGTTAGTCCTAGTGGCTTTCAACATAAAAACAGGTGAAGATAATATGACATGAATAAACTGAAAGTAAACATAAGCATGATGACATGGTAAGCTACAGGCACGATGAATCAAGTATAACATCCCTTGCTTCCTATCAAGAGTATCATCACAAGGTTCCTACCAAGTATCACATTGCAAGGTTTCTATTAAGTAAACATCGCAAGATTTCTAAGCTTCACCATTTTTCTATTTTCCTTGATTTCCTATATTCTCTGCACCACCTAACTAGCGTTTCAATTAGTTTACTAAGTTTTAATTACTAGATAAGTGATCCCCCATAACCCACATGATAGTTTTATAGGTACTTATCTCACAATGTGGGTCCCACCTCATATTGACAGTTTCATGTCCCCACCGCACCTATCTTAATTGATCGGCCCTTACTTACAATGTTTCATATGTGTTATATACTAAGGTTATCCAAACCCCGTAGTTGTGGTAGCCTTCAGAACTACATATAATATGAGGATTTTCACCTCAACTAGCCCAATTGCCATAAATGTGTTAGATGTATCCTTACTACCCTAATTGATCGGCTCCTACTCGACCTAGTTCTTGCGGCTCCCTACTCGTAGATACCTGTGCTGGTCCCACCCTAGGGTGTATCAATCCCTACGATGACAACCGCGACACCCTTTTTGATGCACAGCTTTATATCTACTGATGCCCAGTGGCTAAATTTTCAACTCCGGAATACGTGCACGCCCGTAATCCGTCGGAACCTGCACCGCTGCATCCCCTGCCGCCGTTTTGACCGCTTACAATCAGCCCAGTAATCATGCCCCACCCTGCCTAGCTCAGGGTACCGTTGATACCTAATGTGGGTTACTGCTGAAACGGTTCCCGCTACTAGGGTTTTCCTAGGGTCTATTTGTATACCCCACAGGTTGGTTAAGTGTTATCTATTTAACTTAACCCCACCCCCATCATGATACCGTGGTTAAGTGTTCTCTCTTGTGTTACTTAACCCTACCCCATGTCTTATTACATCGGTTAAGCGCTCTCCCCTGTGTTAACTTAACCCTTACCACACCTCACGTTAGATTGGTTAAGTGTATGTTAACTCAACCTCATCCACTAGCCATTTTATAATGGTTAAGTGTTACCCTCGTGTATTTACTTAACCCTACCATTCGTCAGATTGCATTGGTTAAGTATTTCAAGTAATTCGTGGATTAACCCGCCCACGTATCATGCTAAGTTGGTTAAGTATTATCTATATGTTCAGGTTGACTTAACCCTGTCATGTGTCATGTTATATTGGTTAAGTGTCATTAGTCTAGTCATATTACTTAACTCGCCCATTCATGTCATATCGGTTAAGTGTCACTAGTCTAGTCATATTACTTAACCCACCCATTGGTCTGAATAACAGTTATGCTGGTTAAGCCCATATTTATAAGTTTTACATGTTCTTAACTCATACCGGTTAGGTCCACATTTACATGTCAAATTTCCATATCATCCCACCTAACCCTCTAACCATACGCACGTCTTATTATGGTTAGTATTCCTTAATTCATTCATTATGACGAACGAATCATGACCTCTCACATTAGACCGTGCACTTTGTGGCCACTGGATTTGCCGCGCGGTTCCGGGCAGATTTACACCCCAAACTGAGTCTAACCTCGTGTCATAAATCGTTACGCCTACAATTCGACCGTTGACATCTCACATTAGACTGACACTTTGTGGCTACTGGATTTGCCGGGCGGTTCCGGGCAGATTTACACCACAAACTGAGTCGAACCTCGTGTCAAAGGTTCATTAATGGTCGTATTCCCCCCAAAACCCCAATATCAGTTTATGTGTTTAACATATAGAAATGTTCATGTTCATGTTCAAGTCAATTATCCAATACACAGTCATTTTCATGTTTCAAATTCCCTACTTTACATATTAATAAACATATGCCCAAGTTCCAAAATTGCATGCCAATTTATATATATATATATACCCAATTATAGTCAGTTTACATACGTCCAATTCTTCAGTATTTACATGTATGCCAGGTTTATGCCATTTTACCCAAATCAAGTTCTAGCCAAGATTACATGTATCAAGTTTCATGTCCAAATAAACCCAAATCAAGATTCATGATGTAGTTATCCCAAACCATAATCCTTTTTATTTCAATACACGCCAGTTACCCAAATTCATATTTATGCCAATTATCAAGTTTACGATTGCTTTTACGTTCAAAGTCCCAATTCTACTTATGCCCAATCATAAACTTAATCTTTTGATTTAATTTACATAGGCCCGAACTCGTGATTTGATTTACATGCTAATTCATTATGCCCACTTCATGCCAATTTAATTATGCAAATGGCCAAACTTGCAATTTCAATTATACTGACAATACCCCAAATTTCCAATTTCATGTTATGCCATCAATTTTACCAAACATATATATCCAATATAGACAACATTCCCATATTTCCCCGTATTCAATCGTATGCAAATCGCGATTTAGGCCTAGGTCCGAAATTGACCTAGGTTCAACGAAAGAAAATAAATAGGGGAAGGTAGAATTTGTATAACAATCAGCATAGAGAGAAAACTGGCATAAAAACATCATCTCTGGCATAAAAGATAGATCTTGATAATAATATCAATATTAATCAAGAAAAACTGATTTACAACAGGCTGAATAGATCATAATCTTGATATGAGAACGAACATAGAAAAGTCCCAAAACTCAAGATTCAAGAAGCAACAGAAATAGATCTGAATCAATAAACATACTTAAATCCAATTCCACTTTATTCCATGGCCATATTGTAATTTAAATGTTTAAATCTAAAAACAACTAGAACTTACAGAGCATGGCAAATGAATTAAGAACTGAATTTGTTGTAAAAATGTCGCGGTGTTGTTGATTTATTGTCTTGAATCATTGTAGAAGCCTTGTTCTTTGAATTGATTTGAGTTTGAATGTTTGTACTTTGATTTGGAGATGGCGGCCAAGGTTCAAGAGGTATTTTAGCAGCATGACGACTTTAGTATTATATTACTTGTGTGTGTTTAAGGTTAGACATGAGTTGTATTTATAGAATTTTAATCTGATTAGAGGCGTCGATGAAGCTAGAGTGAATCCAGACCATCCATCTCAAGAGAAGCCAATCAGAAAGTGACATGTAAGCCCTAGTGACTCAGCCAAGCCTCAGAAATCGACCAGAACCTGACCAGGCCAGCCAGGGCCTGACCAAGCAGGTTTTCTGGCCTGGGCGCACTTGGCAGGTGCGCCAGTGCTAAAATTGTACTGGCGAACTTCCCAAGTGCGCAAGTGCAATTTTGTTCTGGCGCACTTCCCAAGTGCGCCAGTGCATTCTGACTCGTTTCTGGTTTTTCTGCCTAACTTCGTTCGTCCATATCTTCTTCATACTGTATCCGTTTTACGCAAACTCGGACTCTATCTCAAGCAGAATTCCGAGACAAACGCAATGGCGTAACCCATTTCCCATGATTCTCACTTTAAAATTTAATTATACCCTGATTTCTAGTTTCAACATGTTATTAAAATTCGGGTTGTTACATTTACAGTCTTAAATGCATTGATAATCCGATAACCATCCTCACTTATGCCAAGAGCAAATGAAAAACCTGATTTTAGCTAAATTCTGTGCTAATAGTAGCACTACACTACACCATTCAGGGTACGCGACTATCGCAACCAGTCCTACTGGGAATATCCCTACTTTTAATTAACCATAACGTTCTAGCTGTCGATGTTTCCTTGGCATCCTTCCCCCACCCCCCAAAACTAAAATAATACCCCCACTGGATACACCCCTAAAACTAGTCCATTATTCATTCCATAGACTCGTTCCATCTCGAGTTGTATATCATGCCTCTTCAAGTCTACTTTACACCAAAGTTTCCAATGAAAGAGTTATACCATAGCCTCTAGTACATCCTGAAGAACCAACCTTAGATCTCTTTGGATTTCACCACCCAAGTTTCCTTCACATCAACATGATTTTTCCTTTGAAGTTTCTCCACTTTGAATGCACACTCACCCTTCGAAATTATTCCACTTCAAACGCGGACACTCCCTTTGAATTTACTCTGCTTCAAATGCACATTTCGAGTGTCAAAGTGCACCACTTCAAAAATCCAAAGCTTATCACTTCTAGGCTACGAAGTACTGGGCTTCAAATATCTTACTTCGTGAAGCATCCTACCCCCAAGATACGTCCCTTCGAAGCACCATACTTTATACTTCAAAACACTCTACCTTCTTATTACGAGTAATCCCTGGATTTATTTGCTTCAAACTTTGGATCCAAGTTTCACCACTTTGGATTTCAGCCTCAAGCTAGCTGCTTCGAATCGAAACATGGTCCTTAATCATTCGAAACACGGCTTTAATCCCTTATTGTTGTGCTTTGAACCGCTTGGACCTGCTCTGACTCATCTAGTTCATGTGTCAAGCTCGTCTCGCTTCAAATCACTAGGTTGGTCTGAATTCAACTTGTTGTAACGCCCTAATTCATACCATTGGTTTGATTCGAAGCCAACTTTTTGTAAAGCCCTACTTCAAACAATTGGGTCGATTCAAAGCTAACTTGTTGCAAAGCACTGCTTTGAATCACTAGGTTGATTTGAATCCTTCCTACTCCAAGCTAAGCCACAAGCCAAAGAAGCCTGTTACAAATACAATTAAGTGTATCTAACTGCTATGATTTGAACCCTCGGTCTCCCCTCGAAGCGCCTTTGATTCCTTATGAATTTTCATAGTGAAAGCCTCAGCCTGCATGATGGGTTCGAACTAGGGCGAAATGAACCTAAAAACCCCCACTTACTCTAGATTTTCATTGACCATCTCTGATCACTTTCGATGACCCTTCCAACTCCTAAGGCATACACCAACACATAAGATAAGGCACGAAAAGCAATTCAATCATTCAAACAATGATTCAAACTTTAATCATGTGTATACATCCAGGACATACTAGATCATCAGTTTTAACCATAAATCTATCCTTTGTCATTCATAAAATATATTAGATCTAACATACATATCATTAAATCTTAATGTATGGTTGTTAAGGTTTATTTAGCATAAATGTGATAAAATAAAGTTAACAAATGAAAGCATATAATCCAATATAATCATACGAAAGATTATTATCACTCATTAACTTCTCCAACTCAGTGAAAATGAAGGGAGATCTAATCTGCACAGTGATCTTAATGGGGAGATCCAATCACTATATATAGATCTAATCTCTAATCAAGAATTAGAGACAATCTGATGATGAAATATGTATAGATTCATGATATTAGAGGAAAGACTAGGTTTACGGCTGATTAAACAATATGAGGGAAATTGAAATTTATTCCTTTCACCTTCTATTTATTGGCAAAGATGACTAGACTAATAGGCTTGCCAATTTCAAACAACTAGCTCAACTTAAATCTAACCAGTAGGTTGTAAAATTTGAAACTATTATTTTGTTCAAACTATTTATCATTTTCTCAATGTGACCACTCTACAGAATGGAAGATCACCATCCAAAAGCAGAACATGTTAACACATCTAATTCTACACCTATCAACATTAATGACCAAAACACGATTTCTCTAGGGAAAATGGTCATAAGAGAATTCGAAAAAAAATCATGGGCATGTAGAACATCCCAAAGAACCATATCCCAAAATATCATAATGATATGACCACATAGGAATTAAAAAGAAATATTTTACAATCTTCTGATGCATAAAATGAGGGTCATTAAATTTGTTCATATCTTTGTTCTGATTATTTCTATGTCCTCATGTATAGATGTTATTCTTATGAGGTAAAACCCCTTTTTCAGTTAGCATCATGGTTATACAGAATTATTGTATGTTTTGCTAAATAATTTAGTTTTCTAAAGCTTGTTTTCCAAATTGATTTCTGTATTATTTTATTATAATGCTTAGGTCAAACAAGGTATTTTTTCGATCTATCGTTGGTTGAACATAGAGCTCGTGTGGTAGAGCTACATGTTCACCTATCATAGTATTTTATTTTCCGTTGCATTATTTTTACCTATTACCAATTGTATGGTCAGAAAGCAATTTACAACTGGCCAACTTATATGATTTATTTTAACTCTAATATACTTTGTTTCTTGAAGTGGCAATTCTTCTGTCATTATTATTATATGTTGTCATTTTCGCTGTGAGATTTTTTTTCCTCTCTTTTTACCTGGGCAATTTGATTTTCAAACGATTGGATGCTCGACATTTGAATACTGTGGATATTTTTTTGTCAATTTTTAATTGTCGAAAGAGCGGATCGTTGCATGAACACTGAAATGCAGTTAACATGATCTTAAGATATTCAAAGGAAACATCAAACTTTGGACTGAGTTTAATAGTGGAAGAAATCTCAGGCTCAACAGCTATGGTGATGTAGAATGGGAAACATACCAAGATGATCCTAGATCAGGCACTAGTGCTATTTTTAGCTTAGAGGAACCACATTTCACATAGGTCAAAGAAACATTTAAACAATCAAATATGTCCAGATCAAGCACTAAGGCTAAGCATTAAAGTTTGGCTAGTGTCACAGCTGAAATCATGTGGCTACAATCTTTAACCAAGGAACAACAAATTGAATCAATTATCGATCTAATGTTATGGTCGAATAAATTAAGTAATGTATCTGTAACAGTTAATCTTATACTCTAAGAATCAAGCACATTGAAATTGACTCATGCTTTGTTTGGGAACATACATTGAAAGGAGTCAAGCTTTCATGAGCAAAGTAGCTTCAGATCTCATCATTCTGTGACTCTACACCATCTTGAGCCAACTCTGAATATTAATTGATTTAGTGAAATAGGTTCAGATCTTTGTAACTCATGTTAAGTCAGAAAAGTTGCAAGCTTCAATGAGAGAAATTGTGCCATGTCCCTGCAATTTAGGTCAGATCTAAGTCAAGTCTCGCAAATTTCACTTCGAAACAGATCAACATTATGCAAAATTCATCGGAGTAGCCTCAAATCAAAAATCTATAGCATGAATCAACCATACATCTCTCAAAATCAAGCTTAATTTGAGAGAATTTATGTATATTTTCTTTCCAGAAGGAAGATCTAAGGCGTTGACTAAAATCTCTTATCATTTTGAAAGAGAAAAATAAAGAATACAAATGAATAATACTGGGTCAACAAACTGACAACATGTATTGTATTATCTTCTCTATAATGATTTGGTAACACGTCATTATATATATAAGCAGAAATGCTACAATTTCAGTATAAATAGGGCTGTCAATTAATACCCAAAAAATCCGATATTCGATCGAATGTATGTCCAAAAATATGAAAAATATTTGTTATCCGGCATTGTCCGAAAGCGGATACGGATAACCGATATCCGGAAAGATTTTTGGATACGAACATGGTTATAGTGGTATCCTTATCCGAAAAGTATTCGTCCGACTAATTGATGTAATATATGTAACTCAAAATGGAAAAATAGAGTTTATAATTATTTTGTAACTATTGTATGTTACTATGATATAAATTTTTGTCCAATTTTAGTGAAAAATGGTAGTTTTAGTGTTTAATTTTGGAATATTTTTGGATATGCTTCTGGATATTAGTATAAAACAATGTTTCATCATCACATTTCTTTATTTTCTATTTTTTTATAAACATATATAAGTATAAAAATTATTTTATATTGATCCAAACTTTTTTATTTATACTCTTAAATTTATTAGTTACTGGCAAGGTGGATAAATATCCGATATTCATCCGTATCCGAAAATTAAGCGGATATGGATATCTGATATTCAAAAATTAAACGGATACGGGTATCTGATATCCGAAAATAATTTTGGATACAGATATGGATATGACACTATTCGTATCCGAAAGCATCCGTTGACAGCCACAATAGTTACAAACTGAATGCACTTGCCTATGATGATTGAAAGAAATGCAAACTCTTTTGATTATCTCTACTATCTCTTCATCAAATTCTGCAATAATCAAACACATAAAAAAAATCACCTTAGGTAATGATAACATTCATTGTAAGAAAATAATATTAAATAAAGAAAAATAAATAAATCGTGATTCTAGGCATGTGACATGGAAAGAACTTGACATACCTTGGTCAAACTAGCTACAAGCTAATCTTGTGTTCAGCTGAAATAATATATATTAAAAAATATGTAAATATATATGTCATAATGAACATAGAAGTCAATTGTAACGACCCGGATTTTTAGCTATTTAATTCTGAATATTAAAATTTGTTTTAAAAATTATAATTGGAATACAAATCGATTTTTATAAGGAATTTATTTAATAAAATAAATGGATTTCTAATATATATTGAATATCATTTTAAATTTAAATATAGAAATACTGAGTTTAAATTTCAAATTTTATTATTTTGAAGCTATATGTATATATTCAGATTGGATATGTAATTTATTTGTTAATTGGAGATTGGTTTGATTCAATTTCCAAACGATATATGACTATAATGAGATTTAATTTTATAAAATCCAAAATAGATTATTATAGCAAGATTTTTGGGACGTAGTTATAATTTAATTTAAAGAATTTTCTGAAATTTTTATTTTGAAAAGTAGTCAATTTTTTATTTGAAGAATTTGGAACCATATATCAGCATTTTGGGATATCACAATACAAGTTAACTTGTTTATATTATTATAAAATTTTGGGACCGTGACACATTGCTCGATAGGACCATATTTTTATTTTTTGTCCATAAATGTTTGTTGGTGAAAGAAATTTTGTATAGCGGTGTACCAAATAAATATATACTAGCAGCTTTCTCTGTAAACTTTAGAGCGTCGTACTCCGCACATTTTCCATCTCCGTGCGTACAAAGTAATGTCCATTCCGTTCGCCTCAAGCTATTAAATGCCTTGGTCTCTAAAACTTCTTTTTTCTTAAATATTGTACATCTTCATTTCATTCCTAAGCAAACAGGAGAAAGGAAAGGAAAAAAATCAAAATAAATGAAATCCTGCCTTGCCGTTCTTAACTTTCTTCCAATAAATACGCTGAAAAATTGGTGACTTCCTTAATCAATTAAATACTGAATACTCCACGAAAAAGTCCATACTCAAATTACCTGAAACCCTTGAAGGGAAGGCTTCAATCCCGTATATGTTGTGAATAGTGTGATTAATGTTCCTGGGGAACGAAATTTGGTCAGAGTAGTTCCCTGGCAAAGTGAATGGGGTTTCTGGCCAACGTCGCTGGTCTATAGGCACTGGCGTCTGAAAGGAAGTGGAGTAGGGGAGGCTGGCGAGGTGATTGACGGTGGTCTGGTGATTTTTGGATGATGATGGTCGGAGTTTTACCTAATTGAACGGTCTAGGGTTTTTGCTAAATTTCATGGGCTAGGAAGCATTGGAGGTGGCGACTCCGGTATGAGAAGGCTCGCTGTACTTCGGCAGTGGCAAAGGAATGGGAGCGGTGGTCTCAGGCATTGCAAGGTAGGAGCGGGGGTGACTCCTTCGATCGTGCTTTTAGCGTACTTGGAAAACAATGGTGTTGGGGTAATAAACGATGGATTATCTATGCTTTTATTTGGCTAAAGTATGTGGGCAAGTTGAGTTGACTATAGCGAATATTGTAGTTCCATGTAGGTGGTTTTCGAGGAGCGAGACCGATGTTGGGGTACCGGGTTTGAAGCGGGTTCACGAGTGTTGCGGTGTTGGGTCTATTTCCACTGTGGGGACTGGGATGGTTATTTAATTTAGTTGTTCATGTAATTAGAAATGGACAAGAAGGTGAACGTAGGAGCTGAATAGGGTTTATGGTGTTGGTCAGGAGAAATGTTTGGTTTGAATTGCTTTTACAGGGAGATGGGATTTTTACGCTGTAATGAGGATCGACAAAATTCTTACCTTCGATCTGTTATGAGATCTAGCAATGGTTAAAGCTGCATGGCTACAAAAGTTGGGTATTGATAAGGTGAAAAAAAACTGCCTTGTTCATTCGTAGGTATAAAAGGGAAGTGAGGCTTCTGACTAGGAAGTGAAACTGCGTAGTAGGGAGTCGAGGAAGAAGTAGATAGCAATTTCATAGCGGATCCGAAATACAGTGGGAGGTGGGCAAGATCAAGAATTTGTTCGGCATCGGATTGTCATAATAGCTGGAACAGTGAAGCAGAGACTTGCTTAGTAAATGTTGGTAATTAAATAATTAAAATTTAACTAATTTTATAATTAAGAAATAAGCTATGTTAATTAAATGGTATACTTATATTGTTTATAACCGTTGCATACGTTGTCAGAATTGAGCACCCTCCATCATGTTCGAATCATAATAATGAGGTCTATATTTTGGAACTGATCCCACTGAAAATAAGGCTAATGGAATTTCGTGGTAAAATCGAACGCTTGTTTGATTTTAAACGACACAAAAGCAGAATCGTCAACTGCAAACCAGGTGAGTAAACTCACTAGCTCTGACTCGTTTATATTTTTATATAAACGAGTTTTAAATTTAATTATAGTAATTTAAATATAAACGAGTTTTAAATTTATTTATAGTAAATTTATAATATGCAATGATTAATTGCTTAAATAGTTGATAAAACTGGTTGATATGATTACATCATTGATCGATTATTAGTTCTAATATTTAATATTGATGTGAAATAATAATATTGATGCTAATTAACATCTATGAATGCAGGGAAACAGGTTGGAGGAACACAACTGGATTCCTTAACATTTATTTTACTATTTTTACTTGATTATGATATACGATGTGTTATATAATCCATGATTGGATATGTTGTGTTTGATTTACCCCGGCCTTAGAAACTTGGTATTTTAGATACAGTAAAACATTTTCGAATAGCAAAAAGAAAATTTTGATTTAAAAATGGAATTTATTCCCCAAACTAGAAATTAAATCTCGAATAAAGTAGGAAATAAAAACTTGTTTAAATGGATAAAATAAAAAAGTAAATTATAAATTAGTCTAAAAATTAAGTGATATTTTTATTGGATAAATTGAAAGTATATATTCAAGTTTGAATTTATATTGAAAAGTGGAAAGGTGTTTTAAAACCGATATTCGAAATTGGGATTGAACTTAGCAAGTTATAAAGGGAATTATGAACGAGAGAAGTAAATAAAAGGAAATTGGATTAAGATATTTTGTATGAAATCAAAAAAAAATTGATTATATAAAAAGGAATGGTATTCATGACTGAAGTGAATAATGGTTTAAAGTGAAAACATTTATAAAGGAAATTTGAATTTGGAAATACAATTCCAAATGGATATTTAAATGAAAAATAGAAATGGGAATTCGTTTTCGAAGGACAATGATGGATTTTATTCCAATATTTATAGTTATGACAATAAAACTCTATGTTTTGAAATATTTTAATATTATTTTAAGTTAGAATCACCATATGAGAAGGGATTTATCGAAAGAAAATAAAACTAATTTTTTTGAAATCAGGGGATGTATATCTTGCATATCTATTCAGAAAGAAAATTTGAATTGTGTAAAATAAATGGAGAAAGTGCTGACGGAGTAGTAGTTTATATAAATGAAGTTTAGTAATGAAACAGAATATGATGTGGATTTCAAAAGTGAATCGATAACTCGTAGTAAAGTAGTAATGATATTTGCAAATAAAAATCAAGTAGATTTGAATAAACGAATCTAGATTCCTATTAAGGAATGGAATTCATATTTGAAATTGAATAGCAGTTTGAAGAAAATGTTTCAAATGGAAATACATATTAAGGCCATTTGAGTTAAGCTGAAATGGTAGATAAATTTCGAAGTTCGGAATATAAATCGAATATAGAATATTCGAGAGAGAGTTATTTATTGGAATTCGATTATATCGAATTTAGGGAAGTAGTTATTTTTACTTTCGGTTTTGAATCAAATCTATTTATTTATTTATTTACTTATTAATTGGATTAATAAATACAAGTTGTATTTTTATATATACAAAATATTTGGAAACAACGATTATAACGCTGGTATTATAATAAATGTTTTATAAATCTAAACAGCGATCATAACGCTGCTGTTATAATAAAAGTTTTGAAAATCTAAATAGCGATTTTAACACTACCGTTATAATTAATGTTTGGAAACAACGATTATAACGCTACCGTTATAATCAATGTTTTTCCGTACAGGAAGTGGATTCTTAGATTGAATCTAAGAGTCGCGTAAGCGATATTTTGTTTGAAGTTGTGAGCTTTGGCTATTTCAAAGTTGAGAATGTTGTTCAGTTAAGGTCTGAGAGGTAATTATACCCCAACTTGATTTACTTCATGATTGATGGAGAAATGGTTAAGGTTCGATAGTGGAGATTGGTTAGCAATATGGTTAGTTAATAAATGATTAATGATTTGAGTTATAATAACGATGTTTTATAACATCGCGATAATTTAAAGGATTCTGAAAAGCTTTTTCCCAAATAAAATGGGAGATATTTTCTATGCATAGAAAGGAAATGAATTGGTTAATGAGGAATTTGTAAATGAAATATAGAAATATTTTCCGACATTAATAAGGGATATTTTCTGAATATAGAAAATAAAAATTTGAGAATATATAGAAAAATGTTTTCTAATTGTAATAAGAGATATTTCCTTAAATAAAGAAATTATGATATTGAAATGTTTTTTCCAAGAATAGAGAAAGAAAATCAAGCTTTGAAAGGATACGAAAGAGGGAAAAAGGGAATTTGAAGTCGATAATATAATAAAGAACTGGTATAAATAAAGGCCAGTGTTGTTTGATGGTTGATCGGTAGAATTTTCATTTGGAAATAGGACCGTTGATTGTAAGGATGTTTCTTTGATAGTTAAATCACCGGCTATCAAAGTTTTGATTTACTTTATACCTTCGTTGTCAATACGGAGAGACCGGGATCAAGTTATTACCTGAAAACCACTCCGTATTGGCATAAGTGTTACGAATCAACTTATGCTGAAGATAATTGAAGACAGAGTAAAGTGCAAGGGCTGTTCTGTTAACCCTAAGTAGAAATTGCCCAAGATGGATTAATAGAATGGTGCCTTCAGTTCGTACAGTCCCAGGACAACGTATATAGATGAATGTCTGACGACGTGACATTCAAAGTAAATGATGGCAAGACGTTTCTAAAAGGATAATCGTGACCTCAAGCCTCATCAATTGGGAAATGACAAAAATCGGGCAGGCAGCATGGCCGTGTGGGTCATTCCCATTAAGGGTATTATCATTGGTCTAGAAAAATTTCATTTGCTTCTTATTCTATTCGCTGCTATATGATTTCGGTAACGGTTGCTGATTACAACCGTTGGTGATGATATGCTCGGTACACTCAAGTTAAATGAGTGACCAGCCATGTATGGGCCGGGTTGCAAGACGTTCTTGTTGAACCCAGTGTATTCCCCTCTAGAGATACACTATCGGAAGGTGGTTCCATACCTTGTCATAGTCGGAATCCAATCTCCAATAAGCGCCTTGCGGTTCTTGATTTAATATTGTATATGGAGCGTGAGATGCAAGCGTTCCGCTAGATTGTTATTTATTTGATTTAGACACTATTATAATATCACCAGATTTTATATTAAAATATTTTTGGTTATCGTAAGGTAAAAACCATCCGTGTTTATGTGTGGAACGGTCTTACAATTATCATTTCTTTCGAAAGGATTTTTGAAAGTTAAACAAATGGTTGGAGTTTACTTACACCAGTCCCATGACTGACCCAGAGTTTATTTTGTTTTCATTTTCCCCAAACTCTTGGGTGCCCAAATTTGTACGGGAAATCAAGTAGTCGGGATTTTACAGATTCACTTGGAGGAGCTTGAAGCAGGAGGCTTCATCAGTTAGCTATAGACTATCATATTTTCCACTGTGTGCTATGTTGTATCTGGAAACAGGTGTTTATTACTATTCCAGGAATAACTGTTGTGCTCTGATATTGGTATGTATATATATACAGTCACTGATTTTTATTTCAACAATTATGTTATTTAATATATTTTATTCGTTCCTCTGTGAGTTTGTGATCTTCGTTTTCTTCTATTCTAATATTTCTTTCTTTCTATTTCTCATCCTCTAACTTCTTTCTAATAATGATTCTATTTCTGTGCAATTTGGGTTGGATATATGGTGTTATTAGTCGACTCAAATGGTACGGAAACTCGGTTCGTTATATTTGGTATCAGAGCTAAAGGCTGAGAAGTAACCTTGGCTCTGTGGCGTGATTTAATAGAGATGAGGTTAGTAATAACCTAGATTGAATTTGAGTGTATATACATATGAGTGCGTATTTGTAGTTTGATATAAAATTGTTTTATATTGTGTTGGTTGGTTCGTTGAGTGGTTTATGAATTCTGGTCGGTACAGGATGTACAACTGTATCGATAGGTGCTTCTAAATTCTCGAACAAAGCAATTCGATACAATATTGTTTTAAAATGGGTAAACAAAATTATTTTGATATAAAAGGAATAATTTCTGAATTATCGTATATGAATGTGTTGATTGTTATTACAATCAAATGGAATTATCAAATATTGAAATGTTTATATAATTTGTATACGGATAATGTATACAAATGAGATAAACCAAGATTAAGTTCAAACCAGAGTTGGAATTTAAATTCCGGGTGTTTAGAAAATATTTTCTGAAATATTATAAAGTAATGTAACATTACGTTAAAGTATTTTTGAATAAGAATGGTTTAAATGGATTTTTAAATGGATTAAGCACTGAAATCACTTTAGTGACGATAAAATAATTCTGATGATGGATCGCGACATCATCGGTATTCATTTTCAAGTTTCTGAGTGACGGATTGCTACCATAGTAATTTAGGAATGAAAAATTTGGAAAGGACAAGTTGTTTTAGAAATTCAAATGTTTTGAATTGTGTTGATTATAAATATATGTATATAAATATATATGATTTCAAACTAAATTGAAATAAAACCTAGAAATTTGAATTCTGAAATTAAAATTTAACTTGTATAAGTTGAATAGATTGAAATGGTAAGAAAGTATCAAATGAAATGGAACTTTAACTTAAGTTAAACAAAATTGAATTGGATTAGAAATAATTCCGAATGAAATTGAACAAAGAAAATCTTGAGACTCGAAATATTAATATGAATTCGACTTATGCATAAGCAAGTTGAATATATAATGTTGTTTGGAATTAAATTGTAATGAACTTGAACTCAATTGGAAACCAAATTTGAATTATAGAATGGAAGTAAACTAATCATCAGGAAGTTGATTAGTGAAGTAAAACTATAAGTTTTACTGATTTGGAACCAATTGGAAATGGATATATGTCAATTTAGCAGGTATTAAATGGAAGCAAATGAAAGATAAAGAGTTGAGTGCCCGACAAAAAGGTACATGTTTATAATATTACTTCGGTTTTATGAGCATATAGGGTAAGTCGCTTGGCTTTTTGATTTTCTTATTGGATTGGAGAAGGCTTAGAAAGGCGAGTTGTGATTGTACCGATTGATCCGTGCAAAGGAGATGCTGGCGAAATTTTCTGAAAATTTTAAGAGTTAGAAAATTTTTAAGAAATTTTTGATAATATAAAATCAAGTTGTTAATTATGATTGAAATAAGAAAACTAGAATTGGTTAATATAATCTCAAGTGGAATAATGAAATTGATAAAAATGGATTTATAATCAATTGGAATGAGTGTGGATATGCAGAAGAGCATATGCATTGAAGACAAGAATGTGATGATGGATTATCCAAAAATGGTGGATAGATCATTTGGAAAGAATTATGAATGGTCGAGTATTGGTATGATAATTCGAAGGTCGGATAAGAACTGGGTTATGAAGATATGGAATATAAAATTTCAACTAAATAAGTTATGAGGAGTTAGAGTTATAGCACTTTTACTGCTTAGCAATTTCGAGGACGAAATTATTTTAAGGGGGAAGGAATGTAACGACTCGAATTTTTAGCTATTTAATTCTGAATATTTAAATTTGTTTTAAATATTATAATTGGAATACAAATCGATTTTTATAAGGAATTTATTTAATAAAATAAATGGATTTCTAATATAAATTGAATATCGTTTTAAATTTAAATATAGAAATACCGAGTTTAAATTTCAAATTAGATTATTTTGAACCTATATGTACATATTCAGATTGGATATTAATTTATTTGTTAATTGGAGATTGGTTTGATTCAATTTCCAAACGATATATGATTATAACGAGATTTAATTTTATAAAATCCAAAATAGATTATTATAGCAAAAATTTTGGGACGTAGTTATAATTTAATTTATAAAATTTTTCTAAAATTTTTATTTTGAAAAGTAATCAACTTTTTATTTGAAGTATTTTGCACCATATATCAGCATTTTGGGATATCAAAATACAAGTTAACTTGTTTATATTATTATTAAATTTTGGGACCGTGACACGTTGCTCGATACGACCATATTTTTATTTTTGTCCATAACTATTTGTTGGTGAATGAAATTTTGTATAGCGGTGTACCAAATAAATATATACTAGCAGCTTTCTCTGTAAACTTTAGAGCAGCGTACTCTGCACATTTTCCATCTCCGTGTGTACCGAGTAATTTCCATTCCGTACGCCTCAAGCCATTAGATGCCTTGGCCTCCAAAACTTCTTCTTTCTTAAATACTGTACATCTTCATTTCATTCCTAAGCAAACAGGAGAAAGAAAAGGGGAAAAAAATCAAAATAAATAAAATTCTGCCTTCCCGTTCTTAACTTTCTTCCAATAAATACACTGAAAAATTGGTGACTTCCTTAATCAATTAAAAACTGAATACTCGACGAAAAAGTCCATACTCAAATTCCCTGAAACCGTTGAAGGGAAGGCTTCAATCCCATATATGTTGTGAATAGTGCAATCAATGTTCCTAGGGAACGAAATTTGGTCAGTGTAGTACCTTGGCAAAGTGAATGGGGTTTCTGGCCAACGTCGCTGGTCTATAGGCTTTGGCGTCTGAAAGGAAGTGGAGTAGGGGAGGCTGGTGAGGTGATTGGCGGCAGTCTGGTGATTTTTGGATGACGATGGTCGGAGTTTTACCTAATTGAATGGGCTAGGGTTTTTGCTAAATTTCATGGGCTAGGAAGTATCAGAGGTGACGACTCCGGTATGAGAAGGCTCGCCGTACTCTGGCAGTGGCAAAGGAATGGGAGCGGTGGTCTCATGTGTTGCAAGGTAGGAGCGGGGGTGACTTCTTCGATCGTGCTTTTAGCGTATTTGGAAAACGATGGTGTTAGGGTAATAAACGATGCATTAACTATGCTTTTATTTGGCTAAAGTATGTGGGCAAGTTGAATTGACTATAGCGAATATTGTGGTTCCCTGTAGGTGGTTTTCGAGATTGTCTGAGGAGCGAGACAGATGTTGGGGTACCGAGTTTGAAGCGGGTTCACGAGTGTTGTGGTGTTGGGTCCGTTTCCACTGTGGGGATTGGGATGGTTATTTAATTAAGTTGTTCATGTAATTAAATATGGAGAAGATGGTGAACGTGGGAGCTGAAGTGGGTTTATGGCGTTGGTCAGGAGCAATGTTTGGTTTGAATTTCTTTTACAGGGAGATGGGATTTTTACACTATAATGAGGATCAACAATTCTTATCTTCGATCTGTTATGAGATCTAGCAGTGGTTAAGGGTGCATGGCTATAGAAGTTGGGTATTGATAAGGTGAAAATAATCTGCCTTGTTCATTCGTAGTTATCAAAGGGAAGTGAGGCTTTTGACCGGGAAGTGAAATGCGTAGTAAGGAGTCGAGGAAGAAGTAGTTAGCAACTTGATAGCGGATCGGAAATACGGTGGGAGGGTGCGAGATCGAGAATTTGTTCGGCATCAGATCGTCATAATAGCTGGAACAGTGAAGCAGAGACTTGCTTAGTAAATGTTGGTAATTAAATAATTAAAATTTAACTAATTTTATAATTAAGAAATAAGCTATGTTAATTAAATTGTATACTTATATTGTTTATAACCGTTGCATACGTTATCAGAATTGAGCACCCTTCATCATGTTCGAATCATAACAATGAGGTCTATATTTTGGAACTGATCCCACTGAAGATAAAGCTACTGGAATTTCATGGTAAAATCGAACGCTTGTTTGATTTTAAATGACACAAAAGCAGAATCGTCAACTGCAAACCAGGTGATTAAACTCATTAACTCTGACTCGTTTATATTTTTATATAAACGAATTTTAAATTTATTTATAGTAAATTTATAATATGCAATGGTTGATTGGTTGAATAGTTGATAACATTGGTTGAAATGGTTGATATGATTACATCGTTGATCGATTTTTAGTTCTAATATTTCATATTGATGTGAAATAATATTATTGATGCTAGTTAACATCTATGGATGCAGGGAAACAGGTTGGAGGAATACAACTAGATTCCCCAACATTTATTTTACTATTTTTATTTGATTATGAATATGATGTGTTATATAATCCATGATTGGATATGTTGTGTTTGATTTACCCTAGCCCTAGAAACTTGGTATTTCAGATATCGTAAAACATTTTCGAATAGGGAAAAGAAAATTTGGATTTAAAAATGGAATTTATTCCCAAAACTAGAAATTAAGTCTAGAATAAAGTTGGAAATAGAAACCTGTTTAAATGGATAAAATAAAAAAGTAAATTATAAATGAGTTTATAAATTAAGTGATATTTTTATTATATAAATTGAAAGTATAAATTCAAGTTTGAATTTACATAGAAAAGTGGAAAGGTATTTTAAAACCGATATTCGAAATTGGGATTGAACTTAGCAAGATATAAAGGGAATTATGAACGAGAGAAGTAAATAAAAGGAAATTGGATTGAGATATTTAGTATGAAATAAAAAAAAATGATTATATAAAAAGGAATGTTATTCACGACTGAAGTAAATAGTGGTTTAAAGTGAAAACATTTATAAAGGAAATTTGAATTTGGAAATATAATTCCAAATGGATATTTAAATGATAAATAGAAAAGGGAATTCGTTTTCGAAGGACAATGATGGATTTTATTCCAATATTTATAGTTATGACAAAAAAAACTCTATGTTTTGAAATATTTTAATATTATTTTAAGTTAGAATTACCATATGAGAAGGGATTTATAGAAAGCAAATAAAATTGATTTTTTTGAAATAAGGGGATGTATATCTTGTATATCCATTCAGAAAGAAAATTTGAATTGTGTAAAATAAACGGAGAAAGTGCTGATGGAGTAATAGTTTTTATAAATGAAGTTTAGTAATGAAACAAAATATTATGTGGATTTCAAAAGTGAATCGATAACTTGAAGTTGAGTAATAATGATATTTGCAAATAAAAATCAAGTTGATTTGAATAAACGAATCTAGATTCCTATTAAGGAATGAAATTCATATTTGAAATTGAATAACAGTTGGAAGAAAGTGTTTCAAATGGAAATAAATATTAAGGCCATTTGAGTTAAGCTGAAATGGTAGATAAATTCCGAAGTTCGGAATATAAATCGAATATAGATTATTCGAGAGAGAGTTATTTATTGGAATTCGATTATATCGAATTTAGGGAAGTAGTTATTTTTACTTTCCGTTTTGAATCAAATCTATTTATTTATTTATTAGATTAATAAGTACAAGTTATATTTTTATATATACCAAATATTTGGAAACAGCGATTATAACGCTGTTGTTATAATAAATGTTTTATAAATCTAAACAGCGATCATAAAAATGCTGTTATAATAAAAGTTTTGTAAATCTAAATAGCGATTTTAACGCTACCTTTATAATTAATGTTTGGAGACAGCGATTATAACGCTACCGTTATAATCAATGTTTTTCCGTACAGGAAGTGGATTCTTAGAATGAATCTGAGAGTCGTGTAAGCAATATTTTGTTTGAAGTTGTGAGCTTTGGCTATTTCAAAGTTGAGAATGTTGTTCAGTTAAGGTCTGAGAGGTAATTATACCCCAACTTGATTTACTTCATGATTGATGGAGAAATGGTTAAGGTTTGATAGTGAAGATTGGTTAGCAATAGAGTTAGTTAATAATTGATTAATGGTTTGAGTTATAATAACGATGTTTTATAACATCGCGCTAATTTAAAGGATTTTGAAATGTTTTTCCCCAAATAAAATGGGAGATATTTTCTATGCATAGAAAAGGAAACGAATTGGTCAACGAGGAATTTATAAATGAAATATGGAAATATTTTCCGACATTAATAAGGGATATTTTCTGAATATTGAAAATAAGAATTTGTGAATATATAGAAAAATGTTTTCTAATTGTAACAAGAGATATTTCCTCGAATAAAGAATTTATGATATTGAAATGTTTTTTCCAAGAATAGAGAGAGAAAATCAAGCTTTGAAAGGATACGAAAGAGGGAAAAAGGGAATTTGAAATCGACAATATAATAAAGAGCTAGTATAAATAGGGGCCAGTATTGTTTGATGCTTGATCGGTAGAATTTTCATTTGGAAATAGGACCGTTGATTGTATGGATGTTTCTTTGATAGTTAAATCACCGATATCAAAGTTTTGATTTACTTTATACCTTCGTTGTCAATACGGAGAGATTGTGATCAGGTTATTACCTGAAAACCACTCCGTATTGGCATAAGCGTTACAAATCAACTTATGCTGAAGATAACTGAAGACGGAGTAACGTGCAAGGTCTGTTTTGTTAACCCTAGGTAGAAATTGCCCAAGATGGATTAATAGAATGGTGCCTTCGATTCGTCTAGTCCCAGGAGAACGTATATGGACGAATGTCTAACGACGTGACATTTAGAGTAAATGATGGAAAATGTTTCTAAAAGGATAATCGTGACCTCAAGCCTCATCAATCGGGAAATGATAATAATCGGGGAGGCAGCATAGCCATGTGGGTCATTCCCATTAGGGGTATTATCACCTGATCTAGAGAAATTTCATTTGCTTCTTATTCTATTCGCTGCTGTATGATTTCGGTAACGGTTGCTAATCACAACCGTTGGTAATAATATGCTCGGTACACTCAAGTTAATTGAGTGACCAGCCATGTGTGGGCCGGGTTGCAAGACGTTCTTATTGAACCCAGTGTATTCCCCTCTAGAGATACACTATAGGAAGGTGATTCCATACATTGTCATAGTCGGAATCCAATCTCCAATAAGCGCCTTGCGGTTCTTGATTAATATTGTATATGGAGCGTGAGATGCAAGCGTTCCGCTAGATTGTTATTTATTTGATTTAGACACTATTATAATATCACCAGATTTTATATTAAAATATTTTTGGTTATCGTAAGGTAAAAACCATCCGTGTTTATGTGTGGAACGGTCTTACGATTATCATTTCTTTCGAAAGGATTTTTGAAAGTTAAACAAATGGTTGGAGTTTACTCACACCAGTCCCATGACTGACCCAGAGTTTATTTTGTTTTCGTTTTCCCTAAACTCTTGGGTGCCCAAATTTGTACGGGCAGTCAAGTAGTCGGGATTTTATATATTCACTTGGAGGAGCTTGAAGCAGGAGGCTTCATCAAATAGCTATAGAGTATCATATTTTCCACTGTGTACTATGTTGTATCTGGAAACAGGTGTTTATAGCTGCTCTAGGAATAACTGTTGTGCTCTAATAATGGTATGTATATATACAGTCACTGATTTGTATTTCAACAATTATGTTATTTAATATATTTTATTCGTTCCGCTGTGAGTTTGTGATCTTCGTTTTCTTCTATTCTAATATTTCTTTCTTTCTATTTCTCATCCTCCAACTTCTTTGTAATAATGATTCGTATTTCTGTGCAATTTGGGTTGGATATATGGTGTTATTAGTCGACTCAAATGGTATGGAAATTCGGGCCGTTACATCAATATACATGCAATACTTATAAAGATATGGTTCATTGATTATTTCAAGCACTTTCATTATTGTTATCGGCCAAAAACCCAAAAAATTTACAATTATCTTCCACGATAACTCCTACTTTCATATTTTAGCATAAACGAGTACACTCTATATATGTGATTGAAAGAAGCTATGATTTATATAGATGAATTCAAAAGTCATGCGTTGGATGGATTCTCGTCCAAATTTTATGAACTACATTACAAGACTATCAATGTTCTCTAGCTTCCTAATGAAGCATTTTTTTTTTCGAGCCAGAGAGGCTTTGCCATGGATTTAAGCACAACTTTATTACATTGGTTCCAAAAGAAGATAAGTCATAAAAAAAATTTAATCACAAATATCATGCACTAATGATTTATATAAAATAATTTCTAAAATTAAATGTTTCAGGATTAAACATCTGCTTCCATATCTAATTGCTGAGGATCAAACAGCCTTTATCCGGACTGCAATTTTGAAGAAAATGTTTTATTGGCTCATGTACTTGTATGCTATTTAAAGAAAATGGGAAAGCTAAAATATGCATCAAGATCGACTTACAAAAGATTATGAAATGGTGAATATTGATTTTGTGTATTACATGTTTTATATAAATTTGTAATATAAATTTGTAATGTGTTTCCTCTATCATTGGTAAATTTTATTTATGAGTGAAAAATACCCCCATATTTTACCAAAAATATCTACAATGTCTTCTTATAATAATAAAGCAACCGTCCTACCTCCAAAGTTAAACAAACCATCTTTATCATAAAAACAAATTACCTGATCAATATCATCCTTAAACTTTCTTACACCAGAATCATAATAATTATGAAAGAAACCCTCCAAAAATAAGACCTTGTAATGACAACATATAATATCCTGTCTTCTGTCCCTCCTCATCTACTTTTTGAAATAGCTAAAAGCATCTAAAAGTCATTTTAAACTGCACCTACACGTCTCTTTACTTACACCTTTTTTTTTCTCAATTTCTTGCACACTGTCACCCGGTTCTACTTCCTTGTTAACATTAGAAATTACTGCCTGCATTCTAAATTCAGCACCGTACTCAGAGAACCAGATCCAACAAAATCAGTTTCTTCAGAATCAAATGACTTCTCACAAAAATCAGCTTCCTTAGCAATTTTTTCAAATAATCTCTATAAAACAGAAATAACATCCAATAAATCAATCAATCACATAACATCTTATATAGTAAACACTAATCAGAAACTAACACTGATATTATCATAAAACGAATGCAACAATACTAGGTGACTTAGTGTACAAATGCATTTAAACATTAACACTACTACAAACAAATATACTACATTTTTTAATTAATATAACCATAACTTGATATATAATTGTGTTCTCCTAATGGTCAAACAGTGTTGTTTAATCCGTGTGTTCTTGCAAATTGAAGTGAATAGTGTTAGTTTGCTTCATGGGTGAAAACCATCACAAAATTTTTGCCATCTTGAATGGTATAAATAAATATAATACAAGGAAAAAAGCCACAAACAAACTGAGCATGCACTTTGTTTTACAAATTTATCAGGATGGATGAATTGCTGCAGTATATGCTTTTACCCGGTTATATAATATGCAATGCAAATAATGAATTTCAGTATAACTTTTTTTTTTCCACTTGATAATAAACTACTTTCAAACTACTGAATTCAGGATAGTCAAAAAGTAAAATTAGATAAGTTGGAAGTAAAAAGACAAAATTAGCACCGAAGTATCAAGTCTGAAATACACAACGCATCATGGACATCTATCTCCTTGCAAAAATCATCCATGGATATTCAAAAATGCATTGGGTAGGAATTGAAGACTGAAAAATATGCAAAGCAAATCTTGCACACATATACATATGGATATGAACATATATGTAACGACCCGCATTCTACGCATCATAGGATCGTAGAATATTTATTTCTTTCACATACGAAGTCGTATGGTCATGTAACTTTGGGAGACGACTATTGGGGTCATTTCCCATGTTCATGATTTTTCTCGATTTTTAAATGACCATTTTGCCCCTAGTTATCACTGTTTTGGCCATAACTTTTGACTGGAAAGGAATTTTGACCTAAAACCACTTCCATTGGCTCCGGATGACGGTTTCTCTTTCCGTAGAGTGGTCACATTAGCCAAACGGACTCACCGTTTGGGAGATATGGCTGAAACAAGTTTCAGATGGTGAAAAACAGCTTAATTGGGCTTAAACGGGTGATTAGCAGCTAGGCCCAAGGGGAATTTCGGGTTTAGGGGCATATAGGGGCTGATTAGGGTTAGAGAACATTTCTTTAGACATTTTCCAGCCGCCACTTTCATTCCTCTTGATCTAGCCATGGCCTCCACTCTCTAAATCTCTCTAAAAACACCCAAAAATCACTTCCTAATCAAGGATTAAGGCTTAGAGGTATCAAATTAAGAAGAAAAAGCACCAAAGCAAGGTTAGAGCTGCTGTTGGGCATCAGTATTCGCCCAAATCAGAGGAGTTTCAGTTCTGAGAATTTTGTTTGTGGCCAAGGTGAGTGATTTGCATAGTTTTTGCACTAATTACGGTGATTAAGGGTAATTAGTGAAGATTAGCGAATTTATACGTAAATAAATTCTGGAAAAATTCTTAAAATTCTAAAATAATGTTTTAAGGCTCTGTTAGAAATTTGGGTTAATTTCGATGTGTATTGCTAATCGTATGCTTAAACATGATTAAGAGGGATTATAGGAAAATGTGAGGTTTTGGCCACTTTTGATCCATTATGATTCATTTAAATTGTTGTTTGTTGCTTGCGGTTGCTGTTATATGTTGCTATGACTCTTTGGTATGCTTTGTGATTGATTCAAATAGTTAGATTGGTCGAAAACGCCGTCGAGAGGCGTATAAACAGTTGCTGGAAAGTTGCAGAAAACTGCAGGGTATCTAACCGGATCGGATCGGGTAGGGGATCGGATCGGGTAGGGGATCGGATCGGACATATCCGAACCGGACCGGGGCGTGGTACTTTCTGGAGCATGACGTGAAGAGGCAACAAGGAAGGCCTGGTCGGATCGGAGGGGCGTAGCGTGGGATCGGAAGGAACAAGGAGGACTGAAGTGGAAGAAAGAGGAACATGGATACCATATTCCGAACCGAATCGAGAGCAATACACGAACCGAACTGATGCTGACGAGATGGAGACACTCAAGCTATGGGGTATCCGAACCGAACCGCTTCAGAATCACCGAACCGAACCGCATGAGGGAGAAGGACCCGAACCCTGAGGATGGTGGCACTCCGAACCGAACCGGGGAACGTATCCGAACCGAACCGAGCATGGGGAACCGGACGTGTACTTTTACTACTTCGTGACGACTCTTCTAAAGACCAACTCCAATTCGACCAAACCCGAGATGCAAAGGAAGTCCAAATGAGAAGTTAGAGCTCAAGATTCAGATGGGAATCAACGAGTTCGCTTCATGGTTGGGCTTTGCTGCGGGACGCGTGTTAAGGAGTTATCGACGTCTATAGCTTTGGACCACTATGGTAGGAGGTGCGAAGGCGGATTCAGGGCCATTATGGCATCGGTAGAACCAAGGGCTACGACCAATGAAGTGGGTCATTGAAATGTTTGGTCATGACTCCAAGTGTTTGGCTTGGTCACAGCAGGGTTTCTACAAGTCGGGATTCGTCGTTACCTCAGTTTGTCTAGTGTTCCAAAGTGGTAGATGTCGTACGCTTTACGCACTGAGTGAGAGATGTGAGGATGGTTGCTATGGATGATTTGTTTGCTATCATTGTGACATGCACACCCCACCCCCGTATTCTTACACTATTTATTATGGCACCTTGGAGTATTGTACGGTATGTGGTACTAACTCTTTGGTTGCAGGTCCAGGTTCAGGTATGGTTTAGTATACCTGTTATTATTCTGTTTAGATGCTTATCGCTCATACCAGGCTTTATGTCTGACCCAAAGTTTTATGTCTCCTCTTATTACTCTGGGTGCTCACACGAGCAGACTAGAGACAGGTTAGCTGGTGATGCACGGGTAGATGATCCGGAGACGAGCAGGAGGCTTCCACGTAATATATATAGTATTCTCCCTGTGTTGTTGAAGATCACTGCTTGGGCATTGTTGGTGTATCTTCTACTTCAGCTTTCTTTTGTTTAGAGACAGTAAATTTGGAAAATTGTAATAAGCTGTATTTGGATTTCCGCTGCTTTGATGATTGATGTTGATTCTAGTTATCAGCTTATGCACTGTCTCGCCTGTATTTGTGTCAAGTATGCTATTATTATATTTTATTCCATGCGCTGTGAGACATTCTACAGGTTTCTTGATTAGCTCATTCTCTTCTTTTCTTTCTTATGACGACCGTCTTGTGCTAGTCGGGCATGTGTACAGCGCACTTTTGGAGGAAATGCAGGCTGGTGCGGGGCGGGCCGTCACAATATACATAGAGAAGGACCAACGCTTCTCTAAAGACAACGCCAAACATAGCCTCTTTTGATATCAGTCGTTTGTTTCTATTTGAATAATTGTGTGATCAGCTAAAAAAGAGAATTACTATTATTATTCAAATGAAAGAAAATGGATGAAATCAATGAGGCTATGTTGCGATACAAAGACACGATTACCAGTTTATTGTACTTATTATTTGGTTTTTTAATGTTGTTATTACTATTTTAAATATTTTTTGAAGTTTAACTGAAATTGATAAATTATTTAAATAAATGTTTCAGTTTCTATATGCTACAAATTGCAGTATCTGATTTCACATGAAAGGAAAAATCGTGGATTTTCTCAAGCTAAAAAGAGCAATTAAAATAGATACTCATGCCAAATGTTATAAAGAAAAACTGCTCGAAGATCATATTAAAAATAACGCCAGTAAATCGTGCAATCAGCCCAAACCTGTGCTACAATTGCTTATTTTTTAACAGGACTGAAAGACAAACATTACATAAAGAAAAATCACCAGCTTATCAATTAAACAACAAGAACTTAATTATTAAATTTAAGCCTTAAACAAGACGATCATAGCGACACAATGGACAGGTTAGCCTCTGGCTCAGCCATGTCTTAACACAGTGATAATGAAATTGGTTAAAAGAGGTTTATGAAACCAGGATTTGAAATACGCGTGATGGAGAAGCATGGCAAGCAAACCCTGAAGCGACGATGGAGAAGGAAGCAACACCGTTTGAGTTTGGCGAAGTTGATCGGAGCGCGTTCAATGTGAATTGGATGTCGCCAAAACGCAGCGAAGCCTCCATTATTTCACTCGGTAGAACTAAGAAAGCAGAGAGCGTTGAATTTGAGATTAACATCAACCCGTTCGGATCTTAATATATAGAACGCCGCCTTCCCAGAAATTTCCTGATTTAAGAGGAAGGCTACTTTTATTTTTGGAAAAAAGAAACGGCTATTTTGGGTTTAGGAAAGATGTTTAAATTAAAGGAAAGTTTTTTCAATTATTATAGTTTAATAGTTCTGTGGTAAGTAAATTGTCATAATTAGGCTCACGTTGTGTTTTCAATAAGGAAAGTTTTATTTCGTTGTATTTCAACGTTCTCATTAAAATAAAAGCATCCTCGCTTTTAATATGCTTAATTTATTTGTAAACTTTCTTTCTATAACTTCTAAAGCTTTGGCAATCGGTAAATATACTCTTATATGTAAACTTCTTTTCTACGCTCCTTTGATTTGCCTTGCACAGTTTTCATGCGAAAACGGTATTGACGATTATATGTAACATCGGTTGAAATGGACATATACAATTTAATTTTCTCGTGAGTTTACTGATTCATGGGGTTCTTACAGAGTATATTAAAAAATATTCTAAAGCTTAAACGATCCATAAATTTATTCTTAGCAAACTACATTGCTTGGATACGTATTTAAAAGTGATTCCCCATTTTATAATTATATTGATTATCAATCTGAAACCAGTTTCATTACATTCACTTTGTCGATTACGTGGAAATATTGTACTTAAATTACCATTTTGAAGGTATGGTTTGCGAGCTACGACATTTCTAGTTCAATGCTTATAAGCTTAGTCACTTGGAATAACTAGATGATACATGGAGTTATTAGCTACGTCTTTTCTTACTATGGAAATAGATGCGAAGATAAACTTTGAAAATTATTCTAGGTAAATAAGCGATTGAAAGAATAAATGATTATCTATGAGGTTTGGATCTTAAGACGTAAAATGCAATGGTAGATTGTACACCGTAATAATAATTGAATTTAATTAACTTCAAATTGCCCACAATCGATTTATGATAATTTTATTTTCAAGGCAAAAATATGATAATTTTTTTGGACTAGAAGAAATTGTTCACTTAATTAAATTCTATTTGATAAAAGATGTTGGTTTAATAAACTAAATTGATTACTAAATTTATTTTAAAAGATATATCGAGCTTGATAAAATATTTTAAAGTACTAATAATTTCCATATCGTCAACATTTTTTAAATGAAAATTTATTCAATCTTAATACCAAAAATAATTAAATAGTGGTAAAAAAGTATCAAATTAAAAAGAAAAAAAGTTGTTTAATCTATCAAAATATATTTAACAGACCATAACACAACCAACTTTTAACTGAATTAAAAATGAAAATGTGTAGATAGATGTTAAAAGCAAATTAGATATAAATAAGGCATTTTAACTTGCAATTGAAAAATGTCATCTGTGCTTCAGTTAGTTAAGGCGTTGAGATATGATGCAAGAGGTCATGTGCTCGATTCGGCCGGACCACCTTGTCATGGTAGTATGATACATACTACACAAAGTTGTATATAAGTATCAAATTTCAGAGAAAAATAGTAACAACCCGGAAAATCAGAACCAATTTAAAATTTTTATTTTGTCAATTTTAATGAATTTTGAATATTTAAAATGATTTATTTTAAATAATTACAACGATAAATTTATTTGAATAGAATTAGAACGTATATATTTATTTGAATCGACATTAGAATATAAATATTTAATTTTAATTATAAAAGGAATTGGAAATGACGCGGTAGTTTGGAAATTCGATTTCAAATTTCAATTGAATGTGCAGGATTCAAAATAAATCGGATTTTAGCGAAAACAAAAATATTAGAATCGGTTCGAAAATATCTTTCCAACGAATCTGAAAAATTGAAATTTCATAGCGGGAATAAAAAGTTATGCCCAGTTGAAAATTCAGGATAGTCGCTATGGAAATATAGCCATTAAAAATAGCCGTTTTGCAAACGAGCTCCGTTTTCGACGAAGCCACTTTGGTTGGATCTAGGATGTCAATTTATTGCTAGATTCCAATGTTCATAATTTTTCGAATCAATATGTTAGTGTGGCAAAAGAAAACGTATATTGTCAATTTCAGTCAATTTGGATCGACTAAAAAATAGCCATTTTTCAATTGGTCTTCAAATTCGATGAAATTAGTTTTGTTAGGACAGTATTGTCAATACAAAGCTAGAAATAATTTTTCTGGAATTTTTAGAGTCAGTATGTAGCCATGGTAAATTAAAATATACATTTGAATTCAATATATAAAGATTTATATTTCAATTTTGATTAAAACATATCAGAACAGCTGAATTGGCTCACGAAACATATCCCATTGTGTAAGGAATGGGGTAACTAGCTGGGGGCAACAGTCGTTGGGTTCAAATTGGAGTTCTTGACATAAAACAAATTATATTCGAATTAAAAGAATTTAAATAATAATAAATTATAAAATAATTATCTGTAAAGCCCCCTCCCCTGTTCACGAAACCCTAGCCGCCGCATACCAAAATGAACGGCGAAAACTGTCAGATTTTCCTCCTCAAATCGCGCATGAAATACAACAAGTTAATTCAAGAAATCAAAACGAGAAATGGAGAGCAATCTTTTATCTTTAATTTAGTCCTAGTTTGATGGGATTTCATGAGGTTTCGGGTTCAAATTAGTGGCTCAAAGGCGCTGAGTTCGCCAGCGATTTCCAGGTGATGGGCGGGCTCGAGTTTCAAGGGACCGAGTGCGGTGGTGGAGGGTGGAACGGCCGACGATGGGGGGACCTCCGATCGAACTTCGATAGTCTGAAGGACGGTGGGCAGTGGTGTTTTGAATTCGACGGTTTTGGGTTACACGATGTTGAAGGTCACGGGTTTTTTACAGAAGAAGGAAGGGTAATGATTAATTAGGAAATAAATTAATATATTAATTATTATAATTTTTGTAATCAAATGTATAATTCATCATATCTTTTTCATACGAGCACGGAATCATGCGATTTCAGATCCATTGTGATCGTGAGGACGAGAGCTTCGCAACAAAACTGGCCGCATCCAAAATGGAGCACGTTGAAATTTCAGGCAAATTCAAACCTGAATGTCGGTGAAATTCAGAAAAAAAAGAACCAATGTGAGAACTTCTCACTAAAACTATTTCTGCACAGTTATTTATTTTGTAACTGCATTTATGAATTGCTCCCCGTCATCCACAGACCATGGACGACTTGTTTGATTGTATTCTGTGTGAAAATTGATTGTGATGTGAAATGAACTGTGTAAAATTTTCATATGTTGAATAAAATGTTGTAGCGTTAAAAATATAATTTTTAACGTGTATATGAATGGAAATAAATATTCATTTACAAATCAGACGATTTGTTGATGTACACCCATTTAACTGATTTTGACTGGGACGATAAAATTTTACACATCGCCCAACTACAAAATTAATATTCACAATTTGTTGGTTGAAACCCCACACGGGTGTTGAGATGATATTTGACATACAATAATCCCAATTACTTAGTTGTATGTCAATCGATTGGTTGACAGACTGTTGTAAGCATTAGATATTTATATTTAATGCTTATGCGGTGTAGAATGCACTCTGGATGATGGTTGATTGTTTATCATGGTTGTTATATACATGTGTTGTATGAAATCCATATAAATAAAATTATATCGTAATTGACTATGTCTGATTCCAATTTAGAAATATTCAAAATAGAAATATTTGAATATAGAAATATTTGAAAATAAAAATATTTCAAAATAATGAATAGTTTAAAATAATATTCAGTAAAAGATCAAAATATGATTTTGATGTTCGATTTGGGATGGACATGAAAATATTTAATTATATAAAGCCGTGTTGATTATATTGACGCCATTTTGACGTAAACGATATTTATATCGATTTTATTCATTTTTATAATGCATATCAAAAAGGAAATGATTTCGAAATATAAATTTTGAAAATATTATCATTAATATATACTGATGATATGGAATATTCAATTTTGATTTGAAATTGAATATGAAGTTGAAATCGTTTTGAAAACGAATTTAAAACGATTTATGAAATACATTTTAAATGGAAATCGATGAAATATATATTATATATATAATATAATGGTCTGAACAGAACGCGCCACGCTGCGGCAGTTCACTAGTTTCGACCATTGACTTCGAACGGACATTACGGGAGATCCGACCGTCAGGTTCTCCTAAAACCGGAACCTTGGATTCGTATCGAAAAGAGATTTCTAACGAATATTAGAGATTTGAAATCTAACGGTTGGATTTGGAATTATGTCCAAATCAAATTTGGAAAAGGTCGCTGTAAGTGCAGTACGATGGCCGTTTATGGATATCGACTGTATAAGCCTTGATAAAATTATTAAAAATATCAATAATTAGTGTAAAATCATAGGAAATGATTTGCAAAGAATTGGGATGAAAAAAATCCATATTTGAAAAGATAAAAATAGATTTTTATCGAAATGAACTAGTTATTAACTAGAATTATAATCCAATATATTTTGAATAGATAAATTGGATTTGAAATGGTTCTAAAAAGAAAATAACCAGGATTTGCAATATACAAATTGGAATGGATTTGAATCAAAATTGTCTTCAGAATATTTCGATGTTGGATTTTGTGATTATACAGATATTGTTATGGAAATTTGAAAGATATATTTATATCGTTATTCTTAATATAATATTTGTTGGTTGTAGTATTTGATATTGAATATAAAACGATATATTTTTTATTCAGAGCCTAGTATTTAATATCAAATAGGTTTTTGGGTTTGTTGTGAACGGTGTCTTCGGTAACACTGTTCTTGAACCCCATGTGAAGAGAATAAATCTTTTAATTAAGATTATTAGAGTTTCCAATTATATTTAATAATTGGAATAAAATGGAATGTGAATTGGGTTTTGTCGTGAACTGTGTTTTTAACGACATTCGTTCTTTAACCAGACTTACATTGAAATGTGATTTGGAATTTATAAATTGTTTGTTAAGATTTAAAGGAAATCTTCCAAAGTGAAGTTTTCCAATTTAAAAAAATAAATTGGAATGGAATGGAATTCGATTTGGTAATAATCGAAGTGGACTTCTTTGGAGGAAGACTATTAGTATATATGGAATTTAAGAGGCTTTGCCGTTATTCCATTTATAGTATCGGTTGGATATGGAAGTTCATATCGACTATATATATATATCGATTTGTTTTTTCATGAAAATTCCATTGTTAATGGAATGAGATTTTGGGTTTATCGTGAGCTGTGTTTTAAATGACATTAGTTATTTAACCCAGTTAAAGATAAGATTAATTTCTTAACATTGAATAATCATTAAGTAATGATTTTTGGAAACTAAAACTGAATTAGAGTTTTAATGAATCTTTAAATAGATTGAAAGGTGAATTTGATAACTAAAATCAAATTCAAGAAATGATCGAGAATGAAGTATCACCAGTTTTGCTCCAAGCGATAGTTAAATCTTTAATTAGATTTAAACATGAAATGGTAATTGAATTTACCGATAACACCGTAGTGTTAGATATAAAGTGTTACCAATTTTGCTTCATGGGATGAATAGGTTGGGATTGGGAAATTAAACAAGTGATTACTTCGGTAAGGTTCGCTAATCCCGACTAGTTTGGTTAAACTATAATTTGGTTTGAATTGATATCCAAAGGAAGATTAAAGGATAAATTTAAAGAATTTATCTTTGATAAAATTAATGGGAATCTTTCCCAAAGTATAAGAATATTTGAGTAAAGGGATATTCTGGATTGGAATGAGGCGTATGTTGTGTTTTTATAGCACTTGTTTATTATATACACGAGTTATTCAGAAAGACCGGGTTTATCCCATTCTGAATGACTGATTCGACAATATGTCGAGGATGAAGACGGTGGTTGAAGACTGGGGGTCTTCACATCGTTTGGATGATTACTGATGTCTTGATTGGGCTGTACACCCAAGACGATGTAATAAGTGGTGATCGTTCTAGACGTACTTGGAGATCGACCGGATATACGAGGGCCTCTCTCATGTATTGGACATACGGGACGAGGAATAAGGTGCCTTCGATTTCATTTAGACCCAGAACGAACTTTTAAATGGATGTGTGTCTGACATCGGATTTCATTCTGTGTGATTGATAGACATCGGTTTCATAGCGTGAATTGCTTGTGTGGCATGCTAAGTTGCAAATGATCAAGGCTTCTGTTGAAAAGCAGAGTCTTGTGGTTGATGATCAAAGCACGACTTTAATATAGTATAGCTTTGTGTTGAGTTAATTTGCGAGCCTTGCAGCCCGGTGTGGACCAAAAACGGGAGAGGACTTCAGGGAGGACATGCATTTCCTTCTAGCTAGGAGTGGTGTCAGCCTTTTGCAAGGCCTGACGTTTTACTTATGTGGATGATGGATAGCAAGGTGCCTCGGTTATTTTGGTCTCTGCAGTGCCGATGGATGGTCTTTATACAGACTAGATTTACGCCCTATAGGGCAGGGAAACGTAATGTTCAGGCATTTTAATCTACTCCATATGGACCGGCCCTGACGATCTAAAGTCTTGACATAGTACTTGCTTGAGGCTCGGGCTAGAGAATCTCGAAGCGGTAAGGATGATCCCTTGCCTTGGTTCACAGATGGAAATCCAACTTCCAATACGACATTTTGCGGTTTTGATTGTAGAGCCTAGTATGGCAACATAGTGGGATGGGGCACTCATGTTGTCTATGATTGATACATTTATATTTGAAATTGTTTTGACACTATACACTTAAAGTAATAGTAAAATATGAAATTTCACGTAGCAAGCATTTTTGGCTATTATAAGGTAAAAACTCTATCCACCGGCTTGTGTTGCATTGTGTGATGGGACCTGAGTCTTATAATATCTTCATTGTTCTTTATTTAGCATTGCAATGTTTGCTTTATGCACTGGTATTCTTGGGGGTAAACCCATTCTGTGTTATACGGCGTGGTTCCTTGATTTACCTAACTTTAAAATCAAATTAATAACTATTTTAGTTCCCACACTAGTCATATGACTGACCTGGAGTTTAGTGTTTTAACCTAAACTCCGGATGCCTCTATTTTCTACACGGGCGGCTAGTAGTTTTGGTTTTGCATATTTATATTCACATGATTCTAGTTTACGGCTGGAATGATATTCGGAAAGCTCTGTATCCGTGTATCTCTTTCGGTTATGTTTTGTATTATCTTTCTGCTGCGATGTATTGAAATGTAATTTAAATTCTCTGATAATTTTCTGGTGTATAATACTTATTCATACTCGATTATATTCTTGTACTCTGATGGAAATTGTTGTAATAAGCAATGAAATGTTCTTCTGTTTATGTTTTGATTTGTCGTGTTCTCAATTCATTCCATGCTTTCCTTCACGGGGAGTTTTGGGTCGTCTCAGTTGGTATCAGAGCTTTGGTTTACAGAGCTCGAGAACAAGACACGTTAGAACCAACCGAAAGAATTCATCAGAGATAGGATTAGTAATATCTAATGGGAATGGCTCGTTAGAGATGGGATCAGTAATATCCTAGAACGAGTGTGAAGAGTGTTATTTTTAAAATAAAATTGAAAACAAACTTTGTTTTGAAAATTTAAAACCCTATTATACGTATTTGAGTATTTTATTTTTATGGAATTTGGACAATCAAGTATATAAAGATTTTGCATATATGTCTAATCCACGTGTATACAAAGTCTTAATACACTACACAGATATAGAATCACGCTCTAGTCGCCCGTGAATGATTCTGATGATGGGTGCCCATCATCAGTGTTGTGTTCGAGTTTCGAAAGTGGGATGTCTATATATTTCCAATTGACTGGTGTGAGAACCAAAAATAGATAGGGCTTATTGTTGTGATTTGGCATCAAAAAATGATTTTTGAGTATATATATGTATATATATATATCAAAATTATGAATTTGAAACATTAATTCACTAATTGATTGATGGTTGTGTTGTATGATTATTTGTTAACTAATAAAACCATTATGTGAATGAATGGTGAATATAACCAGATTGTGTCGAATGTTGAACTGAACTAAAAATTGATTGGAATTACATGCATATACATGTATATACATTGAACAGGTCCGAGCAAGGAGGCTAAAGAAGACGAATAAAATTGTGTGCCCGACAAATAGGTACATGTTTACTATATTTCTTAGGTTTAGATGATTTTATAAGACGATTGGCTAGCCACTTTGCTTTTTTTTTTTTGAGTTGAGAGGGCCTGTGTGGCGGTTTGGGGATTTTCCCGGTGCTTCCCGTACAATGGAGGTTATGGCGAAATTTTTCAAAAATTTAGGGTGTTGGCCAAATTTTTGAAGAATTTGAAAATTCTTAGAAACTGAAAATTTGAAGAATGAAAGCCAAACTGAAAGTTGAGTTGATTTGTTAAACAACTTTCAATTCCGTTCCTTGAAAAGATTTTAAGTGGGGGAGATTGTAATAACCCGGAAAATCAGAACCAATTTAAATTTTTTATTTTGGAAATTTTAATGAATTTTGAATATTTAAAATGATTTATTTTAAATAATTACAACGAGAAATTTATTTTGAATAGAATAAGAACGTATATATTTATTTGAATCGACATTAGAATATAAATATTTATTTTTAACTATAAAAGGAATTGGAAATGGCATGGTAGTTTGGAAATTTGATTTCAAATTTCAATTGAATGTGCAGGATTCGAAATAAACCAGATTTTAGCAAAACCAAAAATATTTGACTCGGTTCGAAAATATCTTTCCAACGAATCTGAAAAATTGAAATTTCATAGCGGGAATAAAAAGTTATTCCCAGTTGAAAATTCAGAATAGTCGCTATGGAAATATTGCCCTTAAAAATAGCCTTTTTGCAAACGACCTCCGTTTTCGACGAAACCACTTTTGTTGGATCTGGGATGTCAAGTTATTACTAGATTCTAATGTTCATAATTTTTTGAATCAATATGTGAGCATGGCAAAAGAAAATGTGTTTTGTCAATTTTAGTTAATTTGGATCGACCAGAAAATAGCCATTTTTGAAATGGTCTTCAAATTCGACAAAATTTGTTTTGTTAGGACCATGTCGTCAATATGAAGCTAGAAATATTTTTTCTGGAATTTTTAGAGTTAGTATGTAGCCACGGTAAATTAAAATGTACGTTTGAATTCAATATATAAAGATTTATATTTTAATTTTGATTAAAACCTATCTAAACAGCCGAATTGGCTCACGAAACATATTCCATTGTGTTCGGAATGGAGGAAATTAGCTAGGGGCAATAGTCGTTGGGTTCAAATTGAAGTTCTTGACATAAAATAAATTATATTCGAATTAAAAGAATTTAAATAATAATAAATTATAAAATAATTATCTATAAAGGCCCACCATTAACGAACCTCTAGCCGCCGCATACCTGAAATGAACGGCGAAAACTGTCAGATTTTCCTCCTCAAATCGTGCATGAAATACAACAAGTTAATTCAGGAAATCAAAACGAGAAATGGAGAGCAATATTTGATCTTTAATTTGGTCATAGTGTGATGGGATTTCATGAGGCATCAGGTTCAAATTATTGGCTCAAAGGCACTGAGTTCGCCAGCGATTTCTAGGCGATGGGCGGGCTCGTGTTTCAAGGGACTGGGCGCGGTGGTGGAGGTTGGAACGGCCGACGATGGGGGGCCCCTCCGATCGAGCTCCGGTGGTCTGAAGGATGGTGTGCGGTGGTGTTTTGAATTTGACGGTTTTGGGTTACACGATGTTGAAGGTCATGGGTTTTTACACAAGAAGGAAGGTAAATGATTAGTTAGGAAATAAATTAATATATTAGTTATTATAATTTTTGTAATCAAATGTATAATCCATCGTATCTTTTTCATACGAGCAGGAAATCGTGTAATTTTAGATCCGTTGAGATCGTGAGGATGAGAGCTTCATAACAAAACTGACCGCGTCCAAAATGGAGCATGTTGAAATTTCAGGAAAATTCAAACCCGAACTGCGGTGAAATTCAGAAATAAAAGAACCAATGTGAGAACTTCCCACTAAAATTATTTCTGTACAGTTATTTATTTTGTAATTGCAGATATGAATTGCTCCCCGTCGTCCACAGACCATGGATGACTTGTTTGATTGTATTCTGTGTGAAAATTGATTATGATGTGAAATGAATTTTGTAAAATATTCGTGTGTTGAATAAAATGTTGTAGCGTTAAAAATATAATTTTTAACGTGTATAAGAATGGAAATAAATATTCATTTACAAATCAGACGATTTGTTGATGTACACCCATTTAATTGATTTTGATTGGGACGATAAAATTTTACACATCGCCCAACTATACAAGTAATATTCAGAATTTGTTGGTTGAAACCCCACACGGGTATTGGGATGATATTTGACATACACTAATCCCAATTACTTAGTTTTATGTCAATCGATTGGTTGACAAACTGTTGTAAGCTTTAAATATTTATATTTAATGCTTATGCAATGTAGAATGCACTCTGGATGATGGTTGATTGTTTATCATGGTTGTTATATACATGTGTTGTATGAAATCCGTATAAATAAAATTATATGGTAATTGACTATGTCTGATTCCAATTTAGAAATATTCGAAATAGAAATATTTGAATATAGAAATATTTTAATATAGAAATATTTGAAATAGAAATATTTGAAAATAAAAATATTTTAAAATAACGAATATTTTAAAATAATATTCAGTAAAAGATAAAAATGTGATTTTGATGTCCGATTTGGGATGAACACGAAAATATTTAAATATATAAAGCCGTGTTGATTAGATTAAAGCCATTTTGACGTGAACGATACTTATATCGATTTTATTCATTTTTATAATGAGTATCGAAAAGGAAATGATTTCGAAATATAACATTTCGAAAATATTATCATTAATATATATTGATCATATGGAATATTCAGTTTTGATTTGAAATTGAATATGAAGTTGAAATCGTTTTGAAAACGATTTATAAAATACGTTTTAAATGGAAATGGACAAAATAATTATTATATATATATATATATATATATATATATATATATAACGACCTGAATAGAACGCACCGCGCTGCGGCAGTTCGTGAATTTCGACCATTGAATTTGAATGGACATTACGGGAGATCCGACTGTCGGATTCTCCTAAAACCATAACCGTTGGGTTCGTATCGAAAAGGGCTTTCTAACGAATATTAGAGATTTGAAATCTAATAGTTGGATTTGGAATTATGTCCAAATAAAATTTGGAAAAGGTCGTTGTAAGTGCAGTTCGTTGGTCATATATGGAAATCGACTGTACGGGCCTTGATAAAATTATTAAAAATATCAGTAATTAGTGTAAAATCATAAGAAATGATTTGGAAAGAATTGGGATGAACAATTCCTTTTTTGTAAAGATAAAAATAGTTTTTTATTGAAATGAACTTGTTATTAACTTGAATTATAATCCAATATTTTTTAAATCAATAAATTGGATTTGAAATGGGTTTTAAAAAAAACTAGGATTTCCAATATATAAATTGGAATGGATTTGAATCGAAATTGTCTTCAGAATATTTTGATGTTGTATTTCGTGATTATAAAGATATTGTTATGGAAATTTGAAAGATACATTTATATTGTTATTTCCAATACGATATTTGTTGGTTGTAGTATTTGATATTGAATATAAGCCGATATATTTTCTATTCAGAGCCTTGTATTTAACATCAAATGGGATTTTGGGTTTGTCATGAACGGTGTCTTCAGTAACACTGTTCTTGAACCCCATGTGAAGAGAATAAATCTTTTAATTAAGAACATTAGAGTTTCCAATTATATTTAATAATTGGAATAAAATGGAATGTGAATTGGGTTTATCGTGAACTGTGTTTTTAACGACATTCGTTCTTTAACCCGATTTACAATGAAATGTGATTTGGAATTTATAAATCTTTTGTTAAGATTTAAAGGAAAATTTCCAAAGTGAAGTTTGCCAATTTATTAAAATAAATTGGAATGAAATGGAATTCGATTTGGTAATAATCGAAGTGGACTTCTGTGGAATAAGACTGTTAGTATATAAGGAATTTCAGAGGCTTTGTCGTTATTCCATTTATAGTATCGGTTGGATATGGAAGTTCATATCGACTATATATATATATCAATTTGTTTTCCATGAAAATTCCATTGTTAATGGAATGAGATTTTGGGTTTATCGTGAGCTGTGTTTTAAATGACATTAGTTATTTAACCCAGTTAAAGATAAGATTAATTTCTTAACATTGAATAATCATTAAGTAATGATTTTTGGAAATTAAAATTGAATTAGAGTTTTAATGAATCTTTAAATAGATTGAAAGGTGAATTTGATAATACTAAAATTATCAAATTCAAGAAATGGAGTATCACCAGTTTTGCTCCAGGCGATAGTTAAATGTTTAATTAGATTTGAACGTGAAATGGTAACTGAATTTACCGATAACACTGTGGTGTTAGATATGAAATATTACCGGTTTTGCTTCATGGGATGAATAGGTTGGGAATGGGAAATTAAACAAATGATTACTTCAGTAAGGTTCGCTAATCCCAACTAGTTTGGTTAAACCATAATTTGGTTAAACCATAATTTGGTCTGAATTTATATCCAAAGGAAGATTAAAGAATAAGTTTAAAGAATTTATCTTTAATAAAATTAATGGGAACCTTTCCCAAAGTATAAGAATATTTGAATAAAGGAATTTTCTGAATTGGAATGAGGCGTATGTTGTGTTTTTATAGCACTTGTTTATTATATACGCGAGTTATTCAGAAAGACCGGGTTTATCCCATTCTGAATAACTGATTCGGCGATATATCGAGGATGAAGACGGCGGTTGAAGACCGGAGGTCTTCACGTCGTTTTGATGATTACTGATGTCTTGATTGGGCTGTACACCCAAGAAGAGGTAATAAGTGGTGATCATTCCAGACATACTTGGAGATCGACCGGATATGCGAGGGCCTCTCTCCTGTATTGGACATAAGCGACAAGGAATAAGGTGCCTCTGGTTTCGTTCAGACCCAGAACGAACTTGTTAATGGATGTGTGTCTAACATCGGATTTCATTCTGTGTGATTGATAGACATCGGTTACATAGTGTGAATTGCCTGTGTGGCATGCTGATATGCAAATGATCAAGGCTTCTATTGAAAAGTAGAGTCTTTTGGTTGATGATCAAAGCACGGTTTTAATACAGCATAGCTTTGTGTAGTGTTAATTCGCAAGCCTCGCACCCCGGTGTGAACCAGAAACGGGAGAGGACTTCATGGAGGGCATGCATTTCCTTCAAGCTAGGAGTGGTGTCAGCGTTTTGCAAGCCCTAACGATTTACTTATGTAGATGATGGATAGCGAGGCTCCTCGGTTATTCTGGTCTCCACAGAGCCGATGGATGATCTTTATACAGACCAGATTTATGCCCCATAGGACGGGGAAATGTAGAGTTCAGGCATTTTAATTCACTCCATGTGGACTGGCCCTGAAAATCTAAAGGCTTGACAGATACTTGCCTGAGGCTCGAGCTAGAGAGTCTCGAAGCGGTAAGGATGCCCCCTTGCCTTGGTTCACAGATGGAAATCCAACTTCCAATACGACATTTTGTGGTTTTGATTGTAGATCCTAGTATGGCGACATAGTGGGATGGGGCACTCATGCCGTCTATGATTGATACATTTATATTTGAATTTGTTTTGACACTATACACTTATAGTAATAGTAAATTATGAAATTTCACGTAGCAAGCATTTTTGGCTATTATAAGGTAAAAACTCTATCTTCCGGCTTGCATTGCATTGTATGATGGGACCTGAGTCTTATAATAGCTTCATTGTTCTTTATTTAGCATTGCGATGTTTGTTTTATGCACTAGTATTCTTGGGGGTAAAGCCGTTCCGTCTTATACGGCGTGGTCCCTTGATTTACCTAACTTTAAATTCAAATTAATAATTGTTTTAGTTCTCACACCAGTCACATGACTGACCTAGAGTTTATTGTTTTAACCTAAACTCTGGGTGCCCCTATTTTCCACACGGGCAGCTTGTAGTTTTGGTTTTGCATATTTATATTCACAAGATTCTGGTTTACGGATGGAATGATATTCGGAAAGCTCTGTATCTGTGTATCTCTTTCGGTTTTGTTTTGCATTATCTTTCCTTTGCGATGTATTTAAATGTAATTTAAATTCTTTGATAATTTTCTGATGTATAATATTTATTCATACTCAGTTATATTCTTGTACTCTGATGGAAATTGTTGTAATAAGCAATGAAATGTTCTTCAGTTTGTGTTCTGATTTGTCGTTTTCTCAATTCAATCCGTGCTTTCCTTCACGAGGAGTTTCGGGTTGTCTCAAAAATCTTGTAATTGAATGTGAATGAATTAAGACAAAATGAAAAATTTAATAGCTTGGATACTTAATTAAAAGAAAAAAACTTAGTCATTATAATTATTTTTTATACCCTTTCTAAGTGTCTTTATTTACCTTATTTCTTTATCTAGTCCAAAAACATTAACTTTTTTTCCCCTTCAAATGTAACAACACATATTTTTAGCCATTTAGTTGAATATTTAAAATTGGCTTTATATGTTGATTTGGAAATTTCGAATTCAACAATTTTGAGTCATTAATTTAATTTGAATAGTGAAATAATAAATTTAATTTTGAAATTTGTCAAGATAAGTTGGATTTGCAATACTATATGAATTGGACAACATAAAAGGATTTAATTAAGTTTAGATTCAAATTATAATAATAATTCATTTGTTAAACGTAATTTGAACGTATAATTTATAATTAATTAAGAACGAGCTCGCAACATCATGGTAGTTCATAGTTTTACGATTCGAACTTCAGTTGAGTAAATAGGATCCAATATAAGTCTAAATTCTTTAAAAAAAGAATCTTCCGGATCTATTGGAATATATTTTTCTAATAAAAGAGAAAAATCAAGATTTCACCTTGTAAATTTTGAGTTATGGCAAAGTCAAATTTTCAGAAAGTCGATATAGAATCATTTATGAACTATAACGTTTTATTTAGTAAAACGAAAGGATTGAATGTCGATTTAACTTGAAATTTAAAATATTGAGTTTATAAATCCAAATGATTTATTTTGAAGTTATATAAAATTCTATTTGAATCACTTCGTTTCTTTTTGTCCAAGTCACTTCGCTTTTTTTCCAAGTATGACACCCCACGTCCGTTAATGTCACTCACTAAGGGAATGCATTATGTTCCGTGAAGCGTTATAGGTAATCAGACAGAGAATAATTACACGATAGATATAATTAAGATAGCAGCGGAAATTTAAATTTTTATTTCAATAAAAATACCATGGTCCATAATTTCATAAGTCACAAAAACCATTACAATAAAATAACTTCTGTCTTGCATCATCAGAGTACATAAGTAGATAAAAAGCATAACTCCCCAAACAAAAGAGTTAAGCCATAGTAGAGACAAGAACTTGAGCCATACTTTAGAAATAGCTCCTAGCAAGATGATATCTGAATCCTGACTAAGCCTGGGTGTTTCCTCCTTGAGAACCATGCAGAGAGGGGGGGAAAGGAAGAAAGAAGGAGAAACAAAAAGGGTCAGACATAAAGTCTAGCGAGTCTAGTTACTTTTAGCCAGTAGATAAATAAAAGTAACATGATAGGCATTTAAAGTGGATAAGGGAGATTACTACATAAATGGAAGGTGTGACAAGGTAAACAAGATAAGGCGTACATGCCTCACTAATGATTACTCTACACTGTTACTAGTATATCCAGAAAGAGATGATCCCTTCAACTATAAGGTGGTAGACTTAGGTATACGTCCAAATGTATCCTAACTACCCTGATCAATCGGCTCCCTAATCCTCGTAGATACCTTGTGTTAGCCCCACAGTAGGAGGTATCACTTCTTAAAAAGGCAACCCATCATCGTAATAATGTGCACAACCATATCTATATGTGTCACGGTCGTCTTATCCCCCTCTGCACGACTCATGCACGCACATGGCCCGGTCGGTTTGCGCCGCCCACACCGTCTCCACGTTTGGATCTCTTACAATCTGTCAGTAAGCGTGCCCCTTCTCCGCCTAGTACTGAGTACTTTGTTTGATACCTACTCCGGGTTACTGGCTGAAATGGGTCCCACACAATATGATAAAAGCTCTCCTCTTTGTCATGTATCCCCCACTAGGTTTTCACCGACTATGTATACCACTAGGTGTCTTTAATTACATAGCCTTATTTATTTCTACCGGTTATGCTTACCTATAGGTGTCTTTAATACATAACCCCTAATCTTCCAACCGGTTATGCTTGCCTATAGGTGTCTTTAATACATAACCCCTAATCTTCAAACCAGTTATGCTTACCTATAGGTGTCTTTAATTACATAACCCTATTACTTCTACAAGTTATGTTTACCCTAAGAGGTATCTTCAATAATATAACTATATTATTTCCGCCGATTATGTATACCACTAGGTGTCTTTAATTACATAATCTTAACGGGTTAAGTTTGTGGGCCTATTATCCATCCCTTCTTCAGATTTACTTAACCCACCCCTTAACCATGTTTACTTGACCCCCAACTTAAATTTAAGTTCATATAATCCCTATGGATTAACGTAGGTTAAGTAGTCCAATTCTTTACCATGTCCATTTATGGTTTCATAATGGGCCAGACCTCCCACATTAGGCCTACAACATGTGGATGCTGGATATGCCGGTCAGGTTCGGGAAAACTTATTCCATAGTTGGGCCTAACCTCGTGTCATAGCCCGATTCATATTTACGTACTTGGACCTCCCACATTAGGTTCAACATTAGTGGCGGCTGGATATGCCGGTCGGGTCCGGGCAGACTTCCACCGCTAATGCAACCTAACTTCATGTCATAAGTACAATTACAATTCCTAATTATAATTACTAGACATTCCATTTTTAATTAATTAATCAATTAATTAACCCTTTTCTTTTATAGGTGTCAATACCTATTTTGCCCAAGAGTTTGAATTACATGTCCATAAATGTTCATATTCAAATTATGCTATTTTTAATAAATTTACCAATTAATTAATCCTTTCCTTTTACAGGTGTCAATACCTATTTTGCCCAATAGTTTGAATTACATGTCCATAAATGTTCATATTCAAATTATGCTATTTTTAATAAATTTACCAATTAATTAATCCTTTCCTTTTACCGGTGTCAATACCTATTTTGCCCAATAATTTGAATTACATGTCCATAAATGTTCATATTCAAATTGTATCATTTTTAATTAATTTACCAATTAATTAATCCTTTCCTTTTATAGGTGTCAATACCTATTTTGCCCAATAATTTGAATTACATGTCCATAAATGTTCATATTCAAATTAGGCCATTTTTATCCCTTTTTCCCCCGTTCCTTAACTAGCGCCCTCACAAAATTGGCAACATGCCTAGGATAGACAATAGCCTAGTCATAAATGATAATAGGGAAAATATTGGGAATATACTAAAATGATCATCTTGGCATAAACATAAACTTGTATGATAATAAGGTGAGCATACATACTAGCATGGACTTGAAATTGTCATTATAACAAGGTGGACATAAAACTGATGAACTATAATGTCACAATTTCTAAATTAGCCATTTTAGATGTCCAATCGATTTAAATCTAACATTATAACATAGGGTGACAATTTAGCTAGATCACATAAAATAGATCTAACATGTTAACATAAGGTGACAATTTAGATCACATAAAATAGATCTAACATGAATCATAAGGTGACAAATTTAGATCACATAGGATAGATCTAACATGAATCATAAGGTGACAATTTTAGATCACATAGGATAGATCTAACATGAATCATAAGGTGACAAATTTTAGATCACATAGGATGGATCTAACATGAATCATAAGGTGACAATTTTAGATCACATAGCATAAATCTAACATGATAATTTTAGATCACATAGAATAGAACTACATACATCCACATCATAGCATATCACAAAAGTTACAGCCCAATATCCATAATGATAACATAGTAGAACAATTTGAATTGGATCCAAAGAAATAGATCTATCATGACATAGCACAAGATCTAACAATAACATAGATTTAAAGTCTACAACATATCCAAATCACAGTCTTTCATAATTCACTATTATTTATTTAAACCTAAAAGCAACAAGAACTCACTGTGATTGGATTGCTAAGATGATTGGAAAAAGTTCTGAGTCTATGTTTGAATCTTATAATTTGATATGCTTTAGAAGAAGATGATGGATGCTAATTCAGTTCATAATCTAGCAGAGTCCGGCCACCATTATTTCTTTTTAAAGAAAACAAAGGAAATGAGATATATTTATAGCTTCTGGGTTACATAATTCGGATGCCACCTCAGCCCTAATGAAATTGGGTCAGGTCACGGGTCATCGGTCACTCGAAAAAGGCCTGAATACCAGAAACTATTCTGGGCACACTTTACAGGCGCGCTAGTGCAAAATTGCCTTGGTGTACTTGGCTAGTGCGCCAGTTATATCTGGTTTTGATTTTCAACCTTCTATCATTTGTAACTTCTTCATACGTTATCCGTTTTATGCAAACTAGGTATCTATCCTGACCAGAGCTTCGAGACGGACGTAATGACATAATCAATTTCCCTTAATTATTAATATAAATTAATTATTCTTTGATTTATCCTCTTTAATGTCGTTAAAATTTGGGGTGTTACATTCTCCCCTACTCAAAGGATTTCGTCCCAGAAATCTCCAAATTGAGAAGAATGCATATCCTACCATCCATCATCCTCTACTCATCCATCAATCACTGGCATCCATTATCCTTAAGGATTTCTAATGCTTTCATGAATATTTTCAAAAGTGTTTGTATATGTCCCAACATTAATGCAAAAATCGGACGGTCTACTGATTCAGTTGATCTCCTTAATGCAATGTATGTTAGTGCCATGAATCCAATATGTATGCAAATAAGCCTATTATAACATATAAACTCTACATGTGTGCGTACTCATTCATCCAAATGCAACATCCATATGCTAGTTCATCCATTTCCATCTATAAAAGAAAAGAAAATGCACACACATCCATATGCAGTATGAGAGTGATTGAGCCAATCTTAGTGCCTAATGTGTGTGTACATGCGTCCACAGGAAACCACTAGCAAACACTTGCATCCATCAAACATTACATGTTTCAAACACATGTTTACATCCCTAGGATTCCTATCTAAAGGTCGAAAATACTATGTATAGGATGTACTCAAATGATAGAAACAAGTACTGATTAAGCTTTTGGAAAAAGGAATTAAGAACATACCCTCGAAGAGAAAAGGGTACGAAGCACGAATCTTGTCTTCGATCTCCCAAGTCGCATCCTCTAGGTTATCTCCCCATTGAACCTTTAGCAACTTGATCTCTTTATTGCGTAGCTTCTTAACTTCTGATCCCAGAATATGGGAAGGAACTCGCCTGACTGTCGCCTCCCGTTCCACTTCTATCTCTTCCAATATACTCGGCTCAACAACTTCCGCGGTGTCATGCAAGCACTTCTGCAGGTGAGAAACATGAAAAACATCATGAACAACAGATAGATTTTTAGGAAGGTTTACTCTATAGGCCATTTGGCCAATCCTCTCGGTTATGGGAAATGGTCCCACAAACCTAGGTGCCAACTTCCCAACCGATCCGAAGCGAACCACATTCCTCAGAGGTGACACTTTGATAAAAACCAAGTCTCCTACTTCAAATTCGAGGTCGGTCCTTCTCTTATCTGCATAGGATTTCTGCCTATCCTGAGCTGTCTTCATCTGCCGTCGAATAAGGTCAATCTTTTCGGATGTTTCTCTAACCATATCTGGTCCAAGTAATAATCTTTCTGTAGATTCCCGCCAATAAGTTGGTGATCTACAGGGTCTTCCGTAAAACGCTTCGAAGGGTGCCATGCCGATGCTAGCCTGATAGTTGTTGTTATAGGAAAACTCTACTAAAGGAAGATGCTCTTCCCAAGTCCCTCCAAAGTCTAGGATACACAGCCTTAAAGGATCTTCTAAGATTCTGTTCACCCTCTCCGTTTGCCCATCGGTCTGAGGATGATAAGCGGTGCTCAGACACAACTGTGTACCTAATGCTTCTTGCAAGCTCCTCGAAAATTAACCGTAAAGATGGGGTCACGATCGCTCATGATGCTGGATGGAACTCCATGAAGACGAACTATCTCTCGAACATATATTGTTGCTAACCATGATGTCGTCCTCTTACTCTTAACTGGAATAAAGTAAGCGCTCTTAGTGAGTCTATCTACCACAACCTAGATATTTGTGTTGCCTTTCTTCGATCTAGTCAAACCATCTATGAAATCCATAGAGACGCTCTCCCAGTTCCACCGAGGAACCTCCAACAGATGAAGTAATCCACCAGGTGTCTTTTTCTCAGCTTTGACTTGCTGGCAAACTAAACATTGAGAAACAAATTCGCCCACATCTTTCTTCATCCCAGCCCAAAAGAAAACCCTCTTCATGTCCATATACATCTTATCACTGCCTGGATGAATGTTCATCTTAGAACGGTGGGCTTCTTCTAGGATTGCCTTTATCAAGCTTCCAGTTTGAGGAACCTGCCATTCTTGCACTACAACCACCTTCGCGGGGTCTACGGCTATCCCTTCTTTGGAGACCACATACCATAAGAATCTCATCTCTTTTCTCCAAAAAATGACATTTGAAGAACTTTGCTTTAAGTTGATGGTCACAGAGAGTTTTCAAAACTTCTCTCACATGCTAGGCATGCTCTTCTTCGCTTTTGGAGAATACCAAAATACCATCAACAAAGACTACCACAAACTTATTTAGGAACTCCCGAAACACCCTACTCATCAGATTGACAAAATAGGCGGGTGCATTCGTCAGTCCAAAAGGCATAACTAGCCATTAAAAGAAACCATCTGAAGTCCTAAAGACAATCTTATCTATGCTGTTCTCAGCCACCCTCAACTGATGGAACTCTGTGGCCATGTCTAACTGGGAAAATACCGAGGTAGCAACAAGCTAATCAAATAAATCATCAATCCTCGGAAGTGGGTGCCTATTCTTCTTAGTGAGCTTATTCAGCTCCCTGTAATCAACACACAAACCAAGCGAACCATCCGCCTTAGTTGTGAATACTACTGGAGACCCCATTCAGATATGCTTCGTCTGATAAACCCTTTCTCAAGTAGCTCCCCTACTTGCTTACTCAGCTCCCACCTTTCCCTTGGAGCCATCTGGCGCACTGGTAGTGCAACTGGCTTTGCATTGTCCACTAGATATATGAGAAAGTCGATCTCACGCCTTGGAGGTAAACCCCGAACCTCATCAAAAACATCAGAAAAATCTCGGACTACTAGAACGGATTGCAGATCGTCGATAGATGCATCAAAAGACTCTAGGAAACTAAGCATAACCGATCCTTGTGGGTCACATGAAATCTCGAGGGTTCTCCCCTGACAAGTCAAAAGCCTAACAACCCTCTTCTCACAATCCAGAATGGCACCATAAGTGGTAAGCCAATCAATTCCTGGAATCAACCCATAGCCCATAAACCCGAGCACATACGCGTTGCATTCAAACTCGACGCCTAACACAGATATTTTCAAACCCCGACAAATCATTGATAAATGAGCCGAACCACAAATGGGATTTGAAACATATATGGGATCTACTACCATACTAGTAATTAAGTGCAGAGATTCAACTACAGAACTTGATATAAATGAATGTGAGGCACCAGAATTGAAAAGTGTTCTAACATGGTGGTTTGAAAGAGAAATTAAACCTTTCACAGAAATTTTCTACCTCTATCAGGGGCACTGGTCGTTAGAGCATGCACTTGCCCTCCAGAATTTCCTGCCCTTTGACCTTGTCCTTGTGTTCCTCGTTTCTTCGGGCACTCTTTAGCAAAGTGTCCGACCTCTCCACAGTGGAAGCAAGAATTCTTCCCTCGCTTACAGTCTTTAACCAGATGACCTTCCTTCCCATAATGGTGACATTTTCTCTTATCCTTGCTTTTATCATTTTCCCTCCTTTCTTCTGTTGTTGTTGATGATGATGATGCTACTGTTGCTGCTGCCCCTTCTTGGGCCACACCTTATTATTCTGCGATGTCCCCTCACCTTTTGTTTCCTTCTTTTATGTAAGGACCCGTAACTTCCCCATGAAGGAAAGCCCAGATTGACTTGAGAACAAACCACACCGGAACACAAAAAGAAGAACATTTCATTGTTAATTACAACAATTCCATTAGAATACAAGAATATACAGAGTATGAATAAATATTATACATCAGAGAAATATCAGAGATTTAATTACATTACTGCAGCGGAAATATAATACAATACACAACTGGAAGAGATATACGGATACAGAGCTTTCCGGATATCATTCCAGCTGTAAACCAAATCTTGTGAATATAAACCTGCAAAACCAAAACGACTAGCTACCCGTGTCAAAATGAGGGCACCAAGAGTTTAGGTTAAAACAATAAACTCCAGGTCAGTCATGCGACTAGTGTGAGAACTAAAACAGTTATTTAAAACTTTACTTTAAATCAGATATATCAAGGGACCATGTCGTATAACACGGAACGGGTTTCCTCCCAAGAATACCAGTGCATATAACAAAACAACGCAATGCTTTTTGGAAAAATGAAGTTATTATAAGACCCAGGTCCCATCACATAATGCAACACAAGTCGGAGGACAGGGTTTTCCCTTATAATAGCCAAACATGCTTGATACGTTAAAACAAATCATTTGATACTATTATAAGTGTATAGTATATAAAACAACTTCGAATATAAATGTATCAATCCCAGACTGCATGGGTACGATATATCATGTTGCTAATACTAGGCTTTATAATCAAAACCTCAAATTTCTTATTTGGAAGTTGGGTTTCCATCTGTGAACCGAGGCAAGGGATCGTCCTCACCGAATTCGAGATTCTCTAGCTCGAGCCTCAGGCAAGCGCGCAGGCATGCCTTGGATCGTCAGGACCGGTCCGCAGATGTAAATTATTATGCCTGAACACTGTGTTTCCCCGCCCTTTGGGGCATAAATGAGCCAAAGACTCCATCGGCTCCACATAGTCACCGATATTTCTAGATCCAATCCATATTTAGGTCTGAAATCATCTCCCATGATATACTCCAATTACTTCCATTCAAGAAACATAGCATCTAAACTGGCATGTTTCTTACTCAATGCATCAGTACAACACCTAGTCTGGTACCACATGCATCTGTGTATATCGTCATCTCTTCAATCTCTATTACCAGAATCCTACAGGTGATAGTCTACTCAAGGGAATAAAACAGGAACAAACATAGCAACCATAGCGTCCATCAAACATGCCCTATCTATCACCTGCTAAAGCCATACACAAGTCGATACCTACTTGACTGGTCCAACCAATCCCAAAGCTAACGGAAGCCCCACCTCCATACATACGTCGATGCCCACTTGACTAGTCCAACCAATCCCAAGGCTAATGGAAGCCCTGCCTCCATACGGACTACCGTACGTCCAACGTACATTTATCCCCCAAAGATAACTAGATCACGTCCAACGGATCCAAGGTAACGGGCGTCCCCAAATACCCCTGCTTCTAGTCCGCCTAAAACACTCAAGTCCCACCTAAGTCTATCCATTATCTTGCTACCCTCTCGAGTCCAACTCGAGCCAGTCCATTTCCTTGCAGCCTTCTCGAGTCCAACTCGAGTCAATCTATTACCCATAAACTCAGACCCAGTCTTGAGTATCCATTATCGACAAACTCTAATCCAGCATGAGTGATCTCCTTATTCGTTGCATCTCCAAGATCAACGAACACCTATTTTCTTTTACGAGTTCAAGTCCAACTTGAGTCGTCCTAACCCTCATTCCATCTTCCATGATCAACGAACACATGTTATTCCTTCAAAAAGAACATCAACATAGGGTCCTAAACAATCCATTACTTTGCATCTTTCTCGAGTCCCACTCGAGTTATCTCATAAACCTATCGAGCCTAACTCGCATCAGCCCATACCATTGAATAGTCTTATCATGTCACAACTGCACATCACTCCTCGAGTAAGCCGAGATATCATTCAATGGAAATCACACCAACTACTTATCTCTTGCGCAAACCATCCTAGTTGAACTCGACATTCCCCAAGCACCAGCCCCAAAGGCCTAAACCAATATCAGAAAATCACTCAAGGAACGTCTCCTCCGAATTCAGACAATCTACATGAGATGATACTAGCAAAGCAACTAAGCAATCACAAGCAAATATACATCCATGACTTGATAAGACCACATTACAACAAATCATGTAAAGGCTAGTCGAACCATTTATCGGGTTCATCACAACTAAAGGTCTATCGACTATCTCAGGTTCCAATCCCAACCTATCTACCAGGTCACGAGATATGAAGGGACGGGATGCCTTGCTATCAACAAAACTAGAACAGAAACATCATAAATAGAAAGCGTACCTCGAATAATGACGTCCTTTCCCTTCTCTGCTGCAGTTGGGGCATTCGACGAAGAAGGAACAACGTTGATAGCATATGCTTTCACAATCTGCTTCTCTTTAGGGGGTTGCAGGCAATTATCCTTGTGATGTCCCACTTGGCCGCAATTGAAGCACTTCCTTTCCCCAGGCTTTTCCTGATAATCTCTAACATGGTGGCCCTTCTTGCCACAACTAAAGCACTCTTTATCTTTCTTGTCCTTCTTTTTCTGACCACCCTTGGTCTGATCCTGTTTTCTCTTATTCTGAGATTCCTTACCTTCATCGCTTGCTTGCGGCTTTGGTTCCTCTACAGATGCAATAGCAACATTGGCCTTTAACTTAGGGTAAAGACTCTCCGATATTAATGCTTTTCCCAATATAGACTCGAACGTCTCGTTGATGTGGTTTATCAGCCTTTCCCCTAAGTACTCATCTAAGCCGGTTATGAACTTCTCGTTCTTCTTCTCGGTAGTGTCGATAAGAGATAATCCATACTTCGATAAAGTATCGAACTCAGCAATATATTCCTAGACTACCCTACCATTCTGCTTAAGCTCCAAAAATTTCCTAAACAATTCAGATTTGTGAGCAGCTGGAATGAACTTTTCGCTGAAATGAGTCATAAACTGATTCCAAGTAACTTGATCTTCAGGAGTAGCTGCTTTAATAACATTCCACCAATTCATAGCTCGTCCTTGAAGCTGACGTGATGCTAACTTTCTCTTCATGGCATCATCGATTCCCATGTCCTCGAATATGCGCTCACAACTATCCAACAAATCTTGAACTTCGTAGCCGACTCCGTTCCATGGAATGGCTTCTGTAACAACACAAATTTTTATAACATGTTAAAACAAGAAATCAGGGCAGAATTAAATTATAAGTTAAGAATAAATGGGAACGGATTATGCCATTGCGTTCGTCTCGAAATTCTACTTGAAAACGAGTCTGAAATTTCGTAAATCGGAGTCTGTATGACCAAGTTATGGCCCATAGAAGATTTCAGAAAATTCAAAATTCAGCTCGAAATTCAAATTCAGCCCCAAACAGACTGGGCGGGAAGATTTCCCGCCCAGCCCCAGGTCGACTGGGGGGTCGACCTGCCCCAGCCCCAGGTCGACTGGGCAGTCGACCTGGGTGTCGACCTCCCTGGTCGAGCCATGTTGGCCTGGTGCACCTACTTGCTCCTTTGGGTCTGCTCAGCTGGCCTATGACGGGATTTGATGGTTCAGATCTAAACTAGGGTTAATCCTATGGCCTAAACTTGTCTCTACTCCTATAAAAACACCCTAAGACCTAGCCTAAACCACCACAAATCATCCTAACAACTAAGTGCTGCCAAAATACCCCTAATCATGGCCTCCATCTTCATCTTGAGAGCTTGAGAGTTCTAAACTATATCTAAGGCAAAGGAGCAATCTTTCTCCATCAAATAAAAGGAGCTACTTATTTCTCAAGGCTTTATGTGGAGCTTATTATTATTTGGAGATTTCTAGTGTTGCTACATCATTCCTAGAGCTTCTACAACATCCCTGTCTTGTTCTATTTTGTTCTAGTTCTCATAGCCACGATTTGTAAGCCCCACTCTACTCTTAGATTTAAACTATGAAATTAATATGAACATGTAGCAAGTTGAAATGGGATTTTTGTGTAATACTTGTCTTGGGTCTATCATTGTATGCATAGATCCATTCATGACTCTTTTGATCTATGATTGTGGAACTATCATGAACCTAGTACCGTTCATCTTGATTTTTGGGTAGAAAGCTATGAGCTTTATTTGGGGATTATGCATAATGCAACATAGAACCACTCATAACTTTGATGTTAACTTGCCTATGATGTTGAACTACATCCTAGTCACAAGTTTATCACTCTATGTCAACTATTACCATGTTATCACCCTATTTGCTAAGTTTGATGTCATACATGTTTTGAGGCCAATAATCCTATATGCTAGTTGTGATGAACACCTTTGCCTCAAATATCATCATGTTTAACTTATGACCAAGTTTACCACCTTATGCCCATCTTTGTCATATTGTTATGTTCCCCTTCTTGATCTATTTGTATTGATGCGCATTTACGTGCGATGGGAATACATTATGGGTAGTTAGGCGAACTTGAAATGACATGAAAAATATGACTTGAAATGTGACATGAAAATTGATCATGCTTGAAAACTTGAATGTGGTCATGACATGTAGAAAACCATAAAGGGGCCAACTCGAGGTTGGGTTGAGTTTGTAGCATAAATCTGCCCGGAACCGCCTGGCAAATCCAATGGCTACAAACAATAGGACCCAATGTGAGCAGTTGGTCATATCGCGCTTGAAACCCGAGGTTAGACTAGGTCGTGGTGTAAAGCTGCCCGGACCCTGCCGGCACATCCAGTAACCATAACAAAGTCTAATGTGAGAGGTTGGGCGCATTAAGTTAATTAATGCCACATGATAGGGTTAAGTCATGAACCACTTGGGTACACTTAACCAACTTGATACATGATTGGATAGGGTTAACCACACTTAACCCGTTAGAAACCCTAGTTACGTGGTCCTTTTCAGCAGTAACCCTCTTAGATGTATCACGATACCCTAGGGACTAGGCTAGGGTGGGGGACGATTACTGGGCTGATTATAAGCGACCAGAAAGACGGCTGAGTAGGTGCGCCAGTGTAGGTTCAGGCGGGCTATGGTCGTGCACATAGTCCGGAGTTGAAAAAAACAGACACGGGCACCAGTAGGTTTAGACTGTGCACGCTTGATTTGTGTCAGTGGTTGGCACCTTAGGGCTTGATACACCCTAGGGTGGACCTAGCACAGTTGACTACATTCCGTGATTGGGCCGTATGACACCGACACTCGACGAGTTGGGCTTATAGGGAGCCGATCGACTAGATCGTATAGTTGGACCTTGACTTGGGTCATCTCATGATATTGGGCCAAGGGATCATTTCTTGTTTATACTTGACATGGGTTAGAATACTAGTACTATTGGTGCAAAACTAAACCTTGTATATGCGATGCCACACTTGATCTACCTTGGTATCTATTTATCATGCCAGTTACTTACTATCTTTATGTTTCATCTCAGTTTCTCATGTCTAGTTAACTTCATTAGTTTTTATACTAATAGCAGGTAGGATTTACCAGTCTTTATGACTGACCCTTTTTCTTTCGCCTCTTTTCTTCCGTTCCCCCCTCCCCCTAGGTTCTCAGGGAGGGAACACTAGTGCTTAACTTGGACATTTGGCTTTCTTTCTTGACAGCTCATGTACGGTTTGGACTTGAGCTTGCTATGGCTTCACCACATCTATTTTGGGGATAGTTTACTTTATGTTATTTTCAGTTTATGTTTCTAGACTTGTGGTAGTTGGAAAATGATGACTAAGTATTTTGATGTAAGTTGACTTTGGTTTTGAAATGGTTAACCATGGTTTTTAAATTTCTACCGCTGCTTTACTTATTTATTTATCTATGTTCTGTCTTGTGATATCTCTATGCATGTTTACCTAGACAACACCCCTCCAAAGCTAGTGCAATCACTCGTGAGTGACCCTGGCGGAGGTGGGGTGTTACATTTGGTATCAGAGCATGAGGTTTACTAGACCGGAAAAAGGTTTTAAAACCCTTTTGAAAAACTATTTTCAAAACCAATTAAGTATTTTTCCAAGGAAAGTCTAGTTTATTTTAAAAGGCTATTCCCCAAAAGCCATTAGCACTATCCTTTGTTTCCTCGTTCTAAATCTATCTTTTACTTCGTTTCAGTATGGCCGATAACTTTATCATCCCGGAGGGAATACCGGTACCTCTTTGGTTTAGGAGGTACATGGAGGCAAGGGCAAATGGAGCCGGCCCAGCAGACACTCCCACTCCTCCTCCCGTAGCTGAGGTTCCTCCTCCTCCTCCTCAGCGTCCACAAGCGGATTTCGCGAAGATTTGCAAAGACTTTAAGGCGATGGGTGGCAAGAATTTTGTTGGGACAGAGACTTTTGTTGAGGCAAGAAACTGGTTAAGGGAAACTGAAGACCTTTTTGCTATCTTTGATGTAGAAGATCGTAGGAAAGTTCTGTTGGCAGTATGGCTATTGAAAGAGGAAGCTACTTATTGGTGGGAAGTCACCAACGCTACTAGGCCTATAGAGACTTGGGACGACTTTAGGATGAGGTTTGGGCTTAAGTTTCTATCATTTGCTGAAGAGAATCTGCAAATGGAGAGGTTTATATCTTTGAAGCAACATGACATGACCGTGAGGGAGTATGTGAATAAGTTTAACCACCTTGCTCGATTCGGTTTAGACATAGTTAACACACCTGAGAAGAAGCTCTACGCTTTGCTCGAGGATTGAATGAGCCATTGCAAGGTTTGGCCATGTCTCATATACCCATGGGGGCCACTTATGAGAGCTTAGTGGATATGGCCTTGCTTCAAGGAGATGATAAGAATGGCAAGAAAGAAATTAAGCTTAATGAGACTCAAACCAAGAAGGTGGACTCCAAGTAGGGAGGCAACCAGAACAACAAGAACAACAAGGGTAACAAGGCCAACAACAACAAGGCAAGGGAGACAAGGGAGTGCAACTTCTGTGGGATCACTAGACACATAGCCAAAGATTGTAGGAAGAAGAAGAGGAAGTTGGGAGAATGCTTTCATTGCGGAGAGTCTGGACACTACAGTAAGGATTGCCCAAAGAAGCAAGGACAGGGGCAAGGACAGACTCAGCGGGCAGTACCTTCTGGAGGGCAGATGCATGCTCTCAACACTACTCCAGTTCCGGACCGAGGTAGTATTTCTGTAGAAAGCCTTGTTTACATTTCTGGTTTTCCTGTTCGAACATTATTTGATTCTGACGCATCGCATACCTTTATTTCTTCTGACATTGTTGAAAGTTTGCACCTAAGTACTAGTCTAGTTGAGGATCCCATTAGTGTTTCAAATCCAATTGGGGGTTCCGCCCATCTATCTATGATTTGTATGGATTTGAGGATTTCTATCTTGACCGTAGAATTCACATGTAATGCTTATGTTCTCGGGTTCATGGGATACAGGTTGATTTTGGGCACGGATTGGTTGTCTAGTTATGGATCCATTCTCGATTGTGAGCATAGGGTAGTGAGGCTTATGACTCGCCTTGGCAATACCCTAGAGATTTCTTGTAACCCTATGGATCCCGTCATGTTATGTTATCTTGAATCCCTCGACTCGTCTATTGACAATCTTCAATCTGTGAGGGTGGTCCGAGAATATCCTGATGTCTTTGATGAGGTGAAGGGGTTACCCCCTAAACGCGAAATAGACTTCCGTATTTACCTTGTTGATAATGCCAAGCCAGTTTCATTGCCTGTTAGGCACATGGCCCCGCGAGAAAGAAGAGAGTTTAGCAAGCAAGTCAAGGAGTTGCTAGAGAAAATTTCATTAGGCGAAGCATTTCTGAATTGGGTGCTCCTGTGGTATTCGCTACTAAGGCGGATGGTTCGCTTCGTCTATGTGTTGATTATCGTGAGTTAAACAAGCTGACAAAGAAGAATTGGCACCCGTTACCAAGGATTGATGATCTCTTTGACCAGCTTGTAGGTGCTTCTGTTTTCTCTCAACTCGATCTAGCCACTGGATTCCATCAGCTTAGAGTGGCTGAGGATAGTATTGACAAGACTGCGTTTAGGACTCTAGATGGATTCTTTGAATGGCTCGTCATGCCATTCGGTTTGACTAATGCACCCGCATACTTTGTTGATTTGATGAGTAAGGTGTTTAGGGAGTTCCTTAACCAGTTTGTGGTTGTCTTCGTGGATTATATTCTGATCTTCTCTAAGAACGAGGAAGAGCATGCTACACATCTCAAGGAGGTTATGGATACGCTTAGAGCTCATCAGTTAAAAGCCAAATTCTCCAAATGCCATTTTAGGAGAAGGAAAGTTCGGTTCCTTGGGCATATAGTTTCTAAGCAAGACATAGTTGTGGATCCCGCTAAAGTAGCGGCTGTACAAGACTGGAAAGTTCCGAAGAATGCAACTGAAGTGAGAAGCTTTCTCGGTCTGGCAGGATTTTATATGAAGTTCATTAAGGACTTCGCTAAGATTTCAGCCCCCCTTACTAAGTTAATGAAGAAGAACTTAGTCTTTGCATGGGACTTAGAATGTGAGCTTGCTTTTTCAAAGGCTCAAGAAAGCCCTCACCACAGCTCCTGTTCTAGCATTACCCGATGGAGGGAAGTTGTTTACCGTGTACACCGATGCATGTGGCACGGGATTAAGCGCTGTCCTGATGCAAGAATGGAGAGTGATATGCTTTGGGAGTAGGCAAATCAAAGTTCATGAGAAGAACTATCCCACTCATGATTTGGAGTTGGCGGCGATCGTCTTTGCACTCAAATCTTGGCGCCATTATCTTCTAGGTGAAAGGTTTGAGTTATATACTAATCATAAGTCTCTCAAGTACCTCTTCTCGCAGAAAAATTTGAATCTAAGGCAGCAGAGGTGGATGGATTTCTTGGCATCATATGACTTCGATATAGCTTATACCCCTGGTAAGGGTAATGTTGTGGCGGATGCGCTAAGTAGAAAAAGGTTGAATTTGAGTCCCTTGTTTGTTGAGATGAAGAGCCTAGAGTTCTTGGAAACCTTTGATTTTACACCTGCTATTGAGTCGATGACTGGTTCGTTAGCATCCCTTGAGCTTAGACCTACACTTCTTGATCAAGTTGGGACTTCACAGAGGGAAGACCCGCAGATAGTCGAGATCATGGACAAGTTGATTCGTGGTGAGACGTCAAGTCACCTCGCTAGACATACTATTGATGACAAGGGGTGGCTAAGGCGTGATGGAAGACTATGTGTCGCACAAGTGGGAGACTTAATAAATAAAGTTCTTGAGGAGGCGCATCACTCGAGGATGACCATACATCCCGGAGGGGATAAGATGTACCGGGATATGAAACGCATTTTCTTTTGGGTTGGGATGAAAAAGGATGTTGCAGAGTTTATTTCTAGATGCATTGTTTGCCAATAAGTAAAGGCCGAGTCGAAGAAGCCCGGTGGGCTACTACATCCATTGGATGTCCTGCAATGGAAGTGGGAAAGTATCTCTATGGATTTTGTGGATGGATTCCCGAGATCAAGGAAGGGGAATACTAGCATATGGGTCATAGTGGATAGACTCACGAAGAGCGCTCATTTCATTCCAGTGAAGGGCAAGAGGACCGCATCATGGGTAGCGTTTGTTTATCTTCGAGAGATAGTGCGATTGCATGGAGTTCCTTCTAGCATAGTTAGCGATCGTGACCCAATCTTCACTAGCCAATTTTGGAATAGTTTGCAAGAAGTGATGGGTACGCGATTGAATTTAAGTACATCCTATCACCCACAGACGGATGGTCAAACCGAAAGGGTGAATAGGGTACTAGAAGATCTGTTGAGGCTATGCATTCTTGACTTTGGTGGCACTTGGGAAGACCACCTTCCTCTCGTAGAGTTTGCTTATAATAACAGCTACCAAGCAAGCATAGGGATGGCACCATTTGAAGCTTTGTATGGGAGGCCGTGCAAGTCACAAACATGTTGGTGGGAGACGACGGATAAGCTTATACTTGGGCCCGACATGATAAGGGACACATCCGAGAAGGTTGAGTTGATTCGAAGGCGGATGAAAACGGCCCAAGACAGACAGAAATCCTATGCAGACAAGTGAAGGACATATTTAGAGTTTGAAGTTGGAGATATGGTCTTTGTGAAGGTTTCTCCCTTGCGAAATGTGGTTCGTTTTGGAGAAGTTGGAAAGCTAGCACCAAGGTTCGTATGACCCTTCCCTATCATCGAGAAGATTGGGCAGATGGCTTATAGGGTGGAATTGCCCAAGAAGCTGGCTGGAGTGCACAATGTCTTTCATGTCTCGCATCTCCGAAAATGCCTACATGAATCAGCCGAAGTAGTTGAGCCTAGCATTCTTGAAGACGTGGAGGTAGAGAGAGAGGCAACCCTGAGGTGAGCTCCGATTCGTATCCTGGGAACGGAGATCAAGAAGCTGAGGAATCGAGAAGTCAAGTTAGTAAAGGTTCAGTGGAGTGAAGCCGATGAAGATGCAACTTGGGAAACCGAGGAGAAGATGCGTGGGCTTTGTCCATTTCTTTTTTAGGGTACATTCTCAATCTCTTTTCCTAGTTAGCATATCTTTCTTTTGCTATCCATATTTATCTTGTTGTCTCGTTAATCTTGTCATGAGAACCTTAGGTAGAAACCCTTTGGATGAAACATGCATTTGAAACATGTTATGCTTAATGGTTGCAAATGGTTGCAAGTGTTTGCAAGTGGTTACTCGTGGATGCATGATACACGTTAGGCACTAAGATCGGCTCACACACTTTCATATTGCATATGCATGAGTGTTTATGCTTATTCATGGATGAAACTTGTTATGCTATCACGTGGATGTTGCATACGAATGAATCTTATGTGCACTCATGTAGAGATTATAAATTATGTTAGGAATTTGCATACATTTGGACTCATTTCACTAACATATTCTGCATTAAGGAGGTTTACTGAGTCAGTAACCGCCTGATTTTCGCATTAGATAGGTGCATATACACACACTTTTGCATATGTTCATACAGCATTAGAAATCTTTTAAGGACAATGATTACTTGTGGATGATGTTTTGAGTAGATGGATGATGGATGGTAGGATACGTTCTTCCTAATTTGGAGATTTCGGGGACGAAATCCTTTAAGGTGGGGAGAATATAACAACCCGAATTTTTATAACATGTTAAAACAAGAAATCAGGGCAGAATTAAATTATAAGTTAAGAATCAATGGGAACGGGTTACTCCATTGCGTTCATCTTGAAATTCTACTTGAAAATGAGTCCGAAATTTCGTAAATCGGAGTCCGTATGACCAAGTTATGGCCCATAGAAGATTTCAGAAAATTCAAAATTCAGCCCGAAATTCAAATTCAGCCCCAAACAGACTGGGCGGGAAAATTTCCCGCCCAGCCCCAGGTCGACTGGGGGGTTGACTGGGGAGTCGACCTGCCCCAGCCCTAGGTCGACTGGGCAGTCGACCTGGGTGTCGACCTGGGGGTCGACCTCCCTGGTCGGGCCATGTTGGCCTGGTGCACCTGCTTGCTCCTTTGGGTCTTCTCAGCTGGCCTATGACGGGATTTGATGGTTCAGATCCAAACTAGGGTTAATCCTATGGCCTAAACTTGTCTCTACACCTATAAAAACACCCTAAGTCCTAGCCTAAACCACCACAAATCATCCTAACAACTAAGTGCTGCCAAAATACCCCCAATCATGGCCTCCATCTTCATCTTGAGAGCTTGAGAGTTCTAAACTAGATCTAAGGCAAAGGAGCAATCTTTCTCCATCAAATCAAAGGAGCTACTTATTTCTCAAGGCTTTGTGTGGAGCTTATTATTATTTGGAGATTTCTAGTGTTGCTACATCATTCCTAGAGCTTCTACAACGTCCCTATCTTGTTCTATTTTGTTCTAGTTCTCATAGCCACGATTTGTAAGCCCCACTCTACTCTTAGATTTAAACTATGAAATTAATATGAACATGTAGCAAGTTGAAATGGGATTTTTGTGTAATACTTGTCTTGGGTCTATCATTGTATGCATAGATCCATTCATGACTCTTTTGATCTATGATTGTGGAACTATCATGAACCTAGTACCGTTCATCTTGATTTTTGGGTAGAAAGCTGTGAGCTTTATTTGGGGATTATGCATAATGCAACAAAGAACCCCTCATAACCTTGATGTTAACTTGCCTATGATGTTGAACTACATGCTAGTCACAAGTTTATCACTCTATGTCAACTATTACCATGTTATCACCCTATTTGCTAAGTTTGATGTCATACATGTTTTGAGGCCAATAATCCTATATGCTAGTTGTGATGAACACCTTTGCCTCAAATATCATCATGTTTAACTTATGACCAACTTTACCACCTTATGCCCATCTTTTTCATATTGTTATGTTCCCCTTCTTAATCTATTTGTATTGATGCGAATTTACGTGCGATGGGAATACGTTATGGGTAGTTAGGCGAACTTGAAATGACATGAAAAACATGACTTGAAATGTGACATGAAAATTGGTTATGCTTGAAAACCTGAATGTGGTCATGACATGTAGAAAACCATAAAGTGACCAACTCGAGGTTGGGTTGAGTTTGTAGCATAAATCTTCCCGGAACTGCCTGGCAAATCCAGTGGCTACAAACAATAGGACCCAATGTGAGTAGTTGGTCATATCGCGCTTGAAACCCGAGGTTAGACTAGGTTGTGGTGTAAAGCTGCCCGGACCCGCCCGACACATCCAGTAACCACAACAAAGTCTAATGTGAGAGGTCGGGCGCATTAAGTTAATTAATGCCATATGATAGGGTTAAGTCATGAACCACTTGGATACACTTAACTAACTTGATACATGATTGGATAGGGTTAACCACACTTAACCCGTTAGAAACCCTAGTTACGTGGTCCTTTTCAGCAGTAACCCTCTTAGATGTATCACGATACCCTAGGGACTAGGCTAGGGTGGGACACGATTACTGGGTTGATTATAAGCGACCAGAAAGACAGCTGAGTAGGTGCACCAGTGTAGGTTCAGACGAGCTATGGTCGTGCACATAGTCCGGAGTTGAAAAAAAACAGACACGGGCACCAGTAGGTTTAGACCGTGCGTGCTTGATTTGTGTCAGTGGTTGGCACCTTAGGGCTTGATACACCCTAGGGTGGACCTAGCACAGTTGACTACATTCCGTGATTGGGCCGTATGACATCGACACTTAATGAGTTAGGCTTATAGGGAGCCGATCGACTAGATCGTATAGTTGGACCTTGACTTGGGTCATCTCATGATATTGGGCCAAGGGATCATTTCTTGTTTATACTTGACATGGGTTAGAATACTAGTACTATTGGTGCAAAACTAAACCTTGTATATGCGATGCCACACTTGATCTACCTTGGTATCTATTTATCATGCCAGTTACTTACTATCTTTATGTTTCATCTCAGTTTCTCATGTCTAGTTAACTTCATTAGTTTTTATACTAATAGTAGGTAGGACTTACCAGTATTTATGACTGACCCTTTTTCTTTCGCCTCTTTTCTTCTGTTCCCCCCCCCCCAGGTTCTCAGGGAGGGAACACTAGTGCTTAGCTTGGACATTTGGCTTGCTTTCTTGACAGCTCATGCACGGTTTGGACTTGAGCTTGCTATGGCTTCACCACATCTATTTTGGGGATAGTTTACTTTATGTTATTTTTAGTTTATGTTTCTAGACTTGTGGTAGTTGGAAAATGATGACTAAGTATTTTGATGTAAGTTGACTTTGGTTTTGAAATGGTTAACCATGGTTTTTAAATTTCTACCACTGCTTTACTTATTTATTTATCTATGTTCTGTCTTGTGATATCTCTGTGCATGTTTACCTAGACAACACCCTCCGAAGCTAGTGCAATCACTCGTGAGTGACCCTGGCGGAGGTGGGGTGTTACAGCTTCCCGCCAAGACTAGTATAGTCCTTGTTAAGCTTGGCGAAATCGGCCCTAGGTGCCTGCACTACTGCACCACCACCGTTAGCAGCATTAGGAACTGCTCCCCGAGCATCCCAAAGCATCTCTCGCATGAAGGTAGTAAGCATCATCCTCATATCAGGATCATTCCCATTATTAGCTCCTCTACCAGTACCCCTAGTATATCGGCTCATCGTTCAATCTGTAAGGAGAAAACGATTAACCGTCTCTTCAATGGTTCCAGTGCATTGCGACTTCATCCATAAATATACTAATAGTATATATATAGCTTTTGAAAACCAAAATATGACAAATACGCGCTCTCATATACGTGTACTATCCTTTCCTGGTGTCTTTCCCTAGGTTAATTATGCAACCTAGAGCTCTGATACCAAGTGTGATGGCCCGCCCCGCACCAGACGACATTTCCAATGAAAGTGCTCTGTGCCAATGTCTGACTAGCACATGATGGTCACCAAAGAAAGGAATTTGAACTAACAAGGAACCTGTAGAATGTCTCACAGCGCATGGAATAAAATATAATAATAACATACTTGGCATAAAACAGGTGAGATAGTGCATAAGCTAAAACTAAACCACAATCATCATAGTAGCGGAAATTCAAAATATAGCTTATGATCCACATCATTATTACAACTTCAAAATACTGTCTCTAAGGCAAATTAGAAAGGTGCACTACTAATGCCCAAAGTAGTGACCAACAACAACATAGGGAGATATATGTATATATCATACATGGAAGCCTCCTGCTCGTCTCCGGTATAGCTACTCGTGCATAATTACCTGACCTGTCTCTAGTCTGCCCGTTTAAGAGCACCCAGAGTAATAAGAAGAGACATAAAACTCTGGGTCAGACAAAAGTCTGGTATGAGCGATAAGCAACAAAACAAAACAATAACAGGTATAATCCAATCATACCTAAACCTGTTCCTGCAACCAAGGAATTAGCACAACAAAATGTACAGTACTCTAAGGTAGTGCTATCATAAAGTGTAAATGGGGGTGTGGGTCATGGTGATAGCAAACATCAAACATAGCAATCATCCTCACATCTCTCACTCAGTGCGTAAAGCATACGATATCCACCACCCGATCCCCAATCCTTCGCTACGATCACTTTACTTCATAGAGTCACTATGACCCCACTGCACTGATCCATAGCCACTAATCCGTCTCTAAGTGGTGAGCTAAAATTATGGATATCGATAACCCCTTTGCACTCGTCCCGCAGCAAAGTCCAATCGTGAAGTTAGCTCGTTGGTTCCCATCTGGATCCCAAGTTCTAACTTCTTATTTGAACTACCTTTGCATCTCGGGTTTTGGTCTCTTCCCATTCGTGTTTCTTCAGTTCATATCTCCAAGCTTCCATTCATGTCCATGCTTTGATTCGTGGTTCGCCCTCCTGACATCGGCTCGTGACTCCTGCTAGTGGCCATCGATTCGTGATCCCTCTTTGACTCGTGGCTCGTGACATCATGACTCCAGGCTCCGGTTCGTGGCCATTGTGATCGGTTCGTAGTCCTCCCTCTAGTTGGTGAGTTGCAGTGGCAGTTCGTGGTATTTAGGTCCACTCGTGTCCCATAGTTTAGTTCGCGATGCTCCAGGTCAGCTCGTGGGGGTTGCACCAGCTCGTGGCACAGGCGGTTCGTGAAGGGTGGTCTGATTCGTTATGGGGTGTGCTCTACGATCAGGTCGGGTCGTGGTATGTGCTTCACGAACAGGTCGGTTCGGGTCGTAGAAGGTGAGCAAGATCAGTTCGGATATAGGCAATCCGATCCAATTCCTACATATTTTCCTGCAACTTTTCCAGCGACTGTTTTACACCACACGATGGCGTTTTCGACTATTCTAACTATTCTAAACAATTACAAAACATTCCAAACAGTCATAACAACATGTATAATATTCCACAAACACCAAAACAACAAACAATCATGATAATATAGACCAAACTTACCCAAAAACCCATGTTTTTCCTTCAACCATGTTTAAGTATAACTAATGATAGGGTTAGCAAAACTTAACCAAATCAACCCAAATTTCTAAAAGAGGCCTAAAACAATATTTCAAAATTTATAAATATTTTTCCAGAATTTAATCATGTATAAATTCACTAATTATCACTAATTACCCTTAATTAGTGTAAAAACAAGGCTAATCACTCGCCTTTGCCACAAATAAATTATAGTTCTGAACTTTGCTACTGTTTTGGGTCGAATTCTAATGCAACACAGCAGCTCCAACTCTGATTTGGTATTATTTCCTCTTGATTTGACGTAGCTTGGCTTAATCTTCAATTAGAAAGCGATTAGGAGCGATTTGGGATGAAATTAGAAGGTGGAGGCCATGGCTAGGGTTAGAGGAATGTTGTAGGCGGCTAAAAAATGAAATAAAATTCGTTTTCTAACTGTTCTCAGCCTCCCCATAACCCTAATCCCGAAATGGATTATGGGCCCTTTTGCTAATCACCTTAATTAGGTCCGGTTAAGTTGTTTTTCACCTTCAAAACCTTGTTTCAGCCATATCTCCCAAACGGTGAGTCCATTTGGCTAATGTGACCACTCTACGGAAAGTTAAACCATCATCCGAATCTAATGAAAGTGGTTTCAGGTTAAAATTTCTTATTAATCAATAGTTATGGCCGAAACAAGATCAGCTAGGGGCAAAACGGCCATATAAAAATCGGCAAAAATCATGAACATGGGAAATGACCCCAATAGTCGTCTCCCAAAGTTACATGACCATACGACTTCGTATGTGAAAGAAATAAATATTATACGATCCTTCGATGCGTAGAATGCGGGTCGTTACATATTATCTTTAAAGTATGGTTATAGTGTATTAAATTTTGGGGTGTTACATAACTCTGGTTATCGAATCTCCCTAAAAGAACTGAGAAGCAACTGAAAACCAGCTAATCTCTCCGTCGTATATAGAGATCTAATAATCAACAAGGTTTTTCATCTGATTTGAAGAGGATTTGTGGTGGACAAATTTGTGGTGGAGAAGGTTCAAAACCCTAATATTTCTTTAGGGGGAGAGTTAAATGAAACAAGAGACAAAACTGTTTCTTTTATTTACATTGTTGGGTCACGTGTTAGTACACGTGAAATTTACGTCTGGGCTAAAGGCCTGTGTAGTCCGTATATAATATTACATTTGCCTGTACATCTTATTATCGAAACATTATACAAGTTTCTATTCAAAATTTCACTACTTGTTCTTCTTCTCTCTAATTTCTGCAACTTTACAAGAAATCTAACTTGTATCGAAACGTTGGATATCATAAATAGTTTTTCAATAATTCTAATGCAAAATTCTCAAAACAAAACAAGAATAATTAGTACAAGCAGTTTGTTTTCTGGTAACATTAATGTTGATATAGTATTTCAATTCTTTTTAATTTGTGTTGTAGAATGCGTAACAACAAAGAGTTGCTTACTATTTCAAACCTGATATTTTTCATTTTATATTAGACAGTCGATTTTATTGTGATCAGATGATAGGTAGACATTCTAATTTATTTATGTTAATACAAATGTAGATGCAATATCAAACAAGAAATGAAGAATTGAAAGATCTAGGCATAGAAATTTTATATGAAGTCAAGAAAGAAACATTTCATATGTCGATTGGTGCTATAGCTAAAAGGAAGGATCAAAGACCCTATTATTACAATATCCCTAATGTAAATATTTAACATTTCGATAAAACATTATTTTAATTAGTCAAAATGTTGAAATTGGTGTAATATTTGATGAAATACAGAGAAAAAAAGATGAAACTTATAGCATAAACAAAGGAGAAGCACTAACTAGATCAAAATTAGAGTTAAAGGTGGAGAGTCAAGATAAAGAGATTCAAATGCATAAAAAGTGGTATGAATAACTTTTTGATATGTTTCGACAATGATTTATTGAAGAGTCAAATAATCATCTTGAGAACTAAAAGTGTTTTTCTTGTTCGTAGTGATATATATACAATGTCATGTATGTCGTGAACATATTATTGTATTGTTTAAACGTAGTAGAGCTTGATTGATGTTACTTTGACTTTGTAATATTGATTAGATATTTGAAGTTAATTGATGATGAATGATTTGATATTAATCTTGTTATTGGAATGTATATAGATATGAAGTAAGTTGATTTGGCTTTTGTTTAATATTGTGAAATAAAACATTATAATAATATATCAAAATTACTTTTAAAATGGCGTACATTAGGTGTAGGAAAGACGCAGATAATCTAATTTCAATGCACTAAAAAATCTTGTAGATGACGTAGGAAAAACATAAAAAAACAATGGCGCATATAAACCATAGCTAAATAATTGGCGTAGAAAAGGCATGAGAAACGTAAGATGTATAAATGACATGTGAAAATGTAAGTAAAAAGGATGTAGGAAAGACATAGGAAATGTTAGATGTAAATATGTCGTAGGAAAATTGTAGGAAGAACATGGTGTAAGAAAGACGTAGACAAATAATGGCGTAGATATGACGTAGCAATATGAAGTGGGAATTTCATTACCTACGCGGGTTTTAACTATGACAATATTGGAAAAGGGGCTGCGTAGCTACTGCATTTACCTATGCCATATTGGCGTAGGTAAAACCCCAGTTTTCTTGTAGTGTTTTGGGATCTTTGGAGGAGTGCCCTATTCATCTCTTTGTAACTTACCTGTATTGATTTGAGAAAGTGTTTAGTTTACATTCAACTTTTGTTTATTGTCATTTCCTAGGTCATTAGGAGTGTAAGAAATTCTACTATTATCTACTTTCACATGCACCCAGTTGCTGATCCATTTACGTGAATGTTTTGAAGCATAGAATCAGGTATGCTATTCTAGTATAGTTTGAAAGTATTCCTTTTGGTAATTTGAAGAGAACTGCATTTTGTTTTAACTTAAATGTTTTCAAGGATAATTTTATGTGTCTACAATGAATGTTAATGCTTGAGATATATCAATATGTCAGAGAATATCTATGGAATTAGTACATATTATAATCAAATTCATTATATTTTTTTCTTCAACGTTTATTGGCACAAGTTAGACTTGTTTATTAATATATGTAAATTCCTAAGTTATATTATATACTAAGAAACTTATTGTTTAATGATTTCAAGCTTGGCCATGCATAACTTACAATTAGAGAAAATAAGATGTTTGTATTTTTCTTCGTAATTCAAATTGTATGGACTGCCTTTCATCATAGTTCAAATTATGCATAGTTGATTATTAACATCTAACTTTATGCTTGTACAAATAAGCACAAATATTTTGAATTTGTGTGAAATCTTAACATCTAATTTTAGTGCCAAATTTGTTCAATAAATCCCTCTTCATGCACAAGTTATGGTTATTTAATTGTGTTGGTGTTAAAATTAAGTTATTTACAATCGAAATTGCTTTGATATCCTGATTTTTGTAGAAAAAAATTAAAATACAATAATTCGAGAAGTGAAAAAAATATTTGCTTTGATAACTTTTTAGTTTAGGATCAATATTTTAAGAAAAATTCCAGCATTTACAACTAACCACCAGTTATGTCAAAAATTTCAAGTCCTTTAATATGAATCTCGTTTCGAACAAAACATCCCGAAATATGGTTCAATTTCAAAATTGTGAGTTGATACTTAGATTAAAATTGAAAAATTAACTTGAATCATAACTAAAATACTCATTTCATGTGGGACAAACTCATAAACAATACCATGATACTTATTTGGATCTAGAGTTCCATTTTTTTTCTAGGCGTATGGATAAGATAAAGCTTTAAGTTCAATTATATGAGATCAATTGTCCAAATCAGTTTCAAAAATGCAAAATATTGTTGGAGAAACAAGAAGAAAAAGCTTTTAGGTACTTAATGCTATTAATAACTAGCACAAAGGAAAATTTATTGCATCTAAGTATGTGAAAATGCAGAAATATGTATAGGTTTTTTTTAAAAAAAAAAAATGAAAAGCCAACTGAAATGGGAAAAAGCCTCTCATCAATATTGGTGTGTAATGATGTCTGCTAATGAGAAGAGACCTACGAAGGCGAGGTCATCTCAGCTTTAAAAAAAAACCATAACAATCCTATATAGCAAGGAATGCCTGAAGGGAAACATAAGTCTAACAGGCAAGGAGCTCTAATGTCAGCACAGAGAGAGAATATCAGAGATCGAAATGCGGAAGAGTCTGGATGTCTGGCGAGAAAACATCATTCCCTAAAACCCTACTTTCAAACATCATTCTCAAAAACTCCTAGTTTCATATTTTAGCGTAGACGGGTACACTCTATATATGTAATTGAAAGATGCTATGATTTATATAGATGATTTCAAAAGTCCTGCCTTTGATGTATTCTCGTCTAAATTTCACGAACTACATTGCAAGACTATCAATGTTCTCTAGCTTCCCGATGAAGCATTTTTTTCCAGCCAGAGAGGCTTCGCCATGGATTTAAGCACAACTTTATAACATTGGTTCCTAAAGAAGATAAGTCATAATTTTTTTCATTTTATCATAGATATCATGCACTAATGATTTATATAAAATAATTTCTAGAATTAAATGTTTCAGGATTAAAAATTTGCTTCCATATCTAATTGCTGAGAATCAAACAGCCTTTATCCAAACTGCAATTTTGGAGAAAATGCTTTATTGGCTCACCAACTTGTACGCTAATTAAAGAAAAAGGAAAAGCTAAGGTAGTATTTGGTTTGTTTTGTGTTTTAAGTTTGGAATTTTCAACGTTAATTTTGAAAGATGCAAAGATTTGAAGAATAACGGAGGTGACGGATTAAAGACAAAGCGGAAGATGGAGGGTATGGGTATTAGTGGATAGATGAATTTGATGTCATTTTTCCGTTGTTTCTTAAAATACGAAAAAAAAAATTGTTTTTTATTTTATGCGTTAACCTCGTCTTGTAAAATAATCGTTTTTCACGATATGTGCGCGTTGTTCGTACTTTCGTCCATACGAAAACCGAAAACTAAAAAGTAGAAAGGAACTCACTGTAAAATATGCAATTGACTTACAAAAGATGTATGATATGGTGAATATTAGTTCTGTGTGTTGCATGTTTTATATAATGTGGTTTCCTCTATCATTGGTAAATCTTATTTATGAGTGAATAAGTACCCCCATATTTTACCAAAAATATCTGCAATGTCATCTCGTATTAAAGCAACCTTCCTACCTCCAAAGTTAAATAAACCATCTTTACCATAACAACAAATTACCTGATCAATATCATCCTTAAACTTTCTTACACCAGAATCATAATAATTGTGAAAAAAAAAACCTCCAAAAAATTCTAAAAATAAGACCTTGTAAGAGCACAACCAACAATGGCTTGTTCAGTGACTAAACAAGCCACGGAGCAACCAGATATAACTTGTTTACTTCCCCGTGGCTAGTTTGGAACACGTTCCTGTCCGGTTGAGTGAACAGAGACTACTGGTTATAACGACGAAGTGTTTGTCGTTATAAGTTTATAACGGCAAAGTCTTTGCCGTTATAAATTTATAACAACAAACACTTCGCCGTTATAAAATTTTAATAATAAAAAAACCACGCAAATGTTGTTTGCTGTTGTGAACAGCGGTAATATTGGATGAAAGAGGTGTTTGTTGTTTTATGCTATTTGTATTATATAATATATTTTTTAAGTGGTTTGTGACTGGTTGTGGCTAGTTTTGTATTGCTGATTGTTTGGTGGTTTGTTTGGATGAAGGAGAAAAAGTGAACAGAATGGTTGGTTATGGTCTAACGAGAACATATAATATCCTGTCTTCTGTCGTTCCTCCTCTTTACTTTTGAAATAGCTAAAAACATGTAAAAGTCATTTCATACTGCACCTATGACCCCTCTTGACATATACATTTTTCAAAAATACTACTCGCGGGCCCCACTAGAGAGAAGATAGTGGGCCCGCCGTATTTTTTTTAACTTTCTTTTCAATTGGTAGACCACTTGTATTCAGGGGGAGGGGTGTTTGGCGTCTGAATTGGTCACCATAGCATACCTCCGTATTTTTTTTTTCCTCCATTTTTTGCACACTTTCACCCGGTTCTTCTTCCTTATTAACATTAGAAATTTCCTCTTACATTATAAATTCAGCACTGTACAGAGAGAACCAGATCCAACGAATTCAATTTCTTTAGAATCAAATGACTTCTCATAAAAATCAGCTTCCTTAGCAATTTTTTCAAATAATCTCTAGAAATAATATCCAATAAATCAATCAGTTTATCTCATAACATCTTATATAGTAAACACTAATCAGAAACTAACACTGATATTCTTAAATATGAACTCTACTGCAATCTATTAAATAATAGTAAAACAGAAGAATTTCAAGCTTTCTCCTTAATTCTCTCAATTATCTCTATTGTCCTTAATTTTCTCATTTCTCTCAGTTCTCCTTAAATCTCGAAAGATACTTTTATTAAATCAAAATAATACAACAATATAAATCTACATTATCTTTAAAACCCTTTCCTTGATTTTCTACATTATCTTTATTCACCTTAAAACTCTATTGATATTTTGCATTATATTTAAAATTTAATTTAATCCAATAAACAAACCTAATTACTCTGTAATATGTAATCTATACTAGCGCAGAAGCCAGCAGGTTATTTTGTCAGCTCAAAATTCACATTTCAACCTTTTTTTCTTTTTTTCCTTTTTTGCACTTCTTATTACCGCCCTTCTTCTTCCATAAATTAATTCCATCTTATTTGCTAAGCAGATAAGAATCAACTAGGAAAGATCAGATAGTTTCATTTAATTAGATCATGTGGGCTTTATTTATCGTTCTAGCAAATCTTCCCTGAACTTTTATACTTCGATCCCTCTTTTCCAGAATGATTCTAGGGTCAAACCAAAGCCCTAAATCTGAACCAGTGGACTCCGGCTTCAGTCCGCGCAACCTGACCCTAATTCGTCTATCTCCCCTTCAAGATCTCATTTTCAGCTACATGTGCAGAAACCCCAAATTTACATGCTGTTATAATAATTCTTCTTTCAGTTAATTTATCCGAAAATCGTCTGGGATTTCACTTAAAGACTAAAAGCTCTGGTAAAGCTTTAATGGTGCGGCTAACTGTTCTGGAGAGCTATTTATCATAATATTATTATAGCACCAGATTATCTTCAACTTAAATGACTGTGATTGCTTTTGGAATTATCGGGTTTTTCAAATTTTTATTTACAGATGTGTCCAAGAGATGCTACGTAGACCAAGCTTCTTTAAGTTTTATAAATTGTCAGGTATTAGTTGCATCTTATTACATTACATGTTTGTCTGCTCCAAGATGTCCGACAAGTTCTTCTCCCGTTAGAGGAACTTCTTCCTTTTGCCATATGCTTTCTGAATATGTAAGTTCCTTCGCACTAATTTTTTTTTAATAACTTCATGTTTTTGACTATTTTTTTGGTTACCTCTGTACTTAAGTTTATGTCCCTAACTTATTTCAGACACCAATTTCTTCAGGCACTGCATATAACATGTATGTGAGAATTCCTTTTTAAGAACTTATAATTACTATTGTGATTCTTGGTTAGGTATGTGTTATATAACTGGACGTATAAAATGGTTGTTTAATTTGATCCTAACACGTCTAGAATAAGAAACCAATTTTTACCGCCTACCGTCTGCTAAATATATTACTACTGCTGCCATCTTCGTTTTGCTTGATAGAATAACAGTGAGATAAGATTCTTTGTGATGGTTGTATGTTTATGTTTTGGTGTGTACAATTTATGATATGTGTAAATTTTGACTGAAATCAACAATTTTATTTTTAATTATGATCCACTTAATCTCATTCCAATTATGACTTAATAGTGAAGTATGTCATTTATAACTTTGTGTTGTTTTAGGCTTATGAAGGCTGAGTTGTCTATATCGATGTAGAGAATTGGACATCTTTATTAATTCGTAACAGTTATCTTAATTTGTGTTTTGTTCATTCATAGTGTTATGCATGTAAACGACAATACATATGTAATGGATTTTCTGTTATTTTTTTTTTAATTTTTTTTTTAAATTTTTTTTGTAAGCCCATATATTGCTGTTACTGCTCCAGGCACGTCTATGCATTTTTGTCAGTTCATTTCTTCTTTTCAATCTAATTTGGAAATAGCAGGTTGTTACATTTCCAGGTGCAAGAATAAGGCCTTAAATATTAAATCTCTTGCTGGAAAGGATAGAAAAGTGTCTGATGAATGATCCTTTTCCTTCTTCTGCACCCACAAGATATTTACTTAAATTTATCATCAATTTATTTTTAATCCAACTTAGGGAAAATATGTTTACATTAATGGTGCGATGTATTGATTTTTCAGTTCGCATAATTTCTTTCTGAAGGAAAGTAAGATGCAATGATAAGACGTTGATAGTTGCTTATAGAGCATGACATCATATTCTTTCTGGGGTCTTAGTATAAAATTGGATATTACACATTTAGTATTAGCAAGTTATTCCTTACTTTTATGCTATAACGACATGTAATCCTCATAAATAGTTACAAATACTACTATAGGGAATTATATCATGAAGGAATAGTATATTAAAGTTGAAACTGAATTTTTTCTACAAGTAGGTGCCGCTGTTAAAATATAGCTATTGCTTTTTGATCTATGTCATGGTAATGAAACATTTTGCAACTTAATTCCAAATTTCCATTGATTTTGTTAAGGTTGTGTGCTTTTTAAGCTAAATATATCCAAATATGCATTACATTTTGATATGTTAATATTTGAAACTTTGCCTGATTGCTTACACATGCATATTATTCTAAACTTGCATGATTGCTTATTGCTAACACTGATTCGCTCTACCCTTTGTCTATGACTCCTGAACTGTGAAATCAAACAAGTAGTCATTAAGATTTGCTTCACCTAACCCTCCATTGTCAGAAAACTTAGTAAGAATAATTTCAAAATTATAATGGAAAATTGGTTGATTAGTTTATTTATTTTAATTTTCTGGATAAGCAATGACTAAAAAGGGGAGTATAAGAAGGCTTTCTTAACATTTAATGGATATTTGTAAACATATGTTAGAATAACGGTACTCAGATACAATAATTTATGGGCTATTTTGCATATTCTGACGGCTTATTATCAACTATTGATGTGAGGATACCTCACTGCTACCTGCATGTAATATCACTTAACATAATTACAAATGCATAGCATTGCCATCTGCAGTCCGAAAAAATAATATTATTTGAGGACCAATGATATGGATTTGAATTTAGAACTCTACCAAATTACCAAGGTTTGTCAATCAAAAGACGAATTACAAAATTAGAATTTTTCTACCAAATATATTTTATATTTTAAGCCCTACTGGATATAAACCTATCTTTTCCATATGAAGTTAAATATTAAGGAAACTGATGTAAATACGAAATTCGCTCCCATTTTTTCTCATGCTTATATATTACATTTAAATTGTCTATGATTTTATTGATGCTTTTACAGTGTATTTGAGTGGATTTTTTTATTTGTTTTAAAGCTTTTATATAGTCTGTGCTCTATAGTGTGGTAGTTGGTTAATACGCTAGCATGATGGATCATATATCTTCCACCTTCTTGATATAATGAAATAACAATAGCTAAATTTTTGTATTTGTAGTTCTTACCATTATATATCGTGACATGTTGCATCCACCAGTAAATCATTTGTCCAAAAAATGTCCTTGGGACAAATAATTTTTCAACAACTATATACGGTAGCGTTTAGTTGTGTAGTGCAAAAGAACATAGCTAAATGGTTCATTATATTACTAGAATTTTCCTATCGATGACCCGAGTATTTATTTCCATTCAATTCTACGTACTTAACTTACATCCGTCCACTAAACTTAGTAATGTGGGAGGATGGTTTAATTTCGTATGTGCTCGATCATTTTTGAACCCTTGAACATAAATGAAAATATGAACATGAAAAACTATTCTCTATTTGTTGGGATCAGTCCATGCTATATTCTTATAGGAATTTTTTACCCCTTAGTATTTACATTTAATCTTTCGTTTAGATGGGCCCCAAGTATCTTTACCTCAATAGGTCCAGTTAATTGAGGAATTTTTCAAGATAGTACATTTTTATTCCTGTTTTTTCTAACTCAGATTAAATTTCTATGTTTCAAAATATTGCAGGATGGGATGACCAACAGATCAAGTTGATGTTCTAACTTTTAGCTTACTATATCTATATTCATTGGACTGTTCTTTAATGTGATGGGATGTGATAATCTGACCACAACTTAATAGGATTACAAGGAAAAATATGTTTGGTTTCGAAGTTTTTTTTAATAAACAATTTATTCAGTATGAGAAGCAAGACAAAGGAAGATTTCGATCATCGCATTAAATTTTAATTTCATTACAGCTAAACTAAATTGGAATGCTTTGGTTTTATTTATTTTTATCTATCTTCATGTATAATAAGATTTGCATCGAATTTTATATGTTTTACGATTGTAGGCTAGCACTTTTTTCTTTGAAAATGTTTAGTTTAAAAATGTTTTATTATTTAAGTTAAAACTGAGATGCCAGTTCCACCAGTTTCAACGCATAAGGTAGTTTACGTAAATAGCATTGCATATATATATATATATATATATATATATATATATATATATATATATATATATATAAAAGAGAGGTGGACGTGACTATTCATCGAAATGCATGATGGAGTAAATATTTGAACATTTGAAAGAGGCTTTTTAGTAAACAGTTCCCTATATTCTGGCATTTTATTTTATTAAAAATTAACTTCAGGTTGGCGATCCATTAAGTTTTACCTGGCACTGGTTCTGCATGCTCTCTAACTAATTTATTTGCTCCAACTCTACAACTTTTTGGTCAATATTTTTTATTTATTTTTTACATTCAAACAATTCTGTGCCTTATCAAATTCCACTTAAGAAAATTTAATGATTTTCTGCATGAAATATTATAGTGCTCACAAAACTTACCTTGCTTACATACTTAGAAATCTAATACTTATAAAATATCCAATGTGTTTTTTTTATATAATACAATAAAGACTTGGACAATGTTTTAAAGATTATAAAAATGTGCCTGTAGATAAAATGTTCTCCGTCAATGATTTGTAGTAAAAGGGTGACAATTTGTGTATAAATGATTTTATGTTCAAATAACTCAAGAAAAAATCACTGATAAGTTAATTAGTATACAGGATAAACACCATATGTTTTTATGCTAAACTGTTTTCACCTAAAGCATTAACTCATAAGTATATCATGTTTTCATTTACTTAAAGGAGACCGAACTGTTTTGAATTAATGCTTCGGCCTGAAACCAGTCAACGATCTTATGTTTCTACGTCATCATACATCGGTCCAACTACATGTTGATCTACTGTTTATTCAATACAGTATTTGGTAAAAAATTCCAAGCTTCATTTGTTTTAATTACAAGTTGATTATATACAGGATATAGCTATAACTTGAAAACATTATATGTTTATATGCAACTGATTATCTAAATTAGAACGAGACGACAAAGTGATTGTTTTACTAATGGGGTGCTGCACTATTTGGGTGCTCTAGGACATTGTTTTTGCGTGTGTGTGTGCGCGCGTGTGTAATTTTAAACTATTTGGAAAAAAATACTGGCAAGTGAGGAGGTAAGTTGAAGAAATCTATTGTTGGTGATCACATTTAATTCAAATAAAAGCATAAACAAATAAAAGTACAGCTTTTTTGTTTTTGCTTAAAAAGGTATATGCTTGCTATTTTTATTGGTTACAACATGCAGCTTAATCAGGATTCTATTTCGATCATCGATGAAAATAGGTTTGAAGCCGGGCCACTTCTAACCGTTGATGTTGAGATGTTTTAAGTATTTGGTGAATGATTTTGGTTTTCTATTCAATTATCAACTGCGAACTTACGAACGGTTAATCTGTCAAATTGTTTGATTTATTTTTTCGCTCAAATTTTGCATGACATGATTTGTCTTCGTATGTATAAATATTGTCGTGGTCTTGCCTATTTTAAAATAATTGGAATTTCTTTACATTGTTTCCTACAACCAATTCATCATTTAAAATATCCACGGTTTCTTTACACTTTTAATTAAAATAAACTGAATGAACTGCAAGTTTGTCATCGTCTTACTTTCATTTCTACAATAAAACTAATAGAGTTCAAATGATATTTTAAAAAAACAATGCTAAACTTGAAGACAAACTCGTGTGTGCACTTCCAATACAGGTACACCAGATAAATTAGTATAATGGTTTTTTAGCTCCAACTTCTGAAATGTATACGCAAAGCACATAACATGACAAACACAGATGCTTATGTTCACTAATAATAGGCCATAAATTACAGCTCAGGCAGCACTATTTCAGTTTTTGGTGCCAAGTGGCATCCTTTTGTGTAACATGGTTTTAGTTTAAACAAATTCTTTATGGTTTTCAGCCTGCACCATCCAATGCTACAACTAACTTCTTTGCCTGAATTTAATCACAGGAATAAGTCGATTTGGATTTGATGTTGGCATTTGCAGAGCTAACTAATATCAAACAAAAATTAAGCATAGAATATTGGCACATATTTCTCACATGTATTTCCCTGCTAACTGCTTGCTTTCGTCTGTGAATATTTCAGTTAGCTGCTTCATTTGTATCCAAATCTTCTGTTCACCAGTCCAAATGATGAACAACACAAGATATTCCATTTTATAAATTGAACTGACTTATTTTATTATTATTATTATTATTATTATTATTATTATTTTATTTTGTTTAGTGTGTCATACTTTACTGTATGTTAAAAAATATTAGACCCACGGTTGGAATACTATGATTGAAAATCATAGCAGTTGGAATACTAAGCGACTCAGCCTTTCCATGGTCCTACTTTATCTGAAGATCTAATTAATCAAATGTGCAGGTATGGAAGTGCAGAAACCCATGCTGTTGCTGCTTTTGCAGGTGGTGTTGCTTCTCAAGAAGCGATCAAGGTAAAACAGTCATAATCTACATAGTTAACATCAGTAGTTTGTAGAAACTTGCTTTGATTTTATACCATTATGGTTTGTATTTCAGCTAATTACGAAGCAGTTTGTGCTAATAGCTGGGACATTCATATTCAATGAGATTGATCAGAAATCTCAAAGTGTTGGCACTGTATCTGACATGGTGCATTTATCTGTAATTTGTGAGGTTGAGATTTAAGGGCCAAAATTGTTTTTGAGTTTTCAATCAACCGTTAGTGTACTTGACTGTTATTGTCTATAAAAATTTATAAAACTGGAGGCACAATTTTATGACTATATATGAAATGATAATGTCAAGAATTAAAAAAAAGTTTATTTCATTCGTAAACAGTGTTTTCCCTTTTGTGTAATTTAGTGGTTAGTAGCAGCAACTTTATTTAAATTTCATGTTTCTTTCATTAATGTTGGGCCATGTTAAAACGAACATAAGTGATTCATAACTAAAGTATTATCTGTTATCGAGATGATTTCCTGGTTGTCAACAGGAAGCTCTAGGCCTTTTATTTATTGATTTGTTGATCGTTTTGATTATTTTGTGTGTGAGGTTATTTCTCTGTGAGTTGCTTTTTGCTTGCATTTTGATTCTGTTTTTATGAGACATCGAGGAATGATTTTTCTTCATTTTTTGTTATATATAGTCCATTTTTTTTAAAAAAAAAAAAAAAAAGTGTAACACTGAAATTGTTGTTGGTTGTAACAATACTTATAAAATAATTATAGACTAGAAGTTATAGCAAATCAATTAATTCAGACATTTTGGCCAAGTAACATATGATATTATTTAACGATTCAATAAGGGAAGGGTGGACTCTTCATTGCTTTCATTTTTGCTACTACAACATACGTAAATGTTGTGATCATCAAATTGGTAAGGACTGCTTAAGTTTGACCCATTTTGCTCACAGACTTTGGTTAGATTTAAACATTTTAGTAGAAAAATCAATTGAAATGCATAATTTTATGTTAGTCCTACAAGTAGGCAAACAAATATACAATGATCATTGGAAAACAAAATATAGTACGCGTATTTCAAAGTTTTTGCAATCATTTATTATCGGTTAACTCCTAACATTTTGTATGTAAGTCCACATATTCAAATTAGTTAATAAAACACAAAATTTAAGTAACTAAATGCTAAAAATAACAAAATTAGTTTGTGGGCTCTAAATTTGTCTACATTTCAAATTTTCTATTATCATTTAAATCTATCTCAATTTTTTTTTAACATTTCACATTTAGTACCATATTTTACAATTAATTACATAATATTAAAACTATTTAAATAACTTTAGCAAACTATAGTTCATTTTTTTGCCTAATAAATCAAATCAAGATTAACCATATTCATGGTAATAAAAATGAAAAAAAAATATCAAATATATAAACACGTAATGACATAACATAAATTATACACACAAATAACTATCACAAGTTAAAAGTTAAACTTATTTACGTCAATATATTTGTCGTGTATTGTATTGTAATATTAATGTCAAACGTCTACATTTTAAAATTTATTTAATTATTTATGAAGCACTGCACAATATTACTAAACATTGTACGTTTAGGTCAATATGTTTAAGTTAATTAAATGATTTTGAATTTGACAAATGAATTCTGTCAATAAATTATTTTTAGTTCATCTAATTAGTGCTAAGTGTGATGTTTTAAAATGTACAACATGTTTATGTCAACAAAAATGGAAAAATTGTTTTTTCTTCCAAATATAAAATTCAATAAGTCACACGGTTTAAATAATATATGTAAACAATAAAAAAAACTTAATATATTATACACTTATCTCAATAAATTTATGCTAAATTGAAGAAAATAATTTCTGCTTTAAATATCTACATTTTAAACATTTCTACAATTATTTGCTAAACCGCCTCATTTTTTTGTGATATTTTATATTTCAATCTCATATGTCTAAACTACTCATGAATCTTAAATTTTAATTATTTAAATAATCTTAGATAGTATTTAGTTAGTCCATTTTCCTAATAACTCCTAGAAATATATGTTAATTTTACAATGTATATCCATATTAAAAAAAGGTGGTTTTCCATGCAACTATAAAGATGCATAAATCACATAACATGAATTATGTATATGAGAATAATGACAAAGTTAATTTGTAAATTAGTCATGACTCATTTATATAAAGAATTTATCATATTATCATAAAATTCTTCTTGAACATCAATAGCTTCACAACAAATTTATAGTTTTTTTTTTCTTCATGCTATGTTATACATTCGTGATTTTATATTTAACTTATTTAAACAGATTCTGTTAGATAATATTATTAATTTATCGAATAAATTACTGACATACATCAATTTTAACATGTATATCTATATTAACAAGAATGACTGATTTTTTTTTCCAAAGGCTATATAACATAAATTACACACAAAGTATAATAATAATTTAATTAATAGTTTATGTATTTCACATCAAAATTTATCATATATTACACAATAAAATTCTTATTTTAACATAAAAATAATAAACGTTATTTTTAATAATATTCGTGTGCAACGCACGGGTTACACACTAGTAAAATATAAAAACGAATGCAACAATACTAAGTGGCTTAGTGTACAAATGCATTAAAACGTTAACACTATTACAAATAAATATATACATTTATTAACTACTACAACCATAACTTGATATATAATTGTGTTTTCCTAATGGTCAAACAGGTGTTGTGTAATCTGTGTGTGTCCTTGCAAATTGAAGTGAGTATTTTTTTTTTTTTTTTCTAAATAAAAAGGGGTACTTATATTAAAGAAAGGAGATTACAAAGAGAGGTTTGGACTGGAAATAAATTACAACGACTGACAAAACGGATACTATACAACCACATCACAAATCCAGTCCAAACCGAAGACACAGAAATCCCAAACAAAAACAAGTACGATAACTTAACATGACACTGCACAACACAAAATAAATCAGCATAAAATATATGCACTGAACTCCAGAGAATAACCCCGCATACAGCAGACTAATGCAAAGAAATAAACCATGGAGAATAAGCAAACACAAGAAGATCAACACTTGCACCTGAAAACTCCACGCAACAAACCATGGAGAATAAGCAAGCTACAAATCATACCCCTACCAAGAACAAACAATCTGTATCGCCAAAGCAGCTCAAAGCCGAAACAAAAAGCCCACAAAGCATATGAATCCACAGATATGCAAACCACACCAGACTCAACATAAGCCAAATCTCCATAACAGCGAAGATCTAATATAATCCATCCTGAATAACCCCACAAGAAATCTCCAGCATCAAAAACTCCCAAAAACAACAGAGCTGCAAACAAACAGAGCGTGCACTTTTGTTTTACAAATTTATTAGGATGGATGAGATTGCTGCAGTATATGCTTTTGCCCGGTTATATGATATGCAATGCAAATAATGAATTTCAGTATAGCTTTTTTTTTCCACTTGATAATAAACTACTTTCAAACTACTGAATTCATGATAGTCAAAAAGTAAAATTAGATAAGCTGGAAACAAAAAGACAAAATTAGCACCGAAGTATCAATCTGAAATACACACAACGCCTCATGGACATCTATCTCCTTGCAAAAATCATCCATGGATATTCAAAAATGCATTGGGTAGGAATTGAAGATTGAAAAATATGCAAAGCAAAAATCTTGCACACATATACATATGGACATGAACATATACATAGAGAAGGACCAACGCTTCTCTAAAGACAACGCCAAACATAGCCTCTTTTGATATCAGTCGTTTGTTTCTATTTGAATAATTGTGTGATCAGCTAAAAAAGAGAATTACTATTATTATTCAAATGAAAGAAAATGGCTGAAATCAATGAGGCTATGTTGGGATACAAAGACACGATTACCAGTTTATTGTACTTATTATTTGGTTTTTTAATGTTGTTATTACTATTTTAAATATTTTTTGAAGTTTAACTGAAATTGATAAATTATTTAAATAAATGTTTCAGTTTCTATAGGCTACAAAATGCAGTATATCTGATTTCACATGAAAGGAAAAATCGTGGTTTTCCTCAAGCTAAAAACAGCAATTAAAATAGATACTTATGCCAAATGTTATAAAGAAAAACTGCTCGAAGATCGCATTAAAAATAACGCCAGTAAATCATGCAATCAGCCCAAACCTGTGCTACAATTGCTTATCTTTTAACAGGAGGACCGAAAGACAAACATTACATAAAGAAAAATCACCAGCTTATCAATTAAACAACAAGAACTTAATTATTAAATTTAAGCCCTAAACAAGACGATCATAGCGACACAATGGACAGGTTAGCCTCTGGCTCAGCCATGTCTTAACACAGTGATAATGAAATTGATGCGAGCACGGTGTTCTAACTATTGTATCTTCCTTCTTCATCGCAGACAAGCAAATCGAACAGTCTTCAACATCACCCTCGCAGAGATCATGAATTCTTCTTTCTAGTTTTGAAATGGAGACATCAATTTGAAACCCAGAGCCGTTAAATACCATAATTGCTTGACGGGATACGTTAGAGATGTTGTCTTTAAAGAGGTTGATGAAACTAGGATTTGAAATACGCGTTATAGAAGTCATCGTCTTCACTAAAGCTTGGAGATGGGAAGCATGGAGATTGGGGAATCGACCAAAGCGGAAGGACGAATTTACCCTAATTGGTTTCTGTACATAAACCAAATTCTGGCCCAAAGAAGCATGGCAAGCAAACCCTGAAGCGACGATGGAGAAGGAAGCAACACCGTTTGAGTTTGGCGAAGTTGATCGGACTGCGTTCATTGTGAATTGGATGTCGCCAAAACGCAGCGAAGCCTCCATTATTTCACTCGGTAGAACTAAGCAAGCAGAGAGCGTTGAATTTGAGATTAACATCAACCCGTTCGGATCTTAATATATAGAACGCCGCCTTCCCAGAAATTTCCTGATTTAAGAGGAAGGCTACTTTTATTTTTGGAAAAAAAAAACGGCTATTTTGGGTTTAGGAAAGATGTTTAAATTAAAGGAAAGTTTTTTAAATTATTATAGTTTAATAGTTCTGTGGTAAGTAAATTGTCATAATTAGGCTCACGCTGTGTTTTCAATAAGGAAAGTTTTATTTCGTTGTATTTCAACGTTCTCATTAAAATAAAAGCATCCTCTCTTTTAATATGCTTAATTTATTTGTAAACTTTCTTTCTATAACTTCTAAAGCTTTGGCAATCGGTAAATATACTCTTGTATGTAAACTTCTTTTCTACGCTCCTTTGATATGCCTTGCACAATTTTCATGCGAAAACGGTATTGACGATTATATGTAATATCGGTTGAAATGGACATATACAATTTAATTTTCTCGTGAGTTTACTGATTCATAGGGTTCTTATAGAGTATATTAAAAAATATTCTAAAGCTTAAACAATCCATAAATTTATTCTTAGCAAACTACATTGTTTGGATACGTATTTAAAAGTGATTCCCCATTTTATAATTATATTGATTATTAATCTGAAACCAGTTTCATTACATTCACTTTGTCGATTACGTGGAAATATCGTACTTAAATTACCATTTTGAAGGTATGGCTTGCGAGCTACGACATTTCTAGTTCAATGCTTATAAGCTTAGTCACTTGGAATAACTAGATGATACCTGGAGTTATTAGCTACGTCTTTTCTTACTATGGAAATAGATGTGAAGATAAACCTTGAAAATTATTGTAGGTAAATAAGCGGTTGAAAGAATAAATGATTATCTATTTTAGCCTAGTAAATCTAAATTTTCAACTAAACATTCAAAATAAAAGTTGTTGCATACATTCAAAGCTTTTCGGAATGAGCAAAATTGTGGAAATTGGATAAAGAGTTTGAAAGTTATGCTCAAATGAATTCATCCCAATTACAAGAACTGTCCATTCTTAGGATAGCAAAACATCTTGTTTATTATTCATATTTTAATTTTAATTAATTTCAATTCTAAATTGGTTGCACAAACATATTTTCAGTACCGGTTACGTTGTAATAATATGTTATCACCAGGCAAAACCAAAGAAATTGAAGGAATAATGAGAACTAGATTAATGCAAAATAGCATTAAATTGATTAGTACTTCATTTTTGACAACACATTGTTGTAAATATTTGTACACACATGCATGATTTTTTTTTCCACTAAACAATGGCTGATTAAATGGCATAAACTTTCTGTGTTATCTAAATATTGCATACTCAAATCCATTAAAAACTTTGAATGTTCCACCTACTTTAGCAAGAGTACTGTGTAGCCATATAATTGGCTTTTATTGTGATGCTTCTCAATATAAACAAATTTAACATGATCCACCTACTTTGGTTTAAATCGTTTGAATTAAGGTATGAAAAATTGCAAAAGATGGGATGAGACACTCAAAGATACTCCGCAAAATCGTCTCAGTCGTTAAACCCGCCTATGAACTTGGATGCTACTCTTGGTTAGTGAATATTATGAATTTTTAACATAAAGTATAGCAGCTATCATTGTTTCTTTACAAAGATACAACGTTGTTTTACTACTTTGTGTGCTATGCTAAAGATTTGATGACCCACAAACTCAAAAAGAAATGAAAACGGTTCTATACAAATTTGTGAAAGCACCCAATAGTGATGCATGCATTTTAATCAACATATGTGATCCAAATCAAACTAAAACATTGAATATGTTGGTTGAAATTGTAAAGATCCACTGTTACAGTAGTAGAATCACTTGCTAGGTGTTGTAATCCCTTATTTCCAACTGATTAGTGCTTCCTAGTGTACTTGTAATTTTGTTATTTGAAGTATAGCAAAAACCAATTTTTGACTGACTACGATAATTTAGAGTCTTTTTGATATACAAAGTTCTTCAATGGATTGCAGCAGATTCTTATTTATGTTAATTCAAAACCACTTTATTTATAAAGTTGTTCTTTAGTTTTGGGGAATGCCACTAAAAGGTTTGCCTTTATTGAAGCACCAATCTCCCTAATTTTCCGAACTATTCTCAAGTACCATCAAGGTTTGAATCGTTTGATACATGCGATATTTTGTGAAAATTTCTACAGATCTTAACCAAGAGTTCTGCTTAGGATTTTTAAATTAGGAATCTTAGCCTTATACCTGTTGTATATATAACAGTATTGTATACACAATTATATGATTTTTGTTTGATGATAACAACCAAATATATTTTATTATTGAATGTGTTTGTTAATGCACTGATATACTGCACAACAGACAGGAATATAATATTTCTAAAAAAAAAAATATAACTGTGCAGAAATATAAACAATCACACGGTATTTTTTAGATAAAAATATTTTATTTCAATATCAAAAAAAATACATCTTTTACAACTTCATTATTTGACATATCATATTTCATTCATACAAATCTGTCACTCTATACAACTATATTTGCAGACTTTGTTATACATTGACTCCAATGTTTTTTTTTCCACTGACTCTTATCTTCTATCTTCAGTCTATACAGCCTTCAGTCCAGTCACCATCTTCTCACCTGTCACATACAGAAGAAAACACACAGTAGACTGCAACAAAAATAAAATAGAATAAAAGCAAATAAAAATTTATTTTTAAATTTTATTTACCTTAGAATTACGGTGTGTTTCTCATCACTTTTCTAGACTTGGTCTGATATGCAGGAACAGAAAAGCTCGTCTGGATGGCTGCATATACACACGTGTATACACGTGTGCGCTGCCACGCCAATCCAGTATCGCGACTGAGGAGTAGCCGCTTGGACCATCTCGACTCAGCGCAATATATTCATAAATCCAAGAATGCAAGTGAACAATGCAACATCAATTTTCAAGTCAACCAGCAGTGGAACAAGCATGTTCATGTAATGAACAAAGTCAAAAATGCACGACATGGCATGCAACTCAGCAAAGTTTAAATGAGCATAGTCAAGACCACAAGGCAACTGTCAAATGCAATCACATAATAAAGACCTGATGGGATCAAGTTTTATATGGCATGAAATCGGTGCAATGTACAACAGATCTATTAATGATAAGAGTGTTCAACAACTAAGCAGCATGTCGAACTGAACCAGCAAGTGAACAATGAGAACAAGGTGAAATCAGGAAATCTATGTATCAACAGTTTTTTAGCGAATTGCAATCAGTGACAAGTCCACAATTCAGAGAAAATCATCTCAATAAATCAAGACAGATAAGGCATGAAATCAATTCTCAAATAAGGGTCGAAATCATCAATTAACAGTGCAAGACTTGGACTAGTAATCATGACTGATTATGCATGGTCAAGGCATAATGTGGACACAGCAATTATACATGAAAACACAAGAGTAAAGCACCAGTTCAAGAGTTTTGGAAAATCAAAGGGAAATATCTGTTCTTATCGGTTCAAATAAACAGAAGATTTCAAAGTCATGATACAAGTTTCAAGATACAAGATACAAGCAAGGATGACACAGTAGTGAAAGTAAAGCCATACAGGTCCAAAATGGTGCAAGCACAACAAATGATGAAAACAACAAAACTACAAGATCAAATAAAGCATTTGTTCATATCATTTTGAAACCAATTACAAGATCAAGACAGTTTGTATGGCAAGAGCAAGTGGAGTATAGTAGCAGTTTTTCAATATAATATTAGTAAGGAAAATTTCTAGGACCACGCAAATCAATGTTCAATATACAGCAAGTCAAGCACAAAAGGGAAATACAGACAACATGCTAACAGGAAAACAGTTTGATCAAGGCAGTACCAAAGTTCAAATGTAGCATCTGTTCGTATAAATTTTTTATAAAGCAATTAATCCAAGGTCGAGGCAAAAGTGTCATGTTATGGAGTAGCAAGCATAAGTTTACACAAGTTACAGGTTCGAGCGTGAAGCAAATGCAAGAATTCAGTGGCCAAACCAAGACAAGTGACACAAGTTCAAGTAAAGGACTTTGCAAATCTGTAACTGTTCTTATCTTATTATTTCAAGACAAAGGATTTAGAAAAGGTCAAATATTTTTTTGAAAGCAAAATCAAAGTTCCAGAAAAAAGAGTTCAAGTCTGATTACAGAAAAATATATATATACGGCAATTATTGTTTTAAGAATCAATTCAAAGTCAGACAGATTCACACGCAAGTTTGAGGATTTCAAATTCCAGAAATCACGCCAATTCAAAGCCAAAGACCAAGATTTAAGCAATATACTTTCTGGCTCTAAATCAAAGAAATATCCAGAAATAACAGATCAATTCAAAGCTAACCAAAATTCTCGTATATACCATAGCCAAGTCTCAATGTCGAAATCAGAGCAGAATTTTAGGGATTTTAATCCTATAAATACACCAATTCATCACTGGTTTCATATCATCAAAAAGATCAAGTACAACTAAATCAAAAAATCGAATAGCAAAAAACCATACCAGAAATCGAGAGAAGCTAGAAACCAAATCAGAGCCTATAAATTCGATCGAAGAAGACACAAGCCGCCAAAGATTGAAGCTAAGAAGAATCGAGCTACAGAAAACTGATTTTCATCAAACCAGCAATCTCGATTTAGCACTTTCAGAGAAACCCTAGTTTTTTAAGCCGCCATTTCTATTTCCAGAGAGAGACAAAGGAAGCTTGGGCTAAACAGAGTAAAGCGGTGGAGCAATAAAAAAAGGGAGCCGCCTTTTTTCTCTTATGTTAAAAAAAGGGATAACCCTAAACATTTAAAATCCTAGGGTTTTATTTTCTTTTTTGTTTGTTTAAAAAAATTAAATTTCATTCCTTAAAGTCAATAACTACTAGTGTGTGTAGTTTGAAAAATCACAACTTAAGGGGTCGAGTTGTGTCAAGGTCTTGAGCGTAGGGTTTTAACAGTCGGGAGCGAAGGTCGCAAGTTTACAAGAGTCTGTAAGCGAAGAGATTGTTTAAAATTCCTAGTAGAAACCTTGAATGCAGCAGTAGGCATAGTTTTGCCGAAGCTGGGTATTTTCTGTGTGTGATCTTTTTATTTCTGAATTTTTTTTGACATTTTAAATTTACTTAATTTGCAATAAACCCTATTCACCCCCCCTCTAGGGTTAATTTAGATCCTACAAGTGGTATCAGAGCAGGTATTTTTCGTTTTATTTTTAACTCTAGAGTCATGAATTTGTCTAACAACGCTTTTTCTGAAGGTCAGTCCATAGCTAGGCCACCAATGTTTAATGGAACTGATTATGCCTATTGGAAAGCTTGGATGAAAATTTATTTAAGTTCAGTTGATTATGATGTATGGGATATCGTTGAAACAGGCTACAAACCTCCTGTTACGATTATCAATGATATTGAAATTCCTAAACCAAAAGATAAGTGGGATGCTAATGATAAAAAATTATTCTCAACTGATGCCAAAGCAATGATTGCTTTAATTTGTGCTCTTGATAAAACTGAATTTAACCGTATATCTCATTGTTCAACTGCGCAGGAAATTTGGCATACTTTGGAAGTTACACATGAAGGAACATCTCAAGTCAAGGAATCTCGTCTCGCACTACTCTGCAACAAATATGAAAATTTCACAATGCGAAAAGATGAAGATATAAAAGAGATGTATGGCCGTTTTTCAACACTAATTTATAATGCAAGGGCTCTTGGTAAAGTTTACACTGAAGTAGAATTAATACGCAAGATACTGAGAGTACTGCCAATGAATTTCGAAGCCAAAGTAATTGCCATTCAAGAATCAAAAGATCTAAACAAGTTGAAAATAGAAGAATTGATTGGAAACTTGATTGCTTATGAAATGGAGTTAAAAGCCAAAGAAGGACGCGATGATTCAGAATCAAAGAAAAAGACAATTGCTCTAAGCAACACTGTTGAAAGTAATGATGAAACTGAGAATCCTATCGAAGAGTTGGCCATGGTTCTTAAAAAGTGGACTAACAAAAAATACAAGTCACGAAAGAAGAGTTCAAAATCCAACAAATCCAAGAATTCCGACAATTCAGACGATGAAGTCATATGCTACAACTGCAATAAACCTGGCCATATCAAACCAAATTGCCCATTACTTCAGAAAGACAGAAAGAAGAAAAAGAAAAAGAAAGCTTTTGCAGCTACATGGGACGATGAAGAAGGAGAAGAAGACTCTGACAGTGATAAAGAGGAAGCCAATTTGTGTCTTATGGCACAGTCAGATTCAGAAAGTAGCGAAGATGAGGTACCAAATTACTCTTATAAAGATTTAATTTTAATGTGTCATAATCTTACCAAAACCGTTGATTCACTTGAACTAAAAATCAAGAAATTAAAATCTGATAGGTTAAAATTGGTCCACGAAAACAATAGGTTAGAAACTGAGCTTGAAAAATTGACAAACCTTGATTGTGAAAACTGCAAGTTATTAAAACAAGAGCAAACAGAATTTAAGGCAAATTTTGAAAAATTAAAACAAGAACACTTGGCTTTAAAAGAAAGTGATGACACAAAAAGAAAGAACTTTATTAACAGATGCACTTCTCTTGTAAATGAAAATGAAGCACTTAAAACCAAAGTAAAAAATCTTGAAATAACATTGAGTAAGTTTTCAAAAGGGGAAAAATCATTTAGAATGCTGCTTGGAAACCAATTATATGCTAATAATAGAAAAGGATTAGGATTTGGGAAAACACACGTTAATATGAATGATAATGCGAAGGGTGGAAGTGTTTTTCCTAAATGTACAAAATGTGTAAAAATTGGACATAGCTATGAAAAATGTCAAAATAGGAACAATAATAAAAAATTCATACAAATTTGGGTTCCAAAAGGGTTGACGAGTAATTGTAATAGATTTGGATTTGATAAAAACAAACAAATTTGGATTCCAAAAGGATCTGTTGTTCAAAATCAAAAAATTTCAGTTACTAATTTTATTAGACCTATGAGTTTCTCTAGGTCATTCTCTTCTTCTTGTGTGTAGGTATGTTGGCGGGCTAAGGAACAACAAGAATGGTACTTGGATTCAGGTTGTTCCAAACATATGACAGGAGATAAATCAAAATTCCTTAGCCTTGAAAAATATAAAGGAGGAAGTGTGATAATGGGCGATAACAGAAAATGTAAAATTATCAGTAAAGGTAAAGTAGGTAATAGTACTTTCTCCTTAACTGATGTTTTATATGTTGAAAACTTGCATCATAATCTTATTTCCATAAGCCAACTATGTGACAAAGGAATGAGTGTGATATTTGATAATGAATCTTGCAAGATTATTGAAAAATGCACAAACAATACTGTGTTCACAGGAAAAAGAAAAGGAAATGTTTATACGATTTCATTTGATGATTTGACTCTCTCACGATGTTTAGTAGCTACAGATGAAGAAATTTTCTTATGGCATAGGAGATTGGGTCACGCTAGTATGAGTCTCTTGGAAAAACTTGAATCAAAAGAATTGGTAAGAGGTCTACCACATCAAAAATATAAAAATAATAAAGTGTGTAAATCATGTGCTATGGGAAAATTCAGTCGTTCATCATTTCGTCCCAAAAATGTTGTTAGCACTAATAGGGTACTTGAATTGATTCACATGGATTTATTTGGACCAAATGAAATCGCTAGCTTGAATGGAAAAAGGTATTGTTATGTGTTGGTTGATGATTATTCTAGATTTACATGGGTTTATTTTCTAGCCAAAAAATCTGAAACTTTTGATTACTTTTCAAAGTTTGCAAAACTTGTTCAAAATGAAAAAGGTGTTTCAATAAAAACTTTAAGAAGTGATCATGGTGGTGAATTTGAAAATTTGGATTTTGAAATTTTTTGTGAAGAAAATGGTTTTAAACATGAATTTTCTGCTCCTCGAACACCCCAACAAAATGGGGTAGTCGAAAGGAAAAACCGTACATTACAGGAATTGGCTAGATCTATGTTAAGTGAATATAATTTGCCTTTGACTTTTTGGGCAGAGGCAGTTAATACATCCTGCCATGTAATGAACAGAGTAATGATTAGACCAATACTTAACAAAACATCCTATGAATTGTGGTTTGACAGAAAGCCTAACATTTCATATTTTAGAGTTTTTGGATGCCCTTGTTATCTTCTTAATACAGGTGATCATCTTGGTAAGTTTGAATCAAAGGCTGACGAGGGAATTTTCATGGGTTACTCGTCAAGAAGCAAGGCTTATCGAATCTTCAACAAACAATCAAAAACCATTGTTGAAACCATAAACGTGAAATTTGATGAATCAGATCTGGATACGGTGGACAAAGAGAAAAACGATGAGGGAATTACATATGAGGGTGAAAAAGAAAATAGCAAAGAGAAGACTGGCAGTGATGATCAAACAAAACAAACGTTTGAAGTCGAAAAATTGAAATTCAAAACCAATCATCCTCCAGAATTGGTGATAGGAAATCCAACGGCAGGTATACGAACTCGTTCATCATTTAATAAAGATATCTGTATTTTTTGTATTCACAATTGTTTTATCTCAGAAATCGAACCTAAAAATGTTGAAATTGCACTTAATGATGAAAGTTGGATTTTAGCAATGCAAGAAGAACTTAATCAATTTGAGAGGAATAAAGTTTGGAAATTAGTTCCTAGACCGAATGACTATCCAGTAGTAGGAACTAAATGGGTGTTCAAAAATAAACTTGATGAATCTGGAAATGTAATTAGGAACAAAGCTAGGTTGGTTGCAAAAGGATATAATCAAATCGAAGGCATTGATTTTGATGAGACATTTGCACCAGTAGCTAGGTTAGAAGCCATTAGAATTTTGCTCAGTTTTGCGTGTTATAAAGGTTTCAAACTTAAACAAATGGACGTAAAAAGTGCGTTTTTAAATGGAGAATTAAAAGAAGAAGTTTTTGTGGAACAACCCCCCGGTTTTGAAAATCATGAATTTCCAAACCATGTATTCAAACTTGAAAAAGCATTATATGGTCTTAAACAAGCTCCTAGAGCTTGGTACGATTGTTTAAGTGCATATCTTTTGGAAAACGGGTTTAAAAAGGGCAGTGCTGACACTACATTGTTTCTATTACATGAAGTTGATGACTTTTTAATAGTCCAAATTTATGTTGATGATATTATATATGGTGCTACTAATGATTGTTTGTGTGAGAAATTTGAAAAAGTCATGCAGGATAAATTCGAAATGAGCTTAGTACGTGAATTAAAATACTTCCTTGGATTTCAAATCAAACAAAGCTCCAAGGGAATTTTCATATCACAAACAAAATACATTGCAGAATTGCTGAAAAGATTTGGACTAGAAAATGCAAAACCACTCAGAACACCGATGAGTCCTTCAACCAAGCTTGACAAAGACGAGAAAGGAGTTGCAGTTGATCAGAAAAAATATCGTGGAATAATTGGTTCACTTCTTTATCTCACTGCATCTAGGCCTGATATTATGATTGCTGTTTGTTTATGTGCACGCTTTCAATCCAACCCAAAAGAATCTCACTTAAAAGCCACAAAAAGAATATTAAGATATCTTTTGCACACACACAAATTTGGTTTATGGTACCCCGCATGCAATAATTTCAAATTAATCGGATATTCTGATGCTGATTATGCTGGATCCCTTGTTGATAGAAAAAGCACTAGTGGAACTTGTTTTATGCTAGGACACTCATTAGTCTCGTGGTCAAGTCGAAAACAAAATTGTGTTGCTTTATCCACAACTGAGGCTGAATACATTGCTTTGGGAAGTTGTTGTGCACAAATACTATGGATGATGCAAACTCTTTCAGACTTTGGTCTAATTTATAAAAAAGTACCACTAAAATGTGATAGTAAAAGTGCTATAGACTTGTCTAATAATCCTGTTCACCATTCACGCACTAAACACATAGATGTGAGACATCATTTTATTAGAGATCACATTTCACGAGAAGATATTTGTATTGAGTTTATTTCAACTGACTGTCAACTTGCTGATATCTTTACAAAACCTCTTCCCGAAGATAGATTTTCACGATTACGCTTAGATTTGGGAATCATAGAAATTGATTGATCATTATCCATTTTTTTTAAAAAAAATTCATAAATGGTTATTCGAGAGTTAAAAGATTGATCATTTGAACTGTTTTGGAACTCGTTGAAATTATGACAGATCTTGGAATTGTGATGAGTATTGACTATATTTTTTTATCATGAGGAAATATTTTTAAATCTCATGATAATTAGACAGATTTTATAATATTTTTGAATTAAAGCTGATTTCACGACCATCTTCTATATCTATCATACTTCTATCACTCATCATGGTTTTATTTAATTTGGGGAGTTCTAATTATTCTTGGAATTTAGAAATAAAAAAAATAAATAAAAAATAAATAAATAAATAATAATAATAATAATTTATCCTTGGTACTCACTCCCATTTAAAAGTCCTCGCGGTTATGCGTGGGTGAATTACCTTAATCTCTATGTGCTTCCATTCTCACTTAAAAGACCTTCGGGCTGTGCATGGATGGAACTCATCAGAGAGGATAAAGTTAAGTTACTACTAACCCCATTTAAAAGACCTTTGGGCTATGCGTGGTTAGGAAGTGCTTAACACATTTTAAGCATATTTAAAAATTTTAAATTTTATATATTCAAATATTCAATTTTTATTGAACTCTCCTAATTCTATAAAATCCATAGTAAATCCATTCATTCAGAAAGTGAAATTTGTCTCTGACTCAAAGAATATTATGATTTCTGTTTGATTCAATGAAATTTACGATATATTATCCTCTTGATCTGAATTTATATTTCTAGTTTATATTCATCACTGTTTTAATTTCTGTTTTTCTTTTGATGATAACAAAAGGGGGAGAATGATCAAGATTTTGATGGATGAGTAAACATTTATAGAATATTTTGAAATTTGGGTCTGATTAATTCATTTCAAAACTATGCATCAATAAGGGAAGCTTAGTTGTAGGGGGAGCTTACAAATAGGGGGAGTAACATACTTCACATTTCAAAACACGTTTCAAACACATTCACACATTCAAAATCTTTTATTTGTTTGTCATCATCAAAAGGGGGAGATTGTTGTATATAACAGTGTTGTATACACAATTATATGATTTTTGTTTGATGATAACAACCAAATATATTTTATTATTGAATGTGTTTGTTAATGCACTGATATACTGCACAACAGACAGGAATATAATATTTCTAAAAAAAAAAATATAACTGTGCAGAAATATAAACAATCACACGGTATTTTTTAGATAAAAATATTTTATTTCAATATAAAAAAAAATACATCTTTTACAACTTCATTATTTGACATATCATATTTCATTCATACAAATCTGTCACTCTATACAACTATATTTGCAGACTTTGTTATACATTGACACCAATGTTTTTTTTTCCACTGACTCTTATCTTCTATCTTCAGTCTATACAGCCTTCAGTCCAGTCACCATCTTCTCACCTGTCACATACAGAAGAAAACACACAGTAGACTGCAACAAAAATAAAATAGAATAAAAGCAAATAAAAATTTATTTTTAAATTTTATTTGCCTCAGAATTACGGTGTGTTTCTCATCACTTTTCTAGACTTGGTCTGATATGCAGGAACAGAAAAGCTCGTCTGGATGGCTGCATATACACACGTGTATACACGTGTGCGCTGCCACGCCAATCCAGTATCGCGACTGAGGAGTAGCCGCTTGGACCATCTCGACTCAGCGCAATATATTCATAAATCCAAGAATGCAAGTGAACAATGCAACATCAATTTTCAAGTCAACCAGCAGTGGAACAAGCATGTTCATGTAATGAACAAAGTCAAAAATGCACGACATGGCATGCAACTCAGCAAAGTTTAAATGAGCATAGTCAAGACCACAAGGCAACTGTCAAATGCAATCACATAATAAAGACCTGATGGGATCAAGTTTTATATGGCATGAAATCGGTGCAATGTACAACAGATCTATTAATGATAAGAGTGTTCAACAACTAAGCAGCATGTCGAACTGAACCAGCAAGTGAACAATGAGAACAAGGTGAAATCAGGAAATCTATGTATCAACAGTTTTTTAGCGAATTGCAATCAGTGACAAGTCCACAATTCAGAGAAAATCATCTCAATAAATCAAGACAGATAAGGCATGAAATCAATTCTCAAATAAGGGTCGAAATCATCAATTAACAGTGCAAGACTTGGACTAGTAATCATGACTGATTATGCATGGTCAAGGCATGATGTGGACACAGCAATTATACATGAAAACACAAGAGTAAAGCACCAGTTCAAGAGTTTTGGAAAATCAAAGGGAAATATCTGTTCTTATCGGTTCAAATAAACAGAAGATTTCAAAGTCATGATACAAGTTTCAAGATACAAGATACAAGCAAGGATGACACAGTAGTGAAAGTAAAGCCATACAGGTCCAAAATGGTGCAAGCACAACAAATGATGAAAACAACAAAACTACAAGATCAAATAAAGCATTTGTTCATATCATTTTGAAACCAATTACAAGATCAAGACAGTTTGTATGGCAAGAGCAAGTGGAGTATAGTAGCAGTTTTTCAATATAATATTAGTAAGGAAAATTTCTAGGACCACGCAAATCAATGTTCAATATACAGCAAGTCAAGCACAAAAGGGAAATACAGACAACATGCTAACAGGAAAACAGTTTGATCAAGGCAGTACCAAAGTTCAAATGTAGCATCTGTTCGTATAAATTTTTTATAAAGCAATTAATCCAAGGTCGAGGCAAAAGTGTCATGTTATGGAGTAGCAAGCATAAGTTTACACAAGTTACAGGTTCGAGCGTGAAGCAAATGCAAGAATTCAGTGGCCCAACCAAGACAAGTGACACAAGTTCAAGTAAAGGACTTTGCAAATCTGTAACTGTTCTTATCTTATTATTTCAAGACAAAGGATTTAGAAAAGGTCAAATATTTTTTTGAAAGCAAAATCAAAGTTCCAGAAAAAAGAGTTCAAGTCTGATTACAGAAAAATATATATATACGGCAATTATTGTTTTAAGGATCAATTCAAAGTCAGACAGATTCACACGCAAGTTTGAGGATTTCAAATTCCAGAAATCACGCCAATTCAAAGCCAAAGACCAAGATTTAAGCAATATACTTTCTGGCTCTAAATCAAAGAAATATCCAGAAATAACAGATCAATTCAAAGCTAACCAAAATTCTCGTATATACCATAGCCAAGTCTCAATGTCGAAATCAGAGCAGAATTTTAGGGATTTTAATCCTATAAATACACCAATTCATCACTGGTTTCATATCATCAAAAAGATCAAGTACAACTAAATCAAAAAATCGAATAGCAAAAACCATACCAGAAATCGAGAGAAGCTAGAAACCAAATCAGGGCCTATAAATTCGATCGAAGAAGACACAAGCCGCCAAAGATTGAAGCTAAGAAGAATCGAGCTACAGAAAACTGATTTTCATCAAACCAGCAATCTCGATTTAGCACTTTCAGAGAAACCCTAGTTTTTTAAGCCGCCATTTCTATTTCCAGAGAGAGACAAAGGAAGCTTGGGCTAAACAGAGTAAAGCGGTGGAGCAATAAAAAAAGGGAGCCGCCTTTTTTCTCTTATGTTAAAAAAAGGGATAACCCTAAACATTTAAAATCCTAGGGTTTTATTTTCTTTTTTGTTTGTTTAAAAAAATTAAATTTCATTCCTTAAAGTCAATAACTACTAGTGTGTGTAGTTTGAAAAATCACAACTTAAGGGGTCGAGTTGTGTCAAGGTCTTGAGCGTAGGGTTTTAACAGTCGGGAGCGAAGGTCGCAAGTTTACAAGAGACTGTAAGCGAAGAGATTGTTTAAAATTCCTAGTAGAAACCTTGAATGCAGCAGTAGGCATAGTTTTGCCGAAGCTGGGTATTTTCTGTGTGTGATCTTTTTATTTCTGAATTTTTTTTGACATTTTAAATTTACTTAATTTGCAATAAACCCTATTCACCCCCCCCTCTAGGGTTAATTTAGATCCTACAATACCTGCTCCCGTTTTAACTATTATTTACAAGTTATGGATAGCAACAAAGATGATGTGGCAATGTGCATTAAAATTGTTAAACAGACTTTAGCTGCAGGTGATCGGGCTCGTGCACTTAAGTTTCTCAAAAAGGCCCTGCCTCTTGAACCGTCTTTACAGATTGAAGACCTTTTAGCATCTGCAGAACAATCAATTCAAGAGTCGGGCATTGATACTGTAACCCAAAACTAAGTCAATACATCTCCTCCAGATACAAGTGCAACTAAAGCCCGTGCATCATCATCCAAAGACTACACCGAAGAGCAAATGACCATTGTTAGGGAGCTCAAGAAGCAGACTGATTATTATAAAATTTTAAGTTTAGATCGCAACTGTACTATGGAGGATGTAAGAGAAGCCTACAGAAAGCTTTCTTTGAAAGTTCATCCTGATAAAAACAAAGCAACTGGTTCTGAAGAAGCTTTCAAAGCTGTTTCTAAAGCATTATCAAGAGTCTAAGCGATGAAGAAAATAAACAAGATATGATCTTGTTGGGTCCGAGGAGCCTAGTTATGGTAATAGAGCAGCAACTAGACATTAGAATAATGGGTTTAATGGGCGATGAGTTTTATTTTGACCTTGATGAGATATTTAGGAACTCTTTTGGTGGTAGAGGTCCTCTGGCAACTACTCCATTTGGAACGTTTCATTTTAGAACTATTAGAATGGGAATGCCACATGGTGGTCATAATAATAATGCGGGAGGTGGCAATTGACGTGTGTTGATTCAGATTTTGCTTGTTATTTTCTTGAACCTACTAAACTTTTTACCTTCAAATGACCCAGTATATACATTGTCTCGTAACTAATCGTATGAGCATAGACTTGAAACTTCCAAAGGAGTTGCTTATTTTGTTAAATCTTCTGTTAAGTTTCAAAAGGATTATCCATATAATAGCTCAGACTGTTGCAATCTGGAGTAGCACGTTGAAAGGGATTATGTTGGAGTTCTTTCACGACATTGCCTGGCTGAGTTACAAAGAAGGAAGTGGGGATTGATTAAAGAGACACCTTACCGCGACATTCTGGAGAAGTTTCAGGCGACAGCTTAATTCTATGCCTCAGGTATTTGTCCTCATTTTAGTACCGCAGATTAGCTATTTCATGCGGATTGGTACATAGCTAGAACCATATAAATAACAAGCAACTGTCAAGTATTAGTGCCTAATCATCTAATATTTTCCATATTTTCTTTAAAAAAAGTTTGCTTTTATCGAAGCATGGAAATATATGGTATTTGAAACATTATCATTACTTCTGGAAAATTTAAGGTGTTGATTCAGCTATGCTTTGTGAACTAAAAGATTGCACACATGATATATTCATCGTTGGTCCTAATAACTCAAGGGTACATTTCCATTTTTATTGCATACAAAACGATACCAAATAATTGTATTATTTTTTTGTTTCTTGAACTTTTATTAGTAAAATATCCAAAACTGTCCATTTATTAATCTTATTAGTGCTGCATAGTTACTTAAATTAAATATGCTAGGAACTGTGAAGGTTAATTTTAATTGCATTCATTTCGTTGTTGTTTGGCTTTATCAAAATTAGCCCAAGTATACCATTATATGTTACGCCGTAAATTGTGGCACTTTATGCGCAAGAAAGGGTATTTAGTTATTGTGGTCAGTAAAAGGGTTTACTTCTGTTGTCTCTCATGTTTTGATGATTTCTTATTGTCTTACATAACATCTATTATTTGATCCTTATTTAAGCTTTTTGGCATCAATTAAATCAAAGGATCTTTTCCCATATTCTTGATGTTAACTGCAGTAACTTTGATCTTTTGTCAATTGCTCTACCACTGAGCTATTAACAGTTCATAATACTTTTAAAGTATAATTTTAAAATTATATTATTTTGTTATTAGCACTAAATGTCAGAAAAAATACAGGAAATGAGTTATTCCTTACTATTCAAATGGTACTTGTAGAACTAGTGGTTTAAACTATTGCAATTTACGAAATAAGATTAAACCTACTTCCTATTTGTTTGACAGATTATTCAACATGCCTTCCTTAATTGGTAACATAATTTAATCCTATTTTAGAGTTAGTTTGATATGCCGACTGCTTTGTTGAGAAAATTAGTCTTAGTTTGAAAGGCTGACCAGTTTTAGTTGGACTGTCCTATTCTAGTCATAGTTTTAGTTGGACTGTCCTCAGGAGGCCTATTAATCATTGTCCATGTTCAATCAATTTGATTTAGCATTTTTGACTAACATTTAGTTTTCTAAGTACCTTTGAATATGAAATGTTGTTAAGTCTTTTGTTTTGAAATTGAGCATATGCTCAGTTTTGTTTTGAAACTAAGCATTGCTCAGTTTCAAACAAAACTGAGCAGCGCTTAGTTTGTCGAAACTGAGCAGCGCTCAGTTTCTCGAAACTGAGACAAACTTGAGCATTGCTCAATTTCTCGAAACTATGCAGCGCTCAGTTTCTCGAAACTGAGCATTGATCGGTTTTCAGGCAAAACTGAGCAATGCTCAGTTTCATTTCAAACTGAGCATATTCCTAGTTTTGTTGAAACTGAGCAATACTCAGTTTTGCAAATATGTTTGATCAGTTTCGCAAATAATTAAACAAATCCTTGTTCAGTTAGTTAATACAAGATTTTATTTATTATTTTTGCAATATGTTATTTTTGTAAAAATGAGTGCGTTTATATTTTGTAGGTACTTGTGGAGGAGAAGGAAAAAAAAAACAGAATTTGGAATGTAATAGCAACGAGAATGCAAACATATTTGATCTTGACAATGATCCTATCGCCAAAGTTTTTGGTTCTGATAAAAGGAAAAATTATTGTCATGCAATTAGCTCCTCTTCTTCCGTAAAGCACGTAAAGATGATGCAAGCATCAAAAGCAATTGCCGACAAGAATAAGAATGATGATTTTCGTCAATGATCTATGGAATTACAAAATTAAGTTGCAAGTCAAGCGGCGAGTCAAGTGTCAATCCAAATCAACGATGCTCTTAAATCATTTGCTTCATCCTTTCTTACTATGGTATTGGGATTTTAGAGAGATAGTACCAGATGTTGAGAAAGTTGTTTGGATAACAGAAGTTTTAGATCCGGAAGCACCAATTTACGATGGTCCTCAAAACAGGCATTACAAGCTTTGTGAATTTTCGGATGGAAGCTTTGTGATATGGTCCATGTTTCGCCTTCATAATATCAAAAATTATATGTATCTTTAGTAAAACTTTGTATTGTTCTTTGTAATTTGAACTTGATATTATGGTATTTTGAAATTGGAAGCATTATGCAAAAGTGACATTATTGAATTTGTAATATCGAAGTATACCAAATACTTTTATTTGAATTGATATGTTGAATTATATATGTGATTGAAAATCATAGAAACATGTTATATAAGTGTTAGCAATTTATGTATGCCCACAATTATAAGAGTTAGTAGGACTATGATACTAACATTTATAAGTGTTACCATATCTTATGGTTCCAACATTTATAAGTGTTAGAAATGAATATGTTTGTAACTCTTATAAGTGTTACTATATCTTATAGTTCCAACATTTATAAGTGTTAACAATGAATTTCTTGTAACACTTATAAGTGCTAGCAATGAATATGTTTGTAACACTTATAAGTTCCGCGCCGTGATGGTCCAAGGTTCAGGGTTATTCGAGGTCGGACCGCGGCAGGGTCGGGTTATGAAAACTATGATTGCAATGTAGGTCGTAAAACTTGGACGAGAGTCCATCCAAGACAGGATTTTTGAAATCATCTTTGTAAATCATAGCTTCTTTCAATTACACATATAGAGTGTACTCGTCTATGCTAATATATGAAAGTAGGAGTTTTCGTGGATGATAATTGTGAAAGTTTTGGTTAATAACAGTAATGAAAGTGATTGAAATAATAAACGAACCGTATCTTTATAAGCATTACATGTATATTGACTTCCCCTGTTCATTATGATATGTATGTTTACAAGTATTTTTAGCATATATTCAAAGTTGTACCTAGTGCATCAGCTTCCCAAGGCAGGTGTAAAACTCAGTACAAATTTAGAAAAAAAATGTCGCCTCCTAAAATTGTTGGAAAGCAAGGGCATTGAGCCCAATCCTCTGGGTTAGAGAACACATCACGTACCACTACACCAATACTAGTTCAAAGAAACAAAATACAATGCACAGCTGAAAATTAACTCACATAATTTTTTTCCTTCTCCCCCGTTGCCTCCTTCCAGAGGGTTGCCCTAGTCGGTTGCCTAACTAGCCTACCCTTAGGGTCAGGCCTGCATATATCATTTCAACCAAACACAAGGTTATGTCTAGGTTGTAGCTAGTTTGACCTACGTACATCAAGGGCATTCCATGTCATGTGCCTAAAATCATGATTTATTTATTTTTATTTATTTAATATTATTTTCATAGAGCAGTTCCAACCACGGAGATGGGATTGGTCGATTCATGGTAACTCGGCTAAGGCCAACCCCGAACGTAGAAAAGTTGCAATGGGCTGTTAGCCATCTTATTTTAAGTCGTCTAATCACGTGGATTGCAATCCACATGATGTCATCCCCGTATATAAAACCAGCTGTAAACCCTACTTCTATTCATCTCTCCCAGTCGTCTTCAATTTCCTCCAATCCACCATTACAACAAACAACTTCACTGAAACATTTTGATATTTTGAGTATAATACGGATGTACGGAATTATTCGTTCCTATAACACTTCAAACATTATTCATGAATATCTTTAGGAAATGGGATTCAGAGATATTTTAAGTATGTTTGGTCATACTTGAGTACTCATTTATTTACTAAATACATTCGATTATATTCACGGAAATAATATCTTTTAATTGCTTATATAGGTATTGGTTTATTTTAATTTTGGTGTTATGTGGGGCTTTGGTTACGTGTTGGTAGAAAACAACTCATACATTCCATTTTAGTTTTGGAGAGTTAGGTGTCGTCCATTTTGATTTATCCATGCTTACTGGTTTAGCTCTTGTGAGGGCGACCCTAACATATGATGAGCAGCTCCAGGATTTTGACAGTTCAGCGATTATATTTCCATATCTTAACTTACAAGATGGTACTACATCATGATCTACATATTAGATGCTCGTACATCAAACATACACATATAGAGTTACTTCAAGTTCGTTCTAATGACCTATATTTTTCAGTCATTTGAATATTTAAATTTTTTTAAATATTATATTAGAAATGTTTATGAATTTTTATATCAAATGTATTTATTAAACGACATTTGAACATAAAATTTACATTTAATTATAAATGATTCGCAGCAGCGCGGTAGTTCGTAATATTGAATTTTGAACTTCAATTGAATATATAAAATCCAGTATAAGTCGAAATTCTTTTAAACAAGAATTGTCTGAATCTATTTGATTATAATTTTCTAATGAAATAAAAAACTCAGGATTTCATATTATAGACTGTTAGTTATGTCAATTTTTTTCTTCCAAAAAGTCGCTATGGAATCGTTTATAAGCCATAACGATTTATTTAATAAAATAAAATGATTTTAATATAAATTGAATATTGATATAACAATGGAATTTTCATAATATTGAGTTTACTATTCGAATTGGTTTGGGGTTATACGAAATTTTATTTGAATATATACAATAATATCGAATTTATTTTATTTAATTGAATTGTTTTGAAATTAATTTATATTCGATCGATATTATTTAACCCTTAAGAGATAGCAAATTTTCAAACAACCTCCGTTTTCAACGAGACGAGCTTTATTAGAACCATAAAAGCTAATTATTGCGAGATTTCCAATTTGGAGCCAATGAGAGTTATTTTGTGAGTGTGCAAAGTTTAAACGTGAACTAATCAATAAATTGAAAATTTAAAATGACTTTGTTTTGCAAATGGAGTCGGATTTCAATGAAATTAGTTTCCTTGAGCCCCGAAACGTTAAGACATAGCGGTGGGTTCATTTTCATTGGGATCGGGTATCTTTTGTGATGGTAAAAATATTAAATGCTCAACGACCGCTAGTGGTAAAATTTAATAACCACAAAAAAATGAACGTACCAAATCAAAAGCAAAATAAAATAAAATATATATATAGCCTACCCTATATAAAAAATTTACAGCCAAATATCATATATGCACATGTTAACTCCCCTACCCAGAATTTCATCTGTTGCCTAATATTTATATACACATGCCTAAGCTACCTTAACTATATAGCTAAATGCCCGTATGCACATGCCTTCTGAACAAAAGAAACCACACATATATTATAGCCTATACCATGCAGCCTGAATTCCTATACGCACATGACTCCAACTTATCCAACTACATGCCTTTCCTACAACCTATTTATTAAATACATGAACATGGTATGCCTACCCAGCCTCTTTTCACGCAGCATAACTATTTAATATCTGCACATGCAATTTCTAAAACCCTCTTCACATGCCTAGCGGAACTCAATCAGACCTCATTTATGCATGAACCCTGTTCGGACCTTCAAACCAATGGTCCAACCTTCAATTTTACACGGTTAAACCACGGTTTTTTTTCCTAATTTTCATTGTGTAATTCTCTCTGATCAATTCATCTTTTGTATTGTTTTGAAAATAACAACTAAAATATTTTAAAAAATCATACCAGTTCCAACATCTAAACCATAATCTTTACCACTTTATTCTAAAAACATGTGTTTGTTTGTGCCTTTGCTATTTGATTATATGATGCAATCTATTAATGTTGATGAATAAATAGACGACTTTCAAATTTTACTATTTATTTGTTTGAGTACACATAAAATTTGCTTATCCACATTTCCACCATTAACAAGCACGTGTGGTTTTTGACGGTTTGACCGATCAGACCTTCGAAACCTCGGACCATGAGTGCTTATGGTTCGATTCATGGCCGGGTTTTAAAAACAGTGATTGCAAGACTATCATTCCAGCCATGGATTTAAGCACAACTTTATTACATTGGTTCCTAAAGAAGATAAGTCATTTTTTTAATATTTTATCATAGATATCTTGCGCTAATGATTTAAATAAAATAATTCTAAAATTAAATGTTTCACGATCAAACATTTGCTTCCATATCTAACTGCCGAGGATCAAACAACCCATGTCCGGACTGCAAATTTGGAGAAAATGCTTTATTGGGTCGCGAACTTGTACGTTATTTAAAGAAAAAAAGGCTGAAATATGGATCAACATCGAATTACAAAAGATGTATGATATAGTGAATATGGATTTTGTGTGTTACATGTTTTATATAATGGGGTTTCCTCTATCAATGGTAAATCTTATTTATGAGTGAATAAGCAACCCCATATTTACCAAAAATATCTACGGTGTCATTTTGTAACAAAGCAACTTTCCTACCTCCATACTTAAACAAACCATCTTTATCATAACAACAAATTACCTGGTCAATATCATCCTTAAACTTTCTTACACCAGCATCATAATAATTATGAAAGAAACCCTCCAAAATTAACACCATGTAATGACAACATATAATATCTTGTCTTCTGTCCCTCCTCGTTTACTTTTGAAATAGCTAAAAACATCCAAAAGTTATTTTAAACTGCACCTATACTCCCACTACTACAAAAGTGGGCATATTCGACACTATTCTTCTGTGGCCGTAGATCAAAAAAGCGTTGCCGTAGGCCCTTTTTTCAAATAGGCAACACCAGAGGGGCGTGGCATCCGCGGCCGTTGCATTAGACATCTAATGCAACGCTTTTGTCCATCTACGTCCACGGAAAGAAAGCGTTGCCTTAAGTAGAACTTTTGCCCTATTGCAACAACATATCCATGTAATGCAACAACATACAGCGTTGCCTTAAATAGAAGCCAGACCATGGCTTCCAGCTCATGATACTGGGGTCCGCATTGACTTTCCACGTCAGCTGTCAACGTGGCACATGCCACGTCAGCTCGCCACGTCAGCTGCACATGTGTCACATGCCACGTCAGCTATCCACGTGGCGCCACGTAAGCTGTGGGGCCCACGTGTCGTACCATTGTGGAATTAATAATGTTAAACTTAATGCAACACCACAACACAGTCTAATGCAACACCACAGCACAGTCTAACGCAACACCACAAAAATCAAATGCGACACCAGGAAAAAATCAACTGCAGCTGTAATACAACCTTGTAATTACAGATTCTGCAGTACATATATTCAATCCAAAACATTGTACCACATTCATACATATATACCAAAATATTCATACAACAATTCCTCCCAAAACATTCATCACCACAGTCAGACCAACCAATTATATATACCAACTCACAAGTATCATCACCAACACATTCCACAAGTACTGCCATCACCAAAACATACCACAAGTACTGTCATCACAAACACATACCACAAGTGCCATCATTTAAAAGAACAATCCGAATATATCACAAGTGCTAACACATACCATCCAAATACTTCAGTTAGTTGCCGAGGTTGAAGGAGTACAATTGTCAGCATCTTCATCACTTGTTGTGGTGACACAAAGGTCTCCGACATCTAAATTTAAATCTGGATTGGCTTCACCTAGCTTTTTTAACACCCACGACACGTTCTCTTTAACTTTTCTATTCACCTTTTCCTCCAAGTCCGCCTCCAGCTCTTGCCTTATTTTTTTTGTCAACTCTTGGACATAGCTGTCCAAAGAACCAGGATTTGGAGACTTTTCAGCCAATTTGCCTCGCCTTCCTACAAGCCAGTTACGCGTGTGCCTCTTCCCACCAGAAACCAGTGCATCTGCCTCAGCAATGTTTCCAGCATCCACCATTGCTTGCACCTTCGCCTACAAAATGAAAACCAGGCAAGCATATAGATAAATAGGCAGCTGGCAGGAATGAATTTATTAACAGAACTGGTTCTCTTTCAAACTAACTATATATGTGTTCGATTTAATATGCAGCTCCAACAAACGTACAATGTGCCAATTATACTGACAAAAGTATTGCTATTTCAGTATCTAATTATATATGTACTCACGTATTTGGCCTTCAGTTCATCCGTGTTAGTCTTGTAACTTCGACCCGGTTCTCGTTTATAAGTTTCTAGATAAACCAAGGCAGCGGATGGGGAGGCTTTTTCTGGGTCCTTCTTTCTCTGTCAAGTATTAGGATTACCAATAATTCAATGATATAATTAATTAGAATTATCATGTGGTCAATTCAACTCAATCACAATAAAAAATAACTTAAGTTCAGAAAAACACATACTATCTTTTCTTTGGCTACTGCATGAGTTTTGGGACCCATGGTATGTGTCTCATTCAACGAATTACGATGCGCGGAATTAGAATCAGCTAGGGCCTGGAAATCCAAAAAAAATAGCACTAAACAAGGATAATGTGAACTACTAAAGATTAGCATTAAACAAGATAATGTGAACTAATAAACATTATACAAATGTGAATATCATTAAAGCCGTACCTGAACTGCTTCATCCCCCCAGTAGTCCAAGAGCATTTTAAAATCCTCCAACGGAATTGTACTGGGCCTATTTGCAAGCCTTTCCTCATCAGTTGAGTATTTTTTATAATACCTTGTTTTGATGCGAGACTTGTACTGCCTCCAAGAGTCGTTAAGCGTGTTCAAGACCCACTTGTGTCCTTCTTCCGGTATGACATACCTAGCCTACAATATAGCAATCACAAAATTCAGGAAACAAACTAATTAAGTAAAACCAAACATTTAGGAAGTCAGTTGAACTGTATATGGTTAAGGAAATTAGATTGTACCAGAGCATAATCCAACATTTGTCGCTTTAATTGATCAGGAACCACATGCCAATTGATGTAAGTAAGAGACACATTATCCTTTGCTAGTGTACCAAGAAAATTGCTTAACTCTGTAATATTATCAGAAACTGGCTGGCCATCCTCATTCAACTCAATGACTACTTTATCATCAGGGGTTCTAGCATGCACCTTGGTCATTTTTGACTTCCCTCTAGGATTTTTTGGACCTTGTACTTTATCTACCAGGTTCAAAAATGTGAATAGAAAAAAGACACACTCAACAGTGCAGTGCAGTGCACAGATAAAGAAACATTATTATTTATATATATACCTGTACCTGCTTCATCTTCCTGTGCAATCCATTCCTGCTCTAATCGATCGGTAAGATTTTCCATTGTTAGAGGCGCTTCAACGTTCTGCTTTTGACGTTTCCGCATCGCTAAATAAGCAGCAACTGAACCAGCAGCTTCACATGAACTGGTTGATTGTTTGAACAATTTGCTACATGTAGGTTTTAAAACGGATGGCCGAGACGTTGTAGGTTTTATAACTCCTGAAAAAGACGGTGTAGGGTTCGTAAGTTTCTTTAATGTTTCTGTCTGTTTCTCCCGGTTACTGAGTTTCTTTGGAGTGGGAGTGAATGTCAGGATCAAATCCTTGTTGGAGCCAGCTTTCTTTGGAGGGGGGTGCGCTTCATCGCTTCCTTCTCAATTTCAATGGCTGCATTGGTTCCCGCACGAGTTCTCGGTCCAGGTAAAAGATCCTTTGACTTAACCATTTTGATTCTCTACAATTAAGTTGAAGTTCAAGATTTTTTACGTTCATAAAGGCAAATACAATAAGTAATAAACAAATAACTTCTTTATACCTCCAAATCTGATGAATCATCAGTGACGTCTTCACCAGCATTGTCTGGGATGTATTCATCACTTCCAGCAACATCTTTACATTTATCTTTCTTATTTCGTGCGGCAGCCTCTTTCATACAACTAACCAATGAAGGCACCCCAAGTGATCTACTAACTGCATCATTTTCTTGCATGCGCGCGATTCGCTCTTGTTCATACTTCGTCAAAACTGATGGTTGTGAGAACTGCAAGCAGATTGGCATTATTACTCACCATCGATGATAAATTTAAGCTAGTTAACCAAATAGAGTTGACGTATAAACAGTTCTTGCTATTTTGACAGAATGCATGCACAAAGAACAAACAGTTACTTGAATTAGCTGCAGCCTTCATGGTCGGAATAAGATTTCATCCGGATTAATAAAACTGAAATGAAAACTGAAAAATACCTGAACATCAGCTTCATTCTCTCGGGTAACATCATCTTTACCTGTTTCATTTTCTACATTTAATTTCCTCCGGGTTCCTTTGTCCGTCACAGTAATATCTTCTTCACCATTATCCATATCAGGCTCCGACGATAGTTTGTTCTGACCCACTTGAGTTGGGTTGTTTTTCATCATTTTGTGTTGCTGCTGAAGTCTATGTGCAGTAGTATACTTGCGCTTTGCAACCGGCTTCTTAGCAGAACCTGGAACAATAAAAATAATAACGATGGCCTCCTTCAAAGTTCTGTACACACACAGAGATATATATAAGAATGGATCTATATTACATATACATATATACCTTGAATTATGTTTTTCCTTGGCCGTATGATTACATGTGGCTGCAGTTGAATCAACGGCTCACTGTCTTTGTCAATGGTGTTGTCGATGTAAAAAACCACGTCTTCTTGCTTATTGCAGCCCTGTACGTACTCGTTTACGTCCTTGTGATTCAGTATTAGCTGCCAGCCACCCCTCGTTCCTTTTCTGATGTAGACTCCTCCTATTTCAGTGTAATGGAGACAATCTTTAACAAAGTCCATAAGCACACTGTAAGAAAACCGGTCTACATCATATTTTGTTACTACGAAGGATTCTCTGCCAACGTAACATGCCCTTCGAAACTGTCCACCATGTTGCAGTCGGATATTAATAAGTTCATCCATCCTGTACAAAATGAATACATTAGAACAAGGTACATGCATGTTAAAGTGGACAAAAAACAACAACTATAACATTTTGGTCTATAACCAATTTAGATGACAGTAAAGAACATAGCATTAAATCATAAAACATGCGAACATTGTAGATTGCAATATGAGAAAAGAGTGCCAAATACATTCATCAAAGATAATAATTTCCAGCTAAAAAAAAAGTGCCAAATACATCATGAATTAGACCAAATTAAAGCAATAGGAAAGAGGAATTTTTTGTCCTAACAAGACGGAACAGGATCAGGAACTTCTGCTTCTAGTTCTGTTTCTAGTTGTATTACGGGGACATCATCCCTAATCCAACCCCCATCAACAATTTCTGGTTCTAGTTCACCACCTATGCCCTTATCATGTGGTTGCGTATTGCTCATGTCTTCTTCCATTGCATTCTCATTTTCAGTATCACACCAATCTCTCGGCAATTTTTTAATAACGTAATGACTGTTCTTTTCAACTGCATCTTCCACATAAAATACTTGCTGCACTTGCGAAGACAGGACATAAGGATCAGTTTTATGGCACTTGCTAAAATTTACTCGAGTAAGACCATATGAATCTTTTTCCTCTTGGTACCAGCAACACTTAAAAAGGACCACTGTGAAAGCTCCCCAATAATCAAGCTCAAAAATTTCTTCGATTGATCCGTAGTAATTGACATCACCCACTATTGGGTTTTGGTCTTTCGAACATGCAAAGCTGGTGGTTTTGGCAGTCAAAAATACACCACTATTTTGTGTAGTACATCGAGAATCTCTAAATTTTGTGTGGAATCTATATCCATTTACTATATAACCGGTAAACTTCCTAGCTACTCGATTAGGACCTAATGCAAACACCTCTACATCTGTTGAAATCTTGTCCTTTTTCAGAACCTCTTCTTTAAGCCAATTCCAAAACTCTTCGAAATGTTCTCGTTCCCTCTTGTATCTTCTTCTATTTGCAAGACCATCCACAAAAGCTCGATGAACCCTAAATAATAATTACGGTCAAAAAACTACGAAATGCAGATGTTAATTTATAGTTAAGGAAAATGATATAGGAACTTAAGAACTTACTCGATCAAACTCTCAATTTCTTTATTACCGGAATTGAACAGAACATAGCGATGTGTTGCCTTCCAAACTGCATCTTTCAAATTGAACATCTTTCCATCTTTATTCTTCTTTGTTCCAATATGATATTCCAAATCTGTTTGACATCTTCCAAAATCAATCGACGTGTTTTCTGTTCCTCCATCAACGCTTAAAAATCTTGAACAGAAGGTCACACACTCTTCTGCCAAGTAACCTTCTGCAATCGAACCTTCCGGTCTGTTTCTATTTCGCACATAAGATTTCAACTTTCCTAGATATCGCTCAATTGGATACATGCATCTAAGATGTTCAGGCCCACCGTATTCGATTTCTCTGCATAAATGAACAGGCAAGTGTACCATTATATCGAAAAAAGCCTGTGGAAAAATCATTTCAAAATGACAAAGTATCTCTACAATTTCTTTTTGCAGCCTCTTGATATCATCCACTTCGATAACCTTGCTCCATAGTCCTCTAAGGAATGCACTAAATCTGATCATTGATAACGCAACCTCGGGTTTTGACGCTTTCTTCACAGCAAATTGTAACAAATATTGGAGTATGAAATGAGCATCATGGCTCTTATATCCCACAACCGTTCTCTCTTTTACGTGCACGTACCGACTAACATTCGAGGCACAACCGTAGGGCAGTTTGGCGTTCTTCAATACAGAGCAAAATATTTCTTTTTCCTTGTTTGTCATATCAAATATTGCAGCTCTAATTTCAACATGCTTTCCATCACCACATTCAACCGGATGAAGGGCCTTCCTTATGCCCAATTCCTGTAAATCCAAACGAGCGTTTAGGTGATCCTTCGACATGCGACCTATATTAAGTAAAGTACCTAATATTTTGTCGCATATGTTCTTCTCTATGTGCATGGCATCCAGGTTATGTCGAAGGGGATTATGACACCAATATGGTAAGTCAAACAGTATTGACCTCTTTTTAAAAGGGCCGTCACTTTTACCAGGTTTCTTCGTCTTATCCCCAAACCAATTTTTGAACCCCCGCAATAACTCTTCAATATCAGTTCCTGATAATATTTTTGGAATGCTCCCCATTTCAGTTTCGCCATTAAATCTCCTCTTATCTAGCCTCCACTTATGTGTCGGATCAAGAAACTTTCTATGGTTCATATAACACATTTTTTTGCTATGCTTCAAATAATTTGAAGAAGTTTCGTAATGGCATACTGGACACGCTAGTTTCCCCTTCGTGCTCCAACCTGACAACATGGCATATCCCGGAAAATCACTAATGGTCCATAAGACGCTTGCACGTAAATTAAAATTCCCATCAGTCAAGGAATCATATGTTTCGATGCCAACATTCCATAACGCTTTCAATTCCGCAATTAAAGGCTGCATATATACATCAATACTGTTCTTTGGAGAATCTGGACCAGATATTAATGTTGAAAGAATCAAATTCTCTTGTTTCATACATAACCAAGGCGGAAGATTATAGTTTACCAACACAATTGGCCATGTACTATAACTTGAATTCATTGAACGATATGGATTAAATCCATCAGATTCTAGACCCAATCTAACATTACGATTTTCTGATGAAAAATCAGGATAGCGAGCATCCATCATCTTCCATGCCACACCATCAGCCGGATGTCTTAATTTTCCATCTTCTTTTCGTTCCACTTGGTGCCATCTCATAAGCTTGGAAAATTCTTTGCACATAAACATCCTTTGTAACCTTGGTCTTAGAGAAAGTACCTCATAACATTTGCCGGCACTTTGGGAATCGACTTTGGTGGATCATTATTATCAACGATGTCTTCCTTTTCTTTTACAGCCCATCTCGAAAAACCACAAATGTCACAAGCCTCTTTATCTTTATTCTCTTCCCAATATAACATGCAATGGTTTGGGCATGCATGTATTTTATGGTAATTAAGACCTAAATCCTTAATGACATTCTTTGCAGCGTAGGAAGACAAAGGCAGCTGGGCATCAGGAAAGGCTTCTTTTATAAGCTTTAGTAATTCCCCAAACGCAGACTCGTTAATTCCATAAGCACACTTTAAATGATAAAGCCTGATCAAGAAACTTAGTCGAGAAAATTTAGTGCAGCCAGGATATAACGGTTTTTTCCCTTCTTTAACATGCCGATAAAATTTCTCGGCCTCTGGATTTGGTTCTACTACAAAGTCCTTGGGATTTTGACCAAATTTGTAACCCGCACACTTGAACATCACATCTAAATTATCCTCAAAATCCATCTCCGTTGCACAATCCATATGGTCATCAACACCTATTAATTTTGTCTGTGAAACTTCACAAATCCACCCGGTATGTAAAGGAGAAGGGCCATTAAAAATAAGATGATCGTATATGACATTTTCACAATACCAATTACGTTCTGTACATTTTTTGCAGGGGCACTTCATCTCATCACCTACTTTATAAATGGGAAATGCATTTCTTAGAAAAGCTGTTACCCCTCTTACATATTCTGCGCTCGATCTCGGAAGTCCTATCCATATGTAATACTCACTATCCATTGCCACAATCTAACCACGGCTTAGTAAGACTAAATTTGATACCCCTAAGAGTTTCAAGACACGAACAAGGGCTACCCTGTAATGTTAGACTAAATTAGAAATAAAAACAAAACAAGTTAATAATTTACAAATATACATAATTAGTGTGATGATACAAGGACGATTGTTTTGATATGAATTATCACTGACTTTTGGAACTGAGTTACCAAGAGAATACGTACATAAAACAAGCAACAAAGGATACTGAACACAAATGCATAACATTACATGACTGCACCAAAACAAAACAGTACAGATACAAAGACTATACAGGTGATACATAGACGATACAGTTGTATCTAATACAAAGAACGATGCAATAATTTAATTTTGTCGTCTAATGTTTAGCCCTTGAAGCTGGTCGTTAAGTCTACTAACATCAGTTCGAAAACCAATAACATGATTCTGCAGCGTTGTAAGTTGATGTTGTATCTCATTTGCGTACTCAGCGGCTCGACTTGGAAACTGTTGGTCAATCCACTGCCAAAAGGTACACCCTGTGGGATAAACCCGACATCTAAAATAACGACGACCAATGTTGAATCCAATCGAAATAACATCTTCTGCAGCGGCATACCCACAATGACACATTATGATTGGTGAGTCAGCATGTTGTTCGTTAACCACTTGGTTGTTTTGATGCTGACGACGCAAACGACTATGCCGTCGCATCGCCCTTTCTTCACGTCGTTCTTCTTCTCGCCGTTGTCTTCGGAGTTCTTCTTGCTCTAGTTCATACTCAAGCAAATCATCGTAGTGCCTTTCTTGCATCTCTATATAAAAATCAATAGGAGTTTCTGGTGATGATGGGTTTGACAGTCCTAGATCACCCATGCCCAGGGTATCTTCGTAGTCATACGATGTAGGAAGAGATATAGGCATTATTTAACTACAAACAGAAATAGACATTTGAACATTCATATTGGATTTCTTTTATCCTCTAAATTTTGTTAACACCTTTGGAAATAGGCATTATTTACCAATACATCAATGGTTTGGCAAACATAAAAATACAGAACTTGCACAATTTCAACACATGCAAACATATAAATACAACACTTCAAGTATAAAAACCCTAATTTAAGGTAATCGGTATACCCAAATCACCCAGAGACTTTGAACGCAGATCAAAATAGGTTAGAGATGAAATCAACTAAATAAAACCTAAATGATGAAGCCCTAACTACCTGTAATTATCCTAAACGATCCAAATTGGAGATGTAAAGTTCGTAAAATAGGAGCAATCGAAGGTTTATAGTTTGTAACCTGAGGAAGAGTAGCAATCGGAGGCGTTCTTGGACGGATTTCGTGGAGAGAGAAACGGACAGAAGGAGGAGTACCGGAGAAATTTGTTTTGGGGGGAAGTATTTCGTGAATGGGGAAACTGTCGCGCCAAATTTTCACTAAGCCGTAGCAAGGATCAGCTTGAACCGTTGGATTAATCAACATCTACGGTTATTTATTTGTTTAAACTGATAACGCGGATCGCTGACCTGGCATGTATTTATGTAATGCAACACTTTGAACTGGTGTTGCAAGAATCGGCAAAAACCGTTGGATTAATCAACATCTACGGTTATTTATTTGTTTAAACTGATAACGCGGATCGTTGAATTGGCATGTATTTATGTAATGCAACACTTTGAACTGGTGTTGCAAGTCACAGCACAAGAATTTCAACCGCAACACTGTGTTCACATCTAATGCAACAACAAATGAATGTTGTTGCAGAAGATCAAAGAATGCATAGCTTTCGCCATACTTTTCATGCAACGCACACAAATTAGTGTCGAATATGCCCACTTTTGTAGTAGTGTCCTCTTTACATGTACATTTTTTTCTTCTCAATTTCTTGCACACTTTCACCCTGTTATTCTTCCTTATTAACATTAGAAATTTCCTCCTGCATTCTCACAAAAATCAGTTTCTTTAGAATCAGATGACTTCTCACAAAAAACAGCTTCCTTAGCAATTTTTTCAAATAATCTCTATAAAACAGAAATAACATCCAATAAATCAATCAATCAATAAATCAATTTGTTTTGAAAATTGGGGGAGATTGTTGTAAATTTTCAAATATTGTTTGGGATATGGGTTTGTTTTTGAAGAGGGAAGCAAGAATGGAAGAAGATAAGGTGTAGGGATTAGTCCCACATTGTAGAATATAAAGGATTTTGTCTCTATATAGGTAAAAGCTTGATACATGATATCAAAAGAAAGAAGAGAAAGAGGAATAAGGCAATGGGCCTTGAACATGAATTTGGCATAGATAATAATCTTTGAAATGTCAAAAGGTGGGCCTTGAGCCTTGGGGCTCTTGGGGTCTTGTGATCCAATAGGCCGCGGAAACAAACCAGTCGACAGGCCAAAATGTCACCGGTCGACCGTTTTCAAACAGAGAACAAAACGGTCGACTGGTTAAGTTTTGGCGGTCGACCGGTTTCGTCCTGAAGGGACGTGACGGTCTTGAATTGAGAATTGAAACAGATACAACCGTAGCAAACGGTCGTGACGTTTCGCTGAAAGGATGCCTCCTCTTCCTTGCTTATAAATAGCGACGCCCAGAAACGTTTCAAATAACTTTGAAATCATTTCTTCTTCTTCCTGTACGATCTGCAACGCCATTAAAGCGTATCTAAACGTTGTTTCATCTGTAACGCCTCTGAGGTGTTGCAAAGTCCAAAAATACGTTGCAGATTCGTTCTCCTCTTCTTCTCTTCATTCTCTACACTACTTGCATCATCAGAAACCAAATTTAAGAGCGTTCTTGGTCGGATCAAAATCGTACAAATTTTGAATCCGATAACGCTGTTTCAAGGCTTCATTGAATCCTGAAGTCAATAGTTCGTTAACCCGTTTGTACCTGGTGGGTTGAACTATTGTCTGAAAGAATTTGCTCCGCAAATCCTTGAAGTCAGAAGTACGGCATTTATTCTCCTCCATTACCGTCTCAAACCACAAAATCCCCAACAAATTTTCAGATAATACATTCAACCATAGAAGGTTTGAGCGCGTTACAAGTAATGAATTAGCATTTGACGAAGTTAGAGCGAGAGAATTTCACTCGTTGGCAAGAGACCATGAAATTCTTCCTGATCACGGTCAAGTTATTTCATATTCTCGAAGATGGATTGGAGAAAATACCGGAGGAAACAGATAAGGATAGTGCGGAACTAAAAGCAAAAAGGGCAAAGCGCAAAGAGGAAGATTTTCTATGCAGAGGTCACATTCTGAATGCACTATCTACTCCGATACACAATGCTCACAGGACCTTGGACACCGCGAAGGCTCTCTGGACTGCGCTAGAAAGAAAATATCGCATCTCTGAGGCAAGTAATAAGAAATTTCTTATATGCAGTTTTATGGATTTCAAAATGGTCACTAACAAGTCCATAATTGGACAAGTTAGTGAAATACTACTGTTAGTAAATCAACTTAAGGATGCCGGTATTGATCTCCCTGAATCATTTGTTGTTGGAGTTATTATTTCGAGACTCCCGAATTCTTGGAATGATTATAAGAAGAAATTAAAGCATGCGGAAACGGATTATGATTTAGACGGTTTACAGCATCATCTTCGTATTGAAGAGGATTCTCGTAAACGCGAACTAGATGATAATCCGCAAACTGAGTCTCAATCTAAGGCTAATAATGTTGAAATTAACGATAAGTTGAAGCCTAAGAACGAGATACAGTTTAAAAAGAAAGGTACTAACTCCAAGAATAAGAAGAAGGGTGACTGTTACTATTGTCACAAACCCGGCCACTATGCCCGAGACTGTCGTCTTCGGAAGAAACAACAAAAAGCGAATATGGTCGAAGAAAAGCTTGTGGCTGTCATACAAGAGGCGAACTCCGTTAGTGGAATTGATAATGATTGGTGGCTCGATACTGGAGCAACTATTCATATTTGCAAAGACCGTAATCTGTTCAAGACTTACGATGAGAATAACGGAGAATCCAGCGAAGTAACTAGCACAAACAAAGTTGCAAGAAAAGTTCTGGGAAAAGGCACTATTGAATTGACATTCACCTCTGGGAAAGTTCTTACTTTAGTCAATGTATTTTATGTACCTGATATGTGTAAGAATTTGATTTCTGGATACCTTCTTAACAAAGGAGGATTCAAGATGGTGTATGAGTCTGATAAGTTAGTATTGTCCAAGAACAGCAAATTTATTGGACAGGGATATTCTTGTAACGGCATGATTAAGTTGAATCTAATAAAGAAATCTTCTTCTTATATTGTTGACTCTGTTAATTTATGGCATAGTAGATTAGGACATGTTAATTATAAGTCACTTAGAAATATGCATAAATTAGGATTAATTTCTGATTGTGATTTCGAATCCATTTCTAAATGTGAGATATGTGTTCAAGCTAAAATACATCGAAAATCCTTTAAATCTGTTGAAAGGAAAACTGGTTTGCTTGATTTGGTATATAGTGATGTTGGTGACTTGAAAAGTCATATCACCTATGGTGGTAACCAATACTATATAACGTTTATTGATGATTATTCTAGATATGCTTATGTATATCTAATGAAATCAAAAGATGAAGCCTTTGATAAATTCAAAATTTACAAAGCAGAAGTCGAAACACAATTAAGAATTAAAATTAAAGTGTTACATTCAGATCGTGGTGGTGAATATTTTTCAAATGAGTTTACTTTGTTTTGCAAACAAAATGGTATCATTCACCAATGTACCGCCCCTTATACACCACAACAAGTGTTGCTGAGAGAAAAAATAGAACTTTAGTAGAAATGGTTAATGCCATGCTCATAAGTTCTAATTTGCCTTATAACCTATGGGGTGATGCTATGTTATCTGCATGTTACATTTTAAATAGAGTACCACTTAAGAAAAATAATATTTCTCCTTATGAATTATGGTTCAATAGAAAACCTAATCTTACTAGACTTAAAGTTTGGGGTTGCTTAGCATATGTTAGAAAACCAGACCCTAAACGACCAAAGTTAGGTAATAGGGCTTTTAAATGTGTTTTCATTGGATATTCTCCTAATAGTATAACTTATAGATTTATGATTCTTAATACCTTAGAAGTCATAGAATCTGTAGATGTAGAATTTTTTGAAAATCAAACTATTGAGAATCCATTGAGATCATCTAGTCCAGAACCAACTGAGACTAATGATACAAATGATGATGAATATGCTCCTGCTCAAAACAGCAAGGAAGTGTCAGTACCGGATGATAGTACTGAACACAGAAGAAGTAAAAGAGCGAGAATAGAGAAGGACTATGGTCCTGACTTCATAACATATCTCGTAGAAGGCAATAAGGACGAAGTCCTTAATGTGACAAGATATGTAATGAACGTCGATGATGATCCCAAAACTTATTCTGAGGCTATGAGTTCTAGAGATTCTAATTTCTGGAAAGAAGCTATCAATGATGAAATGAATTCCATAATGTTAAACCAAACTTGGGTATTAAGCGATTTACCTCCTGGTGCTAAACCTATAGGATGTAAATGGATATTCAAGAAAAAGTTGAATACAAATGGATCCATTGATAAGTTTAAAGCCAGATTAGTTGCTAAAGGATATAAACAAAGACAAGGAGTAGATTATTTTGATACATATGCTCCGGTGGCTCGCATATCTTCGATACGTTGTTTAATAGCACTTGCATCAATTCATAACTTGGTCATACATCAAATGGATGTAAAGACAGCTTTTCTAAATGGAGATTTAGAAGAAGAGATATACATGGAACAACCTGAAGGTTTCATAACCCCAGGCCAAGAAAAGAAAGTTTGTAAATTAGTTAAATCTCTTTATGGCCTGAAGCAAGCTCCCATGCAATGGCATGAGAAGTTTGATAAAGTTGCATTGTCATTTGGATTCATTGTTAATGATGCAGATAAATGTATCTATAGCAAATCGGATAACAACGGTTATGTTATAATATGTTTATACGTTGATGACATGCTGATATTTGGTTCCAACATATCCTGTGTAAATGAAACTAAGAAGTTTCTATCTTCTAAATTTGATATGAAAGATCTGGGAGAGGCTGATGTAATTCTAGGAATTAAAATCATTAGGAAAACGGGGGAGTTATTATTAACTCAATCTCATTACATTGAGAAGTTCCTAAAGAAGTATAATCATTATGATAACAAACCAGCACCAACTCCTTTAGATCCAAGTATAAAATTAGAAAAGAACACTGGACGTACCATTTCTCAATTGGAATATTCCAGTATTATTGGGAGTCTTATGTATGCTATGCATTACACTAGACCAGATATCGCACATGCTATAAGTGTATTGTGTCGATTTACGAGTAATCCAGGTTTCGAACACTGGAAAGCCATTTCCAGAGTCTTAGCTTATTTGAAGGGAACCATCAACTATGGTTTATCCTATAAAGGATATCCTGCTGTAATAGAAGGATATAGTGATGCAACCTGGAACAATGTAGAATCGAAATCCAAGTCTACGACTGGATAGATATTTACATTAGGAGGCACTGCTGTGTCTTGGGCTTCCAAGAAGCAGACCTGTATATCTGATTCAACTATGTTGTCAGAATTGATTGCATTAGCAGACGCATGTAAAGAAGCGGAATGACTTAGAAATTTGTTAGTAGAAATCCCATTATGGAAGAAGCCATCTCCAGCAGTCTTGATTAATTGTGATAATCAAGCAACGATATATAATGTTTCTAATAAAACATATAATGGAAAATCTAGACATGTAAGTCTTAGACATCACATGGTGAGACAATTACTCAAAAGTGGAGTTATAACTGTTGATTACATAGAAACAAATAAAAACTTGGCTGACCCACTTACGAAGAGTCTTCCAAAGGCTATGGTTTCTATAAAGTCAAAGGAAATGGGACTAAGGTCTGTGAATGAAGATTGATCATCCTTAACAGAAACCCAACTTGTGTCTTGAAAAGGATAGACAAAGTTCAATGGTACCAACAAGTTAAGGAAATGATTATGGAACACTAAATCAATAATCCCATAATGTTTAGTGTTGGATTCTGCATGAACAAAGGATGGGTAAATATCCTTAATAAGTCTAGAAACCCTAAAAGGTGTCTCGCAGAAACACCTTGAGTGACTTACCTATATTAGTATGGAAATCAGGCCGTTTCCTAGAAAAGTAGGACCGCTTTCGAAGTAGACTCATGAACCAGGATTTAAGCACATGGCCATTAACGTGCTGAACAATACAGAACACTCTAACTAAGGAATACAACATGTGTGATTGTTCCGGTTTTATCATTAAGGGATACATGGTTCAAGATTCGTTCACCATTGAATCTCGATAGAACTTTGAATGGTTTACACTAAGTAAAAGTTCAAATCCAAAAGATACTTTTATTTATGTGTTGTTTCCACGATGATGCAAAACTTGATCTTAGAACTACATAGGCTTGATCCCACTTGGGTATGTAGGAAGTCACACTAGTGACTCAACCATCCACTTTAATTTATTTTGAAAATTGGGGGAGATTGTTGTAAATTTTCAAATATTGTTTGGGATATGGGTTTGTTTTTGAAGAGGGAAGCAAGAATGGAAGAAGATAAGGTGTAGGGATTAGTCCCACATTGTAGAATATAAAGGATTTTGTCTCTATATAGGTAAAAGCTTGATACATGATATCAAAAGAAAGAAGAGAAAGAGGAATAAGGCAATGGGCCTTGAACATGAATTTGGCATAGATAATAATCTTTGAAATGTCAAAAGATGGGCCTTGAGCCTTGGGGCTCTTGGGGTCTTGTGATCCAATAGGCCGCGGAAACAAACCAGTCGACAGGCCAAAATGTCACCGGTCGACTGTTTTCAAACAGAGAACAAAACGGTCGACTGGTTAAGTTTTGGCGGTCGACCGGTTTCGTCCTGAAGGGACGTGACGGTCTTGAATTGAGAATTGAAACAGATACAACCGTAGCAAACGGTCGTGATGTTTCGCTGAAAGGATGCCTCCTCTTCCTTGCTTATAAATAGCGACGCCCAGAAACGTTTCAAATAACTTTGAAATCATTTCTTCTTCTTCCTGTACGATCTGCAACGCCATTAAAGCGTATCTAAACGCTGTTTCATCTGTAACGCCTCTGAGGTGTTGCAAAGTCCAAAAATACGTTGCAGATTCGTTCTCCTCTTCTTCTCTTCATTCTCTACGCTACTTGCATCATCAGAAACCAAATTTAAGAGCGTTCTTGGTCGGATCAAAATCGTACAAATTTTGAATCCGATAACGCTGTTTCAAGGCTTCATTGAATCCTGAAGTCAATAGTTCGTTAACCCGTTTGTACCTGGTGGGTTGAACTATTGTCTGAAAGAATTTGCTCCGCAAATCCTTGAAGTCAGAAGTACGGCATTTATTCTCCTCCATTACCGTCTCAAACCACAAAATCCCCAACAATCAATCTATCTTATAACATCTTATATAGTAAAACACTAATCAGAAACTAACACTGATATTATCAATTATGAACTCTACTGCAATTAAATATAGAAACGATGGCAACAATACTAAGGGTGCGATTGATTTTGAACGGAAAGGGGAATTCGGAAGGGGTATTTTGAAGGGTTATTTGAAGAGGAATTGTTACGAACGGGAAATGTGTTTTTTTTACGAAAAGAGCAAATTGAAAAGTGTAAAATTATAATTTTATTAATTATTTGTATGTATTTTATTTGTACGGATATGTATAAAAGGGGTGAAAAAACAGCTATTGGCTTGCGTCGGACGCGAAAACTAACTTTTGAACTGTTCGGTCGGAAGAGGCAAATGGTGTAGGTCCCATATCGACGCGTCGGAAGCGTCCGCCGCGGACGCGAAAATTAACTGACAAGTTGGAAAATCAAACGATACGTAAGTGACTCAGTGTAGAAATGCACTGAAAACATTAACAATACTACATTTTTTAACTACCATAACCATAACTTGATATATAATTGTGTTCTCCTAATGGTCAAACAGTGTTGATTAATCCGTGTGTGCTCTTGCAAATTGAAGTGAATATAATTTTTTTTTTTGGGAATAAAAAGGTGTACCTATGACACCTCACAACACAGAAATCCCAAACAAAAACAAAGTACAACAACTTAACATGACACCGACCAACACAAAATAGATCAGCATAAAATATATGCAAAGAAATAACCAGCAAGCCACTCCCAAAAATAATACCCCTACCAAGAACAAACAAACTGTATCGCCAAAGCAGCTCAAAGCTGAAACAAAAAGCCCACAAAGCATATGAATCCACAGATATGCAAACCACGCCAGACTCAACATAAGCCAAATCTCCATAACAACAAAAATGTAATATAATCCACCCTGGCCTGAATAACCCCACAAGAAATCTCCAGCATCAAAAACTCCCAAAAACAACAGAGATGCAAACAAACAGAGTGTGCACTTTTTTTTACAAATTTATTAGGGTGGATGAGATTGCTGCAGTATATGCTTCTGCCCGGTTATATGATATGCAATGCAAATAATGAATTTCTGTATAACTTTTTTCCCACTTGATAATAAAATACTTTCAAATAACTGCTGAATTCGTGATAGTCAAAGAGTAAAATAAGTTAAGTTGGAAATAAAAAGACAAAACTAGCGTGTAATTAGTACCAATCTGAAATACACACAACGCATCATGGACATCTAGCTATCTCCTTGCAAAAATCTTGCACACTTATACATATATATGGATATGAACATATACATAGAGAAGGGACCAACGCTTCTCTAAAGACGTACAACACCAAATATAGCCTCTTTCGATATCAGTCGTTTGTTTCTGTTTGAATAAATGTGTGATCAGCTATAAAAGAGAACTACTATTTGCTAGTATTCAAATGAAAGAAAATGGCTGAAATCAATGAGGCTATGTTGGGATACAAAGACACGATTATCAGTTTAGTGTACTTATTATATGTTTTTTTTGTAATGTTGTTATTACTATTTTAAATATTTTTTGAAGTTTAACTGAAATTGACAAATTATTTAAATAAATGTTTCAGTTTCTATATGCTACAAAATGCAGTATCTGATTTCACATGAAAGGAAAAATCGTGGATTTTCTCAAGCTAAAAACAGCAGTTAATATAGATACTTATGCCAAATGTTATAAAGAAAAACTGCTTGAAGATCATATTAAAAATAACGCCAGTAAATCATGCAATCAGCCCAAACCTGTGCTACAATTGCTTATTATTTAACAGGACTGAAAGACAAACATTACATAAAGAAAAATCACCAGCTTATCAATTAAACAACAAGAACTTAATTATTAAATTTAAGCCTTAAACAAGACGATCATAGCGACACAATGGACAGGTTAGCCTCTGGCTCAGCCATGTCTTAGCACACGAAGTTGGAGGAGGTTCTGGAGCTAGCACGGTCGTTGAAGGTGAACGGTTCTGCAACTTGCGAATTTGGAGCGAAAACCGTTGATGGATGCAACCTCTTTAATCATTGAGGGGAATGGAGGTGAAGAGATTCCCAAAGTGGTGGTGACTCCTTAGCAACAGCGGCAGTCAGCGAATGGAGCGATGGTTCGGAGGGTTGCTGCGATGGAGATTTGGTTTTGCGGTGGAGGTGGCAATCTGAATTGGGGATGGAGAAATCCACCATTGGCCATGATTCGGATTGGGAACATAAAATCGGATTTTGAAAAGTGGATTCGGGAAAGAATAAAAGTAACGATTGTTGATAATAGAAGGAAGAGAGAATGGTTTGTTGTGAGTAAAGAAGGGTACGCTGTTTTTATAATGAAAACGAAGGGAACAGGGTACTGAAGAAGAACAACACGTGTAATTCACAACAGAGCGGCAATGAAAGGTGCTAACTTATTTCTGCACCATATTTCTTGGGACCGCTGCTCAATCTTTAGGAAAGATTATACCAGATATGGTTTCAAATTCAAATATCGGGCTGATGCAAGAAAATGGTTTTGAACGAGCATCACTAAAGACAGTGCATAGCTGAGATGAATGACGTTATTCGTTTCAATGAATATAAATTTTCAAACTATTCATTAACGCATATACTTAACGGTTTATTCATCAAAAATTAATTAACCGTTTAAATTGAAACATTCAACCTTATTTTAAATTAATAAATTTCAGTTCTCAAATTACAATGTTTTATTAGTCAATCAAATTTTGTTACAATTGTATTTGTTCCATACAACGTTCATACTTGGAATATTTTATGAAAATGATTCAAGTCTATATATGTAAATTAGTTAAATAAGACGCAAGTTAAAATACTAAAAAAAATGCAAATTATTTAATCAAAATAGAATTCTATGCTATGAATATATTTATAAAAGCTAAATGCAAAATTTTAGTATCTTAACAAGTTCAAATAAAATGATTTAGAAAACATATTCAGTAAAATAAAATAAATGCTTCTAGTATAAAATAGATAAGTCAAAATAAATATAATGAGAATATAAACTAAAGAAAGTTAAAATATTATAACTGTTTAAACACAAATAATTAAATTGAAAGAAGAATGTTACACATACAAAAGAGCTAGAACACAAATATAAACGTAATATGTAAAAGCCAAATACACAATAATTGCAGTAAAATAGTTAAGTACAAATAGTCAGAACAGAATACAAACAAATGACCAAATATAAATTTTAAAGCTAAAATGTTGTATAACTTTGTTTAAATACAATAATTTAGAAAATTAGAAGCTTTAGTACAATTAGAAAATAGCTAAACACAAATGAATCGTAGATAATTTTACTACAAATCCAACTTTTAGATTTTCGACAACCATTCAAATTAAATGAAAAGAATTAAAATATAAATATATTCAACTATAAATAATTTTTCATATTGTATATCAAAACCCAACTATAAATATTAATTTGAGCGATAAATTTTGAATTAATTTATATTATAATGTCAAAAATTCGGGGTCGTTACAGCCTCCCCCTCTTAAATCTTTTCGCCCTCGAGAAGGAGAGTTGTATAATTGATATTTAAATAAAACAAATTTACTTATAAAGTTTATTAAAATCAAATAAATAAAATAAACTTATCAAAAACACTTACTGAATTTTTTTTGTAAGTTTGAAAATTTAGGAAAAAGGTTCTTAATAGATTAAACACAAAATGCATCATATACTAAATTGGCAAAAGTAGTTTAAAATTGTAAGGTTATTTCGAAATGTAAGTTGTTTAGTTAAAGGAAAAATTCAAAGAGCCTTATAGCTTTAAAAGTTAAAATTAAATGGTTAAATATACGCAATTTAGAAAACCTGGTAGAAAATAGATAATGTTATAAAGTAGTAAAATAATGTAAGTAAAAGAACTTGAAATGGATAAATCATAGGTACAAATGCGAAATATAATAGTTTAAATGATAAGTTAAGTAAATGAATGAATTGATTAAGTTAAATTAAAATACTATATAAGTTACTATATCTTGAAATCGCAGATTTCAAATCATTTGAAAGCTTCAAAATAATTTCTCCGAACTTAGAATCCCTTTTCATTTCAAACCATTTGAAGTATTTTACATTTCTTTTTATCTGGAATCATACTTCTCTTCGGGATTTCAAAACCAAAATTTCTTTCAAATTGCAAATATATATGATGACTTGAAGCCTAACAAGTTCATCGTCGTCCTTGTAAACTTTAGACATGCGTTCATCAGGCGCGTTACCAAAGTATACAAAGACTAAATGTACTTGTTTCAACTTCTCGTCAAAATTATATTCATTTCCTCAAGTTTCCCATGACAAGGCCTAAGGGCAGCCTATTATACGCAATAATATAAATATTCAAGTTCCCTCCGAACACCTAAAGCAGACCATCGTCCGGGTTCTCAAGCGAAATGTACATCACAGTTTTGTCCAGACACAGACCCCCAAGCACAACATCGCGGAGCACATATATCTCCGTTTTTTATCCAGACACGAATACCGTATATACCTAGGTTGCTCTTCCCAAATACCATCATCGAGGGATCCCAAGCGAAGTGTATCTCACGGCTCTCGTCCAGACACGGACCTCCAAATACAAAATCGCGGAGCACATATAACTCGGTTTTCGTCCAGACACAGACCTCCGTATATGCCTAGGTTTCTCACCCTAAATCACACACGTCCTTCTTTTAGTCACGGTTCCCCCGAATCCATGAAAATTATCAATTCATTTCATATCCCGAAGTCACAAAATATTTCGCAACAATAATTCGCAATTACATTCAATTATAGTATTGTTGTCTTTCAAACATTTCAGATATCGGGATTCAAGTCGTCGAAATTTTCTTAGTTCATAAATTAATTTATAAACTATTCATCATATCCAAATTAAATTAATATGGAAAGCAATTTCTTTCAATATTTTGCAAATTAATTCAATCAATTGAAAGTGAAATTTTCAACTTTCAAGCATACAACTTATGTTTCATATTTCGAAATCAATGATCTTATTTAAATATTTCAAGTCTTTCATATTCTCTAAATTAAAGACTTTAAGGATCATTATATCAAGCTTTGAAAATTTCAATTTATTTCAAAATATTCTTTCCACAATTACCCATAAGTTGATATCTTTTAAAAGGTTCAAATTGCCAACAATTCTCTTTTAATAATTGGAAATCAAATTTGATCAATACGATTTTCTTATCGTCCTTTCAATTAAGCTTTTCAAATTTTGGAAGCTTCATAAAATCGTTTATAATACACAAATCATATCAATCTTTCCTTAGATCAAATTTCATTTGACAAGCTTTGAATATTCCCAGATTTCCAAATAGATTTCATATTCTCATAATATAAGATGTTCAAAAGTTTCAAATCAATATCTTAGAAATGATTTACAATTTAGATAGTCAAATAACCCTTTTTCTTTCAAATTTCAATGTCAAATCTTGTTGAAAAGTTTGCACTATTTAGTTTAGTTGAAAAACCTCTTGAACATTTTCTATTCAAAATACTGTCACGCTTCCGCTACGCACTCTGATTACGCGTACATATATTCAAACTAGTATTGGTAAAAACATTCCAAAATGTCGATTTCAAAACATTTCGGAACCAAATTCTTAATATCTTCCAAAATCAAATTGTCTTGCATAAGTTGGATTCTATATTTCAATTTTTTTAATTACTATGGAAAGCTCATTAAGGTTCCGTTACATAACGTCTTGGATATCAAAGTTATCTAGTTTGATTTCGATCTTAGTTTCGTTCGACACACATTCTAAAAGGGGTATACATACATGGATCAGATCAAATTCCATGTGCTCAAAATAGGAGTTTAATTTCAAACGAGTATCAAGAGGTATGATGGTTCAGATCAAAATGCTTGGCCGAGTTCATAAGACAAAAAAGTACGGAAGTCATTACTCAAGAACAATGGTTCAAATCCAAATGGTAAACAAATCAAGGCCAAGATAGTAAGGTCAAAGGCACACAAGGATGCAAGTGTCAGCAGTTCGATCATGGGATACTCGAATTTTTCTAAGTGAGTCTTATTTCAAAATTTCATCTTTTCATTATAACGGACAACTCATTAAATAACTTTCATTCAATTCAATCATGCAGTTTCAACAGTATTCTTATATAAGTTTCAAAAACTTCCATCTACTATCTTGAGATGTTATTTCAATCCCAAAAGTCATTTTGTTTTCTAAATCGGTTCGATTTTCAATCTCATTTCAAAAATACAGATTCATGTTTTCAAATAAATCTTGTTATTCAAACATTATCTTTGATTTGCATTTATGCCATGCATATCACTTCTTCAATCGAATCTTCATATTCAATTACCTAGACCAAATTTGCTCAGATCGATGGGCATACTTTACCAAAATAGCTTGTGTAAAATAGCAAGGTTTTAAAATCATAAGTTGGAATAACAAGCAAAGTAAAACATAAGGTAAATCTTCATAAATTATAAACCGGACAAAATAGTTAGTAATAATTTAAGTAAAACATAAAAATAAAATAGATATTTTGGTATAACATAAGTGAATACGATAGTTTACAAGGAAATTAATATAAGTTGAGATAAATAAGTAAGATAAAAAGTAAAATTGTTAAATACACTAATTTAGTCAAAATAGAAGGTTAAATATAATACAAAAGGGTTTAAGCAAAACAAAGGATATATTATATAAAAGATAAATACAAGCAGTTTGATAAGTTAATAAATTTATTAAATATAAGTAATTTAGAAAAGTAGAAAGCTAAGTATACATACAAAATGAGTATTTTAAGTAAAACAACTAATTAACGGCTGAGGGTAAATAGTATTAGCTTGAAACATTTGACAAAATAAGATTACTCTCAAACAAATAGAGATAGAATATATTATGTAATTAGCTACTGAATTTCCGTCCGATCCGAGTTAATTTCGGTATCGTTTCAACTCGCGTTCCAACCGTCGTTCCTTAAATCAAATATCGATCGAATTCCGCTTTGTCACGTTTAACCTTACCGAGCTCCAACTGCACATTTTCGAACTCATTCTTGCCAAAGATCTTTTCTTTCTTGGGTAAAAAAGTTCTCAAATGGCTGTCATTCTTATAAATATAGATTTCAAACTTTTATTCTTGAAATTTTAATTTTAAACTTGAAATCTTTTCCAAGACATTTGGTATCATCTTGCTTTACCACTTTAACTTGATAGTTCTCGGACTATACGTCGTTCACATATAAGCTTTGAAACTCTTGTACAAAATTTTCATTCTAGTCCAGAAATCTCTTTTCTTTTCTTTCTCTTTTTTTCAAAATAATGTATTAGAAGATTTCAAAACACTTGGAACATCGGTTCATCTTCCACTTTTATTTTCTTTGAAAATTTCAAACGATTAACGACTGATTTCAGATATCTTTACCGCAAAATCTTTTATTTACGAAAATTCTTTTTCTAAAATATTTTATATTCAAATCTTCTTCAAAATATTTTATTTCCAAAATCTCTTGCAAAATTTTATCTTTTCAAAATCCGCTGATTCTAGCATCAATTCCACACATTCTAAAGTATTTCTACCCTATCTCTAATGAGTTTTTAAACCGAATAAGCCAAATTTTGTTTAACCAAAACTCTGATACCACGCTGTAACGACCTGACATTTTGACCATCTCAAGTCGGTAATTAAACCAACTCGAACCGTTCAAAACGACAGATTGTTATTGGCTTACACGGTTTAAGCAGAATCAATACAGAATCACCGTGTACAATGTTTGCAGAGGAATAAAAATTCTCATAAATATCAGAGTTTACTTGTAATGACCCGCATTTTTCCAAAGATATAATTTATTTATTTAATTATTTAAAATAGTGATATAGGGAATTAAATAGTGGTCTAATTAAATTAGAGTGGTTATTTAATTAAATTAAATAATAGAATAATATATTTAATTCAAAAATAATCAAAAATATTGGAAATCAAAATATTCTGTGAACTGGGTCGTCCCTAGGATTTAATTCAGCTTATAGTTGAATTATATTGACGAATATATTCAATTGACGTTAGTTTGAAACGTAGAATTATAATATAATTAAAATAGAACTTGAAATGGCGTGGCAGTTCGCTATTTGGCGATTTGAACTTCAACTGAATGTACAAGGTTTGTTTTAAATCATATTTCTGTGAAACAAGAAATGTGTGGAGCTGGTGGAGTATATCTTTCTAGTGGAAGAGAAATATTGGGATTTCGTCGTGTAGATTTTGATTTATGGCCAAAACAAATTCTCAGAAATGCAGCGCCCTGACCATAACGATTTAATTATATTTCATATAAGGATTTAAATAGAAATCGAACATCGATATAACTCTGACGATGTAATATCGAGTTATAAATCCATATAGGGATATTCTGAAGCTGTATGGTATTCCACTGTGAATATAGACGATAATATTTAATTTTGAATATTAAATTCAATATTATTTAAATATATTTATATATTTAAATAGGCTATTTAGAGCTTTAAAAATAGCCATTTTTGCAAACGAAGTCGGAATTCGATGAAACTAATTTTGTTAGATCCGCAACATCAAATAGTTGCTAGATTTCCAGTTTTGTGATTTTTAGAGTCACTGTGTGGCCGTAGGGAATTTTAGAGTGAAAAACAGTCAATATTCTGATGGTTAAAAATATGCTATGTAAGCATACAAAGTCGGAATTTGATGAAACCAGTTTCGGTGAGACCGTAATGTCGAGCTCTAGCAGTATGTCCAGTTTGGTGATTTTTGGGTATCATAGGTGATCATAGGAATTTTTAAAAGACGACTGGGGTAGATGGGTGGTTATAAATCAATGAAATCATCAATGTGAAAAATATCTAAACTTTCTATATAATACCCTCACTATCCTCTAAACCTAAAACACTCTTACCTTGGTAAAATTTTCAGCCGCCAATCCTCTTTCTTAAAATAAAAAATCGTGATCTAAAATAAATTCAAATAAATACAATTCAATTCCAATAAATCTTGGGAGATGTATCTTTGAAATCGGGAGGAGCAGAGCTTCGCATTGATGACCACCTGGGGCTGTGCGACGTCGAGAGTCAGTTCAAGAAAATTGACAGTGAAACCTAGTCTTCGATCTAGCTAGGAAATCAAGGAGTTTGGTATGAATTCATTTGTGTTTTTGGATTGAGAAGGTAGAACCGTACAAGTTTACAAATTTTGGGTTGATTCCGTGAATAAAGATGTCGGTCATCACTGTGCCAGCGGAAGTAAAATACTGGAAACTACGATGTATTTCGTGAGCTCGAGTTGGGTAAAATGGCCATGAAAGGATAAAGTATGGAAAGAGGAGGTGGACAGAGTTTTTAGTTTTGTTTTTCATGGACTGAAGATGGAGAAGATGGGGTCAACGGGTTGCCATTTCGTGGTGTTTGGGTTCTCTGAAGTGCGGAGAATTCAATCGGGGAGGAAAGCTACATAGTAGCGGGTTTGGGTTGGATGGTCGATGGGACGAAGTGAGAAGGTTTGGCCCGATGATAAATAATGTTTAAAATTTATTTTTTATTTAAAGCATGTATAACTTGTAAACTAAATATCTGCTACATATGTGATCAGAAATTCGAACCGTCAGTTACGTTAGGGTCATAGGGACGGACACTATACGATGGAACTGACTGGAAGTCCATTGGAGCACGTTATAATTTATAGAAAAATAAATTGTCCGTCTGAATCAAATAGAGCGATGGTTATCGTTATCAACGATGATCGTCCAATGTGAGTAAATCTCACTAACTCTAAAAAGTTTATAAATTCATGTTGTATTTTTAGAACTGTTAAATATTGTCTGATTGACTGTGTGTTGACTGTTTGATTGAACTGCTAGTTAGTTAAATTTCTATATTTGTTTCTGTTTAACAGAATATATCGTATGGACTGAAAGTGATGTTATCTATATTGTTAACATCTGTGATGCAGGGAAACTGGTTGGAGGAATCCAACTGGATTCCTCAACATTTATTTTACTGTGATTTATATATTGTGTTATATAATGTGATATAAAATCTGACATTGATTATGTGTGTTTGAACGATATTTTTCGTTGTTATATGGGGTGTTAAATACCATAAGAAATACCAGAATGTAGAAAAGGGATTTTCAAAGTATATTTTGAAAATAATTTATTTATATAAAATCAATGGATTTTATATTATAAAAGAAAAAGGATTTTTAATATAAAGGAAAATATTTGTAAACCAAATATAAAAGGAAATATTTGTAAAACCATTTACAAATAGAATTGAAAGAGATTGATTTATGAAAACAAATATGTTATTAAAGAGAATATTTGAAAAACCATTTACAAATATATTATAAAGGAATATCATTTAGAAGATAAACAGGTTATAAAGGAATACTTTGAAAATGAATAGAGTTAAAGAAATAAAGTAAAATAAATAGAATAAAGGATTATTTATTAGAAAAATAAATAGAGGAGTTAATCGAATCGAGTTAATCGAAAGGAGTTAATCGAAAGGAGTTAAACAAAAATTAGAAACTGAATAGAGATTAATAAGTTGAATGGTTTTCTAAGTATCGATCTGATGTTGGTTTCGGCCTTCGGGGTTTATACTTAGGAAATTATTCTCTTGTTAGTCTATAGTTAGAGTCTGATAGATGTGGAAGAATAGTGATACATAATTAAGCCATGGAAATGTTTTCCAGTGTTAATCACGTATATTTTCTAAACATAGAAAATGAGGAAATATATATATATATATATGTATATATATATATATATGTTGGATGATTGATCGATATAATTTCCATCTGGAAATAGTATTATTGTTTGCACACTTGTTTTTCTTTGATAGTTAACTCACAGACTATCGAAGTTTTGACCATTTTAACGTTGTTAATATGGAGAGACCAGTTGGATTATTATCCAGAGAACCACTCTGTATTGACATAGGCATTGCGAATCATATACGCCAATGATAATTGAAGACGGAGTAAAGTGCAAGGGCTATTGTATAAGTCTTAGAAAACAGTGCCTAAGATGGATATACTGAATAGTGCCTTCGGTTTGTCCAGTCCCAGGACAACTTGTATGGACGAAGGTCTGACAGAGTATATTTGGTAGATCACGTAAGTTGATCATTTCAAATGTATTTACGTTGGCGGCGGAGGAATTAGTTTCTCTTAGCTTTATACCCATGGTATTTTTGGGGAAATTAATTTGTGATTTGGCGGGTATGACGATGTGACATTCAAATGAATGAAGATTTGATATGAAAAAGATAAGCGTAGCTTCTAGCCTCACATCCGGTAATGACATAAATCGGGCAGGCAGCATGGCTAAGTCGGTCGCTCCGAAGTAGGGTGTATAATCACCTATCTAGAGAATATTCATTTGCTTCTTTAATCTATCAATGCTGTCCCATATATATATATATATATATATATATATATATATATAAACAGGAACGGTTGCTGATCCCAACCGTTGGTGATGTACATTCGATACACTCAAGCGAAATGAGTGGTCCGTCATGTGTGGCTGAGTTGCAAGATGTTCTTGTTGAACTCCAGTTTATCGTTCCTAGAGTACACTGATCGGAAGGTGGTTCCATACCTTGTCATAGTTGGAAATCCATTACCCAATACGTGCTTGCGGTTTTGATTGTATACTATATATGTGGAACGTGAGATGAAAGCGTTTCTACTAGATGATTATTATATTGTGGTTGATAGACATTATTATAATATCAAAAAGGTTTTTGATATAAAAATAATTTGGATTCTCATAAGGGAAAAACCCATTCCGTATTCACGGCGTGGTCTTATGAGATATCATATTTCTGTTGAACTGTGTTAAACTGTTTTATTCACACCAGTCTCATGACTGACCCGGAGTTTACTTTGTTGTTTTCCCTAAACTCTTGGGTGCCTAAATTTGTTCGGGCAGTCAAGAAGTCGGGTTTTAGAGATACTTGAAGAGCTGGAGCAGGAGGCTTCAGGATCATATAGCTATAGTTTATTTCCGCTGTGTTGTAAGTGTTGTACTTGATAATGATATGTATATTCAAGTAAAATCTTTTATTTCAAAGTTATGTTACATATGTTATATGTTATTCGTTCCGCTGTGAGATTCGTGTTACTCTGATGTTGTGTTCTTCTTCTTCTATTCTAAGTTTCTATCTTATCTTTCCTCACCCTGTGTTTTCTTTCTATTAATTTCCTGATTTTCAGTTTAATTTGGGGTTGGACTTGTGTTTTTGGTCAGCTCAAATTAGACCGGATTTTCGGGTCATTACAGTTGGTATCAGAGCTTAAGTTAAGAATTACCTTGGCTCTGTGGCGTGACTCGGTAGAGATAGGGTTAGTAATACCCTAGATTGAGTTTAAGTGTATATATACGAGTGCGTATTTGTATTTGATATAAAAATGGTTTTATATTGGGGAGATTCATTGGCTGAGTTGTTTATGAGTTTTGGTCGATCAGTTTGATCCACTGTATTGGTAGGAGTTTATAAACACTCGAATACGATGGGTCGACACGATATGTTTTGTAAAGAGGGTAAATTAAAATAAGTTTACCCAGAGTATATCCTGATATAAAGGAAATATATATATTAGATATATTGGTTGTAATTATAATCGAGTAAGATTATAAAGTGAAATGGTTATGTAAATAACCAATCAGAATTCATATAAGTAAAAATATATGAAAGCAGTTGAGTTAAATCTAAAATTTAAATCAGAAATGAAATTCAAACTCTGGAAATAGGAATAAGTGTTTGAAATGGATTTGAATTAAGATATGAGAATTTTAAAATCCTGGGAGATTTTAAATGTGTTTAAAGCATTGCATATGATATTCTGAACTAATTTCAAAATAGAAGTGTTTAGAAATGGTTTTGAAAGTGATGTAGTATTGAACTCACTTCGATAGCTGGAAAATAGATTCCGATGTTGATCATGACATCATCGGTGTTCATTTTCGAGTATGTTAGTGAAGGATTACTACCAAGGATTTTGTTTTGAATTTGTTTTAGGAAAACAAGTGTGTTGAATTTCAAAAAGGAAAATTTGATTTTTTGAAAGAGGTAAACTGTTTAAAAACTTCCAAGAAGAATAAGTTGTTTGAATTTAAACAAATTAAAGTAAAATCTGTAAAATCCAATAGAGTTGAGATTGAATTAAAAGCCAGTAAGTGAAAATCATTTGAAATAGATTAGTGCCAAGTAGAATTAGACTTGATTAGAGATAATCTGGAATTATATTGGACTGGTGAGTTATGGATTTGAAATCAAGAATAGAGCTTGAGTTTGAAATGAAATTCGATTTAGGTATAAGTGAATTGTTGGATTTGTAGGTAAAAACAGATTGGAATTTGGTTAGGATAACATTGGTATATGCTTAATTAACAGCAGATGGAAGTGATAAAGTTGATATGCTCGACAAAAAGGTACAAGTTTATATTTCATATGAGTTTGCTGATTTATGAGCCGAATTGGCAAGCCGCTTGGCTGTTTGATTTTCTTTTGGGTTGGAGAAGGCCCAGAGAGGCGATTTGGAGTTTGACCTATTGACCCGTACAAAGGAGGTTTTGGCGAAATTTTCCGAAAATTTAAAGTGTTAGAAAATTTTCAGAATTTTTGAAAATTTTAGTTAGCCGGAATAAACTAACATTGAAATCAATATTAGTTGGTTCAGTTGAAACCAGAGATAAGGGGTAACAGATAAGCTTTTACCAAATAGATAGGGTCCGTCCTCTAACTTAGCAATTTCGAGGATGGAATTATTTTAAGTGGGGAAGAATGTAATGACCCGCATTTTTCCAGGGATATAATTTATTTATTTAAAATAGTGACATAGGGAATTAAATAGTGGTATAATTAAATTAGAGTGGTTATTTAATTAAATTAAATAATAGAATAATATATTTAATTCAGAAATAATCAAAAATATTGGAAATCACAATATTCTGTGAACTGGGTCGTCCCTAGGATTTAATTCAGCTTATAGTTGAATTATATTAACGAATATATTCAATCGACGTCAGTTTAAAAAGTAGAATTATAATATAATTAAAATAGAGCTTGAAATAGCGCGGCAGTTCGCTATTTGGCGATTTGAACTTCAACTGAATGTACAAGGTTCGTTTTAAATCAGATTTCTGTGAAACAAGAAACGTGTGGAGCTGGTGGAGTATATCTTTCTAGTGGAAGAGAAATATCGGGATTTCGTCGTGTAGATTTTGATTTATGTCCAAATAAAATTCTCAGAAATGCAGCGCCCTGACCATAACGATTTAATTATATTTTATATAAGGATTTAAATAGAAATCGAACATCGATATAACTCTGACGATGTAATATCGAGTTGTAAATCCATATAGGAATATTTTGAAGCTGTATGTTATTCCACCGTGAATACAGACGATAATATTTAATTTTAAATATTAAATTCAATATTATTTAAATATATTTATATATTTAAATAGGCTATTTAGAGCTTTAAAAATAGCCACTTTTGCAAACGAAGTCGGAATTCGACGAAACTAATTTTGTTAGATCCGCAACATCAAATAGTTGTTAGATTTCCAGTTTTGTGATTTTTCGAGTCACTGTGTGGCCGTAGGGATTTTTAGAGTGAAAAACAGTCGATATTCTAACGGTTAAAAATACGCTGTGTGAGCATACGAATTCGGAATTCGACGAAACCAGTTTCGTTGGGACCGTAATGTCGAGCTCTAGCAGTATGTCCAGTTTGGTGATTTTTCGGTATCATGGGTGATCATAGGAATTTTTAAAAGACGACCGGGTTAGATGGGTGGTTATAAATCAATGAAATCATCAATGTGAAAAATATCTAAACTTCCTATATAATACCCTCACTATCCTCTAAACCTAAAACACTCTTCCTCTAGTAAAATTTTCAGCCGCCAATCCTCTTTCTTAAAACAAAAAAAATCATGATCTAAAATAAATTCAAATAAATAAAATTCAATTCCAATAAATCGTGGGAGATGTATCTTTGAAATCGGGATGAACAGAGCTTCGCATTGATGACCACCTGGGGCTGTGCGACGTCGAGAGTCGGTTCAAGAAAATTGACAGTGAAACCTAGTCTTCGATCTATTAGGAAATCAAGGAGTTCAGTACGAATTCATTTGTTTTTTTGGATTGAGAAGGTAGAACCGTACAAGTTTACAGATTTTGGGTTGATTCCGTGAATAAAGATGTCGGTCATCACTGTGCCAGCGGAAGTAAAATACTGGAAACTGCGATGTATTTCGTGAGCTCGAGTTGGGTAAAATGGCCATGAAAGGATAGAGTATGGAAAGAGGAAGTAGGCAGAGTTTTTAGTTTTGTTTTTCATGGAGTGAAGATGGAGAAGATGGGGGTCAACGGGTTGCCATTTCGTGGTGTTTGGGTACTCTGAAGTGCGGAGAATTCAATCGGGGAGGAAAGCTACACAATAGCGGGTTTGGGTTGGATGGTGGATGGGCCAGAGTGAGAAGGTTTGGCCCGATGATAAATAATGTTTAAATTTTAGTTTTTATTTAAAGCATGTATAACTTGTAAACTAAATATCTGCTACATATGCGATCAGAAATTCAATCTGTCAGTTACGTTGGGGTCGTAGGGACGGACACTATACGATGGAACTGACTAGAAGTCCATTTTAGCACGTTATAATTTATAGCAAAATAAATTGTCCGTCTAAATCAAACAGAGCGATGGTTATCGTTATCAACGATGATCGTCCAATGTGAGTTAATCTCACTAACTCTAAACAGTTTATAAATTCATGTTGTATTTTTAGAACTGTTAAATATTGTCTGATTGACTGTGTGTTGACTGTTTGATTGAACTGCTAGTCGGTTAGTTAAATTTCTATATTTGATTCTGTTTAACAGAATATATCATATGGACTGAAAGTGATGTTATCTATATTGTTAACATCTGTGATGCAGGTAAACAGGTTGGAGGAATCCAACTGGATTCCTCAACATTTATTTTACTGTGATTTATATATTGTGTTATATAATGTGATATAAAATCTGACATTGATTATGTGTGTTTGAACGATATTTATCGTTGTTATATGGGGTGTTAAATACCATAAGAAATACCAGAATGTAGAAAAGGGATTTTCAAAGTAGCTGAGGTTTAGGAGGTACATGGAGGCTAGGGCAAATGGAGCCGGCCCAGCAGAAACTCCCACTCCTCCTCCCGTAGCTGAGGTTCCTCCTCCTCCTCAGCGTCCACAAGCGGATTTTGCGAAGATTTGCAAAGACTTTAAGGCGATGGGTGGCAAGAATTTTGTTGGGACAGAGACTTTTGTTGAGGCAAGAAACTGGTTAAGGGAAACTGAAGACCTTTTTGCTATCTTTGATGTAGAAGATCGTAGGAAAGTTCTGTTGGCAGTATGGCTATTGAAACAGGAAGCAGCTTATTGGTGGGAAGTCACCAACGCTACTAGGCCTATAGAGACTTGGGACGACTTTAGGATGAGGTTTGGGCTTAAGTTTCTATCATTTGCTGAAGAGAATCTGCAAATGGAGAGGTTTATATCTTTGAAGCAAGAGGACATGACCTGAGGGAGTATGTGAATAAGTTTGACCAGCTTGCTCGATTCGGTTTAGACATGGTTAAAACACCTCAGAAGAAGGCTCTACGCTTTGCTCGAGGATTGAATGAGCCATTGCAAGGTTTGGCCTTGTCTCATATACCCATGGGGGCCACTTATGAGAGCTTAGTGGATATGGCCTTGCTTCAAGGAGATGATAAGAATGGCAAGAAAGAAGTTAAGCTTAATGAGACTCAAACCAAGAAGGTGGACTCCAAGTGGGGAGGCAACCAGAACAACAAGAACAACAAGGGTAACAAGGCCAACAACAACAAGGCAAGGGAGACAAGGAAGTGCAACTTCTGTGGGATCACTGGACACATAGCCAAAGATTGTAGGAAGAAGAAGAGGAAGTTGGGAGAATGCTTTCATTGCCGAGAGTCTGGACACTACATTAAGGATTGCCCAAAGAAGCAAGGACAGGGGCAAGGACAGACTCAGCGGGCAGGACCTTCTGGAGGGCAGATGCATGCTCTCAACACTACTCCAGTTCCGGACTGAGGTGGTATTTCTGTAGAAAGCCTTGTTTACATTTCTGGTTTTCCTGTTCGAACTTTATTTGATTCTGGCGCATCGCATACCTTTGTTTCTTCTGACATTGTTGAAAGTTTGCACCTAAGTACTAGTCTAGTTGAGGATCCCATTAGTGTTTCAAATCCAATTGGGGGTTTCTCCCATCTATCTATGATTTGTATGGATTTGAGGATTTCTATCTTGACCGTAGAATTCACATGTAATGCTTATGTTCTCGGGTTCATGGGATACGGGTTGATTTTGGGCATGGATTGGTTGTCTAGTTATGGAGCCATTCTCGATTGTGAGCATAGGGTAGTGAGGCTTGTGACTCGCCTTGGCAATACCCTAGAGATTTCTTGTAACCCTATGGATCCCGTCATGTTATGTTATCTTGAATCCCTCGACTCGTCTATTGACAATCTTCAATCTGTGAGGGTGGTCCGAGAATATCCTGATGTCTTTGATGAGGTGAAGGGGTTACCCCCTAAATGCGAAAAAGACTTCCGTATTTATCTTGTTGATAATGCCAAGCCAGTTTCATTGCCTGTTAGGCACATGGCCTCGCGAGAAAGAAGAGAGTTTAGCAAGCAAGTCAAGGAGTTGCTTGAGAAAAATTTCATTAGGCGAAGCATTTCTGAATGGGGTGCTCCTGTGGTATTCGCTACTAAGGCGGATGGTTCGCTTCGTCTATGTGTTGATTATCGTGAGTTAAACAAGCTGACAAAGAAGAATTGGCACCCGTTACCAAGGATTGATGATCTCTTTGACCAACTTGTACGTGCTTCTGTTTTCTCTCAACTCGATCTAGCCACCGGATTCCATCAGCTTAGAGTGGCTGAGGATAGTATTGACAAGACTGCGTTTAGGACTCCAGATGGATTCTTTGAATGGCTCGTCATGACATTCAGTTTGACTAATGCACCCGTATACTTCGTTGATTTGATGAGTAGGGTGTTTAGGGAGTTCCTTAACCAGTTTGTGGTTGTCTTCGTGGATGATATTCTGATCTTCTCTAAGGACGAGGAAGAGCATGCTACACATCTCAAGGAGGTTATGGATACGCTTAGAGCTCATCAGTTAAAAGCCAAGTTCTCCAAATGCCATTTTTGGAGAAGGGAAGTTCGGTTCCTTGGGCATATAGTTTCTAAGCAAGGCATAGTTGTGGATCCCGCTAAAGTAGTGGCGGTACAAGACTGGAAAGTTCTGAAGAATGCAACTGAAGTGAGAAGCTTTCTCGGTCTGGCAGGATTTTATAGGAAGTTCATTAAGGACTTCGCTAAGATTTCAGCCCCCTTACAAAGTTAACGAAGAAGAACTTAGTCTTTGCATGGGACTTAGAGTGTGAGCTTGCTTTTTCAAAGGCTCAAGAAAGCCCTCACCACAGCTCTAGTTCTAGCATTACCTGATGGAGGGAAGTTGTTTACCGTGTACACCAATGCATGTGGCACGGGATTAGGCGCTGTCCTGATGCAAGAAGGGAGAGTGATATGCTTTGGGAGTAGGCAAATCAAAGTTCATGAGAAGAACTATCCCACTCATGATTTGGAGTTGGCGGCGATCGTCTTTGCACTCAAATCTTGGCGCCATTATCTTCTAGGTGAAAGGTTTGAGTTATATACTGATCACAAGTCGCTCAAGTACCTCTTCTCGCAGAAAGATTTGAATCTAAGGCAGCAGAGGTGGATGGAATTCTTGGCATCATATGACTTCGATATAGCTTATACCCCTGGTAAGGGTAATGTTGTGGCGGATGCGCTAAGTAGAAAAAGGTTTAATTTGAGTCTCTTGTTTGTTGAGATGAAGAGCCTAGAGTTCTTGGCAACCTTTGATTTTACACCTGCTATTGAGTCGATGCCTGGTTCGTTAGCATCCCTTGAGCTTAGACCTACACTTCTTGATTAAGTTGGGACTTCACAGAGGGAAGACCCGCAGATAGTCGAGATCATGGACAAGTTGATTCGTGGTGAGACGTCAAATCACCTCGCTAGATATACTATTGATGACAAGGGGTGGCTAAGGCATGATGGAAGACTATGTGTCTCACAAGTGGGAGACTTAGTAAATAAAGTTCTTGAGGAGGCGCATCACTCGAGGATGACCATACATCCCGGAGGGGATAAGATGTACCGGGATATGAAACACATTTTCTTTTGGATTGGGATGAAAAAGGATGTTGCAGAGTTTGTTTCTAGATGCATTGTTTGCCAACAAGTAAAGGCCAAGTCGAAGAAGCCCGGTGGGCTACTGCATCCATTGGAGGTCCCGCAATGGAAGTGGGAAAGTATCTATATGGATTTTGTGGATGGATTTCCGAGATCAAGGAATGGGAATACTAGCATATGGGTCATAGTGGATAGACTCACGAAGAGTGCTCATTTCATTCCAGTGAAGGGCAAGAGGACCGCATCATGGCTAGCATCTATTTATCTTCGAGAGATAGTGCGATTGCATGGAGTTCCTTCTAGCATAGTTAGCGATCGTGACCCAATCTTCACTAGCCAATTTTGGAATAGTTTGCAAGAAGTGATGGGTACGCGATTGAATCTAAGTACAGTCTATCACCCACAGACGGATGGTCAGGCCGAAAGGGTGAATAGGGTACTAGAAGATCTGTTGAGGCTATGCATTCTTGACTTTGGTGGCACTTGGGAAGACCACCTTCCTCTCGTAGAGTTTGCTTATAATAACAGCTACCAAGCAAGCATAGGGATGGCACCATTTGAAGCTTTGTATGGGAGGCCGTGCAAGTCACCAACATGTTGGTGGAAGACGACGGATAAGCTTATACTTGGGCCTGACATGATAAGGGACACATCCGAGAAGGTTCAGTTGATTCGAAGGCGGATGAAAACGGCCCAAGACAGACAGAAATCCTATGTAGACAAGCGAAGGACAGACTTAGAGTTTGAAGTTGGAGATATGGTCTTTGTGAAGGTTTCTCCCTTGCGAAATGTGGTTCGTTTTGGAGCAGTTGGAAAGCTAGCACCAAGGTTCGTAGGACCCTTCCCTATCATCGAGAAGATTGGGCAGATGGCTTATAGGGTGGAATTGCCCGAGAAGCTGACTAGAGTGCACAATGTCTTTCATGTCTCGCATCTCCGAAAATGCCTACATGAATCATCCGAAGTAGTTGAGCCTAGCATTCTTGAAGACGTGGAGGTAGAGAAAGAGGCAACCCTGAGGCGAACTCCGATTCGTATCTTGGGAACGGAGATCAAGAAGCTGAGGAATCGAGAAGTCAAGTTAGTAAAGGTTCAGTGGAGTGAAGCCGATGAAGATGCAACTTGGGAAACCGAGGAGAAGATGCGTGGGCTTTATCCATTTCTTTTTTAGGGTACATTCTCAATCTCTTTTCCTAGTTAGCATATCTTTCTTTTGCTATCCATGTTTATCTTGTTATCTCGTTAATCTTGTCATGAGAACCTTAGGTAGAAACCCTTTGGATGAAACATGCATTTGAAACATGTTATGCTTGATGGTTGCAAATGGTTGCAAGTGTTTGCAAGTGGTTACTCGTGGATGCATGATACACGTTAGGCACTAAGATCGGCTCACACACTTTCATATTGCATATGCATGAGTGTTTATGCTTATTCAAGGATGAAACTTGTTATGCTATCATGTGGATGTTGCATACGAATGAATGTTATGTGCACTCATGTAGAGATTATAAATTATGTTAGGAATTTACATACATTTGGACTCATTTCACTAACATATTCTACATTAAGGAGGTTTACTGAGTCAGTAACCGCCTGATTTTCGCATTAGATAGGTGCATATACACACACTTTTGCATATGTTCATACAGTATTAGAAATCTTTTAAGGACAATGATTACTTGTGGATGATGTTTTGAGTAGATGGATGATGGATGGTAGGATACGTTCTTCCTAATTTGGAGATTTCGGGGACGAAATCCTTTAAGGTGGGGAGAATATAACAATCCGAATTTTTATAACATGTTAAAACAAGAAATCAGGGCAGAATTAAATTATAAGTTAAGAATCAATGGGAACGGGTTACGCCATTGTATTCATCTCAAAATTCTGCTTGAAAACGAGTCCGAAATTTCGTAAATCGGAGTCCGTAAGACCAGGTTATGGCCCATAGAAGATTTCAGAAAATTCAAAATTCAGCTCGAAATTCAAATTCAGCCCCAAACAGACTGGGCGGGAAAATTTCCCGCCCAGCCCCAGGTCGACTGGGGGGTCGACTGGGGAGTCGATCTGCCCCAGCCCCAGGTCGACTGGGCAGTCGACCTGGGTGTCGACCTGGGGGTCGACCTCCCTGGTCGGGCCATGTTGGCCTGGTGCACCTGCTTGCTCCTTTGGGTCTTCTCAGCTGACCTATGACGGGATTTGATGGTTCAGATCTAAACTAGGGTTAATCCTGTGGCCTAAACTTGTCTCTACTCCTATAAAAACACCCTAAGACCTAGCCTAAACCACCACAAATCATCCTAACAACTAAGTGCTGCCAAAATACCCCCTAATCATGGCCTCCATCTTCATCTTGAGAGCTTGAGAGTTCTAAACTAGATCTAAGGCAAAGGAGCAATCTTTCTCCATCAAATCAAAGGAGCTACTTACTTCTCAAGCCTTTGTGTGGAGCTTATTATTATTTGGAGATTTCTAGTGTTGCTACATCATTCCTAGAGCTTCTACAACGTCCCTATCTTTTCTATTTTGTTCTAGTTCTCATAGCCACAATTTGTAAGTCCCACTCTACTCTTAGATTTAAACTATGAAATTAATATGAACATGTAGCAAGTTGAAATGGGATTTTTGTGTAATACTTGTCTTGGGTCTATCATTGTATGCATAGATCCATTCATGACTCTTTTGATCTATGATTGTGGAACTATCATGAACCTAGTACCGTTCATCTTGATTTTTGGGTAGAAAGCTATGAGCTTTATTTGGGGATTATGCATAATGCAACATAGAACCCCTCATAACCTTGATGTTAACTTGCCTATGATGTTGAACTACATGTTAGTCACAAGTTTATCACTCTATGTCAACTATTACCATGTTATCACCCTATTTGCTAAGTTTGATGTCATACATGTTTTGAGGCCAATAATCCTATATGCTAGTTGTGATGAACACCTTTGCCTCAAATATCATCATGTTTAACTTATGACCAACTTTACCACCTTATGCCCATCTTTGTCATATTGTTATGTTCCCCTTCTTGATCTATTTGTATTGATGCGAATTTACGTGCGATGGGAATACGTTATGGGTAGTTAAGCGAACTTGAAATGACATGAAAAACATGCCTTGAAATGTGACATGAAAATTGATTATGCTTGAAAACTTGAATGTGGTCATGACATGTAGAAAACCATAAAGTGGCCAACTCGAGGTTGGGTTGAGTTTGTAGCATAAATCTGCCCGGAACCGCCTGGCAAATCCAGTGGCTACAAACAATAGGACCCAATGTGAGTAGTTGGTCATATCGTGCTTGAAACCCGAGGTTAGACTAGGTTGTGGTGTAAAGCTGCCCGGACCCGCCCGGCACATCCAGTAACCACAACAAAGTCTAATGTGAGAGGCTGGGCACATTAAATTAATTAATGCCACATGATAGGGTTAAGTCATGAACCACTTGGATACACTTAACCAACTTGATACATGATTGGATAGGGTTAACCACACTTAACCCGTTAGAAACCCTAGTTACGTGGTCCTTTTCAGCAGTAACCCTCTTATATGTATCACGATACCCTAGGGACTAGGCTTGGGTCGGGCACGATTACTGGGCTCATTATAAGCGACCAGAAAGACGGCTGAGTAGGTGCGCCAGTGTAGGTTCAGGCGGGCTATGGTCGTGCACATAGTCCGGAGTTGGAAAAAAAACAGACACGGGCTCCAGTAGGTTTAGACTATGCGTGCTTGATTTGTGTCAGTGGTTGGCACCTTAGGGCTTAATACACCCTAGGGTGGACCTAGCACAGTTGACTACATTCCGTGATTGGGCCGTATGACACCGACACTCAACGAGTTAGGCTTATAGGGAGCCGATCGACTAGATCGTATAATTGGACCTTGACTTGGGTCATCTCATGATATTGGGCCAAGGGATCATTTCTTGTTTATACTTGACATGGGTTAGAATACTAGTACTATTGGTGCAAAACTAAACCTTGTATATGCGATGCCACACTTGATCTACCTTGTTATCTATTTATCATGCCAGTTACTTACCATCTTTATGTTTCATCTCAATTTCTCATGTCTAGTTAACTTCATTAGTTTTTATACTAATAGTAGGTAGGACTTACCAGTCTTTATGACTGACCCTTTTTCTTTCGCCTCTTTTCTTCCGTTCCCCTCCCCCCCAGGTTCTCAGGGAGGGAACACTAGTGCTTAGCTTGGATATTTGGCTTGCTTTCTTGACAGCTCATGTACGGTTTGGACTTGAGCTTGCTATGGCTTCACCACATCTATTTTGTGGATAGTTTACTTTATGTTAATTTCAGTTTATGTTTCTAGACTTATGGTAGTTGGAAAATGATGACTAAGTATTTTGATGTAAGTTGACTTTGGTTTTGAAATGGTTAACCATGGTTTTTAAATTTCTACCACTGCTTTACTTATTTATTTATCTATGTTCTGTCTTGTGATATCTCTGTGCATGTTTACCTTGACAACACCCCTCCAAAGCTAGTGCAATCACTCGTGAGTGACCCTGGCGGAGGTGGGGTGTTACAGCTTCCCGCCAAGACTAGTATAATCCTTGTTAAGCTTGGCGAAATCGGCCCTAGGTGCCTGCACTACTGCACCACCACCGTTAGCAGCATTAGGAACTGCTCCCCGAGCATCCCAAAGCATCTCTCGCATGAAGGTAGTAAGCATCGTCCTCATATCAGGATCATTCCCATTATTAGCTCCTCTACCAGTACCCCTAGTATATCGGCTCATCGTTCAATCTGTAAGGAGAAAATGATTAACCGTCTCTTCAATGGTGCCAGTGCATTGCGACTTCATCCATAAATATACTAATAGTATATATATAGCTTTTGAAAACGAAAATATGACAAATACGCGCTCTCATATACGTGTACTATCCTTTCCTGGTGTCTTACCCTAGGTTAAGTACGCAACCTAGAGCTCTGATACCAAGTGTGATGGCCCGCCCTGCACCAGACGACATTTCCAATGAAAGTGCGTTGTGCCAATGTCTGACTAGCACAGGACGGTCGCCAAAGAAAGGAATTTGAACTAACAAGGAACCTGTAGAATGTCTCACAGCGCATGGAATAAAATATAATAATAACATACTTGGCATAAAACAGGTGAGATAGTGCATAAGCTAAAAACTAAACCATAATCATCATAGTAGCGGAAATTCAAAATATAGCTTATGATCCACATCATTATTACAACTTCAAAATACTGTCTCTAAGGCAAATTAGAAAGGTGCACTACTAATGCCCAAAGTAGTGACCAACAACAACACAGGGAGATATATGTATATATCATACGTGGAAGCCTCCTGTTCGTCTTGGGTATAGCTACTCGTGCATAATCACCTGACCTGTCTCTAGTTTGCCCGTTTAAGAGCACCCAAAGTAATAAGAAGAGACATAAAACTCTGGGTCAGACAAAAGTCTGGTATGAGCGATAAGCAACAAAACAAAACAATAACAGGTATAATCCAATCATACCTAAACTTGTTCCTGCAACCAAGGAGTTAGCACAACAAAATGTACAGTACTCTAAGGTAATGCTATCATAAAGTGTAAATGGGGGTGTGGGTCATGGTGATAGCAAACATCAAACATAGCAATCATCCTCACATCTCTCACTCAGTCCGTAAAGCATACGATATCCACCACCCGATCCCCAATCCTTCGCTACGATCACTTTACTCCATAGAGTCACTATGACCCCACTGCACTGATCCATAGCCACTAATCCGTCTCTAAGTGGTGAGCTAAAATTATGGATATCGATAACCCCTTTGCACTCGTCCCGCAGCAAAGTCCAATCGTGAAGTTAGCTCGTTGGTTCCCATCTGGATCCCAAGTTCTAACTTCTCATTTGAACTACCTTTGCATCTCGGGTTTTGGTCTCTTCCCATTCGTGTTTCTTCTGTTCATAGCTCCAAGCTTCCATTCATGTCCATGCTTTGATTCGTGGTTCGCCCTCCTGACATCGGCTCGTGACTCCTGCTAGTGGCCATCGATTCGTGATCCCCCTTCGACTCGTGGCTCGTGACATCATGACTCCAGGCTCCGGTTCGTGGCCATTGTGATCGATTCATAGTCCTCCCTCTAGTTCGCGAGTTGCAGTGGCAGTTCGTGGTATCTAGGTCCACTCGTGGCCCATAGTTCAGTTCGCGATGCTCCAGGTCAGCTCGTGGAGGTTGCACCAGCTCGTGGCACAGGCGGTTCGTGAAGGGTGGTCCGATTCGTTATGGGGTGTGCTCTACGATCGGGTCGGGTCGTGGCATGTGCTTCACGAACAGGTCGGTTCGGGTCGGAGAAGGTGAGCACGATCGGTTCGGATATAGGCAATCCGATCCGATTCCTGCATATTTTCCTGCAACTTTTCCAGCGACTGTTTTACACCACACGATGGCGTTTTCGACTATTCTAACTGTTCTAAACAATTAAAAAACATTCCAAACAGTCATAGCAACATGTATAGTATTCCACAAACACCAAAACAACAAACAATCACGATAATATTTTCCAAACATACCCAAAAACCCATGTTTTTCCTTCAACCATGTTTAAGTATAACTAATGATAGGGTTAGCAAAACTTAACCAAATAAATCCAAATTTCTAAAAGAGGCCTAAAACAATATTTCAAAATTTATAAATATTTTTCCAGAATTTAATCATGTATAAATTCACTAATTATCACTAATTACCCTTAATTAGTGTAAAAACAAGGCTAATCACTCGTCTTTGCCACAAATAAATTATAGATCTGAACTATGCTACTGTTTTGGGTCGAATTCTAATGCAACACACCAGCTCCAACTCTGATTTGGTATTATTTTCCCTTGATTTGACGTAGCTTGGCTTAATCTTCAATTAGAAAGCGATTAGGAGCGATTTGGGATGAAATTAGAAGGTGGAGGCCATGGCTAGGGTTAGAGGAATGTTGTAGGCGGCTGAAAAATGAAATAAAATTCGTTTTCTAACTGTTTTCAGCCTCCCCATAACCCTAATCCCGAAATGGATTATGGGCCCTTTTGCTAATCACCTTAATTAGGTCCAGTTAAGTTGTTTTTCACCTTCTAAACCTTGTTTCAGCCATATCTCCCAAACGGTGAGTCCATTTGGCTAATGTGACCACTCTACGGAAAGTTAAACCATCATCCGAATCTAATGAAAGTGGTTTCAGGTTAAAATTCCTTATTAATCAATAGTTATGGCCGAAACAAGATCAGCTAGGGGCAAAACGGCCATATAAAAATCGGCAAAAATCATGAACATGGGAAATGACCCCAATAGTCGTCTCCCAAAGTTACATGACCATACGACTTCGTATGTGAAAGAAATAAATATTATACGATCCTTCGATGCGTAGAATGCGGGTCGTTACATATTATCTTTAAAGTATGGTTATAGTGTATTAAATTTTGGGGTGTTACATAACTCTGGTTATCGAATCTCCCTAAAAGAACTGAGAAGCAACTGAAAACCAGCTAATCTCTCCGTCGTATATAGAGATCTAATAATCAACAAGGTTTTTCATCTGATTTGAAGAGGATTTGTGGTGGAGAAGGTTCAAAACCCTAATATTTCTTTAGGGGGAGAGTTAAATGAAACAAGAGACAAAACTGTTTCTTTTATTTACATTGTTGGGTCACGTGTTAGTACACGTGAAATTTACGTCTGGGCTAAAGGCCTGTGTAGTCCGTATATAATATTACATTTGCCTGTACATCTTATTATCGAAACATTATACAAGTTTCTATTCAAAATTTCACTACTTGTTCTTCTTCTCTCTAATTTCTGCAACTTTACAAGAAATCTAACTTGTATCGAAACGTTGGATATCATGAATAGTTTTTGAATAATTCTAATGCAAAATTCTCAAAACAAAACAAGAATAATTAGTACAAGCAGTTTGTTTTCTGGTAACATTAATGTTGATATAGTATTTCAATTCTTTTTAATTTGTGTTGTAGAATGCGTAACAACAAAGAGTTGCTTACTATTTCAAACCTGATATTTTTCATTTTATATTAGACAGTCGATTTTATTGTGATCAGATGATAGGTAGACATTCCAATTTATTTATGTTAATACAAATGTAGATGCAATATCAAACAAGAAATGAAGAATTGAAAGATCTAGGCATAGAAATTTTATATGAAGTCAAGAAAGAAACATTTCATATGTCGATTGGTGCTATAGCTAAAAGGAAGGATCAAAGACCCTATTATGACAATATCCCTAATGTAAATATTTAAAATTTCGATAAAACATTATTTTAATTAGTCAAAATGTTGAAATTGGTGTAATATTTGATGAAATACAGAGAAAAAAAGATGACACTTATAGCATAAACAAAGGAGAAGCACTAACTAGAGTAAAATTAGAGTTAAAGGTGGAGCGTCAAGATAAAGAGATTCAAATGCATAAAAAGCAGTATGAATAACTTTTTGATATGTTTCGACAATGATTTATTGAAGAGTCAAATAATCATCTTGAGAACTAAAAGTGTTTTTCTTGTTCGTAGTGATATATATACAATGTCATGTATGTCGTGAACATATTATTGTATTGTTTAAACGTAGTAGAGCTTGATTGATGTTACTTTGACTTTGTAATATTGATTAGATATTTGAAGTTAATTGATAATGAATGATTTGATATTAATCTTGTTATTGGAATGTATATAGATATGAAGTAAGTTGATTTGGCTTTTGTTTAATATTGTGAAATAAAACATTATAATAATATATCAAAATTACTTTTAAAATGGCGTACATTAGGTGTAGGAAAGACGTAGATAATCTAATTTCAATGCACTAAAAAATCTTGTAGATGACGTAGGAAAAACATAAAAAAACAATGGCGCATATAAACCATAGCTAAATAATTGGCGTAGAAAAGGCATGAGAAACGTAAGATGTATAAATGACATGTGAAAATGTAAGTAAAAAGGATGTAGGAAAGACATAGGAAATGTTAGATGTAAATATGTCGTAGGAAAATTGTAGGAAGAACATGGCGTAAGAAAGACGTAGACAAATAATGACGTAGATATGACGTAGCAATATGAAGTGGGTATTTTATTACCTACGCGGGTTTTAACTATGACGATACTGGAAAAGGGGCTGCGTAGCTACTGCATTTACCTATGCCATATTGGCGTAGGTAAAACCCCAGTTTTCTTGTAGTGTTTGGGATCTTTGGAGGAGTGCCCTATTCATCTCTTTGTAACTTACCTGTATTGATTTGAGAAAGTGTTTAGTTTACATTCAACTTTTGTTTATTGTCATTTCCTAGGTCATTAGGAGTGTATGAAATTCTACTATTATCTACTTTCACATGCACCCAGTTGCTGATCCATTTACGTGAATGTTTTGAAGCATAGAATCAGGTATGCTATTCTAGTATAGTTTGAAAGTATTCCTTTTGGTAATTTGAAGAGAACTGCATTTTGTTTTAACTTAAATGTTTTCAAGGATAATTTTATGTGTCTACAATGAATGTTAATGTTTGAGATATATCAATATGTCTGAGAATATCTATGGAATTAGTACATATTATAATCAAATTCCTTATATTTTTTCTTCAACGTTTATTGGCACAAGTTAGACTTGTTTATTAATATATGTAAATTCCTAAGTTATATTATATACTAAGAAACTTATTGTTTAATGATTTCAAGCTTGGCCATGCATAACTTACAATTGGAGAAAATAAGATGTTTGTATTTTTCTTCGTAATTCAAATTGTATGGACTGCCTTTCATCATAGTTCAAATTATGCATAGTTGATTATTAACATCTAACTTTATGCCTGTACAAATAAGCACAAATATTTTGAATTTGTGTGAAATCTTAACATCTAATGTTAGTGCCAAATTTGTTCAATAAATCCCTCTTCATGCACAAGTTATGGTTATTTAATTGTGTTGGTGTTAAAATTAAGTTATTTACAATCGAAATTGCTTTGATATCCTGATTTTTGTAGAAAAAAGTTAAAATACAATAATTCGAGAAGTGAAAAAAATATTTGCTTTGATAACTTTTTAGTTTAGGATCAATATTTTAAGAAAAATTCCAGTATTTACAACTAACCACCAGTTATGTCAAAAATTTCAAGTCCTTTAATTTGAATCTCATTTCGAACAAAACATCCCGAAATATGGTTCAATTTCAAAATTGTGAGTTGATACTTAGATTAAAATTGAAAATTTAACTTGAATCATAACTAAAATACTCATTTCATGTGGGACAAACTCATAAACAATACCATGATACTTATTTGGATCTAGAGTTCCATTTTTTTTCTAGGCGTATGGATAAGATAAAGCTTTAAGTTCAATTATATGAGATCAATTGTCCAAATCAGTTTCAAAAATGCAAAATATTGTTGGAGAAACAAGAAGAAAAAAGCTTTTAGGTACTTAATGCTATTAATAACTAGCACAAAGGAAAATTTATTGCATCTATAAGTATGTGAAAATGCAGAAATATGTATAGGTTTTTTTTTTTTTTTTTAATGAAAAGCCAACTGAAATGGGAAAAAGCCTCTCATCAATATTGGTGTGTAATGATGTCTGCTAATGAGAAGAGACCCACGAAGGCGAGGTCATCTCAGCTTTAAAAAAAAAAACCATAACAATCCTATATAGCAAGGAATGCATGAAGGGAAACATAAGTCTAACAGGCAAGGAGCTCTAATGTCAGCACAGAGAGAAAATATCAGAGATCGAAATGCGGAAGAGTCTGGATGTCTGGCGAGAAAACATCATTCCCTAAAACCCTACTTTCAAACATCATTCTCAAAAACTCCTAGTTTCATATTTTAGCGTAGACGGGTACACTCTATATATGTAACTGAAAGAATCTATGATTTATATAGATGATTTCAAAAGTCCTGCCTTGGATGTATTCTCGTCCAAATTTCACGAACTACATTGCAAGACTATCAATGTTCTCTAGCTTCCTGATGAAGCATTTTTTTCCAGCCAGAGAGGCTTCGCCATGGATTTAAGCACAACTTTATAACATTGGTTCCTAAAGAAGATATAAGTCATAATTTTTTTTATTTTATCATAGATATCATGCACTAATGATTTATATAAAATAATTTCTAGAATTAAATGTTTCAGGATTAAAAATTTGCTTCCATATCTAATTGCTGAGAATCAAACGGCCTTTATCCAAACTGCAATTTTGGAGAAAATGCTTTATTGGCTCACCAACTTGTACGCAAATTAAAGAAAAAGGAAAAGCTAAGGTAGTATTTGGTTTGTTTTGTGTTTTAAGTTTGGAATTTTCAACGTTAATTTTGAAAGATGCAAAAATTTGAAGAATAAAGGAGGTGACGGATTAAAGACAAAGCGGAAGATGGAGGGTATGGGTATTAGTGGATAGATGAATTTGATGTCATTTTTCCGTTGTTTCTTAAAATACGAAAAAAAAAATTGTTTTTTATTTTATGCGTTTACCTCGTCTTGTAAAATAATCGTTTTTCACGATACATGCGCGTTGTTCGTACTTTCGTCCATACGAAAACCGAAAACTAAAAAGTAGAAAGGGAACGCACCGTAATATATGCAATTGACTTACAAAAGATGTATGATATGGTGAATATTAGTTTTGTGTGTTGCATGTTTTATATAATGGGGTTTCCTCTATCATTGGTAAATCTTATTTATGAGTGAATAAGTACCCCCATATTTTACCAAAAATATCTGCAATGTCATCTCGTATTAAAGCAACCTTCCTACCTCCAAATTTAAATAAACCATCTTTACCATAACAACAAATTACCTGATCAATATCATCCTTAAACTTTCTTGCACCAGAATCATAATAATTGTGAAAAAAAAAAAATTCCAAAAAATCTAAAAATAAGACCTTGTAAGAGCACAACCAACAATGGCTTGTTCACTGACTAAACAAGCCACGGAGCAACCAGGTATAGCTTGTTTACTTCCCCGTGGCTAGTTTGGAACCCGTTCGTGTCCGGTTGAATGAACAGAGGCTACTGATTATAACGGCGAAGTGTTTGCCGTTATAAGTTTATAACGGCAAAGTCTTTACCGTTATAAATTTATAACAGCAAACACTTCGCCGTTGTAAACTTTTAATACCCCTACCAAGAACAAACAAACTGTATCGCCAAAGCAGCTCAAAGCCAAAACAAAAAGCCCACAAAGCATATGAATCCACAGATATGCAAACCACACCAGACTCAACCTAAGCCAAATCTCCATAACAACAAAAATCTAATACAATCCACCCTGAATAACCCCACAAGAAATCTCCAGTATCAAAAACTCCCAAAAACAACAGAAATGCAAACAAACAGAGTGTGCACTTTTTTTTACAAATTTATTAGGATGGATGAGATTGCTGCAGTATATGCTTTTGCCCGGTTATATGATATGCAATGCAAATAATGAATTTCTGTATAGCTTTTTTTTTCCACTTGATAATAAACTACTTTCAAACTACTGAATTCATGATAGTCAAAAAGTAAAATTAGATAAGCTGGAAACAAAAAGACAAAATTAGCACCGAAGTATCAATCTGAAATACACACAACGCATCATGGACATCTATCTCCTTGCAAAAATCATCCATGGATATTCAAAAATGCATTGGGTAGGAATTGAAGACTGAAAAATATGCAAAGCAAAAATCTTGCACACATATACATATGGATATGAACATATACATAGAGAAGGACCAACGCTTCTCTAAAGACAACGCCAAACATAGCCTCTTTTGATATCAGTCGTTTGTTTCTATCTGAAATACACACAACGCATCATGGACATCTAGCTGTCTCCTTGCAAAAATCTTGCACACTTATACATATATATACATAGAGAAGGGACCAACGCTTCTCTAAAGACGTACAACACCAAATATAGCCTCTTTCGATATCAGTCGTTTGTTTCCATTTGAATAATTGTGTGATCAGCTATAAAAGAGAATTACTATTTGCTAGTATTCAAATGAAAGAAAATGGCTGAAATCAATGAGGCTATGTTGGGATACAAAGACTCGATTACCAGTTTATTGTACTTATTATTATTACTATTTTAAATATTTTTTGAAGTTTAACTGAAATTGATAAATTATTTAAATAAATGTTTCAGTTTCTATAGGCTACAAAATGCAGTATCTGATTTCACATGAAAGGAAAAATCGTGGTTTTCCTCAAGCTAAAAACAGCAATTAAAATAGATACTTATGCCAAATGTTATAAAGAAAAACAGCAATTAAAACAGCAACTAAAAACAGTCTTCAACATCACCCCCGCAGAGATCATGAATTCTTCTTTCTAGCTTTGAAATGGAGACATCAATTTGAAACCCAGAGCCGTTAAATACCATAATTGCTTGACGGGATACGTTAGAGATGTTGTCTTTAAAGAGGTTGATGAAACCCTGATTTGAAATACGCGTGATAGAAGTCATCGTCTTCACTAAAGCTTGGAGATGGGAAGCATGGAGACTGGGGAATCGACCGAAGCGGAAGGACGAATTTACCCTAATTGGTTTCTGTACATAAACCAAATTCTGGCCCAAAGAAGCATGGCAAGCAAACCCGGAAGCGACGATGGAGAAGGAAGCAACACCGTTTGAGTTTGGCGAAGTTGATCGGAGCGCGTTCATTGTGAATTGGATGTCGCCAAAACGCAGCGAAGCCTCCATTATTTCACTCGGTAGAACTAAGCAAGCAGAGAGCGTTGAATTTGAGATTAACATCAACCCGTTCGGATCTTAATATATAGAACGCCGCCTTCCCAGAAATTTCCTGATTTAAGAGGAAGGCTACTTTTATTTTTGGAAAAAAGAAACGGCTATTTTGGGTTTAGGAAAGATGTTTAAATTAAAGGAAAGTTTTTTCAATTATTATAGTTTAATAGTTCTGTGGTAAGTAAATTGTCATAATTAGGCTCACGCTGTGTTTTCAATAAGGAAAGTTTTTTCAATTAACTTCAAATTGCCCACAATCGATTTATGATAATTTTATTTTCAAGGCAAAAATATGATAGATTTTTTTGGACTAGAAGAAATTGTTCACTTAATTAAATTCTATTTGATAAAAGATGTTGGTTTAATAAACTTAATTGATTACTAAATTCATTTTAAAAGATATATCGAGCTTGATAAAATATTTTAAAGTACTAATAATTTCCATATCGTCAACATTTTTTAAATGAAATTTTATTCAATCTTAATACAAAAAATAATTAAATAGTGATAAAAAAGCATCAAATTAAAAAGAAAAAAGTTGTGTAATCTATCAAAATATATTTAACAGACCATAACACAAACAACTTTTAACTGAATTAAAAATGAAAATGTGTAGATAGATGATAAAAGCAAATTAGATATAAATATGGCATTTTAACTTGCAATTGAAAAATATCATCTGTGTCTCAGTTGGTTAAGGCGTTGGGATATGATGCAAGAGGTCATGTGCTCAATTCGGCCGCACCACGTTGTCATTGTAGTATGATACATACTACACAAAGTTGTACATAAATGTAACGATCTGACATTTTGACCGCCTCAAGTCGGTAATTAAACCAACTCGAACCATTCAAAACGACATATTGTTATTGGCTTACACGGTTTAAGCAGAATCAATATAGAATCACGGTGTACAATGTTTGCAGCGGAATAAAAATTCTCATAAATATCAGAGTTTACTATTTGTACAGCGGATGTTAAAAATAAATTATGTGTCTTTACATAAAATTTAGACGAATAAAAATGTACACTTTATGGTCGAGCTTAGCACGCGCATGCGTCTCCACATCTTCACGTTCCTCTCCTCTTTGCGAGCTGTAAACTTTAAGTCTGGAACACTTAGAGCCTGACCCGAGTGTCCCATGCAAAATACACAAAACACCCGAGTCAAGATTAAACTTATTTCAAGTTAGCATACTTCGATAAAATCACATAAATATAATTAGTTTAATCTCAATAAATTATTAAATAAATCGAGCATGCTAATTAGTGAACTGCTGAAATATTATAGCAAAAGAGACATGCGGACCACTGCATACGTAAACAACAAAACCCATACCAAAGTCAATTATAAGCAAGAGAATAATACAACATTTTTCAAACAACAATTGCGGAATCAAGTTGCTAAGATCGAATACATGTACAGAAGCCGCATAAATAACTCGTGAAATTTCCAAGTCTAAATGTTCAACGGGCGCATAACGCAAGGGAACCATATTATAAGGTCCAGGCAACGAAAAATCAATTACGAACTGAGGTGGCCACAAGTATGTAAATGTCTTGGGTTGCGCGACAAAATTCATGTATTAATATAGGTCGGGACAGCGAATGAAAATACATACATGCAAACTGTACGGTTCATAAGTACCCATACATGAAAACCAAGTCGACATGAGTAGGGTCCAAGTACACATAAATATAATTTCAGCTATCAACCGGTGATTACTATTCGGCTGCGTAAGGTGTCAAATGACAAATCATGACATTGGTTAGGGATATACTGACATTTACTGCTTACTGCATGTATGAAGTATAATACAGCAAAGGAAGTAAGCTGATTTGACTGCATGCGTGAGGAAACCTAGTATCAAAGGGAAGCGTATGCAAGAAAAATGCTGCAGCAATTCAAAGGAAATAATCAACATGTCAAGCAGAGTATAAACGGTAGCAGTCAACATTTTAAATTTAGAAAGCATCATGAAGAAGTAAAACATATGAAATGCCATATGAGTGTGAAAGGGGAAAGCAAAACAGGCCATAAATTCCATAACTCTAATTCGTTCTTGGTATGGTAAGTAGTAGGGGAGTCAACGCAAAACAACAGAGTAGAAAATATGTGGCTACTTAAGTCTTGGGGAGGACAACAGTAAAGTCCACTTCAAAAAGCATGTAGGCTGGTACGGGTGGCGTTCTAAAATTGAAAGAGATGTATAATTTAAAAACTAACAAAGCCTGGGCTGTCTCCACACTTGTTGGACAAACATATAGCTGGTTATTCAATAAGGAACCTGTTTCTTCTTTTATAGACAACAAAAATGACAATGATTCCAAACTGGGCAACCTAATTTGTGTGTATAAGTGGTAAACAGTGAAACAATTTGGTCTCATAGCAGTATCAGGCTAATGCATGGGTGCATTATGAAAGCATTAATTGGTATTTAAGTCCAGTAGCAAAATAAATTGTAATATACATATCTACCCCCAACTTCTTATAGTCTACTAAATTAGGAAACACAATTTAATCATATGCAACAAAGAACTACGGATTAATGCTCGACTCAAAGCAACAATGGCGGCCACAAATTAGCAGGGTACATGCACAAGGAGGTAAATCTAGGTATTAGTCCAACGATGGCCAAATAAACAATATGTGTAGTAATATATATATATATATATATATATACACATATATATATATAGTTTGCTACAAATGCCCAAACCCAACATGCAAGTGCGGGACAGGTGGTCCGGACAGTGTCGAATTCCAGTTGTTCAACATAAAATAATATGGGTATAAGGACAGGGAAGGTCTCGGCTTTATATTAGCCTATGGGTACCTAGCGGACACAACTAGGTTAGGATAGAAACACATACAAAATCGGACAATCGACCAAGAACGGCAGAAGTAGCAACCCATCCCAACAAATCATATTTAGTGAAAACACGAAATTAGAAAACGCGAAATGAGTCGAATCATAAGCATAAACTTACCTTAAAATAGTGATGGGAAAAACAAAAAAATGGTAATCCCTGTCCTTAATGCGAGCTGCAAATTCGGGCGACATGCTGGAAATGCCAAAACGCAACAATCGACGCTGGTGTTCTCCAATTGTTGTAACTAGGTAGCGTCACACGAAGTTGGAGGAGGTTCTGGAGCTAGCACGGTCGTTGAAGGTGAACGGTTCTGCAACTTGCGAATTTGGAGCGAAAACCGTTGATGGATGCAACCTCTTTAATCATTGAGGGGAATGGAGGTGAAGAGATTCCCAAAGTGGTGGTGACTCCTTAGCAACAGCGGCAGTCAGCGAATGGAGCGATGGTTCGGAGGGTTGCTGCGATGGAGATTTGGTTTTGCGGTGGAGGTGGCAATCTGAATTGGGGATGGAGAAATCCACCATTGGCCATGATTCGGATTGGGAACATAAAATCGGATTTTGAAAAGTGGATTCGGGAAAGAATAAAAGTAACGATTGTTGATAATAGAAGGAAGAGAGAATGGTTTGTTGTGAGTAAAGAAGGGTACGCTGTTTTTATAATGAAAACGAAGGGAACAGGGTACTGAAGAAGAACAACACGTGTAATTCACAACAGAGCGGCAATGAAAGGTGCTAACTTATTTCTGCACCATATTTCTTGGGACCGCTGCTCAATCTTTAGCAAAGATTATACCAGATATGGTTTCAAATTCAAATATCGGGCTGATGCAAGAAAATGGTTTTGAACGAGCATCACTAAAGACAGTGCATAGCTGAGATGAATGACGTTATTCGTTTCAATGAATATAAATTTTCAAACTATTCATTAACGCATATACTTAACGGTTTATTCATCAAAAATTAATTAACTGTTTAAATTGAAACATTCAACCTTATTTTAAATTAATAAATTTCAGTTCTCAAATTACAATGTTTTATCAGTCAATCAAATTTTGTTACAATTGTATTTGTTCCATACAACGTTCATACTTGGAATATTTTATGAAAATGATTCAAGTCTATATATGTAAATTAGTTAAATAAGACGCAAGTTAAAATACTAAAAAAAATTAAATGCAAATTATTTAATCAAAATAGAATTCTATGCTAAGAATATATTTATAAAAGCTAAATGCAAAATTTTAGTATCTTAACAAGTTCAAATAAAATGATTTAGAAAACATATTCAGTAAAATAAAATAAATGCTTCTAGTATAAAATAGATAAGTCAAAATAAATATAATGAGAATATAAACTAAAGAAAGTTAAAATATTATAACTGTTTAAACACAAATAATTAAATTGAAAGAAGAATGTTACACATACAAAAGAGCTAGAACACAAATATAAACGTAATATGTAAAAGCCAAATACACAATAATTGCAGTAAAATAGTTAAGTACAAATAATCAGAACAGAATACAAACAAATGACCAAATATAAATTTTAAAGCTAAAATGTTGTATAACTTTGTTTAAATACAATAATTTAGAAAATTAGAAGCTTTAGTACAATTAGAAAATAGCTAAACACAAATGAATCGTAGATAATTTTACTACAAATCCAACTTTTAGATTTTCGACAACCATTCAAATTAAATGAAAAGAATTAAAATATAAATATATTCAACTATAAATAATTTTTCATATTGTATATCAAAACCCAACTATAAATATTAATTTGAGCGATAAATTTTGAATTAATTTATATTATAATGTCAAAAATTCGGGGTCGTTACAGCCTCCCCCTCTTAAATCTTTTCGCCCTCGAGAAGGAGAGTTGTATAATTGATATTTAAATAAAACAAATTTACTTATAAAGTTTATTAAAATCAAATAAATAAAATAAACTTATCAAAAACACTTACTGAATTTTTTTTGTAAGTTTGAAAATTTAGGAAAAAGGTTCTTAATAGATTAAACACAAAATGCATCATATACTAAATTGGCAAAAGTAGTTTAAAATTGTAAGGTTATTTCGAAATGTAAGTTGTTTAGTTAAAGGAAAAATTCAAAGAGCCTTATAGCTTTAAAAGTTAAAATTAAATGGTTAAATATACGCAATTTAGAAAACCTGGTAGAAAATAGATAATGTTATAAAGTAGTAAAATAATGTAAGTAAAAGAACTTGAAATGGATAAATCATAGGTACAAATGCGAAATATAATAGTTTAAATGATAAGTTAAGTAAATGAATGAATTGATTAAGTTAAATTAAAATACTATATAAGTTACTATATCTTGAAATCGCAGATTTCAAATCATTTGAAAGCTTCAAAATAATTTCTCCGAACTTAGAATCCCTTTTCATTTCAAACCATTTGAAGTATTTTACATTTCTTTTTATCTGGAATCATACTTCTCTTCGGGATTTCAAAACCAAAATTTCTTTCAAATTGCAAATATATATGATGACTTGAAGCCTAACAAGTTCATCGTCGTCCTTGTAAACTTTAGACATGCGTTGATCAGGCGCGTTACCAAAGTATACAAAGACTAAATGTACTTGTTTCAACTTCTCGTCAAAATTATATTCATTTCCTCAAGTTTCCCATGACAAGGCCTAAGGGCAGCCTATTGTACGCAATAATATAGATATTTAAGTTCCCTCCGAACACCTAAAGCAGACCATCGTCGCGGGTTCTCAAGCGAAATGTACATCACAGTTTTGTCCAGACATGGACCTCCAAGCACAACATCGCGGAGCACATATATCTCCGTTTTTTATCCAGACACGAATACCGTATATACCTAGGTTGCTCTTCCCAAATACCATCATCGAGGGATCCCAAGCGAAGTGTATCTCACGGCTCTCGTCCAGACACGGACCTCCAAATACAAAATCGCGGAGCACATATAACTCGGTTTTCGTCCAGACACAGACCTCCGTATATGCCTAGGTTTCTCACCCTAAATCACACACGTCCTTCTTTTAGTCACGGTTCCCCCGAATCCATGAAAATTATCAATTCATTTCATATCCCGAAGTCACAAAATATTTCGCAACAATAATTCGCAATTACATTCAATTATAGTATTGTTGTCTTTCAAACATTTCAGATATCGGGATTCAAGTCGTCGAAATTTTCTTAGTTCATAAATTAATTTATAAACTATTCATCATATCCAAATTAAATTAATATGGAAAGCAATTTCTTTCAATATTTTGCAAATTAATTCAATCAATTGAAAGTGAAATTTTCAACTTTCAAGCATACAACTTATGTTTCATATTTCGAAATCAATGATCTTATTTAAATATTTCAAGTCTTTCATATTCTCTAAATTAAAGACTTTAAGGATCATTATATCAAGCTTTGCAAATTTCAATTTATTTCAAAATATTCTTTCCACAATTACCCATAAGTTGATATCTTTTAAAAGGTTCAAATTGCCAACAATTCTCTTTTAATAATTGGAAATCAAATTTGATCAATACGATTTTCTTATCGTCCTTTCAATTAAGCTTTTCAAATTTTGGAAGCTTCATAAAATCGTTTATAATACACAAATCATATCAATCTTTCCTTAGATCAAATTTCATTTAACAAGCTTTGAATATTCCCAGATATCCAAATAGATTTCATATTCTCATAATATAAGATGTTCAAAAGTTTCAAATCAATATCTTAGAAATGATTTACAATTTAGATAGTCAAATAACCCTTTTTCTTTCAAATTTCAATGTCAAATCTTGTTGAAAAGTTTGCACTATTTAGTTTAGTTGAAAAACCTCTTGAACATTTTCTATTCAAAATACTGTCACGCTTCCGCTACGCACTCTGATTACGCGTACATATATTCAAACTAGTATTGGTAAAAACATTCCAAAATGTCGATTTCAAAACATTTCGGAACCAAATTCTTAATATCTTCCAAAATCAAATTGTCTTGCATAAGTTGGATTCTATATTTCAATTTTTTTAATTACTATGGAAAGCTCATTAAGGTTCCGTTACATAACGTCTTGGATATCAAAGTTATCTAGTTTGATTTCGATCTTAGTTTCGTTCGACACACATTCTAAAAGGGGTATACATACATGGATCAGATCAAATTCCATGTGCTCAAAATAGGAGTTTAATTTCAAACGAGTATCAAGAGGTATGATGGTTCAGATCAAAATGCTTGGCCGAGTTCATAAGACAAAAAAGTACGGAAGTCATTACTCAAGAACAATGGTTCAAATCCAAATGGTAAACAAATCAAGGCCAAGATAGTAAGGTCAAAGGCACACAAGGATGCAAGTGTCAGCAGTTCGATCATGGGATACTCGAATTTTTCTAAGTGAGTCTTATTTCAAAATTTCATCTTTTCATTATAACGGACCACTCATTAAATAACTTTCATTCAATTCAATCATGCAGTTTCAACAGTATTCTTATATAAATTTCAAAAACTTCCATCTACTATCTTGAGATGTTATTTCAATCCCAAAAGTCATTTTGTTTTCTAAATCGGTTCGATTTTCAACCTCATTTCAAAAATACAGATTCATGTTTTCAAATAAATCTTGTTATTCAAACATTATCTTTGATTTGCATTTATGCCATGCATATCACTTCTTCAATCGAATCTTCATATTCAATTACCTAGACCAAATTTGCTCAGATCGATGGGCATACTTTACCAAAATAGCTTGTGTAAAATAGCAAGGTTTTAAAATCATAAGTTGGAATAACAAGCAAAGTAAAACATAAGGTAAATCTTCATAAATTATAAACCGGACAAAATAGTTAGTAATAATTTAAGTAAAACAGGAAAATAAAATAGATATTTTGGTATAACATAGGTGAATACGATAGTTTACAAGGAAATTAATATAAGTTGAGATAAATAAGTAAGATAAAAAGTAAAATTGTTAAATACACTAATTTAGTCAAAATAGAAGGTTAAATATAATACAAAAGGGTTTAAGCAAAACAAAGGATATATTATATAAAAGATAAATACAAGCAGTTTGATAAGTTAATAAATTTATTAAATATAAGTAATTTAGAAAAGTAAAAAAGCTAAGTATACATACAAAATGAGTATTTTAAGTAAAACAACTAATTAACGGCTGAGGGTAAATAGTATTAGCTTGAAACATTTGACAAAATAAGATTACTCTCAAACAAATAGAGATAGAATATATTATGTAATTAGCTACTGAATTTCCGTCCGATCCGAGTTAATTTCGGTATCGTTTCAACTCGCGTTCCAACCGTCGTTCCTTAAATCAAATATCGATCGAATTCCGCTTTGTCACGTTTAACCTTACCGAGCTCCAACTGCACATTTTCGAACTCATTCTTGCCAAAGATCTTTTCTTTCTTGGGTAAAAAAGTTCTCAAATGGCTGTCGTTCTTATAAATATAGATTTCAAACTTTTATTCTTGAAATTTTAATTTTAAACTTGAAATCTTTTCCAAGACACTTGGTATCATCTTGCTTTACCACTTTAACTTGATAGTTCTCGGACTATACGTCGTTCACATATAAGCTTTGAAACTCTTGTACAAAATTTTCATTCTAGTCCAGAAATCTCTTTTCTTTCTCTTTTTCTCAAAATAATGTATTAGAAGATTTCAAAACACTTGGAACATCGGTTCATCTTCCACTTTTATTTTCTTTGAAAATTTCAAACGCTTAACGACTGATTTCAGATATCTTTACCGCAAAATCTTTTATTTACGAAAATTCTTTTTCTAAAATATTTTATATTCAAATCTTCTTCGAAATATTTTATTTCCAAAATCTCTTGCAAAATTTTATCTTTTCAAAATCCGCTGATTCTAGCATCAATTCCACACATTCTAAAGTATTTCTACCCTATCTCTAATGAGTTTTTAAACCGAATAAGCCAAATTTTGTTTAACCAAAACTCTGATACCACGCTGTAACGACCTGACATTTTGACCATCTCAAGTCGGTAATTAAACCAACTCGAACCGTTCAAAACGACAGATTGTTATTGGCTTACACGGTTTAAGCAGAATCAATACAGAATCACCGTGTACAATGTTTGCAGCGGAATAAAAATTCTCATAAATATCAGAGTTTACTTGTAATGACCCGCATTTTTCCAAAGATATAATTTATTTATTTAATTATTTAAAATAGTGATATAGGGAATTAAATAGTGGTCTAATTAAATTAGAGTGGTTATTTAATTAAATTAAATAATAGAATAATATATTTAATTCAGAAATAATCAAAAATATTGGAAATCAAAATATTCTGTGAACTGGGTCGTCCCTAGGATTTAATTCAGCTTATAGTTGAATTATATTGACGAATATATTCAATTGACGTTAGTTTGAAACGTAGAATTATAATATAATTAAAATAGAACTTGAAATGGCGTGGCAGTTCGCTATTTGGCGATTTGAACTTCAACTGAATGTACAAGGTTTGTTTTAAATCATATTTCTGTGAAACAAGAAATGTGTGGAGCTGGTGGAGTATATCTTTCTAGTGGAAGAGAAATATTGGGATTTCGTCGTGTAGATTTTGATTTATGGCCAAATCAAATTCTCAAAAATGAAGCGCCCTGACCATAACGATTTAATTATATTTCATATAAGGATTTAAATAGAAATCGAACATCGATATAACTCTGACGATGTAATATCGAGTTGTAAATCCATATAGGGATATTCTGAAGCTGTATGGTATTCCACTGTGAATATAGACGATAATATTTAATTTTGAATATTAAATTAAATATTATTTAAATATATTTATATATTTAAATAGGCTATTTAGAGCTTTAAAAATAGCCATTTTTGCAAACGAAGTCGGAATTCGATGAAACTAATTTTGTTAGATCCGCAACATCAAATAGTTGCTAGATTTCCAGTTTTGTGATTTTTAGAGTCACTGTGTGGCCGTAGGGAATTTTAGAGTGAAAAACAGTCAATATTCTGATGGTTAAAAATACGCTGTGTAAGCATACGAAGTCAGAATTTGATGAAACCAGTTTCGGTGAGACCGTAATGTCGAGCTCTAGCAGTATGTCCAGTTTGGTGATTTTTGGGTATCATAGGTGATCATAGGAATTTTTAAAAGACGACTGGGGTAGATGGGTGGTTATAAATCAATGAAATCATCAATGTGAAAAATATCTAAACTTCCTATATAATACCCTCACTATCCTCTAAACCTAAAACACTCTTCCCTTGGTAAAATTTTCAGCCGCCAATCCTCTTTCTTAAAATAAAAAAATCGTGATCTAAAATAAATTCAAATAAATACAATTCAATTCCAATAAATCTTGGGAGATGTATCTTTGAAATCGGGAGGAGCAGAGCTTCGCGTTGATGACCACCTGGGGCTGTGCGACGTCGAGAGTCAGTTCAAGAAAATTGACAGTGAAACCTAGTCTTCGATCTAGCTAGGAAATCAAGGAGTTTGGTATGAATTCATTTGTGTTTTTGGATTGAGAAGGTAGAACCGTACAAGTTTACAAATTTTGGGTTGATTCCGTGAATAAAGATGTCGGTCATCACTGTGCCAGCGGAAGTAAAATACTGGAAACTACGATGTATTTCGTGAGCTCGAGTTGGGTAAAATGGCCATGAAAGGATAGAGTATGGAAAGAGGAGGTGGACAGAGTTTTTAGTTTTGTTTTTCATGGACTGAAGATGGAGAAGATGGGGTCAACGGGTTGCCATTTCGTGGTGTTTGGGTTCTCTGAAGTGCGGAGAATTCAATCGGGGAGGAAAGCTACATAGTAGCGGGTTTGGGTTGGATGGTCGATGGGACGGAGTGAGAAGGTTTGGCCTAATGATAAATAATGTTTAAAATTTATTTTTTATTTAAAGCATGTATAACTTGTAAACTAAATATCTGCTACATATGTGATCAGAAATTCGAACCGTCAGTTACGTTAGGGTCATAGGGACGGACACTATGCGATGGAACTGACTGGAAGTCCATTGGAGCACGTTATAATTTATAGCAAAATAAATTGTCCGTCTGAATCAAATAGAGCGATGGTTATCGTTATCAACGATGATCGTCCAATGTGAGTAAATCTCACTAACTCTAAAAAGTTTATATATTCATGTTGTATTTTTAGAACTGTTAAATATTGTCTGATTGACTGTGTGTTGACTGTTTGATTGAACTGCTAGTTAGTTAAATTTCTATATTTGTTTCTGTTTAACAGAATATATCGTATGGACTGAAAGTGATGTTATCTATATTGTTAACATCTGTGATGCAGGGAAACTGGTTGGTGGAATCCAACTGGATTCCTCAACATTTATTTTACTGTGATTTATATATTGTGTTATATAATGTGATATAAAATCTGACATTGATTATGTGTGCTTGAACGATATTTTTCGTTGTTATATGGGGTGTTAAATACCATAAAAAATACCAGAATGTAGAAAAGGGATTTTCAAAGTATATTTTGAAAATAATTTATTTATATAAAATCAATGGATTTTATATTATAAAAGAAAAAGGATTTTTAATATAAAGGAAAATATTTGTAAACCAAATATAAAAGGAAATATTTGTAAAACCATTTACAAATAGAATTGAAAGAGATTGATTTATGAAAACAAATATGTTATTAAAGAGAATATTTGAAAAACCATTTACAAATAGATTATAAAGGAATATCATTTAGAAGATAAACATGTTATAAAGGAATACTTTGAAAATGAATAGAGTTAAAGAAATAAAGTAAAATAAATAGAATAAAGGATTATTTATTAGAAAAATAAATAGAGGAGTTAATCGAATCGAGTTAATCGAAAGGAATTAATCGAACATAGTTAATCGAAAGGAGTTAAACAAAAATTAGAAACTGACTAGAGATTAATAAGTTGAATGGTTTTCTAAGTATCGATCTGATGTTGGTTTCGGCCTTCGGGGTTTATACTTAGGAAATTATTCTCTTGTTAGTCTATAGTTAGAGTCTGATAGATGTGGAAGAATAGTGATACATAATTAAGCCATGGAAATGTTTTCCAGTGTTAATCACGTATATTTTCTAAACATAGAAAATGAGGAAATATATATATATATATATATGTGTATATATATATATATGTTGGATGATTGATCGATATAATTTCCATCTGGAAATAGTATTGTTGTTTGCACACTTGTTTTTCTTTGATAGTTAACTCACAGACTATCGAAGTTTTGACCATTTTAACGTTGTTAATATGGAGAGACCAGTTGGATTATTATCCAGAGAACCACTCTGTATTGACATAGGCATTGCGAATCATATACGCCAATGATAATTGAAGACGGAGTAAAGTGCAAGGGCTATTGTATAAGTCTTAGAAAACAGTGCCTAAGATGGATATACTGAATAGTGCCTTCGGTTTGTCCAGTCCCAGGACAACTTGTATGGACGAAGGTCTGACAGAGTATATCTGGAAGATCACATAAGTTGATCATTTCAAATGTATTTACGTTGGCGGCGGAGGAATTAGTTTCTCTTAGCTTTATACCCATGGTATTTTTGGGGAAATTAATTTGTGATTTGGCGGGTATGACGATGTGACATTCAAATGAATGAAGATTTGATATGAAAAAGATAAGCGTAGCTTCTAGCCTCACATCCGGTAATGACAGAAATCGGGCAGGCAGCATGGCTAAGTCGGTCGCTCCGAAGTAGGGTGTATAATCACCTATCTAGAGAATATTCATTTGCTTCTTTAATCCATCAATGCTGTCCCATATATATATATATATATATATATATATATATATATATATACAGGAACGGTTGCTGATCCCAACCGTTGGTGATGTACATTCGATACACTCAAGCGAAATGAGTGGTCCGTCATGTGTGGCTGAGTTGCAAGATGTTCTTGTTGAACTCCAGTTTATCGTTCCTAGAGTACACTGATCGGAAGGTGGTTCCGTACCTTGTCATAGTTGGAAATCCATTACCCAATACGTGCTTGCGGTTTTGATTGTATACTATATATGTGGAACGTGAGATGAAAGCGTTTCTACTAGATGATTATTATATTGTGGTTGATAGACATTATTATAATATCAAAAAGGTTTTTGATATAAAAATAATTTGGATTCTCATAAGGGAAAAACCCATTCCGTATTCACGGCGTGGTCTTATGAGATATCATATTTCTGTTGAACTGTGTTAAACTGTTTTATTCACACCAGTCCCATGACTGACCCGGAGTTTACTTTGTTGTTTTCCCTAAACTCTTGGGTGCCTAAATTTGTACGGGCAGTCAAGTAGTCGGGTTTTAGAGATACTTGAAGAGCTGGAGCAGGAGGATTCAGGATCATATAGCTATAGTTTATTTCCGCTGTGTTGTAAGTGTTGTACTTGATAATGATATGTATATTCAAGTAAAATCTTTTATTTCAAAGTCATGTTACATATGTTATATGTTATTCGTTCCGCTGTGAGATTCGTGTTACTCTGATGTTGTGTTCTTCTTCTTCTATTCTAAGTTTCTATCTTATCTTTCCTCACCCTGTGTTTTCTTTCTATTAATTTCCTGATTTTCAGTTTAATTTGGGGTTGGACTTGTGTTTTTGGTCAGCTCAAATTAGACCGGATTTTCGGGTCATTACAGTTGGTATCAGAGCTTAAGTTAAGAATTACCTTGGCTCTGTGGCGTGACTCGGTAGAGATAGGGTTAGTAATACCCTAGATTGAGTTTAAGTGTATATATATGAGTGCGTATTTGTATTTGATATAAAAATGGTTTTATATTGGGTAGATTCATTGGCTGAGTTGTTTATGAGTTTTGGTCGATCAGTTTGATCCACTGTATCTGTAGGAGTTTATAAACACTCGAATACGATGGGTCGACACGATATGTTTTGTAAAGAGGGTAAATTAAAATAAGTTTACCCAGAGTATATCCTGATATAAAGGAAATATATATATTAGATATATTGGTTGTAATTATAATCGAGTAAGATTATAAAGTGAAATGGTTATGTAAATAACCAATCAGAATTCATATAAGTAAAAATATATGAAAGCAGTTGAGTTAAATCTAAAATTTAAATCAGAAATGAAATTCAAACTCTGGAAATAGGAATAAGTGTTTGAAATGGATTTGAATTAAGATATGAGAATTTTAAAATCCTGGGAGATTTTAAATGTGTTTAAAGCATTACATATGATATTCTGAACTAATTTCAAAACAGAAGTGTTTAGAAATGGTTTTGAAAGTGACGTAGTATTGAACTCACTTCGATAGCTGGAAAATAGATTCCGATGTTGATCATGACATCATCGGTGTTCATTTTCGAGTATGTTAGTGAAGGATTACTACCAAGGATTTTGTTTTGAATTTGTTTTAGGAAAACAAGTGTGTTGAATTTCAAAAAGGAAAATTTGATTTTTTGAAAGAGGTAAACTGTTTAAAAACTTCCAAGAAGAATAGGTTGTTTGAATTTAAACAAATTAAAGTAAAATCTGTAAAATCCAATAGAGTTGAGATTGAATTGAAAGCCAGTAAGTGAAAATCATTTGAAATAGATTAGTGCCAAGTAGAATTAGACTTGATTAGAGATAATCTGGAATTATATTGGACTGGTGAGTTATGGATTTGAAATCAAGAATAGTGCTTGAGTTTGAAATGAAATTCGATTTAGGTATAAGTGAATTGTTGGATTTGTAGGTAAAAACAGATTGGAATTTGGTTAGGATAACATTGGTATATGCTGAATTAACAGCAGATGGAAGTGATAAAGTTGATATGCTCGACAAAAAGGTACAAGTTTATATTTCATATGAGTTTGGTGATTTATGAGCCGAATTGGCAAGCCGCTTGGTTGTTTGATTTTCTTTTGGGTTGGAGAAGGCCCAGAGAGGCGATTTGGAGTTTGACCTATTGACCCGTACAAAGGAGGTTTGGCGAAATTTTCCGAAAATTTAAAGTGTTAGAAAATTTTCAGAATTTTTGAAAATTTTAGTTAGCCGGAATAAACTAACATTGAAATCAATATTAGTTGGTTCAGTTGAAACCAGAGATAAGGGGTAACAGATAAGCTTTTACCAAATAGATAGGGTCTGTCCTCTAACTTAGCAATTTCGAGGATGGAATTATTTTAAGTGGGGAAGAATGTAATGACCCGCATTTTTCCAGGGATATAATTTATTTATTTAAAATAGTGACATAGGGAATTAAATAGTGGTATAATTAAATTAGAGTGGTTATTTAATTAAATTAAATAATAGAATAATATATTTAATTCAGAAATAATCAAAAATACTGGAAATCACAATATTCTGTGAACTGGGTCGTCCCTAGGATTTAATTCAGCTTATAGTTGAATTATATTGACGAATATATTCAATCGACGTCAGTTTAAAAAGTAGAATTATAATATAATTAAAATAGAGCTTGAAATAGCGCGGCAGTTCGCTATTTAGCGATTTGAACTTCAACTGAATGTACAAGGTTCGTTTTAAATCAGATTTCTGTGAAACAAGAAACGTGTGGAGCTGGTGGAGTATATCTTTCTAGTGGAAGAGAAATATCGGGATTTCGTCGTGTAGATTTTGATTTATGTCCAAATCAAATTCTCAGAAATGCAGCGCCCTGACCATAACGATTTAATTATATTTTATATAAGGATTTAAATAGAAATCGAACATCGATATAACTCTGACGATGTAATATCGAGTTGTAAATCCATATAGGAATATTTTGAAGCTGTATGTTATTCCACCGTGAATATAGATGATAATATTTAATTTTAAATATTAAATTCAATATTATTTAAATATATTTATATATTTAAATAGGCTATTTAGAGCTTTAAAAATAGCCACTTTTGCAAACGAAGTCGGAATTCGACGAAACTAATTTTGTTAGATCCGCAACATCAAATAGTTGTTAGATTTCCAGTTTTGTGATTTTTAGAGTCACTGTGTGGCCGTAGGGATTTTTAGAGTGAAAAACAGTCGATATTCTAACGGTTAAAAATACGCTGTGTGAGCATACGAAGTCGGAATTCGACGAAACCAGTTTCGTTGGGACCGTATTGTCGAGCTCTAGCAGTATGTCCAGTTTGGTGATTTTTCGGTATCATGGGTGATCATAGGAATTTTTAAAAGACGACCGGGGTAGATGGGTGGTTATAAATCAATGAAATCATCAATGTGAAAAATATCTAAACTTCCTATATAATACCCTCACTATCCTCTAAACCTAAAACACTCTTCCTCTGGTAAAATTTTCAGCCGCCAATCCTCTTTCTTAAAACAAAAAAAATCGTGATCTAAAATAAATTCAAATAAATACAATTCAATTCCAATAAATCGTGGGAGATGTATCTTTGAAATCGGGAGGAGCAGAGCTTCACATTGATGACCACCTGGGGCTGTGCGACGTCGAGAGTCGGTTCAAGAAAATTGACAGTGAAACCTAGTCTTCGATCTAGCTAGGAAATCAAGGAGTTCGGTACGAATTCATTTGTTTTTTTGGATTGAGAAGGTAGAACCGTACAAGTTTACAAATTTTGGGTTGATTCCGTGAATAAAGATGTCGGTCATCACTGTGCCAGCGGAAGTAAAATACTGGAAACTGCGATGTATTTCGTGAGCTCGAGTTGGGTAAAATGGCCATGAAAGGATAGAGTATGGAAAGAGGAAGTGGGCAGAGTTTTTAGTTTTGTTTTTCATGGAGTGAAGATGGAGAAGATGGGGGTCAACGGGTTGCCATTTCGTGGTGTTTGGGTTCTCTGAAGTGCGGAGAATTCAATCGGGGAGGAAAGCTACACAATAGCGGGTTTGGGTTGGATGGTGGATGGGCCAGAGTGAGAAGGTTTGGCCCGATGATAAATAATGTTTAAAATTTAGTTTTTATTTAAAGCATGTATAACTTGTAAACTAAATATCTGCTACATATGCGATCAGAAATTCAATCCGTCAGTTACGTTAGGGTCGTAGGGACGGACACTATACGATGGAACTGACTAGAAGTCCATTTTAGCACGTTATAATTTATAGCAAAATAAATTGTCCGTCTAAATCAAACAGAGCGATGGTTATCGTTATCAACGATGATCGTCCAATGTGAATAAATCTCACTAACTCTAAACAGTTTATAAATTCATGTTGTATTTTTAGAACTGTTAAATATTGTCTGATTGACTGTGTGTTGACTGTTTGATTGAACTGCTAGTCGGTTAGTTAAATTTCTATATTTGATTCTGTTTAACAGAATATATCATATGGACTGAAAGTGATGTTATCTATATTGTTAACATCTGTGATGCAGGGAAACAGGTTGGAGGAATCCAACTGGATTCCTCAACATTTATTTTACTGTGATTTATATATTGTGTTATATAATGTGATATAAAATCTGACATTGATTATGTGTGTTTGAACGATATTTATCGTTGTTATATGGGGTGTTAAATACCATAAGAAATACCAGAATGTAGAAAAGGGATTTTCAAAGTAGCTGAGGTTTAGGAGGTACATGGAGGCTAGGGCAAATGGAGCCGGCCCAGCAGAAACTCCCACTCCTCCTCCCGTAGCTGAGGTTCCTCCTCCTCCTCAGCGTCCACAAGCGGATTTTGCGAAGATTTGCAAAGACTTTAAGGCGATGGGTGGCAAGAATTTTGTTGGGACAGAGACTTTTGTTGAGGCAAGAAACTGGTTAAGGGAAACTGAAGACCTTTTTGCTATCTTTGATGTAGAAGATCGTAGGAAAGTTTTGTTGGCAGTATGGCTATTGAAAGAGGAAGCTGCTTATTGGTGGGAAGTCACCAACGCTACTAGGCCTATAGAGACTTGGGACGACTTTAGGATGAGGTTTGGGCTTAAGTTTCTATCATTTGCTGAAGAGAATCTGCAAATGGAGAGGTTTATATCTTTGAAGCAAGAGGACATGACCTGAGGGAGTATGTGAATAAGTTTAACCAGCTTGCTCGATTCGGTTTAGACATGGTTAAAACACCTCAGAAGAAGGCTCTACGCTTTGCTCGAGGATTGAATGAGCCATTGCAAGGTTTGGCCTTGTCTCATATACCCATGGGGGCCACTTATGAGAGCTTAGTGGATATGGCCTTGCTTCAAGGAGATGATAAGAATGGCAAGAAAGAAGTTAAGCTTAATGAGACTCAAACCAAGAAGGTGGACTCCAAGTGGGGAGGCAACCAGAACAACCAGAACAACAAGAACAACAAGGGTAACAAGGCCAACAACAACAAGGCAAGGGAGACAAGGAAGTGCAACTTCTGTGGGATCACTGGACACATAGCCAATGATTGTAGGAAGAAGAAGAGGAAGTTGGGAGAATGCTTTCATTGCCGAGAGTCTGGACACTACAGTAAGGATTTCCCAAAGAAGCAAGGACAGGGGCAAGGACAGACTCAGCGGGCAGGACCTTCTGTAGGGCAGATGCATGCTCTCAACACTACTCCAGTTCCGGACCGAGGTGGTATTTCTATAGAAAGCCTTGTTTACATTTCTGGTTTTCCTGTTCGAACTTTATTTGATTCTGGCGCATCGCATACCTTTGTTTCTTCTGACATTGTTGAAAGTTTGCACCTAAGTACTAGTCTAGTTGAGGATCCCATTAGTGTTTCAAATCCAATTGGGGGTTTCGCCCATCTATCTATGATTTGTATGGATTTGAGGATTTCTATCTTGACCGTAGAATTCACATGTAATGCTTATGTTCTCGGGTTCATGGGATACGGGTTGATTTTGGGCATGGATTGGTTGTCTAGTTATGGAGCCATTCTCGATTGTGAGCATAGGGTAGTGAGGCTTGTGACTCGCCTTGGCAATACCCTAGAGATTTCTTGTAACCCTATGGATCCCATCATGTTATGTTATCTTGAATCCCTCGACTCGTCTATTGACAATCTTCAATCTGTGAGGGTGGTCCGAGAATATCCTGATGTCTTTGATGAGGTGAAGGGGTTACCCCCTAAATGCGAAAAAGACTTCCGTATTTATCTTGTTGATAATGCCAAGCTAGTTTCATTGCCTGTTAGGCACATGGCCTCGCGAGAAAGAAGAGAGTTTAGCAAGTAAGTCAAGGAGTTGCTTGAGAAAAATTTCATTAGGCGAAGCATTTCTGAATGGGGTGCTCCTGTGGTATTCGCTACTAAGGCGGATGGTTCGCTTCGTCTATGTGTTGATTATCGTGAGTTAAACAAGCTGACAAAGAAGAATTGGCACCCGTTACCAAGGATTGATGATCTCTTTGACCAGCTTGTAGGTGCTTCTGTTTTCTCTCAACTCGATCTAGCCACCGGATTCCATCAGCTTAGAGTGGCTGAGGATAGTATTGACAAGACTGCGTTTAGGACTCCAGATGGATTCTTTGAATGGCTCGTCATGACATTCAGTTTGACTAATGCACCCGCATACTTCGTTGATTTGATGAGTAGGGTGTTTAGGGAGTTCCTTAACCAGTTTGCGGTTGTCTTCGTGGATGATATTCTGATCTTCTCTAAGGACGAGGAAGAGCATGCTACACATCTCAAGGAGGTTATGGATACGCTTAGAGATCATCAGTTAAAAGCCAAGTTCTCCAAATGCCATTTTTGGAGAAGGGAAGTTCGGTTCCTTGGGCATATAGTTTCTAAGCAAGGCATAGTTGTGGATCCCGCTAAAGTAGTGGCGGTACAAGACTGGAAAGTTCTGAAGAATGCAACTGAAGTGAGAAGCTTTCTCGGTCTGGCAGGATTTTATAGGAAGTTCATTAAGGACTTCGCTAAGATTTCAGCCCCCTTACTAAGTTAACGAAGAAGAACTTAGTCTTTGCATGGGACTTAGAGTGTGAGCTTGCTTTTTCAAAGGCTCAAGAAAGCCCTCACCACATCTCTAGTTCTAGCATTACCTGATGGAGGGAAGTTGTTTACCGTGTACACCAATGCATGTGGCACGGGATTAGGCGCTGTCCTGATGCAAGAAGGGAGAGTGATATGCTTTGGGAGTAGGCAAATCAAAGTTCATGAGAAGAACTCTCCCACTCATGATTTGGAGTTGGCGGCGATCGTCTTTGCACTCAAATCTTGGCGCCATTATCTTCTAGGTGAAAGGTTTGAGTTATATACTGATCACAAGTCGCTCAAGTACCTCTTCTCGCAGAAAGATTTGAATCTAAGGCAGCAGAGGTGGATGGAATTCTTGGCATCATATGACTTCGATATAGCTTATACCCCTGGTAAGGGTAATGTTGTGGCGGATGCGCTAAGTAGAAAAAGGTTTAATTTGAGTCCCTTGTTTGTTGAGATGAAGAGCCTAGAGTTCTTGGCAACCTTTGATTTTACACCTGCTATTGAGTCGATGCCTGGTTCGTTAGCATCCCTTGAGCTTAGACCTACACTTCTTGATTAAGTTGGGACTTCACAGAGGGAAGACCCGCAGATAGTCGAGATCATGGACAAGTTGATTCGTGGTGAGACGTCAAATCACCTCGCTAGATATACTATTGATGACAAGGGGTGGCTAAGGCGTGATGGAAGACTATGTGTCTCACAAGTGGGAGACTTAGTAAATAAAGTTCTTGAGGAGGCGCATCACTCAAGGATGACCATACATCCCGGAGGGGATAAGATGTACCGGGATATGAAACACATTTTCTTTTGGATTGGGATGAAAAAGGATGTTGCAGAGTTTGTTTCTAGATGCATTGTTTGCCAACAAGTAAAGGCCAAGTCGAAGAAGCCCGGTGGGCTACTGCATCCATTGGAGGTCCCGCAATGGAAGTGGGAAAGTATCTCTATGGATTTTGTGGAAGGATTGCCGAGATCAAGGAAGGGGAATACTAGCATATGGGTCATAGTGGATAGACTCACGAAGAGTGCTCATTTCATTCCAGTGAAGGGCAAGAGGACCGCATCATGGCTAGCATCTGTTTATCTTCAAGAGATAGTGCGATTGCATGGAGTTCCTTCTAGCATAGTTAGCGATCGTGACCCAATCTTCACTAGCCAATTTTGGAATAGTTTGCAAGAAGTGATGGGTACGCGATAGAATCTAAGTACAGTCTATCACCCACAGACGGATGGTCAGGCCGAAAGGGTGAATAGGGTACTAGAAGATCTGTTGAGGCTATGCATTCTTGACTTTGGTGGCACTTGGGAAGACCACCTTCCTCTCGTAGAGTTTGCTTATAATAACAGCTACCAAGCAAGCATAGGGATGGCACCATTTGAAGCTTTGTATGGGAGGCCGTGCAAGTCACCAACATGTTGGTGGAAGACGACGGATAAGCTTATACTTGGCCCCGACATGATAAGGGACACATCCGAGAAGGTTGAGTTGATTCGAAGGCGGATGAAAACGGCCCAAGACAGACAGAAATCCTATGTAGACAAGCGAAGGACAAACTTAGAGTTTGAAGTTGGAGATATGGTCTTTGTGAAGGTTTCTCCCTTGCGAAATGTGGTTCGTTTTGGAGCAGTTGGAAAGCTAGCACCAAGGTTCGTAGGACCCTTCCCTATCATCGAGAAGATTGGGCAGATGGCTTATAGGGTGGAATTGCCCGAGAAGCTGACTGGAGTGCACAATGTCTTTCATGTCTCGCATCTCCGAAAATGCCTACATGAATCAGCCGAAGTAGTTGAGCCTAGCATTCTTGAAGACGTGGAGGTAGAGAAAGAGGCAACCCTGAGGCGAACTCCGATTCGTATCTTGGGAACGGAGATCAAGAAGCTGAGGAATCGAGAAGTCAAGTTAGTAAAGGTTCAGTGGAGTGAAGCCGATGAAGATGCAACTTGGGAAACCGAGGAGAAGATGCGTGGGCTTTATCCATTTCTTTTTTAGGGTACATTCTCAATCTCTTTTCCTAGTTAGCATATCTTTCTTTTGCTATCCATGTTTATCTTGTTATCTCGTTAATCTTGTCATGAGAACCTTAGGTAGAAACCCTTTGGATGAAACATGCATTTGAAACATGTTATGCTTGATGGTTGCAAATGGTTGCAAGTGTTTGCAAGTGGTTACTCGTGGATGCATGATACACGTTAGGCACTAAGATCGGCTCACACACTTTCATATTGCATATGCATGAGTGTTTATGCTTATTCATGGATGAAACTTGTTATGCTATCATGTGGATGTTGCATACGAGTGAATGTTATGTGCACTCATGTAGAGATTATAAATTATGTTAGGAATTTGCATACATTTGGACTCATTTCACTAACATATTCTGCATTAAGGAGGTTTACTGAGTCAGTAACCGCCTGATTTTCGCATTAGATAGGTGCATATACACACACTTTTGCATATGTTCATACAGTATTAGAAATCTTTTAAGGACAATGATTACTTGTGGATGATGTTTTGAGTAGATGGATGATGGATGGTAGGATACGTTCTTCCTAATTTGGAGATTTCGGGGACGAAATCCTTTAAGGTGGGGAGAATATAACAATCTGAATTTTTATAACATGTTAAAACAAGAAATCAGGGCAGAATTAAATTATAAGTTAAGAATCAATGGGAACGGGTTACGCCATTCCGTTCATCTCAAAATTCTGCTTGAAAACGAGTCCGAAATTTCGTAAATCGGAGTCCGTAAGACCAAGTTATGGGCCATAGAAGATTTCAGAAAATTCAAAATTCAGCTCGAAATTCAAATTCAGCCCCAAACAGACTGGGCGGGAAAATTTCCCGCCCAGCCCCAGGTCGACTGGGGGGTCGACTGGGGAGTCGACCTGCCCCAGCCCCAGGTCGACTGGGCAGTCGACCTGGGTGTCGACCTCCCTGGTCGGGCCATGTTGGCCTGGTGCACCTGCTTGCTACTTTGGGTCTTCTCAGCTGACCTATGACGGGATTTGATGGTTCAGATCTAAACTAGGGTTAATCCTATGGCCTAAACTTGTCTCTACTCCTATAAAAACACCCTAAGACCTAGCCTAAACCACCACAAATCATCCTAACAACTAAGTGCTGCCAAAATACCCCCTAATCATGGCCTCCATCTTCATCTTGAGAGCTTGAGAGTTCTAAACTAGATCTAAGGCAAAGGAGCAATCTTTCTCCATCAAATCAAAGGAGCTACTTACTTCTCAAGCCTTTGTGTGGAGCTTATTATTATTTGGAGATTTCTAGTGTTGCTACGTCATTCCTAGAGCTTCTACAACGTCCCTATCTTGTTCTATTTTGTTCTAGTTCTCATAGCCACGATTTGTAAGTCCCACTCTACTCTTAGATTTAAACTATGAAATTAATATGAACATGTAGCAAGTTGAAATGGGATTTTTGTGTAATACTTGTCTTGGGTCTATCATTGTATGCATAGATCCATTCATGACTCTTTTGATCTATGATTGTGGAACTATCATGAACCTAGTACCGTTCATCTTGATTTTTGGGTAGAAAGCTATGAGCTTTATTTGGGGATTATGCATAATGCAACATAGAACCCCTCATAACCTTGATGTTAACTTGCCTATGATGTTGAACTACATGTTAGTCACAAGTTTATCACTCTATGTCAACTATTACCATGTTATCACCCTATTTGCTAAGTTTGATGTCATACATGTTTTGAGGCCAATAATCCTATATGCTAGTTGTGATGAACACCTTTGCCTCAAATATCATCATGTTTAACTTATGACCAACTTTACCACCTTATGCCCATCTTTGACATATTGTTATGTTCCCCTTCTTGATCTATTTGTATTGATGCGAATTTACGTGCGATGGGAATACGTTATGGGTAGTTAAGCGAACTTGAAATGACATGAAAAACATGCCTTGAAATGTGACATGAAAATTGATTATGCTTGAAAACTTGAATGTGGTCATGACATGTAGAAAACCATAAAGTGGCCAACTCGAGGTTGGGTTGAGTTTGTAGCATAAATCTGCCCGGAACCGCCTGGCAAATCCAGTGGCTACAAACAATAGGACCCAATGTGAGTAGTTGGTCATATCGCGCTTGAAACCCGAGGTTAGACTAGGTTGTGGTGTAAAGCTGCCCGGACCCGCCCAGCACATCCAGTAACCACAACAAAGTCTAATGTGAGAGGCTGGGCACATTAAATTAATTAATGCCACATGATAGGGTTAAGTCATGAACCACTTGGATACACTTAACCAACTTGATACATGATTGGATAGGGTTAACCACACTTAACCCGTTAGAAACCCTAGTTACGTGGTCCTTTTCAGCAGTAGCCCTCTTAGATGTATCACGATACCCTAGGGACTAGGCTTGGGTCGGGCACGATTACTGGGCTCATTATAAGCGACCAGAAAGACGGCTGAGTAGGTGCGCCAGTGTAGGTTCAGGCGGGCTGTGGTCGTGCACATAGTCCGGAGTTGAAAAAAAAACAGACACGGGCACCAGTAGGTTTAGACTATGCGTGCTTGATTTGTGTCAGTGGTTGGCACCTTAGGGCTTGATACACCCTAGGGTGGACCTAGCACAGTTGACTACATTCCGTGATTGGGCCGTATGACACCGACACTCAACGAGTTAGGCTTATAGGGAGCCGATCGACTAGATCGTATAATTGGACCTTGACTTGGGTCATCTCATGATATTGGGCCAAGGGATCATTTCTTGTTTATACTTGACATGGGTTAGAATACTAGTACTATTTGTGCAAAACTAAATCTTGTATATGCGATGCCACACTTGATCTACCTTGTTATCTATTTATCATGCCAGTTACTTACCATCTTTATGTTTCATCTCAATTTCTCATGTCTAGTTAACTTCATTAGTTTTTATACTAATAGTAGGTAGGACTTACCAGTCTTTATGACTGACCCTTTTTCTTTCGCCTCTTTTCTTCCGTTCCCCTCCCCCCAAGGTTCTCAGGGAGGGAACACTAGTGCTTAGCTTGGATATTTGGCTTGCTTTCTTGACAGCTCATGTACGGTTTGGACTTGAGCTTGCTATGGCTTCACCACATCTATTTTGTGGATAGTTTACTTTATGTTAATTTCAGTTTATGTTTCTAGACTTGTGGTAGTTGGAAAATGATGACTAAGTATTTTGATGTAAGTTGACTTTGGTTTTGAAATGGTTAACCATGGTTTTTAAATTTCTACCACTGCTTTACTTATTTATTTATTTATGTTCTGTCTTGTGATATCTCTATGCATGTTTACCTTGACAACACCCCTCCAAAGCTAGTGCAATCACTCGTGAGTGACCCGGGCGGAGGTGGGGTGTTACAGCTTCCCGCCAAGACTAGTATAATCCTTGTTAAGCTTGGCGAAATCGGCCCTAGGTGCCTGCACTACTGCACCACCACCGTTAGCAGCATTAGGAACTGCTCCTCGAGCATCCCAAAGCATCTCTCGCATGAAGATAGTAAGCATCGTCCTCATATCAGGATCATTCCCATTATTAGCTCCTCTACCAGTACCCCTAGTATATCGGCTCATCGTTCAATCTGTAAGGAGAAAATGATTAACCGTCTCTTCAATGGTGCCAGTACATTGCGACTTCATCCATAAATATACTAATAGTATATATATAGCTTTTGAAAACGAAAATATGACAAATACGCGCTCTCATATACGTGTACTATCCTTTCCTGGTGTCTTACCCTAGGTTAAGTACGCAACCTAGAGCTCTGATACCAAGTGTGATGGCCCGCCCTGCACCAGACGACATTTCCAATGAAAGTGCGTTGTGCCAATGTCTGACTAGCACAGGACGGTCGCCAAAGAAAGGAAAAGAAAGGAATTTGAACTAACAAGGAACCTGTAGAATGTCTCACAGCGCATGGAATAAAATATAATAATAACATACTTGGCATAAAACAGGTGAGATAGTGCATAAGCTAAAAACTAAACCATAATCATCATAGTAGCGGAAATTCAAAATATAGCTTATGATCCACATCATTATTACAACTTCAAAATACTGTCTCTAAGGCAAATTAGAAAGGTGCACTACTAATGCCCAAAGTAGTGACCAACAACAACACAGGGAGATATATGTATATATCATACGTGGAAGCCTCCTGTTCATCTTGGGTATAGCTACTCGTGCATAATCACCTGACCTGTCTCTAGTTTGCCCGTTTAAGAGCACCCAAAGTAATAAGAAGAGACATAAAACTCTGGGTCAGACAAAAGTCTGGTATGAGCGATAAGCAACAAAACAAAACAATAACAGGTATAATCCAATCATACCTAAACTTGTTCCTGCAACCAAGGAGTTAGCACAACAAAATGTACAGTACTCTAAGGTAATGCTATCATAAAGTGTAAATGGGGGTGTGGGTCATGGTGATAGCAAACATCAAACATAGCAATCATCCTCACATCTCTCACTCAGTCTGTAAAGCATACGATATCCACTACCCGATCCCCAATCCTTCGCTACGATCACTTTACTCCATAGAGTCACTATGACCCCACTGCACTGATCCATAGCCACTAATCCGTCTCTAAGTGGTGAGCTAAAATTATGGATATCGATAACCCCTTTGCACTCGTCCCGCAGCAAAGTCCAATCGTGAAGTTAGCTCGTTGGTTCCCATCTGGATCCCAAGTTCTAACTTCTCATTTGAACTACCTTTGCATCTCGGGTTTTGGTCTCTTCCCATTCGTGTTTCTTCTGTTCATAGCTCCAAGCTTCCATTCATGTCCATGCTTTGATTCGTGGTTCGCCCTCCTGACATCGGCTCGTGACTCCTGCTAGTGGCCATCGATTTGTGATCCCCCTTCGACTCGTGGCTCGTGACATCATGACTCCAGGCTCCGGTTCGTGGCCATTGTGATCGATTCGTTGTCCTCCCTCTAGTTCGCGAGTTGCAGTGGCAGTTCGTGGTATCTAGGTCCACTCGTGGCCCATAGTTCAGTTCGCGATGCTCCAGGTCAGCTCGTGGAGGTTGCACCAGCTCGTGGCACAGGCGGTTCGTGAAGGGTGGTCCGATTCGTTATGGGGTGTGCTCTACGATCGGGTCGGGTCGTGGCATGTGCTTCACGAACAGGTCGGTTCGGGTCGGAGAAGGTGAGCACGATCGGTTCGGATATAGGCAATCCGATCTGATTCCTGCATATTTTCCTACAACTTTTCCAGCGACTGTTTTACACCACACGATGGCGTTTTCGACTATTCTAACTGTTCTAAACAATTACAAAACATTCCAAACAGTCATAGCAACATGTATAGTATTCCACAAACACCAAAACAACAAACAATCATGATAATATTTTCCAAACATACCCAAAAACCCATGTTTTTCCTTCAACCATGTTTAAGTATAACTAATGATAGGGTTAGCAAAACTTAACCAAATAAATCCAAATTTCTAAAAGAGGCCTAAAACAATATTTCAAAATTTATAAATATTTTTCCAGAATTTAATCATGTATAAATTCACTAATTATCACTAATTACCCTTAATTACCCTTAATTAGTGTAAAAACAAGGCTAATCACTCGTCTTTGCCACAAATAAATTATAGATCTGAACTTTGCTACTGTTTTGGGTCGAATTTTAATGCAACACACCAGCTCCAACTCTGATTTGGTATTATTTTCCCTTGATTTGACGTAGCTTGGCTTAATCTTCAATTAGAAAGCGATTTGGGATGAAATTAGAAGGTGGAGGCCATGGCTAGGGTTAGAGGAATGTTGTAGGCGGCTGAAAAATGAAATAAAATTCGTTTTCTAACAGTTCTCAGCCTCCCCATAACCCTAATCCCGAAATGGATTATGGGCCCTTTTGCTAGTCACCTTAATTAGGTCCAGTTAAGTTGTTTTTCACCTTCTAAACCTTGTTTCAGCCATATCTCCCAAACGGTGAGTCCATTTGGCTAATGTGACCACTCTACGGAAAGTTAAACCATCATCCGAATCTAATGAAAGTGGTTTCAGGTTAAAATTCCTTATTAATCAATAGTTATGGCCGAAACAAGATCAACTAGGGGCAAAACGGCCATATAAAAATCGGCAAAAATCATGAACATGGGAAATGACCCCAATAGTCGTCTCCCAAAGTTACATGACCATACGACTTCGTATGTGAAAGAAATAAATATTATACGATCCTTCGATGCGTAGAATGCGGGTCGTTACATATTATCTTTAAAGTATGGTTATAGTGTATTAAATTTTGGGGTGTTACATAACTCTGGTTATCGAATCTCCCTAAAAGAACTGAGAAGCAACTGAAAACCAGCTAATCTCTCCGTCGTATATAGAGATCTAATAATCAACAAGGTTTTTCATCTGATTTGAAGAGGATTTGTGGTGGAGAAGGTTCAAAACCCTAATATTTCTTTAGGGGGAGAGTTAAATGAAACAAGAGACAAAACTGTTTCTTTTATTTACATTGTTGGGTCACGTGTTAGTACACGTGAAATTTACGTCTGGGCTAAAGGCCTGTGTAGTCCGTATATAATATTACATTTGCCTGTACATCTTATTATCGAAACATTATACAAGTTTCTATTCAAAATTTCACTACTTGTTCTTCTTCTCTCTAATTTCTGCAACTTTACAAGAAATCTAACTTGTATCGAAACGTTGGATATCATGAATAGTTTTTGAATAATTCTAATGCAAAATTCTCAAAACAAAACAAGAATAATTAGTACAAGCAGTTTGTTTTCTGGTAACATTAATGTTGATATAGTATTTCAATTCTTTTTAATTTGTGTTGTAGAATGCGTAACAACAAAGAGTTGCTTACTATTTCAAACCTGATATTTTTTATTTTATATTAGACAGTCGATTTTATTGTGATCAGATGATAGGTAGACATTCCAATTTATTTATGTTAATACAAATGTAGATGCAATATCAAACAAGAAATGAAGAATTGAAAGATCTAGGCATATAAATTTTATATGAAGTCAAGAAAGAAACATTTCATATGTCGATTGGTGCTATAGCTAAAAGGAAGGATCAAAGACCCTATTATGACAATATCCCTAATGTAAATATTTAAAATTTCGATAAAACATTATTTTAATTAGTCAAAATGTTGAAATTGGTGTAATATTTGATGAAATACAGAGAAAAAAAGATGACACTTATAGCATAAACAAAGGAGAAGCACTAACTAGAGCAAAATTAGAGTTAAAGGTGGAGCGTCAAGATAAAGAGATTCAAATGCATAAAAAGCAGTATGAATAACTTTTTGATATGTTTCGACAATGATTTATTGAAGAGTCAAATAATCATCTTGAGAACTAAAAGTGTTTTTCTTGTTCGTAGTGATATATATACAATGTCATGTATGTCGTGAAAATATTATTGTATTGTTTAAACGTAGTAGAGCTTGATTGATGTTACTTTGACTTTGTAATATTGATTAGATATTTGAAGTTAATTGATAATGAATGATTTGATATTAATCTTGTTATTGGAATGTATATAGATATGAAGTAAGTTGATTTGGCTTTTGTTTAATATTGTGAAATAAAACATTATAATAATATATCAAAATTACTTTTAAAATGGCGTACATTAGGTGTAGGAAAGACGTAGATAATCTAATTTCAATGCACTAAAAAATCTTGTAGATGACGTAGGAAAAACATAAAAAAACAATGGCGCATATAAACCATAGCTAAATAATTGGCGTAGAAAAGGCATGAGAAACGTAAGATGTATAAATGACATGTGAAAATGTAAGTAAAAAGGATGTAGGAAAGACATAGGAAATGTTAGATGTAAATATGTCGTAGGAAAATTGTAGGAAGAACATGGCGTAAGAAAGACGTAGACAAATAATGACGTAGATATGACGTAGCAATATGAAGTGGGTATTTTATTACCTACGCGGGTTTTAACTATGACGATACTGGAAAAGGGGCTGCGTAGCTACTGCATTTACCTATGCCATATTGGCGTAGGTAAAACCCCAGTTTTCTTGTAGTGTTTGGGATCTTTGGAGAAGTGCCATATTCATCTCTTTGTAACTTACCTGTATTGATTTGAGAAAGTGTTTAGTTTACATTCAACTTTTGTTTATTGTCATTTCCTAGGTCATTAGGAGTGTAAGAAATTCTACTATTATCTACTTTCACATGCACCCAGTTGCTGATCCATTTACGTGAATGTTTTGAAGCATAGAATCAGGTATGCTATTCTAGTATAGTTTGAAAGTATTCCTTTTGGTAATTTGAAGAGAACTGCATTTTGTTTTAACTTAAATGTTTTCAAGGATAATTTTATGTGTCTACAATGAATGTTAATGCTTGAGATATATCAATATGTCTGAGAATATCTATGGAATTAGTACATATTATAATCAAATTCCTTATATTTTTTCTTCAACGTTTATTGGCACAAGTTAGACTTGTTTATTAATATATGTAAATTCCTAAGTTATATTATATACTAAGAAACTTATTGTTTAATGATTTCAAGCTTGGCCATGCATAACTTACAATTGGAGAAAATAAGATGTTTGTATTTTTCTTCGTAATTCAAATTGTATGGACTGCCTTTCATCATAGTTCAAATTATGCATAGTTGATTATTAACATCTAACTTTATGCCTGTACAAATAAGCACAAATATTTTGAATTTGTGTTAAATCTTAACATCTAATGTTAGTGCCAAATTTGTTCAATAAATCCCTCTTCATGCACAAGTTATGGTTATTTAATTGTGTTGGTGTTAAAATTAAGTTATTTACAATCGAAATTGCTTTGATATCCTGATTTTTGTAGAAAAAAGTTAAAATACAATAATTCGAGAAGTGAAAAAAATATTTGCTTTGATAACTTTTTAGTTTAGGATCAATATTTTAAGAAAAATTCCAGTATTTACAACTAACCACCAGTTATGTCAAAAATTTCAAGTCCTTTAATTTGAATCTCATTTCGAACAAAACATCCCGAAATATGGTTCAATTTCAAAATTGTGAGTTGATACTTAGATTAAAATTGAAAAATTTAACTTGAATCATAACTAAAATACTCATTTCATGTGGGACAAACTCATAAACAATACCATGATACTTATTTGGATCTAGAGTTCCATTTTTTTTTTCTAGGCGTATGGATAAGATAAAGCTTTAAGTTCAATTATATGAGATCAATTGTCCAAATCAGTTTCAAAAATGCAAAATATTGTTGGAGAAACAAGAAGAAAAAAGCTTTTAGGTACTTAATGCTATTAATAACTAGCACAAAGGAAAATTTATTGCATCTATAAGTATGTGAAAATGCAGAAATATGTATAGGTTTTTTTTTTTTAATGAAAAGCCAACTGAAATGGGAAAAAGCATCTCATCAATATTGGTGTGTAATGATGTCTGCTAATGAGAAGAGACCCACGAAGGCGAGGTCATCTCATCTTTAAAAAAAAAAAAAACCATAACAATCCTATATAGCAAGGAACGCATGAAGGGAAACATAAGTCTAACAGGCAAGGAGCTCTAATGTCAGCACAGAGAGAGAATATCAGAGATCGAAATGCGGAAGAGTCTGGATGTCTGGCGAGAAAACATCATTCCCTAAAACCCTACTTTCAAACATCATTCTCAAAAACTCCTAGTTTCATATTTTAGCGTAGACGGGTACACTCTATATATGTAATTGAAAGATGCTATGATTTATATAGATGATTTCAAAAGTCCTGCCTTAGATGTATTCTCGTCCAAATTTCACGAACTACATTGCAAGACTATCAATGTTCTCTAGCTTCCTGATGAAGCATTTTTTTCCAGCCAGAGAGGCTTCGCCATGGATTTAAGCACAACTTTATAACATTGGTTCCTAAAGAAGATATAAGTCATAATTTTTTTTATTTTATCATAGATATCATGCACTAATGATTTATATAAAATAATTTCTAGAATTAAATGTTTCAGGATTAAAAATTTGCTTCCATATCTAATTGCTGAGAATCAAACGGCCTTTATCCAAACTGCAATTTTGGAGAAAATGCTTTATTGGCTCACCAACTTGTACGCAAATTAAAGAAAAAGGAAAAGCTAAGGTAGTATTTGGTTTGTTTTGTGTTTTAAGTTTGGAATTTTCAACGTTAATTTTGAAAGATGCAAAAATTTGAAGAATAAATGAGGTGACGGATTAAAGACAAAGCGGAAGATGGAGGGTATGGGTATTAGTGGATAGATGAATTTGATGTCAATTTTCCGTTGTTTCTTAAAATACGAAAAAAAAAATTGTTTTTTATTTTATGCGTTAATCTCGTCTTGTAAAATAATCGTTTTTCACGATACATGCGCGTTGTTCGTACTTTCGTCCATACGAAAACCGAAAACTAAAAAGTAGAAAGGGAACGCACCGTAATATATGCAATTGACTTATAAAAGATGTATGATATGGTGAATATTAGTTTTGTGTGTTGCATGTTTTATATAATGGGGTTTCCTCTATCATTGGTAAATCTTATTTATGAGTGAATAAGTACCCCCATATTTTACCAAAAATATCTGCAATGTCATCTCGTATTAAAGCAACCTTCCTACCTCCAAATTTAAATAAACCATCTTTACCATAACAACAAATTACCTGATCAATATCATCCTTAAACTTTCTTGCACCAGAATCATAATAATTGTGAAAAAAAAAAAATCTCCAAAAAATTCTAAAAATAAGACCTTGTAAGAGCACAACCATCAATGGCTTGTTCAGTTACTAAACAAGCCACGGAGCAACCAGGTATAGCTTGTTTACTTCCCCGTGGCTAGTTTGGAACCCGTTCGTGTCCGGTTGAGTGAACAGAGGCTACTGATTATAACGGCGAAGTGTTTGCCGTTATAAGTTTATAACGGTAAAGTCTTTGCCGTTATAAATTTATAACAGCAAACAGTTCGCCGTTATAAACTTTTAATAATAAAAAAACCACGCAAATGTTGTTTGCTGTTGTGAACAGCGGTAATATTGGATGAAAGAGGTGTTTGCTGTTTTATGCTATTTATATTATATAATATATTTTTTAAGTGGTTTGTGACTGGTTGTGGCTAGTTTTGTATTGCTGGTTGTTTGGTGGTTTGTTTGGATGAAAGAGAAAAAGTGAACTCCAGAGAATAACCCCGCATACAGCAGACTAATGCAAAGAAATAACCAGCAAGCCACTCCCAAAACTCCTGAAGCAAACACAAGAAGATCAACACTTGCACCTGAAAACTCCAAGCAACAAACCATGGAGAATAAGCAAGCTACAAATCATACCCCTACCAAGAACAAACAATCTGTATCGCCAAAGCAGCTCAAAGCCGAAACAAAAAGCCCACAAAGCATATGAATCCACAGATATGCAAACCACACCAGACTCAACATAAGCCAAATCTCCATAACAGCGAAGATCTAATATAATCCATCCTGAATAACCCCACAAGAAATCTCCAGCATCAAAAACTCCCAAAAACAACAGAGCTGCAAACAAACAGAGCGTGCACTTTTGTTTTACAAATTTATTAGGATGGATGAGATTGCTGCAGTATATGCTTTTGCCCGGTTATATGATATGCAATGCAAATAATGAATTTCAGTATAGCTTTTTTTTTCCACTTGATAATAAACTACTTTCAAACTACTGAATTCATGATAGTCAAAAAGTAAAATTAGATAAGCTGGAAACAAAAAGACAAAATTAGCACCGAAGTATCAATCTGAAATACACACAACGCCTCATGGACATCTATCTCCTTGCAAAAATCATCCATGGATATTCAAAAATGCATTGGGTAGGAATTGAAGATTGAAAAATATGCAAAGCAAAAATCTTGCACACATATACATATGGACATGAACATATACATAGAGAAGGACCAACGCTTCTCTAAAGACAACGCCAAACATAGCCTCTTTTGATATCAGTCGTTTGTTTCTATTTGAATAATTGTGTGATCAGCTAAAAAAGAGAATTACTATTATTATTCAAATGAAAGAAAATGGCTGAAATCAATGAGGCTATGTTGGGATACAAAGACACGATTACCAGTTTATTGTACTTATTATTTGGTTTTTTAATGTTGTTATTACTATTTTAAATATTTTTTGAAGTTTAACTGAAATTGATAAATTATTTAAATAAATGTTTCAGTTTCTATAGGCTACAAAATGCAGTATATCTGATTTCACATGAAAGGAAAAATCGTGGTTTTCCTCAAGCTAAAAACAGCAATTAAAATAGATACTTATGCCAAATGTTATAAAGAAAAACAGCAATTAAAACAGCAACTAAAAACAGTCTTCAACATCACCCCCGCAGAGATCATGAATTCTTCTTTCTAGCTTTGAAATGGAGACATCAATTTGAAACCCAGAGCCGTTAAATACCATAATTGCTTGACGGGATACGTTAGAGATGTTGTCTTTAAAGAGGTTGATGAAACCCTGATTTGAAATACGCGTGATAGAAGTCATCGTCTTCACTAAAGCTTGGAGATGGGAAGCATGGAGACTGGGGAATCGACCGAAGCGGAAGGACGAATGGAGAAGGAAGCAACGATGGAGAAGGAAGCAAACCCTGAAGCATGGCAAGCAAACCCTGAAGCGACGATGGAGAAGGAAGCAACACCGTTTGAGTTTGGCGAAGTTGATCGGACTGCGTTCATTGTGAATTGGATGTCGCCAAAACGCAGCGAAGCCTCCATTATTTCAGTCCGTAGAACTAAGCAAGCAGAGAGCGTTGAATTTGAGATTAACATCAACCGTTCGGATCTTAATATATAGAACGCCGCCTTCCCAGAAATTTCCTGATTTAAGAGGAAGGCTACTTTTATTTTTGGAAAAAAGAAACGGCTATTTTGGGTTTAGGAAAGATGTTTAAATTAAAGGACAGTTTTTTAAATTATTATAGTTTAATGGTTCTGTGGTAAGTAAATTGTCATAATTAGGCTCACGCTGTGTTTTCAATAAGGAAAGTTTTATTTCGTTGTATTTCAACGTTCTCATTAAAGTAAAAGCATCCTCTCTTTTAATATGCTTAATATATTTGTAAACTTTCTTTCTATAACTTCTAAAGCTTTGGCAATCGGTAAATATACTCTTATATGTAAACTTCTTTTCTATGCTCCTTTGATATGCCTTGCACAATTTTCATGCGAAAACCGTATTGACGATTATATGTGACATCGGTTGAAATGGACATATACAATTTAATTTTCTCGTGAGTTTACTGATTCATAGGGTTCTTATAGAGTATATTAAAAAAATATTCTAAAGCTTAAACAATCCATAAATTTATTCTTAGCATACTACATTGTTTGGATACGTATTTAAAAGTGATTCCCCATTTTATAATTATATTGATTATCAATCTGAAACCAGTTTCATTACATTCACTTTGTCGATTACGTGGAAATATTGTACTTAAATTACCATTTTGAAGGTATGGTTTTCGAGCTATGACATTTCTAGTTCAACGCTTATAAGCTTAGTCACTTGGAATAACTAGATGATACCTGGAGTTATTAGCTACGTCTTTTCTTACTATGGAAATAGATGTGAAGATAAACTTTGAAAATTATTGTAGGTAAATAAGCGATTGAAAGAATAAATGATTATATATGAGGTTTGGATCTTAAGACCTAAAATGCAATGGTAGATTGTACACCGTAATAAAAATTGAATTTAATTAACTTCAAATTGCCCACAATCAATTTATGATAATTTTATTTTCAAGGCAAAAATATGATATATTTTTTGGGACTAGAATAAATTGTTCACTTAATTAAATTCTATTTGATAAAAGATGCTTGTTTAATAAACTAAATTGATTACTAAATTCATTTTAAAAGATATATCGAGCTTGATAAAATATTTTAAAGTACTAATAATTTCCATATCGTCAACATTTTTGAAATGAAATTTTATTCAATCTTAATACCAGAAATAATTAAATAGTGATAAAAAAGTATCAAATTGAAAAGAAAAAAAGTTGTTTAATCTATCAAAATATATTTAACAGACCATAACACAACCAACTTTTAACTGAATTAAAAATGAAAATGTGTAGATAGATGATAAAAGCAAATTAGATATAAATAAGGCATTTTAACTTGCAATTGAAAAATATCATCTGTGTCTCAGTTGGTTAAGGCGTTGGGATATGATGCAAGAGGTCATGTGCTCGATTCGGCCGGACCACCTTGTCATGGTAGTATGATACATACTACACAAAGCTGTATATAAGTATCCAATTTCAGAGAAAATTGTAACAACCCGGAACATCAGAACCAATTTAAAATTTTTATTTTGGCAATTTTAATGAATTTTGAATATTTAAAATGATTTATTTTAAATAATTACGACGAGAAATTTATTTTGAATATAATTAGAACGTATATATTTATTTGAATCGACGTTAGAATATAAATATTTATTTTTAATTATAAAAGGAATTGGAAATGACGCGGTAGTTTGGAAATTCGATTTCAAATTTCAATTGAATGCGCATGATTCAAAATAAACCGGATTTTAGCGAAACCAAAAATATTAGACTCGGTTCGATAATATCTTTCCAACGAATCTGAAAAATTGAAATTTCATAGCGGGAATAAAAAGTTATGCCCAGTTGAAAATTCAGGATAATCGCTATGGAAATATAGCCCTTAAAAATAGTCATTTTGCAAACGACCTCCGTTTTCGACGAAGCCACTTTGATTGGATCCAGGATGTCAGGTTATTGCTATTGGTAGATTCCAACGTTCATAATTTTTCGAATCAATATGTTAGTGTGGCAAAAGAAAACGTATATTGTCAATTTCAGTCAATTTGGATCGACTAAAAAATAGCCATTTTTCAAACGGTCTTCAAATTCGATGAAATTAGTTTTGTTAGGACAGTATTGTCAATACAAAGCTAGAAATAATTTTTCTGGAATTTTTAGAGTCAGTATGTGGCCATGGTAAATTAAAATACACATTTGAATTCAATATATAAAGATTTATATTTCAATTTTGATTAAAACATATCAGAACAGCTGAATTGGCTCACGAAACATATCCCATTGTGTAAGGAATGAGGTAACTAGCTAGGGGCGACAGTCGTTAAGTTCAAATTGGAGTTCGTGACATAAAACAAATTATATTCGAATTAAAAGAATTTAAATAATAATAAATTATAAAATAATTATCTATAAAGCCCCCTCCCCCGTTCACGAAACCCTAGCCGCCGCAAACCAAAATGAACGGCGAAAACTGTCAGATTTTCCTCCTCAAATCGCGCATGAAATACAACAAGTTAATTCAAGAAATCAAAACGAGAAATGGAGAGCAATCTTTGATCTTTAATTTGGTCCTAGTTTGATGGGATTTCATGAGGTTTCGGGTTCAAATTAGTGGCTCAAAGGCGCTGAGTTCGCCAGCGATTTCCAGGTGATGGGCGGGCTCGAGTTTCAAGGGACTGGGCGCGGTGGTGGAGGGTGGAACGGCCGACGATGGGGAGCCCTCCGATCGAGCTTCGATGGTCTGAAGGACGGTGGGCAGTGGTGTTTTGAATTCGACGGTTTTGGGTTACACGATGTTGAAGGTCACGGGTTTTTTACAGAAGAAGGAAGGATAATGATTAATTAGGAAATAAATTAATATATTAATTATTATAATTTTTGTAATCAAATGTATAATTCATCATATCTTTTTCATACGAGCACGGAATCATGCGATTTCAGATCCATTGTGATCGTGAGGACGAGAGCTTCACAACAAAACTGGCTGCGTCCAAAATGGAGCACGTTGAAATTTCAGGCAAATTCTAACCTGAACGGCGGTGAAATTCAGAAGAAAAAAAAGAACCAATGTGAGAACTTCTCACTAAAACTATTTCTGCACAGTTATTTATTTTGTAACTGCATTTATGAATTGCTCCTCGTCATCCACAGACCATGGACGACTTGTTTGATTGTATTCTGTGTGAAAATTGATTGTGATGTGAAATGAATTGTGTAAAATATTCATATGTTGAATAAAATGTTGTAGCGTTAAAAATATAATTTTTAACGTGTATATGAATGGAAATAAATATTCATTTACAAATCAGACGATTTGTTGATGTACACCCATTTAACTGATTTTGATTGGGACGATAAAATTTTACACATCGCCCAACTACAAAATTAATATTCACAATTTGTTGGTTGAAACCCCACACGGGTGTTGGGATGATATTTGACATACAATAATCCTAATTACTTAGTTGTATGTCAATTGATTGGTTGACAGACTGTTGTAAGCGTTAAATATTTATATTTAATGCTTATGCGGTGTAGAATGCACTCTGGATGATGGTTGATTGTTTATCATGGTTGTTATATACATGTGTTGTATGAAATCCATATAAATAAAATTATATCGTAATTGACTATGTCTGATTCCAATTTAGAAATATTCGAAATAGAAATATTTGAATATAGAAATATTTGAAAATAAAAATATTTTAAAATAATGGATATTTTAAAATAATATTCAGTAAAAGATCAAAATATGATTTTGATGTTCGATTTGGAATGGACACGAAAATATTTAATTATATAAAGCCGTGTTGATTATATTGACGCCATTTTGACGTAAACGATATTTATATCGATTTTATTCATTTTTATAATGCATATCGAAAAGGAAATGATTTCGAAATATAATATTTTGAAAATATTATCATTAATATATACTGATGATATGGAATATTCAATTTTGATTTAAAATTGAATATGAAGTTGAAAACGTTTTGAAAACGAATTTAAAACGATTTATGAAATACATTTTAAATGGAAATCGATGAAATATATATTATATATATAATATAATGGTCTGAACAGAACGGGCCACGCTGCGGCAGTTCACTAATTTCGACCATTGACTTCGAATGGACATTACGGGAGATCCGACCGTCAGGTTCTCCTAAAACCGGAACCTTGGATTCGTATCGAAAAGAGATTTCTAACGAATATTAGAGATTTGAAATCTAACGGTTGGATTTGGAATTATGTCCAAATCAAATTTGGAAAAGGTCGCTGTAAGTTTAGTACGATGGCCGTTTATGGATATCGACTGTATAAGCCTTGATAAAATTATTAAAAATATCAATAATTAGTGTAAAATCATAAGAAATGATTTGGAAAGAATTGAGATGGAAAAATCCATATTTGAAAAGATAAAAATAGATTTTTATCGAAATGAACTAGTTATTAACTAGAATTATAATCCAATATATTTTAAATAAATAAATTGGATTTGAAATGGTTTTAAAAAGAAAATAACCAGGATTTCCAATATATAAATTGGAATGGATTTGAATCAAAATTGTCTTCAGAATATTTCGATGTTGGATTTCGTGATTATACATATATTGTTATGGAAATTTGAAAGATATATTTATATCGTTATTCTTAATACGATATTTGTCGGTTGTAGTATTTGATATTGAATATAAAACGATATATTTTTTATTCAGAGCCTAGTATTTAATATCAAATAGGTTTTTGGGTTTGTTGTGAACGGTGTCTTCAGTAACACTGTTCTTGAACCCCATGTGAAGAGAATAAATCTTTTAATTAAGATTACTAGAGTTTCCAATTATATTTAATAATTGGAATAAAATGGAATGTGAATTGGGTTTTGTCGTGAACTGTGTTTTTAACGACATTCGTTCTTTAACCCGACTTACATTGAAATGTGATTTGGAATTTATAAATTGTTTGTTAAGATTTAAAGGAAATCTTCCAAAGTGAAGTTTTCCAATTTAAAAAAATAAATTGGAATGGAATGGAATTCGATTTAGTAATAATCGAAGTGGACTTCTGTGGAGGAAGACTGTTAGTATATATGGAATTTAAGAGGCTTTGCCGTTATTCCATTTATAGTATCGATTGGATATGGAAGTTCATATCGACTATATATATATCAATTTGTTTTCCATGAAAATTCCATTGTTAATGGAATGAGATTTTGGGTTTATCGTGAGCTGTGTTTTAAATGACATTAGTTATTTAACCCAGTTAAAGATAAGATTAATTTCTTAACATTGAATAATCATTAAGTAATGATTTTTGGAAACTAAAACTGAATTAGAGTTTTAATGAATCTTTAAATAGATTGAAAGGTGAATTTGATAACTCAAATCAAATTCAAGAAATGATCGAGAATGAAGTATCACCAGTTTTGCTCCGAGCGATAGTTAAATCTTTAATTAGATTTAAACGTGAAATGGTAATTGAATTTACCGATAACACCGTAGTGTTAGATATAAAGTATTACCAGTTTTGCTTCATGGGATGAATAGGTTGGGATTGGGAAATTAAACAAGTGATTACTTCGGTAAGGTTCGCTAATCTCGACTAGTTTGGTTAAACTATAATTTGGTTTGAATTGATATCCAAAGGAAGATTAAAGAATAAATTTAAAGAATTTATCTTTGATAAAATTAATGGGAATCTTTCCCAAAGTATAAGAATATTTGAGTAAAGGAATATTCTGGATTGGAATGAGGCGTATGTTGTGTTTTTATAGCACTTGTTTATTATATACGCGAGTTATTCAGAAAGACCGGGTTTATCCCATTCTGAATGACTGATTCGACGATATGTCGAGGATGAAGACGGTGGTTGAAGACTGGAGGTCTTCACATCGTTTGGATGATTACTGATGTCTTGATTGGGCTGTACACCCAAGACGAGGTAATAAGTGGTGATCGTTCTAGACGTACTTGGAGATCGACCGGATATACGAGGGCCTCTCTCATGTATTGGACATACGGGACGAGGAATAAGGTGCCTTCGGTTTCATTTAGACCCAGAACGAACTTGTAAATGGATGTGTGTCTGACATCGGATTTCATTCTGTGTGATTGATAGACATCGGTTGCATAGCGTGAATTGCTTGTGTGGCATGCTAAGATGCAAATGATCAAGGCTTCTGTTGAAAATCAGAGTCTTGTGGTTGATGATCAAAGCACGACTTTAATATAGTATAGCTTTGTGTAGAGTTAATTCGCGAGCCTTGCAGCCCGGTGTGAACCAAAAACGGGAGAGGATTTCAGGGAGGACATGCATTTCCTTCTAGCTAGGAGTGGTGTCAGCATTTTGCAAGGCCTGACGTTTTACTTATGTGGATGATGGATAGCAAGGCGCCTCGGCTATTTTGGTCTCTGCAATGCCGATGGATGGTCTTTATACGGACTAGATTTACGCCCTATAGGGCAAGGAAACGTAGTGTTCAGGCATTTTAATCCACTCCATATGGACCGGCCCTGACGATCTGAAGGCTTGACATAGTACTTGCTTGAGGCTCGGGCTAGAGAATCTCGAAGCAGTAAGGATGATCCCTTGCCTTGGTTCACAGATGGAAATCCAACTTCCAATACGACATTTTGCGGTTTTGAATGTGGAGCCTAGTATGACAACATAGTGGGATGGGGCACTCATGCTGTCTATGATCGATACATTTATAATTGAAATTGTTTTGACACTATACACTTAAAGTAATAGTAAAATATGAAATTTCACGTAGCAAGCATTTTTGGCTATTATAAGGTAAAAACTCTATCCTCCGGCTTGTGTTGCATTGTGTGATGGGACCTGAGTATTATAACATCTTCATTGTTCTTTATTTAGCATTGCAATGTTTGTTTTATGCACTGGTATTCTTGGGGGTAAACCCATTATGTGTTATACGGCGTGGTTCCTTGATTTACCTAACTTTAAAATCAAATTAATAACTATTTTAGTTCCCACACTAGTCACATGACTGACCTGGAGTTTATTGTTTTAACCTAACTCTGGGTGGCTCTATTTTCCACACGGGAAGCTAGTAGTTTTGGTTTTGCATATTTATATTCACATGATTCTAGTTTACGGCTGGAATGATATTCGGAAAGCTCTGTATCCGTGTATCTCTTTCGGTTATGTTTTGTATTATCTTTCTGCTGCGATGTATTGAAATGTAATTTAAATTCTCTAATAATTTTCTGGTGTATAATACTTATTCATACTCGGTTATATTCTTGTACTCTGATGGAAATTGTTGTAATAAGCAATGAAATGTTCTTCTGTTTATGTTCTGATTTGTCATGTTCTCAATTCATTCCATGCTTTCCTTCACGGGGAGTTTCGGGTCGTCTCAGTTGGTATCAGAGCTTTGGTTTACAGAGCTCGAGAATAAGACACGTTAGAACCAACCGAAAGAATTCATCAGAGATTGGATTAGTAATATCCAATGGGAATGGCTCGTTAGAGATGGGATCAGTAATATCCTAGAACGAGTGTGAAGAGTGTTATTTTTAAAATAAAATTGAAAACAAACTTTGTTTTGAAAATTTAAAACCTTATTATACGTATTTGAGTATTTTATTTTTATGGAATTTGGACAATCAAGTATATAAAGATTTTGCATATATGTCTGATCCACGTGTATACGAAGTCTTAATATACTACACAGATATAGAATCACGCTCTAGTCGCCCGGGAATGATTCTGATGATGGGTGCCCATCATCAGTGTTGTGTTAGACTTTCGAAAGTGGGATGTCTATATATTTCCAATTGACTGGTGTGAGAACCAAAAATAGATAGGGCTTATTGTTGTGATTTGGCATCAAAAAATGATTTTTGAGTGTATATATATATATATATATATATCAAAATTATGAATTTGAAACGTTAATTCACTAATTGATTGATGGTTGTGTTGTATGATTATTTGTTAACTAATAAAACCATTATGTGAATGAATGGTGAATATAACCAGATTGTCTCGAATATTGAACTGAACTGAAAATTGATTGGAATTACATGCATATACATGTATATACATTGAACAGGTCCCAGCAAGGAGGCTAAAGAAGACGAATAAAATTGTGTGCCCGACAGATAGGTACATGTTTACTATATTTCTTAGGTTTAGATGATTTTATAAGCCGATTGGCTAGCCACTTTGCTTTTTTTTTTTTGAGTTGAGAGGGCCCGTGTGGCGGTTTGGGGATTTTCCCGGTGCTTCCCGTACAATGGAGGTTATGGCGAAATTTTTCAAAAATTTAGGGTGTTAGCCAAATTTTTGAAGAATTTGAAAATTCTTAGAAACTGAAAATTTGAAGAATGAAAGCCAAACTGAAAGTTGAGTTGATTTGTTAAACAACTTTCAATTCCGTTCCTTGAAAAGATTTTAAGTGGGGGAGATTGTAATAACCCGGAAAATCAGAACCAATTTAAATTATTTATTTTGGCAATTTTAATGAATTTTGAATATTTAAAATGATTTATTTTAAATAATTACAACGAGAAATTTATTTTGAATAGAATAAGAACGTATATATTTATTTAATCGACGTTAGAATATAAATATTTATTTTTAACTATAAAAGGAACTGGAAATGGCATGATAGTTTGGAAATTTGATTTCAAATTTCAATTGAATGTGCAGGATTCGAAATAAACCGGATTTTAGCAAAACCAAAAATATTTGACTCGGTTCGAAAATATCTTTCCAACGAATCTGAAAAATTGAAATTTCATAGCGGGAATAAAAAGTTATTCCCAGTTGAAAATTCAGAATAGTCGCTATGGAAATATTGCCCTTAAAATAGCCTTTTTGCAAACGACCTCCATTTTCGACGAAACCACTTTTGTTGGATCTGGGATGTCAAGTTATTACTAGATTCTAATGTTCATAATTTTTTGAATCAATATGTGAGCATGGCAAAAGAAAATGTGTTTTGTCAATTTTAGTTAATTTGGATCGACCAGAAAATAGCCATTTTTGAAATGGTCTTCAAATTCGACAAAATTTGTTTTGTTAGGACCATATCGTCAATATGAAGCCAGAAATATTTTTTCTGGAATTTTTAGAGTTAGTATGTAGCCACGGTAAATTAAAATGTACGTTTGACTTCAATATATAAAGATTTATATTTTAGTTTTGATTAAAACCTATTTAAACAGCCGAATTGGCTCACGAAACATATCCCATTGTGTTCGGAATGGAGGTAATTAGCTAGGAGCGACAGTCGTTGGGTTCAAATTGAAGTTCGTGACATAAAATAAATTATATTCGAATTAAAAGAATTTAAATAATAATAAATTATAAAATAATTATCTATAAAGGCCCACCGTTAAAGAACCTCTAGCCGCCGCATACCTGAAATGAACGGCGAAAACTGTCAGATTTTCCTCCTCAAATCGTGCATGAAATACAACAAGTTAATTCAGGAAATCAAAACGAGAAATGGAGAGCAATATTTGATCTTTAATTTGGTCCTAGTGTGATGGGATTTCATGAGGCATCAGGTTCAAATTAGTGGCTCAAAGGCACTGAGTTCGCCAGCGATTTCTAGGCGATGGGCGGGCTCGAGTTTCAAGGGACTGGGCGTGGTGGTGGAGGTTGGAACGGCCGACGATGGGGGGCCCCTCCGATCGAGCTCCGGTGGTCTGAAGGATGGTGTGCGGTGGTGTTTTGAATTTGACTGTTTTGGGTTACACGATGTTGGAGGTCATGGGTTTTTACACAAGAAGGAAGGTAAATGATTAGTTAGGAAATAAATTAATATATTAGTTATTATAATTTTTGTAATCAAATGTATAACTCATCGTATCTTTTTCATACGAGCACGAAATCGTGTAATTTTAGATCCGTTGAGATCGTGAGGATGAGAGCTTCATGACAAAACTGACCGCGTCCAAAATGGAGCATGTTGAAATTTCAGGCAAATTCAAACCCGAACGGCGGTGAAATTTAGAAATAAAAGAACCAATGTGAGAACTTCTCACTAAAATTATTTCTGTACAGTTATTTATTTTGTAACTACATATATGAATTGCTCCCCGTCGTCCACAGACCATGGATGACTTGTTTGATTGTATTCTATGTGAAAATTGATTATGATGTGAAATGAATTTTGTAAAATATTCGTGTGTTGAATAAAATGTTGTAGCGTTAAAAATATAATTTTTAACATGTATAAGAATGGAAATAAATATTCATTTACAAATCAGACGATTTGTTGATGTACACCCATTTAATTGATTTTGATTGGGACGATAAAATTTTACACATCGCCCAATTATACAAGTAATATTCAGAATTTGTTGGTTGAAACCCCACACGGGTATTGGGATGATATTTGACATACACTAATCCCAATTACTTAGTTGTATGTCAATCGATTGGTTGACAGACTGTTGTAAGCTTTAAATATTTATATTTAATGCTTATGCAGTGTAGAATGCACTCTGGATGATGGTTGATTGTTTATCATGGTTGTTATATACATGTGTTGTATGAAATCCGTATAAATAAAATTATATGGTAATTGACTATGTGTGATTCCAATTTAGAAATATTCGAAATAGAAATATTTGAATATAGAAATATTTGAATATAGAAATATTTGAAATAGAAATATTTGAAAATAGAAATATTTTAAAATAACGAATATTTTAAAATAATATTCAGTAAAAGATAAAAATGTGATTTTGATGTCCGATTTGGGATGAACACGAAAATATTTAAATATATAAAGCCGTGTTGATTAGATTAACGCCATTTTGACGTGAACGATATTTATATCGATTTTATTCATTTTTATAATGAGTATCGAAAAGGAAATGATTTCAAAATATAATATTTCGAAAATATTATCATTAATATATATTGATCATATGGAATATTCAGTTTTGATTTGAAATTGAATATGAAGTTGAAATCGTTTTGAAAACGAATTTAAAACGATTTATAAAATACGTTTTAAATGGAAATCGACAAAATATTTATTATATATATATAACGGCCTGAATAGAACGCACCACGCTGCGGCAGTTCGTGAATTTCGACCATTGAATTTGAATGGACATTACGGGAGATCCGACTGTCGGATTCTCCTAAAACCAGAACCGTTGGGTTCGTATCGAAAAGGGCTTTCTAACGAATATTAGAGATTTGAAATCTAATGGATGGATTTGGAATTATGTCCAAATAACATTTGGAAAAGGTCGCTGTAAGTGCAGATCGATAGTCATATATGGAAATCGACTGTACGGGCCTTGATAAAATTATTAAAAATATCAGTAATTAGTGTAAAATCATAAGAAATGATTTGGAAAGAATTGAGATGAACAATTCCATTTTTGTAAAGATAAAAATAGTTTTTTTATCGAAATGAACTTGTTATTAACTAGAATTATAATCCAATATTTTTTAAATCAATAAATTGGATTTGAAATGGGTTTTAAAAAAAAAATAACCAGGATTTCCAATATATAAATTGGAATGGATTTGAATCGAAATTGTCTTCGGAATATTTTGATGTTGTATTTCGTGATTATAAAGATATTGTTATGGAAATTTGAAAGATTCATTTATATCGTTATTTCCAATACGATATTTGTTGGTTATAGTATTTGATATTGAATATAAGCCGATATATTTTCTATTCAGAGCCTTGTATTTAACATCAAATGGGATTTTGGGTTTGTCATGAACGGTGTCTTCAGTAACACTGTTCTTGAACCCCATGTGAAGAGAATAAATCTTTTAATTAAGAACATTAGAGTTTCCAATTATATTTAATAATTGGAATAAAATGGAATGTGAATTGGGTTTATCGTGAACTGTGTTTTTAACGACATTCATTCTTTAACCCGATTTACAATGAAATGTGATTTGGAATTTATAAATCTTTTGTTAATATTTAAAGGAAATTTTCCAAAGTGAAGTTTGCCAATTTATTAAAATAAATTGGAATGAAATGGAATTCGATTTGGTAATAATCGAAGTGGACTTCTGTGGAATAAGACTGTTAGTATATACGAAATTTCAGAGGCTTTGTCGTTATTCCATTTATAGTATCAGTTGGATATGGAAGTTCATATCGACTATATATATATATATCGATTTGTTTTCCATGAAAATTCCATTGTTAATAGAATGATATTTTGGGTTTATCGTGAGCTGTGTTTTAAATGACATTAGTTATTTAACCCAGTTAAAGATAAGATTAATTTCTTAACATTGAATAATCATTAACTAATGATTTTTGGAAATTAAAATTGAATTAGAGTTTTAATGAATCTTTAAATATATTGAAAGGTGAATTTGATAATACTAAAATTATCAAATTCAAGAAATGGAGTATCACCAGTTTTGCTCCAGGCGATAGTTAAATGTTTAATTAGATTTGAACGTGAAATGGTAACTGAATTTACCGATAACACCGTGGTGTTAGATATGAAATATTACCGGTTTTGCTTCATGGGATGAATAGGTTGGGATTGGGAAATTAAACAAATGATTACTTCAGTAAGGTTCGCTAATCCCAACAGTTTGGTTAAACCATAATTTGGTCTGAATTTATATCCAAAGGAAGATTAAAGAATAAGTTTAAAGAATTTATCTTTAATAAAATTAATGGGAACATTTCCCAAAGTATAAGAATATTTGAATAAAGGAATATTCTGAATTGGAATGAGGCGTATGTTGTGTTTTTATAGCACTTGTTTATTATATACGCGAGTTATTCAGAAAGACCGGGTTTATCCCATTCTGAATAACTGATTCGACGATATATCGAGGATGAAGACGGCGGTTGAAGACCGGAGGTCTTCACGTCGTTTTGATGATTACTGATGTCTTGACTGGGCTGTACACCCAAGAAGAGGTAATAAGTGGTGATCATTCCAGACGTACTTGGAGATCGACCGGATAAGCGAGGGCCTCTCTCCTGTATTGGACATAAGCGACGAGGAATAAGGTGCCTCTAGTTTCGTTCAGACCCAGAACGAACTTGTTAATGGATGTGTGTCTAACATCGGATTTCATTCTGTGTGATTGATAGACATCGGTTACGTAGTGTGAATTGCCTGTGTGGCATGCTGAGATGCAAATGATCAAGGCTTCTGTTGAAAAGTAGAGTCTTGTGGTTGATGATCAAAGCACGGTTTTAATACAGCATAGCTTTGTGTAGTGTTAATTCGCAAGCCTCGCACCCCGGTGTGAACCAGAAACGGGAGAGGACTTCATGGAGGGCATGCATTTCCTTCAAGCTAGGAATGGTGTCAGCGTTTTGAAAGCCCTGACGTTTTACTTATGTAGATGATGGATAGCGAGGCTCCTCGGTTACTCTGGTCTCCGCAGAGCCGATGGATGATCTTTTTACAGACCAGATTTATGCCCCATAGGACGGGGAAATGTAGAGTTCAGGCATTTTAATTCACTCCGTGTGGACTGGCCCTGAAAATCTAAAGGCTTGACAGATACTTGCCTGAGGCTCGGGCTAGAGAGTCTCGAAGCGGTAAGGATGCCCCCTTGCCTTGGTTCACAGATGGAAATCCAACTTCCAATACGACATTTTGCGGTTTTGATTGTAGATCCTAGTATGGCGACATAGTGGGATGGGGCACTCATGCCGTCTATGATTGATACATTTATATTTGAATTTTTTTGACACTATACACTTATAGTAATAGTAAATTATGAAATTTCACGTAGCAAGCATTTTTGGCTATTATAAGGTAAAAACTCTATCCTCCGGCTTGCATTGCATTATGTGATGGGACCTGAGTCTTATAATAGCTTCATTGTTCTTTATTTAGCATTGTGGTGTTTGTTTTATGCACTAGTATTCTTGGGGGTAAAGCCGTTCCGTCTTATACGGCGTGGTCCCTTGATTTACCTAACTTTAAATTCAAATTAATAACTGTTTTAGTTCTCACACCAGTCACATGACTGACCTAGAGTTTATTGTTTTAACCTAAACTCTAGGTGCCCCTATTTTCCATACGGGCAGCTTGTAGTTTTGGTTTTGCAGATTTATATTCACAAGATTCTGGTTTACGGATGAAATGATATTCGGAAAGCTCTGTATCTGTGTATCTCTTTCGGTTTTGTTTTGCATTATCTTTCCGCTGCGATGTATTTAAATGTAATTTAAATTCTTTGATAATTTTCTGATGTATAATATTTATTCATACTCAGTTATATTCTTGTACTCTGATGGAAATTGTTGTAATAAGCAATGAAATGTTCTTCTGTTTGTGTTCTGATTTGTCGTTTTCTCAATTCAATCCGTGCTTTCCTTCATGAGGAGTTTCGGGTTGTCTCAAAAATCTTGTAATTGAATGTGATTAAATTAAGACAAAATGAAAAATTTAATAGCTTGGATCCAATATAGGTCTAAATTCTTTGAAAAAAGAATCTTCCAGATCTATTGGATTATATTTTTCTAATAAAAGAGAAAAATCAAGATTTCACCTTGTAAATTTTGAGTTATGGCAAAGTCAAATTTTCAGAAAGTCGATACAGAATCATTTATGAACTATAACGTTAAAACGAAAGGATTGAATGTCTATTTAACTTGAAATTTAAAATATTGAGTTTATAAATCCAAATGATTTATTTTGAAGTTATATAAAATTCTATTTGAATCACTTCATTTCTTTTTGTACAAGTCACTTCGCTATTTTTCCAAGTATGACACCCCACGTCCGTTAATGTCACTCACTAAGGGAATGCATTATGTTCCGTGAAGCGTTATAGGTAATCAGACAGAGAATAATTACACGATAGATATAATTAAGATAGCAGCGGAAATTTAAATTTTTATTTCAATAAAAATACCATGGTCCATAATTTCATAAGTCACAAAAACCATTACAATAAAATAACTTCTGTCTTGCATCATCAGAGTACATAAGTAGATAAAAAGCATAACTCCCCAAATGAAAGAGTTAAGCCATAGTAGAGACAAGAACTTGAGCCATACTTTAGAAATAGCTCCTAGCAAGATGATATCTGAATCCTGACTAAGCCTGGGTATTTCCTCCTTGAGAACCATGCAGAGAGGGGGGAAAGGAAGAAAGAAGGAGAAACAAAAAGGGTCGGACATAAAGTCTATCGAGTCTAGTTACTTTTAGCCAGTAGATAAATAAAAGTAACATGATAGGCATTTAAAGTGGATAAGGGAGATTACTACATAAATGGAAGGTGTGACAAGGTAAACAAGATAAGGCGTACATGCCTCACTAATGATTACTCTGCACTATTACTAGTATATCCAGAAAGAGATGATCCCTTCAACTGTAAGGTGGTAGACTTAGGTATACTTCCAAATGTATCCTAACTACCCTGATCAATCGGCTCCCTAATCCTCGTAGATACCCTGTGTTGGCCCCACAGTAGGAGGTATCACTTCTTAAAGTGGCAACCCATCATCGTAATAATGTGCACAACCATATCTATATGTGTCACGGTCGTCTTATCCCCCTCTGCACAACTCATGCACGCACATGGCCCGGTCGGTTTGCGCCGCCCACACCGTCCTCCACGTTTGGATCTCTTACAATCAGTCAGTAAGCGTGCCCCTTCACCGCCTAGTACGTAGTACTTTGTTTGATACCTACTCCGGGTTACTGACTGAAATGGGTCCCACACAATATGATACAAGCTCTCCTCTTTGTCTTGTATCCCCCACTAGGTTTTCACTGACTATGTATACCACTAGGTGTCTTTAATTACATAGCCTTATTTATTTCTACCGGTTATGCTTACCTATAGGTGTCTTTAATACATAACCCCTAATCTTCCAACCGGTTATGCTTACCTATAGGTGTCTTTAATACATAACCCCTAATCTTCCAACCGGTTATGCTTACCTATACATGTCTTTAATTACATAACCCTATTACTTCTACAAGTTATGTTTACCCTAAGAGGTATCTTCAATAATATAACTATATTATTTCCGCCGATTATGTATACCACTAGGTGTCTTTAATTACATAATCTTAACGGGTTAAGTTTGTGGGCCTATTACCCATCCCCTCTTCAGATTTACTTAACCCACCCCTTAACCATGTTTACTTGACCCCAACTTAAATTTAAGATCATATAATCCCTATGGATTAACTTAGGTTAAGTAGTCCAATTCTTTACCATGTCCATTTATGGTTTCATAATGGGCCAGACCTCCCACATTAGGCCTACAACATGTGGATGCTGGATATGTCGGTCGGGTTCGGGAAAACTTATTCCATAGTTGGGCCTAACCTCGTGTCATAGCCCAATTCATATTTACGTACTTGGACCTCCTACATTAGGTTCAACATTAGTGGCTGCTGGATATGCCGGTCGGGTCCGGGCAGACTTCCACCGCTAATGCAACCTAACCTCATGTCATAAGTACAATTACAATTCCTAATTATAATTACTAGACATTCCATTTTTAATTAATTAATCAATTAATTAACCCTTTTCTTTTATAGGTGTCAATACCTATTTTGCCCAATAGTTTGAATTACATGTCCATAAATGTTCATATTCAAATTATGCTATTTTTAATAAATTTACCAATTAATTAATCCTTTCCTTTTACAGGTGTCAATACCTATTTTGCCCAATAATTTGAATTACATGTCCATAAATGTTCATATTCAAATTGTATCATTTTTAATTAATTTACCAATTAATTAATCCTTTCCTTTTATAGGTGTCAATACATATTTTGCCCAGTAATTTGAATTACATGTCCATAAATGTTCATATTCAAATTATGCCATTTTTATCCCTTTTTCCCCCGTTCCTAACTAGCGCCCTCACAAAATTGGCAACATGCCTAGGCTAGACAATAGCCTAGTCATAAACGATAATAGGGAAAATAATGGGAATATACTAAAATGATCATCTTGGCATAAACATAAACTTGTATGATAATAAGGTGAACATACATACTAGCATGGACATGAAATTGTCATCATAACAAGGTGGACATAAAACTGATGAACTATGATGTCACAATATCTAAATTAGCCATTTTAGATGTCCAATCGATTTAAATCTAACATGATAACATAGGGTGACAATTTAGCTAGATCACATAAAATAGATCTAACATGTTAACATAAGGTGACAATTTAGATCACATAAAATAGATCTAACATGAATCATAAGGTGACAAATTTAGATCACATAGGATAGATCTAACATGAATCATAAGGTGACAATTTTAGATCACATAGGATAGATCTAACATGAATCATAAGGTGACAAATTTTAGATCACATAGGATAGATCTAACATGAATCATAGGGTGAAAATTTTAGATCACATAGCATAAATCTAACATGATAATTTTAGATCACATAGAATAGATCTACATACATCTGCATCATAGCGTATTATAAAAGTTACAGCCCAAGATCCATAATGATAACATAGTAGAACAATTTGAATTGGATCCAAAGAAATAGATCTATCATGACATAGCACAAGATCTAACAATAACATAGATTTAAAGTCTACGACGTATCCAAATCACAGTCTTTCATAATTCACTATTATTTATTTAAACCTAAAAGCAACTAGAACTCACTGTGATTGGATTGCTAAGATGTTTGGAAAAAGTTCTGAGTCTATGTTTGAATCTTATAATTTGATATGCTTTAGAAGAAGATGATGGATGCTAATTCAGTTCATAATCCAGTAGAGTCCGGCCACCATTATTTCTTTTTAAAGAAAACAAAGGATATGAGATATATTTATAGCTGCTGGGTTACATAATTCGGATGCCACCTCAGCCCTAATGAAATTGGGTCAGGTCACGGGTCATCGGTCACTCGAAAAAGGCCCGAATACCAGAAACTATTCTGGGCGCACTTTACAGGTGCGCTAGTGCAAAATTGCCTTGGTGTACTTGGCAAGTGCGCCAGTTATATCTGGTTTTGATTTTCAACCTTCTATCATCTGTAACTTCTTCATACGTTATCCGTTTTACGCAAACTAGGTATCTATCCTGACCAGAGCTTCGAGACGAACGTAATGACATAATCAATTTCCCTTAATTATTAATATAAATTAATTATTCTTTGATTTATCCTCTTTAATGTCGTTAAAATTCGGGGTGTTACATTCTCCCCTACTCAAAGGATTTCGTCCCCGAAATCTCCAAATTGACAAGAATGCATATCCTACCATCCATCATCCTCTACTCATCCATCAATCACTGGCATCCATTATCCTTAAGGATTTCTAATGCTTTCATGAATATTTTCAAAAGTGTTTGTATATGTCCCAACATTAATGAAAAAATCGGACGGTCTACTGATTCAGTTGATCTCCTTAATGCAATGTATGTTAGTGCCATGAATCCAATATGTATGCAAATAAGCCTATTATAACATATAAACTCTACATGTGTGCGTACTCATTCATCCAAATGCAACATCCATATGCTAGTTCATCCATTTCCATCCATAAAAGAAAAGAAAATGCACACACATCCATATGCAGTATGAGAGTGATTGAGCCAATCTTAGTGCCTAATGTGTGTGTACATGCGTCCACAGGAAACCACTAGCAAACACTTGCATCCATCAAACATTACATGTTTCAAACACATGTTTACATCCCTAGGATTCCTATCTAAAGGTCGAAAATACTATGTATAGGATGTACTCAAATGATAGAAACAAGTACTGATTAAGCTTTTGGAAAAAGGAATTAAGAACATACCCTCGAAGAGAAAAGGGTACGAAGCACGAATCTTGTCTTCGATCTCCCAAGTCGCATCCTCTAGGTTATCTCCCCATTGAACCTTTAGCAACTTGATCTCTTTATTGCGTAGCTTCTTAACTTCTGATCCCAGAATATGGGAAGGAACTCGCCTGACTGTCGCCTCCCGTTCCACTTCTATCTCTTCCAATATACTCGGCTCAACAACTTCCGCGGTGTCATGCAAGCACTTCTGCAGGTGAGAAACATGAAAAACATCATGAACAACAGATAGATTTTTAGGAAGGTTTACTCTATAGGCCATTTGGCCAATCCTCTCGGTTATGGGAAATGGTCCCACAAACCTAGGTGCCAACTTCCCTACCGATCCAAAGCGAACCACATTCCTCAGAGGTGACACTTTGATAAAAACCAAGTCTCCTACTTCAAATTCGATGTCATTCCTTCTCTTATCTGCATAGGATTTCTGCCTATCCTGAGCTGTCTTCATCCGCCGTCGAATAAGGTCAATCTTTTCGGATGTTTCTCTAATCATATCTGGTCCAAGTAATAATCTTTCTGTAGATTCCCGCCAATAAGTTGGTGATCTACAGGGTCTTCCGTAAAACGCTTCGAAGGGTGCCATGCCGATGCTAGCCTGATAGTTGTTGTTATAGGAAAACTCTACTAAAGGAAGATGCTCTTCCCAAGTCCCTCCAAAGTCTAGGATACACTGACTTAAAGGATCTTCTAAGATTCTATTCACCCTCTTCGTTTGCCCATCGGTCTGAGGATGATAAGCGGTGCTCAGACACAACTGTGTACCTAATGCTTCTTGCAAGCTCCTCGAAAATTAACCGTAAAGATGGGGTCACGATCGCTCATGATGTTGGATGGAACTCCATGAAGACGAACTATCTCTCGAACATATATTGTTGCTAACCATGATGTCGTCCTCTTACTCTTAACTGGAATAAAGTAAGCGCTCTTAGTGAGTCTATCTACCACAACCTAGATATTTGTGTTGCCTTTCTTCGATCTAGTCAAACCATCTATGAAATCCATAGAGATGCTCTCCCATTTCTACTGAGGAACCTCCAACAGATGAAGTAATCCACCAGGCGTCTTTTGCTCAGCTTTGACTTGCTGGCAAACTAAACATTGAGAAACAAATTCGCCCACATCTTTCTTCATCCCAGCCCAAAAGAAAACCCTCTTCATGTCCCTATACATCTTATCACTGCCTGGATGAATGTTCATCTTAGAACGGTGGGCTTCTTCTAGGATTGCCTTTATCAAGCTTCCAGTTTGAGGAACCTGCCATTCTTGCACTACAACCACCTTCGCGGGATCTACAGCTATCCCTTCTTTGGAGACCACATACCGTAAGAATCTCATCTCTTTTCTCCAAAAAATGACATTTGAAGAACTTTGCTTTAAGTTGATGGTCACAGAGAGTTTTCAAAACTTCTCTCACATGCTAGGCATGCTCTTCTTCGCTTTTGGAGAATACCAAAATACCATCAACAAAGACTACCACAAACTTATTTAGGAACTCCCGAAACACCCTACTCATCAGATCGACAAAATAGGCGGGTGCATTTGTCAGTCCAAAAGGCATAACTAGCCATTAAAAGAAACCGTCTGAAGTCCTAAAGACAATCTTGTCTATGCTGTCCTCAGCCACCCTCAACTGATGGAACTCTGTGGCCATGTCTAACTGGGAAATTACCGAGGTAGCAACAAGCTAATCAAATAAATCATCAATCCTCGGAAGCGGGTACCTATTCTTCTTAGTGAGCTTATTCAGCTCCCTATAATCAACGCACAAACCAAGCGAACCATCCGCCTTAGTTGTGAATACTACTGGAGACCCCATTCAGATATGCTTCGTCTGATAAACCCTTTCTCAAGTAGCTCCCCTACTTGCTTATTCAGCTCCCACCTTTCCCTTGGAGCCATCTGGCGCACTGGTAGTGCAACTGGCTTTGCATTGTCCACTAGATATATGAGAAAGTCGATCTCACGCCTTGGAGGTAAACCCCGAACCTCATCAAAAACATCAGAAAAATCTCGGACTACTAGAACGGATTGCAGATCGTCGATAGATGCATCAAGAGACTCTAGGAAACTAAGCATAACTGATCCTTGTGGGTCACATGAAATCTCGAGGGTTCTCCCCTGACAAGTCAAAAGCCTAACAACCCTCTTCTCACAATCCAGCATGACACCATAAGTGGTAAGCCAATCCATTCTTGGAATCAACCCATAGCCCATAAACCCGAGCACATACGTGTTGCATTCAAACTCGACGCCTAACACAGATATTTTCAAACCCCGACAAATCATTGATAAATGAGCCGAACCACCAATGGGATTTGAAACATATACGGGATCTACTACCATACTAGTAATTAAGTGCAGAGATTCAACTACAGAAATTGATATAAATGAATGTGAGGCACCAGAATTGAAAAGTGTTCTAACATGGTGGTTTGAAAGAGAAATTAAACCTTCCACAGAAATTTTTCTACCTCTATCAGGGGCACTGGTCGTTAGATCATGCACCTGCCCTCCAGAATTTCCTGCCCTTTGACCTTGTCCTTGTGTTCATCGTTTCTTCGGGCACTCTTTAGCAAAGTGTCCGACCTCTCCACAGTGGAAGCAAGAATTCTTCCCTCGCTTACAGTCTTTAACCAGATGACCTTCCTTTCCATAATGGTGACATTTTCTCTTATCCTTTCCTTTATCATTTTTCCCTCCTTTCTTCTGTTGTTGTTGTTGTTGATGATGATGATGCTACTGTTACTGCTGCCCCTTCTTGGGCCACACCTTATTATTCTGCGATGTCCCCTCACCTTTTGTTTCCTTCTTTTCTGTAAGGACCCGTAACTTCCCCATGAAGGAAAGCCCAGATTGACTTGAGAACAAACCACATCGGAACACAAAAAGAAGAACATTTCATTGTTAATTACAACAATTCCATCAGAATACAAGAATATACAGAGTATGAATAAATATTATACATCAGAGAAATATCAGAGATTTAATTACATTACTGCAGTGGAAATATAATACAATACACAACTGGAGGAGATATACAGATACAGAGCTTTCCGGATATCGTTCCAGTTGTAAACTAGATCTTGTGAATATAAACCTGCAAAACCAAAACGACTAGCTACCCATGTCAAAATGAGGGCACCCAGAGTTTAGGTTAAAACAATAAACTCTGGGTCAGTCATGTGACTAGTGTGAGAACTAAAACATTTATTTAAAACTTCACTTTAAATCTGATATATCAAGGGACCATGTCGTATAACACGGAACGGGTTTCCTCCCAAGAATACCAGTGCATATAACAAAACAACGCAATGCTTTTTGGAAAAATGAAGTTATTATAAGACCCAGGTCCCATCACACAATGCAACACAAGTCGGAGGACAGGGTTTTCCCTTATAATAGCCAAACATGCTTGGTACATTAAAACAAATCATTTGATACTATTATAAGTGTATAGTGTATAAAACAACTTCAAATATAAATGTATCAATCCCAGACTGCATGGGTACGATATATCATGTCGCTAATACTAGGCTTTACAATCAAAACCTCAAATTTCATATTTGGAAGTTGGGTTTCCATCTGTGAACCGAGGCAAGGGATCGTCCTCACCGAATTCGAGATTCTCTAGCCCGAGCCTCAGGCAAGCGCGCAGGCATGCCTTGGATCGCCAGGGCCGGTCCGCCGATGTAAATTATTATGCCTGAACACTGTGTTTCCCCGCCCTTTGGGGCGTAAATGAGCCAAAGACTCCATCGGCTCCACATAGTCACCGATATTTCTAGATCCAATCCATATTTAGGTCTGAAATCATCTCCCACGATATACTCCAATTACTTCCATTCAAGAAACATAGCATCTAAACTGGCATGTTTCTTACTCAATGCATCAGTACAACACCTAGTTTGGTACCACATGAATCTGTGTATATCGTCATCTCTTCAATCTCTATTACCAGAATCCTACAGGTGATAGTCTACTCAAGGGAATAAAACAGGAACAAACATAGCAACCGTAGCATCCATCAAACATGCCCTATCTATCACCTGCTAAATCCATACACAAGTCGATACCTACTTGACTGGTCCAACCAATCCCAAAGCTAACGGAAGCCCCACCTCCATACATACGTCGATGCCCACTTGACTGGTCCAACCAATCCCAAGGCTAATGGAAGCCCTGCCTCCATACGGACTACCGTACGTCCAACGTACATTTATCCCCCAAAGATAACTAGATCACGTCTAACGGATCCAAGGTAACGGGCATCCCAAAATACCCCTGCTTCTAGTCCGCCTAAAACACTCGAGTCCCACCTAAGTCTATCCATTATCTTGCTACCCTCTCGAGTCCAACTCGAGCCAGTCCATTTCCGTGCAGCCTTCTCGAGTCCAACTCGAGTCAATCTATTACCCATAAACTCAGACCCAGTCTTGAGTATCCATTATCGACAAACTCTAATCCAACATGAGTGATCTCCTTATTCGTTGCATCTCCAAGATCAACGAACACCTATTTTCTTTTACGAGTTCAAGTCCAACTTGAGTCGTCCTAACCCTCATTGCATCTTCCATGATCAACGAACACATGTTATTCCTTCAAAAATAACATCAACATAGGGTCCTAAACAATCCATTACTTTGCATATTTCTCGAGTCCCACTCGAGTTATCTCATAACCCTATCGAGTCTAACTCGCATCAGCCCGTACCATTGAACAGTCTTATCATGTCACAACTGCACATCACTCCTCGAGTAAGCCGAGATATCATTCAATGGAAATCACACCAACTACTTATCTCTTGCGCAAACCATCCTAGTTGAACTCGACATTCCCCAAGCACAAGCCCCAAAGGCCTAAACCAATATCAGAAAAGCACTCAAGGAACGTCTCCTCCGAATTCAGACAATCTACATGAGATGATACTAGCAAAGCAACTAAGCTATCACAAGCAAATATACATCCATGACTTGATAAGACCACATTACAACAAATCATGTAAAGGCTAGTCGAACCATCTATCGGGTTCGTCACAACTAAAGGTCTATCGACTATCTCAGGTTCCAATCCCAACTTATCTACCAGGTCACGAGATATGAAGGGACGGGATGCCTTGCTATCAACAAAACTAGAACAGAAACATCATAAATAGAAAGCATACCTCGAATAATGACGTCCTTTTCCCTTCTCTGCTGCAGTTAGGGCATTCAACGAAGAAGGAACAACGTTGATAGCATATGCTTTCACAATCTGCTTCTCTTTAGGGGGTTGCAGGCAATTATCCTTATGATGTCCCACTTGGCCGCAATTGAAGCACTTCCTTTCCCCAGGCTTTTCCTGATAATCTCTAGCATGGTGGCCCTTCTTGCCACAACTAAAGCACTCTTTATCTTTCTTGTCCTTCTTTTTCTGACCACCCTTGGTCTGATCCTGTTTTCTCTTATTCTGAGACTCCTTACCTTCATCGCTTGCTTGCGACTTTGGTTCCTCTACAGATGCAATAGCAACATTGGCCTTTAACTTAGGGTAAAGACTTTCCGATTTCAATGCTTTGCCCAATATAGACTTGAACGTCTCGTCGATGTGGTTTATCAGCCTTTCCCCTAAGTACTCATCTAAGCCGATTATGAACTTCTCGTTCTTCTTCTCGGTAGTGTGGATAAGAGATAATCTATATTTCGATAAAGTATCGAACTCAGCAATATATTCCTAGACTACCCTACCATTCTGCTTAAGCTCCAAAAATTTCCTAAACAATTCAGATTTGTGAGCAACTGGAATGAACTTTTCGCTGAAATGAGTCATAAACTGATTCCAAGTAACTTGATCTTCAGGAGTAGCTGCTTTAATAACATTCCACCAATTCATAGCTCGTCCTTGAAGCCGAAGTGATGCTAACTTTCCCTTCATGGCATCATCGATTCCCATGTCCTCTAATATGCGCTCACAACTATCCAACAAATCTTGAACTCCGTAGCCGACTCCGTTCCATGGAATGGCTTCTGTAACAACCCGAATTTTTATAACATGTTAAAACAAGAAATCAGGGTAGAATTAAATTATAAGTTAAGAATCAATGGGAACGGGTTACGCCATTGCGTTCGTCTCAAAATTCTGCTTCAAAACGAGTCCGAAATTTCGTAAATCGGAGTCCGTATGACCAAGTTATGGCCCATAGAAGATTTCAGAAAATTCAAAATTCAGCCCGAAATTCAAATTCAGCCCCAAACAGACTGGGCGGGAAAATTTCCGGCCCAGCCCCAGGTCGACTGGGGGGTCGACCTGCCCCAGCCCCAGGTCGACTGGGCAGTCGACCTAGGTGTCGACCTGGGGGTCGACCTCCCTGGTCGGGCCATGTTGGCCTGGTGCACCTGCTTGCTCCTTTGGGTCTGCTCAGCTGGCCTATGACGGGATTTGACGGTTCAGATCTAAACTAGGGTTAATCCTATGGCCTAAACTTGTCTCTACTCCTATAAAAATACCCTAAGACCTAGCCTAAACCACCACAAATCATCCTAACAACTAAGTGCTGCCAAAATACCCCTAATCATGGCCTCCATCTTCATCTTGAGAGCTTGAGAGTTCTAAACTAGATCTAAGGCAAAGGAGCAATATTTCTCCATCAAATCAAAGGAGCTACTTATTTCTCAAGGCTTTATGTGGAGCTTATTATTATTTGGAGATTTCTAGTGTTGCTACATCATTCCTAGAGCTTCTACAACATCCCTATCTTGTTCTATTTTGTTCTAGTTCTCATAGCCACGATTTGTAAGCCCCACTCTACTCTTAGATTTAAATTATGAAATTAATATGAACATGTAGCAAGTTGAAATGGGATTTTTGTGTAATACTTGTCTTGGGTCTATCATTGTATGCATAGATCCATTCATGACTCTTATGATCTATGATTGTGGAACTATCATGAACCTAGTACCGTTCATCTTGATTTTTGGGTAGAAAGCTATGAGCTTTATTTGGAGATTATGCATAACGCAACATAGAACCCCTCATAACCTTGATGATAACTTGCCTATGATGTTGAACTACATGCTAGTCACAAGTTTATCACTCTACGTCAACTATTACCATGTTATCACCCTATTTGCTAAGTTTGATGTCATACATGTTTTGAGGCCAATAATCCTATATGCTAGTTGTGATGAACACCTTTGCCTCAAATATCATCATGTTTAACTTATGACCAAGTTTACCACCTTATGCCCATCTTTGTCATATTGTTATGTTCCCCTTCTTGATCTATTTGTATTGATGCGAATTTACGTGCGATGGGAATACGTTATGGGTAGTTAGGCGAACTTGAAATGACATGAAAAACATGACTTGAAATGTGACATGAAAATTGATCATGCTTGAAAACTTGAATGTGGTCATGACATGTAGAAAACCATAAAGGGGCCAACTCGAGGTTGGGTTGAGTTTGTAGCATAAATCTGCCCGGAACCGCCCAGCAAATCCAGTGGCTACAAACAATAGGACCCAATGTGAGTAGTTGGTCATATCGCGCTTGAAACCCGAGGTTAGACTAGGTTGTGGTGTAAAGCTGCCCGGACCCGCCCGGCACATCCAGTAACCACAACAAAGTCTAATGTGAGAGGTTGGGCGCATTAAGTTAATTAATGCCACATGATAGGGTTAAGTCATGAACCACTTGGATACACTTAACCAACTTGATACATGATTGGATAGGGTTAACCACACTTAACCCGTTAGAAACCCTAGTTACGTGGTCCTTTTCAGCAGTAACCCTCTTAGATGTATCACGATACCCTAAGGACTAGGCTAGGGTGGGCACGATTACTGGGCTGATTATAAGCGACCAGAAAGATGGCTGAGTAGGTGCGCCAGTGTAGGTTCAGGCGGGCTATGGTCGTGCACATAGTCCGGAGTTGAAAAAAAAAACAGACACGGGCACCAGTAGGTCTAGACTGTGCGCGCTTGATTTGTGTCAGTGGTTGGCACCTTAGGGCTTGATACACCCTAGGGTGGACCTAGCACATTGACTACATCCCGTGATTGGGCCGTATGACACCGACACTCGACGAGTTGGGCTTATAGGGAGCCGATCGACTAGATTGTATAGTTGGACCTTGACTTGGGTCATCTCATGATATTGGGCAAAGGGATCATTTCTTGTTTATACTTGACATGGGTTAGAATACTAGTACTATTGGTGCAAAACTAAACCTTGTATATGCGAGGCCACACTTGATCTACCTTGTTATCTATTTATCATGCCAGTTACTTACCATCTTTATGTTTCATCTCAGTTTCTCATGTCTAGTTAACTTCATTAGTTTTTATACTAATAGTAGGTAGGACTGACCAGTCTTTATGACTGACCCTTTTTCTTTCGCCTCTTTTCTTCCGTCCCCCCCCCCAGGTTCTCAGGGAGGGAACACTAGTGCTTAGCTTGGACATTTGGCTTGCTTTCTTGACAGCTCATGTACGGTTTGGACTTGAGCTTGCTATGGCTTCACCACATCTATTTTGGGGATAGTTTACTTTATGTTATTTTCAGTTTATGTTTCTAGACTTGTGGTAGTTGGAAAATGATGAATAAGTATTTTGATGTAAGTTGACTTTGGTTTTGAAATGGTTAACCATGGTTTTTAAATTTCTACCGCTGCTTTATTTATTTATTTATCTATGTTCTGTCTTGTGATATCTCTGTGCATGTTTACCTAGACAACACCCCTCCAAAGCTAATGCAATCACTCGTGAGTGACCCTGGCGGAGGTGGGGTGTTACATTTGGTATCAGAGCATGAGGTTTACTAGACCGGACAAAAGTTTTAAAAACCCTTTTGAAAAACTATTTTCAAAACCAATTAAGTATTTTTCCAAGGAAAGTCTAGTTTATTTTAAAAGGCTATTCCCCAAAAGCCATTAGCACTATCCTTTGTTTCCTCGTTCTAAATCTATCTTTTACTTCGTTTCAGTATGGCCGATAACTATATCATCCCGAAGGGAATACCGGTACCTCTTTGGTTTAGGAGGTACATGGAGGCTAGGGCAAATGGAGCCGGCCCAGCAGAAACTCCCACTCCTCCTCCCGTAGCTGAGGTTCCTCCTCCTCCTCAGCGTCCACAAGCGGATTTCGCGAAGATTTGCAAAGACTTTAAGGCGATGGGTGGCAAGAATTTTGTTGGGACAGAGACTTTTGTTGAGGCAAGAAACTGGTTAAGGGAAACTGAAGACCTTTTTGCTATCTTTGATGTAGAAGATCGTAGGAAAGTTCTGTTGGCAGTATGGCTATTGAAAGAGGAAGCTGCTTATTGGTGGGAAGTCACCAACGCTACTAGGCCTATAGAGACTTGGGACGACTTTAGGATGAGGTTTGGGCTTAAGTTTCTATCATCTGCTGAAGAGAATCTGCAAATGGAGAGGTTTATATCTTTGAAGCAAGAGGACATGACCTGAGGGAGTATGTGAATAAGTTTAACCAGCTTGCTCGATTCGGTTTAGACATGGTTAACACACCTCAGAAGAAGGCTCTACGCTTTGCTCGAGGATTGAATGAGCCATTGCAAGGTTTGGCCTTGTCTCATATACCCATGGGGGCCACTTATGAGAGCTTAGTGGATATGGCCTTGCTTCAAGGAGATGATAAGAATGGCAAGAAAGAAGTTAAGCTTAATGAGACTCAAACCAAGAAGGTGGACTCCAAGTGGGGAGGCAACCAGAACAACCAGAACGACAAGAACAACAAAGGTAACAAGGCCAACAACAACAAGGCAAGGGAGATAAGGAAGTGCAACTTCTGTGGGATCACTCGACACATAGCCAAAGATTGTAGGAAGAAGAAGAGGAAGTTGGGAGAATGCTTTCATTGCCGAGAGTCTGGACACTACAGTAAGGATTGCCCAAAGAAGCAAGGACAGGGGCAAGGACAGACTCAGCGGGCAGGACCTTCTGGAGGGCAGATGCATGCTCTCAACACTACTCCAGTTCCGGACCGAGGTAGTATTTCTGTAAAAAGCCTTGTTTACATTTCTGGTTTTCCTGTTCGAACTTTATTTGATTCTGGCGCATCGCATACCTTTATTTCTTCTGACATTGCTGAAAGTTTGCACCTAAGTACTAGTCTAGTTGAGGATCCCATTAGTGTTTCAAATCCAATTGGGGGTTCTGCCCATCTATCTATGATTTGTATGGATTTGAAGATTTCTATCTTGACCGTAGAATTCACATGTAATGCTTATGTTCTCGGGTTCATGGGATACGGGTTGATTTTGGGCATGGATTGGTTGTCTAGTTATGGAGCCATTCTCGATTGTGAGCATAGGGTAGTGAGGCTTATGACTCGCCTTGGCAATACCCTAGAGATTTCTTGTAACCCTATGGATCCCGTCATGTTATGTTATCTTGAATCCCTCGACTTGTCTATTGACAATCTTCAATCTGTGAGGGTGGTCCGAGAATATCCTGATGTCTTTGATGAGGTGAAGGGGTTACCCCCTAAATGCGAAAAAGACTTCCGTATTTATGTTGTTGATAATGCCAAGCCAGTTTCATTGCCTGTTAGGCACATGGCCCCGCGAGAAAGAAGAGAGTTTAGCAAGCAAGTCAAGGAGTTGCTTGAGAAAAATTTCATTAGGCGAAGCATTTCTGAATGGGGTGCTCCTGTGGTATTCGCTACTAAGGCGGATGGTTCGCTTCGTCTATGTGTTGATTATCGTGAGTTAAACAAGCTGACAAAGAAGAATTGGCACCCGTTACCAAGGATTGATGATCTCTTTGACCAGCTTGTAGGTGCTTCTGTTTTCTCTCAACTCGATCTAGCCACCGGATTCCATCAGCTTAGAGTGGCTGAGGATAGTATTGACAAGACTGTGTTTAGGACTCCAGATGGATTCTTTGAATGGCTCATCATGACATTCGGTTTGACTAATGCACCCGCATACTTCGTTGATTTGATGAGTAGGGTGTTTAGGGAGTTCCTTAACCAGTTTGTGGTTGTCTTCGTGGATGATATTCTGATCTTCTCTAAGGACGAGGAAGAGCATGCTACACATCTCAAGGAGGTTATGGATACGCTTAGAGCTCATCAGTTAAATGCCAAGTTCTCCAAATGTCATTTTTGGAGAAGGGAAGTTCGGTTCCTTGGGCATATAGTTTCTAAGCAAGGCATAGTTGTGGATCCCGCTAAAGTAGTGGCGGTACAAGACTGGAAAGTTCCGAAGAATGCAACTGAAGTGAGAAGCTTTCTCGGTCTGGCAGGATTTTATAGGAAGTTCATTAAGGACTTCGCTAAGATTTCAGCCCCCCTTACTAAGTTAACGAAGAAGAACTTAGTCTTTGCATGGGACTTAGAGTGTGAGCTTGCTTTTTCAAAGGCTCAAGAAAGTCCTCACCACAGCTCCAGTTCTAGCATTACCCGATGGAGGGAAGTTGTTTACCGTGTACACCGATGCATGTGGCACGGGATTAGGCATTGTCCTGATGCAAGAAGGGAGAGTGATATGCTTTGGGAGTAGGCAAATCAAAGTTCATGAGAAGAACTATCCCACTCATGATTTGGAGTTGGCGGCGATCGTCTTTGCACTCAAATCTTGGCACCATTATCTTCTAGGTGAAAGGTTTGAGTTATATACTGATCACAAGTCGCTCAAGTACCTCTTCTCGCAGAAAGATTTGAATCTAAGGCAGCAGAGGTGGATGGAATTCTTGGCATCATATGACTTCGATATAGATTATACCCCTGGTAAGGGTAATGTTGTGCCGGATGCGCTAAGTAGAAAAAGGTTTAATTTGAGTCCCTTGTTTGTTGAGATGAAGAGCATAGAGTTCTTGGCAACCTTTGATTTTACACCTGCTATTGAGTCGATGCCTGGTTCGTTAGCATCCCTTGAGCTTAGACCTACACTTCTTGATTAAGTTGGGACTTCACAGAGGGAAGACCCGCAGATAGTCGAGATCATGGACAAGTTGATTCGTGGTGAGACGTCAATTCACCTCGCAAGATATACTATTGATGACAAGGGGTGGCTAAGGCGTGATGGAAGACTATGTGTCCCACAAGTGGGAGATTTAGTAAATAAAGTTCTTGAGGAGGCGCATCACTCGAGGATGACCATACATCCCGGAGGGGATAAGATGTACCGGGATATGAAACGCATTTTCTTTTGGGTTGGGATGAAAAAGGATGTTGCAGAGTTTGTTTCTAGATGCATTGTTTGCCAACAAGTAAAGGCCAAGTCGAAGAAGCCCGGTGGGCTACTACATCCATTGGAGGTCCCGCAATGGAAGTGGGAAAGTATCTCTATGGATTTTGTGGATGGATTGCCGAGATAAAGGAAGGGGAATACTAGCATATGGGTCATAGTGGATAGACTCACGAAGAGTGCTCATTTCATTCCAGTGAAGGGCAAGAGGACTGCATCATGGCTAGCATCTGTTTATCTTCGAGAGATAGTGCGATTGCATGGAGTTCCTTCTAGCATAGTTAGCGATCGTGACCCAATCTTCACTAGCCAATTTTGGAATAGTTTGCAAGAAGTGATGGGTACGCGATTGAATCTAAGTACAGTCTATCACCCACAGACGGATGGTCAGACCGAAAGGGTGAATAGGGTACTAGAAGATCTGTTGAGGCTATGCATTCTTGACTTTGGTGGCACTTGGGAAGACCACCTTCCTCTCGTAGAGTTTGCTTATAATAACAGCTACCAAGCAAGCATAGGGATGGCACCATTTGAAGCTTTGTATGGGAGGCCGTGCAAGTCACCAACATGTTGGTGGAAGACGACGGATAAGCTTATACTTGGGCCTGACATGATAAGGGACACATCCGAGAAGGTTGAGTTGATTTGAAGGCGGATGAAAACGGCCCAAGACAGACAGTAATCCTATGCAGACAAGCGAAGGACAGACTTAGAGTTTGAAGTTGGAGATATGGTCCTTGTGAAGGTTTCTCCCTTGCGAAATGTGGTTCGTTTTGGAGCAGTTGGAAAGCTAGCACCAAGGTTCGTAGGACCCTTCCCTATCATCGAGAAGATTGGGCAGATGGCTTATAGGGTGGAATTGCCCGAGAAGCTGGCTGGAGTGCACAATGTCTTTCATGTCTCGCATCTCCGAAAATGCCTACATGAATCAGCCGAAGTAGTTGAGCCTAGCATTCTTGAAGATGTGGAGGTAGAGAAAGAGGCAACCCTGAGGCGAGCTCCGATTCGTATCTTGGGAACGGAGATCAAGAAGCTGAGGAATCGAGAAGTCAAGTTAGTAAAGGTTCAGTGGAGTGAAGCCGATGAAGATGCAACTTGGGAAACCGAGGAGAAGATGCGTAGGCTTTATCCATTTCTTTTTTAGGGTACATTCTCAATCTCTTTTCCTAGTTAGCATATCTTTCTTTTTCTATCCATGTTTATCTTGTTATCTCGTTAATCTTGTCATGAGAACCTTAGGTAGAAACCCTTTGGATGAAACATGCATTTGAAACATGTTATGCTTGATGGTTGCAAATGGTTGCAAGTGTTTGCAAGTGGTTACTCGTGGATGCATGATACACGTTAGGCACTAAGATCGGCTCACACACTTTCATATTGCATATGCATGAGTGTTTATGCTTATTCATGGATGAAACTTGTTATGCTATCACGTGGATGTTGCATACGAATGAATGTTATGTGCACTCATGTAGAGATTATAAATTATGTTAGGAATTTGCATACATTTGGACTCATTTCACTAACATATTCTGCATTAAGGAGGTTTACTGAGTCAGTAACCGCCTGATTTTCGCATTAGATAGGTGCATATACACACACTTTTGCATATGTTCATACATCATTAGAAATCTTTTAAGGACAATGATTACTTGTGGATGATGTTTTGAGTAGATGGATGATGGATGGTAGGATACGTTCTTCCTAATTTGGAGATTTCGGGGACGAAATCCTTTAAGGTGGGGAGAATATAACAACCCGAATTTTTATAACATGTTAAAACAAGAAATCAGGGCAGAATTAAATTATAAGTTAAGAATCAATGGGAACGGGTTACGCCATTGCGTTCATCTCAAAATTCTGCTTGAAAACGAGTACGAAATTTCGTAAATCGGAGTCCGTAAGACCAAGTTATGGCCCATAGAAGATTTCAGAAAATTCAAAATTCAGCTCGAAATTCAAATTCAACCCCAAACAGACTGGGCGGGAAAATTTCCTGCCCAGCCCCAGGTCGACTGGGGGGTCGACTGGGGAGTCGACCTGCCCCAGCCCCAGGTGGACTGGGCAGTCGACCTGGGTGTCGACCTGGGGGTCGACCTCCCTGGTCGGGCCATGTTGGCCTGGTGCACCTGCTTGCTCCTTTGGGTCTTCTCAGCTGGCCTATGACGGGATTTGATGGTTCAGATGTAAACTTGGGTTAATCCTATGGCCTAAACTTGTCTCTACTCCTATAAAAACACCCTAAGACCTAGCCTAAACCACCACAAATCATCCTAACAACTAAGTGCTGCCAAAATACCCCCTAATCATGGCCTCCATCTTCATCTTGAGAGCTTCAGAGTTCTAAACTAGATCTAAGGCAAAGCAGCAATCTTTCTCCATCAAATCAAAGGAGCTACTTATTTCTCAAGCCTTTGTGTGGAGCTTATTAATATTTGGAGATTTCTAGTGTTGCTACATCATTCCTAGAGCTTCTACAACGTCCCTATCTTGTTCTATTTTGTTCTAGTTCTCATAGCCACGATTTGTAAGCCCCACTCTACTCTTAGATTTAAACTATGAAATTAATATGAACATGTAGCAAGTTGGAATGGGATTTTTGTGTAATACTTGTCTTGGGTCTATCATTGTATGCATAGATCCATTCATGACTCTTTTGATCTATGATTGCGGAACTATCATGAACCTAGTACCGTTCATCTTGATTTTTGGGTAGAAAGCTATGAGCTTTATTTGGGGATTATGCATAATGCAACATAGAACCCCTCATAACCTTGATGTTAACTTGCCTATGAAGTTGAACTACATGCTTGTCACAAGTTTATCACTCTACGTCAACTATTACCATGTTATCACCCTATTTGCTAAGTTTGATGTCATACATGTTTTGAGGCCAATAATCCTATATGCTAGTTGTGATGAACACCTTTGCCTCAAATATCATCATGTTTAACTTATGACCAACTTTACCACCTTATGCCCATCTTTGTCATATTGTTATGTTCCCTTTCTTGATCTATTTGTATTTAATGCGAATTTACGTGCGATGGGAATACGTTATGGGTAGTTAGGCGAACTTGAAATGACATGAAAAACATGACTTGAAATGTGACATGAAAATTGATTATGCTTGAAAACTTGAATGTGGTCATGACATGTAGAAAACCATAAAGTGGCCAACTCGAGGTTGGGTTGAGTTTGTAGCATAAATCTGCCCGGAACCGCCTGGCAAATCCAGTGGCTACAAACAATAGGACCCAATGTGAGTAGTTGGTCATATCGCGCTTGAAACCCGAGGTTAGACTAGGTTGTGGTGTAAAGCTGCCCGGACCCGCCCGGCACATCCAGTAACCGCAACAAAGTCTAATGTGAGAGGTTGGGCACATTAAATTAATTAATGCCACATGATAGGGTTAAGTCATGAAGCACTTAGATACACTTAACCAACTTGATACATGATTGGATAGGGTTAACCAAACTTAACCCGTTAGAAACCCTAGTTACGTGGTCCTTTTCAGCAGTAACCCTCTTAGATGTATCACGATACCCTAGGGACTAGGCTAGGGTCGGGCACGATTACTGGGCTGATTATAAGCGACCAGAAAGACGGCTGAGTAGGTGCGCCAGTGTAGGTTCAGGCGGGCTATGGTCGTGCACATAGTCCGGAGTTGAAAAAAAAACTGACACGGGCACCAGTAGGTTTAGACTGTGCGTGCTTGATTTGTGTCAGTGGTTGGCACCTTAGGGCTTGATACACCTTAGGGTGGACCTAGCACAGTTGACTACATTCCGTGATTGGGCCGTATGACACCGACACTCAACGAGTTAGGCTTATAGGGAGCCGATCGACTAGATCGTATAATTGGACCTTGACTTGGGTCATCTCATGATATTGGGCCAAGGGATCATTTCTTGTTTATACTTGACATGGGTTAGAATACTAGTACTATTGGTGCAAAACTAAACCTTGTATATGCGATGCCACACTTGATCTACCTTGTTATCTATTTATCATGCCAGTTACTCACCATCTTTATGTTTCATCTCAATTTCTCATGTCTAGTTAACTTCATTAGTTTTTATACTAATAGTAGGTAGGACTTACCAGTCTTTATGACTGACCCTTTTTCTTTCGCCTCTTTTCTTCCGTCCCCCCCCCCAGGTTCTCAGGGAGGGAACACTAGTGCTTAGCTTGGATATTTGGCTTGCTTTCTTGACAGCTCATGTACGGTTTGGACTTGAGCTTGCTATGGCTTCACCACATCTATCTTGGGGATAGTTTACTTTATGTTATTTTCAGTTTATGTTTCTAGACTTGTGGTAGTTGGAAAATGATGACTAAGTATTTTGATGTAAGTTGACTTTGGTTTTGAAATGGTTAACCATGGTTTTTAAATTTCTACCACTGCTTTACTTATTTATTTATCTATGTTCTGTCTTGTGATATCTCTGTGCATGTTTACCTAGACAACACCCCTCCAAAGCTAGTGCAATCACTCGTGAGTGACCCTGGCGGAGGTGGGGTGTTACAGCTTCCCGCCAAGACTAGTATAATCCTTGTTAAGCTTGGCGAAATCGGCCTTAGGTGCCTGCACTACTGCACCACCACCGTTAGCAGCATTAGGAACTGCTCCCCGAGAATCCCAAAGCATCTCTCGCATGAAGGTAGTAAGCATCGTCCTCATATCAGGATCATTCCCATTATTAGCTCCTCTACCAGTACCCCTAGTATATCGGCTTATCGTTCAATCTGTAAGGAGAAAACGATTAACCGTCTCTTCAATGGTGCCAGTGCATTGCGACTTCATCCATAAATATACTAATAGTATATATATAGCTTTTGAAAACGAAAATATGACAAATACGCGCTCTCATATACGTGTACTATCCTTTCCTGGTGTCTTTCCCTAGGTTAAGTACGCAACTAGAGCTCTGATACCAAGTGTGATGGCCCGCCCCACACCAGACGACATTTCCAATGAAAGTGCGCTGTGCCAATGTCTGACTAGCACAGGACGGTCGCCAAAGAAAGGAAAAGAAAGGAATTTGAACTAACAAGGAACCTGTAGAATGTCTCACAGCGCATGGAATAAAATATAATAATAACATACTTGGCATAAAACAGGTGAGATAGTGCATAAGCTAAAAACTAAACCATAATCATCATAGTAGCGGAAATTCAAAATATAGCTTATGATCCACATCATTATTACAACTTCAAAATACTGTCTCTAAGGCAAATTAGAAAGGTGCACTACTAATGCCCAAAGTAGTGACCAACAACAACACAGGGAGATATATGTATATATCATACGTGGAAGCCTCCTGCTCGTCTCGGGTACAGCTACTCGTGCATAATCACCTGACCTGTCTCTAGTCTGCCCGTTTAAGAGCACCCAAAGTAATAAGAAGAGACATAAAACTCTGGGTTAGACAAAAGTCTGGTATGAGCGATAAGCAACAAAACAAAACAATAACAGGTATAATCCAATCATACCTAAACTTGTTCCTGCAACCAAGGAGTTAGCACAACAAAATGTACAGTACTCTAAGGTAATGCTATCATAAAGTGTAAATGGGGGCGTGGGTCATGGTGATAGCAAACATCAAACATAATAATCATCCTCACATCTCTCACTCAGTGCGTAAAGCATACGATATCCACCACCCGATCCCCAATCCTTCGCTACGATCACTTTACTCCATAGAGTCACTATGACCCCACTGCACTGATCCATAGCCACTAATCCGTCTCTAAGTGGTGAGCTAAAATTATGGATATCGATAACCCCTTTGCACTCGTCCCGCAGCAAAGTCCAATCGTGAAGTTAGCTCGTTGGTTCCCATCTGGATCCCAAGTTCTAACTTCTCATTTGAACTACCTTTGCATCTCGGGTTTTGGTCTCTTCCCATTCGTGTTTCTTCAGTTCATAGCTCCAAGCTTCCATTCATGTCCATGCTTCGATTCGTGGTTCGCCCTCCTGACATCAGCTCGTGACTCCTGCTAGTGGCCATCGATTCGTGATCCCCCTTCGACTCGTGGCTCGTGACATCATGACTCCAGGCTCTGGTTCGTGACCATTGTGATCGGTTCGTAGTCCTCCCTCTAGTTCGCGAGTTGCAGTGGTAGTTCGTGGTATCTAGGTCCACTCGTGGCCCATAGTTCAGTTCGCGATGCTCCAGGTCAGCTCGTGGCACAGGCGGTTCGTGAAGGGTGGTCCGATTCGTTATGGGGTGTGCTCTACGATCAGGTCGGGTCGTGGCATGTCCTTCACGAACAGGTCGGTTCGGGTCGGAGAAGGTGAGCACGATCAGTTCGGATATAGGCAATCCGATCTGATTCCTGAATATTTTCCTGCAACTTTTCCAGCGACTGTTTTACACCACACGATGGCGTTTTTGACTATTCTAACTGTTCTAAACAATTACAAAACATTCCAAACAGTCATAGCAACATGTATAGTATTCCACAAACACCAAAACAACAAATAATCATGATAATATTTTCCAAACATACCCAAAAACCCATGTTTTTCCTTCAACCATGTTTAAGTATAACTAATGATAGGGTTAGCAAAACTTAACCAAATCAACCCAAATTTCTAAAAGAGGCCTAAAACAATATTTCAAAATTTATAAATATTTTTTCAGAATTTAATCATGTATAAATTCACTAATTATCACTAATTACCCTTAATTACCCTTAATTAGTGTAAAAACAAGGCTAATCACTCGTCTTTGCCACAAATAAATTATAGATCTGAACTTTGCTACTGTTTTGGGTCGAATTCTAATGCAACACAGCAGCTCCAACTCTGATTTGGTATTATTTCCCCTTGATTTGACGTAGCTTGGCTTAATCTTCAATTAGAAAGCGATTAGGAGCGATTTGGGATGAAATTAGAAGGTGGAGGCCATGGCTAGGGTTAGAGGAATGTTGTAGGCGGCTGAAAAATGAAATAAAATTCGTTTTCTAACTGTTCTCAGCCTCCCCATAACCCTAATCCCGAAATGGATTATGGGCCCTTTTGCTAATCACCTTAATTAGGTCCAGTTAAGTTGTTTTTCACCTTCTAAACCTTGTTTCAGCCATATCTCCCAAACGGTGAGTCCATTTGGCTAATGTGACCACTCTACGAAAAGTTAAACCATCATCCGAATCTAATGAAAGTGGTTTCAGGTTAAAATTCCTTATTAATCAATAGTTATGGCCGAAACAAGATCAGCTAGGGGCAAAACGGCCATATAAAAATCGGCAAAAATCATGAACATGGGAAATGACCACAATAGTCGTCTCCCAAAGTTACATGACCATACGACTTCGTATGTGAAAGAAATAAATATTATACGATCCTTCGATGCGTAGAATGCGGGTCGTTACATATTATCTTTAAAGTATGGTTATAGTGTATTAAATTTTGGGGTGTTACATAACTCTGGTTATCGAATCTCCCTAAAAGAACTGAGAAGCAACTGAAAACCAGCTAATCTCTCCGTCGTATATAGAGATCTAATAATCAACAAGGTTTTTCATCTGATTTGAAGAGGATTTGTGATGGACAAATTTGTGGTGGAGAAGGTTCAAAACCCTAATATTTCTTTAGGGGGAGAGTTAAATGAAACAAGAGACAATACTGTTTCTTTTATTTACATTGTTGGGTCACGTGTTAGTACACGTGAAATTTACGTCTGGGCTAAAGGCCTGTGTAGTCCGTATATAATATTACATTTGCCTGTACATCTTATTATCGAAACATTATACAAGTTTCTATTCAAAATTTCACTACTTGTTCTTCTTCTCTCTAATTTCTGCAACTTTACAAGAAATCTAACTTGTATCGAAACGTTGGATATCATGAATAGTTTTTGAATAATTCTAATGCAAAATTCTCAAAACAAAACAAGAATAATTAGTACAAGCAGTTTGTTTTCTGGTAACATTAATGTTGATATAGTATTTCAATTCTTTTTAATTTGTGTTGTAGAATGCGTAACAACAAAGAGTTGCTTACTATTTCAAACCTGATATTTTTCATTTTATATTAGACAGTCGATTTTATTGTGATCAGATGATAGGTAGACATTCTAATTTATTTATGTTAATACAAATGTAGATGCAATATCAAACAAGAAATGAAGAATTGAAAGATCTAGGCATAGAAATTTTATATGAAGTCAAGAAAGAAACATTTCATATGTCGATTGGTGCTATAGCTAAAAGGAAGGATCAAAGACCCTATTATGACAATATCCCTAATGTAAATATTTAAAATTTCGATAAAACATTATTTTAATTAGTCAAAATGTTGAAATTGGTGTAATATTTGATGAAATACAGAGAAAAAAAGATGACACTTATAGCATAAACAAAGGAGAAGCACTAACTAGAGCAAAATTAGAGTTAAAGGTGGAGCGTCAAGATAAAGAGATTCAAATGCATAAAAAGCAGTATGAATAACTTTTTGATATGTTTCGACAATGATTTATTGAAGAGTCAAATAATCATCTTGAGAACTAAAAGTGTTTTTCTTGTTCGTAGTGATATATATACAATGTCATGTATGTCGTGAACATATTATTGTATTGTTTAAACGTAGTAGAGCTTGATTGATGTTACTTTAACTTTGTAATATTGATTAGATATTTGAAGTTAATTGACGACGAATGATTTGATATTAATCTTGTTATTGGAATGTATATAGATATGAAGTATGTTGATTTGGCTTTTGTTTAATATTGTGAAATAAAACATTATAATAATATGTCAAAATTACTTTTGAAATGTCGTACATTAGGTGTAGGAAAGACGTAGATAATCTAATTTCAATGCACTAAAAAATCTTGTAGATGACGTAGGAAAAACATAAAAAAACAATGGCGCATATAAACCATAGCTAAATAATTGGCGTAGAAAAGGCATGAGAAACGTAAGATGTATAAATGACATGTGAAAATGTAAGTAAAAAGGATGTAGGAAAGACATAGGAAATGTTAGATGTAAATATGTCGTAGGAAAATTGTAGGAAGAACATGGCGTAAGAAAGACGTAGACAAATAATGACGTAGATATGACGTAGCAATATGAAGTAGGAATTTTATTACCTACGCGGGTTTTAACTATGACAATACTGGAAAAGGGGCTGCGTAGCTACTGCATTCACCTATGCCATATTGGCGTAGGTAAAACTCCAGTTTTCTTGTAGTGTTTTGGGATCTTTGGAGGAGTGCCCTATTCATCTCTTTGTAACTTACTTGTATTGATTTGAGAAAGTGTTTAGTTTACATTCAACTTTTGTTTATTGTCATTTCCTAGGTCATTAGGAGTGTAAGAAATTCTACTATTATCTACTTTCACATGCACCCAGTTGCTGATCCATTTACGTGAATGTTTTGAAGCATAGAATGAGGTTTGCTATTCTAGTATAGTTTGAAAGTATTCATTTTGGTAATTTGAAGAGAACTGCATTTTGTTTTAACTTAAATGTTTTCAAGGATAATTTTATGTGTCTACAATGAATGTTAATGCTTGAGATATATCAATATGTCTGAGAATATCTATGGAATTAGTACATATTATAATCAAATTCCTTATATTTTTTCTTCAACGTTTATTGGCACAAGTTAGACTTGTTTATTAATATATGTAAATTCCTAAGTTATATTATATACTAAGAAACTTATTGTTTAATGATTTCAAGCTTGGCCATGCATAACTTACAATTGGAGAAAATAAGATGTTTGTATTTTTCTTCGTAATTCAAATTGTATGGACTGCCTTTCATCATAGTTCAAATTATGCATAGTTGATTATTAACATCTAACTTTATGCTTGTACAAATAAGCACAAATATTTTGAATTTGTGTGAAATCTTAACATCTAATGTTAGTGCCAAATTTGTTCAATAAATCCCTCTTCACGCACAAGTTATGGTTATTTAATTATGTTGGTGTTAAAATTAAGTTATTTACAATCGAAATTGCTTTGATATCCTGATTTTTGTAGAAAAAAGTTAAGATACAATAATTCGAGAAGTGAAAAAAATATTTGCTTTGATAACTTTTTAGTTTAGGATCAATATTTTAAGAAAAATTCCAGTATTTACAACTAACCACCAGTTATGTCAAAAATTTCAAGTCCTTTAATTTGAATCTCATTTCGAACAAAACATCCCGAAATATGGTTCAATTTCAAAATTGTGAGTTGATACTTAGATTAAAATTGAAAATTTAACTTGAATCATAACTAAAATACTCATTTCATGTGGGACAAACTCATAAACAATACCATGATACTTATTTGGATCTAGAGTTCCATTTTTTTTCTAGGCGTATGGATAAGATAAAGCTTTAAGTTCAATTATATGAGATCAATTGTCCAAATCAGTTTCAAAAATGCAAAATATTGTTGGAGAAACAAGAAGAAAAAAGCTTTTAGGTACTTAATGCTATTAATAACTACCACAAAGGAAAATTTATTGCACCTATAAGTATGTGAAAATGCAGAAATATGTATAGGTTTTTTTTTTTTTTAAATGAAAAGCCAACCGAAATGGGAAAAAGCCTCTCATCAGTATTGGTGTGTAATGATGTCTGCTAATGAGAAGAGACCCACGAAGGCGAGGTCATCTCAGCTTTAAAAAAAAAACCATAACAATCCTATACAGCAAGGAATGCATGAAGGGAAACATAAGTCTAACAGGCAAGGAGCTCTAATGTCAGCACAGAGAGAGAATATCAGAGATCGAAATGCGGAAGAGTCTGGATGTCTGGCGAGAAAACATCATTCCCTAAAACCCTACTTTCAAACATCATTCTCAAAAACTCCTAGTTTCATATTTTAGCGTAGACGGGTACACTCTATATATGTAACTGAAAGATGCTATGATTTATATAGATGATTTCAAAAGTCCTGCCTTGGATGTATTCTCGTCCAAATTTCACGAACTACATTGCAAGACTATCAATGTTCTCTAGCTTCCTGATGAAGCATTTTTTTCCAGCCAGAGAGGCTTCGCCATGGATTTAAGCACAACTTTATAACATTGGTTCCTAAAGAAGATAAGTCATAATTTTTTTTATTTTATCATAGATATCATGCACTAATGATTTATATAAAATAATTTCTAGAATTAAATGTTTCAGGATTAAAAATTTGCTTCCATATCTAATTGCTGAGAATCAAACGGCCTTTATCCAAACTGCAATTTTGGAGAAAATGCTTTATTGGCTCACCAACTTGTACGCTAATTAAAGAAAAAGGAAAAGCTAAGGTAGTATTTGGTTTGTTTTGTGTTTTAAGTTTGGAATTTTCAACGTTAATTTTGAAAGATGCAAAGATTTGAAGAATAAAGGAGGTGACGGATTAAAGACAAAGCGGAAGATGGAGGGTATGGGTATTAGTGGATAGATGAATTTGATGTCATTTTTCCGTTGTTTCTTAAAATACGAAAAAAAAAATTGTTTTTTATTTTATGCGTTTACCTCGTCTTGTAAAATAATCGTTTTTCACGATACGTGCGCGTTGTTCGTACTTTCGTCCATACGAAAACCGAAAACTAAAAAGTAGAAAGGGAACGCACCGTAAAATATGCAATTGACTTACAAAAGATGTATGATATGGTGAATATTAGTTTTGTGTGTTGCATGTTTTATATAATGGGGTTTCCTCTATCATTGGTAAATCTTATTTATGAGTGAATAAGTACCCCCATATTTTACCAAAAATATCTGCAATGTCATCTCGTATTAAAGCAACCTTCCTACCTCCAAATTTAAATAAACCATCTTTACCATAACAACAAATTACCTGATCAATATCATCCTTAAACTTTCTTACACCAGAATCATAATAATTGTGAAAAAAACAAATCTCCAAAAAAAAATCTAAAAATAAGACCTTGTAAGAGCACAACCAACAATGGCTGGTTCAGTGACTAAACAAGTCACGGAGCAACCAGGTATAGCTTGTTTACTTTCCCGTGGCTAGTTTGGAACCCGTTCGTGTCCGGTTGAGTGAACAGAGGCTACTGATTATAACGGCGAAGTGTTTGCCGTTATAAGTTTATAACGGCAAAGTCTTTGCCGTTATAAGTTTATAACAGCAAACACTTCGCCGTTATAAACTTTTAATAATAAAAAACCACGCAAATGTTGTTTGCTGTTGTGAACAGCGGTAATATTGGATGAAAGAGGTGTTTGCTGTTTTATGCTATTTGTATTATATAATATATTTTTTAAGTGGTTTGTGACTGGTTGTGGCTAGTTTTGTATTGCTGGTTGTTTGGTGGTTTGCTTGGATGAAAGAGAAAAAGTGAACAGAATGGTTGGTTATGGTCTAACGAGAACATATAATATCCTGTCTTCTGTCGTTCCTCCTCTTTACTTTTGAAATAGCTAAAAACATGTAAAAGTCATTTCATACTGCACCTATGCCCCTCTTGACGTATACATTTTTCAAAAATACTACTCGCGGGCCCCACTAGAGAGAAGATAGTGGGCTCGCCGTATTTTTTTAACTTTCTTTTCAATTGGTAGACCCCTTGTATTCAGGGGGAGGGGTGTTTGGCGTCTGAATTGGTCACCGTAGCATACCTCCGTATAAATTTTTTTTTTCTCCATTTTTTGCACACTTTCACCCGGTACTTCTTCCTTGTTAACATTAGAAATTTCCTCTTACATTATAAATTCAGCACTGTACAGAGAGAACCAGATCCAACGAAATCAATTTCTTTAGAATCAAATGACTTCTCATAAAAATCAGCTTCCTTAGCAATTATTTCAAATAATCTCTAGAAATAATATCCAATAAATCAATCAGTTTATCTCATAACATCTTATATAGTAAACACTAATCAGAAACTAACACTGATATTCTTAAATATGAACTCTACTGCAATAAAATATAAAAACGAATGCAACAATACTAAGTGGTTTAGTGTACAAATGCATTAAAACGTTAGCACTATTACAAAAAAATATATACATTTTTTAACTACTACAACCATAACTTGATATATAATTGTGTTTTCCTAATGGTCAATCAGGTGTTGTGTAATCTGTGTGTGTCCTTGCAAATTGAAGTGAGTATTGTTTTTTTTTTCTAAATAAAAAGGGGTACTTATATAAAAGAAAGGAGATTACAAAGAGAGGTTTGGACTGGAAATAAATTACAACGACTGACAAAACGGATACTATACAACCACATGACAAATCCAGTCCAAACCGAAGACACAGAAATCCCAAACAAAAACAAGTACGACAACTTAACATGACACTGCACAACACAAAATAGATCAGCATAAAATATATGCACTGAACTCCAGAGAATAACCCCGCATACAGCAGACTAATGCAAAGAAATAACCAGCAAGCCACTCCCAAAACTCCTGAAGCAAACACAAGAAGATCAACACTGGCACCTGAAAACTCCAAGCAACAAACCATGGAGAATAAGCAAGCTACAAATCATACCCCTACCAAGAACAAACAATCTGTATCGCCAAAGCAGCTCAAAGCGGAAACAAAAAGCCCACAAAGCATATGAATCCACAGATATGCAAACCACACCAGACTCAACATAAGCCAAATCTCCATAACAGCGAAGATCTAATATAATCCATCCTGAATAACCCTACAAGAAATCTCCAGCATCAAAAACTCCCAAAAACAACAGAGATGCAAACAAACAGAGCGTGCACTTTTGTTTTACAAATTTATTAGGATGGATGAGATTGCTGCAGTATATGCTTTTGCCCGGTTATATGATATGCAATGCAAATAATGAATTTCTGTATAGCTTTTTTTTTCCCACTTGATAATAAACTACTTTCAAACTACTGAATTCATGATAGTCAAAAAGTAAAATTAGATAAGCTGGAAACAAAAAGACAAAATTAGCACCGAAGTATCAATCTGAAATACACACAACGCATCATGGACATCTATCTCCTTGCAAAAATCATCCATGGATATTCAAAAATGCATTGGGTAGGAATTGAAGATTGAAAAATATGCAAAGCAAAAATCTTGCACACATATACATATGGATATGAACATATACATAGAGAAGGGCCAACCCTTCTCTAAAGACAACGCCAAACATAGCCTCTTTTGATATCAGCCGTTTGTTTCTATTTGAATAATTGTGTGATCAGCTAAACAAGAGAATTACTATTATTATTCAAATGAAAGAAAATGGCTGAAATCAATGAGGCTATGTTGGGATACAAAGACACGATTACCAGTTTATTGTACTTATTATTTGGTTTTTTTAATGTTGTTATTACTACTTTAAATATTTTTTGAAGTTTAACTGAAATTGATAAATTATTTAAATAAATGTTTCAGTTTCTATATGCTACAAATTGCAGTATTTGATTTCACATGAAGGGAAAAATTGTGGATTTCCTCAAGCTAAAAGCAGCAATTAAAATAGATACTTATGCCAAATGTTATAAAGAAAAACTGCTTGAAGATCATATTAAAAATAACGCCGGTAAATCATGCAATCAGCCCAAACCTGTGCTACAATTGCTTATCTTTTAACAGGACTGAAAGACAAACATTAGATAAAGAAAAATCACCAGCTTATCAATTAAACAACAAGAACTTATTAAATTTAAGCCTTAAACAAGACGATCACAGCGACACAATGGACGACTTGTAACAACTGTATCTTCTTTCTTCATCGCAGACAAACAAATTGATGCAAGCACGGTGTTCTAACTATTGTATTTTCCTTCTTCATCGCAGACAAGCAAATCGAACAGTCTTCAACATCACCCTCGCAGAGATCATGAATTCTTCTTTCTAGCTTTGAAATGGAGACATCAATTTGAAACCCAGAGCCGTTAAATACCATAATTGCTTGACGGGATACGTTAGAGATGGCGTCTTTAAAGAGGTTGATGAAACCCTGATTTGAAATACGCGTGATAGAAGTCATCGTCTTCACTAAAGCTTGGAGATGGGAAGCATGGAGATTGGGGAATCGACCAAATTCTTAGCAAACCCGGAAGCGACGATGGAGAAGGAAGCAACACCGTTTGAGTTTGGCGAAGTTGATCGGAGCGCGTTCATTGTGAATTGGATGTCGCCAAAACGCAGAGAAGCCTCCATTATTTCACTCGGTAGAACTAAGCAAGCAGAGAGCGTTGAATTTGAGATTAACATCAACCCGTTCGGATCTTAATATATAGAATGCCGCCTTCCCAGAAATTTCCTGATTTAAGAGGAAGGCTACTTTTATTTTTGGAAAAAATAAACGGCTATTTTGGGTTTAGGAAAGATGTTTAAATTAAAGGAAAGTTTTTTAAATTATTATAGTTTAATGGTTCTATGGTAAGTAAATTGTCATAATTAGGCTCACGCTGTGTTTTCAATAAGGAAAGTTTTATTTCGTTGTATTTCAACGTTCTCATTAAAGTAAAAGCATCCTCTCTTTTAATATGCTTAATTTATTTGTAAACTTTCTTTCTATAACTTCTAAAGCTTTGGCAATCGGTAAATATACTCTTATATGTAAACTTCTTTTCTACGCTCCTTTGATATGCCTTGCACAATTTTCATGCGAAAACGGTATTGATGATTATATGTAACATCGGTTGAAATAGACATATACAATTTAATTTTCTCGTGAGTTTACTGATTCATAGGGTTCTTATAGAGTATATTAAAAAATATTCTAAAGCTTAAACAATCCATAAATTTATTCTTAACAAACTACATTGTTTGGATACGTATTTAAAAGTGATTCCCCATTTTATAATTATATCGATTATCAATCTGAAACCAGTTTCATTACATTCACTTTGTCGATTACGTGGAAATATTGTACTTAAATTACCTTTTTGAAGGTATGGTTTGCGAGCTACGACATTTCTAGTTCATTGCTTATAAGCTTAGTCACTTGGAATAACTAGATGATACATGGAGTTATTAGCTACGACTTTTCTTACTATGGAAATAGATGTGAAGATAAACTTTGAAAATTATTGTAGGTAAATAAGCGGTTGAAAGAATAAATGATTATCTATTTTAGCCTAGTAATTCTAAATTTTCAACTAAACATTCAAAATAAAAGCTGTTGCATACGTTCAAAGCTTTTCGAAATGAGCAAAATTGTGGAAATTGGATAAAGAGTTTGGAAGTTATGCTCAAATAAATTCAGCCCAATTACAAGAACTGTCCATTCTTAGGATAGCAAAACATCTTGTTTATAATTCATATTTTAATTTTAATTAATTTCAATTCTAAATTGGTTACACAAACATATTTTCAGTACCGGTTACGTTGTAATAATATGTTATCACCAGGCAAAACCAAAGAATTTGAAGGAATAATGAGAACTAGATTAATGCAAAATAGTATTAAATTGATTAGTACTTCATTTTTGACAACACATTGTTGTAAATATTTGTACACACATGCATGATTTTTTTTCCACTAAACAATGGCTGATTAAATGGCATAAACTTTCTGTGCTATCTAAATACTGCATACTCAAATCCATTAAAAACTTTGAATGTTCCACCTACTTTAGCAAGAGTACTGTGTAGCCATATAATTGGCTTTTATTGTGATGCTTCTCAATATAAACAAATTTAACATGATCCACCTACTTTGGTTTAAATCGTTTGAATTAAGGTATGAAAAATTGCAAAAGATAGGATGAGACACTCAAAGCTACTCCGCAAAATCGTCTCAGTCTTTGAACCCGCCTATGAACTTGGATGCTACTCTTGGTTAGTGAATATTATGAATTTTTAACATAAAGTATAGCAGCTATCATTGTTTCTTTACAAAGATACAATGTTGTTTTACTACTTTATGTGCTATGCTAAAGATTTGATGACCCACAAACTCAAAAAGAAATGAAAATGGTTCTATACAAATTTGTGAAAGCACCCAATAGTGATGCATGCATTTTAATCAACATACGTGATCCAAATCGAACTAAAACATTGAATATGTTGGTTGAAATTGTAAAGATCCACTGTTACAGTAGTAGAATCACTTGTTGGGTGTTGTAATCCCTTATTTCCAACTGATTAGTGCTTCCTAGTGTACTTGTAATTTTGTTATTTGAAGTATAGCAAAACCAATTTTTGACTAACTACGATAATTTAGAGTCTTTTTTATATTCAATGGATTGCAGCATATTCTTATTTATGTTAATTCAAAACCACTTTATTTATAAAGTTTTTCTTTAGTTTTGGGGATTGCCACTAAAAAGTTTGCCTTTATTGAAGCACCAATCTCCCTAATTTTCCGAACTATTCTCAAGTACCATCAAGGTTTGAATCGTTTGATACATGCGATATTTTGTGAAAATTTCTACAGATCTTAACCAAGAGTTCTGCTTAGGATTTTTAAATTAGGAATCTTAGCCCTATACCTGCTCCCGTTTTAACAATTATTTACAAGTTATGGATAGCAACAAAGATGATGTGGCAAAGTGCATTAAAATTGGTAAATAGGCTTTAGCTGCAGGTGACCGGGCTCGTGCACTTAAGTTTCTCAAAAAGGCCCTGCCTCTGGAACCGTCTTTACAAATTGAAGACGTTTTAACATCTGCAGAACAATCAATTCAAGAGTCGGGCATTGATACTATAACCCAAAACTAAGTCAATACATCTCCTCCATATACAAGTGCAACTAAAGCCCGTGGATCATCATCCAAAGACTACACCGAAGAGCAAATGACAATTGTTAGGGAGCTCAAGAAGCAGACTGATTATTATAAAATTTTAAGTTTAGATCGCAACTGTACTATGGAGGATGTAAGAGAAGCCTACATAAAGCTTTCTTTGAAAGTTCATCCTGATAAAAACAAAGCAACTGGTTCTGAAGAAGCTTTCAAAGCAGTTTCTAAAGCATTATCAAGAGTCTAAGCGATGAAGAAAATAAACAAGATATGATCTTGTTGGGTCCGAGGAGCCTAGTTATGGTAATAGAGAAGCAACTAGACATCAGAATAATGGGTTTAATGGGCGATGAGTTTTATTTTGACCTTGATGAGATATTTAGGAACTCTTTTGGTGGTAGAGGTCCTCTGGCAACTACTCCATTTGGAACGTTTCATTACAGAACTATTAGAATGGGAATGCCACATGGTGGTCATCATAATAATGCGGGAGGTGGCAATTGACGTGTGTTGATTCAGATTTTTCTTGTTATTTTCTTGAACCTACTGAACTTTTTACCTTCAAATGACCCAGTATATACATTGTCTCGTAACTAACCGTATGAGCATAGACTTGAAACTTCCAAAGGAGTTGCTTATTTTGTTAAATCTTCTGTTAAGTTTCAAAAGGATTATCCATATAATAGCTCAGACTGTTGCAATCTGGAGTAGCACGTTGAAAGGGATTATGTTGGAGTTCTTTCACGACATTGTCTGGCTGAGTTACAAAGAAGGAAGTGGGGATTGATTAAAGAGACACCTTACCGGGACATTCTGGAGAAATTTCAGGCGGCTGCTTAATTCTATGCCTCAGGTATTTATCCTCATTTTAGTACTGCAGATTAGCTATTTCATGCGGATTGATACATAGCTAGAACCATACAAATAACAAGCAACTGTCAAGTATCAGTGCCTAATCGTCTAATATTTTCCATATTTTCTTTAAAAAAAGTTTGCCTTTATTGAAGCATGGAAATCTATGGTATTTGAAACATTATCATTACTTCTGGAAAATTTAAGGTGTTGATTCAGCTATGCTTTGTGAACTAAAAGATTGCACACATGATATATTCGTCGTTGGTCCTAATAACTCAAGGGTACATTTCCATTTTTTTTACATACAAAACGATACCAAATAATTGTATATTTTTTTGTTTCTTGAACCTTTATTAGTAAAATATCCAAAACTGTCCATTTATTAATCTTATTAGTGCTGCATAGTTACTTAAATTAAATATGCTAGGAACTGTGAAGGTTAATTTTAATTGCATTCATTTCGTTGTTGTTAGGCTTTATCAAAATTAGCCCAAGTATACCATTATATGTTACGCCGTAAATTGTGGCACTTTCTGCACAAGAAAGGGTATTTAGTTATTGTGGTCAGTAAAAGGGTTTAGTTCTGTTGTCTCTCATGTTTTGATGATTTCTTATTGTCTTACATAACATCTATTACTTGATCCTTATTTAAGTAAGCTTTTTGGCATCGATTAAATCAAAGGATCTTTTCCCTTATTCTTGATGTTAACTGCAGTAACTTTGATCTGTTGTCAAATGCTCTACCAATGAGCTATTAACAGTTCATAATACTTTTAAAGTATAATTTTAAAATTATGTTATTTTGTTATTAGCACTAAATGTCAGGAAAAATACAGGAAATGATTTATTCCTTACTATTCAAATGGTACTTGTAGAACTAGTGGTTTAAACTATTGCAATTTACGAAATAAGATTAAACCTACTTCCTATTTGTTTGACAGATTATTCAACATGCCTTCCTTAATTGGTAACATAATTTAATCCTATTTTAGAGTTAGTTTGGTATGCCGACTGCTTTGTTGAGAAAATTAGTCTTAGTTTGATAAGCTGACCAGTTTTAGTTGGACTGTCCTATTCTAGTCATAGTTTTAGTTGGACTGTCCTCAGGAGGCCTATTAATCATTGTCCATGTTTAATAAATTTGATTTAGCATTTATAGACTAACATTTAGTTTTCTAAGTACCTTTGAATATGAAATGTTGTTAAGTCTTTTGTTTTGAAACTGAGCATATGCTCAGTTTTGTTTTGAAACTAAGCATTGCTCAGTTTCAAACAAAGCTGAGCAGCGCTTAGTTTGTCGAAACTGAGCAGCGCTCAGTTTCTCGAAACTGAGACAAACTTGAGCATTGCTCAATTTCTCGAAACTATGCAGCGCTCAGTTTCTCGAAACTGAGCAGCGCTCAGTTTCAAACAAAACTGAGCATTGATCGGTTTTCAAGCAAAACTGAGCAATGCTCAGTTTCATTTCAAACTGAGCATATTCCTAGTTTTTTTGAAACTGAGCAATACTCAGTTTTGCAAATATGTTTGATCAGTTTCGCAAAAAAAATAAACAAATCCTTGTTCAGTTAGTTAATACAAGATTTTATTTATCAGTTTTGCAATATGTTATTTTTGTAAAAATAAGTGCGTTTATATTTTGTAGGTACTTGTGGAGGAGGAGGAAAAAAGCAGAATTTGGAATGTAATAGCAACGAGAATGCAAACATGTTTGATCTTGACAATGATCCTATCGCCAAAGTTTTTGGTTCTGATAAAAGAAAAAATTATTGTCGTGCAATTAGCTCCTCTTCTTCCGTAAAGCACGTAAAGATGATGCAAGCATCAAAAGCAATTGTCGACAAGAATAAAAATGATGATTTTCGTCAATGATCTATGGAATTACAAAATCAAGTTGCAAGTCAAGCGGCGAGTCAAGTGTCAATCAAAATCAACGATGCTCTTAAATCATTTGTTTCATCCTTTCTTACTATGGTATTGGGATTTTAGAGAGATAGTACCAGATGTTGAGAAAGTTGTTTGGATAACAGAAGTTTTAGATCCGGAAGCACCAATTTACGATGGTCCTCAAAACGGACATTACAAGCTTTGTGAATTTTTGGATGGAGGCTTTGTGATATGGCCCATGTTTCGCCTTCATAATATCAAAAATTCTATGTATCTTTACTAAAACTTTGTATTGTTCTTTGTAATTTGAACTTGATATTATGGTATTTTGAAATTGGAAGCATTATGCAAAAGTGACATTATTAAATTTGTAATATGGAAGTGTACCAAATACTTTTATTTGAATTGATATGTTGAATTATATAAGTGATTGAAAATCATAGAAATATGTTATATAAGTGTTAGCAATTTATGTATGCCAACATTTATAAGAGTTAGTAGGACTATGATACTGACATTTATAAGTGTTACCATATCTTATGGTTCCAACATTTATAAGTGTTAGAAATGAATATGTTTGTAACTCTTATAAGTGTTACCATATCTTATAGTTCCAACATTTATAAGTGTTAACAATGAATTTCTTGTAACACTTATAAGTGATAGCAATGAATATGTTTGTAACACTTATAAGTTCCGCGCCGTGATGGTCCAAGGTTCAGGGTTATTCGAGGTCGGACCGCGGCAGGGTCGGGTTATGAAAACTATGATTGCAATATAGTTCGTAAAATTTGGACAAGAGTCCATCCAAGACAGGATTTTTGAAATCATCTTTGTAAACCATAACTTCTTTCAATTACATATACAAAGTGTACTCGTCTATGCCAATATATGAAAGTAGGAGTTTTCGTGGATGATAATTGTGAAATTTTTGGTTGATAACAGTAATGAAAGTGATTGAAATAATAAACGAACCGTATCTTTATAAGCATTACATGTATATTGACTTCCCCTGTTCATTATGATATGTATGTTTACAAGTATTTTTAGCATATATTCAAAGCTGTACCTAGTGCATCAGCTTCCCAAGGCAGGTGTAAAACTCAGTACAAATTTAGAAAAAAATGCCGCCTCCTAAAATTGTTGGAAAGCAATGGCATTGAGCCCAATCCTCTGGGTTAGAGAACACATCACGTACAACTACACCAATACTAGTTCAGAGAAACAAAATACAATGTACAGCTGAAAATTAACTCACATAATTTTTTTCCTTCCCCCCCGTTGTCTCCTTCCAGAGGGTTTCCCTAGTCGGTTGCCTAACTAGCCTACCCTTAGGGTCAGGCCTGCATATATCATTTCAACCAAACACAAGGTTATGTCTAGCTTGTAGCTAGTTTGACCTACGTACATCAAGGTCATTCCATGTCATGTGCCTAAAATCATGATTTATTTATTTAATATTATTTGCATAGAGCAGTTCCAACCACGGAGATGGGATTGGTCGATTCATGGTAACTTGGCTAAGGCCAACCCCGAACGTAGAAAAGTTGCAATGGGCTGTTAGCCATCTTATTTTAAGTCGTTTAATCACGTGGATTGCAATCCACATGATGTCATCCCCATATATAAAACCAGCTGTAAACCCTACTTCTATTCATCTCTCCCAGTCGTCTTCAATTTCCTCCAATCCACCATTACAACAAACAACTTCACCGAAACATTTTGATATTTTGAGTATAATACGGATGTACAGAATTATTCGTTCCTATAACACTTCAAACATTATTCATGAATATCTTTAGGAAATGGGATTCAGAGATATTTTAAGTATGTTTGGTCATACTTGAATACTCATTTATTTACTAAATACATTCGATTATATTCACGGAAATAATATCTTTTAATTGCTTATATAGGTATTGGTTTATTTTAGTTTTGGTGTTATGTGGGGCTTTGGTTACGTGTCGGTGGAAAACAACTCATACATTCCATTTTAGTTTTGGAGAGTTAGGTGTCGTCCATTTAGATTTATCCATGCTTACTGGTTTATCTCTTGAGAGGGGCGACCCTAACATATGATAAGCAGCTTCAGGATTTTGACAGTTTAGCGATTATATTTCCATATCTTAACTTACAAGATGGTATTACATCTGATCTACATATTAGATGCTCGTACATCAAACATACACATATAGAGTTACTTCAAGTTCGTTCTAATGACCTATATTTTTCAGTCATTTGAATTTGAATATTTAAATTTGTTTTAAATATTATATTAGAAATGTTTATGAATTTTTATATCAAATGTATTTATTAAACGACATTTGAACAAAAAATTTATATTTAATTATAAATGAATCGCAGCAGCGCGGTAGTTCGTAATATTGACTTTTGAACTTCAATTGAATATATAAAATCCAGTATAAGTCGAAATTCTTTGAAACAAGAATTGTCTGAATCTATTTGATTATAATTTTCTAATGAAAAAAAAAACTTAGGATTTCATATTATAGATTGTTAGTTATGTCAAAAACAAATTTCCAAAAAGTCGCTATGGAATCGTTTATAAGCCATAATGATTTATTTAATAAAATAAAATGATTTTAATATAAATTGAATATTGATATAACAATGGAATTTTCATAATATTGAGTTTACTATTCGAATTAGTTTGGGGCTATACGAAATTTTATTTGAATATATACAATAATATCGAATTTATATAATTTAATTGAATTGTTTTGAAATTAATTTATATTCGATCGATATTATTTAACCCTCAAGAGATAGCAAATTTTCAAACAACCTCCGTTTTCGACGAGACGTGTAACACCCCACCTCCGCCAGGGTGGCTCTTGCAAGCACTCTGACTTTGGAGGGGCGTTTGAATCAGGTAAACATGCATAATGATATATCAAGGCAGAACAAGAACATATGTATATATGTAAACAGAGTAAATAACATAGATAAAACAGCGGAAGATTTTAAACCATTTCAAAACAAGTCTGGTACAACATAATGTCAATTTTCCAAATAAACAAGTCTAGTACATAAAACTGGAAGCTGAAAAGGAAAACATAAAGTAGCTATCCCCAAAGTGGAAAACCATAGCAAGCTCAAATCCAAAGCATACGTGAGCTATCCAAGAAAAGCAGCTAAGATCCAAGCTAAGTACCGGTATTCCCACCCTGTAAACCTGGGGGGGGGGGGGAAACGAAAGAAAAGAGGCGAAAGAAAACAGGTCAGTCAAAAAGACTGAGTAAGCCCTACTACAATCAATGTAAACTGATAAAGTTAACTGGCATGAGCAGCAGGTATGAACATAGGGATAACAACATACTAGCATGTTGATTAACTAACAAGGCAGATAAAGGTGTCATCGCATAATCCGGTTTAAGGTTTTGCACCACAGGTGTGCTAACATTCTAACATGTCATGTATAATCCAGAATTTATCCCTTGGCCCAAACTTGGCCCAGTATCAGGTGTTTGACTCAAACCAAGATCTAACTTCTTGGTACCAATTCTAGTATAACAGGATTAGGTGTTACCCCAATGTCCACATCGAAACAGGACGGAACAGAATGGTCCATACAGAAATAGAGTTTGGGAAAAATGGGCTTTTACCATCCCAACAGATAAAGTACAGAAACGGAATGCTAACAATAATGGGCCTTTACCACCCTAACAGATGAAGTACAGAAACGGAATACTAACTATAATGGGCCTTAACCACCCTAACAGATAAAGTACAGAAACGGAATGCTAACAAAAATGGGCCTTTACCACCCTAACAGAACGGTACCACGCAGAAACAGACGGGTGTTGCCACCCAACAAAACAGACGGTACCAACAGAATCAGACAGAACTAAGTGTACCCTAAATCCTACCCAAGCGATCGGCTCCCTAATACATAAATATCCTGTGTCGGCCCCACGATAGGGTGTATCACTCCCTAAAGCGGCAACCAATTGGCACAGGCATATTTACAGATGTCACGGCGTCTTACATCCTCAGAGGCAGACCGGGATCCATGCACGCACATGACCCGGTTGGAACGCACCATCAACACCCATCGCCATTATCAGAATGAACCACTTATAACTAGTTCAGTAAGCGTGCCCGGACCCTACCTACAGTTGGGTCAAAGTTTTGATACCAGAAAGGGTTACTGACTAATATGGGTCCCAAACAACAATTGACACAAGTATTCCCCCTTGTGTCCCCAGACTATCAGATTCAGATTAACTTATTGACAGAGTTCAGACATACTAAGTTCAGACGATTAGTTTTCAGACTAACGGATCAGATAACAGATTTACAAACTTGCCTAACTTAGTGTGGGTCCTACAGATCCGCAAAACAGGTTCGTTTAATTTATCAACCAAGTTGGTTTATCCAGACCAGATATCAAATTAGTTCTCAGCCTTACCAAATTACTGAATTGATTTGGTTAAGTATAGTTCATCTTAACCCCGTTAAATCACCGAGTTTAGATTGGTTAAGTGTAGGTTAACTTAACCCCGTTAATTTACCGAGTTCAGATTGGTTAAGTATTAAGTGGACCATGACTTAACCCTAATCACGAGGCATTAATTAATTTAATGCGCCTTAACCTCTCACATTAGACCTTGTTGTGGTTACTAGTTAAGCCGGGCGGGTCCGGGTAGCTTTACACCACAACTTGGTCTAACCTCGGGTTCAAGGTACAACATGACCAACTTCTCACATTGGGTCCTATTGTCTGTAGCAACTAGTTAAGCCGGTCGGTTCCGGGTAGGTTTACGCTACAAACTCAACCCAACCTCGAGTTGGCCACACTTATCTTTTCTAAGTGTCATGTCCATCGTGTTTCCAAAACACCTTACAAGTTTTCAAGCAATTGGGTAGACCTAACTTAATAGGTAAATTCCCAATGGGTAGACCTAACTTAATAGGTAAATTCCCAAGCTCATGTTTTTATGTCTTTTAAGTTTACCCAACCCCAAACGCAATCCCATCGCTTACATATCGCAATAGCGCATAAAGGATAGAAAGAGGGAACTTGGCATAATTATGACATAAAAATGTTGAAGCCACAAGTTCAACATGGTGGCATATGAAATGTTCATGTGTTCATACACTTGCATATTACATTTTTAGGCCTCATACAACCAAACTTGGCATATTCATGATACATGGTGCTAAATGACATGTAGAAATGGCCATAAGTTCGCATTTAGCCTCACATGCAAGTTATCATAAGAGATATGATAACTTACATGTTGCCAAAATGAAACCTTTGGCATAAAGCTTGAAGCTTTATGTTCATAAACCCAAGATAAGCTTGCATTACATGATAACATGAACCAAATGAGCATCCCAAACTTGCATAGCATAACTTGCATATCATATGACAACTTGCATATCATACTTGCATAACTTAACTTGCATATCATATGACAACTTGCATATCAAACTTGCATAACTTAACTTGCATATCATATGACAACTTGCATATCAAACTTGCATAACTTAACTTGCATATCCTATGACAACTTGCATATCAAACTTGCATATTACAACATGATAACTTGCATAACTCACCATAATAAACTTGCATATCATACATTTAACTTTAGAGTTTAAATATGAAAGGAATAGGGCTTACAATGCTTATGCGGACTCAAATGAGTATAGCAAATGTAAGAAAACCCTTATGCAACCAATTAAACCCCAAAAATGCAAGCAAACTTGATCAAAACTCTTTCTTTGTGGTGCAAATAGAAGAACTTGACTTGAATGCAAGCTAATGATGATCATACAAGTCTAAAAACACTTGTATGCATGGAAAATCACTTAGAAATTTATTTAGGAATTTTATGAAGAGAGTGGAGGCCATGAGAGGATTGATTTTGCCATAGTTTAGTTGTATGAATGAATAATGATGATTTAGGGTAGGTTAGGGTCTTATTTATAGACTAGGCAAGTGTTTTAGGTCATAGGATTAACCCTAGATTCAATCCAAGCCATCAAAGCATGTCTTGGGGAAGAAGTCAAGTGTAGGAACCATCTAGGGCCTTTAGATTAAAGATGGACCATGAGAACCATTCAAATGCAAAATCTGCATTTGAGCGAATCGGCCCACGGGTTGACAGCCAAACACCCTGGATTAACCCCTAGTCGACCCAACGGGCTCGGGTCGACCTCAAAAATCGGCCGGTTCGGTTATTCCCCTCTCCCAATTCGCTGTTTTGAACATTTTTGCATATTTATTTATTTAATTTTCAATTATATATATATATATCAATATATATATATTTCTCTGCGCAACCCATTTCACTTAAATAAGTATACTTTAATTTGGGAATTTTTCGTGAAACTTCGCGAGGCCATATCTTGGTCATACGGACTCCGATTTTCGAAAACTCGGACTCTATTTCGCGTATTTTTCCGAGACGAACGCAATGGCATAGCCCGTTTCCCTTGATTCAGATTTTACAGTTTAATTCTGCCTCCATTTATGTTATAACATGTTATTCAAAAATACGGGTTGTTACAAGACGAGTTTTATTAGAACCATAAAAGCTAATTATTGCGAGATTTCCAATTTGGAGCCAATTAGAGTTATTTTGTGAGTGTGCAAAGTTTAAACGTGAACCAATCAATAAATTGAAAATTTAAAATAACTTTGTTTTGCAAATGAAGTCGGATTTCATTGAAATTAGTTTCCTTGAGCCCCGAAACGTAAAGACATAGCGGTGAGTTCATTTTCATTGGGATCGGGTATCTTTTGTGATGGTAAAAATATTAAATGCTCAACGACCGCTAGTGGCAAAATTTAATAACCACAAAAAAAATGAATGTACCAAATCAAAAGCAAAATAAAATAAAAAATATATATAGCCTACCCTATATAAAAAATTTACAGCCAAATATCATATATGCACATGTTAACTCCCCTACCCAGAATTTCATCTGTTGCCTAATATTTATATACACATGGCTAAGCTACCTTAACTATATAGCTAAATGCCCGTATGCACATGCCTTCTGAACAAAAGAAACCACACATATATTATAGCCTATACCATGCAGCCGGAATTCCTATACGCACATGCCTTGCCTACGACCTATTTATTAAATACATGAACATGGTATGCCTACCCAGCCTCTTTTCACGCAGCATAACTATTTAATATCGGCACATGCAATTTCTAAAATCCTCTTCACATGCCTAGCGGAACTCAATCAAACCTCATTTATGCATAAACCCTGTTCGGACCTTCAAAGCAGTGGTCCAACCTTCAATTTTACACGGTTAAACCACAGATTTTTTTTTTTCTAATTTTCATTGTGTAATTCTCTCTGATCAATTAATCTTTTGTATTGTTTTGAAAATAACAACTAAAATATTTCAAAAAATCATAACTGTTCCAACTTCTAAACCATAATCTTTACCACTTTATTCTAAAAACATGTGTTTGTTTGTGCCTTTGCTATTTGATTATATCATGCAATCTATTAATGTTGATGAATAAATAGACGACTTTCAAATTTTACTATTTATTTGTTTGAGTACACATAAAATTTGCTTATTCACATTTCTACCATTAACAAGCACGTGTGGTTCTTGACGGTTTGACCGATCAGACCTTCAAAACCTCGGACCATGAGTGTTTATGGATTGATTCACGACCGGGTTTTAAAAACAGTGATTGCAAGACTATCATTCGCCATGGATTTAAGCACAACTTTATTACATTGGTTCCTAAAGAAGATAAGTCATTTTTTTTAATATTTTATCATAGATATCTTGCGCTAATGATTTAAATAAAAAAAATTCGAAAATTAAATGTTTCACGATTAAACATTTGCTTCCATATCTAATTGCCGAGGATCAAACAACCCTTATCCGGACTGCAAATTTGGAGAAAATGCTTTATTGGGTCGCGAACTTGTACGTTATTTAAAGAAAAAAAGGCTGAAATATGGATCAACATCGAATTACAAAAGATGTATGATATGGTGAATATGGATTTTGTGTGATACATGTTTTATATAACGGGGTTTCCTCTATCATTGGTAAATCTTATTTATGAGTGAATAAGCAACCCCATATTTACCAAAAATATCTACAGTGTCATCTTGTAACAAAGCAACTTTCCTACCTCCATAGTTAAACAAACCATCTTTATCAAAACAACAAATTACCTGATCAATATCATCCTTAAACTTTCTTACACCAGCATCACAATAATTATGGAAGAAACCCTCCAAAAATAAGACCTTGTAATGACAACATATAATATCTTGTCTTCTGTCCCTCCTCGTTTACTTTTGAAATAGCTAAAAACATCCAAAAGTTATTTCAAACTACACCTATACTCCTCTTTTGAAATAGCTAAATCCAGTCCAAACCGAAGACACAGAAATCCCAAACAAAAACAAAGTACAACAACTTAACATGACACCGCACAACACAAAATAGATCAGCATAAAATATATGCAAAGAAATAACCAGCAAGCCACTCCCAAAAATAATACCCCTACCATTACCAAGAACAAACAAACTGTATCGCCAAAGCAGCTCAAAGCTGAAACAAAAAGCCCCCAAAGCATATGAATCCACAGATATGCAAACCACGCCAGACTCAACATAAGCCAAATCTCCATAACAACAAAAATGTAATATAATCCACCCTGGCCTGAATAACCCCACAAGAAATCTCCAGCATCAAAAACTCCCAAAAACAACTGAGATGCAAACAAACAGAGTGTGCACTTTTTTTTACAAATTTATTAGGGTGGATGAGATTGCTGCAGCATATGCTTTTGCCCGGTTATATGATATGCAATGCAAATAATGAATTTCTGTATAACTTTTTTCCCACTTGATAATAAAATACTTTCAAACTGCTGAATTCGTGATAGTCAAAGAGTAAAATAAGTTAAGTTGGAAATAAAAAGACAAAACTAGCGTGTAATTAGTATCAATCTGAAACACACACACACACACAGATATATATATATATATATGTAGAGAGAGAGAGAGATCCAACGCTTCTCTAAAGACGTACAACACCAAATATAGCCTCTTTCGATATCAGTCGTTTGTTTCCGTTTGAATAAATGTGTGATCAGCTATAAAAGAGAACTACTATTTGCTAGTATTCAAATGAAAGAAAATGGCTGAAATCAATGAGGCTATGTTGGGATACAAAGACACGATTATCAGTTTAGTGTACTTATTATATGTTTTTTTTTGTAATGTTGTTATTACTATTTTAAATATTTTTTGAAGTTTAACTGAAATTGACAAATTATTTAAATAAATGTTTCAGTTTCTATATGCTACAAAATGCAGTATCTGATTTCACATGAAAGGAAAAATCGTGGATTTTCTCAAGCTAAAAACAGCAGTTAATATAGATACTTATGCCAAATGTTATAAAGAAAAACTGCTTGAAGATCATATTAAAAATAACGCCAGTAAATCATGCAATCAGCCCAAACCTGTGCTACAATTGCTTATTTTTTAACAGGAGGACCGAAAGACAAACATTGCATAAAGAAAAATCACCAGCTTATCAATTAAACAACAAGAACTTAATTATTAAATTTAAGCCTTAAACAAGACGATCATAGCGACACAATGGACAGGTTAGCCTCTGACTCAGCCATGTCTTAACACAGTGATAATGAAATTGATGAGAGCACGGTGTTCTAACAATTGTATCCTCCTTCTTCATCGCAGACAAACAAATCGAACAGTCTTCAACATCACCCTCGCAGAGATCATGAATCCTTCTTTCTAGCTTTGAAATGGAGACATCAATTTGAAACCCAGAGCCGTTAAATACCATAATTGCTTGACGGGATACGTTAGAGATGGCGTCTTTAAAGAGGTTTATGAAACCCTGATTTGAAATACGCGTGATAGAAGTCATCGTCTTCACTAAAGCTTGGAGATGGGAAGCATGGAGATTGGGGAATCGACCGAAGCGGAAGGACGAATTTACCCTAATTGGTTTCTGTACATAAACCAGATTCTGGCCCAAAGAAGCATGGCAAGCAAACCCTGAAGCGACGACGGAGATGGAAGCAACACCGTTTGAGTTTGGCGAAGTTGATCGGAGCGCGTTCAATGTGAATTGGATGTCGCCAAAACGCAGCGAAGCCTCCATTATTTCACTCGGTAGAACTAAGCAAGCAGAGAGCGTTGAATTTGAGATTAACATCAACCCGTTCGGATCTTAATATATAGAACGCCGCCTTCCCAGAAATTTCCTGATTTAAGAGGAAGGCTACTTTTATTTTTGGAAAAAAGAAACGGCTATTTTGGGTTTAGGAAAGATGTTTAAATTAAAGGAAAGTTTTTTCAATTATTATAGTTTAATAGTTCTGTGGTAAGTAAATTGTCATAATTAGGCTCACGCTGTGTTTTCAATAAGGATAGTTTTATTTCGTTGTATTTCAACGTTCTCATTAAAATAAAAGCATCCTCTCTTTTAATCTGCTTAATTTATTTGTAAACTTTCTTTCTATAACTTCTAAAGCTTTGGCAATCGGTAAATATACTCTTACATGTAAACTTCTTTTCTACGGTCCTTTGATATGCCTTGCACAATTTTCATGCGAAAACGGTATTGACGATTATATGTAACATCGGTTGAAATGGACATATACAATTTAATTTTCTCGTGAGTTTACTGATTCATAGGGTTCTTACAGAGTATACTAAAAAATATTCTAAAGCTTAAACAATCCATAAATTTATTCTTAGCAAACAACATTGTTTGGATACGTATTTAAAAGTGATTCCCCATTTTATAATTATATTGATTATCAATCTGAAACCAGTTTCATTACATTCACTTTGTCGATTACGTGGAAATATTGTACTTAAATTACCATTTTGAAGGTATGGTTTGCGAGCTACGACATTTCTAGTTCAATGCTTATAAGCTTAGTCACTTGGAATAACTAGATGATACCTGGAGTTATTAGCTACGTCTTTTCTTACTATGGAAATAGATGTGAAGATAAACTTTGAAAATTATTCTAGGTAAATAAGCGATTGAAAGAAAAAATGATTATCTATGAGGTTTGGATCTTAAGACGTAAAATGCAATGGTAGATTGTACACCGTAATAATAATTGAATTTAATTAACTTCAAATTGCCCACAATCGATTTATGATAATTTTATTTTTAAGGCAAAAATATGATAGATTTTTTTGGACTAGAAGAAATTGTTCATTTAATTAAATTCTATTTGATAAAAGATGTTGGTTTAATAAACTAAATTGATTACTAAATTCATTTTAAAAGATATATCGAGCTTGATAAAATATTTTAAAGAACTAATAATTTCCATATCGTCAACATTTTTTAAATGAAATTTTATTCAATCTTAATACCAAAAATAATTAAATAGTGATAAAAAAGTACCAAATTAAAAAGAAAAAAAGTTGTGTAATCTATCAAAATATATTTAACAGACCATAACACAAACAACTTTTAACTGAATTAAAAATGAAAATGTGTAGATAGATGATAAAAGCAAATTAGATATAAATATGGCATTTTAACTTGCAATTGAAAAATATCATCTGTGTCTCAGTTGGTTAAGGCGTTGGGATATGATGCAAGAGGTCATGTGCCCAATTCGGCCGGACCACGTTGTCATTGTAGTATGATACATACTACACAAAGTTGTATATAAATGTAACGATCTGACATTTTGACCGCCTCAAGTCGGTAATTAAACCAACTCGAACCATTCAAAACGACATATTGTTATTGGCTTACACGGTTTAAGCAGAATCAATATAGAATCACGGTGTACAATGTTTGCAGCGGAACAAAAATTCTCATAAATATCAGAGTTTACTATTTGTACAGCGGATGTTAAAAATAAATTATGTGTCTTTACATAAAATTTAGACGAATAAAAATGTACACTTTATGGTCGAGCTTAGCACGCGCATGCGTCTCCACATCTTCACGTTCCTCTCCTCTTTGCGAGCTGTAAACTTTAAGTCTGGAACACTTAGAGCCTGACCCGAGTGTCCCATGCAAAATACACAAAACACCCGAGTCAGGATTAAACTTATTTCAAGTTAGCATACTTCGATAAAATCACATAAATATAATTAGTTTAATCTCAATAAATTATTAAATAAATCGAGCGTGCAAATTAGTGAACTACTGAAATATTATAGCAAAAGAGACATGCGGACCACTGCATACGTAAACAACAAAACCCATACCAAAGTCAATTATAAGCAAGAGAATAATACAACATTTTTCAAACGACAATTGCGGAATCAAGTTGCTAAGATCGAATACATGTACAGAAGCCGCATAAATAACTCGTGAAATTTCCAAGTCTAAATGTTCAACGAGCGCATAACGCAAGGGAACCATATTATAAGGTCCAGGCAACGAAAAATCAATTACGAACTGAGGTGGCCACAAGTATGTAAATGTCTTGGGTTGCGCGACAAAATTCATGTATTAATATAGATCGGGACAGCGAATGAAAATGCATACATGCAAACTGTACGGTTCATAAGTACCCATACATGAAAACCAAGTCGACATGAGTAGGGTCCAAGTACACATAAATATAATTTCAGCTATCAACCGGTGATTACTATCCGACTGCGTAAGGTGTCAAGTGACAAATCATGACATTGGTTAGGGACATACTGACATTTACTGCTTACTGCATGTATGAAGTATAATACAGCAAAGGAAGTAAGCGGATTTGACTGCGTGCGTGAGGAAACCTAGTACCAAAGGGAAGCGTATGCAAGAAAAATGCTGCAGCAATTCAAAGGAAATAATCAACATGTCAAGCGGAGTATAAACGGTAGCAGTCAACATTTTAAATTTAGAGAGCATCATGAAGAAGTAAAACATATAAAATGCCATATGAGTGTGAAAGGGGAAAGCAAAACAGGCCATAAATTCCATAACTCTAATTCGTTCTTGGTATGGTAAGTAGTAGGGGAGTCAACGCAAAACAACAGAGTAGAAAATATGTGACTACTTAAGTCTTGGGGAGGACAACAGTAAAGTCCACTTCAGAAAGCATGTAGGCTGGTACGGGTGGCGTTCTAAATTTGAAAGAGATGTATAATTTAAAAACTAACAAAGCCTGGGCTGTCTCCACACTTGTTGGACAAACATATAGCTGGTTATTCAATAAGGAACCTGTTTCTTCTTTTATAGACAACAAAAATGACAATGATTCCAAACTGGGCAACCTAATTTGTGTGTATAAGTGGTAAACAGTGAAACAATTTGGTCTCATAGCAGTATCAGGCTAATGCATGGGTGCATTATGAAAGCATTAATTGGTATTTAAGTCCAGTAGCAAAATAAATTGTAATATACATATCTACCCCAACTTCTTATAGTCTACTAAATTAGGAAACACAATTTAATCATATGCAACAAAGAACTACGGATTAATGCTCGACTCAAAGCAACAATGGCGGCCACAAATTAACAGGGTACATGCACAAGGAGGTAAAGCTAGGTATTAGTCCAACGATGGCCAAATAAACAATATGTGTAGTAACATATATATATAACTATATATATATATATATATATAGTTTGCTAGAAATGCCCAAACCCAACATGCAAGTGCGGGACAGGTGGTCCGGACAGTGTCGAATTCCAGTTGTTCAACATAAAATAATATGGGTATAAGGACAGGGAAGGTCTCGGCTTTATATTAGCCTATGGGTACTTAGCGGACACAACTAGGTTAGGATAGAAACACATACAAAATCGGACAATCGACCAAGAACGGCAGAAGTAGCAACCCATCCCAACAAATCATATTTAGTGAAAACACGAAATTAGAAAACGCGAAATGAGTCGAATCGTAAGCATAAACTTACCTTAAAATAGTGATGGGAAAAACAAAACAATGGTAGTCCGTTTCCTTAATACGAGCTGCAAATTCGGGCGACATGCTGGAAATGCCAAAACGCAACAATCGACGCTGGTGTTCTCCAATTGTTGTAACTAGGTAGCGTCACACGAAGTTGGAGGAGGTTCTGGAGCTAGCACGGTCGTTGAAGGTGAACGGTTCTGCAACTTGCGAATTTGGAGCGAAAACCGTTGATGGATGCAACCTCTTTAATCATTGAGGGGAATGGAGGTGAAGAGATTCCCAAAGTGGTGGTGACTCCTTAGCAACAGCGGAAGTCAGCGAATGGAGCGACGGTTCGGAGGGTTGCTGCGATGGAGATTTGGTTTTGCGGTGGAGGTGGCAATCTGAATTAGGGATGGAGAAATCCACCATTGGCCATGATTCGGATTGGGAACATAAAATAGGATTTTGAAAAGTGGATTCGGGAAAGAATAAAAGTAACGATTGTTGATAATAGAAGGAAGAGAGAATGGTTTGTTGTGAGTAAAGAAGGGTACGCTGTTTTTATAATGAAAACGAAGGGAACTGGGTACTGAAGAAGAACAACACGTGTAATTCACAACAGAGCGGCAATGAAAGGTGCTAACTTATTTCTGCACCATATTTCTTGGGACCGCTGCTCAATCTTTAGCAAAGATTATACCAGATATGGTTTCAAATTCAAATATCGGGCTGATGCAAGAAAATGGTTTTGAACGAGCATCACTAAAGACAGTGCATAGCTGAGATGAATGACGTTATTCGTTTCAATGAATATAAATTTTCAAACTATTCATTAACGCATATACTTAACGGTTTATTCATCGAAAATTAATTAACCGTTTAAATTGAAACATTCAACCTTATTTTAAATTAATAAATTTCAGTTCTCAAATTACAATGTTTTATTAGTCAATCAAATTTTGTTACAATTGTATTTGTTCCATACAACGTTCATACTTGGAATATTTTATGAAAATGATTCAAGTCTATATATGTAAATTAGTTAAATAAGATGCAAGTTAAAATACTAAAAAAAATTAAATGCAAATTATTTAATCAAAATAGAATTCTATGCTAAGAATATATTTATAAAAGCTAAATGCAAAATTTTAGTATCTTAACAAGTTCAAATAAAATGATTTAGAAAACATATTCAGTAAAATAAAATAAATGCTTCTAGTATAAAATAGATAAGTCAAAATAAATATAATGATAATATAAACTAAAGAAAGTTAAAATATTATAACTGTTTAAACACAAATAATTAAATTGAAAGAAGAATGTTACACATACAAAAGAGCTAGAACACAAATATAAACGTAATATGTAAAAGTCAAATACACAATAATTGCAGTAAAATAGTTAAGTACAAATAGTCAGAACAGAATACAAACAAATGACCAAATATAAATTTTAAAGCTAAAATGTTGTATAACTTTGTTTAAATACAATAATTTAGAAAATTAGAAGCTTTAGTACAATTAGAAAATAGCTAAACACAAATGAATCGTAGATAATTTTACTACAAATCCAACTTTTAGATTTTCGACAACCATTCAAATTAAATGAAAAGAATTAAAATATAAATATATTCAACTATAAATAATTTTTCATATTGTATATCAAAACCCAACCATAAATATTAATTTGAGCGATAAATTTTGAATTAATTTATATTATAATGTCAAAAATTCGGGGTCGTTACAGCCTCCCCCTCTTAAATCTTTTCGCCCTCGAGAAGGAGAGTTGTATAATTGATATTTAAATAAAACAAATTTACTTATAAAGTTTATTAAAATCAAATAAATAAAATAAACTTATCAAAAACACTTACTGAATTTTTTTTGTAAGTTTGAAAATTTAGGAAAAAGGTTCTTAATAGATTAAACACAAAATGCATCATATACTAAATTGGCAAAAGTAGTTTAAAATTGTAAGGTTATTTCGAAATGTAAGTTGTTTAGTTAAAGGAAAAATTCAAAGAGCCTTATAGCTTTAAAAGTTAAAATTAAATGGTTAAATATACGCAATTTAGAAAACCTGGTAGAAAATAGATAATGTTATAAAGTAGTAAAATAATGTAAGTAAAAGAACTTGAAATGGATAAATCATAGGTACAAATGCGAAATATAATAGTTTAAATGATAAGTTAAGTAAATGAATGAATTGATTAAGTTAAATTAAAATACTATATAAGTTACTATATCTTGAAATCGCAGATTTCAAATCATTTGAAAGCTTCAAAATAATTTCTCCGAACTTAGAATCCCTTTTCATTTCAAACCATTTGAAGTATTTTACATTTCTTTTTATCTAGAATCATACTTCTCTTCGGGATTTCAAAACCAAAATTTCTTTCAAATTGCAAATATATATGATGACTTGAAGCCTAACAAGTTCATCGTCGTCCTTGTAAACTTTAGACATGCGTTGATCAGGCGCGTTACCAAAGTATACAAAGACTAAATATACTTGTTTCAACTTCTCGTCAAAATTATATTCATTTCCTCAAGTTTCCCATGACAAGGCCTAAGGGCAGCCTATTGTACGCAATAATATAGATAATTAAGTTCGCTCCGAACACCTAAAGCAGACCATCGTCGCGGGTTCTCAAGCGAAATGTACATCACAGTTTTGTCCAGACACGGACCCCCAAGCACAACATCGCGGAGCACATATATCTCGGTTTTTTATCCAGACACGAATACCGTATATACCTAGGTTGCTCTTCCCAAATACCATCATCGAGGGATCCCAAGCGAAGTGTATCTCACGGCTCTCGTCCAGACACGGACCTCCAAATACAAAATCGCGGAGCACATATAACTCGGTTTTCGTCCAGACACAGACCTCCGTATATGCCTAGGTTTCTCACCCTAAATCACACACGTCCTTCTTTTAGTCACGGGTCCCCCGAATCCATGAAAAATATCAAATCATTTCATATCCCGAAGTCACAAAATATTTCGCAACAATAATTCGCAATTACATTCAATTATAGTATTGTTGTCTTTCAAACATTTCAGATATCGGGATTCAAGTCATCGAAATTTTCTTCGTTCATAAATTAATTTATAAACTATTCATCATATCCAAATTAAATTAATATGGAAAGCAATTTCTTTCAATATTTTGCAAATTAATTCAATCAATTGAAAGTGAAATTTTCAACTTTCAAGCATACAACTTATGTTTCATATTTCGAAATCAATGATCTTATTTAAATATTTCAAGTCTTTCAAATTCTCTAAATTAAAGACTTTAAGGATCATTATATCAAGCTTTGCAAATTTCAATTTATTTCAAAATATTCTTTCCACAATTACCCATAAGTTGATATCTTTTAAAAGGTTCAAATTGCCAACAATTCTCTTTTAATAATTGGAAATCAAATTTGATCAATACGATTTTCTTATCGTCCTTTCAATTAAGCTTTTCAAATTTTGGAAGCTTCATAAAATCGTTTATAATACACAAATCATATCAATCTTTCCTTAGATCAAATTTCATTTGACAAGCTTTGAATATTCCCAGATTTCCAAATAGATTTCATATTCTCATAATATAAGATGTTCAAAAGTTTCAAATCAATATCTTAGAAATGATTTACAATTTAGATAGTCAAATAACCCTTTTTCTTTCAAATTTCAATGTCAAATCTTGTTGAAAAGTTTGCACTATTTAGTTTAGTTGAAAAACCTCTTGAACATTTTCTATTCAAAATACTGTCACGCTTCCGCTACGCACTCTGATTACGCGTACATATATTCAAACTAGTATTGGTAAAAATATTCCAAAATGTCGATTTCAAAACATTTCTGAACCAAATTCTTAATATCTTCCAAAATCAAATTGTCTTGCATAAGTTGGATTCTATATTTCAATTTTTTTTAATTACTATGGAAAGCTCATTAAGGTTCCGTTACATAACGTCTTGGATATCAAAGTTATCTAGTTTGATTTCGATCTTAGTTTCGTTCGACACACATTCTAAAAGGGGTATACATTCATGGATCAGATCAAATTCCATGTGCTCAAAATAGGAGTTTAATTTCAAACGAGTATCAAGAGGTATGATGGTTCAGATCAAAATGCTTGGCCGAGTTCATAAGACAAAAAAGTACGGAAGTCATTACTCAAGAACAATGGTTCAAATCCAAATGGTAAACAAATCAAGGCCAAGATAGTAAGGTCAAAGGCACACAAGGATGCAAGTGTCAGCAGTTCGATCATGGGATACTCGAATTTTTCTAAGTGAGTCTTATTTCAAAATTTCATCTTTTCATTATAACGGACCACTCATTAAATAACTTTCATTCAATTCAATCATGCAGTTTCAACAGTATTCTTATATAAGTTTCAAAAACTTCCATCTACTATCTTGAGATGTTATTTCAATCCCAAAAGTCATTTTGTTTTCTAAATCGGTTCGATTTTCAACCTCATTTCAAAAATACAGATTCATGTTTTCAAATAAATCTTGTTATTCAAACATTATCTTTGATTTGCATTTATGCCACGCATATCACTTCTTCAATCGAATCTTCATATTCAATTACCTAGACCAAATTTGCTCAGATCGATGGGCATACTTTACCAAAATAGCTTGTGTAAAATTGCAAGGTTTTAAAATCATAAGTTGGAATAACAAGCAAAGTAAAACATAAGGTAAATCTTCATAAATTATAAACCGGACAAAATAGTTAGTAATAATTTAAGTAAAACAGAAAAATAAAATAGATATTTTGGTATAACATAAGTGAATACGATAGTTTACAAGGAAATTAATATAAGTTGAGATAAATAAGTAAGATAAAAAGTAAAATTGTTAAATACACTAATTTAGTCAAAATAGAAGGTTAAATATAAATACAAAAGGGTTTAAGCAAAACAAAGGATATATTATATAAAAGATAAATACAAGCAGTTTGATAAGTTAATAAATTTATTAAATATAAGTAATTTAGAAAAGTAGAAAGCTAAGTATACATACAAAATGAGTATTTTAAGTAAAACAACTAATTAACGGCTGAGGGTAAATAGTATTAGCTTGAAACATTTGACAAAATAAGATTACTCTCAAACAAATAGAGATAGAATATATTATGTAATTAGCTACTGAATTTCCGTCCGATCCGAGTTAATTTCGGTATCGTTTCAACTCGCGTTCCAACCGTCGTTCCTTAAATCAAATATCGATCGAATTCCGCTTTGTCACGTTTAACCTTACCGAGCTCCAACTGCACATTTTCGAACTCATTCTTGCCAAAGATCTTTTCTTTCTTGGGTAAAAAAGTTCTCAAATGGCCGTCGTTCTTATAAATATAGATTTCAAACTTTTATTCTTGAAATTTTAATTTTAAACTTGAAATCTTTTCCAAGACACTTGGTATCATCTTGCTTTACCACTTTAACTTGATAGTTCTCGGACTATACGTCGTTCACATATAAGCTTTGAAACTCTTGTACAAAATTTTCATTTTAGTCCAGAAATCTCTTTTCTTTTCTTTCTCTTTTTTTCAAAATAATGTATTAGAAGATTTCAAAACACTTGGAACATCGGTTCATCTTCCACTTTTATTTTCTTTGAAAATTTCAAACGCTTAACGACTGATTTCAGATATCTTTACCGCAAAATCTTTTATTTACGAAAATTCTTTTTCTAAAATATTTTATATTCAAATCTTCTTCGAAATATTTTATTTCCAAAATCTCTTGCAAAATTTTATCTTTTCAAAATCCGCTGATTCTAGCATCAATTCCACACATTCTAAAGTATTTCTACCCTATCTCTAATGAGTTTTTAAACCGAATAAGCCAAATTTTGTTTAACCAAAACTCTGATACCACGCTGTAACGACCTGACATTTTGACCATCTCAAGTCGGTAATTAAACCAACTCGAACCGTTCAAAACGACAGATTGTTATTGGCTTACACGGTTTAAGCAGAATCAATACAGAATCACCGTGTACAATGTTTGCAGCGGAATAAAAATTCTCATAAATATCAAAGTTTACTTGTAATGACCCGCATTTTTCCAAGGATATAATTTATTTATTTAATTATTTAAAATAGTGATATAGGGAATTAAATAGTGGTCTAATTAAATTAGAGTGGTTATTTAATTAAATTAAATAATAGAATAATATATTTAATTCAGAAATAATCAAAAATATTAGAAATCAAAATATTCTGTGAACTCGGTCGTCCCTAGGATTTAATTCAGCTTATAGTTGAATTATATTGACGAATATATTCAATTGACGTTAGTTTGAAACGTAGAATTATAATATAATTAAAATAGAACTTGAAATGGCGTGGAAGTTTGCTATTTGGCGATTTGAACTTCAACTGAATGTACAAGGTTCGTTTTAAATCAGATTTCTGTGAAACAAGAAACGTGTGGAGCTGGTGGAGTATATCTTTCTAGTGGAAGAGAAATATTGGGATTTCGTCGTGTAGATTTTGATTTATGGCCAAATCAAATTCTCAGAAATGCAGCGCCCTGACCATAACGATTTAATTATATTTTATATAAGGATTTAAATAGAAATCGAACATCGATATAACTCTGACGATGTAATATCGAGTTGTAAATCCATATAGGAATATTCTGAAGCTGTATGGTATTCCACTGTGAATATAGACGATAATATTTAATTTTGAATATTAAATTCAATATTATTTAAATATATTTATATATTTAAATAGGCTATTTAGAGCTTTAAAAATAACTATTTTGCAAACGAAGTCGGAATTCGATGAAACTAATTTTGTTAGATCCGCAACATCAAATAGTTGCTAGATTTCGAGTTTTGTGATTTTTAGAGTCACTGTGTGGTCGTAGGGAATTTTACAGTGAAAAACAGTCGATATTCTGATGGTTAAAAATACGCTATGTAAGCATACGAAGTCGGAATTTGATGAAACCAGTTTCGGTGAGACCGTAATGTCGAGCTCTAGCAGTATGTCCAGTTTGGTGATTTTTGGGTATCATAGGTGATCATAGGAATTTTTAAAAGACGACTGGGGTAGATGGGTGGTTATAAATCAATGAAATCATCAATGTGAAAAATATCTAAACTTCCTATATAATACCCTCACTATCCTCTAAACCTAAAACACTCTTCCTTTGGTAAAATTTTCAGCCGCCAATCCTCTTTCTTAAAACAAAAAAAATCGTGATCTAAAATAAATTCAAATAAATACAATTCAGTTCCAATAAATCGTGGGAGATGTATCTTTGAAATCGGGAGGAGCAGAGCTTCGCATTGATGACCACCTGGGGCTGTGCGACGTCGAGAGTCAGTTCAAGAAAATTGACAGCGAAACCTAGTCTTCGATCTAGCTAGGAAATCAAGGAGTTTGGTATGAATTCATTTGTGTTTTTTGATTGAGAAGGTAGAACCGTACAAGTTTACAAATTTTGGGTTGATTCCGTGAATAAAGATGTCGGTCATCACTGTGCCAGCGGAAGTAAAATACTGGAAACTGCGATGTATTTCGTGAGCTCGAGTTGGGTAAAATGGCCATGAAAGGATAGAGTATGGAAAGGGGAGGTGGACAGAGTTTTTAGTTTTTTTTTCATGGACTGAAGATGGAGAAGATGGGGTCAACGGGTTGCCATTTCGTGGTGTTTGGGTTCTCTGAAGTGCGGAGAATTCAATCGGGGAGGAAAGCTACATAGTAGCGGGTTTGGGTTGGATGATCGATGGGCCGGAGTGAGAAGGTTTGGCCCGATGATAAATAATGTTTAAAAATTATTTTTTATTTAAAGCATGTATAACTTGTAAACTAAATATCTGCTACATATGTGATCAGAAATTCGAACCGTCAGTTACGTTAGGGTCGTAGGGACGGACACTATACGATGGAACTGACTGGAAGTCCATTGGAGCACGTTATAATTTATAGCAAAATAAATTGTCCGTCTGAATCAAATAGAGCGATGGTTATCGTTATCAACGATGATCGTCCAATGTGAGTAAATCTCACTAACTCTAAAAAGTTTATAAATTCATGTTGTATTTTTAGAACTGTTAAATATTGTCTGATTGACTGTGTGTTGACTGTTTGATTGAACTGCTAGTTAGTTAGTTAAATTTCTATATTTGTTTCTGTTTAACAGAATATATCGTATGGACTGAAAGTGATGTTATCTATATTGTTAACATCTGTGATGCAGGGAAACTGGTTGGAGGAATCCAACTGGATTCCTCAACATTTATTTTACTGTGATTTATATAATGTGATATAAAATCTGACATTGATTATGTGTGTTTGAACGATATTTATCGTTGTTATATGGGGTGTTAAATACCATAAGAAATACCAAAATGTAGAAAAGGGATTTTCAAAGTATATTTTGAAAATAATTTATTTATATAAAATCAATGGATTTTATATTATAAAAGAAAAAGGATTTTTAATGTAAAGGAAAATATTTGTAAACCAAATATAAAAAGAAATATTTGTAAAACCATTTACAAATAGAATTGAAAGAGATTGATTTATGAAAACAAATATGTTATTAAAGAGAATATTTGAAAAACCATTTACAAATAGATTATAAAGGAATATCATTTAGAAGATAAACAGGTCATAAAGGAATACTTTGAAAATGAATAGAGTTAAAGAAATAAAGTAAAATAAATAGAATAAAGGATTATTTATTAGAAAAATAAATAGAGGAGTTAATCGAATCGAGTTAATCGAAAGGAGTTAATCGAACATAGTTAATCGAAAGGAGTTAAACAAAAATTAGAAACTGACTAGAGATTAATAAGTTGAATGGTTTTCTAAGTATCGATCTGATGTTGGTTTCGGCCTTCGGTGTTTATACTTAGGAAATTATTCTCTTGTTAGTCTATAGTTAGAGTCTGATAGATGTGGAAGAATAGTGATACATAATTAAGCCATGGAAATATTTTCCAGTGTTAATCACGTATATTTTCTAAACATAGAAAATAAGGAAATATATATATATATATATGTATATATATATATGTTGGATGATTAATCGATATAATTTCCATCTGGAAATAGTATTGTTGTTTGCACACTTGTTTTTCTTTGATAGTTAACTCACAGACTATCGAAGTTTTGACCATTTTAACGTTGTTAATATGGAGAGACCAGTTGGATTATTATCCAGAGAACCACTCTGTATTGACATAGGCATTGCGAATCATATACGCCAATGATAATTGAAGACGGAGTAAAGTGCAAGGGCTATTGTATAAGTCTTAGAAAACAGTGCCTAAGATGGATATACTGAATAGTGCCTTCGGTTTGTCCAGTCCCAGGACAACTTGTATGGACGAAGGTCTGACAGAGTATATCTGGTAGATCACGTAAGTTGATCATTTCAGATGTATTTACGTTGGCGGCGGAGGAATTAGTTTCTCTTAGCTTTATACCCATGGTATTTTTGGGGAAATTAATTTGTGATTTGGCGGGTATGACGATGTGACATTCAAATGAATGAAGATTTGATATGAAAAAGATAAGCGTAGCTTCTGGCCTCACATCCGGTAATGACAGAAATCGGGCAAGCAGCATGGCTAAGTCGGTCGCTCCGAAGTAGGGTGTATAATCACCTATCTAGAGAATATTCATTTGCTTCTTTAATCTATCAATGCTGTCCCATATATATATATATATATATATATATAAATATATATATATATATATATATATATACAGGAACGGTTGCTGATCCCAACCGTTGGTGATGTACATTCGATACACTCAAGCGAAATGAGTGGTCGGTCATGTGTGGCTGAGTTGCAAGATGTTCTTGTTGAACTCCAGTTTATCGTTCCTAGAGTACACTGATCGGTAGGTGGTTCCGTACCTTGTCATAGTTGGAAATCCATTACCCAATACGTGCTTGCGGTTTTGATTGTATACTATATATGTGGAACGTGAGATGAAAGCGTTTCTACTAGAAGATTATTATATTGTGGTTGATAGACATTATTATAATATCAAAAAGGTTTTTGATATAAAAATAATTTGGATTCTCATAAGGGAAAAACCCGTTCCGTATTCACGGCGTGGTCTTATGAGATATCATATTTCTGTTGAACTGTGTTAAACTGTTTTATTCACACCAGTCCCATGGCTGACCCGGAGTTTACTTTGTTGTTTTCCCTAAACTCTTGGGTGCCTAAATTTGTACGGGCAGTCAAGTAGTCGGGTTTTAGAGATACTTGAAGAGCTGGAGCAGGAGGTTTCAGGATCATATAGCTATAGTTTATTTCCGCTGTGTTGTAAGTGTTGTACTTGATAATGATATGTATATTCAAGTAAAATCTTTTATTTCAAAGTTATGTTACATATGTTATATGTTATTCGTTCCGCTGTGAGATTCGTGTTACTCTGATGTTGTGTTCTTCTTCTTCTATTCTAAGTTTCTATCTTATCTTTCCTCACCCTGTGTTTTCTTTCTATTAATTTCCTGATTTTCAGTTTAATTTGGGGTTGGACTTGTGTTTTTGGTCAGCTCAAATTAGACCGGATTTTCGGGTCATTACAGTTGGTATCAGAGCTTAAGTTAAGAATTACCTTGGCTCTGTGGCGTGACTCGGTAGAGATAGGGTTAGTAATACCCTAGATTGAGTTTGAGTGTATATATACGAGTGCGTATTTGTATTTGATATAAAAATGGTTTTATATTGGGGAGATTCATTGGCTGAGTTGTTTATGAGTTTTGGTCGATCAGTTTGATCCACTGTATCGGTAGGAGTTTATAAACACTCGAATACGATGGGTCGACACGATATGTTTTGTAAAGAGGGTAAATTAAAATAAGTTTACCCAGAGTATATCCTGATATAAAGGAAATATATATATTAGATATATTGGTTGTAATTATAATCGAGTAAGATTATAAAGTGAAATGGTTATGTAAATAACCAATCAGAATTCATATAAGTAAAAATATATGAAAGCAGTTGAGTTAAATCTAAAATTTAAATCAGAATTGAAATTCAAACTCTGGAAATAGGAATAAGTGTTTGAAATGGATTTGAATTAAGATATGAGAATTTTAAAATCCTGGGAGATTTTAAATGTGTTTAAAGCATTGCATATGATATTCTGAACTAATTTCAAAACAGAAGTGTTTAGAAATGGTTTTGAAAGTGATGTAGTATTGAACTCACTTCGATATCTGGAAAATAGATTCCAATGTTGATCATGACATCATCAGTGTTCATTTTCGAGTATGTTAGTGAAGGATTACTACCAAGGATTTTGTTTTGAATTTGTTTTAGGAAAACAAGTGTGTTGAATTTCAAAAAGGAAAATTTGATTTTTTGAAAGAGGTAAACTGTTTAAAAACTTCCAAAAAGAATAGGTTGTTTGAATTTAAACAAATTAAAGTAAAATCTGTAAAATCCAATAGAGTTGAGATTGAATTAAAAGCCAGTAAGTGAAAATCATTTGAAATAGATTAGTGCCAAGTAGAATTAGACTTGATTAGAGATAATCTGGAATTATATTGGACTGGTGAGTTATGGATTTGAAATCAAGAATAGTGCTTGAGTTTGAAATGAAATTCGATTTAGGTATAAGTGAATTGTTGGATTTGTAGGTAAAAACAGATTGGAATTTGGTTAGGATAACATTGGTATATGCTGAATTAACAGCAGATGGAAGTGATAAAGTTGATATGCTCGACAAAAAGGTACAAGTTTATATTTCATATGAGTTTGGTGATTTATGAGCCGAATTGGCAAGCCGCTTGGCTGTTTGATTTTCTTTTGGGTTGGAGAAGGCCCAGAGAGGCGATTTGGAGTTTGACCTATTGACCCGTACAAAGGAGGTTTTGGCGAAATTTTCCGAAAATTTAAAGTGTTAGAAAATTTTCAGAATTTTTGAAAATTTTAGTTAGCCGGAATAAACTAACATTGAAATCAATATTAGTCGGTTCAGTTGAAACCAGAGATAAGGGGTAACAGATAAGCTTTTACCAAATAGATAGGGTCTGTCCTCTAACTTAGCAATTTCGAGGATGGAATTATTTTAAGTGGGGAAGAATGTAATGACCCGCATTTTTCCAGGGATATAATTTATTTATTTATTTAAAATAGTGACATAGGGAATTAAATAGTGGTATAATTAAATTAGAGTGGTTATTTAATTAAATTAAATAATAGAATAATATATTTAATTCAGAAATAATCAAAAATATTGGAAATCACAATATTCTGTGAACTGGGTCGTCCCTAGGATTTAATTCAGCTTATAGTTGAATTATATTGACGAATATATTCAATCGACGTCGGTTTAAAAAGTAGAATTATAATATAATTAAAATAGAGCTTGAAATAGCGCGACAGTTCGCTATTTGGCGATTTGAACTTCAACTGAATGTACAAGGTTCGTTTTAAATCAGATTTCTGTGAAACAAGAAACGTGTGGAGCTGGTGGAGTATATCTTTCTAGTGGAAGAGAAATATCGGGATTTCGTCGTGTAGATTTTGATTTATGTCCAAATCAAATTCTCAGAAATGCAGCGCCCTGACCATAACGATTTAATTATATTTTATATAAGGATTTAAATAGAAATCGAACATCAATATAACCCTGACGATGTAATATTGAGTTGTAAATCCATATAGGAATATTCTGAAGCTGTATGTTATTCCACCGTGAATATAGACGATAATATTTAATTTTAAATATTAAATTCAATATTATTTAAATATATTTATATATTTAAATAGGCTATTTAGAGCTTTAAAAATAGCCTCTTTTGCAAACGAAGTCGGAATTCGACGAAACTAATTTTGTTAGATCCGCAACATCAAATAGTTGTAAGATTTCCAGCTTTGTGATTTTTAGAGTCACTGTGTGGCCGTAGGGATTTTTAGAGTGAAAAACAGTCGATATTCTGACGGTTAAAAATACGCTGTGTGAGCATACGAAGTCGGAATTCGACGAAACCAGTTTCGTTGGGACCGTAATGTCGAGCTCTAGCAGTATGTCCAGTTTGGTGATTTTTCGGTATCATGGGTGATCATAGGAATTTTTAAAAGACGACCGGGGTAGATGGGTGGTTATAAATCAATGAAATCATCAATGTGAAAAAGATCTAAACTTCCTATATAATACCCTCACTATCCTCTAAACCTAAAATACTCTTCCTCTGGTAAAATTTTCAGCCGCCAATCCTCTTTCTTAAAACAAAAAAAATCGTGATCTAAAATAAATTCAAATAAATACAATTCAATTCCAATAAATCGTGGGAGATGTATCTTTGAAATCGGGAGGAGCAGAGCTTCGCATTGATGACCACCTGGGGCTGTGCGACGTCGAGAGTCGATTCAAGAAAATTGACAGTGAAACCTAGTCTTCGATCTAGCTAGGAAATCAAGGAGTTTGGTACGAATTCATTTGTTTTTTTGGATTGAGAAGTAGAACCGTACAAGTTTACAAATTTTGGGTTGATTCCGTGAATAAAGATGTCGGTCATCACTGTGCCAGCGAAAGTAAAATACTGGAATCTGCGATGTATTTCGTGAGCTCGATTTGGGTAAAATGGCCATGAAAGGATAGAGTATGGAAAGAGGAAGTGGACAGAGTTTATAGTTTTGTTTTTCATGGAGTGAAGATGGAGAAGATGAGGGTCAACGGGTTTCCATTTCGTGGTGTTTGGGTTCTCTGAAGTGCAGAGAATTCAATCGGGGAGGAAAGCTACACAATATCGGGTTTGGGTTGGATGGTGGATGGGCCGGAGTGAGAAGGTTTGGCCCGATGATAAATAATGTTTAAAATTTATTTTTTATTTAAAGCATGTATAACTTGTAAACTAAATATCTGCTACATATGCGATCAGAAATTCGAACCGTCAGTTACGTTAGGGTCGTAGGGACGGACACTATACGATGGAACTGACTAGAAGTCCATTGGAGCACGTTATAATTTATAGCAAAATAAATTGTCCGTCTAAATCAAATAGAGCGATGGTTATCGTTATCAACGATGATCGTCCAATGTGAGTAAATCTCACTAACTCTAAAAAGTTTATAAATTCATGTTGTATTTTTAGAACTATTAAATATTGTCTGATTGACTGTGTGTTGACTGTTTGATTGAACTGCTAGTCGGTTAGTTAAATTTCTATATTTGATTCTGTTTAACAGAATATATCATATGGACTGAAAGTGATGTTATCTATATTGTTAACATCTGTGATGCAGGGAAACAGGTTGGAGGAATCCAACTGGATTCCTCAACATTTATTTTACTGTGATTTATATATTGTGTTATATAATGTGATATAAAATCTGACATTGATTATGTGTGTTTGAACGATATTTATCGTTGTTATATGGGGTGTTAAATACCATAAGAAATACCAGAATGTAGAAAAGGGATTTTCAAAGTAGCTGAGGTTTAGGAGGTACATGGAGGCTAGGGCAAATGGAGCCGGCCCAGCAGAAACTCCCACTCCTCCTCCCGTAGATGAGGTTCCTCCTCCTCCTCAGCGTCCACAAGCGGATTTCGCGAAGATTTGCAAAGACTTTAAGGCGATGGGTGGCAAGAATTTTGTTGGGACAGAGACTTTTGTTGAGGCAAGAAACTGGTTAAGGGAAACTGAAGACCTTTTTGCTATCTTTGATGTAGAAGATCGTAGGAAAGTTCTGTTGGCTGTATGGCTATTGAAAGAGGAAGCCGCTTATTGGTGGGAAGTCACCAACGCTACTAGGCCTATAGAGACTTGGGACGACTTTAGGATGAGGTTTGGGCTTAAGTTTCTATCATTTGCTGAAGAGAATCTGCAAATGCAGAGGTTTATATCTTTGAAGCAAGAGGACATGACCTGAGGGAGTATGTGAATAAGTTTAACCAGCTTGCTCGATTCGGTTTAGACATGGTTAAAACACCTCAGAAGAAGGCTCTACGCTTTCCTCGAGGATTGAATGAGCCATTGCAAGGTTTGGCCTTGTCTCATATACCCATGGGGGGCACTTATGAGAGCTTAGTGGATATGGCCTTGCTTCAAGGAGATGATAATAATGGCAAGAAAGAAGTTAAGCTTAATGAGACTCAAACCAAGAAGGTGGACTTCAAGTGGGGAGGCAACCAGAACAACCAGAACAACAAGAACAACAAGGGTAACAAGGCCAACAACAACAAGGCAAGGGAGACAAGGAAGTGCAACTTCTGTGGGATCACTGGACACATAGCCAAAGATTGTAGGAAGAAGAAGAGGAAGTTGGGAGAATGCTTTCATTGCCGAGAGTCTGGACACTACAGTAAGGATTGCCCAAAGAAGCAAGGACAGGGGCAAGGACAGACTCAGCGGGCAGGACCTTCTGGAGGGCAGATGCATGCTCTCAACACTACTCCAGTTCCGGACCGAGGTAGTATTTCTGTAGAAAGCCTTGTTTACATTTCTGGTTTTCCTGTTCGAACTTTATTTGATTCTGGCGCATCGCATAACTTTATTTCTTCTGATATTGTTGAAAGTTTGCACCTAAGTAATAGTCTAGTTGAGGATCCCATTAGTGTTTCAAATCCAATTGGGGGTTTCGCCCATCTATCTATGATTTGTATGGATTTGAGGATTTCTATCTTGACCGTAGAATTCACATGTAATGCTTATGTTCTCGGGTTCATGGGATACAGGTTGATTTTGGGCATGGATTGGTTGTCTAGTTATGCAGCCATTCTCGATTGTGAGCATAGGGTAGTGAGGCTTATGACTCGCCTTGGCAATACCCTAGAGATTTCTTGTAACCCTATGGATCCCGTCATGTTATGTTATCTTGAATCCCTCGACTCGTCTATTGACAATCTTCAATCTGTGAGGGTGGTCCGAGAATATCCTGATGTCTTTGATGAGGTGAAGGGGTTACCCCCTAAACGCGAAAAAGACTTCCGTATTTATCTTGTTGATAATGCCAAGCCAGTTTCATTGCCTGTTAGGCACATGGCCCCGCGAGAAAGAAGAGAGTTTAGCAAGCAAGTCAAGGGGTTGCTTGAGAAAAATTTCATTAGGCGAAGCATTTCTGAATGGGGTGCTCCTGTGGTATTCGCTACTAAGGCGGATGGTTCGCTTCGTCTATGTGTTGATTATCGTGAGTTAAACAAGCTGACAAAGAAGAATTGGCACCCGTTACCAAGGATTGATGATCTCTTTGACCAGCTTGTTGGTGCTTCTGTTTTCTCTCAACTCGATCTAGCCATCGAATTCCATCAGCTTAGAGTGGCTGAGGATAGTATTGACAAGACTGCGTTTAGGACTCCAGATGGATTCTTTGAATGGCTCGTCATGACATTCAGTTTGACTAATGCACCCGCATACTTCGTTGATTTGATGAGTAGGGTGTTTAGGGAGTTCCTTAACCAGTTTGTGGTTGTCTTCGTGGATGATATTCTGATCTTCTCTAAGGACGAGGAAGAGCATGCTACACATCTCAAGGAGGTTATGGATACGCTTAGAGCTCATCAGTTAAAAGCCAAGTTCTCCAAATGCCATTTTTGGAGAAGGGAAGTTCAGTTCCTTGGGCATATAGTTTCTAAGCAAGGCATAGTTGTGGATCCCGCTAAAGTAGTGGCGGTACAAGACTGGAAAGTTCTGAAGAATGCAACTGAAGTGAGAAGCTTTCTTGGTCTGGCAGGATTTTATAGGAAGTTCATTAAGGACTTCGCTAAGATTTCAGCCCCCTTACTAAGTTAACGAAGAAGAACTTAGTCTTTGCATGGGACTTAGAGTGTGAGCTTGCTTTTTCAAAGGCTCAAGAAAGCCCTCACCACAGCTCCAGTTCTAGCATTACCTGATGGAGGGAAGTTGTTTACCGTGTACACCGATGCATGTGGCACGGGATTAGGCGCTGTCCTGATGCAAGAAGGGAGAGTGATATGCTTTGGGAGTAGGCAAATCAAAGTTCATGAGAGAACTATCCCACTCATGATTTGGAGTTGGCGGCGATCATCTTTGCACTCAAATCTTGGCGCCATTATCTTCTAGGTGAAAGGTTTGAGTTATATACTGATCACAAGTCGCTCAAGTACCTCTTCTCGCAGAAAGATTTGAATCTAAGGCAGCAGAGGTGGATGGAATTCTTGGCATCATATGACTTCGATATAGCTTATACCCCTGGTAAGGGTAATGTTGTGGCGGATGCGCTAAGTAGAAAAAGGTTTAATTTGAGTCCCTTGTTTGTTGAGATGAAGAGCCTAGAGTTCTTGGCAACCTTTGATTTTACACCTGCTATTGAGTCGATGCCTGGTTCGTTAGCATCCCTTGAGCTTAGACCTACACTTCTTGATTAAGTTGGGACTTCACAGAGGGAAGACCCGCAGATAGTCGAGATCATGGACAAGTTGATTCGTGGTGAGACGTCAAATCACCTCGCTAGATATACTATTGATGACAAGGGGTGGCTAAGGCGTGATGGAAGACTATGTGTCCCACAAGTGGGAGACTTAGTAAATAAAGTTCTTGAGGAGGCGCATCACTCGAGGATGACCATACATCCCAGAGGGGATAAGATGTACCGGGATATGAAACACATTTTCTTTTGGATTGGGATGAAAAAGGATGTTGCAGAGTTTGTTTCTAGATGCATTGTTTGCCAACAAGTAAAGGCCAAGTCGAAGAAGCCCGGTGGGCTACTGCATCCATTGGAGGTCCCGCAATGGAAGTGGGAAAGTATCTCTATGGATTTTGTGGATGGATTGCCGAGATCAAGGAAGGGTAATACTAGCATATGGGTCATAGTGGATAGACTCACGAAGAGTGCTCATTTCATTCCAGTGAAGGGCAAGAGGACCGCATCATGGCTAGCATCTGTTTATCTTCGAGAGATAGTGCGATTGCATGGAGTTCCTTCTAGCATAGTTAGCGATCGTGACCCAATCTTCACTAGCCAATTTTGGAATAGTTTGCAAGAAGTGATGGGTACGCGATTGAATCTAAGTACAGTCTATCACCCACAGACGGATGGTCAGGCCGAAAGGGTGAATAGGGTACTAGAAGATCTGTTGAGGCTATGCATTCTTGACTTTGGTGGCACTTGGGAAGACCACCTTCCTCTCGTAGAGTTTGCTTATAATAACAGCTACCAAGCAAGCATAGGGATGGCACCATTTGAAGCTTTGTATGAGAGGTCGTGCAAGTCACCAACATGTTGGTGGAAGACGACGGATAAGCTTATACTTGGGCCCGACATGATAAGGGACACATCCGAGAAGGTTGAGTTGATTCGAAGGCGAATGAAAACGGCCCAAGACAGACAGAAATCCTATGTAGACAAGCGAAGGACAGACTTAGAGTTTGAAGTTGGAGATATGGTCTTTGTGAAGGTTTCTCCCTTGCGAAATGTGGTTCGTTTTGGAGCAGTTGGAAAGCTAGCACCAAGGTTCGCAGGACCCTTCCCTATCATCGAGAAGATTGGGCAGATGGCTTATAGGGTGGAATTGCTCGAGAAGCTGACTGGAGTGCACAATGTCTTTCATGTCTCGCATCTCCGAAAATGCCTACATGAATCAGCCGAAGTAGTTGAGCCTAGCATTCTTGAAGACGTGGAGGTAGAGAAAGAGGCAACCCTGAGGCGAGCTCCGATTCGTATCTTGGGAACGGAGATCAAGAAGCTGAGGAATCGAGAAGTCAAGTTAGTAAAGGTTCAGTGGAGTGAAGCCGATGAAGATGCAACTTGGGAAACCGAGGAGAAGATGCGTGGGCTTTATCCATTTCTTTTTTTAGGGTACATTCTCAATCTCTTTTCCTAGTTAGCATATCTTTCTTTTGCTATCCATGTTTATCTTGTTATCTCGTTAATCTTGTCATGAGAACCTTAGGTAGAAACCCTTTGGATGAAACATGCATTTGAAACATGTTATGCTTGATGGTTGCAAATGGTTGCAAGTGTTTGCAAGTGGTTACTCGTGGATGCATGATACACGTTAGGCACTAAGATCGGCTCACACACTTTCATATTGCATATGCATGAGTGTTTATGCTTATTCATGGATGAAACTTGTTATGCTATCATGTGGATGTTGCATACGAATGAATGTTATGTGCACTCATGTAGAGATTATAAATTATGTTAGGAATTTGCATACATTTGGACTCATTTCACTAACATATTCTGCATTAAGGAGGTTTACTGAGTCAGTAACCGCCTGATTTTCGCATTAGATAGGTGCATATACACACACTTTTGCATATGTTCATACAGTATTAGAAATCTTTTAAGGACAATGATTACTTGTGGATGATGTTTTGAGTAGATGGATGATGGATGGTAGGATACGTTCTTCCTAATTTGGAGATTTCGGGGACGAAATCCTTTAAGGTGGGGAGAATATAATAATCCGAATTTTTATAACATGTTAAAACAAGAAATCAGGGCAGAATTAAATTATAAGTTAAGAATCAATGGGAACGGGTTATGCCACTGCGTTCATCTCAAAATTCTGCTTGAAAACGAGTCCGAAATTTCGTAAATCGGAGTCCGTAAGACCAAGTTATGGCCCATAGAAGACCACTGGGCAGTCGACCTGGGTGTCGACCTGGGGGTCGACCTCCCTGGTCGGGCCATGTTGGCCTGGTGCACCTGCTTGCTCCTTTGGGTCTTCTCAGCTGACCTATGACGGGATTTGATGGTTCAGATCTAAACTAGGGTTAATCCTATGGCCTAAACTTGTCTCTACTCCTATAAAAACACCCTAAGACCTAGCCTAAACCACCACAAATCATCCTAACAACTAAGTGCTGCCAAAATACCCCCTAATCATGGCCTCCATCTTCATCTTGAGAGCTTGAGAGTTCTAAACTAGATCTAAGGCAAAGGAGCAATCTTTCTCCATCAAATCAAAGGAGCTACTTACTTCTCAAGCCTTTGTGTGGAGCTTATTATTATTTGGAGATTTCTAGTGTTGCTACATCATTCCTAGAGCTTCTACAACGTCCCTATCTTGTTCTATTTTGTTCTAGTTCTCATAGCCACGATTTGTAAGTCCCACTCTACTCTTAGATTTAAACTATGAAATTAATATGAACATGTAGCAATTTGAAATGGGATTTTTGTGTAATACTTGTCTTGGGTCTATCATTGTATGCATAGATCCATTCATGACTCTTTTGATCTATGATTGTGGAACTATCATGAACCTAGTACCGTTCATCTTGATTTTTGGGTAGAAAGCTATGAGCTTTATTTGGGGATTATGCATAATGCAACATAGAACCCCTCATAACCTTGATGTTAACTTGCCTATGATGTTGAACTACATGTTAGTCACAAGTTTATCACTCTATGTCAACTATTACCATGTTATCACCCTATTTGCTAAGTTTGATGTCATACATGTTTTGAGGCCAATAATCCTATATGCTAGTTGTGATGAACACCTTTGCCTCAAATATCATCATGTTTAACTTATGACCAACTTTACCACCTTATGCCCATCTTTGTCATATTGTTATGTTCCCCTTCTTGATCTATTTGTATTGATGCGAATTTACGTGCGATGGGAATACGTTATGGGTAGTTAGGCGAACTTGAAATGACATGAAAAACATGCCTTGAAATGTGACATGAAAATTGATTATGCTTGAAAACTTGAATGTGGTCATGACATGTAGAAAACCATAAAGTTGCCAACTCGGATATACTTAACGGTTTATTCAACAAAAATTAATTAACTGTTTAAATTGAAACATTCAACCTTATTTTAAATTAATTAATTTCAGTTCTCAAATTACAATGGTTTTATTAATCAATCAAATTTTGTTACAATTGTATTTGTTCCATACAACGTTCATACTTGAAATATTTTATGAAAAGTATTCAAGTTTATATATGTAAAGTAGTTAAATAAGACGCAAGTTAAAATACTAAAAAAAAGTTAAATGCAAATTATTTAATCAAAATAGAATTCTATGCTAAGAATATATCTATAAAAGCTAAATGCAAAATTTTAGTATTTTAACAAGTTCAAATAAAATGATTTAGAAAACATATTCAGTAAAATAAAATAAATGCTTCTAGTATAAAATAGATAAGTCAAAATAAATATAATGAGAATATAAACTAAAGAACGTTAAAATATTATAACTGTTTAAACACAAATAATTAAATTGAAAGAAGAATGTTACACATACAAAAGAGCTAGAACACAACTAAGAACATAATATGCAAAAGCCAAATACACAATAATTGCAGTAAACAGTTAAGTACAAATAGTCAGAACAGAATAAAACCAAATGACCAAATATAAATTTTAAAGCAAAAATGTTGTATAACTTTGTTTAAATACAATAATTTAGAAAATTAGAAACTTTAGTACAATTAGAAAATAGCTAAACACAAATAAACCGTAGATAATTTTACTACATATCCAACTTTTAGATTTTTGACTAAATGAAAAGAATTCAAATATAAATATATTCAACTATAAATATTTTTTCATATTGTATATCAAAACCCAACTATAAATATTTATTTGAGCGATAAAATTTTGAATTAATTTATATTTTAATGTCAAAAATTCGGGGTCGTTACAATAAGTATCCAATTAATTCAGAGAAAAATTGTAACAACCCGGAAAATCAGAACCAATTTAAAATTTTTATTTTGGCAATTTTAATGAATTTTGAATATTTAAAATGATTTATTTTAAATAATAACGACGAGAAATTTATTTTGAATAGAATTAGAACGTATATATTTATTTGAATCGACGTTAGAATATAAATATTTATTTTTATTATAAAAGGAAATGGAAATGGCACGGTAGTTTCGAAATTTGATTTCAAATTTCAATTGAACGTGTAGGATTCAAAATAAACCGGATTTTAGCGAAACCAAAAATATTGGAATCGGTTCGAAAATATCTTTCCAACGAATCTGAAAAATTGAAATTTCATAGCGGGAATAAAAAGTTATTCCCAGTTGAAAATTCAGGATAGTTTTCGACGAAGCCACTTTGGTTGGATCCAGGATGTCAAGTTATTGCAAGATGCCAATGTTCATAATTTTTCGAATCAATATGTTAATGTGGCAAAAGAAAACGTATTTTGTCAATTTCAGTCAACTTGGATCGAGCAAAAAATAGCCATTTTTCAAACTATCTTCAAATTCGATGAAATTAGTTTTGTTAGGACCGTATTGTCAATACGAAGCTAGAAATAATTTTTCTGGAATTTTTAGAGTCAGTATGTGGCTACGGTAAATTAAAATATACGTTTGAATTCAATATATAAAGATTTATATTTTAATTTTGATTAAAACCTATCAAAACAACCGAATTCGCTCACGAAACATATCCTATTGTGTAAGGAATAAGGGTAATTAGCTAGGGGCGGCAGTCGTTCGGTTCAAATTCGAGTTCGTGACATAAAACAAATTATATTCGAATTAAAAGAATTTAAATAATAATAAATTATAAAATAAATATCTATAAAGCCCCCTCCCCCGTTCACGAAACCCTAGCTGCCGCATACCCGAAATGAACGGCGAAAATTGTCAGATTTTCCTCCTCAAATCGCTCAAGAAATGCAACAAGTTAATTCAAGAAATCAAAATGAGAAATGGAGAGCAATCTTTGATCTTTAATTTGGTCCTAGTGTGATGGGATTTCATGAGGTTTCGGGTTCAAATTAGTGGATCAAAGGCGCTGAGTTCACCAGCAATTTCCAGGCGATGGGCGGGCTCGAGTTTCAAGGGACTGGGCGCGGTGGTGGAGGGTGGAACGGCCGACGATGGGGGCCCCTCCGATCGATCTCCGGTGGTCTGAAGGACGGTGGGCGGTGGTGTTTTGAATTCGACGGTTTTGGGTTACACGATGTTGAAGGTTACGGATTTTTACAGAAGAAGGAAGGGTAATGATTAATTAGGAAATAAATTAATATATTAATTATTATAATTTTTGTAATCAAATGTATAATTCATCGTATCTTTTTCATACGAGCACGGAATCATGCGATTTCAGATCCCTTACGATCATGAGGACGAGAGCTTCACAATAAAACTGACCGCATCCAAAATGGAGCCTGATGAAATTTCAAACAAATTCAAACCCGAACGGCGGTGAAATTCAGAAATAAAAGAACCAATGTGAGAACTTCTCACTAAAACTATTTCTGTACAGTTATTTATTTTGTAACTGCATTTATGAATTGCTCCCCGTCATCCACAGACCATGGACGACTTGTTTGATTGTATTCTATGTGAAAATTGATTGTGATGTGAAATGAACTGTGTAAAATATTCATGTGTTGAATAAAATGTTGTAGCATTAAAAATATAATTTTTAACGTGTATATGAATGGAAATAAATATTCATTTACAAATCAGACGATTTGTTGATGTACACCCATTTAACTGATTTTGATTGGTACAATAAATTTTTACACAACGCCCAACTACGCAAATAATATTAAGAATTTGTTGGTTGAAACCCCACACGGGTATTGGAATGATATTTGACATACACTAATCCCAATTACTTAGTTGTATGTCAATCAATTGGTTGAGAGACTGTTGTAAGCGTTAAATATTTATATTTAATGCTTATGCGGTGTAGAATGCACTCTGGATGATGGTTGATTGTTTATCATGGTTGTTATATACATGTGTTGTATGAAATCCATATAAATAAAATTATATGGTAATTGACTATGTCTGATTCCAATTTTGAAATATTTGAAATAGAAATATTTGAATAAAGAAACATTTGAATATAGAAATATTTGAAATAGAAATATTTGAAAATAGAAATATTTTAAAATAATGAATATTTTAAAATAATATTCAGTAAAAGATCAAAATGTGATTTTGATGTTCGATTTAGGATGGACACGAAAATATTTAAATATATAAAGCCGTGTTGATTATTTTAACGCCATTTTGACGTGAACGATATTAATATCGATTTTATTCATTTTTATAATGCATATCGAAAAGGAAATGAATTCGAAATATAATATTTCGAAAATATTATCATTAATATATATTGATGATATGGAATATTCAGTTCGATTTGAAATTGAATATGAAGTTGAAATCATTTTGAAAACGAATTTAAAACGATTTATAAAATACGTTTTAAATGGAAATCGATGAAATATATATTATATATATAATATAATGGCCTGAATAGAACGCGCCACGCTGCCGCAGTTCGCGAGTTTCGACCATTGACTTCGAATGGACATTACGATAGATCCGACCATCGGATTCTCCTAAAACCGGAACCTTAGGTTCGTATCGAAAAGAGCTTTCTAACGAATATTAGAGATTTGAAATCTAACGGTTGGATTTGGAATTATGTCCAAATCAAATTTGGAAAAGGTCATAGTAAGTGCAGTTCGATGGCCGTTTATGGATATCGACTGTATAGGCTTTGATAAAATTATTAAAAATATCAGTAATTAGTGTAAAATCATAAGAAATGATTTGGAAAGAATTGGGATGAAAAATTCCATATTTGAAAAGATAAAAATAGATTTGTATCGAAATGAACTAGTTATTAACTAGAATTATAATCCAATATTTTTTAAATAAATAAATTGGACTTGAAATGGTTTTAAAAAGAAAATAACCAGGATTTCCAATATATAAATTGGAATGGATTTGAATCGAAATTATCTTTGGAATATTTCGATGTTGGATTTCGTGATTATACAGATATTGTTATGGAAATTTGAAAGATATATTTATATTATTCCCAATACGATATTTGTTGGTTGTAGTATTTGATATTGAATATAAACCGATATATTTTTTATTTAGAGCCTTGTATTTAATATCAAATGGGATTTTAGGTTTGTTGTGAACGTTGTCTTCAGTAACACTGTTCTTGAACCCCATGTGAAGAGAATAAATCTTTTAATTAAGATTGTTAGAGTTTCCAATTGTATTTAATAGTTGGAATAAAATGGAATGTGAATTGGGTTTTGTCGTGAACTGTGTTTTTAACGACATTCGTTCTTTAACCTGATTTACAGTGAAATGTGATTTGGAATTTATAAATTGTTTGTTAAGATTTAAAGTAAATCTTCCAAAGTGAAGTTTTCCAATTTAATAAAATAAATTGGAATGGAATGGAATTCGATTTGGTAATAATCGAATTGGACTTCTGTGGAGGAAGGCTGTTAGTATATATGGAATTTCAGAGGCTTTGCCATTATTCCATTTATAGTATCGGTTAGATATGGAAGTTCTTATCGACTATATATATCAATTTGTTTTCCATGAAAATTCCATTGCTAATGGAATGAGATTTTGGGTTTATCGTGAGCTATGTTTTAAATGACATTAGTTCTTTAACCTAGTTAAAGATAAGATTAATTTCTTAACATTGAATATTCATAAAGTAATGATTTTTGGAAATTAAAACTGAATTATAGTTTTAATGAATCTTTAAATAGATTGAAAGGTGAATTTGATAACTAAAATCAAATTCAAGAAATGATCGATAATGGAGTATCACCAGTTTTGCTTCAGGCGATAGTTAAATCTTTAATTAGATTTGAACGTGAAATGGTAATTGAATTTACCGATAACACCATGGTGTTAGATATGAAGTATTACCAGTTTTGCTTCTTGGGATGAATAGGTTGGGATTGGGAAATTAAACAAGTGATTACTTCGGTAAGGTTCGCTATTCCCGACTAGTTTGGTTAAACCATAATTTGGTTTGAATTGATATCCAAAGAAAGATTAAAGAATAAATTTAAAGAATTTATCTTTGATAAAATTAATGGGAACCTTTCCCAAAGTATAAGAATATTTGAATAAAGGAATATTCTAGATTGGAATGAGGCGTATGTTGTGTTTTTATAGCATTTGTTTATTATATACGTGAGTTATTTGGAAAGACCGGGTTTATCCCATTCTGAATAACTGATTCGACGATATGTCGAGGATGAAGGCGGTGGTTGAAGACTGGAGGTCTTCACATCGTTTGGATGATTACTAATGTCTTGATTGGGCTGTACACCCAAGACGAGGTAATAAGTGGTGGTCGTTCTAGACGTACTTGGAGATCGACCGGATTTACGAGGGCCTCTCTCCTGTATTGGACATACGGGATGAGGAATAAGGTGCCTTCAGTTTCGTTCAGACCCAGAACGAACTTGTAAATGGATGTGTGTCTGACATCAGATTTCATTCTGTGTGATTGATAGACATCGGTTGCATAGCGTGAATTGCTTGTGTGGCATGCTAAGATGCAAATGATCAAGGCTTCTGTTGAAAAGCAGAGTCTTGTGGTTGATGATCAAAGCATGGCTTTAATATAGCATAGCTTTGTGTAGCGTTAATTCGCGAGCCTCGCAGCCCGGTGTGAACCAGAAACGGGAGAGGACTTCAGGGAGGACATGCGTTTCCTTCAATCTAGGAGTGGTGTCAGCATTTTGCAAGCCCTGACGTTTTACTTATGTGGATGATGGATAGCGAGGCGCCTCAGTTATTTTGGTCTCTGCGGGGCCGATGGATGGTCTTTATACAGACTAGATTTACGCCCCATAGGGCAGGGAAACAAAATGTTCAGGCATTTTAATCCACTTCGTGCGGACCGACCCTGACGATCTAAAGGCTTGACAGAGTACTTGCCTGAGGCTCGGGCTAGAGAGTCTCGAAGCAGTAAGGACGATCCCTTGCCTTGGTTCACAAATGAAAATGCAACTTCCAATACGACATTTTGCGGTTTTGATTGTAGAGCCTAGTATGGCAACATAGTGGGATAGGGCACTCATGCCGTCTATGATTGATACATTTGTTTTTGAAATTGTTTTGACACTATACACTTAAAGTAATAATAAAATATGAAATTTCACGTAGCAAGCATTTTTGGCTATTATAAGGTAAAAACTCTATCCTCCAGCTTGTGTTGCATTCTATGATGGGACCTGAGTCTTATAATATCTTCATTGTTCTTTATTTAGCATTGCGATATTTGTTTTATGAACTGGTATTCTTGGGGGTAAACCCGTTCCGTGTAATACGGCGTGGTCCCTTGATTTACCTAACTTTAAAATCAAATTAATAACTATTTTAGTTCTCACACCAGTCACATGACTGACATGGAGTTTATTGTTTTAACCTAAACTCTGGGTGCCCCTATTTTCCACACGGGCAGCTAGTAGTTTTGGTTTTGCATATTTATATTCACAGGATTCTGGTTTACGGCTGGAATGATATTCGGAAAGCTCTGTATCCGTGTATCTCTTTCGGTTGTGTTTTGTATTATCTTTCCGCTGCGATGTATTTAAATGTAATTTAAATTCTCTGATAATTTTCTGGTGTATAATATTTATTCATACTCAGTTATATTCTTGTGCTCTGATTGAAATTGTTGTAATAAGCAATGAAATGTTCTTCTGTTTATGTTCTGATTTGTCTTATTCTCAATTCAATCCATGCTTTCCTTCACGGGGAGTTTCGGGTCGTCTCAGTTGGTATCAGAGCTTTGGTTTACACAGCTCGAGAACAAGACACGTTAGAACCAACCAAAAGAATTCATCAGAGATTGGATTAGTTATATCCAATGGGAATGGCTCGTTAGAGACAGTAATATCCTAGAACGAGTGTGAAGAGTGTTATTTTTAAAAAAAAATTGAAAACAAACTTTGTTTTGAAAATTTTAAAACCCTATTATACGTATTTGAGTATTTTATTTTTATGGAATTTGGACAATCAAGTATATAAAGATTTTGCATATACGTCTGATCCACGTGTATACGAAGTCTTAATATACTACATAGATATAGAATCACGCTCTAGTCGCCCGGGAATGATTCTGATGATGGGTGCCCATCATTAGTGTTGTGTTCGAGTTTCGAAAGTGGGATGTCTATATATTTCCAATTGACTGGTGTGAGAACCAAAAATAGATAGGGCTTGTTGTTGTGATTTGGCATCAAAAAATGATTTTTGAGTGTGTATATATATATATATATCAAAATTATGAATTTGAAATGTTAATTCACTAATTGATTGATGGTTGTGTTGTATGATTATTTGTTAACTAATAAAACCATTATGTGAATGAATGGTGAATATAACCAGATTGTGTCGAATGTTGAACTGAACTGAAAATTGATTGGAATTACATGCATATACATGTATATACATTGAACAGGTCTCAGCAAGGAGGTTAGAGAAGACGAATAAAATTGTGTGCCCGACAAATAGGTACATGTTTACTATATTTCTTGGGTTTGGATGATTTTATAAGCCGATTGGCTAGCTACTTGGCTTTTTATTTTTCTTTTTGAGACGAGAGGGCCTGTGTGGCGGTTTGGGGATTTCCTCGGTGCTCCCCGTACAATGGAGGTTATGGCGAAATTTTTCAAAAATTTAGGGTGTTAGCCAAATTTGTGAAGAATTTGAAAATTCTTAGAAACTGAAAATTTGAAGAATTAAAGCCAAACTGAAAGTTGAGTTGATTTGTTAAAAACTTTCAACTCCGTTCCTTTTCGAGGACGAAAATATTTTAAGTGGCGGAGATTGTAATAACCCGGAAAATCAGAACCAATTTAAAATTTTTATTTTGGCAATTTTAATGAATTTTGAATATTTAAAATGATTTATTTTAAATAATTACGATGAGAAATTTATTTTGAATAGAATTAGAACGTATATATTTATTTGAATCGACGTTAGAATATAAATATTTATTTTTAACTATAAACGGAATTGGAAATGGCGCGGTAGTTTGGAATTTTGATTTCAAATTTCAATTAAATGTGCAGGATTCAAAATAAACCGGATTTTAGCAAAACCAAAAATATTTGGCTCGGTTCGAAAATATCTTTCCAACGAATCTGAAAAATTGAAATTTCATAGCGGGAATAAAAAGTTATGCCCAGTTGAAAATTCAGAATAGTCGCTATGGAAATATTGCCCTTAAAAATAGCCGTTTTGCAAACGACCTCCGTTTCCGACGAAACCACTTTTGTTGGATCCGGAATGTCAAGTTATTGCTAGATTCCAATGTTCATAATTTTTTGAATCAATATGTGAGCATGGCAAAAGAAAATGTGTTTTGTCAATTTCAGTCAATTTGGATCGACCAGAAAATAGCCATTTTTCAAATGATCTTCAAATTCGACAAAATTAGTTTTGTTAGGACCGTATCGTCAATACGAAGCTAGAAATATTTTTTTTGGAATTATTAGAGTTAGTATGTAGCCACGGTAAATTAAAATGTACATTTAATGTGACGGCCCGCCCCGCACCAACCAACATTTACTCCAAAGGTGCGCTGTACACATGTCCAGTTAGCACGGAACGGGTCGCCAGAAGGAAAAGGAAGAAGGAAATGAACATACAAAGAACCTGTAGAATGTCTCTCAGCGCATAGAACAAAATATAATAATAACATACTTGACATAAAACAGGAGAGACAGTGCATAAGCTGAAAATCAGAACTAAACATCATAGCAGCGGAAATCCAAAATACAGCTTATTACAACTTTCAAACTGTCTCAGAGCAAAAGTAAGGTAAATGAGGTACACTAATAATGCCCAAGTAGTGACCACCAACGACACAGGGAGAATGTGTATATATATATCATACGTGGAAGCCTCCTGCCCGTCTCCGAATCAGCTACTCGCGCATCACCAGCTAACCTGTCTCTAGTCTGCTCGTGTAAGCACCCAGAGTAATAAGAGGAGACATAAAACTCTGGGTCAGACATAAAGCCTGGTATGAGCGATAAGCATCTAAAGTGAACAATAACAGGTAGACTAAAACATACCTGAACCTGGACCTGCAACCAAAGAGTTAGCACTACATACTGTACAACACTCTAAGGTATCATATCAATCAATATAAAGATACGGAGGTGGGGGAGGTGTGCATGTCATAATGATAGCAAACAATCAAGCATAGCATCCATCCTCACATCTCTCACTCAGTGCGTAAAGCATACGATATTCACCACTTCGATCACCCAACATACCTTGCTACGATCACTTTGCCCCATGAAGTCATAAATGGCTTCATTGCACTGATAACGTAGCCACTAATCATTTGCTATGTCCACTTTGCCCCATGGAGTCACAAGAACCCCACTGCACTGGCTCATAGCCTTACTAATCCTTACTATGTCCACTTGCCCCATGGAGTTATTCACCCCATCTGCGCTGGCTCATAGTCTTACTAATCCTTACTATGTCCACTTTCCCCATGGAGCTATTCACCCCATCTGCGCTGGCTCATAGTCTTACTACGCATCACCTTGCCCCTCAGGTCATAATGACCCTACTGCACTGATAACGTAGTCTTGCTACCATCACTTTGCCCCTCAGGTCATAATGACCCTACTGCACTGATAAGTAGCCCATCATTCTTAGTGGTGAATCGAAGTTATGAACATCGACAACTCCTTAGCACACGTCCCGCAGCAAAGTCCAACCATGAAGTGAACTCATTGGTTCCCAACTGGTTCCGGGATCCTGAGCTCTAACTCCCATATGGACTACCTTTGCATCTCGGGTTATTGGTCATCACCATCGAATCGGATCGGATCAGCCTTCACATTCTTCATCGGATCGGATCGGCCTTAGGCATTCGGATCGGGTCGCGCCTCCTGCATCGGATCGGGTCGTGGTCCTCCAGGTGATCGGATCGCCCTCCTCCATGGTCTCGTGAATCCAGTCTCCATCGGATCGGGTCTCCCCCTTCTGGTCGGATCGTGAACTCCCTGCGGATCGCGTTCCAACGGGTCGGATCGTGCTACATGGATCGGGTCGTGACTTCCCATCAGTTCGTGAGGCTGGTCGATTCGTGGAAGGACGAGGCGGATCGCATAACAACTCCTCATATCGGATCGTGATCATCTGGTTCGGATCGGGGTGCGAAGCGCGAGTGCGGATCGTGGACATGACATGTGATCCGATCCGATCCCTGCATACTTCCTGCAGCTGTTCCATCGAGTTGTTTACGCCTCTCGACGGCGTTTTCGACCATTCCAACTATTCTAATCAGTCACAAAGCATTTCATACAGTCATAGCAACATACATAATCAACCACAACCATCAAAACATCAATATGATAAGTAGAAATGGATCAAACATACCCAAAATCCCATATTTTCCCTTTAAGCATGTTTAGGTGAAACCAATGATATGATTAGCAAAACTTAACCAAATGGAACCAAATTTCTAACAGAGGTCTAAAACATCATTCCGAATTTTATAAACATTTTTCCAGAATTTTATCATGTTTAAATTCGCTAATTAACACTAATCAACCCTAATTAGCCATAATTAGTGCAAAACTATGCAAATCACTCACCTTAGCCACAAAATAAACTAAGATCTGAAATGATTCTCTGATTTGATGTGAATCTCAATGCCAAACAGCAGCTCCTAAGTTGCTTTAGTGAAGATCTTCCTTGATTAGGGGTTGCTAAGCCAAATCCTTGACCAAAAGATGATTTGGAGGTGATTTAGATGTTGGAGGCCATTTTTAGGGTTCCTTGGTGATAAGTGGAGGCTAGAAAACTGAAATGGAATGATTCTCCATCTCATTTCAGCCCTCCCATAACCCTAATCCCGAAATGGGTTATGGGCCTACTCACTAATCACCCGATTTGGCCCGGTTAAGCAGTTTTTCACCCTCCAAACCTTGTTTCAGCCATATCTCCCAAACGGTAAGTCCGTTTGGCCATTATGACCACTCTACGGAAAGAGAAACTATCAAACGAATCAAATGAAAGGGGTTTCAGGTCAAAATTCCTTTCCAATCAAAAGTTATGGCCAAAAAAGTACCAACTAGGGGCAAAATGGTCATTTAAAAATCGACAAAAATCATGGACATGGGAAATGACTCTAACGGATGTTTCCCAAAGTTACATGACCATACAACTTCATACGGGAAAGAAATAAATATTCTACAATCCTATGATGTGTAGAATACGGGTCGTTACATTTAAATTCAATATATAAAGATTTATATGTTAATTTTGATTAAAACCTATCTAAACAGCTGAATTGACTCACGAAACATATCCCATTGTGTTCGGAATGGAGGTAATTAGTTAGGGGCGATAGTCGTTGGGTTCAAATTGAAGTTCGTGACATAAACAAATTATATTCAAATTAAAAGAATTTAAATAATAATAAATTATAAAATAATTATCTATAAATCCCCCCCGTTAACGAAACCCTAGCCGCCGCATACCTGAAATGAACGGCGAAAACTGTCAGATTTTCCTCCTCAAATCGCGCATGAAATACAACAAGTTAATTCAAGAAATCAAAACGAGAAATGGAGAGCAATCTTTGATCTTTAATTTGGTCCTAATGTGATGGGATTTCATGAGGTATCGGGTTCAAATTAGTGGCTCAAAGGCACTGAGTTCTCCATCGATTTCCAGGCGATAGGCGGGCTCGAGTTTCAAGGGACTGGACGCAGTGGTGGAGGGTGGAACAGCCGATGATGGGGGGCCCTCTGATCGAGCTCCGGCGGTCTGAAGGATGGTGGGCGGTGGTGTTTTGAATTTGACAGTTTTGGGTTACACGATGTTGAAGGTCACGGGTTTTTACACAAGAAGGAAGGTTAATGATTAATTAGGAAATAAATTAATATATTAAGTATTATAAATTTTGTAATCAAATGTATAATTCATCGTATCTTTTTCGTATGAGCATGAAATCGTGTAATTTCAGATCCGTTGCAATCGTGAGGATGAGAGCTTCACAACAAAACTGACCGCGTCCAAAATGGAGCACGTTGAAATTTCAGGCAAATTCAAACCCGAACGGCGGTGAAATTCAGATATAAAAGAACCAATGTGAGAACTTCTCACTAAAATTATTTCTGTACAGTTATTTATTTTGTAACTGCATATATGAATTGCTCTCCGTCGTCCACAGACCATGGACGACTTGTTTGATTGTATTCTATGTTAAAATTGATTATGATGTGAAATGAATTGTGTAAAATATTCACGTGTTGAATAAAATGTTGTAGCATTAAAAATATAATTTTAACGTGTATATGAATGGAAATAAATATTCATTTACAAATCAGACGATTTGTTGATGTACACCCATTTAACTGACTTTGATTGTGATGATAAAAATTTACACATCGCCCAACTATACAAATAATATTCAGAATTTGTTGGTTGAAACCCCACACGGGTATTGAAATGATATTTGACATACACTAATCCCAATTACTTAGTTGTATGTCAATCGATTGGTTGACAGACTGTTATAAGCATTAAATATTTATATTTAATGCTTATGCAGTGTAGAATGCACTCTGGATGATGGTTGATTGTTTATCATGGTTGTTATATACATGTGTTGTATGAAATCCATATAAACAAAATTATATGGTAATTGACTATGTCTGATTCCAATTTAGAAATATTCGAAATAGAAATATTTGAATATAGAAATATTTGAATATAGAAATATTTGAAAATAGAAATATTTTAAAATAACGAATAATTTAAAATAATATTCAGTAAAAGATCAAAATGTGATTTTGATGTCCGATTTTGGATGGACACGAAAATATTTAAATATATAAAGCCGTGTTGATTAGATTAACGCCATTTTGACGTAAACAATATTTATATCGATTTTATTCATTTTTCTAATGAGTATCGAAAAGGAAATGATTTCGAAATATAATATTTTGAAAATATTATCATAAATATATATATTGATGATATGGAATATTCAATTTTGATTTGAAATTGAAAATGAAGTTGAAATCGTTTTGAAAACGAATTTAAAACGATTTATAAAATACGTTTTAAATGGAAATCAACGAAATATATATTATATATGTCTAATATAACAGCCTGAATAGAACGCGCCGCGCTGCGGCAGTTCGCAAATTTCGACCATTGACTTTGAATGGACATTACGGGAGATTCGACCGTCGGATTCACCTAAAACTAGAACCGTTGGGTTCGTATCGGAAAGAGATTTCTAACGAATATTAGAGATTTGAAATCTAATGGTTGGATTTGGAATTATGTCCAAATCAAATTTGGAAAAGGTCGTTGTAAGTGCAGTTCGATGGCCATTTATGGAAATCGACTGTACGGGCGTTGATAAAATTATTAAAAATATCAAGAATTAGTGTAAAATCATAAGAAATGATTTGGAAAGAATTGGGATGAACAATTCCATTTTTGAAAAGATAAAAATAGTTTTTTTTATCGAAATGAACTAGTTATTAACTAGAATTATAATTTAATATTTTTTAATAAATAAATTGGATTTGAAATGGTTTTTTAAAAAAAATAACCAGGATTTCCAATATATAAATTGGAATGGATTTGAATCGAAATTGTCTTGGAATATTTCGATGTTGTATCTCGTGATTATAAATATATTGTTATGGAAATTTGAAAGATACATTTATATCGTTATTTCCAATACGATATTTGTTGTAGTATTTGATATTGAATATAAGCCGATATATTTTCTATTCAGAGCCTTGTATTTAACATCAAATGGGATTTTGGGTTTGTCGTGAACGGTGTCTTCAGTAACACTGTTCTTGAACCCCATGTGATGAGAATAAATCTTTTAATTAAGATTGTTAGAGTTTCCAATTATATTTAATAATTGGAATAAAATGGAATGTGAATTGGGTTTATCGTGAACTGTGTTTTTAACGACATTCGTTCTTTAACCTGATTTACAATGAAATGTGATTTGGAATTTATAAATCTTTTGTTAAGATTTAAAGGAAAATTTCCAAAGTGAAGTTTTCCAATTTAATAAAATAAATTGGAATGAAATGGAATTCGATTTGGTAATAATCGAAGTGGACTTCTGCGGAGGAAGACTGTTAGTATATATGGAATTTCAGAGGCATTGTCGTTATTCCATTTATAGTATTGGTTGGATATGGAAGTTCATATCGACTATATATATATATCGATTTGTTTTCCATGAAAATTCCATTGTTAATGGAATGAGATTTTGGGTTTATCGTGAGCTGTGTTTTAAATGACATTAGTTCTTTAACCCAGTTAAAGATAAGATTAATTTCTTAACATTGAATAATCATTAAGTAATGATTTTTGGGAATTAAAACTGAATTAGAGTTTTAATGAATCTTTAAATAGATTGAAAGGTGAATTTGATAATACTAAAATTATCAAATTCAAGAAATGATCGAGAATGGAGTATCACCAGTTTTGCTCTAGGCGATAGTTAAATCTTTAATTAGGTTTGAACGTGAATTGGTAATTGAATTTACCGATAGCACCGTGGTGTTAGATATGAAGTATTACCAGTTTTGCTTCATGGGATGAATAGGTTGGGATTGGGAAATTAAACAAATGATTACTTCGGTAAGGTTCGCTAATCCCGACTAGTTTGGTTAAACCGTAATTTGGTTTGAATTTATATCCAAAGGAAGATTGAAGAATAAATTTAAAGAATTTATCTTTGATAAAATTAATGGGAACCTTTCCCAAAGTATAAGAATATTTGAATAAAGGAATATTCTGAATTGGAATGAGGCGTATGTTGTGTTTTTATAGCACTTGTTTATTATATACGCGAGTTATTCAGAAAGACCGGGTTTATCCCATTCTGAATAACTGATTCAACGGTATATCGAGGATGAAGACGGTGGTTGAAGATCAGAGGTCTTCACATCGTTTGGATGATTACCGATGTCTTGATTGGGCTGTACACCTAAGACGAGGTAATAAGTGGTGATCGTTCCAGACGTACTTGGAGATCGACCGGATATGCGAGGGCCTCTCTCCTGTATTGGACGTACGGGACGAGGAATAAGGTGGCTCCGGTTTCGTTCAGACCCAGAACGAACTTGTAAATGGATGTGTGTCTAACATTGGATTTCAGTCTGTGTGATTGATAGACATCGGTTGCGTAGCATGAATTGCCAGTATGGCATGCTGAGATGCAAATGATCAAGGCTTCTGTTGAAAAGTACAGTCTTGTGATTGATGATCAAAGCACAGTTTTAATATAGCATAGCTTTGTGTAGCGTTAATTCGCGAGCTTCGCACCCCGGTGTGAACCAGAAATGGGAGAGGTCTTAAGGGAGGACATGTGTTTCCTTCAAGCTAGGAGTGGTGTCAGCGTTTTGCAAGCCCTGACGTTTTACCTATGTGGATGATGGATAGCGAGGCATCTCGGTTATTTTGGTCTCCGCGGAGCCGATGGATGGTCTTTATACATACCAGATTTATGCCCCATAGGACGGGGAAACGTAGTGTTTAGGCATTTTAATCTACTCCGTGTGGACCGGCCCTGACAATCTAAAGGCTTGACAGAGTACTTGCCTGAGGCTCGGGCTAGAGAGTCTCGAAGTGGTAAGGATGCCCCCTTGCCTTGGTTCACAGATGGAAATCCAACTTCCAATACGACGTTGTTTTGATTGTAGAGCCTAGTATGGCGACATAGTGGGATGGGGCACTCATGCCGTCTATGATTGATACATTCATATTTGAAATTGTTTTGACATTATACACATATAGTAATAGTAAAATTTGAAATTTCACATAGCAAGCGTTTTTGGCTATTATAAGGTAAAAACTCTATCCTCCGGCTTGCATTGTGTGATGGGACCTGAGTCTTATAATAGCTTCATTGTTCTTTATTTAGCATTGTGATGTTTGTTTTATGCACTAGTATTCTTGGGGGTAAAGCCGTTCCATGTTATACAATGTGGTCCCTTGATTTACCTAACTTTAAATTCAAATTAATAACTATTTTAGTTCTCACACCAGTCTCATGACCGACCTACAGTTTATTGTTTTAACATAAACTCTGGGTGCCCCTATTTTCCACACGGGAAGCTTGTTGTTTTGGTTTTGCAGATTTATATTCACAGGATTCTGGTTTATGGCTGGAATGATATTCGGAAAGCTCTGTATCCGTGTATCTCTTTCGGTTGTGTTTTGTATTATCTTTCCGCTGCGATGTATTTAAATGTAATTTAAATTCTTTGATAATTTTCTGATGTATAATATTTATTCATACTCAGTTATATTCTTGTACTCTGATGGAAATTGTGGTAATAAGCAATGAAATGTTCTTCTGTTTGTGTTCTGATTTGTCGTGTTCTCAATTCAATCTGTGCTTTCCTTCACGGGGAGTTTCAGGTCGTCTCAAAAATCTTGTAATTGAATGTGATTAAATTAAGACAAAATGAAAAATTTAATAGCTTGGATACTTAATTGAAAGAAAAAAAACTTAGTTATTATAATTATTTTTTATACCCTTTCTAAGTGTCTTTATTTACCTTATTTCTTTATCTAGTCCAAAAACATTCACTTTTTTCCACTTCAAATGTAACAACACATATTTTTAGCCATTTAGTTGAATATTTAAAATTGGCTTTAAATGTTGATTTGGAAATTTCGAATTCAACAATTTTAAGTCATTAATTTAATTTGAATAGTGAAATAATAAATTTAATTCTGAAATTTGTCAAGATAAGTTGGATTTGCAATACTGTATGAATTGGACAACATAAAAGGATTTAATTAAGTTTAGATTTGAATTATAATAATAATTCATTTGTTAAACGTAATTTGTACATATAATTTATAATTAATTAAGAACGAGCTCGCAACATCATGGTAGTTCATAGTTTTACGATTCGAACTTCAATTGAGTATATAGGATCCAATATAAGTCAAATTCTTTAAAAAAGAATCTTCCGGATCTATTGGATTATATTTTTCTAATAAAAGAGAAAAATCGAGATTTCACCTTGTAAATTTTGAGTTATGGCAAAGTCAAATTTTCAGAAAATCGATATAGAATCATTTATGAACTACAATGTTTTATTTAGTAAAACGAAAGGATTGAATGTCGATTTAACTTGAAATTTAAAATATTGAGTTTATTAATCCAAATGATTTATTTTGAAGTTATATAAAATTCTATTTGAATCACTTCATTTCTTTTTGTCCAAGTCACTTCGCTTTTAGTCCAAGTGTGACACCCCACGTCCGTTAATGTCACTCACTAAGGGAATGCATTAAGTTCCGTGAATCGTTATAGGTAATCAGACATAGAATAATTACAAGATAGATATAAATAATATAGCAGCGGAAATTTAATTTTTTATTTCAATAAAAATACCATGGTCCATAATTTCATAAGTCATAAAAACCATTATAATAAAATAACTTCTGTCTTGCATCATCAGAGTACATAAGTAGATAAAAAGCAGGATTCCCCAAATGAAAGAGTTAAGCCATAGTAGAGATAAGAACTTGAGCCATACTTCAGAAATAGCTCCTAGCAAGATGATATATGAATCCTGACTAAGCCTGGGTGTTTCCTCCTTGAGAACCGTGCCGAGAGGGCGGAACGGAAGAAAGAAGGAGAAACGGAAAGGGTCAGACATAAAGTCTGGCGAGTCTAATTACTTTTAGCCAGTAGATAAATAAAAGTAACATGATAGGCATTTAAAGTGGATAAGGGAGATCACTACATAAATGGAAGGTGTGACAAGGTAAACAAGATAAGGCGTACATGCCTCACTAATGATTACTCTGCACTATTACTAGTATATCCAGAAAGAGACGATCCCTTCAACTATAAGGTGGTAGACTTATGTATACGTCCAAATGTATCCTAACTACCCTAATCAATCGGCTCCTTAATCCTCGTAGATACCTTGTGCTGGCCCCACAGTAGAAGGTATCACTTCCTAAAGTGGCAACCCCTCATCGTAATAATGTGCACAACCATATCTACAGGTGTCACGGTCGTCTTATCCCCTTCTGCACGGCTCATGCACGCACATGGCCCAGTTGGTTTGCGCCGCCCATACCGTCCTCCACGTTTGGATCTCTTACAATCAGTCAGTAAGCGTGCCCCTTCTCCGCCTAGTATGGAGTACTTTGTTTGATACCTACTCCAGGTTACTGACTGAAATGGGTCCCACATAATATGATACAAGCTCTACCCTTTGTCTTGTATCCCCCACTAGGTTTTCACTGACTGTGTATACCACTAGGTGTCTTTATGTACATAGCCTTATTTATTTCTACCGGTTATGCTTACCTATAGGTATCTTTAATACATAACCCCTAATCTTCCAACTGGTTATTCTTACCTATAGGTGTCTTTAATTACATAACCCTATTACTTCTACAAGTTATGTTTACCCTAAGAGGCGTCTTTAATAACATAACTATATTATTTCCACCGATTATGTATACCACTAGGTGTCTTTAATTACATAATCTTAATCGGTTAAGTTTGTGGGCCTATTATCCATCCCCTCTTCAGATTTACTTAACCCACCCCTCAACCATGTTTACTTGACCCCCAACTTAAATTTAAGTTCATACAATCCCTATGGATTAACTTAGGTTAAGTAATCCAATTCTGTACCATGTCCATTTATGGTTTCATAATGGGCCAGACCTCCCACATTAGGCCTACAACATGTGGATGCTGGATATGTCGGCCGGGTTCGGGCAGATTTATTCCACAGTTGGGCCTAACCTCGTGTCATAGCCCGATTCATAATTTTGTACTTGGACCTCCCACATTAGGTTCACCATTAGTGGCTGCTGGATATGCCGGTCGGGTCCGGGCAGACTTCCACCACTAATGCAACCTAACCTCGTGTCATAAGTACAATTACGATTCCTAATTATAATTACTAGACATTCCATTTTTAATTAATTAATCAATTAATTAACGCTTTCCTTTTGTAGGTGTCAATACCTATTTTGCCCAATAATTTGAATTACATGTCCATAAATGTTCATATTCAAATTATGCCATTTTTAATAAATTTACCAATTATTTTATCCTTTCCTTTGACAGGTGTCAATACCTATTTTTCCCAATAATTTTAATTACATGTCCATAAATGTTCACATTCAAATTGTGTCATTTTTAATTAATTTACCAATTAATTAATCCTTTCCTTTTATAGGTGTCAATACCTATTTTGCCCAATAATTTGAATTACATGTCCATAAATGTTCATATTCAAATTATGCCATTTTTATCCCTTTTTCCTCCGTTCCTTAACTAGCGCCCTCACAAAATTGGCAACATGCCTAGGCTAGACAATAGCCTAGTCATAAACGATAATAGGGAAAATAATGGGAATATACTAAAATGATCATCTTGGCATAAACATAAACTTGTATGATAATAAGGTGAACATACATACTACATGGACATGAAATTGTCATCATAACAAGGTGGACATAAAACTGATGAACTATGATGTCACAATATCTAAATTAGCCGTTTTAGATGTCCAATCGGTTTAAATCTAACATGATAACATAGGGTGACAATTTAGCTAGATCACATAAAATAGATCTAACATGTTAACATAAGGGGACAATTTAGATCACATAAAATAGATCTAACATGAATTATAAGGTGACAAATTTAGATCACATAGGATAGATCTAACATGAATCATAAGTTGACAATTATAGATCACATAGGATGGATCTAACATGAATCATAAGGTGACAAATTTTAGATCACATAGGATAGATCTAACATGAATCATAAGGTGACAATTTTAGATCACATAGAATAAATCTAACATGATAATTTTAGATCACATAGAATAGATCTACATACATCCGCGTCATAGCATATCATAAAAGTTACACCCCAAGATCCATAATGATAACATAGTAGAACAATTTGAATTGGATCCACAAAAATAGATCTATTATGACACAGCACAAGATCTAACAATAACATAGATTTAAAGTCTACAACGTATCCAAATCACAGTCTTTCATAATTCACTATTATTTATTTAAACCTAAAAGCAACTATAACTCACTGTGATTGGATTGCTAAGATGGTTGGAAAAAGTTTTGAGTCTATGTTTGAATCTCAGAACTTGATATGCTTAAGAAGAAGATGATGGATGCTAATTCAGTTCAGAATCCAACAGAGTCTGGCCACCATTATTTCTTTTTAAAGAAAAAAAAGGATATGAGATATATTTATAGCTGCTGGGTTACATAATTCGGATGCTACCTCAGCCCTAATGAAATTGGGTCAGGTCACAGGTCGTCGGTCACTCGAAAAAGGCCCGAATACCAGAAACTATTCTGGGCGCACTTTACAGGTGCGCTAGTGCAAAATTGCCTTGGTGCACTTGGCATGTGCACCAGTTATATCTGGTTTTGATTTTCAACTTTCTTTCGTCTGTAACTTCTTCATACGTTATCCATTTTACGCAAACTAGGTATCTATCCTGACCAGAATTTCGAGACGGACGTAATGACATAATCAGTTTCCCTTAATTATTAATATTAAATTAATTATTCTTTGATTTATCCTCTTTAATGTCATTAAAATCCGGGGTGTTACATTCTCCCCTACTCAAAGGATTTTGTCCCCGAAATCTCCAAGTCGAGAAGAATGCATATCCTACCATCCATTATCCTCTACTCATCCATCAATCACTGGCATCCATTGTCCTTAAGTATTTCTAATGCTTTCATGAATATATTCAAAAGTGTGTGTATATGTCCCAACACTAATGCAAAAATCGGGCGGTCTACTGATTCAGTTGATCTCCTTAATGCAATGTATGTTAGTGCCATGAATCCAATATGTATGCAAATAAGCCTATTATAACATATAAGCTCTACATGTGTATGTACTCATTCATCCAAATGCAACATCCATATGCTAGTTCATCCATTTCCATCCATAAAAGAAAAGAAAATGTACACATATCCATATGCAGTATGAAAGTGATTGAGCCGATCTTAGTGCCTAATGTATGTGTACATGCGTCCACATGCAACCACTAGCAAACACTTGCATCCACTTGCATCCATCAAACATAACATGTTTCAAACACATGCTTACATCCCCAGGATTCCTATCTAAAGGTCGAAAATACTATGGACATGATGTACTCAAATGATAGAAACAAGTACTGATTAAGCTTTTGGAAAAAGGAATTAAGAACATACCCTCGAAGAGAAAAGGGTACGAAGCACGAATCTGTGGGTCACCTTGTTGCGAAGCTCCTATTTGGTCCATAAGATTCAGTCGTATCTCCAAGGATGCAAACAAATCAGGAAAAACCTCGATGGAGGGTCTAAAATCAAAAGCTGATATGAACTCCAAGTTGTTTCTTTCCACAAACAGAGGACTCAAGGCCACCCTTTGCCTACTTAGTGCATCTGCCACCACATTACCCTTGCCAGGGGTATAAGAAATCTCAAAATTATAAGAAGCTAGAAACTCCATCCACCGATGTTGCCTTAAATTGAGATCCTTCTACGAGAATAGATACTCGAGAGATTTATGATCGGTGTATAACTCGAACTTCACTCCAAGTAAATAATGACGCCATGTCTTTAAAGCAAACACTATGGAAGCTAGCTCAAGATCATGGGTGGGGTAGTATTTTTCTGAACTCTCAGCTGTTTACCCCCATAACACACTACTTTCCCTTCTTGCAGTAGGAACGTACCAAGCCTTGTACCGCATGCATCAGTGTAAACGGTAAACACGTTATTTCCATCAGGGAAGGTCAAGACTGGGGCTGTTGTCAGAGCCTTCTTCAGTCCTTGGAAAGCAATGTCACAGTCTATATCCGATGAGAATGCCAAGTTCTTCTTCGTCAGCCTAGTGAGTGGGGCTAATATCCTTGCAAAGTCCTTAATGAACTTCCTATTGTAACCTGCCAACCCAATAAAGCTTCTCACCTCGGTTGCATTTTTAGGAACCTGCCATTCTTGCACTGCAACCACCTTCGCAGGATCTACAACTATCCCTTCTTTGGAGACCACATGCCATAAGAATCTCACCTCTTTTCTCCCAAAAAAATGGCATTTGGAGAACTTTGCTTTAAGCTGATGGTCACAGAGAGTTTTCAAAACTTCTCTCACATGCTGGGCATGCTCTTCTTCGCTTTTGGAGAAGACCAAAATATCATCAACAAAGACTACCCAAACTTATTTAGGAACTCCCGAAACACCCTACTCATCAGATCGACAAAATAGGCGGGTGCATTCGTCATCCAAAAAGGCATAATTAGCCATTAAAAGAAACTGTCTGGAGTCCTAAAGGCAGTCTTATCTATGCTGTCCTTAGCCACCCTCAACTGATGGAACTCTGTGGCCATGTCTAACTGGGAAAATACCGAGGTAGCAACAAGCTGATCAAATAAACCATCAATCCTCAGAAGCGGGTGCCTATTCTTCTTAGTGAGCTTATTCAGCTCCCTGTAATCAACACACAAACGAAGCAAACCATCCGCCTTAGTTGTGAATACTATTGGAGCACCCCATCCAGATATGCTTCGTCTGATAAACCCTTTCTCAAGTAGCTCCCCTACTTGCTTACTCAGCTCCTACCTTTCCCTTGGAGCGATCTGGCGCACTGGTAGTGCAACTGGATTTGCATTGTCCACTAGATATATGAGAAAGTCGATCTCGTGCCTTGGAGGTAAACCCTGAACCTCATCAAAAACATCGGAAAAATCTTGTACTATTGGAACAGATTGCTGATCGTCAACAGATACATCAAGAGACTCTAGGAAACTAAGCATAACCGACCCTTGTGGGTCACATGAAATCTCGAGGGTTCTCCCCTGACAAGCCCACAGTGGAAGCAAGAATTCTTCCCTCGCTTACATTCTTTAACCAGATGACCTTCCTTCCCATAATGGTGACATTTTCTCTTATCCTTGCCTTTATCATTTTTCCCTCCTTTCTTCTGTTGTTGTTGTTGTTGCTGCTGCTGCTACTGTTGTTGCTGCCCCTTCTTGGGCCACACCTTATTATTCTGCGATGTCCCCTCAGCCTTTGTTTCCTTCTTTTCTGTAAGGACCCATAACTTCCCCGTGAAGGAAAGCCCGGATTGCCTTAAGAACAAACCACATCGGAACATAAACAGAAGAACATTTCATTGTTAATTACAACAATTCCATCAGAATACAAGAATATACAGAGTATGAATAAATATTATACATCAGAGAAATATCAGAGATTTAATTACATTACTGCATCAGAAAAATAATACAATACACAACTGGAGGAGATATACAGATACAGAGCTTTCCGGATATCGTTCCAGCTGTAAACCAGGATCCTGTGAATATAAATCTACAAAACCTAAACTACTAGCTGCCCGTGTCAAAATAAGGGCACCCAGAGTTTAGGTTAAAATAATAAACTCCAGGTCAGTCATGTGACTGGTGTGAGAACTAAAATAGTTATTTAAAACTTTACTTTAAATTAGATATATCAAGGGACCACGCCGTATAACACGGAACGGGTTTCCTCCCAAGAATATCATTGCATATAACAAAACAGCACAATGCTTTTTGGAAAAATGAAGCTATTATAAGACACAAGTCCCAACACACAATGCAACACAAGCCGTAGGACAGGGTTTTCCCTTATAATAGCCAAACATGCTTGGTACGTTAAAAACAAATCAATTGATACTATTATAAGTGCATAGTGTATAAAACAACTTCAAATATAAATGTATCAATCGTAGATGGCATGGGTACCATATATCATGTCGCCAATACTAGGCTCTACGATCAAAACCACAAATTTCGTATTTGGAAGTTGGGTTTTCATCTGTGAACCAAGGCAAGGGATCATCCTCACCGAATTAGAGACTCTCTAGTCCGAGCCTCAGGCAAGCCTTGGATCATCAAAGCTGGTCCACCGATGTGGATTATTATGCCTGAACACTGCGTTTCCCCGCCCTTTGGAGCGTAAATGAGCCAAATGACTCCATCGGCTCCACATAGTCACCGATATATCCGAGGCACCTCGCAATCCAACAACCACACAGGTGAAAATAATATAAATGTCAGGGCTGGTAGGTCACTTACACCACCCTAGCTAGAAGGAAACGCATGCCCTCCCTGAGGTCCTCTCCCATTTCCGGTTCACAACCGGGGTGTGAGGCTCGCGAATTAACGCTACACAAAGCTACGCCACAAAGGCCGTGCTTTGATCATCAACCACAAGACTCTGCTTTTCAACAGAAGCCTTGATCATTTGCATCTTAGCATGCCACACAGGCAAACCACTCCATGCAACCGATATCCATCAATCACACAGAATGATATCCAATGTCAGACACACAATCCATTTACAAGTCCGTTCTGGGTCTGAACGAAACAGGAGGCACCTTGTACCTCACATATCCATCGATCTCCAAGTACGTCTAGATGATCACCAACTGATTCCCTCCTCTTGGGTGTACAACCCAATCAAGATCATCAGTAATTATCCAAACGATGTGAAGACCTCCGGTCTTCGACCACCGTCTTCATCCTCGACACGTCGTCGAATCAGTTATTCAGAATGGGATAAACCCGGTCTTTGTGAATAACTCGCGTATATAATAAACAAGTGTTACAAAAACACAACATACGCCTCATTCCAATTCAGAATATTCTTTTATTCAAATATTCTTATATTTTGGGAAAGGTTCCCATTAATTTTATCAAAGATAAATTCTTTAAATTTATTGTTTAATCTTCTTTAAAATATCAATTCAAACCAAATTATGGTTTATCCAAACTAGTCGGGATTAACGAACCTTACCGAAGTAATCATTTGTCGAATTTCCCAACTCCAACCTATTCATCCTATGAAGAAAAATTGGTAATACTTCATATCTAACACCACGGTGTTATCGATAAATTCAAATACTATTTCACGTTCAAATCTAATTAAATATTTAACTAACGCTTGGAGCAAAACTGGTGATACTCCATTCTCGATCATTTCTTGAATTTGATAATTTTAATTATCTAATTCACCTTTCAATCTATTTAAAGATTCATTAAAACTCTACTTTAGTTTTAATTTCCAAAAATCATTACTTAATGATTATTCAAATCCTGGAAAGAAATCCTCTTTAATTGGGTTAAAGAACTAATGTCATTTAAAACACAGCTCACGATAAACCCGAAATCACATTTTATTTCAATTCCAATTAAGTATTATTTAATTGGTATACTTCATTAAATCTAAATAAAAAGATTTAATCCTTTTCTCAACTGGGTTTAAGAATAGTGTTAATGAAGACACCATTCACGACAAACCTAAATCCCATTTGATATTAAATACAAGGCTCTGAATAGAAAATATATCGGCTTATATTCAATATCAAATTCTGCGACCAACAAAAATCATATTGGAAATAACGATATAAATATATCTTTCAAATTTCCATAACAATATCTGTATAATCACGAAATCCAACATCGAAATATTCCAAAGACAATTTCGATTCAAATCCATTCCAATTCAATTATTGGAAATTCTGGTTACTTTTAAAACCCTTTCAAATCCAATTTATTTATTTCAAAAATAAATGGATTATAATTCTAGTTCAAATCATTTCTAATGATTTTACACAAATTATTGATATTTTTAATAATTTTATCAAGGCCCGTACAGTCGATTTCCATCAACTGCCATTGAACTGTACTTACAACGACCTTTTCCAAATTTGATTTGGACAATATTCCAAATCCAACCGTTAGATTTCAAATCTCTAAATTCGTTAAGAAATCTCTTTTCGATACGAACCTAACAGTTCCGGTTTTAGGAGAATCCGACGGTTGGATCTCCCGTAATGTCCATTCGAAGTCAATGGTCGAAATTCGTGAACTGCCGCAGCACGGCGCGTTCTATTCAGGCCATTATATATATAATATAAATATATTATATATATCGTCGATTTCCTTTTAAAACATATTTTATAAATCGTTTTAAATTCGCTTTTGAGACGATTTCAACTTCATATTCAATTTCAAATCAAAATTGAATATTCCACATCATCGATATATAAATGACAATATTTTCAAAACATTAGATTTTGAAATCAATTCCTTTTCGATATTCAGTATAAAAATGAATAAAATCGATATAAATATCGTTCGCGTCAAAATGACACATATCTAATCAACACGGCTTTATATATTTCAATAGCTTCGTTATTCTATTCAATAAATGAATATCTTCTTCAACACATGAATATATATTTTATTCAACACATGAATATTTGTTAATTTTTACTTACAATAAAAATGTGAATTCTATTGTATAAAATATTTCGTTCAACACATGAATATTTTCAACACATGAGTATTGTCAACACATGAGTATTGTCAACACATGACTATTTTCTATATTCAATACATGAATATATATTTCATTCAACACATGAATTTTCTTTTATTCAACACATGAATTTTCTTTTATTCAACACATGAATATTTATTTTATTCAACACATGAATTTTCTTTTATTCAACACATGAATTTTATTTTAAAATATTCTTTATCTTCAAATTGGAATGGGGTCCAATCAAATATCATATAATGTTACTTATATGGGTTCCATACAACACATGTATATAATAGCAACGATAAATAATCAACCATCATACAGAGTGCAACACACAACTTCATAAGCATTAAACAGAAATAATTAACGCTTACACAGTCTGTCTACCTATCGATAGACATACAACTAAACAATTGGGATTAATGTATGTGAAATATCATCCCAACATCCGTGTGGGGTTTCAATCCATAAACAGTGAATATTATTTGTGCAGTTGGGCGATGTGTAAAATTTATCGTCCCAATCAATATCCTTCAAATGGGTGTACATAAACAAATCGTTCGATTTGTAAATGAATATTTATTTATTCACGTTCACATTAAATTTATATTTTTTAACGATAAATAATTTATTTCAACACATGAATAAATATTTTATCTCATACCACATCACAATCAATTTTCACCACACAACAAAATCAAACAAGTCGTTCATGGTCTGTGGACAACGGGTGTCGGGTGCTGCTAAGCACCATCTACATCCTAATATATAATTTTAACTAGAAAACAAGAATTATAGTGAGAAGTTCTCACCTTTGGGATCCACTCCTCCAGTCCTTATCTCTAAACGGTTTGAATTCAGATTTGTTTTCCAACAATACCATCGTAATCTGTATCACGCAGTTGATCGTTAAAAATCATATTTTTATACTGTTACTTAACACATGAAAATCATATTTTTATACTGTTACTTCATACATAAAAATCATATTTTTATACTGTTACTTCACACATAAAAATCATATTTTTATGTTGATGTTTATATTATAAAAATTATATTTTTATTATCTCCATAATAAAAAATCATATCTTTATTACTTCTATAATATAAAAATCTAATCTTTATAGTTTTAATTTTTTTTACCTTTCTACTTATATGATAAAAATCCAAATCCTATTCGTATATAAATATCTCACCTTTTCTATGATATTCATATTGGAAAATCATACTTTTTAAACAACCCTTTACTTGACATTAAATACATAAAGATCCATAAGAAAAAAGGGGATTTACAGGTGATTTTCAACGAAGGGGGGAGGGGTCTGCTGCGCTCATGGCGGCAGGATGGGGAAGTCGCGGTCGTGGTGGGGTGGTGCTGGCGCAGGCGGAGCAGGGGTCCAGGTGGCAGCGGTTCGGGTTCATAGGCTAGGGCTTCTTCGAACGGGCTGTGGTGAGAAGGGGGTCGAGGGTGGAGGATTGGGCAGCGGAAGGAGGGGGAAGCGATCGGGGGGGGGGGGGGGGTGTGGAGCTCGAGATCGCCAGTGGCTGCCGGGGTCTAGTAGGGCAACGGGGAATTGGGTTTGAATGATGAGGGTTTTTCTTTTTTTTATTCCATCGTTGACTGATAAAGAGGAAAGGAGGGCAAGGGTTTAAATATATATATATATATTAATAATTTAATTAATTCCCAAAAAGTAGCTTTTAATTTCAAACTCCAAACGAGGCCCAATGACTATCACCCCTAGCTAATTACCCCTATTCCGAACACAACGGGATAGGTACCGTAAGCCAATTCAGCTATTTCGATCTGTTTCCGTCAAAATATAAATATAAATCTATATACTGAATTTGAACGCACATTTCAATTTACCGGAGCCACATACTAACCCTAAAAATTCCAAAAAAAATATTTCTAGCTTTGTATTGACGATACGGTCTTAACAAAACTAATTTCGTCAAATTCTGAGATTGTTTGAAAAATGGCAATTTTCTGGTCGACCGAAATTGACAGAAACTATCAAAACATGTTTTCTTTCGCCACGCTCACATATTGATTCAGAAAATTACGAATTTTGGAATCTAGAAATAACTTGACATCTCGAATCCAACAAAAGTGGTTTCGTCGAAAATAGAGGTCGTTTGCAAAATTTCCATTTTTAAGGGACAAAATTCCACAACGACTTTTCTGAATTTTCAACTGGACATAACTTTTTATTCCCGCTATGAAATTTTGATTTTTCGGATTCGTTGGAAAGATATTTTCAAATAGATTCTAATATTTTTGGTTTTGTTAAAATCCGGTTTATTTTGAATCCTGTACATTCATTTGAACTTGGAAATCGAATTTTCGAACTACCGTGCCATTCTCAATTCCTTTTATAATTAAAAATAAATATTTATATTCTAACGACGATTCAAATAAATATATCCTTTTTAATTCTATTCGAAATAAATTTTTTGTCGTTGTTATTTAAAATAAATCATTTTAAATATTCAAAATTCACTCAAATTGCCAAAATAAATTTTTTAAATTGGCTTAGATTTCCAGGTTATTACAATCTCCCCCACTTAAAACTTTTCGTCCCCGAAAAGGAACGAAGCTGAAAGTTGTTTTACAAACCAACTCAACTTTCATTATTTTCATTATGGCTTAAGTTCTTCAACTTTTCAGTTTCTAAAAACTTTTCAAATTTTTCAAAAATTTGGCTAACACCCTAATTTTTCGGAAAATTTCGCCATAACCTCCCCTGCACTGGAGCACCGGGAAAATCCCGAAATTTCCATATAGGCCTCTCCAATCCAAAAAGAAAACGAAACAGCCAATCGGCTCATAAAATCATCCAAAACCCAAGAAATACAATAAACATGTACTTATTTGTTGGGCAAACAATTTTATTCTTCTGCTCTAGCCTCTTTGCTATGACCTGTTCAATGGATACACATGTATATGCATGCAATTTCAAACAATTTTCAATTCAGTCCAACATTTGATATAATTTGGCTAAATGGTTCAAATTCTAATTAATCACAACAATAATCAAACAACACAATCAGCAATCAATTAGTTGATTATCTTTTCAAATTCATAACTTGGATACATGTACAGAAAATCATGTTTTTGATGCCAAGTCACAACAATATATTCTACCTATATTTTGGTTCTCACACCAGTCAATTGGAATCATATAGATATCCCACCTTCGAAACTCGAACACAGACACTGATGATGAGGCCTCATTATCAGAATCATCTCCGGGCGACTAGAGTGTGATTCTATATCTATCCAATATTTTAAAACTTCGAATACCCACGGATCAGACGTATACACAAAATCTTTATATATTGGATTGCCCAAATTCAATACAAATAAATATCCAAATATGTAGAATAAAGGTTAAATTTTCAAAACAAAATTCGTTTTCATTATAAAAATATACTCTTTACACTCGTTCTGGGATACTACTGATCCCATCTCTAATGAGTCATTCTCATTGGATATTGCTAATCCAATCTCTGATGAATTCTTTCATTTGGTTCTAACGTGTCCTGTTCTCTGAGCTCTGTAAACCAAAGCTTTGATACCACTGCAAGGACCCGTAACTTCCCCATGAAGGAAAGCTCGGATTGCCTTGAGAACAAACCACATCGGAACACAAAAAGAAGAACATTTCATTGTTAATTACAACAATTCCATCAGAATACAAGAATATACAGAGTATGAATAAATATTATACATCAGAGAAATATCAGAGATTTAATTACATTACTGCAGCGGAAAAATAATACAATACACAACTAGAGGAGATATACGGATACAGAGCTTTCCGAATATCGTTCCAGCTGTAAACCAGGATCCTGTGAATATAAATCTGCAAAACCAAAACTACTAACTGGCCGTGTCAAAATAAGGGCACCTAGTGTTTAGGTTAAAACAATAAACTCCAAGTCAGTCGTGTGACTGGTGTGAGAACTAAAACAGTTATTTAAAACTTTACTTTAAATCAGATATATCAAAGGACCACGCCGTATAACACGGAACGGGTTTCCTCCCAAGAATACCAGTGCATATAACAAAACAGCGCAATGCTTTTTGAAAAAATGAAGCTACTATAAGACCCATGTCCCATCACACAATGCAACACAAGCCGGAGGACAGGGTTTTCCCATATAATAGACAAACATGCTTGGTACGTTAAAAACAAATCATTTGATACTATTATAAGTGCATAAAACAACTTCAAATATAAATGTACCAATCCTAGACGGTATGGGTACCATATATCATGTTGCCAATACTAGGCTCTACAATCAAAACCGCAAATTTCTTATTTGGAAGTTGGGTTTCCATCTGTGAACCGAGGCAAGGGATCGTCTTCATCGAATTCGAGACTCTCTAGCCCGAGCCTCAGGCAAGCGCGCAGGCAAGCCTTGGATCGTCAGGGCCAGTCCACCGATGTGGATTATTATGTTTGAACGCTGTGTTTCCCAGCCCTTTGGGGCGTAAATGAGCCAAATGACTCCATCGGCTCCACATAGTCACCGATATATCCGAGGTGCCTCGCAATCCAACAACCATACAGGTGAAATAATATAAATGTCAGGGCTGGTAGGTCACTGACACCACCCTAGCTAGAAGGAAACACATGCCCTCCCTGAGGTCCTCTCCCGTTTCTGGTTCAGAACCGGGGTGTGAGGCTCGTGAATTAACGCTACGCAAAGCTACGCCACAAAGGTCGTGCTTTAATCATCAACCACAAGACTCTGCTTTTCAACAGAAGCCTTGATCATTTGCATCTTAGCATGCCATACAGGCAAACCACTCCATGCAACGGATATCTATCAATCACACAGAATGATATCCAATGTCAGACACATAGTCCATTTACAAGTCCGTTCTGGGTCTGAACGAAACCGGAGGCACCTTGTACCTCGTATATTCATCGATCTCCAAGTACGTCTGGACGATCACCAACTGATTCCCTCCTCTTGGGTGTACAACCTAATCAAGATCATCAGTAATTATCCAAACGATGTGAAGACCTCCGGTCTTCGACCACCGTCTTCATCCTCGACACATCGTCGAATCAGTTATTCAGAATGGGATAAACCCGGTCTTTCTGAATAACTCGCATATATAATAAACAAGTATTACACAAACACAACATACGCCTCATTCCAATTCAGAATATTCTTTTATTCAAATATTCTTATACTTTGGGAAAGGTTCCCATTAATTTTATCAAAGATAAATTCTTTAAATTTATTCTTTAATCTTCTTTTGAAAATCAATTCAAACCAAATTATGGTTTATCCAAACTAGTCGGGATTAACGAACCTTACCGAAGTAATCATTTGTCAAATTTCCCAACCCCAACCTATTCATCCCATGAAGCAAAACTGGTAATACATCATATCTAACACCACGGTGTTATCGGTAAATTCAATTACCATTTCAAGTTCAAATCTAATTAAAGATTTAACTAACGCTTGGAGCAAAACTGGTGATACTCCATTCTCGATCATTTCTTGAATTTGATAATTTTAATTATCAAATTCACCTTTCAATCTATATAAAGATTCATTAAAACTCTACTTCAGTTTTAATTTCCAAAAAACATTACTTAATGATTATTCAAATCCAGGAAAGAAATCCTATCTTTAACTGGGTTAAAGAACTAATGTCATTTAAAACATAGCACGCGATAAACCCGAAATCACATTCCATTTCAATTCCAATTAAATATTATTTAAAAGGTATACTTCATCAAATCTAAATAAAAATATTTAATCCTTTTCTCAACTGGGTTTAAGAACAGTGTTAATGAAGACACCATTCACGACAAACCCAAATCCCATTTGATATCAAATACAAGGCTCTGAATAGAAAATATATCGGCTTATATTCAATATCAAATTCTACGACCAACAAATATCGTATTGGAAATAACGATATAAATATATCTTTCAAATTTCCATAACAATATCTGTATAATCACGAAATCCAACATTGAAATATGCCAAAGACAATTTCGATTCAAATCCATTCCAATTCAATTATTGGAAATTCTGGTTACTTTTAAAACCCTTTCAAATCCAAATTATTTATCTCAAATATAAATGGATTATAATTCTAGTTCAAAACTAGTTCATTTCGATAAAAATCTATTTTTATCTTTTCAAATATGGAATTTTTCATCCTAATTCTTTCCGAATCATTTCTTATGATTTTACACAAATTATTGATATTTTTAATAATTTTATCAAGGCCCGTACAGTCGATTTCCATCAACGGCCATTGAACTGTACTTACAACGACCTTTTCCAAATTTGATTTGGACAATATTCCAAATCCAACCATTAGATTTCAAATCTCTAATATTCGTTAGAAAGCTCTTTTCGATATGAACCCAACGGTTCCGGTTTTAGGAGAATTCGACGGTCGGATCTCCCGTAATGTCCATTCGAAGTCAATGGTCGAAATTCGCGAACTGCCGCAGCGCAGCGCGTTCTATTCGAGCCATTATATATGTAACACCCCGAATTTCAATTAACACTAATGGTTAGTAATTGAAGTATAATTAATCTCAGATGTCAGAATCAGGGGAAACGGGCTGCGTCATTGCGTTCGTCTCGGAAAAATACGCGAAATAGAGTCCGAGTTTGCGTAAAACGGGTGCCGTATGAAAGAGATATGGACGAACGAAGTTAGGCAGAAAAACCCGAAACAGGCCAGAAATGCACTGGCGCACTTGTGAAGTGCGCCAGCACAAAAATGCACTGGCGCACTTGTGAAGTGTGCCAGTACAAAAATACACTGGCGTACTTGGGAAGTGCGCCCATGTCGGGACAAGAAACCTGCACAGTTTCTAGAGAGTTCTGTGGTTGGGTGCACCAGTTTGGGGTTTGGGCTTGGTCTTAGGGCTGGTTTCTGGAAAGTTCCGAAATCTAAGGGTCCTAATCTAATCTAGGGTTAATCCTATGGCCTAAAACACTTGCCTAATCTATAAATAAGACCCTAACCTAGCCCTAAATCATCATTAATCTATCCTACAACTAAACTATGGCAAAATTTTACCTCTCATGGCCTCCACTAATTTATGAAGAGGGTTGCAAGCTAATCACTCTCTAATCAACCTCTAATCCATTCTAAGCATCTTAATCTTCTTCATTTGGAGTGCAAATTGGCTAGTTGTGAGTTTCTATCACTCTAATGATCAATTGCTAAACTAAGTAGATGAGATATGATGAGATCATATGGTTTTGTTTGTGGATTAATGGGTTTTAAGTCATATGACATGATGTTAGTTTGCTAATGTATGTGGGTTATGCAAGTTTTGTGCTTTGTGATCATATGTTAATATGCAAGTTACATGTATGATAATATGCAAGTTACATGTATGATAATTATGCAAGTTGTATGTTTCTTCATATGCAAGTTTATGAGTTCATATGCAAGTATGTAACATGTTATGCAAGTTCATATGCAAGTTTATGAGTTCATATGCAAGTTATGTAACATGTTATGCAAGTTCATATGCAAGTTATGTGACATATTATGCAAGTTCATATGCAAGTCATGTATTTGTTAATATGTAAGTTTATGTAACATGTTATGCAAGTTAATATGCAAGTTATGTGACATGTTATACAAGTTAATATGCAAGTTATGTGACATGTTATACAAGATTATATGCAAGTTATGTGACATGTTATGCAAGTTCATATGCAAGTTATGTGTTTGTTAATATGCAATATGGCACCTTTGAAACATGTTCATACATATGCAAGTTGACACCTTTTATATGTGTTATGTCATGAGAACGAAATTACGTGGGAACGATGGGGTTAATTAAATGCATATGTTAATAAGATTGTGTGAAATTAATATAATTATGCATAACATAAAATAAATGAACATAGTATGGGAATTTGCCTATTAAGTTAGGTGTACCCATACTATGTGTTGGGAATTTGCCTATTAAGTTAGGTCTACCCATACTATGGAATTGGGAATTTACCTATTTAGTTAGGTCTACCCATATTCTTAAAAATGTGTAATTAATTAGGGATAATTAATATAAATTATAAGGGTGATTAATTAGGTGTAATTAATTGACTAAGACACGAGGTTGGACTCAGTTGTAGCGTAAAACTGCCCGGACCCAACCGGCTTAACCAGTTGCTACAAATGTTAGCCCAATGTGAGAGGTCTTAGGCACAAACTAAATACGTGATTAATGTAAAGACACGAGGTTAGACTCGGTTATGACATAAGGCTGCCCGGACCCAACCGGCTTAACCAGCGGTCATAAAAGACAGTCTAATGTGAGAGGTCTTTACAAAGGTTACGATCTTAATTAATTAATTAAGAAACACTTAACCACATTAGCATGTAGAGGGACATGAGGGGTTAAGTGGGTGCCTTGGGTGGCATGTGGAAATCTAGTGGTTGCCTTGGGTGGCAATAGAAAATACGATTAGAATACTTAACCAAAGTGGAACATGTAATTAAAACATGATTAAAGGGTTAAGTGGGAAACACTAGTGTGTGGGCCAAGCTTAGGGGGATAGCTTGTGCTGGGGGCCCATTTCAACCAGTAACCCATACGTATCTTAGTGGGCTCGACCCATGTCGAGGACGGGACACGCATACTGGGCTTGACTATAAGAGGCCAAAATGGGTTAGCGGTGCCAACGCATGACCAACGGGTTTCATATGCGTGTGTGGACCCGGGCTGGTAAATAAGACGTTGTTGCATCGTGTAGATATAAGCCGTGCACCGTTAGTTTTATCAGGTTGCCACGTTGGGGAATGGTACACCCCACGGTGGGGCCAGCACGGGTATCTACGTTAGGGAGCCGATCGAATGGGGAGTAGTGTGTACACCTAGTGGACTGTAGGGCCCCGTGGCGTCTACTTAGTCACCTAGGGGTACGCGAGAACTATTAAGTTAATTTTATAAGTCCATGGGTGGGATCAACCTTTAAGTTAGGAATGACTGGTGTGGTGCAGTTTAGTAATTTACCTTTGGAAGGGTAGATGCGTCTTTATCTTTTATCTTAGTTTAGTTGACTGCTTAGTGTAGCCATTCATCCCCATTAGTTACCGTATATCAGTTTATGTCTTCTCTGGTTACTTTAACGATTGTATTGTTAAAGTTATAGGACTCGCTCAGACTTATGTCTGACCCCGTTGTTTTTATCTTTTTCCCAACCCTCAGGTCCTACGGTGGATCCTAGCAGTAGTGGAGCTTGATCGGATTGCTGTTCCAGTCTTTAGGAGCTTGGATAGATGTAAAGCTCCAGTTACCCAGTTATCTTTTCTTTTGTCATGGCTATTGTATGAGAGTGGGATTATGTACTTCTTTATTTTTATGGATATTGTACTTGACTTTTATTGTGGTTTTATGATGTAACCAGACATGTTTTACTTCCGCTGTTATGAGATGATGTTTTAAATTTCAAGTACTATTTATATCTGTCTTGTTGTAATTTTTCTGTTCTATATTCACTAAAAATACTCCACCGATGCTGTGGCATTCCCTTAGTGAGTGACCATAGCGGGAGTGGGGTGTTACAATATATACAATATAAATATATTATATATGTCGTCGATTTCCTTTTGAAACGCATTTTATAAATTGTTTTAAATTCATTTTCGAAACGATTTCAACTTCATATTCAATTTCAAATCAAAATTGAATGTTCCACATCATCGATTTATAAATGATAATATTTTCAAAACATTAGATTTTGAAATCAATTTCTTTTCGATATTCACTATAGAAATGAATAAAATCGATATAAATATCGTTCGCGTCAAAATGGCGCATATCTAATCAACACGACTTTATATATTTCAATAACTTCGTTATTCTATTCAATAAATGAATATCTTCTTCAACACATGAATATATATTTTATTCAACACATGAATATTTGTTAATTCTTACTTACAATAAAAACGTGAATTCTATTGTACAAAATATTTCATTCAACACATGAATATTTTCAACACATTAATATTCTCAACACATGAGTATTGTCAACACATGACTATTTTCTATTATTCAACACATGAATATATATTTCATTCAACATATGAATTTTCTTTTATTTAACACATGAATATATATATTTCATTCAACACATGAATTTTCTTTTATTCAACACGTGAATATTTATTTTATTCAACACATGAATTTTCTTTTATTCAACACATGAATTTTATTTTAAAATATTCTTTATCTTCCAAATTGGAATGGGGCCCAATAAAATACCATATAATGTTACTTATATGGGATCCATACAACACATGTATATAATAGCAACGATAAATAATCAACCATCATCCAGAGTGCACCACACAACTGCATAAGCATTAAACATAAATAATTAATGCTTACACAGTGTGTCAACCTATCGATTGACATACAACTTGTAACACCCCACCTCCGCTAGGGTCACTCACAAAGGGAATGCACTAGGTTTGGTGAAGCATTATCAAGGTAAACATGCACAGAAATATTACAAGGCAGAACATATATAAAACAGCGGAAGTAAAACAAATTTCATTACCTTATAAAATAAGGTCTAAAGCCTTTTACATCAGAATACATCAAAACCTGTCTTGCAATAGTAAAGAAGCATAAAACCTTTTCATAAATTATTCCCCAAAATAAAGCGGTGAAGCAGCCATAGCTAAGAGAAGACCAAGCTATACATGATGACCTTCAAGCATAAGAGGTCCGAACTAAACAACAACATTTCCTCCCTGAAAACCTGGGGGGGGGGAAACGGAATACAAGGAGGAGAAAGAAAACGGGGTCAGTCATAAAGACTGGTAAGTCCTATCTACTTCCAGCATAAAAACAGGTAAAGGTAACATGACATGCATAAACTGAAAATAAACATAAGGATGACGACAAGACAGATAAACTAAACCAAGATAACAGGGTGAACTACGGTATCGAGATAAACTAAGGTATCATGATAAACTACGGTGTCAAGGTAAATCAAAGTATCACATCGTCAGGTTTCTATCAAGTATAATATCCCAAGGTATCTATCATGTATATTTTCTCTGCACCTCCCGTACTAGTATCCCAACCCGTGTCATGAGTTAACTATAAAATGTCCCTTGACCAAAGTCATGAAATGGTCCATGTCAACCTAATATATCGCGTACATAGGTTTTCCTAACTCGTATGTTTCTTTCCATGTATAAGTTCAGTCCTTTGCCGTAGGCCGTACGGGCTTTCCCATGTAAATCTATACCACCTCAACGTAGTACCATTTTATCCTTGAAGTTGTTTTGGACTGCTATCCTTGATCTGGTTATGTTTTCTTACCATGAACTATCGCGTGTTCACTTAGGATTTATGCCACCCAGGACCACTAGGGATTATGCTACCTAATGAACGTTTCCGTGTCTCGGTTTGGGTTCAAGACACTTAGGGCCACTAGGGATTATGCCACCCGTCAACCACGCCCTTTATCCCACGTATGTATCGTGAATCGTTTTCCATGTCTAGACGCATATGTATCTCAATGTGCCATCCGAGTTCCGTGCCAGGGCAAATCAAGAAATACAGAACTCGGTCGGGAGCTTTAAGTCATCTGCCGATGCAGATATCAAGGTCTGTTTTTGTATCCGTGGCTATGGTCCCACGTGACCCCTCCCTCAACTAATGAAAGGCAATCCAAGAAAAATCATGTATGAGAACTACATCCCGACCCCACTATGCCCCACTTACCTATTGGCCAACCTCACCCATAATTCGATAGCAAGTATATGGTCTGTTGGGAGTTCTCTGCCTTTCCGTACGTACACGATTGACTAAAGATGGTAGGTAGTCGACGACGCGCTATCCAGGGCAAAAACAAGAATCGTCGACTCCACGCTAATCCATCCCAGTCTTTAGGTCGCTCGCATAGCAACCAAGGCATACTCTTGTTTCTTCTACCGCAGACCTTAACCTCTTGTGAGCCCAGGCGGATCATCTGCAACCTCTCAGAGGGATACCAAGAGTATCCTCACGTCCCCCTAAGCTACCGCTTCGTCACCCAGTTCGTTGGAGCCTTTATCTAAGTCAGATAATTCGCTCCTCCATGTGTGTTCAAGCGATGACCTACCGTATCGGGTTACTCATCTATCTGTGAACTGGTCCAATTTCCTTTACTAAGAATTATTACTTAGTTATCCTTAACTAAGGTTTACCACTTAGCTTCTCTTCCCGCTACCCTTGTTAACTACGATTTTCAACCTAGTCCCCTGAGCTAGGGTTTTGTCTAATGGGTTAAGTGTTGTCATTCAAGTTCATGACTTAACCCGCCTACGAATCATGTAAAGATTGGCTAAGTATTTAAGTTCAAGGCTTAGCCCTACAAGTTGGTTGAGTATACTAAGAAGCTCATGACTTAACCCTATCAAGTCAAATTGGTTAAGTATTTGTTTGTCTTAACCCTATCAGATTATCGTGTTAGATTGATTAAGCATAGATTATCTTAATCCCATCAGATTATCGAGTCGGATTGGTAAAGTATGGGTTAGCTTAACCCCATCCACTAATCGTATTACAATGGTTAAGTATATTTAAAAGGTCTTGTGACTTAACCCTATCAGATCCGCATATTAGATTGGTTAAGTATAGGTTACTTAACCTCATCAAATCACCATGTATAATTGGTTAGGTATAAGTTACTTAACCCCATTAAATTATCATGTTTAGTTGGTTAAGTATTGGTTACTTAAACTCATTGAATTACCAAGTTTAGATTGGTTAAGTGTTTAACTTAACCCCATCGAATTATCGTGTTTAGATTAGTTAAGTGTAGGTTACTTAACCCCATCTAATTACCGTGTTTAGATTAGTTAAGTGTAGGTTACTTACCACATCTAATTACCGTGTTTAGATTAGTTAAGTCTAAGTTACTTAACCTCATCTAATTACCAAGTCGGATTAGTTAAGTATGGATTAGCTTAACCCCATCCCCTAACTGTATTTTACGGTTAAGTGTCATTAAAAAAATCAAGTCTGGTTTCACTTAACCTACCCATTCATGTCATATCGGTTAAGTGTCATTAGTCAAATTTACTTAACCTTATCATGTGGCATTAATTTAATTAATGCACTCTCAACCTCTCACATTAGACCTTGTTGTGGTTACTAGTTAAGCCGGGCGGGTCCGGGTAGTTTTACACCACAACCTAGTCTAACCTCGGGTCTTAAGTGCGACATGACCAACTACCCACATTGGGTCCTATTGTTTGTAGCCACTGGATTTGTCGGGCGGGTCCGGGCAGGTTTATGCTACAAACTCAACCCAACCTCGAGTTGGCCACTCCCATGTTTTTCTACGTGTCATGTTCATGTCAAATTCAGACCCCTTTTTAAGTCCATGTTTTCATGTAGCCCCATGTCAAGTTTTCGTGTCATATTCACGTTATTTATCATTACATGTTACATGTAATTTCATGTCAAGATCATAGCCAATTTTCAAGTTTGCCTAAACTACCCAAAGCGTGTCCCCAACGCACATGAAAGCGAATCAACATATTTGGGATAATATGACAAAGATGGGTACAAGATGGCAAAGATGAATCACAAGTTAAACATGGTGAAAATTGAGGCAAAGGTGTTCACATAACTAGCATATTGCATATTGGCCTCTAAACATGCACGATGTCATAAAGGGATTGGCCACAAACGTGAATAATATCATAAAGGATTTGGCCTCAAGCAAGCAAAGTATCATAAGGGGTTTTGGTCCCAAACATGCATAATATCATAAGGGGTTTGGGTTCATTTATATGCATAAGCCCCAAGTCATGTTCATGCACATATTTCACAAGTCAAAGTGGTTCCAAGTGTTCATGCCAACATCCCACAAGTAAAGGTTCAATCTTGCATGGCAAACTAAGTCCAATGCAACATGAGTAACTTGATTTAGTCACTAAACATAGCCTAAAGTCATAGGTTCAAGCAAAAGAGACATGACAAGGTTCATATAGGCTAGCATACTTAGTTTAATCTCGTTTTATTCCATGCCATCATTAAAACTACCGTTTAGATCTAGAAGTAGCTAGAACTTACATAGCGAGGCTTAGGGAAAGATCATGAATCGTCTTGACGAAGAAGGGTGGCTCCTTTGTTGAAGAATCGTCATGAAATTTGCGTAGCATCGTTGATCTCTCCTCGATTTGGTGTAGAAAGCTTGCACCTTTTGATTTGAATCCGATTTGGATGCATAGTCTCTAGGAATTGGAGATGGAGGCCATGATCACTTGGCATTTGGGCAGCACTTCGTGGCATGAGTGATTTGTGAGAGTTTAGGGTAGGCTTAGGGGTGTTTTTATAGAGATTAGGACTAGTTTAGGCCCTTAGATTAACCCTAGGATAGATCTGAACCCTCAAAATCCGTCACAGGCCATCAGAACAGGGCACAAGGCCAAGCAGGTGCACCCAGGCCAAAGTGGTCGGACCACCCAGGTCGACACCCGTGTCGACTGGGCAGTCGACCTGCCCCCTGGGCGTGTCGACTCCCCAGTCGACACCCCAATCGACCTGGGGCTTGGGCGGGAATTTTCCCGCCCAGTCTTGTTTGGCTCCAGATTTGATTTTCGAACTGTTTTTGAACTTGGATTTTTCTGAAAACTTCCATGGGCCATAACTGGGTCATACGGACTCCGATTTTCGAAAACTCGGACTCTATTTCGCGTATTTTTCCGAAACGAACGCAATGGCACAGTCCGTTTCCCTTGACTCAAATTTTAAAATTAAATTCTGCCTTGATTCTTATCTTTACACGTTGTTAAAAATTCGGGTTGTTACACAACTAAACAATTGGGATAGTGTATGCCAAATATCATTCCAACACCCATGTGGGGTTTCAATCCTCAAATACTAAATATTATTTGTGCAGTTGGGCGATGTGTAATATTTATCGTTCAAATCAATATCCTTCAAATGGGTGTACATAAATAAATCATTCGATTTGTAAACGAATATTTATTTATTCACATTCACGTTAAATTTATATTGTTTAATGATAAATAATTTATTTCGACACAAGAATATTTTTTTTAATACCACATCACAATCAATTTTCACCACACAACAAAATCAAATAAGTCGTCCATGGTCTGTGGACAACGGGTGTCGGGTGCTGCTAAGCACCGTCTGCATCCTAGTATATAATTTTAACTAGAAAACAAGAATTAAAGTGAAAAGTTCTCACCTTTGAGATCAACTCCTCCAGTCCTTATCTCTGAACGTTTTGAATTCAGATTTGTTTTCCGACAGTACCATCACAATCTATATCACGCAGTTGATCGTTAAAAATTACATTTTTATACTGTTACTTCACACATAAAAATCATTTTTTTATATTGTTACTTCACACATAAAAATCGTATTTTTATGTTGATGTTTATATTATAAAAATTATATTTTTATTTTCTCCACAATAAAAAATCATATTTTTATTACTTCTATAATATAAAAATCTAATCTCTATAGTTTAATTTTTTTTACCTTTCTTCTTATATGATAAAAATCCAAATCCTATTCGTATATAAAAATCTCACTTTTTCTATGTTATTCATATTAGAAAATCATACCTTTTAAACAACCCTTTACTTGACATTAAATACATAAAGATCCATAAGAAAAAAGGGGACTTATAGGTGATTTTCAGCGAAGGGGGAGGGGTCTGCTGCGCTCACGGCGGCGGGACGGGGAAGTTGCGGTCGTGGTGGGGTGGTCCAGTGCTGCCGCAGGCGGAGCAGGGGTCCACGGTGGCAGCGGTTCGGGTTCTGGGGCTAAGGCTTCTTCGAACGGGCTGTGGAGAGAAGGGGGTCGAGGGTGGAGGACTGGGCGGTGGAAGGAGGGGGAAGCGATCGGGGGGGGGGGGAGGGGAGCTCGAGTTCGCCGGTGACGGCCGGGGTCTGGTAGGGTGACGGGGATTCGGGTTTGAACGATGAGGTTTTTTTTATTCCATTGTTGACTGATAAAGAGGAAAGGAGGGTAAAGGTTTAAATATATATATATATATATATTTAATTTAATAATTTAATCAATTCCCAAAAAGTAGCTTTTAATTTTGAACTCCAAACTAGGCCCAACGACTGTCGCCCCTAGCTAATTACCCCCATTCCGAACACAATGGGATACGTACCATAAGCCAATTCAGCTGTTTCGATCCATTTCCGTCAAAATAAAAATATAAATCTATACATTGAATTTGAATGCACATTTCAAATTACCGGGGCCACATACTAACTCTAAAAATTCCAAAAAAATATATTTCTAGCTTCGTATTGACGATACGGTCTTAACAAAACTAATTTCGTCAAGTTCTGAGATCGTTTGAAAAATGGCCATTTTCTGGTCGATCGAAATTGATAGAAACTATCAAAACATGTTTTCTTTCGCCACGCTCACATATTGATTCAGAAAATTTCGAATTTTGGAATCTAGAAATAACTTGACATCCCGGATCCAACAAAAGTGGTTTCGTAAAAAACAGAGGTCGTTTGCAAAATTTCCATTTTTAAGGGCCAGAATTCCACAGCGAATTTTCTGAATTTTCAGCTAGACATAACTTTTTATTCTCGCTATGAAATTTTGATTTTTCGGATTCGTTGGAAAGATATTTTCAAATAGATTCTAATATTTTTGGTTTTTCCAAAATCCGGTTTATTTTGAATCCTGTACATTTATTTGAACTTGGAAATTGAATTTTCCAACTACCGCGCCATTCTCAATTCCTTTTATAATTAAAAATAAATATTTATATTCTAACGACGATTCAAATAAATATATCGTTTCTAATTCTATTCGAAATAAATTTTTCGTCGTTGTTATTTAAAATAAATCATTTTAAATATTCAAAATTCACTAAAATTGCCAAAATAAAATTTTTATATTGGCTCAGATTTCTGCGTTATTACATTTGCTCCCTTCTCCTCCTCATGCATCAGGGCCATATCGACAAGTTTTTCCAAGGTGGCCCACACTGGAATATGGGACATAGCTAAACCATGCAGAGGCTCATTCAACCCTTTAGCCAACCGCAAAGCCTTTTTGTGTGGTGTATCCACCAACTCTAACCCGAACCTTGCTAGCTGGTTGAATTTGTTCACATATTCTTTCACCGTCAAGTTTCCTTGTTTGAGTGCTAAGAATCTCTCCATCTGCATGCTGCTTTTAGCTTAGGAAAGAAATTTCATTTCGAACCTCTGTCTAAAATCTTCCCAAGTTTCCACGGATGTCCAGCTCGGGTGACTTTCCACCAAAATGAGGCTTCGTCCTTCAATAGCCAAGCAGCTAACTGAATCTTTCTTTGGTCCTCCACTTCAAAGATTACGAATAAGTCCTCAGTCTCCTTAAGCCAATTCTGAGCTTCCACGAATGTCTCGTTCCCATGGAATGGCTTCTCTCTCATAGCTCAGAAGTCGTTGTAGATCTTGGCAAAGTTATCTGCTTTCGGAGGAGGAGGAATGAGTGGTGCAGCTGGGGGAGGAACGTCTCTTTGGCCTTCTGCCGGCATCGTCGCCTCCAAATACCAACGGAACCATCCAGGTATAGTGACGCCCTCTGGGATATTAAAGATGTTATGTTTCCCAAACATGCTGAAAAAGAAAAAAGGAAGAAATTTAGATAAGGGACCAAAGGATACTACATATGGCTTTTTGGGGAATGATTTTCAAAACCCTTTTGAAAATAATTTTCAAAAACTTTTATCTAATCTGGTAACCTTCAGCTCTGATACCAAGTGTGACACCCCACGTTCGTTAATGTCACTCACTAAGGGAATGCATTAAGTTCCATGAAGCGTTATGGGTAATCAGACACAGAATAATTACGAGACAGATATAAATAAGATTGTAGCGGAAATTTAAATTTTTATTTCAATAAAAATACCATGGTACACAATTTCATAAGTCACAAAAACCATTACAATAAAATAACTTCTGTCTTGCATCATCAGAGTACATAAGTAGATAAAAAGCATAATTCCCCAAATGAAAGAGTTAAGCCATAGTAGAGACAAGAACTTGAGCCATACTTCAGAAATAGCTCATAGCAAGATGATATCTGAATCCTGACTAAGCCTAGGTGTTTCCTCCTTGAGAACATGGGTGGGGGGGAATGGAAGAAAGAAGGAGAAACAAAAAGGGCCAGACATAAAGTCTGGCAAGTCTAGTTACTATTAGCCAGTAGATAAATAAAAGTAACATGATAGGCATTTAAAGTGGATAAGAGAGATCACTACATAAATGGCAGGTGTGACAAGGTAAGCAAGATAAGGTGTACATGCCTCACTAATGATTACTCTGCACTGTTACTAGTATATCCAGAAAGAGATGATCCCTTCAACTATAAGGTGGTAGATTTAGGTATGCGTCTAAATGTATCCTAACTACCCTGATCGATCGGCTCCTTAACCCTCGTAGATACCTTGTGCTGGCCCCACAGTAGGAGGTATCATTTCCTAAAGTTGCAACCCCTCGTCGTAATAATGTGCACAACTGTATATGTAGGTGTCATGATCGTCTTATCCTCCTCTGCCCGGCTCATGCACGCACATGGCCCGGTCGGTTTGTGTTGCCCACACCATCCTCCACATTTGGATCTCTTACAATCAGTCAATAAGCGTGCCCCTTCTCCGCCTAGTACAGAGTACTTTGTTTGATACCTACTTTGGGTTACTGACTGAAATGGGTCCCACACAATATGATACAAGATCTCCCCTTTGTCTTGCATCCCCCACTAGGTTTTCACTGACTATGTATACCACTAAGTGTCTTTAATTACATAGCCTTATTTATTTCTACCGGTTATGCTTACCTATAGGTGTCTTTAATACATAACCCCTAATCTTCCAACCGGTTATGCTTACCTATAGGTATCTTTAGTTACATAACCCTATTACTTCTACAACTTATGTTTACCCTAAGAGGTGTCTTTAATTGCATAACTTTATTGTTTCCACCGATTATGTATACCACTAGGTGTCTTTAATTACATAATCTTAACGGGTTAAGTTTGTGGGCCTATTACCCATCCCCTCTTCAGATTTACTTAACCCACCCCTCAACCATGTTTATTTACCCCCCAACTTAAATTTAAGTTCATACAATCCCTATGGATTAACTTAGGTTAAGTAGTCCAATTCTTTACCATGTCCATTTATGGTTTCATAATGGGCCAGACCTCCCACATTAGGCCTACAACATGTGGATGCTGGATATGCCGGTCGGGTTCGGGCAGACTTATTCCACAGTTGGGCCTAACTTCGTGTCATAGCCCGATTCGTATTTGCGTACTTAGACATCCCACATTAGGTTCACCATTAGTGGCTGCTGGATATGCCGGTCGGGTTCGGGCAGACTTCCACCGCTAATGCAACCTAACCTCATGTCATAAGTACAATTACAATTCCTAATTGTAATAACTAGACATTCCATTTTTAATTAATTAATCAATTAATTAACCCTTTATAGGTGTCAATACCTATTTTGCCCAATAATTTGAATTACATGTCCATGAATGTTCATATTCAAATTTTGTCATTTTTAATTAATTTACCAATTAATTAATCCTTTCCTTTTATAGGTGTCAATACCTATTTTTCCCAATAATTTGAATTACATGTCCATAAATGTCCATATTCAAATTATGCCATTTTTAATTAATTTACCATTTAATTAATCCTTTCCTTTTATGGGTGTCAATATTTATTTTGCCCAATAATTTGAATTACATGTCCATAAATGTTCATATTCAAATTATGCCATTTTTATCCCTTTTTCCCCCATTCCTTAACTAACGCCCTCACAAAATTGGCAACACGCCTAGGCTAGACAATAGCCTAGTCATGAATGATAATAGGGAAAATAATGGGAATATACTAAAATGATCATCTTGGCATAAACATAAACTTGTATGATAATAAGGTGAACATACATACTAGCATGGACATGAAATTGTCATCATAACAAGGTGGACATAAAAATGATGAATTATGTTGTCACAATATCTAAATTAGCCATTTTAGATGTCCAATCGATTTAAATCTAACATGATAACATAGGGTGACAACTTAGATCACATAAAATAGATCTAACATGTTAATATAAGGTGACAATTTAGATCACATAAAATAGATCTAACATGAATCAAAAGGTGACAAATTTAGATCACATAGGATAGATCTAACATGAATCATAAGGTGACAATTTTAGATCACGTAGGATAGATCTAACATGAATCATAAGGTGACAAATTTTAGATCACATAGGATAGATCTAACATGAATCATAAGGTGACAATTTTAGATCACATAGAACAGATCTAACATGATAATTTTAGATCACATAGAATAGATCTACATGCATCTGCATCATAGCATATCAGGAAAGTTACAACCCAAGATCCATAATGATAACATAGTATAACAATTTGAATTGGATCCAAAGAAATGGATCTATCATGACATAGCATAAGATCTAACAATAACATGGATTTAAAGTCTACAACATATCCAAATCACAGTCTTTCATAATTCATTATCATTTATCTAAACCTAAAAGCAACTAGAACTCACTGTGATTGGATTGCTAAGATGATAGAAAAGGTGCTGAGTCTATGTTTGAATCTCAGAATTTGATATGCTTTAAAAGAAGATGAGAGATCCTAATTCAGTTCAAAATCCAGCAGAGTCCGGCCACCATTGTTTCTTTTTGAAGAAAACAAAGGATATGAGATATATTTATAGCTGCTGGGTTACAGAACTAGGATTCCACCTCAGCCCTAATAAAATTGGGTCAGGTCACGGGTCGTCAGTCACTCGGAAAAGGCCCGAATACCAAGAAACTGTTCTGGGCGCACTTTACAAGTGCACCAGTGCAAAATTGCCTTGGCAAGTGCGCCAGTTATATCTGGTTCTGATTTTCAACTTTCTATCGTCTGTAACTTCTTCATACGTTATCCGTTTTACGTAAACTAGGTATCTATCCTGACCAGAATTTTGAGGTGGACATAATGACGTAATCAGTTTACCTTAATTCTTAATATTAAATTAATCATTCTTTGATTTATCCTCTTTAATATCGTTAAAAATTTGGGGTGTTTCACCAAGTCACTTCCCGTTTTGTCCAGATCACCTCCCTTTTTCTTTGTGAGTATCGGGAATACCCCCATTCATAGGTCCAAGATCATATATATATAATAATAAATTATTATTAATAAATTAAATAGTTTTGAAATCAGTTTACATGTTATTATATGAGAATAATCAATTTTCAAATGCCCTCATAGTTCAACAAAACTAATATTATAAAATCCATAATGATTAATTATTGTATGATTTCCAGCTTTAAGTCAATTGGAGTTGTTTTGTGATCGTGCGCAACATAAACGCGTATCAATTCACGTTGAAATTAGAATAGTAGTTTACAAACGATCTCGGAATTCGACGAAACCAGTTCCGTCGTGTCTGGAATATTAAAGTATTGTTGAATTTATATTTTCATCGCGATTGGAGCTCATATGTGGTCCTTTATGCGTGTTACTTCGGTAGTAAGTCTCATGCGAATATTTTAATAATATATTCTGCTTATAAAATATACCGAAATCTACTCCAACCCTAAATCATGGTCAACATAATTTTTGCCGCCACCTTCTTTCTTACATTCGAACTTTGATTTTTATCTCCCAAACCAGAGAGAGAGAGAGTTAGACAAAAGTCCCAACAGGGAAGTTGTAAAGAGGAGTCAGGGCTTTCTATCAACAGTAGTCGGATGAGTTGCGATCGCCTCAGGCGATTGGAATCTGACTCAAAATGGGAGGTCGTGGTTTTCAGTTTCTACGGTTTTCTGCCTTCGTCGTGGGTTATCCGATCTTGGCATCTAAAGGGCGTAGGAGGAGGAGGTCGAAGCCGAGGGTATGGCAGCGGTTTGGTCGTCCGATGGGCGCTAGTTGCCGAAGTTATTACAACTTGAAGAAATTCCGTTCATTTCGGAATTCATGACGATTGGCGAAGCTAGGGAAGGCTGTGCTCAGGTCGAGGGTGGCCTTAGTACGATAGTTCCGTTGAGGTTGGAGGCTGGTTGTCCGTTGGCGCTGAGAAGGAGCAGTGGTGATTGTTGTTAAATGAGGGTTGTTTGAACCTGGATTCGAAGTCAAAAGGGGAATCGCAATTTGTTTATTCATGATTTATGGTTGTGTTAGATGCTAATGATGAGGTTTAAGAGCTAATGGAAATTAAGAGTTAATTAATAACTTTAGTTATTTATAAATCTATTCTAATTCAATTAAAGCTGGTTATAATCATAACTTTTTAATACGTGAACATAATCGAACGAAACAAGATTCGTTGGGATTGTAACGGAGAATACTACGCAGTGGAGCTAGTTTGGTTGACTTATTGAATTCGTACAACTATAATTTATCATCATCAATTTAAATTGGATGCTTGGATGCCTTGCTTGCTTATTGTTTATTAATGGTTAATGATATTATATTCACCGTCTTAAATGCATTGGACTAAAATTTCTATTTCATATGCTATTATAAAATCATATTATGAACTATGATGCAGGGAAGAACAATTTGGAGGGATCCAACTGGATTCTTCAAATATTTTGCATGTTACTTATTCTTCATATTATTATATAAACTATTTCACCTAAGTAACATATTATCCTATTTGGATGTTGAATATGAATGGATGTTGGTTATTGAATTAAAATTCAATTTTTGATGTGTTTTCAAACAATCTATTAGAAATAGACTTTACGAATAGTCGTTAAACTTAACGTGTGTTCTTAGAAGTTAATTAATCTTTAAAAGTGATTATTAAGTTGTTTATTATTAATAAAGTTAATTATTATTTTAAAAACTTTTAAAAAAAGAATTAGCTAATCCATCTTTAGTTAACAGAGAAGTTAATAGCTTCTACATTAGTTAATAACGAAGTAAACTACTTTTACTTCAGTAAATGTTGTAATTAATTATTATTTTAATAATAATTCTATGAATACCTTTTTAATTGAAACCATTTAAGAAGGTAATCAAGTTTGTGATCAAACTTTAGTTGAATCAGGTAAAGGATTTTGTTAAGGGATTTAGAAATAAATCCAAGTTTTATGAACAAGGATTATAAAAGAAACTCAAAATTAATATGATAGTTTACTTAGTATTTAAATTAAGTAAAACTGGTTTTAAATCGAAAAGAGACATTCAATTTTTGCAAAGAAAGGATGCTTAAATTGATTTAGGTAATGGATTTAGTTAAAAAAATCTAAATTAAGCGTTACAGTAAGTTAAATAATTTTGGGTAAAAAAAATAATAAATGCATTTCTTAATAAATCCAAGTTATAAAACGATATTTTGAAGAGGTTTTAAGGATTAAGATTTGTGCTTAGTAGGAATTTATCAAACGAGTTGCATAAAAAGTAATTATAAAGAGATATTTTAAAATAATGGTTTATTAAACCATAATTTAATTGAAATAGTAATTGAAACTGCTGATGTTACAATTAATACCAGTTTTAGGATTACAAACTTATATTTATCCTAAGATAAGAACTTTTTTGAGTTAAGGTCCGAGAGGTAAACAAAATAGCCTAACTTGAACGACTTCACTATTATCGAGAGATGATACTAGCTTGTGATGGTGATAATGTTGGAAATATTTATACTATTTCCATAATAAAATTTGGAAATTTAATTGCAAGGTTCTGAAATATAATAAAAACTGTCGGGTTTTATAATAAATAATTTATTACTCAACATTGTTTGGCCTAATATGAAACATGACTATACTTACAACATCTGGTTAAGTATAGAGCACTATTTTATAAGTAATGAAAATAGAACGTTTTGGAAATATACTAATTCCAAGTAATAAGTAAATGACGATGTTTTTTTTGGAAGAAATGAAAAGAGGTTATATTGGTTTGGAAACAGTAGTAAATATGGAAATTTAATTTATTATTTTCATAAGCGATATTGTAAACTTCAGATTCGACAAAGTTTTGAAGTTAAGAAACCATTTAGGTTTATATAATAAGAAAGGTGTCACGTGGCCCTATTTTGGTCATGTAAAATTTGGCAACGAAACCCATACCAATTTGTTAAGTATATAAGTGCTTTTTTCAAAGTAAAGGAAATATAAATGGAGTTTCATAAATAAATATCGATATTTCCAAAGTAGAGGGAACAAAATGGATTTTTGTAAAAATATAGCAATATTTTCGAGTAATGAAAATAAAGAAGTAGTCTTGTGAATACGCCTATTATGAAAAGGTAAGTGAATATATATGTTTTAATGAAAACAAAAAAGATTTGTTGAGATAAGTTTATGGAGTCGATTTAAAATAAATAAAATAGTTTTAATGAATGGTTTTAATTAAAAAAGGCCTGGCAGCTGAAGTACTTGGTTGTACTATTTTTTATTTGATAGTTAAAAACTTGACTATCAATAAATATTATTTTGAACATTTGACGAGTTAGTTCGAAGAGACCATGATCAGAACTGGACCCAAAACCATTTCGAACCGACAGAGCGTTCGAGACTAACTTGCAGGAATGTTTCTAAAAATGGAGAGTTGAAGACCGTGGATCTTCATAAGAGGAAATACTTGTAAAATTTCTCTAGGTTACACTGGATATATTTTTAGAGTGATTCTATCATGATTGAAATATTTGGATTGCAAGGACTACTCGCTACCGATCCTTGGGGTGATTCCTATATACGATGTGATAGTAGAGTGCCTTCGGTTCATCCAGTTTTAGGATGACTCATATGGACATATGTCTGACAGAGTATTTCCTACGAATCACGTACGTTGATTTTTACAAATATACCAAGTTTGGTGGTGGAAAAGACTTCTTCAGCTTAACTCTCAAAGTATTTTTGTGAATACTAATTAGTGGTTTGATGGATCTAGCATTCAAAGTTAATGTGATGTTCTCTAAAAGATAATCATGACCTCAAGCCTCATCAACTGGAAAATGACGGAAATCGAGTAGGCAACATGGCAGTGTGGGTCGTTCCGATTTGGATGTATTATTTCCATCTCGAGAAATTCATTTGTTCCTTATGTTAGGGACTGCAGAATGGATCGTTCAGGCAAAGAAAACACTAGAGGGGGAGGGGGGTGGTGTGAATAGTGTTTGTAAGAATTTAAACAAAACTAAAATCTAAAGTGAACTATGGAATGAATCAAACACCACAAACACAATCACGGACACAGATTCAAACACAGATGCAAAATAAACAGAAATAAAAATGCAAAAAAGGAAAGAACACACTGGATTTTATACTGGTTCGGATCATTCCTACGTCCAATCCCGCACAACGCTGGATTGCGCAGAGTTTTATTACTATTTCCAGTAGTCAAATGCAACCTCCTTGATTTCACGGCTCAATAAGGAGACACTGACTCCTATTCCTTGATTTCATGGCTCAACAAGGGCACATCGACTCTATTCCTTGATTTCACGGCTATATGGATACACTGATTCCCTTTTGACTTAAAAATAGGGTTTATTCAACCTAAGAAATTACAAAACAGCCCTATAGCTCTTCAATATCACTTGATTCAGAGAGTAGGGAGTGTAGAAAGAAGAAGTTCGATCAAAACAGAAGTGAATTTGGTAGAATATAAGTGTAAGAATCATAAAAATGATTAAGAATAATGGTGGGATGAAAGAGTATGAAGTTAGAGAAGAAGATGTGTTAAAAAATTCGGTTTAACCTCTTTTTATAGAGTATGAAGTGTTGCAATGGTTCTGAAGCGTTTCAAAAAGTGAAAAGACATTTCCCTTCAAAATTAGAAAAAATAGTAGTTATATGTCAACATACACTTTTTGTTATGTCGGCATACTCATGTGTATTTTTCATTCTCAAAACTTTTTCCAAGTATTTTGATATAAAACTAATTCTAGAAATTCTTGAGTAAAATTCTAGTGTTATAAATTAATATTATATGATAGAAAATCATATGAAAACATACTTTCAAACTATATAAATATATTTATAAAATTGTAAGGTTTTAAACTATATAAAGTATAAATATAAAGTATATAAAAAATTTAAGTTTGAAAAACCAAGAAGAATAAAAATAGAAACAAAATAGAAAAACAAAATAGGGAGAATTGAGGATAAATAGAAAAACAAAATGGAGAGGATTGAGGATAGAATTGAAAATCAGAATTTGAATTTGAACCTAGAGTGCTATTTAGAGTCTTACAAAATCTAGACTCTATAAATATATTAATCTTGAACTTTTGAAATCTTGATTACTCATGAGACTTGAAATTTCTCTGATCTTTGAATCTCTATCATCTTTGTAACTGTACAATCTTCAGTAATATTTCCTGTATATAATTCCTGCACACACACACACACACACACACATATATATGTATTATATACAAAAAGTGTTAGCATACATTTTATAATCAATGATAATTGAAATAAGGTTGTTTTCATCAAAACTCCATTGACCAACATTCTCCCCCTTTTTTATGATGACAACCTTAGTTTATAAAATATCATACCTATATATATATATATCTATTTGATGATGTTCCTTCTATACTCCCCCTGTCTATAAGAATCCTATAAACCATGCCTATATTTTATAATTTCTCCCCCTTTGACATTATCAAAAATAAATTCTAAAAGTACTCCCCCTAAATCCTATAACTATCCAAATAATTCCTATGCTAAAGTAAAGTACTCCCCTGAGTCCTAAATCTATAATGATAAAATGCTCCTACTAAAATTATGACTATACTAGTCTAATAGAAGAATAATAAACAAGGCAATCTAATCACTGTTTATAACCAATTCTAACAATCAATCCAAACAATCAATTCAAGCAAGCAATGTAAGCAATCAACCAAATTAATCAAATTAAATAATATGTGTTAATAAACACTTCTTGAACCTTTAAATAAACCAAGAAACTATAAAACTCCCCCTTAATCTAATACAAGACTAAACCTCCAATTGTTAGGGGTCATCACCAACCAGTGGCCCAGCCTATACATTAGTTCCATTAAAACTATAGTAAAACCTTAATCTAGACTTAGAAATAACTCTGACAAGATATCCTTAAAACTATGATATAAGTAAAGTAATTCAATCCAATCAATGAATCAATTTAAGCTTTGTTGTCACAAAACATCAACTCAAACATAAAACTAAATATTTCTTGTAACTTCTATCTATCCTAAAGCCTATAAAGCTCCTATCAACTATAAATTTATAAGTATATTTCTAACGAACCTATCAACCACTAATGAAATTTAATAATGTCAAGTAAGTAAATCAAGTTATTCAAGTCAAACAAACAAACCAAATAAGTCAATCAGTTCAATCAAATTAATCAAGACAAAGTAAATATGTTATGTATTTAATTAATAATCCTATATTTCTAATAAAAACTTTTCATACTATATACTTGTTATGTGTGGAGTTAAAGTTAACACGTAATGCAATGTGTGAAGTATGTTGATTATAATGTAGTATGAAACGTATGTCATATGCAAAACAATATGAAATGCAACTTATGGTGTGAATAATCTTGATTTGAAATGCAATTGTAATTTATAATGATGAATGATATGAAATAATATAATAATAGTATGCAGAATAATTTGGTGATAATATCTATTTAGGTAAAATATATTCAAAACGCTACATAACTATTATAAATTATTTGAATTAAACAAAGATAATGTTAATTTCTAGACTTAGGCTAATTATATTAATGAAATTGATTAAAAAAATAATAAAGATACGAGTTTAATTAGAAATATATCCATGATAAGTAGTAAAATATTCAGAAAAATCATGAAGTTAAATAATATTAGTAGGGTAAATAATGTAAAAATTTAAGATCTTTCTAAAGAGAATTTAATATTTGTATAATATAAAGTAAGCTATATATATTCATAGGTATATATAAAACTAATTTAAAATGAACTTAAAATTTAATTTATGAGATATACATCAATATTTTGATACAAATCAAATTTAAATTTAAACTTTAGAAATCAAAACATATTTATTTGCTAAAAAACATTTATACTTTAAAAGAAATCTATAATTATAAAAACATTATAAAGTAATCTATAAAACTTCTTATATTTAAACTACTTAAAAAAATCATGTATATATATTTATATTAAGTTAAATATACAAGTTTTATAAATCTTAATAGGAAGTCAAAATAAGTATTAAGTTACATATAGTATTTGTGATAATGCAACCCATTATGAAATCATAAGAATAATATATAAGTTAAACTATGCATGTTTAAACTATATAAAAGATGAATAAATTTATATTTTATAATAATATCAAAATGTTATATTAACTCTTTATATCATATTAACATGTTTATATAATTTTAATAAATTATATATGTTAATATATATATTTTGAAATGTGATATAAGAAAATAAGTATACAGATAAATTTAATAACAAGAATTTTAGCTGGCTTTATCTAATAGAAAAAGATGGAGGGAATTTTGAAGGTTTAAATCTTTGAGATAAAAAATTTGAATTTCATTCTATAGGCTGATATGTTAACATATAGATATATGTATGTTGACATATATGTATTATTTCAAAGAGAATATGGTTTTGTGACCATGGTTTTAAAATATCGATTTATATTTCAGATTTAACTATTTCCTGAAATAATATTAATTCTGACAAACATCCAAAATTTATTTTATAATTATATATATTTTATTATAATTATTTTTGAATTTCAAATTTCAAATTTGAATTTCAAATTTCAAAATTGAATTTCAAATTTCAAAATTGAATTTTAAATTTCAAAATTGAATTTTAAAGTTTAAATTTCAAATTTAAAACAAAGCACAGCAAGCAAAACATCCATTCAACCAAAAATTTAAAAATTAATTAAGGCGTGCCCGATTTTTAGATTCATTTCTTCAATATTCTCTTAATTCTGAATTGATCTTCTGGAATTTGATGATGAGATCAGGATAGTGTATTCATTTGCTGAATTTGAACAACGTATGAGAAGATATTGAAGATTTAGTAGTTCAACCAACTTAGCGCCAAAAATTTAATTTGAATTTTGAATGAATGGACACTTCAACTACTATATAAATGCCCAAAAGTCATGTTTCTTCATAACCACTTCTCTTCTTCTTCTCGTTTTTCATTTTCAATCAAACTTTCAAGAGGCATAACTTCTTCTTTTCTTGACGAAATTAGCGGCAAATCAAAGAGAAATCCAAGGACTACGATCTAGTAATAGTTTGGGTATGAATTTGGATGGTATTGGGGTGCAGCAAGTCAAAACAGTAAGAGATATGTATGAAATCCTATTACAGTTTTTCATTTTTTCATAGCCAACTTCAAATAGTCATATCTCGCTCAATTTTAATCGGAATTTGACGATCTACCCATAAAATCGACCACGAGAACGAGAACTACAATCTGGAAAAGGATTTGAGACAAAATAGTCTAACCTGTGGATGCAATTTGAAGATAACCATCGACAGTTTTGGTTCCCTTCTCTCGTTACACCAAAACTTCGTTTGATCATTACTTAATCAATTCTTAACGGATTTTCATGAAACCAGCGGCATTGCGAAGCAAATGAAGAGAAGTACAGTATGAAGATAAATTGTAGATGAAAATCCAAAGTTATAAATTGATATGGTACCCATTTCTTTGCTGATTTATATTGTATGTTTCCATTTCTTCCTCTTGATGTCTTTTCACCAATCGTCATTACTTTCTTCAATTGTTCTTCAGAATTTGATTCCTCAACACCCATGTAACACACCAATTCAGAATTTGAACTTCCAATAGCCATTTTACCTATCTTGTCAACTTTTGAATTTTCAAAAGTCATATAACGTCCTGCAAAACAACTGAGACGACCCCAAACCCCGTACTGACGGCGGCAAGGGTAATCCGTGGAATATAACACAGAAACAGATGATAGCAGGACAGAATTAAATAAATACACCAGATAATGAACAATAGAATATACTGGATAAAGTAATCATCAGAGTTACACGGTATACAGGATCTTACTTAGTACAAATACAGTTCAACTATACATAAATGTCTACAGCGGAAAACAAACAAAATATGTACAATAGGATTTGAACAGCATAAAAAGAGATAAATGATAGAATCCATCTTCAGCTCCAGACATCCAGAAAGAACCAGCTCAACCTGAGTACAAGGCTGCCCGTGTAGAAAAAGGGGCACCCGAGTTTGAAAGTGAAACAAACTACGAGTCAGTCATGGGACTGGTATGAGAAATCTATTCAACACATTTAATATATGGCTAATCACAGGACCACGCCACTTTCGTGGAACGGGTTTACTCCATTGGATTGCCAGTGCTTTAAAACAAATCATTCTTTTAACCATCGCTATGCTTTTTATAAAAATGAAGCCATTATAAGACTCAGTTCCCATCACACAATGCAACGCAAACCGGAGGATAGAGTTTTTACCTTATAACGGCCAAAATATGCTTGATACGAATAAAACAAAGTCATTTGATATTATTGCTAGTGTTTATATGTTTTGAAAAAAATTTCAAATCATAACTATCAATCATAGACGACATGAGTGTCCCATGCCACTATGTCGCCAAATATATATATACAATCGAAACCGCACAGTCACGTATTTGGAAATTGGATTTCCGTCATGAACCAAGGCAAAAGATAGTCCTTACCGAATTCGAGACGCTCTAGCCCGCCCCTTAGGCACAGCCGCAACCGTACCTTGGATCGTCAGGGCCGGTCCACACGAAGTGGATTATAATGCCTGAACAATGCGTTTCTCCACCCTTTGGGGGTGTAAATGAGCCAACGAATGACTCCATCGGACCCGGATCGTCCGATCAAACCGAGGCGCCTCGCAACAGCAACAACCACATAGGTGAAAAGTATATAAATGTCAGGGCTGGTAGGTCACTGACACCACCCTAGCTAGAAAGAAAACGCACGTCCCCCCTGAGGTCCTGCTCCCGTTTCTGGTTCATACCGGGGTGTGAGGCTTGCGATTTCACGTTATACACAAAGCTACGCCACACAGGCGGTGCTTTGGTCATCACCACAAGACTTTTCTTTTCAACAGAAGCCCTGATCACTACATCTTAGCATGCCACACACGCAATTCATGCCATGCGACTGATGTCCATCGATATACAACCTCTGAGCTCGTGCGTTTCAGAGAAGGGCGTTAAGCAAAAGAATAAATTCTCCGCCGCCAAACAGATGTATATTTAACAGAGATCAATCAACACAGAATAAAATCCAATGTCAGACACATAGTCCATTTACAAGTCCGTTCTGGGTCTGAACGGAACCGGAGGCACTAAATACCTCGCAAACCCATCGATCACCACGTACGTCTGGACGATCACCACTCATTATCCATATTTCGGGATGCCTCCCAATCAGGACCTCGGTTACCATCCAAACGAGGTGAAGATCTCCGGTCTACGACCACCGTCTTCATCTTTGACTTTCAATCGTCGGTCAATTATTTGAAATGAGAATTAACTCGGCCTTTTCAAATAATTCACGTATATTTAGAATTTCAAATCAATTTACTTCAATGGTTAAATTATTCGACAACACCAATTTTGTTCTTTAAGGTAATTTTCACACCAAACGCATTCAACCATCAAATACCACATAAATCAAGCAAATTCAGTTTATTTCCATTCCATATCGTTTATGATATTTTATAACGATTTATCGCTATTTTTATTTATTTTAAAATAGCCAATTTATTCAAAACGACGCTTCGGGCCATAACGCGGCCGTGGCGCTGTTTTTCTTCAGATTTGATTTACACATATATGAAAATCTAACCGTTGGATCTTTACAAAATTTACATCATTAGAAAGGCCTTTTCAAAACGAATCCAACGGTTCCAGTTTTGGGAAAATCCGACGGTCGGATCTCCCGGTACAATCGTTTGAAGTTTCAATTTCAAAATACGAACTGCAGCGTCGTTATTCGATTAATTATATATATATATATATAAATATAATCGTTTCTGGCGCTGTTTTCTTCAGATTTTAATTAAACATTCCAGACAATCCAACCGTTGGATTTTTACAAAGTTGGTGCCGTTGGAAAGATATTTCCAAGGCGAACCCAACGGTTGCGGTTTCGGGAAAATCCAATGGTCGGATTTCCCGGTATAATCGTTTGAAATCACGGTTTCAAAATGTGAACTGCACGGCCCCATTTCGTTTTAATTTTATTTATATTTATATATTTATATAAATATAGTTCATTCAACAATTTCAATATCGTTTTCACTTCAAATATTTCACTAACGCCTTTAAATTTTGGAAAATTTCGCCATAACCTGCTTTGTACGGGAGGGGCTTGGAAGATTCCCAAATAGCCACATGGGCGTCTCATGTCAAAAAGAAAAAAAAAGCCAAGCGGCTAGCCAACAGGCTCATAAAATCATCACCCAAACAAAACAGTAAATGTGTACCTATTTGTCGGGCACAAAATTTTATTCCTCTTCTCTAGCCCCTTTGCTATAACCTGTTCAATAAATATGCATGTACATATATACAGTTCTTATCACTTATCATTTTCCATTCAACTTCATGTTTGATTCCATTTGGTTTAAAAACACCATCCATTCTAATGTTGCATGCATAGGCAAAAATCATATCATTAGCTAATTAATGAATATTTCGACTCATGCATATTTATTTGAACGAGTTGCTATTTTTAACACTTCACATTTCAACAATTCCTGTGTATAATAAAAATGTGGTTTTTATTCTAAAACAATTCATTTCAAAACACTATTATTTTATATAGTTTATATAGGTGATGAAAAAGGTGATTTTTATTATAAAACAATTTATTTCAAAATATGAATACCATTCAACACATGAATTTCTAATCAACGATTGAATATCGATTCAACACATGAAGGTTTTCTATAGTATATATACATAGATAAAAATGTGATTTTAATATTTAAAACACGAAGACCATTCAACACATGAATTTATAGTCAACGAATGAATATCGATTCAACATATGAAGGTTTTCTATTCAACGAATAAATATAGTTTCAGCAAATGAAAATAATTCAAACACATGAATATTATTAAAAATTTCGGCAGCATAATGGCAGGGTAGTTAAAACCGGGACCGTCCCTAGTACGGCTCCTCGCTCTACCTTAAAACCTCGCGGTTTTTGACAATGGGGATCATGCATCTAGTTCGCACGCAGGCGGCATGTATATATTTATTTCATTTCCACAAACTAATCCTATGTGGTTTCAATCAAATATTTCTCAACCACAAATGGGTATTTTTCAACCACAATCAATCAATATCAACCACAAACAATCCCAAACAACCATTCGCTATCAATCAATTTTCACACCAATCACAATCAATAAATATCGTCCATGGTTTGTGGACGAGGGGCATATATATATATATATATATATATATATAGCAATACTTCTATTTCAACACATATATAATTTTTACAACGCATATATAACTTATACATCAAACGTACAACTTATACAACGCTTATACAAGAGGTGTACAACGCTTATATAACTCATACATCGACTATATAATTTATACATCGTCGTTTTCCATATCATTTATAAATTAGAAATCTCACCTTGGGTTCCACTCCACCAAAAATAGCAGAAGGCTCAGAAAAATATGCGGTCTCTTCTAGAATGTAGAAGGCGTCCACACGGTCACGATGTTTCCTGTTTCATCGAATTTCATTAACGAACGAAAAAGATATGATTTTTCAAAGTTTGCAACGGTTTAAAGGTGTTAAAACTGTTGAAAATATATATAAGTCGTACCTCAGCTGAAAGGTTCAAAACTAGGTTTGCAATTTTCGATCAAACCGTGAATCGATAGGAGGATCGGCCAATGCAGCGATGAAGAGGGTGGAGACGCGCGTCTGCGCACGGTGGTGGGGGCCCACTCGGTGGCGCCAGGCGACGGCGGCGACGACTGGAAGATCGAAACTTCCTGACGTCGATTCTCCCTCCACAGGCCACAAAAAGTTCCAAACTTTATATGGATTTGAAGATCTCTCCGAGCTCTACAAAATCTTCAACTGGAGCAGGGGCTAATTTTGCGTGGATTGATCGGAAAATGAGGGGGAAGGTTTTGAGCGTTTTCCGCCTTCGACCGGGGAGAGAGAAAAGGAATTTTTTTTATTATAAAAATTCTGATTGGTCGGGGAAGTTTTAAAGGGGTTTTCTGACGCGACCACCAATCTAAACCCAACGACTGTCATCCCTAGCATTTTACCCCCATTCCGAACACAATGGGATATGTTTCGAAGGCCCATTCGAATGTTTCAGTCAGTTTTCCTTCAGATTAAAGTATAAAACATTCAATATTTACTTTGAACGTACATTTCAATTTGCCAGGGCCACAAACTGATTCGAAATTCCAGAAAAATAAATCTAGCTATGTTTTGACGATACGGTCCCAACAAAACTAGTTTCGTCGAATTCTGAGACCGTTTGCAAAAAGGCCCATTTTTGGTCGATCCAATTTAACTGTAATTGACCAAAACACATTTTCCTTTGCCACGCTCACATATTAGCTTCAAAAATTATGAAATTTGAAACCTAGCAATAACTTCACATCCCGGATCCAAAAAAAGTGGTTTCGTCGAATTCCGAGGTCGTATGCAAAATGGCCAATTTCACGGGATATATAAATTCCATAGCGACCTTTCTGAAAATTCATTCAGCCATAACTTTTGCTTTCCGCTATGAAAATTCGATTTTTCAGATTCGTTAGAAAGGTATTCGCTAACAAATTTAAATATTTTTGGTTTCACTAAAATCCGTTTTGTTTTGCACCCGGTACAGTCCGACAAAGTTTGAATTCAATTTTTGAAACTGCAGCGCCATTTCAGGCCATGTTTATAATTATAATTAATTATATTCGTTTTCAATTATCGATTCAAACTCAGTTTTCATTGTTATTATTTAAAATATTTATTTTAAATATTTAAAATCCATTATTTTAGCCAATTTAAATTTTTTAAATTGGTTCAGATTTTCTGGGTCGTTACAATCTCCCCCACTTAAAACTTTTCGTCCCCGAAAAGGAACAAAGTCGAAAGTGGTTTGATTAATCAACCCTACGTTCGATCTGGCTTCAATCCTCTAACTTTTCAGTTTCTGAGAATTTTCAAATTCTTTAAAAAATTTGGCTAACACCCGGATTTTTCGAAAAATTTCGCCATAACCTCCTTTGTACGGAGAGAGGTTTGGAAATTTATTGGGCCGTATTAGGTACCCAATAAATCCTAATAAGCATACACATATTTATAGTGATATATTCTGGTGTTTACAGGGGAGCATGTATTGATAATAACTCCAGAGAATAAATTCTCGTCACCCTGCCTCGTGTGGGAAATAAATAGTCCATGTGCCGTACCTAATAACTAGAGAGACGTGGTTATTGTCAACTCCAGACCCGTGTGGGGTTTTTATTAATCTGGCAATTTAATCGTTACAATTTAAATAGTCCATATCAGTCATCAGTTCAACCTGTAAAATATAGTCATCTCCATACAAGCCTCTCGCTCGTATGGCAAATCTTCCACCTCGTCACACAAGCTCCAAATGCTTATGTGGTATATGATGAAGTATGCCTATCTTCCAGAAGTATGCCATGCAATGTAGTTCAAAATTAATTGTTACTATCCTATGGCGACATTTATTATTTCACACAGAAAAACCAGCACTCCGCATCCAATGGCATTCACAGGAGTTGATATAATAATATTTCGCATCCAACTCATTAAGGTTTACCTATTTGTCGGGCACGCAAATAAAATATTTACTCAACAGCTAATCCATTTACCTGTTCAAACATATATAATACACATGTATATATATTTCTATTTATTTTCTAATCAGTTCAATGTGTGATATAATCGAATAAATTCTAACATTATTCTATTGTTGATTAAATTAACTATCGTTTCAATAATTTTAATTAATCTAATCTACAATCACACGACACAACCAACAAGCAATTTGTTTTTAACTTTTCAAAATCATACAAATTAATTCATATATTCTTTTAAAATCATTCAGACTATAGAATTAAAAGTGCACATCCATGGAAAGAAAATAACAGCAGAGTAGAGAATTAAATGGTAATGCAAAGTATGATAAATATACCTTGCACCGGAGTCAATCAGAGATATCCACTCGGCATCTAGGATAAGCTTTCTGAATGCTCTCCTTAGTTTCCCAAGTACAATCTCGCGGATCTCCACTCCACTGCACTTTGACTAAGTGAACCTTCTTGTTCCTCAGCTCTTTGGTTTCTTTGCCGATGATCTTTAGCGGCTCTCGTCTCACAGCTAATTCTGGAGTAATTTCAATATCCTGTTGAGCTGCTTCTTCCACGATCAAGTCTGGATCATGAACATGCTTTCGAAGTTGAGATATATGAAATACATCATGAACTCCAGGCAACCAGTCAGGCAATTTGACCCTATAAGCGAGAGTTCCGATCCGTTCCAGAATAGGAAACGGACCAATGAATTTGGGCGCCAACTTTCCAGTTTTACCGAACCGAATAACTCCTCTCATCGGTGATACTTTCAAATACACGTAGTCGCCAACAGCAAAGGATATATCTCTTCTTCTTCTATCGGCATAGCTCTTTTGTCGACTTCGAGCGGCGATTAATCGCTTCTTAATAAAAACGACTTTGTCGGCAGCTTCTCGGATCATATCAGGCCCCAATACAAGTATATTTCTGGGTTCGACCCAACAAGCAGGAGATCGGCACGGTCTACCATACAATGCTTCGAATGGCGACATTGTCAGACTCGCCTGGTAGCTGTTGTTATATGAGAATTCAGCCAAATGCAGATGGTCTTCCCATGATCCACCAAAATCTATAACACAAGCCCGCAATAGATCTTCTAAAATACGATTCACGCTCTCAGTCTGACCGTCTGTCTGAGGACGATAAGCGGTGCTCAAGTTCAACTTCGTTCCTAGCTCGACTTGAAATGCTTCCCAGAATTTGCTAGTGAATATTGTATCTCTATCACTGACTATACCGAGCGGCACTCCATGCAGTCTAACTATTTCCTTGAAGTATATCTGCGCCAGACTCTGAGCAGTTCTGTTTGATCTGACAGGTATGAAATGGGCGGTCTTCGTGAAGCGATCTACGATCACCCAAATACTGTCATTTCCTTTTCTGGTTCTGGGCAAACCATCAATGAAATCCATGGAAATATGTTCCCACTTCCAACCAGGGACTTCTAGCGGTTGTAGCAATCCAGCCAGTTTCTGTTGGTCGCTTTTGACTAGCTGGCAAGTAGGGCATCGACTAACACATATCGAGATGTCTCTTTTTAACGACTTCCACCAGAATGTCCGCTTGATATCGTTGTACATCTTACTCACACCCGGATGGATACTGAGCTTAGATTTGTGGCATTCATCAAGCACATCTCTTCTGAGTTCAGGAATTTCTGGAACACAAATTCGTCCTTCTAACCTCAGAATCCCTTCGCTGTCGAGCTGGAAATCCGAAGCATTGCCTTCACGAATTCGCTGACTCATTCCTTTAATAAATTGGTCATCTTTTTGGAGAGCCGATATCTTGTCAATCAACGAAGTCGCAATGATAAAACTGGCGATCATTTCATTCTTTCGGCTCAACGCATCGGCCACGATATTGGCTTTACCTGGAGTGTACAGAATCTCAAAATCATATGCTGCAAGGAACTCTAGCCAACGTTGCTGCTTCAGATTCAGGTCTTTCTGAGTGAACAGATACTTTAACGACTGATGATCTGTAAACAGTTCAAATCTCTCACCCAGAAGATAGTGTCTCCAGATTTTCAAAGAGAATACGATGGCCAACAACTCAAGATCATGAGTTACATAGTTTTTCTCGTGTGGCTTCAGTTGACGGCTAGCATAAGCAATCACTTGGCCTCTTTGCATTAACACTGCGCCAAGGCCTTCTCTAGAAGCATCAGTCCAGACTTTCAAATCCTGGTTGCCATCGATGATGGTTAACACTGGAGCAGTTGTTAATCTCAACTTTAGCTCTTCAAAAGCCTCTTCACTCTCGGGAGTCCATTTGAATTTAGAGTGCTTCTTTGTAAGCTTCGTTAAATGGCCAGATATCTTCGAAAAGTTTTTAACGAACTTCCGGTAATAGCTAGCCAATCCGAGAAAACTGCGGACTTCAGTGGGGGTACTGGGCTGTTTCCAATTCTGAATAGTGGTGATTTTGCTTGGATCTACAACAATTCCTTCTTTTGATACGACGTGGCCCAGAAATTTTACTTCATCTTGCCAGAATATACATTTGGAAAACTTTGCTTTCAATACATTCCTTCTGAGGATTTCTAACACTTATTCCAAATGTTTTTCATGTTCGGCCTTTGATTTAGAGAAGATTAGAATATCGTCAATGAAAACCAGAACAAATTTATTCAATACTCCTCTGAATACTCTGTTCATTAGATCGACGAAGTAAGCAGGAGCGTTACATAAGCCGAACGACATTACTAACCACTCGTAGAATAAGTCGGGGCCTCTGAACGCTGTCATTGGAACACACTCTTCGGCAATTCGAAGTTGATGGAAACCTGTAGCTAGGTCCATTCGTGAAAATACTTTTGCTCCATTTAATCGATCCAACAAATCATCAATCCGCGGCAATGGATATTTGTTCTTTATTGTCTGTTTGTTCAGATCACGATAATCCACACATAGACGTAGAGTACCGTCAGATTTTGGGACAAACACCACTGCTGCTCCCCAATCAGAGAAACTAGGCCTGATCAGACCCTTCCATACTAGCTGTTGTGTTTGATTGTCTAATTCCTCCTTCTCTTTTAAGGACATTCTTCGAATAGCGTGAACTACCGGCCTTGCATTCGGAATTAAAGCAATTTTGAAATCTATTTCTCTCTGTGGAGGTAAGCGAACAACTTCCTCGAATACATCCGCATAGTTCTTGACGACAGGAATGTCTTTGATGAGGTCAGGAATATTCTCTGTAACCTCAGGGACATTTTCTATTTGAGCTGGAGAAACATTCAAAGCTGCCCAGAAGTCTTTTCTATTAGCATCCTGACCTTCACAGGGAATGGTTATATAATCACCTGATTTAATCTTCGCCTTTACGACTCTGTCGGCGCATTTGACTTCAGCTTCATATTTGGTCAACCAGTCTAACCCCAAGATAAGATCAAACTCTTTAAAATTCATGACGACCGTGATGGTAGGAAACCGATAACGAGAGAAAGAAACCGGCACTCCACAAACCCAACTTAGATCAATGGAACCCCCAACCGGATTCTGGACAGTCATTGGTTCTTTGAGCTTTTTCAAATTCAAATCCAGTTTCTTAGCTGCATCTTTGGCAATGAAACTTCGTGACGCGCCTGTGTCAAACAGTACTTTGACTGGAATGTTTTTGACAGTAAGCGTGCCTTCTAAAACATCGGCCCTTTCTTGACTAGCTGAGGGCACTGAGGTTTCTGCTACTTCATTTACCTGAGCTTCTTTGGTCGTTTTTAACAGCCGACAATCTTGCTTTATATGACCAAACTGATGGCATTGATTGCACCTTTTCTTTCCTTGAAAATCCTTCATGGATTTAGATCCACTCTTTCTTCCTTCGTTCCAAGATTTGCAACTTATCGCCAAATGTCCTTTTCTATTGCAGCTTGAGCACGTGGCGGTCGTTATTCGTTCGTTCCCAGATCCAGCCCTTTTTCTCTTGGCACTGGGCTTCTTATTGACCTCAGACCTCGTACTGGCTTCAGGAATATCAGTTTCGGACTCTTCTTTGTCACTACAACAAACTTCTTCTTCGTCGCGCAACATTCCTTTCTTATGAAGATCTTCATACTGATAAGCCATATATACCATTTCAGAAAAAGGAAGCTTCACATTCCTCAGTACACTATTCTGATATCTCCTCTGCAGGCCATGAATAAATCTCAGATTTTTCCTCTTTGGATCTTGAATCAGATGAGGGGCAAAGTGAGCAAGTTCGTTGAATTTCTTATGATATTCTGGGATGGTCGTATCACCTTGTATCAAATAAGAAAATTCATCACATAATCTCTCGGTTGCTTCGGGAGGAGTAAATCTTTCTAAGAAAATCACTTTGAATTTGTCCCAGGTGATGTCACCTTCTGGATTATCTTTAATAACTGAATCCCACCAAAACAAAGCTTCTTCTTTGAGTGCCCAAGACGCCAGTAATCTTTTCTGATCGTCTCTCAGCTTTAAACCCTCAAAGATTTTCTCTGCAGAACGAATCCAAGCTTGTGTTTCCATAATGGACTCCTTGCCTAAGAATGGCGATCCACCCAGATTTTGAAATCTCTTGAATAGAACTTCTATATCGGATTCTGGCGGCGGGAGCACAACTGGCTCATTAGCTGGTCGAGCCATACGATTATTTCTTCTGTTCCTGTCACTCATTTTCTAGTGCGTCTGCAATTAGCAGACAAGGGGTCAGGTCAACAGAAAAGATATTTCAAAATATAGAGACAAATACTTCATTGTAAATATGTCTACTGGGGTGTATTCCATTCTGCTTTACTTATACTAGGATATTGATGATCCTATCTGTATAGAGTTGCCCGTCCTAGAACACTACTGGTTCTATTTCTGACGAGTACGTTCAAATGTTATATTCCAGAACTAAGCTTAACCTGGCTCTGATACCAAATGAGACGACCCCAAACCCCGTACTGACGGCGGCAAGGGTAATCCGTGGAATATAACACAGAAACAGATGATAGCAGGACAGAATTAAATAAATACACCAGATAATGAACAATAGAATATACTGGATAAAGTAATCATCAGAGTTACACGGTATACAGGATCTTACTTAGTACAAATACAGTTCAGCTATACATAAATGTCTACAGCGGAAAACAAACAAAATATGTACAATAGGATTTGAACAGCATAAAAAGAGATAAATGATAGAATCCATCTTCAGCTCCCGACATCCAGAAAGAACCAGCTCAACCTAAATACAAGGCTGCCCGTGTAGAAAAAGGGGCACCCGAGTTTGACAGTGAAACAAACTACGAGTCAGTCATGGGACTGGTAAGAGAAATCTATTCAACACATTTAATATATGGCTAATCACAGGACCACGCCACTTTCGTGGAACGGGTTTACTCCATTGGATTGCCAGTGCTTTAAAACAAATCATTCTTTTAACCATCGCTATGCTTTTTATAAAAATGAAGCCATTATAAGACTCAGTTCCCATCACACAATGCAACGCAAACCGGAGGATAGAGTTTTTACCTTATAACGGCCAAAATATGCTTGATACGAATAAAACAAAGGCATTTGATATTATTGCTAGTGTTTATATGTTTTGAAAACAATTTCAAATCATAACTATCAATCATAGACTACATGAGCGTCCCATGCCACTATGTCGCCAAATATATATACAATCGAAACCGCACAGTCACGTATTTGGAAATTGGATTTCCGTCATGAACCAAGGCAAAAGATAATCCTTACCGAATTTGAGACGCTCTAGCCCGCCCCTCAGGCACAGCCGCAACCGTACCTTGGATCGTCAGGGCCGGTCCACACGAAGTGGATTATAATGCCTGAACAATGCGTTTCTCCACCCTTTGGGGTGTAAATGAGCCAACGAATGACTCCATCGGACCCGGATCGTCCGATCAAACCGAGGCGCCTCGCAACAGCAACAACCACGTATGTGAAAAGTATATAAATGTCAGGGCTGGTAGGTCACTGACACCACCCTAGCTAGAAAGAAAATGCACGTCCCCCCTAAGGTCCTGCTCCCGTTTCTGGTTCATACCGGGGTGCGAGGCTCGCGATTTCACGTTATACACAAAGCTACGCCACACAGGCGGTGCTTTGGTCAACACCACAAGACTTTGCTTTTCAACAGAAGCCCTGATCACTGCATCTTAGCATGCCACACAGGCAATTCATGCCATGCGACTGATGTCCATCGATATACAACCTCTGAGCTCGTGCGTTTCAAAGAAGGGCGTTAAGCAAAAGAATAAATTCTCCGCCGCCAAACAGATGTATATTTAACAGAGATCAATCAACACAGAATAAAATCCAATGTCAGACACACAGTCCATTTACAAGTCCGTTCTGGGTCTGAACGAAACCGGAGGCACTAAATACCTCGCAAACCCATCGATCACCACGTACGTCTGGACGATCACCACTCATTATCCATATTTCGGGATGCCTCCCAATCAGGACCTCGGTTACCATCCAAACGAGGTGAAGATCTCCGGTCTTCGACCACCGTCTTCATCTTTGACTTTCAATCGTCGGTCAATTATTTGAAATGAGAATTAACTCGGCCTTTTCAAATACTTCACGTATATTTAGAATTTCAAATCAATTTACTTCAATGGTTAAATTATTCGACAACACCAATTTTGTTCTTTAAGGTAATTTTCACACCAAACACATTCAACCATCAAATACCACATAAATCGAGCAAATTCAGTTTATTTCCATTCCATATCGTTTATGATATTTTATAACGATTTATCGCTATTTTTATTTATTTTAAAATAGCCAATTTATTCAAAACGACGCTTCGGGCCATAACGCGGCCGTGGCGCTGTTTTTCTTCAGATTTGATTTACACATATATGAAAATCTAACTGTTGGATCTTTACAAAATTTACATCATTAGAAAGGTCTTTTCAAAACGAATCCAACGGTTCCAGTTTCGGGAAAATCCGACGGTCGGATCTCCCGGTACAATCGTTTGAAGTTTCAATTTCAAAATACGAACTACAGCGTCGTTATTCGATTAATTATAATTATATATATATATAAATATAATCGTTTCTGGCGCTGTTTTTCTTCAGATTTGAATTAAACATTCCAGACAATCCAACCATTGGATTTTTACAAAGTTGGTGCCGTTGGAAAGATATTTCCAAGGCGAACCCAACGGTTGCGGTTTCGGGAAAATCCAATGGTCGGATTTCCCGGTATAATCATTTGAAATCACGGTTTTAAAATGCGAACTGCACGGCTCCGTTTCGTTTTAATTTTATTTATATTTATATATTTATATAAATATAGTTCATTCAACAATTTCAATATCGTTTTCACTTCAAATATTTCACTAACGCCTTTAAATTTTGGAAAATTTCGCCATAACCTCCTTTGTACGGGAGGGGCTGGGAAAATTCCCAAATAGCCACACGGGCGTCTCATGTCAAAAAGAAAAAGAAAAAGCCAAGCGGCTAGCCAACAGGCTCATAAAATCATCACCCAAACAAAACAGTAAATGTGTACCTATTTTTCGGGCACAAAATTTTATTCCTCTTCTCTAGCCCCTTCGCTATAACCTGTTCAATAAATATGCATGTACATATATACAGTTCTTATCACTTATCATTTTCCATTCAACTTCATGTTTGATTCCATTTAGTTTAAAAATACCATCCATTCTAATGTTGCATGCATAGGCAAAAATCATATCATTAGCTAATTAATGAATATTTCGACTCATGCATATTTATTTGAACGAGTTGCTATTTTTAACACTTCACATTTCAACAATTCCCGTGTATAATAAAAATGTGGTTTTTATTGTAAAACAATTCATTTCAAAACACTATTATTTTATATAGTTTATATATGTGATGAAAAAGGTGATTTTTATTATAAAACAATTTATTTCAAAATATGAATACCATTCAACACATGAATTTCTAATCAACGAATGAATATCGATTCAACACATGAAGGTCTTCTATAGTTTATATACATAGATAAAAATGTGATTTTTATATTTAAAACACGAAGAACATTCAACACATGAATTTCTAATCAACGAATGAATATCGATTCAACACATGAAGGTTTTCTATTCAACGAATAAATATAGTTTCAGCAAATGAAAATAATTCAAACACATGAATATTATTCAAAATTTCGGCAGCATAACGGCAGGGTAGTTAAAACCGGGACCGTCCCTAGTACGGCTCCTCGCTCTACCTTAAAACCTCGCGGTTTTTTACAATGGGGATCATGCATCTAGTTCGCACGCAGGTGGCATGTATATATTTATTTCATTTCCACAAACTAATCCTATGTGGTTTCAATCAAATATTTCTCAACCACAAATGGGTATTTTTCAACCACAATCAATCAATATCAACCACAAACAATCCCAAACAACCATTCGCTATCAATCAATTTTCACACCAATCACAATCAATAAATATCGTCCATGGTTTATGGACGAGGGGCGTATATATATATATATATATATATATATATATATATATTTATAAATAGCAATACTTCTATTTCAACACATATATAATTTTTACAACGCATATATAACTTATACATCGAACGTACAACTTATACAACGCTTATACAAGAGGTGTACAACGCTTATATAACTCATACATTGACTATATAATTTATACATCATCGTTTTCCTTATCGTTTATAAATTAGAAATCTCACCTTGGGTTCCACTCCACCAAAAATAGCAGAAGGCTCAAAAAAATATGCGGTCTCTTCTAGAATGTAGAAGGCGTCCACACCGTCACGATGTTTCCTGTTTCATCGAATTTCATTAACGAACGAAAAAGATATGATTTTTCAAAGTTTGCAACGGTTTAAAGGTGTTAAAACCGTTGAAAATATATATAAGCCGTACCTCAGCTGAAAGGTTCAAAACTAGGTTTGCAATTTTCGATCAAACCGTGAATCGATAGGAGGATCGGCCAATGCAGCGACGAAGAGGGGGTAGACGCGCGTCTGCGCGCGGTGGTGGGGGCCCACTCGGTGGCGCCAGGCGACGGCGGCGGCGGCTGGAAGTTCGACACTTCCTGACGTCGATTCTCCCTCCACAGGCCACGAAAAATTCCAAACTTTATATGGATTTGAAGATCTCTCCGAGCTCTACAAAATATTCAACTGGAGCAGGGGCTAATTTTGCGTGGATTGATCGAAAAATGAGGGGGAAGGTTTTGAACGTTTTCCGCCTTCGATCGGGGAGAGAGAAAAGGATTTTTTTTATAAAAAAATTCTGATTGGTCGGGGAAGTTTTAAAGGGGTTTTCTAACGCGACCACCAATCTAAACCCAACGACTGTCATTCCTAGCGTTTTACCCCCATTTCGAACACAATGGGATATGTTTCGAAGGCCCATTCGAATGTTTCAGTCAGTTTTCCTTCAGATTAAAGTATAAAACATTCAATATTTACTTTGAACGTACATTTCAATTTGCCAGGGCCACAAACTGATTCGAAAAATTCCAGAAAAATAAATCTAGCTATGTTTTGATGATACGGTCCCAACAAAACTAGTTTCGTTGAATTCTGAGACCGTTTGCAAAAAGGCCCATTTTTGGTCGATCCAATTTAACTATAATTGACCAAAACACATTTTCCTTTGCCACGCTCACATATTAGCTTCAAAAATTATGAAATTTGAAACCTAGCAATAACTTCACATCTCGGATCCAACAAAAGTGGTTTCGTCGAATTCCGAGGTCGTATGCAAAATGGCCAATTTCACGGGCTATATAAATTCCATAGCGACCTTTCTGAAAATTCATTCGACCATAACTTTTGCTTTCCGCTATGAAAATTCGATTTTTCAGATTCGTTAGAAAGGTATTCACTAACAGATTTAAATATTTTTGGTTTCACTAAAATCCGTTTTGTTTTGCACCCGGTACAGTCCGACAAAGGTTGAATTCAATTTTTGAAACTACAGCGCCATTTCAGGCCTTGTTTATAATTATAATTAATTATATTCTTTTTCAATTATCGATTCAAACTCAGTTTTCATTGCTATTATTTAAAATATTTATTTTAAATATTTAAAATCCATTATTTTAGCCAATTTAAAAATTTTAAATTGGTTCAGATTTTCTGGGTCGTTACAACAACACAACTTTTCAAAGAATCAAATGACTTTTCAAAAAATAAATGACTCTTCAAATAAATAAGTGACTTTTCAAGTAATTAACTGCAATTTTAAATAATATCATGATAGTTTGGTAACACATCCATAGATCAAAATTTTCAAATTTCAAATTTCAAAAACAAATCATAGTAACTTGATTTTCAATAAAATTGAATGCAGTCTCATATAATACTTGATGCAATACATGAATTTAAACTAGTGTTCAAAATTTTCCATTTATCATTTTCAAAAATCAAATTATGAACTTTTTGAGAAATCTTGCTCTGATACTAATTGTTAGGGACAGCGGAGTGGATCGTTTAGGCAAAGAAAACACTAGAGGGGAAGAATAGTGTTTGTAAGAATTTAAGCAAAACTAAAATCTAAAGTGAATTGCGGGATGAATCAAACACTACAAACACAATCACAGACACAGATTCAAACATAGATGCAAAATGAACAGAGATAAAAATGCAGAAAAGGAAAGAACACACCAGATTTTATACTGGTTCGGATCACTCCTACGTCCAGTCCTGCACAACGCTTGATTGTGCAGAGTTTTATTACTAATTCCAATAATCAAATACAACCTCCTTGATTTCACGGCTCAACAAGGAGACACTGACTCCTATCCCTTGATTTCATGGCTCAACAAGGGAACACCAACTCCTATTCCTTGATTTCACGGTTATAAGGATACACCGATTCCTCTTTGACTTACAAACATGGTTTATTTAACCCAAGCAATTACAAAGCAACCCTATAACTCTTCAAGAGCACTTGATTTAGAGAGTATAGAGTGTAGAAATAAGAAGTTTGATCAAAACAGAAGTGAATTCAGCAGAGTATAAGTGTAAGAATCATAAAAATGATTAAGAATAATGGTGGGATGAAAGAGTATGAAGTTAGATAAGAAGATGTGTTAAAAAATTCGGTTTTAACCTCTTTTTATAGAGTATGAAGGGTTGCAAATTCTGAAGCGTTTCAAAAGTGAAAAGGCACTTCCCTTCAAAATTAGAAAAAACAGCAGTTATAATGAGACGACCCCAAACCCCGTACTGACGGCGGCAAGGGTAATCCTTGGAGTATAACACAGAAACAGATAATAGCAGAACAGAAATAAATAAATACACCAGATAATGTACAATAGAATACACTGGATAAACATAATCATCAGAGTTACACAGTATACAGGATCATACTTAGTACAAATACAGTTCAGCTATACATATATGTCTACAGCGGAAAAACAAACATAATGTACAATAGGAGCTGAACAGCATAAAAAGAGATAAATGATAGAATCCATCTTCAGCTCCAGCTATCCAGAGAAAGCTAGCTAAACCTAAATACAAGGCTTCCCGTGTAGAAAAAGGGGCACCCGAGTTTGAAAGTGAAACAAACTACGAGTCAGTCATGGGACTGGTATGAGAAATCTACTCAACACATTTATAATATGGCTAATCACAGGACCACGCCACTTTCGTGGAACGGGTTTACTCCATTGGATTGCCAGTGCTTTAAAACAAATTATTCTTTTAAACATCGCAATGCTTTTTATAAAAATGAAGCCATTATAAGACTCAGTTCCCATCACACAATGCAACACAAACCGGAGGATAGAGTTTTACCTTATAATGGCCAAAATATGGTTGATACGAATAAAACAAAAGCAATTGATATTATTACTAGTGTTTACATGTTTCAAAAACAATTTCGAATCATAACTATCAATCATAGACGGCATGGGTACCATATATCATGTCGCCATATATATATATATACAATCAAAACCGCACGATGTCGTATTTGGAAATTGGATTTCCGTCATGAACCAAAGCAAAAGATAGTCCTTACCGAATTCGAGACAATCTTGCCCATGTCTCAGGCACAGCCGCAACCGTACCTTGGATCGTCAGGACCGGTCCACACGAAGTGGATTATAATGCCTGAACAATGCGTCCCTCCGCCCTTTGGGGCGTAAATGAGCCAACGAATGACTCCATCGGACCCGGATCGTCCGATCTAACCGAGGCGCCTCGCAACAGCAACAACCACATAAGTCAAACTCGTCAGGGCGTGTAAAACCACTGACGCCACTTCTAGCTAGAAATAAAACGCACGTCCCCCCGGATGTCCTCTCCCGTTTCTGGTTCATACCGGGGTGTGAGGCTTGCGAATTCACGTTATACACAAAGCTACGCCACACAGGCGGTGCTTTGATCATCACCACAAGACTTTGCTTTTCAACAGAAGCCCTGATCACTGCATCTTAGCATGCCACACAGGCAATTCACACCGTGCAACTGATGGCTATCAATCACACAGAATAAATTCCAATGTCAGACACACTGTCCATTTGCAAGTCCGTTCTGGGTCTGAACGAAACCGGAGGCACTATATACCTCGCAAACTCATCGATCACCACGTACGCCTGGACGATCACCACTCATTATCCATATTTCGGGATGCCTCCCAATCAGGACCTCGGTTACCATCCAAACGAGGTGAAGATCTCTGGTCTTCGACCACCGTCTTCATCTTCGATTTCTTATCGTCGATTCAGTTATTCAGAATGGGATAAACCCGGTCTTTCTGAGCAACTCGCGTATATAATAAACATGTGCTACACAAGCACTACATACGCATCATTTCAGTTCATTAGTCACTAACCGTCAGTCAGTAAGAGAACGATTTCCAAAATATTAACCCCGAAGGCCGAAACCAACATCAGATCAAAATCCAGGAAACCATTCGACTTAGCTAACCTTCAGTTAATTTATAAATTTCAGATCCATATCGTTTATAATATTTAATAACGATTTATCGCTATTTTTATTTATTTTAAAATAGCTAATTTATTCAAAACGACGCTTCGGGCCATAACGCGACCGTGGCGCTGTTTTTCTTCAGATTTGATTTACACATATCTGAAAATCTAACCGTTGGATCTTCACAAAATTTACATCATTAGAAAGATCTTTTCAAAACGAATCCAACGGTTCCAGTTTCGGGAAAATCCGACGGTCGGATCTCCCGGTACAATCGTTTGAAGTTTCGATTTCAAAATACGAACTGCAGCGTCGTTATTCGATTAATTATAATTATATTTATATAATATATATAAATATAATCGATTCTGGTGCTGTTTTTCTTCAAATTTAAATTAAACATTCCAGACAATCCAACCGTTGGATTTTTACAAAGTTGGTGCCGTTGGAAAGATATTTCCAAAGCGAACCCAACAGTTGCGGTTTCGGGAAAATCCGATGGTCGGATCTCCCGCACTAATCGTTTGAAATCACGGTTTCAAAATACGAACTGCAGCTTCGTTATTCGATATATTTCGATTCTATATATATATATATTGATTCTTCGATTTCAAAACTATATTCTTTTCATACATTTGATAAAAATGATATTTTTATCTAACTGTCTTCTATTTCAACACTTCACTATTTTTAACAATTCATTTATATAATAAAAATGTGATTTTTATTGTAAAACAATTCATTTCAAAACACTATTATTTTATATAGTTCGTATAGGTAATAAAAGTATGATTTTTATTATAAAACAATTTATTTCCAAACGAGATTATTTTATATAGTTCATCTCGATGATAAAAATTGGTTTTTCATTATAAAACACTTTCTTTCAAAATATGAATACCATTCAACACATGAATTTCGATTCAACACATGAAGGTTTTCTATAGTTTATATATATCGATAAAAAGGTGATTTTTATATTTAAAACACGAATACCATTCAACACATGAATTTCAATTCACCGAATGAATTTCGATTCAACACATGAAGGTTTTCTATAGTTTCTAAATATAGATAAAAAGGTGATTTTTATATTTAAAACACGAATACCATTCAACACATGAATTTCAATTCAACGAATGAATATCGATTCAACACATGAAGGTTTTCTATAGTTTGTATATATATATAAAGGTGATTTTTATATTTAAAACACGAATACCATTCAACACATGAATTTCTATCCAATGAATGAATATCGATTCAACACATGAAGGTTTTCTATAGTTTATATATATCTATAAAAAGGTGATTTTTATATTTAAAACACGAATACCATTCAACACATGAATTTCTATCCAACGAATGAATACCGATTCAACACATGAAGGTTTTCTATTCAACGAATAAATATAGTTTCAACAAATGGAAATAATTCTAACACATGAATATTATTCAAAATTTCGGCAGCATAACGGCAGGGTAGTTAAAACCGGGACGGTCCCTAGTACGGCTCCTCGCTCTACCTTAAAACCTCGCGGTTTTTGACAATGAGGATTCATGCATCTAGTTCGCATGCAGGCGGCATGTATATTTATTTCATTTCCTCAAACTAATCCTATGTGGTTTCAACCAAATATTTCTCAACCACAAACGGGTATTTTTCAACCACAATCAATCAATATCAACCATAAACAATTCCAATCAACCATTCGCTATCAATCAATTTTCACACCAATCACAACCAATATATATCGTCCATGGTTTGTGGACGAGGGGCGTATATATATATATATATATATATATATATATATATATATATATATATATAGCATTTCACTTCTATTTCAACGCATATATAATTTTTACAACGCATATACAACTTATACATCGAACGTACAACTTATACAACGCTTATACAAGAGGTGTACAACGCTTATATAACTCATACATCGACTATATAATTTATACATCGTCGTTTTCCATATCGTTTATAAATTAGAAATCTCACATTGGGTTCCACTCCTCCAAAAATAGCAGAAGGCTCAGAAAAATATGCGGTCTCTTCTAGAATGTAGAAGACGTCCACACGAGTCCACTGTCTCTTGTTTCACTGAATTTCGTCAATACACGAAAAAGATATGATTTTTCAAAGTTTGCAACGGTTTAAAGGTGTTAAAACTATTGAAAATTAATATGGTCGTACCTCAGCTGTTTCGTTCAAAACTAGGTTTGGATTTTTCTTCGAATCCGTGTAACTATTCGTCGATCATCCTTCGCAGCGTCGAAGGGGAAGGAGAGGCGCACGTGCACAGGGGGGTGCGGCGGCGCTCGGTGGTCGGAATCGTGGTCGGCGGCGGTTTGAAGACGTGATCTTCCAGGCATCCGTTCTCCCAAAATACACAATGAAAAAATCGAAACCAGGTATGGATTTGAAGAGCTCGGGAAGATCTTCAAAAAGTTCAACTGTGGCACGAGCTAATTCGGCGTGGATTGATCGGAAAATGAGAGGGAAGGTTTGAAGGGTTTTCCGCCTTCGATCGACTGTCGGGGAGAGAGAAAATTAAATTTCTGACCAATGAGATTTTTTATTTTATTTATATATTTTAAAATCTCTAAAATACCCTCTTCCACCCACGAACACCAATCCAAACCCAACGACTGTCGTCCCTAGCGTTTTACCCCCATTCCGAACACAATGGGATATGTTTCGAAGGCCTATTCGAATGTTTCAGTCAGTTTCCATTCAAATTAAAATATATAACATTCAATATTCGATTTGAACGTACATTTCAATTTGCCAGGGCCACAAACTGATTCTAAAAATTCCAAAAAAATAAATCTGGCTATGTTTTGACGATGCAGTCCCAACAAAACTAGTTTCGTCGAATTCTGAGACCGTTTGTAAAAAGGCCCATTTCTGGTCGATCCAATTTAACTATAATTGACCAAAACACGTTTTCCTTCACCACGCTCACATACTAGCTTCAAAAATTATGAAATTTGAAACCTAGCAATAACTTCACATCCCGGATCCAACAAAAGTGGTTTCGTCGAATTCCGAGGTCGTTTGCAAAATGGCCAATTTCACGGGCTATATAAACTCCATAACGACCGTTCTGAAAATTCATTTGGCCATAACTTTTGCTTTCCGCTATGAAACTTCGATTTTTCAGATTCGCTAGAAAGGTATTCACTAACAGATTTAAATATTTTTGGTTTCACTCAAATCCGTTTTGTTTTGCACCCGGTACAGTCTGACAAAGTTTGAATTCAATTTTTGAAACTGCAGCGCCATTTCAGGCCTTGTTTATAATTAGAATTAATTATATTCGTTTTCAAACTTCGATTCAAACTCACTTTACATTACTATTATTTAAAATATTTATTTTAAATATTTAAAATCCACTATTTTAGCCAATTTAAAAAATTTAAATTGGTTTAGATTTTCCGGGTCGTTACAATCTCCCCCACTTAAAACTTTTCATCCCCGAAAAGGAACAAAGTCGAAAGTGGTTTGATTAATCAATTCTACGTTCAATCTGGCTTCCATTCTCCAACTTTTCAGTTTCTGAGAATTTTCAAATTCTTCAAAGATTTGGCTAACACCCGGTATTTTCGAAAAATTTCGCCATAACCTCCTTTGTACGGGGAGAGGTTTGGAAATTTATTGGGCCGTATTAGGTACCCAATAAATCCTAATAAGCATACACATATTTATAGTTATATATTCTAGTGTTTACAGGGGAGCGTGTATAGATAATAACTCCAGAGAATAAATTCTCGTCACCCTGTCAAAGCCAGAGGGAGTGTGTATTTTAAATGCTCCAGAGGATAAATCCTCGTCACCTCGTCCCGTGTTTGAAATAAATAGTCCATGTGCCGTATCTAATAACTAGAGAGACGTGATTATTGTCAACTCCAGACCCGTGTGGGGTTTTTATTAATCTGGCAATTTTATCGTTATAATTTAAATAGTCCATATCAGTCATCAGTTCAACCTGTAAAATATAGTCATCGCCATACAAACCTCTCGCTCGTATGGTAAATCTTCCACCTCGTCACACAAGCTCCAAATGCTTATGTGGTATATGATGAAGTATGCCTATCTTCAAGAAGTATGCCATGCAGTGTAGTTCAAAATTAATTGTTACTATCCTATGGCGACGTTTATTATTACACACAGAATAACCAGCACTCCGCATCCAATGGCATTCACAGGAGTTGATATAATAATATTTCGCATCCAACTCATTAAGGTTTACCTATTTGTCGGGCACGCAAATAAAATCTTTACTCAACAGCTATCCAATTACCTGTTCAAACATATATAATGCACATGTATATATTTCTATTTATTTTCTAATCAGTTCAATGTGTGATATAATCGAATAAATTCTACCATTATTCTCTTATTAATTAAATTAACTATTGTTTCAACAAATTTAATTAATCAAATCTACTATCACACAACACAAACAACAATCAAATTGTTTTTAACTTTTCAAAAACATACTAATCAATTTCTATACTCTTTTAAAATCATTCAGACTATAGAATTAAAAGTGCACATCCATGGAAAGAAAATAACAACTGAGTAGAGAACTAATTGGTAATGCAAAGTATGGTAAATGTACCTTGCATCGGAGTCAATCAGATATATCCACTCGGCATCTAGGATAGGCTTTCTGAATGCTCTCCTCAGTTTCCCATGTACAATCTCGCGGATCTCCACTCCATTGCACTTTGACTAAGTGAACCTTCTTGTTCCTTAGCTCTTTGGTTTCTTTGCCGATAATCTTGAGCGGCTCTCTTCTCACAGCTAATTCTGGAGTAATTTCAATATCCTGTTGAGCTGCTTCTTCCACGATCAAGTCTGGATCATGAACGTGCTTTCGAAGTTGAGATATGTGAAATACATCATGCACTCCAGGCAACCAATCAGGCAATTTAACCCTATAAGCGAGAGTTCCGATCCGTTCCAGAATAGGAAACGGACCAATGAATTTGGGCGCCAACTTCCCAGTTTTACCGAACCGGATAACTCCTCTCATCGGAGATACTTTCAGATATACATAGTCGCCAACAACAAATGATATATCCCTTCTTCTCCTATCGGCGTAACTCTTTTGTCGGCTTTAAGCGGCCAGTAATCATTTCTTAATAAAATCGACTTTGTCGGCAGCTTCTCGGATCATATCAGGTCCCAATACAAGTCTATTACCGGGTTCGACCCAACAAGCAGAAGATCGGCACGGTCTACCATACAATGCTTCGAATGGCGACATTGTCAGGCTCGCCTGGTAGCTGTTGTTATAAGAGAATTCAGCCAAATGCAGATGGTCTTCCCATGATCCACCGAAATCTAGAACACAAGCCCGCAATAGATCTTCTAAAATACGATTCACCCTCTCAGTCTGACCATCTGTCTGAGGATGATAAGCGGTGCTCAAGTTCAACTTTGTTCCCAGCTCTACTTGAAATGCCTCCCAGAATTTGCTAGTGAATATTGGATATCTATCGCTCACTATACTGATCGGCACTCCGTATAGTCTAACTATTTCCTTGAAATAAATCTGCGCCAGACTCTGAGCAGTTCTGTTTGATCTGACAGGTATGAAATGGGCGGTCTTCGTGAAGCGATCTACGATCACCCAAATACTGTCATTTCCTTTTCTGGTTCTAGGCAAACCATCAATGAAGTCCGTGGAAATATGTTCCCACTTCCAACCAGGAACGTCTAGCGGTTGCAATAATCCAGCAAGTTTTTGTTGGTCGCTTTTGACTAGCTGGCAAGTAGGGCATCAGCTAACATATAAAGAAATGTCCCTCTTCATCGACTTCCACCAGAAAGTGCGTTTGGTGTCATTATACATTTTGCTTACTCCCGGATGGATACTAAGTTTTGACTTGTGGCATTCATCCAGTACTTCCTTTCGGAGCTCAGAAATGTTAGGGACACAGATTCGACCTTTGAGCCTTAGAATCCCATCATTATCAACTTGAAAACTCGTGGGTTCGCCTTGTTGAATTATCTCTCTGATCTTCTGAATGAAGTGATCATCCTTCTGAAGAGCAAATATTTTATCTATCAGTGAAGTCGTGATAATAAAACTGGCGATCATTTCATTCTTTCGGCTTAACGCATCGGCCACGACATTGGCTTTCCCTGGAGTGTATATAATCTCAAAATCGTATGCTGCAAGGAACTCTAGCCAACGTTGCTGCCTCAGATTCAAGTCTTTCTGGGTGAACATATACTTTAATGACTGGTGATCTGTAAACAATTCAAATCTCTTACCCAGAAGATAGTGTCTCCAGATTTTCAAGGCGAATACTATAGCCAATAACTCAAGATCATGAGTTACGTAGTTTTTCTCATGCGGCTTCATCTGATGGCTAGCATAAGCAATCACTTGACCTCTTTGCATTAACATTGCGCCAAGGTCTTCTCTAGAAGCGTCAGTCCAGACTTTCAAATCCTGATTGCCATCGATGATGGTTAACACCGGAGTTGTCGTTAATCTTAACTTTAGCTCTTCAAAAGCCTCTTCACTTTCTGGAGTCCATTTGAATTTAGAGTGCTTCTTTGTAAGCTTCGTTAAGTGACCAGATATCTTCGAAAAGTTTTTAACAAACTTCCGGTAATAACTAGCCAATCCAAGAAAACTGCGAACCTCTGTAGGAGTACTAGGCTGTTTCCAGTTTTGAATAGCTGTGATTTTACTTGGATCCACAGCAATTCCTTCTTTCGATACGACGTGGCCTAGAAATTTCACTTCATCTTGCCAGAATATACATTTGGATAGTTTGGCTTTTAATACATTCCTTCGGAGGATTTCCAGAACCTGTTCCAAATGTTTGTCATGTTCGGCCTTTGATTTAGAGAAGATTAGAATATCGTCAATAAAAACCAGAACAAATTTATTCAAAACCCCTCTGAACACTCTATTCATCAGATCGACGAAGTAAGATGGAGCGTTACATAAGTCGAACGGCATTACTAACCATTCGTAGAATAAGTCTGGACCTCTGAATGCTGTCATTGGAACACACTCTTCGGCAATTCGAAGCTGATGGAAGCCTGTAGCTAGGTCCATCCTAGAAAATACTTGTGCTCCATTCAGACGATCCAATAAATCATCGATCCGCGGCAATGGATATTTGTTCTTTATCGTCTGCTTGTTCAAATCACGATAATCCACACATAGCCGTAGAGTACCGTCTGATTTTGGGACAAACACCACTGCTGCTCCCCAATCAGAGAAACTAGGCCTGATCAGACCCTTCCATACTGGCTGTCATGTTTGATTGTCTAATTCCACTTTCTCTTTTAAGGACATTCTTCGAATAGCGTGAACTACCGGCCTTGCATTCAGAATCAAAGCAATTTTGAAATCTATTTCTCTCTGCGGAGGTAAGCGAACAACTTCTTCGAACACATCCTCATAGTTCTTGACGACAGGAATGTCTTTGATGAGGTCAAGAATATTCTCTGTGACTTCGGGGATATTTTCTATTTGAACAGGAGAAACATCCAAAGCTGCCCAGAAGTCTTTTCTATTAGATTTCTGACCTGCACACGGTATGGTTATATAATTCCCTAATTTAATCTTAGCCCTAACAACTCTCTCGGCGCATCTAACCTCTGCTTCATATTTGGTTAGCCAATCCAATCCCAGAATAAGATCGAATTCATTAAAATTCATGACGATAGATATAGTAGGGAATTTATAGCAGGAAAAAGAGACAGGCACCCCACAAACCCAACTGAGAACGATGGAACCCCCAACCGGATTTTGGACAGTCATTGGTTCTTTGGGCTTCTTCAACTTCAAATCCAACTTATTAACTGCATTCTTGGCTATGAAGCTTCGTGAAGCGCCAGTATCAAACAACACTTTAACTGGAATGTTTTTGACATTGAGCGTGCCTTCTAAAACATCAGCCCTTTCTTGAGCAGACGAAGATGCAGGCCCTTCGGCTATTTCATTTACCTGAGCTTCTTTGGTTGTTTTTAACAGCCGGCACTCTTATTTTACATGATGTTGACCCGCTTTTTAGTCAAAGCAGTCATACATGGAATCTCTTCTCAACAATACGCTCAAGTGTTGGGAATATCGTCAGAAGACATGAAGTGATTTGGTTGAAATCGCATCACAAACAAAGAAAGGCCTGGAACTTCTACCAGATGACCTTTTTTGGGCCCGAAAACAGCGATTACGAAGCTAAGCTCTGTAATTCTTGTAGATCTCTGAATCAGCTTTAGGTTGAGCTTTGATTTGGCTCAATCGGACTTACGGTTTGAAAGTTACGCCCGTTTCCGTGAACGCATGCAGAACCGGAAACCTGGAATTTAGCATTGAATACATCCTCGGATCGGATCGGACAAGCCTGTTCGGATCGGACGATTCCTTAAAATGGACAACTTGGCACTTGCTCTTGGCATTCACATCCGAACGGATCGGATCGGAGGGAGCATTCCCGATCCGCTCCACCTTCAGAGCATTGGACACCAACTCGGTTCGGATCGGACCCGAACCGACCCGCCTGAATTATCTTGCACAGAAGTGCTTCCAGCCTTCGGATCGGGGATTCCACCTCGGTTCGGATCGGATGGAGAACCGATCTGATCCCCTTCGACCTGCTACCATGCAATCAGCTTTGACCGATTCTCAAGGAGTAACCGCCTCTACATTCATGGATCTGGCTCCACTTGGCAAAACCCGAACAGAAGGACTTCTTCCACTACTTCTCGAGATCAACTCCGGTCGTGACACGTGGCATATCCGTACCAGGTCACCCAGAGGCTCCTCTACGCCTATAAATACACCACAACATGGCTATTTCAGGGGACTTTTGGAACTCTAACTCTCGATGGCTTCAACTGTGGTTCTTCGCAAGGCTATTGCATAACCTAGAAGTTGAATTTCACATTACAACACGAGGATTTCGTGTATAATCTCCCCTTTAATCTCCTCTTCTTCATTGTAAACACGAGGATTTCGTGTATAAACTGCAAACAAACAACATTGTAATAGCTTCTTAGGATTTAAGAAACTATAAAGTGGACGTAGGCTTGGATTGAGCCGAACCACTATAAAAATCTCGTGTGTCTCCTCTTATTTTACTGCTTTTTCTGCATTAATCTGTAATTGTGAGGTTTTCACATAGCATTTGAGTGTTAGGCCCAAATTTCGGTCTAACATTTTGGTGCGCCAGGAAGGGGGCACATGATACAACTTCTTCTACTAGCTTGAACGGAAGCGGATTATTTGGCTATTGGATCAATGGTCAAGCGAAAGAAAGACGGAAACTTCTCTCGTGCTGAGGATGTTGGCACTGAAGGCACAAGGAACGAGGCAAGCCAGGAGGCTTCCTCTCATGAAAATTCATCAGCATACTTAACCAGAGATGAAATGGATGGCGTTCTCGATGAATTGAGAACCCAGATGGCTAGGCAAGATGATCTCCTCCGCAAACAACAGGAGATGATCGACCAATTCTTCGCTCGGATGGAAGGTAGGCTGAGTGGCAACACACAACTCGCTGGAAATAGCACGGAAATAGCCCCAGCTGCAAACCGGATCGGTTCGGATCCGATCCGAACCGAGGGCCAAAACTTGAATCAAACGCAGATGGAAATGGGGGGCAATCGTCACCGGATCGGTTCGGATCCGATCCGAACCGCCACCTTGCATGAGCTTGGGGGCAGCAGCCTCCCCTCTGGAAATCAAGACTTCGTTCCAGCACGACCTACCTCCGCACCGGTTCGGATCGGTAATTCCACACAGCTTCAGCATCAAGCTCCCCGGTTCGGAACGGGAGAACCTGATCGGATCGGCACATCCGATCCGAACCGTGCACCTCTTCATAACCTCCCTCGCTTCTCCGAGCCACAGCAAGTAGGCACCTCCGAACCGAACCAGATGACCTACCAAGCTCCTTATACCTCTTTGAACTCTTCTGGGCTCAACGCTGGGGGCACCAGCTCCGAACTAGGCAACTTGCAACAGCTCTTTGAAGGCGATTGGCTCGCCAGCCTTATTGAACGCCTTTCGAGAGGCCGCATTTATCAGAATGACATGGATGATGTCAATCACAATCCATTCACACAAGAAATCAGGAATTCCCGCAATCCTCCAGATTTCAAACTTCCACAACTGGAACCCTACAACGGCAGGGCAGATCCTACCGTGCACCTAATGCGCTATAAACGGCATATGGAAGTTCAATCGGCGTCGGAAAACGTCATGGCAAAATGCTTTCCCCTCTTTTTTACTGATATTGCTGCTATGTGGTTTCGGCAGCTAGAATCTGAATCGATCAACGGTTGGAACATGTTGGTCGCTCGCTTTATTGAACAGTTTCGGGTCCATATCGCTCGACCCAAGAATGTAATGTCACTAACTACAATCAAGCAAAGGCCTAAAGAAACTCTGCTGTCATTTCTGGAAAGGTTCAACGTTGCAGCAGCATCAGTTGATCGACCTGAGCCATCTATGGTATTGATGGCGGCAGTATCCGGCGTTCTAGACAACTCGGAGTTCAAGAAATCCTTGTACCGAGACCCACCAAGGAATCTCAGTGAATTCTATCTTGAATCGGATAGGTTTTTGCGTGAAGAAGACGCAACGTCCGAAAAGAAAATTCTCGATGTTAACATGCTCAGAGACGGAGAACCGTCTGATTCTGATAAAGGCAAAGGAAAAGCTACCATCAAGAATGACCGCAACGCTCAGCCCCGGAGAGGGCCCAGATATGAAAAGTACACAGAACTCAATTCGTCACTAACCGACATCTACGTGAACACAAACGGTGACGTCTCCTATCCAAAGCCTCCCAGGAGGGAGCCATCGCAAAGAGAACGCGATTCTGGGAAATATTGCATATTTCACGATATGGACGGTCATGACATAAATGACTGTAGACACTTGCGAGATCTGATTGAGGAACGGGTTAGACGTGGAGAGCTACCCGAGTATGTGAAACAACCAACAACACCTGTACCTGTGCTGCCACCGCCTGCTCCGCGGAGAGGGAATGACCCTGGAACGAGCTCCCATCGGCTCGTCATCAACTGATCTGGATTGGATCACTCTGCGTTTTCAGCATTTCTTAGGATTTAAGATATGTCTCTTTGCTTTCTTTAGGTTTTCCGATTGGCTAAATCGGAGTACACACGTTCGGGGTTAGGATTTAGCTCCAAATCGTGCTCTGCACTCGATGACAAACCAATCAGGATTTGCTTTGGTTTTGTATTTTGAATTGAATAAGGGAGGACTTCCCGAGCATGGATTATGTTTGGCAAATTTAAGTGTCTTGTCAGGTTGTGGCAGGATTCTCAATCTTAACTAAAGTATGGCTTATACTTATCTCGAAACCCTTGGTACGGATTGTGCCTAGGGACGGACTATCTTGTCAGGCTTTGGCAAGTATAGCTCTATCTCGGTATGAGTATGGATTGTACTCCACTACATTTCTGAGTATGGATTATACTTTGGAACGACTTATTGTTTTGTCAGGGTCTGGCAAAGGAACTCAATAAAACTCGAGTATGGTTTATGCTCAGTTTGAACTTCCTGGTATGGCTTATACCCGGAAGGTTAGGTCCCTCGTCAGGTTTTGGCAGGATGATTCGAACGTGTCTTGAGTATGGTTTATGCTCGAACAAGCGCCCAAGCATGGTTTATGCTCGAAAGTGTAATCAGTTTTGTTAGGATTTGACACACCTTTATGCTCTCTTTTCTTAGCAGGTATGGATTATACTTGCAGCTGGCAGGCCCGACGTGGCCTTGGATTATCCAGAACACATCTTCCTTCAACCAGCAAGATATATTCTGAGGGGCAGAATGTTGACCCGCTTTTTAGTCAAAGCAGTCATACATGGAATCTCTTCTCAACAATACGCTCAAGTGTTGGGAATATCGTCAGAAGACATGAAGTGATTTGGTTGAAATCGCATCACAAACAAAGAAAGGCTCAAAACTTCTACCAGATGATCTTTTTTGGGCCCGAAAACAGCGATTACGAAGCTAAGCTCTGTAATTATTGTAGATCTCTGAATCAGCTTCAGTTTGAGCTTTGGTTTGGCTCAATCGGACTTACGGTTTGAAAGTTACGCCCGTTTCCGTGAACGCATGCAGAACCGGAAACCTGGAATTTAGCATTGAATACATCCTCGGATCGGATCGGACAAGCCTGTTCGGATCGGACGATTCCTTAAAATGGACAACTTGGCACTTGCTCTTCGCATTCACATCCGCACGGATCGGATCGGAGGGAGCATTCCCGATCCGCTCCACCTTCAGAGCATTGGACACCAACTCGGTTCAGATCGGACCCGAACCGACCCGCCTGAATTATCTCGCACAGAAGTGCTTCCAGCCTTCGGATCGGGGATTCCACCTCGGTTCGGATCGGATGGAGAACCGATCTGACCCCCTTCGACCTGCTACCATGCAATCAGCTTTGACCGATTCTCAAGGAGTAACCGCCTCTACATTCATGGATCTGGCTCCACTTGGCAAAACCCGAACAGAAGGACTTCTTCCACTACTTCTCGAGATCAACTCCGGTCGTGACACGTGGCATATCCGTACCAGGTCACCCAGAGGCTCCTAGACGCCTATAAATACACCACAACATGGCTATTTCAGGGGACTTTTGGAACTCTAACTCTCGATGGCTTCAACTGTGGTTCTTCGCAAGGCTATTGCATAACCTAGAAGTTGAATTTCACATTACAACACGAGGATTTCGTGTATAATCTCACCTTTAATCTCCTCTTCTTCATTGTAAACACAAGGATTTCGTGTATAAACTACAAACAAACAACATTGTAATAGCTTCTTAGGATTTAAGAAACTATAAAGTGGACGTAGGCTTGGATTGAGCCGAACCACTATAAAAATCTCGTGTGTCTCCTCTTATTTTACTGCTTTTTCTGCATTAATCTGTAATTGTGAGGTTTTCACATAGCATTTGGGTGTTAGGCCCAAATTTCGGTCTAACATTTTGGTGCGCCAGGAAGGGGGCACACGATACAACTTCTTCTACTAGCTTGAACGGAAGCGGATTATTTGGCTATTGGATCAATGGTCAAGCGAAAGAAAGACGGAAACTTCTCTCGTGCTGAGGATGTTGGCACTGAAGGCACAAGGAACGAGGTAAGCCAAGAGGCTTCCTCTCATGAAAATCCATCAGAATACTTAACCAGAGATGAAATGGATGGCGTTCTCGATGAATTGAGAACCCAGATGGCTAGGCAAGATGATCTCCTCCGCAAACAACAGGAGATGATCGACCAATTCTTCGCTCGGATGGAAGGTAGGCTGAGTGGCAACACACAACTCGCTGGAAATAGCACGGAAATAGCCCCAGCTGCAAACCGGATCGGTTCGGATCCGATCCGAACCGAGGGCCAAAACTTGAATCAAACGCAGATGGAAATGGGGGGCAATCGTCACCGGATCGGTTCGGATCCGATCCGAACCGCCACCTTGCATGAGCTTGGGGGCAGCAGCCTCCCCTCTGGAAATCAAGACTTCGTTCCAGCACGACCTACCTCCGCACCGGTTCGGATCGGTAATTCCACACAGCTTCAGCATCAAGCTCCCCGGTTCGGAACGGGAGAACCTGATCGGATCGGCACATCCGATCCGAACCGTGCACCTCTTCATAACCTCCCTCGCTTCTCCGAGCCACAGCAAGGGGGCACCTCCGAACCGAACCGGATGACCTACCAAGCTCCTTATACCTCTCTGAACTCTTCTGGGCTCAACGCTGGGGGCACCAGCTCCGAACTAGGCAACTTGCAACAGCTCTTTGAAGGCGATTGGCTCGCTAGCCTTATTGAACGCCTTTCGAGAGGCCGCATTTATCAGAATGACATGGATGATGTCAATCACAATCCATTCACACAGGAAATCAGGAATTCCCGCAATCCTCCAGATTTCAAACTTCCACAACTGGAACCCTACAACGGCAGGGCAGATCCTACCGTGCACCTAATGCGCTATAAACGGCATATGGAAGTTCAATCGGCGTCGGAAAACGTCATGGCAAAATGCTTTCCCCTCTTTTTTACTGATATTGCTGCTATGTGGTTTCGGCAGCTAGAATCTGAATCGATCAACAGTTGGAACATGTTGGTCGCTCGCTTTATTGAACAGTTTCGGGTCCATATCGCTCGACCCAAGAATGTAATGTCACTAACTACAATCAAGCAGAGGCCTAAAGAAACTCTGCGGTCATTTCTGGAAAGGTTCAACGTTGCAGCAGCATCAGTTGATCGACCTGAGCCATCTATGGTATTGATGGCGGCAGTATCCGGCGTTCTAGACAACTCAGAGTTCAAGAAATCCTTGTACCGAGACCCACCAAGGAATCTCAGTGAATTCTATCTTGAATCGGATAGGTTTTTGCGTGAAGAAGACGCAAACGTCCGAAAAGAAAATTCTCGATGTTAACATGCTCAGAGACGGAGAACCGTCTGATTCTGATAAAGGCAAAGGAAAAGCTACCATCAAGAATGACCGCAACGCTCAGCCCCGGAGAGGGCCCAGATATGAAAAGTACACAGAACTCAATTCGTCACTAACCGACATCTACGTGAACACAAACGGTGACGCCTCCTATCCAAAGCCTCCCAGGAGGGAGCCATCGCAAAGAGAACGCGATTCTGGGAAATATTGCATATTTCACGATATGGACGGTCATGACACAAATGATTGTAGACACTTGCGAGATCTGATTGAGGAACGGGTTAGACGTGGAGAGCTACCCGAGTATGTGAAACAACCAACAGCACCTGTACCTGTGCTGCCACCGCCTGCTCCCCGGAGAGGGAATGACCCTGGAACGAGCTCCCATCGGCTCGTCATCAACTGATCTGGATTGGATCACTCTGCATTTTCAGCATTTCTTAGGATTTAAGATATGTCTCTTTGCTTTCTTTAGGTTTTCCGATTGGCTAAATCGGAGTACACACGTTCGGGGTTAGGATTTAGCTCCAAATCGTGCTCTGCACTCGATGACAAACCAATCAGGATTTGCTTTGGTTTTGTATTTTGAATTGAATAAGGGAGGACTTCCCGAGCATGGATTATGTTTGGCAAATTTAAGTGTCTTGTCAGGTTGTGGCAGGATTCTCAATCTTAACTAAAGTATGGCTTATACTTATCTCGAAACCCTTGGTACGGATTGTGCCTAGGGACGGACTATCTTGTCAGGCTTTGGCAAGTATAGCTCTATCTCGGTATGAGTATGGATTGTACTCCACTACATTTCTGAGTATGGATTATACTCTGGAATGACTTATTGTTTTGTCAGGGTCTGGCAAAGGAACTCAATAAAACTCGAGTATGGTTTATGCTCAGTTTGAACTTCCTGGTATGGCTTATACCCGGAAGGTTAGGTCCCTCGTCAGGTTTTGGCAGGATGATTCGAACGTGTCTTGAGTATGGTTTATGCTCAAACAAGCGCCCAAGCATGGTTTATGCTCGAAAGTGTAATCAGTTTTGTTAGGATTTGACACACCTTTTTGCTCTCTTTTCTTAGCAGGTATGGATTATACTTGCAGCTGGCAGGCCCGGCGTGGCCTTGGATTATCCAGAACACATCTTCCTTCAACCAGCAAGATATGTTCTGAGGGGCAGAATGTTGACCCGCTTTTTAGTCAAAGCAGTCATACATGGAATATCTTCTAAACAATACGCTCAAGTGTTGGGAATATCGTCAGAAGACATGAAGTGATTTGGTTGAAATCGCATCACAAACAAAGAAAGGCCCGGAACTTCTACCAGATGACCTTTATTGGGCCCGAAAACAGCGATTACGAAGCTGAGCTCTGTAATTCTTGTAGACCTCTGAATCAGCTTCAGTTTGAGCTTTGGTTTGGCTCAATCGGACTTACGGTTTGAAAGTTACGCCCGTTTCCGTGAACGCATGCAGAACCGGAAACCTGGAATTTAGCATTGAATACATCCTCGGATCGGATCGGACAAGCCTGTTCGGATCGGAAGATTCCTTAAAATGGACAACTTGGCACTTGCTCTTCGCATTCACATCCGCACGGATCGGATCGGAGGGAGCATTCCCGATCCGCTCCACCTTCAGAGCATTGGACACCAACTCGGTTCGGATCGGATCCGACCCGCCTGAAGTATCTTGCGCAGAAGTGCTTCCAGCCTTCGGATCGGGGATTCCACCTCGGTTCGGATCGGATGGAGAACCGATCTGACCCCCTTCGACCTGCTACCATGCAATCAGCTTTGACCGATTCTCAAGGAGTAACCGCCTCTACATTCATGGATCTGGCTCCACTTGGCAAAACCCGAACAGAAGGACTTCTTCCACTACTTCTCGAGATCAACTCCGGTCGTGACACGTGGCATATCCGAACCAGGTCACCCAGAGGCTCCTCTACGCCTATAAATACACCACAACATGGCTATTTCAGGGGACTTTTTGAACTCTAACTCTCCATGGCTTCAACTATGGTTCTTCGCAAGGCTATTGCATAACCTAGAAGTCGAATTCCACATTACAACACGAGGATTTCGTGTATAATCTCCCCTTTAATCTCCTCTTCTTCATTGTAAACACGAGGATTTCGTGTATAAACTGCAAACAAACAACATTGTAATAGCTTCTTAGGATTTAAGAAACTATAAAGTGGACGTAGGCTTGGATTGAGCCGAACCACTATAAAAATCTCGTGTGTCTCCTCTTATTTTACCGCTTTTTCTGCATTAATCTGTGATTGTGAGGTTTTCACATAGCATTTGGGTGTTAGGCCCAAATTTCGGTCTAACAATGATGATGTGGGAACCCCATATAAATTAACACTCTCTTTAACATAGAGTTTGGTCAAAAGAGGCACAGTTCGATTAGATCGAATGGGTATTAAGTGTGTGGATTTAGTAAGTCTATCCACAATCACCCATAAACTATCATAGCCAAAGCGGGAACGGGGGAGACCATCAATAAAATCCATGGACACATGATCCCACTTCCACACGTGAATGTCTAAAGGTTGTAACAACCCTCCATGCTTTTTATGTTCAAACTTAAGAGTTGAAATGTAGCGCAATGCTTGACAAAGCTAGCAATATCCTCTTTCATTACTTCCTAATAATAAAATCGTTTCATGTCCACGTACATTTTCCTACTTGCAGAATAACAAAGAATTTAGAACAATGATCTCTAAAATATCCTTGCGGAGATCAAGAATAATGAGTCATCTAACTTTCGAACGCCTCCACGAGAATCTATATCAAAATCTTTTAACTCATCATCACTAGATTTATCCCGAACACTTTGGCTTAGATGAGCCAATTCAGGATCAAGATTTTTGAGCTTCACGTATGCAGTCTAAAAGAAAGGGATGATCCTTAGGACTACACAACATATGAGTGGGACTCATATTGGATTCAAAACTCCGAATCTCATAAATGGATAAAGTTTTAATATCCTTTCACTCGGATATCGTCATAAACATGATCACCTTTTGTTTTCAGCTAAGAGAGTCGACAACACGATTTTCTTTACTTGAAGTATTTAGAATAACAAGATCATAAGAAGCTAGGAACTAGAGCTAATTTTGTTGACATGAATTAAGTTCCTTTTGAAAAAAAATATTTCAATGACTTATGATCAGCCTGCGAATTCTAAATCATGAGTGGCATATTGAGTCTCGGCCGACTTTAGTTGCCTAGAACCATAAGCAATTACACTATCTCTTTGCATAAGATTGACACCCAAACCAATACGGCTAGCATCGGTATATACAATCAAATCTAGGTTTCCTTCAGGAATCGCAAAAATAGGAGCATCAAAAGGAGTTCTTTTAGCTTTTGAAAAGCGATTTAACATTTTTTCCTACCAAATGTACTTGACACACTTCTTTGTCAAACTCATGAGAGGCATGACAATTTTAGAAAATTCTTTTGTGAACCGACGGTAGTAGCCCACTAATAGAAGAAACCTACAGATTTCCATTATGTTCTCCAGTCTCTCCCAATTTCGAATTGCTTCATCCTTTGAAGGATCTACGAAAATTTCGGATTCGGAAATAATATGACCCAATAATTTTACACAAGGTAGCCAAAAATGGCACTTGGAAAACTTAGCTTTCAATTGATAACTCCTAAATGTTTTCAACACAATGCGAAGATGGTCTTCATACCCCTCCTTAGTTTTAAAACAAATAACAATATCATCAATAAAGATGAGCACAAATTGATCTTGGAAGTCTTTGAAAACACGATTCATAAGGTCGACAAAATAAGCTGGAGCATTTGTCAACCCAAATGGCATCACAAGCCAGTCATAAATCTATAACAGGACGGAACGTAGTCAAAGAGGTAAAATCCTTCGCAATTCAAAGTTGATGAAACCCGATAGACAAGTCTAGTTGAGAAAATACTTTAGCACCACTAAGTTGATCGAATAAATCATCGATCCACAGTAGAGGATATTTATTGTTGATGGAAAGATCATTAAGGTTGCAGTAGTCAATGCAAAGCCTAAGTGTAACATCCGACTTTTTCACAAAGATTTATTGAAGCTTTCTATGGAGAGGAATTAGAGCGAATAAATTGATTCTGCTATAATTCAAAGGACGAGTAACTGGCAAAGCTCCTAGGATTAGATTGATTTGGAACTCGATTGCTCGCTTAGGCTGTAGTCCTAAGACGGGCTCAAATATGTTAGAAATTCTCTAACAACATGAATTCGAAAAATGATATCTTCCTCGTCGTCATTATCGTTATCTCTTGGATTTAGAAAATATAAGGAGGCCACAGAATCCAAACTATAATCTTTAAGCACAACAAGAACCTGATCAACATATTGAGAACGTCAGAGATCGATAGTTCTCTTGGGACATATGATATGTACTCCATAGCGGCGAAGCCAATCCATTCACAAAATAATTCCAAAACCCAAAGAGCGCATCACATGTAAATCGACACAGAAAGAATAATCATACAAAATAACCTCAACATCTTTACACATTAAAGTAATAGTTACGGAATAGCCAACCGGATTCGCAACCCTTAATGAAGTCATCAAACACAAAACATCAAAAGAATAAGCATTAACAAATTCTTGTGATATAAATGAGTGGGACGCGCCTGTGCCATAAAGAACTTTTATAGGACATCCATGAAACTCAACAATTCCATCTAGGATAAAATGAAAATTACCTTGATAGCAAGAAGTGTTATTAGGGGCTTACACAACATTTAACTTTCCCTCATTACTAAGTGTAACACCCCACCTCCGTTAAGGTCACTCACAAAGGAAATGCCTTAACTTTGGTGGAGCATTTTAGTAAACAGAACAGAAAATTTCAAGATAGATAAACAATACTTGAGAAATTATAACTTTATTACAGCGGAAAATAGAAATCAGTTTGGTTACATCTTTACCAAAAACTCAAGTACATAAATATCAGTCTTGTTCAGAAAATCGTCAGAGTACAAAACTTTAAAATCATAATCCCCACAAAAGTTGCCATAAGGAGTCAAGCCATACTTTAAGCACTCTAAGTACTTCAAGCAAAAGAAATCCGGATCAAGCTAAAGTGATCCCTCCTTGGAAAACCTGGGGGGACGGAAGAAAAAGGGGTGAAAACAAGCAAGGTCAGACATAAAGTCTGGCAAGTCCAGTGACTTTCAGCATATGAACAAATAATAATAATTATGACATGAAAATAAGCTGGATAAGAGATAACAGTAACAGGAGCAGCAGATGTACTTAGGTTAAACAGAAGAAACAAAATAATATTACTTTTCATTTCTCCGCACTAATACTAGTATAACAGGATTAGGTGTCACCCCAATGTCTAAACTGAAACAGAAACAGGAACAGAATAATTTCCACAGAAGAGAATGCTAGTAATGGGCCTTTACCACCCCAACAGAAACAGACAGAAACAAAATGCTAATAATGGGCCTTTACCACCCGAACAGAAACAGACAGAAACAGAATGCTAATAATGGGCCTTTACCACCCGAACAGAAACAGACAGAAACAGAATGCTAATAATGGGCCTTTACCACCCGAACAGAAGGTATTCAAACAGAAACAGATTAATCCCTACGGAAACAGAATGTAGAATTAGGTGTACACTAGTAAATGGGCCTTTACCACCCGAACAGACGGTACCACGCAGAAACAGACAGGTGTTACCACCCAACAGAAACAGACGGTACCAACAGAAACAGACAGAACTAAGTGTACCCTAAAACCCTACCCCAAGCGATCGGCTCCCTAATACATAAATACCCTGTGTCGGACCCACAGTAGGGTGTATCACTCCCTAAAGTGACAACCAATTGGCACAGACCTATTTACAGATTTCACGGCGTCTTACATCCTCAGAGGCAGACCGGGATCCATGCACGCACATGACCCGGTTGGAACGCACCATCAACACCCCTCGCCATTATCAGAATGAACCGCTTATAATTAGTTCAGTAAGCGTGCCCGGACCCTACCTACTGTTGGGTCAAAGTTTTGATACCATAAAGGGTTACTGACTAATATGGGTCCCAAATGACAGATGACACAAGTAATTTCCCTCCTAACCTTGTGTCCCCAGACTAACAGATTTCAGATTAACTTGTTTACAAGTTCAGACATACAGAGTTCAGATCAACTAGTTCACAGATCAGACAAGTTTTCAGACTAACGGATCAGATATACGGATTTAACAGATTTACAGATTTGTCTAACTTTGTAATTGGGCCTACTGATTCACTAAACGGGTTTGTTAAATTCATTAGTCCAATTGGTTTAACCCTATCCACCCAACACGTTTTAGACATCATATTTATCCCATATTTGCATTAATTAAATATTAATGCACAGACCTCTCACATTAGGTCGGTAGCTTGTGGCCGTTGGATATGCCGGGCGGTTCCGGGCAGACTTCTGCCACAAGCCAGACCTAATCTCATGTCTAAGTATATTTCAGTTATGCCTACGACCTCTCACATTAGACTGACAGTTTGCGGTTGCTGGTTAAGCCGATTGGTTCCGGGCAGGCTTCTACCGCAAACAGAGTCTAACCTCGTGTCATAGCCAATTCATTCCAATACAGATTTTTCAGATATCAGACTAATTCTGTTTATTTAACAGATTAAACTTCTTCATAGGATATAACAGATTAATCAAATTTCCATGTTCTACCAAATCTTAGGTCGAGCCTACGGATTTCCATACTCAGATTACCATTATCTAGTTTCCACAGATCAGACAATTCAACAGGTAGCATATCTAGCAGTTTAAGCGATTCAACAGATTGAGAAGATAACAGATTTAGCAGTTTAGGAAATTCAACAGTTTTAGTAGATAACGGATAGATTTAGCAGATAACAGATGTAGCAGATCATATATATCCAAAATTCTATTTACATATCTTGCCTAATCATAAATTTAGCCTAAACTTACATGCCTAAATCAAGGTCATAATTCATAATACAATGTATGCCCCAAATTTTAGCCTTAATATTCCCATTTACAATTCATGTCAAAACTAGATTTAATATTCTAGTTCACCCTTTATGTTTAAGACTAATACACATGTAAATCATTCTCTATTATAGCCAACTCAGATTATGCCAACATATTTGCTATGCCAGATTTACTTACTTAATTAAGCTACGCCCAATCCCCGTATAACATGTTTCCACAAGTTCTCTAAATACTCATGAAATGGCCCTATAGGCTCGATGTACATAACAGTGAATGGGAATAAACTAGCAAAGTTACACACTAAATATGAGATCTAACAACATTAAGGGAAAAGGCATAAGAAACTAACTACAATAGTTATAGGCAACTAACCACAATAGTCATGGGCGACTAATTACAATAGTTTCTTATTCAATGTCATAGGCAATAGTCTCATAGTCATGAATCATAGTCATAGGCAATAGTCTCATGGGAAATGAATCATAGTCATAGGCAATAGTCTCATAGGCAATGAATCATAGTCATAGGCAATAGTTTCATGTCCAATTATGCATTATTATTTGTCCCAAAATTTAGCGTTCGTGCGTTATTCTCTTATGAGATGTGGCGCAGGCTCGTGGTAGCCTGGTTATAGAACAGAAAGAAGAAAAAGATACAGAATAAAATATATCAGAACAGAACATACACAACCTCAAATTCAGATTTACAATCATGTCACAATTATAGTTACAGTTTATAGCGGAAAATAATTGTACTTGCCTTTTTTGGTTTTAAGAAAGGATAATAAACTGTTGTTGATGCAGAAATGCTGAATTATTCCTCTTTAATTGTTGTCGTAGCTCTAAACTTGGATTTGAGATTTGATTTAGCTTTTAATTCTATTCAGGTTGGAAGAAGATGCATCAGTCCAAGTTTTGATTCCAACAGGGTAGCGACACCATTTTTAATTTTAATTAGAACAGAGGAAGAATATAGATAGAATGAAATTGTATAGAGAAAATTAGGCTAAGGGGATGTTTATATAGGATTAGGCGGACGAATCTAGACAGAAAACGAGACCGGATACATCAGAATGAACTAGGTTCAAAAACTGGGTTTCGGGGGCAGGTCGACCCCCAGGTCGACTCCCCAGTCGACCTGGTCATGGGGAGGTCGACACCACAGTCGGCCTGGTTGGGGGGGGGGTCGACTACCCAGTCGACCTGGGTATATGGGCGGGAATTTTCCCGCCAGCCTTCTCTGGGTTTGAATTTCGAATTTCTGGCTTTATTTTCGAGCTGTTTTATTTTATTTAAACTCCTGAAACTTCGGAGGGTCATAACTTGGTCATACGTACTCCGTTTTTCGAAAACGCGGACTCGTTTTCAAGCAGAATTTCGAGAAGAACGCAATGGCGCAACCCGTTTCCCTTGATTATTATTTTAAAAATTAATTATTCTCTAATTTGTTACTTATACGTTCACAGATAATACAGTGTGTTACATTCTCCCCTCCTTAAAGGATTTCGTCCCCGAAATCTTCAAGTTAAGAAGAATGTGTCCTACCATCCAGTCATCCATCTACTCAACCATCATCCACAAGCATCCATTGTCCTTAGAAAACTTCTAATGTTGTATGAACATATGCAAAAGTGTGTGTATATGTTCCTTATCTAATGCAAAGATCAGGCGGTCCACTAATTCAGTTGACCTCCTTAATGCGAACTATGTCAGTGTCATGAGTCCAACATGTATGCAATTTTCCTATTTGATACATATTATTCTTATATGAGTGACAACCATTCATTCATATGCAACATACATGTGATGAGTCAATCATTTTGCATCCACAGAAATTGAAAATGCTCACACATCCATATGCAGTATGAGAGTGTTTTCGAGCCGATCTAGTGCCTAGTGTGTGTATATGCATCCACGAGCAACCACTAGCAACCACTTGCATCCACTTGCATCTACTTGCAACCATCAAACATAACATGTCTCAAACACATGTTTACATCCATAGGATTCCTATCTATAGGTCGAAGACTCGACTGATAGGATACATTCGAGTGATGGGAGCGAGTGTAGATAAACAAAAACTTGGTTTCCATTAGACCTTGGTTGAGAGACAAATTCCCCTAAGTATCAACCCCAAAGACCGAAATCAACATCAGATTGACACCTAGAGGATTACCCTCTTTAGACAATGTCAAAACTGGAAATCTCAACCTTATCAGAAATATTCAGATATTTACAAATTACCAGTATAGATCAGATTACTAAATGATTCTTAGGAAACTAAGCATGATAAAAACCCAGAATGTATGCGTCATAGTCAACTTAACGCTCAACACAGATACCCAACTTACCACGCTTAGATGAGTCATAACCCTTATGGGTCTGAGTCTACAGTGGAATCAGAAACAATACTAGTATTCAAGTGCAGAGTATCGATTATAGAATCGAAATGCCAGAATCAGAAAAGAGTTTTAAATCAAAAATCAGATAAAGAAATTAAACCTCCTATGGAAAGTTTTCCTATTTCTATCATATCCACTAGCCTCGAGAGTGTTCGCTTGCTTTCCAGAAGTTGGTCCTGCCCTCTGCCCTTGCCCTCGTTTCTTCGGACAGTCACTAGTGAAGTGTCCCGTCTCACCACAGTTGAAGCAAGTGCCCTTTCTTTTTCTACAATCCTTGTTCGGATGAGTCGAGCTTCCACAAGTAAAGCACTTTTTCTCCTTCTTATCTTCAGACTTTTCACCCTTCTTTTGTGTTTCCTTTTTGGGCCATGCTTTCTTGTTCTGTGGTTCTTCCTTCTTTGCCTCTTTCTTGCCGTTGTCTTCCTCGTGCAGTAGTGCCATATCCACCAATCTCTCGTAAGTTTCTCCCATGGGTACATGGGTCATGGCTAGGCTGTGCAGTGGCTCGTTCAATCCTTTAACAAAGCGGAGAGCCTTTTTATGCTGGGTTTTGACTAAATCTAGTCCAAACCTAGCCAGTTGGTTGAACTGGTTGACGTATTCCTTGACCGTCATACTTCCTTGCTTAAGAGATAAGAACTTTTCCAGTTGTAGACTTCGTTCAACTTGCGAGAGGAATTTTGTCTCAAACCTTGTTCTGAAATCCTTCCATGTTTCAACCGGTCTCTCGGCGTTAGTGACTTCCCACCAATAGGAAGCTTCGTCCTTAAGCAACCATACCGCCAATTGTACCTTCTGCCTATCGTCCACCTCGAAAATAACGAACAGATCCTCAGTTTCTTTGAGCCAGTTCCTCGCTTCTATGAATGATTCAGTTCCCTTGAAATTCTTTCCACCCATGGCCCTAAAATCTTTACAGATCTTTGAAAAAGAAACTGCACAAGGAGGGGCGGAGGAGGAGGAATCGCTGCAGCTGGAAGAGGAATATCTGCTGGGCCTGCATCGTTGGCACTGGCCTCTAAGTACCTCCTGAACCAGCCAGGTATTGGCACGCCCTCTGGAAAGTTAAGATTTCCAGACATGCTAGAATGAAAGAAAAAGATTTAAAACGGAGAACTGAAAAGATAGATATATGGATTTTTGGGGATTATGTTTTTCAAAATAAACTTTATTTTTGAAAATACTTCCTTTTTAAAACATTTTTGAAAATAGTTTTCAAAAACTTTACCCAATCTGGTAACCTTCAGCTCTGATACCAAGTGTAACACCCCACCTCCGTTAAGGTCACTCACAAAGGGAATGACTTAACTTTGGTGGAGCATTTTAGTAAACAGAACAGAAAATTTCAAGACAGATAAACAATACTTGAGAAATTATAACTTTATTACAGCGGAAAATAGAAATCAGTTTGGTTACATCTTTACCAAAAACTCAAGTACATAAATATCAGTCTTGTTCAGAAAATCGTCAGAGTACAAAACTTTAAAATCATAATCCCCACAGAAGCTGCCATAAGGAGTCAAGCCATACTTTAAGCACTCTAAGTACTTCAAGCAGAAGAAATCCGGATCAAGCTAAAGTCTTCCCTCCTTGGTAAACCTGGGGGGAAACGGAAGAAAAAGGGGCGAAAACAAGCAAGGTCAGACATAAAATCTGGCAAGTCCAGTGACTTTCAGCATATGAACAGATAATAATAATTATGACATGAAAATAAGCTGGATAAGAGATAACAGTAACAGGAGCAGCGGATGTACTTAGGTTAAACAGAAGAAACAATATAATATTACCTTTCATTTCTCTGCACTAATACTAGTATAACAGGATTAGGTGTCACCCCAATGTCTAAACTGAAACAGAAACGGGAACAGAATAATTTCCACAGAAGAGAATGCTGGTAATGGGCCTTTACCACCCCAACAGAAACAGACAGAAACAAAATGCTAATAATGGGCCTTTACCACCCGAATAGAAACAGACAGAAACAGAATGCTAATAATGGGCCTTTACCACCCGAACAGAAACAGAAAGAAACAGAATGCTAATAATGGGCCTTTACCACCCGAACAGAAGGTACAGAAACAGATTAATCCCTTTGGAAACAGAATGTAGAATTAGGTGTAGACTAGTATGTGGGCCTTTATCACCCGAACAGACGGTACCACGCAGAAACAGACATGTCTTACCACCCAACAGAAACAGACGGTACCAACAGAAACAGACAGAACTAAGTGTACCCTAAAACCCTACCACAAGCAATCGGCTCCATAATACATAAATACCCTGTGTCGGCCCCACAGTAGGGTGTATCACTACCTAAAGTGACAACCAATTGGGACAGACCTATTTACAGATGTCACGGCGTCTTACATCCTCAGAGGCAGACCGGGATCCATGCACGCACATGACCCGGTTGGAACGCACCATCAACACCCCTCGCCATTATCAGAATGAACCGCTTATAATTAGTTCAGTAAGCGTGCCCGGACCCTACCTACTGTTGGGTCAAAGTTTTGATACCAGAAAAGTTACTAACTAATATGGGTCCCAAACAACAGATGACACAAGTAATTTCCCTCCTAACCTTATGTCCCCAGACTAACAGATTTCAGATTAACTTATTTACAAGTTCAGACATACAGAGTTCAGATCAACTAGTTCACAGATCAGAAAAGTTTTCAGACTAACGGATGAAATATACGGATTTAACAGATTTACAGATTTGTCTAACTTTGTAATTGGGCCTACAGATTCACGAAACGGGTTTGTTAAATTCATTAGTCCAATTGGTTTAACCCTATCCACCCAACACGTTTTAGACATCATATTTATCCCAGATTTGCATTAATTAAATATTAATGCACAGACCTCTCACATTAGGTCGGTAGCTTGTGGCCGCTGGATATGCCGGGCGGTTCCGGGCAGACTTCTGCCACAAGCCAGACCTAACCTCGTGTCTAAGCATATTTCAGTTATGCCTACGACCTCTCACATTAAACAAACAGTTTGCGGTTGTTGGTTAAGCCGGTTGGTTTCGGGCAGGCTTCTACCGCAAACAGAGTCTAACCTCGTGTCATAGCCAATTCATTCCAATACAGATTTTTCAGATATCAGACTAATTCTGTTTATTTAACAGATTAAACTTCTTCATAGGATATAACAGATTAATCAAATTTCCATGTTCTACAAATCTTAGGTCGAGCCTACGGATTTCCATACTCAGATTACCATTATCTAGTTTCAACAGATCAGACAATTCAACAGGTAGCAGATCTAGCAGTTTAAGCGATTCAACAGATTGAGCAGATAACAATTTTAGCAGTTTTGGCAATTGAACAGTTTTAGCAGATAATAGATTAGGCAATTTAACAGATTTAGCAGATCATATATATCTAAAATTCTATTTACATATCTTGCCTAATCATAAATTTAGCCTAAACTTACATGCCTAAATCAAGGTCATAATTCATAATACAATGTATGCCCTAAATTTTAGCCTTAAATTCCCATTTACAATTCATGTCAAAACTAGATTTAATATTCTAGTTCACCCTTTATGTCTAAGACTAATACACATGTAAATCATTCTCTATTATAGCCAACTCAGATTATGCCAACATATTTGCTATGCCAGATTTACTTACTTAATTAAGCTACGCCCAATCCCCGTATAACATGTTTCCACAAGTTCTCTAAATACTCATGAAATGGCCCTATAGGCTCGATGTACATAACAGTGAATGGGAATAAACTAGCAAAGTTACACACTAAATATGAGATCTAACAACATTAAGGGAAAATGCATAAGAAACTAACTACAATAGTTATAGGCAACTAACCACAATAGTCATGGGCGACCAATTACAATAGTTTCTTATTCAATGTCATAGGCAATAGTCTCATAGTCATGAATCATAGTCATAGGCAATAGTCTCATGGGCAATGAATCATAGTCATAAGCAATAGTCTCATAGGCAATGAATCATAGTCATAGGCAATAGTTTCATGTCCAATTATGCATTATTATTTTCCCCAAAATTTAGCGTTCGTGCGTTAATCTCTTATGAGATGTGGCGCAGGCTCGTGGTAGCCTCGCTATAGAACAGAAAGAAGAAAGAGATACAGAATAAAATATATCAGAACAGAACGTACACAACCTCAAATTCAGATTTACAATAATGTCACAATTATAGTTACAGTTTATAGCGGAAAATAACTGTACTTGCCTTTCGTGGTTTTAAGAAAGGATAATAAACTGTTGTTGATGCAGAAATGCTGAATTATTCCTCTTTAATTTTTGTCGTAGCTCTAAACTTGGATTTGAGATTTGATTTAGCTTTTAATTCTTTTTAGGTTGGAAGAAGATGCATCAGTCCAAGTTTTGATTCCAGCAGGGTAGCGACGCCATTTTTATTTTTAATTAGAACAGAGGCAGAATATAGACATAATGAAATTGTGTAGAGAAAATGAGGCTAGGGGGCTGTTTATATAGGATTAGGCGGACGAATCTAGACAGAAAACGAGACCGGATACATCAGAATGAACCAGGTTCAAAAACGGGGTTTCGGGGGCAGGTCGACCCCCAGGTCGACTCCCCAGTCGACCTGGTCATGGGGAGGTCGACACCCCAGTCTACTCCCCAGTCGACCTGGTTGGGGGGGTCGACTACCTAGTCGACCTGGGTATATGGGCGGGAATTTTCCCGCCAGCCTTCTCTGGGTTTGAATTTCGAATTTCTGGCTTTATTTTCGAGCTGTTTTATTTTATTTAAACTTCTAAAACTTCGGAGGGTCATAACTTGGTCATACGGACTCCGTTTTTTGAAAACTCGGACTCCTTTTCAAGTAGAATTTCGAGACGAACGCAATGGAGCAACCCATTTCCCTTGATTCTTATTTTAAAAATTAATTATTCTCTAATTTGTTACTTATACGTTCACAGAAAATACGGGGTGTTACACTAATTGGACGCTTGGAGGCAAGAAGACACTATATGACTCGGAGCCTTGCAAGGTGACAAGATCAGGGATTAGGGCAATTATTACAATAATGGTCCTTCGATTTGCAATTGAAACACTCTGCTTGACCAAAGTTAGAAGTCTGAGCTACAGAAGCCACTTGCTTTCCATTCTTATTAGGGTAAGATTTGGATTTATTGCGGGAATTCCTCTTCTTGTTGAAGTTTTTCTTAGAGCCCTCAATTTCTACACCGCTTTCCTTGTCGGCTTCCCCAAGACGAGTGCGATATCCATGAGCACATCAAAAGGTTCATCTAACTTAAGAAGTAAGGCCTTCTTGAGATTTTTATTAAGCCCATACACAAACCTCCGACTGTTCTTCATGGCAGTATTAATATTCTTGAGCCCATATTTAGGGAGAAAGAGAGAGAGATGAAAGATGCAGCACACTCTGCCATAAAAAAAATCCTTAGATAAGTTCTTCAAATCATCGGGTTAGCACTACTTTTTCACCCTTAGGTACAAACTTTTCTTTGAAACTTTCCCTGAATTGCCCTCGAACTAAGTATATCTCTTGAATTTCAGAGGTCATGAGCTCATACAAATCAATCTCTCATTCGTAAAACATACTAGAAACCACCTGAACTCGATGTGTGTCCATAAGATTCATGAGAGAAAAGATGAGGTTGCATGATTTAATCCAAGCTTGAAATTTGATAAAACCCTTAATGGACTTTCCACCAAGTTTAGAAAAATCACTACATAGACTAGAGAACCCAGATTTGGGATGCATAAACATGGTAGGGGTTCCTACCTATTGGGCCTTCCAAATCGAGAAGTTGCTGAGTCATCATAAACACTTCCGCTGTCGTAAGGGCACTGGTACTAGATGTACTAGCACTCGTGCGACTCCATCTTGCCATTTCTCTTCTATAAAAAAGAAAGAAAAATGTTAATTTTGGAACGAATTCTAATAAATTCGATTAAAGAAACAAGGAATCACACTCAAGACTCAATCTAAATCCTATAGCACGAATCCTAAGAAGAAATTAAGACATAATCCTTATCATAATACTCCATATTGTTCCGAAGATTGTCTCTGATACCATGCTGTGATGTCCCACCTCAATAGTCGCATTAGTCAAGGACGTACGAAGTAATGTTGTCAACTAACATGAAGAATAAGGCTGTTGAGGATCAATCATCTATATAATAACTTAATAAAGCTACTACATAGTTGTTGGAAATCGCTTTAGAAAAAAATACAAAAAAATATAACACAATCAGTCATAGAAATTCACATCACAAAGGCGGAAATAGATATCAATATATCACATACGAGTGTATGCAAAGATAGTGGTCATAACAGATCCACTATACAACAAAAGAATAGGTAAAATTGCTAGCCAAAGGAATATGTGCACATAAGAAGTCTCTACCTCATATAAATAAAAAACCAAAAACTACAAAACTAATGTAATTAGCCCAAAAATTACTTCATGGTCCCTACTAATAGTCATGTGGAAGAACTTGCAATTCCTTGGTTAGGCCCGAGTATATTTTTTATGAAATAAATAATAAAAAGAACAATCTAGTTATACTTATCGCAATGAACTGAGATATAATAAGATATATAAGCAGATAATAACATATATGCAATAACGCAATGTTCACATATAAATGTGAAGCCCAAAAATGTTTACATAATATCTCAATGAAATCTTAGTGCTACAAAAGAATGTCACATTTTAATTTATATAGCTATTCAAAAGAAATGATATCCCCTATCAAATCAACACAAAACTGATAACACATTATAAATTGCAAATTGATATCTTATGTCAAAAAACAAATATCAAAAATCAATAATTAGAAATCCATACTACAACAAGAAGGGAAAGAGGCCTATCACAAGATGAGACACGATCTCTAGGTAGCTAATCTATAGTATTGAGCCATAACTCCACACACAAACCACGGGTCACGACCCCGCCGAATCCGAAGATCGAAGATAGCACAAATCCAAAAAAAGATCACAATTGATCTGTTAGACCAAAAATTGGTTCTAACACTCAAATCAGCTATGATTTTAATGAAATAGAACTAAAAAGCAACGAAGAACACATGATTTATAGTGGTTCAGCGTTAAAGAGCCTACGTCCACTTTATATTCTTTTGATTGATGATTTGAATGCAAATGCAGCAATGACTCTCACTCAACTTCACAATTACAATGCATAAACTCACTCAAATCTCTCAAAAATAGACTTTAAGAGATGATTTTGATCTGAATATGGTTATGAAGTTCGGCTATAAAGGAAGTTAGAACTGAGAATTTTCCAAAAGATCCTTTCAAATGCCTCTTAATGGTGTCTTTATAGGTGAAAAATCTCCTCGAAGTGGCTCCGGTTCGGAACTGCGTGGCACCCATCCCATAAGAGTCGGGTTCGGAGGCCTCCAGATGGTGACAGCGCATCGATTTAGTGGGAGATCGTGGGAGGAAATGGTCGTGCTTGGCCCGAGTCTTCAGGAGACGTGTGTAGCAACGGTCACAGGTTCAGAGAATATGGGTTCGGATCGGCCGCCTCCGATCCGATCCGATGAGGCTGCTTGCTTTCTTTTGGTGTCGCTGAAGCGCTTCTCCGAACCGAACCAATGTGATGTCTGCGTCTTTGTCTCCTGCTTCTTTCCTGCGCTGGTTCCCTCCGATCCGAACCGGTTGATGGCTTTCCCACTATTTGCTCTTTGTGTAGCCTAGTTCACAAAGTGGGCTAACATTTTGCCCCCTCGAAGTATTCTTTTATTTAAGATAAAGTGTGCTTTAAAGTAGTTTACAAAACAGTCTTTGAATTAAAGCCATTGAATGATCGCTTCCATTTACTTGTTGAGACGTGCCACTTCATAAAGTCATGCCTTTTGTTGCTCATATATATCCATAAACTATATAAATTACTTTCTTCATTTTTAGACAACTTTGAGAACTCTTTTTAATGTTCAATGATTCCTCCAGGTAAGCTTTTCCTTTACTTTTCCTTGAATTCAACCTGCGTGCCAAGTCAATGTGTATAATCCCTTTCGGTTCGGATTCCGATCCAAGCGGATTTCTCTCTTATATTGCTCAACACTGGATTAACAGGCCAGAATGCATTTGTGGGCTTGCAACTCCAGTCCGAAAGAGGGTAAAAAGGCTGGGAATACGATGGGTCACTACAAACACATATAAACTCGCCGTCTATCTCATTCCTCCTTCTTTTATTTTATTGCTCCTGTTTATCATATTTTACACTGAAATCCTATCTTTCAAAAACTCCCAAATTCTTCTCGTTAATCTTCAAATCAAACTCGTAAGTAGGTTAAAAACTTTGATTATCCTTGTAATAACTGATTTCAGTCAAAATTTGTGGTCAATTTCGAGCGATTTGGTCATGGCCTTTGCCTGGCTTCAACGCCTTGGCCTCCTCTCTCCTCTTGGTGGTTCTATCACCACCTCGAGGCGTTGAGAGAGGGAATTAGGATCCTACAGTATATTTGAGCTCGTAAGTGCTCAGTCTTAATGGGGGCTTTAGACATGGAGTTGGTTTCGGTGTTGGTTAAGCGAGATGAAAAATGGGGAAGATGAAGAAGAGGAGAGGAACTGGAATCGGTTCGGGTGGAGGAATGTTGGGGCAAAGGGAAGGGAAAGATGTATACAAGACCGGATCGGGTCGGAGCAGAAAAAGGCAGAAAAGGGGAAACAAAGCCTACCTGATCGGGTCGGATCGGAATAAGAGACAAGGAGGAGAAGATGCATGATTATTTAAGCCGATCCAATCCGCTCTGAAAGCCTACATCCGAACCGATCCGGTTTTACTCACTGGGTGTGAATGTCTGCTTCAGACCGAAACATGACTTTGCCCCCCGATCTGATACCAATACACATATCCGAACCGAACTGAAACAGTCCAATTCAATGTGCGAGAATTTTTCCAACTAGCTTAATCAATGCTTGCCATAACCTTCAACTTAATGAACAGTTAGGATAGCGCCTTACGAACATAGCAAACATCAAGAACTATTCTGAAACATTATTACTCCTTCGGATCTTTATATCACGCTTTCATGTGTTTACTTTGCATCTTTGGTACACGTAGCACACACTTTAGTTCACATACACACACGGGGGACACGGGCAACTTTACTCTAATCCTTGCTATTGTTTCTTCAATAGTCTAGTGATCACGGCCGAGAGACGTACATCTAGGTTAGCAAAGAAGATGGAAGTTGCGAAAACTTCTGAGAAATTTACTCTTGATGACATATCTTCTTCCTCGGACCCTGAATGGGACGATTAGGGCCCAGATTATGAAGTAGGAGCACATAACAGCAAAACACCTTCTGATAGTGAAGTTTCTCTGGGCGATGAAGAGGAAGGAGGGATTGGAGATAATCGAGCTCCTGATGAGTTTGAATCCGCCATTATATTGGAGTTACCTAAAGACTCTGTTGAATCGACGATTGATGACGATAGACTTGTTCGCATATGTTTAAAGCACGGGATACTGAAAAGGGATACCCTGGTGCCATCGATACCCGATCGTCCCCATAATCCTCCAGAAGGATTTATGGCAGTTACCCGATTGATATGTATGGTTGGGGCTATTCCACCGTTTCCGCTTTTTGTTGTCGACTTTCTGAGACAGATGCGGATTGCCCCCATGCAGTTACATCCCAACTCTTATGCTTACTTATATACCTTATATATAGCATACAGAGAGATTTTAGGTACAGAGCCTACTTTCGATGACGTCCACTTTTTTTATAATTTCAAGCATCGGACTCGAGAGACTCCTTCCTTCTCCTATTTTGAACCAGTCCCAAAAAGGAAAATTATTTCAGCTCCATTTAGCAGCAAGGCCGGTGATTCTAAGCTCGAGGGGTTTTATATCAGGCAACAGCCGGGGTGCGCCAGGAGATGGACCAAATCAAGTAAAGAATCGATTTTCTAGACCTCAATTTTGAATGTTCATGCCAACACATTAACCTGCTTTCTCTTTTGTTTGCAGTTGATAACCCAAAACAAATATCAGATCAATTGTACTTTGATCGGATGCATCGGCTTCTTAATGGCGATCAAAAATTTCTAACCATCGACGAAGTTCTTAAGGATGAGTACCTCCACCATCACATGTTACTATCCATTACCCGTAGCATAGGTCATGGGTCGGGTCCATATGTATACATCCCCCCAGTGGACATTATTCCTGAAACGGGCGAGGGCTCAAAAAGTCCAACAATACCTCTTCGGACTTCACCTTCTCCATCTTCAACTCAGGACGATGAGTTAGCCAACATAGATGAAAAGCATAGAGAAGGGTATACCGTCCCTGATGATGCTATTTCTCCTGAGAAGTCAATGTCCCCTAAAGAGCTGCCAATAGACGCTTCTCAAGGAGATGTCCCTACTACCGACGATTCCACATTTCAGGGTTTAGGATATCTCCCCCTACCTAAAACCATCTATACTTCAGAGGAATTTGGCACAAATTCTTTAATTTTCACTTCTTCAGAGGAGACTACTCCCGTGAAGGCCAAAGAGCCCACTCGCGCTGGCCTGGCTTCGGATTCGGGTTTGTCGGGGGGAACACCACTTAGGATGCACCCAACATAATAGCACCACACTTCACAGCACTTACTTCCCATGTGAACACTGATTCTGAATTCCACTTACATTGTTGCGCAGGTACAATGTCTCGCCCCTACTATGATGTTAGGAAAATACGTCGTAGCATGACTAGACCCCCTTCCGATGTTGAGCATGATCGCCGTGAAATACGGGGTAGAGAGGACAGAAGGCCTCATGATTCTCATCGGCCATACAACTCGCGCTCTCACTCCCCCGTCCGGTCGGATCCAGACCGATATAAAAGCTATCAGAGTCGTCGAGGAGAAGACACATCGCAGCCCAAAGACCGAACTTCTCCTTAAGACAAACACAGTCGAGACAAAAGTCCACCGAAACATACCGATTCATGAGACAAACATAAGGTTTCTGAGAAGCGACCTGGAAAGGGTGATACAGCTATCGTGCCTACTAAGCGTAGGGACACTGAGCTAACATACTACAAACCTCCACCACTACATGCTGAGTCCAAAGTTAAGCTGGCTTATCTGGAGAAGCAGTTCCCAGAACATTATTTTGAAAATCTGACTTTCTTACCTGCTCTCGAGCCTATTTCTCAAAGTGGGCAGATGAGGCTAAAGCGAAGATTGACGCAGTCGAGAAGCAATATTCGGAGATGTTCAAGTATTCACGTAATCTCTCCAGAATCATTCGGACTTTAATTACAGATGTTAATTCGATGAAAAAGACTGCAGATGCCGACGAAAAGGCCTTGAGAAATTTGGGGAAGGACCTTGAGGACACACAGGCTCAACTTGTCATCGCTCAATGAGATGCTAACAACTTCAAACAACAATTCGAGGAGTTACAGAAGCGTAATCATGACATGCTGGAATCTCATAGTCAAGAGTGTTTGGAGTTGAAGAAACAAGCGGAAGATGCTAAGTCGGACAATGCCAAAATGCAACTAGCTTACAATACTCTTGAGCGAAAAAAAGCCAAGTTAGCGAGAAAAAATGCTGAATTGGAGAAACGAAATGCTGACTTGGAATCCAAGTTAATGGAAGCCGAGAATAGGGCTGCCCTAGCTAAGGGGAATATGGAAAATGTTATTAAGTCCACTGAAGAGACCCATAAACAGCTGTCAGAGGCTCAGGAAGAAGTGCACGGTTTTGGCGAATTAATAATTGAATTCTTCGCGCACATAATTTGTCACCGAAACATCTCTTGGATTGAAGACTATCCAACTACCTTGGTTCACGTATGGAGTTAAATTATCGAATGGGAGAAAGAGGAGCTTAAGGTAGACTTCGTCGACGAGGATAAACTTATGGAAAAATATCCGAGAGATGATGAGCCGGCACGTCTGGCCGAGGGGCGTCGCCTCATCGCCGCTGCTATGGAGGAGGAGAAGCGGATGGCCAAACAAAAGAATATCCCTGAGGCTGGTTCTTCTTCCACTACCGCTGAAACTTCTGAAATCGAGGGATATGATCCCGAGAACCCGGGAATCCCTCAGGCATCTCTTTTATCCCCCATACCCGAGTCAGCGTCAGAGACGGCAATCACTCCAACTGAGAAATCATCGGAAGGTATTTCTACCTTTTCACCTTAATTCATCAAGGCCGTCTCCACTTTTCACCACATAATTGGGCAATTGATGGAGGATTCTTTATTTTATCCTGAGTTGATAACTGTTGCTTCTCATTCTGTAGGTGTTGAACCGACCGAGAAGACTGGCGTGCCTCAGGGAACCACCACCGGGGTAAAATCCGTGGAAAAGGCTCAAGGAGAACAGGATAAGGCTACCACTGTAGAGTCAGGAGGGGGAGCTGAACTGTCTAAGGCCGACGCTTCTCATGATGACGAGATGATAGATGCCTTGAAAGATGATGGCCGCAGCGAGGGGGATGAGGAAGACCCTAATGTGGCTATAATTGGGGATTCAAGAAGTGTTGGTGACACCACTTTGGCTGAAATGAAAGCCGAACAAGACAAACGTACGCAGCTGAAAGTTGAAGGCTTGAACCCCGAAAGCCTCAAACGCCTTGTAGTGGTGGATCCTGGATCAAGGTTAGTCGTTAAGCTTTCAACTAGGTCTATTACAGAGGAGCTTGCTAAAAAATCTTCTCTTGATTCCAGTGTTCCGACTCCTGGTAAAAATCAACCGATTCTAGCACTTCAACTGCAGAGAAGAAAAGGCCAAAACGCATTATGATTGATGCTGAAAAGGAAGCTAAGGCTACTCAGAAAGCTACCAAAAAATCCAAGTCCGCTCCAAAGCCCAAGTAACGGAGTGCTTTGTTTTATTTTGGCATTTAATTGGTCCGCAATTGTTGCAGCGAGTGCGGCCCTCGCATCCTTTGCTTAACTTCCCTATACAAACTCACGTGTTTGTAAATAATAATAATTTATTTCCTACAATGTCTGATAGTTGTTAGTTCGGTACTTAAGTAAAAATGCAAGAGCACGTCATATTACAATTATATAATGAAGTCATTATTGAGGGGAATATGCGTACACATATATGCCCCAAGTCAATCTTGGATGATTGAGCAAGAATTATTCAAGATTGATTAAATTCAAAATTTGATCGCCCCCAATTCTCCGATGGGGCCATATTCCTTTCATCGTCGATGCCTATTCTTTCTGGCATCTTTATAATCTCCTGTCTCATAACCAGGTTAGAGTAGCGTTGAGGCGGTCTCTCATCTGGGTGCACCTTCACGCCTCAAGGGATGTCGTCTTCCCATCCTTTGTACTCTCTCTCGATTCTTGAGAGTTAGAGTTAAGAATGTTGTCTTCCCATTCTTTTATTTTGCAAACGATCATTTTATTTGTTCCTACACATAGGTCATCTTCAACTTTTCGAATCTAATTTAGTATTTCGTGTTTCTTGGTCATGATGGAATAATTGTTGAAGATAAAATAATGCAGAAAAGTAAATGACACACGATATTTTTATAGTGGTTCAGCTAAGTCGTAGCCTACATCCACTTCATAATCCTTTGTTCATATAAATAGACTTTTTAAGGCAAGTCGTGCCTTTTTACATAGCATATAAAAACAAAAGGGATGACATTTCATATCTAGCTCAGATATCGTCGTAAATGCTGAGCGTTCCAGGCTCTGGGAATCTCCTCGCCATCCACGGTTGTTAGCTTGAATGCTCCTGTATCAAGCCTCCGTTGGATGGTGTATGGCCCTTCCCATTTTGGACCCAATTGGGTCGAAGGCGGGAAGACTCGTTTCAGTACTAGGTCTCCTGGTTCAAAGGTTTTGAAGCGAACTTTTCGGTCATAATAACGTGCTACTTGATGTCGATGTCTCGAGGCACGCAAGTCGGCTTCATCTCTTTTTTCTTCAATCATATCAAGAGATTCTAGGAGGAGTTCTTTATTTGTCATCGGGTCATAATACACAACTCGATGAGAAGGGACTTCCAATTCTACCAGGATTACTGCTTCTGACCCAAAGGAAAGTGAATGGGGAGTATGGATGGTAGCCATCTTAAAGGTTGTCCGGTAAGCCCATAGAGCAAATGGCAACTTGTATACCCATCTAGCTTTGGCCTGCTCTAACCGCTTCTTTAGAATTGATTTAATGACCTTGTTTATGGCTTCGACCTGGCCATTTGACTGTGGGTGGGCTACTGCAGTGTATCGTTTATCAATCTTATATTTTTGGCAGAAGTTTCTGAACTCGATGCTGTCAAACTGCGTCCCATTATTGGTTATGATGGTCTTCGGTATCCCAAATCGACAAATAATGTTTCTGACCACAAAACTGATCACCTTCCTTGCCGTGATGGTTGTTAAAGGTTCAGCTTCCACCCATTTTATGAAGTAGTCCACGGCAACGATCGTGTACTTAGCTCCTCCTCTGGCAATAGGTAGCACTCCAATAATGTCAATTCCCCACATGGCAAATGGCCATGGGCTTACCATCGACTTGAGCTGGGTCGGAGGCGCTCTGGGAACTTTGGCGAATCTCTGACACCTATCGCAGCGTCATGAATAATCAGCCGCATCTTTATTTACGCTAGGACAGAAATATCCATACCGTAATACTTTCTTTGCTAGGGTTTGGCCCCCAGTGTAATCTCCACACTCACCTTCATATACTTCTTGCAATACACGTTTAATGTCGTCGTGTGCGATACACCGTAATAGGGGCATTGAAAACCCTTGGCGATAAAGGACGTCGTCTTGTAAAACGTATCTTGCTACCTTGCGTCTTACAACTCGTCTTTTGCTTTTTTTCAACGGGAGGGTTCCATTCTTGAGAAAATTCTAAATCGATGTCATCCAGGATTCTCTCTCTGATTCAACTTCCAAGGCTAGCTCTGCTTCCATTAGGTCGAAACTCGGTGCTTCCAACACCTCTATCGGAACCATTTCGGTTTCTTTAGGATTATCAGAACTTGCTAACTTCGCCAGTCGATCTACTTTCTGATTTTCCGCTCTTGGAATGTGTGTTATGCTATAATGCTCCAAACCTCCTAATAACTCCTTTACCTTTTTGAGATAAGTGACAAGTCGAGGTCCTTTAGCAGCAAATTCTTCCCGAACTTGACATACAACTATCTTGGAATCGCAATATATATCCAATGTCTTCACTCCCAAATCTTTGACGAGTTTCAGCCCGGCAATCAGGGCTTCATACACGGAATCGTTGTTAGTAGCAGCAAAATCTAACCATAATGCATAGTAGATAGATCGTCCTTCAGGAGTTATCAAAACAACTCCGGCGCCGGACTTTCGATCATTCTTGGCCCCATCCGTATATAGTTTCCATGGATTAAGTTCTAACTCTCGATCCAAAGTAACTACCTTGTCACCCACCGTTTCCTCTTCAGGAATTGTAAATTCAGCTATAAAATCAGCCAATGCCTGCCCCCTTACTGATCTTTGTGGCTGAAAGTTCAAATCAAATTGACTCAGCTCAATATTCCCTTTAAGTAACCGCCCCGATGCTTCGGGTTTCTGCAACACTTGCCTCAAAGGTTGATCGGTATATAAAACTATCGGGTGTGCCTGAAAATAATGGCGAAGTTTGCGGGAAGCCACCAGGAGGCTATAAGCAAGCTTCTCTATCTTCGGATAATTATGTTCTGCAGAAGCTAGTTTTTTGCTTACGTAATACACAGGTTTCTGGATTTTATCCTCTTCACGCACTAATGCTGCGCTGACGGCGTGAGATGATACCGCCAAGTAGATGAACAAATCCTCATGTTCCACAGGCTTTGATAATATCGAAGGCTTTTCTAAGAAGTCTAATAGATTCTGTAATGCCTCCACGCAGTCGGGAGTCCACTCAAAATTTCGCTTTCCTCGTTTTATGAGATCGAAGAAAGGTACACACTTGTCCGTTGCTTTGAAGATGAACCTGCCCAGTGCTGCAACCTTCCCAGCTAAGCTTTGAACATCCCTAATCTTTCGCAGCTCCTCTATATTCCGTATTGCTGCTATTTGGTCCGAATTGATTTCAATTCCTCTGGAACTCACGATAAAGCCAAGGAACTTGCCTGATGCCACTCCAAAAGAACACTTCAAGGGGTTCAACTTCATCCCATACCTTCGTAATATGCCGAACATTTCTGCTAAGTCCTTCGTGTGACCGGGAGCTTGCTTGGATTTCACGAGCATATCGTCTACGTAAACTTCCATGGTTTTCCGGATTTGATTGTAAAACATGCGGTTGACTAGGCGATGATACGTGGCTCCGCATTCTTTAACCCAAATGGCATTATCACGTAACAATATAACCCCAAGTCTGTGATAAAGCTTGTATGCTCTTGATCTGGTATTTGCATGGGAATTTGATTGTACCCAGAATAGGCATCCATAAAGGATAAAAGCTCATGCTCGGCCGTCGAATCTACTAGTTGATCAATTTTCGGGAGAGGAAAGCTATCCTTCGGGCAAGCCTTGTTCAAATCAGAAAAGTCAATACACGTTCTCCACTTCCCGTTTGACTTTTTGACCAGGACAGGATTCGATATCCAGTCGGGATATTTCGAATCCTCTAAGAATCCATTGTCTTTTAATTTCTCTACTTCTTCTTTTAAAGCTGCTGACCGCTCTAGGCCAAACATTCGTCTCTTCTGCTTGACTGGTGGGTGCTTTGGATTAATACACAAAGAGTGGATCATGATGGTAGGCGAAATCCCACGCATATCAGCGTGAGTCCAGGCAAAAACATCTAGATTTGCCTTTAAGAAATCAGCTAATTCCCTCGCTCTAACTGGATCCAGTTGCGAGCCGATCTTTGGTACTTTTGTTGGATATGTTTCATCAATAGGTATGTCTATTGTTATTTCGTTGGGAGTTGCCTTCCTGTCCCCGGGTTCTCTATCCTCTCTGGGATCTATATCCTCGAGCACGTCTGAGGGTGACTCTCTTGGGGCAGGATCCTTTGGAGGGGCGGAATCGTCCTTAGCTCCTATATTCAACCCCTTCATTAACATCTTTAACTCCGTCATGTAACAAGTTCGTCCCATAGCTTGGTCGCCCCTCATCATCCCAACTCCTGAGTCAGTTGGGAATTTAAGCAGCAAGCACCAAGGTGCAATACATGCCCTAAATTCGGCAAGGGCCCGTCGGCCTAGGAAGGCATTGTAAGGCGACTCCACATCCATAACTACAAACGGCAGGATCCTTACTCTCTGGCGATCTCCCTTCCCTAGCGTGACTGGTAGTCCCACAAAACCCATCGGAGTTGTAGATGCTCCGTTAAAGCCACGTATCCATCCTTCACATGGCTTTAAGTCTTTTGCTTTGAGTCTCATTTGTTCGAAAGCTTTCTTGAAGAGGATATTGACCGAGCTCCCGTTATCCACTAACACTTTATGGACTAAAGCAGGGCCAATTGTTGTGGTAATCACTAGTGGATCGTTGGTTGGAGATTGAACTCCAGAATCATCTCTATTCCGGAATATGACATCGTCCGACATCGTCTTTTGTTGTTTTACTGGAGTAACGTCTTCGAGGCTACTGCATTCCCCTACCTCAAAATGCTTGGCGGCATTGACGTACTGGTCTATTGCTTTAAAACTACGACCAACTAAGTGAAGTCCTCCTATAATAGTATTAATGACGATCGCCTTACCTTTTTGCTGAGCTGTGGGTTTTAAAGCAGGCTGGTTTTGGTTCGGGGCTTGTCCCCCTTACCCCCTGTCCCTTGGGGCGACCTTGTACTCATCCAACTTCCCTTCTCGCAGCAATCTTTCGACAATATCTCTCAAATGACGGTATTCATTGGTGGAATGACCGTGGGTACCATGAAACAAGCAAAACTTTCCTATTGCAATCTCTTTCTCAGTAGAATCTCTGGATGGTGGTTTTTTGTACTGCAATATGCTATATGTATCTAAATAAATATTCTCCAACGTATCATTTAACGGCATATAATTTTCAAAAGTCTGGAATCTGGGTCTTTTATTAGAGCTATTCCCTCGTTTTCTGTTCCTTCTATTGTCGTTCCCATTTCTGTTGCTATTACCCCCACTCTGGTTGCCAACATTTACTTCCACTTTCCCTGAAATGTCACCAGATTGTTTCACAGCAACGTTACTCTGGACACCTTCCTTTGAGGCCCCTTCGGACTTTCTCTTCTGATTTGCCTTAGCTTCTTCTCGCCTTAAGCGGATATTAGCCTTTTCATAGAACAATTCTCTAGTAGGAGGTGTTTTTCCAGCGAAGTAATCCCCGAACTCTGTGTCAGGATCTACCCCTTCTATCAAGGCCATCAGGATAGTGGGCTCATGGGGATCACTAACTTCGGTGACGGCAAGGTTGAAGTAATCCAAATATGACTTCAAAGATTCTTCTGGGGCCTGTTTAATCCATGACAATTCTATGACGGTCTTGGACTTTTGGGCATAGAGTCGAAACTGATTCATGAAGCGCTCACTCAATTCTGTGAAATTTGATACCGACCGAGGAGGGAGTCGGGTGAACCACATTAACACTACGTCTTCAAGATAGATTGGAAAAGCTTTGCATTTTACGGCATCTGGATCTTCTGCCACATTCATGAACCATGCATATCTCATCAGATGCTGCCCTGGGTCTGTTCTTCCTGAATATCGATCCATCTGAGGCAAGTTGAATCGCCGGGGGAACTGGAAATTCAGTATATCATCTGTGAAGGGGGTATGACTTCGTTCAATGCCCCAATCTTCATTAGTATACCGCCGGCTTTTGGACATAATCTGGCGCACCATTGCCCATACATCGGCGTTTGTTAATGTCTGCATAGGCTTTCTGGATCCGATGTTCGGATTACCCTTGGGTTCCTGATCAGGGGATAACCTCCTGTTTCTGGCGGCAGCTGCTCTACGTTGCTCTCTATGCTCCCGGTCGATCTCAGGAGGTAGAGGTTGGAGGAGCTGTTGCTGTGTGGGATTGGTAATATTAGAATCCCTGGGTAAGACGTGGGATCCGCGCATGGGTAGCAACATAGGCTGTTGCAGGGTCGGGTCATCAGGATCCAATACACGAGCGGCGTCTTCTCGGGATCCCAAAGATCCAAAAGTCAATTGATCGAGGTTCTGAGGTCGTTCAAGCGGCCTTCTCTTGCGGGGGCGTTCTTCGTCCGAAGAAGACGAATCATCTGTAGTAAGGCGACATGTTGGGGAAGGATTCTTTTGCCTCCGGAGCTCCTGTAGTTCTCTACCCATAGTGATCATGTTTTCCTGCATGCGAAGGTTGTCACGCCTTTGGGCTTCGAATGCTTCTTTAGTGCTTTGGAGAATATCAAGAAAACGTGAAAAGTCTCCCTGAGTAATGGGTGCAGATGGATCAGGCTGAACATTAGTCATCGTGGCTGGAATCGGAGCGTTGGAGGGAGCTCAAGTAGAAGTTCCAGCTTCATTCTGGTTTGGATCGGATCGGTTCACAGTGGCCTGGTCGGGGCGGTTCGGATGGAAAGAGTAGTGCCCTCGACTTCATTAGACCGGATCAGATCGGTGCCTTCCATCCGGTTCGGATCGGCGCCTCCCATCCGGTTCGGATCCTCCTGATCAGAGCGATCTGCTCCAGAGCATTGAGCATGTGTCCTCGTTAACACGATGGCTTGATGATCTTCTCTAGCATCGTTTCCCCTAGCGCCTTGCACTTCTTTTCCTTTGGTCTTAGCCATGACACTCGATTCTTCAACGGTTAGTCAACAAGTACAGAAAGATGTCAGAGACAAGGTATTAACTTCTTTGAACTTGAAAGTCCAAATAGTAGAATGATAATCCCATAAAGGCTGAGAATTCGAAGGTTTCTCAGTGAAAGCACCAAAATGTTAGACCAAAAATTGGTTCTAACACCCAAATTAGCTATGATTTCAATGAAATAGAACTAAAAAGCAACGAAGAATGCACGATTTATAGTGGTTCGGCATTAAAGAGCCTATGCCCACTTTTTATTCTTTTGATTGATGATTTGAATGCAAATACAGAAATGATTCTCACTCAACTTCACAATTACAATGCATAAACTCACTCAAATCTTTCAAAAGTAGACTTTAAGAGATGATTTTGATATGAATATGGTTATGAAATTCGGCTATGAAGGAAGTTAGAACTGAGAATTTGCCAAAAGATCCTTTCAAATTCCTCTTGATGGTGTATTTATAGGTGAAAAATCTCCTCGAAGTGGCTCCGGTTCGGAACTGCGTGGCACCCATCCCATAAGAGTCGGGTTCGGAGACCTTCAGATGGTGACAGAACATCGATTTAGTGGGAGATCATGGGAGGAAATGGTCGTGCTTAGCCCAAGTCTTCATGAGACGTATGTAGCAACGGTCACAGGTTCAGAGAAAATGGGTTCGGATCGGCCGCCTCCGATCCGATCCGATGAGGCTGCTTGCTTTCTTTTGGTGTCGCTGAAGCGTTTCTCCGAATCGAACCGATGTGATGTCTTCGTCTTTGACTCCTGCTTCTTTCCTGCGCTGGTTCCCTTCGATCCGAACCGGTTGATGGCTTTCCCACTATTTGCTCTTTGTGTACCCTAGTTCACAAAGTAGGCTAACATGATCCAAAGTAGTGTAAATTACTCCATGCTAGTAAATATAAGAGTTAAGCTACATGTCCCATAACCACTCGCTCTACTTGAATATTTATGAACAAGTTGTATAGTCCACTTAAAAAACAAGAAGATCATTTCCACAATTTTAAATCAAACGACTTCAAGAATTATCCACCAAAGCAAAAGCACATGTTTCATACCACTTGTTTTGCTAAGGCATTTAACTGATTTCTCATACGATGAAGAAAACGTTTTAGTACATATATACTTGTGGATTAGAAAACAATTTATAAAAAAACTTTGTATGATGAAAGTGGTGTTAGAAATCATTTTCAGTAAAAGATTTGGTATCTACTAATAGTATAAAACCCTTATATATTTTTGAAGTGCCAAAAAAATCATAAATACAATTCTAAGAACAATCGACCCAAGAATTCACATTTTAATAACGTAAAATAAATCTCATAAATATCGATTACAAATACGTCCACAACGAATAAATTAAAAGTTTATATAATCGAGCTACTCAAATTCACTAATAAGTGCAACTAGAAAACACAAGAAAAGAGAAAACGAGCCAGAACTCGGTCTGGAAGAAGCCTGGAATAGCTTAAACTGTTGATTGTTGTCTCTACTGGTCAACAGCAGGGAACAGGGCCTTAGACGTCTGAACCCTAGGATCAGACATTTGTACAGGGTTATGTCCTTTTTTCGACTCAGCACAGATATTTGTGACCTAGCTCAAATATCTGAGTTGAAGCATAGGCAAGGTTTTTCTGTGGCTATGACCTCCCAATCGCTTTCGGATGATCTCAGACGAAGGTTGAAGGCTTATAATCATTATTCAAGTAGAAATGAAGATTCTAAGACTTGCCAAATAGACTCAAGAACAAAAATCAAATGCACACAAAGATTTACACTAGAATTCATTGAAATAAAATCAAATATTATAAATTTGAAAGTTCTCACACAAATAAACCAATTCATACAATGCATGCACAACATAGAAGTGCCAAGGGCACATTTTCCAAGCTTATTAGCTTGATTAAATAAATGTGAGCTCGCAAGAAATCACCTTTGAACACAGGAAGCAAGGAGAGGAATTAAATCAAAGCAAGACCAACTTTTCTTTAAACAATTCTCTAAAATCTCCGATCTAAAAACATATACACAAAAATCATAAGAGTTAAGTTTAGGAAAATCTCAGAAATTGAAGAGAGAACAAGTCGGAGAAGATACAATTGAACTTATCTAAGCTTCTCCTTGAATTTGCAAAGCAAATCACTCAAATTTCTTAAGATTGGAGCTTAGGAATATTAATTTTCCTTTCCTTCCAAGGCATGAGTAGTTAGGAAACAAATAAAGAGTAAATGAAATGAGGAGGAGGGTGTAATTAACATAGAAATGTGTTTATTTTATGCTCTTATATCTTATATTTTGAATTTAAATAAATATTGCTTGGGTATTATTATGTCACTTTTACAGATATTCCAACCAAGCCGCATGCAGTCAGAAAATAGAGAAATTGAGTTCAAACTGTTGAATATTTATATTTGAAGATTTGCAGATGAAGATCTCACATCTAGTTGCTGTTGGATAAGAAAATAATTAGTAGAAATGTTATGCACATTACAAATCAAAGGAGGCTTGCAAAAGGAAAGGAGGAAAGACCTAAAACTCACTTGATTTAACAAAGGCCTAGAACTTACTTGAAATAACTAAGGCCCATTTGTAATTAGGGTTTAGGTTGGCTATCTCCTATAAATACCCATGTAATATCATTGTAGCAACCATCCCATTTTATATCTTCTTCTCCATTAACAAAGTTCTTCTTCTTCTTTTTATTTTCTGCATTTTTCTTTTTCTTAGCAACTAGTGTCATCTACACAATTAGATTTGGTAGAGTACTAGTTGTATTTTACATTTATTTTCGTTAGTGGTTAATCGTTTGATTAGTTTCAACAATAATCCTAATTTTATTCCTGTTGTTATTTCTATTCCGCATTTTTTTTTTCTGCATTTTTTTTCTTGTTTTGCAATTTACTTTCATTAGTGATTAATCATTTGATTAGTTTCAACGATAATCCAATTGTTGCAATTTCAATTGTTATATTTTCAACGAAATCTCAAAAGTCGTCTAACTCACCCACGAAATTCTATAAATAATAATTTTTAATTTGTCTCCCTATGATTCGACCTGTGTATTACACGATCCATGCGCTTGCAGAATTTATTTAAAATTGGCGCTTTTCTAGTTCTTAGAAAGCGACGATCAAGTTTTTGGCGTTGTTGCCAGGGAAGTAACAATTGAATTTTATTATTTATTTAATTTCTGATTTGTGTTAGTTTTTATTTTTATTTTTCTTTTGTTTTCTTGTATATATTAAAAAAAATCTTGATTGAATAGATCTGATATTATTCAATGATATCATAATCTTTTAAGCAAGAGAAAAAAAACTTGTCATTTTCATTGATTTTTTATCTTTGCCATTTTTTTTTCTTTTACTACTTTCCTTTTTTGTTCCCTTCATTCCCCTCCTTTGTACAAATTTCTTTCTTGTTTTATAAGCCAAATTTTTTTTCCTTATTTTTCCGATTCTTCCCTCTCTTTATTTTCTTTCATCTTTTTACATTTGCTTTCCAAAAAAAAAATCATAAAAAGATTCCTCTTTTACAATTTTTCCCTTTTAAATTTGTTGCCTTCTGTTTCTCTTTTGGTACCTCCTACAATTTGTCCACCAAATTGCGACACCCACCTCACCATACAAATCCTACTCTTTTTCCCCAACTCGTAAGACCCCCCCCCCCCCCCCCGCACCAAATCCACAAATATAGATCCTCCCTCAACCGCCATCAACGCAACAACGTCCATACCACACTAGTTCACAGAACCCCATCATCAACTTGCAAAATCCTGTCATCCTCAAACACCTTAGCCCATAAATCCACATCAAACCACCTCTTCAACCACACCACAACTCCATAGACAACGGGTAAACCCTTCTCCATAACACTTGTTGACTGTCAAAACCATCGCGAGCTTCCACCATAGTTCTGCCACCACGTTCAAGACTCAGCAATCACGCAATACCACAGCACCCACACCCAACGCTGCATGCCCAAACCGCCCCCCTTACACAAACGCCACCTTCACCATATTTCCAAACTCCAGCATCAATTCTCCATAAGACCATCATTTCAAAACCAATACCACAAATCCCAATGCCATCAACAATTCACCCAGTTCGGACAGACACAAAACCTTAAAACGCATCAATCCACATACCCAAAATCGCACCTTGTTCAACCCATATGAAACCATGCTACCAAAATCGAAGGCTAAAGAACCGAAATCGAATTCTGAAAGAAAAAAAGAAAAGAAAGGGGGGCTCGAGTTCCAATTTTTGCTGAGTTCGATTTTTTTTTACTGAAAAGAGGAGTCGAGTTTATAATACTCCGTTTAGGGTACTGAAAATTAAACAGGTGTTTTTGTCTTGGGAAAACAGAGAAGCAGGGGAAGTGAGTTTTATTTTGGGTTCAGACTTCGATGTGTTGGAAATAAGAAGGGAGTATTTTGTTTTTTTTCCTTCTTCTGGGGTTTGACTGATTCTGCTTGGTTCTATGAGAAAGCAATTGTGACTTTCAATTTTAAACAGTGGCTTCACCTTTGTAACGTATGTGGGTACATTCAAGTGGGTTTGTTCAGGTTGATCCGTGCAATTGTGGTTTCCCATTTTAACCACTCAACTCTTGCACCAAATGGGTTTTCTCACCTACAGTTTTTTTCCCTTTTTCCCATAACTTAATTTTCTTTTAGTGTTATTTAGTTTAGTTTTTCTTTCAGAATTTTTTTATTTTTTCCTTTTCTTTTTAGTTAGTTTTCATTTTAGTTCCATTCTTTTTCCTTCTTTTCGTTTGTTTCTTTTTTTGACCAAAAAAATAAACTAAAAAAATCAAAGATCGAAATCGAGAAGAGAGTTCAACTAAGCGATACAAGGAAATCAAAGATCAAGCGAATTGCAAACAGTGGAATTTCAATCATTGATACTATTCAAATTTTCTGGACGGACTGCCATACCCCACTGTAAAATTTTCTAAACTCTACAATTGCTCTGCTACAAAGAAATATATAGACATTGCTTGTAAAAATCTTTTGCAGGGACATCGACTTGCTTGTACAATTTTTTTAATTTCTGCATTCGTTATTGTTTAATTGTTGTGATTAGCTTGAATTTCCATAACTGGTATCTTCATTCTCATTGTTTTCAATAATAAAAATAGATGTTGCAAAATAATATAATTTAAAAGTCATGTTTTGTAAAGTTGATTGTCTTGTATAATTGGATTGCGGATATATAGTAGTTCAATTTATTGAACTATTAGCAAAAGAGGTTGCATACTACCCGTAAAACATTGGTCGTATCCCTTAGTATTCATACTATACGTGAACGGCCATAAGACCCTCTTCCCCCTTCTAATTGAGTCAGTTAATTAATAGAGCACAACTCAGTCTTTATACTATTTTGAACTAAGATTAATTTTAGTCCTCCCTTGATTTCATTCAAGTGTCTGATTCAAAAAAAATCCTTAAGAGAATTGTGGGATAATAACCTGAGAAGACATTCCCTGGAAGAGTATGAGTTACAACCCATGAGGAATTTTTTTCCAAACGACCAACATTTTCAAAATCATAAATATAATCGAAATGGCGACTTCAATTCAAATTTCAATAATTTTGATTATGGGCCACATCCACATCGAAATAGCTTTGGATCCCAATATAGCTTTGATCAACATCAATATGGGGTTGTAAACCAAAATTTTCAAAATTATAGCCTGTATCAAAATAACCAAAATTGCAATTTTTCCTCGAATTTTAACAGTTTTGGTTACGAACATAATTTTTATAATCAAAATGATTTCCAATATCATTGTGATTTTTCTGAAAATTCAAACAACCACCACATTGGAAATAATATTGATCGTGAAAGTGATGTGGACTATAGTTTTGAGAATCAAGAAATCCAAAATGAGAGCTCTCAAATCAACAATTCTGAAGAATATCATCTTAACATTCTTAGAGAGAGAGTAGAAAAGAAAGATAGACAACTTGATGAAAAAGATAGACAGCTTGATGAACTTCTTTGTTTAATGACATCCTTTAAAGAACAACTCGAGCAACAAAATCAAATTCAAACATGTGATGAATCAGGAAATAATCCATTTTTTACTGATAGTGAAAATTTTCAAATAACAACATTGGAAATTGAGAATAACCATCTAAATGAAGTTGTTCACAATTCAGTAAATGATTTTGACTTCAACTCTTTTCAAAAAAAAAAAGATTTAAGCTCGGATTTTGATCTTTCTCTTTCAGGCTGCGAGAAATTTGAAATTTTAGAAATTGAACAAAATAAGGATGTTGAAATTTTCAAAAACTCAAAATTTGAGAAAGATTTTAATGAACATGAATTTTTTGGGTTGTAAGAGGATGAGTTTCCAAATAAGGATGAAAGCTATAATTTGGTCAACCCTGTCACCAATCTTAGGTCTGGACAATCAATTTACAACAATGTCAGAAATCCCAACAATCCTACGATTTCTACCCCAATCGAAAAGCCTGACACTCTTCCGTTGGCACCAAAGGCCAATTATTCTGAATCTTTCAAATCTCCATCTTCTTATGTTGGAAATCCCAACATCTCTTATTCTGATGCCGGCAGCCCCGACAATATATCTTCCTCTAATGTTGGCAACCCCAACACCTTATCTTCTGTACCTTTACCTCCTTCACTTCCCTTGTAGACATCTTCTTCTTCGAATGACCAAAACTCCCAAACAAGACAAGTCGACATGATGAAAACCGTTGTTGATGACACGATAGATTTACCAATTCAGAAAGTCTCTTACACTTCACCAGATGTATCTGCTATATCTTTTGAAGCACTTTTTGAAGATGAACTCAAACTTTTAAATGACGAGAACGAATATATAGAACGTCTTAAAGATAATCTTAAGCCCATTTCGTCGAGAGAAATTGACATGCCTCTTGTATCTCAAAATTCAGATACAAAATCGTCATACATCATTTTCGATAGAGGCAAGTGTGGGGGGAAAAAGAAATCTCATTTTTCACATGACACGTATCATCATCATCATCGTAGATTTCATTCTGCATACCATTTTCATTTGCATATAGTTGCTAAATTGCATTTCATTTTACAAATTATTCTACATTTAATCCACCTTTAGGTATTATTTTTCAAATTTAGGAAACATGTTTACGGTATGGACACTGTTTAGTTCTAGTGTGGGGGGAGTCTGCATTTCATTCATTTTTCATTTTTCTCTATTTTTCTTTCTTTTCCTTTTCAGCTATTTAAATAGGACCACCATGCATTTTAGATCGTAGTAACATACCATAAATTTTTATTTTTTTGAAAATATGACTCATTTTTGATTGATACAACAAAATAAGTTAACGATTGTTAATCAGTTGATAGTATTTTTTTCTCTCAAATAAGATCGAATAAGAAATATAATGAAAAGTTGAATTTTGAGGGATAATAGTGTAATCGGTACATAGGGAGATTCTTAGGTGATGGCTATGAAGTTTATTCTAAATTGTAGTCTTTGTTTAATTAGTGGAGGACTTAGAATACTTATATTGGCTTTTTGAATCTTTGAAAGTAAGTTGTGTTAAGCTGAAATCGTGTAACTCTCTCTTTTCTTATATTTTCATAATAATAATAGCAATCCAAGGGTATCCAACATTGCTTGTATATCTAACGTTGGTGTGCAAACTTGCCAAGCTCTATCCAACATATTGTTGACAAAGTCAGCGTTGGTATATCTTGGTCTCATTTTATGAGTTGGACACCTAAGGATTACCGACATGTTGTTGACAAAGTCAGCGTCGTTCTGCACAATCCGCCAAGCTCTGTCCCAACTCTCTGTCAGTCAGCAAGGCAGTGTATGGGTGGTATACCTTCGTCTTTTAAGTTAGGTGTATGTAATTAATCATAAATTTCAATTTTTATAGAGATAGAGAATAAGCAATGAAGCCCAAGCACTTCTTGACCTTATTGATTTGACTAGCCATACACAAGGAAATTAGAATGGGTGCGTTTTTTACAGGTCCCTGTTAAGTTTCAAAATATAAAAAAAACCCGGTGATAAAAAACTTATAAAATACATCCCTATTTTTGAATTTCCGCTAAAAAAATTCCTGATTTACCCTTATGCACCTAAAAAACTATCCAACAACTATTTGTCCTCATTTACTCAGTCCACCGATCCTATAATCTCGCTCAAAAACCTAATCCTAAAATTTTGGAAAACCGTCAATCATTCCAACAGCGTTTTTTTTTTTTTTTTTACCGAAAAACTGGAAAATTATTTTTTTTTTTTTTTTAACGAAAAACTGGAAATTTTTTTTTTAAACGAAAAACTGGAAAATTAAATACAAATATTATGTAAAATTGCATACAGTTATGCAACTAAGTACAATAATTGCATACATATATTAACATTATACAGAAATAAATTATTACTTGAATGTAGTGTCTAAATTTTTTTTAGTAAGATTTGATTTTTACGAAAAATTGCATACATTTATGCAAAAAAGTGAAATACTTGCATACATATACAGAACTATACTGCATAATTGCTGAAACAAACGAAATGACAAGAAAATAAGTACATATGATTATAACAAGATGCGTATATGTACGCAAATAACAGAAATATGTGCATACTAACATGAAAAATTTCATAACATTTACATGTACTACATCAAAAAATTAGTAAAGACCACATTTACATGAATTACATCAAAAATTTCAGAACATTTACAATGCAGAGATGGTGGTCTTTTGAAGAACAAATAATTTTGTTCAGACCCAGCTTATTGCGCAAACCACATCTAGTAGTCTCTGTAGAAACAACTGCAGATTTCAATTATGTGGAAAAGGATGGAGGATATATGCTTCAACAACACCACTACACCATTATCCGCCGGAACACTGTTATCAAAAAAAGAAAATCAACATTAATAAGCTTAATGTGCAGTAACCTAAATTACAAACACTGCTTCAGAATAATATAAATACATGCGTACAATTCAGCAAAAACAATAATTTCTGAATATTTGTATGCAAGTATTCTGGATATATGCATATAAACATGAATATATTTGTAAAATAATATGTTTTCTGTATGTTCGATAAGAAATTGCATACATATATGCATATATTAAGAAAAGATGCATGTTTGTCCGCAACTGTTTATGCGTAGAATTCAGCAAAAAACAAATAATTTCTGAATATTTACATGCAAGTATTCCAGATTTTTGCATAGAAATATGAATATATCTGTAAAATAATATGTCTTTCTGTTTAATTGATAAAAAATTGCATACATATATGCATATATTAAGAAAAGATGCATATTTGTCTACAAAATTTTATCATAAGTTCAGCAAAAATCCACGAAGGTTAGGAGAACAGTTGAGTTAACATTCCAAGAAGCACAATTGAGTTCAGACTGTAAATTTGAGCAATTCAAGTGCCCAGATCATTACGCAACATATTCAGATATTATCGGCGTTCAAAAATACACAAGATTCATGAGTTCAAGTCTAAAATTCACGCATCATAGCAAAATTAACCCAATTTAATCAAATCTAAACCATTTCTAGCCCAAAGAACGTCAATCCAAAACGTTAAACACCAACAAAACAATTCAAAGCAGAATTAAAAAGGAACAATCACCTGTAGTAGTCACGGAGCTTCAGGTTTTAAAAAAAAATCCTTAAATCAATTCGGAATTGGCAAAGTTTGGAGCCGCTCTCGTGTTTTGGTGCTGGAGCCCTCTCGTGTTTTCGTACTGGTGCCGCCCTCTCGTGCGTTTTGGTGCTGGAGCTCTCCATTGTTGTGGTGCTGAAGCCCTCTCGTGTTTTGTTGCTGGAGAAGCCGCCGCCATGGATTAGAAAAGTCGGAGGATGTAAAAAATGAAACCCTAATATGAAACCTATAAACAAAAACGAACCGTAAAAAACGTATGAGGGCATTTCCGGTAAAAAAAATCTGCGTTTTAAAAATAGGGACCGGATTTATATGTTTCAAAAGGGGAGGATGTGAGCCTAATTAACTTTAGTTTTAAGGATGTGAGACTAATTTTCACAATTAGAATACCACTTTACAAACTGTGACAAGCAAAATAAGAATTTATTTCATGGCTGCACTATGTTAACTAACCAGCCAAACTAGAACATAACATTTGAAAACATGATTTATATTGAAAATTTATGACAAGTTGAGATATCTAAAATAAAATCAACTGACTAGAAATTATTAACTTAATTTGTTATACAACTTCCCTGAAACAAGTCGTGTTTTCAATTTTTGTTTTCATTTGCATAAGTCCTCTGCATTCATGTAGTTACATTAGAGTCATAGCATACTTCATTTGGATTTTGTGGGTAATATCCGCTGAAAACCCTCACGAGACACCACTCGTCCTACTAGGTACACCTAGAGGTTTAACGGCTTGTTGCATACGCTCAATGCAATCGTGTTTCCTACAAAAGTGTGACCTATCTAGTTAGTTTTTAATTTTTGTTTTACTCAAGGATGAGTAAAAGATAAGTGTGGGGGTATTTGATTAACATAGAAATGTGTTTATTTTATGCTCTTATATCTTATCTTTTGAATATAAATAAATATTACTTGGGTATTGTTATGTCACTTTTACAGATATTCCAACCAAGCCGCATGTAGTCAGAAAAGTAGAGAAATTGAGATCAAACTGTTGTATATTTATGTTTGAAGATTTGCAGATGAAGATCTCACATCTAGTAGCTATTGGACAAGAAAATAATTAGTATAAAGGCCATGCACATTACAAATCAAAGGAGGCTTGCAAGAGGAAAGGAGGAAAGGCCTAAAACTCACTTGATTTAACAAAGGCCTAGAACTTACTTGAAATAACTAAGGCCCTTTTGTAATTAGGGTTTAGGTTGGCTATCTCCTATAAATGTAAATTGTAGCCACCATCTCATTTTCTATCTTCTTCTCCATTAACAAAGTTCTTCTTCTTTTTATTTTCTGCAATTTTCTATTTCTTAGCAACTAGTGCAATCTACACAATTAGATTTGATAGAGTACTAGTTGTATTTTACATTTATTTTCATTAGTGATTAATCGTTTGATTAGTTTCAACGATAATCCTAATTTTATTTCTGTTGTTATTTCTATTCTACATTTTTATTTTTTGCATTTTTATTCTTGTTTTGCAATTTACTTTCATTAGTGATTAATAGTTTGATTAGTTTCAACGATAATCCTAATTGTTGCAATTTCAATTGTTCAATTTTCAACCAAATGTCAAAAGTCGTCTAATTCGCCCACGAAATTATATAAATAATAATTATTAATTTTCCTCCCTGTGGTTTGACCTGCATATTACACGATATGTGCGCTTGCAGTATTTATTTAAATTTCGTGCTTTTCTAGTTCTTAGAAAGCGACAATCAGGGTGCATAGTTATGTAGAGGTTGTCTACTTTGGGTTAATAGGCTAGTTTTACAAAACAAAGCCCAACCCAGAGTCCCAAATGTCATCAACACCAAACATATCAATGTTTACAGTTTTAAATATCATAAATGACATTTTGAGCTTAATGGAAGTTGTCCTGAGTCTCAATTCTTCCATTTACAAAAAATCACAATTTCCAGTTTTAAACTGAACACCTAATACGATATTTAAATATATCTCTTGATTAAATAAATCGTAAATCATGCAGGTTGTTACAAAAGAATAAGGAAAATATCCTGCAATTATGTGTTATTATTTATGGTATTAAATTAAAAAATAGATTTCAGTGCAGTTTTTATAACAAACCAAATGGGATAAAACTGCTTCTTTGAACTAAATTTATAATAAATGTAAAGTGAGCAAACTTTTAATAAAAGGAAAAAAACATAATAGACAAGAGTTGATAACTTAGTTATTTATAGTTCTTTCGTAATGAATTACACATATTCTGAAAATGTCTAATTATGTAAATGCTAGTTAAAAAGAGGCAAATTTAATCCAATTTGTATGGGCGAAAAATAGAATAAAGTGTGCAACTTTGCGAATATGGATTAAACAAAAGACAACTAAATTTATAGTTAACATGTGTACAAATTGTAGATTTATGATAAAAAGGAATAGACTGACTTTGGCAAATTAATGAGAATTTGCAGTAAATTATGACATGTGTCACAATTTAAAAAGTAACAAAAAATGAGCAGATTTTTATGACAAATAATAGCAGTGTTAACATCTTAGAAAATCATAATGAAAAATAATAGCAGTAAAGTTATAACACGAGGGTTGTAACTAAAAATAATAAAAGAGAAAACAAAAAATACTTCTTATAAATAAAACTTAGATCAACGAGGTTAAGTTTAATAAGCATATAACAATAGTAGTGCATTCCGGTAACAAATGCTAATTAGGATAAATAAGTGAATGGTAAGGTTAATAAACAAGTAAGCAAGGAAAGAGTATTGCAAACCCGAATAACTTAATAAAACTGAAATGGTAATAGAACAATATTAGTAGTGTTGAACTAAAAATTATATAATCTGTCCATTCAACGGAACTTTAGTTTTGACGCCCTCCTCATAACAATCCATAGGTTAGGCGTTAGATAGAGATTACTCAGCTTAGAGACAATTTTTTAGAAAATGTTAATATTTTGATAAATGTTTACCTAATATTATATTTTAATCAGTTCCGCTGTGAGTTTCTTACTTGTGCTCTAATATATTTATCTTTGCCTATTTGCAGAATACCAGGTACCCAACTTAGGCTTTAGTGGACTTGGATTTTAGAATTTAACAAAAAATTTGGGCTCATTAGGATTTGAGTTTATATAGCAGGCATTCCTAAAAAAACAAAACAGTTGATTTTTGCTACCAAATAAATCAAAAATGTATACTATATAAATGCAACATGAAAATTTGATTTTTTTAGTTATGACTAATGGAATAAAAAGGATTGTAATTATATAGTCTTTTGTTTTCCTTTTTTTTTAACTAGCATAGTTGGAATAATGGTTTTTGAAACAGTTATTGATAGTTCTTTAAAATTCAAGCTTGATATGAACTGAAAGTCATGAAAACCTATGTAAACATACTTAATTATCATATATGCTCAGCCATGATTTAAAATTTTATTTAGAAATAAAATAAAATTTAAGATATAAAATGTAATTTATTTAAAGATATTGGCAATGTAGTAACATATATGGTATAGGTAAAGAGAAAACAGGAGTACAATAATTCAATTTATAGTTGTTATGGGTTTATTATTTGTTAGTGTTTGAACCAAATTTTCTTTTTAATTATTTTTCACATTTCCATTATTATTTTTGAATTAACATTTAAAAAATTCATCCAAGGGGATGAACCTAAATTTTCTACATGTCTTGACAATTATTTGATTTACTGACGAGAAGAACACACTATAACTCTATGCTCCTATAAATTTAAGAGTTAACTCCTTGTCTTTACAAATATTTCTAGACCCAAATTAGGAAGATCACTTTCTTCCTCATTATCAAGATCGGTTGTACTTTTTTTTTCCAATTAAGCTCACAATAATTATGCTCTAACTCCTACCGTGTCTTCTCATGGCTGCATTTCTCATCTTACCCACATTCATATAGTGTTAGTTGCTACTCTCACATTGAGAATATTATGTGAAATTCGTTATGTTATACAAATCGAGCTGCAATGGACCCCAAGATGTAGTTTAAGATTTCCAAGTGCCAGATTTGCTTAGTTGTGACAATAATATTCCTTTTAGAATTTGAGAATACAAAGAGAATCTAAAATTGGATGATTAAATGTATTAATTCCAATACTATACCACTAAAATTCTTCATATAAAAAAAGATCATATGTTGTCACAATTTCAATTTATTGGTACCATATATATATATATATATATGGTATAGGCACTATTCTTAAATTTTGTATTCATATATTTTCATGCAACTAATTTCCATTGCATGGATTAATAATTAATGAAAGATGTAGATATAGAGAAAGAAATCAAAATATGATATTGCTAATAAGTTAGTTGAAATTGGAGAGTGTTCATCATAGTATAATAATCAGGCTATAGATAATCATACGACAACGATTTATACATTTTTTCGAAGACGCAAGCTAGCCACTTCTCAGCTGATGATAGGTCACTAACTAATTTGTAACATAACTAATATATTTCTTTAAAAGACAAAAAGCTTAATCAAAAGTAGATTCATGAAATTAGTCTTAAATTTTACAAGCCTGCTTATAGTCACTAGGTTAGAATTAGAACCATTTTGTAAGACCAATTTAGATTGCTAACTTTATCATGTTTATTGTCTATTTACCTTTCTTGTTATACGTAAAAAAGTAATTATAAGCTAGCATACTCACTAACTCATTTTATACGTAAAAAAGTAATTAGTGAATATGCTAGCTTAAAATTACCTTTTTACGTGCATAAAGAAAGGTAAATAAACAATAAATAAGATAGAGTTAGGTTTCTAAGTTGAACTCATAAAATTATTTTGATTTTAACCTAGTGTCTATAAGCAGGATTGTAAAATTTAAGCTTAATTTCATGAATCTACTTGTGATTAGAATTGTTTCCTTTTGAAGCAGTATATTAGTTAAGTTACAAATTAGTTAGTGATGTATCATTAGCCGAGAAGTGGCTAGCTTGTGTTCTTCGATAAATGTATAATTTTGTTACTCATATGATTATTTGTATCCATATTGTTAATACTATGATAAACACTCCTCCAATATCTACTGAGTTAGTAACAATATCAATTTTTTTTATTTCTTTCTCTATATCTACATCTTTCACCAATTATTAATCCATGCAACGAAAATTATTTACATAAAAATATATGAATACAAAATTTAAGAATAGTGCCTATACCATATATGTAAATGTTAACAGTGATTTGAAATTGTGACAACATAGGTTCTTTATTGATATAAAGTGTTTTGGAAGTACAGTATTGGAATTAATGCATTTAATCGTCCAATTTAAGATTCTCTTTGTATTCACAATTCTAAAAGGAATACTACTTTCACAGCTAAGCAAATCTGGCCCTTGGAGATCATAAACTAGATCTTGGGATCCAAATGCAGCATGATTGGTATAACCGAAATTTCATATAATAATCTCAAAATGAGAATAGCAACTAACGCTATATGAATGTGGATGAGATAAGAAAAGTAGCCATGAGAAGAGATGGTAGAAGTAAGAGCACAATCGTTATGAGCTTAATTGGAAAGAATGTTAATATGACGATCATGATAATGTCGAAGAAAATGATTTTCCTAATTTGGGTCTAGAAATATTTGTAAAGACATGGAGTTATCTCTTAAATTTATAAGAGTAGAGAATTCTGGTTTGTTGTTCTCGTGAATGAATCTAGTAACCGTCAAGACACGTACAAAATTTAGGTTCTCATTCCTTGGATGAATCTTTTAAGTGTTAATTCAAAAATAATAATAGAAATGAAAAAAATTTGAAAAAAAAAATTGTTTCAAATGCCAAGAAATAATAAACCCACATCAACTATCAACTGAATCATTATACACTTGTTTTCTCTTTACATGTACCATATATATTACAACATTGCCCATATCTTTCAATAAATTACATTCGATATCTTATAGTTTTTTCTCTTTTTAAATTAAGTTTTGAATCTTAGCTGAACATAAATGATTACATTAAATATGCTTACATAGGTTTTCAAGACTTTTATTTCATATCATCTTGAAATTTGGAGAACTATCAATAATTATTTCAAAAACCATTATTCCAACTATGTTGATTCAAAAAAAATAAAAAAATGAAAAACAAAAGACTATAAAATTACAATCCTTTTTATTCCATTATTCATATGAATAATAATAATTTTTCATTTTTTATTTATACAGTATACATTTTTGATTTATTTGGTTGCAAAAACCAGTTGTTCTGGTTTTTTTGGAATGCTTGTTGTAACAACCCAAACCATAACGAGCCCAATTTTTTTTAAATTCCAAAATCCAAGAGCCTAAGTTGGGTATTTGTATCCTGCAAATAGGAAAAGATAAATATATCAGAGCAAAAATAAGAAATTCACTACAAAAATGATTAAAATATAATACTAGCTAGGTAAATACTTACCATAATATTAACATTTTCTAAACAATTGTCTCTAAGCTGAATAATCTCTGTCTGACACCTAAGCTATGGATTGCTATAAGGAGGGCGTCAAGTTGTTGGGTCCCAGGACGTAGTAATTACCGAACCTCGTTATATTGTTGTGTTCTTTCCCTTTTCTATTTCTGTTTTTCTCTATAATTCGAGGCATTTTTTTGGGCATTGTTGAGATTGTCAATAGGCTAGATCATTGGGTGTTCTGCTTCCGTTGCCCAAACCACTGTTTTTTGCACAACATGATAGCCCTTGCTGAGATAGATGAAAAACCAACTAATGAGAATGATTTTGATAAGCTCAGACAAGCTTAAATTAAACAGAAAGATCAGTGTCATATTGATGCTTACAATGCAAAACAAAAAGCTAAAATAAATTGGCTTACTGAGGGGGATTCTTGCACCAAATTTTTCCATGCTAAAATGTCGCTAAGGAAACATATTAACAACTGGAGCAACTTGCTGATGAGAAATGGGGAAATTGTGCATGATGCAGACATTATTGAACAAGAGGCTATCCTCTATTTTTCTAATATTTTTAATTCTAACAAACCTTTGACTGATTCTTTTCCCCCTATTAATTGCATGAATATCATAAATGACAAGGGATGAAAGCATTTGTCTGAAGAGGAAAATTTGGAGGAATTTCAAAAGGCTGTTTTCTCTATTCTAGATGATAAAAGTCCGAGGCCTAATGGTTTTACCGCTAAAATTTTCAAATTTCATTGGGAAGAGCTTAAATTCAACATTCTAAAGATGATACAGGAGGTTTTTTGTACTAGTAAACTTGCTAAGGGTATAAATCATACGTTTACTACTTTAATACCCAAAGTTGATAAACCTAGTGTTATTTCTGATTATAGACCCATATCTTGTTGTAATGTCATTTATAAGATTATTTCAAAAGTTATGTGCAACAGAATCAAACCGTACCTCAAATATCTGATCTTTGAGAACCAATCTGCCTTCATACCGGGTAGATATATTGCTGAAAATATCCTGCTAGCACATGAACAAATTAGACAACTTAATCAGAAGGGTAGTGGGAAAGTATGCATGCAAATTGATCTTCAGAAAGCCTAAGATATGGTTAACAAAAAATTCATTTGTCACATGCTGTTGAGAATGTGTTTTGCTACAAAAATTGTGTGCATCATCAAAACTTGTATTACAACTCCTACTTTTTCTATTTTGGTTCAAGGAAACCCCAGAGGTTTTATACACAGTAATAGAGGTCTTCGGCAGGGAGATCCTTTTTCTCTTTATCTTTTCTATGTAGCTATGGAATATTTTTCTATTCTTATGTTCAAGGTAGCGGATGCTAAGCTGATTCAACCTATTTATAATCAAGTACCTGCTATCACTCATTTAATCTACGCTGATGACTTGATGATTTTTGATAAGGCTAAGGTTAGTGGGATTAGGATGATTAATTCCATATTAAACCTTCTAAAGGATTTTGCAGGGACTTAAGATTAACAATATGAAATCAAAGGTTTTTTCAGCAAAGGGATAAACAATAAAATATGTTTATGCAAGTGCTAAATATATCTGAAGGCAGTTTACCTATAAAATATCTTGGTGTCCCCCTTTCTACTAATTATATACACTTTTTGCATTGTGGCGAGCTTATTGATAAAATAAGAGGCAAGATGGACAACTAGGATTGTCTACTACTCTCGATGGAAGGAAAAATTGAATTGATTAGATCTGTTATCACTCCTATGGTTATTTACTGGATGTTGACGTATCAATTGCCAATGGCCACGATTGACAAGATTAACAAGCTCTGTGCAAATTTCATATGGGCAGGAAAAAGACACAAGATTGCGTAGGACAAAATGTGCACTCCTAAAGCTAAAGTAGGTGTGGGGTTACGAAATTTTAAAGGTATTACAACAGCTTCAGCTATTAAACTCCTATGGCATTTTGTTAACTGTAACGGTCTGTGGAAAAATTGGATGATGCGAAGATACTGCTCTGGAAAACTCTTTTGGGTGATGGATACTGATACCAACTGTTCGGGGACTTGGAAATCCATTCTTAAACACAGACAAAAAAGTTTGCAATGCATTAATCGGTGTATTGTAAATGGGAATGACACTATGTTATGGTTTGATCCATGGATAAATAGTGATATTATGGTGAAAATGCTCGTATGGGATCATCTAAGTCTTTTTGGAGGTGATGATCATAAGGTTAACTGCATTATTCAGGATGGGAATCTAAATCCTTATTGCCTACCTGCTGCATGACAAATCTCATCCCAAATTCATGAGGTAAATTTACAAGCTAATGGGGATGCTGATTACTGGACTTGGCTAGATAAAAAGAATGGTTTACGTTTTATTCCACTTGGGATATTTCTAGAAGCCATGACAGTGAACCAATGTGGTGTAAAATAGTGTGGCATTACATAAACAGTACGAAAATGTCTTTATGCTTGTACAAAACTATTGTAAATCGTCTAAGTACAAAAGACATTATGTTGAGCTGGGGATACGAGACAAATCCTTTTTGTGTCTTATGTAATGGAAAGGTTGAATCAAGAAATCACCTTTTCTTTCACTGCCCTTATTCAGCTTATTTTCGGGTAAGGTGTCGCCTTAAGATGGGCCTTGCTCCAACACCTTCGAGTACTCTGCAGATAGATGATGAACTCTCAATGCTGAAGAATTCTTTCAGCTCCGCTTTGTTTAGCCAAGATGTTTCTTTTTGTGACATTACCACTGCTTATCACAAATGGAATGAGAGGAATTTACTATTCACAGCAATCATCGGTGGGACAAATTTCAATGCTGGGATTTCATTGAAATAGAAGTAAGATACTTACTTGGTAAATCGAAGAGGAAGATGAACCGAAGTCATGTAGATATTGAAATTGAAGAACGGTAGGGAATTTACCTTCGTGATGAAGACTGATTGGGATTTAGCTCCAGCGAGTCTAGGGATTCAGAGGAGTTTCATTTTGGGAAGATAAGTTCTGAATTGTTTTTTTACTTTTTCAGGTCCCAATGTTTTATTTATATTAGTTGGCACATGCTGGTTCATGCTTTGTGTTTAACCTTTTGTTTACCGGTTGATCTTCATGTATTTTGTTGTATTGCTGACCTTGTACTTTTTGTACATTTTATTGATGCGATGTCAATAAAGCGTCACACTCTTTTTTCCCGTCTATTTCTCAAGCTGAGTTCTAGTTCGTATTTTTAACGAGGCGGTTTACCCATTTTCAAAAAAAAAGTAAATAAAATAAAAAGCCTAAAGTTCTGGTAAATGGATAGATTATACAGTTTTATGTTTAACACTACGTGTATTGTTATATTACCATTTCAATTTTATTAGGTTATTCGGGTTTACGGGACTCTCGCCTTATTTACTTGCTTGTTATTGGTTACCTACTTATCCTAAATCAGCATGTTGCTGGAATGCACCATTACTGTCGTATGCTTATTAAACTTAACCTCACTAATCTAAGTTTTATTTATAATAACATTTCTTATTTTCTCTTTTTTTTTTCTTTTACCACCCTTGTGTTATAATTTTATGTTACTTTTCTTTTACTTTGATTTACTTACATGTCAACTCAGTTCTTATTTATCATAAAAATCTTCTCGTTTCTTGTTACTTTTTAAATTGTAACACATGTCATAATTTATTGCAAATTCTTGTTAATTTGCCTAATTCGGTCAATTCCTTTTATCATAAATCTATAATTTGTACACATGTTAACTATAAATTTAGTTCTTTTGTTTAATCTATATTCGCAAAGTTACACACTTTATTCTATTTTTTGTGCACACAAAAAAGATTAAATTTGCATCTTTTTAACTAACATTTACATAATTAGACATTGTCAGAACATTACAATTTATTATGGCAAAACTATGAATAACTAAATTATCAACTCTTGTCTATTATGTTCTTTTTCATTCTTTTATTACAAGTTTACTTACTTTACATTTAATATAAATTAATTCTAAGACGCAGTTTCATCCCATTTGGTTGATTATAGAAACTGCACTAAAATATTTATTTTTATTTCAATATTTATATCATAAATAGTAACATATAATTGCAGGATATTTTCCTTATTCTTTTCCTTATTTTTAGATAGCACAAAACGCAGTATTACCCCAATTTTGTACTGACCACACTTATCTTATTTTTATTCTTATAGTTACATTTACTGCCTTTTCTACAACATTAAATTATGGAAATATTGGATAATATCATCAAAAACAAAGTTATGGGCTTTTCAGCCATAAGGACAATCTGTTGAAAATTTATACTAAAGGACAAAGCATCATATTTTAGGTATCAGTTTTACAGTGTGTATAGTATTATAATTTAACTACCAGTTTTTAAGTATCAATTTTACAATGTGTATGGTATCAGAATTTAACTATTAGTTTTTAAGTATTAGTTTTACAATGTGTATTGTCCTTTTTTGGCGGGTTTTCCTTGGGCTTGAAAAGTTTATGAAGTTTGTCCTTCATTATAATATCCCCATGGAAATTTATCTCCTTTTCTCAACCAACTAACTAACCGAATACTAACTTCCATACCAATTTGTTCATTAGAATTCCCTTTTTATTCTAATTTCCAAGTTCTCATATTTTGCTGTAAATTCTTACTTTTAGCCTTATGCATTTTTTATCCATAATTCTTAAACCCAACATTACTTATACTCATTTATTTGGATTTCTTTCCACAATAATATCAATTTCATATAAGTATTCTTCTAACCATTTATAGTTTAATTAGAAGTGACTAGTATAAACAACTACTACAATTATTCCATACTCAGCTTATGTCAAATTCAACAGTTTAATTGGAATCTAACGATATTATATACCATCAACGAAAAAGGTATATAATTTAAATCCACTCACCTGGGAAAAACACTCCAAATCCAGATTTGATTTGAATCTCAATTTGTCATCTGTAGTCTTTTCCTGTTATAAACATATTTGAATCTACAAATTGTAATGTTCATGGATTCATAGATCCAAATCTAAAGGTAAACAAAATAAACCTTTTATTACCACATCTGAAGAACTTACCTCATACGAACAACAAACTTAGATATCTATTTTCTAAATATACAGTTTCTATCTTTAGATCTTGAATCAGAAAACTTAAATCTAATCTTTTTTATTTTTGAAGAATTGGAGGAGAAAGAAAAAGATATTCTGCATGCACCCAGAAAAATATGAGTTTGGAAGCAAACCCTAAACATTTATTTATGGATGTCCAATTAAACATTGTACATATGATTAAAAACGAATTGGATCTTAACTTCAAAAAGGTGCAGAATATATCATTTTGACGTAGATGGAAGCACATGATCAACTCGAGCCATAGATGGGTTGACCCAAATGCACTCAGACATGTTTTCTTGCATATCTTTCCGTTTATGAATTGAGCGTATTAATTCGCTGAACGTTATTATTAATGTTAATTACTTGTCGTTTCTTCCTTGATTTAATTCCTTTTATTACATGCATTTATTCAAATTTCAAATGCGCGTTATTTATGGTATTAATACACCATATATTTATCTAAAATACACGTGCATTTACATGAGCGTTACCATTCGTGAATTAATTCTTTTGTAAAGTTTATTAATTTATAACGTTATGCTTAAATAACTTTAGCCTTTAATAAACTTCCATAACTATTTTATAATATTACAATTTTAACGTTAACATTTTTAATTAATTCCTTTTATATCTTTGTAGCATTTTGTTTACATAATGTTAACTTTATATTTAATTCTCATTTATTCTACACGCTCAGAATTTCAAATTCAAACGTGCTCTATTTCTAGGATTCACATATTTATATATTATAAAAATAATATGTATATATATACATATATGTATATATATGTATGTATATATATGCATTTGTTTACATATATAATTATTTTCTGACACGAAACTTCGAATGTTAATACCCTTTCCATACGAACTCCGTTCGGAACATATTATATATGTAAATTAATCAGAAAATTTTCAAGAATTCAATGGTATAAGTCTTGAGGCCAAATCTTTAAAATTTCAGAAATGTTTATTTTCACCATTTGATATTATTTCAATTATTCTATTATTTAAATGTACGGAGTATTACACCAACGAGATTATTAGGCCTATATAAATACGAGCGTCACGGCAAGCGCTGCACGCGTGGAATATTATTTCTATAAATATTGTATACATATGTCAATGTTGTAGATTTAGATTTATGCATAGTTTGCACATATTCAAAATTTAACATAAGATCTAATGCGTAAAAAAGGACTGAGAGAATATTTTATTAATTTAACGCATAAAATAGTTCCTACATATCCGCTTATCTTGGTTTATTTTCCATTCTCTTTTCAATTTGAATCTACAAATCTGTTTCGATAAGAAGTTTGGACATCTAAATCTTGAATATACTGGCTTCAAATCTCGAATGGATAGTGCATATCTTATATTTTTCTGATTCTAAAGAATTTGGAGGAGAAAGGGAGTGGCAGGGCTACAACACCCAATCAAAAAAAAAATAGGAATTTGAGAGCTATGACCTATAAGTTTATTTATAGATGTCCAAATTTGTTATATCCATCCGATATAGGATAATAAAATTCGAGCCATTCAACAAAATAAAAAATATGTCGTTAGCACATGGCCGGGTATATGTCAATAGTTTTTTTTTATTTTCCTATTTTCATTAATGCGCATTAATTTTCTTCTGTTTCTAATCCATTCATGTTAATTCATGTGCCCGTTATTCAAAACATTTATTTTTATTTCTAGTTTTATTGAGAAAAATTCAATTCTTAACACACATTAAATTTCAATTTCAAACGCGATTATTTCTAGAATTAATATGGGTGCACTTACTCTTGAAATAAATATGCCCACACATATTTACATCTATTTGTTTCAACTGTTTTGTTCCTATTTTCATTACTGCACATTAATTTTCTTCTATTTCTAATTCATGCATATTAATAATTCATGTAACCGTTATTCAAAACATTCCTTTTTATTGAAAAAAATTCCATTTTTAACACACATTAAATTTCAATTTCAAATGCGATTATTTCTATAATTAATACGCGTGCACATACTCTTGAAATAAATATGTTCACACATATTTACATGTATTTGTTTCAATTGTTTTGAATTAGAACGTTACTTGACTAACATAATTAAACTCCCTTTTATTGCGTGGTTTAATTCCATTTATGATGCGCATTTATTTTTGAATTCTAACATGCATTACTTCTAAAATTTATGTAAAGGGCATTTTCGTCAGTTTAGGTGTACACCAAAAAAGTTTGACACCAAACCTATTCCGATTATTAGTAAAGATTATTAGTAAAGATTAGTAAAGATATTGGTTAGTATACGGAAAATACAAATAAAGAAATAACTATGCATAACAAGTTCAAATTTATTCCAAAACAAGATAAGAACAGAATAAGAGAAAATACAAGCGGCAAAGTTAACCAAATACACAAGGAAAAAAACAACAAAAGAAGAAAATAAACAAAAGCAATGAAGAGGGGACCTTGTCAAAAGCATTCCCTCCTTGGTCTCATGAACAAAATACATACTTTAATTGTAGGAAAGAAACTCCTTTTCCATTGAAAATAGTATACTTCTGAGCATTTCACATGATCTTAGCAAAACTTTCACCGTGAACAAGAATGCAAAGGAAACCATATCCCTTCACCTGGTAGCCTTGTAAATTAATGGCCATTCAAGGGAACCAAGATGGATAACATTTCTCCTACCAAGTTTTTATTTAATACTTCTCTAAAGAGAAAAAATAAAATTACAATTTAAGAAGATGTGCAAAGTATCTTCAACCCTTGAGTTACAGGATAAACATAAAACATTTATGTCCATCCGTTTAAGGAATAAATTAGCTTTCATGTGAATAACATTACTGAAAATCTTTCACAACAATAAGTTTTCTATATTACAAGAGTGCTACTATTCACACTCTGGTTTACACTTCTGGCTACCAAAACTAAAAGCACCACAAATATTTCAAATATCCTCTTCTGGCCACCGTGTAAATTAATAACTTAAAACTGGAGAGGCCACCAGCACCTACCTCTACACGAACGCTTCCTTCCTCACTTAGAGCTCTTCCACTGCGAACAACATACTCAATGTCAAATAGTTCAAGAAAGAATAACATAATCCATTTTCATAACCACATCAGCAATTTTAATTTTTATAAATGAGTTACTTTGTCGGTTGTGAAATGATTCATCACAAATCAACATTTATGTCTTTTGAGTCATTTGATCGAACATCTTACATCATATTATCACAACCATCATTTTTATCATCCAATTTATCTCTATTCAAATACTACAGATATCATACAGCTATCAAACGACAAAAAACTATCAATTCGTAAAAGAATATATGTAAGTTATACAGATAAAATCCTACAAATCAAAACTTACATTGTCATTCTCTATTACTACGTCGTCAAATTGAATGTCCTTCAAGCTTGAAATTTCCAACATAGTGGAAAAATATATCGAAAAACACAACGGAAAACCCTAACCATTAAAAAAAACCTAACAACATGTTCTATATCATAATAGAAAACAAGAAAAATCAAGCAGTTCTAACCTTTTTTTAATAATCTTTGTCTTTCATCTCTTATAGGCACAGAAGAATATTTCTTTTGTTATGGATTAAGGTTTGAAATTGTAGAGAATACATGTTTTTTAGTTGAAGAACGGTGGTGAATGACTGAGTGAAGGAATAAGTGGTAGCCAGAAGAATATAAAAAATAATCATTTGTATTAAATTTATAGAGGTTGCCAGAAGTGTAAACCGGGGTGTGAATAGTAACTTACGATGCAGCCATATGCATTTGTACCAGCAAATCTCGGGGACAACAGCATAACTGGAAAGCCTCTTGATAATAGTGGAAGTTTTATAATTGCATCCTTTTTAATTCTATTGATCCATCAGCAGGTGAAAAGGGGAGGGGAGACCTTGAAAAGTATTCCAAGTTTGAAGTTAGTAGGTTTCTTGAGTACAAGACAAACATATATCTATCACAAATGAAGTCATAGGCCTTAGCATGTAATGGTATACTAGTTTGTTGAATATTTTGAGTAGGCAGAAGACGAGATAAAATCAAACCATTTTCCAGCCTGGGATTGTGCCAAAAACCAATAAGGCGAACATCGACAACATCAATATTAAATCAAAGGAAGGAAACAATGTCGAAATTTTGGATGCTTTACCATGTCCAGCTACAGTTTTGATAAATATTCATTTTCCAATAAAATTTCATAAGATCTCTTCTACATAGGATCTCATCAAAATGTTTAGCAAAAGTAGTTTTATTCCATAAGATCTTGTTTAATATTCCAAGGCCATCATTAAGTTTTGTCAATTCAAATCATGACATCACATATGCTGCATATACAAAACTTACTTTGAGACCCTTTCCAAAAAATCTTTGGATGCTGATTTATAGGGATAGTTAGTGTCTGTAGATGATTCCAAAGACTACAAACTTGTTGATTGAAGTTATGAGGAAGGACTAGAAGACCATGATGCATCACGTGATTAACAGATGCCTTAATGGTTTATTGTCGTTTGATTTATTACTTGGATAGTAAGCTTGTTTCTTTATATACATCCAAAACCACAACATTTTTCATTCTAAAAACTGACCTCCCTCTCATTTGTTATAGGAATCTTGATTAGCGCAGAATTACGTGTCTAAGATTTAATATGCTCTTCCCTGTTCAACTTATATCTTGTAGAGCTTGCATTCTCCATCTATTCCTACCATGATTTGTTTATATATAAATGATAATCAAATTCCTCTAGGTATGAATTTGTATGTAAGAAACAAGGATCCTCAATCATGTTGCAAGTTAGTCATCATACAAAAAGATCTACTTGGAAAAGGGGTTTCTAGCCTATGTGGACAAAAGAAGGGCAAATTCTATTTGAACGCAGCTAAATGCTGAGTAGCCCCCTAAAATTCCGTAAAAACAAGTAAACCCATCATTTTACTGAGTAGCCCCCCGTTCAATTTAAAAAAAAGCCAATAATACCCTTTGTCGTAGTGGCTCTATGTGGTATTGTAGGAAACCACGCAGGACCACTACGTGGTTCCTAATCATACCTTGTAGGGGATCTACGAGGTATGATTAAGAACTTCATAGTGACCCCGCGGGGTTTCCTACAATACCACGTAGAGTCACTACGGGGAAGACCAAAAATTATAACTGAAAAATGACAATTTTGTCATTGATATTTTTTATAAAAATGGGGGCTACTCGGCGTATCCCTGTGTTCAAATAGAATTTTCCAAAAAAAAAGATTTTGAATTATTATTGCTTAACATCGGCAATTTGTTTTCTTTACACTTCTCAAGGTCTATGCTAAAAAAATATGTATATTTTTTACAGGAAACTACTTACAAGGAAAAATGGTATTAATATTTTATCCATAAGGACACGCGCTTAAAATTTTATCCAAAAGGACATAACCCTAAATATTTCCGTCGCCCCTTTCTTTTCTGATTTCTTCTTCCACTCCTTTCTCTCTTCTCAGATTTCTTCTCCCACGAAATCAGCAAATCAAAATTAACGAAATCATCTCAACTAGAAATCGAATCAAATCAAATCTGCCTACTATCTTACAATCGATCCTCAAACATAAATCGAACAGCAAAATCTAGGGCATGAAATCGATCTGAAGAATCAACCTCGATTGATTTTTTTTGTTATAATCATTATAATTTAATGTTCATTTCTACCGATTAGGTTTTTTAATTTCGCAAGGTGATTCATGGTTTTTTTTTTTGTTCTTCAATTTTAGTGTTCAACTTTTCAGCAGTTGGATATCATTTTCATATTTTTCTAGGTATCATTTTTGTTTATTTACCACTGTTTTATATTCGTTTGATGTGTTTTTAATGTTGTATTTATTTTGTAGTTGTATTGTTTCATTATCTATGTATTACAGTCGAACCTATTTCATTTTAAAAAATCAAATTGTGATGAAAACATTTTTTGCATTAATTTTTCTTTAAAAAGTTGCAGTAGTTTTAAGGTATCATTTTTATATTTTTTAAGTTATCAGTTTTATTGTATTAATAGTGTTATGTTGTTCTGTGTATAGTTTTGGTGCTATTTTACTTTTGTTCTTGTACCGATACATCAGTTTTGCTACTCAAACGATTTTTTTTTTTCATTTTAAACAATCAAATTGTGATTCGAACATTTTCTGTATTACTTTTGTTGTTAAAATATTAAAGCCGTTTTAAGGTATCATTTTTATATTTTTTAAGGTATCAGTTTTATATTTTCTAGTTGAATTTACATTGTAGCAGTTTTTAGGTATCATTTTTATATTTTTTTTAGTTATCAGTTTTATATTTTCTAGTTTATTTTACATCGTAGCAGCTTTTAGGTAGATTTGTGTTGTTTGCTTTGGCAATTGACTTTTTTTGATACACAACATTAATTTTAACTGATAACCACTGATAAAAAAATAACACCCACATACTCAATTCAAATCTCACAAAAAATAATAGTTGTTCGCAATAATACCTACTGATTAAAAAAATAATAGCAATCAATTCTATTCAGTTGTCACAAAAATGAGATTATTCTCAGTAATACACAATAATACCCACTTGTATCATATGATACCTACAATGATACATAACTGGTTTAATATGATATATTTTTTCCTTCACAATCTAAGTACATAGAACACTGCTCCCCATTTCAAGCATGCATTCATGCATTTACTTTTACTTGTATGTAATCCAGTCTTGAATTCAAGTAATCTCCAGCAACATGCAGTATCTACAAGTATTTCATACACAATCAAAACTTATACCAACATAATACTCGAAATTCAACTAGAAAATATAAAACTAATACCTAAAAAAAATAAAAATGATACCTAAAAACTGCTATGATGTAAATTCATTGAAAATATAAAATTGATACCTAAAAAAAATATAAAAATGATACCTAAAAACTGCTATGATGTAAATTGATGTTGAAAATATAAAACTAATACCTAAAAAAATATAAAAATGATACCTAAAAACTGGTTTGATATTTCAAAGGAAAACTAATGAATAAAAATGTTAACATTCCACTTTGATTGATTAAAATGATATAATTTTGATTGAGTTGCAAAGTTAATGCAACAGTACAAGTACAAAACTAATATATCACGAAAATAAATTAAACAGAAGCATAACACTGTAATAACAAGAAAAATGATACCTTAAAAAATGCGAAAATGATACCTACAAACTGCTACTACATTTACCACCCAAAAAAGTAATTTCCGTCGTTAATCTCTGTCGTTCGTCTCTCTCATTCGATTTTCTACGACAAATTCACCAAATCAAAATCACGAAATCATCTTTACTGCCTATCGAATCAAAATCAAAATCCGTGGCACTTTAGACAGATGTCGAGATCAGATCTGATCGAGAGATCAATACGCTCGAGAGTGATTTTGCAATTTGAATCTGAAGAAAAAAAAACGCGTTGGAGAAGAAAAAAACGCGCTGGAGAAGAGAATAAGAGATCGAGAGAAAAAAAACTGCGTTCGAGGAAAATAGAACGAGAAATTCGCGAGATAAGAGCGTCGAAGATGAAACAAGCACGTGATTTAGAGAATTAAACTATAATTAGTGTATTGTCCTTTTAAGTAAAATTTTAGTGGGGCTGTCCTTATGAATAAAAAAACCCTTAATTTTGTCCTTGTCGTTAATTGTCCCTTTTTTTATGTCAATTATCAGTTTGGAATCACTATACTCTTCTTGATAGAAAACGAATATTCTTCTTATGGACAATTTAATTTCTTTTGTTGGCATATTTCTAAATATTTTTCGGTCTATATTTTATTCAGAAAGTTAGTATTATCGAACTGTATTAATTACTCACAGTTAGACCACTGAATTGGACCAAGGATGGATTTTATTCTTGTCAATGGTGGCCCTGGCGAAAGTCGTCCTAGAATCCTTGTGTGCTTCAACAATGCATGTTTCATGTTTTCTAGATTTAAAAATGAATATAATCCTCACTACTGGTAAAGGAAAATAATAACATTAATGATATATCTGATGCAAAGCCTCTTGAAAAAAGACTTTCTCAGCTGGTTGATGGTGGCCAGTCATAGAGAATCTTTGTATATAAGGCTGGCACTTGGGCTAGATACATAAGGCCACCTCCTCAGGCAAACCCTTTCGGTCGAGTCAACCATTGTCGAAATGGAGACAAGTTTAACAAATATTTAAAGTAAAATAAGTAATGTAATATATAAAACTATATCAAAAAAATTTTTGTTCTGGTCAGTGTTTTAAAGACCCAACCCAACCTCGATTCGACCGCGGTTAACCTTTGACCTTGAAGCGTCACAGTTCTGAAAATGAAATAACCTTGCGCGTGCGCAGACCCGCGGTTTAACCTCAAAACCCTATAAAAACCTTTAGTCCGACCTCTTTGAACCTCACTGTTCTTAAAATTTACGAAAAAATAATTACTTCACTCTTCATTTTTTATATAACAAATTTAACAAATAATTTCATAGCAATTATCATTCAATTTTGAATGATATATTCCTTTTTATGTACATTTTACGAACTATTATTGAACTTAATCATTTTTTACTATAAAAAATTAGTAAATTTACAATTTTATTATGATAAGTTGTTATATAATTATTTCAATTAGGTAGTTTGAACACAGCTGTTTATCATAATTGGTTAAATTTTATCTATGTTTAAAATAACTTTACGTTGAAATCAGAAAAATGAACATAAACTATCAGTGTGGTTCTCACGTCTGGTCTGTTGAACCACGAAAAATTTGGATCTTTCACTACGATGGTTTGATGTATGGTTTGGTCTTCACAATTATGGTTCTGGTTGGTTGTGTAGGATACTCAAGAACGGAGAGGTTGTGGTTTCGATAAAATTGTTTTTCTACCTCCTTCTTCAGGGCCAAAAAATATATTTTGCTGGATCAACTCAAACCCAAGGACCGAGCCTAATTATATACATCTAGGATGTAATCGAAGCTACTCTTTTGATGATCGTGAAAAAATGATCTTCTACTTTTGCTTGGTTTCCTCTCTGTTTATTAGTATATATTCTAAAAACATAATATAGAGTATAGACCATCATCAAAATCATCTACGTTTAGGAGAACCCTACCCATGACAAGATGGTATATTCAATGTTGGAAATCCAAACATAGTGAAGAAGCTGGCCGAGATGTTCACTTAGGTATTTGACACAACTAAAATTTCGTTTAATTATATCATTCATTCTAACGTATTTATATTCAGTATGACTTTGCATTCACTTGTCGGTATGGGTTTAATCGAAGGTCCCTGGATGGTCGGTGCTAGAAAGCCAAACCATGGACATGAGTTCCCATGAGTTTTATGGTGTAGGTTACGATGAAAGTGGCATGAGAATTCCTGACGTGACTATATAATATTTAGTCGCATTTGTTGAAGAAACTGAATTTGTCGAAACCAAAGTGTTTAAGTTGTGACATCTGTCCTCTTAAGATTCACGCCTTTCGGGCCTTCCTTCTTTCCACAAATAGAATTTTGTTCACACTTTTTTTCTAAGTGTGAACAAAACACTTTCCTCCTATTAGAGGAATCAGGTGGGTCACACATAGACCTCCCTGAATTCCTCCAATAGGAGCCGAGTGTTTTGTTTACACTTGCTAAAAAGTGTGAACAAAATCGGACTCTCTTTCCACGATCTTTTCTCTTTTGCAATCTATAATAACTAAACCGGCTACCCCTCCTCCTCCCCCGAGATTCTCTTCTACCACAACCGATATCTCACCCTTCTTTCTTCCTACACTATATCGCTCTTTTTAGGGCTGGCAATGAATAACTGAAAAAATCCGATATCTGTCCGCATCCGTATCCGAAAAACGGATAAATATTCGATATCCGAAAAAACGGATGCGGATACGGATGCATAGACATCCGCATTCGAAAATTATCCATCCGAATTATTTTAAGATTATACTCAAAATTATACGTATTTTAGTACAATGCATCAAATTTATTTATGGTTTTACTAAGTCGAAGGTTTATATTATACGCACTAAATGCATATTAACTACTGAAATCTATTTAATTTCATCATATATGATTATTTTTAACACTTTAGTGATCAAAGAAACTGAAAAACGTTTAAGTTAAACTATAAATTATCGTTTATATTTCTTGATTTATCGATCGTTGGCGGATAGGATAATTATCGATATCCGTCCGTATCCACGGATATGGATATCCGATATCCGAAAATGATTTCGGATACGGATACAGATATAACTCTATCCGTATCCGAAAGTATCCGCGGACAGCTCCAGCTCTCTTCAATTCAATGCTAAGAATCCGCCTTTACAGTTACTTCTCTTTCCTACGGTCTGCCTTGTTCCCTTCTTCCACAATCAATTTGTACCCCTTTAATCCTGGTGCAAAATAACGCTCTTATCAGCACTGCTATTCCAACCTCTCCCATACACGCCTCCCCGTCTTCTAGTTTACCTAACTTCCCCAAATACTATCCTTAAATCAACTTACCGAGTTGTCTTAGTTTTCCCATACTTCCCCATTTTCGATTTCGTAAATCCTCAACCGGCGGTAACAACCGAGATCAACTGCTTATTTCCCGCGAAAGATCGATGTTACAGGTGTGTTAAATTTATGTATACATTAACTTCCCTATTTTGGTACTCACCGTTTCTCTGTTAGTTTTAGGTTGCAAACGATGACGAATCGTGCAACAATTAGAGGTTTCAGTTCCGATTTACAACTGGAAGCAAAGGAATAATGTTATGTTGTTATTAAAACAATGGAATAATGGTATGTTTTTTGTTAATGGAATACTGTTATATATAGTTGTGCTTCTGATGTTAGGTTTTCTTTTAGGTGTTTTTTCTTTGATTTTCAATTTTAGTCTTAATCCTAATTTTATTGTTGTTATGGAAACATTGTATTGTGCCATTACTTCATGAAGCAAGTGTTCTATTTTATTTTATTTTCGGGATAATGTGTTTTCATAGTTCATTTCCCTTGCCACAAACGTTTGATATTCGGAAAGAGATGATTTTGTCGTATCGTGGATTATAATAAAAAAACCGACTGGTAGAATGTTTGATATTCTGATTCATCAATGTTACCCGGTGTATATTCAAATTAGATGTAGAGTTCAAAATCCCTACTGCGTCGCTCCCATTGTGGAGTAGTTCTTTATGCCCTTAAGCGCTTCCACTATTTAGTTTACTCATTCTCTCTCCGACAATGAAATTTGCACCATATTGAGCTATTCTTTTACCCATACCTTTTGTTACTCAATTGCTGTTATCATCTTCGCATGGTTTATATGTGTGTTATCAAAGCGCGTGCTATAGCGACAAATAGCGCATAGTGCAGTGCTTGCGCTATTGCACTTATAATAGTGCAAGGGACCCCTATAGCGCACAAATTGCGCGCTGTTTTATTATAACGCATAGCTCTAAATATCGCGCTATTTTTTTGTCTCTTTTAAATGCTTGAACAATGATTTAAGCCTAAAATAGCACGCTAGTGTATTTATAATGACTCAAAGAAAAAATGCCACAGAGTATGACTCGAAAGAAGAAGAGATTGATGATCGTTTGATGGAAATGTTAATCTCAATATGTTTGATGGAAATATTAATCTCAATATCTTTTTGCTATCTTTTACTGATTCCTTTATATTAGGTATAGCATGTATGGGTGTTATTTACTATTATAGATTTTGCTCAACACTGAGTCAATCAAGCTACTGGTAGCATGTATTATGTAGTTCAGGGAAAGAAAAGAATCAGATCTTTCAGTAATATTATCATACCATTTTATATAACTTGGAATTTATTGTGAGTTTTCTCCCAGTTTTAGCTAATAGTCCAAATCAGGGAAACTTTGGATAAATGGGGCAGTTCAAAAAAGTACGATAAGATACATCAATCTATGAATAAATGGTTATTACTTATTTCCATTCATAGATTTTCTTTATCTTTTATATTGAGTCAGCAAAAAATTATTCTTCAGATTAGATAGAGAAAGAAACGCACTTGCATGAACCTGTTGATATTTTATGAGAAAAGGAAGTAGAAAGCAATTGAAGCAAACGGGAGAAGTGCTTGTTAAGAATTACTATACTAAAATTATTACTGCAAAATATAATATTAGAGTCTCTAATTGCTTACCATATTAATAAACAAAGCAAAAACATCATTCTTGCTCCTATAAAAAATAATGAACTTTGTATACTGGATTAAATATCCTAATTGTGGAGATTTGAAAGGAAAAAGTTGAATGTTCTTCAATCGACGGTGTTAACGCAGCAGGAAGTTATACTTAAATTGGATGAGAAGGAACGATTTGTTGAATCAATTAGGCAGGTTAATGACTCTATTTTACAACAGAAGCAGGTCAGAAATGAGACTGTGAAGAAGTTTAACGATTTTGTCAAGGAGAAGGTCTCTGTTAACTTATTTGAAGAGCAGAAACTTAAATGATAGAAAGGGAGATAAATCTGTACTCCACAAATTTTTCTTCAAAACTCAATAAAAACTAATGCAAGGAGTGGATCTTTTTTTTTTCAAATAACACGAGTGAAAATTGGTTTTAAAGCAAATTGAAAGTTAGTCTCAAATAGCACCAGGTTTGCTTTCAAGTTATTTGCTCATTTGATTGTTTGTGTTTTTGACCAATTCAACATACAGGGTTTAACTTAAAAATAGATAGAAATTAGTTAAAGCATAAACTTCTGCAAGGGATAATGGTAGATTAGTGACCCCGTTTTATAAAAATAAAATTTAATATGATCTTGACGTACTATGATTTCATCAACTAATATGGGATGATAACCAATTTTGCCGGATATCGACTGCAAGCAGTGGAGAATGACTGATTAGATGTTAATTTCTCCCATAGTATTGTTAATTTGGAGGTAATAATTTTTCCAAACATTGAATAATTTAATTTTTAACAATAACTTTTTTTGTCTGTTTTTAAGTTTATGTGTATAAATTCCTGTTGAGTTTTTATGAAACATAAAATTGAAGAATGGACGTAATGGTTTCCTTAACCTTTACCAACTAACTGCATATTACTACTTGCATGCGTCTAATCTTTGGTTGTTATTTCAGCCATAATTTTACCTTTCATATGTTCACTGCAAATTTAGCTTTGCTATTGAATCTCTTGAAATAATTTTTGCTTCATTATTATTTAATATGCTTAATAAGGTATGAAAGATATAGAGATGTTATTGTACTCTTCCAAACATCAATATTTCAAGTATCTCACTAATTCCCCAGGATGTCCATTTGCATTAAAGATTTAGTCCAACATATCAACTTTAAGGTTAACTGATTAATGAACTATTTTGTGTTATGTTTAATTTAATGAAATTATGTTTAATACTACATGTGACCTTTGCGGCCATTTTCAAATCGAGGCCTCTTGCTTCTTAAGAGTGGCATTTTAGGTCCATGATCATCAGGAGTGCCTATTCGCTGCCAGGGGTTTCAAAATGTATATCTTTGACTCCAGTCAGTAGATCGGTTATTCATCAATTACAAACTAGATTTTCATTTATGAAAATCCATAGTATTGCATCTATGTAGCAAGTAAGGCTAAATTAAATTTGTTTACAAACATGCACTAAAAACAACTGTCTACCGTATTATATACTTAATTTAAAATAATCATGTAATTTTAACAATATTTTTCTTTTGTCTATGTTAAAATTATGTGCACAAGTTGCTGACGAATTTTAATGAAACCCAAAAATGAAAAATATCCCATTCTTTCTTCTACAGGCAACGCCTTAGCCCGTTGAACTCCATTCCTTTTTTTTCAAAACTCTCTTAAATACTCTACTATTTCAGCACAGCCAAAGATTTCAGCAAAGTAGGTAAAACTCTACTTAAATATTTAGATTTCAATCTAATACAACAATTTTGAGTATGGTTCTTTTGAACATGGAGAAAGTTTGTCAGGTAATAGAAATGTTTTTCTTCTGTTCTATCGCCAGTCTATTTACTTTGTCTTCTCAGCAGTCTTCGTTTTATAGTTAATCAACAAAACCAGGATTAGGATACTCTTGCTATGTTTATTTGTTTACCTTTTCTCGAAATCTAGACTAATGGATCGTTGTTTGAATTGTAGACATTGTCCAACCAGGATTACAATACTCTTGCTATGTTTGATTTGTTTTAAAATCTCCTCAGTTGCTCTTAGTTAACTAATATTCGAACTGTTTGTTTAAATTGTTTCTGCATGCTGAATTGTTTGGATGTGAGCTGATGGACAATTGTGTTTGGAAAAGGCATTGTCACTGTAACCCAAAAGCACCTACCTACCCAACATCATTTAAACTACATTTATGTAAATATGAAATATATTTACTGTTAAACTTCCTATTTGGATATAAACATAAAAATGTCATATGTAATATGAACAAATTTCTATCAGCATATAATTCATTTTTTCCTTATATATAGGTGATTTTTTTTTTAGTTTTGCACTCAACATATAAAGTAGACAAACTTCTTGCAAATTTTAGTACACTGTAACCACACTGGGCAATTCATAAGTTAAATCTTTGAATAGTTGAACATGTAGGAATATTAGCTGCCGTTTTCCCCTCTTCTTATGATTATTGAGAAATCTTATTAATTATGATTGTAAACCAACCGTTATGCGTCAACTTCCCTAAATGACGATCTATATAGAATGAGTTTCATGCCTTTAACCTAGCTAATATTTTCCTCTTAATTATTGACAGTCTACCTTTTCCATTTTGCTTCATATGAAACTTAAGGGGAATTTTTTCCCTTTGTTACTAATGAAAACATACAGTTACTGTATATTTCTCAAAAAAAATTAGTGCTTCAATTATTATTTTTCAAAGGTTTCGACTTTTCCTCTATGATATCTGATCTACTATCATGTTTATGTTTGTTGATTGGAGTTTGGTCATAAAAGTTAGAGATAGAGACATTATAATCGAAAAAATATATTTTTTCACATGAAATTGTTTAGGTATTACCCAATCCCTTTAACCATTTCCTTACTGACATTTTTTAAGTAGTAAGAAGGCATGCTTGACGATATAAAAATTATCTATATCAGGCAGTCCTTATTATATACATAAGTGGAAATTGCAGGTAGTTTTTATTCAGGTTTGTTTTCGAAATGATTTTTGTTCTTTTCATCGGGAATTTTGTATTTACGTTTTGAGAACTAGATTTTTTTTGTACATATAAACTGCAAGTACCTATATATTTATGAAGGAAACACTCACAATATTTATTGATTTACATCTATATTAAGAGATATGTTACATGTTTTTAGTATGATTTACTCTTAAAACAGGAGTCAGGATAACAGCTGCTCATCTGATTTCAGAATTACCCTTCCTGTATGTGCCTTGACTGTTTTTCATGTGTGTGTACGTGCGTGTGTATATCAATTTAATATGGCAGCTGCAAGTCAACATATCCCAGAAGATACAAAAAATCTTTCATATATAGAGCTTTTACTTTTACCCTAAACTTATTCACTAACGGTTAGAGAACTTATGTTCACCTTCAGTTTGACATCAATTTCCGCGTTGAATGAAACGTGACCTACAAAATGAATGTTCCCTGTGATAGTTGATGCAGGCCAGTTTGTCCAAATTAGACATTATGATGTTCACAGTTGTAATACTTATATTGACCTAGGCAATTTATGGTAAATATCATATTTTTTCTTTCCACTTCTTGAAAGGTTTTTAACTTAGTAATATCTATTAATTTTAGTTCAACCAACATTGATTTACCAGTAAAAACCACTTAGCAGGATTTTTATATTCTAGAAACTATAGATGTAAGCCTGTTGATCTTACTTTTTTCACAAAGTATTCGGCCTTTGTTATTATATTCATAACAGACAAAATAAGATAATACTCTTGCAATAAAATTAGTCCCATAAGAAAACTGAATAATCAGCCATTGACAATTGCTTGGTATATCCCATAACGAATTGTCCACCGTTAACAATGTGTTCAAATGCAAAGCTATTAATTTCTTTGGTGCTAATTCTTCTTTTACACAGTATAAATGATTATATCTTATGAACAATAATACGTTATTGACCTGACATATGCTTTCACATAATTTCTGTTCATTTACTAGCATACATTTTGGTTATACAGTGTTTCAAAGCAAGGTGGTGGACTATATAAACAGTTGCTATTATGCATGGAGCAATTGGAGTGGTAAGACATTCATGACCATATGTGCAGTGTTAATCCATAAAACAAAATTATCCTGACAAGAGAAGAGATGGGATCTCCTGTCCCGAGCACATAACTCAACCAGCAATGTGGCCATACTATAAAAGGGTACAACGACAAAAACGTATGTGCAGTTAATCCATAAAACAAAATTACCTTGACAAGAGAATACATTCATGACCATATGTGCAGTGTTAATCCATAAAACAAAATTACCTTAACAACAGAAGAGATGGGATCTCCTGTCCCGAGCACATAACGCAACCAGCAATGTGGCCATACTATAAAAAGGGTACAACGACAAAAATGTCACCATGGATCTGAGGGTGGGCCCTCAGCCTGCTGGACTTCCTCAAGTGAGAAACATAAGCGTAACTTAAAGGAAGTCCTAATGCAAAGAGTTATCGACTTCGATGATTTGGATTCTCCAAGAAGGCCGCTCTGTTGGAATTTGTCTTAGTTTCTGATTTAGTTGCTGCTAAATAAAAGGTCAATGATTGACAGAGTTTCTAGTTATATTTTTGATTAAGTCTTTCCTGATAAGTAGGAGTTTCTAGTTCAAGTTTCAAATATAAATAAGTAAGTCTGTAATCGAGATAAATGTTTTTTTTTTGTTTTTAGAATAAAATAAAGGTTCTCAGTTCAAATATCTTACAACATGGTATCAGAACCTGCTTCTTGAGGGATCTGTGAAAAAGCTTATCAATTTCTAAATGGAGACGGATATAATTTTCTCAAGCTCACCACCAATCTTCGATGGGGAAAACTATCAAGCCTGGGCAATTCGAATAACTGTTCACCTGGAAGCTTTGGACTTATGGGAAGCTGTGGAGGATGACTATGAAATTCAGCCGCTGCCCGCAAATCCAAACCCGACCCAGCTGAAGAATCATAAAGAGAGGAAGACAAAGAAATCAAAGGCGAAAGCGATGCTATTCTCAGCAGTGTCTGAGCATATTTTCACACGAATCATGAATTTGGGATCAGCAAAAGACATTTGGGATTATCTCAAAAAGGAATATCAAGGTAACGAAAGAACCAAAAATATGCAAATTTTAAATCTGATTAGGGAATTTGAGATGCAAAGGATGAAGGAATCAGAAACGATAAGAGAATACTCGAACAAGCTCTTGGGTATTGTCAACAGAATTCGTCTCTTAGGCAAGGATTTCTCAGACGAAAGAATTGTTGAGAAGATCCTCGTGTCTGTACCGGAACGATATGAAGCTAAGATCTCTTCGCTTGAAGAGACAAAAGATTTATCGACAATTACCTTGGCGGAATTGGTAAATGCGATGAATGCTCAAGAGCAAAGGAGAGCAATGCGGGAAGAAGGAACCATGGAAGGGGCTTTTCAGGCAAAAACTGAAAGCTCGGGAGGCTATGAAAAACGGAGCTATAAGTCGGGAGAACGAACTTACAAAACAGGCAACGACGAAGTCTGTCCACATTGCAAAAAATCGGGACATCCGGAACGAAGATGTTGGTGGAGACCAGACATAAAATGCAGAAAATGTGGGAAGTTGGGACACATTGAAAAGGTGTGCAAAGAACCACGAAATGAAGAAGCAAGTGCATCAATCGAAGAGAATCAAGAGCAGCTGTTTATAGCTACCTGTTTTAGTGCAGATGTGATATCAAATGAAGCATGGTTGATTGACAGTGGCTGTACAAATCACATGACAAACGATGTGGAATTGTTCAAGGTGCTTGATAGAACCGTAAAATCAAAAATAAGAATTGGAAATGGCGTGTTTCTTACAGCTGAAGGACAAGGAACCATAGCCATCCAAAGCGTGACTGGTGTAAGGTATATTCAAGACGTACTCTATGTTCCTCAAATCAATCAGAATCTACTCAGTGTTGGCCAGTTAGTAGAAAAAGGTTTTAAGGTCATATTTGAGAACAAATGGTGTTTGATAAAAGACGCTGCAGGTCACGATTTGTTTAAAATCAAGATGCGAGCAAAGAGCTTTTATTTGGATCTTATGGAAGAAGATCATATAGCATGTTCTGAAATCATAAACAAGGGAAACTTGTGGCACAAACGATTAGGGCACTTTCATCAAAGTGGAATTCAATTTATGCAGAGATATGAGCTTGTAAAAGGAGTGCCATCGATAGAAGACTATCAGGAAAACTGTGCAGTATGTCAGTACGGGAAAAATGCTCGAAAGCCATTCCCTCAAGTCACTTGGAGAGCCACCAGAAGGCTGCAGCTGGTTCACACGGATGTTGGAGGACCCCTAAGCACACCCTCCTTAAATGGCAGTAAGTATTATGTCACTTTTATTGATGACTTCAGCAGATTTTGTTGGATTTACTTTCTAAAATCAAAAACTGAGGTAGCTAACATTTTCTGGAAATTCAAGAACTGGGTGGAAAATCAAAGTGGCTGCAGGTTACAAAATTTGAGATCGGATAATGGAACAGAGTACACAAACAAAACATTTGGAAAGTTTTGTGACGATTCCGGAATAGAACATCAACTTACAGCCCCCTACTCACCACAGCAAAATGGTGTAAGTGAAAGAAAAAACAGAAGCATTATGGAGATGGCTCGGTGTATGATTTTCGAAAAGAATCTTCCGAAAAAAATGTGGGCAGAAGCAGCAAACACAGCAGTGTTTCTACTCAACAGGTTGCCCACCAAAGCACTTGAGAAGAAGACTCCTTACGAAGCCTGGTACGGATACAAACCAAACATGAAAAATCTTAAAACCTTCGGATGTCTATGTTTTTCTCATGTTCCAGATGTGAAGCGTGATAAGCTAGATAAAAAGGCTGATCCTGGAGTATTCATTGGCTACAGTTCTTCGTGCAAAGCTTACAGAATTTTTCAGCCGCAAAATGGAAAAATTCTTGTGAGTAGAGATGTCACATTCATGGAAGAAAAACAGTGGAGCTGGGAGGAAGTGGAAGGAGGAAGTGTTGTGCCAGAAATCACACATAATGAAGAAGAAAACGTTGATGATGAACCTGTAAGAGGTACAAGATCATTGTCTGAGATTTATGAACGATGCAATGTTGCAGTTTTCGAGCCTGCAGATTATGAAGAAGCTGAGAAGTATCAAAAGTGGGTCGATGCAATGATAGAGGAACTCAAAATGATAGAGAAGAATGGAACATGGGAGCTGGTAGACAAACCAACAGGGAGGAAGATAATAGGCGTTAAGTGGGTTTATAGAACCAAACTGAATGCCGATGGTTCTATAAACAAACACAAAGCACGGTTGGTAGTAAAAGGTTATAACCAGGTTTACGGAGTGGATTTCTCGGAGACTTTTGCCCCGGTAGCAAGACTGGATACGATAAGGATGACGCTCGCTTTGGCTGCGCAAAACAAATGGAAGGTTCATCACTTAGATGTGAAGTCTGCATTCTTAAATGGGCAGCTTGAGGAGGAGATATATGTGGAGCAGCCGGATGGGTTCAAAATAGAGGGACAGGAGGAGAAAGTTTATTTATTAAAAAAAGCTCTGTATGGCTTGAAGCAGGCTCCACGCGTATGGTACAGCAGAATCGATGATCATTTTAAAAAAATGGGGTTTGTAAAGAGTCCAAGTGAAGCTACGTTTTATGTAAAGGAATCCATCGGTGAGTTGCTGGTTGTTTCAATATATGTTGATGATTTGTTAGTGACAGGGAGCAATGAAATCAAGGTAGAAGAATTCAAGTCTGAGATTCTTAAGGAATTCGAGATGACTGATCTTGGGTTAATGTCCTATTTTTTGGGCATGGAAATTCAGCAAAATGAAGATGGGATCTTTGTACATCAAAGGAAGTATGCTGTAGAGATTCTAAAGAAGTTTCAAATGGAAGATTGTAAAAGCATGGACACACCAATGAATGTGAAAGAGAAGTTCAGTAAAGAAGACGGAACTGGAAAAGTGGATGAAAAGCAGTATAGGAGCTTAATTGGGTGTTTGATGTACTTGACATCAACAAGACCTGATATTATGTTTGCTGTAAGTCTTCTATCGAGGTTCATGCATTGCGGGAGTGAGCTTCATCTGCAGGCTGCTAAAAGAGTCATTAGGTACATCAGAGGTACCGTTCAGTATGGTATCAAGTTTGAAAGCAGTCGAGACTTCAAGTTTATTGGCTTTTCAGACAGCGATTGGGCAGGGTCTGAGGATGATATGAAAAGCACGACGGGTTACTGTTTTGGTTTTGGCTCTGGAATGTTTTCTTGGTGCTCTAGAAAGCAAGAAGTTGTAGCACAAAGCACAGCCGAAGCAGAATTCATAGCAGCTAATGATACAGTCAATCAAGCCGTTTGGATTAGAAAGTTACTAAGCAATCTGAATATAGAACAGAAGGAGCCAACAGAGATCTTTATCGATAATCAAGCAGCTATTGCTATTTCAAAGGACTCAGTTTTTCATGGAAGAACCAAACACTTCAAGATTAAGCTTTATCATTTGAGGGAAGAACAGAAGAATGGAGAGATCAAGCTAGTGTATTGCAGTACAAAAGACCAAGTAGCAGACATATTCACAAAGGCGTTGCCAAAAACAAGGTTTGAGGAGTTAAGGGACAAACTGGGAGTTTGCAGAAACTAAGGCAAGGAGGAGTGTTGGAATTTGTCTTAGTTTCTGATTTAGTTGCTGCTAAATAAAAGGTCAATGATTGACAGAGTTTCTAGTTATATTTTTGATTAAGTCTTTCCTGATAAGTAGGAGTTTCTAGTTCAAGTTTCAAATATAAATAAGTAAGTCTGTAATCGAGATAAATGTTTTTTTTTGTTTTTAGAATAAAATAAAGGTTCTCAGTTCAAATATCTTACAACACGCTCTCTTCATTGCTGCAACTGCAGAATTCTTCTCCTGAGTACAGCAAAATGCACAAAAGGTGAACCAGTGACCCATTATACTGTCGTGCCGTCTTCCTCAGATTGACTGATGCAGTTTTTGGGACTATAACTAATGGAGTGTCTGGAATTGCTAGATATACGATATATGTACTAGGTTTCATCAATTACCATAAGTTGTATTATAAACAACAGTTCAGTATTTTAGTTTATGCACATGATGATGTCCTTCAAGCTTTACATAAATCTCTGTAGTTTTCTAAAAAAAAAAAAAACAAATGAGTCAGCTGTGTTTTCTATGGATGAATTTATTGATTAATCTATACTATACTATTAAAGCTGTGTAGTGAATGGTGAGCTCTCAGGCATCCTCCCTTCTTTCAAATAAGGTTGCGCCACGTGGATTCTGGCACCCAACCGTCTCGCTGTAAAAAAGAAGTGGTGCAAGTTTGCGGAGTGCACCTATCTGCGTCTTTCAAATAAGTTTAAGTCATCTTTCAACTTCCGCTTTTCCTTCAGTGAGGATGACGAATGCCGACAGCAGCTTATTCGACCGTCTTCAATTTGGGTCAGATCTAGAGGCATGAATTCCTTGAAAGAAAAGATAAGTACAAAACCCTAATTTGTACGCAAACTTTAGAATTTAGCATTGAAAAATTAAAAATTTCTCTTCAGCATCTCCCGTTGCTTTTGATTTTCTTCCCCCATGTTTTAACCAATTTCTTCAGCTTTGATTGCTACAACATCTGTGCTGCACTATCGGGAAATTTCCCTGCTTTTATCGATTGAATTGTGCATTTTAGTTTTATATAGTTTTGGGTCAATAGTTCTTCATTTCTTCTTTCTAAATGGTATCCCTCTTTCTTTTGGATTCGCAGGTTCATATTCAGCTTTCCATCTGCTTTCTGTCAGGTTATGCTTAGGCCTACTTTCGACATCTTAGCTATGTATTTCAATTTGTTGGTTTCTGTCTTTTTTCTCTTTGTTATTGTTGGATACTGTTTCTTCAACTCGATTGACTCCTCAGATTCGAACTGTTGAAGGCATGATCTAACCCTAATCTTCGAGATTCTATTAGTTTGCAGGTTTGTTTTCATTACAGTTCTCTTTTGGCTTGATTCATGCAATGTTATATTTTCAGTTGAAGAGTAGTCGTAATTTCTGTTTTCTGATTAGCTTCTGTATTCTTCCCAATAATAGTATTTCTAGGTTGCCTACTCGGTTCTGGGACTCAGTATTATGTTAAGTCTATGCATCAAAAAATACATTGAGGTATGTGAAATTTAGTTTAATATTGTACCTACCTAATATGTTATACGATCCATGTATTATCACTTGCAAAATTGAGGTCGAGCTTGGGATAATATTTAGCAAGTCTATATATAAATAAATTATTATATTTGAGAGAAGAAATTAGGGTTGCATACTGTTTTGAACTATTGTAATTGTAATTATACAGTTTTGAAATTACAAATTTTGTTCTATAGTTCATGCATGTAATCCCAAGTTCACCTTAAAAAGTTTATATTAATGTACTCTATCCATCCCTGCCATGTAACTTGGAAGAATAGATATTTTTTATCATAGTATATAGCAACACTCTGTTTTGAAACATGTATTACTTAATTTCAAGCTTAAAAAATCAATTTGTGCTTTTATCCAGTATATAAATGAAATGGTATATTCGAATCAGTAGTCATGTTATTAAAAACATGATTTACGCTTAGTATGGCTTACAAATTTGTAATTGCATTAGTTTGAATTTACAATAGATCTAATCCCATCTGAACAGATGGGCAATACCATCAAACACCTGCACGCACGTGCACTGCACTGGTGTTGTTCACTTTAATTTTAACTGAATTAATATGTTCAGGTTGGAATTATTTCAATGCTTACACCCTACAGCAGTTTATGAACTGAAAAACAACTTATACAACATATTGTTCCCGCTTAGTTTACTTATATAGAAAGTTACCAATAATTCTTTCCAAAAATATTTTGATAAATGCATATATTTCTTTAGTGCTAACAGAGTATGCAGATTTGAGTCAAAATAGCTAGCCATTAGCTCGGTTAACATATGCTTTCTTTGCGTCAAATAGCCAACCATTAGCTCATTTAACATATGCTCTCTACCATAAATTTTCCTTTCCATACATATCTTTCTTGAAGCCTTTCGAACTATGGATACAAATCTTAACCAAATAGAAAATTCACATGCCTTTCTCATGCAAATAACAGTTTAGAAGGCTAGAAGTCATGCCCATCTCACGTTGCCGATTTACAAGTACATAAAACTAATAAAATCGGTATGCAAAATAATGGATGCTCATTTGATGATGCTTGGAGATGTACTAATTATGACTCTACACCACCTCTTGGACCATCTCGATGAACAAGTTAAAAAGTTCAGCGCACCAACCCGCCTAGGCGTAGACATCTATACTCGAATAAGGTATAAAGTTTCAAAAATATAGTGTAAATTTGTAGAAATATAACGTTATCTAGATATACGAATGAGAGATATTTTTTAAAATATGTTTTTGGATTTATATAAATTTCTCTTCGTATTCTATTATAGTGGCAGGATACGTGACAGAGTTAATGCTGATAATGAAACATCAAAGTTGAATATTTTTTTGCTTTTCGGAAAACTTTAAATTGATATGTTTTCTATATTATGTTTATTCAACTATTTGATGCTTTCATGAGACCCTTTTGGGCAATGATCCAAACAATTTATTGTCCATTTCTACAGATTCAAGTTGTAGCTGCTTTGTTGTTTTTATTCGAGCACAAATGGGTTTGTGTAATTGATCCATATTTGTTACAGGATAAGACGATATACATGTTTGTGTGATTTGTATAATTTATATATCCATTTGTATATAGTTTAAATATTCCATTTTATATTTCAAATTTTAAATCCCTATAATACGAATTATACAATTTTTTATGCAAATAACCCATTTGTATAATTTATGTTGTACAAATATTACATTTTTAGATTATTTGTGGTGAATTCATTCTTAATTTCATGTTAATGAATATACTTCTCAATTGATTAATTTATGTGGTTATTTTTATGTAATACGTTTTTCCTTTTAATTCTCGGTCAAGCGTCAGTTAACTAAAAAAATTTCTTGGTTATAGATTGCATTGTTTAAACAAGTTTCAATATAGTACTTCCGAATTACATAATCATATATTAGTACAGGATTTCAGGGCTTGCTCTCTATAATTTTTAGGTTATTTTTTTTAAAAAAAATGAAGAAAAAGAAAAAAAGGAATGTGTTTACTTAGGACTTGAGTAACATGGTATGAAGACTCCGAGTTTGGGTGAAATTAATTTAATCATCAAACCAATTGGGATGATCTTTACATCTGTGAAGTTAGCCAGCACTCAATTTTTTTGAATAAAACTTAAGTTATTGATATTTTATACAAGTTTTGCCAAGGATATCGTTCATCTGGATGGCCACCACATGACTAAGGTAGTTGGAGCTTCATTCACAATTAAAGCCAATGGCGCATGTTAGTAGTGTACTCAGTTATCTATGACGGTCGATAATTCAGCATATTCCAGTACTTTTTTTCACCTTTTCAAATCTTACTTTCGTAATTGTTTCTATATTTAATAATTTTATGAAACAGTGTATTTTGGCTATTCCAGTGAAAACAAGAGTAACATTGGTTGCGGTTGCTCTAGCTGTTGGGCATCTATTTACTGTAATGCTTTGGTGTTCTATAAAAGTTGAGAATTGGTGCATCATTTTGTGGAAGTTTGGTTCAGAATTTCTAAAAATTCTCTATCATTGGCTATTCATTTGATATTTAGTGTTAGCAGCTCTTACAAGGAAAATATAAATGAAAGACATAAATACAAAAGATATCAACACAGGGAATGACTGCCTAGAATCGAGCTTTAGGGAAGAACTCTGAAAAATATATAGGCATAAACAACATATGTTTCACTTTAGCAATGCCCCCTTGACTTTTTTGTATTTTATTATGATACATGAAGGTGATATTCATACAGAGTAAATGATACAAGCGAATATTTCAAAAGTTTTGATATATGTTATGTTAGAACAATGAAGGTAGATATTTATATGTACAGTTTAAATTATATTCTAGGCACTGTTTGTTGCGCAATCTGAAGTAAATACTGAGATCGGCAAAAGGGAGAAGAGGCGAGGCTTCTGGAGGTATTGTAAATTATTTTAGATTACCTTAATTTAGCAATAAAATAAATACATAGTTTCGTCATTCTATAAGTCTGCTTTGAATATTTACTTTGACTCAGTTTTTTTTGGGAGATAATTTTGAACTGACTACAAGAACAAATAGATATTTCTATTTTTGATCTTAAATTTAAAATTACATCAACAATAGCTATTAGGAATAATTAAATAAACTTGAATCTTTACATTGCATATATTTGTGTGTCCCGTAAGAATCTGGGACGCCTAAGATAAATCTTTTATTGACACAAACATATATCATTTTGCTCCGTATGTGAGACAAGAACATTACTCCATTGGTTTGACATAGGAATATTCTTCATTTTAAGAGGACAAAATGCATGCCAAATTTGAACTGCATCAGCAAAGCAATCTCAGTACCCACTGCATTTTAGCAGAATTTATATACATACAAATGCCACTCTTAGCATGTGATATTTTACTATATACGGTCAATTGCAAGATGGTATTGTATTATGAATATGTAATCCTACAATGGTCAATTACAAGATGGTATTGTATTATGAATACGTAATCCTACAATCATAAATTGTTGATTAATGAAATAACTACATTATAGTGCTTCTCATTGTGCTTATACGCAGTATCCATGAATATATCCCATAATGGGTGTGGGATATTGGGATTGTTAACATATTTGGAAATCTTATGGTCAAACTTAACGTTATAACTTATAGCATGCACAGCATAGTATTTCTAATGTAATCTCTACAGGAAGATATATAAACTGGTATAGTACCATACTACCATCTTTACTTGGAAAAGAAATAGGAACTATATTGCATACATTAAAAACAACCAACATTAGACGTCTTGCAGAAATGCAGTCGCTAAGTTTGATTTAGATAACCATATGTCTTAAACTTGGCATATTTGGTTTACATGGTCTCCATAGATTTTAGACTGTTGGAAATGAATCGAAATTGGTTTCCATAATTATTCAACATGATACTTTAACGCCTACTCTTCAACCAGCAACTCGAGAGGTGAGGAATGAAATTCATATTCGAGCTCCTACAACTTGAATGGTTTTACGATTAAAATCATTTCAATTTTTGATATAGCCTTCATAGTTTGAAAAAGTTCTAGGTTTATACAATCCTGGATTGTAACCAAGTTTGTATGAATTTTTGGTTATGGATAAATGTACTTAAAATTGCCGCCATCGGTAACCGATTTTAGTATGCATAAATTACAACCATTCATTTTATTCTCCATTTTTTATTACGCTTCCAAATTAAAATTCCTCTCATAGTTTATGGTTTTCTTTATCAATTTAGGCAAGTCATTTGTGGGATTTAAAGATTAGAATTTTTTTTTAATGGTTGGTTTCGAGAAATACGTGTTTTTTTTTCTTTTGGTTTCAAAATTAAAATTTTGTTCTTCGATGATGAAGTACCACTCATCTTCAAAAAAATCATGGTGACACTTTTTATTCGTAGAATTAATGCAACCTTCTCATAATTTATATCTAGACTTATAGAAACTAGGTTTCTCATTGTTTCATTGAATTTTAAATTACGAGAAACAACAGTTTTGAATTAGTGTAGTTTTATTCGATTTCAATACAAAAATTTCTAAACATTCCATAAACTTCCCTCTATTGAAGTTCAAAATTTTTGAGCAGCCACTTATGACTTAGGCTTTTTTCGTTAATTTAAAACATTAACTAAGTGGAATAGTAAACTCCATAATGGATTCCAAAGAAGAAGAAGAGAGATTTGCTATAATTTTAGACTTGCTTAAGAAATAGCCAAATTTTAGACATGCTAAAAGGATTGTGCTCCTACGTATTTCTCAAATGATTGTTGTCCATGTTGATGTATACAATCAGTGGTCTTTGCTATTGATTAGGCATCTTCAGCTTTGATTACTGCCAATGTGGTTTAAATGTTTGCAAGCTTAAGCTTTCTCAATGTGCATTGATTATATATTAATGACTGGCCTACAAAATAGTTGTTTCAAATTAGTTACAGTATTAGCCATTGTTTAATTTTTATATATTATGTCTTCTTAGATCCCTGATGGTTTAGGAGTTGCAGTTGTTTTTTTTTTTTTTTTTTTTTTGAACAAAAAGGAAGCTTCAAATATTTTGCGAAGTTTATCAAATCCAATGGAATTTCCTGAGGTTACCTATAAACCTGTACAGTTACTAAAAATAATCATTAATGTAGTTATAGGAAATAAATACACTGTTTCCCAATAATCATTAATATCACGAATGCGTTTATTTAATCCGTGGTGTTATTATGCATTCTAATACCTTTGACTTACTATTAGATAAACTATAAAAACAAAATTATTATCTTCCGTGGGATTATATGATATTACTATTTTTTTGAAACTTCCAACCAAAAGCTTTATTGATTGGCAACAAAAGTATGACTCATTTCCGCCAAACTTGGTAAAAATAAACAAAATTCATTGGCTTTTAATTTCTCCCTCACAGGCTTGAAAGGTTGCACATCATGGCTATGATATCTTCCCACATGGTAAAGTTTCCATGCCCTCTATACTCAGATATGCTTGGTACAATGGAAGAACTACCTATTTATGATCCATGGGTTTAGAAGTTTTAAAGGTTAGGCTTAATACGTTTCCTTTTAAAAGCAGTTTTAAGGTTATAATTAAATGCATGTATATTTGATTTTCGTCCTGTTTGCTTATGGATTGAATAAATGTCAAGTTTATCCATCCCCAACAACGTATGTTTTGCTGAGAGACAAATGCATAATAGTTGACATACACATTGGTTTTCGATTAAAAACCAATTTAACAAAATTAATACATGCATCCCTCATTTGGATGTTATACTGACCATGCATATGGTTTACTTCCATATTGTCTAAATTTACAGACTGCATAAAGTTAGAGATAATGTGGAGCTCTTCTACACGTTTAAGTATTTATTCGGATATACAAATAACAGCTTATTTTCAAAAAAAGGTAACTGAATAATTTATATTTATTGTATTTAACCAGGTAATGCCAGATTTCATCCATAAGTAGGAATGGAGTTAAAAAAAATGTTTACTAACTAAGCAACTTCTATGTAAAACCAATGTCGCAGGTTTGTGTCAAAAAGAAACCTGGTATTCAATATATGTGGACTTTATGATATGAAGTTCTGAAGCTATGGGCTTTCGGCAGTTAGACAATTAATGTAAGTTGGTAAAGTATGTATATTTATTGATGTACATAGACCTACCGTACAGGATTTCCCAGTGGCTTCCATGCTGAAACCAAGCAAGCTTGAAATAGAGCTTTTGATAACCTACGCACAAGATATTTTTATTTGATAACGCTTTGACCTATTCCGTTCCATGAACTGATGATTTTTTTGGTTTATTATATGTGTAAAGAGTATCATGGTATGGTATGGTTCCAAATATCATATCTATGTGTGTATTTATCATAAACAATTATTATGTTACTCCATTGATTATGCTATAAATTAGTTGCCAACTTTACTGCATGTAAATGTGGTGATTACATTTGCTAATTTATGGATTGGATTCTTGCAAGGATTGTTTCCCATCCCATATAGATAGATATAAATGCCGAGCTTTTCAGGCAAAAAGTTTAACACCTGACGCTTAAATAACACCTGTTTCTACAATGACAACGACTGTTAATACATAGAAGTTTCTTCTATCTGTATTAATGTTATTGTTTAACTCGATGTAAAATAAATTTCTCATTATTTCTTTTGTTGAATTTTATTTTAACAATTTAAAATAAAATTTAAAATTTATGCATTCTACATGATTTATAATTTACCCAAACCCGTATGCGAAGCACGGGTTCACACTAGTTTATAATTATAACGAGCTGTGCTAAGCTTAATGGAGAGTTTCATGTTACTATGATTGGCTAATTCATTATTTATGTCATTTAATGTTTAAATCGCAAGTGGATTCAAGTATAATAAATTTTCTTCCTGACTAATTGCACAGCCGCCACTTAAGCAATCATGCTAGCGATAACACGAAATTGCAGATTTCGTTCAATACATGGTGCATTTGCATGTAAATCCTTTGCAAAAACAAGCATTGTAGCTTTCATCTGACACACAGTCTCAACTGTGACAGAAAAATGTTGCATCTGCGTTATGTGGTTATAAATGATCGTAAGATGGCGTTATAGCTATATTTTATTTATGATTTATATTCATTTCTTCATTGACATGGCATATACACTAATTTTGAACAATATAATTTACATAATACCATGATAATATAATTATCATCCCCGTTCAAATTTTGAAAATACCATTAATAAAACATAGTTCTCCACTACAAATAACAACATGTAAAATCCTTAAATAAAAACAAACAAAAAACTTAGTTAATTTTATACAGCATGATGCCTTTTCATATCACAAATAATATATCATGGTAAAAAAAAACAGACTGTAAAAATCACTTGAAATTAAACAACATTAAGAAAATAGGCTCTGATGACTGACAATTATGAAACAAAATTAAAGTAAATTATAAATACCGAATACTTATACGGATTGAATTCAAACTAAGAACTCCATACTAAAAAACAGTTTTTAATTGCCAATTCGAAGGTGAGACTGATAGTTTTCGAGAGTGTATAAATTTTTCAAAAGAGTATAGGGAATTCTTCATCTTTTGCTACCTACTAAGCCAATTGTTATTAATCAAGATTAGGAAAGTTTGTAATTTTAGGCACATTCGTAACTTTTTCTTCCTCTTCGCCTTCTTCATTTTTGAATGACATTTTTGCAACCCCATAACTCAAATAGGGATTAAACTTGAGTACTTAACATACATGCATGAAATATAAATAAATAATTAACAACAAAATTTTAAACTTAGTACCCTTATCTACAACGATTAGAACTTACATATTTATCTTATTCTTTCATAATTCCAGGTAAATACTATTCTCCTACACCATCTTTGTTTTCATTGGTGCTTAATGCAATCATCGTAATATAACCAACTATTATCCAAAACGGATTGCCCGTTTTACCCGTAGCGTAGCACGGGTCACACACTAGTATATTGAAGAAGGTACAACAATCCATCACCGGCTCAAATTCAAGACAATACTCTTCAGCCCAAATAACATATTTATTTACATTTTTAGCATATTTACTCACTCAACAATATTTTTGTATAAATACATCAGTTGACCACTGTATGGTTAACAAGAAAAATCAATTTATTGCTTCCTCTTTCAATTTATTCAAAAGATTTACATGGTATTAGAGCTTCAATGTTGTAAGACTATATTTTAATAAACTAGCTAGCTTTGCATCGAAATTGGCAATTCCGTGTTTTGAGGATCATCAGTGTTAATGGCAAAATATTTCGTAAACACCCAAGATTCTTAATTACTTAAAAATTATAGATTCGCGTGAAAATATAAGTGCGGAAAGCAGTAAATAACACAAGAGATATATACTGGTTCAGTCTTGTGAGGCGTCTACGTCCACTTTGGAAAAATCGCTGATATTTTATTGACATAAAGAGTTATAAGCTTAGAACTATCTCATGACATCCTTTTACAAACATTTCTAAGTAACTTTATGTTATCATCATCATATATAAATATTGGTGAAAAAGTCACTTTTGTCCTTCTTCTTCCTCAAAGTATGGATTCCATTAAAATGGTCACGTGAAGCTCTCAAGAGATGTCAAATCAGCCAATTTCCAACCACTTTGAAGTGTGATCTTAGGGGTATTTATAGTGGAGTGGTTATGTGGGAGTAGGTAGGAGTAGGGGACCACAATAGTACAGTTCGGATCCTTGAGCACAATCCTCCAGAAACTCAGACCCCTCCCCTTGTTTCCTAGAAAAACTCGTACCCCACCCTAGGGGTACGTTGAAATGCGTTTTTGCTATGGTGGGTTTGGGCATGAATTTATGGAAAGGCAAAGGGGTTCTACCCGAGGGATTCGAGAAGAGAGGGATACGAAAATGTGAATGTGGCCTAGCTTTGAGGAGTTGTGAGGTTTGCGCTCGGGTGGCTTCGCTTGGTCCCAAATCTCTAGTGTTTTGGCGACATTTCCAGCTTCGGCGTCACGCGAAGTGTCGAGTCGAGCGTGTCTTGTGTACTTTTAGGAACCGGACCAAAAGAACGATTAACATTTTCCTCCAAAGTATGTCTTGTCTTGATATGATGTGCTTTGAGTCGGTAGAAATATTTTGTTGAATCATCGAATTCCAGTAAACTCATGAAAATAAATGTTAGTTGTCAACTCTCTTTTACGTCATCCCTATTTGGTTCCGTCTTTGCTTGCAATTAGGAAACGAACCCTAGAACTTAGAGAAGAAGAACTCGAACGTTGAGAACATAGGTAGGCACAAACCCGCTCGTTAGAGGTTGTGTCTCAAGTTCAGTTACCACCATTGGATCAGCTGCGAGGTGGACCTTGGCCCATCTCGAGACTGTTCGTGCTTCGGAAAGTGGAGCCGGAGCTTGATGCTTTTGTGAGCCGTCTCCGCGTCGAGGACAAGGTTGAACCTCGAGGTTAACCTAGGTGTTGTTTTCGGCTTCGAGATTTCGGGGAAGTTGGAATTTTAGGGGGATTGGGTACGAAAATTGAAGAAATGGAAGTGACATTGAAGAAGGAAATAAGTGGGGATATGAAGTGCTTGGAGAGTCGAATCACATGGCTAAAATCGTTAATACTCGTATCCTATGGGGGGATTCAAGCTCTCGTAGGGAAGGATACGAAATTTTGTACTCCTTGAAGGGGATACGAATTTTTGTACCCCTCGAGGTGGATACGAATTTTCGTACCTCTCGAGGGGGAAACAAATTTTTGTACCCCCCGGGTGCGAAATTACGTGTCTCTGAAAGGTTACGAGATTTTTAGATGGCCTTCTTGTAGGATCTAAATTAACCTTAGAGGGCGGTGAATTGGGTTTATTGCAGTTTTTGCTGAGTAATTAAATAATATCTATCATAGATAATAATCAAAGTAAATTAGAAAAATAAATAACACACAGATATACCCAGCTTCGGCAAAACCCTGCTTACTGCTGCATTCCCCAAGGTTTCTACTAGGTATTAGTCAACAATTACAATGCTTACAATACCCGTAAACTCACGACAATTCCTAGCCTATTTATCCTAACCCTACGCTCAAAACTTATCCCTAGTTTCTACTAGGAGCTACACAAAAAGGCCTCACAATCTCGTTCTAGTTGCAGTAATCCTACACTCAAAACCCTGCATTGACTTCTATCCCCGAAATCAGATTTCCCCTAATTACAAACCCCGTAATTCGTCTCCCTAGTTTTATAGACAAACTAGAAAACTGTTAACACGTTTACAAATTTTAAAAATTAAAAAAATTAAAACTCTAAAATAAAAAACTAGTTTTTGATTTATAAAATCCCTTTTTAAAAAATACTTAGCCTTTTATAAAGACTTGGTCGGCCCTTTGTCTTGCTTCACTTATTTCCTTTTTGGTCCGATCACATTAATTTCTCTGGAATAAAAAAATGGCTATGGCGATTTGCAATCTAGGGTTTGTGCTTCTATCTCCAAATCTTCTGTGAATTTGAAGTCGTCGCTCTTCTCTTCTTTGATGTGCTTCAGTATCCAATGGCAATTTCTTCTTCGATTGAACGTAGAATTGGATCTAAGCTTTCCCCGTTTTCTAGTATGAATTTACTTTTCGATTTTATGCTTTAATTTGTTTGAACTTGGATGATTTGAAACTGGTGATGAATTGGTGTATTTATAGGATAATCCTAAATAATCTCTTATTTCTTATATGTCTTGGTCATTGATATATGCTAAAATATTGGGGCTCGACTTTGAATTTTTGGAGTTTGAAAAATTTAAACTGTTCTGGAATCATATTGCGTGAGACTATGTATCATTGAACTTAAGTTTTTAGATTAATCCCATAACTTCTGGTACTTTGAGTTGTTCTTTGATCTTGCGTGATTTCTGGAATTTTAATTGAGTCATCCTTAAAAAAACTCGATGTAAAACAAATTCGTAAATCCAATTTTCTGGAAACATTATGTGTGAAATTATTGGTTGTATTTTTGGATCATGACTTTGAAATTTCCTGTGCTTCTGGAAATTGTTTGAACATTTCCAACGTGATTTTGGACCAATATTATTTCAATTATTTTTCCTCCTTTGTGTTGAACAGCTTTACTGGTTTATTAAAAACTGATATGAGCAGATGATGTACTCGCTTTTGAACAGATACTTGAATCCTTTTGCGTTGCGTCAACCCTGTGACATTTTATTTAGCTTGAAGCTGCTACAACTAGAACTGATACTATACTGATTATTTTATCTTGTACAAAAATAAGAACTGAAATTGCACTTGACATGTTCGTTGTGCTTTGTTCATTTGTGGCTCCTTGCTTCAACATGATACTGCCTTCATCTTGTTAAGAACTGACACTACTCTTGAGTTTTCCCATTGAACAGAAACAATACTTGATCATTGATACTTCACTTTGTAATTTTGAGATCTTAGTATTCAGCCTGTGCACTTTTATGACCTTACTGCTCCATGTTAAAACTGCTGCATTATGCTGAATTTGCTTTGAACTTGGCCTGTCTAATCTTCATTACTCCACTGTCCATCTCAACTATTACTTGTTGCATTATAACCTGAACTGATACTTTGAGTATTCATCATATTTACATTTCTCGGCTTGTCCATCCCTTGTTGAAACTGCTGCTATACTTTTGTTTACCATGACTCATTCACTTGTATACTTGTATATATAAACTTAGAAATTGTTACATGGCATTTACTTGATGCTTTGTCACTGAACATTTTTCCATAACCATGTTGTATAATCGAGCATGTATACTTGTCTACGCGGTTTCCATTTGTTTGAACACTTTGGCTTTTGCGAGCTGAACCTAAACCATGAATCATATAGCTTGCTGAATATATACTTGCGCATTTGAACCCACTTCGATCTGGTTTGTAGCGTGTTGAACCATTGTTGTGCCATATTGTAGTTTGTAAACCATGCTGCACTTTGTTGTCTCTGACTTGCACATATTTTGAATGCTGGACTGTTTTTTACTTGTGTTAGTTTGAGCTTCGTCACTGTGTTGAAATTGTTTGTGTACCATTTTGACTTGTGCTCGACCATTTTGCACTTGTAATTTGTTTAATTATTTTTTATTTTTTAAATGTGCACTGAGTCGAGTTGGTCCACGTGGCTGCATCTCAGTTGCTATACTCCATTTTGATTGGCGAGGCAGTGCACGCGTGTATATTTATACACATGTGTACATGCAGCCATTTAGAATAATTTTCCTGTTCTTGCATATCAGACCGAGCCAGAAAAATGATGAGAAACACACCGAAATTCTGAGGCAAATAAAATTTAAAATAAATTTATATTTTCACGTATTCGATTTTATTTCTATTGAAGTGTACTGTGTGTGTTTTTCTATTTGTGACAGGTATGAAGAGACTGGACTAGTATGGAGCATGTGAAGATTCAATGTATCAGTGTCAGTGTCAGTGAATATGTAAATGAATGAATGAGTGAATATGTACTGAGTGATGAGTGATGTAGTGAGGAACAAATGTACTGTATGAGAAGATTGTACTAATATTTGTAATAAACAAATTTGACTGAAATATAATATTATTGTGTTCAAATCAATTTGTCTATCATATTCAAATTAATTCAGTTAGTACAATTCCATATAAAATATTATAACTGTGAATATACAATAGTGGAGTTATAATGTTGTAGTATTTCAGATTTTGAAAAAATATATTTAATTGAATAAATATATTGTGAGCTGTGTATAATAGTATATTATTCAATAAATATTTATTTCTATGAAATGAAATATAAAATAGTACAGTTAAAAACACATTTAAATAATATTATATGTTTGTTGTCATCAAAAAAAAAATCATACAACACATTATTGTACCCAACAATCTCCCCCTTTTGATGATGACAAACATATACAAGATTTTGAATGTGTTAAATGTGTTTGAACGTGAAATATATTACTCCCCCTACAAGTGAACTCCCCCCATATATGTGGAAAATATAAATAATGAAATTCAATTGACCATTCTCCCTCTAGATATTTTATTTCCAATTTTAAAATATTCTTGAATTAAATACTCATCAATCAAAATCTTGACCATTCTCCCCCTTTTGTTATCATCAAAAGAATAATAGAGATCGAAATAGTGACGAATTTAGACCATAAATATAAGCTCAAATTCAGAGAGAGAATATATATCGCAAATCCCACTTAATCAAACAAAATCATAATAATCTTTAAATCAGAAGCAAAATTTCACTTTTAGAATGAATGGATTTACGATGGATTTTATAGAATGAGGAGAGTTCAATAAAATTGAATATTTGAATATGAATTTTAAAGATTTTAAATAAGCTCAAAATGTGTTAAGCACTTGCTAACCACGCATAGCCCAAAGGTCTTTTAAATGGAGTTAGTAGTAACTTAACTTTATCCTCTCTAATGAGTTCCATCCATGCACAGTCCAAAGGTCTTTTAAGTGAGAACGAAAGCACGTAGAGATTAAGGAAGTTCACCCACGCAAAACCGCGAGGACTTTTAGATGGGAGTGAATACCGTGGATAAATAATATAATATATATATTTCCGTTTTCTCTTCTTTTATTTTTATTTTTATTTCCAAGAATAATTTGAACTCTCCAAATTAAATAAAACCATGATGAATGACAGAAATATGGTAGACATAGAAGATGGTCATGAAATATGATCTAATTCAAAGATATTATAAAATCTGTCCAATCACATGAGATTTTAAAAAATAACATCTCCTCTAGTTATGAATTATACCATAGTCACAACTCATCACAACTTCATAAATCTATTAATAATTTAGATGAGTCCCAAAACAGTTCAAATCGATCAATAATTTCAATTTTTGAATAAATAATCAAAAATAATTTTAAAATTGAAAATATCAATTTCATGAGGGTTTTTGAAAATATCAATGTAAGCTAAAAATCAGTTTCAAAAATCGATCAGTAGAATGTGAGATTATCAAATATTTCTAATGTTGATTACTCCTAGACAGTTTTAAAACATTTGTGTATTTAATTCAAATTGACTATGAAATTTAAAGAAATTCAGTCATTAATTTTCCAACCCATCGTCCAATCACCAAGGTATTCAAACGAATTAATCAATTTCCTTACCAGAGCAGCACAAGATCATTTTTAAAGCAAGAATCGCAAGTGAATTTTTCAGAGAATTTTTAAACAAGCACAAGAAACAACCAGCGATCAAATATGAAGATAATTATTTGAAATCACTTGAAAAAAAATCAAATTTTATAATCCAAGAAATTCAACAATCGATCACGAATGATTTCAAAATCAATATAATCAAGCTAAGTAAAAAAATAAATAAATTTCCATAACTAATCAATCATGGCTTTCAAGTAGTCTGCTGTATTGAGTTCAATTTTTCAATGTTTTTCAAAGTGAATAAGAAGAAACTCAAAAATAACAAAAAAATGTGTGAAATTTCATTTTCTTACAATAACATCATAAATTTTAAAATTCCAATTCACAGTGTTCAAGATATGCTAAAAAATATCATGGTATTTTTAATACAAATCAGCATAAAAGAAAATCAAAAAGAAAAAAAAGAAAAATCACGAGTTTAGATATTGTACCTGATTTACCTTTATCGATGTGAACTAATGAATCTCCAACTCTGAAATTTATGGCTAAGGAACACTTGAATAATTCAATAATATGGAACACCTTGAATTTTATCTCTCGTAAGCACAGTTGATCCTTAGCCTTCTTCGGTACCTAAATATTTGAAGTATCGAGTGGTCTAACAAAGACTGTTTTACCGCTCTTAGCTTCGTTTACACGTTTTGTTACCCAAACCCGTTTATATAACAATCCATTATTATCTATTAAAGTACCCTTTGGAACCCAAATTCGTTTAGACTTATTCAAAATGATTTTGTTATTTTTGGAATCCAAACATGTTTAAATGAATTGTTTTTAAACGAGTTATCATTTCGTTTATGATTTAAAAACCCTTTGAAATTGTTAGATTTCAAAATTTCAATTTGATCGTTTTCAAAATCATTTAAAGGATTTTTAAAATCAATAAGATTTTGTTTTTCAACTTGATCAAATCCAAAACCAAGTCCCTTTTTATTTTGAACAAAAAATTGGTTTTTAATAACATATTCAACGATTTCTCTCCTTTAGAAGATTTAGTCAGAGTTGACTCAAGTCGTTGAATTTTAAATTTAAGATCACTATTTTCTTTCATTAAATTTGAACAACGATTAATAGCGATTTTCCTCTTTTCAGCATCAGTTTGTTTTAAAACCAAATTTTCGTTTTCAAGTGCTTTGATTTTAGCATTGGACTTAGAAATTTCAATTTCAAACTGTTTTCGCTTTTCAAAATCAAGTTTACCAGATTCTCTAAGCTTTTCAATCTCCTTCTCAAAATCACCATTTTTTCAATCTCCTTCTCAAAATCACGATTTTCGTTCTTCAAATTCACATTTTCACTTTTAAGTAACTCAAAATCAGTTTTGAATTTCAAAAGATTATTACTCAAAAATTGACATTTTTTGCATTCTGAAAACGATGAATTCTTAACTTTTTCAAGTTTTCTTTCTAAACTATTATTTTCTTAAACTAGTTTTGACCTATTAGATTTCAATTTCTTAACTTTTAGTTCAAGAGAATCAACGGTTTTTGTGTGATCTTGACACATTAAAATTAAATCTTTATAAGTAAAATTAGATACCTCACTTGAATCCTCTTCACTACTTTCCGAATCAGACTGAGCCAAAAGACACAAATTAGCTTCCTCTTCATCACTTTCAGAGACTTCTTCTCCTTCCTCGTCATCCCATGTAGCGGCAAAAGTCTTCTTATTTCTTCTAAACTTCTTCTTCTTTTCAATCTTAAGCTGTGGTCAATCTGGTTTGATATGTCTGGGTTTCTTGCAATTGTAGCAATACACTTCATCGTTTGAACTATCTGAACTTTCGGACTTGTTGGTTTTTGAATTCTTCTTTCATGGCTTGTAATTTCTTTTGGCCCACTTCCTAAAAACCATGGCGAGCTCTTCAGTGGTGTGACACCCCATGTCCATTAATGTCACTCACCAAGGGAATGCATTAACTTTCATGGAGCATTATAAGAGTATTGAACAGAACATCACAAGACAGATATATAAAATGGTACTTAAAAATTCAAAATTTATTCATTGCAGCAGAAAAGCAAAACATGTCTGGTTACAACATCAAAACCACATACTAAAGCCAAGTACACAAATATCCTTCTTGAACAAAATAGTAATTAGAGTACATAAAAGCAAAACCATAATCCCATTCGAAAATGCCATATGAAAGAGAAACAAAGCTGAGCATTACTTTTAGCACTTCCAGCGCTTCCATTAGAGAGAGAGAGAGAGAGAAATCCAAATCAAGCCACGCTAGTCCCACCCTGAGAACCTGGGGGGAAGGAAAGAAAAGATGCGAAATAAAAAGGGTCAGACATAAAGTCTGGCGAGTCCAGTGACTTTAACAATATAATTAGCAAAGTAACAGGATAAGAACATAAACTGGATATAAGAGATGACTGTAACATAAGCAGGTATGACAAGGTAAACAGGATGAACAAGGTATAACATCGATTGTGCTTCTAACCACTATAAGATATTCCCTGCACCGCACCAATACCAGTCTCATACTAAAAGGTGATCCCTCCCTACTAATCATAACAATGGTAGCTTCGTGTACTCCTAGCTGCTTTCATAGGTGCCCACTTGCTCCTACCCCCACTACCCTCCCCATTCGATCGGCTCCCTAACTCGTAGATACCTGTGCTAGACCCACAGTAAGGTGTATCACTCCCTAAAGGGGCAACCCGATACTGCTAAAATGCACGGCTTATACCTACACGATGCAACAACGTCTTACCTACCACCCGGACCCACGCACACACATGACTCCATTGGACTTGCGTTGCCATCGCTCTTTACTCTTTTGACCTCTTACAATCAACCCCAGTAAGCATGTCCCGTCCTCGACCTAGTTCGAGCTCATATAGATACAAAAAATGGGTTACTGGTTGAAAAGGGTCCCCACACTTGACACAAGCTCCCCTCCTAGGCTTGGTCCCCACTAGGATTTCCCACTTAACCCCTTTTATTACTCCCATGTCTTACCACATGTCTCATTATGGTTAAGTTCTCTTAATTATGTTTCACATGCTACCCATATCACCCACTTAACCCTTTTATTATACCCATGTCTTACCACATGTCTTATCTTGGTTAAGTGTTCATTAATTCATTATATCCGTAATTGTGCAAGACCTCCCACATTAGATTACCGTTTGCGGTTGCTGGATATGCCGGGCGGTTTCGGGCAGAATTCTACCGCAATCCGAATCTAACCTCGTGTCTTAGCACTATTACGCTTCTAATTTCTGCCTTCGACCTCTCACATTAGATTGCCGTTTTGCAGTTGCTGGATATGCCGCGCGGTTCCGGGTAGACTTCTACCGCAACCCAATCTAACCTCGTGCCGTTGGCGTTCATTATCTTTTCCTTTTATTCATGCCCAATTTCAAATCTTCAATTAATGTATTCCAATTGCCCATAATTTCCAATTATGCTTATAATGTCAATTCAAGTTATGCCTATAATTCCATGTATACAAGTTGTACCAAATTATGCCCAAATCAATTTCACAGTTATCAACAATTTATGCTAAATCTCATTTTATTACATATTTCCCAAACTTTTCCCAATCGTCCCAACGTTATTCGTACTTAAATCTCAATGTAATATGCTTAGGCTCGAAGTTAGCCTAATCTCAAAAGGAAAAAGGAAAAGAAGAAGGGAAGAGAATCAAACATCAAAATTGGCGTAAACATTTAAATAGGCATGTAAAATGAATAACGATAAGATATATCAGACAGGCATATGATAATAGTAATTGGGTATGAATCTGAAGGATAACAAATTACAAAACTTGATATGATTCATCTTATTTACAGGCATATACATTAGATCCAATTTACAATCCTATCACAATTACTTTTTAATTTAATTATATGTGAAAGTAACATAAACTCGTAGTGATAGGATTCTTAGAAAAGAGAATTAAGCGTTGTTGTAGCAAATCTGATCTTGAATAACCTCTTCTTTGACTGTTGAAGAAGAAAAGCTAAATTAATTTGAGTTGGAACAGCAGCATGGAGGTGCCATGGATTAGGGTTGAAGAGATTAGGGTTAGGTTTAGGTATTTATTTATAGATGTATTAGGTGAACTAGGACCTTTGGATTAGATTAGGAACCATCCGAACCACTCAAATTCACTACAAGAAAATACCCTATTACAACTAGCTATTTGCAACTGGCGACACATGATCGTTGTAGTAAGTGATATTTAACAACAAACCTACTATAGCCGTTGCAATAGATGAGATTTAGCAACGAATCTTTTCTTCCTGTTGCGAAAAGCATATTTTTAGCAACTGCGCTTCCCCTCTTGTTGCAAAAACATACTTTTCGCAACTATGCTTCCATAAAAGTTGCAACAAACATATTATTTGCAACTGCACTTCCAAGCTAGTTGCGAATAGATATCTTTAGCAATTATTTTCCCCACTTGCAATAACTGTATTTTTTTACAACTGGTAAAGCCAGTTGCAAAAAACATACTATTAAAATTAAGAATTAGCATTTACCGATTAAATTTTAATAATTAATTTTAAATAGTACTATTAAATGATTAACTACTAGTAATTATATAATAATAAAAATTAATATTTAATAATCATTAAATAATAATGAAATTTATGTATTATACAATGATATTTGTAACTGATAATTAAATAATAATAATGAATAATTAGCATTTAAAAATAATAAAATAAATAAATAAATATTAATAATAAACAACTAATGGATAATAAATAATAATTAATTTGAAATATGAATATGCTTAAATATTAAATAAATAAATAATAAATTCATAATAAATAAATGAAAATTGATAATAAATAACTAACTGAAAATATAGCTATATTGCATCTCAATATTCATAATTAATAACTGAATAATTAACAACAATTAATAATAAATGATAATTAAGAATTATTAAATTATAATTAGTTTTTACTACTTAATATGATAAATGCTTAAGAAGAAATAATTAATATCAACAGTTAAGAAGTAACAATTAAAGTTAGTTATTAGTTTTGAAAAATTTAATTATTTATCAATAACATTTATAATTACTAATATTAATAATTAATAATTAGTAGTTAATATTAAGTATTTAATAATATCAAATGATCTGTATTAAATACAACTAATCTTTAATATCAAATAACTAAGAATTATAACTTAATAATTAGTAGGTAATATAAAAATAAAAATAAATAGTAACTAGTTTTTAATAATTAATATTTAATATAATCATATGAAACTTCTTAGTCGATGCAACAGTACTAATGCTTATTTATAAATAATTATAATAAACAGCCATTTAGATATGTACTTGTAAGTTAATACATGTTAACGCGTCTAAACTAAACAATTTTTTTTTATTATTTTCATGTAGATGTAGATATTTCCTTTGGTAGATTTTATAATAACTTTTATTGCTTTGGCTTCAAATCCAATTTTTTTGGCTCCAACTCTGGCGCGATCTCCAAATTTTTGATTATTTGATTTTCACAGCGGGACCGCTTCTCAGTTCAAAAACCAAACAATAATTTGGTCACCACGAACCCTTCCTCTCATCTTCTCCAACACGACCTGGCTCGTAACCCTAATTTCCTAATTACCCAAATCAAAAATCGTAATGGTTCAAGGGAGGATAAACGATATCATCAAAAACCTAATGGTGGCTTCTGCTAAAACCTAATGGCGGCTTCTACTAATTCAAGCTCAAACTGCATCCACCCCAAAACTATCCACGCCTTCATATGGCTAAAAAGAAGCGCCTTCCTTTGCTCTCGCAACCCTCTGCCACCCGATCTGGTCGTGGTTTCACATCGGTTGTGAACTCGATTTCAGCGATTCCATCCTCTATGCTCACATCTTCTGTCACACACTTGGAAGACGTTCAACGAACTCCTCTCGCTTCCACCATGACTGAACCCAGCTCTCCTTCGCGAGTGTCTCTTGCTACAGGTGAGTTTGATGGCTACGTTGTTGATAATGTCAATACAGAATGTGTGTTGGATTTGGAAAATGAGGTATCTAGTGATGTGTACAATAAAGTTCTGGTCTATACTACTGCTAGATCTTTTCCACCATGTTCGAAACCTTGCATAGTTGATGTTTGTATGAATTCCCCTATCATTCCCTGGATACCAAATAATGTGCTGCAATCGAATCCTGTAAGAGGTGAACCAATGACGTTGATGAGTGTGATGAGAACGCAGGCAGGTTCTGCACGTGAAACAGGTGTTCCTGCACCAGTCAGTTAGAAGTTCGAGCCTGCATCTATTCCAATAATAGACCTAAGTGGATTGAACCCACATGTCAAGAATAGGTCCCTGATAATCGAAGATATTAGAAATGTTTGTCAGACTAATGGTTCCTTCCAGGTTAGCTATCATAGAATCAAATGGTCACACTTTTACACTTTATCCAACATTCCATTTGTATACATAGCTCATCATTATTTCTGCAGCTCATCATTGTCTTACAGGTAATAAATCATGGAATAAACCAATCTGTAATAGAAGGTGCCAGGGAAGCAGCTTTGGATTTCTTTGCGCTGTTACAGGAAAAGAAACAAAAATTTGCTTCTATAAACGTACACAAGCCTGTGAGGTATGTTGTTTGCCGATAGATGATAGAGTTGCTAAACCATGCGATATCTTGAAATAATATGCTCATCCTCAGCAAGAATGGATCGGATATTGACCACATTCCCATCAATATAAGTATGCATGTAAAACCCACTCACTTAACTTTTAAAGAGAAAGAAAAAAAGAGGTAAATTACCTGAATCTGATGTTTTCTTGAAACAGGAAAAAGATGGGGAAATATGTAGTAGAAGTGCAAAGAGTAGCCCTTTAACTAATGGATGCTATATTCGAAAGCTTAGGTCTGGGTCGAAATTACATAAAAGAGAAGCTAGAAGGAGGAATGCACGTCATGAATGTAAACAACTATGAGAAGAGTTTAGAAATTCCTGACTCAAATCTAGTAAAATTCCATTTAGTATCCAATCATTATGGGTATTTTTCTCTCTTTTTTCATAGTCATACAACATTCATTTTTATATTTTCCTTTATAACCAGGGGGTTTGAGGAACAAGTGGTGACGGATGGACATTAAGCTTGGGTAGAAAAGAGTTAAAGGATTTGTATAATCCATTAAGTTAGTATATAGCTAAACTGCATGGGGGTATAAAATGTTCGCCAATGACAACTGGAAGTGTTCAAAGTGTATGTTTTATGTGGAAAAAACTGAAGGTTGCATTCATATTACATGCAGTTTTTAAAATTTTGTTTGTTCCCAATGTATAGTGCTGGTGTGTCATTCTAAGAATGCTTCTATGTACAGGTGCAGATATGAGTTTTGCTACCCTTGTGGAATGAAATGGAGTGATGTTCATGCATGCTATGACAAAGAAATTTGATGAAATATTTAAAAACAAGGTTAGTTGAATAGAGTTGGATTTTGGGGGTTGACAACGAAGTGTCACTTTTGCACCAATTATGGATAATAAGTAAGGAATTTTGATACTTTTTTGTCTGTTTAAGTGGCACTTTTGCATCAATTATGGATAATAAGTAAGGAATCTTGATACTTTTTTGTGTGTTTACGGTGAAATTGTTATCCACGATTAATGTGCTTAGGATTTAATCTGTGATTTTCAAATTATCACAAACTTAACAGTATCCAAGTAAGAAGACCTTGTATATACTCGCTTAATCAAACATTTGAATAAATAACATTAGATTTGTCAACCTGGTCATCGATTCGTCTTTCTTCTGAGCTTTGTATTTTGATTGCATCACATTAGGTTTGTCTTCAGTTATATACTTAATTTGATCATTTATAGAATTCTGTTCGATTTTTTTGATGGTATTGCCCTGTTCAAAAAGGAGTCATATCTGCTTAATGTATTTTTTTCAATAAAATTTGTCATAAAAGTATGACAACAAACCTGTATACTAGCTCAGTAGATAGAGTGCAAGGCTCGACTTTGTGACTTGGGTTTTGTTAATGTCATGATAAACTATGTGAATTGGGTTCAGATTTAAGTAAATTTTTGTACCAATTATTAGACTGGTTGTGTAAAGAAATCTACCTGGAAAATCCGTGTGTTTGAGTTTGAATACACTCAAAGAATTCTACTATAGTAGTGTAACCATTATATTTCATGCCCAACTCAAACATTGACTCATCCTTTTGATGTACACTTCTTAGTTGGTTGGTTGTTTCTCACGTTTGATTAACCAAGCAAATGTCTGTCAGTTGACTTTTGTTAATTTAGGCTTACAAGGATATCATGTTGGACAGAAAGTTGAGTGAAATTTGAACCAACTATTCTGGACTAGTCAAGCATTCTCGACAGGGTAGAAAGTTTAAAAATGTTCACAGATTTGTATTGAAGTAATTTAATGATGATAGTTCCCAGCATAAAATGATTCATGCAAGGTATCACCACTTCCGAGTTCCCTCTACATGTAAGTGTGTTAGTGCCCATTTGCTGTTAAAGAATTCGGCATTTCCATTCACTATACACCCTCAAGACGTAAAAGCCAGATCAGTATGTAGTTTCCATGTTAACCACATGGTTCATGCTTTCCCTATTTGCGTTAAAATTAAAAGTTTAATGTCTACTGTTTTCATAGGTATGGGTTAACGTAGCTCTGGATCCTGAAGCTTTTCTACTAAGGCCAAATTCGAAGATGTACACCATTCAAGAGGCCGTCGAAACAGCCGTTGCTTGGCATACAAACTTTGTTTCACTAGAGGAGTATGTACTTTTTAGCTTTTAGGTGTTATGTTGAGCTATATTTTGGAATTGTTGGTACAGCATGTGTTTATCTTATGTATGGATCACGTTTGTTACTATGTTAAGCTTTGAATGTAACATCAAATAATATTATGTATGGATCGGTTTTATATTATGTGTGAATCTATTGTTTTTTCAATGCATTTTGGAATGTATGTTTATTTGTTCGTAATATATTTTATCTTTTTTACAATAAATTAGTGAACGTAGGTATTGGTGAATTGTATGTAGCATCTGCAGTTGTTAGTTGCAGTAGAGTCATTTGCAACAGGAAATACCAGTTGTAGTATCATGTCTGTCGAATGTCTCTTATAGGTTTACAACTGTCATTTGATGTTGTAAATGATCTGTTGCAACAACAAAGGCCGTTGCAAAAAAGTATACCGCAACATCTTATTGCAACAGGCGGAAAATGTTGCGAAAAGAAACCGACTTTTTACAACTCCGGCTATACCAACAGGCGCGGGCCTGTTGCAATTGGTCTATTGCAACAGATATTGTCTGTTGCGAAATGGGTTTTTTGTTGTAGTGATTAGAAAAACACGTCATCAGGAAACTGTCCAGAATCAACCAGTCGACTAGCCAATTTCAACCGATCGACAGTTTTCACTTCCGCTTAAAAACCGTCAACTGTGATAAAAGGGAGGTCGACTTGTAAACAGTCGAATGGTGAAAAATGGGCGGTCGACTTGTTTTACAGCTTTAAACTTTAAATCTTCTGAGCTTCATAACTTCTTCATACGATGTCCGTTTTACGCAAACTCGAAATCTATCTCAAGCAAAATTCCGAGAAGAACGCAATGGCATAACCCATTTCACTTAATTCTTCTTCTAAAAATTAAGTATTCTTAAACTTGTTAGTTTTAATATTTTAAAATTACGGGGTGTTACATTCTCCCATACTTAAAGGATTTCGTCCCTGAAATCTCCAAGTTAAGAAGAATGTGTGTCCTACCATCCATCATCCATCTACTCATCCATCAATCACGGGCGTCCATTGTCCTTAAAAGATTTCTAATGCTTTCATGAACATATGCAAAGTGTGTGTATATGTCCTTATCCTAATGCAAAATCAGGCGGTCTACTGATTCAGTTGACCTCCTTAATGCAAAACATGATAGTGTCATGCGTCCATTATGTATGCAAAAGAATCATAATGATACATATCATTTCTATATGAGTGCACAACCATTCATCCAAATGCAACATCCATATGATAACACATTCAATATACATCCATTAATTTAAATATGCACACTCATCCATATGCAATATGAAAGTGATTGAGCCGATCTAGTGCCTAATGTGTGTGTAAATGCATCCACGAGCAACCACTAGCAAACACTTGCATCCACAAAACATAACATGTCTCAAACACATGTTTACAACCATAGGATTTTCGACCTAAAGATCGAGGATACAATCGAGAGGATATACTAAACAATAGAACAAGTATAAACAAAGCGGTAGAAAAAGGAGAAGTTAAGAACATACCCTCAAAAAGAAAAGGGTACGACGCACGTATCTTGTCTTCCATTTCCCAAGTCGCGTCTCCTTGATCATTTCCCCATTGGACTTTAACCAACTTGACCTCTCGGTTGCGTAATTTCTTGACCTCCGATCCAAGGATGCTTGTAGGAACTCGTCTAACCGTGGCATCTCGCTTTACTTCGACTTCTCTAAGCTTGCTCGGCTCTACTACTTCCAAGGTATCGTGTAAATACTTCCGCAAATGCGACACGTGAAATACGTCATGAACACTACTAAGCTTCTCAGGTAACTTTACTTTGTAGGCCATTTGTCCAGTTCTTTCTGTAATGGGGAATGGCCCTACGAACCTTGGTGATAATTTCCCTACAGATCCAAAGCGAACTACGTTTCTCAATGGTGACACTTTAATAAAAACCATGTCTCCAACATCGAACTCAAGATCGATTCGTCTCTTATAAGCATATGACTTTTGTCGGTCTTGTGCCGTCTTCATGCGTCTTCGAATCAAGTCTATCTTCTCCGAAGTTTCCCTAACCATCTCGGACCCAAGCAAAATCTTATCCGTAGATTCCCACCAACAAGTCGGTGATCGACAAAGTCGTCCATATAGAGCTTCAAAAGGTGCCATGCCAATACTAGTCTGATAGTTGTTGTTGTAGGCGAACTCTACAAATGGAAGGTATTCCTCCCATGTCCCTCCAAAGTCCAAGATACATAACCTCAAAAGATCTTCTAGAATCCTATTCACTCTTTCTGTTTGGCTGTCCGTCTGAGGGTGATAAGTGGTTCTCAAACACAATTGCGCTCCTACCGCCTTTTGCAAGCTCTTCCAAAACTCACTAGTGAAAATGGGATCTCGATTGCTTATGATACTATAAGGTATGCCATGTAGATGAACTATCTCTCGAAGATAAACAGATGCTAACCATGCCGTTGTACTTTTACTCTTAACGGGAATGAAATGGGTGCTCTTGGTAAGTCTATCTACTACTACCCAAATCCCCGTATTACCCTTCCTTGACCTCGGTAACCCGTCGACGAAATTCTTGGAAACACTCTCCCATTTCCACAGCGGAACTTCTAAAAGGTGAAGCAAACCACCAGGCTTCTTTTGCTCGGCCTTGACTTGCTGGCACACTAAGCATCTAGAAACGAACTCAGCCACATCCTTCTTCATTCCGGCCAAAAAGAAAACTCGCTTCATGTCCCTATACATCTTGTCACCACCGGGATGTATGGTCATCTTAGAACGATGTGCATCTTCAAGGATCGTCTTACTCAAACTTTTGTCTCGTGATACACAAAGTTTTCCATCCCTATGCAATCAACCTTTTTCATCTATAGTATACCTACTAAGACGGCTCGAAGACTCCTCTCTTATGAACTTGTCTACTATCTTTATCAGCTGTGGGTCATCTCGCTGTGCCGCTCCTATCCGTTCCAAAAGCGTAGGTCGCACCTCTAACAATGCCAACAAACCGGATACATAATCGATAGAGGGTCTAAAGTCAAAGGTAGATATGTACTCTAAACTCTGCCGCTCGACAAACAAAGGACTCAAAGTCAACCTCTTTCTACTCAAGGCGTCAACTACAATGTTACCCTTGCCAGGAGTATATGCAATCTCAAAATCGTAGGATGCTAAGAACTCCATCCACTCTGGAGCCTTAAGTTTAGATCTCTTTGAGAGAACAAGTACTTTAGTGACTTATGGTTCGTATACAACTCAAACCTCTCTCCAAGAAAATAGTGACGCCAAGACTTAAGCGTAAAAATTATGGTAGCTAACTCTAAGTCGTGGGTAGGGTAATTCTTCTCATAGACCTTTAACTGCCTTCCACCATAGCATATCACCCTTCCCTCTTGCATCAAAACTACGCCAAGCCCTGTCCCGCAAGCATCGGTATACACGGTGAATGGTTTACTCCCATTCGGCAAAACTAAAATTGGAGCTGTCGTCAATTCCCTCTTCAAACATTGGAAAGCATCGTCACAGTCGACATCCTAAGAAAAGGTCAAATTCTTTTTCATTAACAGCGTAAGTGGGGCAGATATCTTCGCAAAGTCTTTAATGAACTTCCTATAGTAGCCTTCCAACCCAAGAAAACTCCTTACTTCCGTTGCATTCCTAGGAATCTTCCAATCTTGGATTGCCACCACCTTCGCGGGATCCACTGCTATCCCTTCCTTAGAGACCACATGTCCTAAGAACCGCACTTCCTCCCTCCAAAAATGACATTTGGAGAACTTAGCTTTGAGTTGATGTGCCCGAAGGGTCTCTAAGACTTCCCTAAGATGTAGGGCATGTTCTTCCTCGCTTCTAGAGAATATCAGGATATCATCCACAAAGACTACTACGAACTTGTTCAGAAACACCCTAAACAACCTACTCATCAAGTCTACAAAATATGCGAGTGCATTTGTCAAACCAAAAGGCATGACGAGCCATTCAAAGAACCGTCCGGAGTTCTAAAAGCAGTCTTATCTATGTTGTCCTCAGTTACCATTAATTAATGAAATCCTGTAGCTAAGTCTAACTGTGAGAAAATCAAAGCATCAACCAACTGATCGAACAAATCATCTATCCTCGGCAATGGGTGTCTATTTTTCTTCGTGAGTTTATTTAGCTCCCTATAGTCCACGCACAATCTAAGCGAACCATCTGCCTTCGTAGAAAAAACAACTGGAGCACCCCATTCTGAAATACTTCTTCTTATGAACCCTTTCTCAAACAGCTCCCCTACTTGTTTACTGAGTTCCTTCCTCTCTCTCGGAGCCATATGGCGCACTGGCAATGCAACTGGCTTTGCATTATCTACTAAGTATATATAGAAGTCTATCTCGCGCCTCGGGGGTAAACCCCGAACCTCATCAAAGACGTCATCATTCTCATGGACTACTCGAACAGATTGCAAATCATCGATGGATGCGTCAAGTGATTCTAGGTAGCTAAGCATCACTGAACCCCTTAGGTCACAAGAAATATCAAGAGTCCTTCCACAACGGGTCAACAATCTAACTACCCTCCTTTCACAGTCTAGGATGGAACCATACCTGGTTAGCCAATCCATCCCTAGAATCAAACCATAGCCCATGAAACCAAGAACGTAGGCATTGCATTCAAACTTAATGGCCAAGATAGACACTCTCAAATCCCGACAAATCATAGACAAATAAGCCGAACCGCCAATAGAATTTGAGACTACAATGGGATCCATAACTAAACTAGTATTTAGGTGCAGTGTTTCAACTAATGAAGTAGATATAAATGAATGTGAAGCACCAGAATCAAACAAAGTTCGAACAGGATGATAAAAAAGGAAAATCAAGCTTTCGACAAAAATGTTTCTACCTCCTTCTTGCCCCGGTGCCATGAGAGCATGAACCTGCCCTTCAGAAGTAGATCATGTCCTTTGCCTTTGCCCTTGTCCTTGCCTCCTCGGGCAATCTTTAATCATATGTCATGCCTCACCGCAATAGTAACAGCCAGGCTTCTTCTTCTTTCTACAGTCTTTCTTTAAGTGGCCAGGTATTCCACAATTGTGACACTTCCTTTTCTCTTGGCCCTTGTTATTCTTACCGCCTTTCTTTTGTTGTTGTTTACCTTCTTTGGATCCACTTGTGTGTCCTATCCATTTTAGCACCTTTCTCCTCTTTATACATCAACGCCATATCAACAAGTTTCTCGAAAGTAGATCCCATAGGAATATGGGACATAGCTAATCCATGAAGCGGTTCGTTCAAGCCCTTAGCAAATCTCAAGGCTTTCTTATGCGGCGTGTTCACCAACTCTAAACCAAATCTCGCCAACTGATTAAACTTGTTAACATACTCCTTAACATACAAATTTCCTTGTTTCAAAGCCAGGAACCTCTCCATGTATAAACTTTCTTCTGCTTGTGAAAGAAATTTCAACTCGAACCTCTGTCTGAAATCCATCCATGTCTCCACTGCACGTTCTCCATTCGTGACCTCCCACCAAAATGAAGCTTCATCCTTCATTAACCAAGCAGCTAGTTTAACCTTCCTTCCATTATTTACCTCAAAGATACCAAACATGTCCTCCACTTCCTTGAGCCAATTTCTAGCCTTGACAAACGTCTCAGTCCCATGAAACGGTTTTCCGCCCATTGCACGAAAGTCCTTACATATCTTAGAAAAAGCATCTATACGCGGAGGAAGAGGTGGAACAACGGCTGCAGCTGGGGAAAGTGGAACGTTTGCTGGGCCTATGGTAGTAGCCCTAGCCTCTAGATACCTTCTGAACCAGCATGGTATCTGTACACCCTCGGGTATATCGGGTTCCCCAGACACGGTAAAAAGAGAAAGGAAGAGATTCAAAACAAAGAATGGAAAGAAAGATATATGGCTTTTGGGGATTATGTTTTTCATAATAAACCTTTCTCTTGAAAATACTTTCTTTAAAACATGTTTTTGAAAATACTTGTTTTTAAAAAATGCTTTTGAAAACGATTTTCAAAATCTTTTATCTGTTTTGGTAACCTTCAGCTTTGATACCACGTTTGACACCCCACGTCCATTAATGTCACTCAATAAGGGAATGCATTAACTTACACGGAGCGTTATAAGAGTGTTGTACAGAATATCACAAGACAGATATACAAAATGGTACTTAAAAATTCAAAATTTATTCATTGCAGTGGAAAAGCAAAACATGTCTGGTTGCAACATCAAAACCACATACTAAAGCCAAGTACTCAAATATCCATCTTGAACAAAATTATTATCAGAATACATAAAAGCAAAACCATAATCCCATTCCAAAATGCCATATGAAAGAGAAACAAAGCTGAGCATTACTTTCAGCATTTCCAGTAGAGAGAGGGAAATCCAAATCAAGCCTCGCTAGTCCCATCCTGAGAACCTGGGGGAGGGGGGAAGGAAAGAAAAGAGGCGAAACAAAAACGGTCAAACATAAAGTTTGGCGAGTGTAGTGACTTTAACAATATAATTAGCAAAGTAACATGATAAGAACATAACTGGATATACGAGATGACTGTAACATAAGCAGGTATGACAAGCTAAACAAGATGAACAGGGTATAACATCGATTGCACTTCTAACCACTATAAGATATTTCCTGCACGGCACCAATACTAGTCTCATACTAAAAGGTGATCCCTCCCTACTAATCATAATAATGGTAGCTTCATGTACTCCTAGCTGCTCTCGTAGGTGCCCACTTGCTCCTACCCCCACTAGTTGTACCCACTACCCTCCCCATTCGATCGACTCCCTAACTCGTAGATACCCGTGCTGGCCCCATAGTAAGATGTATCACTCCCTAAAGTGGCAACCCGATACTACTAAAATGCATGGCTTATACCTACACGATGCAACAACATCTTACCTACCAGCCTGGACCTACGCACGCACATGATTCCGTTGGACTTGCATTGTCATCGCTCTTTACTCTTTTAACCTCTTACAATCAACCCCAGTAAGCGTGTCCCGTCCTCGACCTAGTTCGAGCTCATATAGATCCTAAAAATAGGTTACTGGTTGAAAAGGATCCCCACACTTGACACAGGCTCCCCTCCTAGGCTTGGTCCCCACTAGGATTTCCCACTTAACCCCTTTTATTACTCCCATGTCTTACCACATTAATCATTATGGTTAAGTGCTCTTAATTATGTTTCATTGCTACCCATGTCACCCACTTAACCCTTTTATTATACCCATGTCTTACCACATGTCTTATCTTGGCTAAGTGTTCATTAATTCATTATATCCGTAATTGTGCAAGACCTCCCACATTAGATTACCGTTTGCGGTTGCTGGATATGCCGGGCGGTTCCAGGCAGACTTCTACCGAAATCTGAATCAAACCTCGTGTCTTAGCACTATTACGCTTCTAATTTCGGCCTTCGACCTCTCACATTAGATTTCCGTTTTGCGGTTGCTGGATATGCCGGGCGGTTCTAGGTAGACTTCTACCGCAACCCTATCTAACCTCGTGCCTTAGGCGTTCATTTTCCTTTTCTTTTATTCATGCCCAATTTCAAATCTTCAATTAATGTATTCCAATTGCCCATAATTTCCAATTATGCTTATAATGCTGATTCAAGTTACGCCTTTAATTCCATGTATACAAGTTGTACCAAATTATGCCCAAATCAATTTCATAGTTATCAACAATTTATGCCAAATCTCATTTTATAACATATTTCCCAAACTTTTCTCAATCATCCCAACGTTATTCGTACGTAAATCTCAACGTAATATGCTTAGGCTCGAAGTTAGCCTAATCTTAAAAGGAAAAAAGAAAAGAAGAAGGGAAGAGAATCAAATATCAAAATTGGCATAAACATATAAATAGGAATGTGAAATGAATAACGATAAGATAGATCATACGGGCATATGATAATAGCAATTGGGTATGAATCTAAAGGATAACAAATTACAAAACTTGATATGATTCATCTTATTTACAGGCATATACATTAGATTCAATTTACAATCCTATCACAGTTACTTTTTAATTTAATTTTATGTGGAAGTAACATAAACTCACAGCGATAGGATACTTAGAAAAGAGAATTAGGCATTGTTGTAGCAAATCTGATCTTAAATAACCTCTTCTTTGATTGTTGAAGAAGAAAAGCTAAATTAATTTGAGTTGGAGCAGCAGCATGGAGGTGCCATGGATTAGGGTTGAAGAGATTAGGGTTAGGTTTAGGTGTTTATTTATAGATGTATTAGGTGAATTAGGACCTTTAGATTTGATTAGGAACCATCCGAACCACTCAAATTAGAAAAACACATCATCAGGAAACTGTACATAATCAACCAATCGAATGGCCAATTTAAACCGATTGACTGGTGATAATTGGGCATCGACTTGTAAACGGTCGAATGGTGAAAAATAGGCGGTCAACTTGTTTTACAGCTTTAAACTTTAAATCTTTCGAGCTTCATAACTTCTTTATACAATGTCCATTTTACGCAAACTCGGAATCTATCTCAAGCAGAATTCCGAGACGAACGCAATGGCATAACTCGTTTCACTTAATTCTTTGTCTAAAAATTAAGTACTCTTAAATTTGTCGGTTTTAATATTTTAAAATTACGGGGTGTTACAAGCGGGATCTTCGTCATCAATTTCAACAGTATTATTTAGAGAAATCGTCTTTTTCTTTGATTCAGAGTTCTTTCATTCTTCTCTTGCTTTTAACTCCATCTCGTAAGTGATGAGATTTCCAATCAACTCCTCCATGCTTAATTTATTTAGATCTTTCGATTCTTGAATCGCCGTTACTTTAGCTTCGAAATTCATCGGTAGCACTCTTAATATTTTTCTAATAAATTCCACTTCAGTATAAGTTTTGCCAAGAGCTTGAGAAGCGTCCATACATCTCTTTTATATCTTTGTCCTTTTGCATAGAAAAATTTTCATATTCATTGCTGAATAGAGCGAGACGAGATTCCTTAACTTGAGATGTGCCTTCGTGTGTCACCTCCAACGTATGCCATATTTCCTGCATAGTCTCACAATGAGAGATTTGATTAAATTCAGTTTTATGAAAAGCACAGATTAAAGCATTCATTGCTTTGGCATTAGTTGAAAATAATTTTTTATCATTAGCATACCACCTGTCTTTTAATTTCGTAACTTCAATACCATTAACAATAACAGTGGGAGTCCTATAACCCGTTTCGATAATATCCCACACATCATAATCGACCGAACTCAAATAAATTTTTATCCTAGCTTTCCACTAAGCATAATCAGTTCCATTAAACTGGGTGGCCTAGCTATAGGCCGACCCTCAGAAAAAGCATTATTAGACAGATTCATGACTCTATAGTTAAAATAAAATAAAAAAATACCTGTTATGATACCACTTGTAGTATCTAAATTAACCCTATAGGAGGTGAATATGGTTTATTGCAGTTTTAGCTGAGTAATTAAATAATATCAATCACAGATAATAATATGAGTAAGTGCGGAAAATAAATAACACACAGATATACCCAGCTTCGGCAAAACCCTGCCTACTGCTGCATTCCCCAAGGTTTCTACTAGGTATTAGTCAACAATTACAACGCTTACAACACCCGTAAACTCGCGACAATTCCTAGCCTATTTTTCCTAACCCTACGCTCAAAACTTATCCCCAGTTTCTACTAGGAGCTACACAAAAAGGCCTCGCAATCTCGCTCTAGTTGCACTAATCCTACGCTCAAAACCCTACACTGACTTCTATCCGTGAAATCAGATTTCCCCAAATTACAAACCATGCAATTTGTCTCCCTAGTTTTGTAGATAAACTAGAAAATTGTTAACATGTTTACAAATTTTAAAAATTAAAAAATTAAAACTCTAAAACAAAAACCCCAGTTTTTGATTAATAAAATCCCTTTTTAAAAAATCCTTAGTCTTTTGTAAAGACTTGGCCAACACTTTGTCTTGCTTCACTTATTTCCTTTTTGGTCCGATCACTTTAATTTTTTTGGAATAAAAAAATGGCTATGACAATTTGCAATCTAGGGTTTGTGCTTCTATCTCCAAATCTTCTGTGAATTTGAAGCCGCCGCTCTTCTCTTCTTTGATGTGCTTCAGTATCCAGTGGCAATTTCTTCTTCGATTGAACGTAGAATTGGATCTAAGCTTTCCCCGTTTTCTAATATGAATTTACTTTTCGATTTTATGCTTTAATTTGTTTGAACTTGGATGATTTGAAACTAGTGATGAATTGGTGTATTTATATGATTAAAAATCCTAAATAATCTCTGATTTCTTATACGTCTTGGTCATTGATATATGCTAAAATATTGGGACTCGACTTTGAATTTTTGGAGTTTGAAAATTTTCAAACTGTTTTGGAATCATATTGCATGAGACTATGTATCATTGAACTTGAGTTTTTGAATTAATCCCATAACTTCTGGTGCTTTGAGTTGGTCTTTGATCTTGCGCGATTTTTGGAATTTTAATTGAGTCATCCTTAAAAAATCTCGATGTAAAACAAATTCGTAAATCCAATTTTCTGGAAACATTATGTGTGAAATTATTGGCTGTATTTTTGGATCATTACTTTGAAATTTCCTTTGCTTCTGGAAATTGTTTGAACATTTCCAACGTGATTTTGGACCAATATTATTTCAAGTATTTTTCCTTCATTGTATTGAACAGCTTTATTGGTTTATTAAAAACTAATATGAACAGATGTTGTACTCGCTTTTGAACAGATACTTGAATCCTTTTGCATTGCGTCGACCATGTGACATTTTATTTAGCTTGAAGCTGCTACGGCTAGAACCGATACTATACTGATTATTTTTTCTTGTACAAAAATAAGAACTAAAATTACACTTGACATGTTCGTTGTGCTTTGTTCATTTGTGGCTCCTAACTTCAACATGATACTGCCTTCATCTTGTTAAGAACTGATACTACTCTTGAGTTTTCCCATTGAACAGAAATAATACTTGATCATTGATACTTCACTTTGTAATTTTAGGATCTTGGTGTTCGGCATGTGTGCTTTTATGACCTTACTGCTCCATGTTAGAACTGCTACATTATGCTGAATTTTCTTTGAACTTGGCCTGTCTAATCTTCATTACTCCACTGTCCATCTCAACTATTACTTGCTGCATCATGACCTGAACTGATACTTGTAGTATTCATCATATTTACATTTCTCGGCTTGTCCATCCCTTGTTAAAGCTGCAGCTATACTTTTATTTGCCATGACTCATTCACTTGTATACTTGTGTACATAAACTTAGAAATTGTTACATGACATTTACTTGATGCTTTGTCACTGAACATTTTGTCATAACCATGTTGTATAATCGAGCATGTATACTTGTCTACGCTGTTGCCATTTGTTTGAACACTTTGGCTCTTGCGGGCTGAACCTAAACCATGAATCATATAGCTTGATGAATATATACTTGTGCATTTGAACCCACTTTGATCTAGTTTGTAGCATGTTCAACCATTGCTGCACCATATTGTAGTTTGTAAACCATGCTGCACTTTGTTGTCTCTGACTTGCACATACTTGGAATGCTGGATTGTTTTTTACTTGCTGTGTTAGTTTGAGCTCGTCACTGTGTTGAAATTGTTTGTGTAACATTTTGACTTGTGCTCGACCATTTGGCACTTGTAATTTGTTTAACTTTTTTTTATTTTTTTTAAATGTACAATGAGTCGAGTTGGTGCACGTGGCTGCTCCTCAGTTGCTATAATGCATTTTGATTGGCGAGGCAGTGCATGCATGTATATTTATATACGTGTGTACATGCAGCCATTTACAATAATTTTCTTGTTCTTGCATATCAGACCGAGTCAAAATAATGATGAGAAACACACTGAAATTCTGAGGAAAATAAAATTTAAAATAAATTTATATTTTCACGTATTCATTATTATTTCTATTGCAGTGTAGTGTGTGTGTTTTTCTATTTGTGACAGGTATGAAGAGACTGGACTGGTTTGGAGCATGTGAAGATTCAGAGTATCAGTGTCAGTGTCAATGAATATGTAAATGAATGAACGAGTGAATATGTACCGAGTGATGATTGATGCAGTGAGGAACAAATGTACTGTATGAGAAGATTGTACTAATATTTGTAATAAACAAATTTGACTGAAATAAAATATTATTTTATTGTGTTCAAATCAATTTGTCTATCATATTCAAATTAATTCAGTTAGTACAATTCCATGTAAAATATTATAACTGTGAATATAAAATAATGGAGTTATAATGTTGTAGTATTTCAGATTTTGAAATAACATATTTAATTGAATAAATATACGGTGAACTGTGTACAATAGAATATTATTCAATAAATATTTATTTCTATGAAATAAAATATAAAATAGTATAGTTACAAACACATTTCAATAATATTATATGTTTGTTATCATCAAACAAAAATCATACAACACATTGTTGTACCCAACACTTCTCGTTTCAAGTCCACCCTGGTCGTACTTCGTCTTCACTGTTCGGGGTCTGGACTTCGCTTTCTCGTTCCTGGGTTTGCATCGCTTTAGTGACACTTATGCGACTGGATCGTTGTTCGTTTTAATCAAAACTGGATTGATAACCTTGCCCGCCATGTAGGATTAGCGCATGCATTTGGACTGTGACCGAACTGTTGAACTATCGAACCTGTTTTATCAACTCCAATTGTGACGATGTCATGGGTCAATGCGATTCTAGCGAAGTTGGTCGATGACAACGATGGTTACAGCCTTAGGGGCTCATGATTGTCGTCGTGTCTCAAGTTTTTAAATCACGAATTGTATTAGCGTGGCACTGCACATGCATATTAGTTTGCACCAACACGAGTGGTACAAGTTATGCAATTATGATGTCTAATGCTAGTATGTTAAAAGTATAGCTAGCAATGATGATAAGGTCTATGACAGAGCATATTTCAGGAGCCCAATCTACATTGCATTCGACATACACATCTAATTCAACTACCGATGCTAGCTTGAAGGGCAGTGAGCTTGAGACTTCCGCGGAATCTACTCCTTCTTACGTGATGAGTTCGTCAGAAGCGTCTAATCACGAGGTGCAGCAGGAAAGACAACATTTTCCGGTCGAACATGATGAGGTAGACCACGTAGATATTGTCGAGGGAAGCGCGTTGGTTGCGCCGGATGTGTTGGCAGATGCAGTTATATTTGAAAATCTGTTGGATTCGGTGCCATCACATATGGATGCAATTGAGGTAAGACGCATGGCATTCAAGTTCTGTATTCCCTAAATAGCCGTTCTTGCACCCAAAAAGGACGGTAGGGATCACACACCACCAGAGGGGTACACTGCCTGGAACAGGCAGGTATGTGTTACTACCTGCATGCCCCCGGCTAACAACTTTATTTGGGATATGCTGTACTTATTTTGCTATGCACCAACGCAGCTTCATCCGAATGCATATGCTTCTCTTTTAGGTACCTACGTTCTCTATAGGGAGTACTTGCAATTGGAGCCCACCGGGGAGGAAATCCGGTATCTGTTTCTGCTAAAGTGGAGAGCCACTGCCTTGTCGTCCCAGTATTTCCTAGAAGCTTGTCCTAGCACCAAGTTCTTTAGTGGGACATGGCCTAAGCTGACTGTATATAAGCACGATTGGTTCTTCATGCATTGTCCCCTCAGGTTCGCCAGAAGATGGTTGGAAGGAAGTAAGCATTTCGCTTCACCTTTAGTTTAGAAATCCAGAGGCATCTACAGACATTGTATATCAAGAGCGTCTCGAGTCTTTGTTGGCCATCCCGATCGAATCATGTTCTACGATGAGTGTTCTAAAACAGGACTGACTCTGTCATGCAGGGTTGCTCCCTGACAATCGGGCGATAATTAGGCCAGCCGTCGCCGGTGGTGGGAAGAAAGTAGAGGCCGGGAAAGAAGCAAGTTCTCCGAGTCGAAAGAGGAAGATATCCCATGTTGGGCATAAGCCGCACAGATCAACGAAGATTCAGGAGGTGACTGGTGGAGACGAAGTTGGCGATGAGGAGGCGGTTGCCAGGGGCGACTGCCCATCGAGCGCTTCTATTCTTCCATCAATAGATGAGGCAAGGGTAGGAGCGTCGACCATGTCGCAATTTCTGGCGACTCCCTTTGAGACCACCATCTCGCTCGAGAAGGAAGGCTAGTTTGATGAGCTAAACAAGCTCCCACTTGTTGAGTTTTCTTGGCCTAGCACTACAAGCTTGGAGGAAATAAATTTGGTCGTTGTAAATTTGCTCCATTAGGCAGACCGCCATCTGGTCTGTTGAGAGAACACTTAGGATACATGCACTTATAAACACTGCTTGACACCATATTTGTTTTTTATGTGTAGGGAACTTGAGTCCGAACTTTAAACTATTTCTTTGGCAGGTGATATGGCTAGAGGTAGAGGCGGAGGCCACGGTTATGGATCAGGGAGTTATTGGCCCTGGAGAAGTTCTTTTCTTAAGGGCTTCAAAAGAGAAACTAGCATGTTCGGTGAACCTCCGTATTCACATGATCGTAGCAGCGAACATCGTCACAAAGAACAACCACGATGGTCTCCGACTCCTCTACCCTATATTCGGACATCGAGACGAACTCCCGGTTCGATGTTGCGGGTACCAGACATTCCCCGTCAACAGCTCCTCCTCACATCATGCCTTTGGCTCCTACCTAAGTAACTAAAGGGAAAGAGTCAGCACTTAGCTATTCGAGAAAGAAGGAAATGGCGAAGAAGAAGAAGAAGGATCTGGAGGTGCCCGAGGCCCAAGAGCTTTCCATTGAGGAGAGGAAAGCCTTGTTAAAGCATAAGCTTCCCCATCATTATTTTGATGAACTAGTGTTCCTTCCCAACATCAGCCCAATCCCCCGCGAAGGTACCGAAGATATGTGGATGCATGTGAGGGTTGCGTATTTTCAGGCTAAAGAGCTTACTAAGTACTCCTTGCACCTTTCAGACTTGATTAGAAAGAAGAATGTGGAGATCTAGAGTCGGGGGTTGACTATCGATGCTGAATGAACTACCTTCCGCAATTTGGAGAAAGATATGGGTAAGGTCGATCCCTGTGGCATGACTATTTCTTTGCTTGTAGTCGTAAACTTCAATGCTATTTACTTGTTGAAACAGCAGAACTGAAGGGGGAGAACGCGAAGTTGAAAAAAGAGGCAGAGCATGCAAATTCAACTTTCAAGGATACGATGGTCTCACTAACAACTGAGAATACGACCCTAAAGAGGGATAAATCTGAGCTAGTATGGGTGAACGTTGAGTTGGAGAAGGATAATGAAAGGGTATACCAACTCTAAACGGATAACGAGGCTCTGAGGAGGGAGAACGAGAGGTTGAAAGCTAAGAACGCGGGGACTCAAAAGCTTCAAGAGGAGGTTACCGAGCTGAGGAGGCAACTGGAGGTAGCTAAGAAGGAGAAGGAGCAGACCAAGGCTGGTAATAAGGATATATTGAGCTCGGTGGATGGGTTGAAAGTCGAGCATCAGAGGGGAATGGATAGCTTAAGAGAGGAGATCGAGGATGCAGAGGTCAGGGTGGAGGTATCCTTAGAGGAGCATGTCCGAAACATGTATGTTAAGGCTTTACGATTTCATGGAATCTAATGGGTCGGAGACTATCTTCGGGTGCTTTCTCAAACATGCGAAAGGTTGGTGCCATATGAGGCTTGGCTACGTCAAGTGGATGTGGGATCTTTGAATGAGAATCAGCTGATGAACGACCTCTTGACTGAGGATGAGCGTAAGAAGCTGGAGGAAGGTAGGAGATTGTTGCAGGAGGGTGCTGAGAGGAAGTGATTGGTGAAGCGCGCTGCTGAAATGGGAAAGTTTATAACTACTAAGAGCGTAGTCGTCACTCAGATATTTGCGGAAAGCTCCTACCGACCTCCAGCTCCGGCATCCGCCACAACCAGCGGTCCCACTGTCCCGGCCTAGGCCTCAGCTGAGTATGATCCCGAGCATCCAGTATTAGTAGTGATTGGATCTACTTTGACTGCTACAGCGAGCACACTACCTATCATACCCACACATTTCTTTCTGGAGTTCTCTACCGCGAATACCCGAAGATGATGTGATTACCGAATTCATGGACTAATTGGTTGTGCTTTTACTGTGCAGCATCTTCTGGAGTGGATGTAACACCAGGATTTGCCCCCATGCTTCCCCAAACAACAGAGTCTGGGTTGGGAATACAAAGTTTGGAGAGGAAAGTGGTCATGTTTACATGTTCTCAGATGTCGAGCTAGGGTCCCATATTTATAAGGACCTTCTAGAGGAAGGAGAGGTTGTGGATGGCCAGAGTGTCCATGTGATAGGTCCAATGGAGGTGAACATACCGACAATGCAGGCGATGGTGAAAGCCCAAAAAGCTCAGGTGGTGCCAAAGTCTGAAGAGCAAGAGGAGAAGAGGAGGCTGGATGAGGCTGCCATTCTGGAGGCACAGGCCAAGCTAGGGGGATTTTGAGAAAAAGGTTGTTGCTATACTGTCAAAGGAAATGGTTGATGCTGAGGCAGAGAATGTGAGGGTTGCCAAAGAGGCCTGGAAGAAAAGAGCCGCCAATGAGGCTGAGAAAAGAGAGTTGCCGCGAATGCAAGAAAGAAGGAAGCCGATGATGATGCCAAATAGAGAGCTGCGACGACTTATGAGAAGCTCAAGGTCGATGACATTGTGAAGTTCAAATCCATGAAGCTAGCTGATCGAAAGAATGCCAGAGAGGCTAAGAAGAAAGTGGAGCTAAAGGACAAGAAAGTTCTAGGAGAGGGTGACGTTGTGTTCGCCCTTGCTTGTGGTGCTGCCCCCAAACCACTACAGTGTATTTCCCCTGTAGAGATCACAGATATTGCAAGTGGCGAGGATGATGGTGGAAAGCGCACCTCGGTTTCTCACAAGTCCGTCACTCCTACGAAGCGCATAGGAGGGAAAAGTTGTAGCTGCTCCAAAAGAAAAAGGTCCATCCCTAGTGATCCACCGAGTACTTAATCTATTCAAAAGAAGAAAAGAAATAAGAGAGATTAGTAGTATTAGTAATTATTATAGATATTACTGATGTTTTGGTTATGTAGGCCCATAGTATATGCGAGTACAACCCTCGCTTTTGGACTTTGAAGGCACGTGTGGTTCTCATGTATAACCTTTCATTAGAAAGAAAGATATCAGATATATAGTTTGGTTTTGATATGTGGAAAGGAAATATTAATTAACTTTTCCTAAATTGTGTTTCACGTTAAGTGCTCGAATGTTCGTCTTATGTTTTCCACCATCCAGTACTTTCACAAGCGTACTTATTGTTACACCAAGTGAATGCAATTGGTGACCCTACTCTATGGGTGTTCCCAATCGTGGAGAGATCACTGATCGTGCGCTGGTTTCGCTTGTGGGGTTCCCATTGTTCAGGGATCCTAAGGTATGTAAAATCCATCCTAGGTGCCCTCCGCCTAGAGTTCGTTAGTCTTATGTCGTGAGAGGGCATGGACGTAATGATTCATCCTATTTTGGCTCTCCCGTCATTCCTTCGGGTTTAGAGCGCGAGGGCGTTGTTTATTCGCCAAAGGGTACGGGGATCCAGACCCATTGGGTTGGATGGTGGCCGATGGGCTGCCCCCAATTCCGGAGACTCGGGAACGAAACCATTTATCCACGGTCTCGTTGTTGGTTCGAGATTAGAGAGGTTCCCGGATCCTAACCCGATGGGTCGGAGGAGCCATAGGATGCTCGATATCACACTAGCTTGGTTGGTGGGCTACCCCCCGAGTCCGAGGATTTGGAAGCAGAATGATTTATACTCGGTCTCGTCGTTGATTCGAGTAGAGTTATTTATACTTGGTCGCGTCGTGGGCTTAGGACTCGAGAGGTGTTATTTATACTCGGTCTCGTCATTGGTTCGAGAATCGAGTGGCGGTACCGGCCCCCGTGCTCAAGGTGTCGACCCGACATCATTTGTGCTTGGCCTCGTCGTTGGTTCGAGTCCTTAGTGGTGGTACCGGCTCTCGTGCTCAGGGTGCCGATCTGGCGTTCGTGTGTTTGTTTGTGCAAGCTAGTTGTGATAGTTAATCGAATATATCATGGAGAAAGTAAACACATCGAGGACACAGAGAAATTAAACATCATCTTTACTAGTAACTTTGTCAGTAACATCCTTTACAATGCCTTCATTTAAGCGAAACAAAACATTGTTGGAAAGCATAAAAACTGTACACTAGGTTATGTGAAGTAGCGACGAATATGTTCACTGTTCCATGCCCTTGGGAGCTCGGCTCCATCGACAGTCGCTGATCTGAAAGTTCCATCTCCGAGCCTTCGTTGTATGACATACGGACCTTCCCAGCGAGGACTGAAAACATCCGATGAGGGAAAGATCCATTTCAGGACAAGGTCGCCGACATTGCAGTCCTTATGGAGGATTTAGAGTTGAAGTATCGGGATACTCGTTGGCGCTGAGCAGTAGCTCTGAGCTCGGCTTCATTCCTTTTCTCTTCGAGTGAGTCAAGTGATTCCAAAAGAAAGTCTTAGTTGGTCTTTGGATCGTAATAAGTAACTCGATAAGATTGAAGTTTTTGCTCAATGGGAATGACGGCTTCGGATCCATAGGCGAGGGTGAATAGAGTATGGCCGGTCGCCGACTTAGGGGTGACCCGGTAGGCCCATAGGGCCTGAGGGAGCTCGTCTTCCCATAAGCCTATGGCCTTTTCCAAACGCTTTTTGATTATGGATTTAATCATTTTGTTGACAGCCTCGACTTGCCCATTGGCCTAAAGGTGAGCCAATGTCGAGAATCTCTTTTTTATGTAGTGCCATTGGCAAAAAGTCTTGAACTTTGCGCTCTCAAACTAGGTTCCATTATCTGAGATGATGGCCTGAGGGACTCCATAGCAGGTGATGATATTATGAGCAACAAAGTTGATTATTTTCTTGGTGGTGATTGTAGTGAGAGCTTAGGCTTACGCCCATTTGGTGAAGTAATCAACTACGATGATGGTGTAGCGTGTCCCACCTTTGGCCATTGGGAGCGTCCCAATAATATATATCCCCCACATGGCAAATGACCAAGGGCCGACCATTTGCGTTAACTCGGTAGGCGGGGATCTTTGAGAAGCGCTGGCACTTGTCACGTTTGTGGGTGTAACTTGCGGCATTTTGGTCGAGCATGGGCCGCTAATAGTCGTACCTGATGATTTTTCTTCCTAGGGTTTTCCCCTTTGTGTGCTTGCCGAACTTGCCTTCGTGCATGTCTGTCGGTACGCGGTCATCGTTGTCGTGGGCTACGTACCGGAGTAGTGAGATAGAGAAACCTCTACGGTAGAGCACTCCATCCAAGGTGATATAGCGAGATGATTGGTGAGTGAGTGCTTGTCTTTCTTCCTAGTGCCTCGGGAGGGTCCCATCTAGCAATTATTTCTTAATTGGTGTCATCCAAAACCCGGGCTCGGGTTCGGTCTCTGTTGCCATTATTGATTCAGTCTGCATCTGATCAAAGCTTGGAGAATCAAGTACTTTGACTGGGGAAAGTTCCGTAAGGTGCGCATCCCCGGAGCTTGCCAACTTGGCTATGAGTCTGCTTTCTCATTTTTTTCCCAGGGGATATGCGTGATGATGTAGTGGTCGAAGTTGGTGAGGAGTTCACGAACCTGAGCGAGGTAGGGAGCGAGCCATGCCCCCTTGGCTTAGTACTCTCCCTGCACCTGACGTACGATGATATGTGAGCCAGAGTAGATTTAGATAGCCTTGATGTTGAGTTCAATTGCGATTCTAAGTCCAACGATTAAGGCCTTGTATTCTGCATCATTGTTGGTAACAGGGAAGTTGAGTCTTAAAGTGTAGCATATCGAGCATCCCTCTGGTGTGATGAGAACATATCCGGCACCAAAGCACTTATTGTTGGAAGACCTATTCGCGAATAGTTTCCATTGGATGTCTGGGGCTTCGATGTTTTCTGGAGGAGACTCTACTGGGATGGTGAATTCTGCTATAAAGCCGGCAAGAGCTTGTCCGAGGATGGCTCAGCGAGGGATAAATGTGATTTCGAACTGACTCAGCTCTATATTCCACTTTACTAGTTGTCCAGATTCTGCGGGTCGCTACAGGACCTACCGTAGCAGCACGTCAGCATAGACTTTGATGGGTAAGGCTGGAAGTATGGTCGCAGCTTCCGGGAGGAGATCAAAAAGCAGTAGGCTAGCTGCTTGAGCTTTGGGTAGTTCTTTCTTCCCCCGTTAGTCTCTTGCTGATGTAGTAAACGAGTCATTGGACACAATCTTCGATGTGCACGAGCGCGGAGCTAATTTCCTGCACATAAACAGCCAAATAAACATATAAATCCTCGTGGTCCACATGTTTGGACAAGATAGGTGGTCACTCTAAGTGATTCGAAAGGTCCTTGAGTGCGGCGACGCATTCTGGGGTCCATGCAAAGTTGCACTTCCCCTTTCGAATTACGTCGAAAAAGGGAATGCATTTGTCAGTGGCTTTAGAGATGAATCAACTTAAAGCGACGACCTTTCCATTTATTTGAACATCCTTGATACTCTGAGGGGCTTGAATGTCCTAGATAGCTTTGATCTTATCTGGGTTGGCTTCGATGCCTCGGGAATTGATAATAAAACCCAAGAATTTTCCCGATTCAATGCCAAAAGAGCATTTTAAGGGAATGAGTTTCATGTCATACTGGCGGAGGACATTGAACATTTCGGAGACGTCACGAACGTGGTCGTTTGAAATTTTTGATTTTATAAGCATATCGCTCACGTATACTTTCATGGATCTTCCGATCTAGTCCCAAAAATGGAGTTGACTAGTCGTTGATAAGTGGCTCCTGCATTCTTAAGACTGAAGGGCATGACGCGATAGTAGTAGAGTCCGAGGTCGGTTATGAAAGAAGTATGATCCTGGTCGGGGAGGTACATCGGAAGTCAATTGTATCTCGAGTAGGCATCCATAAAGGACAAAAGCTGGTATTCGGTGGTTGAATCGACGAGCTGATTGATCTTTGGAAATGGGAAGTTGTCTTTAGGACATGCCTTATTCAAATCGGAGAAGTTGACACACATTCGCCACTTGCCGTTTGCCTTTTTGACCAAAACTGGATTAGGGATCTATTCGGGGTAGTCAGATTCACGAATGAAGTCGTTACTGAGTAGTCTATTTATCTCTTCCTTGAGTGCGTTCGATCTTCTGGTTCCCAAGAATCGGGGTTTTTGCTTGACCGGAGGTTGCAAGGGGTCGAGAGCTAGCTTGTGACAAGCGATCATGGGGTCGATGCCACACATATCAAAATGGGTCCAAGCGAGCACATCTAGGTTGGCCCTTAAGAATTCCACAAGATCTTCTCTCATTGCGGGGTAGAGTTGCTATCCAACTTTCAAGACCATTGTCGAGTCGTCCGGGTTGACCAAACATCCACCATAGATTCAACTAGGGGTAGCCCTTTCGGAGTCGGGCTCTTCGTCCTCCCTTGGATCGAGATCGTTGGAAAGACGGAAGTGACATTTGAGCCAAGGATCAGATGACTTTCATTGCTATGCGGTATGGTCTTAGCGCAAGAAGGCGGAGGCACGGTCTTGCCTTAGTCCTTTTTGTGTGCATTCTTCCATTTTATTGCATAACATTCTCAAGTTGTTGCTTGGTCACCTTTGACTGTGTCGATCCCACTCTCTATTGCGAACTTCATTAGGAGAGACCATGATGACATGCAGACTCAGAACTCTGTAAGGATGGGACGTCCAAAGATGACATTGTACGGAGAAATGACGTCGATCACCACAAAAGTGAGGATTCAGGCCTGGCTCAGATCCCCATCTCCAAGCTCTATAGGTAGGTCAACCATGCCTACTGGCTGATTGGAAGATCCATTGAAGCAATTGTGACGGTCCGCCCCGCACCAGCCGACATTTCCAATGAAAATGCGCTGTGCTGATGCCGACTAGCACAGGATGGTCACCAAAGAAAGGAAAACAAGGGAATTTGAACTAACAAGGAACTTGTAGAATGTCTCACAGCGCATGGAATAAAATATAATAATAACATACTTGACATAAATCAGGCGAGACAGTGCATAAGCTGAAAACTAAACCATGATCATCATAGCAGTGGAAATTCAAAATACAGCTTATGTTCCACATCATCGTTATTACAAATTTTAAAACTGTCTCTAAAGCAAAATAAGAAAGGTACACTACTAATGCCCAAAGTAGTGACCAGCAGCGACACAGGGAGAATATATGTATATATCATACGTAGAAGCCTGCTGCTCGTCTCCAGTACAGCTACTCGTGTATAATCACCTGACCTGTCTCTAGTCTGCCCGTTTAAGAGCACCCAGAGTAATAAGAAGAGACATAAAACTATGGGTCATACAAAAGTATGGTATGAGCAATAAGCAGCAAAACAGAACAATAACAGGTACACTAAACCATACCTGAACCTGGACCTACAACCAAAGAATTAGCACAACAAGATGTACAATACTCTAAGGTGACACTAACATATGTTGTAAAGATATGAGGGTGGGGGTGTGCATGTCATAATGATGGCAAACAATCAAGCATAGCAACCATCCTGACATCTCTCACTCAGTGCGTAAAGCAAACGATATCCACTGCTTTGATCACCCAAACCCTTGCTATGATCACTATGCCCCATGGAGTCATGGCGACTCCACCGCACTGATCCATAGCCACTAGTCCTTGCTATGTCCACTCTGCCCCATGAAGTCATGACGACTTCAATGCACTGGCTCATAGTCATGCTACGATCACTCTGCCCCATGGAGTAATAACTACCCCACTGCACTGATCCGTAGCCTAACATTCGTCTCTCGGTGGTGAATCAAAGCTATGGACGTCGACAACTCCTTAGCACATGTCCCGCAGCAAAGCCCAATCATCAAGTTAACTCGTTGGTTCCCATCTTGAACCTGAGTACAAACTTCTTCTTTGGACTACCTTTGCATCTCGGGTTTTGGTTATCATTTCCGGATCGTTTCAGTCTTCCTTCTCATCTTTGGTTCGGTTCGGTCGTGCTTACCCATCGGATTGGGTCGTGATACCCCACTTGGTTCGGATAATGACTCCAGGCTCCATGGCTCCACCAGTTTGGTCTTCCCCTTCAAGCTTTGGGTCATGACTTGCTCCCTCAGGCGGTTCGTGGCACACTCCAGGAGAGCGGGTCGGTTCGAGATATATGCTCCAGGTCGGGTCATGGTGCCACACTGGTTCGGATCGTGCCATTTTCTGCAGATCGGGTCGGAGTTGCATGGTGCTTCACGGTTCTGTCTGGGTCGGGTCGTGGTCTTCAAGTGCGAGCAGTTCGTGGTACACTCCAGATGCCAGCGGTTAGGGTCGTGGGATGCTCCACGAGCGGGTCGGTTCGGAGGGGTGCGATCCGATTCGGTTTCCTGCACAGTTTTCTACACTTTGTCCAACGAGCTATTTATGCCATATGACGGCATTTTCGACCATTCAACCACAAATCATACCAAACAGTAATAGCAACATGTATAATCATCCCCAAACATCAGAACAACAATTTAACATGTTTATACGGATCAAACATACCCAAAAACTCATGTTTTTCCCTTAATTCCCCTTAATCATGTTTAAGCATACAATTAGCAAATCTTATCCAAATTAGCCCAAATTTCTATCAAAGCCCTAAAATAATATTTTAAAATTTCACAAATTTTTCTGAGCCATAATTTCGCTAATTATCACTAATCACCCCTAATTAGCCGTAATTAGTGAAAAACAATGCAAATCACTCACCTTAGCCATAAATAAAACTTAGATATGAAACTATCTCTTATTTGGGGCGTCTTCCTATGCAACACAGCAGCTCCAACTCTGATTTGGTGTTGATTTGCCTTGATTTGATGTAGATCTTCTTAATTAGTGATTAGAAGGTGATTTTAGAAAGTGGAGGCCATGGCTAAGGCTAGAGAAATGTTTTAGGCGGCTGAGAAAATGAAAATAGATCGTTTCCTAACTGATTTCAGCCTCCCTATAACCCTAATCCCGAAATGGGTTATGGGCCTAGCTGCTAATCACCCTAATTAGGCCCGGTTAAGCTGTTTTTCACCTTCTAAACCTTATTTCAGTCATATCTCTCAAACGGTAAGTCCGTTTGATAAATGTGACCACTTTTGGGAAAGGTAAACCATCATCTGGATCTAATGAAAGTGGTCTCAGGTCAAAACTCCTTACCAATCAAAAGTTATGGGCAAAACAAGATTCTCCAGGGGCAAAACGGTCATTTAAAAATCGGCAAAAATCGTGAACATGGGAAATGACCCCAATAGTCGTTCCCCAAAGGTACACGACTATACGACCTCATATGATAATGAAATAAATATTCTACAACCCTCCGACGCGTAGAGTGCGGGTCGTTACACTCTCCCCTCCTTAAGAAATTTCACCCCCGAAATTCCTTAAACAAAAACATACAAAGGTGTTCCGCATGCCTATCAGTCACTCACAAACAATCAAACATACAAAATAAACCTATCCTGGCATGCAGAAAGACTAAATCGAAATGAAAACCTTACCAGGCAAAGAGTTCTGGATACGTCTCCTTAATGCTCTCCTCTGTCTCCCAAGTACATATTTTCATCCTCGCCTCCACTGAACCTTGACTAGATTCATCACTTTCCTTAGAAGTTACTTCGTATCGTGCTCGACAATACGAATCGGCTTGCGGTTTCCAACCGCCTCGGGTTCTACTTCGACATCATCCAACTGATCAGGTGAAATAGTCACATCGGGGTCGTGCACGAATTTCCTTGACTGGGAAACATGAAATACGTTATGAACTCCCGCCATCTTGCCCGACAACTCAACTTTATATGCCAAATTCCCAACTTGTTCGAGAACTGGGAATGAACCAACAAATCTTGGTGTTAACTTGCCTCTCCTACCAAATCGAATCGCGCTCTTTAACGGAGAAATCTTGATCACCAAGTCGCCAATGGAGAATTTTAAATCTCTTCTCCTCTTATCAGCATAACTCTTCTGCCTATCCTGAGCAGCCTTCATTCGTTGTTGGATAACCTTAATCTTGTCTGAAGTTTCTCTTATCAAATCCGGTCCAAGCACAAATTTCTCACCGGTTTCTAACCAACATGATGGTGAGTTGCATGGTCTTCCGTACAATGCTTCATATGGAGTCATACCAATACTGGCTGATAACTATTATCATACGCGAACTCCACTAGATGAAAATAGTCATCCCATGATCCACCAAAATCTAATATGCAAGCTCTCAAGAGATCTTCTAATACTCGATTCACCCTCTCTGTCTAACCGTCGGTTTGAGGATGATACGCAATACTGAGATGTAATTCTGATCCTAAAGCCTCTTGTAAGCTCTTCCAAAATCTACTAGTGAACAATGGATCTCGGTCACTTACAATGCCTTTGGGTACTCCATGAAATCTCACTACCCACTTCATGTACAGTTCTGCTAATTTAGCTGTCGTTCTATTTGACTTGACGGGTATAAACTTCACACTCTTGGTCAATCGGTCGACAATCACCCAAATGCTATTATGGTCTGATCTAGTCCTTGGTAACCCATTAATGAATTCTATTGAGACTTGTTCCCATTTCCATTCTGGAATTTCTAATGGTTGCAACAAACCACTAGGTTTCTTTTGCTCAGCTTTAACTAGCTGGCAATTTATGCATTTGGATATAAACTTCCCAATGTCTCTTTTCATTCCTTCCCAGTAGTAGGTCTGCTTCATATCTCGATATATTTTATTACCATTGGGATGTATAGTCAGTTTTGAGTAATGACATTCTCCAAGCATTTCATCTCTCAATCCATTGACATCGGGCACAACTAGTCTTCTATTCTTTCTATGCCATCTATCTCGATCAATCCCATACTTGTTCATCTCCTTGTCGATACCCATCTCTAACTTGGAGATGATTTCCAATAAGTTAGATCGTCCCTCTGACTGGAACCAATCCGCTCAATCAAAGTGGGTCTGATCGTCAAACTTGTTAACATTGTTGGATCTAATTCACACTTAGGTCTGAAATCATACCCTGTGATATACTCTGGTTGCTTCCATTCAAGAAACATAGCCCCTAAACTGGCATGTCTTCCACTCAATGCATCAGCTACTTCATTGCCCTTTCCAGGTGTATATGCGATATCGAAATCATAGGAAGCCAAGAATTCTAACCATCTTTGCTGTCGGAGATTTAGATCCTTTTGAGAGAAGAGATACTTTAACGATTAATGATCAGTAAACAACTCGAATCTTTCTCCCAAGAGATAATGTCTCCACATCTTCAACGCGAACACGATCGCTGCCAATTCCAAATCGTGGGTAGAGTATCTTTTCTCATGCGGTTTCAGCTGCCAACTTGCATAAGCTACAACCCTACCTCCTTGCATCAACACAAAATCTAGTCCGGTACCACATGCGTCCGTGTATACTGTCATCTCTTCATTCCCTTTAGGAACGACTAACACTGGTGCACGCGTCAACTTTTCCTTTAGACTCTTGAATGCATTTTCGCACCTTTCGTCCCAAACAAAAGTTTGATTCTTCTTGGTCAATTGAGTCAACAGTGCTGCTATCTTGGAGAAGTCTTGGATAAACTTACGATAATATCCAGCTAATCCCAAGAAACTTCTTACGTCTTTTGCATTCTTGGGCATAGACCAATCTTGTACCGTAGCGACTTTCGCAGGATCCATGACAATACCATTATCTAATACAACATGGCCCAAGAATCTCACTTCCCTCCTCCAGAAGTGACACTTAGAAAACTTCGCTTTCAGTTGGTGTTTCCTCAACACCTCCATCACTATCCTCAAATGTTCCTTGTGTTCTTCCTCTGTCCTCGAGCAAACCAAGATATCGTCTACGAACACAAGAACAAACTTATTCAATTGATCCCTGAATACTCTATTCATAAGATCCATAAAATATGCTGGTGCATTGGTCAACCCGAATGGCATGACCAACCACTCATAGAATCCAGACGACGTCCGAAAGGCCGTTTTAGCTATACACTACACCATAACAGCTATTTTGGAACACATGTATGCGGAAATTTGGAACTGTTTTTGACCGTTCCAACTTAAGCATGGCTTACAGCCGTTCTGCTAGTTTGGGATGATATTACACCTACTTAAGAACGGCCTTCAACCATTACAGTGTTATCACAATCACTGGCCGTTCCAAATGACAAATTGTTCGCACGTTTCTCAAATCCCTTCGTACGCCCCCAAAATAGTGTCCTGCTATTCACACCAAACTATCCACTATCGGTCACCATCCTCATTCGGCAGTTCACGGCCAAACGGCAGGTTTGCACAAATTTACACTGTGCGGCGGTTGTTTATGACTGAATAATGTGAATGTGGCTCGGTTGTTCACCATCGAATAGAAATGTGTGTTGGTCGGAAGAGGAAAGTGGGATGTGAATAGCAGGACACCCCCAAAATAATAGCGCGAAACTGAATTATTTCCCCTCCAATTCCTTTTATTTACCTCCAACGTGACCTTCATATCCTCTTCCCCATTTCCTTTTTTCTCCGTATCGAGTGAAGTAAATTTTCATTCGTTTATCTCCCCCTCCGCATCGCTGGAATCGCTAGAATAAGTCGATGATAGTTTAATCGGGCCGTTGCTGCGGTCGTTTGACCGATCCAAGAATACCCAAATCCACCGTTAGATCCAATTGTCGTAGGATTTGTATTTGTCTTACTTTTTGGTGATACCTTGTCATTCACTTTTTCAGTTCCTGATGATTATGCCAAAGAACTAGTAGATATTTTTGGTTACGAGTGATGCTTGCGTGAATTGTTTATCTTCATCATTTGGTCCTATGTTGCTATTTGCACCTATTGAACCCAGATTTTTAGTGAATCAAAAATGAAAAGAAAAATTATAGTTAGGTCACTTAATCAGGAAAACCTACAATGATAATCTAGGAATCTAAAGGCTCAAAGACCCATCCTTCTTTGCAATGTATGTGCCAAATAGGGTCCAATATACCATGTCCTTGATGTATACATATGATTGTTTTTTGAATTATGTATGGTACTGCACCAAAAAAAAAATTTGTTGACATAGTAGAGTAATTGATTTTAGAATATGATCTGCATGAATTATGATCAGAAAATGATTGCATATGGTAACAAATTATCAAATATTTTATTTTAAATATAGGAAGATGATGGTGATATTATAAGGTCGTTACCATGAACTTTAAATGTGCTGAAATACAAATATTTTGGGTTCAAAAGACGTTCTCAGTCTTGGTATGTCATTAATATGGATTATATGCTGACGATAATTTCAGGTTTCCACTATTGTAAATGCATCCACCGCTAAGTAACATATGTCCATGTTGCATATGCTACTGCCTTAGTGATCATATGCATGTTTATTTACACTTCTGCCTGTAGGCATATGCTTGAGCATGTGCACTTGTGCGTACATGAGTATAAAACGTAGTACTTCAGATATTAAGTAACATATATATCAAATGTTGGCAGTCTTCTGAATTTTGGAATTTGCAAACAAAATTATTTGCAAGTAATTCATGTATAGAGAACCATTTCATACTTCTGATCAGAATGGCCAAACAAACTGAAATGAATGACATATTTTTGGGCATGAGTTAAAATCAAGTAGTCATGTTGTTCATCATTAAATCATGGATTATATGAGTTAACTAATCTTAATATCGCTGTGAAAAAAAACCAAGGGTTTGAACTGGTTATCCAACAATTGCTATCCAAAACATAGTCAGGAACTAACAAAGTTTGGTAACTAATTCAACTCATGCGACCGCATGTTCTCAAGTGAAGTCTGCTTACTCTTCCTGCCAAAATTCATTTCCTCTTCTATTGAAACATTCGCAAATTTGCTAAGTTGTCATACCCTTTATTATTTTCCCAACAACAGCGCACAGGAGTTCCAACAAGCTTTGGATGTCTAGGGAATTTGCTGCATGTTTATCAATCGAAGGACGCTAGTTATATAGCCCATATATCATTAGCTGTGCAACATATACATCAATGTTCTAAATTATAACCAAGTAACAAGCTTTGAATGTCACTTAGCTTTCTCAATATAATTCCTTTTTCTAGGAATTTAATTTTCGAAATCATTCCGAGTGCTAGTTGATGAAAAATCTAACACATGCTGACTAAAATTGAACTACCTAACAATTATGATGGCTCTTATATACTTGCTAATTACATTCTTTATTTTTGTGTAATTCATGATGAAGAATGTTTCTTTACAAATCTGACAAAAAAGAAAGAATATGTAAAATGTGCTAATTACGGTGGCTGTGTTATAGTGAAAAAATTATGTATCTCAATAGGATCCTTAATAAAATCTTAACTTCAAATTTTAATTAGTCTATTGTTTGTATATAATCCCTTAATTGAAATTGTCAGTTAACTCGATTTAGTACTACGCGATAAGCATTTGTACGACAATGGTAAACAATTTGTATGGAGTGAGTGGAGGGATCCAACTAGTGAATTGCACATCCTGAGAAATATGGGACAAACATATTACTATATATGGTATTAATATCATATAACATCGAGGATATTTTTATTGCATTAAACTATTTTAAGATTAAGTGTATACCAGTCAGAAGTAATTATGGAATACTCAATCTGGACTTGTGTAGTTAAAGCGGCACTAAAGCCATGCGAAATTCTTGATGTAGCCTGTAATGCTCTTCAACCACTACACATTTCATTTTAACATTATTGAATAGCAAATGCACTTTAAACCATGCTGTTTTTCCTCAAAACTTGTTAAATCTTAGCAGCTGCTTTAGCAATGCTGGTACAAAAGGCTAATTTGACTAACTCTAAACCAAATAAAAAACCATCTATGTATGGTTTCAACAAAATAAAAATATGACTAAATATCAGTGCAAAACATTTTCTTTTGAATTTTGTAAACATATAAGATTTGTAGAACAATAATTCATGCAAGAAGCATGTTTCATAATTGCGTGTAACGCATGTGCCGTAACGCAAACGCTTGTTGCTAATAAATAATGTTTTCTTTAGTTTATAGTAGTTTAAGAATGCATCATTTACTACTAACTGTATTGAATGGAGTAATTGGTACTGGTCTTAAAAGATTTACTGAATTTAGAACTTTAATTTGCCTTTAGTATATCTTTTAAGATTTCAAGTAAAATCGCATAAGTTACAGAGTTATTGAAGGCTAAACATAAACATATTACCAAAGAAAAGACCCACTTCCAAAAATGCTATATTTACTTTGCGATCTCCTTATGCTTCCCTTTAGTCCACCCATTTGATTTACTTTAGCCCACATACTAATTTATTTAGTTATGTACAAGAAGTTAAATATGCAGTTCCACTTTTTTGTACCAAAAAGTTGACAAACGAATCTATAGCTTGCTTTCATTTAACTGTGCCATTTCAAAGTGCATTGAAGATTGTTATCAAACGAGATTCTGTAAACAGTAATGTAACAAAGCTAACTTATTTGATGTGCTGTTATAGATTGGATGGTTGTGCTCGAATGCAGTAATGGTAGCTTAATTTGTTCATGTCTCCTTTTTGTGATTTGTTTCTTTATGGTTGATGTTTACTTCATCGTGCATTGCAACTTCCTTCATATGCCTGTAAGCAAAATGAAGGATCAATTAGCATTAAGCATATAATGTTATGGTGTGTGGGTTGACCACTGTAAGTGCACGTATGCAGAAACTGTTTAAAAAATAAAAAATGAGTTGTAGTAGTGTGAAGGGTAAAAATTGAGCAGTTTGTTTAAATATGTTGATGGTTTCTGGAGTTTACTTTAGTGTTTATTCCTCTTCGTCCTCCCTTTCATGCACCAATAATTCGTGCTTGAGTATTAAGTTTATGACTAATATCATTGTTTGTTATCATCATGTTAACGCTGTTTGTTGTCATCCTATTAAGACACTGCAGCAAGTCATAGAAATAAAGGCAGATTTTTTTTTTTTTTTCCTCCCAAATTTTGTATTACAGAATGATCTGATAAGCGAAAATGGGCCATTCCAGTGAATTTAGTACATCTTCCACTGTCTTTAAACTTAGCGGTCTCATCAAATTTTCTCTAATTTTCAGGACGGTGGATAGAGCAAATAATCTGAGTGAGCAAACACCAAAATCTGACGTTTTAAGACGGCCAAATGTCTTATGAGTTAAATTTCTGATAAGGATTGCAGATTTTGATTTGAAGATGAAAGAGAAATGTTGTATTGATTTTTCAGAATGCAAATGTTCATAAAACTGAATTGAATTACAAACGTTCTCCAGCATCGTTTATGCTTAAGCCCAAAACTTATTATATTGGGCTGTACATAGGCCCATGACCTTTATACAAAAAACAATGTTTATATAATGTCTCTATCAGGTAAAGTCGGCTAACACGTTAATTGCCCCCCTCAATTCTAGGGTTGGCTGAAAGAAAAAAACCCTAAAATTGATTTGAGCGTGACGAGTTAGCCTCCGACACAGATAAACTCGAGTTGCTTTCTTCAGCTCTTCTGACCTTGTGCGATGCTTTGGATACTCCTTCTCTAGCTTCCAAAGCAATTGAAGTGAGACGCCAGACTTTGTTTTCATGCTGATTTGAAGAAGATGATTGACGGATCTGACTTGTTGAAGATGTACAAGGTAATTTTCCCTGATTTGAAGAAGGTGATTGATGGATCTGGCTTGTTGACGATTAAGCTGTTGAAAGTTGATGGATCTTCAGATCGTCTCTAAGTCTAGTGAAGCTTTTGGTGGAAAGTGCTTTGGTAAGTATGTCTGCACGTTGGTGAAAGGAAGGTATATAGTTTATTTGCAGCTTTCCATTCCTTACTTGCTCTCTAACAAAATAAATGTCTATTTCGATGTGTTTTGTACGAGCATGTTGAACTGGATTTGCAGACATGTAGATAGAACTTTGATTATCACACCATATAGTTGCTTTTGATGATATATTTAGCTGTAGTTCTTTGAATATGGATTGTATCCACATAATTTCAGCAGTAGCACTTGCAATACTCATGTATTCTGCCTCTGCACTTGATTTTGATATAGTAGACTGCTTTTTAGAGCTCCAAGATATTAAATTACTACCCATATAAATGCAATATCCAGTAGTTGATCTTCTGTCATCTGGATCAGCAGCCTAATCAGAATCAGTATAGCCTGTAATATTAAGATTCTTTCCTCCTTGTAGTGTCAAGCCATAATTGATTGTGCCCTTTAGATATCTTAAAATTCTTTTGACTGCTCTCCAATGTTCATCTTTAGGGTCCTATAAAAATTGAGAAACTTTGTTAACACTGAAAGCTATATCAGGTCGTGTTATGGTTGCATATTGTAATGCACCAACAACACTTCTATATTGTTTAATATTGTTTATAGATTCTCCCCTATTTTTTGAAAAATGTTGACTGGAAATCATTGGTGTTGGTTGATCTTTTGCTTCAGCCATGTCAGTTTTAATAAGTAGCTCAGTTATATACTTCTTTTGACTTAAGAACATTTCTGAACTTGATTTCCTTTTTGCTTCAATTCCAAGAAAGTAAGAAATTTCTCCCAAATCTTTAATAGAAAATTCCCTGTTTAGATATTTGATTAGATTTGCTATCTCATCATCACTGCTACCTGTCACAATTAAATCATCAACGTATATAAGTATATAGACAGTAGATGATTGATTAATTTTAACAAACAATGAATTATCAGATTTTGTGGGCCTGTATCCCATAATGTTTAAAGTTGACTTGAGTTTTTCAAACCAAACCCTCGGTGCTTGCTTCAGTCCATAAATTGCTCTTTTCAATCTGCAAACAAGATTTGGATTTTGAATATATCCCTCTGGCTGTTGCATAAATATTTCTTCTTGTATTTTGCCATTGAGAAAGGCATTGTTCACATCTAAGTGTCTAATTTTCCGTTGATTTGACAAGGCTATAGAAAAAATAATTCTAATTGTAGTTGGTTTGACTACAGGCGAGAAGGTCTCATTATAATCAAATCCATATATTTGTGTAAACCCCTTAGCAACTAACCTTGCCTTATATCTATTGACACTTCCATCAGGATTTGTTTTTAATTTGTAAATCCATTTGCAACCAATTAAATTTTTATCCTTTGGTTGTTGAACCAGTTCCCACGTCTGATTTTTAATAAGAGCATTAAATTCATCATCCATTGCTGCTCTCCATTTTTTGCTCTTGACAGCTTGACTATAAATTAGAGGCTCCTCTTGATTTAGAGCTGCAATATATAGTTTGGGTTTAAATATGCCACTTTTGGCTCGAGTCATCATGGAGTGACCAGTATTTGTTGGTTCAGTAGTATCAATCTGATCTGAATTTCCTTCAGTAACAGGTAGTTCTTCATCAGAACTATTTGATTCACTGTTTGAGCTTTGAACACTTCTAGAATTTAAATCTTCATTTTCTTCTATTATAGATGTGCTTTTGGCGAGGCTGGGTGGTTCACTATCATTACTACTGTGCTGAAGGTTATCAGTAGTATTGATTCTTTGAGCATCAGCAGCCAAGTTATCACCTGTTACTTGAAGAAAATCTGAAAGTTGTGGAATACATGGTATGTTTTCATTACCTCTAACAATTTTGCTTGTTGTTTTGATAGTTGCCTGTGTGAATGGAAATATATTTTCATTGAATTTGACATGTCTACTAATGAATATTCTTCCATTCTCGTCAATACATATGTAACCTTTTTGTTTAACAGCATACCCAAGAAAAGTACATGGCCTTGATCTGAATTCTAACTTATGTTTATTATAAGGCCTCAAATAGGGAAAACATAAGCATCCAAATGGTTTTAACTCATTGTAATCTGGTTTAACTTTATACAATACTTCTAATGGACTTACATTCTTTAATACTGCTGTGGGCATTCTGTTTATTAAATAAACCGCAGTATTAAATGACTCACACCAGAATTTTAATGGTAAACCAGCATGTGCTAATAAAGTTAAACCACTCTCTACAATATGCCTATGTTTCCTTTCAACTAAACCATTCTGTTCTGAAGTGTATGGGCAAATAGTTCTGTGTATAGTGCCTTTGCTATCAAAATAACTGATAAGGGATTTATATTCAGCCCCACCATCAGACTGTAAAATCTTTACCCTAGTGTTGAATTGATTCTCTATCATATTCATAAATTTAACTACTATATCATGAGTATCAGATTTATTTTTCAAAAAATAAATCCAAGTATATCATCAACAAAGGAGATATAATATTTGAAACCAAAATCAGTAGATATAGGTGCTGGTCCCCAAAGATCAGTAGCTACTAATTCAAAAGGTTTAGTGTAATTAGTTAATGAGTGATTAAATGGTAGTTTATGGTTCTTGCCCATTTGGCAATAAGTACAAACATATGGCAAGGAAATATCTTTATATGAGATAATATTTTTACGTAGAACATTTTTAACAACATTGACACTAGGGTGACCTAACTTGTAATGCCACAAATCAAAAATACTTTTGTTACTGTTTTCATGTTGAACTATAGCATTATAGCAAAGACCATCTTTTGCAGAAGTTAGTTGATCTCCAAGTTTGAATTTGTACAGTCCTTTGACTTCATTACCCTGCAAAAGAATTTCATGTGTCAACATGTCTTTAACAACACAATAGTTTGGATAAAATTCAAAATATACATTATTATCCTTTGTAAATTGTGACACACTCATTAAGTTTTTCTTTATCTTAGGCACCCTTAATAATTTATGTAAAAATAATTGTCTCTTGCCAGTTAAGATAGCATTACCATTGCCAGTTAAGATAGCATTACCAGTATGAGAAATACTAATGCACTTACCATCACCTATGGTTATTAACTGATTACCTCTATATTCTTTATTCCCAAGGTTGAGATTATCTAAGTTGTTGGTCATATGATTTGTAGTACCTGAGTCTGGAAACCAGTTATCATCAATAATTGATTCAGATCTGCTGTCAGACTGATTACATTGATTTCCACTTGATTGACCTTCTGAATCTTGTTGTGCTTGAGCCACATTAGCATTAGGATTATTCTGGCTTTGACTGTAATTCCCTTGATTACCATAATAGTTTGAATTAAACCTGAAGAAACACTTAAGAGCTGTATGTCCCACTTTTTCATAGATTTGACACTTGGGTTTGTTATTATTGTTGCTCCATCTACCCCTTCCTCTTCCTCTGGAGGGGAATCCACCTCTCTGACTGGTATTATTATTCTTGTAATTGCCTTGACCTCTGCCTCTATTGTTAACAGCGCAGTTAATAGAGTAATCATTATCAGTAGCTTTCTTGATATCAATTCTTGCCTCATGTGAAAGAAGTATGGCATGAACTTCATCAAGTGGGGGAGTATCTCTTTGTGTTGTTATTATGGCTACTACAACCTCATATTCACTTCCTAACCCATTTAGTAAACACAATACCTATTCAGAATCATCAATATTACTCCCTATTGCTTTTAACATATCGCAAATATTTTGGACCTTTCCCAAATATTCTCTCATACTCAAGTTGTCTTTCTTACAATTTTGAAGTTTCCTTTTATAATACAAAGCTTTGGCTTGAGACTGAGAATTGAACACTTTTTCAATAGTTGTCTAGATTTCATTTGCAGTATTACATCCAATTACTTGAGGTAATAATGCAGCACTGATAGAGGATAATAACTAGGCACTGATCAGCCTTTCTTGTCTATGATACTTTGTGAATTCTTCATTGCTAACAATGTTATTTTCAGCATTAGTGATGAATCTTGGTGGAGGAGCAATAGTTCCAAGAACATATCCTTCTAAGCCATAACCTTGAATGGCAGTTTCCACTTGCATTTTCCATAGCAAGTAGTTGTTTTCTTCAAGCCTGATGGTGACAAGCTGGCTTTGAGGGCTAATTACAGATTTAAGAAATTGATCAATACCTGAGGGTGGAGGAGGACCTCCTGAATTGCCTGAAGATCCTATGTTACCAGAGGTTCCAGTCGCAGAATTGTTGCTTTGAGCCATTACAACAGCAAAATGAAGAAAAATATTATCAGAAAATGAGGTATTTTGCTTCTGAACTCTTTACTTTGAATTGAGATTGCACAAGAATATGATTTGCAGTTACTTTCAACTGCAACAGAATGGATTAATGATGAAATCTCCCTTCTTCTTTTTATTTGAATATCAAGAACTGATTTCTGACCGTTCTTGCTTTGCTATCTAAGTAAATTGTGAACTTTTTCTTGTGCTTCTTGATTGATAAAGATGCTTTCAGATGAAATAATCCTCACTCAACTTATTAGAACACAGATGCAGCCAGTAAAGCTTGGCACGGCACTGTGTTTTAGTAATTGAGAAATAAATCTCAGATGAAAAGATCACTCGAGATCTTGGATGAGTCAGATTCAAGTGATGAAGATGAATCTGATGAATCTGCCACAATCAATAATATCAGAATCGGTTTTGCTTTGATACCAAGTTAAATTTCTGATAAGGATTGTAGATTTTGATTTGAAGATGAAAGAGAAATGTTGTATTGATTTTTCAGAATGCAAATGTTCATAAAACTGAATTGAATTACAAATGTTCTCCAGCATCGTTTATATAATAAACGATTCCTAGTTGCTTAAGCCCAAAACTTATTATATTGGGTTGTACATAGGACCATGGCCTTTATACAAAAAACAATGTTTATATAATGTCTCTATCAGGTAAAGTCGGCTAACACGTTAATTTTATGTAAAGGTACACATATGTGAATGGCTGTAATATCGCTCAGTCTTCTTGATTTTTGGATCTTCAATGAATAAATGTTCATGAAATTAAGGGCACCATGCAATACTTACTGCAATTGATTAAACACCAGGATGCATCTTTTTCTTATTGAAATTTGCCAGTGTTCTGTATGTTCAATAAATTTAGGATGCCTTTTCATGACAAACGGATATGGGAAAACTCACTTTTTGAAATAAAAAATATCTTCCTAAGAATCCGTAATCAGAAAATTTCATTTTTTAAACCATCATGTATGTCAATTTGATATGAGAGTTAATGCTTCTATTGCTAGGCTAGTAAAAGGACTATTAACTTCTATCAACGAATGGATTATTGATTAACGCCGTAACAGTAGCATTTTTTCGATGATATTGTGTTGGAAATATTGGGTGAATTATTAAAATATTGAGATAAGTGTATGAATGGCTCCCTTATTGAATAGTCCCATATCATGGGATTTTATGGAAGAGGCAAGTATTTATACTTGTTTCTAAGAAATCATGTTGGGGCTTTGGGCTCCCAATACATGCTTTGTTGTGAGGAGGGAGGTCATGCATCATGACCACCACACACGCGCGACCGACCGACTCGACTCGGTTCGGTTCGGGCTCCATCTATATATTGACCCGGTATTTTAGTAGATTTTATTACTGCATAGTATTTTCGTTCAGTCCTAATCCCCATCTATATATTATCTTCAGTTGTAGACAGAAATAGTTAACTTGCCTCCGCCATTAAAATTATAATCCAGAAATTTTCGAACAGTGATTTTAATTTCGAAAGTTCAAATCTGCACTGATTTGTAGTGCAAAGCAAATCAGTTATTAATTCCAGAGGCTGTTTTATCCTAGAGCGGCAGCGGAAGTACGAACTGGTTTTGCACCACTGACCAGATCGCCGAATCGTCTTCAAGAAAGCGACCAAGTACGTGACTCAGCCATTGTTTCCCAATAATTTGAAGACGAACTGAAACAATGGCTTTGACATCAACTATGGATGATGCTGCTCCTCTCTCTGCTTTCCAGATCCCATTGGTGTGTAACACCCCGCGTCCGCTAGGGTCACTCGCAAAGGAATGCACTAGCTTTAGAGGGGCATTATTGGTAAACATGCACAGAAATATCACAAGACAGAACATATAAAATAGCGGAAGTAAAATCGAACTTTCATAAACATTAATAATTAAGGTCTAAAGCCTTTTACATCAGAGTACATCAAAACCTGTCTTGCAATAGTAAAGAAGCATAAAGACTTTTTCATAAATTATTCCCCAAGAAAAACAGTAAATTAGCCATAGCCAGGAAAAGTCCAAGCCATCCATGATGACCTTCAAGCAGAAGAAGTCCGAACTAAACAACAGTATTTCCTCCCTGTAACCTGGGGGGGGGGGGGAAACGGAAGAAAAGAGGCGAAACAAAACGGGTCAGTCAAAAAGACTGAGTAAGCCCTATCTACTATTAGCATAAAAACTAGTAAAGTTAACTGACATGAGAAACTGAGATGAACATAAGCATGATGACAAGATAGATAAGCTAAATCAAAATAACAGGATGAACTACTGAACTCAGATAAACTAAGGTGTCATGATAAATTACGATGTCAAGATAAAACAAGGTATCCCATCGTCAGGTTCCTATCAAGTATAATATCCCTAAGATATTTATTACGTATAACATCCCATGGTATCTATCCTGTCTTTTAGCTCTGCACCTACCGTACTAGTATCCCCACCGTATCATGTGTTAACCATGAATGACCCTTACTCAAAAGTCGTGTAATGGTCTATGTCAACCTAATATATCGCATATATAGGTTACTCAACTCGTATGTTTTATTCCATGTAAATGTTCAGTCCCTTGCCGTAGACCATACGGGCTTTCCCATGAGATTCTATACTACTTTAACATAGTTCCATGATCCTTAAGATCGTTTTGGATTGTCACCCTATATCTAACCAGGGTCTTTCAACATGAATCATTGTTTGTACAACTAGGACTTATGCTACCTAGGACTACTAGGGATTATGCTTACCTATTGCACGTTTTCGTATCTCGGTTTTGGTTCAACCACCCAGGGCCACTAGGATTTACGCTAATCGTCAACCGCGCCCTTTTTCCCACGCATTCATCGTGAATCGTTTTTCCATGACTGTATGCACATGTATCACATCGTGCCATCCGAGTCCTGTCACAGGGCATACCAGGAAATACAGGACTCGGTCGGGAGCTTTCGATTTATCTGCCGATGCAGATGCTAAGGTCTGTTTTTTCTATACGTGGCTATGGTCCCACGAGACCACTCCCTCAACTAGTGAAAGACAAGACAGGATAAATCCTGTATGAGAACACACTACTGGCCAACCCACAATCCTAGCCTTACCGCAACCATAATTAGATAGCAATTATGGTCTTTTGGGTGTTCTCTGCCTTTCCGTACGTACATGCTTGACCAAAGATGGTAGGTAGCCTGACGAAATGCTATCTAGGGTACGACCGTGTATCGTCGACTATCCCCTATCCATCCCCGTCTTTAGGTCGCTCGTATAGCAACCAAGGCATACTCTTGGTTCTTCTAACGCAGACCTTAACCTCTCATGAGCCTAGTATGATCACCTGGCAGCTCACAGAGGGATACCAAGAATATCCTCACGTTCCCCGAAGCCGCTGCTTCGTTACCCAGTTCGCTGGAGCCTTTATCTAAATCAGATACTTGCTCCTACTCGTATACTTAAACGATGACCTACCGTATCAGGTTACTCATCTATCTATGAACTGGTCTAAATTTCCTTGACTAAGAATCATTACTTAGTTATTCTTCAACTAAGGTTTACCACTTAGCCTTATTCCCGTTATCCTTGTTAACTACGGTTATCCACCTAATCCTCAGAACTAGGGTTTACATAATGGATTAAGTGTCACTTAAGTTCATGACTTAACCCGTCTACAAATCATGTCAAAATTGGCTAAGTATCCAAGTTCAAGACTTAACCCTACAAACCATGCTCAAGTTGGTTAAGTATATATTAACTTGACCCTATCAAATTACTGAGTCAAATCGGTCAAGCGTATTTAAGCGATTCGTGACTTAGCCTTATCATGTTTTCACGTTAGATTGGTTAAGTATAGGTTAACTTAACCTCAATAAATTCACGAGTTAGATTGGTTAAGTATAGGTCACTTAACCACCTCAAATCATCATGTTAAATTAGTTAAGTGTTTAACTTAACCCCATTAAACTGCCAAGTGGGATTAATTAAGTCTAGGCTAACTTAACCCCATCCGATTTCCATGTTTAGACTAGTTGAGTCTAATCTTAACCCCATCCATTAACTGTATTTTTCGGTTAAGTGTCATTAAGAAAACTTACTTAACCTTACCAAATTATCGTGTTGGATTGATTAAGTGTTGGTTAACTTAACCTCGTCGACTAGTCGTATAAAAATGGTTAAGTGTCATTAGGCAAATCAAGTTACTTAACCTACCCAACCTTGTCATGTTTTGTTAAGTATCATTAGCCTAATCAAATTACTTAACCCATTTGTCCATGTCATATTTGGTTAAGAGTCATTAATCAAATTAACTTAACCCTATCATGTAGCATTAATTACTTAATGCACCTCAACCTCTCACATTAGACTTTGTTGTGGTTACTAGTTAAGCCGGGCGGGTCCGGGTAGCTTTACTCCACAACCTAGTCTAACCTCGGGTTCAAGCACAACATGACCAACTTCTCACATTGGGTCTTATTGTTTGCAACTACTAGTTAGGCCGGTCGGGTCCGGGTAGTTTTATGTTGCAAACTCAACCAAACCTCGAGTTGGTCACTTTCATGTATAGTCTAGTGTCATATTACACTTACAACCCATACATGTCTAGTTTTCATGTTCCATATTCATAGCCAAAATTACATGTTGCCATGTTTATACAAATTAACCCAAATCGTGTTTCATGTCATTAAAAATTTCCCATAACATAACCCAACGCTTTTAAACTCGCATATACGTTCGCAACAACGTAATGGATTAAAAAAAGAGACTTGGCAAAGGCATGACAAAAGGGGTATAAGGCCACAAGTTAAACATGGTGGCAAATGAGGCATAAATGTGTTCACAAACTTGCATGTTACATTTTCAAGCCTCAAAAACATGCATAACATTCAAACTTGGCAAATAAGCGAATCATGGTGATAAATGACAATGAAAGATGGCTAGAAGTTCGCATAAAGCATTACATGCAAGTTATCATAAGGGGTATGATAACTTTCATGTTGCCAAAATGCAACATTCAACATAAAGCTTGAAGCTTTAAGGCCACAAGATCAAGATAATGACTTCATAAACTTGCATGACATGATAGCATGTATTATACTCAATGATCAAACCCAAACTTGCAACATGAACATTTAACTTCATAGTTAATATCTAAGAGTAGGAAAAGGGCTTACAATGCTTATGAAGGCACAAATCAACATAAAATAAAAAGATTGAGACGAAGCCATTCAAGCAACACCAAAAACCCCAAATCAACAAGCTCCAATAAAACCCATGAGCAAAATCCAATAAAAATCCAATCTTTGAAGAAGAAAGGTTGCATCTTTGGCTTGAATGCAACTTAAAAGCCCTCATACAAACTTGAAATCACTCATATGATCATGTAATCTCTCATGTGAATGAAGATAGAATTTATGACAAGAGGATGGAGGCTAGGGTTTTGAGTGGAGGCCATGATCAAGAATCATTTTGGCATAGTTTAGTTGTAGGAATGAATAATGAGGGTTTTAGGAGAGGGTTAGGGGTCTTTTTATAGAAGACTAGGATAGTTTTAGCCATAGGATAAACCCTAGAACCAATCCTAGCCTTTAAAGCATGTCTTGGGGAAGAAGTCACATGTAGGAACCATTTAGGGCCTTAAAATCAACCCTAGAGTCAACCCGGGCCATCAAAACCCATCCCGGGCCTCAAAAATGGGTTCTGGGCCGCCCCAGGACGAAAAAGTTGAAATGTACAGGGGGGGAGTCGACAGGCAAGTCGACACCAGGGGGTGCAAGTCGACAGCCAAGTCGACAGGGCTGTCGACACCAGGCCAGTCTGCCCAAAAACTGCTGAAAACTTGTTCTGGCCATATCTTGGTCATACGGACTCCGATTTTCGAAAACTCGGACTCTATTTCGCGTATTTTTCCGAGACGAACACAATGGTGAAGTCCATTTTACCTGATTCCAATTTTAAAATTTAATTCTGCCTTGATTTCTCGTTTTAACGTGTTATCGAAATACGGGTTGTTACATTCTCTCCTCCTTTAAGGATTTCGTCCCCGAAATCTCCAAGTTAGGAAGAACATATCCTTCCATCCATCATCCATCTACTCAAAGCATCATCCACAAGCAGCCATTGTCCTTAGACGATTTCTAATGCTGTATGAATACATGCAGAAGGTGTGTGTGTATGTACTTATCTAATGCGAATGATCAGGCCTGAATGATTTTTCTAATGCAAAATATGTTTAGTGCCATGAATCCAACATGTATGCAAATAGTCCTAGTCATATAAAAACTATATGTGTGCACAATCATTCATTCATATGCAACATCCGCATGGTAACACATTCGATTTCATCCATAAACAAGCGTAAATATGCATATGCAATATGAAATGTGACTAAACCGTTCTAATGCCTAATGCACATTCAAGCATCCACGAGCAACCACTTGCAACCACTTGCAACCATATCAATCATAACATGTTTCAAATACATGTTTACATCCATAGGGTTCTACCTAAGATCCTCAAAATAGGATCGAGAGGATAAACAAGATAAACTCCTTATGGGGTTTATAATCGAAACAGGGCCGAGAGGATGTCCACAAAAGATAGCCTACAAGTAAGCTCTACAGAAAACAGGGATCAAGGATATACTCCCAAAAAGAGATATCATGCGCGTATCTAGTCTTTGACCTTCAAAGTCATATTTCCTTGAGCTTAATTCCTTTGTGCTTTGACCATCCTTCAACTTCATGGTTTCGTAGCTCCTTATTTTTCCTGTTTCCATAACATGAGTTGGAACTCATTTCCTCGTCGCCTTTCGTTCCACTTCCACTTATTCTTAATCTAGAATACTTGGCTCAAACCTTCGTACTCATGATTCCATGCGAGCCCTCCAAAATTCACTAGTGAATCTTGGATCTCGTTTATATACTATAAGGTATTCCATGTAGAAGAACTTTCTCTTGAAAGTAAACAGATGTCAACCAGGTTATCAAGCGCACTTACTAGGGTGATCTCTATAACCCATGCATAAATGAAGTAAACCATCCGTCTTATTGGCGAACACCACTCGATCGGGCTTCAAATTTCCAATAAAGGCATCAAGGGATTCTAAGTAACTAGTCATGACAGAACGTCAAAAAGGTTACACGATACTTCGAGGGTATTACCAAGGCTAGTCAAAAGGTCTAACTACCCTCCTATCAAAACCGAGAGTGGCACCCCCTACTGGATAACCACTTCATCCCTAGAATCCATCCATAGCTTATAAACATAAGCATTATTACCAAACTCAACACTTGTCATAGACATTCTCAAATCCAAACAAGTCATGTATAAATGGACTGATTCTCTAATAGGACTTTGAGACAAAAATGGGATTCTCTATTATGCTAGTACTTAAGGTGCAGAGACTCAACTATCGAAGCAGACTTAAATGATACGAAAAACGAAGTCCTATCGGGATGATAGAGAAGAAAAGCTAAACCTTTAACAAGATCGTTACCCTCCTTCCGAGGTACCCTAGAAATGAGAGCATACTACTGCCCTCCCGATGATCTTGTCCTTGTCCCATAATACTTAACTATCCGCCCCGTTTTACCATGCCAAAGGTACTCTCTCGCCATGGGTTTCATTGTTCATCTTTCTCCCTCCTTTGAGGACTAAGCCATACCAACAAGTTGCTCATCCTTAAGCTCGTATCCTTTATCCTCTTTCTCACTATCCTTTCTCATAACGCGGCCACTGGTCTCTCGAGAACCACCTCCATCGTATGGAAAGCACTTTCGTAGATAGAAAAGACTAGTCGCAGTTAAAACCACTGTGACTACATATGGAGGAAAGAAAGGAAAAGAGATTCAATTAAGGAAACAAGGATAGTGCTAATGGCCTTTGGGGAATAGCCTTTTTCTTTTAAAAGAAAATTTTCTTGAAAAATGCTTCTTTGTAAACGATTTTCAAATAGTTTTCAGAAGGTCTTTAAAAACTTTTGCCCAGTCTGGTAACCTTCTGCTCTGATACCACGTGTAACACCCCGCCTCCGCTAGGGTCACTCGCAAAGGAATGCACTAGCTTTAGAGGGGCATTATTGGTAAACATGCACAGAAATATCACAAGACAGAACATATAAAATAGCGGAAGTAAAATCGAACTTTCATAAACATTAATAATTAAGGTCTAAAGCCTTTTACATCAGAGTACATCAAAACCTGTCTTGCAATAGTAAAGAAGCATAAAGACTTTTTCATAAATTATTCCCCAAGTAAAACAGTAAATTAGCCATAGCCAGGAAAAGTCCAAGCCATCCATGATGACCTTCAAGCAGAAGAAGTCCGAACTAAACAACAGTATTTCCTCCCTGTAACCTGGGGGGGAAACGGAAGAAAAGAGGCGAAACAAAACAGGTCAGTCAAAAAGACTGAGTAAGCCCTATCTACTATTAGCATAAAAACTAGTAAAGTTAACTGACATGAGAAACTGAGATGAACATAAGCATGATGACAAGATAGATAAGCTAAATCAAAATAACAAGATGAACTACTGAACTCAGATGAACTAAGGTGTCATGATAAATTACGATGTCAAGATAAAACAAGGTATCCCATCGTCAGGTTCCTATCAAGTATAATATCCCTAAGATATTTATTACGTATAACATCCCATGGTATCTATCCTGTCTTTTAGCTCTGCACCTACCGTACTAGTATCCCCACCGTATCATGTGTTAACCATGAATGACCCTTACTCAAAAGTCGTGTAATGGTCTATGTCAACCTAATATATCGCATATATAGGTTACTCAACTCGTATGTTTTATTCCATGTAAATGTTCAGTCCCTTGCCGTAGACCATACAGGCTTTCCCATGAGATTCTATACTACTTTAACATAGTTCCATGATCCTTAAGATCGTTTTGGATTGTCACCCTATATCTAACCAGGGTCTTTCAACATGAATCATTGTTTGTACAACTAGGACTTATGCTACCTAGGACTACTAGGGATTATGCTTACCTATTGCACGTTTTTGTATCTCGGTTTTGGTTCAACCACCCAGGGCCACTAGGATTTACGCTAATCGTCAACCGCGCCCTTTTTCCCACGCATTCATCGTGAATCGTTTTTCCATGACTGTATGCACATGTATCACATCGTGCCATCCGAGTCCTGTCACAGGGCATACCAGGAAATACAGGACTCGGTCGGGAGCTTACGATTTATCTGCCGATGCAGATGCTAAGGTCTGTTTTTTCTATACGTGGCTATGGTCCCACGAGACCACTCCCTCAACTAGTGAAAGACAAGACAGGATAAATCCTGTATGAGAACACACTACTGGCCAACCCACAATCCTAGCCTTACCGCAACCATAATTAGATAGCAATTATGGTCTTTTGGGTGTTCTCTGCCTTTCCGTACGTACACGCTTGACCAAAGATGGTAGGTAGCCTGACGAAATGCTATCTAGGGTACGACCGTGTATCGTCGACTATCCCCTATCCATCCCCGTCTTTAGGTCGCTCGTATAGCAACCAAGGCATACTCTTTGTTCTTCTAACGCAGACCTTAACCTCTCATGAGCCTAGTATGATCACCTGGCAGCTCACAGAGGGATACCAAGAATATCCTCACGTTCCCCGAAGCCGCTGCTTCGTTACCCAGTTCGGTGGAGCCTTTATCTAAATCAGATACTTGCTCCTACTCGTATAATTAAACGATGACCTACCGTATCAGGTTACTCATCTATCTATGAACTGGTCTAAATTTCCTTGACTAAGAATCATTACTTAGTTATTCTTCAACTAAGGTTTACCACTTAGCCTTATTCCCGTTATCCTTGTTAACTACGGTTATCCACCTAATCCTCAGAACTAGGGTTTACATAATGGATTAAGTGTCACTTAAGTTCATGACTTAACCCGTCTACAAATCATGTCAAAATTGGCTAAGTATCCAAGTTCAAGACTTAACCCTACAAACCATGCTCAAGTTGGTTAAGTATATATTAACTTGACCCTATCAAATTACTGAGTCAAATCGGTCAAGCGTATTTAAGCGATTCGTGACTTAGCCTTATCATGTTTTCACGTTAGATTGGTTAAGTATAGGTTAACTTAACCTCAATAAATTCACGAGTTAGATTGGTTAAGTATAGGTCACTTAACCACCTCAAATCATCATGTTAAATTAGTTAAGTGTTTAACTTAACCCCATTAAACTGCCAAGTGGGATTAATTAAGTCTAGGCTAACTTAACCCCATCCGATTTCCATGTTTAGACTAGTTGAGTCTAATCTTAACCCCATCCATTAACTGTATTTTTCGGTTAAGTGTCATTAGGCAAATCAAGTTACTTAACCTACCCAACCTTGTCATGTTTTGTTAAGTATCATTAGCCTAATCAAATTACTTAACCCATTTGTCCATGTCATATTTGGTTAAGAGTCATTAATCAAATTAACTTAACTCTATCATGTAGCATTAATTACTTAATGCACCTCAACCTCTCACATTAGACTTTGTTGTGGTTACTAGTTAAGCCGGGCGGGTCCGGGTAGCTTTACTCCACAACCTAGTCTAACCTCGGGTTCAAGCACAACATGACCAACTTCTCACATTGGGTCTTATTGTTTGCAACTACTAGTTAGGCCGGTCGGGTCCGGGTAGTTTTATGTTGCAAACTCAACCCAACCTCGAGTTGGTCACTTTCATGTTTAGTCTAGTGTCATATTACACTTACAACCCATACATGTCTAGTTTTCATGTTCCATATTCATAGCCAAAATTACATGTTACCATGTTTATACAAATTAACCCAAATCGTGTTTCATGTCATTAAAAATTTCCCATAACATAACCCAACGCTTTTAAACTCGCATATACGTTCGCAACAACGTAATGGATTAAAAGAAGAGACTTGGCAAAGGCATGACAAAAGGGGTATAAGGCCACAAGTTAAACATGGTGGCAAATGAGGCATAAATGTGTTCACAAACTTGCATGTTACATTTTCAAGCCTCAAAAACATGCATAACATTCAAACTTGGCAAATAAGCGAATCATGGTGATAAATGACAATGAAAGATGGCTAGAAGTTCGCATAAAGCATTACATGCAAGTTATCATAAGGGGTATGATAACTTTCATGTTGCCAAAATGCAACATTCAACATAAAGCTTGAAGCTTTAAGGCCACAAGATCAAGATAATGACTTCATAAACTTGCATGACATGATAGCATGTATTATACTCAATGATCAAACCCAAACTTGCAACATGAACATTTAACTTCATAGTTAATATCTAAGAGTAGGAAAAGGGCTTACAATGCTTATGAAGGCACAAATCAACATAAAATAAAAAGATTGAGACGAAGCCATTCAAGCAACACCAAAAACCCCAAATCAACAAGCTCCAATAAAACCCATGAGCAAAATCCAATAAAAATCCAATCTTTGAAGAAGAAAGGTTGCATCTTTGGCTTGAATGCAACTTAAAAGCCCTCATACAAACTTGAAATCACTCATATGATCATGTAATCTCTCATGTGAATGAAGATAGAATTTATGACAAGAGGATGGAGGCTAGGGTTTTGAGTGGAGGCCATGATCAAGAATCATTTTGGCATAGTTTAGTTGTAGGAATGAATAATGAGGGTTTTAGGAGAGGGTTAGGGGTCTTTTTATAGAAGACTAGGATAGTTTTAGCCATAGGATAAACCCTAGAACCAATCCTAGCCTTTAAAGCATGTCTTGGGGAAGAAGTCACATGTAGGAACCATTTAGGGCCTTAAAATCAACCCTAGAGTCAACCCGGGCCATCAAAACCCATCCCGGGCCTCAAAAATGGGTTCTGGGCCGCCCCAGGACGAAAAAGTTGAACTGTACAGGGGGGGAGTCGACAGGCAAGTCGACACCAGGGGGTGCAAGTCGACAGCCAAGTCGACAGGGCTGTCGACACCAGGCCAGTCTGCCCAAAAACTGCTGAAAACTTGTTCTGGCCATATCTTGGTCATACGGACTCCGATTTTCGAAAACTCGGACTCTATTTCGCGTATTTTTCCGAGACGAACATAATGGTGAAGTCCATTTTACCTGATTCCAATTTTAAAATTTAATTCTGCCTTGATTTCTTGTTTTAACGTGTTATCGAAATACGGGTTGTTACATGGTGACTGCTGCCCCCTTTCGTTTCAAAGGTCCGCATTTCAAACGATGGCACCAAAAGATGGAGTTTTACCTGATGATGAGAAAGGTGGCTGCTGCTCTGACCACCGACAAACCGCAGTTTCAAAACAAACCTGAGGGAAGTGATGAAGCGCATATGACTTCCTCGACTGAACAATCAAAACAGCAACAGAACTGGATTGAGCAGGACTATCTATGCAGAAATTTCATTCTCAATGGCCTCAGCGATGATCTGTATGATTACTACAACTTGGACGATAAGACAGCGAAGGAGATCTGGGAAGGACTGAAGAAGAAATATGATATAGAGGAGGCAGGGGCAAAGAAGTATGTTGTGAGCTGCTATCTCAAGTATCAGTTGATAGATGACAGATCAGTAGAGATGTAGTCTCATGAGCTTCAGAAAATAGCTCATGAGATCATCTTCGAAGGTATGGTTTTAGACGAACAGTTTCAAGTTGCTGTTATTATTGACAAACTGCCCCCAGGATGGAAAGATTTTAAGAATTTCCTACGAAATAAGACTAAGGAATTTTCCTTAGAGAGCCTGATCACTCGCCTCCGTATTGCGGAGGAGGCACGAAAACAAGATCAGAAAGAGGAAGTGCCGGTTCTCTTAAACAACAACACTAAGAAGACCACATCCGCTGTTCTGAAACCGAATCAGAAATCATTTAAGAATCAGAACATGTGCAATAAACAGAATGGAAATCCGCAAGGAAACCCAAAAGGATAGCAGAAACCAGCCCAAAAGAATGACTCTGAACAGTTGTTTCTATGTTACAACTATGGAAAACCAGGTCATATGGCACGAAAGTGTCGGAACAGGCCAAGCTCTGCACCGCAGGCAAACCTGACTGAAGAGCCTCTTACGGCTATGATTACAGAGATTCACCTTGTTGGTGGATCAGAGGGTTGGTGGGTAGACACTGGTGCTTCTCGCCATGTCTGTTATGATCGTGATATGTTCACCATATACATGGCTGCTGATGATCAGAAAGTGCTGTTGGGAGATTCTCATACCACTAAAGTTGTAGGGGTTGGAAATATGGAGATCAAGTTTACCTATGGAAGGACTGTGATTCTTAAAGATGTTTTGCATACTCCAGAGATGAGGAAGAATCTGGTTTCTGGCTTTCTTCTTAATAAGGCAGGATTTACTCAATTTATTGGGGCTGATGTGTATACCATAGGGTATAAGGGATCTTTTGTAGGAAAGGGCTATGCTTGTGAGGGAATGTTTAAATTAAATGTTGAATCTAATAAAGTGAATAATTCTGCTTATATGTTGTGTGATTTTAATATTTGGCACTCTAGATTATGTCATGTTAATAAACGAATAATTCATAACATGTGCACTCTAGATATGATACCTAAGATGTCAAAATCTGAATCTGATAAATGTGAATTCTGTACACAAGCAAAAATCACTAAGAAATCTCATAAATCTGTTGAAAGAGAATCTGAACTCTTAGATTTAATTCACTCTGACACATGTAAACTTGATGGTACTTTGACTAGACATGGACATGGGTATTTTATCACTTTTATTGATGATTGTTCTGATTTCACATATGTATACCTTATGAAAAATAAAAGTGATACTTTTGACATGTTTAAAACGTTCAAAACTGAGATTGAGAATCAAACAAATAGGAAAATTAAGATACTTCGTAGTGATAGAGGAACAGAATATGAATCTAACTCAATTCTGGATTTCTATAAACTACATGGTATAGTACATGAGAGAACTGCATCCTATTCTCCTGAAATGAACGGTAAAGCAGAAAGAAAAAATAGGACTTTTACCGAATTAGTAGTTGCCATCCTACTAAATTCTGGTGCAGCAAAACATTGGTGTGGGGATATTTTATTGACTGTATGTTATGTTCTAAATAGAATCCCCAAATCTAAGAATAAAATTTCACCTTGTGAAATTTTAAAGAATCATAAACCCAGTGTGTCATACTTTAGAACTTGGGGTTGTCTAGCATATGTTCGCATTCCAGACCCTTAGAGAATAAAATTGGCAAGTAGAGCATATGAATGTATATTTATAGGCTATGCTATTAATAGCAAAGCATATCGATTTTATGATATAAATGCACATAACATAATTGAATCAAATGATGTCGATTTTTATGAAACAAAAATTCCTTTTAAATTAAGGAATAGTGGGGGCACTTCAAGTATGCCTATTAGAACAGAACTTAATAAAAGTTCTGAAGCTGAACCTAGAAGAAGTAAAAGAGCAAGAACCGAGAAAAAATTTTGGTTCGGATTTCTGTGCTTTTACTATAGAGGAGGATCCCTGAAACCTCCAAGAGGCCTTATCTTCTTTAGATGCCGATTTTTGGCAAGAGGCTATAAATGATGAGATGGATTCTCTGGAATCCAATAAGACTTGGCATTTGGCAGATTTACCCTCTGGTTGTAAATCTATAGGCTGTAAATGGGTGCTTAAAAAGAAATTAAAACCTAATGGTACTATAGTTAAATACAAAGCACGACTAGTAGCTAAAAGTTTTAGACAAAAAGAAAATATAGATTTCTTAGACACTTTTTCACCTGTAACTAGAATAACATCCATTCGGGTATTAATCTCACTCGCTTCCATTCATAATTTACTAATACACCAAATGGATGTTAAAACCGCATTTTTAAACGGTGAATTAGAAGAAGAAATCTATATGGACCAGCCTGAAGGATTTGTAGTACATGGTCAAGAACATAAAGTATGCAAATTTGATAAATCATTATATGGTTCAAAACAAGCTCCTAAACAATGGAACGAAAAATTTGATAACTTAATCATTTCACATGGTTTTAAATTTAATGAAAGTGACTAATGCATTTATTACAAATCTGAGAATGACATTTGCACTATTATATGCCTTTATGTAGATGACCTACTCATCTTTGGGTCAAACATTCATGCCATAAATTCAGTCAAATCCTTATTAAGTGCCAATATGAAAGATCTAAGTGAGGCAAGTGTAATCCTTGGTATTAAGATTACTAGGTCATTAAAGGGAATTTCTTTGGATCAATCTCATTACATTGAGAAGATACTGAAGAAATATAATTACTTTGACTGTAAACCTGCATGTACACCGTATGATCCAAGTGTAAAGTTATTTAAGAAAACTGGTGAAGGTGTAAGACAGTCAGATTATGCGAGCATCATTGGCAGCCTTCGGTATGCCACTGATTGTACTAGACCCGACATTGCCTATGTCGTGGGATTATTGTGCAGGTTTACCAGTAGACCTAGTATAGAGCACTGTCATGCTATTGAAAGGGTCATGAGATACCTTAAACGAACTATGAACCTTGGATTACATTATGAGAAGTTTCCAGCTGTACTTGAAGGATATTCAGATGCAGATTGGAATACTTTATCTGATGATTCTAAAGCGACCAGTGGCTATATATTTAGCATCGCTGGAGGATCTGTTTCTTGGAAATCCAAGAAACAAACTATTTTGACTCAGTCTACTATGGAGTCTAAGATGATAGCACTAGCCACGGCTAGTGAAAAAGCAGAGTACTTGAGAAATATGCTAGCTGAGATTCACTTATGGGAAAAACCGATACCAGCTGTGTTGATACATTGCGATAGTACCGCGGCTATTGCAAAAGTTCAGAGCCGTTATTATAACGGTAAGAGACGACAAACACGTCGTAAGCACAGCACGGTTAGAGAACTACTTTCGTCAGGTACCGTTAGAGTGGATTATGTAAGTAGTGATGAAAATTTGGCAGATCCTTTGACGAAAGGACTGTCCAGAGAGAAAGTCCTTAATTCTTCTAAAAGAATGGGACTATTGCCCTTAGATTGTTAAGTCACGCACAATGGTAACCCGACCTAAATGACTGGAGATCCCAAGAAATAGGTTCAATGGGTAAAAACAAGTTGTGTAGTGATAGGAGTTGAACATGCTATTTAATAAACCGAGAAGCATGTACTCCTGAAGTGATTAGAGGATGAGTTGATAATAACTCTTAATGAGATCTATACTCTATTTGGAGTGGAGTACCTACCTTCAGGAGTACTCTTGATAGACTCACCTATGTGAATGTGGAAATGTGGTCGTTTCCTATGGAGTTTTGGGAAAAACTTCTACAACGTTCACTAAACTGGGACAGACGTGCATGGCCATAAATGCACGGGCTTATTTGATTGCACTAAAGAAAAGATTGTGTGTGGTTTGATGTCAGGAATAGAGTTCAAGACTACGTATCACTCTACTAAAAAATGAATCTTATTCACTATGCAAAGGTTCAAGTCGGATGACACCTTTGTTTATGCACAGTCTTATGTTTCTAGAAAACTGCTCGATAATATTTTAAAAATTCAAGTGGGGGATTGTTGGAAATATTTGGTGAATTATTAAAATATTGAGATAAGTGTATGAATGGCTCCTTTATTGAATAGTCTCATATCATGGGATTATATGGAAGAGACAAGTATTTATACTTGTTTCTAAGAAATCATGTTGGGGCCTTGGGCTCCCAATACATGCTTTTTTGTGAGGAGGGAGGCCATGCATCATGACCACCACACACGCGCTCGCGATCGACCGACTCGACTCGACCCGGCCCGACCCGGCCCGGCTCGGTTCGGGCTCGGGCTAGGGCTTGGCTTTGTGGTGTAAACACTTATATTTTTGGGCCAGAAAACATTGCATTTTTCGAACTATGTTTTTGAATACGAAAATATTTCTGAGCCAACTTTTATTTTGAAGCGGTAAACTATTGACCCGGTATTTTAGCAGATTTTATTACTGCACAGTATTTTCGTTCAGCCCTAATCCCCATCTATATATTATCTTCGGTTGTAGATGGAAATAGATAACTTGCCTCTGCCATTAAAATTAAATCCAGAAATTTTCGAACAGTGAGTTTAATTTTGAAAGTGCAAATCTGCACTGATTTGTAGTGCAAAGCAAATCAGTTATTAATTCCAGAGGTTGTTTTATTCTAGAGGCGGTGGCGGAAGTACGAACTGGTTTTGCACCACTGACCAAATCGCCGAATTGTCTTCAAGAAAGCGACCAAGTACGTGACTCAGCCATTGTTTCCCAACATATTGAAACATATGTTGTAAGAGAAGAAATTTATAAAGTTTATGACACAAATATTACACAATCAGTTCTTTTTTTCCTAGCTATTTGTGGAAGTCGGTGTATAAGCACGTATGCACTAAAATTTGGACAGGAATTTGTGGTACAACACATGAGTTAATAATGTATGTTTACATAGTTGAAAATATCGATCTCTTTCTAACATCATCCATCAGTAGTACACTGGTAGTCTTGCCTATTTCTATGGTGTTAGAGTCCATAACTTAATGTTATTAGCAAGCAATGTAACTAAATTATATCCATCATCCGGCGCCTTATTCCGAAATAAAATATTGTTAAGCTACATGATTATCAAGGACTGTAGTTGAAATAAATAACAGACCATGTATTGTAAATATACCTTTGGACAATGTAGTCCGACTTAAGAACTTAATTGCTGGTATGTACTTTTATTGATTTTGAAGAATCATTAGTGAAAGCCCCTGCATCCAAACAAATTAATTACAAATAGTTATTGGTGATTTGGTTCATATATGGAGACACTGATGAACATGAGTCAATAGATAGTGGTTGTGCAGTGGTGTGAACCATTACCTAAATAATCAAGGTTTTTTTTTCTAGCCCTAAGGAAGCAACAGATGTTTTAGCAGTGCTGAAGATTTTTTTTATTTCAAGGTTGTTTTCATTAGGTAAATTAAATAATGCAAAAAGCTTATAAGCAATCGGTTGAAAGTATAGCTCTTGCTTAAAAGCTTGAGTTCGATACTTCTTAGTGAGTAAACAGACAGCCGTATATCATGAACTACACAAGTAACCAACGTCTTTTAGGATCAGTGGACCATGCGTAGGAGTAAAATTAACTGAAATGAAGTATCCTTAAAGTTATAGCATGTCTAATTATATAATAATTACCAGTAAGTGGCTTCTTCTTTTATAGCCTGCTGGGCACGACTGTTGTCAACGTATTAAAAGTTGAATCTATGGATGCTAACCTCTTGTGTTTCCACCTTTCAGTAGTGTATTCATTCTGGTGATGATAATATCCAAAATAATGAAAAGAGGTTACATACATGATTGATAATATGTAATAGATCACAGAAATAGAAAATTAGAATACAACAATAACTGTCATTAAGTGAATGAATAGTAAGTCATGCAGTAAATTAGATAAATCAAAACAATCATGCATAAATGCTGTAAAAATTATGTACATTGGAAGGAAAATTGGGAAAAGGATAATGGTAGATTGCAAAAACACGAGGGAATTGAAAATGCTGAAATTATTGGACGTAATTATTTAGGAGGATTACGGAAGAATACCTAGAAATCAACTTAGCAGTCGCACAACAAATTCTTCATGTAAAAATTGGTATCGATGTCAATTCAAGAGTTGGAGGAAAAATTATATCGGATACAAATTAGTGTGAAAGTACTGTTATTCTTACAGTTGATTGGGATAGAAAGCGGGAGTCTAATTATAAACATTTGACACCTACCTGCTCTTGCAAAAACCTATTTCACCACCTCCTAAATCCTAACCATTGCATGCTAATTATAAGCAGAGAATTTGATCAATCAACAAATTAAATAAAGGGTTATTAAAGTTCTTTTCAATGGTGCTCTTGGAACTATTTGCTATGCATATTTACTTTGTATTCGTATTCATCATAGGTGCATATTTTGCTTGGTCCAGCAATTTCTCACTGTAATGCTAAAGCTAAAATAGAAAATATCATACAAATGCAGTTTCAACCACTTTTGGAGGACAAAGGAAGCAAAGCACTCAGGTGGGGGATTGTCACTTGAGCGCATATTATTGGTTTTGTTATAGTGAAAATTAGTGATATGTCATCATTTCTAAAGTCATTTGTTTTATATCCCTCTGTTCTAGAAACTATTGTTTTTTACTTACCCTTCCTGAATTTATTTCTTTTTAACCATTTCCAAATTTCAAATTGGTCACTACAATGTGAAATATGATAGTTATGAGGTGTGGATATATACCCTAAGAGCATATATCAATGTCAGTAACATTTTGGGTGCATGTTCCTAAATCCTCATATGCTTTGACTTGTACCCATTTGCACCTATGTTGAGGCTACACCATGGTACACTAAGGCACGTGAGTTGTCGGTTTCAGTTATGGTTGGACTTATATTACACAAAACTCCAAAATACATTATATTTGAACTTGTGGAATACACTTATTTACAAATATTTTTATGCTTATATCACATGAATTAGAAGAGAAGATGGGATTGAGATCCGGTAGCACGTACTAAAGGAAACAACAGTTGACTAAGTTATATGTACGAGCTTTAGTTAGCTTAAGTATTCAAGTATAGTTTTTCTTTTCTTCGTTAAATTCAGTTGTTAAGCGACTTCTTTGTACATTGGTATTTGTGTATCTTTTTCGTTTGAAGAAATATGTAAGATTCTTTGAAAGTTCATCTTGGTAACTTTATGGATCATAATTTTTATGTTAATTTAAGTTTAAAAGTATTATATTTCGTTCTTATTGAGAGCTTATATAATATAATAATCAGTCATTTTAGTAGTTATTTCAGTAATTGCATAATGAATACTCATAAAAAAACTGGAACGATCTAAAATAGTGCCAAAAAGAGCATTAAAAATGGTAACTGTAAATTTGGAATAGCTTTAAACCGTTATTGAATATACGAATTTGGAATGGTTACTAACGTTCTTGAATGGTTTATCTTGGATGTTTGGAGGACCGTTACAAATAATTTCTGGAACTGTTTAAGACCATTCCAAATAATTAGCCACTCTGTTTTTCAAAACGGTTAGTTATCGTTCCAAAACTACTTTGGAACGGTCTAAAACCGTTCCAAAATAACGTTTTTGGTGTAGTGATACTCTCAGCTTCCACCCTAAGCTGATGAAAACCTGTCGCGAGATCCAACTGGGAGAATACTCTCGCGCCACTCAACTGATCAAACAAATCATCTATCCACGGTAGAGGATACTTATTCTTCCTCGTCACCTTATTCAACTCACGGCAGTCCACACACAGTCGAAGGGAACCATCTACCTTGGTAGCAAACACAATTGGTGCTCCCCACTCAGAAACACTTCTTTTGATAAATCCCTTCTTCAAAAGATCGCTCACTTGCACCCCGAGCTCTCGCTCCTCCCTTGGTGCCATACGACGAAGAGGCATCACTATAGGTTTGGCATCTTTCACTAAATCAATATGAAACTCAATCTCTTGGTGTGGTGGAAGTCCGGTCACTTCCTCGAAGACGTCCGGATACTGGCCAGCCACGGGCACATCTGACAACTCATCATGCGGGATGTCGAGGGAATTTAGGAAATTAGCCATTACCCCATCACTAGGTAGACCACCAAACACTACCCTTCGATCATCATCCGCTCTAACTGTCACCAAAAAGCCCTCACAGTCTACCACCACCCCATATCTTTGGAGCCGATCGACTCCCAAAATAATGCCAAACCCAGTAAAGCCCAAAACAAAGCAATCACAAACAAACATACATCAATGACTCGATAAGACCACATTGCGACAAATCATACTAAGGCTAGTCGAACCACCTATCGGGTTCGTCACCGCTAAAGGTCTATCGACTATCTCGGGTTCTTGTCCCAACCTATCTACCTGGTCACTAGATATGAAGGAACGGGAAGCCTTGGTATCAAACAGTACTCGAACAAGAACATCATAAACAGAAAGCATACCTTGAATGACGACATTCTTTCCTTTCTACGCCGCAGTTGGGGCATTCGACGAAGAAGGAACAACATTAATAGAATATGCTTTCACAATCTGCTTCTCTTTAGGGGGTTGCGGACATTTATCCTTGCGATGTCCACTTGGCCGTAGTTGAAGCACTTCCTATCCACTGGCTTGCTCTACATTTTTAGCATAATGGCCCTTCTTGCCACAGCTAAAGCACTCAACATCTTTCTTGCTCTTTTTCTGAATATCCTTATTCTGATTATGTTTCCTTTTGTTCTGAGAATTATTCTTGCCTCCACCGCTTGCTTGCGGCTTTGGCCCCTCTACAGATGCAACAACGACTTCAGTCTTGGGTTTAGGATAAAGTATCTCTGACCTCAATGCTTTCCCAACAATCGATTCAAAATTCCCATCAATATGTTTTATGAGCCTTTCCCCTAAGTACTGATCTAAGCCTGTTATGAACTTCCCATTCTTCTTCTCGGGAGTGTCAATAAGGGATAATCCATACTTTGATAAAGTATCGATCTAAGCAATATACTCTGAGACTACCCTACCATTTTGCTTAAGCTCCAAGAACTTGCTAAACAATTCTGATTTCTGAGCAGCTGGGATAAACTTATCACTGAATCGGGCCTTAAACTGATCCGAAGTAACTTGATCCTCAGGGGTAGCTGCCTTAATAGCGTTCCACCAATTCATTGCCCGTCCTTGCAGTTGACGGGATGCTAGCTTCCTCTTCATCGCGTCTTCAATTCCAGATCCTCGAAGATACACTCACAACTATCAAGCCAATCTTGAACTTCTGTAGCCGATTCAGTTTCGTGGAATGACTTCCTACCAAGACTAGTGTAGTCCTTATAGAGCTTGGCGAAATCGCCCCTAGGCGCCTGCACCGCCGCATCACCACTATTTGCGGCATTAGGAGCTGCCTTCTGAACATCCCTAAGCATCTTTCTCATGAAGTCAGTAAACATCGTCCTCATATCAGGAGCATTCCCATTATTAGCTCCTCTACCAGTACACATCGTATGTCGGCTCATCATTCAATCTGTAAGGGAAAACGATTAACCATCTCTTCAGTGGTGCCAGTGCAGTGCGACTTCATCCTTAAATATACTTATAGTATATATATAACTTTTGAAAACCAAAATATCACAAATATGCGCTCTCATATACGTATACTATCTCTCCCTGGTGTCACTCCCTAGGTTAACTATGCAACCTAGAGCTCTGATACCAAGTGTGACGTCCCGTCCCGCACCAGCCGACATTTCCAATGAAAGTGCTTTGTGCCGATGACGACTAGCACGGGACGGTCACCAAAGAAGGGAATTTGAACTAACAAGGAACCTGTAGAATGTCTCACAGCGCATGTAATAAAATATAATAATAACATACTTGACATAAAACAGGCGAGACAATGCATAAGCTGAACTAAACCATGATCATCATAGCTGCGGAAATTCAAAATACATCTTATATTCCACATCATCATTATTACAACTTTTAAAACTGTCTCTAAAGGAAAATAAAAAAGGTACACTACTAATGCCCAAAGTAGCGACCAGCAGCGACACAGGGAGAATATATGTATATATCATACATAGAAGCCACCTACTCGTCTCCGGTACAGCTACTCGTGCATAATCACCTGACCTATCTCTAGTCTTCCCGTTTGAGATCACTAAGAGTAATAAGAAGAGACATAAAACTCTGGGTCAGACAAAAGTCTGGTATGATCGATAAGCAGCAAAACAGAACGATAACAGGTATACTAAACCATACCTGAACCTGGACCTACAACCAAAGAGTTAACACAACAAGATGTACAATACTCTAAGGTGATACTAACATATGGTGTAAAGATATGGGGGTGGAGGTGTGCATGTCATAATGATGGCAAACAATCAAGCATAGCAACCATCCTCACATCTCTCACTCAGTGCGTAAAGCATATGATATCCACCGCTTTGATCACCCAAACCCTTGTTATGATCACTCTACCACATGGAGTCATGGCGACTCCACTGCACTAATCCATAGCCACTAGTCCTTGCTATGTCCACTCTGCCCCATGAAGTCTGACGACTTCACTACACTGGCTCATAGCACTGCTGCGATCACTCTACCCCATGGAGTAATAACTACCCCACTGCACTGATCCGTAGCCTAACATTCATCTCTTGGTGGTGAATCAATGCTATGGACGTCGACAACTCCTTAGCATACGTTTCGCAGCAAAGCCCAATCATGAAGTTAACTCGTTGGTTCCCATCTGGATCTCGAATACAAACTTCTCCTTTGGACTACCTTTACATCTCGGGTTTTGGTTATCATTTCCGGATCAGTTCAGTCTTCCTTCTCATCTTTGGTTCGGTTCGGTCGTGATCACCCATCGGGTCGGGTCGTGATACCCCATTTGGTTCAGATCATGACTCCAGGCTCCGTGGCTCCACTAGTTTGGTCTTCCCCTTCAAGCTTCGGGTCGTGGCTCGCTCCCTCAGGCGGTTCGTGTCACACTCCAGGAGAGCGGATCGGTTTGAGATATATGCTCCAGGTCGGGTCATGGTGCCACACTGGTTCGGATCATGCCATTTTCAGCAGATCGGGTCGGAGTTGCATGGTGCTCCACGGTTATGTATGGGTCGGGTCGTGGTCTTCAAGTGCGAGCAGTTCGTGGCACACTCTAGATGCCAACGGTTAGGGTCGTGGGATGCTCCATGAGCGGGTCGGTTCGGAGGGGTGCGATCCGATCCGGTTTCTGCACAGTTTTCTGCACTTTGTCCAACGAGTTGTTTACGCCATACGACAGCGTTTTCGACCATTCTAACTGTTCCATGCAATCACAAATCATACCGAACAGTAATAGCAACATTTATAATCATCTACAAACATCAAAACAACAATTTAACATGTTTATACGGATCAAACATACCCAAAAACCCATGTTTTTCCCTTAACTCCCCTTAATCATGTTTAAGCATACAATTAGCAAAGCTTATCCAAATTAGCCCAAATTTCTATCAGAGCACTAAAATAATATTTTAGAATTTTACAAATTTTTTCCAAATTTTTCTGAGCAATAATTTCTCTAATTATCACTAATCACCCCTAATTAGCCGTAATTAGTAAAAAAAAACAATGCAAATCACTCACCTTAGCCACAAATAAAACTTATATCTGAAACTATCTCTGATTTGGGGCGTCTTCCTATGCAACACAGAACTCCAACACTGATTTGGTGCTGATTTGCCTTGATTTGATGTAGATCTTCTTAATTAGTGATTAGAAGGTGATTTTAGAAGGTGGAGGCCATGGCAAGGGTTAGAGAAATGTTTTAGGCAGCTGAGAAAATGAAAATAGATCGTTTCCTAACTGATTTCAGCCTCCTCATAACCCTAATCCCGAAATGAGTTATGGACCTACTGCTAATCACCCTAATTATGCCCGGTTAAGCTGTTTTTCACCTTTTAAACCTTATTTCAGCCATATCTCCTAAACAGTAAGTCCGTTTGATTAATGTGACCACTCTACGGAAAGGTAAACCATCATACGAATCTAATGGAATTGGTTTTAGGTTAAAACTCTTTAAGAATCAAAAGTTATGGGCAAAACAAATTTCACCAGTGGCAAAACCGTCATTTAAAAATCGGCAAAGATCGTGAACATGGGAAATGACCCTAATCATCGTTCCCCAAAGATACACGACTATAAGACCTCATATGATAATGAAATAAATATTCTATGACCCTCCGATGCATAGAGTGCGGGTCGTTACAGCAATGGATCCTAGCATGGTAGGGTTTCAAGTCTTTTGTTTCCAACTCCATCTAATTGTAGGTCGCTTTGAAGATGATGTTGACTAAGCTTCCCGAGTCGATCAGTACCCTTCGGACAAAGGCAGGACCAATCTGAGCTTTGATCACGAGAGGGTCTATGGTTGGGATTTTGATTCCCGTAGTCTCTCTCTCTCTCTCGCGGAAGGCGATATATTCCCACATTGTTTTTTGAAGCTTGGCGGGGACAGATTCGTCAAGAGTGGAGCAGGCTTCGTAAGTAGCATGTTTTATGGAGTTTGCATACTCTTCCGTTTTCCAGAAGCTTTCATGCGTGGGGTGTGGCCCGCCACATATAGTGATGACCATGACGCACCGCCTTTTAATTGGATGGACCCGGTGTCGTACTGGCAGGTGTTGTAGGACCTGTAGCTACTTCGGGAGGAGAAGGGTCTTCAATGTACTGCTCCAGGCGTTTATCACCAATGAGCTTTTCGATTGCGTCCCTAAGGCGACGACGATCATTAGTATTGTACCCATACATGTCATGGTATCGGCAGTATCTTCCGGGTTTCTTCTCGCGGTCGGTAGATTCCCTAGTGTTGCACTTCTTATATTGGAGCGTATTACAGGTTTCCAAGTAGATTGTCACCATGTCTAGGTTTAGTGGAGTGTAGGTCCCGTAATTTTGGTAACAACCATGCTTCTTGGGATCCACTGGAACATGATTGTTGTTGTGAACGCCCTGCATGCCGCTGTTTAGCTTTGGTTTGTAGGGGACAACTCCCCTACCCTTGTCGGGAGACTCTCCAACTTGTTTTCCTTTGATGCTGTCATCGATGGTGTTGGCGTACGGATTGTTGGAGTGGTTGTTGCAGGAAGCTCGATTACGTCTTGCTTCTTCCTAAGATAGGAACTATCCGACCTTTTCGTAGAAAGCTTCAAGGCTCTTAGGCTGTTTCGTGTCGATCTATGCTCCAAATTCAAAAGTATGAAGGACACCTTTTGCAAGCTGGAAGGGTACGGTACAGAGATGTAGATCATCGACCTCGGCAACGACGGTGTTGAATCGCGCGAGATAGCTTTTGAGAGACTCCACAGGTCCTTGGTAAAGGTTGGATAGGGCGAGGGCGTTCTTCGGAGCCGGAACATGCATTCTGAATTGCTTAACTAGTTCAGTATTCAGTTGGCCAAAGTGTTAATACAGTGGAGTGGGAGGCGAGAGAACCAAAACAAAGCTGCGCCTGAAAGGAAGACTAGGAAATCACTTGCATTTGACTGTGTCGGTGGCCCGTGTAAAGTCCATTTTCCACTCATAGCGATTTAGGAAGGCACAAGGATCAGTCGTGTCGTCATAGAACACCATCTGTGGCATGTTGAAGCGTTGGGGTCACTCGGCTTCGTGTACAATCCTAGTGAAGGGATTACGCCTCAAGTGGGCTTCCCATGAGTCGTTGGCATTCCCTCGCATATCTATCATGATCCTTCGGACCATGTCATGAAGATATGTTGGATGCGGATCTTCCGGTGGAGTCCATTGGCTTCGACAAACTTCGGAAGTTTCGTTTTATGGATGTCTCCTGTGGTGCATATCCGGGTCATCCTCTTCCATGTCGTCAACATCGATGGTCTAGTTTTGATGTGGCTGGTGAGGTTGAGCGGGCTGGTGTGCATCCTGATTCAGAGGTACTTGGGCCTATTGGGTTGCCGAAAGCGTAGGCCCATAGTTCTGAGCAACGATGGTTGGGTAATGTCAAGGAGGGGGTCCTCTTCCATGTCGTTTTCTTTGGTATGAGCGTTGGAGCGGGTGACAATGTTATTGATGATAATGAACCTCCTTCTTTGATGTGGGCCCCTCGATTCAGAGGAAGAGGTTTTCGAGATAGTACGTCGTGGTCGAGCGTTGTTCTGGGCCAGCTGAAGTTAAGCGACGATGCGTTGATTTTCTTGGAGTTAGCGCATAAGGTCAATGTTATTCTTCAGTGCCCGATTGAGTTCAAGAGTTGTACTGTCATACCTCTTATTAAGCATGTGGATCAGCGCTCGGGTCATGGGTGCTTCGGGGTCCACAAGAGGAAGGGTATCGGTTCCGGCCGGGATATCCACCGGCTGAGGTTGCTAAGATGTTCCAGCTTTGGCTATAGCAGAAGAGCTGATCATTTGATTCTTTGTTCACTTAACCATCGTAAGGGGACCCAACGGTAGGTTATGAACGGAACCTAAAGAGCGTCGGAGTCGAGATGGAGATGTGCGAGAAAGAAGTGAATATGAGTTCTCTTAATGGAAACACCAAAATGTTGATGGAAAAATATGTCGTAAACACTCAAGATCCTTAATTACTTAAGAATTATAGTTTCTATAAGTGCGAAAAGCAATAAGTAACACAAGAGATTTATAACGGTTCGATCCTGTGAAGGGCCTCCACTTTGGAAGAGTCGCTGATATTTTATTAACAACAAAGAGTTACAAGCTTAGGACTATCTCAATGTTTTACAAACATTTCTAAGTATTTTGATGTTATCATCATCGTATATGAATATTGGGAAAATGTCACTTTTGCCCTTTTTTCTTCCTCAAGGAGTGGATGCAATTAAAGAGGTCACTTGGAGCTCTCAAGAGATGTCAAATCAGCCAATTACCAACCCTTCTGACGTGTAAGCTTGGGGGTATTTATAATGGAGTGGTTAGGTAGAAGTAGGGGACTATAATAGTACATTTCGAATCCCAAAGCACAATCTTCCAGAAACTCGGACCCCTCCCTCTGTGCCCTAGAAAAACTCGTACCCCACTCTAGAGGTATGAATTTCGTACTCCATGTGGTACAAAATTCGTACCCGTGGGGTACGTTGAAATGCAATTTTGCCATGGTGGGTTCGAGCACGAATTTATGGGAAGGCAAAGGGGTTCGACCCAAGGGATTCGAGAAGAGGGGGTACGAAAATGTGATTGTGGCCTAGTTTTGAGGAGTTGTGGGGTTTGCGCTCACGTGGCTTCGCTTGGTCCCGAATCTCTGGTGTTTTGGCAACACTTCAGGCTTCGGCATCACGCGAAGTGTTGAGTTGAGCATGTCTTGTGTACTTTTGGGAACCAGACCAAAAGGCCGGTTAACAATCAGAAACTATGTTATCATTTGAATATTAGGTGCACAGTGGCTCTTCATCGGAAACTACAATCAAAATTGCATAATCATTTGAAAAATCCATTGCAACTGATCAAAAAATCGTCTAGAAGCCGAAGTTTCTTATGAATCTTTTCATGCTTTTTATACAAGTTTTATCTGAAGTGTCTCTCTATAGAAATCTCTGTCAAACCATTGACATCCAGAGTTACCTGCTGGCTACATCTTTAGTTTATTAGAAAAGTTTTTAGATAGAATTTTCCTTATTTCTCGATCAAATTCTTGCTCTTTCTTTATAACTTCTTGATGAGGATGAATGTAATATTGATAACACCATGTTATCTCAACATAAAAATCAGCAGATCAATTACTAAGCATTGATGAAGATCTCAAGATCATAACAAATCCACAAAGTCAACTCACTACAAGTCAGCTTGATGCTTGGAAATATCAGGTCGAAACTGTTACGACTTACGACTAAGTATGGATTAGAAGAATTCATCAAAGGAACAACACCAACTCCAGCAAAAATCACTAATATTGATGGAGGAATTGTTAGTAACAAAGAATACATAAAATATTCTAAACAAATCAGCTTGCTCGATTCATGGTTATTATCACCAATTGGATCAAATTTAATACCACAAATAGTGGGATGCAAATAAACACATGAAATCTAGTCAAGAGTTGAACAGATCTTTAACTCACAACTAGCGTCCAAGACCATTCATTATAAAAGACAAGTTCAAAACTTGAGAAAGTAAAACTTATCGATAAAAGAATACCTTGCAAAATCAAAATCACACTGTAATCGTTTTGAAGCCACTGGTCATAAAGCACTAGAGTCTGGAAAATATTACATATCATGAATGGCTTAGATGATAATTAAGAAGTTGTTTTTGTAGTAATCTTATCGTTCCAAACAATTTACAACACTAGAGTATGTTCACTCTACCCTTCTTGCTCATGAGGAGAGAACTAAAAACAAGAAACCACAAGACATGGACATGTTACTTAACTACACAAGACAGTAAAGAAACAAAAACTTTAATCAAAATTCTCAAAGAGGTGGTCACAGTTCAAGAGGAAGAGGCAGAGGTGGCGGAAATGTTAATGACCATAGACTAGTATGGCAAATATGTTAAATATTGAAACATTGCAAAGAAGTTCTATCAAATAGTAATTGCACTCTCAGTTAGTCATCTAGCAACACAACAATGTAAAGAGTTTAAGAAACTACAGTGTCAAACTTGCAAACATATAGGCCGAATCAAGACATAAAATAGATAATATGAAGAACTATCAGATGAATGACACATTAAGAATTGAGAATATAGATAATGAAACATAGTATTGAGACTCGAGTGCAACAAATCATTTTACTAACAATCTTGAAAAATCTAAACCTTGGCAATAAGGAGTATAAAGGTAAAAAAAATTGTACGGGAAATAGCGAGTCCATCAAAATTACTCAAACTAGAGTTTCTTGCTTAAGATATAGAAAACCTTTTTCTTAATGACTAATTAATGATGCGCTCAAATTAAAAAGAGCATATTGAGTGTCTCAAAATATGCAAGTGACAACAATGTATATTTTGCATTCTACCCTAAATATTGTTTAGCTTAGGACATACTGTAACAACCCAAAACTTTAATGGTTGGACTTTTTTTTATATAAATAAGGTAGTGGCAAGCATGCCATGCCATATATTAACGCAAAAAAATTGCACAGCCAACAATTACAACAAACACCGCCAAAACAAAAGAAACTGCCCATACAACAACCGCCAGAAATCCAAAAGGAAAAACAGTCAGTTATACACAACCAACAATCCAAATCAGGCATAATGTGTAGCACACTGAAACAACCCCGAAACACAACAAACCATATACAACAGCAAGAACTGAAAAGAAAAAATCATCTGGACTTCAGTTGCTCCCAACCGATGCCATATCAACATCTTCTGCATCTCTATCTTGTGTTGCACACCGAATCAGATCCACGAACTTCCAATCTCCACCCCTGTCCACAAATGAGTGAATCTCAGTGTAGAGTATAAGACAACATCAAGATGTTTAGCGGATTTAGAAAAAAACATCTAGAATTTCTCTCTTTCAACAAAACCCAATAGTAAGAAAATCGACAAGATGGTGAAATGTTGATTTTTTTAAAATATTAATACTGGTTTAATAAGTTAAATAACTTGAACTAATATTATAAGAGTTAATTGATTGATTTAAATAATGATTTACATAATAGAATTTTATACATGTATAGAATTTGGAATATAATACAAAGTGGAACCATTCAGATTTTCAGTACAAGAATATTTCATTTACTTAACTATGAAATTGATTATTTTAGAAGTCAAATAACCTGAATTCAGAATATACAAGTTATTTAATATAACTGAATGGTGAAATAGTAATTTAAATATTGGATTACTTGAATAAGTGAATCTGGAATCTTATATGAAATTAGATTGATTTTGAAGCTTACGTAAAATTCTATATGAATAGAAACGATAATAACGAATTACTATCTTAGAATTAGAGCGTTTTACAATAGATTCGTATTTATCAACTTTAATTAAAACATAAAATTATTTTTGCAAATAGTTTCGAATTCGAAAAAACCAATTTCATTTGGGTTTGGATTGTTGGATTTTATGTTTCGTGGCAATCAAAGCTTCTTTGTGTTCGTGCAAGCTTGAAATGCTCGATGGAATTAAATGTGAATGAAATATAGAAAATGTCTAAAATATATACACTATAAAATAACTTTAACTCTTAAAACCTAAACAAACATTTTTCTCAAGTCGTGCTCTTAAATTCATTCAAGAATTAAATCAAACCAGATACTCAATGAAATTGAACAATTCTAGAACTGTTAGAATCGTGCACATGAGAGCTTCACATTGGTATATCTTGTGTAGATCTCGACACTACTTACTAGAGCAAGATTTTACGGTAGCAAAGCTAGGGTTGGGTTTGACTTCGGGTTGGCGTTGTAAAGGGGATTTCGAGGGTGTAGGCAAGTCGGGGTGGCACAGGGGACTTTTTGGTGATTGATGTGGTCACTCTGATGATCGATGGTGAAAAGCTACATCACACAGTCGCACTTGAGAGTAGCAAATCGGATCCAATAAGGAGGTGTCAGACTTAGGTTAATGGTGATGGCCGGAGTGAAGATTCCTATGGTTAGTAGTAGCTAGTGGTTGTAGAGTTGATCGATGACCAAGGTGGTGGTAGGGATCGGTCAAACTTCGGTCTATGGTGGAACAGTGGTGGGAATGCAAATATGATTTGGAAAGAAGGGAGCAAGTCACATGAGCAAGAGGGATGAGTGATTAATTTAATAAATTAATTAAGTTTTTTTACAGTAAAAATGTGTGATCCTCTAAAAAGAAGAAAGCGCGCGCGCACACACACAAACATATATATATATATATATATATATATAGAACAATCGATAATAACTGCCAACATGTCTAGCAGGTAACCAATAGTACATACTCAACTCGGACCATGACCATAAGTATAAGAGGTAGATGAATGAGCTCCGGATAAACCACTTCCCATCATACTTCAAAATCGAGTTCCGGCAAGGCCGCCACCCAATTATGATGTTATCTACTCCTACATAATACAATGGTCACTCCAAGGAAAATAAAACCTAAAAAATACATATGAACAATAAAAAGGACTCTCTAGAACCAGTCTCCAATAAGCTCCACAGCAAAAATCAATCGACCTGTAACCTGAAAAGGACTAAACAAAAAGTAAGCTAACAACACACGTATATATGCATATATACGCATATATATATATATATATATATATATATATATATATATATATATATATAATTGAATAGGCCTCGTTAATGGCGACTGGTGAAACTTTCACCAGTTTTCATCATACATGAGTGCCCTCCTTTCTTTACCTTATTATATGACTTTTTACAATCGCTTTAATTCATCAACCTTCAACGAGATTTCTCGTTGATAATACTTCTGGTTTCCATTTGTTTTACACAAGTAAATTAAGATATGGTTTCATTTATATGCCTCATTTTTCTTTTATTTCAGCAAAAACAGATCTCGGATCTATGCTTTTATTTCAACCGCGGTACGGTACTTTAATTATTGCCAGTTTATTTCGAGATCTAGGTGCCGATGCTTTATACCTTCCAAATGTTTTGGATCTGATTGGTTTGATTATGGATTATCAAGCCAATGTGAATATGGGTTTCGGCATTGCCGGCGCAGCTGAAATAGCTTCAGCTCCATTTTCTCCAACCGATCTTCCATTTTGTTGAGCTTGTTCGATTTTAGTTTATATTGGGTAAGTTAATTGATTTTGGTCTTGAGGCAATGGCTATTGGATATTTATTTTGGGTTTTGATATCCGATTAGATCTGATACTGATTTGAGTGTATGTATCTTGATTAGATTTTGTTTAAGTAGATTAGTCACTTTCTGATTATAGTATGCCCTTTTTTGGAGTTTCATTTTTAGTTTCATAATAGATCTGGTTAATCGATTATTGCTGACGCAATTGTCTCCTTCATGATTACATCCTCATTTTGTCATTTCTTTTTCGGAGGATAGACAAACACAGTAGATCTATATTGTGCTCATCCAGATATTGGGTTTTGGTTACTGGATGAATCTTAGATCAATTCTTTCTCGTTGATCATCCTCATGCTATTTGAGTTTGAAAGACAGTGACTGAATATTGATTGGATTTATTAGATGGTTTCTGATTGCAAGTTCATTAGCAGTTTTTCTTCATGTCTCAAATTTCTTTCCTTTCAAAGCCTAATCTTCAATTTGATCAAGATCTTAGCCTGTAATGACTGGAGCAATTATTTGTTTTTAATTATGAAATCCATATATCAAAATGTCGAATCTGGAAATAGGATTGATTCATAGGTGTCTATGAATCATCAGCCAGACCTATTGATTGGATTTGAATATCGTTTGGGATTTCATTAGCTAGGGTATGGAGTTACATGGTGTTCCAGTTTAGCGGCTACTGTTTTCACCTTATAATTGATAGTACCCAACACTAGGAACATTGGATCTACTTTGGCATTCAGCATGTTTCCACAGTTTATAAGTGGAGATTATTTTTGTAGATCTGTCATATGGGTCTTCATGTTGGGATATGGCTACTGTAAGCATGGTTGCATGGCAGTTCTACTTGGTTATGAGATTTGAGTTAGATTGGGGACTGTGCTATACTGCAAAATGAATGCAGATTACAGGATCAATGTTATTTGGGTGTAGTTTGAGAACATGTTCACTGATCAGTTTTCTTAGAGATCATGTTACCGCTTTATGGTTTCTCAAGGAAATATGAATTGATCAAAACCTAGTCTTTAATTTTTGGGGTGAAGTCTTGGAATTGGATGAACAAAGGCTTTTGATTCTTTTATTTTGACCTGGAGATACAATTTCCTTCATCTGATTATACCAGAATTATATTATGTTGCTAATGCATATAAGTTTGATGATATGCAGAAAGGGCGAGTTGTGGTGCAGATTATGTGCTGGAAGGAGCTTTGAGCTCCAGTGTAGTGAGTTATAAGAGGGATTGGCCTCAACATGGGCTAGTTTCTATCTTTGTTAGATTTAGATTTACTTGTATTTTCATGTTTTCTTTTACGCTTTTATTTGTAACAGTTAGTATGCTAACCTATATAGTACTGCTTTTCTTAGTTAATAAAAGTGAACCCATTTTCAAAATATATACATATATGAAATATATATATATCCATATATATATATATGTGAATAAATAACATCATATGATAGAAAGAGACAACTATAATAATCATTAAAATTAGATATCAATAACAAATACAGATTCTATTTTAACTAAAATTCTTATTAATCCTAATAAACAAAATCAAATTATTTCTAACTTTAACGAGAAATCTTTCAAACATAGGATCCCTAATCATCTTATAATGAGGGTTAGACATCCAATCTAAACAAAAGTTATGATCTTAATAATTAATTTATCTACAGTAATAGAATTAGAATGGAACATTCTCTGATTTCTATCAAACCAAATAGACCAACTTATAATAGTTACTAAAGTATCAAGTACATATCTATATTTAAAATTAAAATCAAATCTAAAACACTTACAATAACAATAACAATTTCTAACATTATTAGAACAGTTAAAGGCAAAAATTATTAAAACTATATTTAAAATATAGAAAGTTTCAACATAAGCAAAAACAGTGATCAACACTTCCATCAACTAGACTACAAAAACAACATTAAGAATAATTTTTTTTTTCTTTCTTAATTGCTCTACAGTATTTAGTTTCTTATGGATAATCAGCCACATATGAAATTTAGCTTTAGGCGGAGTATTAGCCTTCTAAATAAACTTGAATTTTAAAATCGAAATACCTGTAAAATTAAGGAACTTATACATAGATTTAGAAGAGCACTTCAAACTCTTACCAAGTCCCTAATAAATGCTATCACAATTATTATCAATATGATGCAATGATAGCTTACCTCGTAATAAGGCAAATTGCCTATACACTAAGCCGTCTAAAAGATCCTCAAATGTAAATTCCCACAGGCGATCTAAACTCTCCCCATAGACTTCCTTAATCTAGGCATTCTTAAAGCAGCAATTCTCAAAAGGTTCTGTAAATTCAATTTTAAGGGGCAATCAAGTAATCCAAGAATCAACCCCTCCCCCCCTCCCCAAAAAAAAAAAAAAAAAATCAAATCATTTCGAAATGGAATTCCAAAAATAAGATAGTCTATTAGTCCAAATATACTTTTACTCCCATCATAATAAAATTTTGATACTATATGCTTCCAAGTCGCAGACACTTCTGGATTTCTAAATTTCCACAAGCATTTAGCTAACAAAGAAGAATTAAAATTATGTAAATTAATAACCCCAAGTCCATTATCCTTCTTAGATCTACAAACAACTTTCCAATTAACCAAACACTTGTATCCTCTACAAATGTTTTCCCCACTCCAAAGAAAATTAACCTAATCCTATCAATTTTATCAATCACCCAATTAGGAAGATGGTGCATATCCATCCAATATGTGGGAATAATAGACAACACAGAGTTAATAAGAACTAGTCTACCCATTCTTGATAAAAATATGATATTCCAACTAGATAGTCTATTATTAATCTTATCAATAATAAATCAATAATAATCAACCAATTGTCATGTTTGAGTTTAGAAGGCATAATCGTAAAACTCAAATAATCAAAAGGGAAACTCATAATAGAACAATTCAAAGTATTAGCAACTTGATTCTCAACATTATCAAAAACATTTGGAACAATAACCGGACTTTTATCAAAATTAATTCTTAGACCAGAAAGCATCTCTAAACAATAAAGAATAAATTTCAAGACTATAGTATGTTTGGGTAAATGAGAGGAAAATAAAAGAGTATCGTCGGCAAATTGAAGTATAAATAATTCAATACTAAAAACTCCATTGCCTACAAAACCTAGAACTCCGTTCCTCTCCGCTCTCTTAATAATTTTGGCGAATACATCAACATCGAGATTAAACAAAAGAGGCGATAAAGGATCACCTTGTCTAAGCCCCCTCTTAGACTGAATTTTTTCCCCCCACAACCCCATTAACTATAATATTAGAACAACTAGATTTGAGTAATATAATGATCCAATTAATCCAGCTAACCCCTAGCTAATAATAGTTCACAAATAAAATCCTAATCTACTGAATCAAAAGCCTTTTCAAAAGCGATTTTCAAAATAACACAAAAAATTGTTCTAACAACACAAATTAATATACTTTTGGACAACGGCTACACCATCCACTATGTTCCTAACTTTTATAAACGCAGTCTGAGAACAATCAATAAGATCATTCATCTTTAGACTAAGTCTATTCGCTAAAACTTTAGTAATAATCTTAACAGAACAGTTAATTAAGGAAATTGGTCTAAAATCTTTTAATTTATTAGCTCGTAATTTTTTATGAATAAGAATAACATTTGCAAAGTTAAATCTACCAATTTGTAAATTTCCATTATAAAAACCATTAAATAAGTTTATAATATCATATTTCAAAACATCCCAAAAATGTCTATACAAAAGAATAGGAAAGCCATCCGGACCAGGAGCTTTATCACTAGGCATATCATTAATAACCTTCCAAATCTCCTGTTCGGTGAACAACTTGTCTAAATCTAATAAATCAATCTTAGAATAAGAAGGATAAATATCATTCCACCTAACATTAATCCTTCTCTTTATTTTAAATCAAAAATTCTGCCTATAATAGTTAGTAAAAGCTTCATTTAAAACTTTTTGAACAATAAATTCTATGTCATCAACAAAAGTAGAATGAATGAAATTGTTACATCTTCTCTTATTAGCCACACTATGAAAACTTCGTATTATTATTACCCTCTTTAATCCATTGAATACGAGCTCTTTGCTTCCACATGACTTCCTCTTTCTTTAGAATCAACATAAGATCATTCTTAAGACAGTAAAGTTTATCACACTCACTACGGCTAAGTAGCCTATTCTCACTAATCTTATCTAAATCGAACATCTCCCATATAATCTTATCTTTCCTAATTATAACACTACTAAATACATACTTGTTACATCATTTAAGAAGAAAAATCTAAGTTTACCTAACTTCGCAACAAAAATCTTAGCAGAATTATCATTATACATATCATTAAAATAAAATTAAGAATTCCATTTAAAAGCAACTAAATTAGAAAAAAATAGAATCTAAGAGCCGAATTTTCTCAAATTTAAAGCTATTGCTAATGGAGAAACTTGACTCACGTGAAAGAATAATAGGTCAATGCTCCGAATATAAAAAGGTAAACCCTTTACTTTACAAAGAGAACCTATACTTAATCTCATTACTTATGAAAAATATATCTAATAGAGCAAAAGATGGAACATCTCTCACACTAGTGAGTAAACGATCTATTATTCAAAGGTATTTCAATTGAATTATTACCCAAAACAAATTTATTAAATTCCTCCATATTATAGAAATCACCTTCATGAGTGATCAATCCCCCAAAAACCTAGTAACATTAAAAATCTCCACCTACAATCCATTGGCATGGGACAAGATTTCTGAAATTTGTACATTCAGCCCACAAAAATCTCCTCTCAAAATTTTATGAGGACCATATACATTAGTAATACCCAAAATAGTATTATCCACATGGGAGGATAATAAGACATGAAGAGAACACTTCTTAGGAATAGCCTGAAGAAGCCTAAATTGGTTTTCCCGCCAACCAATCAGTAATCTCCCTTAGCTACCAATAGCAGGTAGAAAAGACCAATTACGGAAATGAGAACCCCCAACTTCATATAAATTCCTAAATCAGGGTTATCAATTTTTCTCTTGTAATAATGAGATATCAATATGATAATCCTTAAACAATGCTCTTACTTTATCATATTTTTTAAGGTCATTAAGACAATGAATGTTCCAACTAACTAATCTCAACATCTAAGAGAATTAGCCCTCTCTAATTCTCTACTTCTAATAAAATCAACATCTAACTCACTATCAATAAAAACAAATGTTGTATCGTAAGCTAACTGACATAACTGACTGGTGGATAAGTTACCTAAAGCAAATGGTGTATAGCTACTGCCATAAACAAAAATCATACCTGAGCCCGAATTCAAAGTGCTATTATTAGCATTCGAATTAGGGTACCTACCATAAGATGATGTGACAATGGATCTATCCTAACACTGTGACGAATAAGTCCACTAGTAGGGGCCATCTTCTTCCATTTGCCTCTTCTAAACGATGTAGAGACCACAACACTGATAGGAGAAAGCTCAAGACTATCCTTTACCGAACCTGATCATCTGCAACATTGACCCCGCCTAGTGAATCCACAACTCTCTCTCCCATCTCCTCCATCTCACTAATGATCTAAGATACAAAATAACAAGGATACGGTAAAAAAGAAACGGCCATGAGACCCATCTTCCCTGACATCAAAGTACAAGTAAACTTATCCATCCAGATTTCATAACAGTCTAACCTCATTACACTCGCATTTGCCAAACCACCCAAAAATATACATTGCATATATCATTCTCCATTATCACTGATAAAATCACTTAACTTCATAGCAATAGTACTATCAATATTGTTACCAGTACTAACAATATCTCTAACAGTATCATCACTAACCATACCATCACCCTCACGCAACTGAAATAGATCCAAAATTTCGCACTGTATCATTCCTAGTTTGGAAAGCAAACATATTGTACTACTAACACTCCTCTTATTCCTCAAAAAAAACACTATCATGATTCGAACAACCACACTCTGCATTATTAACCAAAACTACAGAACATTTAGTGCCTCTCCTTCATATTGCACTGCCACTTCACCCCATTCACCCAAACTTCCCTATTTTTTTATTGAAGACAGTCTTCTTTCAACAATATTATCCACTGCACTATTAACTGATTTCGAATTTCTATCATTTCCTCTAATGGCCAACCCTACATTATATTCATCAAACACAATACTGCCAATAACATTCACTTTTATCACATTATCATTCAGTACAATACATGTATCTATATACTCAACCTCCTTAGCATAAACACCAGTCTCAGAAATATACACATCATCTTTCACCATACCCAAATTAAACTTCTCCCCACTATCCACAAAATCACTACTAGATTTCAAACACTTGCCTTCTACCATATTGATCTTTTCTAAAGAATGTTTGTTGCCATCCTTTAAACCATATAAAGCATATCCATCCCGAATCACATCATACTCTTCACTGTCCCCATAATCACTCAACAACTCAAATCTTTTGTTCAAACATATATCATCAGTCGCACACCGTTCATCCGATTCTACCTCTTTAACCTCATATAAATCAATTGTTGCAATAATTGGTGTACGTATATTCCTCACAGCTATCCATTGCTCTGTTGTACGCATCAACACTATCAGCACCTGTCATCAACTCCACCATCGAACTACCCCTCCTTAAACCCGAATTTTCAACAATGCTCTCACTTGGTTTATGCAGAATCAAACACTTTTGAACAAATGGGTCAAGCAACATATTATCAAACTGATGTTCACCGAATAACAGTAAAGAAGAACCCGCAATATCACCGTCATCTATATTCGAATCAGCAGAGAGGCTAAACATTGCTAATCCATCATTGTCATACTTAGAATCTAGCTGAAATAAAGAAATCATAGGCCTACAATTCACCGCAGTATTAATGATGTCAAAATGCTTCAATAATCTGTTTAACAGTTTAGACCCTTCAACTCATTTCTAGAATACACATCTGTGAATATCTCCTTCATTCTCAGAAAATTTATACAAAAAGAGAGGGCATGCTCTTTTCTCTCTAGTGATCGTGGTAATAGAGGATAAATAACTGATCTTGCATCATAAGAAGTCCTCTTTTTCCATAATATACCATCCACTAACCCCTCAATACGCCAACCTAACAACAATAACAAATATGCACCCTCCTCTTTTGGTTTCAAATCAACCTTTTCATATATACCCAAGAACAATAAAATTTTATGGCAAAATTGCAAGTAGTTAAAATGAGACAATTCGAAAGCCGATTTACCTCTAAAGAACTTAGAACAGCTGGCTTTCCGATGTCCATACCGAACAAAATGAAAGCAACGTATAAGATTTCTACAATCTTTTGCCACATGATTTGATTCATCATATCTGAAACATTTTCGAGGCTTGTTGATTCGCCTATTAATCACTGAACGAATTTGAGAATACTCACTGTTCCGATTAGGATAATAATACGACTTTCTAATCACATTGGCATAGGATGGTCTGCTTCCAGAGAACAATTTCAAAAATTTTGAAGGAAAAGGATCGTGAATTTTCATTTCGAGAAGAGAAAGAAAAAGATACGACCTCCATTATTTCAAGAAGATATAAAAAAATTGACTACCTTGGAATAGTAATCACTTTAATAATTTAATTAATTACATTTTGTCTTGTGAATGCGAAAATTAGTTCATACGAAGTCCGTTCCAGGCGTCGTCAGTAGCTTGGGTTCATGTCGACGAATACTATATAACGAAGGGGATTGGATGAATTTTGGATAGTTTGGAATTTTATCTAATATTAAATGGCTATTTGAAATTAGATAAAAGAACGTGAAATCGTCGTTTGGAATCCAACACGATTACTCAGTATGGTTGTTATAGTATGTATACTCATATAATGTTATCTGAATTAATTGAACATTAAAACCGATTGTAGATTCCATTGGCTATATAGCCTCATTACATGTGAAACTGTTGTGAAGTGAATATATTATTATATATAATATATCGAGTTTGTCTGTTTCACACATTTTGGTGTGTTTTGCACAACTGAACTAAATTGGAAAAGAACACGAATTGACATGGGAATTGAAATTAAGAAAGTGAATGGTTTTGAGATATAAGACAGGTTTTTAATTCTTTTACTTAAAACCTATTTTTAAGTCATTTTACTATATATATATATATATATTGAAATAAATATAGCACACATATAACATTTAAGAATGATTTTGGATTATAAAACATGTTAAAATAAATGACTCAGAACCCATAAGTATTTTACCTTACTGAATATTTATCGATATATAAATCTTTAAAGGAATATTTCAAACATAAGAATCAGTATAAAATTGGTTTTGGAATTATCGTGACAATGTGTTACTTACATTCGTCTTTAACCCTCTCATATTATATCCATGAAGTAAATATAATTGAATTTCAAATGAATATTTAAAACAAAATTATAAAGGAATTATTTTTCATTGTTGTAAATATGTTTTTAGCAATACTTATTTTTTAATCCTGGAATATAGTTAAACTTGAAATATACGGTTTAATGGTTTTGAATGTACTTAGTTCTCCAATAACAAATTTTAAAGATAGAAACAAATATTGAATCTTTTAGGATAGCGATATTAAACAAGAAGTTTCAATTTATAAAAGAGAAGAGGCTCTTAAAAACAATGGTTTTAACTTCTTTGATTATATTTTGAAGAAAGTAAATCTAGCAAATGAATTGTGAATATTCTTATACCATAGGGATAAGTATGTAATGACTCGAATTCTTAGTCGATTAATTTTGAACATTTAAATTTGTTTTAAATGTTGAGTTAATAATATAAATGGATTTTTATATATCGACTAATAATCGAATATGATTTAATTTCGAGTATATCGAATTATCATAATACGAAAAAAAAATGTAATTGAATTCTAAGTTTAAACTATATTGAAATGATTTGGTTGATTAATATAAATTTTATTTGAATATAAACAATAATAATAATTTATTATCGAGGAGTTGATTGTTCTGAATTTAAATTATATTTTCTCGATTGAATTTGATATGTGAAAAGAACTAATTTAAAAAAACCTTGGATTGTATCGAAACTAATTTTATAAAATCCATAATAGTTAATCATGCCTAGATTTCAAATTAAGTCAATTGGAGTTATTTTGTGATCATGCGCAAATTTAAACGTGTTTCTATTTACATCGAGAAATTAAAAGGAAGATTTATAGACGATCTTAAAATTCGACATAACCAGCTTAATTGTGTTCGAAATATCAAGTTATTGCAAGATTACAAGTTTTATTGCGATTGGAGCTCATATGCGGTCATTTTAACATGTTACTTTGGGCTTAAGTTTCAGAGGAATATTATAATATAACAAAATCTAAATAAAATCCTAAGCAATCAAACTAATTAATAAAAGCTACAACTACCCTATATTCTGAAAATAGCTATCCTAAACCCTTTAATTCTTTTACAAACTGTTCCCTTCTTTCCCTCCAAAGCAATCAGTGAATTTAATGGTGTGCGTACAATTTGTTCCCCCTTTCACCTATTTATACGTAAGCATACTCCTTTATCTCCATTCTATTTTCCACTCTTCGTTATTTTTCTTCTACAGGCAATGAAAACAATCAAAGGTATTCGTTTAAATTCTTCAACGAAGAAAAAAATGGAAATTGATTTCGAATCTGAGGCAAGATTTGAGAGCAAGGAAGATAGCACGCACATGACATTATGATTGGGAAGGGTTCGGGTTTTTCAACGATGACCTATGACCCCAAATTGAAGACGAACATAGGAATTGATTCACGTAACGGCGGATGGCGTGGAGGTAGTGGGTTTGAGGAGCAACGACTACCGAAATTCAAAGAGATTCAACTCCAAAAAAAATCGCACCTGTACAGCGGTATGCAGAGGTCGTGGTTGCTATTGGGAAGCCGAGTCCAACATTTGGGTGATGGAGAGAATGGATATGCTAACAAGATGAGTGGTGATGTTGGATTGGAATTTTCTAGAGTGTGGAGCATGGTAGGAGGTTGGGAAGATGGTTGTTGCATGGTTTTAGGAACGTCAAGGAGGGAGGCAACGTTCGTTTACAAGGAAGGATCAAACTTTAACAATGAAGAAGGAGAAGACGGATTATAAAAACATGATTAAGGTATGGTAATTAACCTTAATAAATGATTAGTTTAAATTTATTTAGCTTTATAATTCATGAGTTAAATTGTAAATGCAATAACTTGGTTTAGGTCTGAATCTAACGCCGTAAATCACGTTGGGACTATAGCTAGGAAATGTACGAGCTAGAGTTGATTTGGGAATTTTCGAAATCAAACGTGAATTTTAAATTTAAATCAAACATTGTTCGATTAATTTAAAATTGGGGAGGATTGTAAATAAAATCACGGTGAGTAAACTCACTCTATGTATTCGTTTATAATCTATTATAAACGAATTTTTATTTAATATAAATTTTTATATGTTATTTGTTGGCTGTTTGGATGCATTGATGAATTGTTTATAAATTGTAGGTATATATATATTAGTTATATTTAGGCTTGGTAGTTTAATAGTTCCTGTAGTACTATTAGCGGATGAGACCCTATGTGCCCTACAATATATATAGTGGACGACCTTCTATACCACGATATCCCACCTCGATGCGGGATTGGTATATTGTTTATGTTTTTTAACATCTATGGATGTAAGAAAAATTGGTTGGAGGACAACTGGATTCCTCAATAGTTTAATTGTTGTTTTCATATAGTGTTATATGATGTGATAAATAATCTGTGATTAACTATTGGGTATTTTGAATGTTTGGATAGCACTGGCCCAAAATATAGTTATTTTAAATAACGTAAAAATATATATGAATGAAAAGAATTTGAGTTTTAAAAAGTAAATCTATTTTTTCAAATAGAAATCTAATTTCGAATGGGCTAGAAATTATTAACTTGTTTTTAATAATAAAAACATGTCAAGAATTTACAGATGAAGTGGAATAATCTTCATTGGATAAGTTGGAAATTTAAATTCAAATGGAATTTAAGAAGGGAAATTGGGAATCGTTTAAAAAAGAAATGATGAAATTTATTCCGATGTTAGGAATGTAAATTTAATTAGAATAAATCCATACGGTTTGATGGTTAGAATTCGAATATGTCGAATTTACAAAAAAAATATTCAAAAAGGATAGTGGAATTGAATTAAAATAGAAACTAAAATTTAAAATATGAAAATTGTAAATAGTTTTCAGGTTATAATAATAAAATATTCCAAAATAGGAATTAGGTTTCAAACGGATTTTTGAAATGGAAGCCTATTTTAATATATAAAATAAGGAAAGTAATTTACAAACGATGTTTACAATTGTAGTGAAGTAATTATCTTAGGATGATTTGGGATTGCAAATTCAAGTATGAATTTAAAAAGGAATTGGAAATCGTTTCGAAAAGGGCACGATAGATTTTATTTCGAATTTGGAATATAAACTGAATTGAGATAAATCCAAAGAATTTATATTGGAATCTAATTATGTCATTTTTAAAAAATAATTTAATTTATTTCCAAGGGAATTGGAATTTAATATAGAAGATAGAGTTGTAAATAAATTCATAACCGAGTTATGAAAAAAATCGACAATTTAGGAAAATCGAAATGTTTAAGTTATATTTGGAAAACTAGTTTAATTTATATTAAATTATATATTAATAGGGTTGAAATTTATTGAATAAACTATGTTCAAACATTTATATTTAAATTTAAATAAAACGAACTAGCCGCGGTGCGGTAGTTCGTAGTCTTATGTCTTTAACTTAAATTGATTATATATAACTCAAAATAAGTCAGAATTCTTTGAAATAATAACTGTTTGAAATTATTAAATGATAATTTTCTAATGAAATAGAAGGAAAAATCTGAATTTCACCTTATAAATTTTGAGTTATGTCAAAATCTAATTTGCAGACAAACAGCGGTATAGTCGTTTATAAACCATGATGGTTTATTAAATAAAAGGAAAAGATTTTGAGTAAACAGAATTTGGATTTCCATTAGAAAAATCCATACTTCTTTTACAAAATAAATGTGAATACAAGTGGAGTTAATGAATTGATTTTGCAACAAAGATCAAATTTTTAATTATTGAATGAAGTTAACTAATTAGAAACTAATTAGTTAAAGGGTTTTTTGAATTGAACTTAACTTTGGTTAAGTGAATTAGAATTGTAAATTAAGATTTGAAGTTGAATATGAAACTCCAGTTAGAAATGGAATTCGATTTTTGTATAAGTGAATTAAAATATATTTGAACATGAAATAATCAGATAAAAAGAGGATTAAGCAAAAGAGCTAATTAGAGAATGAATTAGCGTATTGAGTTAAAACGATTGGATTGATTTGAAACAAATTGGGAATGGTTGAATATATATTAAACAGGTATGGAATGAAGCTAATGGAAGAAATAAATTGAATGCCCGACAAAAGGTACAAGTTTAATTCAGTATGAGAATTTTATGAGCCTATTTGGCAAGTTGCTTGGCTTTTTGTTTTTGTTTTTGAATGGGAAAGGCCTACAGAGGCGATTTGTAGTTGTACCCTACAAAGGAAACGGTGGCCAATTTTTCCGAAAATTTAAGGACTTCGAAATATTTAAGAAAATTTAATAACTAAAATCAATTTATCGATTAGACTTTGGTTAATAGAATTAAACGTTTTATAATAGATTGTTTAAGATAAAATAGAAAAGCATGGACTATAACGCTATTATTATAGTAAATGATTTCTGAAAAAAGGAAATGATTAAGATTTAATACGAGATTTAAATGTTAGTTAAATGTTGTATTTTGAGTTGTTGTAACGATGGTTCACGCAACATTCATTTTGACCCAAGTAAATGTGATTTGGAAATGTTTCCCAAATAAATGAGTAATATTTTCTAAGTATAGAAAATGAATGAGTTCATGGAAGAGATAAGTAATTGGAAATGTTTTCCAACTAAATAGAAGATATTTTCTAAATATAGGAAATAAAGAATGTGTAATATAGAAATATTTTTTTCCAAGTATAGTGAAACTCCAAGCGGGGTTGAAATATCACGGTAAGGAGATTGGGAATGAATACTAGGAAAATTTTACTTAATTTATTATATATTACTCAAAAAAGGGCTCAGTGGTTTTTGGCGCAAATCAATAGTATCCCCTTTGGGAATAAGATCTTTGAATGAATGTTTGTTTCTTTGATAGTTAAGTAATAGAATATCGAGGTATTGGTCAATTTAATACCATCGTTGTCAATACGGAGAGGCAGGTTGGATTTATTATCTGAAAACCACTATGTATAAGCTTAAGCATTGCGAATTAGATTATATTGAAGACAATCAAAGACGGAGTTAAGTGCAAGGGCTTTTTCTATTAATCCTAGGTAGAAATTGCCTAAGATGGATTAATGGAAATAGTGCCTTCGGTTTGTCCAGTCCCGGGACAAATTGTATAGACGAATGTTTGACAGAGTATGCTTGACAGATCATCTACATTGATCTCTGAAAATGTATTTATGTTTGGTGGCGGAGGAATTCATTTCTCTTAGATTTATCCCCATGGTATTTTTGGAGAAATCAATTAATGATTTGGGAGGTTTGACGATGTGGCATTCAAAGTGAATGATGCTTTGATGATGAAAAAGGAAAGTATGGCCTCATGCCTCAGAACCGGGAAATGACAGAAATTGGGTAGGGTGCATAGCTATGTGGGTCGCTCTCATTAGGGTGTATTGTCACCCTGATCCAGAGAAAATCCATTTGCTTCTTTATTCTATCGCTGATGTATGCTTTCGGTAACGGTTGTTGATCCCAACCATTGGTGACATACATTCAGTACACTCAAGAGAAATGATTGGTCGGTCATGTAGGGCCGAGTAGCAAGAGGTTCTTGTTGAACCAAATGTATTCCTTTCTAGAGATAAACTATTGGAAGGTGTTCTTATACCTTGTCATAATTGGAAATCCATTCTCTAATAAGCGCCCGCGGCTTTAATTGTATCCTATGAATATGGAGCGTGAGATTCAAGCGGTCTGCTATATTGATATTTATTTGATTTAAGCATTATTATAATATCAGAATAGTATTAATTCGAAGAATATTTTGGGTTATCGTAAGGTAAAAACCATCTGCATTTATGTATGGACCGGTCTTACGATTATCTTTTCTTTTAAAAGGGGCTTTATAAGTTAAACCAAGTGGTTGGAGTTTACTCACACCAGTCTAATGACTGACACAAAGTTTATTTTATTTTGTTTTACTATAAACTCTCCAGTGCCCAAATTGTATGGGTAGCCAAGTATTTCAGGTGTTTACAGATACACTTGAAGGAGCTTGGAGTAGGAGGCTTTAGCATTAGATATGTACTGTTTATTTCTGCTGTAATGAATTGTGTTGTACTCTATAATGTTATGTACAATGGTAAAGAATTATGTATTTAAAAGTTGTTATATATAACGTATTTTACTCCACTGCGATTATGAGATTCTATGTTTTTTTCTTTTATCTTTTTCTTCTTTATCCATAATTATTCGTATTTCTATGCAATTTGGTTTGGACTGGTGTATTTGATCAACTCAAATGACACGAAAATTCGGGTCGTTACAAAGTATATGGATACGTTTTGAACTATTGAAGACTGTAAAGGAATTAAGAAATAGTAGAATACCTACATATAAATTTTATATGTATAAATTGAGTATATACATAACTATATAAACGAACATTAATCAAGTAGAAGTTGTTGATTAATAAATGAAATCTTATTAGGCAAATGAAGTTTTTATTAGATAAAAGAAGTTTTACTAATAAAAGAATTTTTAATTAATGAAAGATTAATTATATGGAAAAGGATTTAAGCCATTTATAAGACTTAATCGAGCCTTGTGTATTTATCATGCTATGTGACTTGATAGTGTTTTTTATTCGTTCGTTATAGAAATTAAGCAAGGTTTCTTTTCTATATATGATCATCTATTTTGAGATTGATAGTCGATTAATCGACTGTAAAACTTGACCTTGAGTCTAAGGATTAGTTTTGAGGAGACCGAGATTGATAAGTGTTTTACTTATTGGAAACCACTTTAAAACTAGTGTACAGGTTCTATATTTTTGAAGACGATGTGAACTGGAGTCTATGTGGCGATTCAAGATCTGTTTGAGATGCACGAACACATGTAGTGATTTGCAGATCTGTTGACGAATCCATGTATGATTTCGAGATCTATTAATATATGTGAATCCCTGTGCAATTTTGAGATCAGTTAAGGAATACAGGTGTGACGACCTGGATTTTCGACCTTTAAAAATCGACACTTAATACATCCAAGTATTCAAATGCTGAAGTTTCAAACGTTGGAAGCATTGCCTGGGATTATAACACATTAGAGCAACACAATGAAACAGAATAATGTCTTTATTAATAACACATGAAGGTTACATATGGGTACAACACTACAACATCAGAGTACTATACAATATCCAAGTACAACTACTGGAATAAAATTGAACAAGGAAAGTAAAAGAGAGTAATCTAAAATGATGCTTCATCATCACCATAAAATCTCCAGACCATAAAAGCCCCAATCCAAAAGCCGCTCCACAAAAAGATCTAAGATATTCCTACTAAAACTTGGCCAAGACCTCCAAGATGCTTCTACTAAAACCTGGCCACTAGGCTACTGGTGTCGAAAATTATGGGCACCTAGAGTTTAAGGAATAGAAAATAAACTCCAGGTGAATCATGGGACTTTTGTGAGAAACTCAATATATTTGTCATGTGCAAAACATTTGCAATGCTTTTAGAAAATGAAGCTACCATAAGGTCTCGCAGCAGACACATAATGCAAACGCACACATGGGCGAGGTTTCTCCTTATAATAATAAAAAATGCTTGATACACGAAAACCATTTGATATTACTATTAGTGTGGAAAATCACTTCGCAAGAAATTTATCAATCCTAGCCAGCATAGGTACCATATACTATGCGACATAATAGTATACAATAAAAAACGCAAGGGTTTGTATTGGGGAATAGGTTTCCAATAATTGACCAGGCTAAGGTTCTTCGTTAAACTGAATCGAATTTGAATACCTCTAGAGGGATATTCGAGGTTCAACAATGATTCTCCTCATGCTACACAAGATCGAGTTATCCCTAAACTGGATAACTTAGAGTACTCCTGAGTGTGCCATTTCTCGGTCGTAACCGACCATTCCGAGCGCACTCCAACTTCCACATAAAGTAGAGTTTTCCACATAAGTAAATACCTAAGCTCCATACCATGGTACTACTTTTTATTTAAAAGTAAACGAACACACCCCAGTGGCATGACCACTAACCTTGCTACATATTGCAATGACCCAAAATTTTAGGACCAGTCAAAATTATCAAAAAAAAAAAAAAATCTCGTCTGTCCAAAACAAACAATGACAAACAACCATTTTATTTGAATAAATATACAACATCAGTAAATGCATTAGATAGAATTTTAATAAATACCACTTATTAGAGTTTTTCATCTAATTCACAAGGTATGCTTGAATTCAAATTAAATACAAATACCATAATTTATCATTATGGAACTCTGATGAAATGGACATCGATATTCATTCCAATAAGCTCGATAAATATGTCAGTATGGCTTAAAATTTTAAACATTAAAGATGCACCAACACAACATGCAATAACAAATAATAAACGAAAATACATTTTATTACTATAGCAGCTGCATCACTATCACTTGCGACTGCCTACGTACCTTTATCTAATTGGGTAGGCAATTAGATATTGGATCAAGCCAACGTAGTTCTTCTTTACACAAGACCTTTAAAATCAATATTTATTTCCAAAATACTCTTTGTATCAAGCAAGGGCAAAAAACTTTTGTAAATACTCATGTTGAAAGACATCTATATTTCTCTTATAGAAATTTTCCTTCAAAAGATAAACAACTTCTATTTTGAATAATGATCAACTTCTTTATGCAAAAACTCCATCACAAACATTTTCAAACCACCTTTATATGACTCTAATATATGTTTGGAAAGATCTTCGAAGATTGAAGGGAAATAATTAAATTAAATTCCATTTATACCCCCATTTAATCTATCAAACAAAAAAGACAGTCTTTTAGAAAATTCTATAGAAAGATCTAGTCATTGTTGACCAATTCAAGTTTCTTCTTAGGTTTAGTAAGAGGTAAAAATCTTTACAAATTTCAGAAGTGTTACTAATTTAGAAACTCATATTTTTGACTAGTCTCTCTACAAAATGTTTGATTGGATTTCACCATGATAAAAACAGAATTTGGCTCCAATTTTTCTCTAGTAAGTAACTTAGTCTACTTAATTATCATAAAAAGAAACCCTTAAAATTATTTATCAATTTGATATATAAAGTTCAACAATACGAGACATTTTTAACATGTCCATTTCAGGTAAATTTTTACCTAACTTTAAATCCAGATTTTAGATTAACAAATCATCGAATTTGAAAAGTTAGTCAACATAAAAGTTGTAGGTCTTTGAGTTACCTTCCCAGAACATTAAAATCAAATTTTCATTAATAAATGAAGATGTTATGGTTAAAATACCGACTGTCATTTTCATAGGTTCGAGACCTATCATTCATTCTTAATTTTCATACTTTGAAGCCTTCAAAGTATGAAATGAATACATGTACTCACATAGTTTTTCTCACATTAAAATTGTACCTGTAGCTTGTATTTTATTTCTCTGGCTTCCACTAAAATTCTCTTACTTATTTTACTTTTTCTTTGGTTTACGAAAGTATGGAAAACAAATAAAGATTTCCGTCATATTTATAGTATTTCTTAAGGCTAGTTTAGTAATTTTTCCCTTTGGACACTTGTCCATCTTATCTTTATTTATGTTATAGGATATTGAAAAATTCCTACTTAAGTGTATTAAGATGGATCTACACATGGACATCTAATGTGTACATGTGTCATCATTTCATTTAATCTTGTGACATGTGTAGGGATATATTTTTCTCAAGGCTATGTTGGTCTTTTTATTCTTGGACACTTTCCATTATCTTCTATGCTAGCCTTAGTACATAACACATGCCCCCCTTAGTTGTCATAAGATGGTTCTACACATATACACCTAAGTTGTATATGAGTCACCACATTATTTAATCTTAAGACAAGTGTATGGTCCATTCGATGCCGCTTGTCTCCATTACCTCATGCCATCTAGTCCATAACTATTTTTTGCATATATACATGTACTATTTGTTTTGTTTATAAGATATGTATATATATATATATATATATATATATGTATATGTTCTTATATTGTAACTATATGCACATGATGTTCTAACAACTTTCAACAAGTAAAACGCCGTTTATCGACAAAGCAGTTTTCGGTCATAGTATCGACATTTCTTCAAACTACTTATCTTCTTAAACAAAAATTCAACATGTTTTTTCTCGTTAATTATTATTTGAAAAGGATTAACATGTTATAAAATCAATTTTATGACATTAAATCCAAGATTTAAATATTTAAAAAATCTTGATATTCAAAGTTTCAGCTGTTACACATATAATCCTGTTTTGCGCATTTCCCAGGGTGTGAGGCTTGTCGAAGTCGTTACACAAAGCTACGCTTGTCCTAAATCTTTGATCATAGATAATTCAATCACTTAGTATGCCACATTGTCATTTTAAAATCTATAACTGATTATTACTAACCATATCACCTTTGAGCTCATATGTCTCAAAGAAGGGTGTTAAGCTAAGAGAACATATTCTCTGCCATCAACAAAAATATGTTCAGTAAAGTTCAACCGATACATTACAAAATTCAATGTCAGACATCCGTACAAGTTTGTTCTAGGCTAAATGAAACCAAAGGCACTTATTCCTCGTCCAATAAAGGAGAGAAGCCCTGGCAAATCCGGAAATTCTCCAAGTACGTTTGGACCACTACTATAGTATAAATCTCAAAATGGGAGCTAACCACTTAAGACCATCAGCGAGCAGTCTTCCCGATGTGAAGATTTCTAGTCTTCAATCATCGTCTTCAATACCTTTATTTGCTTTAATAACACCAATTATTATTCAGAATGGTTTTCAGAGAGAAATTAAGATCGTGGATTTTCCGAATAATAAATGTCTTTTTAAAACGATATGGATATATAGGATTTCAGTTAAATCTCAACCTATTTTAACTTTTGAAACTTCCATTTATCATTAAAAACACAACACTTTTCATTTGAAAAGGTTTAACAAAGTTTGAATGAATATTATTAAGTTAAAATCCTTCAAAATCCATTATTAAGTCAAAAGCATTGCTAAAAGAGTTACAAATAGGCTTGTTTAACTAGTTTGATAAAAGTAGCTTTAAAACTCTGTAATTCAGTCCCAATCACTTTGAAAACATTTAATATGATTTATTTGAATTTTTTCATATTTCTAATAATTTTTATATATCTATTTCAATTGATTTCCAAATTCGGTCATTATACTACACTACCGCGATTTACATTGAAAACTGTTTTGAACATAACATGCATACTATACACTAAAATTGGAAAATTCCTTTCTCATTTGGAAACCATTTTTATAAGAAAGAAAACGTTTTTCATTTCAGTGAAATCCGATTTAAAATGAGTCTACTATCTTAGTTTAAAGACTATGGTCGAAATTCGCAAACTGCTGCAGCACGGCAGACTCTATTCTAATCATATTTTATATTTCCTTTTAACTTAAAAATAGATTAGAAAACCATTTAAAATGTATAAAACACTATTTAAAAGCAATATTAATAATTTCAAATTTAAATTCTAATATTCATTTTTAATTAATATTATTAAATTGTTGTTATTTTTCAAAAACTAATCTTTTGAAACCCTGACTTCCCAGAACTCAAATTAAATATTATATAAGCTATATAAACACTCGGTTTGAGTTAAAAAACCTTCTATATAGTAAAACAAACTTTACTTTCCAAATAGAAATTAATTTTAACCAATTAAACTTGAACACACCGTTTATTATAGAAACATTATTTAATAAAATTACAACCTTTACACAAGTTTCTCAAAATCACATCAATTTCATTTCTATCTTGTTTCAGGTAGAAAATGCAAACTTTTATTATCCCGCTGTATTTTAAATGAATAAAATATTCATTTCTTTTATTCAATAAGTGTGTGACTGAAATAGTACCCAGATATCTCCATATAAGGGGTGTAACATGTGTATTATGAACTAGTATCACTACTACAATTATTACAAAATTCATAGCATCCATCACATTGCATGTATACCACAATATATACGTATAAGCTTTTGGTATTTATTGCTTACACTATGTTTAACAACTAACTAGCCATCAATTAACATCCATTAACATTATACACGTAATAAACAAATATGAGTGCAGAGTTTCTCATCTTGGGTTCCATTTCACCAATCTTTACCATAAGACTTCCTAGCTGACCCAGACTACTATGAACTGACAATTGACCTTCACTGACGACTTCGATTAGTAAAGAAATGTTTTTTATATTGAAAGGACAAGGAGAGGGTATGGCCTAGGTGGGGCAGAGCTAAGGAGTGGGGTTGGTGGAGATTTTAGGCACAAGGAAAGAGGTAGAGTAGAGGCATGATGATGGTGGCTTAGGGGTCGAGCTTGGGTGTGATGGTGGGACATAGTGAGGAGGCCGAGAAAGGGGAGGTTTAGGAGGATGTAGGAGGAGAGGAGGGCGGCTTTTTAGGAGAAGGTAGGTGGTGCTTTGAGGTGGAGCGATACACAGCTAAAATGAGGAGGAGGAGAAGAGAGAGTAAGGGGGCTGAACTAATGGAGGTGGAAGAGGAAAAAGAAAAGAGGAAGGAGGAGGAGATCAGGTTACGGAAGCCATGAATTTTAAGGTGAGGAAGGAGGAGAAATGGAAGAGAGGAGTAGAATGATGAAATAAGGAGGGTTAGGGTCCTTTTTATAGGCTAAAATGGAGGGTATATTGGTGAAATGCATTCCCAAAAACCATGGGCTTACGAACAAAACGATGGACTTAGAGAACATGGTATTTCCTTAAGGTTTGCAACATTTTTACCACACGTTACAAGTGTTTCAAATTGGCAACACCTATATATGTTACTATATTTCAACTTCTATGCCATCGATCAACGAATTCTAACAAACGGCTGCTAGTGTTAACAAAACCCAATACTATTTCATCTGATTAAATTTAGTTTTAAAATTATAATTTCATTAAATAAATTTATTTAACTAGCCAAAATTTCTAGATCATTACATTCACCCCTCTTTAAAGAATTTCGTCCTCAAACTTGCATAAGAAGGAAATATCCAAAAGGAAATAGGTACAAGAAATTAGTTTACCAAGGGGTTGAGCTAGGATTGAATATCCACTCGACGGTTAGGGTAAAATATTTGCGTAGTTTCTTCAGTTTCCCAAGTACAATATTTGGGCTCACCGCTCCATTGCACTTTAACTAACTTAACAATCTCATTCCTTAATCTCTTTTTATCTCAATAGATAATCTTTATAGGCTCTCTTCTTATTGCTAGTTTTGGTGTAATCTCTAGATCTCGTTGAGCAGCTTCTTCAATAATCTGGTCTGAGTCATGCACATACTTCCTTAGATTAGATATTTGGAAAAATCATGCACACCCGATAGCAATTCGGGTAGATGAACTCCATATGCTAAAGGTCCGACTCTTTCCAGAATAAGAAATCGTCCAATATACCATGGAGCCGACTTTCCTATTCTCCCAAATCTTATAACTCCACGTATCATGGAAACCTTTAGAAATACTGAATCTCCAATTACGAATTCTAGGTCTCTTCTACTATGATCAGCATATCTTTCTTCAATCCTGGGCTGTATTCATTCTTTTATTAATCAACAACATAACTCTTTTGTCAATCCTAGGCCGTATCCATTCTTTTATTTATCAAATCAACTTTCGCAGTGGCCTCTCTGACCATATCTGGTCCGAGAACAAGTCTATCACCAAACTCGATCCAATAAGATAGTGATTTACATGGACGACCATATAATGCTTCAAAAGGTTCCATTTTGATACTTTCTTGATAATTGTTATTGTATGAAAACTCAACTAAAGGTAAATGATTTTCCCGCGAACCTCCAAAATCTAGAGCGCATGCTCGTAATAGATCCTCCAAGACCCTGTTAATCCTTTCCGTTTGTCCTTTCGTTTGAGGGTGATTGTAACAGCTTGCATTTTACATAACGAAAGATCGTAAAATATTTTTATTTTATTCCCTGAGGGTTGGATCATTCTCACATTTGGATGTATTGTTTATGGGGATGCGAAACATGTCCATAATTTTTACCAATTTAATTTGTGACCATTTTCCCCTTTCAGTCTTGTATTGGGCATAACTTTTGACTCGAATAGAATCAGGTGTTGAGACCAGTGCCACTGGAAATGAAATTATGACTCCCTTTCCGTAGAGTGGTCACATTAAAGGTTTGGTTCTGCGGTTTAGGAGTAATCGTTGTTTTGAGGTTTAACAGTTGGCTGCTCAGGTTTGGTAAGCCATAGTGGGCTGATTTGGAGAGGCTCATTAGTGGGCTGGTGGAGGCTATAAATAAGGTAGGAGGCATGGAGAATGTTACTTTCTCCATTCTCTCATTGGAAGGAGCTAAAGTTCCTCCATTTCTTCATTTTCTTCACCTTTCCATCATTAAAGCTTAGAGAATTGAAGATCAACATCGTTTGAAGCTAGATCTTCGCCATTCCAAAGAAGAGTTCATCAAATTGAAGAGTTTGGATCAAATCCTTCACTTCCGGATCTAGATCTAAGTGTTTTTGGGTTATTTTGGAAAATTAGTGAGCGATATGCATCTCTCACATAGATCCAATCAAGTATAAGAGTTCTATGATCTTAATTTCATCATTTTCAAGTTGTTTTCTCTTAGATCTACATCATGGTAAGTTTAATTTCATATGAATCGCCATAGTATCTAATTTAGCAACTTAAAACCGGCAATTTTCATATATTTTTATATGTTTATGCAAGTTAGATCCATAATTTAGTTCATATGTTCATTTATCGCGATTTTGGTGAAATTTGCATACTTTGATGAAAATCGTCATATTCATGTTGTTAGTGATTTCATAACATGCTTATGGTTGTATTGGATGAATTAGATGAATAGATTTCATCGATCTTGTCGATTGGCGGAGTTTTGGTCGAAATTGGACTTGGATTGGGGCTTTACAGGCCACGGGTCGTGCATGTAGTACAACGTGCAATACAAAGTGTAGTACGGGGGGTCAGTCGAGAATAGTGGTCGGGTCAAGCAGCTTAGGGTCGCACCTTGTTGGGGTCGAGCAGCTTTGGGGTCGCGCATGAGCAGAACAGGTCAGTTGCACTTGAGTGGGTCGATCGAGAAAGATTCTGGACGGTTGAGTAAAGGGGGTCCAGTAAGGCGGGTCGGTCAAGTCCCAGCAAAGAATGATTTGGGTCGAGCACCAAGGTCTTAGTTGGTCGGTCATGGAAGTGAGGGGCTGGTCGATCATGTAAGCTAGGGTTGGTCGTGTCTGGTTGAGTATGGGTAGACATGGTCGGGTCGAGCAGGGATGGTTCGGGTCAGTCACACATATGGGTCAGGTCAGTTGTCTCTGTAGTAATAGGGTCGGTCATGTTTTGGAGAATAGGGTCGAGCATGGCCAAGTTTTCGGTCGCATAGGATCATTTCTGGAAGGAAAAAATTCTGAATAAAAGAGTCTGAAAAAAAATCAGGTGTGATGCCCCCGAACCCGTGCCGCAGCGTAGTGCCAGGGTTGATGATAGAAACGCTGTGTCTTGTTTCCGTAGCGATTTGTTGAATGCAATGAATGGATAGTGGATCTTATGTTGATTCAGTGATGTGAAGACTTCGAATTGAATTCAATGGGGAATGTCGAAGTGATTTGATGTGTTCATTGTTAGTCGTAACACAACGAGTATGGTGATAACTCAAAGGTGTTCTGAGTAGGTTGATAATGGTTGGATGGTCGCCATCGATGACAACTAGAGATACCGAAGGCCGAGCAATTATCGTTATCGTAGGATCTAGTAGACTCAAAGCAGGGGTATAATAGGGATACCTAAAAGTCTGATTGTACGGTCGAGTACCTAAGCGTCGTGTATGGCCTAGATATGTCAAATTGTATGACGTATGGTATTTTTTCTAGAACCTGGGTTACCATTAGCCCTTGATAGATGGCATTATGATATGGACAGTCATACGATTAGCGATGGTTTCAAAGAAGGATTAGCGGTGATAGCCAGAGTTTGTCATGCATGTTGGATGTTTGGTTTGTACTGTCTCATGTAGATTTTCCGACATCAAAGGAGATTTTCCTTGGGTGCTTGTCTGATATTCATTTAGGCCTCTGGGGCTTGGGCTTAAGTGATGTTGAATTCGATTAGGATGGTCTGCGTGAGATATATATAATCTAGATGTTATGAGCGCAATTTTTTGATTGTTTCTGACTGCCATGTATGAATGATTGTCTGGTTGTCTTGGATGAATGGTTGAAATGTAAAGGCTACCACTGTCCGATGCGGGGAAAGAAGACATGGGTTCTTCTCCGGTGTTTTGGTGGATTAGTTCGTTTATCTACCTATTCTCATATACTTTATTGATGTTGTTAGTTAGTTGTTTTATCGCTCACTATAATTGTTGTCTGACTCAAGGTTTTATTTATCCCTCTTATTACCTTGGGTTGTTCATCCGATTGTTGGACGGGCAGACTAGGTAGTAGGTGACAGGTGATATCTTGTGAGGACGATGTTGCAGTTCGGAGGCGAGCAGGAGGTTGATGTATTATTTTACTATATTATAGTGTTTTCGTTGTGTGGTATTTAACTCTGAGCGTTGTAGTGAGGCAAATTTATAAAGACACTTATTTGGTAATTCCCAAATTGTATGGGTATTTTCTCTAATCGTTATAAGGGTTCAATTTTCTGCTAAAATATGCTTCACTATTATTACCTGTTGTATATGTTCTACTATATTTTATCCTTGCGTTATGAGTTCTACGACAGGTTCCGCTCGTGTTCTAATACCTTAATGATCGTCCGTAGCTGCCTGGCACACTTTTTAGCTCATCGTACCTCTTGTTTAGTGTAGGGGTTATGGTTGGTCATCACATTTGGTATTAGAGATTTGGTTATCGATTTTAGCCAAAGCTCAGAGACGTAATTACATATCAGAGACGTAATTACATATCAGAGACATAATTGTAGATTTTTGATGGATAGACTTACTATATATTAGCATATAATATAGTAGTGTTGGATTAACATTACATTTTATCTTGTATGTGGACGAATCATTCCATTTTGGATTTAGAATGAGTCGTCAAGCCTCTAGAGGTAAGCCTGAAACTGGAAGAGTAGGAGATGGAGGCCAATTGGGAGCTTTAGCTATTGCACCGGAATATCTAGTTATGTTTGGGCAGCCATGATGGAAGCAGTTATGTTGAGGATGCCCATTACAAAAGCGGAGGAATGACGTGGTGTTCCTATGAAAATTCTCAGAAGGGATTTTGCTAAGCAACAGAGGGACTGTTCTCCTATGGAAGAAGAAACCTTTATTGGCCCCAGTGCTACGAAGAAGCTAAATAAGAAGAAGAAAAAGCAATAGCAAAGGAATGATAGTCAAAAGAAGAAAATTAAGAAGAATGACCTCTGTTTCAACTATCACTTAGAGGGCCATTGTGCCAAGAATTGTGAGAAGCCGATAGCCAAAATGAGGTGCTATAATTGTGGCAAGCCCGGACATGAGAAGAAAGATTATCTAGATTTTCTGAAGGATAAGCAACCGAAGGAAGCATTTTATTATGAAAGTTACTCTGATTTCTTATTGCATTCCTAATGAGAATTAGAAGGAGTTGTTGCCAGTTTAGATGTGCTTTCTGCTAGTGGAGTTGTTGAGTTCTATTTGGTGCTAGAGCATCACTTTCTCTTATCTATAATAAGATTGTATGCCGAATAATTTTGGACATTGAAATGGTAATAGACCTTTGGTTGTAACCAATCTAGTATGAATTCGTTTGCTTTTTGCATAATTTGTGATGATCTAGTGTTGTTTGATCAAGGATGCTCATTTAGAATGGATGCTTAGTGTAAATTTCGCTGGGTTTAGGATCATCTTGGGCGTGGATTGGCCCAAGAGGTATGTGACAAGTGTGAATTGCGAAAAGCTATAGGCGAGAGTCGGGAATGTGGAAGGGCGAAAGGTGTTAATTCGAGGCAAACCTGAAGATGATGTCTTTTTGAGTGGTTATATTCGCTTAGAATTCCACAAGAACACTTGTCATCCATGTTAATCACAAATGAGTTTGAGGATGTCTTTGACAAAGTCGAAGAGTTGCCGCCGCATCGTGAGATTGGGTTTAGAGCCGATTTGGTCGAGGATGTTAAACCTATCATTATGCTTCTTAGGCGGATGACGCCTAAGGAACAAGGAGAGTTAGAGGTGCAGGTTGTGACCTTTTGAGGGAAGGATACATTCAGGGAAGTGTTTCCGAATGGGGTTCACCCGCCATGTTTGCAACCAAGACTGGTGGCTAGTAGAAATTTTGTGTGGAGCACTGTGAGCTGAACAAGATGACCCAGAAGAACAAGTATCCATTGCCAAGGATTGAGGACTTGTTCGATCAGCTTCATAAATCTAAGGGGTTTTCTCAGATGGAATTAGAAACATAATTTTACCAGTTGAGAATGGCAAAGGATAGTGTGCCGAAGACTACATTTAGGACACCGTCCGATTTCTTTGAATGGTTGGTGATGCCATTCGGGTGAACTAACGTGCTAGCATATTTTGTGGATCTTATGCAAAGAATTTTTGGATAATATCTGTGATGACCCCAAACTTCTGTGGTATGAAAGCAAGGATAATCGTAGGAGTATAACATAATTACAACAATAACAGATCTCAGATAATAGCATAACACATAAATCATTTATCGGAAATAAGAATGTCATCACAACAAGACATCAGCGTACGCACTACAGGATACACTTAGCAAAATAGAAGTCTAAAACAAGGAAAGAAATAAAGTCTCAATCTCTACCAAATACATTAAAGCTCAATCATTTCTAAATGTCTCAAGAAGAAAATAAAAGATAAAAAGGTAAATGTTCTTCATCTTCTTCCTTAGCAAGCTCCAGTCCAGAAAGTATCCATACCTAAAACCTGTCATTTGGCTGCCCGTGTGGAAAGAGGGCACCCGAGTTTGCAAAGTGAAACAAACTACGAGTCAGTCATGGGACTGGTATGAGAAATCTGTCTTAACTAACAATATGGCTAATCACAGGACCACGCCACTAACGCGGAACGGGTTTACTCCATTGGATTGCCAGTGCATATGTTTAATAAATTTTATTTCAAAACAACGCAATGTTTTTTAGAAAATGAAATCATTATAAGACTCAAGTCCCATCACACAATGCAATGCAAACCGGAGGATAGAGTTTTAAATTATAATGATAAAAAATGCTTGATACATGGAAAATAATGGTTAATATTATTATTAGTGTCTAATAGGTTTCAAAAATACTTCAAAGTAAATGTATCAATCCTAGACGGCATAGTACCCCATCCTACTATGCCGCTATGTATAGGTTTACAATCAAAACCGTAATGTCGTATTGGAGATTGGATTTCCATTATGAGTCAAGGCTAGAGACGTTCTCCTAATCGATTCGAGACACTCTAGCAATGTCTCGGGGTCCCCGCAGTGAACCCTTGGATACTGCTGGGCCGGTCTACAAATAACGTTAGTGGATTAGTTATGCCTGAACACACGCTTCTCGATCCTATTGGACCTATAAAATGGTCACAATCGACCAATAAAACTGAGGCGCCCCATTCCATCAACCACATAAGTAAAATTGTCAGGGCTTGTAAATGCTGACACCACTTCTAGCTAGAAAGAAACGTGTGCACTCCCTACGTTCCCCTATCCCGTTTCTGACTCTTACCGGGGTGTGAGGCTCGCGAGCTAACGTAATACACAAAGCTATGCCGAAATAGGGAATGCTTTGATCATCATCCACAAGGCTCTGCTTTTCAACAAAAGCCTCGATCAATTGCATCTTGGCATGTCACAATGACAATTCACGCCATGCGATCGATTACTACCAATATATGACCTTGAGCTCGTGCATCTCAAAGAATGGTGTTAAGCAAGAGAATAAATTATCCGCCACCACAGATATATATTAAATCTAAATCAATTTTATTACACAGAATGAAATTCAATGTCAGATACACATCCATTTACAAGTCCGTTCTAGGTCTGAACGAAACCAGAGTCACCTTATTCCTCGTCCCGTATGTCCAATACGGAAGAGAGATGCTCACGTATCCGGACAATCAACAAGTACATCTGGACAACTACCACTTTAACCCTTTACTGGTAGCTAACCAATGCCGGGCATCAGTAGTTATCCTTTTGATGTGAAGATCGCTGGTCTTCAATTGCCGTCTTTAAGATCTTCAATTTAGATCGTCGTATAATCATTTGAAATGAGATTTAACGTGGTCTTTTCAAATGATTCTCGCATATATATGGTTTAAAATAATTTCATATCGTTAATAGTATTTAATAACGATTAATTGCTATTTATATATATATATATAAATAGCTAAATTAATTTAACGACGCTTCGGGTCAATAGGCGACCCTGGCGTTGTTTTTGTCGAAATTTGATTTACACTTATCTCGAAATCAATCCGTTGGATTTTAACAAAGTTCATATCGTTGGAAAGATCTTCCCAAAGCGATACTCATGGTTCTAGTTTTCGGAAAATCCAACGGTTGGATCTTTCGGTATAATCATTTAAATTTACGATTCCAAAACGTGAACTACTGCGCGTGATTCGTTTAATTTTAATTTATATTTTTTACATATATAATTATATATATATAAAAACTCTTCGACGATTTCTCTAATGTATTTAACATGCCAAATAAAAGAATATTTTCATTGGCACATCGTATCTATGTACGGTCAAACAGAATATAGTTCATTTACATGAAAATTAATCCAATGACGTATCAACTTTGCATATAAATTCTAATATATGCAAAGGTAAATATAAATGAAGTTTTGACAGTGCATATAAATTCTAATATATGCAATGTAATATAATTGTACTTTTACAACGCATATAAATCCTAATATATGGATGTAATTATAAATGAAATTTTGACAACGCATATAAATTCTAATATATGTGATGTAATTATACATGAAATTTTAACAACGCATATAAATTCTAATATATGCGATGTAATTATAAATGTAATTCTATTCATTTCATTAAAACAAAGTTTTTAATGTAAACATGTTTTAATTTGAAAACATGAATGTTTGACCAACTTCTATTATAACATTAAAAAGTGAATTTTTAATGTAAAACATCTTTTCTTTTAAAACATGTTACTTTTTCTACATTTCTGTTATAACATTAAAAAGTGAAATTTTAATGTATAATATGTTTTGCATTTTAAAACATGAATCTTGTCTAGTTTTCTAATATTACATTAAAAGTGTAATTTTAATGTATAACATGTTTTGCATTTTAAAACATGAATCTTGTCTAGTTTTCTAATATTACATTAAAAGTGTAATTTTTAATATATAACATGTTTTGCATTTTAAAAAATGAATCATGTCTAGTTTTCTAATATTACAATAAAAGTATATATTTTTAATGAAATCATGTTTTGATTAAAAACATGTACATTTTTCTTATTACATTAAAAATGCATATTTTTAATGAAATCATGTTTTGATTATAAAACATGTACATTTTTCACTACTTTCAACATTTCATTTAAAATGTATATTTTTAATGAAATCTTGTTTTGATTATAAAACATGTACATTTTCTTCTGAAACATGAACATTTCTAGTTTTATAATAATTCCGTACAATGATAGAAATCTATATTTCATTTTTGTTGAATATTCTAATTCAATAAAATGAAAAATTTGATATTCCCTTTTTATAGAAAATTCTAGCTCAATCAAATAACAAAGGTGTATAGTTCATTTTGATTGATAATTCTAATTCAATCAAACAACAAACAAAAGTGACATTTTATTTTGATTGAAAATTCTATTCAATTAAACAACAACAAAAAAGTGTTATTTTTATTTGATTGAAAATTCTAGTTCAATCAAAACAAAGGTGATATTTTTATTTGACTGAAAATTCTAGTTCAATCAAAACAAAGGTGATATTTTTATTTGATTGAAAATTCTAGTTCAATCAAAACAAAGGTGATATTTTTATTTAATTGAAGTTCTACTTCAATCAAAACAAAGGTGATATTTTTATTTGATTGAAAATTCTAGTTCAATCAAACAATAATAAAAGTGATATTTTAATTTTGATTGAAAATTCTAATTCAATCAATAACAATAACAAAAGTTATATTTTATTTGATTGAAAGTTCTAATTCAATCAAAGACAATAAAAGTGATATTCCATTTCTGTTGAATATTTTGATTCAACAAAATAACAAAATGTTTCATTTTTATTGCTAATTCGATTATTCTACAATATCACCCAAACTAATAGAAATATATTAACACATCACAAACAGATCAAATCACGTAGCATAACATATAGAAAATTTACAGTGGATCAATGATAATACAATCATGATTTATTCCAATTATTCATAAACAATAAAATAAAAAAATAAAATATAATTTCTCACTTTTGTTTGAATCTGGGTGATTCAGATCTGCAAATTTTGGCCAAAATTCGACCAGCTCAGAATTGGATCCAGTCAGTCTGGAAATGTATATCTCGTGTTTACGATCGCAACGCTTCGAAAATCATTTAGTTCTGAGTTCATACGGGTGAGTTATGAATTATTTTAGATCGAGAATGTTTAAAATAAATTAAATTAATAAAATAATAAGGGAATACCCTTCTTCCTCCTTATCAAACACAAGCCGTAAGCTTTTCACGATGTGTTCCATTCTAGGGTTGAGTTTTGCTCGCGGATCGAGGCGTTGGAGGCCGATCAGACAATGGCACGTCGAAAAGGGGAGTGTGGCGCACGCAGGGGGCCCCACAATCTAAAGCACGATCGTGGCAGGGGGTGCTTGGGCGGCGCAAACGGCGGTGGTTCAGGGGCTCGGTTCTCGGTGCTCGTACCACCAGGGGATGATCAAACCGTATGGAATTCGAGAGGATGGAAAACTCTTCGATAATGTCTAAAGGAGTGAGTTCTAATTTGTGGTGGATTGATCGCTGTTAAGGAATCAAAATGGGAGTGTGGCGGCCATAGATTTTGATGGAGGCGGCGGATGTAGTATTAGGTATTAGGGTTGGGGTATTTTAATCCTATTATTTATCATGTTTAATTGCCAATTTTGCAATTAAACTCATAAATCCATAACAACTACAATTCCAGTCCAACAGGAATTGTTCCTACCTAATTTTCCCTATTTTGGAACTAATGGGCTAGGTCCCGTCAGCCCAAACGACTGTCTTCATCCTGATTTCTTTAATTTAAAATTTAAATCTTTTATTTAATTAATTTGATCGCACATTTAAATTCACCGGAGCTACATACGGACTCTAAAAATTACATAAAAAATATATTTGGCTTTGTTTTGACAATACGGTCTTAACAAAAATAATTTCATCGAATTTGGAGACCGTTCGAAAAATGGCCTTTTTAACGGTCGACTAAATTCAACAGAAATTATCAAATCAGAGTTTAATTTACTACGCTCACAATTTAATTCCAAAAAATCTGGAAAATTAAGCTTAGCAATAATTTGACATTCCGGATCCGACAAAAGTGGTTTCGTAAAAAATGGAGATCGTTTTTAAATGGCCTTTTATACGAGCTATAAATTATACTATATTCCATAGCGACTATTATGAATATTCAACTGGCCATAACTTTTGATTCCCGCAATGAAATTTCGATTTTTCGGATACATTGGAAAGATATTTTTAAACAGATTTAGATATTTTTGGTTTCACTAAAATCCATTAAATTTTGAATCTTGTACATTCAATCAAAGTTCAGCTTTGACTTTTCAAACTACCGTACTATTTCTAATTCCTTTTGAAATTAAAATAAATATATTGGTTCTAACTTCGATTAAAATACATTTTTAATCGTTATTATTTAAAATAAATTAGCTTAACTATTCAAAATCCACTGAAATAGACAAAATAAAAATTTTAAATTGGTTCTGATTTTCTGGGTTGTTACAATATCCTAGTTTACTCCCATAATGAGGAAGAGCATAAGATTCCTTGTGAGTCATTTGGAAGTCTTGCATAAGCATCAAAGGAAGGATAAGTTTTCGAAGTACCTCTTCTTGAAAAAGGTAACGCAGTTGCAGATACGTTGAGTCGAAGACACGCAAGTTTAGGAGCGATGTTTTTGGAATGGAAGAACCTCAGGTATCTGGCAAGATTCGATTTTAGGCCAAGGTGTGAATTGGAACCTGAAATATTGGCAAGCTTAAGATAAGACCTACTCTCATTGAACGGATTGGCGAGAGCCAAAAACGAGATGCAAAGCTTGTCGAATTTATCTAGAAATTGAAACCAAAGGATAAGGAGTTCGAGGTCGGTTGGGAAGGTTGGCTTCGAAAACAAGGACGACTGGTTGTTCCTTATATCAACGGATTGAGAGATGGGGTTCTGAGGAAATGTCATCACTCGAAGATGATGATTCATCCCGGTGGTAATAAGATTTATGTAACATCCCATAATTTTTAGTATATTTAAATTTCAATTTAAAATAAATAAATTGGAATATATTCGGGAAAATCTAATTTTTTGTTAATTTTAATGATGGTGATTGTTTGAATTTGATATAAATAGAATTTCAAATGTAGTTTTATTTTGAAAGGCTGTTTTGAAATTTAATATTTAAATATTAAATTAATTTGAGTGGGTTAATTTAAAAGTGAAATTCAAATTTTAAATTGGAATTTGTGGAATTTTGGATTTGATATTAAATAACTTGAGATAAAAGCGAATTCATTTATTTGAATTTGCAGTTCAGATTTAATTTGAGAAATAATCAAGATCCGGGAACTTAAAATTTGTGAAACAAATTTATTTAACTTGTGTTTGAATTAAAGGAGAATTCAAATTTGATTTGTTAAACGATGGAATTTAAGTTGTTTAAGTTAAATTTGAAAATTCAAATTTGAATTTGTAAATAATCAAGTGTGGAACTTAAATTTATGAAATAAATCTATAGAATTGATTCAAATTATAATTTGATTTTATTTGAATTTAATGAATATTTAATTTGAATCAGAACAGTTAATTGAATTTTTGAATATTTTATTTATTAATTAACTGTGGAATTTAACGGTTTTGGCGACTGTCTTAGAATTCGACGAAACTGGCGCCATTGGATCCGGAACAACGAATTATTATAGGATTTCAATTTGCGTTACAATCAGACTTACTATTTGATCGTACGAGAGAAAATGTGAACGAGACCAATGTAAATGGATAATTGGGTATTTCTCATATTTGGGCCTTATAATTATATATAAATAGAATCCACCTTTACCCTACTAGCTCATTTTCATATCCACGTTTGTTCCTGTTATCTACTCTATCTCTAATGGCTAAAATCAGTTTTCAAACCCTAGAGCAAAACAAAAATTCAAGCTTCAAAAATAAAAACTTCTCCAATCCCTGGCTTATTATATATCAAAACGAAGCTCGTGACGATAGGAAGCTATAGGTATGGTTAGTTTCGACATGCAGTGGAAGATTTGACCAGAATCCGCAGTCAACCAGGCAAATTTTCGAAACCCTAACATGCAGATTGGAGTTTTTCGATTTAGGGATCATTTGTGAAATCCAAGATATGGGTTTTGTAGCCCTCGTCGATAGGAAGTCGTTGGAGTTGGTCGGAGATACTATTGATCAGTGGATCGCTGGAATTTTTCTTTTTAGGGTTCGAAATCAATTTCCGTTCGTGGCTGGAGCAGAGCGACGGGGGGCCACCGGAGTTGAGGCCTCTGGTACTGCCGGGTGCGGTTCTCGATGAGGGTTGGAATGATGGTGGTCGAAGGCCTTCAGGGCATCAGAATTAGGTGCTAGGGTTAGTCAAAATCGGACGGGCCATGGGTTTCCTCCACGTCTGGCACTGTAGCTACGTGAATAGAGAGCAGGAAGGGATGCTGAGGTGTCAGCTTCTGATTGGGTGAGAGTATTAATTTATTAATCTCTATATATAATTTGAATTCAAAGAGTAAAACACTGATAACTTATTCATATTAACTCGGATTTGGACGCGGTTGGGTGCGTTGGAATCGTGACGAAGTTGCGGACGTTTTGAGATTGGTTTTGCTGCGATTGGAGACTGTGAAATTTTGGGCTTTGGTTGGACGTCCGATCCACTAAGGATCCAAATGTGAGTGATTTTCTCACTTACGAAAGACTGAATTATTCCCATATTTATCGAATTAAATTGTGAAATAAATTTGGTTGCATGGTCGTGTTGATTTGGTGAATGGTTGCTTAAACTTGACATGCAATGAAAATCGATAGTTAGTTATTTAAATTTAATTAAATTTCTAGTTAGGAAATCTCAACACTTTAAATTAGTGAAATGCTTTAACATTTACCATGGAATAAAGTGTTGTGTGATGTATGCCTTGGTTGATGTGATTACTGAATGATCATTGTTGAAATGTTACTTACTTCAGTATATGGATGTTCGTATGTTCATTATTGACGATGAATCCCAATTTTCCACCTTGATGTTACGGGCATCCAATAAACCCGGAATTCATCGATGAAAATAAATTAAGAACACAGAGTGAAATGATAAATCTCTGTGACCCTGATTTGGATTGAAATGATAGATCCATCCCTGAATATCGAGAAATTAAATTTAAATCACTTGGCCATAGGGTAGCAAATTATATATGGACATCGGTTGGTTAAATGATTTTCAATATTCGAAATTCTATTGATGGAATTTGATTAAAGGAAATGTATTGATTTCGATAAGCTTTATTCTTCCTTTGAAAATCTGAATCTTAAAGATTATTTGAAATTATTTAAGTATTTTCCCAAAGTGAATTTGAAGGTTAAATTTAAATTTATACAATTTGGGATTTTCAAGGATTGGGCAGACTCAAATAGAATAAATTCTTATTGAATTTAATATTGGGATTAAGATAATCGAGAATACTCGGGATTGTTTTCAAACTAAATACGAGTATAATACTGAATCCTTGAATTTGAAAATGGGTTTGAATGGGATTTGAAATAAGTACTTTGAGTTATGCAACTCCATTGAGACTGGAGTTTAGATTCGAGTATTGAAGTTCAGAAGAAAGAGTTAATTTTTAGTTAGAGAATTTTCTTATATATTTTCACCGTTGATTTCAAACAACTATCCTCTCTTCAAGAAATTATTTATTAACTTCTATCTATAACTATTTTATTATAACAAAAAAATTCTTATATTCTATTATTTAAATTATTTAGTAAACTTTCAATTTAGGTATATGTAGCGTTCAAAATTTATCTTATCCTATTCTAACTATGATATTATATATATATTCTTTTATATAAAGGTTTTCTTTATAAACATTAATTTTCATAGTTATATCCTTTAAAATTTTCATTTCTTCCGAATGGCAAGTGTTTGAATCTAAATTGTTGGTTCAAATGGAGTGGAGATAAGAATTCCTTCTATTTGAATATGAACCGATTTAAATCGATTTATATATATATGTATATTATATTCTTCTTGAATATAAATGGATCCCCTAAAGAGATTTAAAATGAGTAGTTATGGAATATTTATATATATTCTAGTTGAATATGAATGGATTTTAACATAAATCGATTTGAGATAATTAAAATCTTTGATATGGAATATATTCCACTTGAATATAAATCGATTTGGAAGTATTATATGAGTATAATATAATGATATGAAAGTGTATTCTAGTTAGAATATAATCGGTTTTGGGAATGATTGGAATATTGTGATATGAATTTTTTTCCATTGAATAAATTTGGTTGCGAAACAGAATACGATATTTTGATATGAAAGCAAACCTTTGTGAAATGTAAAAGAACCGACCGATGTGGAAAATGTAAACGTTGGTTGTTAAGGAGACCGGAGTCGACATAAGGCATACTCTCTGTCAGTGTCGATACCACTTTAACAATTGTGAACATTAGGACGTATCCAGAATGGAAGATGATGACTTGGAGGCGATTATTAAATCGAAGAAGATGAACGATGACGAAATAGCCCTGACCTTTGGGTCAGAATTGAAATGACTAAAACAGGAGCTATACCGTGACTAATTGAGGTAGCACCTTTGATCGGACACACTTCTTCGATACTATTTTTATGACTATGATGATGATGATGATTTGGGCCCATTTATTACTTTGCGAGTGTGTTCCGAGGTGGGCGGTAGTGGCTGCTATTCGTTACCACCGGTCCGGGAGTGCAATTGGTAGAATCCTACCCCGTGCATTGCCTCGAGTGCCTTGTCATATAATCCTTATCGAGCCTTATACGATTTTGATTTGTATCGTACCTATGGAGTGCCCTCTGATGCCATCGTTTACGGTGGGTTTACGGTACTGTATAGACTACGGTATTATAAACGGCGTAAGGGTAAAAATGTAATCCCGCTTACGCTATTTTCAATATTGATACTTTGCTGAGTAGACACTATTATAATAACATATTATACTATCTATGTATTAGTTTAATGGATCCTTGAGAGATGGAAAAATCCTGTAACATCTCTTGAGTTACTGCACCCATGACACTGATGTTATTTCGTATTTTGATTTGACTAATATGAGAATGATTTAGTGCTGATCCGAGCGTTTGTTGTGTTTTCTTTTATGTAATACACTCGGGTCAGCAGATGCTTACAGTTAGCAAAGATTCCTTTACCTTGGAGATCGAAGACGAAGATTTGGTATACATCTATCATATATATATATATATATATATATATATATATATTGTATTTCCGCTGCATTTTATTTCCGCTGCCATGTGATGAAACCTGTAAATGTATAACTCTGATAGTCAATGTATACATATTTCAACTGTTTTTAAACTACTATTTGTGTATTATATGTTGTCATTCCACTGTGAGATTCTGTTATTGTTTTCTCTTCTTTCTTCTTTTCCCAATAACTGCCTGTATTTATATTTTGTTCGGGTCGACATGTGTGGTTTATTGTCGATTTGAATGGGCAAAAATATGGGTCGTTACAATTTATTAGTACATGAAGCGAGTCTACTACTAGGAGGGGATGAAGAGGGATATTAGAAAGTTCATTTCCAAATGCATGAACTGCCAGTTAGTGAAAGCTAAACAGAATAAGACGAGTGGTTTGCTTCAGCAATTAGAGGTTCCTACATGGAAGTGGGAGCAGATATTGATGGATCTTATCGATGGACTACCAAGAACAAGGGCAGGAAACTAAGGAATTTGGGTCATCGTGGATCCTTTGACCAAAAGTGCAAGGTCCATTCCTGTCAAGTCGACTAGGACAGCTTCAAAGTTGGTTGAGCTTTATGTGAAATGGATAGTTCGATTCCGTGGTATCCCGAAGAGTATAGTAAGTGATCGAGATCCATTGTTTATGAGTGGATTTTGGAAAAATTTGCAGGAAACTTTGGGAATCGAGTTGTGCTTGAGTGCAACTTTTCATCCCCAAACTGATGGTCAAATCGAAAGGGTTAACCGAGTTTTAGAAGATCTGCTAAGGGCTTGTGTGTTGGACTTCAGAGGATCATGGGAAGACCATCTACATCTTGTGGAGTTTGCTTATAATAATAGCTACTAGTCAATTATTGGGATGACACCATACAAGGCGTTGTATGTAGACCGTGTATTTCTTTGGCATGTTGGTTAGAAACTAGAGATAACTTGATACTTGGGCTGGAGTTGATAAGAGAAACATCAGATTGTATTAAGATAGTTTGGCAACGAATGAAGCCAGCTCATGGTCAAAAGAGTTATGCTGATAAGCGTCGGAAAGATTTGGAATTCGACGTTGGCGAAATGGTTTTCGTGAAGGTTTCACCACTGAAACATGTGGTCTGGTTCGGAAATAAAGGAAAGTTAGCTCCTAGGCGCATTGGACCGTTTCGAATTGACGAGCGAATCGGAAAGCTCGCATATAGATTGAAGTTACCCAAGAAGTTGTCGAGTGTGCATAATGTTTTCCATGTATCATTTTTAAGGAAATTCGTGCATGATTCGAATAAAGTGGTATCTCCAGAATGGTACAAAAACTTAGAAGTCGAGACCATAGTTACGAAACCTAGTAAATCGATTCGTGTTCTGTAATCGACATGAAACATCTTAGGAGGAAAACAGTTAAGTTAGTCAAGGTACAATGGAGTGAGGATAGCGACGATTGTACGTAGGAGACGGAAGAGAGTATGAAGACGGCCCATCTATAACTCTTTAGCCGTATGACCCATTGATATCGCGCCATCATTACATCATTGTAGCTTGTTGTTATTGTTGTTATCTTTGTTGGTGTTGATTAGAATTCTACGTGCTAGGATAGGGATATGGATGCATGATTTGGTGGTTGGTAGTTTGGATAATAAAATTGGCTACTCATGGATGATAGGCATGCGGAATTTTTTTGGTTGTTTATGTTTGTTGGAATTTCAAGGAGAAATTCTTAAGGTTGGAGAATGTAATAGCCGGCATTTTACGTATCGGAAGATCATAAAATATTTTTATTTTATTCCCCAAGGGTTGGATCATTCTCACATTTTGATATGTTGTTTATGTGGATACGAAACATGTCCATAATTTTTACTAATTTTATTTGTGATAATTTATTCCCTATCATTCTTGTACATGGAATAATTTTTTACTCGAATCAAATAAGGTGTTGAGAACACTTCCATTGGAAAGGAAATGATGATTCCCTTTCCGTAATGTGGTCGCAATAAAGATTTGGTTCAGCGGTTTAGGAGGAATCGATGATTTAAAGTTTAATGGTTGGCTATTCAGGTTTTGTAAGCCATAATGAGCTGATTTGGAGAGGCCCATTGGTGGGCTGGTGGAGTCTATAAATAGGGGGTAGGAGGCATGGAGAATAGTTTACTTTCTCCATTCTCTAATTTGGAAGATCTAGAGTTCCTCCATTTCTCCATTTTCTTTACCTTTACACCATTAAAGCTTAGAGAATCGAAGATCTACGTCGTTTGAAGCTAGATCTACGCCATTCTAAGGAGCTTTCATCAAATTGAAGAATTTGGATCAAATCATTCGCTGTCTGGATCTAGATCAAAGTGTTTTTGGGTTATTTTGGAGAATTGGTGAGTGATATGCATCTCTCACGCGGATTCAATCAAGTATAAGAGTTCTATGATCTTAATTTCATCATTTTCAAGTCGTTTTCTCTTAGATCTACATCATGATAAGTTTAATTTCATACGAATCACCATTGGATCTAATTTAGCAACTTAAAATAGGTAATTTTCATATATATTTTTATATGTTTATGCAAGTTTGATCCATAATTTAGTCCATATGTTCATTATCATGATTTTGTTGAAATTTGCATAATTTTGGTGAAAATTGTCATATTCATGTTGTTAGTGATTTCACAACATGCTTGTGGTTGTATTGGATGAATTAGATGAATAGATTTCGTCGATCTTGTCGATTGGAGGAGTTTTGGTCGAAATTGGACTAGGATTGGGGTTATACAGGTTACGGGTCGAGCATGTAGTACAACGTGCAGTACAAAGTGTAGTACAGGTGGTAGTACAGAGGGTCGGTCGAGCATAGTGGTCAGGTCGAGCAGCTAAGGGTCGCACCATGTTGGGGTCAAGCGGCTTCGGGGTCATGCACGAGTAGAACGGGTCGGTCGGGCTTGAGTGGGTCGATCGAGTAGGATTCTGAATGGTTGAGTAAAGGAGGTCAAGCAAGGCAGGTCGGTCATGTACCAACAAAGAATGATTTGGGTCGAGCACCATGGTCCTAGTCGGTCTATCATGGAAGTGAGGGGCTAGTCAGTCATGCAAGCTAGGGTCGGTCGTCTCTAGTTGAGCATGGGTGGAGGAGGTCGGGTCGAGCAGGGATGATTTGGGTCGGTCACACATATGTGTCGGGTCGGTTGTCTCTGCAGTAATCGGGTCGGTCATGTTTTGGAGAATGGGGTCGAGCACGGCTAGGGGGTCGGTCGCACAAGGTCATTTCTGAAGAAAAAAAATTTGTAAACAAAAGAGCCTGAAAAAGAAATTTCAGAGGCGATGCCCCCGAACCTGTGCCGCAGCGCAGTGCTAGAGTGGATAATAGAAACGCTATGTCTTGTTCTAAGGGGAATGTCGAAGTGATGTGATGTTTTATTATTATTCGTAATGCAATGAGTGTAGTGATAAGTCAAAGGCGTTATGAGTTGGTTGATAATGGTTGGATGGTCGCAATGGATGACGACTAGAGATATCGAAGGCCGAGCAATTATCGTTATCTTAGGATCTAGCCGACTCAAGCAGGGGTATAATAGGGATACCTAAAAGACTGATTGTACGGTCGAGTACCTGGGCGTCGTATATGGCCTAGATATGTCAAATTGTACAACGTATGGGATTTTTTCTAGAACCTGGGTTACCATTAGCCCTTGATAGATGGCAGTATGATATGGACAGTCATACGATTAGCTATGGTTTTAAAGCAAGATTGGCGGTGATAGCCAGAGTCAATCATGAATGTTGGATGTTTGGTTTGTACCGTCTCATGTAGATTATCCAACGTCGAAGGAGCTGTTCCTTGGGTGCTTGTCTGATATTGGTTTAAACCTATGGGGCTTGCGCTTAAGTGATGTTGAATTCGATTAGGATGGTCTGCGTGAGATATATATAATCTGGATGTTATGAGCGCAATTGTTTGGTTGTTTCTGATTACCATGTATGAATGGTTTTTTGGTTGCCTTGGATGAATGGTTGAAATGTAAAAGCTATCACTGTCCGATGTGGGGAAAGCAGACATGGGTTCTTCTCTGGTATTTTGGTGGATTAGTTCGTTTAACTACCTATTCTCATATGCTTTATTGATGTTGTTAGTTAGTTGTTTTATCACTCACTATGATTGTTGTCTGACTCAAGGTTTTATTTTTCCCTCTTATTACCTTGGGTTGTTCATCCAATTATTGGACGGGTGGACTAGGTAGCAGGTGACAGGTGATATCTTGTGTGGACGATGTTGCAGTTCGGAGGAGAGCAGGAGGCTGACGTATTATTTTACCATATTATAGTGTTTCTGTTGTGTGGTGTTTATCTCTGAGTGCTGTAGTGAGGCAAATTTGTAAAGACACTTATCTGGTAATTCCCAAATTGTATGGGTATTTTCTCTAATCGTTATGAGGGTTTAAGTTTATGCTCAAATATGCTTCACTATTATTACCTATTGTATATGTTCTATTATATTTTATCCTTGTGTTGTGAGTACAACGAAAGGTTCCGTTTGTGTTCTCATACCTTGATGATTGTCCATAGCAGCCTGGCACACTTTTCAGCGCATCATTCCTCTTGTTTAGTGCATGGGTTATGGGCAGTCATCACATTTGGTATTAGAGCTTTGGTTATCGATTTTAGCCAAAGTTCAGAGACATAATTACATATTAGAGACATAATTGTAGATTTTTGATGGATAGACTTACTATATATTAGCATATAGTAGAGTAGTGTTGGATTAACATTACAGATTATCTTGTATGTGGACTAATCATTCCATTTTAGATTTAGAATGCATCGTCAAGCCTCTAGAGGTGAGCCTGAGACTGGAAGAGTAGGAGATGGAAGCCAATTGGGAGCTTTAGCCGTTACACCAGAATATCTAGTTATGTTTGGGGCAGCCGTGATGGAAGCAGTTATGTTGAGGATGCCCATTCCAGAAGGGATTCTGTTAAGCGACAGAATGATTGTTCTCCTACGGATGAAGAAACCTTTATTGGCCCCAGTGCTACGAAGAAGCTAAATAGGGAGAAGAAAAAGCAATAGCAAGGGAATGATAGTCAAAAGAAGAAAATTAGGAAGAATGACCTCTGTTTCAACTATCAGTTAGAGGGCCATTATGCCAAGGATTGTGAGATGCTGAAAGCCAAAAGGAGGTGCAATAATTATGGCAAGCCTGGACATGAGAAGAACGATTGTCTTGATTTTCTAAAGGATGAGCAACCGAAGGAAGCATTTTATTGTGGAAGTTACTCCGATTTCTTATTGCATTCCTAATTAGAATTAGAAGGAGTTGTTGCCAGCTTAGATGTGCTTTCTGCTAGTGGAGTTGTTGAGTTCTATTGTGTACTAGAGCATCACTTTCTCTTATCTTTAATAAGATTGTATGCTGAATAAGTTTGGAACTTGAAGTGGTAATAGACCTTTGGTTGTAACCAATCTAATATGAGTTCATTTGCTTTTTGCATAATTTGTGATGATCTAGTTTTTTTGATCAGGGATTCTCATTTATGAATGGATGCTTAGTGTAACTTTCGTTGGGTTTAGGATCATCTTGGGTGTGGATTGCCTAAGAGGTATGCGGCAAGCGTGAATTGCGAAAAGCTAGAGGCGAGAGTCGGGAATATGAAAGGGCGAAAGGTGTTAATTCGGGTAAACCCGAGGATGGTGTTTTTTGTGAGTTGTTATATTTGCTTAGAATTCCACAAGAAGACTTGTCATCCATGCTAATCACAAACGAGTTTGAGGATGTCTTTGACGAAGTCGAAGAGTTGCCGCCGCATCGTAAGATTGGGTTTAGAGTCGATTTGGTCGAGGATGTTAAACCTATCATTATGCTTCTTAGGTGGATAACGCCTAAGGAACAAGAAGAGTTAGAGGTGCAGGTCGTGACCTTTTGACGGAATGATTCATTCGAGGAAGTGTTTCCGAATGGGGTTCACCAGTCATATTTGCAACCACGACTGGTGGCTCGTAGAGATTTTTTGTGGACCACTGTGAGCTAAACACGATGACCCAGAAGAACAAGTATCCATTGCCAAGGACTGAGGACTTGTTTAATCAGCTTCACAAAGCTAAGGTGTTTTCTTAGATGGAATTGGCAAACGGAATTTTACCAGTTGAGAATGGCAAAGGATAGCATGCTGAAGACTCCATTTAGGACACCGTCCGATTTCTTTGATTGGTTGGTGATGCCACTCGGGTGAACTAACGTGCTAGCATATTTTGTGGATCTTATGAAAAGAATTTTTGGATAATATCCTGGTTTACTCCCGTAATGAGGAAGAGCATAAGATTCCTTGTGAGTTGGTTTGGAAGTCTTGCATAAGCATCAAAGGAAGGATAAGTTTTCAAAGTACCACTCCTTGAAAAAGGTAACACAATTACAGATACGTTGAGTCGAAGACACACAAGTTTAGGAGCGATGTTTTCGAAATGGAAGAGCCTCGGGTATCTGGCAAGATTCGATTTCAGGCCAAGGTGTGAATTGGAACCTGAAATGTTGGCAAGCTTATGATAAGACCTACTCTCATTGAATGGATTGGCGAGAGTCAAAAGCGAGATGCAAAGCTTGTCGAGTTTATCTGGAAACTAAAACCAAAGGATAAGGAGTTCGAGGTCGATCGGGAAGGTTGGCTTCGAGAACAAGGACGACTGGTTGTTCCTTTTATCGACGGATTGAGAGATGGGGTTCTGAGGAAATGTCATCACTCAAAGATGACGATTCATCCAGGTGGTAACAAGATTTATCAGTACATAAAGTGAGTCTACAACTGGGAGGGGATGAAGAGGGATATTAGAAAGTTCATTTCCAAATGCATGAACTATCAGTTAGTGAAAGTTGAACAAAAGAGACATTCCTCCCCCAGCTGCACCATTCATTCCTCCTCCTCCTCCCCCTCCAAGAGCTGACAACTTTGCCAAGATCTGCAAAGACTTCCGAGCTATGGGCGGAAGGTCATTCCATGGGAACGAGACATTCGTAGAAGCTCGGAATTGTCCTAAGGAGACCGAAGATTTATTCGATATCTTTGAAGTGGAGGACCAAAGAAAGATCCAGTTAGTTGCTTGGCTATTAAAGGACGAAGTCTCATATTGGTGGGAAATCACCCAAGCCGGACGTCCGGTGGAAACTCGGGAAGATTTTAGACAAAGGTTCGAAATGAAATTTCTTTCCCAAGCTGAGAGAAGCATACAGATGGAGGGGCTCTTAACACTCAAACAAGGAAATTTGATGGTAAAGGAGTATGTGAACAAGTTCAACCAGCTGGCAAGGTTCGGGCTACAGTTGGTGGATACACCACACAAAAAGGCTTTGCAGTTTGCTAAAGGACTGAATGAGCCTCAACATGGTTTAGCTATGTCCAATATTCCAATGGGGGCCACCTTTGAAAAGCTTGTTGATATGGCCCTAATGCATGAGGAGGACAAGGGAGAAAAGAAGGAAACAAAAGCTGAGGGGACATCGCAGAATAGAAGGTGTGGCCCAAGAAGGGGCAGCAACAACAACAACTGCAGCAACAACAACAACAACAACAGCAACAACAATAGCGGAAGAAAGGAGGGAAAGATGATAAAGGCAAGGATAAGAGAAAATGTCAAAATTTTGGGAAGGAGGGTCACTTGATCAAAGATTGCAAGAGAAGGAAGGCCAATTGCTTTAATTGCGGAGAGGTTGGACACTTCTCTAAGGAGTGCCCGAAGAAACAGGGATCGTAGAGACAAGGTCAAAGAGCAAGGACATCTGGAGGGCAGGTGCATGCTCTCGTGATCAGTGCTCCTGAAAGAGGTAGAAAAATTTCCGTAGAAAGTTTAGTTTCTCTTTCAAACCATCCAGTTAGAACACTTTTTGATTCTGGTGCTTCACACTCGTTTATATCAAGTTCTGTAGTTGAATCTCTACACTTAGTTACTAGTATGGTAGTAGACCCCGTAGTTGTTTCAAACCCCACTGGTGGTACGGCTCATTTATCGATGATTTGTCGGGGTTTGAAAATATCTGTATTAGGCATCGAGTTTGAATGCCATGCATATGTGCAAGGGTTTAGGAGCTATGGGTTGATTCTAGGAATGGATTGGCTTACCACATATGGGGCCATTCTAGATTGTGAGTGGAGGGTTGTTAGACTCCTGACTTGTCATGGGAAGACCCTCGAAGTTTCTTGTGACTCCCAAGGTCTGTTACGCTTAGCTTCCTAGATTCTCTAGATGCATCCATAGATGATTCGCAATCTGTTCCAGTGGTTCGAAATTATTTCGATGTTTTTGATGAGGTGCGGTGTTTAACTCCAAGGCACGAGATTGACCTTCGCATATATCTGGTGGACAATGCAAAGCCAGTTGCATTACCAGTGCGCTACATGGCTCCAAGGCAGAGGAGGGAGCTGAGTAAGCAAGTAGGGGAGCTGCTTGAGAAAAGGTTTATCATACGAAGCATATCGGAATGGGGTGCTCCAGTAGTATTCGCAACTAAAGCGGATGGTTCACTTCGTTTGTGTGTTGACTATAGAGAATTGAATAAGCTCACCAAGAATAATAAGCACCCACTTCCGGGGATTGATGATTTATTTGATTAGCTTGTTGGAGCCTCGGTATTTTCTCAGTTGGACTTGGCTACGGGGTTCCATCAGTTGAGGGTGGCTGAGAACATCATAGATAAGTCTGCTTTTAGAACTCCGGACGGTTTCTTTGGTAGTTATGCCTTTTGGGTTGACAAATGCACCCGCCTATTTTGTTAATTTGATGAGTAGGGTGTTTCGGGCGTTCCTAAACAAATTCGTTGTAGTCTTTGTTGATGATATTTTGATCTTCTCCAAAAGTGAGAAAGAGCACGCCCAACATTTGAAAGAAGTTTTGAAAACTACCCATGACCATCAGCTTAAGGCAAAGTTCTCCAAATGCCATTTTTAGAGAAAAGAGGTGAGATTTTTAAGGCATGCAGTCTCCAAAGAAGGGATAGCTATAGATCCCGCCAAGGTGGTTGAAGTGCAAGATTGGCAGATTCCTAAAATTGCAACCAAGGTGAGAAGTTTTCTTGGGTTGGTAGGTTATTATAGGAAGTTCATTAAGGACTTCGCGAAGATATCAGCCCCTCTCATCAGGCTGAAAGAAGAATTTGGCATTTTCATGGGACATAGACTGTGACGTTGCTTTCCAATGACGGAAAAGGGCTCTGACAATGGCCCCGGTCTTGACCTTGCCTGATGGACGTAAAGTGTTTACTGTTTACACTGATGCATGTAGTACATGGCTTGGTGCGGTTCTGATGCAAGAAAGGAAAGTAATATGTTATGGGGGTCGACAGTTAAGAGTTCATGAGAAGAATTACCCCGCCCATGATCTAGAGCTAGCTGCCATAGTATTCACGTTAAAGACGTGGCGTCATTATTTACTTGGAGAAAAGTTCGAGTTATACACCGATCATAAATCTCTCAAGTATTTATTCTTACAAAAGGATCTAAACTTAAGGCAACAGTGGTGGATGGAGTTCTTAGCTTCATATGATTTTGAGATTGCTTATACCCCTGGCAAGTGTAATGTGGTGGCAGACACACTAAGTAAGCAGAGGGTGGCCCTGAGTCCTCGGTTTGTGGAGAGAAAGAACTTGGAGTTCGTATCAGCTTTTGATTTTAGACTCTCCATCGATGTTTTGCCTGATTTATTTGCATCCTTGGAGTTACGACCGAGCCTTATGGATCAGATAGGAGCTTCGCAACAAGGTGACCCATATATTCTAGACATCATGGATAAGCTCAGAAGAGGGGAGACCTCTAGTCACCTCAGTAGATTTGCCATAGATAAAAAGGGGTGGTTGTGAGGAGATGGAAGGCTTTGTGTTCCTCAAACTGAAAGCTTGATAAAGGAAGTCCTAAAAGAAGCCCACCATTCTAAGATGACTATTCATCTAGGTGGTGATAAGATGTATAGAGACTTGAAGAGGGTTTTCTTTTGGGCTGGGATGAAGAAAGATATGGCCGAATTTGTTTCTCAATGTTTAGTTTGCCAGCAAGTTAAAGCTAAGCAAAAGAAGCCCGGTGGATTACTTCATCTGTTGGAGGTTCCGTAGTGGAAATCAGAGAGCGTCTGTATGGATTTCATAAATGGGTTGCCTAGATCGAAGAAAGGTAACACCAATAGTTGGGTGGTAGTGGATAGACTCACTAAGAGCACTCACTTTATTCCAGTTAAGAGTAAGAGGACGACATCATGGTTGGCAGCAATTTATGTTCATGAGATAATTCGTTTTCATGGAGTACCTTCCAACATCATGAGCGATCATAACCCCATCTTTACCAGAAAATTTTGGAGGAGCTTCCAAGAAGCATTAGTTACATAGTTGTGTTTGAGCACTGCTTATCATCCTCAGACCGACGGATAGACAGAGTGGGTAAACAGGATTCTTGAAGATCTTTTAAGGCTGTGTATCCTAGACTTCGGAGGGACTTGGGAAGAGCATCTTCCTTTAATAGAGTTTGCCTATAATAACAGCTATCAGGCCAGCATCGTCATGGCACCCTTTGAAGCATTGTATGGACGACCTTGTAGATCGCCAACTTGTTGGTGGGAATCTACAGAAAGGTTACTACTTGGACCAGATATGGTTAGGGAAACGTCCAAAAAGAATGACCTTATTCGACGGCGAATGAAGATAGCTTAAGATAGGCAGAAGTCTTATGCAGACAAGAGAAGGACTGACATCGAATTCGAAGTGAGAGGCTTGGCTTTTATCAAAGTATTTCCTTTAAGGAATGTGGTTCGCTTCGGATCAGTAGGGAAGTTGGCACCTAGGTTTGTGGGACATTTTCCCATAACTGAGAAGATTGGCCAAATGGACTATCGAGTAGAGCTCCCAGAAAATCTATCCGGCATTCATGATGTTTTACACGTCTCTCATCTACAGAAGTGCCTATGTGACACCACGGAAGTTGTTGAGTCGAGTACGTTGGAAGAAGTCGAAGTGGAATGGGAGGCGACGGTCAGACGAGTCCCTACCCGTATTCTTGGGTCAAAAGTTAAGAAACTGCGCAATAAGGAGATCAAGTTGCTAAAGGTTCAATAGGGAGATAACTCAGAAGATGAGACTTGGGAAACCGAAGACAAGATTCGTGCTTCATACCCTTTTCTTTCCGAGGGTATTTTTTTGACTCCTTTTTCCTAAGTTTTATCAGTGCTTGTTTCTGTCAATAGAATATATCTTATCCATTGTATTTTCAATGTTAGATAGGAATCCTATGGATGTAAACTTGTGTTTGAAACATGTTACGTTTGACGGACGCAAGTGGATGCAAGTATTTGCTAGTGGTTGCCTGTGGACACATACACACACACGTTAGGCACTAAGAACGGCTCAATCACTCTCGTACTACATATGGATGTATGCGCATTTTCTTTCCTTTTATGAATGGAAATGGATAAGTTAGCATATGGATGTTGCATTTGGACGAATGAATGTGCACACAAATAGAACTTATATGATATGATAGGTTTATTTGCATACATATTGGATTCATGGCACTAAAATACATTGCATTAAGGAGGTCAATTGAATCAGTAGACTGCCTGATCTTCGCATTAGTGTTGGGGGCATATATACATACCTTCGCATATATTCATATAAGCATTAGAAATCTTTAAGGACAATGGATGCTAATGATTGGTGGATGAGTAGGTGGATGGTAGGATATGCATTCTTCTCAACTTAGAGAATTCGGGATGAAATCGTTTGAGTAGGGGGAAATGTAACACCCCGAATTTGTACCGATACTAAAAGAGGATAAATTAAATAATAATTAATTTAATATTTAGAATTAGGGGCAACGGACTTCACCATTGCGTCTATCTCGAAATTTTGGTCACTATATACATTTGATTTGCGTAAAACAGAGACCATATGAGGAAGTTATGAGGGTTTTAAGTTTGTATAAGCGTAGAAAAATCATATACATATGTATGAGTTAGAGATGAGTCAGAGCTGAGTCAGAATTCTATCCAGAACCATTCGAATTTGAAAATTCCTCAGAGCGCCAAAATTCCCGCTTTAGGGGTCGACCCCCCTAGAGGGGTATCGACCTAGGGGTCGACCCACCCACAGGGTTGTCGACACCCCTAGGGCTGAGGTGGCAGTCAGTTTTAGAGGGCTCTGCAGCTATAAGTATGTGGCTATTTCTCATATTTTCTTCACTGGAGGTCATGGCGGCCAAACTCTGCCGGAGTCTGAACTGAAATAGGGCCTGTCATCTTATTCTATCAACTAAAGCATATCAAATTCTAATATACAAGCATATGCTTAGCACAAACCTCTAACCTATCATCTTAGCAATCCAATCATAGTGAGTTTTAGTTGCTTTTAGGTTTAGATTAATAAAAGTGAATTATGAAAGACTGTGATTTGGATACGTTGTAAACCTTGAATCTATGTTATTGATGGAACTTATGCTATGTTATGACAGATCTATTTCTCTAGATCCAATTCAATTATGTTTGTTCTATTGTGGATCTTGGTTTGTAACTATATTATAGTTAATATAGATCTGTTAATTTGGACAGTTATATCATTGGATAGATCTAATCACTTATGTAAATCATGAACATATATCACCTTGAATTGGTTAGAATTAGATCTAAACCTTTATCTTAATTGAAACTTTTATGACATGATATGATGTGTATGTGTGTAGATCAATTTTTAAATTAGTAGATCTAATTTATTTGGACATTGAAACTGTTAGACAGATCTAGATTATCACTTTATGTTATCATGTTAGATCTATTTTATGTGATCTAAATTGTCACCTTATGTTATCATGTTAGATCTATTTTATGTGATCTAAATTATTACATTGCTATGATGAAAATTTCATGTCCATGCCGGTATGTATGTTCACCTTATTGTCATACAAGTTTATGTTGTTGCCAAGATGATCATTTTAGTTATTTTTCCTATTGTCGTTTATGACTAGGCTATTGTCTATCCTAGGCATGTTGCCAATTTTGTGAGGGTGCTAGTAAAGGAACGGGGGAAAAAGGGTTAAAAATGGCATAATTTGAATATGAACATTTATGGACATGTAATTCAAATTATTGGGTAAAATAGGTATTAACACCTATAAAAGGAAAGGATTAATTAATTGATTAATTAATTGAAAATGGAATATTTAGTAATCACAATTAGGAATTGTAATTGTGCTTATGACACGAGGTTAGGTTGCACTAGTGGTGGAAGTCTGCCCGGACCCGACCGGCATATCTAGTAGCCACTAATGCTGAACCTAATGTGGAAGGTCTAAGTACGTAAATACGAATCAGGCTAAGACATGAGGTTAGGACCAACTGTGGAATAAGACTGTTTGGACCCGACCGACATATCCAGCATCCACAAGTTGTAGGCCTAATGTAGGAGGTTTATCCCATATTAACCATAATTGGACATGGTATTGAATTGGACTACTTAACCTAATTTAAAGATTGTATGATTATGAACTTAAGTTAGGGTTAAGTAAAATTGGAGTAGTGGGTGGGTTAAGTAAACTAGAGGGGGTGGGAAACATTTATGTATAGGCCCACAAACTTAACCTAATAAGGTTATATAATTAAAGACACCTAGTGGTATACATAACCGGTAGATAATGTAATGAATTTATGTAATTAAAGACACCCTTTAGGGTAAGCATAACTAGTATAGGGCTATGTAATTAAAGACACCTAAGGGTATACATAGTCAGTGGAAAACCTAGTGGGGATACAAGACAAGGGGAGAGCTTGTATCATATTGTGTGGGACCCATTTCAGTCAGTAACCCGGAGTTGGTATCAATTAAAGAACTTTGTACTAGGCGGAGAAGGGGCACTCTTACTGATTGATTGTAAGAGATCTAAACGAGACGGACGGTGTGGGCGGCGCAAACCGGCCGAGGAAATGTGCATGCATGGGCCGGGCAGAGGGGGCTAAGACGACCGTGACACCAGTAGATATGGTTGTGAACATCTTGGGTTGCCACTTTAGGAAATGATACCTCCTACTGTGGGGCCAGCACATGATATCTATGGAGTTGGGAGCCGGTCGATTAGGATAGTGGTTAGGGTATACATGGACGTATGACCTAAGCCTACCAGCTCATAGTGGAAGGGATCATCTCATTTCAGTTACACTAGTAATAGTGCAAAGTAATCATTAGTGAGGCACATACACTTTATCTTGCTTACCTTGTCACACCTGCCATTTATGTAGTAATCTCTCTCTTATGCACTTTATATGCCTATCATGTTGCTTTTATTTATCTACTGGCTAAAAGTAACTAGACTCGCCAGACTTTACGTCTGACCTTGTTGTTTCTCCTTCTTTCTTCCGTTCTCCCCTCCCCCCCAAGGTTATCAGGGAGGAAACACTTAGACTTAATCAGGAATTAGATATCATCTTGCTAGGAGCTACTTCTGAAGTATGGCTCAAGTTCTTGCCTATACTATGTCTTAACTCCTTTAATTGGGGAAAATTATGTTTTTCATATTCTTATGTGCTCTGATGATGCAAGACAGAAGTATATTTTATTGTAATGGTTTTTGTGACTTATGAAATTGTGGACCATGGTATTATGCTTTATGGTTGAAATAAAAATTTAAAATTTTCGCTGCTGCCTTATTTTTATCTTTCTTTTAATCATTCTGTGTCTATTTACCTAAAGCGCTTCACGAAACTTAATGCATTCCCTTAGTGAGTGACATTAACGGACGTGGGGTGTCACAGATGCATGATTTGATGGTTGCTAGTTTGGATAATAAATTGTCTACTCATGGATGATAGGCATGCGGAATTATTTTGGTTGTTTGTGTTTGTTGGAATTTCGAGGAGAAATTCTTAAGGGGGAGAATGTAATAGCCCGCATTTTACGTATCGGAAGATCGTAAAATATTTTTATTTTATTCCCTAAGGGTTGGATCATTCTCACATTTTGATATGTTTTTTATGTGGATACGAAAAAGTCCATAATTTTTACCAATTTTATTTGTGACCATTTTCCTTATTAGTCTTGTACAGGCATAACTTTTGACTCGGATCGAATCAGGTGTTGAGACCATTTCCATTGGAAAGGAAATGATGATTCCCTTTCCGTAAAGTGGTCACATTAAAGATTCAGTTCAGCGGTTTAGGAGGAACCACTGTATTAAGGTTTAACCGTTGGCTGTTCAGGTTTGGTAAGCCATAATGGGCTGATTTGGAGAGTGTAACACCCCATAATTTTAAAATAGGACATAGGAGATAATTAAGGAATACCTAATTATTAAAAGAAGAATTAAATGAAATGGGTTATGCCATTGCATTCGACACGGAGTTCTGCTTGAGATAGAGTCTGAATTTGCGTAAAACGGATAATGTATGAAGAAGATATGGACGAACGAAGTTAGGCAGAAAAACCGAAAGAGGACAAGAATGCACTGGCGCACTTCACAAGTGCGCTAGTACAAAAATGCACTGACGCACCTGCAAAGTGCGCCCATACTAATCCAGCACAGAATTCTGGAGTGTTCTGTGATGATATGTCTTCTTCTGAGTGGCCGGATGATGTGTATTTGAGCTGGGTGATTCTGATGGACTCCTAGTTCATCTAAGGGCTCTAAATAATCCTAGACATCTATAAATACGTAGCTAAACCTAAACGCTAACGTCATAACCCTAAAACTATGGTGTCGTCATGATGTTCGTTTACAAGCTAGCCTAAGCCTCCATTCATTCTCTCCAAACTAGAAAATAAAATCCAAACTAGTAATCGATTAAGAAGAACATCAAATCAAATATAAATTAGAAGAACAAATAGTCTACTTCAAGGGAGAGCTATTCGGTTTCAGAAAACAGATCCCATAATTCAAGACCGTTCTGTAATTTGTAAGTTCACGTTACTTTCAGAAATAAAAGTTAATTGTGATTATGACATTGTAATAAATCTGGATCTGAGATTATGCCTATCTTTCTACATCCTTTGGATCTATCTCATTGATAATATTATGTCCTCTCTTTGTCTCTTCTTTCCTTACTGCGATCCTGAGCCAAATCTCATAAGAGATGAACGTAGGTTGGAAATAAAATTGGGCTTGATATATGATTTGGACATGACCAGCGCTAAAATTTGGGAAGAAGAATTAAATTGTGTATAATTAGGCATAATAGAGTTGTAACTGATTTGAGGACATAACACATGTTGTATTCAAAACATAAAGTATTGGACATATGACTTGAGATTTGAGGCATAAAGTAATGGACATATGACTTGAGATTTGTGACATAAAGTATTGGACATATGACTTGGGATTTAGGGCATAAATTGAACTGTAAATATAAGGCATAATACATGTTGTGGTTTAAAATCTAAAAATTGGGGCATATATATATATATACATGATAGTTTATGATTTGGAAAAAGAAGATTAGTGTGTATAGTGATTAATGGCTTAGGCATGAAAACAAGATTTGCCTTTGTTTTGTAATTAGTTACTTTTTTTTAGATTTGAACACCTAAATCTAATTGTGACATGTAATAAAATGGATATGAGAATATGCCTGATGTAAGCTATCCTTTCATTGAAATCTGTGCCTGAGTGTATATATATATCTTTGGGAATCATTTTTGACTATGAAACTGGTCCAATCATTTTTATTCTTGTTGTATATCGGAATTGTAACCCTTTTTAAGTTAATGATATAATCATATCTATATGCCTGCGATGGATTCCATGCAAAACTTGTCTTTTTAGTACATCAAGTTTATTGGACCAATAGTTCTTATCATCATATGACTATGCCTATCCTTACGATGTTCCATCTTTCTTCTCCTCTTATTTTATGAACCTTGGGTTGAATCTCGAAATACGTACGTTATGAATGCGGGGGTAATTGGGCATAATATGGAATTGACATTATTTGGCATAATTTGGAACATGTAGTATGGCATGACTGTTAAAATGCAATTTGGGGTAATTTGACATGAATTATGGAATATGTAATTTGACATATTGAACCTAGAATTGGCATCAATGACAAAGTATGAAATTGGCATATAAATCAAGTTTTGGGCAAAATTGTTATTGTTGCGAATTTGGGGTAACTTGAGCATTAAATCTAGATTGGGCGTAAAACGTAACATGACTAGTTTTGGTGAATTTGGTAATTAGCATGTAAAATCTAGATTTGGGTATATAGGGTAAATGTGTAGATTAAAGATGAACATGGCTAACCCGAGGTTAGATTGAGTTGTAAAGTAAAGCTGCCGGAACCGCCCGACACATCTAGTAACCACAACAACACCTATCTAATGTGAGAGGTTAGTGCATCATGCCCAAGAAAAACCCGAGGTTAAATTGACTTGTGGTGTAAAACTTCCCGGAACTGCCCGGCACATCCAGTAAATGCAACAACACATATTTAATGCGAGAGGTTGGTGCATTAATAAATCAATTAATGCTAATGAACAATATGAATGACTAGGGTTAAGTTCATAGGAACACTTAACCGATATAACATGAATGACTAGGGTTAAGTTAATAGAAAACACTTAACCAGTATAGCAGATGAATGGTAGGGTTAAGTAATAAGAAACACTTAACCAATATAACTTGATTTGTGGTAAGGTTAAGTTGAAACAAGAGGGCAACACTTAACCAATATAACTTGATTTGTGGTAGGGTTAAGTTGACACAAAAGGGCAACACTTAACCAAAGTAACATGACAAGTAGGTGGGTTAAGTTAACCTGAATTGATTGATGACACTTAACCAATACAACATGATGAACACGTGGGGTTAAGTTAACAAGAAAACACTTAAACAATATAACTTGATAAACGAACGGGGTTAAGTTAAAAAGAAGCACTTAACCAACATGACATGATGAATGGGTGGGCTAAGTTAACATGAATGGACAACACTTAACCAATATGACATAATGTGCGGGAGGGTTAAGTACATATCGGGTTGGTGGGTAATATTAATAAATATAGGCCCACAAACTTAACCGTTAAATAAACATGCTTGAATTGATGGAAGGGTTAAGTACATCTCGTGTAGGTTGGTAATATTAGTACATATAGGCCCACAAACTTAACCGTTAAATAAACATTCTTGAATCGATGGGAGGGTTAAGTACATCTCGTGTAGGTAGGTAATATTAGTGCATATAGGCCCACAAACCTAACCATTAAGTAAACATGCTAGAATCTGTAGGAGGGTTAAGTACATCTCGTGTACGTGGGTAATATTTGTATATATAGACCCATAAAACTTAACCAACAGGAAACCCTAATAATGGGGACCCATTTCTGTAGTAACCCACATAGATGTATCATGGTACCCTGAAACTAGGCAGGGTGGGGCACGATTACTGGACTGATTGTAAGGGGTCAAAAACAATAGTAGGGGGTACATCACTGTAGGTTCCGACGATTTACGGGCGTGCACGTACTCCAGAGTGGGAAAAATCAGGCACTGGGTACCAGTAGTTATACACTGTGCACCTTGAATCGTGTCGGGTTGCTATCATAAGGACTGACACACCTTATGGTGGGGCCAGCACAGGGTATCTACACGCAAGAGAGGGCCGATTGGCACAGACACAAGAGAAATTAATACAAGTAGGGAGCCGATCGATAGGGTGGCAAGGGTACATCTAACATGTTTATGGTAATTAGGCAGATTGAGGTGGAATCCTCACAATAGATGTACACCTGAAGGCTACCACAATTACGGGGATTGGGATCACGTTATCATTTTATATAGATTATTAGTTAGGACACTAGTTAGGTGGTGCAGAGATAGATATAGAAATCAGAATATCAAAATAGTAGCGAAGCAGAGAAAGAGTAGAAGCACATTTAGTTTCTCTTGCCTTATCATACCTTATGCTTATCCTATGTTACCTTGTTATCCCTGTTATCATGGTATTGTCTTATACTCAGTTTATTCATGTCATGATGCTTTTTCTTGTTTATATTCTGAAAGTCACTGGACTTACTAGACTTATGTCTGACCTAGTTTTGTTTCGCCTTTTTTCTTCCGTTTCCCCCCAGGTTCACAGGGAGGAAATGTTACCACTTAGCTCATTTTTCTTTCCAAGTTCGAAGATAGTCGATGTATTGCTTTGGACTCTCTCTTCCACTGCTATGGCTGGTTCATGCTTTATTGGGGAATATCATTGTTATTTTTATGCTTCTTTTTGAATCAAGACAGAAGTTCTATGTAATTGAGATAACTGTTGTAAAAGCTTGACTAAATTAAGTTGTTAATAAAATGACTTTATTTTTCCGCTGCTTTATTAGTCTGTCTTGTAATTTATCCGCATCTTTTACCTATAATGCTCCACCGAAGTTAAGGCATTCCCTTTGTGAGTGACCTTAACGGAGGCAGGGTGTTTCACTTGGTATCAGAGCTGAAGGTTACCGGATCAGATAAAAGATTTGAAAAATTAATTTCAAAACGGTTTTAAAAGAAGCATTTTCAAAAGAAAAGTTTTGTTTTAAAGGCATATTCCCCAAAACCATATGCATTATTTTTTTATCCTCTGTTTGAATCCTTGCTTCCTTCTTGCCTGAGTCTCCGGGGCTCCTGGCTTTCTGGGAGGTAACTTCATCGCGGCATAGTTCCGTAGGCTCGACGAGACTGCGACACTAATCAAAGGGCAAATAAGTGCCCAACTTCCATCTATAGCCGCTGTAGTTTCACCTATGGCTAATTTTCTTTCGAGCTTTGTAGGATTTCCATGCGATGGAGGCAGCTTTCGAGAGACTTGTCAACGTGTTACACAAGGATAGCAAAGATGAGGATGAGGGAGTTTGGCTAAGGAGCACAACCCAAGGATGAAGAACTCATGAATATAGACTTGGTTCACAAAGGAGGTAAAAAGAAAGGAATAGTAAAACCTAAAACAAGAGGAAGTATCTTTATTATGGTATAACGGGTCATATAATTAAGTATAAGGGCAAGAACAAAGGACATGATTTTCCGAAAGGCAAGTGCATGCTCTCACCGCCAGCATACCTGAGAGAGAGGTAGTAAAGCTTCGGTTGAATTTTTTTAGTTTTTTGTTGATCATCCTGTTAGTACTCTTTTGATTTTAGCGCTTCACATTCGTTTATATCTGCTTCCATAGTTGAGTCTCTGCACCCTAGAGCTTGTATAGTAGAGGATCCCATTATTGTCTCAAATCCAATTGGTGGTTCGGCTCATTTATCTTTGATTTGTAAGGATTTGAGATACTTATGTTTTTGGGTTTCATGGGCTATGGGTTGATTCTAGGCATGGATTGATTAGCTAGTAATTGTGAAAGGAGGGTAGTTTGACTTTCGACTTGCCTCGGGAATAACCTCGAAATTTCGTGCGATCCTAAGGGATCAGTTTGTCTTAGCTACCTAGAATCACTTTATGTATTTATCGACGATTTTCGATCCGTTGGAGTAGTCCATGAGTACGCAGATATTTTTAATTAAGGTTAGGGGTTTGTCCCCTAAAACGTGGGTAGACTCCCACATATATCTAGATGACAATGCAAAGCCAGTTATGCAGTCAACGATAGTTTTGGAGCAAGGTTGGCGAGGATAGCCAGAGTCAGTTAAGTGCTCAATTGTTCGGTTGTTTTGCTAGTATCATCTCACATAAATCGTCCAAATTCGGAGGAGGTATTCCTTGGGTGCTTGTCTGATATTGGTTTAGGCCTTTGGGGCTTGTACTTGAGGGATGTCAAGTTCGACTAGGATGGTTTGCTTGAGAGATATCGACCCTCGAAATTGTGACATGATGGATAAGCTAAGTAGAAGACAGACCTCTAATCATCTTAGTATATACACTTGGTATCATGGTTAACATTTGTTTATCTTGGAAAGATAGTTCGACTACGTTGGATACCCTCTAGCATAGTAAGTGATCGAGGTCCTATATTTACTCGCGGGTTTTGGAAATGGAGGTCAAGAAGCTTCGCAATCGTGAAGTTAAATTAGTTAAGGTACAGTGGAGTGAAGTTCAAGAAGATGCAACTTAGAAGACTGAAGGCTAGATACGCGCATCATACCCTTTTTGAAGGTATATCCTTGATTCCTCTTTTTATGTAAAGTTTATTTGCATGCTAGTCTTTATCTTTTAAGTATATCCTCTCGGTCCTATCCTCGATCCTTAGGTAGAAGCCAATGGATGTAAACATGTGTTTGGGACATGTTATGTTTGGTGGATGCAAGTAGTTGCAAGTGTTAGCTAGTGATTGCTCGTGGATGCATATACACACATTAGGTACTAGATCGGCTCAGACACTGTCATATTGCATATGCATGAGTGAATTTTTATACATATGAATTGAAACTTGATGTGTTATCATATGGATGTTGCATTTGTATGAATGATTGTGCACTCATATAGAAGTTATAAAGTACAATTAGGAATAATTACATACATGATGGACTCATGGCACTGACATGATTCACATTAAAGAGGTTAACTGAATCAGTAGACCACCTGATTTTGCATTTGGGTAAGGACATATACAGACACTATGCATATGTTCATGAAAACATTAGAAACCTTTTTAAGGACAATGGATGCCTGTGATTGAATGGTTGAGTAGATGGATGTTGGATGGTAGGATATACATTCTTCTTAACTTGAAGATTTTGGGACGAAATCCTTTAAGTAGGGGGAATGTAACACCCCATAATTTTAAAACAGGACATAAGAGATAATTAAGGAATAACTAATTATTAAAATAAGAATTAAATGAAACGGGTTACGCCATTGCGTTCGTCACGGAATTCTGATTGAGATAGAGTCCGAGTTTGCGTAAAACGGATACTGTATGAAGAAGATATGGACGAATGAAGTTAGGCAGAAAAACCGGAAGTCGACCAGATTGCACTGGCGCACTTCAGAAGTGTGCAAGTATGCACTGGCGCACCTATCAAGTGTGCCCATACTAATCCAGCACAGAATTCTGGAGCGTTCTGTGCTGATGTGTCTTCTTCTGAGTGGCCGGATGATGTGTATTTGAGCAGGGTGATTCTGATGGACTACTAGTTCATCTAAGGGCTCTAAATAATCCTAGACATCTATATATACGTAGCTAAACCTAAACCCTAACATCATAACCCTAAAACTATGGTGCCGTCATGATTTTTGTTTACAAGCTAGCCTAAGCCTCCATTCATTCTCTCCAAACTAGAAAATAAAATCCAAACTAGTAATCGATTAAGAATAACATCAAATCAAATCTAAATTAGAAGAATAAATAGTCTACTTCAAGAGAGAGCTATTCAGTTTCAGAATACAGATGCCAGAATTCAAGACCGTTCTGTAATTTGTAAGCTCACGTTACTTTCAGAAATAAAAGTTAATTGTGATTATGACATTGTAATGAATCTGGATCTGAGACTATGCCTGTCTTTCTATATCCTTTGGATCTATCTCATTGATAATATAATGTCCGTTCTTTGTCTCTTCTTTCCTTCTTCCCTTTTTGTTTTATAGCCAGGCTACTGCGAGCCTGAGCCAAATCTCATAAGAGATGAACGTACGTTGGAAATAAAATTGGGCATGATATAAGATTTGGACATGACCAGCGCTAAAATTTGGGAAGAAGAATTAAATTGTGTATAATTTGGTATAATTGAGTTGTAACTGATTTGAGGACATAACACATGTTTTATTCAAAACAAAAAGTATTGGACATATGACTTGAGATTTGAGGCATAAAGTATTGGACACATGACTTGAGATTTGAGACATAAAGTATTGGACATATGACTTCGGATTTGGGGCGTAAATTGAACTGTAAATATAAGGCATAGTACATGTTGTGGTTTAAGATCTAAAAATTGGGGAATATATATATATATATATGATAGTTTATGATTTGGAAAAAGAAGATTAGTGTGTATAGTGATGTATGGCTTAGGCATGAAAACAAGATTTGCCTTTGTTTTGTAATTAGTTACTTTTTTTTAGATTTGAACAGCTAAATCTAATTGTGACATGTAATAAAATGGATATGAGAATAAGCCTGATGTAAGCTATCCTTTCATTGTAAACCTTTTTAAGTTAATGATATAATCATATCTATATGCATGCGATGGATTCCATGCAAAACTTGTCTTTTTAGTACATCAAGTTTATTGGACCAATAGTTCTTATCATCATATGACTATGCCTATCCTTACGATGTTCCATCTTTCTTCTCCCCTTATTTTATGAACCTTGGGTTGAATCTCGAAATACATACGTTATGAATGCGGGGGTAATCGGGTATAACATGGAATTGACATTATTTGGCATAATTTGGAACATGTAGTATAGAATGACTGTTAAGATGCAATTTGGGGTAATTCGACAGGAATTATGGAATATATAATTTGACATATTGAACCTAAAATTGGCATGAACGACAAAGTATGAAATTGGCATATAAATCAAGTTTTGGGCAAAATTGTTATTGTTGTGAATTTGGGGTAACTTGAGCATTAAATCTAGATTGGGCGTAAAATGTAACATGACTAGTTTTTGTGAATTTGGTAATTAGCATGTAAAATCTAGATTTGGGTATATAGGGTAAATGTGTAAATTAAAGATGAACATGCCTAACCCGATGAATTTTCAGCCAATATAAATATGAAATATGGTTAGAATAGTTCTTATCATCATATTCCCCGCCACCAATAGAAATATGCTTAGTAAAGGTCAACCAATATATTAAAAAAATACAATGTCAAACATATATCCATACAATTCTATTCTAGGTCTGAACGAAACCAAAGGCTCTTTATTCCTCTTCCAGTAAAGGAGAGAAGCCCTTGCAGATTTGGAAATTCTCCAAGTACGTTCGGACAACTGCTATAATATAAATATAAAAAAGGAGCTAACTACATGAGACCATCAATGAGCAGTCTTCCCGATGTGAAGATTCCCAATCATCAACCATCGTCTTCAATATTCTCATTTTCTTAAATAACCTTGTATTATTATTCAGAATGGTTTTCGAATAGAAATTCCAAACCCAGACTTTCAGAATAATAGCATCTTTTTGAAACGAAATGGATATATAGGATTTCAATCAAGTCTCAACCCATCTTAACTTTTGAAACTTCCGTTTATCATAAAAAATACTTCACTTTTCATTTTAAAAGGTTTAACAAAGTTTGTATGAAGAATATTAAGTTAAAATCCTTCAAAATCCATTATTAAGTCAAAAGTGTTTCAAAAGCGTTGCTAAAAGCATTACAAATATGCTTATTTAACTAGTTTGATAAAAATAGCTTTAGAACTCTGTAATTTTAGTCCAAATCACTTTGAAAACATTTATATGATTTATCAATTTTTTCCATATTTTTAATAATTTCTATATAGCCATTTCAGATGATTTCAAAATTGGGTCAGTATAACGCCCTACCGCGATTTTCATTGAAAACTGTTTTGAACATAACTTTCAAATTATACATTGAAATTGGAAAATTCCTTTTTCATTTGAAAACCATTATTACAGGAAAGAAATTTTTTTCGTTTTCAGGGGAATTCGATGTATAATGAGTTTGTTATCTTAGTTTAAAGACTATAGTCGAAATTCGTGAACTACCGCGGCGCGATGGGCTCTATTCTAACCGTATTTCATATTTATATTAAAACTAAACCGATTTACTTCAAAATAGTTTAGAAACCCTTTTAAAATGTATATAAAACTATTTCAAAGCAATATTTCATAATTTCAACTTTAAATTCGAATATTCATTTTAAATTAATATTATAATATATTTTTCAAAAACTAATCTTTTGAAACCTAAACTTTCCAGAATTCAAATTAAATATTATATAAGCTATATGGAGCAATCATTTTGAGTTAAAACACCTTCTATATAGTCAAACCAAACTTCAATTTTTCAATCGAAATTAATTTTAACTGATTAAACTTGAACACATCATTTATTATCGAAACATTGTTTAATAAAATTTCATCCTTTACAAGAGTTTCTCAAAATCACTTCGATTTCATTTCTATCTATTTTTGGGTAGAACGTGTGACAAAGCTTTATCTCTTACCCTTACATGACCCTTTACAGGTTGGTAGAGTTGAGAGGCTTTCCATTTTCAAGAGCTAAAAAGCTAGATCATTACATTTGTTATTAAAGATTAGGTTTAGTGAACACCTAAGCTAGTATGGGGTTTTAACTTATGTAACGACTCGACAATTTTGACATTTAAATAAGAATTTAATCAAAAAATATAACTTTGAAAATCATTGTTTACACTTGAAATTTAACTTAGGGAATGAAACCTAATTTATTTGTAAATATAAACTTGATTTTTGAATAAAAATTTAAAATATGTTTGTAACTTCAAAATAAGAATTTAAAACGGTGAGTATCATTTAGAACTTATTTTATTGAAAACAAATGTCAAATTGATTATTAATCAAATGTTAATTCTTAAATGAATGGAGTTTGTTATATAAGAGTGATCTAAATAAATTTATAACAAAACGTTTAAGTTTGCTCGCTCCCTTCATATCGATTAATGTGATTGATTTGTGGTAGCAACAATGGATATGTCATAATTAGTGTTAATATGTAAATTGAATTAAAATTTGAAATTCAATATTTGAGATATGCTTAATTAGGCATATCGGAGGGACAAATTTCATAATAAAATATGCGATTTTATTCTGTTCGCTTTAGTTTTAGTTAAACATTGAATAAATCGTTGAAAAGTTAATGTTATTGAAATTTGAGCGAATCTGACCCAAAATACTCGTTTGAATTCCAAGAAGAATGATATTTTATGCTTTGTGAAATTCGAAGGTTTGTTTGCCCGAATCTTTAATTTTGGGTCAAAAACGCGCAAAGTAGACAATGTTGTTTGTTTATCTCGATTTGCATCTCTTTGTACTCTTCCTATTCGCATATTAACATGAACTTGATTAACATCTCATTTCAGAAATAAAAGGGAATTTAAAATTTTAAACTTGGTTGGACACTTGTTTCATTTTCTCGAATGTAAGAACATGTGTTGCTTCTTCTATGACACTAACAAAGGAAAACGATCCACCTATCTTTCCTTTTTTTACACCTTCTTTTCTTCTTGTTCGTTCCCTTCTTTGTCTTTCCCCTACAATTCTCATTCATGTTTGGAGGGAAAAAGAAAAAAAATTGAAATGATAATGGTCGATTTTCCTTCTCCTTTGTCCCGGTCTTCTTTTCTTGTTTCCTTTCCTCTACTCTTCTTCTTTAATCAGTTCGGTCAAAAAAAGTGTTACGGCTTCTTCCCAAATGGCACCTATCCAACTACCAGAGCTTCACCTATCTTCCCCGTCTCTAATGTCCTATCTGTCATCGTTAGCCATCCCTTCTCCCACTCATCAACCCAAGCAAGTAAAGAAAAGGGGAGAGAGTAAACCCTATCTTTCAAACCCCCAATCAGTGATTCGCTCCGCTACCCGCGTCTAGGCTTCCACCATCATCCATCAGCGCTTCTAGTAAAGCGTCCACCTATTCCGATCATCAGCCCCCAAACCTCAAACAAATCCTAGATCCACTGAAGAAAAAAAGGGCAATTCCCTCTTTTGAAAACACCATCTGAATTTTACATCCCCCATCACCATACCTTCTGACAGCCGACCTAGCCTACTCCTCCACAAAGTAACTACCTCCTGTCCAGTTGCTCATTTTTTCAGAGCCATCACGCTGAATCAAAACATGCTATAAGACTTATTCTTCCCTATGTTACCTGCTGTAGTAAACCACACTTATGCAAAATGTCCACCAAGTGTTTGTGGATTTTTCCAAGAGAATTCTACTTCTTATGCCATCGCTGTTAAGGAATCTCTGGCAGCCCCTACAACATGAATAATTAATGTTAGTGCAATGTCAGCTCTGGAAAGCAATGAGTTTTCATGGATTTGTGCCATGTATTTCCAATTTGAATATGTGCATATATACCTACATTCGTATGTGTATACATGCATCAAACGGTTTGAACATTTTTGGAGGTCTTGCTTACATCGTAGCCAACATGCTTGATCAAGTCACTCAAGTTGAATTCAGCTCTGTTTGCTTAGTGTCGCCTCTTTCACACCATGGAAGGTGAGTTTACTCAGTCATGACTAGAATTTACATTTTAGTATACTAACATATTTAAAATGACATATGAAGTGATAGGATTTATTTAAAAAATTCATGTTAACCGACCTTTTGGCTTGGTTCCTAAAAGCATATCATGCCCACTTGACTCGACCCATGGCGTGGTACAAAAGCCCAAAGTGTCGCCAAAACACTCAGGATCCAGGCCTGAAAGGAGTCGTAAGAGCATATGATTCATAACCCCTCGAACACAACATTCCGCGTCCCTCCACAACGCATCCCCTCCGAGTCGCATCCCATACTTCACATCATGTACTACGTATCCCCGGGTTATTTCTCATCATGTACTTCACATCCCCGGTTATTTCGCATCCACTAAATCACTTGCATCCCTCGAGTTGCAACACATTTCGTATCCTTTGGGGTTACAAATTATCGCCTCCCCTCCATATATGAAATTCTATACTTATCGTATCCCCACGAGGATATGATAATTTGTATCTCCACGAGGATACGAGACCCTATATCCCTACAGGATACGAAGTTCTGTATCCCTCCAGGATACAAAGCTCTGTATCCCTCCAGGATACGAAGCTCTGTATCCCACTGGGATACGAATTTCATATCCGCAGGGATGCGAAATTGGTATTCCATAGGGGGACCCGAAATATCCAGCACCGCAACTTCAAGATGCAAAAATCTCCAGGCCACTACTCTAGGATGGGAAATTCTTGGTATGGTCCCTAAATCTCACCGACTCCCACCTAATCCGGTACCTATAAATAGCCCTTACATCATACTTCAAAAGGGTTGGCATTTTCATGATTTGATATCCCAAGAAGGACCTCAGACACCATTAATGGCAGCCTAATCCTTTAGGAAGAAGAAGAAGAACTAATTTTTTCTAAGATTTACTATGTTCCAAATAATGACTCCCGGATACTTAACCAAGTTTGGCATACTATTATTAAGATGATGTCCAAACCTTGTAACCTTCAATTGTGATTGAAATCTGTAGACGCTTCAAAGTGGACATAAGTTCAATAAGAACTGAACCACTATAAATTCTTGTGTTCTTGCTTTCTGCAATTACTTCTCCATACGCGAAACCTTATTCTCGTATAATCAAGAATCGTTAGCACTTGGGTGCTGTGAAATTAAAGCACTTACCGGTTCTATAGCGGTGGAGGTACAAAAAGCCATAGCGGGGAAATAGCAGACGTGCAAATACGTTAATTAGATGTAAAACTATATAATTAAAATTAAATAATTATCATTTTCACATCGTTTGCGTAGAAGAAGCGTATATTAACTAATATTATTTGATAAAATCAAAGAATATCATGGTTATGCATACTACATTCGATTATTACTATCTTGTATAAGGAACTTATGCCTTAAATTAACTCTTTACACTAACTTTTTGATTTATTTTAGAAGAGAACTGGTCAAATCATCATTTATATATTAATATTGCTAAAGCAGGTGCTAAATAGCACTGATTTAGTGGGTGCAGTAGAAAATAGCGGGGATTAAAGTGGAACTATTGCTCATCAACGATAAAGTGAAATAGCGTAGCGAATGGAGAGTGCTAGGGGATGCAGCAGAGATTTTACAAGGCTTTAGCAGGGATTTAACTATATAGCTTGGTTGTGATGCCAATTTTACGTGTCAACACTTGGTGCTTTCACTGAAAGATACTTGAAGCCTCGAGACTCACTTCTTTTCGAACGACTTCCATCTCAACTTGGAAGCGCTACTTAGGTTTTTTTTCGAACTACCTTCTGAGGCACTTATACGATGGCTAAGAAAGGAAAGGCCCAAGGATCGGAACTTCCACAACGGCTAACACTGCGACCTCCCCTTAGTCCCAATCTTTGGAACTTCCGAACGACATGAATGTCGCTACCTCCTACGATCTTGATGCTCCGTCAACTATAGCCCAACTTTTTGAGCTTAATAATAAGTTGGAAGATAGGACTCGAAAACTTAATGACCAGTTGAGAACAAACATTGAGCTGATGCAGCGACTTCAAGAAATTCAATGCAATGTCGTTCGCCTTGAAATCAACTGGAACACTCATCCTTTACCTAATGTCTCGGAAAGCTCCTCTTCAGACACCCACTATGGGAACCAAAACAAAAAAGGCGGACTAATGCTAACGCTATATCCAATACCAACGTCAATGGAAACAACAGAGGTAATGGAACAATCATGACTTTTAGTGAGGAAACGCATCAATGCGACCATTCCTGCTTAGTTATCAATGACGAAGCAGGACCTAGTAACCAACTCCTTACGCGACAGAACTTACCTGACATTACTTTGAACTTGGAACCTACGCATCTTGCAACTCAACATGCCTAAGCCCATCCTAGTCAACCTCACCAAAACCAAGCAGTCGAGATTGATGACACAGATGAAGATAATGCTAATATTCATCCAAAAAGACATCCACGACCCCGAACTACTAAGATGCACCACGACCACTGGAATCTAGTGGAAGTTCATTTTGTGGTTCTCACCGACATGATCCTAGAGAAACATGGATAAACGCCATCGAAATTTGGAAAATCAATATGAGATGTAACCCCTTCACTCGGGCCGTCCACAAAGCCGATTGGCCTCGACGCTTCAATATGCCTCAGCTAACGACTTACGTGGGAAATATTGATCCTTGTAACTTCTTAAGCCATTATGAATGGCATATGGACTCAAGTCAAGCCACTGACGCCGTCAAATGCAAGAGCTTCCCAGTTTTCCTAGAAGATGTCGCTCTACTCTAGTTTTCTCAACTTCCTGCTCGATCCACCACTACCTTCGACCAACTCTCTTCTGAACTAGTGAAGCAATTCAGAATGCATGTCACAAGGCCGACAGATACTCTAACTCTTTCAAACCTCTACCAGGGCACAGAGGATGTAACACCCCGTAATTTTAACGAAACTATAATGATAAAATAAGGAAAACTTAATTGAATATTTGGAATTAAGTAAAATGGACTATGCCTTTCCGTTCGTCTTGGAATTCTGCTTAAGATAGACCCTAAGTTTGCGTAAAACGGACATCGTATGAAGAAGATATTAAAGTTTGTAGTTTATATACATATAAGCCATTTATATATAAACATAACTATTCCAGAAATTCAAAATTAGAGGCAACAAAAAATGGGGGGAAATCGGCTCGTTATTGATCGACCCCATCCCCAAGGGTGTCGACCCATGGGTCGACCCAGCACAGGGGTGTTGACACCCATGTTGACCCCTCTGAGATCTGGGCAGAATTCAGTTTCTGAACGTGGACTCGTTTCTTGACTAGATTCGTTCACCCTAGGCTATATATATAGGACCTCGTTCTCATTGTTTTTATTCACCAAAAACAATGGAGACCACCAGGTGCTTCCCCAACTTAGTTTTATCTAGCCTATTCTTCTTTAATAGTAAGTTATACGTATTCAAGGATCTATGATACAACATCTACAATCAATTCTCTGTTCTTTAGATCCAATCATAGTGAGTTTATGTTGATTTTAGATATAAACACCTAAAATGCAATCTTGACATGTTTATAAGTTTGGATTTGAGCCTACGCCTGTTAGTAACCTAAATCATAATAGGTCTACCATTACTTGTACACCTGATCTATTGACTAGTGCCTATATGCCTATTCATGATATCCCTATTCTGTTAGTTTGTCTAATCATGTCACCTTATGCTTATTATGTTATTTTGCCTAATTATGTCATCTTATGCCAGTTTTATTTACTATGCATATTCTTGTTCACTTCTCTCCCTCTTTCCCTTTTTGTTTTTATAGTTAGGCTACCTTCGAGCCTAGGCCTATCGCTAAAATACGCGAATGCACGAAACTGGGAACAATTGGGAATGATTAGTTTAGAGGATAATTCATACTATAAAACATGATTGGGAATTTTGGACATAATTTGTACCTTGAGCCAAAACATAGGATTTGGGGGCGTGATCTATATATTGATTTAAACCTTAATCTGGGGAATAACTTGTATCATAGATCGGACAGGGATTTGGGGCATAATGAACATGGTAACTGGTTAGTAATGAAAAGGCCTAGATTTACAGTAATTAGAAATTGTAAGCGTGCTTGGACACGAGGTTAGATTACACTTGTGGTAGATGCCTGCCCAAAAACCGCCCGACAAATCTAGCGTCCACAAGATGTAAATCTAATGTAGGGGTCTAAGTGCATAAACGTACACGTGACAGCGCTAAGACAAGAGGTTAAGTACGACTTGTGGAAGAAGTCTGCCCGGACCCAACATGCATATCCAGCATCCACAAATGGTAGACTTAGTGTGGGAGGTCTGGTGCATTATGACCATAAATGAATGAATGGTGATGAACTTGTAATATTTATCCTGTTTAAATCCATAGTTTTACATGAACCTGTTAACTTGAGTAGGGGTTAAGTAAACTTGCTTGAATCAGTGGTAGGGTTAAGTTAATGTTTGTAAATATGTAGGGATGAATTATAAATATAAACACGACAAACTTAACCTGTTGGGGTTATGCAATCTTGTTAAACTAGTAGGCATAATCCGTTGAAATCCTAGTAGTGGGGTTGCAAGCCAAGGGGAATCTTGTATCATCTGTTGTGCGGGACCCGTTTCAATTAGTAACCCATCTTGGTATCAAACAGGGAACCCCGAACTAGGTCGGGGTCTGGGCATGCTTACTGAGCTAATTATAAGAGGTCACTTGAGTGAGGGTGTTGTCGGCGCATTCCAACGATGGGTCCGCTTGCTAGGGAAGATAAGACGTTGTGACATCAGTAGATATGGTTGTGCACATCTGAAAATAACGGGTTGCCACTTTAGGAAGTGATACATCCTACTATGGGGCCAGCATAGGGTATCTACGAGTTAGGAAGCCAATCAATTGGGGGCAGTAATTAGGGTACATCTAGTCTTGCTTGTTTAGGAGCTCGTTATTATCGTTGGGGGTAACACATGTCAGTTCCGTTGGGCTACCTGTTATTGTATGGGTTAAAAACTCTCACTAGAAGTACACCTAAGTCTACCATGTTGTACTTATTAGGATTATCTTGTTCTCGTTATACTACTATCGGTGTAGAGAAAAATATTAGAGAAGAGCAATACATGTTATGTTTTTCTTATCTCGTTTACCTTGTTATACATGCCTTATGACACTGTTATCTCTCTCCAACTTATATGCTTGTCATGGTGCTTTTACTTATTTATATGCTAAATGTAACTGGACTCACTAGACTTTATGTCTGGCCCATTTTGTTTCCTCTTCTCCCTCTTCCGTTTCCCCCTAGGTTCTAAGGGTGGGAATACTCAGGCATGATCAAAATTCTTATTTCATTCTACTTGGAGCTTCTTAGATGTAATACTTGATTTCGTATCTCCTCTGCTATGGCTATATTTTTGGGATTATGCACTTTTTATGTATTATTGTACTCTGATGAGAATTTTTGTACAAGGCAGAAGTTTTGTGTTTTCAATATTCCAAACTTATTTTGTAATTGGGTTTGAATCACGAAGCTTTTCTATTCAATAAAGTTTTAATTCCCTTGTTATTTTATATACGTCTTGTAATTTTTGTGTTACTGTTTACCTATAGTGCTTCACGAAACTTAATGCATTCTATTAAAGAGTGACATTAACGGGCGTTGGGTGTCACATTTGGTATCATAGTTGAAGGTTACCATATCGGATAAAATATTTTGAAAATTGTTTTCAAAAAGTTTTTTTAAAAAAAACCTTTTTTAAAAGAAGTCTGTTTTGAAAAACATATTCCCCAAAGCCACAAGAAATATCTTTTAATTCTATTTTTGAATCCCTTTTTCCTTTTCTTTTCAGCATGTCAAGGGATCCTATTATTCCTGAGGGCATTCAAATATCGGCTTGGTTTCGTAGGTATCTTGAGTCTACGACACTTGACAAAGGCTAAGCAGAAGCCCCTCCCCCAACTGCAACTGCTATTCCTCCTCCTCCTCCTCATGCTGATAATTTCTCTAAGATATGCAAAGATTTCTATGCTATAGGTGGAAAACCATTCCGAGGAACTGAGACTTTTGTAGAAGCAAGGAGTTGGCTCAAAGAGACAGAGGATTTGTTTGGAATTTTCGAAGTTGGTGATCGTAGGAAGATTCAGTTAGTCATTTGGCAGCTGAAAGATGAGGCTTCATTTTGGTGGGAAGTGACGCAAGCAGGGCATCCAATGGAGACTTGGGATGATTTTTGACAGAGATTCGAAATGATGTTTCTTTCTCAAGTCGAGCAAAGTATGCAAATGGAGAAGTTTTTGGCGCTTAAGCAAGGAGGCATGTTACGTCAGAACTTGCCTGAATCAACGAGCTTGACAAAGACTGGGATTATATAATAGGATTCAGGTATTAGTTTCCATTAGAGACATATCTGTTGAGTCAATCTAAGCTCAGGTTTAGAGAGAATGTTCATAAGTTTAATCAACTGGCGAGGTTTGGTCTGGAACTAGTAGATACCCCGCACAAGAAAGCTTTGAGGTTTTCAAGAGGACTGAATGAACCCTTCCTTGGGTTGGCTATGTCTCATGTTCCGATGGGAGCAACTTTTGAGAAACTCATTGATATGGAATTAATGCACAAGGAAGATAAAGGTGAAAAGAAAGAGGCTAAGGTTGAGGAAACTCAAAACAAGAAAGTATTCCTCAAGAAAGAGCAACGACAACAAAAGAAGGGCGGTAGGAATGACAAAGCTCGAGATAAGAGGAAATGTCATCATTGCGGACGTGATGGTCGTGTGATCAAGGATTGCAAGAAAAGAAAGTGTAGTTGATTACATTGTGGAGAAGTTGGACATCTTGTTAAGGATTGCCCAAAGAAGCAAGGATAGTGTCAAAGGGCAGGTTCTTCTGGAGGGCAGGTGCATGCTTTCTTGGCCAGTGCGCCAGATAGAGGTAGGAAATTTCCATTGAAGGTTTGATTTCTCTTTCCAATCATCCAGTTAGAACTCTTTTTGATTTTGGCGCTTTGCATTCTTTTGTATTTGATTCTGTGATTGAGTGTCAACACCTTAGTACTAGTATGGTTTTGGATCCCGTTGTTGTCTCAAACCCCATTGGTGGTAAGACTCGTTTGTCTATTATTTGTTGGGGTTTGAGAATATCTGTGTTAGGCAACTAGTTTGAATTCGACACATATATGCTTGGTTTCATGGTCTATGGTTTGATTCTCAGGAAGGATTGGCTAGCCATGTATAGTTCCATTCTGGATTATGAGAGGAGGGTCGTTAGATTTTTGACTTGCTATGGGAGGACCCTCGAGATTTCTTGGGACCCTAAGGGATCTGTCATGCTTAGTTTCCTAGAGTCGCTCGATGCATCTATCGATGATCTACAATCTGTTCCTATAGTCTGTGAGTATCCTGATGTTTTCGAGGTGGTTCGGGGCTTACCTCCGAGGCACGAGATTGATTTCCGTATATACTTGGTGGACAATGCAAAGCCAGTTGCATCGCATGTGCGCCATATGGCTCCAAGAGAAAGGAGGGATCTCAGCAAGCAAGTAGGGGAGCTACTTAAGAAAGGGTTTATTAGGCGAAACATATTTGAATAGGGTGCTCCAGTGGTATTCACCGCTAAGGCGGATGGTTCGCTTCGCTTATGTGTGGATTATAGAGAGTTGAGTAAACTCACTAAGAAGAATAGGCACCCACTTCCGAGGATAGATGATATGTTTGACCAACTTGTTAGTGCATCTGTTTCCTCTCAGTTAGACTTAGCCATGGGGTTTCATCAGTTGAGGGTGGCCGAGGACAGTATAGACAAGACCGCTTTTAGAACTCCAGATGGTTTCTTTGAGTGGCTCGTCATGCCTTTTGGTTTGACGAATGCACCCTCCTATTTTGTTGATATGATGAGTGGGATGTTTCGTGAGTTTCTAAATAAGTTCATTGTGGTCTTTGTTGATAAAATCTTGATTTTCTTGAAGAACGAGGAAGAGCATGCCCTACATTTAAGGGAGGTTTTGAAAACTCTCCGTGCGCACCAACTTAAGGCGAAATTCTCCAAATGTCATTTTTGGTGAAATGAGTGAGATTTCTAGGGCATGTAGTCTCTAAAGATGGGATAGCAGTAGATCTCACGAAGGTAGTTGCAGTTCAAGATTGGCAGGTCCCAAAGAATTCAACGGAGGTGAGAAGTTTTCTTTGTTTAGCGGGCTATTATAGGAATTTCATTAAGGACTTTGCAAAGATATCACCCCCACTCACCAGACTGACGAAGAAGAATCTGACATTTTCTTGGAGTATATACTGTGAGGATGCTTTCCAGCGATTGAAGAGGGCTCTGACAACAGCCCCAGTGTCGACCTTGCCTAAAGGGAATAAAATGTTTACAGTATACACGTATGCATGTGGTACAGGGCTTGATGTGGTTCTGATGCAATAGGGAATAGTGGTATGTTATGGAGGTAGGCAGCTAAGAGTTCACGAGAAGAACTACCCTACCCATGACTTAGAGTTAGCTGCCATAGTATTCGCACTTAAGACTTGGTGTCATTATCTACTAGGAGAGAATTTCGATTTGTACACCGATCATAAATCTCTCAAGTAATTGTTCTTGCAAAAGGACCTTAATCTAAAGCAACAAAGATGGATGGAGTTCCTAACGTCCTATGACTTTGGGATTGCTTATACCCCTAGTAAGGGTAATGTGGTGGCAAATGCATTGAGTAGGAAAAGGATGACCTTTAGTCGTCTGTTTGTGGAGAGGAAAAGCTTATAGTTTATATCGACTTTTGATTTTAGACCTTCCACCAAGTTTACACCTGGTTTATTGGCATCATTAGAGGTGTGACCTACTTTGTTAGATCAGATAGGGACTTCGCATTGAGATGACCCATAGCTAGCAGATATATTAGATATGCTCAGTATAAAGAAGACGTCTAGTCACCTTATTAGATATTCCATGGACGATAGAGGGTGGTTGCGAAGAGATGGAAGACTTTGTGTTCCCCGATTTGGGAGTTTGTTGAAGATAGTCCTTGAGGAAGTCCATCATTCTAGGATGACTATTCATCCTGGTGGTAAAAAGATGTATAAGGATATGAAGAAGGTTTTCTTTTGGGCTGAGATAAAGAAAGAATTTGTTTCTGGATGTTTGATTTGCCAACAGGTCAAAGCTGAGCAAAGGAAACCCGGTGGTTTACTTCATCCTTTAGAAGTCCCAAAGTGGAAGTGGGAGAGCGTCTCTATGGATTTCATTGATGGTTTGCCTAGATCGAGGAAAGGCAACACCCGTATTTGGATTGTAGTTGACAGGCTTACTAAGAGCGCTCATTTCATCGCTGCTAAGAGTAAGAGGACAACGACATGGTTGGCAACAATTTATCTTCGTGAGATCGTCCATCTACATGGAGTACCTTCCAGTATTGTGAGTGATTGTGACCGATGGACAGACGGATAGACGGATGGACAGACGGAGAGGGTAAATAGAGTTCTTGAGGATCTTTTAAGACTGTGTATCCTAAACTTCAGAAGGACTTGGGAAGAGCATCTTCCTTTAGTAGAGTTCGCCTTACTAGGCTAGTATTGGCATGGTACTGTAACGACCCGTATTTTACGCATCATAGGATCGTAGGATATTTATTTCTTTCACATACGAAGTCGTATGGTCATGTAACTTTGGGAGACGACTATTGTGGTCATTTCTCATGTTCATGATTTTTCCCGATTTTTAAATGACCATTTTACCCCTAGTTGGCACTGTTTTGGCCATAACTTTTGACTGGAAAGGAATTCTTACCTGAAACCACTTCCATTGGCTCCGGATGATGGTTTACAATTCCGTAGAGTGGTCACATTAGCCAAACGGACTCATCGTTTGGGAGATATGGCTGAAACAAGTTTCAGATGGTGAAAAACAGCTTAATTGGGCTTAACCGGGTGATTAGCAGCTAGGCCCAGAGGGGAATTTCGGGTTTAGAGGTATAGGAGGACTGACTAGGGTTAGGAAATCACTTTCATTTCAGTTTTGAGCCGCCACAAACCCTCTTGAGACCTTAGTAATGGCTTCCATCCTCTAAAACCACTCAGAAACACATTTTTAGTGAGGACTAAGCCTAAACTACATCAAAGTAAGGCCAAATAGCAACAAAGCAAGGTTGGAGCTGCTGCCATACATAGGAATTCGACCCAAACAGAGAGTATTTCAGATTTGGTGTTTTATTTTGTGGCCAAGGTGAGTGATTTGCATAGTTTTTGCACTAATTACGGTAATTAAGGGTAATTAGTGAGGATTAGCAGATTTATACACTAATAAATTCTGGAAAAATGTTTAGAAATTCTTAAATAATATTTTATGCCTCTGGTAGAAATTTGGTTTAATTTGATTGAGTTTTGTTAACCCTATGATTGGATTTACTTAAACATGCTTAAGGGAAAATAAGGGGATTTTGGGCATCTTTGGTCCGTTTTGACATGTAAATTCATTGTTTTGGTGTTTGTGGTTAGTTTGCTATGTTGCTATGACTGTTTGACATGATTTGTGATTGATTAGCATAGTTAGATTTGTCGAAAACGTCGTCGAATGGCGTAAACAAGTTGCTGGAAAAAGTTGCAGAAAGTTGTGCAGGGTTTCGGATCGGATCGGATATGGGCTCGGATCGGATAGGAGACCTGGGCAAGGAACCCGACCCAAACCAGAAATCTAGCACAGATGAGGCTAGGCAAAAAAGGAAGGCCATGTTGGTTAAGCTGGGGATCGGATAGATTTGGGGACGAAGTGCTCGGATCGGAACTTAACACTTGGGAGAACTAGCAAGAGGGAAGGCCAGTGGATCAGATGGCGAAGGAAGGATCGGATCGGAGCACGTGGAGAACGAGGGAGCGGATTGGAGCGGAAGCACGAACTGGAAGGGAGATGGCACCCGACCCGACCCGGAGGAGGACACCCGACCCGACCCGGAGGAGGACACCCGACCCGAACCGATGCAACACTGTGGACCCGAACCGAACCGCTACAGGAGAAGACTACGAACCGACCCGAAGTAGAGGACCCGACCCGAACCGATGGCTAGGAGGAGAACCCGACCCAGTATTGACCAATAACCCGAGATGCAAAGGTAGTCCAATATGGGAAGTTAGAGCTCAGGATCTAGTTGGGAACCAATGAGTTCACTTCATGATTGGGCTTTGCTGCGGGACGTGTGCCAAGGGGCAGTCGATGTTTATGACTTTGGATCACTATGTATGGGAAGTATGTGAATGGATTCAGGGCTGCAATGGCCTAGGTACGACTAAAGGGCTATAGACCAATGAAGTGGGGTCATTTGTAAAGATTTGGTCATGACTCCATGTGGTAAGCTTGGTAGTAGCAGTAGTTGTACAAGTTGAACTCTGCCACTACTTCAATGGGTCTAGTGATTGATAGTGGTGGACATCGTATGCTTTACGCACTGAGTGAGAGATGTGAGGATGGTTGCTATGGTTGATTTGTTTACTATCATTATGACATGCACACCCCACCCCCGTATTCTTACACTATTTATTATGGCACCTTAGAGTATTGTACGGTATGTGGTACTAACTCTTTGGTTGCAGGTCCAGGTTCAGGTATGGTTTAGTATACCTGTTATTATTCTGTTTAGATGCTTATCGCTCATACCAGGCTTTATGTCTGACCCAGAGTTTTATGTCTCCTCTTATTACTCTGGGTGCTCACACGAGCAGACTAGAGACAGGTTAGCTGGTGATGCACGGGTAGATGATCCGGAGACGAGCAGGAGGCTTCCACGTAATATATATAGTATTCTCCCTGTGTTGTTGAAGATCACTGCTTGGGCATTGGTGGTGCATCTTCTACTTTAGCTTTCCTTTGTTAGAGACAGTAAATTTGAAAAGTTGTAATAAGCTGTATTTGGATTTCCGCTGCTCTGATGATTGATGTTGATTTTAGTTATCAGCTTATGCACTGTCTCACCTGTTTTATGTCAAGTATATTATTATTATAGTTTATTCCATGCGTTGTGAGACATTCTACAGGTTCCTTGATTAGTTCATTCCCTTCTTTCCTTTCTTCTGACGACCGTCCCGTGCTAGTCGGGCATGTGTATAGCGCACCTTCGGAGGAAATGCAGGCTGGTGCGGGGCGGGACGTCACACTTGGTATCAGAGCTCTAGGTTGTGTAGTTAACCTAGGGAAGTTATCAGGGAGAGATAATATACGTATACGAGAGAGCGTATTTGTGATTACTTTGGTTTTTAAAAGCTATATATATATACTATTATTAGTATAAGGATGAAGTCGTACTGCACTAGCACCACTATGGAGTCGTTAATCGTTTCCTTTTTCAGATTGACGATGAGCCGATATACTATAGGTGCTGGTAGGGGAGCCAACAATGGGAATGCTGCTGACATGAGGATGATGTTTACTGACCTCATGAGAGAGATGCTTAGAGATGTACAGAGGGCAGCTCCCAATGGTGGAAATGGTGGTGGTCCAATAGTGCAGACGCCAAGAGTCGACTTCGCCAAGCTGAATAAGGATTATACTAGCCTTGGTGGGAAGCCGTTCCATGGAACGGAGTCGGCTACGGATGTTCAGGATTGGTTGGATAGTTGCGAATGTATCTTCGAGGATTTGGGTATCGAGGATGCGATGAAGAGAAAGCTAGCGTCCCGTCAGCTGCAAGGGCGGGCAATGAATTGGTGGAATGCTATAAAGGCAGCTACTCCCGAAGATCAGATTACTTGGGAGCAGTTTAAGGCTCGCTTTAGCGAGAAGTTCATTCCAGCTGCTCAGAAGTCAGTGCTGTTTAAGAAATTCTTGGAGCTCAAGCAGAATGGCAGAGCTGTCTCGGAGTATATTGCTGAATTTGACACTTTGTCAAAATATGGGTTATCTCTTATTGATACTGCCGAGAAGAAGAATGAGAAATTCATAACTGGTTTAGATCAGTACTTAGGGGAAAGGCTTATTAACCACATCGATGAGACGTTTGAGTCGATTGTGGGGAAAGCATTAAGATCAGAAAGTCTCTACCCTAAGCCGAAGACTGAGGATGCATCCGCAGATGAGCCAAAGCCACAAGCAAGTGGTGGGGGCAAGGGTGGTTCCCAGAATAAGAGAAAGCAGAATCAGACTAAGGATGGCCAGAAGAAAAAGAATAAGCAAGATGTTGAGTGCTTCAGCTGTGGTAAGAAGTGCCATTATGCTAGTAATTGTCGGGCCAAGCCAGCGGATAGGAAGTGCTTCAACTGTGGCCAGATGGGACATCACAAGGACAAGTGTCCGCAACCCCCTAAAGAGAAGCAAATAGTGAAAGCCTACGCCCTTAATGCTATTCCTTCTTCGTCGAATGCCCCAACTGCGGCGGAGAAGGGAAAGAATGTCGTCATTCAAGGTATGCTTTCTGTTTATGATGCTCCTGTTAGAGTTTTGTTTGATACCGGAGCTTCCAGTTCTTTCATATCTAGTGACCTGGTAGATAGGTTGGGATTGGAGCCCGAGATGGTCGATGGACCTTTAGTAGTGATGAACCCGATTGGTGATTCGACTAGCCTTAGCATGATTTGTCGTAGTGTGGTCCTATCGAGTCATGGATGCATGTTTGTTTGTGATTGCTTTGTTTTGGGCTTTACTGGGTTTGGCATTATTTTGGGAGTAGATTGGCTCCAAAGATACGGGGTGGTGGTAAACTGTGAGGGCTTTTTAGTGACAGCTAGAGCGGATGATGGGCGGAGGATAGTGTTTGGTGGTCTACCTAGTAAGGGGGTATTGGCTAGTTTTCTAAACTCCCTCGACATTCCGCATAGTGAGTTGTCAGGTTTGCCCATGGTTGGCCAGTATCCGGATGTTTTCGAAGAAGTGACCGGACTTCCACCACACCGAGAGATTGAGTTCCGTATTGATTTGGTAAAAGATGTCAGACATATAGTGATGCCACTTCGTCGTATGGCACCAAGAGAGCAGCGAGAGCTCAAGGTCCAAGTCAACGATCTTTTAAAGAAGGGATTTATCAGAAGGAGTGTTTCTGAATGGGGAGCACCAGTTGTGTTTGCTACTAAGGCGGATGGTTCCCTTCGTTTGTGTGTAGACTACCGCGAGTTGAATAAAGTGACGAGGAAGAACAAGTATCCTCTACCGCGGATAGAAGATTTGTTCGATCAGTAGAGTGGCACGAGAGTATTTTCTCAATTGGATCTCGCGACAGGTTTTCATCAGCTTAGAGTGGAAGCTGAGAGTATAGCTAAAACGGCATTTCGAACGCCGTCTGGATTTTATGAGTGGTTGGTCATGCCATTCGGGCTGACCAATGCCCCAGCATATTTTGTGGATCTTATGAATAGGGTATTCAGAGATCAGTTGAATAAGTTTGTCCTTGTGTTCGTTGATGATATTTTGGTCTATTCGAGGACAGAAGAAGAACACAAGGAACATTTAAGAGTAGTGATGGAGGTGTTGAGAAAACACCAATTGAAAGCAAAGTTTTCTAAGTGTCACTTCTGGAAGAGGGAAGTGAGGTTCTTGGGCCATGTTGTATCAGAGAATGGTATTGCCGTGGACCCGGCGAAGGTGGCTACGGTACAGGATTGGCCTACGCCCAAGAATGCAACAGATGTAAGAAGTTTCTTGGGATTAGCTGGATATTATCGTAAGTTTATCCAAGGTTTCTCCAAGATAGCAGCACCATTGACCCAGTTGACCAAGAAGAATCAAGCTTTTGTCTGGGATGAAAGGTTCGAGAAGGCATTTAAGAGTCTAAAGGACAAGTTGACGAGCGCACCAGTGTTAGTCATTCCTAAGGGGGATGAAGAGATGACGGTATACACGGATGCCTGTGGTACCGGACTGGGTGCTGTATTGATGCAAGGCGGTAGGGTTGTAGCTTATGCAAGTCGGCAATTGAAACCGCACGAGAAAAGATACCCTACCCATGACTTGGAATTGGCAGCGATCGTGTTCGCGTTAAAGTTGTGGAGACACTATCTCTTGGGAGAAAGATTTGAGCTGTTTACAGATCATAAGTCGTTGAAGTATCTCTTCTCCCAGAAGGATCTAAATCTCCGGCAACAAAGGTGGTTAGAATTCTTGGCTTCCTATGATTTCGACATCGCATATACACCGGGAAAGGGCAATGCGGTGGTTGATGCATTGAGTAGAAGACATGCCAGCTTAGGGGCTATGTTTCTAGAATGGAAGCAACTGGAGTATATCGCGGGGTTTGATTTCAGACCAAAGTGCGAATTGGATCCAGAAATGTTAGCAAGTTTGACGATCAGACCCACTTTAATTGAGCGGATCGGCTCTAGTCAGAGGGACGATCCTAACCTATTGGAAATCATCTCCAAGTTAAAGATGGATATCGATGAGGAGATGAACAAGTATGGGCTTGATCGAGATGGATGGCTTAGAAAGAATGGAAAGCTTGTTGTACCCAATGTCAATGGATTGAGAGATGAAGTGCTTAGAGAATGTCATCACTCAAAACTGACTATACATCCCGGTGGTAATAAGATGTATCGAGACATGAAGCAGACTTACTACTGGGAAGGGATGAAAAGAGACGTTGGGAAGTTTATATCCAAACGCATGAATTGCCAGCTAGTTAAAGCCGAGCAAAAGAAGCCTAGTGGGTTGTTACAACCCTTAGAAATTCCCGAATGGAAATGGGAGCAAGTCTCGATGGATTTCATTGATGGTTTACCAAGGACTAGATCGGGACATGATAGTATTTGGGTAATCGTGGATCGATTGACTAAGAGTGCAAGATTTATACCAGTCAATTCGACCAGAACGGCAGCTAAGTTAGCAGAATTGTATATGAAGTGTGTAGTGAGATTTCATGGAGTACCTAAAAGCATTGTGAGCGACCGAGACCCATTGTTCACTAGTGGGTTTTGGAAGAGCTTACAAGAGACTCTAGGGTCAGAGTTACATCTTAGTACCACATATCATCCTCAGACCGACGGTCAGACAGAGAGGGTGAATCGTATTTTGGAAGATCTCTTGAGAGCGTGTATATTGGATTTTGGTGGATCATGGGATGACCATTTGCATCTAGTAGAGTTTGCATATAATAATAGCTACCAATCCAGTATCGGTATGGCTCCGTTTGAAGCTTTGTACGGAAGACCGTGCAACTCACCATCATGTTGGATAGAGACTGGCGAGAAGTTTATGCTTGGACCAGATGTGGTGAGGGAAACTTCAGATAAGATCAAAATCATTCAACAACGAATGAAGGCTGCCCAAGATAGGCAGAAGAGTTATGCTGATAAGAGGAGAAGAGACCTAAAATTCTCCGTTGGTGACTTGGTGTTTGTCAAGATTTCTCCGTTGAAGAGCATAATACGATTTGGCAGGAGAGGCAAGTTGGCACCAAGATTTGTTGGCCCATTCCCTGTTCTTGAACTAGTCGGGAATTTGGCATACAGAATTGACATACCGGAGAAGATGGCGGGAGTTCACGACGTATTTCATGTTTCCCAACTAAGGAAGTTCGTTCACGACTCAGATATGACTATTTCACCTGATTAGTTAGAGGACTTCGAAGTAGAACCCGAGGCGGTTGGGAACCGCAAGCCGGCCCGTATTGTCGAGCACGACATGAAGCAACTTCGAAGAAAGGCTGTGAAGCTAGTCAAGGTTCAGTGGGGCGAGGACGAGAATGATTGTACTTGGGAGACAGAGGAGAACATTAGGGAGACACACCCAGAACTCTTTGCCTGGTAAGATTTTGACTTCGATTTAGTTTTCCGCATGCTAGGATAGGTTTGTTTTGCTTGTTTTGCATGTTTGATTGATGTATGTGGTTTTTAGGCATGCGGGATCCTTTGTATGTTTTGGGTTAAGGAATTTCGGGGACGAAATTTCTTAAGGGGGGGAGAGTGTAACGACCCGTATTCTACGCATCATAGGATCGTAGGATATTTATTTCTTTCACATACGAAGTCGGTTGGTCATGTAACTTTGGGAGACGACTATTGTGGTCATTTCCCATGTTCATGATTTTTCCCGATTTTTAAATGACCAATTTACCCCTAGTTGGCATTGTTTTGGCCATAACTTTTGACTGGAAAGGAATTCTGATCTGAAACCACTTCCATTGGCTCCGGATGATGGTTTACAATTTCGTAGAGTGGTCACATTAGCCAAACGGACTCACCGTTTGGGAGATATGGCTGAAACAAGTTTCAGATGGTGAAAAACAGCTTAATTGGGCTTAACCGGGTGATTAGCAGCTAGGCCCAGAGGGGAATTTCGGGTTTAGAGGTATAAGAGGACTGACTAGGGTTAGGAAATCACTTTCATTTCAGTTTTGAGCCGCCACAAACCCTCTTGAGACCTTAGTAATGGCTTCCATCCTGTAAAACCACTCAGAAACACATTTTTAGTGAGGACTAAGCCTAAACTACAACAAAGTAAGGCCAAATAGCAACAAAGCAAGGTTGGAGCTGCTGCTATACATAGAAATTCGACCCAAACAGATAGTATTTCAGATTTGGTGTTTTATTTTGTGGCCAAGGTGAGTGATTTGCATAGTTTTTGCACTAATTACGGTAATTAAGGGTAATTAGTGAGGATTAGCAGATTTATACACTAATAAATTCTGGAAAAATGTTTAGAAATTCTTAAATAATATTTTATGCCTCTGGTAGAAATTTGGTTTAATTTGATTGAGTTTTGTTAACCTTATGATTGGATTTACTTAAACATGCTTAAGGGAAAATAAGGGGATTTTGGGCATCTTTGATCCGTTTTGACATGTAAATTCATTGTTTTGGTGTTTGTGGTTAGTTTGCTATGTTGCTATGACTGTTTGACATGATTTGTGATTGATTAGCATAGTTAGATTGTCGAAAACGTCGTCGAATGGCGTAAACAAGTTGGTGGAAAAAGTTGCAGAAAGTTGTGCAGGGTTTCGGATCGGATCGGATATGGGCTCGGATCGGATAGGAGACCTGGGCAAGGAACCCGACCCGAACCAGAAATCTAGCACATATGAGGCTAGGCAAAAAAGGAAGGCCATGTTGGTTAAGCTGGGGATCGGATAGACTTGGGGACGAAGGGCTCGGATCGGAACTTAACACTTGGGAGAATTGGCAAGAGGGAAGGCCACGTGGATCAGATGGCGAAGGAAGGATCGGATCGGAGCACGTGGAGAACGAGGAAGCGGATCGGAGCGGAAGCACGAACTGGAAGGGAGATGGCACCCGACCCGACCCGGAGGAGGACACCCGACCCGAACCGATGCGACGCTGTGGACCCGAACCGAACCGCTACAGGAGAAGACTACGAACCGACCCGAAGTAGAGGACCCGACCCGAACCGATGGCTAGGAGGAGAACCCGACCCGACCCAGTATTGACCAATAACCCGAGATGCAAAGGTAGTCCAATATGGGAAGTTAGAGCTCAGGATCTAGTTGGGAACCAATGAGTTCACTTCATGATTGGGCTTTGCTGCGGGACGTGTGCCAAGGGGCAGTCGATGTTTATGACTTTGGATCACTATGTATGGGAAGTATGTGAATGGATTCAGGGTTGCAATGGCCTAGGTACGACTAAAGGGCTATAGACCAATGAAGTGGGGTCATTTGTAAAGATTTGGTCATGACTCCATGTGGTAAGCTTGGTAGTAGCAGTAGTTGTACAAGTTGAACTCCGCCACTACTTCAATGGGTCTAGTGATTGACAGTGGTGGACATCGTATGCTTTACGCACTGAGTGAGAGATGTGAGGATGGTTGCTATGGTTGATTTGTTTGCTATCATTATGACATGCACACCCCACCCCCGTATTCTTACACTATTTATTATGGCACCTTAGAGTATTGTACGGTATGTGGTACTAACTCTTTGGTTGCAGGTCCAGGTTCAGGTATGGTTTAGTATACCTGTTATTATTCTGTTTAGATGCTTATCGCTCATACCAGGCTTTATGTCTGACCCAGAGTTTTATGTCTCCTCTTATTACTCTGGGTGCTCACACGAGCAGACTAGAGACAGGTTAGCTGGTGATGCACGGGTAGATGATCCGGAGACGAGCAAGAGGCTTCCACGTAATATATATAGTATTCTCCCTGTGTTGTTGAAGATCACTGCTTGGGCATTGGTGGTGCATCTTCTACTTTAGCTTTCCTTTGTTAGAGACAGTAAATTTGAAAAGTTGTAATAAGCTGTATTTGGATTTCCGCTGCTTTGATGATTGATGTTGATTTTAGTTATCAGCTTATGCACTGTCTCACCTGTTTTATGTCAAGTATATTATTATTATAGTTTATTCCATGCGCTGTGAGACATTCTACAGGTTCCTTGATTAGTTCATTCCCTTCTTTCCTTTCTTCTGACGACCGTCCCGTGCTAGTCGGGCATGTGTATAGCGCACCTTCGGAGGAAATGCAGGCTGGTGCGGGGCGGGCCGTCACAGGTACCCTTCGAAGCACTGTACGAACGACCCTGTAGATCATCGACTTGTTGGTGGGAGTCTACGGAGAGGCTTCTACTTGGACGAGAGATGGTTAAGAAAACTTTAGAGAAGATTGATCTTATTCATAGACGCATGAAGACAGCTTAGGATGTTAGGGATTGCGGAAAGGATCGTTAAGGAAAAACAAACATTATAGTAGAGGTGAATAGTGTTTTTACAAATTTAAACGAAATCTAAAACTTATGTGAATTACTGGATGAATCAAACTCCACAGAAATAATCACAGACACAGAATCAAAACATATTCAAAATAAACATAAACAAAAATGCAAAAAAGGAAAGAACGCACCAGATTTTATACTGGTTCGGATTGCTCCTACGTCCATTTCCATGCAACGCTGGATTGCACAAAGTTTTATTACTATACCAAAATCCAATTACAATCTCCTTGATTTCACGGTTACAAGGGATACCACCGTTTCCACACACACTTGATCAAGTTTTGCTCGTCCTTGATATCACGGCTACAAGGGATACCACCAATTCCGTCCTTGATTTTACGGCTACAAGGAATACCGTAGATTCCTTTACTTAACCTAAACAAATTACAAACAGCCCTAGCACTTGATTCAGAGAGTAGAGAGTGCAGAGAGAAGAAGTTTGATCGAAACGGAATTGAATTCGGTAGAGTATAAGTGTAGAAATCATAAAAATAATAAAGAATAATGGTGTAGAGAAAGAGGATGAAGTTAGAAAAGAAGAAACGGTAAAAAAAAAATCAAATTTAAGCCCTTTTTATAGAGTTTGAAAGGATGCTATGCTTCAAAAATCTCACAAATAGTGAAAAGACACTTCCTTTCAAAATTGAAAAAATGACAGTTATATGTTGACATATAGGTTTCTGTATGTCGACATACTTGTAGTATAAACTTAATTTTTGAGCATTTTTCAAGTGTTTTGATATAAATATAATTCTGGAAATTCTTGAATTCAAATATAGCATTTTAAATTAATATTTTAAAGTAGGAAATCATATAAAACATAAATATAAACTATATAAATATATTTATAAAATTATAAAGGTTAAAACTATATAAAATGTGAAAATATAAAAATATGAAACGTATCAAACTTTGATTTTGAAAACGAAATTAAAATAAGAAAATAGAATAGAAAGGATAGAAAATAAAGTAGAGAGGATTTGAAGATAGAATTTGAAAATAGAATTTGAAAAGCAGAATTTGAATTTGAACCTAGAGTGCTATTTAGGGTCTTACATAATCTAGACTCTATAACGATATTAATCTTGAACTCTTGAAATCTAGAATACTCATGAGTCTTGAAATCTCTCTGAACTCTGAATCTCTAATATCTTTAAATTGTACAGTCTTTAGTAATATTTCTTGTATATAAATCCTACATATTTGTATGTATGTATATATATATTCTATGCAAAAGTGTTAGTATATATTTTATAATCAATTAATATTGAAATAAGGTTGTTGTCATCAAAACTCCATTCTCCAATAATTTCCCCCTTTTTGATGATGACCACATTAGTTTATAAAATATCATACTTATACATACCTGTTGATGATGACCCATCAAATACTCCCCTTATCTATATGAATTCTACTGTATCTATATTTTATAATTTCTCCCCTTTTGGCACTATCAAAGGAAATTCGAAAAGTACTCCCCCTAAATTATATAACTATCTATAGAACTTAAGTTACTAACCAAATTATGGTATCCCCTCAACCTATAACCAATTCAAAGTAAAAATACTCCCCTTTAATCTATACCAACCTATAATAATTCCCAGCAATATACAAACCAATCCAAGTATTATAATTACATATGTTTGTTTGTTATACAAACCAAATAAAATCAAATCACACCATACCATATGTCTTTATATATATATATATATATACAAGTTTCAAATCATAGAATCCAGTTGAAATTCAACCAAATCAATCAAATCGTACCGAACAATTAAACGTTTCTTGGAACTTCAACCCAACCGTCTTCTCCAAAGATAGGATCCTTCTTAATGACTTTCCAATCCTCATCTTCTTTGGTTGGTGGAGCCTTTGCGAGATTATTATCTTCATCTCTGAAAAGAGAGGAGATTAGCTATCGCATTGCATCAAAATGCTTCTCCTGTTGTTCAAACATCTTAACTTTGCTTAGTTTGAGATGATGCCGATTTCGTAGAATGATAGAAAAAATATTTTGAAAGCATTCAAGGTTTCTTCTAGATTTTCAATAAGAATATGAATTGGATTTGCCATGATTTTGAGTAGAAATGAATAAGGAAGAAGGAGAAATAGATTAATGAATTTTTTTGGAAGAAATAGACTTAAATAATGTCGGGAATTCGTTAGATTTTGAATAGACACGAGTAGTTATTTTAATTTTAAAATTTTAAACATTTTGAAAATCTGGCAGTTATATGTCGACATACTTTGGTGAAAATTTTGAACATTTTCAAATTTTGAATTCTTTTGAACTCTATTATATTATAATTATTTCTAAAGTTTTTACAAAGACATAAAGACGATTTGATCATAAATAAAACTCTATTCATTGCTTAATAGAAAACAAATACACCCAACTAATTAAGACGCACTTACATACGAGATTCGAAAGCAAATAAAAGGAAATATAAGCGAATACATAAAGATAGATTAAACTAGATAGTTGACCATAAATTTGGTCACTTTGGAAAGTTTATTGTTAAGCGTCTTTTGATTTTTGACGATTTTCACTTGATTTTGAGTAATTTTCTCTTTGTAATTATGTTTAGCATCAGTTGAATACTCAATACTTTCTATAGAAGCCTCTTCTTCTTCGACTTCCATTGGCTCTTGATCTTGTTGCATTCGAGCTTATTTGGCTTCGAATGTCTCATATGGTTTGAAAGTGATAGGAATTTGCATGAGATGAATGTTTGATGAGTCAAATACTTTTCTAGGCACAAATTCTTCTCCATGAAGATCAACATTAAAGTATTATGAGTGAGATAAACACCATAGTAGAGAGTATTTTCTCTTGATGACAATTCTATAGTCTTAATTTCATTTAGGATCATTTCGTCCCAATTGATAGTATAGTTACCCATAATAGCAAAGAGAGCCTTTTGAACTTTGAGAGTTGGATTGTTGAAATTTCCGGAAAGGGGAGTGATGGTATGTTGAAGTAGAGGTTGGCAATTCTTGTTTTCGGATGAAAGGAACGATTTTTTAACTCTATTAGAGCACCATCTTCAAATATGTCGTGAAAGGTTTCCAAATCGGTTTCGTCGATAACAAAATCTGAAAAATCCGAACCTATGCTTCAACAATTTAAAATACTGCCTAAGAATTCGGCATAGAGAAAAATTTGAGTGCCTTTGACACTACTCCAAATTTGGTTTTCATTGCCTTCTTAAAATCCGCGATTGCACACTTCATCATTATCACGAGAATCAATTAGATTTAATACTTTGTTGTGCTGAAAGAGAGAAGTAAGATCATAGTAGGGAAATTCACTAAGAAAACACCCGTGTTAACTTTAGCACTTACTAAATAGTTACCATAGGTTTTGATAACTTCTTTGTCATTATGAAGATAGCCTTTTATGGTTTTGGTTATCTTCAATTTTTGAGATGAAATAGAGTAAGCCACTGAATTTGATAGTTTTGAAGAGAATAGATATGAAGAGTATTGTTTTGAGGTGTGAATGAATGGTAAAAAGAATAGATGTATATATAAAAATTTAATAGATATGAATTAAAAGATATGAATTGAATAAGCACAACTTTTCAGATTGAAATGACACCTTTTCAGACCTTGGGAGTGGGCGAAAATTTGGAGGGAAATTTGAATGTTTAAACTTTTGAAATTCAAAATCCAAATTTCAAGTTTCTGTCTGATATGTCGACATATAGTAAAATGTATGTCGACATATAGGTTAATTTTCAAAGAGAATTTGGTTTTGGTGATTTTTATTTTAAATTGACGATATATATTTCAGGTAGGGGTGAGCAAACCCCGGTTCGGTTCATTTTTGAGGTAAAACCGAAACCGAAAGACCTCGGATTTAAAAATCGATAACCGAAACCGTAACCGAAGCATCGGTTTCGGTTTCGGTTTCAAATCCTCGGTTTCGGTTTTTATCGGCTCTGTTTCGGTTTTAAAAACGATTTAAACAAAAAGGCAAAATGAATTCTAATTTTGTAATGTGAACTTGATCTGAACTATATAAATGCACACAAACATAAGTGCAACTGCAACTACAAACTAAAAAAACAGAAGTGCAACTCCAACTACAAATTTAATCCGAAGTATATGATGAAATGAAAGTAAACTGAAGTGCAACTGCAAGTCTACAACTAAAATTAAAGAAGAACACATGAATCAAATTAAAGAACACATAAAGAAAACAAAAGTTTAACAGCTGCAACTACAAATTAAGAAAAACAAATGTTTTAACAGCCCGCAACTGCCTCTAATCATCGATGTCCACTTCGTCCAGGTGCTCAATTGAGTGTCCAACAATTTTGAGTTCTGTACACATACAAATGAAAACATGGTTAGCATCAGAATGAAAACATGCTTAGCAAAATGAAAATGGGGCATATGCAAACTCGGAAACAGCCAGCAGCAGCATGCAAACTTGAAGACATGCATGTAGTTCTATACATGCAAACTTGGAAACATACAAACTTGAAGACATGCATGCATTTATGTACACATACAAATGAAAGTAATGAAAGTATGAAACACCATACATTCAGGTTTATTGTACACATGCAAATGAATGTATGAACATGCAGGTTTATTGTAAACACATAAAAATGAAAGTATGAAACATGAACAAATGGAAGTATGAACATGCAGGTTTATTGTAAACACATACAAAATGAAAGTATGAAACATGAACAAATGAAAGTATGAACATGCAAGTTTATTGTTCAGTGAAAGTATTTTTAGAAGTAAAATTATATTTGTAAGCATGTCCTCATGTTCTTCTACTCAGTTCTTAAACTTAAGAAATATCCCTTTTGTCAAACATGAACAAAAGGCACATTCAAACATCACAAACCAGTTAAGTAGTTAACATATAACCTATGCATTTTAAACCTGAATGCACATTAATACATTATACATTTTCTAAACTGAATCACAAAATGAAATATTGTCCCTTATTTTGTAGTGTACATATCCAAATTTGTTGATTTTTTTTGAAACTATTAGACTGGTAAAAGAAAAATAGTTATCTAAAATTACCTTTTTCCAGTTGAAGATACTCCTCCGGTTCACCTCTAAGCTCAGTGATATTTTCAGAGCTTCTTAGCCCGTCTTGTGCACAAACTAACGCTTCGGCTGTCTTCGGTGAAAGGGAACTTCGATAGGCATTAATTGTCCTTCCACCGGTGCTAAAGGCAGCTTCCGAGGCAACGGAAGAAACCGGCATACCCAGCACATGCTTAGCAATTTCCGAAAGTATAGGAAATCGTGTGGAATTAATCTTCCACCATCCTAATATACCACTTTTGGAGAAGCTCCATCCGCTTCTTCATGAGAAGCTCCAGCCACTTCTTCATGAGAAGCTCCAGCCGCTTCTTCTTGACAAGCTCCAGCTGCTTCTTTGTTACTGAGATCTAATGGCTCAGACATGGTTTTGTTTTGTAACTATCTCTATTGAATCAGAAAAAACTGCATAAAACAAAACAAAAAAATCAGTCAAGATCAAGCAAGATCGAAAGAAGATAAAGCAAAGTGTAAGTTATAAGTGTGCTTTGATTGTTTTAATGAAAAGCATATAGATCCAATAAAGTAAAGTTTAAGAAGAAAATTAGTAGCCTTGGGTTTGTTATTTAAAGAATTATAACAGATATGTTGCTACTATGCAATGGGAGCCGAGCAGGTGTATGGTTTTGCTAAGTCTTTTGGAGAAGGGAAGCTTTGGTATGGTGGTTGTTTATGGGAATCTTCGTTAAGATGTGATGTTCAACTCCGAGCATCATTGTACTCATGCATCTCTAGATTGTATACAAGCAGCAAAGACTTATTTTGGACGATGTGAGGCTATTCATCTATATAATAACAGTTAGGAACAATTTGTATAACAATAAAACCCTAAAGCATTAATCCTGGTTACCTTAAGTTTTACTTTTGGGTCTACTGTTACCACTACATATATAGCTCAACTCAGTTTTAACTTTTAACAGAACTGAAGTGTCAGGGAATAATATTTGTGTTTGATATTGTCATTTAGTGGTGGACACTGGACCGTAGAAATTGTATGTGGCTTCTATTGAAGTTATTTTATATTTTCGCATGGCTATTCTATTTTGATATCTGTTCAAATGGTATCTGTTCAAATGATCAATCCACTTTTGTAGAGAAGCAGACATCAGCTCACTATAGTCAATGACCTCATGCATAACAATCAATGACCCAGTTCTTGTCATAGTTCTTTAACATATATACGGATGTAATTAACTTAATACAACACATAAATCGGAAACACACCATCCAAGCAGGCACGTCCATCATACAAACACACATTATTAGTCCATCAATTACTTAACACTGTAATTATGTATTCAAACAAATGTGTACTGCGTTTATAGCATTCGTTTATAAGAAAAACAGGCTGCCTGAAAAGGTCTTAGTGCCAAAGGGGAGGAAATACACTCACCTTAAACCCGATTAGCTTCCAGATCTCGATTTCTCTCCGTATTTCCTTGATTTGGGCTTCGATTCCCCAGATCTGATGCCGCTTCCCTCTAGGAACCCTTTCCCTCACAAATTCGTTTTCAGAAACAACGTGGTATTGGGGTTATGTTGATTGTTGACTGGGTCAGTGGGTCTATAAGGTAAAGCAAATATAATTGGGCTCCTTTTATTTACCGTATGTATTAAATACAGGAAGTAAAAGTTTCCATGGACTTGCTTTAAATGTAACTGGGCCTTCTTTATTTACTGTACATATTAAACAAAAGAAGTAAAGTGTCCAATTCAGTTCGGTTTCGGTTTTTTCGGTTTGGACCTAAAACCGAAATATTAGTTTGGTTCGGTTTTTCGATTTTCGGTTTTGGTTTTTTTTCGGGTTCGGTTTTTTTCGGTTCGGTTTTTATCGGTTCCGGTTCGGTTTCGGTTTTACTTCGGTTTTTTGCTCACCTCTAATTTCAGATTTAACGATTTCCTGAAATAATTCTAATCCTATCAAACATACAAGCACTTTATTTTATTATTTTTATTTGTTATTTATTATTATATTATTATTTTGAATTTCAAAATTCAAATTTGAATTTTAAATTTCAAGTTTAAATTTTATTTTTTTTAAATTCAAATTAAAGCAACCTTTCAGTCAAATAAAATTAAAAATTAATTAAGGCATACCCTGTTTTTAGATCCTTTTCTTCGAAATTTTCTGAACTCCGAATTGCCGTAAAGCATATATTTGTATTTCTGGTTCTTCATCGCTTGATGTCGAATCTTAATCATATTTACATCTTCTAGGATTTTACGATGAGATCGATGATTTAGTAGTTTAACCAACTTGGCTCCAAAAAAATTATTTTGATTTCGAATTTTGAATGAACGGACACTTCAACTACTATAACCCCAAAAGTCATATCCCTTCATAAACGCTTCTTTTCTTGATTGATGAATAATCGTCTTGGTGTCTATTGGCCAATAGTCATCAGATATAACTCTTTCCTGCAAAACAACTTACCTTTTCAAAGAATCAAGTGACTTTTCAAAAATAACAAATTGTAATTTGAAATAATAACATCATGATGATTCTGTGATATATCCATTTAAACTTTTCAAGAAATCATATCATAATAACTTGAATTTTTTTAATTATATTGAATGCAGACTTATCTAATAATGATGCAAGACATGAATTTAAACTAGTGTTCAAAATTTGCCATTTAAAAATTTTCAAAAATTAGATTATGAACTTTTTGACAGACTTTGCTCTGGTACCAATTTTTAGAAATTGTGGAAAGGATCGTTAAGGAAAAACAAATACTAGTGGGGAGTGAATAGTGTTTTTTTAACTTTAAACGAAATCTAAAAGTTATGTGAATTGCTAGATGAATCAAACTCTAGAGAAACAATCACAGACACAGAATCAAAAACAGATGCAAAATAAACTGAAATAAAAATGCAAAAAAGGAAAGAACACATCGGATTTTATACTGGTTCGGATTGCTCCTACGTCCAGTCCCACACAACGCTGGTTTGCGCAGACTTTTATTACTATATCAAAATCCAATTACAACCTCCTTGATTTCACATCTACGAGGGATACCACTGTTTCCACACACACTTGATCAAGTTTTGCCCGTTCTTGATTTCATGGCTACAAGGGATACCACCGATTCCATCCTTGATTTACAGCTACAAGGAATACCACCGATTCCTTTACTCAATCCGAAACAATTACAAACAACCCTGTAACTCTTTAATAGCACTTGATTCAGAGAGTAGACAGTAGAGAGTATAGAGAGAATAAGTTTGATCAAAACGGAATTGAATTCGCTAGAGTATAAGTGTAGAAATCTTAAAAATGATTAAGAATAATGGTGTAGAGAAAGAGGATGAAGTTAGAGAAGAAGAGATGACAAAAAAATCGAATTTAAGCCTTTTTTATAGAGTTTAAAAGGATGCCACGCTTCAAAACCGTCACAAATAGTGAAAAGACACTTCCTTTCAAAATTGAAAAAAATGATAGTTATATGTCGACATATAGGTTTTTGCATGTCGACATACTTATATTTTAAACTTAATTTTTGTGCATTTTTCAAGTGTTTTGATATAAATATAATTATGGAAATTCTTGAATTCAAATATAGTGTTATAAATTAATATTATAATTAGTAAATAATATAAAAACATAAAAATAAACTATATAAATATATTTATAAAATTATAAAGGTTAAAACTATATAAAATGTGAAAATATAAATATATGAAACTTATCAAACTTTGAGTTTGAAAACAAAATTAAAATAAGAAAAGAGAATAGAAAGGATAGAAAATAAAACAGAGAGGATTTAAAGATATAATTTGAAAATAGAATTTGAAAAGCATAAATTGAATTTGAACCTGGAGTGCTATTTAGAGTCTTACATAATCTAGACTCTATAACTATATTAATCTTGAACTGTTGAACTCTTGAAATCTTGTATACTCATGAGTCTTGAAATCTCTCTGAACTCTGAGCTTTGAATCTCTAATATCTTTAAACTATACAGCTTTGAGTAATATTTCCTGTATATAAATCCTGCATATGTGTGTGTGTATATATATTCTATGCAAAAGTGTTAGTATATATTTTATAATCAATTCATATTTAAATAAGGTTGTTATCATCAAAACTCCATTCTCCAACACAGGACAGATAGAAGTCCTACGCAGATAGGAGAAGGGCTGACATTGAGTTCGAGGTAGGAGACATGGTTTTCATCAAGTTATCACCTTTGAGGAATGTGGTTCATTTTGGATCTTTAGAGAAATTGACACCAAGATTTGTAGGGTCATTTCCCATAACAGAAAGGATTGGCCAAATGGCTTATAGAGTAAAGCTATTAGAGAGGTTGTCCAGCCTTCATGATGTTTTCCACGTTTCTCAATTACGGAACTACTTGCATGATACCGTAAAAGTAGTTTAACCGAGTATACTTGAGGAAGTAGAAGTGGAACCGAAGGCGACAGTTAGACGAGTTCCTTCCCGTATTCTTGGATTAGAGGTTAAGATGCTACGCAACCGAGAAGTCAAGTTGATGAAAGTTCAATGGAGAGATAACCAAGAGGATGCAACTTGGGAGACTGAAGAAAATATTCGCGCTTCGTACCCTTTTATAAGGGTATGTTCTTAACTTCTTTTTCCAAAGCTTTTATTCAGGCTTGTTTCTAACGCTTAAGTATATCCTATCGATCGAATCTTCCACCTTTAGGTAGGAGTCCCATGGATGTAATCATGTATCTGAGACATGTTATGTCTGATGGATGCAAGTGGATGCAAGACTTTGCTAGTGGTTGCTCGTGGATGCATATACACACACATTAGGCACTAGATCGGCTCAATCACTCTCATACTTCATATGAATGGGTGTGCATTTTTCTTCTTTTAATGGATGAGAGTGCATATATCATCATATGCATGTTGCATTTGGGTGAATGATTGCGCACACATATAGAACTTACATGTTATAATAGGATTAATTGCATACATATTGGATTCATGGCACTAACACAAATTGCATTAAGGAGGTCAACAGAATCAATAGACCGCCTGATTTTTCGCACTAGTATAGGAACATATACACACACCTTTGCATATGTTCATATAAGCATTAGGAATCTTTTATGGATAATGGAGTCCTGTGATTGATGGATGAGTAAATGGGTGATGGATGTTAGGATATACATTCTTCTTAACTTAGAGATTTCGGGGACGAAATCTTTTAAGTAGGGGAGAATGTAACACACTGTAATTCTAACAACACTATAATGATAAACTAAGGAATACTTAATTAAATATTTGGAATTAAATAAAATGGATTATGCCATTTCATTCGTCAAATTTCTGCTTAAGATAGACCCTACGTTTGCGTAAAATGGACATCGTATGAAGAATATATTAAGGTTTGAAGTTTATATACATATAAGTCATTTATATATAAACAAAACTATTCCAGAAAATCAAAATCAAAGGCAGCGAAAAATGGGGGCAAATCGACCCGTTAGGGGTCGACCCCAACCCTATTGGTGTCGACCCATGGGTCGACCCCAGCACAGGGGTGTCGACACCCATGCCGACCCCTCCGAGATTTGGGTAGAATTCAGTTTCTGAACGTAGACTCGTTTCTTGACTAGATTCATTGACCCTAGGCTATATATATAGAACATCATTCTCATTATTTTTATTCACCAAAAACAATGGAGACAATGAGGTGTTGCGCCAACTCAGTTTGATCTAGCATATTATTCTTTAACATCAAGTTATACGTATTCAAGGATCTGTGCTACAACATCTACAATCAATTCTCTGTTCTTTAGATCCAATCACAATGAGTTTATGTTGCATTTAGATATAAACACCAAAAATGTAATCTTGACATTTTTATAAGTTTGGATCTAAGCCTATGCTTATTAGTAACTGAATCATAAAAGTTCTGCCATTACTTGTACACCTGACCTATTGACTAGTGCCTACATGCCTATTCATGGTATCCCTATTCTGTTAGTTTGCCTAATCATGTCACCTTATGTCTATTATGTTAGTTTGCTTAATTATGTCATCTTATGCCAATTTTATTTACTGTGCCTATTCTTGTTCTCTTCTCTCCCTCTTTCCCTTTTTGTTTTTATAGCCAGGCTACCTTCGAGCCCAGGCCTATCACTGAAATATGCGAACGCATGAAATTGGGAACGATTGAGAATGATTAATTTGGGGCATAATTCATATTGTAAAACGTGATTGGAAATTTTGGGTGTAATTTGTACCTTGAGCCAAAAATTGGGACTCAGGGGCATAATCTATATCTTGATTTAAACCTTAATCTGGGGCATAACTTATATCATAGATCGGACGGGGATTTGGGGAATAATGAACATGGTAATTGGTTAGTAATGAAAATGCATAGATTTAAAGTAATTAGAAATTACGACCACGCTTGGACACGAGGTTAGATTACAACTGTGGCAGAAGCCTGCCCGGAATCGCCCAGCAAATCTAGCGCTCACAAGTGGTAAATCTACTGTGAGGGGTCTAAGTGCATAAACGTACATGTGACGGTGCTAAGACATGATATTAAGTCCGACTTGTGGAAGAAGTATGCCCAGACCCAACCTGCATATCCAACATCCACAAGTGGTAGACTTAATGTGGAAGGTCTATAGCATTATAACCATAAATGAATGAATGGTGATGAAATTTTAATACATAACTTGTTTAAATCCATAAGGATTACATGAACCTATTAACTTGAGTAGGGGTTAAGTAAACTTGCTTGAATCAGTGAGAGGGTTAAGTTAATCTTGTTAAATATGTGGGGACGGGTTATACATATAAACCCGACAAACTTAACCTGTTGGGTTTATGAAATCTTGTTAAACTAGTAGGCATAACTTGTTGAAATCGTAGTAGTGGGAATGCAAGCCTAGGGGAAGCTTGTATCATCTGTTGTATGGGACCCGTTTCAGTCAGTAACCCATCCTGGTATTAAACAGAGGTCACTTGAGTGAGGGTGTTGATGGTGCATACTAGCGGAGTCATTTGTGTGCACGGGTCTGCTTTCTAGGGAAGATAAGATGTTGTGACATCAGTAGATATGGTTGTGCACATCCTAAAAATAACGGGTTGCCACATTAGGAAGCAATACATCCTACAATGGGGCCAGCACAGGGTATCTACGAGTTAGGGAGCTGATTGATTAGGGGTAGTAATTAGGGTACATCTAGTCTTGCTTGTTTAGGAGCCCGTTACTATCGTTGGGGGTAACACCTGTCAGTTCTATTGGGCAACCTATTATTGTATGGGGTAAAACCTCTCACTAGAAGTACACCTAAGTCTACCATCTTGTACTTGTTGGGATCATCTTGTTCTTGTTATACTAGTATCGGTGCAGAGAAAAATATCAGAGAAGCGCAATACATGTTCTGTTCAGCTTATCTTGTTTACCTTGTTATACTTGCCTTATGACACTGTTATCTCTCTCAAGCTTATATGCTTTTCATGGTGGTTTTACTTATTCATATGCTAAAAGTAACTGGACTCGCCAGACTTTATGTCTTACGCATTTTGTTTCCTCCCTCCCTCTTTCATTCCCCTCCCCCTACGTTCTCAGGGTGGGAATACTCAGGCTTGATCAGGATTTTCTTTCATTCTGCTTAGAGCTGCTTAGATGTACTGCTTGATTTCGTATCTCTTCTACTATGGCTATATTTTGGGTATTGTGCTTTTTTATGTATTATTGTACTCAGATGAGGATTTTTGTACAAGGCAGAAGTTTTATGTTTTCAGTATTCCAGACTTATTATGTAATTGGGTTTGAACCACGAAACTTTTCTATTCAATAAAGTTTTAATTCCGCTGTTAATTTATATTTGTCTTGTAATGTCTTTGTTTCTATTTACCTATAACGCTTCATGAAACTTAATGCATTCTTTTAAAGAGTGACATTAACGGACGTGGGGTGTCATAGGGGAACTCTCAAGAGTTACCTCGAACGCTTCGACAATGCCCTCGCTAAGGTTGACAATCCAGAGCTACGCGCATCATTGATTGAACTTGGTAAGGGCATCCTGCCCAAATCCGAGTTCGAATCATGGATCGACAAAAAGTAGCCTAAGACTTTGGGAATTTCCATGAGAAGGCCAATCAGTTCCTATGCCTAGAGGAGGTACGAAAAAATAGGGCGGTTCAAAGCATCCATCCTCACAACCCACACTCGAGCGCTGTCATGGACATCGTCAAGGGGAAACAAGTTGGAGAATCTTCTGAAAAAGGTAATGGGGTGGTCCTATTTAATCCCAAGACGAACAATGGCAAACCATATGGCCACAACAACCAGTCACCTAGAGACTATAAGAAACTTGACCGCTACCAAACTTACAGGGTCAATTGCGAGTTGGAGGCACTTTATCTCAAGACCTGTAATATCATCTGATATAAGAAGCCGAATACGAGGTAATCCACTGACGGGTAGAAGAACTCTGACCAATACTATAGATCCCATGACATGTTAGGCCATAATACGAATGATTGTCGTCACCTCAAGGATGCGATAGAGAAGCTCATCTAAGATAAATGCTTAGAGCAGTATGTTCATGACCCGGCTCCCCAAGAATCAGCCGCGAGCCCTTCAACCCCCGCACTTCCTACAGCTCAAGTGACCCTAGGGCCGTCAAATCAAAGACCACGTGGTATCATGATCAACACCATCTGCAGTGGACCTAACCCCCGCAAATGGGAGCTTCGGTGTATGGAGGAGTACGCTAATTCCATCAAGCATTCCAACTTGGAAGCATGCTCTGCCTTGGACGATTTCAGAAGACTATGTAGGACAACATAGTTTTCCGGCAGTGAGAGTCTACGGGAATTGACATCCCTATTATAAACCCTCTCATCATATCTGCAACCATAGGCCTAGCCTATGTCCGAAGGGTTCTCATCGACTCGGGGAGCTCTGTTAACAACATCTTCAAGTCAGCCTATGACCAAATGAAACTTGAGGCTAAAGACTTAAAGACTTCACATGCCACTGCCCATGGCTTCAATGGCTCCTCCAACCAACCAGTTGGTATGGTAAAACTATCGGTCGAGATTACAAATGGGGATCGAAGCAAAGTCCGGATCCTCAATTTTGTATTCATTGATGTCTTTTCTTCGTACAAAATCTTTCATGGACATCCTTTCCTTGTAGGGTTCCGATTATGCATCTCATCATGGTCCCTTCTCATGAAATTTCCAACCGAGAAGGGGATCAGAACCGTCAAGGGAAACCAAGCCACAGCGAGTGCCTGTTGTCTTGCCGAATGGAAAGACGCCATTAATAAAGAGAAAGGAAAGAGCGCAGAACCGATCCTCTACACCAAAAAATGCAAGTTGTAACACCGCACGTCCGTTAATGTCACTCACTAAGGGAATGCATTAACTTTCATAGAGCATTATAAGAGTACAGAATAGAATATCACAAGACAGATATATAAAATTGTACTTTAAGAAAATTCCAAATTTATTCATTGTAGCGGAAAAGCAAAACATGTTTGGTTACAACATCAAAACTACAAACTAGAGCTAAGTACACAAATATCCATCTTGAACAAAATTATTATCAGAGTACATAAAAGTAAAACCATAATCCCACTCCAAATAGCCATAATGGTAAAGAGATAAAGCTGAGTGTTACTTTCAACACTTTCAAGCACTCCAAGAAGAAAGAAATCCAAGTCAAGCTCCACTAATCCCACCCTAAGCTGGGGGTAGGGGAAGAAAGAAAAAACGCGAAACAAAAAGGGGTCAGACATACGTGTGGCGAGTCCAGTGACTTTAACAATATAATCAGTAAAGCAACAGGATAAGAACATAAACTGGATATAAGAGATGACTGTAACATAAGCAGATATGACAAGGTAAACAAGATGAACAAGATATAACATTGATTGTGCTTCTAATCACTATTTGATAATTCCTACACCGCACCAATGTTAGGTCCATACTGAAAGTTGATCCCTCTTACTAAGCATAATAATAATAATAATAATGGTAGTTTCGTGTACTCGTAGCTGCTGTCATAGGTGGCACCTGCTCCTATCTCCAATAGTTGTACCCCCTACCCTCCCCATTCGATCGGCTCCCTAACTCGTAGATACCCGTGCTGGTCCTACAGTAGGGTATATCACTCCCTAAAGTGGCAACCCGATACTACTAAAATGCACGGCTTATATGTACACGATGCAACAGCGTCTTACCTACCAGCCCGGACACATGCATGCACATGACTCCGTTGGACTTGCACTGCCATCGCTAACTCTTTATTGACCTCTTACAATCAACCCTAGTAAGCGTATCCCAGTCGTCGACCTATTTCGAGCTCATATATATATATACTAAAATGGGTTACTGGTTGAAAAGGGTCCACCCACTTGACACAAGCTTCCCTCCTAAGCTTGGTCCCCACTAGGAATTCCCACTTAACCCCTCTTTATCCCCATGTCTAATCACATGTCTCATCTTGGTTAAGTGCTTTTATTATGTTTCACATGCTACTCATGTTACCCACTTAACCCTTAATCATCCCCATGACTAATCACATGTCTTATCTTGGTTAAGTGTCCATTAATTTATGATAACCATAATCTTGCAAGACCCCTCACATTAGATTGTCATTTTGCGGTTGCTGGAAAGGTCGGGCGGTTCTGTGCAGGTTATACCGCAAACCGAATCTAACCTCGTTTATTTGCATTATTACGCATCTAATTTCTGCCTTTGACTCTTACATTAGACTATCGTTTGCGGTTGATGGATATGCCAGGCAGTTCCGGGTAGACTTCTACCTCAAACCAAGTCTAACCTCGTGTCTTAGGCGTTCGTTATCTCTTCTTTTATTCAAACCCAATTTCAAGTTCTGAATTATCACATATATTCCAATTGCCCATAATTTCCAATTCAAGTTACGTTTATAATTCCAATCCAAGTCATGCCTATAATTCCATGTATATGAATTGTACCAATTTATGCCCCAAATCAATTACATGATTACAAATCAACTTATGCCCAATTACATATTATTCAATATTTTCCTATACTTTTTCCAATTGTTCCAACGTTATTCGTACGCAAATATCAACATAATATATTAGGCTCGAAGTTAGACTAATCTAATTAAGATGTAGGAAAAGGAGAAGGGAAGAGAATCATGTCATCAAAACTGGCATAAAATAGGCATATGAAACATGAACTGGCATAGAACAATAAAATAGATCCAATTAGGCATATGATAACAGTAATTTGGGTATGAATCTGAAAGATAAGAATCTACAAAACTTGGTATGATTTGTCTTACTTATAGGCATGATCATTAAATCCAATTTACAATCCTATCACAATTACTTTTTAATTATATGTGAAAGTAACAAAGACTCAGAGCGACAGGCTTTAGAAGAGAGAATAGAACTGAATTCTGAATTCTGAGTTTGATTAGTTAAACCGTTGTTGTAGACTTTGATTCTTATCTTCCAATTTGAATACTCCTATTCTGATTTGCTTTGGTGGAAGAGAAAGGCTAGGTTAATTTAGATTAGAGCATCATGGAGGCGCCATGGACGAATACCAATGTGATCAGGGTTAGATTTAGAGGAATTTATAAATGCTCTAGGTGAATTAGGATCCTTAGATTAGATTAGGATCCATCCAAACCAGAAAAACACGTCATGTAGCTAATCCTGGAAGGACACATCAACCCTGGACCACCAAAACACGTCTGCCAGATTTAGGAATACCCCAATATGGGGGTCGACACCCCTGTCGACACCCCAATAGGGGTCGACACCTATGTCGAATCCCCTAGTGGTGGGTCGACACCCTAGAGTGGGAGATTTCCAGCTCGCTTAGATTTGGCCGATTTTTTATTTTTGAATTCGTTTTTAATTTTTAATTATGAATTCTGCTTAAACTGAAATCTTCTAAGCTTCATAACTTCTTCATATTGTATCCGTTTTACGCGAACTCGGACTCTATCCCAAGAAGAATTCTGAGACGAACGCAACGGCAGAACCCATTTCCCTTAATTCGTCTTATAAAAATTGAGTATTCTTAAATTATCCCTTAGGTTGTGTTTTAAAATTATGGGTCGTTACATTCTCCCCTCCTTAAAGGATTACATCCCCGAAATCTTCAAGTTAAGAAGAATGTATCCTACCATCCATAATCCATCTACTCATCCATCATCCACAAGCATCCTTTGTACTTAAAATATTTCTAATGTTATATGAACATATGCAAAAGTGTGTGTATATGTCCCCTATCTAATGCAAAGATATGGCGGTCTACTGATTCAGTTGACCTCCTTAATGCGAAACATGATAGTGCCATGCGTCCATTATGTATGCAAAAAATCCTAACGATACATATCATTTCTATATGAGTGCACAACCATTCATTCAAATGCAGCATCCATATGATAACACATTCAATATACATCCATTAACTTAAATATGCACACTCAATCATACGTAATATGAAAGTGATTGAGCCGCTCTAGTGCCTAATGTGTGTGTAAATGCATCCACGAGCAACCACTAGCAAACACTTACATCCACTCGCATCCACCAAACATAACATGTCTCAAACACAGGTTTACAACCATAGGATTTTCTACCTAAGGGCCGAAGATATAATCGAGAGAATACACTAAACAATTGAACACGTATAAACAAAGCGGTAGAAAAAGGAGAAGTTAAGAACATACCCTCAAAAAGGAAAGGGTACAACACGCGTATCTTGTCTTCAGTCCCCCAAGCCGCGTCTCCTTGATCATCTCCCCGCTGGACTTTAACCAACTTGACCTCTCGGTTGCGTAACTTCTTGACCTTCGATCCAAGGATGCATGTAGGAACTCGTCTAATTGTGGCGTCTCGCTCTATTTCCACTACTACTTCCGCGATATCGTGTAAACACTTCCTCAAATGCGACACATGAAATATGTCATGAACACCATTAAGCTTCTCAGGAAACTTCACTCTGTAGGCCATCTATCCAATTCTTTCCGTAATGGGGAATGGCCCTATGAACCTTGGTGCCAATTTCCCGACAAACCCAAAACGAACTACATTCCTCAACAGTGATACTTTAATAAAAACTATGTCTCCAACACTGAACTCAAGATCGGTCCTTCTCTTATCAGCATATGACTTTTGTCGGTCCTATGCCGTCTTTATGCGTCTTCGAAACAAGTCTATCTTCTTTGAAGTTTCCCTAATCATCTCGGGCCTAAGCAAAATCTTATCCGTAGACTCCCACCAACAAGACGGTGATTGACAAGGTCGTCCATATGGAGCCTCAAAAGGTGCCATGCCAATACTAGTCTGATAGTTGTTGTTGTAGGAAAACTCTACTAATGGAAGATGTTCCTCTCATGTCCCTCCAAAGTCCAAGATACATAACCTCGAAAGATCTTCTAGGATCCTATTCACTCTCTCGGTTTGGCCATCCGTCTGAGGGTGATAAGCGGTGCTCAAACATAATTGTGTTCCTACCGCCTCTTGCAAACTCTTCCAAAACTCACTAGTGAAAATGGGATCTCGATCGCCTATGACACTAGAAGGTATGCTGTGTAGACGAACTATATCTCGGAGATAAACAGATGCTAACCGTGCCGCTATTCTTTTACTCTTAACGGGAATGAAATGGGCGCTCTTGGTAAGTATATCTACTACTAACCAAATCCCCATATTACCCTTCCTTGACCTCGGAAACCCGTCGATGAAATCAATGGAAACACTTTCCCATTTCCACTGTGGAACCTCTAAAGGGTGAAGCAAACCACCAGGCTTCTCTTGCTTAGCCTTGACTTGCTGGCACACTAGGCATCTAGAAATGAACTCGGCCACATCCCTCTTCATTCCGGCCCGAAAGAAAATTCGCTTCATGTCCCTATACATCTCGTTTCCACTGAGATGTATGGTCATCTTAGAACGATGTGCTTCTTCAAGGATTGTCTTTCTCAAACTATCGTATCGAGATACACAAAGTCTCCTATCCCTACGCAACCAACCTTTGTCATCAATAGTATACCTACTAAGATGACTTGAAGACTCTCCTCTTATAAGATTGTCTACTATCTGTATCAGTTGTGGGTCATCTCCTTGTGCCGCACCTATCTGTCCCAAAAGTGTAGGTCGTACCTCTGACGATGCCAACAAACCGGGTACATAATCAATAGAGGGTCTGAAGTCAAAGGTAGAGATATACTCTAAACTCTGCCGCTTGACAAACAAAGGACTCAAAGTCAACCTTTTTTTACTCAAGGCGTCAGCTACAACCTTACCCTTTCCAGGGGTATATGCAATCTCAAAATCGTAGGATGCTAAGAACTCCATCCACCTCTGTTGCCTTAAGTTTAGATCTTTTTGAGAGAATAAGTATTTTAGTGACTTATGATCTGCATACAACCAAAACCTCTCACCAAGCAAGTAATGGCGCCAAGTTATGGCGCCAAGACTTAAGCGCAAAAATTATGGCAGCTAATTCTAAGTCATGGGTAGGGTAATTCTTCTCATGGACCTTCAGCTACCTTCCACCATAGCATATCACCCTTCCCTCTTGCATGAAAACTGCGCCAAGCCCTGTCCTGCAAGCATCGGTATACATTGTGAACGGTTTACTCCTATCCGGCAAAACTATAACTGGAGTTGTCATCAATGCCCTCATCAAACATTGGAAAGCATCCTCATAGTCAACATCCTAAGAAAAGGCCAAATTCTTTTTCGTCAACCTTGTAAGTGGGGTTGATATCTTAGCCAAGTCCTTGATGAACTTTCTGTAATAGCCCGCCAAACCAAGAAAACTTCTTACTTCTGTAGTGTTCTTAGGAATCTTCCAATCTTGGATTGCTACCACCTTCGTGGAATCCATAGCTATCCCTTCCTTAGAGACCACATGTCCAAAGAACCTCACTTCCTTTCTCCAAAAATGACATTTGGAGAAATTAGCTTTGAGTTGATGTGCTCGAAGAGTCTCTAAGACCTCCCTAAGATGTAGGGCATGCTCTTCCTCGCTTCCAGAGAATATCAAGATGTCATCCACAAAGACTACCACAAACTTGTTTAGAAACTCCCTGAACACCCTACTCATCAAGTCTACAAAATATGCGAGTGCATTCATCAAACCAAAAGGCATGACGAGCCATTCAAAGAAACCATCGGGAGTCTTAAAAGCAGTCTTATCTATACTATCCTCAGCTACCCTAAACTGATGAAATCATGTAGCTATGTCCAACTACGAGAAAACCGAAGCACCAACCAACTGACCGAACAAATCATCTATCCTCGGCAATGGGTGTCTGTTCTTCTTTGTGAGCTTATTCAGCTCCCTATAGTCCACACACAATCTAAGCGAACCATCAGCCTTTATGGCTCAAACAACAGGAGCACCCCACTCCGAGATACTTCTTCTTATCACCCCTTTCTCAAGAAACTCTTTCACTTGTTTACTAAGCTCCCTCCTTTCTCTTGGAGCCATGTGGCGCACCGGCAATGCAACAGGCTTTGCATTGTCCACCAAGTATATACCGAAATCTATCTCGCTTTTTGGAGGTAAGCCCCTAACCTCCTCAAAGACATCTGCATAATCACGGACTACTAGAACAGATTCCAAATCATCAATAGATGTGTCAAGAGATTCTAGGTAGCTAAGCATAACAGAACCCTTAGGGTCATAGGAAATATCGAGAGTAATACCCAAACCAGTCAACAGTCTAACTACCCTCTTTTCACAGTCGAGAATGGCACCATACCTGGCTAGCCATTCCATTCCTAGAATCAACACATAACCCGTGAAACCAAGCACATAAGCGTTACATTGGAACTCAACGCCATACACATATATTCTCAAATCCTGACATAACATAGACAGATGAACCGTACCCCTAATAGTATTTGAGATAGCAACAGGATCCATAACTAGACTAGCATTTAGGTGCAGTGTTTCAACTAATGAAGCGGATATAAACGAATGTGAAGCTCCAGAATCAAACAAAGTTCGAACAGGATGATCAAAAAAGAAAATCAAACTTTCAACAGAAATGTTTCTACCTCTCTCCTGTCCTGGTGCCATGAGAGCATGAACCTGCCCTCCAGAAGTAGGTCATGTCCTCTGCCCTTGCCCTTGTCCTTTCCTCGTTGGCAAGTCTTTAATCATATGTCATGCCTCACCATATTGGAAGCAACCCGTCTTCTTCTTCTTCCGATAGTCCTTGCTTAAGTGGGCCGGTGTTCCATAATTAAAACACCTTTTCTTTCCTTGGCCCTTGTTATCCTTACCACCTTTCTTTTGTTGTTGCTGGGCTTTCTTTGGATCCACTTTCTTACCCTGTGCCTTAGCTACACTAGCACCTTTCTCCTCTTCATGTATCAATGCCATATCAACAAGATTCTCGAAAGTAGCCCACATAGGAATGTGGGACATAGCCAACCTGTGTAATGGTTCATTCAGAACCTCGGCAAATCTCAAGGCCTTCTTATGTGGTGTATTAACTAATTCCATACCAAATCTTGCTAAATGGTTAAACTTGTTGACATACTCCTTCACAGACAAACTCCCTTGTTTCAAAGCCAAGAACCTCTCCATGTATAAACTCTCCTCCGCTTATGAAAGAAATTTTAACTCGAACCTTCGTCTGAAGTCTATCCACGTCTCCACTGCACGTCCTCCAGTGGTTACTTCCCACCAAAAGGAAGCTTTATCCTTTATTAACCAAGCAGCTAGCTGAACTTTCCTTCCCTCGTCTATCTCAAAGATACCAAACAAGTCCTCCACTTCCTTGAGCCAATTTCGAGCTTCAACAAACGTCTCAGTTCCATAAAACAGCTTTCTGCCCATCACACGGAAGTTTTTGCATATCGTAGAAAAAGCATCTACACGGGGGGGGGGGAGGAAGAGTGGCTGCAGCTGGGGGAGGAGGAATGTCTGTTGGGCATGCGGCAGTAGCCCTAGCCTCCAGATACCTTCGGAACCATCCTGGTATCTGTACGCCCTCCGGAAGATTAAGATCCCTAGACATGCTGAAACGAAAGAAAAAGAGATTCAAAACAGAGAATCGAAAGATAGATATATGGCTTTGGGGATTACGTTTTTCAAAATAAACTTTCCTTTTGAAATACTCCCTTTTAAAACTTTTTTGAAAATAGTTTTCAAAAACTTTTATCTAATCTGGTAACCTTCAGCTCTGATACCACGTATAACACCCCACGTCCATTAATGTCACTCACTAAGGGAATGCATTAACTTTCTTGGAGCATTATAAGAGTATAGAACAGAATATCACAAGACATATATACAAAATGGTACTTTAAGAAAATTCAAAATTTATTCATTACAGTGGAAAAGAAAAACATGTTTGGTTACAACATCAAAACCACATACTAGAGCCAAGTACAAAAATATCCATCTTGAACAAAATTATTATAAGAGTACATAAAAGTAAAACCATAATCCCACTCCAAATAGTCATAATGGTAAAGAGATAAAGCTGAGTGTTACTTTCAATACTTCCAAGCACTCCAAGAAGAAAGAAATCCAAGTCAAGCTCCACTAATCCCACCCTGAGAACCTGAGTGGGGGAAGAAAGAAAAGAGGCGAAACAAAAAAGGGTCAGACATACATCTGGCGAGTCCAGTGACTTTAACAATATAATCAGTAAATAAACAGGATAAGAACATAAACTGGATATAAGAGATGACTGTAACATAAGCAGATGTGACATGGTAAACAAGATGAACAAGATATAACGTTGATTGCGCTTCTAATCACTATAAGTTAATTCCTACACCGCACCAACGTTAGTTCCATTCTGAAAGTTGATCCCTTTTATTAAACATAATAATAATAATAAAGGTAGTTTTGTGTACACCTAGCTGCTGTCATAGGTGTCGCCTACTACTATCTCCGCTAGTTGTACCCACAACCCTCCCCATTCGATCGGCTCCCTAACTCGTAGATACCCATGTTGGTCCCACAGTAGAATGTATCACTCCCTAAAGTGGTAACCTGATACTACTAAAATGCACGGCTTATACCTACACGATGCAACAACGTCTTACCTACCAGCCCAGACCCACGCACGCACACGACTCCGTTGGACTTGCACTGCCATCTCTAACTCTTTATTGACCTAGTTCGAGCTCATATAGATACTAAAATGGGTTACTGGTTGAAAAGGGTCCACCCACTTGACACAAGCTTCCCACCTAAGCTTGGTCCCCACTAGGAATTCCACTTAACCCCTCTTTATCCCCATGTCTAATCACATGTCTCATCTTGTTTAAGTGCTTTTATTATGTTTCACATGCTACCCATGTTACCCACTTAACCCTTAATCATCCCCATGTCTAATCACATGTCTTTTATCTTGGTTAAGTGTTCACTAATTTATTATAACCGTAATCTTGCAAGACCCCTCACATTAGATTGTCGTTTTGCGGTTGCTGGGTATGTCGGGCGGTTTCGGGCATGCTTATACTGCAAACCGAATCTAACCTCGTGTCTTTGCATTATTACGCATCTAATTTCTGCCTTTGACTTCTCACATTAGACTGTCGTTTGTGGTTGCTGGATATGCCGGGCAGTTCCGGGCAGATTTCTACCGCAAACCAAGTCTAACCTCCTGTCTTAGGCGTTCATTATCTCTTCTTTTATTCAAACCCAATTTCAAGTTCTGAATCATCATATATATATATATATATATATTTCAATTGCCCACAATCTCCAATTCAATTTACATTTATAATTCCAATCCAAGTCATGCCTATAATTCCATGTATATAAATTGTACCAATTTATGCCCCAAATCAATTACTTGATTACAAATCAAATTATGCCCAATTACATATTATTCAATATTTTCCCAAACTTTTCCCAATCGTTCCAACATTATTCATACGCAAATCTCAACGCAATATGTTTGGCTCGAAGTCAGCCTAATCTCATAAAGAAGAAGGAAAAGGAGAAGGGAAGAGAATCATGTCATCAAAACTGGCATAAAATAGGCATATGTAACATGAATTGAAATAGAACAATAAAACAGATCCAATTAGGCATATGATAACAGTAATTTGGGTATGAATCTGAAAGATAAGAATCTTCAAAACTTGATATGATTCGTCTTACTTACAGGTATGATCATTAAATCCAATTTACAATCATATCACAGTTACTCCTTAATTATATGTGAAAGTAACATAGACAAGCTTTAGAAGAGAGAAAAGATCTGAATTCTAAATTTGATTAGCTAAACCGTTGTTGTAGACTTTGATTCTTATCTTCCAGTTTGAATACTCCTATTCTGATTTGCTTTGGTGGAAGAGAAAGGCTAGGTTAATTTAGATTAGAACAGCATGGAGGCGCCATGGACGAATACCAATGAGATTAGGGTTTGGTTTAGGGGTATTTTATAGATGCTCTAGGTGAATTAAGACCCTTAGATTAGATTAGGACCCATCTGAAACATCCAAACCAGAAAAACACATCATTCGGCCAAACCCAAAAGGACACATCAGCCCTAGACCACCAAAACACGTCTGCCAGATCTAGGTAGATAGGGGTCGACACCTATGTCGAGTCCCCTAGTAGGGGGTCGACACCCTAGAGCAAGAGATTTCCCGCTTGCCCAGATTTGGCCGATTTTTGATTTTTGAATTCGTTTTTGATTTTTAATTATTATTTTAATTTAAATTCTTCTTAAACTGAAATCTTCTAAGCTTCATAACTTCTTCATACTGTATCCTTTTTATGCAAATCCAGACTCTATCCCAAGCAGGATTCCGAGATGAACGCAGTGGCACAACCTGTTTCACTTAATTCTTCTTATAATAATTAAGTATTCTTAAATTATCCCTTATGTCATATTTTAAAATTACGGGTCATTACACCAGTGCATAGCAGCCACTGGAGTCTGGTTCATGGCTCAGACATCACTACCGTCTTTTTGACAATCTTGATCCAAAGGAAGACGAACATCCCGATTTCGAAAGAACTACCCTGGTGGAACCGACTATCGACATTCCAATCAATCTTGCTAATTTTACTAGAGTCTTGAAGGTTGGATCGCAACTCCTCCCAGGAATAAAGGAAGAGCTTGTGGACTTCTTAAGAGCCAACCTCGATGTATTTTCTTAGACCCACTCATATATGTGTGGCATCGACCCAGGAATTGTTAAGTATAACAATATGATTTTTGTTTGATGATAACAAACATATATGTTATTATATAAATGTGTTTGTAAATAGTACTATTCTATGTCACGTACAGAAATAAATATTTAGATTTAACAGAATACTATTGCACACAAGTCAATATTCAAACAGTACTTTTATTCAAATAAATATTTTGATTGAACATTTGGAATGGTACAAATTTCTGAATCTACTATTTACAATTCATTGTTATATAACACTATCAATCAAATATACATTGTTTCCTCACTGCATTTCACTTAGTTATAGATACAAACTCAACTCAGTTACAGTGGTCTGTTGACCAAAACCATCCTCCACACACATATGTGGTCTGCTGATCTTGACCAACCTCAACACAACCATAATTGGTTTGCTGGAATAAAAATAATAAATATTTACATGAGCATGCACACTAGCTTTTTTTAGATGACATTGTCCTAGAAAGCAAAGAAATGAAGCATGGACTGGTATGCAACAGCAAAGTATGCACATGGTACTAAATATATAGAATATGTACAAAAGTGTACATATGCAAGCATGGAGTACATCAAACATGCTCATACAACCAGCCAAGCCATGCAAGTACATAGCAACAAGCATATGACACAGCAAGAAGAGGAACAAAGAAGCGCAAAGTTCAACATGATCAACGCATCAAGCATGAGCATATGGACATGGACCAACAATGGCACGAACATACAACACACACAAAATTCTGCAGCAAGGATGGTCAAATGTACAACACAACACCAAGATAGTAAGAAATACACAAATGTGCACATGAATCAAAAATCAAAACAACAAATACATGCACATACAAATTGCAGTTTTCAAGTCAAACATTAAAGTAGCGATTGCAGTTTTCAAGTCAAATATTAAAGTAGTGAAACAATATGTGAAACAACATGTGACATAATGCACATGAACAAACATTTGTTAGAGAAACAAGTTCACAACAACATCAAATGGAACTACATAGCGAGTCACAAATACAATGTCAAGTTTCAGGCCATGGCAACACTTAAGTAACAAATGGACAAGTATATGTGTGTGCATATATTTATACACATACACCCACATGTATATGCAGGAAAATAATGAGCAACAAGCATGGATGAACAAGAATAATAGCAGCAACAAAATCATGCATAACATATGCCCCTGCAAATATGGAATGCACACACATATATGCACACATATGTACACAAGTATACATATGCACATAATTAAGGCAACATTAAGGAGCAGTAGAAGTTCAATACACAAGATAAGGTGAAAATGGACATGGCAACACAACAATATACATCAAGTCCAAGTATAGTATCAATTCAATTTTTTAAAAGTATGTTTTTATTAATAAAGCTTACTCAAGGCAAATGGAATGAAAATCAAGTGGTAGATCAGTTTGAATACTATGCAAGATAAATCCAGTATACCATGGGCAGAAATCATTATTTTAGCCAAATCAAAATTTTATTTTCAAGCAAGGTTCAGTGCAATTCAAGACATAGGAATTTCAGTGAAAATATGTGCAAAATATCAAACTTTAAAATCAGTATCAACAAAGAGAATAAAATTTCCAAAAAATGCAGAAGTAATTTCTTTCCAAAAATATGAATATACTGCAAGTATTAAATTGTTATTTTTGGAAGGGACAAATTCAAATTACCATATATATCAAACCAATCTCGCAAGTATAATTCAAAGCTTCCAGAGATTTGAAGAATTTAACACGGGTAATCATAGCAACAACCCGAGAAATCAGGGAACATGCCAGGTTTTAAGCCCTATAAATCTCACCGCCAATCATAGGCAAAAGTTGAATGGAACCAATCAAATCAATTCAAGCATAGAATAATAAAATTCAGAGAACTCAATAATTAAGTTTCGATCGTCTGAAAAGGGGAAATCGTCGACCAAAGAGCAACAAGCAATCGAAGCTATCAGAGAACTAATTACATCAAAGTATCAGGAGTCGCTATTTTGAGAAGAGCAAAACCCTAATTTTGATTTCGATCACCACTGAAAGAGGAAGCTGATAAAGTGACAAAGGAAATAAAGAGGGGTCGGCTATTGCTATAAGCACATATATTTTAAAACTAGGGTTTTGTTTTGTTTTGTTTTTCTAAGTGATTATTTTGTAATCGTTTTCTAAACTAGGGATTCTAGCTATAGGATTTTATAGCTAGGGGAAATCTGATCTCTAGGATTGTAACGGCCGCGGGATTTTCGAGCCCGAAAATCAACATCAAACACCATGTTGACTATTCAAGTATCGAAAACACCGGGTCATTAATAGAAAGAAACTAGAGGATGAGAAAGATAAGATAAAACTAATAGAATAGAAGAATAAGAAGAACATCAGAGTCAGAGTAAACACGAATCTCACAGCGGAACGAATAAAATATATATAACATAAATTTGAAATACAAAACTGTATTGTATTTACATACCATATCAGAGTATAACACTTATACATCACAACGGAAATAATCTCTAATAACTAGCGGCGAAGCTTCATGCTTTGAGCTCCTCCAAGTGAATCGGCAAAGCCTGAACACTTGACTGCCGGTACTAATTTGGGCACCCAAGAGTTTAGGGAAAACAAATAAAATAAACTTTGGGTCAGTCATGGGACTGGTTTGAGTAAATTCCAACCATATTGTTTAACTTTGAAAATCCTTTTGAAACAAAGGGTAATTTTAACACCCCACCTCCGTTAAGGTCACTCTCAAAGGGAATGCATTAACTTCTGTGGAACATCATAAGTGTATAGAACAGATAAATTACAGAACAGACAAATTTTATATAGCGGAAAATAAATTAAACTTTGCTTTATAATAAAACAACAGCTTGGTAAAACAGCTTGTACAAGATTGTTTTTCAACACTAAAACACCAATACCCATTACAACAAAGCATCTATCTTGTTTAGCAAAATAAAGAAGCATAAAATGACCATGATATTCCCCAATAAAGCATGAGCCAGCCATAGCAGTGGAAAAAGATAGTTCAGAGCTATACATCGACTATCTTCGAGCTTGGGAAGAAAACAGAGCTAAGTGGTAATATTCCCTCCCTATGAACCGGGGGGGATGGAAGAAAAGAGGCGAAACAAACTAGGTTATACATAAGTCTGGTAAGTCCAGTGATTTTCAGCATGTAAATAGATAAAAGCATCATGACATGAATAAACTGGATACAAGACATAACCGTGATAATAAGCATAGCAAGACAACAAATGATGAGCGCTAGATATGACAAGGTACACAAGATAAACAGGATATGATGGTTGCGCTTCTAATTATTAAGATATTTCCTACACTGCACTATTCGATATGACAAGGCAAGATACACTAAATGTGCTCCGCTTCTTTCACTGATTTCCTATTTTCTCTGCACCACCCAACTAGCATCCTAACTAGTGTCTTTCATAGAATGATTTGTATTCCCTACTAGTGTCCCAACTAGTATCCTGTGTTAAATAATAAGGTGATCCCAACCCCTCAATTGTGGTAGCCTTATGGGGTACATCTAGTATGAGGATCTTACCTCAATCAGCTTAATTACCACAGATATGTTAGATGTACCCTTACTACCCTATCGATCAGCTTCCTAACTCGTATGTATTCATTACTTGTGTCATTCGGCCTCGCTTGTATGTAGATACCTGTGCTGGTCCCACCATGGGTGTATCAATTCCTATGGTGGCAACCCAACACAAATTCAAGATGCGTAGTGTATACTACTGATGCCCAGTGCCTGCTTTTCCCGCTCTGGAGCATGTGCACACCCCGTACTCCATCGAGACCTACACTGCTGCACCACCCACCGTTATTTTGACCGCTTATAATCAGCCCAGTAATCGTGCCCCACCCTGCCTAGTTCAGGGTACCATGATACATCTATGTGGGTTACTGCTGAAATGGGTCCCCGTTACTAGGGCTTCTTAATCAACATGTTATAATGGTCCCAATTTAACTTAACCCCACCCATTTGCTTAATTAACATGTTGTACTGGTTAAGTGTTGCCAATTCATATGTTACTTAACCTTCCCATTGATTCACGCACGTTTATATAACGGTTAAGTTTGTGGGCCTATATATATTAATATTGCCCACTTACCCAAGATTTACTTAACCCTTCCCCTTATCAATTCCATACGTATTATTGGTTAAGTTTTCCTTAACCCTATCCACATTGAAATATTGGTTAAGTGTCGTCAATGAATTCAAGTTAACTTAACCCACCCATTCATCATGTTGTATTGGTTAAGTGTCATCAATCCAGTCGAGTCAACTTAACCCACCCACTTGTCATGTTACCTTGGTTAAGTGTTGTTTTCTTGTGTTACTTAACCCTACCATACATCATGTTATATTGGTTAAGGGTTGCCCTCTTGTGTTAACTTAACCCTTCCACACATCATGTTATATTGGACAACTTAACCCTGCTCACTTGTCTAATTAACATGTTATAATGGTTAAGTGTTCTAAATTTAGTTAACCCACCTTCTTGTCTAATTAACCTGTTATAACGGTTAAGTGTTCTAAATTTACTTAACCCCACCCACTTGTCAAATTAACATGTTGTATTGGTTAAGTGTCGCTTATTCATATGTTACTTAACCTTACCATTCTTAGCATGTCTGTTTATTAGCATTAATTTATTCATTAATGCCTTAACCTCTCACATTAGAACTGTTGTTGGCGGTTGCTGGATGTGCCGGAAGGTTCCAGGCAGACTTCAACCACAAACTCATTCTAACCTCAGGTTTTGCGCTAAATACGCTAAGCTCTCACATTAGATCTGTTTTGTTGTGGTTACTGGATGTGCCGGGCGTTCCAGGCAGTTTTACACTGCAACTCAATCTAACCTTGGGTTAGGTATGTTCATCTTTTAGCCAATTTACATATTTACCATACATGTCCAAGTCTAAATTTTATATGCTAATTATCCCAATTTCACAAAACTAGTCATGTTTCAATTCTAAAGCTATTCCCAACAAGTTCGATTACAAGTTACTAATCAAAATAGGATACACCCAATCTTCCCAAATTTGCAATAATAGTCATGCCCCAAAATCAGAATATACATTATGTTTTGCATCCCCAACCAATAGTTATGCCCAATCTAGATTTAATATTTCAATTTATAGTTTATGCCCAATTTAGATTTAATATTTCAATTTATCCCAAGTTCGCTACAATAACAATTATGCCCCAAAACTTGATTTACATGCCAATTAACCCAAACTTGCAGTTATAATGATAATGCCCCAATATCATTTACAAGTTATACCAACAATTTCACCAAATATGTTATGCCCAATTATTTCACCAAAATAGGTTATACCCAAATATCCCCCGTATTCTAGTCGTTCGTTTTTCACGATTTCAACCTAGGTTCGAAGGTAACCCAGGTTCATAAAAGAAAATGGAAATAGGGAAAGAGAGAGAAGGAGAATAAAATAAGAATAGGCATAAAAATAGGCATGTAACAACAGACCTAATAAAGGAAATTTAGATCCAACAAAGATAGATTCTTGAATAAACTGATACAATCATTATCGTAGGATTAAGAATAACATCATGAACCCAAAAGGATTATAAACCTGATGTACAACAAAGATAGGCCTGATTTAATCAACAAAATAACCTCTAAGGCATGAAAAGACATAGATTCAATAGAAGGATTGGGATAAATTTGAAAAGATTATCTTAAAATCAGGCATAGATCTTGATTCATTTTATTACATGTCAAGATTACAATCAGGTATTCACATCTAAAAATAACGTGAACTTAAAGAAAAGAATGGATCTTGTATTCTGGGATCTGATTTCTGAATTTGTAAAGCTAATCCTTTGATGTAGACATTTGATTCTCTAATTTGGATTTGGTTTGGAGCTTTCTAACTTGATTTCTAATTTGGAGAAGAATGGTGGCTATGCTAGTTTGGAGATGGATGGCATGACAGCTTCAGGGAATGAAATTATGAGGTCTAGGGTTGAGGTTTGAGGTGATTATATAGAAGTTTAGATTAATATGAGCCATTAGATCAACCTAGGAGTAATCGGGGCCATTCAGATCAAAGAGAGCCAACCAGAAATCGCCACATATGCCCTAATGACTTAGAAATCGTCACTGGAACATGATCAAAAAGGGATCGACTCCCTATGGGGGGGTCGACACCTATGTCGACTCCCCTCCGGAGGGGGGGGGGGGAGGGGGTCGACATCCCTGAGCTGGAAATCTCCCGCTCAGGCCGCTCTGACTGAATTTTCGAATTTTGAACCGTTTTGACTCTTAATTATTATTTTAATTTAATTTCTGTTTAAACTTGAAATTTTCTATACTCCATAACTTCTTCATATCGAATCTGATTTATGCAAACTCGGACTCTATGTCAAGAGGAATTCCGAGACGAACGCAATGGCGTAACCCATTTCCCTTAATTCTTCCTTTACAATTAAGTATTCTTTAATTCATCACTTTAATATTCATGGAAAATACGGAGTGTTACAATCTCCCCTCCTTCAAAGGATTTCATCCTCGAAATATCTAAGTTAAGAAGAATATTTATCCTACCATCCAACATCCATTTACTCAATCATTCAATCACAGGCATCCATTGTCCTTAAAAGGTCTCTAATGCTTTTCATGAACATATACATAGTGTGTGTACATGTCCTTATCTAATGCAAAATCAGGCGGTTTACTGATTCAGTTGACCTCCTTAATGTGAATTATGTTAGTTCCATGAGTCCATCATGTATGCAATTACTCCTAATCATATTTTATAACTTCTGCATGAGTGCTCAATCATTCATACAAATGCAACATCCATATGATAACACCTCAAGTTTCAATCCATATACAAATACATATATGCATATGCAATATGAAAGTGACTGAGCCGATCTAGTGCCTAATGTGTGTGTATATGCATCCACGAGCTACCACTAGCAACCTCTTGCAACCACTTGCAACCATCAATCATAACATGTTTCAAACACATGTTTATATACATTGGCTTCTACCCAAGGATCGAAGATATGACCTAGAGGATATACCTAAAAAGATAGAAACAAGTATGCATAAAATTCCCAGAAAAAGAGATCAAGGATATACCCTCAAGAAAAAGGGTATGATGCGCGTATTTAGCCTTCAGTCTTCGAAGACGCATCTTCTTGAGCTTCACTCTATTTGCTCTGACTGTCTTAACTTCATGACTGCATAGCTTCTTAATTTTTGTTTCCCAAATATAAGTTGGGACTCATCTCACTGTCGCCTCTCGCTCCACCTCTTCTCCTTCTAGATTACTCAGCACTACAACTTCTGCTGTGTCATGCTGAAATTCCAAGAACTATCTTTTGAAAATGAATAGATGCTAACCATGTTACCAAGTGTATTTATTAAGGTGACCAGGGGTCTCTTCTCTACTTAACTTATCCATTGCGTCAACTATCTGAGAGTCTTTTGTGAAGTCCCTATTTGATCCAAAAGCGTAGGCCTTACACCTAGCGATGCCAACTACTAACTTAACCGAAGGTTTTAAAATCAAAGGCTGATATGTATTCTGAACTTTTCCTTTTCTTATAAAGAGGACTTGAAGTCAACCTTTTTCTTCCTAAGGCGTAAGCTACGACCTTACCTTTTCAAGATCCATCGCTATCCCTTCCTTAGAGACCATGTGTCCTAAGAACCTCACTTCTTTCCTCCAAAAATGGCATTTGGAGGACTTAGCCTTAAGTTGATGCGCTTGGAGGGTATTCGAGACTTCCCTTGAATACAAAGCATGTTCTTCCCCGTTCTTAGAGAAAACCAAAATATCATCTATGCACAAGCGAAGTGAACCATCTGCTTTTCCATTGGAGTCATGTGTCGTGCAGGTAATGCAACTGGCTTTGCATTGTCAACTAAATATATGCGGAAGTCTATCTCGCTTTTTAGGGAACAAACCCCTAACTTAATCAAAAACGTCTGCGTACTCATGGACTATTCTAACGGATCGCAAATCGTCGATATATGCATCAAGTGATTCTAGGTAGCAAAGACAAACTGATCCCTTAGGATCGCACGAAATCTCGAGGGTATTCCCGAGGCAAGTCAAAAATCTAACTACCCTCCTTTCACAATTTCTAGCTAACCAATCCATGCCTAGAATCAACCCATAGCCCATGAAACCAAAAACGTAAGCATGACACTTAAACTTAATACTTAATATAGCTATTCTCAAATCCTTACAAACCAAAGATAAATGAGCCGAATCACCAATTGGATTTGAGACAATAATGGGATCCTCTACCCTACTAGTACTAAGGTGCAGAGTCCTTGCCCTTGTCCTTCGGGAAATCCTTGATAAGATGCCCTGCTTCACCACTTGTCTTCTTCTTCCTATAATTAAATGACCCGCTATACCACAAAAAAGACACTTCCTCTTGTTGCGCGATCTATTATTTCTTCCACCCTCTATATATTCCAATCCCTTGTTTGTAATTCTTCCACTTTGGCCTCTTTCTTTTCACCTTTCTCCCTCTGCGTGGATTAAGCCATATCAACTAGCTTCTTATCCTTGGGCTTGTGCTCCTTGGCCCAAACTCCCTTATTCTCATCCTTACTATCCTTGTGTAGCTTGTTGACAAGTTTCTCGAAACTTTCTCCATCGCAGGGCAACCTACAAAGCTTGAAAGAAGATTAGCCATAGGTTAAGTTACTGCGGCTACAGATGGAGGTTGGGCACTACTTCGCCCTCGACATGTCATATGCCTCTGATACTATGGCGGAAAGAAAGGAAGAAAAGATCCAAATAGAGAACTGAAAGATACTGTCTATGGCTTTGGGGAATTTGCCTTTCAAAAACAATACCTTTCTCTTGAAAAACGCTTCTTTAAAACATGTTTTTGTAAATATTTCTTTATAAAAATACTTTTGGAAACGGTTTTCAAAATCCTTTTTATCTGTTTTGCTAACCTTCAGCTCTGATACCACGTGTAACACCCCACCTCCATTAAGGTCACTCACAAAGGGAATGCATTAACTTCAGTTGAGCATCATAAGTGTATAGAACAGATAAATTACAAAACAGACAAAATTTATACAGTGGAAAATTAATTAAACTTTGCTTTATTGATAAAACAGTAGCTTGGTAAAATAGCTTGTACAAAGATTGTTTTTCACCACCAAAACATCAATACCCATTACAAAAAAGCATATGTCTTGTTTAACAAAATAAAGAAGCATAAAATGACCATGATATTCCCCAATAAAGAATGAGCCAGCCATAGCAGTGGAAAAAGAGAGTTCAGAGCTATACATCGGCTATCTTCGACCTTGAGAAGAAAACTGAGCTAAGTGGTAATATTCCCTCCTTGTGAACCTGGGGGTGGGGGGGACGGAAGAAAAGAAGCGAAACAAACTAGGTCAGACATAAGTCTGGTAAGTCTAGTGATTTTCAGCATGTAAATAGGTAAAAACATCATGACATGAATAAACTGGATACAAGACATAACCATGATAATAAGCATAGCAAGACAACAAATGATGAGCGCTAGATATGACAAGGTACACAAGATAAATAGGATATGATGGTTGCACTTCTAATTATTAAGATATTTCCAACATCGCACTGTTCGATATGACAAGGCAAGATACATTGTATGTGCTTCGGTTCTTTCTCTGATTTCCTATTTTCTCTGCACCACCCAACTAGCATCCTAAATAGTGGATTTTATAGAATGATTTGTTCTCCCAACTAGTATCCTGTGTAAAATAATAAGGTGATCCCAACCCCGCAATTGTGGTAGCCTTCAATTATACATCTAGTATGAGGATCTTAGCTCAATCAGCCTAATTGCCATGGATATGTTAGATGTACCCTTACTACCCTATCGGTCGGCTCCCTAAATCGTATGTATTCATCACTTGTTTTATTCGGCCCCGCTTGTATGTAGATACATGTGCTGGTCCCACCATGGGGTGTATCAATTCCTATGGTGGCAACCCAACACAAATTCAAGATGCACAGTGTATACTACTGATGCCCAGTGCCTGCTTTTCCCACTCCGGAGCACGTGCACGCCCGTACTCCGTCGAGACCTACACTGCTGCACCACCCGCCGCTATTTTGACCGTTTATAATTAGCCCTGTAATCGTGCCGCACCCTGCCTAGATCAGGGTACCATGATATATCTATGTGGGTTACTGCTGAAATAGGTCCCCGTTACTAGGGTTTCCTAATCAACATGTTATAATGGTTAAGTGTTCCCAATTTAACTTAACCCAACCCATTTTCTTAATAAACATGTTGTACTGGTTAAGTGTTGCCTATTCATATGTTACTTAACCTTCCCACTGATTCATGCACATTTATATAAAGGTTAAGTTTGTGGGCCTATATATATATATATATATATATATATATTAATATTGCCCACTTACCCAAGTTTTACTTAACCCTTCCCCTGATCAAGTCCATACGTATTATTGGTCAAGCTTGCCTTAACCCTATCCACTTTGAAATATTGGTTAAGTGTCATCAATCAATTCAAGTTAACTTAACCCACCCATTCATCATGTTGTATTGGTTAAGTGTCATCAATCCAGTTGAGTTAACTTAACCCACCCACTTGTCATGTTACCTTGGTTAAGTGTTGCCTTCTTGTGTTACTTAACCCTACCATACATCATGTTATATTGGTTAAGTGTTTCCCTCTTGTGTTTACTTAACCCTACCACATCATGTTATATTGGTTAGCTTAACCCTGCTCACTTGTCTAATTAACATGTTATAACGGTTAAGTGTTCTAAATTTACTTAACCCCCCCCCCCCCGTCTTCTCTAATTAACATGTTATAACGGTTAAGTATTCTAAATTTACTTAACCCCGCCCACTTGTCTAATTAACATGTTGTATTGGTTAAGTGTCGCTTATTCATATGCTACTCAACCTTACCATTCTTAGCATGTATGTTTATTAGCATTAATTTATTCATTAATGCCTTAACCTCTCACATTAGAACTGTTGTTTGCGGTTGCTGGATGTGCCGGGCGGTTCCGGACAGACTTCTACCACAAACTTATTCTAACCTCAGGTTCTGGGCTAAATACGCTAACCTCTCACATTAGATCTGTGTTGTTGCAGTTACCGGATGTGTCGGGCAGTTCCTGGCAGTTTTACACCGTAACTCAATCTAACCTCGGGTTAGGCATGTTCATCTTTTAGCCAATTTATATATTTACCATACATGTCCAAGTCTAGATTTTATATGCTAATTATCCCAATTTCACAAAACTAATCATGTTTCAATTCTCAAGTTATGCCTAACAAATTCGATTACAAGTTATTAATCAAAATAGGCTACACCCAATCTTCCCAAATTTGCAATAATAGTCATGCCCCAAAATCAGAATATACATTATGTTTGGCGTCCCAACCAGTAGTTATGCCCAATCTTGATTTAATATTTCAATTTATAGTTTATTCCCAATCTAGATTTAATATTTCAATTTATCCCAAGTTCGCAACAATAACAATTATGCCCCAAAAGTTGATTTACATGCCAATTAACCCAAACTTGTAGTTATAATGATAATGCCCCAATATCATTTACAAGTTATACCAACAATTTCACTGAATATGTTATGCCCAATTATTTCACCGACATAGGTTATACCAAAATATCCGTATTCCAATCATTTGTATTTCGCGATTTCAGCCTAGGTTCGAAGGTAACCAAGGTTCATAAAAGAAAAAGGAAATAGGGGAAGAGAGAAGGAGCATAAAATAAGAATTGGCATAAAATAGGCATGTAACAACAGAACTAATACAGGAAATTTAGATCCAACAAAGATAGATTCTTGAATAAACTGATACAATCATTATCGTAGGAATAAGAATAACATCATGAACCCAAAAGGATTATAAACCTGATGTACAACAAAGATAGGCCTGATTTAATCAACAAAATAACCTCTAAGGCATGCAAAGACATAGATTCAATAAAAGGATAGGGATAAATCTGAAGAGATTATCTTAAAATCATGCATAGATCTTGATTCATTTTATTACATGTCAAGATTACAATCAGGTATTCGCATCTGAAAATAATGTGAACTTACAGAAATGAATGGATCTTGTATTTTGGGATCTGATTTCTGAATTTGTAAAGCTAATCCTTTGATGTAGACGTTTGATTCTCTAATTTGGATTTTGTTTGGAGCTTTCTAACTTGATTTTTAGTTAGGAGAAGAATGGTGTCTATGCTAGTTTGGAGATGGACAACATGACGACTTCATGGAATGAAATTATGAGGTCTAGGGTTGAGTTTTAAGGTGATTATATAAAAGTTTCGATTAATATGAGCCACTTGATCAACCTAGGAGTAATCAGGGCTATTCAGATCAAAGAGAGCCAAATAGAAATCGCCACATATGCCCTAATGACTCAGAAATCGTCACTGGACAGCATCAAAAAGGGGTCGACTCCCCTATAGGGGGGTCGACACCTATGTCGACTCCCCCTGGGGGGTTCGACACCCCTGAGCGGGAAATTTCCCGCTCAGGCCGCTCTACCTGAATTTTTGAATTTTGAACTGTTTTGACTTTTAATTATTATTTTAATTTAATTTCTGTTTAAACTTGAAATTTTCTAAACTCTATAACTTCTTCATACGGAGCCCGATTTATGTAAACTTGGACTCTATCACAAGCAGAATTCTGAGAAGAATGCAATGGCGTAACCCGTTTCCCTTAATTCTTCTTTTACAAGTAAGTATTCTTTAATTCATTACTTTAATATTCACAAAATATACGGGCTGTTACAGTAATAGTAAGACCAACCCCACATAAACTTGGACGGTTTTTACCTTACTATAACCAAAACATTTTTGATATCAAAATCCAGTGATATTATAATAATGTCTAATCAGATAAATTACCAAATAGCAGAACGCTTGCATCTCACGCTCCATATACATAGTATAAAATCAAAAAACTGCATGGTGCTTATTGGAGATTGGATTCCAACTATGACAAGGTATGGGACCACCTCCCGATCAGTGTACTCTAGAGGGGATACACTGGGGTTCAACAAGAACATCTTGCAACCCGGCCCATACATGACCGACCACTCATTTAGCTTGAGTGTATCGTGTATATTGTCACCCACAGCTGGCGGCCCTCCAACCGTAATCCGTAAGAGAGAGAATTGAAAAAAGAATAAATAATGAATTTTCTCTAGATTGGTGACAAATATTCCCTGCTTGGGAATGACCCACCTAGCCATGTTGCCTACCCGAATTTTTGTCATTTCATGGTTGAGAGGCTGGAGGCTACATCGACTTTCAGAATATCTGATCACCATTCACTTTAAATGCCATATCGTCAAACCTGTCAATTCACTAATCGATTTCCAAAAATATCACAGGTATAAAAAGCTAAGAGGAACGAATCCATCCGTCACCAGACGTAATACCTCTAAGAGATCAATCATACATGATTTATTAGGTATACTCTATCAGACACTCGTCCATACAAGTTGTCCTGGGACTGGACAAACAGAAAGCACTATTCTAGAATAGAACAGAACGACCCTTGCATTTCACTCCGTCTTCTATTATCTTCAGCATAATCTAATTCGCAGCACTTATGCCCATACGAATTGGTTTTCAAATAATATATCCAACCGATCTCTCCATATTGACAACGATGGTCAAAACACTTCGATAGTCGGTCATCTAACTATCAAAGTAAAAACAAACATTCATTCAAATGTACAACTAAACATCAGACAACCACGGGCACTTTTTATTTAACATTCGTTTTTATTATTCGAATTCCCATATCTTACCAGATATTTCTCAAATCTCGTTTTAGCCTTTTTCACACTTCTTGGAAAAACATTTCCAGTTATTATAAACTCTTATTCTCCCATGTTCCAGAAAATATGCGTTATTTACGTTCGAAAACATTTCCATTCTTTTTACATTCTTTATTTACTACAGTTGGATAATATACCCTATCTACATTGGAAAATTATCTTCAGTTTCATTATAAATATTTCAATCTGCCAAACGTCCACCTTTAAAACATTATTCACTTTGAAATGTGAATATCATACCTATTATAGAAATCTAAACACTTTTATCAAGTAACACTTTGTTCGAGTGATAAATACATTTATCTAGTTTACCAAAATCTCTTCATAATTTTATATTCCCATTCCTCTTTATAAACTCTGTTTCTAAGTCAACTTCTTATCAATATCAAGTTTATAACTAAATATTGATTACATATCCTGATTATAATCTATTGGTCTAAACTAAAAATTAACTATCCTATCAGATTATAATTCCTAAAATAATTTCATTCGACATCGTCTAATTATAGTTCCAATTCCTAATACTGTTATTTAGTTCTAATCATATTCCAAACATCAAAATGGTGTCATCGTTTTCTAAAACGATTCTCCAATTTCTCTTTCTAAACTCATTCTTATATTCCTTTGGACAAACATCGTTACTTATTACTTTAGAATAAGTGGATTTCAAACCAGACTTTTCATTTCCTAGGGAGTAGTGCTATATATAAGAAACATGCTTAAGCTTGGTTAACAACGTTAATTTATCATTACAGTTCAAAAACTTGCAATACGCTACAATATCCTGTTGAATCAAGGAATTCATGGCGTTCTGATTAAATGACAAGGAGAAGTTCAAGATCGACAAAAAGAAGAGATTAAATGGTATCTAATATTAGAGGTTGATTATTTAGAGTTTTAGTTGGGTTATAAATGTTAAAATCTATCCTCAAATAATCATATACCTCAATGGTTTGAATATATCTATATATATGTATGCACATTCATTGTGCATACTATCAGAAATCGGTCGACCGGTTTCATTCTAGGCGGTCGACCGTTTCTGGGCAGAAATGCACAATGAACGTGCACACATGTATATAATGTACAAATATTCAAATACCAGTCTACTGGCCATTTTTAACCAGTCGACTGGTCTACGAACTGAAACAACTTTTCGAATAGACACTCTTATTTATCAAGGGTTGTTTCCTTTTCTCTTCGCCAAAAATCATCTCTATTCATTGCTTCTCTTCACCAATGATTACAACTCTCCATCCTCTATAAAAGCAACATGAAATCACCATTTTAATAATAACAATTCTTTCTATTCTTACTATCTAATTGCTGATTTCATTCTTGTTCTCTAAAAGCATTCAAAAGCTCATAATTCTCACATATCGTTGTTTGAATCCTTGAATCTATATATTATTCTTTAGATTCAAACAACGATATGATCTTCCAGATCTTCATATTCACATGATCATATTTGAGGATAAGATTATAGGAAGGGTGTACAAGAATTGACAAATTTGTGTTATTGAGAACACACATTGTCAAATTACAAGTTTAATTATCTTGTCTGAAGTCCTCGGTGTTGTAAGAGGCAAGTTGTGAAGTCCTCGTGTTGATAGAGGCGTGAAATCCCGTTCGGCTGCTCGGGTGTTGTGAACCTATTCCTCCAGGTGAAGTGAGGTAGTTGTTTAGTGAAATTCCAGATAGGAGATCTGGGACTGGACGTAGGACGGCGCTCCGAACCAGTATAAAATCCCTGGTGTGATTTTTCTATTACTGCACTTACTTATCTGTGATATTGCTTCTGTGAGATTGTTTTATACTAAATATTTACCTGCATAACTATTGTAAATATACAAGTTAGTATATCACATACTTTCCGCATATCCATATTACTGATCCTGCCTAAGTCGTATATCAACACTTTCAAATTGGTATCAGAGCAAGGGCATCACATAATCGTAACACAGTTATTTGATATATTCTAGTAATATGACAAATAACCCAAGTAGTAGCACTAACACTACTTACACAGAAGGTCAATCGACACAAAGACCTCCTTTCTTTAATGGTCTTAACTATAGTTATTGGGCAACATGTATGGCTTTTTACATGCAATCAACTAACTATGATGCTTGGAATGCTACTCAGAAAGAAATAATCAATCCAATGAATGAGTATGCAGAATGGACGACTGCTGAGAAAACCGCAACTGCTGTAAATGCAAAAGCAATTAATATGTTGTTTTGTGCATATGATTAATACGAATATAACCGTCTTAGTATCCGCACTACTGCTTACCAAATTTGGCAAACGCTAAAAACCACTCATGAAGGTACTAACAAGGTTAAACAAGCAAAAATAGCTTTGTTGAAAAGTCAATTTCAAAATGAAACCAAATGAAACTATCAATGAGATGTATTCAAGGTTTCAAACCATTCATCATGCACTTATCGGATTAGGACAAAAATATTCTGATTTTGATGTAGTTTCAATAGTCCTACATTCTCTGGCTAATGAATGGGAAGGAAATGTATTAGCAATAGAAGAAGCTAATGATCTTTCCACCATGAAGCCAGATGAATTGATGGGAAATCTTATGTCCTATGAAGCTAACTTGCAGGCTCGAAAAGAACAAAAAGAAGAAAAGAAAAATGTAGCTTTTCATGCCGAGAAAGATGAAGACATCTCAGATTCCGAAGATGAGGATCTAGCATTCATTGCAAAAGGATCCAAGAAATTCTTTAAGCAACGAAAAGCTAGTCGATACAACAAAAAGAAGTTCGGATCAAATAAACCATCATCTTCAAATATAGAATGCTTTAACTATCACAAAAAGGGACACATGCACAAAGATTGTCCGGAGCAAAAGAAGAAGTCAGAAAATGAAAAATTCAAACACAAGAAGGAAAAGTTAAAGAAACGAGCATTCTCAGTGGCATGGGATGATTCAGACTCATCTTCATCTGATAGTGAAAGTGACTCAGATGATGAACAAGCAAATATATGTTTTATGGCTAAAGAAGATGAGCTACAAATTCCTTCTTTTGAAGAAGTTCTTGATATAAATGTTGAATTAATATATAAATTTAAAGATATGAAACGACAATGCAAACAAGCTCAAGCTGATTTAAGTAGAACTGAATTTGAATGAGATATGCTAAAAGATGAGAAAAAAATATTAGAGGAAGAACTTGAAAAAGCTCAAGAATCATCATATAATATTGATTCTCAACTATCTCTTTTGAGTCAAGAAATTGAAACTCAAAAAAGGAAAAATGATGCTCTTACTACCGAAAATCATGAGCTTAAGGAAAAAGTCAAAATGTTAGACCTTGAAAAAGCTAGTTTACAAACAAAGTTAGACGACATTACTCAAAATGTTTCTAACTTTAACAAAGGTCGAGAAAATTTGACAATTTTTTTTGAAAGTTCACAATCTGCTACAAATAAACATGGCTTGGGATATAAGAAACAAGTTATCAAGAAACATCTTGGTAATAAAAAAAAAGAAAAATAAGGTAGTACAAGAAACTAAAGCTAAGAAAAATCTTAGTTTATTATATTCCAAACCAAAACCGATTGTGAAATTTCAAAAGAAGAATGTCAAGTCTATAAAAATATGGGTTCCTAAAACAAATAACAATTTGATTAGGAACAAGTACATTCAAAAATTTTTGAATTCTGTGCATCACAATCCAAATTATATGTATAAAGGGGATACCGGACCCGTATGAGTTTGGACTCCTAAGACCTAACTCTTAGGACCCTATAAAAAAGTGGGTACCATGGACTTAATTTTATTTTTTGCAGGTCCCACTCAAGAAAAGAGGAAAGTGGATACTGAACAGTGGTTTCTCAAAGCATATGACTGGAGACAAGAGCTTATTAACAAATATCAATTATTCAGATGGTGGCTCAGTCACTTTTGGAGATAATTCAAAAGGCTATATCATCGGCAAAGGCGATGTGAGCAATTATGGTACATCTAACTTACCTCTTATTACTAATGTCATGCTAGTTAGAAATTTGAAACATAATTTACTAAGTATCAGTCAATTGTGCGACAAAGGTTTTACTATTTCCTTTCCGGACAATAATTGTATCGAAATCTAGTTTTTGAAGGTTAGAGATAGAAATATCTATATTCTGAATATGAATATCAATCATAACTCAGATATGTGTCTTGTAGCAAATGATAATGATCCATGGCTATGGCACAAACGTTTCTGTCACATAAACTTCAGAACTATTGACAAGCTAGCTAAAAATGGTCTAGTTAAAGGACTACCCAAAATTAGTTTTACGGTTAATAATCTTTGTGATGCATGTCAATTAGGAAAATTGACTAAATCGTCTTTCATATCCAAGAAAGTCATATCAATGTTACAATCACTTGAGCTATTACATATGGATTTATTTGGACCAACACAGGTTCAGTCAATAAACCATAATCGCTATGTGCTTGTAATAGTTGACGATTACTCTCGTTATACATGGGTGATTTTCTTGAAAAACAAAAGTGACACTTTCAAACATTTCAAATCCTTCATTAAGAGAATTCAAAAGTCAAAAGGACTTAAGGTTAAAAATATAAGAAGTGATCATAGCGGAGAGTTCGAAAATAATGAATTTGAATATTTTTGTACAAAGAAAGGTATAAATCATAATTTTTCGTTTCCTAGAACTCGACAACAAAACGGAGTTGTAGAAAGGAAAAAATCAAACTTTAAAATAATGTGCAAGAACATTATTAAATGGATCCACTATACCAAAACATTTTTGGGCAGAAGCTTTTGCAACTGCGTGTTATGTTTTGAATCGTGTATCCATTCGACCTCCGACCAAGAATACATCCTATGAGCTATTTAATCAAAGAAAGCCAAATATCTCATATTTCAAAGTTTTCGGTTCTAAATGCTTTATTTTAAATACGAAAGACCATCTTGGAAAATTTGATTCAAAATCCGATGAAGGTGTATTTGTCGGATATTCGGAACGAAGCAAGGCCTATCGTATATTTAACAAGAGAACTAAAACTATTGAAGAATTACTTCATGTCTCTTTTGATGAATTCTATAAACCATCTCAAATCGTATCAGATGACGAAGAGACCATAGTCACTAATAATCCTATCATCACAAATAATGACTCTGACTCAAAAATTGTTGACAATATTCCTCATCCTGCTGTGGTACCTTCTCCACCAAGATTTAGATCTCCTCCAAGAATTCTAAGAGATCATACGGTTCAAAATGTTATTAGAGAAGTTACATCACAAATAAGAACAAGGAGTCAACTAAATCAAATGGGTCATGTCGTGTTTCTCTCAAATATCTAAGAATCCTAAAGAAGCTGCTACTGATGATTACTGGATCATTGCCATGCAAGAAGAACTAAATTAGTTCGAGCGCAATGATGTCTGGGAACTCGTTCAAAGACCGACTGATCAGTCAGTCATTGGAACGAAATGGGTTTATAAAAATAAAGCCGACGAACAAGGAAATATAACCAGAAATAAGGCAAGATTAGTAGCACAAGGATATAATCAGGAAGAAGGTATCGATTATGAAGAAACCTTCGCACCCGTAGCTCGATTAGAAGCTATTCGAATCTTACTGTCCTTTGCTTGTCATCATAATTTTAAACTTTATCAAATGGATGTCAAAAGCGCATTCTTAAATGGGTTTATCAAAGAGAATGTATATGTCGAACAACCTCCCTTGTTCGTACATGAGAAATATCCTGATCACATATATAAACTTAAGAAAGCTTTATATGGATTAAAACAAGCACCTCGTGCTTGGTACGAACGATTACGAAGCTATCTTATTGATTCTGGTTTTCAAATTGGTAAAGTTGATTAGACTCTATTCATAAAACATTCTCGAAAAGATATATTAGTTATCCAGATATATGTAGACGATATTATCTTTGGTTCAACAAACGATAAACTCTGCAAAGAGTTTGCAAATATTATAACCAAAGAATTTGAAATGTCTCATATGGGAGAACTATCGTATTTCCTTGATCTTCAAATCAAACAGCTTTCTAATGGTATTTTTATTAGTCAGGAGAAGTACTACGGAAATCTAGTCAAACGTTTCGGTTTAGAAAATACCTCTGGTAAACCAACTCCTATGAGTACGACTACACATCTTGAAAAAGATGAACATGGTAAGAATGTTGACCAGAAGTTATATCGAAGCATGATTGGTTCTCTCCTGTACCTTACCGCAAGTCGTCCAGATATTATGATGAGTGTTTGTTTGTGTGCAAGGTTCCAAGCTAATCCTAAAGAATCACATTTATAAGCTGTAAAACGTATAATACGATATCTTAATAAAACCAAAGATTTTGGTCTTTTCTACCCAAAAGATTGTTCATTCGAACTAGTATCATATAGTGATGTTGATTTCGGTGGCTCTCGCACGGATAGAAAGAGTACAAGTGGTACGTGCCATTATATTGGAAAATCACTTGTCTCTTGGTTTAGTAAGAAACAAAATTGTGTTTCACTCTCGACATGTGAAGCTGAGTACATATCAGCAGCTTTAGCTTGTACTCAAGTATTATATATGCAACAAACACTTCGAGATTTTGATATACATTTATCAAACTCCATCATATACTATGATAACACAAGCGCAATCAATTTATCGAAAAACCCAGTCAATCATTCCCGAACAAAGCACATTGATATTCGACATCATTTCTTAAGAGACAATATTGAAAAAGGAACAATATGTCTCGAATATGTCCAGACTGACAACCAACTAGCAGACATTTTTACTAAGCCTCTCCTTGAATCTAGTTTTATTTCTTAACGAAGAGAGCTCGGCTTAATTTCTAGAACTGAACTTGATGTATAATATACACTGTAATGTTGAGTTCTTATCTAGACGACACATATATTCTTATTAACTTAGCTGGTTAATAGCTTTTTGCTATTATTAGCAAATAATTGTGAGCTTTATAATCTTTTAGTGGCTTATATTCTCTGAGTGTTTTAACCATTGCTTTAAAATTTCATAAATCCTATATATACATACTCCTTTCCTATTGTTTTCTGCATCTCCATCCTTAAAACATTCGTATGCAAGTTCATAAATTCTTTATATAATGGCACACATATGCGACGAATGTGCACAACGATCACATATCTCGGTCACTAGTTCCGAACCTGAAGAATACTACTCTCCGGAAACACCAAAGAGTAGACCGGAATGTTCGCATGCCCCCATAGATACACCAAAACCCAAACGTGCTAAAAAAGTATTATTCTTTTCTCCACGAACAAGAGAGAAGATTAGTGAAATTCGTTACTACACTAAACATCAGATAGATCTCCAGCGTCAACTTCATTATGAACAAAAACTCACATCTGATCGTTTAACTCTCTTAGAACGAATGGCGTCATTTTTCTGTAGCACGGATAGACACGGGGTTCACGAACCAATGCCACCTCCTCCATCTACATCTCGAAGTCCTAACTCATGGGATCGTAATTACGCGAGAAATGAAGGATCAAGAGAAAATTGGTCACCATGGACACCGAGAGTTACGAATATTAAAGAAACATCCGAAGACAAGTCATCCACCTCTCATTAATTTATATCATTTTTGTTGCATAATAAGTTTTTGTTTTAATTCTTATTTTTTGTTTTTTCGTGTATTTTGTTTTTCAAATCCATGTTGAGTTGAAATAAAATTTATATAATTTTTTAAGCACTCATAAATCCAGAAAAACAAATATATACAGAAACGGTCGACCGTCAGGAATGGACCAGTCGACCGATAAAGTCTCTGGAAATAATTATATTTTGGAACCGGTCGACCGCCAGAAAAATTACCAGTCGACCGTTCAACTCTTTGGAAATTTTTCAACTCAAACCTATACCAGTCGACCGGTATATTTTCTACCAGTCGACTGGCAATCTTCTCTGGAAATTAGTTTTCCAGGAACCTGTCGATCGGTCCAATTTCAACGGTCGACCGTTCACGCGTTTTCCAGTTTTTTTTTAACCTTCAATCCGCATGACGATTCATATATCCCACCTCTTAACTCATTATTTATTTATCTTCTTACTCTCCAATCCCTGAAAAACCAAAACCCCTAAATCAATTTCCTCATAATCGATGGCACCACCTCAAAAGAAACAAAAGAAATCGAGTTCCACTTCACTCCAACCCATAGATTCTAACATCAAACAATGGCTTATGGATCCTATTGCAGTAAAACGTTGGAATGCTATGAAGGATTACACCATTCACGAAGGTTCTTTCATAAATCTTTCTGCTTTTATCCTCTATGATGTTGAAGAACTACTGGATAAGGCTCATATTAAATCACTTCTTACCTTTGATAAGAACAACGTAGAAATTAATCATATTATGATTCGGTTGTTCTATGCCAATATTAACCTACCAAAATTCAAACCAAAGAATTCTGCTAATTGTCTTTGGTCTGTAGTTTGTGGTTAGCATGTTTTCATTTCAAAGAACGAATGGCCATGGTTCTCAATTCGCCAAATAGTGGAAGAGAATTTTCTTCGGATTTATGCACTATCCATATTCGTGATAAAATCAGTCATTTTTCTATCGAGGATCATAAAACTAGTACTAAGGCGATTAACTTTCGGCCTACAGCTCGTGTTTTACATCATGCCATCACACGCTCGTTATTGCCGAGGGTTGGTAACTTTGATGCCGTATATAAAGAAAACTTCAAGGTACTATATGCAATTTATAGGGATATTGAGATAGATTGGATAAACATGATTTTTGACGAGACTTTGCTTGTCAATGAACGCACAAGGCCATACATTTTCTACAATGAATATGTTATGAGACTTTTACTCGATTGTGGTGTCAAGTCTTGTGAGTCTAAAATCTCCAAGCCAAAGTGCATCGACAAAGCAACTAAAAAGAGAATGAAGCTCCCTGAACCTTGTGTGAAAATCATTCCTTTTGAACAATACCAAAAACGAGGTCCTCAAGAAACCACTTCTTCTACGACTCCCAAGCCTAAACCGGAAGAAGTCAAACTCATTCAACCATCCTCGTCAACTAAGGATTCACTAGCAAAAATTGCACGGAACCAATTCCTCCTCGAAGCGAGACTTAAACGTACCGACACCAAACTTGAGAGTTTGGATAAAAAGCTCGACAAACGATTTTCAAAACTTAAGTCTTTCTTTGGTATTATTTGGGATGCAATTTCATGTACATCATCATCTTCCTCTACCCAAATACAAGACCCGGGAAAACGTCCCATGCCTCCTACATTTACGCGGTCATCATCTGACGAAGGCACCACTTCAGGAACCAATATAGGACGTGGTCGTGGGGAATATGAAACCGAGGAGGAAGACGAAGGAAACAACGACGAGTAAGATGTTCCAGAGGAAGGAGACAAGGAAGAAGGAGGGAACAAAAAAATTGAGTGGGAAACCACTGAATCCAAATCTTCGTCACAATAGTTTGTTTTTCATCCACGTTTTATGATACTATGTTTTTATGCAAAACTTCAAACCGCACTTGTATGTAAATAGTACTGTATTTATTTTGGGTTTGTGCGTCTTAAGCTATTAGGTACATGACTTGCTTGTGGTATGTTTGGTGTATATTATATGCTACAATCTTAAAGTTCCTCTTAAGCTATTTGTGAGTTCACTACTCCTTTTTGTCGATGACAAAGGGGGAGAAAAATATTACTAACATTATGTTTTCCACATTTTTTTAGTATGTATTTCAGGGGGAGCATATATTCAGGGGGAGTTAAAAACAATTTCAGAGCTATGTTGTCATCAATCAAAAAGGGGGAGAATGTTGAATCAAGGAATTCACGGCGTTTTGGTTAAATGACAAGGAGAAGTTCAAGATCGACAAAAAGAAGAGATTAAATGGTATTTAATATTAGAGGTTGACTATTTAGAGTTTTAGTTGGGTTATAAATGTTAAAATCTATCCTCAAATAATCATATCCTCAATGGTTTGAATATATATATGTATGCACATTCATTGTGCATACTATCTGAAACCGGTCGACCGGTTTCATTTTGGGCGGTCGACCGTTTCTGGGCAGAAATGCACAATGAACGTGCACACATGTATATAACGTACATATATTCAAATACCAGTCTACTGGTCATTTTTAACCAGTCGACTGGTCTACGAACTGAAACAACTTTTCGAATAGACACTCTTATTTATGAAGGGTTGTTTCCTTTTCTCTTGGTTAAAAATCATCTCTATTCGTTGCTTCTTTTCACCAATGATTACAACTCTCTATCCTCTATAAAAGCAACATGAAATCACCATTTTAATAATAACAATTCTTACTATTCTTGCTATCTAATTGTTGATTTCATTCTTGTTCTCTAAAAGCATTCAAAAGCTCATAATTCTCACATATTGTTATTTGAATCCTTGAATCTATATATTATTCTTTAGATTCAAACAACGATATCATCTTCCAAATCTTCATAATCACAAGATCATATTTGAGGATAAGATTATAGGAAGGGTGTACAAGAATTGACAAATTCGTGTTATTGAGAACACACATTGTCAAATTACAAGTTTAATTATCTTGTTTGAAGTCCTCGGTGTTGTAAGAGGCAAGTTGTGAAGTGCTCGTGTTGATAGAGGCATGAAATCCCGTTCGACTGCTCGGGTGTTGTGAACCTATTCCTCCGGGTGAAGTGAGGTAGTTGTTTAGTGAAATTCCAGATAGAAGATCTGGGACTGGACGTAGGACGGTGCTCCAAACCAGTATAAAAATCCCTGGTGTGGTTTTTCTATTACTGCACTTACTTATCTGTGATATTGCTTCTGTGAGATCGTTTTATACTAAATATTTACCTGCATAACTATTGTAAATATACAAGTTAGTATATCACATACCTTCCGCATATCCATATTACTGATCCTGCCTAAGTCGTATATCGACACTTTCATATCCCCTTTATAACTAATCTTGATATCTATTTCCATTCCAAACTGATACCATTCCTCGAAAATAGTGAAGTCGTTCAAGTTGGGGTATTTTAATTACCTCTCAGACCTTGATCAACAACATTCTTATCTTGGAATAGATATAAGTTCGCAACTCTAACCCCTTATACATTATAATCCGTCAAATCGTATTTCTTGCTTTATTTTTAATATGGTTTTATGACGTCATATCCTTAATTTGAAAACTCAGTTGTTTACAACTATTTATTTAAATATTAACTCTTTGCTGCATCTTTGTTATACAATTATATTTATAACTTCTTTTACGGTAATCCATTTACGTTCTTTGTCTCTTGAAATTTTACTTTTATTTGAGTCATTTTACTTAATGCAAGTAACATCTCATTACCAATTCAATAACATCTTAAATAAGGTCCATTTGAGAAACAATTATTTAATTAATAATTAAATAATATTTTACTTCATCATTGCTGAAGTAAACAGTTTACTTCATCATTAATCTAAAATAGATTGGTTCCTTACTTTATAAAAACAATAACTAATTTTATTGGTTCAATAATTATTTAATACCTCATTAATTAAAAAGGGTAATTAATAAGGAATCTTATTAATTTTTGATCAGTTTGCCGCCAAGTTCCTTCCATTAGATTAATTGAAGTCCAATTTATATAATAATCATTTTCCAAATAAACCGTTGATTAAATCAACTTCATTCCATCAGTAATTCATTAACTAATTTTAATTACTTCTTACCATTAAATTAATGTAATTAATCTAATAATATTTCTTAACTGTTTGCTTTAAAATAATTATCCAAATTATTTACTTGTCGGATAATTACAACTTCATACTTATTTAACTAAATGATCGTTTATATTTACTTTATAAAAAAGAACTATAAAATACCAGTTTATAATAGAACTTCTATTATACTTTAAAAATTCGCTTAAATTATAAAAATATATTTTTTATAATTTAACTTCGTTGGTTTGCCTAGCGGCAGGTCAACGTCTTACAAAAAGAATTATTTATGGTCTCGTCTGCTGCCACTTTCTTAATCGATATCGTCTATTGATTAAATCAAAATAACGTAGAATTTCCATTCAACGTCAATATCCACATAAGGTTTCAAATGTCATTTGGGTTCAAATAGTGCATATATAAATAATATAAAACGAACAGTACATATAAATATAGAGGAATCCGGTTGGATTCCTCCAACCGATTTCCTGCATCCACAAATGTTAATCAACACAAATAACGCTAATTCCATATTAGGGAATATTATAATCGATGGAATCAGTAACCAACCAATGATGTGTACATATGCAACGATATATATATATATATATATATATTTCAACCAATTTAATTGTAATCTATCTAAACGGCCATCACACAACATTCAACCAATATTTTTCACAACTAAAATCTAATTATAATATTTAAATAGAACAGAGTCAGTGAATTTACTCACCTTTGCACATTAACCGTTAAATAACGATTTGCGATGGTCGATTAAACCAGGTGTTTTATTCTGCCTCACATTCCAACGTGCTCTGAAGCGCTCCAACCCAACTTCGTTGTGTAGCGTGCGTTCATACAATTTCGACATGATGGACCGGTCATCAATCTCAGTCTGCTACCCACTCCTGTACAGTTTGCTTCCAAATGAACACACGAAAATCTCATTTCCCATTTTAAACTCGTTTTCCCTCTTCACGATTTCCTTTTTAAACTTTAATTTTTCTTTTCCTTTTTGGCTAACTTCTTTAAACCGCCAACTTAAGAGTATTCACGTGTTCACCTAAAATTCCTATTCCTCCCACGTCATTTCCTTCTCCAGCAAAACCGCTCTCCAGTATTCACCATTTCGAATCTTCACGCATCCCTTAACATGTATTACCTGCACGCAACTTCCCTTGTACATGCCCTTCATGTTTTCATCCATACCCAATGTACACACCACATTATCTTATTAACATCCACTTCTTTCCGCTGTTAATTACAACTCTTTTCTATTTTCCAGCGAAAACTCTTCTCACTTGTTTTCAGTAACCACCATCCCAAAACATCCGCCAACTACACCTCCCCTTCTTCTCACTTCAATACGCCGGATCAACTCGTTGTTCAAACTGTACACAAATCTAAGGGCTAGAAATATGCTCCAACCAACTCCTTCACGTCAAGTATCCACATATCTCCACCTTAATAAACACCATTCGCTCTAGTGCTCACTCAAAATCCTTCATCGCAATCCGCCAATAGGTGCTTTAGTTTTGCCTTCCACCAAGTGTTGTTGTCCTTCAATGAATGATTTCCGTAACCTCATGCATTATTTCTTCACGTCCTTCCACTTGAGCCTTATTTCAACACTCCAGACTACCTTTTAAAAAAGAAAAACACCCCACAACAAAAGCTCTAAAGCCTTCAGCAATAAACAAAGGAAGAAAAAGAATGAATCTAAGAGCAATAGGAGAAATCTCTTCTCTATCTTCAAACCTTAACCGGATCCGGGTTGATGCTTCAGCAGGTGGAGATCCGCCGGTTGCACAGTTTGCTCCATTAGCAGCTGAATTCAGGAGACGGCTACTGACCGATTCGAGCACTGCATCATTGGTCACGTTCCTTTATCCATATATATATATATATATGTTTTGCATATCCGATTTCCATTTAAAAGTTTAGCAAAAATGGTTGCTGAAGCAGATGAAGGCTGCAGTTGGTATTTATGGGTTTAGATCCCTTAGTGATGAAGTAATAGGTACTTGTAGGTTGCTTTATGCATGTAGGTAGGATATGAGTTATCACCTCAATTATTTGTTTGAAAGTGAAAGCACATTGTCCTACGAATTTAATAGGTTGGACTTATGTATTCTTAATGGTTAAGGAAAGGCAAGGACGTAAGTCATTTCATGGTAGTACGTGCTAGTTAGTGTAGTTTTGCAGTGCTATTTCTTCTGCCTGGAGTATTAGGGCAGAGACGTGATAGTGTTGATTTTAGGCATGCAGCTCGTACATCTATGTATGTCCGTAGAGTCATATTCAAGTCTAACTTGTTAATGTTAAAGCTATTTCTTCCAAAAAGGTCGTTGATCTTGATTGCATCAATTTTTCATGCATATTCCTATTTATTTATGAACTGCTATGTACAGAAGTAAAGATACAGTTGTGTCCAGCGAGGTGCCACGGTCCCAAAAATATAATAATATCAGTAGTTTAACTCATATTGTGAAACCCCAAAATATTGATATAGGGTGCAAAATAATCCGAATAAAAAGTTGTGTATTTAATTAATTAAAAATTACAGTAAAATTATAAAAATTAAATTATCACTATGCCTCAAAAGAATCTTGTCTAAATTCGAAAACGATATTTAAATATATTTAAATAACCGTTATGGCCAAAAACGATTAAGCCGCTGCTTTTCTGAATATTTAATTTGGACATTACTTACAATATATAATCCAAAATTTCAAATTTTCCCTTCCATTAGAGAAATATGGTTCAAGGGATTCGAACATTTCTTGTTTTGAAGAAATCCGACTAATAACGGGTCTTGTATACACAGTTGAAGTTCAGAACTTTAAATTATGAACTACCGCGATATTATGGGCTCGACTATATTTAATATATATTTTTATACGTTCAACTACATTTTCATTAATATATAAATCCACTTATATTAAGAATTCAATATTTAAACTGATTTAAATATTCAAATACAAACCGATAAAATGCGGGACGTTACCTTCCTTCCCCCTTAAAAGAATTTCGTCCCCGAAATTACTAAGGTCGGAAAAATGTTACAACCCTTATTATACCCAGGTTAAAATCTTTTATTTAATTTATGAAATTTAGTTTCAACTGACCCAATTAATTCCAATTAAAATATTAATTTCTTTTTATTAACGAATATTTTCGAAAATTCTGAAAATTTCCTATCGGCATAAATTTATGGAGAATTTTGCCATCATCTCCTTTGCACGGCTCATTCAGTGCCTCTTTGGGCTTTCTCCAATTCAACAGAAAACCAAACAGCCAAACGGCTTGCCAAACAGACTCATAAAAATATCATACTCATATAAAATATAACATGTACCTTTTTGTTGGGCATTCAACTCTCTCTTTTATTCACTATCAAATCAGCATATATCCATGCATTTCCAACTTTGATCTCCATTCTCTTTATCCTCAAATTCAATCATTCTCTTACCCTAACCAAAATCAATTTCAAATTCTAGTTCTAATCTCAAATTCTAAATTCTTACTTGGTAATCCAATTTCACAACCAAGTTCGGTTCCATTCGAAATCTCAATTTACAATTTCAACCACTTTGCCAAGTTGAATCCTATTCCATTACAATTTTCCACTTAATCGACTTCAATTCAGTTCCAATTTTTATTTAACTTAGTTTAAGTTAAAATCTAATTCATTTATTTATTTTTTTATCAATTCTAACTTTTTAACTTCACAAGTTATATTCAGATTTCAGAATTCAAATTCTCGGGTTTTATTTCAAATCAGTTTGAAATCATATCTATTTACATATAATGATGGCAATTAAAACATTTGAATTTTTGATAACTTGTTTCCTCAAATAACTCAAAAACAAAATCTTTGGTAGTAATCCGTCACTTAGAAACTCTAAAATAACACTGATGATGCGGCTGTCATCTTCAAAATTATTTCCCAGTGATCACAGCGAGTTCAATATTATACCATTTCAAACTTATTCTTAATCATTTTCGTTTTGAAATCAATTCAAAATATCCTTTTAAAATGCTTGGAAAACATTTCCAAATTCACCCAGGATTTTAAAATTCCCTTATATAATCCAAAATTCAATTCAAATGCTTTTCCAAGTTTCTGGAAGTTTCAATTTCAATTCTAATTTAGATTTAGAATTAATTTACCTGATTTTTACATGACATTATACGAATTCTGATTGGTTATTTATATAACCATCTCAATTATAATCTTGTGCGATTATAATAACAACCAACACATCCAATATATATAATAATGATTCATTATATTTTACTTCTTTTTATATTAGAATACATTTTAGGTAAAATTATTTCATTTATCTAGCTTTTTAGAACAATACTATGTCGAATTTCTCGATCCAAGCGTTTATAAATCCCTAGCGACCACGTCAACTAAACGCGTCGATCTCGAATTTATATACAACTCAACAGATCAATCAACACAATATAAAACAGTTTTTATACTAATTTACAAATATGCACTCATATATATACAATCAAACTCAATCTAGAGTATTACTAACTCCATCTCTATTGAGTTACGTAATAACTTAACCAATAGCTGTGATACCACTGTAACGGCTGCGGGATTTTTGAGCCCGAAAAGCAACATCAAACACCATGTCGACTATTCAAGTATCAAAAACACCGGGTCATTAATAGAAAGGAATTAGAGGATGAGGAAGATGAGATAGAACTAATAGAATAGAAGAATAAGAAGAACATCAGAGTCAAAGTAAACACGAATCTCACAGCGGAACGATTAAAATATATATAACATAAATTTAAATACAAAACTGTATTGTATATACGTACCATATCAGAGTATAACACTTATACATCACAGCGGAAATAATCTCTAATAACTAGTGGCGAAGCTTCCTGCTTTGAGCTCCTCCAAGTGAATCTACAAAGCCCGAACACTTGACTGCCCGTACAAATTTGGGCACGCAAGAGTTTAGGGAAAACAAACAAAATAAACTCTGGGTCAGTCATGGGACTGGTGTGAGTAAACTCCAACCGTACTGTTTAACTTTGAAAATCCTTTTGAAAGAAAGGGTAATAGTAAGACCAACCCACACATAAACATGGACGGTTTTTACCTTACTAAAACCAAAACATTTTTGATATCAAAATCCAGTAATATTATAATAATGTCTAATCAAATAAATAACCAAATAGCAGAACGCTTGCATCTCACGCTCCACATACATAGTATAAAATCAAAAAACTGCAGCGCGCTTATTGGAGATTGGATTCCAACTATGACAAGGTATGGGACCACCTCCGGATCAGTGTACTCTAGAGTGGATACATTGGGGTTCAGCAAGAACATCTTAACCAAGCCCATACTTGACTGACCACTCATTTAGCGTGAGTGTATCGAATATATTGTCACCCACGGCTGTCGGCCCCCAACCGTATTTCGTAAGATACAGAATCAAAAGAAGAATAAATAATGAATTTTCTCTAGATTGGTGACAAATATACCCTACTTGGGAATGACCCACCTATCCATGCTGCCTTCCTGATTTTTTGTCATTTCCTGGTTGTGGGGCTAGAGGCTACGTCTATCTTTCAAATATCTGATCACCATTCACTTTGAATGCCACATCGTCAAACCCGTCAATTCACTAATCGATTTCCAAAAGAATCACAGGTATAAAAAGCTAAGAGAAACAAATTCATCCGCCACCAGACGTAATACCTTTAAAAGATCAACCGCACGTGATTTATTAGGTATACTCTGTCTAACAATCGTCTATACAAGTTGTCCTGGGACTGGACAAACAGAAGGCACCATTCTGGAATAGAACAGAATGGCCCTTGCATTTCACTCCTTCTTCTATTATCTTCAGCAGAACCTAATTCGCAGTGCTTATGCCCATACGGAGTGGTTTTCAGATAATATATCCAACCGGTCTCTCCGTATTGACAACGATGATCAAAACACATCGATGGTCGGTTATTTAACTATCGAAGAAAAAACAAACATTCATTCAAATGTACAACTAAACATCACACAACCACGGGCATTTTTTATTTAACATTCGTTTTTATTATTCGAATTCCCATATCTTACCTGATATTTCTCAAATCCCGTTTTAGCCTTTTTCACACTTCTTGGAAAAACATTTCCAGTTATTATAAACTCTTATTCTCCTATGTTCCAGAAAATATACGTTATTTACGTTCGAAAGCATTTCCATTCTTTATTATCTACACTTGGATAATATACCCTATCTACGTTGGAAAAATATTTTCAGTTTCATTATAAATATTTTAATCTGCCAAACGTTCACCTTTAAAACATTATTCACTTTAAATGTGAATATCATACCTATTATAGAAATCTGAACACCTTTATCAAGTAACGCTTTATTCGAGTGATAAATACCCTTATCTCGTTTACCAAAATCTCTTCATAATTTTAAATTCCCATTCCTCTTTATAAACTCTATTTCTAAGTCAACTTCTTGTCAATATCAAGTTTATAACTAAATATTGATTACGTATCCTTAATCTAATCTATTGGTTTAAACTAAAAACTAACTATCCTATCAGATTATAATTCCTAAAAATAATTTACTTTAATACATTCGACATCATCGAATTTAGTTCCAATTCCTAATAGTGTTATTTAGTTCTAATCATATTCCAAATATCAAAATTGTGTCATCATTTTCTGAAACGATTCTCCAATTTCTCTTTCTAAACTCATTCTTATATTCCTTTGGACAGACATCGTTACTTATTACTTTAGAATAAGTGGATTTCAAACTAGATTGTTTTCATTTCCTAGGGAGTAGTGCTATATATAAAAATCACGCTTAAGCTTGGTCAACAACGTTAATTTATCGTTACAGTTCTAAAACTTGCAATACGCTGCAATATCCCCTTTATAACTAATCTTGACATATCTTTCTGTTACAAACTGATACCATTCCTCGAAAATAGTGAAGTCGTTCAAGTTGGGGTATTTTAATTTACCTCTCAGACCTTAATCAACAAAATTCTTATCTTAGAATAGATATAAGTTCGCAACTCTATCCCCTTGTACTTTATAATCTGTCAAATCGTATTTCTTGCTTTATTTTAAATATTGGTTTATGATGCCATATCCTTAATTTGAAAACTCAGTTGTTTACAACTATTTATTTAAATATTAACTCTTTGCTGTGTCTTTGTTATACAATTATATTTATAACTTCTTTCACCAAAATTCATTTACGTTCTTTGCCTCTTGATATTTTACTTTTATTTGAGTCATTTTACTTAATGCAAGTAACATCTCATTACCAATTTAATAACATCTTAAATGAGGTCCATTTAAGAAACAATTATTTAATTAATAATTAAATAATATTTTACTTCATCATTGCTGAAGTAAACAGTTTACTTCATCATTAATCTGAAATAGATTGGTTGCTTACTTTATATAAAAAATAACTAATTTTATTGGTTCAATAATTATTTAATACCTCATTAATTAAAAAGGGTAATTAATAAGGAATCTTATTAATTTTTGATCAGTTTACCACTAAGTTCTTTCCATTAGATTAATTGAAGGTCAATTTATATAATAATCATTTTCAAAATAAACAGTTGATTAAATCAACTTCATTCCATCCGTAATTCGTTAACCGATTTTAATTACTTCTTACCATTAAATTAATGTAATTAATCCAATAATATTTCTTAACAGTTTGCTTTAAAATAATTATCCAAATTATTTACTTGTCAGATAATTACAGCTTCATACTTATTTAACTAAATGATCGTTTATATTTACTTTAAAAAATGAACTATAAAATACCAGTTTATAATAGAAATTCTATTATACTTTAAAACTTTTCTTAAATTATAAAAATATAATTTTTAAAATTTAACTTCGTTGGTTTGCCTGGCGGCAGGTCAACGTCTTACAAAAAGATGTATTTATGGTCGTCTGTTGCCACTTTCTTAATCGATATCGTCTATTGATTAAATCAAAATAACGTAGAATTTCCATTCAACGTCAATATCCACACAAGGTTTCAAATGTCATTTGGGTTCAGATAGTGCATATATAAATAATATAAAATAAACAGTACATATAAATATTGAGGAATCTGGTTGGATTCCTCCAACCGGTTTCCTGCATCCACAGATGTTAGTCAACACAAATAACGCTAATTCCATACTAGGGAATATTATAATCGATGGAATCAGTATCCAACCAATGATGTGTACATATGCAACAATATATATATGTATATATCAACCAATTTAATTGTAATCTATCTAAACGACCATCACACAATATTCAACCATTATTTATCACTATTAAAATCTAATTATAATATTTAAAATAGAACAAAGCTAGTGAATTTACTCACCTTTGCGTGTTTACCGTTAAATAACGATTTGCGTCGATCGATTAAACCAGGCATTTTATTCTGCCTCACATTCCAACGTGCTCTGAAGCGCTCCAACCCAACTTCGTTGTATAACGTGCGTTCATACAGTTTCGATATGATGGACCGGTCTTCAATCTCAGCCCGCTACCCGCTCCGGTACAGTTTGCTTCCAAATGAACACACAAAAGCCTCATTTTCCATTTTAAACTCATTTGCCCTCTTCTTGATTTACTTGTTAAACTTTAATTTTTCTTTTCCATTTTGGCTAACTTCTTTAAACCGCCAACTTCAGAGTATTCACGTGTCCACTTAAAAATCCTATTCCTCCCACATCATTTCCTTCTCCAGCAAAACCACTCTCCAGTATTCACCATTTCAAATCTATACGCATCCCTCAACATTTATTACCTGCATGCAACTTCCTTTGTACATGCCCTTCATGTTTTCATCTAACCCAATGTACACACCACGTTATCTTCATCATTATTAGCATCCACTTCTTTCCACCGTTAATTACAACTCTTTCCTTTTTTCCAGCGAAAACTCTTCACACTTGTTTTCAGTAACCACCATTCCAAAACATCCACCAAATACACCTCCCCTTCTTCTCACTTCAATACACCGGATCCACTCGCTCTTCATCCTGTACACAAACCTAAGGGCTAGAAATATGCTTCCAACCAACTCCTTCACGTCAAGTATCCGCATATCTCCACCTTAATAAACACCATTCATTCTAGTGCTTCACTCAAAATCCCTCATCGCAATCCACCAATAGCTGCTGTAGTTTTGCCTTCCACCAAGTGTTGTTGTCCTCGAATGGATGACTTCCGTAGCCTCATGCATTATTTCTTCACGTCCTTCCACTTGAGCCTTATCTCAACACTCCAGAGTACCTTTTAAAAAAGAAAACATCCCAAAACAAAAGCTCTGAAGCCTTCAGCAATAAACAAAGGAAGAAAAAGAATGAATCTAAGAGCAATAGGAGCAATCTCTTCTCTATCTTCAAACCTTAACTGGATCTTGGTTGATGCTTCAGCAGGTGGAGACTCGCCGTGTGCACAGATTTCTCCATTAGCAGTTGTATTCAGGAGACGGCTACTGACTGGTTTGAGCACTGCATCATTGGTCGCTGTAACACCCCACATCCGTTAGTGTCACTCACAAAGGGAATGCACTAAGTTCTGTGGAGCATTTAGGGTAAAAGATGTAGATAAATTATAAGACAGACATAAATTAAACAGCAGAAAATAAAACTTTGCTTTATTGATAAAATAGTTTGTACAATGATTTCTTTACAATATCAGAGTATCATCTGTCTTACAAAATAAAGAAGCATAAAACAACATTTATATTCCCCAATTTTAGCAAGAGCCAGCCATAGCATCTGATAAGAGAATCCAAGCAAACTTCGACAAATCTTCAAGCTGGGAAAGAGTGACAGTCCAACTTAACCTGAGCTATACTATTCCCTCCTTTACTACCTGGGGGGGGGGGGGGGACGGAAGAAAAGAAGACGAAAGAAAAACAGAGTCAGACATAAAGCCTGAGTAAGTTCAGTAACTTCTAGCATGTGAACATGGAAAACAAAACGACATGAATTAACTGAATACAAGATAACACCATGATGATAGGGTCAGCAAGATTAGACAAGATCAACACAAGATATGCTAAGATAAGATAAACTGGATGTTCTCTAATACTTTCACCGCTTCGCCATTTCCTTGTTATACGGATTTCTATTATCTCTGCACCAGCTAACTAATGTCCCAACTAGTAACGCTAACGTGATCCCAATCCCTGTATTTTCCATCGCCTTCAGGCATCCATTTATTTATTTGTTACCTAGATTTAATCTAGGGTTTTCGACCAAGTGCCTTCTAGATTCAACTAGAGTTTACACTGTCTGCTGAACGCTTCTCGGATTCAGGATTTATGCCACCTAGTTCAACTAGGAATTATGCTACCTGTCAAACGATGCCCCCAAGTCTAGGACACACTACCTAGAGTGGTATATGTTCCTATACTTCCCCACGCATGTATCGCGAATCGTTATCGCTTGTCTAGATGCACATGTCCGGTAATGTGCGACCCGAGTCCTATGTCAGGGCAAATCAAGGTATACAGAACTCGGTTGGGAGCTTTCAGATATCTGCCGATGTAGATGCTAAGGTCTGTTTTTATTTCAGTGGCTATGGTCCCACTTGACCCCTCCCTCAACTAATGAAAGGCACACCTTGAAAAATGAGAACTATACGCCGGCCCCCGGTGCCCCACTATCCTATGGCCATCCTCACCCATAACTAGATAGCAAGTATATAGACTTTTGGAGTTCTCCGCCTTTCCGCTTCACGTATCTCGATTGACTGAAGATGGATGGTAGACGACGAGTTGCTATCACAAGGCTACCGTTTTCTCGTCGAATCACGCCGGTCCATCCTAGTCTTTAGGTTGCCATATATTGCAACCAAGGCATACCCCTGGTTCTTCTACGCAGACCTTAACCTCTGTGAGCCCAGGAGGATCATCTGCAGCCTCACAGAGGGATACCAAGAGTACCCTCACGTCCCCTCGAAGCGTCGGGCTTCGTAACCCAATTCGTTGGAGCCTCCTTTTTACTCAAACGGACATTCGCTCCTTCCTGTGTTATACTAAGAATTACTACTTAGTTTTACTAACTAAGATTTACCACTTAGTTTCCAGAATCATTGTTTTCTTAACTAAGGTTTACTACTTAGTTCCATTTCCCGTCAATTTGGATTGGTTAAGTGTCATTAGTCAATTCAAGCCAACTTAACCCTCTTCATTCATCCTGTTAAACTGGTTAAGTGTTATCAGTAATTCATGATGACTTAACCCTACCACAAACCAAGTTATCTTGGTTAAGTATTTCTTATTACTTAACCCTACCCATTCATCCTGTATTGGTTAAGTGTTCCTTGCCCGTCTGTTTTAACTGTCATGTTATTATTAATGGTTAAGTATTATCCCTTCATGTTTTAGACTTAACCCTATTCCTTTATCACAATCTGATGGTTAAGTGTTCAAGTTTACTTAACCCTACGGTCTAGCCCATCTAACGTATCAAATTGGCTAAGTATATTTACTTAACCCAAACCTCTAGACTAGTTAACATGTTAATTTGGATAAGTGTATTAACTTTACTTAACCCCACCTTCTAGTCTAGCTAACATGTTAATTTGGCTAAGTGTATTAGATTTTACTTAACCCCTACAAATCTTGTCTTGCTACCTTGAGTTTGGTTAAGTGTTTCTATGGACTTAGCCCTCCCATTCTGGCTTAACTGTGTTAAGTTGGTTAAGTGTTCCTATGGACTTAACCCTCCCATTCTAGCTTAACTGTGTTAAGTGTCATTCTGAACCTTACCCCACCCATCAGTTTAGTTATCATGTTGAACCGGTTAAGTGTCTTAGTTAACTTAACCCTACCTTTCTTGTTCTAGCTTTAACTAAATAAATTAAAGCCGCGACCACTCACATTAGACAGATATTGTTGCGAATACTGGATGTGCCGGTTGGTTCCGGGCAGGTTTACATCGCAACTCAGTCTAACCTCGGGTTAGGCATATTCGTGTTTTCTAAGTTCAAAGGGTTTCAATTTATTTTCAAATCAAGTTTTGAAAGTAACCATCCCGTTCGTCGGATCAGTTAGGGATAGCCAGGGAGAGCAGGAAACTTGTATTTTCCAAACCCAAGCCTAGACACTATCCTCTCTGTCACCCTAGAACTTTTTGGTGTGTCATTAAAAGAGATGTCGTTAATAAACCTTTAATTTGTCTAAATTTACATTTCCTCATTCAGGCCAAATTCTATAAGTAAATTATTCCTAATTTACTTATTTCCTAATTACTCTTTTAATGTGAATTGTCAACATTTATTCTTATGGCCCATTCTTCCCTCTATATCATATTTATGCCCTTTTGGTATGTAAACTATACCAAATTAGGTGTCACTAACCATGATTTTTGCTAAACCTGACAGTTATTCCCAATTATGGCCAATTTCACATTTATGCCAATATACTTACCGTGCCAAATTAGCTAATCCAATTCCGATTCAACATTCTAATTCACGTCAAACTAGACTTATTACTCTAGTTCACTATTCATGTAAATGCTAGATTTACACGTCAATACTAGATTCAAATTACACATCTTATAATTCATGTCAAATTTATCCAATTTGCATTTCTATGAACATGCCATAATACATGTTCCCAATTTATGCCAATTTCCAAGTTAAACTACGTTTTTAGTAAATTTCATATTTTGCCCAAATCGCATTCCCACCGTTCGTATAATCGTGATTCAGTCTAGATTATAAATAAAGCTAGGTTCGTAGAAAATAGGGAATGAACCAAAGATGCTATGCAAAAGATAGACATACTAACTGGCATAAAAAGGGTTGAATAACGACGTCGGTTCAAGAACTTGGGTAGACCTAACTTAATAGGTAAATTCCCAAGGTCTAAAACCAAAGAAAACCAAGAATAGACAGAATAGAGACGTAGGTTCAAAAATATGGGTAGACCTAACTTAATAGGTAAATTCCCAAGGTCTAAAACCAAAGATAACCAAGAATAGACAGAATAGATAATCGGGTTTAGACCCAATTTCATAGTCACAAAACTTAAGCAACACTTTCCTAGTCATGAATCACAGGTGTTTAATCACAGATGTCCTTGTTATGTCATAGGCAATAGTTTATATTTCCTAATCAAAGGCATAGGCTTAGTCAAGGAAATAATCCTCATATTCACAGTCACAGTCATAGGCAATGTTCATAGTCATAGGCAAATGTTCATAGTCATAGGCATATGGTTTAAAGGTCCATAGTTTCATAGTCACGGTCTTATTTGTCCTCGAATCATAACAGTTCTTAATTAGGTTCAAGAGTATAGGCACTGATTCGAATAGAGAGAGAGAGAGATTTGGCATATTCTTTTATTCCTTTAATTTCATGTCACGAACAGAGAAAAACGTTCAAATCTAAAAAGTAACTGACTTACAGAGATTAGATTAGAATAGAAAGATGGCGTTGCTATGATTCGTGCGACGTTAGCCTTTAATCCTGATCCTGAAGCTTTAATCTTGATTTGAATCTCTTCTGGACAACTTGAGCAGCATAACCTTGTCTTGGAATTGCGTATTATTTTCTTATTTTTATTTATTTATATATTTTCTCAGAGGCAGCATAAGGATAGAAAAGAATTGTGAATAGAGAAGAAGACCAGGGCTGTTTAAATAGTGTTAGGCGGACGAACCTGGTCAGAAAACGTGACCAAATACATCAGAACGAACCAGGTGCAGAAGGCTGGAAAAAGCGGGGAGGTCGACCCCCAGGTCGACTACCCAGTCGACCTGGGTGACCCAGGTCGACTACCCAGTTGACCTGGCTGTCCCAGGTCGACTACCCAGTCGACCTGGGTGCCTTGGGCGGGAAAATTCCCGCCCAGCCCAATCTGGCTCCAATTTTGAATTTGAATTCGCTTTTCTGAACTGTTTCGAAATTTGAACTTCGCTGAATCTTCCGGGGGCCATATCTTCCTCATACGGACTCCGATTTACGCAAACTCGGACTCGTTTTCATGCAGAATTCCGAGATGAACGCAATGTCGCAGCCCGTTTCCCTTGATTTGTGAATCTTAGTGTTGCAGAATTACGGGGTGTTACATTCTCCCCCACTTAAAAGGATTTCGTCCCCGAAATCTTCAAGTTAGGAAGAATGTGTCCTACCATCCAATCACCCATCTACTCAACCATTAAATCACAGGCATTCATTGTCCTCAAAAGATTTCTAATGCTTTCATGTTCATATGCATAGTGTGTGTGTATGTCTTTATCTAATGCAAAATCAGGCGGTCTACTGATTCAGTTGACCTCCTTAATGCAAATCATGTCGGTGCCATGCATCCAATCATGTATGCAAGCATCCCTAGTTATGTAAATACTACATGCGTGCACAGCCATTCATCCATATGCAACATCCATATGCTAACATATCAAGTTCAACTTACAAACAAATACATATCTGCAAATGCAATATGAAAGCGTCCGAACTTGATCTAGTGCCTAATACATATGCATATGCATTCACGAGCAACCATTAGCAACCACTTGCAACCACCAACCATAACATGTTTCAAATACATGTTTACGTCCATTGGCTTCTACCTAAAGATCGAAGATACGACCTAGAGGATATACTTTGGAAAGAGAGAAACAATTATGCGTAAAGCTCCTACCAAAGAAATCAAGGATGCACCCTTAAGGAAAAGGGTATGATGCTAGTATCTAGCCTTCTTGAGCTTTACTCCACTGTATCCTAACTAACTTAACTTCACGATTGTGAAGTTCCTGACCTCCATTTCCAAAATAAACATGATGTCAATCACGGTGCTAAGTATGTGTACTAAGATGATTAGAGGTCTCCCTCTCATCCACCATGCCATAACTATAAGGGTCGAAAGGTTACTACGTGCTCTTTAGAGTGCCTGTCTCAACTACTCATCTCTCACGCAACCCATCCTAGTCGAACTCGACATTCCTCAAGTACAAGCCCCAAAGGCCTAAACCAATATCAGACAAGCACCCAAGGAATATCTGCTCCAAATTTAGACGATCTACGTGAGATGATATAAGCAAACTCGATAGCTTTTCTCAAATCCCTACTAACCAAAAATAAACTGGTCGGACCACCAATTGGATTTGAGACTCTAGTGGGATCTTTCTACTATACAAGTACTATGGTGTAGAGACTCAACTATGGAAGTGGATATGAACAAATGCGATGCGCTAAAACCAAAGGAAATAGTACGAACAACAAAACTAGACTCTTCCAACAGAACTTTACTACCTTTCTCCTAGGTACGCTTGGTGGTGAAAGTATGTACTTGCCCTTCTGAAAATCTTGTTCCTTGTTCTTGCCCTTGTCCTTAATTATATGCCATATCATTCCCTAGCAAAGATACTTCCCCTTGTCTTAGGTTTTATAATTCCTTCCTTCTTTGTGAGCTAAATCTACATCCATGAATTCCTCATCATAGGGTTATGCTCCTTAGCCAAACTCCTCATCCTCTTCCGTATGTTGACAAATCTCTCGAAAGCTGCTTTCGTCGTACGGAAAACCCTATAAGCTTGAAGGAAAACTGGCCGTAGGTGAGACAACTACGGCTATGGATGGAAGCCGGGGCACTACTTCGCCCATCGATGAGGTTACCTCCCAGAAAGCCAAGAGCCCCAGAGACTCAAGAAAGAAGGAGACAAGAATTCAAATAGAGGAAGAGAAGATAGTGCGTATGGCTTTGGGGAATATGCCTTTAAAACAAATCTTTTCTTCTGAAAATGCTTCCTTTAAAACCATTTTGAAAATAATTTTTCAAATCCTTTATCTGATCTGGTAACCTTCAGCTCTGATACCACGTGTAACACCCCACATCCGTTAGTGTCACTCACAAAGGGAATGCACTAAGTTCTGTGGAGCATTTAGGGTAAAAGATGCAGATAAATTACAAGACAGACAGAAATTAAACAGCGGAAAATAAAACTTTTCTTTATTGATAAAATAGTTTGTACAATGATTTCTTTACAATATCAGAGTATCATATGTCTTACAAAATGAAGAAGCATAAAACAACATTTATATTCCCCAATTTTAGCAAGAGCCAGCCATAGCATCTGATAAGAGAATCCAAGCAAACTTCGACAAATCTTCAAGCTGGGAAAGAGTGACAGTCCAACTTAACCTGAGCTATACTATTCCCTCCTTTACTACCTGGGGGGGGGGGGGGGAGGACGGAAGAAAAGAAGACGAAAGAAAAACAGAGTCAGACATAAAGCCTGAGTAAGTTCAGTAACTTCTAGCATGTGAACATGGAAAACAAAACGACATGAATTAACTGAATACAAGATAACACCATGATGATAGGGTCAGCAAGATTAGACAAGATCAACACAAGATATGCTAAGATAAGATAAACTGGATGTTCTCTAATACTTTCACCGCTTCGCCATTTCCTTGTTATACGAATTTCTATTATCTCTGCACCAGCTAACTAATGTCCCAACTAGTAACGCTAACGTGATCCCAATCCCTGTATTTTCCATCGCCTTCAGGCATCCATTTATTTATTTGTTACCTAGATTTAATCTAGGGTTTTCGACCAAGTGCCTTCTAGATTCAACTAGAGTTTACGCTGTCTGCTGAACGCTTCTCGGATTCAGGATTTATGCCACCTAGTTCAACTAGGAATTATGCTACCTGTCAAACGATGCCCCCAAGTCTAGGACACACTACCTAGAGTGGTATATGTTCCTATACTTCCCCACGCATGTATCGCGAATCGTTATCGCTTGTCTAGATGCACATGTCCTGTAATGTGCGACCCGAGTTCTGTGTCAGGGCAAATCAAGGAATACAGAACTCGGTCGGGAGCTTTCAGATATCTGCCGATGTAGATGCTAAGGTCTGTTTTTATTTCAGTGGCTATGGTCCCACTTGGCCCCTCCCTCTACTAATGAAAGGCACACCTTGAAAAATGAGAACTATACGCCGGCCCCCGGTGCCCCACTATCCTATGGCCATCCTCACCCATAACTAGATACCAATTATATGGTCTTTTGGAGTTCTCCGCCTTTCCGCTTCACGTATCTCGATTGACTGAAGATGGATGGTAGACGACGAGTTGCTATCACAAGGCTACCGTTTTCTCGCCGAATCATGTCGGTCCATCCTAGTCTTTAGGTTGCCATATATTGCAACCAAGGCATACCCCTGGTTCTTCTACGCAAACCTTAACCTCTGTGAGCCTAGGAGGATCATCTGCAGCCTCACAGAGGGATACCAAGAGTACCCTCATGTCCCCTCGAAGCCTCGGGCTTCGTAACCCAATTCGTTGGAGCCTCCTTTTTACTCAGACGGACATTCGCTCCTTCCTGTGTTATACTAAGAATTACTACTTAGTTTTACTAACTAAGATTTACCACTTAGTTTCCAGAATCGTTGTTTTCTTAACTAAAGTTTACTACTTAGTTCCATTTCCCGTTAATTTGGATTGGTTAAGTGTCATTAGTCAATTCAAGCCAACTTAACCCTCTTCATTCATCCTGTTAAACTGGTTAAGTGTTATCAGTAATTCATGATGACTTAACCCTACCACAAACCAAGTTATATTGGTTAAGTATTTCTTATTACTTAACCCTACCCATTCATCCTGTATTGGTTAAGTGTTCCTTGCCCGTCTGTTTTAACTGTCATGTTATTATTAATGGTTAAGTATTATCCCTTCATGTTTTAGACTTAACCCTATTCCTTTATCAAAATCTGATGGTTAAGTGTTCAAGTTTACTTAACCCTACGGTCTAGCCCAACTAACGTATCAAATTGGCTAAGTATATTTACTTAACCCAAACCTCTAGTCTAGTTAACATGTTAATTTGGCTAAGTGTATTAACTTTACTTAACCCCACCTTCTAGTCTAGCTAACATGTTAATTTGGCTAAGTGTATTAGATTTTACTTAACCCCTACAAATCTTGTCTTGCTACCTTGAGTTTGGTTAAGTGTTTCTATGGACTTAGCCTTCCCATTCTGGCTTAACTGTGTTAAGTTGGTTAAGTGTTCCTATGGACTTAACCCTCCCATTCTAGCTTAACTGTGTTAAGTGTCAGTCTGAACCTAACCCCACCCATCAGTTTAGTTATCATGTTGAACCGGTTAAGTGTCTTAGTTAACTTAACCCTACCTTTCTTGTTCTAGCTTTAACTAAATAAATTAAAGCCACGACCACTCACATTAGACAGATATTGTTGCGAATACTGGATGTGCCGGTTGGTTCCGGGCAGGTTTACATCGCAACTCAGTCTAACCTCGGGTTAGGCATATTCGTGTTTTCTAAGTTCAAAGGGTTTCAATTTATTTTCAAATGAAGTTTTGAAAGTAACCATCCCGTTCGTCGGATCAGTTAGGGATAGCCAGGGAGAGCTGGAAACTTGTATTTTCCAAACCCAAGCATAGACACTATCCTCTCTGTCACCCTAGAACTTTCTGGTGTGTCATTAAAAGAGATGTTGTTAATAAACCTTTAATTTGTCTAAATTTACATTTCCTCATTCAGGCCAAATTCTATAAGTAAATTATTCCTAATTTACTTATTTCCTAATTACTCTTTTAATGTGAATTGTCAACATTTATTCTTATGGCCCATTCTTCCCTCTATATCATATTTATGCCCTTTTGGTATGTAAACTATACCAAATTAGGTGTCACTAACCATGATTTTTGCTAAACCTGACAGTTATTTCCAATTATGGCCAATTTCACATTTATGCCAATATACTTACCGTGCCAAATTAGCTAATCCAATTCCGATTCAACATTCTAATTCACGTCAAACTAGACTTATTACTCTAGTTCACTATTCATGTAAATGCTAGATTTACACGTCAATACTAGATTCAAATTACACATCTTATAATTCATGTCAAATTTATCCAATTTGCATTTCTATGAACATGCCATAATACATGTTCCCAATTTATGCCAATTTCCAAGTTAAACTACGTTTTTAGTAAATTTCATATTTTGCCCAAATCGCATTCCCACCGTTCGTATAATCGTGATTCAGTCTAGATTTTAAATAAAGCTAGGTTCGTAGAAAATAGGGAATGAACCAAAGATGCTATGCAAAAGATAGACATACTAACTGGCATAAAAAGGGTTGAATAACGACGTCGTTTCAAGAACTTGGGTAGACCTAACTTAATAGGTAAATTCCCAAGGTCTAAAACCAAAGAAAACCAAGAATAGACAAAATAGAGACGTAGGTTCAAGAATATGGGTAGACCTAAGTTAATAGGTAAATTCCCAAGGTCTAAAACCAAAGATAACCAAGAATAGACAGAATAAATAATTGGGTTTAGACCCAATTTCATAGTCACAAAACTTAAGCAACACTTTTCTAGTCATGAATCACAGGTGTTTAATCACAGATGTCCTTGTTATGTCATAGGCAATAGTTTATATTTCCTAATCAAAGGCATAGGCTTAGTCAAGGAAATAATCCTCATAGTCACAGTCACAGTCATAGGCAATGTTCGTAGTCATAGGCAATGTTCATAGTCATAGGCAAATGTTCATAGTCATAGGCATATGGTTTTAAGGTCCATAGTTTCATAGTCACGGTCTTATTTGTCCTCGAATCATAACAGTTCTTAATTAGGTTCAAGAGTATAGGCACTGATTCGAATAGAGAGAGAGAGAGATTTGGTATATTCTTTTATTCCTTTAATTTCATGTCACGAACAGAGAAAAACGTTCAAATCTAAAAAGTAACTGACTTACAGAGATTAGATTAGAATAGAAAGATGGCGTTGCTATGATTCGTGCGACGTTAGCCTTTAATCCTTATCCTGAAGCTTTAATCTTGATTTGAATCTCTTCTGGACAACTTGAGCAGCATAACCTTGTCTTGGAATTGCGTATTATTTTCTTATTTTTATTTATTTATATATTTTCTCAGAGGAAGCATAAGGATAGAAAAGAATTGTGAATAGAGAAGAAGACCAGGGCTGTTTATATAGTGTTAGGCGGACGAACCTGGTCAGAAAACGTGACCAAATACATCAGAATGAACCAGGTGCAGAAGGCTGGAAAAAGCGGGGAGGTTGACCCCCAGGTCGACTACCCAGTCGACCTGGGTGTCCCAGGTCGACTACCCAGTCGACCTGGGTGCCTTGGGCGGGAAAATTCCCGCCCAGCCCAATCTGGCTCCAATTTTGAATTTGAATTCGCGTTTCTGAACTGTTTCGAAATTTGAACTTCGCTGAATCTTCCGGAGGCCATATCTTCCTCATACGGACTCCGATTTACGCAAACTCGGACTCATTTTCATGTAGAATTCCGAGACGAACGCAATGGCGCAGCCCGTTTCCCTTGATTTGTGAATCTTAGTGTTGCAGAATTACGGGGTGTTATAGTCGCGTTCCTTTATCCATATATATGTATATATATTTCTTATTTGATTTCCATTTGAAAGTTTGGCAAAAATGGTTGCCGAAGCAGATGAAGGCTGTAGTTGGTATTTATGGATTTTGATCCCTTAGTGAGGAAGGGATAGGTACTCGTAGGTTGCTTTATACATGTATGTAGGATATTAGTTATCACCTCAATTATTTGTTTGAAAGTGAAAGCACAGGTTGTCTTACGAATTGAATAGGTTGGACTTATGTATTCTTAATGGTTAAGGAAAGCCAAGGACGTAGGTCATTTCATGGTAGTACGTGCTAGTTAATGTAGTTTTGCAGTGCTATTTCTTCTGCCTGAAGTATTAGGGGAGAGACGTGATAGTGTTGATTTTAGGCATGCGGCTCATACATCTATGTATGTCCGTACAGTCATATTCAAGTTTAACTTGTTAATGTTAAAGCTATTTTCTTCCAAAATGGTCATTGATTTTGATTGCATCAATTTTTCATGCATATTCCTATTTATTTATAAACCGCTATGGACATAAGTAAAAATACAGTTGTGTCCAGCGAGGTGCCATGGTTCCAAAAATATAATAATATTGGTAGTTTAACTCCAAATAAAAAGTTGCGTATTTAATTAATTAAAATTTACAGTAAAATTATAAAAATTAAATTATCACTATGCCTCAAAAGAATCTTGTCTGAATTCGAAACCGATATTTAAATATATTTTAATAACCGTTATGTTGAAAAACGATTATGTCGCTGCTTTTCTGAATATTTAATTTGGACATAACTTACAATATATAATCAAAAATTTTGATTTTTCCCTTCCATTAGAAAAATATGGTTCAAGGGATTCGAACGTTTCTTGTTTTGAAGAAATCCGACTAATAACGGGTCCTGTACACACAATTGAAGTTCAAAACGTTAAATTACGAACTACTGCGATATTACGGGCTTGATTATATTTAATATATATTTTTATATGTTCAACTTTGTTTTAATTAATATATAAGTCCATTTATATTACGAACTCAATATTTAAACTGATTTAAATATTCAAAAACAAACCGATAAAAATGCCGGACGTTACATTCCTTCCCCTTTAAAGAATTTCATCCTCGAAATTACTAAGGTCGGAAAAATGTTACAATATTTTACCCAGGTTAAAACCTTTTATTTAATTTCAGAAATTTAGTTTCAACTGAACCAATTAATTCCAATTAAAATATTAATTTCTTCTTATTAACAAATATTTTTGAAAATTCTGAAAATTTCCTAACGGCATAAATTTACGGAGAATTTTGCCAGCGTCTCCTTTGCACGGCTCATTCGATGTCTCTCTGGGCTTTCTCTAATTCAATAGAAAATCAAACAGCCAAACGGCTTGCCAAACAGACTCATAAAAATATCATACTCGTATAAAATATAACATGTACCTTTTTGTTGGGCATTCAAATCTGTCTCTTTTATTCACTATCAAATCAGCATATATCCGTGCATTTCCAACTTTGATCTCCATTCGCTTTATCCTTAAATTCAATCATTCGCTTGCCCCAACCAAAATGCATTTCAAATTCTAGTTCTATTCTCAAATCCTAAATTCTTACTTGGTAATCCAATTTCACAACCAAGTTTGGTTCCATTCCAAATCTCAATTCACAATTTCAACCACTTTGCCAAGTTGAATCCTATTCCATTATGATTTTCCACTTAATCGACTTCAATTTAGTTCCAATTTTTGTTAAACTTTGTTTAAGTTAAACACTAATTCATTTTTTTAATCAATTCTAACTTTTTAACTTCACAAGTTTAATTGAGATTTCAGAATTCAAATTCCAGGTTTTATTTCAAATTAGTTTGAAATCATATATATTTACATATAATGATGGCAATTCAAAACATCTGAATTTTTGATAACTTGTTTCCTCAAATAGTTCAAAAACAAAATCTTTGGTAGTAATCTGTCACTTAGAAACTCGAAAATGACACTGATGATGCGACAGTCATCATCAAAATTATTTCCCAGTGATCACAGTGAGTTCAATACTATATCATTTCAAACTTATTCTTAATCACTTTCATTTTGAAATCAATTCAAAATATCCTTTTAAAATGCTTGGAAAACATTTCCAAATTCATTTAGGATTTTAAAATTCCTTTATATAATCCAAAATTCAATTCAAATACTTTTCCAAGTTTCTGGAAGTTTTAATTTCAATTCTAAATTATATTTAGAATTAATCTACCTGATTTTTACATGACATTATACGAATTCTGATTGGTTATTTATATAACCATCTCAATTATAATCTCATGCGATTATAATAACAACCAACACATCCAATATGTGTAATAATGATTCTAATATATTTTACTTCTTTTTATATTAGAATATATTTTGGGTAAAATTATTTCATTTACCCAGCTTTTTAAAACAATACTATGTCGAATTTCTCTAACCAAGCGTTTATAAATCTTTATCGACCACGTTAGCTAAACGCGTCAATCTCGAATTTATATACCACTCAACATATCAATCAACACAATGTAAAACAGTTTTATACTAATTTACAAATATGCACTCATATATATACACTCAAACTTAATCTAGAGTATTACTAACTCCATCTCTATTGAGTTATGCCACAGAGCCAAGGTAATAACTTAACTAATAGCTCTGATACCACTGTAACGGCCGCGGGATTTTCGAGCCTGAAAATCAACATCAAATACCATGTTGACTATTCAAGTATTGAAAACACCAGGTCATTAATAGAAAGAAATTAGAGGATGAGAAAGATAAGATAGAACTAATAGAATAGAAGAATAAGAAGAACATCAGAGTCAGATTAAACACGAATCTCGCAGCGGAACGAATAAAATATATATAACATAAATTTGAAATACAAAACTGTATTGTATATACATAATATATCAGAGTATAACACTTATACATCACAACGGAAATAATCTCTAATAACTAGTGGTGAAGCTTCCTGCTTTGAGCTCCTCCAAGTGAATCTACAAAGCCCGAACACTTGACTGCACGTACAAATTTGGGCACCCAAGAGTTTAGGGAAAACAAACAAAATAAACTCTGGGTCAGTCATGGGACTGGTGTGAGTAAACTTCAACCATATTGTTTAACTTTGAAAATCCTTTTGAAAGAAAGGGTAATAGTAAGACCAACCCACACATAAACATGGACGGTTTTTACCTTAGTATAACCAAAACATTTTTGATATCAAAATCCAATGATATTATAATAATGTCTAATCAAATAAACAACCAAATAGCAGAACGCTTGCATCTCACACTCCACATACATAGTATGAAATCAAAAAACCGCAGGGCGCTTATTGGAGATTGGATTCCAACTATGACAAGGTATGGGACCACCTCCCGATCAGTGTACTCTAGGGGGGATACACTGGGGTTCAACATGAACATCTTGCAACTCGGCCCATACATGACTGGCCACTCACTTAGCTTGAGTGTATCTAATATATTGTCACCCACAGCTGTCGGCGCTCCAACCGTAATCCGTAAGATACAGAATCGAAAGAAGAATAAACAATGAATTTTCTCTAGATTGGTGACAAATATACCCTGCTTGGGAATGACCTACCTAGCCATGCTGCCTTCCCGATTTTTTGTCATTTCCTGGTTGTGTGGCTAGAGGCTATGTCTATCTTCAGAATATCTGATCACCATTCACTTTGAATGCCACATCGTCAAACCCGTCAATTCACTAATCGATTTCCAAAAATATCACGGGTATAAAAAGCTAAGAGAAACGAATTCCTCTGCCACCAGACGTGATACCTTTAAGAGATCAACCGTACGTGATTTATTAGGTATACTCTGTCAGACACTCGTCCATACAAGTTGTCCTAGAACTGGATAAACAGAAAGCACCATTCTGGAACAGAACAGAACGACCCTTGCATTTCACTCCGTCTTCTATTATCTTCAGCATAATCTAATTCGCAGCGCTTATGCCCATACGGAGTGGTTTTCAGATAGTATATCCAACCAGTCTCTCCGTATTGACAACGATGGTCAAAACACTTCGATAGTAGGTTATTTAACTATCGAAGTAAAAACAAACATTCATTCAAATGTACAACTAAACATCACACAACCATGGGCACTTTTTATTTAACATTTGTTTTTATTATTTGAATTCCCATATCTCTGCGCTTTGCCCATCAACTTTGTTTGATGTTAATGTCCTTGATAATATTCTAGATGCTTCTAATTTGATCATGCACACTCATTTTTCTTTCTCTCCAGATTGTTACCTTTGGGCTTTATCTCTAAGTAAAGGATTTTCAGTTGCTTCAGTGTACAATTTCATTAATTTCTCTAGTAGAGTATTCTCTTTCCCAAGACTTTGGAAAATTCGTCTTCCACCAAAAGACCTCTTCTTTAATTGGTGTTTGATTCATATTAAAATCAATACCAGAGTTAAGTTGCATAGACTTAACTTGATTGAGAGCCCTCTCTGTGCTTTTTGTGTAGATCATGCAGAGTCTATAGATCATCTTTTCTTTGATTGTGAATTCTCATTCCCTAGCTTTGCAGCCAGTAGCTCTCTTTTTCTTGGATTTGTGCCTAGCATTGTTTCAGTGTTTGATTATTGGGAATTCAATGTTGCTAATGTTGCTTTAGATTCCTTTTAAGCAATATATTGTTGGTGCATTTGGAAAGAAAGGAATCCAGTGATTTTTAGTAAACCCCTGAAGTAGTTAGAAGGATTAAGCAGACTCATTATTCTCTACTTTAACTGTTGGACAGGTTGACCTTCTTCTTCTCCAGTGAAGTTCATGCTTGCTTTGCCAGCGTCTAATAGCCCAGCTGAATCAGTGGGTTCTAATCATGGTGATTCAAGTCCAGATTTGCATTAATCTGTATATGGTTGTCTGGTTTAGTATGCTCTTCTTCTATGGTTTCATATTTTGGCTAGCAATGGTACTGCATATTATCGAAGTAGCTCTTGGGATGTTTTGCTTTTGTTGTAATGGTTGTTATGTTGTAACCTTTTGTATAATTATCTCTTTTAAACTTTTGTACTATTAGCCACCAGTTGGGCTTGTCAACTGGATTATATATATTTTAATATTATGCTTAATCGGCTGTGTAGTCTCGCGCTACACATCCGTCTACTCAAAAAAAATTCCCATATCTTACCAGATCTTTTTCAAATCCCGTTTTAGCCTTTTTCACACTTCTTGGAAAAACATTTCCAGTTATTATAAACTCTTATTCTCCCATGTTCCAGAAAATATACATTATTTAAGTTCGAAAACATTTCCATTCCTTTTACTTTCTCTATTTTCTACACTTGGATAATATACCCTATCTACATTGGAAAAATATTTTCAATTTCATTATAAATATTTTAATTTACATAACGTTCAACTTTAAAACATTATTCACTTTAAAATGTGAATATCATACCTATTATAGAAATCTGAACACTTTTATCAAGTAATGCTTTATTCGAGTGATAAATACCCTTATCTCGTTTACCAAAATCTCTTCATAATTTTATATTCCTATTCCTCTTTATAAACTCTGTTTCTAAGTCAACTTCTTGTCAATATCAAGTTTATAACTAAATATTGATTAAATATCCTTATTCTAATCTATTGGTTTAAACTAAAAATTAACTATCCTATCAGATTATAATTCCTAAAATAATTTACTTTAATACATTCGACATCGTCGAATTATAGTTCCAATTCCTAATTGTGTTATTTAGTTCTAATCATATTCCAAACATCAAAATGATGTCATCGTTTTCTGAAACGATTCTCCAATTTCTCTTTCTAAACTCATTCTTATATTCCTTTGGACAGACATCATTACTTACTAATTTAGAATAAGTGGATTTCAAACCAGATTGTTTTCATTTCCTAGGGAATAGTGCTATATATAAAAATCATGCTTAAGCTTCGTCAACAACGTTAATTTATCGTTACAGTTCAAAAACTTGCAATACGCTGCAATATCCCCTTTATAACTAATCTTGACATCTCTTTCCGTTACAAACTGATACCGTTCCTCGAAAATAGTGAAGTCGTTCAAGTTGGGGTATTTTAATTACCTCTCAGACCTTGATCAACAACATTCTTATTGTAGAATAGATATAAGTTCACAACTCTAAACCCTTATACTTTATAATCCGTCAAATCGTATTTCCTGCTTTATTTTAAATATGGTTTTATGATGCCATATCCTTAATATAAAAACTCAATTGTTTACAACTATTTATTTAAATATTAACACTTTGTTGGGTCTTTGTTATAAAATTATATTTATAACTTCTTTTACCAAAATCCATTTGCGTTCTCTATCTCTTGAAATTTTACTTTTATTTGATTCATTTTACTTAATTCAAGTAACATCTCATTACCAATTCAATAACATCTTAAATGAGGTTCATTTAAGAAACAATTATATAATTAATAATTAAATAATATTTTACTTCATCATTGCTGAAGTAAACAATTTACTTCATCATTAATCTAAAATAGATTGGTTGCTTACTTTATATAAACAATAACTAATTTTATTGGTTCAATAATTATTTAATACCTCATTAATTAAAAAGGGTAATTAATAAGGAATCTTACTAATTTTTGATCAGTTTACCGCTTAGTTCTTTTCATTAGATTAATTGAAGACCAATTTATACAATAATCATTTTCCAAATAAACAGTTGATTAAATCAACTTCATTCCATCAGTAATTCGTTAACTGATTTAAATTACTTCTTACCATTAAATTAATGTAATTAATCTAATAATATTTATTAACTGTTTACTTTAAAATAATTATCCAAATTATTTACTTGTCGGATAATTACAGCTTCATACTTATTTAACTAAATGATCGTTTATATTTACTTTATAAAAACGAACTATGAAATACCAGTTTATAATAGACTTCTATTATAATTTAAAACTTCGCTTAACTTATAAAAATATTTTTTTTATAATTTAACTTCGTTGGTTTGCCTGGCGGCAGGTCAACATCTTACAAAAAGAAGTATTTATGGTCTCGTCTACGGCCAATTTCTTAATCGATATCGTCTATTGATTAAATCAAAATAACGTAGAATTTCCATTCAACATCAATATCCACACAAGGTTTCAAATGTCATTTGGGTTCAAATAGTGCATATATAAATAATATAAAACAAACAGTACATATAAATATTGAGGAATCCGGTTGGATTCCTCCAACCGGTTTCCTGCATCTACAGATGTTTGTTAACACAAATAACACTAATTCCATACTAGGGAATATTATAATCGATGGAATCAGTATCCAACCAATGATGTGTACATATGCAACGATATATATGTATATATATACATATATTTCAACCAATTTAATTGTAATCTATCTAAACGACCATCACACAGCATTCAACCATTATTTATCACTATTAAAATCCAATTATAATATTTAAAACATAACAGAGTCAGTGAATTTACTCACCTTTCCGCGTTAACCGTTAAATAACGATTTGCGTCGTTCGATTTAACCAGGCATTTTATTCTGCCTCACATTCCAACGTGCTCTGAAGCGCTCCTACCCAACTTCGTTGTGTAGCGTGCTTTCATACAGTTTCGACATGATGGACCGGTCATCAATCTCAGCTCGCTTCCCACTCCTATACAGTTTGCTTCCAAATGAACACAAGAAAATCTCATTTTCCATTTTAAACTCGTTTGCTGTAAGACCCCGCCTTCTTAATATAATTAAAAATGTGTTTATATATGCATAAATAGGAAAATAATGGTGATGCACAATGAGAATTAATTAGTACATGGAAGAGAAGGAAGAGTTAATTCAATAATAGTGTATGTAATAGAAATGATAATAAAATAAGGATACTTAATTTAAATTTCAGGAATTAAGTAAAACGGACATCACCATTGCGTTCGTCTCAGAATTCTTCTTGGAATAGAGTCTAAGATTGTGTAAATCAGACTCTGTATGGATGAGTTATGGCCTTTAGAAGGTTCAACTAAAATTCAAAACAGTTCGAAATTCGACCCAGGCAGCTGGGCGGGAAATTTCCCGCCCATCAACTAGCCAGGTCGACCCCAGGGTCGACCTAGGGGTCAGGTCGACCAGGAGATCGACCTGGGGGTCGACCTACCTCTAGGGAGGTCGACATGGGGGTTGACCTACCCCCCCCCCCCCAGATCTGGGCAGTTCCATTCCTGTGACGTGTTTTAATGTGATGTACGAATCTGGTGGCTTCCAGGTCAATCTAAGGGCTCTAAAACACTCTCTACACCTATAAATACATAACCCTAATTCATAACAATTCCTCAAGACGCCTCCGTGCTGCTGAACTTTCAATTCTCTTAGCCGCCACCTCTAAAACCTAAATCAAATTAGGAATTCTTCATCAACGATTCAAGCTCTTCACCAATAATCAAAAAAGAAGATTTAATCAGCGTTCTATATCAACAACAAATCGTTTATTTCTCCAATCCAGTCAATGTGAGTGGATTTGAACTATACTTGTTGTATAATATTGCCTCTATCGTTTACCATTCCCCATAATGAATATGATGATAATTCAATAAGATCAGTTATTTTATTTATGCCTACGTTTGAATTCTCTCTTTTTATCATTTACCTCTTTATTTTTATAACTAGGCTATCTCGAGCCTACGTCTATCATGGATTTATGTGTTTAAAAGGGGAATGAGAAATTAAAAAAAGGAAAAGGGGTTGGTTTGAGCGTAATATTGGGAATGAAACGATTTGTATAGAATTATGGGCATAATTATACTGTAATATGCAAATTGTCATAATTGTGATTAGATATGGAATTGGTATAAATTTAATATTAACAACATGTAGTTGGATAGCATGGATTGGTAAAACTTATCTATGACTTGAAAAATAAGCCTAGAGGGTGAATTAGATTATACGTATGAACGTGGGAATGTTGGGATATATAAATATAAATATATATTGGGAGAATACTGATTATATGAAATTGGGTATAATTGGGTATTGGAAATTGGCATGTTTGGGTATGAATAACATGGAATTGGTTAATTTGGCTATAATTGGATAACTTGGGTAATATGAAATTTGGCTAACTATTATGTAATTGGTGTAGTTAATGATAAATTGGAAATAGGCATAGAAAAATGAATTGTAATTAAGTTGAATTTGGAACGCATGACATGAATTTGAGGTTTGGGTGAAAGACGATTGTTAATGAACGTCTATGACACGAGGATAGGCACGTTTGTGGTGTAAGACTGCCCGGAACCGCCCGGAAAATCCAGCAACCACAAGCGGACGTCTAATGTGAGAGGTCAACGGCAAGAACTAGAGGCGTAATGGTTTATGACACGAGGTTAGGCGCGTTTGTGATGTAAGACTGCCCGGAACTGCCCAGCAAATCCAGCAACCATAAGCGGACGTCTAATGTGAGAGGTCATACATCGTTACATCGTAATAAATAAATTAAGAAACACTAACCATAATAAGACATGTGGTTGACATGGGTATGGTTAGAGGGTTAAGTGGATGATATAAATGACATGTGATGTAAAACATGACTAAGGTAGACTTAACCGTAGTAAGACATGTGTAAGACATGGAAACTATAATAAAGTAGGTTAAGTGGGACACGGGTGACATGTGAAACAAAAATTTAGATATGCTTAATCAAATGGGATCCGCAACAGTATTATAAATTAATTGAATTGGGTAAAGTTTAAGTAACGAGTTAAGTAAGCGAAAGGGTTAAGTCAAATCTAAAATTTATGAACAGAAATGGGGAATGATAAATAACCTATTATGAATAAACTTGAATGAGGCAAGAAAGGATAATAGGTGGAAATTATAACTTATGCACATGATAAGTTATAGGAAACGATAAGGAAGATGAGATAACTTTTATGTAAAGATATACTTAAATTAAATTGTTTGGGAAGGAGAAATGTGAAATTTTAAATGATATAAGTTATATGAATGGAAAATAAGTAAATTAAAATCATATATGTTGGTTGGGTTGAGTAATTCTCTGGGTGCCAGTCTGATGTGGATTTCGGTCTTCGGGGATGGTGTTTAAGGGGTTATTCTCCAAATCAGTATATATGTGGGATAGGGCATACTTAACTATGAATTAAGTATAACATGTTGTTGTAACCCTAAAAGGGAAAAATTTATGAAATTGGAAATAACATGTTGTGGGCTTATTAATGGACTTAAGTGGGTTACGTATAAATTAAATTAATAAGCAAGGGTAACTTTGTAGATACAGAAAAAAGGAAGCTAATGTGAATAACCTAGTTAAATGAGAAAGTTGACGAGGTGGCACAAGCGCGAAATAAATGGTTAGACTTAAGGTCTAATGACATATAAAACTAAGGCGCTTGAAGCAGTCCGTACGTTGTAGGATGAATAACCCCACGTGGTAGATCATCACGGTGTCATAGGGTATGAGGAGAATGCACGTTCGTTATTTTGGTGGCTCCAACGGACTGGAAGGGGAAGCACGCGGCTTCCTGAGACGTTAAAGGTGCTCCTAGTAGTCCTTTTTGCGGTGGCAGATGTTTCAGGATGTGCCCACAGAGGTTTGGTATGCGCGTAACTACTAGGTGGGTAGGCCTTGACTGCAAGAATAACTTGACAGTCAGAATGCTGTACGAGGTGACGGAAAAGGTGATTCGGCGGCTGCCTCAACGGAGGTGGAGGGTCAGGACCAACAAGGATAGTAGGTCGTCAAGTTCCTGTCACCACAGCCAGTAGGATGCGGGAAGACTAGAGCTAGACCCAAGATACCATTAACCATTGACTATCGTGGGACGGTGGTTGAGGGGATACGACTCATGGATCTTTAGATTGTTTGCTTATGGGCTTGTCGCTTAGCTCTCGTAGTCTTCACTAGTTAAGGGAGGGGCCGAGGTGGGGCCTTAACCACCATGCAAAACAGACCCTAGGGATATTTGTGCTAGAGGCTCCTAAATGCGGGCCTTACACAGATATGAGGAAAGCTCCCGACCGAGTTCCGTGTTTCTTGTATAGCCCTGCCACGGAACTCGGGCATGCACACACGATGGGTGTGCGGGTTAGGCATCGAATACGCTTGACGATACGTACGTGGGAAAGTCTAGATACAACCATGTCTGCTCTGGGTGGTGTATCGTAGACTAGAGGGCACTATTCGATAATGGCAGTCGTTATGTTTACATAATATAATTATAGTAATCATATGCGGGTGTAGTCTTATATTATACACAAGAGGAATGTATGACATAGGATGGGGGATTGCATATATCACTGCGATGATATGGTGTAGACCGTGTAAGTGGGGTACCATGGGGTGTACCTCCGTGTGGGGGTAGCTACATATACATTATATTAGGTTAATCTACTATTGAGTAGATGTGTGCGACGTGTGTGTAAGCTTTGAGTGCTAATAACACGCATAACCTAATAAATAAGAAAATGTAATCGAACGGTATATATAGGATTATTCAAGAAGTGTAGTCTAAATTCATTAACACAAAACTTATGTTCTGACCCCCCCTTAACATTCGCTGGTTAGACAGAGACTTATAGCTTTGGGAATACTGATTTAGCCGTACTGTGATTAAGGTAAAGCTATGTTTTAAATATATTATATTTTACTCCTTCCGCTGTTAGGTGTTTTCCGAACTCTGACATATCTCTTTTCTTTGTCTTTTTCTGTAGGATACCAGAGCAACCAACTCGGGTTTTGGTGGATTGGATTTTTGAAAAAAAATCGGTCCGTCGGAATCTGGGTTGTTACATTTGGTGTCAGAGCCTAGGTTTAGTTTTCCTAGGGAAAAATTATGGGTGAGAATATTTGTATTTTCTGAGAAAAATATAAATATTATGTATAAGCCAAGGTTATTATAGGAGCCCGCTTAAGAAGTAGATCTGAAGAAAAAAATTGAGATTTTACCCCCGTACCCTAAAATGGAGATCAGGAAAAAAAATTGAATTTTTATGAAAAATCAAAAAGGTGTACATAAAAATGGATATTTAAGACTTCATATTCTGCTTAAGTTTCTATTTCATGGAATTGGAACATGTGCAAGAAGAATAGACAGTTGCCAGTAACCATCAAGAAAGAATTCAGAGAAAAGCAGAACGAAAAATAAGTGGAAAAAATAATAATAGGTCGATACTTTTGTTGACCTGCCCATAGGGAGGTCGATCTGGGTGTCGACCTGCCTATAGGGAGGTCGACCTTAGTGTCGACCTGCCTAGTGCAGAAAAAAAAGGCCGAAGGCCTTCAGCTCCATTCCATCATTCCAGGTGCTCCATTTCAGGGAGCATGAAACCCACCTCCACCACCATATTTTTCACCTCCCACCACTTCAAATCTCCATTATTTCGCACAAAATTATCTCCAAATTGAAGCTAGAAGTCTCCTCTACCCAGATCTATACCTTTCCCCTCTCAATTCGAGCTTAATTCACCAAGGCAGACCAACCTTCCCTTCTTGTCTCTTTTCCCCAACTTACGCCTCAAGAAATCGCTTGGTGCAACACTCGGAGAGATATAGTCGAGGCATACGTCAACACTGTGGGTTTGAATTTGTTGTTAGGTCGTCCGGTTAAGTTTGGTGATTTTGTTGGAACATCTTTGGAGGGTTTATTTGCGGAGGCGGGTTTAATCGCAATTTTGGTTGTTAATACAGTCGAGCGAAGGGGCTACAAGAAGTTAGTAAGACTTTTGATGCTAATTTAGAAGTTAGGGTAGACAATGAGGGTTTGATTACGTATAATTTGGATGTAAAGGGAACCATCATTAGTTTCAATGAAGTACAGTTTGGGGAAATGTTGAATATCCGTAGTACGGGCCACGAGTTAGGGGATCTTGAGATGACTGATTTGGCTGTATGGCGTCGGATTTTCTACAATGAGTACGAGAGGATTTGGGATTATACCCTTCTACGTCCGTTAGCTAGATTTGTTATTTGTATTTAACAGCATAATATTGTTGGACAGACTGGTGGATTTGATAGGATAGCACAAATCGTTAAACGAGCCACGTATGCTATTTTTTGGGGTATTCAGATAAATTGGGCTCGCACTATCCTATAGTATTATGATTCTAATAGAGAAGCGAGGCAGTCAAACATTTCTTTCGGAAATTTATGGACCGTAGTCTTTACACGAAGCAATGTTCCTGTGCGAAAGGAAGGTTATATATCACCTCCTTCTCATCCCTCCAGTATTATAGATTTGGCCGCACTGACGAGGATGCATATGCACCTACATGATTTATTAGAGCCTCAGCCCTTGGAGCATGATTGAGGAGATGAGGAGGAGGAGGAGGAACATGTACAGGCGGAGCATGTGCATGAATCACAGGGTGGTGACTATCATCCCGGACATGATGGAGAGCCCGGTATGTACCGCCGGAAGGATCAGACCCATATTAGGCAGATCAGGCTTGGGGAGGTGCTTGGACTTCCCAGGCTCCAGGATGGGGGTACTTCTGGTACATCTGGGTGGGACCCTTGGATTTCCAGAGAGTTAGACTGGAGGGAGGAATTGAGAACAGTTTCTGAGCAACAAACTCAGTTAGTTAGAGATCATTAGGACAACCTGAGGACACATCAGGAGATGGTCCAGACACAGGTTGAGTTGGGACAGACTCAACAGCAGATGCTACGGGAGATGGGCACCTCCTATGATCAGTTAGGGGCTGGGCTACAGGACTTGCAGTTAGAGGTCAGGGAGTGGCTAGACAGCTTACGGAGCATCTGGATAGCAAGATTGGTGGTATAGAGTATCTCATTCGTAGTTTCTACTAATAGGGACCTGACCTCTATTGCTGTATCAGTAGGGTAGTATCTTATTATGTAGTGTATGACTGTCTCTCTTTTATCTAGTTGTAGTAATGTACTAGAATTTGCTTTGACTTAATCTACGAGTGTTTAATCAAAAAATTTTCTGTTATAATTTGTTGGGCATGTAAAATAAAAACATATAAATATGAAGCAGAGAAAAATGAGAAATTTAAATTAATTAAACTAGAATGCTAAAAGAAAACAGGAAAATATAGGTTTTTCCGTTAAATGCATAAGGATTAAAAATTTGGAAAATTAGATTTTTTCTGAATTTTGAAATTTAAAAGTGATTGATAGGATTTTGGGCTTGGTAATTGGATGAACTACACTCTTATTTTATAAGGATGTGGGAAAATCTGGACGAAAAATATTTTAGAATTTTCAGAAAAAAAACTATTTTTCATTCATATAGAACTGCAAGTATATTTAGGATGTGAGCATCATGATTTGAGAAAGCGTTTTTAAAAGTTTGCATACATGTAGGTGGTACCAATTAGGTATACATGCTTTACTATGATGTATTTCACTTTGCACATGTGCACAATGTTTGCAACAATTGAATGCACACTTGATGGATGAATATTGGAGGGGTTATCTATTTTACTTTTATCGAATTTCGGGGATGAAATTCTTTAAGGGTGGGAGAATGTAACACCCCGCATTTTTAATACAATTAAAAATGTGCATATATATATATATACGCATAAATAGGAAATTAATGGTGATGCACAATAAGAATTAATTAGTACATGGAAGAGAAGGAAGAATTAATTCAATAATAGTGTATGTAATAGAAATGATAATAAAATAAGGATACTTAATTTAAATTTTAGGAACTAAGTAAAACGGACGCCATCATTGCATTCGTCTTGGAATTCTTCTTCGAATAGAGTCCAAGTTTGCGTAAATCGGACTCCGTATGGATGAGTTATGACCTTTAGAAGGTCAACTAAAATTCAAAACAGTTCGAAATTCGACCCAGGTAGCTAGGCGGGAAATTTCCCACCCATCACTAGGCAGGTCGACCCTAGGGTCAACCTGGGGGTCAGGTCGACCAGGATGTCAACCTGGGGGTCGACCTACTCCTAGGGAAGTCGACCTTGGGGTCAACCTACACCCCCAGATCTGGGCAGTTCCGTTCCTATGACGTGTTTTAATGTGCTGTACAAATCTGGTGGCTTCCAGGTCAATCTAAGGGCTCTAAAACACTCTCTACACCTATAAATACATAGCAAGACCTAACCCTAATTCATAACAATTCCTCAAGACGCCTCCGTGCTGCTGAACTTTCAATTCACTTAGCGGCCGCCTCTAAAACCTAATTCAAATTAGGAATTCTTCATTAACAATTCAAGCTCTTCACCAATAATCAAAAAAGAAGATTTAATCAGCATTCTACATCAACAACAAATCGTTTATTTCTCCAATCCAGTCAATGTGAGTGGATTTGAACTATATTTGTTGTATAATATTGCCTCTATTATTTACCATTCCCCATAACGAATATGATGATAATTCAATAAGATCAGTTATTTTATTTATGCCTACGTTAGAATTATCTCTTTTTATCCTTTCCCTCTTTATTTTTATAACTAGGCTATCTCTAGCCTACATTTATCATGGATTTATGCATTTAAAATGGGAATGAGAAATTAAAAAAGGGAATAGGGATTGGTTTGAGCATAATATTGGGAATGAAAGGTTTTGTATAGAATTATGGGCATAATTATACTGTATTGTTGGATTTATGCAAATTGTCATAATTGTGATTGGATATGGAATTTGTTTAAATTTAATATTAACAACATGTAGTTGGATAGCATGGATTGGTAAAACTTATTTATGATTTGAAAAATAAGCCTAGAGGATGAATTAGATTATATGTATGAACGTGGGAATGTTGGGATATATATATAGATATATATTGGGAATATACTGATTATATGAAATTGTGTATAATTGGATATTGGAAATTGGCATGTTTGGGTATGAATAACATGGAATTGGTGAATTTGGCTATAACTGGATAATTTGGGTAATATGAAATTTGGCTAACTATTATGTAATTGGTGTAGTTAATGATAAATTGGAAATAGGCATAGAAAAATGAATTGTAATTAAGTTAAATTTGGAACGCATGACATGAATTTGGGGTTTGGGTGAAAGACGATTGTTAATGAACGCCTATGACACGAGGTTAGGCGCGTTTGTGGTGTAAGAATGTCCGGAACCGCCCGTCAAATCCAACAACCACAAGCAAACATCTAATGTGAGAGGTCAACGGCAAGAACTAGAGGCGTAACAGTTTAATGCACGAGGTTAGGCGCGTTTGTGGTGTAAGACTGCCCGGAACCGCCCAGCAAATCCAGCAACCATAAGCGGACGTCTAATGTGAGATGTCATACATCATTACAGCGTAATAAATAAATTAAGAAACACTAACCATAATAAGACATGTGGGTGACATGGGTATGGTTAGAGGGTTAAGTGGATGATGTAAATGACATGTGATGTAAAACATGACTAAGGTAGACTTAACCGTAGTAAGACATGTGCAAGACATGGAAACTATAATAAAGGGGGTTAATTGGGACGCGGGTGACAAGTGAAACAAAAATTTAGATATGTTTAACCAAATGGGACCCACAACAGTATTATAAATTAATTGAATTGGGTAAAGTTTAAGTAACGGGTTAAGTAAGCGAAAGGGTTAAGTCAAATCTAAAATTTATGACCAGAAATGGGGAACGATAAATAACCTATTATGAATAAACTTGAATGAGGCAAGAAAGGATAATAGGTAGAAATTATAACTTATGGGACAAGATAAGTTATAGGAAACGATAAGGAAGATGAGATAACTTATATGTAAAGATATACTTAAATTAAATTGTTTGGGAAGGAGAAATGTGAAATTAAAAATGATATAAGTTATATGAATGGAAAAGAAGTAAATTAGAATCATATATGCTGGTTGGGTTGAGTAATTCTCTAGGTGCCAGTCTGACGTGGATTTCGGTCTTTGGGGCTGGTGTTTACGGGGTTATTCTCCAAATCAGTATATATGTGGGATAAGGCATACTTAACTATGAATTAAGTGTAACATGTTGTTGTAACCCTAAAATGGAATAATTTATGAAATTGGAAAATAACATGCTGTGGGCTTATTAATGGACTTAAGTGGGTTGAGTATAAATTGAATTAACAACAAGGGTAACTTGGTAGATACGAAAAAAAGGAAGCTAATGTGAATAACCAAGTTAAATGAGAAAGTTGACGAGGTGGCACAAGAGCGAAATAAATGGTTAGACTTAGAGTCTAATGACATATAAAACTAAGGCGCTTGAAGCAGTCCATACGTTGTAGGATGAGTAACCCCACGAGGTAGATCATCACGGTGTCATAGGGCATGAGGAGAACGCACGTTCGTTATTTTGGTGACGCCAACGGACTGGAAGGGGAAGCACGCGGCTTCCTAAGACGTTAAAGGTGCTCCTAGTAGTCCTCTGTGCGGTGGCAGATGTTTCAGGCTGTGCCCGCAGATGTTTGGTCTGCTCGTAACTACTAGGTGGGTGGGCCTTGACTGCAAGAATAACTTGATAGTCAAAATGATGTACGAGGTGACGGAAAAGGTGATTCGATGGCTGCCTCAACGGAGGTGGAGGGTCAGGACCAACAAGGATAGTAGGTCGTCGAGTGCCTGTCACCACAGCCAGTAGGATGCAAGAAGACTAGAGCTAGACCCAAGATACCATTAACCATTCACTATCGTGGGACGGTGGTTGAGGGGAGACGCCGCATGGATGTTTAGATTGTTTACTTAGGGGCTTGTCGCTTAGCTCTCGTAGTCTTAACTAGTTAAGGGAGGGGCCGAGGTGGGGCCATAACTACCATGCAAAACAGACCCTAGGGATATTTGTGCTAGAGGCTCCTAAATGCGGGCCTTACACAGATATGAGGAAACCTCCCGATCGAGTTCCATGTTTCTTGTGTAGCCCTGCCACGGAACTCGGGCACGCACACCCTATGGGTGTGCGGGTTAGGCATCGAGTACGCTTGACGATACATATGTGGGAAAGTCTAGATACAACCATGTCTGCTCTGGGTGGTGTATTGTAGACTAGAGGGCACTATTCGATAATGGTAGTTGTTATGTTTACATAATATAATTATAGTAATCCTATGCGGGTATAGTCTTGTATTATACATAAGAGGAATGTATGTTACTATGACATGGGATGGGGGACTGCGTATATCACTGGGATGATACGGTGGAGACCGTGTAAGTAGGGTACCATGGGGTGTACCTCCGTGTAGGGGTAGCTACATATACATTATATTAGGTTAATCTACTAGGGAGTAGATGGTGCGACGTGTGTGTAAGCTTTAAGTACTAATAACACGCATAACCTTATAAATTAGAAAATGTAATCGAACGGTATATGTAGGATTATTCAAGAAGTGTAGTTTAAATTCATTCACACAGAACATATGTTCTGACCCCCTCCTCATAACATTCGCAGGTTAGATAGAGACTTATAGCTTTGAGAATACTAATTTAGCAGTATTGTGATTAAGGTAAAGCTATGTTTTAAATATATTATATTTTACTCCTCCCGCTGTGAGGTGTTATCTGAACTCTGACATATCTCTTTTCTCTGTCTTTTTCTGCAGGATACCAGAGCAACCAACTTGGGTTTCGGTGGATTGGATTTTTGAAAAAAAATCGATCCGTCGGAATCTGGGTTTTTACATGTACCCTCTTCATGATTTCCTTTTTAAACTTTAATTTTTCTTTTCCTTTTTGGCTAACTTCTTTAAACCGCCAACTTCAGAGTATTCACGTGTCCACTTAAAACTCATATTCCTCCCACGTTATTTCCTTCTCCAGCAAAACCGCTCTCCTGTATTCACCATTTCGAATCTACACGCATCTCTCAACATGTATTACCTGCACGCAACTTCCCTTGTACATAACCTTCATGTTTTCATCCATACCTAATGTACACACCATGTTATCTTCATCATTATTAGCATCCACTTCTTTCCACTATTAATTACAACTCTTTCCTATTTTCCAGCGAAAATTCTTCGCACTTGTTTTCAGTAATCACAATTCCAAAACATCTGCCAACTGCATCTCCCCTTCTTCTCACTTCAATACATCGGATCAACTCGTTGTTCAAACTGTACACAAACCTAAGGGCCAGAAATATGCTCCAACCAACTACTTTACGTCAAGTATCCGCATATCTCTACCTTAATAAACACCATTCGTTCTAGTGCTTCACTCGAAATCCCTCATCGCAATCCGCCAATAACTGTTGTAGTTTTGACTTCCACCAAGTGTTGCTGTCCTCCAATGAATGACTTCCATAACCTCATGCATTATTTCTTCACGTCCTTCCACTTGAGCCTTTTCTCAACACTCCAAACTACATTTTAAAAAAGAAAAACATCCCACAACAAAAGCTCTGAAGCCTTCAGCAATAAACAAAGGAAGAAAAAGAATGAATCTAAGAGCAATAGGAGCAATCTCTTCTCTATCTTCAAACCTTAACCAGATCTGGGTTGATGCTTCAGCAGGTGGAGACCCGCCGAGTGCACAATTTGCTCTATTAGCAGTTGTATTCAGGAGATGGCTACTGACTGGTTCGAGCACTGCATCATTGGTTGCGTTCCTTTATCTATATATATATATATATATATGTTTTGCTTATTCGGTTTCCATTTAAAAGTATGGAAAAAATGGTTGCCGAAGCAGATGAAGTCTGCAGTTGGTATTTTTGGGTTTAGATCCCTTAGTGATTAAGGAATAGGTACTCGTTGTAGGATATGAGTTATCACCTCAATTATTTGTTTGAAAGTGAAAGCACAAGTTGTCCTACGAATTGAATAGGTTGGACTTATGTATTCTTAATGGTTAAGGAAAGCCAAGGACATAGGTCATTTCATAGTAGTACGTGCTAGTTAGTGTAGTTTTGCAGTGCTATTTGTTCTTCCTGAAGTATTAGGGGAGAGACGTGACAGTGTTGATTTTAGGCATGCTGCTCATACATTTGTGTATTTCCGTAGAGTCATATTCAAGTTTAACTTGTTAATGTTAAAGTTATTTTCTTCCAAAAAGGTCGTTGATCTTGATTACATCAATTTTTCATGCATATTCCTATTTATTTATAAACCGCTATGGACAGAAGTAAAGATACAGTTGTGTCCAGCGAGGTGCCATGGTTCTAAAAATATAATAATATCGGTAGTTTAACTCATATTGTGGAACCCCAAAATATTGATATAGGTTGCAAAATACTCCAAATAAAAAGTTGCATATTTAATTAATTAAAAATTACATTAAAATTCTAAAAATTAAATTATCACTATGCCTCAAAAGAATCTTGTCTAAATTCGAAACCGATATTTAAATATATTTAAATAACTGTTATGGCCAAAAATGATTATGCCGCTGCTTTTTTGAATATTTAATTTGGACATAACATACAATATATAATCTGAAATTTCGATTTTTCACTTCCATTAAAGAAATATGGTTCAAGGGATTCGAACATTTCTTGTTTTGAAGAAATCCGACTAATAACGGGTCTTGTACACAGTTGAAGTTCAAAGCGTTAAATTACAAACTATCACGATATTATGGGCTCGATTATATTTAATATATATTTTTATATGCTCAACTTTGTTTTAATTAATACATAAATCCACTTATATTATGAATTCAACATTTAAAATGATTTAAATATTCAAATACAAACTGATAAAAATGTGCGACGTTACAAGGATTGAGATCAATGCAAGGTTTTGACCGTACGATTAGAATAGTTGGGAGTGGATGTCACGAGTTTATAAGTGATTATAAGCGTAGAGATTGTTTTAATAACCAGTAGAAACCATGGGGAATGCAGCAGTAGGCAGGATTTTACTGAATCTGTGTATTTCTGTGTGTTATTTACATTCCCGCACTTACTATGATTATTATCTGTGTTGCTATTATTTAATACTCAGTAAAAAAACTGCAATAAACCCTATTCACCCCTTCCCCTCGAGGGTTAATTTAGATCCTATAAGTGGTATTAGAGAAGATATTTTTAACTCCAGAATCTAATAATGATTTTTATGAAGGACAATCCATCGCTAGGCCACTTATGCTTAATGGAACCGATTATGCGTACTGGAAAGCTAGGATGAAAACTTATTTAAGTTTAGTTGATTATGATGTGTGGAACATTATTGAAACATGTTATAAGTCTCCCGTTGTGATTACTAATAATGTTGAAATTCCTAAGTCAAAAGACAAAGGGGATGATAGTGATAAAAAATTATTTTCAACTAATGCTAAAGCAATGAATTCTTTAATATGTGCTCTTGATAAAACAGAGTTTAACCGAATATCTCATTGTTTAACTATGTAGGAAGTATGGCATACTTTGGAGGTCACACACAAAGGAACATATCAAGTTAAGGGATATCATCTTGCTCTACTTAGTAATGAATATGAAAAAAAATCTATGTAAAAAGACGAACATATAAAAGAGATGTTTGGTTGTTCCTCATCACTGGTTTATAATGCAAAAGCTCTTGGCAAAGTTTATACAGAGGTGGAATTAGTTAGAAAAATACCGAGAGTGATACTGATGAATTTTGAAGCTAAAGTGACGGCTATTCTAGAGTCAAAAGATCTAAATAAATTAAGAATGGATGAGTTGATTAGAAATTTGATAACTTATGAGATGGCGCTAAAAGAAAGAGAAGAACGAAATAATTTTGAACTGAAGAAAAAGATGATTGCTATAAATAGTACTATTGAAAGTGATAACGAAGATCCTATTAAAGAGCTAGTCATGGTTTTTAGAAAGTGTGCTAACAGAAATTACAAGCCACACAAGAAGAATTCAAAATTTAACAAGTCCAATAATTCAGATAGCTCAGACAATGAAGTTATTTGCTATAATTGCAAGAAACCAAGACATCTCAAAACAGATTGCCCAATGCTTCAGAATGAAAAAGGAAAGAAGAGAAAGAAGAAGAAGGAGGCTTCTCCTGCTACGTGGGACGATAAAGAAGGAGAAAAAGTTTCTGACAGTGATAAAAAGGAAGCAAATTTGTGTCTTATGCCATTGTCAGATTCAGAAAGTAATGAAGAGGACTCTAGTGAGGTACCAAATTTCACTTACAATGGTTTAATTTTAATGTGCCATGATCTCAGGTTTAATTTTAATGTGCCACGATCTCACAAAAACTGTTGGTTCTCTTGAGCTTAAAGTTGAAAAATTAAAATCTAATAGGTCAGAATTAGTTTAAGAAAATAATAGAATAGAAAGTAAACTTGAAAAAATTAAGAATTCACGGATTTCAGAATGCAAAAAGTGTCATATTTAGGGTGATGATCTTTTGAAATTCATAACTAGTTTTGAGTTGCTTGAAAGTGAAAACATGAATTCGAAAACCGATAATTCTGAATTTGTTCAATTAAACCCTAATTTTGAAAAGGAGATTGAAAAACTGAAAGAGTTTGAAAAAGTCGAAACTGAAAAGAGTAAAATATTTGAAATGGAGATTTCTGAATCCAAAGCCAAAATTGATATCCTTGAAAATGAAAATATGATTTTGAAACAAAATGAGCTTGAAAGGGGAAAGATCGTTAATAATCGTTGTTTGAATTTAAAGAAAGAAAACAGTGATCTTAAATTTAAAATTCAACAAGTTGAATCAACTTTATAAAAAATTTCTAATGGAGAAAATCATTGAATATGTTTTTGAAAAACCAATTTTTTGTTGAGAATAAGAAAGGACTTGGTTCCTTAAATTTGTCAAGTTGAAAAGTGAAATTATAATGATTTTGAAAGTTCTTCAAATAACTTTAGAAAATATTAATTTAAAATTTTGAACTTTAATAATTTCAAAGGATTTTTTTAAACATAAATGAGATGGGAACTTGTTTAGAAACAATCTAATTAAACGAATTTGGATCCCAAAAGGTAACAAGATGAATTCGAATAAGATTAACCAAATATGGGTTCCTATGGGCATTTTAATGTATGCTAATGGATTATTATATAAACGGGTTTGGGTACCAAAACATGTAAATGAAGCTAAGAGTGGCAAAACAACCTTTGTTAGACTACTCGATCCTATAAGCAATCAGGTACCGAAGGAGGCTAAGGAACAACTTTGTGAAAGAGAGATAAAATTCAAGCTGTTCCATGTTATTGTTAAATCGATTATTCAGATTCCTTAGCCATAAACTTCTAGGTTGGAGATTCATTGGTTCACATCGATCATGGTAAGTAAAGTATGATCTCTAAACTCGGGTTTCAATTAATGCCGATATATTGACACTACCATAGTATTTTTGACATATCTTGAGCTTCCTAACTACAAATTGCAAAAATCTTGATTTTTTGGAAATTAGATTCATTTGTCTATGTTAGAGCAAAAAATGGAACTAACACCCAAAATGTCATTTTTAGAGCACGAAATATAGGAAAATAACAGAAAATGCAATAAGAAGCAAGAGAACAACATTTTGTAGTGAGTTGATGTTAACGAGCCTGCATCCACATCATAATCTTCCAATAATGTTAGAATATTGGAGTTACAATGAATGAGATTGTCAGAATCTCTCATACAACACTCTTTTAATTGATTATTTTGAATTACAATCATAAATATCACTCATATTTTGAGATAAAGGCGTTGGAAGCTATGGCTAAGTACTGCAGAACTTCACATGGCCAAAATTCCTTTGAAATGCTTTAGAAACATGTATTTATAGGCCGTAGCATTGTAACAACTTGGAAGTTTGGCGACATAAATTAATTATTAGAATTTCAAAAATAGGAATTTCTATAAACAATGAAATTTGGCCCCGAAACTTTAACCGATGCGTTCGCCTCAGAATTCTGGTCAACTTTCATGTTTAGAGTTTCGCGAACGAAATCCATATGAAAAAGTAATGGGCGAAATACGAAAATGGACGGAAAATAAATAAATTAGAATTTATATATATTATATACCATTTTTGACTGGCCTGATTGGACGTTCAGATGCCTAGGCGGCCGACCATAGCGGTCGACCTCTACGGTAGACCCACTGGGTGTTAGAACGCCCAGTGACGGCTTGGGTTGAGAGGCTTAAGTTATAATATATTTTAAATGAATGGATGGATATAAATTAAAACGAATCCAGCGGTCCAAGGCCAATTTACCCCTATAAATAAAGGGGTAAGGACTCATTCTTTTCCACACAAATCTGTGGGCAGCAGCGAAGCTCTATCATTTCCTCCTTCTCCAAACCTAATTTCTTAATCTAAAATATATTCTTATATAACAAATCAAATCCAATTCATATGAAAATGAGAGGATTAACAAATCTAATGGAAAAGAATGCAAATTGAAGCTCCAAATCAGATTCTCCCCTCACTTCCTATTTTCTTACATCTATTTAGATCTGAGATTATCCCTTTTCCAGATAAATTGTAGATTTTTAAGAATTTGGGGATTGTACGCCTAAAGGATTCAAAACTTTGGATTTGGATGCTTGAAGATGAGTGGCAAATTTGTATATACATCTATAATAACGTATTTATCTTGTTTGTAATAGGCCTCAATTTTTATGCCTATATCTATCAGGATTGTTCAATAAATTGTTGTAATTAGGTTGATACACATCAGATTTGATTATAAAAGTTGTTAAAACTTATGAATGTGGTTATGCGTAATATTAATTCTAGGATTCTTAAACTTGTTCACGCATATTCCTACAGTTATGTTATAAAGTATATTGCAATTGTTGTAAAATATGTTGCAGTTGTTTTAAAGCACTGTAGATCTGGAAATCAGTCCCATTAAACACCATTTAATGTAGTTACAATCTAGATCTCTAGTTCAATGTTGAATCATAAATTATGTAAATTTAGATAAAAATATTCGATTGGTAAATTATGTGATTGCAATATTAAAAATATGCCTGTTTGTATTTAATATTGTTGGTTTTTTGCTTAATTATTGTAAATAAGCCATTTTCCTCCTTTTGCATAAAAAGGAATTATTCTGAAATCATAAGATGTGTGATGAAAAGATCATAAAGAGAAAAGTGGTGCAAATGTACTTATAAATATATATATATATATATATATATATATATATATATATATATATTTGCGTAATTTGCATCACCTATTCCAAATTATATATTTACATATATTTCTTATGATTTTGAAATATGCCAATTCCACTAATTAGGCATAATTTACAATGAGTACGACTAAAGGTCTTTTTGTAAGATTAACGCCTTTTGGCTAGATTGAATGCAAAAAAAGAAATGTTTGGTTATTTACTTGACCAAATCATTTTATTTAAAGTAATAATAATAAAAATAATAACTACGTTGACCGCACGAAAACATAAATATATTAATATTATCCATCCAAATCAGCGTAAAACGGTAAAATATACATTGTATGGAATGAATGAATGTTTGGATAAGGTTCAATTATTGAATTAGACGTAAATGTAATCCATTTTGAATTAATATATTTATGGTGACCATTAGTAGTAGTCAATATAGTTAATTACTATAAATAGGACCACAAATCGATAAATAACAATTGTAACCAATGTGGATTGGGGAAAGTAAACGGAATAGGATAATGGGTATAATTCCTAAAATTTATTAGGATTAATTTTTTACACCCCAAATTAGGAAATTTGAATTATAACCTCACTTAGACACAAGGTTAAGCTCAACTTGTGGTATAAGCCTGTCAGAACCGACCAGCAAATCCAGCAACCACCGGTAGGCAGCTTAATGTAAGGGTTCTAATGCATAAATATAAATGTATTAAGCCACGAGGTCAAGTTTAATTTGTGGTAGAAGTCTACCCGGAACCGACCGGCAAATCCAGCATCCACAAGTAGTCAACTTAATGTAAGAGGCCTGGTACATATATATACACACACACACGCACACACACACACACACACACACATATATATATATATAACAGTCAACCAATAAATAAACGAATCAGAACAGTAATTGTTTGTTTGGGTACTATATACCTTGGGATTGATAAATAGTTGCCTTAGGAAAATATGACCGTTATGGTCATAAAGGGCAATAAAAATAGAATTAAAAGAAAATGGGTATCTCAAGGGGATTAATGGATATTGATTATCGTTTGAATACCAAGTCCGAATTAGGGAAGAAATCAAATAAATATCCTAGGGAAAAAAGGATATAACCTTCCTTATTTATATTAATGAATATAAAAATTATAATTAAAAATAGAGTTGTACTTAGTAGGTTAATAATGGAAAATTATTATTAACTATAAGAACCCGTGACGATAATAAATCATTTGGACAGAGACTAAATAGAAAGGGCGTAATAACATAGCCCACTTTATCCCAATAGGGAAAGGTATTAAGGGAAAATGAGGGACGAACCTAATAACCTTCTCTTATAGTCCGCTTCTTGGGTCTAAAATGGCAAGGGTTGGAGAGTCCACCTGGGGATAGGTCCTTCAGTATAGGGGTCTTAAACGGCATGTGTGTGTATTGCCTACCCAACCTGGAAACCAAAAACGTCAGATATGGTTACCTACCCCACGGGAAGTAGTAAGCGGCTAAGGGGGTTATCCAATAAAGCCAGCTAGAGGTATGGCAAACGATAAAATACCATTTGTCACCTTATAAGGGGTAAGGGTATATGCGTAACTGGCGGAAGCCTTAACTAGTAGGGCGCGTAGCTAGTGCTCTCTAGTTTATAAGAATGTGGAAAAAGTTATCGAGGGGTATTAAGTGGCCAATAAGTCCACCGACCCATACGTCAGCCTTGGATCTTAAGTAATCTAGAGAGTCCACCTTATCTATCATTTATAGTGAGGCGGAAACGATAAAGGGAAAGTGGATGGAATGGTATGTGTGTATCGAAGACCCCGCAGTTGGAAGCCCACTTCTCGGTCTAATAATCAGTTAAATTATGATTTAAGGGCTTCTTAAATATATGCTTAAACATTCTATCTCGGTATTATAACTTAAAATACCACTTTGGGAAGAGTGGTAGAGTTGTGCATAAACATCTACAAGGTTAGGTTGGAATCACTAACCTTAATAGGCATACATCTTGGGTTGAACCAAACGGAATACATCTGTGTATTATAATCTGTGTTATAAATTTCCTATTCACCAGAATCTTGTTGTTCTAACCCCCTCCTCATTACAACCACCCAGGTTTTCTAGAGAAGGACAGGTTATCACATGTGTTTTAGTTTTGCTTTCTGTTCTCGTTCTATCTCATGCTTGGTATTGGCAAAGTGACTTACTTTGAAAATGTAGTTACTTAATTTAATACTAGTTATCCTATTTTGTTTCCGCTGTGAGTTATCTTATCGTACTCTGATTACACTCATTTATTACAGGTACCAAATATACACGCTCCAAGCTTAGATGTGTTCAAGTTTTGATTTTTTATCGAAATTTGGACACAAAAAGTGTGGGGTGTTACATTTGGTATCAGTGCTTAGTTTAAATGATCAGAGGAATTAGTTAAATTAGGGCTCGTGAGAGAACATAATTCGATTTTTCTTTTCTATTTTTCTTCGTCTTTATTACTCAACTTTAATTTATCTCAATGATGAGGTAGTTGTGGGACTAAATGTATAAAATGGGCTTTAACCGACTAAGAGTTGAAATATGTTGAGTTTGGATTTCAAGCCAATTTGTCTTACCCCACAGTACATTGGCGATCTCATCGTACAGAGCATGAGGATTACATATGGTGAATTCCGTTGATTCGAGTTTGGAAACTGGAATAATATATACAGAAAAAATCTAGTTGCAACTGAGATAGTCACTGTTCTTGGTTCCGGTCTTGTTTAGCAGTTCCGATTAAGGCCATTCCTTGATCTAAAATGGGAAAAGTCCACGTTATTATGTTGTATCCTTTTCGAAAAATAAGTACGAGGTATATCCATTCGTCATTTCACTGACATTCCGAATCTACCTTTATTGGAATATTCAATTGAGTTATTGGCCTTATATTCGAGGAAATTTTATTTTTAAAACTATTCAGAAAATAAAGATAAGTTTTGAAATACAGTTTTGGAAAATGGTTTTATAAAGGCCTAGTATTATAAAGATATGGTTTTTAAATCTTAATCTATTTGTGTTTCAAAAAAAATCGGGGCTTTGTGTAATTTTAATAAATACAATCCGATTTGTGGGAAGGGAGGAATTAGAAATGATAAGGAATATGCCACTAAACTTAAGAATAAAAATATCTATTCCTTGTGATTTTTAGTATCCCTCTCCCAATATTATATTGGATAAATTCTGAAATTGTAACAATTAATTCTTAATATTTTAAAGTTCTAACATTTTTAAACATGAAAAGGTTTTTAAGTTTGTAATATAAATTATAATAGTGATAATAAAATGGATTTATAAATACGGAACTGTTAGATTATAATAAATTCCACTTTAGGAAAAGTTTTAAATTTTCTTCGGAAAGACTAAGAAAATCCTTCATCCTTATTTTGGGGTATTTAGTACTGAATCGCTTAGTTTATGTTGGCTAGTAAAGGGGAAAATCCTTTTTAAATTTTATTTCAGATTTCTAGCTTATTTCCTATTTTAACTCTGTTCGATTCGGTGGTCACTAGTCTTCTTGGAGGAAGGGAAAAGGCATTGGAAAACTAAATTTCTTAACTTGACAAGTGCTGGAAGTCTATACAAGAATTCGGTTGGGAGTAGAGTTGTTTCGACGTAATAGAAATTTTTATTTTTAATTTTGTATATTTTATATGGCCGTTGGGCCGAGGTTCAGACCGTGCCTTTTTAAGGGCGAGCGGTTGACCGCCCTTCAATGGCTAGGTCGACCGCTTCCCCCTTATTTGTGTTGTCTGCACCTAACTCAAATCGGTTGAAACGATATAAATATATCATTTAGCCGACTCCTTCTCCTCCAACCTCAATTCCACCGAAAACCTAAACCCTGCTCCTCCCCAAGCTCCAACCCGAGCAAGCCCCACTCTATTTAGCCGCTAATTATCACCAAAATCCTTCTCATGCTGGTCTCTACCCAATTACACTTCAGATTTGCAATTTCTCTTGCCTAATTCGCCGATTACTCCATGACACCTCGCAATCAACACCTCAATCTCACGCCTCAGGAAGCCGCTTGGTTAGATCGCGATGAGTCGAAGATTAAGCAGTACTTAGCCATGGCTAGTTATGAGTTCCATATTGGTCGACCAGAGAAGTTCGCCGACTTCGTCGCTTTTGGTTTGGAGGAGTTTTTTGTCGTTGCAGGCCTAGCACTGGTCCTACGCTTTGACACTTTTTAGTGCGACCTATATCCGTGCTGCGTCCGTCTGTTCGATGCTCAGATGGATGCCGACATCGATGACGAGTCCTGCGTCATCATAACTAAGGTCATGGGCACCCACATCGAGTTCATTGACGCTGACTTAGCTCAGATTTTGGGTATCTAGGCAGTCGAAGCAGAGCTTGATACTATTGAGATTGAGGACTCTCAGATCCTTCTACTTATCTTCCTTGGAGAGCCTAGAGTCTAGACCACCGCCAATCGGTGACCCGTAGCCCGTATAGTTGTGTGCATCATACAATACAACATGATCCCGAAGACGGGAAGCTTAAAGCAGATTTATCCTTCTGTTCGCTGCGCCACCTATGCTATCCTTGGTGGCATAGCTGTCAATTTGGACGCACGTACTTATGATCCATCTTAATGATCCCTTCGTCGGCACCCCACAAAACCTTTTTCCTAATAGTTGTCTTCTCACTCGTGTCTTCCGACACTTTCAGGTGAGACATTCTAGGGAGACACCAGTGAGGAAGGCGCAAACCACCATTAGCCACGCCACTCTCTGGAAGATGGGCATTCAACTGCCCGATGCTTCTGTCCCCGGACCACCCGTTTCATCTCAACAGCCTTAGTAACCCTTGCACACTAGTCACGAGATCCCAGAGCTCACTGCCATCCACGCTATGTAGGCCGAGCTCCAAGAGGTTCGCGACTAGCAGTGCCAACAGGTGCATGAGATTGGCTGCATCTCCGCCATACTACACCCTTGGAGAGGGCGTAGTAATGGATCAAGCTCCAACCGCGGAAGTAAACCAATCTACAGTGGGTAGTCGTAGTCGTCGTTGTTGTTTTTAGCAAATGCCCTGTGCATGTTGTATCTTATATCACGTGTTTCCCTTTCCAACATTTTTCTTTATCTTTGTTGTAGTTGTTGTGTTTGTAACTGCTACAAATGAAAATCACACGACTTTGTTTAATGAGATTTCTGTTTTTAAAAGTATTTTAACTTTCACGCATTTATTTAAATGAAATCTCGTTCATAAACTAGCATTTGTCCTAGAGCTGGAAAGAATAGAATTCTGTGTTGGATAAATTTTAGTAGAGGACGGTTCCACGTTACGGATATATAAAAAAAAATAACTGCTCCTTGTTAAATCTAAAATGGTCTTTTGTGTGATTTCAGTTTTCGCATTTTTGGCGTGACTGACTTCTTTTTTCGTCAACATGTGACTTGAATTGTTTAAGTTTCCATAAAATACATTTTTAAAGTTTTTGGAAATCTTTGCTTGAAAAAAGACTTTTTATCATTTTCTTATTTAATCGGAAAGTGAAATAGTTTTGAAACGAAATTTTCAAAATAAACATAACAAGTTTTCAAGCAGAAATTTATTTTTATAATTTTTTTGATTTTTGGTAACATAAATAGCTTAAGGAAGATGTTTAGTTGATTTGTGTGCGCGTTTTAGCTGTGCAATAGGAGCGTTGAAATGATAAAAACATTAACGACAACAAGAAAAAGGTTGTTTTAGCCTTGGAAACTATAAGACCAAAAACTGGCACTAACACCCAAATGTAGATCACAGATCACAGAATGTAGAAAATAATAAAATCAGAGGGAACACACGGGTTTTTTACAGTGGTTCGGCTGTAGCTGTAGCCTACATCCACTTTATATGCTTTTATATGTGATGGAATTACAAGAATGATTCCCATAACTCGTGGGAATTGGTAGTACAATGCTTAATTATCTTATGAAATCCTCACTAAATGCTCAAGTTTTAATGAAGAATGTGGCTTTTATGTTTAGCAATGCTTTGCTAGGAACAATGGTGGAAGCCGTAGAGAGGAATGACCAAAAGATCCTTCAAAATGCCTTCAGATGGTGTATTTATAGGCATTTCCAGATAGCGGTTTGTGTGACTTGTGGCACACATCCAAACAATCTCGAAAAATGGTTGAAAATGTCCAGATGCCCTCTCCAAGTCGTCCCAGGACAGGTGTAATGAGACCCGGGTTGATAGGAGCAAGAATTGCAATAACAGTAGGTCAAAATCGTGTGTAGGAGTGTCAGTCCCAGGCGGTTCGTGATCATTCTTCATGAGCCAGTGTGGCGAACCATTGCGTGATGAAGTGCCGGAGCTCGTGTAGAGTGGGTCGGGTCGTGGTCATGTGTAGCGAGCCGACTGGGTCCTTGCGAGCTGGAGTGAAGAGCTGGTGATCCGGTCGTGGTCTCGGTGTCGTGACCCCTATGTGTGTCACGAGCAGGTCGTGACCCATATGTCCACCATGAACCGGGTGGTGGGGGGCGAGCTAGTCCACGTTGCAGGAATCCAAGTTGCGTGCGCATTCACAGAAATAAGCGTAACTTTCAAACTGTAAGTCCGTTTTAGCCAAACAAAAGCTCTACTTGAAGCTCATTCAGAAGGCTACAAGAGTTATAGAGCAAAGCTCCGTAATTGATGTTTTCGGGCCCAAAAGAGGTCATCTGATAGGAGTTTCGGGCCATTCTGTGTTCACGGTGCAACTTCGACCAAATCACTTCATGTCTGTTGACGATGTTCTTAGTGCCTGAGAGCGTTCCTACTTAGAGATTCCATGCGTGACACCTTTGACCAAAAAGTGTGTCAACAAGTTTGGCCCCCGGAACATATCTTGATGGTTGAAGGAAGATGTGTTCTGGATAATCTGTGAAATCCATAATCCTTACCTATAAAAAAATAAGACAAACAATGCAAAAATGGTTCCGACACGGCCTTTCCAGAGTAAGACGACCAAGGAAGTGCTATGGGGTTCCCAGACGGCCTTACCGGTCTAAGACGACCAAGGAAATGCTAACGCAGTTCCAAGACGGCCTTACCGAAGTAAGACGTTCAAGGAAAAGCTAATGAGAATTTGTTTATACTGGACGGATCCAGTTGGGAGCCGGAGCTCATGTCTGTACTGGAAGGATCTAGTTGGGAGACGGAGCTCATGTCTGTTTATACTGGGCGGATCTAGTTGGGAGACGGAGCTCATCAACGATCTTTATTGATTTATGAAAGCTAAGCGGCAGTTATTCTAACCCTGAACATGACTGGAGACTACGATTCGGTTCCGTGCGTGTGGTCCGATGTTGCCGTGCTTATTACATGCAGAGAAAACAAAGAAGGGAGCGAATTCTCCTAAAAGCCTAAATAATATAAGCTACGGATCAGAGTCCGGCAAACTGAATATATCCGCTGAATGGGACCAGCGAATGATAACTCCGCAATTGCTCGGTCCAGGATCATTCCCACTTCGGGGAATAGGTGGTGGCAGCGTAGTTGTGGGCGTTGTCGGTTGAGTTACATACTCGGGTAGCTCTCCTCGTCTGACCCTGTCCTCGATAAGGTCTCATAAATGTCTGCAGTCATCAGTGTTATGACCATCTATGTCATGAAATATGCAATGCCTTACAGAGTTGCGTTGTGCTAGTGTTGGCTCCCTCTTAGGAGGCCTCAGATAGGAGGCAGCACCCCCTGTTTCCATGTAGATGTTGCTCAGAGTGTCATTCAGTTCAGTGTATTTGGCATGTCCGGGCCCTCTTCGGGGCTGAGCATTGCGATCATTCTTTGCAGTGGCTGTTCCTTTTCCCCTGTCACAATCAGACTGTTCTCTGTCTTTGAGCATGTTGACATCGAGAACTTTCTTCTCGGTAGTTGCAACTCCTTCCCACAGAAATTTATCTGCTTCAAGGTATAATTCGCCGAGATTTCATGGTGGATCTCGGCACAAGGATTTTTTAAACTCTGAGTTATCTAAAACACCGGATATTCCTGCCATCAATACTATGGATGGTTCAGGGCGATCAACTGATGCTACTGCAATGTTGAATCTTTCCAAGAATGAACGCAAAGTTTCTCTGGGCCTCTGCTTGATAATGGTGAGCCACATAATGTTTTTGGGTCGAGCGATGTGGAACTGAAACTATTCAACGAAGCGTGCGACCAACATGTTCCAACTGCTGATCGATTATGTTTCTAGCTGCCGAATCCACATAGCGGCTGTATCAGTAAGAAAGAGCGAAAAACATTTATACATGATGTTTTCTGACGTCTATTGAACTTCCATATGCCGTTTGTAGCGCATCAGGTGCATGGTAGGATCTGTCCTCCTGTTGTAGGGCTCTAGTTGTGGATGTTTGAAATCCTGGGGATTGTGGGAATTCTTGATTTCCTGGGTGAAAGGAGTGTGGTTGACGTCATCCACGTCATTCTGATAAGTGCGGCCTCTCGAGCAGCGTTCAATCAGATCTACTGGCTGATTTCCTTCAAAAAGCTATTGCAAATTGCCGATATCAGAGCTGGTGCCCCCATCGTTGAGTGTGAGAGAGGGATGCCGCCGGTGAGCTACTAGGAGTGAGTTAGTGGGACCGGTTCATGGGCCATAGGGGGCGAGCCGATCGGGTCATGTGCCCCGATCACGAACCATCGCGAGCCGAGTCAGGATGCCCATCACGAGCCGGTTCTGGATGCCCACCACGAGCCGGTTCCTGGTGCGGAGCGAGAGCTTGCATTCTGATATCCATTTGAACCAGAGCTAAAGTTGGTCGATCCTGACCATTTCCAAGAGCGAGGGTTTCCCCCGAGTCCATGTGATGCACGAGCCAATTCTGTGGCTTCATTTCCAGCGGGTTGAACTTTGGCGCTCGGTCTTCCATCCATCCGAGCGAAGAATCCATCAATTATCTCCTGTTGTTTCCTAAGGAGATCATATTGCCTTGCCATCTGGGTCCTCAATTCATCAAGAACTCCATCCATCTCGTATAGAGTCAAGTATACTGAAGGATCTCCATGAGAAGATGCCTCCTGGCTTGCCTCATTTCTAGTGCCCTCAGCACAAGCATCCTCAGCATAAGAGGAAGTTCAAGTTTTCTTCCATTTCATTGTGACTAATCTAGTAGCCAAATAATCCAAGATAGAAGGTGAAGTTGTCGTGTGCACCCCTACCTGGCGTGCCAAAATGTTAGACCAAAAATTGCCACTAGCACCCAAATGTAGATCATAGATTACATAATGCAGAAAATAATAAAATCAGAGGGAACACACGGGGTTTTAATGGTGGTTCGGCTGTAGATGTAGCATATATCCACTTTATATGCTTTTACATGTGATGGAATTACAAGAATGATTCCCACATCTCGTGAGAATAGGTAGTACAATTCTTAATTATCTTATGAAATCCTCGCTAAACGCTCAAGTTTTAATGAAGAATGTGGCTTCTATGTTCAGCAATGCTTTGCTAGGAACAATGGTGGAAGTCGTAGAGAGGAATGGCCAAAAGATCCTTCAAAATGCCTTCAAATAGTGTATTTATAGGCATTTCATGATAACGGTTTGTGATACACATGACACGCATCCCAAGAATCTCGAAAAAGGTGGAAAATATCCAGATACCCTCTCCAAATCTTCCCAGGATAGGTGTAATGAGGTTCGGGTTGATAGGAGCAAGAAAAGCCATAAGAATATGTCAAAATCATGTGCAGGAGCGTCAATCCCAAGCGGGTCGTGATCATGCTTTACGAGCCAATGTGGCGAACCGTTGCGTGATGAAGTGACGCAGCTCGTGCAGAGTGGGTCGGGTCATGGTCATGTGTAGCGAGGTGACTGGGTCCTTACGAGCTGGAGTAAAGAGCTGGTGATCTGGTTGTGGTCTCGGGGTCGTGACCCCTATGCGTGTCACGAGCGGATCATGACCCATATGTCCACCACGAACCGGGTGGTGGGGGGCGAGCCAGTCCAAGTTGCAGGAATCCAAGTTGCATGCGCGTTCACGGAAATGGGCGTAACTTTCAAACCGTAAGTCTGTTTAAGCCAAACGAAAGCTCTACTTGAAGCTCATTCAGAGGGCTACAAGAATTACAGAGCAAAGCTTCGTAATTGATGTTTTCGGGCCCGAAATGGGTCAATTGATAGTAGTTTCGAGCCATTCTATGTTCACGGTGCGACTTCGACCAAATCGCTTCATGTTTGTTGACGATGTTCTTAGTGCCTGAGCGCATTGCAACATAGAGATTCCATACGTGACAGCTTTGACCAAAAAGTGTGTCAAAAAGTTTGCCTCCTAGAACATATCTTTCTGGTTGAAGGAAGATGTGTTTTGAATAATATGTAAAATCCATAATCCGTACGTGCGAAAAGATAAGACAAACAATGCAAAAATGGTTCCAAGACGGCCTTACCAGAGTAAGACGACCAAGGAAGTGCTATGGGTATCCAAGACGGCCTTACCGGGGTAAGACGACCAAGGAAATGCTAATGAAGTCCCAAGACGGCCTTACCAGAGTAAGACAATCAAGGAAAAGCTAATGAGAATTTGTTTATACCGAACGGATCCGGTTGGGAGCCGGAGCTCATATCTGTTTATACTGGACGGATCCAGTTGGGAGACGGAGCTTATGTCTCTTTATACTGGATGGATCTAATCGGGAGACGGAGCTCATCAATGATCTTTTTTGATTCATGAAAGCTAAGCGGCAGTTATTCTAACCCTGAACACGACTAGAGACTACGGGTCAATTCCGTGCGTGTGGGCCGATGTTTCCATGCTTATTACATGCAGAGAAAACAAAGAAGGGCGAGAAGTCGCCGAAAAGCCTAAAAAACATGACCTATGGACCGGAGTCTGGCAAACTGAAGAGATCCGCTGAATGAGATCAGCGAATGATAATCCCGCAATTGCTCGATCCAGGATCGTTCCCTCTCTGAGGAATAGGTGGTGGCAGCGCAGATGTGGGCGATGTCAGTTGAGTTACATAGTCGGGTAGCTCTCCTCGTCTGACCCGGTCCTCGATAAGGTCTCGTAAATGTCTACAGTCATCAGTGTTATGATCGTCCATGTCGTGAAATATGCAATGCCTTATAGAGTTGCATTGTGCTAGTGTTGGCTTCCTCTTAGGAGGCCTCAGATAGGAGGCAGCACCCCCTGTATCCATGTAGAAGTTGCTCAGAGTGTCATTCAGTTCAGTGTGTTTGTCATATCTAGGCCCTCTTCGGGGCTAAGCATTGCGATTATTCTTTGCAGTGGTTGTTCCTTTGCCCTTGTCACAATCAGACTGTTTTCTGTCTTTGAGCATGTGGACATCGAGAACTTTCTTCTCGGAAGTTGCATCTTCTTCCCGTAGAAATCTATCTACTTCAAGGTAGAATTTGCGAGATTTCGTGGTGGATCTCAGTATAAGGATTTTTAAATTCTGAGTTATGTAGAACACCGGATATTGCTGCCATCAATACTGTGGATGGTTCAGGGCGATCAACTGATACTGCTGCAATGTTGAATCTTTCTCGGAATGAAAGCAGAGTTTCTCTAGTGGTCTGCTTGATTGTGATAAGCGACATAACGTTTTTGGGTAAAGCGATGTCGACCCGAAACTGTTCAATAAAGCATGCGGCCAGCATGTTCCAACTGCTGATCTATTCTGTTTCTAGCTGCCGAATCCACATAGTGGCTATATCAGTAAGAAAGAGGGGAAAACATTTAGCCTTAACGTTCTCCGACATCGATTGAACTTCCATATGCCGTTTGTAGTGCATCAGGTGCACGGTAGGATATGTCCTGCCGTTGCAGGGCTCCAGTTGTGGAAGTTTGAAATCCAGGGATTGCGGGAATTCCTGATTTCCTGAGTGAAAGGAGTGTGGTTGACGTCATCCATGTCATTCTGATAAGTGCGGCCTCTCGAGAGGCGTTCAATCAGATCTGCTAGCAGATTTCCTTCAAAAAGCTGTTGCAAATTGCCGATACCAGAGCTGGTGCCCCTAGTGTTGAATGTGAGAGAGGGATGCCGCCGGTGAGCTGCTAGGAGTGAGTTGCTGGGCTGGTTCGTGAGGACCGGTTCGTGGGCCATGGGGGGCGAGCCGAACGGGTCGTGTGCCCGCATCATGAACCAGGTCCAGACGTCCATCGCGAGCCGAGTCAAGATGCCCATCACGAGCCGGCTCTGGATGCCCATCGCGAGCCGGTTCCTGGTGCAGAGTGGGAGCTTGCATTCTGATATCCATTTGAACCGGAGCCGAAATTGGTCGATTCTGACCTTTTCCAAGAGCGAGGGAGTTGCCCTTGAGTCCATGTGATGCACGAGCCGCTTCCGTGGCTTCATTTCCAGTGGGTTGAACATTGGCGCTTGGTCTTCCATCCATCCGAGCAAAGAATCCATCGATCATCTCCTGTTCTTTCCTGAGGAGATCATCTTGCCTTGCCATTTGGGTCCTCAATTCAGTGAGAACTCCATCCATATTGTCTCAAGGCAAGTATGCTGAAGGATCTCCAGGAGAAGATGCCCTTGGCTTGCCTCGTTTCTAGTGCCCTCAGCATCTACATCCTCAGCATGAGAGGAAGTTCCAGTTTTCTTCCTTTTGATTGCCATTGATCTAGTAGCCAAATAATCCAAGCTAGAAGGTGAAGTTGTCGTGTGCCCCCTACTAGGTACGCCAAAATGTCAGACCAAAAATTGGCACTAACACCCAAATGTAGATCACAGATCACAGAATGCAAAAAATAATAAAATCAGAGGGTGCACACGGAGTTTTTATAGTGGTTCGGTTGTAGATGTAGCCTGCATCCACTTTATATGTGATGGAATTACAAGAATGATTCCCACAACTCGTGATAATTGGTAGTATAATGCTAAATTATCTTATGAAATCCTCACTAAACGCTCAAGTTTTAATGAAGAATGTGGCTCCTGTGTTCAGCAATGCTTTGCTAGGAACAATGGTAGAAGCCGTAGAGAGGAATAGCCAAAAGATCCTTCAAAATGCCTTCAGATGGTGTATTTATATGCATTTCCTGATAGCGGTTTGGGAGACACATGGCATGCATCCCAAGAATTTCGAAAAATGGTGGAAAATGTCCAGATACCCTCTCCAAGTCGTCCCAGGATAGGTGTAATGAGATCCGGGTTGGTAGGAGCAAGAATAGCCATAAGAATAGGTAAAAATCATGTGCAGGAGCTTCAATTCTAGGCGGTTCGTGATCATGCTTCACGAGCCAGTGTGGCGAACTGTTGCATGATGAAGTGTCGGAGCTCGTGCAGAGTAGGTCAGGTCGTGGTCATGTGTAGCGAGCCGACTGGGTCCTTGCGAGCTGGAGTGAAGAGCTGGTGATCCGGTCGTGGTCGCGGGGTCGTGACCCCTATGTGTGTCACGAGCGTATCATGACCCATATGTCCACCACGAACCGGGTGGTGGGGGGCGAGCCAGTCCAAGTTGCAGGAATCCAAGTTGCGTGCGCGTTCACGGAAATGGGCGTAACTTTCAAACCGTAAGTCCGTTTAAGCCAAACGAAAGCTCTACTTGAAGCTCATTCATAGAGCTACAAGAATTACAGAGCAAAGCTTTGTAATTGATGTTTTCGGGCCCAAAATATTCATCTGATAGGAGTTTCGGGCCATTCTGTGTTCACAGTGCGACTTCGACCAAATCGCTTCATGTTTGTTGACGATGTTCTTAGTGCCTGATCGCATTGCTACATAGAGATTCCATGCGTGACAGCTTTGACCAAAAATTGTGTCCAAAAGTTTGCCTCCTAGAACATATCTTTCTGGTTGAAGGAAGATGTGTTTTGAATAATCTGTAAAATCCATAATCCGTACCTGCAAAAAGATAAGACAAACAATGCAAAAATGGTTCAGAGACGGCCTTACCAGAGTAAGACGACCAAGGAAGTGCTATGGGTATCCAAGATGGCCTTACCGGGGTAAGACGACCAAGGAAATGCTAATGAAGTCCCAAGACGGCCTTACCGGAGTAAGACGATCAAGGAAAAGCTAATGAGAATTTGTTTATACCGGACGGATCCAGTTGGGAGCCGGAGCTCATATCTATTTATACTGGACGGATCCAGTTGGGAGACGGAGCTCATGTCTCTTTATACTGGATGGATCTAATCGGGAGACGGAGCTCATCAATGATCTTTATTGATTCATGAAAGCTAAGCGGCAGTTATTCTAACCCTGAACACGACTAGAGACTATGGGTCGACTCCGTGCGTATGGGTCGATGTTGCCGTGCTTATTACATGCAGTGAAAACAAAGAAGGGCGAGAAGTCGCCGAAAAGCCTAAAAAACATGACCTATGGACCGGAGTCTGGCAAACTGAAGAGATCCGCTGAATGGGATCAGCGAATGATAATCCCGCGATTGCTCGATCCAGGATCGTTCCCTCTCCGAGGAATAGGTGGTGGCAGCGCAGATGTGGGCAATGTCAGTTGAGTTACATAGTCGGGTAGCTCTCCTCGTCTGACCCGATCCTCGATAAGGTCTTGTAAATGTCTACAGTCATCAGTGTTATGACCGTCCATGTCGTGAAATATGCAATGCCTTATAGAGTTGCGTTGTGCTAGTGTTTGCTTCCTCTTAGGAGGCCTCAGATAGGAGGCAGCACCCCCTGTATCCATGTAGATGTTGCTCAGAGTGTCATTCAGTTTAGTGTATTTGTCATATCCAAGCCCTCTTCGGGGCTAAGCATTGCGATTATTCTTTGCAGTGGCTGTTCCTTTGCCCTTGTCACAATCAGACTGTTCTCTGTCTTTGAGCATGTTGACATCGAGAACTTTCTTCTTGGAAGTTGCATCTTCTTCCCGTAGAAATCTATCTACTTCAAGGTAGAATTTGCGAGATTTCGTGGTGGATCTCGGTATAAGGATTTTTAAATTCTGAGTTATCTGGAACACCGGATACTGCTGCCATCAATACTGTGGATGGTTCAGGGCGATCAACTGATACTGCTGCAATGTTGAATCTTTCTCGGAATGAAACCAGTGTTTCTCTAGGGGTCTGCTTGATTGTGGTAAGCGACATAACGTTTTTGGGTAAAGCGATGTCGACCCGAAGATGTTCAATAAAGCGTGCGGCTAGCATGTTCCAACTGCTGATCTATTCTGTTTCTAGCAGCCGAATCCACATAGTGGCTATATCAGTAAGAAAGAGGGGAAAACATTTAGCCTTAACGTTCTCCGACATCAATTGAACTTCCATATGCCGTTTGTAGCGCATCAGGTGCACGGTAGGATCTGTCCTGCCGTTGCAGGGCTCCAGTTGTGGAAGTTTGAAATCCGGGGATTGCGGGAATTCCTGATTTCCTAAGTGAAAGGAGTGTGGTTGACGTCATCCATGTCATTCTGATAAGTGCGGCCTCTCGAGAGACGTTCAATCAGATCTGCTAGCCGATTTCCTTCTAAAAGCTGTTGCAAATTGCCGATATCAGAGCTGGTGCCCCTAGCGTTGAGAGTGAGAGAGGGATGCCGCTGGTGAGCTGCTGGGAGTGAGTTGCTGGGACTGGTTCGTGAGGACCGGTTCGTGGGCCATGGGGGGCGAGCCGATCGGGTCGTGTGCCCGCATCACGAACCAGGTCCAGACGTCCATCGCGAGCCGAGTCAAGATGCCCATCACGAGCCGGTTCTTGATGCCCATCACGAGCCGGTTCCTGGTGCGGAGCGGGAGCTTGCATTCTGATATCCATTAGAAGCGGAGCCAAATTTGGTCGGTTCTGACCTTTTCCAAGAGAGAGGGAGTTGGCCCCGAGTCCATGTGATGCACGAGCCGCTTCCTTGGCTTCATTTCCAGCGGGTTGAACATTGGCGCTTGGTCTTCCATCCATCCGAGCAAATAATCCATTGATCATCTCCTGTTCTTTCCTGAGGAGATCATCTTGCCTTGCCATTTGGGTCCTCAATTCAGTGAGAACTCCATCCATCTCGTCTCGAGGCAAGTATGCTGAAGGATCTCCAAGAGAAGATGCCCCTGGCCTGCCTCATTTCTAGTGCCCTCAGCATCAGCATCCTCAGCATGAGAGGAAGTTCCAGTTTTCTTCCTTTTGATTGCCATTGATCTAGTAGCCAAATAATCCAAGCTAGATGGTGAAGCTGTCGTGTGCCCCCTACCAGGTATGCCAAAATGTCAGACCAAAAATTGGCACTAACACCCAAATGTAGATCACAGATCACAGAATGCAAAAAATAATAAAATCAGAGGGAGCACACGGAGTTTTTATAGTGGTTCGGTTGTAGATGTAGCCTGCATCCACTTTATATGCTTTTATATGTGATGGAATTACAAGAATGATTCCCACAACTCGTGATAATTGGTAGTATAATGCTTAATTATCTTATGAAATCCTCACCAAACGCTCAAGTTTTAATGAAGAATGTGGCTCCTATGTTCAGCAATGCTTTGCTAGGAACAATGGTAGAAGCCGTAGAGAGGAATGGCCAAAAGATCCTTCAAAATGCCTTCAGATGGTGTATTTATATGCATTTCCTGATAGCGGTTTGGGAGACACGTGGCATGCATCGCAAGAATTTCGAAAAATGGTGGAAAATGTCCAGATACCCTCTCCAAGTCGTCCCAGGATAGGTGTAACGAGATCCGGGTTGGTAGGAGCAAGAATATCCATGAGAATAGGTAAAAATCATGTGAAGGAGCGTCAATCCTAGGCGGTTCGTGATCATGCTTCACAAGCCAGTGTGGCGAACCGTTGCGTGATGAAGTGTCGGAGCTCGTGCATAGTAGGTCAGGTCGTGGTCATGTGTAGCGAGCCGACTGGGTCCTTGCGAGCTGGAGTGAAGAGCTGGTGATCCGGTCGTGGTCTCGGGGTCGTGACCCCTATGTGTGTCACGAGCGGGTCATGACCCATATGTCCACCACGAACTGGGTGGTGGGGGACGAGCCAGTCCAAGTTGCAGGAATCCAAGTTGCGTGCGCGTTCACAGAAATGGGCGTAACTTTCAAACCGTAAGTCTGTTTTAGCCAAACGAAAGCTCTACTTGAAGCTCATTTAGAGGGATACAAGAGTTATAGAGAAAAACTCTGTAATTGAAGTTTTCGGGCCCAAAAGAAGTCATTTGATAGGAGTTTCTGGCCATCCTGTGTTCGCGGTGCGACTTCGACCAAATCACTTCATGTTTGTTGACCATGTTCTTAGTGCCTGAGCGCGTTGCTACCTGGAGATTCCATGCATGACAGCTTTGACCAAAAAGTGTGTCAACAGAAACGTTGTTTCCCTACCTTGTAAATGATGCATGCGAGCTGTTAATTAACTCATTTTACGTTTTGGAGCTTGTTTTAAGCCTCCTTTGCAGTCTACAGATGGAAATTATCAGGGTATCTTGGGTAGCTGAGGTGAAAATTCCACTGTAGGGCGGGAAATGGAAAAATTTTAAGGGGGAAAATGTTAAAGTTAATCGCTTCAATTTCCTTTTTACAGTCTTGGATCGTAGGGTTTGGATGCAAAATTGGTTGCTTCACACTTTTATTCATAGTTGTGTGAGGATAATGGATGAAATTTTGAAAAAATTGCATTAATATAGAACTGCCGGTATATTTAGGATGCTTTGCATCATGTTTTCAAAGATGTTTCAAAAATTTAATGCTAGAATATACAAGGATCCGATTAGAATCATCTTGGATTCGTATTTTAAGGTTGAATTGCATTATGTACACCATGCACATATACACATGGTTGCAAAGTGGATGTACACAAATTGGTTATGTAGAATATGACTATAAGCATCAGAATTTTAGGACGAAATTACTTTTCAAGAGGGTAGAATGTAACAACTTGGAATTTTGGTGATATAAACTAAATATTAGAATTTGAAAAATAGGAAATTCTGCAAACAATGGAATTTGGCCATGAAACTTTAACCAATGCTTTGTCTCGAAATTCTGGTCAACTTTCATGTTTGGAGTTTCGCGAACGACGTCCGTGTGAAAAAGTTACGGACGAAATATGAAAATGGATAGAAAATAAATAAATTAGAATATATATATATATATTATATACCATTTTTGACAAGCCTGACTGGGCGTTCGTATGCCCAGGCGGTCGATCATAGCAGTCGACCAGTGGCCGACCACTATAGTCGACCCACTGGGCATCAGAATGCCCAGTGACGGCTAGGGTTGAGAGGGTTAAGTTATAATATATTTTTAGTGAGTGGACGGATATAAATTAAAAGGAATCCAACAGTCCAAGGCCAATTCACCCCTATAAATAAAGGGGTAAGGCCTCTTACTTTTCAACAACCACAAGACTCTGCTTTTCAACAGAAGCCTTGATCATTTGCCACTTAGGCATGCCACACAGGCAATTTACGCCATGCGACTGATGTCTACCGATATACAACATCTGGTCCCGCATGTCTCAGAGAAGGGTGAAGTAAGAGAATAAATTCCTCTTCACCAGGCAGATGTATATTTAATAGAGATCAATCAGCATAGAATAAAATCCAATGACAGACACACCATCCATTTACAAGTTCGTTCTAGGTCTGAACGAAACCGGAGGCACCTTATTCCTCGTCGCGTATGTCCAATATAGGAGAGAGGCCCTCGTATACCCGTACAATCAACAAGTACGTCCGGACGGCTACCGCTGTAGCCCCATCAAGGTAGCTACTCCAATCATGAGCATCAGTAGCACCCATCCATTCGATGTGAAGATCGTCGGTCTTGCACCGTCTTCAATCTCTTCGACTTATCGTCGAATATGTTATTCAGAATGTGTATAAACCCGGCCTTTCCGAATAACTCATGCATCTTATAATCAAATGCTATAACAACACATTATACGCCTCATTCCAATCCAAAATATTCTTTTATTCCAATATTCTTTTCCTTTGGGAAAGGTTCCCATTAATTTTACCAAAGATAAATTCTTTAAATTTATTCTTTAATTTCCTTTGGATATCAAACCAAATCAAGGTTTTCCAAACTAGTCGGGATTAGCGAACTACACTGAAGTAATCATTTATTTTATTTCCCAATCCCAACTTATTCATCCCCTGGAGCAAAACTGGTAATACTCGATATCTAACACCACGGTGTTATCAGTAAATATTAATTACCATTTCACGTTCAAATCTAATTAAAGATTTAGCTATCGCCTGGAGTAAAACTGGTGGTACTCCATTTTCGATCATTTTCTTGAATTGATAATTTTAATTATCACATTCACTTTTCAATCTAATCAAAGATTCATTAAAACTCTATTTAGTTTTAATCTTCCCAAAATTCAATATTAATAATTATTCAAAGCTAAGAATTTAATCTTATCTTTAACTGGGTTAAAGAACTAATGTCATTTAAAACACAATTCACGATAAACCCAAAATCACATTCCATTCCATCAGTCTCTAACCGTAAATTAGCAAGAGAATAATTCCCTAAGTATTAACCCCGAAGGCTGAAACCAACATCAGATCAATACTCAGGAAACCATTCAACTTAGCTAATCTCCAGTTAGTTTCTAATTTTCTTAACTCCATTGGGTTTAAGAACGGTATTGTGACGGCCCGCCCCGCACCAACCGACATTTACTCCAAAAGTGCGTTGTACACATGTCCAGTTAGCACGGAACGGGTCGTCAAAAGGAAAGGGAAGAAGGAAATGAACATACAAAGAACCTGTAGAATGTCTCACAGTGCATAGAACAAAATATAATAATAACATACTTGACATAAAACAGGAGAGACAGTGCATAAGCTGAAAATCAGAACTAAACTTCATAGCAGCGGAAATCCAAAATACAGCTTATTACAACTTTCAAACTGTCTCAAAGCAAAAGTAAGATAAATGAGGTACACTACTAATGCCCAAGTAGCGACCACCAACGACACAGGGAGAATGTGTGTATATATATATATATCATACGTGGAAGCCTCCTGCCCGCCTCCGAATTAGCTACTCGCGCATCACCAGCTAACCTGTCTCTAGTCTGCTCGTGTGAGCACCCAGAGTAATAAGAGGAGACATAAAACTCTGGGTCAGACATAAAGCCTGGTATGAGCGATAAGCATCTAAAGTGAACAATAACAGGTAGACTAAAACATACCTGAACCTGCAACCAAAGAGTTAGCACTACATACTGTACAACACTCCAAGGTACTATATCAAACGGTGTAATGATACGGAGGTGGGGGAGGTGTGCATGTCATAGGGATGGCAAACAATCAAACATAGCATCCATCCTCACATCTCTCACTCAGTGCGTAAAGCATACGATATTCACCACTTCGATCACCCAACATACCATGCTACGATCACTCTGCCCCATGAAGTCATAAATGGCTTCACTGCACTGATAACGTAGCCACTAATCCTTTGCTATGTCCACTTTGCCCTATGGAGTCACAAGAACCCCACTGCACTGGCTCATAGCCTTACCAATCCTTACTATGTCCACTTGCCCCATGGAGTTATTCACCCCATCTGCGCAGGCTCATAGTCTTACTACGCATCACCTTGCCCCTCAGGTCATAATGACCCTACTGCACTGATAACGTAGTCTTGCTACCATCACCTTGCCCCTCAGGTCATAATGACCCTACTGCACTGATAAGTAGCCCATCATTCATTCTTAGTGGTGAATCGAAGTTATGAACGTCGACAACTCCTTAGCACACGTCCCGCAGCAAAGTCCAACTCATGAAGTGAACTCATTGGTTCCCAACTGGTTCCGGGATCCTGAGCTCTAACTTCCATTTGGACTACCTTTGCATCTCGGGTTATTGATCAATACTGGGTCGGGTTCCTCCTCAAGCCATCGGTTCGGGTCGGATATCCTCCATCTGCTCGGGTCGGGTCTTCTCCTGGTGCGGTTCAGGTCGGGTATCCTCCATCGATTCGGGTCGGGTACTTCACCTCGGGTCGGGTCGGGTGTCATCTCCCCTCCAGCTCGTGCCTCCGTTCCGATCCGTGTCCTCGTCCTTCACATGCTCCTATCTGATCCATCCTCATGCCTCCGCTCCGATCCGTCCTCCTCGATCCGATCCGTCTTCCTCGATCCGATCCGATCCCAGTTCAGCTAGCATGGACTTCCTTTTTGCCACTTTTTCCCAAGTGTTGGGTTCCGATCCGATCGGATTCTTTGCTCAGTTCAACATGTCCGATCCGAGCCCCACATCCGATCCGATCCGAACCCTGCACTGTTTTCTGAAACTGTTCCAGCAAGTGTTTACGCCATTCGACGACGTTTTCGACCATTCTAACTATTGAAATCAATCACAAAGCATTTCATACAGTCATAGCAACATGCATAATCAACCACAAACATCAATATAATAGGTCAAAATGGATCAAACATACCCCAAAATCCCATATCTCCCCCTAAGCATGTTTAGGTGAAACTAATGATGGGATTAGCAAAACTTAACCAAATTAACCCAATTCATATCAGAGGTCTAAAACATCATTTAAGAATTTATGAACATTTTTCCCGAATTTTATCATGTTTAAATTCGCTAATTAACACTAATCAACCCTAATTAGCCATAATTAGTGCAAAACTATGCAAATCACTCACCTTAGCCACAAAATAAACTAAGATCTGAAATAATTCTCTGATTTGACATGAATTTCAATGCCAAACAGCATCTCCTATGTTGCTTTGGTGAAGATCTTCCTTGATTAGAGGTTGCTAAGCTTAATCCTTGACCAAAAGATGATTTGGAGGTGATTTAGAGGTTGGAGGCCATTTTTAGGGTTCCTTGGTGATAAGTGGAGGCTAGAAAACTGAAATGGAATGATCCTCTATCTCATTTCAGCCTCCCCATAACCCTAATCCCGAAATGGGTTATGGGCCTACTCACTAATCACCCGATTTGGCCCGGTTAAGCAGTTTTTCACCCTCCAAACCTTATTTCAGCCATATCTCCCAAACGGTAAGTCCGTTTGGCTATTATGACCACTCTACGGAAAGGTAAACCATCAAACGAATTCAATGGAAGTGGTTTCAGGTCAAAATTCCTTTCCAATCAAAAGTTATGGCCAAAACAGTACTAACTAGAGACAAAATGGTCATTTAAAAATCGACAAAAATCATGAATATGGGAAATGACTCTAATGGATGTTTCCCAAAGTTACATGACCATACGACTTCACATGGGAAAGAAATAAATGTTCTACAATCCTATGATGTGTAGAATACGGGTCGTTACAGGTATTTTTAAAGATACCATTCACGACAAACCCAAAATCTCATTTGATATTAAATACAAGACTCTGATTAGAAAATATATCGGCTTATATTCAATATCAAATTCTGAAATCCACAGATATCGTATTGGAATAACGATATATATATTTTCCAAATTCCTCCTCAATGTCTGTATAATCAAAGAATCCAATATCGAAATATTCCGAAGATAATTTCGATTCAAATCCATTCCAATTCATATATTGGAAATTCTGGTTATTTTTAAACCATTTCAAATCCAATTTATTTATTTCTAAAAATAAATAAATTATTTTTCTAGTTAATAACCAGTTTATTTCAATAAAAATATATTTTTATCTATTCAAAACTGGAATTTTTCATCCAAAATCTTTCCAAATCATTTATTATGATTTTACATAATTTTTCCATATTTTTAATAATTTATTATCGCCTGTACAGTCGGTTTTCAATAACGGCCACCGAACTGCATCCATAGCGACCTTTTCTGAAATTGATTTGGACATATCTCCAAATCTATCCATTTGATTTCAAATCTCTTATATTCATTGGAAAGCTCTTTTTGATATGAACCCAATGGTCCTAGTTTTAGAAGAATCCAACGGTCGGATCTACCGTAACATCCATTTGAAGTTAATGGTCGAAATTCGCGAATTGCCGCTGCGCGGCGCGTTATATTCAGGCCGTCATAATATATAATATATATATATATATATATATATATATTAAATATTTTGTCGATTTCCATTTAAAACGAATTTTATAAATCATTTTATATTCGTTTTAAAAACGATTTCCACTTCCATTTCAATTTCAAATCCAAATTGAGTATTGCAATATAAATTCGTATTAAATTCATTTCAAATCGATTTCGATTCAATTCAAATTTCAATTCCATTTCAATTCGTTTTGAATTCATTTTAAATCGATTTCAATTCAATTCGATTTCCATTTCAATTCGTTTTAAATTCATTTTAAATCGATTTCAATTCAATTTTCAAATGTAAATCAATATTTAATTTTCATATCATTTCATTATTAAAATGATAATATTTTCAAAATATCAGATTTTGAAACCACTTTTCGATAATCATTATAAAATGAATAAAATCGACAAAATTCCCGTTCGTGTTAAAATGGCGTTTAACAACTTAACATGGCTTCACATTTCAATATTCACTGAATATTATCATAAAATATTCGTTAATTCTGAACTGGAATTCGACTCAATCAATTACCATATAATTTTATTTATATGGATTTCAACGTCACATGTATACCACAATAATGATAAACAATCATTAAAAATTCATACAACATCCAGAGTGCATTCTACAACTGTATAAGCATTAAAATAAGTAAATAACGCTTATACAGTCTGTCAACCCATCGATTGACATACCACTAACTATTGGGATCAGTGTATGTCAGATATTATCCCAATACCCATGTGGGATTTTCAAACAACTCATACTGTTTATTATTTGTGCAGTTGGGCGATGTATAAAATTTATTGTCCCAATCAATATCAGATAAATAAGTGTACATAAACAAACCATCCGGTTTGTAAATGAATATTTATTTTATTCATATCCACGTTAAAAATTATATTTTTAACTCTAAAATATTTATTTCAACACATGAATATTTTATACAGTTCATTTATACAATAAAAATGATATTATTATTATTATTCAAATATTTTTATTCAACACATGAATATTTTATACAGTCCATTTCACGTCACAATCAATTTCAATAACACAATGCAATCAACCAAACAAGTCGTCCATGGTCAGTGGACGACGGGGAGCAGTTCATATATGCAGCTATAAAATAAACAACTGTACAAAAATAATAGTGAGAAGTTCTCACATTGGTTCCTTAATTTCTGTATCGTTTGGATTTGAATTTTCACGAAATTCTGATTTGCTCCGTTTCAATTCCAGTCAGTTCCATGTTGTAGTGCTCTTCGACACTAGTCCAACGCTTTTGAAATCGTTCGATTTGATCCTCGCATGAGAGAGATATTGATTTTTAAACATTTACTACAATACGAGATAATTAATCATTAATTAATTAAATTAAATTAATTTCCTTAACCTTTAACTAATTCTTCTTCCCGTTCGTTATTTTATGTTCCCCGTAACCCAATACCTCGCCTCGAACTCAGCCCAACCGCCATCACCTCGATGCGCTAGAGGATGATCCGAGCGCACCACGTGAAACGCCTCCAACACCTCGCCTGGCGCCAGCAACAAGGCCGAGTTCAGCGGTCCTCTAGTCCTCAAATTTTGTGCGAAGGTGGCCAACTTTGGACTTTGATTTCAGACGATTCACGAAACAAAACTCCATCATCACCATTGAACCTCTAGAGCTCGAGGAGCTGATTGATTTTCCCTCTTGTAATTTCGAACTTCATTGTTTAGATTAGAAGAAAAGAGGGAGGGAAGGGATGAACGATTTCTCCCGTTTATTTTAAAGCTAGCAGTGGGTTAAAGAGTTGGCTAGGGTTTTTGTCCGGTCAAGCCTATATTTATACCCCTTTTTTTAAATTAATTTATTTAATTCCAATAATACCTATATTGATACAAACTCCAAATCAAACCCAATGACTGTCACCTCTAGCTAACTACCCTCATTTTAAACACAATGGGATATGTTTCGTTAGCCCATTCGATCCTTTCGATCAGCTTTCCTTTAAACTAAAATATAAATCAGTATATATTGATTTTGAACTACATTTTAATTTATCAGGGCCACATACTGGTTCTAAAAATTCCAAAAAAATTATTTCTAGCTTCGTATTGATGATACGGTCCTAACAAAACTAATTTCGTTGAATTTGAAGACCGTTTGAAAAATGGCCAATTTCTGGCCGATCCAATTTGATTGAAACTATCAAAACACGTTTTCCTTTTCCACGCTCACGTATTGATTCCAATAATTACAAAAATTGCAACCTAGCAATAATTCAACATCCCGGATCTAACAAAAGTGGTTTCATCGAAAATGGAGGTCGTTTGCAAAATGGCTATTTTTAAGGCTTTTATATACATTAAAAAATATATATATATATTCCACAGTGACTTTTCTGAATTTTAAACTGGACGTAATTCTCAACTTATACGCTAAAATTTCAGTTTCTTACATCCGTTAGAAAGATATCATTAAACAGATTCCAATATTTCTAGTTTCGATGAAATCCGATTTATTTTGAATCCTGTAAATTCATTTGAAATTAGAAATCGAATTTTCAGACTGCCGCGCCATTTCAGGCTCATTTTATATTTAAAATAAATTTATTTGTTTTAACTTCGTCGAAAATAAATTTTTAGTCGTTATTATTCAAAATGATTCATTTTAAATTTTCAAAATCCATTAAGATTGCCAAAATAAAAATTTAAAATTGGTTTTGATTTTCTGGGTTGTTACAATCTCCCCCACTTAAAATCTTTTCATCCTCGAAAAGGAATGGAACTGAAAGTTGTTTAACTAACCAACTCAACTTTCATTCTATCTTTCATTCTTCAACTTTTCAGTTTCTAAGAATTTCTAATTTTTCAAAAATTTGCCTAACACCATAAATTTTCGAAAAATTTCGCCATAACCTCCTTTGTATGGGAAGGGGTTTGGAAATTTATTGGGTCATATTAGGCACCCAATAAATCCTAAAAGTTACACATATTTTTAGTGATATATTCTTGTGTCCACAGGGGAGTGTTTATAGATCATAACTTCAGAGAATAAATTCTCGTCACCCTATAAATGGTTTTTGTGCCTTAATGACTAGAGAGACGTGATTATTGTCAACTCCAGACCCGTGTGGGTTTTTTTTTATTAATTTGGCAATTTACTGTTACATTTTATATAGTCCATATCAATCTTTGGTTCAACCTAAAATATAATCATCGCCATACAAGCCTCTCGCTTGTATGGTAAATCTTCAACCTCGTCACATAAGCTCCAAATGCTTATGTGGTATATGATAGAGTATTCTATCTTCTCGCAGTATGCCATGTAGTGTAGTTCAAAATTAATTGTTACTATCCTATGGCGACATTTATGATTTCACATAGAATAATCAGCACTCCGCATCCAATGGCATTCACAGGAGTTTATATATATTCCGCAGCCAACTCATTAAGGCTTACCTATTTGTCGGGCATGCAAATAAATTCATTACTCTATAGCTAATACATTCTCCTATTCAACATATGTATATATATGCAGAACTAAGCTAAAAATAATATTTCTAGCAAACAAATATTTATTTCAACACACGGTTATTTTTAGTGAGTCGTATACATGATAAAAATGATATTTTTATCGTTCAAAATATTTATTCAACACATGAATATTTTTATTAGTTGAATCAATACTCAAACATCACAGCCAACAATCAATTTGTTGATTAAATTTTCAAACATATATATATAATTTTTATATACTCAAAAATCATATTTTAGTGTCAAGTCACAAACAGTAAATTCTAGTTAGGTTTTGGTTCTCACACCAACTGATTGGAAATTATATAGATATTCACTTTCGAAACTCGAACACAGATGCTGATAATGTCTAGAACATCATATGAATCATCTTCGGGCGACTACAGTGTGATTCTATATCTACAGAGTATACTTGAGATTTCGTATACACGTCGACTAGTCAGACGTATATTCAAAATCTCCTCATACTTGATAGTCCAAATCAATATAAAATAAAATAGTCAAATACGTAAAATAAAGTTCAAATTTTCAAAACAAAGTTTGTTTTCATTTTTATTTTAAAAATATAATCTTCACACTCGTTCTAGGATAGTACTGATGCTATCTCTAACGAGTCATCCTCATTGGATATTACTAATTTAATCTTTGATGAATTCTTTCATTTGGTTCTAATGTGTCTTGTTCTCGAGCACTGCAAACCAAAGCTCTGATACTAAATGTAGCGACCCAGAGTTTAGGTTAAAACAATAAACTCCAGGTCAGTCATGTGACTAGTGTGAGAACTAAAACAGTTATTAAAACTTTACTTTAAAATAAGGTAAATTAAGGGACCACACCGTATAACACGGAACCGGTTTACCCCCAAGAAAACCAGTGCCTAAAACAAACAGCGCAATGCTGAATAAAGAAAAATGAAGCTATTATAAAACTCAGGTCCCATCACACAATGCAACACAAGCCGAAGGATAGAGTTTTACCTTATAATAGCCAAATATACTTGGTACGTTTTAAAAACAAATCTTTTATTATTACTATAAGTGAAGAAATCAACATCAAATATAAATGTATCAATCATAGACGGCATGGGTATCATATACAATGTCGCCAATACTAGGCTCTATAATCAAAACCGAAATGTCATGTATTTGGAAACTGGATTTCCATCATGATGGTTACTTATTCGAAAGATCTATCGCGTAGTGCAATTCCTCACGGTTTACGTCGCAGGCATGCAAAAACACCGTAATGCACATCCGCACTATCCAGGAAACAAGTTATTACGGCCTACGTCGTAGGCATGCGAAAACACCGCTAACTTTATCCATCAGGGAATCGGGGGGTGTGCCTTATCCCTCACCTCAGTCGACCGAATTCATGACAACTCATACGGTGTCTATCCTCATCTCAAAATCATACCGATCTAACAGTCAGTTTACCACCATACTGGTGTGTGAGGCTTGCGACTTAACGCTACACAAAGTTGTGCTATATTAAAGATGTGCTTTGATCATCAACCACAAGACTCTGCTTTTCAACAGAAGCCTTGATCATTTGCCACTTAGCCATGCTACACAGGCAATTTACGTCATGCGACTGATGTCTATTAATATACAACCTCTGGTCCCATACGTCTTAGAGAAGGGTGAAGTAAGGGAATAAATTCCCCTTCATCAGGAAGATGTATATTTAATACAGATCAATCAGCATAGAATAAAATCCAATGTTAGATACACCATCCATTTACAAGTTCGTTCTGGGTTTGAACGAAACTGGAGGCACCTTATTCCTCGTCTCGTATGTCCAATACAGGAGAGAGGCCCTCGCATACCCGTACAATCAACAAGTACGTCCAGACGGCTACCATTGTAGCCCCTCCAAGGTAGCCACTCCAATCATGAGCATCAGTAGCACCCATCCACTCGATGTGAAGATCCTCGGTCTTGCACCGACTTCAATCTCTTCGACTTATCGTCGAATCAGTTATTCAGAATGGGTATAAACCCGACATTTCCGAATAACTCGCGTATCTTATAATCAAGTGCTATAACAACACATCACACGCCTCATTCCAATCCAGAATATTCTTTTATTCCAATATTTTTTTCCTTTGGGAAATGTTCCCATTAATTTTATCAGAGATAAATTCTTTAAATTTATTCTTTAATCTTCCTTTGGATATCAAACCATATTAAGGTTTTCCAAACTAGTCGGGATTAGCGAACTACACTGAAGTAATCATTTATTTTATTTCCCAATCCTATCCTATTCATCCCCTGGAGCAAAACTGGTAATACTCCATATCTAACACCACGGTGTTATCGGTAAATATTAATTACCATTTCACGTTCAAATCTAATTAAAGATTTAGTTATCGCCTGGAGTAAAACTGATGGTACTCCATTTCCTATCATTTTCTTGAATTGATAATTTTAATTATCACATTAACTTTTCAGTCTAATCAAAGATTCATTGAAATCCATTTAGTTTTAATCTTCCCAAAAATCAATATTAATGATAATTCAAAGCTAAGAAATTGATCTTATCTTTAACTGGGTTAAAGAACCATTGTCATTTAAAACATAGTTCACGATAAACCCAAAATCACATTCCGTTCCATCAATCTCCAACCGTAAATTAGTAATAGAACAATTCCTTAAGTATTAACACCGAAGGCCAAAACCAACATCAGATCTATACCCAGGAAACCATTCAACTTAGCTAATCTCCAGTTAGTTTCTAATTTTCTTATCTCCATTGGGTTTAAGAACAGTATTTTTAAAGATACCATTCACGACAAACCCAAAATCCCATTTGATATTAAATACAAGGCTCTGAACAGAAAATATATCGGCTTGTATTCAATATCAAATTTTGAAATCAACAGATATCGTAATGAAACAACGATATATAGATCTTCCAAATTCCTCCACAACGTCTGTTTAACCATGGAATCCAATATCGAAATATTCCGAAGATAATTTCGATTCAAATCCATTCCAATTCATATATTGGAAGTTTCGGTTATTTTTAAAACCATTTCAAATCCAATTATTTATTTCTAAAAATAAATAAATTATTTTTCTAGTTAATAACTAGTCCATTTCGATAAAAATATATTTTTATCTTTTCAAAACTGGAATTTTTCATCTAAAATCTTTCCAACTCATTTATAATGATTTTACATAATTTTCCATATTTTTAATAATTTTATTATCGACCGTACAGTCGGTTTCCAATAACGGCCACCGAACTGCACCAATAGCGACCTTTTCTGAAATTGATTTGGACATATCTCCAAATCTAACAATTTGATTTCAAATCTCTTATATTCATTGGAAAGAACTTTTCGATACAAACCCAATGGTACTGGTTTTAGGAGAATCCAATGGTCGGATCTCCCGTAACATCCATTTGAAGTTAATGTTCAAAATTTGCGAACTGCCGTTGCACGGCGCGTTCTATTCAGCTTATTATTATATATATATATATAATATTATATTATATATTCGTCGATTTCCATTTAAAATGAATTTTATAAATCGTTTTAAATTCATTTTAAAAATGATTTCCACTTCCATTTTAAATCTGAATTAAATATTCCAATATAAATTCGTTTTAAATTCATTTCAAATCGATTTCAATTTAATTCGATTTCAATTTAATTCGATTTCAATTTAATTCGATTTCAATTCCATTTCAATTCGTTTTGAATTCACTTTAAATCGACTTCAATTCAATTCGATTTCCATTTCAATTCATTTTAAATCAATTTCAATTCAATTTTCAAATTCAAATTAATATTTAATTTTCCATATTATTTCAATATTAAAATGATAATATTTTCAAAATATCAGATTTTGAAACCACTTTTCGATATTCATTATAAAATGAATAAAATCGACAAAATTCTCGTTCGTGTAAAAATGGCGTTTAACTACTTAACACGGCTTCACATTTCAATATTCACTAAATATTATTTTAAAATATTCGTTAATTCTAAACAAGAATCAGACTCAATCAATTACCATATAATTTTGTTTATACGGACTTCAACATCACATGTATACCACAATAATGATAAACAATCATTAAAAATTCATACAATATCCAGAGTGCATTCTACAACTGCATAAGCATTAAAATAAATAAATAATGCTTATACAGTCTGTCAACCCATAGATTGGCATACCACTAATTATTGGGATCAGTGTATGTCAGATATTATCCCAATACCCGTGTGGAATTTTCAAACAACTCATACTGTTTATTATTTGCGCAGTTGGGCGATGTGTAAAATTTATCGTCCCAATCAATATCAGATAAATAAGTGTACATAAACAAACCATCCGGTTTGTAAATGAATATTTATTTTATTCATATCCACGTTTAAAATTATATTTTTAACTCTAAAATATTTATTTCAACACATGAATATTTTATACAGTTCATTTATACAATAAAAATGATATTTTTAATATTCAAATATTTTTATTCAACACATGAATATTTTATACAGTCTATTTCACGTCAAAATCAATTTCAACAGCACAATACAATCAAACAAACAAATCGTCCATGGTTTGTGGACGACGGGGAGCAGTTCATATATGCAGTTATAAAATAAATAACTATACAGAAATAATAGTGAGAAGTTCTCGCATTGGTTTTTGAATTTTTGTATCGTTTGGATTTGAATTTGCACGAAATTCTAATTTGCTCCGTTTCAGTTCCAGTCAGTTCCATGTTGTAGTGCTTTTCGACCAACGCTTTTGAATTTTGTCCTCGCATTGATTTTTAAACATTTACTACAATACGAGACAATTAATCATTGATTAATTAAATTAATTTCCTTAACCCTTAATAATTCTTCTTCCCCCTTCGTTATTTTCTGTTTCCCGTAACCCAATACCTCGCCTCGAGCTTAGGCCAACCGCCATCACCTTGACGCGTTGGAGGACGATCCGAGCGCACCACGTGAAACGCCTAAAACACCTCGCCTGGCGCCGGAAACAAGGCCAAGTTTGGCGGTTCCCTGGTCATCAAATTTTGTGCGAAAGTGGCTAACTTTGAGCTTTGATGTCAGACGATTCACGAAACAAAACTCCATCATCACCGTTGAACATCTAGAGCTCGAGGAGCTGATTGATTTTCCCTGTTGCAGTTTTGAACTTCATTGTTTAGAGTAGAAGAAAAGTGAGAGGGAAGGGATGAACGATTTCACCCGTTTGTTTTAAAGCTGGCGGCGGGTTAAAGAGTTGGCTAGGGTTTTTGACCGGTCAACACTATATTTATACCTCATTTTTTAATTAATTTATTTAATTCCAATAATTCCTATGTATTGATACGAACTCCAAATCAAACCCAACGACTGTCACCCCTAGCTAACTACCCCGATTCTGAACACAATGGGATATGTTTCGGAAGCCAACTCGATCGTTTCGATCATTTTTCCTTTAAATTAAAATATAAATCAGTATATATTGATTTTGAACTACATTTTAATTTATCAGGGCCACATACTGACTCTAAAAATTCCAGAAAAATTATTTCTTGCTTCATATTGACGATACGGTCCTAACAAAACTAATTTTGTCGAATTTGAAGACCGTTTGAAAAATGGCCAATTTCTGGTCGATCCAATTTGACTAAAACTGTCAAAACACGTTTTCCTTTGCCACGCTCACGTATTGTTTCCAATAATTAGGAAAATTGGAATCTAGCAATAATTCAACATCCCGGATCCAACAAAAGTGGTGTCATCAAAAATGGAGGTCGTTTGCAAAATGTCTATTTATATGGCCTTTATATATATTAAAATATATATAAATTCCACAGCGACTTTTCTGAATTTTAAACTGGACGTAATTTTCAAATTATATGCTAAAGTTTTAGTTTCTTACATCCATTAGAAATATATCATTAAACAGATTCATATATTTCTAATTTCATTGAAATCCGATTTATTTTGAGTCTTGTATGTTCATTTGAAATTGGAAATTGAATTTTCAAATTGCCATGCCATTTCAGGCTCGTTTTATAATTAAAATAAATTTATTCATTTTAACTTCGTCAAAAATTAATTTTTAGTCGTTATTATTCAAAATAATTTGTTTTAAAATTTTAAAATCCGTTAAAATTACCAAAATAAATTTTTTAAATTGGTTCTAATTTTCCGGGTTGTTACAAGCCCAAAGGTGATTGAACCGGGGGTTAGGCCAGTGGTGTCCAAGTTTGTCCAGACCCATGCTCAAGCACTGATTGGCCCTGTCCGTGGTATCCTATAGGGTGAAAGCCTTGCCGAAAAGTGGGTCAACATTTTACCCTCCGAAGTACATCACGTGTTGGATGGGATGTGCTTTGAATAAGTCAAGCTGCATCTCTTTAGAACGTCATTCACCATTGGGAGTGCAGTGTTGAATAGTTATGTCTTCTTAAACATTTCTGTCACTTGGACTTTTTCTTGCATTAATAGCTTGTCATGTATCACACTACTTTAACTGATGCTTATTTGGCCAAAGCATGTGGCCAGGGCAGTCGTGATGAACACGTAAACATTTAAGCTCGTCGAAACAAGAAGTCAAATTCTTTCATCATAAGTCATGTTGGATCGTTGGCTACCATGTGTGATTGTACACACACAAGTCGTTGCCAAACGATGTCGTCTTCCTATGCAAGTCAAGCGCTTGGTCGAGTCAGACCTTCTTTTACATACGAGTCAATGCATGGTGAAGTTATCCAAGTTATGAGATAGTACATGAACTTTCGGGCTCTGAGCAAGCCTGTGGCTTATTGGGATAGAGCACATCAGAACTGGCGTGTGAAATTGACATTTGCACTCAGCTTTGGAATATGCCAACATTGGGATATTAATCTAGGACTCCATGATCACATTGAATCATACTAATAATAAGTCAGAAAAGCACAATCACTTCAGATCATATTAATAGAAGACCAGAAACCCATAGTCGCAACAAACCATATTTAAAGAAATCCACGATCGCTCTAGATTTCTTTACAGTCTAATGATCACATGCAAGTTAGTACAATATGTTGTTGAAATCATGTGAGCTAGTGTCTGGTATGATCGTCAAAATCATAAGGTGGTATAGAAGTTTATCTCACTTTCCATTCAATGTAGTTGTGATATAAGTCTTGGAAGCCATGCTTGACCCATAAGCTGGCTCATTTGAATGGGTAAAGAAAGTCATGTCTAGCTTGCAAGCTCTCTCACTTGAATAGGCAATACAAATCATGTCATAGTCCGAAGATATAGTGTTGATGTTTTGAATCACGCGCCAAGTCAGGATCATGTTCAAAGTCGATTTGTGAGTCAACGCTCATGTTCCCAACGCCAGTGGAGGACAAGCGAAGTCATTGTTTATTCCCCCAGCGTTGGTGGGGTTTGAGCTAAGTCAATCGGACATCCAGTCTTTAAGCCTTTATACTTCCCGTCGATACATTGGGTTAAAGTTGTAGGTTTAGAAATCTTCTACTGACCCAAGTTATTTTACGACCTCTTTTGAGTCTGTGAGATTCAGAATTGAATAAGCAAATGGTTGAACCAACATTCACTTAGGCATTGTCCCTTTACTTTAGTCAGAAACTCCTCACCTCATCAAGCGTTAGTCAACTTAGCTACCCTTATTTGATTAGTCACAAAGTTGAGCAAGCTCATAAAAATGCAAGCAAATGAATGTCATTAGGAAGTTAATCGATCCCCTTCGTTCATGTTTCAGCATAGTCCGATATAATCATGCTTTTGTTGAATTTATTCCACATGCTCGATTCTATTGAGCTTAACAAACAAGATTATAGACTTAATCAGTAAAATTGTTTCTCTCTGGATTCACACATTCCTGTCATTCTTTTTTGGGGATTTTCCCTTGCCCTTATCACTTATTGAGTTGGATGGACTCCATTCTTTATCATGAAAAGATCAAGATCGTCCATCTCGATGTTAGCGTTCTCTTGTTGTGGGAATCTATCTACCTTAGAATACAATTCACCAAGATTTCTGGATGGGTCTCATTGTAGAAAGGTTTTGAAGTCCGTTTAATCCAAAATACTTTACATAGTAGCGATAAGTACCATGGACAATTTTGGTTGATCCATCATTGCCACCTCCTCATTAAGCCTTTCCAGAAATGAGCGTATGGTCTCATCGGACCTCTACTTAGTAGAAGTTAGGGACATGACACTTTTGGGTCGAGCTATGTGGACCCTTGACTGCTCGATGGAGCTGATGACCAATGCGTTCCAGCGGTGGATCGATTCAGGTGCAAGCTGCCAAAATCATATAGCATAAATGTAATGATAAGTGGGAAGCACTTTGTCATGATGTTGTCCGACGCCGATAACACTTCCATTTGGTGCATATGGCATAGCATATGCACGGTAGGATTGATTCTACCATTGTAAACCTCCACAGATGGTAGTTTGAAGTCCTAAGGATTGTAGAAATTCCGATGTCCCATGCGAAAGGGCTATGATTGACATTATCCACATCATCTTGAGATGTGCATAGAGTAATCGAGCAGTCGAATTACGTTGCTCGAAGCTCATATCCCGTGCCCCCAGCCATGGGGGTTTGCTAAGTAGTGAGCATTAAATCCATGTATTCTTTGGATTCATGTTCTATTTTTGTATTGCAAGTTCGAGTTGGATGTAGAATGATTTGTTACTGTCTGGCCCATATTAGTCTTTGGTTTCCATCCGAACTCTAAGGATCAGAGTTAGGTGGTGAAAGGTCAGATTGTATTCGTGACAAATGCTCCCATTTTCCCCTTAAGCCTTCCAATCGGGAAGTAGGTTGGGATCAATAATAAATGGTTACTCTGCATTCATTTTCTGATCCTTAAGTGGCCTGTTAGGATTAAAGCATAAGTTAGATACAAGTAAATAAGTTATGTCGTTTGTAAATACTTTTCAATAGTTATGTCCCCAGTCCGTGGGTAAGGACAAAAGATAGGTTGTCGGATCACACCTCCATTCGAATCTAGACATGCATGCATAAAAATGAGGCATTGCTTCAAAGCTTAAGTGATTGGGTTATCTAAATGCTCGCGTCATTGAATTTTTCATTCAGTGTACTTGCAGGGTGATACTCGTCATTGTACTTGAGTTATAGTCCGTCATACATGGGTATGTATGTCGATTTGAAATAACACTCTCGAGGCCTCCTTTCGGTCATTCCCTTCACTCGTGTGATATGTTATTGAACATCCCACTCTCAAAGCCTCATTCTGGATGTTGCCTTAAGTCGCGTGGAAAGTTTAGCATTAGGCATCAATGTCAGTCGTTTGAATATGGCCCTTTGTTGTTGTGCACAAGTGCGACCCTCGTGTCTTTGCTTTGCACATGTACATAAACTTGAAAATTGAATAGGATAATTTGATTAGTTTGCGAGTTACAAAGTCAATTTTTATGTCACAAGCAAGTCTAGCTTGAAATGAAAATAAGTTAAGTGTTAAGCTGTCTCTCTTAGAACAATTAAATGTCATGATGCTGAATGTCACGGCCGGGGGGCATACTATATATCCCAATTAATAACTGTGAATCATGACTCGCGTCTGTCACACGTTCAAAATTAACTTGAAGTCTATGTCCATGCCCCCAGCATTGGTGAGAACCAGACTAAGTCATTTGGATGTCCGGTCTGTAAGTCCTTTATACTCCAATCCTAGGCTAAAGGGAGATGGAGTTTGTGTGGACGTCGTAATGTTGTCCTTTAAATTCTCTCATAAGCAATGAGATTTAGAGTTGTGGATGTCATGGTTCATCCTTTATAATCTCCCGAGTTTAGTCAGGGTCAGAGTTTTGAGTGGTCATTAAACTTGGCATGCCCATTACACTTGCACTGGGTTTATACTCCTATCCAAGCTCTGAGGATTAGAGTTAGTCGGGCAAACAGTCGGGTCACATTTTCCTTCGCATCGTTCCCTTTGCCTTTGCTTCAAAGGCAAAAATCGCCTTGAGGATGGTTGGGTCACATCCATATTGAGTTTATACTCCTTTTGTTGGAAGCATGGGAAAGAGTTAAAGATGTCGTTGGGAGGGCAGTCGAGTCATACCCATCCTTATCTTAACATTTCACTTTTTCCCCCACGTCGAAGGCAGAAGTTGTCAGTGGACGGTTGCGCCATGTCCAAACTGAATTCTGCCCGTCGTCTTAAGAGTAAAGACATTGTTCTGACGAATGGTCAGCTCACATTCATTCTAATGTCATTCTCTTTCCCCCACATCAAGGGAAAATGGTCATTGTGCATTTCAAAGTATTGCGCCCTTTTCACCATTGCGCTCTTCCTGTCGGGTCAAGGGATAGAGTCGTCAATCTAATGGGTGGTCGTGTCACACCCGAATACATCTCTATGTCTTGCCTGGAGAATCGAAGGCTAGAGGCTAAGTAAGAATCATTTGTATGCCCATTCATAGATAGCGCATTTTGAACACATGTGTGTTTATCCTCTTGCCCCCGCATCAAGGGCAAAAGGCCAGTAGATGAATGGTTGAACTCCATCTATGTCATATTGTTGGCATCAAGCCAAGAGTAAGCAGGTGAACAGTCGAATCACGTTCGCCAAAGCTCTATGTTCCTCAGTTCAAACTATATGAGGACAATTTAGCACTGAAATTTGGGTACTTGCATCATTCATATACAAATTTGCATGAGTCGGTCATGTCAATAACTCAGGAAGCATGTAAAGGTAAGATGATGATTGGGAGGTAATTATATTGATAGACGGTGTCGTTTCCTCTATTTGGATTTATGTGATCTAATGGTGTCGAGCGTAGGATCTTGCCATATGGTCGAACTGAATCCATCTAGAGTCAGATTTTGACTTTGAAATGCAAAGATCGATGCACAATTGGCTTGAGGTCGGCCATGCATGAGCCAAGGAGTGGATGGCCATTTTAGATCCACCTTAAGCTATAAATCTTCGCTCATACAGACGACACAGTTTTGTAAACGAGCAGTTCAATTGGGCTTGTTATGGCGGTGTACCATAAGTTTGCATGCGGGTGTTAGAAGTCTGATTGGTACCAGATCCTGAGTACCTACACCATTCATACATAAATTCATATGAGTTAGTCACATCAATAACCAATAAGGCATGCAAAGATAAGAGACATGTTTAAAAATAATCCTATTAAAGGTATAAGTAATATTCTAAGTGAAAATGGCATTGCTAGTTCATTTTTCTTTATCCTATCTCTACCACGCGACGACTGCCAAAGCTTTTAGCTGATAAAGGATATCATTTCAGATTATTATGGTGCGGCAGTGCCAGGAACGAATAGACCTTGCTCGGGTCTTGAAATGACAAAGGCAGCTAGGCAGACTTTGGTGTGCGAAGGATAAGATTGTGTTTCCTTTGAATTGCCTTCTTGCCCCCACGTCAAGGAAATGGAATGAGGGTCAGGTAGTCAGATCTGTACCGCTAATGGTGGAACCTCATATTTTCGATGCTAGGACGCTAATCGGTAGGAGAACAATGGATCCATGCTTATAGAAGCTTCACCCTTTCCATGTCAAGAAGTGGGATACGGGGGTGCTTCGTCCATCCACAGCTATGTCCTCAGTCCCACGTCGGGAATAAGAATTGATGTGTAGGCAATCAATCAACATACATGCTTAAGTGTTTCATACCTTTAATTTTCCAAGTTTCGGGCAAGACTAAAGTAGTCGGCCTTACTTCAGATACAAATACGGTCATGCAAGGAAATAATGTATTAAGTTTGGATCAAATAATGGAATCATGAGAAATTCACACTAGGATTTCCTAGCTACCCCCTGTGTTTTGGGCATGAGACAATCGGCAGACGGTCAATGAGGGGAGTCAAATTGTGAATCTCCACGTTCTATTGTCAAAACATTTGCCGTAGAAGTCCCTTTCGTATACATCTTCCATCAAGCGGGAAGTTAATTTGTACTTTTATCGAATCATTCTGGGAAGTGAATTTAGTAATGAGATTCGTCGATGTTTATCCCAGTAACCTTCAGAGGAGAAAGGGTAATATCGAATTAGTCCAATTCAATGTTTAATTTAGATAGTCTTCCAATTGCCTCGGGTAAGGCCTGTCGTAGCAGCTATTTGGTCTAGGCTTTGATCGGATAAGTTTGAATATTGTAGCATGTCTTGCTAGGCTCTGAATGTTAATCGTAAGTTCTGTCACAACAAGAGTATGACATAGATTGAAAATGGCTGATTCATATTTTCTTTGATCTCGAGCTCTCATCTTTAGGCTGAGGTTAATTATCGAGCAGTCAAGTTTCTATCATATTTATGAGGATCCACAGGCTCAATCATGGCTAATTGAGGTTTAATTGGTACCTCACTCTGGGCATCTTGGTGCGTTTATTTAACACTTATCGGGTGGAAACCGATTGTCATCAGTGCGATTAATAGCAAATAGTCGTTGCAAAGGTCAGCTAAATTTTTTCGGGTAGTGAGTCGCAGGGCATATGTCCTTCATCATGTCAAATGAGTGAAGGGATACTTTGTAATGTTGGGATCCTTGGTCGCTTTTCAGTATCCCATAAATGAGACTTGTCGTCGTTAAGATCATCCGAGTCGTTTTCTGAATAGTGCCCGGACTGCTCCATATTAATGTCACTTGATTTAGTCAGTTGGGTAGGTCTATGTCATGTAAACCAAGTGGTCACCATTCATTCAAGAATAACATCAGTAAATAGGGTTCATGGCTCCAGTAAGAGTCCTAGTCATTTCCATTTTGTTGTTGATATTCTCGGACTAACCACTGAGTCTTGGTTGTTAAGCCTCGACGATCATTGTTGGCCACTACGATGTGGCACAGGATCGGGATGTCTTTGGGTCGGGTCGAACATGTCTTCAAGTTGGGTCAAACATGTCTTGCACGAGGTCGAGATGGTGGTTGGGTCAAGTATTTCAACCCGACATAGTTCGACCCAGGGACTAATCAACTCAGAACATTAAGTTTGGGCTTTTATTCGACCCGAAGCACCTGGTGAGTATAATCTGTTCAAATCAAGTCCATTCGACCCGAGCAGAGCTTCTGAATGAAACGTTGCCTATTTAACCTTCCTCCAACTTCTTCGGTTCCAGGAACTTTAAACCAGTTGGAGGTAGTGGATAGTCAAGTCGAACCATATTACAAGCATCCTCAGAATTTGCAAACTCCTTTTCTCACGTGCTAGTCTTGTACTGCAATGAAGTTCTATGCATCCGAGTAGTTAATAAGTCGAGCAAGTCAGCTATGGATCCCCACCAATGAACTACGACATCCATCAGTATATGAGAAGTTCTATGATAGAGAATGGGTTTAATTCTCAGTGAAAGAACCAAAAATGTTAGACCAAAAAATGGCACTAACACCCAAAAGGTTGTGTTTAGAGCATAAAATATAAGAAAATAACTGAAAATGCAAGAAGAAGCAATACAACAGTATTTTATAGTGGTTCGACATTAATGAACCTACATCCACTTCATAATCTTCTAATAATGTCAGAATATTAGAGTTACAATGAATGAGATTGTCAGAATCCCTCATACAACACTCTTTCTATTGATTATTTTGAGTTACAATCATAAATATCACTCATATTTTGAGATAAAGGCATTGGTAGCCATGGCTAAGTAGTGCAGAGCTTCACATGGACAAAAGTCCTTTGAAATTCCTTCGAAACATGTATTTACAGGCTGCAGCATGCTTCAAGTTGAATGGCTACATGGCATCCATCTAGAAGGGTTCGGAGCAGAAGTAGGGAACGTGGAGACAACCTCTTCAGTATGTGCATTTCCAAGTGGAACCGGATCCGGGTTTATAGGGGAGCATACCGTGAGAATATGTCCACTATCCACGTTCAGGAAACTATCCAAGTGGGGTCTGGTCCCATTCGACCCGAGTTGACCTGGATGTTGGAGCTTGATTCAAGCTAAGGTAAATAGGAAGGATCTCCTTTGATTTGAGACTTCATATACCCACTTCTTCGACCCTTCTATGCCCTTGATGTTGTTGGGCTTAGACGAGCCCAAAGGTGATCGAATCGGGGACTGGATCAATGGTGTCCAAGCTTGTCCAGACCCATGCTCGACCTTAATTAGCCCTAGCCGTGGTAGCTTATAGGACTACGGCCTTGCCAAAAGGCGGGTTAACAAATGATGTTGTGCAAGAGTTAACCTTAATAAAGTGTTTAATATGAAGTTAAACAAGGAAGAACGTATGTGAAGTAATCTAGTATAGAACTAGAATTATATAAGTGTAATTTTTAAATGAGGTTTATAAATAAGAAATAGATTTGAGTTGAGAATAGAAGAATATAAATTTTTGGTAAATTTGGAAAATGGTTTTTCAAGATTTATAAGGAATTTTATGGTTATTTAAAAGTGTTTGTGTATGTGAATGAATTTTGAAGATTTTAAAAGCACCGATTTTGTTTCAGTTACTGAAAAATAGTTATATTGATGACTGCATCATCATCGGTGATCATTTTCGAGTTTCTAAGTAAGACCTGCTGCTAGGAAAATTTTGTTGTAATTAAAGTGGAAGTCAGTTGAATCCGAAATTTATGATCATAAAATCTAGATTTTGGTTCCAAAAATTTCAACCAAGATTATGATATAAAAGCATATATTCCATGTGTTATAGCTAGTTGATTATGCGTTTAACTAGATATGATTTTTCATAGATTTAAGATGGAATAATCGATGATTTTGGATAGTCTAAATTTCCAATATTAGATTTGGAAACTTGGATTAGTTTATATTTAAGATAATAAGTGAATAGATTTGAAATTTAATAATTAAGCAAAGTTTGAATGTATAATTAAATTTAATTAAAATGAGCTCATCACGTAGCGGCAATTCGCAATTTTACGATTTGAACTTTGAATGAGTGTATAGAATCCAATATAAGTTGGAATTCTTTGAAACAAGAATCTTTCGAATCTATTGAACTATAGTTTTCTAATGAAGAGAAAAATCGAGATTTCATTTTGCACATATTAAGTTATGACTAAATCAATTTTTCAGAAATATCATAGTTTGGTAGTTTGCGAACCTCAAACTAAATATAAATGAAATAGAAGGTTTTAAATAAAAAAAATTGAGAAATAATAAGTATAAACTAGTTTTTGGATTAGTGAACCAGTTGAGTTAAGTAAAATGAATATGTTAGTTTTTATACACATAGTGAATACAAGAGCATGTTGAAATTTGGATATAAGTATTGAATAAAATATAATGCAGGAAATAAGTGTTTGTGAATGTGAAAAGTTTAATTTGCATAACACTTGAACTTAAGTTATATAATGATTGATAACTTGAAGTTAAAATTTAGGGAATGATTCATAAATGATATTAGTATAAGAATAAAATACTAAGAATGAAGTTGAATAAAAGAATTGGAATATTAATAAACCAATTGGAAAGAGTATGGTAAGATTTAAGAAGTTTGTTTTATTCTCTTTGCCATTGGATCCAGATTCGAGTGCATAATTTTATGGTGGCTTATACCAATAAGAGTTAGTGTTTTTCACTTGATTCTTGACGACGACATTGAATATAGGATTTTTGATAAGATTTTGTGATTCTTTATCATAGTAATGGCTATGCAATAACAATGGCAATTTCTAATCAGGAAACCAAATATGAGTCCGCACTAGAGTGATCGAGTGAGCGATACCAGTTTGGAAGTTAAATTATGTGACCGAGCAAGCGATCAAATTTGACATCGTATATGAATGGCTTATGTGTATCGTATGGGCTCTTAAAATAATTCATGTTATTTTAATTGACTTATGGGGAATTTGGAAATTAACTTTTAGTTACTTGAGGTAGCATGAATGGCCGGTTTTGTAATAACCTGAAGATATTGAGAAAACGGTGACGCTTAACAGATTTTTTTATCATCCTTGTGCGACGACGAGATTGATATTGTGAATAAAACACAAGTTAAGATTATTAGTGTTTATAGCAATATATGATAATGATGTGAGTTGATTGATTGTGATTGCATGTAGCGTTATGTCATAATTGTTTTGTTACCGATTTGCATTATTATTGCCAATCGCCTCGTATTTGGTTGTTGTTATGATTACCATGTTTGTTTATGCACATATTTGTTGTTATTATATTATTTGTTTACTTGCTTAACTCTCTTTTCGGTTATATGAGTAAATACAGGTTTATGGAAGCAAATGGTGCTAGTCGCTTTTGATTTCGTAAATAGAATTTTGTTTCCCAACAAATAGGTACATGTTTATGTTTTGATTTGTTTGGGTGATTTTATGCCCCAGATATGGGTAGTCGTTTGGCTTTTGTTTTCCTTTTGGATTGAATCAGACCCTGCGAGGTATTTGGGATTTTTCAGATCAAGCCGTGCAAAGGAGGTGCTGCCAGAATTTTTCGAAAATTTTAAGTGATAGAAAAGTTAACAAATTTTAGTAAGGAGTGTCTTTAAAGGAAAATTAATCGATTTATGACAATCTTCTTAACTTATGATTTCGGGGATGAAATCCATTTAAGTGAGGGAGAATGTAATAACCTGGATTTTTACATTGGAATATTTAATTAATATAAATATTTAAAACAATTAATTTAGGGAGCTAATGACTTGAAATTTATTTAAGTGAGAATTTGAACATTAAATTTACTCGAAAATGAAAATGTTGAGTTTGAAATCCAAAGTTTTAAGCTCTGCGAAATTCTATTTGAATACATATGATAACAATAAATTTTGTCAATGGATGTGAGTGTTTTGAAGTCGAATTATTATTTATCGATTTAATTTAATGCATGGAAAACAACCATTTTTCAAACAATCTCGGAATTCGACGAAACCGGTTTCAGCGAACCCAGAATGTTTAATCATTGTATGATTACAATTTTCGTAACAATTGGATTATTGAGTGAGCACATGCAATAAATATGTATCGATAATCGATTTGAAATTTTAATAATGACTGTTAAATACAATCAAATTAGATTCTGAAACAAGTTCCATTGTATTCGGAATATGGGTTATTAGCCATAAATGACAACTTGAACATTTCTTTTCGAGTTCAGAATTCTTTTATCTAGATGAATAGTGTTCCTGGGAGCCTTTATAAGCGTCTCATTGTTCACAGACTTAGGTCCATAACCCCAGCCTCCTTTTTTCTTCAATCAATGGTTCAAATTTAATTTTCAATCCATCCACAATTAGCATAAACTCTCAACTGCAAAGTTGTTTACTAAGTCGATTGGAGTTCATCCATTTGAGGCGCTCGACCATCGGAGATCGTGGGTGGCTGGAATTCCTCGAAACTGAAACTGTGTCACTTTCTTTTCATGGGTTATTGCACCACCAGATTGTTTGCTGATGTGATTTGAAAGTCGAAGGACGAGGAGAAGGAGGAGGATAACTTCATTTTGGTGGTGGTTTGATCACCAACGGTTGCATGTGGGTGGTGATTTTCCACAATAACAATTTTTGTTCAACTTGGATTTACAGGTGAACGAAAGGAACTGGGGAGGTGTGGATTCGGAGGAAAGTCGTCAGAGGACAATGAAGCTGGCAAAGGTAGTAGCTCACATTTCGGTGGCCTACTGGTGGCTCGGTGATCGAAATAGGTGCGAGGATTTTCGATCGAACCTATGAAATAAATGTGATTTGGCTGTGTTTATTTAGATCAAATCAAGATATTAAAGTCTAATAATGACCATTATTAGTAAACAAATAAATTAGTTTAATTCATGTATAAACTTGTAGTGGTTATAACTTGTTCATATAATAATAGATTTCGATGAAACAACATGTTGCTTTGGGTTCATATTCGCGAACACTAAGCGTACGTGTTGGATTGGAGTAATTTGGAGCTATTTGGATCTTTTTGGTAATTTCAAATGCATGTTGGAAATTATATAAAACGACGTGAAATCGTCGAATTGGAACTAACAGTGAGTTAACTCTTACACTTTGTGGATTATAGCTGAACATTGTTATACTATATAATAATAACATTCAATGTTGATTTTTATATCAAATTGTGTGTTTGGATGATTGGATGATTTATTGCTTAATTGGTTGGTTGTGGTTATAGATTCCAATTTGTAAACGGATGACCTTTGAAACTACATGCTTTTGAGGCGGAAGATTCATCTCAAATGAGTTAAACTGGAATATCCGATTTATATGCATATATAAATTGGTATATAAGCTGTGATGTGGGGGATAGGTTGGAGAGATCCAACAGGATTCCTTATTGTTTTGGATGTTACTTGCTTTTATATTATATGCATATAAATGTCTAACATAATTAACATTAAAATCTGATTTGGATGATGGTTGTTGAATTAAATTCAATACTAATATCTATCAATCAAATAACAATATTGGTTAAGTAATTGGCAGCATATGGCCTAAATCCATCTTTTTAAGATGTTGATTCGCCATTCCGCGAATTAACTAAGTTGAAGTTATAAAATTTATTTTTATAACAAAAGCAAGGTTTCAAATTTTATTTTATATAAGTTATATAAAATAAAGGTTTTAAAATAAATCCATATCTATAGTTGTATTTCATTAACATGTTATGAAATGATTTGTATAGAAAATTCCTATGTAATAAATAAGTTTATCAACGAAGATTTCGAGTGCTAAAACTTAACTAAGTTTTATGAAGTTATAAAACTATGTGCTACAATTAAATGAGTTTATAAGTTATTTTAATTGTTTTTGAACAAGTTTAGAAATAGCTTTTTAACTTGTACAATGACGTAGAAATGTTCTCAGATTTTAGAATAGAGATTTATGAAAAATTAGATGTTTAAAAAAACTTATAAATGATTAAATCTGATTTTGAAACAAGTTGTAAAAGATTTGTTTTATATTCAAACAAGATTGGTTAAGATTAAAGTTTGGTAAATAAATAGAAATAAAGTTTTATAATAAGACTTTTAAATGAATTTTTATAAAGAATTTTACAAAGGGATTTTATAATAAAACCAAGTATGGTAAACAAGGTTTGTAAAGGGGATTTAAAGTTATTGAATGGTTTTAAATAAAGGTTTACTTAATAGGTAAATTATGAAAATGAGGTTATTGGAAAGAGATTTTCAAATGAAAGGAATGGTTTTTAAACCTTATTTGAATTGAATAATAATTGGAACTTTTGTGACATTTATTGAATATCAAGTTTTACCTTAATAAACTATATTTTTTACCTTGAAGATAAGAATGTTGTCGAGTCGTGGCCTGAGAGGTAAATAAAATACCACTACTTGAACAACTTCATTTCTTATCCGAGGGATGGAATTAATTTGAAACGAAAGTGGATATTGAAAATTTAATTTATTATTTTTACAATGGATATTAAACTTTAATTTGCAAAGTTTAGAAGTTAAATAAAACTGTTGGGTTTTGTAGTAAACAATGTATCAAATGACATTGTTCTGACCTATATATGAGTAGTGACTATACTTATACCACTTAGTTAAGTTTATGGCTATTTTCTGAATGCTGAAAATAATAAGGTTTTATGAATACACTTATTCCGAAGAGATAAGTGTGACTATGGTTTTCAAATTTTAGAAAAACCTAATATTTTGTGAATACACTTATGCCAAAGAGATAAGTGTTTGGATATGTTTTCAAATTTATGAAAAAAAACGATTTGTGAATATGCATATTCCATAAAGATAAGTATAAGAAATCGATTTTTAAGACCTAATGAAATGTTTTTAAGAGATGATTTAATTAAAAGAGGTTGTGCTACTGATGTACTTAACTGTATGATTGCTATTGATAGTTAAAGATCCGACTATCAATAAATTCCCTTTTTTACTTATAACGTGTGGATTTAAGGAACCAGAATTGGATCGAAAACTACTTCGAACTGACATTGTGTTTGAAATTCAGATTTGTAGGTATGATTATGCTTGTGAGTATGATTTGAAGACTTGGACCTTCAGAGTGGATAGGACTGCTTGTTGATGTCTCTGGTTAGCTACTAGGATTATACATAGTCGCAGCCCTAACATTTTGGGGTATACATGATGTAGGGACTTTTGGTTACTAATCCTAAGGATTACTCCCATTAAGATGTGGTAAAAGAGTATCTACGGTTTGTCCTATTCCCGGACAACTTGTGTGGATGGATGTCTGATAATGCATTCTTAGATTACGTACATTGATTTTTACAAATGTAGATATGTTGGTGGCAGAGAAGACAACTTCTCTTAGCATAATTCCCTTCTTTGAAACGTATGAGCTCAGAGGTTGTATTTTTGTGGACTTCAATTAGTGATCAACGAAACGGCGATGTGGCATCCCAATATGAGTATGTGCCAAGTATGAAAGGTAAAAATGTAGCCTCCAGCCTTGTCTACTTGATAATGGCTAAAACATGGGATCTGCTTCAGAGTTATGTTGGTCGCACCGATTAGGAGCTGTCGTTCCTTAATCTAGAATGGATATATATATATGGTGTGCGCGCAAGTAGTAGGACCAGGTTGGGGCATTTTTTGTCTTGGTACCCAAGGAAGTAGTGGATAATCTGGCGCGTCATGTTAAAGGGATGGTCGGCTCTGACTCATAGGGAGTCCTTGTGCGGTTTTCTAGTACATTTGAGTCAACTAGAGATGTACTGATCAGAAGGTAGTTTGTTACCTTTCCATTGTATGCAATCCAAACTCCAATACGTGCCATGTTTTTGTATGTAGAGCCCATTAGGCATAGAATTTAATTATGGGTAACAATTTCGCATATGTTTTGTAACACCCCACACCCGCTATAGTCACTCACTAAGGGAATGCCATAGCATCGGTGGAGTATTTTTAGTGAGTATAGAACAGTAAAATTACAACAAGACAGATATAATGTAATACTTGAAAATTTAAAACATCATCTCATAGCAGCGGAAAGTAAAACATGTTTGGTTACATCATAAAACCATAACAAGAGTCAAGTACAAAATATCCATCCTGAATAAAATAAGTACATAATCCCACTACTCATAACAAATAGCCATAACAGAAAAGATAAGATAAGCTGAGCTCTACATCTACGGTCCAAGCTCCAAGAGATAGATAAAGCAAACTGATCAAAGCCCACTAGCACTAGGCCCAACCTGAGGACCTGAAGGAAAAAGATAAAAACAACGGGGGTCAGACATAAGCCTGAGTGAACCCTATCTCCTTAATAAAACAATTATTAAAGTAATTAGGGTATGATATGAACTCGGTATGGTATCTTTGGGGATAATGACTACACTAAGTTGCCCACGAACACAGGACGAACTAAGATAACCGTAAAGACGCATCTACCCACCCAAGGATAATTACTAACTGCACCACACCAGTTCTACCCACCAAGAGTAATTCCTACTTAAAGGTTGATCCCACTAAAGTCTTAGAAAATATAGCTAGTAGTCTCTGGTACTTCTAGCTGACCACGTAGGTGCCGTCTGCCCCTACCTCCACTAGGTGTATAACTGACCATGTAGGTGCCGTCTGCCCCTACATTCACTAGGTGTACCTAGTAATCTTACCCAGTAGTTTCGTGTACCCCTACATAGGTGCCGTCTGCTCCTATCTTTACTAGGTGTACCCACTACTCCCCATCGATCGGCTCCCTAACGTAGATACCCGTGCTGGTCCCACAGTGGGGTGTATCACTCCCCTAAAGTGGCTACCCAATACTATCAACGGTGCACGGCTTTATATCTACACGATGCAACAACGGCTTATCTACCAGCCCGAGCCCACACACGCATATGAAACCCGTTGGACTTGCGTTGCCACCGCTACCCCGTTTTGGCCTCTTATAATCAAGCCCAATATGCGTGTCCCGTCACTCGACATGGGTCGAGCCCACAAAGATACGTTTGGGATATTGGTTGAAATGGGCCCCCACAAGCTACTACTTAAGCTTGTCATTTTATCTAGTGCATTCCACTTAACCCCTTTTTATAATCATGCCCCCTTTCATGTTAAGGTTTGGTTAAGTCATCCAATTATATTACAATTGCCACTTAAGGCACCCACTAGATTTCCGCATGCCACTCAAGGCACTTACTTGATTCCCCCATGCCACCCAAGGCACTTACTTAACCTTTTAATCATGTTTAGTTACATGTTCCACTCTGGTTAAGTATTCTAATCGTATTTTCTATTGCCACCCAAGGCAGCCCACTGGTTTTCTCATGCCACCCAAGGCACCCCCACTAGTTACTACATGCCACCCAAGGCACCCACTTAACCCCTCATGTCCCACTACATGCTAATATGGTTAAGTGTTTCTTAATTAATTAAGACCGTGATCTCCCATAAAGACCTCCCACATTAGACTGGCTGTTATGACCGCCTGGTTAAGCCGGTAGAGTCCGGGCAGTCTTACGTCATAACAGAGCCTAACCTCGTGTCTTTACTTTAATCACGTATTTAATTTATGGCTAAGACCTCTCACATTGGGCTGACATTTGTAGCAACTGGTTAAGCCGGTCGGGTCCGGGCAGTTTTACACTACAAATGAGTCCAACCTCGTGTCTTAGTCGATTAATTACACCTAATTAATCACCCCCATATTAATTATCCCTAATTAATATCAAGTTTTCCATAACATGGGTAGACCTAACTCAATAGGTAAATTCCCATGGGGTAGACCTAACTCAATAGGTAAATTCCCACTTATGTTAATTAATTTTTTATGGTATGCTTAATTATACCCATTTCAACATACTTTTAATTAACATATTAATTAACCCCATCGTTCCCCACGTAAATCGTCATTATGACATAACATAATAAAGGGAAGATTTACCACACATAACATGGGTTTAGCATATAACTTTATCATGGGTTAAGAGGATGTCAACTTGCACATATGAGCATGTATTAACCCAACTATATTCGACCCAAACTTGCATATTATCAAACATGTGTCTTACATAACATGTTGCATATGAACTTACATATCATCAAACATGTGATTTGCATAACATGTTGCATATGAACTTACATATCATCATACATGTGATTTGCATAACATGTAGAACTTGCATTTTAGCATATACTTAACTTGCATAAGCACTCACATACTTGCATAAGCATTCATATACTTGCATAAGCTTGCATATCATGTTAAACTTGCATTTCAACATATACATAACTTGCATAAACATTCACATACTTGCATAGGCTTGCATATTATGTTAAACTTGCATTTCAACATATACATAACTTGCATAAACATTCACATACTTGCATAACATGTTTGCATAATGGATCCATATTCACTTAGTGTTTTGCATCATAAACATCATGAAACAACTTGCATAAAAATATCATGATTACATATTATGAAACTTGCATGACATAAGGCATATAACATGCAAAACACATAATATTCACTACATCAAGCTTGCATAAATATATGGATCCACAAACATAGCCATACTTTATCACATCTTATCATAATCAATTCAATAATTGATTATTAAGGGGATAGAAGCTCACCAAAACAAGATTAGCAAGTTAAATGAAGCAAATCCCAATGATTAAGTAGAAGAAGATGTAGATTAGCTTGCAAACCCTCTTAGGATTTTTAGTGGAGGCTCTCCAATTTTCTAAGTGGTGGCATAATGGCCTTAGATCTATTTTTGGTAAGGATAAGGGGGGTATTAGGGTGTATATATAGATTAGTTAGATGTTTTAGGACCATAGGATATACCCTAGAACCAATCCTAGCCTTTAAAGCATGTCTTGGGGAAGAAGTCAAGTGTAGGAACCATTTAGAGCCCAAAAAAAAACAGCCCAAAACTCATCCCGGGCCTCAAAACATGAGCAGTTTTCGTTTTTGATTTTTCGTGAAACTTTGACGGGCCATAACTTGGTCATACGGACTCCGATTTACGAAAACTCGGACTCTATTTCGCGTATTTTTCCGAGACGAACGCAATGGCACAGCCCGTTTCCCCTGATTCAGAATATTAAATTTAATTCTGCTCTGATTTATGTTATAACAAGTTATTTAACATACGGGGTGTTACATTCTCCCCTACTTAAAGGATTTCGTCCCCGAAATCTCTAAGTCAAGAAGAACGTATCCTACCAACCAAACAACCATCTACTCAACCATCAAACACTGGCATCCATTGTCCTTAAACAGTTTCTAATGATGTATGAGCATATGCAAAAAGTGTGTGTATATGTTCCCTATCTAATGTATGAACATATGCAAACCATGATAGTGCCATGCATCCATTATGTATGCGAGCGAACCCTATCGACACATACAATATCTACATGAGTGCACAATCATTCACCAAAATGCATCATCCATGTGATAACACAACCATTATACATCCATAAATATATCTTCCTACACACAATTTTATGCAATATGCAATATGAAGTGACTGAGCCGATCTAGTGCCTAGAGTGTGTGTATATGCATCCACGAGCAACCACTAGCAAACACTTGCATCCACTTGCATCCATCAACCATAACATGTCTCAAACACATGTTTCAACCATAGGTTTACCCTATCTAAAGGTCAAAGGTACTAACGAGAGGACATACCAAAGATAAGATAAGTACTAGTCAAGCGATAAAGGAGAAAGTAAGGACATACCCTCAAAAAGAAATGGGTATAATGAACGCATCTTTGCTTCCGTCTCCCAAGTCGCGTTACTCTCATCTTCTCCCCATTGCACTTTGACTAGCTGAACCTCTCTGTTTCTCAACTTCCTAGTCTCTGACCCAAGGATGCGAGTAGGAGCTCGTCGAATAGTCGCATCACGCTCTACCTCCATATCCCTAAGCAAGCTTGGCTCTACCACCTCTGCGGTCTCATGCAAGCATTTCCTCAAATGGGACACATGGAATACATCATGTATACCACTAAGTCTGTCTGGCAACTCCACCCTATATGCCATCCGTCCAATTCTTTCCTTGACAGGAAACGGTCCTACAAACCTCGGTGCTAACTTCCCAGCGGATCCAAAGCGAACAACATTCCGTAATGGAGACACTTTGACAAAAACCATGTCCCCAACTTCAAACTCAAGATCAGTCCTCCTCTTATCTGCATAAGATTTCTGTCTGTCTTGCGCTGCTTTCATCCTTCTTCGAATCAAATCAACCTTCTCTGAAGTCTCTCTAACCATATCGGGCCCTAGCAAGATCTTATCCGTAGATTCCCACCAACATGTAGGTGATCGACAAGGCCTTCCATAAAGAGCTTCAAAAGGTGCCATGCCAATACTAGACTGGAAGCTGTTGTTATATGCAAACTCCACCAAAGGAAGATGCTCTTCCCATGTACCTCCAAAATCCAAGATACAAAGCCTCAAAAGGTCTTCCAAAACACGGTTCACCCTCTCGGTCTGGCCGTCTGTCTGAGGATGATATGCGGTGCTCAAACACAACTGAGTCCCCACCGCCTCCTGTAAACTCTTCCAAAACTCACTAGTGAAGATAGGATCTCGATCATTCACTATGCTGGAAGGTACCCCATGCAATCGAACTATCTCTCGAACATAGACTGAAGCAAGCCATGGAGCGGTCCTCTTGCTCTTCACAGGTATGAAATGGGCGCTCTTAGTAAGTCTATCTACCACCACCCAAATTCCTGTATTACCCTTCCTCGACCTGGGCAACCCGTCAATAAAATCCATCGAGACGCTATCCCACTTCCATTGCGGAACCTCCAATGGGTGAAGCAACCCACCTGGTTTCTTTTGCTCCGCCTTTACTTGTTGGCACACCAAGCATCGAGCGACATACTCGGCCACATCTTTCTTCATACCGGCCCAGAAGAAAACCCTCTTCATGTCTCGGTACATCTTGTCCCCACCGGGATGAATGGTCATCCTAGAACGGTGTGCGTCATCAAGAATAGCCTTCCTCAAACCCTCGTCTCGCGGTACACAAAGTCTACCGTCTCTGCGCAAGCACCCCCTATCGTCTAGGGTGTACCTACTCAAATGGCTGGACGACTCCCCCCTTATGAGCTTTTCTACTAACTCAACCAACTGTGGGTCGCCCCTCTGTGCTTCTCCAACCCGCCCCAAAAGAGTAGGTCTAACTTCCAAAGAAGCTAGCAAACCGGGTACAAAGTCAACGGAAGGTCTAAAGTCAAACTTAGAAATAAACTCTAAGCTCCGTCGTTCAACGAACAATGAACTCAAGGACAACCTTTTTCTACTTAAGGTGTCCGTTACCATGTTACCCTTACTCATAGGAAGCTAAGGATCCCATCCACTTTTGCTGTCCTAAGACTATGCGCTCGAAGAGTCTCCAACACTTCCCTAAGATGTAGGGCATGCTCTTCTCCACCAGAATATCATCCAAAATCATCACAACTGTCTCCCACGCAGACCACCCTAGTCGAATTCGGCATCCCCCAAATGCAAGCCCCAAAGGCCTAAACCAATATCAGACAAACACCCAAGGGATACCTCCTTCGAATTCAGATGACCTACGTGAGACGATACTAGTAAAAATGGCTAAATAATTAAGCCCTTGACCAATTCTGGATGTTCTCGCCAGTCTCGCTCCAAAACCGTCGTTTATCCTATACTGGCCCTGCTCAGCCTATTGAGCACATACGAAAACTTATTTCGCTCCTAGAAAAGACCCAGATGTCATCTACAAAGACCATCACGAACTTATTTAGGTACTCCCTGAACACCCTTCTCAACAAAGTATGCGGGGGCGTTCGTCAAACCCAATGGCATCACCAGCCACTCATAAAAGAAATCATCCGGAGTCCCAAAGGCAGTCTCCTCTATACTATTCTCAGCCACTCTCAACTGATGAAATCCCGTGGCTAAGTCCTACTACAAAAATACTGAGGCGCCAGCCAACTGATCAAGGAGATCATTAATCCTCGGCAATGGGTATCTATTCTTCTTTGTGAGTTTCTTTAGTTCCCTTTAGCCTACACAAAGTCTGAGGGACCCATCCGCCTTCATAACAAAAACTACTGGAGCGCCCCACTCCGATATACTTCGTCTTATGAACCCCTTCTCAAGCAAATCGCCTACTTACTTATGGAGTTCCCTCCTCTCACTAGGAGCCATGTGGCACACTGGCCAAGATACTGGTTTGGCCTTATCCACCAGATATATTCGGAAGTCAATCTCCCGCTTCGGAGGTAAGCCCTTCACCTCCTCAAACACATCCGGGTATTCCCGGACCGCTCTAACAGATCGCAGACTCTAGACCAACGTGTCAGGCGATTCTAGATACCTTAGCATAACAGATTCTATGGGATTACAAGAGATCTCGAGAGTGTTACTTAGGCGGCCCATAAGCCTAACAACTCTCCCTTGAAAATGAAGAACAACACTCCTACTGGATAACCAGTCCATGCCCAAAATTAACCCATAGCCTGTGAAGCCCAACAAGCATCACATCTAAACTCAACGCTAAGTATAGAAACTTTCAAACCCAAACATATCATGGAGCCCCAACTGGGTTTGAAACAACTAAGGGATCATCTACCAAACTGGTGTCTAAGTGCAGTGACTCAACTAACAATGGTGGGATAAACGAACTCAATATATCAGAATCAAATAAAGCTTGAATCGGATGATAAAGAAATCCAAATTCCAACCTAGACGGTCATATCCCCATCTGGTACCCTAGTCATGAGGGAATACAACTACCCTCCAGAAGATTCCATACCTTGCCCTTGCTTCTTTGAACAATCCTAATAAGGTGTCCTATTCCTCTTAAAAGGATAACCACTTGCCTTCTTCTTCCCTATTCTCCACTCGTAACCTCCCACCAATGAGGTTTCATCTTTCATTAACCAAACAACTATTTGAGCCTTCCTCCCATCGTTTATCCAATAGATACCTACCAGTCCTCCTCCTTCTTGAACCAATCTTCTAATCCGACTAACATCTAAGTCCCTTGAAGTGGTTTTCCATCCTTATCTATCTTAGAAAGATCATCTATACGCGGAGGGGAAACTCAAAACGAGAGAAAGGGAGAGATTCAAAATGGAGAATTCGAAAGATATAGATATGGCTATTGGGGATTATGCTTTCCTTTCAAAAACTTTTCTCTTAAAAGACATGTTTTTGAAAATACTCCTTTCCAAAAATATTCTTAGAAAATAGTTTTTCTAAAAATTTTATCTGTTCCGGTAACCTTAAGCTCTGATACCACGTGTAACACCCCACACCCGCTATAGTCACTCACTAAGGGAATGCCATAGCATCGGTGGAGTATTTTTAGTGAGTATAGAACAGTAAAATTACAACAAGACAGATATAATGTAATACTTGAAAATTTAAAACATCATCTCATAGCAGCGGAAAGTAAAACATGTTTGGTTACATCATAAAACCATAACAAGAGTCAAGTACAAAATATCCATCCTGAATAAAATAAGTACATAATCCCACTACTCATAACAAATAGCCATAACAGAAAAGATAAGATAAGCTGAGCTCTACATCTACGGTCCAAGCTCCAAGAGATAGATAAAGCAAACTGATCAAAGCCCACTAGCACTAGGCCCAACCTGAGGACCTGAAGGAAAAAGATAAAAACAACGGGGGTCAGACATAAGCCTGAGTGAACCCTATCTCCTTAATAAAACAATTATTAAAGTAATTAGGGTATGATATGAACTCGGTATGGTATCTTTGGGGATAATGACTACACTAAGTTGCCCACGAACACAGGACGAACTAAGATAACCGTAAAGACGCATCTACCCACCCAAGGATAATTACTAACTGCACCACACCAGTTCTACCCACCAAGAGTAATTCCTACTTAAAGGTTGATCCCACTAAAGTCTTAGAAAATATAGCTAGTAGTCTCTGGTACTTCTAGCTGACCACGTAGGTGCCGTCTGCCCCTACCTCCACTAGGTGTATAACTGACCATGTAGGTGCCGTCTGCCCCTACATTCACTAGGTGTACCTAGTAATCTTACCCAGTAGTTTCGTGTACCCCTACATAGGTGCCGTCTGCTCCTATCTTTACTAGGTGTACCCACTACTCCCCATCGATCGGCTCCCTAACGTAGATACCCGTGCTGGTCCCACAGTGGGGTGTATCACTCCCCTAAAGTGGCTACCCAATACTATCAACGGTGCACGGCTTTATATCTACACGATGCAACAACGGCTTATCTACCAGCCCGGGCCCACACACGCATATGAAACCCGTTGGACTTGCGTTGCCACCGCTACCCCGTTTTGGCCTCTTATAATCAAGCCCAATATGCGTGTCCCGTCACTCGACATGGGTCGAGCCCACAAAGATACGTTTGGGATATTGGTTGAAATGGGCCCCCACAAGCTACTACTTAAGCTTGTCATTTTATCTAGTGCATTCCACTTAACCCCTTTTTATAATCATGCCCCCTTTCATGTTAAGGTTTGGTTAAGTCATCCAATTATATTACAATTGCCACTTAAGGCACCCACTAGATTTCCGCATGCCACCCAAGGCACTTACTTGATTCCCCCATGCCACCCAAGGCACTTACTTAACCCTTTAATCATGTTTAGTTACATGTTCCACTCTGGTTAAGTATTCTAATCGTATTTTCTATTGCCACCCAAGGCAGCCCACTAGTTTTCTCATGCCACCCAAGGCACCCCCACTAGTTACTACATGCCACCCAAGGCACCCACTTAACCCCTCATGTCCCACTACATGCTAATATGGTTAAGTGTTTCTTAATTAATTAAGACCGTGATCTCCCATAAAGACCTCCCACATTAGACTGGCTGTTATGACCGCCTGGTTAAGCCGGTAGAGTCCGGGCAGTCTTACGTCATAACAGAGCCTAACCTCGTGTCTTTACTTTAATCACGTATTTAATTTATGGCTAAGACCTCTCACATTGGGCTGACATTTGTAGCAACTGGTTAAGCCGGTCGGGTCCGGGCAGTTTTACACTACAAATGAGTCCAACCTCGTGTCTTAGTCGATTAATTACACCTAATTAATCACCCCCATATTAATTATCCCTAATTAATATCAAGTTTTCCATAACATGGGTAGACCTAACTCAATAGGTAAATTCCCATGGGGTAGACCTAACTCAATAGGTAAATTCCCACTTATGTTAATTAATTTTTTATGGTATGCTTAATCATACCCATTTCAACATACTTTTAATTAACATATTAATTAACCCCATCGTTCCCCACGTAAATCGTCATTATGACATAACATAATAAAGGGAAGATTTACCACACATAACATGGGTTTAGCATATAACTTTATCATGGGTTAAGAGGATGTCAACTTGCACATATGAGCATGTATTAACCCAACTATATTCGACCCAAACTTGCATATTATCAAACATGTGTCTTACATAACATGTTGCATATGAACTTACATATCATCAAACATGTGATTTGCATAACATGTTGCATATGAACTTACATATCATCATACATGTGATTTGCATAACATGTAGAACTTGCATTTTAGCATATACTTAACTTGCATAAGCACTCACATACTTGCATAAGCATTCATATACTTGCATAAGCTTGCATATCATGTTAAACTTGCATTTCAACATATACATAACTTGCATAAACATTCACATACTTGCATAGGCTTGCATATTATGTTAAACTTGCATTTCAACATATACATAACTTGCATAAACATTCACATACTTGCATAACATGTTTGCATAATGGATCCATATTCACTTAGTGTTTTGCATCATAAACATCATGAAACAACTTGCATAAAAATATCATGATTACATATTATGAAACTTGCATGACATAAGGCATATAACTTGCAAAACACATAATATTCACTACATCAAGCTTGCATAAATATATGGATCCACAAACATAGCCATACTTTATCACATCTTATCATAATCAATTCAATAATTGATTATTAAGGGGATAGAAGCTCACCAAAACAAGATTAGCAAGTTAAATGAAGCAAATCCCAATGATTAAGTAGAAGAAGATGTAGATTAGCTTGCAAACCCTCTTAGGATTTTTAGTGGAGGCTCTCCAATTTTCTAAGTGGTGGCATAATGGCCTTAGATCTATTTTTGGTAAGGATAAGGGGGGTATTAGGGTGTATATATAGATTAGTTAGATGTTTTAGGACCATAGGATATACCCTAGAACCAATCCTAGCCTTTAAAGCATGTCTTGGGGAAGAAGTCAAGTGTAGGAACCATTTAGGGCCCAAAAAAAAACAGCCCAAAACTCATCCCGGGCCTCAAAACATGAGCAGTTTTCGTTTTTGATTTTTCGTGAAACTTTGACGGGCCATAACTTGGTCATACGGACTCCGATTTACGAAAACTCGGACTCTATTTCGCGTATTTTTCCGAGACGAACGCAATGGCACAGCCCGTTTCCCCTGATTCAGAATATTAAATTTAATTCTGCTCTGATTTATGTTATAACAAGTTATTTAACATACGGGGTGTTACATGTTTATTATATTCTAAGATAATTTAATGGACATTATTATAATATCATTTAATTATATATAAAGGTGTTCTGGTTATCATAGGAGAAAAATACATGTCATGTTTATGTGTGGTCGTGTCTTACAAGAGTTTCATTCTTTTAAAGGATTTCTAAAATCAAACAAGTTGTTTGTGATGTAAGTTTTCTCACTGAAAGTATTCTAGACTTGTCTGGGTGTTTTTGCTTTCCCTCAAAATATGCTCGGGTCAAATGAGTATATTTTCCAGATTTGCTTGGAGCTAAAGGATAGAAGATGGAACCGAGACGTATTCTCGTAATTCTTGTATTAATTTATTTCTTCTGTGTCTGTAGTATTTATCAGCCATTGTATAGACAGATTGTTTATGATTGTATAGGCTGATCTTCTTATGCACTCTGATAATTAATCATGAGTGTACACAGTTTTTCTCTTGTGTAAAGTGCATTGGTATATTATTTTTTATTCATTCCGCTGTGAGATTTTTGATCTTTTCTAATTCTGATTTGTTTGTGTTATTCTTTTATTCTAACCTTTCCTTCTTTCTTACATTTTGACTTATTTCTTCTAACTTTCTGAGTTTTCGGTACTTGAATTTAGGCATGTAAATACAGATAATGTATTAGTGTCGGAATTAGAGGGTTACAGAAATTCTAATCCCAATACGTTCCACAATTTTGTATGCAGATCCCATTGAGGCATGGAATTTAATTATGGGTAACAATTTGGCATATATTTATTATTTAACTTTGAGATGATTTAATAAACATATAATAATATCACTTGATTTGATATAAATGTTATGGTTATCATAAGAGAAAAACACATGCCATATTTTATGGGGTGCTTTTTTTATAGGTCCCTATTAAGTTTCAAAATTAGGCTCACATCCGGTCATAAACGTATTGTAAATTAGGTTCCTATTTTTTGAAGATTCATTAAAAAAATAAAAAAATCACGAAAATTCATTATTAAATAAAACACGTATGCAACAAAAAATTCAGGTGTTAAAACAATCAAAAACCACGCCAAAACCCAAAATAACACAAAAACAGTGAAACAGCAGGTTTTTGCATCAAAAGATGCACCTATTCGTAAATAGTTGCATACAATTATGTTAAATTTCAGTGCTGCACCAAATTGCAGTATAAATGCATACATGTATGCAACTAAACAACATTATATGCATCCTTTTATGCATATATTCAAATTTGACCTATTTTTTCAAGTATTCGTCGCTTTCAGACATTGTTGCATACATTTATACTCTTGTGTAGAATACATGCATGTATTCATGCGCATATTCAGAAGCCGTCGTCCCTTTTAAATTTCTTGCACACATGCATGCATATGTACAGAATAGTTGCATTCATGTATTCCACTTTTCGTAACACGTGAATCTCAGTTCAACTTTGTGTGCATACATGTATGCGACTATTGGTAATAATTACATACATGTATGCATATATTGGTCCAGATTTTCAGCAGAAAACACTATATGAATATATATATATATATATATATATATATATATGTATGTATGCTACTATTGGCAATAGTTGCACAAATGCATGAAACTTTTTTTCCCGTGGACTCCTGTGGACGATTCCAGAATTTAGAATTTTTTTTTTTAGTGAGTGGCGCATTTATTTGTTTGGTCAAAAAGAGGAAAAGGAGGAAGTGGCTGGACCAAGAGGCAAAAGGGAGAAAAAAAAACAGTGGTAGCTTCAAAACAGGGGCGGGTTTGTATTAAAACTTTGGGGGGGACGTGCGCTACATTTGAAACTTAAATAGGGACCTTAGCCTAATTTCCACTATTTTATATGTGGTCTTGTCTTACAAGAGTTCCATTCTTTTAAAGGATCTTTAAAATTAAGCAAGTTATTTGTGATGTGAATTTTCTCACTTTGTTGTTCCAGACTGATCCGGAGGTTGATTTTCTTAGCGCTCGGTTCGACCAGGTATATTTTCCAGATTTGCTTGGAGCTGCAGGAGAGGAGCTAGATTTAAGATGTATTCTCGTATTTCTTCTATTTACATGTTTCCATTGTGTATTGTATTTATTAGCCATTTTGCAGACAAATTATTATGGTTGTATAGACTGATTCAATTGTGTACTCAGATTATTTTTCCATGTATACATATAGAGTTTTCTCTTACGTAAAGGGTATTAGTATATTATATTTAGTTCATTCTATCGTAAGACTCTGATCTTCTCTATTCTGATATGTTATATTCTTATTCTTCTTTTATTCTAACCTTTCTTTCTTCTCACTCTCTAACTTCTTCCTTTAATGATTTGGTTTTCCGGCATTTGGATGTTCGACATGCTATTATCGTGGATGCGTTAGTGTCAACTTTGGGGATCGAAAAATCAAGTCTTTACATTTTGGTATCAAAGCCAAAGGTTAAGCGAGAACCTTGGCTCTACATGGTAAAATCAATAAGAGATACAGTAATGGAATACTTTATTACGAGTTTGAGTGCATATATACGAGAGCGCGTACTAGTTTGTGTTATAAAATGTTTAATATTATGTTTATTTATCCATTGAGTGGCATATAAATTCTAAATGGACTCGTTTTGTCGACGTTGTCAATAGAAATTTCTAAACATTTGAACAAGGCAAATTAACGTAGTATTGTTTTAAATAATTGGGACATGAAATTATTTTACCAAGATTTCATATATTTTATATATAAAGGAAATTTTCAAACTAGATATAGCATTTATGGATGATTAGTTTGATAGAAAATGATGATATTTAATTATTATCATTTATGGCTTGACTTTTTGCGCTCACTATTGAGCGTTGACTATTATTAATTGATTTGTAGTTTTGCCCGACTAGTTTATGGGTATTAGCTACCTTATTAAAATAAGAGCAATCTTATCTCTTTTTTGCATGTGTTGGGTAGATTTTTAATTAGAAAATCATTGGAAACAAAAACCTATGAATTCAATTTCACAGTTTGACTATATGACGTTTGATGATAGTTGGGTAAGAATTCAACCTAAGAAAAGTTGTTCGATATGAATTCAAACAAGGATGAACATATATGAAGTAATCTTATATAGAGCTAAAATTACATAAGTGTAGATTTATAAATGGAAAATTAATTTGAGTTGAGAATTAAAGGATGTAAATTTTGGCAAATTTGGAAAATAATTTTTCTAGAGTTTAAAAGGAACATTAAGAATTTTTTTTAAAGTGTCTTTGAATATAAATGGATTTCTAAGATTTTAAAAGTAAGATATTAATTTTTCCGCTAGAAAATAATTTAAATGGTGATTGCAGTATCATCGGTGTTCATTTTCGAATTTCCAAGTAACAAATGGCTACCATGGATGATTTGTTGGATTAAAACGGAATTTTGTTTCGAATCAAGGATATATTAGTTTGAAATCTGGGAGTTCTGTGCTGAAATTTTCACCCAGTTTATAATATGGATGAATATAATCTAGGTATTGGAATTGGTTGATTGTGCATTTCACTTGATATGATATTTCATAAGTTAAGTTCTAAATAAAATGGAATATTCGACGATTTTGGATAGTCGAATCCAAGTTCAATATGAAAACTTAGTTAATTTATATGAAAATGTAAGAGAACATGTTTATAATTTATTATTTTAACGAAGTTTGAATGAAATTAATCAAATCGAGCTGCCATGTAGTTGTAGTTTATTTTACGATGTGAAGTTTAAATGAGTTTATATGGTCCAATATAAGTCAGAATTCTTTGAAATAAGAATCTTACATATCTATTGGTTTATAGCTTCCTAATAGAAGAGAAAAATCAAGATTTCATTTTATAGATTTCGAGTTATGTCAAAATCAAATTTTCAGAGAAATCACGATTTAGTAGTTTATATACTAAAACTATTAGTTTAGTGAAATGGAAATTTTAAAATATGAAATATGAAATTTCATAAATAAATGTATTATAAGGACTTTGAAAATATATTCCATGTTAGGTATATTGACTTATGGTGAATTTGGAATTTGAATCTGTAAATTATTTAAGTAGCATGAATGATCAATTAAATAATAACCTAAGGCAATTGAGCGAATGGTGACACTTAATGGATTGTTTATCATCCTTGTGCAATCATAAGGTTTATAACCTGGAAGAACCACGGGTTATGATTGTTAGTGTTTGTAGCAGTATATAATATGGTCGTGTGTTGATTTCTTATGGTTACATCTAACGTCATGTTACAGTTTTGTTGTTTTCGATTTGCGTTATTACTGCCAGTTGCATCATATTTGTTTGTTACATTTGATTGATATCTTATTTGAGCATATGTTGTTTTTATTGTATTAATTATTTAACTCTCTTTTAGGTTACGTAAGTATATACAGGTTTATGGAAGGAAAAGTTGCTAGTGCTTTTGGTTTCACAAATAGATGTTGATTGCCCATCAAATAGGTACACATTTCTATGAATATTTTGATTGGATGATCTTTTTTGTTCCATATATAGATAGTTTCTTGGTTTTGATTCTCTTTTTATTTGATTGGGGCCCTATGTGGCATTAGCAAGTTTTCTGGATCGAGCCACACCAAGGAGTGCTGTCGAAATTTTTCACAATTTCAAGTGTTAGAAAATTTTAATATAATTTTGGTAATAAATATTTTTGAAGTAAAATTAATTGATTTGTGACATGCTTCTTAACTTATGATTTCGGGGATAAAACCATTTTAATAGGCCTCACACAGCAAGCAACAACAAACAGAAGGAGACAGAGTCCCTACCGTCAATACTATTCACCTGCAATCATGATTCCATACATTGCTACAAGAGCAATCATTCCATATTGTCTCAAGACCAGCACCCAAGAGAAACAAATACATCCAAGGACATCACATTGTTTCACACAATGGCAAGTACCATGACAACAAGCAATAGCATATCAACATCAAAATGTAGACTCTGACATATGACTGTCGCAAGGGATTGGTTGTGAGATTAGCAGGAAATGATCATCCATCGCCGAGACCTAGCTAAATGAGAATATTGAATTAAAAAATTTTAATGACTAAATTAAATTTAAAAGAGAATATTGAATGTCAGATTAACTTGGAATTATGAGTCATGAAATTAAAATCCAGTTAAGTTCATTTTAAAGACATGTAAAGTTCTATTTGAATATCAATGATAATAATAATTCATTATCGATGAACGTAAGTGTTTTAAAATTGAATTATTATTACTCGATTTCTGCAACATGTGAAAATATCCAATTTTGTAATTATATCAGTTTTCGACGAAACTGGTTTCATCGGATCTGGAATGGTAAATTATTGTACGATTTTAAATTTTGTATCAATTGAGTTGTGTTACCGTGCGTGATATAAACGCACATTGATAAATGATTTAGAATTACAATAATCTATAATTTGATTTTAAGCATAAATGTTAAATACGATCGAATTAACTTCCGAAGTAAGTTCCATTGAGTTCAGAATATAGGTTGCTAGCTATGGATGATAGTGAATGAGCTTTATTTCGAGTTTGGAAAATTTTGGACTCAATGAATTATGTTTTCTAGAAGGATTATAAGCAACTTAACTCTTCACTTCTAATCCTAGCCTCCATTTTGTAAATCAATAGCCATAAATTAATCTTATAATCCATCCACAATTAGCTAAATCCCCCAATATGGGAGTTGTTTGTATCGACAATAAGAACCCATCCACTTGTTTCATTCATCGATTAGATGACTAAGGTGGTCAAAATATCTCAAAAACTATAATAGTGCCACTTCTGTTCTTTTGTTGATTGCATCATCTATGTCGAGTTTTGGGTCAGGTGGTCTAAAGGAAAGTGAAAGGGGATAAGATGGGTAATCTATTGGAGGTGGTTAGAGGTGTTCTAATGGACATAGTTGGAGAATTTAGGGTTTACATAGTTTGGTTCATTTCCTAGCGATTTTTTTCAATGAGCTGGCCCGTTATTTGGGGCAAGGTGACATCGTAGGGACAAGGTGGCAGAGGACAGATGATGGCAAACTACGGTGGCACGAGGACGGAGCGACGACGAGATTTTGGATGGAGCTTCTTTCGACTCGAATGATTTAAATTAGGAGGAAGGAAATCACATTTCGAATGTGATTAATTAAGTTAATTAGGTAATTAACTATTACTGACAATGATTAGTAAATAAAAAATTATTTTTAATTCGTTAAACGTTGTAACACATGTGTATGTGTCATACAGGGTCAGATTCTGATGAAACGAGTTGTATTAGAATCGTACCTATGATATCTACATGTACGAGTTGGGTTGGGTTCGTTTGGAGATGTTTGGAATTTTATCAAATTTCAAATGCCTATTTGAAATTAGATGAAACAATGTGAAAATGTTGATTGGAATGAATGGTGAGTTAATACTCACACTTTCTAGAATATAACTGAATATTCTTATACCATATAATAATATTCATTTTATTTAATTGTGCGACTGGTTGTTTGGATGATTTACTATTTATTCAGTTGTTTTATGGTTATATACCTCCGCCCCCTAAAGAAGAAGATGGTTGACACTACCTACTTTAAGAGGAAGATTCATCATAAATGAACTAGATTATAATATCATATTTACATGCATATACGTGCTGATATATAAGCTATGACGCAGGATGATAGGTTGGAGAGATCCAACAGAATTCCTCAATGTTTTGGATGCTACTTATTTCATATTTTACACATATGAACTGCCTAGCATAAGTAACATTAAAATATGATTTGGATGATGGTTGTTGAACTAAATTTAATCCTGATATGTATCTATAGTCCGTAAATAGTATTGGTTAAGTGGTTGGCAGCAAATGACCTGAATTTAATATTTTGACGATGTTGATTCACTATAAGGTGAATAAACTCGGTTTGAAGTTATAAAATTATTTTTATAATAAAAGTAAGATTTTGAATCGAATTTTATATGAGTTATATAAAATAAAAATTAAATCAATTTTCATAAGTGGATTCAATACAGAAATTATAAAATGATTTATGTAGCGAAATTCCTGTTTTATAAATAAGTTTTATACTTGGAAATTTCGAATGTTAAACTTAGTTAAGTTTTATAAGTTTATAAAACCAAATTTTGCAGTTAAATGAGTTTATAAGTGATTTCAGCTGTAATGGGAAAGTTTGATAAATAGCTTTATTAACTTAATAAATGGCTTACATGTGATCTTGGATCTTACAATAGAAATTCATAAAAAGTTAAATATTCATAAAAGAACGTGTAAATGATTTAATTTGATTTTAAGCTAAATGTAAAGGGTTTAATTTATAATCAAACAAGTCTTCTTAAGATTTGAAGTTTTATGAAGGAAAGAAAAATTCAAATTTTATAATGAGATTTATAAATAATTTTTTTATAAAGTATTTATAAAAGGACTTTTATAGTAAATAAAAGTTTTGTAAATGTGGTTTATTAAAGAGATTTAAAGCTAATAAAATGTTTTTTTTTTTTGCAAGGTCAACGGGGTTGAGTGGTCTCCTACTACTTTATTGATACACTAAGACGGTTACATAGAAACCAAGAGGAAATAAAACCAAAAAAGAGTACAGAGAAAAACAACATATCAACGACTAAAGAAGCTGCACAAAAACAAATATATACATCCTGGGTTGAGTACAAATTAGAAACTCAAAATCCCAGGGTCAAAACAAACTTCAAATACTTAATTCCTTCCCTTATGTCTTGTCATAGCTGGTGCTTTACTTGATTTAGAATCATTGCTTTGTCAGGTTCAAAATATAATTGTTCCTCTCTCTCCAGATTTTTTGGACATATTTCTTCAAGACAAAACAAAATATCCTGGCTTTAACACTTTTACTCTTGCATCTGTTCTTCATTTCAAAAGGAGTACAACTGAAGCTGCTTCCAGTCTTTGCCATAATTGCATTCAGAATTGGCAGAATAGCTTTGCATTAGAAGAAAATGTGTTTGGTGGTTTCTGGTTGGTCATTACGTAGGCAAGATCTTTGTACAACTTGCATCCCATGCTAGATAAGTTTGTCTTTGGTCATGAAGGATTGATGATAGGCTTTCCAAAAAGTGAAATTTTCCTTTGCCATGTTGTCCTTTCTCCAAATAATGCTTTTCCATTCGCATTTCAACATTTTTGAAACACCAAGCAGTTCAAAATACATACTCTTAATTGAAAACTTCTCACCTTTCATCTTCTAGTAGCCTTGTTTGTGTGTGATGTTGAGCATATTGCTGAAATTAATCCTGGACCATAAATTAGTTGTATTCTGATTTGATGAGTTGGGTAACAAAAACTGATTGCCATTGATAACACTACTAACACTGTTATTGTACCCAACTCTAGATTGCACCATTTCGAGATAGGAGAGGCTTCCCTCAAGTATGGTACCATAATCCATCCATGGATCATGCCAAAACTTGATCAAATCAAAAGTTTTAGTCCCAAATTTAAAGTAAGGTAAAAAAATGTGCTCTGTGATTCACTAAACTTTTCCAAGTCCAACCATGGCTATTCTTCACTAACAAGGTCCAAAGACTATTGTCTTTAAGAACATGGCATTAAGACACCTAACCCACAAATTGTCTTTCATACTCAAAATACCATTCATATATGTGCCAAATGCAGCCAAATTTCACTTACACATATTCACAATTCATAAACCACCTTTGCAGGTAGGCTTTTCAAGCAAAGAGAAAGAAACTGGTACAACGTACTTCATATGAATGTTTCCTTTCCAAATAAATCTCATAAAAGCAGCTCTTATCATGAGAATCAATTTCTGAGGAAATATAAAAGTTCTGGCCCAATATAATTGCATAGATATAACAATAGCTTTGATGAAAGTCAATCTGCCAGCTTGAATGAGCATCTTGGAGGACCAGCCGTCACAATAAGATGGTTTTAAGTAAGGGTTTACTTAATAAATGAGTTAAATAAAAATGTTCATAATTGGAATGAGATTTTCAAATGTAAAAAATGGTTTATATAACCTTATTGAACTAAATATCAAATGGAACTTATTGTGGTTTATTTGATATCAAGTTTTGTGTTACGAACTTCTACCTATCTTGAAGATTAGAATGTTGTTGAGTCAAGGTCAGAGAGGTAAATAAAATACCTCAACTTGAAAGACTTTATTTTTATCTAAGGGATGATACTGGTTTGAAAATTAAAGTAGAAATTGGAAATTAAATAATTATTTTCATAAATGATATTAATCTTTAATTTGTAAAGTTCAAAGGTTAAATAAAATTATTTTGGTTTATAGTAAATAATGTATCACATGACATTGTTGGTCCAATATTATTTGCAGCTATACTTATACCATTTGGTTGAGTATATAGCACAATTTTCTAAGTAGTAAAAGTAATATGGTTTGTGAATACACTTATTCCAAAGAGATGGGTGTATGGGTATGATTTTAAAAGTAATGGAAGTAAGAGATTTTTGAGTGTCCTTATTTCATGGAGATAAGTATACGGTGTCGGTTTTTAAGAATCAATGTAATGTTCTTAATGAATGATTTAGTTAATATTTTATGTGCTTCCAATGTACATGACCGTACAACTTTAGATTGATAGTTAAAGAACTGACTAGGAATAAATTCCCTTTTAACTTATATTGTGTTGGCTCAAGGAACCGGTATTGGAACTGGATCCAAAACCACTTCGAATTGGTTATGCAGTCGAAATTGAAGTTGTTGGTATACTTATGCTTATGTCTATGATTTGAAGGCATAGACCTTTGTAATGGAAAAGACTGCTTGTTGATGTCTCTCGTTAGCCATCATGATCATAATTGTAGCAGTAGTCCCTACGTTTGGGGGTCTTTATGATGCGAGGACATCTTGTTACTAATCCTAGGGATTATTCCTGATAGAAAGTGGTAAATGAGTACCTCCGTTTTCATGTTCCTGGTAACTTGTATGGATGGATGCCTAACATTGCATTTCTTAGATCATGTACATTGATTTTTGCAAAACATACATATGTTGGTGGCTGAGAACGCAGCTTCTCTTAGCTTAACACCCTTCTCTGAGGTATATGAGCTCGGAAGTTGTATTTTTGTGGATGCCATTAGTAATCGACAAAATGATGATGTGGCATCTGAAGATGGGAATGTGCCATGTATAAATGGTAAAAATATAGGCTCTAGCCTCATTAATTGTTAATGGCTAAAACAAGGGGTACGCTTCATGGCTAAATGGGTAGCACCCAAGTAAGGCATTGTCACCACCCAATATGGATCGGATGATCCTTTGATTATTGTATGTTGTGGTTGATGATCCAAACAAGGGGTGAAATATTCGGTGCAATCCAGATAGGGGTTGGTCGGTCCTGATTCGTAAGGGGTTCATGTAAAGTTCTCCGTACACTTTATCTAGGGAAGTACCACGATGGGAGATACCCCCAATGCCTTGCCATTGTATGGAAATCCAAATCTCAATACATGCCACGTTTTCGTATGTATGGGTAACAATTTCGTATATGTTTTTATTTTACTTTAAGATGATTCAATAGACATTATAATAACATCACTTGACTTGATATAAGTATTTTTTATCCTAAGGGAAAAAAATGTGCCATGTTTACGTGTGGACGTGTCTCACGGGAGTTCCATTCTTTTAAAGGGTTTTTAAAATTAAGAAAGTTTTTTGTGATGTGAGTTTTCTCACTTTGGTATTCTAGACTAATCCGCTTTTCCTTAATGATTAGGTCAGACCGAGTATATTTTCCAGATTTACTTGGATTTGTTTGGGTCTGTAGAAGAGGAATTAAATTCAAGACTTATGCTCGTATTTCTTGTATTATTTAGTTCCACTGTGTGTATTGTATTTATTAACCATTGTGTAGACAGGTAGTTATGCCTGTATAGGTTGATCCGTTTATGTACTCAGATTGTTTATTCATTTATATATACAGTTTTTTTCTTATGTAAAGAGTATTGGTATGTTATATTTTATTCATTCTACTATGAGATTCTAGTCTTCTCTAATTTGATATGTTTGTTTTCTTCTTCTTATATTCTAACAATTCTTTCTTTCTTCTTTCTTCTTTCTCACCCTCTAACTTCTTCCGTTAGTGATTTGTTTTCCCGACACTTGGATGTTTGACATGCTAATACCGTAGATTTGTTAGAGTCGACTCTAATGGTTGAAATTTGAGTCTTTACACTAAATAATTTCTTTTATTTCCCATTTAAATTTAATTTACAACCAAATCAACAAAATTTTCAAATCGACTCAAAATCCATTAATCCACCAACTTAAATGATTATATAAATTCTCATTTACAAATTCATTTTTTTTCTCCACTCTTAATTTACAATCAACATTATTAAGTTTGCCTACCCGGGTAGTCATAACCCTGGTTGTTACACATGTTGTATACATGTGGTTTGTATAACCACTTACTTATTTACCACTTGTATATTATACTCTTGATTTATCGATATATAGTTGTGTTTGTTGTTTTGTAATATGTGTTATTTGTTGTTATTATGTTACTCTGAATAGATCCATTAGTCACCATAGTATTGTATTTGGCTTGAATCATTTATGTCGATACACTTGAGGTAAAAAATAATAGAGCACCAAATCAACATACTGGATACTATTTTAATGCGAGACTCACAGATGGTTAGGAGTAACTAACCATATTCTCTGCTATAGAAGACATTATTACTTGGTAATGCTTTCTGCTAATGTGGTTCTAGGGAGGGGGTTACAGTGTTTGTAATAAGATTAGGTCAAGATAGTTTGAAATAAAGAGTTGTGTTATACACCTAGTCAATTATGTTGAATACACGTTGATGGATGTCGGATTTGCATTCTTGAGATGTCATCATCTAGTTTCTTTATATGCCAAGTATGCTGATGCAAATTACAAACCATAGAGGGCATTAATGGCCAATTAGGATTTATAATCAAGCTTTTTTTTACAAGACGGAGACAAATGAGAATGAAGAAAAAGATCAAACAAGAAAATTCATCCTATTTTAGGAGTACCCCTATAGTTATAGAGAATTTCAGTTGTTGGATTGGCCAACGTGTCTTTAAAAGTGAACAAATGGTATGTTGTGGTTTTCATAAGGGAAGGTTGGTGTCGCTTAGAGATTGGCTTTAAGACTTTTGGTGATAGCACGAAGGCATTATGAATCTTCTTGCTATGGAACTTTTATTTAATTGACTGGTTTCTTTCATAAATACATCATGACTACTTTACTTTTATGTCTAACGTTATTACATAAAATATCCCACCAATTTGCCTTACAAACTTTTCACGATAGCTTAGAAAGAAAACTTTCTTAGTGATATTTATTTTCAAGTATCTTAGCAACAACCCTAAGTAAAACACTTACCGATTGCTCTAGGGAAATCACTTACCGATGGTTCTAAGGAAAATTCTTAGCGACAACTTAATAGAAGCCGCTTAGTGATGACTTTGCCATAACACTCTAGAATAGCATGCGGTGGCTTTTAGTTTTTTGTCCTTGAAAGTAGTGCACGATGGCCTTTACTAACTATTAGAAGACTATATGTGATAGATGCATTCAACTCTTTACGATAGTTCCACTATATTGTTTTATCCACTACAATAACATTGCCTCATTCAATCCTTCACGATAGCTCAACCACATTGACTTATCCAGACTTTTATAGTAGCTCAATCGCTTTTCCTTCAATAACACTTAACGACATCTCTTTGAGCATTCCCGCAATTTTTTGGGACTATCTTGATGGACCCACCAAACTCATCGTGAGGTTTAAAAATAACACTTCATATTTTTGGAGATTCTTTGCAATGACTCTATCCAACTTCCCACGATGGCATTTATTTTGTCATTAGTTTGTATTTCATCGTTTGCAAGCGACGACTTAATTATTTTGTTTTGTTTTGTTACTAGAGGTGGACTATGGGGGCTTTGCAAGTCTACTCGTGATGCTTTGTTAACCTACTGAGTAATCGCTTTAAGACATATCACGATGTCTTTATTGATCTGTGAAAATCCTATGTATGTACAAAACTTTCTTTTGCACAACGGCTTCAACAACATGCAATGGCTTAAAATTAGACATGCTGGCTTCCATTATCTACATTAACACATGAAGGCTCCCAAAAATATGGCATAATGACTTTAAATTTTTAACCTAGGATCTTGCGAGTAACATTTTTATCGTGATGATAACAGATATATTATATCATGATAGTTATTTATAAACTCCTTATCACAATGACTTCAGGACCTATTTCATCCGGCTCTAAACACAATTCATGATGGTGTTGAGTGGTTATTCATGATAGTATCGGGGATTCTAAGGAACATTCTTGCGATAACCTCAATGAATTCATTACAATGGTCGTTTTAGTAGCTTGCCTCCCATATCTCTTTTTGTGATGATAACTTAGATATATTACACAACGATGACTCTAAAGCTTCACATAGCGGTTGCCTCTATATTCCACTGGATTCGATAAAATATCACGTGATGGCTTTAGAGCTTCACATTTTGTTACTTGCAATGACTAATATATTCGTGGTATAAACTATACCTATAATATATAGAAATGCATGTTTATATTTATTTATGTTATTTTGTCATACCATCGGACGTATACATGATATGTTTAAAATAAAACATTTAGTTAATTTAATTAATGTGATTAACTGAAAAATACTAAGCAATTTTGAATATATAATATTATGTAATAATTAGACAGCATTTACTGAATTTCACTAGACTTCGTAGATCCATTATGATCCAAAAATGGAATTTTTTGGAACTTGCTCATTTCACCAGCTGCGAAATGGACTAGATTCCTACAATCAAGTATTAGCTTCCTTAACTAACATGCCTTCAACATCTTGTTATTTACCGCTTGCAACTGTGACACCCCCACGTCCCTTAATGTCACCCATATAAGGATGCATTTAGTTCTGTGAAGTTCAATAATAATATAGAGACTAGTTTTAACAAGATAAAATATAAAATGGAGTGGAAAACAATTTTTTTAAAACTTTTATTTCAGACCAAATTCACATTACATTTTCCAAGACAAACCGTCAATGTCAAAACCAAAAATATATGTCTCATAAATCATTAGAGTACAAAACCAAAAAATAATATCCCTCATATGTCATAATAATAAACATAGAAAAAGAAATGGAGGTAATACATGGAAAGAAAAGTAATCCAAGTCCAAGCTGATTGGTAGCACGGTCACAGCTACGGCCCACCACCACTCTGAGAACCTGAGGGGGAAAGGAAGAGAGGGAAGGAAAAGCAAAATAGGTCAGACATAAAGTCTGACTAGTTCCAGTGATTTTTAGCATAAGCATAAGATAGAAAGTATCAAGACAGATCAATAATACTGGATAAGAAAGTAAAGTATACGAGTACGGAGTAAATGAGCTAAGAAGATAACAAGGCAAGGTAAAGATTATATACGCTTCTCAATCATATTAGAAGAACAAGTTTCTGCACCAATTATCTAAATAATAGATTAGGTTTTACCCTAATTACTACCCATGCGATCGGCTCCCTACATACACAAATAATTTAGGGGATATCAATCCCTAACCCGTAAAAGATAAAGACACATTCCTATTCGCCAATGTTACAGCATCTTAGTTTCTCCTATCGGACCCATGCTCGCTTATGACTCCATCGGAACGCTCCCGCACCCATCTCCAAGACTTTGAACCTCTTACAGTCTAGATCGATAAAGCGTGCCCTGAACCATACCTAATGCGAGACCCAATATGATACCAATAGGGATACTAACTGATACTGGTTCCAACCAACAACAAGATTGACACAAGCTACCCCTAGGTTTGGTCCCCAAGTAAACTAGGATTTAAGTGTCCTAAAACCGGATATAAACAGCGGACGTGAGACTTCTTAGCTTATTATAATTAACGGGTTTAACTTAGCAAGTTTAAATTCATTAATAAGTATAGTTGTAAGTGACATTTCCTATAAATGTAATTCTATGTACAACCCCTTCCCCCAAAACAGACAAGCTCCTGCTCAAATGTATATAGATTAAGTTACATGTTTTACTTAATTACATCTGATACTTATGTCTTTCTATAACATGTCGTACTTAATATAAAATTAAGTTTAACCTATTCAAATTAACATATTTTCATATTATCCCAATTGTACAGTCATTGGATTTCATGTTTCAGTATGCCTGATTCTCCTTTTTACTGTTATAACAAGTTATTCCAATTTTACGCAATTCTAACGGGAATAGCCTAGGCACTCGATGGCCTAGGTTTAGCGCAAAGTAAAAAAGGAAAAGGTGAAAATATAGATCTAACTCATAAATACATAAACTGAATAAATAGGCATAAGACTGTAAATAAAACTAAGACAAAAAATGGGATAATAAGGATGTACATGTAACAGGTAATAACTAAAAACTGAATAGATAATTGATAGTAAAACAATAACATATAAACTTATAAACACTATATAATTTCAGATCAAAATTATTTACTATTAGGATACTTTTTAATTATTAGACTAAAAAAAACTTGAACTCAAAGTGGTTTAAATTTGATCCAGAAAATCTTTTGAAGTAGTTGTTATTGTAGAAAATTAAGAATTATCCTTTCAATCTAAGCTTTGGCAACACCTTGACATTTTCTTAATTTTTATTTAGAACATAGATTGGAGGAAGAAGATGAAGAATGTTTGTGCATAAGAAAATGGTGCGACTGCTAGACTATTTAAAGATTAGATAGGACAATTCTAAACCATTAGTATTAAATCAAACCGTACACCTCAAGCTAAGTCAGCATATGAATATAACAAACAAAACTGTCCAGATTCAGGCTCGAGAATACATCCTACATTCCATGGGTCGTCCCACCTTCACCATGGGCCGACACTAGTGTCGACCAGGGATCGACCCATGTATAGCTGGGTCACCCAATGACCGTTGTTTTCTGCGCTATTTTATTTTATTATATATAGCTCAATCTTCTTTAGTTCATAACTTCTTCATACTTAATCCGATTTACGAAAATTAAGAGTTTATGTGAACCAAAATTTCATAACGGACGCAAGGTTAAGTCTTTTTTACCTAATTATGAATATTTTATTATTTAATATTAATTTTATTATATTCTTTATATAATTATTGTGTATTAAATTATGGGGCGTTACATTCTCCCCTCCTTAAAAGGATTTCGTCCCCGAAATCTCTAAGTTGAGAAGAACGTTATTAACTAAAACCTACACTCATCTACTCGTCCATCAACCACATGCATCCATTTTACTTCAAATTTCTAATGCTTTGTTTGAATATATGCAAAGGTGTTGTGTATATGTCCCTAAACTAATGCGATTATCATGCAGTCCACTGATTCAGTTGACTTCCTTAATGCAACATCTGTTTGTTCCATGTATCCAATATGTATGTAAAAGAATTCTAATAGAATATGTGTGCACAATCATTCAGCAAAATACAACATCCACGTGATGATTCAACCATTTTCATCCATTGAAAATTTAAAATGCGCACACATCCACATGCAATATGTTAGTGCTTGAGTCGATCTAGTGCCTAATCTGTATGTATATGGATCCACTTGCATCCATGAGCAAAAACTTGCATCCATGAGAAAAAACTTGCATCCACTTGCAATCATTAATCATAACATGTCTCAAACACATGTTTTCAAACATTACATAAGGATCAATGATTCAAACGATAGGGATAAACAAATTCAAACTCAAAAGCTTACAAAGGAAATTAAGAACGTACTCTCAAAGAGAAATGGGTAAGAAGAGTGAATCTTGTCATCAAGTTCCCATGTCGCATCATCACGATCTTCTCCCTATTGCACCTTCACTAGCTTGATCTCCTTGTTGCGTAGCTTCTTAACTTCCGATCGAAGTATATGGGTAGGAACTTTCTGAATTGATGCCTCCTTCTCTATCTCCACATCCTCAAGTGTACTTGGCTCTACTATAACGTATATACTTGTGTTACCCTTTCTTGATCTGGACAGTCCATCAATAAAGTCCATATAGACGCTCTCCCACTTTCATTGTGGCATATCCAAGGGCTAAAGCAATCCATCGAGCTTTCTTTGTTCAGCTTTTCCTCCTTGACAAATCAAACGTCGGGCCATGAACTCTGTTGCGTCCTTCTTTATGCCAGTCCAATGAAAAACTCTCTTCATATCTCGGTACATCTTGTCACGCCCAGATGGATAGTCATCTGAGAGTGATGGCTCTCCTCAAGAACTGTCCTCAACAAATATCCATCTTTGGAAACACACAATCTCTCATCTCGTCATAGCCACCTTTTTTCGTCTACCGAATATCTAGCTAGATGACTAGAGGTCTCTCCTTTACCGAGTCTATCCAAGATGTCCACTAACTACTGATCCTCTCGCTGCGTGGACCCGATGCACTCCATAAGAGTAGGTCACACCTCTAATGATGCCAACAAACTAGGCGTAAAATCTGTAGATGGCCTAAAATGAAATGTCGAGAGAACCTCCAAGCTCTGCCTCTCTACAAATAGAAGACTCAAGGTCATCCTTTGCATACTCAATGCATCCGCAACCACATTACCATTTCCTGGGGTATAAGCTATCTCAAAATCGTAGGATGCAAGCAACTCCATCCATCGTTGTTGCCTTAAGTTGAGATCCATCTGAAAGAACAAATTTTGAGCGACTTGTGATCCATGTATAGCTCAAATCTTTCTTTAAGTAGATAGTGTGGCCAAGACTTAGTGCGAACACTATTGTAGCGAACTATAAGTCGTGGGTGGGGTAGTTCTTCTTGCAAACTCTTAATTGCCTACTCCCATAGCAGACCACCCTACCCTCTTGCATCAACACAACACTTAATCTCGTGCTATAAGCATTTGTATAGACTGTAAACACCTTGCTACCATCGGGAAGAGTCAGAATAAGGGCTGATGTTTGAGCCCTCTTTAACCTCTAAAATGCATCCTCGTAATCAATGCTCCAAGCGAAAACCAAATTCTTCTTCGTCAGACGGGTAAGCGGAGTTGATATTCGAGCAAAGTCCTTAATGAACCTTTTGTAATAACCTGCCAATCCAAGGAAACTCCTAACCTCTATCGTATTCTTAGGGGCTTTCCAATCTTGAACGGCGACAACTTTTGCAGGGTCCACCGCTATTCCATCCTTGGAGACTACATGCCCTAGGAATCTTACTTCCTTTCTCCAAAAATGAAACTTAGAAAATTTAATCTTAAACTAATGTGATCTGAGAGTCTTAAGAACCTCCTCTAAGTATCTGGCATGCTCTTCCTCACTCCTCAAGAAAACTAGAATATCATCCACGAAAACCACAACAAATTTATTCAGGTATTCGCTAAGCACCTGGCACATCAAATCCACGAAGTATGCAAGTGTATTGGTCATCCCGAAGGACATAGCCAACCACTCAATGAAACCGTCTGGAGTCCTAAATGTCGTCTGGACAATACTATCATCTGCTACCCTCAGCTGATAAAATCCTATGGCTGAATCTAACTTTGAGAATACCGAAGTGCCTACTAGCTGGTCAAACAAGTCATCAATCCTCGGAAGTGGGTGCCTATTCTTATTGGTGAATTTATTCAACTCTCTACAGATCACACATAAACGGAAAGAGCCGTCTGTCTTGCTCGCAAGGACGACTGGATCTCCCCACTCAGAAATGCTACGTCTAATGAATCCCTTCTCTAATAACTCACATACCTGTTTGTTGAGCTGCTTCCTCTCTCTAGGAGACATGTGGCGCACTGGTAAAGCGACAGGTTCGCATTCTCCACCAAGTAAATCCAGAAATCTAGTTCTCATCTAGGAAGTAATCCTTTAACCTCATCAAACACGTTTGTAAATTCTTTGACTATGTGTATTGATCGAAGATCATTGACTAAAGCATCAAGAGAATCTAGGAAACTAAGCATAACTGAGTCCTGTGGGTTACAAGAAATCTCGAGAGTTCACCATGGCACATTAGAAGTATAACAACTCTCCTCTCACAATCAAGGATGATACCATACATGGCTAGCGAATAAGTCTATAACATATAAAGCCAAGAACATACGCATCGCATTCAAATTCGACGCCCATAACAGAAATTGAAACACCCCACCTCCGTTAAGGTCACTCACAAAGGGAATTCCTTAAGTTTGGTGGAGGGTTATAGGTACAACACACAGAAAATTGTACAAGATAGATAAGTATAAGCAGCGGAATTCAAATCATTTGTTGAATATGTGGTTCAATACAAAAGCATTACATCAAATTGTCTCAAAACAACTTCCCAAAACACTACAACATAATTTCTGTCTTGATTATTTAATAAAGAAGCATAAATCATAAATAAAATTGCATAAATCCCCAAGGATAATGTCCAAGAGCCATAGCCAAGATTGAGAGAGAGTCCAAATCATACATCTACTTTCTTGAAGCTTGCAAAGGGTCTGACTAAGCTGCAGTATTCCCTCCCTGTGGACCTGGGAGGTGACGAAAGAAAAGAGGATGAAAGAAAACGGGTCAGACAATAAGTCTGGTAAGTTTGGTGATTACTAGTATTTAAATAAGGAAAGGGAATCATGACAGTAATAACAAAACATAGGATAATATCCTAATATAAGATAAGAGGAACATGTGATCGCACCCATTACTATAATCTCTGCACCTACTAACCATTGGTTCAACCAGCCCCACATGTTTATACCGAACGATCCCCTTAATGATCGGCTCCTACTCGCATGCATTCATGTCATGTGTCATTCGGCCCCGCTTGACTGTAGCTACCTGTGTTGGTCCCACCATGGTGTGTATCAGTCCCTCTGGTGGCAATCCGACACAATTCAAGATGCACAGTGTATACTACTGATGCCCAGTGCCTGCTTTTTCCACGACGGAGTATGTGCACGCCCATACTCTGTCGGAACCTACACTGACGTACCACTGACGTTTTGACCGCTTAAAATCAGCCCAGTAATCGTGCCCCACCCTGCCCAGTTCAGGGTACCATGATACACCTATGTGGGTTACTGCTGAAATGGGTCCCCGTTACTAGGGTTTTCTAATCAACATGTTTATTTGGTTAAGTGTCCAAGTTTACCTAACCCCACCCGTTAGTTTAGTTAACATGTTGAATCGGTTAAGTGTTTCTCTAATCGACTTAACCCTACCAATCCCGACTTAGCTTTAATTTATTCATTAAAGCACCGACCACTCACATTAGACAGGTCTTGTTGTGGTCACTAGATTTTTCGGTCGGTTCTGGGCAGTTTTACACCACAACCCAGTCTAACCTCGGGTCCTTTTTGGGCTTGATGCACTAATCACCCACATTAGACAAGTCTTGTTGTGGTCACTGGATATGCCGGTCGGTTCCGGGCAGTTTTACACCACAACTCGGTCTAACCTCGGGTTAGGCATAATCGTCTTTTCTAAATTCACATATTTTCTATATATGTCTAGTTCTTTATGTAAATTAATTTTAATTTACTTATACCATAATTATCTTTTCAAATATTGCTCACAATAAATGGTATATCAAATATACCATTCTATGCACAAACCTATGCCATGAATTTTCATGTTTTCCCATCGTTATCCGTGTAGAACGTACGTATGAATTACATAAAATGTTGGGATAGCAAATTAGCCCAAACCCATAAACAAAAAGGGGTAATAAACAAGGAACATGAAATAAACATAAAATAGCATACATTTAACTTAACACATGTAACTTGGCATACATGTATCATTATCTTAACTAAACAGGTAAAGGTGAACTTGTGACTAAGTTGGATCTAATTTTCATGTAAACTTGATATGGGTCTAACGTGGAGGTTTTTCATATAAACAAAATTTTAAACCATAATTTGGCATACTAACTTACGTATGTCAAAACATAATAAAGCCACTATGAACATATTTAAATCACAACTTGGTATGATAACTTCACTACAAGAAAACAGGCTATTTCCGACGGCTGAAAACCGTCGGCGGCCGTCGGAAATAGCCTTCGCTAATAATGGCGTCAAAAATCAAAGTTTCCGATGGCTATCGACGCAGCCCATCATTCGCATTTCCGACGGCTACCAACACAGCCGTCGGAAACCGTGGCAGATTCGTGTACGTGTTAGCCTTCGGAAGCCGTCAGTAGCCGTCGGAAATACTGCATTTTTTTGGTGTTTCAGCTGCTATTTAGCCTTCCAACTACACTTCTCACATAAACCACTATCTCAAACTAGCAACTAAACATCATCCAATACATTGATTTAAGAATCAAATTTATTCCATTTGAATTGATCAATGCAACAACTAGACGAAAATAGTACTCAGATTAGAACGAAATTAAAATATCAAACTATGAAAACCTGTGGTCAAACTCATCTGAGCTCATTTGAGAATTGTGCACATGTCATGGCAATGAAAGATAAACTGTAGGGACGGGATTGTATTTACCATCTTGATGTGCCCAGGTATAAATATTCAAACTTGTAAAATAAATAGAATTTGTGTGACAAATGTACCTCTTCCTTGGTATAGATAGAACATTCAGCGCCCAATACTGAAAATAAAATAAAATAAAATAAAATGTATGTGGCTTTTACAAATTTACCTCTTCCTTGTTTCCCCACCTATATAGCTGACTCAGTATCCGTTTGGAGTGATTGCCTCAATGGGTGCATCATACCTCCACGTTCAGGTTGGACATGTATGTTAGAAAACTATAATGCAACATATCATTCTTATATGAGGGCATTACAAAATTAAATAAAAACATATTTTCGGTATAAATTTTTCAACAAAATTAACATGCTACAAGTGAATTCATATTTCAATAAGAAAAGCATACAGTGTCAGGCGGTGCCAAACTATTGTATTTCTTATGTGACTGCGCCACCATCCCAACCTGAACATTGTTTTACGGCAGCTAAGAGCTCTTCAGTAAGTGCAATGGCCTGCATTTTGCATACGTCGCCTAATCAGTTATATATACAATTATACCTAATCATCAGTTCGTGCAATCGAAATATGAGTTTCAAACTTACAGATTCAGCATGGACACAACACATCATGAATTTCCATGCACGTAAGGAAACATATTAGACCTGCAAAATAATTAAAAATTAAAGGGTGATGGGAATCTTTATAAAGCCAAGATGTACATACTACATTATTGTTTGTATCAAACATCTCCAAAGTTTTTTTCTCCACTTTACCTAGTATAATAGGTACATTCATCACATCTTAATGGCTGTATAGAGCTATGACTTTTGTTAAAAGCATCATGAGGCCGTAAGACAGACTTCAACACTTAAAAAAATTGAACTTCAAAATAAGTAAAACATAGAGAATAAGACAGCCAAATTGTTTTATAAACATGACCATAATTTATACTAACTTATTCTCATAATTATATACTCAATGACCAAATAAAAATTCATTTCAAAGAAGTGAATAAAATATAGAAAAAATGCGCACATAATAGGATGTTATAACTCACTACAACGCTAATGGAACCAATTGCAATCAATAGATAATCCTAATTTTCTAATTTAGGCAAATATAGGTTTAGGTAAAAACTTAATTTTTATGAAAAAAAAGAGATTATACCTCAAATTACTTGCTCTAGAGGTCTAAATTGAAGCCGGGGAGGTTACTACACGAAGAAATCTGTGTTTGGAGGCAAAAAAATCAAATTTGGGGGTAATAGGGTTTAAAACCAGTATGCTGGAAAAATAAGAGGAGCAAAAGAAATGGGGAAGAAAGAGTTCGGGTGGTTGTTTATCACGATAATTTCTGACGGCTTCCCACAGCCGAAGACGGCCCGTCTGAAGCCGTCGCAAATAGCATGTTTTCTTGTAGTGCTTATGCGTGTTACAACATAAGAGAACTACTAACAACATATTTAAATCACAAATTAGCATGGTAACTTGTGTTAAAACATAAGAGGACTACAAATCCAATCTTGCAACATAAATAGGTTCAACTTGACATAGTTCTAAATATTCATGAATGTTGATCTAATATGTAAGCATGTGATTTAGATCATAAACTTGCAAATAACCACCAAGTTACAACATGACATGTTTCACCATTTTGTTGGCATAATAAGTTCTTTACCCAATCATAATATATTCCAATAACATACAATATGGTATGTTTACCACCACAAACATATAGGCATGATCAATCGCAACAGTAATTTAAGATACATTAGAATCAAACTTCATTATCTCATACATAAGCATCATTCCATATTCGAGTTACAACATGCCATGATTTCATAAAAAAGAACGTTTAAATTTGCGTAATAACCAACTTACAAACTAAAAGGAATTCTTGATTTCTAAAATCTGAATTCTGAAATTGGAGATGCGCGCCTTTGATGAAGATCGTTGAATTAGACTAGTTTTAATTTGATTTTGATGTAGGCTCCTATCTTTTTTCAGAATTAAAAGTGATGACGGCTATTCCAAGTTCTCTACTGACGGCATTTCAGTTCTAGAATTATTTTTCTATGTGTTTTTAGGTTGAGCATTGAGTTGTTTATATAGAATTTCAGTTTAATTATAGCCGTCGGATGAACCTAGGGTTAATCACAGCCACTCAGACCAGATCAGGACCATCCAGAAACCCTAGTGACCCAGTAGCAAGTCATCACTCGTTCAAAATTCAGATCTGGCCAGGGGCCAGGTCAACCCTAAGGTCGACCCCCAGGTTGACCTCTACGGGGGAGGTCGACACTAGGGTCGACCCCCTGGTCGACCTGCCTGGGCGGGAAATTTCCCGCCCAGCCCGCTTCTGACTTCTGTTTGAATTTTGAAATCTGGCTTGAGTTGTTTGAATTTATTTGAATTTCTGAAACTTCTGGAGGCCATAACTTCTTCATACGAAGTCCAATTCACGCAAACTCGGACTCTATCTCAAGCAGAATTCTGAGACGAGCGCAATGGTGTAACCGTTTCCCTTAATTCTCACATTTGAAATTAAGTATTAATTAATTCATTACTCTAACATTAAAAGAAAGTACGGGGTGTTACATTCTCTCCTCCTTTTAGGATTTCGTCCACGAAATCTTCAAGTCGGGAAGGACTTATATCCTACCATCCAATCACCCATCAACTCAACCATCAAACACAGGCGTCCATTGTCCTTAAAAGGTTTCTAATGCTTCATGATCATATGCATAGTGTGTGTACATGTTCTTGTCTAATGCAAAATCAGGCAGTCCACTGATTCAGTTGACCTCCTTAATGCAAATTATGTCAGTGCCATGAGTCTATTATGTATGCAATTTTCCTACTCAAAATCTCCTACATAGTGCACAACTATTCATACAAATGCAAAGTCCATATGCTATCACATCAAGTTTCAATCCATATACAAATACGTATATGCATATGCAATATGAAAGTGACTGAGCCGATCTAATACCTAATGTGTGTGTATATGCATCCACGAGCAACCACTAGCAACTACTTGCAATCACTTGCAACCATCAACCATAACATGTTTCAATTACATGTTTACATCCAAAAAGGTTTCTACCTAAGGATAAAGGATAGGAGATACACTTAAAAAGGTAGATACGGGCATAAACTTAAGGAAAGAGAGATCAAAGATGTACCCTCAAAAAGAAAAGGGCAGGCTGCACGTATTCTGTCCTCAGTTTCCCAAGTCGCGTCTTCCTCGGCGTCGCTCCATTGAACTTTGACGAGCTTAACTTCACGGTTGCGTAGCTTTTTGACTTCTGTTCCCAAGATACGGGTTGGAACTGTCCTCACAGTTGCTTCTCGTTCAACTTCTACTTCCTCTAGCATGCTTGGTTCCACCACTTCCGCAGACTCGTGTAAGCACTTCCGCAGGTGAGAGACGTGAAAGACATTATGAACCCCGGCCAATCTTTCGGGCAGCTGTACCCTATAAGCCATCTTTCCAATCTTCTCGATGATAGGGAACGACTCTACAAATCTTGGTGCTAACTTTCCTACGGACCCAAAGCGAACGACGTTCCTCAAAGGAGATAATTTAAGGAACACCTTGTCTCCAACTTCGAACTCAAGGTCAGTTCTTCTTTTGTCTGCGTAGGACTTCTGTCTGTCTTGGGCAGTCTTCATTCTTCTTCGTATTAAGTCTACTTTCTCTGAAATTTCTCTGATCATGTCTGGCCCAAGTATGAGCTTGTCTGTGGACTCCCACCAGCAAGTTGATGACCGGCACGGTCTTCCATATAAAGCTTCGAAAGGCGCTATGCCTATGGTGGCTTGGTGGCTATTGTTGTAAGCGAATTCCACCAAAGGTAAGTGATCCTCCCTTGTACCTCCGAAGTCAAGAATGCATAGTCTCAAGAGGTCTTCTAATACTCTGTTGACCCTTTCCGTCTGGCCATCGGTTCGAGGGTGATAGGCCGTGCTTAGGCATAACTGTGTGCTTACAGCCTCTTGTAAACTCTTCTAAAACTCGCTCGTGAAGATAGGATCTCGATCACCCACTATGCTGGAGGGTATCCCATGGAGTCGAAATATCTCCTTAAGATATATGGATGCTAGAGATGAGGCCGTCCTTCTACTCTTGACGGGTATTAAGTGGGCGCTTTTTGTGAGCCTGTCCACTATTACCTAAATACTGGTGTTGCCCCTCCTTGACCTTGGCAACCCATCAACAAAGTCCATTGAAATGTTATCCCATTTCCACTGTGGGACCTCTAGAGGATGAAGCAAACCTCCAGGCTTCTTCTGTTCCGCCTTGACTTGCTGGCATATCATGCACTTGGAGACGAATTCTGCTACATCTCTTTTCACTCCACTCCAAAAGAAAGCCCTTTTTATGTCTTTGTACATTTTGTCTCCACCGGGGTGTATGGTCAACTTGGAATGGTGTGCCTCTTCAAGAACCTTCCCTACCAAATCTCTTGCTTATGGGACGCATAGTCTTCCATCCCGCCTCAACCATCCCTTATCATCGATGGAGTATCTATTGAGGTGATTCAAAGTCTCACCCCTAATCGGCTTATCTATTATATCAACTAGATGAGGGTCTTCACGTTGCGCGGCTCCTATTGAGTCCAAAAGCGTAGGTCGCACTTCCAATGTTGCTAATAGGCCAGGTACAAATTCAGAGGAGGGCCTAAAGTCAAAGTTGGCTATGTACTCCAAGTTTTGCCTTTCTACAAAGAGAGGGCTTAAGGTCAGTTTCTTTCTGCTCAAGGCGTCTGCTACGGCATTGCCCTTGCCAGGAGTATAGGAAATCTCAAAATCGTATGAGGCAAGAAACTCCATCCATCTTTGCTGCCTCAAGTTGAGATCTTTCTACGAGAAGAGGTATTTCAACGATTTATGGTCAATATACAATTCAAATTTCTCACCTAGAAGATAATAGCGCCAAGATTTAAGCGCAAAAACGATGGTTGCCAACTCTAGGTCGTGGATTGGGTAGTTTTTCTCATGTACTTTCAACTGCCTTCCAATATAAGCCACTACCTTCCCTTCTTGTATCAGAACAGCGCCTAGTCCCGTTCCGCATGCATCTGTGTTTACTGTAAACATCTTGTTTCCATCAGGCAATGTCAGAACTGGGGCTGTTGTCAGGGCCCTTTTTAAACGTTGGAAAGCAATGTCGCAATCCAAGTTCCAATTGAAAGCTAGGTTCTTCTTTGTCAACTTTGTGAGTGGAGCTGAGATTTTTGCAAAATCTTTGATGAACTTTCAATAAAAGCCTGCTAGCCCGAGAAAGCTTCGGACTTCGGTTGCGTTTCGAGGAACTTTCCAATCTTGCACAACAACCACTTTTGCGGGGTCCATAGCTAACCCTTCTTTGGACACCACATGTCCAAGGAACCTAACTTCTTCTCTCCAGAAATGGCATTTGGAGAATTTGGCTTTCAACTGATGCGCACGGAGAATATCCATGACTTCCCTTAAGTGCTGAGCATGCTCTTCCTCATTTTTTGAGAAGATCAAAATATCATCCACGAAGACCACCACAAATTTATTAAGGAACTCCCTGAACACCCTGCTCATCAAATCAACGAAGTAAGCAGGTGCATTTGTCAAGCCGAAAGGCATGACAATCCACTCGAAGAAACCATCCGGAGTTCTGAACGTTGCCTTATCAATGTTGTCCTCATCCACTCTTAGCTAGTGAAACCCGGTCGCCAAATCTAATTGGGAGAAAACCGATGCACCTACAAGCTGATCGAAAAAATCATCTATTCTCGGGAGTGGGTGCCTATTCTTCTTGGTCAGCTTGTTTAGCTCCCTATAATCAACGCACAGCCGAAGCGAACTGTCCTCTTTAGTGGCGAACACTACTGGAGCACCCCATTCAGAAATACTCCGCCTTATAAACCCCTTCTCTAGGAGCTCTTTAATTTGCTTGCTGAGCTCTTTCCGCTCCCTTGGAGCCATGTGCCTAACGGGTAAGGCAACGGGCTTTGCATTGTCAACGAGGTATATGCGGAAGTCTATCTCCCGCTTCGGGGGTAAACCCTTTACCTCTTCAAACACATCAGAATATTCACGGACTACCTTTACAGACTGCAAGTCCTCAATAGACGCATCAAGAGATTCTAGATAGCTTAGAATAACAGAGTTCAGGGGATTGCAAGAAATTTCAAGAGTGTTACCAAGGCGATTCAGGAGTCTAACCACTCTTTTTTCACAGTCGAGGATGGCACCATTACTGGATAGCCAATCCATGCCTAGAATCAATCCATAGCCCGTGTAGCCCAAAACATAGGCAGTGCATCTAAACTCAACGCTTAGAATAGATATTTTCAACTCCAAACAAACCATTGACAAATAAGATGAGCCCCCGATTGGATTTGAAACAACCAAGGGATCCTCTACTAAACTAGTGTCTAGGTGCAGAGATTCAACTAAATCAGCAGATACAAATGAGTGTGATGCGCCAGAATCAAACAATGTACGAATAGGATGATCAAAAAGATAGACTAAACTTTCGACAGCAATATTTCTACATCCTTCTTGCGGAGGTGCCGTGAGAGCGTGAACTTGTCCTCCAAAAGAAGGTCCAGCTCCTGCCCTTGCTTCCTTGGGCAAGCCCTTGCCATGTGTCCTGTCTCACCACAGTGGAAACAGCCACCCATCTTCCTTTTGTTCTTCTTGCAGTCTTTGATCAGATGTCCAAGAATGCCACAAAAATTACACTTTCTCTTTTCACGGGGTTTGTTGTTCTTCCTGCCTTTCTTTGAATCAGCCTTCTTGTTTTGGGACCCCTCCCCCTTCTTATCTTAAGGCATTTCTGCTTTTGCCTCATTCTTGCCCTTGTCTTCCTCATGTAAGAGTGACATGTCCACTAACCTCTCGTAAGTAGCCCCCATAGGTATATGGGTCATAGTCAAGCTGTGAAGTGGCTCATTCAATCCTTTGACAAAACGGAGAGCCTTCTTATGAGGAGTATTCACTAAGTCCAATCCGAATCGGGCCAGCTGATTGAATTGATTGACATACTCCTTGACCGTCATACTTCCTTGCTTAAGAGACAAGAACTTTTCCAGCTGTAAACTTCGTTCCGCTTGTGAGAGAAATTTCATTTCAAATCTTATTCTGAAATCCACCCATGTTTCAATAGGTCTTTCAGCGTTAGTGACTTCCCACCAATAGGAAGCTTCATCTTTGAGCAACCACACTGCCAACTGTATCTTTTGTCTATCATCCACCTCGAAGATATCGAATAGATCTTCGGTTTCTTTGAGCCAATTCCTTACTTCTACAAATGATTTAGTTCCCTTGAAATCCTTTCCACCCATGGCCCTAAAGTCTCTACAAATCTTTGAGAAAGCATTTGCACGCGGAGGAGGAGGAGGAGGAGGAACCGCCGCAGCTGGAGGAGGAGGAATATTTGCTGGCCCCGCATCGTTGGCCCTAGCCTCTAAGTACCTCTTGAACCAACCAGGTATCGACACACCCTCTGGAAGGTTAAGATTCCCAGACATGCTGAAATGAAAAATAAAAGATTCAAAACAAAGGATAGAATGATAGGGCATATGGCTTTGGGGGATTATGCCTTTAAAATAAAATAACACTTTCTTGTAAAATGCTTCTTTATATTTCTTTTTGAAAATAATTTTTAAAAACTCTTATCTGATCTGGTAAACCTTTGCTCTGATACCAAGTGAAACACCCCACCTCCGTTAAGGTCATGCACAAAGGGAATGCCTTAAGTTTGGTGGAGGGTTATAGGCACAAGACACAGAAAATTGTACAAGACATATAAGTATAAGAAGCGGAATTCAAATCATTTATTGAATACGTGGTTCAATACAAAAGCATTACATCAAATTGTCTCAAAACAACTTCCCAAAACATTACAACATAATTTATGTCATGATTATTTAATAAAGAAGGATAGATCATAAATAAAACTGCATAAATCCCCAAGGATAATGTCCAAGAGCCATAGCCAAGATTGAGAGAGAGTCCAAATCATACATCTACTTTCTTGAAGCTTGCAAAGGGTCTGACTAAGCTGCAATATTCCGTCCCTATGGACCTGGAGGGGGGGGGGGGGGAGGGGGGAACGAAAGAAAAGAGGATGAAAGAAAACGGGTCAGACAATAAGTCTGGTAAGTTCGGTGATTACTAGTATTTAAACAAGGAAAGAGAATCATGACAGTAATAATAGAACATAGGATAATATCCTAATATAAGATGAGAGGAACATGTGATCGCACCCATTACTATAATCTCTGCACCTACTAACCATTGGTTCAACCAGCCCCACGTGTTTATACCGAACGATCCCCTTAATGATCGGCTCCAACTCGCATGCATTCATGACATGTGTCATTCGGCCCCACTTGAGTGTAGCTACCTGTGCTGGTCCCACCATGGGGTGTATCAGTCCCTTTATGGCAACCCGACACGATTCAAGATGCACAGTGTATACTACTGATGCCCAGTGCCTTCATTTTCCACTCCGGAGTATGTGCACGCCCATACTCCATTGGAACCTACACTGACGCACCAACCGCCGACGTTTTGACCGCTTATAATCAGCCCAGTAATCGTGCCCCACCCTGCCTAATTCAGGGTACCATGATACACCTATCTGGGTTACTACTGAAATGGGTCCCCGTTACTAGGGTTTTCTAATCAACATGTTTATATGGTTAAGTGTCCAAGTTTACCTAACCCCACCCATCAGTTTAGTTAACATGTTGAATCAGTTAAGTGTTTCTCTAATTGATTTAACCCTACCAATCCTGACTTAGCTTTAATTTATTCATTAAAGCACCGACCACTCACATTAGACAGGTCTTGTTGTGGTCACTGGATTTGCCAGTTGGTTCCGGGCAGTTTTACACCACAACTCAGTCTAACCTCGGGTTCTTTTTGGGCTTGATGCACTAACCACCCACATTAGACAGGTCTTGTTGTGGTCACTGGATATGCCGGTCGGTTCCGGCAGTTTTACACCACAACTCAGTCTAACCTCGGGTTAGGCATAATCGTCTTTTCCAAATTCACATATTTTCTATATATGTCTAGTTCTTTACGTAAATTAATTTTAATTTACTCATGCCATAATTATCTTTTCAAATATTGCTCACAATAAATGGTATATCAAATATACCATTCTATGAACAAACCTATGCCATGAATTTTCATGTTTTCCCATCGTTATCCCCGTAGAACATACGTATGAATTACATAAAATGTTGGGCTAGCAAATTAGCCCAAACCCATAAACAAAAAAGGGTAATAAACAAGGAACATGAAATAAACATAAAATAGCATACATTTAACTTATCACATGTAACTTGGCATAGATGTATCATTATCTTAACTAAACAGGTAAAGGTGAACTTGTGACTAAGTTGAATCTAATTTTCATGTAAACTTGATATGGGTCACATGGAGGTTTTTCATATAAATAAAATTTTAAACCACAATTTAGCATACTAACTTATGTATGTCAAAACATAAGAAAGCCACTATGAACAAACTTAAATCACAACTTGGTATGATAACTTATGTGTGTTACAACATAAGAGAACTACTACCAACATATTTAAATCACAACTTAGCATGGTAACTTGTGTTAAAACATAAGAGGACTACAAATCCAATCTTGCAACATAAATAGGTTCAACTTGACATAGTTCTAAATATTCATGAATGTTAATCTAACATGTAAGCATGTGATTTAGATCATAAACTTGCAAATAACCACCAAGTTACAACATGACATGTTTCACCATTTTGTTGGCATAATAAGTTCTTTACCCAATCGTAATAGATTCCAATAACATACAATATGGTATGTTTACCACCACAAACATATAGGCATGATCAATCGCAATAGTAATTTAAGATACATTAGAATCAAACTTCATTATCTCATACATAAGCATCATTCCATATTCGAGTTACAACATGCCATGATTTCATAAAAAAGAACATTTAAATCTGCGTAATAACCAACTTAAAACTAAAAGGAATTCTTGATTTCTGAAATCTGAATTCTGAAATTGGAGATGCGCGCCTTTGATGAAGATCGTTGAATTAGACTAGTTTTAATTTGATTTTGATATAGGCTCCTATCTTGTTTTAGAATTAAAAGTGGTGACGGCTATTCCAAGTTCTCTACTGACGGCATTTCAGTTCTAGAATTATTTTTTTGTGTGTTTTTAAGTTGTGCATTATGTTGTTTATATAGAATTTCAATTTAATTATAGCCGTCGGATGAACCTAGGATTAATCACAGCCACTCAGACCAGATCAGGATCATCCAGAAACCCTAGTGACTCAGCAGCAAGTCATCACTCGTTCAAAATTCAGATCTGGCCGGGGGCCAGGTCGACCCCAAGGTCGACCCTAAGGTCGACCCCCAGGTCGACCTCTAGGGGGAGGCCGACACTAGGGTCGAACCCCTGGTCGACCTGCCTGGGCGAGAATTTTCCCGCCAGCCCGCTTCTGACTTCTGTTTGAATTTTGAAATCTGGCTTGAGCTGTTTGAATTTATTTGAATTTCTGAAACTTCCGGAGGCCATAACTTCTTCATACGAAGTCCAATTCATGCAAACTCGGACTCTATCTCAAGAAGAATTCCAAGACGAATGCAATGGCGCAACTCATTTCCCTTAATTCTCACATTTGAAATTAAGTATTAATTAATTCGTTACTCTAACAATAAAAGAAAGTACGGGGTGTTACAGAAATTCTAAAACCCCTACATATCATATACAAATGAGTTGTACCTACTATGAAGTGTGTGACTACAACAGGATCAGAACCCATACAAGTATCTAGGTGCATATTATCTACCATAGAATTGGATATGAATGAATGAGAGGCACCAGAATCAAAAAGAGTCCTAATAGGATAGTCAAAAAGAGAATTCAAACCTTCTACGATGACTTTCCTACCATGATCTGGTCCGTCAGCCTCAAGTGCATGTACTTACCCCCTAGATGATCCAGCCTTCTTTCCTTGCTTGTTAGGGCATTGCTTTGGTAAAATGTCCAAGTTGACCGCAAGTGAAACAAGCATTCTTCATCTTCCTACTGTCCATAACAAAGTCCCCAAATTTCCATAGCCATGGCACTTAACTTCTGATTTGATTTGTGCCTTATCAGGTTTTCCTCCTTTCTTAGTTATGCCTTTCTTGGGTCACCACTTTTTTTCTCAGTCTTTGGATGTGCCGCCTCACTCTTAATTTCTTTCTTCTCCTCTTTTCCGTCCTCATGCATCAAAGCTATGTCTACAAGTCTCTCAAAGGTCGCTCCCATTGGTATATGCGTCAATGCTAGTCCTAGGAGTGGTTGGTTCAACTCTTTCACGAACCTTAAAGCCTTCTTATGAGGTGTGTTTACTAAATCCAAACGGAATCTTACTAATTGGTTAAAGCTATTGGTGTATTCCTTCAACATCATGCTTCCTTGCTTCAGGTTTAAGAATCTCTCCATTTGCATTCCTTCTTTCGCTTGCGATAAGAATCTCATCTCGAATCTATTCTTAGATTCTTCCCAAGTGGCCACTATCTGTCCTACCTAAATTACCTCCCACCAATACGATGCTTCATCTTTTAGTTGCCAAGCAGTCAACTAAATCTTTCTCCTATCATCTAGCTCCAATAAGTTGAACACATTCTCTGTTTCCCTAATTCAATTGCGAGCCTCCACGCTCCGTACCACGAAACGGCTTGCCTTCCATCGCGCAGAATTCCTTACAAAGCTTAGAGAAGTTGACTACAGGATTGGGTGGAGCTACTGCGGCTACAGTTAGGGGAGGGACATTTTCTTGCACTCCAGCAGGTGTTGTAGCTTCTACATATCTACAGAACCATGTCGGAATGGGAATACCCTTGGGGAAACTAGGAGCCCCAAATATGCTAAAAAGAGACAAAACAAGGGTTCAGAAAGAGATAGAAGGAATTATTGTTAATGAAATGAGGGGATATATTTTTCAAAGATTGGTTTTATTTGAAAATCTTTTGCTTTGAAAACACTTTTTTTTTTCAAAAACTTTTCTCTGATTTTGTAACCTTAGGCTCTGATACCAAATGTGACACCTCACGCCCTTTATTGTCACCGATATGTGGATGCATTAAGTTCTGTGAAGCTCAATAATAATACATAGACTAATTTTAACAAGATAGAATATAAGATGCACTGGAAAAAAATTCGAACTTTTATTTCAAACCAAATTCACATTACATTTTCCAAGACAAACGATTAATGTCAAAACCAAAAAATACTTGTCTCATAAATCATCAAAGTACAAAACCAAAAAATAATATCCTTATATGTCGTAACAATAAACATAGAAAAAGAAACGGAAGTAACACATGGAAAGAGAAGTAATCCGAGTCCAAGCTGAATTGAATCACAGTCACAACTACTACCTACTACCACTTTGAGAACCTAAGTAGAGAAGGAAGAGAGGGAAGGAAAAACAAAATAGGTCAGACATAAAGTCTGGCGACTTCCAGTGATTTTTAGCATAAGCATAAGATAGAAAGTATCAAGATAGATCAATAATACTGGATAAGAAAATATAGTAAAATATACGAGTACGAAGTAAACGAGATAACAAGATAATAAAGCAAGGTAAGGATCATATACGCTACTCATTCATATCCCAAGAACGAGTTTCTGCACCAATTATCAGAATAACATGACTAGGTTTAACCCTAATTACTACCCATGTGATCGGCTCGCTACAGACACGAATAACCTATGCCAGCTACGACAGTGGGGATATCAGTCCCTAACCCTCAACTATAAAGATACATCCCTATTCGTCGATGTTACAGTGTCTTAATTTCCCCTATGGAACCCATGCACGCTCATGACTCTGCCAGAACGCTCTTGTATCCACCTCCAAGACTTTGAACCTCTTACAATCCAGATCAGTAAAGCGTGCCCTGGCCCTTACCTAGTGCGAGGCCCAATATGATACCAACGGTGATACGGACTAATGCGGGTCTCAACCAACAAGAAGATTGACACAAGCCACCCCCTAGGCTTGTCCCCCAAGTAAACTAGGATTTAAGAGTCCCAAAACCGGGTATAAACAACAGATGTGAGACCTCTTAGCTTATTATAATTAATGGGTTTAACTTAGCAAGTTTAAGTTCATTAATAAATATGGTTGTAAGTGACATTTCCTATAAATGTTATTCTAAGTACAACCCCTTACCCCCAAAACAGACAAGCACCTGCTCAGATGTATATAGATTAAGTTACATGTTTTACTTAATTACATCTGATACTCAAATCTTTCCATAACACGTCCTACTTAATATAAAATTAAGTTTAACTTATTCAAATTAACATGTTTGCATATTATCCCAATTATACAGTCGTTGGATTTCATGTTTCAATATGCCTAATTCTTCTTTTCACTGTTATTACAAGTTATTCCAATTTAACCCAATTTTACGCAGTTCTAACGGGAATAGCCTAGGCACTTGATGGCCTAGGTTTAGCGCAAAATAAAAAAGGAGAAGGAGAAAATATAGATCCAACTCAGAAATATATAAACTGAATAAATAGGCATAAGACTATAAATAAAACTAAGACAGAAAATGGGATAATAAGGACGTTCATGTAACAGGTAATAACTAAAATCTGAATAGATAATTGACAATTAAACAATAACATACAAACTTATAAACACTGTATAATTTCAGATCCAAATTATTTATTGTCATAATACTTTTTAATTATTATATCTAAAAATAACTAGAACTCACAGTGGTTTTGATCCAAGATATCCTTTGAAATAGTTGTTGTTGTAGAAAATCAAGAATTACCCCTTTAATCTAGCAAAGCTTTGGCAGCACTTCGACATTTTCTTAATTTTTATTTAAACATAGCTTGGAGGAAGACGATGAATAATGTTTGTATGTAAGAAAATGGTGAGGCTGCTAGCCTATTTATAGATTAGCTAGGATAATTTTAAACCATTAGATATTAAGTTATTAAATCAAACCGTACACCTCAAGCTAAGTCACCCTATGAATATAGCAAACAAAACTATCAAGATTCAGGCTCAGGAATTCGGCCTGCATGCAGGTGGGTCGACCCACCTTCACCATGGATCAACCCATGTATAGCCGGATCGCCCAGTGACCGTTGTTTTATTATATATATATATATATATAGTTCATAACTTCTTCATACTTAATCCGATTTACGAAAACCAACAGTCTATCTGAACCAAAATTTCCTAACGGACGTAAAGATAAAGTCCGTTTTACCTAATTCTTAGTATTTTATTATTTAATATTCATTTTATTATCTTCTTTATATAATTACTGTGTATTAAATTACGGGGTGCAACAACCATGTACTATCAGGTTTATAATAGGGTTATCGGTCTATATGATCACTTCAATGTGTGATGCCAACCATTACGGCATCTAGATGGGAGCTAACATAGCGAAATCCAACATTTCACCAATCAAAAAATAAAATAAAATAAATAAACTAAAGAACATGAGACATAAAAACTAAAGAAATAAAAACCAATCATACATTTCATCTAAAATTCTCCTGAGAACATGATAGACATTAAAGCTAAAGAAATAAAAACCAATCATACATTTCACCATTTTAACATAATTCTTCCATAATTCTATTTTTCTCCATCTTCTATGACAAGGTCAGCCAAAAATATTCTTCTTTATGTACTGAATTTATTTCTTTGACGAATTATGAGATGGATAATAAAAATACCACCTGAAATTTTCCTAAGAACATGATAGACATAAAAACCAAAGAAATAAAAACCAATCATATATTTCACCATTTTAATTCACATTTATCAAGCACAAAACAAAGCTTCATTGTACATATTTAATTGATACCAATACACTGATTGAAAATGTCCCAAACAAACAGCTCAAATCCCATGCTTCATTCTTCCATGTCTCCATATGCCACATATATCTTAGCCCTTCATTTTTTATCATTAATTATCAATAAAAAATGGTGAATCCCACTAATTCATCAATCTATTCTTATGAATGACCGAGATTCTTATGGTACATGCAGTCAATAATAGGACCAAGGAATTAAACTCGTTAACAAACACTACCCGAACTCCAAAGTCTTCACTCTCTACAACTTGTAGATCTTACTTAGGCATGAACTTACATCAACCTTTTTTTTTTTTTTTTTTTTCCTTTTTTTATATATTAACATAGTTAAAATTATAGCTATTGTATATCAACAGTCAGTTCTTATAGACCCATCCTATTCTCAACATCCTCATGTTTCTCTTCTACCTCATCATGCTCATAAGAATGCCATCTTGACCAAAAAAGGTAATTGAAAAAATTAAGCATACTTAATCCAGCCAGCATCCAATAGAACAAATCTAACCTATCATTATTCAAGTCATTATCACTTAGCCATCCACCTCTAACGTCGTCAACATAAGTCAACTTGTTCACCAAAGACACAAGCATCGAGCTCAAGTAAAACCCGAAAGAGTACGAGCAATAAGTCATTGCTGTTAAAAATGACTGCATACAGCCTAAACTCTGCTTGTAGAAAAACTCTATCAGTCCCACTGCTGTAAACATCTCAGACAATCCGAAAATCAAAAACTGTGGTGCAATCCAAAATATAGAGACCAACTCATTGGATTGGGTAGCTAGATTTCTTCTCTTTTTTTCAATGACTGCAGCTGAAACCATGGAAAACGTCACAGTGAAAAGTCCAATGCCGATACGGTTCAGTGGAGAAATTCCTGAGTCAGATTTTGTAATTTTTCGAGCTATGGGTACGATGCAGGTTTCATAAAATGGGACTAGTAAAATTAGCATTAGGTAAGGTATGGCCTGGAGAGAGGCAGGTGGGATTTGAAATGAGTTTGATAGTTGAGTGTTCATGGCTCGACCTTGTTGAACTGAAAATGTCTGGAGTTGAGCCAGGATCGTGTTAAATATTATGGTGCATGCGAATATTGGTACCAGGGAAATGAGTCTTTTCATTTGTTTTGATTCTACTTCCGTGCATGGTTTATTCAAGAACCTAAGTTTGCCGTTTGAGTTCTCCGTATGTGATGGGCTTACTTGCTTCTGATTAGTTATCCGAGATATCAAAGCCTGTAAATGTGTCAGATTGTAAATAGAAATCGTGTCAAATGGATCAAAATACTTTGCTCTAGTAATTTACAAAAGAATTTCTGAATTGGGGAGAAAATTAGGTAGTCTTTTCTTTGAACACATATGATGTATTTTCGTAACATCGGTGGATTTTATTAGGTTTTTCTTTTGAAATGTTTGAGGTTTCTTAAAGCCATTAGTTATAAGGCCTTATGACTTCAAAGTTCAAACCTATTGTTGTGGATCACGTATTCACAAATAATTGTGTCTCATATGCCTGCTAAATCTGCATATGAAAAATGGAGAAAGAGCATCACATTAGTTTGTTATGTCCACAACATTGATTATGAACCAGAGTAGATGATTTAAATCAAAATTTTATTCCTGATGCGGCAAACTCTGTTGATCAAGACTATTTGGTCCATAATTGAACGTCTGGAATAGTTGGTATATCCCAGCTTTGGTACAAGAGCATGTGAGATTCATGCAAGTGAAAGTGAAGAGTATTTAAGAGATCTACTACTGAAGTAGGGGTATTGTTAACTAACTAGAGGAAAATAGGAAGATGCGGTATTACCCTTGCAATGGAAGTGAAAATGCTACCATAAGGAAGCTTGTTGCTATAAAACACCATGCCACACATCAAACTGAGGAGTCCGATAGCCATGACACCCATTGACACTCCAAACCCGACATCCATTCCTGAGTGAGTCTGAATCCAAACAAGAACAGTAAGAGCAATGAGTTCTCCAGAGCAGAAGCTAAAATATGCAGTGTTGAAGTAAGTTGAGAGCTTCTTTGATTGGTTAGGGTCGTCGTCATTTTTAAACTGATCTGCTCCATGAGAGATGATGTTTGGCTTTAGGCAGCCACTTCCAAGTGCTATTAAGTATAAGGACGTGAAAAATATAAAGGCATTGAAGCCAGCTGCTTCGATACAGTTGTCGCCTTCTATCAACATGTTGCATTTGGGAGGTTTTAGCTGTGGGAGATGTGCTTGAATTGATAATAGCAGAAAACCCTGGTTAGAAAAAGATATTAAATTTACTGGACGTTTAAATGGTTTTAGCTCTTTCTTTAAATGCTGGAAAGGTATGTATCACTTTGGTAAAAATTTATAACCAAGTTCTCTGCTTAGGGAGAAAAGAGAAGGGATGGTTATTCTCTGTAGTAATACTGACTGACTTGAACTATGCTGGAAAATTATATGCAAACAATGTTTATGTCAAGAACGAATGAACAAAAGTAGTCTCCATGGACCAGCAAAGTTGGCGAAAACAGGAACCCTTAAGCAAAACAGATTGTTGGCTCCGACAGTTTGTAATAAACCCTAATGGGTATCTGCGGTATAACATATTCCTCAATTTATGGTCAACACCAGTATTCCTTTGCCTAGTAGTATTCTAATTTGAAACAAAGCATAACATTCGAAATATCCGTTTTATTATTACACCATGAAAAATAGGTGGAATTCAAAGGAATTAACAACCTTAACATGTCTTCTTAAAGCACATGCTAGCATTTTCCATAAATAAATCCTAAATTGCATGTATGTATATGCCTAATATCCGTAACTACGTTAACAAAGAATAGATTACAAAAGGTAAACTGCATACAGAGAGCTCAATGGCGCCAAAAATTAGCATAGTCTTGAAGCACCCAAGGTAAGAATCTGAAAGAAAACCACCGAGCAGGGACAAGAGGAAAATTGTTCCAACAAAGTTAGTAACTATGTTTGCAGATTTTGACAGAGGAAAGTGCATGTCATTGATAACATAGGTAATTAGATTGTTTCCAACAGCAGCAATTGCCATAATCTCAAATGCCTGAAGACCTGTAGAAATTCATATCACGTAACTTTTCTGAAATTAAACTACTTAACTTTATTCTACAGAAATAAAAAAACTTCATCAAACTTAGGCTAGTCAAAAGTCACAACCATGCTAAAAATACTGCCCTTTTCTAGCAAGAAAAACAAGTAAAATAAATAACAAGACATGAAAATATTTTGAATATATATGATGCATAATAAATTAAATGCAACGGTGTGAAAAAGCATTAGAAAACAAGATACCAAGAACAAAAGAAGCAGCGCGCATGCCACCATGCTTGTTGGGGTTACACGGCCTTCCCTTCCAATCAAGATGTTCACTGTAGTCTCTTTTAACATTGTCTCCTGCCTCAACTTCCATTTTTATATTGAAATAAAAACAAACTATAGATCAGAAACTCATGTGTGACATTAATATTTTAAGGCGAGCTCAGGTTATTTATAGTAGCAAACCGAGTCAGAAAGTGAAACCAGGTTTGTATTGTGGAAAATGCACAATAAAAAGTAAGGCCAACACAATGGCTGGTCTGCCACAATACAATCCTTAAGAAAATGACAGCTGATAAAAATTTCAGTAACTTTATAGAGCTTTCAATAAGTGAGGTGATGCATAATTGTGTTTTACTACTAAAATAACAAAAAGGAGACATATGTCGTGCGATGATAACTTGTAAATTTGAAGGAATAGTGAAATTTGTTTATCCCTAATGGTAAGCATCTGTTGGGCACTAATGCTCAACAAAGATAAATGGGATGAATGATTAAAGAGAATAAGAATAGTTGGGAAAAAAAAAACCTGACTATTTCTTCTAGAATGTCTTGCTACTGTTATGAGGTCAAATCGAATGATACAGACATATGCATACTTTCAGTTGATTATTATGCATGATTTCATTTTTCACATCACTTTCAGGTTATTCAAAAACCCTCATTTGTAGTATCAAGATCATAACAGTAATGATGATCAACTATGTAATATGTATATTTACTGTGGTTAATTACTTAATTATCAGCTTTATTAATATGCTATTGTCAAGCAAAAAAAATTAACGTCTGGCATTATAATGAATAAGGTTGCCAACATTATAGTTATACAATTGATGAAATGGATAATGTATGAAAACTTTCGTGAGCACATAAACAAACTTATCAGTGGTGGACCTGCCCTAAACTGCAGAAAAATAAAATATCTCAAGCATGCTCACAATCCTTATAAAATAATCAATACATGTGCTTACTAAGAAGGCTAATTTATTCAAATTTCATATAGTGATTATATTTTAGGAATTTGTTGGAAGTCAACTTCAAATTCCAAAAAATACATACAAAAATTATCCATAAACGAAACAAATTAGCATACAGTGGTGGTATTTAAGTAGGGTATAGATGCAGTGAGGTGACTATTTGTCCAAGACTATGCCACTTGAATGTTTATCCTAGGGGAACAATGCTTGTTTTTGCAAATATTTGACATATTAATTGATATATAATACAGCATTTTGACTGTCTAATAATATTATTCCTATTGAATAATCATGGCTTAATAAACAAACTATTTGAACCTGTCTCTTTTCTAAAGCCATACTTATAAAAAAGAACATGATCAGACTTATTCTTTCCCCAAATCTTCAACAAATTTCCAGAATAATTTATCTACTTCTGACATTGCTTGAGCTGGAGATCTGTTCACTTTCGAAAAATAGCACAAAAGGATATGAAGAACAATAAAATAAAAACTTTCAGTAGGCAGGTGCATTGTATTTGTAAATGTTCAATAGGCAGAGAACAAATACACATCAAAACTACAAATATACGAATACAATGCACCGCTAACAGGGACCGTAAGGTCCGTAACACAAGTATGCCACTCCTTTTGATGTCTCTTCGGAACAATCTCAATGAATAGGAAAGTGATAAGGTCGTAAACATGTCCGATACCATTTGAATTGGGAATCAGCACAACATGGAAATGAACAACAGCCTCATGGAAATAAACTTTATGGGTGAATAAAATAAATAAAAGATAAGTATAAAACAGGTGTTAAGTGGACGATTGGCCCATGACCATTTAAATCGATATGGCATCTGGTACCATTGGAGAAGTGACACATAGTCATAGATACACAAGTTCTTGCAATCAAGTAATCTCTTTTAACCCACTTTCATGAGTTGATATCTTTTATAAGTTGTGGTTTTCCTTTCAGCGTCACTATCTTGGGCTATACATTTATTTTATCTGGTGGATATTCTAAAAGCCAGACAGCAGTGTCACCTGGTTCCCAACTACTACATAATTGGATGAAAATAATAATAATAAATCTTTTAAGTCAGTGTTTGTATCGAAAGTTCCACATTGAATCAATTTCAAAATGAGGAAAGAGTAACCAAATTGAAGTACGAAATACTACAGAGCAAGAAAGGGCTTAGTGCTCTGCTCATAGCCTAAAGTAGGCGGGGGAGAATAGAATACTTTATTTTAAGTGGGGATTCCCTGCTCAATCGACGGTGAGCTGTTTCTCCAACAATACTGAACAGAGATTTACCTTAAAATCACTGGATGTTGAAGTTGAAGATGTCTATGCATTTGGAGTTGACGGCATCAAAATATTTGGCGGAACACGCTGCATCATCAATCACAAAAAGCTAAAAGCTTCTACTTAGCGTTACCCAATTTACATTCGCAAATCGCAATAGTTTATATATATGATCAAATCTACCGACTCTTGTGTTGGATTTGGACGATGATCGCAGACTGGGTCAGTGTTTTAAGAGAGGAGGAAAAGTTCATGGAAAATTTGTCCAAAGCAAAGATAGATAACCTTGCTGGGCTGTCAACGGATACTTTCGCATTCGCATAGTACTATATCCGTGTCCGTATCCTAAATTATTTTCGGATATCAGATATCCGTATCCGTTTAATTTTCTGATATCGGATATCCGTATACGTTTAATTTTTCGATACGGACGGATATCGGATATTTATCAGCTTTGTCTGTAATTAATTAATTTAAGAGTATAAATAAAAAAGTTTGGATTAACATAAAATAATTTTTGTATTAATGTTTATAAAAGACAAGGAAATAAAAAAGTAAAATGAGAAAACATTGTTTTATACTAATATCCATAAGCATATCCAAAAATATTCCAAAATTAAACACTAAACTACCATTTTTCACTAAAAATGGACAAAGAAATATATCATAGTAACATCCAACGGTTACAAAATAATTATTAACTTTATTTTTCTGTTCTGAGTTATATATAGTACATTAATCAGTCGGACGGATATTTTTCAGATACGAATATCACTATAACCATATCTGTATCCGAAAATCTTTTCGGATATCGGATATTCGTATCCACTTTTCGGATAATGCCAGATAACGAATATTTCGGATACAGATTCGGACGGATTTCGGATTTTTCGGGTATTCATTGACAACCCTAACCCTTGGAAAGAACAACCCGTACTCAGTCAATACACAATACGTGGTCCATCCATTTGGAGTGCACTCATGTGTCCCTTTTCTGTGGCAGTTAATGAATACCCGAAAAATCCGAAATCCGTCTGCATCCGCATCTGAAAAGCGGATAAATATCCGATATCCGGAAAAACGGATGCGGATATCGGCATATCCGCATCCGAAAATTATCCGTCCACTTTTTTTCATGGTTATAGCCTAAATTATGTGTATTTTAACATAATTAAATACACTAATTTATTATTTTACAAAATTGAAAGTTTACTAAACGCATGCTAATTGCTTAAAATCATATATTATCATCATATTTATTTATTTTTGGCATTTTAGTAACCATGTAAGTCAAGCTAAAATAATTCATTCATTTTCATTGATTTATTGACCGTTGGCGAAGCGGATAATTATCCGATATCTGTCCGTATCCGCGGATGCGGATATCCGATATCCGAAAATGGTTTCGGATGCGGATGCGGATATGGCACTATCCGCATCCGAAAGTACCTGTTTACAGCCTTACTTTTCACTTTGGTTATAACAATAAACCTTTAATTTTAATTTTATGGACAAACAAATAATTAGATTTTTCTTCAATATCTCTTCATGTCATATTTAACTACTTTATGCATTAATTGTCAAAACTAAAATTTCTTGATAAAGAGATGTAGTTAATCGGCCATAAACTCTGCCGATTACATTGAAGGTCAGTACAAAAAAAAAAAAAAAAAAGACTACGCACAGTTCGTACATGGAAACTATATATATATATATATATATATATATATATAAACAACTGATGACCGATGTCGGAAACATATAAATAATGCTAGAAATTAGCACGAAAACTGTATATACAGTGTTGTATTTGAGCGTAAAAAAAGTTAAAAAATATTTTGGGTTATAAAATAAAGCAAGTAGAAGAGAAAGAAGAATAAAATGAAGTAAAAATGAAAAGCATAAATTTGAAATAAATGAGGTGGATAAAGAAAAAATTGAGCTGAGAATTTTATTTTGAAAGCATCGGATGAGAAAAGCATTTGGAGATATGCAAATGGATGGAGCCTACAATATATTGGCTACCTCAATTATACTTTTTTCCCATCAGTATTTAGTATAAAAAAATTACACTTAACCTTTACTCACCCGTCATTTACCCGTTTTACCGATCTTCTCCTTCTTGTACATTTTCTTCCATTTAGTTTTTGTTTTTAGAATTATATTCAATTCACATCGTAAATGTGCTTAGCAAGAATTGAACACTCGACTTTATATGTGAGCATTTTATATGCTAACCAACTGGGCTATCTATGTGGGTTTTAGTTTTTTTTCTTCAACTTCTCAACTTCATCAATCACTAAAGTTAAAATGAAAATTTACTCAGATTTTTATCATCTTCAAAAAGAGAAAAAAATAAATTATCAAAAGAAATTGTTGTTTGTAGATTAGAGTTTATAGTATTATTGTTTTTATTGTCAATTAAGTTAAACACTGTTTAAAGGTTATTAAATTGTATCAAAAATATATTCATGATACATTCACGAAATGGAATCATATATAAACACGAAACTGTACTCATTATTTTTAATGATGCTTGAAATAATGTTGAAAATAAATAAATATTCTGACATATTATAAAGAATAAATTGGGACAAATTAGGTATGGAGAAAATAAATATATGAAGGAGAGGGAGGGGGACTAATAGATTTAGCCTGATATTATTAGAGTAAGATACTACGTCAACCGGGTTGAATGCTTTGATTTTTCTGGAGGAAGAAATGATTTTTCTGGAAGAAGAAATGATTTTCCTGGCTAACTCTACAGAATTCAATGGGGACCGCTGAAAATTAGGTATTTCAATCGTTCTTAGTAGCAATTTCCATTTGGCTATATCTACTAGCCTTTTTCATTTTCCTTTTCGCACCTCGTTTTTTTCACTAAAAAATTGTATCACACTATTTTTCTTAAACATCTCTATCTAACTCTTGAATGACCTTACATAAAAAAAGCATCATACGCGAGCGTGGTTTCTATGTTATCCACGCTCTTTATGAGCGATGTCAAACTCGGCATGAACAATGTTACTACGGTAGTAAAGCTTGGTACGAGAGATGTTGCAATGGTAAAAACATTTCTATGCTCCACGTTTTTTCATATTGCACGTACAAAGATCAAATTTTACATTTCTACTTTTTCTTTATAAAACTTTAAGGGGAAAATTAAAAATAAGAATAATCATAAAGTTTTTGGTGTATAAGGTAAATAAAGAGGCGTTTGTAGAAGCTAGAAATCTTTCATAGAAGCATCCTCATTTTAAGTTTCAAAATACACAGCCACTCTCCTTGAAAACCTTTTGTGGATTGCTTTTTTTTTCTCCCAGAAATATTCAAAAATTATTTTAGTTAAAGAAACACGTGTTAGTATGTCAAACTAACATGTGTTAATACATAAAATATACTTTTTGAAAAAAGCAAATTTTTTTAATCAAAATAATAATGTAATTTAGAACATAATTTTAAAACTTATTTTCCAAGTATTAAGAAAAAAGCACTAGACCCTAACTTTCGCTGAAGGTTTTTAATGGTTCAGTGGTTTTAGTTAAGGTTTTACTTTAATATCCTTCTGGTTTATAATTTTTTCTTTATATTTCAATTTCTTGTAATCATTTGTAGATAGGAAATTTGAAACATCCTAATGCACATGATAACACGAAATAAACCATAATATCAACTCTACTATCTTTTAATTATTTTTCTATAAATAATTTCACCCCAGTGCTATAAAATATCAAACGTGGCAACAGTACAGGACAATCTAGATATACCAACAATGCAATTATCTTTAAAAAACGAATTTGGTAATACCACACAAAGCATCACGATCTTGTAGTATGTAGTGTCATAAATAAATTGTTATTCTTGCGTTTTTGATTATTTTAGCTTGTTGAAGTTTTATATAATGTAAAATTCCACATCATGTGGTTCGAAAATAAGCACCGCTAGTGCTGCCATCATCAATAGTATTATTCTATGATGACAAAATATGGATAATTATTAACTGTAATATCAAAGACACATGGATACACAATTAAAAAAGACACATTTCATTAATCAACATCCTTTATTACATATTCCCATATGTAATCCCATGTTCAATGAAAATATCATGATTACAAAGTATTTATCAAATAGAGACTACATCTCCATCACCATACTCCATCACACATTCTGTAGTTTTCATAAGATAACTATGAACCCATCATTTTCATTAATTTATGATTTAATCTTGTACCCTAAGAATTCAAACTATTTCTGATGGTATCCCTAATTAAGATTGTCACCCTTTTAACTTAATGTCTACAAATAACTATCTGTTGGTGTCTCCAACTATCAGTGTTTGTGACATACAACTATATGTTGATATACAAAAAATATTGGTATCTCTAAATGATAGTCAATATAATTACTCATGTTCAATTTTAAGGCTTTGGTATCCCTAAACTCCACGTAATAATATAACTGGCATATCATTATAACAAAGATAACAAGCAACATTCATGTTGCTTCTCTACATATGCCAAAATAGCAAAAGATATTGCCAAGGCCAGTCTTAGGACTTCCGGTCCTAGGACTTCCAGTACCTAAAACCAAATCCAAAAATAAGGCCCTTATACAAAAATCAATGCCGTTATCGTTAATTAAATTGTTAAAATATTTATGCTATTTGATAAGACGAACCAAAAACAATTGATCCTGTCACTAATAATAATAGCAATAAGTTTGTGGATAAAATTACAATAAGATACATGTCTGTAGTCTCTTATATTTGTTGGGTTTTGTAATAAAAGTGTGATTAAAACTTTTAAGAAGTTTACTTTCTTTGAAAAATTCTTTCACAACTTTGACAATTTGCATTTTAAGGCTATCCCAGTTTTTTTTGTAAAATTTTGCATTAAATCCATCAAGACTAGGACTTTTGTTGTTCCCAGCTTTAAGAATAATATATTTAATTTCCTCTTAATAATAGGAGCAAATAATTTTTTTTCAGCAGCTTGATTAAAAATATATTTAACAACAACTTTAGGAAAATTAGAAGCATTCACTTCAACATTAATAAGTTTTTCAAAGTAATCAGTAGCTTCTTGTGCAATTTTATCATAGTAGTTAGTTAAATTGCCATTGTCATAAAAAATATAGCCAATATTATTGATATATTTTCTGCTACTCATCTTGCCATGGAAAAATTTAGTAAGGCCATCACATTTTGTAAGCTAGCCAACTTTAGCTTTTTGCTTCATATTAACAGGATTAATATAAAGTGCTTTGGATAAATTACTTTGATTTGCAAAAAAAAAAAAAAAAAAAAAAAAAAAACTTGTCGCTATCAAGATCATTTGTATTTAAATCATATTTATCCTATAATTTTTTTTCCTTCTTTTCTCAAAGAGTTAATATTCGTCTTAATTTGACTTTTGTTATTGTTCCAATTCTTCAGAATTTTGTTAATATTTTCCAACATCGTACTGAATTGGTACTGTTGTGTACTAGCACTAGAAAAAATCATATTTTCATTGAAAACATTTATATAGTCTTTATCCATAACCCAAAAATTATGAATCTAAAAGGAATGCTTTTGGGATTTAAATTGTCTTCCTTGAACAATGTGATGAGCAAAGGTATATGATCATTAGTATTTTATTCCAAAAGATTACATAAGAACTAAGAGGATATATTCATTATTTATAAGAGTTCTGTCAGGCTTACAATGTATATTTTTCTCTAAACCAGATCTCCAAGTATATTTATTTCCATTGATTAGTGGTTCAAATAAGCCACATTCAATGAGAAATTTGATAACTCTATCCAGTTTTGAATAAGGATATCTTTTACCACCATTCTTTTCAAAAGAGTGAATGACTGTACCAAGGTCACCAACAATAAGCCAAGTGTAATTATAAGATTGACCTAAAAATTTAAGTTCAATCCATAAACTGTTTCTTTCAACTTCAAAATTATTACCATAAACATTAGTGATTTGAATATTTTCACCATCAATATTTTTAAAGTTGTAGTCTGTAAATTGTATATCTTTACAAATTATATTATTTTGAATCCCATAATAACAAAATTCTATCTTTAATATCACAATCATTATTGCAGGTAAAATTTCAATTGTTTTATAGTTTACTACAAAATCTATTAGTATTATCATCATTCAGCTTATTCTCAATAAGGACAATAATAGATGGCTTGTAAATGTTAAGCATAACAAGAATATCTGTTTGTTTACTTACGGAATAATTTCCTCTAACATTTCATGCAAGCATCGTCATTTAATATAATATAAGGTTTTAAGAAGTGTTATAAGAATTCATACCTGAAATAGATACACTTGTGCTCCTTTTTTGCATTCTACCCCTTTAGCTTCAGCATTAAAGTTTTATCTTTTCAATCTTTGTTGCCATATGTATATTTTATTTAAAAGTCGTCTTGTCTTTGTTTTTACCTCTTACCACTTTTTAATGAACACGCAATTCTGAAATATCGATGGTTCCGATGTGTAAGGCGAAACAAATGATCCCTAACCAAAGTTTGCAGCATTATCTGAATTGGGGGGAGGGAGGACTACATCCATTGATTTAGACGTGTGAGGCAATTCTAGATTCAAATCGTTAGTTAATTCTGGACTTGCAGTACTGTCTAAAAGTTGGCCATGTTCCATACTTTTGGATAATACTTCATTGTCCGATAGAGATTTATTTGTATGATTATTAATGCCTATACTTAAACATGGGTCTAAAACAAGAGGGGTTTCAGATTCAAAGAACTATGTATTATTTATTACCCTCTCTGCATTACTTTCGATTTCTTTTGAAATTGACTTCCATGGCAATGAACTGATCACTTTGATCGACAAGCTGATTTTGATGACTTTCTTGATGGTTTTTTAAGTTAGAAGTGATGTCTTATTGATTAATATTCTCACTTAATACAAAATTTATGTGGACATTTAGCTTCTATTTTTCAGAGATAGGACTTACTATGTCTGTTCCTTGATTTTTAAAGAAAACTTTGATTTGCTTGCATCTATTTCTAACGCCCATGTATTTTTTTCTAGTACACTTTGTTATGGAAATTGCGCTTTTCATGGAAGCGACCAGGATTTTATTCACCCAATTACTCAAAGATGATTTTAATGGAAAACAACACACAGATATGCAATCAAAATACAAACACATGATATTCCATCTAACCACCCTCTTTATGGATTTGCAAAAACGAATTTCATTAATACTTTATGGATCAGTAAAAAAAACTAAAATTGAATCAATAACCTTATTGAGAAAGAGAAAGAATATCTAAATGACTATAACTATTTTTGGAGAAGGAGAACCATGAAGAATGACTACAAACCCTTGGATCAACTATTTCGGTCTCAGTCCCATCCAATTCCGTTCCAAATAGTCCAAACCTAGATGTTGCTTTTATAGGAGAATAAAAGGCCTAGACAAAATATCCAATTTGCCCCTTAGAAATATCATAGATTAAAGATGAGAAAAAACCAGCTCAATGAAGCAGGCGACAGTGCATACTAGTATATATATGAACATGGACAACATGGGTTATAACAAACAAATGAAACAACAAGTTTGAAGAGCAACACATTGCACAGATATCTTACCATAATTTGGAAAAAGCCATGCAATCTGGGCATGTAAAAGCAAGGAAACCGAATAAAAACCAAGAAACAATTAACGAGCTTAATGTAAAGGCATAAAAATGGGACAGTTTATGTTAAAATCATGCACAAGAGTAGTTCAGATTCAATAGACACAAGGGCAAGAGTACATCAACAACTCAGCCAAAAGGTGGGTTCAAGCAGGTCAAAATATATCAAGTATACAAGCGAATAAGTAGCGATGGCAACATGGAAGCATAACCAAATGATGCTCATATGAATGGTGTACTGGAACATGTATAAGGGACCAGTGCTTGCAGTATACAAGAGCATATTGTAACACCTCGAATTTTCTTTAACAAGATTAAAGAGGATAAATTAAACAATAATTAATTTAATATTCAGAATTAGAGGAAACAGACTGTACCATTGCGTTCGTCTTGAAATTCTGGTCAGGATAGACATTTGGTTTGCGATGACACCGTATGAAGAAGTTATGAGGGTTTTTAGTTTGTATACACGCAGAAAGATTATATATATATGCATGAGTCGAAGATGAGTCAGAATTTTATCTAGAACAGTTCGAATTTGAAAAATTCGATAAGGCAGCAAAAATCCCGCTCTAGGGGGTCGACCCACCTTAAGGGGTGTCGACCTACGGGTTGACCCACCCACAGGGGTGTCGACACCCCTAGGGATGACGTGGCACTCAGTTTCAGGGGGTCTGGCAGCTTTATATATGTGTCTTATTCTCCTATTTTCTTCGCTGGAAATCATGGAGGCCATATGCTGTCGGGATACGAACTAAGACGGAATCGTTTTCTACAACAATGTACTTTGCAAAACAGATTTAGAAATTCAAGATCCGTTCTTTCTCACTTCTCTAAACCTAATGCTATGAGTTTCTAGGTGCTTTTAGGTTTAGATAAATAAAAGTAAAATGTGAAAGACTGTGAATTGGATATGTTGTAAACCGTGGATCTATGCTATTGTTAAATCTTGTACTATGTCATAATAGATCTACACTTTTAGATCTAATGCAACTGTTATTATTCTATTATGTTACCTATGTGGATCTTGACTTGTAACTATATTGTAGTGAATGTAAATCTATTAATTTGGACAGTTGCAACATTGGTTAGATCCAATTCTTTATGTAAATCACCTTTCACCTGTCATATTGCGATCAACTTAGATAAGTTGTAAATTGGACATGATAACCCATATTTAGATCTAAACATGCTATTATGTCATTCTAATGGTGTTAGATCTACTTTAACCTCTAGATCTGAATTATGTGATCTAATTTATCACCTTGTGTTATCATGTTAGATCTAATCCAACTGGGCATCTAAATTGCTAATTTTGATCTTACTATGCTTATTGTTACATCATAGTTATGCTAGAATTAATTGACTGCCACCAGTTCATCAGTTTTATGTCCACCTTGTTACGATGTTAGTTACATGTCTATTCACCTTATTATCATGCTAGTTTATGTTTATGCCAAGATCATCACTTTAGTTATATTCCCATTATTTTCTCTATTATCGTTTATGACTAGGCTATTGTTTAGCCTTGGCATGCAACCAGTTTATGAGTACGCTAGTTTTGGGAACGGGGGAGAAGGGTTAATATTGGCATAATTTAAATATTAACATTATTGGACATATAATTCAAATGAGGATAAAAAGAGAAATAATCACCAATAATGACATAGGTAGATATGGATAAAATTGGAATGTCTAGTAATTACAATTAGAAATTGTAATTGCACTTATAACACGAGGTTAGGTTGCATTAGTGGTGGAAGTCTGCCTGGACCCGACTGACATATCCAGTAGCCACTAATGTTGAACCTAATGCGAGAGGTCTAAGTGTGCAAATATGAATCGGGCTAAGACACGAGGTTAGACCCAACTGTGGAATAAGACTGCCCGGACCCGATCGGCATATCCAACATTCACACGTTGTAGGCCTAGTTTGGGAGGTCTAGCCCATTATAACCATAATTGGACATGGTAATGAATTGGACTGCTTAACCTAATTTAATCCATAAGGATTATATGATTATGAACTTAAGTTAGGGTTAAGTAAAATTGGATGGGTAGTGGGAGGGTTAAGTAAATTAGTGGGGTGGGTAATATTTACATATAGGCCCACAAACTTAACCCAATAAAGTTATGTAATTAAAGACACCCTTAGGGTAAGCATAACTAACATAGGGCTATGTAATTAAAGACACCTAGAAGTATACGTAGTCAGTGAAAAACCTAGTGGGGATACAAGCAAAGGGGAGAGCTTGTATCATATTGTGTAGGACCCATTAAGTCAGTAACCCGGAGTAGTTATCAAATAAATTACTCTGTGCTAGCCGGAGAAGGGGCACACTTACTGATTGATTATAAGAGATCCAAACGAGACAGATGGGTTGGGTGGTGCAAACCGACTGGGCCACGTGCGCGCATGAGCCGGGAAGAGGGGGATAAGACGACTGTGACACCAGTAGATATGGTTGTTCACATCTTGAGAAATGAAGGGTTGCCACTTTAGAAAGTGATACCTCCTACTGTGGGGCCATCACAGAATATCTACGGAATAGGGAGCCGATCGATTAGGGTAGTGGTTAGGGTACACTCGGACGTATGCCTTAACTACCAACTTATATGGAAGGGATCATCTCATTTTAGTTATACTAGTAATAATGCAGAGTAAACATTAGAAAAGTGTATACACCTTACCCTGTCTACCTTGTCACACCCGCCATTTATGTAGTGATCTCTCTTATCCATTTTATATGCCTATCATGTTAGTTTTATTTATTTACTGGCTAAAAGTAACTAGACTCGCCAGACTTTATGTCTGACCCTTTTGTTTCTCCTTCTTTCTTCCGTCCCCCCCCTCCCCCGAGTTCTCAGTGAGGAAACACTCAGGCTTTGTTAGGATTCAGATATCATCTTGCTAGGAGCTACTTCTAAAGTATGGCTCAAGTTTTTGTCTCTACTATGGCTTAACTCTTTCCATTGGGGAATTATGCTTTTTATATACTTGTGTACTCTGATGGTGCAAGACAGAAGTTATTTTATTGTAATGGTTTCTGTGACTTATGGTATTGTGGACCACGGTATTATGATTTATGTTTGAAATAAAATTTTAAATTTTCGCTACTATCTTATTTATATCTGTCTTGTAATTATTATGTGTCTGTTTACATATAACGCTTCACAAAACTTAATGCATTCCCTTAGTGAGTGACATTAACGGACGTGGGGTGTCACAGTTGGTACCAGAGCTGAAGGTTACCAGATCAGATGAAATTTTTTGAAGTTTTATTTTTCAAAAAGGTTTTAAAATAATGTATTTTCAAAAAGAAAAGTATGTTTTTAAAATATTCCCCAAGAAGCCATATGTAGTATCCTTCGGTCCTTTATCTAAATTTCTTCCTTTTTCAGCATGTCTGGGAACAAAACATTCCTAATATCTCAGAGGGCGTCACAATACACGGATGGTTCTGTAGGTATTTGGAGGCCACGGCGCCTGCCGAAGGCCGAAGAGATGTTCCTCCCCCAGCTGCACCATTCATTTCTCCTCCTCCCCCTCCAAGAGTAGATAACTTCGCCAAGATCTGCAAGGACTTCCGTGCTATGGGAGGGAAGCCATTCCATGGGAACGAGACATTCATAGAAGCTCGGAACTGGCTTAAGGAGACCGAGGACTTGTTCGTAATCTTTGAAGTAGAGGATCGAAGAAAGATTCAGTTAGCTGCTTGGCTATTAAAGGACGAACCCACATTTTGGTGGGAAGTCACCTAAGCTGGACGTCCGGTGGAAACTTTGGAAGATTTTAGACAAAGTTCAAAATGAAATTTCTTTCCCAAGCTGAGAGAAGCATAAAGATGGAGAGGTTCTTAGCACTCAAACAAGGAAACTTGACGGTGAAGGAGTATGTGAACAAGTTCAACCAGCTGGCAAGGTTCGGGTTAGAGTTAGGGGATACACCGCACAAAAGGGTTATGCGGTTTGCTAAAGGGCTGAATGAGCCTCTGCATGGGTTAGCCATGTCCCATATTCCAATGGGGGCCACTTTTGAAAAGCTTGTTGATATGACCCTAATGCATGAGGAGGACAATAGAGAAAAGAAGGAAGCAAAGGCTGAAGGGACATCATAGAATAGGAAGGTGTGGCCCAAGAAGGGGCAGCAACAACAGCATCAACAACAGAAAAAATGAGGGAAAGATGACAAAGGTAGGGATAAGAGAAAATGTCAAAATTGTGGAAAGGAGGATCACTTGATCAAAGACTGTAAGAGAAGGAAGGGAAATTGCTTCAATTAGGGAGAGGTCGGACACTTATCTAAAGAGTGCCCAAAGAAACAGGGATCGCAGGGACAAGGTCAAAGAGCAGGAACTTCTGAAGGGCAGGTGCATGCTCTCGCGATCAGTGCTCCTGAAAGAGGTAGAAAAAATTCCATAGAAAGTTTAGTTTCTCTTTCAAACCATCTAGTTAGAACACTTTTTGATTCTAGCGCTTCACACTCGTTTATATCTAGTTCTGTGGTTGAATCTCTGCACTTAATTACTAGTATGGTAGTAGATCCCGTAGTTGTTTCAAACCCCATTGGTAGTTCGGCTCATTTATCGATGATTTGTCGGGGTTTGAAAATATCTATGTTAGGCGTCGAGTTTGATTGCAATGCGTATGTGCTTGGGTTTATGGGCTATGGGTTGATTCTAAGAATGGACTGGCTTACCACCTATGGGGCCATTCTGGATTGTGAGAGGAGGGTTGTTATACTCCTGATTTGTCATGGGAAGACCCTCGAAGTTTCTTGTGGCCCCAAGGGTCTGTTATGCTTAGCTTTCTAGAGTCTCTAGATGCATCCATTGATGATTTGCAATCTGTTCTAGTGGTTCAAAATTATTCCAATTTTTTTGATGAGGTACAGGGTTTAACTCCAAGGCGCGAGATCAACTTCGGCATATATCTGGTGGACAATGCAAAGCCAGTTGCATTACCAGTGCACCACATGGCTCCAAAGGAAAGGAGGGAGCTGAGTAAGCAAGTAGGGGAGCTACTTAAGAAAGAGTTTATCAGACGAAGTATATCTGAATGGGGTGCTCCAGTAGTATTCGCAACTAATGCGGATGGTTCGCTTCGTTTGTGTGTTGACTATAGAGAGTTGAATAAACTCACTAAGAAGAATAAACACCCGCTTCCGAGGATTGAAGATTTATTTGATCAGCTTGTTGGCGCCTCGGTATTTTCTCAGTTGGACTTGGCTACGGGGTTCCATCAGTTGAGGGTGGCTGAGGACAGCATAGATAAGACTGCTTTTAGAACTCCGGACAGTTTCCTTGAATGGCTAGTGATGCCTTTTGGGCTGACGAATGCACCTGCCTATTTTGTCGATCTGATGAGTAGAGTGTTTCGGAAGTTCCTAAACAAATTTGTCATAGTTTTTGTTGCTAATATTTCGATCTTCTCCAAAAGCGAAGAAGAGCATGCCCAACATTTGAGATAAGTTTTGAAAACTCTCCGTGGCCATCAGCTTAAGGCGAAGTTTTCCAAATGCCATTTTTGGAGAAAAGAGGTGAGATTCTTAGGGCATGTGGTCTCCAAAGAAGGGACAGCTATAGATCCCACCAAGGTGGTTGTAGCGCAAGATTGGAAGATTCCTAAAAATGCAACTGAGGTGAGAAGCTTTCTTGGGTTGGCAGGTTATTATAGGAAGTTCATTAAGGACTTCGCGAAGATATCATCCCCTCTCACCAGGATGACAAAGAAGAATTTGGAATTTTCATGGGATATAGACTATGACGTTGCTTTCCAACAACTGAAATGGGCTCTGACAACAACCCAAGTCTTGACCTTGCCTGATGGAAGTAAAGTGTTTACTATTTACACTGATGCATGCGGTACAAGGCATAGCGCAGTTCTGATGTAAGAAGGGAAAGTAGTATGTTATAGGGGTTATACATTTGAGAGTTCATGAGAAGAACTACCCCACCCTAGATCTAGAGCTAGCAGCCATTGTATTCACGTTAAAGAAGTGGCGTCATTATTTATTAGGAGAAAGGTTCGAGTTATACACCGATCATAAATCTCCCAAGTATCTATTCTCACATAAGGATCTCAACTTAAGGCAACAACGGTGGATGGAGTTCTTAGCTTCTTATGATTTTGAAATTGCTTGTACCCCTGGAAAAGGTAATGTGGTGGCAGACGCACTAAATAGATAGAGAATGGCCATGAGTCCTCTGTTTGTGGAAAGAAATAACTTGGAGTTCATATCAGCTTTTGATTTTAGACCCTCTATCAAGGTTTTGCCTGATTTGTTTGCATCCTTGGAGATACGACCAAATCTTATGGACCAAATAAGAGCTTCGTAACAAGGTGACCCACAAATTTTAGACATCATGGAAAAGCTCAAAAGAAGGGATACTTCTAGTCGCCTCAGTAGATATGTCATAGATGAAAAGGGGTGGTTGCAACGAGATGGAAGGCTTTGTGTTCCTCAAATTGGAAGCTTGATAAAGACAGTCTTAGAAGAAGCCCACCATTCTAAGATGACTATTCATTCAGGTGGTGTAACACCCTGCATTTTTTTAATACAATTAAAAATATGCATGTAAATATGTGCATAAACATAATTAAGAATGTGCTTTTTTAGAGAATACATTAATGTTAAAAATTAATGTGCAAATGAATTTACAATTAAAATAAAAAGAGAATAGTGCATAAAAGTAAATACAGTACGTTAAAAATGGGTAATGTATCAGTGCAATGCATGCAATAAAAAGGAAATTGATTTCATGCAAAGGTATTAGGTTGCATGCAATGAATGTATTGCGTTAAAGGGTATCATAATCAGTACATACTAATACGCGAACAAAAGAAAGAGGTGAATTAACGCATGCAGGTAATTATGTGCATATGAATGTATGCATAATTAAGAATAAATTATGAAACTAATATTGTATTGTTTATGCATACAATAATTAAAACATACATATGTATGAACATAAATTAAAATAAAAGAGAAAAGAGTGCATAACTTAATATGCAAGCGGTAAAGAAAGAACTGATGTGTTAATGCATGCAATAAAAATAATAAATGCATATGCTAAATGCAGTTAGTTATATGAGAGAAAACGCATAGAATAATTAAAACATAAATATATAATGCATTGAAGAAGAAAGAATTGAGAGTATAAAAGAAGAATGCATTAATTGCAATAATAAATTAAGGATGGAAGGAAGAATGCATGTAAATATATTCAATTGCACAAGATAAAAGAATACCAATTTCAAAATAAAGATTGCGCACAAAAAAAATGTATAGCAATCAGTGTAATCCAAGAAAAGAAACCGCATAAAAAAAAAGAGGAAAGATAATAAGAAAAAGAAATATTAATATAATTAATGCAATTAAAGGAAGGTTTAGAAAGAGAGAGTTGATGAATTAATTGGAATGTATGAAATGCATACGTTGAGGAGAGAATAGAATGTGTGTGTGTGTGTGTGTGACTATATATATATATATATATATATATATATATATATATATATATATATATATAAAGGGAAACAAGCGATGAATTAACGAAGTAAATTGCAATGCAACATTGAAAATGAAAGTAGATGTAAATTTTGGTGTTTAATATTCAAAAGTAGTGAATTAATTGCATGCAATATGAAAGGATTAAGGCATGCCATAAAACATGCAATTAATTAAGGGAAGAAAAAGAGGCACATTTAATTTAAAATAAAGGCAATTGAACGTTAAAAATAGAAAACAATGCAGCTAAATAAGTGCGCTTGGACCCAATTTGTTTTTGGGTGCATGCGTGCGTTTATGGTGCAGCATACCTTGGTTGGTCTAGCCTACTCTAGAACATTCTTTTCTTTAGCGAGGTGTAAGGTTTAGATGGATTCTATTTTAATCCTAAGTCCCTAGTTGTTATAAACTACCTATAAATTAAACTCTAAACCCAACCCTAAATTCACAATCCCAAAGCTACGCTAAAGTTCTGCTTCTTCTTCCTCAATAAATCCTCTTCTTCTCTAAAAATTAATGGTGACGTTGTAACACTGCTTCAACTATAATTAAATTAATTATTCTTCTTCAACACAAGATAAATGAAGATTAAAGATTTGATTTAGAATTTCTTCTATTTCAAAATAAAGATAAAAGGGATTTTGATCTACAATCTACGCCGCAAGAAAGGGAAGAACTTTGGATGCTAATCTAAATCAGACCAAGGAAAGCAAAAATCACTGTGAGTGGATTTAATTTACCCTCGTTGAATAATAATAGATGTATCATTTAGCAATTCCCCAAGTTAATTTGTTAAATTCAATTGAAATAATTCAGATTTTATTTCATGCGTATTTTGTTCTTCTTCTTCTTCCCCTTTCCTTTTTATTTTTAAGATTAGGCTAACTTCGAGCCTAATCCAAATCTCGCTGAAAAGCATGCGTACGAACAAAGATTTGAATAGTGAAAATGATATTTGGGAATTTGGAAATAATTTGTGATTGGGAAATTGAAAAAACTTGTAAGATGAATTTTTGGACATAATTCACGAATTGGGGAATTATGGAATAACATATAACATAACCTGGGATTGGGAAATTAGGGAAAATTGCCACATATATTAACCTAGAACATGAAAGAAAATATGTGCGATTAAAATTGAGAACGATTAGTTATGCTTGGGTATGTTGAATCAAGAATTTATAAATGAACTATATGTACATTAGAAAAGTTAGAATTGAAGATTTAGACATATGGAATTATAAGTTGAATTGGGATTTACGCAATAAGAATGTGGGTTGACATGAATTATTGATGACTTTAAAGAACAATTAAGTTGGGCATAAAAAATAATAAGGATTATTGGCATAACTATGTACGAGATTATGTAATCATGGTAGAATTTATGTATCCAAATCAAATTGGAACCATAAACATGAAATTGGGTTTAGAAGCGTGAACATGAATGATTATATTGGGATAAACAGGCATATAAAACCTAGATTGAAATTATTTAGATCAGTTAAAAGATGAACATGCCTAACCCGAGGTTAGATTGAGTTGTGGTGTAAGTCTGCCCGGAACCGTCCGACACATCTAGCAACCGCAACAACAGGTCTAATGTGAGAGGTTAGCGCATTAAGCCAAAAACCCGCGGTTAGAACGAGTTTGCGGTAGAAGTATGCCCGGAACCGCCCGGCATATCCAGCAACCGCAAGCAACACGTCTGATGTGAGAGGTTGAGTGCATTAATAAAAAGATTAATGCTATGAAACAAACATGTTAAATGTGCTAAGGTTAAGTAAAGGGAGGCTTATAGACAAACATAATCAACGTAATAATGGGGAATGGTAGCAAACCTTAGTTAAGAAAACTAAGTAAATAATGATATATTATGGCAACATCAACAGATACGAGAATAACTGAATGAGAAGATAATAGGTAAGCTTGTTACAAGACAAGTAAGAATTATAACGTAGTTTATAACGATCGATCCAAAGATGAAATAACCTATGAAAGAATGCAAGCCGTACTTAATTGAAGATTAAGTAATCCGTGGGAATGGGAATAAAGCCACGAATAGGGAAAACATAAGTTATATGTGTAAGGGGGAAAACTTATTAGTAAACCTTAGTTAAGATGACTAAGTTAATAAGTGAACGATAAAGAGGTGTTAGTGAAATGCTTGTGGGTAAATGGAATGGTTTTGGTGAAATGCTTGTGGGTAAATGGGATGGTTTTGGTGATCGTGGCGATGCTGCCAGCAACTTATGTAGGAAATTGAAGATGTTACGTAAATTCTTGATTAAATGGAGCAAAGAGGTGTTTGGCAATATCAAGATCAAAAAAGCAGCGCTTGAAAAAGAAATCCTGGAATTCAACATTCTGGAAGAGAGAGGATTTTTGAATGAAGAAGAGAAGTCTGTGCTTTTGAAGAAAGAAAAGGAACTGCTGAAGGTGATCGATCAAGAGGAGATTTATTGGCGTCAAAGATCTAGAACTCAATGGCTCGAAGAAGGAGATAGCAATACAAGTTACTTTCATAGAATTGCAAATGGAAGACGCAGAAAAAATATGATCAGTAGTATTTGGAAAGATGGTGAAGAAATTGGGGACCAGAAGACACTTAGCGAAATTTTCACTGAGTTTTATAAAAGCATTTTTGCGGAGAGGATTGAAAACAGATGCACGGTGGACTGGAGCAAACTTTATCCTTCTGATATTAAACTTGATGATCTTGAAAACGCTTTTACAGAGGAAGAGATTTTGTCTGCTCTTGATGAGATGCCTGGTGACAAGGCGTCAGGGCCTGATGGGTTTCCTAACTTCTTTATCAAAAGATATTGGAAAATGGTGAGAAAGGATATTTTAAGACTGTTTGAAGAACTGTATGATGGCTCTATTAGACTTGAGCTGTTGAGCTACGCAAATGTTGTTTTGATACCTAAGAAAGAAGGAAATGTTACGGCCGCAGATTTCCGACCTATTAGTCTCTTAAATACCACTTTTAAATTAATCACGAAGGTGTTGGCGAATAGGTTGAAAAAGAAGTTGGATGATTTAATTGACCACTCTCAAACGGCTTTTATTAGAGGCAGATATATTTTGGATGGTGCTGTTCTGGTTCAGGAGGTAATCTCATATTGCGATAGGTATAATGTCCCATGTGCTATCATCAAACTGGACTTTGCTAAGGCTTTTGGCACAGTGGATTGGAGATTCTTAATTGACATTCTTACTGCAAGGGGCTTTCCTATGAGGTGGATTAACTGGATTCTTATGATCTTGACTTCGAGCAGATCCAACATTTGTGTGAATGGTATTGCTGGTAGTACTATCTATTCGAAGAGGGGTTTAAGGCAAGGGGATCCTTTATCCCCCCTCCTCTTTGACCTGGTGGCTGATGTTTTCTCTCGAATTCTGAAGGTTAGTTCTGCTAGTAGGATGTTACAGAGCTTTGGGGATGAGCATGTGATGGGCGGTATCAATTCTTTACACTATGCAGATGACACTATCATCTTTAGTAAACCTGATTGTAAATACATTGCTACACTCAAATTTTTGTTGTACGCTTTTGAGAGTTTATCAGGTTTGAAAATTAACTTTCATAAGAGCAGCGTCTACACTCTGGGTTGCAATGCTGAGCTGTCAAAGAACTGTGCAATGATGCTCAACTGCAAGGAGGACAACTTCCATTTAAACTATCTGGGTATGTGCATTAGACCAAAGAAGCTTTTCAAAAAGGACTGGATCCATCTCATTGAGAAAGTTGATGTGAGGCTGGCTAGATGGAAAGGCCGATCCCTCTCTAGAGCAGGCAGACTGGTGCTGGTAAACTCAGTTCTCTCCTCCTTGCCTCTTTACTGGCTCTCCTTTTTCAGGTGTCCGGGATGGGTCATAGACATGATTAATACATTGCGAAGGAATTTTTTCTGGACGGGTGAGAAGGAGACTAAGAAATTAAGTTGTCTCGTTTCTTGGGGGCAGGTTTGTAAAGCTAAAGATCAAGGTGGATTAGGTGTGCTTAATTTGAAAGACATGAATGCTGCACTTCTTTGCAAATGGTTGTGGCTGATGCTTGGCGAAAAGAAGGCCCTTTGGAAAGAATGGATTATAAATGTTTACTATGGGGGTGTTTTTGACTGGAATAGGGACTGGTCACACTGCTCTGTTTTCTGGAAAGGGGTTATGAGTTTTTCGCAGTGGATTAAGATTGGCACTAAAGTGGTGATTCGTAATGGGTTTAACATATCATTCTGGCATGACTTTTGGCTATTGCCTATACCATTGAAAGAGGAATTGAAGGAGCTATTTGAAATTGCATGAAACACACACTGTTCTGTTGGAGATATGTATAACTCTAAGGCTACTGATTTTAAGTGGAGACTATCTTTCTGCCGACTTGTCTTTGGTGATGCTCTTCAACAACTTTGCCAGCTATATTTGTGGTTGGCGAATGTCCATTTAACTGAAGGAAAAAATGAGTTTGTGTGGATGGGAGATGATAGTAAGGAGGAGTTTCGGGTTAGAAGTGTTTATAAACTGATTACCTTTTCGGGTTGTAGAAGACTGGAGTTTGATCGAATGTGGAAGACAAAGAAGGTGCCGCTGAAGGTTAAGATTCATATGTGGATTGTGCTTCATGATCGACTGAATACCGGTTGCAGACTAAGGCGTAAGGGTTTTGTTGTCAATACCGGTTGTGCTTTTTGTGATGAAGCTGATGAAGACTACAAACATGTTTTCTGGAGATGTGTTTTTGCGTTTTATGTATGGACGAAGTGTATCGTGTACCTTGATTTAAACTTAGACTAGAGGGACTCAATCAAAGACCAGCAACATTTTTGGTTAACCTTTTTACCAAATTTAGACAACACACATAAAAAGAGTCGTTTTGTTCTACTTAACTTCGCTTATACTTGGATATTATGGCATGAGAGAAACTCTAGAAAGTTCAAATTCAAGATGAAATCGCCTGATAAAATTGTCTTCATTATTCTTAAATATGTTTTATTGTGGGCAGGGATGGACAAGGAGAAGTTCGTAGACACCATCGCTGCAAGAGTTCACGACCGCAAATGCAGGCGCATTGGTGGTTAGCTTCATGTTGCTGTTTATGTATGATGCTTCTTATGTTTAAGTTTACTTATGTACCTGCTGTGTCAGGCTATTATGATTGTCATTTTGTTGCTGGCTTGTAAATGATGTACATATACTATGTTTCCTGTACTGTACTGAACTCTATATATATGGTATTTCTAGGCGTGAGTCATTAGATTCACTACCTTTTGCTATCAAAAAAATAAGTAAACGATAAAGAGAATTTGTTAGTAAACCTTAATTAATAGAACTAAGTAAACAATCATGGAAAGTCATTTTGGTAAACCTTAGTTAAGAGGACTAAGTAAACAGTTACAGAAAGTCGTATTTGAGCTTGTTAGTAAACCTTAGTTAAGAGAACTAAGTAAATAATTAAAAGATCGCGGCTACATACGAAATAGGGAAAGACTTATGAAAAAAAACTTGGTAATTTAAGTTAAAAACTAATATGGATAAGATAACCAAGTTAAAAAGAAAACCTAATGAGATAGAGCAAGCGCCTAATTAGAAGATTAGACTTAAGGGCTAATAACACGAAAGGGTAAGGCGCTTGGACCAGTCCATACGATAGGGGAAGAATAACCAAACACGGTAGATCATCACGATGAAGTAGGGCGCAAGGGGGAGCGAACGTCCATCTGATCATGCGGAAGGCTCCAAGGGACTGGGTTACGAAGCACGCGGCTTCTGGGGACATGAGGGTACTCTTGGTATCCCTTTGTGAGTGGCAGATGATACGCCTATGCTCACAGAGGTTAGGTCTGCGTGGGAAGAACCAATGAGTATGCCTTGATTGCAAAACAAGAGGCAATCAAAAGACTAAGATGGACCAGTGTGATTTGGCGAGACCAGTTAGTGCACTGTGATAGAAACTCATCGTCTACCTACCATCTTCAGTCAGTACGTGAAGCAGAAAGGTGGAGAACTCCAAAAGACCATATACTTTGCTATCTAGTTATGGGTGAGGTTGACCAATAGGATTGAAGAGCATATGGGAACGGGGTTACAGTTCTCATTCTTGATATTCTTGGGTGCCTTTCATTAGTTGAGGGAGGGGTCTAGTGGGACCATAGCCACTATGAAAGTAGACCTTGGCATTTGCATCAGCAGATATCTGAAAGCTCCCGACCGAGTTCCGTGTATCTTGATTAGCCCTGCCACGGGACTCGGGCGCACATATAGAGAACATGTGCAAATAGACATCGAGTACGATTGACGATACATACATGGAGAAAGTCTAGGTACACTCATGTCGCTCTGGTTGGTGTACCATGGACTAAAGGGCATTATTTGATGACAGAATCTAGTAGGATCTAGAATGGCAGTCCAAACGCTTACGTAACACAGTGATGATAGTTTTATGCAAACGTAGCGTTGATATACATACTACATGCGACATTGGATAAGGGACTGCGTACATACGGTGGAGACCATGCGAGTAGAGCATACCTTAATTGGGGGTAGCTACATATACACTATATTAGGTTAATCTACTAGAGAGTGGATGGGTGCGATGTGTGTGTAAGCCTTGAGTGCTAATAACACAAACAACATAATAGATAAGAAAATATAATTGAACGGTATATGTAGGATTATCCAAGAAGTGTATTTTAAATTCATTCACACAGAACTTATGCTCTGACCCCCTCCTCATAACGTTCGCAGGTTAGGTTCATCATAGAGACTGTATAGCTTTGGATACTGGTTTAGCAGTATTATTATTAAGGTAAAGCTATGTTTCAACTACATTATATTTTATTCCTTCCGCTGTGAGATGTTTTTCGAACTCTAACATGTTTCATGTCTCTGTCTTTTCTGCAGGATACCAGAGCAAACCAACTCGGGTTTCGATGGATTGGGACTTTGAAAAAAAATTCGGTCCGTCAGAATTCGGGTTGTCACAAGATGTATAGAGACATGAAGAGGGTTTTCTTTTGGGCTGGGATGAAAAAAGATGTAGCCAAATTTGTTTCTCAGTGTTTAGTTTGCCAGCAGGTCAAAGCTGAGCAAAAGAAGCTCGGTGGATTACTTCATCCATTGGAGGAACCGTAGTGGAAATGGGAGAGCGTCTCTGTGGATTTCATAGATGGTTTGCCTAGGTCAAAGAAAGGCAATACCAGTATTTGGGTGGTGGTAGATAGACTCACTAAGAGAGGTCACTTTTTTCAGTTAAGAGGACAACATCGTGGTTGGCAACAATTTATGTTCGTGAGATAGTTCGTCTTCATGTAGTACCTTCCAACATCGTAGCGATCGTGGCCCCATCCTTACTAGCGAATTTTGGAGGAGTTTGCAAGAAGCATTAGGTACACAGTTGTGTTTGAGAACTACTTATCATCCTCAGACCGATGGGAAGACGGAGAGGGTGAACAGAATTCTTGAAGATCGTTTAAGACTGTGTATCCTAGACTTCGGAGGGACTTAGGAAGAGCATCTTCCTTTAGTAGAGTTTGCCTATAATAACAGTTATCAAGCTAGCATCGGCATGGCACCCTTCGAAACATTATACAAACAACCCTGTAGATCATTAACTTGTTGGTGGGAATCTACAGAAGGATTATTACTTGGACCAGATATGGTTAGGGAAACATCTGAAAAGATTGACCTTATTCGACGGCAGATGAAGACAGCTCAAGATAGGCAAAAGTCCTATGCAGACAAGAGAAGAACTGACATCGAATTCGAAGACTTAGTTTTTATCAAAGTATCACCTCTGAGGAATGTGGTTCGCTTCGGAGCAGTAGGGAAGTTGGCACCTAGGTTTGTGGGACCATTTCCCATAACCGAGAGAACTGGCCAAATGGCCTATAGAGTGAAACTCCCAGAAAATCTATCCGGTGTTCATGATGTTTTCCACATCCCTCATCTGCGGAAGTGCCTGCATGACACCGCAGAAGTTGTTGAACCGAGTATGTTGGAAGAAGTAGAAGTGGAATGGGAGGCGGCAGTCATACGAGTCCCTAGCCGTATTCCTAAATCAGAAGTTAAGAAGCTGGACAATAAGGAGATCAAGTTGCTGAAGGTTCAATGGGGAGATAGCCCAGAGGATGCGACTTGGGAGACCGAAGACAATATTTATGCTTCGTACCCTTTTCTTTTTTAGGGTATGTTCTTAACTCCTTTTTCAAAGTTTTATCATTACTTATATCCTATCCATAGTATTTTCGGCCTTTAGATAGGAATCCTATGGATGTAAACATGTGTTTGAAACATGTTATGTTTGATGGATGCAAGTGTTTGCTAGTGGTTGCATGTGGACGCATATACACACACATTAGGCACTAGATCGGCTCAATCACCCTCATACTGCATATGGATGTGTGTGCATTTTCTTTTCTTTTATGGATGGAGATGGATGAGTTAGCATATGGATGTTGCATTTGGACGAATGAATGCACACATATAGAACTCACATGATATAATAGGATTATTTGCATACATATTGGATTCATGACACTTACATACATTGCATTAAGGAGGTCAACTAAATCAGTAGATCGCCCGATTTTCGCATTAGTGTTGGGACATATACACACACCTTTGCATATATTCGTATAAGCATTAGAAATCTTTAAGGACAATGGATGCCAGTGATTGGTGGATGAGTAGATGGATGATGGATGGTAGGATATGCATTCTTCTCAACTTAGAGATTTCGGGACAAAATCCTTTGAGTAGGGGAGAATGTAACACCCCGAAAAATTTTTAACAACATTAAAGATGATAAATTAAACAATAATTAATTTAATATTCAGAATTAGAGGAAACAGACTGCACCATTGCGTTTGTCTTGAAATTCTAGTCAGTATAGACATTTGGCTTGCGTAAAACAGACAACATATGAAGTAGTTATGAGGGTTTTTAGTTTTTATACGCGCAGAAAGATTATATATATACGCATGAGTCAGACATGAGTCAGGATTTTATCCAGAACAATTCGAATTTGAAAAATTCGATAAAGCGGCAAAGATCCCACTCTAGGAGGTCGACCAACCTAGAGGGGTATCAACCTACGGGTCGACTCCCCTTAAGGGGTGTCGACCTATGGGTCGACCCACCCACAGGGGTATCGACACCCCTAGGGATGAAGTGGCACTCGGTTTCAGGTGGTCTGGCAGTTATATATGTGAGTCCTATTCTCCTATTTTCTTCACTGGAAATCATGGAGGCCATATGCTGCCGGGATACAAACTGAGACAGAACCTTCTTCTACAACAACGTACTTTGCAAATCAAATTTAGAAATTCAATATCCATTCTTTCTCAATTCTTTAAACCTAACGCTGTGAGTTTCTAGTTGCATTTAGGTTTAGATAAATAAAAGTAAATTGTGAAAGACTGTGAATTGGATATGTTGTAAACTGTGGATCTATGCTATTGTTAAATCTTATACTACATCATAATAGATCTACACTTTTAGATCTAATGCAACTGTGATTATTCTATTATGTTACCTACGTGAATCTTGACTTGTAACTATATTGTGGTGATTGTAAATCTGTTAATTTGGACTGTTGCAACATTGGTTAGATCCAATTCTTTATGTAAATCACCTTTCACTTGTCATATTGCGATCAACTTAGATAAGTTGTAAATTGGACATGAGAACCCATATTTAGATCTAAACATGCTATTATGTCATTCTAATGGTGTTAGATCAACTTTAACCTCTAGATCTGAATTATGTGATCTAATTTATCACCTTGTGTTATCATGTTAGATCTAATCCAATTGGACATCTAAATTGCTAATTTAGATCTTACTATGCTTATATAGACATCATAGTTATGCTAGAATCAATTGACTACCACCAGTTCATTAGTTTTATGTCCATCTTGTTATGATGTTAATTACATGTCCATTCACCTTATTATCATGCTAGTTTATTTTTATGCCAAGATGATCACTTTAGTTATATTCTCACTATTTTCCCTATTATCATTTACGACTAGGCTATTGACTAGCCTAGGCATGCCGCTAGTTTAGGAGTACGCTAGTTTGGGAACGGGGGAGAAGGGTTAATATTAGCGTAATTTGAATATTAACATTGTTGGACATATAATTCAAATGGGGATAAAAAGAGAAATAATCACCTATAATGACATAGGTAGATTTGGATAAAAATGGAATGTCTAGTAATTACAGTTAGGTGCATTTATGACACGATGTTAGGCTGCATTAGTGGTGGAAGTCTGCCCGGACCCGACCGACATATCCAGCAGCCACTAATGTTGAACCTAATGTGAGAGGTCTAAATGTGCAAATATGAATCTGGCTAAGACACGAGATTAGACCCAACTGTGGAATAAGACTGCCCGGACCCGACCGACATATCCAGCATCCACATGTTGTAGGCCAATTGTGAGAGGTCTAGCCCATTATAACCATAATTGGACATGGTAATGAATTGGGATGCTTAACCTAATTTAATCCATAAGGATTGTATGATTATTAACTTAAGTTAGGGTTAAGTAAAATTGGATGGGTAGTGGGTGGGTTAAGTAAATTAGAGGGGGTGGGTAATATTTACATATAGACCCACGAACTTAACCCAATAAGGTTATGTGATTAAAGACACCCTTTAGGGTAAGCATAACTGACATAGGGCTATGTAATTAAAGACACCTAGAGGTATACATGGACAGTGAAAAACCTAGTGGGGATACAAGACAAAGGGGACAACCTCTATCATATTGAGTGGGACCCATTTCAGTCTGTAACCCGGAGTAGGTATCAAATAAAGTACTTCGTGCTAGGCGGAGAACGCTTAATGATTGATTATAAGAGATTCAAACGAGACAGACGGTGTGGGCGGCGCAAACCGACCGTGCCATATACGTGCATGAGCCGGGCAGAGTGGGATAAGACGATCGTGACACCAGTAAATATGGTTGTGCACATCTTGGGAAACGAAGGGTTGCCGCTTTAGGAAGTGATACCTCCTACCGTGGGGCCAACACAGGATATCTACGGAATAGGGAGCCGATCGATTAGAGTAGTGGTTAGGGTACACTCGGACGTATGTCCTTAGTCTACCAACTTATAGTGGAAGGGATCATCTCATTTTAGTTATACTAGTAATAGTGCAGAGTAATCATTAGAGAAGTGTATACACCTTACCCTGTCTACCTTGTCACACCCACCATGTATGCAGTGATCTCTCTTATCCATTTTATATGCCTATCATGTTACTTTTATTTTTTTACTCGCTAAAAGTATCTAGACTCGCCAGACTTTATGTCTAACCCTTTTGTTTCACCTTCTTTCTTCCGTCCCCCTCCCCCCAGGTTCTCAGGGAGGAAACACTCAGGCTTAGTCAGGACTCACATATCATCTTGCTAGGAGCTACTTATGAAGTATGCCTCAAGTTTTTGTCTCTGCTATGGCTTAACTCTTTCAATTGAGGAATTATGCTTTTTATATACTTATGTAATCTGATGGTGCAAGACAAAAGTCATTTTATTGTAATGGTTTTCGTGACTTGTGGTATTGTGGACCACGGTATTATGATTTATGTTTGAAATAAAAATTTAAATTTCCGCTGCTATCTTATTTATATCTGTCTTGCAATTATTATGTGTCTGTTTACCTATAACGCTTCACGAAACTTAATGCATTCCCTTAGTGAGTGACATTATCGGACGTGGGGTATCACACATATGCTCAAGTATATAATAGCAGCAATAAGTACATGAATAATCACAAGTAACAAGCTCAGTGAAATAGCATTATGCACAACAAAGAATAAATGTTTCAAGTGTAGCAGCAGTTCTTATTTTTCGGCAAGACCAAACCAAGGATAGTATCTGTTCTTATCAAAATAAGTGTTTAAAGCAATATCAAATTTACCAAAATATTTATAGTATTGTACCAATTCAAATCAGCCTTGGCAAATCAAAGCATAGTATCAGTTCCTAAGCAGTGCAACAAGTGCCAAAAAAAAACATGTTAAGAACATTAATAGATTCAAGGAGAAATCAATGCCGAAATAATAAGTTTGTTGTTTTTGGAAAGACATTTTTACAAAATCCGGAATAGTTGGCAGGAAATCAAGGCCGAAACAATTTAAAGGGTCAACACTACGACCAGCATATACATGGGCCGACGCAAACGGAAGATCAAAGAAGCAAGTGACAATGCACACAAGTATATGTATGAACATATCTATGAACATGGATAACATGGGTTATAATAAACAAATGAAACAACAAGTTTGAAGAGCAACACATTGCACAAATATCTTACCATACTTTGAAAAAGCCATGCAATCTGGACATGTAAAAGCAAGGAAACCGAAAAAAACCAAGAAATAGTTAATGAGCTTAATGTAAAGGCAGAAAATGGGACAATTTGTGTTAAAATCATGTACAAGAGTAGTTCAGATTCAATGGACACAAGGGCAAGTGTACATCAACAACTCAGCACAAAGGTGGGTTCAAGCAGGTCGAAATATATTGTAACAACCCGTATTTTTATAGCATATTAAAACAAGAAATCAAGGCAGAATTAAATTTTAAAGTCAGAATCAGGGGAAACTGGTTACCCCATTGCGTTCGTCTCAAAATTTTACATGAAATAGAGTCCGAGTTTTCGAAAATCGGAGTCCGGATGAAGAAGTTATGGCATGTACAAGTTTCAGCAGTTTTCACGCAGGACTGGCCCAGAGGGTCGACCTACCCCCCCCCCCCCAGGTTGACCATAGGGTCGACCATAGTGTCGACCCCCCATCTTACAGGTCGACCTGGTTGGCCTGGTTTGACCCAGAACTCATTTTTGAAGCCTGAGACGTGTTTTGACGGTCCGGATTGATTCTAGGGTTAATTTAAGGGCCTAAACTAGTTGCTACACCTATAAAAACACCCTTAGACCTAACCTAATTCATATCAAATCGTTCTTACACTATTATGCTGCTGGACTTCCTCTTGATCATGGCTGCCACTCTCTAAACTTTTCTCTTAGCCTCCAAACTAGATTCAAACTAGAGATTAAAGCTTCTACAGCAATTCTACAACAATTCAAGAAGATAAATCAATGTCTCTGCAACGTTCTACGACAAATTTAGTTCTTAATTCATTAGCCATGCTCTGTAAGTTCTAGTTATTTTCAGATTAAAATAATTAAATTTAATATGGACATGTGATGAAATGAAATTGGACTTTTGACTCAATTCTTGTTTCTTCTTGGATCTCGATCTTGAGAACTTTTATATCTTTATTCGCATGACAAGTTTATGGTTTATTCAGCCTGTTGTAAATCAATTTTTCTTGGTTCATGTCGATATTATTATCAAGATCTATTCTTTATGCCTGAGATGATGCTTTTATGTCGTTTTCTCTTTGATCTTGTTTTTATTGCAACTTCTACCTCTCCCTATTTATTTTCTTTTGATGAACCTAGGTCAATTTCGGACCTAGGCCTAAAACTACGATATACGTGCGATGGTATACAGGAGAAATATTGGAATATTGCCTAGTGGAATATATGTGTTTGGTGGAATCAAAGGCATAATATGAAAATTTGATGCTTGGGGATAATTTACCATTAACATGAAACTTGATATTTGGGTATTGTCATTATAATGGTAATTGCAAGAATGGGGATTGGCATATATAATTTGACATGGATCTTGATATATATAACTTGATGTGGATCTTGATATATATATATATAATTTGACATGGATCTTGATATATGTAATTTGGCTAGAACTTGTTATGAGTAAATTGGTGTAAACGTAGTATACATGTAATTTTGGGTATAAAACTTGATCTGTGTAAATTGGGCATAGCTTTATAAACATGTAAATCGTGAATCTTGACATATGTAAAGCGGCATGAAACTTGGTATATGTGTAAATTGGCATAAAGTTGGCATACATGTAAAACGGCATGAATTGAACATATGTAAATTTCGTAGGAATTGGGCATATGTAAAATTTACATATAATCTAGAACTTGGGCATATGTTAATTATGTAAAATTTAGAGTTGAAACATATATGATAATTTATGACTTAGTAGAGGTTTAATATGAACGCGCCTAAGTTGGGTTTTTGGGTAATTGGCATGTATTGTAAATAAAAGGCTATAACTTGGCATAACCTTATAGTGAATTATGGTAATAATTTGGGAATACGTTTTGGGGGGAAAAACGAGAACCATGAACATTTCTATATGTTAAACACATGAACTGATATTGTGGTTTTGGGTGGAATACGACCACTAATGAACCTTCGACACGAGGTTAGACTTAGTTTGTGGTGTAAATCTGCCCGGAACCGCCCGACAAATCCAGTAGCCACAAAGTGTCAGTCTAATGTGAGAGGTCGAAGGCCAAATTGTAGGCGAACGGTTTATGACACGAGGTTAGACCTAGTTTGTGGTGTAAATCTACCCGGAACCGCCCGGCAAATCCAGTGGCCACAAAATGCACGGTCTAATGTGAGAGGTCATGATTCGTTCGTCATAATGAATGAATTAAGGAATACTAACCATAATAAGACGTGGGTATGGTTAGAGGGTTAGGTGGGATGACCTGGAAATTTGACATGTGAATATGGACCTAACCGGTATGAGTTAAGAACATGTAAAACTTATAAATGTGGGCTTAACCAACATAACTGTTAATCAGACCAATGGGTGGGTTAAGTAACATAGCTAGGCTAATGACACTTAACCGTTATAACATGACTAGCGGATGGGTTGGGCTAACTTGAATAGGTTGATAACACCCAATCAATAAAACCTGATGCGTGGTAGGGTTAAGTAAACACACGAGGGTAACACTTAACCATTATAATATGACTGGTTGATGGGGTTAAGTTAACATGCACTTAACCAATATAACGTGATGCGTGGTAAGGTTAAGTAACAACAGAGGGTAACACTTAACTGTCACAACATGATAAGTAGGTGGGCTATGTTAATGTACACTTAACCAATATGCCATGACATGCGGTGGGGTTAAGTTAACACAAGGGAGAACACTTAGCCAGTATAACAAGGCTTGCGTTAGGATTAAGTTACACAAGGAACAACACTTAACCTATATAACATGATGTGTGGTATGGTTAAGTAAAACAAGAGAAAACACTTAGCCAACTTAACGTAATGGACGAAGAGGGTTAAGTACATATCGGGTTGGTGGGTAATATTAGTAAATATAGGCCCACAAACTTAACCATTAATAAGCACGCTTGAAGAGGTGGGTTAAGTGCATCACGGGAAGGTTGGTAATATCTGTATATATAGGCCCACACACTTAACCAGTAGGAAACCCTAGTAACGGGGACCTATTTCAGCAGTAACCCAAATCAGGTATCGACGGTACCCTGAAATTAGGCAGGGTGGGGCACGATTACTGGGCTGATTGTAAGCAGTCAAAACGACGACGGTGGGTGCACAGTGTAGGTCTAACGGGGTGCGGGCGTGCACACACTCCGGAGCAGACAACCAGGGCACTGGGGACACCAGTAGTATAACCTATTCCTTCTAGAATTGCGTCGGGCCGCCCCCATGGGTCTTGATACACCCCATGGTGGGACCAGCATAGGTATCTACAATCATTGGGGGCCGTATGACACACATAGGTAGCATAATCCCTAGGTTGGATCTAGGTGGCTTAAACCCTAAATCCGAGAAGCGTTCAATAGGTAGCATAATCCCTAGGTTGGACCTAGGTGGCATAAATCCTGGTTGAATCTAGGAAGCGCTCGATAGAAAACCCTAGATTAGATCTAGGTAATAAATAATAGATGTACACGTGAAAGTAACCTTAATTTTCGGGGATTGGGATCACATTATGATTTTATCATTTTATATAGATTACTAGTTGGGACACTAGTTAGGTGGTGCAGAGAAAATAGATATCATAGAAATATTTTAACGATGAAGCAGAGAAATCTTGCGATCTTACGAAATTATACTTAGTTCATCTTGAATGGGAACCTCGCAAGGTTATACATGACAAAAGTCATATGATGTTATTCTTAGTTATCGTGCCTGTAGCTTATCTTGTCATCATGCTTATGTTTATTTTCAGTTTATTCATGTCATGTTATCTTTACCTATTTTTATGCTGAAAGTCACTAGGACTTACTCATTCTTTATGACTGACCCGGTTTGTTTCGCCTCTTTTTCTTCCGTTTCCCCCCTAGGTTCGCAGGGTTGGAATACAGCTTAGTTCGAATCTTACCAAGCTCTAAGGCTCTTGCATGTACGGCTTGGATTTCTCTTGGCTGTGGCTTGCTTTGCTTTATTGGGGAATACTATAGTTTATTTTTATGCTTCTTTGTTTTTGAGCAAGACGGATAATTTAGCTATGTAATTGGGTATTGGAAGTTGATGGGCTTTTATTGTAAACAATTATATTTAATAAATGATTTGAAGTACTTCTACTTTACCTTCCGCTGTTTTATATATGTCTGTCTTGTAATATTTTTGTTCCAGTACCCATAATGCTCCATTGAAGTTAAGGCATTCCCTTTTGAGTGACCTTAACGGATGTAGGGTGTTACATTTGGTATCAGAGCAGAAGGTTACCAGATTGGGCAAAAGTTTTTAAAACCTTTTGAAATTATTTTTAAAACCATTTACAAAGAATCATTTTTCAAGAAAAGTTTTGTTTTACGAAAGGCATATTCCCCAAAGCCATATGCACTATCTTTTGATTCTCTCCTTGAGTCTCTTCTCTCTTTCTTCTTCACCATAGTTTGTAGGCATGCGACACATGTCGGAGGGCAAAGTAGTGTCCAACCTCCATCTGTAGCCGCAGTAGTTTTACTTGCGACTAATCTTATCTCAAGCTTTGTAGGGTTGCCGTGCGATGGAAGTAGCTTTCGAGAAACTTTTCAACAAGCTATACAAGGATAGTAGGAACGAGGATAAAGAACACAAGTCTAAGGATGAGAAACTTGTTGATATAGCTTAATCCACGAAGAGGAAAAAGGTGAAAGGAAAGAGGCCAAGTGAAAGAATAATAAAAATCCATGACAAGAGAGAATATCTTTAGTATGGTAAAAAGGGACATGTAATTAGGTATTATAGGACAAGGACAAGGGCAAAGAACAAGATCGTCGAGAGGGCAATTGTATGCTCTCACTACTAGCGTACCTAAGAGAGGTGGTAACGTTTCTGTTAAAGGCTTAGCTTTTCTTTTCTATCATCCCGTTAGAACTTTGTTCTTGTACGTCGCATCCTTTTAATTCTGCTTCGATAGTTGAGTCTCTGCACCTTAGTACTAGCATAGTAGAGGATCCCATTTTTGTCTCAAATCCTGTTGGGGAATCGACTCATTTATTCATGACTTGTTTGGATTTGAGAATGTCTATGCTAAGTGTTGAATTTAGAAGTAATGCTTATGCTTTTGGGCAATGGGTTGATTCTAGGGATGGAGTGATTATCCAGAAATGATACCATTCTCGAATATGAAAAGGGGGTAGTTAGATTCTTGACTTGCCCCGGTAATGCCCTCGAAGTCTAGTGTAACCCTTAGGATTCTTCCATGCTTAGTTACCTAGAATCTCTTGATACATTTATCGATCCGTTCTTCATACATTCATCGATCCGCTCGAGTAGTGTTCGCCACTAAGGCGGATGGTTCATTTCGCTTATGCATGAGTTATAGAAAATCACCTTAGTAAGTACATTTGGCAACATGGTTGACATTTGTTTGTTTTCAAGAGATAGTTCTTCTGCGTGGAATACCTTATAATAAGTAAACGAGATCCAGGATTCACTAGTGAATTTTGGAGAGCTTGCATGAAACCATGAGTACACAGTTATGTTTGAGCCGAGTATACTAGAAAAAGAATAAATGAAAGTGGAACGAGAGACAACAATGAAATGAGTTCCAACTCATATTTTGGAAACAAGATTTAAGAAGCTACAAAATTATAAAGTTAAAGACGGACAAAACACAATGGAGTTAAGCTCAAGGAAATGTGACTTAGAAGATTGAAGACTAGACACGCGCATCATATCTCTTCTTAAGAGTATATCCTTAATCCCTCTTTTCCTATAGAGCTTACCTGTATGCTATCTTTTAAGTATAACCTCTCGGTCCTATTCCACATCCTATTTTCGTTGCAAACCCCATAGGGAGTATGACTCATCTTTTAGTAATACATGTTGGGGATTGAGGGTGTCCGTTGGGTTGACTAAACTTTTTGGGTTTTATAGGATATAGGTTGGTCTTAGGAAGAGATTTCTTGTGACCAAAAAGGAGTCCAACATGCTTAGTTTCCTAGAAACATATATATTGGTTAGTTAATTCTTTGGGTGTCAACCTGATATTGATTTCGGTCTTCGGGGCTGGTGCTTATGGAGTTCTTCTCCAAATCAGTATATATGTGACATAGATTTCCAGTTTTGACATTGCCTAATGGGCACAAGGTTTTTACTTGCTTCTATCGTTCGACTATACCTTTAGATAGGAACAATTGGGTGTAAACATGTGTTTGAGACATGTTATGATTGATGGTTGCAAGTGGTTGCAAGTGGCTGCTAGTGGTTGTTCGTGATTGCATAACACACATTAGGCACTAGATCGGCTCAGACACATTTCCATATTGCATATGCATGAGTGTTTATACTTGTTTATGGATGAAATTAGATGTGTTATCATATGGATGATGCATATGGATGGATGTTTGTGCACACATATAGTGTTTATGTGACTAGGACTATTTGCATACATGTTGGATTCATGGCACTATACATATTTTGCATTTAAAAAGATTAATCAGGCCTGATCATTTGCATTAGATAAGGAACATATACACACACTTTCTGCATATGTTCATACCGCATTAGAAATCTCTTAAGGACAATGAATGCCTGTGATTGATGATTGAGTAGATGGATGATTGGATGGTAGGACACATTCTTCTAAACTTGAAGATTTCGGGGACGAAATCCTTTAAGGAGGGGAGAATGTAACAACCTATATTTTTATAGCATATTAAAACAAGAAATCAAGGCAGAATTAAATTTTGAAGTCAGAATCAGGGGAAACGGGTTACGCCATTGCGTTCATCTCGAAATTTTACATGAAATAGAGTCCGAGTTTTCGAAAATCGGAGTCCGGATGAAGAAGTAATGGCCTGTACAAGTTTCAGCAGTTTTTAGGCAGGACTGGCCCAAGGGGTCGACCATAGGGTCGACCTACCCCCCCCCCCCTCCCCGGTCGACCATAGGGACGACCTATCCCCCAGGTCGACCATAGTGTCGACCCCTCACCTTACAGGTCGACTTGGTCGGCCTGGTTTGACCCAGAACTCATTTTTGAAGCCTGAGACGTGTTTTGACGGTCCGGATTGATTCTAGGGTTAATCTAAGGGCCTAAACTAGTTGCTACACCTATAAAAACACCTTTAGACCTAACCTAATTCATATCAAATCTTCTTACACTATTATGCTGCTGGACTTCCTCTTGATCATGGTCGCCGCTCTCTAAACTTTTCTCTTAGCCTCCAAACTAGATTCAAACTAGAGATTAAAGCTTCTACAGCAATTCTACAACAATTCAAGAAGATAAATCAATGTCTCTGCAACGTTCTACGACAATTTTAGTTCTTAATTCATTAGCCATGCTCTGTAAGTTCTAGTTATTTTCAGATTAAAATAATTAAATTTAATATGGACATGTGATGAAATGAAATTGGACTTTTGACTCAATTCTTGTTTCTTCTTGGATCTCGATCTTAAGAACTTTTCTATCTTTATTCGCATGACAAGTGTATGGTCTATTCAGCCTATTGTAAATCAATTTTTCTTGGTTTATGTTGATATTATTATCAAGATCTATTCTTTATGCCTGAGATGATGCTTTTATGTCGTTTTCTCTTTGATCTTGTTTTTATTGCAACTTCTACCTCCCCCTATTTATTTTCTTTGATGAACCTAGGTCAATTTCGGACCTAGGCCTAAAACTAAGATATACGTGCAATGGTATACGGGGGAAATATTGGAATATTGCCTAGTGGAATATATGTGTTTGGTGGAATCGAAGGAATAATATGAAAATTTGATGTTTGGGGATAATTTACCATTAACATGAAACTTGATATTTGGGTATTGTCATTATAATGGTAATGCAAGAATGGGGATTGGCATATATAATTTGACATGGATCTTGATATATATAACTTGATGTGGATCTTGATATATATATATATATATATAATTTGACATGGATCTTGATATATGTAATTTGGCTAGAACTTGTTATGTGTAAATTGGTGTAAACGTAGTATACATGTAATTTTAGGTATAAAACTTGATCTATGTAAATTGGGCATAGCTTTGTAAACATGTAAATCATGAATCTTGACATATGTAAAGCGGCATGAAACTTGGTATATGTGTAAATTGGCATAAAGTTGGCATACATGTAAAACGACATGAATTGAACATATGTAAATTTGGTAGGAATTGGGCATATGTAAAATTTACATGTAATCTAGAACTTGGGCATATGTTAATTATGTAAAATTTAGAGTTGAAACATATATGATAATTTATGATTTAGTAGAGGTTTAATATGAACGTGCCTAAGTTGGGTTTTTGGGTAATTGGCATGTATTGTAAATAAAAGGCTATAACTTGGCATAACCTTATAGTGAATTATGGTAATAATTTGGGAATACGTTTTGGGGGCAAAAACGTGAACCATGAACATTTCTATATGTTAAACACATGAACTGATATTGGGGTTTTGGGTGGAATACGACCACTAATTGAACCTTCGACACGAGGTTAGACTCAGTTTGTGGTGTAAATCTGCCCGGAACCGCCCGACAAATCCAGTAGCCACAAAGTGTCAGTCTAATGTGAGAGGTCGAAGGCCAAATTGTACGCAGACGGTTTATGACACGAGGTTAGACCCAGTTTGTGGTGTAAATCTGCCCGGAACCGCCCGGCAAATCCAGTGGCCACAAAATGCATGGTCTAATGTGAGAGGTCATGATTCGTTCGTCATAATGAATGAATTAAGGAATACTAACCATAATAAGACGTGGGTATGGTTAGAGGGTTAGGTGGGATGACATGGAAATTTGACATGTGAATATGGACCTAACCGGTATGAGTTAAGAACATGTAAAACTTATAAATGTGGGCTTAACCAACATAACTGTTAATCAGACCAATGGGTGGGTTAAGTAACATAGCTAGGCTAATGACACTTAACCGTTATAACATGACTAGCGGATGGGTTGGGCTAACTTGAATAGGTTGATAACTCCCAATCGATAAAACCTGATGCGTGGTAGGGTTAAGTAGACACACGAGGGTAACACTTAAACATTATAATATGACTGGTTGATGGGGTTAAGTTAACATGCACTTAACCAATATAACGTGATGCGTGGTAAGGTTAAGTAACAACAGAGGGTAACACTTAACCGTCACAACATGATAAGTAGGTGGGCTAAGTCAATGTACACTTAACCAATATGACATGACATGCGGTGGGGTTAAGTTAACACAAGGGAGAACACTTAGCCAGTATAACAAGGCTTGCGGTAGGGTTAAGTAACACAAGGAACAACACTTAACCGATATAACATGATGTGTGGTAGGGTTAAGTAAAACAAGAGAAAACACTTAACCAACTTAACGTAATGGACGAAGAGGGTTAAGTACATATCGGGTTGGTGGGTAATATTAGTAAATATAGGCCCACAAACTTAACCATTAATAAGCACGCTTGAATAGGTGGGTTAAGTGCATCACGGGAAGGTGGGTAATATATGTATATATAGGCCCACACACTTAACCAGTAGGAAACCCTAGTAACGGGGACCCATTTCAGCAGTAACCAAAATCAGGTATCCACGGTGCCCTGAAACTAGGCAGGGTGGGGCACGATTACTGGGCTGATTGTAAGCAGTCAAAACGACGGCGGTGGGTGCACAGTGTAGGTCTAACGGGGTGCGGGCGTGCACACACTTCATAGCAGACAACCAGGGCAGTGGGGACACCAGTAGTATAACCTATGCCTTCTAGAATTGCGTCGGGCCGCCACCATGGTCTTGATACACCTCATGGTGGGACCAGCATAGGTATCTACAATCATTGGGGGCCGTATGACACACATAGGTAGCATAATCCCTAGGTTGGACCTAGGTGGCATAAACCCTAAATCCGAGAAGCGTTCAATAGGTAGCATAATCCCTAGGTTGGACCTAGGTGGCATAAATCCTGGTTGAATCTAGGAAGCCCTCGATAGAAAACCCTAGATTAGATCTAGGTAATAAATAATAGATGTACACGTGAATGTATCCTTAATTTTCCCGGGATTGGGATCACGTTATGATTTTATCATTTTATATAGATTACTAGTTGGGACACTAGTTAGGTGGTGCAGAGAAAATAGATATCATAGAAATATTTTAACGATGAAGCAGAGAAATCTTGCGATCTTGCGAAATTATACTTAGTTCATCTTGAATGGGAACCTCGCAAGGTTATACATGACAAAAGTCATATGATGTTATTCTTAGTTATCGTGCCTGTAGCTTATCTTGTCATCATGCTTATGTTTATTTTCAGTTTATTCATGCCATGTTATCTTTACCTATTTTTATGCTGAAAGTCACTAGGACTTACTCATTCTTTATGACTGACCCGGTTTGTTTCGCCTCTTTTTCTTCCGTCCCCCCCCCCCAGGTTCGCAGGGTTGGAATACAGCTTAGTTCGAATCTTACCAAGCTCTAAGGCTCTTGCATGTACGGCTTGGATTTCTCTTGGCTATGGCTTGCTTTGCTTTATTGGGGAATACTACAGTTTATTTTTATGCTTCTTTGTTTTTGAGCAAGACAGATATTTTAGCTATGTAATTGGGTATTGGAAGTTGATGGGCTTTTATTGTAAACAATTATATTTAATAAATGATTTGAAGTACTTCTACTTTACCTTACGCTGTTTTATATATGTCTGTCTTGTAATATTTCTGTTCCAGTACCCATAATGCTCCATTAAAGTTAAGACATTCCCTTTTGAGTGACCTTAACGGATGTGGGGTGTTACATATATCAAGTATACAAGCGAATAAGTAGCGATGGCAACATGGCAGCATAACAAGATGATGCTCGTATGAATGGTGTACTGGAGCATATATAAGGGATCAATGCTTGCACTATACAAGAGCGTATGCTCAAGTATATAATAGCAGCAATAAGTACATGAATAATCACAAGTAACAAGCTCAGTGAAATAGCATTATGCACAACAAAGAATTAATATTTCAAGTGTAGCAGCAGTTCTTATTTTTCGGCAAGACCAAATAAAGGATTTCATCTGTTTTTATCAAAATAAGTGTTTAAGGCAATATCAAAGTTACCAAAATGTTTCAAGTATGTACCAATTCAAGTCAGCATTGGAAAACCAAAGCATAGTATCAGTTCTTAAGCAGTGTAACAAGTGAAAAAAAAACATGTTAAGAACATTACTATAATCAGGAAGAAATCAAGGCCGAAATAATAAGTTTGTTATTTTTGGAAAGACGTTTTTACAAAATCCAGAATAGTTGGCAAGAAGTAAAATTCTAGGAATTACCAACAAGCAATGGAGTTATTACAGGGAAGTTGAAATATTCAACTTTAAATTCAAATCGAAGAATTCAAAACGAATCATCACACAATTAATTCCAGGAAAGGTGAATCGTTCAAACCGATTTACTAGCAATTTCAATTCTAAGATATCTCTAGTATATATGAAGATTTCAAGACCAATATTTTCGTATATATTAGAAGACGAAATCCATACGAAATTAGAGTTTATCTTGGATTTTAAATCCTATAAATTCACACACAATTCATCATTGGCAAGTACCCAAGTTCGAGCATAAACAAAATCATAATTTGAATCGAAAAAATCATACTAGAGAACGGAAATCACTTGGATCGAATTGGTGCATCTCAACTCGAATAACCAACGAAGATAGCCATTAAAAATTCAAGAGCATCGACACAAGAAAGCGACAACTTCAAATCAAAAGGTTTCGAAACCCTAGGTCATATCGCAACCGCCATTTTTATTTCCAGAGACATGGAGAAATTAGGGTTACAAAAGGGGCCGAATATTTTGAAGCAGGGCAAAGAAAATTACAAGGAGGGCCTTATATTTATGAAAGAGACTTAAAGGATTTACTATTTATTTTTAAACTAAGGGTTTTAATTGTTTTTAATTTTAGTGTTTTTAATTTTGTAATCATGTTTACGGTTTTCTAGTTTGTCTATAAAACTAAGGAGACGAGTTACGGGTTTGTAATTCGGGAAATCTGATCTTCGGGATAGAGATCAGTACAGGGTTTTGAGCATAGGGTTAAAACAGTTAAGAGCGAGTATCACGAGTTTATAGGGGATTGTAAGTGTAGAGATTGTTTTAATTCCTAGTAGATACCTTGGGTAATGCAGTAGTAGGCATGGTTTTGCCGAAGCTGGGTATATCTGTGTGTTAATTATTTTTCTGCTTTTAGTCTGATTATTATCTGTGTTGCTATTATTTATTACCCAGCGAAAAACTACAATAAATCCTATTACCCCCTCCCCTCTGGGGTTAATTTAGATTCAACAAGTGGTATCAAAGAGGGTATTTTTCTAACTCTAGAGTCATGAATCTGTCTAATAATGCTTTTTCAAAAGGTCAATCCATAGCTAGGCCACCTATGTTTAATGGAACTAACTATGCCTATTGGAAAGCTAGGATAAATATTTATTTGAGTTCAATTGATTATGATGTGTGGGATATTATTGAAATGGGTTATATGTCTCCCACTGTGATTGTTAATGGTGTTGAAGTTCCTAAATCAAAAGGCAAGTGGGATGCTAATGATAAAAAATTATTTTCAACTAATGCCAAAGTAATGAATGCTTTAATCTGTGCTCTTGATAAAACTGAATTTAACAGAATCTCTCATTGTTTGACTGTGCAGGAAATGTGGCATACGTTGGAGGTCACACACGAAGGAACACCTCAAATTAAGGAATCTCGTCTTGCTCTACTCAATAATGAATATGAAAAATTATCTTTCCAAAAAGACGAAGATATAAAAGAGATTTTTGGATGCTTCTCATCACTGGTTTACAATGCATAAGCTCTTGGCAAAGCTTATATCAAAGTGGAGTTAATTAGAAAAATATTGAGAGTGATACCAATTAATTTTGAAGCTAAAGTGATGACTATTTTATAATCAAAAGACCTAAATAAATTAAGCATGGAGGAGGTGATTGGAAATTTGATTACTTACGAGATGGAGTTAAAAGCAGGAGAAGAATAAAAGAATTCTAAATCAAAGAAAAACGATTGCTCTAAATAATACTGTTGAAAGTGATGACGAAGACACTGTTGAAGAACTAGCCATGGTTTTTAGAAAATGGGCTAACGGAAAATACTGGTCACAAAAGAAGAATTCAAAATTTAACAAGTCCAAAAATTCAGATAGCTCAGACGATGAATTTCTTTGCTACAATTGCAAGAAACCTAGACATATCAAACCAGATTGCCCACAGCTTAAGAATGAAAAGAAAAAGAGGAAGAAGAAAAAGAAAGTTTGTGTCTTATATATGGATGATGAGGATGGAGAAGAAGTTTCTGATAGTTATGAAGAGGAAGCAAATTCGTGTCTTATATATGGCGCAATCTTATTCGGAAAGCAGTGAAGAGGATTCAAGTGAGGTATCGAATTTCACTTATAAAGATATGATTTTAATGTGTCACAATCTCACAAAAACTGTTGATTCTCTTGCGCTAAAACGTAAGAAATTAAAATCTGATAGTTCAAAACTAGTTCAAGAAAATAATAGATTAGAAAGTAAACTTGAAAAAGTTAAGAATTCACAGATTTTAGAATGAAAAAGGTCAGATTTTGAGTGATGATTTTTTGAATTTGAAAACTAGTTTTGAGTTGATTGAAAGTGAGGACGTGAATTTGAAAAACTATCATCGTGATTTTGAAAAGGAGATTGAAAAGCTTAGAGAAATTGAAAAACTTGATTTTGAAAAGAAAAAACAATTTGAAATTGAACATTTTAAGTCCAATGCTAAAATTAAAATGCTTGCAAACGAAAATGTGATTTTGAAAGAAAATGATACCGAAAGAAGGAAGATCGCTATAAATCATTGTTCGAATTTAATGAAGGAAAATAGTGATCTTAAATCTAAAATTAAATGATTTGAATCAACTTTGGCAAAATTTTCTAAAGGAGAAAAATCGTTGAATATGTTATTAAAAAACCAATTTTTTGTTGAGAACAAGAAAGGACTTGGATTTGGCAAAATTGATCGAGATTGTAACGACCCGGGGGATTTGCGACCTTGGTAATCGGCATAAACTCAACATCGACTACTCAAGCATCAGAAATACCAGATAGTTAATAAAAGAAAATAGAGGGTGAGAATTGATAAGATAGAAAGTAGAACAGAAGAAGGAGAACATGAGTACAACAAAATCAAAGTAATATGAATCGCACAACGGATCGAATAAAATATAGAATAGACATAACTTTGAAATAAAAATATGTAATTTGTATATACATATCATCATTAGAGTATAACACTTACATCATAGCGGAAATAAACAATAACTATAAAAACGCTGTTGAAGCCTCCTGCTCCAGCTTTCCAAGTATATCAGTAAAATCCCGACTACTTGATTGCCCATACAAATCTGGACACCCAAGATTAAGGGTAAAATCAAACAAAATAAACTCTAGGTCAATCATGGGACTGGTGTAAGTAAACAATTTAAAACAGTTTGAGAAAATAAACGATATCTCATAAGACCATGCCGTATAACACGGAACGGGTTTTTTTCCTTATGAGAATCCAAAACACTTGATTTAACTTTCAAAATCCTTTTGAAAGAAACGGTAATCTTTATATCAAAACTATTGGATATTATAATAGTGTCTATCAACCACAACTAAATAATCATCTAGCAGAACGCTTTCATCTCACGTTCCACATACATAATATATAATCAAAGACAGCGGGCGCTTATTGGGTAATGGATTCCAACTGGCAAGGTATGTGACCACCTTCTGACAGTGTATCTCTAGAGAGAAATACACCGGGTTCAACAAGAACATCTTGTAACCCAGGCTAAACATGACCGGTCACTCATTTCACTTGAGTGAACCAAATGTATTATCACCAACGGTTGGCCTGAAAGGGACAACATCGAAATAGATTATAGAAGTAAATGGAATATTTCTAGATCAGGTGACAATACACCCTAATTGGCAGCTAACCACTTAGCCATGTGACCTACCCGATTTTATACTATTTCCTGGTTGTGAGGCTAGAGGCCATAACGTATAGATCACACTTTTATTTACTTTGAATGTCATATTGTCATACCTGCCAAATCACAAATTGATTTCCCCAAAAATACCACAGGTATACAGCTAAGAGAAACAAATTCCTCCGCCACCAAACGTAAATACGTTTGAAGAGATCAACTTACGTGATCTATTAAATATACTCTGTTAGACATTCTTCCATATAGGTCGTCCTAGGACTAGACAAACCGAAGGAACTATTCTGTAAACCCATCTTAGGCAATTTCTACCTAGGATTTGCCAGAACAACCCTTGCATAAACTTCGTCTTCAATTATCTTAATTACATTTGATTCGCAACGCTAATGCCCATACAGAGTGGTTTTCATATAATAAATTTGATCCCGATCTCTCCGTATTGACGATGGAAAAATGGTCCAAACTTTGATAGTCGGTTATTTAACTATCAATGGAAAACATCCATACAATAACGATCTTATTTCCAAATGGAAATTTTATTGATCAATCATCAGTCAACTTTTTTCCCTTTTAAATTAATTTATCATTAATTTATTCATTTCCCCATTTCCATATATTCGTGAATTCTTATTTTCTAAATTTAGAAAATATATACTATTAACATTGGAAAACATTTCCATTTCTTATTCATGCATCACTATCATCCCACAATTATCGGTCTCTAACTGTAAACTAGTAAGAAAACAATTTCCTGAATATCAATCCCGAAGGCCGAAACCAACATCAGATCGATACCTAGGAAACCATTCAACTTAACAAATCTCCAATCAGTTTCTAATTTCCTTAGCTCTATTTCTTATCTTCTTATCAAATCATTGCTTACGCAACTCTCGGGTTCAGTTTATGAATCTAATTCTTTTATAAAAACATTGGTTATAACGATAATGTTATAATCCCTACTTCTAAAATATCTAACTTCAAAATATAACCGTTTCTCATTTAGCTGAATATATAAAAATTAATTAATTAAATTAATTAATCTCTATAAAAAATCAAAAAGTAAATAGTAATTTTCTACATTCGATATAGTCGAAATCTAATGCATAATTTCTCCCTCTAATAATCTCTATTCGATAATTCTCTTTCGAATAAACTATATTCGACAATCTCTCTTTCGAATAAACTATATTCAATAACTCTCTTTTGAATAGTTTATTCGTAATCTCTCTTCGAATAACTTATATTCGATTAACTCCAATTTAAAGTCCTATTTCAAAACCAGTTTCTTTTATAATATTTTCATTTCGCAAAATATTTACTTAAATCCATTATTCACTTCGAATGTGAAAAATATTTCCTTTATCAAATTAAACAGTTTGATTTCGTATTTAAAAAAAATATCCAAATTCCAAATTCTATTTATACCTCTATTTATTGACTATTCGTAAAAATCTTATTTATAACTACCTTTACAACTGCTATGTTCACATTCGATTTCAAATATCGGTGTTGAAACCGATTTTTCTTATCAATATAATTTCAGACTTATATATTCCATTTATCAAATGATAAATATTTTATTTAATTTATAAAACATTATTTATAAATTAATCTTCTCAATTTATCTGTTAAAACAGATTCTATTTCAAATATACTTTGAATCCATCTTCTCGTAGTTCCTTTATATCTCGCCAATTCCCCTTAATCAATATCATGTTACACCTGTGCGCGATGCACGGGTCTAAACCTCCCTAACATAAATTCCCTTTTTATAATCCTAATTCCCAAAATATTATATTTACTCCATATACTCACTTATTTACCTCTTATTACCTTCATTCAGTATCTATACAAAAAACGGCCTTTTAAAATATTCATATAACTGTTAATAATCTTATACAAAAGTTTTTATTTAATTTTCCAAATAATTCCTTTTTATAAAATCTATTGATTTTATATTAATATTTTACTTCAATATATATTTTGAAATTTCCCTTTTACATTCCAGTATTTCTTATGGTATTTAAAATACCAAATAACCAGACCAGTGTCATCAGAATCAATCACAGATTATATATCACATCATATATCACAATATATGAAAAAACAGTATTATAAATATTGAGGAATCTAGTTGGATCCCTCCAACCTGTTTCCCTGCATCCACAGAAGTTAAACAACATAAATAACGTCGATTTTATATCAACATGAAATATTCTAATAGACAGAATCAATATTTAATTAATGATTTATATATATAACCATATCTATATTTTCAACCAATTAATTAGCAGTTCATCCAAACAATCAACATAGAAATCAACCATCATTTATCAATTCTAAAAATACGCTATAAAAATATAAACTGTGCAGAGTTAGTGAGATTTACTCACTTTGGTCGGTTATTATTGAATAACGATAAACGTTCAACAGCTCCGTTTAGGCATTTTATTTTGCCATAAATTCAAACGAGCTCCAGTCCACTCCAAACCAATTCCATTGTGTAGCCGTCATTCATACGATCCCAAAGGATCTTGTTTTGCTGAATTTGGATAACATATGGAAAGGTTATGTATATTACAAGTTATAAATTGTTTAATAAAAAAAACTAAACGTAAATTATTTAAATTAATTTTTCTATGGGCCTTACCCCTTTTAAAATCAGCCCAGATGAATACAACCGGCTCCATATAAAACCTTTCTTCCTTCCTCTACATTCGAACACCGCTTGGAGCTCCTATAACCAATTGCACGTGAAAGCTTTGCTCAGATTTTTTTTTTCTTCTTGAATTTATTACTGGGCCTTACATTATCACATTGGTCCTTATGTAGATCCATCTACACCCTCCATCTACAGTGACCATCTTCACCAATGTTTTCCACAACTCACTCCCAGACCAAGTATACAACCCAGTTTTGACTCAGCCCCCCTTCCAGAAAAACACATAGGAGCCTCTTCACTCATGCTGCTCAACAAACATGAACCAAAATAAAACATGTGACTCCATTTACTTTTCACGATCCCAGCCCACTACTGCTTTCCCCTCCTTGCATGTTTAACTCATCAACCAACGTAAATACAAGCTGAACTTCCCTTTACATGTTCATGAATGACCAAACCCGCTACTTAACCACGCTGCTCTCCAATAGCTTATATATTTTCCTATTCTCACACATTATGTACCGTCCTTCCTTGCGCCATGTATATCCACTCAAGTACCCCCTTATAACACATGCACAGTTCGGCTTTTCCCCACCAATCCCGTTCGCCTCTTCCCCTATGAACTTGGTGCCACTATTGAAACACCCCGACTCCGCTATATTGCCAAGAAAGTTCGAGCCCCAGGCTTCCCCTATAAATTTTATATTACGTGTTTTGATTTTTTATTTGGCAATTAAAAGCTTTGCAAAAATTGGTTTTGTGGGAAAAATGCAATGAGGAGCTGTATGTATTTATAGACGTGAATAGCTTAATACTTAAGGAATAGGTATATAGGCAATAGGATCGGCTAAGATTTGACAATACACTGCACTGCTTTTTTCCTTAGGGGCGAAATAAATTTCCAGCACTATTGTTTTCCTTAGGCGTGAAGTAACTAGGACTTAGCTTAGTCTATGGTAGAATGATGAAACTTGGTGGCGAGTTGTTCATGCCAAATTTATTTTCTTTATTTAGTTTAGTTATTTTGAAACACAACCTATATTATACCATATTAGGTAGTATTATCCGAATACCACTTGTAATTTTATTTTATTGTAATACTTCTTGGCTAAGGAATGTATATATTTGTTTATGATTTTGGGTGGCATGGACTACCTCTTTTCCATTGCTTGTTACTGCAACTTTTAAATTGTTGCTTGGTCATTCTTGGTTTGGCCAGTTCTATATAGTATGTTGATATTATTACATAACTTCACTATTTTGAGCACCAACTCCACCGTTAGACTGCAACCTAGGAAAATCAGAGTACAGACCATCAGTTTGATTTACATTTTTGTATGCTTCATTTTATTTATCTTACATCCCTTTGTTTTGTATTGAGACGACAACCTTTTCATTTGCCTCAACTATACAGAACTCTAGACTTCTAACTTCACTGTATACTAGATCATTACATTCTCAATATTGTAATGTTTTTTTTAAAGTGACATTTTACGGACATTATTACACAAAATTTCATATGTTTTTAGGGACTGCTATAGACAGAAGTAAACATACCTTGTGACAAGAAATGTCTCACAGTCTTAAAAATATAATAAAGTCAGCTTAATTGGTAAAGTTTCAAAAAAACTGATATACGGTGTAAAATACTTCAAACCAAAAGTTGTTTATTTTTCCAAAATAAAAATTGTAGAAAAATTCTAAAAATTTAAATTATAACTATGACTCAAATATATTGTCCAAATTCGAAATAAATAATTTATAATAAAAAATTATCGTTATGGTTTATAAATGATTTTATAGCGATTATTCGAATATTTGATTTGGACATATCTCACAATCTACATGGCGAAATCTTGGTTTTTCTCTTCCATTAGAAAATTACAGTTCAACAAATTCCAACGTTTCTTGTTTCAAAGAAATCCGATTTAAAAAGGATTCTGTATATTCATTTAAAATTCGAATCGCCAAATTACGAACTGCCGCGCCATTTCGAGCTTGATTAAAATTATAATATAATTTATATGTTCAAAAGACATTTATAAATAAACTTGTTATTATAATTAAATTATAACTGAATTAAATATTAAAAATAACCCAATTCACACAATATTGTGAATTCTACTATTTCCGACTATTTTGAAAATTAAATATATTATTTAATTATTTATATTAATTAAATATTCAAAGTTATTTAATTTAAACCATTTAAAATTACCAAACAATTATTTAAATTATTAAATAAATTATTTATTATACCGTAAAAATACGGGACGTTACATTCTTCCCCCCTTAAAAATATTTTCGTCCTCGAAATTACTAACATAGAAAACAAACCCTTTTAACTAGGTAAAAATTATTTGTTTTACTTCTTTAACTTCAATTTCAACTGAATGAATTAATTTTAATTAAAATATTATTGTATTTCTATTTAATGAATATTTACAAAAATCCTAAAAAAATTCTAACCCTTGAAATTTTCGAAAAATTTCGCCAGCATCTTCCTTTGTACGACTCAATCGGTGCAACTAGAACTCACCTCTCTAGGCCTTCTCCAATCCAAACGAAAATCAAAATGCCAAGCGGCTTGAAAAATCGGCTCATAAATCTTATACTTATATAAAATATAAACATGTACATTTTTGTCGAGCATATCATTATATCCTTTCCATCTGCTACCCATTCAGTATATACTGGTACATTTCCAACTTGAACTCTAATCAATTTATTCTCAAACCAAATCATCCGCTTATACTCCAAACCAAATCCATTTGAAACCCAAGTTCCATTCTTGATTCCAAATTCTTAAGCCATTAATCCAATACAATTAAGTTCCATTCACATATTTCATTAACTGGTAAATTTCTCTAATAAGTTATCTTTACCCCAAAATCAGAAATTCTGTTTTTTATTTCCAAAAATCAATCCGTTTCAATTCACAAGGGTCCAATCATATTCCAAAGTCAAATTTTACTCGATATAGTTCTATTTCAATTCAGTTGCCACTTAATTGGCTTTAATTCAATTTCAATTTGCTTAATTCACAAATTTCTATTCAATTGGGTTTAATTTAGACAATCTTTCCGTGGGAATTTTGAACAGTTTAGCTTTTCTAAAACTATATATCCTTTTCAGGATTCAAAACAACTTATTTCCCAAAATAATTCGAAACAGTATCTTTGGTACTAATCCGTCACTTAGAACTCGAAAATGAACACTGATGATGTGGCCAACATCATTAGAATTATTTCCCTGTGATAAAAGTGAGCTCAATACTATATCACTTTTCAAAACTCAGTTAAACAATTTCATTTTGAAATCAATTCAAAATATCATGCAAGATGTTTGTAAAATAATTTAAAATCTCCCAAGATTTTAAAATTACCATATATTAAACCCAACTCCATTTGCAAACACTTTTCCAAATTTCTAGGGTTTTAATTTCAATTCTGATTTAAATTTAGATTTAATTCATTTAATTACACTTATACGACTTTTGTTTGGTTATATATAACCATCTCAATTATAATCGATTCGATTATAATAACAACCAATACATCTAATATACTTAATAATTCGAATATTAATCATTCTTTTATGTCAAAATATAATTTGGGTAAAATTATTACATTTACCCTCTTTTCAAAACATACCGTGTCGGTTCATCTATTCGAGTGTTTAGGAACCCCTACCAATACAGTGGATCAAACTGATTGACCAAAACTCTTAAATAACTCAACCAATAAATCTCCACAATATAAAACATTTTTTTATAAAATCTACAAATACGTTCACTCGTATATATACACTCAAACTCAAGCTAGGCTATTACTAACCCCATCTCTACTGAGTTATGCCACAGAGCTAAGGAAATCACTTAATCTCGCTCTGATACCACTGTAGCGACCCGGGGGATTTGGGACCTTGGTAATTGACATAAAATCAATATCGACTATTAAGGCATCGAAAATACCGGGTAGTTAATGAAAGAATATAGAGGGTGAGAATAGATAAGATAGAAAATTAGAATAGAAGAAGAAGAAGAACATAAATACAACAGAATTAGAGTAATACGAATCTCATAGCAGAACGAATAAAATATAGTATAGACATAACTATGAAATACAAATCTGTAATTTGTATATACCTATCATCATTAGAGTATAACACTTACATCATAGCGGAAAAAAATAGCTTAAAAATGCCGTTGAAGCCTCCTGCTCCAGCTTTCCAAGTATATCTGTGAAATCCCGACTACTTGACTGCCTGTACAAATTTGGACACCCAAGAGTTAAGGCTAAACAAAACAAAATAAACTCTAGGTCAGTCATGGAACTGGTGTGAGTAAACAATTTAAAACAGTTTGAGAAAATAAACGATATCTCATAAGACCACACCGTATAACACGGAACGGGTTTTTTCCTTATGAGAATCCAAAACACTTGATTTAATTTTCAAAATCCTTTTGAAAGAAATGATAATCTTTATATCAATACTATTGGATATTATAGTAGTGAGAACGCTTTCATCTCACGTTCCACATACTCAATATATAATCAAAAACCGTGGGCGCTTATTGGGTGATGGATTCCAACTGGCAAGGTATGGGACCACCTTCTGACAGTGTATCTCTAGAGAGGAATATACCGGGTTCAACAAGAAAATCTTGTAACCCAGGCTAAACATGACCCAATTTCCATATATTCGTGAATTCTTATTTTATAAATTTAGAAAATATATACTATTGACATTGGAAAACATTTCCATTTCTTATTCATGCATCACTATCATCCCACAACTATCGGTCTCTAGCTGTAAACTAGTAAAAAAAACAATTCCCTGAATATCAATCCCGAAGGCCGAAACCAACATCAGACCAATACCTAGGAAACCATTCAACTTAACAAATCTCCAGTTAGTTTCTAATTTCCTTAGGTTTCTTATCTTCTTATCAAATCATTGGTTACGCAACTCTCGGATTCAGTTTACAAATCTAATTCTTTTATAAAAACATTGGTCATAACGATAATGTTATAATCCCTACTTCTGAAATATCTAACTTCGAAATATAACTTTTTCTCATTTATTTGAATAAATAAAAATTAATTAATTAATCTTTATTAAAAAACGGAATGTAAACAGTACTTTCCTACATTCGATATAGTCAAAATCTAATGCATAATTTCTCTCTCTAATAATCTCTATTCGATAATTTTCTTTCGAATAAACTATATTGGACAATCTCTCTTTTGAATAAACTATATTCTATAACTCTCTTTCGAATAAACTATATCCGATAATCTCTCTTCGAATAACTTATGTTCGATTAACTCCAATTTAAATTCCTATTTCAAAACCAGTTTCTTTTATAATATTTTCATTTCGCAAAATATTTACTTAAATCCCTTATTCACATCAAATGTGAAAAATATTTCATTTATCAAATTAAATACTTTGATTTCTTATTTAAAAACAATATCCAAATTCTGAATTCTATTTATACTTCAATTTATTGTCTATTCGTAAAAATCTTATTTATAACTCCCTTTACAACTGCTATGTTCACATTCGATTTCAAATATCGGCGTTGAAACCATTTTTTCCTCTCTATATAATTTCAGACTTATATATTCCATTTATCAAATGATATATATTTAATTTAATTTATAAATCATTATTTATAAATTAACCTTCTCAATTTATCTGTTAAAACATATTCTATTTCAAATATACTTTGAATCCATCTTCTCGTAGTTCTTTTATATCTCGCCAATTCCCCTTAATCAATATAATGTTACACCCGTGTGCAAAGCATAGGTCTAAACCTCCCTAACGTAAAATTCTCTTCTTATAATCCTATAAATTTCCAAAAATATTATATTTACTCCATATAATCACTTATTTACCTCTTATTACCTTCATTTAGTATCTATACCAAAAACGACCTTTTAATAATTCATACAATTGTTAATAATCTTATACAGAAGTTTTCATTTAATTTTCCAAATAATTCCTTTTTATAATATCTATTGATTTTATATTAATATTTTATTTCGATATACAGTATGAAGTTTCCTTTTTACATTCCAGTATTTCTTATGGTATTTAAAACTAACAAGACCAGTGTCATCAAAATCAATCACTGATTATATATCACAATATATGAAAAAAAACAGTATTATAAATATTAAGGAATCTAGTTGGATCCCTCCAACCTGTTTCCCTGCATCCACAGATGTTAAACGACATAAATAACATAAATTTTATATCAATATGAAATATTCTAATAGACAGAATCAATATTTTATTAATGATTTATATATATAACCATATCTGAATTTTCAACCAATTAATTAGCAGTTCATCCAAACAATCAACACACAGAAATCAACCATCATTTATCAATTTTAAAAATATGTTATAAAAATATAAACTAAGATTTACTCACTTTGGTTGGTTATCGTTGAATAACGATAAACGTTCAACAACTCTGTTCAGGCATTTTATTTTTCCATAAATTCAAACGAGCTCCAATCCTCTCCAAACTAGTTCCATTGTGCAGCCGTTATTCATACGATCTTAACATATTTTATTTTGCTGAATTTGGATAACGTATGGAAAAATTATGTATATTACAAGTTATACGTTGTTTAATAAAAAAACTAAACATAAATTATTTAAATTATTTTTTTATGGGCCTTACCCCTTTTGAAATCAGCCCAAACGAATACAACAGACTCCATACAAAACCTTTCTTCCTTCCTCTACATTCGAACACCGCTTGAAGCTCCTGTAACCAATTGCACGTGAAAGCTTTCCTCATATTTTTTTTTGTTTTCTTCTTGAATTTATTACTGGGCCTTACATTATCACATTGGTCCTTATGTAGACCCATCCGCACCCTCCATCTATAGTAACCATCTTCACCGATGTTTTCCACAACTCACTCCCAGACCAAGTATACAACCTAGTTTTGACTCGGCCCTCCTTCCAGAAAATCACGTCGGAGCATCTTCACCCATGCTGCTCAACAATCGTGAACCAAAATAAAACCTGTGACTCCATTTAGTTTTCACGATCCCAGCCCACTACTGCTCTCCCCTCCTTGCATGTATAACTCATCAACCAACGTAAATACAAACTGAACTTCCCTTCACATGTTCATGAACAAACCAAACCCACTACTTAACCATGCCGCTCTCCAGTATCTTATATATTTCCTATTATCACACACTATGTACCGTCCTTCCTTGCGCCATGTATATCCACTCAGGTACCCCCTTACAACACACGCACAATTCGGCCTTTCCCCACCAATCCCCTCCGCCTCTTCCCTAATGAACTTGGTGCCACTTTTGAAACGCCCCGGCTCCGCTATATTGCCAAGAAAGTTCGAGCCCCAGGCTTCCCATATAAATTTTATATTACGTGTTTTGATTTTTTATTTGGCCATTAAAAGTTTCGCAAAAATGGGTTTTGTAAAAAATGCAATGAGGAGATGCATGTATTTATAGACGCGAATAGCTTAATACTCAAGGAATATGTATATAGGCAATAGGATCGAATAAAATTTGACAATACATTGCACTGTTGTTTTCGTTCGGAGCGAAGTAAATTTCCAACACTATTGTTTTCATTAGGCATGAAATAAATCAGACTTAGATTAGTCTATGGTAGAATGTTGAAACTTGGTGGCAAGTTGTTCATACCAAATTTATTATCTTTATTTAGTTTATTTATTTTGAAACACAACCTATATTATATCATATTAGGTAGTACTTATCCGAATACCACTTGTAATTTCATTCTGATTTTGTTTTACTACAATACTTCTTGGCTATGAAATGTATATATTTGTTATGATTTTGGGTGGCATGGACTACCACTTTTCCATTGCTTGCTATTGCAACTTTTAGATTGTTGTTTGGTCATTCTCGGTTTGGCCAATTCTATATAATACGTTGATATTATTACATAACTTCATTGTTTTGAGCACCAACTCCACCGTTAGACTGCAACCTAGGAAAATCAGAGTACAGGCCATCAGTTTGATTTACATTTATGTACACTTCGTTTTCTTCATCTTACATCCCTTTGTTTTGTTCTGAGATGACAACCTTTTCATTTTCCTCAACTATACAGAACTCTAGACTTTTAAGTTCACTGTATATTAGATCATTACATTCTCAATGTTGCAATGTTTTTTTTAAAGTGACGTTTTACGGACTTTATTACATAAAATTTCACATGTTTTTACGGACTGCTATAGATAGAAGTAAACATACCATTGTGACAAGAAATGTCTTACGGTCCTAAAAATATAATAAAGTCAGCTTAATTGGTAAAGTTTCAAAAATACTGATATACGGTGCAAAATACTTCAAACAAAAGTTGTTAATTTTTTCAAAAAAAAAATTACAGAAAAATTCTAAAAATTTAAATTATAACTACGTCTCAAATATATTGTCCAAATTCGAAATAATTAATTTATAATAAATAAATTATCCTTATGGTTTATAAATGATTCTATAACGATTATTTGAATATTTGATTAGGACATATCTCACAATCTACACGGCGAAATCTTGATTTTTCTCTTCCATTAGAAAAATACAGTTCAACAGATTCCAATGTTTCTTGATTCAAAGAAATTTGATTTACAATGGATTCTGTATATTCAGTTAAAGTTTGAATCGCCAAATTACAAACTGCCGTGCCATTTCGAGCTCGAATAAAATTATAATATAATTTTTACGTTCAAATGACATTTATAAATAAATTTGTTATTATAATTAAATTCTAAAGTGAATTAAATATTAAAAATAATCCAATTCACACAATATTGTAAATTATACTATTTTTGACTATTTCAAAAATTAAATATATTATTTAATTATTTATATTAATTAAATATTCAAAGTTATTTAATATAAACCATCTAAAATTACCAAACCATTATTTAAATAATAGAAAAAAATATTTATTATCCCATAAAAATACGGGACATTATAGAGATTAAAAACAAAACTCTAATGATTTTAAAAACCCTACAAATAGCTTTGAAAAAGGTTGATGTAACAACCAGGAAAATCAGAACCAATTTAAAATTTTTATTTTTGGTAATTTTAATGAATTTTGAATACTTAAAATGAACTATTTTAAATAATAACGATGAGAAATTTATTTTGAATAGTATTAGAATGTATATATTTATTTAAATCGAAATTAGAATATAAATATTTATTTTAATTATAAAAGGAATTGGAAATGATGTAGTAGTTTGAAAATTCGATTTCAAATTTCAAATGAATGTACAGGATTCAAAAAAAACCGGATTTTAGTGAAACCAAAAATATTTGAATCTATTTGAAAATATCTTTCCAACGAATCCGAAAAATCCAAATTTCATAGCAAGAATAAAAAGTTATGTCCAGCTGAAAATTCAGAATAGCCGTTGTGGAAATATAGCCTTAAAAATAGCGATTTTGCAAACGACCTCCGTTTTCGACGAGACCACTTTTGTTGGATCCGGAATGTCAAGTTATTGCTAGATTGCAATTTCCATAATTTTTGAAATCAATATGTGAGCATGGAGGATTTAAAGGTGTTTGGCAATTTAAATTTGAATTTAATCGACCAGAAAATGGACATTTTTCAAACGGTCTTCAAATTTGATGATATTAGTTTTGTTAGGATCGTATCGTCAACACAAAGTCGGGAATAATTTTTTTTGAAATTTTTTGGGGTCCGTATGTGGCGCCGGTAAATTGAAATGTACATTTAAATTGAATATATAATGATTTATATTTAAATTTTAATGAAAACTGATTGAAACAGCCGAATTGGCTTACCAGACATATCCCATTGTATCCGGAATGGGGGTATTTGGCTAAGGGCAATGGTTGTTGGGTTTTGTTTCGAGTTGGGTTGAAAAATCAAGTTTATTTGGAGAAAATAAATTAAATTAATTAAAAATTTTATAAACCCCCCACCATTTTATTTTCTTCGATCCAATTTACTCCCCTCCCCCCTTCTGAAGAAAACCCGATACCCACGAGATCCCGTCGCCCTTCCACCTCGTCGCGCCACCCTTCGCTAGCGCCGCCCCGATGCCATCGCTCCCCTCCCCCGCGCTAGCTGCCGCCTCTCCCGACCTCCTTCTCCAGTTTGCCGATGTTCACCGCCCGACCCTCCTCGAAAATCCTCAACCCTAGCTCCCTCGAATCAACCGCCGATGCTCTGAAGCTCACCGCCATTAGATCCGCCACACCTCCATTCGCCAGCACCAAGAGGACGCGTTGGCCACCACCTGGAAGGCCGCCACCACGCCTTCGTGCCTCAGCCCCCTCTGCGCCATTCTCCCCAACCCCGAAACATCCTGTAAGTTTTATTTACTTTTATTTAATTAATGTAAGTAGTAAAAATCAGTTTTTTTTGTTTTATTATATAAAGTTAATTTTTTTATTATATAAAGTTAATATTTTTTATTATATAAATTTAGTATTTTCTTTTATTACATAAAGTTATCATTTTTAGTTATAAAAAGAAATCATTTTTAGTTACATAAAGTTATCATTTTTAGCTTTAAAAAGAAATCGTTTTTAGTTAGAAGAAGATACGAATTTTAGTCGTATAAAAATACGATTTTTTTTACCTGAAGATGTGATTTTTAAGTAAATCTAGCGATGATAAAGATGTGTTTCTTTTTTACATGAACGATATAAAAATATAATTTTTTATATACATGTAGAGTTGAAATAAAAATGTGATTTTTTATAAAGAAAATCATGTGAAACAGATTTCGATGGAACGGACGAGAAACAAATTCAAACCGTTCAAAAATAAAGAATGGAGGAGTGGAACGCACGGTGAGAACTTCTCACTTTAATTTTTTTCTAGTTAAAATATATATTAGGATGCAGACGGTGCTTAGCAGCACCCGACATCCGTCGTCCATAGACCATGGATGACTTGTTTGACTGTGTTGTGTTGTGGATATTGATTGTGCTTGTAAAGTGAAAGGAAAATAAAATATTCATGTATTGAAATAAATATTTTATAGTTAAAAATATAATTTTTAACGTGTATATGAATAAAATGAATGTTCATTTAAAAATCAGACGATTTGTATTTATACACACATTTGATTGATAAGGTTTGGGACGATATATTTTACACATCGCCCAACTGCACAAATAATAATCAGCGTTTGCTGTTTGGAAACCCCACACGGGTATTGGGATGATATTTGACGTACACTAATCCCAAATGTTTAGTTGTATGTCAATCGATTGGTTGACAGGCTGTTGTAAGTGCTAAATACTTATATTTAATGCTTATGCAGTGTAGAATGCACTTTGGATGATGGTTGATTATTTATCATTGTTGTTCTATACATGTGTAGTATGAAATCCGTATAAATAACATTATATGGTAACTGACTGTGTCTGATTCCAGTTTAGAAAGAATGAATAATTTAAAATAAAAAATATTTTAAAATAATGAATATTTTAAAATAATATTCAATAAAAGATCAAGATCTGATTTTGATGTCCGATTTGGGATTGATACGAAAATATATAAAGCCGTGTTGATTAGACTAACGCCATTTTGACGTGAATGATATTTATATCGATTTTGTTCATTTTTTTAATGAATATCGAAAAGGAAGTGATTTCAAAATCTAATGTTTTGAAAATATTATCATTTATATACTAATGATATGGAATATTCAATTTTGATTTGAAATTGAATATTAAGTTGAAATCGTTTTGATTACGAATTTAAAACGATTTATAAAATACGTTTTAAATGGAAATTGACGAAATATATATAATATATTATACATATAATGGCCTGAATAGAACGCGCCGCGCCGCGGTAGTTCGCGAATTTCGACCATTGACTTCGAACGGACATTACGGGAGATCTGACCGTCGGATTCTCCTAAAACCGGAACCGTTGGGTTCGTATCGAAAAGAGATTTCCAACGAATACAAGAGATTTGAAATCTAACGGTTGTATTTGGAATTATGTCTAAATCAAATTTGGAAAGGGTTGTTGTAACTGCAGTTCGATGACCATTTATGGAAATCGACCGTACGGGCCTTGATAAAACTATTAAAAATATCAATAATTAGTGTAAAATCATAATAGATGATTTGGAAAGAATTGGGATGAAAAATTACATATTTTAAAAGATTAAAATATATTTTTATCGAAATGAACTAGTTATGAAATAGAATTATGAAATCCAATATTTTTAAATAAATAAATTGGATTTGAAATGGTTTTAAAAGTAACCAGAATTTCCAATATAAGAATTGGAATGGAATTGAATCGAAATTACCTTCGGAATATTTCGATATTGGATTCCGTGATTATACGAACATTGTGGAGGAATTTGGAAGATATATATTGTTATTCCAATACGATATTTGTTGATTTTAGAATTTGATACTGAATATAAGCCGATATATTTTCTATTCAGAGCCTAGTATTTAATATCAAACGGGATTTTGGGTTTATCATGAACGGTGTCTTCACTAACACTATTCTTAAACCCAGTTGAGAAAAGATTAAATTGTTTTATTAATATTTAATGAAGTTTACCAATTAATTAACATTTAACTGGAATTAAATTGAAATTGGTTTTTGGGTTTATCGTGAATGGTGTTTTAAATAACACTTGTTCTTTAACCCGATTAACAATGGAATGAGATTTTGGGTTTGTCGTGAATGGTGTCTTTAATAATACTGTTTTTAAATGCAATGGGTTAAGAATATTAGAAACTGACTGGAGATTAGCTAAGTTGAATGGTTTCCTGGGTATTGATCCGATGTTGGTTTCGGCGTTTGGGATTAATACTTAGGGAATTGTTCTCTTACTAATTTACGGTTAGGGACTGATGGGATGGGGTTTTCAGTAACACTGTTCTTAAACCCAGTGTGAAAAGAATAAATCTTTTAATTAAGATTTAAAGAAGAATTACCAATTGATTAACATTTAATTGGAACTGAAAAGGAATGTGAATTGGGTTTATTGTGAACTGTATTTTTAACGACACTCGTTGTATAACCTAATTTACAGTGAAATGTGATTTGGAATTTATAAATCTTTTTATTAAGATTTAACGGGAATTTTCCAAAGTAAACTTTTCCAATTTAATATATTAAATTGTAATTGAATGGAATTCGATTCATAATAATCGAAGTGAACTTCTGTGGAGGAAGACTGTTAATACATATGGAATTTAAAAGGCTTTACCGTTATTCCATTTATATTATTAGTCGGATACGGAAATTGATATCGATTATATATTAATTTGTTTTTCCGTGAAGATTCCATAATTAATGGAATGTGATTTGGGTTTATCGTGAACTGTGTTTAAATGACATTAGTTCTTTAACCCAGTTAAAGGAAGGATTACATGTCTGTCATTGTATTTCAAACTGTATTGTTGATCTCTGCTTAATATATATATCTTTTTGCTAGCGGAGAATTTATTCTCTTGCTTAACAATCTTCTCTGAGACGTACGAGCTTAAAGGTTATATATCAGCAGAAATCAATAGTACGGTGTAGATTGTTGTTGCGGCATGTTTGTATTTCCAAAGTTAAACAATCATTGACATTTATTTTTGAGAAAATTAAAACTAAGTGGAGTTATAATTAATCTTTAATTAGATTGAAATGTGAATTGATAATTTAAATTATCAAATTTGAGAAATGATCGAGAATGGAGTATCACCAGTTTTGCTCCAAGCGATAGGTAAATCTTTAATTAGATTTGAATGGGAAATGGTAATTAATTTTACCAATAACACCGTGGTCATAGTTATGGAGTATGACCAGTTTTGCTCTAGATGAATAGGTTGGGATTGGGAAATTAAACAAATGATTACTTCGGTAAGGTGCGCTAATCCCGACTAATTTGGAAAACCTTAATATGGTTTGAAATGATATCCAAAGGAAGATTAAAGAATAAATTTAAAGAATTTATCTTTGATAAAATTAGTGGGAACCTTTCCCAAAGGATATGAATATTTAAATTAAAGAATATTCAGAATTGGAACGAGGCGAATGTTGTGTTTTATAGCACTTGTTTATTATATACGCGAGTTATTCGGAAAGACTGGGTTTATACCCATTCTAAATAACTGATTCGACGATAAGTCGACGATGAAGACGGTGGTTGGAGACCGGAGGTCTTCACGTCGTTTGGATTATTACTGATGTCTTGATTGGGCTGTACACCCAAGACGAGGTAATAAGTGGTGATCGTCCAGACGTACTTAAAGATCGACGGATATGCAAGGGCTTCTCTCCTGTATTGGACATATGAGACGAGGAATAAGGTGCCTCCGGTTTCTGACATTGTAAATGGACTGTGTGTCTGACATTGGATTTTATTCTATTTTGATTGATTTCTATCAAATGTATATCTGTTTGGCGGTGGAGAATTTATTCTCTTGCTTAACGCCCTACTCTGAGACGTACGAGCTCAGAGCTTATATATCGATAGATATCAATCGAATGGCATGAATTCTCTATGTGGCATGCTGAGATGCAAATGATCAAGGCTTCTGTTGAAAAGTAGAGTCTTGTGGTTGATGATCAAAGCACGGCTTTAATATAGCATAGCTTTGTGTATAGCGTTAATTCGCGAGCCTAACACCTCGGTATGAGTCAAAAACAGGATCGGACCGTTGGGAGAACATGACTTTTCTTTCTAGCTGTGGGTGGTGTCAGGGTTTTGCAAGCCCTGACATTTCTATATTTTTACCTATGTGGTTGTTGGACTGCGAGGCACCTCGGATATATCGGTCTCTACGGAGCCGATGGATATACGCCCGATAGGGCGGGGAAACATGCGTTCAGGAGTAACTAATCCTCAAACGTAAGGGAGGACCGGCACAACCGATCCAAGGGTCTACTGCGGGAGATCCTAAGACATTCGCTAGAGTGTCTCGAAGAGGTGAGGAGCCATCCCTGGCCTCGACTCATGACGGAAATCCAATTTCCAATATGTGACATTTCGGTTTTGGTTGTAGAGCCTAGTATTGGCGACATGATAGATGGTACCCATGCCGCCTATGATTGATACATTTATATTTGAAGTTGTTTATACACTATGCACTCATAATAGTATCAAATGATCTGTTTTAAACGTACCAAGCATGTTCCGCTATTATAAGGCAAAACTCTATCCTCCGGCTTGCGTTGCATTGTGTGATGGGACCTGAGTCTTATAATAGCTTCATTTTTCAAAAAGCACCGCGCTGTTTATAAGTGTTTATGCATTGTATTCTTCGGGAGGAAACCCATTCCGTGTTATACGGTGTGGTCCCTTGATTTACTTTATTTTTAAAGTAAAGATTTAATAGTTGTTTTATTTCTCACACCAGTCCTTGTTTGGCATGCCTGGTTATAGGGTGCAGCATGATAGGGGGTTCTTGCCATGGGTTTGGTGGCGAACAGTGGGCTCTTAACCCTACATGCCCCTATTTTGGGTTGGTAAATCAGTCGAGAGGGTGGCCGTAAAACAAGGTGACTGGGGGATCAGGTGTATGCCACGGTGGGTTTTACCTGCTGCTATGGGGGAGGAAGGGATGTTTGCAAAGCCTACCGGATTTCGTCTGGCTATTATATTTGGTATCGGAGCTTTGGTTTACAGAGCTCGAGAACAAGACACATTAGAACTGAGCGAAAGAATTCATCAGAGATTGGATTAATAATATCCAATGGGAATGACTCGCTCGAGATACGATCAGTAGTATCCTAGAATGAGTGTGAAGAGTGTTATTTTTAAAATAAAATTGAAAACAAACTTTGTTTTGAAAATTTAAAACCCTATTGTACACATTTGAGTATTTTATTTTTATGTAATTTGGACAATCAAGTATATAAAGATTTTGCATATACATCTGATCCATGTGTATTCAAAGTTTTAATATACCGCATAGATATAGAATCACACTCGAGTCGCCCGAAGATGATTCTGATGATTGAAGATTCATCATCAGAATTTATGTTTGAGTTTCGGAAGTGGGATACCTATATATTTCCAATTGACTGGTGTGAGAACCAAAACTAAATAGGGATTATTATTGTGATTTTTGAACTAAAAAAATGATTTTGGCCATATATCAAAGTTATACATTTGAAAAGCTAATTCACAAATTGATTGATGGTTGAGTTGCTTGATTATTAGTTTAACTAACAAAACCCATATTATAATGTATGGTAAATTTAGCCAGTTTGAATCCAACACTGAACTGAATTGAAAATTGTTTGGAATTGCATACATATACATGCATATACATTGAACAGGTCATAGGAAGGAGGCTAAAGAAGAGGAATAAAATTGTATGCCCAACAAATAGGTACATGTTTACTAATTTTTTGGGTATTGATGATTTTATGAGCCGATTGGCTAGCCGCTTGGCTTTTTCTTTTTCTTTTTGAGATAAGAGGGCCTATGTGGCGGTTTGAGGATTTTCCCGGTGCTCCCCGTATAAAGGAGGTTATGGCGAAATTTTTCGAAAGTTTAGGGTGTTAGCCAAATTTTTGAAAAATTAGAAGTTCTTAAAAACTGAAAAATTGAAGAATAAAAGTTGAGTTGGTTAGTAAAACAGCTTTCAGCTCTGTCCCTTTTCGAGGACGAAAAGATTTTAAGTGGGGGAGATTATAACAACTCGGAAAATCAGTACCAATTTAAAAATTTTATTTTGGCAATTTTAATGAATTTTGAATATTTAAAATGAATTATTTTAAACAATAATGACGAGAAATTTATTTTGAATAGAATTAGAACGTATATATTTATTTAAATCGAAATTAGAATATAAATATTTATTTTAATTATAAAAGGAATTGGAAATGGCGTAGTAGTTTGAAAATTCGATTTCAAATTTCAAATGAACGTACATGATTCAAAAATAACCGGATTTTAATGAAACCACAAATATTTGAATCTATTTGAAAATATCTTTCCAACGAATCTGAAAAATCTAAATTTCATAACGGGAATAAAAAGTTATGTCCAGTTGAAAATTCAGAATAGTCGCTGTGGAAATATGGCTCTTAAAATCCAAATTTCATAGCGGGAATAAAAAGTTATGTCCATTTGAAAATTCAGAATAGTCACTGTGGAAATATAGCTCTTAAAAATTGCGATTTTGCAAACGACCTCCGCTTTCGACGAGACCACTTTTGTTGGATCCGGAATGTCAAGTTATTGCTAGATTCCAATTTCCATAATTTTTGGAATCAATTTATGAGCATGGCGGATTTAAACATGTTTGGCAATTTGAATTTGAAGAAAATGGCCATTTTTAAAATGGTTTTCAAATTTGACGAAATTAGTTTTTTAGGACCGTATCGTCAATACGAAGTCAAAAATATTTTTTCTGGAATTTTTTGGGTCCGTTTGTGGCCCCGATAAATTGAAATGTACGTTTAAATTGAATATATAATGATTTATATTTTAATTTTCGTAAAATCTGATCGAAACAGCCGAATTGGCTTACCGAACATATCCCAATGTATCCGGAATAGGGGTATTTGGCTAGGGGTGACAGTCGTTGGGTCTTGTTTCAAGTTGGGGTGAAAAGTCAGCTTTATGTGGAGAAATTAAATTAAATTAATTAAATTTTTTATAAACGCCCCCCATTTTATTTTCTTCGATCCAATTTACTCACCTTCCCCCTTTTCTGAAGAAAACCTGATACCCACCATATCCCATCGCCCTTCCACCTCGTCGCGCCAACCTTCGCCAGCGCCGCCCGGACGCCATCGCTCCCCTCCCCCGCGCTAGCTGCCGCCTCTCCCGACCTCCTTCTCCAGTTTGCCGATGTTCACAGCCCTCTCCTCCTCGAAAATCCACAATCCTAGCTCCCTCAAATCAACAGCCGATGCTCCGAAGCTCACCGCCATCAGATTCGCCACACCTCCGTTCGCCAGCACCAAGATGACGCGCCGACCACCACTTGGAGTCCCGCCACCGCGCCTTCGTGCCTCAGCCCCCTCTGCACCATTCCCCCCAAACCTCGAAACATCCTGTAAGTTTTATTTACTTTTATTTCATTAATGTAAGTAGTTAAAATCAGTATTTTTTATTTTATTATATGTAACGACCTACATTCTACGCATCGGGGAATCGTGGAATATTTATTTCTTTCCCATGTGAAGTCGTATGGTCATGTAACTTTGGGAAACATCCATTAGAGTCATTTCCCATGTTCATGATTTTTGTCGATTTTTAAATGACCATTTTGCCCCTAGTTGGTACTGTTTTGGCCATAACTTTTGATTGGAAAGGAATTTTGACCTGAAACCACTTCCATTAGATTCGTTTGATGGTTTACCTTTCCGTAGAGTGGTCATAATAGCCAAACGGACTTACCGTCTGGGAGATATGGCTGAAATAAGGTTTGGAAGGTGAAAAACTGCTTAACCGGGCCAAATAGGGTGATTAGTGGATAGGCCCATAACCCATTTCGGGATTAGGGTTATGGGGAGGCTGAAATGAAGTAGAGAATCATTCCATTTCAGTTTTCTAGCCTCCACTTATCACCAAGGAACCCTAAAAATGGCCTCCAACCTCTAAATCACCTCCAAATCACCTTTTGGTCAAGGATTTGGCTTAGCAACCTCTAATCAAGGAAGATCTACACCAAAGCAACATTGGAGCTGCTGTTTAGCATTGTGATTCACATCAAATCAGAGATTTATTTCAGATCTTAGTTTATTTTGTGGCTAAGGTGAGTGATTTGCATGGTTTTGCACTAATTATGGCTATTAGGGATGATTAGTGTTAATTAGCTAATTTAAACATGATAAAATTCTGGAAAAATGTTTATAAAATTCGGAATGATGTTTTAGACCTCTGATATGAATTCGGGTTAATTTGGTTAAGTTTTGTTAATCCTATCATTAGTTTCACCTAAACATGCTTAAGGGGAAATATGGGATTTTGTGGTAGGTTTGATCCATTTTAACATATTATATTGATGTTTTGATGTTTGTGATTGACTAGATATGTTTCTATGACTGTATGGTATGCTTTGTGACTGATTAGAATAGTTGGAATGGTCGAAAACGCCGTCGAGGGGCGTAAACAACTCGCTGGACAAGGTGCAGGAGTTCGGATCAGATGGGGATTGAGGGTCGATCGGATCGCCCTATGGGATCGTGGGACATCACCACGAGTCAAGTCATCTCCTCCGAGACGAACCATCTGCGCAAGGTCCACGAACACCAACCGTGAACTGCTACCCGATCCGATCCACTCGCGCTTCGTATCACGATCCGACTAGAGGAAAGTAGCATCCACGATCCGATGCACTACGAGACGCCGATCCGAACCGGGGGAGCCACGAGCTGGAGGAGCGCAATCCGATCCGTATGGGGTATTCCGATCCGAACCAAGGAGAGGAGCACGATCTGAAGCAAAGAGAAAGAGGACCGCGACGACGATCCGAACCGTGGCGTGCTGAAGAGCAGATCTGATCCAAATGGGGTATGGAAGGCCGAACCGAACCGATGAAGACTGATAACCCGAGATGCAAAGGTAGTCCAAATGAAGGGTATTGACTCAGGATCCAGATAGGAACCAATGAGTGGACTTCATGAGTTGGACTTTGCTGCGGGACGTGTGCTAAGGAGTTGTCGACGTTCATAACTTCGATTCACCACTAAAAATGAATGATGGGCTACTTATCAGTGCAGTAGGGTCATTATGACCTGAGGGGCAAGGTGATGGTAGCAAGACTACGTTATCAGTGCAGTAGGGTCATTATGACCTGAGGGGCAAGGTGATGCGTAGTAAGACTATGAGCCAGTGCAGTGGGGTCATTACGACTCCATGGGGCAGAGTGGACATAATAAGGATTAGTAAGGCTATGAGCCAGTGCAGTGGGGTTCTTGTGACTTCATGGGGCAAAGTGGACATAGCAAAGGATTTGTGGCTACGTTATCAGTGCAGTGAAGCCATTTATGACTTCATGGGGCAGAGTGATCGTAGCAAGGCATGTTGGGTGATCGAAGTGGTGAATATCGTATGCTTTACGCACTGAGTGAGAGATGTGAGGATGGATGCTATGTTAGATTGTTTGCCATCACTATGACATGCACACCTCCCCCACCCCCGTATCTATACATTGCTTTATATAGCACCTTAGAGTGTTGTACAGTGTGTAGTACTAACTCTTTGGTTGCAGGTCCAGGTTCAGGTATGTTTTAGTCTACCTGTTATTATTCACTTTAGATGCTTATCGCTTATACCAAGCTTTACGTCTGACCCAAAGTTTTATGTCTCCTCTTATTACTCTGGGTGCTCACACGAGCAGACTAGAGACAGGTTAGCTGGTGATGCGCGAGTAGCTGATTCGGAGGCGGGCAGGAGGCTTCCACATATGATATATATATATATACACATTCTCCCTGTGTCGCTGGTGGTCGCTACTTGGGCATTAGTAGTTTACCTCCTTTATCTTGCTTTTGCTTTGAGACAGTTTGAAAGTTGTAATAAGCTATATTTTGGATTTCCGCTGCTATGATGCTTAGTTCTGTTTTTTTTAGCTTATGCACTGTCTCTCCTGTTTTATGTCAAGTATGTTATTATTATATTTTGTTCTATGCGCTGTGAGACATTCTACAGGTTCTTTGTATGTTCATTTCCTTCTTCCCTTTCCTTCTGACGACCCGTTCCGTGCTAACTGGACATGTGTACAGCGCACCTTTGGAGTAAATGTCGGTTGGTGCGGGGCGGGCCGTCACACTTGGTATCAGAGCTCTAGGTTGCGTAGTTAACCTAGGGAATGACACTAGGGAGAGATAGTACGTATATGAGAGCGCGTATTTGTAATTATTTTGGTTTTCAAAAGCTATGTATATATATACTATTAGTAGTATAAGAATGAAGTCGCACTGCACTAGCACCACTATGGGGTCGTTAATCGTTTCCCTTTTTCAGATTGACGATGAGCCGAGACACGAGGGGTGCTGGTAGAGGACCAACCATGGGAATGCCGCTGACATGAGGGCGATGTTTACTAACCTCATGAGATACATGCTTAGAGAAGTGCAAGGGGCAGTTCCCAATCCCGGAGTTGGTGTTGGCCCAGTAGTGCAGGCGCCTAGGGTCGATTTCGCCAAGTTGTGCAAAGATTACACTAATCTTGGTGGGAAGCCGTTCCACGGAACGGAGTCGGCCACAGATGTTCAAGATTGGATGGATAGCTGTGATCGTATCTTTGATGACTTGGGTCTTGAGGATGCGATGAAGAGAAGGCTAGCGTCTCGTCAGCTGCAAGGGCGAGCGATGAATTGGTGGAATGCCATTAGAACAGCTACTCCAGAGGACCAGGTTACTTGGGATCAGTTCAAGGCTCGCTTTAGCGAGAAGTTCATTCCAGCTGCCCAGAAGTCAGTGTTGTTCAAGAGATTCTTGGAACTCAAGAAGGGTGGCAGGGCAGTTTCTGACTATATTGCTGAGTTCGACACTTTGTCGAAGTATGGACTGTCTCTCATTGATACTCCTGAGAAGAAGAATGAGAAGTTCATTACTGGCTTGGATGGATACTTGGGGGAAAGGCTTATCAACCACATCGATGAGACTTTTGAATCGATCGTGGGGAAAGTTTTGAGATCAGAGAGTCTTTACCCTAAGTCAAAGACTGAGGCTGCATCTGCAGAAGGGCCAAAGCCGCAAGCAGGCGGTGGAGGCAAGAATAACTCTCAGAATAAGAGGAAGCAGGACCAATCTAAGGGTGGCCAGAAAAAGAGCAAGAAGGATGTTGAGTGCTTCAGCTGTGGTAAGAAGGGCCATTATGCTAAAGAATGTCGGGCCAAGCCAGCGGAAAGGAAGTGCTACAACTGTGGTCAAGTGGGACATCATAAGGATAAGTGTCCGCAACCTCTTAAGGAAAAGCAGATTGTGAAAGCATATGCTATTGATGTTGTTCCTTCTTCGTCGAATGCCCCAACTGCGGCGGAGAAAGGAAAGAATGTTGTTATTCAAGGTATGCTTTCTATTTATGATGTACCAGTTCGAGTTTTGTTTGATACTGGGGCTTCCCGTTCCTTCATATCTAGTGACCTGGTAGATAGGTTGGGACTGGAACCCGAGATAGTCGATAGACCATTGGTTGTGACGAACCCGATTGGAGGTTCGACTAGCCTTAGTATGATTTGCAGGAATTTGGTCTTATCGAGTCATGGATGTATGTTTGTATGTGATTGCTTTGTTTTGGGCTTTACTGGGTATGGCATTATATTGGGAGTCGATTGGCTCCAAAGATACGGAGTGGTGGTAGACTGTGAGGGCTTTTTGGTGACAGTGAGGGTGGATGATGGGCGGAGGGTAGTGTTTGGTAGTCTACCTAGTGATGGGGTTATGGCTAGTTTTGTAAATTCCCTCGACATCCCGCAGGATGAGTTGTTAGATGTGCCCGTGGTTGGCCAGTATCCGGACGTCTTCGAGGAGGTGACCGGGCTTCCACCACACCGAGAGATTGAGTTCCGTATTGATTTAGTGAAAGATGCCAGACCTATAGTGATGCCACTTCGTCGTATGGCACCAAGGGAGCAGTGAGAGCTCGGGGTGCAAGTCAGCAATCTTTTGAAAAAGGGATTTATTAGAAGGAGTGTCTCCGAGTGGGTAGCACCAGTTGTGTTTGCCACTAAGGCAGATGGTTCCCTTCGTTTGTGTGTGGACTATCGCGAGTTGAATAAGGTAACGAGGAAGAATAAGTATCCTCTACCGCGGATAGATGATTTGTTTGATCAACTGGAAGGAGCAAGAGTGTTCTCCCAGTTGGACCTCGCGACAGGATTTCATCAGCTATGAGTAGCGGATGAGAGTGTTCCGAAAACGACATTTAGGACGCCGTCTGGATTTTATGAGTGGTTGGTCATGCCATTTGGGTTGACCAATGCACCAGCCTACTTTGTGGATCTTATGAATCGAGTATTCAGAGATCAGTTGAATAAGTTTGTGTTGGATCTAGATTAACCCTAGAGGGGGGGGGGGTGAATAGGGTTTATCACAGTTTTTAACTAAGTGTATAATATTCAAAATATCACAGCACAAATAATGATCAGAGTAAATAAATGCTGTAAATAAATAACACACAGATACCCAGCTTCGGCAACCCTGCCTACTGCTGCATTCCCCAAGGTTTTTATTATAGAATTATACGGACTCCCGCATACACAAACTTACAGACTCGCAACCCTCGCTAACCGCCTATACAGTTTTGTACACTCGCAATACCTGCTGCTGTACTAACCCTATACTAAAAACCCTGACTGGTCTTTGTCCCCAAGATCAGAATTCCCCTGGCTACAAACCCGTAGTCAGTAACCTCTAGTTTGACAGACTAGTAAACTGTTCGGATTGGTTTACAAAAGAAATTACAACAAAAAAAACAAAGAAATAAAAGGAGAAACCCTAGGACTTAAGAATATAAGGGTCATCCCCCTTTAACATTAAAGCACTTAAGCCCAGAAAAGCTTGGCCGACCCATTTCTAATTTATTTGCCCGATCTCTTTTGCTTTTGCTCTGGAAACAAAAAAAATGGCGGCGTTGATGAATCTCTTTAGGGTTTTCAGTAAATCCCTAAATCAATTCGATGTCTGATGAAATCAAATCTCTGGTGGTCTGAAGCTATCTGCTTTGTCGATTTATGCTTTCTGATTTGGGCTTGCTCTCTTTCTCGTCGTCGGTTTTGAATTGATCGAAAATCAGTGAGTATTTCGAACTTGATGCTTTGAAATTGCTTAAATTGATTTGTGGGTTTTTCGATGATGAATTGCCAGTGATGAATTGGTGATCTAATATAGGGTAAATAGAAACCCTGGATATTCTCTGATTTCGTCGAATTGACTTGGCCTGATTGTGTTGTGTTTCCTCTTTTGATTTCTCGACTTTAATTTGAATAAAAAGAGTTTATTGCCTTCAAACCCTTGCGTGGATTTGCTCTGCCTTACACCATCATGATTGGAATCCGATTTGAAAGATTTCCTCTTTTTGACTGCTGTGATTTTGGCTTTCCTTGAATTTCTTGACATTGAGTAATTGTTGCATGATTAGATAGGATTTAGCACCCTTGAATTGTGATTCTTCTTGCCAAATACATCATCATGTATTTCTTGATTGAGATGTTTCATTTCTGGAAATTTAGTTTCTTCTTTTGGTTGATTGTTTCTCTGCCTTGATTGAATCGACATTGATTAAAATCTGGAAAGAATCATTTGTGGCCCTTGTATTGTTGATTGAATACATGAGAACCAATTGTTATTTCTTGCTAAAAACAATTGAGCCTCTTATTATTTTCCCTGCGTGATTGCTTTGAATTTAGCTTGAAATGATGGCTTAAATAAAACTGGAAACAATTTGCTCTCTTTGATTTAAAATGAATGAATATTGCTGAAAATAACTCCTTTCTGGCCTTGAATTCACTCTGCTATTTCTGGAAAGAAATCTTGCTTGAAAACTTGTTGTGACACTGGTATTTCATTACTGCTGCTTGCATACATGTCACCACCTGTATATCATCTTTGGACATGCTTCACATGTATATCTCACTCACTACCATGCTTTGTGATTACATTGCTTTGGCTAGTTTTGCATATGTCTTGTGTACCATACAGTGCATGTTGATGCTCCATACTGCTTTGACATTGTGTAGTTGTTCTTTTGACACTTGCTCAAAAAAGTTTTGCATTTCCATACCTTGTTGCATTTGAGCTGAGTTGTGATAACCCCACTTGATACATTGTTTCTTTGTGTTGCTAAAAAAAATGTGATATCTGCAAAAAAAAAACTTTGATAAAACAAGTTTCTGTAAATGCTGAAATCTGAAAAGATTTTATGCCCCACTAATGCTTTTTCACTGATTTGTTTCTTGACTGTGCCATGTAACCATGTACTTGCTCAATTCATGCATGATGATAAATACTGCCTTTTTGTTGCATATCCTTGATCATGCTACTACCCTTGCTTTCTCGTATGCTCAGCCATGAGCTTGTATACTTGCTGTCCACAATGACTTATTTGCACATGTTCACATAAACTGCTTTGCATATACATGCTTTCCCTATGCAATCTTGACAACTGTAGCATCACTTGTATTCCATTTAGTTGTTCATGTAGACTGAGTTGTGTTGTTGTACATCCTTGAACACTTGTTTACACTGTACACATATGACACTGTGTGAATCTGAACTGCCCCCTTGGTTATTGATCTTAAAGCTGCTCCATGTTTACTGCTTTGGCCATTGTTCGAGCCTATGTTGATCTGCCATGATAAAACTGAACTGATGCTCCATGCAAGTCTTTGTTGGCATTACCAAGCTGACTTGAATTTGTGTACACTACTTTTGTCCATACTGCCTTGCTTAGTTACTTCATTTCACTTCCATGTTCACTGTAGTGTTGGACCACAATGCTTGAAATTTCTCCATTAATTTCAGTGTTTGCTTTTGACTTTTGGCACTTTGTTGTCTCGACCATTCTGCTTTGTACTTTACATTTGCATTGTGTCGAGCTTGGTCCATGTGACTGCTCCACAGTTGTATACACTGATTGGTGATGCAGTGCACACGTGTATTTATACACGTGTGTATTTGCAGCCATCAAAAAACTTCTTGTCCCTGTACATATACAAACTGTCTGCCTAGACACAGATGAATCAGATCAAGTCATGAAAAATGATGAGAAACACACCAGAAAACTGAGGCAAATAAAATTTTTAAAAATAAAATTTATATTTGCATGTATACAGTTTTATTTCTATTGCAGTGTACTCTGTGTGTGTTTCTGTATATGGCAGGTATGAAGATGATGACTGGACTGACAATGAAGTAGGCGGGAGACAGAAGACTAAAGATTGTGTCAGTGAAAGTGTATAAGTGTCTGTATATGAAAAAGTCTGTAAATGAGTCTGTGAATGTATTGTAATGCAGTGAATATCAGTGAATACAAGAGAAATGTATAAACAGTGGAGTTTATAAATTTGTACTATTTTGATAGTGAAATAAAATATTTGTATTTGAATAAAATACTATGTGAATATTTAAATTTATGTACAATCATATTTTATTTAAATATAAATATTATATTCCAGTCTGTGATGTATAATAACAGTACAGTTTCAAACACATAAAAATAATATTTATTTGGTTGTTATCATCAAACAAAAATCATATAATTGTGTACACAACACCGTTATATACAGCAATCTCCCCCTTTTGATGATGACAAACAAATAAAAGATTTTGAATATAATAAATGTGTTTGTTCGTGAATATTTGAACTCCCCCTATTTAAATGCTCCCCCTACAACAGAAACTCCCCCTATAACTGTGCATGAGTGAAATGTATGAATAATAATAAATTTTCAAAAATTAAAAATATTTATAAAATATTCACTCATAAATCAAAATCTAACCCATTCTCCCCCTTTTCTTATCATCAAAAGGATACAGAGTTTAAAATACAGATGAAAATTGACTAGTAGTATAATTTCAGCTTAAGAGTAAGAACGGTCATCATAAAATTCAATCAGTCAAACAAAAATCATAATATTCTAAGAACAGGTGGCATATTTCACATTGTAGAGAATGACGGATTTACGATGAACTTTATATAAATGGAGAGAGTTTTAAAAGCAATCCATTTCTAATTATTTTCGAAGGATTTTTATAAAAATAAAGCACAAATACAGTGATGGATTTGGACAATAATTAATAATTCAATTTAAGTGAGAAAATCGAATAATCTCAAATCCCAATACCTATCAATCAACAAATCATAATACGTCATAAAATTTCAACACATTTCACAGATTAGAAGATGGATTAATAAGCTGGTTTTTATACTCAGAGGAGAATTTCAAATTTATTTCTATTTTTAGCACATTTTTTTTATTTATTTATTTAAGAGCACACTGACCACGCATAACCAGATCTTGGATTTTTAAATGAGGTCAGCTGCTGCTTAATATTAAGTATTCTCATAACCATGCATAACCAGAACTTGGATTTTTAAATGAGGTTAGATAAACACTTATAAATATTATTTTATTATTTTTAGCTTAAAAAAAACTCCTCGGTATATAAAGCCAATATATGGATGATAGAAAATGTGGTAGGTACAGAAATGGACTGTGAAATAAATTTCTACATTAATTATATTATGAAATAAGCTCGATTGTACCGGGATTATTGAAAATTTTCAATTATCACCAATTCTGAATGATAATATAGTCCAATATCTATCACGAATATTTTCACTGTTTATTTAAAAAGATTTCAAAAAATTAAACTCTCCACATTTATATAAAATCATAATGGATGATAGAAGGATGATAGATAATGAAAATGGTCGTGAAATAATTGCCAGTTCAAAGATATTATAATAAAAGTTCAACCATCATGAAAATCCAGATAAAGTCTCCTCATGTTGTGAAATATACTGCAGTCACAATTCATCACAATTTCAAAATCTTATACCAATCTTGATGAATTATAAATACAGCACAAATTGGATATTGATTTCAGTTTCTGAATGAATAAAAAATAAATAAATTTAAAATTAAAAGTCAATTACAAGAGGAATTTCTAAAGATCTATACAACACAAGGGGGATTAATTTGTACAAGGCAAAAAGAGTGTGTAGATCTATACAAGGTAAAGATTAGAATCTAAGTACAAATGAGTGGGACAAATATATGGCACTTCAGACAAATTTAGCACAGAGCAGCAGACAGATCAAAAAATAAACAGTTATCTAAGAACAGTATCAGAGCTGTACAAAGACAATTTCCAAGCAAACAAGTCAAGATGATGGTCAAAAAAAAAATTCCATGATCCCAGATTAAAAATGTACTTTATTTTAAATCATTTGAAGAAACGTGAAAGTATTAGTATTTAACGAATCAATCACACCAGGTTATATTTCAGATTGAAAATTATGTGTGAGATTCAATAAATAAATAATTTCACATGATTTTAAACAACTATATATTCAAATCAAATAGTCATACAATAACAATGATATTTATGACCATATTTTCAAAAGAGTTTTCACAAATATTTTTGACAATCACAAGAGAGATTTCAGATTATTTACATCAGGACTGAATAATAACTCATGATCCAAAAATAATGGTTTATTCGAAATCATTTGAGCAAATGTAAATCATGAGATACAATGAATCAATCACACATAATTAATAACTTCAGATTTGAGAGGTGTGTGAGATTCAAAATATCAAAAATTTCAAATGATCTCAAACAAACAAAAAAAACCAGATGATCATGAATAACGGTGAATTTCAAGATGTAAGACAGATTAAAAAATGTCTAAGCCAATCTGAAAAATTAAAAAGATTATCACAACTAATAAATAACAGAGTGTACTGTAATGAGTATAATATTTTAATCGTTTCCAAAAGTAATTGAAAGAAACTCAAAACAGCATAAGAGTGTGAAATTTCATTAATTATTCAGATCATCAAAAATTTAGAATTCAAATTAACAGTGTTCAAAATATGGCACAAATACATCAACACTGTTATGAATTCAGAAATAAAAATATACTTCAAAACAATTGCAGATGTTTACAAGATTAAGTACAAGATCTGGAAATAATTAAAAACATCAGAGTTCTATACACGCAAAACAAAATTCCAGAATATCATGAATACTGCAATTCAAGAAGCACAAAAAAAATATGGCAGTGATAAATCAAATCAGAATAGACAGAAGAAAGAGATAGAAGGAAGAAGAAGAAGAAATAAACAAAAAAAATCAAAATAGAAAATATTTACAGAGATGAGTTTAGAGATCATACCAGAATCCAAGTAAATCAGAATCTCTGACTCATCAGTCTTGGCTAAGAAACTGTGAATGATTACAGAAGTATTGAGCAGCTTGAATCCAAATCTCTTTTGCCTAGCAGTTCCTCAGCCCCCTCCGGTACCTAACTGTTCAAGGAATCGCGTGGTCTAACAAAATTAGTAAAACCACTCATAGTTGTGTTCACAGCTATAGATACCCAAACTTGTTTATATAACAATCCATTAGAATTTACCTTCGTGCCCTTGGGAACCCAAAATTGTTTGACTTTAAAAGAATTCACTTTATTTCTATTTGGGATCCAGGATTGTTTAGATGGATTATTATCAAACAAATTCATATCACGTTTTTGATTTAAAAATCCTTTGAAATTGTTAGAGTTCAAATTTTCAAAACAAACATTTCCAAAGCGGTTTGAAGGATTTTTAAAATCAATTGAATTCTCTTTTTCAAAATCACTTGTTTTTCCAAAACCGAGACCGCTTTTATTCCCATAAGAAAACTGATTTTTCAAAAGCATATTTAAAGATTTTTCTCCGGAAGAAAAACATTTCAGACTCAACTCAAGACCGTTGATTTTTGATTTCAAATTATTATTCTCGTTTATTAGATCAGAACAACGATCGACCAAAATTTCATTTTTCTCTGAACCTCTTTGTTTCAAAATTGAATTTTCATCTTCAAGCGTTTTGATTTTAGCTTTGGATTCAGATATCTCAGATTCAAAACATTTTTGTTTTTCAAATTCAAGTTTTTCAAAGTTCTTGAAATTTCGAATCTCGTTTTCTAGCTCTTCTAACATCAAATCAGATTTCAACAAATTATCACTTTTAGCAATTTCAAATTTGGAATTTATATCGGTCTTAAACATTTCAAATTCTTTTTGTAGAAGATTGTTCAAACTTGATAACTCAACCTTGTTCTCTTTTAAGATAAGAATCTCATTTTCAAACTTTTGAATATTTTTATTGAGATGAACAAGATTGGTTTCCAATTTCAGACAATTTTTACAATCAGACTTTGAAGAGTTTTTAAACGATTTAAGTTGTGATTCCAAATCATCAATTTTGCCCGTTAACTCAGAATTCATAGATTTCAGAGATTTGTTTTTAGATTTGAGTTTATCAACAGATTTAGTTAAAACAGTGCACATATAAACCAAATCTTCGTATGTGAGATTTTCAGTTTCAGCATCTGTTGATTCTCCATCGTTTGATCCATCTGTTTCTCCTTTTAAGCACAGATCTGAATTTGAGTTAACATTCTGGGGTTTTGAGCAGTCGTCAGTTTTTCCATAGAGCTTGTTGAGAGTTTTCCAGACATCCTGCGCAGTCAAACAATGAGATACGTGAATAAACTGTTCTGTACTGAGATAATCAAATATGATATTCATAGCACGAGAATCGAAAACAATGTTTCTATTATCAGACATATCACTCCCATTGATAACAGTATCCCAACATTTAATATTAACAGATTTTAAATAAAATTCTATTTCGGATTTCCAGTTAAAAAATCTGTTCCATTGAAAATAGCTGGAGATGAACTGGACTGATTCTCATAAGACTGACAACAAGGGGAAAACATAATTCTAGAGTTAATCAAAAACCAGGCTCTAATACCAAATGTTGGATCTAGATTAACCCTAGAGGGGGGGTGAATAAGGTTTATCACAGTTTTTAACTAAGTATATAATATTCAAAATATCACAGCACAAATAATGATCAGAGTAAATAAATGCTGTAAATAAATAACACACAGATATACCCAGCTTCGGCAACCCTGCCTACTGCTGCATTCCCCAAGGTTTTTATTATAGAATTATACGGACTCCCGCATACACAAACTTACAGACTCGCAACCCTCGCTAACCGCCTATACAGTTTTGTACACTCGCAATACCTGCTGCTGTACTAACCCTATACTAAAAACCCTGACTGATCTTTGTCCCCAAGATCAGAATTTCCCTGGCTACAAACCCGTAGTCAGTAACCTCTAGTTTGACAGACTAGTAAACTGTTCGGATTGGTTTACAAAAGAAATTACAACAAAAAAAACAAAGAAATAAAAGGAGAAACCCTAGGACTTAAGAATATAAGGGTCATCCCCCTTTAACATTAAAGCACTTAAGCCCAGAAAAGCTTGGCCGGCCCATTTCCAATTTATTTGCCCGATCTCTTTTGCTTTTGCTCTGGAAACAAAAAAAATGGCGGCGTTGATGAATCTCTTCAGGGTTTTCAGTAAATCCCTAAATAAATTCGATGTTTGATGAAATCAAATCTCTGGTGGTCTAAAGCTTTCTGCTTTGTCGATTTATGCTTTCTGAATTGGGCTTGATCTCTTTCTCGTCGTCGGTTTTGAATTGATCGAAAATCAGTGAGTATTTCGAACTTGATGCTTTGAAATTGCTTAAATTGATTTGTGGGTTTTTCGATGATGAATTGCTAGTGATGAATTGGTGATGTAACACCCCACCTCCGCCAGTGCCACTCTTGCAAGGACACTGACTTTGGAGGGGCGTTTAAATAAGGTAATCATGCATGCAGATATCACAAGACAGAACATATAAGTAAAAATAGAGTAAGTATAGCAGCGGATAAAAGCTAGCATATCAAAACCATAGGTTAAGTTACAACACAGTACTTAATTATTTTCCATAAACAAAGTCTAGAAACATAAAACTTGTAACTGAAAAGGAAAACATGAAGTAGCTATCCCCAAGTAGAAAACCATAGCAAGCTCAAGTCCGAAGCATACATGAGCTATCCAAGAAAAGCAGCTAAGATCCAAGCTAAGTGCTGGTATTCCCGCCCTGTAAACCTGGGGGGGGGGGGGAAACGAAAGAAAAGAGGCGAAAGCAAACGGGTCAGTCAAAAGACTGGTAAGTCCTATCTACAATTGTACAACAACTAATAAAGTTAACAGTATATATAAACAAGGATGAGTCATAGGATGATAACTGGCATGGTAAGAAGTCAACAAGATAGATCAAATGTGGTACCGCATAAACAAGATTGAGGTTTGCACCAAGTGTACTAGTATCACAAGTCGTGTCAAGTGTAAACAAGAGGTGATCCCCAGGCCCAAGTTTGGCCCACCATCATGAATGACCTAAATCAAGGTCCAACTAGCACGGTCTAGTCGATCGGCTCCCTACAGCCTAACTCGTCAAGTGTCGGTGTCATACGGCCCAACTACGAAGTGTAGCTAAACTGTGCTAGGTCCACCCTAGGGCGTATCAAGTCCTAGGGTGTCAACCCCTGACACAAACCAAGCACGCACAGTTTAAACCTACTGGTGCTCGTGCCTGCTTTTTCAACTCCGGACCATGTGCACGACCATGGCCTGCCTGAACCTACACCGGCGCACCTACACAGCCGTCGTTTTGGTCGCTTACATGTCATCCTAGTAATCGTGCCCCACCCTAGCCTAGTCCCTAGGGTATCATGATACATCCAAGAGGGTTACTGGTGCAAAGGACCACGTAACTAGGGTTTCCTTAATGGGTTAAACGTGGTTAACCCAACTCATCTAAGTACCAAGTTGGTTAAGTGTTCCCAAGGTTCATGACTTAACCCTACCAACCCATCGTGTTTAATTGGTTAAGTATTCAAGCGGTCCATGACTTAACCCTACCATGTGGCATTAATTAATTTAATGCACCCAACCTCTCACATTAGACCTTGTTGTGATTACTAGTTAGGCCGGGCGGGTCCGGGTAGGTTTACACCACAACTTAGTCTAACCTCGGGTCTCACGTGCAACATGACCAACTACTCACATTGGGTCCTATTGCTTGTAGCCACTAGTTAAGCCGGTCGGTTCCGGGTAGGTTTATGCTACAAGCTCAACCCAACCTCGAGTTGGCCATTCTCATGTTTTCTAAGTGTCGTGTCCATCACATTACAAGTTTTCAAGCAATTGGGTAGACCTAACTTAATAGGTAAATTCCCAATGGGTAGACCTAACTTAATAGGTAAATTCCCAAGCTTATGTTTTTATGTCTTTTAAGTTTACCCAATCCCAAACGCAATCCCATCGCTTACATATCGCAATATCGCATAAAGGATAGAAAGAGGGAACTTGGCATAATCATGACATAGAGGGGTTGGAGCCACAAGTTAAACATGGTGGCATGAGACAAAGATGTGATCATAAACTTGCATATCATGTTATCAACTTACAAAATATTCATAAGCATGCATAACATCATGTTAACTTGCATAGTGTTCATATGCATGCATAACATGGTTTCAACTTGCATAAGGTTCATATGCATGCCTAACATCAAACTTGGCAAATAGGTGGAACATGGCCATAGATAGCATGAGATAAGGGCTAGTAACATGCATATAACATTATATGCATGTTAATGCAAGGGTTATGAGAGTTTCAAAGTTGCATTATGCAACATTTCCAACCAAAGATCATATCTTTCTATGCATAAAGCCAAGGTAATGACTTTACTAACATGCATAGAGAAATCTTATGCATAAAATCATAAGATCAAAGCACATATCATGATTAACCCCAAACTCAAACTTGAAACATAACATATTAACTTCATAGTTAAAATACAAGAGTAGAAATAGGCTTACAATGCTATGAAGACTCAAATGAGTATAGCAATTGTAAGTAACCCCTTATGCAACTAATTAAAACCCCAAAATGCAAGCAAACTTGATCAAGACTCCTCCTTTATGATGTCAATAGAGAAACAAGACTTTAATGCAAGCTAAAGAGGATCATACAAGCCTAAATACACTTGTATGCATGGGAATCTCTTGAAAATTGATTTAGGAATTTATGAAGAGAGTGGAGGCCATGAGAGGATTGATTTTGCCATAGTTTAGTTGTAGGATAGATTAATGAGGATTTAGGGTAGGTTAGGGTCTTATTTATAGATTAGGCTAGTGATTTAGACCATAGGATTAAACCCTAGTTCTCATCTCAGCCCTCCAAATCGAATCTGGCCCTCTAGTTCAACACATTCTCAAGATGGTGCACCAGGCAGGACTGGGCGTCTGAGCCAAGTCGACAGGGCTGTCGACCTGGTCAGACCCAGTCGACTCCCAAGTCGACAGGGCTGTCGACTTGGGTACTGTGGCGGGAATTTTCCCGCCTTGGCCCAACTGGCCCAATTTCCAAGCTTAGATTTGAATTTGAAAATATGTTTTTATTTAGAAATTTTCTGAAAACTTTGTTGGGCCTTAATCGGGTCATACGGACTCCAATTTTCGAAAACTCGGACTCTGTTTCGCATATTTTTCCGAGACGAACGCAATGGCATAGCCCGTTTCCCTTGATTCAGATTTTATTATTTAATTCTGCCTTGTTTTGTGTTATATCTTGTTATTAAAATACAGGTTATTACATTCTTCCCTCCTTAAAGGATTTCGTCCCCGAAATCTCTAAGTTAGGAAGAACGTGTCCTACCATCCATCATCCATCTACTCACCACATCATCCACGAGTAACCATTGTCCTCAACAATTTCTAAATGCTGTATGATCATATACAAAGGTGTGTGTATATGTACTTATCTAATGCGAAAATCAGGCGGTTACTGATTCAGTACACCTCCTTAATGCAAAGTATGCTAGTGAAATGCGTCCATATGTATGCAAATTCCTAGCCTAATTTTATAATTTCTACATGAGTGCACATAACATTCATCCATATGCAACATCCATGAGATAGCACAACAAGTTTCAGCCATGAATAAGTATAAACACTCATGCATATGCAATATGAAGGTGTGTGAGCCGATCTTAGTGCCTAATGTGTATCATGCATCCACGAGTATCCACTTGCAAACACTTGCAACCACTTGCAACCATCAAGCATAACATGTTTCAAATACATGTTTCATCCAAGGGGTTCCTACCTAAGGTTCTCATGACGAAGTTACAAGATAAACAGGATAAACATGGATAGCAAAAGAAAGATATGCTAAAGAGGAAAAGAGATCGAGAATGTACCCTCAAAAAGGAATGGATAAAGCCTAAACATCTTCTCCTCTGTCTCCCAAGTTGCATCCTCTTCGGCTTCACTCCACTGAACCTTCACCAATTTGACCTCTCGATTCCTTAGCTTTCTGATCTCCGTTCCCAAGATACGAATCGGGGCTCTCCTCAAGGTTGCCTCTTTCTCTACTTCCACGTCTTCAAGAATGCTAGGTTCAACCACCTCAGCGGACTCATGTAGGCACTTTCGGAGATGCGAGACATGAAAGACATTATGCACTCCGGACAGCTTCTCGGGCAATTGCACTTTATAAGCCATCTTCCCAATTCTCTCTATGATAGGGAAGGGTCCTACGAATCTGGGTGCCAGCTTCCCAATTGCTCCGAAGCGAACCACATTACGCAAAGGAGAAACCTTCACGAAAACCATGTCTCCAACTTCGAACTCCAAATCTGTCCTTCGCTTATCAGCATAGGATTTCTGTCTATCTTGGGCCGCTTTCATCCGTCTTCTCACCAATTCAACTTTCTCAGATGTGTCTCGTATCATATCGGGCCCAAGTACAAGCTTATCTGTTGTCTCCCACCAACAAGATGGTGACCTACACGGCCTCCCATATAAAGCTTCGAATGGTGCCATCCCTATGCTAGCTTGATAGCTATTGTTGTAAGCAAACTCCACAAGAGGAAGGTGGTCTTCCCAAGTACCACCAAAATCAAGAACACAAAGCCTTAGAAGGTCTTTTAGCACTCTATTCACCCTTTCGGTTTGGCCATCCGTCTGGGGGTGATAGGCTGTACTCAGATTCAATTGCGTACCCATTGCTTCCTGCAAACTATTCCAGAATTGGCTAGTGAAGATTGGGTCACGATCACTGACTATGCTAGAAGGAACCCCATGCAATCTCACTATTTCTCGAAGGTAAACAGATGCCAGCCATGATGCAGTCCTTTTGCTCTTTACTGGGATAAAGTGAGCACTCTTCGTAAGTCGATCAACGATGACCCATATGCTCGAATTCCCTTTTCTTGATCTAGGCAATCCATCCACAAAGTCCATAGAGATGCTCTCCCACTTCCATTGCGGGACCTCCAATGGATGTAATAGCCCACCTGGTTTCTTCGACTCAGCTTTCACTCGTTGGCACACCATGCACTTTGAAACATAGTCTGCCACATCCTTCTTCATTCCAGGCCAAAAGAAAATGCGCTTCATATCCCTATACATCTTATCTCCACCAGGATGTATAGTCATCTTTGAGTGATGTGCTTCTTCGAGAACTTTATGCACCAAGTCTCCCACTTGTGGAACGCAGAGTCTTCCATCACGCCTTAGCCAACCCTTGTCATCAATAGTATATCTAGCAAGGTGACTAGACGTCTCACCACGAATCAACCTATCCATGATCTCCACTATCTGTGGGTCTTCCTTCTGCGAAGTCCCTACTTGATCAAGAAGTGTGGGTCTAAGCTCGAGAGATGCTAACGATCCTGTCATCGACTCAACTGCTGTCATGAAATCAAAGGTTGCCAGGAACTCTAGGCTCTTCATCTCAACAAACAAGGGACTCAAAGCCAACCTTTTTCTGCTTAGTGCATCAGCCACAACATTACCTTTGCCAGGGGTATAAGCTATCTCGAAGTCATAAGATGCCTAGAATTCCATCCACCTTTGCTGCCTAAGATTCAGATCTTTCTGCGAGAAGAGATACTTGAGTGATTTGTGATCAGTGTACAACTCAATCCTTTCACCTAAAAGATAGTGGCGCCAGGACTTGAGTGCAAAGACAATCGCCGCTAACTCCAAGTCATGAGTGGGATAGTTCTTCTCATGAACTTTAAGTTGCCTACCCCCATAACATATCACTCTTCCTACCTGCATTAGAACAGCGCCTAACCCTGTGCCACATGCATCGGTATACACGGTAAACATCTTACCGCCATCGGGTAATGCCAAAACTGGAGCTGTGGTAAGGGCCCCCTTGAGCCTTTGAAAAGCAAGCTCACACTCTAAGTCCCATGCAAAGACTAAGTTCTTCTTCGTCAATCTAGTGAGAGGGGCCGAAATCTTAGCGAAGTCTCTAATGAACTTCCTATAGTAGCCTGCCAGACCGAGAAAGCTTCGCACTTCGGTTGCATTCTTAGGAGTCTTCCAGTCTTGAACTGCAACCACTTTCGCGGGATCCACAGCTATACCCTGCTTAGAAACTATATGCCCAAGAAATCGGACTTCTTTTCTCCAAAAGTGGCATTTGGAGAACTTGGCTTTCAACTGATGGGCTCTAAGCGTATCCATCACCTCCTTGAGGTGTCTAGCATGTTCTTCCTCGTCTTTTGAAAAGATCAGAATATCATCCACGAAGACAACAACAAACTTGTTAAGGAACTCCCTGAACACCCTACTCATCAAATCTACGAAGTAGGCGGGTGCATTAGTCAAGCCGAATGGCATGACAAGCCATTCAAAGAATCCGTCTGGAGTCCTAAATGCAGTCTTATCAATGCTGTCTTCGGCCACTCTAAGCTGATGAAATCCGGTGGCTAAATCAAGCTGAGAGAAAACAGGAGCACCAACAAGCTGGTCGAAGAGGTCATCTATCCTCGGTAATGGATGCCTATTCTTCTTGGTCAGCTTGTTCAGCTCTCGATAATCAACACATAGACGAAGTGAGCCGTCTGCCTTAGTAGCGAACACCACAGGAGCACCCCATTCGGAAATGCTTCGCCTAATGAAATTCTTCTCAAGAAGCTCCTTGATTTGCTTACTGAGCTCTCTCCTTTCCCGCGGGGCCATGTGCCTAACTGGTAAGGAGACTGGCTTAGCATTATCAACCAGATAAATGCGGAAATCTATCTCTCGCTTAGGGGGTAACCCCTTAACTTCTTCAAAAACATCAGGGTATTCTCGAACCACCCTTACAGATTGCAGATCATCGATAGACGAGTCAAGAGATTCAAGATAACATAGCATGACGGGATCTAGCGGGTTGCAAGAAATCTCTAGGGTATTACCAAGGCGAGTCATGAGTCTCACCACCCTATGCTCACAATCGAGAATGGCCCCATAGTGGGACAACCAATCCATGCCCAAGATCAATCCGTATCCCGTGAACCCGAGAACATAAGCATCACACGAGAATTCTACGGTCAAGATAGAAATCCTCAAATCCATACAGATCATAGACAAATGGGTTGAACCCCCAATCGGATTTGAAACACTAACGGGATCCTCAACAAGACTAGTACTTAGGTGCAAACTTCCAACAACATCAGAGGAAATAAAGGTATGTGATGCGCCAGAATCAAACAAAGTGCGAACAGGAAAACCAGAAATATAAACAATACTTTCCACAGAAATAGTACCTCGGTCCTGAACTGGAGCGGTGTTGAGAGCATGCACTTGCCCTCCAGATGAACCTGCGCGCTGAGTTTGTCCATGCCCCTGCTTCTTAGGGCAATCCTTGCTAAAATGTCCCGTCTCTCCACAATGAAAGCATCCACCCAATTTCATTTTCTTCTTCCTACAGTCCTTGGCTACATGCCCAACAATCCCACAGAAGTGGCACTTTCTTGTGTCCTTTGCCTTGTTCTTGTTGCCCTTGTTGTTCTTGTTGTTCTGATTACTCTGATTCCCTCCCCACTTGGAGTCTGTCTTCTTAGGCTGAGTTTCATTGGGCTTGACTTCCTTCTTCCCATTCTTATCCTCTCCCTGCAGCAATGCCATGTCTACCAGGCTCTCGAAAGTGGCCCCCATGGGTATGTGTGACATAGCTAGACCTTGTAATGGCTCATTTAACCCTCGTGCAAAACGTAGAGCCTTCTTCTCGGGAGTATTGACCATGTCCAAACCGAATCGGGCAAGCTGGTTGAACTTATTCACATACTCTCTCACTGTCATGTCTCCTTGCTTCAAAGCTATGAACTTCTCTAGTTGCAAATTTGCCTCTGCAGATGATAGAAACTTAAGCCCAAACCTTGCCCTAAAGTCGGCCCAGGTTTCTACGGGCCTTGTAGCATTGGTGACCTCCCACCAATAAGAAGCTTCCTCTTTTAGTAGCCAAACCGCCAACAGAACCTTTCTATGGTCCTCCATATCAAAGATGGCAAAAAGATCTTCGGTCTCCTTCAACCAATTTCTTGCTTCCACGAAAGTCTCTGTCCCAATAATTTTTTTGCCACCCATGGCCTTGAAGTCCTTGCAAACCTTGGCGAAATCGGCTTGTGGTTGCTGAGGAGGAGGAGGGGTGGAACCTCAGTGATAGTGGGAGTGGTTGCTGGACCTGCATTATTGGCCCTAGCTTCCAAGTACCTCCGGAACCATCCGGGAATGGTGACTCCCTCAGGAAGATTGAGATCGGCCATGCTGAAAAAGGAAAAGATAGATTTAGAACGAGGAAACGAAGGATAGTGCTTATGGCTCTTGGGGGATAGCCTTTCAAAATAAACTAGACTTTTCTTTGGAAAAATACTTAATTGGTTTTGAAAATAGCTTTTAAAAGTAACTTTAAAACCCTTTTTGCTCCAATCTCGTAAACCTTAGGCTCTGATACCAAATGTAACACCCCACCTCCGCCAGTGCCACTCTTGCAAGGACACTGACTTTGGAGGGGCGTTTAAATAAGGTAATCATGCATGCAGATATCACAAGACAGAACATATAAGTAAAAATAGAGTAAGTATAGCAGCGGATAAAAGCTAGCATATCAAAACCATAGGTTAAGTTACAACACAGTACTTAATTATTTTCCATAAACAAAGTCTAGAAACATAAAACTTGTAACTGAAAAGGAAAACATGAAGTAGCTATCCCCAAGTAGAAAACCATAGCAAGCTCAAGTCCGAAGCATACATGAGCTATCCAAGAAAAGCAGCTAAGATCCAAGCTAAGTGCTGGTATTCCCGCCCTGTAAACCTGGGGGGGGGGGAAACGAAAGAAAAGAGGCGAAAGCAAACGGGTCAGTCAAAAGACTGGTAAGTCCTATCTACAATTGTACAACAACTAATAAAGTTAACAGTATATATAAACAAGGATGAGTCATAGGATGATAACTGGCATGGTAAGAAGTCAACAAGATAGATCAAATGTGGTACCGCATAAACAAGATTGAGGTTTGCACCAAGTGTACTAGTATCACAAGTCGTGTCAAGTGTAAACAAGAGGTGATCCCCAGGCCCAAGTTTGGCCCACCATCATGAATGACCTAAATCAAGGTCCAACTAGCACGGTCTAGTCGATCGGCTCCCTACAGCCTAACTCGTCAAGTGTCGGTGTCATACGGCCCAACTACGAAGTGTAGCTAAACTGTGCTAGGTCCACCCTAGGGCGTATCAAGTCCTAGGGTGTCAACCCCTGACACAAACCAAGCACGCACAGTTTAAACCTACTGGTGCCCGTGCCTGCTTTTTCAACTCCGGACCATGTGCACGACCATGGCCCGCCTGAACCTACACCGGCGCACCTACACAGCCGTCGTTTTGGTCGCTTACATGTCATCCCAGTAATCGTGCCCCACCCTAGCCTAGTCCCTAGGGTATCATGATACATCCAAGAGGGTTACTGGTGCAAAGGACCACGTAACTAGGGTTTCCTTAATGGGTTAAACGTGGTTAACCCAACTCATCTAAGTACCAAGTTGGTTAAGTGTACCCAAGGTTCATGACTTAACCCTACCAACCCATCGTGTTTAATTGGTTAAGTATTCAAGCGGTCCATGACTTAACCCTACCATGTGGCATTAATTAATTTAATGCACCCAACCTCTCACATTAGACCTTGTTGTGGTTACTAGTTAGGCCGGGCGGGTCCGGGTAGGTTTACACCACAACTTAGTCTAACCTCGGGTCTCACGTGCAACATGACCAACTACTCACATTGGGTCCTATTGCTTGTAGCCACTAGTTAAGCCGGTCGGTTCCGGGTAGGTTTATGCTACAAGCTCAACCCAACCTCGAGTTGGCCATTCTCATGTTTTCTAAGTGTCGTGTCCATCACATTACAAGTTTTCAAGCAATTGGGTAGACCTAACTTAATAGGTAAATTCCCAATGGGTAGACCTAACTTAATAGGTAAATTCTCAAGCTTATGTTTTTATGTCTTTTAAGTTTACCCAATCCCAAACGCAATCCCATCGCTTACATATCGCAATATCGCATAAAGGATAGAAAGAGGGAACTTGGCATAATCATGACATAGAGGGGTTGGAGCCACAAGTTAAACATGGTGGCATGAGACAAAGATGTGATCATAAACTTGCTTATCATGTTATCAACTTACAAAATATTCATAAGCATGCATAACATCATTTTAACTTGCATAGTGTTCATATGCATGCATAACATGGTTTCAACTTGCATAAGGTTCATATGCATGCCTAACATCAAACTTGGCAAATAGGTGGAACATGGCCATAGATAGCATGAGATAAGGGCTAGTAACATGCATATAACATTATATGCATGTTAATGCAAGGGTTATGAGAGTTTCAAAGTTGCATTATGCAACATTTCCAACCAAAGATCATATCTTTCTATGCATAAAGCCAAGGTAATGACTTTACTAACATGCATAGAGAAATCTTATGCATAAAATCATAAGATCAAAGCACATATCATGATTAACCCCAAACTCAAACTTGAAACATAACATATTAACTTCATAGTTAAAATACAAGAGTAGAAATAGGCTTACAATGCTATGAAGACTCAAATGAGTATAGCAATTGTAAGTAACCCCTTATGCAACTAATTAAAACCCCAAAATGCAAGCAAACTTGATCAAGACTCCTCCTTTATGATGTCAATAGAGAAACAAGACTTTAATGCAAGCTAAAGAGGATCATACAAGCCTAAATACACTTGTATGCATGGGAATCTCTTGAAAATTGATTTAGGAATTTATGAAGAGAGTGGAGGCCATGAGAGGATTGATTTTGCCATAGTTTAGTTGTAGGATAGATTAATGAGGATTTAGGGTAGGTTAGGGTCTTATTTATAGATTAGGCTAGTGATTTAGACCATAGGATTAAACCCTAGTTCTCATCTCAGCCCTCCAAATCGAATCTGGCCCTCTAGTTCAACACATTCTCAAGATGGTGCACCAGGCAGGACTGGGCGTCTGAGCCAAGTCGACAGGGCTGTCGACCTGGTCAGACCCAGTCGACTCCCAAGTCGACAGGGCTGTCGACTTGGGTACTGTGGCGGGAATTTTCCCGCCTTGGCCCAACTGGCCCAATTTCCAAGCTTAGATTTGAATTTGAAAATCTGTTTTTATTTAGAAATTTTCTGAAAACTTTGTTGGGCCTTAATCGGGTCATACGGACTCCGATTTTCGAAAACTCGGACTCTATTTCGCATATTTTTCCGAGACGAACGCAATGGCATAGCCCGTTTCCCTTGATTCAGATTTTATTATTTAATTCTGCCTTGTTTTGTGTTATATCTTGTTATTAAAATACAGGTTATTATAGGTGATCTAATATAGGGTAAATAGAAACCCTGGATATTCTCTGATTTCGTCGAATTGACTTGGCCTGATTGTGTTGTGTTTCCTCTTTTGATTTCTCGACTTTAATTTGAATAAAAAGAGTTTATTGCCTTCAAACCCTTGCGTGGATTTGCTCTGCCTTACACCATCATGATTGGAATCCGATTTGAAAGATTTCCTCTTTTTGACTGCTGTGATTTTGGCTTTCCTTGAATTTCTTGACATTGAGTAATTGTTGCATGATTAGATAGGATTTAGCACCCTTGAATTGTGATTCTTCTTGCCAAAAGTTACATCATCGTGTATTTCTTGATTGAGATGTTTCATTTCTGGAAATTTAGTTTCCTCTTTTGGTTGATTGTTGCTCTGCCTTGATTGAATCGACATTGATTAAAATCTGGAAAGAATCATTTGTGGCCCTTTTATTGTTGATTGAATACATGAGAACCATTTGTTATTTCTTGCTAAAAACAATTGAGCCTCTTATTACTTTCCCTGCGTGATTGCCTTGAATTTAGCTTGAAATGATGGCTTAAATAAAACTGGAAACAATTTGCTCTCTTTGATTTAAAATGAATGAATATTGCTGAAAATAACTCCTTTCTGGCCTTGAATTCACTCTGCTATTTCTGGAAAGAAATCTTGCTTGAAAACTTGTTGTGACACTAGTATTTCATTACTGCTGCTTGCATACATGTCACCACCTGTATATCATCTTTGGACATGCTTCACATGTATATCTCACTCACTACCATGCTTTGTGATTACATTGCTTTGGCTAGTTTTGCATATGTCTTGTGTACCATATAGTGCATGTTGATGCTCCATACTGCTTTGACATTGTGTAGTTGTTCTTTTGACACTTGCTCAAAAATGTTTTGCATTTCCATACCTTGTTGCATTTGAGCTGAGTTGTGATAACCCACTTGATACATTGTTTCTTTGTGTTGCTAAAAAAAATGTGATATCTACAAAAAAAAAACTTTGATAAAACATGTTTCTGTAAATGCTGAAATCTGAAAAGATTTTATGCCCCACTAATGCTTTTTCACTGATTTGTTTCTTGATTGTGCCATGTAACCATGTACTTGCTCAATTCATGCATGATGATAAATACTGCCTTTTTGTTGCATATCCTTGATCATGCTACTACCCTTGCTTTCTCGTATGCTCAGCCATGAGCTTGTATACTTGCTGTCCACAATGACTTATTTGCACATGTTCACATAAACTGCTTTGCATATACATGCTTTCCCTATGCAATCTTGACAACTGTAGCATCACTTGTATTCCATTTAGTTGTTCATGTAGACTGAGTTGTGTTGTTGTACATCCTTGAACACTTGTTTACACTGTACACATATGACACTGTGTGAATCTGAACTGCCCCCTTGGTTATTGATCTTAAAGCTGCTCCATGTTTACTGCTTTGGCCACTGTTCGAGCCTATGTTGATCTACCATGATAAAACTGAACTGATGCTCCATGCAAGTCTTTGTTGGCTTTACCAAGCTGACTTGAATTTGTGTACACTACTTTTGTCCATACTGCCTTGCTTAGTTACTTCATTTCACTTCCATGTTCACTGTAGTGTTGGACCACCATGCTTGAAATTTCTCCATTAATTTCAGTGTTTGCTTTTGACTTTTGGCACTTTGTTGTCTCGACCATTCTGCTTTGTACTTTACATTTGCATTGTGTCGAGCTTGGTCCATGTGACTGCTCCACAGTTGTATACACTGATTGGCGAGGCAGTGCACACGTGTATTTATACACGTGTGTATTTGCAGCCATCAAAAAACTTCTTGTCCCTGTACATATACAAACTGTCTGCCTAGACACAGATGAATCAGATCAAGTCATGAAAAATGATGAGAAACACACCAGAAAACTGAGGCAAATAAAATTTTTAAAAATAAAATTTATATTTGCATGTATACAGTTTTATTTCTATTGCAGTGTACTCTGTGTGTGTTTCTGTATATGGCAGGTATGAAGATGATGACTGGACTGACAATGAAGTAGGCGGGAGACAGAAGACTGAAGACTGTGTCAGTGAAAGTGTATAAGTGTCTGTATATGAAAAAGTCTGTAAATGAGTCTGTGAATGTATTGTAATGCAGTGAATATCAGTGAATACAAGAGAAATGTATAAACAGCGGAGTTTATAAATTTGTACTGTTTTGATAGTGAAATAAAATATTTGTATTTGAATAAAATACTGTGTGAATATTTAAATTTATGTACAATCATATTTTATTTAAATATAAATATTATATTCCAGTCTGTGATGTATAATAACAGTACAGTTTCAAACACATAAAAATAATATTTATTTGGTTGTTATCATCAAACAAAAATCATATAATTGTGTACACAACACCGTTATATACAACAGTTTGTTCTTGTGTTCGTGGACGATATCCTTGTTTACTCAAGGACAGAGGAGGAACACAAGGGGCACTTGAGGATAGTGATGGAGGTGTTGAGGAAACACCAATTGAAAGCGAAATTCTCTAAGTGTCATTTTTGGAGAAGGGAAGTGAGATTCTTGGGTCATGTTGTTTCCGAGAATGGTATTGCCGTGGACCCTGCGAAGGTGGCTACGGTACAGGATTGGCCTACGCCCAAGAATGCAACAGATGTAAGAAGTTTCTTGGGATTAGCTGGATATTATCGTAAGTTTATCCAGGACTTCTCCAAGATAGCAGCACTGTTGACTCAATTGACTAAGAAGAATCAGTCCTTCGTCTGGGACGGAATGTGTGAGGATGCCTTCAAGAGTCTAAAAGAGAAGTTGACGCGTGCGCCAGTGTTAGTCATTCCTAAAGGGAATGAAGAGATGACGGTATACACGGATGCTTGTGGTACCGGACTGGGTGCTGTATTGATGCTAGGAGGTAGGGTTGTAGCTTATGCTAGTTGACAGCTAAAGCCGCATGAGAAGAAGTATCCTACCCATGATTTGGAATTGGCAGCGATTGTATTTGCGCTGAAGATGTGGAGACACTATCTCTTGGGAGAAAGATTTGAGTTGTTTAACGATCATAAATCGTTAAAATATCTCTTCTCTCAGAAAGATCTGAATCTCCGTCAGTAAAGATGGTTAGAGTTCTTGGCTTCGTATGATTTTGATATCGCATATACACCTGGGAAAGGTAATGCGGTAGCCGATGCCTTGAGTAGGAGACATGCCAGCTTAGGGGCAATGTTTCTTCAATGGAAGCAACTGGAGTATATCGCGGGGTTTGATTTCAGACCAAAGTGCGAATTGGATCCAGTCATGCTAGCTAGTTTGACGATCAGACACACTTTGATAGAGCGGATCGGCTCTAGTCAGAGGGACGATCCCAACCTATTGGAAATCATCTCCAAGTTAGAGATGGGTATCGATGAGGAGATGAATGTGTATGGGCTTGATCGAGATGGATGGCTTCGGAAGAATGTAAGACTAGTTGTGCCCAACGTGAATGGTTTGAGAGATGAAGTGCTTAGAGAATGTCATCACTCAAAACTAACCATACATCCCGGTGGTAATAAGATGTATCGAGACATGAAGCAGACTTACTACTGGGAAGGGATGAAAAGAGACGTTGGGAAGTTTATATCCAAATGCATGAATTGCCAGCTAGTTAAAGCCGAGCAAAGGAAGCCTAGTGGTTTGTTGCAACCATTAGAAATTCCCGAATGGAAGTGGGAGCAAGTCTCGATGGATTTCATCGATGGTTTACCAAGGACTCGATCGGGATATGATAGCATTTGGGTAATTGTGGATCGATTGACTAAAAGTGCAAGATTTATACCAGTCAAATCGACCAGAACGGCAGCCAAGTTGGCAGAATTGTATATGAAGTGGGTAGTGAGATTTCATGGAGTACCCAAAAGCATTGTGAGTGACCGAGACCCGTTGTTCACTAGTGGGTTTTGGAAGAGCTTACAAGAGGCTCTAGGGTCAGGATTACATCTCAGTACCGCATATCATCCTCAGACCGACGGTCAAACGGAGAGAGTGAATCATATATTGGAAGATCTCTTGAGAGCTTGTATATTGGATTTTGGTGGATCATGGGATGACCATTTGCATCTAGTAGAGTTTGCATATAATAATAGCTACCAATCCCGTATCGGTATGGCTCCATATGAAGCTTTGTACGGAAGACCGTGCAACTCACCGTCATGTTGGATAGAGACTGGCGAGAAGTTTGTGCTTGGACCAGATGTGGTGAGAGAAACTTCGGATAAGATTAAGATCATTCAGCAACGAATGAAAGCTGCCCAAGATAGGCAGAAGAGTTATGTTGATAAGAGGAGAAGAGACTTGAAATTCTCCGTTGGTGACTTGGTGTTTGTCAAGGTCTCTCCGTTAAAGAGCGTGATTCGATTTGGCAGGAGAGGCAAGTTGGCACCAAGATTTGTTTGCCCATTCCCTGTTCTTGAACTAGTCAGGAATTTGGCATAAAGAGTTGGCTTACCAGAGAAAATGGCGGGAGTTCACAATGTATTTCATGTTTCCCAACTAAGGAAGTTCGTTCATGACTCAAATGTGACTATTTCACCTGATCAGTTAGAGGACTTCGAAGTAGAACCCGAGGCGGTTGGGAACCGCAAGCCGATTCGTATTGTGGGGCACGATACGAAACAACTTCGAAGGAAGGCGGTGAAGCTAGTCAAGGTTCAGTGGGGCGAGGACGAGAATGATTGTGCTTGGGAGACAGAGGAGAGCATTAGGAAAGCATATCCGGAACTCTTTGCCTGGTAAGACTTACTTCGTAATTTAGATCTTCCGCATGCTAGGGTAGACTTGTTTTGCTTGTGCATGTTTGATTGTTGTTTTATGATTGATAGGCATGCGGGACCTTTGTGTGTGTTTTGATTAGGGAATTTCGGGGGCGAAATTTCTTAAGGGGGGGAGAGTGTAACGACCTGCATTCTACGCATCGGGGAATCGTGGAATATTTATTTCTTTCCCATGTGAAGTCGTATGGTCATGTAACTTTGGGAAACATCCATTAGAGTCATTTCCCATGTTCATGATTTTTGTCGATTTTTAAATGACCATTTTGCCCCTAGTTGGTACTGTTTTGGCCATAACTTTTGATTGGAAAGGAATTTTGACCTGAAACTACTTCCATTAAATTCGTTTGATGGTTTACCTTTCCGTAGAGTGGTCATAATAGCCAAACGGACTTACCGTCTGGGAGATATGGCTGAAATAAGGTTTGGAAGGTGAAAAACTGCTTAACCGGGCCAAATAGGGTGATTAGTGGATAGGCCCATAACCCATTTCGGGATTAGGGTTATGGGGAGGCTGAAATGAAGTAGAGAATCATTCCATTTCAGTTTTCTAGCCTCCACTTATCACCAAGGAACCCTAAAAATGGCCTCCAACCTCTAAATCACCTCCAAATCACATTTTGGTTAAGGATTTGGCTTGGCAACCTCTAATCAAGGAAGATCTACACCAAAGCAACATTGGAGCTGCTGTTTAGCATTGGAATTCACATCAAATCAGAGATTTATTTCAGATCTTAGTTTATTTTGTGGTTAAGGTGAGTGATTTGCATGGTTTTGCACTAATTATGGCTATTAGGGATGATTAGTGTTAATTAGCGAATTTAAACATGATAAAATTCTGGAAAAATGTTTATAAAATTTGGAATGATGTTTTAGACCTCTGATATGAATTCGGGTTAATTTGGTTAAGTTTTGTTAATCCTATCATTAGTTTCATCTAAACATGCTTAAGGGGAAATATGGGATTTTAGGGTAGGTTTGATCCATTTTAACCTATTATATTGATGTTTTGATGTTTGTGATTGACTAGATATGTTTCTATGACTGTATGGTATGCTTTGTGACTGATTAGAATAGTTGGAATGGTCGAAAACGCCGTCGAGGGGCGTAAACAACTCGTTGGACAAGGTGCAGGATTTCGGATTGGATGGGGATTGAGGGTCGATCGGATCGCCCTATGGGATCGTGGGACATCACCACGAGTCAAGTCATCTCATCCGAGCCGAACCATCTGCGCAAGGTCCACGAACACCAACCGTGAACTGCTACCCGATCTGATCCACTCGCGCTTCGTACCACGATCCGACTAGAGGAAAGTAGCATCCACGATCCGATGCACTACGAGACGCCGATCCGAACCGGGGGAGCCACGAGCTGGAGGAGCGCAATCCGATCCGTATGGGGTATTCCGATCCGAACCAAGGAGAGGAGCACGATCTGAAGCAAAGAGAAAGAGGACGGCGACGACGATCCGAACCGTGGCGTGCTGAAGAGCAGATCTGATCCAAATGGGGTATGGAAGGCCGAACCGAACCGATGAAGACTGATAACCCGAGATGCAAAGGTAGTCCAAATGAAGGGTATTGACTCAGGATCCAGATAGGAACCAATGAGTGGACTTCATGAGTTGGACTTTGCTGCGGGACGTGTGCTAAGGAGTTGTCGACATTCATAACTTCGATTCACCACTAAAAATGAATGATGGGCTACTTATCAGTGCAGTAGGGTCATTATGACCTGAGGGGCAAGGTGATGGTAGCAAGACTACGTTATCAGTGCAGTAGGGTCATTATGACCTGAGGGGCAAGGTGATGCGTAGTAAGACTATGAGCCAGTGCAGTGGGGTCATTACGACTCCATGGGGCAGAGTGGACATAGTAAGGATTAGTAAGGCTATGAGCCAGTGCAGTGGGGTTCTTGTGACTTCATGGGGGCAAAGTGGACATAGCAAAGGATTTGTGGCTACGTTATCAGTGCAGTGAAGCCATTTATGACTTCATGGGGCAGAGTGATCGTAGCAAGGCAAGTTGGGTGATCGAAGTGGTGAATATCGTATGCTTTACGCACTGAGTGAGAGATGTGAGGATGGATGCTATGTTTGATTGTTTGCCATCACTATGACATGCACACCTCCCCCACCCCCGTATCTATACATTGCTTTATATAGCACCTTAGAGTGTTGTACAGTGTGTAGTGCTAACTCTTTGGTTGCAGGTCCAGGTTCAGGTATCTTTTAGTCTACCTGTTATTATTCACTTTAGATGCTTATCGCTCATACCAGGCTTTACGTCTGACCCAGAGTTTTATGTCTCCTCTTATTACTCTGGGTGCTCACACGAGCAGACTAGAGAAAGGTTAGCTGGTGATGCGCGAGTAGCTGATTCGGAGGCGGGCAGGAGGCTTCCACGTATGATATATATATATATATACACATTCTCCCTGTGTCGCTGGTGGTCGCTACTTGGGCATTAGTAGTGTACCTCCTTTATCTTGCTTTTGCTTAGAGACAGTTTGAAAGTTGTAATAAGCTATATTTTGGATTTCCGCTGCTATGATGCTTAGTTCTGGTTTTTTTTAGCTTATGCACTGTCTCTCCTGTTTTATGTCAAGTATGTTATTATTATATTTTGTTCTATGCGCTGTGAGACATTCTACAGGTTCTTTGTATGTTCATTTCCTTCTTCCCTTTCCTTCTGACGACCCATTCCGTGCTAACTGGACATGTGTACAGCGCACCTTCGGAGTAAATGTCGGTTGGTGCGGGGCGGGCCGTCACATTATATAAAGTTAATATTTTTATTATATAAAGTTAATATTTTTATTATATAAAGTTAGTATTTTCTTTTATTACATAAATTTATCATTTTTAGTTACAAAAAGAAATCATTTTTAGTTACAAAAAGTTATCATTTTTAGCTATAAAAAGAAATCGTTTTTAGCTAGAAGAAGATACGAATTTTAGTCGTATAAAAATACGATTTTTATTTACATGAAGATGTGATTTTTAATTAAATCCAGCGATGATAAAGACGTGTTTCTTTTTTTATTACATTTGTAGCGATATAAAAATATAATCTTTTACATACATGTAGAGTTGAAATAAAAATGTGATTTTTTTATAAAAAAATCATGTGAAACAGATTTCGATGGAACAGATGAGAAAAAATTCAAACCGTTCAATAATAAAGAATGGAGGAGTGGAAACCACGGTGAGAACTTCTCACTTTAATTTTATTTTCTAGTTAAAATATATACTAGGATGCAGAAGGTGCTTAGCAGCACCCGACACCCATCGTCCACAGACCATGGACGACTTGTTTGATTGTGCTGTGTTGTGTACATCGATTGTGCTTGTGATCTGAACAGAAAATAAAATATTCATGTATTGAAATAAATATTTTATAGTAAAAATAATTTTTAACGTGTATATGAATAAAATAAATATTCATTTACAAATCGGATGATTTGTATTTGTACACACATTTGACTGATACGGATTGGGACGATATATTTTACACATCGCCCAACTGCACAACTAATAATCAGTGTTTGCTGTTTGGAAATCCCACACGGGTATTGGGATGATATTTGATGTACAGTAATCCCAATTATTTAGTTGTATGTCCATCGATTGGTAGACAGACTGTTGTAAGCGTTAAATATTTATATTTAGTGCTTATGCAGTGTAGAATGCAATTAGAATGATGGTTGATTGTTTATCATTGTTGTTCTATACATATGTAGTATGAAATCCATATAAATAACATTATATGGTAATTGCCTGTGTCTGATTCCAGTTCAGAAAGAATGAATATTTTAAAATAATGAATACATTAAAATAATATTCAGTAAAAGATCAAGATCTGATTTTGATGTCCGATTTGGGATGAACACGAAAATATTTAAATATATAAAGCCTTGTTGATTAGACTACCACCATTTTGACGTGAACGATATTTATATTGATTTTATTCATTTTTATAATGAATATCATAAAGAAAGTGATTTCAAAATTTAATGTTTTGAAAATATTATCATTTATATATTAATGATATGGAATATTCAATTTTGATTTGAAATTGAATATGAAGTTGAAATTGTTTTGAAAACGATTTTAAAACGATTTATAAAATACGTTTTAAATGCAAATCGACATAATATATATACTACGTATTATATATATAATGGCCTGAATAGAAAGCGCCGCGCCGCAACAGTTCGCGAATTTCGACCATTGACTTCGAACGTACATTACGGGAGATCCGACCGTCGGATTCTCTAAAACCGAAACCGTTGGGTTCGTATCGAAAAGATCTTTCTAACAATACAAGAGATTTGAAATCTAACGGTTGGATTTGGAATTATGTCCAAATCAAATTTGGAAAAGGTCGTTGTAAGTGCAGTTCGATGACCGTTTATGGAAATCGACTGTACGGGCCTTGATAAAATTATTAAAAATATCAATAATTAGTATAAAATCATAATAAATGATTTGGAAAGAATTAGGATGAAAAATTCCATATTTGAAAAGATAAAAATGTATTTTTATCGAAATGAACTAGTTATGAAATAGAATTATGAAATCCAATATTTTAAAATAAATAAATTAGATTTGAAATGGTTTTAAAAATAACCAGAATTTCCAATATATGAATTGGAACGGATTTGAATCGAAATTAGCTTCAGAATATTTCGATATTGGATTATGTGATTATACGAACATTGTGGAGGAATTTGGAAGATATATATCATTATTCCAATACGATATTTGTTGATTTTAGAATTTGATATTGAACATAAGCCGATATATTTTCTATTCAGAGCCTTGTATTTAATATCAAATGGGATTTTGGGTTTGTCGTGAACGATGTCTTCACTAACATTGTTCTTAAACCCAGTTGAGAAAAGATTAAATCTTTTTATTAAGATTCAATGAAGTTTACCAATTAATTAACATTTAATTGGAATTAAATTGAAATTGGTTTTTGGGTTTATCATGAACGGTGTTTTAAATAACACTTATTCTTTAACCCGATTAACAATGGAATGAGATTTTGGGTTTGTCATGAATGGTAATAATATTGTTCTTAAACCCAATGGATTTAAGAAAATTAGAAACTGACTCGAGATTAGGTAAGTTGAATGGTTTCCTGGGTATTGATATGATGTTGGTTTCGGCCTTCGGGGTTAATACTTAGGGAATTGTTCTCTTACTAATTTTGCAGTTAGAGACTGATGGGATGGGGTTTTCAGTAACACCGTTCTTAAATCCAGTGCGAAAAGAATAAATCTTTTAATCAAGATTTAAAGAAGAATTACCAATTAATTAACATTTAATTAGAACTGAAAATGGAATGTGAATTGGGTTTATTTTGAACTATGTTTTTAACGACATTCGTTCATTAACCCGATTTACAGTGAAATGTAATTTAGAATTTATAAATCTTTTTATTAAGATTTAATGGGAATTTTCCAAAGTAAAATTTTCCAATTTAATATATTAGATTGGAATTGAATGGTATTCGATTGATAATAATCAAAGTGAACTTCTGTGGAGGAAGACTGTTAATACATATGGAATTTAAAAGGCTTTGTTATTCCATTTATAATATTAGTTGGATACGGAAATTGATATCGAATGTATATTGATTTGTTTTTCCGTGAAGATTCCATAATTAAAGGAATGTGATTTAGGTTTATTGTGAACTGTGTTTTAATGACATTAGTTCTTTAACCCAGTTAAAGGCAGGATTATATGTCTGTTATTGTATTTCGAACTGTATTGTTGATCTCTGCTAAATATATATCTGTTTGGTGGCGGAGAATTTATTCTCTTTCTTAACACCCTTCTCTGAGATGTACGAGCTTAGAGGTTATATATCGGCATAAATCAATAATACGGTGTAGATTGTCGATGCGGCATGTTTGTGTTTCCAAAGTTAAATAATCACTGACATTGATTTTTGGGAAGATTAAAAATAAGTGGAGTTTTAATGAATCTTTAATTAGTTTGAAATGTGAATTGATAATTTAAACTATAAAATTTGGGAAATGATCGAGAGTGGAGTATCACCAGTTTTGCTTCAAGCGATAGGTAAATCTTTAATTAGATTTGAGCGGGAAATGGTACCAATAACACCGTGGTAGTAGTTATGGAGTATGACCAGTTTTGCTCCATGGGATGAATAGGTTGTGTAATGACCCGTATTTTGATGGGGTAATAATTAACTTATTTAATTATTTAAATAACGAATATATTATTTAATCGTCGACGTTAGAATGTATAATTATATTATAATTATACCGAGCTCGAAATGACGCTGCAGTTCGTAATTTGGCGATTCAAACTTCAACTGAGTGTACAGGATTCGTTTTAAATCGGATTTCTGTGAAACAAGAAACGTATGGAGCTGGTGGAGTATATTTTTCTAGTGGAAGAGAAAAATCGGGATTTCGTCGTGTAGATTTTTAGATATGTCCAAATCAAATTTTAAAATAGTCGCTATGGAATTATTAATAATTTAATTCTATTTAAAAGGGTTTTTGACCATAACTTGAGCAGACAATCGAATTAGACCACGAAACCAGTTCCGTTGAGTTCGTATCGTCATTTAGAGTCAGAAAACATATATGGTTTGTTATTTTTGAACATTGGAAAATTTGGTGTCTAAAGGAGCACTTAGGGTGCGTAGAAAATAGCGTACCGGGAAACAGTCTCGGAATGCGACGAACTGTGTACCATTGGGTTCGTATTAATTAATCGTTATAAGAAAGTCAAGTTTCGCGGCAAATCGATGACGTATGTGACTTCGGTGGCCAAAAACGCCTTATTCTGAGTTAACCATTTATACGTTTTAAACAGGGGTAACTTTATTTGAATGGTTAACGGGTCAAACGAACTTGGAATTCAACGAAACAAGTTTCATACGAAACCTTAGGAAGAGGTCTAGTGAAACGTCAAGGCCTCATATTTTTAGGATTTTTTCTGTAATTTTAATGAATTATTGCTCGGTGTTTTTCATCGATATTTTATAAGGGATTTTCGCAAACGGTGTCGGAATTCGACGAAACCTGTCCCATTGGATCCGGAATATTTTTCTATGCTAGGAATAGCTTAGTTTGTCAAAAGTAGAGATCGTATGAATTGGTTTTAAGGTGGTACTTCGTAGCTAAGTTTTAATATAATTAAATATTCAATTAAATGGTCCAATTCTCAAATCCCTTATAAATAACCCCTCTTTGTTTTGTTAAGACCTAATTTTCATTCTGATCAAAATTCCTCTAAAACCAAATCAAAACAAAATGGTGTCTTCTTTATATCCACAAACAAAAGAAAAACTCTGAAATCATTTCCGTCCTGTTATTCAAATCGAAAGTGTCCCCGTTAGTTCTGTGCTCGAAGTCGAGACCTGGAAGTGGTTCGAAGGTTCGGATGAAGGAGCGGTTTTGGCAAATGGATCTAGTGGTGTTGCGTTCGATGTTGGAGAGGAGTGGTGTTCTTATCCATGCGTGTTGGCGTTGAGGGGAGCTCCGGCGGCTTGGATTGAAATGCGACAGGTGGTGAGGCGTTGTGAGGCAGTAGGTCGAGGTTTGAGCGAGGGCGTCGAGTGTGCATTCAGGGTGATAGGCGGGTGGAGTTTTGGACGTTGAGTACTGTGGTGATGACGGCGATGGGAGTTTGTGGTCGGAGCGATGGCCAGAGTTGGTCAAAAGAGAGGTTAACGGTAATTTAGTGAGGAAGCATGTTTCTGTGTCTTGCGAATTTGTGGAAAGATAGGGATGAACGTGGCAGGTTTAGTTGGGGTAGTGGGCTTCAGTGAAAGGAGATGGGCCATAAGGAAAAGGTTAAAGCCCAAAAACACTTTAATTAATTTAGTTAATTTTAATTTAAAATGTATAAACTTGTTAATCGAATAACTTCGTCATACTGAATCAGAATCACGAACCGTAAGTTGCGTTGGGACCGTATGGACGGACACTACACCATAGAGCTGACTGGAAGTGGATTCGAGCTCGTATAAATTTATGGAGAAATAAATTGTTTGATTCAAATCAAATAACAGTTTATCGTTCTTTAACGATGAACTGCAAATGTGAGTAAAAACTCACTAACTCTGTACTTTATTTTTGATAACTGTTGATTGATTGTTGTATCGATAATTTGGACTGTTAAATAGATTTGATTGAAAACATAGATATAGATATATATATATATAGAAAACTGTCAATCAAATATTCAGTCTATTGGTCAGTACATTTCATATTAGAATGAAATTGATGTATATTATACTGTGTAACATCTGTGGATGCAGGGAGACAGGTTGGAGGAATCCGACTGGGTTCCTCAACAATTATTTTACTGTTTTCATATATTGTGATATATGTTGTGATTTATAATCTGCTATTGATTATGGATGTTAGAACGATATTGATCATCGTTGTTTGATATTTTAAATACCATAAGAAACCCTGAGTTGTAAAGAGGAATATTTCAATGTATATCGAAATAAAGGAGTTTTATAAAATCAACCGATTTTATAAAAGGAAACAATTTGAAAATAGAGTATTTATAAAACGAACACGGTTTTATAAAAGGAAGTATTTAGAAAATAAATAGAATTATAAAGGGATATTTATTTAGAAAATAAATAGAATAAAGGAATATTTATTTAGAAGATAAATAAAACGTTATCAAAAGGAAATATTTGTAACGGTAAATAGAAGTTATAAAAAGGAAATATTTGTAACGGTAAATAGAAGTTATAAAAAGGAAATATTTGTAACGGTAAGTAAACGTTATAAAAAGGAAATAGTTGTAACGGAAAACGTAGTTTATCAAAAGGAGTTAATCAAACGTAGTTTATCAAAAGGAGTTAATCAAACGTAGTTTATCAAAAGGAGTTTATCGAATTTAGTTATTCGATAGAGTTAATCAGAAGAAGTTTATCGAATTTAGTTATTCGATAGAGTTAAATCAATAGAGTTAATCGACTTATAGTATTCGAATAAGAGTAAATCAAATAGAGTTAAACAATATTAGAAACTTACTAGAGATTGGTAAGTTGAATATTTTTCTGAGTGTTGATCTGATGTTGGTTTCGGCCTTCGGGGTTTATACTTAGAGAATTGTTCTCTTACTAGTTTACAGTCAGGGACTAATAGTTGTGGAATGGTAGTGATGCGTGAATGAGGATTGGAAATGTTTTCCAATGTTAATAACGTATATTTTCTAAATATAGAAAATAAGGAAATATGAATGTATATGTATATATATATGATGATGTTTGATCGATCGAATTTCTATCTAGAAATAAGATCGTTGTTTGTACACTGACATGTTTTCATTGATAGTTAAATCACAGACTATCAAGTTTTGACCATATTTACGTTGTTAATATGGAGAGACCGGTTGGATTATTATCCGAAGAACCACTCCGTATCGACATAAGCGTTGTGATCAAATACGATGAAGATAATTGAAGACAGAGTAAAGCGCAAGGGCTGTCCTGTTTACAGAATAGTGCCTTCGGTTTCGTTCAATCCCAGAACGAACGTAAATGGACGAATGTCTGACAGAATAGTTCCAATGATCGAAAGAGTTGGACTGTACAAATATATATGGTGGCCAACGGATTTATTCCCTTCGCATAATATCCAGAATCTATTTGTGCAGATCCAACTAATGATTAACGGATCTGATAATGTGGCATTCAAAGTGATCGTGTTATCAATGAATGGAAAGTAAGCGTAGTTTCTAGCCTCACATCCGGTAAATGACAAAAATCGGGCAGGCAGCATGGCTAAGTCGGTCGCACCGAAGTAGGGTGTATAATCACCTATCTAGACAATATTCATTTGCTTCTTTAATCTATCAATGCTGTCCCATATATATATACGGGAAACGGTTGCTGATCCCAACCGTTGGTGATGTACATTTGATACACTCAAGCGAAATGAGTGGTCGGTCATGTGTGGCTGAGTTACAAGATGTTCTTGTTGAACTCCAGTGTATCGTTCCTAGAGTACACTGATCGGAAGGTGGTTCCATACCTTGTCATAGTTGGAAATCCAATCATCCAATACACACCCGCGGTTTTGATTGTATACTATATATGTAGAACGTGAGATGAAAGCGTTTCTGCTAGATTGATATCTAATTGTATTTAGACATTATTATAATATCAGTGATACTACTTTTCAAAGATGTTGGATTCTCATAAGGGAAAAAACCCGTTCCGTTATACGGCGTGGTCTTATGAGATATCGTTTTACTAGTTCAAATAGTTTTAAACTGTTTTACTCATACCAGTCCCATGACTGACCCGGAGTTTACTTTGTTGTTTTCCCTAAACTCTTGGGTGCCTAAATTTGTACGGGCAGTCAAGTAGTCGGGATTTTACAGATACACTTGGAGAGCTTGGAGCAGGAGGCTTCAGGATTCTATAGCTATTATTATTTCCGCTGTTGTTGTAAGTGCTGGACTCTGATAAGTTCTATTGTATATATAACTGTTTGTATTTCAAAAGTTATGTTATATTTTATTCGTTCCGCTGTGAGATTCGTTTTACTCTGATGATGATGTTCTTCTTCTTCTTCTATTCTATTAGTTCTACCTTATCTATTCTCACCCTCTATCTTCTTTCTATTAGTTTCTTGAATTTCAAGTGCAATTTGGGGTTGGACTTGTGTTATTTAGTCAGCTCAAATTGGACCGGATTTTCGGGTCATTACAGGTTGGGATTGGGAAATTAAACAAATGATTACTTCGGTAAGGTGCGCTAATCCCGACTAGTTTGGAAAACCTTAATATGGTTTGAAATGATATCCAAAGGAAGATTAAAGAATAAATTAAAATAATTTATCTTTGATAAAATTAATGGGAACCTTTCCCAAAGGATATGAATATTTAAATAAAAGAATATTTGGAATTGGAATGAGGTGAATGTTGTGTTTTATAGCACTTGTTTATTATATACGCGAGTTATTCGGAAAGACCGGGTTTATACCCATTCTAAATAATTGATTTGACGATAAGTCGACGATGAAGATGGTGGTTGAAGACCAGAGGTCTTCACATCATTTGGATGATTACTGATGTCTTGATTGGGCTGTACACCCAAGACGAGGTTATAAGTGGTGATCGTCCAGACGTACTTTGAGATCGACAGATATGCTAGGGCCTCTCTCCTGTATTGGACATATGGGACGAGGAATAAGGTGCCTCCGGTTTCATTCAGACCCAGAACGAACTTGTAAATGGACTGTGTGTTTGACATTGGATTTTATTCTGTATTGATTGATTTTTGTCAAATATATATCTGTTTGGCAGCAGAGAATTTATTCCCTTGCTTAACGCCCTTCTCTGAGACGTACGAGCTCAGAGGTTATATATCGATAGATATCAGTCGCATGGCATGAATTTCCTATGTGGCATGCTGAGATGCTAATGATCAAGGTTTCTGTTGAAAAACAGAGTCTTATGGTTGATGATCAAAGCACGGCTTTAATATAGCATAACTTTGTGTATAGCGTTAATTCGCGAGCCTCACACCTCGGTATGAGTCAAAAACGGGATCGGACCATTGGGAGAACATGATGTTTCTTTCTAGCAGTGGGTGGTGTCAGAGTTTCACAAGCCCTGACATTTTTAAATTTTTACCTATGTGGTTGTTGGATTGCGAGGCTCCTCAGATATATCGGTCTCTACGGAGTCGATGGATATACGCCCAATAGGGCGGGGAAACGTGTATTCAGGAGTAACTAATACTCAAATGTAAGGGAGGACCGGCCCAACCGATCCAAGGGTCTACTGCGGGAGATCCTGAGACATTGGCTAAAGTGTCTCGAAGCAGTGAGGAGCCATCCTTAGCCTTGATTCATGACGGAAATCCAATTCCCAATACGTGACACTTCGGTTTTGTTTATAGAGCTTAGTATTGGCCACATGATAGATGGTATCCATGCCGCCTATGATTGATACATTTATATTTGAAGTTGTTAATACACGTTGCACTTATAATAGTATCAAATGATTTGTTTTAAACGTACTAAGCATGTTTGGCTATTATAAGGTAAAACTCTATCCTCCGGCTTGCATTGCATTGTGTGATGGGACCTGAGTCTTATAATAGCTTCATTTTTCAAAAAGCATTGCACTGTTTATAACTGTTTATGCATTGTATTCTTGAGAGGAAACCCATTCCGTGTTATACGGCGTGGTCCCTTGATTTACTTTATTTTTAAAGTAAAGCTTTAATAACTATTTTAGTTCTCACACCAGTCACGTGACTGACCTAGAGTTTATTGTTTTAACCTAAACTCTGGGTGCCCCTATTTTCCACACGGGCAACTAGTAGTTTTGGTTTTGTAGATTTATATTCACAGGATCCTGGTTTACAGCTGGAGCGATATTCGGAAAGCTCTGTATCCGTTTATCTCCTTTAGTTGTGTTTTGTATTATTTTCCGCTGCTATGTAATGTATTTTAATCTATGATATTTCTCTGATGTATAATATATATGTTAACTTTGTATATTCTAGTACTCTGATGTAAATTGTTGTAATAAGCAATGAAATGTTCTTCTGTTTGTGTTCCGATGTGTGTTGTTCTCAAAGCAATCCGGGCTTTCCTTCACGGGGAAGTTCGGGTCGTTATAGTCAAATTGGAAATTTGGACCCTAATAATTTCAAAGGGTTTTTAAACCACAAACAAAATGAAAATTCGTTTAGAAACAATTCAGTTAAATGTGTTTGGATCCCAAAAGATAACAAAATGAATTCAAATATGATTAAATGAATTTGGGTTCCTAAGGGCACTTTAACAGATACTAATGGATTGTTATATAAACGGGTTTGGGTAACAAAATGTGTAAAAGAAGCTAAGAGTGGTAAAACAGTCTTTGTTAGACCACTCGGTATTATAAATATTTAGGTACCGAGGGAGGCTAAGGAACAACTATGCTTAAGAGAGATAAAATTCAAATTGTTCCATTTTATTGAATTATTTGGAGTTCCTTAGCCATAGATTTCTGAGTTGGAGATTCATTGATTCACATCGATTACGGTAAGTCAGCTATGATCTCTAAATTAGTAATTTTATTTTTGTGTTGAGGCTAATTTTTATTAACACTGTCATAGTATTTTTGACATATCTTAAGCTTCTTAACTTCAAATTGCAAAATCATCGATTTTTTGAAATTAGATTCAATTGTCTGCAACTTTTATGCCTTGAGTATTTCCAGATTCTGAACTTAAACTGATGAAAAACCGCAATTCAATTGAAATTTAGTTTTTAGACTGATAGTTAAATTTCAGACAGTGTTGTAGTATTTGAGCGTGTCTTAAACATTGTTAATAGAATTTTAAAATTTATGATGTTATGGAAAGCTAATGAACTCAACTTTGCTGTTTTGAGTTTCTTCTAATTCATCTTGAAAATTATTGAAAAACTGCACTCAATACAGCGGACTACTTGAAAGCTACAACTGATAAGTTGTGATAATTTCATAGTTTTTGGATTGGCTTGATTATCTTAAGTTTGAAATCATTTGCGATTGATTGTTGTATTTCATGGATTATAATTTTAGGATTTGAATTCTTAAAATAATTTTTTATCAAGCGATTTCAAATAATTTGCTTTTGATTTGAATCATCGATTGTGTCTTGTACTTGTTAAAATACTTTGAAACATTCTCTTGAAATTCTTGCTTTGAAACTGATTTTCTGCTGCTTTGATAAATGGAATTGATTTGTTAAGATTGGTTTGAGTGTCTTGCTAACTGGAAGATGAGTTGAAAATTTAGGGACTATACTTCATTAAATTCCATTGGCAATTTGAATTACATTTACAAGTGGTTTTAAAATTGTCTAGGAGTAATCAGTTTTAGAAGTATTAGAAAATTCCATATTCTACTGATTGATTTTTGAAATTAATTTTGAACTTGCATTAATATTTCAAAAACCCCTTTTAAAATTGATATTTTCAATTTTAAAATTATTTTTGATTATTTATTCAAAAATTGAAATTAACAATCGATTCGAACAATTTTGGAACTCATCAAAATTATTATTCGATTTATGAAATTGTGATGAGTTATGACTATGGTATATTTCAGAACAAGAGAAAATATTAATTATATTCTCATGATGATTGGACAGATTTATAATATTTTCGAGTTAGTGCTTATTTCACGATCATCTTCTATTTCTACCATATTTCTGTCACTCATCATGGTTTTATATAATGTGGGGAGTTTAAGTTATATTTTGAAATAAGGAAAAATTTATAATAAAAAACTTGGTATTCACTCTCATTTAAAAGTCCGCGCGGTTATGCATGGGTGAATCACCTTAATCTATATGTGCTTCCATTCTCAGTTAAAAGTCCTCGCGATTATGCATGGATGGAACTCATAAGAGTGGATAAAATTTAAGTTACTACTAACCCCATTTAAAAGTCCTAGCATTATGCGTGGTTAGAAAGTGCTTAAATAATTTTGTGCTTAAAATTTGAAATTTATTTGAAAATTATGAAATTTATAATCCTATATTTGAATCTTAAAAACTCTCCTCATTTTTATAAAATCAATCGTAAATCCATCATTCTAAAAAGTGAAATTTGTTTCTAATTTGAAGATGTAAAGACCACGGGTTTTTCGACTCCGAAAATCGACACAAAACCCAGTGTCGACTATTCAGACATCGAAAATACCGTATCATTAATAGAAGAAATTAGAGGGTGAGATAGAAAAGATATAACTAATAGAATAGAAGAAGAAGAACACAACTGAGCATAATCAAAGTAAACACGAATCTCACAGCGGAACGAATAAAATATATTATATAACATAACCTTTGAAATACAAATCAGTAACTTTATATACATACCATCATCAGAGCACAACAGTCATTTCTGGAACAGTTATAAACACCTGTTTCCAGATACAAACAAGGTCCACAGTGGAATATATGATAGCCTATAGCTAACCGGTGAAGCCTCCTGCTTCCAGCTCCTTCAAATAAATCTGTGAAATCCCGACTACTTGACTGCCCGTACAAATTTGGGCACCCAAGAGTTTAGGGAAAACAAAACAAAATAAACTCTGGGTCAGTCATGGGACTGGTGTGAGTAAACTCCAACCACTTGTTTAACTTTAAAAATCCTTTCAAAAGAAAAGGTAATAGTAAGACCAGCCCACACATAAACACGGACGGTTTTTACCTTACTATAACCCAAAACACTTTGATACGAAAATCTAGTGATATTATAATAATGTCTACATCAAGTAAATAACCAAATAGCAGAACGCTTGCATCTCACGCTCCACATACATAGTATAAAATCAAAAACCGCATGGCGCTTATTGGAGATTGGATTTCCAACATGACAAGGTATGGAGCCACCTTCCGCTAGTGTATCTCTAGAGAGGAATACACTGGGTTCAACAAGAACATCTTGTAACCCGGCCCACACATGACCGACCACTCATTTCGCTTGAGTGTATTGAATGTATATCACCAACGGTTGGGATCAGCAACCGCCTCCCGACTGGGACAGCATCGAATAGAATAAGAAATTAAATGAACCTCTAGATAGGTGATTATACATCCTAATGGGTGCGACCCACATAGCCATGCTGCCTGCCCGATTTTTGTCCTTTCCCGGTTGTTGAGGTCTGAGGCTACGAATACTTACCATTCATTGATAGCACAATCACTTTGAATGCCACATTGTCCGATCCGCTAATCACTAGTTGAGTTTGCACAAATATTCTGGATATTATGCTAAGGGATAAATCCGTTGCAACCATATATATTCATATAGACCAACCCATTTGATCATTGGAAATACTCTGTCAGACATTCGTCCATTTACGTTCGTTCTTGGATTGAACGAAACCGAAGGCACTATTTCTATGTAATAGAAAAAGTCCTTGCACTTTACTCCGTCTTCAATATATTCAGCATACTTGGTTCGCAACGCTTATGCCGATACGGAGTGGTTCTTCGGATAATAATCCAACCGGTCTCTCCATATTGACAACGATGGTCAAAAACTTCGATAGTCTGTGATTTAACTATCGAATAAAAACAAGTGTTCATCCAAACATATCAAACAAATCACTGGGCTCTTTAATTAATATTTCATTAATTAAATCTCTTCTCCATTTCCTTATCAATATTTGTTAACCAAATATTTCCAATAACCATATTGGCCCTTTACGCTATTTGGAAAGCATTTCCCGATATCAACTTCTTTTATTTTCTATATATTAGAAAATATCTCTATTTGCAATTGGAAACAATTCCAATCACTTATCTCTATCCCGACTATTTTAATTATACTCAGGAAATATTTACTTGTTATATTTCCAAAATTCCATCACTTGGGTTTAAAACGAATGTTGTGTAAAACATCGTTACAACAACCCAAAATATTTTATTCAACTAACTCTTTTTCAAACACTTCTCTTCGAGACTGGATCTTGCTATTTATCCATTAAAAATGAAATCAATCAAGTTGGGGTAAAATTACCTCTCAGACCTTAACTGAAAACATCCTCAACTTCAAAACGGCAAAACCACTTACCTCGAATAAACACACTATACAATCCAATTATTCATTTTTAAACATGTATAAAGTTCGCTTTCTATTTCTAATTTATAGATTTCTCTTTCTGTTTCCAATACTCTATTTTGATTTCATTTCCTTATCGAATTCTACATATATCGATACATTGATTTATAACTATCAAATTATCTTAAAAATAATCTAACTCCTTAAATTTCCGGAAAAATTTCGCTATAACCTCCCCTGTATCGGGAGCATCGGGAAATTTCAAATAGCTTCCCGGTATCTTCCCCAATCAAAAGAAAAAGGAAAAGCCAAGCGGCTTGCCGATACGGCGCATAAAATCTCATATATGAATTAAACATGTACCTTTTTGTTGGGCACACAAATTAAAATCTTCATATACTTCATCATGTACCTGTCTAACACATGTTTACCTGTTTTCAATTCAATTCAACACTATCTAATCGTTTGAATTCAGTTCCGCCCATTTATTCTTTAAATCGGCCATTTTGCCTATTTTACTCCTTTGTTTGAACATAGCATTTTCAAACAAAATATTTAACTTGCTCATAACCAAATTTCGTTTCAATTTCATTTTATTTACCTTTTTGACTTCAAATATAAATTTCCAAATCAAATTCCCTTATTCAAAGTCCTATATCAATTCAAAATCCCATTAACTAATTACTATTCAAATTAGTTAATTCTATTCAATAAATCAAAAATCCGATTCCTGTTTCAAAAATCAACTCATTACTTCACTTGAGTACAGATATATTTCACCTCTCAAAACCTGGGATTTTCTTAAATAAAAATGCGGATTTTATTTTCTTAAAATCCTTTTATAAAATTAAATAAACCGTTATGGTTTTTAAATGGTTTTGGCGCTGCTCTTTTAAAATTTTGATTTTGACATATCTCAAAATTTATACGACGAAATCCAGATTTTTCTCCTCCATCAGAAAACTGTTATCAAATTGGTCCTGACGTTTCTTGTTTCAAAGAATTTCGACTTCAATTGAGTTCTGTATATCCAATTGAAGTTCGAACCGCCAATTTACGAACTGCAGCGCTGCGGCGAGTTCGTTTTAATTATATTTATATATAAACTTTTAAACTTCGTTAAAATGAATTCAACTCCATTTTAGCTCTATTTGAATTTCTTGATTCAAATTCCAATCTCACTTTTATTTGAATTCTATATTCAAATTCCAATTCCTTTTTCTATTTGAATTCTATGTTCAAATTCTATTTCCTTTTCTATTTGAATTCTAAATTCAAATTTCCATTTCCTTTTCTATTATTCAAATTCTATATTTAAATTTCCTTTATTCAACTCCCATTTAAATTCCTATATTAAAATTCTATAGTTGAATTTCCTTTTCTATTTTATATTCAAATTCAATACTTGAATTTCTATTTCAATTCCATATTCAAATTCAATACTTGAAATGCCATTTGAATTCTATTATTCAATTTCTATTTCAATTCTTCTTTGAAATTCAATATTTCAAATTCAATTCAATTCTTCTTTGAAATTCAATATTTCAAATTTATTTATTCAAATTCCTTTATTCCTCTATTCACATTCCTTTATTCACATTCCTTTATGGATTTCTATATTCAAATTCCATATTCAATTCTGTTTGAATTCTCGATTCAAATTCTATATTCAATTCTGTTTGAATTATCTATATTCAAATTCCTTTATTAAGTTTCCATTTGAATTTCTATATTCAAAATTCTATTTCAAATTCTTTTATTCAAATCCCTTTGAATTCCTCTTTGAATTTTCTTTATTCAAATTCTATATTTGAATTTCATTATTCAATTTCATTTTCAATTCTATTTGGATCTATTTGAATTTTCTATATTCAAATTTCAAATTCAATTCTATTTGAATCTTCTATATTCAAATTTCAAATTTCAATTCTATTTTAGAAAAATAGAATTTCCTTTCTAATTCTTAAATATCCTTTTTCATGATATTTTTAAATATCATTACTTAAGCCCAGTGACATTTAAACACACAAAGCAACCAATTATTTATTTTTCTAACACATCATATATAACAATATATATGCAAACAAATAAACAAACAGATAATATATTTTTGAGGAATCCAGTTGGATTCCCCCAACCTGTTTTCCTGCATCCACAGATGTTAGCACATAAATAATACCCATTCTGCTTCGTGGCAGAATATCGTGGTATAGAAGGTCATCCACTAATCATAGCGTGGGGCGTATAGGGTAATCATCCGCTATGAAACTACGGTCATCCGCTAATGAGACTGCGGGAATCCAACCAATCAATCAACCCAATATATATATAATAGCCTAAATAACTAATATATATAAAACAAGCAGAAAAATCCAAACAAGCAACAACAATTATTTTTACGAAGTAAAATAATTATAAATAAAAGGTGAGTGAGATTTACTCACCGTGAGTTCGTCTGCCAAATATCCCGTTCATTTCCATATCGTTTGCCACGAATCTACTTGGATGAAATTAATCGGGTACCTTTGATTATTTTAAATTAATCGATTTAGCTGTTTTTCCCTTCCAATTTGAATTACTAAGAATTAGTCTATGTATTATATATTATTAAATAACGTATACCTCGCTGTTGTATAACTAGATAAATTTGATGAAGCTACTCGCCAATAGACTCTGCTGAAACAACCCCTTAAAACTACTATTATCCATTATGACAATTCATCGAACGCTTTGTAGGCCATCTCCATTTCCTTTCCTATTAACGTAGCTGTTGTCTTATAGCTGCTACCCCACCCAAATGATCCAACATCACTGCTTATTTGCCTGAACTCCATCAACTTGTAACGTCCAGGCAGTCTCCACCATCAGAAATCCTCATTCCCATCGTCCATTGCAATCATGTCAGACCACAAAAACTCCTACCAAATCACGATGAATCCCCCAGCTCCTCCATCCCATCTCACCGCTCGAGTTTGAGCTTCGATTCAAACTCCACCCCACTTTAAACCAGGGTACATCGCAACCCTCAGTTGCATCCAGGAACGCGTCGACCTCGCTAGAAATTGCCGTATCCCTTTTCTCCACTCACATACCTCATCGCGAACCCCGAACTCCATTGATCAAATCGAGATGCTAAAAATCGCACCCCCCTTTGAGTTGTCGAGCTTCAGATGCCATCGCGATTCAAAAACTCAGCCGAACCCTCTGAAAATTGAATCGCGAGTTCCAGACTGATGTGGGACTTCAGGGAATCGAACGAAGTCTTCGATTTGATTCTCTTTGCTCTTTGTTTTAAATGATGGATTGATTTCCGCGAATTACTCGAGAGGAAGAAAAATGGAAATGAAGACTTACAGTATGTTTCTGGTTTTGGTAAATGACTGTAAAAGAGGGCAGCGGCTTGATTTATAGAGGATGATAGGGAACCAAAAGTACGAACCCATTAATTTGTTGTTTGCTTGATTTTGAGGATGGGAGACAATTTAATCGGCTCGAAGAAAGAATAGCTGCGATGTGAAAACATTTAGGTCGGCTGATTTTAAACATAGGGTGGCCATGATTAGATTAGGTAATTTATTTGATTTTATTTTTATTAAATAACTAAAATATCTCGCAGTCCCCTAGCTTAATGTCCTAAACTGCTATCTAGTCGCAATGACCGACGTTACAAGATTATAATGTCATTCTGAACCCAATGGAACCCATTCTGAATTTTAATTCGACTTGTATATAAGAGATACAATTTAAATTAACAATTTAAATTAAATTTGATTTAAAATATAAATCAATTCCAAACAATTAAATTCGTCGATAACAAAATATCATTATCATTCTAATTCAATATAAAATTTATATAAATCGGCTAAATTGTTTTCAATATAGTTTTAACTCTAAATCCGATTGGTTTCTTCTTCGTATACGATTATTCAATATATTTGATATTAAACCATATATCGATTATTAAATCGATAAATCCAATAAAAATTCATTTATATTATATATTCAATATTTAAAACCATACTAAATATTTAAAATAAACTGTTCAAAAATCTGGGTCGTTACATTCTTCCCCCCTTAAAATAATTTCGTCCTCGAAATTGCTAAGGTAGGAAAAATGGTACAAATCTATTACTTTTCAAAAATTCACTTATGTTGAAACTCAACTCCTCATATTTCAACAAATTTAATTCCACCAAAACTTTTGGTCTTCCTTCATTTAATTTGAATGATCTACGATCAATCCATTTATATCCAATCTATGTTCTATTAAACTAATTCAAATTGATTCTAGTCAATTGATTCACCCTGAACCATTTAACTTGCTTAAGTTAAATTTTAATTCCAGAATCCAAATCCCAGGGTTTTCATTTCAAATCCTTTTTGAAATCACATATATTTATAACTAATTCAAATTCAAAACATTTGAATATTTCCAAACTATTTATTTTCTTCCAAACAAATTTCCATCAAAAATTTTCTAAGGTAGCAATCCATCACTTAGAAACTTGAAAATGAACACTGATGATGTTGCAATCATCATCAGAATTATTTTCCAGCCACTGAAGTGAGTTCAGTGCTTTATCTATTTCAAAATCCATTCAAATATGATTTTTATTCAAACGGTCTTCTCAAAACAAAGCTATATCCTTTTAATATACTTCGAAAATATTTTCAAACTTCCCAGGATTTAAATTCCAATTGATGATTTGAATCCAGTTTTAATTCGTCTCAATTGTATATTTCATTCAGATACAAATTCTATTTTGGTTCTAATTACCCATTCCAATTTTATAATCTCATTGGATTATAATCCTAACAATCAACACATCCATATATAATATAATAATTTCATAAAATTATTCCTTCTATATAAAAATAGAAATTTGGGTAAAATTATTTCATCTACCCATTTTAAAACTATATCGTGTTCAATCTTCTGTTCAAGTATTTACAAACTCTTATCGATGTCGTGGCGTCCCACGATTCGACCAGAATTCATAAACCACTCTACAGACTAGCCAACACAATATAAAACAACTTTTATATCAATTTACAAATACGCTCCCTCGTATATATACACTCAACTCATTCTAGGGTACTACTGACCCTATCTCTAATGAGTACATTCCAACAAGCCTAGGTATTCGCTCAACCTGGCTCTGATACCACTGTAACGACCACGGGGTTTTCGACTCCGAAAATCGACACAAAACCCAGCGTCGACTGTTCAGACATCGAAAATACCGTATCATTAATAGAAGAAATTAGAGGGTGAGATAGAAAAGATAGAACTAATAGAATAGAAGAAGAAGAACACAACTGAGCATAATCAAAGTAAACACGAATCTCACAGCGGAACGAATAAAATATATTATATAACATAACTTTTGAAATACAAATCAGTAACTTTATATACATACCATCATCAGAGCACAACAGTCATTTCTGGAACAGTTATAAACACCTGTTTCCAGATACAAACAAGGTCCACAGCGGAATATATGATAGCCTATAGCTAACCGGTGAAGCCTCCTGCTTCCAGCTCCTTCAAATAAATCTGTGAAATATCGACTACTTGACTGCCCGTACAAATTTGGGCACCCAAGAGTTTAGGGAAAACAAAACAAAATAAACTCTGGGTCAGTCATGGGACTGGTGTGAGTAAACTCCAACCACTTGTTTAACTTTAAAAATCCTTTCAAAAGAAAAGGTAATAGTAAGACCAGCCCACACATAAACACGGACGGTTTTTACCTTACTATAACCCAAAACACTTTGATACAAAAATCTAGTGATATTATAATAATGTCTACATCAAGTAAATAACCAAATAGCAGAACGCTTGCATCTCACGCTCCACATACATAGTATAAAATCAAAAACCGCATGGCGCTTATTGGAGATTGGATTTCCAACATGACAAGGTATGGAGCCACCTTCCGCTAGTGTATCTCTAGAGAGGAATACACTGGGTTCAACAAGAACATCTTGTAACCCGGCCCACACATGACCGACCACTCATTTCGCTTGAGTGTATTGAATGTATATCACCAACGGTTGGGATCAGCAACCGCCTCCCGACTGGGACAGCATCGAATAGAATAAGAAATTAAATGAACCTCTAGATAGGTGATTATACATCCTAATGGGTGCGACCCACATAGCCATGCTGCCTGCCCGATTTTTGTCCTTTCCCGGTTGTTAAGGTCTGAGGCTACGAATACTTACCATTCATTGATAGCACAATCACTTTGAATGCCACATTGTCCGATCCGCTAATCACTAGTTGAGTTTGCACAAATATTCTGGATATTATGCTAAGGGATAAATCCGTTGCAACCATATATATTCATATAGACCAACCCATTTGATCATTGGAAATACTCTGTCAGACATTCGTCCATTTACGTTCGTTCTTGGATTGAACGAAACCGAAGGCACTATTTCTATGTAATAGAAAAAGTCCTTGCACTTTACTCCGTCTTCAATATATTCAGCATACTTGGTTCGCAACGCTTATGCCGATACGGAGTGGTTCTTCGGATAATAATCCAACCGGTCTCTCCATATTGACAACGATGGTCAAAAACTTCGATAGTCTGTGATTTAACTATCGAATAAAAACAAGTGTTCATCCAAACATATCAAACAAATCACTGGGCTCTTTAATTAATATTTCATTAATTAAATCTCTTCTCCATTTCCTTATCAATATTTGTTAACCAAATATTTCCAATAACCATATTGGCCCTTTACGCTATTTGGAAAGCATTTCCCGATATCAACTTCTTTTATTTTCTATATATTAGAAAATATCTCTATTTGCAATTGGAAACAATTCCAATCACTTATCTCTATCCCGACTATTTTAATTATACTCAGGAAATATTTACTTGTTATATTTCCAAAATTCCATCACTTGGGTTTAAAACGAATGTTGTGTAAAACATCGTTACAACAACCCAAAATATTTTATTCAACTAACTCTTTTTCAAACACTTCTCTTCGAGACTGGATCTTGCTATTTATCCATTAAAAATGAAATCAATCAAGTTGGGGTAAAATTACCTCTCAGACCTTAACTGAAAACATCCTCAACTTCAAAACGGCAAAACCACTTACCTCGAATAAACACACTATACAATCCAATTATTCATTTTTAAACATGTATAAAGTTCACTTTCTATTTCTAATTTATAGATTTCTCTTTCTGTTTCCAATACTCTATTTTGATTTCATTTCCTTATCGAATTCTACATATATCGATACATTGATTTATAACTATCAAATTATCTTAAAAATATTCTAACTCCTTAAATTTCCGGAAAAATTTCCCCATAACCTCCCCTGTATCGGAAGCATCGGGAAATTTCAAATAGCTTCCCGGTATCTTCCCCAATCAAAAGAAAAAGGAAAAGCCAAGCGGCTTGCCGATACGGCGCATAAAATCTCATATATGAATTAAACATGTACCTTTTTGTTGGGCACACAAATTAAAATCTTCATATACTTCATCATGTACCTGTCTAACACATGTTCACCTGTTTTTAATTCAATTCAACACTATCTAATCGTTTGAATTCAGTTCCGCCCATTTATTCTTTAAATCGGCCATTTTGCCTATTTTACTCCTTTGTTTGAACATAGCATTTTCAAACAAAATATTTAACTTGCTCATAACCAAATTTCGTTTCAATTTCATTTTATTTCCCTTTTTGACTTCAAATATAAATTTCCAAATCTAATTCCCTTATTCAAAGTCCTATATCAATTCAAAATCCCATTAACTAATTACTATTCAAATTAGTTAATTCTATTCAATAAATCAAAAATCTGATTCCTGTTTCAAAAATCAACTCATTACTTCACTTGAGTACAGATATATTTCACCTCTCAAAACCTGGGATTTTCTTAAATAAAAATGTGGATTTTATTTTCTTAAAATTCTTTTATAAAATTAAATAAACCGTTATGGTTTTTAAATGGTTTTGGCGCTGCTCTTTTAAAAATTTGATTTTGACATATCTCAAAATTTATACGACGAAATCCATATTTTTCTCCTCCATCAGAAAACTGTTATCAAATTGGTCCTGACGTTTCTTGTTTCAAAGAATTTCGACTTCAATTGAGTTCTGTATATCCAATTGAAGTTCGAACCGCCAATTTACGAACTGTAGCGCTGCGGCGAGTTCGTTTTAATTATATTTATATATAAACTTTTAAACTTCGTTAAAATGAATTCAACTCCATTTTAGCTCTATTTGAATTTCTTGATTCAAATTCCAATCTCACTTTTATTTGAATTCTATATTCAAATTCCAATTCCTTTTTCTATTTGAATTCTATGTTCAAATTCTATTTCCTTTTCTATTTGAATTCTAAATTCAAATTTCCATTTCCTTTTCTATTATTCAAATTCTATATTTAAATTTCCTTTATTCAACTCCCATTTAAATTCCTATATTCAAATTCTATAGTTGAATTTCCTTTTCTATTTTATATTCAAATTCAATACTTGAATTTCTATTTCAATTCCATATTCAAATTCAATACTTGAAATGCCATTTGAATTCTATTATTCAATTTCTATTTCAATTCTTCTTTGAAATTCAATATTTCAAATTCAATTCAATTCTTCTTTGAAATTCAATATTTCAAATTTATTTATTCAAATTCCTTTATTCCTCTATTCACATTCTTTATTCACATTCCTTTATGGATTTCTATATTCAAATTCCATATTCAATTCTGTTTGAATTCTCGATTCAAATTCTATATTCAATTCTGTTTGAATTCTCTATATTCAAATTCCTTTATTAAGTTTCCATTTGAATTTCTATATTCAAAATTCTATTTCAAATTCTTTTATTCAAATCCCTTTGAATTCCTCTTTGAATTTTCTTTATTCAAATTCTATATTTGAATTTCATTATTCAATTTCATTTTCAATTCTATTTGGATCTATTTGAATTTTCTATATTCAAATTTCAAATTCAATTCTATTTGAATCTTCTATATTCAAATTTCAAATTTCAATTCTATTTTAGAAAAATAGAATTTCCTTTCTAATTCTCAAATATCCTTTTTCATGATATTTTTAAATATCATTACTTAAGCCCGGTGACATTTAAACACACAAAGCAACCAATTATTTATTTTTCTAACACATCATATATAACAATATATATGCAAACAAATAAACAAACAGATAATATATTTTTGAGGAATCCATTTGGATTCCCCCAACCTGTTTTCCTGCATCCACAGATGTTAGCACATAAATAATACCCATTCTGCTTCATGGCAGAATATCGTGGTATAGAAGGTCATCCACTAATCATAGCGTGGGGCGTATAGGGTAATCATCCGCTATGAAACTGCGGGCATCCGCTAATGAGACTGCGGGAATCCAACCAATCAATCAACCCAATATATATATAATAGCCTAAATAACTAATATATATAAAACAAGCAGAAAAATCCAAACAAGCAACAATAATTATTTTTACGAAGTAAAATAATTATAAATAAAAGGTGAGTGAGATTTACTCACCGTGAGTTCGTCTGCCAAATATCCCGTTCATTTCCATATCGTTTGCCACGAATCTACTTGGATGAAATTAATCGGGTACCTTTGATTATTTTAAATTAATCGAGCTATTTTTCCCTTCCAATTTGAATTACTAAGAATTAGTCTATGTATTATATATTATTAAATAACGTATACCTCGCTGTTGTATAACTAGATAAATTTGATGAAGCTACTCGCCAATAGACTCTGCTGAAACAACCCCTTAAAACTTCTATTATCCATTATGACAATTCATCGAACGCTTTGTAGGCCATCTCCATTTCCTTTCCTATTAACGTAGCTGTTGTCTTATAGCTGCTACCCCACCCAAATGATCCAACATCACTGCCTATTTGCCTGAACTCCATCAGCTTGTAACGTCCAGGCAGTCTCCACCATCAGAAATCCTCATTCCCATCGTCCATTGCAATCACGTCAGACCACAAAAACTCCTACCAAATCACGATGAATCCCCCAGCTCCTCCATCCCATCTCACCGCTCGAGTTTGAGCTTCGATTCAGACTCCACCCCACTTTAAACCAGGGTACATCGCAACCCTCAGTTGCATCCAGGAACGCGTCGACCTAGCTAGAAATTGCCGTATCCCTTTTCTCCACTCACATACCTCATCGCGAACCCCGAACTCCATTGATCAAATCGAGATGCTAAAAATCGCGCCCCCTTTGAGTTGTCGAGCTTCAGATGCCATCGCGATTCAAAAACTCAGCCGAACCCTCTGAAAATTGAATCGCGAGTTCCAGACTGATGTGGGACTTCAGGGAATCGAACGAAGTCTTCGATTTGATTCTCTTTGCTCTTTGTTTTAAATGATGGATTGATTTCCGCGAATTACTCGAGAGGAAGAAAAATGGAAATGAAGACTTACAGTATGTTTCTAGTTTTGGTAAATGACTGTAAAAGAGGGCAGCGGCTTGATTTATAGAGGATGACAGGGAACCAAAAGTACGAACCCATTAATTTGTTGTTTGCTTGATTTTTGAGGATGGGAGACAATTTGATCAGCTCGAAGAAAGAATAGCTGCGATGTGAAAACATTTAGGTCGGCTGATTTTAAACATAGGGTGGCCATGATTAGATTAGGTAATTTATTTGATTTTATTTTTATTAAATAACTAAAATATCTCGCAGTCCCCTAGCTTAATGTCCTAAACTGCTATCTAGTCGCAATGACCGACGTTACAAGATTATAATGTCATTCTGAACCCAATGGAACCCATTCTGAATTTTAATTCGACTTGTATATAAGAGATACAATTTAAATTAACAATTTAAATTAAATTTGATTTAAAATATAAATCAATTCCAAACAATTAAGTTCGTCGATAACAAAATATCATTATCATTCTAATTCAATATAAAATTTATATAAATCGGCTAAATTGTTTTCAATATAGTTTTAACTCTAAATCGATTGGTTTCTTCTTCGTATACGATTATTCAATATATTTGATATTAAACCATATATCGATTATTAAATCGATAAATCCAATAAAAAATCATTTATATTATATATTCAATATTTAAAACCATACTAAATATTTAAAATAAACTGTTCAAAAATCTGGGTCGTTACAGAAGAATATTATGATTTTTGATTTATTAAATGAGATTTATGATATATATTTTCTCTCTTGATTTGAATTTATATCTGTAGTCTATATTCATCACTGTTTCGATATCTATTATCATTTTGATGATAACAAAAGGGGAAGAATTATTAAGATTGGGAACTATTAAAGAGACTCCACATTTGGTTAAGGGGAGGACCAATTTTTATTTATTGTATAATTGTTATGGGGAGGATAAAATAAATTACCCTCCCCTTAAATATATAAATTAAATTTTCAATATTAATCCCCTATAGTCCTCATTAATATGAACTATACAGCTTAAACCTTAATTATTGATTACAATTTAATGTAATAGAGACACAAGAAAATTTCATGGGTAATCAGAAGGCATCGGATTAGGTAATTAATTATAATTTTATATTAGAATTATTATGATTAATTTTAAATGCAAAAACGAAAATTTTGTTTTAATATGTTGTATCGAGTTTTTGTAAGGCAAATTCTATTCATACACCGAAAATTACTTTATGTATACCACTATTTTGCTAAAAATATATATTACTAAATTATCATTCTTTTTTATTGCATTTTTTTACTTTTTTAATGATAACCCGTCAAACTAAAACATTGTAACTAACGATATTTGATTAAATCTACATAAAACAATTTGAAGAACATAATATATTTTTAAACATAAAACCTAAAATTTGAATTACGATAACTTTTACAAGTAAGTGATAATTTAGAGTTATTTAATTTAAAACCAAGATCTCTTTTGCTAAAATTAAGAATTTTTTTTAGCATAATAGATTGTATATCGTACACTCAAAAAAATTAAAATCCATTTTACTAAATTTAAACTTTATTTAGTGCTATAGGTTTCCTATTTTATGTAAATAATTTTAAAGTTTTAGAGAGGGAAGAGGAAGAAAAAAAATAAGGCTAGTATTGTAAAAAAAAGTGTATGAAAAGTAATTTTTAGTGTATATTAGTTTATTTTATTTTATGGTGAATGTAAAGATGTTATTGATGTATGAATATAATTAGCCTTTTTGTAATTGAGGTGTTTTGTAATTTCCACGTTTGTTAGTTGCACTGAGTTTAGTAAGTTAGTATTTAACATAAGTGATGAATCAGGGGTAATTAGGTCTTTTTTTTCTTTTTTTAAATAAATCAGACCCTCCCTTGACAAAAAAATATTAAGCTGGAGTTCCCTTAAAATTATCCTTCCCTTAACCAAATTTGGAGTCCCTTTAACAATCCCCTTAAGATTTTGATTGATGTGTGAATAATTCAAGAATATTTTAATATTGAAAAATCAATTAATTTTTTAAATCACTCATATATGCATATATATATATATATATATATATGGGGTTCAGTTGTGGGGGGAGCATACAAATAAGGCGATTATTATATTTCACATCATTCAAACACATTTATCACATTCAAAATCTTTGTATGTTTGTCATCATCAAAAGAGGGAGTGTTGGAGAATGGAGTTTTGATGACAATAACCTTATTTCAATATTAATTGATTATAAAATATATACTAACACTTTTGTCTAGAATATATATATATATATATATTATAAGTATATAAATTAATAAAATTATATAGACATGTTAATATGATATAAGAGTTAAAATAATTTTTTATTGTTATAAAATATAATTTTACTTATCTTTCATATATAGTTTAAACATATACATATTGTTCATATGATTTCACAAAAAACTATTTGTAACTTAATACTTATTTTGGTTTCTTATTAAGATTTATACAAGCTTAAATATTTAACCTAAAATTTTGGTATAAAAATAATATACATATATATATATATGATTTTTGTGTCTTAAAAATATTGTTTAAATATAAGAAATTATAGCTTTATATATTACTTCATATTATTAGTTTTTCATTAAATTAATTTTGTGACAACTATAGATTTCTTTTAAAATTTTAGCATATAAATTGTTCTCTAGCAATTAAATATGTTTGGATTTATAAAGTCCAAATTTAAAATCTGTTTTTATATACTATAATGAATATATGTTTATAGTCTACTTTATATAATTATATATTCTCTCTAAAAGATTTTTAATTCTTACTATATTATCCTACAAATATTATTTAATTCCATAATTATTTTGGATATTTTACTACATATCATGAATATTTTCTAATTAAACTCTTATCTTTATTATTATTTCAATCACTTTCATTAGTATAATTAACCTAAGTCTAGAAATTAACATTATCCTTGTTTGATTCAAATAATTTATTATATGCATAATAGTTAGATATTACTTTAAGTATCTTTTATAAAAATACATATCATCATCAAATCTATCTATATATTATTACCATAATATCATTACACATCTTATTTCATATCATACATCATTATAGTGCATCTCAAATTAAAATCATTTACATCACAAATTGCATTTCATTCAATATGCCACTTCATATAGTTTTGCATATGTCATATTGCATTATTAGCAACACACTACATTACATGTTAGCTTTAACTCCACACATAACAAGTATACATAGCACATTTACTTTGCCTTAATTAATTTAATTGTCTTATTTGGCTTGATTAAATTGATTGAATTGAATGACTTGTTTGGTTTGTTTGATTTGTTTGATTTGTTTGACTTAAATAACTTGATTGATTTACTTGACATGGTTAAATTTCATTAATGGTTGATAGGAGCTTTATAAGTTTTAGGATAAATAGAAGTACAAAAAATGTTCGGTTTTATGTTTGAATTAATTGATTATTTGAATTAAATTGTGACGACCCCAAACCCCGATATGACGGTGGCAAGGGTAATCTTTGGAATATAACACATAAACAGATAATAGCAGAATAGAATTAAAAAAATACACCAGATAATGTACAATAGAATACACTGGATAAACATAATCATCAGAGTTACACAGTATATAGGATCATACTTAGTACAAATACAGTTCAGCTATACATAAATGTCTACAGCGGAAAACAAACATAATATGTAACAACCCGAAATTCTGAGCCAGTTTAAAATTTTTATTTTTGCAATTTTAGCGAATTTTGAATATTTAAAATAGATTATTTTAAATAAAATCGACGAGAAATTTATTTTGAATAGAATACGACGTATATATTATATACATCGTCGTTAGAATATATAATATTTATATATAATTATAAATGGAATTGAAAATGGCGCGGTAGTTCGATAATTCGATTTCAAACTTCAATTGAACATACCGGGTGCAAAACAATCCGGATTTTAGTGAAACCAAAAATAATAAGATCTAATTGATGATATCTTTCCAACGAATCCGACAAATCGAAATTTCATAGCGGGAATCAAAAGATATGTCCAGTTGAAAATTCTGAATAGTCGCAATGGAATTCAGGCCCTTAAAAATGGGAATTTTACAAACGACCCTCATTTTCGATGAAACCACTTTTGTTGGATCCGGGATATCGAATTATTGCTAGATTCCAATTTTTATATTTTTCTGAATCAATATGTGAGTGTGGCGAAGTTAAACGCGTTTGACCAGTTTTAGTTGATTTTAATCGACTGGAAAATGGCCATTTTTCTAACGATGTCAGAATTCGACGAAACTAGTTTTGTTAGGACCGTATCGTCAATACGAAGCTAGAAAATATTTTTCGGGAATTATTCTAGTCAGTATGTGACCCCGGTAATTTGAAATGTACGTTTAAAATTCAATAAAATGATTTAAATGTAAATTTAACGGAAACTGATTGTAACAGCCGAATCAGCCTGCGATACATAACCCATTGTGTTCGGAATGGGGATAAAACGCTATGGACGACAGGCGGTGGGCCTCGTTTTGAGGTCGAAAATAAAGGTTGCTTTTTGGTGAAAAGTAAAATAATTACATAATTAATAAATTAAAAATAAAATCTCCCTTCAGCTCTATACATTGCCCCCCCCCGATTAAATCGAATCAGATCAAAAAGAAAAAAAGGAAGAAGATGGTGCAGTGGCCACCGCGCCAGGCGTGACGCCACCCACCGCCGACGAGGCCCCAGCCTCGACCCTCCTCTTCCCTCCACGCGTTGCTTCAGCCTCGCCCCTCTCCTCGAATCGCGTGAACCCAGACGCAGCCGCCTCCCAAATCGATTTCGCCCCAAACCCTAGTGCGCCCTCATCAGTAACCGCCAAGCCCCCTTCAGCAGCGCCGACCACCGCAGTTGCCATCGCCCAGCCCCTTGCTTCCGCCGCCGTTCAACTCTTTCCCCCCTCCTTCCGATTGGACAACGCTGTAAGTGTTATGATGGTTTAAAATTGATGTTTAGGTTGTTTCAAAACTGAATTATCATTATTATTATTATTTTGTTTTGTTTTGCTTAGTTAAAAACTGAAAAAGATTAACTTTTAAAACAAGTAAAGTTACGATTTTTATGTTATATAAAAGGCGAGATTTTTCATATATAAAAGGCGAGATTTTTCATATATAAAAGACGAGATTTTTAAAATAGAAAAGGTGAAATCTTTAAAATAGAAAAGGTGAAATCTTTAAAATAGAAAAGGTGAAATCTTTAAAATAGGAAAGGCGAGATTTTTATATGTTGAATAGCGAAGTAAAAATTCCATTTTTATATATTGAATAGCGGAGTAAAAATGTGATTTTTATATATGTAATGGCTACGGGCAAAGAAAATGACAAAGATGCGATAACGATGAAGATTTCTATAAAAGAAGTGTCGTGAAGTTGGATAGCTATTGGTGAGAACTTCTCACTCTAAACTTCTTTTTCTAGTTATATATATATATATACTAGGATGCAGACGGTGCTTAGCAGCACCCGACACCCGTCATCCACAGACCATGGATGGCTTGTTTGTTAAATTGTTTGGTTGTGTAGTTGATTAGTCTAATTGGTTTGAATTGAATTGTTTGGTGAAATGGAATGGATTTGATTGATGTGTGAATGGCGTGGGCCTTCACTAGACCGGGGATAAGGCTAGGCCTCGTCCCGTTTCTAGTATCGTGCCGTTATGCCGCCAAAATTTTCTAAAAAATGTTAGAAAAATGAAAATATCATTTTTTATTGTGTAAATGAACTGAATAGGGATTCATGTGTTGAAATAAAATATTTTATCGTTAAAAATATAAATTTTAACGTGAATGTGAATAAATAAATATTTATAAACAAATCGACCGATTTGTTTATATACACTGATTTGACTGATATTGATTGGGTCAATAAATTTTACACATCGCCCAACTACACAAACAAAAATATGTGTTTGTTGATTTGAAACCCCATACGGGTGTTGGGATGATATTTGGCGTACACTAATCCCAATTATTTAATTATTGTCGATCGATTGGTCGACAGACTGTGTAAGCGTCGATTATTTATATTTGATGCTTATGCAGTTGTGTGGTGCACTTTGGATGATGGTTGATTATTTTTCAATGCTATTATATACATGTGTTATATGGAATCCATATAATTAACATTATATGGTGATTGATTGGGCCTCATTCCAATCGGGAAAATAATGAATGTTATAAAAGAAAATTCATGTGTTGAATATAAAAATAGTCATGTGTTGACGATGTTCATGTGTTGAAAATATTCGTGTGTTGAGTGAAATATTTTATACGATAAAGTTACGTCTTTATCATATTTAAAATTAGAACTACTTCCCAGTAGAAGTCTAATTAAAAATCAAATGATAGTACCATAGTTTTATAAAATATTTTACATAACAAAAATAGTGATGTGTTGACAGTACTCATGTGTTGAGATTAGTCAGGTGTTGGAAGAAATATAGATTCATGTGTTGAATGGAATAAATATTCATTTGTTGAATAGAATAACGGATTTATTGAAATATATAAAGCCGTGTTGATTAGAGTTGCGCTATTTTGACGTGAACGATATTTATATCGATTATATTCATTTTTATAATGAATATAGAAAAGAAGTGATTTCAAAATATAACGTTTTCAAAATATTATCATTTATATAGTAATGATATAAAATATTCAGTTTTGATTAGAAATTGAAATAGTGTTGAAATGGTTTTGAAACGAAGTTAAAACGATTTATAAAATACGTTTTAAAAGGAAATTGATGAAATATATATAATATATATATATATTATATATATAATGGCCTGAATAGAACGCGCCGCTCCGCGGCAGTTCGTGAATTTCGACCATTGACTTCGAATTGACGTTGCGGGAGATCCGACCGTCGGATTCTCCTAAAACCAGAACCGTTGGGTTCGTATCGAAAAGAGCTTTCCAATGAATATTAGAAATTTGAAATCTAACGGTTGGATTTGGAATTATGTCCAAATCAAATTTGAAAAAGGTCGTTGTAAGTGCAGTTCGATAGCCGTTGATGGAAATCGACTGTACGGGCCTTGATAAAATTATTAAAAATATTGATAATTTGTGTAAAATCATAATATGTGAATTGGAAAGAACTGGGATGAAGAATTCCACATTTGAAATGATAAAAATAGATTTTTATCGAAATGAACCAGTTGTGAACTAGAATTAAAATCAATTTATTTTTGAAATAAATAAATTGAATTTGAAAGTGATTTTAAAAATAATCAGTATTCCCAATACGTGAATTGGACTGGAGTTGAATCGAAATTATCTTCGGAATATTTCGATGTTGGATTTCGTGACTATACAGATATTGTTATGGGAATTTGAAAGATATATTTTATATCGTTATTTCCAATACGATATTCGTTGGTTTCAGAATTTGATATTGAATATAAGCCGGTATATTTTCTATTCAGAGCCTTGTATTTAATATCAAATGTGATTTGGGTTTATCGTGAATCGTGTTTTAGATGACATTGGTTCTTTAACCCAGTTAAAGGCAAGATGTTGATTTTTGAAAAGATTAAAACTAAGTGGAGTTTTAATGAATCTTTAATTAGATTAAAAATGTGAATTGATAATTTAAATTATCAAATCTGAAAAGTGATCGAGAGTGGAGTATCACCAGTTTTTCTCCAAAGCGATAGTTAAATCTTTAATTAGATTTGAACGTGAAATGGTAATTAATTTTACCGATAACACCGTGGTGTTAGATATGGAGTATTACCAGTTTTGCTCCATGGGATATATAGGTTGGGATTGGGAAATAAAATAAATAATTACTTCGGTGTGGTTCGCTAATCCCGACTAGTTTGGAAAACCATAAAATGGTTTGAAATGATATCCAAAGGAAGATTATAGAATAAATTTAGAAGAATTTATCTTGGATAAAATTAATGGGAACATTTCCCTAAGAATGTGTTTTTGTGAATAAAAGAATATTCTGAATTGGAATGAGGCGTTTGTTGTGTTTGTGTAACATTCGTTTATTATATACGTGGGTTATTCAGAAAGGCCGGGTTTATACCCATTCTGAATAATCGATTCGACGAGATGTCGAAGATGAAGACGGTGGTTGAAGACCGGAAGTCTTTACATCGTTTGTGTGATTACTGATGATCTTGATTGGGCTGTACACCCAGGATGAGGGAATCAGTTGGTGATCGTCCAGACGTACTTGGAGATGGATGGATATGCGAGGAAAGTGCCTCCGGTTTCGTTCAGACCCAGAACGAACTTGTAAATGGATTGTGTGTCTGACATTGGATTTTATTCTGTGTTGATTGATCTCTATTAAATATACATCTGTTTGGCGGCGGAGAATTTATTCTCTTGCTTAACGCCCATCTCTGAGACGTACGAGCTCAGAGGTTGTATATCAATGGACATCAGTCGCATGGAGTGAATTGCCAGTGTGGCACGCGTAAGTGGCAATTGATCAAGGCTTCTGTTGAAAAGCAAAGTCTTGTGGTTGATGATCAAAGCATGGTCTGTGTGACGTAGCTTTGTGTATAACGTGAATTCGCGAGCCTCACACCTCGGTATGAGTCAAAAACGGGATAGTGACTGCAGGGAGAGCACGACGTTTCTTTCTAGCTAGGGTGGTGTCAGTGACCTACCAGCCCTGACATTTATATACTTTTCACCTGTGTGGTTGTTGGAATGCGAGGCGCCTCGGATATAGGTCTGTAAGGACCGGGAAACGTGTGTTCAGGAATAATTAATCCTCAAAAGTAAGAGAGGACCGGCCCTGAAGATCCAAGGATCATAGTGGGGTCCTGGGACATTTGCTAGAGTGTCTCGAACGCGGAAAGGAGCTTGCCCCTTGCCTCGACTCCTGACGCAAATCCAATTTCCAATACGTGATATTGCGGTTTTAATTGTAGAACTAGTATGGCGACATGATATATGGTACCTATGCCGTCTATGATTGATATTTATGATTTGAATTGTTTTGACACTACACACTTATAATAGTATCAAATGATTTGTTTTAAACGTACCAAGCATGTTTGGCTATTATAAGGGAAAACCCTATCCTCCGGCTTGCGTTGCATTGTGTGATGGGACCTGGGTCTTATAATAGCTTCATTTTTTCAAAAAGCATTGCGTTGTTTTGTTATATGCACTAGTATTCTTGGGAGGAAACCCGTTCCGTGTTATACGGCGTGGTCCCTTGAATTACTATCTTTATAACCAATATTAATAACTGTTTTAGTTCTCACACCAGTCACATGACTGACCTGGAGTTTATTGTTTTAACCTAAACTCTGGGTGCCCCTATTTTCCACACGGGCAGCTAGTAGTTTTGGTTTTGCAGATTTATATTCACAGGATCCTGGTTTACAGCTGGAACGATGCTCGGAAAGCTCTGTATCCGTGTATCACTTTCAGTTGTGTTTTGTATATTTTTCGCTGCGATGTATTTAAATGTAATTTAAATCTCTGATATTTGTTGAATGTAATTTATTCATTTATACTCTGTATATTTTTGTATCTGATGGAATTGTTGTAATAACAATGAAATGTTCTTCTGTTTGCGTTCCATTTTGTCTTGTCCTCAATTCTATCTGTGCTTTCCTTCACGGGGAAGTTCGGGTCGTCTCATAATATGTACAATAGGAGCTGAACAGCATAAAAGAGATAAATGGTAGAATCCATCTTCAGCTCCAGCTATCCAGGAAGAGCCTGTTAAAACCTAGACACAAGGCTGCCCATGTAGAAAGAGGGGCACCCGAGTTTGCAAGTGAAACAAACTACGAGTCAGTCATGGGACTGGTATGAGAAATCTACTTAACACATTTTATAATATGGCTAATCACAGGACCACACCACTTTTGCGGAACGGGTTTACTCCATTGGATTGCCCGTGCTTTACAACAAGTAAATCTTTTAAACATCGCAATGCTTTTTATAAAAATGAAGCCATTATAAGACTCAGTTCCCATCACACAATGCGACGCAAACCGGAGGATAGAGTTTTACCTTATAATGACCAAAATATGCTTGATACGAATAAAACAAAAGAATTTGATATTATTACTAGTGTTTATAAGTTTCAAAAACAATTTCAATCATAACTATCAATCATAGACGACATGGGTACCATATATCTCGTCGCCATATATAGGTATACAATCAAAACCGCACAGTCACGTATTTGGAAATTGGATTTCCGTCATGAACCAAGGCAAAAGATAGTCCTTACCGAATTCGAGACTGTCTAGCCCGAGCCTCAGGCAAGTACTCAGTCAAGCCTTTGGATCGTCAGGGCCGGTCCACCGATGTGGATTAAAATGTCTGAACACTACGTTCCCCCGCCCTCTGGGGCGTAAATGAGCCAACAAATGACTCCATCGGCTTCACATAGTCACCGATATATCCGAGGCGCCTCGCAACAACAACAACCACATAGGTGAAAATAATATATATGTCAGCCAGTTTAAGCACTGACACCACCTCTAGCTAGACAGGAACGCATGCCCTCCCTGGCGTCCTCTCTCGTTTCTAGTTGATACCGGGGTGTGAGGATCGCGAATCAACATTATACACAAAGCTATGCCACACAGGCCGTGCTTTGATCATCAACCACAAGACTTTGCTTTTCAACAGAAGCCTTGATCACTGCATCTTAGCATGCCACACAGGCAATTCGCACCATGCAACTGATGGCTATCAATCACACATAATGAATTCCAATGTCAAACACACAGTCAATTTACGACTCCGTTTTAGGTCTGAACGAAACCGGAGGCACCACATACCTCGCATATCCATCGATCTCCACGTACGTCTGGACGATCACCACTTATTATCTATATTTCGGGATGCCTCCCAATCAAGACATCAGTTACCATCCAACTGAGGTGAATATCTCCGGTCTTCAACCACCGTCTTCATCATCGACTTCTTATCGCCGACCAATTATTTGAAATGAGATTTAACTCGGCCTTTTCAAATAATTCACGTATATTTAGAATTTAAATCGATTCATTTCAATGGTTAAATTATTCTGCACCGATAATTAAATTCATTAATGTAATTTTCACGCCACACACATTCAACCATCAAATATCACATATACCGAGCAAATTCTGTTTATTTCCATTCCATATCGTTTATAATATTTTATCATGATTTATCGCTATTTTTATTTATTTTAAAAATAGCCATTTCATTCAAACGACGCTTCAGGCCATAACGCGGCCGTAGCGCTGTTTTTCTTCAGATTTGATTTACACATATCTGAAAATCTAACCGTTGGATCTTCACAAATTTTATATCATTAGAAAGATCTTTTTAAAACGAATCCAATGGTTTCAGTTTTGGGAAAATCCGACGGTCGGATCTCCCGGTACACTCGTTTGAAGTTTCGATTTCAAAATACGAACTACAGCGTCGTTATTCGATTTAATTTAATTATATTTTTATATATAAATATATATAAATATAAATATAATCGATTCTAGCGCTGTTTTTGTTCAGATTTGAATTAAATATTCCAGACAATCCAACCGTTGGATCTTCACAAAGTTGGTGTCGTTGGAAAGATATTTCCAAAGCGAACCCAACGGTTTCGGTTTCGGGAAAATCCGACGGTCGGATCTCCCGCACTAATCGTTTGAAATCATGGTTTCAAAACACGAACTGCAGCTTCGTTATTCGATTTATTTTAATTATCTATATATATATATATATATATATATATATATATATATAATCTATTCTTCGATTTCAAAACCATATTCTTTTCATACATTTGATAAAAAAGATATTTTTATCCAACAAACATTTATTTCAACACTTCACTATTTTTAACAATTCATGTATATAATAAAAATGTGATTTTTATTGTAAAGCCATTGATTTCAAAACAAGACTATTTTATATAGTTCATATAGATGATAAAAAATATGATTTTTATTATAAAACAATTTATTTCAAAGCATGAATGTCGTTCAACACATGAATTTCTATTCAACACACGAATATAGTTTCAACACATGAAAATAATTCTAACACATGAATATTATTGAAAATTTCGGTAGCATAACGGCAGGGTAGTTAAAACCGGGACCGTCCCTAGTACGGCTCCTCGCTCTACCTTAAAGCCTCGTAGCTTTTGACAATGGGGATTTCATGCATCTAGTTCGCACGCAGGCGGCATGTTTATTTTTTTCTTTTTCCACAAACTAATCCTATGTGGTTTCAACCAAATAATTCTCAACCACAAACGGGTATTTTTCAACCACAATCAATCAATTTCAACCACAAACAATTCTAATCAACCATTCGCTATCAACCAATTTTCACACCAATCACAACAAATAAATATCGTCCATGGTTTGTGGACGAGGGGCGTATATATATATAAGTATATTTCACTTCACATCAACACATAAATAATTTATACAACGCATATATAACTTATACATCGAAAATACAACTTATACATTGCTTATACATGAGGTGTACAACGCTTATATAACTCATACTTCGAATATATAATTTATACATCGTCATTTCCATATCGTTTATAATTCAGAAATCTCACATTGGGTTCCACTCCACCAAAAATTGTAGAAGGCTCAGAAAAATATGCGGTCTCTTCTAGAATGTAGAAGACGTCCTCACGAGTCCACTGTCTCTTGTTTCACTGAATTTCATCAACAAATGAAAAAGATATGATTTTTACAGTGAAATCAAAAATCGTAGTGCTTTAAAGTGCTATAGAATAGTTTAATATAAAATAAGTCGTACCTTTCAAAATCTGTTCGAACTAGGGTTCGGATTTTTCGATCAATCCGTGAAGGGGTTGGACGACGGGCTATGCAGCGTCGAAGGGGGGCGGAGGGCGCACCTGCACGCGGTGGAGTGGGCCCAATCGGTGGTCCCTACTGTTAGCGGTGGCGGTTGAAAGGCCGCTCCTTCCTGGCGTCGATTCTCCTTCCACGCTCCACGATAAAGCCTCCAACTGGTATGGATTTGAAGCTCTCACCGAGCTCTTCAAAATCCTCAACTGGGTCGAGGTCTAAATCGAAGTTGTTTGGCTAGAAAATGGATGGGAAGGATTGAAGGGGTTTCCGATGTGCGTTCTGAAGGTTTGACGGGGAGAGAGAAAAGTGATTAGCCTATCAGATTTTTTTATTTATAAATTTTAAAAATCCAAAAATACCCGTTCTCTCATACGAACACCAATTCAAACCCAACGACTGTCGTTCCTAGCTAAATACCCCCATTCCGAAAACATTAGGATATGTTTCGTAGGCCCATTCGACTGTTTGAGTCAGTTTCTCTTCAAATTAAAATATAAAACATTCAATATTCAATTTGAACATACATTTCAATTTGTCGGGGCCACATACTGATTCTAAAAATTCCCAAAAAATAAATCTAGTTATGTTTTGACGATACGGTCCCAACAAAACTAGTTTCGTCGAATTCTAAGGCCATTTGAAAAATAGCCCTTTTCTGGTCGATCCAATTTAATAGAAATCGACCAAACATATTTTCCTTTGCCACGCTCACATACTAGCTTCAAAAATTATGAAATTTGAAACCTAGCAATAACTTGACATCCCGGATCCAACAAAAGTGGTTTCGTCGAATTCTGAGGTCATTTGCAAAATGGCCATTTTCACGGGCTATATAAACTCTATAGTGACCTTTCTGAAAATTCATTTAGCCATAACTTTTGCTTCCTGCTACGAAACTTCGATTTTTCAGATTCATTAGAAAGATATTCACTAACAGATTTAAATATTTTTGGTTTTATTAAAATTCGTTTTGTTTTGCTCCTGGTACAGTCAGTCAAAATTTGAATTCAATTTTTGAAACTACCGCACCATTTCAGGCCTTGTTTATAATTAGTAATAATTATATTCATTTTCAAACATCGATTCAAACTTACTTTTCATCGTTATTATTTAAAATATCTATTTTAAATATTTAAAATCCACTAAAATAGCCAATTAAAATTTTTTAAATTGGTTCAGATTTTACGGGTTGTTACATAAATTGCTTTGCTTATATCATAATTTTAAGGATATCATATTAGAGTTATTTCTTAGTCAAGATTAAATTCTTATAGTTTTAAGGGAATTATAGTATAGGATAGGTTTAGTCTTGTATTAGATTAAGGGTATTAGGTTAAGGCGGAGTCTTATAGTTTCTAGGATTAGCTAAAGGTTCAAGAATTGCTTGTTAACATATATTATTTAAGTTGGTTGATTGCTTGAATTGCTTGTTTGGATTGATTTTTTGATTTAATATTGATTGGATTTCTTACTTTATTATCCCTTTATTTAGTATTGTCATAATTTTAGGGAGAATTATAATCTTTTAGGCTTAGAATCATAGATTTAGAGGGAGATATAAGGATATAATATAACCATGAATTTATGGGGAGTACTTTATGCTAGCATAACCATAAGATATATATATATATAGGACTCAGGGAAAGTATTTTACTTAGTATAGGAGTTATATAGATAGATATAGGATTTTAGAATTTCTTTTTGATAATGCCAAAGGGGGGATTATAAAATATAGACATAGTTTATAGGATTTATATAGACAGGGGGAGTATCTGAAGGATCATCATCAACAGGTATATACAGGTATGATATTTTATAAACTAAGGTTGCCATCATCAAAAAGGAGGAGATTATTGGAGAATGGAGTTTTAACGACAACAACCTTATTTCAATATTAATTGATTATAAAATATATACTAACTCTTTTGTCTAGAATATATATATATATATATATATATATGAAGGATTTATATACACGAAGACTGTACAACTTAAAGATGTTGAAGATTCATAATTCAGAGATGATTCAAGACTCGTGAGAGTCCAAGATTTCAAAAGTTCAAGATAAATATAGTTATAGAGTCTAGATTATGTAAGACTCTGAATAGCACTCCAGGTTCAAATTCAAAACAATTACAAATTTTGATTTTCAAATTCTATCTTCAATCTCTAGCTTCTCTATTTTACTTTCTACTTTATTTAGATTTAAACTTAAGCTTTATAAGCTTATACTTTATAAGTTTTATATATTTATATTTTATATACTTTATATTTATGTAGTTTTAAACTTTATAAATTTATAAATATGTTTATATAGTTTATATTTATGTTTTCATATGTTTTTACTTTATAATATATATTTATAACACTATATTTTAATTCAAGAATTTCCGGAATTATATACATATCAAAACATTTGAAAAATATTCAAATTTCAATTTTGTACATGTATATGTCGACATACATATATACATGTCAACATATAACTATCATTCTCTAAGAATTGAAAGGAAGTTCTTTTTCACTATTTGTGATGGTTCAGAAACATTGTAGCCTTTCAAATGTTATAAATAGGGACTGAAAACGAATTTTTTATTACTTCTTCTTCTCCATCTTCATCTCCTTTCATTACACCATTATTCTTTATTATTTTTATGATTTCTACACGTATACTCTGCCAAATTCAAATCTGTTTTCATTAAACTTCTTATCTCTACACTCTCTACTCATTACTCTCTGAATCAAGTGCTATTGAAGAGTTATAGGGCTGTTTGTAATTGTTTGGGTTGTGTACGAAATCGTTGGTATCAATTGTAGCCGTGAAATCAAGGACGAGTAATAGGTGGTATCCTTTGTAGCCGTGAAATCAAGGATGTTGGAATCGGTGGTATCCCTTACAGCCGTGAAATCAAGGAGGTTGTAATTGTATATTTATATAGTAATAAAAGTTTCACAATCCAGCGTTGTGCGGGATTGGACGTAGAAGCAATCCGAACCAGTATAAAATCCATTGTGTTCTTTCCTTTTCTGCACTTTATTTTTGTTTATCTTTGTGTTTGATTCTGTGTCTGTGATTGTTTCCAAGGTGATTGATTCATATAGTATACCACATAAGTTTTAGATTTTTTTTAATTCTCAAAAACACTATTCACCGCCCTTTTAGTGTTTGTTTGGCCTTAACGATCCATTCTGCAATCCCTAACAGGGAGATTGTTGAGTATAACAATATGATTTTTGTTTGATGATAACAAACATATATATAAATATTATTATATAAATGTGTTTGCAACGACCTTGTTCTATATTTCACATCACATACATAAATAAATATTTATATTGAATAAAATACTACTACACAGAATTGAATACACTTACAGTATTTTTATTCAAATAAATATTTTATTTCAGCATTTGAAATAGTACATATTTTTACTCCATTATTTGAAATTTAATATGCTTTAGACATTTCTGTGACATGACACACTTGATTATATATCACACATGGAATTGAACTGTTGAAAGAATTCAAACGAAATAGACAAGATTGAATTGGAAAACAAAAATATTTTTTATTCCAATCAAATAATAGTACAATTCTATTCATGTCTACAATCAATCTCATATACAGAAGATCCTCACTACACTTCACTCAGTATCACTCAGTTATATATACACATTTACATACTATCACTAACACTGCCACACAGTCTTCTTATGCTCTAGTCCAGTCCAAATCACATGTATACCTGTCACAAAAACACACACAGTAAACTGGAACAAAATGGATTTAAATACAAGCAAATATAAATTTTATTTGCCTTAGAATTTTTTGGTGTGTTTCTCATCATTTTTCTAGGCTTCGTCTGACATATATATATATATATATATATATATGTCAATGTCTAGACAGCTTGTGATATTCACAGTGATTCACTATAAATACCACAAGGTAGACATCATCTGTAGTGCTCACATATATATATATATATATATATATATTCTGCAAATGCACTCTACATGCATGTATACACATACAGTTTTATGTATATACACATATATATTGAAGTGCAGATACATAGTTCGACATGCAAACCAAAATGGACAAAGCAATGAAAATTGAAATGAGATAGGCACATTGCATTAACAATGCTACAGCAATACAATATAGCATGGCAGCATGAATAATGTCAAGACAGCTCAACTGGTTCAACTCGGCAAAGTAATTAGCACAAATGGCTAATATCAAATTCAAAACAATTTAAAACGGGTCAACACTACGACCAGCATATACATGGGCCGATGCAAATGGCAGATCAAAGAAGCAGGTGACAATGCACACAAGTATATGTATGAACATATCTATGAACATGGATAACATGAGTTATAATAAACAAATGAAACAACAAGTTTGAAGAGCAACACATTGCACAAATATCTTACTATACTTTGAAAAAGCCATGCAATCTGGACATGTAAAAGCAAGGAAACTGAAAAAACCCAAGAAACAGTTAATGAGCTTAATGTGAAGGCAGAAAATGGGACAATTTGTGTTAAAATCATGTACAAGAGTAGTTCAGATTCAATGGACACAAGGGCAAGTGTACATCAACAACTCAGCACAAAGGTGGGTTCAAGCAGGTCGAAATATATCAAGTATACAAGCGAATAAGTAGCGATGGCAACATAGCAGCATAACTAGATGATGCTCATATGAATGGTGTACTAGAGCATGTATAAGGGATAAGTGATTGCACTATACAAGAGCGTATGCTCAAATATATAATAGCAGCAATAAGTACATGAATAATCACAAGTAACAAGCTCAGTGAAAAAGCATTATGCACGACAAAGAATTAATATTTCAAGTGTAGCAGCAGTTCTTATTTTTTGGCAAGACCAAATCAAGGATTTTATCTGTTCTTATCAAAATAAGTGTTTAAGGCAATATCAAAGTTACCAAAATATTTCAAGTATGTACCAATTCAAGTCAGCCTTGGCAAACCAAAAGCATAGTATCAGTTCTTAAGCAGTGTAACAAGTGAAAAAAAAAACATGTTAAGAACATTAATATATTCAGGGAGAAATCAAGGCCGAAATAATAAGTTTGTTATTTTTGGAAAGACATTTTTACAAAATCAAGAATAGTTGGCAAGAAGTAAAATTCCAGGAATTACCAACGAGCAATGGAGTTATTATAGGGAAGTTGAAATATTCGACTTTAAATTCAAATCGAAGAATTCAATATGAATCATCACGCAATTAATTCCAGGAAAGGTGAAACATTCAAACCGATTTACTAACAATTTCAATTCGAAGATATCTCCAGTATATACGAAGATTTCAAGCCTAATATTTTCGCATATATCAAAAGACCAAATCCATACGAAATCAGAGTTTATCTCGGATTTTAAATCCTATAAATTCACACGCAATTCATCATTGGAAAGTATCCAAGTTAGAGCATAAATCAAATCATAATCCGAATCGAAAAATCGTATCACAGAACGGAAATCATTTGAATCGAATTGAAGCATCTCAACTCGAATAAGCAACGAAGATAACCACTGAAAATTCAAGAGCATCGACATAAGAAAGTGACACCTTCAAATCAAAGGGTTTCGAAACCCTAGGTCATATCGCAATCGCCATTTTTATTTCTTGAAACAAGGAGAAGTTAGGGTTACAAAAAGGGGCCGAATATTTTGAAGCAAGGCAAAGAAAACTGGGGGGGACATTTATAAAAGAGGCTTAAAGGATTTACTTATTTATTTTTAAACTAAGGGTTTTAATTGTTTTTTATTTTGTAATCGTGTTTAAGGTTTTCTAGTCTATCTATAAAACTAGGGATACGAGTTACAGTTTTGTAATTCGGGGAAATCTGATCTCGGAGATAGAGATCATCAGTACGAGATTTTGTGCGTAGCATTATAATAGTTAGGAGCGAGTGTTGCGAGTTTACAAGGGATTGTAAACGTAGTGATTGCTTTAATTCCTAATAGAAACCTTGGGGAATGCAGCAGTAGAGAGGGTTTTGCCGAAATTGGGTATATCTGCGTGTTATTTATTTTTCCGCATTTACTCTGATTATTATCTGTGTTTCTATTTTTTATTACTCAACAAAAAACTATAATAAACCTTATTCACCCCCCTCTTGGGTTAATTTAGATCCTACAAAATATCCAATTCGCCTCTCAGAAATATCATAGATTAAAGATGAGAAAAACCAGGTCAAAATAATATTCCTCGGCTTAGACGTCTGACCGGGTTGGTAAGACTTCTGTCAAACCTTTCGGAAAATTCCAGAGAGCATTCTCAGATGTCTGACCAACCTCCCAGACATTTGACTTGAAACCAAAGCTATCTTCTCCGATCTTCAATCTTCAAACTATCTCCACTATCTCAAAACACTTATAAACATCGTCTTCTTAAACATATATGTGATTTATATCAAAAATCACAACGCACTGTTGTAGTTGCATCCATTTTAATGGATTTTCTAATTAGTCTTACCCTGACGCTAAAAAACCTCTTTGTCTTATAACTTAAGATTCAGCTTGCCAATATGACGTAAACGAGCATAGTAGTCAATAAATCTCTATCCAATTTTAATGGATTATACCATTTTCTCATTATGATGAGTTTCTCGTCGTAGAAATATGATATGTTCTGTAGAATGCATTCGTAGTCTTGAGATTCTTTAAATTTGATCAAGAGGAATCCATTTTATCTTGAATACATTTCAAAATTGTCCGCTGATTTCTATACTTTTTTGATGTACAATTTAAAACACATGAAATATGGTTTGGTTCCTATCACATAAGCAAGAATGGAGTTACTCCAACATTTGTTTGTCCTTTTGCACACAATTTCTTTAATCTACTCATATTTTTTGTTGTTAATCTTTATCGGTGCGATCTGGCCAAAAGAAAGGTCTTCTTCTTGTGCTTTATCAACAAAAATATCAGTTCAAGATTTGGGGCTTTGCGCTTTATTCAAAGAGATGATGATTGGTTTTTTCGTATTACGATATGGTTTTGTAGAGTATCATAGTTGTAATGTTGTATTTCTTAACTGTAATGTGTTTCGTTTATTTCTTTTAGGCCTTTTGTATTTATGTGTTGTTGGGCCATTATTAAAAAGCCCAGTTGTATTTTGTGAATAAGTATTAGGGTCTGAACTTCATTTTAGACAGAAGATAATAAAATGTAAAGTTTGCTTTACTCTTTTCATGTTATCAGAGCCAAGTATAATCCCAGATCTGATTTTCTCTTCTCGTTTCCCTAATTTTCTTTTCTCCTAATTTTCAATGATGAACAATGGATCGGAATCGAATGAATCAGGAGTTCTTCCTCAAGGAATTCAAGCGATTAATTTCCGTGATACATATTATCTCTCAAATTCAGATCATCCAGGTATGCAACCCGGAAATCACATCATAACTAAATCGAATTATCTAAATTGGTGTAGAACAGTTAGAATGGAGTTAATCGCTAGAAATAAACAATAATTTATCGATGGAACTCTACCTATGTCATTGGCCGGGTCAACCGATTATAGAAATGAATTAGGAATGATTATATAGTGATGTCATGGATTTTGAACTCAATGGACAAGATTTTATCAGAAAGCTTTATGTTCGTTGATTCATCTGCGCCACTACGGATGGAACTGAGAGAAAGATTTGGGCAAGCAACTTCTCTAAGATTGTTTGAGTTGCACCAAAGTCTAACATCTACATTTCAGAATGAATTGAGTGTTGCTGAATATTATGGTAAGACGAAAACTATTTGGGATCATTTACAAATGCTTGAGGGTTTTTCAGAGTGTACTTTTGGTGTATTGAACGATTGTTAATGTGGAATTTTGAAGAATATACTTGAGAATGATTAGCGAAATAAACTAATGCAATTCTTGTCTGGACTTACGAAGGAATATGATCAAGTGAAGACCAATATTTTAAGTTCTGATCCCTTGCCTACAGTTCAAAGGCGTATTATATTTTGCAACAAGTCGAACATCAGAATAAAATAAGAGAGAGGGCTGGTAATCAACCAGAGATGAGTGCTTTCAATGCTATGAAGACATCTTTTGAGTCAGGTTCTCAAATCTTAAAAAGGGAAAATAAAAGATAGAAAAGTGAATTGTTTTGTGAGAATTGCAAGAAAAAAGGTCATGCAATAGAACAGTGTTTCAAGATTATTGAATATCCTGAGTAGTGGAATAAATAAGGAGTTACAAAAACAAAATCAAATCAAAGAAGTGCTAATGTTGTTGAAGCTACTTCTGATTAAGGGGCATTAGGAAATCATCCTCAATCTGCTACGAATGCAGCTGTTAATGTTGCTTGTTCTGAAGGGGAACAATTTGATCCAATGATGATGTCTGCTTTATATAATCAAGTCATGAAGATGGTTCACGAGTCAAATGCTTCTTCACAAATTCAGGATAATCCATTGGCATCTGCATTCAATTATGCAGGTAATTGTTCTTTCAAAACTGAAAACAATGTTGCAAAATTAAATGATCAGAATTCCTGGATAATAGATACTGAGCCATAGATTATATGACTTTTAGCATAACATGTTTTGCTTCACTAAAGAAAAGTAAAAATCCTATTAATGTTAGTTTGCCTGATGGTTCTACAATTCTCATTAATCATATTGGCACTCTGATTTTAAACTCAAAATTTCAGTTGCAAAATGTACTATATATTCCAACATTCAAAAATAACCTCTTATCTTTATGAAAACTCCTTGATCAAAACAAAATTGTTGCAAAATTCACACATTCATCTTCCTATTTTTAGGACCTTGAATCAAAGCAACTTCAAGATGTTGGATCAAGGATTTTTGGTCTTTACAAACTATCTTTGTCACCAGTTTTACATAGTCTTTCAGATTTGTTTGATAGGTCTTGTTTTCTTGCTTCTATCAATAATACAGTTACTTCTTGTGAAAAATCTAGTGTTGACATTTTACATGCTAGGTTAGGTCATCCCTCTGTTAACAAAATGAAACACTTTAAAACTTCTATATCAGGCAAATTACTTAATAAAGATTTTTCTAGTGAAGCCTGTGTGCTAGGAAAGCATCATAAATTGTCTTTTTCCCATTCTGATTCGTATGCTGAATCATCATTTGATTTATTTCATATTGATTTTTGGGGTAGATATCATAGACCTGCATTGCATGGTGAAACTTATTTTTTGACTATTCTTGATAATCATACTAGAAACGCTTAGACATGTTTATTTCATTCAAAAGTTCAAGTAGCATCTGTTATTGCTGGTTTCATTGAATATGTTTTAACCCAATTTGGAAAAAAGCTCAAAATTATCAGGTCCGACAATGGAACTGAAATCATTCAAGAGAAATACAGACAACTTTTTGAATCAAAAGTGATAATTCATCAAAGATCAATAGTTGTTCATCTTCAGCAGAATGACCGTGTTGAAAGAAAGCACAGGAATTTGTTAGAGACAACAAGAACAATCAGATTTATGCTGGTATGCCATATAAAGTTTGGGGAGATTGCATTCTCGTTGCTACTTATCTTATTAATTTAATGCTAAGTTCAGTTTTAAATTGGAAAACCTTATATGAATTATTGATGAACAAGACTCCTTGTTATGAACATCTTCGAGTTATAAGATGCTTGTGTTTTCCTTTTCAAAAGTTACATGATAAGTTCGATGAAAGAAAAAAGAAATGTATTTTGGGTACCCTTGTGGATAAAAAGGAATAAACTTTATGATTTAGACACTAATAAAGTTGTTTTCAGGAGGCATATACATTTTATTGAAAATGTTTTTCCTTTTTAAATTCAAATCTACCATAGTTCCAAATGTATCTTCTTCATCTGAAAATCCTGCATTAGTTAATCCAGTTTTAGATCAAAGTGGTTTATTTTTCGATCCTCCACAGTCTAACTCTGACATAGATCAACATTTGCCAATCTCTCCGACTAATCATATTATTCCAAACAATTCTCAAAATGGCAGTTATTCTTCTCATAATCAAACATTTCCTTTAATTAATGATACAGCATATTTGTTTCCAACAATTTTACCCATTAGAACCTCTTCAAGAATATGTCAAGTACCCAAGAAATATGATGATTATATCATTGGAAAATTTCCTTCAAGGCACTCTGGTAATACACAAAACAGTGAATCAGTTTCTTTTAATGTATTCACTGAACCATCACTGCCATATATGGATAATAAAGAATTGCATAGTCTTGCAAATGTTTTATCCTCTTTGAACCATCTTCTTACACTCGAGATAAAGAGCATCCAGAATGGATTAAGGCTATGGAAACAGAATTAACAGCATTAGAGAATAGTGATAGATGGAAATTAGTACAACTTCCTATTAATTAAAAGACTATTACTTGTAAGTGGGTTTTTAAAACGAAATTTAAACCTACTGGTGAAGTGGACAGGAATAACGCTAGATTAGTTGCAAGTGGATACAAACAAATTTCTAGAAAAGATTATAAGTACACATTTAGTAGTGTAGCAAAATTAACAGCAGTAAGAACTGTGATGGCTTTAGCTGCTGCAAAAGAGTGGAGCATTCATCAATTAGATATTAACAATGCATTTTTGCATGGTTATCTCGAAGAAGAAGTGTACATGTCTCCTCCTGCTAGATATAAAAGAGCATTACCAGGTCAGGTATGCAATTGAAAAGATCTATTTACGGTTTGAAGCAAGCTTCTAGATGTTGGAATCAAGAATTGAGAAAATTTTTGATTAAGTGGGGATTCATTTAGTCCAAACAAGATTATTATATATTCACATTCAAGCAGCAAGATGATTTTATTATAGTTGTTGCATATGTTGATGATCTATTAATAACTGGTAACAACTTTTCCATTGTTTCCACACTAAAGGAAGATTTACAGCAGGTTTTCACTATCAAAGATTTATGTGACATCAAATATTTTCTTGGCATTGAAGTCTCAAGGTCACAATCTGGTATTTTCCTTAATCAAAGAAAGTATATTTTAGATCTTTTGTGAGATTATAATATTGAAAATTGCCAGATAGTTGGTTTTCCTATGGCAAAAGGTCTAAAACTTAGCAAGTTTGATGGAGACGAATTCGTGGATCTAGAGATTTATCGACGGCTAATTGGTAAACTCTTGTATTTAAATTTAACAAGACCTGATATTGCGTATTCAGTCCGTAAACTAAGCCAGTTTCTTTAAGTCCCACGAATTCCTCACTTTACTGTTGCATTATATGTGCTGAAGTATTTGAACGGAACCATAAATTTAGGTTTGAATTTTCCAACAAAACCGGACTTGTGTTATTACTGCGTATTGTGACGCAGATTGGGGCATGTGTGCAGAAACTGGAAAATCATTGACTGGATACTGCATTTTTCTTGGCCATGCTTTAGTTTCATGGAAAACTAAAAAGCAGAAAGTGTCAAAAAGTAGCACGAAGGCAGAATATAGAAGTACGAGTTATACGTCAAGTGAAATTGTGTGGATTGAGCGTCTGCTAGCAGATTTGGGTGTGTTAATACTAACTCCAGTCACTCTATAAGGTGATAATACTTCGGCAATGCATATTGCTAAAGATCCACGCTTTCATGAGAAGACTAAACATATGGGGACCAAACACTAGAAGCTTGATGTTCATTATGTTTGTGAGCAGGTGCAGTCAGGTTTTTTGGAGATGAAATATGTTAAATCTTCCTTCCAGCTGGAAGATTTAATGATAAAACTGATTGGTGCTGATTAACACAAAATTCTAGTGTATAAGCTTGGGTTGGTTTGCCATATTTTCTCTCAAGATTGGCTTTCTTTTCAATTGGGTCAATCTTGAGGGGGGTGTGGGAGGGTGTAGAGTATCATAGTTGTAATATTGTATTTCTTTACTGTAATGTGTTTTGCTCATTTTTTTTAGGCCTCTTATATTTCTGTGTTGTTGGGCCAATACTAAAAATCTCATTCGTATTTTGTAAATAAGTATTCGGGTCTGAACTTCATTTCAGACCAAAGATAATAAAATGAAAATCTTGATTTACTCTTTTAAGATTTGAAATCAGATCAAGTCTGATTCTTGTTGCCATTCTGATCAAATGATCTTTGGTCATCCTTCTTCGCTCTTCTTTGGAACGGTCGAGACTTCTAAGCTTTTTTGGTCTCTTTTCTTCTAGTAGATATATTCTATATTTATTGAAAATCATTACAATCAATGACAACAATTGATGGTTTTGTGATTTGAGAAGTCTGATTGATTTCAAGCGACCAACTAATTTAGAAGAGTCAAGAATTTTAGAAGGATTATGTAAAGGATGGTATTTCCACCGTGGTTTGTAATGTATGCTACTTTTCATGAGTTACTACAAATAGCAAATGAAATTTCTTTGAAATGATTTTGCAAAGGAGGTACGATTGCTCTAAAAGTATTTGGTATACTATTTTGACTAACTGGGTATGAAGATTAATTTGTTATTCACTTTGTTGTTGCACTTTTTGGATGCAACAATGATTATTTTCGCTTAAATTTTACAAGGTTGATTTGTTATTCACTTTATCGCTAAACCTTTATGTTTATAGTAGCACCAGTGAATGCTTGTCCACTACTGTATCTCTCACACTTGGTTGCTCTAATTTTATGTGCATGCCTGGTTACCATTTACAAGTGCTTAATTCATGTCTGAATGCTACTTCCATTTTCTTTTCGATCATGTATGACCAGGCCCGACCCTAGAAGGAGTCGGACAAGCAAGCCGCCTAGGGCAACTGGGAGATGAATAACAACATTCTATTAGATATTGTATGTAAATGTGTTGGTGCAATTGTTGATTATTGAGGTAAAATGTCCAAAGTAATGGTGATTATTTGCTTGGAATAAACCAACCTGAGTTCGATCCTGTCAGCTGGAACATTTCACTTTTCATTTTGGCTAAGGCAACCTAGCTTAACCTAGTCCACTGCCTAGCCATGCCTTAGTATGGACAAAACGAAAATGCTTGATTAACCGGAAATCAGTAGGTCAGAAAGTACGGAAGTAAAAGTATGCATTGGATGAGGTAACCGCCATGAATTGCGTGAATTTTCCACCGTGTATTTGCAGCTCCGATGATTTTCACCGCATTTATTTTAGTCATTCTAGACTGTCCTAGACAAAAAAAATCTATGTGATTTTTCTTTGCAGCCTTATATGTTTGATGGTTTGGCTATCACCTTATTCCTGTTTTTTGCAACTCAAGGTTTGTATTTTTCCTTTATTCTTCTTCACTTTTCAATCCAAGCCAAGCCAACTAGAGGATCTGATTTCGTACGAGAAATGTGTTGATAATAGTGGGAAAATGTGTGTTCTGTTATGATAGAAAGACCAGAAGCGGGATCAAAATTTGTTAAAAAAATGGACAATTTTCGTAGGGTAGAGCATAACTGATTATTCAGTTCAGGTACCAAAGTTTTTCTGCTAAATTCTTAAAGATTTGTTTAGTCTTATAGCACTAGCACAAGCGTAAGGCAATATCATAACCATCCCTGTTTTTTATTCTATCGTGTTCGTATACCCAATTAAGCAAGGGTGTTGGACTTGGTGTTTACAATTGGACCCTATATTTTCTTCACCTACGAATATACTATCAATATAATCTATTGCACCTATAGTAATTTATGCTGGCGAAGAAAACAAAACTCTTTTCATGTGTACGTAAGCTTTTAGAAGTATATAACGAAGATTACAATTAAGCCGCCTAGAATTCATTTTAAAAAGCTGGTGGATGTTTGTTAGTTGAGTTGGCTCTTTTGTAGTTGAGAGAGGCATAATAATATTGGACTTGATAAATTAGATGGGCTTGATTGCAAGGCCTTTGTATTTGAATGAATATTAGAGCCCATGGTTTGAGATAATTTTTGTTGCCAGCGTATGTTAGGACTGTGGAAAGCTGATGAATGAGTTGAATGCCTACTGTGTACGAATTTAAGCATGCTGAAGAGAGCATGGATCCGTGAGATATGTAGAAATTGTGACCAATACATATTGTGATGAAGTAGAGCTGATCCAGAATGAGCATCAAATGCTGCATTCTCAGTCGCTCTCAGTTTATTTGTAAACTGAACCCGTCTCTTTACTTTTTACCTAGATCTTATTGGATTTTCGTTATCATCTCTAAACTGAAGGATCGTCCCTTTACTTTTTTCCATGGTTGTGATGGCCGAACCGCAAAATCGCGGTAGTGCAAAATTCAAGGTTTTCGTGGTTGAACCGGTCAGACCGCTCTAACTGCATAGTTTATTTTTATTTTTCTAATTTAAACGTAAAACTATTTTAAATATAAATAAAATTTAAATTATTACAATCACCTTCGGCCAAATGTAATGACCCAAAATTCCGGTCCAATTTGAGCTGACCAAAAACGCAAGTCCAACCCCAAAATTAAACTGAAAATCAGGAAATTAATAGAAAGAAAACAGAGGGTGAGGATAGATAAGATAGAAACTTAGAATAGAAGAAGAAGAAGAACACAATATCAGAGTAACACGAATCTCACAGCGGAACGAATAAATATATTTCATAACATAACTTTGAAATACAAATATGTACTGGAATATACATATCATTATCAAAGTACAGCACTTACAACACAGCGGAAATAACTATAGCTATATGATCCGGAAGCCTCCTGCTCCAGCTCTTCCAGTATATCTGTAAATCCTGACTACTTGAATGCCCGTACAAAATTAGGCACCCAAGAGTTTAGGGAAACAAACAAATAAACTCCGGGTCAGTCATGGGACTAGTATGAGTAAAACAGTTTAAAAAAGTTCAAGCAGGTAATCGATATCTCATAAGACCACGCCGTACAACGGAACGGGTTTTTCCCTTATGAGAATCCAAATTATCTTTATATCAAAAACCTTTGATATTATAATAATGTCTATCAACCACAATAATAATAATCATCTAGCAGAACGTTTTCATCTCACGTTCTACATATATAATATACAATCAAAACCGCAAGCACGTATTGGGAAATGGATTTCCAACTATGACAAGGTATGGAACCACCTTTCGCTAGTGTACCTCTAGAAAGGAATACACTGGGTTCAACAAGAACTCTTGCAACCCAGCCACACATGACCGACCACTCATTTCGCTTGAGTGTATTGAATGTATATCACCAACGGTTGGGATCAGCAACCGTTTCCTGAATGGGACAACATAAACAATAGATTTTTAGAAGTAAATGGAACTCTAGATCAGGTGATTATACACCCTACTTCTGTGCGACCGACTTAGCCATGCTGCTTGCCCGAATTCTGTCATTTACCGAATGTGAGGCTAGAAGCTACGCTTTATCATCACACCAGATTCACTTTGAATGCCACGTCGTCAAATCCATCAAATCACCGATTGACGTCCTCAACCATACATTATGTGTTAGCTAAAAGAAGTTTCCTTCTTCGCTTCCACTCATTGTACGGTTGGAGAAATCAATATACATGATCGTCTGGAAATACTCTGTCAGACATCCGTCCATACAAGTCATCCAGGAACAGGATGAACCGAAGGCACTATTCTGTAAACAGGACAACCCTTGCACTTTACTCCGTCTTCAATTATCTTTGGCATATATGATTCGCAACGTTTATGCCAATACAGAGTGGTTCTTTGGATAATAATCCAACCGGTCTTTCCATATTAACAACGTTAAAATGGTCAAAACTTTGATAGTCTGTGATTTAACCATCAAAGAAAACACGTGTGCAAACAACGATGGTATTTCCAAATGGAAATTCTATCAATCAATCATCAATCATATATATATCTATATATATTCATATTTCCTTATTTTACTTGTTTAGAAAATATATGTTATTAACACTGGAAAACATTTCCTTTTGTTTATCTATATATCACTATCACTTTCACTCTCGAACCTTAACCATTTCTAAATTAAAAACGAAGCCAATGAAGTTGGGGTATAATTACCTCTCAGACCTTAACTGAACAACATTTCAAATCTCGAAATAGACAAAGTTCGCCTTTTAATTCTTTAACACTTCCTTACGTAACTCTCCTTCGAATCATCTCTTATTCGATAATTCTTTCCTTCGAATAAGGTATATTTGATAACTCTATTCAATTTACTCTGTTCGATTAACCCTTATCACTTAACTCTATTGGACTAACGCTATTGTATTAACTCCATCGGACTAACGCTATTTATTTACTCGTTTCACTTAACTCCTTTCGAATAAACTATATTCGATAACTCCTTTTACTTTCTATTCGAATAAACTCTATTCGATTAACTCATTTGCTTTAACTCTAATCGATTAAACTAACATCGATTAACTCCTTTCGATTAAACTAACATCGATTAACTCCTTCTGATTAAACTAACATCGATTAACTCCTTTCGATTTAAACTAACATCGATTAACTCCTTTCGATTCGATTAAACTATTCATTTATAAAGATTTACTTTTAGTAATGGTTCTTCACTTTACAAATGATTTCCCTTTATTTTCTATTTGTAAATGGTTTTATAAATATCCCATATTCAATCTTATTTGTAAATGGTTTACAAACATCTCTCTTACTGATTGATTTGTAAATGGTTTACAAACCTTTCTCGTTCTAATCTATTTGCTAATGGTTTTACACTATTTCCTTTTCAATCCTATTTGTAAATGGTTTACAAATATTTCCTTGTATATATTTATTTATTCTACTCTAGTTATTTCCTTTTTTCTATTTTATTCGTTTTATCAACATTTTTCCCTTTTATAAAACTCTATTCGTTTTATAAACATTTCCCCTTTTATTTACTTTCGAAATATTTCCTTTTATAAAATCTATTGATTTTATAAAATCCCTTTTTTTCAATATACATTGAAATAATTCTTTTTACATCCCAGGGTCTTTTATGATATTTAAAATGTCGAATAACAACGATCAATATCATTCTAACACACATAATCCATAACAGATATACATCACATCATATATCACAATATATGAAAACAGTAAATAAATGTTGAGGAATCCAGTCGGATTCCTCCAACCTCTCTCCCTACATCCACAGATGTTATAACAATATAAAATCAACATCACTTTCAGTTCCATATGATATATTCTGTTAAACAGAATCAATATAGAAATTCAACTAACTGACTAGCAGTTCAATCAAACAGTCAACACACAGTCAATCAGCCAATATTTAACAGTTCTAAAAATACAACATGAAATTATAAACTGTTCAGAGTTAGTGAGATTTACTCACTTTGGCAGTTCATCGTTAAAGAACGATAAACTGTTTGTTTGATTTGAATCAAACAAATGATTTCACCATAAATTCAAATGAGCTCCAATCCACTTCCAGTCAGTTCCAGTGTGTAGCGTTCGTCCACTCGATTCCAACGTGACCATCGGTTCGTAAAACTGAGCTCGTATGAGATAAATATCGTGTTAACAAGTTAATATCCAAATTAACTGAATTAAACTAAACTTACATTTTAATTTAATATTTTTGGGCCTTTACCATTTATCATTTGACGGCCCATCTCCTATTTCTGAAAACCAAAGACCCATATCCTGTAAAGCAGCTTCTACCCACCCGAATCATAATACTCCTGCTCCCTCTTTATTAGGCCATTTTGCATAACTTTAAACCATCCTCTTCCCTTTATTTCACTAGAACAATCCTGGTAACCCTTTTTTTTTTAATTTCTGGGCTTCAATATAATTGAATACGGCCCAATTTCAAAATGAAAATCCAACCTGCAAATATCCTTTCTTCTTTCTTTTTCCTGATTCTTTCGAACTCCAGGAAAATATACAGTGCACATCTCGATTTTCTTTGCTCCTACATCCTCGACATTTACAACACCCTTTCAAAAACCATCAGCATCGTTCAAACTCCCTTCTCGAATCGCAATCAACCAGTCCCCATACCATCCCTCATTTTCTCCAACTACCAGGCTGAACGAACCCGCACAGTAACCCACCATTACCAAACCTTTGGACCTCAAAATCTCCTTCCTCTCCTTCTTTAAATTCAAATGAAAATAACTACAATTCATCCCTTCAAAAACCCTTCTACTTCATACCATTCAACCCCAACTCGGTGGTCCTCCTGGATTTGCGTCGACGGCTTGTTCACGCCCATGTTCAGAAAACCATCGAACAGAAACTCCACCGTTTAACCTCAAACTACACACGCAACAGCTAAATGACACGCTGAGACCAAAATCGAACTCCATTTTGTGAATTAAAACCCCAAAATCCCCAATTTTGTTGAACCCTAATACCGGTGCGGTATTTGACAGCGACACGGAAAGATGTCGAATTCGGTGAAATGTACATCCGTATGAAGTAGATGTGATGAGGAACACAAAAATATACATATGAAGATTTATAGAATTTCATACATTTTGTTTTTGATTTATTTGAGATCCGACTTTTACTGGAGGAAGAAAAACATTGTGGCGGCTCACATTTGGTTAACTGTGAAATGAAAATTAGGTTTTGGAAGTTAAGAGGTGTATTTATAGTGTAAACAAATATCTAGATATTTTGTAGAATGGAATATTCCCGGTATATTCTCCATCGTTAATTCGTCTTCTAAAATTCCTGTGATCACATACGATATCTAAAAATCACGAAACTGGACATGTAGCTACAGTTCGACATTACGGTCCCAACGAAACTGGTTTCGTCGAATTCCGACTTCGTTTGCAAAAGTGGCTATTTTTAAAGCTCTGGATGACCCATTTAAATATATAAGTATATTTAAATAAAAATAAAATTTAATATTTAAAAATAAATATTATCGTATATATCCACAGTGGAATACCATACAGCTCTACTGGGATTTATAACTTGATATTTCAAAATCCTGATTAAATCGATATTCGATTTAAAATGAAATTCCTTTTTAAAATATAAATAATTCCTTTATAAATTATAAAGGAATTCCACAGCGACTTTTCTGTAATTTGATTTGGACGCAAATCAAAATCTGCACGACGAAATCCTGATTTTTCTCTTCCACTAGAAAGATATACTCCACCAGCTCCGTACGTTTCTTGGTTCACAGAAATCCGATTTAAAACGAATCTTGTATATTCAGTTGAAGTTCGAATCGCCAATTTACGAACTACAGCGCCATTTCAAGCTCGATTTTAATTATAATATAATTATACGTTCAAACTGTCGTTAATTAAATATATTCGTTATTCAAATTCAATTCTAAACTGAATTCAATATCACAGATGATCCAGTTCACACCATATTGCCATTTCAGCCAATTCTGATTATTTCAGAATTAAATATATTATTTAATTTATTATTTTAATTAAATATTCATCATTATTTAATTCCACGACCATTTAATTCACTATATCACTATTTATATAATTAAATAAATTAATTATAATACCTCTGCCAATGAGGGTCATTACACCAAACTATTGGGACACTTTGGCATCATGCAAGAACTCATATGTTCAATTTTTGTCTTTAACCACTTGTCATGTAGTATATTATATGATGAGTTGTTATATAATTATTCTGATTATGTAGTATATAATATACTTCATGACAAGTGGTTGAAGATGAAAATCGAACATATGACATCTTGCATGATGTCAAAGTGTCCCAATAGTTTGGCCAAAGGTGTTTCCAATTTATCCAATGAAAATCCCTTTATTTCATTTATAAACGTCTTTATAATTTAACTTCCTTATTATATATATAAAACAAACTTCCATTCTAATATCCCATTTGCAACTCCCATGACGAGTCACACGCAGCGCCTCGTAAAAAAGCACGCTTGATTTCCATTTTTTATTTATTATTATAACTTATATATATAATCTATTTTTATATTAAGTCTTAAATTTCTATTTAATTCATTTCCAATATCTTCTGAAAATAATTTTACTTCTATAAATTCGACATAGTCGAACTCAAATCATAAATCCATGTGGATTTATTTAAATTCATTTTACATTCCGAACATCGGAATAAATTTCACCATTTCTTTTTGAAATGATTTCAAATTATAAATCCCTTTTTAAATTCAAACTTAAATTTTTATTTATAAATTATTCAATGAATATTTCCTTCCTTTATTTATAAACACCGTTTATAAATTCAATTTCTTATTTAAATATTTAAAACAAGTTCATATTTCAAATCTTATCTGAAATTAAATTCCATTCTAGAAAATAATTTTTCCTTTTTAAATGCAGACTTGAATTAAAAATCTAATATTATCAAACGATAAATTTCCTTTCCATTTATACATTGCTTATAAATTCAGCTACTTGTTTTTATTATTAAAAACAAGTATATATTTCTCAATCCATTCGAAATTCCATTTTTATTACGAAAATTAAAATTTTCTTTTTAAAATCTAAAAAACCCATTGTATAACATTTTAAGTATCAATATCTAGGGTTTGTGATATTTAAACATCCATATACACACGAACCATCAATCCAATTCAACATATTACACACACACACACACACACACATATATATATATATACACACACACACACACACACATTTGTAAACAGACAATAATAAATTGACGAATCCAGTTGGATCCCTCCAAACTGTTTTCCCAACATCCACAGATGTTAGACATCATAAATAATATCAATCCTGCTTCAAAGTAGGATATCGCGGTATAGAAGGTCATCCACTCATATTTCGTAGGGCGATAGGGTCATCTGCTAATGGTATTGCGGGAAAGTATCCAATATATATAATAACCACAACGATCAAGCCTAAATAACTTATATATATATAATAATCACAATTTATCAATAAACCGCAATGCAACCAAACAACCAAATAACAACATAATAATATTTTTATTAAATAAATTTCGATTATAATAAATCATAATCGAACTAGAGAATGAGTTTACTCAACTTGTTTGCCGAATGTCCGATTAAATTCCACATCTTGCGACAACAATTTGACTTGAGTGAATTATTCCTATGATTATTTAATTTTTATCTAACGATTAACTATTATTAAATTAAATTAAATTAACATTTTTTTATTAATTATCCTATGTAATTAAAAAATGTATACCTTATTGGTTTGCAAATGCTCGACTAATTCATGAATAATACCCCGCATAGCTACCAAAACCGCCCCATCACTAATTCACACCACTTCAGCATTTTATCGAACATCATACAGACAATCTCTCATCTCTTTTCCAACCATCTACATCAATAGCTTGCTACAGTTATGCTACTTAAATTGGCCCCAACATCGTTGCCTTGCACCAGTCCCGGTAAATACACCTTCCAGCAACACCATCGGACTGTATCTGATCACCCCATTCAGATAATGTCTAACTCCAGTCACTCCGGTCGTTACGGCAAAAATGCAATCACCTAGTTCATCATTAGGATGTTCGACCACTCTTCCAATCACCACTTCCGCTAAATCTCAGCGCCAAATCCATCGCGCACCACTGTATCACCCCATCTCAACTCATACCGTCGAGAATCCAATTGAACCAAGTTGCATCCTGAGACGACCCCAAATCCCGTACAGACGGAGACAAGGGTAATCTTTGGAATATAACACAGAAACAGATAATAGCAGGACAGAAATAAATAAATACACCAGATAATGCACAATAGAATATACTGGATAAAATTAATCATCAGAGTTACACAGTATACAAGATCTTACCTAGTACAAATACAGTTCAGCTATACATAAATGTCTACAGCGGAAAACAAACATAATGTATAATAGGAGCTGAACAGCATAAAAAGAGATAAATGATAGAATCCATCTTCAGCTCCAGCTATCCAGAAAGAACCAGCTAAACCTGAATACAAGGCTGCCCGTGTAGAAAAAGGGGCACCCGAGTTTGAAAGTGAAACAAACTACGAGTCAGTCATGGGACTGGTATGAGAAATCTACTCAACACATTTATAATATGGCTAATCACAGGACCACACCACTTTCGTGGAACGGGTTTACTCCATTGGATTGCCAGTGCTTTAAAAACAAATCTTTCTTTTAAACACGGTTTCAAAATACGAACTGCAGCGTCGTTATTCGATATATTTTAATTCTATTTATATATATATATATTCTTCGATTTTAAAGCTACATTTTTTTCATTCATTTGATAAAAATGATATTTTCATCTAACTGTCTTCTATTTCAACACTTCACTATTTTCAACAATTCGTTTATATAATAAAAATGTGGTTTTTATTGTAAAACAATTCATTTCAAAACACTATTATTTCGTATAGTTAATATAGGGGATAAAAATAGGATTTTTATTGTAAAACAATTTATTTCAAAACAGGATTATTTTATACTTTTCATATTGATGTTAAAAATGGGATTTTTATTACAAAACAATTTCTTTCAAAATATGAATACCATTCAACACATGAATTTCAATTCAACGAATGAATATCGATTCAACACATTAAGGTTTTCTATAGTTTGTATATATCAATAAAAATGTGATTTTTATATTTTAAAACGCGAACACCATTCAACACATGAATTTCAATTCAACGAATGAATATCGATTCAACACATGAAGGTTTTCTATAGTTTATATATAGATAAAAATGTGATTTTTATATTTAAAACACGAATACCATTCAACACATGAATTTCTAATCAACGAATGAATATCGATTCAACACATGAAGGTTTTCTATTCAACGAATAAATATAGTTTCAACAAATGAGAATAATTCAAACACATGAATATTATTCAAAATTTCGGCAGCATAACGGCAGGGTAGTTAAAACCGGGACCGTCCCTAGTACGGCTCCTCGCTCTACCTTAAAACCTCGCGGTTTTTGACAATGGAGATCATGCATCTAGTTCGCACGCAGGCGGCATGTATATATTTATTCCATTTCCACAAACTAATCCTATGTGGTTTCAACCAAATATTTCTCAACCACAAATGGGTTTTTTTCAACCACAATCAATCAATATCAACCACAAACAATCCCAAACAACCATTCGCTATCAATCAATTTTCACACCAATCACAACCAATAAATATCGTCCATGGTTTGTGGACGAGGGGCGTATATATATATATATATATATATATATATATATATATATATATAGCAATTCACTTCTATTTCAACACATATATAATTTTTACAATGCATATATAACTTATACATCGAACATACAACTTATACAACGCTTATACAAGAGGTGTACAACGCTTATATAACTCATACATCGACTATATAATTTATACATCGTCTTTTTCCATATTGTTTATAAATTAGAAATCTCACATTGGGTTCCACTCCACCAAAAATAGCAGAAGGCTCAGAAAAATATGCGGTCTCTTCTAAAATGTAGAAGACGTCCACACGGTCATGATGTTTCCTGTTTCATCGAATTTCGACCAAAAAGCAAAAAGATATGATTTTTAGAAGTCTGCAACGCTTAAAAGTGTTATTTTAAATTCAGAATAATCAAAGCCGTATACCTTCAACGTTGGTTCAAAACTAGGTCACGGATTTGCGCGCAAACGGTGGGGCTTGGGGGCGATCGGCCTATGCCACGCTGACGGCCTTGGAGGGGCACACGTGCGCCTGAAGTGGCTCTCCGTTCGGTGCAGCGAGATAGGCACGGTGGAGCTCGAAAGTCCCGGACTTCCTGGGCTTGTAACTCTCCAAATACTGAGCGATAGTTAGCAAACTTTACATGGATTTGTAGATCTTTCCTAGATCTACGAAAAACATAACTGGGTGGTGGTGTTTCGTTCCGTGGATTAGAAGAAAAAGAAGAGAGAAGTTTGGATTCAATTTCCGTCTCACGCGACGAAGGATCGGGGAGAGAGAGAGTGGAGTGGCCAATCAGAATTTTCCATTTAATTTATATATTTTTAAAATTTCAAAAATACCCCTTACACAGACGAACACCAATTCAAACCCAACGACTATCGTCCCTAGCATTTTACCCCCATTCCGAACACAATGGGATATGTTTCGTAGGCCCATTCGACTGTTTCAGTCAGTTTTCCTTCAAATTAAAATATAAAACATTCAATATTTGATTTGAACGTACATTTCAATTTGCCAGGGCCACAAACTGATTCGAAAAATTCCAGAAAAATAAATCTAGCTATGTTTTGACGATACGGTCCCAACAAAACTAGTTTCGTCGAATTCTGAGATCGTTTGCAAAAAGGCCCATTTCTGGTCGATCCAATTTAACTGTAATTGGCCAAAACACGTTTTCCTTTGCCACGCTCGCATACTAGCTTCAAAAATTATGAAATTTGAAACCTAGCAATAACTTCACATCCCGGATCCAATAAAAGTGGTTTCGTCGAATTCTGAGGTCGTTTGCAAAATGGCCAATTTCGCGGGCTATATAAATTTCATAGCGACCTTTCTGAAAATTCATTTGGCCATAACTTTTGCTTTCCGTTATGAAAATTCGATTTTTCAGATTCGTTAGAAAGGTATTCACTAAAAAATTTAAATATTTTTGGTTTCACTCAAATCCGTTTTGTTTTGCACCCGGTACAGTCCGACAAAGTTTGAATTCAAATTTTGAAACTGCTGGGCCATTTCCGGCCTTGTTTATAATTAAAATTAATTATATTCGTTTTCAATTGTCGATTCAAACTCAGTTTTCTTTGCTATTATTTAAAATATTTATTTTAAATATTCAAAATCCATTATTTTAGCCAATTTAAAAATTTTAAATTGGTTCAGATTTTCTGGGTCGTTACACATCCTTCCCAGTTTCACGTTCCAGTATCGAGCGATGACTCAAGCCCCAAAAGAACGAACTCGGTTGAAACCGAATACCCCAAATGATGATCTAACCCCTTCAAAATGGCTGCAGTCGATGCTTTACCTCACAAGAAGCCTACTGACACACTTATCTTCCTCCCTCGTTCGTCATGACCCCAGCGATGGTCAGTTGTAGTCCCCTCCCGTTACATGTCGAGATCCCCAACATCGCGTACGAGATTGTGCTCCAAAATGCATCGAGATTCAGGCAAGTTTAGGAATTGTGATTTGTATGTGTGTGTATATATATAATAGGATGGTTTCGAATTGATTTTGAGTGAAGGAGGGGCTTGCGATTTGGTTTTGGGTTGAGCGAAAAAGCACGGGTTTGGTTGAATTGGGAAAGAACGAAAATGAAGGTAGAGAGCTCAAATTATTTAAGAAGAGGTATACACAGTTGAAAGCAAATGCCACTTCGATTTTGGTCTCCAACAACACAAGAATGGAAAGGAGCAAATGTAATATTTATAAACAAGCAAAGGGGAGCAGAAGTGCACACACCATTAATTTCTGGTTTCCAAGATATTGAAGGAGGGAGACAAAAAAACTTTCTTGAGAAAGGAAATAGGCCTGCGTGACTAAACATTTAGGTCGGTGAATTAATTTCTACAATTTGAAATTGTTTTAATTATATAACTAAAATATCTCGCGGTCCATTTCTTCGACCACGAATCCTTATTTTAACTCAACGACCAACGTTATAAAGTTATAACGCTATCCGGAACTTAATGGATCCGATTCTGAATTTTAATTCGACTATATAAAAGAGATAAAAATTTAGATTAAATTTGATTTAAAATATAAATCGATTTTAAATAATTAAATTCATCCATAATAAATTGTTATCGTTTTAATTCAATATAGAATTCATATTAGCCGACTGAAATGTTTCGGTTCAGGTTTAAATTCTGAATTCAATTATAATCCTTTCGATAATTCAATATCTTCGATATTAAATCATATATCAATTATTAAATCGATAAATTAAATATAAAAATCCATTTATTATTCTAAATCAACATTTAAAATAAATTTAAATATTCTATATTAAATGGCTAAAAATCCAGGACGTACGTTACAAAAAGCATGTTAAGTACAGTATCATATTCAAGAGCCAAACTAAGGTGTCGCACATTGTACAAGTAGAGATTAAAAATGTGCACAAAACTCAGACTCAAATGAAAGATCAGAGTGAACAAGATATGTATCACTTCAGTTCAAAATATAGTATTCCAAGTAACAAAAGCACCAAGTTTTCAAACAGCCAAGAGTATGCATCGAGTTCAAATAAATGGATAAGCATATCGGCTGGATAGCTACACGTTACCCATCCGTCTTCGTCAAAAAAAAAGGTGATAAGCATGCACCTAGTTTTAATCATAAACTTCAAGTGAAGCAACAATGGATACATAGTTACAGCAGGTATATCACTGTACACGCAGAAGAACGCAAATGCCCAAAAGACTCAATACTTCATTGAACAAGTGATGCAGTGGAATATAGCAGCGGTTCAATTTCATGGGAGCAGAGTATTTGAAAAAAATATCAACTTTAAATTCGAGTTAAATATGTCAAAGGAGAATCAAAGTTCCAAACCAAAGGATATGTGTAACAACCCAAAAATCTGGGCCAGTTTAAAATTTTTATTTTTGCAATTTTATCGAATTTTGATTATTTAAAATGAATTATTATAAATAATATCGACGAAAAATTTATTTTGAATATAAATCGAACGTATATATTATATACGTCGTCGTTAGAATATAAATATTTATATATAATTATAAATAGAATTGAAAATGGCGCGGTAGTTCGATAATTCGATTTCAAACTTCAATTGAATGTACCGGGTGCAAAACAATCCGGATTTTAGTGAAACCAAAAATGATAGGATCTAATTGATAGCATCTTTCCAATGAATCCGAAAAATCAAAATTTCATAGCGGGAATCAAAAGATATGTCCAATTGAAAATTCTGAATAGTCGCTATGGAATTCAGGCCCTTAAAAATGGACATTTTGCAAATGACCTCGGATTTCGACGAAACCACTTTTGTTGGATCCGCAGTGTCAAATTATTGCTAGGTTTCAAATTTCATAATTTTTCGAATCAATATGTGAGCGTGGCAAAGGAAAACGCGTTTGACCGGTTTCAGTTGATTTTAATCGACTGGAAATTGGCCATTTTTCTAACGGTCTCAGAATTCGACGAAACTAGTTTTGTTAGGACCGTATCGTCAATACGAAGCTAGAAAATATTTTTCTGAGATTTATAGAATTAGTATGTGACCCCGGTAATTTGAAATGTACGTTTAAAATTCAATAAAGTGATTTAAATGTAAATTTAACGGAAACTGATTCAAACGATCATATCAGCTTGCGATATATATCCCATTGTGTTCGGAATGGGGGTAATACGCTATGGACGACAGGCGGTGGGCCTCGTTTAGAGGTCGTTTGTGAAAGTCAACTTTTTGCAATAAAAAATAAATAAATTAAATAATATAAATTTTATAAAAGCCCCCCCTTACTTCTTCTCTCCCGATTCAGTTTCAAATAAAAAAAAAGAAAGAAAGAAAAAAAAAACGAGACTATCGCCTGCTCCGCCTGCCACCTCGCGCCGCCTCAGGCGCGGCCTGACCACCCCCCTCTCCACCTCGACCCCGCGACAGCCTCCTTCCCCCCCCCTCTTCCCTAGTTCATCGCGCAGCACCCCCCCTGAAAACCCTAAATCCCCAAATCGCACAACCCCTGCCGTGGGACCCCCAACCCTCCGTCGCCACCAAGGACGCGCCGCACCCCGCAAACCCCTCCCCTTTTCCAGATAATACTGTAAGTGATTTTTTTTTTATTTGTTTGTAAATCAGTTTTTTTTTCTTTCCTATTTCCTTTTATATTTTAGCAAAATAAAAAAAAGTGCTGTTTTATGTAGTAAGAAGAAAATATTAGTTTCTAGTTTATATCAAAATTCAGTCTTTGATTTATATAATATACATAGAAAAAAATCCAGTTTTTAATTTACTATATACATAAAAAAAATCAGTTTTGATTTAAATAAAATATTGTTTAAAAAAATCAGTTCGTATGAAGAATGACAGTGTTTAGATCTGAAAATGAAAACTATATTTTTATAGAATAAAAACTATATTTTTATAGAATAAAAACTATATTTCTATAGAATGAAAGACTATATCTTTATCGCTTGAAAGATATGATTTTTAACCCGATAATTAATGGAATAATTTTTAAAGAAATAAAAATATGATTTTTATATTTTTAAAGTATTAAAAATATAGTTTTTACTATCTAGAAGATGTAAAAATATGATTTTTGGTTAGGTAGAGAATTAGAAATATAATTTTTACATGATAGGAATGTTAAAAATATCATCTTTATATGTGTAGAAATATAAAAATGAGATTTTTATAAAGATGAAATCTTTAAATTTGAAAAGGCGAAGTCTATGTTTTTATAAAGGCGAAATCTTTATAGGGAAAATAGCGTGATAAAAATATAATTTTTATCTATATAACATAGTAGTAAAAAATTCGATTTTTATGTATTGAACATCGAAGTAAAAAATATGATTTTTATATATTGAATAGCGAAGTAAAAATTCGATTTTTACATATGTAGTGGCTACGGGCAACGAAGAGGACGAAAAGGCGAAAACGACGAAGACTTCTGCAAAGAAAGACTCAAGATGATTGGGTAGCTATCGGTGAGAATTTCTCACCTTTCAATTTCATTTTCTAAGTTATATATATACTAGGATGCAGACGGTGCTTAGTAGCACCCGACACAATCGTCCACAGACCATGGACTTGTTTGTTTGGTTGCATAGATTAGTTTGGTGATTTGATTTGAATTTGGTTGTTTGGTGAATATGATTGATGTGTGAATGGCGTGGGCCTTCACTAGACCGGGGATAAGGCTAGGCCTTGTCCCGTTTCTAGTATCGTGCCGTTATGCCGTCGAAATTTTCTAAAATAAGTTAGAAAAATAAAAATATCATTTTATTTAAAGAATGAACTGAATAGAAATTCATATGTTGGAATAAAATGTTTTGTCGTTAAAAATATAATTTTTAACGTGAATGTGAATAAATAAATATTCATTTACAAACCAGACGGTTTGTTTATGTACACCTATTTGAAGGACATTGATTGGGTCGATAAATTTTACACATCGCCCAACAGCACAAATAAAATATTTGTTTGATTGTTTGAAACCCTACACGGGTGTTAGGATGAAACATGCAGTTCACTCATCCTGATAGATTAAATATGTCGATCGATTGATTGACAGGCTGTTATAAGCGTTAGATATCTATATTTGATGCTTATACAATGTAGTGCACTTTGGTTGATGGTTGATTATTTTCAATGCTATTATATACATGTGTTGTATGAAAATCCATATAATTAATTTTATATGGTAATTGATTGGGCCTCATTCCAATTTGAAAAATAAAGAATATTATAAAATAAAAGTTCATGTGTTGACAGTACTCATCCATTGAGATTGGTCATGTGTTGAACAAAATACTTTGATAATAACAACTATTTTGAAAAAGAAATATTTGAAATAGAATATTTGAAAATAGGAATATATGAAGCCGTGTTGATTAGATTGACGCCATTTTGACGTGAACGATATTTATATCGATTTTAAACGATTTCGAAATGAAATGAATTGAAAACGATTTCGAAATGAAATGAATTGAAAACGATTTCGAAATGAATTGAATTGAAAACGATTTCGAAATGAATTGAATTGAAAACGATTTCGAAATGAATTGAATTGAAAACGATTTCGAAATGAATTGAATTGAAAACGATTTCGAAATGAATTGAATTGAAAACGATTTCGAAATGAAATGAATTGAAAACGATTCCGAAATGAAATGAATTGAAAACGATTTCGAAATGAAATGAATTGAAAATGATTTCAAATTGAATTGAAAGCGAATTGAAATGAATTCGAATTGAATTGAAATTTGAATTGAATAGAAATAAATTTTAAAACGAATTTATAAAGAAGAATTCAATTTTGATTTGAATTGAAAAGAAAGTTGAAATAGCTTTTGAAACGATTTTAAAACTATTTATATAATTCGTTTTAAATAGAAATCGACGAAGTATATATTATATATATTATATATATAATATAATGGCCTGAATAGAACGCGCCGCGCCGCGGTAGTTCGTGAATTTCAACCATTTATTTCAAACGGACATTGCGGGAGATCCGACCGTCGGATTCTCCTAAAACCGGAACCGTTGGGTTCGTATCGAAAAGAGCTTTCTACCGAATATTAGAAATTTGAAATCTAACGATTGGATTTGGAATTATGTCCAAATCAAATTTGAAAAAGGTCGCTGTAAGTGCAGTTCGATGGCCATTGATGGAAATCGACTGTACGGGCCTTGATAAAATTATTAAAAATAGTAATAAATTGTGTAAAATCATAAGAAATGATTTGTGAAGAATTGGGATGAAAAACTCCATATTTGAAAAGATAAAAATAATTTTTTATCGAAATGAACTAGTTTTGAACTAGGATTATAATTCTATTTATTTTTAAATAAATAAATTGAATTTGAAAAGGGTTTTAAAAATAACCAAAATTTCCAATAATTGCATTGGAGTGGATTTGAATCGAAATTGTCGTCGGAATATTTCGATGTTGGAATTCGTGATTATACAGATGTTGTTATGGAAATTTGAAAGATATATATTTATATCGTTATTTCCAATACGACATTTGTTAGTCGTAGAATTGGATATTGAATATAAGCCGATATATTTTCTATTCAGACCCTTGTATTGAATATCAAATGTGATTTGGGTTTGCCGTGAATGGTGTCTTCACTAACACTGTTCTTGAACCCAGTTGAGAAAGATTAAATCTTTTTATTTAGATTTAATGAAGTGTACCAATTAAATAATATTTAATTGGAATCGAATTGATATTGATTTTTGGGTTTTATCGTGAACAGTGTTTTAAATAACACTCGTTCTTTAACCCGATAATTAATGGGATGTGACTTTGGGTTTATCGTGAACCGTGTTTTAAATGACACGGATTCTTTAACCCAGTTAATGATTAAAACTAAGTGGAGTTTTAATGAATCTTTAATTAGATTGAAATAATCGAAATGGAGTATCACCAGTTTTACTTCAGGCGATAGTTAAATCTTTAATTAGATTTGAACGCGAAATGGTAATTGAATTTACCGATAACACTGTGGTGTTAGATATGAAGTATTACCAGTTTTACTTCATGGGATTAATAGGTTGGGATTGGGAAATTAAAACAAATGATTACTTCGGTAAGTTTCGTTAATCCCGGCTAGTTGAATCGAAATTCAAAAGAATAGAATAAAGAATAAATTCAAGAAATTTATCTTGGATAAAATTAATGGGAACCTTTCCCTATGAATGTGAAATCAGAAACTAACTGTCGGTTAGCTAAGCAGAACGGTTTTCTGGATATTGATCTGATGTTGGTTTCGGCCTTCGGGGTTAATATTTGGGGAATTATTCTCTTGATTAATTTACGGTTAGTGACTAATGAATTGGAATGAAGCGTATGTTGTGTTTGTGTAACACTTATTTAAAATATACGCGAGTTATTCGGAAAGACCGGGTTTATCCCATTCTGAATAACTGATACGACGATAAGTCGAAGATGAAGACGATGGTCGAAGACCGGAAGTCTTCACGTCGTTTGGGTAATTACTGATGGTCTTGATTGGGCTGTACACCCAAGAAGATGGAAACAGTTAGTGATCGTCCAGACGTACTTGGAGATCGATGGATATACGAGGTACTAGGTGCCTCCGGTTTCGTTCAGACCCAGAACGGACTTGTAAATGGACTGTGTGTCTGACATTGGATTTTAGTCCGTGTGATTGATCTCTATTAAATATATATCTGTTTGGCGGCGGAGAATTTATTCTCTTGCTTAACGCCCTTCTCTGAGACGTACGAGCTCAGGGGTTATATATTGATGGATATCAAACGCATGGAGTGAATTGCCTGTGTGGCATGCCTAAGTGGCAATTGATCGAGGCTTCTGTTGAAAAGAAAAGCCTTGTGGTTGATGATCGAAGCACGGCCTTTGTGACGTAGCTTTGTGTAACCATGATTCGCGAGCTTCACACCCGGTATGAACCAAAAACGGGAGAGGACGTCAGGGAGGGCATGCGTTTCTTTCTAGCTAGAAGTGGCGTCAGTGGTTTTACACGCCCTGACGAGTTTGACTTATGTGGTTGTTGCTGTTGCGAGGCGCCTCGGATTGATCGGTCGTTCTCGAACCGATGGAGTCATTTAGTTGGCTCGTTTACGCCCCATAGGGCGGGGAAATGCATGTCCAGGGTTTAAGTTTAATCCACATCGGTGGACTGGCCCTGAGGATCCAAGGGTCACTCGAGCTCTGATCCTGAGGGGCGGGCTAGAGCGTCTCGAATCGGTTGAGGACTATCTTTTGCCTCGGTTCATAGATGGAAACCCAATTTCCAAATACGTGACTTTGCGATTTCGATTGTATAACCTATATATGGCGACATAGTGGTATGGGGCATTCATGCCGCCTATGATTGATACTTATGATTTGAAGTTGTCTTATACACTATGCACTTATAATAGTATCAAATGATTTGTTTTAAACGTATCAAGCATTCTTTGGCTGTTATAAGGGAAAACCCTATCCCCCGGCTTGCGTTGCATTGTGTGATAGGACCTGGGTCTTATAACAGCTTCATTTTTCTTTATTTAGCATTGCGCTGTTGTTTTATGCGCTGGTATTCTTGGGAGGAAACCCGTTCCGTGTTATACGGCGTGGTCCCTTGATTTACCGAACATTAAAAATAAAGATTAACTGTTTTAGTTCTCACACCAGTCCCATGACTGACCTGGAGTTTATTGTTTTAACCTAAACTCTGGGTGCCCCTATTTTTGACACGGGCAACTAGTAGTTTCGGTTTTGCAGATTTAATTCACAGGATCCTGGTTTACAGCTGGAACGATATCCGGAAAGCTTTGTATCCGTATATCTACTTCTAGTTGTGTATTGTATTATTTTCCGCTGCTATGTATTTAAATGTAATTTAAATCTCTGATATTTCTGTGTAATATTTATTCATTTATACTCTGTATATTCTTGTAATCTGATGCATTGTTGTAATATACATTGAAATGTTCTTTTATATGCGTTCTATTTTGTCGTGTTCTCAGCGATAGGTCGTTTCGAACGGTCTGGGTCGGTTTAGCGACTGGTTCGGACCGAGCGAAATTCCTTGCCGTCACAGTTGGCATCAGAGCTTTGGTTTACAAAGCAGAGAACAAGACACATTAGAACTATACGAAAGAATTCATCAGATATTGGATTAGTAATATCCAATTAGAATGACTCGTTAGAGATGGGATCAGTAGTATCCTAGAACGAGTGTGAAGAGTAAATTTTTAAATTGAAAACAAATTTTTGTTTTGAAAATTTAAATCAATTATTCGTATTTGATTATCTATTTATATTGAGTTGGACAGTCCAGTATATAAAGATTTTGCGTATACGTCTGATCCACGTGTATTTGAAATTTTAATATATTGGATAGATATAGCAACACACTCTAGTCGCCCGAAGATGATATTGATGATAGCGATCGCATCATCAACATTTATATTCGTGTTTCGAAGGTGTGATTTCTATATATTTCCATTAGACTGGTGTGAGAACCAAATTTAATATAGCTAGAATACATTGTTGTGATTTGTCATCAAAACATGATTTTCTTTATATATATCAAAATTATGAATTTGAAACGTTAATCCACTAATTGATTGATGTTTGTGTTGTTTGTTTATTTGTTTGATAATTTTGAACCATTATGCCTAATTGTATCAAATAATGAATTGTATTGAAATTTGGTCGCATTTGCTTGCATATACATATACTTACATTGAACAGGTCATAGCAAGGAGGCTAGAGCCAGAGAATAAAATTTGTTTGCCCGACAAATAGGTACATGTTTACTACATAATTTCCTGTTTTGTTTGGGTGATGATGATTTTGTGAGCCTATTGGCTAGCCGCTTGGCTTTTTCTTTTTCTTTTTGAGATCTGAAGGACCGGGGAAGCTATTTGAAATTCCGCGATGCTCCCGGTGCAGGGGAGGTTATGGCGAAATTTTTCAAAAATTTAGGGTGTTAGCCAAATTTTTGAAATTTTGAAAATTCTCAGAAACTGAAAAGTTGGAAAATGGAAGCCAGATCGAGCGTAGAGTTGATTAATCAAACCACTTTCGACTTTGTTCCTTTTCGGGGACGAAAAGTTTTAAGTGGGGGAGATTGTAACAACCCAAAAATCTGGGCCAGTTTAAAATTTTTATTTTTGCAATTTTATCGAATTTTGATTATTTAAAATGAATTATTATAAATAATATCGACGAAAAATTTATTTTGAATATAAATCGAACGTATATATTATATACGTCGTCGTTAGAATATAAATATTTATATATAATTATAAATAGAATTGAAAATGGCGCGGTAGTTCGATAATTCGATTTCAAACTTCAATTGAATGTACCGGGTGCAAAACAATCCGGATTTTAGTGAAACCAAAAATGATAGGATCTAATTGATAGCATCTTTCCAACGAATCCGAAAAATCAAAATTTCATAGCGGGAATCAAAAGATATGTCCAGTTGAAAATTCTGAATAGTCGCTATGGAATTCAGGCCCTTAAAAATGGACATTTTGCAAATGACCTCGGATTTCGACGAAACCACTTTTGTTGGATCCGCAGTGTCAAATTATTGCTAGGTTTCAAATTTCATAATTTTTCGAATCAATATGTGAGCGTGGCAAAGGAAAACGCGTTTGACCGGTTTCAGTTGATTTTAATCGACTGGAAATTGGCCATTTTTCTAACGGTCTCAGAATTCGACGAAACTAGTTTTGTTAGGACCGTATCGTCAATACGAAGCTAGAAAATATTTTTCTGAGATTTATAGAATTAGTATGTGACCCCGGTAATTTGAAATGTACGTTTAAAATTCAATAAAGTGATTTAAATGTAAATTTAACGGAAACTGATTCAAACGATCATATCAGCTTGCGATATATATCCCATTGTGTTCGGAATGGGGGTAATACGCTATGGACGACAGGCGGTGGGCCTCGTTTAGAGGTCGTTTGTGAAAGTCAACTTTTTGCAATAAAAAATAAATAAATTAAATAATATAAATTTTATAAAAGCCCCCCCCTTACTTCTTCTCTCCCGATTTAGTTTCAAATAAAAAAGAAAAAAAAAGAAAAAGAAAAAAAAACGAGACTATCGCCTGCTCCGCCTGCCACCTCGCGCCGCCTCAGGCGCGGCCTGACCGCCCCCCTCTCCACCTCGACCCCGCGACAGCCTCCTTCCCCCCCCCCTCTTCCCTAGTTCATCGCGCAGCACCCCCCCTGAAAACCCTAAATCCCCAAATCGCACAACCCCTGCCGTGGGACCCCCAGCCCTCCGTCGCCACCAAGGACGCGCCGCACCCCGCAAACCCCTCCCCTTTTCCAGATAATACTGTAAGTGATTTATTAATTTTTTTTATTTGTTTGTAAATCAGTTTTTTTTTCTTTCCTATTTCCTTTTATATTTTAGCAAAATAAAAAAAAAGTGCTGTTTTATGTAGTAAGAAGAAAATATTAGTTTCTAGTTTATATCAAAATTCAGTTTTTGATTTATATAATATACATAGAAAAAAATCCAGTTTTTAATTTACTATATACATAAAAAAAATCAGTTTTGATTTAAATAAAATATTGTTTAAAAAAATCAGTTCGTATGAAGAATGACAGTGTTTAGATCTGAAAATGAAAACTATATTTTTATAGAATAAAAACTATATTTTTATAGAATAAAAACTATATTTTTATAGAATGAAAACTATATTTCTATAGAAGGAAAGACTATATCTTTATCGCTTGAAAGATATGATTTTTAACCCGATAATTAATGGAATAATTTTTAAAGAAATAAAAATATGATTTTTATATTTTTAAAGTATTAAAAATATAGTTTTTACTATCTAGAAGATGTAAAAATATGATTTTTGGTTAGGTAGAGAATTAGAAATATAATTTTTACATGATAGGAATGTTAAAAATATCATCTTTATATGTGTAGAAATATAAAAATGAGATTTTTATAAAGATGAAATCTTTAAATTTGAAAAGGCAAAGTCTATGTTTTTATAAAGGCGAAATCTTTATAGGGAAAATAGCGTGATAAAAATATAATTTTTATCTATATAACATAGTAGTAAAAAATTCGATTTTTATGTATTGAACATCGAAGTAAAAATATGATTTTTATATATTGAATAGCGAAGTAAAAAATTTGATTTTTACATATGTAGTTGCTACGGGCAACGAAGAGGACGAAAAGGCGAAAACGACGAAGACTTCTGCAAAGAAAGACTCAAGATGATTGGGTAGCTATCGGTGAGAATTTCTCACCTTTCAATTTCATTTTCTAAGTTATATATATATACTAGGATGCAGACGGTGCTTAGTAGCACCCGACACAATCGTCCACAGACCATGGACTTGTTTGTTTGGTTGCATAGATTAGTTTGATGATTTGATTTGAATTTGGTTGTTTGGTGAATATGATTGATGTGTGAATGGCGTGGGCCTTCACTAGACCGGGGATAAGGCTAGGCCTTGTCCCGTTTCTAGTATCGTGCCGTTATGCCGCCGAAATTTTCTAAAATAAGTTAGAAAAATAAAAATATCATTTTATTTAAAGAATGAACTGAATAGAAATTCATATGTTGGAATAAAATGTTTTGTCGTTAAAAATATAATTTTTAACGTGAATGTGAATAAATAAATATTCATTTACAAACCAGACGGTTTGTTTATGTACACCTATTTGAAGGACATTGATTGGGTCGATAAATTTTACACATCGCCCAACAGCACAAATAAAATATTTGTTTGATTGTTTGAAACCCTACACGGGTGTTAGGATGAAACATGCAGTTCACTCATCCTGATAGATTAAATATGTCGATCGATTGATTGACAGGCTGTTATAAGCGTTAGATATCTATATTTGATGCTTATACAATGTAGTGCACTTTGGTTGATGGTTGATTATTTTCAATGCTATTATATACATGTGTTGTATGAAAATCCATATAATTAATTTTATATGGTAATTGATTGGGCCTCATTCCAATTTGAAAAATAAAGAATATTATAAAATAAAAGTTCATGTGTTGACAGTACTCATCCATTGAGATTGGTCATGTGTTGAACAAAATACTTTGATAATAACAACTATTTTGAAAAAGAAATATTTGAAATAGAATATTTGAAAATAGGAATATATGAAGCCGTGTTGATTAGATTGACGCCATTTTGACGTGAACGATATTTATATCGATTTTAAACGATTTCGAAATGAAATGAATTGAAAACGATTTCGAAATGAAATGAATTGAAAACGATTTCGAAATGAATTAAATTGAAAACGATTTCGAAATGAATTGAATTGAAAACGATTTCGAAATGAATTGAATTGAAAACGATTTCGAAATGAATTGAATTGAAAACGATTTCGAAATGAATTGAATTGAAAACGATTTCGAAATGAATTGAATTGAAAACGATTTCGAAATGAAATGAATTGAAAACGATTCCGAAATGAAATGAATTGAAAACGATTTCGAAATGAAATGAATTGAAAACGATTTCAAATTGAATTGAAAGCGAATTGAAATGAATTCGAATTGAATTGAAATTTGAATTGAATAGAAATAAATTTTAAAACGAATTTATAAAGAAGAATTCAATTTTGATTTGAATTGAAAAGAAAGTTGAAATAGCTTTTGAAACGATTTTAAAACTATTTATATAATTCGTTTTAAATAGAAATCGACGAAGTATATATTATATATATTATATATATAATATAATGGCCTGAATAGAACGCGCCGCGCCGCGGCAGTTCGTGAATTTCGACCATTTATTTCAAACGGACATTGCGGGAGATCCGACCGTCGGATTCTCCTAAAACCGGAACCGTTGGGTTCGTATCGAAAAGAGCTTTCTAACGAATATTAGAAATTTGAAATCTAACGGTTGGATTTGGAATTATGTCCAAATCAAATTTGAAAAAGGTCGCTGTAAGTGCAGTTCGATGGCCATTGATGGAAATCGACTGTACGGGCCTTGATAAAATTATTAAAAATAGTAATAAATTGTGTAAAATCATAAGAAATGATTTGTGAAGAATTGGGATGAAAAACTCCATATTTGAAAAGATAAAAATAAATTTTTATCGAAATGAACTAGTTTTGAACTAGGATTATAATTCTATTTATTTTTAAATAAATAAATTGAATTTGAAAAGGGTTTTAAAAATAACCAAAATTTCCAATAATTGCATTGGAGTGGATTTGAATCGAAATTGTCGTCGGAATATTTCGATGTTGGAATTCGTGATTATACAGATGTTGTTATGGAAATTTGAAAGATATATATTTATATCGTTATTTCCAATACGACATTTGTTAGTCGTAGAATTGGATATTGAATATAAGCCGATATATTTTCTATTCAGAGCCTTGTATTGAATATCAAATGTGATTTGGGTTTGCCGTGAATGGTGTCTTCACTAACACTGTTCTTGAACCCAGTTGAGAAAGATTAAATCTTTTTATTTAGATTTAATGAAGTGTACCAATTAAATAATATTTAATTGGAATCGAATTGATATTGATTTTTGGGTTTTATCGTGAACAGTGTTTTAAATAACACTCGTTCTTTAACCCGATAATTAATGGGATGTGACTTTGGGTTTATCGTGAACCGTGTTTTAAATGACACGGATTCTTTAACCCAGTTAACGATTAAAACTAAGTGGAGTTTTAATGAATCTTTAATTAGATTGAAATAATCGAAATGGAGTATCACCAGTTTTACTTCAGGCGATAGTTAAATCTTTAATTAGATTTGAACGCGAAATGGTAATTGAATTTACCGATAACACTGTGGTGTTAGATATGAAGTATTACCAGTTTTACTTCATGGGATTAATAGGTTGGGATTGGGAAATTAAAACAAATGATTACTTCGGTAAGTTTCGTTAATCCCGGCTAGTTGAATCGAAATTCAAAAGAATAGAATAAAGAATAAATTCAAGAAATTTATCTTGGATAAAATTAATGGGAACCTTTCCCTATGAATGTGAAATCAGAAACTAACTGTCGGTTAGCTAAGCAGAACAGTTTTCTGGATATTGATCTGATGTTGGTTTCGGCCTTCGGGGTTAATATTTGGGGAATTATTCTCTTGATTAATTTACGGTTAGTGACTAATGAATTGGAATGAGGCGTATGTTGTGTTTGTGTAACACTTATTTAAAATATACGCGAGTTATTCGGAAAGACCGGGTTTATCCCATTCTGAATAACTGATACGACGATAAGTCGAAGATGAAGACGATGGTCGAAGACCGGAAGTCTTCACTTCGTTTGGGTAATTACTGATGATCTTGATTGGGCTGTACACCCAAGAAGATGGAAACAGTTAGTGATCGTCCAGACGTACTTGGAGATCGATGGATATACGAGGTACTAGGTGCCTCCAGTTTCGTTCAGACCCAGAACGGACTTGTAAATGGACTGTGTGTCTGACATTGGATTTTAGTCCGTGTGATTGATCTCTATTAAATATATATCTGTTTGGCGGCGGAGAATTTATTCTCTTGCTTAACGCCCTTCTCTGAGACGTACGAGCTCAGGGGTTATATATTGATGGATATCAAACGCATGGAGTGAATTGCCTGTGTGGCATGCCTAAGTGGCAATTGATCGAGGCTTCTGTTGAAAAGCAAAGCCTTGTGGTTGATGATCGAAGCACGACCTTTGTGGCGTAGCTTTGTGTAACGTTGATTCGCGAGCTTCACACCCGGTATGAACCAAAAACGGGAGAGGACGTCAGGGAGGGCATGCGTTTCTTTCTAGCTAGAAGTGGCGTCAGTGGTTTTACACGCCCTGACGAGTTTGACTTATGTGGTTGTTGCTGTTGCGAGGCGCCTCGGATTGATCGGTCGTTCTCGAACCGATGGAGTCATTTAGTTGGCTCGTTTACGCCCCATAGGGCGGGGAAATGCATGTCCAGGGTTTAAGTTTAATCCACATCGGTGGACTGGCCCTGAGGATCCAAGGGTCACTCGAGCTCTGATCCTGAGGGGCGGGCTAGAGCGTCTCGAATCGGTTGAGGACTATCTTTTGCCTCGGTTCATAGATGGAAACCCAATTTCCAAATACGTGACTTTGCGATTTCGATTGTATAACCTATATATGGCGACATAGTGGTATGGGGCATTCATGCCGCCTATGATTGATACTTATGATTTGAAGTTGTCTTATACACTATGCACTTATAATAGTATCAAATGATTTGTTTTAAACGTATCAAGCATTCTTTGGCTGTTATAAGGGAAAACCCTATCCCCCGGCTTGCGTTGCATTGTGTGATAGGACCTGGGTCTTATAACAGCTTCATTTTTCTTTATTTAGCATTGCGCTGTTGTTTTATGCGCTGGTATTCTTGGGAGGAAACCCGTTCCGTGTTATACGGCGTGGTCCCTTGATTTACCGAACATTAAAAATAAAGATTAACTGTTTTAGTTCTCACACCAGTCCCATGACTGACCTGGAGTTTATTGTTTTAACCTAAACTCTGGGTGCCCCTATTTTTGACACGGGCAGCTAGTAGTTTCGGTTTTGCAGATTTAATTCACAGGATCCTGGTTTACAGCTGGAACGATATCCGGAAAGCTTTGTATCCGTATATCTACTTCTAGTTGTGTATTGTATTATTTTCCGCTGCTATGTATTTAAATGTAATTTAAATCTCTGATATTTCTGTGTAATATTTATTCATTTATACTCTGTATATTCTTGTAATCTGATGCATTGTTGTAATATACATTGAAATGTTCTTTTATATGCGTTCTATTTTGTCGTGTTCTCAGCGATAGGGCGTTTCGAACGGTCTGGGTCGGTTTAGCGACTGGTTCGGACCGAGCGAAATTCCTTGCCGTCACAGTATGATCGAAATCCAATATACTTGGCAAGAAGAAAAGTCCAGAATTCATCACGCAATATATTCCAGAAAGTTTGGATACTTCAAACTCAACAAAGTCAAAGCCATGAATATCAAAGAGCAATAATATTGCAAATATCACAACAAGGTCTAACAAGAAGATATTAGAGATTATATCGGAGTTCGAAACTCTAAGAATTCACATGCAATTCATCATTGGCAGTGGGGATTGAAATCGAATAACCAAGCAATAATCGAAAGTAAAAGACAAAAAATCATTTACTATTTTCAAAGAACGATTTCACCTTGACAAGATCAATATCGAAGATCATCAGAGCAAGAGTACGGTCGATCAATTTGTGTTAGAATCCGATTCCAGAATAAAACCCTAGGGTGACTGCCATTGAAGCCGAAGTTCACAAACAAAAGTAATAAAAGGGGCCAGCCTAATTACCTTAAAAAAAGGAGTCTTAAGTTTTATTTTAAAGTGTTAAGGGTTTTGTGATTATTTTTTAAGTGTCTTTTTTATTGTATTGTATTTTTATTTCAAACTCTAGTTTAACTAGGTTACAAACTATAGTGATTGTTGTTTGGGGTTTATAAGTCATGGGTTTGTAATTCGGGGAAATCAGATCTCGGGGATAGAGATTAGCGCAAGCTTTTGAGCATAAGATTTGAACAGTTGGGAGCGGTGTCACGAGTTTATAGGTGATTGTAAGCATAGAGATTGTTTTAATTCCTAGTAGAAACCTTAGGGAATGCAACAGTAGGCAGGATTTTGCCAAAGCTGGGTATATTTGTGTGTTATTTACGTTTCCGCATTTACTCTGATTATTATCTGGGCTGCTATTATTTATCACTCAGTGAAAAACTACGATAAACCTATTCACCTCCCTCTAGGATTAATTTAAATCCTACACTAGTCACATGAGGGAATACAAATCATCAAGGTAGTGCCGAATCAAGGTAATTGTCTTCTTATCCATATTCTTCCACTTTCTTTCATACACATTCGAGGGCTTCTTTCCATCTCCATCAGTCGGATCAGGAAGATCATTGAGGTATAGAACATCCTCCACCCTAGGCTTCCAAATCCCTCAATTTCTTCTATAAAAAAATCATCTTCGGAAATGCCATCATATCCAATATCTAAAATAAATAAAAAAATCAATCGAAAATCAATCTAAGTTTTGTGATGATCTACCTCCGATACCAACTGTTATGGAAAATCGTGCCTTTTACGAAAGCGATTAGTATCTTATCGCCCAATTACTTAAAGATGATTTTAATGGAAAACAACATACGTATATGCAATCAAAACACAACATAAAATATTCCACCTAAGCACCTTCTTTATTGATTCACAAAAATGAATTTTGTTTATACTTAATGGATCAAAACCAAAAATAAACAAAGTACAATTGAATCAATAACCTTATTGAGACAAGGAAAGAATATCTAAATGACTACAACTATTGTTGGACAAGGAGAATGATGAAGAACGACGGCAAACCTTTGGATCAACTATTTCAGTCTCAATCCCATCTAATTTCGTTCCAAATAATCTAAACCTAGATGTTGCTTTTATATGAGAACAGAAGGCCTAGTCAAAATATCCAATTTGCTTCTCAGAAATATCATATATTAAAGATGAGAAAAACCATGTCAAAATAATATTCCTCTGCATAGACATTTGACCAGCGGGGTCAGACGTCTGTCCAACCTCTTGGAAAATCCCAGAGAGCATTCTCAGATGTCTGACTAACCTTCCAGAAGTCTGAGCTGAAAGCAAAGCCATCTTCTTCGATCTTCAATCTTCAAACTATCTCCTCTATCACAAAACACATCCAAGCATCGTTTTCTTAAACATATATGTGATTTTATGTCATAAATCACAACACACTGCTTTTTAACTTGTCCGAAACATTTACGAAGTGCACTTTGGAGGTATCCATTCGTATATAACTTCTTATGTGATGTTCTCCTCATTGTACATTGTTAAATTAATTTATTTAGGAAGTTCATCTTCTGTAGCTACTTTGATTAGGAGACGGCATAATTCAATCTTGTTTTGGCTGCAGTAGTTGCATCCATTTTAATGGATTTTCCAGTTAGTCTTACCTTGATGCTAAAAACTTCTTTGTCTCATAACTTGAGATTCATCTTGCCAACATGACCTAAACGAGTGTAGTAGTCAATAAATCTCTATCCAATTTTTATGAATTAGACTATTTTTTCATTACGATGAGTCTGCAATTGTAGAAATATGGTATGTTCTATAGAATGTATTCGTAGTCTTGAGATTCTTTAAATTTAATCAAGAAGAATCCATTTTCTCTTGAATACATTTCAAATATGTCCGTTGATTTATATACTCTTTGGATGTATAATTTAAAATACACGAAATATGGTTTGGTTCCTACAACATAAGAAAGAATGGAAGCACACAAGCAAGAATGGAATTACTACAACATTTGTTTGTTCTTTTGCACATAACTTATTTAACCAAATCAATTTTTTTTTGTTAATCTTTATCCGTGCGATCTGGCCAAAAGAAGGGTCTTCTTCTTGTGCTTTATCAACGACAACATCTGTCCAAGATTTGGGGCTTTGCGCTTCATTCCATGAGATGACGATTGGTTTTTTTTGTATTATGATTTGATTTGAAATCAGATCAATTCTGATTGTTTTTGCCATTTGGATCAAATGATCGTTGGTTATCCTTCTGCGCTCTTTTTTGGACCGGTTGAGACTTCTGAGCTTTTTTGGTCTCTTTTCTTGGAGTAGATATATTCTAGACTTACTGAAAATCATCACAATCGATGACAATTTGAGAAGTCCAATTGATTTCAAGCGACCAACTAACTTAGAAGAGTCAAGAATTTTAGAAGTGTAAAGTATGGTTTTTCCACCATGGTTTGTAATGTATGCTACTTATCATGACTTACTACAAATGGAAAATTGAATTTTCTTTGAAATAATTTTGCAAAGTAGGTATGATTGCTCTAAAAGTATTTAGTACTATTTTGACTAATTGGGTATGAAGATTAATTTGTTATTCACTTTGTTATTGCACCTTTTGGATGCAACAATAGTTATTTTCGCTTAAGTTTTACGAGGTTGATTTTTCATTCACTTTATTGCTGCACCTATATGCTTACAGTAGCCCCAGTGCATGTTTCTCCACTACTATATCTCTTATACTTGGTTGCTCTGAATTCATGTATGACCAGGCCCGACCCTAGGAGGAGTCGGACGAGCAAGCCGCCTAGGGCAACTGGGAGATGAAAAGCAACATTTTATTAGATTTTGTATATAAATGTGTTGGTGCAATTGTTGATCAATGAGGTAAAATGTTTAAAGTGATGGTGATTGTTTGCTTGGAATGAAGCAACCTGAGTTCGATCCTGTCACCTGGAACATTTTACTATTCATTTTGGCTAATGCAACCTAGCTTAACCTAGTCCACTGCCTATTCATGCCCTACCATTGGCAAAAAGCCCTATGTGCTTTTTCTTTGCAGCCTTATTTGTTTGATGGTTTGGCTATCACCTTGTTCCTGTTTTTTACAACTCAAGGTTTGTATTTTGCCTTTATTCTTCTGCACTTTTCAGTCTAAGCCAACCAAATGATCTGGTTTCGTGCGAGAAATGTGATGATAATAGTGGGAAAATGTGTGTTCTCTTATGATAGAAGGGACGGAAAAAGCCGGTGAATGTTTCTTAGTTGAGTTGGCTTTGTTGTAATAGAGAGAGGCCTAATATTGGACTTGATAAATTAGATGGGCCTTATTGCAGTGCCTTTGTATTTAAATGAATACTAGAGCCCATGGTTTGAGATAATTTTTGTAACCAACATATGTTAGGACTGTGGAAAGCTGATGAATGAGTTGAATGCCTGCTGAAGAGATCATGGATCCGTGAGATAAGTAGAAATTGAGGCCAATACATTTTATGGAGAAGTAGAGCTGATCCAGAAGGAGCTCCATTAGGCAGTGTACGAAATGTTTGGTAAATTTCTATAATATATACCATAAAACATGAGCATCAAATGCTACATTGTCAGTCGCTCTCAATTTTTTTGTAAACCAAACTGTCTCTTTGCTTTTACCTAGGTCTTTTTAGATTTTTCGTTATCATCTCTAAACTGAAGGATCATCCATTTATTTTTTCAATGGTTGTAAAGACCGGACCGTGAGTCAAAACACGATAGAATAAGATCTAAGGTTTTCGTGGTTCAACCAGTGAGATCATGAAAACCATGCTGATAGTTTATTTCTATTTTTCTAATTTAAACGTAAAATTATTTTAAATATAGATAAAATTTAACTAATTATGACAAACACCTTGGCCAAACTACTTGGGACACTTCGACATAATGCAAGATTTCATATGTTCTATTTTCGTCTTCAACCACTTGTCATGTAGTATGTTATATACTACATAATTAGAATAATTATATAACAACTCATCATAGCAAAATTGTAAATTTACTAATTTTTTATAATGAAAAGAGGATTAGTTCAATAGTAGTTCGTAAAATATACGTAAAATGAACTAATTCTTCCAAAGTTTAATGACAGTTGCTATGAAATTATTTGTTATATCAAAAAACAAAATGTGAGGCGATTTATATTTTCAAATTTGAAGAACAGTGAAGTTCAAAAGGATCAGTTTAGGATTTTTGTAAAAGGTTTCAAGGTTGAACCACGAGTTTGTGCACGTCTAAGGTTATTTCATTTTTAGAACCGTAACGCTTCAAGTTTGAATGTTAACCGCGGTCGAATCAAGACTGGGTTAGGGCTTTAATACACTAACTTTTACCTTTTTCCATCGTGCCTTTCTGGCTTTCTCCATCATTTTTCCCCAAGCTGCCCAATTTTATTTTTCTTGTGAGTTACCATATGTTATCTTCTCTGTCGATCGTTACCTGCTAAACCATTAGCTCGAACATCAATTCTTGGATTTGGTTTCCTTTGCTCTCAAGCTACCTCATGAAATCCAGCACATTTCTACCACATATATTTGTAAGAGAAAATGATACTTTCTCCTTCATATCATGGATTATTGTCATCTTCTGCTTTATAGTTCCGACTTATGACTGTTTTGAAATCACTCTCCCATTCTGTTTGTGTGCTGCTATTCACACCCCCATTTAGACTACTGGTCACCTTTAAAAAATTAATAGATTACATTATTTTTTACCTACTTCTTACCACCACTTTATTTCTTTTCACTCAGTCAATAACAGCCATACTATCTCTTGTCTTCTCTTCTCAAACAACGTAAATTCTGAGATATCAAACCTAAACCATAAGAAAAAAAAATTGGTCGAGTAGAGGATGGAAGACAAAAACAAAAAGAGGTTAGTTTTGTATATCATGCTGCATAATTTATTCTGTTGTTATAGAATTTTTTTAAGGGTTTTGTATTAATTTTTTGTAGGAGCTTTCTTTCACCCTTCTCACAACTTCGAGTTTGGAAGACATTAATTTCGATGACGTTGTAATAGAGAAAGACACTGTAAGTTATTGAATTTTAGGGTTTTCTTCATATAACAACAATTTATATGTCAAAATTTATAAAGAGTTTCATTTTAATTATTTTTATTTGATTTTTGTATGAAGATAATGCGATTTACAATAAACTTGATAACTATGTGGATGATAGCAATAGGCCACAAGATGATCGATAAAATGCCATTGAAGACACAAAAATTGATTTGACAAATCATTTTACAACCGATGAAGTAATAGTTTGTACTTAATTTAAACTAGAAGTATCTTAATTTTTTTTTTAAACGATGAGATTTCAAGTATTTGATTCGCAGAACGCGCTGATTCGATGGTGTAAAGCAACAGGGAAAAAGTTGAATGTTGTTGTCAAGCAATTCAATGATGTTAATCAGCTGATTGGACGCTTGAAATTGCGTTGATAATTTAGGGAAATCTTCAAACTTGTAGAGCGATGGAGAGAATTTCAGGAAGAAGACGTTTTTTTTGTTGGAATAATGATGAATTAAAGGCAGAGGTGGTAGTCGATTAGAAATTGAATAATTTAGGTGGTGCAAAAAAGTAAAGAGGCACAAAAAAGAGGTGTTCTTCATTATAGGTGGCCAGTAGTCTAAATGGGGGTGTGAATAGTAGCACACTTCTTTTTTCTCATCCTAACTATAACATTCATTTCCCTCAACCAGTAACCTAATTCGTATCCTAACTATAAGTCTGAGAAATATATTTTGAAATTTATACTAAATTCTTTATATGAAATATTGTTTTCACAAGAGGTTTCCATCGATTTTGAATTTTCCCCTGATGTTTGTTTAGGTTCCCCAGTTGATTACTTCCATAATAGCATATCTTAACGGAAAAAATATGGTAAAGAAGATAACGAGTCCAATTGGTATGTTAATAGTCTGTCTTTTATTCAACTTACTCAATACATTGAAATTTCTTCGTTACAGAGTCAAATATGCAGTCCTGAATCCTATTGCTGACTGTCATATTAGTAGACATATGTTTAGAAGATTTTACAATGGTGTTGGTATTTTAGTCAGAGCAAGTTTTTTTTTCATTACTTATGCATTGAACTAACACTTTCTTTAACTATTTCTTCGGACTTACTTGTTACTTTTTCCTCTTTTGGATTTTCAAAACTTACGCTGTTGTGTTTTTTCTCCTTTGGATTTTCAAATATGTATTCCAAACTCATGTTTGTCGCTCTAATGCATTTACTTGTTGCTACTAATGGTCAGAAATAAATAAACACGTGTTCAATAAAAAATCAACATAATATATTTTTTAAAATACACATATGAGGAACGTCATGTGAGAAGTACGTGCTTGCTTTAGTTATGGAATAAAGATGTTTTTGCAAAGCATATGATCTTAAGCATGAAGACTAAAAGCATTCCTAATAGGGGGTTGGGTCGTGGTCCAATCCGGATAGGTTGACCCCTCACCAACCCCTAACACAAAATAAAATAAAATAAAAAATTTGTTCCTTAGCCCACTAAGGAATTTTTTTAAAGTAAAGGCCTTAGCGGTTAAATGTAAGCCGACTAACTAACATTTTTACCCTTTTATTAGCAGACTTTCTTTTAGTTGACTAAACAAGGTTGCTTTCCAACCTTCGGGGTTGCTCTGGCAACCTTCAAGGTTGCCAAAGAAACCCTAAAGACCTCCACCAACCCCCTATTGGGGGTCGGTTGGATCCCAACTATGACGACCCAAACTCCCAATCCCAAGAAAAAAGGATAGTCATTGGAATATAACACATTAATCATAGCAGCAGAACGCTGAACATAGCATCACCACAAATAATAATGTACATCAAAGGATAAAATTAGAGTTTACACAACATCACATGATCATAGTTATACATCATAATTTTAACAAGTGAATAGCTACACAAAAACAACGGAATAAAAGATAATCAGCATAATAGAGTTTCAGAGAGTCCAAAACAAATATCCAAATCTTGCTCCAACTCCAAATTCAAAATTAGCTTCAATAGCTTCCATACACATCCAAAAAGATATGAACTAATAAACTATTTACATAGTTGCCGATGTGAAAATGTGGGCATAGAGTTTGCAAGGGAAAAACAAACTACGAGTCAGTTATGGGGCTGGTATTGTAACGACCCAGGGATTTTCGGCCCCGAAAATCAACATAAATACAATTCCGTATCCCATGTCGATCTTCCAAACACCGAAAACACTAGATAGTTATTAGAAAGAAATTAGAGGGTGAGATAAGAAAGAAATATTAGAATAGAAGAAGAAGTAACACGGCATAGAGAATCAGAGTCTCATATCGCAGCGGAACAAAATATAATATAGAAATAAAACTTTACTGAGAGCTTTTAAAAATACTTACAATATCAGAGTACATTAACACATCTAGACAGTTATAATAACTTGTCCTCATATACAGGCACACAGCTGAATAAATATTAGATATCATATGTCTGAACACCTCCAGTTCGTCTCTGGACTTCGCAGCATCCGATAACCTGGACCGGTACACCCGGTCTAACCCAAGCATTTACAAAACACCAGGTCAGTTTGGTGAACCAGAGTGAGAAAAACACACTAAGTTTAAGGGTATCACATAATCTGATTTTAAAGTTAAAATCTTTTTGAAAGAAAAGGATAATCGTAAGACCAAATCCACACATAAATACGGATGGTTTTTACCTTACGATAACCCAAATTGTTTTTGAAGCCAATATCTTTTCTGATATTATAATAGTGTCTAAATACAAGTAGATATCAATCTAGCGGAACGCTTACATCTTACGCTCCACATATATATTATACAATCAAAACCGCGGGCACTTATTGGAGAATGGATTCCGACTATGACGTGGGACTACCTGCAGATAGTGTATCTCTAGAGGGGAATACACTGGGTTCAACAAGAACGTCTTGCAACCCGGCCCATACATGACCGACCACTCATTTCGCTTGAGTGTATCGAATGTATATCACCAACGGTTGGGATTAGACCACCGTTTCCTGAAAAGGGACAACATCGAAATAAATTAAAGAAGCAAAATGAATTTCTCTAGATAGGTGATTATACACCCTAATGGGAGCGACCCACATAACCATGCTGCCTGCAAGATTTTTGTCATTTCCCAGTTGATGAGCCTTGAGGTTTAGATTAAATTTTGAACACCTAGTCATCATTCACTTTGAATGCCACATTGTCAGATCCGCTGGATATCACTGATTGACGTCAACAAAAATACTCTAGCAGTTAAGCTAAGAGAACGACCATTCTCTGCCAACAACTATAGCACGTTTGAAGAAATCGACGTACGTGGTCCCTTTGGAAATACTCTGTCAGGCATTCGTCCATACAAGTCATCCAGGAATAGGATGAACTGAAGGTACTCTCCTACTGCATCCAATATAGGAATCACTCCACGGTTCAGTAGCGAGAAGTCCTTGCAATCCGTAGATTTCAACCACGATAGAACCACAGTACATCTTGGCCTGTAGATTGGAGATTTTTAGCGGTTCTCCCGTTTATGAAAATATACGGTCTTCGATGCTCCATCTCGATCATCTTTTGATATCTTCACGTATTTGTTGGTTGGAATGGTTTTTTGAATATAAATTCGATCCCGGTCTTTCCGTACCAACAATCGTATTGGACAGGTTTAGTAGTCGGTGATTTAACTATCAAAATAAATAGTGATTCAATCATGAAAATCCAATGAGTTCACTGGTTTAGTATTCAGCATCAATTGGCCTTTGTTAATTACAAACTAATTCACTTCTGCTTAATCAAAACTTCTTACTCCTTCAATATTTTAAAAATACGATAATTGAATTCTTATATACTAATGCCCTTCCAACCCATTCCATTATAATACTTAGTAAAATAACTTATATCCATATTTAGTGTCCACTTAATTCTCCTATCAAAACATTTGTTACAACATTCTTTATGATTTAAATTTGAGAATTCCATTCAACTTATTACTTATAAAACAGCGATATGAAATATCTTTTATTCCCTTCTTGAAACAATAACTAATATTTATTTGTATAAAATAAAACTCAACTTTACATTTCCTTTCTAACTCGAGAGTATCGTTATAACTCATGCAACCCCTTTTGTTTTTCTTCTACTTCGGAATTCTCGTTATATATTTTCCCTTCTTGCTAATTTCTTTTACTTTGGATCTCTCGTTATATATTCTCCAATTTTTCACCAAACGTTGCACTATTATTTCACTAATGGAAATAATAAATTATCACTAACCTCTTTTACCATTACCAACTAATATCATCTTCAGATAATCCTGATGTTGTTCAAGTATTACCTCTCAGACCTTGATCAGCAACGTTCTTATCCTCAGATAAATATAAGTTATAATCCAAAATCCAATATTCCATCCCAGTCTCAAAACAAATTACATTTAACTATTTTATTCAAAATACAGTTTCATAAACCTTCTTACCTTTTAAAAATCTATTTCTCGAATATAACCCTTATTTCTTAATTCTATTTTAACTTTGCCTCTTTAAACAAATTCCTTTATTGTACGGATTTGGTTTCACAACCGTATGACCCACTTCTTTACCCAAATTCGCTTTTACCAATCCACTTTCAAATCTATTCAACCATTCCCTGCTTTGGAAATCTTATTTCAATTTCCCCTTTTTACTTAATCTCATTATTAAGTATCGTTAATTTAAAATTAACGATATAACACCTCGTCACTTTTATAAACCTTGTTTAAATAAATCCTAGTTTAATCTAAACCCTTTCTATTCTCAATTCTCTTTTATTTAATTCAAATATTTAATTCACATTTTTTTAAGCTATCGCTTAAATTTCCTTTTTATAACTTCATTATAAAACTCAGGTTTAAAATAAAACCTGTCCATACACTCCTTTCACCATTCAATTAGATTTCATTCAATTCTGATTACCTTTAAATAAATTTCAGTTAAAAAGTAATTTCCTAAATTATTATTAATTAAAATATTAATTCACTTCAATAATTAACCATTTCCGTAGTTAATTTCTTTATTCACTAAAATAAATAGTAAACCCCTTTTTAAAAGCCTATTAAAATTAAACAATTATTCTTTAAACTATTTTATTAGATTAATCCAAACAAATTATTGAATAATTAATTCTAGTTAAGAATGGTCAATTTAGTCGACTCTAAACACGGTTATCTCATTAACCGATTCCAATTCGTTTCCTTTAAATTAATTAAAAACACAATTACTTTAAATAATCCCATCAATTGTTTCTTAACAAAACAATTATCCATATTTATCCGTTATGTTAATTTCTAATCACTTGTTTATAACTCTTATTAACACCAGAAATTTCCTTATAAAATCAATTAATAATCAATTATAAATTTAAATAATAAATAAAAATATTTATTTTCTTTTTAACAAACTTTTAATTCAAAATAATATATATTTAAAAATTTATCTCCAGTTGTAAAATAAATTTTATAACTTCGGTTCTATCGATCCACCAGACGGTAAATCAATATAAACAAAACGATTGATTTTATCGGCCATATGCTGCCCAATACTCAACCATTACTGCCCATTGGTTTAAACAAAACAATTGTTGAATTTTCAGTCAACTATCGGTAACCAAATCAATCACCCAATCAGGACAGTTCATATATGATAACATGAAAATAAATAATATATGTGAGAAATCCCGTTTGATCCCTCCGACTTGTTCTTCCCTGTATTCAATTTGGTTAGCTCAATCAGATCATTCAATTTCATTTAACTGATAATTTCTATAACAATAAATTACTACTTTTTAACATCAACCAAATCACAAGCAATTTAAACAATTTAAACATGTTTATTTTATAATCGTGACCAATCAAGGTGAATCACCTCTATTGGATCAAATCGTTAAAATAACGATTTGGCATTTCACTGAAATTAAACAATAGTTTAATTTCATCGGTAAAATCAACAAATAAATATATAACTAGCAAACAGTCAACCATCTGCAATCAGCGCACACAAAATAAAAAAACCCAATTTATATAAAATATAAATGGAAAGAGCTGAGTGAGCTTAACTCATCGGATTCCATTTATTTCTGAAGCGGTTCATTTTAATTAAATTAAACAAGCATTTAATTTAAATTAAAAATTCCGATAGCTTCCGCCTCCTTCCAAACTGCTCCAGCCTGTAGTGTCCTTAATCACGGTTCCGATGTACTTTGCTTGGGTCAACTCTGTTAACACACATCCAAATTATAATTATTATAAGTTCAAAGTTCTTAATAAACTAAATTAGTTCTTCAAATTAATAATTAATAATTAATTGTAATTATTCACTAATCATATTACTTGTAATTTCGGTCGACTAAGTCTCCCATTTCATCTTTCCAGTCCTCTGCCTCGTATTGTCCACTTGTCCAGTCCAAGATAGATATTAATATGACTTTTAAATTAAAAATTTGACTTCCTCAATTAAGTTTAAACTTCACTTTATTTACTTGGACTAATCATTAGCAGGCTCTCAATCCTCTTTGTTCACGTTATTCCAGTCTGTCCCTCCAGAAGCACGCACAAAACTCCACCGTGCTCTTAGCGTCTAATGTACCAATCATGCATAATTAGTCCATCATTCAATTTAGTGCTTAATCCTTAATTATATTCTTTATATTTTAAACTTAGTTATCAACCAAGCTAAAGGAATTGGACTGCTGACTTCTAGAAGGAGAAATAACTCGATCCCCTTCGTACGCTTTATTTTTTTTCCAAAGGCCTGCTTCTCGAATTTGAATCCCCTGCAAATTCACGTTTTAAATTTATGATTTAGTTACCATGGTTATTCTAATTAAACACTAATTAACTATATGTTTATACTAATTAAACCATACGGGTCAATTATACTTGCACTTCTCATGTTCTCCAGGCTCTCGTTACTTACCACGCTCCATCTTCATTATCCTGTCCTCTTCATGAACTCTCGCCCCGATACAACGCCGCCGCCCCTACCACAAATCATCGGCCTTACATCTGACACCATCAGCAGGTTCACCTTGGCCTACTCTATCCTCGCGCCCAGCACCTCCCATCCCAATGTCCCCAATCGACCCCAGTTCACCACAAACCCAACCGCCATTTTGGTGGAATTCTGGTCACCTCGTTGAACAAAGTTCGATCATCACGAATCAGTTTCAAGATCTCGCGACACTCGTCATTTTTGTAGCTAGGGATGTTTGATAATGGTGAAGTAATAATGACTTTTACGGAGGAGAAGGGTGGATAAATTCTGATCGTTGAAAGCAAAGGGTGAAGGCGCAGTTTTGAGTTCTATTGACCACGCATTTAGTTGACTTAGGGTAATCAGGTTATGCGGCTGTTGGGGTTGGTATTTATAGGACCATATATTATTATAATATTATTTTACGAAACTTCACAGTGCAGTAACTCTTAAAAACCGCTACATATGACCTCCGTTCATGACGAAATAAGGTAATCCTAGCATAAAAAATATTCCGGACCCGATGAGACAAGTTTCGTCGAATTCCGAGATCGTTTGTGAAAAGTCCTTTATAATTATCAATGAAAAATCTAGCGTTTAAAATCCCTAAAATTACAGAAAAAATCCAATAAATATGAAGCCTTGACATTTTACTAGGCCTCTTCCTTAAGGATCCAGTGAATCTTGTTTCGTCCAAATCGGAGTTCATTCGGCCGATCATTTATTCGTTTATAGTTACTCCTGTCCAAATTGACCAAATAATATAATTGATTAAGGCGTTTATCGCTGCCACGATCACAGGTAAGTCCGATTGACACGAAAATTGAAAATTCTACAATAATTAATTAATAGGAATCTAATGGCACCCGTTTCGTCGTATTCTGAGACTGTTTCCCGGTACGCTATTTTTACACGCACCACAATGTCATTTTGGACACCAAATTACCCGGTCTTCAAAAATAATAAACGATATACCTATCCTGATTCTAATCGTCGATAAGAATTCAACGGGACTGCTGTCGTGGCCTAATTCGATTGTCTGCTCAAGTTATACCCAAATATCCTTTTATTAAATTAATTTAATTACGCGCTTAAGAAAATAACTGGGCGTTTTCGGCTACCGTGGTCACATACGACATCGGTTCGCCACACAATTAAATACCGTGCAATAATTTAATGTTATGGTTCTTATGAAATTGATTTCATCGAAAACAGACTCTGTTTGTAAAATGACTATTTTAAAGGCCTATAATTTAATACCGATTTCCATAGCGACTATTTCAAAATTTGATTTGGCCATAACTAACAATCTATAACACGGATTCTAGATTTTTCTCTTTCATATTAAAATTATCATCAATACGGTTCCAACGTTTCTTGTTTCACAGAATTCCAATTTATATCGGATCCTGTATATTCAACTGAAGTTCAAAACTCCATATTACGAACTGCAGCGCCGTTTCGAGCTCGTTTTATACTTATATAAATATATATCGTTCAAACTTCATTTTAAATAACGAATTAAATATTAAAATCTATTAATATTCCAAATAAAATATTTAAAATAATAAATTAAATTAAATATATGACTGCCGAAATATGGGTCGTTACAGGTATGAGAAATGCAACAGTTATTTTTAACTTATTTTAAAGTAAGGCATATCATGGGACCACGCCGTATAACACAGAACGGGTTTACTCCACACGAATGTCAGTGCATAAAAATACGTAATGCTTTTTGAAAAATGAAGTCATTATGGACTCAAGTCCTATCATACAATGCAAGCGCAAACCGAAGGATAGACTTTTACCTTGTAATGGTCAAACATGCTTGATACGAGAAAATCATTAGATATTATTTTTAGTGTCTAGTGTTGAAAACAATTTCAAAAATAAATGTATCAATCTTAGATGGCATAATACCCATCCTATTATGTCACTATATATAGGTTTACAACTAAAACCGTAAAGTCTCGTATTGACAATTGGATTCCATCATGAACCAAGGCAAAGGATCTTCCTTATCCGATTTGGAACACTCTAGCACATGTCCTAGGATTCAGATGCACATGAGCCCTAGATCTATAGAGCCAACCCACCAATTCCCAGTGTGTTCGGTTACTCCTGAACATGACCGGACATACAGTCTGGTCAGTACGTCGACCATCATCCGAGGTCCTCGATTCCAGTATCCACATAAGTAAATCTGCCTGGGATTTATACCATGACATAACTTTTAGCTAGAAGGAAATGTATGTCCTTACTCTACGTCTTTCATCCCCTTTTGGCTCATCCCGGGGTGTGAAGCTCGCGAGTTAACACACCACAAGCTTTGCTTTTCAATAAAAGCATTGATCTATCTACCAGCGACACTTGGCATGCCACATAGTCATTCCATACCATACGACTGATGTCTATTTATATATATAAACACCAAGCTCATACATCTTAGAGAAAGATGTTAAGCAAAGAGAATAAATTCTGCTTTATCAAATAGATATATATTTAGTAGAGATCAATTATTACAACACAGAATACCATGTCAGATATACATCCATACAAGTTCGTTCTAGGACTGAACGAAACCGAAGGCACCTTATTTCTTGTCATATATGTCCAATACAAGAGAGAGGCCCTTGCACATCCAGACAATGAACAAGTATGTCTGGACTACTGCCACTATAAACCCTTCAAGGGAGCTACCCAAATCTAGGGCATCAACAACAATCCATTTGATTTGAAGATTTCCGATCTTGCACTGCCTTCAATATCTTCTACTTTTAATCGTTGTTCAATTATTCGAAATGGAATAAATCCGGTCTTTTCGAATAATTTGCAACAAAACAAATTAAATCAAATCCTTATTGGATTATTGGCTTACCAATTAAGTCTCCTTTAATTGGTATTATTCCATAAGATTTAAAACCTTATTCTCAAACCTGATTAAGTTATTTAGCTTTCAAAAATCATTTCTTAACCTTATAAAAAGTTTACTTAAGATTCAATTTGATTTACGAATTAAAAATTCTTATTTACAAATATCTCTCGAAATCTTTTATATAAGCTTTTACAGAAAACCGCCAAATTCCATTAAACCACTTTTCTCATTTAAAACCATATAAATTTGGTTTAAACCCATTCCAAATCATTTATAATGATTTTTCACTAATTTTATTTATATAAAAATAGTCCATAATCGTAATTTCCAATTAAAGGTCATGGCTTTGTTTTATTCAAATTTGAGTTAAACATTTCTCAAAATCTAACCGCTGGATTCCAAAACTTCTATCATCATTTGAAAGATCCTTTTGATACGAACCCAACAGTTCCAATTTCGAGGAAATCCGGCGGTCGGATTTCTTGGTACATTCATTTAAAGTTACGAGTCAAATTTCAAGAACTACCGTTGTGTGACACGTTCTATTTTGATCAATATTCGACGTATAATTAAAAATACGTCAAATAGCTTCAAAAACGTTTTATTTATTATATAATATATATATATTAATTTTCCAAAGCTACATTTTAATTTCCAGCTTCAAAACTATTTATTTCAATATTATGATATTATAATAATATTATAATGATTAAAATAATATTATTTTCAAACTTTAATATTTTTAATCCAAACTTTCCTGACATTCGTTATAAAAATAAACAAGAAAGTTTTGTAAAAGAAATTGTTTTAAAACATTCCCTATGTACCCTAACCGAACTTCACTTTCAGTTACTATTCATTTCGAAATTAAAACTTTAATAAGCCATAATAAGATGAAAATCACTTCAAAACAACTTGTTAAAGTTACGAATATTCATCTATAGCCTTCATGTCCATCGAAAATTGGACGTCAAATTCAAACTTTTATTTTTAGCATATTGTTACATTAATAAAATATTCATTAAAAACTAATTTCTTGATGGAGACTTAACTAATGAACCAATATCCACTTTTATTGTTCATTTCCAAAACAGTGTATCATATAACACTCAATCAACCATCAAACAACATTCAATTCACACACAAAGTGAACTTCACCATATAAGCCTTAAGTAAATAACGTATACACAATCCTATCAATCAATAAATTGACAAATTGACATACAAATCAACATTTGGGATTAGTGTTCATTATCATCCCGATACCCCTGTGAGGTTTTCATCAAATTCAAAAACTAGTGATTATTATAAACTGCACAATTGAGAGATGTGTAAAATTATCATCCACTACCCGTGTGGGGTTCACATTACAATCCATGTGAGATTATTTACATATTTGGGAGAAGTGTAGGCTAATTATTATCCCGGTACCCGTGTGTGGTTTTCTACGGAATCAATAAATAGTAATTAATAAATTACTCAACCAAAACCATTTAAGGCTCAACTACTTTCCAAACGACACTATTTGTAATATAAATGTTGCATACCCAAGTAATATTACATATATTAGATAAAAATGATATTTTTATCGTACTACTCAACATTTTACATCATATTAAACTTATATGATCAATTATAATCATTATCAATCACAATAAATTAACGATAAGCAGTTAATTTAATCTATCCCTTTTATGTGAGTTTCGATTTCTCACCGTGGGTTTCCACTTCGCCAAATCTTTATGGAAGGACTCCGGATTCTCGCCCACTACTATAACTCACGTACAACGTCTACGAAACTTCTCGGAAGCTTATGGGACTAAATATGATGGCTACGGGGTTCCTACGCCTCACAAATACACATACACTAGCAAATCTAGACTTTTAAAGCAAATGGAAGGGGTATGGAGGTGTAGGGCGCACGGTTTGGGGGTGGGGTCCACGGTGGAGGGGGTTAGGCCTAGAATGGGGTAGGAGGCCTATGGAGTGAGGTAAGGAGGTGCTAGGAAGTGGAAAGGTGGAGTTTTGGAGGGGGTTTTTGCAAAAGAAGTTAAAAATTGGATTTTTGGAAGAATTAAGGGGAGAGGAGGGGTACAGTTTGGAAGAGAGGAGGCTGGCGCACGTCGGTGGTGAGGTGGGGGAGGGGGCGGAAGTCAATGGGAGGTAGAGAGAGGAAGGGCGGCGGCCATGGAAGCTTAAGGAGGAGGAGAGAAAGAGTTAAGGAAAAATGGAAAGAAAAGAAAGAGAAGGGGGTTTTTAATAAAATTACTATCGCTCGGATTGATGAGGTGTCGAAGAGAGGGAGACAGTGAACAAAAACACCTAAGGCCTTTAGATTGTAAACACCTCATTTCAGTGTTTTAGGCTTTGGTTATTTAATTCAAAACGTTGTCGTATTTTAGTCCAACTTTGATTCTTCTGCTCGTGTGATCAAACGACAATTCGATTTTACATGAAATTTGAACCCAAGCATAAAAAGTAATTCTAGATCCAACGGAACAGGTCTTGTCGAGTTTGGAGTTCGTTTAACCCTCTGTTTTTTTTCAACTGCGTTTCTGCTTAATTTCGACGGGTTGACCCAGTATGCGTTTAATTCTCGCACGCTCACATACTAACTCCACAAATTATGAGATTTGGATTCCTACCATTTTTCGCCATTATGGATCCAATATAATTGGTTTTGTCGAATTCCGAGATCATCTGAAAATGTTCCTTTGTAAGTTATCGAAATCAACATTAAATCATCAAATTTTCAAAATCGACCATAAATCCTCATAAAATTAAATTAAAAATAAATTTGGAATTGGTTTCAAAATTCTGGGTCGTTACAGCAACCCACACTAGGTTGCGAATGCTCTAATATATGGATGAAATGGTTAGTCAAGTATAGGCAGCCAAAACTTTTGGCAGATGCAATCTCCCCAAAATAGCAATAACACCTTGAGGAACTAACTTAAGCTCAGATAAGGCATGCTTCGTGGTACTAGATATAAAATGGCCAATAGTAGTGTAATTGGCATTTGGCATGATCCTTGGTTGAAATATGGCTTTATTCTAATAAAGAACATGAACGACCAACAATACAACACTTTGGGATTAATAGAAAAGAAAAAACATATGAGTGTAGGCATGATGGTTGCATTTAGTTACCATATTCCGGTAACCAGATTATCAATTGCTTACTAATCACACTTTGGTTGACAAGGATCATGCTAAATGGACAGTTAAGGCTATTAGCCTCGGCATTGGTGATGAGTACATATCCTTAGAAAATCATGTTTCCATCTTATATTTTAGTTGGAATAAAATAATTTGGTTGAGGCATAACAATAAAAGCAAACGAGAAATGCTTAACACAGAAAATCCAAGCTTTATGATAGCGGTTTGTACATAAACTACCAGCGTTCTTTTTGCAATGTTGATGTTGAGGATATTACATATTTTCTTCAGCTGCACTTTTGTATTTATAATGCAACTGAATGATCAATGATATACAAAGCAACTAGATAGAGAGGTACGAAATCATATCCGCTGTTATTTGTTTTGAATCATTTTTTATAGTGACATGGAGCGAGGAAAAAGAACTATACTGCTGCAGTAATTTATGTTGCAAATGGCTTAGTCAATCTATGAATTTGACGTTGCTATTTTGGATGCATTCCACGGATTTATGTCCCTTTTCTTTTCTTTTGTGTATTCTCTTCCTTGAATTCATTGTTATGCTATGTTGGCTTTATATCTTCTTTTTTCCTGCTCATTTGTATCCTAGCCAAATATTATCTTAGATAGGGTTTTTTGGGTTGTAATTCCCAAACATATTAATAAACTAATAGGGCCTAGTTTACTCCTTGCGTTTTGCCAAAAAAAATATGAGTACTCAAGGTGATGTCAGGTTGGAGTGAGGAGAAGATCTTGCTTTTGATAAAAGAAGGCAAGAAGTTAGAAGGGCTATTGATGTCTGGCAGTAATGCTTAGTCAAATGCATGTCCTTGAATAGGAAGGAGAGACATTAAATTTGCAAGAACAGTAATGTTGGTCGCCAAGTACTTCCATGTAGGGCTGGATTCGGTTCGGTACCAAAAATTCATGTTCAAGACCGTTATCATTACAATATATATTGTAATGGAAAAATCATATCATTACCAACCAATGTAATCGGTAAACCGACAATTCAGTTTTTGATTGGTAATGGTTGGTATAGGTCAGTGATAACTTTATACCGTTTACAAGTTTGATATTTATTCGTTTGCAATTTTTCATGCTAAAGGAGTAAATATTAAGAGTTGTTATTTTCTATTATATGATTATTTATCACTTTTATTTTGTAGAGGCAAGAAGCTCAAAAATTGTACAAAATCATATTATCTTTAAAAACTACAAAGTAAGATTTGCATTCAGTTTGAAAATATAGTAGTATTTTGCTATATTTTATATTCAATCGTTACACTTTAAATATGGTGCTACATAATAGAAATATTATATACACACATATGCATATATATATATATACACACACATATATACGTATGAACGTTTATTTACACATTTCTGACCACATTCGAAAATAGAAAATAAGAAACATATAGGAGCATCTAATATTGGCCACAAACATAAACTGATTAATTCGCATATATTGGCAAACATCCAGTTGTTTTTCATAAATTTTTACATATGTATCTTAGAAACTAAGTTTGGATTTATAAATGATGAAATAAATAAGATTCATCAAGTTTTTACGATCATGCATCTTTATTTAATGTTGTATATTGTGAAATTTGATTAGACATATGAATAGATGTGTTGTTTGTCATATGTGATGTCATTAGTTAGGTTCAGACATTTATAAAGTGAAATCTTATATAAATACCATGTAATTTTGATCTGGGTGATTAAATAAAATATCATTTCCTCTTATTTAACTAATAAAGTAGTAAATAGAAGTTTTAAGAGAAGTGATGGAATTCTGAATAATGCAAATAATTTGCTAAATAAGACCGCTTTTTTACCTACTAAAATATTATTCTATTTCTAACGCATTTCATGTCAATTTTGTGCTTTCGGGTTGGAAGTTAGTGTTTAATTTTACCTATGCTTTTTTTACATGTTTTATTACTAAAAATGAATATTGCTGATTCACTCTTCGATTTTCCATTTGTTTTTTTGCTAAGTGTTTACTTTTTGGTAAGTCTTATATTTTTAACTTAATTCCACTTGGATAATAGAATTTTGAGTTCTTCCAAATTAATCGTTAATTGAGTCCCAGCTTTACTTCGCACATCGAATTTGATTTGAACTTAAAAGATTTTGGTTATGTACTGGAATTTTGTCTCATTAGTCAACTAATCAAAACTTATTTGACTTTTATGAAATCTTATCTAGTTCATTGGCAAAAGTAAATTTTAAAATTAAATTAGTCTTGATGTCTTATCATTTTATGATAAGAATTTAGGTTTTTATTGCACAATCAAGTACAATTTCTTTTGTATAGAACATATGCGGTGGATTAATTTTTATCTATTAAAATGATAATAACAATAAAAAGAAAGATGTGTTTTCCATGTAAAATGTGCTTACTATGTGCAGTTAACTTGCTTATACCTACTAGCCTATTTCTTACTTCTTATTAGGTGCTTTAAATATTTTTCTTTTTAGACGGGTAATTAAGTGTATTCCTACGCATTTAATCACTAATTTTTATCACACATAATGATGTTATCGTAGATGATAGAAAGTACATTTTAAGGGAAAGTGTATATGAAATCTTTTAGCCAAGGCAAAAAGAGGCTTAAAAAAGCAGTAATATTCTTGGATATTATTAGCGTACTCTCATGTAATTCCACATTTCTTATTTGTTTCTATATGCAAGCAAGGCAAAAAGAACAACAACTAAATCATTAGGAGTATGTTTATATCCATACCACTATTTTTATATCTCATGATTCAGTACCTTTTTGAATTTCATAAAGTCTATTTCTATGTCACTTTCTCAAATGGGTTGACTTAAGTTTCCTAGACTGAGAATGGAATAATATAAAACCTATCATGTTAGTTTTTAGTATATTAAACTAAAATATTTAAATTGTTGAAGCTATGCAGTTAACATCTATGTTATGTGATTATATAGGTATGAGTTAATCTTACAAATTATTATATTTACTGAATTCATGAGATCATGTAAAAGAGCTGTCAACCAGTTATTGAGGACTAGAAAGATGAAAAGTGTTGAAAGAGCAATGGATGATTTGAAATAAAACCAGGTGCAGTTTTAATGTTATTCGCACAACCAGCAAAGTATTTGAGTTAAAATTTCTCAAGTAGCAATTTTGTGCATAATAAAGGCTTGAATGGTCAATATGGCATAGCTAGAGTTCCATATGTTGTAATGATCACAAAATTTTGATGTTTTTGCAAATTAAGACTGCTCGGTTCAATTATTATAAATGGAAAAATACCTACTACAATTTTTTATGGTAACCTTAGGTGTAACACGTCAATATATTTCTTTGTCTATATTTATTGAAAGTATACTTGATAAATTAGAGGACTTTTAGATTTGAAGCTAAGTCATTTAGAAAAGGGATGAAAATAACTCCTAATATTTGGTATACTACTTTTTGGAACCTTATAGTTAACTTCCACTAACTAGATAGAGAGTCCAAACATCATTAACTTCACCATATATTTAACTATATTTACATGTTACAATGCAAATATGTAAACTAGTTGTAAAACAATGCCTCCTTTTAAAGTTTAATATGTGCCTTTAGTACAAAGTCTTAAAATGGTATAATAGTTTGGTAGCAAATTTGTTCGAATGAACTACAAATTAGCATTGAACATGCGATAACTAATATATTAACCCTGGAACATCCCAAAATTTCACTTGTGAACTTCCCTCTTAATTTTGAAATGTTAATTGCTTCCATAAAAATCTAACATTATCAAGGATGACCCTTGTAGTTCAACAAGTTATGACATTGCTATATGTCTATGGTCAATTGTGTACTTATGTATAACTACCAAAAAAGGTATATTAGCTCATAATTTTTTGTTAATTCTATCATTGCACCTGATGTATTATGCATAAAATCTTTGGCAACTACCCAAAATTGTGTTAACATTTGTGAAACATGCCAGTCAATTGGCTTTAAATATTTTTGGTTATACTTGATACCTTATGAACTTTGGAATTAACTATGACTTGCTTTTCTTGAAATCTGTTCATCGTTGGTCATTAAATTTGATTTTGGACGCATTATTAAACAGTTAACCATATGGTCGTACATTGAGGGAAGCATTGTGTTATCAATATATCATAGCTTACTTATACAACAAGTTATTTGAACGTAACTTGATTTTTTCATGAACTCAGAATACGTGATCCCTATTGTGTAATGGATATTTCATGGAGATATGATTGTCCATGCTAATATTAACCAGTTGGCTTTCTGATTAGATCTACAATAAAACCTTTACATTTTTGCACATACAACCAAGCCAGGAACTTCAAAAAATGAAGTCAATTGAAATTTTGAGGAACCAGTTGCAATTTCATTTTATTCAAGGAATAAGATTCTTCATGGCGTTTTTTAACTCATAAGCTGATTCATTCCTACAAAATATAATTTGGGTCATGGCGAGAACTCTTCTGGTTTTGGCGATATATCTAGTCCCCGATCCCCCCACCTCCGTCTAATCCACCTTCTAGTCTCTCGTCTCTCTTCCGCTTCACCTTTACCTACTTATGCCAAGAAATAAGGTTAGGAAGAGATTTGTGTCTCTTTCCCTAATTCTAGCACTAGATCTGGTCGGAAATATAAAAACAAATTTATAAGCGCAACTTACTCGGAGATGTCTGACTCTGGGGAATCTAGCGCTATGATTTCACCTTGCGGTCTGGCGATCAATCCGCTGGAAGAGTTATTATAGGATTTTCCGGTAGCTCTTCTTTCGAAAGCCGCTGATGGTGCTGGGCCTTCGCCAGTCAGTGCATTGCTATCCTCTGCTCCTGCTGAATGGCCTGAACTATGTGGTAATGTCCTTTTGAATTTGGTGATGGGTGATTTAGGTAATGCTGATAATGACTTACATTGTGAAATGAGTGATACTGTGAGATCTTTGGGTCAGCCTGGTTCTGTGAACGTTGCGACTTCATCTGCTGTTGTAATTGGTGCTACCATTCCTGAGCCATGACTTTCTGGGCTCAGTGAACCTCTATGCACTCCACGTGCTTGTCAAAATGCCCATACAGGAAGTATTCGCTGCCTGTTGCTACACATTGGAAGAATCTATTTGATTCACTTCCCAACAATGCTGGACCTTATCAGCCCATTAATTTTAACATTCAAGTAACTGAAAAGGGCTCTTCTCCACCTTTAGCTGCATTAAATGAAGCTGTGAATTTCTGGAAGGACCATGTCGTTGGTTTTTTCCTTAGATTAGAAATTGCTGAATTTTGATATGAGGGCTGCATGTCGTAGTGCTTGGCATATTAGGGGTTAAATACATATATCAATGGTTAATGGTACGTTCTATGTGAAATTCTTGCCTAACGAGTAGAAGATGAGAGTGCTAGAAGCGTCCCCTGCTATTATTAGAGGAAAACCTTTTATTGTCACAAAATGGAGTCCCATTGTGGATAAAGCTAAAGATCAAGTTCTTTCCATTCCGGTTTGGGCCCAATTTAATAATGTTCCTTCTGCTCTTCAGCCCCTTATCGATTAAAACTGGTTGGCATTCACATTGGTAAACTTAAGTGTTTTGATGCTAACACGAAAGCTAGGAGGAATCTTGTTTTTGCTCGTGCTTTGATTGAAATATCCCCTTCTAAACCTCTTCCCCTTGAGCTAAAAGTATGCGTAGAAGGACATGATTATATTGTTGATGTCTCTTATAAGTGGAAACTTGATATTTGTAATACATGTAAATCATTTGGACACGTTTCACAAAATGTAACATTCCAGCTGATAGGCCTTGCCCGGGGAGGATCCCTCTTCCTAGGCCTCCTCCTACGATGTGGATGCCTAAAGTAAAAGTTCCTGAAGTGTGTAATGAGGTAGAAAAGCAACCTGTAATATATTGGATAGAAGAAGAGAGTGCTTGCGTTCATGATGCTTCTGAGATGCGATATGATCCCAAGCTCCATTTCTGTAAGTATGTTGGTGACCTAGGTGAGACCAAAAGACTCTTTTATGAACCGGTCGTAAATGAGTTGAAGCTTTGCAATTTAGGAAAATTTGGTGATCATAATAATGATACCATGAAGGATGAGACGTGGAATAGGAAATATATTTTTAACGAAGAAGTTGTGGATTATGTTGAAGGCTTGGCTGGTTTGTTCTTCTCGCATATTAGATACATGACAACTTTTACAGTGAATCTTGGTGCTTGTTCCTCCTTGGGAGTGGTTTCTTAGGCTACCATGTTATCGATTAGTAGTAGAGCACTTTGCTACTCTCCTACATTATAACTGTATAGCGTGCTGACACTTCAAACCAGCTTGTGATTGTGCCTGTGCCTGTGCAGAGTCACTTTCTTGCCTCTTTTCTAATAACAGTGGCATGGACCACTATAAAAGCCAGCTTGCCTTGCAAAAAAAAAAAAAAAAGATTCTTCGTGGTGTTTTCAAATACATACAAATATGTGTAACAACTAAATGTTTTCACAATTATTGATTTTGCAAATCAAGCATAAATTTTGCGTTTTTTAGATGTATAGGTTTTGTTCTGTACATTCAACTCTATGAATAGCTCATAAATAAATGATCTTACCCTTTAAAATGTTTGCTAATTTTAAACGACTATCATGTGATTTCTATGTCATACATATTAAATTCTCAAAATATTCTCTAATTTGAAGCCTATATTGTGTCACATATTAAAGTCATGCATTACTTAGTATCCAACCAACTTTGCACTTATAGATTTAATTTAAGTTACTTTATATAGAGTTTTATCACATGTTTGTGTCACTAACATTTTTATAAACGTCTGTGTGTGTAGCATGGGTTCACACTTGTACATGTTTGATGACTTAAAGTGCAAATAAAAATTAACGACTACGTATAAGGATTGAGCAAAGAGTCTTTATGCGTTGTTCCCACAAATAGAAGAATTAATAACTACATAAATAGAAGAATTTATAGCTACATATAACATGAACAAGTACGAGCGAGGGAGTGAGATTTTATATTTCAAACTTAAACCGCTTGATTTTAAGATGGATGGTCATATTTAGGCCTATGACATGACATATCAAGATTTAATCAAGTTTATCCTATGATTCAAGATCTCACAGTACACCAATAAATAGAACCTAGTCTAGCTATTTCATTCCACACATTCTTATTCCTCTACCTATAGGTTCGCTCTCAATTTTTAGAGGATGAATCTAAAATTAAATATTTTATTTGAGGAATGTAACACCCCGTGTTTCCTGTGGATATTAAAGTAACGAATTAAAGAATACTTAATTTTAAAAGTAGGAATTAAGGGAAACGGGTTATTCCATTGCGTTCATCTTGGAATTCTGCTTGAGATAGAGTCCAAGTTTGCGTGAATCGGACTCCGTATGAAGAAGTTATGGAGTTCAGAAGATTTCATGTTTAAACAGAAAATATAAATAGTAATCAAACATCTCAAACCAAGTCCAAAATTCGAAATTCAAGCAGAATAAGCTGAGCGGGAAAATTCCCGCTCAGGGTATCAACCCCTCCAAGGGGAGTCGACATAAGTGTCGTCCCCCTATAGGGGTATCGACATAGGTGTCGAACACCCCTAAAGGGGAGTCGACCCCTGTTGGCCCAGATCTGGCCAATGACGTGTTTCGCCACGTGTCGCTCTCTAATTCGATGTGTGACGTGGTATTCTGCTCTGGACGATTCTGATGACTTCTAGACTGATATGAAGGCTCTAAATCTCCCTATACACCTATAAAAAGACCCCTAAACCTATTGTTTTCTCCACACGAATTCATAAGCGTTTATATGTTGCTAAAACCTGAAGTGGCCTAGCCTCCACCTTAATCAATCAAATTAGAGTTTTCAAGATAATAATCAAAGTCTACATCAAAGGAGTAGATAATCAAATTCAGAAATCAGATCCCAGAATTCAAGACCGTTCTGTCATTTGTAAGTTCATGTTACTTTCTGAAACAAAATTTAATTGTGATTCTGACATTATAATAAATCTGAATCTGAGATTATGCCTATTTCTATCTGTCTTTGTATATCCATTGGATCTATCTCATTGATATTGTTATGTCCATTCTTTGTCTCTTCTTTCCTTCTTCCCTTTTTGTTTTTATAGCCAGGCTACTGCGAGCCTAAGCCAAATCTCATAGGAGATGAATGTACGTTGGGAAAATTTGGGCATAATATATGGTTTGGATACGACCAGCGCTAAATTGGGCATAATATATGATTTGGACATGACCAACGCTAAAATTGGGCATAATATATGATTTGGACATAACCAGCGCTAAAGTTGGGAAAAGTATTAAATTATGCATAATTGGGCATAACTGGTTTGTAACTGATTTGAGGACATAACACATGTTGTATTTAAAACATAAAGTGTATCGAACATATGACTTGAGATTTGAGGCATAAAGTATATTGGACACAGGACTTGGGGTTTGGGCGTAAATCGAACTGTAAACATGTAAGGCATAGTACATGTTGTGGTAAGACCTAAAATTGGGGCACATTATATAATTTATGACTTGGAAGAAGGAGATTATTGTGACATATGGCTTAGGCATGAAAACCTATAGTAAGATAGGGATAACTGTTAAATGTGAACACGCCTAAATTGGGATTTTGGGTAACTGGCAAGCACTGTAATTAAAGGCTATAATTTGGCATAGTTTATGCTGTGAATCATGATTGGGGTTTTTTGGGAGAATATTTTGGACGGTGCAATATGACTAAATCTTAGGGCATGTGTTATAATGTGATTTTTGGGGCATGACTATTATTGCAAATTTGGGAAGATTGGATGTAACCTACGTTGAGTAATAATTTGAATTTGAATCTGTGGGGCATAACTTGTAATTAGCTTTGTTGAGGTATAACTTGAGAATTGGAATGTAATAACCCGGAAATTCTGAGCCAATTTAAAATTTTTATTTTGGCGATTTTAATGGATTTTGAATATTTAAAATGAATTATTTTAAATAATGACGACGAGAAATTTATTTTGAATTGAAATAGAACGTATATATTTATTCGAATCGTCGTTAGAGTATAAATATTTATTTTTATATATAAAAGGAATTGAAAATGGTGCGGTAGTTTGAAATTTCGATTTCGAATTTCAAATGAATGCACATGATTCAAAATAAACCGGATTTTAGCGAAACCAAAAATATTACAATCTAATTGAGAATATCTTTCCAACGAATCCGAAAAATTGAAATTTCATAGCGGAATAAAAAGTTATGCCCAGTTGAAAATTCAGAATTGCCGCTATGGAATTCTTTGGATCTGTGATGTCAAGTTATTGCTAGGTTTCAAAATTCATCATTTTCTGAATTAATATGTGAGCGTGGCAAAGGAAAACGCGTTTGACCAGTTTCAATTGATTTTAATCAACTGGAAAATGGCCATTTTTCAAACGGTCTCAGAATTCGACAAAATAAGTTTTGTTAGGACCGTATCGTCAATACGAAGCTAGAAAATATTTTTCAAGAATTTTTAGAGTTCGTCTGAGGCCCCGGTAAATTGAAATGTGCGTTCAAATTGAATATATAGATTTAAATTTTAATTTAAACGAAAACTGATCGAATCAGCTTACGAAACATATCCCATTGTGTTCGGAATGTGGGTAATTAGCTAGGGACGACAGTCGGTGGGTTCGATTTCGAGTTCGGAATAAAAATATAACTTTTTGAAATTAAGGAAATAATAAAATAAATTAATTATATATTTACCTATGCCTCCCTCTCTCTGCTATTTCCATCGAGCAAAATAAAACCCACCCCCCCTAAAAAAAATCCAGAACCCCATCGCTCCCTACCCCCTCCGCCCCGTTGACGTCGCACTTCCCCCCTCCAAGCCGCTGCCATAGACCTCCACAAAACCCCCCCCCCCCTCCGATCCTTACCCTCCATCGTGTCTCCCCCTTCTTCGATTTGAAGAACGCAAACCCCTCTATCCCCAATTCTAAGCCGCCACCACCCTTTGGCCCCCCAACCGCTAGCCGAACCCCCCTCCCCCCATTCGATGTAGCCCTCCCCTGAAGCCCCGACGCGCCACCACATCGCCACCACCAAGCTCTGCCACCTCCCTGATCTGCAGAAGCCGCCATACCCCCTTCTCCAACCGTTAACGCATTGAGTTTTCCTTTTTTTAAATTACGTGTTTTAAATTTCGATTTTTCTTTATTGAATAACATGGTTATGAGATTCAGATTTGGTGTAGATAATATAGAAAGATTAAAGATATGATTTTTATATTGTAGAAAGATTAAAGATATGATTTTTATTTATGTAGAGTAATAAATATATAATTTTTATTATATTACTAACAAGATGAAAATATATTTTTTATCGTGGAAGTAGCGGTGTAGAGAAGTGATTTTTACATATGTAGTAGAGACATAAAAATATGATCTTTATATATAAAAATGTGATTTTTATATAGAAAATGGCGAGGTAAAAATATGATCTCTATTATATGAATAGCGGTATAAAAATAGAATTTTTATCTATATAGTAGCATTTTAAAAATATGATTTTTATATAATACAGAATATAAAAATATGATTTTTATATAATAGAGAATATAAAAATGTGATTTTTATATGAGTGGTGATATAAAAATATAATCTTTATTAGAAGAAGAGCGGTAAAAATATAATTTTTATTATGAAGTTAGCGTAGTAAAAATATGATCTCTATTATATGAATAGCGGTATAAAAATAGAATTTTTATCTATATAGTTGCGGTATAAAAATAGAAATTTTATCTATATAGTAGCAGTATAAAAATGTGATTTTTATCCATGTAGCTTTGTTATAAAAATGTGATTTTTATATACATAGAAACAATATAAAGATGCGATTTTTATATGTGTAGTGGATACGGACAACGAAAGTGAAAAAATGCGAGCACGATGAAGATTTTCTACATATGAAGAGTCGCGGCGTTTGATTTAGCTACTCGGTGAGAACTTCTCACTTTAATTCTTGTTTTCTAGTTGAAAATATATACTAGGATGCAGATGGTGCTTAGCAGCACCCGACACCCGTCGTCCACAGACCATGGACGACTTGTTTGATTTTGTTGTGTTGTGAAAATTGATTGCGATGTGGAGTGAATGGAAATATACTCATGTGTTGAAATAAAATGTTATATAGTTAAAAATATAAATTTAAAGTGAAGGTGAATAAATAAATATTCATTTACAAATCAGATGATTTGTTTATGTACACTGATTTGACTGATATTGATTGGGATGATAAATTTTACACATCGCCCAACTGCACAAATAAAAATATGTGTTTGTTGATTTGAAACCCCACACGGGTGTTGAGATGATATTTGGCGTACACTAATCCCAATTATTTAGTTGTATGTCGATCGATGGGTTGACAGACTGTGTAAGCATTAAATATTTATATTTAATGCTTATGCAGTTGTGTGGTGCACTTCAGATGATGGTCGATTATTTATCGTTGCTATTATATACATATGTTGTATGGAATCCATATAATTAACATTATATGGTAATTGATTGGGCCTCATTCCAATTTGGAAAATAAAGAATATTATAAAATAAAGATTCATGTGTTGAATAGAATAAATAATCATGTGTTGACAATACTCATGTGTTGAGAATATTCATGTGTTGAAAATATTCATGCGTTGAATAAAATATTTATACAATAAAAATCACATTTTTATTGTAAATAAGAATTAATAAATATTCATGTGTTGAATAAAGTGTATATTCATGTGTTGAAGAAAATATTCATTTGTTGAATAGAATAATGAAGTTATTGAAATATATAAAGCCATGTTATTAGATTTACGCTATTTTGACGTAAACGATATTTATATCGATTATATTCGTTTTTTTAATGAATATAGAAAAGGAATTGATTTCAAAATGTAACGTTTGAAAATATTATCATTTATATATTAATGATATGGAATATTCAATTTTGATTTAAAATTGAATAGGAAGTTGAAATCGTTTTTAAAACAAATTTAAACGATTTATAAAATACGTTTAGAACTGAAATCGATGAAATATAATATATATATATATATATATTATATCAAATGGCCTGAATAGAACGCGTCGCGCCGTGGCAGTTCGCGAATTTCGACCATTGACTTCGAATTGACGTTGCGGGAGATCCGACCGTCGGATTCTCTTGAAACCGGAACCGTTGGGTTCGTATCGAAAAGAGCTTTCCAACGAATATAAGAGATTTGAAATCTAATGACTGGATTTGAAATTATGTCCAAATCAAATTTGGAAAAGGTTGCTATAAGTGCAGTTCGGTGGCCGTTATTGAAAACCGACTGTACGGGCCTTGATAAAATTATTAAAAATATTAATAATTTGTGTAAAATCATAATATATGAATTGGAAAGAACTGGGATGAAAAATCCCATATTTAAAAGGGATAAAATATATTTTTATCGAAATGAACTAGTTATGAACTAGAATTATAATCCAATATTTTTGAATAAATAAATTGGATTGGAAGTGGTTTAAAATAATCAGAATTTCCAATATACGAATTGGAATGGATTCGAATCGAAATTATCTTCAGAATATTTCGATGTTTTTCGTGATTATACAGATATGGTTATGGAAATTTAAAAGATATATTTATATCGTTATTTCCACTATGATATTTGTTGGTTTCAGAATTTTATATTGAATATAAGTCGATATATTTTCTATTTAGAGCTTTGTATTTAATATCAAATGGGATTTTGGGTTCGTCGTGAATGGTGTCTTAAATAACACTGTTCTTGAACCCAGTTTAGAAAAGAATAAATCTTTTAATTAAGATTTAGTGAAATTTTCCAGTTAATTGGAATTTAATTGGAATTGAATTTAAATTGGTTTTTGGGTTTATCGTGAGCGGTGTTTTGAATAACACCTATTCTTTAACCCGATTAACAATGGAATGTTATTTTGGGTTTATCGTGAACCGTGTTTTAGGTGACATTGGTTCTTTAACCCAGTTAAAGACAGGATAATGATTTGTGGGAAGATTAAAACTAAGTGGAGTTTTAATGAATCTTTAATTAGAATAAAGTGATTGAGAATGGAGTATCACCAGTTTTGCTCCAAGCGAGAGTTAAATCTTTAATTAGATTTGAACATGAAATGGTAATTAATATTTACCGATAACACTATGATGTTAGATATGGAGTATTACCAGTTTTGCTCCATGGGATGAATAGGTTGGGATTGGGAAATAAAATAAATAATTACTTCGATGTGGTTCGCTAATCCCGACTAGTTTGGAAAACCTTAACATGGTTTGAAATGATATCCAAAGGAAGATTAAAGAATAAATTTAGAAGAATTTATCTTTGATAAAATTAATGGGAACTTTTCCCTAAGAATGTGAATATTTGAATAAAAGAATATTCTGAATTGGAAAGTGGCGTATGTTGCGTTTGTGTAACACTATTTTATTATATACGCGGGTTATTCAGAAAGGCCAGGTTTATACCCATTCTGAATAACCGATTCGACAATAAGTCGAAGATGAATATGGTGGTTGAAGACCAGAGGTCTTCACGTTGTTTGGATGATTATTGATGATCTTGATTGGGTTGTACACCCAAAAGGAGGGAATCAGTTGGTGGTCGTCCAGATGTACTTGGAGATCGATGGATATGCGAGGAATAATGTAACGGCAAGGATTTCGTCCGGACCTGATCGATCGCTAAATCGACCAAGACCGTTCGAATCCCGTATACGCTAACTTTGGGTATACAACACATCAGAACAAATAACAGAAGACTTTTATAAACATCATAATAATGTTACATCAGAGTACAGAATATCAGAGTATATCGGAAATAATACACAGCGGAAGATAAATCTACATAAATGTAATACAATGCACAGCGGAAATATAAACTACACAGCGGAAGACTGTAAATGCCTGGACACAGCTTAAAGCTTCAATCCAGAATCCTGCTCAATACATCTGCAAAATAAAACTACTCGACTGCCCGTGTGGAAAATAGGGGCACCTGAGTTCGCAAGGGAAAAGCAAACTACAGGTCAGTCATGGGACTGGTGTGAGAAACTCTAAACAGTTATAATTAACTTATTTAATCATAGGACAAATCACGGGACCACGCCGCTAACGCGGAACGGGTCTACCCCCAAGAATGCCAGTGTATAAATAACAATCGGAAATATAGATATGGATCTACTATGCATCAATCAACATGCAATATCCCAATCTACCCATTTAGATTAATCACCACTTAGATTTTCCAAATCCGATTCAATTTACAGAAATTATTCCTTTGGATTTTATTCCCGATTTCTTATTTCAAATCATTTGAAATTCATATCTTACTTTCTATATCAAAGTAGATTTCACTTCGGGATCTCAAATCAAATCGTTTGGAAATATGAATTCCAAAACATAACAATGCATACAAACAGGTATGCAACCAAATATCGTGCTCCCCATCGACAAGGCAAAGGGTACTCACCTCGCAACTCGATATATAAATGTGCACCTACCCCACATAGGAGTAGGCTACACCGACGATGCACCTCCCACACATGGAGAGCATACACCGCCCTCTCACCCATACTTTTAGTCTCAGGGTTACCCGACTCTTTAGCCACATACTAAATCATTTCATATCCCGAAGTAGGGAAAATCATTTCACAACATAATAATCACAAGTACTTTCAAAATATAGTACTTCACATCAGTAATTCACACATATGATCGGTCACTATTAATCACATAACCTTTGAGCTCGTACGTCTCAAAGAAGGGTGTTAAGCAAGAGAATAAATTCTCCGCCACCAAACAGATACATCATTAATAGCAACTAATCAGTACGCGATGAAATACAATGTAAAACCATAATACATTTCTAAATCATTTTAGAAATCATCGGGTTTTGGGCCTCGAAATCCTTTCTGTTTTATAAAACATTCCCTGTCCAAAATCGGGAATACATTTCTTTTCACTTAAGAAAAATATCATTTCACAATCATTCATTAAATTTGAAATGAACACAACATCGCTAAACACCTTATCGTCAAATCGTGAAGTGTTTCACAAGGCGTTAGCACACATATATTTTCAACCCAACCCGATGCTAAATGTAAAAGCATAATCTGCTCATAAACTGGTCGAGCACAATCCAAACAATCAATCAATCAAATTTGACATTAAATATAAGGTTTTGAATAAAGATAGTATCGATTTATATTCAACATCAAATCCTGAAACCAACAGATATCATATCGGGAATAACGATATCGATATCTCCCAAATTCCCATCACGATATCTGTATAATCACGGAATCCAATATCGAAAATATCCAAAGATAATTTCAATTCAATTACAATCCAATTTATTTATTTATAACCATTTGATTATTTTTCTAGTTAATAACTAGTTCGTTTCGATGAAAATATATTTTTATCTTTTCAAATATGGAATTTTTCATCCCAATTCTTCACAAATCATTTCTTATGATTTTACACAAATTATCGATATTTTTAATAATTTTATCAAGGCCCATACAGTCGATTTCCATCAATGGCCATCGAACTGCACTTACAGCGACCTTTTCCAAATTTGATTTGGACGTATCTCCAAATCCAACCGTTAGATTTCAAATCTCTAATGTTCGTTAGAAAGCTCTTTTCGATACGAACCCAACGGTTCCGGTTTCAGGAGGATCCGACGGTCAGATCTCCCGTAATGTCCATTCGAAGTTAATGGTCGAAATTCGCGAACTGCCGCAGCGCGGCGCGTTCTATTCAGGCCATTATATTATATATAATATATATATATATATATATAATATATATTTCGTCGATTTCTATTTAAAATGAATTTTATAAATCGTTTTAAATTCCTTTTCAAATCGATTTCAACTTCTTATTTCAAATTCAAATCAAAATTGAATTTTCTATTATAAATCCTTTTTACTTTCATTTCTATTTGATTTCAATTCAAATCGATTTTAATTCGATTCGAATTCATTTTCTTTTCAATTCAATTCGGATTCATTTTCTATTCAATTCAATTCGAATTCATTTTCTATTCAATTCAATTCGAATTCATTTTCTATTCAATTCGAATTCATTTTCTATTCTATTCAATTCGAATTCATTTTCTATTCTATTCAATTCGAATTCATTTTCTATTCTATTCAATTCGAATTCATTTTCTATTCTATTCAATTAGAATTCATTTTCTATTCTATTCAATTCGAATTCATTTTCTATTCTATTCAATTCGAATTCATTTTCTATTTTATATCAATTCGAATTCATTTTCTATTTTATATCAAAATCGAATATTTCATATACATGACAATTTTATACAGTGTATATATATATATTAAAATTTATATTTTTAACGATAAAATATTTTTAACTATATAAATATTTTATTCCCTTTCAACACATTAATTTATATTATCGATTTCACATCAATTTCACAAATAAATTTCACAACACAACAATCAAACAAACAAGCCATCCATGGTCTGTGGATGACGGGTGTCGGGTACTGCTAAGCACCGTCTGCATCCTAGTATATATATATATATATATATAACTAGAAAAAGAAATTGAAGAGTGAGAAATTCTCACCGATAGCTATCCCAATTCCATGACTCTTCTTAACTAGAAATCTTCGTCGTTCTTGTCTCTTATCACTTTCGTCGCCCGTAGCCACTACATATGTAAAAATCACATTTTTACTTCGCTATTCAATATATAAAAATCGAATTTTTACTTTGCTATTCAATATATAAAAATCGAATTTTTACTTCGCTATTATATAGATAAAAATTCTAATTTTTTACAACGATGTTACATAGATAAAAATTCTATTTTTACAACGATGTTACATAGATAAAATGTAACAACCCGCAAAAATCAGAACCAATTTAAAAATTTTATTTTAGAAAATTTTAATGAATTTTGACAATATAAAATAATTTATTTAAATAATAATGATCACAAATTTGATTTAAATCGAAGTTAGAATGAATGATTTAATTTTAATTAACAAAAGAGTTTGAAATAGCGCGGTAGTTTGAAAAGTCAAACTTGAACTTTGTCTGACCGTACAGGATGCAAAATTTAACGGATTTTAGTGAAACCAAAAATATTAGAATCTATTTTAAAATATCTTTCCAACGAATCCAAAAAATTGAAATTTCATAGCGGAAATCAAAAGTTATGGCCAATTCAATATTTAGAAAGGTCGTTATGAAATTTATAAAGGTCAAAATGCTTCTTTTTGCATACGAAGGAATTTGAACTCGAAACCACTTCCATTGTGTTCAGAATGATGTTTCTACATTGAAAAACAGTAAACACTTATATATTTTGAGTTTCGGGATTTATTTGTTTAAAAATATATTTTTAATATTAAATATATTGGCCTTAAAAATAGTCATTTTTCAAACGACCTCGGTTTTCGACGAAATCACTTTTGTTGGAACCGGAATGTCAAATTATTGCTAGGTTTCAATTTTCAGAATTTTTCGAATTAATATGTGAGCGTGGCGAAATAAAATCTATTTTGACTATTTCAGTTAAATTTAAACGCCTTAAAAATAGCCATTTTTTGAACAGTCTCAGAATTCGACGAAAATAATTTTGTTGGATTCGTATCGTCATAAGAAAGCTAAAAATATTTTTTTTAGAATTTTTAGAAATCGTATGTGGCCCCGGCATATTTAAATGTACGGTAGAATTAAATAATTAATTTAATATTGTATTTTCAAGTAAAACCGAAAAAAAACTGCTGTATATTTCGGAATTGGACCTTGGTACATAGCCCATCGCGTTCAGAAGGCCTCAAAACGTTAAGATCGACAGTAAGCAGGCCCAAATCCGAGAAAGTCCAAAAATCCACTTTATTTCACGAAATTCAGAATTAAACATTAAAATAATATAAAAAATCCGAAACCCTAATTCTCTAATGGCCAGCCGCCGCCCAGGATTCGATGGCCAGAATTGCTCCAACTTCAAACGCTAAGATCTCTCAATCCGTTCGACGAAAATTGACGTATGACCTACCAAATCGAAGAGAATTCAGAGGGCTACAAATCTATACGGTTAAGATCGGGTTTTGGTGCACGGATTTTGCGGATTTTGGCCGAGAAGGTGCTGCGTTTATGGGTTATTTGCGGATCCTACGGGAGGCCGAGTTGGCCATGCTTCCGGCCGAAGGTGGAGCTCGGGGTGGTCTTCGTCGGGACAACATCTGATCGGCGCCAAGATGCCTCGGGTTGCGTGCGTCCAGAAGAAGGAAAGTGCGGTTTGGGTTGTTCGGCCGAGCGTGGTTTCACGAGGAAGAAGGTCCGATGTTTTATTTTATTATTTTAATTTTCCAATCTTTAAAAATCCATAACTCCTTCATACGAGGTCCGTTTCACAAACCGTAAGTTGCGTTGGACTCGTCTTCTCGAGAGCTTCGCGATGGCGCAGACCGCAGCTGAAAAGGAGACAGTCGAATTTCAGCCAAATTTCAATGTGAGAATTCTAATTTTAATCATTTAATTAATTATTAATTATTTTCTCGCATTAAAGAAAATTGTATTGTCATATAAATTCAGATCTGGATGTCATGTGTGGTTTGGATTGATAATTGTTGCTTGTTGAATGCTTGTTGTTCATGATATGCTAAATCCGCTTTGAATTGTATATATTTTATCTGCGGTTGGAAATGGGATCTAAAATTAGATCAAAACATATTTTATTCAAAAAAACATTTATTCAGATCTAGTTGGAAAAGTTATTTTATGTTATTAAAATAATATTTTTATTATTCTGAATTTAACAATAGAAATTGATCGACAAATTTTTTTTTTATTTGTTGATTTAACAATGGAATTTGGTCGACAATAAATATTTATTTTTATTTGTTGATTTTATAATAGAAATTGGCACAACGAATAAAATATATCTTTACGGGTTTACATTAAAGAGAATGTTTTTAAAAAAAAAAATTGATATGAGGTTGTTTCATTAAAAAGGATGAAAACAAAGGATTTCATTTTTTCTATATAAAAATGGTTTTCAATCAAAAGTCATAATTTATTTGTCACTTTGATGTTCAATAAAAGTTGCAACATTATAAATCTCATTTTTATGTTATATTGTTTTCAATAAATGTAGTAACATTAAAATTTCATTTTTAATGTAATAAGTGTTTTCAATAAAAAGAAGCAACGTAAAAAGATCATATTTTTATGTGTCCATTGTTTTCAATAGAAAGACTTTGCATAAAAAATCACATTTTAATGTGATTTAGATTTCATTGTAAAGATGAAGATAAATTGGATTTTATTTTTATTTTCATTTTTGGCAATAGAAAGTTTATAAATTAAAATTGCATTCTTATAGAAATTTTGTTCATTGTAATGAATAGAAAAGATCGCATCCATATGTGTAATGAGAAAAAAAGGATTACATTTATATGTAAGGAAAAATGAACAGAAAAGGATTACATTTTTAATGTAATCAAAGATTAAGAATCACATTTTGGTTTACATATCATATGTAAATTAAAATTCATTTTAGAAGTAAAACTTTTGTTTACATTTTTATGTAAATAAAAAAAGACATGTTTTGGAAATCACAATGTTTGTTTACATTTTTATATGTAAATAAGAAATTATTTTCAGAAGTTACATTATATTTGTAAATATATTTTGTAAATAAAAAGTTGTTCTTTTATTTGCATTCGCCAATGCAAAGGTATATTGAAAATAAAATTATTCTTTTATATTCATTTACCAATGTAAATATACATTAAAAATAAACTTGTTCTTTTGTTTGCATCTAAAAATGCAAATATATATTTAAAAATGAAACTTGTTCTCTTATTTGTATTTACGAATACAAATATATATATTAAAGTAAAATTTATTCTTTTATTTGCATTCACTTATGCAAATACATTTTGAAAATGAATGAACCTTTTTATTTGTGTTCCCAAACACAAATACATTATAGAAAATGAATGATCCTTTATGTTTGTGTTCTCAAACACAAATATAACATAGAAAATTAAAATGGTCTTTTTATTCGTGTTCTTAAACACAAATAAAACATTAAAAATAAAAGAACATTTTTTTGTGTTTTCCAACACAAATATAACATGATTTTAAAGTAGTACATATTTATTTTTATTTGCATTTTCAATGCAAATATTTCATGAAATCAAAAGTCCACATTTTTGTTAACATTTCATAATGTAAACAATACAAGATAAAAATTACATTTTTGTTTGCATTCTACCATGCAAACGAAATGTAGAAAAAAGAATACGCATTTTTATTTGCATTCTATCATGCAAATAAAACAAAAGAGATAAAATTACATTTTTTGTTTGCAACTTTAGTTGCAAACAAATAAGAATATAAAAATTTCATTTTTGTTTGCAAATTTAGATGCAAACAAATTTATTCAAAACAAAAGATACATTTTTGTTGCATGTTTTAAATGTGAACAAAGCATTAAAATAAAAGTTACATTTTTAATTATTTATTTACTTCACTTGATGTAAATAAACATAAAATAAAGAGTTGTTCTTTTATTTACATTTCTTGATGTAAATAAAACTAGAAATTTAATATTACACTTTTATTTGCTTTACTCAACGCAAATAAAACAGGAGAATAAAAGAAATATTTTCATTTGCAATCCTTAATGCAAATAAATTATGAAATGAAAAAGTTACAATTTTTTTTATTTACATTCCTCTGTGTAAATAAACATCAAATAAAAAGGTTGAATCTTTATTTGCATTCTCTATTGCAAATAAAGCATGAAATGAATATTTATATTTTGTGTTATTATTTATATCCCCTATTACGAATGGAATTAAAAGATTACCTTTTTCTTTTCATTTATTTACAATGAAAGAAATTGAAATAAAGATTATATTTTTATCATCGTTTTCGATGCGATAAAAGAATAGAAATAAAGATTACATTTTTATTGACATTTTAATGCGATAAAAAGAACAGAAATAAAAGAGATATTTTTATCATCGTGTTATATATTGTGTATTACACTGCCATAGGCAAGTTACCTGACTTGTTTATGTGATTGGGTCGATAATTTTCACACATCGCCCAAGTGCACAAATAATTTATTATTTGTTTTGTTGGTTGAAACCCCACACGGGTGTTGGGATGAAAATTAACATACACTAATCCCAATATTTAGTTGTATGTTGATCGTTAGATCGACAGGCTGCGATGAGCGTTATTATTTAATTTTAACGCTTACGCAGTGGAATTTACAATTTGGATGAAATGGATGTTTTGATGATTATATTGTTATTGTCATATATATGATGTGGGTGAAATCCATATAATCCAAATTATATGGTAAATGATTGAGTCGCATTTCGATTCAGATGATCTTTTAAATAAGAATATTCTTACACTAGAAATTCTTTTTATATAAAGGATATATTTTCATAAAAAGATATTTTAGTTAAGTATATTTTTAAGATAAAGAATATGTGCAAAAGATAAAAATATGTAATATGAAGAATACTTTCCAATTAGAATCTTTTGTATAAAGAATATTTTAATGATTATTTTAAAATATATTTTATAATAACGAATTAATATTTAAAGGGAAATCCTTTAATTAAGATTATTAGAATTTGCAATTATATTTCATGATATGAGATACATTGAGATGTGAAGTGGATTTATCGTGGATGGTGTTTTTAAATGACATTTGTCCTTTAATCCAATTTACATTGAAATTACTATTTGGAATTTATAAATCTATTGTATAGATTTAAAAAGAGTATTTCCTAAAAATCAAGTTTTCCAATATTAATATAATAAATTGGAATTAAGTGGAAATTCTATTGGTAATAATCGAGATGGGCTTCTGTAATAGAAGACCGATATTATATATGGAATTTAAGAGGCTTTGCCGTTATTCCATGTATATTGTTAGTCCGATACAGAAATTTATATCGATTATGTACTGATTGATTTCCGTGGAATTCCATATTTAGGAAATTGATTTGTGGGTTTATTGTGAACTTTGTTTTAAATAACACGAGTTCTTTAACCCGTTTAAAAGAAGATTTATTCTTTAAAATAAATGATATGTGAAAATGATTTTTGATATTAAATCAAATTCAGAATTTTTAATAAATCTTTTAAGGAAGATTTATGATTTAATTTATTAATTTATCTTTGATAAAATTTATGAAAATCTTTTAATATGAATATCTTATTAAAAGAATATTCGGGGTCGGAATGTGACATAATGTGTGATTTTTCCAATATTTGATTTTTAATCACAAAATACGCGAGTTATTCAGAAAGACCGGGTTTAACCCATTTTGAATAATCATCACGACGATCAAGAGTCGAAGATGAAGACGGTGGTAGAAGACCGAAGGTTTTCACATCGTTGGGATGATGATGAATGGTATCTTGAATTGGGACAGTACATTCCAAGGCAAGGTATTTGGTAATGATCGTCCAAACGTATTTGGAGATCGACGGACACGTTGTTTCGCTCAGACCCAGAGCGGACTTGTAAATGGATTGCGTGTCTGACATTGTATTCTTTTCTATTGTATTTGTTGAACGCTACTTATTATATATTTCTGTTTGGTGGTGGAGAATTTATTCTTCACTTAACCCCCTTCTCTAAGACGTATGAGCTTAGAGGTTATATATATATTGGTAGATGATCAATGATATGGTAGAGTCTGACAATGTGGCATGCTAAGATGCAATTGATCAAGGCTTTGTTGAAAAGCATGCCTTGTGGTTGATGATCAAAGCACAGTCTATTTAGGCATAGCTTTGTGTATATCGTGACTTCGCGAGCCTCACAGCCCGGTAGAGTCTAAAACGGGAGAAGGGAACGCAGGGAGTGCACACGTTTCTTTCTAGCTAGTGTGGTGCCAGGGACCTACCAGCGCTGGCATTTATTTATTGTGGTTGTTGGATTTTTCGAGGCCTCGGTTTATGCGGTCGCCACTGGCCGTATTATAGGTCCAAAAGGACGGGGGAACGTGTGTTCAGGCATAACTAATCCACAAAAGCAAATGTGGACCGGCCCTGCAGCTATCCAAGGGTTGGACAGAGTACCAATCCTGGGGCATTTGCTAGAGTGTCTCGAATCGGTAAGGATCTCCTCCCTAGCCTTGACTCAGATGGAAACCCAAATTTCCAATACGACATCATGCGGTTTTGATTGTATACCTATATATGGCGACATAGTGGGATGGGGCACTCATGCCGTCTAGGATTGATACATTTACTTTGATGTATTTCAAATTGGTTGCACACTATTATTATATAATACCGTGTTTATCGTATCAAGCATCTTTTGATCATTATAAGGTAAACCCTATCCTCCGGCTTGCGTTGCATTGTGTGATGGGACTTGGGTCTTATAATGGTTTCATTTTTCTAAAAAGCATTGCGTTATTTTGACGATTTTCTTTAGTCATGCACTGGCAATCCATATGAGAAACCCTGTTCCGTGAAAGTGGCGTGGTCTTGTGATTAGCCTTATTATATTTTATTGGTTAGGTAGAATTCTCACACCAGTCCCACGACTGACCTGTAGTTTGTTTCACTTTACAAACTCGGGTGCCCTCTTTCCACACGGGCAGTCGAGTAGCTTATTTGCAGATATATTAAACAGGATTCTGGGTTGAAGCTTAAAGCTGTGTCCAGAGATAGAGAGTCTTCCGCTGTGTTCTTCCATTGCAGTATATTACATTTTTTTTTGTATTTATCTTCCGCTGTAATTATATTCCAATGTACTCTGATATGTATATTCTGTACTCTAATGTAACATTTATTAAAGTGTTATAAAAGTCTTCTGTTATCTGTTGTAATGTGTTGTATGCCCAAAGTTAAAGTATTCGTAGGTTTCCACTTTTTGGGTCAGACCTGTGTGGTTTATGGTCGATCCAAAGGGCGGGGATTTGCGGGTCTTTACATAAAAATTCTATTTTTACAACGATGTTACATAGATAAAAATTCTATTTTTACAACGATGTTACATAGATAAAAATTCTATTTTTACAACGATGTTACATAGATAAAAATCTATCTTTACATCGCTATTCTCTATATAAAGATTTCGCCTTTTCCATTTCAAAAACCTAATCTTTTCTATTTTAAAAAATCTAATCTTTTCTATTTTAAAAATCTAATCTTTTCTATTTTAGAAATCTAATCTTTCTATTTTAAAAATCTAATCTTTCTATTTTGAAATCTAATCTTTCTATTTTGAAAATCTAATCTTTCTCTATGCTTTATATATTTCAAAGATTACAGCCTTCTAAAAATTAAAAAACCGTTCTTTTTATCAACAATTCTATAGTAAATAAAATAACCTAAACTACCTTTCAACCTTCTATAACACGCTCAGGTGAAAACGCCCTTGCTCAAATTGAAGAATCCGGCGTTGTTCGTCATCCAAGGGGCTGGACCGCCATCACCGATCGTCACAAGGAAGCCGACGACTACCTCCAACTCCCCCGTGATCCTTTTCCCACTCGCACGCCGTACGAGGTCAGGAAACCTCGGTGAGCGCAGCGACTTCTGGCTAGTCTTTTTCGAGTTGAGCATAAGGGATCGGAGTAGAAGGAGCTGAAGGAGGAGATGTGGCGGTTGGGCCCAATTGCGGTGGCGCGACCTCGGGGATTGGCGGCTGGCGATTTGGGGTGGAGCGGGCTCCGCCCCCTTCTCCTTTTTTTTCCTTTTTCTATTTCTGATCGCACTGAAGTATAAAGGGGGGGCCAGCGGTTTATAAGGGGAGAGATGTTTTTATTTTTATTTTATTTTTAATTATTTTAATTTCAAAAAGTTGACTTTTACATACGACCTCTAGACGAGGCCCACCGCCTGTCGTCCATAGCGTTTCACCCTCATTCCGAACACAATGGGATATGTATCGTAAGCTGATTCGATCGTTTCGATCAGTTTCCGTTAAAATCAACATATAACTCTATATATTGATTTTGAACGCGCATTTCAATTTACCGGGGTCACATACTAACTCAAAAAATTCCCGAAAAATATTTTCTAGCTTCGTATTGACGATACGGTCCTAACAAAACTAGTTTCGTCGAATTCTGAGACCGTTTGAAAAATGGACATTTTCCAGTCGATTAAAATCAACTGAAACTGGTCAAATGCGTTTTCCTTTGCCACGCTCACATATTGATTCGAAAAATTATGAAATTTGGAATCTAGCAATAATTTGACATCATGGACCCAACAAAAGTGGTTTCGTCGAAATCCGAGGTCGTTTGCAAAATTTCCATTTTTAAGGGCCTGAATTCCATAGCGACTATTCAGAATTTTCAACTGGACATATCTTTTGATTCCCGCTATGAAATCCCGATTTTTCGGATTCGTTGGAAAGATATTATCAATTAGATCCTAATGTTTTTGGTTTCGTTAAAATCCGGTTTATTTTGCACCCGGTACATTCAATTGAAGTTTGAAATCGAATTATCGAACTACCGCGCCATTTTCAATTCTATTTATAATTATTTATATTCTAATGACGACGTATATAATATATACGTTCGAATTATATTCAAAATAAATTTTTCGTCGATATTATTTAAAATTATTCATTTTAAATATTCAAAATTCACTAAAATTGCCAAAATAAATTTTTTAAACTAGCTCAGAATTTCCGGGTTATTACAAATAAGGTTCCTCCGGTTTCATTCAGACCTCGAACGAACTTGTAAATGGACTATGTGTCTGACATTGGATTTTATTCTGTGTGATTGATTTCTATTAAATATATATCTGTTTGGTGGCAGAGAATTTATTCTCTTGCTTAACGCACTTCTCTGAGACGTACGAGCTTAGAGGTTATATATCGATAGATATCAGTCGCATAGCATGAATTGCCTGTGTGGCATGCCTAAGTGGCAGATGATCAAGGCTTCTGTTGAAAAGCAAAGTCTTGCGGTGGATGATCAAAGCACAGCCTATGTGGCACAGCTTTGTGTATAGCGTTAATTCGCGAGCCTCACACCTCGGTATGAGTCAAAAATGGGATAGTGACTGCAGGGAGAGCACGACGTTTCTTTCTAGCTATGGATGATGTCAGTGACCTACCAGCCTTGACATTTATATACTTTTTACCTGTGTGGTTGTTGGATGCGAGGCGCCTCGGATATAGGACTGTTAGGACCGGGAAACGTGTGTTCAGGAATAACTAATCCTCAAAAGTAAGAGAGGACCGGCCCTGAAGATCCAGGATCGCTGTGTGAGGTCCTGAGACATTTGCTAGAGTGTCTCGAACGGAGAGGAGCTTGCCCCTTGCCTTGACTCATGACGGAAATCCAATTTCCAATACGTGATATTCAGTTTTATTTGTAGAGCCTAGTATGGCGACATAGTAGCATGAGATACTATGCCGTCTATGATTGATACATTTATATTTGAAGTTGTTTTCTTCACTTATAGTAATAATAAAAGATGAAATTTAGCGTATCAAGCATTCTTTGGCTATTATAAGGTAAAACCCTATCCTCCGGCTTGCGTTGCATTATGTGATGGGACCTGGGTCTTATAATAGCTTCATTTTTCTTTATTTAGCATTGCGTTGTTTGTTTTATGCACTGGTATTCTTGGAAGGAAACCCGTTTCGTGTTATACGGCGTGGTCCCTTGATTTACCTAACTTTAAAATAAAGATTAATAACTGTTTTAGTTCTCACACCAGTCACATGACTGACCTGGAGTTTATTGTTTTAACCTAAACTCTGGGTGCCCCTATTTTCCACACGGGTAGCTAGTAGTTTTGGTTTTGCAGATTTATATTCACAGGATACTGGTTTGCAGCCGGAATGATATTCGGAAAGCTCTGTATCCGTATATCGCCTTCAGTTGTGTTTTGTATTATTTTTCTGTTGCTATGTATTTAAATGTAATTTAAATCTCTGATATTTGTCGAATGCATATTTATTCATACTCTGTGTATTCTTGTACTCTGATGGAATTGTTGTAATAAACAATGAAATGTTCTTTTGTTTGTGTTCTGATTGGTCTTGTCCTCAAAGTAATTCGTTCTTTCTCTTCTCTTCAGAGACCGGGGAAGTTCGGGTCACTTCACGGAACATGACTAGTTTTGTGAATTTGGGATAATTAGCATATAAAATCTAGACTTGGACATGTATGGTAAATATCCTAAAAGATAAGCATGCCTAACCAAAGGTTAGATTGAGTTGCGGTGTAAAACTGCCCGGAACCGCCCGGCACATCCAGTAACCGCAACAACACCTATCAAATGTGAGAGGTTAGTGCATCATGCCCAAGAAAAACCTGAGGTTAGATTGAGTTGTGGTGTAAAACTACCCGGAACCGCCCGGCACATCCAGTAACCACAACAACATAGATCTAATGTGAGAGGTTGGTGCATTGATAAATCAATTAATGAACAAGGCATGTTAAGAATGGTAGGGTTAAGTTAACTAAGGCAACACTTAACCGTTATAACATGTTAATTAGACAAGAAGATATGGTTAAGTAAATTTAGAACACTTAACCGTTGTAACATGTTAATTAGACAAGAAGGTGAGGTTAAGTAAATCTTGAACACTTAACTGTTATAAACATGTTAATTAGACAAGTGAGCAGGGTTAAGTTAACCAGTACAACATGATGAATGAGAAGGGTTAAGTTAATAAGAAACACTTAACCAATATGACATGATGAATGGGTAGGGTTAAGTTAAAACAAGAGAGCAACACTTAACCAATATAACAGGATGCGTGGAAGGGTTAAGTGAACAAAAGAAGGCCACACATAACCAATGTAACATGACACGTGGGTGGGTTAAGTTAATTTGAATTGATTGATGACACTTAATAAATATAGCATGATGAACGCGTGGGGTTAAGTTAATAAGAAACACTTAACCAATGTAACTTGATGAACGAAACGGGTTAAGTTAATGGGAAATACTTAACTAATATAACATGATGAATGAACGGGGTTAAGCTAATAGGAAAAACTTAACCAATCCAACATGATGAGTGAGAAGGGATAATAAGAAACACTTAACCAACATGACATGATGAGTGGGTGGGTTAAGTTAACATGAATGGACAACACTTAACCAATATGACATAATGTGTGGGAGGGTTAAGTACATATCGGGTTGGTGGGATATTAGTAAATATAGGCCCACAAACTTAACCATTAAATAAACATGCTTGAATCAGTGGGAGGGTTAAGTACATAATGGGTTAGTGGATAATATCCGTGTATATAAGCCCACAAAACTTAACCAGTAGGAAACCCTAGTATCGCTAACCCATTTCAGCAGTAACCCACATAGATGTATCAAGGTACCCTAAAACTAGGCAGGGTGGGGCATGATTACTGGGCTGATTATAAGCGGTCAAAATAGCGGCAGGGGGTACGTCAGTGTAGGTTCTGATGGGTTACGGGCGTGCACGTACTCCGGAGTGGGAAAAAGCAAGCATTGGATACCAGTAGTTATACACTGTGCATCTTAAATCGTGTCAGGGTTGCTATCATAAGGATTGATACACCTTATGATGGGACCAACACAGGGTATCTACACGCAAGAGAGGGCCGATTGACACAGACACAAGGAAATTTAACACGAGTAAGGAGCCGATCGATAGGGTAGTAAGGGTACATCTAACATCTTCATGGGAATTAGGCTGATTGAGGAAGATCCTCATACTAGATATACACCTGAAGGCAACCACAGTGCGGGGATTGGGATCACGTTGTAATATTATCATTTTACACAGATTACTAGTTGGGACACTAGTTAGGCGGTGCAGAGATATAGAAATCAGAATAACAAGGTAGTAGAGAAGCAGAGAAAGAGTAGAAGTGCATTCAGTTTATCTTGCCTTATCATATCTTATGCAAATCTTAGGTTATATTGTTATCCATGTTATCATGGTATTGTCTTATATTCGGTTTATTCATGTCATGATGCTTTTGCCTATTTACATGCTGAAAGTCACTGGACTTACCAGACTTATGTCTGACCTATTTTGTTTTGCCTTTTTTCTTCCGTTTCACCCCCAGGTTCACAGGGAGGAAATATTACCTCTTAGCTTAGTTTTCTTTCCAAGCTCGAAGATAGTCGATGTATTGCTTTGGACTCTCTCTTCCACTGTTATGGATGGTTCATGCTTTATTGGGGAATATCATCGTTATTTTTATACTTGGAAATTTTTAATCAAGACAGAAGTTTTATGTACTATTTTTAAGTATGATTGAGGCAATTGTTGTAAAAGCTTGACTGAACCACATTGTTTATAAAATGACTTTATTTTCCGCTACTTTATTTGTCTGTCTTGTAATTTATCTGCATCTTTTACCTAAAACGCTCCACCGAAGTTAAGGCATTCCCTTTGTGAGTGAGCTTAATGGAGATAGGGTGTTTCACTTGGTATTAGAGCTGAAGGTTACCGGATCAGATAAAAGATTTGAAAAATTATTTTCAAGATGGTTTTAAAGAAGAATTTTCAAAATAAAAGTTTGGATTTAAAGGCATATTCCCCAAAGCCATATGCACTATCTTTTGATCCTCTGTTTGAATCCTTGCTTCCTTCTTTCTTGAGTCTCCGGGGCTCCTGGCTTTCTGGGAGGTAACCTCATCGCGGTATGGTTCCGTAGGCTTGATGAGTCTACGACACCTATCAAAGGGCGAAGAAGTGCCTAACTTCCATCTATAGCCGCTGTAGTTTCACTTGCGGATAATTTTCTTTCAAGCTTTGTAGGGTTTTCCATGCGATGGAGGCAGCTTTCAAGAGACTTGTCAACAAGTGACACAAGGATGGCAAAGATGAGAATGAGGGAGTTTGGATAAGGAGCACAACCCAAGGATGAGAAATTCATGGATATGGACTTGGTTCACAAAGGAGGAAAGAATAGAAAAATCTAAGACAAGAGGAAGTGTCGTTATTATGGTATAACGGATCATATAATTAAGGAAAGGGCAAGAACAAAGGACAGGATTTTTCCGGAGGGCAAGTGCATGCTCTCATAGCTAGCGTACCTGAGAGGGAGGTAGTAAAGTTTCAGTTAAAAAAGTCTAGTTTTCTTTTTGATCAGCCTATTAGTACTCTTTTTGATTTTAGCGCTTCACATTAGCTTATATCTGCTTCCATAGTTGAGTCTCTGCATCTTAGTACTTGTATAATAAAAGATCCCATTATTGTCTCAAATTCGGTTGGTGGTTCGGCTCGTTTATCTTTGGTTTGTAAGGATTTGAGAATAGCTATGTTAAGTATTGGGTTTAAGTTTAATGCTTATGTTTTCGGGTTTCATGGGCTATGGGTTGATTCTAGGCATGGATTGGTTAGCTAGCAATTGTGAAAGGAGAGTAGTTAGGCTTTCAACTTGCCTCGAGAATACCCTCGAGATTTCATGCGATCCTAAGGGATCGGTTTGTCTTGGCTACCTAGAATCACTTGATGCATCTATCGACGATTTGCGATCCGTTGGAGTAGTCCATGAGTATGCAGATGTTTTTGATTAGGTTAGGGGTTCGTCCCCTAAAAACGCGAGATATACTTCTGCATAAATCTAGTCGACAATGCAAAAACCAGTTGCATTATCAGTACAACACATGAATCCAAGGGAAAGGAAGGGCTCAGTAAACAAGTAAAAGAGTTACTTGAAAAAGGGTTCATAAGGCGAAGTATTTCTGAATGGGGTGCTCCAGTCGTTACAAAGGCGGATGGTTCACTTCGCTTGTGCATAGATGATACCTTGGAATGAGGAAGAACATGCTTTGCATCTGAGGAAAGTCTCAGATACCCTCCAAGCACATCAACTTAAGGTGAAGTTCTCCAAAAATGTCATTTTTGGAAAGAAGAAGTATGGTTTCTAGGACATGTGGCGCTCAAAGAAGGGATAGCAGTAGATCCCCCAAAAGTAGTTGTGGTGCAAGACTGAAAGGTCCCAAGGAATGCAACAGATGTAAGAAGCTTTCTTGGACTAGCGAGCTAATATAGGAAGTTTATTAAGGACTTCGCGAAGGTATTAGCCCCACTTACAAGATTGACGGAGAAGAATCTAATCATCTTAGTACATACACTTGGTAACATGGTTAGCATCTGCTTATTTTCAAGAGATAGTTCTGGAAATGTTAGCATGATACGACAAAGGTTGTAGTGCGAAGTATGCTATAAGAAGAAAAGGTGGAACGAGAGGCGACAGTGAATTGAGTTCCAACGCATATTCTGGAAACAGAAATTAAGAAGCTACGCAAATCATGAAGTTAAGACAGTCAAGGCAATATGGAATGAAGCTCAAGAAGATGCGACTTAGAAGACTGAAGACTCGATATGTGCATCATACCCTTTTTGAGTAATATCCTTGATCTCTCTTTTTCTGTAAAGTTTATTTGCTAGTCTTTATCTTTTAAGTATATCCTCTTGATCCTATCCTCGATCCTTAGGTAGAAGCCAATGGATGTAAACATGTGTTTGAGACATGTTATGTTTGGTGGATGCAAGTGGATGTAAGTGTTTGCTAGTGGTTGCTCGTGGATGCATATATACACATTAGGAACTAGATCGACTTAGTCACTTTCATATTGCATATGCATAAGTGAATTTTTATATATGAATTGAAAACTTAATGTGTTATCATATGGATGTTTCATTTTATGAATGATTGTGCACTCATGTAGAAGTTATAAAGTACGATTAGGAATAATTGCATACATGATTGACTCATGGCACTGACATAATTCGCATTAAGGAGGTCAACTGAATCAGTAGACCGCCTGATTTTGCATTAGATAAAGACATGTACACACACTATGCATATGATCATGAAAGCATTAGAAATCTTTTTAAGGACAATGGACGCCTGTGATTGAATGGTTGAGTAGATGGATGTTGGATGTTAGGATACATTTACCTTGACTTGGAGATTTCGGGAACGAAATCCTTTGAAGGAGGGGTGAATGTAACACCCTGTATTTCCTATGGATATTAAAGTAACGAATTAAAGAATACTTAATTTTAAAAGTAGGAACTAAGGGAAACGGGTTACGCCATTGCGTTCATCTCGGAATTCTGCTTGAGATAGAGTCCGAGTTTGCGTGAATTGTACTCCGTATGAAGAAGTTATGGAGTTCAGAAGATTTCATGTTTAAACAGAAAATATAAATAATAATTAAACATCTCAAACCAAGTTCAAAATTCGAAATTCAAGCAGAATAGGCTGAGCGAGAAAATTCCCGCTCAGGGTGTCGACCCCCCCAGGGGAGTCGACATAGGTGTTGACCCCCTATAGCGGTGTCGACATAGGTGTCGGCACCCCTGTAGAGGAGTCGACCCCTGTTGGCCCAGATCTGGCCAATGACGTGTTTCGCCACGTGTCGCTCTCTGATTCGCTGTGTGACGTGGTATTCTGCTCTGGACGATTCTGATGACTTCTAGACTGATCTGAAGGTTCTAAATCTCCCTGTACACCTATAAAAGACCCCTAAACCTATTGTTTTCTCCACACGAATTCATAAGCGTTTATATGCTGCTAAAACCTGAAGTGACCTAGCCTCCACCTTAATCAATCAAATTAGAGTTTTCAAGTTAACAATCAAAGTCTACATCAAAGGAGTAGATAATCAAATTCAGAAATCAGATCCCATAATTCAAGACCGTTCTGTAATTTGTAAGTTCATGTTACTTTCAGAAACAAAATTTAATTGTGATTCTGACATTGTAATAAATCTGAATCTGATGTTATGCCTATTTCTATCTGTCTTTCTATAACCATTAGATCTATCTCATTGATATTGTTATGTCCATTCTTTGTCTTTTCTTTCCTTCTTCCCTTTTTGTTTTTATTGCCAGGCAACTGCGAGCCTGAGCCAAATCTCATAAGAGATGAATGTACGTTGGGAAAAATTGGGCATAGTATATGGTTTGGACATGCCAGCGCTAAAATTGGGAATAATATATGATTTGGATATGACCAGCGCTAAAATTGGGCATAATATATGATTTGGACATAATCAGTGCTAAAATTGGGAAAAGTATTAAATTATGTATAATTGGGCATAATTGGTTTGTAACTGATTTGAGGACATAACACATGTTGTAGTTAAAACATAAAGTGTATCGAACATATGACTTGAGATTTGAGGCATAAAGTATATTGGACATAGGACTTGGGGTTTGGGCGTAAATTGAACTGTAAACATGTAAAGCATAGTACATGTTGTGGTAAGACCTAAAATTGTGGCATATTATATAATTTATGACTCAGAAGAAGGAGATTATTGTGACATATGTCTTAGGCATGAAAACCTATAGTAAGATAAGGATAACTGTTAAATATGAACACGCCTAAATTGGGATTTTGGGTAACTGGCATGCACTGTAATTAAAGGCTATAATTTGGCATAGTTTGTACTACGAATCATGATTGGGGGTTTTTGGGAGAATATTTTGTACGGTGCAATATGATCAAACCTTAAGGCTTGTGTTATATCGTGATTTTTGGGGCATGACTATTATTGCAAATTTGGGAAGATTGGGTGTAACCTATGTTGAGTAATAATTTGAATTTGAATTTGAATTTGAATTTGAATTTGTGGGGCATAACTTGTAATTAGCTTTGTTGAGGTATAACATGAGAATTGGAACATGACTAGTTTTGTGAATTTGGGATAATTAGCATATAAAATCTAGACTTGGGCATGTATGATAAATATGCTAAAAGATAAGCATGCCTATCCCGAGGTTAGATTGAGTTACGGTGTAAAACTGCCCGGAACCATCCAGCACATCCAGTAACCACAACAACACCTATCTAATATGAGAGGTTAGTGCATCATGCCCAAGAAAAACCCGAGGTTAGATTGAGTTGTGGTGTAAAACTGCCCGGAACCGCCCGGCACATCCAGTAACCGCAACAACATAGATCTAATGTGAGAGGTTGGTGCAATAATAAATCAATTAATGAACAAGGCATGTTAAGAATAGTAGGGTTAAGTTAAGTAAGGCAACAATTAACCTTATAACATGTTAATTAGACAAGAAGATGGGGTTAAGCAAATTTGGAACACTTAACCGTTGTGACATGTTAATTAGACAAGAAGGCGAGGTTAAATAAATCTAGAACACTTAACCATTATAAACATGTTAATTAGACAACTGAGCAGGGTTAAGTTAACCAGTACAACATGATGAATGAGAAGGGTTAAGTTAATAAGAAACACTTAACCAATATGACATGATGAATGGGTAGGGTTAAGTTAAAACAAGAGAGCAACACTTAATCAATATAACAGGATGCGTGGAAGGGTTAAGTTAACCCAAGAAGGCTACACTTAACCAATGTAACACGACAAGTGGGTGGGTTAAGTTAACTTGAATTGATTGATGACACTTAACCAATACAGCATGATGAACGCGTGGGGTTAAGTTAATAAGAAACACTACCAATGTAACTTGATGAACGAAACGAGTTAAGTTAATGGGAAATACTTAACTAATATAACATGATGAATGAACGGGGTTAAGCTAATAGGAAACACTTAACCAATCCAACATGACGAGTGAGAAGGGTTAATAAGAAACACTTAACCAACATGACATGATGAGTGGGTGGGTTAAGTTAACATGAATGGACAACACTTAACCAATATGACATAATGTGTGGGAGGGTTAAGTACATATCGGGTTGGTGGGTAATATTAATAAATACAGGCCCACAAACTTAACCATTAAATAAACATGCTTGAATCAGTGGGAGGGTTAAGTACATAACGGGTTGGTGGGTAATATCCGTGTATATAGGCCCACAAAACTTAACAAGTAGGAAACCTTAGTATCGGGGATCCATTTCAGCAGTAACCCACATAGATGTATCAAGGTACCCTGAAACTAGGTAGGGTGGGGCACGATTACTGGGCTGATTATAAGCGGTCAAAATAGCGGCAGGGGTTACATCAGTGTAGGTTCTGACGGATTACCTACGTGCACATACTCCGGAGTGGGAAAAAGGCGGCACTGGGTACTAGTAGTTATACACTATGCATCTTGAAATGTGTCAGGGTTGTTATCATAAGGATTGATACACCTCATGGTGGGACCAACACAGGGTATCTACACGCAAGAGAGGGTCGATTGACACAGATACAAGGAAAATTAACACGATTAAGCAACCGATCGATAGGGTTGTAAGGGTATATCTAACATCTTCATGGCAATTAGGCTGATTGAGGTAAGATCATCATACTAGATGTACACCTGAAGGCTACCACAGTTGCGGGGATCAGGATCATGTTGTAATATTATCATTTTACACAGATTACTAGTTGGAACACTAGTTAGGCGGTGCAGAGATATAAAAATCAGAATAACAAGGTAGTAGCGAAGCAGAGAAAGCGTAGAATTGCATTCAGTTTATCTTGCCTTATCATATCTTATGCAAATCTTAGGTTATCTTGTTATCCATGTTATCACGGTATTATCTTATATTCGGTTAATTCATGTCACGATTCTTTTTCCTATTTACATGCTGAAAGTCACTGGACTTACCAGACTTATGTCTGACCTAGTTTATTTTGCCTCTTTTCTTTTGTTCCCCCACATAGGTTCATAGGGTGGAAATATTGCCTCTTAGCTTAGTTTTCTTTCCAAGCTTGAAGATAGTCGATGTATTGCTTTGGACTCTCTCTTCCACTGCTGTGGCTGGTTCATGCTATATTGGGGAATATCATTGTTATATTTGTACTTGGAAGTTTTGAATCAAGACATAAGTTCTATGTATTATTTTTAAGTGCGATTGAGACAATTGTTGTAAAAGCTTGACTGAACCACATTGTTTATAAAATGATTTTATTTCCCACTGCTTTATTTGTCTGTCTTGTAATTTATCTGCATCTTTTACCTAAAACTCTCCACCGAAGTTAAGGCATTCCCTTTGTGAGTTACCTTAACGGAGGTGGGTGTTTCAAGGAAGAAGAATATAAATAAAATATTAGGAGGTCTAGAGAAGAGGATCGAGGAAGACCATGAGGCAACAACATAGAATCACAGATGAGTGGAAAGTTATCGTTTAAAAAATTTAAGAATAAAATAAAGGAATATGGTTAAGAAAAATTCTAGCTTACTTTTTTAGTTTTCATTTTATTTCCAGTTATTTCAGTTCATTTTTGCAGTTCAATATAATTTGATTTAAATTTATAGTTTAATTACAATTATTTTTATAATTCTTTAACATGTGCTAAGTAGTTTATATTTCTGCAGCTCTTTAATTATACGTAGTTTTGAACCCCTTTTACTTATGTGAAGATAATAGGAAGAGAAAAAATTTCACTAAAAAGAGAAACGTTGAATTTATAGGATAGACCAAAATCACATGTAATTTATGAAAATTTGTAATAGAAGAAAATTGACTGTTCTAGAAAGAAGGTAGAAGGGAAAGATCATGCCTTTAAAACTTGTTGATAAATTATAAAATATTTTGGAAAAATTAATGACAAATATATACCAAAAATGGAGAAAATCTTCCTTTCCCCGGTGACTCACAAAAGCAAACAAGCAATGTTCAAGAAGACACCAATGATTTGAAATAAATCACTATAAAGTATGTATAAAACCAAATACAAAAAGGAAGAAGGATTATTGTAGACGGAATAACCAATAAAAACAACCTACATGAAAGGGAAGGAAAAAAGAAAGCTTCAGCCAAGAGGGCACAAGCTCGATCAACCGAAGAATAAACTCATATTCTATCTAGTTGAAAAATTGTCAAGATCCTCAAAACAAATTATAGCATCTGAACAATAGAGCGATCCAAACACCATTCCAATGCCATCATCTAGAGTAGACAGAGCAAAAGAATCTACCAAAAAATATCTGAGCAAAAAAGCGGTCCAAACTCCAGTCCAAAACTAAAATCCAGCGAAGATATCAAAACTGAAAAAACCAAGCAGAAGCTAATAGAAGAAAAAATTAAGACAACTAATAACTAAAGGCAATCAAAATACCACAAACAAACACAAGAGATACATAAAATGACCAACCCAAACCGGCACTAGGAAAACAGAAATCAACCCACACACTCAACTCTCGCGAGAGTGATATGCAAAAATCTCTAATAAGAGGAAAAAAACAAGCCTAGGACGAGTTCTAAGAATAGTCTACCTTTGAACCCAAAGGAGACGTCTTTAACCATAGATCAGATGATCTTATCCAATCTCATGGGAGAATTATCATCGACCGCCTTATTACTAGCATGCCAAATATGCCAACAAATATGGTATGGAATGATATGATGTAGAATCGTGTGGAGTTGCTTGCTCAAGCCATTGATCCACCACTGTTGAAGAGTAGTGGGAAAGGAATGGGAAGAAGGAGCGAGATCGGTCAAGTTCCTGGACTGCGACCGACAATCCTGGCCGATTCACTAGCAAAGATCAGGTGAGGAAGAGATTTTTCGGATACATGACCCCAACCACAATAGTGACACCGAGAGGCTAAGGGTTGCCAAGACGCTTGATATTTCCTTCTAATGGTATGCCTCGCGAAGGACTTTCCATGTAAGAAGGGAAACCTTAAGAGTAATCCGACAGTTCAAAATGAACTTGAAGATAAGGATTTTAGGGATATAAGGCCTAACATAGTTCCAGTTAGCCCTAAGTGAGAAGATATTTCCTTTCCATAAAAGGCCTTACACGTGGACGTTAATAACTAATTTAATCGATTGCATTCCCTTCCATGTCTCACTGGCAAAAGAAGGGATGCCACTGAAATCAAGGATAAGTCTTCTGTATTTAACATGGAGGAAGTAGGCCTAAAGAGAATTGTTAGCAACAAAAAAATCCAGATCTTGACACCGTAAGCCTTGCAGATGTCTTAAGGCTTGTATAGAATAAGTCCCCCTCAATTTGTGGAGGCAGATAGCATTCCACGAAACCCAATGATGTTTTATTACATTATCTTTGCTTCTCCAAAAAAATGAGGAAGCTAAAGACCAATAAGAACGAAAGAAAGATGCAGTCGTCATCATCGCCATGAATATGTAGGAGCCAAGGGAGTCAAAAAAAAAAAATTGATTAGAACTAAATGACCTGTTTGGGAGAGGTGCACCGAGTTCCAATGGTTGATACATCCTCTAGCTTTACTAGCTATGGGGTCAAAAGTGAGTTTAATTTTCTTTCCCTATATACCTCTATACCGAGGTAATGAAGGGGAGAGAAGAGAAATAAAAAACAAATGTAGCAGGGAGCCACGATTCCTGAATAGGGGAGATACAAGAAGAAACGATTTTATGACCTGAACAAGTTTCATAAAGCTGAAGAAAACTCATATGGTGAAGGAAAAAGTTGCTTTGTTCGTTAGTGAAGGTCAATATACCATCAGCAAAAGAGTGAGAAGAGATAGTTGGACAAACGGGTGGGATGTGAAACCTCTTGATTTGACCTCAAATGATAAGAGTGTGACTCCCTCAAACATGGGCTTCAGCAGCTAAAAAAATAGAGCAGGAGAAAGAGGATTATCTTATCTCACACCTCTAACAGAGAAAAATCCCTTAGCAACTCCATTAACAAGGACAAGGTACCAACAATTGGAAATGAGGTGCCAAGCAAGATCAATAAGAGTTTCAGAAAACCCAAAAGCATGCAAAGCTCGAATGACGTAAAACTATGACATGCAGTTATAAGCATTGGTCATATCGCATTTCACCACCACGTTATCACCACACACTTTCCACTTGATATGGGATATTATATATTGAGCGAGAAAAACATTGTCAATGATCAAACAAAATTTAATCAATATAGCCTGAGAATAAGATTGACTCTATCTAACAACGGAGCTATTTTGCTAGCCAATGTCTTGGAAATTACTCTATTAGAGAAATTATGGAGACTGGTTGGACGAAAGTTCGAACATGCTAAGGGGTTAATAATCTTAGGGATGAGAATTAATTTTGTGGAGGCCCAGCTTTTAAGAAGAAAACCCCTAGAGAAAAAATAGTGAATGGCAAGAATAAGATTCTGGGAAACGATGTTCCAAAACAATCAATAAAAAAGGATGCTGAAGCTATCAAGACTACAAGCACTATCTTTGTTAAGAGAAAACACTACCTTTCGAATTTTCTCAAAAGAGGGAGGACAAGCGAGACCAAGATCATCTGAAGAAAGAACCAGATAGGGGATGTGAGACAAAAAACCTACCATGATGACATCTACCGAGGGACTTTGAAGGAGAGATTGAAAATGGTCAGGAAGGACCTTCTCCATTTCGGATTGAGATGAAGTAAAGGAGTTGTCAGGCCTACAAAGCTGCTGGATGTTTAGAATTTTCCTCTTCTTTTTGATAAGAGAGCGAAAGAATTTAGAGTTAGAATCGCTATTGATAGCCCATTTGATCCTAGTCATTTGATGAAGAAAAGAAGTTATAATGGAAAGTTCGTTGTTGAGCAGAAGCTAAGCTGCTAACTAAGAGGAATGATTTTTGTTAGGGATTGAGATGGTTGTAATAACGGTTTTGATGACAATGACCTAGTTTTAACTATTACTGGTATAAAATATAAAATGTATGCTAACACTATTATCGAGAATATATATATAAGAGAAATATATGCAGGTAATGATTATTGAAGATTGTACAGTTTAGAGAATCATGATTTCAAAGAAGAAGAGCTCAAGATACAACAATCATGAGTAACAAGAATTCAAGAGTTCAGGAAATAAAAAGTAATTAAGTCTATATTTCTCGTTAAAACTCTACTTAGCACCGAATCCTTATTTTAATCTTTTCTCACTATGTTTGCTATCTTAAATACAAAATGATTTCAAAATTACTTTCTTATTTTAAATATATATTTCTTTTTTCTTAAATTCATTTTATTTTAACTTTTGTTTTTAAATATATTTTATTTCCTAAGTACTTTTTAAACTCTGAATCAAATATTTCTTATTTATATTAATATACTAAATTTTATATTTATTTAATTAAGTTTTAAATTTCCTTACATTTATATTAAGTTCTAAATATTTCTTATATTCATAGTTTTGTACATATGCTTTAATATAATTTTATATATAGTTTTTAAATCATCTTAATATATGTTTTAATATATATATATATATTTATTTATTTACTTGAAATCCTCTATTTTAAAATAAAGGAATATAGTTTGTTTTTAACTCAAATAATCATTATAATTTATTTGACCATTATTCACTTTAATTCAAAAGTTTATTTTTTGAAAAATCACTAGGTATGTCGACATATGAAAATATATATGTCGACATAGTGGTCTTTGTTTTCTAATTCAAATTTTGAAAAGTTATGTCTTTTGAATTCAAAACTATTTTGAAAGGATTTGACAGTTGGGAGAAAAAGACTACAAATAGGCTTCTAAATTTGATTTTTTTAACTAATTTTTAATCATGAACTTCTTCTCCCTTTCCCTTCCCTCTATTAATACTCTTAAATTCCCAAATTGTATACTTATACTCTGCTGTTTTTAAAAGAGAATCATATTAATCTCTTTCTAGTTCAAGTTTCTATCAAACTCTCTCAAAGATTCAAGTGCTACTCAAGAGTTAAAAGATTTATGTAATCAAAGATAGCAAGATCAAGTCCTACCATGTCTATCATCAGAAACTAACTGAAAAGGTGTAGTTTTATCCTGTAAAAATCGACTGGGTATGATTGGAGCTCGGAAATCAATTGGGTGTAGATTTTGTGTTGAATATAACAATATGATTTTTTTTATGATAACACACACACACACACACACATATATATATATATATATATATATATATATATGTTTGTATCTATACTGTCCTATATTACATCACATAAAGAAATAAATATTTATTTTGAATAAAATGCCATTACATAGAATTTAATATTCTAATGGTATTTTTATTCAAATAATATTTTATTTCAACATATGAAATGGTACATATTGTTTGACTCCACTATTGTACATCTCTCTATGATATAATACATTCAATTTCATATACATAGTTTCCTCACTACAGTTCACTCAGTTTTACTCAGTTTACACATATAGATTTATATACATTCATAGACGGACACTGAATCATTTTGTGCTCCAATCTAGTCCAGTCACCTGTATACCTGTCACAGGAACATACAGTAAAATGGAGCAAAATAGATTTAAATGTTGGTGAATATGAATTTATTTTAAATTTTATTTGCCTTGGAATTTTTGGTGTGTTTCTCATCATGTTTATAGACTTAGTCTGATATATATAAATTTATTGGAGACTAGACTGCTTGTGATATTCACAGTGATTCACTATAAATACCACAAGGCAGACTGAATACTAGTGCTTGCAGATCATCCTCAACATAGCTATAGTGGTATGCTGATCAAGACTAACTTTGACTCACATTTGTGGTATGCTGATCTTGACTAACCACGACATATCATATAGTGGTTTGCTGATGTAAATAGAAATTATAATTGCACATACACAATGCATGTATACACATACATATGTATGTATATACACATATATATTGATAATGTGCAGGGGAACAGTCAATCATTCATGTGGCAATACAACTCATTAACAAGTGATTCATGTCTTAAATACGAACAAATCAAAAATATAAGATGCCAAAGCTTTCACGTCAAACAACAATACAAATTACATTGAAAAAAGTAGGCCAGGTTCAAGTGCACAACATCAAGCAAATCGAAATGGCCAACCAGCAAAGTCAAGTGCAACCATGTACAAGGAAGATACACAAGGCAAGCCAGAGAAGAGGCAAGCAACAACAAAGGGTGCAAGCACATAATTCAGATTCAAGGAAATGCTAGGTTCAAATTCATATGGAGCCATAACAACCAAGAAGAAGAAAGATTGCAAACAAGAACTATTCAACAAGCATGGGTGCAAAAACCTAGCACACTGACATTAACCTAACCACATATATAAAACTAGACAACATGAGGTAGAAATGAAGAAGACAAGTGAAAGTGGCATTGAAGTAGTGCAATTCAAAGGCAATGGACATGCAAAAATGAAACAGTGGCATAGCACAATTGTTTCAAGAGTGAAGCACAACAGTGGTGTTAACAAACCAAAAATAAATAACACAAGTGACTCAAGCTCAAAATAGTGCAGTCAATGCAAAAGTACATGCAGGTTAAATTGCATGGAGGATGGCATAATGGCACATGATACATTTTAGAACTCAAGCATTTCACAACCATACAAGTAGACATGGTCGAGCCAGTTACAAGTCCAACATAAATGCCATAAAATAGTACAAAGATTAAGGGTCATGGCAATACAATTGTGTAACTTGAGTGCACAAATGGATAAAACAACATGGCATAGTTAGCACATAGGCTCATATACATGTGCACTACACAAATAATAACAAAGGCCAGAAAGAGTACAAGTACATCATATATGCAATGATCACACAGCTTCAAGTACAAGTAAAGCATGGCAACAATGTTCACCATTGTTTAAAGAAGAATCGATATACAAGGGCGTGAGTGCAAATCAAGGGATGACATGAAACAAAAGGTTCAAGTGCAATAAAAATGCAAAGGTGATCAGTAAATACATATGCATGCATATAGTGCAGCAGGCAAGATCAAAAGAATGCATTTCTCCTTATCTGTGACGCTATGCACAAAGCAGTTTAAAGACCAATCATACAAGTGAAATATGGAGACAGTGTACAAGAAAACTTCAGGATGCTTGTGGATAACCAGCATTGAAAATATGGAGCAAGTGTAGTATCAGCTTGTTTTATGGCAAGTAATATATAGTATCTGTTCCAATCAGTGTATATCAATAAATACAGAGCCGGATTTATTCGAGCAAGTATTGAAACAACCAATATTATTCAAAGCGATAAGGAGAAAATCAAAAGGTTCATTTTTTAGAAAAGTTTAAATCAAAATTTCCTGGTTTGAAGAATCCAACACATGGACAATTTATTTTGCTAAGAAGAACAATTTAAGAAAATCCAGATTTCCCAAAATGTACAAAAGTGGCAAGATCAGAAAAATTGTTTTGATTCAGAAAGGTGAAAACAATATTGGATAATCACATCTCAAATTATCAAAGTTTCTAGTTTATTTTAGGAATATATTTGGCAGGATAAATTCAAAACATTCCAGATATACAATGTCAATTCAAAGCCGTGGGTAATCAAGCAAATATCAAGACTAACTCTACAGGTGAAATCAGAGAAAGTCAAGGGTTTCTGAACCCTATATATACACTCATTTCATCACAGGCAGAGTATCAAAAACACAAGCATTCAGTCAAAAAAGAAAATCAGAGAAACTCATATACTTCGGTGTTTTTGATTGTCGACGAAGCCAAATCGTTGACCAGAAACAATTGCAATCGAGAGCAATCAGTGAAGAAATTACATCAAGTGTGAGGAGTCGCGATTTGGCGGAAATTGCAAAACCATAAGTTTTGTCTTTGTCTCCATTGAAGTGTAAAAGGAAGACGAAGATTACAAGTTACAAAATAAAAGGGGGATTGGCCATATTTTATTTAGTTTTTAAAAGGGGATTTTATTTTATATTTTATTTTAAGTTTTTATTTTCTTTTGTAATCAATCCATAGTTTCTCTAGTTTTTGTAAATTACGTTTTTAGCTACAAGACTTTGTAGTTAGGAAAATCCGAACTCGAGGTTTGAGATCAGTGCAGGGTTTTGAGCGTAGAATTAGAACAATAGCAAGGGGTCGCGAGTGTATAGGTATTATACACGGGATATTTTTTTTAATACCTAGTAGAAACCTTGGGGAATACAGCAGTAGGCTGGGGTTTGCCGAAGCTGGGTGAATTCTATGTCATTTATTTTATGCATTTATTTATTCTACTATGATCTATGCTGAGATATTTTTTATATTCCGCAAAAAACTGCAATATACCTTATTCACCACCCTCTAGGGTTAATTTAGAACCTACAAGTGGTATCGTAGAAGGTATTTATTTTTTTTGACTCTGGAGTCATGGATCTCTCAAACAATGTCTTTCCTAGTTGTCATTCTAGCAAGATTCAGTCTCGTAATATTCCAACTATTTTCATTGGAATAGATTTTTTAATTTGGAAATCAAAAATTGAATTCTATTTATAATCTGTTGGTTTTGAGTGTTGGAATATTATTGAAAATATAGGAGATATGTTAGATAAAAAGAATAAAATCATCAATGCTCGTGCTTTGCATATTATTTATTCTCATCTTAGTATTGATCAGTTTAAACGTTTCTCTCATTGTTTAACTGCACAAGAAATCTGGAACACTCTCGATTTGAAGTATGGAAGAAAAGACAACAAGTGCTCAAAACCCTGGAAAACCAACTCATACTCATAATTATGCTTGATAGGTTTTGCAAAAGATAAATCAGAGGACGACAGTGATGAAGACTCAATAGATGATGATCCAGATGAATTAGTTGGTGGAGACTCAACAGATGATAGGCCAAATAATTTTTTCATTTAAAGATTTAATCCTTCTTTGTGATAAATTAACAAACACGGTTGATAGTCTCAAATCGAAGAATAAAAAATTGAAATCTTAAAATCTTCAATTGATTTGCAAAAATAGTGTTTTGGAATTAAAACTTGAAAACGTCTAGAAATTTGAAAACTCCAATTGCAAAAAGTACTCAAATTTAGAAAAGTAATTTTCTCTTCTTAATGAAAATTTTAGAAAGCTTGAAAATGAAAATTTTATTTTAAGAAATCACGAGGATGAGCTAATTCATAAAGACAATGTTTTGCTAAAGGATTTAGAAAATTTTAAGATGGCTAAAAATTCCAAACATGAAATTGTTGAGAAAGAAAATTTGTTGAAAACTAAATTGATTTTGTATGAGCTACAAAACGAAACAGATAAAATCAAAAATCTCAATTGCAAAGATTGTGTGACGCTTCAAAAAGAATTATTTGAAATAAAAGAGAAGTTTAAAATCCTTGAAAACAAAAATGTGATTTTGAAAAATAACAAATTTGAAATTTCTCAAATAAATCAAAATTTGAAAAAGGAAATTAAGAAATTCAAGGATTTTGATAAACTTCAGTTTGAAATACACAAACAATTTGAAATTGAGATTTCTGAGTCAAGAGCTAAAATCAAAGCGCTTGAAAATGAAAATTTGGTTTTAAAAAAATTGATGATGAAAACAGAAAGATCGCTATTAATCATTGTTTAACTTTGATGAAAGGAAATAGTGATCTTAAACCTAAAATTTAACGAGTTGAATCAACTCTGGCTAAATTTTCTAATGGAGAAAAATCGTTGAATATGTTATTGAAAATCCAATTATTGTTGGAAATAAGAGTGGCCTTGTTTTTGGAAAAATTGATGAAGTTGAAAAGCAAAATTCTGATGATTTTAAAAATCCTTCAAATACCTTTGGAAAAGATTGATTTGAGAATTTGAACTCTAGTAATCTCAAAGGATTTCAAATCATAAACGATATGAGAACTTGTTTAGATACAATCTAATTAAATGAATTTGGATCCCAAAAGATAACAAGATGAATTCGATTAAGATTAAATGTGTTTGGGTTCCTAAGGCACTTTCTTAAATGAAAATGGGTTGTTATATAAATGGATTTGGTATCAAAATATTTAAATGAAGTTAAGAGAGGTTTCACAACTTTTGTTAGATCACTCGATCCTTTCAACAATTAGGTACCAAAGGTGGCTAAGGAACAACTTCAAGAGATATAAAATTCAAGTTGTCTCAAATTTTTGTTAAACTAACTTTTTAGAGTTTCCTTAGCCATGATCTCTAAGTTAGAGAATCTACATCGTCAATGGTAAGTCAAGTATAATCTTTAAACTCATGTTTCTTTTCTTATTTTTATTCTTCCTTTCTGTTAATGTTGATTCGCTTAGACACTGCCATAGCAATTCTGACATATCTTGAGCTTCTTAGCTTCAAACTGCAAAATTCTTGATTTTTTGGAAATTAGATTCATTTATCTAAAACTTTCATGTTTTGATGATTTCTAGTTTTTGAATTAAATTTGTGAATAACTGCAATTCTTTTGAAGTTTAATTTTTTTAGACTGGTCCTTTAATTTCTGACAGTGCTGCAGTGTTTTGATCATATCTTATACACTGTTACTTATAATTCTAAAATTCTTGATGTTCTGTAAAGCTAATGAAATTTCATATATCTTTGCTATTTTGATTTTCCTTAAAAAATAGCACCCAATACAGCATACTAGTTGAAAGGTATGATTGATAAGTTGTGATAATTTCATAGTTTTGGCTTGGCTTGACTATTTTGATTTGACAGTCATTTGAAATGGGTTTTTGAAATTCATCTAGCAACTCACCTTTAAATCATGATCATTTGAATTGGATATTTGTTTTCGAAATCATTTGCAATTGTTGATATGTTAAATCTCATGGGTATTGTATTTGGATCTGATTTTTTGAAAATACATTTCATCATATAGTTTCAAATGAACTGTTTTTAATCTAGGATCATGGATTGTCTCTTGGGCTTGTTGTAAATATTGTGAAAAAAATTCTCCTGTTAAGATTGTTCTTATTTACTGCTGCTCTGACAAAAGAAATTCGAGTGTTTAAGTGAATTTGATGCCTGCATGATATGCTGATAAACCAGTGTATAGATTTCACTAACTTCTATAAGCATTCTAGAGCCACAAGTAGTATCAATCTTAAAAGTGTTGAAAATTTTCGCATTCAACTATTTGATCTTTTAAACTGATTCTCAACTTGCATAGTTTCTCTCAGAATTCCTCTTGAAATCGGTAGTTTCAATTTTAGAATCATTTTTTGATTATTTATTTAGAAATTTGAAATTATTGACCAAACTGAACTATTTTGGAACTCACCAAAATTATTATTAGATTTATGAAATTGTGATGAGTTGTGCCTATAGTATATTTTATAATAAGTGGAGATATTATTTAGATTCTCATGATAATTGGACAGATTTTATAATATCTTTGGATTGGTGCTTATTTCACGTTCTTCTTCTTTTTCTTCCATCTTTCTGTCTCTCATCACGGTTTCATATAATGTAGAGAGTTTAATTTTTTATTGGACATCATTAAAGAAAGTGCAGTTTCAAAATTTGTGATGTAAATGTGACTATACTATTTTTCAGAATGAGAGAGAGCTGAAAATTTTCAAAAATCCTAGTATGGTAGAACATATTTCATAATATGATTAATTTAGAGATTCATATCACGACCACCTCTATTCCTATCATATTTCTATCATTCATTATGGTTTTATATATTGAGGGGATTTTTAACTAATAAATGCTACTCTAGTTTCATTTGAAAAAACCTTCGGGTCGTGCATGGTTAGAGAATGCTTATAATTTAAGTTGCTACTGATATAATTTAAAATTCCTTAGGGTTATGTGTGGTGAGTGAGCTCTTAAAAAAAGGGAAAAAAAAAAGAATTATATATATATATATATATATATATATGAAATCCTCCTTATTATGTAAAAACCAACTTTTCGATCCATTCTCTGAAATATGAAATGTATTACTATTTTATGAAATATTATGTTTTTTTTATTTTTTTGGGAATTTGCGATATCTCTTGATTTGAACTTAATAATGTAGCAAAAATCCATCATTATTTTGTGCGTACTTTTTATTTTAATTTTTTTGGAATTCATATTCAAAGTTTTATAACTCTCTCCATTTATAAAATCCATCGTAAATCCAGCATTTTGAATGTGAAATTTGTTTCTAATTTAAAGAATATTATGATTTTTGTTTGATTAAATGAGGTTTACAGTATATATTCTCTCTCTTAATTGAGTTTATATTTCTAGTCTATATTCATCACTATTTCAGTATTGATTATCCTTTTAATGATAACAAAAGAGGGAGAATGGTTAAGATTTTGATTGATGAGTGTATAATTCAAGAATATTTTAATATTGGAAATTCAAGTGTGTTTAAACTCACTCATATGCACATACATATGGGGAGTTCATTTGTAGGGGATCATACAAATGAAGGGAGTGCTATATTTCGTATTCAAACACATTTATTACATTCAAAATCAATGTGTATGTTTGTCATCATGAAAATGGGGAGATTGTTGAATATAACAATATGATTTTTGATGGGTGATAACAAACATATATATTATTATTTAGATGTGTTTGTATATGTAATATTCTATATTACATCCCATAAAGAAATAAATATTAATTTTGAATAAAATTCTTTTGCACAGAATTTAATATCCAAACAATATTTTTATTCAAATAAATATTATATTTCAACATTTGAAATGATACATATTGTTTGACTCCACTATTGTACATCTCTCTGTGATATAATACATTCAATTTCATGTACATAGTTTCCTCACTATGGTTCACTCAGTGTTACTCCATTTACACATACAGACTCTGTTGTATATAACAATTATATGATTTTTATTTGATGATAACAAACATATATTTATTACTATAAGTGTGTTTACAATTGTACTGTTATACTACATTACAGATAGAAATAAATACTTACATTTAAACAGAATACTACTGCATAAGAATTTAAATATTCAAACTGTATTTTATTTAAATAAAATATTTTATTTAAACATTTCAACAGTACAAAATTCATGACTCCACTGTTTGTACACTCCACTGATATATTACATTTCAATACATTCAAATTTATTTGTTACATTACTCCTCACTACAACACTCAGTCACTCAAGTAACATTTCATTTACACAGTTGTATACACATACATTGTAATAACACGGAAATCCGAACCAATTTAAAAAATTTATTTTGGTAATTTTAATGAATTTTGAATATTAAAAATGAATTATTTTAAATAATAACGACTAAAAATTTATTTTTGATGAAGTTAGAACAAATAATTTTATTTTAATTATATAACGAGCCTGAAATGGCACGGTAGTTCAAAAATTCGATTTCTAATTTCAATTGAATATCTGAATTCAATATAAGTCAGAATTGGACGAAACAAGAAATATTTGAATCTTTTTAATCATATCTTTCTAACAAATGTAAGAAACTGAAATTTCGTCTTATAAGTTGAGAGTTACATTCAGTTTAAAATTCAGAATAGTCGTTGTGGAATATGTATATATATTTAAATATATATATAAAGGATTTAAAAATAGCCATTTTGCAAACGACCTCTGTTTTCGACGAAACCACTTTTATTGGATCCGGGATGTCAAATTATTGCTAGACTCAAATTTCCATAATTTTCTGAATCAATATGTGAGCGGGCACATGAAAACGTGTTTTGACGGTTTCAGTCAATTTGGATTGACCAGAAAATGGCTATTTTTCAAACGGCCTTCAAATTTGACGAAATTAGTTTTGTTAGGACCGTATCGTCAATACGAAGCTAGAAATAATTTTCTTGGAATTTTCAGAGTCATTATGTGGCTCCGGTAAATTAAAATGTGCGTTTGAATTTAAAATATAAAGATTTATATTTTGATTTAAACGGAAACTGATCAAAACCGTAGAATTGGCTTACGAAACATATCCCATTGTGTTCGGAATGGGGGTATTTTGCTTGGAGCGACATTCGTTGGGTTTGAATTGGAGATTGGATCAATGAACATGAATTTTTGAAATTTAAAGAATTCAATAAAATAAATTATTTTATTAGAAATACCCCCCTATGAAACCCTAGCCCCCCTTTTACAGTTGTCGCCGCCTCCCTTGCGATTAATGGCTAGAGCACTCCTTTTTTCCTTTGATTTTTACTCCAAATCGGATCAATGATTCAACAAACAAATTAAACAAAAATCAAAGTACGAAGAGAGGGCTACAAGATTATACGGATGTGATTGGTTTCAGGGTGGTGTGGTGTTTAGTTTTCACTGCCAAAACTCCCGGCATTCGCACGCCATTTACTGGCGATTCAGACCACCGAGTGGCGAGAGGGTTCTGGGCGTGGGGAGCTCAGACCAAGGCCGACGTCGTGGAGTTGATGGATCGTTGAACGGAGGCCTGTGTGAGTGGTGATTTGGAACCCTAAGTCTTGGGATTGGGTTTGACGAGCGTGTGTTTGTCTGGTAAACGGGATGACGAGGGAGGAAAGGGCTTAAGGCCTTAATCATGTAATTAATGAAATAATTATTTATTTAAATATTCTATTTTATAATTAAAGTATTTAAGGCCATAACTTTGTCATACAATATCGAAATTCAGTAAAATGAAGTTCGTTGGAACCGCGAGGACGAGAGCTTCGCAACAAAACTGACCGGACCCAATTTGGAGCATACTGGAATTTCAGGCAAATTCAAAACCAAACGGAACAAGAGTTCAGAAATAAAACCAATCAATGTGAGAATTCACGCACTATAAATTTTCTGTACAATTATTTATTTTATAACTGCATATACGAACTGCTCCCCGTCGTCCACAGACCATGGACGACTTGTTTATTTGATTGTATTATGACAATTGATAGTGATGTGAAATGGACTGAAATAAATTATTTGAATAATAAAAATCCCATTTTTATTGTTTATATGAATTGTTAAAAATAATCGTGTGTTCAAATAAACATTTGTTGACTAAAAATATATATACGATGTGAATTGAAATATATATACGATGTAAATTGAAATATATATAAGATGTGAATTGAAATATATATACGATGTAAATTGAAATATATATACGATGTAAATTGAAATATGTATACGATGTGAATTGAAATATATATACGATGTGAATTGAAATATATATACGATGTGAATTGAAATATATATACGATGTGAAAATTGAAGTATATATACGATGTAAATTGAAGTATATATACGATGTAAATTGAAGTATATATACGATGTGAATTGAAGTATATATACGATGTGAATTGAAATATATATACGATGTGAATTGAAATTCTAATTGAAACTGAAATACAATTGAAATTCGAATTAAATTGAAATAGAATTGGAAATGAATTTGAAATTCAAATTGAAATTGAAATAGAATTGAAATTCGAATTGAAATAGAATTGAAATTCGAATTGAAATTGAAATAGAATTGAAATTCGAATTAAATTGAAATGAATTTGAAATTCGAATTGAACTGAAATGAATTTGGAATTCGAATTGAATTGAAATGAATTTAAAACGATTTATAAAATTCATTTTAAAGGGAAATCGATGACATATATATAATATATATAATGGCCTGAATAGAATGCGGCACGCTACGGCAGTTCGCGAATTTCGACCATTGACTTCGAATGGACATTACGGGAGATCCGACCGTCGGATTCTCCTAAAACCGGAACTGTTGGGTTCGTATCGAAAAGAGATTTCCAAGAATATAAGAGATTTGAAATCTAACGGTTGGATTTGGAATTATGTCCAAATAAAATTTGGAAAAGGTAGTTGTAAGTGCAATTCGATGACCGCTTATGGAAATCGACTGTACGGGCCTTGATAAAATTATTAAAAATATCAATAATTTGTGTAAAATCATAATAAATGATTTGGAAATAATTGGGATGAAAAATCCCATATTTGAAAAGATAAAAATATATTTTATCGAAATAAACTAGTTATGAACTAGAATTATAATCCAATATTTTTTTAAATAATTAAATTGGATTTGAAATGGTTTAAAAAAAACCAATTTTCCAATATATGAATTGGAATGGATTTGAATCGAAATTATCTTTGGAATATTTCGATATTGGACTATGTGATTATACGGATGTTGTGGAGGAATTTGGAAGATATATATATATATATATATATATATATATCGTTATTCCAATTCGATATTTGTTGATTTCAGGATTTGATATTGAATATAAGCCGATATATTTACTATTCAGAGCCTTGTATTTAATATCAAATTGGATTTTGGGTTTGCTGTGAACTATGTTTATATGACATTAGTTCTTTAACCCAAGTAAAAGCAGGATTAATTTCCAGAAAATTGAACAATCAATAAGAAATGATTTTAGAGATTGAAACCAATTGGATTTTGAATAAATCTTTAAATAGATTGTGAATATATATATGGCAGTTAAATTACCAAAACATGAAATGTGATTGAACCAAATACACTTGGTTGCCGATATTGATTGTATTTGATTGATTGTTTGGATTGTGCTTGACCAGCTTATGAGCAAGATATGCTTTTACATTTAGCATTAGGTTGGGTAGAAATACAGGTAGGCTAACATCTTGTGAAACACTTCACGATCTGACTATGAGATGTGTAGCGATGTTGTTATTTTCGTTTCAAATTTAGTGAATGATTTTGAAATGATATTTTTCCTAAGTGAAAAGAATGTATTCCCGATTTTGGATAGGGAATGTTTTATAAAACAGAAAGGATTTTGAGGGCTAAAACCCGATGATTTCGAAATGATTTGGAAATGTATTATGGTTTTACATTGTACTTCATCACATATTCGATTAGTTGATATTAATGATGTATCTGTTTGGTGGCGGAGAATTTATTCTCTTGCTTAACACCCTTCTTTGAGACGTACGAGCTCAAAGGTTATGTGATTAATAGTGACTAATCATATGAGTGAACTGTTGATGTGAAGTACTATATTATGAAAGTACTTGTGATTATTATGTTGTGAAATGATTTTCCCTACTTCGGGATATGAAATGATTTGGTATGTGGCTAAAGATTTGGTAACCCGGTCTACTAAAAGTATGGGTGGGATCCTGTGCCTTAGGGTAAGTGGCCAGTGTGTAGCCTGCTCCATGTGTGGGAGGTGCATATATATGTATATATATATATATATGTATGTATATGTATATGTATATGTATATGTATATGTATATGTATATATCGAGTTGCTTAGGTACGTGCCCTTTGCCTTGTCTAAGGGGAGCCCAATATTTGGTTGCATACTTGTTTGTATGCATTTGTTTTGGAATTCATATTTCCAAATGATTTGATTTGAGATCCCGAAGTGAAATCTACTTTGATATAAAAGCCAGATATGTATTTCAAATGATTTGAAATAGAAATCGGGAAATAAAGTCCAAAGGAATAATTTCTATAAATTAAATTGGATTTGGAAAATTTAAGTGTGGCGATTAAACTAAATGGGTAGATTGGGATATCGCATGTTGATTGATGAATAGTAGATCCATATATCTATATTGATTGTTGTTTATACACTGGCATTCATGGGGGTAAACCCGTTCCGCGTTAGCAACGTAGTCCTGTGATTTGCCTTATCATTTTGATAAGTTAATTTTAACTGTAGAGTTTCTCACACCAACCCCATGACTGACCTGTAGTTTGTTTTTTGCTTGCAAACTCGGGTGCCCCTATTTTCCACACGGGCAGTCGAGTAGTTTATTTGCAGATAGATAGGCAGGATTTTGGATCGAAGCTTAAAGCTGTGTCCAAAGCATTGTTAGTCTTCCGCTGTATAGTTTATATTTCCGCTGTGCATTGTATTACATTTATTGTAAATTAATCTTCCGTTGTATTATATGTTCGATGTACTCTGATATTCTGTACTCTGGTGTAACATTATTATAATGTTTATAAAAGACTTCTATTATTTGTTCAGATGTGTTGTATGCCCAGAGTTAGCGTATGCAGGTTTTGAACGGTCTTGGTCGGTTTAGCGATCAATTAGGTTCGGGCGAAATCCGCGTTGTTACAGCTGGTATCAGAGCTTTGGTGTAATGATCCAAATTCCGGTCCAATTTGAGCTGACCAAAAATGCAAGTCCAACCCCAAATTAAACTGAAAATTAGGAAATTAATAGAAAGAAAACAGAGGGTGAGGATAGATAAGATAGAAACTTAGAATAGAAGAAGAAGAAGAAGAAGAAGAACACAATATCAGAGTAACATGAATCTCACAGCGGAACGAATAAATATATTTCATAACATAACATTGAAATACAAATCTGTACTGGAATATACATATCATTATCAAAGTACAGCACTTACAACACAGCGGAAATAACTATAACTATATGATCCTGAAGCCTCCTGCTCCAGCTCTTCCAGTATATCTATAAATCCCGACTACTTGACTGCCCGTACAAAATTAGGCACCCAAGAGTTTAGGGAAACAAACAAATAAACTCCGGGTCAGTCATGGGACTGGTAGGAGTAAAACAGTTTAAAACAGTTCAAGCAGGAATCGATATCTCATAAGACCACGCCGTATAACGGAACGGGTTTTTCCCTTATGAGAATCCAAATTATCTTTATATCAAAAACCTTTGATATTATAATAATGTCTATCAACCACAATAATAATAATCATCTAGCAGAACGCTTTCATCTCACGTTCTACATATATAATATACAATCAAAACCGCAAGCACGTATTGGGTAATGGATTTCCAACTATGACAAGGTATGGAACCACCTTTCTCTAGTGTACCTCAAGAAAGGAATACACTGGGTTCAATAAGAACATCTTGCAACCCGGCCACACATGACCGACCACTCATTTCGCTTGAGTGTATCGAATGTATATCACCAACGGTTAGGATCAGCAACCGTTTCCCGAATGGGACAACATCAACAATAGATTTTTAGAAGTAAATGAAACTCTAAATCAAGTGATTATACACCCTACTTCGGTGCGACCGACTTAGCCATGCTGCCTGCCTGATTTTTGTCATTTACCGGATGTGAGGCTATAAGCTACGCTTTATAATCACACCAGATTCACTTTGAATGCCACATCGTCAAATCCATCAAATCACCGATTGACGTCCTTAACCATACATTATGTGTTAGCTAAAAGAAGTTTCCTTCTCCGCTTCCACTCTTGGTACGGTTGGAGAAATCAATATACGTGATCGTCTGGAAATACTCTGTCAGACATCCGTCATACACGTCATCCAGGAACAGGATGAACCGAAGGCACTATTCTGTAAACAGGGTAGCCCTTGCACTTTACTCCGTCTTCAATTATCTTCACATTAACAACGTTAAAATGGTCAAAACTTCGATAGTCTGTGATATAACCATCAAAGAAAACACGTGTGCAAACAACGATATTATTTCCAAATGGAAATTCTATCAATCAATCATCAATCATATATATATATCTATATATATATATTTCCTTATTTTACTTGTTTAGAAAATATATGTTATTAACACTGGAAAACATTTCCTTTTGTTTATCTACATATCACTATCACTTTCACTCTCGAACCTTAACCATTTCTAAATTAAAAACGAAGCCAATCATGTTGGGGTATAATTACCTCTCAGACCTTAACTGAAAAACATTTCAAATCTCGAAATAGACAAAGTTCACCTTTTAATTCTTTAACACTTCCTTACGTAACTCTCCTTCGAATCATCTCTTATTCGATAATTCTTTCCTTCGAATAAGATATATTCGATAACTCTATTCAATTTACTCTATTCGATTAACCCTTATCACTTAAATCTATTGGACTAACGCTATTGGATTAACTCCATTGGACTAACGCTATTTATTTACTCGTTTCACTTAACTCCTTTCGAATAAACTATATTCGATAACTCCTTTTACTTTCTATTCGAATAAACTCTATTCGATTAACTTATTTGCTTTAACTCTAATCGATTAAACTAACATCGATTAACTCCTTTTGATTAAACTAACATTGATTAACTCCTTCCGATTAAACTAACATCAATTAACTCCTTTCGATTTAAACTAACATCGATTAACTCCTTTCGATTTAAACTAACATCGATTAACTCCTTTTAACTCGATTAAACTAACATCGATTAACTCCTTTTAACTCGATTAAACTAACATCGATTGACTCCTTTTATCTCGATTAAACTAACGTCGATTAACTCCTTTTAACTCGATTAAACTATTCATTTATAAAGATTTACTTTTAGTAATGGTTCTTCACTTTACAAATGATTTCCCTTTTTTCTATTTGTAAATGGTTTTACAAATATCCCCTATTCAATCTTATTTGTAAATGGTTTACAAACATCTCTCTTTCTGATTGATTTGTAAATGGTTTACAAACCTTTCTCGTTCTAATCTATTTGCTAATGGTTTTACACTATTTCCTTTTCAATCCTATTTGTAAATGGTTTACAAATATTTCCTTGTATATCTTTATTTATTCTACTCTAGTTATTTCCTTTTTTCTATTCTATTCTTTTTATCAACATTTTTCCCTTTTATAAAACTCTATTCGTTTTATAAACATTTCCCCTTTTATTTACTTTCGAAATATTTCCTTTTATAAAATCTATTGATTTTATAAAATCCCTTTTTTTCAATATACATTGAAATAATTCTTTTTACATCCCAGGGTCTTTTATGATATTTAAAATATCAAATAACAATGATCAATATCATTCTAACACACATAATCCATAACAGATATACATCACATCATATATCACAATATATGAAAACAGTAAATAAATGTTGAGGAATCCAGTCGGATTCCTCCAACCTGTCTCCCTGCATCCACAGATGTTATACAATATAAAATCAACATCACTTTCAGTTCCATATGATATATTATGTTAAACAGAATCAATATAGAAATTCAACTAACTGACTAGCAGTTCAATCAAACAGTCAACACACAGTCAATTGGCCAATATTTAACAGTTCTAAAAATAAAACATGAAATTATAAACTGTTCAGAGTTAGTGAGATTTACTCACTTTGGCAGTTCATGGTTAAAGAACGATAAACTGTTTGTTTGATTTGAATCAAACAACTGATTTCACCATAAATTCAAATGAGCTCCAATCCACTTCCAGTCAGTTCCAGTGTGTAGCGTTCGTCCACTCGATTCCAACATGACCAGCGGTTCGTAAAACTGAGCTCGTATGAGATAAATATCGTGTTAACAAGTTAATATCCTAATTAACTGAATTAAACTAAACTTACATTTTAAATTAATATTTTTGGGCCTTTACCATTTATCATTTGACGGCCCATCTCCTATTTCTGAAAACCAAAGACTCGTATCCTGTAAAGCAGCTTCTACCCACCCGAATCATAATACTCATGCTCCCTCTTTATTAGGCCATTTTGCATAACTTTAAACAGTCCTCTTCCCTTTATTTCACTAGAACAATCCTGGTAACCCTATTTTTTAATTTCTGGGCTTTAATACAATTGAATACGGCCCAATTTCAAAAAGAAAACCCAACCTGCAAATATCCTTTCTTCTTTTCTTTTCCCGATTCTTTCGAGCTCCAGGAAAATATACAGTGCACATCTCGATTTTCTTTGCTCCTACATCCTCGACATTTACAACACCCTTTCAAAAACCATCAGCATCGTTCAAACTCCCTTCTCGAATCGCAATCAACCAGTCCCCATACCATCCCTCATTTTCTCCAACTACCAGGATGAACGAACCTGCACAGTAACCCACCATTACCAAACCTTTGGACCTCAAAATCTCCTTCCTCTCCTTCTTTAAATTCAAATGAAAATAACTACAATTCATCCCTTCAAAAGCCCTTCTACTTCATACAATTCAACCCCAACTCCGTGGTCCTCCTGGATTTGCATCGACAGCTTGTTCACGCCCAAGTTTAGAAAACCATCGAACAGAAACTCCACCGTTTAACCTCAAACTACACACGCAACAGCAAAATGACACGCTGAGATCAAAATCGAACTCCATTTCGTGAATTAAAACCCCAAAATCCCCAATTTTGTTGAACCCTAATACCGCTGCGGTATTTGATAGCGACACGGAAAGATGTCGAACTCGGTGAAATGTACATCCATATGAAGTAGATGTGATGAGGAACACAAAAATATACATATGAAGATTTATAGAATTTCATACATTTTGTTTTTGATTTATTCGAGATCCGACTTTTACCGGAGGAAGAAAAACATTGTGGCGGCTCACATTTGGTTAACTGTGAAATGAAAATTAGGTTTTGGATGTTAAGAGGTGTATTTATAGTGTAACAAATATCTAGATATTTTGTAGAATGGAATATTCCCGGTATATTCTCCATCGTTAATTCGTCTTCTAAAATTCCTGTGATCACATATGATATCTAAAAATCATGAAACTGGACATGCAGCTACAGTTCGACATTACGGTCCCAACGAAACTGGTTTCGTCGAATTCTGACTTCGTTTGCAAAAGTGGCTATTTTTAAAGCTCTGGATGACCCATTTAAATATATAAATATATTTAAATAAAAATAAAATTTAATATTTAAAAATAAATATTATAGTATATATCCACAGTGGAATACCATACAGCTCTACTGGGATTTATAACTTGATATTTCAGATCCCGATTAAATCGATATTCGATTTAAAATGAAATTCCTTTTTAAAATATAAATAATTCCTTTATAAATTATAAAGGAATTCCACAGCGACTTTTCTGAAATTTGATTTGGACGTAAATCAAAATCTACACGATGAAATCATGATTTTTCTCTTCCACTAGAAAGATATACTCCACCAGCTCCGTACGTTTCTTGTTTCACAGAAATCCCATTTAAAACGAATCCTGTATATTCAGTTGAAGTTCGAATCGCCAATTTACGAACTGCAGCGCCATTTCAAGCTCGATTTTAATTATAATATAATTATACGTTCAAACTGTCGTTAATTAAATATATTCGTTATTCAAATTCAATTCTAAACTGAATTTAATATCACAGATGATCCAGTTCACACCATATCGCCATTTCAGCCAATTCTGATTATTTCAGAATTAAATATATTATTTAATTTATTATTTTAATTAAATATTCATCATTATTTAATTCCACGACCATTTAATTCACTATATCACTATTTATATAATTAAATAAATTAATTATAATACCTCTGCCAATGCGGGTCATTACATTTGGTTAACCCAAATATTTGGGGTACAACTCGTTAGAACAGAATAAAAGACTCATTAGAGGTAGGATTAGTAATATCCTATTGAAAAATCCTCATTAGAGATAGAATCCGTAGCATTCTAGAATGAGTAACTCATTAGAGATGGGGTTAGAAATACCCTAGAACAAGTTGAGAGTGACAAGTTTATAAATAACGTATTTGTGATTATTTATTTAAACAATTATGTGAATGTAAGGTAAATTTAGATAGTTTGAATCAAACATTGAACTGTATTGAAAATTGTTTGAAATTGCATGCATATACATGTGTATCCATTGAACAGGTCATTGCAAAGAGGCTATAGAAGAGGAATAAAATGGTTTGCCCGACAAATAGGTACATGTTTATTGTATTTCTTGGGGTTTTTGATGATTTTATGAGCCGATTGGCTAGCCACTTGGCTATTTCTTTATCTTTTTGAGATGAGAAGCCTGTATGACGATTTCGGGATTTTCCCGATGCTCCCGTACAGAGGAGGTTATGGCAAAAAATTTCGAAAATTTAGGGTGTTAGCCAAAATTTTGAAGAAATTGAAAAGTTCTTAGAAATTGAAAAGTTGAAGAACTTAAGCCATAATGAAAATAATGAAAGTTGAGTTGGTTTGTAAAACAACTTTCAGTTTCGTTCCTTTTCGGCGGTGAAAAGATCTTAAGTGGGGGAGATTGTAATAACCCGGAAATCCAAACCAATTTAAAAATTTTATTTTAGCAATTTTAATGAATTTTGAATATTTAAAATGAATTATTTTAAATAATAATGACTAAAAATTTATTTTCGACGAAGTTAGAACGAATAAATTTATTTTAATTATATAACGAGCCTGAAATGGCGCAGCAGTTCGAAAATTCGATTTCTAATTTCAATTGAATATCAGAATTCAATATAAGTCAGAATTGGACGAAACAAGAAATATTTGAATCTGTTTAATCATATCTTTCTAAAAGATGTAAGAAACTGAAATTTCGTCTTATAAGTTGAGTGTTACGTCCAGTTTAAAATTCAGTAAAGTCACTGTGGAATTTATATATATTTTAATATATATAAAGGACTTAAAAATAGCCATTTTGCAGATGACCTCTATTTTTTACGAAACCACTTTTGTTGGATCCGGAATGTCGAATTATTGCTAGATTCAAATTTCCATAATTTTCTGAATCAATATGTGAGCGTGGCGCAGGAAAACGTGTTTTGACAGTTTCAATCAATTTGGATCGACCAGAAAATGGCTATTTTTCAAACGCTATTCAAATTTGATGAAATTAGTTTTGTTAGGACCATATCGTCAATACGAAGCTAGAAATAATTTTTTTGGAATTTTCAGAGTCAGTATGTGGCCGTAGTAAATTAAAATGTGCATTTGAATTTAAAATATAAAGAGTTATATTTTGATTTAAATGGAAACTGATCGAAACGTTAGAATTGGCTTATGAAACATATCCCATTGTGTTCGGAATGGGGGTATTTAGCTGTTGGCGACATTCGTTGGGTTTGAATTGGAGATCGGATCAATGAACATGAATTTTTGAAATTTAAAGAATTAAATAAAATATATTTTTATAAATACCCCCCTATGAAACCCTAGCCCCCCCTTTTACAGTTGTCGCCGCCTCCCTTGTGATTAACGGCTAGAGCGCTCCCTTTTTCCTTTGATTTTTACTCCAAATCGGATCAATGATTCAACAAACAAATTAAACAAAAATCAAAGTACTAAGAGAGGGCTACAAGATTATACGAATGTGATTGGTTTCAGGGTGGTGTGGTGCTTAGTTTTCACCCCAAAACTCCTGGCGTTCACATGCCATTTACTGGCGATTCAGACCATCGAGCGGCAAGAGGGTTCTGGGCATGGGAGCTCAGACCAAGGTCGACGTCGTGGAGTTGATGGATCGTTGAACGGAGGCCTGTATGAGTGGTGATTTGGAACCCTAAGTCTTGGGATTGGGTTCTACGAGCGTGCGTTTGTCTGGTAAACGGGATGACGAGGGAGGAAAGGGCTTAAGGCCTTAATCATGTAATTAATGAAATAATTATTTATTTAATTATTCTATTTTGTAATTAAAGTATTTAAGGCCATAACTTTGTCATACGATATCGAAATTCAGTAAAACGAAGTTCATCGGAACCGTGAGGACGAGAGCTTCGCAACAAAACTGACCGGACCCAATTTGGAACATATTGGAATTCCAGGCAAATTCAAAACCAAACGGAACAAGAATTCAGAAATAAAACCGATCAATGTGAGAATTCTCTCGCTATAAATTTTCTGTATAGTTATTTATTTTATAACTGCATATATGAACTGCTCCCCGTCGTCCACAGACCATGGACGACTTGTTTGTTTGATTGTATTGTGATAGTTGATTGTGATGTGAAATGGACTGAAATAAATTATATAAACAGTAAAAATCCCATTTTTATTGTTTATATGAAGTGTTGAAAATAATCATGTGTTGAAATAAACATTTGTTGATTAAAAATATATATACGATGTGAATTGAAATATATATATATATATACGGCGTAAATTGAAATATGTATAAGATGTGTATTGAAATATATATACGACGTGAATTGAAATATATATACGATGTGAATTGAAATATATATACGATGTGAAAATTGAAGTATATATACGATGTAAATTGAAATATATATACGATGTAAATTGAAGTATATATACGATGTAAATTGAAGTACATATACGATGTAAATTTAAGTATATATATGATGTGAATTGAAATATATATACGATGTGAATTGAAATTCGAATTGAAATTGAAATGGAATTGAAATTCGAAATAAATTGAAATAGAATTGGAAATGAATTTGAAATTCGAATTGAAATTGAAATAGAATTGAAATTGAAATAGAATTGAAATTCGAATTGAAATAGAATTGAAATTGAAATAGAATTGAAATTGAAATAGAATTGAAATTCGAATTAAATTTGAAACACCCCACCCTCCATTAAGGTCACTCACAAGGGACTGCCATAACTTTGGTGGAGGTTTGTAAGTAAAAGTCACAGATAAAACATAAGACAGATATAAACACATATATATAAGCAGCGGAAACAAACAGACTTTTATTTCATAAAATATTTGCTCATACAAAACATTTCCATAATTGTCTCATAACAACTTCCAAAACATTACAACATCATTTCTGTCTTGGTTATTAAATAAAGAAGCATAAAACATGATTAAAACTGCATAAATCCCCATGATTGTGTCCAACAGCCATAGCCAAGGAGAGACAGTCCAAACCATGCATCTACTATCTTGAAGCTTGCAAAGAGTCTGACTAAGCTGAGTTGTTTCCTCCCTGTGGACCTGGGGGGGGGGAAACGGAAGAAAAGAAGACGAAAGAAAATAGGGTCAGACATAAAGCCTGGTAAGTCTAGTGACTCTTCAGTATGAGAATAAGAATAAGGGCATGATAAGTATAAACTGGAAATAGGAGAGTGTCATAAACTAAGAGAAAGCAGTTTGAATCGAATATACTATCGCACCCCATACTATATCTCTGCACCTACTTGTATTGTATTAACTGGCACCCCATGCTGGAGGTAAAGTGATCCCCTTTTTCTAAAGAACGGCTCCTACTCGCATGATCATCTGAGTCTTACGGCCCCAAAGATTGTAGATACCTATGCTGGCCCCACCATGGGGTGTATCAAGTCCCATGGTGGCGACCCGACATAAAACTAGAAATGCATAGGTTATACTACTAGTGCCCCCAGTGCCCTTTTTGTCTACTCCGAAGTGTGTGCACGCCCGCACTTCGTTAGAACCCACACTGTTGCACCCACCGCCTTCTCTTTTGACCACTTACAATCAGCCCAGTAATCGTGCCCCACCCTGCCTAGTTTCAGGGTACCATGATACCTAATTGGGTTACTGCTGAAATGGGTCCCCGTTACTAGGGTTTCTAGTCAAACATGTTAAGTGGTTAAGTGTCTTATTTACCTAACCCCACCCATCAATTTCATTGACATGTTGAATTGGTTAAGTGTTTTAGATAACTTAACCCTACCATCCTGACAGTCTGTCCTTAGCTTCTTAAAGCACCGACCACTCACATTAGACAGATATTGTAATGGTTACCGGATGTGCCGGTCGGTTCCGGGCAGGTTTACACCGTAACTCAGTCTAACCTCGGGTCCTTATTGGGATCCATGCTTAACCACCCACATTGGATAGGTATTGTTGTGACTAACGGACAACCAGGCGGGTCCGGGAAGATTTACATCACAACTCAATCCAACCTCGTGTTAAGCATATTCGTATTTTCTAAATTTACATATTTGTCTTTATTACTTAATATATGTAAATTTAATTTTATGGCCCACTTTCCAAGTTCATCCTTTTTGGTATAAGAATTTATACCGTTTAAATGCCACCAATTTTGGCATGTGACAAACATGCCAATTTCATATATTTTCTTATGTCGAGTTTTACTAATATTCCCAACATTATCCCGTTTAAACATTAGGCTAACAATCTTAGCCTAATTTTCGTTCGCATAGTTTTTAACATATAATATTAGGCTAAAAACTTAGCCTGATTTAGCGCACACAAAATTGACATGAGGGAATTCATAAACATGAACATGACATAGGTGTAAACTTGGCATTTTTGGCATAGTCAATATGAACATCATAGGTGTGAACTTGCAAAATAGTCAACATGAATGTGAACTTGCAACGTAGCCTAAATCAACATATATGTGAACTTGCATTGAAATAGGTATCTAACCAAATAGGTGTTACATAAATTAGCATATGATTTAGATAACATAAGCCTAAACTTGTTTTTGGATCTAGGCATAACATCGAGCATAACTAGCATATAACAAGAATATGATAATTTCATAAAGTAAGTATAATTTTATGACAAGGGTGTGAACTAGATCCAATCATATGTCTAATTACAACATGAAACACATATTAAAGTGGATCTTGACATGGATCCAATTTTGGAACTTGCAACTTTCTTACAAACATACTAGCATGTATGGGAACATAATCGTTTAGGCATAAAGGTTCTAGCATATATATACATGAAATCTTAATCACATACAACCTATATAATCACATAAACATAAAGGTGTCGACTACAATATGAACTATACAACTTGCATGTGATTCTATATGTACAATAGGATCAATAATCAACTCAACTATACCACAAACATCACAATACCACAATCATTTCAATACATAGATGTCAATTAACATCGTTGTTACATAATAACACAATTCCATTTCCATTTTACATCGAATCAAATCCAAAATTTTATTCACATCGGAAAAATCACTATACTTACAACAAACGACGGTATTGTTTTCTGATTTCGGAATTCTGAATTTGAATTGCTTTCCTTTGGGTAGACTAACGTTGATTTGATTATTGTTTTAACTTTAATTTGGCTTGTCTCTAAGCTTTTCTACAAGTGGAGGCTCCTCCTAGTTTTCTCCCGACAGCATGGCAGCTCCATCTCTAATTTCTTATGTGAATTTAGGTTAGAGTGTTGAGTTATATTTATAGAATTTCAGATTGATTTGAGCCGTCAGATGATCACAAACGAATCTAGACCATTCACTTCGAGAGGAGCCAACCAAAATGCGACATGTCAGCCCTAGTGACACAGCCAAGCCTCAGAAATCGACCAGAACCCGACCAGGCCAGCCAGGGCCAAACCAGGTCGACCCCCAGGTCGAACCTATGGTCGACCTGGGGCCTGGGCGGGAATTTTCCTTCCCAGCCCAGTTTGGCTCTGAATTCGAAATTTGAACTTCGTTTTGAACTGTTTGAATTTTAATTTGAATTCTGAAACTTCCGGAGGTCATAACTCCATCATACGGAGTCCGATTCACGCAAATTCGGACTCTTTCTCAAGCAGAATTCCGAGATGAACGCAATGGCATAACCCGTTTCCCTTAATTTTATCATCTAGAATTAATTATACTTTAATTTGTTAATTTACATTTAACAGAAAATTCGGGGTGTTACAAATTGAAATGAATTTGAAATTTGAATTGAATTGAAATGAATTTGGAATTCGATTTGAATTGAAATGAATTTAAAACGATTTATATAATTCGTTTTAAAGGGAAATCGACGAAATATATATTGTATATATTGTAACACCCCGTAATTCTGTAATACTAAGATTCACAAATCAAGGCAGAATTAAAAGTTAAAATCAAAATCAAGGGAAATAGGCTGCGCCATTACGTTCGTCTCGGAATTCTGCATGAAAACGAGTCCGAGTTTGCGTAAATCGGAGTCCGTATGAGGAAGATATGGCCTCCGGAAGATTCAGCGAAGTTTAAAATTCAAAACAGGTCGAGTTCAAAATTCAAATCGGACCCAGATTGGGCTGGGCGGGAATTTTCCCGCCCAAGGCACCTAGGTCGACTGGTTAGTCGACCTGGGGGTCGACCCCCCTGTTTTTCCAGCTTTCTGCACCTTGTTCGTTCTGATGTATTTGGTCGCGTTTTCTGACCAGGGTCTTCCACCTAACACTATATAAACAACCCTAGTCTTCTTCTCTATTCACAATTCTTTTCTACCCTTATGCTGCAAAGATTCTTATTAAACATGGCTTCTTCTCCTCCTCTTAATTAAAATAAATAATGAATAGAATAATATATATAAAACAAATCAAGACGAGGAGATGCTGCTCAAAGACTTTCAAGAAGAAGAGATTCAAGCTAGGATTCAAGAGGAGGTTCAAACGACATCAACGACTGATTTTCTACGAATCATAGCAACGCCATCTTTCTTTTCCAATCTAAATCTCTGTAAGTCGGTTATTTCTAGATTTGAACGTTTTCTTTGTTTGTGACATGAAATTAAATGAATAAAAGAGCATGCCAATTCTTTCTATTCGAATCCATGCCTATTTCTTTGGACCTAATTAAGAACTGTTATGATTCGATGACCAATTAGGCCTTGCCTATGACTATGAACGTTGACTATGCCTATGAACATTGCCTATGACTATGCCTATGAACATTTCCTATGACTATGGACATTTCCTATGACTATGAACATTGCCTATGACTGTGACTGTGACTATGAGGATTATTTCCTTGACTAAGCCTATGCCTTTGATTAGGAAATTTAAGCTATTGCCTATGACATAACAAGGACAATTGTGAACTAAACACCTATGATTCATGACTAGGAAAGTGTTGCTTAAGTTCTGTGATTATGAGATTAAACCCGATTATTTATTCTGCCTGTCCTTGGTTTTCTTTGGTTTTAGACCATGGGAATTTACCTATTAAGTTAGGTCTACCCATGTTCTTGAACCTGTGTCTCTATTCTGTCTATCCTTGGTTTTAGACCTTGGGAATTTACCTATTAAGTTAGGTCTACCCATGTTCTTGAACCTACGTCGTTATTCAAACCTTTTATGCCAGTTATTATGTCCATCCTTTTTTGTAGCATCTTTGGTTCCTTCCCTATTTTCTACGAGTCTAGATTTATCCATAATCTAGATTTAATCGAAATTATATGAACGGTGGGAATACGATTTGGGCATAATGTGAAATGTACTAAAAACATAGTTATAAACTTGGAATCTGGCATAAATTGGGAACATGAATTATGGCATGTTCATAGAAATAAAAATTGGATAAATTTAACATGAATTATAAGATGTGTAATTTGAATCTAGTATTGACATGTAAATCTAGCATTTACATGAATAGTGAACTAGAGTAATAAGTCTAGTTTGACGAGAATTAGAATGTTGAATTCGGAATTGGATTAGCTAATTTGGCACGGTAAGTATATTGGCATAATTGTGAAATTGGCCATAATTGGGAATAACTGTCAGGTTTAGAAAAATCATGGTTAATGACACTTAATTTGGTATAGTTTATATACCAAAAAGCATAAATATGATATAGAGGGGAAAATGGGCCATAAGAATGAATGTTGACAATTTGCAATTAGGAAATAAGTAAATTAGGAATAATTTACTTATAGAATTTTTCCTAAATAAGGAAATGTAAATTTAGACGAATTAAAGGTTTCTTAACGACATCTCTTTTAAAAATACACCAGAAAGTTCTAGGGTGACAAAGAGGATAGTGTCTAGGCTTGGGTTTGGAAAATACAAGTTTCCTGCTCTCCCTGGCTATCCCTAACGGATCCGACGAACGGGATGGTTGCTTTCAAAACTTGATTTGAAAATAAATTGAAACCCTTTGAACTTAGAAAACACGAATAGGCCTAGCCCGAGGTTAGACTGAGTTGCGATGTAAACCTGCCCGGAACCAACCGGCACATCCAGTAGTCTCAACAATACCTGTCTAATGTGAGTGGTAGCGGCTTTAATTTATTTAGTTAAAGCTAGAACAAGAATGGTAGGGTTAAGTTAACTAAGACACTTAACCAGTTCAACATGATAACTAGACTGATGGGTGGGGTTAGGTTCAGACTGACACTTAACACAGTTAAGCTAGAATGGGAGGGTTAAGTCCATAGGAACACTTAACCAACTTAACACAGTTAAGCTAGAATGGGAGGTCTAAGTCCATAGAGACACTTAACCAAACTCAAGGTAGCAAAACGAGACTTGTAGGGGTTAAGTAAGGTTGATACACTTAGCCAAATTAACACGTTAACTAGACTAGAGGTTGGGGTTAAGTAAAATCTAATACACTTAGCCAATTTTGATATGTTAGCTGGGCTAGACCATAGGGTTAAGTAAACTTGAACACTTAACCATCAGGTTGTGATAAAGGAATGGGGTTAAGTCTAAAACATGAAGGGATAATACTTAACCATTAATAATAACATGTTAGTTAAAATAGACGGGCAAGGTTAAGTTAAAAAGGAACACTTAACCAACACAGGGTGAATGGGTAGGGTTAAGTAATAAATACTTAACCAATATAACTTGGTTTGTGGTGGGGTTAAGTCAACATGAGTTACTGATAACACTTAACCAGTATAACAGGATGCATGAAGAGGGTTAAGAATTGACTAATGACACTTAACCAATCCAAATTGACGGGAAAGGGAACTAAGTAGTAAACCTTAGTTAAGAAAACAACGATTCTGGAAACTAAGTGGTAAATCTTAGTTAGTAAAACTAAGTAGTAATTCTTAGTACAACACGGGAAGGAGCGAACGTCCGTCTGAGTAGAAAGAAGGCTCCAACGAATTGGGTTACGAAGCCCGAGGCTTCGAGGGGACGTGAGGGTACTCTTGGTATCCCTCTGTGAGGCTGCAGATGATCTGCCTGGGCCCACAGAGGTTAAGGTCTGCGTAGAAGAACCAGGGGTATGCCTTGGTTGCAATACATGGCAACCTAAAGACTAGGATGGACCGGCGTGATTCGGCGAGCAAACGGTAGCCCTGTGATAGCGACTCGTCGTCTACCATCCATCTTCAGTCAATCGAGATACGTGAAGCGGAAAGGCGGAGAACTCCAAAAGACCATATACTTGCTATCTAGTTATGGGTGAGGATGGCCATAGGATAGTGGGGCACCGGGGGCCGGCGTATAGTTCTCATTTTACAAGGTGTGCCTTTCATTAGTTGAGGGAGGGATCAAGTAGGACCATAGCCACTGGAATAAAAACAGACCTTAGCATCTGCATCGGCAGATATCTGAAATCTCCCGACCGAGTTCTGTATTCCTTGATTTGCCCTGACACAAGACTCGGACCGCACATTATGGGACATGTGCATCTAGACAAGTGATAACGATTCGCGATACATGCGTGGGGAAGTATAGGAACATATACCACTCTAGGTAGTGTGTCCTAGACTTGGGGGCATCGTTCGACAGGTAGCATAATTCCTAGTTGAACTAGGTGGCATAAATCCTGAATCCGAGAAGCGTTCAGCAGACAGCGTAAACTCTAGTTGAATCTAGAAGGCACTTGGTAGAAAACCCTAGATTAAATCTAGGTAACAAATAAATAAATGGATGCCTGAAGGCGATGGAAAATACAGGGATTGGGATCGCGTTATCGTTACCAGTTGGGACATTGGTTAGGTGGTACAGAGATATAGAAATCGGTATAACAAGGAAATAGCGAGGCGGCGAAAGTATTAGAGCGTATCCAGTTTATCTTATCTTAGCATATCTTGTGATTACCTTGTCTAATCTTGTTGACCCTATCCTCATGGTGTAATCTTGTATTCAGTTAATTCATGTCGTTTTGTTTTTTTTCATGTTCACATGCTAGAAGTTACTGAACTTACTCAGGCTTTATGTCTGACTCTGTTTTCCTTTCGTCTTCTTGACTTCCGTTTCACCCCCCCCCCCAGGTAGTAAAGGAGGGAATAGTTTAGCTCAGGTTAAGTTGGACTGCCACTCTTTCCCAGCTTGAAGATTTGTCGAAGTTTTTCTTGGATTCTCTTTTCAGATGCTATGGCTGGTTCTTGCTACATTGGGGAATATAAATGTATTTTTATGCTTCTTTATTTTGTAAGACAGATGACACTCTGATATTGTAAAGAAATCTTTGTACAAACTATTTTATCAATAAAGCAAAGTTTTATTTTCCGCTGTTTAATTTCTGTCTGTCTTGTAATTTATCTGCATCTTTTACCCTAAATGCTCCACAGAACTTAGTGCATTCCCTTGGTGAGTGACACTAACGGACGTGGGGTGTTACACGTGGTATCAGAGCTGAAGGTTACCAGATCAGATAAAAGATTTGAAAAATTATTTTCAAAACGGTTTTTAAAGAAGCATTTTCAAAAGAAAAGATTTGTTTTAAAGGCATATTCCCCAAAGCCATACGCACTATCTTCTCTTCCTCTATTTGAATTCTTGTCTCCTTCTTTCTTTAGTCTCTGGGGGCTCCTGGCTTTCTGGGAGGTAACCTCATCGAAAGGAAAAGTAGTGCCCGGCTTCCATCCATAGCCGTAGTTGTTTCATCTACGGGCAGTTTTCTTTCGAAGCATATAGGGTTTTCTGGACGATGGAGGCAGTTTTTAAGAACATGACTACACACGGAAGGGGATGAGGAGTTTGGCTAGGGATCATAACCCTAGGATGAGGAATTCATGGATGTAGACTTAGCACACGAAGGAGGAAGAAATTATAAAGCCTAAGACAAGAGGAAGTATCTTTACTAGGGAATGATAGGGCAAGAACGAGGAACAAGATTTTCAGAAGGACAAGTACATGCTTTCGCCACCAAGCGTACCTAGGAGAAAGGTAGTCCGGGTGGAAGAGTCTAGTTTTCTGTTCGTGCTATTTCCTTAGGTTCTAGCGCTTCGCATTTGTTCATATCCACTTCCATAGTTGGGTCTCTGCACCATAGTACTTGTATAGTAGAAAGATCCCACTAGAGTCTCAAATCCAATTGGTGGTCCGACCAGTTTATTTTTGGTTTGTAGGGATTTGAGAATAGCTATCGAGTTTGCTTATATCATCTCATGCAGATCGTCTAAATTCGGAGGAGATGTTCCTTGGGTGCTTGTCTGATATTGGTTTAGGCCTTTGGGGCTTGTACTTGAGGGATGTTGAGTTCGACTAGGATGGTTTGCGTGAGAGTTGAATAGTTGTGGCATGCACTCCAAAGAGCACATAGTGACCTTTCGACTCTTATAGTTATGGCATGGCGGATAAGAGGGAAACCTCTAATCATCTCCGTACATATACTTGGTACCGTGATTGACATCTGTTTATTTTGGAAATGGAGATCCGGTATTTCACAATCGTGAAGTTAAATTAGTTAAGATACAGTGGAGTAAAGCTCAAGAAGGCTAGATACAAGCATCATACCCTTTTCCTTAAGGGTGCATCCTTGATTTCTTTGTTTTAGGAGCTTTATGCATAATTGTTTCTCTCTTTCCAAAGTATATCACCTAGGTCGTATCTTCGATCCTTAGGTAGAAGCCAATGGATGTAAACATGTATTTGAAACATGTTATGGTTGATGGTTGCAAGTAGTTGCTAATGGTTGCTCGTGGATGCCTATGCATACGTATTAGGCACTAGATCAAGTTCGGACGCTTTCATCTTGCATTTACATATATGTATTTGTTTGTAAGTTAAACTTGATATGTTATCATATGGATGTTGCATATGGATGAATGGCTGTGCACGCATGTAGTATTTACATAACTAGGGATGCTTGCATACATGATTGGACGCATGGCACCGACATGATTTGCATTAAGGAGGTCAACTGAATCAGTAGACTGCCTGATTTTGCATTAGATAAAGACATATACACACATTATGCATATGAACATGAAAGCATTAGAAATCTTTTAAGGACAATGGATGCCTATGAGTGAATGGTTGAGTAGATGGGTGATTGGATGGTAGGGCACATTCTTCCTAACTTGAAGATTTCGGGGACAAAATCCATTTAAGTGGGGGAGAATGTAACACCCCGTAGTTCTGTAATACTAAGATTCACAAATCAAGGCAGAATTAAAAGTTAAAATCAAAATCAAGGGAAATAGGCTGCGCCATTGCGTTCGTCTCGGAATTCTGCATGAAAACGAGTCCGAGTTTGCGTAAATCGGAGTCCGTATGAGGAAGATATGGCCTCCGGAAGATTTAGTGAAGTTTAAAATTCAAAACAGGTCGAGTTCAAAATTCAAATCGGACCCAGATTGGGCTGGGCGGGAATTTTCCCGCCCAAGGCACCTAGGTCGAATGGGTAGTCGACCTGGGGGTCGACCCCCCTGTTTTTCCAGCTTTCTGCACCTTGTTCGTTCTGATGTATTTGGTCGCGTTTTCTGACCAGGGTCGTCCACCTAACACTATATAAACAGCCCTAGTCTTCTTCTCTATTCACAATTCTTTTCTACCCTTATGCTGCAAAGATTCTTATTAAACATGGCTTCTTCTTCTCCTCTTAATTAAAATAAATAATGAATAGAATAATATATATAAAACAAATCAAGACGAGGAGATGCTGCTCAAAGACTTTCAAGAAGAAGAGATTCAAGCTAGGATTCAAGAGGAGGTTCAAACGACATCAAAGACTGATTTTCTACGAATCATAGCAACGCCATCTTTCTTTTCCAATCTAAATCTCTGTAAGTCGGTTATTTCTAGATTTGAACGTTTTCTTTGTTTGTGACATGAAATTAAATGAATAAAAGAGCATGCCAATTCTTTCTATTCGAATCCATGCCTATTTCTTTGGACCTAATTAAGAACTGTTATGATTCGATGACCAATTAGGCCTTGCCTATGACTATGAACGTTGACTATGCCTATGAACATTGCCTATGACTATGCCTATGAACATTTCCTATGACTATGGACATTTCCTATGACTATGAACATTGCCTATGACTGTGACTGTGACTATGAGGATTATTTCCTTGACTAAGCCTATGCCTTTGATTAGGAAATTTAAGCTATTGCCTATGACATAACAAGGACAATTGTGAACTAAACACCTATGATTCATGACTAGGAAAGTGTTGCTTAAGTTCTGTGATTATGAGATTAAACCCGATTATTTATTCTGCCTGTCCTTGGTTTTCTTTGGTTTTAGACCATGGGAATTTACCTATTAAGTTAGGTCTACCCATGTTCTTGAACCTGTGTCTCTATTCTGTCTATCCTTGGTTTTAGACCTTGGGAATTTACATATTAAGTTAGGTCTACCCATGTTCTTGAACCTACGTCGTTATTCAAACCTTTTATGCCAGTTATTATGTCCATCCTTTTTTGTAGCATCTTTGGTTCCTTCCCTATTTTCTACGAGTCTAGATTTATCCATAATCTAGATTTAATCGAAATTATATGAACGGTGGGAATACGATTTGGGCATAATGTGAAATGTACTAAAAACATAGTTATAAACTTGGAATCTGGCATAAATTGGGAACATGAATTATGGCATGTTCATAGAAATACAAATTGGATAAATTTAACATGAATTATAAGATGTGTAATTTGAATCTAGTATTGACATGTAAATCTAGCATTTACATGAATAGTGAACTAGAGTAATAAGTCTAGTTTGACGAGAATTAGAATGTTGAATTCGGAATTGGATTAGCTAATTTGGCACGGTAAGTATATTGGCATAATTGTGAAATTGGCCATAATTGGGAATAACTGTCAGGTTTAGAAAAATCATGGTTAATGACACTTAATTTGGTATAGTTTATATACCAAAAAGCATAAATATGATATAGAGGGGAAAATGGGCCATAAGAATGAATGTTGACAATTTGCAATTAGGAAATAAGTAAATTAGGAATAATTTACTTATAGAATTTTTCCTAAATAAGGAAATGTAAATTTAGACGAATTAAAGGTTTCTTAACGACATCTCTTTTAAAAATACACCAGAAAGTTCTAGGGTGACAGAGAGGATAGTGTCTAGGCTTGGGTTTGGAAAATACAAGTTTCCTGCTCTCCCTGGCTATCCCTAACGGATCCGACGAACGGGATGGTTACTTTCAAAACTTGATTTGAAAATAAATTGAAACCCTTTGAACTTAGAAAACACGAATAGGCCTAGCCCGAGGTTAGACTGAGTTGCGATGTAAACCTGCCCGGAACCAACCGGCACATCCGGTAGTCTCAACAATACCTGTCTAATGTGAGTGGTAGCGGCTTTAATTTATTTAGTTAAAGCTAGAACAAGAATGGTAGGGTTAAGTTAACTAAGACACTTAACCAGTTCAACATGATAACTAGACTGATGGGTGGGGTTAGGTTCAGACTGACACTTAACACAGTTATGCTAGAATGGGAGGGTTAAGTCCATAGGAACACTTAACCAACTTAACACAGTTAAGCTAGAATGGGAGGTCTAAGTCCATAGAGACACTTAACCAAACTCAAGGTAGCAAAACGAGACTTGTAGGGGTTAAGTAAGGTTGATACACTTAGCCAAATTAACATGTTAACTAGACTAGAGGTTGGGGTTAAGTAAAATCTAATACACTTAGCCAATTTTGATATGTTAGCTGGGCTAGACCGTAGGGTTAAGTAAACTTGAACACTTAACCATCAGGTTGTGATAAAGGAATGGGGTTAAGTCTAAAACATGAAGGGATAATACTTAACCATTAATAATAACATGTTAGTTAAAACAGACGGGCAAGGTTAAGTTAAAAAGGAACACTTAACCAACACAGGGTGAATGGGTAGGGTTAAGTAATAAATACTTAACCAATATAACTTGGTTTGTGGTGGGGTTAAGTCAACATGAGTTACTGATAACACTTAACCAGTATAACAGGATGAATGAAGAGGGTTAAGAATTGACTAATGACACTTAACCAATCCAAATTGATGGGAAAGGGAACTAAGTAGTAAACCTTAGTTAAGAAAACAACGATTCTGGAAACTAAGTGGTAAATCTTAGTTAGTAAAACTAAGTAGTAATTCTTAGTACAACACGGGAAGGAGCGAACGTCCGTCTGAGTAGAAAGAAGGCTCCAACGAATTGGGTTACGAAGCCCGAGGCTTCGAGGGGACGTGAGGGTACTCTTGGTATCCCTCTGTGAGGCTGCAGATGATCTGCCTGGGCCCACAGAGGTTAAGGTCTGCGTAGAAGAACCAGGGGTATGCCTTGGTTGCAATACATGGCAACCTAAAGACTAGGATGGACCGGCGTGATTCGGCGAGCAAACGGTAGCCCTGTGATAGCGACTCGTCGTCTACCATCCATCTTTAGTCAATCGAGATACGTGAAGCGGAAAGGCGGAGAACTCCAAAAGACCATATACTTGCTATCTAGTTATGGGTGAGGATGGCCATAGGATAGTGGGGCACCGGGGGCCGGCGTATAGTTCTCATTTTACAAGGTGTGCCTTTCATTAGTTGAGGGAGGGGTCAAGTAGGACCATAGCCACTGGAATAAAAACAGACCTTAGCATCTGCATCGGCAGATATCTGAAATCTCCCGACCGAGTTCTGTATTCCTTGATTTGCCCTGACACAGGACTCGGACCGCACATTATGGGACATGTGCATCTAGACAAGTGATAACGATTCACGATACATGCGTGGGGAAGTATAGGAACATATACCACTCTAGGTAGTGTGTCCTAGACTTGGGGGCATCGTTCGATAGGTAGCATAATTCCTAGTTGAACTAGGTGGCATAAATTCTGAATCCGAGAAGCGTTCAGCAGACAGCGTAAACTCTAGTTGAATCTAGAAGGCACTTGGTAGAAAACCCTAGATTAAATCTAGGTAACAAATAAATAAATGGATGCCTGAAGGCGATGGAAAATATAGGGATTGGGATCGCGTTATCGTTACCAGTTGGGACATTGGTTAGGTGGTACAGAGATATAGAAATCGGTATAACAAGGAAATAGCGAGGCGGCGAAAGTATTAGAGCGTATCCAGTTTATCTTATCTTAGCATATCTTGTGATTACCTTGTCTAATCTTGTTGACCCTATCCTCATGGTGTAATCTTGTATTCAGTTAATTCATGTCGTTTTGTTTTTTTTCATGTTCACATGCTAGAAGTTACTGAACTTACTCAGGCTTTATGTCTGACTCTGTTTTCCTTTCGTCTTCTTGTCTTCCGTTCCCCCCCCCAGGTAGTAAAGGAGGGAATAGTTTAGCTCAGGTTAAGTTGGACTGCCACTCTTTCCCAACTTGAAGATTTGTCAAAGTTTTGCTTGGATTCTCTTTTCAGATGCTATGGCTGGTTCTTGCTACATTGGGGAATATAAATGTATTTTTATGCTTCTTTATTTTGTAAGACAGATGACACTCTGATATTGTAAAGAAATCTTTGTACAAACTATTTTATCAATAAAGCAAATTTTTATTTTCCGCTGTTTAATTTCTGTCTGTCTTGTAATTTATCTGCATCTTTTACCCTAAATGCTCCACAGAACTTAGTGCATTCCCTTGGTGAGTGACACTAACGGACGTGGGGTGTTACATATATTATATATATAATAGCCTGAATAGAACGCGGCGCGCTGCGGTAGTTCACGAATTTCGACCATCGACTTCGAACAGACATTATGGGAGATCCGACCGTCGGATTCTCCTAAAACCGGAACCATTGGGTTCGTATCAAAAAGAGCTTTCCAATGAATATAAGAGATTTGAAATCTAACGGTTGGATTTGGAATTATGTCCAAATCAAATTTGGAAAAGGTCGTTGTAAGTGCAATTCGATGACCGTTTATGGAAATCGACTGTACATGCCTTAATAAAATTATTAAAAATATCAATAATTTGTGTAAAATCATAATAAATGATTTGGAAAGAATTGGGATGAAATATCCCATATTTGAAAAGATAAAAATATATTTTATCGAAATGAACTAGTTATGAACTAGAATTATAATCCAATATTTTTTTAAATAATTAAATTGGATTTGAAATGGTTTTAAAAATAACCAAATTTCCAATATATGAATTGGAATGGATTTGAATCGAAATTATCTTCGGAATATTTCGATATTGGATTCCGTGATTGTACGGACGTTGTGGAGGAATTTGGAAGATATATGTATATATATCGTTATTCCAATACGATATTTGTTGATTTCAGGATTTGATATTGAATATAAGTCGATATATTTTCTATTCAGAACCTTGTATTTAATATCAAATTGGATTTTGGGTTTGCCGTGAACTGTGCTTAAATGACATTAGTTCTTTAACCCAAGTAAAAGCAGGATTAATTTCCAGAAAATTGAACAATCAATAAGAAATGATTTTATAATTGAAACCAATTGGATTTTGAATAAATCTTTAAATAGATTGTGAATATATATGGTAATTAAATTACCAAAACATGAAATGTGATTGAACCTAATACACTTGGTTGCTGATATTGATTGTGTTTGATTGATTGTTTGGATTGTGCTTGACCAGTTTATGAGCAAGATATGCTTTTACATTTAGCATTAGGTTGGGTAGAAATACTGGTAGGCTAACATCTTGTGAAACACTTCACGATTTGACTATGAGATGTGTAGCGATGTTGTTATGTTCATTTCAAATTTAGTGAATGATTGTGAAATGATATTTTTCTTAAGTGAAAAGAATGTATTCCCGATTCTGGACATGGAATGTTTTACAAAAATGTTTTATAAAACAGAAAGGATTTCGAGGGCTAAAACCCGATGATTTTGAAATGATTTGGAAATGTATTATGGTTTTACATTGTAGTTCATCACATATTCGATTAGTTGCTATTAATGATGTATTTGTTTAGTGGCGGAGAATTTATTCTCTTGCTTAACACCCTTCTTTGGGACGTACGAGCTCAAAGGTTATGTGATTAATAGTGACTAATCATATGTGTGAACTGCTGATCTGAAGTACTATATTATGAAAGTACTTGTGATTATTATGTTGTGAAATGATTTTCCCTACTTAGGGATATGAAATGATTTGGTATGTGGCTAAAGATTTGGTAACCCGGTCTAGTAAAAGTATGGGTGGGATCCAGAGCCTTAGGGTGAGTGGTCAGTGTGTAGCCTGCTCCATGTTTGGGAGGTACACACATATATATATATATATATCGAGTTGCTTAGGTACGTGCCCTTTGCCTTGTCTGAGGAGAGTCCGATATTTGGTTGTATACTTGTTTGTATGCATTTGTTTTGGAATTCATATTTCCAAATGATTTGATTTGAGTTCCCGAAGTGAAATTTACTTTGATATAAAAGCCAGATATATATTTCAAATGATTTGAAATAGAAATCGGGAAATAAAGTCCAAAGGAATAATTTCTATAAATTAAATTGGATTTGGAAAATTTAAGTGTGGCGATTAATCTAAATGGGTAGATTGGGATATCGCATGTTGATTGATGAATAGTAGATCCATATATCTATATTGATTGTTGTTTATACACTGGCATTCATGGGGGTAAACCCGTTCCGTGTTAGCAACGTGGTCCCGTGATTTGCCTTATCATTTTGATAAGTTAATTTTAACTGTAGAGTTTCTCACACCAGTCCCATGACTGACCTGTAGTTTGTTTTTTGCTTGCAAACTCGGGTGCCCCTATTTTCCACACGGGCAGTCGAGTAGTTTATTTGCAGATATATAAGCAGGATTCTGGATCGAAGCTTAAAGCTGTGTCCAAAGCATTGTTAGTCTTCCGCTGTGTAGTTTATATTTCCGCTGTGCACTGTATTACATTTATTGTAAATTAATCTTCTGTTGTATTATATGATTCGATGTGCTCTGATATTCTGTACTCTGATGTAACATTATTATGATGTTTATAAAAGTTTTCTGTTATTTGTTCTGATGTGTTGTATGCCCAGAATTAGCGTATGCGGGTTTTGAACGGTTTTGGTCGGTTTAGCGATCGATTAGGTCCGGGTGAAATCCGTGTCGTTACATACATTTCACTTTGTCACTATTTCACATTCACTCTTTGTTATATATACGTTGACACGTTGACACAATCTTGTCTTCTGTCAGCTTCATAGTTAGTCCAGCCTTCTGCTTACCTGTCACAAGAACACACACAGAGTTAACTGGAACAAAAATATTTTTATATTCTAGCATATATAATTTTTAATTAAAAATTTATTTACCTCGGAATTTTGGTGTGTTTCTCATCATATTTCATGACTTGATCTGATTTATATGGACATCCATTTGTGTCTAGACAGCTTGTGATCATCACAATGATACACTGTAAATATCACAAGGTAGATAGTATTTCTAGTGCTCACACACACACACACACATATATATATATATATATATATATATATATATATATATATATATATATATATATATTGTGCACTATACATGTATACACATACATGCATATGTATATAAACATATTTCTATGCAGGGACAATACGGTCAAACATCGTGAATGGACATGAACTAAGAAATCTAGTACATATGGAGACACAAACACACACACACACAGATATATATATATATATATATATATGCACACACATTTGTGCATATATATATTTATATATGTGTGTGTGCGTACATACATAGTAGGAACAATGATTTAGCAACATCAATGACACTCGAGCGCATGTACAAACCCGAGTCAAAGGTGAATACATAGTGGAAAGTAACATATGCACAATGGACAGAGGAGACTCAAAGTGAACAAGACCAAACAAGTGCACATGTCGACCCAGCAAATACATGTGGAGTATCAAAGGCCAAGCAAAGCTCGGCATAAATTCAAAATGGCTCAAAGAAGAATATACAAGACTGTGCATACATGTACAATGCAGAGTACAGGGCACAAGCAAAAAGCATCAAGTGAACCCAAAATGGCCAAATCAGGGGGTGCTTATTCTGGCAACTACATACATCAAACCAAGAGTTCAAACAAGTAAGTGCAGCAAGAGGGACAATTTTTTTTAAGGAAGTTGCAAGTTCATGGTGAAACGAGACTGTAACAACTCAGAATTTGGGCAATATAAATTAATTATTAGAATTTCAAAAAAATAGGAATTTCTACAAATGATGGAATTTGGCTACGAAAATTTAACCGTTGCGTTAGTCTCGGAATTCTGGTCAACTTTCATGCTTGGAGTTTCGCGAACGGAGTCCGTATGAAGGGTTACGAACGAAATTTGAAAAACAGACGGAAATAAATAATGAGAATAAACTATATATATACTACATTTTATAACCAGCCCTCATTGGGCAAACTGGTCGTTTGGCAGTCGACACCCACCTAGGAGCGGTCTACCGCTTCGGGCCTGTAGTGCCCAATGACGGCTAGGTTTTGAAGGGCAATTCGGTTGTATTTTATCAAATGAATGGACGGATGTTATTTAAAATGAATCCAACGGTGCAAGGCCATTTCCACTCCTATAAATAAAGGGGTAATGCCTCATTCTTTTCCATTCAAATCTAAAGAGGCAGCGGAGCTATGTCATTTTTCTCCCTCTTCTAACCTAATTTCTTAAAAAAAAATATTCATACATACTAAATCAAATCCAAATCATATGCAATTGAGAGGATTAATAGATTCAATGGAAAAGATTGCAAGTTGATGTTTAACAGTAGATTCTCACCTCTCTTTCTATTTTCTTATATTTCTACAAATCCGAAATTTCCCCTTTTCAGATAAATTGTAGATTTATAAGAATTTGGAAATTGTAGGCCTAAAAGGCTCAAACAATTGAATTTGGAAGCTATAAGGTGAGTGGGAAATTTATATATACATTTATAATAATGTATTTATCTCGTTTGTAATACATTCAATTTTTATGTCTATGTCTATCAGACTTGGTAAATAATTTTGTGGTAATTGGATTGACACCCATCAGATCTAGTTATAAAAAGTGTTAAAACTTATGAATTGTACATTGTGGCTATGCATAAAATGAATTGTAGGATTTCTTAAAATTGTTTACACCTATTCCTACAGTTATGGAATGAAATATACTGCAATTATGTTATAGAATGTATTGTAGACATTGCATGACATTGTAGATCTGGAAATCAGTCCCACTAAACACAAATTAGATGTGGTTGCATTCCAGATCTTTAGTTTGGCATTGAAAAATAAAATATGTGAATTTGGGTTTAAAGGTGAAATTGGTAAATTATGTGAATTTGGAAAGATATGATTGTTAAATTATGTGATTGTAATTATACCTATTTGTATTCAATATTGTTGGCTTTTGGCTTAATTATTGTAAATATGACATTTTCTTCTTTTTGAACAAAGAGATGTCATTTTGAATTCACAAGAGATATGACAAAAAAAGATATAAAAAGGAAAAGTGGTGCAAACGTACGTATAAATATAAAAATAAATATTTGTGCATTGTTTGCATCGACTATTCTGAATGTTTATATATAAACGTATATATTTCTTGTGAATTTGAATTGTGTATATTCCAAAGATTTGGCATAAGTTACAATAATTACCGCTAACGGTCTTTTTGGAAGATTGGAAACCTTTTGAAAGATTGAATGAAAAAAGGAATGTTTGGTTATTAGATAAACCAAATTATTTAAATAAAAATTAATAATAATAAAAGATAACTATGTTGACTGTACGAAAACATATAATATAAATATGTACATATTATCTGTCAAAATCAGCGTAAAACGGTAAAAGATACATATAGTATTGAATGTTAGAATGTTTGAATAGTATTCATTTATGAAATCATATATGTAAATTGTATTCCATATTAAATGAATATATTTTTATGGTGTCCATTTGTAGCAATCAATATAATTAATTTCTATAAATAGAACCGCAAACCAATAAATAACGATTGTAACCAATGTTGAATGGGGAAAGTGCAAATGATGGGATAATGGTTAAAATTCCTAAAATTTATTTAGGATAAATGTTGTACACCCCAATTAGGAATTTTGAATTATAATCGCATTTAGATACGAGGTTAAGCTCACTTGTGTTATAAGCCTACTCGAAACCGACCGGCAAATCCAGCAACCACAGATAGTCATCTTAATGTGAGGGTCTAATGCATTAATATAAATGTATTAAGGCACGAGGTTAAGTCCAACTTGTGGTAGAAGCCTGCCCGAAACCGACCGGCAAATCCAGCATCCACAAGCAGTCAACTTAATGTGAGAGGTACAGTGCATATGTATGTATGTATATATATATACATATATATATGTATGTGTATATATATATAACATGCAATAAATAAATAAATAAAATTGGAAATGTCTGTTGGGGTACAACAATTAAATATATTCGGGACTGATAAAATAGGGATACTCCATTGTAATTAATGTCTTAGGAAAATTATGGTCATTAGGCTCATAATTGACATTAATTGTAATCAATGGAAATTAAAGATAAATGGTTTCCCTAGGAAAATATGACCATTATGGTCATAAAGGGAAATAAACAAAGAAATGAGAAGTAAATGAGTGTCATAAGGGGATTAATGGATATTGATTGTTGTTTAAATACTAATTCTAGTTAAGAAGGTAATCAAGAAAATATTTTTAGGGTAAAGAGAATATAACTTTCCTTATTTGTATTAATGAATATAGAATTAATATTTAAAATAGAGTTGGACTTAGTAGATTAATAATGTAAAATATTATTAACCATATAAACCCATGCTGAAAATGAAACGTGTATGTATAGCATTTCCGTGTAGAGGGACTAAATGGGAATGACTTAATAACATGCCCACCATATCCCAAATAGGGAAAGGTATAGAAGGCTAATGGGTCACGAACTAATAACCTTCGCATATAGTCCGCTTCCTGGGTCCTAGACGGCTAAGTGACTGGGGTTAAAGAGTCCACCTGGGAATAGGTCTTTCAGTTTAGGGGTCTTAAATGGCAGGTGTGTGTGGGCCTATCCAAACCTGAAAACTAAAACGTCATATATGGCTACCTATCCTACGAGAAGTAATGAGCAACTAAGAGGGTGATCTAATAAGGTCAGCTATAAGGTATAACAAACGATAAAATATCATCTCTCACCTTATGCGGGGAAAGGGTATACGCGTGAATGACGGAAGCCTTAACTAGCAGGGTTGTAGCTAGTGCCCTCTAGTTTTTGTTAACGCTGAATATATTATCGAGGGTAAATACGGGACCAATAGGTCCGCCTAGGGTCTTAAGCGATCAAGGAGAATCCACCTTATCTATCATTGATAGTGAGGCAATAAATGATGAAAGATAAGCAAATGAAAGTATAAGAATATAGAAACTATGTAATTAGGGGTCTAATCTCGATATAGTAACCAACCAAGCTCTGGTATAAAGGCTTCAAGAACAAAAATGTCTTATATCGGTATTATACTTTGGGAATACTACCTTAGAAAGAGTAGTAAAGTCGTGCGTAAACATTTACTAGGTTAGGCTAGAATCACTAACCTGGTTATGCATACATCTTGGGTTGAACCAAACGGGATACATCTGTGTATTATAATCTGTGTTGTAAATTTCTTAGTCACTAGAACTTGTTGTTCTGACCCCATCTTCGTTACAACCTCCCAGGTTTCCTAGAGAAGATCGGGTTCTCACATGTGTTTAAGTTTGGCATTCGGTTCTCGTTCTCTCTCATGCTCGATATTGGCAAAGTGACTTACTTTGAAGAAGGTAGTTATTGAGTTAATACTTGTTATCCTATTTTGTTTCCGCTGTGAGTTATCTTATCGTACTATGATTATGCTCATGCTCCTTTATTGCAGGTACCAGATATATACGTTTCATGCTTGGATGTGGTTAAGTTTCGATTTTTGTCGAAATTTGAGCGTAGAAAAGTGTGGGGTGTTACATTTGGTTTTATAGCCAGGTTAAACGTCATGAGAGAACGTAATCCGATTTTATTTTATGTTTTTCTTCATTTTTCTTACTCGACATTGATTTATTTCGACGACGAATTAGTCGTGGGCCTAATAATAAAATGGGCTTTGACCGACTAAGGGTTGAAATATGTTGAGTTCGGGTTTCTAACCAATTCTGTGTTACTGTAACGACCCAGAAAATCTGAACCAATTTAAAAAAAAATTAAATTGGCTAAAATAATGGATTTTAAATATTTAAAATAAATATTTTAAATAATAGCAATGAAAACTGAGTTTGAATCGACAATTGAAAATGAATATAATTAATTCTAATTATAAACAAGGCCTGAAATGGCGCTGCAGTTTCAAAAATTGAATTCAAACTTTGTCGGACTGTACCGGGTGCAAAATAAAAGGGATTTTAGCGAAACCAAAAATATTTAAATCTGTTAGTGAATACCTTTCTAATGAATCTGAAAAATCGAATTTTCATAGCGGAAAGCAAAAGTTATGGCCGAATGAATTTTCAGAAAGGTCGCTATGGAATTTATATAGCCCGTGAAATTGGCCATTTTGCATACGACCTCAGAATTCAACGAAACTACTTTTGTTGGATCCGGGATGTGAAGTTATTGCTAGGTTTCAAATTTCATAATTTTTGAAGCTAGTATGTGAGCGTGGCAAAGGAAAATGTGTTTTGGTCAATTATAGTTAAATTGGATCGACCAGAAATGGGCCTTTTTGCAAACGGTCTCAGAATTCAACGAAACTAGTTTTGTTGGGACCGTATCGTCAAACCATAGCCAGATTTATTTTTCTAGAATTTTTCGAATCAGTTTGTAGCCCTGGCAAATTGAAATGTACGTTCAAATAGAATATCGAATGTAATATATTTTAATTTGAAGGAAAACTGACTGAATCAGTCGAATGGGCCTACGAAACATATTCCATTGTGTTCGGAATGGGGGTAAAACGCTAGGGACGACAATCGTCGGGTTTAGATTGGTGGTCGTGTCAGAAAACCCCTTTAAAACCCACCGGCCAATCAGAATTTTTATAAAAAAAAAATTCCTTTTCTCTCTCCCCGACGAACGACGGAAACCGCTCATAACCTTCCCGTCCATTTTCTGATCATTCCACTCACTAATATCAAGAGCTCCAGTTGAAGATTTTGAAGAGCTCGAGACAAGCTTCAAATACATTAGTGGTTTCGATTTTTTCGTGGAGTATTTTGGGAGAATCGGGCTCGGGAAGTTTCGCCGTTCGAAGCCCCGCCGCCGCCGCTACAGTGCATCGGACGCCGCCGCACCCCCTGCGCACGTGCGCCCGTCCTCTCTCTTCGTCGCTGCATCGGCCGATCCTCCTATCGATTCACGGTTTGATCGAAAATTGCAAACCTAGTTTTGAACCTTTCAGCTGAGGTACGGCTTATTTTATTTTCAACTTCTTTAACACCTTTAAACCGTTGCAAACTTTGAAAAATCATATCTTTTTCGTTTCTTAACGAAATTCGATGAAACAGGAAACATCGTGACCGTGTGGATGTCTTCTACATTTTAGAAGAGACCGCGTATTTTTCTGAGCCTTCTGCTATTTTTGGTGGAGTGGAACCCAATGTGGGATTTCTAATTTATAAACGATATGGAAAACGACGATGTATAAATTATATAGTCGATGTATGAGTTATATAACGTTGTACACCTCTTGTATAAGCGTTGTATAAGTTGTACGTTCGATATATAAGTTATATATGCGTTGTAAAAATTATATATGTGTTGAAATAGAAGTGAATTGCTATATATAAATATATATATATATATATATACGCCCCTCGTCCACAAACCATGGACGATATTTATTGGTTGTGATTGGTGTGAAAATTGATTGATAGCGAATGGTTGTTTGGGATTGTTCGTGGTTGATATTGATTGATTGTGGTTGAAAAATACCCGTTTGTGGTTGAGAAATATTTGGTTGAAACCACATAGGATTAGTTTGTGGAAATGAAATAAATATATACATGCCGCCTGCGTGCGAACTAGATGCATGATCCACATTGTCATAAACCGCGAGGTTTCAAGGTAGAGCGAGGAGCCGTACTAGGGACGGTCCCGGTTTTAACTACCCTGCCGTTATGCTGCCGAAATTTTGAATAATATTCATGTGTTTGAATTATTTTCATTTGCTGAAACTATATTTATTCGTTGAATAGAAAACCTTCATGTGTTGAATCGATATTCATTCGTTGATTAGAAATTCATGTGTTGAATGGTATTCGTGTTTTAAATATAAAAATCACATTTTTATCTATGTATATGAACTATAGAAAACCTTCATGTGTTGAATCGATATTCATTCGTTGATTAGAAATTCATGTGTTGAATGGTATTCGTGTTTTAAATATAAAAATCACATTTTTATCTATGTATAGGAACTATAGAAAACCTTCATGTGTTGAATCGATATTCATTCGTTGATTAGAAATTCATGTGTTGAATGGTATTCATATTTTAAAAGAAATTGTTTTATAATAAAAATCACCTTTTATCAACTATATGGACTATGTAAAATAATCTCGTTTTAAAAGAAATTGTTTTATAATAAAAATCCTATTTTCATCACCTATATAAAATAATAGTGTTTTGAAATGAATTGTTTTACAATAAAAATCACATTTTTATTATATACATGAATCGTTGAAATGTGAAGTGTTAAAAATAGCAACTCGTTCAAATAAATATGCGTGAGTCGAAATATTCATCAATTAACTAATGATATGATTTTTGCCTATGCATGCAACATTAGAATGAAAGGTGTTTTTAAACCAAATGGAATCAAATATGAAGTTGAATGGAAAATGATAAGTGATAAGAACTGTATATATGAACATGCATATTTATTGAACAGGTTATAGCAAAAGGGGCTAGAGCAGAGGAATAAAATTTTGTGCCCGACAAATAGGTACACATTTACTGTTTTGTTTGGGTGATGATTTTACGAGTCTGTTGGCTAGCCGCTTGGCTTTTTCTTTTTCTTTTTGACATGAGACGCCCGTGTGGCTATTTGGGAATTTTCCCAGTCCCTCCCGTACAAAGGAGGTTATGGCGAAATTTTCCAAAATTTAAAGGCGTTAGTGAAATATTTGAAGTAAAAACGATATTGAAATTGTTGAATGAACTATATTTATATAATCATATAAATATAAATAAAATTAAAACGAAACGTGGCCGTGCAGTTCGTGTTTTGAAACCGTGATTTCAAACAACTAGTGCGGGAAATCCGACCATTGGATTTTCCCGAAACCGCAACCGTTGGGTTCGCCTTGGAAATATCTTTCCAACGGCACCAACTTTGTAAAAATCCAACGGTTGGATTGTCTGGAATGTTTAATTCAAATCTGAAGAAAAACAGCGCCAGAAACGATTATATATATATATATATATAATTATATTTAATCGAATAACGACGCTGCAGTTCGTATTTTGAAATCGAAACTTCAAACGGTTGTACCGGGAGATCCGACCGTCGGATTTTCCCGAAACTGGAACCGTTGGATTCGTTTTGAAAAGACCTTTCTAATGATGTAAATTTTGTGAAGATCCAACGGTTAGATTTTCAGATATGTGTAAATCAAATCTGAAGAAAAACAGCGCCACGGCTGCGTCATGGCCCGAAGCGTCGTTTTGAATAAATTGGCTATTTTAAAATAAATAAAAATAGCGATAAATAGTTATAAAATATCATAAACGATATGGAATGGAAATAAACTGAGTTTGCTCGATTTATGTTGTATTTGATGGTTGAATGTGTTTGGTGTGAAAATTACATTAAAGAACAAAATTGGTGTTGTCGAATGATTTAACCATTGAAATAAATTGATTTGAAATTCTAAATATACGTGAGTTATTTGAAAAGGCCGAGTTAATTCTCATTTCAAATAATTGACCGACGATTGAAAGTCGAAGATGAAGACGGTAGTCGAAGACCGGAGATCTTCACCTCGTTTGGATGGTAACCGAGGTCCTGATTGGGAGGCATCCCGAAATATGGATAATGAGTGGTGATCGTCCAGACGTACGTGGTGATCGATGGGTTTGCGAGGTATTTAGTGCCTCCGGTTTCGTTCAGACCCAGAACGGACTTGTAAATGGACTGTGTGTCTGACATTGGATTTTATTCTGTGTTGATTGATCTCTATTAAATATACATCTGTTTGGCGACGGAGAATTTATTCTTTTGCTTAACGCCCTTCTCTGAAACGCACGAGCTCAAAGGTTGTATATCGATGGACATCAGTCGCATGGCATGAATTGCTAGTGTGGCATGCCCAAGTGGCAAATGAACAGGGCTTCTGTTGAAAAGCAAAGTCTTGTAGTGATGATCAAAGCACCGCCGGTGTGGCGTAGCTTTGTGTATAACGTAAAATCGCGAGCCTCACACCCCGGTATGAACCTGAAACGGGAGAAGGACCTCAGGGAGGGCATGCGTTTCTTTTTAGCTAGGGTGGTGTCAGTGACCTACCAGCCCTGACATTTATATACTTTTCACCTATGTGGTTGTTGCTGTTGCGAGGCGCCTCGGTTTGATCGGACGATCCGGGTCCGATGGAGTCATTCGTTGACTCGTTTACGCCCCAAAGGGCGGGGAAACGTATTGTTCAGGCATTTTTAATCCACATCGGTGGACCAGCCCTGACGATCCAAAGGCTTGACTGAGTACTTGCCTGAGACACGGGCTAGAGCGTCTCGAATTCGGTAAGGACTATCTTTTGCCTTGGTTCAGGACGGAAATCCAATTTCCAAATACGACATCGTGCGGTTTTGATTGTATACCTATTTATGGCGACATAGTGGCATGGGACGCTCATGTCGTCTATGATTGATAGTTATGATTCAAATTGTTTTTGAAACATATAAACACTAGTAATAATATCAAATGCTTTTTCTTTATTCGTATCAATCATATTTTGGCCATTATAAGGTAAAACTCTATCCTCCGGTTTGCGTTGCATTGTGTGATGGGAACTGAGTCTTAAAATGGCTTCATTTTTATAAAAAGCATAGCGATGTTTAAAAGAAAGATTTGTTTTAAAGCACTGGCAATCCAATGGAGTAAACCCGTTCCACGAAAGTGGCGTGGTCCTGTGATTGGCCATATTATATATGTGTTGAGTAGATTTCTCATACCAGTCCCATGACTGACTCGTAGTTTGTTTCACTTTCAAACTCGGGTGCCCCTTTTTCTACACGGGCAGCCTTGTATTCAGGTTTAGCTGGTTCTTCCTGGATAGCTGGAGCTGAAGATGGATTCTATCATTTATCTCTTTTTATGTTGTTCAGCTCCTATTGTACATATTATGTTTGTTTTCCGCTGTAGACATTTATGTATAGCTGAACTGTATTTTTACTAAGTATGATCCTGTATACTGTGTAACTCTGATGATTACTTTTATCCAGTATATTCTATTGTTCATTGTCAGGTGTATTTATTTAATTTTGTTCTGCTATTACCTGTTTCTGTGTTATATTCCAAGGATTACCCTTGCCGCCGTCAGTACGGGGGTTGGGGTCGTCTCAGTTACCCCACAGTACGTTGCTGAGTTCATCGTGAAGAGCATGAGGACGACATATGGTGGAGTCCGTTGGTTTGAGTTTGGAGACTGAACAAAAATATAACTACAACCGAGATAAATGCAATTTCTAGTTTTGGTTTAATTCAGTAGTTCTATTTAAGAACATTACTCAATCCAAAACGTGAAAAGAGCCCACAATAATATTCGTATCCATTTCGAAAATATAATTATGAGGTGTACCCATTTGTTACTTCGTTAAAATTCCAAATCTACCTTTGTTGAAATATTCTATTGAGTTCTTGGCCTTGTATTCGAGGAAAGTTATTTTGTAAACTACTTGAAAAATAAAAATGGATTTCAACAGTTTTGAAATACGGTTTCGGAAAATAGTCTATGAAGATATGGTTTTAAATTCTTAATCTATTCGTGTTTTAAAATTTTCGGGGACCATTCAGTAATTTTAATAAATATAGTCTGATTGTTAGGAAAGAAGGAATTAAAATAACAAGAAATATACCACTAAAACTCAAGAATAATAAATATTTATTCCTTGTGATTTTCAGTATCCATCTTCCTATATATATTACATAATTTATTAAAGTTAGCAAAATTAATTTAAATTGTTTTAAAGCTCCAATATTTTTGAACACGAAAAGGTTTTTACAGTTTAAAAAGTAAAAAGGATATAAGTAATAATAATATAAATTTATAAATACAAAACCATTAGTTTACAATAAAATTCCATTTTTGGAAAAGTTTTAAACTTTTAAAGGCTAAGGAAAATCTTTCGTCCGAATTTTGGGGTATTTGATTTCGTGAATCGTCTACTTGTTGTCAGCTAGGCAAGGAGAAATGTAACGACCCGGTAGGAATTCGACGCCCGAATTCTGACAATAATACATAAACCATGCATTACATGCCAAAACTCCAGTACCGAAAACACCAAATAGTTATTAGAAAGAATTTAGAGGGTGAGATAAAAAAGAAATATTATAATAGAAGAAGAAGAAGAAGAACCAACATACACAACTGGGTTAGAGTCTCACATCGCAACGGAACAAAATATAATATAGAAATAACTTTATTGAGAACTTAAAATAACTTACAATCATCAGAGTACATCCATAAATCTAGATAGTTATAATAGTCTGTCCTCATATATATCACACAGCGTAATAATAACAGTATAACACTGAACTTCTTCAGCTCGTTCTTGGATTTCACAGCATTCGATAACCTGAACCAACAAACCGGGCTAACCCGAGCATTACAAATGACTGGTCAGTCTGGTGAACCAGAGTGAGAGAAACTCGCTAAGTTTATATAACATCCATATTGATTTTAAAGTTCAAAAATTCTTTTGAAAGAAAAACGATAATAGTAAGACCAGCCCACACATAAACACAGATGGTTTTTACCTTACTATAACCCAAAACATATTTGAAATCAATACTTGTCTGATATTATAATAGTGTCTAAATACAAATAAATAGAATCTAGCAGAACGAAAAGCATCTCACGCTCCACATATATAGTATAGAAACAAAGCCGCAGGCGCTTATTGGAGATTGAATTCCGACTATGACAAGGTATGGAACCACCTACCGCTAGTGTATCTCTAGAGGCGAATACACTGGGTTCAACAAGAACGTCTTGCAACCTGGCCCACACATGACCGACCACTCATTTCTCTTGAGTGTATCGAATGTATATCACCAACGGTTGGGAGCTACCCACCGTTTCCCGAAGAGGGACAGCATCGAAATAGATTAAAGAAGCAAAAGGAATTTCTCTGGATTGGTGATTATACACCCTAATAGGAGCGACCCACATAGCCATGCTGCCTACCCGATTTTTGTCATTTTTCGGTTGATGAGGCTTGAGGTTAGAATTTACCCTTAGAACATCTGGCCACTGTTTACTTTGAATGCCACATCCTCAGATCCGCCAGATATCACTAATTGACGTCCACAAAAATATCCTAGTTGGGAGCTACCCAACTATGACACGTTTGAAGAAACAAATGTATGTGACCCCGTTGGAAATACGCTGTCAGACATTCATCCATACAAATCATCCACGAATAGGATGAACCGAAGGCACCCTCCTACTGCATCCAATATAGGAATCACCCCATGGATCAGTAGCGAGCAGTCCTTGCAATCCACAAATTCCAACTATGACAGAACCTAGTATATCTCCAGGTCAAATCAGAGATTGTAAGTGGTTCTTCCATTTTACGAAGATCTATGGTCTTCAATGCTCCATCTCGATCGTCATCTGATGTCTTCTATATTTCATACTTGTTGGTTGGAATGGTTTTCGAATACAAATTTGATCCCGGTCTTTCTGTACCAACCATTATAAAGGTCAGATTTGATAGTCGGTTATTTAACTATCAAATAAAACAGTCATTCAATCATAAAAGAAAAATAGATTTATTGGTTCAGCATTTAGCATCACTTGGCTTCTTTAATTAAAATAATTAAAGAATGATTAACTTAGATATCCCAATATTGGGAAAAACATCACTTATTATTTTAGTATACTAAAATCGCAAAACCAATTCATTTTAATATTTGGAAAATATCTTATAATAATATCTAATACTCCATTTGACTATCATTTTCACAATATGTAATATAGCATATTCATTTTCTAAAACTGAGAAATCAATTTAACTTATTATCCGTAAAATTACATTATGCAAATCTCTTTCGTTTCGTTACTTTGAAAACATCATCTCATATTCTCGAACCCTTATTATTTCCTTTACTTTGGAAATTTCATGATATATTCTCAAATCATTCAACTAACGTTGCATTATTATTTCTCTTATGGAAATAATAAATTATTTTTACATTCTACCTTTATCAACTAATATTATCTTTAGATAATCCCGAAGTCGTTCAAGTTGGTGTATTTTAATTACCTCTCAGACCTTGATCAACAACGTTCTTATCTTAAGATAAATACGAACTGTAATTCAAAAACCGATATTCATTCACATTCCATTAAACTTATTTAATTCAAAATATAGCTTTAAAATTCTACTTTATCTTTTTGGAAGTCTCTTTGAAATCTAACTAATATTGCTTAATTCATAGTTTACTTAATTACTTACTAAACATCACTCATATTAACTTTCAACTTATTTAAATACCATTCCCTAAACTGGATTATTATTACAAATCCTATCACCAACTTCTTTTACCAAACTCTAATACAAATCCCTTTTTACCAATCCCCTCCTCTTTCTGGGAATCTCAATTCCATTCCGTTTACTTACATAATTCCACACTTAAGTATTTCTAACTCAAAATCAGCTTCTTTACTTCTCATTCTCTTTATAAACCTTGTTTTACATCTTAGGTTTGATTATAATTCTTTTTATATCTTCATCTTTATTTGCTTAATCCAAACATTAAGTAAACCTTTCATTTAAGCTATGAGTTCGCTTAAATCCATTTATAGCTTGATTATAAACTCGAGTTCAAATATAAAACTCGTTCATAACCTCTTCTCAAAGTTTAGCTATATTCCATTCCAAAATCGGTTACTTACCTAAATGTATTTCATTTAAGAAGTAATTACATAAATTAAAACAAATCATTCACTTCAACATTAACTACTGTAAAATCAGTTAATTGCTTTATTTACTAAAATAAATAAAAATATCTCGTTTAAAATCTTATTAAGATTGAACAATTATTCGTTAACTTTTTTATTTAGTTCATTATTAACCAACTAATTTAAAAGTCGATCTTAGTTAAAACGGAAATCGTTTAACTCAAAACACGATTATTTCTTTAATCAATTCCAGTTAATTCCTGCATTAAATTAATTAATAATATAATTAATTTAAATAACTTCATTTAATTGTTTCTTAGAAATAATTAATCGAACTCTTGACTGTTAGATATTTCCTGCTCATCTGCTTACAATTTGTATTAACATAAGCATTTACTTTATCAAAACAATTTAATAACAACTTATAAACTTTTGAATAATAGTAATACTTATTTTCTTTTAAAATTTCTCTATTCAAAATAATTTATTTAAAACCTATTTTTAGTTATAAAATAAATTTATAACTTCATTACGGTCGACTCACTTGATGATAAAATCCATATTTGTATAAATATTGATTGATAGACAATGTGATGCCAAATTACTCAACCAATATTACCTATTGATTAAAACAAATCAAATGTTGAATTTCAATTCAACGGTTATCGATCAATCAACTGTCCAATCAGAACTAGTCATATTATGAAAATAAATAATATTCAATATACTTGAGGAATCCCGTTGGATCCCTCCAACCTGGTCTTCCCTGTATCCAAAATGGTTAGCCCAAATTAAATCATTCCATTCCATTTATCTGATAATAAATAATGACCATCACTCAGTAACAGATCATTCAAACAATTTCAGATACGTTTATTTTATAAACGTGACCAATCAAGAGAAATTACCTTTATTGGATTAAATAATTAAAACAATGATTATGTATTTTACTGAAATTAAATGACCGTTTAATTCCATTGTTTAATCAACAATAAATATATAACTAGCAAACGGTCAAGCTCTAACAACTAGAGCACACAAAATAAAAATCCAATTTATAAAAAAAAATGTGAAGAACTGAGTGAGTTTAACTCACCTTGATTTGGTTTGGTAATTAACACCGGTCTTTAATTAAATTAAACAGCGGTTTAATTTAATTAAAAATTCGACTTGCTTCCAGTCCTGACTGATCCTGCTCCATCTCGATATTCTCGTCTCTACGGTCCCAACGAGACCGACCGTGCTAAAATCTGTTAATATATGTGCGATATATCTTATTAATAAATTTATAAAGTAATTAAATTTCTTTCCTTTTCCCTTTTTAAAACATGGATCATACAATTTTCTAATCGGGCCTTACCTTCAAACTTCGGCCTGCTACCCAACCAACATCCACTTCAACCCGTAACTTCCACAAAACCCAACCATTGTATCCCCCAACTCATTTGATCCATCTGCCTCCATAAAAATCAGTCCCATGGCCAAAATCGATCCTCCAGAAAAACGGAATCAACTATGTCGTATCATTTCTACGCCAATTTCTTCGATCAACCTTCCCTTTCCACCTTCAGTCGGCCTGTGAACCCCTAACAATTCCTTCACAACTACCACGGCTTCACTGCTCAACTCCCCCTCTTCCAGAAAAGGTCAACTTCCTCCTCCATCACCTTAGACACCAATTGAGCTTCGAATCTGACCGAACCCTAGGTCATCTACCAGAATAGTTTCAAAAAGAATTCGTCCAAGAGTATCGTGGATCTATAAATATAGATAAGTATTTATTTTGATTTTTGGTTTGCTGTATATTTTTGTTTCGATTTTTTTTCCAAGTGGTTTGAACCATTTTTCGTTTACTGTATGGTTCATGTTGGTTCTGGAATTAATGGAATACCCATGCGCGATTGTAACACCTCACCTCCGTTAAGGTCACTCACAAAGGGAATGCCTTAACTTTGATGGAGCGTTTTAGTAGACAGAACAGAATATTACAAGACAGATAAGTAGTACTTGAAAAATTATAACTTTATTACAGCAGAAGCAAAAATAAGTTTGGTTACATCTTTCTAAATCACAATACCAAAACTCAAGTACACAATTATCAACCTTATACAAAATCCTTCAGAATGTAAAGTTTCAAAGCCATAATCCCCAACATAAACTACTATGAAAAAATAGAGTCAAAGCTAAGCAATACTCTAAGCATTTCAAGCAGAGAGAATCAGAATCAAGCTCCTATGTTTCTACCCAGAGCACCTGGGGGGGAAACGGAAAGAAAAGGGGTGAAAACAAACAAGGTCAGACATAAAGTCTGGCGAGTCCAATGACTTCCAGCATATAAACAGATAATATTATCATGACATGTAAATAAAGCTGGATGAAAGATTACATCAACATGAATAACAGATATACTTTAAGTTAACAGAATAAACAGAATGATGTAAACCAAGTTATGTTCCTTACTGACATCTTACTTCTCTGCACTAATACTAGTATAACAGGGTTAGGTGTTACCCTAATGTCTAAACTGAAACAGAATAATCTATACAGAAAGCTAGCAATGGGCCTTCACTACCCCCAACAGATAAAAGGTACAGAAGCAGAATACTAATAATGGGCCTTTACCACCCAAAAAGACAGAAGGTACGGAAACAGAATACTAATAATGGGCCTTTACCACCCAACTAATGGGTCTTTACCACCCCAATAGACAGAAGGTACGGAAACATAATCGGAAATGGAATCAGAGACGAAAACAGAATAATCCCTATGGAAATAGAATGTTAGAATTAGGTGTACACTAGTAATGGACCTTTACCACCCCAACAGACGGTACCACGCAGAAACAGACAGGTGTTACCACCCAACAGAAATACACGGTACCAACAGAAACAAACAGAACTAAGTGTACCCTAAGTCCTACCCCCAAGCGATCTGCTCCCTAATACATAAATACCCTGTGTCGGCCCCCACAGTAGGGTGTATCACTCCCTAAAGTAGCAACTTATTGGCACAGACCTATTTACAGATGTCATGGTGTCTTACATCCTCAGAGCAGACCGGATCCATGCACGCACATGACCCGATTGGAACGCACCATCAACACCCCTCGCCATTATCAGAATGAACCACTTATAATTAGTTTAGTAAGCATGCCCGGACCCCTACATAGCATGGGGTCAAAGTTTTTAATACCAGAAAGGGTTACTGACTAATATGGGTCCCAAACAATAGATGACACAAGTATTTCCCCTCCTAACCTTGTGTCCCCAGACTAACAGATTTCAAATTAACTTGTTTACAAGTTTCAGACTTACATAGTTCAGATTTACTATTTCACAGATCAGACAATCAAGTTAACAAGTTTTCAAACTAACGGATCAGATGTACAGTTTTAACAGACTTTCGGTTTATCTAACTTTGTATTGGGCCTACAGATTCACGAAACAGGTTTGTTAAATTCATCAGTCCAGTTGGTTTAACCCTATCCACCCAACATGTTTTAGACATCATATTTATCTCAGATTTGCATTAATTAAATATTAATGCACAGACCTCTCACATTAGGTCGGTAGCTTGTGGCCGCTGGATATGCCGGGCGGTTCCGGGCAGACTTCTGCCACAAGCCAGACCTAACCTCATGTCTAAGAATGTTTTGGTTATGCCTATGACCTCGCACATTAGACTGACAGTTTGCGGTCGCTGGTTAAGCCGGTTGGTTCCGGGCAGGCTTCTACCGTAAACGGAGTCTAATCTCGTGTCATAGACACTTTATTCCATTATAGAAAATATCAGACTAATTATGTCCATTTAGCAGATTTAACTTCTTTACAAGTTACGGAAGATTGTCCAAAGTTCTATTAACATGTTTTGCTCAATTTTTGATCGAGCCTCCAAATTACAATTATTCAGCTTTCAACAGATTAAGCGATTCAACAGATTTAGCAGATAACAGATCTAGCAGATAAGGAAATTTAGCAGATTAGCAGAACAGGAAATTCAACAGATTCAGCAGATTAGGCAATTCAACAGATTAGCAGATTTAACATTTCTTAAAAATTTTATTTACATATCCTGCCTAATCATAAATTAAGCCAAAACTTACATGCTCAAATCATGGTCATAATTCATAATACAATATATGCCCCCAAATTTTCGTTAAACTTTGCATAGTACAGAACACTCTCTAAAAGCCCCAAATCATGATATGAATTATGCCAAATTATAGCCTTTAATGCCAATATCCAAAAATCCATATTTAGGCGCATTCACATTAATAGTTACCCTATTTTAATATAGGTCCTTACGCCTAAGTTTCATATTCCTTTTTCAAGTCATGAATCGTTATATAAAATATACCCAAAAATCTAGATCTTTAAATTATATTTTCTCAAAATCATATCTTAATTTTTATATGCATTATGTCCCCAAGTTTCAAGTCATATGTTATCATTCAATGATTCCTCTTCTTCCAAATCACAGAGTATGCACAGATCTAGATCTAATTTACAACATATGTCCTTTTCTCAAATCAGTCATAGATCAGTCATGTCCAATTATGCATTATTCATTATTTAATCCAAAATTTAGTGTTCGTGCGTTAATCTCTTATGAGATTTGGCGCAGGCTCGTAGTATCCTGGCTATAGAACGAAAAAAAAGAGTATAGTCATAGAAAAACAGATCCGACAGATAAGAATATGCATAACCTCAAATTCAGATTTATAGCCATGTCAAGATCATAATTAAAGTTCATATCTGAAAATAACTGTACTCACAAAAAGGGAACGATTCTTGTATTCTGGAATCTGTATTCTGACACTGAATAGCTCTCCTTTGGCGTAGACTATCGATTAGATTAGAAAATAGTTGTTCTCTTTTAATTCTATTCAAATTGGAAGAAGATGCACTAGTTCTAGCTTAGATTTCAACAGAGTAGCGACACCATTATTTTATTTTAATTAGAATAGAGGCAGAGTATAGAAAGAATGAAATTGTGTGGAGAGAAAGTGAGGTTTGGTGGTGTTTTTATAGGAGAATAGGGTGATTTAGAGCCTTCAGATCAGTCCAGAAGTCATCAGAACCACCCAGCTCGAAGACAGGTCATCCATCCACTCAGAAGAAGACACATCATCACAGAACACTCCAGATTCTGTGCTGGATCGGTATGGGCGCACTTGGCAGGTGTGCTAGTGTATTTTTTTAACTGGCACACTTCACAAGTGCGCCAGTGTATTCTGGCTTGTTTCCGATTTTTCTGCCTAACTTCGTTCGTCCGTATCTTCTTCATACAGTATCCGTTTTATGCAAACTCGGACTCTATCTCAAGCAGAATTTCGAGACGAACGCAATGGCTCAACCTATTTCCCTTAATTCTTCTCCTAAAATTAAGTATACTTTAATTTGTTACTTATATGTTGATAGAAAATACGGGGTGTTACAGTGATACCTATATTTATAGTAGTTTGATTTAGATAAGATCCACGTCTATCCTATATAGGTTCGGCTACCTAGTTCTTAGGCATTGGGTTTTTCTTTTTTTCTTTTTAGATTTGTATTTTGGTGATAGGAAATTTGATGTTTGTGAAACGGTTTGGCAGAGATTTGTTGCATTAAGTATTGTATTTCCAAGCTGTTGGTCTGTTTGGAATGAAATCGTGATTGAACTTATATAGGTTAGGTTAGGTTAGATTGAGGCTATGAATTTGTTTATTCAATTAGATTTTTGAAACTGTAGCTTCTATGTTGGATTCTTAAATGTATGGCAGTCACTGTATGCATTTCAATAAGGATTTGACTATACATTTACATATATATGAATGTATATGTGTCAGTTTATTTGTTTGTACAGATTTGAAGTAAAAATATATGCATATGTTTGCTTCCTGCAGTTGTTCATTGTACAGCTTTTAGCTGTTCATACCCTGTTCCTTAGTTGTCCATTTCCATTTCTTTAGCTGTTAAAAATCTATATAGATTTGATAGCATATATATACACATATGTTTAGCTCTATACATATATTAGCTGTTTATTTTCCTTAGCTGTTACCTATACCCATAGCTGCTTATTTAGTTGTTCTAAATCTATTCATCAGTTGTTTGTAATCTATTGAGTTTGGATGTATGTGTACATATCCATATATATTTGTTTTCCTCAGCTATGTCCTATCTTATTTTTTTTCTTTCTTTCTTTAGCTGTTCGAAAACTATCTTATTCAGCTTTTCTTGAACAGTGGAGACTTGATGTGTGTGTATATATATATATATTCAGCTGTTCATTTACTGTTCTTGAAAGAACAAGACATGCACACATAAATAATTATAATGAATATATATATATGTGTGTGTCTGTGTGTGTGGTTGTTTCTCTTTTTATTTTATTATTTTAGTTGATACCCTCTTTTTTTTCATTCGTTACAGTGGTCATAGGAAGGCCACAGGAAAGAAGGAAGTGGGAGAAAGGCAACAGTAAGAAATAGAAAAGGTGAGGGGAAACAGTAGTAGTTTGAAGAAGGTCAGAAAGAAAAGGGGGTGCAATAGTAAAGAAGAGATAGAGTAGAACCGGACGCAACAATAATATATATTGTGTTTTTTTCTTCCTTTCTTAGTGTTTCGCATTGTACAGACAGGAACATGTATATGATGTCATAATTTACTGATAAACAGTAGTGTACAAGGTAAGATATATTAATTTCTTATTTTACTTTTATAATTTACATCATAGTTTCTTGTTGCTATTAGAATTGTTGAAAGTTCAAAAGTTAGAATCTAAGATTATATGAAGCATGTTTCAGTTTCTGTCTTCCTTGGATGGACTATTTCGGTCGGTAACTGTTTAGATGGTAAATTATATGTCTTGCGATTTACTGTTGATGATGTCATGAAATATGATATAAACTATTATGTTTTTAATTCATAAGTAATTGCATATTCAGTAGTGAATCCAAGGCATATCGCATCACTGTCCAGTATGTTGAATCTAGAGAGTTAATTGGATGACAATGTTATGTAATCAATTGTTGATCGTGCATGGTGGTTTGCTCCTTTTGTTGAAGTAAACATTTTTAAATAATAATATAATTTATCAGCTATAAAATCACATAGTTTCTACTTACGCTAACAAACCACCTACAGCATAACCAGCTGAAGTAATCAAAATGTATGTGCCATTATCTCAGGGAACTATAAATTAGCCAATGGTTTTCTTGTAGTTCTAATATAAAGAACTATGTTTTTGCCTTTGTACAAACAATAATATATATTGTTTTCTTTGTATTAATACTTCCAGTTCCATACGTAAATATGTTTCCAGCTTCCATATGTGCATACATATATTTGTTTGTTCCATACAAATATATGTATGAATGCATATGGAGGTTTGTGCTGGATATATGGCCTGTGTTTATGTTGTGTACAAGCTCTAGATTGGTTTAATATTTTCAATCTCGCATAATTTCGATGCACTATAAATAAAATTCAACTAACTAAATTAATGAAAATAAATTAATATCATTGTATTTATTAAAATAACAGTTTCAATTCCAATCAGTATAGAATTCAAAACTCAACAATTAACATTCTAGGTTTTAAAACGATATTCTACTTATATAAAAATCCTTTTGTAATTATATATAAATTATACGTCCATATATTTCTTAATAAACAAATTATATTTTGTAAACCCATTTAAAATTCCAAATCTATATTTAAATAATAAAATATATTAAATATTAGACTACCAAAAATACGGGTCATTACATTCTTTCCCCCTTAAAGGAATTTCGTCCCCGAAATTGCTAAGTAAGAGGAATGTTCCAATCTCAGTTATTACCAAAATAATTATTATGGAATTATCATCAAAATTCGAACTTATATAAATTTATGAAAAAATTCATGAATATCTCTACAGCATTGCTCGATCAGACTTACTACATCCGCCACTCCGTGCCTCACACATCCCAAAAGAGAACAAAACCAAATGGTTACCCGGTTCCGGGGTATAAAAGCAATAATTAACCAACAATATTAAGATTTACCTTTTTGTCAACCCGCCAAACTCAAATTCCAAAGCAACTAGCAGCCCTTTTTATTTTCAACTTGCACTTAGCCCGATATACAATAACCATTTCAGGGTTAAATCCTTTTGGTTTCATTTTATATTTGATTTCATTCAAGTTTATTATATTGGATTCTATTATCTTCATTTCCATTTTATTTATCTTCCTATTTATTAAATCATTTGACGAATTTATTCGATCCATCTTACAAACAACCAAGCAACAATGCACAATCCATTTAACCAAATCAAACAACTTGTATTTCCAAACTCTAAATTTTAATTCCAATATCCAACTCTTAACCATGTTAAGTTTCAAACTCATATTCAATTAACTGTTTATTTTTCTAATTTATACACCGCCATTTCAAACTCAAATTTTTATTTCTATTTCAAACATTATCCGTTTTCTCTTTCTAATTTCATATATGAAAAATTATGGTTATATTAGGCCATTCCAATTCATACTCTAATTCAAATTCGATTCAAATAAATCAAACAACTCAAAATCTATCATAAAATTATTCCTTTCCTATATAAAAATATAATATGGCCAAAATTATTTCATCTGACCATCTTTATAAAACATTATTGTGTCAGTTTCTAGTTCAAAATCGAACTGGTCAAATAACACAATATAAAACCTTTTTATATAGAATTTACAAATACGCTCTCATATATATACACTCAAACTCAATCTACGGTGTTACTAACCCCATCTCTATTGAGTTACGTCACAGAGCCAAGGTTACTACTCATCCAATAGCTCTGATACCACTGTAACGACCTGGTAGGAATTCGATGCCCGAATTCTGACAATAATACATAAACCATGCATTACATGCCAAAACTCCAGTACCGAAAACACCAGATAGTTATTAGAAAGAATTTAGAGGGTGAGATAAGAAAGAAAGAAATATTAGAATAGAAGAAGAAGAAGAACCAACATACACAACTGAGCCAGAGTCTCACATCGCAGCGGAACAAAATATAATATAGAAATAACTTTATTGAGAGCTTGAAATAACTTACAATCATCAGAGTACATCCATAAATTTGGACAGTTATAATAGTTTGTCCTCATATATATCACACAACGTAATAGTAACAGTATAACACTGAACTTCTTTAGCTCGTTCTTGAATTTCACAGCATTCGAAAACCTGAACCTGCAAAACGGGCTAACCCGAGCATTACAAACGATGGGTCAGTCTGGTGAACCAGAGTGAGAGAAACTCGCTAAGTTTATATAACATCCATATTGATTTTAAAGTTCAAAAATTCTTTTGAAAGAAAAAGGATAATAGTAAGACCAACCCACACATAAACACAGACGGTTTTTACCTTACTATAACCCAAAACATATTTGAAATCAATACTTGTCTGATATTATAATAGTGTCTAAATACAAATAAATAGAATCTAGCAGAACGCTTGCATCTCACGCTCCACATATATAGTATACAAACAAAACCGCGGGCGCTTATTGGAGATTGGATTCTGACTATGACAAGGTATGGAACCACCTGCCGCTAGTGTATCTCTAGAGGCGAATACACTGGGTTCAACAAGAACGTCTTGCCACCCGGCCCACACATGACCGACCACTCATTTCTCTTAAGTGTATAGAATGTATATCACCAACGGTTGGGAGCTACCCACCATTTCCCGAAGAGGGACAGCATCGAAATAGATTAAAGATGCAAAAGGAATTTCTCTGGATAGGTGATTATACACCCTAATGGGAGCGACCCACATAGTCATGCTACCTGCCCGATTTTTGTCATTTCCCGGTTAATGAGGCTTGAGGTTAGAATTTACCCTTAGAGCATCTGGCCACCGTTTACTTTGAATGCCACATCCTCAGATCCGCCACATATCACTAATTGACTTCCACAAAAATATCCGAGTTGGGAGCTACCCAACTATGACACGTTTGAAGAAACCAACGTACGCGACCCCATTGGAAATACTCTAACAGACATTCGTCCATACAAGTCATCCAGGAATAGGATGAACCGAAGGCACCCTCCTACTGCAACCAATATAGGAATCACCCCATGGATCAATAGTGAGCAGTCCTTGCAATCCACAAATTCCAACTACGACAGAACCCCAGTATATCTCCGGGTCGAATCAGAGATTGTAAGTGGTTCTTCCGTTTTACGAAGATCTATGGTCTTCAATGCTCCATCTCGATCATCATCTGATGTCTTCTATATTTCGTATTTGTTGGTCGGAATGGTTTTCGAATATAAATTCGATCCTGGTCTTTCCGTACCAACCATCGTAAAGGTCAGATTTGATAGTCGGTTATTTAACTATCAAATAAAACAGGCATTCAATCATAAAAGAAAAATAGATTTATTGTTTCAGTATTTAGCATCACTTGGCTTCTTTGATTAAAATAATTAAAGAATGATTAACTTAGATATCCCAATATTGGGAAAAACATAACTTATTATTTTAGTATACTAAAATCGCAAAACAGTTTCATTTTAATATTTGGAAAATATCTTATAATAGTATCTAATACTCCATTTGACTATCATTTTCACAATATGTAATATAGCATATTCATTTTCTAAAACTTAGAAATCAGTTTAACTTATTATCCGTAAAATGACGTTACGCAAATCTCTTTCGTTTCGTTACTTTGAAAACGTCATCTCATATTCTCGAACCCTTGTTATTTCTTTACTTTGGAAATCTCATTATATATTCTCAAATCATTCAACTAACGTTGCATTATTATTTGTCTTATGGAAATAATAAATTATTTTTACATTCTACCATTATCAGCTAATATTATCTTTAGATAATCCCGAAGTCGTTCAAGTTAGGGTACTTTAGTTACCTCTCAGACCTTGATCAACAACGTTCTTATCTTAAGATAAATACGAACTGTAATTCAAAAACTGATATTCATTCACATTCAATTAAATTTATTTAATTCAAAATATAGCTTTAAAATTCTAATTTATCTTTTGGATGTCTCTTTGTAATCTAATTAATGTTGCTTAATTCATCGATTACTTAATTACTAACTAAACATCACTCTTATTAACTTTAAACTTATTTAAATACTTTGTTCCCTAAATTGGATTATTATTACAAATCATGTCGCCTACTTCTTTTACCATACTCTATTACAAATCCCTTTTTACCAATCCCCTTCTCTTTCTGGGAATCTCATTCCATTCCATTTACTTACTTAATTCCACACTTAAGTATTTCTAATTCAAAATCAGCTTATTTACTTCTCATTCTCTTTATAAACCTTGTTTTACATCTCAGGTTTAATTATAATTCTTTTTATATCTTCATCTTTATTTGCTTAATCCAAACGTTAAGTAAACCTTTTATTTGAACTATGCGTTCGCTTAAATCCCTTTATAGCTTCATTACAAACTCGAATTCAAATATAAAACTCGTTCATAACCTCTTCTCGAAGTTTAGCTAAATTCCATTCCAAAATCGGTTACTTACCTAAATGTATTTCATTTAAGAAGTAATTACATAAATTAAAACAAATCATTCACTTCAACATTAACTACTGTAAAATCAGTTAATTGCTTTATTTATTGAAATAAATAAAAATATCTCTTTTAAAATCTTATTAATATTAAACAATTATTCGTTAGCTTTTTCATTTAGTTCATTATTAACCAACTAATTTAATAGTCGATCTTAGTTAAAATGGAAATCGGTTAACTCAAAACATGATTATTTCTTTAATCAATTCCAGTTAATTCCTCCTTTAAATTAATTAATAATATAATTAATTTAAATAACTTCATTTAATTGTTTCTTAGAAATAATTAATCGAATTCTTAACCGTTAGGTTATTTCCTGCTCATCTGCTTACAATTTCTATTAACATAAGCACTCACTTTATCAAAACAATTTAATAATAACTTATAAACTTTTGAATAATAGTAATACTTATTTTCTTTTAATATTTCTCTATTCAAAATAATTTATTTAAAACCTATTTTTAGTTATAAAATAAATTTATAACTTCATTACGGTCGACTCACTTGATGATAAAAATCCATATTTGTATAATGATTGACTGATAGACAATGTTATGCCAAATTACTCAACCAATATTGCCTACTGATTAAAACAAATCAGATGTTGAATAAAATTCAACGGTTATCAATCAATCAACTGTCCAGTCAGAATTGTTCATATTTGAAAATAAATAATACTCAATATACTTGAGGAATCCCGTTAGATCCCTCCAACCTGTTCTTCCCTGTATCCAAAATGGTTAGCACAAATTAAATCATTCCATTCCATTTATCTAATAATAAATAATGACCATCAATCAATTAACAGATCATTCAAACAATTTCAAATACATTTATTTTATAAATGTGACCAATCAAGGGAAATTACCTTTATTGGATTAAATAATTAAAACAACGATTATGTATTTTACTGAAATTAAATGACCGTTTAATTCCATTGGTTAAATCAACAATAAATATGTAACTAGAAAACGGTCAACCTCTAGCAACCGAAGCACACAAAATAAAAACCCAATTTACAAAAAATACAAATGGGAAGAACTGAGTGAGTTTAACTCACCATGATTTGGTTTGGTAATTAATGTCGGTTTTTAATTAAATTAAACATCAGTTTAATTTAATTAAAAATTCGACTTGCTTCCAGTCCTGACTGATCCTGCTCTATCTCGATATTCTCGTCTCTACGGTCCAAACGAGACCGACCGTGCTAAAATCTGTTAATATATGTGCGATATATCTTATTAATAAATTTATAAAGTAATTAAATTTCTTTCCGTTTCCCTTTTTAAAACATGGATCATACAATTTTCTAATCAGGCCTTACCTTCAGACTTCGGCCTGCTACCCAACCCACATCCACTTCAACTGTAACATCCACAAAACCCTACCATCATATCCCCCAACTCATTCGATCCATCCGCCTCCACAAAAATCAGTCCTATGGCCGAAATCGATCCTCCAGAAAAACAGAATCAACTGTGTCGTATCACCCCTACGCTAATTTCTTCGATCAACCTTCCCTTTCCACCTTCAGTCGGACTGTGAACCCCTAATAATTCCTTCACAACTACCACGGCTTCACTGCTCAACTCCCCTTCTTCCAGGAAAGGTCAGCTTCCTCCTCCATAACCTTAGACAGCCAATTGAGCTTCGAATCCGACCGAACCCTAGGTCATCTACTGGAATAGTTTCAAAAATAATTCGTCCAAGAGTATCGTGGATCCATAAATACAGATAAGTATTTAATTTGATTTTTGGTTTGCTGTATATTTTTGTTTCAATTTTTTTCCAAGTGGTTCAAACCATTTTCGTTTACTGTATGGTTCATGTTGGTTCTGTAATTGATGGAATACCCATGCGCAATACCTATATTTATAGTAGTTTTATTTAGAAAAGATCCACGTCTATCCTATATAGGTTCAGCTACCCAGTTCTTAGGCATTGGGTTTTTCTTCTTTTCCTTTCAGATTTGTGTAGTCGTGATAGGAAATTTGATGTTTGCGAAATGGTTTGGCAGAGATTTTTTGCATTAAGTATTGTATTTCCAAGCTGTTGGTCTGTTTGAAATGAAACCCTGATTGAACTTATATAGGTTAGGTTAGATTGTGGCTATGGATTTGTGTATTTAATTAGATTTTCGAAACTGTAGCTTCTATGTTGGATTCTTAAATGTATGGCAGTCACTGTATGCATTTCAATAAGGATTTGACTATACATTTACATATATATGAATGTATATGTGTCAATTTATTTGTTTGTACAGATTTGAAGTAAAAATGTATGCATATGTTTGCTTCCTGCAGTTGTTCATTGTACTGCTTTTAGTTGTTCATATCCTGTTCCTTAGTTTTCCATTTCCATTTCTTTAGCTGCTAAAAATCTATATAGATTTGATAGCATATATATACACATATGTTTAGCTGTATACATATATTTGCTGTTTATTTTCCTTAGTTGTTACCTATACCCATAACTGCTTATTTAGTTGTTCTAAATCTATTCTTCAGTTGTTTGTAATCTATTGAGATTGGATGTATGCGTACATATCCATATATATTTGTTTTCCTCAGCTATGTCCTTTCTTGTCTTTTTTCTTTCTTTCTTTAGTTGTTCGAAAACTATCTTATTTAGCTTTTCTTGAACAGTGGAGACTTGATGTGTGTGTATATATATATTCAGCTGTTCATTTACTGTTCTTGAAAGAACAAGACATGCAGACATAAATAATTATAATGAATATATATATATATATATATGTGTGTGTGTGTGTGCGGTTTTTTCTCTTTTTATTTTATTATTTCAGTTGATACCCTCTTTTTTCATTCGTTACAGTGGTCATAGGAAGGCAACAGGAAAGAAAGAAGTGGGAGGAAGGCAACAGTAAGAAATAGAAGAGGTGAGGGGAACAGTAGTAGTTTGAAGAAGGACAGAAAGAAAAGGGGCGCAATAGTAAAGAAGAGATAGAACAGAAGCGGATGCAACAATAATATATATTGTGTTTTTTTCTTTCTTAGTGTTTCTCATTGTACAGACAAGAACATGTATATGATGCCATAATTTACTGATAAACAGTAGTGTACAAGGTAAGATATATTAATTTCTTATTTTACTTTTATAATTTACATCATAGTTTCTTGTTGCTATTAGAATTGTCAAAAGTTCAAAAGTTAGAATCTGAGATTATATGAAGCATGTTTCAGTTTCTATCTTCCTTGGGTGGACCATTTCGGTCGGTAACTGTTTAGATGGTAAATTATATGTCTTGTGATTTACTGTTAATGATGTCATGAAATATGATATAAACTATTATGTTTTTAATTCATAAGTGGTTGCATATTAAGCAATGAATCCAACGCATATCGCATCACTGTCCAGTATGTTGAATCTAGAGAGTTGATTGGACGACAATGTTATGTAATCAATTGTTGATCGTGCATGGTGGTTTTTCCCTTTTGTTGAAGAAAGTGTTTTAAATAATAATATAATTTATTAGCTATAAAATCACACAGTTTCTACTTACGCTAACAAACCACCTACAACATAACCAACTGAAGTAATCAAAATGTATGTGCCATTATCTCAGTGAACTATAAATTAACCAATGGTTTTCTTCTATTTCTAATAAAAAGAACTATGTTTATTGAGATGACCCCAAACCCCGTTCAGACGGAGACGAGGGTAATCTTTGGAATATAACATAGAAACAGATAATAGCAGAACAGAATTAAATAAATACACCAGATAATGTACAATAGAATACACTGGATAAACGTAATCATCAAAGTTACACAGTATACAGGATCATACTTACTACAAATACAGTTCAGCTATACATAAATGTCTACAGCGGAAACAAACAAAATATGTACAATAGGAGCTGAACAACATAAAAAGAGATAAATAATTGCATCCATCCTCAGCTCCAGCTATCCCGATAAAGCCTGATAAACCTGAATACAAGGCTGCCCGTGTAGAAAAAAGGGCACCCGAGTTTGAAAGTGAAACAAACTACGAGTCAGTCATGGGACTGGTATGAGAAATCTACTCAACACATTTATAATATGGCTGATCACAGGACCACGCCACTTTCATGGAACGGGTTTACTCCATTGGATTGACAGTGCTTTAAAAACAAATCTTTCTTTTAAACATCGCAATGCTTTTTATAAAAATGGAGCCATTATAAGACTTAGTTCCCATCACACAATGCAACGCAAACCGGAGGATAGAGTTTTTACCTTATGATGGCCTAGATACGCTTGATACGAATAAAACAAAAGCATTTGATATTACTACTAGTGTTTATATGTTTGAAAACAATTTCAATCATAACTATCAATCATAGACGACATTAATGCCCCATACCACTATGTCGCCATATATAGGTATACAATCAAAACCGCACAGTCACGTATTTGGAAATTGGATTTCCGTCATGAACCAAGGCAAAAGATAGTCCTTACCGACTTCGAGACAATCTAGCCCATGTCTCAGGGTCAGAGCACATCGACCCTTTGGATCGTCAGGGCCGGTCCACCGATGTGGATTATTATACCTGAACACTACGTTTCCCCGCCCTTTGGGGCGTAAACGAGCCAACGAATGACTCCATCGGACCCGGATCGTCTGATCAAACCGAGGCGCCTCGCAACAGTAACAACCACATAAGTCAAACTCGTCAGGGCGTGTAAAACCACTAATGCCACTTCTAGCTAGAAAGAAACGCAGGCCCTACTTGATGTCCTCTCCCGTTTCTGGTTCATACCGGGGTGTGAGGCTCGCGATTTTACGTTATACACAAAGCAACGCCACGCAGGCGGTGCTTTGATCATCACCACAAGACTTTGCTTTTCAACAGAAGCCCTGATCATTGCATCTCAGCATGCCACACAGGCAATTCACACCGTGCAACTGATGGCTATCAATCACACAGAATAAATTCCAATGTCAGGCACACTGTCCATTTGCAAGTCCGTTCTGGGTCTGAACGAAACCGGAGGCACTAAATACCTCGCAAACCCATCGATCACCACGTACGTCTGGACGATCACCACTTATTATCCATATTTCAGGATGCCTCCCAATCAGGACCTCGGTTACCATCCAAACGAGGTGAAGATCTCCTGTCTTCGACCACCGTCTTCATCTTCGATTCATTATCGTCGATTCAGTTATTCAGAATGGGATAAACCCGGTCTTTCTGAGAAACTCGCGTATATAATAAATAAGTGCAACACTAACATACATACGCATCATTTCAATTCATTAGTCACTTTCCGTCAATCAGTAAGAGAGCGATTTCCCAAATATTAACCCCGAAGGCCGAAACCAACATCAGATCAATACCCAAAAAACCATTCGACTTAGCCAACCTTCAGTTAATTTCTAAATTTCACATCCATATCGTTTATAATATTTTATAACGATTTATTGCTATTTTTATTTATTTTAAAATAGCCAATTTATTCAAAACGACGCTTCGGGCCATAACGCGACCGTGGCGCTGTTTTTCTTCAGATTTGATTTACACATATCTGAAAATTTAACCATTGGATCTTCACAAAATTGATATCATTAGAAAGATCTTTTCAAAACGAATCCAACGGTTCCAGTTTCGGGAAAATCCAACGGTCGGATCTCCCGGTATAATCGTTTGAAGTTTCGATTTCAAAATACGAACTGCAGCGTCGTTATTCGATTATATATAATTATATTTATATATAAATATAAATATAATCGATTCTGGCGCTATTTTTCTTCAGATTTGAATTAAACATTCCAGGCAATCCAACCGTTGGATTTTTACAAAGTTGGTGCCGTTGGAAAGGTTTTTCCAAAGCGGACCCAACGGTTGCGATTTCAGGAAAATCCGATGGTCGGATCTTCCGGTATAATCGTTTGAAATCACGGTTTCAAAATACGAACTGCAACGTCGTTATTCGATATATTTTAATTCTATTTATATATATATCGATTCTTCGATTTCAAAGCTATATTCTTTTCATACATTTGATAAAAATGATATTTTTATCCAACTGTCTTCTATTTCAACACTTCACTATATTTAACAATTCATGTATATAATAAAAAGGTGATTTTTATTGTAAAACAATTCATTTCAAAACTCTATTATTTTATATAGTTCATATAGGTAATAAAAATAGGATTTTTATTATAAAACAATTTCTTTCAAAACGAGATTATTTTATGTAGTTCATATAGATGATAAAAATGTGATTTTTATTATAAAACAATTTATTTCAAAATATGAATACCATTCAACACATGAATTTCAATTCAACACATGAATTTCAATTCAACGAATGAATATCGATTCAACACATGAAGGTTTTCTATAGTTTATATAAATAGATAAAAAGGTGATTTTTATATTTAAAACACGAATACCATTCAACACATGAATTTCAATTCAATGAATGAATATCGATTCAACACATGAAGGTTTTCTATAGTTTCTATATATAGATAAAAATGTGATTTCTATATTTAAAACACGAATACCATTCAACACATGAATTTCAATTCAACGAATGAATATCGATTCAACACATGAAGGTTTTCTATAGTTTCTATATATAGATAAAAATGTGATTTTTATATTTAAAACATGAATACCATTCAACACATGAATTTCAATTCAACGAATGAATATCGATTCAACACATGAAGGTTTTCTATAGTTTCTATATATAGGTAAAAATGTGATTTTTATATTTAAAACACGAATACCATTCAACACATGAATTTCTATCCAACGAATGAATATCGACTCAACACATGAAGGTTTTCTATTCAACGAATAAATATAGTTTCAACAAATGAAAATAATTCAAACACATGAATATTATTCAAAATTTCGGCAGCATAACGGCAGGGTAGTTAAAACCGGGACCGTCCCTAGTACGGCTCCTCGCTCTACCTTAAAACCTCGCGGTTTTTGACAATGGGGATCATGCATCTAGTTCGCACGCAGGCGGCATGTATATATTTATTTCATTTCCACAAACTAATCCTATGTGGTTTCAACCAAATATTTCTCAACCACAAATGGGTATTTTTCAACCACAATCAATCAATATCAACCACAAACAATTCCAATCAACCATTCGCTATCAATCAATTTTCACACCAATCACAACCAATAAATATCGTCCATGGTTTGTGGACGAGGGGCGTATATATATATATATATATATATATATATAGCAATTCACTTCTATTTCCACACATATATAATTTTTACAACGCATATATAACTTATACATCGAACGTACAACTTATACAACGCTTATACATGAGGTGTACAACGCTTATATAACTCATACATCGACTATATAATTTATACATCGTCGTTTTCCATATCGTTTATAAATTAGAAATCTCACATTGGGTTCCACTCCACCAAAAATAGCAGAAGGCTCAGAAAAATATGCGTTCTCTTCTAGAATGTAGAAGACGTCCCCATGAGTCTACTATCTCTTGTTTCACTGAATTTCATCAAGAAACGAAAAAGAAATGATTTTTACAGTGAAAACAAAAACCGTAGCGCTTTAAACTGCTATTAAATAGTTTATTTAAAAATCAGTCGTACCTTTCTATTTCTGTTCAAAACTAGGTTTTGAAAATTCGTGAAATCCGTAGCACTTCGTCCCGATCAGGTTGCACGACGTCGAAGAGGGTGGAAAGGGCTTTCCGCGCAGGGGTGTGGGGTCGGGTTCGGTGGTCGGAATTGTGAGGGGCGGCGCGACGAACTTCGGAGCTTCGAGGGGCTGCTGCGCACGAAACACGAGGCGTGGGAGGTCGAGGTGGGTGTTGATTTGAAGATGAGTAGGAGGGCTTCCGAGATTTGGTGGTGGCGGGGGCTGATTCGGTCGTAGTTGATCAGAAAACGGCCGGGAAGTTGGGAAGCTTTCCGCCTTTAATTCGAGGGTTACGGGTTTTATTTCGGTCAACGAGGAAGTGGGAAGAAGAAATTCTATTGGCTGGGGTTTATAATTATTTTTAATTTATTTAATTTTCGAAAATACCCCACTTCACATACGAACACCAATTCAAACCCAACGACTGTCGTCACTAGCGTTTTACCCCCATTCCGAACACAATGGGATATGTTTCATAGGCCCATTCGACTGTTTCAGTCAGTTATTATTCAAATTAAAATATATAACATTCAATATTCGATTTGAACATACATTTCAATTTGCCAGGGCCACAAACTAATTCGGAAAATTCCAGAAAAATAAATCTGGCTATGTTTTGACGATACGGTCCCAACAAAACAAGTTTCGTCGAATTCTGAGACCGTTTGCAAAAAGGCCCATTTCTGGTCGATCCAATTTAACTATAATTGATCAAAACACGTTTTCCTTTGCCACGCTCACATACTAGCTTCAAAAATTATGAAATTTGAAACCTAGCAATAACTTCACATCCCGGATCCAACAAAAGTGGTTTCGTCGAATTCCGAGGTCGTATGCAGGCCAATTTCACGGGCTATATAAATTCCATAGCGACCTTTCTGAAAATTCATTTGGCCATAACTTTTGCTTCCCGCTATGAAAATTCGATTTTTCAGATTCGTTAGAAAGGTATTCACTAACAGATTTAAATATTTTTGGTTTCACTCAAATCCGTTTTGTTTTGCACCCGGTACAGTCCGACAAAGTTTGAATTCAATTTTTGAAACTGCAGCGCAATTTCAGGCCTTGTTTATAATTAAAATTAATTATATTCGTTTTCAAACATCGATTCAAACTCACTTTTCATCGCTATTATTTAAAATATTTATTTTAAATATTTAAAATCCTTTATTTTAGCCAATTTAAAAAATTTAAATTGGTTCAGATTTTCTGGGTCGTTACAATCTCCCCCATTTAAAACTTTTCGTCCTCGAAAAGGAACAAAGTCGAAAGTAGTTTGATTCGTCAACTCTACGTTCGATCTGGCTTCCATTCTCCAACTTTTCAGTTTCTGAGAATTTTCAAATTCTTCAAAAATTTGGTTAACACCCGGAATTTTCGAAAATTTTCGCCATAACCTCCTTTGTACGGGGAGAGGTTTGGAAATTTATTGGACCGTATTAGGTACCCAACAAATCCTAATAAGCATACACATATTTATAGTGATATATTCTAGTGTTTACAAGGGAGCGTGTATTGATAATAACTCCAGAGAATAAATTCTCGTCACCCTGTCAAAGCCTGAGGGAGTGTGTATTTTAAATGCTCTAGAGGATAAATCCTCGTCACCTCGTCCCGTGTGGGAAATAAATAGTCCATGTGCCGTATCTAATAACTAGAGAGACGTGATTATTGTCAACTCCAGACCCATGTGGGGGTTTTATTAATCTGGCAATTTAATCGTTACAATTTAAATAGTCCATATCAGTCATCAGTTCAACCTGTAAAATATAGTCCTCGCCATACAAGCCTCTCGCTCGTATGGTAAATGTTTCACCTCGTCACACAAGCTCCAAATGCTTATGTGGTATATGATGAAGTATGCCTATCTTCAGAAGTATGCCATGCAGTGTAGTTCAAAATTAATTGTTACTATCCTATGGCGACATTTATTTTTACACACAGAATAACCAGCACTCCGCATCCAATGGCATTCACAAGAGTTGATATAACAATATTTCGCATACAACTCATTAAGGTTTACCTATTTGTCGGGCACGCAAATAAAATCTTTACTCAACAGCTATCCATTTACCTGTTCAAACATATATAATGCACAAGTATATATATTTCTATCTATTTTTAAGTCAGTTCAATGTGTGATTTAAATGAATAAATTCTACCATTATCCTATTATTGATTAAATTAACTATCGTTTTAATAACTTTAATTAATCAAATCTACAATCACACAACACAACCAACAATCAAATTGTTTTTAACTTTTCAAGGTCATACAAATCAATTCCTAAATTCTTTTAAAATCATTCAGACTATAGAGTTAAAAGTGCACATCCATGAAAAGAAAATAACAACAGAGTAGAGAACTAATTGGTAATGCAAAGTATGGTAAATGTACCTTGCACCGGAGTCAATCAGAGATATCTACTCGGCATCTAGGATAAGCTTTTTGAATGCTCTCCTCAGTTTCCCAAGTACAATCTCGCAGATCTCCACTCCATTGCACTTTGACTAAGTGAACCTTCTTGTTCCTCAGCTCTTTTGTTTCTTTGCCGATGATCTTTAGCGGCTCTCTTCTCACAGCTAATTCAGGGGTAATTTCAATATCCTGTTGAGCTGCTTCTTCCACGATCAAGTCTGGATCATGAACGTGCTTTCGAAGTTGAGATATGTGAAATACATCATGTACTCCAGGCAACCAATCAGGCAATTTAACCTTGTAAGCGAGAGTCCCGATCCGTTCCAGAATAGGAAACGGACCAATGAATTTGGGCGCCAACTTCCCAGTTTTACCGAACTGGATAACTCCTCTCATCGGCGATACTTTCAAATATACGTAGTCGCCAACAGCAAAGGATATATCTCTTCTTCTTCTATCGGCATAGCTCTTTTGTCGGCTTTGAGCGGCTAGTAATCGTTTCTTGATGAAATCGACATTGTCGGCAGCTTCTCGGATCATATCAGGCCCTAACACAAGTCTATTACCGGGTTCGACCCAACAAGCAGGAGATCGGCACGGTCTACCATATAATGCTTCGAATGGCGACATTGTCAGGCTCGCCTGGTAGCTGTTATTATATGAGAATTCAGCCAAATGCAGATGGTCTTCCCACGGTCCACCGAAATCTAGAACACATGCCCATAATAGATCTTCTAGTATACGATTCACCCTCTCAGTCTGACCGTCTGTCTGAGGATGATAAGCGGCGCTTAAGTTCAACTTCGTTCCGAGCTCGACTTGAAATGCCTCCCAGAATTTGCTAGTGAATATTGTATCTCTATCACTGACTATACTGAGCGGCACTCTATGTAGTCTAACTATTTCCTTGAAGTATATCTGCGGCAGACTCTGAGCAGTTCTGCTTGATCTGACAGGTATGAAATGGGCGGTCTTCGTGAAGCGATCTACGATCACCCAAATACTGTCATTTCCTTTTCTGGTTCTGGGCAGACCATCAATTAAATCCATAGAAATATGTTCCCACTTCCAACCTAGAACATCTAGCGGTTGTAACAATCCAGCCAGCTTCTGTTGGTCGCTCTTGACTAGTTGGCAAGTAGGGCATCGGCTAACGTATATTGAAACGTGCCTTTTCATAGCCTTCCACCAGATTGTTCGCTTGAGATCGTTGTACATTTTGGCTACACCAGGATGGATACTCAACTTGGACTTGTGACACTCGTCTAACACTTCCCTTTTGAGCTCGGGGATGTCAGGAACACAAATCCTTCCTTTCAACCTCAGGGTCTCGTCGTTATCAATTTGAAAACACGAGGGTTCGCCTTTCTGAATCCTTTTGATCATATCCTTAATAAAATTATCCTCCTTCTGAAGAATAGATATTTTGTCAATCAAGGAAGTCGTGATAATAAAACTGGCGATCATTACATTCTTTCGGCTCAGCGCATCGGCCACGACATTGGCTTTCCCTGGAGTATATATAATTTCAAAGTCATATGCTGCAAGAAACTCCAGCCAACGTTGTTGCCTCAGATTCAAGTCCTTCTGGGTGAATAGATACTTTAGCGACTGGTGATCTGTAAACAATTCAAATCTCTCACCCAGAAGATAGTGTCTCCAGATTTTCAAGGCGAATACTATAGCCAATAACTCAAGATCATGAGTTACGTAGTTTTTATCATGCGGCTTCAGCTGACGGCTAGCATAAGCAATCACTTGACCCCTTTGCATTAACACTGCGCCAAGGCCTTCTCTAGAAGCATTAGTCCAGACTTTCAAATCCTGATTGCCATCGATGATGGTTAACACTGGAGCAGTCGTTAGTCTTAACTTTAGCTCTTCAAAAGCCTCCTCACTTTCTGGAGTCCATTTGAATTTAGAGTGCTTCTTCGTAAGCTTCGTTAAATGACCAGATATCTTCGAAAAGTTTTTAACGAACTTCCGGTAATAGCTAGCCAATCCGAGAAAACTGCGGACTTCAGTGGGGGTACTGGGCTGTTTCCAATTCTGAATAGCTGTGATTTTACTTGGATCCACAGCAATTCCTTCTTTCGATACGACATGGCCCAGAAATTTCACTTCATCTTGCCAGAATATACATTTGGATAGTTTGGCTTTTAATACATTCCTTCTGAGGATTTCCAGAACCTGTTCCAAATGCTTTTCAAGTTCGGCCTTTGATTTAGAGAAGATTAGAATATCGTCAATGTAAACCAAAACAAATTTATTCAAAACTCCCCTGAACACTCTATTCATCAGATCGACGAAGTATGCTGGAGCGTTACATAAGCCGAACGGCATTACTAACCACTCGTAGAATAAGTCGGGACCTCAGAATGCTGTCATTGGAACACACTCTTCGGCAATTCAAAGTTGATGGAAACCTGTAGCTAGGTCCATTTGTGAAAATACTTGTGCGCCGTTTAATCGATCCAACAAATAATCAATCCGCCGCAATGGATATTTGTTCTTTATGGTCTGCTTGTTCAAATCACGATAATCCACACATAGCCGTAGAGTACCGTCAGATTTTGGGACAAACACCACTGCTGCTCCCCAATCAGAGAAACTAGGCCTGATCAGACCTTTCCATACTAGCTGTCGTGTTTGATTGTCTAATTCCTCTTTCTCTTTTAAGGACATTCTTTGAATAGCGTGAACTACCGGCCTGGCATTCGGAATTAAAGCAATTTTGAAATCAATTTCTCTCTACGGAGGTAAGCGAACAACTTCTTAAAACACATCCGCATAGTTCTGGACGACAGGAATATCTTTTATAAGGTCGGGAATATTCTCTGTAACATCAGGGATATCCTCTATTTGGGCTGGAGAAACATCGAGAGCTGCCCAGAAGTCTTTTCTATTAGATTTCTGACCTTCACACGGTATGGTTATATAATTCCCTGATTTAATCTTAGCCCTAACAACTCTCTCGGCGCATCTAACCTCTGCTTCATATTTGGTTAGCCAATCCAATCCCAGAATAAGATCGAATTCATTAAAATTCATGACGATAGAGATAGTAGGGAATTTATAGCATGAGAAAGAGACAGGTACTGCACAAACCAAACTGAGATCGATGGACCCCCCCAACCGGATTTTGGACAGTCATTGGTTCTTTGAGCTTCTTCACATTCAAATTCAACTTCTTAACTGCATTCTTGGCAATGACGCTTCGTGACGCGCCTGTGTCAAACAGTACTTTGACTGGAATGTTCTTAACAGTAAGCGTGCCTTCCAAAACATCAGACCTTCCCTGACTAGCTGAGGGTGCTAAAGTTTCTGCCACTTCATTCACTTGTACCATTCCAGGCTTCTTTAAGAGCCAATAATCCTTTGCAAGATGACCCATCTGATGGCATTTACTGCAACCCCTTTTCTCTTGAAACTCCCCATCAATTCTAAACCTTTTCTTCTTTTGCTTTCGATTGGCCCTATATCCATCCTTTGTTTGTTTCTTTAAAGATCTGCAATTCCCATGCAAATGCCCTTGCTTATGGTTGTTATTACATATGGCAGTCGTTGCTGGTTCTTTTTCGGATCTGACCCTTTTTCGATTGACTTTGGGCTCCTTACTGACCTCAGACATTGTAGTGGCCTCAGGACGATCAGTTTCAGACTCAATTTTATTACTAGAGCTGACTTCTTCTTCGTACTGTAGCATACCTTTCTTGTCTAGATCTTCGTACTGATAAGCCATGTATATCATTTCAGAAAAGGGGAGCTTCACGTTCCTCATTACACTGTTCTGATATTTTCTTTGAAGCCCGTTGATAAATCTAAAATTCTTCCTCTTCGGATTCTCAATTAGATGAGGGGAAAAATGGGAAAGTTCATTGAATTTCTTATGATATTCGGGAATGGTCATATCTCCTTGTATTAGATAAGAAAATTCATCACATAGTCGTTCAATCGCTTCAGGAGGAGTAAATCTTTCCAGGAAAATCACTTTGAATCTATCCCAGGTGATATCACCTTCTGGATCATCCTTGATAACTGAATCCCACCAGAACAAAGCTTCGTCTTTGAGTGCCCAGGATGCCAGTAATCTTTGCTGGTCATCCCTCAGCTTTAATCCTTCAAAGATTTTCTCAGCCGAATGAATCCAAGCTTGTGTTCTCATAATAGATTCTTCACCCGTGAAGGGTTTTCCACCCAGATTTCTATATTTCATAAATAGAGCTTCTATATCCGGGTCAGTATTACTTCTTCTGTTTCTAGCACTCATTTTCTAGTACTTCTGCAAATAGCAGATCAAGTGTCAGGTCAACAGAAAAGATATTTCAAAATATAGAGACAAATACTTGAATGTAAATGCGTCTATCTAGGTGTTATTTCATTCTGCTACTCATACTAGGATATTACTGATCCTATCTGTAATGAGTTACCCGTCCTAGAACACTAATGGTTCTATTTCTGACGAGTTCGTTAATATGTTATATTCCAGAACTAAGCTTAACCAAAGCTCTGATACCATGTTGAGACGACCTCAAACCCCGTTCAGACGGAGACGAGGGTAATCTTTGGAATATAACACAGAAACAGATAATAGCAGAACAGAATTAAATAAATACACCAGATAATGTACAATAGAATACACTGGATAAACGTAATCATCAGAGTTACACAGTATACAGGATCATACTTAGTACAAATACAGTTCAGCTATACATAAATGTCTACAGCGGAAACAAACAAAATATGTACAATAGGAGCTGAACAACATAAAAAGAGATAAATGATAGCATCCATCCTCAGCTCCAGCTATCCCGATAAAGCCTGCTAAACCTGAATACAAGGCTGCCCGTGTAGAAAAAGGGGCACCCGAGTTTGAAAGTGAAACAAACTACGAGTCAGTCATGGGACTGGTATGAGAAATCTACTCAACACATTTATAATATGGCTGATCACAGGACCACGCCACTTTCGTGGAACGGGTTTACTCCATTGGATTGCCAGTGCTTTAAAAACAAATCTTTCTTTTAAACATCGCAATGCTTTTTATAAAAATGGAGCCATTATAAGACTCAGTTCCCATCACACAATGCAACACAAACCGGAGGATGGAGTTTTTACCTTATAATGGCCAAGATATGCTTGATACGAATAAAACAAAAGCATTTGATATTACTACTAGTGTTTATATGTTTGAAAACAATTTCAATCATAACTATCAATCATAGACGGCATTAATGCCCCATACCACTATGTCGCCATATATAGGTATACAATCAAAACCGCACAGTCACGTATTTGGAAATTGGATTTCCGTCATGAACCAAAGAAAAAGATAGTCCTTACCGACTTCGAGACAATCTAGCCCATGTCTCAGGGTCAGAGCGCATCGACCCTTTGGATCGTCAGGGTCGGTCCACCGATGTGGATTATTATACCTGAACACTACGTTTGCCCGCCCTTTGGGGCGTAAACGAGCCAACGAATGACTCCATCGGACCCGGATCGTCCGATCAAACCGAGGCGCCTCGCAACAGTAACAACCACATAAGTCAAACTCGTCAGGGCGTGTAAAACCACTAACGCCACTTCTAGCTAGAAAGAAATGCAGGCCCTCCCTGATGTCTTCTCCCGTTTCTGGTTCATACCGGGGTGTGAGGCTCGCGATTTTACGTTATACACAAAGCTACACCACGCAGGCTGTGCTTTGATCATCACCAAAAGACTTTGCTTTTCAACAGAAGCCCTGATCACTGCATCTTAGCATGACATACAGGCAATTCACACCGTGCAACTGATGGCTATCAATCACATAGAATAAATTCCAATGTCAGGCACACTGTCCATTTGCAAGTCCGTTCTGGGTCTGAACGAAACCGGAGGCACTAAATACCTCGCAAACCCATCGATCACCACGTACGTCTGGACGATCACCACTCATTATCCATATTTCGGGATGCCTCCCAATCAGGACCTCGGTTACCATCCAAACGAGGTGAAGATCTCTGGTCTTCGACCACCGTCTTCATCTTCGATTCATTATCGTCGATTCAGTTATTCAAAATGGGATAAACCCGGTCTTTCTGAGCAACTCACGTATATAATAAATAAGTGCAACACTAATATACATACGCATCATTTCAATTCATTAGTCACTAATCGTCAATCAGTAAGAGAGCGATTTCCCAAATATTAACCCCGAAGGCCGAAACCAACATCAGATCAATACCCAAGAAACCATTCGACTTAGCCAACCTTCAGTTAATTTCTAAATTTCACATCCATATCGTTTATAATATTTTATAACGATTTATCGCTATTTTTATTTATTTTAAAATAGCCAGTTTATTCAAAACGACGCTTCGGGCCATAACGCGACTGTGGCGCTGTTTTTCTTCAGATTTGATTTACACATATCTGAAAATTTAACCGTTGGATCTTCACAAAATTGATATCATTAAAAAGATCTTTTCAAAACGAATCCTACGGTTCCAGTTTCGGGAAAATCCGACGGTCGGATCTCCCGGTATAATCGTTTGAAGTTTCGATTTCAAAATACGAACTACAGCGTCGTTATTCGATTATATATAATTATATTTATATATAAATATAAATATAATCGATTCTGGCGCTGTTTTTCTTCAGATTTGAATTAAACATTCTAGGCAATCCAACCGTTGGATTTTTACAAAGTTGGTGCCGTTGGAAATGTTTTTCCAAAGCGGACCCAATGGTTGCGATTTCAGGAAAATCCGATAGTCGGATCTTCCGGTATAAACGTTTGAAATCACGGTTTCAAAATACGAACTGCAGAATCGTTATTCGATATATTTTAATTCTATTTATATATATATATATATATATATATATATATATATATATATCGATTCTTCGATTTCAAAGCTATATTCTTTTCATACATTTGATAAAAATGATATTTTTATCTAACTGTCTTCTATTTCAACACTTCACTATATTTAACAATTCATGTATATAAGAAAAAGGTGATTTTTATTGTAAAACAATTCATTTCAAAACTCTATTATTTTATATAGTTCATATAGGTAATAAAAATAGGATTTTTATTATAAAACAATTTCTTTCAAAAGGAGATTATTTTATATAGTTCATATAGATGATAAAAATGTGATTTTTATTATAAAACAATTTATTTCAAAATATGAATACCATTCAACACATGAATTTCAATTCAACGAATGAATATCGATTCAACACATGAAGGTTTTCTATAGTTTATATAAATAGATAAAAAGGTGATTTTTATATTTAAAACACGAATACCATTCAACACATGAATTTCAATTCAACGAATGAATATCGATTCAACACATGAAGGTTTTCTATAGTTTCTATATATAGATAAAAATGTGATTTTTATATTTAAAACACGAATACCAATCAACACATGAATTTCAATTCAACGAATGAATATCGATTGAACACATGAAGGTTTTCTATAGTTTCTATATATAGATAAAAATGTGATTTTTATATTTAAAACATGAATACCATTCAACACATGAATTTCAATTCAACGAATGAATATCAATTCAACACATGAAAGTTTTGTATAGTTTCTATATATATGTAAAAATGTGATTTTTATATTTAAAACACGAATACCATTCAACACATGAATTTCTATCCAACTAATGAATATCGACTCAACACATGAATGTTTTCAATTCAACGAATAAATATAGTTTCAACAAATGAAAATAATTCAAACACATGAATATTATTCAAAATTTCGGCAGCATAACGGCAGGGTAGTTAAAACCAGGACCGTCCCTAGTACGGCTCCTCGCTCTACCTTAAAACCTCGCGGTTTTTGACAATGGGGATCATGCATCTAGTTCGCACGCAGGCGGCATGTATATATTTATTTCATTTCCACAAACTAATCCTATGTGGTTTCAACCAAATATTTCTCAACCACAAATGGGTATTTTTCAACCACAATCAATCAATATCAACCACAAACAATTCCAATCAATCATTCGCTATCAATCAATTTTCACACCAATCACAACCAATAAATATCGTCCATGGTTTGTGGACGAGGGGCGTATATATATATATATGTGTGTATATATATATATATATATATTTATATATAGCAATTCACTTCTATTTCCACATGTATATAATTTTTACAATGCATATATAACTTATACATCGAACGTACAACTTATACAACGCTAATACATGAGGTGTACAATGCTTATATAACTCATACATCGACTATATAATTTATACATCGTCGTTTTCCATATCGTTTATAAATTAGAAATCTCACAATGGGTTCCACCCCACCAAAAATAGCAGAAGGCTCAGAAAAATATGCGGTCTCTTCTAGAATGTAGAAGACGTCCCCACGAGTCCATTGTCTCTTGTTTCACTGAATTTCGTCAAGAAACGAAAAAGATATGATTTTTACAGTGAAAACAAAAACCGTAGCGCTTTAAACTGCTATTAAGTAGTCTATTTAAAAATCAGTCGTACCTTTCTATTTCTGTTCAAAACTAGGTTTTGAAAATTCGTGAAATCCGCAGCACTTCGTCCCCATCAGGTTGCACGACGTCGAAGAGGGTGGAAAGGGCTTTCCGCGCAGGGGTGTGGGGTCGGGTTCGGTGGTCGGAATTGGGAGGGGCGGCGCGACGAACTTCGAAGCTTCGAGGGGCTGCTGCGCACGAAACACGAGGCGTGGGAGGTCGAGGTGGGTGTTGATTTGAAGAGGAGGAGGAGGGCTTCTGAGATTTGGTGGTGGCGGGGGCTGATTCGGTCGGAGTTGATCAGAAAACGGCCGAGAAGTTGGCAAGCTTTCTGCCTTTAATTCGATGGTTTTATTTCGGTCAACGAGGAAGTGGGAAGAAGAAATTCTATTGGCCGGGGTTTATAATTATTTTTAATTTATTTAATTTTCGAAAATACCCCACTTCACATACGAACACCAATTCAAACCCAACGACTGTCGTCCCTAGCGTTTTACCCCCATTCCGAACACAATGGGATATGTTTCATAGGCCCATTCGACTGTTTCAGTCAGTTATTCTTCAAATTAAAATATATAACATTCAATATTCGATTTGAACGTACATTTCAATTTGCCAGGGCCACAAACTGATTCGAAAAATTCCAAAAAAATAAATCTGGCTATGTTTTGACGATACGGTCCCAACAAAACTAGTTTCGTCGAATTCTGAGACCGTTTGCAAAAAGGCCCATTTCTGGTCGATCCAATTTAACTATAATTGATCAAAACACGTTTTCCTTTGCCACGCTCACATACTAGCTTCAAAAATTATGAAATTTGAAACCTAGCAATAACTTCACATCCCGGATCCAACAAAAGTGGTTTCATCGAATTCCGAGGTCGTATGCAAAATGGCCAATTTCACGGGCTATATAAATTCCATAGCGACCTTTCTAAAAATTCATTTGGCCATAACTTTTGCTTCCCGCTATGAAAATTCGATTTTTCAGATTCGTTAGAAAGGTATTCACTAACAGATTTAAATATTTTTGGTTTCACTCAAATCCGTTTTGTTTTGCACCCGGTATAGTCCGACAAAGTTTGAATTCAATTTTTGAAACTGCAGCGCCATTTCAGGCCTTGTTTATAATTAGAATTAATTATATTCGTTTTCAAACGTCGATTCAAACTCACTTTTCATCGCTATTATTTAAAATCCATTATTTTAGCCAATTTAAAAAATTTAAATTGGTTCAGATTTTCTGGGTCGTTACATTTATGCCTTTGTACAAACAATAATATATATTGTTTTCTTTGTATTAATACTTCCAGTTCCATACGTAAATACGTTTCCACCTTTCTGTTTGTTCCATACGTATATATGTATGAATACATACGGAGGTTTGTGCTGGAGATATGGTCTGTGTTTATGTTGTGTACAAGCTCTAGATTGGTTTAATATTTTCAATCTCGCATAATTTCGATGCACTATAAATTAAATTCGACTAACTAAATTAATGAAAATAAATTAATATCATTGTATTTATTAAAATAACAGTTTCAATTCCAATCAGTATAGAATTCAAAACTCAACAATTAACGTTCTGGGTTTTAAAACGATATTCTATTTATATAAAAATCCTTTTATAATTATATATAAATTATACGTCCATATATTTCTTAATAAACGAATTATATCTTGTAAACACATTTAAAATTCCAAATCGATATTTAAATAATAAAATATATTAAATATCTGACTACCAAAAATACGGGTCGTTACAGGAAAACCCATTTTAATTTATATTATGGATTTCTAGCTGAAGTATTTTTGGAATTTTTTCGCTCGTTGTGTAGTCGCAGCATTGTGGTTGAGAATATAAATCCTTAGATTTGGTTCGGAGTTTAACAATGGTTTTTAAATACAACGATAATGAGAATAATATTTTCGGATCGCATCGAATCTTAAAAGATAATGCGGGACGATTAATATTTTAATCTGGCCTAATAAGGTCAAGGTCCAACCTCTGTCCAAAGCCCATTTGGTAGTTGACCGTTTAGTGTTATATTAGGACGGTCAATTAGTTGATAAGTTTTGGTACAACTTGGACCGAGGACTCAACCATAAAAGTTGCATCCAAATTACCCCTCAACTTCCTTCTTTCGTCCTTTCTTCCTCATCTAGCTGAACCATATCTCTATCCTTATTCTCTTTCTTTGTTGTTGCCTCATCTTTTCTTTTTCGTGCTTGTTTGCGCATTAGCTCTTGCCTAAATAATACTCCAAGATCTAATTTCTTCTCCTCCGACCATTTCTTGGCCTATAATATCTAACTAAGCTATCCAATCTTACTCATACCATTTAAGTCTCACCCTTAGAGAGAGATGATTTGGTTGGGTTGGCATAAGCAAAAAGGTCTCACCGCTTTAGGGCTAAGAAAACTTGTCGTGGCAGTTGGACTTGCACCGGTCCATTGCTCGAGATCTTAGAATAGGGTTGTTATTTGTGTTGCATCCGCCTTTGCTATACCTTGTTAGAATAGGTTCTTTTAAAGGCGATCGTCGTTTCAGAGATGAAAATTAAACTATCTTTGGATGATTTTTTTTAGGAGGATCTCGATGAGATTTTATGGGCATCCGTGTTTTACACGGACTTATATGGTCTTTTTGTTTTGACTGGCTTTGGAGATTTTACAGCAAACCTCTTTTTCTTGATGCCGTTTTTGTGTTTGTGAATCTATGTTCGAACTGCCTAGGTAGACATGTGACCCATTTAGCACATCGTTCTACAAATAGGAAGTTATGGCTGGATTTGTCTCATGATGCAGAAATCAATCCTTTGCTTGATCTCCAGCATAACCATCGTTTAGTGTCGCATCATATTCGATTCAGCTTCTTGTTCTTGTGTATTGTCTCATGGAATTACTTTATGTAAATTCTCCTATCCACAGTTGTCTGTAGGCAATATTAGGTGGGTTTCCATAAGGAGAAGTTTTGTGGTAGGTTTCTTTTCTCATCATAAATTCTCTCTTAGAAGAGATGGTGATGTAGAAACTTCCAACAACACCAACAGTGATTGTAACACGAGATTGAGCATTTTTGATACCATGATATGGTTAAGAGCTGCAGCCGCGAAGCAAAACATCTCGCTGTTTATAGCCATTGCTTTGGGAGTTTTGGTTTTGTTTTTTTGTTATCCCTTTCCAGCATCGGGTTCTTGGCTTTGTGGTGAATCGTGCTTGTAACTGTTAGTGCTATTTGCTAACACCAAAATTCACACTGGCAAAATATAAAGAAGCAGAAGCTCCAATACTAGAAAGAATAAAAGGAAAAGTCATGGGTACAACTATGTTGACACCATATGAAGGAGATGAATTGTTATTTCTCCTATAACTTTTGATTGATTAGAGATTAAGGCATGAAACCACTTCCATTGGATTCAGATGATGGTTTCCCATTACGCAGAGTGGTTACATTAAAAAACAGATGCACCATTTGAGAATAATGGCTGAAATTAGAATACCAGAGAAAGCTGGAACCGACAGCAAGGTGTAGGAACCAGCAACAACATGAAGGAACCAAGAGCAAGGTGCAGGAACCTACAGCAGGGTGCAGGAACCGACAACAAGGTGCAAGAACCTCAAGCAAGCTGCAGGAACCGACAACAAGGTGCAAGAGCCTGCGGAAGGGTGCAGGAACTGACAACAAGGTGCAGGAACCTGCAGCAGGGTGCAGGAACCGACAGCAAAGTGCAGGTACCTACAGCATGGTGCAGGAACCGACAACAAGGTGCAGGAACCTGCAATAGGGTGCAGGGATCGACAACAAAAGGTTGTAGGAAGCAGGAGAAAGGCAGAAAAAGACAAAACTGATAGCAGAAGGCTAAATGCAGCAAGGGAAAGGCAGAAAAATACAAAACTGACAATTGAAGCTGTAGAAAGCAGGAGAAAGGCAGAAAAAGACAAAACTGGGAGCTAAAAACGAGAGAAAAGGTGACACCAAAAAAAGGGGCCAAAAAAGGGCGGGTAAAAGAAGTAACAAAAGGGGGCCCAAAACCTCTATAAATAAGACCCCAAGGGTCACATTTAACGGGACCTTTTCTCATTCTACAATCTCTCTCTCATTTCTTAGAGAGCAAACCCTAATTTGTAAATCAATTTGGGGATTTCTTATGTAACCTCCTCTATGAATAAAATCATCAAAGCCGTTAAAGTGGACGCAGATTCAATCCAAACCGAACTACTATAAATTGTGTGTTCTTACTTTTTCGCTTATTATATTGTTCATTACTATGTTTCCGTACGTATTCTGCTACGCTACCAAATTAACAAAATACCCTTATACAAGCCGTTTAGCTTCTTATCTACCTTATGCTTTCCATACGACATAAGTCTTTCCACACCAACATTTCCCTAAGTCTTAAGTCACTGAATATCCATCTGCAAGATGTGTAGCTTCCTACCTTGCAGCAAGCCTAGGTGACCCTTTTGTAAGATTCCTACCTTGGAGTAAGCCTAGGTGACCCTTCCGCAAGCTGGTTAGCTTCTCATTTGTGTTGTGCTTAGGAAAACCTCATGCCAAGGTAACTGTTGGCTCTCGAGTTGCAGAAGTGTGATACTCCCCCCTTGAGGGAAGAGTAACTAATCTTCGGGCTTAAGACCTTAATATCTAAGAAACGGTGAACTAACTCAAGCTTGTAGGAACTGAATAATCCCATTTTTTCCTCAGGTCCATTTCTATAGACTATCTCCGGTGTTGACGAAAAGTATCGTTAACATTTTGGTTCTAGTAGGAGGGCTTGAACCTCCGATCCCTTTTCCTACCTTTAACCTTTTGGACAGCACTGCCACATTTCTAACTATGTTTTTCCGTCCCGGTTTGGAATAAGCTTTGAAGAAGCAAGATTATAGAAGAAGTCTCAACAAGGAGCTTCTGAATACCAAGGTACTCTGAAAATCAATTAAAGGATGATTAATTTGGGGAAAAGTGGCAAAGAGGAATCCAACACGTCGTCCATTCCAGAAAACAACATTAAAATAGCCAAACTAGAAACTAGAGGATCATCAACTTTAACAAAAGATGAGTTGGATATATTATGCTTGGCTATGCAAATTGATACCACTAGGATATTTATTAAAGCAGACTTGGTCCAAAGGTCCTTTGAAGCATAACCCTATGAAGTGGAATTAAGGATCATAGTACCTCGGGAACTTTATAGTCAAACCGAGTCTTCATCAAATCTACATAACAAACCAATCTCATGGTGAAACAACCAAGCATCAAAGGAGGCGGTTAGTTTAGAATAAAGCGAAAGCCTAATATGATAGAAGGTAGAAAGTTGCAAGGAATCCCCTTCTCCAAAGAGATAATGATGGCGAAGGTCCCGTCTGAAATAAAAGAAAACAAACTTGCGTATGATGGGACTACAGACCCCGAGGAACCTATACCTTTTTGAGAAATACATGGATACATATAACGCTTCTGTAGCCCTTCGATGCAAGGTCTTCGTGACAATTCTACATGGAAGAGCTCTTAAATGGCGCAACCATTATCATGGTGCTCTCATCATATCTTGGAAGCAAATGTCCATCGCATTTATTACACAATTCCTTATGCAAAAGGATTCGGGAAATAACATTTATGGTTTGGCTAGAATCAAGCAAATACTGAAGGAGTCCCTTAATTGCTATCTAAAGTTGTTTCACAATAATTCACTCAAAGTGAAAGGGGTAATGGATAGAGAGAAGCTAAGAGCTGTATGATCGGGGCTGCTTGTACCATCCCCCTTTTGGAAGGAGCTTATCTTAAACGAATGTGAAAGCCTGACTGATTTGTATTCTAGAGCTGATAAATTCATTCTTAGGGAAGAAATACCTAACGCAAGGAAAAGCTTGAAGCAAGAACAAGAGGAAGGGCTTAGTTCCAATCTCCTTGCAGAAGGTTCTACACAATCATGCAAAGGAGACGGTTATTGCTCTTATCACAAGACAGAAGGACACAAAACCAGATATTGTTGGAGTTTGATAAAGATGCACCAAGCCAAAAAGAAAAGAAGGATCATTTGAGAAATTAGAAGTAAGACCAGTGGGAAGCCGGTCAGAGACAAAGTAACATGGGAATGAGAACTTAACAATCAGGCTTCCATCTCAAATACTTACTTTCATTAGTTATTTCACTTTATATCTTACTTACGAATGAAACATGTTAATGTAAATTCGAGTGCTATTACAGGTAAAAACCAAACCATATTCAAGGTTATGCATATAACAAGAGCTCATGGGGAGACTTAAAGCATGCCCAATTTCTATTTATATCTCATCCCATGGAAGGGAACGAAAGCTCAATTATGAGCACTTAAGAATGCAATCATGACTTAATGCACAACAAAGTTATCGATCGATGGAAAGCTTTGATAGATGCCACCTAAACGAATTTGCAATGAAGAAACGATCAAATACTAATCATTGCCCGGCTTAAATTAGACAGCTCTAATCTTATCTACCTTGCCCTAGAATTTTCATAAACATTTCTCATCAAATGCATTATACTAAAATATCTAAAAATCACCATGAAGGGTGTGGAGCATACCTCTGACAAAGATAAATCAATAAATCCTTCAGAGGGAAAGGCAAACCAATAAAGCATTTAGAAGAAAAGGCACATCAAACAAAGCTTCCAAAGAAGGAAGCAATAACAAACACAACCTCCCAGAAGAGGAGCGTCAAACAAAGCCTCCTAAGAGGAGCAGTAAATAAATCTTCCAATAAGAGAAGCCACAAAGTTACATCTCCACCTAGTAGAGTTGCCCCCTAAGTGGGGTTAACAAACAAAGTTACATCTCCACCTAGTGGAGTCGCCTCCTAAGTGGAGCTAACAAACAAAGTTACATCTCCACCTAGTGGAGTCGCCTCCTAAGTGGGGCTAACAAACAAAGTTACATCTCCACCTCGTTGTGTCACCTCCTAAGTGAGGCTAACACCCCCTACAAAGTATAATACCCTTAAGTGGGACTAGTAATTCCCACATCTTCCCATATAAAGGGACCAGTGTCACTCTCTTAGAGAGCATTCATTCATTTGCATATCCTATAGGTTAGGAATAATACTAGACGTTAAATACCCAATAGCCAGAAAGATGAGAGGAACATCCGCCGAACGACTAATTAGATCAGGAAATGGTTAATTTATTTAGAAAGCAGTCCTCTACATATGCACCCGAGAAGTTATCCCTCGGTATATTTCTGACTCTTTCACTTGTGTGGTTCCTCTGAGTAAACTTCCGAGGAACCCAAAATAACTTATGGTTGCTTGACCACCTTCAATAATATTTGGATAGATTAACACTGTGCACATATATATTCCTTTGATGATTGTGATGCTTTCATTAGATGACTTTTGAGTAGACTTTCAATGTTTGCTTTATACTCCTATTAAGACATTCCACTTATGGCATTTTTCTAGTAACTACCAATTGGTGTATAGTTTCTACATGATTTTAGAATTATACTTACCCGAGTGTGAGTCTCGGGGTTTCCATATAATTTATGATTTCCAACTTACCCGAGTGCAAATCTCGGAGTTTCTGTATAATATATGGTTTCTATTTACCTGAGCATGAGCCTCGAGATTCCAATTTCCACTTACCCAAGTGTGAGTCTTGGGATTTCTATGAGAATTTCTGATTTCTATTTATCCGAGCATGTGTTTCGAGTTATATGGTTTCCTACTTACCCAAGTATGAGTCTTAGGTTTTTTTTACTAATTTTAGATTTGATTTCCATCTGATTTCTAATCTACCCGAGTGTAAGTCTTGGGGTTTTTTATATGAATCTCTACTTTCTGTTTGCCCGAGCATGAGTTTGGGAGTCCTATTTCTTATTACCCGAGTATGAGTCTCAGGGTTCCTATGAGAATTTCTGATTTCCATTTATCCGAACATGAGTCTCGGGATTTCCATTTTCCTATTACGTCCAAGTTTTTTAATTATTGTTGCATGGGTTCAAGTCTAAGCCTTAAAAATCTTTCCTTGGTATTTCCAAATGAGTATTCTAAATTTACAGTATTTTTTAGAGAAAAGGAATGGTTCTATTTCTTTTTCCATATTCACATATAAAGTTCAAATATACCGTTATTATTCCAAAGTAAAGGTTCCTAAGTTAGAGCACACGCAGGTACTATGGACCTCCCACCCGAAGCCTCCCAACAAGGATTATGGTCTCCCAACACTTTGTACATGAAGTTTTATAAAACTCTTGACATATTTACCCTTAGTGTTTGCTGCTATGAATTATGGTCAAAATTATGCTAGACACCTCATAGATAAATACCAAGTATTGTATGAGTTATACCACCTCTGCTGACACTTTATGATTGTTAATAGAGAATTTCTAGTTCACTATGTAAAAGCACCCAAATATAGACTGTTGGTTTGCTACTTCACTTTTCTTGATAGCTAAATGTCTACATCGGAATATTAGGCTTGTCGTTTAATAAAGATCATGTTTCCCCTCATGTCACTATTTCAAAATCATGCAAAACTAACGATAAAACCTTTCTAATGTTCCTTAAGTTCAAAAATGATACATAAATAGCAGGGTTTGTCCTATAGAACAAAAGCTTCTTTATACTAGGGGGTGCTAACTGTTAACACCAAAATTTGCACTGGCAAAATAAAAAGAAGCAGAAGACCAGAAAGCATAAAAGGAAAAGTCATGGGTACAACGATATCGACACCAAAAGAAGGAGATGAATTCTTATTTCTCCTATAAATTTTGATTGATAAAAGATTAAGGCATGAAACCACTTCCATTGGATTCATATGATGGTTTCCCATTCCGTAGAGTGGTTACTTAAACAACGGACGTACCGTTTGAGAATAATGGCTGAAATAAGAAAGCCAAAGAAAGATGGAACCGACAGCAAGGTGCAGGAACCTGTAGCAGGGTGCAGGAAACTACAGCAAGGTGCAGGAACCTGCACCAGGGTGCACGAACCGACAGCAACAAGCAGGAACCTACAGCAGGGTGCAGGAACCGACAGCAAGGTGCAGGAACCTGCGGCAGGGTGCAGGATCCGACAGCAGGGTGTAAGAACCTGCGGCAGGGTGCAGGAACAGACAACAGGGTGCAAGAACCTGCGGCAGGGTGCAAGAACCTACAGCAGGGTGCAGGAACCGACAACAATATGCAGAACCTGCGGTAGGGTGTAGGAACCGACAACAGGGTGCAGGAACCTACGACAGGGTGTAGGAACCGACAGTAGGGTGCAGGAACCAGCAACAGGGTGCAGGAACCGACGGGGAAGGTTCAAATACCTGCAGTAGGGTGCATGAACCGACAGTAAGGTGCAGGAACCTACAGCAGTGTGCATGAACCGACAGCAGGGTGCAAGAACCTGCGGCAGGGTAAAGGAACCGACAACAGGGTGCAAGAACCAGCAGCAGGGTGCAGGAACCGACAGTAGGGTGCAAGAACCTGCAACAGTGTGCAGGAACCGACAGCAAGGTGCATGCACCTGCAACAAGGTGGAGGAACCGACAGCAAGGTGCAGAAACCTACAACAGGGTGCATGAACCGAAGCAGGATGCAGGAAACTGCAGCAGAGTGCAGGAACCGATAGCAGGGTGCAGGAACCTGCGGTAGGCTGGAGAAAATGATAGTAGGGTGTAGGTACCTGCAGCAGTGTGCAGGAACCAATAGAAAGGTGCACGAACCCGCAACACGGTGCAGGAACCGACAGCAAGGTGTAGGAACCCGCAGCAGGGTGCAGGAACCGACAACAAGGTGCAGAAACCCGCAGCAGGGTGCAAGAATCGACAACAAGGTGCTGGAACCTAGAGCAGTGTGCAGGAATCGACAGCAAGGTGCAGGAACCCGCAGCAAGGTACAGGAACCAACAACAAGATGCAGGAACCTACAGCAGGGTGTAGGAATCGACAGCAAATGGCGGTAGGAAGCAGGAGAAAGGCAAAAAAAGACAAAACTGACAGCAGAAGGTTGTAGGAAGTAGGGGAAAGGCAGAAAAATACAAAACCGATAGCAGAAGGCTGTAGGAAGTAGGAAGGCAGAAAAAGACAAAATCGGGAGCAAAAAACAAGAGCAAAAAGGTGACACCAAAAAAAGGCCAAAAAAGGGCGGGAAAGAGAAGCAACAAAAGGGATCGACAGCTAGGTACAAGAACCTGCAGCAGGGTGCAGGAACTAACAGCAAGGTGCATGAACCAACAGCAGGGTACAGGAACCTGTGGTAGGGTGCAGGAACCTGCAGCAGGTTGCAGGAACCGACAGCAGGTTGCAGGAACCGACAGCAGGGTGCAGGAACCGATAGCAGGGTACAGGAACCTACGGCAGGCTGCAGGAACCGACATCGGGGTGCAGGAACCTGTGGCAGGGTGCAGGAACCGAAAGCAGGGTGCAGGAACCAAAAGCAGTGTGCAGGAACCTGCGGCAGGGTACAGGAACCGACAGAAAGGTGCAGGAAGCTGCAGTAGCATGCAGAACCGACAGCAAGGTGCAGAAATCCGCAGCAGGGTGCAGGAACCGACAGCAAGGTACAGGAACCTACATCAGGATGAAAATATCGACAACAAATGGTTGTAGGAAGCAGGAGAAAGACAAAAAAGACAAAACCGACAGCAGAAGGTTGTAGGAAGCAGGGGAAAGGCAGAAAAAGACAAAATCGATAGCAGAAGGCTGTAGGAAGTACGAGAAAGGCAGAAAAGACAAAATCAGGAGCAAAAAACGAGAGCAAAAAGGTGACACCAAAAAAGTGGCCAAAAAAGGGCGGGAAAAAGAAGCAACAAAAGGGGGCCAAAAACCTCTATAAATAAGACTCCAAGGGTCACATTTGAGGGGAATTTTTCTCTTTCTACAATCTTTCTCTCCTTTCTTAGAGAGCAAACCCTAATTTGTAAATCAATTTGGGGATTTCTTATGTAACCTCCTCTATGAATAAAATCATCAAAGCCCTTAAAGTGGACGTAGGTTCAATCCGAACTGAACCACTATAAATTGTGTGTTCTTACTTTTTCGCATATTATATTGTTCTTTACTATATTTCCGTATGTATTCTGCTACGCTAACGAGTTACCAAAATACCCTTATACAAGTTGTTTAGCTTCTTAGCTACCTTATGCTTCCCATACGATAAGCCTTTCCACACTAACATTTCCCTAAGTCTTAAGTCACTAAATATCCTTCCGCAAGATGTGTATCTTCCTACCTTGCAGCAAGCTTAGGTGACCCTTCCCCAAGCTGTTTAGCTTCCTCACTTGTGTTGTGCTTAGGAAAACCTTATCCCAAGGTAACTGTTGGCTCTCGAATTGCAGAAGCGTGATACTCACCCCTTGAGAGAAGAGTAACTAATCTTTGGACTTAAGGCCTTGATATATAGGAAACGGTGAACTAACTCAAACTTGTAGGAACTGAATAATCCCATTTCCCCTTTAGGTCCATTTCCATATACCTATCTCCGGTGTTGACGAAAAATATCGTTAACACTATTTAAATCGCACGACTTAGGTTAATGTGATTTCTAAATTTGGAAATGTTTAGGTCATTAATGCGTGCCTGTTGGAATGAAATCTCATTTCTTGTAATAACCCGGAAATCTGGGCTAATTTAAATTTTTTATTTTGGCAATTTTAGTGAATTTTGATTATTTAAAATGAATTATTTTAAATAATATCGATGAGAAATTTATTTTTAATAGAATTCGAACGTATATATTATGTAGATCGTCGTTAGAATATAAATATTTAATTTAAATTATAAAAGGAATTGAAAATGGCGCGGTAGTTCGATAATTCGATTTCAAATTTCAAATGAATATACCGGGTGCAAAATAAACCGGATTTTTGTGAAACCAAAAATATTAGAATCTATTTGAGAATATCTTTCCAACGAATCCGAAAAATCGAAATTTCATAGCGGGGATAAAAAGTTATGTCCAGTTGAAATTTCCGAATAGTCGCTATGGAATTCTGGCCATTGAAAATAGCCATTTTGCAAACGACCTCGGATTTAGACGAAACCACATTTTTTGGATCCGCGATGTCAAATTATTGCTAGGTTTCAAATTTCATAATTTTTCGAATCAATATGTGAGCGTAGCGAAGTTAAATGCGTTTGACCAGTTTCAGTTGATTTTAATCGACTGGAAAATGGCCATTTTTCAAACGGTCTCAGAATTCGACGAAACTAGATTTGTTAGGACCGTATCGTCAATATGAAGCTAGAAAATATTTTTAGGGAATTTTTAGAGTTAGTATGTGACCCCAGTAAATTGAAATGTACGTTTAAAATTGAATATAAAGTGTTATATTTGAATTTCAACGAAAACTGATCGAATCAGCTTACGATACATATCCCATTGTGTTCGGAATGGGGGTAATTAGCTATGGACGACAGGCGGTGGGATCGATTTCGAGGTCGAAATTAAAAGTTGCTTTTTGAAAATAAAAATAATTAAATATTAATGTATATATATCCCTCACCCCCTCTTCCCCCCTTCTCTCTCCTCATTCAAAAGAAAAAAACCGCAGCCCCCCCCCCAGTCCAGCTCCACCGCCGATCGACGCTTCCTGCCGGCGCCCCCTCCTCTTCTTCTTCTCCTCCCCGCCTTCCTCCTCCCTCCGCTTAAACACCCGTAGCCACCATACCCCCCCCCCCCAAACCGATTTCGAGACCCCATTCGACGCAGCCCCCCCTCCCCCGAAGCCTGGGCGCACCCACCACCTCCGCCCCGGTCCTCCCTGACTCCGGCGAACTAAACCCCCCGCCTCCTCTCGATTTCTACAGTATGTCCCCGTTTGTATTTTTCTTTTTTTCTACTTATTTTTTTATTTATTTTAAAGTAATTAGTGTTTAAAATTATAAAAAAAATCAGTTTTTGTTTATAGAAAAGGTAGAAAAATATTAGATTTTTAGATGTAGAAAGCGAGGATAAAATTCTGATTTTTTTTATATATGTTTGACTAGCGAATAAAAATATGATTTTTATATTATAAAAAGAATAAAGATATGATTTTTATATTATAGAAAGAATAAAGATATGATTTTTATATTATAGAAAGAATAAAAATATGATTTTTATATGGGTAGAGTATTAAAAATATGATTTTTAATATATAGAACATCATATTAAAAATGTGGTTTTTAATATGAACAGCGTAAAAAGGATGGCGTAGGAATTTCGGGTTAATCAAATCGATCAGAAATTCGGCAGAAATGAAATGGAGGAGCGGAACCCTCGGTGAGAACTCACCTTTAATTTTATTTTTCTAGTTATAAATATATACTAGGATGCAGACGGTGTTTAGTAGCACCCGACACCCATCGTCCACAGACCATGGACGGCTTGTATGCTTGTTTGTTTGATTTTGAAGTGTAGTTGATTGTGTGATGTGATGTGAAATGAAATAAAAAATTTATATAGTTGAAATAAAATATTTTATAGTGGAAAATATTTTATAGTTAAAAATAGAATTTTTAACGTGTATATGAAATGAAATAAATATAAACAAATCGGACGATTTGTTTATATACACACATTTGACTGATATTGATTGGGACGATAAATTTTACACATCGCCCAACTGCACAAATAAAATCTGTGTTTGATTGTTTGAAAACCCCACACGAGTATTGGGATGATATATGACGTACACTAATCCCAACAATTAGTTGTATGTCGATCGATTGATTGACAGACTGTTATGAGCGTTGAATATTTATATTTGATGCTTATACAGTGTAGAATGCACTTTGGATGATGGTTGATTATTTTTCATTGTTGATATATACATGCGCTGTATGGAAATCCATAGAAATAAAATCTATGGTAATTGATTGGGCCTCATTCCAGTTTTGAAAAAGAAATATTTGAAATAGAATATTTGAAATGAAACATTTGAAATGAAATATTTGAAATGAAATATTTGAAATAGAAATATTTGAATAGAAATATTTGAAGTAGAAGTATATAAAGCTGTGTCGATTAGATTGACACCATTTTGACGTGAACGATATTTATATTGATTTTATTCGTTTTTATAATGAATATCGAAAAGGAATTGATTTCAAAATATAATGTTTTGAAAATATTATCATTTATATATCGATGATATGGAATATTCAATTTTGATTTGAAATTGAATATGAAGTTGAAATCGTTTTGAAAACGAATTTAAAACGATTTATAAAATACGTTTTAAAAGAAATCGACGAAGTATATATTATATATATTATATATATAGTATAATGGCCTGAATAGAATGCGTCGCGCTGCGGTAGTTCATGAATTTCGACCATTGACTTCGAACAGACATTACGGGAGATCCGACCGTCGGATTCTCCTAAAACCGGAACCGTTGGGTTCGTATCGAAAAGAGCTTTCTAACGAATATTAGAAATTTTAAATCTAACGATTTGATTTGGAATAATGTCCAAATCAAATTTGGAAAAGGTCGTTGTAAGTGCAGTTCGATGGCCGTTGGTGGAAATCGACTGTACGGGCCTTGATAAAATCATAAAAAATAGTAATAATTTGTGTAAAATCATAAGAAATGATTTGTGAAGAATTGGGATGAAAAACTCCATATTTGAAAAGATAAAAATAGATTTTTATCGAAATGAACTAGTTTTGAACTAGAATTATAATTCTATTCATTTTTAAATAAATAAATTGAATTTGAAAAGGGTTTTAAAACTGACCATAATTTCCAGTAATTGAATTGGAATGGATTTGAATTGAAATTGTCTTTGGAATATTTCGATGTTGGATTTCGTGATTATACCGATAGCGTTATGGAAATTTGAAATATATATATATCGTTATTTCCAATACGATATTTGTTGGTCGAAGAATTTGATATTGAATATAAGCCGGTATATTTTCTATTCAGAGCCTTGTATTTAATATCAAATGTGATTTGGGTTTGTCGTGAATGGTGTCTTTATTAACACTGTTCTTGAACCCAGTTGATAAAAAGATTAAATCTTTTTATTTAGATTTAATGAAGTGTACCAATTAAATAATATTTAATTGGAATTGAATTGGTATTGATAATTGGGTTTATCGTGAACAGTGTTTTAGATAACACTTGTTCTTTAACCCGATAATTAATGGAATGTGATTTTGGGTTGTCGTGAACGGTATCTTCAATAATACTGTTCTTAGACCCAAAGGAGTTAAGAAAATCAGAAACTAACTGGAGATTAGATAAGTTGAATGGTTTCTGGGGTACTGATCTGATGTTGGTTTCGGCCTTCGGGGTTAATACTTAGGGAGTTGCTCACTTGCTAATTTACGGTTAGGGACTGAATGAAATGTGATGTGATTTTGGGTTTATCGTGAACCGTGTTTTAAACGACATTGATTCTTTAACCCAGTTACAGATTAAAACTAAGTGGAGTTTTAATGAATCTTTAATTAGATTGAAAAGATCGAGAATGGAGTATCACCAGTTTTACTCCAGGCGGGAGTTAAATCTTTAATTAGATTTGAACGTGAAATGGTAATTGAATTTACCGATAACACTGTGGTGTTAGATATGAAGTATGAGCAGTTTTACTTCATGGGATGAATAGGTTGGGGTTGGGAAATTAAAACAAATGATTACTTCGGTAAGGTTCGTTAATCCCGATTGGTTTTAATTGATATTCAAAAGAAGATTAAAGAATAAATTTAAAAGAATTTATCTTTGATAAAATTAATGGGAACCTTTCCCTAAGAATGTGAAATTTAGAAACTAACTGTCGGTTAGCTAAGCCGAATGGTTTTCTGGATATTGATCTGATGTTGATTTCGGCCTTCGGGGTTAATATTTGGGGAATTATTCTCTTGTTAATTTACGGTTAGTGACTGATGAATTGGAATGAGGTGTATGTTGTGTTTTTGTAACACATGTTTATTATATACGCGAGTTATTCAGAAAGATCTGGTTTATCCCATTCTGAATAACTGATTCGACGTGGTGTCGAAGATGAAGACGGTGGTTAAAGACCGGAGGTATTCACGTCGTTTGGATAATTACTGATGATCTTGATTGGGCCGTACACCCAAGAGGAGAGAATCAGTTGGTGATCGTCCAGACGTACTTGGAGATCGATGGATATGCGGGGTACTAGGTGCCTCTGGTTTCGTTCAGACCTAGAACGAATTTGTAAATGGACTGTGTATCTGACATTGGATTTCAGTCTGTGTGATTGATTTCTAGTAAATATATATTTGTTTGGCGGTGGAGAATTTATTCTCTTGATTAACGCCCTTCTCTGAGGCATACGAGCTCAGGGGTTATATATTGATGGATATCCATCGCGTGGAATGAATTGCCTGTGTGGCATGCCTAAGTGGCAATGGATCAAGGCTTCTGTTGAAAAGCAAAGTCTTGTGGTTGATGATCAAAGCACGGCCTGTGTGGCGTAGCTTTGTGCAACGTTGACTCGCGAGCCTCACACCCCGGGGGTGAACCAAAAACGGGAGAGGACCTCAGGGAGGACATGCGTTTCTTTCTAGTTAGAAGTGGCGTCAGTGGGTTTACATGCCCTGACGAGTTTGACTTATGTGGTTGTTGTTGTTGCGAGGCGCCTCGGATATATCAGTGACTATGTGAAGCCGATGGAGTCATTCGTTGGCTCATTTACGCCCCCAAAGGGCGGGGAAACGCAGTGTTCAGGCATTTTAATCCACATCGGTGGACCGACCCTGTCGCTCCAAGGCTTGTCTGCGTGCTTGCCTGAGACATGGGCTAGATTGTCTCGAATCGGTTGGGGACGATCCCTGGCCTCAGTTCGCAGATGGAAATCCAATTTCCAAATACGTGACTTTGCGGTTTTGATTGTAGAGCCTAGTATGGCGACATGATATATGGTACCCATGCCGTCTATGATTGATACTTATGATTTGAAGTTGTTTTATACACTATGCACTTATTAGTATCAAATGATTTGTTTTAAACGTACCAAACATGTTTGGCTATTATAAGGGAAAACCCTATCCCTCGGCTTGCGTTGCATTGTGTGATAGGACCTGGGTCTTATAATAGCTTCATTTTTCCAAAAAGCATTGCGCTGTTTTGTTATATGCACTGGTATTCTTGAGAGGAAACCCGTTCCGTGTTATACGGCGTGGTCCCTTGATATATCTGATTTAAAGTAAAGTTTTAAATAACTATTTTAGTTCTTACACCAGTCCCATGACTGACCTGGAGTTTATTGTTTTAACCTAAACTCTGGGTGCCCTTATTTTGACACAGGCAGCTAGTAGTTTTGGTTTTGCAGATTTATATTCACAGGATCCTGGTTTACAGCTGGAATGATATCCGGAAAGCTTTGTATCCGTATATCTCCTTCAGTTGTGTATTGTATTATTTTCCGCTGCTATGTAATTTATTGTAATCTCTGATATTTGGTAAATGTGTAATATTGATTTATACTCTATATATTCTTGTATTCTGATGGAATTGTTGTAATTAACAATGAAATGTTCTTCCGTCTGCGTTCCTTTGTGGCTTGTTCTCAATTCTATCCGGGCTTTCCTTACCGGGGAAGTTCGGGTCGTTTCAGCTTGGTATCAGAGCTTTGGTTTACAAAGCTCAGAGAACAAGACACGTTAGAACCAAACGAAAGAATTCATCAGAAATTGGATTAGTAATATTCAATGGGAATGATCGTTAGAGATGGGATCAGTAGTATCCTAGAACGAGTGTGAAGAGTATATTTTTAAAATGAAAACAATTTTTGTTTTGAAATTTAAATCAATTATGTGTATTTGATTATTTATTTTATATTAATTTGGACAATCCAATATATAAAGATTTTGCATATATGTCTTGCAAACGTGTATTCGAAGTTTTAATGTATTGGATAGTTATAGAATCGCACTCTAGTGCCCGGGGATAATTCTGGTGACGGGGCACCATCGCCAGTATTTATTTTCGAGTTTCGAAAGTGAAATTTCTATATATTTCCAATTGACTGGTGTGAGAACCGAAACTAGATAGGGCCTATTGTTGTGATTTGGCATCAAAAATCTGATTTTTTTGACTATATATATTAAAGTTATGGATTTGAAAAGCTAATCAACTAATTGATTGATGGTTGTGTTGTTGATTATTGGTTGATTAATTAAATTTTGTACCCTATAGCCAAATTGATCAAAAAGTGAATTGTATTGAAAATTTGTCGCATTTGCTTGCATATACATGTACTTACATTGAACAGGTCATAGCAAGGAGGCTAGAGCAGAAGAATAAAATTGTTTGCCAGACAAATAGGTACATGTTTACCATAATTTACTGTTTTGTTTGGGTGATGATGATTTTATGAGCCGATTGGCCAGCCGCTTGGCTTTTTCTTTTTCTTTTTGAGATCAGAGGGCCTGTATGGCAATTTCGGGATTTTCCCGGTGCTCCCGGTGCAGGGGAGGTTATGGCAAAAAAATTCGAAAATTTAGGGTGTTAGCCAATTTTTTTGAAAAATTTGAAAAGTTCTTAGAAACTGAAAAGTTGAAGAACTTAAGCCGTAGTGAAAACGCTGGAAGTGAGTTGATTTGTGAAACAACTTTCGGCTTTGTTCCTTTTTGGGGACGAAAAGTTTTAAGCGGGGGAGATTGTAATAACCTGGAAATCTAGGCCAATTTAAAATTTTTATTTTGGCAATTTTAGTGAATTTTGATTATTTAAAGTGAATTATTTTAAAAAATATCAACGAGAAATTTATTTTGAATAGAATTCGAACGTATATATTACGTAGATCGTCGTTAGAATATAAATATTTATTTTAAATTATTAAAGGAATTGAAAATGGCGCGGTAGTTTGATAATTCGATTTCAAATTTCAAATGAATGTACCGGGTGCAAAATAAACCGGATTTTTGTGAAACCAAAAATATTAGAATCTATTTGAGAATATCTTTCGAACGAATCCGAAAAATCAAAATTTCATAGCGGGGATAAAAAGTTATGTCCAGTTGAAATTTCCGAGTAGTCGCTATGGAATTCTGGCCATTGAAAATAGCCATTTTGCAAACGACCTCGGATTTCGACGAAATCACTTTTGTTGGATCCGCAATGTCAAATTATTACTAGGTTTCAAATTTCATAATTTTTCGAATCAATATGTGAGTGTAGCGAAGTTAAACGCATTTGACCTGTTTTAGTTGATTTTAATAGACTAGAAAATGGCCATTTTTCAAACGGTCTCAGAATTCGACGAAACTATATTTTTTAGGACCGTATCGTCAATACAAAGCTAAAAAATATTTTTCGGGAATTTTTATAGTTAGTATGTGACCCCAGTAAATTGAAATGTACGTTTAAAATTGAATATAAAGAGTTATATTTGAATTTTAATGAAAACTGATCGAAACGATCGAATCAGCTTACGATACATATCCCATTGTGTTCGGAATGGGGGTAATTAGCTATGGACGACAGGCGGTGGGTTTCATTTCGAGGTCGAAATTAAAAGTTGCTTTTTGAAAATAAAAATAATTAAATATTAAAATATATATCCCTCACCCCCACTTTTCCCCTTCTCTCTCCTCATTCAGAAAAATAAAATTAAAAAAACCACAGCTCCCTCCCCCCCCCCCCCCCCGTCCAGGTCCACCGCCGATCGACGCTTCCTGTCGCCGCCCCCTCCTCTTCTTCTCCTCCCCGCCTTCCTCCTCCCTCCGCTTAAACACCCGTAGCCACCATACCCCCCCCCCTAAACTGATTTCGAGACCCCATTCGACGCAGCTCCCCCCCCCCCCCCGAAGCCTGGCCGCACCCACCACCTCCGCCCCGGTCCTCCCTGACTCCGGCGAACTAAACCCCCCGCCTCCTCTCGATTTCTACAGTAAGTCCCCCTTTGTATTTTTCTTTTTTTCTACTTATTTTGTTTATTTATTTTAAAGTAACTAGTGTTTAAAATTATAAAAAAAATCAGTTTTTGTTTATAGAAAAGGTAGAAAAAAATTAGATTTTTAGATGTAGAAAGCGAGGATAAAATTCTAATTTTTTTTTATATATGTTTGACTAGCGAATAAAAATATGATTTTTATATTATAGAAAGAATAAAGATATGATTTTTATATTATAGAAAGAATAAAGATATGATTTTTATATTATAGAAAGAATAAAATAATGATTTTTATATGGGTAGAGTATTAAAAATATGATTTTTAATATATAGAACATCATATTAAAAATGTGGTTTTTAATATGAATAGTGTAAAAAGGATGGCGTAGGAATTTCGGGTTAATCGAATCAATCAGAAATTCGGTAGAAATGAAATGGAGGAGTGGAACCCTCGATGAGAACTTCTCACCTTTAATTTTATTTTTCTAGTTATAAATATATACTAGGATGCAAACGGTGTTTAGTAGCACCCGACACCCGTCGTCCACAGACCATGGACGGCTTGTATGCTTGTTTGTTTGATTTTGATGTGTAGTTGATTGTGTTATGTGATGTGAAATGAAATAAAATATTTATATAGTTGAAATAAAATATTTTATAGTTAAAAATAGAATTTTTAACGTGTATATGAAATGAAATAAATATAAACAAATCGGACGATTTGTTTATATACACACATTTGACTGATATTGATTGGGACGATAAATTTTACACATCGCCCAACTGCACAAATAAAATCTGTGTTTGATTGTTTGAAAACCCCACATGGGTATTGGGATGACATATGACGTACACTAATCCCAACAATTAGTTGTATGTCGATCGATTGATTGACAGACTGTTATGAGCGTTGAATATTTATATTTGATGCTTATACAGTGTAGAATGCACTCTGGATGATGGTTGATTATTTGTCATTGTTGATATATACATGCGTTGTATGGAAATCCATAGAAATAAAATCTATGGTAATTGATTGGGCCTCATTCCAGTTTTGAAAAAGAAATATTTGAAATGAAATATTTGAAATGAAATATTTGAATAGAAATATTTGAATAGAAATATTTGAAGTAGAAGTATATAAAGCCGTGTCGATTAGATTGACGCCATTTTGACGTGAACAATATTTATATTGATTTTATTCGTTTTTATAATGAATATCGAAAAGGAATTGATTTCAAAATATAATGTTTTGAAAATATTATCATTTATATATCGATGATATGGAATATTCAATTTTGATTTGAAATTGAATATGAAGTTGAAATCGTTTTGAAAACGAATTTAAAACGATTTATAAAATACGTTTTAAAAGGAAATCGATGAAGTATATATTATATATAGTATAATGGCCTGAATAGAACGCGTCGCGCTGCGGTAGTTCGTGAATTTCGACCATTGACTTCGAACAGACATTACGGGAGATCCGACCGTCGGATTCTCCTAAAACCGGAACCGTTGGGTTCATATCGAAAAGAGCTCTCTAAAGAATATTAGAAATTAGAAATCTAACAGTTGGATTTGGAATTATGGCCATAACAAATTTGGAAAAGGTCGTTGTAAGTGCAGTTCGATGGCCGTTGGTGGAAATCGACTGTACGCGCCTTGATAAAATCATTAAAAATAGTAATAATTTGTGTAAAATCATAAGAAATGATTTGTGAAGAACTGGGATGAAAAACTCCATATTTCAAAAGATAAAAATAGATTTTTATCGAAATGAACTAGTTTTGAACTAGAATTATAATTCTATTTATTTTTAAATAAATAAATTGAATTTGAAAAGGGTTTTAAAAGTAACCAGAATTTCCAGTAATTGAATTGGAATGGATTTGAATCGAAATTGTCTTTGGAATATTTCGATGTTGGATTTCGTGATTATACAGATAGCGTTATGGAAATTTGAAAGATATATATATATATATATATATATATCGTTATTTCCAATACGATATTTGTTGGTCGTAGAATTTGATATTGAATATAAGCCGGTATATTTTCTATTCAGAGCCTTGTATTTAATATCAAATGTGATTTGGGTTTGTCGTGAATGGTGTCTTTATTAACACTGTTCTTGAACCCAGTTGATAAAAAGATTAAATCTTTTTATTTAGATTTAATGAAGTGTACCAATTAAATAATATTTAATTGGAATTGAATTGGTATTGATAATTGGGTTTATCGTGAACAGTGTTTTAGATAACACTTGTTCTTTAACCCGATAATTAATGGAATGTGATTTTGGGTTGTCGTGAACGGTATCTTCAATAATACTGTTCTTAGACCCAAAGGAGTTAAGAAAATCAGAAACTAACTAGAGATTAGTTAAGTTGAATGGTTTCTGGGGTACTGATCTGATGTTGGTTTCGGCTTTCGGGGTTAATACTTAGGGAGTTGCTCACTTGCTAATTTACGGTTAGGGACTGAATGAAATGTGATGTGATTTTGGGTTTATCGTGAACCGTGTTTTAAACGACATTGATTCTTTAACCCAGTTACAGATTAAAACTAAGTGGAGTTTTAATGAATCTTTAATTAGATTGAAAAGATCGAGAATGGAGTATCACCAGTTTTACTCCAGGCGGTAGTAAAATCTTTAATTAGATTTGAACATGAAATGGTAATTGAATTTACCGATAACACTGTGGTGTTAGATATGAAATATGACGAGTTTTACTTCATGGGATGAATAGGTTGGGGTTGGGAAATTAAAACAAATGATTACTTCGATAAGGTTCGTTAATCCTGATTGGTTTGAATTGATATTCAAAAGAAGATTAAAGAATAAATTTAAAAGAATTTATCTTTGATAAAATTAATGGGAACCTTTCCCTAAGAATGTGAAATTTAGAAACTAACTATCGGTTAGCTAAGCAGAATGGTTTTCTAGATATTGATCTGATGTTGGTTTCGGCCTTCGGGGTTAATATTTGGGGAATTATTCTGAAACGACCCGCAAATCTGAGCTATCTGAGTTGACTAAATACAACACACGTCCAACCCAAATAACACAGAAATACGAACCATTAATAGAAAGAAGATAGAGGGTGAGAATAGATAAGATAGAAAACTTAGAATAGAAGAAAAACGAAGATTCACAACTCACAGCGGAACGAATAAAATATATTATATAACATAAGCTTTGAAATACAAAATCTTACATCATATATAGATATCACCATCAGAGTACAATACAGCATTTGGTACAGCGGAAGTAACTCTACATAACTAACGTTGAAGCCTCCTGCTTCAAGCTCCTCCAAGTGTATCTGTAAAAGCCTGAAACACTTGACTGCCCGTACAAATTTTGGGCACCCAAGAGTTTAGGGAAAACAAAACAAAATAAACTCTGGGTCAGTCATGGGACTGGTGTGAGTAAACTCCAACCACTTGTTTAACTTTAAAAATCCTTTCAAAAGAAAAGTTAATAGTAAGACCAGCCCACACATAAACACGGACGGTTTTTACCTTACTATAACCCAAAACACTTTGATACGAAAATCCAGTGATATTATAATAATGTCTACATCAAGTAAATAACCAAATAGTAGAACGCTTGCATCTCACGCTCTACATATATAGTATAAAATCAAAAACCGCATGGCGCTTATTGGAGATTGGATTTCCAACATGACAAGGTATGGGACCACCTTCCGATGATGTATCTCTAGAGGCGAATACACCTGGGTTCAACAAGAACATCTTGCAACCCGGCCCACACATGACCGACCACTCATTTCGCTTGAGTGTATCGAATGTATATCACCAACGGTTGGACTCAAACCACCGTTTCCCGAATGGGCAGAATCGATAGATTTAGAAACAAAAAGGAATTTCTCTAGATAGGTGATTATACACCCTAATGGGTGCGACCCACATAGCCATGCTGCCTGCCCGATTTTTGTCCTTTCCCGGTTGTTGAGGCCTGAGGCTACGAATACTTACCATTCATTGATAGCACAATCACTTTGAATGCCACATCGTCAGATCCGTTAATCACTAGTTGAGTTTGCACAAATATTCTGGATATTATGCTAAGGGATAAATCCGTTGCAACCATATATACTCATACAGACCAACCCATTTGATCATTGGAAATACTCTGTCAGACATTCGTCCATTTACGTTCGTTCTGGGATTGAACGAAACCAAAGGCACAATTTCTAATAATAGAAAAAGCCCTTGCACTTTACTCCGTCTTCAATATATTCAGCATACTTAGTTCGCAACGCTTATGCCGATACGGAGTGGTTCTTCGGATAATAATCCAACCAGTCTCTCCATATTGACAACGATGGTCAAAAAACTTCGATAGTCTGTGATTTAACTATCGAATAAAAACAAGTGTTCATCCAAACATATCAAACAAATCACTGGGCTCTTTAATTAATATTTCATTAATTAAATCACTTCTCCATTTCCTTAACAATATTTGTTACCCAAATATTTCAATAACCATATTGGCCCTTTTCGCTATTTTTGATTTCGTTTCCTTATCGAATTCTATATATATCGATATATAGATTTCTAATTGTCAAATTTCTTAAAAATATTCTAACTCCTTAAATTCCCGGAAAAAATTCGCTATAACCTCCCCTGTATCGGGAGCATCGGGAAATTTCAAATAGCTTCCCGGTACCTTCTCATCTCAAAAAGAAAAAGAAAAAGCCAAGCGGCTTGCCGATACGGCGCATAAAATCTCATATATGAATTAAACATGTACCTTTTTGTCGAGCACATAAATTATATACTTTATATACTTCATACACCTCATCCCATACCTGTCTAACACCTGTTCACCTGTTTTCAATTCAATTCAATAACATCTAATCGTTTGAATTCAGTTTCGCCCATTTATTCTTTAAATCGGCCATTTTGCCTATTTCACTTCTTTGTTGAACATAACATGTTTAAACAAAGTGTTTAACTCGTTCATAACCAAATTGAATTTCGATTTCAATTCTAGTTCTCTTTTCTATTTCGAATATAAATTTCAAATCGATTTTTCTTATTTAAAGCCCAATATCCATTCAACATCTCATTTACCAATTACTATTCGAATTGGTTAATTCTATTCAATAATCAAAAATCTGATTTCTGTTTCAAAAATCAGTTCATTACTCCACCTGAGTTCGCATATATTTTATAACTCAAATCTGAAATTTTCTAAATAGAAATTCGGATTTTTATTCGCTTAAAAATCCTTTTATAAAATGAAATAAACCGTTATGGTTTTTAAATAGTTCTGGCGCTGTTTTTCTGAAAATTTGATTTTGATATAACTCAAAATCTATACGACGAAATTCATATTTTTCTCTTTCATTAGAAAATTATTATCAAACCGGTCCTGACGTTTCTTGTTTCAAAGAATTTCGACTTCAATTGAGTTCTGTATACTCGATTGAAGTTCGAATCGCCAATTTACGAACTGCATCGCTGCGGCGAGTTCGTTTTAATTATATTTATATATATAAACCTTTAAACTTCTTTAAAATGAATTTAACTCCATTTTTAACTCTATTTGAATTCCTTGATCCAAATTCCAATCTCACTTTTATTTGAATTCTATATTCAAATTCCAATTCCTTTTCTATTTGATATTCAAATTCAATACTTGAATTCATTTGAATTCTCTTATTCAAACTCTATATTTAAATTCCATTTGAACTTCTATATTCTAATTTCTATATTTGAATTCTATTGAAATTCAAATATTCAAACTCCTTTTTAAATTCTAGATTCAAAATTCCATAGTTTAAAACCCATTTGAATTTCATATTCAAATCCCATAGATTAAATCCTATTTGAATTCAATTTGAATCTCTTATATTCAAATTTCATTTTCCATTTGAATTCTAATATTCAAATTCATTTCCAGCCCCATTTGAATTCTAATATTCAAACTTATTTTTAACACCATTTGAATTTCTTCACTCAAATCCATTTGAATTTCCTTGTATTCAAATTCCATTTCAAAACCACTTGGATTTCCTATTTTTGAAATCCTATTTGAAATTCTATTTCCAATTCTACTTTGAAAATCCTATTTTCAAAGTTTATTTCAAATTCTATTTTGAAATTCCATATTCAAATTTCTACTTAAATTTCTATATTCAATTCCATGTTCAAATTCAATACTTGAATTTCTATTCAAATTTCTATTCAATTTTCATGTTTGAATTCCATTCAAATCTCTATTCAAATTTCACATTTGAATTCTTCTTTGAAATTCTCTATTTCAAATTCTATTAAATTCTTCTTTGAAATTCTATATTTCAAATTCTATTTTGAAATTCTACCTTCAAATCTCTATTTGAATTTCTTTATTCGAATTCCTTTGAATTCAAATCTTATTTTAATTCCTTGAATCCAAATTCTATTTTTCATTCTAATTTCGTCCATTCAAATTAAATTTGAACTTCTATTTGAATTTCTAATATTCAATCTCCTCTTAAAAATTCAAATATTTAAACTTCTTTAAAAATTCAAATGTTACACTCAAATTTCATTTGAGTTATATATTTAAAAATTTCCTTTCACATCCTATTTTGAAATTTCATTTCAAATTCCGATTTCACGCTTGTATTTCTATTTCTGAATTATCAAATGATAATTCTTTTTACTTCGTTTATAACTTCGTTATAAAAGAACTATTTCTAAACTTCGTTTATAAAGAACTACTTGTTTTATTTTTCAAAAAACAAGTTTATGTTTTTATTTCCATTTACAATTCAAATTCTATTTAAAAATAGAATTTTCCTTTTTTTTTAAATCTCAAATATCCTTCCACGATATTTTTAAATAAATTAACACTTAGCCCAGTGATATTTAAAGCAATCAAATCACTCCATTTTTCAATCATTTGATTTTTAACACGTCATATATTAATATATGAAATCAAGCAAACAACAAACAACACAACAGATAATATATTTTTGAGGAATCCAGTTGGATTCCTCCAACCTGTTTTCCTGCATCCACAGATGTTAGCACATAAATAATACCCATTCTGCTTCGTGGCAGAATATCGCGGTATAGAAGGTCATCCACTAATCATAGCGTGGGGCGTATAGGGTAATCATCCGCTATGAAACTGCGGGCATCCGCTAATGAGACTGCGGGAATCCAACCAATCAATCAACCCAATATATATATATATAGCCTAAATAACTAATATATATATAAAACAACCATAAAACATTCACACAAGCAACAGACAATTATTTTTAATGAAATAAAAATAATTTTAATCAAAGGTAAGTGAGATTTACTCACCGATGATTTCGTTTGTGCTGAATATCCCTTTAAATTTAACATTTCGTATCTTCTCGGCTTCGACCCCATTTAAATCTTTTGTCTTGAACCTATGATTATATATTTTAATTTAACGATTAAACACTATATTAATTTAAATTAACCTAACCAATTAATAAATTTATTATCCTGAGTATTTTAAAATAAAGACGTATACCTTATTATCTCCGCATGACTCGACCAATCCACGAAGTCAACTCAACAAATATCGATCCATTCCCACTTGAATTAGCTTCAAAACAGCGGTCATCCATTATGGCATTTGATCGAACACCTTACTGGCAGCTTCCCTCTTTCATCGCTCCTGCCCCATCATCATCCCATTCAAGCTCCACAAACTCGAATCCCACCATCGATATAATCCAGTCCACCCAAAAATCCAACAGCCCATCATTTCGAACTCCTTCCCAACAGTCCCACAACATCCACCGCAATACCCCAAATGTCGACTATAGAACTCCTAACCTCTAATTCGAACCCTAACAGTCATCGCGAAATCCCCCAAATTTCACGTCGAGCTTTAAAAAAATGGCATCGCACTAATTGAATTCCTCCTCTCAGTCGCTCCTTCGAAGACCCATACCTGCTCCAATGTCGCCTTCTCCAGAATCGCGGCACCCCCTTTCCGAACACGCACCGACTTCGAGCACCGTGGTTCCAATCGCGATTTCCCCATTCGAATAACGTCACGCACTCTCCAGCTCGAGTCGAGCTTCTACTTGAAATTTCCAGTTGCGGGTTTTTTTTTTCTTTTTTGGATCGATTTCGCGATGATTGGAAAAAAAAGAAATAGAAAGGGAGGAGACGGACTCGAATTGATCGGGAGAGTGATTTTCTGGTGGGAGAAGGATAGTTATCGGTTCATTATATAGGCCCGAATGGAGACATCTTGTACAACGCCATTAAATTCTCTGATTACTTAAGAACTAAGGAGAAACAATTTTGTCAGCTCGATGCAAAATAAGTCTGCGATGTTGAGCGTGGGAGACAATATTGTCTGCGAAATGAAAGAAGAGGTCGAAGCTAGAAGGCAGGCTTGCAAAGAAAAAAATATAGGTCGGCTCTCAGATTATAACGATATTCCTGAACTCAACCAAACAGATTCTAAAATTTATTTGAACATATATATAAAATAACCATTTTAATACAATATAATTTAAATTCAACAAATGAATTCTTCGAAAATAAATTATTATTATTTGTTATCATTTAAATTCAAATAAAACTTCATGTAAATCAATTTGATTCCATTTCAAATTTAATTACTCAAGATCCTCGTATTACGATAGTTATATCGATAATTCAATATAAAAATTGATTATATTATCAGCTCAATATTTAAAATAAATATTAAATAAATCGACCAGAAAAATCTGGGTCGTTACATTCTTCCCCCCTTAAAATAATTTCGTCCTCGAAATTGCTAAGGTAGGAAAAAAAATGTACAAATCCATTACTTTTCAAAACTTCTTTATGTTGAAACTCAACTCCTCATATTTCAATAAATTAACTCCAACCAAAACTTTTGGTCTTCACACATTTGATTCGAATGATCTACGATCAATCCATTTATATTCAATCTATATTCCAATAAACCTATTCAAATTGATTCAAATCAATTCATTCACTTCGACCCATTTAACTTGTTTAAGTTAAATTTAAATTCCAGAATTCAAATCCCTGGGTTTTTTCTTTTTTCTTTTTTTTTTCAAATTCCTTTGAAATACATAAATGTATACTTATATTTATTTTCATCTCAATTCAAAACATTTGAATTTTCAAACTACTTGTTTTCTTTCAAACAAATTTCCATCAAAACTTTTTCTAAGGTAGCCATTCGTCACTTAGAACTCGAAAATGAACACTGATGAAGCTGCAGTCATCATCAGAATTATTTCCCAGCCACTGAAGTGAGTTCAGTGCCTTATTATTTCAAAATCCATCTAAAATGATTTTCTTTCAAATCCTTCTAAAACAAAGCTATATTACTTTAATATACTTTGAAAAATATTTTTTTCAACTTCCCAGGATTTCCGAATTCTTAATTCTGGTTTGAATTTAGTTCTAATTCATCTCATTTGTATATATTTTATTCATATACAAATTTTATTTTGGTTATATATAACCATTTCGATTTTTATAATCTTATTTGATTATAAAATCAACATCCAACACATCCATATAGTAATAATTCTAGAAAATTATTCTTTCTATATCAAAATAGAAATTTTGGGTAAAATAATTTCACCCACTTTAAAACAATATCGTGTTCAATCTCCTGTTCAAGTGTTTAGAAATTCCTATCGACTTTGTGGCGTCCCACTATCCGACCAGAATTCATAAACCACTCAACAGACTAGCCAACACAATATAAAACAGTTTTTATATCAATTTACAAATACGCTCTCTCGTATATATATACACTCAACTCATTCTAGGGTGCTACTAACCCTATCTCTAATGAGCACATGCCACACAAGCCTAGGTATTCGCTCAACCTAAGCTCTGATACCAACTGAAACGACCCGCAAATCTGAGCTATCTGAGTTGACTAAATACAACACACGTCCAACCCAAATAACACAGAAATACGAACCATTAATAGAAAGAAGATAGAGGGTGAGAATAGATAAGATAGAAAACTTAGAATAGAAGAAAAACGAAGATTCACAACTCACAGCGGAACGAATAAAATATATTATATAACATAAGCTTTGAAATACAAAATCTTACATCATATATAGATATCACCATCAGAGTACAATACAGCATTTGGTACAGCGGAAGTAACTCTACATAACTAACGTTGAAGCCTCCTGCTTCAAGCTCCTCCAAGTGTATCTGTAAAAGCCTGAAACACTTGACTGCCCGTACAAATTTTGGGCACCCAAGAGTTTAGGGAAAACAAAACAAAATAAACTCTGGGTCAGTCATGGGACTGGTGTGAGTAAACTCCAACCACTTGTTTAACTTTAAAAATCCTTTCAAAAGAAAAGTTAATAGTAAGACCAGCCCACACATAAACACGGACGGTTTTTACCTTACTATAACCCAAAACACTTTGATACGAAAATCCAGTGATATTATAATAATGTCTACATCAAGTAAATAACCAAATAGTAGAACGCTTGCATCTCACGCTCTACATATATAGTATAAAATCAAAAACCGCATGGCGCTTATTGGAGATTGGATTTCCAACATGACAAGGTATGGGACCACCTTCCGATGATGTATCTCTAGAGGCGAATACACCTGGGTTCAACAAGAACATCTTGCAACCCGGCCCACACATGACCGACCACTCATTTCGCTTGAGTGTATCGAATGTATATCACCAACGGTTGGACTCAAACCACCGTTTCCCGAATGGGCAGAATCGATAGATTTAGAAACAAAAAGGAATTTCTCTAGATAGGTGATTATACACCATAATGGGTGCGACCCACATAGCCATGCTGCCTGCCCGATTTTTGTCCTTTCCCGGTTGTTGAGGCCTGAGGCTACGAATACTTACCATTCATTGATAGCACAATCACTTTGAATGCCACATCGTCAGATCCGTTAATCACTAGTTGAGTTTGCACAAATATTCTGGATATTATGCTAAGGGATAAATCCGTTGCAACCATATATACTCATACAGACCAACCCATTTGATCATTGGAAATACTCTGTCAGACATTCGTCCATTTACGTTCGTTCTGGGATTGAACGAAACCAAAGGCACAATTTCTAATAATAGAAAAAGCCCTTGCACTTTACTCCGTCTTCAATATATTCAGCATACTTGGTTCGCAACGCTTATGCCGATACGGAGTGGTTCTTCGGATAATAATCCAACCAGTCTCTCCATATTGACAACGATGGTCAAAAAACTTCGATAGTCTGTGATTTAACTATCGAATAAAAACAAGTGTTCATCCAAACATATCAAACAAATCACTGGGCTCTTTAATTAATATTTCATTAATTAAATCACTTCTCCATTTCCTTAACAATATTTGTTACCCAAATATTTCAATAACCATATTGGCCCTTTTCGCTATTTTTGATTTCGTTTCCTTATCGAATTCTATATATATCGATATATAGATTTCTAATTGTCAAATTTCTTAAAAATATTCTAACTCCTTAAATTCCCGAAAAAAATTCGCTATAACCTCCCCTGTATCGGGAGCATCGGGAAATTTCAAATAGCTTCCCGGTACCTTCTCATCTCAAAAAGAAAAAGAAAAAGCCAAGCGGCTTGCCGATACGGCGCATAAAATCTCATATATGAATTAAACATGTACCTTTTTGTCGAGCACATAAATTATATACTTTATATACTTCATACACCTCATCCCATACCTGTCTAACACCTGTTCACCTGTTTTCAATTCAATTCAATAACATCTAATCGTTTGAATTCAGTTTCGCCCATTTATTCTTTAAATCGGCCATTTTGCCTATTTCACTTCTTTGTTGAACATAACATGTTTAAACAAAGTGTTTAACTCGTTCATAACCAAATTGAATTTCGATTTCAATTCTAGTTCTCTTTTCTATTTCGAATATAAATTTCAAATCGATTTTTCTTATTTAAAGCCCAATATCCATTCAACATCTCATTTACCAATTACTATTCGAATTGGTTAATTCTATTCAATAATCAAAAATCTGATTTCTGTTTCAAAAATCAGTTCATTACTCCACCTGAGTTCGCATATATTTTATAACTCAAATCTGAAATTTTCTAAATAGAAATTCGGATTTTTATTCGCTTAAAAATCCTTTTATAAAATGAAATAAACCGTTATGGTTTTTAAATAGTTCTGGCGCTGTTTTTCTGAAAATTTGATTTTGATATAACTCAAAATCTATACGACGAAATTCATATTTTTCTCTTTCATTAGAAAATTATTATCAAACCGGTCCTGACGTTTCTTGTTTCAAAGAATTTCGACTTCAATTGAGTTCTGTATACTCGATTGAAGTTCGAATCGCCAATTTACGAACTGCATCGCTGCGGCGAGTTCGTTTTAATTATATTTATATATATAAACCTTTAAACTTCTTTAAAATGAATTTAACTCCATTTTTAACTCTATTTGAATTCCTTGATCCAAATTCCAATCTCACTTTTATTTGAATTCTATATTCAAATTCCAATTCCTTTTCTATTTGATATTCAAATTCAATACTTGAATTCATTTGAATTCTCTTATTCAAACTCTATATTTAAATTCCATTTGAACTTCTATATTCTAATTTCTATATTTGAATTCTATTGAAATTCAAATATTCAAACTCCTTTTTAAATTCTAGATTCAAAATTCCATAGTTTAAAACCCATTTGAATTTCATATTCAAATCCCATAGATTAAATCCTATTTGAATTCAATTTGAATCTCTTATATTCAAATTTCATTTTCCATTTGAATTCTAATATTCAAATTCATTTCCAGCCCCATTTGAATTCTAATATTCAAACTTATTTTTAACACCATTTGAATTTCTTCACTCAAATCCATTTGAATTTCCTTGTATTCAAATTCCATTTCAAAACCACTTGGATTTCCTATTTTTGAAATCCTATTTGAAATTCTATTTCCAATTCTACTTTGAAAATCCTATTTTCAAAGTTTATTTCAAATTCTATTTTGAAATTCCATATTCAAATTTCTACTTAAATTTCTATATTCAATTCCATGTTCAAATTCAATACTTGAATTTCTATTCAAATTTCTATTCAATTTTCATGTTTGAATTCCATTCAAATCTCTATTCAAATTTCACATTTGAATTCTTCTTTGAAATTCTCTATTTCAAATTCTATTAAATTCTTCTTTGAAATTCTATATTTCAAATTCTATTTTGAAATTCTACCTTCAAATCTCTATTTGAATTTCTTTATTCGAATTCCTTTGAATTCAAATCTTATTTTAATTCCTTGAATCCAAATTCTATTTTTCATTCTAATTTCGTCCATTCAAATTAAATTTGAACTTCTATTTGAATTTCTAATATTCAATCTCCTCTTAAAAATTCAAATATTTAAACTTCTTTAAAAATTCAAATGTTACACTCAAATTTCATTTGAGTTATATATTTAAAAATTTCCTTTCACATCCTATTTTGAAATTTCATTTCAAATTCCGATTTCACGCTTGTATTTCTATTTCTGAATTATCAAATGATAATTCTTTTTACTTCGTTTATAACTTCGTTATAAAAGAACTATTTCTAAACTTCGTTTATAAAGAACTACTTGTTTTATTTTTCAAAAAACAAGTTTATGTTTTTATTTCCATTTACAATTCAAATTCTATTTAAAAATAGAATTTTCCTTTTTTTTAAAATCTCAAATATCCTTCCACGATATTTTTAAATAAATTAACACTTAGCCCAGTGATATTTAAAGCAATCAAATCACTCCATTTTTCAATCATTTGATTTTTAACACGTCATATATTAATATATGAAATCAAGCAAACAACAAACAACACAACAGATAATATATTTTTGAGGAATCCAGTTGGATTCCTCCAACCTGTTTTCCTGCATCCACAGATGTTAGCACATAAATAATACCCATTCTGCTTCGTGGCAGAATATCGCGGTATAGAAGGTCATCCACTAATCATAGCGTGGGGCGTATAGGGTAATCATCCGCTATGAAACTGCGGGCATCCGCTAATGAGACTGCGGGAATCCAACCAATCAATCAACCCAATATATATATATATAGCCTAAATAACTAATATATATATAAAACAACCATAAAACATTCACACAAGCAACAGACAATTATTTTTAATGAAATAAAAATAATTTTAATCAAAGGTAAGTGAGATTTACTCACCGATGATTTCGTTTGTGCTGAATATCCCTTTAAATTTAACATTTCGTATCTTCTCGGCTTCGACCCCATTTAAATCTTTTGTCTTGAACCTATGATTATATATTTTAATTTAACGATTAAACACTATATTAATTTAAATTAACCTAACCAATTAATAAATTTATTATCCTGAGTATTTTAAAATAAAGACGTATACCTTATTATCTCCGCATGACTCGACCAATCCACGAAGTCAACTCAACAAATATCGATCCATTCCCACTTGAATTAGCTTCAAAACAGCGGTCATCCATTATGGCATTTGATCGAACACCTTACTGGCAGCTTCCCTCTTTCATCGCTCCTGCCCCATCATCATCCCATTCAAGCTCCACAAACTCGAATCCCACCATCGATATAATCCAGTCCACCCAAAAATCCAACAGCCCATCATTTCGAACTCCTTCCCAACAGTCCCACAACATCCACCGCAATACCCCAAATGTCGACTATAGAACTCCTAACCTCTAATTCGAACCCTAACAGTCATCGCGAAATCCCCCAAATTTCACGTCGAGCTTTAAAAAAATGGCATCGCACTAATTGAATTCCTCCTCTCAGTCGCTCCTTCGAAGACCCATACCTGCTCCAATGTCGCCTTCTCCAGAATCGCGGCACCCCCTTTCCGAACACGCACCGACTTCGAGCACCGTGGTTCCAATCGCGATTTCCCCATTCGAATAACGTCACGCACTCTCCAGCTCGAGTCGAGCTTCTACTTGAAATTTCCAGTTGCGGGTTTTTTTTTTCTTTTTTGGATCGATTTCGCGATGATTGGAAAAAAAAGAAATAGAAAGGGAGGAGACGGACTCGAATTGATCGGGAGAGTGATTTTCTGGTGGGAGAAGGATAGTTATCGGTTCATTATATAGGCCCGAATGGAGACATCTTGTACAACGCCATTAAATTCTCTGATTACTTAAGAACTAAGGAGAAACAATTTTGTCAGCTCGATGCAAAATAAGTCTGCGATGTTGAGCGTGGGAGACAATATTGTCTGCGAAATGAAAGAAGAGGTCGAAGCTAGAAGGCAGGCTTGCAAAGAAAAAAATATAGGTCGGCTCTCAGATTATAACGATATTCCTGAACTCAACCAAACAGATTCTAAAATTTATTTGAACATATATATAAAATAACCATTTTAATACAATATAATTTAAATTCAACAAATGAATTCTTCGAAAATAAATTATTATTATTTGTTATCATTTAAATTCAAATAAAACTTCATGTAAATCAATTTGATTCCATTTCAAATTTAATTACTCAAGATCCTCGTATTACGATAGTTATATCGATAATTCAATATAAAAATTGATTATATTATCAGCTCAATATTTAAAATAAATATTAAATAAATCGACCAGAAAAATCTGGGTTGTTACATTCTTCCCCCCTTAAAATAATTTCGTCCTCGAAATTGCTAAGGTAGGAAAAAAAATGTACAAATCCATTACTTTTCAAAACTTCTTTATGTTGAAACTCAACTCCTCATATTTCAATAAATTAACTCCAACCAAAACTTTTGGTCTTCACACATTTGATTCGAATGATCTACGATCAATCCATTTATATTCAATCTATATTCCAATAAACCTATTCAAATTGATTCAAATCAATTCATTCACTTCGACCCATTTAACTTGTTTAAGTTAAATTTAAATTCCAGAATTCAAATCCCTGGGTTTTTTCTTTTTTCTTTTTTTTTTCAAATTCCTTTGAAATACATAAATGTATACTTATATTTATTTTCATCTCAATTCAAAACATTTGAATTTTGAAACTACTTGTTTTCTTTCAAACAAATTTCCATCAAAACTTTTTCTAAGGTAGCCATTCGTCACTTAGAACTCGAAAATGAACACTGATGAAGCTGCAGTCATCATCAGAATTATTTCCCAGCCACTGAAGTGAGTTCAGTGCCTTATTATTTCAAAATCCATCTAAAATGATTTTCTTTCAAATCCTTCTAAAACAAAGCTATATTACTTTAATATACTTTGAAAAATATTTTTTTCAACTTCCCAGGATTTCCGAATTCTTAATTCTGGTTTGAATTTAGTTCTAATTCATCTCATTTGTATATATTTTATTCATATACAAATTTTATTTTGGTTATATATAACCATTTCGATTTTTATAATCTTATTTGATTATAAAATCAACATCCAACACATCCATATAGTAATAATTCTAGAAAATTATTCTTTCTATATCAAAATAGAAATTTTGGGTAAAATAATTTCACCCACTTTAAAACAATATCGTGTTCAATCTCCTGTTCAAGTGTTTAGAAATTCCTATCGACTTTGTGGCGTCCCACTATCCGACCAGAATTCATAAACCACTCAACAGACTAGCCAACACAATATAAAACAGTTTTTATATCAATTTACAAATACGCTCTCTCGTATATATATACACTCAACTCATTCTAGGGTGCTACTAACCCTATCTCTAATGAGCACATGCCACACAAGCCTAGGTATTCGCTCAACCTAAGCTCTGATACCAACTGAAACGACCCACAAATCTGAGCTATCTGAGTTGACTAAATACAACACACGTCCAACCCAAATAACACAGAAATACGAACCATTAATAGAAAGAAGATAGAGGGTGAGAATAGATAAGATAGAAAACTTAGAATAGAAGAAAAACGAAGATTCACAACTCACAGCGGAACGAATAAAATATATTATATAACATAAGCTTTGAAATACAAAATCTTACATCATATATAGATATCACCATCAGAGTACAATACAGCATTTGGTACAGCGGAAGTAACTCTACATAACTAACGTTGAAGCCTCCTGCTTCAAGCTCCTCCAAGTGTATCTGTAAAAGCCTGAAACACTTGACTGCCCGTACAAATTTTGGGCACCCAAGAGTTTAGGGAAAACAAAACAAAATAAACTCTGGGTCAGTCATGGGACTGGTGTGAGTAAACTCCAACCACTTGTTTAACTTTAAAAATCCTTTCAAAAGAAAAGTTAATAGTAAGACCAGCCCACACATAAACACGGACGGTTTTTACCTTACTATAACCCAAAACACTTTGATACGAAAATCCAGTGATATTATAATAATGTCTACATCAAGTAAATAACCAAATAGTAGAACGCTTGCATCTCACGCTCTACATATATAGTATAAAATCAAAAACCGCATGGCGCTTATTGGAGATTGGATTTCCAACATGACAAGGTATGGGACCACCTTCCGATGATGTATCTCTAGAGGCGAATACACCTGGGTTCAACAAGAACATCTTGCAACCCGGCCCACACATGACCGACCACTCATTTCGCTTGAGTGTATCGAATGTATATCACCAACGGTTGGACTCAAACCACCGTTTCCCGAATGGGCAGAATCGATAGATTTAGAAACAAAAAGGAATTTCTCTAGATAGGTGATTATACACCATAATGGGTGCGACCCACATAGCCATGCTGCCTGCCCGATTTTTGTCCTTTCCCGGTTGTTGAGGCCTGAGGCTACGAATACTTACCATTCATTGATAGCACAATCACTTTGAATGCCACATCGTCAGATCCGTTAATCACTAGTTGAGTTTGCACAAATATTCTGGATATTATGCTAAGGGATAAATCCGTTGCAACCATATATACTCATACAGACCAACCCATTTGATCATTGGAAATACTCTGTCAGACATTCGTCCATTTACGTTCGTTCTGGGATTGAACGAAACCAAAGGCACAATTTCTAATAATAGAAAAAGCCCTTGCACTTTACTCCGTCTTCAATATATTCAGCATACTTGGTTCGCAACGCTTATGCCGATACGGAGTGGTTCTTCGGATAATAATCCAACCAGTCTCTCCATATTGACAACGATGGTCAAAAAACTTCGATAGTCTGTGATTTAACTATCGAATAAAAACAAGTGTTCATCCAAACATATCAAACAAATCACTGGGCTCTTTAATTAATATTTCATTAATTAAATCACTTCTCCATTTCCTTAACAATATTTGTTACCCAAATATTTCAATAACCATATTGGCCCTTTTCGCTATTTTTGATTTCGTTTCCTTATCGAATTCTATATATATCGATATATAGATTTCTAATTGTCAAATTTCTTAAAAATATTCTAACTCCTTAAATTCCCGAAAAAAATTCGCTATAACCTCCCCTGTATCGGGAGCATCGGGAAATTTCAAATAGCTTCCCGGTACCTTCTCATCTCAAAAAGAAAAAGAAAAAGCCAAGCGGCTTGCCGATACGGCGCATAAAATCTCATATATGAATTAAACATGTACCTTTTTGTCGAGCACATAAATTATATACTTTATATACTTCATACACCTCATCCCATACCTGTCTAACACCTGTTCACCTGTTTTCAATTCAATTCAATAACATCTAATCGTTTGAATTCAGTTTCGCCCATTTATTCTTTAAATCGGCCATTTTGCCTATTTCACTTCTTTGTTGAACATAACATGTTTAAACAAAGTGTTTAACTCGTTCATAACCAAATTGAATTTCGATTTCAATTCTAGTTCTCTTTTCTATTTCGAATATAAATTTCAAATCGATTTTTCTTATTTAAAGCCCAATATCCATTCAACATCTCATTTACCAATTACTATTCGAATTGGTTAATTCTATTCAATAATCAAAAATCTGATTTCTGTTTCAAAAATCAGTTCATTACTCCACCTGAGTTCGCATATATTTTATAACTCAAATCTGAAATTTTCTAAATAGAAATTCGGATTTTTATTCGCTTAAAAATCCTTTTATAAAATGAAATAAACCGTTATGGTTTTTAAATAGTTCTGGCGCTGTTTTTCTGAAAATTTGATTTTGATATAACTCAAAATCTATACGACGAAATTCATATTTTTCTCTTTCATTAGAAAATTATTATCAAACCGGTCCTGACGTTTCTTGTTTCAAAGAATTTCGACTTCAATTGAGTTCTGTATACTCGATTGAAGTTCGAATCGCCAATTTACGAACTGCATCGCTGCGGCGAGTTCGTTTTAATTATATTTATATATATAAACCTTTAAACTTCTTTAAAATGAATTTAACTCCATTTTTAACTCTATTTGAATTCCTTGATCCAAATTCCAATCTCACTTTTATTTGAATTCTATATTCAAATTCCAATTCCTTTTCTATTTGATATTCAAATTCAATACTTGAATTCATTTGAATTCTCTTATTCAAACTCTATATTTAAATTCCATTTGAACTTCTATATTCTAATTTCTATATTTGAATTCTATTGAAATTCAAATATTCAAACTCCTTTTTAAATTCTAGATTCAAAATTCCATAGTTTAAAACCCATTTGAATTTCATATTCAAATCCCATAGATTAAATCCTATTTGAATTCAATTTGAATCTCTTATATTCAAATTTCATTTTCCATTTGAATTCTAATATTCAAATTCATTTCCAGCCCCATTTGAATTCTAATATTCAAACTTATTTTTAACACCATTTGAATTTCTTCACTCAAATCCATTTGAATTTCCTTGTATTCAAATTCCATTTCAAAACCACTTGGATTTCCTATTTTTGAAATCCTATTTGAAATTCTATTTCCAATTCTACTTTGAAAATCCTATTTTCAAAGTTTATTTCAAATTCTATTTTGAAATTCCATATTCAAATTTCTACTTAAATTTCTATATTCAATTCCATGTTCAAATTCAATACTTGAATTTCTATTCAAATTTCTATTCAATTTTCATGTTTGAATTCCATTCAAATCTCTATTCAAATTTCACATTTGAATTCTTCTTTGAAATTCTCTATTTCAAATTCTATTAAATTCTTCTTTGAAATTCTATATTTCAAATTCTATTTTGAAATTCTACCTTCAAATCTCTATTTGAATTTCTTTATTCGAATTCCTTTGAATTCAAATCTTATTTTAATTCCTTGAATCCAAATTCTATTTTTCATTCTAATTTCGTCCATTCAAATTAAATTTGAACTTCTATTTGAATTTCTAATATTCAATCTCCTCTTAAAAATTCAAATATTTAAACTTCTTTAAAAATTCAAATGTTACACTCAAATTTCATTTGAGTTATATATTTAAAAATTTCCTTTCACATCCTATTTTGAAATTTCATTTCAAATTCCGATTTCACGCTTGTATTTCTATTTCTGAATTATCAAATGATAATTCTTTTTACTTCGTTTATAACTTCGTTATAAAAGAACTATTTCTAAACTTCGTTTATAAAGAACTACTTGTTTTATTTTTCAAAAAACAAGTTTATGTTTTTATTTCCATTTACAATTCAAATTCTATTTAAAAATAGAATTTTCCTTTTTTTTAAAATCTCAAATATCCTTCCACGATATTTTTAAATAAATTAACACTTAGCCCAGTGATATTTAAAGCAATCAAATCACTCCATTTTTCAATCATTTGATTTTTAACACGTCATATATTAATATATGAAATCAAGCAAACAACAAACAACACAACAGATAATATATTTTTGAGGAATCCAGTTGGATTCCTCCAACCTGTTTTCCTGCATCCACAGATGTTAGCACATAAATAATACCCATTCTGCTTCGTGGCAGAATATCGCGGTATAGAAGGTCATCCACTAATCATAGCGTGGGGCGTATAGGGTAATCATCCGCTATGAAACTGCGGGCATCCGCTAATGAGACTGCGGGAATCCAACCAATCAATCAACCCAATATATATATATATAGCCTAAATAACTAATATATATATAAAACAACCATAAAACATTCACACAAGCAACAGACAATTATTTTTAATGAAATAAAAATAATTTTAATCAAAGGTAAGTGAGATTTACTCACCGATGATTTCGTTTGTGCTGAATATCCCTTTAAATTTAACATTTCGTATCTTCTCGGCTTCGACCCCATTTAAATCTTTTGTCTTGAACCTATGATTATATATTTTAATTTAACGATTAAACACTATATTAATTTAAATTAACCTAACCAATTAATAAATTTATTATCCTGAGTATTTTAAAATAAAGACGTATACCTTATTATCTCCGCATGACTCGACCAATCCACGAAGTCAACTCAACAAATATCGATCCATTCCCACTTGAATTAGCTTCAAAACAGCGGTCATCCATTATGGCATTTGATCGAACACCTTACTGGCAGCTTCCCTCTTTCATCGCTCCTGCCCCATCATCATCCCATTCAAGCTCCACAAACTCGAATCCCACCATCGATATAATCCAGTCCACCCAAAAATCCAACAGCCCATCATTTCGAACTCCTTCCCAACAGTCCCACAACATCCACCGCAATACCCCAAATGTCGACTATAGAACTCCTAACCTCTAATTCGAACCCTAACAGTCATCGCGAAATCCCCCAAATTTCACGTCGAGCTTTAAAAAAATGGCATCGCACTAATTGAATTCCTCCTCTCAGTCGCTCCTTCGAAGACCCATACCTGCTCCAATGTCGCCTTCTCCAGAATCGCGGCACCCCCTTTCCGAACACGCACCGACTTCGAGCACCGTGGTTCCAATCGCGATTTCCCCATTCGAATAACGTCACGCACTCTCCAGCTCGAGTCGAGCTTCTACTTGAAATTTCCAGTTGCGGGTTTTTTTTTTTTTTTTTTTGGATCGATTTCGCGATGATTGGAAAAAAAAGAAATAGAAAGGGAGGAGACGGACTCGAATTGATCGGGAGAGTGATTTTCTGGTGGGAGAAGGATAGTTATCGGTTCATTATATAGGCCCGAATGGAGACATCTTGTACAACGCCATTAAATTCTCTGATTACTTAAGAACTAAGGAGAAACAATTTTGTCAGCTCGATGCAAAATAAGTCTGCGATGTTGAGCGTGGGAGACAATATTGTCTGCGAAATGAAAGAAGAGGTCGAAGCTAGAAGGCAGGCTTGCAAAGAAAAAAATATAGGTCGGCTCTCAGATTATAACGATATTCCTGAACTCAACCAAACAGATTCTAAAATTTATTTGAACATATATATAAAATAACCATTTTAATACAATATAATTTAAATTCAACAAATGAATTCTTCGAAAATAAATTATTATTATTTGTTATCGTTTAAATTCAAATAAAACTTCATGTAAATCAATTTGATTCCATTTCAAATTTAATTACTCAAGATCCTCGTATTACGATAGTTATATCGATAATTCAATATAAAAATTGATTATATTATCAGCTCAATATTTAAAATAAATATTAAATAAATCGACCAGAAAAATCTGGGTCGTTACATATTCTCTTGTTAATTTACGGTAAGTGACTGATGAATAGGAATGAGGCGTATGTTGTGTTTGTGTAACTGAGACGACCCGATTTCCCGTTCTCACGGAAACAAGGTTATCTTTTGGAATATAACACAGAAACAGCTAATAGCAGAACAGAATTAAATAAATACACCAGAATGAACAACAAAATATACTGGATAAAAGTAAACATCAGAGTTACACAGTATACAGGATCTTACTTAGTACAAATACAGTTCAGCTATACATAAATGTCTACAGCGGAAATAAACAAAATATGTACAATAGGAGCTGAACAGCATAAAAAGAAATAAATGATAGAATCCATCTTCAGCTCCAGCTATCCAGAAAGAACCAGCTAAACCTGAATACAAGGCTGCCCGTGAAGAAAAAGGGGGCACCCGAGTTTGAGAGTGAAACAAACTACGAGTCAGTCATGGGACTGGTATGAGAAATCTACTCAACACATATATAATTTGGCTAATCACAGGACCACGCCACTTTCGTGGAACGGGTTTACTCCATTGGATTGCCAGTGCTTTAAAACAAATCTTTCTTTTAAACATCGCTATGCTTTTTATAAAAATGAAGCCGTTATAAGACTCAGTTCCCATCACACAATGCAACGCAAACCGGAGGATAGAGTTTTTACCTTATAACAGCCAAGATATGCTTGATACGAATAAAACAAAGGCATTTGATATTATTGCTAGTGTTTATATGTTTTGAAAACAATTTCAAATCATAACTATCAATCATAGACGACATGAGCGTCCCATGCCACTATGTCGCCAAATGTATGTATACAATCGAAACCGCATCGTCACGTATTTGGAAATTGGATTTCCGTCATGAACCAAGGCAAAAGATAGTCCTTACCGAATTCGTGACTCTCTAGCCCGAGCCACAGGATCAGAGCTCGAGTGACCCTAGAATCGTCAGGGCCGGTCCACCGATGTGGATTAAAATGCCTGAACAATACGTTTCCCCGCCCTTTGGGGCGTAAACGAGCCAACGAATGACTCCATCGGACCCGGATCGTCCGATCAAACCGAGGCGCCTCGCAACAGCAACAACCACATAGGTGAAAAGTATATAAATGTCAGGGCTGGTAGGTCACTGACACCACCCTAGCTAGAAAGAAACGCATGCCCTCCCTGAGGTCCTTCCTCCCGTTTTAGGTTCCTACCGGGGTGTGAGGCTCGCGAATTCACGTTACACACAAAGCTACGCCACACAGGCGGTGCTTTGATCATCACCACAAGACTTTGCTTTTCAACAGAAGCCCTGATCACTGCATCTTAGCATGCCACACAGAATAAATCCTATGTCAGACACACAGTCCATTTACAAGTCCGTTCTGGGTCTGAACGAAACCGGAGGCACTAAATACCTCGCAAACCCTTCGATCAACACGTACGTCTGAACGATCACCACTCATTATCCATATTTCGGGATGCCTCCCAATCAGGACCTCGGTTACCATCCAAACGAGGTGAAGATCTCCGGTCTTCGACCATCGTCTTCATCTTCGAATTTCAATCGTCGGTCGATTATTCGAAATGAGAATTAACTCGGCCTTTTCAAATAATTCACGTATATTTAGAATTTCAAATCGATTTATTTCAATGATTAAATTATTCGACAACACCAATTGTGTTCTTTAATATAGTTTTCACACCAAACACATTCAACCATCAAACATCACATAAATCAAGCAAATTCAGTTTATTTCCATTCCATATCACTTACGATATTTTATAACTATTTATCGCTATTTTTATTTATTTTAAAATAGCCATTTTATTCAAAACGACGCTTCGGGCCATAAGGCGGCCGTGGCGCTGTTTTTCTTCAGATTTGATTTACACATATCTGAAAATCTAACCGTTGGATCTTCACAAAATTTACATCATTAGAAAGGTCTTTTCAAAACGAATCCAACGGTTCCAGTTTCGGGAAATTCCGACGGTCGGATCTCCCGGTACAATCGTTTGAATTTTCGATTTCAAAATACGAACTGCCGCGTCGTTATTCGATTAAATATAATTTTATTTATATATATAAATAAATATAATCGTTTCTGGCGCTGTTTTTCTTCAGATTTGAATTAAACATTCCAGACAATCCAACCGTTGGATTTTTACAAGGTTGGTGCCGTTGGAAAGATTATTCCAAGGCGAACCCGACGGTTGAGGTTTCGGGAAAATCCAATGGTCGGATTTCCCGTACTAGTCGTTTGAAATCACGGTTTCGAAATACGAACTGCACGGCCTCGTTTCGTTTTAATTTTATTTATATTTATATAGTTATATAAATATAGTTCATTCAAGGATTTCTATATCGTTTTCACTTCAAAAAATTTTCTAACACCTTAAATTTTGGAAAAATTTCGCCATAACCTCCCCTGTACCGGGAGCGTCGGGAAATCGCAAATAGCGTCCCGGTCCTTCTAATCTCAAAAAGAAAAAGAAAAAGCCAAGCGGCTAGCCAACAGGCTCAAAATCATCACCCAAACAAATCAGTAAATGTGTACCTATTTGTCGGGCACAAATTTTATTCCTCTTCTCTAGCCCCTTTGCTATAACCTGTTCAATGAATATGCATGTACATATATATACAGTCCATATCATTTTTCATTTTCTATTCAACTTCATATTTGATTTCTATTTGGTTTAAAAACACCATTCATTCTAATGTTACATAAATAGGTGCAAATCACTTCATTAGCTAATTAATGAATATTTCAACTCATATATGTTTATTTTGAACAAGTGGCTATTTTCAACATTTCATATTTTAACGATTTATGCATACAACAAAAAGGTGATTTTTATTGTAAAACAACTCATTTCGAAACACTATTTTTTTTCTATATAGTTCATGTAGGTGATAAAATAGAATTTTTTATCATAAAACAATTTATTTCAAAATATGAATACCATTCAACACATGAATTTCTAAACAACGAATGAATATCAATTCAACACATGAATGTTTTCAATAGTTTTTAGATATAGATAAAAATGTGATTTTTATTATCTAACGGTTTATTTCAAAATATGAATACCATTCAACACATGAATTTCTAAACAACGAATGAATATCAATTCAACACATGAATGTTTTCAATAGTTTTTAGATATAGATAAAAATGTGATTTTTATTATCTAACAGTTTATTTCAAAATATGAATACCATTCAACACATGAATTTCTAAACAACGAATGAATATCAATTCAACACATGAATGTTTTCAATAGTTTTTAGATATAGATAAAAATGTGATTTTTATTATCTAACAGTTTATTTCAAAATATGAATACCATTCAACACATGAATTTCTAAACAACGAATGAATATCAATTCAACACATGAATGTTTTCAATAGTTTTTAGATATAGATAAAAATGTGATTTTTATTATCTAACAGTTTATTTCAAAATATGAATACCATTCAACACATGAATTTCTAAACAACGAATGTATATCAATTCAACACATGAATGTTTTCAATAGTTTTTAGATATAGATAAAAATGTGATTTTTATTATCTAACAGTTTATTTCAAAATATGAATACCATTCAACACATGAATTTCTAAACAACGAATGAATATCAATTCAACACATGAATGTTTTCAATAGTTTTTAGATATAGATAAAAATGTGATTTTTATTATCTAACAGTTTATTTCAAAATATGAATACCATTCAACACATGAATTTCTAAACAACGAATGAATATCAATTCAACACATGAATGTTTTCAATAGTTTAAGCATATGAAAATAATTCAAACACACAAATATTATTCAAAATTTCGGCAGCATAACGGCAGGGTAGTTACACCGGCACCGTCCCTAGTACGGCTCCTCGCTCTACCTTAAAACCTCGCGGTTTTTGACAATGGGAAACATGCATCTAGTTCGCACGCAGGCGGCATGTATATATTTATTTCATTACCACAAACTAATCCTATGTGGTTTCAACCAAATATTTCACAACCACAAATGGGTATTTTTCAACCACAATCAACCAATATCAATCACAAACAATCCCAAACAATCATTCAATTTTCACCACAATTTCAACCAATAAATATCGTCCATGGTTTGTGGACGAGGGGCGTATATATATATATATAGATATATTTATATATAGCAATTTATTATATAGCTACTCACATTCAATTTCAACACATATATATATAATTTTTAAATCAGAAATCTCACTAAAATCCGGATTGTTTTGCACCCGGTATATTCAATTGAAGTTTGAAATCGAATTATCGAACTACCGCGCCATTTTCAATTCTATATATAATTATAATTAATTATATTCGTTTTCAAATGTCGATTTCAACTCAGTTTTCATCGCCATTACTTAAAATATTTATTTTAAATATTTAAAATCCATTATTTTAGCCAATTTAAAAATTTTAAATTGGTTCAGATTTTCTGGGTCGTTACAATCTCCCCCACTTAAAACTTTTCGTCCCCGAAAAGGAATAAAGTCGAAAGTGGTTTGATAAATCTACGATCACACATCACAACAACCAATTTGTTTTTAATATTCTGAGTATAGAATAAACAATGCACATCTATGGGAAGAAAATAGTAACAGAATAGAGAATTAAAAGGTAATGCAAAGTAGGTTAAATGTACCTTGCACCAGAGTCAATAAGAGATATCTACTCGGCATCTAGGATAAGCTTTCTGAATGCTCTCCTCAGTTTCCCAAGTACAATCTCGCGGATCTCCACTCCATTGCACTTTGACTAAGCGAACCTTCTTGTTCCTCAACTCTTTGGTTTCTTTGCCGATAATCTTTAGCGGCTCTCGCCTCACAGCTAATTCTGGAGTAATTTCAATATCCTGCTGAGCTGCTTCTTCCACGATCAAGTCTGGATCATGAACGTGCTTTCGAAGTTGAGATATGTGAAATACATCATGAACTCCAGGCAACCAGTCAGGCAGTTTGACCCTATAAGCGAGAGTTCCAATCCGTTCCAGAATAGGAAACGGACCAATGAATTTAGGCGCTAACTTTCCAGTTTTACCGAACCTGATAACTCCTCTCATCGGCGATACTTTCAAATATACATAGTCGCCAACTTCAAAGGATATATCTCTTCTTCTTTTATCGGCGTAGCTCTTTTGTCGACTTTGAGCGGCGAGTAATCGCTTCTTAATAAAATCGACTTTGTCGGCAGCTTCTCGAATCATATCAGGGCCCAACACAAGTCTATTTCCAGGCTCGACCCAACAAGCAGGAGATCGGCAAGGTCTACCATACAATGCTTCGAATGGCGACATTGTCAGACTCGCCTGGTAGCTGTTGTTATAAGAGAATTCAGCCAAATGTAGATTGTCTTCCCATGATCCACCGAAATCTATAACACAAGCCCGCAATAGATCTTCTAGAATGCGATTCACCCTCTCAGTCTGACCGTCTGTCTGAGGATGATAAGCGGTGCTTAGGTTTAACTTCGTTCCCAGCTCGACTTGAAATGCTTCCCAGAATTTGCTAGTGAATATTGTATCTCTATCACTTACTATGCTGAGCGGCACTCCATGTAGTCTAACTATTTCCCTGAAGTATATCTGCGCCAGACTCTGAGCGGTTCTATTTGATTTGACAGGTATAAAATGGGCGGTCTTCGTGAAACGATCTACGATCACCCAAATACTGTCATTTCCTTTTCTGGTCCTGGGCAGACCATCAATGAAATCCATAGAAATATGTTCCCACTTCCAGCCAGGAACTTCTAGTGGTTGCAATAGTCCAGCCAATTTCTGTTGGTCGCTTTTAACTAGCTGGCAAGTAGGGCATCGACTAACATATATTGAGATGTCTCTTTTTAACGACTTCCACCAGAATGTGCGTTTGATATCGTTATACATCTTATTCACACCCGGATGGATACTGAGTTTAGATTTGTGACATTCATCAAGCACCTCTCTTCTTAGTTCAGGAATTTTTGGAACGCAAATTCGTCCTTCTAACCTCAGAATCCCTTCGCTGTCTAACTGGAAATCCGAAGCATTGCCTTCACGAATTCGCTGACCTATTCCTTTGATAAATTGGTCGTCCTTTTGGAGAGCCGATATCTTATCAATCAATGAAGTCGCAATGATGAAACTGGCGATCATTACATTCTTTCGGCTTAACGCATCAGCCACGACATTGGCTTTTCCTGGAGTGTATATAATTTCAAAGTCATATGCTGCAAGAAACTCCAGCCAACGCTGCTGCCTCAAATTTAAATCCTTCTGAGTGAACAGATACTTTAACGACTGGTGATCTGTAAACAGTTCAAATCTCTCGCCCAGAAGATAGTGTCTCCAGATTTTCAGAGAGAATATGATAGCCAATAACTCAAGATCATGAGTTACATAGTTTTTCTCGTGCGGCTTCAGCTGACGGCTAGCATAAGCAATCACTTGACCTCTTTGCATTAACACTGCGCCGAGGCCTTCTCTAGAAGCATCAGTCCAGACTTTTAAATCTTGGTTGCCATCGATGATGGTTAACACTGGAGCTGTGGTCAATCTTAACTTTAGTTCTTCAAAAGCCTCCTCACTCTCTTGAGTCCATTTGAATTTAGAATGCTTCTTTGTAAGCTTCGTTAAGTGACCAGATATCTTTGAAAAGTCTTTAACGAATTTCCGGTAATAACTAGCCAATCCGAGAAAACTGCGGACTTCAGTGGGAGTACTGGGCTGTTTCCAATTTTGAATAGCCGTGATTTTACTTGGATCCACAGCAATTCCTTCTTTCGATACAACATGGCCCAGAAATTTCACTTCATCTTGCCAGAATATACATTTGGAAAATTTGGCTTTTAATACATTCCGTCTCAGAATCTCTAGAACCTGTTCCAAATGTTTTTCATGTTCGGCCTTTGATTTAGAGAAGATTAGAATATCGTCAATAAAAACCAGAACAAATTTATTCAAAACCCCTCTGAATACTCTGTTCATCAGATCGACGAAGTAAGCTGGAGCGTTACATAAGCCGAACGGCATTACTAACCACTCGTAGAATAAGTCGGGGCCTCTGAACGCTGTCATTGGAACACACTCTTCGGCAATTCGAAGTTGATGGAATCCTGTAGCTAGGTCCATTCGTGAGAATACTTGTGCTCCATTTAATCGATCCAACAAATCATCAATCCGCGGCAATGGATATTTGTTCTTTATAGTTTGCTTGTTTAAATCACGATAATCCACACATAGCCGTAGAGTACCGTCAGATTTTGGGACAAATACCACTGCTGCACCCCAATCAGAGAAACTAGGCCTGATCAGACCTTTCCATACCAGCTGTCGTGTTTGATTGTCTAATTCCTCCTTCTCTTTCAAGGACATTCTTCGAATAGCGTGAACTACCGGCCTTGCATTAGGAATCAAAGCAATCTTGAAATCTATTTCTCTCTGCGGAGGTAAGCGAACAACTTCTTCGAACACATCCGCATAGTTTTTGACAACAGGAATATCTTTAATGAGGTCAGGAATATTCTCAGTGATTTCAGGGATATTTTCAATTTGGGCTGGAGAAACATTCAAAGCTGCCCAGAAGTCTTTTCTATTAGCATTCTGACCTTCACAGGGAATGGTTATATAATCGCCTGATTTAATCCTCGCCTTTACGACTCTGTCGGCGCATTTAACTTCAGCTTCATATTTGGTCAACCAGTCTAACCCCAAGATAAGATCAAACTCTTTAAAATTCATGACGACGGCGATGGTAGGAAACCGATAACGAGAAAAGGAAACCGGCACTCCGCAAACCCAACTGAGATCAATTGAACCCCCAACCGGATTCTGGACCGTCATTGGTTCCTTGAGCTTTTTCAATTTCAAATCCAGTTTCTTAGCAGCATCTTTGGCGATGAAACTTCGTGACGCGCCTGTGTCAAACAGTACTTTGACTGGAATGTTTTTGACAGTAAGCGTGCCTTCTAAAACATCGGGCCTTTCTTGATTAGCTGAGGGCTCGGAAGTTTCTGCTATTTCATTTACTTGAACTATTTCAGTCTTTCTGAGTAGCGGGCAGGCCTTTAAAAGATGACCGGACTGATGGCACTGACTGCACTTTCTATTCTCTTGAAATCCCTCCTTGGGTGGGAACTTGTTCTTTCTTTGTTGGTTCCAAGATTTGCAACTTATCGCCAAATGTCCTTTTCTATTGCAGCTTGAGCACGTGGCGGTCATTATTCGTTCGTTCCCAGGTTCCGCCCTTTTTCTCTTAGTACTGGGCTTCTTACTGACCTCTAACGTTGATATTGCCTCGGGACGATCAGTTTCTGACTCTGTTTTATTACTAGAGCTGGCTTCCTCTTCGTACTGTAACATACCTTTCTTGTCTAGATCTTCATATTGATAAGCCATATAAATCATTTCAGAGAAAGGAAGCTTCACATGCCCCAATACTTTATTCTGGTATTTCCTTTGAAGTCCGTGAATAAATCTAAGATTCTTCCTCTTTGGGTCTTGAATTAGATGAGGAGCAAAGTGAGCAAGTTCGTTGAATTTCTTATGATATTCGGGAATGGTCATATCACCTTGTATTAAATAAGAAAATTCATCGCATAGCCGCTCGGTCGCTTCGGGAGGAGTAAATCTTTCTAAGAAAATCACTTTGAATCTGTCCCAGGTGATATCACCTTCTGGATTATCCTTAACAACAGAATCCCACCAGAACAAAGCTTCATCTTTGAGAGCCCAGGAGGCCAGTAATCTTTTCTGGTCATCCCTCAGTTTTAAGGCTTCGAAGATTTTCTCAGCCGAACGAATCCAAGCTTGTGTTCTCATAATAGATTCTTCGCCCGAGAACGACTTTCCACCCAGATTTCTATACTTCATGAATAGAGCTTCAATATCCGGGTTAGTATTACTTCTTCTGTTTCTGGCACTCATTTTCTAGTTCTTCTGCAAATGGCAGATCAAGTGTCAGGTCACAGAAAAGGTATTTTAAATTATAGAAACACATACTTCAAATGTAGATGTGTCTATCAAGGTGTAATTTCATTCTGCTTTACTCATACTAGGATCTTACTGATCCTATCTGTATAGAGTTACCCGTCCTAGAACACTACTGGTTCTATTTCTGACGAGTTCGTTCACATGTTATATTCCAGAACTAAGCTTAACCAAAGCTCTGATACCACGATCAGAGTTACACAGTATACAGGATCTTACTTAGTACAAATACAGTTCAGCTATACATAAATGTCTACAGCGGAAATAAACAAAATATGTACAATAGGAGCTGAACAGCATAAAAAGAAATAAATGATAGAATCCATCTTCAGCTCCAGCTATCCAGAAAGAACCAGCTAAACCTGAATACAAGGCTGCCCGTGAAGAAAAAGGGGGCACCCGAGTTTGAGAGTGAAACAAACTACGAGTCAGTCATGGGACTGGTATGAGAAATCTACTCAACACATATATAATTTGGCTAATCACAGGACCACGCCACTTTCGTGGAACGGGTTTACTCCATTGGATTGCCAGTGCTTTAAAACAAATCTTTCTTTTAAACATCGCTATGCTTTTTATAAAAATGAAGCCGTTATAAGACTCAGTTCCCATCACACAATGCAACGCAAACCGGAGGATAGAGTTTTTACCTTATAACAGCCAAGATATGCTTGATACGAATAAAACAAAGGCATTTGATATTATTGCTAGTGTTTATATGTTTTGAAAACAATTTCAAATCATAACTATCAATCATAGACGACATGAGCGTCCCATGCCACTATGTCGCCAAATGTATGTATACAATCGAAACCGCATCGTCACGTATTTGGAAATTGGATTTCCGTCATGAACCAAGGCAAAAGATAGTCCTTACCGAATTCGTGACTCTCTAGCCCGAGCCACAGGATCAGAGCTCGAGTGACCCTAGAATCGTCAGGGCCGGTCCACCGATGTGGATTAAAATGCCTGAACAATACGTTTCCCCGCCCTTTGGGGCGTAAACGAGCCAACGAATGACTCCATCGGACCCGGATCGTCCGATCAAACCGAGGCGCCTCGCAACAGCAACAACCACATAGGTGAAAAGTATATAAATGTCAGGGCTGGTAGGTCACTGACACCACCCTAGCTAGAAAGAAACGCATGCCCTCCCTGAGGTCCTTCCTCCCGTTTTAGGTTCCTACCGGGGTGTGAGGCTCGCGAATTCACGTTACACACAAAGCTACGCCACACAGGCGGTGCTTTGATCATCACCACAAGACTTTGCTTTTCAACAGAAGCCCTGATCACTGCATCTTAGCATGCCACACAGAATAAATCCTATGTCAGACACACAGTCCATTTACAAGTCCGTTCTGGGTCTGAACGAAACCGGAGGCACTAAATACCTCGCAAACCCTTCGATCAACACGTACGTCTGAACGATCACCACTCATTATCCATATTTCGGGATGCCTCCCAATCAGGACCTCGGTTACCATCCAAACGAGGTGAAGATCTCCGGTCTTCGACCATCGTCTTCATCTTCGAATTTCAATCGTCGGTCGATTATTCGAAATGAGAATTAACTCGGCCTTTTCAAATAATTCACGTATATTTAGAATTTCAAATCGATTTATTTCAATGATTAAATTATTCGACAACACCAATTGTGTTCTTTAATATAGTTTTCACACCAAACACATTCAACCATCAAACATCACATAAATCAAGCAAATTCAGTTTATTTCCATTCCATATCACTTACGATATTTTATAACTATTTATCGCTATTTTTATTTATTTTAAAATAGCCATTTTATTCAAAACGACGCTTCGGGCCATAAGGCGGCCGTGGCGCTGTTTTTCATCAGATTTGATTTACACATATCTGAAAATCTAACCGTTGGATCTTCACAAAATTTACATCATTAGAAAGGTCTTTTCAAAACGAATCCAACGGTTCCAGTTTCGGGAAATTCCGACGGTCGGATCTCCCGGTACAATCGTTTGAATTTTCGATTTCAAAATACGAACTGCCGCGTCGTTATTCGATTAAATATAATTTTATTTATATATATAAATAAATATAATCGTTTCTGGTGCTGTTTTTCTTCAGATTTGAATTAAACATTCCAGACAATCCAACCGTTGGATTTTTACAAGGTTGGTGCCGTTGGAAAGATTATTCCAAGGCGAACCCGACGGTTGAGGTTTCGGGAAAATCCAATGGTCGGATTTCCCGTACTAGTCGTTTGAAATCACGGTTTCGAAATACGAACTGCACGGCCTCGTTTCGTTTTAATTTTATTTATATTTATATAGTTATATAAATATAGTTCATTCAAGGATTTCTATATCGTTTTCACTTCAAAAATTTTTCTAACACCTTAAATTTTGGAAAAATTTCGCCATAACCTCCCCTGTACCGGGAGCGTCGGGAAATCGCAAATAGCGTCCCGGTCCTTCTAATCTCAAAAAGAAAAAGAAAAAGCCAAGCGGCTAGCCAACAGGCTCAAAATCATCACCCAAACAAATCAGTAAATGTGTACCTATTTGTCGGGCACAAATTTTATTCCTCTTCTCTAGCCCCTTTGCTATAACCTGTTCAATGAATATGCATGTACATATATATACAGTCCATATCATTTTTCATTTTCTATTCGACTTCATATTTGATTTCTATTTGGTTTAAAAACACCATTCATTCTAATGTTACATAAATAGGTGCAAATCACTTCATTAGCTAATTAATGAATATTTCAACTCATATATGTTTATTTTGAACAAGTGGCTATTTTCAACATTTCATATTTTAACGATTTATGCATACAACAAAAAGGTGATTTTTATTGTAAAACAACTCATTTCGAAACACTATTTTTTTTCTATATAGTTCATGTAGGTGATAAAATAGAATTTTTTATCATAAAACAATTTATTTCAAAATATGAATACCATTCAACACATGAATTTCTAAACAACGAATGAATATCAATTCAACACATGAATGTTTTCAATAGTTTTTAGATATAGATAAAAATGTGATTTTTATTATCTAACGGTTTATTTCAAAATATGAATACCATTCAACACATGAATTTCTAAACAACGAATGAATATCAATTCAACACATGAATGTTTTCAATAGTTTTTAGATATAGATAAAAATGTGATTTTTATTATCTAACAGTTTATTTCAAAATATGAATACCATTCAACACATGAATTTCTAAACAACGAATGAATATCAATTCAACACATGAATGTTTTCAATAGTTTTTAGATATAGATAAAAATGTGATTTTTATTATCTAACAGTTTATTTCAAAATATGAATACCATTCAACACATGAATTTCTAAACAACGAATGAATATCAATTCAACACATGAATGTTTTCAATAGTTTTTAGATATAGATAAAAATGTGATTTTTATTATCTAACAGTTTATTTCAAAATATGAATACCATTCAACACATGAATTTCTAAACAACGAATGAATATCAATTCAACACATGAATGTTTTCAATAGTTTTTAGATATAGATAAAAATGTGATTTTTATTATCTAACAGTTTATTTCAAAATATGAATACCATTCAACACATGAATTTCTAAACAACGAATGAATATCAATTCAACACATGAATGTTTTCAATAGTTTTTAGATATAGATAAAAATGTGATTTTTATTACCTAACAGTTTATTTCAAAATATGAATACCATTCAACACATGAATTTCTAAACAACGAATGAATATCAATTCAACACATGAATGTTTTCAATAGTTTAAGCATATGAAAATAATTCAAACACACAAATATTATTCAAAATTTCGGCAGCATAACGGCAGGGTAGTTACACCGGCACCGTCCCTAGTACGGCTCCTCGCTCTACCTTAAAACCTCGCGGTTTTTGACAATGGGAAACATGCATCTAGTTCGCACGCAGGCGGCATGTATATATTTATTTCATTACCACAAACTAATCCTATGTGGTTTCAACCAAATATTTCACAACCACAAATGGGTATTTTTCAACCACAATCAACCAATATCAATCACAAACAATCCCAAACAATCATTCAATTTTCACCACAATTTCAACCAATAAATATCGTCCATGGTTTGTGGACGAGGGGCGTATATATATATATAGATATATTTATATATAGCAATTTATTATATAGCTACTCACATTCAATTTCAACACATATATATATAATTTTTAAATCAGAAATCTCACTAAAATCCGGATTGTTTTGCACCCGGTATATTCAATTGAAGTTTGAAATCGAATTATCGAACTACCGCGCCATTTTCAATTCTATATATAATTATAATTAATTATATTCGTTTTCAAATGTCGATTTCAACTCAGTTTTCATCGCCATTACTTAAAATATTTATTTTAAATATTTAAAATCCATTATTTTAGCCAATTTAAAAATTTTAAATTGGTTCAGATTTTCTGGGTCGTTACAGTAACACATGTTTATTACATACGCGAGTTATTCAGAAAGACTGGATTTATCCCATTCTGAATAACTGATTCGGCGTGGTGTCGAAGATGAAGACGGTGGTTGAAGACCGGAGGTCTTTACGTCGTTTGGATAATTACTGATGATCTTGATTGGGCCGTACACCCAAGAGGAGAGAATCAGTTGGTGATCGTCCAGACGTACTTGGAGATCGATGGATATGCGGGGTACTAGGTGCCTCCGGTTTTGTTCAGACCCAGAACGAACTTGTAAATGGACTGTGTGTCTGACATTGAATTTCAGTCTGTGTGATTGATTTCTATTAAATATTTATCTGTTTGGCAGCGGAGAATTTATTCTCTTGCTTAACGCCCTTCTCTGAGACGTACGAGCTCAGGGGTTATATATTGATGGATATCCATCGCGTGGAATGAATTGCCTGTGTGGCATGCCTAAGTGGCAATGGATCAAGTCTTCTGTTGAAAAGAAAAGTCTTGTGGTTGATGATCAAAGCACGGCTTGTGTGGCGTAGCTTTGTGTAACATTCATTCGCGAGCCTCACACCCCAGTGGTGAACGAAAAACGGGAGAGGACCTCAGGGAGGACATGCGTTTCTTTCTAGTTAGAAGTGGCGTCAGTGGTTTTACACGCCCTGACGAGTTTGACTTATGTGGTTGTTGTTGTTGCGAGGCGCCTCGGATATATCGGTGACTATGTGAAGCCGATGGAGTCATTCGTTGGCTCATTTATGCCCCAAAGGGCGGGGAAACGCAGTGTTCAGGCATTTTAATCCACATCGGTGGACCGGCCCTGTCGCTCCAAGGCTTGTCTGCGCGCTTGCCGGAGACATGGGCTAGATTGTCTCGAATCGATTGAGGACGATCCCTGGCCTCAGTTCGCAGATGGAAATCCAATTTCCAAATGCGTGACTTTGCGGTTTTGATTATAGAGCCTAGTATGGCGACATGATATATGGTACCCATGCCGTCTATGATTGATACTTATGATTTGAAGTTGTTTTATACACTATGCACTTATTAGTATCAAATGATTTGTTTTAAACGTACCAAACATGTTTGGCTATTATAAGGGAAAACCCTATCCCCCGGCTTGTGTTGCATTGTGTGATAGGACCTGGGTCTTATAATAGCTTCATTTTTCCGAAAAGCATTGTTTTGTTTTTTTTTTATATGCACTGGTATTCTTGGGAGGAAACCCGTTTTGTGTTATACGGCGTGGTCCCTTGATATATCTGATTTAAAGTAAAGTTTTAAATAACTATTTTAGTTCTCACACCAGTCCCATGACTGACCTGGAGTTACTGTTTTAACCTAAACTCTGGGTGCCCTTATTTTGACATGGGCAGCTAGTAGTTTTGGTTTTGCAGATTTATATTCACAGGATCCTGGTTTACAGCTGGAATGATATCCGGAAATCTTTGTATCCGTATATCTCCTTCAGTTGTGTATTGTATTATTTTCCGCTGCTATGTAATTTATTGTAATCTCTGATATTTGGTAAATGTGTAATATTGATTTATACTCTGTATATTCTTGTATTCTGATGGAATTGTTGTAATTAACAATGAAATGTTCTTCCGTCTGTGTTCCTTTTTGGCTTGTTATCAATTCTATCCGGGCTTTCCTTACAGGGGAAGTTCGGGTCGTTTCAGCTCTCTTATCTAAACTAACAGTTGTCCCAGGGCTAAAAAGAATAGAATTCTGTGTTGGATAAATTTTAGCAATGTACCAGTTCTACGTCATGGGTATATAAATAAATATACCACCGTTCCTTGTTAAAACTAAAATTTATTTTGGTATTTTTGTGTGTGGTTTCAGTTTTCGCATTTTTCGCGTGACTGGCTTCCTTTTCATCAACATGTGACTTGAATCGTTTAAATTTTCGCAAGATACGTTTTTGAAGTTTTGGAAAAAGGGTGTTTGAAAAAAAAAACTTTTACCCTTTTTAATTTTTAACTGGTTTACTTTCTTTTCATGAAAGTAAAGCGGTGTTGAAAAGGGATTTTCAAAATAAACACAAGAAGCTTTAAGCGGAAATTTATTTTCATGAAAATTTTTTAATTCTTGGTTGCATGAATAGCGTAAGGAAGATGTTTGGATGCCTTGTGTGCGCGTTTTAACGGCGCGATAGGACCAACGATACGATAAAAATGTTAACGACAACAAGGAAATGATTGTTTTAGCCTTGGAAACGCTGTTTCCATACCTTATCAACGATGCGCGAGAGTTATTAATTAACTCATTTTGCATTTTAGAGCTTGTTTTAAGCCTTCTTTACAATCTACATATGGAAAATTTTGGAGTAATTTGGGTAACTGAAGAGAAAATTCCACTGTAGGGCGGGAAATGGAATATTTGTAAGCGGAATAAATGTTGAAAATTCTTCACTTTGATTTCCTTTTTCCGGTTTTGAAGAAATTAAATAGGGGACGATTAGGTTGCGTGATTTTTGGATGGCAGGATTGGATGCAAAATTGGTTGATTCACACTTTTATTCATAATTGTGCGAGGATTATGGATGAAAAGGAATTTTCAAAATTTGCATTCATATAGAATTGCCAGTATATTTAGGATGTTCGGCATCGTGTTTTCAAAAATTTAATGAAAACATGCAGGAGGATATGATTAGAATCATCTTGTATGCATATTTTATGGTTGAAATTTGCATTATATACACCATGCACACATACATATGGTTGCAAAGTGTATGTACACTAATTGGTTGTGTAGCATAGGATTATAGGCATTAGAATTTCAGGACGAAATTACTTTCAAGGAGGGAAGAATGTAACTACCCAGAATTTTGGCAATCTAAATTAATTATTTAAATTTCAAAAAAGTAGGAATATCTGCAAACGATCGAATTTGGCTACGAAACATTAATTGTTGCGTTCGTCTTGGAAATCTAGTCAACTTTCATGTTTGGAGTTTCGCGAATGGAGTCTATATGAAAAAGTTACGGACGAAATACGAAAAACGGACGGAAATAAATAAAGAGAATAAATTAATTATACAATATCTTTTATAACCAGCCCTCATTGGGCAAACTGGTCGTAGGGCTGTCGACACCCTTCTAGGAGCGGTCGACCGCTTCGGGCCTGTAGTGCCCAATGACGGCTAGGTTTTGAGAGGCAATTTGGTTATATTTTATAAAACGAATGGACAGATGTTTTTTAAAATGAATCCAACAGTGCAAGGCCATTTCCACTCCTATAAGTAAAGGGGTAAGGCCTCATTCTTTTCCATTCAAATCTATAGAGGCAGTGGAGCTCTACCATTTTTCTCCCTCTCCTAACCTAATTTCTTAAATAAAATATCTTCATACATATCAAATCAAATCCAATTCACATGCAGTGAGAGGATAAATAAATTCAATGGAAAGGAATGCAAGTTGACGTTTAACAACAGATTCTCACATCTCTTTCTATTTTCCCACATTTCTACAAATTAGAAATTTCCCATTTTCAAATAAATTGTAGATTTATAAGAATTTGGAAATTGTAGGCCTAAAAGATTCTAACAATTGAATTTTGAAGCTATAAGGTGAGTGGAAAATATATACATTATAATAATGTATTTAAATGTATTTATCTCGTTTGCAATTGATTCAATTTTTATGTCTATGCTTATTAGATCTGGTAAAAAATTTATGGTAATTGGATTGATGCCCATCAGATCTGGTTATAAAAAGTATTAAAACTTGTGAATTGTACATTGTGGCTATCCATAAAATGAATTGTAGGATTTTTTGAACTTGTTTACACCTATTCCTACAGTTATGGCACGAAAAATATTGCAATTATGTTATAGAATGTATTGTAGACATCGCATGACACTGTAGATCTTGAAATTAGTCCCACAAAACACAAATTAGATGTAGTTACATTTCAGATCTTTAGTTCAGTGTTGGAAAATAAAATATGTGAATCTGAATAAAAAGATGAAATTGGTAAATTATGTGAATTTGGAAAGATATGATTGTTAAATTATGTGATTGAAATTATACCTATTTATATTCAGTATTGTTGGGCTCTGGCTTAATTGTTGTAAATATGTCATTTTCTTCTTTTTGAACAAAAAGATGTCATTTTGAATTCACAAGAGTTATGACAAAAAAAGATCTAAAAAGGAAAAGTGGTGCAAACGTACGTATAAATATAAAAATAAATATTTGTGCATAGTTTGCATCAACTATTCTAAATACATATATGTACATATATAAACATATATATTTCTTGTGAAGTGTCTATTCCACAAATTTGGCATAAGTTATAATAATTACCGCTAACAGTCTTTTTGGAAGATGGGAAACCTTTTGGCAAGACTGAATGTAAAAAGGAATGTTGCGTTATTGATCAAACCAAATCATTTAAATAAAAATTAATAAAAAAAAGATAACTAGGTTAACAATACGAAAACATAAAATATAAATATATGCATATTATCCGTCCAAATCAGTGTAAAACGGTAAAAGATACATATAGTATTGAATGTTAGAAAGTTTGAATGGTATTTATTTATGAAATCATATATGTAAATTGTATTCCATATTAAACGAATATATTTGTAGTGATCATTTGTAGAAATCAATATAATTAATTGCTATAAATAGGATCGCAAATCAATAAATAACAATTGTAACCAATGTTGAATGGGAAGGTGAAAACGATAGGATAATGCTTACAATTCCTAAAATTTATTTAGGATAAATGTTGTAAACCCCAATTAGGAAATTTGAATTATAATCGCATTTAGACACGAGGTTAAGCTCACTTGTGGTATAACCCTATCGGAACTGACCGACAAGTCCAACAACCATAGGTAGTTATCTTAATGTGAGGGGTCTAATGCGTTAATATAAATATACTACGGCACGAGGTTAAGTTCAACTTGTGGTAGAAGTCTGCCCATAGCCGACCGGCAAATCCCGCACCTACAAGTAGTCAATTAATGTGAGAGGGCCAGTGCATAAATAAATAAATATAAGCAACAAATAAATAAATAAACAAAATTAGAAATTTTGTTGGGGTACAACAATTAAATATATTTGGGACTGATAAAATAGGGATATTCCAATGTAATTAACGTCTTAGTAAAGTTATGGCCGTTAGGCACATAAATAACATTAATTTAATCAATGGAAATTAAAGATAAATGGTTGCCTTAGGGAAATATGACCGTTGTGGTCATAAAGGGCAATAAACAAGGAAATGAGAAGTAAATGGGTGTCATAAGGGAATTAATGGATATTGATTGTCGTTTAAATACTAAGTCCAATTAAGGAGGTAATCAAGGAAAAATTCTAGGGTAATGAGAATATAATCTTCCTTATTTGTATTAATAAATATAAAACTTATAATTAAAATTGAGTTGGACTTAGTAGGTTAATAATGTAAAATATTATTAAGCATATAAACCCATGACAAAAATGAATCGTGTAAGTATAGCATTTCTACGTAGAGGGACTAAATGGGAATGACTTAATAATGTAGCCCACGTTATCCTAAATAGGGAAAGGTATAGAAGGTTAATGGGGAACGAACTAATAAACTTCGCGTATAGTCTGCTTCCTGGGTCCTAGATGGCTAAGTTACTGGGGTTGAAGAGTCCACCTGGGAATAGGTCTTTCAGTTTAAGGGTCTTAAACGGCAGATGTGTATGGGACTACACAAACCTAAAAACTAAAATGTCAGATATGGCTACCTATCCTATGGTAAGTAATAAGCAACTAAGGGTATTATCTAATAAGGTCAGCTAGAAGGTATAATGAATGATAAAATACCATCTCTTACCTTATGCGGGGAAAGAGTATATGCGTGAATGACGGAAGCCTTAACTAGTAGGGCCGTAGCTGGTGCCCTCTAGCTTATGTTAAAGCTAAATATATTATCGAGGGTTAATAAGGGACCTATAGGTCCGCCTAGGGTCTTAAGCGATCAGGGAGAATCCACCATATCTATCATTGATAGTGAGGCTATAAATGATGAATGATAAGCAAATGAATATAGAAACTCCGTAATTAGGGTTCTAATCTCGATATAGTAACCAACCAAGTTCTGGTATAAAGGCTTCAAGAACAAAAATGTCCTATCTCGCTATTATACTTTGGGAATACTACCTTGGAAAGAGTAGCAAAGTCGTGTGTAAACATTTACTAGGTTGGGCTGGAATCACTAACTTGGTTAGGCATACATCTTGGGTCGAACCAAACGGGATACATCTATGTATTATAGTATGTGGTGTAAATTTCTTAGTCACCACAACTTGTTTTTCTTACCCCACCTCTTCATTACAACCTCCCAGGTTTCCTAGAGAAGGTCGGGTTCCCACAAGTGTTTAAGTTTGGCATTCGATTCTCGTTCGCCCTCATGCTCGTTATTGGCAAAGAGACTTACTTTGAAGAAGGTAGTTACTTGAGTTAATACTTGTTGCCCTATTTTGTTTCCGCTGTTAGTTATCTTATCATACTTTGATTATGCTCATGCTCCTTTATTGCAGGTACCAGATATACACGCTCCATGCTTGATGTTTTTACGTTTCGATTTTTATCAAAATTTGGGCGTAGAAAAGTGTGGGGTGTTACAGAGACCATGTCTTCAACTCAAGTACACAAGACCAAAAGAACACAAATGAAACAGCCAGTAGTGTGCACATACAAATGTGCAAGTGCACATGAATAAACATTCAAGCTAGATTGTGCAAATGTTCATGCATACAAACCCAAGACAAACAAGTTCAAGGCAATGTGATGCAGCTGGACTCAAACTGTTGTGTGGATTCATATACAAAAACACTATGGCAATTCTCAGAGATGCGCAAGTAAACAACCCAGTGGAAAACAAGATATAGCACTCAACACGTTCAAGCGATTGGGGACAAACAGATGAATGTATGTTCTACAGCAACAAGTATTTATATGCAAGCAGGTTTAAACATCAAGACGGCAAGGACAAGTTTCAACTTGAACTAAAAACATAGCATGAAAGTGAAAATGGAATAAACTAAAGCCAGGCCATAAAGCTGAGAATTCAATGATATTCAAACATACAGTGGGATAGAAAACATTTTAACCTTTCTAGAAAATACTCAAGAAAATTTTTATGGCAAGAAACACTTTTATATGGTTCCCGAATTGGCCAAGTTGATTTGAACATTTTTTAAATGTTTCTAGCACTCAAGGGATACAAATCTGGCAAGTTAATTTTTATTGTTCCCAGGCTATTTCAATCATGCAAGGGGTATTGATTTATTTCCCGAAATGCACAGAATTTGGTTTTGGCTAAACCTTAAATGGGCAGAAACAAGCTGTATTATTTTCAAATATATTTGGCATGATATCACAATTTTGTTCCCAGAATTAAATCAGAGAATGATTCCCAATTTTTAATGCATTCCATAAATAAAATCAGTCAAGAGAATATTTTGGATTTGGATGAGTTAAATTTGGCAAATGATATGAAACGACCAAACTCACCCATAAGGGAAAGCCCGGATTGAGTTGAGAACATGACGCATCAGAACACAAACAATATAACATTTCATTGCTTATTACAACAATTACATCAGAGTACAAGAATATATCAGAGTATGAATAAATATTACACATTGGAAATACAATATCAGAGATTAAAATTACATAGCAGTGGAAAAATAATATGTAACACAACTGAAAGAGACAATGGATACAAAGCTTTCCGAATATAGCTCCAGCTGTAGATCTAGGATCCTAAGAAAATAATATCTGCAAAACCAAAACTACCGACTGCTCGTGTGGAAAATATGGGCACCTAGAGTTTTGGTAGAAAGAATAAACTCTGAGTCAGTCATGGGACTGGTGTGAAAACTAAAAAAGTTATTAAATCTTTACTTTAAAATTAGAGTAAATCGAGGGACCACGCCGTATAACACGGAACGGGTTTCTCCCAAGAATACCAGTGCATAAAACAAACAACGCAATGCTTTTTGGAAAAATGAAGCCATTATAGGACTCCATCCCATCACACAATGCAACGCAAACAGGAGGATAGAGTTTTCCCTTATAATGGCCAAAACTGATTGATACTTACAATCTTCTTTTATTATCCCTAGTGTTTAGTGTAAAAACCATTCTTCATAAATAAATATATCAATCATAGCAGACGTAGTGTGCTACGACTACATACATAGGTAACAATTAAAAACAGCAAAGGTTCGTATTGGAAATGGATTCCATCAATGATTGAGGTTTTCTTGCCATTACTACATTGAATCCAAGACTTGAAAGAAATCATATCGACATGCATTCAATTTTTACATTAAATCCAAGACTCGAAATAGTGATTCCATATCGACATGCACTCAATGTTCATTGCCTTTTTAGGGGCGAATCTTTATCCTTCATGGTCAGTGGAGAATCACCCATTGGAGGGGCTCCCAGATCCTATAGATCCTTCAGTGCTTACAGCCAGTGGAGAATCACCCATTGGAGGGGATCCCAGATCCTATACATCCTTCAATGCTTACAATGGAGTTACCTTTCAATCGGTGCTTCCAGATACCAGATTCACTCTTGTCGTTTATTATCCGGCCTCAATCATTCACGGGTTGTGAAACTCGTCGAAGTCACGTATCGACACACAAAGTTATGCTATATGAAAGTTATGCTTTGATCATCATCAAAAGACTCTGCTTTTCAACAAAAGCCTTGATCCATGCACTTGGCATACCACATTGTCAATCCATTCCGTACTATTGATTTCCACCAATATATAACCTCTAAGCTCGTATGTCTCAGAGAAGGGTATTAAGCAAGAGAATAAATTTCCGCCACCAAACAGATATATATTTAGCAGAGATCAACGAATATAGTATAAAGGAATATAATGTTAGACATACCATCCATTTTGCAAGTTCGTTCTGGGTCTGAACGAAACCAGAGGCACCTTATTCCTCGTCTCAAGTACGTCTTGATGATCAACACTTATTACCTTGTCTTGGGTGTACGACCCAATCAAGACATCAATAATCATCTATTCGATGTGAAGATTTCCGGTCTTCAACCACCGTCTTCATCGTCAACTTTCAATCGTCGTATCAGTTATTCAAAATGGGATAAACCCGGTGTTTCCGAATAACTCGCGTATCTTAAAATCAAGTGCTATAATTGCACATCATACGCCTCATTCCAATCCAGAATATTCCTTTATTCAAATATTCACATCATTAGGAAAAGGTTCCCATTAATTTATCAAAGATAAAATCCTTTAAATTTACTCTTTATTCTTCCTTTTGATATCAATTCGAAAGATTTGATTTTATCCTTTATCAATTCTAAACCAAATTAAGGTGTATCAACTAGTCGGGATTAGCGAACTTCACCGAAGTAATCATGTATTTATTTATCCCAATCCTAACCTATTCATTCCATCGAGCAAAACTGGTAGTACCCCATATCTAACACCCACAGTGTTATAAGTAAATTTAATTATCATTTCACATTCAAATCTAATTAAATATTTAATTATCGCCTGGAGTAAAACTGGTGGTACTCCATTCTCGATCATTTCTCAAATTTGGTAATTTAAATTATCCTATTCTCATTTCAGTCTAATTAAAGATTCATTAAAACTCCAATTAGTTTTATTCTTCCAACAAACATTATTTAATGATTATTTAACTTTGGAAACACAAACATGCCACATCGACAATCTACACCGTACCATTGATTTCTACCAATATGTAACCACTAAGCTCATACGTCTCAGAGAAGGGTGTAAAGCAAGAGAATAAATTCTCCGCCACTAAATAGATATATATTTAGCAGAGATCAACAATACGGTTCGAAATACAATGTTAGACATGTAATCTTGTCTTTAACTGGGTTAAAAAACTAATGTCATTTAAAACACACTTCACGATAGACCCAAAATCACATTCCATTAATTATGGAATCTTCACGGAAAACAGATCAGTAAATAATCGATATAAATTAACATATCCAACCAATAATATAAATGGAATAACGGCAAAGCCTTTTGAATTCCATATATAATAACAGTCTTCCTCCACAGAAGCTCACTTCGATTATTACCAAATCGAATTCCATTCCGCTCTAATTTATTTTATTAAATTGGAAAACTTTACTTTAGAAAATTCCATTAATCTTAGTTAAAAGATTTATAAATTCCAAATCACATTTCACTGTTAATCGAGTTAAAGAACGAATGTCGTTAAAAACGTAGTTCACAATAAACCCAATTCACATTCCATTTTATTCCAATTACTAAATAAAACTGGAAACTCTAATAATCTTAATTAAAAGATTTATTCTTTTCACACAGGGTTTAAGAACAGTGTTATTAAAGACACCATTCACAGAAACCCAAGATCCATTTTGATATTAAATATAAGGCTCTAAAAAGAAATTATATCGGCTTATATTCAATATCAAATATTGCAACCAACACATATCATATGGGGAATAACGATATATATCTATCTTTCAAATTCCTCCACAATACCCGTATAGTCACGGAATCCAATATCGAAATATCCCGAAGAGGATTTCTATTCAAATCCATTCCAATTCAAACACTGGAAAACTGTGGTTAGATTAAAACCATTCACAAATCCAATTTATTTATTTAAAAACGTTAGATTGTCTCTCTAGTTAATAATTAGTTCATTTTGATAAAAATATATTTTATCTTTACAAACATGGAATTTTTCATCCAAATTCTTTCCAAATCATTTATTATGATTTTACACAAATTATTAATATTTTTAATAATTTTATCAAGACCCGTACAGTCGGTTTCCAATAACGGCCATCGAACTGCATCCATAGTGACCTTTTCCAAATTTTATTTAGATATAATTCCAAATCCAACCGTTAGATTTCAAATCTCTTGTATTCGTTGGAAAGCTCTTTCCAATACAAACGCAAAGGTTCCGGTATTAGGAGAATCCGACGGTCGAATCTCCCGTAATGTCAATTCGAAGTCAATGGTCGAAATTCGCGAACAGTCGCAGCGCGGCGCATTCTATTCAAGCCATTAATATATATGTATATAATATATTTCGTTCAAAACATATTTTATAAATTCATTTTAAAAACGATTCCCACTCTCATTTCAATTTTAAATCCAAATTAAATACTCCTTATCATTATAATATTTAAATGATAATATCTTCAAAATATCAGATTTTGAAATCATTTCCATTTCGATATTCACTATAAAAATGAATAAAATCAATATAAAAATCGTTCGCGTTAAAATGGCGCATAACTAATCAACACAGCTTCATATATTTCAATATTTTTGTGTCCATCCAAAATCGGACATCAAATTCACATTTTAATCCTTTACAAAATATTATTTTAAAATATTCATTATGTTAAAATATCTGTTATTCCTGAATTAGAATCAGACCCAATCAATTACCATATAATGTTATTTGTAACACCCCACATCCGTTAGTGTCACTCACAAAGGGAATGCACTAAGTTCTGTGGAGCATTTTAAGGTAAAAGATGCAGATGAATTACAAGACAGACAAAAATTAAACACAGCGGAAAATAAAACTTTGTTTTATTGATAAAATAGTTTGTACAACGATTTCTTTACAATATCAGAGTATCATCTGTCCTACAAAATAAAGAAGCATAAAACAACATTTATATTCCCCAATGTAGCAAGAGCCAGCCATAGCATCTAAAAAGAGAATCCAAGCAAAACTTCGACAAATCTTCAAGCTGGGGAAAGAGTGACAATCCAACCTAACCTGAGCTATACTATTCCCTCCTTTACTACCTGGGGGCGGGGAACGGAAGAAAAGTAGACGAAAGAAAAACAGAGTCAGACATAAATCCTGAGTAAGTTCAGTTACTTCTAGCATGTGAACATGGAAAAACAAATCGACATGATTTAACTTAATACAAGATAACACCATGATGATAGGGTCAGCAAGATTAGACAAGATTAACACAAGATATGCTAAGATAAGATAAACTGGATATGCTCTAATACTTTCGTCGCTTCGCTATTTCCTTGTTGTACTGGTTTCTATATCTCTGCACCACCTAACTAGTGTCCCAACTAGTAATGATAACGTGATCCCAATCCCTGTAGTTTCCATTGCTTTCAGGCATACATTTATTATTTGTTACCTAAATCTAATCTAGGGTTTTCTATCAAGTGCTTTCTAGATTCAACTAGGGTTTACGCGACTTGTCTAATGCTTTACAGATTCAGGGTTTATGCCACCTAGGTCCACTAGGGATTACGCTACCTGTCGAACGATGCCCCTAGTCTAGGACACACTACCTAGAGTGGTATATGTTCCTAGACTTTCCCCACGTATGTGTCGCGAATCGTTTATCGCTGTCTAGATGCACATGTCCTGAAATGTGCGACCCGAGTCCCGTGGCAGGGCTACTCTAGAAACATGGAACTCGGTCGCGAGCTTTTCAGACATCTGCTGGTGTAGATGCTAAGGTCTGTTTTTCTACCAGTGGTTATGGTCCCACGTGACCCCTCCCACAACTAATGAAAGGCAATCCAAGAAAATCAAGCGCGAGAACTGTACTTTTGCCACCCTATGCCCTACTTTCCTATTGGCCAGCCTCACCCATAACTAGATAGCAAGTATATGGTCTGTTAGTAGTTCTCTGCCTTTCCGCATACATACAACGATTGACTAAAGATGGTAGGTAGACGACGAGTTGCTATCACAGGGCTACTGGTCTCGCCGAATCACGCTGGTCCATCCTAGTCTTTAGGTTGCCTTGTATTGCAACCAAGGCATGCCCTTGGTTCTTCTACCGCAGACCTTAACCTCTGTGAGCCCAGGAGGATCATCTGCCACCTCACAGACGGATACCAAGAGTACCCTCACGTCCCCTCGAAGCCTCGGGCTTCGTAACCCAATTCGTTGGAGCCTTCTTTTTTTAATCAGACAGACGTTCGCTCCTTCCCGTGTTATACTAAGAATTACTACTTATTTTTGCTAACTAAGGTTTACACTTAGTTTCCAGAATCATTGTTTTCTTAACTAAGGTTTACTACTTAGCTCCTTTTAACTAAGGTTTACTACTTAGTTCTCTTTCTCGTCAATTTGGATTGGTTAAGTGTCATTAGTCAATTCAAGCTAACTTAACCCTCTTCATTTGTCCTATTAAATTGGTTAAGTGTTATCAGTAATTCACGTTGACTTAACCCTACCAACATCAAGTTATACTGGTTAAGTATTTACTTAACCCTACCCATTTATCTTGTATTGGTTAAGTGATCCTTTTTAACTTAACCTTGCCCATCTGTTTTAACTAACATTTTATTAATGGTTAAGTATTATCCCTTCAAGTTTTAGACTTAACCCTATTCCTTTATCAAAATCTGATGGTTAAGTGTTCAAGTTTACTTAACCCTACGGTCTAGTCCAGCTAACATATCAAATTGGCTAAGTGTGTTAAATTTTACTTAACCCCAACCTCCAGTCTAGTTAACATGTTAATTTGGCTAAGTGTATTAACTTTACTTAACCCCACCTTCTAGTCTAGTTAACATGTTAATTGGGATAAGTGTTTTCTTAGTTACTTAACCCCTACAAATCTTGTCTTGTTACGATGTTAAGTTTGGTTAAGTGTCCCTATGGACTTAACCCTCCCATTCTAGCTTAACTGTGTTAAGTTGGTTAAGTGTTCCTATGGACTTAACCCTCCCATTCTAGCTTAACTGTGTTAAGTGTCTGTATGAACCTAACCCCACCCATCGGTTTGGTTATCATGTTGAATTGGTTAAGTGTCTTAGTTAACTTAACCCTACCATTCTTGTTCTAGCTTTAACTAAATAAATTAAAGCCGCGACCACTCACATTAGACAGATATTGTTGCGAATACTGGATGTGCCGGTTGGTTCCGGGCAGGTTTACATCGCAACTCAGTCTAACCTCGGGTTAGGCATATTCGTGTTTTCTAAGTTCAAAGGGTTTTGATTAATTTTCAAATCAGGTTTTGAAAGTAACCATCCCGTCCGTCGGATCAGTTAGGGATAGCCAGGGAGAGCAGGAAACTTGTATTTTCCAAACCCAGGCCTAGGCACTATCCTCTCTGCCACCCTAGAACTTTCTGGTGTATGTATTATTAAAAGAGATGTCATTAATAAACCTTTCTTTTGTATATATACAAATTGTTAACAATTTATCCTCAAAGTTTAACCATTTATCCTCAAAGTCCATTTTCCCTTTTTAACTAAATTTGGCCTATACATTTGCCATGCCCACCAATGGACTTATATTCTAGGCCCAAATCTTGATTTGCCTATCTTACAGTTTATAGCAATTTAGATCCACATCCTCATTTACAGTTCATGCAAAAAAAAACTAGATTTTACATTCTAGTTTACAGTTTATGCCAAACTAGATTTCATATTCTAGTTCACCGTTTATGCCCAAAACTTAATTTGCCTACCAACTACCTACTTTGTGGCCCATTTAACCATTTACCATTTACGCCCAATGTATGTAAATTATTCACAATTATGCTAATATACTTATCATGCTTAATTTAGCCAACCAATTCTGATTTAATATTCCAATTTCAGTTCACGTCAAAACTATACTTGTTATCCTAATTTTCATCTTAATAGTCATGCTATAATGCATGTTCCCAAATTATACCAATTTCCAAGTTTAGTCAATTTCATGTTTTTCCCAAAACGTATTCCCATCGTTCGTAAAATCGTGATTCAACCTAGATTATAAATAAATCTAGATTCATGGATAAAAAGGGAATGAGCCAAAAAGAATAGGCATAATAACTGGCATAAGATGATAATTCACAGGCATATAGATCTGGTAATATTACGACATGAAAAAGGGTTGAATAGTATAGGTTCAAGAACATGGGTAGACCTAACTTAATAGGTAAATTCCCAAGATCAAGATCCAAGGATAACTAGAAATAGAAAGTCAAGCCTAGATCCAATATAATGCCAGTTTGGGGTACAACATGGTTTTGTAACTACAGTGTCGTGGGCATAAATAATAACCTTATATCCATAGTCATAGGCAATAAATCCTCACAGTTAATGAATCACAGTCATAAGCGATGTTCATAGTCAAAGGAAAATAATTCTCACAGTCATGAGTCACAGTCATAGGCAATGTTCATAGTCATATGGTTTTAAGGTCCATAGTTTCATAGTCACAGTCTTATTGGTCATCGAATCATAACAGTTCTTAATTAGGTCGAAGGATATAAGCACTGATTCGAACAGAAAGATTTGACATATTCTTTTATTCCTTTAATTTCATGTCACGAATAGAGAAAACGTTCAAATCTAAAAAGTAACCGACTTACAGAGATTATATTAGATTCGTTGAAGTCGTTTGAATCTTCACTTGAATCCTAGCTTGTTTTGAATCCCCTCTTGAAAGTCTTGAGCAGCATTTCCTCGTCTTGATTTATTTTATATATTATTTTTTTTATTTATACATTTTCTCAGAGGCAGCATAAGGATAGAATGAAATGGTGTAGAGAGAAGGAGGCCAGGAGGCTGTTTATATAGGATTAGAGTCATGAATTTGGTTAGAAAATCGGGCCAGAAACATCAAAATGAACCCAGGTTCAAAACCGGGTTCTGGCACCAGGTCGACTGCCCAGTCGACCTGGTCAGGGGGGGTCGACTACCCAATCGACTCCCCAGTCGACCTGGGTCCTGGGCGGGAATTTTCCCGCCCAGCCCGCTTCTGGGTTTGAATTCGAATTTCGAGCTGTTTTCTGTTCTGTAAATTCCTGAAACTTCGGAGAGTCATAACTTCTTCATACGGACTCCGATTTACGCAAACTCGGATTCGTTTCCAAGCAGAATTTCGAGACGAACGCAATGGCACAACCCGTTTCCCTTGATTTTGATTTTAAAATTTAATTCTGCCTTGATTTGTGAATCTTAGTGTTATAAAATTACGGGGTGTTACATTATTTATATGGATTTCATACATCACATGTACACAACAGCAATGATACACAATCATCCATCATTAAGAGTGCATTACACAACTGCATAAGCATTAAATATTAATAATAAACGCATACAACAGTCTGCCAACCAATCGATTGACATACAACTGAAGAATTGGAATTAGTGTACGTCAAATATCTGTAACGTCCCGTATTTTCATGGTATTATAATTAATTTATTTAATTATTTAAATAGAGATTCAGAGATTGAAATGGTCGTTTAAATTAAATAACTTTGAATATCTAATTAATATAATAATTAAATAATATATTTAATTCTGAAATAATCAGAATTAGCTGAAATGGTAATATGTGTGAATCGAATCATTTAACTGGTTTAGTTCAGTTTAGAATTGATTTATAATAACGAATATATTTAAATAACGATGGTTGAACAAATAATTATAATATAATTATAATCAAGCCCGTAATGGCACGGCAGTTCGTAATTTGGTGACTCGAACTTTAAATGAATATACAGAATCTGTTTTAAGCCGGATTTCTGTGAAACAAGAAACGTTCGGAGCTGGTGAAGTATATTTTCTAATGGAAGAGAAAAATCGAGATTTCATTGTGTAGATTTTGAGTTATGTCCAAATCAAAATTTCGAAAAGTCGCTATGGAATTCCTTTATAATTTATAACGATTTATTTATGTTATGAATGGATTTACAATATAAATTGAATATCGATTCAACCGGGATTTGAATATCGAGTTATAAATACAATTGGAGCTGTATGATATTCTAGTGTGAATATATACGATAATATTAATTTATTAATATTTAATTTAATTATTCTTAAATATATTTATATTTAAAATTAGTTTATTTTAAGCTGTAAAAATAGCCGTTTTGCAAACCACCTCCGTTTTCGACGAAACTAATTTTGTTGGATCTGTAATATTAAATTATTGTTAGATTTCAATTTTCGTGATTTTTGGAGTCAGTATGTGGCCGTATGGGATTTTAATGTGAAAAACAACCAATAACATGACTTTAAAAATACGTTGTGTGAGCAAACAGAGTTGGAATTCGATGAAACAAGTTTCGTTGGGTCTGTAATGTCGAACTAAAGGTGTATGTTCATGTTCGTGATTTTTGGGTATCGCATGTGATCATACGGATTTGAGAAGATATATATGAATAGCGACAGCTTAAAATAAATATAATAATGAATATAAAAATATTATTTTCTCCTCTAAAAATATCTTCACTAACCTACCGTAATCCTAAACTTTTCTTTCTTTAGTCAATGCGAAAAACCGCCGCTACTTTTCTTCATAGGAAAATCAAAATGAGATGTTCAAAAATCAATATCAAATGAAGCAAAATTCCATAAATCAAAATATATATGTATCTATAATCCCCTAAGCCTGCTCTTCAATCCCCTATAGCTTTTAATAGGTTCGGCTATATGATGGGTCGTTGTATTTACAGCAACGTCAGTTAGGGTTGGGGTATTCGCGGATTTTGAGCATCTATTAGCGAAAATAGGTTTGTTTTTGGGTTCTTGATGTCGAGCAGCACCTACGTGTACATTTTGGTGAAGATCGGTGTTGTTAGGTGTCGATGTCTTCGCTATCACCGACGGTTTTAGCTGAGGAGCGCAACTTGGGCGAGGTGATTGAGTATGTCCGTTTTGGTGTGGATTGGATAGAATTTTAAAGAGGGTTGTGATGGTATATTTTGTTTTAATTTTTATGGATTATTGCTGAAGTATGGGAGATATAATGTCGCAGTTAACAGTATGATGGGCGGACGAGGTGGAATGTTACGATACAGAGATGCCTGCGAGCTTGGATCTATTGTATGATGATGAAGGAGATTTCCAAGGAAAAGGGAATGGTATAAATGAATTTCAGAATAGTGGAGAAACAAAGGAGCATGTGGTTTGAAATGTTGGAAAATGGCTTATTGGAAAGAAAGAGCAATAAACTGAAGCTCGTGGAGGAAGACGGTGTAAGTGGGTCAGCATTTCAAATAGTTAAGTGGCCCAAGAAATAGTGGTAAACCCAATTATAAATAAAACTTAAGTTTAACATTAAAAACGCATTAACTTGTTAATTGCATATCTTTGTCATACGTTATCAGAATTGTGAGCGGTCTGATCCTTTGGGATCGTATGGACGGGAGCTACGGATTAGAACTGGCTAAGAGTGAATTGAAGCTCGTTACAATTTATAGAGAAATAAATTGTCGGATCTGAACAAAATGACTCGTTATCGTTATTTAACGATAAACCAACCAATATGAGTAAAACTCACCAACTCTACCAGTTCATATTTTTATAACGTATTTTTAGAACTGATAAATGATGATTGATTGTTGTGTGTTAAATATTTGGTTGAATTCCTTATGTATTGGTTGGAATTATAGATAACGATATATATATATATATATTGTAGCGTCCTGGATTTTTAGCAACATAATAATTAATTTATTTGATTATTTAAATAACAAATATATTTGTCAAACGACAGTTGAACGTATTAATTATAATATAAATTATAATCGAGCTCGTAACGTCGCGGTAGTTCATAATATTACAATTTGAACTTCAACTGACTATACAGGATTCATTATAAGTCAAATTTCTTCGAAAACAAAAACGTTGGAATCTAATTAACCGTATTTTTCTAATGGAAGTGAAAAATGGAGATTTCACTTTATAGATTGCAAGTAATGTCCAAATCAAATTTCCAAAAAAATCGCTATGGAATCATATATAAACCATACCGATTATATAATTATAATTAAATATTGGTTTCGAATTTGGACAAGACTTTTAGGATGTATTCTCGGTTTAATTTATAAAACTTTTCTGAATTTTTTTTTTTTTTTGAAAATAAGCAACCTTTTGTTTGAAGTATTTTACACCCTATATCAGCATTTTAGGGTATCACAATATAAGCTAACTTGTCTATATTATCATATTTATGAGATCGCGACACATTTCACGATATGACAGTATTTTTATTATTGTCTTTAGCAATTTGTATGTTAACAGGATTTTACGTAAAGGGTACCGATATTTTTCTCAATCATTTAAACATGCACGTTAAATCACTATTAGTTTTCTTAGGAATAATCCATTACATTGGTGATCCTTCAACTGGAATGAATCAAAATGTTTTAACATCATGTAAGTTGGGATATACTAAGTAAAATGTTTCATTTGGGTTCAATAAGAAAGTTGTATCTTTGGGTACATTGACAAGTAACAAAAAGTGACTAAGTGAACCTATATAACATCATTTATTAAACTTAACATCGCCGTCGTTCTTATATTCGTAACCATATAAGGAGACAATCCAAGACATCATTGCATGTGACAAATTATTTACTCCAAGTAGTAAAATAAACAATTCACATGGCAAGCTAGAGGGGCTTTATGTAATAGCTACTCACTGATGTCTATATTATTTAATATATACGCCTGCGAACCTATACGACATCTGCAGTTAAAGCACATGCAAGCATTCCAAATCGACGTCGTTGTCAATATAATAAATGCCTGAGAAGCAAAATATAAACTAAATGAGAGTACCATCTTGACTTTGAGAGAGAGAAGAAGGGAATCATGTATGGTAATTTATATTAGTTTATTTTTCCAATCCCATGACCATGACGAGGACAGTGAGAAAAAGAGGCAGTAGTAGCAATCATGTTTGAAAACAAAATTGAGTGAAAAAGAACGCGAGATAAGAAAAGTAAGGACGTAAAGTGATAAAACACTTATTTATTTTGAAGTTATTATTTTGGGATGCAACCATAAACAGAACTAACAATCACTTGCAAATCATTAACAATCAGTTCTGCACATTTAATTCAAAACAACCATATAATAAGCAGTTTGGAAATACGTCCAGTCTCCATTGTGAGAAAGCATTGAAAAGCTCATCAGCTCACTACATGTGCCTAAAGATAAGAACAAGGGTAAGCTTTAAGTATCTACATAATATATAGTCATTATATATACACTATAAGCCAAGCGAGTATGCAGTCTAAAATAAATAGCAGTACCTTCCCAATGTGGCATCCACACCTCGCCATAGATAATAAAGACGGTACCTTTCCAATGCCAGAGAACCACTCTGCTATGTATTTTAAAAGCAGTGAAATCATGTAGACTTGAAATATCAAAGCCTGATCTAGTTGCAAAATAACTTCTTCCCTATACTACGGACGTGCTGATAAGAGCCAATCAAAATGTTCAAAACTCTTTGTTTTGAAATATCAAAGCCTACCATGCCTCCTACAAGCTATCAAGACACATCAAGTTTTTTTAATCATTGCAAACCATCCTGCAAACCTACCTACGTTCTATTCCTTGGCGATCAAGGACTTGTAAACTATAAATATGAAATCTACGCTGTTCTGGAGTGGAAGAACTTGAAACTGCCATGGGTTTTCCTTCTTCCAGTAAATATTGGAGACTTCAAAAATTAAAATTGAATCATACAATTCACAAAAACATGTATGTATGAGATCCCAAAACAAAGAGTTTTAGGATGGATTAACCTGCATACAACTCAACGCGATATGATTGAGATCTAAATTTTCCAGTGGGTTCTAGGGTAGGAAACCACTCTCGATTCATTGAGTTTTACGTCAACTCGACATCATTTTGAAGCTCAGGAGACCCAATTGATTTTATATGCCATTTTTGGGGGATTTTAAGCCATCAAGAATTCGCAACCTTTACTGCATCGGGGAAGAAGCTGTAGGGGTCAAGGTCGGGTGTGTTGTGAGCGTAGGCATTTAAAGTGGGTTAAATTCTGAAGCTTGCGGAGATAGGAGACATAAAGAGGAGATGAAGAATAGGTAGAAGAATTTTCGGCTATGATTTGTTGAGGAGAAGTGATTATGGAAGGAAGGTATATTGGGGGAGGAACCGTTGAAATGAGTTTGAGAATTTTAAATGATGGGCCGACTTTTGGAATTTTAAAGCCTAGAAAAAAAAAGAAGGAAAGAAAAAGGCCTGCGGTTTCATTCATGGTTCAGGAAGACAACGACTTCATATAGGTCAGTTGGGAATAAGAAGTGAACGAACCTTTTAAATAATGGTAGCACCTAAAGTCAAATTTTTATTAAGCTTAGATTAAAACAAAATAGTATATTAATTTCAAATATATCATAACATGTGCTTACGTTATCCAAACTCAACAAACCAGGATCCGTTAGGATCGCATGGTCGTAGGGTACGGTCTGGAACTGGCTTGGAGCGATGTGGAACTCATCTGAATTTTAGGCAAAATTAAACGTCTGATTCAAACATCAATGTCAATCATTACTTAATGATTAATGGCCAAGGTGAGTAAACTCACTAACTCTATCCATTTTTATAATTTTATAAATGTTATTTAATATCGACAAAATTGATTGAATGATGTGTGTGATGGTTGTTTGGATGATTTGCTAATTAGTTGGTTAAAAATATAGATACCAGTCGTTAGTTGAATACTGATATCTCATATTGATATGAAAATGATATTATTTATACTGTTTAACATCTGTGGATGCAGGGAAACAGGTTGGGGGAATCCAACTAGATTCCCCAACAATTTTATTGTTAATTTTCATATATTGCTTTATATGATGTGATAAATAATCAGGTATTGATTATTGTGTGCTAGGGATGTTAGAACAACATTGACCTGGAATAATTGGCATTTAAATACCGAAAAATTTATTCAAATATATTAGAGAAGAGATGTATGACAACTCGCCCCACACCAACCGACATTTACCCCAAAAGTGCGCTGTACACATGTCCAGTTAGCACGGGACGGATCGTCAGAAGGAAAGGAAGAAAGATGACGAAGAATCAACAAGGAACCTGTAGAATGTCTCACAGCGTATAGAACAAAATATAATAACAACATAGTTAACATAAAACAGGTGAGACAGTGCATAAGCTGAAAACAAACTATCATAGCAGCAGAAAATCCAAAGTACAGCTTATGATCCAAAGCCAACATTATTACAACTTTTAAAAACTGTCTCAAAAAGCTAAACAATAAAGGTACACTACTAATGCCAAAAGTAGTGACCAGCAACGACACAGGGAGAATATCTATATATCATACGTGGAAGCCTCCTGCTCGCCTCCGAATCAGCTACTCGCGCATCACCAGCTAACCTGTCTCTAGTCTGCTCGTGTGAGCACCCAGAGTAATAAGAAGAGACATATAACTCTGGGTCAGACAAAAAGTCTGGTATGAGCGATAAGTAGCTAAACAGAACAATAACAGGTATACTAAACCATACCTGAACCTGCACCTGCAACCAAAGAGTTAGCACTACATACTGTACAATACTCCAAGGTTCCACTACATACGGTGTAAAGAATACGGGGGTGGGGGTGTGCATGTCATAATGATGGCAAACAATCAAGCATAGCAACCATCCTCACATCTCTCACTCAGTGCGTAAAGTATACGATATCCACCACTTCGATCACCTCAATACCTTGCTATGATCACCTTGCCCCATGAAGTCATAAATGGCTTCACTGCACTGATACATAGCCACTAATCCTTCGCTATGTCCACTTTGCCCCATGGAGTTTTTCACCCCATCTGTGCTGGCTCATACCCTTACTAATCCTTTACTATGTCCACTTTGCCCCATGGAGTTGTACACCCCATCTGCGCTGGCTCATAGTCCAACTACGATCACTTTGCCCCTCGAGTCATAGTGACTCTACTGCACTGATAACGTAGTCCTATCATTCATGGTGAATCGAAGTTATGAACGTCGACAACTCCTTAGCACACGTCCCGCAGCAAAGCCCAACCATGAAGTGAACTCATTGGTTCCCAACTAGATCCTGAGCTCTAACTTCCATTTGGACTACCTTTGCGTCTTGGGTTATTGGTCATCACCGGATCGGTTCGGATCTCCCCCTAATCATCAGTTCGATTCAGATCGAAATGCTCCTTCTTCACTGGATCGGATTGGCAGACATCACCCCTGGTGGATCGGGTCGGGTTCTTCAAGTCCAATCACCATGAGTCAGTTCGGTTCGGAGGTGGCCATACGGGTCGGATGCTGCATGCCACGAGAGGTGCAAGCGGACGGAGCTTCCCCAGTTCATGTTGCCCTCCTCTAATCGGATCGGGGTGTGAAGTGCGAGAGTGGATCAGGTACGAGAGCTATTGTGGGGAAGGGCGTTGTAGTGGTTTGGTTCGGGTCCTCCTAACCGATCCGATCCGGTTCGGGTGTCTTCCTGCACTTTTTCCAGCAAGCAGTTTACGCCACTCGACGGCGTTTTCGACCATTCCAACTATTCTAATCAACCACAAAGCATACCATATAGTCATAGCAACATGTATAATCAACCACAAACACCAAAACAACAATATGATAGGTTAAAATGGATCAAACATAGCCAAAACCCCCTATTTTCCCTTAAACATGTTCAAGCATAATTAATGATAGGATTAGCAAAACTTAACCAAATTAACCCAAGTTCATATCAGAGGTCTAAAACATCATTTAAGAGTTTATAAATATTTTTCCGGAATTTTATCATGTATAAATTCGCTAATTAACACTAATTACCCTTAATCAACCATAATTAGTGAGGAACTATGAAAATCACTCACCTTAGCCACAAATAAACCTTAGATCTGAAATAAATCTCTATTTTTGGGCGAATAACAATGCAAATTAACAGCTTTAATCTTGATTTGGTGAAGATCTCTCTTGATTTGATGTTGATAAGCTTAATCTTTGATTAGAAAGTGATTTGGAGGTGATTTAGAGGTTGGAGGCCATTTTTAGGGTTTCTAAGAGGTAAGTGGAGGCTAGAAAACTGAAATAGAATGAAACCCTATCTCATTTCAGCTCCCCCCCCCCCCATAACCCTATTCCCGAAGTGGGTTATGGGCTCATTCACTAATCACCCTATTTGGTCCGATTAAGCAGTTTTTTACCTCCCAAACCTTATTTCAGCCATATCTCCCACACGGTAAGTCCGTTTTTCGCATGTGACCACTCTAAGGAAAGGTAAACCATCAAACGAATCTAATGGAAGTGGTTTCAGGTCAAAATTCCTTTCCCATCAAAAGTTATGGCCGAAACAAGATCAGCTAGGGGCAAAACTGTCATTTAAAAATCGGCAAAAATCATGAACATGGGAAATGACTTTAATGGTTTTTTCCCAAAGTTACATGACCATACGACTTCATATGAGAAAGAAATAAATATTCTACGATCCTCCGATGCGTAGAATGCGGGTTGTTACATTCTTCCCCCTTAAGAAATTTCGTCCTCGAAATTCCATAACTAAAACACACAAAAGGGTCCCGCATACCTATCAGCCATAAAACAACAATCAAACATGCCAAACAAGTCTATCCTAGCATGCGGAATAACTAAATTGCAAAGTAAATCTTACCAGGCAAAGAGTTCTTGGTACGTTTTCCTAATGCTCTCCTCTGTCTCCCAAGTACAGTCATTCTCGTTCTCGCCCCACTGAACTTTGACTAGCTTCACCGCCTTCCTTCGAAGTCGCTTCGTATCGTGCTCGACAATACGAATCGGCTTGCGGGTCCCAACCGCTTCGGGTTCCACTTCGAAGTCCTCTAACTATCAGGTGAAATAGTCATATCTGGGTCGTGCACGAACTTCCTTAGCTGGGAAACATGAAATACGTTGTGAACTCCCGCCATCTTTTCTGGTAAGTCAATTCTATATGCCAAATTCCCAACTTGTTCAAGAAATGGGAATGGGCCAACAAACCTTGGTGCCAACTTGCCTCTCCTACCAAATCGTATCACGCTCTTTAATGGATAAACCTTGACAAACACCAAGTCACCAATGGAGAATTTTAAGTCTTTTCTCCTCTTATCAGCATAACTCTTCTGCCTATCTTGGGCAGCCTTCATTACTTGTTGGATGATCTTAATCTTGTCCGAGGTTTCTCTTACCACATCTGGTCCAAGCATAAACTTCTCACCGGTCTCTATCCAACATGATGGTGTGTTGCACGGTCTTCCGTACAAAGCTGCATATGGAGCCATACCGATACTGGATTGGTAGCTATTATTATATGCAAACTCTAATAGATGCAAATGGTCATCTCATAATCCACCAAAATCCAATATACAAGCTCTTAAGAGATCTTCCAATATATGATTCACCCTCTCCGTCTGACCGTCGGTCTGAGGATGATATGCGGTACTGAGATGTAATTCTGATCCTAGAGCCTCTTGTAAGCTCTTCCAAAACCCACTAGTAAGAAACGGGTCTCGGTCACTCACAATGCTTTTAGGTACTCCATGAAATCTCACTACACACTTCATATACAATTCTGCTAACTTAGCTGCCGTTCTGGTCGATTTGACGGGTATAAATCTTGCACTCTTAGTCAATCGATCCACAATTACCCATATGCTATCATATCCCGATCTAGTCCTCGGTAAGTCATCGATGAAATCCATCGAGACTTGCTCCCATTTTCATTTGGGAATTTCTAATGGTTGCAACAAACCACTAGGCTTCTTTTGCTCGGCTTTAACTAGCTGGCAATTCATGCAATTGTATATAAACTTCCCAACGTCTCTTTTCATCCCTTCCAAGTAGTAAGTCTGTTTCATGTCTCGATACATCTTATCACCACCGGGGTGTATAGTCAGTTTTGAGTGATGACATTCTCTAAGCACTTCATCTCTCAAACCATTCACGTTGGGTACAACTAGTCTTCCATTCTTTCGAAGCCATCCTTCTCGATCAAGCCCATACAAATTCATCTCCTCACCGTCGATGTTCATCTCTAACTTGGAGATGATTTCCAATAAATTAGGATTGTCCCTCTGACTGGAACCAATCCGCTCAATCAAGGTGGGTCTGATCGTCAAACGAGCTAATATCTCTGGATCTAATTCGCACTTTGGTCTGAAATCAAACCCTGCGATATACTCCAGTTGCTTCCATTCAAGAAACATAGCCCCTAAACTGGCATGCCTCCTACTCAAGGCATCGGCTACCGCATTGCCCTTCCCAGGTGCATATGCGATATCAAAATCATACGAGGCCAAGAACTCTAGCCATCTCTGCTGACGGAGATTTAGATCCTTCTGAGAGAAGAGATACTTTAAAGATTTATGATCGGTAAACAACTCAAATCTTTCTCCCAAGAGATAATGTCTCCACATCTTCAATGCGAACATGATCGCTGCCAGTTCCAAATCATGGGTAGGATACTTTTTCTCATGCGGCTTTAATTGCCGACTAGCATAAGCTACAACCCTACCTCCTTGCATCAATACAGCACCTAGTCTGGTACCACAAGCATCCGTGTATACCGTCATCTCTTCATTCCCTTTAGGAATGACTAATACTGGCGCACGCGTCAACTTTTCTTTTAGACTCTTGAATGCATTCTCACACACTCCGTCCCAGACGAAGGCTTGATTCTTCTTAGTCAACTAAGTCAACGGTGCTGCTATCTTGGAGAAGTCCTGAATAAACTTACGATAATATCCAGCTAACCCAAGAAGCTTCTCACGTCTGTTGCATTCTTGGGCGTAGGCCAATCCTGTACCGTAGCCACCTTCGCAGGGTCCACGGCAATACCATTCTCTGAAACAACATGGCCCAAGAATCTCACTTCCCTTCTCCAGAAGTGACACTTAGAAAATTTCGCTTTCAGTTGGTGTTTTCTCAACACCTCCATCACTATCCTCAAATGTCCCTTGTGTTCTTCCTCTGTCCTTGAGTAAACAAGGATGTCATCTACGAACACAAGAACGAATTTATTCAATTGATCTCTGAATACTCAATTCATAAGATCCACGAAGTATGTTGGTGCATTGGTCAACCCAAATGGCATGACCAACCACTCATAAAATCCAGACGGCGTCCTAAATGCCGTTTTCGGGACACTCTCATCCGCTACTCATAGTTGATGAAGTCCTGTCGCGAGGTCCAACTGGGAGAACACTCTTGCTCCTTCCAGTTGATCAAACAAATCATCTATCCGTGGTAGAGGATACTTATTCTTCCTCGTCACCTTATTCAACTCGCGATAGTCCACACACAAGCGAAGGGAACCATCTGCCTTAGTGGCAAACACAACTGGTGCTCCCCACTCGGAGACACTTCTTCTAATAAACCCCTTCTTCAAAAGTTCGCTTACTTGCACCCCGAGCTCTCGCTGCTCCCTTGGTGCCATACGACGAAGTGGCATCACTATAGGTTGGGCTTCTTTCATTAAATCAATACGGAACTCAATCGCTCGGTGTGGTGGAAGTCCGGTCACTTCCTCGAAGACGTACGGATACTGGCCAACCACGGGCACATCTGACAACTCATCATGCGGGATGTCGAGGGAATTTATAAAACTAGCCATTACCCCCATCACTAGGTAGACTACCAAACACTACCCTCTGCCCATCATCCGCTCTAACTGTCACCAAAAAGCCCTCACAGTCTACCACCACTCCGTATCTTTGGAGCCAATCGACTCCCAATAACCAGTAAAGCCCAAAACAAAGCAATCACAAACAAACATACATCCACGACTCGATAAGACCAAATTTCGGCAAATCATACTAAGGTTAGTCGAACCACCAATCAGGTTCGTCACAACCAACGGTCTATCGACTATCTTGGGTTCTAGTCCCAACATATCCACCAGGTCACTAGATATGAAGGAACGAGAAGCCCCAGTATCAAACAAAACTCAAACTGGTACATCATAAATAAAAAGCATACCTTGAATGATGACATTCTTTCCTTTCTCCGCCGCAGTTGGGGCATTCGACGAAGAAGGAATAGCATCAATAGCATATGCTTTCACAATTTGCTTCTCTTTAAGAGGTTGTGGACACTTATCCTTATGATGTCCTACTTGGCCACAGTTGTAGCACTTCCTATCCGCTGGCTTGGCCCGACATTCTTTAGCATAATGGCCCTTCTTACCACAGCTGAAGCACTCAACATCTTTCTTGCTCTTTTTCTGGCCATCCTTAGATTGATTCTGCTTTCTCTTGTTCTGAGAGTTGTTCTTGCCTCCACCGCTCGCTTACAGTTTTGGCCCTTCTGCAGATGCAACCTCAGTCTTTGACTTAGGGTAAAGACTCTCTGATCTCAAAGCTTTCCCCACAATCGATTCAAAAGTCTCATCGATGTGGTTGATAAGCCTTTCCCCCAAGTATCCATCCAAACCAGTAATGAACTTCTCATTCTTCCTCTCAGGAGTATCGATAAGGGAAAATCCATATTTCGACAAAGTGTCGAATTCAGCAATATAGTCAGAGACTGCCCTACCATTCTGCTTGAGTTCCAAGAATCTCTTAAACACGCTGACTTCTGGGCAGCTGGAATGAACTTCTCGCTAAAGCGAGCCTTGAACTGATCCCAAGTAACCTGATCCTCGGAGTAGCTGTCCTGATAGCATTCCACCAATTCATCGCTCGCCCTTGCAGCTAACGAGACGCTAGCCTTCTCTTCATCGCATCCTCGGTACCCAAGTCGTCGAAGATACGATCACAGCTATCCAACCAATCCTGAACATTCGTAGCCGGCTCCGTTCCGTGAAACGGCTTCCCACCAAGTTGAGTGTAATCCTTGCACAACTTGGCAAAATCATCCCTAGACGCCTGCACTACTGGACCACCACCATTACCGGGATTGGGAACTGCCCCTTGAACATCCCTAAGCATCTCTCTCATGAAGTTAGTGAACATCATCCTCATGTCAAGAGCATTTCCATTATTGGTCCCTTTACCAGCACCCCTCGTGTCTCGACTCATCGTTCAATCTGTAAAGAGAAAACGATTAACGACCCCACAGTGGTGCTAGTGCAGTACGACTTCATTCTTATACTACTAATAGTATATATATATATATAGCTTTTGAAAACCAAAGTAATCGCAAATACGCGCTCTCATATACGTACTATCTCTCCCTAGTGTCTTTCCCTAGGTTAACTACGCAACCTAGAGATCTGATACCAAATGTGACAACCCACCCCGCACCAACCGACATTTACCCCAAAAGTGCGCTGTACACATGTCCAGTTAGCACGGGACGGATCGTCAGAAGGAAAGGAAGAAAGATGACGAATAATCAACAAGGAAGATGTAGAATGTCTCATAGCGCATAGAACAAAATATAATAAAAACATACTTGACATAAAACAGGTGAGACAGTGCATAAGCTGAAAACAAACTATCATAGCAGCGGAAAATCCAAAGTACAGCTTATGATCCAAAGCCAACATTATTACAACTTTTAAAAACTATCTCAAAAAGCTAAACAAGAAAGGTACACTACTAATGCCCAAAGTAGTGACCAGCAACGACACAGGGAGAATATCTATATATCATACGTGGAAGCCTCCTGCTCGCCTCCGAATCAGCTACTCGGGCATCACCAGCTAACCTATCTCTAGTCCGCTCGTGTGAGCACCCAGAGTAATAAGAAGAGACATAAAACTCTGGGTCAGACAAAAAGTCTGGTATGAGCGATAAGCAGCTAAACAGAACAATAACAGGTATACTAAACCATACCAGAACCTGGACCTGCAACCAAAGAGTTAGCACTACATACTGTACAATACTCCAAGGTGCCACTACATACGGTGTCAAGAATACGGGGGTGGGGGTGTGCATGTCATAATGATGGCAAACAATCAAGCATAGCAACCATCCTCACATCTCTCACTCAGTGCGTAAAGTATACGATATCCACCACTTCGATCACCTCAATACCTTGCTATGATCACCTTGCCCCATGAAGTCATAAATGGCTTCACTGCACTGATACATAGCCACTAATCCTTCGCTATGTCCACTTTGGCCCATGGAATTGTTCACCCCATCTGCGCTAGCTCATAGCCTTACTAATCCTTTACTATGTCCACTTTGCCCCATGGAGTTGTACACCCCATCTGCGCTGGCTCATAGTCCTACTACGATCACTTTACCCCTCGAGTCATAGTGACTCTACTGCACTGATAACGTAGTCCTATCATTCATGGTGAATTGAAGTTATGAACGTCGACAACTCCTTAGCACACGTCCCGCAGCAAAGCCCAACCATGAAGTGAACTCATTGGTTCCCAACTGGATCCTGAGCTCTAACTTCCATTTGGACTACCTTTGCGTCTCGGGTTATTGGTCATCACCGGATCGGTTCCGATCTCCCCTAATCATCAGTTCGGTTCGGATCGAAATGCTCCTTCTTCACTGGATCAGATCGGCAGACATCACCCCTGGTGGATCGGGTCGGGTTCTTCAAGTCCAATCACCACGCGTCGGTTCGGTTCGGAGGTGGCCATGCGGGTCGGATGCTGCATGCCACGAGAGGTGCAGCGGACGGAGCTTCCCCAGTTCATGTTGCCCTCCTCTGATCGGATCGGGGTGTGAAGTGCGGGAGCGGATCGGGTACGAGAGCTATTGTGGGGAAAGGCGTTGTAGTAGTTTGGTTCGGGTCCTCCTAACCGATCTGATCCGGTTCGGGTGTCTTCCTGCACTTTTTCCAGCAAGTAGTTTACGCCACTCGACGGCGTTTTCGACCATTCCAACTATTCTAATCAACCACAAAGCATAACATACAGTCATAGCAACATGTATAATCAACCACATACACCAAAACAACAATATGATAGGTTAAAATGGATCAAACATAGCTAAAACCCCCTATTTTACCTTAAACATGTTCAAGCATAATTAATGATAGGATTAGCAAAACTTAACCAAATTAATCCAAGTTCATATCAGAGGTCTAAAACATCATTTAAGAATTTATAAATATTTTTCCGGAATTTTATCATGTTTAAATACGCTAATTAACACTAATTACCCTTAATCAACCATAATTAGTGAGGAACTATGCAAATCACCCACCTTAGCCACAAATAAACCTTAGATCTGAAATAAATCTCTGTTTGGGCGCAAATAACAATGCAAATTAGCCGCTCTAATCTTGATTTGGTGAAGATCTCTCTTGATTTGATGTTGCTAAGCTTAATCCTTGATTAGAAAGTAATTTTGAGGTGATTTAGAAGTTGGAGGCCATTTTTAGGGTTTCTAAGAGGTAAGTGGAGGCTAGAAAACTGAAATAGAATGAAACCCTATCTCATTTCAGCCCCCCCCCCCCCATAACCCTATTCCCGAAATGGGTTATGGGCCCATTCACTAATCACCCTATTTGGCCTGGTTAAGCAGTTTTTCACCTCCCAAACCTTATTTCAGCCATATCTCCCAAACGGTAAGTCCGTTTTTCGAATGTGACCACTCTACGAAAAGGTAAACCATCAAACGAATCTAATGGAAGTGGTTTCAGGTCAAAATTCATTTCCCATCAAAAGTTATGCCGAAACAAGATCAGCTAGGGGCAAAACAGTCATTTAAAAATCGGCAAAAATCATGAATATGGGAAATGACTCTAGTGGTTGTTTCCCAAAGTTACATGACCATACGACTTCACATGAGAAAGAAATAAATATTCTACGATCCTCCGATGCGTAGAATGCGGGTTGTTACAAGATGAGAGTTTTAAAAAAGAAAATTTCTATTTTTAAAATAGAAATCGAATTTCAAATGGACGAGAATATTGTAACTTGTTTTAATTTTATTAAAACACGTGATTTGATTTATAAACAATATTTATAAATGAAGCAAAATGATTATTATTCAATAGTTCGAAAAATATAAATTCAAGAAATGAATTGGTTTAAAAGGAAATGGGAAATCATTTCAAAAGAAAACAATGAAATTATTTCATTGTTCAAAATATATATAAAATGGGAATAAATCCATTTTGATTTATAATTAAAATTCTGCTTGGTCTAATATTTTAAATAAAATGTATTTATAGAAACTATATATTATATAATTTAATAAGAGAATTAATATTTGGTGAAACCAATAATTTATGATTGATTATGTAATCGAGTTTTAGTGGTATAATTAATTAACAAGGCGTTGACGGGTAAACGGAATATTTGGAATATAAACTTATCAAATAACTCGATAATTGGAATAACAACCTGCAATGTTATGATAAATCAAAATCAAGATTTAGATTGATATATTGAGTTTAGATTTCTATAAGGAGACAATATTCATGTTTAATGTGAATAATGATTTTAAAAGCAAACGCTTTGCAAATTGAAATGGGTAGAAGAAGGAAATTGATAAATGTTTTGGAAGTGAAATTCAAAAATGAATTTAGAAATCAAGTTAACCCAAAACGGTGAGTTTATTCCGAAGTTCGGAACATTAATCAAATATAGATTATTCAAAAGAGAGTTATAAGTTGAAATTCGATTATATCGAATTCAGTAAGGTACTAATCACTTTCCGTTTTTAATTAAAGATTATTTAGTTAATTTAATATTAATTAATTATTGAAATTAAAGGATCAAAGTTATATTTTTAATTCAAAATATTTTGGAAGTAGATATTATAATGCTATCATTATATTCAATGTTCTCTGTAAAAGAAGTGGATTCTTAAATTGAATTCGAGGGTTGCGTAAGAAATGGTTGTTAAGATTTAAGTTGTGAGCCTTGTCTATTTCGAAGTTGAGAATGATGTTCAGTTATGGTCTGAGTGGTAATTATACCCCAAATTGATTGACTTCATTATTTACTAGGGAATGATTAAGGTTCGGTAGCAAGGGTTGGTTAGTGTTATGGTTAGTAAATGAGTGATCAATAGATTGAGTTATATAACGATGTTTTATATAACATCGGTTTAATCCAATAAAAGGGATTTTGGGAATGTTTTCCAAATATAATCAGAAATGTTTTCTAAGCATAGAAAAATGGAATGTTATGGAAAATATGAAAATTAAGAAATAATTATTGGAAATGTTTTCCCAGTGTTAATAACATATACATATGGAAAGTAAGAGTTCTGAATCTATGGAACTAACTCCTAATGTTAAAAAGAGATATTATCTAAATATAGAAAATAAACAGTTGAAATAGATGGAAATGTTCTACAAAGATCGTATGGGGAAAAATGGGGTTTGAGAAATATTTGGGGAAGAATAAGAAACAGGAAATTAGGAAAATGGATAATTTAATAATAAATTAAATTAAAAGGGATTAGTGTTGATTAATGATTGGCCGATAATATTTCCATTTGGAAATAAGATCGTTGTTTGTATGTATGTTTTACTTTGATAGTCAAATAACCGACTATCAAAGTTTTTGACCATTTTTCCTTTGTCAATACGGAGATACCGGGATCAGATTTATTATCTGAAAACCACTTCATATGAGCATTAGCGTTGCGTATCAAGAATGTGAAGATAATTGAAGACGGAGTTATGAAAGGGCTGTTCTGGCAATCCTAGGTAGAAATTGCCTAAGATGGATTTATAGAATAGTGCCTTCGGTTTGTCCAGTCCCGGGACAACTTGTATGGACGAGTGTCTGACAGAGTATATCTAACAGATCACGTATGTTGATCTCTTCAAATGTATTCACGTTTGGTGGCAGAGGAATTCGTTTCTCTTAGCTTTATACCCATGGTATTTTTGTGGAAATCAATTTGTGATTTAGCGGGTATGACGATGTGGCATTCAAAGTGAATGGTGGCCAGGTGCTCCAAAAGATATGTTATGACCTCAAGCCTCATCAACCGAGAAATAACAAAAATCGGGCAGGCAGCATGGCTATGTGGGTCGCCCCCATTAGGGTATATTGTCACCATTTAGAGAATATTCATATTTGTTGCTTCTTTTTGCTTCTGTATCTCCCGGGAACCGTTATGTTGCTAGCAACCGTAGGTGGCAGTATATTCGATTCACTCAAGAGAAATGAGTGGTCGGTCATGTGTGGTCGGGTTGCAAGACATTCTTGTTGAACCCAGTGTATTCCTCTCTAGAGATACACTATCGGCAGGTGGTTCCATACCTTGTCATAGTCTGAATCCAATCTCCAATAAGCGTCCGCGGTTTTGATTGTATATTATATATATGGAGCGTGAGATGCAAGCATTCTGCTAGATTTTATTTACTTATGATTAGACACTATTATAATATCAGAAAAGTATTGATTTTGAAAATGTTTTGGGTTATAGTAAAGTAAAAACCGTCCATGTTTATGTGTGGGCTGGTCTTACTATTTTCCTTTTCTTTCAAAAGGATTTTCAAAGTTAAACTGAATGGTTAGAGTTTACTCAAACCAGTCCCAAGACTGACCCAGAGTTTTTTTTTTTTGCTTTGCCCTAAACTTTTTGGTGCCCAAATTTGTACGGGCAGTCAAGCAGTCGGGATTTTACAGGTACCCTTGGAGGAGCTTGGAGCAGGAGGCTTCGGCATTAGTTATGTATAGAGTTTATTTCCACTGTGATATATATGTTATGTACTGTAGTGATGATGAATGTAAGTAAAAATACATGTTTGAATTACAAAGTTATGTTATAATATATTTTATTAGGTCCGCTGTGAGATTCTGTTGCGATCTTCTTCTTCTTCAATTCTAACTTTCTTTCTATTATCACCCTCTAACTTCTTTTTATTAATGATCTGGTATTTTCGATGCTCGAATAGTCAACATGGTGTTTTGTGTTGATATTCGGGGTCTAAAATTGTTGAGTCGTTAAAGTGGTATCAGAGCTGAAGTTTAAGTAATTACCTTGGCTTTGTGGGTAACTCAATAGAGATGGGGTTAGTAATACCCTAGATTGAGTTTGAGTGTATGTATATATATATATATATATATATGAGAGTGCGTATTTGTAGATTGTATAAAAATGATTTTATACTGTGGAGATTTAGTGATTGAGTGGCTTATGAATTCTGGTCGATGGTGGGGCACCACATTGTCGATAGGGATTCCTAAACACTTGAATATGATAAACTGACAGTAATAACCCGAAAAATCTGGGCCAGTTTAAAATTTTTATTTTGGCAATTTTAGCGAATTTTGATTATTTAAAATGAATTATTTTAAATAATAATCGGCGAGAAATTTATTTTGAATAGAATTCGACGTATATATTTATATACGTCGTCGTTAGAATATGAATATTTATTTATAATTATAAATAGAATTGAAAATGGCGCGGTAGTTCGATAATTCGATTTCAAACTTCAATTGGATGTACCGGGTGCAAAACAATCCGGATTTTAGTGAAACCAAAAACATTAGAATCTAATTGATGATATCTTTCCAACGAATCTGAAAAATTGAAATTTCATAGCGGGAATCAAAAGATATGTCCAGTTGAAAATTCTGAATAGTCGCTATGGAATTCAGGCCCTTAAAAATAGTCATTTTGCAAATGACCTCGGATTTCGACGAAACCAGTTTTGTTGGGTCCGTGATGTCGAATTATTGCTAGATTCCAAATTTCATAATTTTTCGAATCAGTATGTGAGCGTGGCAAAGGAAAACGCGTTTGACCAGTTTCAGTTGATTTTAATCGACTGGTAAATGGCCATTTTTCCAACGGTCTCAGAATTCGGCGAAACTAGTTTTGTTAGGACCGTATCGTCAATACGAAGCTAGAAAATATTTTTCTGGAATTTTTAAAGTTCGTATGCGACCCCGGTAATTTGAAATGTACGTTTAAAATTCAATATAGTGATTTAAATGTAAATTTAACGGAAACAGATCGTAACGATCGAATCAACTTACGATACATATCCCATTGTGTTCGAAATGGGGGTGAAACGCTATGGACGACAGGCGGTGGGCCTCGTTTTGAGGTCTTATGTAAAAGTCAACCTATTGGGATTAAATTAATAAAAAAAAAAATTCTCCTCTCCTCCCTTTATCTTTCTGGCCCCCCCCCCCCCCACGTTCGTTACATTTCAGAAAAAAAAAAAAGAAGGAATGACGAATCGTTCCTCCAGGGAGGCGGCCTCCTGGCGCCGCCGCGCCAAGCGCAGCCCCCCTTCCTCCACTTCCTCTCCGTCCCCTTCCTCTCCCCCCCCTTCGTTCTTCGAGTCCCACACTTCCCAAAACCACCGCAACCCAAACCCGCCTGAACCCTAGCCACTTCCCATTTAGACCAGCGCCGCCCTCCCCTTAGTCAAATCCGCAGCCCCTCCTTCCTCCCTCTTCCTCTGATGACCGACGCAAGACAGCAGCCCCCCCTGGATCCAAAACCGACGGTAAACCCTCCCCCTTCCCTTTTGCAAACGATGTGAGCCTTCTTCCTTTCTTTTTTATGTTATTTTATTTTATTTTAATTTCTATATAACCAGTTATTTAAATTATTAAGTAAACTATAATTAGATTTTTGCTATAAGAAAGTTTATATTTTTATAGAGTGAAAAGTTTGATTATTTTTATATAGAAAAGACGAAATTTTTATATTATAAATGATGTAAAATATGTTTTTTTCTAAGGAAGAGAATATAAAAAATTCGATTTTTATAATACATAGATAATAAAAATATTATCTTTATGTTGTAGAATTAATAAAAATATAATTTTTATATAGTATAGATAATAAAAATTCGATCTTTATTATGTGGGAGATGTAAAAATATAATATAATTTTTACATGTTAGAAATATTTAAAATAACCTCTTTATATGGGTAGCAAAATAAAATTGTGATTTTTATAGTGATGAAATCGAAAAGGTAAAATCTTTAAAAGTGAAAAGACGATATTTTTAAAATAGAAAAGATTAGATCTTAAAAATAAAAATATGATTTTTATATATTGAACTTCGAAATGAAAATATGATTTTTATATATTGGATAGCAAAGTAAAAATTCGATTTTTGCATATGTAGTGAAAACGGACAACGAATGTGACGAAAGGGCGAGAACGAAGAAGATTTATATCAATGAAGTGCCGTGGAGCTAGGATAGCTATCGGTGAGAATTTCTCACTCTTCTATTTCTTTTCTAGTTATATATATATACTAGGATGCAGACGGTGCTTAGTAGCACCCGACACAATCGTCCACAGACCATGGACTTGTTTGTTTGGCTGTGTTGTTAGTTAGATTGTTTGGGTTGATTTGAATAGTTTGGTGAAATGAAATTGATAGGATTGATGTGTGAATGGCGTGGGCCTTCACTAGACCGGGGATAAGGCTAGGCCTCGTCCCGTTTCTAGTATCGTGCCGTTATGCCGCCGAAATTTTCTAAAATAAGTTAGAAAAATAAAAAATATCATTTTATTGAATAAATGAATTGAATAGAAATTCATAGGTTGAAATAAAATGTTTTATCGTTAAAAATATAAATTTTTAACGTGAAGTGAATAAAATAAAATATTCATTTATAAACCGCACGGTTTGTTTATGTACACCTATTTGAATGACATTGATTGGGACGATAAATTTTACACAGCGCCCAATAGCACAAATAAAATATGTGTTTGATTGTTTGAAACCCCACACGGGTGTTGGGATGAAATTTGAAGTTCACTCATCCTGATTGATTAAATATGTCGATCGATTGATTGACAGGCTGTTATAAGCATTAGATATCTATATTTGATGCTCATACGGTGTAGTGCACTTTGGTTGATGGTTGATTATTTATCGTTGCTATTGTAAGACCCCACCTCCGCCAGGGTCACTCGCAAAGGAATGCACTAGCTTCGGAGGGGCATTATTGGTAAACATGCATAATGATATAGCAAGGCAGGACATGACATATATATATGTAAATAAACAGAGTAAATAAAACAGCGGAAGATTTAAAAACCATTTCAAAACACAAGTCTGGTACATCAAGATGTCAATTTCCCAAAATTACAAGTCTAGATAAATACATCATCTGATAAACTGAAATACATAAGTGCTATCCCCAAATAAGAGTGATAAACCATAGCGGCTCAAGTCCAAAGCATACTTGAGCTATCCAAGGAAGCAGCTAGAATCCAAGCTAGGCTCCAGTATTCCCTCCCTGAGAACCTGGGGGGGGGGGGGGAAACGGAAGAAAAGAGGCGAAACAAAACGGGTCAGTCAAAAAGACTTAGTAAGCCCTGCTACGATCAGTCTATAAACTAATAAAGTTAACATCATGATGGAAACTGAGATGATCATAGATAACAACATACTGGCATGATAAATCAACTACAAGACAGATAGAGGTGTCATCGCATAAAACAAGGTTAAGTTTTGCACCACGGTGTACTAGCAAACCAACGTAACAGGTATTGATCCCTTAGCCCAAACTTTGGCCCAATAACATGAAGTGACCTTAATATAAGGTCCAGCCACGGTCTAGTCGATCGGCTCCCTATAAACCTAACACGTCAAGTGTTGGTGTCCATATGGCCCACATATGGTTGTAGATAGTCTGTGCTGGGTCCCCCTTTGGGTGTATCAAGCCCTCGGGTGTCAACCCCGGACACTTAAGCAATAATGCACAGCCCTAACCTACTGGTACCCGTGCCTCGAGTTTGTCCAACATCGGACTACGTGCACGTCCGTAGCCCGCCGGACCCGCACCGCTGTACCACTCGGCCATCGCCCTTTGGTCGCTTACATCTGTCCAGTAATCGTGCCCCGCCCTAGCCTAGCTTCTAGGGTTGTAAATGATACCAAACTGGGATTACTGTTAGAACAGACCACGCTGCTAGGGTTTCCTAAGAGGGTTAAGTGTGATTTAACCCTTCACTAATCCTGGATTAAACTGGTTAAGTGTGGCTTAACCCCATTCTAATCCCTTGAACTCCCAAATGGATTAAACTAGTTAAGTGTAATCAACGGTTCACAACCTAACCACATTCTAATCCCTCGAATCCCCAAATTGGTTAAGTATTAGTGGACCCTGACTTAACCCTAATCATGAGGCATTAATTAACTTAATGCACCTTAACCTCTCACATTAGACCTTGTTGTGGTTACTAGTTAGGCCGGGCGGGTCCGGGTAGCTTTACACCACAACTTGGTCTAACCTCGGGTCTTGGCACCCCATGACCAACTTCTCACATTGGGTCCTATTGTTTGTAGCCACTAGTTAAGCCGGTCGGTTCCGGGTAGAATTACGCTACAAACTCAACCCAACCTCGAGTTGGCCACACTTATGTTTTCTAAGTGTCATGTCCACTTTATTTCAAAACATAATTACAAGTCAACAATTACTTGGGTAGACCTAACTTAATAGGTAAATTCCCAAGGGGTAGACCTAACTTAATAGGTAAATTCCCAATCTTATATTTTCATGTATTTTAAGTTTACCCAAACCCCCAACGTCATTCTATCGCTTACATATTCGTAATAACGCATAAAGGATAGGAGGGAACTTGGCACAACATACATGATAAACTTGCACAACAATCATGCATAACATGTTAGACTTGTACAACTTAGCATAGTGAACTTGCATATTACCATAAACATGCATAACATGGTTAAACTTGCATAACTTAGCATAGTGAACTTGCATATTACCATAAACATGCATAACTTATAAAACACGCACAACTTGTCATTTTTAAACTTGCACAAGCATGCATAACTCAATAAACTTGCAAATCATGGCTTAGTAAACTTGCATAAACATGCATAACTCAATTAACTTGTAAATCATGGCTTAGCAAGCATGCATAAACATGCATAACTCAATTAACTTGTAAATCAAGGCTTAGCAAACATGCATAAACATGCATAACTCAATTAACTTGTAAATCATGACTTAGCAAACATGCATAAACATGCATAACTCAATTAACTTGTAAATCATGACTTAGCAAACATGCATAAACATGCATAACTTGTTAAACTTGCAAATCAAGGCTTAGTAAACTTGCATAAACATGCATAACTCAATTAACTTGTAAATCATGACTTAGCAAACATGCATAAACATGCATAACTCAATTAACTTGTAAATCATGACTTAGCAAACTTGCATAAACATGCATAACTCAATAAACATACAAATCATGGCTTTGCAAACTTGCATAAACATGCATAACTCAATAAACATACAAATCATGGCTTTGCAAACTTGCATAAACATGCATAACTCAATAAACATACATAAACCCCAACTTTCATCACACATTAACTTTAGAGTTTCTAAAGTGAAGGTAAGAGGGCTTACAATGCTTATGCGGACTCAAATAACTATAGCAAATGTAAAGAACCCCTTATGCAACTAATTAAAGCCCCCAAATGCAAGCAAACTTGATTAAGACTCCTCCTTTATGATGGCAATAGAAAAACAAGCCTTTAATGCACGCTAAGGAGGATCATACAAGCCTAAATATGCTTGTATGCATGGAAAATTACTTAGAAATCAATTTAGGAATTGTATGAAGAGGGTGGAGGCCATGAGAGTTTTGATTTTGGCATAGTTTAGTTGCTAGGATGAATAATTGGGTTTTAGGGTAGGATTAGGGTTGTATTTATAGAAGATTAGAGAGTTTTTAGCCCTAGGATTAACCCTAGGTTAGTTTTGGCCCGTCAGATCTCGGAACTCTCTAGAACCAAGCCACAAGACCAAGCCCAAACCAAAATGGTGCACCAGGCTAGACTGCCTGGGCACCCCCTGTCGACAGGGCAGTCGACATGCCTATGGACCCTGTCGACAGGCCTGTCGACATGCGGGTCCTGGCGGGATTTTTCCCGCCCTGGCCCAGCTGGCCCAAATCCTTGTTTTTAACTTAAATTTAAATCTGTTTTAATTATGGAAATTTCTGAAAACTTCCATGGGCCTTAACTGGGTCATACGGACTCCGATTTTCGAAAACTCGGACTCTATTTCGCGTATTTTTCCGAGACGAACGCAATGGCATAGCCCGTTTCCCTTGATTCCGATTTTAGAGTTAAATTCTGCCTCAATTTACGTTATTACAGGTTATTGAAAATACGGGTTGTTACAGCTATTATATACATGTGTTGTATGAAAATCCATATAATTAACTTTATATGGTAATTGATTGGGCCTCATTCCAATCGTGAAAATAAAGAATATTTTGATAATAACAAATATTTTGATAATAGGAAATATTTGAAATAGAATATTTGAAAATAGAAATATGTGAAGCCGTGATGATTAGATTGACGCCATTTTGACGTGAACGATATTTATATCGATTTTAAACGATTTCGAAATGAATTGAATTGAAAACGATTTCGAAATGAATTGAATTGAAAACGAATTCAAATTGAATTGAAAGTGAATTGAAATGAATTCAAATTGAATTAAAATTTGAATTGAATAGAAATGAATTTTAAAACGAATTTATAAAGAAGAATTCAATTTTGATTTGAATTGAAAAGAAAGTTGGAATTGCTTTCGAAACGATTTTAAAACTATTTATATAATTCGTTTTAAATAGAAATCGACGAAATATATATTACATATATTATATATATATAATATAATGGCCTGAATAGAACGCGCCGCGCCGCGGCAGTTCGTGAATTTCGACCATTCATTTCAAACGGACATTACGGGAGATCCGACCGTCGGATTCTCCTAAAACCGGAACCGTTGGGTTCGTATCGAAAAGAGCTTTCTAACGAATATTAGAAATTTGAAATCTAACGGTTGGATTTGGAGTTACGTCCAAATCAAATTTGAAAAAGGTCGCTGTAAGTGCAGTTCGATGGCCATTGATGGAAATCGACTATACGGGCCTTGATAAAATTATTAAAAATAGTAATAATTTGTGTAAAATCATAAGAAATGATTTAGAAAGGATTGGGATGATAAACTCCATATTTGAAAGGATAAAAATAGATTTTTATCGAAATGAACTAGTTTTGAACTAGAATTATAATTCTATTTATTTTTAAATAAATAAATTGAATTTGAAAAGGGTTTTGAAAATAACCAAAATTTCCAATGATTGCATTGGAGTGGATTTGAATCGAAATTGTCTTCGGAATATTTCGATGTTGGAATTCGGGATTATACAGATGTTGTTATGGAAATTTGAAAGATGTAGATATTTATATCGTTATTTCCAATACGACATATGTTAATCGTAGAATTTGATATTGAATATAAGCCGATATATTTTCTATTCAGAGCCTTGTATTGAATATCAAATGTGATTTGGGTTTGTCGTGAGTGGTGTCTTCACTAACACTGTTCTTGAACCCAGTTGAGAAAAGATTAAATCTTTTTATTTAGATTTAATGAAGTATGCCAATTAAATAATATTTAATTGGAATTGAATTGATATTGATTTTTGGGTTTATCGTGGACAGTGTTTTTAAATAACACTCGTTCTTTAACCCGATAATTAATGGAATGTGATTTTGGGTTTATCGTGAACCGTGTTTTAAATGACACTGATTCTTTAACCCAGTTAACGATTAAAACTAAGTGGAGTTTTAATGAATCTTTAATTAGATTGAAAAGATCGAGAATGGAGTATCACCAGTTTTACTCCAGGCGATAGTTAAATCTTTAATTAGATTTGAACGTGAAATGGTAATTGAATTTACCGATAACACCGTGGTGTTAGATATGAAGTATAACCAGTTTTACTTCATGGGATGAATAGGTTGGGATTGGGCAATAAAATAAATGATTACTTCGGTGTGGTTCGCTAATCCCGACTAGTTTGGATTGATATTCAAAGGAGATTAAAGAATAAATTTAAAGAATTTATCTTGGATAAAATTAATGGGAACTTTTCCCAAAGTATAGGAATATTTGAATAAAAGAATATTCTGAATTGGAATGAGGCGTATGTTGTGTTTGTGTAACACTTTTATAATATATACGCGAGTTATTCAGAAAGACCGGGTTTATCCCATTCTGAATAACTGATTCGACGTGGTGTCGAAGATGAAGACGGTGGTCGAAGACCGGAAGTCTTCACGTCGCTTGGGTAATTACTGATGATCTTGATTGGGCTGTACACCCAAGAAGATGGAAACAGTTAGTGATCGTCCAGACGTACTTGGAGATCGATGGATATGCGAGGTACAAGGTGCCTCCGGTTTCGTTCAGACCCAGAACGGACTTGTAAATGGACTGTGTGTCTGACATTTGATTTTAGTCCGTGTGATTGATCTCTATTAAATATATATCTGTTTGGCGGCGGAGAATTTATTCTCTTGCTTAACGCCCTTCTCTGAGACGTACGAGCTCAGGGGTTATATATTGATGGATATCAATCGCATGGAGTGAATTGCCTGTGTGGCATGCTTAAGTGGCAAATGATCAAGGCTTCTGTTAAAAAGCAAAGTCTTGTGGTTGATGATCGAAGCAAGGCCTTTGTGGCGTAGCTTTGTGTAACGTTTACTTCGCGAGTTTCGCACCCCGGTTGTGAACCAAAAACGGGAGGAAGGACCTCAGGGAGGACATGCGTTTCTTTCTAGCTAGGGTGGTGTCAGTGACCTACCAGCCCTGACATTTATATACTTTTCACCTGTGTGGTTGTTGCTGTTGCGAGGCGCCTCGGTTAGATCGGACGATCCGGGTCCGATGGAGTCATTCGTTGGCTCGTTTGCGCCCCAAAGGGCGGGGAAACGTAGTGTTCAGGCATTTTAATCCACATCGGTGGACCGGCCCTGTCGCTCCTAGGGTCACTCGAGCTCTGATCCTGAGACATGGTAGGCTAGATTGTCTCGAATCGGTTGAGGACTATCTTTTGCCTCGGTTCATAGACGGAAATCCAATTTCCAAATACGTGACATTTGCGGTTTTATTTGTAAACCTATATATGGCGACATAGTGGCATGGGACGCTCATGTCGCCTATGATTGATACTTATGATTCGAAGTTGTTTTATACACTATGCACTTATAATAGTATCAAATGATTTGTTTTAAACGTATCAAGCATTCTTTGGCTATTATAAGGGAAAACCCTATCCTCGGCTGCGTTGCATTGTGTGATGGGACCTGGGTCTTATAACAGCTTCATTTTTCTTTATTCAGCATTGCGCTGTTTGTTTTATGCACTGGTATTCTTGGGAGGAAACCCGTTCTGTGTTATACGGCGTGGTCCTTGATTTACCTAACTTTTAAAAATAAAGATTAACTGTTTTAGTTCTCACACCAGTCACATGACTGACCTGGAGTTTATTGTTTTAACCTAAACTCTGGGTGCCCTTATTTTGACACGGGCAGCTAGTAGTTTTGGTTTTGCAGATTTATATTCACAGGATCCTGGTTTACAGCTGGAACGATATCCGGAAAGCTTTGTATCCGTATATCTCATTCTAGTTGGGTATTGTATTATTTTTCCGCTGCGATGTATTTAAATGTAATTTAAATCTCTGATATTTCTGTGTAATATTCATTCATTTTTACTCTGTATATTCTTGTATTCTGGTGCATTGTTGTAATATACAATGAAATGTTCTTTTGTATGCATTCTGATTTGTCGTGTTCTCAAACGATAGGGCGTTTCGAACGGTCTGGGTCGGTTTAGCGACTGGTTCGGACCGAGCGAAATTCCTTGTCGTCACACTGACCCAGCATGTTTTGAAAAGGGGTAATGAAATAATTTTACCCAAATTATATTTTGATATAAAAGAAGTATATGTATTGGAATATTATAATATATTGGATGTGTTGGATGTTATTATAATCGAATAATATTATAATTGAGATGGTTATATGGATAACCAATCAGAATTCATATTTGAATATATATATATATATATATATATAAGATCAAATGGATTAAATTTGAATACAAAAATAGGATTTGGAATTAAAATCTCGGAAACTGGGAAAAATATTTGAAATTGAGTTTTGGAATATATATAAGGGAATTTTAAGATCCGGGGAAAATTTGAAAATGTTATCCAAGTATTGAAAAGGATATTTTGAAGTAATTTCAAATTGAAAGTGCTTAAAAATGGTTTTGAAAATGATATAGTATTGAACTCACTTCGATCACTGGAAAATAATTAAGATGATGACTGCAGCATCATCAATGTTCATTTTCGAGTTTCTAAGTGACGGATTACTACCAAAGATTTTGTTTAAAATTGTTTTGAGGAAACAAGTTGTCAAAAATTCAAATGTTTTGAATTACTATTATTACATGTAAATGTATATGATTTCGAACTGATTTGAAATAAAACCCAGGAATGTGAAATTTAAATTTAATCTATGAAGTTAAATGGACTGAAATGGTGAAGTTGAATAATTAAATTAGAATTTAACTTGAATGGAGTTAAATAAAATTGGAATTGGATTAGAGATATTCTGGAATAGAACTAGATTGTTGAGTAAGAATTTGGAATTGAGATTGGAATTGGAATTGAAATAAAAATTGGCTTGGGTATAAGTGAATCATGGTCTAGAGAATGGAGTTTGGTTTGGTATAAGCAATGATTGGTTTGAGGAAGAATTGATTGGAGATCAATTGGAAATGCCGGGGTATATGCTGAAGTGGCAGCAAATGGAAGTGATAATGTGATATGCCCGACAAGAAGGTACAAGTTTATATTTTATATATGAGTATGATATTTTTATGAGCCTGTTTGACAAGCCACTTGCCTGATTGATTTTCTTTTGGATTGGAAAAGGCCTACGGAGGCGAGTTGTAGTTGTACCAATTGAGCGATGCAAAAGAGATGCTGACAAATTTTTTGAAAATTTATGGTGTTAAAAAATCCTCAGAAGTTTTGAAAATTTTCGTTAATAAGAAGGAATTAATATTTTGGAAATTAACTAGTTTAGTCAAAACTGAAGTTAAAAAGTAAAAACAAATGATTTAAATCTAGTTATAATAGGGTTTATAGCATTATTTTTCTACCTTAGTAATTTCGGGGACGAAATTCTTTTAAGGGGGAAGGAATGTAGCGTCCCTGGATTTTAGCAACATAATAATTAATTTATTTGATTATTTAAATAACAAATATATTAGTTAAACGACAGTTGAACGTATTAATTATAATATAAATTATAATCGAGCTCGTAACGTCGCGGCACTTCATAATATTATGATTTGAACTTCAAATGACTATACAGGATTCGTTATAAGTCAGATTTCTTCGAAAACAAAAACGTTGGAATCTAATTGACTGTATTTTTCTAACGGAAATGAAAAATGGAGATTTCACTTTATAGATTGCAAGTTACGTCCAAATCAAATTTCCAAAAAAATCGCTATGGAATCATTTATAAACCATACCGATTATTTAATTATAATTAAATATTGGTTTCGAATTTGGACAATACTTTTGGGAAGTATTCTCGGTTTAATTTATAGAACTTTTCTGATTTTTTTTTTGGAAAATAAGCAACTTTTTATTTGAAGTAATTTACACCTTATATCAGTAGTTTGGGGTATCACAATATAAGCTAACTTGTCTGTATTATCATATTTATGAGATCGTGACACATTTCTCGATATGACAGTATTTTTATTATTGTCTTTAGCAATTTTGTATGTTAATGGGATTTTACGTAAAGGGTACCGATATTTTTCTCAATCATTTAAACATGCATGTTAAATCACTATTAGTTTTCTTAGGAATAATCCATTACATTGGTGATCCTTCAACTAGAATGAATCAAAATGTTTTAACATCATGTAAGTTGGGACATACTAAGTAAAATGTTTCATTTAGGTTCGATAAGAAAGCTGTAGCATTGGGTACATTGACAAGTAACAAAAAGTGACTAAGTGAACCTATATAACATCATTTATTGAACTTAACATCGTTGACGTGCTTATATTCATAACCATACAAGGAGACAATCCAAGACATCATTGCATGTGGCAAATTATTTCCTCCAAGTAGTAAAATAAACCATTCACATGGCAAGCTAGAGGGATTGTATGTAACAGCTACTCACAGATGTCTATATTATCAAATATATACGCCTGCAAACCTATACGACATCTGCAGTTAAAGCACATGCAATAATTCCATATCGACGTCGTTGTCAATGTAATAAATGGCTGAGAAGCAAAATATAAACTAAATGAGAGGACCATCTTGACTTTGAGAGAGAGAAGAAGGGAATCAGGTATGGTAATTTATATTAGTTTATTTTTCCAATCCCATGACCATGACGAGGACAGTGAGAAAAAGAGGCAGACGTAGAAATCATGTTTGAAAACAAAATGAGTGCAAAAGAACGTGAGATAAGAAAAGTAAGAACATAAAGTGATAAAACACTTGTTGCTTTTGAAGTTACTGTTTTGGGATGCAACCATAAACAGAACTAACAATCACTTGCACAATCATTAACAATCAATTCTATACATTTAATTCAAAACAACCATATAATCAGCAGTTCGTAAATACATCCAGTCTCCATTGTGAGAAAGCATTGAAAAGCTCATCAACTCAAAACGTGTGCCTAAAGATAAGAACAAGGGTAAGCTTTAATTATCTACATAAAATATAGTCATTATATATACACTATAAGCCAAGCGAGTATGCAGTCTAAAATAAATAGCAGTACCTTCCCAATGTGGCATCCATACCTCGCCATAAATAATAAAGACAGTACCTTTCCATTGCCAGAGAACCACTCTACTATGTATTTTAAAACGGTGAAATCATGTAGACTTGAAATATCAAAGCCTGATCTAGTTGCCAAAAAACTTCTTCCCTATAATACGGATGTGCTGATAAGAGCCAATCAAAATGTTCAAAAACTACAGACCTATCCCAAGTCTCTATATATCTAAGCCTACCCTACCTCCTACAAGCTGTCAAGACACATCAAGTTTTTTTAATCACTGCAAACCATCCTGCAAACCTACCTACGTTCTATTCCTTGGTGATTAAGGACTTGTAAAGTATAAATACGAAATCTTCGCTATTCTGGAGTGGAAGAACTTGAAACCGCCGTAGGTTTTCCTTCTTCCAGTAAATATTGGAGACTTCAAAAATTAAAATCGAATCATACAAATCACAAAAACATGTATATATGAGATCCCAAAACAAAGAGTTTCAGGATGGATTAACCTGCATACAACTTGACGCGATAAGCTCGAGATCTAAATTTTCCAGTGGGTTCTAGGGTAGGAAACCACTCTAGATTCATTGAGTTTTACGCGAACTCGACATCATTTTGAAGCTCAGGAGACCCAATCGATTTTGTATGCCATTTTTGGTGGATTTTAAGCCATCAAGAATTCGCAACCTTTACTACAACAGGGAAGAAGCTGTAGAGGTCAGGGTCAGATGTGTTGTAAGCATGGGCATTTAAAGTGGGTTAAATTCTGAAGCTTGCGGAGATAGGAGACATGAAGAGGAGATGAAGAACAGGTAGAAGAATTTTCGGCTATGATTTGGTGAGGAGAAGTGATTATGGAAGGAAGGTATATTGAGGGAGGAACCATTGAAATGAGTTTGGGAATTTTAAGTGATGGGCCGACTTTTGGGATTTTAAAGCCCAGAAAAAAAGAAGGAAAGAAAAAGGCCTGCGGTTTCATTTATGGTTCGGGAAGACAACGGCTTCATACAGGTCAGTAGGGAATAAGAAGTGGACGGACCTTTTATATAATGGTAACACCTAAAGTCAATTTTTTATTAAGCTTAGATTAAAACAAAATAGTATATTAATTTCAAATATATCATAACCTGTGCTTACATTATCCAAACTCAACAAACTAGGATCCGTTAGGATCGCATGGTCATAGGGTACGGTCTAGAACTGGCTTGGAGAGATGTGGAACTCATCTGAATTTTAGGCAAAATTAAATGTCTGATTCAAACAATCAAAGTCAATCATTACTTAATGATTAACGGCCAAGGTGAGTAAACTCACAAACTCTATTCAGTTTTATAATTTTATATACGTTAATATCGGTAAAAGTGATTGAATGCTGTGTGTGATGGTTGTTTGGATGATTTGCTAATTAGTTGGTTAAAAATATAGATACTAGTCATTACTTGAATACCGATATCTCATATTGATATGAAAATGACATTATTTATACTGTTTAACATCTGTGGATGCAGGGAAACAGGTTGGGGTAATCCAACTAGATTCCCCACCAATTTTATTGTTAATTTTCATTTATTTCTTTATATGATGTGATAAATAATCGGATATTGATTATTGTGTGCTGGGGATGTTAGAACAATCTTGACCTGGAATAATTGGTATTTAAATACCGAAAAATTTATTCAAATATATTAGAGAAGAGATGGGAGTTTAAAAAAAGAAAATTTCTATTTTTAAAATAGAAATCGAATTTCAAATGGACGAGAATATAGTAACTTGTTTTAATTTTATTAAAACATGTGATTCGATTTATAAACAATATTTATAAATGAAGCGAAATGATTATTATTCAATAGTTCGAAAAATATAAATTCAAGAAATGAATTGGTTTAAAAGGAAATGGGAAATCATTTCAAAAGAAAACAATGAAATTATTTCGTTGTTCAAAATATATATAAAATGGGAATAAATCCATTTTGATTTATAATTAAAATTCTACTTGGTTGAATATTTTAAATAAAATGTATTTATAGAAACTATATATTATATAATTTAATAAGAGAATTAATATTTGGTGAAACCAATATTTTTTGATTGATTATGTAATCGAGTTTTAGTTATATAATTAATTAACAAGTAGTTGACGGGTAAACGGAATATTTGGAATATAAACTTATCAAATAACTCGATAATTGGAATTACAACCTGCAATATTATAATAAATCAAAATCAAAGATTTAGATTGAGATATTGAGTTCAGATTTCTGTAAGGAGACAATATTCATGTTTAAAGTGAATAATGATTTTAAAAGCAAACGCTTTGCAAATTGAAATGGCTAGAAGAAGGAAATTGATAAATGTTTTGGAAGTGAAATTCAAAAATGAATTTAGAAATCAAGTTAACCCAAAACGGTGAGTTTATTCCGAAGTTCGGAACATTAATCGAATATAGATTATTCGAAAGAGAGTTATAAGTTGAAATCTGATTATATTGAATTCAGTAAGGTACTAATCACTTTCCGATTTTAATTAAAGATTATTTAGTTAATTAATTTTAATTAATTATTGAAATTAAAGGATCAAAGTTATATTTTTAATTCAAAATATTTTGGAAGTAGATATTATAATGCTATCATTATATTCAATGTTCTCCGTAAAAGAAGTGGATTCTTAAATTGAATTCGAGGGTTGCGTAAGAAATGGTTGTTAAGATTTAAGTTGTGAGCCTTGTCTATTTCGAAGTTGAGAATGATGTTCAGTTGTGGTCTGAGAGGCAATTATACCCCAACTTGATTGACTTCATTATTTACTACGGAATGGTTAAGGTTCGATAGCAAGGGTTGGTTAGTGTTATGGTTAGTAAATGAGTGATCAATAGATTGAGTTATATAACGATGTTTTATATAACATCGGTTTAATCCAATAAAAAGGATTTTGGGAACGTTTTCCAAATATAATCAGAAATGTTTTCTAAGCATAGAAAAATGGAATGTTATGGAAAATATGAAAATTAAGAAACGATCATTGGAAATGTTTTCCCGTTGTTAATAACATATACATATAAAAAGTAAGAGTTGTGAAACTATGGAACTAACTCCTAATGCTAAAAAGGGATATTATCTAAATATAGAGAATGAACAGTTGAAATAGATGGAAATGTTCTACAAGGATCGTATGGGGGGAAACGGGGTTTGAGAAATATTTGGGGATGTATAGGAAACAGGAAATTGGGAAAATGGATAATTTAATAATAAATTAAATTAAAAGGGATTAGTGTTGATTAATGATTGGCCGGTAATATTTCCATTTGGAAATAAGATCATTGTTTATATGTATGTTTTCCTTTGATAGTTAAATAACCGACTATCAAAGTTTTTGACCATTTTTCCGTCGTTAATACGGTGATACCGGGATCAGATTTATTATCTGAAAACATCTCCATGTGGGCATTAGCGTTGCTTATCAAGAATGTGAAGATAATTGAAGACGGAGTTATGCAAGGGCCGTTCTGGTGATCCTAGGTAGAAATTTCCTAAGATGGATTTATAAAATAGTGCCTTCGTTTTGTCCAGTCCCGGGACAACTTGTATGGACGAGTGTCTGACAGAGTATATCTAACATATCGCGTAAGTTGACCTCTTCAAACGTATTCACATTTGGTGGCGGAGGAATTCGTTTCTCTTAGCTTTATACCCGTGGTATTTGTGTGGAAATCAATTTGTGATTTAGTAGGTATGACGATGTGACATTCAAAGTGAATGGTGGCCAGGTGCTCCAAAAGATAAGTTATGACCTCAAGCCTCGTCAACTGGGAAATGACAAAAATCGGGCAGGCAGCATGGCTATGTGGGTCGCCCCCAATAGGGTATATTGTCACCTTCTAGAGAATATTCATATTTGTTACTTATTTTCGCTTCTGTATCTCCCGGGAACCGTTATGTTGCTAGCAACCGTAGGTGACAATATATTCGATACACTCATGAGAAATAAGTGGTCGGTCATGTGTGGCTGGGTTGCAAGACGTTCTTGTTGAACCCAGTGTATTCCTCTCTAGAGATACACTATCGGCAGGTGGTTCCATACCTTGTCATAGTCTGAAACCAATCTCCAATAAGTGTCTGCCGTTTTGATTGTGTATTATATATGTGGAGCGTGAGATGCAAGCATTCTGCTAGATTTTATTTACTTGTGATTAGACACTATTATAATATCAGAAAAGTATTGATTTTGAAAATGTTTTGGGTTATATTAAGGTCAAAACCGTCCATGTTTATGTGTGGGCTGGTCTTACTATTTTCCTTTTCTTTCAAAAGGATTTTTCAAAGTTAAACTGAATGGTTGGAGTTTACTCACACCGGTCCCAAGATTGACCCAGAGTTTATTTTATTTTGCTTTACCCTAAACACTTGGGTGCCCAAATTTGTACGGGCAGTCAAGCATTCGGGATTTACAGATACCCTTGGAGGAGCTTAGAGCAGAAGGCTTCATCATTAGTTATGTATAGAGTTTATTTCCGTTGTGTTATATATGTTATGTACTCTAATGATGATGAATGTAAGTACAAATACATGTTTGTATTTCAAAGTTATGTTATAATATATTTTATTTGGTCAGCTGTGAGATTCGTGTTTATTCTGTTGCGTTCTTCTTCTTCTTCTATTCTAACTTGCTTTCTATTCTCACCCTCTAACTTCTTTCTATTAATGATCTGGTATTTTCGATGCTCGAATAGTCAACATGGTGTTTTGTGGTAATTTTCGGGGTCGAAAATCGCTGAGTCGTTACATATATATATAAATCGTTGATCAAATATCGATTCTGTTTATCAGAATATTTCATAATGAAATGAAGTTGATGTTAATTATATTGTTTAACATCTGTGATGCAGGAAAACAGGTTGGAGGGATCCAGCTGGATTCCTCAATATTTAAAATACTGTTTTGTTTCATATATTATGATACATGATGTGTTATATATAATCTGCGATTGAGTATAATGTGGTTGGATGACACCGGTCTTTTTCATTGGCATTTTGAATACCGTAAGTGATACTGGAATGAAAAAGGAATTTTCAAAGTGTATATTGAAAATAATATATTTATAAAATCAAAGGATTTTATAAAAGAAATTTTTTATAAAATTAAATGATTATCTAAGAAGGAAATATTTTTAAAACATTTACAAATAGAATAAGTTAAAAGGAATATTTATTTGTTAAATAAATAGAATAACTTAAAGGAATGTTTATTTGTTAAATAAATATAACAAGATAAAAGGAATATATATTGGGAAATAAATAGAATAAGATAAAAGGAATATATATTGGGAAAATAATAGAAAGATATAAGGAATATTTATTTAGAAAATAAATAAGATATCATACAAGGAAATATTTGGAAAGTAAGTAGGATTATAAAAGGGATTAGAGTTAATCGAGTTAGAGTTAACTGAAAGGAGTTAATCGATTGGAGTTAATCGATTAGAGTAAATCGAGATAGAGTTATTCGAAAGGAGTTATCGAATATAGTTTATTTGTAGAGAGATCATCGAATATAGTTTAATCGAAGAAGATTATTGAATATAGTTTAATCGAAGAAGATTACCGAATATACTTTATTCGAAAGAAGATTATCGAATATAGTTTATTCGAAAGGAGTTATCGAATATAGTTTATTCGAAGGAATAAATCGAATATAGTTTATTTGAAAGGAGTTAATCGAATATAGTTTATTCGAAAAGAGTTATCGAATATAGTTTATTCGAAAAGGAGTTATCCAATAGAGATTATTCGAAAGAGAGTTATACGTTGAAATTCGATTTTTATCGAATTCGGGAAAGTACACTTTCCGTTTTAAATCAAGATTTAATGATTTATTTATAAATTGTCAATTTAGTTATTTAGTTAAATTAAGGAATAAAAGTTATATTTTGAAGTTAGATATTTCATAAGTAGGGATTATAACGCTATAGTTATAATCAGCGTTTTCAATGAAGAAGTGGATTTGTAAATTGAATCCGAGAGTTACGTAAGGAAGTTTGTTAAAGATTTAGAAGGTGAACTTTGTCTATTTTGAAGTTAGAAATGTTGTTCAGTTAAGGTCTGAGAGGAAGTTATACCCCAACTTGATTGACTTCGTTTTCAACTAAGGAATGGTTAAGGTTCGATAGTAAAGTTTGGTTAAGAGAATTTAGTTAATGAGTGTAATGGTTTGAGTTGGCATAGTGATGTTTATTTAAACATCTGTTTAAATCCAAATATAGGAGTTTGGAAATCTTTTCCAAATAAGAATCATAAATGTTTTCTAATATAGAAAATAAGAGATGAGAATAAAAATGGAAATGTTTTCCAATGATTATTAATGTTTATTTTCTAAATTTAGAAAATATGGAATGTTGAATATATGGAAACAAGAAATGAAAAATGAATAAATTAATGATAAATTAATTTAAGAGATAAAATGAATAAATTAATGACAAATTAATTTAAGAGATAAACGTTAAATGATGATTGATCGATAGAATTTCCATTTGGAAATAATATCGTTGTTTGCACACATGTTTTTCTTTGATAGTTAACTCACCAACTATCGAAGTTTTTGACCATTTTTGCGTCGTCAATACGGAGAGACCGGGATCAGATTCATTATCTGAAAACCACTCTGTATGGGCGTTAGCGTTGCGAATCAAATATGATGAAGATGATTGAAGATGGAGTTATGCAAGGGCTGTCCTGTTTTCAGAATAGTGCCTTCGGTTTGTCCAGTCCCAGGACGACCTATATGGAAGAATGTCTGACGGAGTATATTTAATAGATCGCGTAAGTTGATCTCTTCAATCGTATTTTCGTTTGGTGGTGGAGGAATTCATTTCTCTTAGCTGTATACCTGTGGTATTTTTGGGGAAATCAATTTGTGATTTGGCGGGTATGACGATGTGACATTCAAAGCGAATAATTGTGTGATCTGTCAGAGATAAGCGTGGCCTTTAGCCTCACAATCGGGAAATGACAAAAATCAGGCAGGCAGCATGGCTATGTGGGTTTCTTCCATTAGGGTGTATTATCACCTATCTAGAGATATTCATTTCATTCTTTAATCTATTTGATGTTGTCCCATTCGGGAAACAGTTGCTAATCCCAACCGTTGGTGATATACATTCGATACACTCAAGCGAAATGGAGTGGTCGGTCATGTGTGGCCGGGTTGCAAGATGTTCTTGTTGAACCCAGTGTATTCCTCTCTAGATGTACAGTATCGGAAGGTGGTTCCATACCTTGTCATAGTTGGTAATCCATTATCCAACAAGTGCTCGTGGTTTTGATTGTATACTATATATGTAGAACGTGAGATGAAAGCGTTTCTGCTAGATGATTATTTAGTTGTGGTTGATAGACATTATTACAATATCAAAAGAGTTTTGATATGAAGTTTATCGTTTCTTTCAAAAGGATTTTGAAAGTTAAATCAAATGTTTTGGATTCTCATAAGGGAAAAACCCATTTCGTTATACGGCGTGGTCTTATAAGATATCGTTTAATTACTCAAACTATTTTAAATAGTTTTACTCACACTAGTCCTATGACTGACCTAGAGTTTATTTTGTTTTGTTTTCCCTAAATTCTTGGGTGCCCAATTTTGTACAGGCAGTCAAATAGTTAGGATTTTACAGATATAATTGGAAAGCTGGAGCAGGAGGCTTCAGAATTATATAGCAATTGTTTATTTCCGCTGTGTTGTAAGTGTTATACTCTTATAATGTACTGTATACATATACTGATTTTTATTTCAAAGTTATGTATCTATTATATATTGTTCGTTCCGCTGTGAGATTCGTATTTACTCTGATGTTGTATGTTCTTCTTCTTCTTCTTCTATTCTAAGTTTCTATCTTATTTATTCTCACCCTCTATTTTCTTTCTATTAGTTTTCTGGTTTCCAGTGCAATTTGGGTTGGACTTGTGTTATGTGGTCAGCTCAAATGGTACCGGAATTTCGGGACACTACAGTTGGTACCAGAGCTTAAGGTTAAGTAATTATCTTGGCTCTGTGGCGTAACTCAGTAGAGATGGGGCTAGTAATACTCCAGATTGAGTTGAATGTATATATACGAGAGAACGTATTTGTATATTTTATAAAAATTGTTTTATATTGTGGAGATTTATTGGTTGAGTTGTTTAAGAGTTCTGGTCGAGCAGTTTGATCCACTGTATCGGCAGGGATTTATAAACACTCGAATACGATGAACCGACACTGTATGTTTTGAAAAGAGGGTAAATGAAATAATTTTATCCAAATTATATTTTGATATAAAAGGATGATTAATATTTGAAGTATTATCGTATATTATGTGTTGGTTGTGATTATAATCAAATAAGACTAAAATTGAAAACGGTTATGTAAATAACCAATCAAAATTCGTACAAGTGTTACGAAATGAATTAAAACTGAATTTAAACCAGAATTGAAATTTACAACTCTGGAAAGTTGGAAAAGTGTTTGTAAATAGAACTGAAGTAAATATATGAGAATTTTAAAATCCTGGGAGATTTTTAATTGATTTACAAGCATTGTGAATGGTATTTTGAAATATATTTCAAAGTGGAAATGTTTAGAAATGATTTTGAAAAGTGATATAGTATTGAAATCACTTCGATCGCGGGAAAATAAAAACTGATGATGACAGCTGCATCATCAGTGTTCATTTTCGAGTTGCTAAGTGACAAATTACTACCAAGGATTTTGTTTTTGAATCGTTCTGTGAAAAGCAAGTTGTTTTGAATCCTGAAAAGGAATATTTGATTTTAGAAAAGCGAAGTTATTTAAAATTCCCAAGGAGAGATTGTTTGATTTAAAACCAAATTGAATTGAAATTTGGGAAAGCAAATTGGAATTAAAATAAAGCTAGTTAAATGGGAATTGAATTGAAATTTGCAAAAGCAAATTAGAGTTGAATTGGATTAGAAGGATATCGAGAAATTTGGATTTGTGGAATAGAAATTTAAAATGAGATTCGGTTTGGATATAAGCGGATGGTTGTGATGAGGATAAAAACTGATTGGATTTTGATTGGGATAACATAGGTGTATGTTGAATTGGTAACAGATGCAAAGGATATAATGATATGCCCGATAAAAAGGTACAAATTTATATTTCTATTGGGTTCGAGATTTTGATGAGCCGAATTGGGAAGCCGCTTGGCTGTTTGATTTTCTTTTAAGTTGGAGAAGGCCCAGAGAGGCGGAAAAGAATGTAACGTCCCATATTTTTACGATATTATAATTAATTAATTTAATTATTTAAATAGAAATTCAGAGATTGAAATGGTCGTTTAAATTAAATAACTTTGAATATTTAATTAATATAATAATTAAATAATATATTTAATTCTGAAATAATCAAAATTAGCTAAAATGGCAATATGTGTGAATCGAATCATTTAACTGGTTTAGTTCAGTTTAGAATTGATTTATAATAACGAATTTATTTAAATAACGATGGTTGAACGAATAATTATAATATAATTATAATCGAGCCCGTAATGGCGCGGTGGTTCGTAATTTGGTGATTCGAACTTTAAATGAATATACACAATCCGTTTTAAGCCGGATTTCTGTGAAACAAGATACGTTCGGAGCTGGTGAAGTATATTTTTCTAATGGAAAAGAAAAATCGAGATTTCATTGTGTAGATTTTGAGTTATGTCCAAATAAAAATTTCGAAAAGTCGTTATGGAATCCCTTTACAATTTATAACGATTTATTTATATTATAAATGGATTTTCAATATAAATTGAATATCGATTCAACCGGGATTTGAATATTGAGTTATAAATCCAATTGTAGCTGTGTGATATTATAGTGTGAATATATGTGATAATATTAATTTATTAATATTTAATTTGATTATTTTTAAATATATTTATATTTAAAATTGGTTTATTTTGAGCTATAAAAATAGCCGTTTAGCAAACAACCTCCGTTTTCGACAAAACTAATTTTGTTGGATCCGTAATATTAAATTATTGTTAGATTTCAATTTTCGTGATTTTTGGAGTCATTTTGTGGCCGTATGGGATTTTAATGTGAAAAACAGTCAATAATCTAACTATAAAAATTTGCTGTGTGAGCAAACAGGGTCAGAATTCGACGAAACAAGTTTCGTTGGGTCCGTAATGTCGAACTGAAGGTGTATGTTCATTTTCGTGTTTTTTGGGTATCGCATGTGATCATACGAATTTTAGAAGACATATATGAATAGCGATAGCTTAAAATAAAGTGAAAATTAGGCTCACATCCCTAAAACTTTTCAAAATATAAGCCACGTCCAGTGTAAAGATTTATCCATTTCCGGTCCCTAGAATTGAGGTGCCGCTTTTCTTTTTTTGGTCCAAACCGCCTCCTGCTGCTCCCCTTCGTCTTTTCTCATTTCTGACCAGAAAAAAATGCGCCAGCCACTAAAAAAAAATTCAAAAAATAGGAAATATTCTCAGAAGCATTCGCCAAAAAAAAAATGCATATTTCTGTGCAACTATTGTCAATAGTAGCATATATTCATATAGTGTATTTATATTGAAAATATGGACCAATATACGCATATATGTATGCAACTATTACCAATAAACTGCATACATGTATGCATACAAAGTTGAACTGAGATTCAAGTGTTGCGAATATTTGCATACATGAATGCAACTATTCTGTATATATGCATGCATGTGTGCAACAAAGTTAGAAGGGGCGATGGCTTCTGAATTTGCGCATGAATGTATGCATGTATTCTGTATAAGAGCATAAATGTGTGTAACAATGTCTGAAAACGGTGAATGGTTGAAAAACAGGCCAAATTTGAATATATGCATAAAACGATGCATATATTGGTGTTTTGCTGCATATATGTATGCATTTATACTGCAGTTTGGCGCAACACTGAAATATAAGCATGAATGTATGCAACCATGTACGAATATATGCATCTTTTGATGCAAAAACCTGTTGTTTCGCCGTTTTGTGTTATTTTGGGTTTTGACGTGGTTTTTGATTGTTTTTTCACCTGAATTTTTTGGTGTGAACGTGTTTTATTTAATTATGAATTTACGTGATTTTTTTTAATTTTTTTTTAAATGTTTTTGAAAAATAGGGACCTAATTTACATGAAAAGTTGGACCGGATGTGAGCCTAATTTTGAAACTTAATAGGGACCTGTGACAAACGGACCCTAAAATAAATATAATAATGAATATAAAAATATTATTTTCTCCTTTATAAATATCTTCACTAACCTACCGTACCCTAAACTTTTCTTTCTTCAGTCAATGCGAAAAACCGCCGCTACTTTTCTTCATAGGAAATTCAAAATGAGATGCTCAAAAATCAATATCAAATGAAGCAAAATTCCATAAATCAAAATATATATGTATGTATAATCCCCTAAGCCTCCTCTTCAATCCCCTATAGCTTTCAATAAGTTCAGCTATATGATGGGTCGTTGTATTTACAGCAGCATCAATTAGGTTGGGGTATGGGCGGATATTGAGCATTTGTTGGCGAAAATAGTTTTTTTTTTTAAGGTTCTTGATGTCAAGCAGCACCTGCGTGTACATTTTGGTGAGGATCGGTGCTGTTAGGTGTCGATGTCTTCACTGTCACCGTCGGTTTTAGCTGAGGAACGCAACTTGGGCGAGGTGATCGAGTATATCCATTTTGGTGTGGATTGAATAGAATTTTAAAGAGGGTTGCGTTGGTATATTTTGTTTCAATTTTTATGGAGTATTGCTGAAGTATGGGAGATACAATGTCGCGGTTAACAGTGTGATGGGCGGACGAGGTGGAATGTCATGATACAAAGATGCCTGCAAGCTTGGATCTATTGTATGATGATGAAGGAGATTTCCAAGGAAAAGGGAATGGTATAAATGAATTTCGAATAGTGAAGAAACAAAGGAGCATGTGGTTTGAAATGTTGGAAAATGGCTTACTGGAATGAAAGAGCAATGAGCTGAAGCTCGTGGAGGAAGACGGTGTAAGTGGGTTGGCATTTCAAATAGTTAAGTAGGCCAAGAAATGGTGGTGAGCCCAATTATAAATAAAACTTAAGTTTAACATTAATAGCGCATCAACTTGTTAATTGCATATCTTTGTCATACGTTATTATAAGTGCGAGTGGTTTGATTCGTTGAAATCGTATGGACGGGGGCTACGAAATGGAACTGACTGGGAGTGAATTGGAGCTCGTCACAATTTATAGAGAAATAAATTGTCAGATCTGAACAAAATGACCAGTTATCGTTATTTAATGATAAACGGACTAATGTGCGTAAAACTCACCAACTCTACCTGTTCATATTTTTATAAAGTATTTTTAGAACTGATAAATGATGATTGATTGTTGTGTGTTAACTGTTTGGTTGAATTGCTTATGTATTGGTTGGAATTATAGATAACGATTATCGTTAATCAAATATCGATTCTGTTTATCAGAATATTTCATAGTGAAATGAAGTTGATGTTAATTATATTGTTTAACATCTGTGATGCAGGGAAACAGGTTGGAGGGATCGAACCGGATTCCTCAATATTTAAAATACTGTTTTATTTTATATATTGTGATATATGATGTGTTATGTATAATCTGCGATTGCGTATAGTGTGGTTGGATGACACTGACCTTTTTCATTGGTATGTTGAATACCGTAAGTGATACTGGAATGAAAAAGGAATTTTCAAAGTGTATATTGAAAATAATATATTTATAAAATCAAAGGATTTTATAAAAGAATTTTTTTAGGAAATCAAAGGATTATATAAGAAGGAAATATTTGTAAAACATTTACAAATAGAATAAGATAAAAGGAATATTTATTTGTTAAATAAATAGAATAACATAAAAGGAATAATTATTTTTTAAATAAATAGAATAAGATAAAAGGAATATTTATTTGTTAAATAAATAGAATAAGATAAAAGGAATATATATTGGGAAATAAATAGAATAAGATAAAAGGAATATATATTGGGAAAATTAATAGAAAGATATAAGGAATATTTATTAAAAAAATAAATAAGATATCATAAAAGGAAATATTCAGAAAGTAAGTAGGATTATAAAAGGGATTAGAGTTAATCGAGTTAGAGTGATTCGAAAGGAGTTATCGAATATAGTTTATTCGAAGAGAGATTATCGAATATAGTTTAATCGAAGAAGATTATCGAATGTAGTTTAATCGAAGAAGATTATCGAATATAGTTTATTCGAAAGAAGATTATCGAATATAGTTTATTCGAAAGGAGTTATCGAATATAGTTTATTCGAAGGAGTTAATCCAATATAGTTTATTCGAAAGGAGTTAATCGAATATAGTTTATTCGAAAAGAGTTATCGAATATAGTTTATTCGAAAAGGAGTTATCGAATAGAGATAATTCGAAAGAGAGTTATATGTTGAAATTTGATTTTTATCGAATTCGGGAAAGTACACTTTCCGTTTTTAAATCAAGATTTAATGATTTATTTATAAATTGTTTATTTAGTTATTTAGTTAAATTAAGGAATAAAAGTTATATTTTGAAGTTAGATATTTCATAAGTAGGGATTATAACGCTATAGTTATAATCTGTATTTCAATAAAGAAGTGGATTTGTAAATTGAATCCGAGAGTTACGTAAGGAAGTTTGTTAAAGATTTAGAAGGTGAACTTTGTCTATTTTGAAGTTAGAAATGTTGATCAGTTAAGGTCTGAGAGGTAGTTATACCCCAACATGATTGACTTCGTTTTCAACTAAGGAATAGTTAAGGTTCGATAGTAAAGTTCGGTTAAGAGAATTTAGTTAATGAGTGTAATGGTTTGAGTTGGCGTAGTGATGTTTATTTAAACATTTGTTTAAATCCAAATATAGGAGTTTGGAAATGTTTTTCAAATAAGAATCATAAATGTTTTCTAATATAGAAAATAAGAGATGAGAATAAAAATGGAAATGTTTTCCAATGATTAATAACGTATATTTTTGAAATTTAGAAAATAAGGAATGTTGAATATATGGAAACAGGAAATGAAAAATGAATAAATTAATGATAAATTAATTTAAGAGATAAACGTTAAATGATGATTGATCGATAAAATTTCCATCTGGAAATAATATCGTTGTCTGCACACATGTTTTTCTTTGATAGTTAACTCACCGGCTATCAAAGTTTTTGACCATTTTTCCGTCGTCAATACGAAGAGACTGGGATCAGATTCATTATCTGAAAACCACTCTGTATGGGTGTTAGCGTTGCGAATCAAATATGAAGAAGATAATTGAAGACGAAGTTATGCAAGGGTTGTTCTGTTTTCAGAATAGTGCCTTCGGTTTGTCCAGTCCCAGGACGACCTGTATGAAAGAATGTCTGACGGAGTGTATTTAATAGATCGCGTAAGTTGATCTCTTCAAACGTATTTATGTTTGGTGGCGGAGGAATTTGTTTCTCTTAGCTGTATACCAGTGGTATTTATGGGGAAATCAATTTATAATTTGGCGGGTATGACGATGCGACATTCAAAGCGAATAATTGTGTGATCTGTCAGAGATAAGCGTAGCCACTAGCCTCACAACCGGGAAATGACTAAAATCGGGCAGACAGCATGGCTATGTGGGTTGCTTTCATTAGGGCGTATTATCACCTATCTAGAGATATTCATTTCATTCTTTAATCTATTCGATGTTGTCCCATTCGGGAAACGGTTGCTAATCCCAACCGTTGGTGATATACATTCGATACATTCAAGTGAAATGAGTGGTCGGTCATGTGTGGTCGGGTTGCAAGATGTTCTTGTTGAACCCAGTGTATTCCTCTTTAGAGGTACACTATCGTAAGGTGGTTCCATACCTTGTCATAGTTGGTAATCCATTATCCAACAAGTGCTCGCGGTTTTGATTATATAGTATATATGTAGAACGTGAGATGAAAGCGTTTCTGCTAGGTGATTATTTAGTTGTGGTTGATAGACATTATTATAATATCAAAAGAGTTTTAATATAAAGTTTATCGTTTCTTTCAAAAGGATTTTGAAAGTTAAATCAAATGGGTTGGATTCTCATAAGAGAAAAACCCGTTCCGTTATACGGCGTGGTCTTATGAGATATCGTTTAATTACTCAAACTGTTTTAAATTGTTTTACTCACACCAGTCCTATGACTGACCCAGAGTTTATTTTGTTTTGTTTTCCCTAAACTCTTGGGTGCCCAATTTTATACGGGCAGTTAAGTAGTCAGGATTTTACAGGTATAATTGGGAAGTTGGAGCAGGAGGCTTCAAAATTATATAGCAATTGTTTATTTCCGCTGTGTTGTAAGTTTTATACTCTGATAATGTTACTATATACATGTACTAATTTTTGTTCCAAAGTTATGTATCTATTACATATTGTTCGTTCCTGAAACACCCCACCTCCGTTAAGGTCACTCACAAAGAGAATGCCTTAATTCAATGGAGCATTATAGGTAATAAGATACAGATAATTTACAAGACAGACATATAAACAGCGGAAAAAAAACTAAATTTATTTCATAAGTACGTGGTTCAGATAAAACATTACAACAACTGTCTCAAACCAACTTCCACATTATTACAACAAAAACTCTGTCTTGAATTAAAACATAAAGAAGCATTAAAACAACAGTAAGGCAGCATAAATCCCCAATAAGAGAGTATCTGAAGCCATAGCCCAAGGAAAAAGATTCCAAGCAATACATCTACTCTCTTCAAGATGGAAATGATCCGATCTAGGCTGAAGTATTCCCTCCCTGCAGACCTGGGGGGTGGAATGGAAGAAAAGAAGACGAAAGAAAATGGGTCAGACATGAGTTTGGTAAGTCCAATGACTATTTAGCATGAAAACAAGAAAAGGGTTATGACATGAATAAACTAAATCTAGGACAACACCCTAGAAGTAAGATAATAAGGCTGAATATGCTATCGCACCCATTTTACTTCTCTGCATCCCCCTTACAAGTGTTTCAACGAGCACCATGTGTTCAAGATAAATGATCCCCTTTTTATTGATCGGCTCCTACTTGTATATGTTTACCACTTGTGTCATTCGACCCCGCATGATTGTAGATACCTGTGCTGGTCCCACCATGGGGTGTATCAAGTCCTATGGTGGAAACCCGACACAATTAAAGGTGCACAGAGTATAACTACTGGCGCCTTGTGCCTGCTTTTTCCACTCCAGAGTACGTGCACGACCGCACTCCGTCGGAACCCACACTGACGCACCACCCTCCGTTGTTTTGACCGCTTATGATCAGCCCAGTAATCGTGCCCCACCCTGCCTAGTTCAGGGTACCATGATACATCTATGTGGGTTACTGCTGAAATGGGTCCCCGTTACTAGGGTTTTCTAATCAACATGTTAAAATGGTTAACTGTTCTCAATTTAACCTAACCCCACCCATTAGTTTAGTTAACATGTTGTATTGGTTAAGTATTGCCTTAATTAACTTAACCCTACCCTTCCTGTCTTAGCTTTAATTCATTCATTAAAGCAACAACTACTCACATTAGATATGTATTGTTGCGGTTGCTGGATGTGCCGGTCGGTTCCGGGCAATCTTACACCGCAACTCAATCTAACCTCGGGTTCTTTTGGGCTTGATGCACTAACCTCTCACATTAGATATATATTGTCACGGTTGCTGGATGTGCCAGGCGGTTTTGGGCAGTCTTACACCGTAACTCAATCTAACCTCGGGTTAGGCATATTCGTCTTTTTCTTAATTTACATATTTATCTTTCAAATTTATATGTAAATTATCCACAATTATTGCCATTCAAGTCATGCCCAATTTTTTCCTCTAAATCATATTCATAATTTTTGGTATATAAATTATACCATTTTTATGCCACTAATCATTCATTTATTTATGGACCAAATTATGCCAATAATAATAACTTTTAAGGTTTTCCCAACGTTACCCCCATTATACGTTCGCAAAATTCACATAGAATGTTAGGCTCGCAACTTAGCCTAACTTATATACAAAAGGGAAAAGAAAGGAGCATGTACCATTCCCACAACATAAAATAATAAGGATATAACTAAACATGTGTCATATAAATTTAGCATAAAACAATGAACTTGCATTTTAACATGAATCTTAAGCATATGAACGGGGACTTACATACAATTACACAAATCCAATTAGGCATGTAAATGTGAACTTGCATTTTGGATCCAATAAACATGAATCTTAAGCATATGAATGGGGACTTACATAGAATTACACAAATCCAATTAACATAGATCTAAACATAGGAGAATGTAGAACTAAACATATATATGACTTAGCCTAAAAACTTGCACGTAACATAACATGAAAGAGTCACCAAATTTATATAATACACGATTTGTTTAACACACAACATGATAAGTCCAATAAACCACAATAGTCTCATAGGCATATATGATAGAATCGTTACAAGAATAGACATGAATCAGCATCACCATTAACTTTCAACTAGACGCAGCCCTAGTTTCATTTTATTTTATTTCAAATCACGACTTTTAATTGTTTACATCTAAAGAATAACAAGACTTACAAACAAAGAAAAATCTTGTTTTTCTGGGATCTGTTTTCTGAAACTGAAAAGCAATCCCCTGACGTAGACTATCAATTCTCTAATTTAGATATGATTCGTAGCTTCTAACTTGCTTTCTTATTTGCTTCCTAGTTGGAGAAGAATGGTGGCTATGCTAGGTTGACCATGGACCACATGGTGGCTCCTTGGAATGAAAAAGTGTGATTTAGAGTTAAGGATTGGGATTGCTTATATAGAAGTTTAGTTTTATGTGAGTCGTTAGATCAACCTAGGAGCAATCAAAACCGTCTAGACTAGATAAAGCTATCCAGAAATTGCCACCTATGCCCTAGTGGCTCAGCAACAAGTCAGAAATCGTCATTGTTTGGATCTGGGTGAGGGGGTTGACACCACAGTCGACACCCCTCTTGGGGGGTCGACACCTATGTCGACCCCTCCTGGGGGGAGTCGACCCCTATGGGCAGGAATTTTCCCGCCCAGCTGATTCACGTTATTTTCAAAAATTCGAACTGTTTTCGTTTTATTTAATTATATAATTTTTGTTTAAACATGAAATCTTTTGAACTCCGTAACTTCTTCATATAGATCCGATTCACGCAAACTCGGACTCTATCCCAAGAAGAATTCCGAGACGAACGCAGGCGTAACTCATTTCCCTTAATTCTCACTTTTACAATTAAGTATTCTTTAATTCGTTACTTTAATAAACATAGAAAATACAGGTTGTTACAGCATCAGAAGGCATAACTGCTTCTTTTGCCGCTTGAACACGATCGAAAACATTCTTGAACATATTTCTGGTCCAAGAATTGAGGTTAGCTTTAAAAAAATTATTTTTGAGCCGAACATGCAATTGTTTTGCCTGTAACCTACATTGCCCATGACTCAGCAGTAAAGGAAAGGAAAGTGCAGTAAGAAGCCCATATGTTTTGGAAGCGGAATGGTTTAGGACCCGTAGTTTAGAAAAGAGAACATTTGAGGATCATGAGGGCATGATCCAAATTGGCATGATGAAGATGTTCCAAGGAAAAATCAAAGGGTTATGAAAACCAACCGTCATTGCCAAACCCTTTTTCTAGACTGCAGTGGATCATATGCGGACTTTCTTAGTTATTACACCAACTTTTTGCAGACCCGAAAAATCTAACCTTGGAAATACCCAAATGAAGAATAAAAGTGTTAAAATCTTCTCAAGCAAGACAATTAAGTTGAGATCTTCAAGGTTTCTCAACCTGTTGACACACTTTATGGTAAAAGCTGTCACATTGAATATTTGGATAGCATCGCGCTCGGATATGGAGAACAACATCAGAAGACAGGCAGCGATTTGGTCAAAGTCACATCACAAACAAAGAAAGGCCCGAAACTCCTACCAAACGACCTTTTTTAGGCCCGAAAACAGCAATTACGGTGCTAAGCTCCATAACTCTTTTAGATCTCTGAATTAGCTTCAGTTTGAGCTTTGGTTTGGCTCAATCGTACTTACGGAAGTTACGCCCGTGTAACACCCCACACCCGCTACGGTCACTCACTAAGGGAATGCCATAACATCGGTGGAGTATTTTAAGTGAATATAGAACAGAAAAATTACAACAAGACAGATATAAGTAATACTTGAGAATTTAAAACATCATTTCATTTCAGCGGAAAGTAAAACATGTTTGGTTACACCAAAACCATAAACAAGAGTCAAGTACATATTATCCATCCTGATAAAACAAAAGTACATAATCCCACTACATAACTTAATAGCCATAATAGAAAAGATAAACTAAGATTTACATCCCTGGTCCAAGCTCCAAAAGATAGATAAAGTAGTCTGATCAAAGCCCACTAGTGCTAGGCCCACTCTGATAACCTGAGGGTTGGAAAAAAAAAACAACGGGGTCAGACATAAGTCTGAGCGAGTCCTATAACCTTAACAGTACAATCATTAAAGTAATTAGGGTATGATATAAACAAGGTACGGTACCTCTGGGGATAATGACTACACTAAGTAGCCAACTAAACACAGGATGTACCAAGATAACCGAAAAGACGCATTTATCCACCCAAGGATAATTACAATATTGCACCACCCCAGATCTACCCACCCAAGGGTAATCCCTACACTGCACCACACCAGTTCTACCCACCAAGGGTAATTCCTACTTAAAGGTTGATCCCACTAAGTGTACTTAGTAATTTTACCCAGTAGTTTCTTGTACCCCTAGCTGACTACATAGGTGCCGTCTGCCCCTATCTCCACTAGGTGTACTTAGTAATTTTTAATAGTAGTTTCGTGTACCCCTAGCTGACTACATAGGTGCCGTCTGCCCCTATCTCCACTAGGTGTACCCACTACTCCCAAGCGATCGGCTCCCTACCGTAGATACCCGTGCTGGCCCCACAATGGGGTGTATCACTCCCCAAAGTGGCAACCCGATACAACAAATGGTGCACGGCTTATATCTACACGATGCAACAACGTCTTACCTACCAGCCCGGGTCCACACACGCATATGAAACCCGTTGGACTCGCGTTGCCACCGCTACCCCGTTTTGGCCTCTTATAGTCAAACCCAATATGCGTATCCCGTCCTCGACTTGGGTCGAGCCCACAAAGATACGTTTGGGATATTGGTTGAAATGGGCCCCCACAAGCTACGCACCTAAGCTTGTCATTTCTAGTGAGTCCCACTTAACCCTTTAACCATGTCCACTTACATGTTATAAATTTTGGTTAAGTCATTTAATCATACCTTAATTGCCACACAAGGCACCCACTAGATTTCCACATGCCACCCAAGGCACTTACTTGATTCCCACATGCCACCCAAGGCACTTACTTAACCCTTTAATCATGTTTAATTACATGTTCCGCTTTGGTTAAGTATTCTAATCGTATTTTCTATTGCCACCCAAGGCAACCCACTAGTTTCCTCATGCCACCCAAGGCACCCCCACTAGTTACTACATGCCACCCAAGGCACCCACTTAACCCCTCATGCCTCACTACATGCTAATTTGGTTAAGTGTTTCTTAATTAATTAAGATTGTAACCTTTATAAAGACCTCTCACATTAGACTGTCTTTTATGGCAGCTGGATATGCCGGTTGGTTCCGGGCAGCCTTACACCATAACAGAGTCTAACCTCGTGTCTTTACACTTGTCACGTATTTAGTTTATGACTAAGACCTCTCACATTGGGCCAATCATTTGTAGCCGCTGGATTTGCCGGTCGGTTCCGGGCAGTCTTATGCTACAAAAGGGTCCAACCTCGTGTCTTAGTAGATTAATTACACCTAATTAATCACCCCCATAATTTGTATTAATTATCCCTAACTAATTACAAATATTTAAGAATATGGGTAGACCTAACTCAATAGGTAAATTCCCAATTCCATAATATGGGTAGACCTAACTTAATAGGTAAATTCCCAATTATGTCCATCCACTTTATGGTATGTTTAATCATACCCACTTCACACAATTTTATGTGTTCATTAATTTTTACCCCATCGTCCCCACGTAAATACGTTAACATGCCATACTTCAAAAGAGAAGATTCATCATACACACAATGGGTTCAACTTAGCATATCATTAGCATTATCATGGGTTTAAAAGGTGTCAACTTGCATATATGACCATAAACCCAACTTGCATAAATAACCAACCCAAACTTGCATGAATCACATGTGTCATAAAGATGGTAACTTGCTTAAATGTTCATGTCATAGACCTATCATAAAGGTGTCAACTTGCATACATGTCATAGGTCTAAAAGGGATGAACTTGCACATGTGCTTATGTCACACATAGAGGCAAACTTGCATATATTATGCATATCATAAAAAGAGACAAACTTGCATATGAACTTGCATCATAACTTGCATATGAACTTGCATCATAACTTGCATATGAACTTGCATCATAACTTGCATATAACCAAACACATAACTTGCATAACATGTTACATATAAACTTGCATATAATCATGCACATAACTTGCATATAACCAAACACATAACTTGCATAACATGTTACATATAAACTTTGCATATAATCATGCACATAACTTGCATAACATGTTACATATAAACTTGCATATAATCATGCACATAACTTGCATATAACATGTTACATATGAATCAATGTTCAACATAGTGTTTTGCATAATGAGCATCATAAAACATAGCATTAAACATGCATATAGCATAAAACTTGCAAAACACACAACATACACAATACTAAACTTGCATAAACACATTGATCCACAAACATAGCCATATCTTATCATATCCTATCATAATCAATTTAACAATTGATTATTAAGGCTATAGAAACTCACCACTAAACTCCAATAAGCAAACCCTTGCCAAAAATCACCCAAAAACTCTAGCCTTGAACATGAAGCTTGCAACTTGATGATGAATGCAAGCTAATGATCACTCATACAACTCAAAGATGCTTGTATGAACATGAAAGCCTTCATAGAAATAGTATTAGAAAGAGGATGGAGGCTAGGCTTTTGAGTGGAGGCCATGATCATAGAAAATTTTGGCATAGTTTAGTTAGAGGATAGGATTATGATCATTTAGGGCTAGCTTAGGGTCTTATTTATAGGATTAGGCAAGTGTTTTAGGCCATTAGATTAACCCTAAATTAGATTAGGACCATCAGATCTCGGAAGCTTCCAGAAACCAGCCCCAAAACACAGCCCAAACCCTAAAATGGTGCACCAGGCCAAACTGGCCGAGCACCCCCTGTCGACACCCAAGTCGACAGGGCTGTCGACTTGGTCCCAGCCAAGTCGACTGCCCAGTCGACAGGGCTGTCGACTTGGGTAGCTAGGCGGGAATTTTCCCCCCTGCGCCCAATGGCCCTAATTTCGAAATTTGAACCTGAATTTTAAATCTGTTTTGAACTTTGAATTTTCTGTAAACTTCATTGGGCCATAACCGGGCCATACGGACTCCGATTCTCGAAAACTCGGACTCTATTTCGCGTATTTTTCCGAGACGAACGCAATGACGCAGCCCGTTTCCCCCAATTCTCACATCTGAGATTATTTATTCTGCAATTAGTGAATTTTAGCATTAACCGAAATTCGGGGTGTTACATTCTCCCCTCCTTAAAGGATTTCGTCCCCGAAATCTCTAAGCTAAGGAGAATGCATATCCTACCATCCAAACAACCATCTACTCAATCCATCAAACACGGGCATCCATTGTCCTTAAAACAATTTCTAATGATGTATGAGCATATGCAAAAAGTGTGTGTATATGTTCCCTATCTAATGTATGAACATATGCAAACCATGATAGTGCCATGCATCCATTATGTATGCGAGAGAACCCTATCGACACATACAATATCTACATGAGTGCACAATCATTCACCAAAATGCATCATCCATATGATAACACAATCATTATACATCCATAAATATAGCTACCTACACACAATTATATGCAATATGCAATATGAAGTGATTGAGCCGATCTAGTGTCTAGAGTGTGTGTATATGCATCCACGAGCAACCACTAGCAAACACTTGCATCCACATGCATCCATCAATCATAACATGTCTCAAACACATGTTTCAACCATAGGTTTACCCTATATAAAGGTCAAAGGCACTAACAAGAGGACATACTAAAGATAAGATAAGTACTAGACAAACAATAAAGGAGAAGTTAAAAGACATACCCTCAAAAAGGAATGGGTATAATGAACGCATTTTCGCTTCCGTCTCCCAAGTAGCGTTGCTCTCATCTTCTCCCCATTGCACTTTGACTAGTTGAACCTCCCTGTTTTTCGACCTCTTAATCTCTGACCCAAGGATGCGTGTAGGAGCTCGTCGAATAGTCGCATCACGCTCTATCTCTACTTCTCTAAACAAGCTCGGCTCTACCACCTCTGCGGTCTCATGTAGGCACTTCCTCAAATGTGACACATGGAATACATCATGTACACCACTAAGTCTGTCGGGCAACTCCACTCTATAGGCTATCTGTCCAATCCTTTCCTTAATAGGAAACGGTCCAACAAACCTTGGTGCTAACTTCCCAACAGATCCTCCAAAATCCAAGATACATAGCCTCAAAAGGTCTTCTAAAATGCGATTCACCCTCCCGGTCTGGCCGTCCGTCTGAGGATGATTTGCGGTACTCAAACACAACTGAGTCCCTACCGCCTCTTGCAAACTCTTCCAAAACTCTCTAGTGAAGATAGGATCTCGATCTCTCACTATGCTTGGAAGGTACGCCATGCAATCGAACTATCTCTCGAAGATATACTGAAGCTAGCCATGGAGCAGTCCTCTTGCTCTTCACAGGTATGAAATGGGCGCTTTTAGTAAGTCTGTCTACCACAACCCAAATTCCCGTATTACCTTTTCTCGATCTGGGTAACCCGTCAATAAAATCCATCGAGACGCTATCCCACTTCCATTGCGGAACTTCCAATGGGTGAAGCAACCCACCTGGTTTCTTTTGCTCCGCTTTCACCTGTTGGCTCACCAAGCATCGAGCGACATACTTGGCCACATCTTTCTTCATACCGGCCCAAAAGAAAACTCGCTTCATGTCTTGGTACATCTTGTCCCCACCGGGATGAATGGTCATCTTTGACCGATGTGCATCATCAAGTATAGCCTTCCTCAAAGCCTCGTCTTGCGGTACACAAAGTCTACCGTCTCTACGCAACCACCCCTTACCATCTAGGGTGTACCTACTCAAATGGCTGGACGACTCCCCCCCTTATGAGCTTCTCTACTAACTCAACCAACTGTGGGCCGTCTCGCTGTGCCTCGCCAATCCGTCCCAAAAGAGTAGGCCTAACCTCCAAGGAGGCTAGCAAACCGGGTACAAAGTCAACGGAAGGTCTAAAGTCAAACATAGAAATAAACTCTAAGCTCCGTCGTTCAACGAACAATGAACTCGAGGACAACCTTTTTCTACTTAAGGCGTCCGCTACCACGTTACCCTTGCCATGGGCATACGCTATCTCAAACTCATAGGATGCTAAGAATCCCATCCACTTTTGCTGTCCTAAGACTATGCACTCGAAGAGTCTCCAACACTTCCCTAAGATGTAGGGCATGCTCTTCTCCACTTTTAGAGAAAACCAGGATATTACCCCATCCAGAATCATCACAACCGTCCATCTCTCACGCAGACCACCCTAGTCGAACTCGACATCCCCCAAATGCAAGCCCCAAAGGCCTAAACCAATATCAGACAAACACCCAAGGGATACCTCCTTCGAATTTTGACGACCTACGTGAGATGATACTAGTAAAAACGGCTAAATAATTAAGCCCTTGTCCAACTCTGGATGTCCTCGCCAGTCTCGCTCCAAAACCACCGTTTATCCCATAACTGGCTTTGCTCAACCTATTGAGCACATACGAAAACTTATTTCGCTCCTAGGAAAGACCAAGATGTCATTTACAAAGACCATCACGAACTTATTTAGGTACTCCCTGAACACCCTTCTCATCAAGTCAATAAAGTATGCGGGGGCGTTCGTCAAACCAAATGGCATCACCAGCCACTCATAAAAAAAACCATCCGGAGTCCTAAAGGCAGTCTTCTCTATACTATCCTCAGCCACTCTCAACTGACGAAACCCCGTGGCTAAGCCCGACTGCGAAAATACTGAGGCGCCCACTAACTGATCAAAGAGATCATCAATCCTCGGCAATGGGTGTCTATTCTTCTTTGTGAGTTTATTTAGTTCTCTTTAGCCTACACAAAGTCTGAGGGACCCATCCGCCTCCGTGGCAAAGACTACTGGAGCACCCCACTCCGATATACTTCGTCTTATGAACCCCTTCTCAAGAAAATCGCCTACTTGCTTATGGAGTTCCCTCCTCTCACGAGGAGCCATGTGGCACACTGGCCAAGATACTGGTTTGGCATTGTCTACCAGATATATTCGGAAGTCAATCTCCCGCTCCGGAGGTAAGCCCTTCACCTCCTCAAACACATCCGAGTATTCCCGGACCACTCTAACAGATCGCAAACTCTCGACCGACTTGTCAAGCGATTCTAGATAACTTAGCATAACAGATTCCATGGGATTACAAGAGATCTCGAGAGTGTTACCCAAGCGGGTCATAAACCTAACAACTCTCCCTTCAAAATCAAGAACGGCACCCCTACTGGATAACCAGTCCATGCCCAAAACTAACCCATAGCCCGTGAAGCCCAAAAAGCATCACATCTAAACTCAACGCTAAGTATAGCAACTTTCAAACCCAAACACATCATGGAGCCCCAATTGGGTTTGAAACAACTAAGGGATCATCTACTAACTGGTGTCTAAGTGCAGTGACTCAACTAACAATGATGAGATAAACGAACTCGATGCGTCAGAATCAAATAAAGTTCGAACCGGATAATAAAGAAATCCAAATTCCAACCTAGACGGTCCTATCCCCATCTGGTACACTAGCCGTGAGGGAATACAACCACCCTCCAGGAGATTCCGTACCTTGCCCTTGCCTCTTTGGACAATCCTAATAAGATGTCCTATTCCTCCAAAAGGATAACTACTCGCCTTCTTCTTCCCATTCTCCACTCGTAACCTCCTACCAATGAGGTTTCATCCTTCATTAACCAAACAACTATTTGAGCCTTCCTCCCATCGTCTATCCAATAGATACCTACCAGTCCTCCTCCTTGAACCAACTTCTAATCCGACTAATGTCAAGTCCCTTGAAGTGGTTTTCCATTCTTATCTATCTTAGAAAGATCATCTATACGCGGAGGGGAAACTCAAAACGAGAGAGGAAGAGATTCAAAACGGAGAATTTGAACGATATAGATATGGCTATTGGGGATTATGCTTTTCTTTCAAAAACTTTTCTCTTAAAAGACATGTTTTTGAAAATACTCCTTTCAAAAATATTCTTAGAAAATAGTTTTTCTAAAAAAATTATCTGTTCTGGTAACCTCGCTCTGATACCACGTGTAACACCCCACACCCGCTACGGTCACTCACTAAGGGAATGCCATAACATCGGTGGAGTATTTTAAGTGAATATAGAACAGAAAAATTACAACAAGACAGATATAAGTAATACTTGAGAATTTAAAACATCATTTCATTTCAGCGGAAAGTAAAACATGTTTGGTTACACCAAAACCATAAACAAGAGTCAAGTACATATTATCCATCCTGATAAAACAAAAGTACATAATCCCACTACATAACTTAATAGCCATAATAGAAAAGATAAACTAAGATTTACATCCCTGGTCCAAGCTCCAAAAGATAGATAAAGTAGTCTGATCAAAGCCCACTAGTGCTAGGCCCACTCTGATAACCTAAGGGTTGGAAAAAAAAACAACGGGGTCAGACATAAGTCTGAGCGAGTCCTATAACCTTAACAGTACAATCATTAAAGTAATTAGGGTATGATATAAACAAGGTACGGTACCTCTGGGGATAATGACTACACTAAGTAGCCAACTAAACACAGGATGTACCAAGATAACCGAAAAGACGCATTTATCCACCCAAGGATAATTACAATATTGCACCACCCCAGATCTACCCACCCAAGGGTAATCCCTACACTGCACCACACCAGTTCTACCCACCAAGGGTAATTCCTACTTAAAGGTTGATCCCACTAAGTGTACTTAGTAATTTTACCCAGTAGTTTCTTGTACCCCTAGCTGACTACATAGGTGCCGTCTGCCCCTATCTCCACTAGGTGTACTTAGTAATTTTTAATAGTAGTTTCGTGTACCCCTAGCTGACTACATAGGTGCCGTCTGCCCCTATCTCCACTAGGTGTACCCACTACTCCCAAGCGATCGGCTCCCTACCGTAGATACCCGTGCTGGCCCCACAATGGGGTGTATCACTCCCCAAAGTGGCAACCCGATACAACAAATGGTGCACGGCTTATATCTACACGATGCAACAACGTCTTACCTACCAGCCCGGGTCCACACACACATATGAAACCCGTTGGACTCGCGTTGCCACCGCTACCCCGTTTTGGCCTCTTATAGTCAAACCCAATATGCGTATCCCGTCCTCGACTTGGGTCGAGCCCACAAAGATACGTTTGGGATATTGGTTGAAATGGCCCCCCACAAGCTACGCACCTAAGCTTGTCATTTCTAGTGAATCCCACTTAACCCTTTAACCATGTCCACTTACATGTTATAAATTTTGGTTAAGTCATTTAATCATACCTTAATTGCCACACAAGGCACCCACTAGATTTCCACATGCCACCCAAGGCACTTACTTGATTCCCACATGCCACCCAAGGCACTTACTTAACCCTTTAATCATGTTTAATTACATGTTCCGCTTTGGTTAAGTATTCTAATCGTATTTTCTATTGCCACCCAAGGCAACCCACTAGTTTCCTCATGCCACCCAAGGCACCCCCACTAGTTACTACATGCCACCCAAGGCACCCACTTAACCCCTCATGCCTCACTACATGCTAATTTGGTTAAGTGTTTCTTAATTAATTAAGATCGTAACCTTTATAAAGACCTCTCACATTAGACTGTCTTTTATGGCAGCTGGATATGCCGGTTGGTTCCGGGCAGCCTTACACCATAACAGAGTCTAACCTCGTGTCTTTACACTTGTCACGTATTTAGTTTATGACTAAGACCTCTCACATTGGGCCAATCATTTGTAGCCGCTGGATTTGCCGGTCGGTTCCGGGCAGTCTTATGCTACAAAAGGGTCCAACCTCGTGTCTTAGTAGATTAATTACACCTAATTAATCACCCCCATAATTTGTATTAATTATCCCTAACTAATTACAAATATTTAAGAATATGGGTAGACCTAACTCAATAGGTAAATTCCCAATTCCATAATATGGGTAGACCTAACTTAATAGGTAAATTCCCAATTATGTCCATCCACTTTATGGTATGTTTAATCATACCCACTTCACACAATTTTATGTGTTCATTAATTTTTACCCCATCGTCCCCACGTAAATACGTTAACATGCCATACTTCAAAAGAGAAGATTCATCATACACACAATGGGTTCAACTTAGCATATCATTAGCATTATCATGGGTTTAAAAGGTGTCAACTTGCATATATGACCATAAACCCAACTTGCATAAATAACCAACCCAAACTTGCATGAATCACATGTGTCATAAAGATGGTAACTTGCTTAAATGTTCATGTCATAGACCTATCATAAAGGTGTCAACTTGCATACATGTCATAGGTCTAAAAGGGATGAACTTGCACATGTGCTTATGTCACACATAGAGGCAAACTTGCATATATTATGCATATCATAAAAAGAGACAAACTTGCATATGAACTTGCATCATAACTTGCATATGAACTTGCATCATAACTTGCATATGAACTTGCATCATAACTTGCATATAACCAAACACATAACTTGCATAACATGTTACATATAAACTTGCATATAATCATGCACATAACTTGCATATAACCAAACACATAACTTGCATAACATGTTACATATAAACTTTGCATATAATCATGCACATAACTTGCATAACATGTTACATATAAACTTGCATATAATCATGCACATAACTTGCATATAACATGTTACATATGAATCAATGTTCAACATAGTGTTTTGCATAATGAGCATCATAAAACATAGCATTAAACATGCATATAGCATAAAACTTGCAAAACACACAACATACACAATACTAAACTTGCATAAACACATTGATCCACAAACATAGCCATATCTTATCATATCCTATCATAATCAATTTAACAATTGATTATTAAGGCTATAGAAACTCACCACTAAACTCCAATAAGCAAACCCTTGCCAAAAATCACCCAAAAACTCTAGCCTTGAACATGAAGCTTGCAACTTGATGATGAATGCAAGCTAATGATCATTCATACAACTCAAAGATGCTTGTATGAACATGAAAGCCTTCATAGAAATAGTATTAGAAAGAGGATGGAGGCTAGGCTTTTGAGTGGAGGCCATGATCATAGAAAATTTTGGCATAGTTTAGTTAGAGGATAGGATTATGATCATTTAGGGCTAGCTTAGGGTCTTATTTATAGGATTAGGCAAGTGTTTTAGGCCATTAGATTAACCCTAAATTAGATTAGGACCATCAGATCTCGGAAGCTTCCAGAAACCAGCCCCAAAACACAGCCCAAACCCTAAAATGGTGCACCAGGCCAAACTGGCCGAGCACCCCCTGTCGACACCCAAGTCGACAGGGCTGTCGACTTGGTCCCAGCCAAGTCGACTGCCCAGTCGACAGGGCTGTCGACTTGGGTAGCTAGGCGGGAATTTCCCCCCCTGCGCCCAATGGCCCCAATTTCGAAATTTGAACCTGAATTTTAAATCTGTTTTGAACTTTGAATTTTCTGTAAACTTCATTGGGCCATAACCGGGCCATACGGACTCCGATTCTCGAAAACTCGGACTCTATTTCGCGTATTTTTCCGAGACGAACGCAATGACGCAGCCCGTTTCCCCCAATTCTCACATCTGAGATTATTTATTCTGCAATTAGTGAATTTTAGCATTAACCGAAATTCGGGGTGTTACAGCCCGTTTCCGTGAATGGGTGTAATCTGGCAATTTCCTGGATAAAGCGACAAGCATCACACGATCGGAGTACGGCTCATGCATCCTCTCTGGCTCGTGGTGCACCCTCGTTTCGCCCTTCATCGGATCGCCCCCTTGGATCCTGGGGCACACTCAGACCACGTCCCAGTCGTGGTACACCTCCTGATCACGACCTGCTCGTGACACACCAGCTTCACCATACAGCTCACGATCAGACCTCGGTTGGTGGAGCCCATATCAAGATCCGATCCCATGACCACGAACCGACCCCTGCACCTGCTGGTACACGCACTATTTTGACCTGTTCTCATGCCACATCTTGCTCTTATTTTTCCGGATCGGGTGCCACGTACCCCATCATGGACCGGTCTTCCCAGAAGCTCTCCTACAGCTATAAATACACCACTTGAAGCCATTTTCAAGGACTTTTTGGCAGAAACTTTCTCCTACATCTAGATAGCCTTTGCCATTACCGATTGCAAGGACTTTGTACCTTTCTACACATAAATTCTCCTCTTGTAATCTCAATTAGCACACAGATTGTGTGTCTGCATATAGCGGATTCTTGTAGTCTGTCATTATAACAATAAGATTATAAAGTGGATGTAGGCTACATCTACAGCTGAACCACTATAAAAACCTCGTGTGTCTCCTCTTTATTTACTCTTCTCTGCATTCTATAATCTGCATTTGGGTGTTAGGCCCAATTTTTTGTCTAACATTTTGGCGCGCCAGGAAGGGGGCACACGTCAACTTCAACTTCTCGCTTGAAAAGAAACTCAATGGCGAACAAAAGGAAGAAGACTGGAACTTCTGCTCATGCCGATGATGCTGACGCTGAAGGCGCAAGGAATGAGGCAAGCTTGGAGGCTTCCTCCCATGAAGACCCATCAGCATACTTGACCATAGAAGAGATGGATGGCGTTCTCGCTGAATTGAGGGATCAAATGGTAAGGCAAGACGATCTCCTCCAAAAACAACAGAAAATGATGGATGAATTCTTCGCTCGAATGGATGGCAGGCCGAGCGGCAACGAACAATGCATTGGAAATGAAAATACAGAAGCGGCTCATGCATCACGTGGACTTGGGGGCAACCCCCTCCCTATTGGAAATGCACTGCTATCTACTTCAGCTCCAGATCAGATGAACACCGGATTGCGAGCTCCTGCTTCTCAACAGCATCAACCATTTCGTGATACACCTCTGGACCGCGACCCGGATCACGGCGCACCACCAGGTTCACGAGCCGATCCCAGCAACTTGCTCCCGCCTGCTCAACATCAACCGGTTCGTGACCTACTTCCAGGACCCGATCGGATAGCACCTCATGGACCACGAACCGGCCACCACGATACACTCCACCTCGACCCGTGAGCAACGAATTGCAAGCCCCATGCTACATGAACCAGCCCCCACGATACGCTCCCGGCAGCTCACCAACAACTTCCATCCACTCTTGCATTCAATGCTGGGGGCAACAACTCTGATCTTGGCAATTTACAACAACTTTTTGAAGACGATCGGCTCACAAATCTGATTCAACGCCTCTCAAGAGGCCGCACTTATCAGAACGATGTGGATGATGTCAATCACAACCCGTTCACACAAGAAATCAGGAATTCTCGCAATCCCCCGGATTTCAAACTTCCACAACTGGAGCCCTACAACGGTAGGACCGATCCAACCGTGCATCTGATGCGCTACAAACGACAAATGGAAGTTCCATCGGCATCGGAAAACGTCATGGCAAAGTGTTTTCCCCTCTTTCTGACTGACATAGCCGCTATGTGGATTCGGCAGCTAGAAACGGAATCGATCAACAACTGGAATATGTTGGTCGCTCGCTTCCTTGAACAGTTTCAGGTCCACATCGCATGACTCAAGAATGTCATGTCCCTCACCACAATCAAGAAGAGGCCCAGAGAAACTCTGTGTTCCTTTCTGGAAAGATTCAACGTTGCAGCAGCATCAGTTGATCGCCCTGAACCATCCATGGTACTGATGGCAGCAGTATCCGGCGTTCTAGATAACTCGGGATTCAAAAAATCTTTGTACCGAGACCCACCGCGAAATCTAGGCGAATTCTACCATGAAGCAGACAAATTTCTGTGGGAAGAAGATGCAACTTCCGAGAAGAAAACCCTCGAAGTCAGCATGCTCAAAGATGGAGAACCATCTGATTCTGGAAAAAGCAAAGGAGCAGCCAATGCAAGGAATGACCGCAACACTCAGCCCCGAAGAGGGCCCAGATATGAAAAGTACACTGAACTCAATGCTCCACTCTCAGACATCTATCTGGACATGAACGGTGCTATCTCCTACCCAAAGCCTCCCAGGAGGGATCCATCGCAAAGAGAACGCGATTCCGGAAAGCACTTCATATTCCACGATATGGATGGTCATGACACCAATGATTGCAGGCATCTGCATGATTTGATTGAGGAACGGTTTAGACGTGGAGAGCTACCCGAGTATGTGAAACTACCAACAGCACCTGCGCTGCCACCTCCTGCTCCCGGAGAGGGAATGACCCTGGATCGAGCTCTCGTGGGCTCATCATCAACTGATCTGGATGAGATCAGCTTTCATTTTCTGCATTTCTTAGGCTTTAAGATTTGTTTTTTTTTTTTGCTTTCGTTAGGTTTTCCGATTGGTTGAATCAGAGTACACACGTACGGGGTTAGGATGTAGCCCCAAATCGTGCTCTGGACTTGGTGTCAAACCAATCACGATTTGATTTGGTTTTGCATTTTGAATTGAATAAGGAAGGACTTCCAAGCATGGATTATGTTTGATGAATTTAAGTATCTTGTCAGGATATGGCAAAATCCTCAATCTCGGTTAAAGTATGGCTTATACTTACTATGGAACTCTAGGTACAGATTGTGCCTAGGGATGAACTATCTTTTCAGGATGTGGCAAGTATAGCTTCACCTTGGTACGAGTATGGTTTATACTCAGTTTAGAATCTTAAGTATGGATTATACTTAGGAATGGAAAATGGTCATGTCAGGATGTGACAAAAGAGTCGAGTATGGATTATACTCGTAGTTGATGAGCTCCGGCTCCTAGCTAGATCCGACCAGTACAAACATGAGCTCCAGCTCCCAACTGAATCCGTCCAGTATAAACAAATTCTCATGTGCTTTTCCTTGGTCGTCTTACTCTGGTAAGGCTGTCTTGGAACTTTCATGGCATTTCCTTGGTCGTCTTACACCCGTAAGGCCGTTTTGTAACCCCTCTAACATCTCCTCAGATGGTTTACTCCGGTAAGGCCATCAAGGAAATATTATTGCATTATTTGTTTTATCTTCTTGCAGGTACAAACTCCTGGTCTTCTTGGATTTCTCTGGCCTTAATACGATCCCGTGTGATCGTCGGTTTTCTGGCCTTAATACGATCCGGCGTGATCATCGCATTCTGGGTTTGGATTTCTCAGATTATCCAGAATACATCTTCCTTCAACCAGCAAGATATGTTCTTGGGGGGCAAACATGTTGACATACTTTTTGGTAAAAGCTTTCAGACTGAATATATGGATAGCATCGCGCTCGGATATGGAGAACAACATCAGAAGACAGGCAGCGATTTAGTCAAAGTCACATCACGAACAAAGAAAGGCCTGAAACTCCTATCAAACGACCTTTTTTGGGCCCGAAAACAGCAATTATGAAGCTAAGGTCCATATCTCTTGTAGATCCATGAATTAGCTTCAGTTTGAGCTTTGGTTTGGCTCAATCGGACTTACGGTTTGAAAGTTACGCCCGTTTCCGTGAATGGGTGTAATCTGGCAATTTCCTGGATAAAGCGACGAAGCGTCACACGATCGGAGTACGACTCGTGCATCCTCTCTGGCTCGTGGTGCATCCTTGGTTCTCCCTTCATCAGATCGGCCCCCTTGGATCGTGGCGCACCCTCAGACCACGTCCCGTTCATGGTACACCTCCTGATCACGACCCGCTCATGACACACTAGCTTCACCATACAGCTCACGATCAGACCTCGATTCATGGAGCCCATATCACGATCCAATCCCATGACCACGAATCGACCCCTGCACCTGCTGATACACGCACTGTTTTGACCTATTCTCATGTCACATATTGCTACTACTTTTCCGGATCAGGTGCCACATACCCCATCACGAACTGGTCTTCCCAGAAGCTCTCCTATAGCTATAAATACACCACTTGAAGGCATTTTCAAGGACTTTTTGGCAGAGACTTTCTCCTACATCTAGACAGCCTCTGCCATTACCGATTGCAAGGATTTTGCACCTTTCTACACATAAATTCTCCTCTTGTAATCTCATTTAACACACGGATTGTGTGTCTGCATAAAACTGATTCTTGTAATCTGTCAGTATAACAATAAGATTATAAAGTGGACATAGGCTACATCTACAGCCGAACCACTATAAAAACCTCGTGTGTCTCATCTTTATTTACTCTTTTCTGCATTCTGTGATCTGTGATCTGCATTTGGGTGTTAGGCCCAATTTTTGGTCTAACACAACCTTACAGGTAATGACATTAAAGTCACTGTCGATGACCAAGTTGTTGATCGATGAAGAGATGATAGAAAGGATGTCGAACCAAAGGACTTTCTTCTCCAATTTATTGCAACGAGAATAAACAACGGAGAAAAGGAAAGTTTGAGTAAACAAAGAAGAAGAGTGAGAGTGCATGAGGAGTTAGGACGAGTTAAACAGAAGTTGAGCAGAGATTTCCTGATCCTACATTATCCATATATTTTTTGAAGCATTGTAGAAGCCACCCTCAAAATTTAGATGTAGAATCAAGGAGTTAAGCAAATCTATCCTACTAAAGGTTCATGAAGTGCTCAAATACGAATGGAATGTTTATTAGTCATCCGGAAGAGTCTAGCAGCTGAGGAATCATTATCTACACCACGAGTATTCCAGAATAGATAGTTAGCCATGGAGCAAGGAAGAATAAGAGTACGAATGATGAAAAGTAAACAGAAGAGAAGAAACATCGTAAAGGCATTTAAATGAGATAAAGTTTTTTTCCAATGATTCTAAAATTTAGTTCCTTAGCGGACCGAGCTTTAGTCCTAATGGCGCATAGACAGAGACCGATGATTTAACCTTTTTATTATAATATTTAGTATATGATATGTTAATTAATTTATGCGAAGACAAAGATATACTAGATTTATTGATGAGCCTACCGTTGGAATGATATAGTTAAACACAATAGTCGGTGTTTTTAGCTAAATGGTTTAAGCGCTTGTTAATAAGCCTAAATTCATCAAAACTACCACAAGGGGGATCAAGATACACAGTAGGGGAAAAAATGTTTGGACAACTACGAAGGTGGCCTCATTTGGTTGTTCGGTGATCAGCTAGCAAAATGATTACTAATAGATAAAAGAAGAAACAACATGGTGAGAGGACTGTCGCAATAGAACGAAAGAGGAATGCGATAGTAGCCAGTTCCGAGGCATCAGGGAAAATGGTTCCTACTGTAATGCAGTGCACAGGGGAAAAGCTACCTTGTAAACAGAGGTGAACTGAACTGTTGGATAATTAAGCAGTAGACTCAATAAAATAAAAGGAATCCAATGCATTAGAGAACACATGAGAATAATTACCAACAATCTGGATAGCATGTACTGGCATTAAAGTATCGTTAAACAATAAAGAGCGCCACAACAAAAAGAAGCACGCAAAGAAGCCCGACACAAAAAAAACCCGAAAAGCGAATTCTTGAGCAGAACTCAACTCAGAAGATGAAGAACACCAAATGACAAGGACGATAATAGCATACTGAGAATGCTTTTTTTCTCAAGAAGAAGGCAAAAAAATCCAACTTATAATCAAGGGTGGATCCAAGGTTTGACCAACAAGGGTCGCTGCCCTTGGTAAAAAGTTTGAATTCTGGCAAAAATCAGCCAACTTTATTCCGTTGCCCTACCTGAAATATAAAGCCTACCCTAGGTGGAAGACAAACTTAACATGATTTGGCCCAAACCAATGCACTGCTAAGCGATCTGCAGGCTTACAAACATGATATATATATACAAGAGAATTTGAGCACTATTTACCATGTGGGACTAACTTTATTTTGTTTTGGCCCTACCTCATCTTGAAAGCTGGGTCCACCAGTGCTTATAATAATAAAAGGAAGGACAAATCAAGAAACCAAACCATCATAAAGCGATCAAACAAGACCATGCATTTATTGAAATCTAAGACTAGCCACACAACCACCAAACGGGTATAGAAAGTTTTGGACGTAGCATACGACGAATGAATTCTGAAAACCCTAGAAATAAAAATAGACACACAATGACGAACTCCAAGGAACATGCCAAACTACTGGGTGATCATGGGGGTGGAAACCAAAACAAAACTACAAGTACCCAGAACTTGGACACAACTATTACCAACAACATACGTTACTGGTTACACAATACCAAAATCACCATAAATTATAATGATCCTATTAGGAAGACCACATAGTGGATCTAAAATCACCATGCATTACCAAATGCGTTGCTAGGTGATTCTTCTTTCTCTTCTTCTACCGTCAGATTTGTAAATACATGGTTATTTCAATAATGATCCTATTAGGAAGACCACAGATAGCGGATTTAAAACAAATTCAAGAATTGTGTGCAGTTAGGTAAGTGGATTAAAATATATTTTTCAATAACAGTATTTCATGTCATTTGATTCTTGCTAAAATTGCAACATGTTTTTCTTTTTCTAGTTTTTCCCTCTTCTACACCAAAATATATAGTTTATCTTAAATTTTAGTTATGCAGGAAAAATTGAATAAAAGTGGGATTGTATGCAAATTTGATAATTGAACTGTGGATAGGCGTGAAATTTGCTGAATTGTAGTTATGCGTCAGTATGATTGAAATTATAAATATAAAAGGGATTTTTTTAGTGATTTGAGATTAAAAGAACATATTATATCAATATTGTAATAAATGGAAAATTTTGTCAATTTACATATTATCTATGAGAAATCCACTCTTAGATTTAAATGGAAATAGTACAGAAAATTATACGAAAAAATGTAAACCCAATTACGTTAAACTTTACTATAATTGTGCAAAGCAAAAAGAAGAAAACAAGTTAGATACAGTGATTAAAATATATTATTTACCAAATCTGAAAGTTAATAGTAGCCTAAATTGATTGATTTGGAAAGAAGGAATGTATTTGCGTGGTTTGGGAAAAGAAAATATATATTAAACATGATTGCAAACTAAAGTTATGAATCAATGAGGATTAGTGCGAAATAAGGAATTAACTGTTTTGCACACTAATTTGACAACCTCAAAAAATAAGAAAATGAATATTTTGCAATCATGGATTTCGATTATAATAATTACCTAAAACTATGGAAATGGAATTTATTATAGTTTTGATGACCAATCAGTTTGGACTATGCCTAACTTCCTGAAAGAATAAATGGTAAAGATCGAAAAAGGAAAGTAACAAACTAAAAAAGTTATAGAAAAAAGGCTTATTGTCAACTTATATTTGAAATATAATAAGCACCATTTAGTGACAATAATATGTAAGAAAGATTATAACATAAAGGTTATAAGTCGGAAAGTGAAAAGTAAGGAACAATGCTTATTATGAATAAACATGAAATTGAAAATTAAGCTTAATAAGCCTAAATATATTCTATGGTGGTCTTGTAACTAGGCAATATTCTTTCGTAATTGGCAAAGTTGATTTATAAACAAATAATATTCAATTAAATAGATTGATGACTATTGTAAATCAGCGGAAAAGGAAATGTAAGCAAAACACATAAGAATAAATTAGAGATACTAATAAAATAACGATATGTGTTTGGTCCAGTTCGTAAAGATGAAGAACCTAATGGGGTAGATCATCGAAGGGGTCGGGAGACATGGTGAGAGCACGTCCAACTTATTCGACGGGACTGAAGGAAAGTGCGGGACTTTTACGGGATGTGAAGATACTCCATGATTGTCCTCTATGGTGGCTTCGGGCTGTACCCCATAGAGAATTGCTCTGTACATTACCATCAAGTGAGTATGCCTTGGCTGTATTTATTACACCATAGTTGTGGGGCAGACTAAAGACTGATTTAGATGATTTATAGGATGGTTTGGTAGCTTCCTCGATTCGTAGGCAGGAAGGCTTCGTGGTCAAGACCCAACAAAAGATAGTAGGTCATCGAATACCAGTCATCGTGAGTTGGACCGTGTGCGGGAAAGACTAGAGCTATAACAGAGAGGCCAATGACCTTCACTATCGGGTCATTGGATGAGGGACCATATGTTTTTTTAGTTTGGTTGTTAGTATCGGTCACTTCACTTTTTTGAATATTCTTTCAATAGGGGGTAGGCTGGTGGGGCCTTGAAGAACCACGGAAGAGACAAACCAACTTTAGATTTATGTATTTCGGCCCTAATGAAGCTATTTTGTCTGGTCGTCCCAAGGTCATTCTTAACAGATATAGTAAACCCTCCTGAGTTCTATTAAGGACTCAGGTATTTGGCTCCTTCATGGCACAGTTATGGAGATTTGATACACTTTCGTAGCATGAAGATGGAGAACTAGTACGCTTTTCATACTACGACGATGAGGACCAGTCGAGGATGGTACCATGAGGAGTACCCTGATATATTGGGCATATAGTTATATATATATATATATTAGGTTAATCTACCGGGGAGTAGAAGGGTATGATTTATGCGTAAAGTTTAGAAGTATAATGTAAAATGAAACTGAATAACTTAATAAATAAAGAACCAGTGATACATGGGGTATATGTAGTGTTATTGCAAAAAGTAAAATTTGTCCATTCAACATAACTTTTTTCTAACCCCCTCCTTATAACAAACCCGCAGATTGGACATGTAGTTGAGATTTTGTCGCTTAGAGACACTTGCTTGTTAATGTCATTATATTAGTTAGCATGTATTTACCATTATATTTTATTCGTTCTGTTATGAGATATTTTTATTGTGAGCCCCGATATATTTATCTTTGTTTTGTTGCAGGACACCAGACAAACCGACTCGAGTTTCAATAGATTTGGATTTTTAAGAAAAAAATCGTGTTTGTTGAAATTCAAATTATTGCACAAGTACATCCCAAACCAAAAAAAACTACCAATAAATTTGCATATCAATAGTTATTCCATCTCTTTAACATACTAGAATAGAACATTTCAGATCTCTTACATTACCAACATTACATTTTAGATCAAAACATTGTGTCATGCCTTCGCTAAGCGGACAAGCTACCAACCCAAAAGCCCACAAGAAACTAGTATTTTCGTGCATACTTTTGTGTACGATATATGATATGTGATATATGATATAGGATATAGGAAAAATTGACATTATTAATCCCAAATTTCATGTGTCTTCCCATATTAATCTAGAGTTTGAATTATTTTTAGTTAATCCCAAGTTTGGAGGTATCTTCCCATATTCATCCCACTAACCTATTAACCTATTATAGTAGGTTTCAAGCTTCCTTTTTCATCACTATTTCATCCCACCGCACCAAACTACCAAAATCTGGTTACGAGCAAAATGTCCATATTGTACATAAAAATTATTTGAAAATGAAACGACATTATGAAAACTTTGTTGTACGAGCAAAAATTGCTACAAAATCATAATCATCAAAGATTTTCATCGTATAATCTTTCGTAGGTAGTAAGAATAAGAAAGAAAATTATGTTTAAACAAGGTTGAAGAATCAAAACATTTCTGCTAATAAAAATCATGCATACACCTGTTTTGGTGACTGGCCATTGTACATCTCCTTCAAGCAAACTGATTTGAGTGAAGTGGAAGCTGCACCTGCATTGACACTCTCAGCAACAGGTCCGTAAATCATGGGACCAAAGCACTGGCCATTGTACAACTTCTTTAAGCAAACTGATTTGAGGTCGTATATCAAGACACAAGACAAAGGCATTCAACTTTCCAAAACTCCCTTTCATACACAAACACATCACCCAAGAATTCATTCAAGACAAAAAGCTTTGCATAAACATAGAAGTTACCATAGCCAAGTGATGCCTTAGGGAGTGTTCCATTGAGCGCTCCTCGGACGTTGTTTCATACTCCTTATGATCTATTATTTGTGACCTTCATAGCCTGTAGGAAAAACCTGATGAGGAAGAGGAGAATAAAGAGATGCAATCAGGGGTTGCTAGCAAGGGTCAGATGATTCATCAATGTTTCGTGCGTCAGCAGTAGAAGCAACAAGGGTGGCTGCCTTATTCATCACATAGCCTTGTTCCAACATTTCTTGGTTATCTAGAAGGGATCGGTCCTTTAGACTGTTAGGATCACCACATTATAGTGACAAATTACCACCGATGTAACAACCCTGAAAATCTGAACCAATTTAAAAATTTTAATTTGGCTATTTTAGTGGATTTTGAATATTTAAAATAAATTATTTTAAATAATAATGACCAAAAGTATATTTGAATTGATGTTGGATAATAAATATATTTATTTTAATTAGAAAACAAGGCCTGAAATGGCATGGCAGTTTGAAAATTTGAATTCGAACTTTGACTGACTGTACCGGATGCAAAATAAAACGGATTTCAGTGAAACCAAAAATATTTAAATCTGTTTCTGAATATATTTCTAAAAATCTGAAAAATCAAAAATTCATTGCGGGAATCAAAAGTTATGGCCAAATGAATTTTTAGAAAGGTCGCTATGGAGTTTATATAGCCCTAGAAAAAAGACATTTTGCAAACGACCTCCGTTTTCGACAAAGCCACTTTTGTTGGATCCGGGATGTTGAATTATTGCTATATTCCAAATTCCATAATTTTTAGAGTTAATAGTTGAGCGTGGCAAAGGAAAATGTGTTTGGTTCATTTCAGTCAAATTGGATCGACCAGAAAATAACCATTTTTCAAACGGTCTCGAAATTTGAAGAAATCAGTTTTGTTGGGACCATATCGTCCCAACATAGCCAGATTAATTTTTCTGGAATTTTTAGAATCAGTATGTGGCCTCGGCAAATTAAAATGTACATTCAAAACAGAATTTAAATGTTTTATATTTTAATTTGAAGAATAACTGACTGAAACAGTCGAATGGGCCTACCAAACATATTCCATTGTGTTCGGAATGGGGGTATTTAGCTAGGGGCGATAGTTGTTGGGTTTGAATAGGAGCTCGTGGGGAAAAACACTATTTTGGGAATTTATATAAATATCGGCAAATCAGAAAATTTCTTTCATTACATTAAAAAAATATTAAAACCCGCTTTCTCTCTCCCCGACATCGATTGAAGGCGGAAACCCTTCACCACCTTCCCCGCCTGATTCCTCCTCCTACGAGCAAAATTAGACCTCCATTCTGTTGGGGATTTTGTAGCCCTCGACGAGAGCTTCAAATCCATACCCGCCACCTACCCTGTAGTCGCGCCAATCTCGAGAACCGAAGCTCCAAAGTCCGGCGCTTCAACTCGCCGCCACCAATTGGGACTACCGAAGTGGGCCCCACCCCCCGGCGCACGTGCACCCTCCCTCTACGCCGCTGCGAAGTCCGATCGTCCAACTGTTTCACGGTTTGTGCGATAATCGATGACCTAGTTTTGAACCATTGCTGAAATGTAATGGCTTATTTATTTTGAACTGAATATAGCACTTTAAAGCGCTACGGATTTTGATTTCATGATAAAAATCATATATTTTTGCTATGTGGTCGAAATTCAGTTAAACAGGAGACATTGGACTCGTATGGACGTCTTCAACATTCTAAAAGAGACTGGATAATTTTTGGAGCTTCCTACAATTTTTCGAGGAGTGGAACCCAATGTGAGATTTCTAAATTCAAAAAGATATGGAATGGTGATGTATAAATTATATAATCGATGTATAAGTTATATAAGCGCTCATGTATAAGCGTTGTATAAATTATATGTGCGATGTATAAGTTATATATACGTTATATAAATTATATGTGCGTTGAATGAAGTTGAAGTGAAATTGAAATGAAATGGAAATATACTTAGATACGTATATCTATATAAATGTACTCCCCTCGTCCACAGACCATGGACGATATATATTGGTTATGATTGTTTGGATTTTGGTTGACGTGAAATTTGGTTGATAAATGCGAATGGTTGATAATGATTGTTTGTTGTTGAAACAAAATTGGAATTGTTTGTGGAAAAATCCATTGGGATATGAAAATGAATCGAAATATTTAGATTATAAGGATAAGCGCCTTAGGGAACGCTGCGAGGCATAAGGTAGTGCGAGGAGCCGTACTCGGGACGGTGCCGGTTTTAAACCCCCTGCCGTTGTGCTGCCGAAATTTTCTGAAATATTCATGTGTTTGATTTATATTCATGTATTGAAATATATTCATATGTTGGAAAAATATTTATATGACGAATAAAATGGTTGGACAATAAAAATCACATTTTTATCATGTATGTGAAGTATATAAAATCTTCATGTTTGAAATAAATTGTTTTAACAATAAAAAGAACATTTTTATTATATATAGGAATCGCTAAAAATATACATGTTTTAAATAAATCGTTTTATCAATAAAAAAATCACGTTTATATATATATATGAAGTAATAAAAATAGTCATGTGTTGAAATAGATGTTTGTTGGATAAAAATGTTATTTTTATCACATATATGAAATTAAATGGTGTGGAAATCGAAGAACGGATTATATTCATATATATATATATAATTAAAATAAATCAAATAACGAAGCTGTAGTTCGTATTTTGAAACCGTGATTTTAAACGATTATTGCGGGAGATCCGACCATCGGATTTTCCCGAAACCGAAACCGTTGGGTCCGCTTTGGAAATATCTTTCCAATGCACCAAATTTCTAAAGATCCAACAGTTAGATTTTGTGAAATGTTAAATTCAAATCTAAATGAAAACAGTGCCAGAATGGATTATATTAATATATATAAATATAATTAAATTAAATCGAATAAAATATGTAAAGATCCAATGGGTCCACTTTGAAATCTAGAGAAAGCAGCGCCATGGCCGCGTTATGGCCTAAAGCATCGTTTGAATAAATTGGTTATATTTAAATAAATAAAAATAGCGATAAATCATTATAAAATATTATAAACGATATGGAATGGAAATAAACTGAATTTACTCGGTTTATAGGATATTTGATGGTTGAGTGTGTTTGACGTGAAAATTACATTAATGGACTGAATTATGGATGTCAGATAATTTAACCATTGAAATGAATTGATTTGAAATTCTAAATATAAGTGAATTATTTGAAAAGGCCGAGTTAATTCTCATTTCAAATAATTGGTCGATGGTTAGAAGTCGATGATATGAAGACGGTGCAAGACCGAAGATCTTCACATCAAATGGATGGCTACTTATGCCTTTGATGGGAGTTGCTACCCTGAAGGAGTTACAGTGGTGGTCGTCCAGACGTACTTGTTGATCGCTCGGATGTGCGAGAGCCTCTCTCCTGTATTAGACATACGGGAGAGGAATAAGGTGCCTCCGGTTTCGTTCAGACCCAGAACGAACTTGTAAATGGATGTGTGTCTGACGTTGTAGATTGACAATGTGGCATACAGAGATGCAATGATCGAGGCTTGTAACACCCCATATCCGTTAATGTAACTCACAAAGGGAATGCATGAATGTCCATGAAGCGTTATTGTTGTATAGAACAGATAAATTACAAGAATAAATAAATAAAACAACACAACGGAAGTTAAAACTTATTTCATAGCATCATAACTCAAAACGAGTTTACATAAGTAGTCTCCAAAACCATTACAACAGGATCAATAGTCTTTTCCAAAAACTTCAAAGTACATAAAGAAGCAAATACTTAAATAACATAAATGCATAAATCCCCACTGAGCATAAGCAAAGCCATAAAGATGAGAGAGTCCCAAGCGATACATCTACTCTCTTTAAGCAACTGAAAGAAATCGGCACTAAGCTGTAGTATTCCCTCCTTGCAAACCCGAGGGAGAAAAAGGAAGAAAAAGGTGGAAAGAAAAGGGGGTCAGACATAAAGTCTGGCGAGTGCGATAACTTTAACAATATAATTATCAAAATAACTAGGATAAGGCATAAGCTGGAAAATAAGGAAATGACTGCGAACAATTGGGTATGACAGAACAAACAAGGAAATAAGATGAACGAAGATAACGTTAAAGGCGCCCCTAATCACTATAAGATAATTACTATACTGCACCACTACTAGTCACCCTAAAGGTTGATCCCGCCTACAGAACTTAATAATGATAATGGTAGTTTAGTGTACCCCTAGCTACCTTCATAGGTGCCGTCTGCCCCTATCTCCACTAGGTGTACCCACTACCCCCATTTGATCGGCTCCCTAACTCATAGATACCCATGCTGGCCCCACAGTGGGGTGTATCACTCCCCAAAGTGGCAATCCGATACAACCAAAATGCAAGGCTTATATCTACACGATGCAACAACGTCTTACCTACCAGCCCGAGCCTACACACGCACATGACCCCGTTGGACTTGCGTTGCCACCGCTAACCCGTTTTGGCCTATTACAGTCAAACCCAGTATGCGTGTCCCGTCCTCGACTTGGGTCGAGCCCACAAAGATACTTATGGGTTACTGGTTGAAACGGGCCCCCATTACTTGACACAAGCTATCCACCTAAGCTTGGTCCCCTCTAGTACATCCCACCTAACCCTTTTCTTATTCATGTCTTCTTACATGTTTCAATCTTGGTTAAGTGCATCTAATCGTATTTCAAATGTCGCCCAAGGCACCCACTTAATTCCACATGCCACCCAAGGCACCCACTTAACCCCCTCATGTCCCACTACATGTTTATCTGGTTAAGTGTTTCTTAATTCATTAAGACCATAACCTTGTAAAGACCTACCACATTAGACTGGCATTTGTGGCAGCTGGATTGGTCGGGCGGGTCCGGGCAGTCTTACACCACAAACGAGCCTAACCTCGTGTCTTTACAACTGTTACGCATTTAACTCATGCCTTTGGCCTCACATTAGACTGGCATTTGTGACACTGGATTTTCCGGGCGGGTCCGGGCAGTCTTACACCATAAACGAGTCTAACCTCGTGTCTTAGGCGATTAATTACACATAATTAATTATCCCCAATTTGAATTAATTTCCCTATTCAAATTGTCAATCAATTACAAATTTAACTATGTCCATAATTGACTCAATTTTGTCCATCTATTTATGGTATATAAAATTATACCAATTAACATCACATTTAAGGCATTTATGCCAATTCTCAATATTAAATCTTTTAATGTTATCCCCTTGCCCCCACGTTGTACGTTCGTTCATTTAACGTGAAATATACGTTAGACTCGAATAGTCTAACTTATGGAATAAAGAGAAAACATCACAACATGCATAAAATACAAACTAGATCTAAACATAAGGGGTGAACTTGCATGTGTGAATAAGGTTTTTCGTCTAAATCTTGCATAGGCCAAAGTTACAAACTTGCATAAACTATGGATGTCATAGATCTAATCATAAGGTGTAAACTTGCATAGGCAATAGTCACAAACTTACATTACATGATTCATACTCCAACATATATATATACTTGCATATCTGAATAATGCAACATAAACTATGGTGTAAACTTGCATCTAACTCACACATGTCATAGCCTAACTTTTAGATCCAATTTACACATAAAATAGATGTCATGAAACATGTAAGTTGTATATGATTCTCACTAACTTGCATATGATTCTTATCTAAATTAATATCTAAACTTGCATACATACATATGACTTAACATATGAATTAGTTCCTTAAACATAACCAAACTTAGCATATGAAGCATCATTTTGAATTAATTGTACATAAACCAACAATTAACATAGATTTACAACATAGATAATAACATCATAGATTTACAACATAGATAATAACATCGTAGATTTACAACATAGATAATAACATCATAGGTTTACAACATAGATAATAACATAACGGTCAATGATTCACAACATAACCATATAATCCAAATCATATCTCAACCCAATCAAGTTGTTAATTATCTTATTAAAGAAATCAAACTCACAACTCAAAGAAGGTCTTGAGTTCTGGAATCTGAGTTCTGAAATTGATTTAGCTCGCCTTTGTAGTAGATTCGTTATTGTTTAGATTAGAGTTGAATAGAATTGAGTTGATTAGCTTCGTTTTCCCTCTAGTTGGTGGCGGCTACTCTAGGTTACAAGATGACAGCATGACGGCCATGATTTCAATTTTTATTCGATTCTAGGGTTTGAGTTTACACATGTTTATATAGAATTTCAATTTAATTATAGCCGTCGGATGATCTTAGGTTTAATCAAAACCACTCAGTCAGGATAGGGTGACACCACATCCCTAATGACTCAGCAAGGAGTCAGAAAGGACTCAGCAATGAGTCATAGTATGGATCAGATTACACCAGAAAGTTGTGCAGGCTTTCTGCTCGGCCTGGGCGCACTTGGTAGGTGCGCCAGTGCAATTTTTGTACTGGCGCACTTCCGAAGTGCGCCAGTGCATTTATTTATTTTATTTTATTTTTCTGGTTTTTCCGCCTAACTTCGTTCGTCCATATCTCCTTCATCCGGTATCCGTTTACCGGAAACTTGGACTCTATCTCAACCAGAATTCCGAGACAAACACAATGGTGCAACCTGTTTCCCTTAATTCTCACATCTGAGATTAATTATTCTTGAATTTAGTTAATTCGATTATTTAAAAATTCGGGGTGTTACATTCTCCCCTACTTAAAGGATTTCATCCTCGAAATCTCTAAGTCAAGAAGAACGTATCCTACCATCCAATCATCCATCTACTCAACCATCAACCACTAGCAACCATGGTCCTTAAAAGATTTCTAATGCTTTTCATGTACATATGCATAGTGTGTGTATATGTCCATATACTAATGCTAAATCAGGCGGTCCACTAATTCAGTCGACCTCCTTAATGCAAATAATGATAGTGTCATGTATCCATCATGTATCCATCATGTATGCAAAGAATCCTATACATATCATTACTACATATGTGCACAACCATCCATTTAAATGCAACATCCATATGATACACACACTCAATGTATATTCATTTTACTAAATACATCCATTTATATGAAATATGCAATATGAAAGCGACTGAGCCGATCTAGTGCCTAAAGTGTGTGTATATGCATCCACGAGCAACCACTAGCAAACACTTGCATCCACATGCATCCATCATACATAACATGTCTCAAACACAAGTTTCAACCATAGGACTACCCTATCTAAAGGTCAAAGGTACTAGCAAGAGGACATACTTAAGATAAAATGAGGACAAGCTAAGCGATAAAGGAGAAATTAAAAGACATACCCTCGAAAAGAAAAGGGTACAATGAACGCATCTTCTCTTCCGTCCCCCAAGTAGCGTCGCTCTCATCATCTCCCCATTGCACTTTGACTAGCTTGACCTCTCGATTCCTCAACTTCTTAATCTCCGACCCAAGAATGCATGTAGGAGCTCGTCGAATCGTCACATCACGCTCTATCTCCACCTCTCTAAGCAAGCTCGGCTCTACCACTTCCGCGGTCTCATGCAAGCATTTCCTCAAATGTGATACATGGAATACGTCGTGTACACCACTAAGTCTCTCGGGCAACTCCACTCTATACGCCATGTGTCCAATCCTCTCCTTAATAGAAAATGGCCCTACGAACCTTGGTGCTAACTTCCCAACGGACCCAAAGCGAACAACATTCCGTAGTGGAGACACCTTGATAAAGACCATGTTCCCAATATCAAACTCAAGATCTGTCCTCCTCTTGTCCGCATAAGATTTCTGCCTATCTTGCGCCGCTTTCATCCTCTTTCGAATCAAATCGATCTTTTCCGAAGTCTCTCTAATCATATCGGGCCCAAGCAAGATCTTATCCGTAGATTCCCACCAACATGTAGGCGAACGACAAGGCCTCCCATAAAGAGCCTCGAAAGGTGCCATGCCAATGCTAGACTGAAAGCTATTATTATATGCGAAATCCACCAAAGGAAGATGCTCCTCCCATGTACCTCCGAAGTCTAAAACACATAGCCTCAAAAGGTCCTCTAGAATACGATTCACCCTCTCGGTTTGGCCATCCGTCTGAGGATGATATGCGGTGCTCAAACATAACTCAGTCCCTACCGCCTCTTGCAAGCTCTTCCAAAACTCGCTAGTAAAGATAGGATCGCGATTGCTCACTATGCTAGAAGGAACACCATGCAAATGAACTATCTCTCGAATGTATACGGAGGCTAACCATGGAGCAGTCCTCTTACTCTTCACGGGAATGAAATGGGCGCTCTTAGTAAGTCTGTCTACCACGACCCAAATCCCTGTATTACCCTTCCTCGATCTCGGTAACCCGTCAACAGAGTCCATCGAGACACTCTCCCACTTCCATTGTGGGATCTCCAATGGGTGAAGCAACCCACCGGGCTTCTTTTGCTCTGCTTTTACTTGTTGGCACACCAAGCATCTAGCGACGAACTCGGCCACGTCCCTCTTCATACCGGCCCAAAAGTAAACTCGTCTCATGTCCATGTACATCTTGTCCCCGCCGGGATGAATGGTCATCTTCGAACAATGTGCATCATCAAGAATGGTCTTCCTTAAGTTCTCTTCTCGGGGTACACAAAGTCTACCATCCCTACATAACCAACCCTTATCATCTAGGGTATACCTACTGAGATGGCTCGATGACTCCCCCCTTATGAGCTTCTCTACGAACTCAACCAACTGTGGGTCATCTCACTGTGCCTCACCAATCCGTCCCAAAAGTGTAGGTCTGACCTCTAAGGATGCTAGCAAACCAGGTACAAAGTCAATGGAAGTCTAAAGTCAAACGTAGAGATGAACTCTAAGCTTCGCTGCTCAACAAACAACGGACTCAAGGATAACCTTTTCCTACTTAAGGCATCTACCACCACGTTACCCTTGCCAGGGGTATATGCTATCTCGAAATCGTAAGACGCTAAGAATTCCATCCACCTTTGCTATATTAAGTTCAAGTCCTTCTGAGAGAACAAGTATTTTAGCGATTTGTGGTCTATGAACAATTCGAATTTCTCGCCAAGAAGATAATGGCGCCAAGACTTATGTGCGAAAACAATAGCGGCCAACTCTAGGTCATGCGCAGGGTAATTTCTCTCATGTACTCTCAACTGCCTTCCTCCATAGGCTATTACCCTTCCCTCTTGCATTAAGACTGCGCCTAGTCCTATCCCACAAGCATCGGTATAAACGGTAAATGGCTTACTCCCATCTGGCAACACTAAGACTTGGGTTGTGGTCAAAGCTCTCTTTAAACATTGGAACGCACCATCACAATCTACGTCCCACGTAAAAACTAGGTTCTTCTTCATCAAGCGCGTTAATGGGGCTGATATTTTTGCGAAGTCCTTGGTAAACTTCCTATAGTAGCCAGCCAACCCCAAGAAACTTCTCACCTTGTTAGCATTTTTAGGGACCTTCCAATCTTGGATGGCCACCACCTTGCGGGATCCATAGCTATCCCTTCTTTGGAAACCACGTGCCCTAAGAATCACACTTCCTTCCTCCAAAAGTGACATTTAGAAAATTTAGCTTTAAGGTTATGCGCTTGAAGGGTCTCCAATACTTCCCTAAGATGTTGGGCATGCTCTTCCTCGCTCTTAGAAAAGACCAAGATGTCATCCACAAAGACCACCACGAATTTATTAAGGTACTCCGTAAACACCCTACTCATCAAGTCAACAAAGTATGCGGGGGCGTTTGTCAAACCGAAAGGCATCACAAGCCACTCATAGTAACCATCCGGAGTCCTAAAGGCAGTCTTGTCTATGCTATCCTCAGCCACTCTCAACTGATGGAAACCAGTGGCTAAGTCCAACTGCGAAAACACTGAGGCGCCAACTAACTGATCGAAGAGATCAACAATCCTCGGCAGTGGGTGCCTATTCTTCTTAGTAAGTTTATTAAGTTCTCTATAGTCCACACAAAGCCTAAGGGACCCATCCACCTTCGTGGAAAATACTACTAGAGCACCCCACTCCGATATACTACATCTTATGAACCCCTTCTCAAGCAGCTCCCCTACTTGCTTATTGAGTTCCCTCCTCTCATGAGGAGCCATGTGGCGTACTGGCAGAGATACTGGTTTTGCATTATCTACAAGATAAATATGAAAGTATATCTCACGTTTTTGGGGTAGACCCCTCACCTCATCGAAGACATCAACATATTCACGGACTATACGAACAGAATGTAAATCATCATTGGATGCGTCAAGTGACTCAAGATAACTAAGCATCACCGATCCTCTAGGGTCACAAGAAATATCAAGGGTCTTTCCACTACGAGTCAACAATTTTACTACTATTCGTTCACAATCTAGGATGGCACCATATCTGGCTAGCCAATCCATCCCTAGAATCAACCTGTAGCCCATGAAACCCAGCACAAAAGCATTACATTCAAAACCAACGCCTAAGATAGACAATCTCAAATCCCTACAAACCATGGATAAATGAGCCGACCCACCAATAGGATTTGAGACTACAATGGGATCGACAACAAGACTAGTATTTAAGTGCAGTGTTTCAACTAATGATGTAGAGATAAACGAATGTGATGCGCCAGAATCGAATAAAGTATGGATAGGATGATCAAACAGAAAAACAAAACTCTCAACGGAAATGTTTCTACCTCGTTCTTGCAGCGGTGGGACCGCGAGAGCCTGGACCTGCTCCCTTGCCTGCCCTGGTGCCACGAGAGCCTGAAGCTGCCCTCCAGAAGTTCTTTACCCTTGCCCTTGTTTCCTTGGGCAGTCCTTAACTAGATGACCTGCCTCTCCATAGTGGAAACAGCCAGTCTTCTTCTTTTTCCTACAGTCTTTACTCAGATGGCCTGTTGTTCCACAATTAAAGCACTACTTCTTTCCTTTGCCATTATTGTTCTTCCCGCCTTTCTTGTTTTGTTGTTGTTACTGTGGTTTCTTTTGATCCCCTTTCTTCTCAGGTGCCTTATTAGCATTGGCGCCCTTCTCCTCTTCATGCATAAGCGCCATGTCAAATAGCCTCTCAAAGGTGGCCCCCATAGGGATGTGTGGCCCCCATAGGGATGTGGGTCATAGCTAACCCATGTAGCGGCTCGTTCAAACCCTTAACAAATCTCAGGGCCTTCTTTTCGGGTGTATTCACCAAGTCCAAGCCAAATCTCGCCAACTGATTAAACTTGTTGACGTATTCTTTCACTGATAGATTCCCTTGCTTCAACGCCAAAAATCTTTCCATATATAAATTTTCTTCAGCCTGTGAGAGAAACTTTGCCTCAAACCTATGTCTTAAGCCCAACCATGTTTCAACTGGACGCTCTCCATTAGTGATCTCCCACCAAAACAAAGCTTGGTCCTTTATCAACCAAGCAGCCAATTGGACCTTCTTACCATCGTCCAAATCGAAAATGCCAAACAGATCCTCCACTTCTTTCAACCAATTTCTAGATTCAATGAACGTTTTAGACCCACTAAAAGATTTTCCACCCATCGAACGAAAGTCTTTACATATCTTGGAGAAAGTATCTCCACGCGGAGGAATGACTGGAGCTGGGGGAGGAGGAGGAACGTTGGTCGGACCCGCGGTAGCAGCCCTAGCCTCGAGATATTGACAAAACCAACCGGGTACATGAACACGCTCTGGTATCTCAGATGCTCCAGACATGCTGAAAAGAAAAAGAAAGAGTTTTAAAACAAGGGAAGCGAAAGAGAGATGTATGGATTGCGGGGATTATGCTCTTTAAAGTAAACTTTCCTTGAAAATAGCTTCTTTAAAACAAGTTTTTGAAAATACTTTCTAGGAAAATAATACTTTTGAAAACACTTTTCAAAACTTTTTATCTGTTCTTGTAACCATAGCTCTGATACCACGTGTAACACCCCATATCCATTAATGTCACTCACAAAGGGAATGCATCAATGTCCATGAAGCGTTATTGTTGTATAGAACAGATAAATTACAAGAATAAATAAATAAAACAACACAGCGGAAGTTAAAACTTATTTCATAGCATCATAACTCAAAACGAGTTTACATAAGTAGTCTCCAAAACCATTATAACAGGATCAATAGTCTTTTCCAAAAACTTCAAAGTACATAAAGAAGCAAATACTTAAATAACATAAATGCATAAATCCCCACTGAGCATAAGCAAAGCCATAAAGATGAGAGAGTCCCAAGCGATACATCTACTCTCTTTAAGCAACTGAAAGAAATTGGCACTAAGCTGTAGTATTCCCTCCTTGCAAACCTGAGGGGGGGAAAGGAAGAAAAGAGGTGGAAAGAAAAGGGGGTCAGACATAAAGTCTGGCGAGTGCGATAACTTTAACAATATAATTATCAAAATAACTAGGATAAGGCATAAGCTGGAAAATAAGGAAATGATTGTGAACAATTGGGTATGACATAACAAATAAGGAAATAAGACGAACGAAGATAACGTTAAAGGCGCCCCTAATCACTATAAGATAATTACTATACTGCACCACTACTAGTCACCCTAAAGGTTGATCCCGCCTACAGAACTTAATAATGATAATGGTAGTTTAGTGTACCCATAGCTACCTTCATATGTGCCGTCTTCCCCTATCTCCACTAGGTGTACCCACTACCCCCATTCGATCGGCTCCCTAACTCGTGGATACCCGTGCTGGCCCGACAATGGGGTGTATCACTCCCCAAAGTGGCAACCCGATACAACCAAAATGCACGGCTTATATCTACACGATGCAACAACGTCTTACCTACCAGCCTGGGCCCACACACTGTAACACCCCATGAATTCTATGACATTAAGCTTCACAAATTAAAGTGTAATTAATTCTAAATGAAAGAATTAAGGGAAATGTGTTACGCCATTGCGTTCGTCTCGGAATTTTGCTTGAGATAGAGTCCGAGTTTGCGTGAATCGGACTCCATATGAAGGAGTTATGACCTTCGGAAGTTTCAGAATAAAATTTAAAATTCAAACAGCTCGGTTTCAAATTCAAAATTCGAAAAAACAGGTTCAAACTGGGATGGGCGGGAAAATTCCCGCCCAGGGACCAGGTCGACCATAGGGTCGACCATGGTATCGACCTGGTCACCCCAGGTCGACTATAGTGTCGACCTGGGTGTCGACCTGCCAGTCGACCTACCTGGTCGACATGGCTGGCTGGGTCTGGCCCTGGCTCTAATTTTTGTGGCTCGGTGTGTCATTAGGGCTAACATGTCACCTCTTGATTGGCTCTTTGAACTTTGTATGGTCTAGATTCCTCCTGTCGTCATCTGACGTCTCAAAACAATTTAAAAATATATATACACCCTAAGTCTCAACTAAAATTCACACAAAAAAATAAAATGGGAGTCGTCATGCTGCCAGGAAGGAATTGAGCATAGCCGTCAAGAGAGAGGAGCTTAGAGACGAATCAAATTAAGAAGAAGACTAAAGCTTAATCAAATTAATCAACGCAACGTTAATCTACCCAAAGGAACGCATCTCAGTTTCAGAATTCAGAATCCATAATTCAAGATTCTGCATTCGTTGTAAGTATAGTGACCTTTCAGAATATGAATAAAAACTGTGACGTAATTCGATGTAAATGAAAATAGAATTGTGTTATTGTATGATAATGATATAAATTCTGTGTATTGTAATGATTCTGTCATGACTTGTGTATTGATATTTGTGGCCTAAATTGATTGATGCAAGCCTATTGAACAATTGTATATAAAAACAATGGCACTTGCAAGTTTGTGGCAAAGACTAGAATTTAATCCCTTTATGTTTATGTCTATGGCATGGACTATATACATTCTCTAAGTCTAAGTTAAGGCTTATGTAAACATGTTCTAGATTTGAGACCTTTTATGCCTACATGATCCAAAAACCTATGAACACATTCTTATGTTTATTTGCAAGTATAATTGGATCTATGTTAAGTATCATTTGGGTTACATAAACTATGCAAGTTCATGTTGAAATAGGCTATATGATTTGATGTTAAAATTGGACATTTTGGTGAATATACAACATGCTAGTTTTTTGGTTGACATTATGCCAAGTTAAACATGTTTAAACCCAAGTTTGTATAAACCTAAACTATGCCATTTCATATGTCACCTACTTAGTTATACTTTGATTTGAATGCAAGTTCACATGACCCATAATTTATGTTAGTATCGCTAAATTGCAAGTTCATGCGCCACACACTCTTATATGTTGTAAAATATTACATGTTCTTGATTTCCCCTTTTTTTCTCACGTTTATAAATTTGGGCTGAATTGTGTCAAGCCCAACACTTGTTATAATGTTGCGAACGTACAAACGGGGGTAATAACGTTGGGTGTAAAACTTGAAAATATATGTTGGCATGGTTGGCGCATGCCAACGACAATGACAATTAAGTGGTATGGATTGTTATACCCAAGAATAAAGGACATGACATTTACATATAATTGAGAAGTGATAAAATATGTAATTTTAGAAAACACGGTATGCTTAACCCGAGGTTGGATTGAGTTGTGACGTAAACCTTCCCGGACCCGTCCGGCTGTCCAGTAGTCACAACAATACCTATCCAATGTGGGTGGTTAAGCATTGAGCCCAATAAAGACCCGAGGTTAGACTGAGCTACGGTGTAAACCTGCCCGGAACCGACCGGCACATCCAATAACCGTAGCAATATCTGTCTAATGTGAGTGGTCAGGTGCTTTAAAAGGCTAAGGACAGATGGTAGGGTTAAGTCAAGTATAAACACTTAACCAAATTCAACATGTTAACAAGAATTGATGGGTGAGGTTAGGTAAATACAGACACTTAACCACTTAACATGTTTGACTAGAAAACCTTAGTAACGAGGGATCCGTTTCAGCAGTAACCCAAGTTAGGTATCATGGTACCCTGAAACTATGCAGGGTGGGGCACGATTACTGGGTTGATTGTAAGCGGTCAAAGCGACGGCAGTGGGTGCAACAGTGTAGGTTCTAATGGGGTGCGGGCGTGCACACACTCCGGAGCAGACAAACAGGGCACTGGGGGCACCAGTAGTATAACCTATGCCTTCTAGAGTTGTGTCGGGGCTGCCACCATGGGTCTTGATACACCCCATGGTGGGACCAGCATAGGTATCTACAATTCTTGGAGGCCGTATGACACATGTTTACGCGAGTAGGAGCTGATCTTTAAAAAAATGGGGATCACTTCACCCTCAGCATGGGGTGCCAGTTAGAATAAGCTCAAGTAGGTGCAGAGATATAGTGTAGGTGCGATAGTACATTCGATTCTAAACGACACTTCCTTAGCTTGTGATACTTTCCTGTTTTCAGTTTATATCTATCATGCCCTTTTTCTTATTCACATACTGAAGAGTTACTAGATTTACTCAGGCTTTATGTCTGACTCTATTTTCTTTTCGTCTTCTTTTCTTTCGTCCCTCCCCCCTTCCCCAGGTCCACAGGGAGGAAACAACCCAGCTTAGTACTCTTTTGCAAACTTCAAGACCGTAGACGTGTGGTTTGGATCTCTTTTGCTCGGATCATGGCTTTGGATATCACTATGGGGATTTTTGTTACTTTTATTTATGTTTTATGCTTCTTTAATAATCAAGACAGTAATGAGGTTGTAATGATGGAAGTATTTTGAGACAATTATGGAAATGTTTTGTTTGAACACGTATTGATGAAATAAAAGTCTGTTTGGCTTCCGCTGTTTAAAATATGTGTATTTATATCTGTCTTGTGTTTATCTGTGGCTTTTACTTATAAACCTCCACCAAAGTTAAGGCATTCCCTTTGTGAGTGACCTTAACGGAGGTTGGGTGTTTCACTTGGTATCTGAGCATAGGTTTACCAGATAAGATAAAAAAATTGAAATTGTTTTCAAAAGAAAGTTTAAAGAAGCATTTTTCAAGAAAAAGTGTTATATTTTTAAAGAGGCATAATCCCCCAAAGCCATGTGCACTATCTCTCTCTATCCTTCGTTTTGAATCTTTCCTTTCTGTTTCAGCATGTCTGGAGACCTTAACCTTCCAGAAGTAGTGCCGATACCCGGCTGGTTTAGGAGGTACTTAGAAGCAAGGGCCAATGGCGTGGGCCCAGCAGGCCTCCCTCCTCCAGTGGCCACGGTTCCTCCTCCTCCTCGTGGAAATGCCTTCGCAAAAACATGTAGAGACTTCAAGGTTATGGGTGGAAAAGACTTTTATGGGACAGAGTCCTTTGTAGGAGCAAGAAACTGGCTAAAGGAGACCGAGGATCTGTTTGTCATCTTCGGAGTTGATGACAGGCAAAAGATATAGCTAGCAGTATGGTTGCTTAAAGATGAAGCTTCTTATTGGTGGGAAATTACCAATGCTCAGAGGGCGCTGGAAACATGGGAAGATTTCAGGACAAGGTTTGAGATGAAATTCCTCTCCCAAGCTGAAAGAAGCCTGCAAATGGAGAAGTTTCTAACTCTGAAACAGGGAAGTATGACAATCAGGGAGTACGTTAATCAGTTTAATCAGCTGGCCAGATTTGGGCTGGACTTAGTAAACACCCAACACAAGAAGGCGCTTCGCTTCGTCAAAGGTTTGAATGAGCCTCTACACAGCCTTGCTATGACCCATGTATCCACGGGAGCGACTTATGAAAGCTTGGTGGACATGGCATTGCTACACGAGGAAGACAACGGCAAGAAAGATACTAAGGTGGAAGAAAAGAAAGAGGGTTTACAAGCAAAGAAAACAGACTTCAGGAGAGGGGGAAGAACAATAACCCCCGTGAGAAGAGAAGGTGCAATTTCTGTGGCATTGTGGGACATATATCAAAGGACTGCCGAAAAAGGAAGGCAAAGATGGGTGGTTGCTTCCATTGTGGAGAGACTGGGCACCAAGCTAAGGACTGCCCAAAGAAGAAAGGGCAGGGACAAAAAGCCGGATCCACTTCAGGGGGTCAGGTTCATGCGCTAGTGGCACCTCCGCAGGAACGAGGTAGTAATTTTTCTGTAGAAAGTGTAGTCTATCTTTATGATCATCCAGTTCGCACACTTTTTGACTCTGGCGCATCACACTCCTTTATTTCATCTGCCTTAGTAGAATCTCTGCATCTGGACACTAGTATGGTAGAGGATCCCTTAGTAGATTCAAATCCAATTGGGGGCTCCGCTTACTTGTCAATGGTTTGTTTGGGTTTGAAAATCTCTATTCTCAGTGTTGAGTTTAGTTGTAATGCCTTTGTTTTGGGCTTCTCGAGATATGGTTTGATCTTAGGCATGGACTGGTTATCCAGTAATGGTGCCATTCTTGATTGTGAGAAAAGAGTAGTTAGACTCTTGACTCGGCTTGGAAACACTCTAGAAATTTCTTGTAATCCATTGAATGTTGTTATGCTTAGTTATCTAGAGTCGCTTGATGCTTCTGATGAGAATTTGCAGTCAGTTAGAGTAGTCCGGGAATATCCGGATGTCTTTGAGGAGGTGAAAGGCTTACCTCCGAGGCAGGAAATAGACTTCCGCATATATCTTGTGGATAATGCAAAGCCTGTAGCTTTACCTGTCAGACACATGGCTCCAAAGGAGAGAAAGAAGCTCAGTAAGCAGGTTAAAGAACTTCTCGAAAAGGGGTTCATTAGAAGGAGCATTTCGGAATGGGGTGCTCCAGTGGTGTTCGCAACCAAAGCGGACGGTTCGCTTCGCCTTTGCGTCAACTATAGGGAGTTAAACAAATTGACTAAGAAAAATAGGCACCCTCTTCCCCGAATCGACGATTTGTTTGATCAACTTATAGGAGTGTCGGTCTTCTCCCAACTTGATCTGGCAACTGGGTTCCATCAGCTAAGAGTAGCTGAAGACAGCATTGATAAAACGGCGTTCAGAACCCCAGACGGTTTCTTCGAGTGGCTTGTCATGCCTTTCGGCTTGACAAACGCACCCGCTTATTTCTTAGACCTAATGAGCAGAGTGTTCAGAGAATTCCTCAACAAATTTGTGGTTGTCTTCGTAGACGATATTTTGATCTTCTCAAAGAATGAGGAAGAGCATGCTCAGCATCTGAAAGAAATCATGGAAACTCTTCGAGTTCATCAGCTAAAAGCCAAATTCTCCAAGTGCCACTTTTGGAGAAAGGAGGTAAGATTTCTGGGGCTTATAGTGTCCAAAGAGGGGTTGGCTGTGGACCCCGCGAAAGCGGTGGCAGTGCAAGATTGGAAGACACCAAGAAATGCAACCGAAGTCCGAAGCTTTCTTGGGCTAGCCGGTTTTTACCGAAAGTTTATTAGGGATTTTGCGAAAATCTCATCTCCACTCACAAGGCTAATGAAGAAGAATACGGCGTTCACTTGGGATTTGGAGTGCGAGTTTGCTTTCCAACGATTAAAAAGGGCTCTCACAACAGCCCCAGTTCTGACTTTGCCAGATGGAAGCAAAAGTTCACAGTATATACGGATGCTTGTGGTACGGGGTTAGGCGCTGTTTTGATGCAAGAAGGGAGGGTAGTAGCTTATGGTGGAAGGCAATTGAAAGTTCATGAAAAGAACTACCCAACCCACGATCTCGAGTTAGCCGCCAACGTCTTTGCGCTTAAGTCTTGGCGCCATTATCTCCTAGATGAGAAGTTCGAATTATACACTGACCGTAAATCGTTGAAATATCTCTTCTCGCAAAAGGATCTTAACTTGAGGCAGCAAAGATGGATGGAGTTTCTTACCTCGTATGACTTTGAAATTTCCTATACTCCCGGCAAAGGCAACGTAGTAGCAGATGCGTTGAGCCGAAAGAAACTGACCTTAAGCCCGCTCTTTGTAGAGAGGCAAAGCTTGGAGTATATAGCCAGTTTTAAATTTAGGCCCTCCTCGGATTTTGTACCGGGTTTGTTAGCATCTCTCGAAGTACGCCCTACTCTCTTGGACTCAATAGGGGCTGCACAACGTGAAGACCCTCAGCTTGTTGATGTGGTTAATAAACTTATTAGGGGTGAGACTTCTAGTCACCTCAGTAGATACGCCATCGATGATAAGGGTTGGCTGAGGCGATATGGAAGATTATGCGTCCCACAAGCAAGGGAGTTGACAAAGAAGGTTCTCGAGGAAGCACATCATTCCAAGATGACTATACACCCTGGCGGTGATAAGATGTACAAGGATATAAAAAGGACTTTCTTTTGGAGCGGCATGAAAGAGGATGTGGCAAATTTCGTTTCTAAGTGCATGACTTGCCAATGGGTCAAGGCGGAACAGAAGAAGCCTGGAGGACTACTTCATCCTTTAGAGGTCCCACAGTGGAAGTGGGATAACATTTCAATGGACTTCATTGATGGGCTACCTAGGTCGAGAAGAGGCAATACTAGCATTTGGGTAATAGTGGATAGGCTTACTAAAAGCGCCCACTTTATACCCATTAAAAGTAGAAGGACTGCCTCATCTCTAGCATCTCTTTATCTCAAGGAAATAGTTCGAATCTATGGGATACCCTCCAGCATTGTTAGTGACCGAGACCCTATCTTCACAAGCGAGTTTTGGCGGAGTCTGCAAGAAGATGTAGGCACACAGTTATGTTTGAGCACGACCTATCACCCCCAAACCGATGGCCAGACGGAAAGGGTGAATAGAGTTTTAGAGGATCTTTTGAGACTTTGCGTTCTTGACTTTGGAGGGACTTGGGAGGATCACCTTCCTTTAGTGGAATTTGCCTACAACAACAGCTACCAAGCTACCATAGGCATGGCACCCTTCGAAGCCTTGTATGGAAGACCTTGCAAATCACCAACTTGTTGGTGGGAGTCTACAGAAAAACTTACACTTGGGCCAGACATGATTCGAGAGACTTCGGAGAAAGTGGACTTGATACGAAGGATAATGAAGACTGCCCAAGACAGACAGAAATCCTACGCCGACAAAAGAAGGACCGACCTTGAGTTTGAGGTTGGGGATAGGGTTTTCCTTAAGGTATCTCCTTTAAGGAACGTCGTTCATTTTGGATCCGCAGGAAAGCTAGCACCAAGATTTGTAGGACCGTTTCCTATCATCGAGAAGGTTGGGAAGATGGCCTATAGATTAGAACTACCCGAGAGACTGGCCGGAGTTCACAACGTCTTTCATGTTTCTCACCTCCGGAAGTGTTTGCATGAGTCTGCGGAAGTGGTGGAACCTAGCATTCTAGAAGAAGCCGAAGTGGAACGTGAAGCAACTGTGAGGAGAGTTCCAACCCGCATCTTAGGAACTGAAGTGAAAAGGATACGCAACCGCGAAGTCAAACTCGTTAAAGTTCAGTGGAGCGACGCCGAGGAAGACGCGACTTGGGAAACTGAGGATAGAATACGCTTCGCCTACCCTTTTCTTTTTGAGGGTACATCTTTGATCTCTCTTTTTCCTTAAGTTATGCTTTATCTTTTTAGGTATATCTCCTCGGTCCTTTTCCTAACTCCTTAGGTAGAAAACAAATGGATGCAAACATGTATTTGAAAACATGTTATGTATAATGGCTGCAAATGGTTGCTAGTGATTGCTAGTAGTTGCTCGTGGATGCATATACACACACACCCTAGGTTTTAGATCGGCTCAGTCACTTCATATTGCATATGCATATATGTATTCTCATTTGTATATGGTTGAAACTTGATATGCTGTCATATGGTTGTCGCATTTGTATGAATAAGTTGTGCACTCATGTAGAATTATGAGTAGGAAAAATTTGCATACATAATGGATTCATGACACTTACATGATTCGCATTAAGGAGGTCAACTGAATCAGTAAACCGCCTGATTTCAGCATTAGAGAAGGACATGTACACACACTATGCATATGATTATGAAGCATTAGAAGTCTTTTAAGGACAGTGGACGCCTGTGTTTGTTGATTGAGTAGATGGATGGTTGGATGGTAGGATATACATTCTTCCTAACTTGAAGATTTCGGGGACGAAATCCTTTTAAGGGGGGAGAATGTAACACCCCGTGAATTCTATAACATTAAGCTTCACAAATTATATGTAATTAATTCTAAATGAAAGAATTAAGGGAAATGGGTTACGCCATTGCGTTCGTCTCGGAATTCTTCTTGAGATAGAGTCCGAGTTTGCGTGAATCGGACTCCGTATGAAGGAGTTATGACCTTCGGAAGTTTTAGAATAAAATTTAAAATTCAAACAGCTCGGTTTCAAATTCGAAATTCGAAAAAACAGGTTCAAACTGGGCTGGGCGGGACCCAGCCAACCAGGTCGACCAGGTAGGTTAACTGGCAGGTCGACACCCAGGTCGACACTATGCATAGGGTCGACCATGGTGTCGACTTGGTCACCCCAGGTCGACTATAGTGTCGACCTGGGTGTCGACCTGTCAGTCAACCTACCTGGTTGACCTGGTTGGCGGAGTCTGGCTCTGGCTCGAATTTCTGTGGCTCGGTGTGTCATTAGGACTGACATGTCACCTCTTGATTGGCTCTTTGAACTTTGTATGATCTACACTCCTCTTGTCTGCATCTGACGGCTCAAAACAATTTAAAAATCTATATATACACCCTAAGTCTAAACTAAAATTCACACAAAAAAATAAGATGGGAGTCGTCATGCTGCTAGGAAGGAATTGAGCATAGCCGTCAAGAGAGAGGAGCTTAGAGACGAATCAAATTAAGAAGAAGACTAAAGCTTAATCAAATTAATCAACGCAACGTTAAGCTACCCAAAGGAATGCATCTCAATTTCAGAATTCAGAATCCAGAATTCAAGATTCTGCATTCGTTGTAAGTATAGTGACCTTTCAGAATATGAATAAAAACTGTGACGTAATTCGATGTAAATGAAAATAGAATTGTGTTATTGTATGATAATGATATAAATTCTGTGTATTGTAATGATTCTGTCATGACTTGTGTATTGATATTTGTGGCCTAAATTGATTGATGCAAGCCTATTGAACAATTGTATATAAAAACAATGGCACTTGCAAGTTTGTGGCAAAAACTAGAATTTAATCCCTTTATGTTTATGTCTATGGCATGGACTATATACATTCTCTAAGTCTAAGTTAAGGCTTATGTAAACATGTTCTAGATTTGAGACCTTTTATGCCTACATGATCCAAAAACCTATGAACACATTCTTATGTTTATTTGCAAGTATAATTGGATCTATGTTAAGTATCATTTGGGTTACATAAACTATGCAAGTTCATGTTGAAATGGGCTATATGATTTGATGTTAAAATTGGACATTTTGGTGAATATACAACATGCTAGTTTTTTGGTTGACATTATGCCAAGTTAAACATGTTTAAACCCAAGTTTGTATAAACCTAAACTATGCCATTTCATATGTCACCTACTTAGTTATACTTTGATTTGAATGCAAGTTCACATGACCCATAATTTATGTTAGTATCGCTAAATTGCAAGTTCATGCGCCACACACTCTTATATGTTGTAAAATATTACATGTTCTTGATTTCCCCTTTTTTTCTCACGTTTATAAATTTGGGCTGAATTGTGTCAAGCCCAACACTTGTTATAATGTTGCGAACGTACAAACGGGGGTAATAACGTTGGGTGTAAAACTTGAAAATATATGTTGGCATGGTTGGCGCATGCCAACGACAATGACAATTAAGTGGTATGGATTGTTATACCCAAGAATAAAGGACATGACATTTACATATAATTGAGAAGTGATAAAATATGTAATTTTAGAAAACACGGTATGCTTAACCCGAGGTTGGATTGAGTTGTGACGTAAACCTTCCCGGACCCGTCCGGCTGTCCAGTAGTCACAACAATACCTATCCAATGTGGGTGGTTAAGCATTGAGCCCAATAAAGACCCGAGGTTAGACTGAGCTACGGTGTAAACCTGCCCGGAACCGACCGGCACATCCAATAACCGTAGCAATATCTGTCTAATGTGAGTGGTCAGGTGCTTTAAAAGGCTAAGGACAGATGGTAGGGTTAAGTCAACTATAAACACTTAACCAAATTCAACATGTTAACAAGAATTGATGGGTGAGGTTAGGTAAATACAGACACTTAACCACTTAACATGTTTGACTAGAAAAACCTAGTAACGAGGGACCCGTGTCAGCAGTAACCAAAGTTAGGTATCATGGTACCCTAAAACTAGGCAGGGTGGGGCACGATTACTGGGCTGATTGTAAGCGGTCAAAGTGACGACGGTGGGTGCAACAGTGTAGGTTCTAATGGGGTGCGGGCGTGCACATACTCCGGAGCAGACAAACAGGGCACTGGGGGCACCAGTAGTATAACCTATGCCTTCTAGAGTTGTGTCGGGGCCGCAACCATGGGTCTTGATATACCCCATGGTGGGACCAGCATAGGTATCTACAATTCTTGGGGGCCGTATGACACATGTTTACGCGAGTAGGAGCCAATCTTTAAAAAAAATGGGGATCACTTCACCCTTAGCATGGGGTGCCAGTTAGAATAAGCTCAAGTAGGTGCAGAGATATAGTGTGGGTGCGATAGTACATTCGATTCTAAACGACACTTCCTTAGCTTGTGATACTTTCATGTTTTCAGTTTATATCTATCATGCCCTTTTTCTTATTCACATACTGAAGAGTTACTAGATTTACTCAGGCTTTATGTCTGACTCTATTTTCTTTTCGTCTTCTTTTCTTTCGTCCCCCCCCCCCCCCCCCAGGTCCACAGGGAGGAAACAACCTAGCTTAGTACTCTTTTGCAAGCTTCAAGACCGTAGACGTATGGTTTGGATCTCTTTTGCTCGGATCATGGCTTTGGATATCACTATGGGGATTTTTGTTACTTTTATTTATGTTTTATGCTTCTTTAATAATCAAGACAGTAATGAGGTTGTAATGATGGAAGTATTTTGAGACAATTATGGAAATGTTTTGTTTGAACACGTATTGATAAAATAAAAGTCTGTTTGGTTTCCGTTATTTAAAATATGTGTATTTATATCTGTCTTGTGTTTATCTGTGGCTTTTACTTATAAACCTCCACCAAAGTTAAGGCATTCCCTTTGTGAGTGACCTTAACGGAGGTGGGGTGTTTCACACACGCACATGACCCCGTTGGACTTGTGTTGCCACCGCTAACCCGTTTTGGCCTCTTACAGTCAAACCCAGTATGCGTGTCCCGTCCTCGACTTGGGTCGAGCCCACAAAGATACTTATGGGTTACTGGTTGAAACGGGCCCCCATTACTTGACACAAGTTATCCACCTATGCTTGGTCCCCTCTAGTACATCCCACTTAACCCTCTTCTTATTCATGTCTTCTTACATGTTTCAATCTTGGTTAAGTGCATCTAATCGTATTTCAAATGCCACCCAAGGCACCCACTTAATTCCACATGCCACCCAAGGCACCCACTTAACCCCCTCATGTCCGACTACATGTTTATCTGGTTAAGTGTTTATTAATTCATTAAGACCATAATCTTGTAAAGACCTCCCACATTAGACTGGCATTTATGGCAGCTGGATTTTCCGGGCAGGTCCGGGCAGTCTTACACCACAAACGAGTCTAACCTCGTGTCTTAGGCGATTAATTACACATAATTAATTATCCCCAATTTGAAATAATTTCCCTATTCAAATTGTCAATCAATTACAAATTTAACTATGTCCATAATTAACTCAATTTTGTCCATCTATTTATGGTATATAAAATTATACCAATTAACATCACATTTAAGGCATTTATGCCAATTCTCAATATTAAATCTTTTAATGTTATCCCCTTGCCCCACGTTGTACGTTCGTTCGTTTAACGTGAAATATACGTTAGGCTCGAATAGTCTAACTTATGGAATAAAGAGAAAACATCACAACATGCATAAAATAAAAACTAGATCTAAACATAAGGGGGTGAACTTGCATGTGTGAATAAGGTTTTTCATCTAAAACTTGCATAGGCCAAAGTTACAAACTTGCATAAACTATGGATGTCATAGATCTAATCATAAGGTGTAAACTTGCATAGGCAATAGTCACAAACTTACATTACATGATTCATACTCCAACATATATATACTTGCATATGTGATTTATGCAACATAAACTATGGTGTAAACTTCAATCTAACTCACACATGTCATAGCCTAACTTTTAGATCCAATTTACACATAAAATAGATGTCATGAAACATGAAAGGTTGTATATGATTCTCACTAACTTGCATATGATTCATATCTAAATTAACATCTAAACTTGCATACATACATATGACTTAACATATGAATTAGTTCCTTAAACATAACCAAACTTAGCATATGAAGCATCATTATGAATTAATTGTACATAGACTAACAATTAACATAGATTTACAACATAGATAATAACATCATAGATTTACAACATAGATAATAACATCATAGATTTACAACATAGATAATAACATCATAGATTTACAACACAGATAATGACATCATAGGTTTACAACATAGATAATAACTTAACGGTCAATGATTCACAACATAACCATATAATCCAAATCATATCTCAACCCAATCAAATTGTTAATTATCTTATTAAAGAAATCGAACTCACAACTCAAAGAAGGTCTTGAGTTCTAGAATCTGTGTTCTGAAATTGATTTAGCTCGCCTTTGTAGTAGATTCGTTATTGTTTAGATTAGAGTTGAATAGAATTGAGTTGATTAGCTTCGTTTTCCCTCTAGTTGGTGGCGGCTACTCTAGGTTACAAGATGACAGCATGACGGCCACGATTCCAACTTTTATTTGATTCTAGGGTTTGAGTCTACACATGTTTATATAGAATTTCAATTTAATTATAGCCGTCAGATGATCTTAGGGTTAATCAAAACCACTAAGTCAGGATAGGGTGACACCTCAGCCCTAATGACTCAGCAAGGAGTCAGAAAGGACTCAGCAATGAGTCATAGTATGGATCAGATTACACCAGAAAGCTGTGTAGGCTTTCTGCTCGGCCTGGGCGCACTTGGCAGGTGCGCCAGTGCAATTTTTGTACTGGCGCACTTCCCATGTGCGCCAGTGCATTTATTTTATTTTATTTTCTGGTTTTTCTGCCTAACTTCGTTCGTCCATATCTCCTTCATCCGGTATCCGTCTTACGCAAACTCGGACTCTATCTCAACCAGAATTCTGAGACGAACACAATGACGCAACCCATTTCCCTTAATTATCACATCTGAGATTAATTATTCTTGAATTTAATTAATTCGATTATTCAAAAATTCGGGGTGTTACATTCTCCCCTACTTAAAGGATTTCGTCCTCGAAATCTCTAAGTCAAGAAGAACGTATCCTACCATCCAATCATCCATCTACTCAACCATCAACCACTAGCAACCATGGTCCTTAAAAGATTTCTAATGCTTTTCATGTACATATGCATAGTGTGTGTATATATCCGTATACTAATGCTAAATCAGGCGGTCCACTGATTGCGTTGACCTCCTTAATGCAAATAATGATAGTGCCATGTATCCATCATGTATGCAAAGAATCCTATACATATCATTACTACATGTATGCAAAACCATCCATTTAAATGCAACATCCATATGATACACACATTCATTGTACATTCATTTTACTAAATACATCCATTTATATGAAATATGCAATATGAAAGTGACTGAGCCGATCTAGTGCCTAAAGTGTGTGTATATGCATCCACGAGCAACCACAAGAAAACACTTGCATCCACATGCATCCATCATACATAACATGTCTCAAACACATGTTTCAACCATAGGATTACCCTATCCAAAGGTCAAAGGTACTAGCGAGAGGACATACTAAAGATAAAACGAGTACAAGTTAAGCGATAAAGGAGAAATTAAAAGACATGCCCTCGACAAGAAAAGGGTACAATGAAAAGGGTAAAATCGAAAAGAAAAGAGCCTGTTCTTATCGTTACAGGGAATATTCTGATCAACGTAGAAAATATTCCTGTCGTCAAGAATTATGTGAATGTGTTTAAAGAAGTTGTTAGCTTACCTCCGCGTAGAGAAATTGATTTCAAAATTTCTTTAATTCTGAATGTTAGGCCAGTAGTTCACGCTATTCGAAGAATGACCTTGAAGGAAAAAGAAGAGTTAGACAATCAAACTCGACAGCTTGTATGGAAGGGTCTAATCAGGCCTAGTTTCTCTGATTGGGGAGCAGCAGTGGTATTTGTCCCAAAGTCAGACGGTACTCTCAGACTATGTGTGGATTATTGTGACTTGAATAAAAAGACATTAAAGAACAAATATCCATTGCCGAGGATTGATGATTTGTTGGATCGATTGAATGGCGCGCAAGTATTTTCACAAATGGACCAGCTACAGGTTTCCATCAGCTTCGTATTGCCGAAGAATGTGTTCTTTTGACAGCATTCAAGGGTCCAGATTTATTCTACGAATGGTTAGTAATGTCGTTCGGCTTATGTAACGCTCCAGCTTATTTTGTCGTTCTAATGAACCGGGTATTCAGAGAAGTATTGAATAAATTTGTACTGGTTTTCATTGATGACATATTGGTCTTCTCTAAGTCCGAGAGCGAGCATGAAAAACATTTGGAACAAGTGTCAGAGATTCTGAGAAAGAATGTTTTAAAGGCAAAATTTTCCAAATGTATATTCTGGCAAGAAGAAGTCAAGTTCCTTGGTCATGTCGTGTCAAAGGAAGGAATTTCTGTGGATCCCAGTAAGATCATAACTATTCAAGATTAGAAACATCCAACTACGCCCACAGAAGTTCGAAGTTTTCTTGGATTAGCTAGTTATTATCGGAAATTCATTAAAGATTTTTCGAAGATATCTAGTTCCTTAACAAAGCTTACTAATAAACATTCAAGGTTCAACTGGACTCCAGAATGTGAGGCGGCTTTCCAAAAGCTGAAGTTAAGATTGACAACTGCTCCGGTGTTAACGATGGCAATCAAGACTTGAAAGTCTGGAAAGATGCTTCTAAGAAAGGTCTTGGTGTAGTATTAATGCAAAGATGCCAAGTAGTCGCTTATGCTAGCCGTCGATTGAAGCCACATGAGAAGAGTTATGCAGCTCACGATCTTGAATTGTTATCCATCGTGTATGCTATGAAAATCTGGAGACATTATCTATTAGGTGAGAAATTTGAATTATATACCGATCATCAATCCTTGAAGTATTTATTCACCCAGAAAGATCTGAATATGAGGCAGCAGTGTCGGCAAGAATTTCTCGCAACATATGATCTTGATATTTTTTATACTCCGGGGAAAGCCAATGTTGTGGCTGATGCGCTCAGCAGAAAGAATGTGATCATCGCCAATCTTATCATTACACCATCATTGATCGATAAAATATCCATTCTTCAAAAAGACGATAGTTTTGTTAAAGAGACGATCGAAAGAATTCAAAGGGGTGAAGTCTCCAGTTTCCAAGTGGATAGCGCAGAAGTTCTGAGATTGAAAGGAAGAATTTGTGTTCCCAACATCCTTGAGCTTAAAAGAGAAGTATTGGACAAGTGTCACAAGTCCAAACTGAGCATCCATCCAGGGGTTAGTAAAATGTATAATGACCTCAGGCGAACCTTTTGGTGGAAGGCGATGAAAAGAGACATCTCTACATATGTTAGCAGGTGTTCTACTTGTCAACAGGTCAACAGCGATCAACAGAAACTCGTCGAATTGTTGCAATCGTTGGAAATTCTAGGTTGGAAGTGGGAACAAATTTATATGGATTTCATAGACGGTTTGCCCAGAACCCGGAAAGGAAACAACAGTATTTGGGTGATCGTAGATCGTTTCACGAAGACCGCCCATTTCATACCTGTCAGATTGAATAGAACTGCTCAGAATTTGGCACAGATTTATTTTAAGGAAATTGTTAAACTGCATGGAGTTCCCATGGGTATCGTTAGTGATCGTGACCCAATTTTTTCTAGTAAATTCTGGGAAGCATTCCAAGCAGAGTTGGGAATGAAACTGAACTTGAGCACCACTTATCATCCTCAAACAGATGGTCAAACTGAGAGGGTGAATTGTATTCTAGAAGATTTATTGCAGGCTTGTGTTATTGATTTTGGCGGATCGTGGGAAGACCATTTGCACTTGGTCGAGTTCTCATACAACAACAGTTACCAAGCGAGCTTGGAAATGTCACCATTCGAAGCACTGTATGGTAGACCATGCAGATCTCCCGCTTGTTGGGTAGAACCTAGCAACAGACTTGTATTTGGACTAGATATGATTCGCGAAGCTGCGGATAAAGTTGATTTCATTAAGAAATGATTATTAATGGCTCAAAGCCGACAGAAGAGCTATGCAGTTTCGAGAATAAGAGATTTAGCATTTGTTATTGGTGACTATGTGTATTTAAGGGTTTCTCCGATGAGAGGAGTAGTCCGATTCGGTAAAACAGGGAAGTTGGTGCCCAGATTTATTGGTCCATTTCCTGTGCTCGAACGGATAGGAACTCTTGCTTATAGAGTTCAATTGCCTGATTGGTTGCCTGGAGTACATGATGTGTTTCACGTATCTTAACTTCGAAAGCATGTGCATGATCCAGACTTGTTCGTGGAAGAAGCCACGCAACAAGATTTGGAAATTACTCCAGAATTAGCTGTGAGAAGAGAGCCGATAAACATTATTGGCAAGGAAACTAAAGAGCTGAAGAACAAGAAGGTTCACTTAGTCAAAGTGAAATAGAGTGGAGATCCACGAGACTGTACTTGGGAAACTAAGGAGAGCATTAAGCAAGCTTATCCCAATTGCAGGGTGGATATCTCTGATTAACTCTGGTGCAAGGTACATTTACAGTATTTTGCATTTCCGTATTGTTTTCTACCTTGCTGTTGTTTCCTTTTCATGGATGTAATTTTTTTAATTATATAGTCTGAATGATTTTAAAAGAGTATACGAATTAATTAGTAGATTTTTGAAAAGTTAATCAACAAATTGTTGTTTGTGTTGTATAATTGTTAGTTTAAATGGATAACACTGGAATAATAAAACCAATAAATGAATGAATGGTAAATTTATGCAAGTAAATCAAATATTGAACTGGTTTAAAAATTGATTGGAATATATGCATGTACATTATATATGTTTGAACAGGTAAATGGATTCGCTTTTGAGTAAAGAATTTATTTGCGTGCCCGACAAATAGGTAAACCTTAATGAGTTGGATGCGCAATTTTATTTATTATATCAACTCCTGTGAATGTCATTGGATGCAGAGTGCTGGTTGTTCTGTGTGTAATAATAAACGTCGCCATAGGATAGTAACAATTAATTTTGAACTACAGTACATGGCATACTTCTCGAAGATAGCATACTCTATCATATACCACATAAGCAATTGGAGCTTATGTGACGAGGTTAAAGATTTACCATACGAGCGAGAGGCTTGTATGGCGATGACTATATTACAGGTTGAACCGAAGACGGACATGGACTATATAAATTATAATGGTAAATTGCCAGATTAATAAAAAAAACCACACGGGTCTGGAGACAACAATAAGCACGTCTCTCTGGTCATTAAGGCACAAAAACCATTTATAGGGTGACGAGAATTTATTCTCTGGAGTTATGATCTATACACACTCCCCTGTGGACACCGGAATATATCACTATAAATATGTGTATGCTTTTTAGGATTTATTGGGCACCTAATAAGGCCCAATAAATTTCCAAACCCTCCCCGTACAAAGGAGGTTATGGAGAAATTTTTCGAAAATTTAGGGTGTTAGCCAAATTTTTGAAGAATTGGAAAATTCTTAGAAATTGAAAAGTTGAAGAATGAAAGCCAGAATGAAAGTTGAGTTGGTTAATTAAACAACTTTCAGCTTCGTTCCTTTTCGGGGACGAAAAGAGTTTAAGTGGGGGGAGATTGTAACAACCCGGAAAATCTGAACCAATTTAAAATTTTAATTTGGCTATTTTAGTGGATTTTGAATATTTAAAATAAATTATTTTAAATAATAACGACCAAAAGTCTATTTGAATCGATGTTGGAAAATAAATATATTTATTTTAATCATAAAACAAGGCCTGAAATGGCGCGGCAGTTTGAAAATTTGAATTCGAACTTTGACTGACTGTATAGAATGCAAAATAAAACAGATTTTAGTGAGACCAAAAATATTTAAATCTGTTTATGAATATCTTTCTAACGAATCTGAAAAATCGAAATTTCATAGCGGGAATCAAAAGTTATGGCCAAATGAATTTTCAGAAAGGTCGCTTTGGAGTTTATATAGCCCTTGAAAATAGACATTTTGCAACCGACCTCCGTTTTCGACGAAACCACATTTGTTGGATCCGGGATGTCGAATTATTGCTAGATTCCAAATTCATAATTTTTGGAGTTAATAAGTCAGCGTGGCAAAGGAAAATGTGTTTGGTTCATTTCAGTCAAATTGGATCGACCAGAAAATGGTCATTTTTCAAAAGGTCTCAGAATTCGACGAAATCAGTTTTGTTGGGACCGTATCGTCCTAACATAGCCAGATTAATTTTTCTGGAATTTTTAGAATCAGTATGTGGCCCCGACAAATTAAAATGTACGTTCAAAACAAAATTTGAATGTGTTATATTTTAATTTGAAGAATAACTGACTGAAACAGTCGAATGGGCCTACGAAACATATTCCATTGTGTTCGGAATGGGGGTATTTAGCTAGGGGCGACAGTCATTGGGTTTGAATTGGAGCTCGTGGGGAAAACACTATTTTTGGAATTTATATAAATATCGGCGAAACAGCAAATTTCTTTCATTCAATTAGAAAAATATAAAAACCCGCTTTCTCTCTCCCTGACATCGATTGAAGGCAGAAACCCTTCACCTCCTTCCCCGCCCGATTCCTCCTCATACGAGGAAAATTAGACCTCCATCCTGTTGGGGATTTTGTAGCCCTCGACGAGAGCTTCAAATCCATACCCACCACCTACCCTGTAGTCGCGCCAATCTCGAGAACAGAAGCTCCAAAGTTCGGCGCTTCAACTAGACGCCGCCGCCAAATAGGACCACCGAAGTGGGCACCACCCCCCCCCCCCCCCCCCCGGCGCACGTGCGCCCTCCCTCCCTCTACGCCGCTGCGAAGTCCGATCGTCCAATCGCTTCACGGTTTGTGCGATAATCAATGACCTAGGTTTGAACCATTGCTGAAAGGTAACGGATTATTTATTTTGAATTGAATATAGCACTTTAAAGCGCTACGGATTTTGATTTCACGATAAAAATCATATCTTTTTACTATATGGTCAAAATTCAGTGAAACAAGAGACATTGGACTCGTGTGGACGTCTTCTACATTCTAGAAGAGACCGGAGAATTTTTTTGAGCTTCCTACAATTTTTGGAGGAGTGGAACCCATTGTGAGATTTCTAAATTCAAAACGATATGGAATGGTGATGTATAAATTATATAATCGATGTATAAGTTATATAAGCGTTGTACATCTCATGTATAAGCATTGTATAAATTATATGTGTGATGTATAAGTTATATATACGTTGTATAAATTATATGTGCTTTGAATGAAGTTGAAGTGAAATTGAAATGAAATGGAAATATATTTAGATACGTATATCTATATAAATGTACACCCCTCGTCCATAGACCATGGACGATATATATTGGTTGTGATTGTTTGGATTTTGGTTGACATGAAATTTGGTTGATAAATGCGAATGGTTGATAATGATTGTTTGTTGTTGAAACAAAATTGGAATTGTTTATGGAAAAATCCATTGGGATATGAAAATGAATCGAAATATTTAGATTATAAGGATAAGCCCCTTAGGGAACGCTGCGAGGCATAAGGTAGTGCGAGGAGCCGTACTCGGGACGGTGCCGGTTTTAAACCCCCTGCCGTTATGCTGCCGAAATTTTCTGAAATATTCCTGTGTTTGATTTATTTTCATGTGTTGAAAAAATATTTATATGACGAATAAAATGGTTGAACAATAAAAATCACATTTTTATCATGTATGTGAAGTATATAAAATATTCATGTTTGAAATAATTTGTTTTAACAATAAAAAGCACATTTTTATTATATATAGGAATCGCTAAAAATATACATGTTTTAAATAAATCGTTTTAACAATAAAAAAATCACATATATATATGAAGTATTAAAAATAGTCATGTGTTGAAATAGATATTTGTTGGATTAAAATATTATTTTTTTATCACATATATGAAATGAAATGGTTTCAAAATCTAAGAACGGATTATATTCATATATATATATAATTAATTAAAATAAATCGAATAACGAAGCTGCAGTTCGTATTTTGAAACCGTGATTTTAAACGATTATTGCGAGAGATCCGACCATTGGATTTTCCCGAAACTGAAACCGCTGGGTCCGCTTTGGAAATATCTTTCCAATGACACCAAATTTGTAAAGATCCAACGGCTAGATTTGGTAAAATGTTAAATTCAAATTTGAATGAAAACAGCGCCAAAATGGATTATATTAATATATATAAATATAATTAAATTAAATAGAATAACGACGCTACAGTTCGTATTTTGAAATCGTAACTTCAAACGATTGTACCGGGAGATCCGACCGTCAGATTTACCCAAAACTAGAACCATTGGGTCCGCTTTGAAAAGATCTTTCCAATGATATAAAATATATAAAGATCCAACGGTTAGATTTTCAGATATGTGTAAATCAAATCTGGAGAAAAAAAGCGCCATGGCCGCGTTATGGCCTGAAGCGTCGTTTGAATAAATTGGCTATATTTAAATAAACAAAAATAGCGATAAATAGTTATAAAATATTATAAACGATATGGAATGGAAATAAACTGAATTTACTCGGTTTATAGTGTATTTGATGGTTGAATGTGTTTGACGTGAAAATTAGATTAATGAACTGAATTATGGATGTCAGATAATTTAACCATTGAAATGAATTGATTTGAAATTCTAAATATACGTGAATTATTTGAAAAGGCCGAGTTAATTCTCATTTCAAATAATTGGTAGATGGTTATAAGTTGAAGATATGAAGACGGTGCAAGACCGTGGATCTTCACATCGAATGGATGGCTACTGATGCCTTTGATGGGAGTTGTTGCCCTGAAGGGGTTACAGTGGTGGTCGTCCGGACATACTTGTTGATCGTTCGGATGTGCGAGGGCCTCTCTCATGTATTGGACATATGAGGGAGGAATAAGGTGCCTCCGGTTTCGTTCAGACCCAGAATGGACTTGTAAATGGATGTGTGTCTGACGTTGTAGATTGATAACGTGGCATACAGAGATGCAGTGATCGAGGCTTTTGTTGAAAAGCAGAGCCTTGTGGTTGATGATCAAAACATGGCTTTAAATAGCTAGCTTTGTGTTTAGCGTTGATTCGCGGACCTCACACCCCAGTATGAGCCAGAAACGGGAGGGGACATCAGGGAGGACATGCGTTTCTTTCTACCTAGGAGTGGTGTTTTGGGTTTTACACGCCCGGACATTTTACTTATGCGGATGATGGGTAGCGAGGTGCCTCGGTTGTTTCGGTCTCTTCAGAGCCGATGGTTTGGTCGGGATATGACCAGTTTACGCCCCATAGGGCGGGGAAACGCAGTGTTCAGGCATTTTGATCCACTCCGTGTGGACCGGCCCTGACGATCCAAGGTGCAGTTGCGGCTGTTCTTGAGGCTCGGGCTAGAGAGTCTCGAAGCGGCAAGGACGATCCCTTGCCCTAGTTCATGACGGAAATCCAATTTCCAAATACGACATCGTGCGGTTTTGATTGTATACCTATATATGGCGACATAGTGGTATGGGGGCAATTATGCCGTCTATGATTGATACTCATGATTGAAATTGTTTTTGAAACGTATAAACACTAGCAATAATATAAAATGCTTTTGTTTTATTCGTATCAAGCATATTTTGGCCATTATAAGGTAAAACTCTATCCTCCGGTTTGCGTTGCACTGTGTGATGGGAACTGAGTCTTATAATGGCTTCATTTTTGTAAAAAGCATTGCGATGTTTAAAAGATTTACTTGTTTTGAGCACTGGAAATCCAATGGAGTAAACCCGTTCCGCGTTAGCAGCGTGGTCATGTGATTGGCCTTATTAGTCTTATAATGGCTTCATTTTTGTAAAAAGCATTGCGATGTTTAAAAGATTTACTTGTTTTGAGCACTGGAAATCCAATGGAGTAAACCCGTTCCGCGTTAGCAGCGTTGCACTGTGTGATGGGAACTGAGTCTTATAATGGCTTCATTTTTGTAAAAAGCATTGCGATGTTTAAAAGATTTACTTGTTTTGAGCACTGGAAATCCAATGGAGTAAACCCGTTCCGCGTTAGCAGCGTGGTCATGTGATTGGCCTTATTATTAAAATAAGTTAAGTAGATTTCTCATACCAGTCCCATGACTGACTCGTAGTTTGTTTCACTTGCAAACTTGTGTGCCCTATTTTCTACATGGGCAGCCTTGTATTCAGGTTTTAGCAGGCTCTTTCTGGATAGCTATGGAGCTGAAGATGGATTCTATCACTTCTTTCTTTTTATGTTGTTCAGCTCATGTTGTACATATTATGTTTTGATTCCGCTGTAGACATTTTATGTAAAGCTGAAACTGTATTTTGTATTAAGTATGATCCTGTATACTGTGTAACTCTGATGATTATCTGGTGTATTTATATATTTTTGTTCGGCTGTTATCTATTTATGTGTTATATTCCAAAGATTACCCTTGCCATCGTGGAACGGGGGTTTGGGGTCGTCACAACCGAAGTTGTCCAAAACTGAAGCACTTTCCCCACTACCTTTCACTATTGCATTATTAACTTTTTGCACATTTGAACAATATGAACTATTAAACAATTTAGGTTTGTCTTTCCCATTATCACTTAGTAACTGATTCAAGCAAAAGTGTACAGCTCCTCGAGGTATTTTAACTGAAATCCCTTTTGCACCAAAAGTTCATAAGCCACATGAAAATTTCTTCAGATTTTTGCAGTTTTCTATAATAGTTGCCATCCCGACATTGGTGATTTCTCTACATGCTCGCAACTTCGATTTGGTCAAATTAAGGCAAGATTTGGAAATCAAACCGAGAGCATCATCATTAATACTTCAGATCTGCGGTCACACATCAAATTAAGCTTCGTGACCGATATCAACCTTCATCGAAACCATAATCAAAATTGACAACCCAAGTTGCAAACCCTTTCGCTGGACAACAACGTCGATTTGATGAATCCCGAAATACAAACTTCAATCGAGGCCAAAATCCTAAATCCAATTTGAATTTGAAAAGAAAAAAAGGTTTGTGTGAAGAAATAAGAATTGATTTGTGAAAGTTAAAAACTTAAACTGGCTATAGCAAGTTAATAGATAAGTGGGGTCAATATCGGAAGATGCCCTCTAAACTTGGGACTAACTAAAAATAATCCAATCGCTGAATTAATATGGAAAGATGCGTCAAACTTGAGATTAAATGTGTCAATTTATCCAAGAATATATGATACTTGATATAGGGTATATGGTATATGATACAATATGATATATGATATATGAAACTTTCATTTCAATATATTTGAAAGTAACAGGAAATAACATATTGTTATGTTATTTGAAATTGCACTATAGTATTTCTGTAACACCCCGCCTCCGCTAGGGTCACTCGCAAAGGAATGCACTAGCTTTAGAGGGGCATTATTGGTAAACATGCACAGAAATATCACAAGACAGAACATATAAAATAGCGGAAGTAAAATCAAACTTTCATAACATGAATAAATAAGGTCTAAAGCCTTTTACATCAGAGTACATCAAAAACCTGTCTTGCAATAGTTAAAGAAGCATAAAGACTTTTTCATAAATTATTCCCCAAGTAAACAGTAAAGTAGCCATAGCCAAGAGAAGTCCAAGCCATCCATGATGACCTTCAAGCAGAAGAAGTCCGAACTAAACAACAGTGTTTCCTCCCTGTAACCTGGGGGGAAACGGAAGAAAAGAGGCGAAACAAAACGGGTCAGTCAAAAAGACTGAGTAAGCCCTATCTACTATTAGCATAAAAACTAGTAAAGTTAACTGACATGAGAAACTGAGATGAACATAAGCATGATAACAAGATAGATAAGCTAACTCAAAATAACAGGATGAACTACTGAACTCAGATAAACTAAGGTGTCATGATAAATTACGATGTCAGGATAAAACAAGGTATCACATCGTCAGGTTTCTATCAAGTATAATATCCCAAGATACCTATCAAGTCTAACGTCCCATGGTATCTATCCTGTACATCTGCTCTGCACCTACCGTACTAGTATCCCAACCGTATCATGTGTTATCCATGAATGACCCTTACTCAAAAGTCGTATAATGGTCCATGTCAACCTAATATGTCGCATATATAGGTTACTCAACTCGTATATTCCTTTCCATGTAAATGTTCAGTCCCTTGCCGTAGACCATACGGGCTTTCCCATAAGATTTTATATTACTTTAACATAGTTCCATGATCCTTAAGATCGGTTTGGATTGTTACCCTAAACCTAGCTAGGGTCTTCCAACATGAATTATCGTTTGTACAACCAGGACTTATGCTACCTAGGGCTACTAGGGATTATGCTTACCTATTGCACGTTTTCGTATCTCGGTTTTGGTTCAACCACCCAGGGCCACTAGGAATTACGCTAACCGTCAACCGCGCCCTTTTTCCCACGCATTCATCGTGAATCGTTTTTCCATGACTGTATGCACATGTATCACATCGTGCCATCCGAGTCCTGTCACAGGGCAGATCAAGAAATACAGGACTCGGTCGGGAGCTTTCGATTTATCTGCCGATGCAGATGCTAAGGTCTGTTTTTCTATACGTGGCTATGGTCCCACGCGACCCCTCCCTCAACTAGTGAAAGACAAGACAGGATAAATCCTGTATGAGAACACACTACTGGCCAACCCACAATCCTAGCCTTACCGCAACCATAATTAGATAGCAATTATGGTCTATTGGGTGTTCTCTGCCTTTCCGTACGTACACGCTTGACCAAAGATGGTAGGTAGTCTGACGAAATGCTATCTAGGGTACGACCGTGTATCGTCGACTATCCCCTATCCATCCCCGTCTTTAGGTCGCTCGTATAGCAACCAAGGCATACTCTTGGCTCTTCTAACGCAGACCTTAACCTCTCATGAGCCTAGTATAATCACCTGGCAGCTCACAGAGGGATACCAAGAATATCCTCACGTTCCCCGAAGCTGCTGCTTCGTTACCCAGTTCGCTGGAGCCTTTATCTAAATCAGATACTTGCTCCTACTCGTATACTTAAACGATGACCTACCGTATCAGGTTACTCATCTATCTATGAACTGGTCTAAATTTTCTTGACTAAGAATTATTACTTAGTTATCCTTCAACTAAGGTTTACCACTTAGCCTTATTCCCGTTATCCTTGTTAACTACGGTTATCCACCTAATCCTCCGAACTAGGGTTTACATAATGGATTAAGTGTCACTTAAGTTTGTAACGACCCGTATTCTACGCATCATAGGATCGTAGGATATTTATTTCTTTCACATACGAAGTCGTATGGTCATGTAACTTTGGGAGACGACTATTGGGGTCATTTCCCATGTTCATGATTTTTCTCGATTTTTAAATGACCATTTTACCCCTAGTTGGCACTGTTTTGGCCATAACTTTTGACTGGAAAGGAATTTTGACCTTAAACCACTTCCATTGGCTTCGGATGATGGTTTCTCTTTCTGTAGAGTGGTCACATTAGCCAAACGGACTTACCGTTTGGGAGATATGGCTGAAACAAGTTTCAAATGGTGAAAAACAGCTTAATTGGGCTTAACCGGGTGATTAGCAGCTAGGCCCAAGGGGAATTTCGGGTTTAGAGGTATAGGAGGACTGATTAGGGTTAGGTTATCACTTTCATTTCAGTTTTGAGCCGCCACAAACCTTCTTGAGACCTTAGTAATGGCCTCCATCCTCTAAAACCACTCCAAAACACATTTTTAGTGAAGATTAAGCCTAAACTACATCAAAACAAGGCCAAATAGCAACAAAGCAAGGTTGGAGCTGCTGCTATACATAGGAATTCGACCCAAACAGAGGATATTTCAGATTTGGTGTTTTATTTTGTGGCCAAGGTGAGTGATAGCATCGTTTTGACACTAATTACAGTTAATTAAGGGTAACTAGTGAAGATTAGCGAATTTATACACTAATAAATTCTGGAAAAATGTTTAGAAATTCTTAAATAATATTTCATGCCTCTGTTAGAAAATTTAGGCGATTTGATTAAGTTTTACTAAGTATGTGCTTAAACATGTTTAAGAGGGATTATAGGAAAATGTGAGGTTTTAGCCACTTTTGATCCATTTTGGTTCATTCGAATTGTTGTTTGGTGTTTGTGGTTGTTCTTACATGTTGCTATGACTCTATGGTATGTTTTATGATTGATTAGAATAGTTAAATTGCTCGAAAACGTCGTCGAATGGCGTAGAAAGCTCGCTGGAAAGTTGCAGAAATGTGCAGGTTCCTAACCGGATCGGATCGGATGGGGGGGCTCGGATCGGAAATGTGAACTGGGTAGGAAACCCGACCCGAACCGGAGTTTGGCACATAGGAGACTTGGCGAGAAGGAAGGCCGTTTGCTTAGAATTGGAGTGGACAAGGGGATCGGAAGAAAAATTGGAGGCCAGATCGGATTGACTTGGAGACGTAGGGCTCGGATCGGAAGTGAACATTTGGGAGAACTAGCAAGAGGGAAGGCCACGCAGATCAGATAGCAAGGAGGGATCGGATCGGAATACGTGAAGAAATGAGGGAGCGGATCGGAGCACTGGAAGGAAGGACACCCGACCCGACCCGGAGGGGGACACCGACCCGAACCGAATGGAAAGGTGACAAAGTAGGGTATCCGACCCGAACCGAATGAAGAGATGACCACCGACCCGAACCGAACCGACGAGGTGATGACTACCGAACCGAACCGAATTCTAGAGCTGCTACTGCACGACAACTTTTCTGAAGACCCACTCCAATTCGACCAAACCCGAGATGCAAAGGAAGTCCAAATGAGAAGTTAGAGCTTAAGATTCAGATGGGGATCAACGAGTTCGCTTCATGGTTGGGCTTTGCTGCGGGACGCGTGCCAAGGAGTTATCGACGTCTATAGCTTTGGACCACTATGGTAGGAGGTACGAAGGCGGATTCAGGGCCATTATGGCATCGGTAGAACCAAGGGCTACGACCAATGAAGTGGGTCATTGAAATGTTTGGTCATGACTCCAAGTGTTTGGCTTGGTCACAGCAGGGTTTCTACAAGTCGGGATTCGTCGTTACCTCAGTTTGTCTAGTGTTCCAAAGTGGTAGATATCGTACGCTTTAGGCACTGAGCGAGAGATGTGAGGATGGTTGCTATGGATGATTTGTTTGCTATCATTGTGACATGCATACCCCACCCCCGTATTCTTACACTATTTATTATAGCACCTTGGAGTATTGTACGGTATGTGGTACTAACTCTTTGGTTGCAGGTCCAGGTATGGTTTAGTATACCTGTTATTGTTCTGTTTAAGATGCTTATCGCTCATACCAGGCTTTATGTCTGACCCAGAGTTTTATGTCTCCTCTTATTACTCTGGGTGCTCACACGAGCAGACTAGAGACAGGTTAGCTGGTGGTGCACGGGTAGATGATCCGGAGACGAGCAGGAGGCTTCCATGTACTATATACATAATATTCTCCCTGTGTTGTTGAAGATCACTGCTTGGGCATTGTTGGTGTATCTTCTACTTTAGCTTTCTTTTGTTTAGAGACAGTAAATTTGGAAAATTGTAATAAGCTGTATTTGGATTTCCGCTGCTTTGATGATTGATGTTGATTTTAGTTATCAGCTTATGCACTGTCTCACCTGTTTTATGTCAAGTATGTTATTATTATATTTTATTCCATGCGCTGTGAGACATTCTACAGGTTTCTTGATTAGTTCATTCTCTTCTTTCCTTTCTCCTGACGACCGTCCTGTGCTAGTTGGACATGTGTACAGCGCACTTTCGGAGGAAATGCAGACTGGTACGGGGCGGGCCGTCACACTTGGTATCAGAGCTCTAGGTTGCGTAGTTAACCTAGGGAAGTTATCAGGGAGAGATAATATACGTATACGAGAGAGCGTATTTGTGATTACTTTGGTTTTTAAAAGCTATATATATACTATTAGTAGTATAAGGATGAAGTCGTACTGCACTAGCACCACTGTGGAGTCGTTAATCGTTTCCTTTTTCAGATTGACGATGAGCCGATATACTAGAGATGCTGGTAGGGGAGCCAATAATGGGAATGCTGCTGACATGAGGACGATGTTTACTGACCTCATGAGAGAGATGCTTAGAGATGTACAGAGAGCAGCCCCCAATGGTGGAAATGGTGGTGGTCCAATGGTGCAGGCGCCAAGAGTCGACTTCGCCAAGCTTAATAAGGATTATACTAGCCTTGGTGGGAAGCCGTTCCACGGAACGGAGTCGGCTACGGATGTTCAGGATTGGGTGGATAGTTGCGAACGTATCTTCGAGGATTTGGGTATCGAGGATGCGATGAAGAGAAAGCTAGCGTCCCGTCAGCTGCAAGGGCGGGCAATGAATTGGTGGAATGCTATAAAGGCAGCTACTCCCGAAGATCAGATTACTTGGGAGCAGTTTAAGGCTCGCTTTAGTGAGAAGTTCATTCCAGCTGCTCAGAAGTCAATGCTGTTTAAGAAGTTCTTGGAGCTCAAGCAGAATGGGAGAGCTGTCTCGGAGTATATTGCTGAATTTGACACTTTGTCAAAATATGGGTTATCTCTTATTGATACTGCCGAGAAAAAGAATGAGAAATTCATAACTGGTTTGGATCAGTACTTAGGGGAAAAACTTATTAACCACATCGATGAGACGTTTGAATCGATTGTGGGGAAAGCGTTAAGATCGAAAAGTCTCTACCCTAAGCCGAAGACTGAGGGTGCATCCGCAGATGAGCCAAAGCCACAAGCAAGTGGTGGAGGCAGAGGTGGTTCCCAGAATAAGAGAAAACAGAATCAAACTAAGGATGGCCAGAAGAAAAAGAATAAGCAAGATGTGGAGTGCTTCAGCTGTGGTAAGAAGGGCCATTATGCTAGTAATTGTCGGGCCAAGCCAGCGGATAGGAAGTGCTTCAACTGTGGCCAAATGGGACACCACAAGGACAAGTGTCCACAGCCCCCTAAAGAAAAGCAAATGGTGAAAGCATACGCCCTTAATGCTATTCCTTCTTCGTCGAATGCCCCAACTGCGGCGGAGAAGGGAAAGAATGTCGTCATTCAAGGTATGCTTTCTGTTTATGATGTTCCTGTTAGAGTTTTGTTTGATACCGGAGCTTCCAGTTCTTTCATATCTAGTGACCTGGTAGATAGGTTGGGATTGGAGCCCGAGATTGTCGATAGACCTTTAGTAGTGACGAACCCGATTGGTGGTTCGACTAGCCTTAGCATGATTTGTCGTAATGTGGTCTTATCGAGTCATGGATGCATGTTTGTTTGTGATTGCTTTGTTTTGGGCTTTACTGGGTTTGGCATTATTTTGGGAGTAGATTGGCTCCAAAGATACGGGGTGGTGGTAAACTGTGAGGGCTTGTTGGTGACAGCTAGAGCGGATGATGGGCGGAGGATAGTGTTTGGTGGTCTACCCAGTAAGGGGGTATTGGCTAGTTTTCTAAACTCCCTCGACATTCCGCATAGTGAGTTGTCAGGTTTGCCCGTGGTTGGCCAGTATCCGGATGTTTTCGAAGAAGTGACCGGACTTCCACCACACCGAGAGATTGAGTTTCGTATTGATTTGATAAAGGATGCCAGGCCTATAGTGATGCCACTTCGTCGTATGGCACCAAGAGAGCAGCGGGAGCTCGAGGTGCAAGTCAGCGATCTTTTGAAGAAGGGATTTATCAGAAGGAGTATTTCTGAATGGGGAGCACCAGTTGTGTTTGCTACCAAGGCAGATGGTTCCCTTCGTTTGTGTGTAGACTACCGCGAGTTGAATAAAGTGACGAGGAAGAACAAGTATCCTCTACCGCGGATAGATGATTTATTCGATCAGTTGAGTGGCGCGAGAGTATTTTCTCAGTTGGATCTCGCGACAGGTTTTCATCAGCTTAGAGTGGAAGCTGAGAGTATAGCTAAAACGGCATTTCGAACGCCGTCTGGATTTTATGAATGGTTGGTTATGCCATTTGGGCTGACTAATGCCCCGGCATATTTTGTGGATCTTATGAATAGGGTATTCAGAGATCAGTTGAATAAGTCTGTTCTTGTGTTCGTGGATGATATTTTGGTCTATTCGAGGACAGAGGAAGAACACAAGGAACATTTAAGGGTAGTGATGGAGGTGTTGAGAAAACACCAATTGAAAGCAAAGTTTTCTAAGTGTCACTTCTGGAAGAGGGAAGTGAGGTTCTTGGGCCATGTTGTATCAGAGAATGGTATTGTCGTGGACCCAGCAAAGGTGGCTACGGTACAAGATTGGCCTACGCCCAAGAATGCAACAGATGTAAGAAGTTTCTTGGGATTAGCTGGATATTATCGTAAGTTTATCCAAGGTTTCTCCAAGATAGCAGCACCATTGACCCAGTTGACCAAGAAGAATCAAGCTTTTGTCTGGGATGAAAGGTGCGAGAATGCATTTAAGAGTCTAAAGGACAAGTTGACAAGCGCACCAGTGTTAGTCATTCCTAAAGGGGATGAAGAGATGACGGTATACACGGATGCCTGTGGTACCGGACTGGGAGCTGTATTAATGCAAGGCGGTAGGGTTGTAGCTTACGCAAGTCGGCAATTGAAACCGCACGAGAGAAGATACCCTACCCATGATTTAGAATTGGCAGCGATCGTGTTCGCGTTAAAGATGTGGAGACACTATCTCTTGGGAGAAAGATTTGAGCTGTTTGCAGATCATAAGTCGTTAAAGTATCTCTTCTCTCAGAAAGATCTGAATCTCCGTCAGCAGAGATGGCTAGAGTTCTTAGCTTCCTATGATTTTGACATCGCATATACACCGGGAAAGGGCAATGCGGTGGCTGATGCATTGAGTAGAAGACATGCCAGCCTAGGGGCTATGTTCCTTGAATGGAAGCAACTGGAGTTTATCGCAGAGTTTGATTTCAGACCAAAGTGCGAATTGGATCCAGAAATGTTAGCAAGTTTGACGATCAGACCCACTTTGATTGAACGAATCGGCTCTAGTCAGAGGGACGATCCTAACCTATTGGAAATCATCTCCAAGTTAGAGATGGGTATCGATGAGGAGATGAACAAGTATGGGCTTGATCGAGATAGATGGCTTAGAAAGAATGGAAAGCTTGTTGTACCCAATGTCAATGGATTGAGAGATGAAGTGCTTAGAGAATGTCATCACTCAAAGCTGACTATACACCCCGGTGGTAATAAGATGTATCGAGATATGAAGCAGACCTACTACTGGGAAGGAATGAAACGAGACGTTGGGAAGTTTATATCCAAGTGCATGAATTGCCAGCTAGTTAAAGCCGAGCAAAAGAAGCCTAGTGGGTTGTTACAGCCTTTAGAAATTCCCGAATGGAAATGGGAGCAAGTCTCGATGGATTTCATCGATGGTTTACCAAGGACTAGATCGGGATATGACAGCATTTGGGTAATTGTAGATCGACTGACTAAAAGTGCAAGGTTTATACCAGTCAAATCGACCAGAACGGCAGCTAAGTTAGCAGAATTGTATATGAAGTGGGTAGTGAGATTCCATGGAGTACCTAAAAGCATTGTGAGTGACCGAGACCCGTTGTTCACTAGTGGGTTTTGGAAGAGCTTACAAGAGGCTCTAGGGTCAAAGTTACATCTCAGTACCGCCTATCATCCTCAGACCGACGGTCAGACGGAGAGGGTGAACCGTATTTTGGAAGATCTCTTGAGAGCATGTATATTGGATTTTGGTGGATCATGGGATGACCATTTGCATCTAGTAGAGTTTGCATATAATAATAGCTACCAATCCAGTATCGGTATGGCTCCATTTGAAGCTTTGTATGGAAGACCGTGCAACTCACCATCATGTTGGATAGAGACTGGCGAGAAGTTTATGCTTGGACCAGATGTGGTGAGGGAAACTTCAGATAAGATTAAGATCATTCAACAACGAATGAAGGCTGCCCAAGATAGGCAGAAGAGTTATGTTGATAAGAGGAGAAGAGACTTAAAATTCTCCGTTGGCGACTTGGTGTTTGTCAAGATTTCTCCGTTGAAGAGCGTAATACGATTTGGCAGGAGAGGCAAGTTGGCACCAAGATTTGTTGGCCCGTTCCCTGTTCTTGAACTAATCGGGAATTTGGCATATAGAATTGACTTACCAGAGAAGATGGCGGGAGTTCACAACGTATTTCATGTTTCCCAACTAAGGAAGTTCGTTCACGACTCAGATATGACTATTTCACCTGATCAGTTAGAGGACTTCGAAGTAGAACCCGAGGCGGTTGGGAACCGCAAGCCGGCCCGTATTGTCGAGCACGACATGAAGCAACTTCGAAGAAAGGCGGTGAAGCTAGTCAAGGTACAGTGGAGCGAGGACGAGAGTGATTGTACTTGGGAGACAGAGGAGGACATTAGGAAGACACACCCAGAACTCTTTGCCTGGTAAGATTTTGACTTCGATTTAGTTTTCCGCATGCTAGGATAGGCTTGTTTGCTAGTTTTGCATGTTTGATTGTTGTACGTGGTTGTTAGGCATGCAGGATCCTTTGTATGTTTTGGGTTAAGGAATTTCGGGGACGAAATTTCTTAAGGGGGGGAGAGTGTAACGACCCGTATTCTACGCATCATAGGATCGTAGGATATTTATTTCTTTCACATACGAAGTCGTATGGTCATGTAACTTTGGGAGACGACTATTGGGGTCATTTCCCATGTTCATGATTTTTCTCGATTTTTAAATGACCATTTTACCCCTAGTTGGCACTGTTTTGGCCATAACTTTTGACTGGAAAGGAATTTTGACCTGAAACCACTTCCATTGGCTTCGGATGATGGTTTCTCTTTCTGTAGAGTGGTCACATTAGCCAAACGGACTTACCGTTTGGGAGATATGGCTGAAACAAGTTTCAAATGGTGAAAAACAGCTTAATTGGGCTTAACCGGGTGATTAGCAGCTAGGCCCAAGGGGAATTTCGGGTTTAGAGGTATAGGAGGACTGATTAGGGTTAGGTTATCACTTTCATTTCAGTTTTGAGCCGCCACAAACCTTCTTGAGACCTTAGTAATGGCCTCCATCCTCTAAAACCACTCCAAAACACATTCTTAGTGAAGATTAAGCCTAAACTACATCAAAACAAGGCCAAATAGCAACAAAGCAAGGTTGGAGCTGCTGCTATACATAGGAATTCGACCCAAACAGAGGATATTTTAGATTTGGTGTTTTATTTTGTGGCCAAGGTGAGTGATAGCATCGTTTTGACACTAATTACAGTTAATTAAGGGTAATTAGTGAAGATTAGCGAATTTATACACTAATAAATTCTGGAAAAATGTTTAGAAATTCTTAAATAATATTTCATGCCTCTGTTAGAAAATTTAGGCGATTTGATTAAGTTTTACTAAGTATGTGCTTAAACATGTTTAAGAGGGATTATAGGAAAATGTGAGGTTTTAGCTACTTTTGATCCATTTTGGTTCATTCGAATTGTTGTTTGGTGTTTGTGGTTGTTCTTACATGTTGCTATGACTCTATGGTATGTTTTATGATTGATTAGAATAGTTAAATTGCTCGAAAACGTCGTCGAATGGCGTAGAAAGCTCGCTGGAAAGTTGCAGAAATGTGCAGGTTCCTAACCGGATCGGATCGGATGGGGGGGGGCTCGGATCGGAAATGTGAACTGGGCAGGAAACCCGACCCGAACCGGAGTTTGGCACATAGGAGACTTGGCGAGAAGGAAGGCCGTTTGCTTAGAATTGGAGTGGACAAGGGGATCGGATCGGAAGAAAAATTGGAGGCCAGATCGGATTGACTTGGAGACGTAGGGCTCGGATCGGAAGTGAACATTTGGGAGAACTAGCAAGAGGGAAGGCCACGCGGATCAGATAGCAAGGAGGGATCGGATCGGAATACGTGAAGAAATGAGGGAGCGGATCGGAGCACTGGAAGGAAGGACACCCGACCCGACCCGGAGGGGGACACCGACCCGAACCGAATGGAAAGGTGACAAAGTAGGGTATCCGACCCGAACCGAATGAAGAGATGACCACCGACCCGAACCGACGAGGTGATGACTACCGAACCGAACCGAATTCTAGAGCTGCTACTGCACGACAACTTTTCTGAAGACCCACTCCAATTCGACCAAACCCGAGATGCAAAGGAAGTCCAAATGAGAAGTTAGAGCTTAAGATTCAGATGGGGATCAACGAGTTCGCTTCATGGTTGGGCTTTGCTGCGGGACGCGTGCCAAGGAGTTATCGACGTCTATAGCTTTGGACCACTATGGTAGGAGGTACGAAGGCGGATTCAGGGCCATTATGGCATCGGTAGAACCAAGGGCTACGACCAATGAAGTGGGTCATTGAAATGTTTGGTCATGACTCCAAGTGTTTGGCTTGGTCACAGCAGGGTTTCTACAAGTCGGGATTCGTCGTTACCTCAGTTTGTCTAGTGTTCCAAAGTGGTAGATATCGTACGCTTTAGGCACTGAGCGAGAGATGTGAGGATGGTTGCTATGGATGATTTGTTTGCTATCATTGTGACATGCATACCCCACCCCCGTATTCTTACACTATTTATTATAGCACCTTGGAGTATTGTACGGTATGTGGTACTAACTCTTTGGTTGCAGGTCCAGGTTCAGGTATGGTTTAGTATACCTGTTATTGTTCTGTTTAAGATGCTTATCGCTCATACCAGGCTTTATGTCTGACCCAGAGTTTTATGTCTCCTCTTATTACTCTGGGTGCTCACACGAGCAGACTAGAGACAGGTTAGCTGGTGATGCACGGGTAGATGATCCGGAGACGAGCAGGAGGCTTCCACGTACTATATACATAATATTCTCCCTGTGTTGTTGAAGATCACTGCTTGGGCATTGTTGGTGTATCTTCTACTTTAGCTTTCTTTTGTTTAGAGACAGTAAATTTGGAAAATTGTAATAAGCTGTATTTGGATTTCCGCTGCTTTGATGATTGATGTTGATTTTAGTTATCAGCTTATGCAATGTCTCACCTGTTTTATGTCAAGTATGTTATTATTATATTTTATTCCATGCGCTGTGAGACATTCTACAGGTTTCTTGATTAGTTCATTCTCTTCTTTCCTTTCTCCTGACGACCGTCTTGTGCTAGTTGGACATGTGTACAGCGCACTTTCGGAGGAAATGCAGACTGGTACGGGGCGGGCCGTCACAAAGTTCATGATATAACCCGTCTACAAATCATGTCAAAATTGGCTAAGTATCCAAGTCCAAGACTTAACCCTATAAACCATGCTCACGTTGGTTACGTATGTATTAAGCAATTCACGACTTAACCTCGTCCAATTATAATTCTAGATTGGTTAAGTATATATTAACTTGACCCTGTCAATTTACTTAGTCAAATCGGTCAAGTGTATTCAAGCGATTCGTGACTTAGCCTTATCATGTTTTCACGTTAGATCGGTTAAGTATAGGTTAACTTAAACTTAACCTCAATAAATTCACGAGTTAGATTGGTTAAGTATAGGTCACTTAACCACCTCCAATCATCATGTTAGATTAGTTAAGTGTTTAACTTAACTCCATTAAACTACCAAGTGGGATTAATTAAGTCTAGGCTAACTTAACCCCATCCGATTTCCATGCTTAGACTAGTTGAGTCCAATCTTAACCCCATCCATTAACTGCATTTTTCGGTTAAGTGTCATTAAGAAAACTTACTTAACCTTACCAAATTATCGTGTTGGATTGGTTAAGTGTTGGTTAACTTAACCCCGTCCACTAGTCGTATAAAAATGGTTAAGTGTCATTAGGCAAATCAAATTACTTAACCTACCCAACCTTGTCATGTCTTGTTAAGTATCATTAGCCTAATCAATTTACTTAACCCATTTGTCCATGCCATATTTGGTTGAGCGTTATTAATCAAATTAACTTAACCCTATCATGTGGCATCAATTACTTAATGCACCTCAACCTCTCACATTAGACTTTGTTGTGGTTACTAGTTAAGCCGGTCGGTTCCGGGTAGCTTTACACCACAACTTGGTCTAACCTCGGGTTCAAGCACAACATGACCAACTTCTCACATTGGGTCCTATTGTTTGCAACTACTAGTTAGGCCGGTCGGTTCCGGGTAGTTTTACGTTGCAAACTCAACCCAACCTCGAGTTGGCCACACTTATATTATCTAAGTGTCATGTCCATCATGTTTCCAAAACATGTTACAAGTTTTCAAGCATTTGGGTAGACCTAACTTAATAGGTAAATTCCCAAAGGGTAGACCTAACTTAATAGGTAAATTCCCAAGCTTATGTTTTTATGCATACTTACATGTCAACTTCCATGTTATATTTCATGTTTTCAAGTATAAACACATGTCATATTTAACGTTACATGTTGTCATGTTTATACCCATTTACCCAAATCATGTTCACGTTATTATGTTTTCCCATAATGTGACCCCAACGCTTTTAAACTCGCATAATGGATTCAAAGAAGGAACTTGTCAAAGGCATGACAAAAGGGGGTATAAAGCCACTAGTTGAACATGGTGGCAAATGAGACATAATGTGTTCATTAACTTGCATGTTACATTCTTAAGCCTAAAAAACATGCATAAACCCAAACTTGGCACATAAGCAAATCATGGTGACAAAAGACATGGAATGATGACTAGTAACTCGCATATATCATCATATAAGGGTTATGATTTCATATGCAAGTTGACATAAAGGTTATGAAGGTTCTCATGTTGCATAATGCAACATTTCAACCCAAAGGTTGTAGCTTTTAGCTCACAAGATCAAGATAATGACTTCATAAACTTGCATGACATGATAGCATGTATCATTCTCAAGGATCAAACCCAAACTTGCAACATGAACATTTAACTTCATAGTTAATATCTAAGAGTAGGAAAAGGGCTTACATTTCTATGAAGGCACAAATCGATTAAATGAAAGATTGAGACAAAGCCTATGCATGTCATCATCCTAAAACCCAAAGATGAAAGCTCCAAATCCATCAAAACCCCATCTTTATGAACAAAGATCAAAGCTTTAGCCTTGAAATCAACTTGAGAGGCTCTCATACTAACATAGAAACTCTCTAACACTCTCATGATCATGAAACCTCTCATAGGAATTTACTTAGGAATTTTAGAATGAGGGTAGAGGCCATGAGAGTGAAAATTTTGCCATAGTTTAGTTGCAAGAATGAATAATGAGGGTTTAGGGTAGGCTTAGGGGTGTTTTTATAGAGATTAGGGTAGTTTTAGGCCCTTAGATTAACCCTAGGATGGATCTGAGCCATCAAACCACGTTGGAAGCTTCCAGAACAAGACCAGAGACAAGTGCAGGTGCACCAAGCCAAGATGGCTCGGCCACCATATGTCGACCCCCAAGTCGACAGGGCTGTCGACTTGGGTGAGGCCATGTCGACTCCCAAGTCGACAGGGCTGTCGACTTGGGGTGCCTGGCGGGAATTTTTCCCGCCTTGCCTTCCAGCCCTAATTTTCGAAATTAGAACTCGTTTTTGAACTTGAATTTTCTGAAAACTTCGTCGGACCATAACTTGGTCATACGGACTCCGATTCTCGAAAACTCAGACTCTATTTCGCGTATTTTTCCGAGACGAACGCAATGGCATAGCCCGTTTTACTTGATTCAGAATTTAAAATTAAATTCTGCCTTGATTCTCGTCTTAACATGTTATCGAAATACGGGTTGTTACAATTTCCACAATTGCCCAGCAATTCATCATTTTAGAAAGAAAAAAAAACAGTTGTCTTCGTACTTAAATGTCACTCCAAACTATCATTTCTAATATCATTTAAATACCATTAAAATTTGTAACTATAACGATACATCAAATTGTGATAAAAAACTGTAATTTCAAATAAAGTAAACATGCCAGTAAACTTTGTAAAATAAAAAAAAAAGCTATATTAAGCTATCACTTTTAATGTTATCAATATTTTAGGCAATTTCACAAATAATATGTCATATGAAACTATCAATACACATGACATAAATATGCCACTAAAAATGATCTCATTACAAAAAAATTATATGAAACTATCATTTAAAGATATAATTACACATCACAAATAATGCTACCGGAAATCATGGTTAACATGCTATATAAGACTATCGATGGACTTGCAATTTGGTTAGTAAAACAACATATATTGGGTACATATTGGTTTATATAGGGACCCGATTAGGTTTGAAATTTAGATGACTTTTACGTCTCATAAGTACTAGATACCCGATTAGGTTTTGAATCCGGACATCTTTTGTATTTTCTAGTTTTTTGGGTTAAAAAATATATCTTAAGTATTGGTCGGTTTTCAAATGTATCCAATTAGGTTTGGAATTTGGTTTTCTTTCACATCCTATAGGTAATCGATTATTTTTGGAATCTAGATGTCTTTTACATCCCATAAGTACCCGATTTGGTTTGGATTCTGGATGTCTTTTACATTCCATAGGTACCGGATTATGTTTGGATTTCGGATGTCGTTTACATCCCATAAGTATCTGATTAGGTTTTGAATCCAGCTATTTTTTTTTTACATCCCATGAGTAGTTGATTATATTTTAAATCAGACTTTCTTTTACATCTCATAAGTACCAAATTAAGTTTGGTATCCTATTATCTTTTGCATTACGTATTTTTTCGATTAAACAATATATCTTGGGTATAAATTAGTTTTCGTATGTATCTGATTTGATTTGGAATTCAGATGTTCTTTACATTCCGTACTTTGCTCAATTAACATTATATCTTGGATACATATTAGGTTACATAGGTACCTGATTAGCTTAACTAATACATGCTATTCTAAACTATCCTTTTGCATACCTTAAATATGCTAGTGCATTTTGTAATTAAATTGCTATATTTAGTTACTGCTTATTTTAGACATAGTAGTGGAATTCATAACTCAAATACTATTTTAAACTATCATTTTCTATGTTTGATATATATTGGTGTATTTTGAGATTAGAATTTATATTAAATCTCTTTTGCACATTTTACTCACAATGTTGGAGTTTATAAGTAGAATGATTCATTTGCATACTTTAAACATAGTAGTGGACTGCATTACTCAAATGTTACCTTATTTTATCATATTGTATACAAAAACATGCAAATGGAATTTTTAATTAAAATGTTATATTAATTATCATTTTGCGCGTTGTAATTTTGATATCGAACTTTATTACTAAAATCAAGGTTTTAAATCTCGGATATTGGTCGCGTTTCGTCTCGGGGATTTTATAGAATCAGTCTCGTATCGGGGCAGATCTCGGACGACATGAGTTTAACTCGGGAGTTCGTCTCGGATTTTCATCTCGGGTCTCAGAGTTCATATCGGAATAATCTCGGGGTACACGGATGTTAAAAATGTTATTTTAACAAAATAATTTTTATGAATGCTATTAAAAACATAGTAACTTAAACTTAAAATGCAAAATAACTTTAGTATTCTTTATTTTGTGAAAGATCATTCATACTCTAAACCGTAATATGCTTAAAATATAAATATTGTTAGACAGGAAACATTAAAAGGATCCAAAACATTAAAAAGTTCAGCATAAATAGACCATAAAATACATAATTTCATAAGCAACATGTATGTAGAAAGGCAAATATGAAAATCATAAGCATTGTAAAACTTATACGAACATACAATATAGTCATTTAACATGCAAAATGTAAAATAACAAAAGATTGCTATGATTATATTTGAGTTTTTTAATTATTGTTCTAGTTCAGGCACATATTTAAATTTTAACCAAAAAAACTATGATTTCGGACGATATTCTAGTATTTCGTCTCGGTCGATATATCGTTCGATATTGCAAAATCTCGGGCGATATATTCGATAGGAGACTTAGAGTGATATTTGTTGTTTCATTTCGGAAGGAGCCCAAAACGAGATCTCGGGTGATATTTGCTAGATTTGAAATAGTGACTAAAATACTACATTAAACTTTCAGTTTGAATACTTTAATTGTGGTAGACTTTCCTAATTTAATGATATGTTAAACAATCATTTTGTATACATAAAACATGCTATTGGACTTTGTGCTTGCAATGATACATTAAATTTTATTTTTTCCATTGTAATCACAACATTAAACTTCATAACTAAAATACTACAATTTTGCAAAAAACTTCATGCTTAACTATTTGCAATGTAACTGTGGTACACCGGTCTATCATTATACCTATTTAGATTCTCTGTTCACATTATGGTATTGTATTTTTAAAAGGTTAAATGTTATATTAGTCTACCATATAGCAAATTAAACACAATTTGTTATATTTAAATACATAAATGTTATGTCTGACTATCATTGTGGCTTGTAATTTACACATGTTGTTCTTTGATCAATAATTTTAGACCTTACCAACATTTAAACAAAATCTAATACATTTGAAGGCATAACATCAATACTTGCATTCGAGGACTTTTCCATTTATACTTCGTTGACGTATTGCTTTTTCAGCCTCTTTATTTATTTATTTATTTTTATTTTTTTTGGCATCAATTTTGCAGCCCTCGACTTTAATGTTCCAGTTTCACTGGATTTGTTTTTCGATCGAAGAGTCAATGACGGATCTGTTCACTTCGATGTTCTATGTTTGAATATCCATGTCGATATCGACAAATCGGGATTTGAGTTGACGAACCCATCAACATTGATCAAGTTTTCATCTATTTTTAACGAAACACCACATTATGATGATTTAGTTGTTGTCTATGAACTTGTCGATTGTAATAAAACCGTAAATTATTTGAATAGTGAATGAAGAAGAAACAATTGGTTAGTGGGCCTGAAGAAAGATGTGGCGAGAAATATGGTTGCGTGTCCTTGAAAAAAAAAATGCTGCGTTAATATATATTTTTTCCCTTTAAACTAATTTCCGCTAAATAGTATTTGCTAATTAATTGAATAAATTACTTACATACATCATTCTCAACATATATATTATGTACATATATAAAGGCGATTAAAAGAAATTTATTATATATACACACATATATATTGTTTGTATAAGCTATAAAACATAGATTGCACAAAAAAAAAAAAAAAATTTTAATTAATGATTTATATATTTCATATCAATATTTATCATATATTATAATAATAACAATGTTCTCATTTTAATATTAAAATAATAAATAATATTTTTAATAATGTTGTGGTGTTCAACGCATGGTTTACTTGTAAATGTAAAAACAGAAAAATGGAGTGTTGCAAACGTAGGACAAATCCCACATGGCTGCCCAAGATCAATTTCAAGAAACAGGCCAATTGAGGTGGCTTTCTGATTGGAAAGCCGAGGATTCAATCACTCGCATCCATGCAATCACATGCAAGTCATCACTGTGCCAGCTATCCCTTGCGTGGCCGTGATGTCAAATCATTCTCACTTCGGTACTCCACCGCCCAATAACGGTTCCGGATCGAACGGTCCAGACCACAGTATCTTTGCTTGATCAAGGAACGGTATTTACTTGCCAACGTAGCTTACTTGTTTTCTTCTTCACTGTTTTCAAATTTTCGTTCCACTTGTCTAATTTAACCCCAAAATCGTCCCAGATTCAGTGTTCCACTTCGGTTTGATTGCCTACCCTCAGTTTCCGGTGGTTTTTTATCTGCGAGAGGTAAGCGATTTCTGTACATTATGTTGCATTCTTCATTTTTTTGAAGATTAATTGTGGAAAATTTCAGCAAAATGATCATTTGGTATTGCGTAGGTTTCGTGTATTACTTCTTGTTTGCTGAAGTATTCTACTACCGTAACTGTAAGCTAGTTGAATACTAGTTTGAGCTGGAAACCCTGAACAAAACTAATTGCTTTGTTCAGTTTGTTGTGCAACTGTCATATTGTTTACTGCTATAGAATGGCGCTTCAAGAAATAATCTCACGTCCTTAAGAATTATAATTACGGGAAAGAAGTGTGTGTGTGTATGTATATATTCCTGATTTTAAAATATTTAGATCTTTTAACCGAAATACAGCAAAGGGTTATCAATATGTAAATAGCAGTAGCAAAGTTTTCTTCTTTTTTGTTCTTTTCTTCTAAAACTCTAGCTTCTTTGGTCTAAAATTTCCGTTTGTCTTTCATATTTCAACTGATTTTCGGGGTTTTCTTTCTTCGATTGGGATGTGTTAATATTTTATCGACTGACTTAATCCATATGGCTACTAATTCACATGGAAATAATTTGCAAGTGCACTTGTGATAATAGAGATGTTCAAAATTAATGGATGAAGGGTGAGAAGTACTGCTTAGCTCACACTAGACAGTTTAATGATGGTAGCACGATAAGTGTTTTTTTTTTAAAAAAAAAAAAAAAAAAAAATTAATGTTTAGGTACCTTCTTTTTAAATCATTTTGAAGTACTTCTTAGTTTTGTTACTTTATTGGTGTGAATGTTAAGGTATGTTTTAATTTTTATGGATTTTGCGAGTCCTTTGTAACACATCGATATTGCTTTATTCGTTTATAAGTTAAATATGCTTTTGCTTGGTTTAGATTTAATTTAGAGTATTTGACATTGTGCACGTGGTATGCATTATGATGTTTAAATCTTATTTTCTGTAGGTCTTTTTTGCTGCATTTAACATAATTATTTAGCTTTGATTAGGTTGAAGAACAAAGAAATCTATTTCATAATGACATAAAACGTTAACTAAAATATGTTTTTATACAAACTACAAAAAAAATCTTATCCTACATCATCATTAAACCTCTTATCATGAACTGAACAATGCTTCCTATCTTTGGTTGTTAATTTACAACACCGCCAATCCCCACAAATGAACTTGCAAATCTTATTTCCACGCTAGATACTCCAATTCGAAATTAGTATACAAATTGATTAAATTAACTGATAAAGTGAAGTGACAACGGCAAGATCTCGGTTGCAGACGAAAAATCCCAAAAAGCAGTTATAATATGAAACATGAATGAAAATTTGAGATGAAATGAACAAAGAATTTTTGAAGATAATTGAATGAGGAAGAAGATGCAATGAATTTTTTTATATAGACGATTAAACCCAAGAAATTGAACCACATGAAAAGGGGAAGCAAAAAAAAGGGTGTCTCTCTCTTTTTTTTTTTTTTTTTTCTTTTTCTTTTTTTTTTGGGTTTAGGGGTTTGCGGGTGTGTGTGGGGGGGGGGGGGGGGGAGAGGGGGGAAGAAGGAGGAATGAGTAAAATTGAAAATTGTATTCCGTTTTTAAAATATGGACTTCCAGATTTGTATGATTCCTTCTGTCTGGTAATTACAATTTGTAAGGTTTGCTTGTTTGATAATAGCTTTTTAAATACGGAAAATGAGTTTCTTCCTGTAACTTAAATGGTTGACAAAGAAAATTAGTTTTTCGATTTAAAAGTAGCGGATAGTAAATCGCATAATTAGAACTTGTTTTTAACTTCATATTTGACATCTAGGTTCGTCTGTTTGAAACATTATACTATCTATTTTCATTTAAACAAAGCTTAAACTATCAACTAAAAAAACTTTGATTGTGCTTAGATATATTTGTAGCATGATCCATGAATGTAATTGGCATGACACTCCGCTAGCATCAATAAATTCATTAGAGGGAGATAACTAAACGTGTCATGAGAGAACCATGATAATGTATATGATCTATGCGTCGCTCTATTTTTAAGGGGAATGTTTGGTCTCCCATGGCACAGTAGAACTCCACACTTTAAGTGCAGTGCACTTCTCCTCCATTGAGGAAAATGACCATGCACTTAGAGTACACAGTCATTAGCTATGTGGCATGATAGTGGATATGATCCACAGATCTGGGACTGCAAGTGTAGTGTTTGTCCTATCTGGTAGGATTTGGTTGGGTAAATCCAAACGAAGGATAAACAAGTTGTATAAGTCTGTCTTAAGATCTTATGTTAACCATCAACAAGAGATAATTTTGGATTAAAAATTGTGAATACATTTTCCAAATGCTCAGATGAAGCATAAATCAGTAACAGTCAGTTTCCTAAGAACCACCCTTCTTATTACTTCTCAAAATTACAATTGAAAAAATTCAAAAAAAATTCAAAAAAAAAAAAAAAAAAAAAGGGCACTGCAAGTTGAACCAATAAGCTATGGTTGAGAATAGAGTTTTGATCTCAATGGTGACGTGCTGTTGAAGCCCCATTAAATCATCGCAAGGTCCTCAATCCATAACGCTCTTCGACCACTATCCTATTTTAATTCAGCATTGTTAAGAAGTAGACCTGCTCCCAGCCACGATATTTTCTGTTACATCTTTAAATCAAGACTTGTTAGCGTCATTTTTAGAAATACTAGTGTATAAAGGTTGATTTGATTTATTCTCTTTTAAACCAAATCTACATAGTTAAGGTGAAGACCTAACTTTAAAATATAAGTGCTCAATATAAGTCAAAAATCTATAGAAGCCACGATAATCTGCATAAGTCATGATATTCTTTGGGTTCGTATAAGATTATTATTATTATTATTATCATTATTATTATTATTATTATTATTATCATTATTACTATTATTTACACAAATGACTTAAGAATGAGAATAAACTAATTTTAAATACTATTTTCCACTATATCCCTATATCATTTTTTGTACTTTCACCGTTATAGACTCATAGTGTTTTAACTGCGCTGAACAATGAATGCTCCTTGGCATTTGGAGAAACATAGATTGAAGAAGAGGAAAGGAAAAAAAAAAACTTGAAGATGAACCTTTTTTTCACTCCCATAATTTCGACACCAGTTCAAGTTGTCACTGCTACACACACATGCATATCAAATGAATTGGTATTCCCTGAAGGCTAATGTCCACAGTCATTATTTTCATTAATCACGGAGAGATACAATCAACTATTTTTATTACAACAACAACAAAGTCATAAATCCCAAACAAGTTGGGGTTGCCTAGACATGGAACACCAAAAATAAAAAATAAAAATAAAAAGGAGTTAAAATCTTCCGTAAAGGTAAAATAAAGGTTTGAAAAAGACAAAAACGAAGATTAAAAAGTTTCAAAAAAAAAGGAGTTAAAATCTTCCGTTTCAAACGAAGATATATATATATATATATATATATATATATATATATATATATATATATATATATATAAAAGGTTCTGATACATGGATTGCTAACTTCCATGCACCTCTATCCGAAGCCAGCTCTTCAGATATATTACAGTTCCTTAAGTCTCTTTTTGCTATCTCCTTCCATGTTATTTTAGGTCGGCCCCTACCTCTTCTTGGGCCTTCGGCGCGGCCTATAATTCTAACGTGCACTGGTATCAACTATTTTTATTAATCATTAAATTATTTCTTTCCACTTTTAAATATGCACAATTTTCCAAATGATGAATGTTGAATTACCATCCATCCACTTACGATAAGATGCGATATTCCAGTGGAAACAAAATTTGTTGTTTATCTTGTTAAATATTTGCTTCGATTTATATATAATTTTGTATCATAATCACAAATCTTAGCACTCTTATGACATAACTAATACCCTGCACTTCGAGTGCAAAGTTGTTTGCCTCATAGATAAATAAGTCGCAAAATATGGTATCTCAAATGACTTTATCATATTGAGGATACTAAATTTCACACATTTTTGGCCACATTTATCTTTGCTGCCTATCAGAAATAATAATCATGATGAAGTTATTCAAAATATTCCGTCGGGTAATCCCACATTTTTCAATTAATATTTTTGTATCACACACGGAAACACTTGAGAATATATGTCAAAAATATTCACACATCCAACAAGTGGTTCTCTAATAGTTTTGATTTGTACTATAGATATGTGAATTAGATTGATCGGTAATGCAGACATCACGTAAAGCTCTTCTGCAAAGAAGAGCTTCGGCATCTTCATTCCAGGGAAAAGGAAGCATGGAGAGCAAACAGGTGACACATAAGAAGTCTCTGTCAACTGTCCTATTATTGTGGATATTTGTTTTTCTTCTCAATTTTCCATGTCATGGGGGTGACAGTCTAGGTATGATATTTTCATTTGAAGTGTTTATTATGATGGTTATACTTCGTGATTATGTAAATGAACTAACACGTGTCACTACATGTTATTCATCAATGATAAATTAACACACTTAGTATAAGAAAAAGGTTGAATTTTGATTGTTATTTCACATCCATTCTGCCTGTGCTTAGATAAATGTCAAGCTGGATCTGATGAATACAACTTGCATGAAGCTCCGCTAGCATCGATAAATTTATCCAACTCTACAGAACCGACATACGGAGAAGAGCTCACTGAATCCAGTCTCATTACTCCTATAATTGAAAATGCACCCTTCTATATAGATAGGACAGTTAGTACAGAAGTGCTGGTTAGTATAGCCGATTCAGATACATCTATAGAAGAGCAAGAATCTATTGATTCCGAAACAAATCAAGGCAAAAACACTCGTGCAAAAAATGACAGATTGTCACGAGTTGCACCTGGTTTGGATGAATTCAAAACCAGAGCTATTGCCGCTAATGGGAAAACATTTGCTATTCAATCAAGTACCGTCGTTCATCGATTAGAAAATGCTGGAAAAGAATACAATTATGCATCTGCTAATAATGGTGCTAAAGTTTTAGGCTCAAATAAGGAGGCTAAAGGTGCATCTACTATTTTGGATAACGATAAAGACAAGTATCTTCGAAATCCTTGCTCGGCTGGAGAAAAGTTTGTCATTATAGAACTTTCAGAAGAAACATTAGTAGACACAATTATAATTGGAAACTTTGAACATTATTCTTCTAACTTGAAAGATTTTGAATTGTACTGTAGTTTAGAGTATCCAACTGATAGTTGGGATAGACTTGGAAATTTCACAGCTCAAAATATAAAACAGATACAGAAGTTCTATTTATCAGAGCCGAAGTGGGCAAGATATTTAAAACTCAATTTGTTGAACCATTATGGTTCGGAGTTCTATTGTACATTGAGTGTTGTTGAAGTATTTGGAGTCGATGCTGTTGAGAGGATGCTTGAAGGTTTGATTTCATTTGAAAATATAGATACTAGACAGCAATTCCATGATCAAGAACGAACTTCAGAGCAGGTCTCACAATTAGCATCTGATGATGGAGTTGAACGTAGACACCATGATGTTTCTGAGGAAACAAGTGAAGAATTACCTCTAGACAACCCAAAGGCTAAACATGACGTTGCTGAAGTTAGCATAACAGATACAGTTATGAGACCAGCACAAATAGGAAGAATGCCTGGGGACACTGTTTTAAAAATATTACTGCAGAAGGTGCAGTCTCTTGACTTAAATCTGTCCATTATGGAAAAGTACTTGGAAGAATTAAATGGTAGATATGCTGGCATATTCAATGATTTTGGCGATGATATGTCCAAAAAAGAAGTTTTGTTGGAGACAATTAAATCCCAAATTAAACATCTCCATAGCAGCAAGGAAAATTTGGTAGGTAAATTAAATTTGTAATTGTGGTTGTTCATTTAAATTGTTAGTCTGTGTCCCTATGCTCTTTATATATTTCCTTTGTATATTCAGGCCATGGCAGCCAGAGAACTCCAGTTGCATAAATCATTAGCTTGCTTGCAGTTGGAGAAAATTGTCCAGGACAACAAAGATCTCAGGTTTTTTCCCCAATTTATATTAATTTTTGCTGGAGTATTGTCCTTCTTGAATACTTTTATACTTCTACTGTATGTTTGTTTGAGATTATTTTTGAATCAATTAAGAAGCTGTAAGAAATCCAATCTTTGCTCCAGTATCAAGTTTTTACCATCATTTAACTAAGTATGCATGTTTTCAACCTAATTTTCTCCTTCGTAAGATATTTGGCCAAATTTTAATATGACCGTTCTCAGACCAAATCGGTAACATACGAATTTGAAATGTCATCTAAATTTCGCCATAACTTGATGCACTTCTTTCCCTCTTTGAACTTTGGACTATGATAAATTACAAATTTTTCGTGGTGGTTTACAATACTGAGAAGTTCATATTTTTCAATAGTAGGACTCAGGCTTTAATAAAGATACAAAATTTGAAATTGTTCCAACACCTACTAGCCTGGAGTTTTTGTTTTTCTTGAGTTAGTTTTGTGTGTAATGTTACTAGGCCTTGATCAGAATTTGTGGCAAGCCCATGTTTATGGAAAACGTGTTAAAGTTCATACTCTGAAGTCTGAAAGAAGGAAAAATATAAGCCGTAAACAAGCGCATAAGTCTCGTCTGGCTTTGAGTTGCTTATTTCTCACATTGTGACTACTTGACTGAGTTTAGGCAAACATTTTTAGTAAAACTTAATATTCCCTTAAATACTAAGATTGATATTTTTATATTTCTCTTCAGTTATACACTATTTCAGTATTTCCTTGTATTACACTAATATGCATCTTGTGACTTTTTGCAGATCAGGTTTTAATAAAGTACGAGACCACCATTTTGATTTAGAGAACAAAATCCTCGCGGTGACAACTATAAGTTCAGCACTTTGTTGTCTAGCAGCAGCAAAACTGTTTTTAGGTATGTCCATAAGCATGTTTAGAACTCAAAGCCCTAAAAATTATTGTGAACCATTCTCCCCTTGGTTTTTCTTGCTGCTAAACAGTAGCATTATAGCGGTTATACTTGTCATATAAAATTAACGAAACTATGTTTTACAAATGCAGAGATGCATTCTTGTAAATTGATGATAGATAGTCAGATAGGTTGAGTTTATAAACATGGTTAAACTTGAACAATAACCATCAAATTGTTTACATAAGGAATTCTGTAGTAATAGGAAACTATGTTAATTTTGTAGTAAACCAGCAAAAAATTAATTAATGAGCAATATGAATATGTATTCATGATAAAATTCATAGCTGTACGCTGATACATATCATGGGCTTGTGCAAAGAAGAAATACTAATTTATTACAAGGATGATATTACAATATGTCATGATTAATACATAAGTTATGTAAATCTCGCTCCAACCTTATTTTTAGAAAAACAATTTAGTTTTGTTTTTGTCTTCCAAATAACCAAGCTTGATGCTTCACTCCAAGTCATCAGACAAGGCGTACATCTGAAGTAATTTACCACATTCCGGTTTAGGAGTGTCTATGAGGAAGCCGAGAGAGTTGGCATAGCGAACATCTGAACTAATGCCACTGTCTTTAGCCAAGACGACACGAGCACGGTCCCTTCCTTTCTTGATCTCCTTGCAGTCTGCTCGTGGGCTTTCAACCAAAATAACCTCGCATATCTCATCATCATGATCATCATGATTGTCTATGATCTCGATGTTGTAGCTTCCGCTTGCTTTGTCGGTTACTCCCTCCACGTTCTGGAGAACCACTCCTGTTGTGTAGTTCTTGCATTCCAGTTTTACCTTAGCACCTACATTGTTATGTTTCTCGATCAGTTATTGAAATAAATCCCTTTGAATTACTTAAAATATCCTTTTATGATCTCAAAGTAAATCCCTTTGAATAACCCAAAATTCCTTTTTTATGATATCCTTGCATGCATTTTTATCAAACAGACGAGATCTCATATCTCTTATCCATGTCTCCTGCTATAGTCATCCGATTAATGAGTGGAATAAAATCCATTGTATCATATGAAATGATGATCAACAAATCAATAGTTAATAGTCGAATATTCACATGAGGACAGATAATTTGAGTTATTTATTAAATCAATCTCAATATTCTATCTACTTTACCAACCTTAATCTCTGTTTGTTTTACCACCCCATTTCCACTTTTTATCGAGTTTACAACATTTGGTTTATTTGGATAAGAAATAAAGAGTACAAGAAATAGGGCATACCGGGTATGTATTCCGTGGCCGTAGTTTCAAACCCAGCACGGCATGTGTCGCAGTAGACTCTGCCTTGGATGACGAATTTGGATGCAATGGATATGCTAACTAAACAGCTAAGAAGGCACAGTGTGATCAAAAGCTTACCCATGTTTCGGCTGTGTGTTTTCTTTTTTCCTTTTGAACTTCTTTTTCCCTTTTTTTCTTTTTCCTTTTTTTTATTTCAAATCTCTTTACCTCTGGTTAGAAAGGAGAATGAGGGCTTTTTAAGGGAAAAGAGGTAAGTTTTGGAGGTTAATATTGGTTGGTGCAGATTTATAGGAAATAAGGATGGGTAATATTCGTGGATGAGATAAATTTTAGTTAAAAACGTAAGGGAATTTGGTTTGATTGACCGAGTTAAAAGGAGGGAGTAATTGATTGAAAGGTGTCCGAAGTTGCTATATTTGGAAACAGATGCATTCTGTTTTTTTAAACATACTTTGATTTACCGCTCTCAAAGCAAATAGTTCACAACTGCAACCAAATGGAATCCAAGTTCTGTATGGTGGTCTTTTTTTTTTTTTTTTTTTTTCCTTTCCCTTTTTGCTCGGTATAACAATAACAGCAATACATATCCCGTTTCACATATTATTTTGTCCCAAAAACACAGAAGACCTGTCTAACTAAGGGACATTTGGTGTATATAGATCACACTTCTAAAACAGGCCAATACAATTGGCAATTATCATAGCAAAAGCTAGAGCAGTGTTTGGTTTAAATTAGAGCTGTTATGGTAATGGTAACCGTTACCTATACGAAAAAATCGTTATTATATCGATACTATTGGTAAACCAAAAATGAATACCGATAATTTACCGTTACCGCTGGTAAAATGTTCATTGGGATACCGATAAACTGGTAAACCGCTGACTGGTAATGACAAATTTACCGATACATAAAGCTATTAAACAATTAACACATTAAAATTTTAATAATGATAAAAAATAAATCTTTTTTTACTAATTCTAACCTCATTAATGTTTATATAAATATTTAAACTTATTTTAATTGGCATAGAAAAATTTACTTAGCTTATCACAAGATACTTACAACAATATGAAATAACAATTTTGTTAATCTTAAATTTTGAAATTAATAAAGCCAAAAAGAATTACAATTCTAAATAAATCTATAAGTATCTACATAAAATATGATAAACTTTCAAAAAAATAAAGGCTGGAATTCATTAAGATAGTGGAAAAAACAAAATTAACATGATTGGTATTACCGTTACTACTGGTATTAACATTTTTTTACCATTTTTTTATCGTTAATAATGGTAAAACTTACCGTTACCATACCAATAGCGTTGGTATATCAGTGCAGCTCGATATTGGTTAACACTGGTTTGGTACTGGTATGACAATAAAGTTTCCACAGGCTAACGAATCATACGGGGTTCGATTTCATCAAGTTTTCAAATTATCGTGATTTTCTGAAGATCACGTTTTTATTTTAGGCGTGGCGGCTCAAATGATTATTGACCAGAGAAGTAGAGAATTAGGTTTAACGATTGTGTAGGATATATGTATAGTGCTAGATAGTTTATTGGGAAAGTTTTATATATTATTTTATTAATTTATATTGTAACTTTGTTCGTATTTATCATTTAAAAATTCTTATGCTCACATACGATATCCAATTTTGATGAAAATGGACATACAGTTATGGTTCGACATTAAGGAACCAACTAAACTTGTTTCATCGAATATTGAGTCTGTTTGCTCACACAACGTTATTTTAAAGTCAAAATATTGTTCGATTCACATTTAAATTCTGCATGGTCATAAAATAACTCTGATTGGCGCAGATTTGAAATCTAGCAATAATTAATCATTAAGGATTTAATAAAATTCTTTCGTCAGAAACGGAGGTCGTTTGCAAAAATGACTATTTTTAAGGCTTAAATAAAACCATTAAAATATTAATATATTCAAAAACAATTAAAAATAAAAATAATAAACTAATATCATCGTATATATATCCAAATAGAATAACATACAGTTCTAAAATAAAACATATTTGGATTTATAACTTGATATTTCCAAATCTGAGTTAACTAATATTCAATTTATATTAAACCCTTTTTTATTATTAAATAAATCGTTATATTTTATAAACAATTCCATAGCAACTTTCTGGAAATTTCATTTGGACATAACTCACAATCTACCAAACGAAATCTCGAGTTTTCGCTTATATTAGAAAAATATCGTTAAATAGATTTAAACGTTTCTAGTTTCACAGAAATCCAACTTAAAATGGATTATGTATATTCAATTGAAGTTCAAAACTCAATATTACGAACTACCGCGACGTTACGAGCTCGTTTTAAATTATATTAAAATTAATACGTTCAACCGTTGTTTATAAAATAATTTTTTTATTATAACACAGATCTAAATTCAATTAAATATCATATATTATCCAAATTAAACAATATTGCAAATCCAACCATTTCCGGCTATTCCGAAATTAAAATTATTATCCCATTATTTATATAGTTAAATATTCAAAATATTTGAATTCAAACCATTTAAATTGCCAAATAAATAATCAAATAATTAAATTAATTAATTATTAAATTGTAAAAAAATATGGGACGTTATACATATGACGGGAAATCCTAACTTATTGGATAATATAGTCTAGGAGGATGAGGAATGATCAATTTTGGTGATAACTAGAAATGATATGTAATTGGCATTGGCCATGTCGGTAATTCTAAAACTCCTACTATTTCTGATGTTTTATTAGTTGAAAATTTTAAAATATGACCTACTTAGTATAAGTCAATTATGTGATAAAGGTTATAAAATTAATTTTGAAAAATGTAAGTGTTTTATCGAAGATATTAGTTCAAACATAATTTTCAAAGGTATTAGAAAGAAAAATATTTACATCTTAAGTATGAAAAGTTCAAATGATAATTTATGTCTTTCAGCCAATATAAGTGACCCTTGGATTTGGCATAAAAGATTTGGTCATTTGAATTTCAAACACCCATCTAGGATTTCTAAATTAGACTTATTTAAAGGTTTACCCAAAATATATTTCAAATTAAATAATTTATGTGACGCTTTCCAATTAGGGAAATTAAGAAAAAGTTCATTCAAGTCAAAAGATGAGATTACTACTTCAAATCTGCTAGAATTACTTCATTGGATTTATTTGATCTATCTCAAACACAATCAATAAACTATAGTAAATATGTTTACATAATTATCGATGATTTCTCTAAATTTACTAGGGCCCTTTTTCTTAAACATAAAAGGGATGCTTTTAATCTATTTTAAACTTTAGTTAAGAAAATCCAAAATCTATTATCTTTGAAAATTAAAACTATACGTAGTGACCACGGTAGAGAATTTGAAAAGGAAAATTTTGATATTTCTGTAATAAAAAGGCAATTACTCATAATTTTTCTTTTTCAAGAGCTCCTCAACAAAACAGAGTAGTTAAGCGTAAAGTTAGGACGATCCAAGAGTGTGCGAGAACTATGCTACCTGATAGTAATTTACCAAAAAGTTTTTAGGTTGAAGCAGTTGCAATAACTTGTTATATTTTGAATAGAATTTTAATTAGCCCATTAAATGACAAAACTTGTAACAACCCGGAAAATCAGAACCAATTTAAAATTTTTATTTTGGCAATTTTAATGAATTTTGAATATTTCAAATGATTTATTTGAAATAATAAAGACTAGAAATTTATTTTGAATAGAATTACAACGTATATATTTATTTAAATCGAAGTTAGAATATAAATATTTATTTTAATTATTAAGGAATTAGAAATGGCGCGGTAGTTTGAAAATTCGATTTCAAAATTTCAATTAAATGCACAGGATTCAAAAATAAACTAGATTTTAGTGAAACCAAAAATATTTGAATCTGTTTGAAAATATCTTTCCAACGAATGTGAAAATCCAAATTTCATAGCGGGAATAAAAAGTTATGCCCCGTTGAAAATTCAAAATGGTCGCTATGGAAAATATAGCCCTTAAAAATAGCGATTTTTGCAAATGACCTCCGTTTTCGACGAGACCACTTTTGTTGGATCCGGTATGTCAAATTATTGCTAGATTCCAATTTTCATAATTTTTGAAATCAGTATGTGAGCGTGATGAATTTAAATGCGTTTGGTCAATTCAATTTGAATTTAATCGACTGAAAAATGATCGTTTTTCAAACGGTCTCCAAATTCAACGAAAATAGTTTTGTTATGACCATATTATCAAAACATAGCCAGATTTATTTTTCTGGAATTATCGGAGTTAGTATGTGGCCCCAGTAAATTAAAATGTGCATTTAAATTAAATATATATTGATTTATAATTTAATTTAAAGAAAAATTAATCGTAACGAATTGGCATATGGGACATATCTCATTGCGTTCGGAATGGGGGTAATTAGTTAGGGGCGACAGTCATTGGGTTCGATTGGGAGTTCATGACGATGTTGAGTTTTAAAATGAATTAAATATATATATAAAAAAACTTTTTACAAAATAGCCCCCCTCCCCCCCCCCCCCCCCCGGTTCAGTTTTCGTTCAAAACTCCCATTCCCCTCAAATTGAAAAAAAAAAAACCGTCGCTCATCCCTGTACCGCCGCCGCTCCTCGTCGCCTCCACCCCATCACGCCGCCGCCTCTAAGGCGCACCGCCTCTTCCGCCGATCCCCTTCTTCCTCCTTTCCTTCTTCAAAAAAATCCTAGACCCCCCCCCCCTAAATCAAATCGCCAACACCCCCCCCCCCCCCCCGAAACAGCCGCCTTGGGCCCAGCCGCTCGCCGCTTCCCCTCCACCTGTAGCACATAACGACGCCCTTCAGCCCCTCCTTCGACTGCTATAAGGTGATTTTAAATTTAAATAACTTCTTTCTTTTATTTATTTGTTTTAGAAACTATTGGTTTAAAAATCATTTTTTATTTAGAAAGTTATAGAAAAAAATTGATTTTTAATTCATAGAAAATTTGATTTTTAATTTATGCTTTGATTTTTAATTTGAAATGCTTTGGTTTTTAATTTGAAATGTTTTGATTTTTAATTTGAAAAGATTAGGTTTTTATATTTAAAAAGAGTAGATTTTTATATAGGAAAAAGAGTAGATTTTTATACAGGAAAAAGAATAGATTTTTATATAGGAAATAGAGTAGATTTTTATATAGGAAAAGAAATGATTTTTATATTGAAAAGTTGTGATTTTTAAAAATATAAAGTTGTGATTTTTAGAAATATAAAGTTGTGATTTTTAATTATACAAAGATATGATTTTTAATTATATAAAAATATGATTTTTATATATATAGAAGTATTATAAAATATGATTTTTATATAAGTAAAGCGTTATAAAAATATGGTTTTTATCATGTGAATAAGAATATAAAAATGTGATTTTTAATATGAACAGCGTGGAAAGGACTGCGTTGGAATTTCGGACAAATCCAAACGGTTCAGAAATTCAGAAATAAAACTGGAGGAATGGATCCCCAAGGTGAGAACTTCTCACTCTAATCTTGTTTCTAGTTAAATATATATATACTAGGATGCATATGGTGCTTAGTAGCACCCGACACCTTTGTTTGAAACCATGTTTGTTTGGTTGTTTGGTTGATTAGATTATTTGGTTGAATTTGGTTTGGGAAATGAAATAAATTGATTAGAATTGGTATGTACATGACGTGAGCCATTAGTAGGCGAGGGATAAGGCTAGACCTTATTTCGGTTCTAGTATCGCGTCGTTATGCTGCCGAAATTTTCTAAAAATATTAGAACAATAAAAAATATCATTTTTATTGTATAAACGAACTATATAAAATATTCATGTGTTGAAATAAATATTTTATAGTTAAAAATATAATTTTTAACGTTATAAGAATAAAATAAATATTCATTTACAAATCAGACAATTTGTTTATCTACACACATTTGACTAATATTGATTGGGACGATATATTTTACACGTCATCCACCTGCACAAATAATAATCAGTGTTTGTTGTTTGAAAACCTCACACGGGTATTGGAATGATATTGGACATACATTAATCCCAATATTTAGTTGTATGTCAATCGATTGGTTAACAGACTGTTATAAGCGTTAATTATTTATATTTAATGCTTATGCAGTTGTGTAATGCACTCTGGATGATGGTTGACTGTGTTTGATTATTGTTGTGTACATGTGTGTATGAAATTCATATAAATAAAATTATATGGTAATTGACTGTGTCTGATCCCAATTTGGAAAAAACGAATATTTTAAATTAAAGAATATTTTAAAATGACAAGTAATGAATATTTTAAAATAACTAATATTTTAAAATAATATTCAGTAATGGATCAAAATATGATTTTGATGTCTGATTGGGATAGACACGAAAATATTTAAATATATGAAGCTGTGTTGATTAGATTAACGCCATTTAGATGTGAACGATATTTATATCAATTTTATTCATTTTTATAATGAATATCGAAATGGAAGTGATTTCAAAATCTAATGTTTTGAAAATATTATCATTTATATATTAATGATATGGAATATTCAATTTTGAATTAAAATTGAATATGAAGTTGAAATCGTTCTGAAAAAGAATTTAAAACTATTTATAAAATGTTTTAAATGGAAATCAATGAAATATATATATATATATTTAATCGCCTGAATAGAACGGAACGCGCCGCGCAGTGGCAAGTTCGCGAATTTCGACCATTGACTTCGAATGGACATTACGGGAGATCCGACCATCGGATTCTCCTAAAACCAGAATCGTTAGGTTCTTATCGAAAAGAGCTTTCCAACGAGTACAAAAGTTTTGAAATCTAATGGTTGGATTTGGAATTATGTCCAAATCAAATTTGGAAAAGGTCATTGTAAGTGTAGTTCGATGACCGTTTATGGAAATCGACTGTACGGGCCTTGATAAAATTATTAAAAATATCAATAATTTGTGTAAAATCATAATAAATGATTTGGAAAGAATTGGGATGAAAAATTCCATATTTGAAAAGACAAAAATATATTTCTATCGAAATGAACTAGTTATGAACTAGAATTATCCAATATTTTTAAATAAATAAATTGGATTTGAAATGGTTTTAAAAATAACCAGGATTTCCAATATATGAATTGGGATGTATTTGAACCAAAATTATCATCGGAATATTTTGCTATTGGATTCCGTGATTATACAGATATTGCGGAGGAATTTGGAAGATATATATATCGTTATTCCCAATACGATATTTGTTGATTTCAGAATTTGATATTGAATGTAAGCCGATATAATTTCTATTTAGAGCCCTATATTTAATATTGAATTGGATTTGAGTTTGTCGTGAATGGTGTGTTCATTAACACTGTTCTTAAACCCAATTGAGAAAAGAATAAATCTTTAATCAAGATGCAGTGAAGTTTTCCAATTAATTAATATTTAATTGGAATTGAATAAAAGAATTGGATTTTGGGTTTGTCATGAATGGTGTTTTCAGTAACACTATTCTTAAACCCTGTGTGAAAAGAATACATCTTTTAATTAAGATTATTGGAGTTTCTAGTTAATTAACATTTAATTGGAATAAAATAGGATGTGAATTGAGTTTATTGTGAACTGTGTTTTAATGACATTCGTTCTTTATCCCGATTTACAGTAAAATATGATTTGAAATTTATTAATCTTTTTATTAAAATTTAAATGAAATATTCCAAAGTAAAGTTTTCCAATTTAATATATTAAATTGGAATTGAATGGAATTCGATTTGATAATAATCGAAATTAGCTTCTGTGGAGGAAGACTGTTAATATATATGGAATTTAAAAGGCTTTGTCGTTATTCTATTTATAATATTAGTCGGATACGGAAATTGATATCGATTATATATATTGATCTGTTTTCCATGAAGATTTCATAATTAATGGAATGTGATTTTGGGTTTATCGTGAATTGTGTTTTAAATGACATTAGTTCTTTAACTCAGTTAAAGACAAGATAACATGTGTAACATTGTATTTCGATGCGGCATGTTGGTGTTTCAAAAGTTAAATAATCATTAATATTGATTTTTGGGAAGATTAAAAATAAGTGGAGTTTTAGTGAATCTTTAATTAGATTGAAATGGAAACTGATAGTTTAAATTATCAAATTTGGGAAATGATCGAGAATGGAGTACCACCAGTTTTGCTCCTAGCGATAGTTAAATCTTTAATTAGATTTGAACGTGAAATGTTAATTAAATTTACCGATAACACCGTGGTGTTAGATATGGAGTATTACCAGTTTTGCTCCATGGGATGAATATGTTGGGATTGGGAAATTAAGCAAACGATTACTTCGGTAAGGTGCGTTAATCCCGACTAGTTTGGAAACCTTAATATGTTTTGAGTTGATATCCAAAGGAAGATTAAAGAATAAATTTAAAGAATTTATCTTTGATAAAATTAATGGGAATCTTTCCCAAAGGATATGGATATTTAAATAAAAGAATATTCAGAATTGGAACGAGACGTATGTTGTGTTTTTATAGCACTTGTTTATTATATACGCGAGTTATTCGGAAAGGCCGGGTTTATACCCATTCTGAATAACTGATTCGACGATAAGTCGAAGATGAAGACCGTGGTCGAAGACCGGAGATCTTCACATTGTTTGGATGATTACTGATGTCTTGATTGGGCTGTACACCCAAGACAGGGTAATAAGTGGTGATCGTCCAGACGTACTTGGAGATCGACCGGATATGCGAGGATCTCTCTCCTGTATTGGACATGGGACAATGAATAAGGTGCATCCGGTTTCGTTCAGACCCAGAACGAACTTGTGAATGGATGTGTGTCTGACATTGGATTTTATTCTGTGTTGATTGGTCTCTATTAAATATATATCTGTTTGGTGGCGGAGAATTTATTCTCTTGCTTAACACCCTTCTCTGAGACGTACGAGCTCAGAGGTTATGTATCGATAGACATCAATCGCATGGAGTAAATTGCCTGTGTGGCATGCTAAGATGCAAATGATCAATGCTTCTATTGAAAAGCAGAGTCTTGTGGTTGATGATCAAAGCACAGCTTTAATATAGCATACTTTGTGTAGCGTTAATTCGCGAGCCTCATACCTCGGTATGAGTCAAAAAGGGGATCGGACCATTGCGAGAACATGACGTTTCTTTCTAGCTAGGAATGGTGTCATGGTATGGAGCCTAGACATTTTTACTTACGTGGTTGTTGGATTGCGAGGCGCCTCAGATATATCGGTCTCTACGGAGCTGATGTATATTGAGTCATCTGGCTCATAGACGCCCCATAGGGCAGGGAAACGTGTGTTCAGGAATAACTAATCCTCAAACGTAAGAGAGGACTGACCCAACCGATCCAAGGGTTACCCAGAGTGTGTAGTGCTGAGACATTGGCTAGAGTGTCTCGAAGCGGTGAGGAGTCATCTCTGGCCTCGACTCATAGATGGAATCCAACTTCCAATACGTGACATTTCGGTTTCGATTGTAGAGCCTAGTATTGGCGACATAGTAGCATGGGGATTGATACATTTATATTTGAAGTTGTTTTATACACTATGCACTTATAGTAGTATCAAAATGATTTGTTTTAAATGTACCAAGCATGTTTGGCTATCATAAGGTAAAACTCTATCCTCCGGCTTGCGTTGCATTATGTGATGGGACCTGAGTCTTATAATAGCTTCATTTTTCCAAAAAGCATTGCGCTATTTTTTTATATGCACTGGTATTCTTGGGAAGAAACCCGTTCTGTGTTATACGGCGTGATCCCTTGATTTACTCTATTTTAAAGCAAAGTTTTGAGTAACTGTTTTAGTTCTCACACCAGTCACATGACTGACCTGGAGTTTATTATTTTAATCTAAACTCTGGGTGCCCCTATTTTCCACACGGGCAGCTAGTAGTTTTGGTTTTGCAGATATTATATTCACAGGATCCTGGTTTACAGCTAGAGCTATATGCGGAACGCTCTGTATCCGTATATTTCTTTAAGCTGTGTTATGTATTATTTTTCCGCTGCTATGCAATGTACTTTAAATCTCTGATACTTTTTCTGGTGTATAAATTATTCATACTCTTTTAAATTCTTGTACTCTGATGTAATTATTGTAATAAACAATGAAATGTTCTTCTGATTTGTCGTGTTCTCAGATAATCTGTCATTTCTCTTCTCTTCGGAGACCGGGGAAGTTCGGGTCGTTATAAAACTCCATATGAACTTCTTTATAATAAGAAACCAAAGGTATCTTATTTCAGAGTTTTTGGAAGTAATTTTTTTATTTTAAATACTAATTAAAAATTAGATAAATTTAAGCCTAAATCAGATAAAGGAATCTTTATTAGATAATCAAATAGAAGTAAATCATATAGAGTTTTCAATTTGAAAACTAATATTATCTCTAAATGTATATTTTTATGAAAACTATTAAGATTTAAATCAAAAATATAATGATGATGAATGTGATAATGATAATGAATTAAATGAAATAAATAATGAAATTAATCAACCTAATAAAAGAATTAGACTTTTAAGAGATCATCCGGTAGAAAATATACTAGTAGATATTGAATCCATAGTTAGAATTAGAAATAAATTAAATAACATGAGTAATATAGGTTTTATATCAACTATTAAACCTAAAAATCCAAAGGAAGCATCGTCTGATGATTCATGGACACTTGCAATGCAAGAGGAATTTGATCGATTCACTACAAATGATGTTTGGGAACTTGTTCCTAGACCTGAGGATAAAACAATAATAGGAACTAAATGAGTTTATAGAAACAAAATGAACGAAATTTGTGAGGTCGTTAGAAATAAAGCATGATTAGTAGCTCAAAGATATTGTCAAGTAGAAGGAATAGATTATGACGAAACCTTTACCCCCGTAGCAAGATTAGAAGCTATTAGAATTCAACTTGCTTTCGCTAATCATAATAATTTCAAACTATTTCAAATGGATGTAAAAAGTGTTTTTCTGCTTTTCCCAAAAAAGTGCTTTTTTAAATGGATTCATCAAAGAAGATGTTTATGCAGAACGACCCCTATTATTCGAGGAAGAAAAATTTCCAAACTACGTTTATAAGTTAAAGAAAGCTTTATCTTGATTAAAACAAGCTCCTAGAGCATGATATGATAGATTAAGAACTTATTTGCTACAATCAAATTTTAAATTGTTAAAGTAGGTAATACAATATTTATTAAAAGAAATGAAAATGATATTCAATTAGTGAAAACCTCTGTAGACAATATAATTTTTGGATCAACAAATAATAAAATGAATCAAGAATTCTATGAGATCATGACAAAAGAATTTGAAATAAGTCACAAAGGAGAATTCACTTTCTATTTAGGATTAGGCAATTAGATAATTGAGTTTTTTAATTAATCAAGAAAAATATGCCAGGGATTTAATTAATAAATTTAATATGGCCAATACTAAATAAAAACCCACACTTATGACAACCAATGAAGCCTTAAATAAAGACGACTTTTCAAAAGATATAGATCACAAATTATATAGAGGTATGATAGGTTCTTTGTTATATATAACTGCAAGTAGACCAGATATAATGCATAGCGTTTCTCTGTGCTAGATATCAATCACAACCTAAGGAAACTCACTAAAAAGCCATAAAATGTATTCTACGATATGTTAAACATACATTAGACTTTGGTTTATTTTATCCTAAAAAACGATTCATTCGGTTTAATTTCATATTGTGATGCTAACTATGCTGGTTGTAAATCAAATCAAAAAAGTATGAGTGGTACTTGTCACTTTTTGGATCATTATTTAGTTTCCTGGTTTAGTAAAAAGCAAAATAATGTTTCCTTATCAATAACTGAAGCAGAATATAAAACTAATGCGTTGGTTTGTTCTCAAGTAATATATATGCAACAAACTCTAAGAGATTTCGGACTAAACATAACTAAATCATCAATTTACTACGATAATACGACTGCTATAAATATATTTAAAAATCCTACACATCATGCTAGAATAAAACATATTGATGTAAGACATCATTTCCTACGAGATAATGTAAATAAGGAAAACATATCACTAGAGCTTATTAAAACAGAAAATCAAATTGCAGATATTTTAACTAAACCATTTAACAAAGCAACATTTACTAAATTAAGAAGAGAACCAAGCATTTGTTCATTAACTGAAGTAAAATAATTAAATATGTTGGTATACATATATAATAAAACATAAGAAAAATTCAAAAAAAAATTATACATACACAAAGTCATATGTCGACATATAACTGAAAAGTTTTATATTTTTAAAATTCCCTCCAAAATTAGTTATTCATCACTCTCCACTTCAAAAATTCTTCTCTTCTCCCTCATTTTCTATGTAATAAAAATTCTTAAATAATAAAACAATTACTTCCACTTCAACTAATAGCCAAAACAACTCTTTTTCGTTTCCATCGCCTACTACTGGTCCAATTCAACAATCTATGCATGCAAGGGATATCGAATTTGAGGAATCTATAAAAAAGACACTGCAAATGCTCGTTGAAATTCAACTTCTACAACTCCAGATGGCTAAAGAATAAGAAAAGCAAGGGAAGACTGTTAGGAATCTTTAGAGATACATAATGGATAACCACAATAATCCAATTATTATTGAAGATGATTTCTCCAATATTCTAGTTCACTATCCTATGGAGGAAAATGAAGAAGAAGAGGTTGAAGAAGAAGAGGAAGTAGAGGAAGATAATCAAGGAATGGACGAAGATGATCAAGTTATATACGTCGATAAAATTTGTTTTAATAAGGAAGGAAATGTGATTGTACGAAATGGAGAATTCTGCCTCTATTACCCAAATTGTCCAATTCACAAGTCCCCAATTGCCAAAAAAAATCAATAGTTAGTTTTCGTATATTCATGTAATCGCTACTATACGTAACTATTCAAACTCGCTAAATGTTGTCATATATTTGTAAACAAATATTTGTAAAAAGATATCATAATAACAAAAGTTTGTATTTATATATTATAATTTTCAAGGCAGTTCTAGTGTATATAAGGATAGTATTAGACTTTTGTACTTGGTTTGGATTAAAATAATTTTTGGTTTATTAGTCTTAGTTTTAGATATTAGAATTTTGTCTTAGTTTTAGGGAGAGTATTATAGTCAAGTTAGGATTATATAGTTTTTGTTGATGACAAAGGGGGAGAATTATAAAATAAGGCTTAGATTAAGGGGGAGTTGGTAGTTTTAATAAGAGTTAATGGAGTAAAGGGGAGTAACTGGAGAATCAAGACCTTAGGTATAAATACTTTATAAAGCAAGGTTGTCATCATCAAAAGGGGGAGATTGTTAGAGATTGAGATGTTGATGATGATGGTTTTGATGACAATAACCTTGTTTCAATTATTATCATTATAATATATATATATATACTAACATTGCTATCTAGAATATATATATATATACACACACACACATACACACATGAAATCTATGCAAGTATTGATTATTGAAGATTGTACAGTTCAGAAAATCAAGATTTCAAAGTCGAAGAGTTCAAGATACAAGAATCATGAGTATCAAGAATTCAAGAGTTCAAGAAATATACAGTAATAGTGTCTGGATATCTTGTTAAACTCTGGTTAGCACTGAATTCTATTTTCCAACTTCTTTTATTATTTTCAAATGATTTCAAAGATTGCTTTCTAGTTTTTAATTCTATTTTCAAAATTACTTCCCAATTTTTTATTTGTATCCCTTCATTCTTAAATCTATTTTAACTCCTGAAATTCATTTTAACTGTTATTTCAAAATATTATACTTAATATATTTTAACTCCTAATTCAAATGGTTTTTACTTATAAATTTAACAGTAGTTTTATTATAAGTACTTATGTTTTCAATTTCCTTATCAATTTTAAGTTTTAATATATTCATAGTTATATGTATATATATACTTTTCTATCATTTTATATTTAGTCTTTAATCATCTTAATATATGTTTTTAATATATATTTCTACATAAAATACACTATTTTATATAGAGATATATAGTTTATTTTAACTCGGGAATCACCATAATTTATTTAAACATTCTTTATTTTGATTTAAAAAATTGTTTTTGAAAATATACTAGTATATGTCGACATATACAAAGTGGTATGTGGACATGTGTATCGTTAGTTTGAAATTTAATTTTTGAAATGTTGCGTCACTTGAATTCAAACCTTTTCTGAATAGTTGTGACTGATGGAAACTATATATAGGCTTCAGATTTTGAATTTTTTAAGAACTTCTCATCTCCTTCTTTTTTCTTTCTTCACCTACCATTAATCTTCTTAACTTCTCAAAATATATGCCTATACTCTGCCAAATTTCAAAGAAATTATATCATTCTTCTTCTCTTTCAATTCTTCGTTAAATTCTCTCTCAAATACAAGTGTTGTTCAAGAGTTGTAGGCTCCTTTTAATCAAAGATCGCAAGATCAAGTTATATCAAGTCAATACTCCAAGCCGATACTAACAAAAAGGTGTGATGGTAGCCTGTAAATCAATTAGGTGTGATTGTAGCCCGAAAATCAATTAGGTGATCTTGTAGCCTTAGAAATCAAGGGAGCATCCTGTACTCAGAAGCAAGAGGTGGTGGACCTCGTGGCCATTGGAATCGAGGATTGTAATTTGAAGATTATATTGAAAAGAAATCTACATAACCCAGCGTTGTGTGGGACGGAATGGAAGGTAACTCCAAACCAGCATAAAATCCCAGTGTGTACTTTCCTTTTACTGTCTTTTATTTTTTTGCATTTGTGATTTTATATCTGTGATCTGCATAACATTTTGCTTAACTCAAAAAGATTTCAAGAAATCCATAAAATACTATTCACCCCCTAGTGTTTAATTTTCCTTAAGATCCTTAATCTGCATCCCCAACATTCTGTTATGACTAAGAGCAACAAACCTAACTGTCACACCAAGAGTGGAGGCAAGCTCAAAACCATTTCCAAAACACCCACTGAAGATAAACCAACCACTCTTGCAGTTTTGTGCACTTGAGAGCAAATGTAGTTGAGATGGAGTTTAAGACGCAGAGTGGACAAAAAGACCCCAGTGAGTATATAGTCGACGAATGTCATGAAAGCAAGCCTACTACACTGAATGAAAGGTGAAAGGAGAGTGATTGAATGATCCACAACGAAATAGAGGAAGTTGGTGGAAACAAGATGAGTTTATCAGGCAAGAAAGGTGATAAAAGATAGACTGATCTAGATCTGGAGAGGGGGTAAATAGAGACTCGAACCTCAGCTATAGCTCGCATAAGAAGGAGTGCACGACAAAAAATAACCACAGTGGACAAAAAAACTCATGCAAGACCACCATAGCAAGGTTATCATTGTGACCAATGCAGAGTGTAGCGCAACTGTAAGGAGAGAAGCAACGATGAACTCCTTAAATCCTACCCACTCTCGGATCCAACAAAAAAGAAATAAGAAAAAATAGTATAACCCTTACTTGGTCAAAACACCAGAAGAAACTAGAAGCTTCGACCAAAAGGGGGAGTTGGATCTGAGATGGGGAAAACAGATGGAGAAGATCCGACAAAGACGTAAGCTGGAAAATAGAAATTAGAAGAGTAGATTAGAAAAGGAAGGGGAGCGCAGAGAAAAGAGATCAAAATGAGGGATTAATATTGGGAACATAGAGAAAATTTTGAATAAAAGGGGAGATTCTTCCTAGACACCATGAGAGGATAGTTCCGACCGAGATCAAGCTAGAATTTTGGAGTTAATTATAATTACTATAATAAATTAGAATTTGAATATTGTATAATGACATATTGAAAAAGTAATTGTTATTTAAATTATACGATTAAGGTTAAATCACTATTATTTATTTTAAAAGAAAATTTAACTATTTATTTAATTATTAATGAAGGTTTTAAATAATTATTTAAATAAGGATTAATAATTATTTTGAAAAATATTTAATAGTTAATTAATATTTAACTAAAAATTGTGTTAGACTATTATTATCTTAAATTAAAAGTGATTAAGTTATTTCATTGTCATAAATGATCATTCTAAGTTAAATTAAAATATTAACTAATGATGCTTTTAGTTGATTAATTATTTTAAAATAAGAGATTTAAATTGATCGGTTGTTTTAATAATAAGGATTAGACTTGTTTAATTATTTTTAGATGTGGTTTAAAAGTAAACCAAATTATTCTACAGTGAATGTTGGATTTAAATGATTAATTTTACTAAATGGATTCAAAATTGGTAGTTTGTTCTAGTAAGTTAATTTATTAACTAATATGGTTCAAGTTTATTCTATTAACTTCACAGCAAGCTTTAACTTTAGTGCTGAATTTAAAGCTAATGTGTTAATAGTGATAAAGGAATTATTTAATGAAAGAAATCAGGATAATGTTTTATTAGACTGAAAAGTGGATTTAAAAGAGAGACGAGCCTTGAAAACTTATTTTGAAATGAAGCGCATGCAGAATTTGGTCACTTAAGTTGGATATTTAGAATTGAGATAGTAAATTTATATTGTTCCAAAGATGATTGGGGGGTCGAGTTAAGGATTGAGAGATAAATAAATGCCCCAACTTGAATTGTTTCATCTTTATTCGAGGAGTAATATTGGTGTGAGATCGAGAGTGATACTGGAATCAATATTTTCTTTAAATGATTTGATACTTAAAAGATAAAATCTTAGAAGTTAGACGAAGTGATTTGGATTCTAGCAACCTACAAAAGGTAAACTGGAGATGATAATCCATCTAAATTAGTATTGAAATACATACTTATATCGGAGGATTAAGTATGTGAATGTTTTGAATAAGGGATTAGAACCTTTAACTAAAAAGATTAATTAAATGAGGCTTAGTGATTAACATGAAAAATTTAATCTATGTGTTGAGTGTGTTGTTCAGTAGCTAAATAACTGATTATCAAATTTGGACCAAAATCTTGCTTTGGAAGTATCACAGGGAAGCGCTTGAGTTTAGGGCACAATTATCCACGTTAATTATTAACTATGTGTATAAGCCTGGTTTAGTTCCTTAAGGGTAAGAGATAATGAAATCCATCCACTAATGGTTAAGAGGTGAACTCCATGTTTATCCTTTCCGGTTTATTTCCTATAGAACCGGGGTTGAGTTTACTGGAAACTATCGATAGTCATTTCGAAGAGACCAAGATCGGATCAAGGAAATGAAAACCGCTTCGATCCGACTGATCAACGAATGTGGAAGACACTGAAAATGATGAAATCAAGCACACCTTGAAGACTATGATTTGAAGGTGTAGACTTTCGGAGTGGAAAGGACTATTTGTTGATGTCTCTGCTTAGCTACTTGGATTATACTTGTACCAATGGTTCTTATGTTTTGGGATTATGCATGATGCGAGGACTTCTTGTTACTAGTCCTAGAGATTATTTCCAGCAAAACGTGGTAAAAGAGTACCTCCGGTTTGTCCTATTCCTGGATAACTTGTATGGATTGATGTTTGATATTGCATTTCTTAGACCACGAACGTTGAAACGTGCATCTGTTTGGTGGCGTTGAAAGCAACTTCTCTTAGCTTAACACCCTTCTCTGAGACATATGAGCTTAGAAGCTGTATTTTTATGGACGTCAATTAGTGGTCGATGGAATGGTGATGTGACAAACGAAGACGGGTATGTGCCATGTATGAATGGTAAAAACGTAGTCTCTAACCTCATCAACTTGTAACGACTAAAATAGAGAATATGTTTTTAAGGATAATTAGGTAGCACCAAAGTAAGTTATTGTAAGACTCAATCTAGATCGAATGACTCATTGATTATTGTATGGTTTCGGTTTGGTTGCTGACCACAACCAAAGGGGTAACATATTCGGTATAATCCAGAAAGAGGTTGGCCGGTCCTAATTCGTAGGGAGTCCATGCGAGGCTCTCCGGTATATTTACTTAAAGGTGTGTGACACCCTCGTCCGTTAATGCCACTCTTTATCAGAATGCATTAAGTTTTGTAAAGCGTTACAGGTAAATAGAAAAAGAAACATTACAAGACAGATATAAAATAGCAGCGAAATTTAAAATTTTATTTAACAGAAAACATCGTGGTCCAAAACATATTTACCGTATAAGCCTAAAATACAGAAAATCCATTCCATCAACTTAAAATTTCTGTCTTGTACTAAAATCATCAGAGCACAGTAACAAAAGAAGCATGATTCCCCATAAATATAGCCATATCAGAGATGAATGTAAATCAAAGCGGTACATCTAAGCAGCTCCAAGCTGAATGAAAGAGAGAACCCAAATCAAGCCTGAGTATTCCCACCCTGAGAACCTGGAGGGAACGGAAGAGAGAAGAGGAAATAAAATGGGTCAGACATAAAGTCTGGTGAGTCCAGTTAATTTTAGCATATAAATAAGTAAAAGCGCTATTACAGGCATATAAACTGGATGAAAGAGAAAACAATATCATAAGACAGGTATAATAGACTGGGCAAGATAAGCAGAATAAAAAGAACAGAATAGGTTATGCTTCTCTAATACTTTTCTCTGCACCAACACTAGTATAACAGAAACAAGATGATCCCAACAAAAATATAATGGTAGTTTTAGGCGCACTCTAGTATCGGGTTTTACCCCAAACAGAATTAACTGGTACCTGAACAGAAATAACGAGTGTTAATCCAAACAGAAATACAGGTACCCCAAAGAAACAGACAGGACTAGATGTACCCTAATTACTACCCCCCAATCGATTGGCTCCCTATCCCGTAAATACCCTGTGTCAGCCCCGTAATAGGGTGTATTACTTCCTAAAGTGAAAACCTACAGAAGGACACATACATATTTACTAGTGCTATAGCGGCTTATTTTCCTAGAGCAAGCCGTACTCATGCACGCACATGAGTCCGTTGGAACGCGGAAGTACACACCTCCTCCCAGATGAACCTCTTACAATCATCTCAGTAAGTGTGCCCTGACTTCTACCTAGTGCGGTGTCCCCCTTTAATACCAGGATGGGTTACTGACTAATATGGGTCCCACATAACAGATGACACAAGCCAATCCTTACAGATCTTGTGTCCCCAATTAACTTGGATTTTGACAGGTTATGCCAAACAGATTTAACAGATTCGCATAACCTCCTACAGATTTAACAGGTTACCAGATTTACAAACTACTTAATTTATAATTAAGTACACCTTATCTTATTTCATAAGTTATCTCCTTCCTCTATCATTTATTATAACCTAAGTTATAATTACCACTTGTCCCTAGGGCAAGCCTACATATTATCTTTCCTTTTTCCCATACGGGTTTATTCATAATAGGTTATTATCATTCCCCGTTCATGTATGTTAATGCACCAGACCTCTCACATTAAGTTGACCACTTGTGGATGCTGGATATGCCGGGCGGTTCCGGGCAGACTTCTACCACAAGTCGAACTTAGCTCGTGTCTTTGCACCGTTACGTGTACATTTACGTACTTGACCCCTCACATTAGATTAACCACTTGTGGACGCTGGATTTGCCGGGCGGTTCCGGGAAGACTTCTACCACAAGTGTTATCTAACCTCGTTTCTTAGTGTGGTTATAGTTTCTAACTACTGTAAATCTAGGCATATTCATTTTTAAACAATTATTCATGTTCATTGTAGGTTTTTCAATTATGGTATTCAATGTCAACGGATTAAACAGGTTTCACAGATTCTTTACAGTTTCATGAACATGTTTCGCTTAATCTTAAATTAAGCCTACAAATTCATATGTCCCAAACCACAAGTCATAATTTACAGTAGAAATCATGCCCCAATTTCTTTTAGTCTAATTTCACAATATAGTTTATGCCCCCTAATTCCAATCGTGATTCAAAGTAAAAGTTATGCCCCTAAATTACCATTCTGGTCATTCCTTATTTAACCCAACTTCGTTCGTACGCATATTTCAGCGATATTGGCCTAGGCTCAAAGGTAGCTGGCTATAAAAATAAAAAGGGAATGAGAGAGAAAGAACAGAACAGACATAAAACCCAAAGTAACAGAAATGGTCATATGATAGCAGAAATAGGAATATAAGAATAGATCTGATGAACAGAAATAGGCATATAAGAATAGATCTGATGAACATAAATAGGCATATAAGAACAGATCTGATGAACATGTAACAACAAGACTAATTAGGCATAGGTTTAGATCCAGATTTATAAACATGTCTAGATTACTTGGTAAATGTTTATATCTAAAAATAATATGAACTCACTGCGATTGGATCTAAAGAACAGAGAAAAATTGGCTGAAGCTGTAAAAGGAATTCTTGTATGCATATAGGCTGTTGTTGAAGAAAATAGGCTAACTTAATCTAAGCTGGGGCAGCAACTCATTGTCTCCATTGTTTTTTATGTGTAAAAACAATAGAAATGAGGTCCTATTTATAGCCTGTAGCCAACGAACCAAGCCACAAACAAGTCCACTTTCATAAACTGAATTTTGCCCAGATCTGTATGGGGGTCGACCTCCCCTCTCTTTGGGTGTCGACCCCTGGGTCGACCCATGGGGAGACACCAAACACCCGGGGTCGTCCCCTTGGTCGACCCAATCGGGTCTCGGGTTGACCCCCAGAATGGGTCGGTTCCAGTTTTTGGCCTTCCCTTTTTGCTGTTTTGAAAATTTTGATCTTTGAATATTTGGTTTGTTTGTATATATATAATTCTCTTATGTGTATACAAACTTCTAGGCTTAATAACTTCTTCATAAGATGTCTGTTTCACGCATACTCGAAGTCTATCTTAAGCAAAATTCCGAGACGAATGCAATGGCGTAGTCCTTTTTACATAATTCCCAATATTAAATTAAGTATTCTTTAGTTTATCATTATAATGTTCTTTAAAATTATGGGGTGTTACATTCTCCCCTACTTAAAGGATTTCGTCCCCGAAATCTCTAAGTTAAGAGGAATATATATCCTAGCATCCATCATCCATCTACTCATCCACCAATCACAGACATCCATTGTCCTCGAAATATTTCTAATGCTTATATGAACATATGCAAAGGTGTGTGTATATGTTCCTGTACTAATGCGAGAAATTAGGCGGTTTACTGATTCAGTTGACCTCCTTAATGCAATTTATGTTCGTGCCATGTATCCAACATGTATGCAAATAATCCTACTATAACATGTAAGTTCTATATGTGTGCACAATCATTCATCCAAATGCAACATCCACATGATGATACACCCACTTTCATCCATTAAAAGAAGAAAAATATGCACACGCATCCGTATGTAGTATGAGAGTGATTTAGCCGATCTAGTGCCTAATGTGTGTGTATATGCATCCCCAGGCAACCACTAGCAAACACTTGCATCCATCAAGCATAACATATCTCAAACACATGTTTACATCCATGGGTTCCCTACCTAAAGGTCGAAGATTCGATCGATTAGATATACTTAAACGATAGAAACAAGTACGAATGAAAGTTTGGAAAAAGAAGTTAAGAACATACCCTTGAATAGAAAAGGGTACGAAGCGTAAATCTTGTCTTCAGTCTCCGAAGTTGAGTTGGGTCTTCTCCCCATTGATTTTTCATCAACTTGAGCTCTCGGTTGCATAGCTTCTTAAATTCTGATCCAAGAATACGGGTAGGAACTCGTCTAACTATCGCCTCCTGTTCCACCTCTACTTCCTCAAACATACTCGGCTCAACTACTTCTGCTATATCGTGTAAACATTTTTGCAAATGAACATCTGCTAATCTCTATAATCCATTTGACCTATTCTTTCCATTATGGGAAATGGTCTTACAAAATAGGCGGGTGCATTCGTCAACCCAAAAGGCATGATGAGCCACTCGAAGAAATCACCTTGAGACCTAAAGGCAATCTTGTCTATACCGTCCTCGGCCACCCTCAACTGATGAAACCACTTAGCCAAGTCTAACTGAGAGAAAATAGACGCACCAACAAGTTGGTCAAACGGATCATCTATCCTTGGAAGTGGGTGCCTATTCTTCTTAGTGAGCTTATTCAACTCCCTATAATCTACACATAAGCGAAGCGAACCATCCGCCTTAGTTGCGAATACAACGGGAGCACCCCATTCTGATATGCTTCGCCTAATAAATGCTTTCTCAAGTAGCTCCCCTACTTATTCGCTGAGCTCCCTCCTTTCTCTTGGAGCCATGTGGCGCACATGCAATGCAACTAGCTTTGCATTATTGTCCACCAACTATATATGGAAATCAATCTCGCGCCTCATAGGTAAGCCCCGAACCTCCTCAAAAACATCAAGATACTCATAGACTACTAGTACATATCGTAAATCATCGATAGATGCATCAAGCGACTCTGGGAAATAAGCATGACAAACCCCTTTGGGTCACAAGAAATCTCGAGAGTCCTCCCATGGCAAGTCAAAAGTCTAACGACCCTCCTTTCCCAATGCGGAATAGCACCATATATGGCTAGCCAGTCCATCCCTAAAATCAACCCATAACCCATGAAACCAAGCACATATGCGTCCTATTCAAACTTGACGCCCAACACAGATATTGTCAAACCCCGACAAATCATGACAAATGAGTCGTACCCCCAATAGGGTTTGAGACAACAGTTGGATCCAAAACAATACTAGTACTAAGGTGTAGAGACTCAACCATAGAACCAAATATAAAAGAATGTGAAGTGCCCAAATCAAAAGGAGTTCTAACAAGATGATTGGAAAGAGAAATCGAATCTTCAACGAAAACTTTCCTACCCCATCCGATACACAGGCCACAAGAGCATGCATCTGCCCTCTAGAAGATCCTTCCCTTTGGCCATGTCCTTACTCCTTTGGGCACACCCTGGTGTAGTGTCCAACTTTACCACATTTGAAACAAGCGTTATTCCTTCTTCTACATTGCTTGACCAAATGACCCAAGTGCTCATGACATTTCTTCTTACCTTTATTTGAACTTTATCTATGTTCCCTTCCTGGGCCATCATTTCTCTCATCCTTGGGTTGTGCTCCTTAGCCCTAACTCCCTTATTCTCCTTTTTATGATTCTTGTGTAACAAGCTAATAAGTCTCTCGAAAGCTGCCTCCATCGCATGGAAATCCTTACGAAACTGGAGAAAATTGGCCGTAGGTGAAACTACTGCGGCTACAGATGGAGGTTTGGCACTTCCTTGTCCTTCGACATGTGCCGTAGTTTTAACATTCCTACGGAACCATGCCGCAATGGGGACACCTTTCGGGAAGAATAGGTTCCCCAGACATGCTGAAAAGAAAAGGAAAAGGGAATCAAGTGGAGAATCAAGAGATATTTTATATGGCTTTGAGGAATATGTTTTTCAAAACAGACTTTTCTTTTGAAAATGCTTTCTTGTAAAACCTTGTTGAAAATAATTTTCAAAATCTTTTATTCGATCTGGTAACCTTCAACTCTGATACCAAGTGTGACACCCCATGTCCGTTAATGTCACTCTTTATCAGAATGCATTAAGTTTCGTGAAGCGATATAGGTAAACAGAAACATTACAAGACAGATATAAAATAACAGCGGAATTTAAAACTTTATTTAATAGAAAACATCATGGTCTAATCTATAGTTACATCATAAGTTTGAAATACAGAAAACCCATTACATCAACTTAAAAATTCTGTCTTGCACTAAAATCATCAGAGTACAGTAATAAAAGAAGCATAGTTCCCCATAAATATAGCAATATCAGAGAAGATAGGAAATCAAAGCGGTACATCTAAGCAGCTCAAAGCTAAATGAAGGAGAGAATCCAAATCAAGCCTGAGTATTCCCACCCTGAGAACCTCGTGGGGGAGGGGGGAGGGGAAGAGAGAGAGGAAACAAAACAGGGTAGACATAAAGTCAGGCGAGTCCAATTACTTTTACCATATAAATAAGTAAAAGCATCATGATAGGCATATAAACTGGATGAGAGAGATAACAACATCATAAGATAGGTATAACAGACTGAGCAAGATAAGCAGAATAAACGGAACAGAATATGTTACGCTTCTCTAATATTTTTCCCTGTACCAATACTAGTATAACAGAAACAAGACGATCCCAACAAAAATATAATGGTAGTTTTAGGTGTACTGTGGTAGCGAATTTTACCCCAAATAGAATTAACTGGTACCTAAACAGAAATAACGGGTGTTAACACAAATAGAAATACAGGTACCTTACAGAAACAAACATGACTGGATGTACCCTAATTACTATCCCCCAATCAATCGGCTCCCTATCCCATAAATACCCTGTGTCGGCCCCATAGTAGGGTGTATTACTTCCTAAAGTGGCAACCTACAGAAGGACGCAGACCTATTTACTAGTGCTACAACGACTTATTTTCCCAGAGCAAGCTGTAATCATGCATGCACATGACTAATATGGGTCTCACACAACAGATGACACAAGCCAACCCTTACAGATCTTGTGTCCCCAACTAACTATGATTTTGATAGGTTATTCCTAACAAATTTAACAGATTCATATAACCCCTTATAGATTTAATAGGTTTCCAGATTTACAAACTACTTATTTTATAATTAAGTACAACTTATCTTATTTCATAAGTTATCCCCTTCCTCTATCATTTATTATAACCTAAGTTATAATTACCACTTGTTCCTAGGGCAAGCCTACATATTATCTTTCCTTTTTCCCATACGGGTTTATTCATAATAGGTTATTATCATTCCCCGTTCATGTATGTTAATGCACCAGACCTCTCACATTAAGTTGACCACTTGTGGATGCTGGATATGCCGAACGGTTCCGAGCAGACTTCTACCACAGTTGAACTTAACCTCGTGTCTTAGCATCGTTACGTGTTCATTTACGCACTTGACCCCTAACACTAAATTAACCACTTGTGGACGCTAGATTTGTCAGGCGGTTCCGGGCAGACTTCTACCACAAGTGTAATCTAACCTCGTGTCTAAGTGCGGTTATGGTTTTTAATTAATAAATCTAGGCATATTCATTCTTAGACAATTATTCATGCTCATCGTAGGTTTTCCAATTACAGTATTCAATTTCAACGGATTAAACAGGCTTCACAGATTCTTTACAGTTCCATTAACATGTTTCGCTTAATCTTAAATTAAGCCTACATATTTATATGTCCGAAACCACAAGTCATAATTTACAGTAGAAAGCATGCCCTAGTTTCTTTTAGTCTAATTTCATAATATAGTTTATGCCCCCAAATTCATTCGTGATTCAAAGTACAAGTTATGCCCCTAAATTACCATTCCCAATTTAACCCAATTTCGTTCGCATGCATATTTCGGCGATATTGGCCTAGGCTCGAAGGTAGCCTGACTATAAAAATAAAAAGGGAATGAGAGAGAGAAGAACAGAATAGACATAAAACCGAAAGTAATAGAAATGGGCATATGATAGCAGAAATAGGCATATATGAACAGATCTGATGAACAGAAATAGGAATATAAGAACAGATCTGATAAACAGAAATAGGCATATAAGAACAGATCTGATGAACATGTAATAACAGGACTAATTAGGTATAGGTTGAAATCCAGATTTATAAACATATCAGAATTACTTGTTTATATCTAAAAATAACATGAACTCACTGTGATTGGATCTAAAGAACAGAGAATAATAGGATAAAGCTGTAAGAGGAATTCTTATATGCGTGTAGGCTGTTTTTGAAGAAAATAGGCTAACTCAATCAAAGTTGGGGCAGCATCTCATTGTCTCCATTGTTTTTTATGTGTAAAAACAATAGAAATGAGGTCCAATTTATAGCCTAAAGCCAACGGACCAAGCCACAAACAAGTCCACGTTCATCATAAACTGAATTCTACGCAGATATGTATGAGGGTCGACCCCACCTTTGGGTGTCGACCCATGGGTCGATTCCAAACACCCTGGGTCGACCCCTGGGTTAAGCCCAAGAATGGGTCGGTTCTGGTTTTTTGCCTTCCCTCTTTGCTATTTTTAAAATTTTGATTTTTGAATATTTGTTTTGTTTGTTTATATATAATTCTCTTGTGCATATACAAACTTCTAGGCTTAATGACTTCTTCATATGATGTTTGTTTCATGTAAACTCAGAGTCTATCTTAAACAAAATTCCGAGATGAATGCAATGGCGCAGTCCGTTTCGCTTATTCCCAATATTTAATTAAGTGTGCTTTAGTTTATCATTGTATTCATCTTTAAACTTATGGGGTGTTACGAGGTGTATTGATCAGAAGGTAGTCCCTTACCATATCATCATATGGAATCCAAAGTCCAACACGTGCCTTTTACGTTTTTAATTGTATAACTATTATGCTCGAATTTAATTAATGCAACAATTTCATCTAGATTGATAAGTATTTGTATTTAGACACTATTATAACATCATGAACTTTTCTATAAAGTGTTTTGTTTATCGTAAGGAAAAATCCCGTTGGTTTTTATATGCGGCGAGGTTTGACGAGATACTAATTGTTCCACAAATGTTTTGAAAGGTAAAAAAATAAAGTTTTTTTTTGTTATTTGAGTTTTCTTATGTTGGTTTTCCAAACTGACCTAGGCGTCATTTCACAATAATGCTCAGGTCAGACCGAGCATATTTGGTAGTTTAATTAGGTGTCTGGAACTTAGGAGAGGAGCTGGAGTCCAAGAATTATTTCTGTAGATTCATATTTTTCGTCATGCTATTGTATTCTTGATGTTCTTTGGGTTACCTCGGACAAGTTGTTATAACTGTCCTGGTTACTTTGGTTGTTTACTCTGATTGTAATGTCCCATATTTTTGGTAATCAGATATTTAACATATTTTATTATTTTAAATATTGATTTGGAATTTTAAACGGATTTCAGATATATAATTTGATTATAAACGACGATTGAACGTTAATTTATATATAATTATAAATTGAGCTCGTAATAACGCAGCAGTTTGTAAAATGGAGTTTTGAACTTCATTTGAATATACAGGATCCATTTTAAGTTGGAATTCTATGAAACAAGAAACGTATGAATCTAATTGACAATAATTTTCATGTAAAAGAGAAAAATTCAGATTTCGTGTTATAGATTGTTAGTTATGTCCAATTCAAATTTTAAAATAGTTACTATGGGCATCGTTATTAAAATATAACGTTTATTAATTATTAAATAAGGATTTGAATATAAATTGGATAACGGTTAACTCAAATTTGACGATATTGAGTTGTACAATTTATATTTGAAGTTGTATATATGTTCTGTTTGAATATATATATATTGAAAATAATTTATTATGATTTATTTGAAATATTTGATAATTTAGTAAATATTTTATTTATATTATATAAGCGTTAAAAATAGTCATTTTTGCAAACGGTCTCAGTTTTCGATGAAATTAGTTTCACTGGAATAGTATCGTTTAATTATTGTAAGAAAATCAAATTTCGTGGCAAACCGATGTCGTATGTGACTTTTGTGGCCAAAAACGTCTTTGTTTCTATTTAATTATTTATGTTATTTTGATAGGGGTAACTTTTAACGAATAAGCGATTGGCCAAACGAACTCCAAATTTGACGAAACAAGATTCGTTGGATCTGTTAGGAAGAGGTCCAGTAAAATGTCAAGGTTTCAATTTTTTTAGATATTTTCTGTAATTATCGGAATTTTTAATGCTTGATTTTTCATTGATATTTATAAAGGACTTTTCACAAACGACCTCGGAATTCGACGAAACCTGTCCCATTGGGTCCGGAATATTTTTCTATGCTAGGATTAACATTTTTATCGAAAAATGGAAGTCGTTTGTGGTGGTCTAAAACGTTAATTCGTGATGAAGTTTCACTATAATATTATATTGATATTTTTCTTCCTGCGTATAACCTAATTTGATGGTCAAACTTTGATTCGTAGTCAATATCTCCTATAGCCGCCACTAACCTAATATCAATGAACCACCTCTTCCCAAAATAAAACCATCTGATCTCCTCCATCAGTGATTATTTCGTGACGAAGTCTGAATGGAAAATGTAAGGCTGGGTGACGGCTTCGCATGGCTAGAAGCGGTGGCGTTCCAGGTGCATATACGGGTGGCGGCGAGCTCAAATAGGGACGATGTTCGAACTCATTTTGGTCACAGCTAGGTTGTGCGAAGGGGTCAAGTTTCTAGCCGATGAGGGGTGGGGCTGAGGCGCAGTCGGAGGCGAGTTCCGATGGGGTTCTGGTTGTCGGAGTTGGGTGCGGTAATGAGGTGAAACTTGTGTGCGGTTGAACGATGTAGGAGGAGGCATCGGGTATTATAAAATAACCAGAAGGAAGCAGTAAACAGTGGCTTGTGTTTTCGAGTTCAGAATAATCGGCTGATTTTGTGTTAACCGAAAACCTAACCGAATAATTATATTAATTAATTTAAGTTATTAAAGATAATTGTTTATTAGTAATTAACTTGTATATTAAAATTATTATACTTGTGCGCATGTTTAGGGAATAAGGAAAGGAAATTGTTTTCTCCCATTAGAAACATTCTGAAGTGGATCTAAGTCATGCATGCCGGAAGGAAGATACCGCGATAATGATGGAAGGAGGTGGCATGTTTCAAATTCCAGAAAGTGATTAAGTAATTTTTTATAAACTTATAACTAAGTAATTAATTAGTTTATTAACCAAGTGATTTTCATTTTAAGTTAAAATCCTATACACTAAACCGTAAATTGGTGTAGGGGTCATTGAAGCGGAGATGAGCAAGATTGGATGGGAACAAGTTGTTTGAAACAATATCGGACTATCAAGTTATTAAATCGTAATGAGTTATTTAAATAATTAAGTAAATAATTTATTCATAAGGCTTTTAATATTTAAATATAATTGTCCAGACTATGTTTGAGCAAGGATGAAGCAGGATGAACATAGAAAAGAAAGAGGGGAATCCGCCCTTGTTATATTTCAAAATGGATTGGACATCATCATTAAGCTAAACGTAATTAGTTCAAGCTAATTTATAACTTTGAAATATAATTAAGGGTCAAGATAATTAATTAAATCTTTAATATTTAAACTTGTATGTCTTTTATATGTGTTAACAGAATCTAATGAAATAAGGACATCAGTACCATATCAATGAGCGTTACATTTTGGAGTTGGTTTGGATAGAAATAGCGGCAACTGAGTTTTACAGTTAAATTGAACAACTGTTTAATTTAACTGTAACCGAACCGTTTCAACAAATGAAAATCAAGGTGAGTTAAACTCACCCAGTTCTCCCCACTTATATTTTATATAGGTCGAGTTTTATTTTCGTGTGCTATGGTTGCTAATGGTTGATTGTTTGTTAATTATATATTCATATATTGACTGAACCAATGAAATTAAACGCTGTTTAATTTCAGTGGAAAAAACAGATCGTTATTCTAGCGATTAGACCCAATTAAGGTAACGTACCTTATTAGTCACGTTTATAAAATAAACATGTTTAATTGTTTGAATTGTTTTGTTAATTGGGTGATGTTAAATAGTCGTTATTTACTGTTATTGAAATTATCAGTTAAAGTGAAATGAATAATATTATTTTAAATAATCTATGCGAATGCAGGGAAGAACAGGTTGAAGGGATCCAACCGGATTCCTCAAATATATTAGATGTTAATTATTCTTATATTATTATCATATGAACTGTTCTGATTGGACGATTGATTTGTTTATTGACCGTTGATCTGAAATTCAACATTTTCTTTGTTTAAACCAATGGGTGATATTGGTTGAGTAATTGGCAGTACATGGCCTGTAAATCAATCAGTTTCTAAATATTAGTTTACCGTCGGGTAAATCGATAGAACTGAAGTTATAAAATTTATTTTATAACTGGAGATAGATTTTTGAAATATACTATTTTAAATAAAAGTTTATTAAAAGGAAATAAATATTTATTATTTATTAATCAAGTTTATAATTGATTATCAAATAATTTTATAAAGTAAATTTCTGATGTTAATTAAATTTATAAGCAAATGAGCAGAAATTAACCTAATGGTTAAGAGGTTGATAATTGTTTATTTTAAGAAAAATTAAATGGAGTTATTTAAATTAATTATATTATTAATTAATTTAAAGTGAGAACTAATTGGAATCAGTTAGTGAAATAACTGTATTTTGAGTTGATCAAGTTAACCATTTTAACTGGGATTAGTTATTAGATTATTTTGTTTTAAATTAATCATATGGAATAGTTTAATGGATATTGTTTTAATTTTAATAAGAATCCTTAAAAGAAGTTTATTATTTATTTAGTTATTAGAGAAATTAACTAACTCTACAGTAGTTAATGATTGCAACAAATTATTATTTTAATTAATAATAATTTAAGAAATGCTATTTAAACAAAATTCATTTATGAAAGTAAATGAGTTGAAATGAAATCTAATGGAATTGTGAAAGGGTTTTATGAACTGGTTTTAATATAAAACCTAAGTTTTTATAACGAAGTTATAAAGAAGGGATTTTTAAAGCAAGTACGATAGCTCAAATGAAATGGTTACTAAATAATTGAGATTAGAAAAAGGGAATTCAAATTAAAAGGGGTTGATATTAAATCTAATTTTTGTAAATAAGGATTATTAAAAAGAGGTGTGAAGTAAGGGCGTTAATTTTAAATTTACGTTATTAAATAATGAAATTGGGAGAAATGAATGGAATCAAAATGAGATTTTCAGTAAGGAATTATTAAAAGAGATTTTTAAACATTAGGAATGGATTATAGAATCATGGTTTAAGTAAAATGGTTCAATGAGATTGGGTTTTGATATTAGAATAAATATCAGTTTTTGAATTACAATTTATATCTACCTTAAGATATGAACATTATTGATCAAGGTCTGAGAGGTAAATAAATACTCCAATTTGAATGACTCCAGAATTATCTGAGGATTATATTAGCGTGTAATGGGAAAGTGTTTAAGAATAACTTATTATTCCCATATGAGAAATAATAACATCACGTTAATAAAAAGGATTTGAGGATATATATTGAGATTTCCAAAGTAACTAAATGGAAGATTTGAGGATGCATATATTTATAATGAATTTTCCGAATTAAAAAGAAACTAAAAGTGAAGTGTTGGAATGAGTTTATTCCAAAACAATAAGTGTTGGGTTTCGTTTTCGAATAATGATACTAAAAAGATTTAACCAACCATATATATATTGTTTTAACCACCAATCACCATTTTTGTACCAAAATCTGCCGTGTGTGAAGCACGTGCCTCATCTTAATTATGAGCTAATTCATATATTACTAAGATGGATAAGCGAGGATTAATGTAACGATTGATATCCAAGATTAATTTTTTTTAAGAAACAATTAAAATGGGATATTATTATTATTATTTAATAATAATAGAAGTAAATGAGATTATTTATATTATTTATTAATTTAAATAAAGAGACAAGTTAAAGTTGATCAACGAGTTAATATATATAGATAGATAGTCAGTAATGATATAGAAAACGTTTTGATAATGATAGTAGAATAGAAATTGGATATGATTATAGGAAATTTTCCTAAGTATCAAATTGAAATAGTTTTGAAAATAATCTTATGTTAAATAAGAATAAAAGCTATATTCGTAATATCGAAAGAGTTTGAAGTTTTAAATTAATCATTCATTAATTGTTTTTAATTTAAGAGGCCAAGTAATGCCTAGTACTGAATCAATGAAACCATTTTATTTTGTTTATTTGATAGTTAAATAACCGACTATCAAATCTGACTCATACGATTGTTAGTGCGGAAAGACCGGGATCGAATTCATATTCGAAAACCATTCCGAACTAGCAAATACGTGAAGATGTTGATTCAAGATGGAGCAATTGAAGACCGTGGATCTTCATAAGCGGCAGGGTTACTGTCGAATATTATCTGGTTGTACAACCAGAAGTATTCTGACATAATTCAGTCGTGATTAAGATGTCACGAATTTGCAAGGACTTCTTGCTACAGATCCACAGGGTAATTCAAGGATGTGGTAGGAGGGTGCCTTCGGTTTTTCCAGTCCCAAGACAACTCGTATGGACGAATGTCTGACAGAGTATTTCCAAAGGATTACGTATATTGATTTCTTCAAACATACTTTTGTTGGTGGCGGAAGAATTCGTTCTTTTTGCGTAAACACCCAGAGTATTTTTGTGGATGTCAATTAGTGATTATCTGGTGGATCTGATGATGTGGCATTCAAAGTGAATGGTGGCCAGATGTTCTAAAATAATAATAAAGGTAAAGTAATTATGACCTCAAGCCTCTTCAACAGGGAAATGGTATAAAATTGGGTAGGTCGCATGGTTATGTGGGTCGCACCTATCAAAAGGGTATATCATTACCTGATCCGGTGAAACTAAATGCCTTCAGTTGTTCCTTTATTTTGTATGCTATCGGTTCGGTTGGCGGGCCCCTAATCATGGTAATGATATATTTGGTATTCTCAAGCGAAGTGAGGGGTCGGTCATGTTTAGCTGGGGTTGCAGGATGTTCTTGTTGAATCCCCAATGTATTCATCTCCAGAGGTATATTGTCGGAAGGTAGTCCCATACCTTGCCATAGTTGGAAATCCATTCTCCAATAAGCATCCGCGGTTTTGATTGTATACTATATATGTAGAGCGTGAGATGCAAGCGTTCTGCTAAATTGATATTTATTTGTATTTAGACATTATTATAATATCAGAGAAGATATTGATTTCAAAAATGTTATGTGTTATCGTAAGGTAAAAACCGTCCATATATATGTGTGGATTTGGTCTTACGATTATCCTTTTCTTTCAATAGGATTTTGACTTTAAAATCAACTTGTTTGATACCAATAAACTTAGCGTGTTTTTCTCACTTTGGTTTACCAAACTGACCCGTCGTTTGTAATGCTCGGGTTAGACCGGGTCGTACAGGTTCAGGTTATCGGATGTTGTGAAGAGACGAGCTGGAGATGTTCAGACGTATGAAATTTAGTTGTTATTCCGCTATGTGTTGTATATAAGGACAGGGTATTATATGTCCTGATGTGTGATGTACTATGATGATTGCTAGTATTTTTAAAGCTATCAACAAAGATTTATTTCTATATTATATTTTGTTCCTTTGCAATGTGAGACTCTGTGTTGTGTGTTCCTTCTTCTTTCTTATCTCACCCTCCAATCTCTTCCTATTAACGTTCCAGTGTTCTCAATGCTTGGAAGATCGATAAATGTATTTATATCGATTTTCAGGGTCGAAAATCTACTGGACCGTTACAGTGGTATCAGAGCAATTGTTTAGTAATAACCTTGGCTCTGTGGCGTAAACTCAATAGAGCTGGGGTTAGTAATACCCTAGATTGAGTTGAGTGTATATATATGAGAGCACGTATTTGTAAATTTTATATACAAATGTTTTGTATTGTGTTATTTGATCGGTTCAAGTATTAAGAAGCAGCGAACTAGTAATTGATACAATATTGTTTTGTAAAGAGGGTAAATGAAATAATTTTACTCAAATTTTATTTTTGTATATAAAAGAAATAATTTTCTCAAATTATTGAGTTATTGATTGGTTTGATTGATTATACTGGAATTGAAATTAAGTTAAAAGTTTGAATTGGAACTTAACTGGATTAAGTGGAATTATATTAAGAAATGATATTGAAATAAAATATATAAATATTGGATTAGAAATTGAATAAATGAATAATTAAATACAAATCATTCGAATATTAATCGATTGATATTCAAATTTGTTGAATTAAAATAAATATTAATATTGAATGCAAAATCAGTTGATTGATTGAGTTGGTTGGGTATTGGTTGTTGATTGTTTAAGTAAAAATAATTAACAATGTAATGGAGATAAAGGAATTATAAATAAATTCTGATATTACAAATTGGAATGAAACTGCATTTAAATTGAAGTTAATTATTTATCCCTATATTTGCAAATTGAGGGTGTTCAGTTATGGTTTTGAGGATTTGTGTAGTTATGCTTGTCAATTAATGAAATATTATATGAGAATTTCATGCGGTTGTTACTTACATGTTAAATGAGTTAACTACAGGTGCAAGAAGGCTGTAAAGATGATATTGATTGCATAAATTGCACGTAAATTGAGTAGTATGCTCAATAGCGCTCGTAAAAGGTACACCTACGCAAAAATAAAAATTGTGGGTTTTGAATTTCGTTTTTCGACCATATGGTCGATGTATATATATTATTTATTCCTGTGATATCGCAGATGTCACTCCGTATAAGGGAGACTCTGCCAAATTTTTCCGGGAATTTAACGTGTTAGAAAATTTTCAATAATTTCGAAAATTTATATTGATGATATTGAAATGGTTTTTGATTTATAATAAATTAGGTATTTAAATATAATGGATTTGTGGCAGTTTTCTTAACTTAGTAATTTCGGGGAAGAAATTCTATTAAGGTGGGAAGATTGCAATGTCCCGTATTTTTGGTAATCAGATATTTAACATATTTTATTATTTTAAATATTGATTTAAAATTTTAAACGGATTTAAAATATATAATTCGATTATAAAACGACGATTGAACGTTAATTTATATATAATTATAAATCGAGCACGTAATAGCGCGGCAATTCGTAAAATGGAGTTTTGAACTTCATTTGAATATACAGGATCCGTTTTAAGTCGGAATTCTGTGAAACAAGAAACGTATGAATCTAATTGATAATAATTTTCATGTAAAAGAGAAAAATTCAGATTTCGTGTTATAGATTGTTAGTTATGTCAAATTCAAGTTTTAAAATAGTCGCTATGGGCATCGTTATTAAAATATAACATTTATTAATTAATAAATAAGGATTTGAATATAAATTGGGTAACAGTTAACTCAAATTTGACGATATTGAGTTGTATAATTTATACTTAAAGTTGTATATATATTCTATTTGAATATATATGTTGAAAATAATTTATTATGATTTATTTGAATTATTTGGAAATTTATTTAATATTTTGTATAACAACCCGGAAAATTGAAACCAACTAATTTTTTTTATTGTAACTATTATAATGAATTTTGAATATTTAAAATGATTTATTTTAAATAATAACTACTAGAAATTTATTTTGAATAGAATTAGAACGTATATATTTATTTAAATCGAAGTTAGAATATAAATATTTATTTTAATTATAAAAGGAATTGGAAATGGCGCGGTAATTTGACAATTCGATTTCAAATTTCAAATGAATGTATAGGATTCAAAATAAATCGGATTTTAGTAAAATCAGAAATATTTGAATCTGTTTGAAAATATCTTTCCAACGGATGTGAAAAATCTAGATTTCATAACGGAAATAAAAAGTTATGTCCAGTTGAAAATTCAGAATAGTCGCTGTGGAATTTATATAATATATAGCCCTTAAAAATAGTCATTTTGCAAACGATCTCCGTTTTCGACGAGACCACTTTTGTTGTATCCGGAATGTCAAATTATTGCTAGATTTCAATTTTCATAATTTTTGGAATCAATATGTGAGCGTGGTGAATTTATACACATTTGGTACTTTCAGTTTGAATTTAATCGACTGGAAATTGCCCGATTTTCAAATAGTCTCCAAATTCGACAAAATTAGTTTTGTTATGACCGTATCGTCAAAACATAGCTAAATTTATTTTTCTGGAATTTTAGGAGTCTGTATGTGGCCCCGGTAAATTAAAATGTACATTTAATTTAAGTGAAAACTGACCAATACAGTCGAATTGGCTTGCGGAACATTCCCATTGTGTCTGGAATTGGGGTATTTGGCTAGGGCGACAGTCGTTGGTTTCGATTTGGAGCTCGAATCAATAAACATGCATTAATGGAATAAAATAATATTTAAATATACTATATATATACTCCTTTCTAAGAAAACCCTAGGCCCATTCAATCTTAAGAGCCGCCAGTCCAAATTTCAACGGCATAGCACCGTCGATTATCTTCTTCAAATTCCGGCGAACCCTCACCTCTAAATTGAAATCGTCCAACTGCAAAGCCTAAAGCTAGGCGAGATCGGCCTTATCACCGGTGGAGATCATTTCTCGAACGTCATGGTGACCAAATTCCGGTCAGGAAGTGTCGTCGTTTAAGGGGAAATTAAGGGGGCGTCAGGGTCTCGAGTTCAACGGCCTGACAGGCGAAGGCGGAGCTCGATGAGGCCATCGAAGTGGCAGGGTTCGATCAATGTCCAGCGCTGATGTGGAGGTGCGGTGGCTGGTTGTTTCTGACAATGGAGGGTTTAACGGCTACAGGAAAATAAATAACAGAAAAGGGGGAAGAAGCACTGGCCCTTGGGTTTGATTTGGACGGTAGATTTTAATTAGGGTTAATTAATATAAATTATGTTAATGAAGTGATTAAACAAGTATAACTTTTGCAAACAATTACAGAAATTAGCCAACTGGGTATCATTGGAATCGTCTTCACAAGGACTACACTGAAGAACGGATTGGAACAGATTCAGAACAAATTACAAAATGAAGCAAATTTGAATTTGATCAGAATAGAATCATCATTTAAAGACTGACGGAGTGGAACCCAAAGTGAGAACTTCTCTCACTATAAATTTTTGTATAGTTATTTATTTTCTGTTAGATCACCACAGACCATGGACGATTTATTCGATTGTGTTGTGATTGTGATTATGATGTACAATTATATATACATGATGTGAGAAAATTATATATATACGATGCGAATAAAATATATATTTGCGATGTGAAATATATATATTTATATATATGAAATGTGGAAAATATATATAGGAAGTGTGAATAATATATATATGAAATGGAAATAATATATATATATATGAAATGAATTATATATATATATGAAATGAAAAAAAAAATTATATATATTAGATGAATAATATGTATATGAAATTTGAAAAATATATATAGGAGGTGTGAAAAATAATATATATATATGAAATGGAAAAAAATATATATGAAATGTGAAAAATATATATATGGAATGTTAATAAAATATATATAAGAAATATATATTCGATGTGAATAATATATATATATAAAGCGTGAATGAAATATATATTGATTGGTTAAAAATATAATTTTTAGCATATATATGAGATGTATAAAATTGTCATGTAATGGACTATTCCGTTTTGATTTAAAAATTGAAATGGAGGTTGGAATCATTTTGAAAACGAATTTAAAACGATTTATAAAATACGTTTTAAATGGAAATCGACGAAATATATATAATATATTTATTATATATTTAATGGCCTGAATAGAACGCGTCGCGCAGCGACCGTTCGTGAATTTCGACCTTTGACTTCGAATTGACATTACGGGAGATCTGACCATCGGATTCTCCTAAAACCAAAACCGTTGGGTTCGTATCGAAAAGAGCTTTCCAACGAATATAAGAAATTTGAAATCTAACGGTTGGATTTAGAATTATGTCCAAATCAATATTGGGAAAAGGTCGTTGTAAATGCAGTTCGATGACCGTTTATGGAAATCGACTGTACGGGCCTTAATAAAATTATTAAAAATATTAATAATTTGTGTAAAATCATAATAAATGATTTGACCATCAAATATATATCGAGTTGGAGGGGCGCTTACTGCCCTATCGGAGGGAAGATTCCCGATATTTGGTTGCATACTTGTTTGTATGCATTGTGATGATTTGGAATTCATATTTCCAAAGATTTTGGTTTGAGATCCCGAAGTAAAATCTACTTTGATATGAAAGTTAGATATGTATTTCAAATGATTTGAAATAGGAAATCGGGAAATAAAGTCCAAAAGAATAATTTCTCTAAATTGAATTAGATTTGGATTATCTAAGTGTGGTGATTAATCTAAATGGGTAGATTAGGATATTGCATGTTGATTGATTCATAGTAGATCCATATCTCTATTACTGATTGTTGTTTATACACTGGCATTCATGGGGGTAAACCCGTTCCGTGACATACGACGTGGTCCCGTGACATGCTTCACATTTATATAAGTTAATTTTAAATGTAGAGTTACTCACACCAATCCCATGATTGACATGTAGTTCGTTTTTCCCATGCAAACTCGGGTGCCCCTATTTTCCACACGGGCAGTCGAGTAGTTTATTTTGCAGATATATAAGCAGGATTCTGGATTGAAGCTTAAAGCTGTGTCCAATGCATTGATAATCTTCCACTATGTTCGTTTATTTGTTTTCCGTTGTGCATTGTATTACATTTATTGTAAATTAATCTTCCGCTGTATTATATTTCGATATACTTTGATATATTCTGTATTCTGATGTAACATTATTATGATGTTTATAAAAGTCTTCTGTTATTTGTTCTGATGTGTTGTATGCCCAGAGTTAGCGTATGCGGGATTAGAACGGTCTTGGTCGGTTTAGCGATAGATAAGGTCCGAGGGAAATCTGTATCGTTACATTTTATTTATATTATATAAGCGTTAAAAATATCCATTTTGGCAAACGATCTTAATATTCGATGAAATTAGTTTCATTGGAACCGTATCGTTAAATTATTGTAAGAAAATCAAATTTTGCGTCAAATTGATGTCATATGTGACTTCGGTGGACAAAAACGTCTTTGTTTCTATTTAATTATTTATGTTATTTTGACAGGGGTAACTTTTAACGAATAAACGATTGGCCAAACGAACTCCAAATTTGACGAAACAAGATTCATTGGATCTGTTAGGAAGAGGTCTAGTAAAATGTCAATATTTCAAAAAAATTAGATTTTTTCTGTAATTATAGGAATTTTTAGCACTTGATTTTTCATCTATATTTATAAAGGACTTTTCACAAACGACCTCGGAATTCGACGAAACATGTCCCATTGGGTCCGGAATATTTTTCTATGCTAGGATTAACATTTTTATCGAAAAATAGAAGTCGTTTGTGGTGGTCTAAAACGTTAATTCGTGGTGAAGTTTCACTATAATATTAAATTAATATTTTTCTTCCCAACTCTATATAAATACACCTACGTATAATCTAATTTGATGGTCAAACTTTGGATTGTGGTCAACATCTCCTATAGCCGCCACTAACCTAATATCAACGAACCACCTTTTCCTAAAATAAAACCATCCGATCTCGTCCATCGGTGATTATTTCGTGACGAAGTCTGAATGGAAAATGTAAGGCTGGGTGACGGCTTCGCGTGGCCAGAAGCGGTGGCGTTCCAGGTGCATGTACAGGCGGTGGCAAGCTCAAATAGGGGCGATGTTCGAACTCATTTTGGTCACAGCTGGGTTGTGTGAAGGGGTCAAGTTTCTGGTCGATGAGGGGTGGGGCTGAGGCGCAATCGGAGGCGAGTTTCGATAGGGTTCTGGTTGCCGGAGTTGGGTGCGGTAATGAGGTAAACCTTGTGTGAGGTTGAACGATGTAGGAGGAGGCATTGGGTATTATAAAATAACCAGAAGGAGGCAGTAAACAGTGGCTCGTGTTTTCCAGATCAGAATAATCGGCTGATTTTATGTTAACAGAAAACATAACCGAGTAATTATATTAATTAATTTAAGTTATTAAAGATAATTGTTTATTAGTAATTAACTTGTATATTAAAATTATTATACTTGTGCGCATGTTTAGGGAAAGAGGAAAGGCAAAACGTTTTATCTCATTAGAAACGTTCTGAAGTGGATCCAAGTCATGCATGCTGGACGGAAGATACAGTGATAATGATGGAAGGAGGTGGCATGTTTCAAATTCCCGAAAGTGATTAAGTAATTATTCATAATCTTATAATTAAGTAATTAATTAGTTTATTAACCAAGTGATTTTCATTTTAAGTTAAAATCCTATACACTAAACCGTAAATTGGTGTAGGGGTCATTGAAGCGGAGATGAGCAAGAATGGATGGGAACAAGGTGTTTGAAACAATATCGGCCTATCATGTTATTAAAACGTAATGAGTTATTTAAATAATTAAGTAAATAATTAGTTTATAACGCTTTTAATATTTAAATATAATTGTGCAGACTATGTTTGAGCAAGGATGAAGCAGGATGAACATAGAAAAGAAAGTGGGGAATCCGCCCTTGTTTTATTTTAAAATGGATTGGACATCATCATTAAGCTAGACGTAATTAGTTTAAGCTAATTTATAACTTAGAAATGTAATTAAGGGTTAAGATAATTAATTAAATCTTTAATATTTTAACCTGTATGTCTTTTATATGTGTTAACAAAATTTAATGAAACAAGGACATCAATACCATATCAATGAGCGTTACATTCTGGAGTTGGTTTGGATAGAAATGGCAACAACTGAGATTTACAGTTAAATTGAACAACTGTTTAATTTAACTGTAACCGAACCGTTTCAACAAATGAAAATCAAGGTGAGTTAAACTCACTCATTTCTCCCCACTTATATTTTATATAGGTCGGGTTTTATTTTTGTGTGCTATGGTTGCTAATGGTCGATTGTTTGTTAATTATTTATTCATATATTGACTAAACCAATGAAATTAAACGCTGTTTAATTTCAGTGGAAAAACCAAATCGTTATTCTAACGATTAGACCCAATTAAGGTAACGTACCTTGTTGGTCACATTTATAAAATAAACGTGTTTAATTTATTGAATTGTTTTGTTAATTGGGTGATGTTAAATAGTCATTATTTACTGTTATTGAAATTATCAGTTAAAGTGAATTGAATAATATTATTTGAAATAATATATGTGAATGTAGGGAAGAACAAGTTGAAGGGATCCAACCGGATTCCTTAAATATATTAGATGTTAATTATTCTCATATTATCATCATATGAACTGTTCTGATTGGACGATTGATTTTCTTATTGACCGTTGATCTGAAATTCAACATTTTCTTTGTTTAAACCAATGGGTGATATTGGTTGAGTAATTGGCAGTATATGGCCTGTAAATCAATCGATTTCTAAATATTGGCTTACCGTCAGGTAAATCGATAGAACCGAAGTTATAAAATTTATTTTATAACTGGAGATAGATTTTTGAAATATATTATTTTGAATAAAAGTATATTAAAAGGAAATAAAACTTTATTATTTATTAATCAAGTTTATAATTGATTATTAAATTACTTTATAAAGTAAATTTCTAATGTTAATCAGATTTATAAGCAAATGAGCAGAAATTAACCTAACAGTTAAGAGTTGGATAATTGTTTGTTTTAAGAAAAATTAAATGGAATTATTTAAATTAATTATATTATTAATTAATTTAAAGTGAGAACTAATTGGAATCAGTTAGTTAAATAACTATGTTTTGAGTTGATCAAGTTAACCATTTTAACTGGGATTAATTATTATATTAGTTTGTTTTGAATTAATCTAATGGAATAGTTTAATGGATATCATTTAAATTTTAATAAGAATCTTAAAAAGAAGTTTATTATTTATTTAGTTATTAGAGAAATTAACTACTTCTATAGCAGTTAATTATTGTAGTAAATTATCATTTTAATTAATAATAATTTAAGAAGTGCTGTTTAAATAAAATTCATATATGAAAGTAGATGACTTGAAATGAAATCTAATGGAATTGTGAAAGGGATTTATGAACTGGTTTTAATATAAAACCTAAGTTTTTATAACGAAGTTAAAAAAGAGGGATTTTTAAAGCGAGTACGTTAGCTCAAATGAAATGGTTACTAAATAATTGAGGTTAGAAAAAGGGAATTCAAATTAAAAGGGGTTGATATTAATCTAATTTTTGTAAATAAGGGTTATTAAAAAGAGTTGTGAAGTAAGAGTGCTAATTTTAAATTAACATTATTAAATAATGAAATTGAAAGAAATGAATGGAATCGAAATGAGATTTTCAATAAGGAATAATTAAAAGAGATTTTTAAACATAAGGAATGGATTATAAAATCATGGTTTAAGTAAAATAGTTGAATGAGATTGGGTTTTGATATTAGAATAAATATCAGTTATTGAATTACATTTTATATCTACCTTAAGATATGAATGTTGTTGATCAAGGTCTGAGAGGTAAATAAATACCCCAACTTGATCGACTCTAGAATTATCTGAGGATTATATTAGCGTGTAATGGGAAAGAGTTTAAGGATAATTTATTATTCACATATGAGAAATAATAACATCATGTTAATAAAAAGGATTTGAGAGTATATATTGAGATTTCCAAAGTAACTGAATGGAAGATTTGAGGATGCATATATTTATAATGAATTTTCCGAAGTAAAAAGGGAATTAAAAGTGAAGTGTTGGAATGAGTTTATTCTAAAACAATAAGTGATGGGTTTTGTTTTCGAATAATGATACTAAAGAGATTTAACCAACCATATATATTGTTTTAACCACCAATCACCATTTTTGTACCAAAATCTGCCATGTGCAAAGCACATGCCTCATCTTAATTATAAGCTAATTCTTATATTACTAAGATGGATAAGCAAGGATTAATGTAACGATTGATAACCAAGATTAATTGTTTTTAAGAAACAATTAAAATGGGATATTATTATAATTATTATTTAATAATAATAGAAGTAAATGAGATTATTTATATTATTTATTAATTTTAATAAAGAGACGAGTTAAAGTTGATCAATGAGTTAATATATATATATAGACAGTGAGTAACGATATAGAAAATGTTTAGATAATGATAGTAGAACAGAAATTGGATATGATTATAGGAAATTTTTCTAAGTGTTGAGTTGAAATAGTTTTGAAAATAATCTTATGTTAAATAAGAAATAAAAGCTATATTCGTAATATCGAAAGAGTTTGAAGTTTTAAATTAACCATTCGTTAATTGTTTTTAATTTAAGAGGCCATCTAATGCCAAGTACTGAATCAGTGAACCCATTTTATTTTGTTTATTTGATAGTTAAATAACCGACTATCAAATCTGACCCATACGATTGAAAGTACGGAAAGACTGGGATCGAATTCATATTTGAAAACCATTCTGAACTAGCAAATACGTGAAGATGCTGATTCAAGATGGAGCAATTGAAGACCGTGGATCTTCATGAAGGGTTGTTTTCGAATATTCTCTGGCCGTACATCCAGAGGTATTCTGACGTAATTCAGTCGTGATTGAGATGTTACGGATTTGCAAGGACTTCTTGCTACTGATCCATAGGATAATTGAAGGATGTGGTAGGATGGTGCCTTCGGTTTGTCCAGTCCCAGGACAACTCGTATGGACGAATGTCTGATAGAGTATTTCCAAAGGATTGTATATTGATTTCTTCAAACATACTTTTGTTGGTGGCAGAAGAATTCGTTCTTTTTACGTAAACACCTAGAGTATTTTTGTGGACGTCAATTAGTGATTATCTGGCGGATCTGACGGTGTGGCATTCAAAGTGAATGGTGGCCAGATGTTCTAAAATAATAATAAAGGTAAAGTAATTATGACCTCAAGCCTCTTTAACCGAGAAATGGCATAAAATCGGGTAGGTCGCATGCTATGTGGGTCGCACCCATCAAAAGAGTATATCATTAACTGATCTGGTGAAACTAAATGCCTTTGGTTGTATGCTATCGGTTCTGTTGGTTGGCCTACAAACGGTGGTAATGATATATTCGGTACTCTCAAGCGAAGTGAGAGGTCGGTCATGTTTAGCCGGGTTTGCAAGACAATCTTGTTGAATCCCCAATGTATTCATCTCTAGAGGTACATTATCGGAAGGTGGTCCCATACCTTGCCATAGTTGGAAATCCATTCTCCAATAAGCGCCCACGGTTTTGATTGTATACTATTTATGTAGAGTGTGAGATGCAAGCGTTCTGCTAGATTGATATTTATTTGTATTTAGACACTATTATAATACCAGAGAAGATATTGATTTCAAAAACGTTCTGGGTTATCGTAAGCTAAAAACCGTCCGTATTTATGTGTGGATTTGGTCTTATGATTATGCTTTTCTTTTAAAAGGATTTTGACTTTAAAATCAACTTGTTGATACCTATAAACTTAGTGTGTTTTTCTCACTCTGGTTCACCAGACTGACCCGTCGTTTGTAATGCTCGGGTTAGACCGGGTCATACAGGTTCAGGTATCGGATGCTGTGAAGAGACGAGCTGGAGATGTTCAAACGTATGATATTTAGTTGTTATTCTGTTGTGTGTTGTATATGAGGACAAGGTATTATAACTGTCCTGATGTGTGATATACTCTGATGATTGTAAGTATTTTTAAAGCTCTCAACAAAGATTTATTTCTATATTATATTTTGTTCCGCTACGATGTGAGACTCTATGCTGTGTGTTCCTTCTTCTATTCTAATAATTATTTCTTTCTTATCTCACCCTCTAATCTCTTCCTATTAACGTTCCAGTGTTTTCGGTACTTGGAAGGTCGATAAATGTATTTATATCGATTTTCGGGGTCAAAAATCTGCTGGGTCGTTACATTGATGTTGTATTTGTAAATTAAATAAAAGTTATTTTAATTTGTAATATTTGTTATATACTATATGCTATCCGATGCGATTGTGGGATTCTATTGTATTTTCTTTTTCTTGACCCTCAATGATTTGGTTTCCGACACTTAAATGTTCGACATGTAAATATTATGGATGTATTACTATCAACTCTAAAGGTCGGAAAATCGAGTCGTTACAATTGTAAAACACAACATATGAAATTAATTCACTACATCTTAGAGCAAGAGTTTCATTTCAAAATACATTGAAATGCTCTTTAAAGTATCTTAGTCAAATTCTATTTGTTTTAGGTTAACGTGAAATATGTTGTTTATATTTCCTATAGAATACATAAACATTATTCTAGGATTTGGCTATTGTATTTTAAGTGGGCTGATATTAAGCTAATTTTTTTTATATAAGGTTGGGATGGATTAAAATAAGATTGGATATAACAAAATATCAAATTGGACCTGTATATATTATGGGTTACAAATCGCAACTCATATCCGACTCAAACTAGGATGTGTTGGGTTGGGTTTATGTGGGTCGAGTAGGGTTGGGTTTGTGGGTTGAATTGAGTTGAGTATGAGTTGTGTGCATCCCTAAACTTGGTTATAATCTTCCAAATTAGCACAAGTTTAGATTAGAAAATGTATATGTAGAAGAGAGTAGAAAGAATGTTCTGAAAACTTGTGTACTTTAATGACCATAACTCCATATTTATAATAGTGTAATATTTTCAATTTGACCATTTAACAAATTGTAAATTATTTCGGTCTTGACGTATTTCTTCCAAGATTGTTGACTATTTATACCATCGATCTTTATTGCTTTATTAGAATACACTGAGTAGATTTCACAATGAAAGCATTACACACTATATCTTACCTATATAACCTACATGATTATATTTTCTAACTATATATACACACTCACACACACATACATATAAGGAAACCTTATTTCAAGCTTTTGAATTGGTCAAACCAAAGTTGGTAATGTAGCCATGTATGTATGAAAAGACATACTTTATGGAGACAACATACAAGCTAACGGATGTAACAGTTGAAAAAAAAAAGAAATTAGCATAAAATTATAAGTTATTATCTCTCAATTTCAAAGATGGTTGGGATAAATGTTGCTCAATCGATAGAATTATTTGTAAGTTTGAGAAAAAGAAGGATTTAACCTCACTGTGGGTCGCAAGCACTTTATTTATTGTTGATTATTAGCCAAATGGGGTTACAAGAACTAAAGACACTACATAACTAGTTAAATTAACTATACAAGTTAAATTAGCGATTTATTATGTTACGTAGAATGTGGTAGATACCATAATTTTCATGTGCTGGATTAAATGAGCAAGAGACCATCATCCGCATTTTTTGCTAATAAGAATATAGAAAAGGGATACTAAATAGTCAAAGTTGAAGCGGTATGAGGTTTAGTACAAGTTATTTGTTATACAATTTTGTTTTCGAAATATAGACTTGATATGTCCATGTGGTGATGTTGATTTCAGAGTACTATTATATTTTCTTAGAAAGTCATATATGGGTCTAGGTTTTCATTTTTTAGTTAATAAAAGAAATGTCAGCATCATTAAGCATGCACAAATCTTTTAAGCAGTTATCTCTATATAGATCTTAACTTACTTACGGTTGAAAACAAAAATCTATGTCTAAACTTAGCTAAATTTTTAATATACGTATAGCTACTAAAATTTCCTTTTTTAAAGAAAAAAAATGTGTGATCTTCTAAAAGGAAGAGAGCTATTAAAATTTCTTGACATGAAGGAGCAAAAATTAATTTAAATTCCAATCTGTTACAAAAACGCTAATTAATTTCTTTGTGTAAATTAGGACTTAGTTTGAGTAAGACTTCCAGTAAAAAAAGATTAAAGAAAATAAAATCTTTTTCCCTTGTAAAAATTATAAGTTAGAAGAAACATCTTTAATAATGTACAATTATAATGTAAAGACCAAACTAATTTTATCATTGTAGAGATCCATGCATGTTTCTTACGTACGTTACACGCATTAGCAAAATTTTATTTGATTGGTAATTACCTTACTTATTTTAGTTTTAATTGTAGATATATATACGTCAGAAGATTTCATAAATAAATAAATAAATGGATGTAAGTTGGCTACTTCTGGGATGTCTTTTTTCACCTGAAGAAGAATGACCAATAAAAAAATAAAACAATAGCACACTTTTTGAGTGACAAAGTTAGAAACTTTAAATTTTTTTTTTTGTAAGCATGTTATATATGCATTTAGCGTAAAAGACTACGATTCACTATTATAAAGAAGAAACATGCAATACACCACACTATTTACGAGATAGAAAAGTTAAGTTGTCCAACTGGAATTTATTGTTTCCGTTAATTTACATAAGAAATTTCAAAGTCAAAAGAAGAATGAATTTTATTCCCCTTACCAATCATTTCAAGGATAAGGTGATGGAACTTTTTAAAAACAGTTTTCCTTCATGTTTTATTATCATGGACTTCAAGTGTTATTCGAAAACCACTACCTACAAAGTTGTGCTTTTGTGCATTTTTACAATTTATTTTACACCAAAAAGGAGTTAATGCATGTTTTTGCATACGCATTAGTATAAATAAGGTTAGTCACTTCCAACATCATCTCCACAATCATTTAATCGTGTTTCTCCAACTTTACATTTCCAAATTTATCATTAAGCGACAATGATAATACATTTTCTATTTATATTATCTATGAGTGATATTAACGCGTATTCGATGCAGGTTAATTACTATGATATAACTTTAGTATGAAACAGTAAAATATAAGGAATAAACTAATCGCATAATGATTAAGCATTGGGTTGGTGAAAAGTAAACTAACTGACTTACATTTCAGGTTTTCAGTGTGTAGTCATTAGATGATCATCCTGCTCACCACATTTTTCATCGATATACGTCAATACTATCCATCAAACAGTGTTTTGTTTTATTTGTTTATCGTTATTTTTGGATGAATTTGTTTTAGAGTTGCTATAGTATAACTTTTTTTGTAACATCTAAAATAGCACCAAATGTTGATTTTTAAATTGTTTTAAATAAATAATAATATGTCTGGATGAATAGTTTAAACAGTAAGTTTTATTGTAAATGTTGAATTTGTTGTCTATGTATTAATATGAAAAGGTGAATCAATTAATTTACCCATCAATATAAAGTTGTTCCCCAATATAGCAACAGCAAAAGCCGTATTTATTATGTGCGGGTAAGTAGGTCTTACTATAATTTACAAACACTCTTTACACATGATAAATGTACATTCATTTCTGCTCTCCTAATTCCATATTTCTACTGATTCCAAATTGACTTCGACCCCAAAACCAAATTCACGCCTATTTTTGTTTAGGGTTTTATGTGCGATGAAAGATCCATTTGATAAAACTAAGATCGTGGTCCGGAATTTGCCGCCGTCGATTTCTCAATCGGCGCTAAAGGAGCAGATCGACACTCGTTTCTCCGATCGGTATAAGTGGTTATTGTTTCGCGCTGGAAAAATTAGGTTAGTTTTCCGATTTTCCCATTTATTACTATTTCAGATTTTGCGGCGGTAGAACCTGATTCTAGTCATTAAAGTTGGCGTCTTCGGAATTTGTGAAAAGCTTGTGTTCTAAGTGCTTGTGGGGCGTAATATATTTTCTGCAAGCGTATTGATCTCTTAGATCATAATCGGAAAATTGTGGACCTAGCACTTATTTTTGTTGTAAGTTTTGCATTTTCGGCATGCGTTATGACTTCACCATACGGAATCGTGGAAACTATGTTTGAGATGCTTATAATGTTATCTCTTAAGTCAGGGACCTGTTGTGATTGTATATGTACATGTGTATATAATTTATTAAGTTTATCTTGATTAGTTAACTTGGGGATTACCCTCGTTGGAAAAGATGTCAAGCCACTTTTGTTGTTCATTATGTAAACCCTACTTTGTTGAAATAGACGGTAATACCTATTAATTGATGAATCATACATAGTGAATTTGCCTGTCTGAGAGTTTATGTATTGTATACCCTTTTTATCAGCTTAAATATTGTTAACTTCCGTTGATCTTGGTTTAGTGTGGGAAATAACTGTGTTGTATCGCTGGTAAACCATTTTTGTGGGAGTGCAAACACATTAAATGATGTTTGCCAACATGAATTGTTCGTAAATGCTGGGAACTTATAGAAGCTCTGAAATTTCAATGAAGTCAATGGTACATGTAAGTTAAACTACAAATGACGAGATGGTTTGGTATGATACTGCATATCATCTGGACGTCAAGCTCAAAAGATAGAGCATGCGTAATAGAGCTTGGGCTGAGCCTTTGAAAGCCGGGGGAAATTTAGTCTTCTAAATCAGTGGTTGTTTTGTATTTTATGTGAATTATCATGCATTAAATATTGGTCAGCTATCTAGAAATTCTATTAAAGAGACTTCAATAACTATGTAGTCAAGGAGCAAAAAAGCCTAATGCTTTGCACCTTGCGCCTTTAGGTGCGCCTTAGTTGCATAAAACTGCATCTACAACCACTATGTAATCAAGGAGCAAAAAAGCCTAATGATGTGCACCTTGCGCCTTTAGGTGTGCCTTAGTTGCATAAAAACTGCATCTATAACCACTTGTCAATATGCAGTTTTGACAACAAAACATTGCACATACTTGTGATTTTGAAAATAAAACTTCATAAATTACTGTCGCAAACCTAAATAAGTAGTCAATAAGGCGTTCAACCTAAGTTTGCAACAAAATGCTTAGACATTACAATTTAATTACTTAAATAGAGTTTTGTTTTTTTTGATTTTTCTAAGTTTCAATCACTCATATCATCATCATCATCAGAGCTATCGTCGTCGTCCTTATCCAAACCATGCTGAGAGGTTTTTTTTTTTGGGGTGTGTGGGGGGGGTGGGGGTAAGTTGGGTTGAAATTTCAACATTCCACTTCACTAAAAAACAATGAAAAAAAACCATGTTTTTGTATCCTGGAGCTTGCTTTCTCTCTTTTTTTTTTTTTTTTTTTTTTTTGCGCTTCATTAAGTGTTGCACCTTGAGTGGTAAAAAAAACCCACCAGTTTCCCCTTGTGTCTTTTTGCGTGCATGCCTCGACTACACTGTTCTACAAAAGCTTTTAAATTGCAGTTTTCAAATGAAATATGAGACTGACATCTCAGTCTATACTTCGGGTTGAGGACTTGAGGTTTTAACATCTTGGTTGAGATGAGTGTCAAGTAATTAAAAACCATGTATTAACTCTCTTTTCGTCCAAGTAGAAAATGTGGGCATCACAAAGAGAATTAAAATTTTGCTTTAACAAACGAGTAATTTTGCTTCTTGATTTTGTACATGCCTTGAGTGACAAACATTTGCCTGAAGTTAGAACTTTAGATCCATTTGCCCTAAGTTTATCTTTGGGCGAGTGGATAACCACGTATGCATTACACTCATAGTTTTCTCTTTCATCCACTTATTTTTCTTCACTTAACTTTTTTCCCTTCCAACATCGCTAACTCAAAGGATAAACGTTCAAATAAATGCAATTATCTTCTTCATGTGTCCTTCAGTGTAGTCAGTAGCGAATAGCGCTAGACTTGCGCTATGCGCTATAGTGCACGCTATTTGGTCCACTTTTATTTTTTTGCATTTTTTAATAATTAATCAAGTATATTATATCTAATTGAAATTTAATTCTATGTTTTTGCATATTTCATGCCATATCCAAACCTTTTAATACTCCAAGCACAAAAACTATCATACTTTATGCATGTACTAAATATTTGTTGATGTAAAATGCAATTATATTAGAATTTTTTTTAATAATTTTATATTATACATTAAAAATAATTGATAGCTCATAATATATTTGTCTTGTAAAATTTAAAATTTAATCTTATATGTGTGAATTATGATAAAATTTATTCTTAGTTTGTGAGTAATGATGATAAAATTATACAAACAAAATGCATGAAAAAACAATTTTGCATAAACTGTAAAATATTTTTCTAATGACAAGAATTAAGTAGGAATATAAACAACAAAAAGCAACAAAGTAAAAATAAAAAAGTCAAAAGCTATAATTATAAGTAAGTTATTTTTTGTTTAGAGATCTCACTTAGAAGAGAAGGAAATATTTTGATACTTTAAGGGTAGCCAAAAAAAAAAAAAAATTTGTTGTCCAACATAGTAGACATATTGGAATTGCTTTTAGATATTGCATGCATCTTTTTTCTGATGATGCTCAAACAAACAAAAGAGTCTATTGTTTCTAGATATTGGATCTAATAGCCTAAACAAAAAAATATAGATATAGAATGGTGTATTTGTACAACGGTCCATCTATTGTTTCTAGATATTGGATCTAATAGCCTAAACCAAAAAATATAGATATAGAATGGTGTATTTGTACAACGGTCCAACCAAGTCAAGTTCTCAGTAAAAAAAAAATAAAAAAAAATTGTGAAATGCATTGATAAAACTTGATGGAACACTAGTTAAAGCAATATGCAAACCATAGAAGGAAAAAGCATGCATCCATTGTAGATATGGTTGCATCTCAATGAGTCTGGGCTTTAATTACTTTCCAAAATTAAAAAATCAAATAGTGTGCTATTCTACGCTATGCGCTATTTTGCGCTTCAATAAAATAGTGCGCTATTTATGCGCTATAGGAAACCCCTGCGCTATTTTAGGTTCCATAGCGCATATGCGCAATAGTGCGCGCTTTGATAACACAGGTGTCCTTGCAGTTACGGCTACTATGGTAGTAGTAAATGTTCCATTACCGTCCCAATATCAAGCAATTGTTAACCAATATTGAGCTACATCGCTATATCAATGCCATTGGTGTAATAGTAACAGAAAATTTAATATTGTTAATGGTAAATACAACAATAAAGAAACATCAAAACCAATAGTAAATATTTTTATGAAGATATTTGTAATATTAGTTATGATTTTTTTTTTATAGGTTTAACGTCTAAGATTAGCAAAGTTACTACTTCATATCATTATAAATACTTCATGATGAACTAAGCAAAAAAATTCTGTCAACTAAAATAAATTAATATGTTGATGTAAATTTTATTAGAATTTGAATCAAGAACAACATATTTACTTAGAATTTGAATCAAGAATAAAATATTTAATTTTTTATCATTATCTAAATTTGAATGCAACAATTTTTTAGGTAAATTTACCACATCAATCAATGGTTCATCAATTTATCGGGACCACGATCATTTTACAAACGGCAAAAGTAAAGTATTGATAGTAAATTCTGACTCATCAATAATCGGTATTGTAATGGTTTTCTTGTATCAGTACCGTTACTATTACCGTTGAAGTCCTACTTGCTGTTGGAGAGCATGGTAGAATCAAGCCATGTCATATGAACATTGCTTCCTTCAATGTTGCTCTTCGGTTGGAAATATTTCTGTTTATTAGTGTTTGAGTTATCATCCCTACTCTTTCTTGGCATATTTGGTTATTTGATTTTCTTTAATGTAGTTTTTGATTTATGGATCGGGCCACTTTTCACCTTTTCTACTCTTTCTCACCAAGTCCTCTTTATTTTTTGTTGTGTATTGTCTCTAACCTTTGAAGGCTGCATTCTTAGATAGGCTTAAGAGAATTTTGCACCCTTCAGGTAGCCACCGTGCACATACATCAGGACGACAATATTTTTTTTAGAAACATGTTATTATTACAGGTTGTGATCACTACTAATGTATATATAGGAAAAATTTTCTATATAACTTGATTCTTTGGGACTATCTCTTATGTGTCAGAATTCTTTTATGATTTGGGCATTAAACAAACATGACGTCTTTTGCATGATTTTATTCATTGGCAAGATATTTATTGGACCAGTCAATGTGAGATAGTAGTCCATGAAATCAACATTACATGCACTGATATGGATTGTATTTTTTTTTTTAAAAAAAAACCAAGAGTTTGATGTTATTTTGTTGTTCTTTACCATTGTTCGCTATGTTTATCAATTTACAATTTCACATTAGACTGAATGCCGAAGGTGGTGCCTGGCGCAACGGTAAGGTTACCCGGCTGGTAATCTGGAGCGCGCAGGTTCGAGTCCCGGCCTCTTGACATATGTGAGGGAAAGACTTTGGCACTAATCGACCACCCCCAGAGCCCGGAAAGCCGTGAGAATAGTACCAGGATGGGAGACTGACCTGGGAAGTCCTCTCGCGTTTGAGTACGGGAGCCTTTGGCACTGGGTATCCACCACTGAATGCCGGACTAAAACCTTATGAGTGGTCAAAATTTTGATGTTCATCTGGATTCATGATAAACCTTGTTTCAATACTTCCTCACAAATCGAGATTGGAAATGTGCGGTAAATTCTGGTTGAAACACGCTGAAATTGAATCCTGACAACTCAAGTTGTAGATTTATAGTGGAATCCTCAGACATGCACAAAAGATATGGTTGATATCTTGGTAAGAGCAAATTAATGTGTCCACCATCACAAGCATGGTCCCCAAACGTGATCTGTTGTGACATTAGTTTTTCCCTGTAAGATTCAAGAATGCGGATTTGACTGTGGTTTTGGCCCTTCAAATCCTAATATCAAAACCAACATGATAACCAAGATTATGAATTTTGTTCAGAACCTTGAACATTGTGGTTAGCTTCACAAACCAAAACCAAACCCAACAATTTTAAAATAGTCATGTATATATTTTTCAGAACCTGCAATATCAATCCAAAATACCATGTTCTTTTATTACAAGATATGACCGGTTGTAGCGATGATGTTAAATGCTGTCACATGTGGGGAAGCCTTGAGAGTTGAGTTTAAGCTGTACTTAGTCAGTGTACACTATCATTTTCCTCTTTAATTTTTGCAGCCATAAGAATCAGCGATGTTCTCGGGTTTATATTGATTTCCATGCTCCTGAAGATGTTATAGAGTTTGCTGAGTTCTTTTCTGGACGCACATTTGTCAATGAAAAAGGTAATTTTGGTTTATTACATACTGAATGGTTTCTTATGTATTTAACAGGTCATATGCATTTGTATACATACAGATGCACACTTGTGAGATTCATATTTCATTTTTGTACTTTTGATGTTAAACGTACAATATAATGAGTAAATGGATTTAATACGAGTGTTTAATGCTGTCTCATCATGCACTTTCTTACATCATCCTTTAATCCATCGGCTCATTTATTGAATCTTATGATCAATATCAAGGGGCTATAAATCACACCCCACCAAACACCCTCCACACCACCAAAAAAAAGGAAGGGAAAAAAGAGATTAAAAAGAAACACACACACACACACACACACTTGTGTATGTATATATTTGAAATATATTATGGATGAGAATCAACAATTACCCAACGGTATACCTTAGCATTTTATAGAGTTCTACAATTTGTACATAAATCTTCAAAATTATCTTTATTGAATAACGTTATTCAGAAATTTTAATGTGTCTAAGTGGTTGAATTAATATCTACTATTAATAATACAACAACAACAAAGCCATACATCCCAAACAAGTTGGGGTTGGCTAGATATGGAACCCAAAATTAAAATAAAATAAATAATAATGATAATATATATATATATATATATATAAGGGTTTAAAATAACCAAACAGATAAAAAATCGTCTGATAAAGGTTTTAAAAAAAGGTTCAATAAAGGTGTAATAAAGTCTAAAATAGTAATAAAAAGGTAAAAAGGTTCAATAAAAGTGAAATAAAGTCTAAAATAATTAAACAGATTAAAAAAAAAAAAAAACCCTAAGGTTCTGGTACATGGATTGCCAACTTCCATGCACTCCTATCCACTACCAGCTCTTCAGATATACTATTAATAATGAAAACGAAAATTACCTCAACAGTATCTTCACTGTGTTCTTTCAGAATCCCTAAAATACCTTAGGTAGTATCCCTTCTTGACTACCTATTAACAAAAAATCACCATTGGTTTGTGGCTTCCACCATCACCTCTTCCTGATCGCTCATTAACAACATTTCACTATCGATTTGCATCCAATACCCCAATAAAGATGCTTGAGATAAATGTGTTGTGACCACCAAAGCTTTTGCGCTATTAGCACTTATCCCTCATTAAATTTAATTTAATTAAAAGTAAATATTTTTGGCTATTAGATGCACATTGTGCAATTCATGATGGTTACAATTGAATTAGCTACAATCATGGGATTTAACCATCGTCTGGGATACATTCTCTAAAATTGTTAAAATTGTGGAGACAGAACAAGTTTCTGTGAAAACGATTCTGAATGTTACAAAAAACCTGTAAAGTTTGGTCTCGTTTTGAATTATGTATCATTCAGTTTGTTCCTATTTATTTTGAATTAGATATCCATAACTAGGAACATATTAAAGGTGTATTGCGAGTGGTGTAGCACATACTCACCCTCTGTGCATGTATGAATGTTTGTTGGATTAATAGTTGTACTGTTGTATTAATATTCTTTACATCTAATTTGTTACTAGTTTGAATGCTTTTGTCTATATCTACACTCTTTCAATCTGTTTGAAGGCATAGCTATAATGTTCTTTATTATTTAACTGGAAACAGCGATCATTTTATTGTCACCCATCCTAGGTTCTCAATATAAGGTACTTGTAGAGTATGCACCATCACAGAGTGTCCCTAAACTGTCTTCTAAAAAGGATGGCCGTGAAGGAACCATACTCAAAGGTATGTATGTTTCTCTGTTATATTGAAACCCAGTCTTATGAGTGCTCTACACGAAGCATGTACCTTTCTTCTAAAAAATAATAATACTCAAACCAGTCTTTTCCTAGTCATTATCCACATGTACTATACATATAAAGATACATATATAAACATACATACATGCATATGCACACATGTGATGTATGCATGCTTGTCTATATTCATTGATGTTTCTTCTGATCAACATCAGATCCTGACTATTTGGAATTCCTTGAGGCTGTTGCAAAGATCGAGAATCTTCCTAGTGCTGAGATTCAGCTGGAAAGAAAGGAATCGGAAAAGGCTGGTTAGTTGCAACTGATCTAATAAGTCGAATGAATACTAAATTTAGCGTTGATATAAGGTCATGTTCAATTTTTAATGCACTGCTATTCTTAGGTGCACAGAAGGAATCTGTTATAGTAACACCTTTAATGGATTTTATTCGCCAGAAACGAGCAGCTAAAAATAGCTCTCAGGTACTGCTTATTTAATCTATTATGTGATTAAGACATGATTTTTTCTGTTCCTCGGTTTATGCTTTGCTAAATTGTAGAATTTGATATAGATCATAAAATAGCCTCCCCCCCCCCCCCCCCCCCGCGCCTTTCCTTTCTTCAAGTTGATGTTACAGACATCTTGATATGGTCATTTTCTGTGCATGCTTTTTACTGAGTTATTCATCATGAGTGTTGAAGTATATTTGAATTCTTAAACCTTGTTGAAAGCCGACATTTCTTAGCAAGTCTCTTACTAGTGTTATTTACTTGAAAAATAATCAGGAATGTGGTTTAGCAACTGAGAACATGTTTTGAATGCATAGGACCTTGTTCTATGGTGGAGTAAAATATAGATTGGAACACAGTTTAAACAAAGAACTATTTTTTTTGTACGTCTTTAATAATAGTTGCAACTTTTTTGATGTAAATGTGAACTTTCCAAATCACCCTTCAAATTAATATAATGTACTGCTTTTCAGGTTATTATTATTGTTTTTTCTTAGCCAAGTCTAACCCAGTCTCAATTTAAATTCAAGTTCTTCTGCCCTTTACCAAGTCAGTATATTTGATCCTTTACATAGTCAGTAGATTTGTATGTTTTACCAGTCAGTGGCTACAAGCTCTAAGTTTATTCATATTTTTTTAGCCCTGCACAGAAGCAAAAGGTTTATGCTTACAATTTTATTCATTTGTTTCCCTATATATGCTGTACGGGTAGCAGAACTGTCCTATCGATGTGCCTGTACATGAATACGAAATGAAGCCAAATGAACATGCTATGTTACTAAACAATCTATAGTGCAGCCAAAAATTTTATGTTTTTTTGGTCTTCCTATCCCTTTGCATGAGTAGCATATACATATATGCATGTCCACAAGTTTATATTTTAATAATACTATTTATTTTCTATTTTAACCATATATATGTATTTACTACTAGAGTTTATATTTTCATAGTACTATATTTTGACAGTACCATATCTTTAATCTTTAATAATAGTTGTAATATTTTGTTGTCACATTTTTTATATTTCAGCGTGAACTATCAAAAACGTCCCTTCACAAATATTATCATATTTTAGTGTCGCATAAAAACAGGATCTAACCATTAAACTTTGTTTACAAATTTTAAATGTCCATCTAAAATATTATCCAATCTTAATATCACTTAAAATAGAATCTTCATCTAACAATTAAACTTATTTTACAAATTTGTTTTTTTATTAACTAATAATATGAACTAGTGTGTTGCTCATGCGTTGCATATGGTAATATTGGTACAGAGTAATATTTATATTTTGATTATTGCTAAAATTTATTTTCATATGCAGTATATGATAGATTTATCGTGTAATATTGATAATAAATTAAAATGACATGCAATGCTCCGATATAAGGTTGAGAGTTCAATCCTTACCAATTGCATATCATTGTAAAAATTTAATGCCCTAACTAAAAAAAAGTTAACATTATATATGTAAATCATTAATGTTCTCTTGATAACAAAAATAATTTATGTTAATTGTTATGTGATATTTTTTTATACATATGAGTGAATAAGCCAACTTTATCGTTTTTATCGATATGATTATTATGTATATGTGCAGAATTGTCATTTTTTTAAAGGATTATAAATGGATCAATGAACATTGAATAATTAAATTTGAATAATTTGAATTAATGATTAACATAACTAATTAAATATAAAGAGCTGAAAGAAAAAATTGGAGAAAATTGAGAGGAGATCTATACATACTTGTAATTGAGAAGAGCATTGTCTTGCGGTTAGCTTATTTACATGCAATTTTTTATCCATTTTAATCTTCATTTTAAAGCAAATTTATCTTTGTAATCAACCATTCATACTGTTGCAAAAAGGTCGTGCTTTCAACTTTAATTATTGCAAAATAATGCCATATAGCATTTAGTTGACTAATGAGTTGGATATTGTCTGTGAACATGTTGAAAGTATGAATGTTTATATAATCCAATATTAGCATAATCTATGCGTTTACATGGTAATGTTGTAAAATATAGATTTATCATTTATAGGTTGTTCAAATGAAGTTATGTCATGTACGATAATTTTTTTGAGATACATGAATTGAAAATTAAAAGATTTATTACTATTTATGTGTTTATGTTACATGATTTAAATATATTTATAATAGATCCGAATATAAAGAAGAAATAATTTTATCAAATTTCCCATATGTATGGATAATGCATGGATTGAAATTCTCGTATTTTTAGGATTTATTAGATGGATTAATGAATATTAATTAGTCATATTTATTTAAATAATTTAAATTTACGATTGTACAATTTGTTAAATCTGTGTTCTTGAATGCTAAATGTTAGAAGATTTTCAAGAAGGGTTTTAACGTAATTATTAAAAAGTGAAAATTTTGGTATTTGAAGCTAATAAAATTTTTATAGTGTAATGTATGTTAAATTCATTTATTAAAAAAAAGTTTATTAAATAAATTTATTACTATCATTAATGTATATAATTTATGTCATGCGATTTCTGTATATTTGCATCTAAATGTTTTTTAATCAATTTATTAATAAATATTAGCTGACCATGTTTAACAACAACAACAACAAAGACATAAATCCCAAACAAGTTGGGGTAGGCTAGACATGGAACGCCAAAAATAAAAAATAAAAAGGAGTTAAAATCTTTCGTAAAGGTAAAATAAAGGTTTGAAAAAGACAAACGAAGATTAAAAAGTTTCAAAAAAAAAGAGTTAAAATCTTTCGTAAAAGTCAAATAAAGGTTTGAAAAAGACAAAAACGAAGATTAAAAAGAAAAAGAAAAAACCTAAGGTTCTGGTACATGGATGGCTAACTTCCATGCACCCCTATCCGAAACCAGCTCTTCTGATTTATTCCAGTTCCTTAAGTCTCTTTTTACTATCTCCTCCCATGTCATTTTAGGTCGGCCCCTACCTCTCCTTGGGCCATCGGCGCGGCCTATAATTCCGACGTGCACTGGAGCTGACCATGTTTAACAATTAGATTAATTTTGGATTATGTATTTAATTTAAATGTATGGACTTTAATGTAAAATTTTGATAGAGAGCGGTGAAAGATTTAAAAATGATTATAGAAAAAACCAGGTATTTGAATGTAAAATAGCATGGAAAATTACGCAGAATAATTGTAAATTGGTTAATTGTTGGATTTTGAAATAAAACATGCAGACTTCGAGAGAATTAAGGGAATATAGATAATATACAAGAATTCAAACTGATTAGTAAAAAAAAAAAAATAGATGTTGCATCTTAGAAAAAATATTCAAACTAGCTGCACATGATTTCAGTACAAAAATGTGACCAAGTATTAATGCAATTGACCCCCCCCTCCCCCCCCCCTTCCCCGCCGCAAAAAAAATATCTTTCCAAACATCTTGATAATTTTTTCCCCAACGTTTCTAATTTTAAATACAACACCAATATTTATAAGTGCTTTTATTTATTATAACATGCTCTAACCCTGTTCCCAACATTAGAGTTTTCTATGAGATGTGTTTCTCTGTTCCTGCCATGGGCTTCTCTGCTAAGCATTTAAGCATGATGTTAGTGAAATATTTTCTTTGTTTGTTCTGTTTGCATGGATCATTATGCATATGTATAAATTGTGGTATCTATTTTGATTGTTTTGGAAAACTGTCAGACAATAGTTAGGCTTGTGTGCTATATTTCATGATGTGTTTTCCCTTTATTATGTCTTCTTTATTTGGTGCTACAATGTACAAAAAATTTATGTTCACGAATTATCTGACTCGACTTCTAAGTTTAGCGTATTTTTACTATTTTCTTCCATAGCCGTTCAAATAATATTATTTCTTGCTTGGTAGCAGAGAATATCTGTCAATGGCAGGCTTAGCAGAAGAGCTCGAGAATCTGTGACAACCAGTCCCAGTTCTTCCAAGCGAGACTCAGAGAAACGAAGAGGCTCCAATTCTATGGTGCTTTTCTTATAACAGCCTCTGTTACTTTACTACTTAGGCATCTTATAATTGGCATCGATAACAACTGAGTCCACAAAAACTGTTTCAACTGCAGTATGTTTTAAGGGACAGTGCAAAGGGTAGTGGTGAAAGAAAGGAAAAGACTGCATACACTATACTGTCGAGGAAGGAAGATCATTTATCCTATTCATCTAGCCGAACAGAATTATTAGAAGCTGGAAATAAACTACCAGCTGATGGTATTACCCCTGCATATGATTCTTGCTTTAATTAATTTCATCTCTGTCCATCTTGGATTCTTGGGCACATCTTAACTTATTACAGGCTGGCTTTCACTGGATATTAGGAGGGCTCCTTGACACCTCGTCTACGCGTCTTATTTTTTGACCTAGACAGATTGAAATGGAACAAAATTTTCGTAGATACGTTCTTACAGAACTGAAAGTCATCTTTATATCATTTAGCTTAACTTGAATAATCAAAAATCATATTTCAAATCAATGGCTTAAAATAAGTGTCTTAACAGTTGATATTCATCTTGATATTTTGAACATGTTAGGGGTTTCAAAATGATCTCATTATTTGTGGACATACCGTGCATAGTGCAGATTTAACTTCCTTGAATTTTAGTCTGGTTTGGAATGTTGTACACCGAAAAAAATTAGGGGTTGTAGTTGTTTAAAGCAAGGTGTATGGATTGTTACCATACACGCTACACGCATGCTAAAAAACACGACATTGCTCCTTTTTCGCGCCTGTATGGTTTGCCACGTTTTAATATTCAACCCCCCCCCCCCCCCCCCCTCTTTTTTTTTCCCCTTTTTTAAATCTTATTCACGAGGTTTTCCTATTATTATTTTCAATTTTCACTTCTAAATAGCAAACATCAAATATTAGATTGCTAAAAGAATATCACTGTTATAATCGTTTCTACACAAACTATTTATTTTACTTTTACTACTAGTGTGAATTTTTATATGTTTTCTTGTCACTGTATTCCATTTCATGCTGTTGCTTTGAAATTTGAAGTACTATGTTCGTTGCTTATTTTGTTGGCACACATAATTATTTTGAATTAAATAGATTTCACTAACAGGCCATGCTTGATTACCAATTTTTTTCCGTATTTTGTTGATTCGTGCACTTGTTTCCAGTCATAACTGGGGCTGTTATGGTAATGGTAACTGCTACCGATACATGAGAACCATTACCGTACCAGTACTACTGGTAAGTCAAAAGTAGCGACCGATAATTTACTGTTACCAATGATAAAATATTCATTGGTATTACCGATAAACTGGTATACCATTGGCTGGTAATGAGAAATTTACCAATACAACAAACATTCAAATTTTGCTGCACTAAAATTCCAAAAAAAAGAAGAAGCAATTATCTTGTTTTTTATTATTACTCTGTGATATGTATATTAGTATTACGACATGTTTTAGTTGACATCTAAGTATTTCTTAATCCATCACAACTTATTTACAATAATATGAGATAACAACATTTATAATCTCAAACTTTGAGCCTAACAAAATTTTAAAAGAATCAACATCATAAATAATACTACAAAATCTTCTTAAAAACCACGACGTATCATTAAAAGTGTCTATGGTTAAAGTTTGATCTAATAGTGAAAAATAAATTTAATATGATTGGTAAATTTACCGTTACCACTGGTTTTGACTTTTCTTTACCGCTATATTTACCGTTAATAATGGTAAATTTACCGTTACCATACCGATAACATTGGTAAACCAAAGTAGCTCATTTTTTTATTTTTTATTTTTTACAAATTACTTGGTATTGGTATGGTACTGGTAAATTTACCATTACCATAACAGCTCTAGTCATTAGATCGTAGAATGTCCCCAATTCTAGCTGCATATGCTCTTTTTATATTCCAGCTGTAGATTCGAATGGAACTATATCAACCACATCTGGAGGTGTTGAAGTTTCTGAAAAAAGAGTTATGTTAAAAGGGAAGGAAAAAGAAGTGAGTTTACTTGACCAATTCTGTAAAAAACTTATTAAAAATATTTTCTTACACCGCTTAGAAAGCCCAATTGCTGATATAGATCCCATGCATCATATCATCATCAAACACAACTGCTTCAGTGAGAAGCATCCCGAATATGAGTTATAGACAGAGACAGCAGCATGAGGCTAGTGGAAGAACTATAAGAAGCATTCTTTCAAACAATAACAAAGTTGATCAGCAAACACAAGAAGTGAATTCTGAGAAGCGCCCTCCTCGTCCGCCTAACCCTCATATAAAATCAAATCATTCTGCCTCTTACAATGATGGAAAAGGATATACAGAGGGTTCTGTATCTACAATTAGGAATAAAAATGAGAAGCAACAAATGACTGGGGATGATGCTCCGTTAAATCGTGGAGAAATTAGATCTATTCTTCCCACCTCTAACAGATATGCAGAAAATAAGAGTGGTCGTGCTAATTATACTGAGAAAGGTGAGATATTTCCTTTTCACTCATCTGCTTTGTTATGAAAGGTTTATTTTGTTACACATGTATTTTTTTTCAACCTGTTTGAAAATTGCAATTAAAGGTGCAGGAAGACATGGTGGTAGTCGTGGAAAGGAAGGTGATAAAAGTTCAATCTATTCTGAAGGAAAGCAATCTAAGAGAGGAGTGTCTGCTAATTATGGTGCTTATGAAGTAAGTTGTAATTACAGATTTCTTCTCCTCGTTCATATAGCCAGACTGATGCATTTCTTATTTGCTTGCAGAAGCAGATGTGGGTCCAGAAACCAACTTCTGGATCATAGTTCTTTGTTTGTGACGAGTAAGTGATATCCTTTGCTACACCATTAATATGTTAAAACACTCTTTTTCTTCTACAAGTGAATACAAATCTAAACCATATAGTTCTAACTTCTAACCATTAAATTTAAGGCCAGGCGGGGAAGAGATCTATTTTTGATCCATGGGTATGCACTTGTCTTTTTGAACGTTACCGCCGATCACTTTTATGGGTTATCGTTTGGTTTTCATTTTTTATATAAAATCCATTAAACTAAGAAACATATGCTTAGTTGTGTTGGATTATTTGCTTTTGTGCTTATTATTGCTTTGAGTTTTCTATATACATTTTTTTTCTTTGAATATTTTTACTATGTTTTTAATTTACCTTTTGGAAAATCAGAAGCATGCCTAAGCAGGGGATTTCTTTGAAAGCATCTTAATTTGCCTTCTTTAATAGCATTATTGACGAAACCATTATTGTTTTCTCTTATCCTAATTATAGTGTCATGTGCAATTGTCTTGCAAGTTCTTCAGGCGGGAATTGAAGAAAATCTTACCAAGTCTGCCATTAATTTTGTCACATTGGTAGCGTGTGCTACTGCAAAACATCATTTTTACAAGTTGGGAGGTATGAACCGCAAAACAAATTTACAGAGACGGCATTATAAACAAATGGAAAGGAGAATATATTTAATATGACATAATCAGAGTGTGCAAGTCTGTATTCAGAATCTGGAGCATTGGATGAGGTCTCAATCTTCAGTGAGAAGTCGGGATTATAGATAATAGACAGCTGTATCTAATGATATTTGGTTGACTTCTAAAGCTCCATGGTCTGTACATTCTGTATATTTAATGATTGCTTGCCATCTAGCTTGCTTGCCCATCAGCTGATTTTTTTTCCAAAGTTTCGTACGTTATTAGTTTGCATGAAAAACTTTGTAAGGGCATGTTACAAGACCCTAGTTATATTGGTTGACGTACAGGGTTTGAAGTGTTATCTTTTGTGCCTGGCTTTATCAAATAGTATATTGTTTATCAAGAAGTATATTGTATTAAAACGTGATTCAACTGTTTAGTTCTTATTGTTTTTTTTTTACTGCTGCCATGTATGAAAGATCGAAAACAAGGGTGCTCTATTGTAGCTTTACTTCAGATGATCGTATTTTCATTTGCAAAGCCATGCTGCTAATTGGAGTGTGTTAGTTCTGAACTGCTGCATGTGCTTATTTGCTATTCCTTGGCAAAACGTTGGTGCGTCAGAAATAGACTAGCGTTGAGGCTTGCACATGATATCGAAACTGACTGATAATGTTGTATCCAAATGTAGGTGGCCAGCTTATTGCCGACCGTAGCTACATGTATACAAATGCAGAATAACACCATAGATTGAATTACATAATAGAAAAAGATACATCTAGCCATCTGTATACGAACATTCGTATTTTAGCATAAAATAATATACAGTACAAAGTGCATTCAGCTAGGCATTCGTCAGAGTATGTTCTATTTATTTAGTTCCAACGTTTTCAGAAGCAGCAATATGTTCTGTTTATTTAGTTCCAACGTTTTCAGAAGCAGCAATCTCGAGCAAATGCTTATAAAGTGATTGGGGTTTAGAAAAAAAAGGACAGTGATCGCTGCCTTTAATTTTGAACACTCTTTCTGGTGGGTTATCTCTGACCATCTTCTCTTGAATCTCCGGTGAAAGAATGCGATCATCCAGTGTTTGAATGTAAAATTTACGCACTGAGCCGTAGTTTTCACGCGTCAAGGCTACCTTCTCCATTATAGGACCAACAAAAATCGGTCTCATCGATACAGCAGCTAGAGCTATGTCCTGCCATTACATATATGTCATGTAGCACTGTACATCACTTTGATCGAAAAAATGGATAATAAAATGGCATTAGCATATACCTTCCGGGAAGTTTGGTTGAAATAAAGCGCATTGATGTGTTCTTTGCCAAACTGGAGACCCGTAGCTGGTTTCTCCTTGCCATTACCATACAGTAGAAATTGTGATTCTTTCAAGAATACTTCAGCTGGTCCCAGCTGCATTGCATATAAACTGAAACATGTAGGATTCTCGATGAAACAATATAGAGACATTGATAGAATACCAGTTGCTTACATGCTCGGAAAATGCATCAAAAGGTCTTTGTCCATTCGAAATCATAGCGGCACCAACAAACACAGCTTTGGAAACTTTCTTTGGGAAATGCTCAAGAGCATATGATACAATGGCACCACCACAACTATGACCAACTAAAATAACCTGAAAATTAATTTTCAGGTCAGACGACAAACAAGTACATACTCTGTATGTATTGAGAGTTCATTCTTCATTCACCTTTTCAAATTCAGGAAGAGCGCCTAAGAAATCCATTAGTGGCTTTGAGTATTCTGCTATAGAGCTAATGGTATTAATATCTGTATGGTTCGTTCCGGAGCCAGCAAGATCGAGTGCGATCGGTTGTAAACCTGATTCTTCTAGAAGAGGAATGATCTTATACCAACACCATGCTCCGAATCCTTCTCCATGTACGAGAACTATTGTCTTTGTTTCAAGAGAATCAGGATCCACTGGTATCTACATATCATTTTTTTTATAACATTGGTTGGTGATATCAGTGCTCATTGTCATTGACAATATAGTTATATCCAAACTTCAAGTTTCCATACGATCAATATGTTGCTTGTAATTTTTAAGAGTTTATTCAAAGTTCAAATTAAGTTTGTAAAGTTTCTGACATCATCAGTACAAAATCAATCAATATTTTTTACAACACTAAAATCTAAAGGGAGAAGTAAACCTGATTTGCACAGAACCTATCAGAAATATCATGTCTTCTAGAGCTAGTTGACCCCACCATCCTTCTAGAAAGTGAACCATCAAATCTTTGAGAAAGCTGATGCTGATGGATTGCCATAGCTAAAGCTTGGTGATGCAGCATCTTTTGCTCTGCTTCCATCCTTCTTTCAGATTTTGAGTTTCTTTTATTTTTGACATGATTATTTGAACCTTTTAATTCTTTCTTTGGTATGCATGTCAAGTTTCCCATTCTTTTGTTTTCCTGCTTATGGAAGAACCAGATATAGCAAGTGAAGAACTTGGATGAGAAGAGGAGAGAATTGAAGCAGAAGCAGAAGCAGAAGACGGATTAATTGCTTAGACTAGGAAAACAATAAATTTGCTAAAAAACAGGATTTGAAAACACCATCAATGTTCCGTGGAGTTGACCAAATTTTTTTGGTTTCCCTAATGTTAATTTCCTTCATGTTTTGCGAATAAAAATAACGACGAAAACATTTGAAGACGAGAAGGAAAGTTGAAATTTTCTATCAAAACAGGATTATTCATTAAAGCACGGAAAAAACAACCTACCTGCCTAATTAATGTTGGAAAGAGACTAACGGTCAGCAAAAGACCGAAATAAAACCGAAACCGAACCGAAACCGAGAAAAACCGAATCGAAAAAAACCGAATCCAAAAGAAACCGAAACCGAAAATCAAGAAACCGAACCGCACTAATATTTCGGTTTCAGTTTTAGGACCGAACCGAACCGAATTATAAAATGTTGCACATTGTCTCTTGGTGCATGTTGTTTCGTATTATATAGTATATACACACTGACCACTGCTTTACTCATTTGATTTAGCTGAATACAAGATTAGGGGTAGACTAATATAAAATGTCCATTCCTTGTTTTTGTTAGATTCTTGGGTGTTTTGAATTGAAGATGAAAGTTGAGGTATCAGTAGACTATTTTCTAGAATTCCTAGTTGCTGTTGGTAATCTGTAGCGTTGTTCACTGGAGTGCTCCTGTTCATTTCCTTTTTTGTTTCTTGTCTTCGGCTTAGAGCTAGCTAACTTAGCTTTGTACTACTTTGGATGACTTATAGTCTATTAGTCTATACTCTGTACCATGTGTCTCAATACACTCGGTGTTGAAACAATTTATTTTAATTTCTTTTATGGATGTTTAAATTTATAATATTTTTTGTTTAAATCGGTTTTAAAACCAAAATCGAACCGATATAAACCGAAACTGAAGTTTTGAAACCGAAACCGAAACCGATGCTTCGGTTATCGATTTTTAAAACCGAGGTCTTTCGGTTCCGGTTCCGGTTTCGGTTTTACCCCAAAACCGAACCGAATCGAGGTTTGCTCACCCCTAAAAGAGACTACTGTTAATGCCTATGGAATGTGTGAGGCATCGTTCGCAGTTAAATTGTTGAGTTTGATCGTTGCAGTGGTTGCGTCTGATGTTCCAAAGATTAAACTAAAAAATTGATCGTTTATCCAAATATTATGAAAAAGTGCATCGGTGTTTGATACGTTAGACGCATCGGATGCCAACACAACGTTTCACCGGAATAAAACCGGTTTTATCCCTCCCCTCCCTCCTTCACAACCTTTCCTCCAACATCTAGGCATAACTTGAAAACCAGCAAGGAAACAATTTTGTTGAGCTCAAACGACCTTTGATTCAGGTAATTTTTGTTATTATAATTATTTTTTCGTTCTCTACAACATACATGTATTTCAGATTCTTCTGCAATTTCCGTTTTTCAGAGATGTCGCATGATTCAACTGCCTCTTCTCAACCAGTTGCCTTGTGGAACAACGAACAGACTGCCATTTCCATAGACATTTGTTGCATTCACAGAGACGTTCACACCTTTGCGTATTCCTTTTTTACTAGGTTGTTGCTTCTGAGTTCAATGCGCATACTGGGCTGGACTGCATAGAAAGTCAAATGAATAATAGATGGGACAACTTGAGGAGTGCTTGGATATACTGAAATGCCCTTATTCATCTGTCTGGCGGGTAATAGAATGTGAAGAAAGACTATATGGAAGGCCTCAACGAGTGGTGGAATACTACAGCGAGGCGCTACAAAAAATACAAGTGCAAGTCTTTAATCAGATTTCTACCAACTGGATATGCTTTATGACAGTGCCATCTAGAATGACACATGTGTTTACCTCATTCCTCCGATCGTTCCATTGACCACCGAATATACAGTTTTTTACAAATCATTTCTGTAGACAGATGCATCTCCTCTGTTATCAGCTAGATATGCTTATGCTGAAGCGTCTTTATAGGCTCTTCATGTAAAGAGAGTATCTAGCAGCAGGTGCAGCGATGTAGACAGCTAATAGCGTCATACTGTGTCTATCAAGTATGAGAGTTGAGGATGGTTCTACGCAGCGAGACAAGGATGTCAAATATCCTTGAGGAGATTGCGGATGATGAGGTCCAGACGTTAATCACGTAAATGATCTCAAACTTTCGTAGGCGCGATAAGCAGTGTGTTTGATATTTTTTTAATTTTATCGTTGTATGGACTATAATTTTATTTTATGATGTTGTAATGAAAAAATCTTCATTCTCTACTAGTTTTTCCATTATAAAATTTATATTACAAATAAATATATACAATCACTTAATGCACCGCTTAATTCTCCGTTCAAAATCACAAAAATACATTATCTTCACTCAACTCTAACCGCTTAGTCAAGCAGTTCATTTCAATCGTTCGATATCGTCAACAACGGGCCGTAAATAGATGAAAAACAAGAACTCATTTTAATACTATTTTTTTAAAACATTTGATCAATTTGAAAATTACTGATTAATAAAAGGTTTAATTTTCTATTTATATTACAAGATCAAAACATTTTCTCATTTTTGAAAAAAAAATATTCAAACAAAATAAAAGATCTTCACAATCTAGATATTTTGCTTAGTTTTTGAAGTAGAAATAATTTGCCTAAAAAAAGTTTAAATTGAAAGGAAAGAAAATCCATTTGAAATGAGTATCTTGTATAAAGAATAAACTTGTGTTTATTTTTAATCTGTACATCCTAAACACTATAATTTAACTATAAGGACCAATGTTGCTCCTTTTCTTCTTTTCCTCTCAATTTTTATAACATCCCTTGACTTCAAATTACATCCCTCCAACGCTATATCATCTAGTTTCCATCGACCTCAAATCGTATCCACTTGACACTGTTTCGTGCCACCCATTTATCTCTAGTTCTCTATCCCTTATTATCGTCTCCATTGTCATCATCCACATCATCACTAACCACCTAAATTTCATTGAACTCATCCTCATCAACAAACCTTAGGCATCTCCTCAGCCCGCCACATCACCACGCCATTTTGCAATTACTCATATATACTCCAACTAAATTTTAGCTATGTTGAAATTGGATCGTCTTGCATGAGAAGTTATAAGTGGATTTCAATTTTTTTTTCTTATATTGAATTTATTGTGGGCATCCAAAGTCTAATTCATTTAGAACATCCTAAATATTATATTATTAATATATTTACTCTTATTTTATTTAAATTTATATATTATACGTAGTTTTATTTAATTTATATGGCATCCTCTTCCTCAGAAGGTGAAATCCCAATACCTAAATATGCAGAAAATTTTGATTTCGCTTGGAAAGAGGTCAGAAACAATAAGAAAAGGATGTATAAAGACGCTACACTGCTCAAACTACAAAACCACAACCGAAAGTTAAACCTAAAATTGTTTTGTAGCGATTTAAAGAGGGGTTACGTACTTGGGCCTAAGCGCTAGCTGATAATTTGTATTGATGGGAGTGTTAAATTATTTAATGGTTGCACTGATAGCGATGATACTTTTGCATATTTAGATTATGTTGTGCTTGAAGAGGCTGGTAAAATGTAGCGAAATTCGATTTATATTTATTTGGTGGGTCGCATGGTGTATTATGTGCATTTGAATGCATACATTAATAAGGAGAAACCAACAAGCACATGGGTTGTATTTGCTAGAGAAAATGGTTTTACTTGATAAAATTTGAAAAAGAAGAGGACTGTAAAAAAATCTTGTATGTTGGTCCATGGTTTATGGACAACAAACTCATTTTTTATTAAGAAATGAAAACCAAATCTAAGGCTTGAATGAGACATGTTAGAATCTCATCCTATTTGGGTTAGACTAAGGAATTTGGATTTACCGCTATGGAATGCTAGGGGATGAATAAACCAGCAAGCTTAATTGCTACGCCTTTGGCGTTGGACGACTTTACTAGAAACATGAAGAGATTGAAATATGCCAGGGTATTAGTTGATATTAAAGCTACATACACTCTAGTTAAAAAAGTTAGAGCCATTGCATCAAAAAAAAAAAAAAAAAGTTAGAGCCAAAGACAAAGTGGGAAATATTTATGTTCAAGATGTAGAATATGAGTTTGTCCCCGCAGTACGCAAAAATTGTAAGTCTTTTGAACATAATGATGAGCAATGTGTAGTTATTGCAAAATTGATCACACAAGTATGGAAGGCAAAGAAAAATAATTTACATACGGATAATAATACATAACTACCATTGGCACAAGACAAAAACCAAGCCCAACATGAGCCTGCGATGTGCAACCCCAATCCTTCACCACTTGTCAGCGGTCCGTTAGACGAGCAGGTGGAAAGCACAACTGATACAAGCCAAATGTATTATTAAGAGATGAGGAGGAGAGTTATTAGTGAGGAACAATTGTAATTTTATTGGTACAAAAGCATGATACAAAGAGCACATATATATAGTGTTATGAGCCCAACGGCTAGTACATAATATACCAAATATGTATGAGCCGTTAGGCTACTATTAAATATACCAAGTATGCATGAGCCTAATGGCTAGTATTAAATATACCAAGTATGCATGAGCCTAACGGCTAGTATTAAATATATTAAGTATGCATGAGCCTAACGGCTAGTACTAATGTAGCAAGTATGCATGAGCCTAACGTTTAGTACTAAATGTACCAAATATGTAGAACTGGGATGAGTCCAATACTTGATTGTAATGTGAAAGCAAGTACATATTCGATGGTTGAGATACTGCAGCATTATTAGTCCCCCTCAAATCGAGCTAGGACTTCCCGTTTCCATTCTGGCTTCCACCTCCACTAATAACGTGAAGTTCCTTTCTCATTATGATGAAATTCTTGGTCGAAAGGGCCTTTGTGAGAGCATCTGCTCTCTGATAGTATATGGGCACATGACATATTGCAAGTCTTCCTGATTGTGTTCTTTCTCTCTGATTGTGTTCATTCTCTCACAAATTTTATACGTAAGGAATGGGGTTATTATCACAATAATGATAAAGGTTGCAAAGGGAGGATTCTATTATTATGGTGCGAAAAACATTTGGTGCATGACTATGATAGAAAGATGATCAACAACTTACTGTGCTTGCTAGTAACTAGGGGAAGGGGCTAAAATGGTACTGTCAGTTGTATATGCAAGTAATTTTTCTTCAGCCCAAAGTAACTTGTAGGGTAAAATGAAAAATTTAGCAAATAAAATTAATGATCCTTGGATAGTTATAGGAGACTTTAATGTAGTACTTGCTCAACTTACTGAGTTCAAAAATTATGTGACAGGAGATGTATTTCTAGAACCAATACACGTTGGCTTGAAATTCACATGGAGAAGTGGCGAAGAATAGAAAATCTCATGCAAACTTGATAGAGTCCTAGTAAATTCTGAATGTATCAATAAATTACATGAGTTAAAAGTTATTATTCTGACTACTTTTATTAGTGATCATAGACCAATTCATATTCAACTATCTATAGACAAAAATCCTTTAAAGGAAAACCATTCAGATACACTAACACTTAGCATAAGATAGAAGGGCATGGTAAGTGTAACGACCCGTATTCTACGCATCATAGGATCGTAGAATATTTATTTCTCTCACATATGAAGTCGTATGGTCATGTAACTTTGGGAGGCGACTATTCGGGTCATTTCCCATGTTCATGATTTTTGTCGGTTTTTAAAAAGACCATTTTACCCCTAGTTGGTACTATTTTGACCATAACTTTTGACTGGAAAGGAATTTTGACCTGAAACCACTTCCATTGGCTCCGGATGATGGTTTACAATTCTGTAGAGTGGTCACATTAGCCAAACGGACTCACCGTTTGGGAGGTATGGCTGAAACAAGTTTCAGATGGTGAAAAACAGCTTAGTTGGGCTTAACCGGGTGATTAACAGCTAGGCCCAATGGGGGATTTCGGGATTAGGGTAAGGAGGAGGCTGAAATCAGTTAGAGAACGATCTTATCCTCATTTCCCCACCGTCACTTTCTTTCTTGCAACCCTAGCAATGGCCTCCAACACTCAAATCACCTTCTAATCACTTTTTAATCAAGTTTTGGCTTAATCTACATCAAATTAAGGAGAGGAAACACGAAAGCAAGGCTAGAGCTGCTGTTAGACATCATTATTCGCCCAAATCAGCAAGGTTTCAGTTCTGAGAATTTCGTTTGTGGCCAAGGTGAGTGATTAGCATCGTTTTGACACTAATTACAGTTAATTAAGGGTAATTAGTGAAGATTAGCGAATTTATACACTGATAAATTCTGGAAAAATATCTATAAATTCGAAAATAATATTATATGCCTCTGGTAGAATTTTGGTTTAATTTGGTTAAGTTCTGTTAACCCTATGATTGGTTTTACTTAAACATGCTTAAGGGAAAATAAGGGGTCTTGGGTATATTTGATCCATTTTGACATGTAAATTCATTGTTTTGGTGTTTGTGGTTAGTTTGCTATGTTTCTATGACTGTTTGACATGATTTGTGATTGATTAGTATAGTTAGATTTGTCGAAAACGTCGTCGAATAGCGTAAACAAGTTGTTGGAAAAAGTTGCAGAAAGTTGTGCAGGGTTTCGGATCGGATCGGATATGGGCTCAGATCGGATTGGAGACCTGGGCAAGGAAGCCGACCCGAATTGGAGTCTGGCACAAAAGAGGCTTGGCAAAAAGGAAGACCATGTTGGTTAAGCTGGGGATCGGATCGACTTAAGGACGAAGGGCTCGGATCAGAACTTGACACTTGAGAGAACTGGCAAGAAGGAAGGCCACGCTAATTGAACTGGGATCGGATCGGATAAAGAAGGAGGGATCGGATCGGAGCACGTGAAGAACGAGAGAGCGGATCGGAGCAGAAGCACGAAATGGAAGGGAGATGGCACCCGACCCGACCCGAGGTGGGACACCCGACCCGGAGGATGTAACACCCCACCTCCGTTAAGGTCACTCACAAAGGGAATGCCTTAACTTTGGTGGAGCATTTTAGTAAACAGAACAGAAACTTACAAGACAGATAAAACAGTACTTGAAAATTTTTAACTTTATTACAGCGGAAACAGAAATTAGTATGGTTACATCCTTTCAATTTCAGAATTCAAGTACAAAATATCAGTCTTGTACAAAAGCCTTCAAAATGCATAGTTTAAAATCATAATCCCCATGGAACGGAAGCTATACAGAGCCAAGCCATACTTTAAGCACTTCAAGCAAAGAGAAATCCGGATCAAGCTAAAGTATTTCCCTCCTTGGATAACCTGGGGGGGAAACGGAAGAAAGAAGGCGAAACAACAAGGGTCAGACAAAAAGTCTGGCAAGTCCAGTGATTTTCAGCATATGAACAGATAATAATAATATGATATGAACATAAAACTGGATGTGAGATAACTATAACAGGTGTAGCAGATATAACAGAAAAACAGAATGATATAAACTATTGTTTTACACTTCCCTGCACTAATACTAGTATAACAGTATTAGGTGTCACCCTAATGTCTAAATTGAAGCAGGAACGGGTACAGAATACTTTAACAGAAACAGAATGCTAATAATGGGCCTTTACTACCCGATCAGAAACAGACAGAAGAAGAAACAGATTTATCCCTATGGAAACAGAATGTGGAATTAGGTGTACACTAGTAATGGGCCTTTACCACCCGAATAGACGGTACCACACAGAAACAGACAGGTGTTACCACCCAACAGAAACAGACGGTACCAACAGAAACAGACAGAACTAAGCGTACCCTAAAACCCTACCCCAAGCGATCGGCTCCCTAATACATAAATATCCTGTGTCGGCCCCACAGTAGGGTGTATCACTCCCTAAAGTGACAACCAATTGGCACAGACCTATTTACAGATGTCACGGCGTCTTACATCCTCAGAGGCAGACCGGGATCCATGCACGCACATGACCCGGTTGGAACGCACCATCAACACCCCTCGCCATTATCAGAATGAACCACTTATAATTAGTTCAGTAAGCGTGCCCGGACCCTACCTACTGTTGGGTCAAAGTTTTGATACCAGAAAGGGTTACTGACTAATATGGGTCCCAAACAACAGATGACACAAGTAATTCCCCTCCTAACCTTGTGTCCCCAGACTAACAGATTTCAGATTAACTTGTTTACAAGTTCAGACATACAGAATTCAGATTTACTAATTCACAAATTTAGTTAACAAGTTTTCAGACTAACGGGTCAGATGTACAGACTTTTCAGATTTGTCTAACTTTGTATTGGGCCTACAGATTCATGGACGGGTTTTACTACATCTATTAACCCCATTGGTTTAACCCTATTTTCCCCAATACGTTTTAGACGTCATTCTTATCTTAGATTTGCATTAATTAATTATTAATGCACAGACCTCTCACATTAGGTCGGTAGCTTGTGGCCGCTGGATATGCCGGGCGGTTCCGGGCAGACTTCTGCCACAAGCCAGACCTAACCTCGTGTCTTACGCATGTTATGACTAACTTCTCACATTAGAACCTATTGTTTGCGGCCACTGGATGTGCCGGGCGGTTCCGGGCAGATTTACGCCGCAAACTCATTCTAACCTCGAGTTAGCCATGTTCATCTTTGCGGCCAATTAATTAATTATTTACCGTTTATGCGCACGTCCAATATATATGCCAATTCAGATTATATCAATAACAGAATGATTATATCAACATAGCAGATAACAGATTTTATATGAATTAACGGATTTTACAGATTTAGCAACTTAGCAGAATTTTGCATATAACAGGTTAGGCATTTCAACCGACAAATTTAACAGATTAGGCATTTCAATCTAATCAGCAGTCTAGGCAATATAACAAAACTAGCAGTTTAGGCAACTTGGCAAATTAGCAGATTTAGCAAATTTAATATTTCCAAAGGTTCTATTTACATGCCTTGCCTAGTCATAAATTAGCCTAAATTCATATGCCTACATAATTGTCATGATTCACAACATATACTCGCAGAATATGGACATAATTTGCCATATAACATATGTTCCAATTTTTGTTAAACTAGCATTTTACAGCAGATTCACATATAAATTATACCAAATATAACCATTAATTTCAATGCATGTCATATATCCAAAAATCCCTATTTAGGTGTAATTACAATAATAGATATCCTAATTAAAGTAAATCTTAAGTTTCCATATCTTCCTTCTTTTCATGTCATGAATCATTATGCAAACTATCCCCAATAATATAAATCTTTAAACCATATCCTCTAAAAATCAGATCTTGCCTTTTTATATGCATTTTGTCCAAAGCCTCAAATCATATGTAATCTTTACAGTGGTTCCTCTTCTTCTTTTATCACAAAATATGCATAGGTCTAAAACTAGTTTATAACATATGCTTATTTTTTTCTAATTAATTACAGGTCTAAATTACAACATAACTATGCATACAACATGCATAAATTTTATGTTCATAGTCAAATTTATGCATCCAATCCCAAGTCACATGTCCAATATATTTTATGCCTCAGTCCTAAAGTCATACATTCAATTTGGTTTTGTCAAATTTCTCATCATTCATCCCAAAACTTGCGTTCATACGTTCATCTCTTATGAGATTAGGCACAGGCTCGTGGTAGCCTGGCTATAGAAACAGAAAAGAAGAAAGGAATATAGAACAGTCACAGAAAACAGATCTAACAGAAGAGAATACAACCTCAAACTCAGATTTAAATGCATATCAAAATTATAATTAACGCTTATAGCGGAGAATAACTGTACTTGCCTTGATTGGATTAAAGAAAGAACTTTAACTTGTTGTAGAATCTTTGCAGAAACTTTAATCTCTAGTTTGAATTGAGTTGCTTAGGTTGATGTTGATTATCTTCTAGTTTTAATTCCAGCAGAGCAGCGACGCCATTTTTATTTTTATTTTTATTAGAAGAAGAGAGCAATGGAGGCTAGAGAATTGTGTAAGAAACCTAGGTAGAGTCTAGGGTCATTTTTATAGAGTTGCAAGTTAATTTGAGCCGTCCGATGATGCTAGGGTAAATCAAGGCCATCAATTTCAAAAGAGGCCAATTACATGCAATTCCATGTTTTAGCATATATATATATTTCCTACAATGTACACATTTCTCATTTAGGACAAATTCTATATATAAATAATTCCTAACACACTTATGCCATAATTACTCCCTTAATGTACATTATCAACATTCATTATTTATTGCCAATCCATCAAACATAAATACGTATTTAATAGATACATCTTTCCTTTTACCGTATACATTAATTATTCATATATACATGTCAATTAACAAGAATGACAATATTAATGTATCCTTTTCATTGTAAATTAGCATATTTATATATTTCTCAACATATTTATATATTTCTCAAATTAACATGTACAGATAAATGTTAATAGCATGTTTTCAAATCAATGCCCTATTGACATATCTTTAAATTAAATGCCAGATAAATATTCGTCATATTAATATGCTTGCATGTTATGTTCACAAAATAATATCACATACCATATTTTTCTTATTCAGTGCCACATTGATGTCAATTGCAGGTTTATAAATGACATTCCTATTAATAGAAAATTAAGTCTAACCTATTCATATTCTTCCTCTTTGAAAATCCCCATTTACTGCATACAAATATTATGCATAAACCTTTCTTTTCACTGCTTGCATCCACACATCTTTATTTAATTTGTATGTTTATGACATAAATGCACATATGTACGAATATGTTAAATATTTCTTTCCTTTAATTTGTCATGAATCCAATTAGAGAAGGCCACTTATAAAATAAACAATTCTTGGCAGGCAAAAATGCGCAACATACGCCTCATGATACGTACATGTCATATATATATATGTATGTATACGTATATGTATGTATATATATATATTTCTTTTTTTTTCTTTTTATCTATCTTCCCAATTACCCATTTTCACACTAAACCACTTTTTGAACTGCATTCACACTAGGCTATTTTAAGCCATTCTCCTAAAACAAAAATAAGGCGCTGGCGGGGATCGAACTCTATACCTCTTGTATGCAAGTCATGTGTTCCAACCAAATGAGCTACTAAGTCTTTTGCTTACAAAAGTTAGAACAATGCTAAACATTATTCTTTTCTCATTCCTCTTTTTCCATGTTTTGCTGCAATTTTTAATTTAAGGATATCTTTTTCATACGGAGTCCAATTTACGCAAACTCAGACTCTATCTCAAGCAGAATTTCAAGAAGAACGCAATGGCGTAACCTGTTTCCCTTAGTTCTTTGATTTCGAATTAATTATACTTTAATTTGTTAATTTCACAGCTATAGAATACACGGGGTGTTACAGAGGAGGACACCCGACCCGAACCGACGCGATGGAGTGGACCCGAACCGAACCGCTATCAGAGGAAGACCATGCATCAACGCAACACAATGGACCCGACCCGAACCGATGGCTTGAAAGGAACCCGACCCGACCCAGTATTGACCAATAACCCGAGATGCAAAGGTAGTCCAATATGGGAAGTCAGAGCTCAAGATCCGGTTGGAAACTAACGAGTTCACTTCATGATTGGGCTTTGCTGCGGGACGTGTGCCAAGGGGCAGTCGATGTTTATGACTTTGGATCACTATGTATGGGAAGTATGTGAACGGATTCAGGGCTGCAGTGGCCTAGGTACGACTAAAGGGCTATAAACCAATGAAGTGGGGTCATTTGTAAAGATTTGGTCATGACTCCATGTGGTAAGCTTGGTAGTAGCAGTAGTTGTACAAGTTGAACTCCGTCACTACTTCGATGGGTCTAGTGATTGACAGTGGAGGACATCGTATGCTTTACGCACTGAATGAGAGATGTGAGGATGGTTGCTATGGTTGATTTGTTTGCTATCATTATGACATGCACACCCCACCCCCGTATTCTTTACACTATTTATTATGGCACCTTAGAGTACTGTACGGTATGTGGTACTAACTCTTTGGTTGCAGGTCCAGGTTCAGGTATGGTTTAGTATACCTGTTATTGTTCTGTTTAGATGCTTATCGTTCATACCAGGCTTTATGTCTGACCCAGAGTTTTATGTCTCCCTTATTACTCTGGGTGCTCACACGAGCAGACTAGAGACAGGTTAGCTGGCGATGCACGGGTAGATGATCCGGAGACGAGCGGGAGGCTTCCACGTAATATATATATAGTATTCTCCCTGTGTTGTTGAAGATCACTGCTTGGACATTAGTGGTGCATCTTCTACTTTAGCTTTCTTTTGTTTAGAGACAGTAAATTTGGAAAGTTGTAATAAGCTGTATTTGGATTTCCGCTGCTCTGATGTTGATGTTGATTTTAGTTATCAGCTTATGCACTGTCTCACCTGTTTTATGTCAAGTATGTTATTATTATTATATTTTACTCCATGCGCTGTGAGACATTCTACAGGTTCTTGATTAGTTCGTTCCCTTCTTTCCTTTCTTCTGACGACCGTCCCGTGCTAGTCGGGCATGTGTACAGCGCACTTTCGGAGGAAATGCAGGCTGGTGCGGGGCGGGCCATCACAATAAGGTGCTAATTCAATTTATGTCACACTGTGCAGGATTCAAATTACCTCAACTCCTCAAATTTTCTAAGTCATGACTAAAAGAATGGAACAGATGCAGATCCAAAGACAATGACATAGTCAATCACTTGCAGACTGAATGTGAGACATATTTACCACAAATAAATGCAGGAAACAACGCCACATAAATAAGTAGGATATATAGTGAAGCTCAAGGGAAACTCAAGGAGGCCTCAAAAACCAAATCATTAGAACTCAGACAAAAATCAAAAGAACTATGGATAACAGAAGGTGATGAATGCACCAAATTCTTCTACATCAAAATGTCTATTCAGATTCATATCAGTAGCTGCTATCGGTCTATAGATATAAATGGAAATTATAGCAATAATATTGAAAACTTAAAAAGGATGCTATTGAATATATCTCTGCTTTATATAATGGGGTTCGTGAAACTAACTTACCTACCGTTGAATGTAGGAGGATCGTTAATGCCAGGTGTAGGAGGATGTTATGCTTTCAAATCACCTGTGCGGAGATCTGGTCTGCTGTCACCTCCATCAATGTTGATTCCAGTCCTGGCCCTGATGGACCAAGCTCCTTATTCTTCAAAATATATTGGCAAGACCTGAAAGATAATATGCTTAAGATGATTCAAGAAGCATTTGACACGGCAACAATCATTAAGGAGATAAATCATACTTTTATATGCTTGATTCCTAAAATTGACAACCCTATCAGGCCTGAAGAGTATAGACCTATTGCCTATTGCAATGTATTGTACAAAATACGGAGCAAAGTCATATGCAATAGAATGAAGCAAATATTACCAGACATCATTGCCGAAGTCATAATGCGTTCATTAAAGGTAGAAGCATATCTGAAAACTCTTTGCTGGCACATGAACTCAATAGAAATTTCAACAAACCATGTACAAACAAATTTTGTACGAAAAGTAGACCTTCATAATGCATATGATGAAATTAATCGTCATTTTATAATTAATATGTTTAAATATATAGGTTTCCACAAAAAGACAGTAAACTTGATATATGAATGTATTAATACTCCTACATTTTCCATTATGATCAATGGAGTAACTAAAGGACATATTGGATCTAATTGTGGTATTAAACAAGGAGATCCTTTCTCTCTGTACCTTTTTGCAGTTACTATAAAGTAATTTTATTTCCAGATGGAATTAGAAGAGCACAACACACAAGTTCAGAAGGTGTACAATTTCCAACCTAAGATAAGGCACATTCTATATGCTTGCGACGTGATAATATGCATTTAAACAAATGAGAAAACCGCTAGAACCATCAAAAACAACTTTAATCTGGATTGAAATTAAGTGAGAATAAGTCCAAATGTTACTTTAACAAATTTTGAGATGAGAAGGAGGATATTTTGGAAATTTTAGGTGTCTCTAAAGTACTAGTTAAATATTTGGGTGTCCCCTTATCTACCAACAAAATTACTGACAAAGAATGTGTTGGCTTGATAGATATTATCAAAGGAAACCTACAAGGTTGGAGTTTTAGACTCCTTACATTTGCAGGAAGAATTGAATATTTTTTCATATGGTGATACAAGCTAAAGTAAACTTTTGACTTCAAACATTTTAAATCCCTATAGCTTCAATAGAAAAGATATAAAAAGTTTCTGTAGATTTTATATGGAAAGAGGGCTGCATAAAATCAAATACTCTGATCTTGTAAACGAAAAAATAAAGAAGGCATGGGACTCAGAAATTTAAGGGACACGAGAGACGTTTTCACTCTCAAATTTGGTTGGAAAATAATATCTTCTAATGGTATCTGAGCTCAATGGATGAGACAAACATATGTTAAATGGTAATTTTCAGCACATGGCAATAGACAACGATGCATTACCTTCTTGGAAGGCGATTCTAAAAATGAGAGATAAATTGGAGAATAATTGCATTAGAGAGTTTGTGAATGAAAGGAACACTAATTTGTGGAAGAACCTGTTGAAATCTAGAAAATCACTAATATATATAGTGGGATGGGACACATACCTAACGTTTGGTACACAAGAGAAAACTGTAGACATATTAATTGATATCCAATGATGGCTTTGTAGCTATCTACCTTGCAGTGATGAACACTAGAAAACAATATAAGATATAGCTTTGTATTTAGGTCGAGAGACAGACATTTGGACTTGAAATCATTCTGGGGGAAATTTCACTATAAAATTTGCTTGGAACACAATAGTTTGAAAAATCAACATATAGAATGTAAGAAAATTATCTTGGATAGATCTATCTGCCCTAAAAATTCTTTCTTAGCTTACAAAGCAACGCTAAATCAATTATCAACAAGAGACAGGTTATCTAATTGGGCTATTACTAATGAAAAACCATGTGTCTTGTGTAATTCGGCGGAGGAGACACATGACCATCTATTCTTTAAGTGCAACTACACTAACATGATGCTTTTGAATTGTGTAACAACCTTTAAACTAAATTCAAGGAAATAATTTGAAGGAGTTGACAATGTACCTGCCAGGAATCGACAATGTGTAAATTTGATACCCAAATTAAACGTCATCGCCATGATAACTTCTGCAATAATTGTTTGAAAGGAGAGAAACATAAGGGTATTTAAAGGGAAGAGGAGAAACACAATTGTTGTTAGTAAAATTGCTATATCAGATATCAATTAGAGTTGTAGAAGAATCAGATAATCTCAACTTACCGTTAGCTAGGTACCCACACTCGATGCGTTAGCAGATTTGGATCTGAAGGGTGAGTTAGTCGGAATTCCTAGTAAGAGTAGGTATATCTTTGAGCCAACATGACTTTTCATTGTTGTAAAGATGATGTTGATGTTGTCGGATGTTTTTGGAGTAAAGTGTTGTGTTGTCGGGTTGCTTTTAATTGTCTATGATAACTAAGGCTTCCCCTTTTTTCAAATGTTTTGTTTAACACGTTGTAATCACTCTCTTTAGGATTCTATGCGGAATAAAGTTATTTACCTATTTTCAAAAATAAAGTAAGTGGGAAAATCTGTATAAACACAAAGAGGCAATGCAGCCCAAAGCTATAGATGAGGATTATTTACAAAATTACAACCAAGAAAACACAAAAAAACTCCCCTCTTTCAAAAAATTCTCCTTAATCATTTCGTTGCTATTTGAAATCATGGCAGCCGAAAGGTACTTCTTAGGTTACATGCACTTCTTACCAACCAGTTCCATGTCTCTATTGCTTTTTCTTCTCGTGCCTTTAGGGTGATAGTTATCTCATTAGGAGTTTGGATGATTTAAGTCAGAATTATTTGATTAATTTGTCCAGTTAGGCCTAATATCTCTTATATCTTCAAATTGAAAGCCATCCGGTTCCTCTCTCGCCTGATATAGTGGATGACAATTGCTAGGAATTTTTTTAGCAATTCCTAAATCGCCTTTGACACATCACCCCTCAATTTTAGGTAAACAATCCCCTCTTTCTAGTTCTGAACCTTGCCCAAACCCGTTTAGTGTAAGAGCATTCAAAAAATAAGTGACTATGCATCTCATTTGCTGAATTACATAAAACACACACTTAGTCTTGTATAATCCCCAGTTGAATAATCTATCCTAGGCAGGGAGATGTAGTAATGAAGTCTTATATACAATATGAGCAAATTTAGGAGTAATAGATCTACTTTAGATAATTTTATGCTATTCTACTTCATCATGTTTAGTTCGAGCATCCTCTCATGCATTATGAAGTGAAAATTTCCCATTTTTACTATTTTCCAGCACCAACTATCCTTAGCAAGATCATTATTTTTTTGAATGCAATCCACATCTTTTTCGAAATTCCTCATAATGAGCTAATTCTCACAACACCAAGTGCTATTGTTAATAATATTGTCAACTTTGAGCTTGGGAGCCCCATAGCCGAATACGTTTCCTAATCAAGAATATCAATAAGACATTTTTCTTTTAGCCAGGGGTCTCTCCATAGATCAGTTCCTTTTCCATTCGCAAATTTCCTAAAAATAAAGGGTTGTGTATCCTTCATGCACTTTAAGATGTTTTTCCAAGTGATAGAAGCATTATTGTCCACCCGTAAACACTAAAGATTATTCCTCTCATATCTAGTCCTCATCCATTATGCCCATATATTATTGGATGTAATCACATTGCAAGTCTTATTAATCCCATAATTTTTTTAAATCCAAACAGGTTTTTTAACCCAACTCCACCTTTTTCTTTGGGTTTACATAGATCCAAATAACTTACCTTATGCAAATCCTCTTCCACATGAAATCAGAGCATATGGCATTGATTTTAGATATATAATAGTCTAGAATTTCAAATTTTTGAAGCCATTATCTCACCAAGGATGCAATCACTATATATACTAACTCAATTCTACCCGTAAAAGATAATAATTTGGATTTCCACCCTTGAAGCCTATCTTTAAGTTTTCTCAACAAGTTTGCCATGTTTTTATCTGTGATAGTATTTTTTGAGAAAGTAACTCCCAAATATTTCACAGGTAGATTATCTTCTTTAACTCCTAGCCTTTATAACAACTTAGTTTTATCTTTACACAATTTGCTAAAATATCATTTAGTTTTGATTCATTCAGTTTCAAACTAGCAAACTTGTCCAAATCCCCGAAAACTCCTTTGATGCAATCCATAGTAATAGAAGTAGCTTTGGTTTCAATTAATAAATCACTCACATATATAAGGTGCATGATTTTAGGGAGTGGAAATCATTTCATAGCCACGACAAATAAGTAAGGTGATTAGGGATCACGTTGTCTGATACCCATGGTACTAGCAATAAATTCTTTTGGCACAATGTATGAGTGTTTAAGCAAAACTTAATTAACTTGATCAACTTACCAGGAATGCCCATTTGAGATAGCATGTGTATTATAAAATGCCCGTTAACCCTATCATATGCTTTGTGTAAGTCAACTTTGAGACACAAACAATTTGCACCTTTCTTATTAAAGCCTCTAACTAATTCATGTGCCATTAAAGAATTTTCAGCAATAAATCTACCGTTTATAAAAGTACTTTGACATTGAGAAATTATATCAAGTAGTACTTTGTTAAGTCTATTTCAGATGATCTTTTTAAGGATTTTATATTTAACATCATAATAAGCAATCGGTTTGTAATCTTCAATTTTACTTGGATTTTTATTTTTAGGAATTAAAGTTGTAAAGTATGGTTATATCCCGAACAAATTTATCCGCATTGAATGCCTCTAGATAAGCTTTCGTTATGCTATTTTTTAGGATTTGCTAGTGCATTTTAAAGAAGCCTACCCCCCATGCCATCAGTACCGCGGCTGGAATCCAAGTTAATAGAGAAAACTATAACCTTAAGTTCCCTTTTAATAATCCTAGCTATGAGAAAACAACGACCCACATCAGAGACTCCCCTTCTGGTATAGATAGTAGGTAATTGGTCCATGTATTCCCTATTATATAGATTTGTGAAATATTAAACAGCCTTCTCCTTAAACATTTTGAGATTGCCTGCTAATTACCCTGTTCTCTAAGACAATTAAGTATATTATTATGATGTTTTATTTGGATTTTTGTTTTAATACGATCAGTTGTATTTGAGTTCATTAGCTAGTTCTTTTTGAGTTACATAAAAGTTTGCATTGAGAGCTTCATGAAGTGGACAATTATCCAACTGATTTTGTATCTCCTCCGTCTCATTTTGCATGATGTTGATTCTATATTCTCTTTTAGTCCTCGTTTTATTCCAATATTTGATTCTATCTTTTATGATTTCAACAAGTTTAACAAGATGAAATATAAAGTGCCAACAGGAATCTGCACTTCACTGAAATTCACTGCTTCATTGTCACGACCGCCCGCAACCCCTGCACTAGACAAGATGAATAATGCACTGAAAGGTGTGCCAGACAGCTGTGGATGATCATCATAGGTAGGTAAACAACATCGGAACCTGTCGTAACTCACAACGCAAGGATAAAATATAATAGAACATATACAATAGGTAGTAATAGTGAAGCAGAAAACACTAGACTTTCATAACAACTAGAAAGTAATATCCGTACACTTAAAAATAGTGTTTATACAAATTACCTCACTACAACACTCAGAGAATAACAAACAGCGGAAATCAAAATACTATATAGTAGAAAGATAGTACGCCAACCTCCTGCTCGCCTCCGAACAACTACATCGTCCAAATTAAGAAATCACCTGTCACCTGCCACCTAGTCTGCCATCCACAACCGGATGAACAACCCAAGGTAATAAGAGGGAAACATAAAACCTTGAGTCAGACAAGAGTCTTAGTGAGCGATAAAATAGCTAACAAATTTCATCAATAAAGTATACAATAATAGGTAGATAAACAAACTAATCTGCCAAACACCAGGGAAGAACTCAACTCCCGTCTTCCCCACATCGGACAGTGATAACCTTTACATTAAACAATTCAACCATTCATCCATGGAAACCAGAACACCCATTTAATCATAGTAAAGCACTTATGACATCCAGATTATATATCTCATGTAAACCTTTCTAATCGAATTCAACATCCCTCAAGTACAAGCCCCAGAGGCCTGAACCAATATCAGACAAGCATTCAAGGAACATCTGCTTCGACGTTGGACAATTACATGAGACGGTACAAACAGAGAATCCAAACAATCAAATATCCATGACTGAGTCTGGCTATCACTGCCAATCCTGTTTTGAAACCATTGTTAATCGTATGACGGCCAACCTTGCCATATGTCAAGGGCTAATGGTAACCCCAGTTCTAGCATAAACTCCATATGCCTTTCAATGATACGTATGCATGTCTAACCTTGACAACTAGGCCTTTCAACGATACACAGGGTACTCGACCTACAAGTAGTCTTTTAGGTGCCCCTATCGTACCTCTGCTTCGAGCCTGCTAGAACTTATGGCAACGATAGTCCCTCAGCCTTCGCATCTCTAGTCATTAAACCCGACGACTTTCATTGCTCAAGCAACCTTCTTGAGCAGCCATTATCCACCAACTCATAACCTTTGAGTTGTCATCTCATTCGTTGTTCTACACCGATCAACGAACATATTTCAACACTTCAAACCTTCCTAATTGAATTCACTTCAAAGTCACACCACCACTGCGTTGCGGCACGGATTCGGGCATTTTTTCCTGATTTTTTTTAAAAAAGCACTTTTTGTTCAAATCTGGGTCGTACCCTAAAAATATAATTTTTCAGAATTGACCCTATGCGATCGACCCACTCTGAAAAGGCACGGCCAACCACTCAGAAAAACACGACCGACCAAATCAGAAAAGTATGACCGACCCACTCAGAAAAGGGAACGACCTACCCGGTCCCAAGCCACTCAACTGAACGACCCAACCACTTCAGACCCATTCTCTTTAGTTCTAACCATCCCGGTTATGTATGTATCTTGACCGACCAGCAACGACCGACCCAACACCTTCACACTTCGCAACCGACCGACCCAGTAAGGACCGACCTGAAGCCACCACATCAATCCCTTAGCTACACGCCTGAACGACTGACATGACCCAGTCGAAACTGAACTGACCCATCGAGACCAACCCGACCAGATTTCTACACCACCATCCAGTACGAGACCGACCACCTCTGACTTGTTCCCTAAGACATGCTTTTGGCCGATTGAACCTATTAGGACCGACCCATTTCCTGCACATTCCAATCCAACTCCGATTCCCACCAAAACTTCGCCAAACAATAAATTCGACGAAACCAACTCATTAAATATGACCACAAACATGATATGAAATCACTAGCAACATGAAAACGAAGATTTTCACCACAAGTTATATGAATTTCAGCAAAAACCATAATAGAGGAACATGTGATCTAAACTGCGGATCTAACTTGCAAAAACATATGAAATGGCATAGCAATTTCCGATTTAAACATGCTAACTTTAAGGGTATTTCATATGAAAATGGACTTACCAAGGTATAGATCTATGGTAAAGCACTTGAATTTGATGAAAAACATGATCAACATTCATATACCTCATTGAATCTATGTAAGAGATGCAAATCACTCACCAATCCTCCAAATCAAAGGAAAAACAATGAATTAAGATTCCAAATAGCAAGCAACTCGAATCAAACCCCTTGGTCCGGTGAATTCTCACTTCAAATGATGTAGATCTAGCCTCCAATGGTGTAGATCTTCGATTTCCTTCCTTAGATTTTGATTTTCGATGGTGGAAAGGTGTTAGAGGAAGGAGGAACATAGGTCACCAAATGAGAGAATAGAGAAACTAAAACCATTTCTCATACATCCCACCCCCTATTTATACCTTTCCACTAGCCCACTAATGGGCCTCTCCAAATCAGCACATTAAGGCTTCACAAACCTGATCAACCAATTGTTAAACCTTAAAACAGTGATTCCTCCTAAGCCGCTGAGCCAAATCTTTAATGTAACCATTCTACGGAAAGGAAATCATTATTTCCTTTCCAATGGCACAGGTCACACCACCTGATTTGACCTGAGTCAAAAGTTATTCCCTATACAAAACTGACAAGGGCAAAATGGTCATAAACAAAATTGGTAAAAATTATGGACATGTCTCACATCCCCATAAACAACATATTAAATATGAGAAAGATTCAACCCTCAGTGAATAAAATAAAAATATTTTACGATCCTCCGGTACGTAAAATGTGGGCTGTTACATTCTCCTCCCCTTAAGAATTTAGTTCCCGAAATTCCAAGCAAACACAATAATTCCGTCTGCTTATCATCCATGAGAAACCCATTCTATCATTCAAACTAATAACCATCAAGCCATGCATCCATAGCCTTATCCTAGCAAGCGGAATTCTATCAAACAATAACAAGATACAACGATACAACGATGATATGATATCAAAGGGTCCTACTGACGAAGAGTTCTGGATGAGTTTCCCTTATGCTTTCTTCCGTCTCCCGCGTACAATCATCTCCATCTTCACTCCATTGTACCTTAACCAGCTTAACTTTATTCCTCCTAAGTTACTTTGTGTCATTCCCCATGAAACAAAGTGGCTTATGAGGTTTCACAACTGCAATTTCTACTTCTAGGTCTTCGTACTGCTCTGGAGATACCACCACATTCGAATCATGCATGAACTTCCATAGAAACGACACATGGAAAACATTATGCACACTCGACTTCTTCTCGGGTAACTCCAATCTATATGTGAGCTTTCCTATTCGCTCGACTATTGGAAAGGGTCCAACGAATCTAGGAGCCAGTTTTCCTTTACTTCTGAATCGGACCACATGCTTCAATGGCGAAATCTTCATGAAAACAATTTCTCCTACGTCGAATTCCAAATCTTTCCGACGCTTATCAGCATAACTCTTCTGACGATCTTAGGCTACCTTCATTCGTTGCTGAACGATCTCGGTATAATCAGAGGCCTCTCTAATCATCTCAGGCCCAAGTACCAACTTATCTCCAATCTCCAACCAACAAGTTGGAGAATTGCACAACCATCCATACAACGTCTCGTATGGTACCATCCCAATGCTCGATAAGGAGCTGTTGTTATAAGCAAACTTAACTAAATGTAGATGATCTTCCCACAATCCTTCGAAGTCTAATACACAAGCCCTTAGGAGATCTTCCAAAACTCGATTGACTCTCTCGGTCTGAGCATTAGTTTGGGGATGATATGCCGTACTCAAGCACAACTTGGTTCCCAAAGTTTCTTGCAAACTCTTCCAAAATCCACTCGTAAATAATGGATCTCGGTCACTTACTATACTTTTTGGGATACAATGGAATCGAACTATCCATTTTACATAAAGTTCTGCCAACTTTGATGCTGTCTTAGTAGACTTGACAGGAATGAATCTCGCACATTTGGTCAAGCGATCCACGATGACCCAAATCCCTTCGTAGTCCATCGATAAAATCCATCGATACTTGCTCCCACTTCCACGTAGGAACTTCCAATGGCTGAAGCAAACTACTCGGTTTGTTCTATTCAGCTTTCACCAACTGACAGTTCATGCATTTGGAAATGAACTTTCCGATATCTCGCTTCATCCCATCCTAGTAGTATGCTCGCTTCATGTCCTGGTACATCTTATTACCACCGGGATGAATCGTCAACCTCGAGTGATGAAATTCCCTTAGAACCTCATCTCTCAATCCGTCAATATCAGGAACAACTAATCGCCCTTGCTTTCGAAGCCAACCTTCTCGATCGACTTCGAACTCTTTACCTTCTGGTTCCAGTTTTTGGATAAACTTGACAAGCTTTCCATCTTGCTTTTTGCTCTCTCCAATCCTTTCGATGAGAGTAGATCTTATTTATAAGCTTGCCAACATTTCAGGTTCCAGCTCACACCTTGGACTGATATCGAATCTTGCCAAATACCCGAGGCTCTTCCATTCTGAAAACATCGCCCCCAAACTTGCATGTCTTCGATTCAACGCATCTGCCACTACGTTACCTTTGCCCGTGGTATAAGCTATACCAAAATCATACGATGCCAGAAACTCTAGCCATCTTTGTTGCCGAAGATTCAAATCCTTTTGGGAGAAAAGATACTTCAACGATTTATGATCCGTAAACAACTCGAATCGCACTCCCAACAGGTAATGTCTCCACTTCTTCAGAGCAAATACAATCACTTCCAACTCTAAATCATGAGTTGGGTAATTTCTCTCATGCGGCTTCAGCTGTCGACTCGTGTAGGCCACAACCTTATCCTTTTGCATTAGAACTGCTCCAAGTCAAGTACCACATGCATCGGTATACACAATCATTTCTTCATTCCTACTTGGAATGGTCAAAATAGGAGCACTCAATAATCTCTCTTTCAGGATCCCGAACGTTTGTTCACACTTTGCATCCCATGTGAACACTTGGTTTTTCTTTGTCAATCCTGTCAATGGTGCAGCTATCTTGGAGAAATCCTTGATAAATCGCCGATAATAACCAGCTAACCCAAGGAAACTTCGAACATCCGTCGCATTCTTAGGTCTATCCCAATCCTGAATTGCTGCCACCTTAGCAGGGTCAGTCGCTATCCCATTTCCAGAAACAACATGGCCTAAGAACCTCACTTCCTTCTTCCAGAAGTGACACTTCGTAAACTTAGCTCTCAGCTAATGCTTTCGCTAGATTTCCAAAACGACTCGCAAGTGCGTCTTGTGCTCTTCTCGTTCCGGGAGTAAACAAGAATATCATCCACGAGCACAAGCATAAACTTGTTCAAATGATCTCTGAAAACTTTATTCATATGATCCACAAAATACGCTAGTGCGTTAGTCAACCTGAATGGCATCACTAACCATTCGAAGAAACCAGATTCTAAAAGCAGTCTTTGGCACACTATCCTTAGCCTCCCTCAACTGGTGAAATCTCGTTGCCAAATCCATTTGAGTAAACACTTTGGCTTCATGAAGCTAATCGAACAAGTCATCAATCCTCGACAACAAATACTTGTTCTTCTTGGTCACCTTGTTCAGCTCACGATAGTCCACACACAATCTTAACGAGCCATCTACATTGGTTGCAAACTCGAACGGTGCACCCCACTCGGAAACACTCCTCCGAATGAATCCTTTTCCCAAAAGGTCATGAACTTGCACCTCTAACTCTCGATGTTCCTTAGGCGCCATCCGCCTAAGAGGCATAACGATTGGTCTAGCACCCTCGACCAAATCGATCCTAAACTCAATCTCACGATACAGCGACATCCCTTTGAGCTCGTCAAAGACATCCTCATACTCATTAGCGATCAACATAGATGACAAGTCTTCTTGTGGAATCACAAGAGAATATAGATAGCTAATGAAGAAGCTATCTTCGGGCTTACATCTAATCAACCCTTCGCCCTTGCACATCCCCGACCCTCACCTCTAGCTTTTAGCAATTCACCCTTGCCGCATACCTCTTAGGCCAATCCATGCCCAGGATGATCCCAAACCCAACGAAGTTAAGAACAAAGCAATCACACACAAAAGAGCAACCATGACTCGACAACACTAGACCACGAAACAAAAATGCACAAACTGGACGAACCCCCAACTAGATTAGTCATGATCAACGGTCTATCACAAATCTCGAGTTCCAAACCCAAGCGACACACAAGCTCATTGAAAATGAAAGAATGTGATGCTCCAGTATCGAACAACACATGAACTGAAACACCATTAACTGAAAGAGTACCTTGAACGATGACACCTTTCCCTTCTCCTCTGGAGTATGAGCTCTTGAAGAAGACGACACGGCTTCCAAAGCATGTGCCTTCACAACCTGCTTTGACGTAAGCTTTCTCTTAGTTGCATCCTCCAACCCCAAGTATCCAAAGATACAGACACAAGAATCCATACACCTCTGAACCTCTTCAGATGGTTCAGTCCCTTTGAATGGTTTTCCTCCTAGAGATGTATAATCTTTGCACAGCTTCTCAAAATCCACAACCCTAGGCAACTGAACTCCTAAATCTACCGTAGCTGCCACTTGAGCGGGGACGCTTCGCATGAATGCCACCATCATGGCTTCAAACATGGTTGGGCAGTCTGGTTCACCGCCATTTCCCCCTCTAGTTTTAGCTCCCCTAGCAGCGTTTCTTTTTGTTTGTCTACTTATTCTAAATCTGCAATTTAGAATAATTGGCCACTTTCAAGAAAACTAATAAAGGAATACAACCGCTACTACTATATACACTAATGTATATAGTAAGCATCCAACTGAAATCTACAAGTACATCTCTCATGCGTAATTACATCTCTGAACTTTGGCTAAAATCGTTAACCTGAGCTCTGATACCAAATGTGACGACCGCACACAACCCCTGCACTAAGCAAGAGGAATAATGCGTTGAAAAGTGTGCCAGGCAGCTATGGACGATCATCATAGGTAGGTAAACAACATCAGAACATGTTGTAACTCACAGTGCAAGGATAAAATATAATAGAACATATACAACAGTAGTAATAGTGAAGCAGAAAACACTAGACTTTCATAACAACTAGAAAGTAATATCCATACACTTGGAAATAGTGCTTATACAAATTGCCTCACTACAACACTCAGAGAATAACAAACAGCGGAAATCCAAATACTATATAGTAGAAAGATAGTATGCCAGCCTCCTTCTCGCCTCCGAACAGCTACATCATCCACACTAAGCAATCACCTATCACCTGCCACCTAGTCTGCCCATCCACAACCAGATGAAAAGCCCAAGGTAATAAGAGGGAAACATAAAACCTTGAGTCAGACAACAGTCTTAGTGAGCGATAAAACAGCTAACAAACTTCATCAATGAAGTATACAAGAATAGCTAGATTAACAAACCAATCTTCCAAACACCAGAGAAGAACTCAACTCCCGTCTTCCCCACATTGGACAGTAATAGCCTTTACATTAAACAATTCAACCATTCGTCCATGGAAACCAGAACACCCATTCAATCGTTGTAGAGCACTCATGACATCCAGATTGTATATCTCATGTAAACCTTCTTAATCGAATTCAACATCCCTCAAGCACAAGCCCCAGAGGCCTAAACCAATATTCTCAAGGAACGTCTCCTTCGACGTTGGACAATGTACATGAGATGGTACAAACGGAGAATCCAAGCAAACATCCATGACTGACTCTAGATCTCACCACAATCCTTCTTTGAAAGCATCGTTAATCGTTTGACGACCAACCTTGCTATATGTCAAGGGCTACTGGTAACCCCAGCTCTAGCATAAAATCCATACTCCTTTCAATGATACGTATGCATGTCCAACCTTGACAACTAGCCTTTCAACGATACCTTGGGTGCTTGACCTATAACCGGTCTTTTAGGTGCCCCTATCGTACCCTTGCTTCGAGCCTGCTAGAACTTATGGAAACGATAACCCCTCGGCCTTTGCATCTCTAGTCATCAAACCCGATGACTTTTCATAGATCAAGCAACCTTCTTGAGCAACCATTATCCACCAATTCAGGACCTTTGAGTTGTCATATCATTCATTGTTCTACACTGATCAACGAATACATTTTAACACTTCGAACCTTCCTAATTGAATTCACTTCGAAGTCACACCACCATTGCGCTGCGGCGCGGATTCAGGCACTTCTGCCCGAGAAAATTTTTAAGAAGTACTTTTTGTTCAAATCTGGCTCATAACCAAAAAATATAATTTTTCAGAATTGACCCTGTACGACCGACCCATTCTCTTGGATTTGACCGACCCACTCTGAAAAGGCGCGAACGATGCACTTAGAAAAGAACTACTGACCCAATCAGAAAAGCATGACCGACCCACTTAGAAAAGGGCACGACCGACCTGATCCCAAGCTACTCAACTGATCGACCCGACCACTTCAGACCCATTCTCTTTAGTTCTGACTGGCCCGGTTATGTACGCATCTTGACCAATCAGTAAAGACCGACCCAACACCATCACACTTCGCAACCGACCGACCCAGTCAGGACCGACTCGAAGCCACCACGTCAATCCCTCAGCTACACGCCTGAACGACCGACCCAACCCAATCGAGACCGACCCGACCAGATTTCTGCACTACCATCCAAGACAAGACCGACCACTTCTGACTTGTTCCCTAAGACAAGCTTTTGGCCGAACGACCCTGTTAGGACCGACCCATTTCCCGCACATTCCAATCCAACCCTAATTCCGACCAAAACTTCGCCAAATGATAAATTCTAAACCAACTCATCCAACTCATTAAATATGACCACGAACATGATATGAAATCACTAGCAACATGAAAACGATGATTTTCACCATAAGTTATATGAATTTCACCAAAAACCATAATAGATGAACATGTGATCTAAATTGCAGATCTAACTTGCAAAAACATATGAAATGGCATACGAATTTCTGGTGTAAACATGCTAACTTAAATCATAGGGTGTTTCATATGAAAATGAACTTACCAAGGTATAGATGTATGGTAAACATTTGAATTTGATGAAAAACATGATCAACATTCATATACTTCATTGAATCCATGTGAGAGATGCAAATCACTCACTAATTCTCTAAATCAAAGAAAAAAAATTAATGAATTAAGATTCCAGACAGCAAGCAACTCGAGCCAAACTCCTTGATCCAATGAATTCTCACTTCAAATGATGTAGATCTAGCCTCCAATGGTGTAGATCTTCGATTTCCTTAGATTTTGATTTTCAATGGTGGAAAGGTGTTAAAGGAAGGAGGAACATAAACCACTAAATGAGAGAATAAAGCAACTAAAACCATTTCTCATACCTCCCACCCCCTTTTTATACCCTTCCACTAGCCCACCAATGGGCCTCTCCAAATCAACCCATTAAGGCTTGATAAACATGAACAACCAACTGTTAAACCTTAAAACAACAATTCCTCCTAAACCGCTGAACCAAATCTTTAATGTAACCACTCTACAGAAAGACAATCATCATTTCCTTTCCAATGGCATAGGTCTCACCACCTGATTCGACCTGAGTTAAAAGTTATGCACTGTACAAAAATTATTAGTTCATTCGATATGCAAATATGTTATCTATATATATATTGTTGCTAATATATATATATATATATATCATATATATATAGAATGTATATGTTAAGTATATTTAAATAATTTTAAATAAACGTATAATATATTTAAATATGCATGTATATACAAAACCCTTTAAATAAATATCATTAATATATATACATAATTTAATAATATCTATCTATCTGGATATATAAAGAAAATATTTAAATATTAAAGTAAAATAATTTTTTTTAATAAAACCATGCATAATAGTAGTACTAATATATATAATAATAAAGAATAATTTATTTTAATTTTAACATATACTTAAATAAAATATTTGTAATGTGTGTGTATATATATATATATTAAATTTAAAATATATTGAGATCATGTGTACAACACAAAAATTATATTTATTTTAAGATATATTTTAATTGAAGATTCATTCAAAATTACAAGAATATTATTAAACTATTAGTTTCTAAACTTTTTTCAAATTTTAAATTTCTAGTAGATCTTAAATTATATTTTGAGGTTTGATTAAAAATTCACAAACTTTTCTGTTTATTTTTAAAAAATCATTAGTTTTTGGCAGAATTTAATAATATATTTTTTAAATAACAAAAATATTTTTTGTTTTGAATTTTACATTGAGATCTATTAAACGTTAAATTTATTTTATAAAACCTAAAAATAATTTCATATCATATTTGATTTCATTTGATTTATTTATAAGGTATATTAATTTAAATAATTAAAAAAATAATACACAACAAAAGTATTTTCTTGCTTTTTTTAAATAGAAATAATATATAGTAAAAACGGAGCAAAATCTCTTTCCTTCGGTGGCTCACAAAAACAGTAACAAAGTGGAAGATTAGCACACCGTACAACAAAACTAAGGCCGACCCTAAAAATAGAAAACAAATAAAAAAAACTATAAAAAACCACCATACAATCAAAAGAAAGAAAAAGTCGCATACGCCAAATGGAAGAAACACTAACCTAACCAAATCGAAAGCCGTCCGAACACAAATGGAAATTAAAACAAATCAGAGTCATAAAGAACCCAGGTAGTCCAAGTACGGCTCCTCGGAATTCCTACTCTAATAATCTGTAACACCCTATCTCCGCTAGGGTCACTCACAAAGGGAATGCACTAGCTTTGGTGGAGTATTATCTAGGTAAACATGCACAGAAATATTACAAGACAGAACATAAATAAAACAGCGGAAGGAAAACCCAAATTTCATTGCTTTAAAATCTAGTAAGGTCTAAAGCCTTTTACATCAAAATGCTATTAAGTCAATTACATCGAAATCTGTCTTGCAATAGTAAAGAAGCATAAAACCATAGTTATAAATTATTCCCCAATAAAGCAAAGCAAGCCATAGCCAAGAGAAATCCAAGCCGTACATGAAAGATCTTTGGAGCTTGGTAAGATCCGAACTAAGCTGTATTCCCACCCTGCGAACCTGGGGGCGGGGGGGGGGGGGGGGGACGGAAGAAAAAGAGGCGAAACAAAACTGGTCAGTCATAAAGACTGAGTAAATCCTAGTGACTTTCAGCACAAAAACAGGTAAAGATAACATGGCATGAATAAGCTGAAAGTAAACATAAGCATGATGACAAGATAAGCTACAGGAAAGATAACTAAGAATAACCTCATATGGTTTTTGTCAAGTATAACATCGCCAGGTTTCCATTCAAGATAAACTAAGTATAATTTAGCAAGATTTCTATCAAGCATCGCAAGATTTCTCTGCTTTACCATTAAAATATTTCTATGATATCTATTTGCTCTGCACCAACCATACTAGTATCCCAACCTGTGTCATGTGTTGACTATAAAATGATCCCTTGCCCAATGTCATGAAATGATCCATTACTTGGCCTCACGAAACGATCTATTAATCGATCGGCTCCCTACAAGTCCTATCTCGTTCGTGTGTCTGTGTCATACAGCCCTAGCACGAATGTTGTCACCTGTGCTAGGTCCACCATAGGGTGTATCAAGCCCTAGGGTGCCAACCACCGACACGAATCAAGCACGCACAGTGTAAACCTACTGGTGCCCAGTGCCTGCTTTTTCAACTCCGGACTACGTGCATGACCGTAGTCCGCCTGAACCTACAATGGCGCACCAACTCAGCCGTCGTTCTGGTCGCTTACGATCAGCCCAGTAATCGTGCCCCACCCTGCCTAGTTCCAGGGTACCATGATACATCTAGTGGGTTACTGCTGAAAAGGACCGCGTAACTAGGGTTTCCGTCCAGCAGGTTAAGTGTTGTCATTTAAATTCGAGACTTAACCCCATCAGTCTAGCATGTCAAGTTGGTTAAGTGTGGTCATTCAAGTTCATGACTTAACCCCATCAAGTCATCGTGTCAAATTGGTTAAGTATATTCAAGCGGTTCATGACTTAACCCTATCAAGTCATCGTGTCAAATTGGTTAAGTATATTCAAGCGGTTCATGACTTAACCCTATCAAGTCATCGTGTCAAATTGGTTAAGTATATTCAAGCGGTTCATGACTTAACCCTATCAAGTCATCGTGTCAAATTGGTTAAGTATATTCTAGCGGTTCATGACTTAACCCTATCAAGTCATCGTGTCAAATTGGTTAAGTATATTCAAGTGGTTCGTGACTTAACCCTATCAAGTCATCATGTCAAATTGGTTAAGTATATTCTAGCGGTTCATGACTTAACCCTATCAAGTCATTGTGTCAAATTGGTTAAGTATATTCTAGCGGTTCATGACTTAACCCTATCAAGTCATCGTGTCAAATTGGTTAAGTATATTCAAGCGGTTCATGACTTAACCCTATCAAGTCGTCGTGTCAAATTGGTTAAGTATATTCAAGTGGTTCGTGACTTAACCCTATCAAGTCATCGTGTCAAATTGGTTAAGTATATTCAAGCGGTTCATGACTTAACCCTATCAAGTCATCATGTCAAATTGGTTAAGTATATTCAAGCGGTTCATGACTTAACCCTATCAAGTCATCGTGTCAAATTGGTTAAGTATATTCAAGCGGTTCATGACTTAACCCTATCAAGTCATTAATTCATTTATGCACCCCAACCTCTCGCATCAGACCTGTTGTTGTGGTCACTGGATATGCCGGGCGGTTCCGGGCAGAATTACACCACAACTCAGTCTGACCTCCGGTTTTCAAGTGCGATATGACCAACTACCCACATTGGATCCTATTGTTTGTAGTAACTGGATTTGCCAGGCGGTTCCGGGCAGAATTACACTGCAAACTCAACCCAACCTCGAGTTGGCCATTTTCTAGTTCATTCTAAATGTCATGTCCATGTTCAAGTTTCATATCAAGTTCGTGTCTAGTTTCATGGCGAGTTTCATGTCAAGTTTCATGTTTTCACTTATGCCTATTATCAAGTTAATGATTCATATTCATAACCAATTCATGTTTCAAGTTCATATTAAACTTTCTCCAAGTCATAAATTATCATATATGTTCTATTCCAAAATTTTCATAATTAACATATGCCCAAGTTCTAGGTTACGTGTCAGTTTTACGTATGCCCAATTCATACCAAATTTACATATGTTCAATTCATGTCGTTTTGCATATGTCAAGATCTAGCCAACATTACATGTATTAAGTTTCATATCCAATAAACCCAAATCGTGATTCATGATGTAGTTACCCCAAACCATAACCTTTTTATTACAATACAAGCCAGTTGTCCAATCTTTTGATTTGATTTACATGTTACATTACATAGATCGAAATTTACGCCAAATTCCATGCATATAATATTTATGCAAATTTCCTCATAAGAAGATTATACCAAAATTTACATATCAAGCCCAAACTCTCAAATACAATGATAATATCCGATTTCATGTTGCCAATAATTTCATCATATTCATATAGGCAATAATCCCATAATTCCTCCGTATACATATCGTACGCAAGTCGTGATTTTAGGCCAAGGTCCGAAATTGACCAAGGTTCATCGAAAGAAAATAAATAGGGGAAAGGTAGAATCTTGCATCAAAATAAGATCTGAGAGAAAAACATCATCATAGGCATATTAAGATTACAACCGGCTGAATAGACCATGAACTAGACATGAGAATAAAGATGAACAAGTCTCAAAACTCAAGGTTCAAGAAGCAACAGAAATAGATCTGAATCGATAAACATACTTAAATCCAATTCCACTTTATTCCATGGCCATATTATAGTTAAATATTTAAATCGGAAAGCAACTAGAACTTACATTGATTGGCTAAGAGAGGACAAATCGATTCGTTGTTGCGTTGAGACGTCTAACTTTATTATTCTTCTGATTTGATTCAATACGGTCTAGGCGTCGTTGCTTGAAGCCTTAATCTCTAGTTTGAATTGAGTTGCTTAGGTTGATGTTGATTAGCTTCTTGTGTTGATTCCAGCAGAGTAGCGACGCCATTTTTATTTTTATTTAGAACAGAGGCAGAGTAGAAGCAGAATAGAATTGTGTGTAGAGAAGGTTAGGTTTGGGGCTGTTTAAATAGGTTTAGGCAGATGAATCTGGACAGAAATCGGACGAGACACATCAGAACGAATACTGGCCCAAAAATGGGCTCGGGGACCAGGTCGATTGTTAAGTCGACCTGGGGGGGGGGGGGGTCGACTTCCCAGTCGACCTGGGTCTGGGAGGGAAATTTCCCGCCCAGTCTGTTCTGCGTTTGAAATTCGAATTTTGAATTCGAATTCGAGCTGTTTTGAACTCTGAAAATTCCTGAAACTTCGGAGGGTCATATCTCCCTCATACGGACTCCGATTCTCGCAAACTCCAACTCATTTTTAAGCAGAATTTCAAGACGGACGCAATGGCACAACCCGTTTCCCTTGATTCTGATCTTAAAATTTAATTCTGCCTAGATTTATGATTTTAACATGTTGTTAAAATTCGGGTTGTTACATTCTCCCCTCCTTAAAGGATTTCGTCCCCGAAATCTTCAAGTTAAGGAGAATGTGTCCTACCATCCAATCATCCATCTACTCAATCATCAATCACAGGCATCCATCGTCTTTAATAGATTTCTAATGCTGTATGAACATATGCAGAAAGTGTGTGTATATGTTCCTTGTCTAATGCAAATGATCAGGCCTGATTGATCTTTCTAATGCAAAATACGTCTAGTGTCATGAGTCCAACATGTATGCAAATAGTCCTAGTCACAATAACACTACATGTGTGCACAAACATCCATCCATATGCAACATCCACATGATAACACATTCAAATTCATCCATAAACAAGTACAAACACTCATGCATATGCAATATGAAAGGTGACTGAGCCGATCTAGTGCCTAATGTGTAAATGCATCCACGAGCAACCACTAGCAACCACTTGCAACCATCAATCATAACATGTCTCAAACACATGTTTACACCCAATTGTTCCTACTTAAAGGTATAGCCGAATGATAGAAGCAAGTAAAAACCTTGTGCCCATTAGGCCATGTCAAAACTGGAAATATATGTCACATATATACTGATCAGGAGAAGAACTCCCTAAGCACCAGCTCCGGAGACCGAAATCAACATCAGGCTGACACCCAAAGAATTACTCAATCAAACCAATATACGTTTCGAGGAAACTAAGCATGATGGACTCCTTTTAGGTCACAAGGGAATCCCTTCCTAAAACCAACCCGTATCCTATAAAACCCAAAGAGTTTAGTCAACCCAACGGACACCCTCAAGCCCCAAAATGTATTACTAACAGATGAGTCATACTCCCTATGGGGTTTGCAACAGAAATTTGATTGAGAATAGGACCGAGAGGAAAAAGATAACATGCAAGTAAGCTCTACAGGAAAAGAGGGACCAAGGATATACTCTTAAAAAGAGATATGATGCACGTATCTAGTCTTAAATCTTCTAAGTCGCGTTTCCTTGAGCTTAACTCCATTGTGCTTTGACCGTCTTTAACTTCACAGATTCTTAATTCTTGTTTCCAAAATATGAGTTGGAACTCATTTCACTGTTGCCTCTCGTTCCACTTTCACTTATCCTCCTTCTAGTATGCTCGGCTCAAACTTAACTACGTACTCATGGTTTCATGCAAGCTCTCCAAAATTCACTAGTGAATCTTGGATCTTGTTCACTTACTAGGAGGTATTCCACGCAGAAGGACTATCTCTTGAAAATAACAAATATCAACCATGTTGCCAAATGTACTTACTAAGGTGACTTTCTACAACTCATGCATAAGTGAAATGGACCATCCACCTTAGTGGTGAACACTACTCGAGCGGATCAATAAATGTATCAAGAGATTCTAGGTAACTAATCATGAGAGAACCCTAAAGGTTACACGCGACTTCGAGGGTATTACCGAGGCAGGTCAAGAGTCTAACTACCCTCTTTTCAAAACCGAGAATGTCACCCTTACTGGATAACTACTCCATCGCTAGAATCAACCCATAGCCCAAAACATAAACATAAGCATTACTTCTAAACTCAACACTTAGCATAGACATTCTCAAATCCAAACAAATCATGAATACATGAGCCGATTCCCCAACAGGATTTGAGACAAATATGGGATCCTCTACTACGCTAGTACTAAGGTGCAGAGACTCAACTATTGAGGCAGAACTAAAAGGATGCGATGTATAAAAACAAAGTTCCCATGGTATGATAGAAAAGAGAAGCTAAACTTTTAATAGAAATGTTACCACCTCTCTTAGGTAGGTTAGTAGTGAGAGCATACAATTGCCCTCTCGACGATCTTGTTCTTTGCCCTCGTCCTTGTCCTATGATACTTAACTACATGTCCCTTTTTACCATACCAACGATGTTCTTTCTTGTCATGGGTTTTATTATTCTTTTACTTTGACCTCTTCCCTTTCACCTTTTCCTCCTTCGTGGATTACGCCTTATCAACAATTTTCTCATCCTTAGGCTTGTGTTCTTTATCCTCGTTCTTACTATCCTTGTATAGCTTGTTGACAAGTTTCTCGAAAACTACCTCCATCGCACGACAACCCTACAAAGCTTGAAATAAGATTAGTCGTAGATGGAACTACTGCAGCTACAGATGGAGGTTGGGCACTACTTTGCCCTCCGACATGTGTTGCATGCCTACAAACTATGGTGAAAAGAGAGAGAAGAGATTTCAAGAGAGAATCAAAAGATAGTGCATATGGCTTTGGGGAATATGTCTTTTAATCAAAACAAAATTTTTCTTTAGAAAAATGCTTCTTTGTAAACGTTTTGAAAATAGTTTCAGAAGTTTTTTTTTTAAAAAAAGCTTTTGCCCAGTCTGGTAACCTTCTGCCCTGATACCAAATGTAACACCCCATCTCCGCTAGGGTCACTCACAAAGGGAATGCACTAGCTTTGGTGGAGTATTATCTAGGTAAGCATGCACAGAAATAATACAAGACAGAACATAAATAAAACAGCGGAAGGAAAACCCAAATTTCATTGCTTTAAAATCTAGTAAGGTCTAAAGCCTTTTACATCAAAATGCTATTAAGTCAATTACATTGAAATCTGTCTTGCAATAGTAAAGAAGCATAAAACCATAGTTATAAATTATTCCCCAATAAAGCAAAGCAAGCCATAGCCAAGAGAAATCCAAGCCGTACATGAAAGAGCTTTGGAGCTTGGTAAGATCCGAACTAAGCTGTATTCCCACCCTGCGAACCTGGGGGGGGGGAACAGAAGAAAAAGAGGCGAAACAAAACGGGTCAGTCATAAAGACTGAGTAAGTCCTAGTGACTTTCAGCACAAAAACAGGTAAAGATAACATGGCATGAATAAGCTGAAAGTAAACATAAGCATGATGACAAGATAAGCTACAGGAAAGATAACTAAGAATAACCTCATATGGTTTTTGTTAAGTATACATCACCAGGTTTCCATTCAAGATAAACTAAGTATAATTTCGCAAGATTTCTATCAAGCATCGCAAGATTTCTCTGCTTTACCATTAAAATATTTCTATGATATCTATTTGCTCTACACCAACCGTACTAGTATCCCAACCCGTGTCATGTGTTGACAATAAAATGATCCCTTGCCCAATGTCATGAAATGATCTATTACTTGGTCTCACGAAACGATCTATTAATCGATCGGCTCCCTACAAGTCCTATCTCATTCATGTGTCTGTGTCATACGGCCCTATCACGAACGTAGTCACCTGTGCTAGGTCCACCATAGGGTGTATCAAGCCCTAGGGTGCCAACCACCGACACGAGTCAAGCACGCACAGTGTAAACCTACTGGTGCCCAATGCCTGCTTTTTCAACTCCGGACTACGTGCACGACCATAGTCCGCCCGAACCTACAACGGCGCACCAACTCAGCCGTCGTTCTGGTCGCTTACAATCAGCCTAGTAATCGTGCCCCACCCTGCCTAGTTCCAGGGTACCATGATACATCTAGTGGGTTACTGCTGAAAAGGACCGCGTAACTGGGGTTTCCGTCCAGTAGGTTAAGTGTTGTCATTTAAATTCGAGACTTAACCCCATCAGTCTAGCATGTCAAGTTGGTTAAGTGTGGTCATTCAAGTTCGTGACTTAACCCCATCAAGTCATTGTGTCAAATTGGTTAAGTATATTCAAGCGGTTCATGACTTAACCCCATCAAGTCATCGTGTCAAATTGGTTAAGTATATTCAAGCGGTTCATGACTTAACCCTATCAAGTCATCGTGTCAAATTGGTTAAGTATATTCAAGCGGTTCATGACTTAACCCTATCAAGTCATCGTGTCAAATTGGTTAAGTATATTCAAGCGGTTCATGACTTAACCCTATCAAGTCATCGTGTCAAATTGGTTAAGTATATTATAGTGGTTCATGACTTAACCCTATCAAGTCATCGTGTCAAATTGGTTAAGTATATTCAAGTGGTTCATGACTTAACCCTATCATGACTTAACCCTATCAAGTCATCGTGTCAAATTGGTTAAGTATATTCTAGCGGTTCATGAATTAACCCTATCAAGTCATCGTGTCAAATTGGTTAAGTATATTCAAGCGGTTCATGACTTAACCCTATCAAGTCATTGTGTCAAATTGGTTAAGTATATTCAAGTGGTTCGTGACTTAACCCTATCAAGTCATCATGTCAAATTGGTTAAGTATATTCAAGCGGTTCATGACTTAACCCTATCAAGTCATCGTGTCAAATTGGTTAAGTATATTCAAGCGGTTCATGACTTAACCCTATCAAGTCATCGTGTCAAATTGGTTAAGTATATTCAAGCAGTTCATGACTTAACCCTATCAAGTCATTAATTCATTTATGCACCCCAACCTCTCACATCAGACCTGTTGTTGTGGTCACTGGATATGCCGGGCGGTTCCGGGCAGAATTACACCACAACTCAATCTGACCTCGGGTTTTCAAGTGCGATATAACCAACTACCCACATTGGATCCTATTGTTTGCAGTAACTGGATTTGCCGGGCGGTTCCGGGCAGAATTACACTGCAAACTCAACCCAACCTCGAGTTGGCCATTTTCTAGTTCATTCTAAATGTCATGTCCATGTTCAAGTCTTATGTCAAGTTCGTGTCTAGTTTCATGGCGAGTTTCATGTCAAGTTTCATGTTTTCACTTATGCCTATTATCAAGTTAATGATTCATATTCATAACCAATTCATGTTTCAAGTTCATATTAAACTTTCTCCAAGTCATAAATTATCATATATGTTCTATTCCAAATTTTTCATAATTAACATATGCCCAAGTTCTAGGTTACGTGTCAGTTTTACATATGCCCAATTCATACCAAATTTACATATGTTCAATTCATGCCGTTTTACATATGTCAAGATCTAACCAACATTACATGTATTAAGTTTCATATCCAATAAACCCAAATCGTGATTCATGATGTAGTTACCCCAAACCATAACCTTTTTATTACAATACAAGCCAGTTGTCCAATCTTTTGATTTGATTTACATGTTACATTACATAGATCCAAATTTACGCCAAATTCCATGCATATAATATTTATGCAAATTTCCTCATAACAAGATTATACCAAAATTTACATATCAAGCCCAAACTCGCAAATACAATGATAATATCCGATTTCATGTTGCTAATAATTTCATCATATTCATATAGGCAATAATCCCATAATTCCCCCGTATACATATCGTACGCAAGTCGTGATTTTAGGCCAAGGTCCGAAATTGACCAAGGTTCATCGAAAGAAAATAAATAGGGGAAAGGTAGAATCTTGCATCAAAATAAGATCGGAGAGAAAAACATCATCATAGGCATATTAAGATTACAACCGGATGAATAGACCATGAACTAGACATGAGAATAAAGATGAACAAGTCTCAAAACTCAAGGTTCAAGAAGCAACAGAAATAGATCTGAATCGATAAACATACTTAAATCCAATTCCACTTTATTCCATGGCCATATTAGAGTTAAATATTTAAATCGGAAAGCAACTAGAACTTACATTGATTGGCTAAGAGAGGACAAATCGATTCGTTGTCACGTTGAGACGTCTAACTTGATTAATCTTCTGATTTGATTCAATACGGTCTAGGCGTCGTTGCTTGAAGCCTTAATCTCTAATTTGAATTGAGTTGCTTAGGTTGATGTTGATTAGCTTCTAGTGTTGATTCCAGCTGAGTAGCGACGCCATTTTTATTTTTATTTAGAACAGAGGCAGAGTAGAAGCAGAACAGAATTGTGTGTAGAGAAGGCTAGGTTTGGGGCTGTTTAAATAGGTTTAGGCAGATGAATCTGGACAGAAATCAGACTAGATACATCAGAACGAATACTGTCCCAAAAATGGGCTCGGGGACCAGGTCGACACCCAAGTCGACTGCCCAGTCGACCTGGGGGGGGGGGGGGGTCGACTCCCCAGTCAACCTGGGTCTAGGCGGGAAATTTCCCGCCTAGTCTGTTCTGCGTTTGAAATTCGAATTTTGAATTCTAATTCGAGCTGTTTTGAACTCTGAAAATTCCTGAAACTTCGGAGGGTCATATCTCCCTCATACGGACTCCGATTCTCGCAAACTCGAACTCGTTTCCAAGCAGAATTTCGAGACAGACGCAATGGCGCAACCCATTTCCCTTGATTCTGATCTTAAAATTTAATTCTGCCTAGATTTATGATTTTAACATGTTGTTAAAATTCGGGTTGTTACATAATCATCCGCAATCTAGATGTAACACCCCATGATTGTAAAAACTCTAAAGAAGATAAATTAAAGAATAACTAATTTAATATTCAAAATTAGGGGAAACGGACTACGCCATTGCGTTTATCTCGAAATTCAAGTCAAAATAGGCATCTGGTTTGCGTAAAACGGACATCATATGAAGACGTTATTAAGGTTTGAAGTTTGTATATGTGCAGGAAGAATATATATATATATACACACACACACACAAATTAAGTCCAAAAATTCAAAATCGCGTAGAATTAGGGAAGCGGGAAATTTCCCGCTCACGGGTGTCGACCCCATAAGGGGGTGTCGACCCCTCAACGGGGTTGACCCTCCTCGGGCAGACGCAGTAGATTAGGATTTGGGGATGACGGCTATATATGAGGCCTCATTTCTCATGTTTTGGCACACCAAAAATAATGGAGAACTAGATGTTGTCTCTGCCCAGATTGAATCAAGCATTTTTCTTCTTCAGCAATTAAGTCATTCAAGTTTACATCCGTGATTCAGCATCAGCAATTCTTCTCTATTTTTCTAGATCCAAACACTACGAGTCTATGTTAATTTTAGATCTAAATAATTAAAAAGTAAATATTAACATGACTATAATTTGGATCTATGCCTGTGACTATTTGAATCATATCAGATCTGCCATAACCTGTTTATCTAAGTTATTCTGACATGACCATGAACTAGATCTGAGCCTATACCTATTTATCACATCAGATCTGCCATTATTTGTATATCAAATTCATTTATTAGATCTCATCATGCCTTTTTGTGATTATGTCACTATGCCTAATCAGTTCAATTATCACATGTTCATCAAATCTGTTTTAAATGCCTATTTATGTTCATCAGATCTATTCTTACGTGCCTGTTTCTGCTGTCATGCGCCCATTTCTGTTACTTTGGTTTTATGCCTGTTCTGTTCTCCTCTCTCTCTTATTCCCTTTTTATTTTTATAGCCAGGACACCTTCGAGCCTAGGCCAATATCGCTGAAATATGCGTACGAATGAAATTGGATTAAATTGGGAATGGTTGGAAATGGTAATTTAGGGACATAACCTGTACTTTGGATCACGATTGGAGTCTGGGGTCATAAACTACATTTTGAAATTTGACTAAAAATTGGGGTATGATTTATACAGTAAATTATGACTTGTGGTTTGGGACATATAAATCTATAGGCTTAATTTAAGATTAAGTGAAACATGTTAATGGAATTGTAAAGAATATGTGCAACCTGTTTAATCCATTAAAAGTGGGGCATAACTTATATTGGGAAATTTGGGCATAACCTGAGTTAAAATGTGGATTTGGGCATGAACCAAAATTGTGATTAAAAGACCTTAATTTTGGGCATATGGTTCATTATGAAAACAACTTGGGAAAGTGGCATGAAAACCTATAATGACATAGCTATGATTGATTAATAAGGGAAATGCCTAGAATTACAATAACTGAAATTGTTACCGCGCTTAGACACGGGGTAAACCAACATTACCAATACAATCCCCTTCCCGAACTACACCTCCTCCACGCCTCTACCTCAAACTCGAACCGCCACTGAGGACCGCGTCCTGCCATGGTCGAGCTGCTGCTCCAATATTTGATCGACATCTTTTTCTATCATTTTTCCCAAAAAAACTTACAATGAGTCTGCCTCGACCTTAGAATTGCTATGCCGCCTTCTATTTCGCCTTAGGTCTTCATTGTATGCGTTACACTTCAGCCGTAGATGACTCTACATGTTTTCGAGTTCCAAAGAAACACGTCGAGTGTGGTGAAACGTGTATGAGGGCGACGCTCGTTGAATGAGGAGTCCAAGAAAACAAACCGCGTTTTATTTTATTAAAGAACGGATTTAATATGAAATAACGAAGATCGCTATATTTGGGTTTCTCACATTTTGATTTTCCTGAAGCTAACGGGGAAAGCTTTGGCTTGAGTTTCTGGGTATTACTTATAGATGGAGAATTTCTTCGCTATTAAGTTATAGGGCATAGGGTATTCTAGTTTTCATAGAATAGATCCTATTTTCGAAACATAGCCGGTTGAAATAAAAAGGGCCTGCTATGTACGTGATGGGGACGTGCAAGTATTCGTTATCTTACTGGCTAAGTTATATGTATATTTACTTATACGCTATTTGTACGAAAATTTGAGTTAGACTAAGGTTTATTTCTTTCTTTGCGACGAATTATTAGCAAACTTAAGGGTAGGATTGCATGGCAGTATGTTTTGCCGAACTTTCCCAATGCCTCAAGTATGCATTCCTTTGTAGAAAATATGTATTGTGCTTGATTTACACTTATTATGTTTTGCAATATTGTCATTATTATTCAAATTGCTAATTGAGTCCATTTACTATAATAACTTTCCTACTTGAATTCTTTGGTTATTGTTGCGCTTAGTTCTTTCTTTGATCCCAAAATAATACACACCACGGAAAATGCTAACTCCGAACAAAAATATAATTTATTCAGTGCATAGCTTGTTGAAGCCAAACTCCTATATTGTATCAATTTATTTTAACAATGAAATTTAGTTACTAAATTTATTAGAATGCTCCTGCCTTGGCATTATTCTGTTTGGCAGTACACCATTTGGTTATTTTCATGATTTTGGGTATTTACTCCATTATTTATACTTCTGATGTTGTCAAATTTGATGGGAAAAGTTGATATAGGAGAACTAAATTTCTAAATAATCCATAGCGATTTTTCGAAAATTTGATTTGGACATAACTCATAATCTACACGACGAAATCTCGATTTTTCTCTTCCATTCGAAAAATATAGTTCACCAGATCTGAACGTATCTTGTTTCACAGAAATCCGACTCAAAACAGATTATGTATATTCAATTAAAGTTCGAATCGCCAAATTATGAACTACCGTGCCATTTCGAGCTCGATTATAATTATAATATAATTTATACATTCAATCTTAGTTTATTAAATATATTTGTTATTATAATTCAATTATAAACTGAATTAAATCTTATAAATAATCCAATTCACACAATATTGTGAATTCCACTATTTCCCACTATTTCAGAAATAAAAATATTATTCTATTATTTATATTAATTAAATATTCAATATTATTTAATTTAAGCCATTGAAATTACCAAACCATTATTTAATTAAACAACCATTTAAATCTCTAAATCACAATGTAAATAATTAAATTAATTAATTATTATACCGTAAAAAATACGAGATGTTACAGTAAATTGGAAAGAGAATAATTTCCTAAGTATCAACCCGAAGTCCGAAATCAACATCAGATTAACACTCTAAAAATCGCTTAACTCAATCATTCTCCAGTTAGGTTGCAATTCTTTAAATTCCTATCTTAACTCCTCATCAACCCATTTATTTCACTTATAATCCATTCGACCATTTTCTACTTTGAAAATCTCATTTCAATTCTATCCGTTCCACTTAATCTCATTATTAAGTATCGCCCATTTAAAATCGACATTTTTAATTCCATATATCTTTTGTACACTTATTTAACATTTTTAAAATAAATCATTTTTATATCTCGATTTCTTTTTTCTTAAATCCAAATATTAAGTAAACAATTATCTTAAGCTATCGTATTCACTTAAATCTCTTTTATAAATCTTATTCCATAAAACTTGGGTTTTAAATGTAAGACTCGATCAAAAAATTCATTTCACAATTTAACTATAATTCATTACCAGCTCGTTCACTTTCTTAAATGATTTCCATTTAAAAAGTAATCTCTAAAATTTGAATAATAATTTATTTCAACATTTACTATTGTAAAATTAGTTAACTGCTTTATTAACTAAAATAAATAATAAATTTCTTTTAAAGTCTTACTAAAATTAAATAACTCTTCGTTACTATTCCACTTGATCAATTAAAAGTAAATTAATCAAATAACCAATTCGAAATAAAATATTTAAATTAGTCAAACTCAACCCATGATTATCTCGTTAATCAATTCAAATTAATTCCACCTTTAAATTAATTAATAATATAATTAATTTAAATATCCCAATTTAATTGTTCCTTAGAACAATAAATTCCACACTTTAATCGTTACATTAGTTTCTGCTTATCTGTTTATAATTCTTATTAACATAAGAAGTTGTTTTATAAAATCACTTAAAAATTACTTATAAAATTAAATTAAATATTAAATATTTATTTCCTGTTTAATAAATTTCCATCTATAAATCTATCTTTAGTTATAAAATAAATTTTATAACTTCATTCCAGTCGATTTACCTGACAGTAAATCCATATATATAAAACAATTGATTTTCAAGCCATCTGATGCCATTTACTCAACCAATATAACCCATTGGTTAAAACCACACAAACGTTGAATTTTTAATCAATAATCAACAACTAAATCAATTGCCCAATCCATTTTGGTGAAACAGTTCATATAACTGTAATATGAAAATAACAATAAATTTTGAGGAATCCACTTGGATCCCTCCAATGTGTTTTCTCTGCATCCAAATATGTTATCTCAAATAATATTATTTGACAGATGTAATAGTCAGTAATAAATAAACAACAGTAATCCAAACATTCATACTTTAATTTAATATGTTTATATTATTATAAACGTAACCAACAACGTAAGTTACCTCGTTTGGAAATAATCGTTAGAATAACGATTTGATTTCATTTAAAATAAACGAATGTTAAATCAACCAATTTATCCAATATATGAATAAATAATATTCAGCATACAACAAACAATTATCAGCCATGACACGTAAATTAAAACCCAATTTATATAAAATATAAGTGGAATAAAAACTAAGTGAGTTATACTCACTTTGATTTGATTTGTTTACGGTTCGGTCATAGATTAAATAAACAGTCGTTTAATTTAACTATGAATTCCACCTATCTCTGTCCGTTTCCAAAACAGTTCCATGATATAGACTCCATCACCATGATTTCAGTGCTTTTTGTTTCGTTCCATTCTGATTATCCGGTACAAAGTTATAAACACTATAAGAAATACGGTTTAATTATTCTATCAATTCCATAATTATTTTATTAACTAACTTAATTACTTTATAACAGTTCTAAACAGACTGACCCCATGCTTTGTTCAAGGACCACTCTCCTTTGTTTGTTGATTTGAAAAAAAAATAGGTAGTTTAATTAAACAATGTTCATAACTAATCATTAATTAAAATATAAAAATGCATTGGTTTCAATTAGAAATGCGGCTTCATTCTACACTGCTTTCTTATTTGTATCTTCAACTGTCCAATTCTCCTTTAAGCATGTACGTTTTCACCTTCAAGAATTCTGAAACCGTCGTGCTTCACAAAAACATGAACCCAACATTTTGCTCCTGCCATGTTTGCCTAAATCCATCCATTTGTTTATTCTTCCCCATTATCTCTTACTGTTCATGTCCCCATTCGCTTCCTCCATACTTGCGCACTCCTCATTGAACTCCATTCTAACTCACGACTTCCCCTTTTAAATTACTGTTGCGTTGTCTGTATAACACCTGCTCACCCATGCTTCACGTATTTTGATGAATTTATACCAAGTATGACCAACTTCTCACTACTATCATGCCCCAAAAACATGCCCGTCTATTTAATTCACCCAGCTCTTCGTAGTGTTTTGTTTTGTATTCATCAGTTCTCTCCCTTTTGATGTTTTCACGAAATCCCATTTAGTATTCATTCTTTCCATTGCACTACAAGACCTCTTCATGCATGGACTTTGTTCTAGGACCATGCAAGTCGCAACAGCTTTGTCTTGTTCACACATAAGAATGCCCGACTCTCTTTTGACATAGTAGCTTCTCGTCCCAGGTCTTTCGCCCTTCAAAATGAATGACCAGCCTTCTCTCCGTTCCTTCCTGATGCTCCATTCAAACACTTACGAAACTATCATATGCTTCTACCTCAACTATCACGCAACCCCTTCAGGTCCCTTTCCCCACCGTTGAACTCCCCTCAGTTGAGCCTACTTCCCCCCGTTGGTTGTGTCTGCTCCGCACTAATATCTATATTATATATATTGTACGGGTTTCGGTCTTCTATTGGGAAGACAATAGAAATGAGAAATTTGTTTTTGTCTGTGTTGAGAAGAAAGGAATTGGTTCGTATATTATAAAGTGTGGAGGCACATTTCTTGTTTGACCAGTAACTTTAGGGTTTGACGCTGAAATGAATTATATGGGTATATATAGTAGGAGAATTTATTAGTAAAATATTATAATGATACTTAACCGTGAAGTAACGTGTTAAAACGAGCACATATAACTTCTGATCGAGCTGAAAATTGTAATCCTATCACAGAAAAATATTCTGGACTCGATGGAACAGATTTCGTCGAATTCCGAGGTGGTTTGTGAAAAGTCCTTTATAAAGCACAAGTGAAAAACACACGTTTAAATTTCTCACGATCACAAATAAAATGCAAATAACTTGAAACTTGAAATACTACAACACCTGACCATTACGGATTTAATAAAATTAGTTTCACTGAAAAGGGAGTTCTTTTGGTAATCCATTATTCTATTTTACACCTTAAACAACGCTATTTTAGACACCAAAAATACCCGATCTCCGAAAATAATAAACAATATATTTATCCTGACTCTAAACGTCAATACGAATCCTATGGAATTTGTTTCATCGCTTAATTCGATCGTTATCTCGAGTTATTATCAAAAACTCTTTTAAATCGAATTAAATTATTAAATTAATCGCTATAATTTATAAACAATTCCATAGCGACTATTTGGAAATTTGAATTGGACATAACTAACAAACTATAACATGAAATCTCCATTTTTCTCTTTCATTGAAAAATTATAATCAAATCGATCCAAACATTGCTTGTTTCACCGAATTTCGACTTAAAACGGATTATGTATACTCAATTGAAGTTCAAAACTCAATATTACAAACTACCACGCTGTTACGAGCTCGATTTATAATTATATATAAATTAAACGTTTAAACTTCGTTATATAATGAATTATATATTTTTAATTCATTTAAAATTCCAAATCAATATTTAATAAAATAAAATAAATTAAACATCTGACTACCGAAAATACAGGACATTATAGCTATATATTTGATGTGTATGTTATTTGTTGTTTTGGATCCACCTTTTGATATTGTTTGTTATTTGGGTCCATTTGGATGGCATTTGATGCATTGGGTTCACCTTTGATGTTTTATTGATTTGTTGCTAGTTGTTATTTCAGAACTTAGTAAAATACCATAATTGCTGTTTATGGTGAACGATTTATATAGCTTCAGTGCCTCCATGTCACTCTTATACATTTGATGACTTAGTTATGTTGTTTGGAATACTTATAGGTGTTCTATTTAAAAAAATTTGTTTGGAACACTCATAAGTGTTCTATATGCACATTTATGTTTGTTACTCCTGCTGTTAGGGATACCGTTCATGAGATCATTTTATGATGTTTAGTTATACCTTATCTCACGATCCCTTATTGTACTTAGTTGAACCTACTCTTTCTCTACTCGAGAAGAATTATCCCTTATGGTGCTACATCCCTTATTATAACCAACTGATATTGCTTAAACTAGACTGACCCGTGTATTTTTATACTTGGCTCAGACCTAGTCATTTCAGGTTAGCGCCTGTGTAGATACCTGTTCTTCCAGCATCTTCTTTTGGACTATTTATCACATTTTTGATCGCTTAGGCGAGTTTTAGACTAGTCAAATCTAGTTATTTTGTTGCACCCTTTGACATATGTACATATTCTTTTATGGGAGATGATTTTGTATATATTATGGATTTTATATCCACTTATGTATATCACTTTGTATTGTAATTAATGTATGTATGTATGCATATATATATATATATATATATATATATGCGACTCTAACAGCATATGATAAGCATGGTAACATATATGAGCAATCAGTAGAGTACGAGTTTGTCCCACCCAGATGCACTACTTGCAAATGTTTTGGGCATTCAGTTACATATTGTCCAGTAGACAAAATGTGGGTTAGAAAGACCCCTGAAGCTAACACAGCCAAAAAGCAGGCTTCGCCAAAAGGTGCTATACAAAATGAAGCCAGCACGTCATCAGTATCTACAAATTCGCATACTCCCCCTAATGAGACGGTGACTGCAACAGCAGCAACATCTCGTACAGATCCAGATCGAATTCAGGTACAGCCTCAGGTAGAGGGGGATAGTTCAAGTCCAGCTCATCAACATGGGGAGCCCAGTCATGCGGTGGTGGAGGATAAGGAACCAGAGTCTCTGGATGATATTCAGGGGCTGGAAATTCACCTGGATGAATCTGAAGAGGAAAACAATGAGGAACCTGAAATTAGTGGACTCACTGAAGCTAACAACAATTACAATGCACAATTTAAACATAAGGATAAGAAAGTTGCTACTGCCAGTAGTCTGGTTGGTACTGCTCCAGTCACTAGGAGCAAAGCCAACAAACCATAATGTCGATCCTATGTTGGAATGTTAGGGGTCTAAACAATGACACTCGTCAATTAGACCTCTACAACTTTAGGGAAAAGTATAAGCCCTCTATAATTGCAGTTTTAGAAAATAAATTCACACAAGAAAGCTTGGAATTTTTCAAAAACCGCATGGGAACACAATGGCATACAACAGACAATCTTAATACGTCTCTAAAAGGGCGTATAGTTATCTTTTGTGTAACGACCCAGATTTTTTTGACAGTTTATTTTAAATATTTAGTATGGTTTTAAATATTGAATTTATAATATAAATGGTATTTTATTGGGTTATTGTTTGAATAATCGAAAATCAATTCCGTTAAGTTTAAAATAGCGTATAATCTTGAAATTTGACGGTCGTTAAATTAACATAGGGTTCCATGGTTGAAGTCAAGGAACCGTAAGATATTTTGGTTATTTAATTAAATTAAAAATCAAATCAGTTAATTTAAATATACTGTCCCCTAAAACCCAAATAAGCTGACCTAAAAAAAAACTAAGCGCCACCCTAAAACTGAAAAAAAAATTCAGACATAATTCCCTCGAGCCAACAAACCTGTCGGTGATCTTCAATATCAGGGAAAACAAAAATTAATGGTGAGGTACGTATGTTCCTTCGTTCTCCCCTATATAAACAGTTCGAACCTTTGTATTCTTCCCATTCTCAACTAATCCATTTCATCCCTTCCGTTCCTTTTTTCTGTCATTTACGAAATCGAATCCTCCGATTTATAAAAAAAAAAAAAAAAAAATGATGAAATCGAAGTCGGAATGATCCTTTATAACCGCGAAAGGAAGAGAAAGGGTCGGACATCGCGACAGTCGCGATTTCAGGAAGAAGAAGGACCGGCATCGCGAGTTCCTAAAGCCTGAAGCTCGATAACGCGCAGGAGTCCCTCGCGATTTCAGGAGAGGAAGGGGAACTGGTATCGAAAGTTGATGGGGGTAATTAGGTCAGCCTAGTGGAGTTCGAACTAACTGATTCGAACGGAGATGACATCGATGAAGGAGGTGCGACAGTATCTTCGTGGTGAGGTTTGGGAGGATAGCTTGGTGGAGATGACTGCGATGAGGGTTCAGGGAGCGCGACAGTACTGATCTCATCGGTGGAAGCCGATGTGAAGAAATTGTAGGGGTCGGCCTGGAAAACAACGCCATCACAGGGAGGTTCAGGAAGAAGGGCGACCCTGTCTGTTTAGTAAAGGAAATAGAGATGCTTGCAAAGCGTTCGATGAATTGTCATAATGGAGAATAGCGGTTTTAGGGGCTGATGAAGTGAAGAGGATGGATTTAGGTAATTTATTAATTTTTTTTTATAATTTATTTATTTAGTTAGTCTAGTTTAGTTAAAGAATTAATTTGTGTGTCATAAATTTAAATAGAGAATTAGTTTGTCATTTATTTAAAGAAAATCAATTTATAAAATCAGTTATATAAAGAAATAAATTGGTATAGAAATAAAATCCATAGACTAAAAGTTGAGTATGCAAATTAATGTTTAACTTGGTTAATTAAAATATATAGGAAAATTAGTTATTCGTTTGAATAGTAAATTTAAATGAATAGATGTTTAACCTGTAAATTTAAATAAAATTATCATAGGTACACGATAAAATTCATTCGAGGCGATTCGAAGCAGTAAGATTTGAATTTCACAGGATATTCGGCAAAGGAAAGTCACGGTGAGTAAATCTCACTCACCTTTAGAATTATTTTTATTTCATTAAAAATAATTGTCTGTTGCTTGTGTGAATGTTTTATGGTTGTTTTATATATATTAGTTATTTAGGCTATTATATATATATTGGGTTGATTGATTGGTTGGATTCCCGCAGTCTCATTAGCGGATGCCCGCAGTTTCATAGCGGATGATTACCCTATACGCCCCACGCTATGATTAGTGGATGACCTTCTATACCGCGATATTCTGCCACGAAGCAGAATGGGTATTATTTATGTGCTAAGATCTGTGGATGCAGGAAAACAGGTTGGAGGAATCCAACTGGATTCCTCAAAAATATATTATCTGTTTGCATATATATTGTTATATATGATGTGCTAGAAAAATAAATAATTAATTGCTTGTGTGTGTTTAAATATCACTGGGCTTAAGTAATGATATTTAAAAATATCGTAAAAAGGATATTTGAGATTTAAAAAGGGAAAATTCTATTTTTAAATAGAATTTGAATTTTAAATGGAAATAAAATATAAACTTGTTTTTTTTAAAACAAGTAGTTTTCTTTATAAATGAAGTTTATAAATAGTTCTTTTATAACAGAGTTATAAATGAAGTGAAAAGAATTATCATTTGATAATTCAGAAATAGAAGTACAAGCGTGGAATTGAAATTCGAAATGGAATTTCAAAATAAGATGTGAAATGAAATTCTTAAATATATAACTCAAATGAAATAGAGTATAACATTTGAATTATAAAAAGGGGTTTAAATATTTGAATTTTAAGAAGAGATTGAACATTAGAAATTCAAATAGAAGTTCAAATAGAACTTGAATAGATGAAATTAGAATGGAAAAGTAGGATTTGAATTCAAGGAATTAAAATAAAATTTGAATTCAAAGGAATTCGAATAAAGAAATTTGAATAGAGATTTGAAATGGAATTCAAATATGAAATTTGAATAGAGATTTGAAATAGAAATTCAAGTATTGAATTTGAACATGGAATTGAATACAGAAATTCAAGTAGAAATTTGAATATGAGATTTCAAAATAGAATTTGAAATAAACTTTGAAAGAAGGATGTCAAAGTAGGATTGAAATAGGATTTCAAAAATAGGAAATCCAAATGATTTTGAAATGGAATTTGAATTCAAGGGAATTCAAATGGCTTTGAGTGAAGAAATTCAAATGGCGTTGAAAATAAATTTGAATATTAGAATTCAAATGGGATTGGAATAAAGGAAATTCAAAAATGGAATTACAAATAAAAGAAGAATGTAATTTGAAATTTTGGGAATTTCAAATAAGAGAAATGGAATCTGAAACATTTAGAATTTCAAATAGAAATTTAAATGGTGTTTGGATATTTGAATTCAAGTATGAATTTCAAGTATGAATTTGAAATGGGATTTCAAGTATGAATTTCAAATGTAGAAATTCAAAAAGGAATTGAATTAAAGTGAAAATTAAATAAAGGATTTGAAATAGAATTCGAATAAATGATTTGAAATGAAATTCGAATAAAGGATTTCAAATGGGATTTGAATATCAAATAGAAAAGGAATTGGAATTTGAATTTAGAATTCAAATAAAAGTGAGATTTGAATTTGAATCAAGCAGAGTTAAATGGAATTGAATTCATTTTAAAGAAGTTTAACGTATATATATATAAATATAATTAAAACGAACTCGCCGCAGCGCTGCAGTTCGTAAATTGGCGACTCGAACTTCAATTGAGTATACAGAACTCAATTGGAGTCGAAATTCTTCGAAACAAGAAACGTCAGGACCGGTTAGATAATAGTTTCCTAATGAAGGAGAAAAATTTGAATTTCGTCGTATAGATTTTGAGATATGTCAAAATCAAATTTTCAGAAAAACAGCGCCAGAATCGTTTTAAAACCATAATGGTTTATTTAATATTATAAAAGGATTTTAAGCAAGAAAATCCGAAGTTTCTATTTAGAAAATTCCAGAGTTGAGTTGTAAAATATATGCGAATTCAAGTTGTGTAAATGAATATGATTTTTGAAACAGAAACCAGATTTTGATTTATTGAATGGAATTAACTAAATTGAATAGAAATTAGATTAAGGAACTTTTGAATGGATATTGGGCCTTAAATAGGTGAATTCGATTTGAAAATTTATATTCGAAATAGAAAAGGAAACTAGAATTGGAATCGAAATTCGATTTGGTTATGAACGAGTTAAATATTTTTGTTTGAACATGTTATGTTCAACAAAGAAGTGAAATAGGCAAAATGACTAATTAAAGAATAAATGGGCGAAACTGAATTAAAACGATTAGATGGTATTGAATTGAATTGAAAACAGGTGAACAGGTGTTAGACAGGTATGGGATGAGGTATATGAAGTTTATAAACGTAATGCTCGACAAAAAGGTACATGTTTAATTCATATATGAGGTTTTATGCGCCGTATCGGCAAGCCGCTTGGCTTTTTCTTTTTCCTTTTGAGATTGGAAGATACCGGGATGCTATTTGAAATTTCCCGATGCTCCCGATACAGGGGAGGTTATGGCGAAATTTTCCGGAAATTTAAGGAGTTAGAATATTTTTAAGAAATTTGACTATTAGAAATCTATATATCGATATATATAGAATTAGATAAGGAAACGAAATCAAAAATAGCGAAAAGGGCCAATATGGTTATTGAAAATATTTGGATAACAAATATTGATAGAGGAAATAGAGAAGTGGTTTAATTAATGAATATTAATTAAAGAGCCCAGTGATTTGTTTGATATGTCTGGATGAACACTTGTTTTTATTCGATAGTTAAATCACAGACTATCGAGGTTTTTGACCATCGTTGTCAATATGGAGAGACCGGTTGGATTATTATCCGAAGAACCACTCCGTATCGGCATAAGCGTCGCGAACCAAGTATGCTGAATATATTGAAGACGGAGTAAAGTGCAAGGGCTTTTCTATTTATAGAAATAGTGCCTTCGGTTTCGTTCAATCCCAGAACGAACGTAAATGGACGAGTGTCTGACAGAGTATTTCCAATGATCAAATGGGTTGGTCTGTATGAGTATATATGGTTGCAACGGATTTATTCCTTAGCATAATATCCAGAATATTTGTGCAAACTCAACTAGTGATTAACGGATCTGACAATGTGGCATTCAAAGTGATTGTGTTATCAATGAATGGTAAGTATTCGTAGCCTCAGGCCTCAACAACCGGGAAAGGACAAAAATCGGGCAGGCAGCATGGCTATGTGGGTCGCACCCATTAGGGTGTATAATCACCTATCTAGAGAAATTCCTTTTGTTTCTAAATCTATCGATTCTGCCCATTCGGGAACGGTGGTTTGAGTCCAACCGTTGGTGATATACATTCGATACACTCAAGCGAAATGAGTGGTCGGTCATGTGTGGGCCGGGTTGCAAGATGTTCTTGTTGAACCCAGGTGTATTCGCCTCTAGAGATGCACTGTCGGAAGGTGGTCCCATACCTTGTCATAGTTGGAATCCAATCTCCAATAAGCGCCATGCGGGTTTTGATTATATACTATATATGTGGAGCGTGAGATGCAAGCGTTCTACTATTTGGTTATTTACTTGATGTAGACATTATTATAATATCATTGGATTTGATATCAAGTGTTTTGGGTTATAGTAAGGTAAAAACCGTCCGTGTTTATGTGTGGGCTGGTCTTACTATTACCTTTTCTTTCGAAAAGAGTTTGAAAGTTAAACAAGTGGTTGGAGTTTACTCACACCAGTCCCATGACTGACCCAGAGTTTGTTTTGTTTTGTTTTCCCTAAACTCTTGGGTGCCCAAATTTGTACGGGCAGTCAAGTGTTTCAGGCTTTTACAGATACACTTGGAGGGGCTTGAAGCTGGAGGCTTCAACGTTAGTTATTTAGAGTTACTTCCGCTGAATCAAATGTTATGTGTACCCTGATGATGGTATGTATTTATGTACAGAACAGATCTGTATTTCAAAGCTTATGTTATATAATATATTTTATTCGTTCCGCTGTGAGTTGTGATCTTCGTTTTTCTTCTATTCTAATATTTCTTTCTTTCTATTCCTCATCCTCTAACTTCTTTCTAATAATGAGTCGTATTTCTGTGCAATTTGAGTTGGACGTGTGGTGTTATTAGTCAACTCAGATAGCCGGATTTGCGGGTCGTTTCAGTTGGTATCAGAGCTTAGGTTGAGTGAATACCTAGGTTTGTGTGGCATGTGCTCATTAGAGATAGGGTCAGTAGTACCCTAGAATGAGTTGAGTATATATACGAGAGAGCGTATTTGTTATTTGATATAAAAATTGTTTATATTGTGTTGGCTAGTCTGTTGAGTGGTTTATGAATTCTGGTCGAATCGTGGGACGCCACGAAGTCGATAGGGATTTCTAAACACTTGAACAGAAAATACGACATGATATTGTTTTAAAGTGGGTAAATGAAATAATTTTACCCAAAATTTCTATTTTGATATAGGGAAAAATAATTTTCTAGAATTATTATTATATGGATGTGTTGGATGTTGACTTTATAATCAAATGAGATTATAAAATTGAAATGGTTATTTATAACCAAACTAAATTTGTATAGGAATTAAATATACAAATGAGATGAATTAGAATTTAATTCAAACCAGAATTTAAAATTTCAAAATCCTGGGAAGTTGAAAAATATTTTTCAAAGTATATTAAAATAATATAGCTTTGTTTTAGAAGGAGTTGAAAGAAAATCATTTTAGATGGATTTTGAAATAATAAAGCACTGAACTCACTTCAGTGGCTGGGAAATTATTCTGATGATGATTGCAACATCATCAGTGTTCATTTCCGAGTTTCTAAGTGATGAATTGCTGCCTTAGAAAAAGTTTTGATGAAAATTTGTTTGGAAGAAAACAAATAGTTTGGAAATATTCAAATGTTTTGAATTCGAAATGAAAATAAATATACATGTATATATTTAAGTGATTTCAAAAGGATTTGAAATGATAACCCTGGGATTTGGATTCTGGAATTAAAATTTAACTGAAGCAAGTTAAATGGTTCAGGGTGAATTAAATTGACTAGAATCAATTTGAAATAAATTGGAATGAACATGAATTAGAATGCATATGAATGGAAACCAAAAGTTTTGGTTGAAATTAAAGTCATAGAAATATGAGGAGTTGAGTTCAACATAAGGGAGATTTTGAAAAGTAATAGATTTGTACCATTTTTCCTACCTTAGCAATTTCGAGGACGAAATTATTTTAAGGGGGGAAGAATGTAACGACCCAGATTTTTTTGACAGTTTATTTTAAATATTTAGTATGGTTTTAAATATTGAATTTATAATATAAATGGTATTTTATTGGGTTATTGTTTGAATAATCGAAAACCAATTCCGTTAAGTTTAAAATAGCGTATAATCTTGAAATTTGACGGTCGTTAAATTAACATAGGGTTCCATGGTTGAAGTCAAGGAACCGTAAGATATTTTGGTTATTTAATTAAATTAAAAATCAAATCAGTTAATTTAAATATACTGTCCCCTAAAACCCAAATAAGCTGACCTAAAAAAAAACTAAGCGCCACCCTAAAACTGAAAAAAAAATTCAGACATAATTCCCTCGAGCCAACAAACCTGTCGGTGATCTTCAATATCAGGGAAAACAAAAATTAATGGTGAGGTACGTATGTTCCTTCGTTCTCCCCTATATAAACAGTTCGAACCTTTGTATTCTTCCCATTCTCAACTAATCCATTTCATCCCTTCCGTTCCTTTTTTCTGTCATTTACGAAATCGAATCCTCCGATTTATAAAAAAAAAAAAAATGATGAAATCGAAGTCGGAATGATCCTTTATAACCGCGAAAGGAAGAGAAAGGGTCGGACATCGCGACAGTCGCGATTTCAGGAAGAAGAAGGACCGGCATCGCGAGTTCCTAAAGCCTGAAGCTCGATAACGCGCAGGAGTCCCTCGCGATTTCAGGAGAGGAAGGGGAACTGGTATCGAAAGTTGATGGGGGTAATTAGGTCAGCCTAGTGGAGTTCGAACTAACTGATTCGAACGGAGATGACATCGATGAAGGAGGTGCGACAGTATCTTCGTGGTGAGGTTTGGGAGGATAGCTTGGTGGAGATGACTGCGATGAGGGTTCAGGGAGCGCGACAGTACTGATCTCATCGGTGGAAGCTGATGTGAAGAAATTGTAGGGGTCGGCCTGGAAAACAACGCCATCACAGGGAGGTTCAGGAAGAAGGGCGACCCTGTCTGTTTAGTAAAGGAAATAGAGATGCTTGCAAAGCGTTCGATGAATTGTCATAATGGAGAATAGCGGTTTTAGGGGCTGATGAAGTGAAGAGGATGGATTTAGGTAATTTATTAATTTTTTTTTTATAATTTATTTATTTAGTTAGTCTAGTTTAGTTAAAGAATTAATTTGTGTGTCATAAATTTAAATAGAGAATTAGTTTGTCATTTATTTAAAGAAAATCAATTTATAAAATCAGTTATATAAAGAAATAAATTGGTATAGAAATAAAATCCATAGACTAAAAGTTGAGTATGCAAATTAATGTTTAACTTGGTTAATTAAAATATATAGGAAAATTAGTTATTCGTTTGAATAGTAAATTTAAATGAATAGATGTTTAACCTGTAAATTTAAATAAAATTATCATAGGTACACGATAAAATTCATTCGAGGCGATTCGAAGCAGTAAGATTTGAATTTCACAGGATATTCGGCAAAGGAAAGTCACGGTGAGTAAATCTCACTCACCTTTAGAATTATTTTTATTTCATTAAAAATAATTGTCTGTTGCTTGTGTGAATGTTTTATGGTTGTTTTATATATATTAGTTATTTAGGCTATTATATATATATTGGGTTGATTGATTGGTTGGATTCCCGCAGTCTCATTAGCGGATGCCCGCAGTTTCATAGCGGATGATTACCCTATACGCCCCACGCTATGATTAGTGGATGACCTTCTATACCGCGATATTCTGCCACGAAGCAGAATGGGTATTATTTATGTGCTAACATCTGTGGATGCAGGAAAACAGGTTGGAGGAATCCAACTGGATTCCTCAAAAATATATTATCTGTTTGTTTATTTGTTTGCATATATATTGTTATATATGATGTGCTAGAAAAATAAATAATTAATTGCTTGTGTGTGTTTAAATATCACTGGGCTTAAGTAATGATATTTAAAAATATCGTAAAAAGGATATTTGAGATTTAAAAAGGGAAAATTCTATTTTTAAATAGAATTTGAATTTTAAATGGAAATAAAATATAAACTTGTTTTTTTTAAAACAAGTAGTTTTCTTTATAAATGAAGTTTATAAATAGTTCTTTTATAACAGAGTTATAAATGAAGTGAAAAGAATTATCATTTGATAATTCAGAAATAGAAGTACAAGCGTGGAATTGAAATTCGAAATGGAATTTCAAAATAAGATGTGAAATGAAATTCTTAAATATATAACTCAAATGAAATAGAGTATAACATTTGAATTATAAAAAGGGGTTTAAATATTTGAATTTTAAGAAGAGATTGAACATTAGAAATTCAAATAGAAGTTCAAATAGAACTTGAATAGATGAAATTAGAATGGAAAAGTAGGATTTGAATTCAAGGAATTAAAATAAAATTTGAATTCAAAGGAATTCGAATAAAGAAATTTGAATAGAGATTTGAAATGGAATTCAAATATGAAATTTGAATAGAGATTTGAAATAGAAATTCAAGTATTGAATTTGAACATGGAATTGAATACAGAAATTCAAGTAGAAATTTGAATATGAGATTTCAAAATAGAATTTGAAATAAACTTTGAAAGAAGGATGTCAAAGTAGGATTGAAATAGGATTTCAAAAATAGGAAATCCAAATGATTTTGAAATGGAATTTGAATTCAAGGGAATTCAAATGGCTTTGAGTGAAGAAATTCAAATGGCGTTGAAAATAAATTTGAATATTAGAATTCAAATGGGATTGGAATAAAGGAAATTCAAAAATGGAATTACAAATAAAAGAAGAATGTAATTTGAAATTTTGGGAATTTCAAATAAGAGAAATGGAATCTGAAACATTTAGAATTTCAAATAGAAATTTAAATGGTGTTTGGATATTTGAATTCAAGTATGAATTTCAAGTATGAATTTGAAATGGGATTTCAAGTATGAATTTCAAATGTAGAAATTCAAAAAGGAATTGAATTAAAGTGAAAATTAAATAAAGGATTTGAAATAGAATTCGAATAAATGATTTGAAATGAAATTCGAATAAAGGATTTCAAATGGGATTTGAATATCAAATAGAAAAGGAATTGGAATTTGAATTTAGAATTCAAATAAAAGTGAGATTTGAATTTGAATCAAGCAGAGTTAAATGGAATTGAATTCATTTTAAAGAAGTTTAACGTTTATATATATAAATATAATTAAAACGAACTCGCCGCAGCGCTCCAGTTCGTAAATTGGCGACTCGAACTTCAATTGAGTATACAGAACTCAATTGGAGTCGAAATTCTTCGAAACAAGAAACGTCAGGACCGGTTAGATAATAGTTTCCTAATGAAGGAGAAAAATCTGAATTTCGTCGTATAGATTTTGAGATATGTCAAAATCAAATTTTCAGAAAAACAGCGCCAGAATCGTTTTAAAACCATAATGGTTTATTTAATATTATAAAAGGATTTTAAGCAAGAAAATCCGAAGTTTCTATTTAGAAAATTCCAGAGTTGAGTTGTAAAATATATGCGAATTCAAGTTGTGTAAATGAATATGATTTTTGAAACAGAAACCAGATTTTGATTTATTGAATGGAATTAACTAAATTGAATAGAAATTAGATTAAGGAACTTTTGAATGGATATTGGGCCTTAAATAGGTGAATTCGATTTGAAAATTTATATTCGAAATAGAAAAGGAAACTAGAATTGGAATCGAAATTCGATTTGGTTATGAACGAGTTAAATATTTTTGTTTGAACATGTTATGTTCAACAAAGAAGTGAAATAGGCAAAATGACTAATTAAAGAATAAATGGGCGAAACTGAATTAAAACGATTAGATGGTATTGAATTGAATTGAAAACAGGTGAACAGGTGTTAGACAGGTATGGGATGAGGTATATGAAGTTTATAAACGTAATGCTCGACAAAAAGGTACATGTTTAATTCATATATGAGGTTTTATGCGCCGTATCGGCAAGCCGCTTGGCTTTTTCTTTTTCCTTTTGAGATTGGAAGATACCGGGATGCTATTTGAAATTTCCCGATGCTCCCGATACAGGGGAGGTTATGGCGAAATTTTCCGGAAATTTAAGGAGTTAGAATATTTTTAAGAAATTTGACTATTAGAAATCTATATATCGATATATATAGAATTAGATAAGGAAACGAAATCAAAAATAGCGAAAAGGGCCAATATGGTTATTGAAAATATTTGGATAACAAATATTGATAGAGGAAATAGAGAAGTGGTTTAATTAATGAATATTAATTAAAGAGCCCAGTGATTTGTTTGATATGTCTGGATGAACACTTGTTTTTATTCGATAGTTAAATCACAGACTATCGAGGTTTTTGACCATCGTTGTCAATATGGAGAGACCGGTTGGATTATTATCCGAAGAACCACTCCGTATCGGCATAAGCGTCGCGAACCAAGTATGCTGAATATATTGAAGACGGAGTAAAGTGCAAGGGCTTTTCTATTTATAGAAATAGTGCCTTCGGTTTCGTTCAATCCCAGAACGAACGTAAATGGACGAGTGTCTGACAGAGTATTTCCAATGATCAAATGGGTTGGTCTGTATGAGTATATATGGTTGCAACGGATTTATTCCTTAGCATAATATCCAGAATATTTGTGCAAACTCAACTAGTGATTAACGGATCTGACAATGTGGCATTCAAAGTGATTGTGTTATCAATGAATGGTAAGTATTCGTAGCCTCAGGCCTCAACAACCGGGAAAGGACAAAAATCGGGCAGGCAGCATGGCTATGTGGGTCGCACCCATTAGGGTGTATAATCACCTATATAGAGAAATTCCTTTTGTTTCTAAATCTATCGATTCTGCCCATTCGGGAACGGTGGTTTGAGTCCAACCGTTGGTGATATACATTCGATACACTCAAGCGAAATGAGTGGTCGGTCATGTGTGGGCCGGGTTGCAAGATGTTCTTGTTGAACCCAGGTGTATTCGCCTCTAGAGATGCACTGTCGGAAGGTGGTCCCATACCTTGTCATAGTTGGAATCCAATCTCCAATAAGCGCCATGCGGGTTTTGATTATATACTATATATGTGGAGCGTGAGATGCAAGCGTTCTACTATTTGGTTATTTACTTGATGTAGACATTATTATAATATCATTGGATTTGACATCAAGTGTTTTGGGTTATAGTAAGGTAAAAACCGTCCGTGTTTATGTGTGGGCTGGTCTTACTATTACCTTTTCTTTCGAAAAGAGTTTGAAAGTTAAACAAGTGGTTGGAGTTTACTCACACCAGTCCCATGACTGACCCAGAGTTTGTTTTGTTTTGTTTTCCCTAAACTCTTGGGTGCCCAAATTTGTACGGGCAGTCAAGTGTTTCAGGCTTTTACAGATACACTTGGAGGGGCTTGAAGCTGGAGGCTTCAACGTTAGTTATTTAGAGTTACTTCCGCTGAATCAAATGTTATGTGTACCCTGATGATGGTATGTATTTATGTACAGAACAGATCTGTATTTCAAAGCTTATGTTATATAATATATTTTATTCGTTCCGCTGTGAGTTGTGATCTTCGTTTTTCTTCTATTCTAATATTTCTTTCTTTCTATTCCTCATCCTCTAACTTCTTTCTAATAATGAGTCGTATTTCTGTGCAATTTGAGTTGGACGTGTGGTGTTATTAGTCAACTCAGATAGCCGGATTTGCGGGTCGTTTCATTTTGGGATGTCATGTGTTGGAAGTGTGTATGTGAGAAATATGATAACCAACAAATCACTATTAGGGCAATTAATACTGGTGGACTGGATGTTTACATCTCGTTTGTCTATGCAAGCAACTGGGCAACCGAACGAGTCCAGTTATGGAACACCATAAAAGAAACAGCCAAAACAATGAATTCACCATGGCTGGTTTTAGGAGACTTCAATGCAGTTCTACGTACAAACGAAAAAAAGGCGGACTTACCCTTAAGCTATCCCAAGTTTCTGAATTCAATAAGTGCGTATTAGCAAGTGGATTATCTGAAATCCCCCATTCAGGTCTGCAGTTTACATGGAGAAGCGGTGAGGCCAAGAAAATATCATCAAGACCTGATCGAGCACTCGCAAATGCAAACTTGCTAAACCAGATCAATGGGCTTAATGCTACTGTCTTAACCTCATCCACTAGTGACCACTCTCCACTGCTAATTATATTCAATGACGATATAACCAATAAAGGCAAACCATTCAGGTATGCTAACCACTGGCATCTCATACAGGGATACCACGAAGTAACCAATTTCAATGAATATCATGCCCCAGTTGGAAACAGTATGTTCAAACTTGTTATGACCATCAAACATTTCAAACTAAAACTAAAAGAATGGAATAAAACAAGGCCTAAAGAGGGGGATGCCATTCAGGAGCTGCAACAACAACTCGAACATGTTCAAAACCTTCTAGACGCTGACCCACTCAATGAAGGTCTTAATAGTGACTTTTATGAAGTTCAAAGGCAACTCAAGGATGCCCTATCACAAAAATCACTGGACATTAAGCAAAAAGCTAAAGAAAAATGGCTGACGAAGGGAGATGAATGCAACAAATTTTTTTATACCAAAATGTCACAAAGGAAACATTATAATAACCTTTTAAATTGTTTGAATGAACAGGGGGATGCAACAAATTACATCAAGCAACTTTAGGACAAAGCTATTGCCTATTACACTGACCTTTTCAATGGGGCCTATGATGAAGACTTACCCATAACTGAATGTAGAAGGAAAATTTCTGCTGAGGGAAGGAGGCTGCTGAGTGCTGATATCAGCAAGAGGGAAGTGAAGACTGCTTTGCTCTCCATTCACAATGACTCCAGCCCCGGCCCTGACGGAATGGGGGCAACCTTCCTCAAACTGCACTGGAAAAACCTGAAAAATCTCATGTTAGATGGTTACCAAGAAGCCTTAAACTCAGGTGAATTCATTAGAGAAATAAACCATACTTTTATTTCACTAATTCCGAAAGTGCAGAATCCTTCAAGAATTGAAGACTATAGACCAATAGCATGTTGCAATGTGGTGTACAAAGTGCTTAGCAAAATCATTTGCAACAGATTAAATCTAGTGCTACCAGAGCTTATCTCTCAATGTCAAAACGCTTTCATTAAAGGAAGATTCATCTCAGAAAATTCCTTAATGGCTCATGAACTTGTCAGAGATTTCAACAAGAAAGGGGCTGATAAAATGTGCCTGAAAATTGACCTCCATAAAGCCTATGACAGGGTTAATAGGGGGTTCATTATTCACATGCTTAACTCAATGGGTCTTCCTGACAACCTGCTAAAACTAATAGGATTTTGTCTTGACTCCCCAACCTACTCTATCCTAATCAATGGTGTCCCCAAAGGGTATATTACCAGCTCTAGAGGGATTAGACAAGGGGACCCACTCTCCCCATACTTGTTTGCAGTGGCAATGGAGTGGTTCACGTTGCAAATGGAGCTGGCCACTGAACAAAACCTGATTGCTCCAATTTATAACCATCAGCCTTTGGTAACGCATTTGATCTATGCTGATGATCTATTGGTAGCCTTTAAAGCATCCATCCCAGCCATCTCCCAGTTAAAACTCATCTTTCACAACATGGAAAAATGGGTGGGACTTAAAGTGAATGAACTCAAAAATAAATGCTACTTCAACAAATTTTGCAGAAGCAAAGGCATGCTGCTTGAAGCAATTGGAGTCCCAGAAGGTAACCTCCCTGTCAAGTACCTGGGAGTGCCTCTGTCTAATAATACCATTACTGATGCAGAATGTGGTAAACTGGTAAATAATATTCGTGACAGACTACAGGGATGGAGATCAAAACTCTTATCTTTTGCTGGTAGGGTGGAACTAGTACACACAGTGATCACCTCTAAAGTCAGATTCTGGCTTCAAACATTTAAAATTCCAGATTGTTCCATTGCTAAAATTAATACAGTATGTGCAGACTTCATTTGGAAGGGGGGACTGCATAAAATTAGCTACAAGCTTTTGTGTAGGCCCAAGAAAGAAGGGGGAGTGGGCCTGAAAAATCTATTTGAGCTGAAGAAAGCCTATGGGTTGAAATTGGCCTGGAATTTAATATCATCTAAGAATATGTGGGCTGAATGGATGAGGGCCAGATACAACAAAAATAATTTTTGGACATCACCCATAGACAACAACTCATCCATCATCTGGAAAACTTGCCTCAAATTCAGAAATGATCTAAAACGTAGGATCCAGAGAGAAATTGCAAATGGCAACACCACTGACCTATGGAGGGACCCATGGCTAAATGGTCAAAATCTTATTGATAGGCAAGGATGGGATAGTTACTCAGCTAATGGTGCCCCAACAGCTAAAGTAAGCACGATTATTTCAGGTAACATGTGGGACTGCCATAACAACTTGGTGGCACGTAACCTAGCAAACGAACTGGCTGAGATAACAATATATCAAGACAAAGAACAGGATGAGTGGAAGTGGGCAGACGGCAAATTCATAATTAAAAGAGTGTGGGAGAGTCTCAGACATGAATATGAACAGGTTCCCTGGTTCAAAGTGGTTTGGACCAGGCCCTGCCCACCAAAATTCGCTCAAGTCCTATACAAAGCTATACTCAACAGACTCCCTACTAAAGAGAGACTACATAGCTGGGGAATCATAGAAGACGACACATGTTTACTATGTAAGGGAGAAAGGGAGACCCTTCACCACATATTTTTTGAGTGCAATTACAGTAGAAGACTGTGGGCCATTCAAAAACTGAAGTGCTTTAACACAGACCAAATCGAAAGCTTAGAGGAAGAAATTGAATACCTGAACGATGGGAGTAACATGTCGAAGCTGATGATAGAGATTGGCAAGGTTGGCCTCGCATCCACAGTGTGGCAGACATGGCGAGAACGCAATACCCGTGCTTTCAAGAAAAAGGAGAAAGATGTGTTAGCTAACGCCGCTTTGATTAACAGAGAAATTGCAATAGCTATTGAAAGAATCAAACCAAAGTACTTTACCAGTGCAAAGGAACGAGAATTACTATTATTGGAGAGGTGGAACTGGAGGGGAGTGAACGGAGGAAGGAGACGAGAGAACCTGCGGCCGCCATGATGATTCCGCCGTAACCCTAATTTGAACAAGGAGCCGCTTTTGTTACTTTTTCAGAGAATGAGAATGAACGAAAAGTGCTCTGTTGTTTGTATTATGTTTGTACCTGAGTGGATCAGGCTTTGCTTTGTAACATTTGGGCCGGGCTTGGCTTTATAAGCTGAAATAAAATTTACCCAATCTCAAAATAAAAATAAAAATATGCGACTCTATTTGCAGTTCTATGATCTTTTTTGTTTATTTAAGTTGTGCTTTGTTCAAAATTAATCCACTATCCACCATATTATTGTATTATGCAAGAATTAATTTTGTCAATCCTTTGAGAAAAATATATATTATATTGACATACTTGATACATGTTTAAAGACTTGTCGTTCCTAACCAACCCTATTTTACACATTAACAGACTGCATTACTCGTTAATGCTCTTTGTTAATATGGGCCTTAGGGTAGAGCGTCACAACTTGGTATCAGAGCTAAATTCAAAACAAAATGTGGTAAATAAAGAACAATATACATAATACAAATATCGAAGCACAATATGAGTATAACATTGTCCCTAATCGAAATTGTCCTTTTTCATTTCCTTTGAGGGTAGATATAAGTGAGAATACATCTAGGAATGTAAATTTTAATTCCGCAATATTCCAATTCTGTATGTTGAATTCAATTAATAATATCCTATCCCCTGTGAATAGTACTTTTCATCTTTTAATCTTTCAGCTAATGGATGAAAATGCTAGTGGAGACCTATCTGGAGCTGGCCAGACCAGCGACCCTTATCCAGAGGGGATCTACATGTCGATTGATCAGATTTTTGAGCATATTATGAGCGCTTAGCCTCAAACTCTAGCTCGGTCTTCTCTTTCATGTAAATCTACATTTACGCATATGTTTAGTGACTTCACCCATCTTGGAGGCAACCCATCCAAATCTCTGAGTCTGTATTAGATGTTCAGGCACGACTTTGCACATGCAAGCATACTTTAAATGCATGGATATCTCCGACCATTACCATGTTCTTGTAGCATCGAGCATGTTACAAGATCATTCATTCCATTGACATGAGTTCCTTATGGAAGGAATCGATGAGTCCCCTTGGAGTGGAAATAGTTTAGAGAGATATTTAAGCTCAAATCCATGCACGAGTCTGATAAGGAAATCCTAGCTTGACGTTTCCTTGACTTGATGCAATAGAATTCGGCCGTTGTCGAGTAAGTTACTTCTTTTGAGGCCTTATCCAAATAAGACCTTGATCACATTATCACTCCATACAAAAAGAACCTCAAATTTGTCACTGGTCTTAAGAAGTACTTGAAGAAATAGTTTATGTTGCAACTCAAACTTTCCTTCGAAGGGATTACGGTGCGACATTTCATCTTGAAGTGGTAGAGAATGAAAGTGGTGATGAGGCCAATTTTCACAAGATCCCAAATAAGAAGAAATTTCCTTTCACAAGTATAAGTCTTTTCCTTTCAACAAGAAGTAATCTTATGGTTCCAATTCTCAGCTCACTGTAGCACCTCCTAGCATGAGGGGATGTTAAAATTGTGGTACTACTTATCATATGATTTGTGATTTTCCCAAGCCTTGTATTTTCCATTACTTTTAAGAATGGGCATTGGTCGTCCTCTTGTCCCACTGCTCCTGAGAATTCTAAGTCGGAGAGGCTTAATGTAGCAAATGCTTCTAGTGATTCATCCCAGCATTAAGGTACATCTCCTTCTATACCAAAGGGATCTTTATTATTCTATGGCCAATCAGTTCAAGTTTTATTCAATACGGATGCTTCACATTCATTTGTATCAAAAGAAGTCATCGATATTATATGCTTGGATGCTACTTGTTTAACGATTGTGAATCTTACCGTAGGACCCGCAAACCTTAGCATGCTTTGTCAGGAAGCTGCGATATTTATTTTATGGATTTTCTTTCCATATGAATTTGCATATGATCCATTTTATTAGCTTTGATATGATTTTGGGTATGGATGGGCTCGTGTGATACAAAGCCAGGACCTTATGTTCTGAGAGAGTTTTATGTCTTCGACATCTCGAATCACCAGCTCGGTTATCTTTTCTTCTTCAGTACGTCGACTACGAGTCTGTAGTATCATTTTGTGATCTTGAGTCTCGAGATGAAGATGATATACCTTAAATTCTAATCATTTGTGACTTTATTCATATCCTCGAGCCTTTTTTGGGTTTACCACCCAAGCAGGCCATTGAGTTCTACATTGACTTGATTCCAGGTGCACAACTAGTTAGTCAACCTCTTACTCGGATGTTGACTAAAGTGAATGATGAACTCAAGAAGTAACTATTGGAGCTTGAAGCGAAATAGTCTCTTCACCTGAGGTGTCGAGGTAGTATTCATAGAGAAGGTTGATGGCACTCTTAGTCTTTTCATCGATCACTGCAAGCTTAATGAGTTGACCGTAAAGAAATATTATTTGTTGCCTCAGATCGACGACATATTTAATCAGTTGAGTGGAGTTGAAGTCATTTTTCAGCTTGACCTTTCCACGAGCTTTCATCAGTTGTGAGTTACAGAGGATAAAATTCCTCTCATGGCATTTCACACTTGCTATGGTTCTTATGAGTAGCTCGTCATGTCATCCATTTTGACGAATTCCCCAACTTATTTCTTCAATTTTATGAATCAAGTATTTCCGGAATATCTCGATAAGTTTGTTCCTGCATTCATCAATGGCATCCTTGTGTATTCTATGTCAGAAGTTGAGCATTCTCAACATTTGACAATTGTTTTGAGTATAATCCGTTAGCATCAACTCAAAGAAAAAAATCTCAAAGTGCCATTTTTGAGAAAATCAAGTTAAGATTCTTGGTAATGTTGTATCATGCGATGGCATTTCAATTGATTCTTCTAAGATTGAAGCCATCCAAATTTGGAAGAGGTCCAAGAATGTCTTAAGGATTCGTAGTTTCCTAGGATTGACGAGTTATTATCGTCGATTCGTAAAGTATTTTTCCTGCATCGTGCTTCCTCTCACTGTCCTTACTAGAAAAAGCGTTTTCTTTATATGGTCTGCCAAATGCAAAGCTTCTTTTTAGAGAATGAAGGAGCTTCTTACTCATGCACATGTTATAGTGGTTCCTAAAGGGAACCAATATCTTATCGTTTATACTAATGATAGTCATTGTGGTCTTGACGTTGTGCCCATGCAACGTAATCGGGTAGTTGCCTACGCTTCTACGCAATTATGTCCGAAATGTTGCCCATTATTTACAGCTAGCTGCCATCGTCTCTTCACTAATATCATTATTTATTGGGAGAGCATTTCATTATTTATATCGATCATAAGTCTCTTAATTACTTATTCACCAGGAAAGCACTCAACATGCGATAACAACATTGGCTTGAACTCCTCACCTCCTATGACTTTGATATTTAACACATTTCTACAAAACAGAATCAAGTTGATTTATCCCCGAGTCATAAGCAGTTAGCTATAGTTTCCATGATGTTTGGAAAGGTGGACATCCTAGATCGTGCTCCATCTTTTGATTCTCTAGTGTTATTATTTAGCATGGACGTACGATCGGGATTATTAGATCGTATTGCCAAGGCATAATGGCCAGATCCAGATATTGTTTCTCTTATTCAACATAGCCATTCAGAGTCTCATGGTGAGGAGTTAAGGGACTTCAGTGTTGGTTTGCATGATTATGTTCGCAAGAAGAACCATCTAGTCATGCCTTCTATTTCATTTTAAGTGGGACATTCTAGCCAAGTGTTATCGTACTAAGTATACTATCCATCCTGGTAGCAACAAGATGTATGTTGAATTGCGTCGCTTATATTTCTAGGATGGCATGAAGCGAGATGTGACAATTTATGTAAGCTACTGCTTATCAGCTTGTAAAGGCCGAGCACCAGCGATCTAATGGCTTTCTTCATCCTTTGGAGGTCCCTCAATGGAAAGGGGGATCATATTTTGATGGATTTTGTTGATTTCTTATCTCATTCGAAGTCGGGTCCTAGTAGGATTTGGGTGATCGTGGACCGTCTTACTAAGTCCACACATTTTATTCCTATTAACTCTAATAGGATGACATCTTCTCTTTCGAAGCTATATGTTAAGAAAGTCATGCAATTGAACGATATTCCTAGTTCTAATGTATGTGATTGTGGTCCACTTTTTACGATCCATTTCTGGAAGTGCCTTCAGCAAGCTTTGAGAATAAAGAATAACTTCTTACAACTTACCATCCATAGTCTGAAGGACAGACTAAGCGGGTGAATCGTATCTAGGAGGATCTGCTTCGTGCTTGTATCTTAGGCTTTGGTGGTTCAAGGGAGGACCATTTCGAGTTTGCATATAATAACAACCACGAATCTAGTATCGTCATGGATCCTTTTGAAGTCTTATACAGAAGACTGTGTTGTTCTCCTTCTTGTTGGCTTGAGTCTGGGGAGAAGCTTATTTTAGGCCCCAACTCCAATCGTGATGTATCTGAGAAGAATATCTTGATTCAAGAGAGGATGAAAGAGGCATATAGTCATTAGAAATCCAACGTAGACAACCGTAGGAAGCCTCTTGAGTTCTCAGTTGGTGATTTCGTATATATTTATGCATCTCCTCTGGAAGGAGTGGTACGCTTCAGTCAGAATGGGAAGTTGGCTCCCTGATTTATAAGGTCGTTTCCTACTTCTAAGCATATCGGTACTGTAGTTTATCAAGTAGCACTTTCAGCCTGATATTATTTTGTTCATGACGTGTTTCATGTCTCTCAGTAGTGGAAGTGTCTGCCTAATTCGAATTCTCTGATTGACACTTGTGTATTAGAGGAACTTCAGTTCTCACCTGATCCATTTTATGTGCCCACCCATGCTTGTTCTTGCTGTAAGCGATTTCAGAACTAGAGTGTGCTGCTCGTGAAGATTCAATGGTCCGGCAAACCTAATGGCTACACTCGGAGAACTAGTGAACTAGTCAAGCAATCGTATCTCGATTTCCTTTCTTCCCATGGTAAGGCTGAGAATTTTTAAACTCAATCTTGCCTTTTTCGTTGTCTACTTCTCTTGGTGATGGAATAAATTGAGTTGATTTGACTATTCCCATAAGAAAATTTTGGGAATGAAATTTTTATAAGGGGAGTCTGTAACAACTTTGGTTTTGCAATAACCCGTAATAACGATGTAACGGACTGGGAAATTCAATGCCCGAATTTCGACAATAATACGTAAACCCATATTACTTGCCAAAATCCACGTATTGAAAAACACCAAATAGTTAATGGAAAGAAATTAGAAGGTGAGAATAGATATGATAGAAAGATTATAATAGAAGAAAAAGAAGAAGAATAACAACATAACAGAATCAGAGTCTCACATCACAGCGGAACAAAATATAATATAAAGTAAATCTTTATTGAGAGCATGAAACAAAACTTACATTTCATCAGAGTACAATATACAACCAATACATCTGGACCGTTATAACAATCTGTCCTCATATAGAAGACACAACTGAATAAACTAATATGTCTGAACTCCTTCAGCCTGTCTTCTGAAGTCCATAACATCTTAACCTAAACCTGTAAAATTTGATCTGACCCGTGCATTGCAAACGCCGGGATTAGTCTAGTGAACCAAAGTAAAAAAACTCACTAAGTTTATAGGTATAATCCAGCTTGATTTTAGAGTCAAAACTTTACTTTTCGAAAGAAAAGGATAATTGTAAGACCAATCCACACATAAACATGGACGGTTTTTACCTTACGATAATCAAAAACATTTTGGAATCATATCTGTTCTTATATTATAATAGTGTCTAAATCAAATAAATAACAATCTAGCAAAACACTTGCATCTCACGCTCTACATACATAGTATACAATCAAAACCGCGGGCACTTATTGGAGATTGGATTCCGACTACAACAAGGTATGAAACCACATTCCGATAGTGTATCTCTAGAGAGGAATACACTAGGTTCAACAAGAACATCTTGCAACCCAGCCACACATGACCGACCACTCATTTCGCTTAAGTGTATCGAATGTATATCACTAACGGTTAGGATCACCAACTGTTTCCAGAAAGGGACAACATGAATAAAGAAGGAAATGGATTTTCTCTAGATAGGTGACAATACAACGTAATTGGGAGCGACCCACTTAGCCATGCTGCCCGTTCGATTTATGTCATTTCCCGGTTGTAAAGGCTTGAGGTTTAAAATTACCTTTTTAAGATAGCACACCACCATTTACTTTGAATGCCACATTGTCAGATCCTCCAAAAATCACTAATTGATGTCCACGAATGTACTCTGGGTGTTATGCTAAAAGATGGTTCCTTCTTTTCCACCATACTCGGTATATTTGTAAAAATTCACATACGTAACTTTTAAGAAATATTCTGTCAGACATTCGTCCATACAAGTCATCCAGGAACATGATGAATCGAGTACACCCTCCTAACACATCCTAGGAATTATCCTATGGATCGGTAGCGAGTAGTCCTTACAAATCCATAGATTTCAATCATGACCGAATAAATAACAAACCCTCTGGTTGTAATCCAGAGAAATATGTCAAGTTATCCTTTCCCTTATGAAGATCCATGGTCTTTAATTGCTCCATTTTCAATCTCCATCTTCTACGATATCGTATTTTCTAGTTCAGAATGTTTTGCGAATATAAATTTGATCCTGGTTTTTCCGTACCAACAGTCGTATAGGTCAGATTTGATAGTCGGTTATTTAACTATCAAATAAACAACCATTCAATCATGAAAATAAAAATGAGTTTACTGATTCAGTACTCAACATCACTTGGCTAATTTTATTAAAAATAATTAAACTCCTTAATCCTTTAATAATTTAAAATACAATATTTACTTCTTATTATATTATAAGAGTATTCATAAAATTATTTTAAATACATTAGGATTAAATCATATATATTCCCAACTTTGGTTTCAATAAATTTTACGTAAAACATCGTTATGAAATCTCTTTTGTTCTATTTCTCAAAAACAATAATGAACACTTCCCCTTTGAATAAAATTATTCAATCTCATCTCGTTAAATTCTTTACTCTCGAAATATAATTATATTTTCACAAAATCTCTTTTTATTTCGGTTACTTTGGAAGTACTATTTTATATTCTCAAATCATTTTTATTTCGCTACTTCAACATTCATTAGTCCCTGACGTAAGCTGGTAAGCGAATAATTCCCTAAGTATCAACCCGGAAGACCGAAAGCAACATCAACTTAATACTTAGAAGTTCATTCAACTCATCCAATCTCTAGTTAGGTTCTAATTCTTTAATTACTTATCTTAACTCCTTATCAACCCATATTATTCCACTTCTAATCCATTCAACCATTTCCGCTTTGAAAATCTCCTTTCAATTCACTTCACTTAATTTAGTTATTAAGTAACGCTAATTTAAAATCAATGTTTTAGCTCCACACTTATCTTATAAACCTTGTTTATAAACTGTAGGTTTAATATAAAAATCATTTTACCTCGATTTCCTTTTTACTTAATTCGAATCTTAAGTAAATATTTATTTTTAGCTACCGTATGCACTTAAAAATTTATTATAACCTCGTCTATAAAACTCGGGCTTTGCGATAAAATCCATTCATAAAACTTCTTTCACAATTTAACTAAATTTCATTCAATTGTTTTCTAGAAACACTAAATCCGACTCTTAACCTTTATGTTAATTTCTTCTCATTTGCTTATAAATCTTATTAACATAATCATTTTCTTTATAAATCATTTAAAATTTTCTTATAAACTTAAATAATAATAATAATAACTATTCTTTTCCTTTTAATAAACTTTCATCCAAATTAATAGATTTAAAAAATCTATCTTTAGTTATAAAATAAATCTTATAACTTCATTCTGTCGATTCACTTTAGGGAAGATCAAATGATTGATTTATAGGCCATATGCTGCCAATTACTCTACTAATATTACCCATTGGTTAGAACAAAACAAATGTTGAATTTCTAACTAACGATCAATAGCCAAATCCATCATCCAATCAGAACAGTTCATATAATGATAATATGAAAATAAATAACATTTAGTATCCTTGAGGAATCCAGTTGGACCCCTCCAACCTGTTTTTCCCTGCATCCAAATAGGTTAACTCAATAAAATTATTTAATTCAATATTCAGATATAATTTCTAGAAATCAACCAATAACAGTAATTTAAGCATACAATTATTAATTTTAATGCTTGTATTATTATAAATGTGACCAACAAGGTAAGTTACCTCAATTTCTTACAATCATTAAAAGACAACGATTGATTTAAACTAAATTAAAAGAACATTTAATATAATCAGTTCAGCCAATATAAAATAATATATTCAATAAACATCCAATAGTAAACAAACATATCAGACAAATATTAAACCTGACTTATAGAAAATATAAGTGGAGTAAAACTGAGTGAGTTGTACTCACTTTGAGTTTCCATTCGTTGTCAAAAGGTTTGATTTAATTAAATTAAAATGGCATTTAATTTAGTTAAACTTCCAGCTGCGTCCAACTCTATCTGTTCCAATTCTATAATGTCATGCTTACCAATATGGTTCCCACACCTCTGGTTTCATTTAATTCTGTTAACATATGAGCAGAATACACAAATTAATTGACCCTGTTTTAATTTAAATAAATAATTAATAAGGTTATCACATTTTAAACTTCAGCCTATTTAGTTTGTAATAAAACTACCTGATATATATATATATATATATATATATGTGTGTGTGTGTGTGTGTGTGTGCGTGCGTGCGTGCGAGTGTGCGTGTGTGTATATATATTATTCACGATTTCATTCTGGGTAGTAAAATGATTCGTTAGGCATGAATAACAATAGTCAAGTTATAAATGGTTTGGCACTTGAATACTAATTAGGCAAATTATCTAAGAGATTAGGCAGTTTAACTTGATAATTAGGCACTTTAAAAAACTGAGTTAGGCATATTCTAAAACTCCAGGTCATGCCATTGTTCCTTCCACCGGTACACGAGAGATTCACCATTTAAATTAATATTGTTAATACTATAATAATTATTATTTCTTAATCAATAATTAACGTTATATACATACTTGTATTAGGCAAAATTAACTTCGGTTGGCACATTTGAAATAAATTAGGGATATCACATATATTTACTAGGAGCGTTAAACATTGTACATATCCTCTCCCCACCCATGTTGCCTGCTTCCTTCGAACGCAAACCCATCCTAGTACGCCACTACTTCCACCATTGCAACCGCGTAGCTCTAACCTGCCACCCCATTGCTGCATCCATCATTGCCACCAGCATGCACTCTTCTTCTAGAATGCGCTCCCCCTTTTGCGTCCTTTTTGTATTCATCACGTAAATTTTTATTTTTGTACCCAGCTTCGAAAAATTCTTCCATGAGACTTACAAACTTCTCTGTTACAGTGTTATTGACTTTATCGAATATGTTACTTCACACAAGTTCCCTTCATTTTGCAGCTTGTTCAAACAAAACCCAAATTCCTCATAACCACTTCCTGCTGCTTCAACATCTCGATCCATGTTGTTGTGTCCTTCATCACGCACGATACCCATACACGCTCCAAGTTTTCTTCTTGCTACTGGAAATGTGTAAACGAGTTGCAGTTTTTAATTGGGAAGGAACTTCGTAAACAAAAAATAAAAATTGCAGAGTATACACGTTGGGATTGTTTTTCCGAAGCGCAAAAAAGAATGGATGGCTTTAATTCGTTTATATAGGGACGAGCCATGGCATCCCAGTAATGAAGTGTATAGGTTTGCAGAAGCTGGGGTTGCTCGATTGATTTTACTTTGAAGGCATGTGCATAGTTTGGTAGGGTAGTTGTGTGTGTGGATGTCGAATTTTTTTTAGATCTGTCTAGATTCTAAAAATTGGGCATGCACATTTTATGTTCTGTCTGCAGACACACATAGATTAGTAGAGATAGGTGCAATATATAGATTATGTGTGCGTGTTTGTACTTCACTGTCAAATTGTTTTCTTAGGACATAAGGAAGAAGATAGGGTAGGCACGTTGCTTATACATATAGGGTAGTCTTGTGTTTTCATTTCAAGATATATGTTGTACGTTGCATTTCATAAGTAGGTTTGCATATATAGCTTAGGTTAGGTATGTACTTCATTTACTTAGGGGTTAAGTTTCTACTTTATTTAAATTTAATATAGTATTAAATTTTACCGCTTATCGTCGTTTACCGTTAACCGTTTAATATGCATGCCGCTACAAACGAACTCCAAATGCAATGAAAATGACTTCACTGCTACGTCTTGACGTTTAGGTCCCAATGAAATTAATTTCATTGAGAACCAATTCTGTTTGCACAACGGTGTTATTTTAATTTTAGTTTATTTATCGCTTCATCGTTAAATTGCACACACAAATAAAACAACTCCGATTGACTCCAAAATGGTAATCTAACAATAACAAGCTATACGTATTCCAATAAAATTTGTTTCGTCGGGCACAAAGGTTGTTAGAAAAACGACTATTCATAAGGCCTATATAATATGGATAAATATAATTAAATCCAAAACAATATAATTCGATAATAATAAATTATTATCATTTTATATCTCCAAACAAAATCTTATACAGCTTCAAAATAAACTAATATAGATTTTAACCTCAAATATGTAAACTTCCGGGTTAAACGATACTTAATTATATAACCATACTTATTATATTTATTAAATAAATGTTATCGTTTATTAACGAATTCCATAGAAACTATTTGAAGACTTGAATTGGACATAACTCACAATCTATAACATGAAATCTCCAATTTTCTCTTTCACTAGAAATATATAATCAAATAGATTCAGATGATTCTTGTTTCAAAGAATTCCGACTTAAGACGGATTCTACATATCCAATTGAAGTTCAAATCTCAATATTATGAACTACCACGTCATTACAAGATCATTTATAGTAAATATAAATTTAACGTTTAAACTTCGTTATATAGACGAATTATATACTAAAAATCCATTTATATTTCCAAATTAGTATTTAAAATAATAAAATAAATTAAATACGTGATTACTACGGGACGTTACATTCCTCCCCCTTAAAAAAATTCGTCCTCGAATTACTAAGGTAAGAAAAATGTTTTAACCTACTAACTTTCAAAAATCAAATTTATTAATGGAAAACTAATTCATTCAACTCTTATATTAAATTGTTCATGAATTATATTCTAACAAACAATCAACAATAAATTCACAACCAACTTAATCAAATCAACTGAATTTATTTTCAATATTAATATTTTCTTTTTTTTACATTCACATGGATTATCAGTCGATTAATATTCGATTGATTACCATTTAATTATTATTCATTCAATTTCAAAATCCTAAATCAAGTTTATTTAATTCCATTATCCATTATTAACTCCACTTAACAAAGTTAAGTTCCATATCAAATTAACTAATTAATTTTCAAAATTAGTTTAATTCTATTTAGAAATCCAAATTCTGATTCATTTAAACTTCAAATTGAAATTCTCATTTACTAAGTTCACATTGAAATCATCCATTGCTATATTAAACCATTTCAAATTTTTAATCCAATTTGTACTCCGTTCAAATCGATTAAACACATCAATTTCCCATTAATTTAATAAAATTATTTCTTTTTTATACAAAATATGATTTGGGTAAAATTATTTCATTTACCCTCTTTACAAAACAATATCGTGTCCATGCCAGTTCGAAATTAAACCAATCAAATAACACAATATAAAACATTTTTATAATATCTACAAATATGCTCTCAAATATATACACTCATACACAATTTAGAGCATTAATAACCCTATCTCTATCGAGTTAAGCCACAAAGCCAAGGTTATTACTAAACCTTATGCTCTGATACCACTGTAACAGCCCGGGGAATTTGACGCTCGAATTTCGACAATAATACGTAAATCGTATTACTTTCCAAAACCCAAGTATCGAAAAACACCATATATTTAAAAGGAAAAAATTAGAAATTGGGGATAGATAAGATAGAAAGATTAGAATAGAAGAAAAAGAAGAAGGATAAAAACATAACACAATCAAAGTCCCACATCGTAGTGGAAAAAAATATAATATAAAATTAAATCTTTATTGAGAGCTTGAAACAAAACTTAGACTTTATCAGAGTACAACATATAACCAACACATCTTGACAATTATAACAATCTGTCCTCATATACAACACACAACAGAATAAAATAATATGTCTGAACTCCTCCAGCCTATCTTCTGAGGTCCATAACATCTTAACCTGAACCTGAATAACTCGGTTTGACCCGAGCATTGCAAATGCCAGGATCAGTCCGGTGAACCAGAGTGAGAAAATTCACTAAGTTTATGGGTATTATCCAACTTGATTTTAAAGTCAAAACATTTCTTTTTGTAAGAAAAGGATACTCGTAACACCAATCCACACATAAACACAAATGGTTTTTACCTTATGATAACATAAAACATTTTGGAATTGTTAACGATATTTTTCGTTAACACCGGAGATGGGTTAACTAGGGTGGATCTAAAGGAAAAAATAGGCGGTTCAGCTATTTTTGGGCTAAATCGGATCACCACCCTAGATATCGAAGTTTGGAAGAGTGGGATCGCTAAGAACTACCAGAATGGATCCAAACTCTGAGAAGGAGGTATATTCTTCGGTTCAAGGACATGTAGGGATGGGAATTCATGCTTATTGGAAAACGAGCAATAAACTGTGTTAGCCTACTTTGTGAACTAAGCTACACAAAGAGAAAATAGTGAGAAAGACACCAATCGGTTCAGATCAGAGGAAGATAGCGCAGGAGGTAAGTAAATATCAAGAACGCAGAGATCACATCGGATCGGATCGGAGAGATACGTCAGCAACATTAGATAGCGAGTGACCTCATCAATTCGGATCGGTGAGAGACGTCATCAACATCAGAAAACCACAAGTGGCCTCATTGGATCGGATCAGAGGATTACAAAAACAACATTAGAAAGCAGGAGGCTTCATCGGGTTGGATCGGAGGCAGCCGATCCGAACCCCTTTAACTGAGCTTGTGACCGTTGTTGCACACACTTCCTCAAGACCCGGACCAAGCATGACCATTTCTCCCACGATCTCCTGCCAAATCAATGCGTTGTCACCATCTGGAAGCCTCCGAACCCGACTCTTATGGGATGGATGCCACACAATTCTGAACCAGAGCCACTTCGAAGAGATTTTTCACCTATAAATACACCATCTAGAGGCATTTGAAAGGATCTTTTGGCAAATTCTCAGTTCTAACTTCCTCCATAGCCGAATTTCATAACTACATTCAGATCAAAATCGTCTCTTAAAGTCTATTTTTGAGAGATTCGAGTGAGTTTATGCATTGTAATTGTGAAGTTGAGTGAGAATCATTACTGTATTTGTATTCAAATTATCAATTAAAAGAAAACAAAGTGGATGTAGGATCGTTAACGCCGAACCACTATAAATCGCGTGTTCTTTGTTGCTTTTTGATTCTATTTCAATGAAATCATAACTAATTTGGGTGTTATAACCAATTTTTGGTCTAACATTTTGGTGCTTTCATTGAGAACCTTTCGAATTCTCAGTCTTTTCGGGATTACATTCTACCATTTGGACCTTCAAGTTCGAAGAAGTTAATCCCTTCTCTCTGACATCTTTCAGTACTTGTTGACTAACCGTTGAAGAATCAAGTATTATGGCTAAGACCAAAGGAAAAGAAGTGCAAGGTGCAAGGGGAAATGATTCCAGGAAAGATCAGCAAGCTATCGTGTTAACAAGGTCACGCGCTCAAAGCTTTGGAGCAGAACACTCCAATCAGGATGATCCCAACCGGATCGTGTTAACAACGATCCGAATTGACGATCTGATCCGAACTGGCGCTCCAATCCGAACTGATGGTGTCGGGGGCTCTCATTCTCTCCATCCGAACCGCCCCGACCAGGCTGTTGTGAACCGATTCGATCCGAATTAGAATGAAGCTGGAACTTCTACTCGAGCTCCCTCCAATGCTCCGATTCCAGCCTCGATGACTAATGCTCAGCCTGATCCATCTGCACCCATTACCCAGGGAGACTTTTCACGTTTTCTTGACATGCTACAGAGCACTAAAGAAGCATTGGAAGCCTAAAGGGGTGATAACCTTCGCATGCAGGAAAACATGATCACTATGGGTAGAGAACTACGGGAGCTCCGGAGGCAGAAGTCTCCTTCCCCGATACGCCGTCTTACTACAGATGATTCGTCTTCTTCGGAGGAGGAACGCCCTCGCGAGTGGAGGCCCCTTGAACTACCTTAAAACCTTGATCAATTGACTTTTGGATCATTGGGATCCCGAGAAGACGCTGCTCGTGCATGGGGCCCTGATGACCCGAGCCTACAACAGCCTATGTTACTACCCATGCGTGGATCCCACGTCCTAGCCAGAGATCCTAATATTACCAACCCCACGCAGCAACAGCTTCTCCAACCTCTACCTACTGAGATCAACCGGGAACACAGAGAGCAACGTAGAGCAGCTGCCGTCAGAAACAGAAGATTATCCCCTGATCAGGAACCCAGGGGTAATCTGAACATCAGATCAAGAGAGCCTGTGCAGACATTAACAAATGCCGATGTATGGGCAATGGTGCGCAAGATCATGTCCGAAAGCCGGCACTATACTAATGAAGACTGGGGCATTGAACGAAGTAATACCCCCTTCACAGATGACATACTAAATTTCCAGTTCCCCCGGCGATTCAACTTGCCATAGATGGATCGATATTCAGGAAGAACAGACTCAGGGCATCATCTGATGAGATATGCATAGTTCATGAATGTGGCAGCAGCTCCGGACGCCGTAAAATGCAAAGCTTTTCCAATCTATCTTGAAGATGTAGCGTTGATGTGGTTCACCCGACTCCCTCCTCGGTTGGTATCAAATTTCATAGAATTGAGCGAGCGCTTCATGAATCAGTTTCGACTCCATGCCCAAATGTCCAAGACTGTCATAGAATTGTCACGAATTAAACAAGCCCAGGATAATATTTGAAGTCATATCTGGATCGCTTCAACCTGGTCGTCACCGAAGTTAGTGATCCCCATGAGCCCACTATCCTAATGGCCTTGATAGAAGGGGTAGATCCTGACATAGAGTTCGGGGACTACTTAGCTGGAAAACCACCTCCTACTAGAGAATTGTTCTATGAAAAGGCTAATGTTCGCTTAAGGCGAGAAGAAGCTAAGGCAAATCGAAAGAGAAAGTCCGAAGGGGCCTCGAAGGAGGGTGTCCAGAGTAACATTGCTGTGAAACAATCTAGTGACAATTCAGGGAAGGTGGAATTAAATGTTGGCAACCAGAGTGGCTGTAATAGCAATAGAAATGGGAACTACAATAAAAGGAACAGAAACCGAGGGAATAGCTCTAATAAAAGACCCAGATTCCAGACTTTTGAAAATTACACGCCATTAAATGATACATTGGAGAACATTTATTTAGATACATACAGCATATTGCAATACAAAAAATCGCCACCCAGAGACTCTATAGAGAAAGATTTTGAAACAGGAAAGTTTTGCTTGTTTCATGGTACACACGGTCATTCCACCAATGAGTGCCGTCATTTGAGGGATATCGTCGAAAAATTGATGCGAGAAGGGAAGTTGGATGAGTACAAGGCTGCCCCAAGGGACAGGGGGCAAGGGGGGCAAGCCCCGAACCAAGACTAGCCTGCTTCAAAACCCACAGCTCAACAAAAAGGTAAGAGAATCGTCATTAACTCTATTATAGGCGGACCTCACCTAGGTGGTCGTAGTTTTAAAGCAATGGACCGGTACGTCAACGCCGCCAAACATTTTGAAATAGGAAAATGCAGTAGCCTTGAAGATGTCACTCCAATAAAATAGCAAAAAACGATGTCAGATGATGTCATATTCCACAGTAGAGATGATTTTGGAGTTCAATCTCCAACCGACGATCCATTAGTGATTACCATGACAATTGGCCTTGCCTTAGTCCATAAAGTGTTAGTAGACAACGAAAGCTCGGTTAATATCCTCTTCAAGAAATCTTTCGAACAAATGAGGCTCGAAGCAAAAGACTTAAAGCCATGTCAAGGATGGATACGTGGCTTTAACGGAGTATCTACAGCTCCGATGGGTTTTGTGGAATTACTAGTAACTCTAGGGCAGGGAGATCGCCAGAGAGTAAGGATCCTGCCGTTTGAAGTTTTGGATTTGGAGTCACCTTACAATGCCTTCCTAGGCCGACCGGCCCTTGCCGAATTTAGGGCATGTATTGCGCCTTGGTGCTTGCTGCTTAGATTCCCGACTGATTCAGGAGTTGGGACGATGAGGGGCGACCAAGCTACGGGACGAGCTTGTTACGTGGCAGAGCTAAAGATGTTAATGAAGGGGTTGAACATAGATGCTAAAGATGATTCCGCCCCTTCAAAGGAAGCTTCAGCATAGCAACTAAGGGGTTCTGCCCCAAGAGAGTCGCCCTCAGACGTGCTCGAGGATATAGATCCCAGAGAGGATAGAGAACCCGGGGACAAGAAGGCAACTCCCAACGAAATAACAGTTGATATACCTATTGATGAAGCGGATCCAACAAAAGTACTAAAGATTGGCTCGCAATTGGATCCAGTTAGAGCGAGGGAATTGGCTGATTTTTTAAAGGCAAATCTGGACGTGTTTGCCTGGACTCACGCTGACATGTGTGGAATTTCGCCTACCATAATGAGCCACTCTTTGTGTATTAATCTAGAGCACCCACCAGTCAAGCAGAAGACACGGATGTTGGGTCCAGAGCGGTCAGCAGCTTTGAAAGAAGAAGTAGAGAAGTTAAAAGGTAACGGATTCATTAAGGATTCGAAATATCCCGACTGGATATCGAATCCTGTCCTGGTCAAAAATTCAAACGGGAAGTGGAGAACGTGCATCGACTTTTCTGATTTAAACAAGGCTGGCCCGAAGGATAGCTTTCCTCTTCCCAGAATTGATCAAGTAGTAGATTCTACTGTTGGGCATGAAATTTTATCCTTTATGGACGCTTATTCCGGATACAATCAAATTCCCATGCACATAACAGATCAAGAGCATACAAGCTTTATTACAGACTTGGGATTGTATTGTTACGTCGTAATGCCGTTTGGATTAAAAAAAGCGGGAGCCACGTATCAACGCCTGGTCAACCGCATGTTTTATGGGAAGACCATGGAAGTCTACGTAGATGATATGCTTGTGAAATCCAAGCAATCTCCCGATCATACGAAGGACTTAGCAGAAATGTTCGGCATACTACGAAGGTATGGGATGAAGTTGAACCCCTTGAAGTGTCCTTTTGGCGTGGCATCAGGAAAGTTCCTTGGCTTTATCGTGAGTTCCAGAGGAATTGAAATCAATCCGGGCCAAATAGCAGCAATCCGGAATATAGAGGAGCCGCGAAAGATTAGGGATGTTCAAAGCTTAGCTGGGAAGGTTGCAGCACTGGGCAGGTTCATCTCCAAATAGACAGACAAGTGTGTACCTTTCTTCGATCTCATAAAGCGTGGAAAGCAAAATTTTGAATGGACTCCCGACTGTGTGGAGGCATTCCAGAATCTACTAGACTTCTTAGAAAAGCCTCCAATATTATCAAAGCCTGTGGAACATGAGGATTTGTTCGTCTACTTGGCGGTATCATCTCACGCCGTCAGTGCCGCACTAGCACGTGAAGAGGATAAAGTCCAGAAACCTGTGTATTACGTAAGCAAAAAACTAGCCGCTGCAGAACATAACTACCCAAAAATAGAGAAGCTTGCTTATAGCCTCCTGATTGCTTCCCGCAAACTCCGCCGTTATTTTCAGGCACACCCAATAGTTGTGTATACCGACCAACCTTTGAGACAAGTGTTGCAGAAACCTGAAGTATCAGGGCGGTTACTTAAAAGGAATATCGAGCTGAGTCAGTTTGATTTGAACTTTTAGCCACGAGTTTGGCTGACTTTATAGCAGAATTTACAATTCCTGAAGAGGAAACGGTGGGTGATAAGGTAGTTGCTTTGGATCAAGAATTAGAGCTTAGTCCGTGGAAATTATATACAGATGGAGCCAAGAATGATAGAAAGTCCGGTGCCGGAGTTGTTTTAATAACTCCTGAAGGACGATCTATCTACTATGCGTTGCGGTTAGAGTTTGCTGCTACTAACAACGACTCCGAGTATGAAGCCCTGATTGCGGGGCTGAAACTCTCCAAAGATTTGGGAGTGAAGAAACTAGATATATATTGCAATTCCGACATAGTTTTATGTCAAGTTCGGGAAGAATTTGCTGCTAAAGGACCTCGACTCATCACTTATCTCAAGAAACTAAAGGAGTTGTTGGAAGGTTTGGAGCATTATAGCATAACACACATTCCAAGAGCGTAAAATCAGAAAGTAGATCAATTGGCATAGCTAGCAAGTTCTGATAGTCCTAAAGAATCCGAAATGGTTCCGATAGAGGTGTTGGATTCACCAAGTTTCGATCTAATGGAAACAGAGCTAGCCTTGGAAGCTGAACCAGAAAGAGAATCCTGGATGACATCAATTAAGAATTTTCTCAAAAATGGAACCCTCCCAGTAAAAAAGATCGAGAGACGAGTTGTAACACGTTAGGCCACAAGATACGTTTTACAGGACGACATCCTTTATCGTCAAGGGTTTCCAATGCCCCTGCTACGGTGTATCGCACACGACGACATCAAATGTGTACTGCAAGAGGTGCATGAAGGTGAGTGTGGAGATCACACTGGGGGCCAAACCCTAGCAAAGAAAGTGTTACGGTACGGATATTTCTGGCCTACCGTGAACAAAGACGCGGCTGCTTATTCATGACGCTACGATAGATGTCAAAGATATGCCAAAGTTCCCATAGCGCCTCCGACTCAGCTCAAGTCGGTAAGTCCGTGGTCGTTTGCCATGTGGGGAATTGATATTATTGGAGTGCTACCTATTGCCAGAGGAGGAGCTAAGTACGCGATCGTTGCCGTGGACTACTTCACAAAATGGGTGGAAGCAGAACCTCTAACAACCATCACGGCGAGGAAGGTGATCAGTTTTGTAGTCAGAAACATTATTTGTCAATTCAGTATCCCGAAGACCATCATAACCGACAATGGGACGCAATTTGACAGCATCGAGTTCAAAAACTTCTGCCAGAAATATAAGATTGATAAACGATACACTACAGTAGCTCATCCGCAGTCAAATGGACAGGTCGAAGCCGTAAATAAAGTCATTAAATCAATTCTGAAGAAGCGGCTGGAGCAGGCCAAAGCCAGATGGGTAGATGAGTTTCCATTAGCTTTATGGGCCTACAGGACGACCTTTAAGACGGCTACCGGCCATACTCCCTATTCACTTTCCTTTGGGTCTGAAGTTGTGATCCCGATAGAATTGGAAGTCCCTTCTCATCGAGTTGCGTACTATGACCCGATGACGAATAAAGCGCTCCTCCTAGAATCTCTTGATATGGTTGAAGAAAAAAGAGATGAAGCCGACTTGCGTGCCTCAAGACATCGAAATCAAGTAGCACGTTATTATGACCGGAAGGTTCGCCTCAAAACCTTTGAACCAAGAGACCTAGTACTGAAGGGAGTCTTCCCGCCTTCAACCCAATTGGGTCCAAAATGGGAAGGACCATACACCATCCAATGGAAGCTTGATACAGGAGCGTTCAAGCTAACGACCATGGACGGTGAGGAGATTCCCAGAGCCTGGAACCCTTAGCACCTACGACGATATCTGAGTAAATATGAAATGTCATTTCTTTTGTTTTGATAAGCTATGTAAAAAGGCACGACTTGCCTTTAAAAGTCTGTTTATGTGAACAAAAGATTATAAAGTGGATGTAGGCTACGACTTAGCCGAACCACTATAAAAATATCGTGTGTCATTTACTTTCCTGCATTATTTATATCTTCAGCAATTATTCTATTATGACTGTGAAACACGAAATGTTAAATTAAAATTTGGAAAGTTGGAGATGAGCTATATGCAGGAACAAACAAAACGACTGTTTGTACGATAAGACATAGAAGAATGTGAAGATGACATTCTTAACTCTAACTCTCAAGAATCGAGAGAGAGTATAAAGGACGGGAAGACGACGTCCTCTGAGGCGTGAAGGTGCACCCGGATGAGAGATCGCCTCAACGAAAACTCTAACCTGGATATGAGACAGGAGAGTATAAAGAAGCCAGAAAGAACAGGCATCAATGACGAAAGGAATATGGTCCCGTCATAGAATCGGGGACATTTGGATTTTTTAATTTAATTTAATCTTGAATAGTTTTTGCTCAGTTGTCCAAGATTGACTGGGGGCATGCATGTGCACACATATTCCCCTCAACCATAACCTTATTACATAACTTTAGTGTGACATACTTTTGTATCTTTACTTAAGTGCTGAACTAACGACTATTAGGCACTGTAGGAAATAAACTATTTTTATTTACAAACGTGTGAGTTTGTACAAGGAAAACAAGCAAAAAAGAAGATGCGAGGGCCGCACTCGCTGTAACAATTGCGAACCAATTAAATGCCAAAAGAAAGCGAAGCACTTCATCATTTGGGCTTTGGATCGGACTTGGATTTTTTGGCAGCTTTCTGAGCATCTTTAGCTTCTTTTCAGCTTCGGTCATAACGCGTTTCAACTTTTTCTTCCCTGTAACTGAAGTGCTGGAATTAGTTGATTTTTTCCCAGGAGTCGGAATGCTGGAATCAAGAGAAGACTTTTTAGCAAGCTCTTCTGTAATAGATCTAGCTGAAAGCTTAACGACTAACCTTGATCCAGGATCCGTCACTGCAAGAGGCTTAAGTCTTTCGGGGTCCAAGTCTTCAAATTTTAGCTGCATACGTTTATCTTGTTCGGCTTTCATTTCAGCCAAAGTGATGTCATCAGCGCTTTTTGAATCCCTGACTATAGCCACATCAGGGTCTTCCTCATGCCTCTCGCTACCGCCATTATCTTTCAAGGCGTCTATCATCTCGTCATCATGAGGAGCATCAGCCTTATCCTTTTCTCCTTAAGCCTTCTCCACGGATTTTGCTCCGGTGTTGGTTCCCTGAGGCATGTCTGCCTTCTCGGTCAGTTCAACACCTACAGAATGAGAAGCAACAATTATCAACTCAGGAAAAAATAAAGGATCCTTCATTGATTGCCCGATTATGTGATGAAAAGTGGAGACAACTTTGACGAATTGGGGTGAAAAGGTAGAGATACCTTCCGATGATTTCTCAGCTGGAGTGACTGCCGTCTCTGATGCCGTCTCGGGTGTGGGGGATAAAAGAGATGCCGGAGGGATCCCCGGGTTTTCGGGGTCATATCCCACAACTTCAGAAGTCTTAGCGGCAGTAGAAGAAGAACCCGCCTTGGAGATATACTTTTGTTTGGCCATCCGCATCTCCTCCTCCATAGCAGCAGCGATGAGGCGATGCCCCTCGTCCAGGCGTTCCGGCTCATCATCTCTTAGATATTTTTCCATGAGCTTGTCTTCGTCGGTGGAATCTACCTTGAGTTCCTCTTTCTCCCATTCAATAATTTGGCTCCATACGTGAACCAAGGTAGTCGGATAATCCTCAATCCAAGAGATGTTTCAGCGATGAATTATATGCGCGAAGAATTCGATTAGTAATTCGCCGAAGCCATGCACTTCCTCCTGGGCCTCTGACAGCTGCTTGTGGGTCTCTTCAGCGGACTTAATAACACTTTCCACATTACCCTCCACTAGGGCAGCCCTATTCTCGGCCTCCATCAACTTGGAAGCCAAGTCAGCGTTTCTCTTCTCCAATTCAGCGTTCTTTCTCGCTATTTCGGCTTTTTCCCGCTCAAGAGCATTGTAAGCAATTTGCATTTTCGCGTTATCCGACTTAGCATCTTCTGACTGCTTTTTCAACTCTAAGCGCTCTTGGCTATGAGATTCTAGCAAGTCATGATAACGCTTCTGTAACTCTTCAAATTGCTGTTTAAAGTTGGTAGCTTCACGTTGAGCGATTACAAGTTGGGCCTGTGTGTCCTCGAGGTCCTTCTCCAAGTTTTTTAAGGCCTTTGCGTCGGCACCTGCAATCTTTTTCATTGATTCAGTATCCGTAATTAAAGTTTGAATGATTCTGGAGAGGTTACGCGAATACTTGAGCATCTCCGAATATTGTTTTTCGACTGCGTCAATTTTTGCTTTGGCCTCGTCTGCCCACCTCGAGGAAATAGGCTCGAGAGCAGGTAAGAAAGTCAGATTTTCAAAGTAGTGGTCGGGGAACTGCTTCTCCAGATATGCCCGCTTAACTTTAGCTTCAGCATCCAATGGTGGAGGTGCGCAGTATGCTAACTCAGTATCCTTATGTTAAGTAGGCGTGATGGCCTCTTCACTCTTTCTAGGCCACTTATCAGAAACCTTATGCTTGCCTTGTGAGTCGGTATCTTTCGGTGGGCTCCTTTCCCTACTGCATTTGTCTTGAGGAGAAATTTGATCTTTTGGCTGCGATGTGTATTCTCCTCGACGACCCTGGCAGCTTCTGTATCGTTCTGGATCCGATCGAACGGGGGAGCGAGAGCGCGAGGTCTGCGACTGATAAGAATCATGAGGCCTTCTGTCCTCTCTATCCCGGCTTTCGCGGCGATCATGCTCGACATCGGAAGGGGGCCTAGTCATGCTACGACGTATTTTCCTGGCGTCATAGTAAGGGCGAGACATGGTACCTACGCAACAATGTAAGTGGAATTCAGAATCAATATTCTCAGGAGAAGTAAGTGTTGTGAAGTGTGGTGCTATGGTGTTAAGTGCATCCTAAGTGGTGTTCCCCCCGACAAACCCGAGTCCGAAGCCAAGTCAGCGTGAGTGGGCTCTTTGGCCTCGACAGGAGTAGTCTCCTCTAAATAAGTAAAAACTAAAGGATTTGTGCCAAAATCCCCGGAAGTATAGATAGTTTTAGGTAGGGGGAGATCTCCTAAGCCCTGAAATGTAGGATCATCGGTAGTAGGGGCATCTCCTTGGGAAGCGTCTGTTGGCAGTTCTTTAGGAGATAGTGATTTCTCAGGAGAAATAGCATCCCCAGGGACGATGTACCCTTCTCGGTGCTTTTCGGCTATGTTGGCCAGCTCATCGTCTTGAGTTGAAGATGGGGAAGGTGAAATCCGAAGAGGTATTCTTGGACTTTTCGAGCCCTCGCCCGTTTCAGGAATTATGTCCACTGGGGGGATGTATACATATGAACCCGACCCGTGACCTATGCTACGGGTAATGGACAATAGCCCGTGATGGTGGAGGTATTCATCCTTAAGGACTTCATCGATGGTAAGAAATTTTTGATCACAATTGAGGAGCCGATGCATCCGATCAAAGTACACTTGACCCGATATTTGTTTTAGATTATCAACTGCAAACAAAAAGAAAACGGATTAATGTGTTGGCGTAAACATTCAAATTTGAGATCTATAAAACCAATGCTTTACTTGATTTCATCCATCTCCTGGCACATCCCGGCTGTTGCCTTATATAAAACCATTCCAGCTTGGAATCGTCGGCCTTGCTGCTAAATGGTGCTGAAATTATTTTCCTTCTTGGGACTGATTCGAAGCAAGAGAAAGAAGGAGTTTCTCGAGTCCGATGCTTGAAGTTATAAAAAAAGTGAACGTCGTCGAAAGTGAGCTCTGTACCTAAAATCTCTCGGTATGCTATATATAAGGTATATAAGTAAGCATAGGAGTTAGGATGTAGCTGCATGGGGGCAATTCGCATCTGTCTTAGAAAGTCGACAACAAAAGGCGAAAACGGTGGAATAGCCCCAACCATGTACATCAATCGGGTGATTGCCATAAATCCTTCTGTTGAACTGTGAGGACCGTCAGTTTTCGACGGCACAAGGGTATCCCTTTTTAATATCCCGTGCTTTAAGCATATGCGGACAAGTCTATCATTGTCGATCATTGATTCAACAGAGTCTACAGGTGATTCCAAGATAATGACAGACTCAAATTCGTCAGGAGCTCGATTATCTCCAATCCCTCCTTCCTCCTCATAGCCTAGAGAAACTTCGCTATCGGAAGGCATTTCGTTTTTATGCGCTCCCACTTCATAATCTGGGCCCTCGTCGTCCCATTCAGGGTCTGAAGAAGAAGATATGTCATCAATGGTAACTTTTACAGAAGTTTCCACAACCTCCATCTTCTTTGCCAATCTAGATGAACGTCTTTCGGCCATGATCACTAGACTATCGAAGAAACAATAGCAAGAATTAGATAAAGTTTCCCGTGTCCCCCGTGTGTGTATGTGAACTAAAGTGTGTGCTTTGTGTAACAAAAGTGCAGAGCAAACATATGAAAGCGTGATATGAAGATTCAAAGAAGTAATCATGTGTCAGAATAGTTCTTGATGTTTGTCATGTTCGAAAGGCGCTATCCTAACTGTTCGTTAAGTTGAAGGCTATGTCAAGCATTGATTAAGATAGTTGAAAAAAATTCTTGCACATTAAGTTAGGCTGTTTCGGTTCGGTTCGGATATCTGTATTGGGATCAGATCAAAGGGCAAAGTCATGTGTCGATCGGAAGCGGACGTTCTACCCAGTGAGTTAAACCGGATCGGCTCGGATGTAGGCTTTCGGAGCGGATCGGATCAGCTTGAGTAATCCTTCTTCTCTTTGTCCCTTATTCCCATCCGATCTGAACAGGTAAGTTTTGTTTTCCCTTTATTTTTGCCTTTTTCTACTCCGACCCGACCCGGCCTTGTAAATACCATCTGATCCGATCAGATGGGTTTTGTTTTCCCTTTATTTTTGCCTTTTTCTACTCCGACCCGACCCGGCCTTGTAAATACCATCCGATCTGATCAGCTGGGTTTTGTTTTCCTTCTTTTGCCTTTTTCTGCTCCGACCCGATCTGGTCTTATATGCACCTTTCCCTTTCCCTCACTCCAACACTTCATTACCCGAACCGATCCTAGTTCATCTCCTCTCCTTCATCTTCCACCTCGTCTAACTAGTACCGAACCCAACTCAATTTGACAAATCCCTGCTAAATCCAAGCACATACGTGCTCAAATATACTGTAAAACCCAAATTCTTCCTCTCAACACCTCGAGGTGGTGACAAGAGCCACCAACGACGACGACGAAGAGGGAGAGAGCGGCGGCGTTGGAATTAAACGTGCACCATGTTCGAATCATCTAGTTTTACCAAAAATCTAAATCGAAATCAATTACAGTAATGTAATCGAAGCTTTTGACCTACCGAGTTATTGAATTTAAGGAAGAACGAAATAATTTCAGAGTTTTTTGAAGTTCTAGGGTTTTGATGCTAAGTTGCTTGGACGAGAGCAAATGAAAAAAGAGAAGAGGAAGAAGGTAGGAGGCGGATTTATATAAGACTAAGGTGACCACTCGTATTCCTAGCCTACTTCACTCCGTTCGGATCGGGAGTCGAGCCCAAGAAGGAGCTCTGGCCTGTTAGTCCATGGTGTAGCAGTATTGAAAGGCCCATCCGAGTGTGCTAATGAAGGAAACCCGTTCGGATCGAGATCCGAACCGAAGGGGATCATATACACAGATTTGTCACACAGGGAGAATTTTAAAAAAAAAAAGGAATTCACCTGGAAGAATCACTAAACATCAAAAGGGGCTCTCGAAGTCATTCGAAAATTAAGTAAGTGATTCATATGGATTGTGGATATATGTAAGCAGCGAAAGCCACGACTTTATGAAGTGACACAACACTTCAAGTAGATGGAGGCGATCATTCAATGATTCTAATTCAAAGGATGTTTTGTAAATTGCTTCGAAGCACACTTTATCTTAAATAAGAGTGTACTTCGAGGGGGCAAAATGTTAGCCTACTTTGTGAATTAGGCTACACAAAGAGAAAACAGTGAGAAAGACACCAATCAGTTCGGATCGGAGGAAGATAGCGCAGGAGGTAAGTAAAGATCAAGAACGCAGAGATCACATCGGATCGGATTGGAGAGATATGTCAGCAACATTAGATAGCGAGTGACCTCATTGGTTCGGATCGGTGAGAGACGTCAGCAACATCAGAAAACCACAAGTGGCCTCATCGGATCGGATCAAAGGATTACAACAGCAACATTAGAAAGCAGGAGGCTTCATCGGGTCGGATCGGAGGCAGCCGATCTGAACCCCTTTAACCGAGCTTGTGACCGTTGTTGCACACACTTCCTGAAGACCCGGACCAAGCATGACCATTTCTCCCACGATCTCCTGCCAAATCAATACGCTGTCACCATCTGGAAGCCTCCGAACCCGACTCTTATGGGATGGATGCCACGCAATTCCGAACTGGAGCCACTTCGAAGAGATTTTTCACCTATAAATACACCATCTAGAGGCATTTGAAAGGATCTTTTGGCAAATTCTCAGTTCTAACTTCCTCCATACCGAATTTCATAGCTACATTCAGATCAAAATCATCTCTTAAAATCTATTTTTGAGAGATTTGAGTGAGTTTATGCATTGTAATTGTGAAGTTGAGTGAGAATCATCGCTGTATTTGTATTCAAATCATCAATTAAAAGAAAACAAAGTGGACGTAGGCTCGTTAACGCCGAACCACTATAAATCGCGTGTTCTTTGTTGCTTTTTTATTCTATTTCATTGAAATAATAACTAATTTGGGTGTTAGAACCAATTTTTGGTCTAACAAACTGCAATTAGAAAATAATAATATAGAATTATTGAGCAGTTTTCTTATAAGAAAATCCCTTTTTATTAGACTTTCATTTTGAGTACACAGACGTAATAAGGGACATCCCAGATTAATCTTAGCACTAAGCTTCTTTTTCTAAGAGTACCAGTATGAAGAAAAAATTGATCCATTAACTGTGACCTCTTGGGTCTTATTTATAGTGGTTCAGGGCTCCTTCCGCTGATGGGCTATTGGGCCTGTGGGGGTCATTGTCGGTCACCTTTTCCTATGTTTTGGGCGTTTGACTTCCGATCGTCTTTGGAGTATCAGTTATGGTCTTATATGGTATTTGAACTCTTGATAACAACTCCTAAGTGTAGGCTCTTGGATGTTAGCTTTTGGATGTAGGCCTTCGGCTTTATCATAAATACTTGGAGGGGCCTGCCCTCATGATGTATGTTGATAACTACCAGTTCGAAGCCGCTGTGGGTTTCGGTACTAGGTAAATTAGTGTGGGTAGCATGTATCTCTTTTTGGGTCTTGGTTAGCCCTTTGGCGGAGCCTTTTGCGGTAGCTTGGATTCTTGGAGGAGAGCTTCTGGTGTCATTTCCGTTTATTTGTGGAAGTGGCCTTTCGGTATTTGTACGGCAGATGCTCTGAAATCTGGTTCTGGGTGATCCCTGTGCTCTCTTGGTCTAGTACCTTTGATGCCCTCCCCTTTAGGTGTATCGGTATTTATGCAGGTCATTACCGAAGATTCATTTGAGCTTCATCCAACGGGTTTATTGCTTTTGACTTTCTTGGTTTTGGATTAGGACAACTTTTTGCCACATAATCTTTCTGTCGGATTGATACTGTCGGAAGGATTTTATCGGATTGACCCTGGAGGATAGATCCCACCAGCTATACTCCATAGCTTCTACGATCCTTTCCTCTAGGAGGGTTTCGGTTGATGCAGCTTTTCGGGTTATTTCTTCCTGCTCTTAGCCCTTCCTAATACTTGGTCCCACTTTCTGTTGAGCCTTCGGTGAACTTTCGATCATCCGATACCCCTTCACCGCTAGCCCATTCTACTGTTAGTTTCCAGTAGTAACATTTTCTTCCCCCTAGTGAAGGGGTATTTTCGACTTTTCAAGTCAAGCCTTTTGTCTTTTTCTGAGGTGTTATTCATATATCTCCTGATTTCCCTCAATTAGGTGTGTTGATTGGCCTCCTTCTGGGCGGTCCAGATCGTCTCTGGATTCTAAACATAAATTCTTCTTCTTTTCACTTTTTACCCCCTGGCCAGCATTTTCTGCTTCCTTCGTATGAATCTTGTTCGTCGATCTGGTCTCAGATGTACGGCTGAGAGGCAAGGCGGATCTTTTTCTCTTTTCTCCCCTTTTTTCGAAGAAGGAATTTTCTTCCTCCTTCTCTCTCCTCCTTTTTCCTGCATAGCATTTCACTAAAGCAAGATTTCTGTTCATCGAAATTTGTTATACTATTTCCCTAGGATTTCATATCCATATAATAGTAAGTTTTCCTGTCCGGATTCCAATTACCGATTTGGATTATGATTTGAATTGGGAATTAACAATTTTAACATAGATTAAACTCTCATTAATCATATGAACGGGCGATTAATGGCGACCTTTTACGAAGTTATACCCATACTTGTTAATTATTAGGGATTTGGAAGTAAAATTTGTACAAACAAACAATGCGTAATAGTAGGTAATTCAACATGCTAACCTCGATTTTCCTAGACAAGATCGTTATCCCATAGGATAACGAAATTTCATGTCACTTGCATGTCTGTGCGGTGTTTGTGTATAATCGTCAAACAAAAATTAGATTAAACTACATGTTTATTTTATGGTATCACCTGGCAGGGCTATGTCTTAGATTTCACAAATTGGTGATTCCATCCCAAGCAAATCCGGGTTTTGTTTGACAGAGGAGAAGCTTGGAGTGAAAGGACTTCAAGTGAACAGTGCCATAGGTGAAGTCCCAAGTGTCTTGAACCAGCACTTTGCCCTGTTATTCTCTAACTTTTCTTGCAGGTGCACCCCTTCACCTTTGGACAAAATCTTCTAGAACCACCTTCTCTCTCTCGATCTGTCTTTCATGGGGATGGTTTATACCAACCCTCCATGTTTTCTTCCCCTCCTAAATTTTTATCTAAGAAGAGGTCTGCTTCGGCCTTCAACATTGGTCCTTTTAGAGATCATAAGAGGGCAAATTTTCTTCCCGTTCTTCTGGGGATTAAATTGTTGGGTCACCCTATCGTCGGCTACTGCATACCCCTCTCATACCTTCTTCTGGAAGTTTTCATAACGTCTGCCCTTCCTCAACGGAGAATATAGGAAGTGATTTTGTAACTAGTTTCCTAAAATCTGATTCTCAAGGAAATTCGGATTTAGGAGAGCGCGAGTTGCTCCTTTCTCCTTATCGGCTATGTGATCCCATGAGTCTTTCTTTTCAGGCCATGGACTTTGACAAGATCATCAGATCTATCTTATCCTCTATTGATGTCTCCGATGTTCCAGAATTTGCCTCCGAAGAAAGGTTTAACTTTAACTTTAATCTTGTTAAACAACACCTTTTGGTTTGTACTCTTACTTTCCTGAAATATATTTCTGCCTTATTGGGGTAAGGTCTAACACCATATCGTTCTCTCTTTCTTTTTTTCAAATATTCAGGAATTGGTATGCTACCAGGGCAATAGCTACCTCCTTATCCGGGGAGAAAAGGGAACTCCAAGAAGAGAAGACCCATGTCAAAGTCTAAGCTTCGCGGTTTAACCTTTGTAAAGAGTAGCAACGAAGAGGTCTGTAGCCGACTGAGGGTATCCCTTGAGAAGGAAAGGGATGACAACTGTTCCTTGGTTGCTGAAGTTTTAGCCCTCAGGCGTGAGCAGTCGGATATGATGATGAAGCATGCGGGGAGATTCAAAACAAGGGAAGCGATTCTTTTTTATGCCAGGTGGGTAATTAACGAGACTCGGGATCCGATTCCCTTGTTTTTGAGGGTGCATCTTCCAGCCATGATGTCCGATTATTATGAAAAGGCTCTCTTTTTAGTTTACCGTGATAACTGTGACAAGTTCCCTGGTATGAACTTTCCTTCCCTCCCCTCATCCCTTCAGAATAGGATATTGGAGGGTGTTATGGCTTAAGATTGGGGCACCGAGGTTTCAAAAAGGGAGAAAGGAGAAGGTTGAGGATCTTTTGTTTGTCAAAAAGCTACTCGACTATTCAACGTCTAGAGATGACACAAATTTGATTTTGCATATAGGAGGTGATAATGTAGGCAACGCGTGCGGAGGTGGTGGGTTTACAGAGGGAGTCAATCCTTTGGTGCTTGATGAAGGAGAACAGGCGGTGCACACAGCCTCCCCCATTCCTCAGGTATAAATCCCCGTTGCTGAATTCTTTCTTTACTTGTAGAAGTTGACCCTTGATGACTTGTCCTTACGATGATGGAAATTCTGTTTCTTTTTTTAATTTTTTGTTGATTACCTTATTTTTTAGGGATGACATTCATTCTCTCTCTAAGTTAAAGAGGGAATTTCTTGTAAAGCCTCCTCATAAATTAGGCAGGGAACGCTTTTTGAAGGAGCTAAACATATTTATATGATGTACCCTCAGCTATCTTTCAACTTCTTGGGGAATGACAGGGAGATGATACTAAAGAAACTTAAGACTCATCATGCAAAGTTAATATGTAATATGAAGGAAAAGAGTACTGGGGAGAGAAAATAACTTGTTGTACTCCTTTTAGTTGACAATAATGCATACGAACGCGAATTGTATTTGTTTTCACTTTCTTTCTGTCAAATGCCTTCCTAGGGTTCAAATAATGATGTTTTCTAGCAATAAATCTCATAAAAGATAGTTATTTGTTTATATAAACAGGAAAAATTTACCCGGAGACACTTCCTCTTTCGTAGACAAAGGTGTTTTGCTTACTTTGCATTCAAGAGATTTTCCAGGGAATTCCCTTATTGATGTTGGTGGTGGACTTGCCTTGTCTAGGGAACGATTTGCGCAACGTTTGACAGTACAAATAAGTGTATTGGAGACTCAAATAGGGCAAAACGATAAATACATCCTCGAAGCAAAGAGGAGTATAAAGATGAATCCTTTTTTCGATTTCGATGGAGAAATGGACGAACTTCAGTGTCAAGCTATGGACTTAGAGGCAAGATGCAAAGGCGTACTAGTAAAATGTAAAGAGTGGGGAACTGTCTTTGGATACGCTCTTGGGATCTCCGCTTCTGGTGTATCGCAGGCTTCGACGGGTTCCGATTCTTCAGAGTTTGAGTTTGGGGACTTTCCCCTTGGAATGGATTATTCCTTTGCTGTCAAGTGGCATAGACATGTTAAGGCAAGTATGAGAAGTTTTTATGATAAGAACGGGATTGAGGGCAACTCTCTTCGTGCTAACTTTTATACCTCCAGAATTAGGCAATTACAAAAGGAGAGACAGTTCTGGCATAAAGATGCTTTTGACTTGAGGAAGGAGAACAAAAACCTTCATGCGATGGGCAAGGCTTTCAATCAAGCTTTAAAGTGGCATCCTAAACCTTTGAATGACTCTTGTAAGGTTATGAGAAGGTGTGAAAAGTCGAAGGGCTTTTGCATGCTGCAATTCATCATTCCGCCACTTCTTCCCAATCCCATGAATAAAACGCATTCTACCGGAGGTTAGACTATTGCTTATATAGGAGTTGTAGTATAGGTATGTTGTTCCTCCCTTTTTTCAAAAAAAGAAAATGTATTTATTTAATGAGCCTTCTCGTAAGCAATTATGTAATGTACGAGGTACACGGTATTTTGTCAATGGAGTATAGTGTTCTATATAGACAGTGTACACGGATAAGGGTAGGACCTACAATGATATTACTTGGTATGTGACTGTGCATTTCAATATAAACGCTTTCCCTTTAGCTATTGTTATATCGTTCCGGCATGTTTCATTGGGAGTTTGTCTTGTGGGCTTTTAAATAGTGTCCCATACTCTTTGTGATATCAACAGTATCAAAGTGCGTTCAACATGAAGGGTCTATAGTGATTGTTCATGTTTTGTGTGTTAATGCGAACATTTGATAAAATCATGTAAATCAAAGACACTTTTCTAAGCAAAAAAAATGAGGGAGGCTACCAGTTTGTGCCTAACAATGGTGGAAATGGGCTTCTGAGCCAGATCTGAGTTGGGATAAAGGTTGACTAGTTCCTTCCTGTTTAGTTCTAAGAATTTGAATCGATCCAGATCTGGACGCCTTATGCTGAGACCGGGACTCTACATCCGGCTGTGATTTGCGTGGGGCTCGACGTCGAGACAGAGTTGGATTGCTTCCTCCAATATTTGTAAAGAATTGAAATGACCTCGATTTGAGTATTTAAGATTGTAGGCCAGAGATTCCTTTTCGACTCTAGTGGAAGTCCCGAAATAACCCTTATCCAAATAATTTAAAGATTGGGAATCGCGAAGCCCCCCTTCCGGTATTCGTGAAGCCTTGAATCGATGGGGACTCGGCAATTAAGATAGAAGACCGGGATCCCTCTAGTATTGGTGAAGAGCCGAATTGATCCAGATTCGGTTATTAATATAGAAGGCCGGAACCCCTTCTGGTATTTTTGAAGAGCAGAATTGACCTTGATTCGGGTATTAATATAGAAGACCGGAAACCCCTCTGGTATTTGTGAAGAGCCAAATCCACCCAGATTCAGGTATCTAATATAGAAGACTGGAACCCCTTTCGATATTTGTGAAGAGCCGAGCCCAACCATATTCGGGTGTTTAATATAGAAGACCGGAACCCCCTCCGATATTTGTAGAGAGACGAATCCATCTAGATTCGGGTATTTAAAGATTGAAGACCAGGAACCCTTCCGGTTTTAATGAAGAGCCGAATACACCCAGATTCGGGTATTTGAATATTGAAGGCCGGGAACTCTTCCGGTATTTGTCGTTTTGGTATCCCTTTTGGATTCGATTGATGAAGTTGTACGTGCTTCTTTGAGCCTCTCCTTTGTCTTTTGATGTCAAATAAGAAGATGTACGTGCTTTATTGGCTACTCTTTAGGCCTGTGCGTCTGAAGCGCTTGGCTAACTTATCCACAAGCAAGGCCCAAGGACTTACCCGACCTCCCTCTAGGAGGCGCCTTATCCTGACCATTGCAGGCGATGATAAGGTCTTAGAAACTTAGACGGGGCCATCGTAGAAACAAAACTAAGGTTTACTCTTTTGACGCTCTATACAGACCATCGTAGGTTCTGATAGAGGCTTATACGCCACCCCCCTCCGAGGGGTGCCCTATCCTGACCATCGTAGGCGATTATAGGGGTTTGTGTTCCTTCTGCGGGTAACACGGAACTTAAGCAGAGGTATAATGTGCTCTTCTGCGAGCAGAGGTAGGACGTGCTTAGTTCTAACAGAGGCAGGGCGTACTCTTCTACGAGCACAGGCAGGGTGTGCTAATTTTATATGCACCGCCACGACCATCTCTGGTGTGAAACGGAGGCTTACGCTTTTGTTGCTTTAACCCTTCCCCTCTGATTTGGGCATGGAGAAAGACTAACACGTCACCCCCTCCGGGGGATGCCTCGTCCTGACCAATTTGGCGATTACGAGGGATTTAATCCATTTATAGTCTGACCCCTTTCGGGTTTCCCTGTAACTTCCGAGAAGAGGGTTTTCTGTACCCTTGAATTGTGTTAGTTAATCTTTTTCCTAAGGATTCGTACCGAATTCACCTCAATCTTTTCACAAATTCTCGTAATTGGCCTTGGCTAACAAATCTAACATGGTTTCCCTGAGGGTATGCAATGATTAGTCTCGTGTCCATTTATCAGGTGGAAACGGCAACAAGGCCCTCCCATTTTCCTTTCATATTTGGCCTTCTTCTTCATGAATGTCCAATAAGTTAGTTCATGCTTGGTTAGGAAGTAAATGTTCTCCATCCAAGTAGTGAGGTGGTATTCTTAGGTACCCTCAGCGTATGTTCTCCTCTTTGCTGTTGGGGCCTAATCCTCCTATGGCTTAGCCTAGCTGTCATGCTCATACTTTCGTTCTTTCCACCCGGAACACACTAAAATTGAGACGACATCTCTTTGAACCAATTGTTGGCGAAGTGGTTGAATTCGTCCATTATCTCTCGTTCGAGTGTCATTCCTCTAACTTGCACGTAGAGGGCATTCTTTAGGTGAGAGAAAACATTAGTATCCTCTGACATAGATCCACTAGGTGGGAGCGCTACAGTTTGTCCTATATGGGAAAGCTATCATCCCTAGTATCATAAGCATGTAATTCCATTTTTCTCTTTTGCTTTATCACCCGCAAGGCTTCTGCTCTTAACCTTTGCTCCCCCCTCACCCTATGGTTGGTGGTTTTTGACTTATTCGCTCGAGATCCTGAAAACTTTTGTCTGAATCTTTTAGTCACAACTTTGCTTCTTCAAAGCTAGTCCAATTCGGGACAGAATAACTTAGGTAGATATGTGATGGGGTTAACCAAAGGATCGGAGGTTCAAACCCTCCTTCTAGCACCAAAATGTTAACGATTTTTTTTGTTAACACCGGAAATGGGTCAATTAGGGCAGATATAAAGGATAAAATAAGCGGTTCGGCTATTTTTGGGCTAAATCGGATACCACCCTAGATATCGAAGTTTGGAAGAATAGGATCGCTAAGAACTATCAGAATGGATCCAAACTCAGAGAAGGAGGTATATTCTTTTGTTCAAGGACATGTAGGGATGGGAATCCATGATTATTTAGAAAATGAACAATAAACTGCAACAACGATGATTTGAAAATAATAATATAAACTTACAGAGCAATTTTCTTATAAGAAGATCCTTTTTTACTGGACTTTCATTTTGAGTACATAGACGTAATAGGGGACATCCTAGATTATTCTAAGCACTAAGCTTCTTTTTCAAAGAGTACCAGTATGAAGAAAAAATCGATCCACTAAATGTGACCCCTAGGGTCTTATTTATAGTGGTTCAGGGTTCCTTCCGCTGATGGGATATTGGGCCTATGGTGGTCTTTAATGGTTGCTTTTTCCTTGGTTTCAGGCGTTTGTCTTCCAGTCGTCTTTGGAGTATCAGTTATGGTGTTCGGATGGTATTTGAACTCTTGATAACAACTCCTGAATATAGGCTTTCGGATGTTAGCTTTCGGATGTAGGCCTCCGGCTTTATCGTAAATACTTAGAGGGGCATGCCCTCATGATGTATGTTGATAACTGCCAGTTCGAAGCCACTATGGGTTTTGGTACTAGGTAAATTAGTATGGGTAGCCTGTATCTTTGCGTGGGTCTCGGTTAGCCTTTGGCAGAACCCTTTGCGGTAGCTATGATTCTTGGAGGATGGCTTCTGGTGTCACTTCTGTTTATTTGTGGAAGTGGCCTTTCAGTATTTGTACGACAGATGCTCCTGGTTTTGGGTGATCCTTGTGCTCTCTTGGTCTAATAGCTTCGACGCCCTCGCCTTCAAGTGTATCGGTATTTAGGCAGGTCATTACCAAAGATTCATTTGAGCTTCACCCGACGGGTTAGTTGCTTTTGACTTTCTTGGTTTCATATTAGGATAACTCTTTGCCACATAATCTTTCTATCGAACTAATACTGTCGGAAGGATTTTACCGGATTAAACCTGGCGGATAGATCCCGTCGGTTATACTTTGTAGCTTCTACGATCCTTTCCCTAGGAGGGTTTCGGGTAATATCTTCCTTCTCTTAGCCCTTTTTAGTACTTGGTACCGCTTTCTGTTGAGCCTCCGGTGAGCTTTCGGTCATCCAATACCCCTTCACCGCTAGCTCATTCCACTATTAATTTCCGGTAGTAACAGGAATCTATTCTGATATTATAATAGCGTCTAAATCAAATAAATAACAATCTATCATAACGCTTGCATCTCACGCTCTATAAAGTATACAACTAAAACCGCGAGCGATTATTGGAGACTGGATCTCGACTATGACAAGGTATGGAACCACCTTCCGATAGTGTATCTCTAGAGAGGAATACACTGGGTTCAACAAGAACATCTTGCAACCCGGCCACACATAACCAACCACTCATTTCGCTGAAGTGTATCGAATGCATATCACCAACGATTAGGATCATAAAACGCTTCCCGAAAGGGATAACATCGATAGAATAAAGAAGGAAATGGATTTTCTCTAGATAGGTGATAATAGAACCTGATTGGGAGCGACCCAGGTAGCCATGCTGCCTGCCCGATTTTTGTCATTTCTCAGTTGTAGAAGCTTAAGGTTTAAAATTGCCATTTTAAGATAGCACACCACCATTTACTTTGAATGCCACATTGTTAGATCCTCCAAAAATCATCAATTGACGTCCACAAATATACTCTGGTATTATGCTAAAAGAAGTTTCCTTCTCTGCCACCATACTCGGTATATTTGTAAAAATCAACGTACATGACTTTTAAGAAATACTCTGTTAGGCATTCATCCATACAAGTCATGTAGGAACAGGATGAACCGAAGGTACCTCCTACCACATCCTAGAAATTATCTTATGGATCAGTAGCGAGTAGTCCTTGCAAATCCGTAGATTTCAATCACGATCGAATAATTAACAAATACCCTTTGGTTGCAATCCAGAGAAATATATCAAGTAATCCTTCCCCTTATGAAGATCTACGGTCTTCAATTGCTTCATCGTCAATCTGCAGCTTCTACGATTTCGTATTCTCTGGTTCGAAATGGTTTTCGAATATAAACTTGATCCCGGTCTTTCCATACCAACAATCGTATAGGTCAGATTTGATAGTCAGTTATTTAACTATCAAATAAACAACCATTCAATCATGAAAATAAAAATGAGTTTACTGATTCAGTACTCAACATCACTTGGCCACTTTAATTTAAAACTAATTAAACTCCTTAATCTTAGAATACTTTAAAATACAATATATACTTCTTATTATATTACAAGAGTATTCTCAAAATTATTTTAAATACATTAGGATTAAATCATATATATATATTCCTAACTTTGGTTTCAACAAATTTTACTTAAAACATCATTATGAAATCCCTTTTGTTCCATTTCTCGAAAACAATAACAAACACTTTTGAATAAAATTATTCAAACTCATCTCGTTAATTTCTTTACTCTTGAAAATATCGTTATATTTTCACAAAAGCTCTTTTTATTTCCGTTACTTTGGAAATACTATATTATATTCGCAATTCCTTTTTATTTAGTTACTTCAAGTCCCTGTCCATAAACTAGTAAGAGGATATTTCCCAAGTATCAACGTTGAAGACCGAAATAAACATCAGATTAATACTAAGAAAATCATTCAACTCACCCAAACTCCTGTTAGGTTCCAATTCTTTAATTTCTTATCATAACTCCTTATTAACCTATATTATTCCACTTCTAATCCATTTAACCATTTTCCGCTTTGAAAATCTCCTTTCAATTCCATTCACTTCACTTAATTTCATTATTGAGTAACGCTAATTTAAAATCAATGTTTTAGCTTTACGCTCTTCTTCTAAACCTTGTTTATAAACTTCAGGTTTAATATAAAAATCATTCTACCTCGATTTCCTTTTTACTTAAATCAAATCTTAAGTAAATATTTATTTTATGCTATCCTATTCACTTAAAACTCTTTTATAACCTCGTCTATAAAACTTGGGATTTACAATAAAATCCATTCATAAAACTTCTTTCATAATTTAACTAAATTCCATTTAATTGTTTTCTAGAAACAATAAATCTAACTCTTAACCGTTACATTAATTTATGCTCATTTGCTTATAAATCTTATTAACATATGCATTTGTTTAAAAAATCATTTAAAAGTTTCTTATAAACTTAAATAATAATAATAAATATACATTTCCTTCTAATAAACTTTTATCAAAATTAATAGATTTAAAAAACTATCTTTGGTTATAAAATAAATTTTATAACATCATTTCTGTCGATTCACTTGATGGTAAATCAATATTTACAAAACGATTGATTTATAGGCCATATGTTGCCAATTACTCAACCAATATTACCCATTGGTTAAAACAAAACAAATGCTGAATTTCCAGCCAACGATCAACAACCAAATCCATCATCCGATCAGAACAGTTCATATAATGATAATATGAAAATAAATAACATTTAATATCTTTAAGGGATCCAATTGGATCCTTCCAACCTATTTTTCCCTACATCCAAATTGGTTACCTCAAATAAAATTATTCAATTCAGTATTCAGATATAGTTTCTAGCAATCAACCAATAACAATAATTTAAGCATCCAATTATTAATGTTATGTGTTTATATTGTTATAAACGTGACTAACAAATTAAGTTACCTCAATTGGTTACAACCGTTAAAATATAACGATTGATTTCAATTATATTAAACGAATAATTAATTTAATTAGTTTAGTCAATATAAAATAATATTCAGTAATTATCCAATAGTAACCAAACATAGCACACAAATATTAAACCCGACTTATAGAAAATATAAATGGAAAAAACTGAGTGAGTTGTACTCACTTTGGGTTTCCATTCGTTGTTAAAACTGTTTGATTTAATTAAATTAAAATGGCGTTTAATTTAATTAAACTTCCAGCTGCATCAAACTCTGTCCGTTCCAATTCCATAATGTCGTGATTACTGATATGGTTCCCACGCCTGATTCTGTTAACATATGAGCAGGATACACAAATTATACGACCTCTCTTTAATTTAAATTAATTGACTTAAATTAATAATTAATAAGGTTATCACGTTTTAAACTTAAGCATATTTACTTTGTAAAAAATACTGCCCGATATATTATGCCATGCTATATATATACACACATATATATACATACATATATATATATATTAGTCACGATTTCATTCTCGGTAGTAAAATGATTAGTTAGGCACGAATAACACTGACCAAGTTATAAATGGTTTGGCACTTCAATACTAATTAGGCAAATTATCTAAGAGATTAGGCAGTTTAACTTCATAATTAGGCACTTTCAAAAAACTGGGTTAGGCATATTCTAAAACTCCATTTAAATTAATATTGTTAATACTATAATGATAATTATTTCTTAATCTATAATTAACGTTATATACATACTTGTATTAGGCAAAATTAACTTCGGTTAGCATATTCGAAATAAATTAGGCATATCGCATATATTTACCAAGCACGTTAAACATTGTACATCTCCTCTCCCCACCCATGTGGCATGCTTCCTTTAAACGCAAACCCATTGCAGCATGCCACTTCTTCCACCATCGCAACCCCATAGCCCCGACCTACCACCCCATTGCTCCATCCATCATTGCCACCAGCATCACATTGCCTCCAACGTGTGCTCCCTCCTTCACGTCCTTTTTGTATTCATTACGTCACTTTTTGTATTTGTACTCAACTTCGAAAAATGCTTCCACGGACTTATATACTTCTCTGTTATAGTCCTACTAACTTTCTCGAACATGTTTCTTCATGCAACTTCCCTTCATTCTGCAGCTTGTTCGAACAATACACGAACTCCTCACGGCCGCTTCCTGTTGCTTCAACATCCCGATCCACACTGATGTGCCCTTCATCACGCACGCTACCCATACACACTCCACGCTTTCTTCTTGCTTGAAACGACCCGAACTTCCCCATGAAAGAAAGCACGGATTGAGTTGAGCATAAGCCACATCAGGACACAAACAGAAGAACATTTTATTGCTTATTACAACAATTCCATCAGAATACAAGAATATACAGAGTATGAATAAATAAAATACATTCGATAAATATCAGAGATTACAATACATTACATAGCAGCGGAAAATAATACAAAACACAACTGAGCGAGATATACAGATACAAAGCTTTCCGAATATCATTCCAGCTGTAAAGCAGGATCCTGTGAATATAAATCTGCAAAACCAAAACTACTAGCTGCCCGTGTCAAAATAAGGGCACCCAGAGTTTAGGTTAAAACAATAAACTCCAGGTCAGTCATGTGACTGGTGTGAGAACTAAAACAGTTATTTAAAAATTTACTTTAAATCAGATATATCAAAGGACCACGCCGTATAACACGGAATGAGTTTCTTCCCAAGAATACCAGTGCATATAACAAAATAGCGCAATACTTTTTGGAAAAATGAAGCTATTATAAGACCCAGGTCCCATCACACAATGCAATGCAAGCCGGAGGATAGGGTTTTCCCTTATAATAGCCAAACATGCTTGGTACATTTAAAACAAATCATTTGATACTATTATAAGTGCATAGTGTATAAAACAACTTCAAATATAAATGTATCAATCCTAGGCGGCACAGGTACCATATATCATGTTGCCAATACTAGGCTCTACAATCAAAACCGCAATTGTCACGTATTGGAAGTTGGATTTCCATCTGTGAACCAAGGCAAGGGATCGTCCTTACCGCTTCAAGACTCTCTAGTCTGAGCCTCAGGACCTAGACGAAGGTGAGCCCTTGGATCGTCAGGGCCGGTCCACCGATGTGGATTAAAATGCCTGAACACAGCGTTTCCCCACCCTTTGGGGCGTAAATGAGTCCTATGACTCCATCGGCTCCACATAGTCACCGATATATCTGAGGCGCCTCGCAATCCAACAACCACATAAGTGAAAATAATATAAATGTCAGAGCTGGTAGGTCACTGACACCACCCTAGCTAGAAATGCATGCCCTCCCTGATGTCCTCTCCCATTCCTGGTTCACAACCGGGATGTGAGGCTCGCGAATTAACGCTACACAAATCTATGCCACACAGGCGGCGCTTTGATCATCAACCACAAGACTTTGCTTTTCAATAAAAGCCTTGATTATTTGCATCTTAGCATGCCACACAAGCAAACCACTCCATGCAACCAATAGTCATCAATCACACAGAATGATATCCAATTTCAGACACACAGTCCATTTACAAGTCCGTTCTGGGTCTGAACGAAACCGGAGGCACCATGTACCTCGCATATCCATCGATCTCCAAGTACGTCTGGACGATCACCAACTGATTCCCTCCTCTTGGGTGTACAACCCAATCAAGATCATCAGTAATTATCCAAACGATGTGAAGACCTCTGGTCCTAGACCACCGTCTTTGTCCTAGACTCATCGTCAAATCAGTTATTCAGAACGGGATAAACCCGTTCTTTCTGAATAACTCGCGTATATAATCAACAAGTGTTACACAAACACAATATACTCCTCATTCCAATTCAGAATATTCTTTTATTCAAATATTCTTATACTTTGGGAAAGGTTCCCATTAATTTTGATCAAAGATAAATTACTTAAATTTATTCTTTAATCTTCCTTTGAATATCAATTCAAACCAAATTATGGTTTATCCAAACTAGTCGGGATTAATGAATCTTACCGAAGTAATCATTTGTTTTAGTTTCCCAATCCCAACCTATTCATCCCATGAAGTAAAACTGATAATACTTCATATCAAACACCACGGTGTTATCGGTAAATTCAATTACCATTTCACGTTCAAATCTAATTAAAGATTCAACTATCGCCTGGAGCAAAACTAGTGATACTCCATTCTCGATCATTTCTATCTAATTAAAGAGTCATTAAAACTCCACTTGGTTTTAATCTTCCCAAAAATCAATATTAAAGATTGATTAACTTGGGGAACCATATCCTGTCTTTAACTGGGTTAAAGAACCAATGTCATTTAAAACACGGTTCACGATAAACCCAAAAATCACATTCCGTTTACAATGGAATCTTCATGGAAAACAAATCGATATAAACCTCCATATCCGACTAATAATATAAATGGAATAACGACAAGGCCTTTTAATTTCCAGATATATTAGTCGCCTTCCTCCACAGAAATTCACTTCGATTATTACCAAATAGAATTCCATTCCATTCCAATTCATTTTATTAAATTGGAAAACTTTACTTTGGAAAATCTCCTTTAAATCTTAACAAAAGATTTATAAATTCCAAATCACATTTCACTGTAAATCGGGTTAAAGAACGAATGTCGTGAAAACACAGTTCACAACAAACCCAATTCACATTCCATAAATTATCGGGTTAAAGAACAAATGTTATTTAAAACACCGTTCCCGATAAACCCACAAATCAATTCCAATTCAATTCCAAATAAATATTATTTAATTGGTATACTTCATTAAACCTAAATAAAAAGATTTATCTTTTTCTCAACTAGGTTTAAGAACAATGTTAATGAAGACACCATTCACGACAAACCCAAATCCCATTTGATATTAAATACAAGGCTCTGAATAGAAAATATATTGGCTTATATTCAATATTAAATACTACAACCAACAAATATCGTATTGGAAATAACGATATAAATATATCTTTCAAATTTCCATAACAATATCTGTATAATCATGAAATTCAATATCGAAATATTCCGAAGATAATTTCTATTCAAATCCATTTCCAATTTATATATTGGAAATTCTGGTTATTTTCAAAACCATTTCAAATCCACTTTATTTATTTTAAAAATAAATGGGATTATAATTCTAGTTCAAAACTAGTTCATTTCGATAAAAATGTATTTTTATCTTTTCAAATTTGGAATTTTTCATCCCAATTCTTCCCAAATCATTTCTTATCATTTTACACTAATTATTGATATTTTTAATAATTTTATCAAGGCCCGTACAGTCGATTTCCATCAACGGCCATCGAACTGCACTTACAACGACCTTTTCCAAATTTTATTTTGTCATAATCCAAATCCAACTATTACATTTCTAATTCTTGTATTTGTTAGAAAGCTCTTTTCGATACGAACCCAACGGTTCTGATTTTAGGAGAATCCGACGGTCGGATCTCCCGTAATGTCCATTCGAAGTCAATGGTCGAAATTCGCGAACTGCCGCAGCGCGGCGCGTTCTATTCAGGCTATTATATATATATAATATATATATATATTTCCTTTCTAAACGAATTTTATAATTCGTTTTCAAAACGATTTCAACTTCATTTTCAATTTTAGATCAAATTTGAATATTCCATATCATTAATATATAAATGATAATATTTTCAAAACGTTATATTTTGAAATCACTTCCTTTTCTATATTCATTATAAAACGAATATAATCAATATAAATATCGTTCGTGTCAAAATGGCGCATATCTAATCAACACGGCTTTATATATTTCAATAACTTCGTTATTCTATTCAACAGATGAATATTTTCTTCAACACACGAATATATAATTTATTCAACACATGAATATTTATTTTATTCAACACATGAATATATATATATATTTTATTCAACACAAGAATTTTCTTTTATTCAACACATGAATAGACATTTTATTCAACACATGAATTTTCTTTTATTCAACATATGAATATATATTTTATTCAACACATGAATTTTCTTTTATTCAACACATGAATATTTATTTTATTCAACACATGAATATATATTTTATTCAACACATGAATTTTCTTTTATTCAACACATGGATATTCTTTATTTTCCAAATTGGAATGAGGCCCAATCAGTTACCATATAATGTTAATTATATGGGTTCCCTACAACACATGTATATAATAGCAACGATAAATAATCAACTATCATCCAGAGTGCACCACACAACTGCATAAGCATTAAATATAAATAATTAACACTTATACAGCCTGCAACCAATCAATCGACATACAGCTAAATAATTGAGATTAGTGTACGCCAAATATCATCCCAACACCCGTGTGGGGTTTCAAATCAACAAACACAGATTTTTATTTGTGCAGTTAGGCGATGTGTAAAATTTATCGTCCCAATCAATATCAGTCAAATGGGTGTACATAAACAAACCGTCCGATTTGCTTATAAATATTTATTTTATATACACGTTGAAAATTATATTTTTAACTATAAAATATTTTGTTTCATTCCACATCACACAGACAACTTTCACAACACATCAATTAACAAACAAGTCATCCATGGTCTGTGGACGACGGGTGTCAAGTGCTTCTAAGCACCGTCTGCATCCTAGTATATATTTCAAATAGAAAACAAATTAAAAGTGAGGAGTTCTCACCTAGAAGCTAGACCAAATGTCGCGACTCTTCTTATGTAGAAAATCTTCGTCGCGTTTCCAATCGGTTCCATCACACTCTATTTCACACGATTTATATAAAAATCACATTTTTATTTCAGTGCTATGTAGATAAAATCACATTTTTATACCGGTAGTATATAGATAAAATTTATATTTTTCCTTCGCTAATAATTATATTTTTCCAATTAAAAATCATATTTTTTTTCCAAATTAAAGATCATAACCTTCCGTGTTTTTTAAAAATCACATTTTTAATCGTAAAAATTATATTTTTATTCATATAAAACAAAACTTATCTTAATATTTATAAAGATCATCACTTCATAATATATAAAAATCATCGCTTTATATAAAAATCAAATTTTTATTACATTAAAAACTGCTAATAAATTTAATGCTCCTTATATATAAACTAGATTTTTATTTAATGATTATTACATAAAAAACTGAAATAAAAATAATTAAAATAAAGAAAACTTACTGTTAGAAGAGGGGGGGCTGCTTCGCGTCGGAGGTGGGCGAAGGGTAGTGTTGCGCCGTTCTGGTGGCAGTGGCGGAACCCAGGCACGGTGGTGGCTCGATTTAGGTCATGGAGCATAGGGGGTTTCGGTTTCTAGGAAGGGGAGAAGGAGAGAGGGTAGAGAGGAGGGGTAGGGGTCTCGCCGTAGGTGCAGCGGCCAGTTGAGGGGGAGCGGCGGCGCGATTAGGTTTAGAGGGAGTTTATTTTATTTTATTTTCTCTAAGTTGTGGTCGGGGAGAGAGAAAGGAGGGGAGAGTTCATTATATATATATATAAAGTTGTTTTTCCATTCAAACTCAAATTCTAACCCGACGACTATCGTTCATAGCTAAATACCCCCGTTCCGAACTCAATGGGATATGTATCGTAAGCTGATTCGATTGTTTCGATCAATTTTCCGTCAAAATCAAAATATAAATCTATATATTGAATTTGAACGCACATTTCAATTTACCGGGGCCACATACTGACTCTAAAAATGCCTAAAAATATTTTCTAGCTTTGTATTGTCGATATGGTTCTAACAAAATTAGTTTCGTCAAATTCCGAGACCGTTTGAAAAATGGCCATTTTCTGGTCGATCGAAATTGACTGAAACTGTTAAAACACGTTTTCATTTGCCACACTCACATATTGATTCAGAAAATTACGAATTTTGAAACCTAGCATTAACTTGACATCCCGGATCCAACTAAAGTGGTTTCGTCGAAAACAGAGATTGTTTGCCAAATTTCCATTTTTAAGGACCAGAATTCCATTGCGACAATTCTGAATTTTCAACTGGACATAACTTTTTACCCTCGCTATGAAATTTCAATTTTTCGGATTCGTTGAAAAGATATTCTCAAATAGATTCTAATATTTTTGGTTTTGCCAAAATCCGGTTTATTTTGAATCCTGTACATTCATTTGAAATTTGAAATCGAATTTCCAAACTACCTCGCCATTTTCAATTCCTTGTATAAATAAAAATAAATATTTATATTCTAACGACGATTTAAATAAATATATATGTTCTATTTCTATTCAAAATAAATTTCTCTTTGTTATTATTTAAAATAATCCATTTAAAATATTCAAAATTCATTAAAATTGCCAAAATAAAAATTTTAAATTGGCTCGGATTTTCCGGATTGTTACAATCTCCCCCACTTAAAACTTTTCATTCTCGAAAAGGAACGAAGCTGGAAGTTGTTTTACAAACCAACTCAACTTTCATTCTTTTCATATGGTTTAAGTTCTTCAACTTTTCAGTTTCTAAGAATTTTTCAAATTCTTCAAAAATTTGTCTAACACCCTAAATTTTCGAAAAATTTCGCCATAACCTCCCCTGCACGGGAGCACCGGGAAAATCCCGAAATTGCCATACAGGCCTCTCCAATCCAAAAAGAAAAAGAAACAGCCAAGCAGCTAGACAATCGGCTCATAAAATCATCAAACACCCCAAGAAATACAATAAACATGTACCTATTTGTTGGGCAAACAATTTTATTCCTCTTCTCTAGTCTCCTTGCTATGACCTGTTCACACATATATATATGTACATGCATGCATTTCCAAACAATTTTCAATTCAGTCCAATATTTGATACAATTTGGCTAAATGGTTCAAATTTTAATTAATCAACCAATAATCAAACAACACAATCAGCAATCAATTAGTTGAATAGCTTTTTAATCACATAACCTTAATACATAGCCAAAAATTAGATTTTTATGCCAAATCACAACAATTAGCCCTATCTAGCTTTGGTTCTCACACCATTCAATTGGAATCATATAGGAATCCCACTTTTGAAACACGAAAATAAATTCTGATGATGACGCGTCAATCATCAGAATCATGTCCGAGTGACAAGAGTGTGACTCCATATCTATCCAGTATATTAAAACTTCAAATACATGCGGATCAGACGTATGCGCAAAGTCTTTATATACTTGATTATCCAAATTCAATATAAAATAAATAATCAAATACGAATGATTGATTTAAATTTTCAAAACAAAACTTGTTTTCACTTTTATTTTTAAAAGCAACACTCGTCACACTCGTTCTAGGAAGTTACTGATCCCATCTCTATCGAGTCATTCTCATTAGATATTACTAATCCAATCTCTGATGAATTCTTTCGTTTGGTTCTAACGTGTCTTGTTCTCGAGCTTTGTAAACCAAAGCTCTGATACCAGCTGAAACGACCCAAACTTCCAAGTGAAGGAAAGCATGGATTGAGTTGAGCGCAAGCCACATCAGGACACAAACAGAAGAACATTTCATTGCTTATTACAATACATTACATAGCAGCTGAAAATAATACAAAACACAACTGAAGGAGATATACAGATTCAAAGCTTTCCGAATATCATTCCAGCTGTAAACCAGAATCCGGTGAATATAAATCTGCAAAATATAAACTACTAGCTGCCCATGTCAAAATAAGGGCACCCAGAGTTTAGGTTAAAATAATAAACTCCAGGTCAGTCATGTGACTGGTGTGAGAACTAAAACAGTTATTTAATACTTTACGTTAAATCAGATATATCAAGGGACCACGCCGTATAACCCGGAACGCGTTTCCTCCCAAGAAAGCCAGTGCATATAACAAAACAGCGCAATGCTTTTTGGAAAAATGAAGCTATTATAAGACCTAGTCCCATCTCATAATGCAACGCAAGCCGAAGGATATGTTTTTCCCTTATAATAGCCAAACATGCTTGGTACGTTTAAAACAAATCATTTGATACTATTATAAGTGCATAGTGTGTAAAACAACTTCAAATATAAATGTATCAATCCTAGGCGGCATGGGTACCATATATCATGTCGCCAATACTAGGCTCTACAATCAAAACCGCAATTGTCACGTATTTGAAGTTGGATTTCCATCTGTGAACCAGGGAAAGGGATCTTTCTTACTACTTTGAGACTCTCTACCCCGAGCCTTAGGACCCAGACACAGGTGAGCCCTTGGATCATCAAGGCCGGTCCACCGATGTGGATTAAAATGTCTGAACACTGCATTTTCCCGCCCTTTAGGGTGTAAATGAGTCCTATGACTCCATCGGCTCCACATAGTCACCGATATATCCGAGGCGCCTCGCAATCCAACAACCACACAGGTGAAAATAATATAAATGTCAGGGCTGGTAGGTCACTGACACTACCCTAGCTTGAAATTAACGCATGCCCTCCCCGGTGTCCTCTCCCGTTTCTGGTTCACAACCGGGTTGTGAGGCTCGCGAATTAACGCTACACAAAGCTATGCCACATAGGCGGTGCTTTGATCATCAACCACAAGACTTTGCTTTTCAACAAAAGCCTTGATCATTTGCATCTTAGCATGCCACACAGGAAAACCACTCTATGCAACCGATATCCATCAATCACACAGAATGATATCCAATGTCAGACACACAGTCCATTTACAAGTCCGTTCTGGGTCTGAACGAAACCGGAGGCACCTTGTACCTCGCATATCCATCGATCTCCAAGCATGTATGGACGATCACCAACTGATTCCCTCCTCTTGGGTGTACAGCCCAATCAAGATCATCAGTAATTATCCAAACGATGTGAAGACCTCCGGTCTTCGACCACCGTCTTCATCCTCGACACATTGTCGAATCAGTTATTCAGAATGGGATAAACCCGGTCTTTCTGGATAACTCGCGTATATAATCAACAAGTGTTACACAAACACAACATACGCCTCATTCCAATTCAGAATATTCTTTTATTCAAATATTCTTATACTTTGGGAAAGGTTCCCATTAATTTTATCAAAGATAAATTCCATAAATTTATTCTTTAATCTTCCTTTGAATATCAATTCAAACCAAATTAAGGTTTATCCAAACTAGTCGGGAATGAACCTTACCGAAGTAATCATTTGTTTTAATTTCCCAATCCCAACCTATTCATCCTATGAATTAAAACTGATAATACTTCATATCTAACACCACAGTGTTATCGGTAAATTCAATTACCATTCCACGTTCAAATCTAATTAAAGATTTAACTTTTGCCTAGAGAAAAACTAGTGATACTCCATTCTCGATCATTTTAATCTAATTAAAGATTCATTAAAACTCCACTTGGTTTTAATCTTCCCAAAAATCAATAATAAAGATTGTTTAACTTGGGAAACCATATCCTGTCTTTAACTGGGTTAAAGAACCAATGTCATTTAATACCCAAAATCACATTCCATTTACAATGGAATCTTCATGGAAAACAAATCGATATATATATATAATCGATATAAACCTCCATACCCAACTAATAATATAAGTGGAATAACGGCAAAGCCTTTTAAATTCCAGATATATTAGTTGCCTTCCTCCACAGAAAATTCACTTCGATTATTACCAAATCGAATTCCATTCCATTCCAATTCATTTTATTAAATTGGAAAACTTTACTTTGGAAAATCTCCTTTAAATATTAACAAAAGATTTATAAATTCCAAATCACATTTCACTGTAAACCAGGTTAAAGAACGAATGTCGTTAAAACACAGTTCCCAACAAACCCAATTCACATTCCATAAATTATCGGGTTAAAGAACAAATGTTATTTAAAACACCATTCACGATAAACCCACAAATCAATTCCAATTCAATTCCAATTAAATATTATTTAATTTGTATACTTCATTAAATCTAAATAAAAAGATTTAATATTTTTCTCAACTGGGTTTAAGAACAGTGTTAATGAAGACACCATTCACGACAATTGTAATGACCCGCATTTTCAGCGGTATAATAATTAATTTATTTAATTATTTAAAAGGTGATTAAAAGGATTTCATGATCGTTGAATTAAATAATGGTGAATATTTAATTTAAAATAATAAATTAAATAATATATTAAATTCTGAAATAATCAGAATTGGCTGAAATGGCGATATGGTGTGAACTGGATCATCTGTGATATTTAATTCAATTTAGAATCGAATTAGAATAACGAATATATTATATAAACGACAGTTTGAACATATAATTATATTATAATTAAAATCGAGCTCGAAATGGCGCTGCAGTTCGTAAATTGGCGATTCGAACTTCAACTGAATGTATATGATTCGTTTTAAGCCGGATTTCTATGAAACAAGAAACGTGTGGAGCTGGTGGAGTATATCTTTCTAGTGGAAGAGAAAAATCGGGATTTCGTTGTGTAGATTTTGATTTTTGTCCAAATCAAATTTAAGAAAAGTCGCTGTGGAATTCCTTTATAATTTATAAAGGAATTATTTATATTTTAAAAAGGAATTTCAATATAAATCGAATATCGGGTTGACCCAGATTTAAAATATCGAGTTAGAAATTCATATAGGAATATTCTAGAGCTGTATGGTATTCCACTGTGAATATAGATGATAATATTTATTTTTAAATATTAAATTTAATTATATTTAAATATATTTATATATATAAATGGGTCATTCAGAGCTTTAAAAATAGCCACTTTTGCATACAAAGTCGGAATTCGACGAAACTAATTTTGTTGGATCCGCAACATCAAATTATTGTTAGATTCCAAGTTCCGTGATTTTTGGGGTCACTGTGTGGCCATACAGATTTTTAGAGTGAAAAACAGTCAGTATTTTGACAGTTAAAAATACGCTGTGTGATCATATGAAGTCGGAATTCGACGAAACTAGTTTCATTGGGACCGTAATGTCAAACTGAAGCTGCATGTCCAGTTTCATGATTTTTGGGTACCGTATATAATTATAGGAAATTTTAACAATATAAACATATAGCGTTTGCTTAAAATAGGAAAGAATAATGAATATAAAAATATTATAAATTGCCTATATATAATCTTTAAAATTTTCCAAACCTAATTCCTACTTCCTCTGTCGACAACAAATTTTCGCCGCCTCCTTTCTTAAGAAAACTCTTCTTGGTAAAATCATAAACAATTCTTGAAAAAATGTATAAATCATGAAATTTATATATCTGGATTTCTGGAATGCTGCTTTTGATTCCTGTATGAATTTGGAAGCATTCGAATCAATTTTTGTTCGCTACCTGGAGCATTGCGTCAGCCTAGGGTTAAACATCGCGAGTCATATATGCTATTATCCATGATTTCGAGCTTAGATTGGGATTGAGGAGGGAAAATGGAGGGGGTACGCTAGTTTTTGAAGAGAACGGTGAGAATTGGTGTCGATCGATCACTGTACAGGGTGTGTGAGGGACCCAGGTCGCGGTGAGAGGGGCTATTTCGAATGGACTGAAATGAGTATGGTTGGAAGGAGGAGTTGACGAGGAGTTCAAGGTGATTGTTTGGTGAATTTTCGCGGAAGGAAGTGTGTGAACAAGGCGGAGAAAGTTACTATAATGGTGGAGTTGATGCTGAAGCTCACGGCCTGTTCATCGTTGGGAAGAAAGGTTTTTAGGCGGGTCGGGTTTGCTAAATAATGGAGTGGTGGGCCGGTCAATAGGGTAAAAGCCCAATTCAAATTAGAATTTAGTTTTTATTTAGTTTATAATTATCGTATAACTTCTAAAATGTGTAACTATTTCATACGTTATCGAAACTCAGCGAAACAAAATCCGTTGGGATCGTATGGACGGAAACTACACAAGGAACTGACCGCGAGTCAATTGGAGCACGTTACAATTTATAGCAAAATAAATTGTCTGTCTAAATCAAATCGAGCGATGGTTATCGTTATTAATGATGATCGTCCAATGTGAGTAAATCTCACTAACTCTGAACAGTTTATAGTTTCATGTTGTATTTTTAGAACTGTTAAATATTGGCTGATTGACAATGTGTTGACTGTTTGATTGAACTGCTAGTCAGTTAGTTGAATTTTTATATTGATTCTGTTTAACAGAATATATCATATGGAACTGAAAGTGATGTTGATTTTATTGTGTGACATCTGTGGATGCAGGGAAACAGGTTGGAGGAATCCGACTGGATTCCTCAACATTTATTTTACTGTTTTTAATATATTGTGATATATGATGTGTTATATAATCTATTATGGATTATGTGTGTTGGAATGATATTGATCTTTATTATTCGATATTTTAAATATCATAAAAAGACCCTGGGATGTAAAAAGAATTATTTCAATGTATATTGAAATAAAGGGATTTTATAAAATCAACAGATTTTATAAAAGGAAATATTTCGAAAGTAAATAAAAGGGAAAATGTTTATAAAACGAATAGAGTTTTATAAAAGGAAAAAATGTTGATAAAACGAATAGAATAGAAAAAAGGAAATAATTAGAGTAGAATTAATAAAGAAATACAAGGAAATATTTGTAAACCATTTACAAATAGGATTGAAAAGGAAATAGTGTAAAACCATAATCAAATAGATGATAAAGGGTAAAGGCATTTAGAAAACAAATAGATTATAAAGAAAATATTTGTCCTTGGATAAATAGATATATATATATATATATAAGTCTGAACTTATATATGAAGAAGTAAACAGATAAAAGGAGCAGATTGATTTATAAAGGACATTTATAAATTAAGTTGAATATTTATCATTTGGACAAATAGAATATATAAGTCAGGACTTATATAAAGAAGTAAGAATCGATTTCACCATCGATGTTTGAAACTGAATAAGGACAAAGAGTTAATCAGTCAGAGTTAATCTGTTAGAGTAAAACCGTTAGGGTTAACCAGTTAGGGTTAATCAATTAGAGTTAAACCGTTAGAGTTAATCAGTTAGAGTTAATCGATAGAGTTAAATCGAACTAGAGTTATTGAATAGAGTTAAATCGAACTAGAGTTACTCAAATGGAGTTAATCGAACTTAGTTTATTCGAATAGAGTTATTCAAATGGAGTTAATCGAATTTAATTATTCGAAGAAGTGAATCGAATCAGAAATATTCGAAGTGAGATAATTGAATAGTAGATATTCGAAGTGAGATAATCGAATAGTAGATATTCGAAGTGAGATAATCGAATAGTAGATATTCGAAGTGAGATAATCGAATCAGAGATATTCGAAGTGAGATAATCGAATCAGAAATATTCGAAGTGAGTTGATCGAATCTAGTTATTCGACAGGAGTTAAATCGAATAAGATTTATTCGAAGAAAGAGATTATCGAATATAAGTATTCGAAAATAAGCAAATCGAATATAAGTTATTCGAATAAGAGTTAATCCAGTAAGAGTTATTAGGTTGGAGTTATTCAAATAAGAGTTATAGATTAGAGTTAACCGAATAGGAGTAAATAAATTAGTTGTCATTATATTATTCGAGTTAGGAAATAAAAGTCATATTAAGATAATATATTTCGGATGCAGGAGATTATAACACCATTGTTATAATCACGTAAACTTGTAAAAGAAGGGGGTTCGTAAATAGAATCCGAGGGTTCGTAAGGAAGTGCTAAAGGGTTAAAAGATGAACTTACCCTATTTCGAGATTTGAAATGTTGTTCAGTTAAGGTCTGAGAGGTAGTTATACCCCAACTTGATTGACTTCGTTTTTAATTTAGAAATGGTTAAGGTTCAAGCGTGAAAGTGGTTAAGTGATTTAGTAAATAAGTATAGTGGTTTGAGTTGTCGTCGCTATGTTGATTTAAACATCTGTTTAAATCCAAGTAAAGAAGATTTGGAAATGTTTTCCAAATAGAATCAGAAACGTAATCAAATATTGAAATAGGAAATACGAGTGTGTGTGTATATATATATATATATATATATATATATATGATTGATGATTGATTGATAGATTTTCTGTCTGGAAATAATATCATTGTTTGCACACGTGTTTTTCTTTGATGGTTAAATCACAGACTATCGAAGTTTTGACCATTTTAACGTTGTTAATATGGAGAGACCGGTTGGATTATTGTCCAAAGAACCACTCTGTATTGGCATAAGCGTTGTGAATCATATATGCCAAAGATAATTGAAGACGGAGTAAAGTACAAGGGCTATTGTATAAGTCTTAGATAACAGTGCCTAAGATAGATGTACTGATAAGTGCCTTCGGTTCATCCTGTTCCTGAATGACTTGTATGGATGAATGTCTGACAGAGTATTTCCAGAAAGGTCACGCACATTGATTTCTTCAACCGTACCAAGAGTGGAAGCGGAGAAGGAAACTTCTTTAGCTAACATGTAATGTACTGTTGTAGACGTCAATTAGTGATTTTCGATGGATCTGACAATGTGGCATTCGAAGTGAATCTGATGTGATGATGAAGCATAACTGTAACACCCCGTGTATTCTATAACCGTGGGATTAACAAATTAAAGTATAATTAGTTTGAAATCAAAGAACTAAGGGAAACGGGATACGCCATTGCGTTCGTCTCGGAGAAATACGCGAAATAGAGTCCGAGTTTTCGAAAAACGGAGTCCGTATGAAGAAGATATAGCCTCCGAAAGTTTCTGAATTAAGTTTAAAATTAAAAATCGGGCCCAATTGGCCAGGGCGGGAAAAGCCCCGCCTAAGACACCCAGGTCGACTGGGCTGTCGACCTGGTCTAGCCAGGTCGACAGGGCTGTCGACAGGGCTGTCGACAGGGCTGTCGACCTGGTCCAGACCCAGGTCGAACCCAGTCCACCCTGGCTGGCCTAGTCTATATTGGTCGATTTCCAGAAGCATGCTTTGTCATTAGGGCTAGGTGGCAGGCTCTAATTGGTCCCTCTTTCGAATGAATGGCTACGATCAATCCAAGCAACATCGATGGTCCAAATCAGTTCATAAACTCTATAAAAATGACCCTAGACTCTACCTAGGTTTCTTACACAATTCTCTAGCCTCCATTGCTCTCTTCTTCTAATAAAAAAATAAAAATGGCGTCGCTGCTCTGCTGGAATTAAAACTAGAAGATAATCAACATCAGCCTAAGCAACTCAATTCAAACTAGAGATTAAAGTTTCTGCAAAGATTCTACAACAAGTTAAAGTTCTTTCTTTAATCCAATCAAGGCAAGTACAGTTATTTTCCGCTATGAACGTTAATTATAATTTTGATATGTTTTTAATTCTGAATCTGAGATTGTATATATATTCTCTTCTGTCAGATTTGTTTTTCTGTGACTGTTCTGTATCCCTTTTCTTCTTTTCTGTTTTTATAGCCAGGCTACCACGAGCCTGTGCCTAATCTCATAAGAGATGAACGTATGAACGCAAATTTTGGGATAAATAATGAATGATGCGAAATTTGACAAGACTAAATTGAATGTATGACTTTAGGTCTGAGGCATAAAATATATTGGACATATGCATAAATTTGACTATGAACATATAATTTATGCATGTTGTATGCATAGTTATGTTGTAATTTAGAACTGTAATTAATGAGCATATGTTGTAAACTAGATTTGGATCTGTGCATATTCTATGATAGAAGAAAAGAGGAACCATTGTAAGATTACATATGATTTGAGACTTTGGACAAAATGCATATAAAAGTCAAGATCTGATCTTTAGAAGATATGATTTAAAGATTTATATTGTTAGGTATAGTTTGCATAATGATTCATGACTCAAAAAGAAGAAGATATGGAAACTTAGGTGTAAAGATTTACATTAATTAGGATATCTATTATTGTGATTACACCTAAATAAGGATTTTTGGATATATGGCATGCATTGAAATTAATGGTTATATTTGGTATAATTTATATGTGAATCTGCTGTAAGATGCTAGTTTAACAAAAATTGGAACATATGTTATATGGCAAATTATGTCCATATTCTGCGCTTATGCAAACATGGAGTATATGTTGTGAATCATGACAATTATGTAGGCATATGAATTTAGGCCAATTTATGATTGGGCAAGGCATGTAAATAGAACTTTTATAAATATTAAATTTGCTAAATCTGCTAATTTGTCAAGTTGCCTAAACTAATAGTTTGGTTATATTGCCTAGACTGCTAATTAGGTTGAAATGCCTAATCTGTTAAATTTGTCGGTTGAAATGCCTAACCTGTTATATGCCAAAATCTGCTAAGTTGCTAAATCTGTTAAATCCGTTAAGTCATATAAAATCTGTTATCTGCTATGTTGATATAATCATCCTGTTATTGATATAATCTGAATTGGCATATATATTGGGCGTGCGCATAAACGGTAAATTATTAATTAATTGGCCGCAAAGATAAACATGGCTAACTCGAGGTTAGAATGAGTTTGCGGCGTAAATCTGCCCGGAACCGCCCGGCACATCCAGTGGCCGCAAACAATAGGTTCTAATGTGAGAAGTTAGTCATAACATGCGTAAGACACGAGGTTAGGTCTGGCTTGTGGCAGAAGTCTGCCCGGAACCGCCCGGCATATCCAGCGGCCACAAGCTACCGACCTAATGTGAGAGGTCTGTGCATTAATAATTAATTAATGCAAAATCTAAGATAAGAATGACGTCTAAAACGTATTGGGGAAAATAGGGTTAAACCAAAAGGATTAATAGATGTAGTAAAACCCGTCCATGAATCTGTAGGCCCAATACAAAGTTAGACAAATCTGAAAAATCTGTACATCTGACCTGTTAGTCTGAAAACTTGTTAACTTAATTTGTGAATTAGTAAATCTGAATTCTGTATGTCTGAACTTGTAAACAAGTTAATCTGAAATCTGTTAGTCTGGGGACACAAGGTTAGGAGGGGAATTACTTGTGTCATCTGTTGTTTGGGACCCATATTAGTCAGTAACCCTTTTCTGGTATCAAAACTTTGACCCAACAGTAGGTAGGGTCCGGGCACGCTTACTGAACTAATTATAAGTGGTTCATTCTGATAATGGCGAGGGGTGTTGATGGTGCGTTCCAACCGGGTCATGTGCGTGCATGGACCCCGGTCTGCCTCTGAGGATGTAAGACGCCGTGACATCTGTAAATAGGTCTGTGCCAATTGGTTGTCACTTTAGGGAGTGATACACCCTACTGTGGGGCCGACACAGGATATTTATGTATTAGGGAGCCGATCGCTTGGGGTAGGGTTTTAGGGTACGCTTAGTTCTGTCTGTTTCTGTTGGTACCGTCTGTTTCTGTTGGGTGGTAACACCTGTCTGTTTCTGTGTGGTACCGTCTGTTCGGGTGGTAAAGGCCCATTACTAGTGTACACCTAATTCCACATTCTGTCTCCATAGGGATAAATCTGTTTCTTCTTCTGTCTGTTTCTGATCGGGTAGTAAAGGCCCATTATTAGCATTCTGTTTCTGTTAAAGTATTCTGTACCCGTTCCTGCTTCAATTTAGACATTAGGGTGACACCTAATTCTACTATACTAGTATTAGTGCAGAGAAGTGTAAAACAATAGTTTATATCATTCTGTTTTTCTGTTATATCTGCTACACCTGTTATAGTTATCTCACATCCAGTTTTATGTTCATATCATATTATTATTATCTGTTCATATGCTGAAAGTCACTGGACTTGCCAGACTTTTTGTCTGACCCTTGTTGTTTCGCCTCCTTTCTTCCGTTCCCCCCCAGGTTATCCAAGGAGGGAAATACTTTAGCTTGATCCGGATTTCTCTTTGCTTGAAGTGCTTAAAGTATGGCTTGGCTCTGTATAGCTTCCGTTCCATGGGGATTATGATTTTAAACTATGTATTTTGAAGGCTTTTGTACAAGACTGATATTTTGTACTTGAATTCTGAAATTGAAAGGATGTAACCATATTAATTTCTGTTTCCGCTGTAATAAAGTTAAAAATTTTCAAGTACTGTTTTATCTGTCTTGTAAGTTTCTGTTCTGTTTACTAAAATGCTCCACCAAAGTTAAGGCATTCCCTTTGCGAGTGACCTTAACGGAGGTGGGGTGTTACACTTGGTATCAGAGCTGAAGGTTACCAGATTGGGTAAAGTTTTTGAAAACTATTTTCAAAAAGGTTTTGAAAGGAAGTATTTTCAAAAATAAAGCTTATTTTGAAAAACATTATCCCCAAGAGCCATATATCTTTCTTTCAGTCCTTTTTGTATTGAACCTTTCCTTTTTCGTTCCAGCATGTCTGAAGCATCTGAGATACCAGAGGGTGTTCATGTACCCGGTTGGTTTCGTCAATATCTTGAGGCTAGGACCGCCGCTGCAGGTCCAGCAAATGATCCCCCTCCTCCACCCCCGCCTCGTGCAATTGCTTTCTCAAAGATCTGTAGAGATTTTAGGGCCATGGGTGGGAAGGATTTCAAAGGAACTGAATCATTCGTAGAAGCAAGGAATTGGCTCAAAGAAACTGAGGATCTATTCGTTATCTTCGAGGTGGACGATAGGCAGAAGGTACAGTTGGCAGTATGGCTGCTCAAAGACGAAGCTTCCTACTGGTGGGAAGTCACTAACGCCGAGAGGCCGGTTGAGACATGGATGGATTTCAGAACAAGGTTTGAGACAAAATTTCTCTCGCAAGCTGAACGAAGTTTACAATTGGAAAAGTTCTTGTCTCTTAAGCAAGGAAGTATGACGGTCAAGGAATACGTCAACCAGTTCAACCAACTAGCAAGATTCGGATTGGATTTAGTCAACACTCAGCATAAAAAGGCTCTCCGCTTTGTTAAAGGATTGAATGAGCCACTGCACAGCCTAGCCATGACCCATGTACCCATGGGAGCAACTTACGAGAAATTGGTGGATATGGCACTACTGCACGAGGAAGACAAGGGCCCGAAAGAGACAAAGAAGGAAGAACCACAGAATAAGAAAGCGGGGCCCAAAAAGGAAACACAAAAGAAGGATGAGAAGTCTGAAGATAAGAAGGGGAAAAAGTGCTTTACTTGTGGGAGCTCAACTCATCTGAACAAGGATTGCAGAAAAAGGAAGGGCGCTTGCTTCAACTGTGGGGAGATGGGACACTTCACTAGGGACTGCCCGAAGAGACGAGGACAAGGAGGGCAGGCGAACACTCTTGAGGCTAGTGGCTAGGATAGAAATAGGAAAATTTCTATAGTAGGTTTAATTTCTTTATCTGATTGTGACTTTTTCTGATTTTGGTATTTTGATTTTGTAATCGATACTCTGCACTTTAATGCTAGTATTATTTCTGAATTCCGCTATAGGCTCAGACCCATAAGGGTTATGGATCATCTGTTTGAGACTGGGGTTTGAGGGATATCTGTGTTAGGCGTCAAGTATGACGCATACATTCTGAGTTTTCGTGGGGTGTCAATTTGATATTGGTTTCGGTCTTTGGGGCCGATACTTAGGACCCATGTCTAATGGGAACCAAATTTTCGTTCTATCTGTACTCGCTTCCATCATTCGACTGTATCCTATCGATCGAATATTTGAACTTTAGGTAGAAACTAATGGGTGTAAACATGTGTTTGAGACATGTTATGTTTGATGGTTGCAAGTGGATGCAAGTGGTTGCTAGTGGTTGCCCGTGGATGCATATACACACACTAGGCACTAGATCGGCTCGAAAACACTCTCATACTGCATATGGATGGGTGAGCATTTTTCAATTCTTGTGGATGCAAATTGGTTGATTCAGCACATGGATGTTGCATTTGAGTGAATGGTTGTGCACTCATATAGAAATAATATATATATCATCAGAATTCTATTGCATACATGTTGGACTCATGGCACTGACATAATTCGCATTAAGGAGGTCAACTGAATCAGTAGACCGCCTGATCTTTGCATTAGATAAGGAACATATACACACACTTTTGCATATGTTCATACAACATTAGAAGTTTTCTAAGGACAATGGATGCTTGTGGATGATGGTTGAGTAGATGGGTGATTGGATGGTAGGACACATTCTTCTTAACTTGAAGATTTCGGGGACGAAATCCTTTTAAGTGGGGGAGAATGTAACACCCAGTGTATTCTATAACTATGGGATTAACAAATTAAAGTATAATTAGTTTGAAATCAAAGAACTAAGGGAAACGGGATACGCCATTGCGTTCGTCTCGGAGAAATACGCGAAATAGAGTCCGAGTTTTCGAAAAACGGAGTCCGTATGAAGAAGATATAGCCTCCGGAAGTTTCTGAATTAAGTTTAAAATTAAAAATCGGGCCCAATTGGCCAGGGTGGGAAAAGCCCCGCCTAAGACACCCAGGTCGACTGGGCTGTCGACCTGGTCTAGCCAGGTCGACAGGGCTGTCGACAGGGCTGTCGACAGGGCTGTCGACCTGGTCCAGACCCAGGTCGAACCCAGTCCACCCTGGCTGGCCTAGTCTATATTGGTCGATTTCCAGAAGCATGCTTTGTCATTAGGGCTAGGTGGCAGGCTCTAATTGGTCCCTCTTTCGAATGAATGGCTACGATCAATCCAAGCAACATCGATGGTCCAAATCAGTTCATAAACTCTATAAAAATGACCCTAGACTCTACCTAGGTTTCTTACACAATTCTCTAGCCTCCATTGCTCTCTTCTTCTAATAAAAAAATAAAAATGGCGTCGCTGCTCTGCTGGAATTAAAACTAGAAGATAATCAACATCAGCCTAAGCAACTCAATTCAAACTAGAGATTAAAGTTTCTGCAAAGATTCTACAACAAGTTAAAGTTCTTTCTTTAATCCAATCAAGGCAAGTACAGTTATTTTCCGCTATAAACGTTAATTATAATTTTGATATGTTTTTAATTCTGAATCTGAGATTGTATATATATTCTCTTCTGTCAGATTTGTTTTTCTGTGACTGTTCTGTATCCCTTTTCTTCTTTTCTGTTTTTATAGCCAGGCTACCACGAGCCTGTGCCTAATCTCATAAGAGATGAACGTATGAACGCAAATTTTGGGATAAATAACGAATGATGCGAAATTTGACAAGACTAAATTGAATGTATGACTTTAGGTCTGAGGCATAAAATATATTGGACATATGCATAAATTTGACTATGAACATATAATTTATGCATGTTGTATGCATAGTTATGTTGTAATTTAGAACTGTAATTAATGAGCATATGTTGTAAACTAGATTTGGATCTACGCATATTCTATGATAGAAGAAAAGAGGAACCATTGTAAGATTACATATGATTTGAGACTTTGGACAAAATGCATATAAAAGTCAAGATCTGATCTTTAGAAGATATGATTTAAAGATTTATATTGTTAGGTATAGTTTGCATAATGATTCATGACTCAAAAAGAAGAAGATATGGAAACTTAGGTGTAAAGATTTACATTAATTAGGATATCTATTATTGTGATTACACCTAAATAAGGATTTTTGGATATATGGCATGCATTGAAATTAATGGTTATATTTGGTATAATTTATATGTGAATCTGCTGTAAGATGCTAGTTTAACAAAAATTGGAACATATGTTATATGGCAAATTATGTCCATATTCTGTGCTTATGCAAACATGGAGTATATGTTGTGAATCATGACAATTATGTAGGCATATGAATTTAGGCCAATTTATGATTGGGCAAGGCATGTAAATAGAACTTTTAGAAATATTAAATTTGCTAAATCTGCTAATTTGTCAAGTTGCCTAAACTACTAGTTTGGTTATATTGCCTAGACTGCTAATTAGGTTGAAATGCCTAATCTGTTAAATTTGTCGGTTGAAATGCCTAACCTGTTATATGCCAAAATCTGCTAAGTTGCTAAATCTGTTAAATCCGTTAAGTCATATAAAATCTGTTATCTTCTATGTTGATATAATCATCCTGTTATTGATATAATCTGAATTGGCATATATATTGGGCGTGCGCATAAACGGTAAATTATTAATTAATTGGCCGCAAAGATAAACATGGCTAACTCGAGGTTAGAATGAGTTTGCGGCGTAAATCTGCCCGGAACCGCCCGGCACATCCAGTGGCCGCAAACAATAGGTTCTAATGTGAGAAGTTAGTCATAACATGCGTAAGACACGAGGTTAGGTCTGGCTTGTGGCAGAAGTCTGCCCGGAACCGCCCGGCATATCCAGCGGCCACAAGCTACCGACCTAATGTGAGAGGTCTGTGCATTAATAATTAATTAATGCAAAATCTAAGATAAGAATGACGTCTAAAACGTATTGGGGAAAATAGGGTTAAACCAAAAGGATTAATAGATGTAGTAAAACCCGTCCATGAATCTGTAGGCCCAATACAAAGTTAGACAAATCTGAAAAATCTGTACATCTGACCTGTTAGTCTGAAAACTTGTTAACTTAATTTGTGAATTAGTAAATCTGAATTCTGTATGTCTGAACTTGTAAACAAGTTAATCTGAAATCTGTTAGTCTGGGGACACAAGGTTAGGAGGGGAATTACTTGTGTCATCTGTTGTTTGGGACCCATATTAGTCAGTAACCCTTTTCTGGTATCAAAACTTTGACCCAACAGTAGGTAGGGTCCGGGCACGCTTACTGAACTAATTATAAGTGGTTCATTCTGATAATGGCGAGGGGTGTTGATGGTGCGTTCCAACCGGGTCATGTGCGTGCATGGACCCCGGTCTGCCTCTGAGGATGTAAGACGCCGTGACATCTGTAAATAGGTCTGTGCCAATTGGTTGTCACTTTAGGGAGTGATACACCCTACTGTGGGGCCGACACAGGATATTTATGTATTAGGGAGCCGATCGCTTGGGGTAGGGTTTTAGGGTACGCTTAGTTCTGTCTGTTTCTGTTGGTACCGTCTGTTTCTGTTGGGTGGTAACACCTGTCTGTTTCTGTGTGGTACCGTCTGTTCGGGTGGTAAAGGCCCATTACTAGTGTACACCTAATTCCACATTCTGTCTCCATAGGGATAAATCTTTTTCTTCTTCTGTCTGTTTCTGATCGGGTAGTAAAGGCCCATTATTAGCATTCTGTTTCTGTTAAAGTATTCTGTACCCGTTCCTGCTTCAATTTAGACATTAGGGTGACACCTAATTCTACTATACTAGTATTAGTGCAGAGAAGTGTAAAACAATAGTTTATATCATTCTGTTTTTCTGTTATATCTGCTACACCTGTTATAGTTATCTCACATCCAGTTTTATGTTCATATCATATTATTATTATCTGTTCATATGCTGAAAGTCACTGGACTTGCCAGACTTTTTGTCTGACCCTTGTTGTTTCGCCTCCTTTCTTCCGTTCCCCCCCCCAGGTTATCCAAGGAGGGAAATACTTTAGCTTGATCCGGATTTCTCTTTGCTTGAAGTGCTTAAAGTATGGCTTGGCTCTGTATAGCTTCCATTCCATGGGGATTATGATTTTAAACTATGCATTTTGAAGGCTTTTGTACAAGACTGATATTTTGTACTTGAATTCTGAAATTGAAAGGATGTAACCATATTAATTTCTGTTTCCGCTGTAATAAAGTTAAAAAATTTCAAGTACTGTTTTATCTGTCTTGTAAGTTTCTGTTCTGTTTACTAAAATGCTCCACCAAAGTTAAGGCATTCCCTTTGCGAGTGACCTTAACGGAGGTGGGGTGTTACAATAACCTCAAGCCTCATCAACCGGTAAATGATTGAAATCGGGCAGGCAACATGGCTAAGTCGGTCGCTCCGAAGTAGGGTGTATAATCACCTGATCTAGAGTTTCATTTACTTCTAAAAATCTATTGTTGATGCTGTCCCATTCGGGAAACGGTTGCTGATCCCAACCGTTGGTGATATACATTCGATACACTCAAGCGAAATGAGTGGTTGGTCATGTGTGGCCGGGTTGCAAGATGTTCTTGTTGAACCCAGTGTATTCCTTTCTAGAGGTACACTAGCGAAAGGTGGTTCCATACCTTGTCATTGTTGGAAATCCATTACCCAATACGTGCTTGCGGTTTTGATTGTATACTATATATGTAGAATGTGAGATGAAAGCGTTTCTGCTAGATGATTATTATATTGTGTTGATAGACATTATTATAATATAAAAAGGTTTTTGATATAAGGATAATTTGGATTCTCATAAGGGAAAAACCCGTTCCGTTATACGGCGTGGTCTTATGAGATATCGATTACTTATTCGAACTGTTTTAACTGTTTTACTCATACAGTCCCATGACTGACCCGGAGTTTATTTTGTTTTGTTTTCCCTAAACTCTTGGGTGCCCAATTTTGTACGGGCAGTCAAGTAGTCGGGATTTACAGATATACCTGAAGAGTTGGAGCAGGAGGCTTCAGGATCATATAGCTATAGTTTATTTCCGTTGTGTTGTAAGTGTTGTACTTGATAATGATGTATATTCAAGTACAGATGTATATTTCAAGTTATGTTATATATATTATATGTTATTCGTTCTGCTGTGAGATTCGTGTTACTCTGATGTTGTGTTCTTCTTCTTCTTCTTCTTGTTCTTTTATTCTAAGTTTCTATCTTATCTACCCTCACCCTCTAATTTCTTTCATTAATAACCCGTTATTTTCGATCCTTGGATGTTCGATATGTGTTGTATATCGGATAACCAAGATCGCCAAAATTCCAGGTCATTACAGTTGGTATCTGAGCTTAAGTTAAGTGATTTACCTTGGCTCTGTGGCGTGACTCGGTAGAGATAGGGTTAGTAATACCCTAGATTTAGTTGAGTATATATATACGAGTGAACGTATTTGTTATTTGATTTAAAAATTTGTTTTATATTATGGAGATTCGTTGGTTGAGTTGTTTATGGGTTCTGGTCGATCAGTTTGATCCACTGTATCGGTAGGAGTTTATAAACACTCGAATACGATGGGTCGACACGATATGTTTTGAAAAGAGGATAAATTAAAATAAGTTTACCCAAGGTATATATTGATATAGAGAAGATATATATATCAAAATTATAATACAGTGGATATATTGGTTGTTCTTATAATCAAGTAATATTATAAATTTAATGGTTATGTAAATAACCAATCAGAATTCATATAAGTGGAATACATGGAATCAGATGAGTTAAATCTGAAATTTAAACCAGAAATTGAATTAAAATTCTGGAAAATTGGATAAGTGTTTGTAAATGGATTTAGATTAAAAGTAAGGAAAATTTAAGATCCTGGGAGATTTTAAATTGTTTTACAAGCAGTGTGAATTATATTTTGAAATGAATTTCAAAGTGGAAATGTTTAGAAATGGTTTTATAGTATTGAACTCACTTCGATCGCTGGAAAATAGATTTTGATGATGACAGCTGCATCATCAGTATTCATTTTCGGGTTGTAAGTGACGGATTACTACCAGAGATACTGTTTTGAATTTGTTTTGGGAAAGACAAGTTGTGTTGAATTTCAAAATGGTATTTATAATATAGAATATGATATATAGAATTTGAATATATAGAATTTGAATATAGAAATTCAAATGGGATTTATAATATAGAATTTGAATAATAGAATTTGATATATAGATTTGAATAATAGAAGTGATATAAAATTTGAATAGAAATTGAATAGAATTAACTAAGTCGAAGAGGAATTAGTTAATCGAGTTTTGAATTTGAAGTTGAACTTTGAAAGGTGAATTGGATTTGTAAATGGATATTCGAAATCGAATATAGAACTTAAATTTGAAATTTGGATTCAAATTAGTTAATAAGCAAGTTAAAATATATTTGAACATGTCATGTTCAAATATAAAAGTGAAATAGACTAAAGAGTTAATTAACAAATTAATTAATGAATTGAGTTAAAACGATCAGGTATAGTTAAAATAGATTGGGCAGGTATAAATATACATGAGATAGGTATGGATAAGGTATGAAGGTATATAAATAGAATGCTCGACGAAAAGGTATGTATTTAATTCATATATGAGATTTTATGCGCCGTATCGGCTAGCCGCTTGGCTTTTTCTTTTTCTTTTGGATTGGTGAGGGCCATGGGAGGCTATTTGAAATATCCCGATGCTCCTAGTACAAAGGAGGTTATGGCGAATTTTTCTGGGAATTTAAGGAGTTAGAATATTTTTAAGATAATTTGATAGTTAGAAATCAACGTATCGATATATATATATATATATATATATATATAGAAGTCGATAAGGAAACGAACTTAGAAATAGAATAGTAAAATCAAAAAGGAAGACTAAGAATAAAATCTAGTAAGAATAGAAAGAGGAAGCGTATACATGTTTAAAAGTGAATAAGTAGTTGTATGGTATTGATTATTCGAGTAAGTAGTCATATCTGTTTTGACGTTATAAATGTTATTCAATCAAGGTCTGAGAGGTAGTTGTACCCCAACTTGATTGATTTCATTATTAATAAATAAATAGTAAGATTTCCGGCTCGAAGATCAAGGTTGAATAAGAGTTAGTTGAATATAGTATTTGGGTTGTCGTAACGATGTTTCACACAACATCCGTTTTAACCCAAATAAGTGTAAGCTTGGAAATATAATAAAGAATATTTCCTAAGTATAGAAATAAATGAGATCGGAAAAGAGATAAGTAATTGGAATATTTTCCAATTATAAATAACATATACTTTCTAAAGTTTAGAAAATAAAGGAAGGCGATATTCGGAAATGTTTTCCAAATAACATAAAAGGCCAATATGGTTATTGAAAATATTTGGTTAACAAATATTGATAAAGAAATAGAGAAGAGATTTAACTAATGGAATATTAAATAAGGGCTCAGTGACATGTTCAAAAGGAAAATTTGATTTTGAAAAGAGTAAACTGTTTAAAAACTTCCAGGGAAAGACTGTTTGAATTAAAAACAAATTTAACAGAAATTTGTGAAAGAAAATTTGAATTAAAGAAAAGCCAGTAAAGTGGTAACTGAGATTGAATTAGAATGATATCAAGACAAATTGGATTGTGAGATTCAAATTTGAAGTGTAATGTGATAATCAAGTTAAGAGTTGGGAATCGAGAAGAAACTCGAGTTGAAATGATATTTGGCTCGGATATAAGCGAATGGTTGTGTTGTGGATAAAAGTAATTTCGGAGTTTGATTAGGATAACAATGGTATATGCTGAGTTGATAGCATATGGAAGTGATAGAGTTGATGTGCTCGACAACAAGGTACAAGTTTATATTTCATATGATATGAGATTTTGATGAGCCAAATTGGCAAGCCGCTTGGCTGTTTAATTTTCTTTTGGGATGGAGATGGCCCAGAGAGGCGAGTGGTGGTTTGACCAGTACAAAGGAGGTGCTGGCGAAATTTTTCAAAAAAAATTAAGGCGTTAGAAAATTTTCAGGATTTTTGAATTTTTTTGTTGATAAGGATTATTTAATATTTTAATTAAAATTAAATTTGGTTCAATTGAAATTGAAGTTAAGAAGTGAATAAATAGGTTCTAACTAGTTAATAGGGTTTTTCTCAACCTTAGCAATTTCGAGGACGAAATTATTTTAAGTGGGGAAGAATGTAATGACCCACATTTTCAGGGGTATAATAATTAATTAATTTAATTATTTAAAAGGTGATTAAAAGGATTTCATGATTGTTGAATTAAATAATGGTGAATAATTAATTTAAAATAATAAATTAAATAATATATTAAATTCTGAAATAATCAGAATTGGCTGAAATGGAGATATGGTGTGAACTGGATCATCTGTGATATTTAATTCAATTTAGAATTGAATTAGAATAACGAATATATTATATAAACGACAGTTTGAACGTATAATTGTATTATAATTAAAATCGAGCTCAAAATGGCGCTGCAGTTCGTAAATTAGCGATTCGAACTTCAACTGAATGTACAGGATTCTTTTTAAGCCGGATTTCTGTGAAACAAGAAACGTGTGGAGCTGGTGGAGTATATCTTTCTAGTGGAAGAGAAAAATCGGGATTTTGTCGTGTAGAATTTGATTTATGTCCAAATCAAATTTTAGAAAAGTCGCTGTGGAATTCCTTTATAATTTATAAAGGAATTATTTATATTTTAAAAAGGAATTTCAATATAAATCGAATATCGGGTTGACCCAGATTTGAAATATCGAGTTAGAAATTCATATAGGAATATTCTAGAGCTGTATGGTATTCCACTGTGAATATAGATGATAATATTTATTTTTAAATATTAAATTTAATTATATTTAAATATATTTATATATTTAAATGGGTCATTCAGAGCTTTAAAAATAGCCACTTTTGCATACGAAGTCGGAATTCGACGAAACTAATTTTGTTGGATCTGCAACATCAAATTATTGTTAGATTCCAAGTTCCGTGATTTTTGGGGTCACTGTGTGGCTGTACGGATTTTTAGAGTTAAAAACAGTCGGTATTTTGACAGTTAAAAATACGCTGTGTGAGCATATGAAGTCGGAATTCGACGAAACTAGTTTCGTTGGGACCGTAATGTCAAACTGAAGCTGCATGTCCAGTTTCGTGATTTTTGGGTACCGTATGTAATTATAGGAAATTTTAACAATATAAATATATAGCGTTTGCTTAAAATTGGAAAGAATAATGAATATAAAAATATTATAAATTGCCTATATATAATCTTTAAAATTTTCCAAACCTAATTCCTACTTCCTCTGTCGACAGCAAATTTCCGCCGCCTCCTTTCTTAAGAAAACGTGAGTTCTTCTTCTTGGTAAAATCAAAAACAATTCTTACAAAAATGTATAAATCGTGAAATTTATATATCTGGATTTCTGGAATGCTGCTTTTGATTCCTGTATGAATTTGGAAGCACTCGAATCAATTTTTGTTCGCTACCTGGAGCATTGCGTCAGCCTAGGATAAACATCGCGAGTCATATATGCAATTATCCATGATTTCGAGCTTAGATTGGGATTGAGGAGGGAAAATGGAGGGGGTACGCTAGTTTTTGGAGAGAACGGTGAGAATTGGTGTCGATCGATCACTGTACAGGGTACGTGAGGGACCCAGGTCGCGGCGAGAGGGGCTATTTCGAATGGACTGAAATTAGTTTGGTTGGAAGGAGGAGTTGACGAGGAGTTCAACGGTGATTGTTTGGTGAATTTTCGTGGAAGGAAGTGTGTGAACGAGGCGGAGAAAGTTACTATAATGGTGGAGTTGATGCTGAAGCTCACGGCCTATTCATCGTTGGGAAGAAAGGTTTTTAGGCGGGTCGGGTTCGCTAAATAAAGGAGTGGTAGGCCGGTCAATAGGGTAAAAGCCCAATTCAAATTAGATTTTAGTTTTTATTTAGTTTATAATTATCGTATAACTTCTAAAATGTGTAACTATTTCATACGTTATCGAAACTCAGCGAAACAAGATCCGTTGGGATCGTATGGACGGACACTACACAACGGAACTGACCGCAAGTCACTTGGAGCACGTTACAATTTATAGCAAAATAAATTGTCCGTCTAAATCAAATCGAGCGATGGTTATCGTTATTAACGATGATCGTCCAATGTGAGTAAATCTCACTAACTCTAAACAGTTTATAATTTCATGTCGTATTTTTAGAAATGTTAAATATTGGCTGATTGACAGTGTGTTGACTGTTTGATTGAACTACTAGTCAGTTAGTTGAACTTCTATATTGATTCTGTTTAACAGAATATATCATATGGAACTGAAAGTGATGTTGATTTTATTGTGTAGCATCTGTGGATGCAGGGAAACATGTTGGAGGAATCCGACTGGATTCCTCAACATTTATTTTACTGTTTTTCATATATTGTGATATATGATGTGTTATATAATTTGTTATGGATTATGTGTGTTGGAATGATATCGATCTTTGTTATTCGATATTTTAAATATCATAAAAAGACCCTGGGATGTAAAAAGAATTATTTCAATGTATATTGAAATAAAGGGATTTTATAAAATCAATAGATTTTATAAAAGGAAATATTTCGAAAGTAAATAAAAGGGAAAATGTTTATAAAACGAATAGAGTTTTATAAAAGGAAAAAATGTTGATAAAACGAATAGAATAGAAAAAAGGAAATAATTAGAGTAGAATAAATAAAAATATACAAGGAAATATTTGTAAACCATTTACAAATAGGATTGAAAAGGAAATAGTGTAAAACCATAATCAAATAGATGATAAAGGGTAAAGGCATTTAGAAAACAAATAGATTATAAAGAAAATATTTATCCTTGGATAAATAGATATATACATATATATATATTAGTCTGAACTTATATATGAAGAAGTAAACAGATAAAAGGAGTAGATTGATTTATAAAGGACATTTATAAATTAAGTTGAATATTTATCATTTGGATAAATAGAATATATAAGTCAGGACTTATATAAAGAAGTAAGAATCGATTTCAACATTGATGTTTGAAACTGAATAAGGACAAAGAGTTAACCAGTCAGAGTTAATTAGTTAGAGTAAAACCATTAGGGTTAACCAGTTAGGGTTAATCAATTAGAGTTAAACCGTTAGAGTTAATCAGTTAGAGTTAATCGATAGAGTTAAATCGAACTAGAGTTATTGAATAGAGTTAAATCGAACTAGAGTTATTCAAATGGAGTTAATCGAACTTAGTTTATTCGAATAGAGTTATTCAAATGGAGTAAATTGAATTTAGTTATTCATAGAAGTGAATCGAATCAGAAATATTCAAAGTGAGATAATCGAATAGTAGATATTCGAAGTGAGATAATCGAATAGTAGATATTCGAAGTGAGATAATCGAATAAGAGATATTCGAAGTGAGATAATCAAATCAGAAATATTCGAAGTGAGTTGATCGAATCTAGTTATTCGACAGGAGTTAAATCGAATAAGATTTATTCGAAGAAAGAGATTATCGAATATAAGTATTCGAAAATAAGCAAATCGAATATAAGTTATTCGAATAAGAGTTAATCCAGTAAGAGTTATTAGGTTGGAGTTATTCAAATAAGAGTTATAGATTAGAGTTAACCGAATAGGAGTAAATAAATTAGTTGTCATTATATTATTCGAGTTAGGAAATAAAAGTCATATTAAAGATAGTATATTTCGGATGCAGGAGATTATAACACCATTGTTATAATCACGTAAACTTGTAAAAGAAGGGGGTTCATAAATAGAATCCGAGTGTTCGTAAGGAAGTGCTAAAGGGTTAAAAGATGAACTTACCCTATTTCGAGATTTGAAATGTTGTTCAGTTAAGGTCTGAGAGGTAGTTATACCCCAACTTGATTGACTTCGTTTTTAATTTAGAAATGGTTAAGGTTCAAGAGTGAAAGTGGTTAAGTGATTTAGTAAATAAGTATAGTGGTTTGAGTTGTTGTCGCGATGTTGATTTTAACATCTGTTTAAATCCAAGTAAAGAAGATTTAGAAATGTTTTCCAAATGGAATCAGAAACGTAATCAAATATTGGAATAGGAAATATGAGTGTATATATATATAGGTATATATATGATTAATGATTGATTGATAGAATTGCCATCTGGAAATAATATCGTTGTTTGCACACGTGTTTTTCTTTGATGGTTAAATCACAGACTATTGAAGTTTTGACCATTTTAACGTTGTTAATATGGAGAGACCGGTTGGATTATTATCCAAAGAACCACTCTGTATTGGCATAAGCATTGCGAATCATATATGCCAAAGATAATTGAAGAAGGAGTAAAGTGCAAGGGCTATTGTATAAGTAGATAACAGTGCCTAAGATGGATGTACTGAATAATGCCTTCGGTTCATCCTGTTCCTCGATGACTTGTATGGATGAATGTCTGACAAAGTATTTCCAGAAAGGTCACACACATTGATTTCTTCAACCGTACCAAGAGTGGAAGCGGAGAAGGAAACTTCTTTAGCTAACACGTAATGTACTGTTGTAGACGTCAATTAGTGATTTTCGATGGATCTGACAATGTGGCATTCGAAGTGAATCTGATGTGATGATGAAGCGTAACCTCAAGCCTCATCAACCGGAAAATGACAGAAATTGGGCAGGCAGCATGGCTAAGTCGGTCACTCCAAAGTAGGGTGTATAATCACCTGATCTAGAGTTTCATTTACTTCTAAAAATCTATTATTGATGCTGTCCCATTCGGGAAACGGTTGCTGATCCCTACCGTTGGTGATATACATTCGATACACTCAAGCGAAATGAGTGGTCGGTCATGTGTGGCCAGGTTGTAAGATGTTCTTGTTGAACCCAGTGTATTCCTTTCTAGAGGCACACCAGCGAAAGGTGGTTCCATACCTTGTCATAGTTGGAAATCCATTACCCAATACGTGCTTGCGGTTTTGATTGTATACTATATATGTAGAACGTGAGATAAAAGCGTTTCTGCTAGATGATTATTATATTGTGTTGATATACATTATTATAATATAAAAAGGTTTTTTGATATAAGGATAATTTGGATTCTCATAAGGGAAAAACCCATTCCGTTATACGGCGTGGTCTTATGAGATATCGATTACTTGTTCGAACTGTTTTAACTGTTTTACTCATACCAGTCCCATGACTGACGCGGAGTTTATTTTGTTTTGTTTTCCCTAAACTCTTGGGTGCCCAATTTTGTACGGGCAGTCAAGTAGTCGGGATTTACAGATATACCTGAAGAGTTGGAGCAGGAGGCTTCAGGATCATATAGCTATATTTTATTTCCGCAGTGTTGTAAGTGTTGTACTTGATAATGATGTATATTCAAGTATAGATGTATATTTGAAGTTATGTTATATATATTATATGTTATTCGTTCCGCTGTGAGATTCGTGTTACTCTGATGTTGTGTTCTTCTTCTTCTTTTATTCTAAGTTTCTATCTTATCTATCCTTACCCTCTAACTTCTTTCATTAATAACCCGTTATTTTCGATCCTTGGATGTTCGATATGTGTTGTATATCGGATAACCAAGATCGCCAAAATTTCGGGTCATTACAACAAACCCAAATCCCATTTGATATTAAATACAAGGCTCTGAATAGAAAATATATCGGCTTATATTCAATATCAAATACTACAACCAACAAATATCGTATTGCAAATAACGATATAAATATATCTTTCAAATTTCCATAACAATATCTGTATAATCACGAAATTTAATATCGAAATATTCCAAAGATAATTTTGATGCGAATCCATTTCCAATTTATATATTGGAAATTCTGGTTATTTTCAAAACCATTTCAAATCCACTTTATTTATTTTAAAAATAAATGGGATTATAATTCTAATTCAAAATTAGTTCATTTCGATAAAAATCTGTTTTTATCTTTTCAAATTTGGAATTTTTCATCCCAATTCTTCGCAAATCATTTCTTATGATTTTACACTAATTATTGATATTTTTAATAATTTTATCAAGGCCCGTACATTCGATTTCCATCAACGGCCATCGAACTGCACTTACAGCGACCTTTTCCAAATTTGATTTGGACATAATTCCAAATCCATCCGTTAAATTTCTAATTTCTTGTATTTGTTAGAAAGCTCTTTTCGATACGAACCCAACGGTTCTGATTTTAGGAGAATCCGACGGTCGGATCTCCCGTAATGTCCATTCGAAGTCAATGGTCGAAATTCGCGAACTGCCGCAGCGCGGCGCGTTCTATTCAGGCCATTATATATATATATAATATATATATATTTCCTTTCTAAACGAATTTTATAATTCGTTTTCAAAACGATTTCAACTTCATTTTCAATTTTAGATCAAATTTGAATATTCCATATCATTAATATATAAATGATAATATTTTCAAAACGTTATATTTTGAAATCACTTCCTTTTCTATATTCATTATAAAATGAATATAATCGATATAAATATTGTTCGTGTCAAAATGGCGTATATCTAATCAACACGGCTTTATATATTTCAATAACTTCGTTATTCTATTCAACAAATGAATATTTTCTTCAACACATGAATATATAATTTATTCAACACATGAATATTTATTTTATTCAACACATGAATATATATATTGTATTCAACACAAGAATTTTCTTTTATTCAACACATGAATAGACATTTTATTCAACACATGAATTTTCTTTTATTCAACATATGAATATATATTTTATTCAACACATGAATTTTCTTTTATTCAACACATGAATATTTATTTTATTCAACACATGAATATATATTTTATTCAACACATGAATTTTCTTTTATTCAACACATGAATATTCTTTATTTTCCAAATTGGAATGAGGCCCAACCAGTTACCATATAATGTTAATTATATGGGTTCCCTACAACACATGTATATAATAGCAACGATAAATAATCAACTATCATCCAGAGTGCACCACACAACTGCATAAGCATTAAATATAAATAATTAACGCTTATACAGCCTGCAACCAATCAATCGACATACAGCTAAATAATTGAGATTAGTGTACGCCAAATATCATCCCAACACCTGTGTGGGGTTTCAAATCAACAAACACAGATTTTTATTTGTGTAGTTAGGCGATGTGTAAAATTTATCGTCCCAATCAATATCAGTCAAATGGGTGTACATAAACAAACCGTCCAATTTGCTTATAAATATTTATTTTATATACACGTTGAAAATTATATTTTTAACTATAAAATATTTTATTCCATTCCACATCACACAGACAACTTTCACAACACATCAATTAACAAACAAGTCATCCATGGTCTGTGGACGACGGGTGTCAAGTGCTTCTAAGCACCGTCTGCATCCTAGTATATATTTCAAATAGAAAACAAATTAAAAGTGAGGAGTTCTCACCTAGAAGCTAGACCAAACGTCGCGACTCTTCTTATGTAGAAAATCTTCGTCGCGTTTCCAATCGGTTCCATCGCACTCTGTTTCACACGATTTATATAAAAATCACATTTTTATTTCAGTGCTATGTAGATAAAATCACATTTTTATACCGGTAGTATATAGATAAAATTTATATTTTTCCTTCGCTAATAATTATATTTTTCCAATTAAAAATTATATATTTTTCCAAATTAAAGATCATAACCTTCCGTGTTTTAAAAATCACATTTTTAATCGTAAAAATTATATTTTTATTCATATAAGGAAAACATATCTTTATATTTAAAAAGATCATCACTTCATAATATATAAAACTCATCACTTTATATAAAAATCAAATTTTTATTACATTAAAAACTGCTAATAAATTTAACGCTCCTTATATATAAATCAGATTTTTATTTAAAGATTATTACATAAAAAAACTGAAATAAAAATAATTATAATAAAGAAAACTTATTGTTAGAAGAGGGGGGACTGCTTCGCGCCGGAGGTGGGTGGAGGGTGGTGCTGCGCCGTTCTGGTGGCAGCGGCGGAACCCAGGCACGGTGGTGGCTCGATTTAGGTCATGGAGCATAGGGGGTTTCGGTTTCTAGGAGGGGGATAAGGAGCGAGGGTAGAGAGGAGGAGTGGGTGTCTCGCCGTAGGTGCAGCGACCAGTTGAGGGGGAGCGGCGGCGCGATTAGGTTTAGGGAGGTTTATTTTATTTTATTTTTTCTAAGTTGTGGTCAGGGAGAGAGAAAGAGGGGAGAGTTTATATTATATATATAATTATTTAATTTAATTTCTATAAAGTTGTTTTTCCTTTCCAACTCAAATTCCAACCCAACGACTGTCGTCCGTAGCTAATTACCCACATTCCGAACTCAATGGGATATGTATCATAAGCTGATTCGATCGTTTCGATCAGTTTCAGTCAAAATCAAAATTAAAATCTATATATTGAATTTGAACGCACATTTCAATTTACCGGGGCCACATACTAACTCTAAAAATTCCCAAAAAATATTTTCTAGCTTCGTATTGTCGATACGGTTCTAACAAAACTATTTTCATCAAATTTCGAGACCGTTTGAAAAATGGCCATTTTCTGGTCGATCGAAATTGACTAAAACTGTTAAAATACGTTTTCATTTGCCACGCTCACATATTGATTCAGAAAATTACGAATTTTGAAACCTAGCAATAACTTGATATCCCGGATCCAACAAAACTGGTTTCGTTGAAAACAGAGATCGTTTGCAAAATTTCCATTTTTAAGGGCCAGAATTCCATAGCGACTAATCTAAATTTTCAACTGGGCATAACTTTTTACCCTCGCTATGAAATTTTAATTTTTCAGATTCGTTGGAAAGATATTCTCAAATAGATTCTAATATTTTTGGTTTTGCCAAAATCCGGTTTATTTTGAATCATGTACATTCATTTGAAATTTGAAATTTGAAATCGAATTTTGAAACTACCGCGCCATTTTCAATTCCTTGTATAAATAAAAATAAATATTTATATTCTAACGATGATTCAAATAAATATATACATTCTATTTGTATTCAAAATAAATTTCTCGTCGTTATTATTTACAATAATCCATTTTAAATATTCAACATTCATTAAAATTGCCAAATAAAAATTTTAAATTGGCTCGGATTTTCCGGGTTGTTACAATCTCCCCCACTTAAAACTGTTCATCCCCAAAAAGGAACGAAGCTGGAAGTTGTTTTACAAACCAACTCAACTTTCATTCTTTTCATTATGGTTTAAGTTCTTCAACTTTTCAGTTTCTAAGAATTTTTCAAATTCTTCAAAAATTTGGCTAACACCGTAAATTTTCGAAAAAATTCGCCATAACATTCCCTGCATGGGAGCACCGGGAAAATCCCGAAATTGCAATACAGGCCTCTCCAATCCAAAAAGAAAAAGTAACAGCCATGCGGCTAGCCAATCGGCTCCTAAAATCATCAAATATCCCAAGAAATACAATAAATATGTACCTATTTGTCGGGCAAACAATTTTATTCCTCTTCTCTAGTCTCCTGGCTATGATCTGTTCACACATATATATGTACATGCATGCATTTCCAAACAATTTTCAATTCAGTCCAATATTTGATACAATTTGGCAAAATGGTTCAAATTTTAATTAATCAACCAATAATCAAACAACACAATCAGCAATCAATTAGTTGAATAGCTTTTCAATCACATAACTTAAATACATAGCCAAAAATCAGATTTTTGATGCCAAATCACAACAATAAGCCCTATCTAGCTTTGGTTCTCACACCAGTCAATTGGAATCATATAGAAATCCCACTTTCGTAACACGAAAATAAATTCTGATGATGACGCGTCAATCATCAGAATCATGTCCGAGCGACTAGAGCGTGACTCCATATCTATCCAGTATATTAAAACTTCAAACACACTCGTTCTAGGATGCTACTATCCCATCTCTAACGAGTCATTCTCATTGGATATTACTAATCCGATCTCTGATGAATTCTTTCGTTTGGTTCTAACGTGTCTTGTTTTCGAGCTTTGTAAACCAAAGCTCTGATACTAGCTGAAACGACCCGAACTTCCCCGTGAAGGAAAGCACGGATTGAGTTGAGCACAAGCCACATCAGGACACAAGCAGAAGAACATTTCATTGCTTATTAAAAAAATTCCATCAGAATAAAAGAATATACAGAGTATGAATAAATAAAATACATTCGATAAATATCAGAGATTACAATACATTACATAGCAGCGGAAAATAATACAAAAAACAACTGAAGGAGATATACAGATATAAAGCTTTCTGAATATCATTCCAGCTGTAAACCAGGATCCTATGAATATAAATCTGCAAAAACAGAACTACCAGCTACCCGTGTCAAAATAAGGGCACCCAGAGTTTAGGTTAAAACAATAAACTCTAGGTCAGTCATGTGACTGGTGTGAGAACTAAAACAGTTATTTAAAACTTTACTTCAAAACAGATATATCAAGGGACCACGCCGTATAACACGGAACAGGTTTCCTCCCAAGAATACCAGTGCATATAATTAAACAACGCAATGCTTTTTGAAAAAATGAAGCTAATATAAGACCCAGGTCCCATCTAACAATGCAACGCAAGCCGGAGGATAGGATTTTCCCTTATAATAGCCAAACATGCTTGGTACGTTTAAAACAAATCATTTGATACTATTATAAGTGCATAGTGTATAAAACAACTTCAAATATAAATGTATCAATCCTAGGCGGCATGGGTACCATATATCATATCGCCAATGCTAGGCTCTATAATCAAAACCGCAATTGTCACGTATTGGAAGTTGGATTTCCATCTGTGAACCAAGGCAAGGGATCGCCCTTACTGCTTTGAGACTCTCTAGCCCGAGCCTCAGGACCCAGACACAGGTGAGCCCTTGGATCGTCAGGGTCAATCCACCGATGTGGATTAAAATGCCTGAACACTGCATTTCCCCGCCCTTTGGGGCGTAAATGAGTCCTATGACTCCATCGGCTCCACATAGTCACCGATATATCCAAGGCGCCTCGCAATCCAACAACCACACATGTGAAAATAATATAAATGTCAGGGCTGGTAGGTCACTAACACCACCCTAGCTAGAAAGAAACGCATGCCCTCCCTGATGTCCTCTCCCATTTCTGGTTCACAACCGGGGTGTGAGGCTCGCGAATTAACGCTACACAAAGCTACGCCACATAGGCGGTGCTTTGATCATCAACCACAAGACTTTGCTTTCCAACAAAATCCTTGATCATTTGCATCTTAGCATGCCACACTGGCAAACCATTCCATGCAACCGATATCCATCAATCACACAGAATGATATCCAATGTCAGACACACAATCCATTTACAAGTCCGTTTTGGGTCTGAACGAAACTGGAGGCACCTTGTACCTCGCATATCCATCGATCTCCAAGTACGTCTGGACGATCACCAACTGATTCCCTCCTCTTGGGTGTACAGCCCAATCAAGATCATCAGTAATTATCCAAACGATGTGAAGACCTCCGGTCTTTGACCACCGTCTTCATCCTCGACACATCGTCGAATCAGTTATTCAGAATGGGATAAACCCGGTCTTTCTGAATAACTCGCGTATATAATCAACAAGTGTTACACAAACAAAACATACGCTTCATTCCAATTCAGAATATTCTTTTATTCAAATATTCTTATACTTTGGGAAAGGTTCCCATTAATTTTATCAAAGATAAATTCCTTAAATTTATTCTTTAATCTTCCTTTGAATATCAATTCAAACCAAATTATGGTTTATCCAAACTAGTCGGGATTAACGAACCTTACCGAAGTAATCATTTATTTTAATTTCCCAATCCCAACCTATTCATCCCATGAAGTAAAACTGATAATACTTCATATCAAACACCACGGTGTTATCGGTAAATTCAATTACCATTTCACGTTCAAATCTAATTAAAGATTTAACTTTTGCCTAGAGAAAAACTAGTGATACTCCATTCTCGATCATTTTAATCTAATTAAAGATTCATTAAAACTCCACTTGGTTTTAATCTTCCCAAAAATCAATAATAAAGATTGTTTAACTTGGGAAACCATATCCTGTCTTTAACTGGGTTAAAGAACCAATGTCATTTAAAACATGGTTCACGATAAACCCCAAAATCACATTCCATTTACAATGAAATCTTCATGGAAAACAAATCGATATATACAATCGATATAAACCTCCATATCCGACTAATAATATAAATGGAATAACGGCAAAGCCCTTTAAATTCCAGATATATTAGTTGCCAGAAATTCACTTCGATTATTACCAAATCGAATTCCATTCCATTCCAATTCATTTTATTAAATTGGAAAACTTTACTTTGGAAAATCTCCTTTAAATCTTAACAAAAGATTTATAAATTCCAAATCGCATTTCACTGTAAATCAGGTTAAAGCACGAATGTCGTTAAAACACAGTTCACAACAAACCCAATTCACATTCCATAAATTATCGGGTTAAAGAACAAATGTTATTTAAAACACCGTTCGCGATAAACCCACAAATCAATTCCAATTCAATTCCAATCAAATATTATTTAATTGGTATACTTCATTAAATCTAGATAAAAAGATTTAATCTTTTTCTCAACTGGGTTTAAGAACAGTGTTAATGAAGACACCATTCACGAAAAACCCAAATCCCATTTGATATTAAATACAAGGCTCTGAATTGAAAATATATCGGTTTATATTCAATATCAAATACTACAACCAACAAATATCGTATTGGAAATAACGATATAAATATATCTTTCAAATTTCCATAACAATATCTGTATAATCACGAAATTCAATATCGAAATATTCCGAAGATAATTTCGATTCAAGTCCATTTCCAAATTATATATTGGAAATTCTGGTTATTTTCAAAACCATTTCAAATCCACTTTATTTATTTTAAAAATAAATGGGATTACAGTTCTAGTTCAAAACTAGTTCATTTCGATAAAAAACTATTTTTATCTTTTCAAATTTTGAATTTTTCATCCCAATTCTTCCCAAATCATTTCTTATGATTTTACACTAATTATTGATATTTTTAATAATTTTATCAAGGTCCGTACAGTCGATTTCCATCAACGGCCATCGAACTTCACTTACAGCGACCTTTTCCAAATTAGATTTGGACATAATTCCAAATCCAACCATTAGATTTCTAACGTCTTGTACTCGTTAGAAAGTTGTTTTCAATACGAACCCAACGGTTCCGATTTTAGGAGAATCCGACGGCCGGATCTCCCGTAATGTCCATTCGAAGTCAATGGCCGAAATTCGCAAACTACCACAGCGTGGTGCATTCTATTCATGCCATTATATATATAAATATACATAAATATATATATAATATATATTATATATATTACATCGATTTCCTTTCAAAACGTATTTTATAAATCATTTTAAATCATTTTAAATTCGTTTTCAAAACGATTTCAACTTCATATTCAATTTCAGATCAAAATTGAATATTCCATATCATTAATATATAAATGATAATATTTTCAAAACGTTATATTTTGAAATCACTTCCTTTTCTATATTCATTATAAAACGAATATAATCGATATAAATATCGTTCGCGTCAAAATGGCGCATATCTAATTAGCACGGCTTTATATATTTCAATAACTTCGTTATTCTATTCAACAAATGAATATTTTCTTCAACACATGAATATATAATTAATTCAATACATGAATATTTATTTTATTCAACACATGAATATATATTTTATTCAACACATGAATTTTCTTTTATTCAACACATGAATATATATTTAATTCAACACATGAATTTTCTTTTATTCAACACATGAATATATATTTTATTCTACACATGAATTTTCTTTTATTCAACACATGAATATTTATTTTATTCAACACATGAATATATATTTTATTCAATACATGAATTTTCTTTTATTCAACACATGAATATTCTTTATTTTCCAAATTGGAATGAGGCCCAATCAGTTACCATATATGTTAATTATATGGATTCCCTACAACACAAGTATATAATAGCAACGATAAATAATCAATCATCATCCAGAGTGCACCACACAACTGCATAAGCATTAAATATAAATAATTAACGCTTACACTGTCTGTCAACCAATCAATCGACATACAGCTAAATAATTAGGATTAGTGTACGTCAAATATCATCCCAACACCCGTGTGGGGTTTCAAATCAACAAACACAATTTTTATTTGTGCAGTTGGGCGATGTGTAAAATTTATCGTCCCAATCAATATCAGTCAAATGGGTGTACATAAACAAACCATCTGATTTGTTTATAAATATTTATTTTATATACACGTTAAAAAATATATTTTTAACTATAAAATATTTTATTCCATTCCACATCACACAATCAACTTTCACAACACATCAATTAAACAAACAAATCATCCATGGTCTGTGGACGACAGATGTCGGGTGCTGCTAAGCACCGTCTGCATCCTTGTATATATTTCAACTAGAAAACAAATTAAAAGTGAGGAGTTCTCACCTAGAAGCTAAACCAAACGTTACGACTATTCTTATGTAGAAAATCTTCGTCGCGTTTCAAAACGGTTCCATCGCACTCTGTTTCACTCGATTTATATAAAAATCACATTTTTATTTCAATGCTATATAGATAAAATCACATTTTTATTTCAATGCTATATAGATAAAATCACATTTTTATACCGCTAGTATATAGATAAAATTTATATATTTCCTTCGCTAAAAATTATATTTTTCCAATTAAAAATCATTTTTTTAAATTTAAAGATCATAACCTTTCGTGTTTTAAAAATCACATTTTTAATCGTAAAAATTATATTTTTATTCAAATAAAAAAACATATCTTTATATTTATAAAGATCATCACTTCATAATATATAAAAATCATCACTTTATATAAACATCAAATTTTTATAACATTAAAAACTGCTAATAAATTTAACTCTCCTAATATATAATTCAGATTTTTATTTAAAGATTATTACATTAAAAAACTGAAATAAAAATAATTAAAATATAGAAAACTTACGGTTAGAAGAGGGGGGGCTGCTTCATGTCGAAGGTGGGCGGAGGGTGGTGCTGCGCCGTTCTGGTGGCAGCGGCGGAACCCAGGCACGGTGGTGGCTCGATTTAGGTCATGGAGCATAGGGGGTTTCAGTTTCTAGAAGGGGGAGGAGGAGCGAGGGTAGAGAGGAGGGGTGGGGGTCTCGTCGTAGGTGCGGCGGCCAGTTGAGGGGAAGCGGCGCGATTAGGTTTAGGGGATTTTATTTTATTTTCTCTGAGTTGTGGTCGGGGAGAGAGAAAGGAGGGGAGAGTTTATATTATATATATAATTATTTAATTTAATTTTATAAAGTTGTTTTTCCATTCGAACTCAAATTCCAACCCAACGACTGTCATCCATAGCTAATTACCCCCATTCCGAACTCAACGGGATATGTATCGTAAGATGATTCGATCGTTTCGATCAGTTTCCATCAAAATCAAAATATAAATTTATATATTGAATTTGAACGCACATTTCAATTTACCGGGGCACATACTGACTCTAAAAATTCCCTAAAAATATTTTCTAGCTTCGTATTGCCGATACGGTTCTAACAAAACTAGTTTCGTCAAATTCCGAGACCTTATGAAAAATGGCCATTTTCTGGTCGATCGAAATTGACTGAAAGTGTTAAAACACGTTTTCATTTGCCACGCTCACATATTGATTCAGAAAATTACGAATTTTGAAACCTAGCAATAATTTGACATCCTGGATCCAACAAAAGTAGTTTCGTCGAAAACAGAGATCACTTGCAAAATTTCCATTTTTAAGGGCCAGAATTCCACATCGACTATTCTGAATTTTCAACTGGACATAACTTTTTACCCCTGCTATGAAATTTCAATTTTTCGGATATGTTGGAAAGATATTCTCAAATAGATTCTAATATTTTTGGTTTTGCCAAAATCCGGTTTATTTTGAGTCCTGTACATTCATTTGAAATTTGAAATCGAATTTTCAAACTACCGTGCCATTTTCAATTCCTTGTATAAATAAAATAAATATTTATATTCTAACGATGATTCAAATAAATATATACGTTCTATTTCCATTCAAAATAAATTTCTCATTGTTATTATTTAAAATAATCCATTTTAAATATTCAAAATTCTTTAGAATTGCCAAAATAAAATTTTTAAATTGGCTCGGATTTTCCGGGTTGTTACATTGCTGCTGAAAATGCATAGGCAAGTTGTAATTTTTAATTGGGAAGGAACTTCGTTTTAAAAGTTACCGGAAACATAAAATAAAAATGGCGGAGTATACGCGTTCGGATTGTTTTTCTGAAGCACAAAAAAGAATGGTTGGCTTTCATTCGTTTATATAGGCGATGAGCCTTGGCTTCCAAGTAATGAAGTGTATATGTTTACAACAGTTGTGTTAGATCGATTGATTTTACTTTAAAGGCATGTGCATAGTTTGATAGGGTAGCTGTGTGTGTGTGGATGCCGAATTTTCTTTTTAGGTCTGTCTGGATTTCGAAAACTAGGCATGCACATTTTATGTTCTATATACAGACATACATAGACTAGTAGAGATAGATAGCAATATATAGAGTATATGTGTGAGAACCCGTTTCTTCCCCGTGAAGGAAAGAGCGGATACTTTGAGAACAACACATAAATGAACGCAGACGGAAGAACATTTCATTGCTATTACAACAATTCCATCAGAATACAAGAATATACAGAGTATAATTGAATAAATTACATTCGACAAATATCAGAGATTACAATAAATTACATAGCAGCGGAAAAATAATACAAAACACAACTGAAAGTAATACACGGATACAGAGCTTTCCGAGCATCGTCCCAGCTGTAAATCAGGATCCTGTGAATATAAATCTGCAAAACCAAAACTACTAGCTGCCCGCGTCGAAAATAGGGGCACCCAGAGTTTAGGTTAAAACAATAAACTCCAGGTCAGTCATGTGACTGGTGTGAGAACTAAAACAGTTATTTAAACATTACTTTAAAAGAGAGTAATTCAAGGGACCACGCCGTATAACACGGACCGGGTTTCCTCCCAAGAATACTAGTGCATAGAATAAACAGCGCAATGCTTTTTCGAAAAATGAAGCTATTATAAGACCCAGGTCCCATCACACAATGCAACGCAAGCCGGAGGATAGGGTTTTCCCTTATAATAGCCAATCATGCTTGGTACGTTTAAAACAAATCATTTGATACTATAATAAGTGTGTAGTGTCAAAACAATTTCAATCAAAATTATCAATCATAGACGGCATAGCATCCCATGCTACTATGTCGCCATACTAGGCTCTACAAATAAAGCTGAAATATCTCGTATTGGAAATTGAATTTCCGTCATGAGTCGAGGCAAGGGGCAAGCTCCTCTCCGCTTCGAGACACTCTAGCAAATGCTCAGGACTACACACTCTGGGCAGCCACTTGGATCGGTTGGGACGGTCCTCTCTTACGTTTGAGGATTAATTATTCCTGAACACACGTTTCCCGGTCCTTAAAGACCTAATATCGAGGCGCCTCATTCCAACAACCACAAAGGTGAAAAGTATATAAATGTCAGGGCTGGTAAGTCACTGACACCACCAAAGCTAGAAAGAAACGTCGTGTTCTCCCAACGGTCTGTATCCCGTTTTTAACTCATACCGAGGTGTGAGGCTCGCGAATCCACGCTATACACAAAGTTATGCCACGTAGGTCGTGCTTTGATCATCAACCACAAGACTTTTCTTTTCAACAGAAGCCTTGATCCATGCAACTCAGCATGCCACACAGGCAATTCATGCCATGCGATTGATATCTATCGATATATAACCTCTAAGCTCGTACGTCTCAGAGAAGGGCGTTAAGCAAGAGAATAAATTCTCCGCCGCCAAATAGATATATATTTAACAGAAATCAATCAACACAGAATAAAATCCAATGTCAGACACACAATCCATTTACAAGTTCGTTCTGGGTCTGAACGAAACCGGAGGCACTTTCCTCGCATATCCATCGATCTCCAAGTACGTCTGGACGATCATCAACTGATTCCCTCATCTTTGGTGTACAGCCCAATCAAGATCATCAGTAATCACCCAAACGATGTGAAGACTTCCGGTCTTCAACCACCGTCTTCATCTTCGACTTATCGTCGAATCGGTTATTCAGAATGGGTATAAACCCGGCCTTTCCGAACAACCCGCGTATATTAAAAACAAATGTTACACAAACACAACATACGCCTCATTCCAATTCACTAGTCACTAACCATAAATCAACAAGAGAACAATTTCCCAAATATTAACCCCGAAGGCCGAAACCAACATCAGATCAATATCCAAGAACCTATTCTTCTTAACTAATCTACAACTAGTTTCTAAATTTCAATTCTTAGGGAAAGGTTCCCATTAATTTTATCCAAGATAAATTCTTTAAAATATATCCTTTAATCTTCCTTTGAATGTCATTTCAAACCAAATTATGGTTTTCCAAACTAGTCGAGATTAGCGAACCACACCGAAGTAATTATTTATTTTATTTCCCAATCCCAACCAATTCATTCCGTGAAGCAAAACTGGTAATACTCCATATCTAACACCACGGTGTTATCAATAAAATTAATTACCATTTCACGTTCAAATCTAATTAAAGATTTAACTATCGCTTTGGAGCAAAACTGGTGATACTCCGTTCTCGCTTATTTTCCAAATTTGATAATTTAGATTATCAATGCACATTTCAATCTAATTGCAGATTCATTAAAACTCCTTTTACAGGGTTAAAGAACTAGTGTCATTTAAAACACAGTTCACGATAAACCCACAAATCAATTCTATTTCAAATCCGTTTCAAATCCAATTTATTTATTTAAAAATAAACGGGTTTAATTTTAGTTCAAAACTAGTTCATTTCGATAAAAATCTATTTTATCTTTTCAAATATGGAGTTTTTCATCCCAATCTTTCCCAAATCATTTCTTATGATTTTACACAAATTATTACTATTTTTAATAATTTTATCAAGGCCCGTACAGTCGATTTCCATCAACGGCCATCGAACTGCACTTACAGCGACCTTTTCCAAATTTGATTTGGACGTATTTCCAAATCCAACCATTAGATTTCAAATTTCTAATATTCGTTAGAAAGCTATTTTCGATATGAACCCAACGGTTCCGGTTTTAGGAGAATCCGACGGTCGGATCTCCCGTAATGTCCGTTCGAAATAAATGGTAGAAATTCGCGAACTGCCGCAGCGCGGCGCGTTCTATTCAGGCCATTATATTATATATATAATATATATTTCGTCGATTCCCTTTTAAAACGAATTTTATAAGTCGTTTTAATTTCGTTTTCAAAACAAATTCGTTTTCTATTCAATTCAATTCGAATTCGTTTTCTATTCAAATCAAATTCAATTTCGTTTTCTATTCAAATCAAATTCAATTCAATTCAAATTCGTTTTCTATTCAATTCAATTCAAATTCGTTTTCTATTCAATTCAATTCAAATTCGTTTTCTATTCAAATCAAATTCAATTCGTTTTCTATTCAAATCAAATTCAATTTGTTTTCTATTCAATTCAAATTCAATTCGTTTTCTATTCAATTCAATTCAAATTCGTTTTATATTCAAATCAAATTCAAATCTCGATTCATTCTACATTTAATTCAATTCGACTTTGGTTTATATTCAATTCAATTCGAAATTGTTATATATTCAATTCAATTCGAAATCGTTTTCAATTCAAATCAAATTCGTTATCTATTCAATTCAATTCGAATTCGTTTTCTATTCAATTCAATTCGAATTCGTTTTCTATTCAATTCAATTCGAATTCGTTTTATATTCAATTCAATTCGAATTCGTTATATATTCAAATCAAATCCAATTCATTTTATATTCAATTCAAAAACGAATATAATCGATATAAATATCGTTCGCGTCAAAATAGCGCATCTCTAATCAACACGGCTTTATATCTTTCAATAATCCCGTTATTCTATTCAACAAATGAATATTTATTCTATTCAGTATGTGAATCTATATTTTTTTCAACACACGACTAATCTCAACGAATGAGTACTGTCCACGTGTGACTATTTTTGTTATTTAATATATTTTATAAAAATTATGATATCTATCGTTTGATTTCAAATCAGACTCCAACCGTAAATTAGTAAGAGAACAATTCCCTAAATATTAACCCCGAAGGCCGAAACCAACATCAGATCAATATCCAGGAGACCACTCATCTCATCTATTTTCTAGTTAATTTCTAATTTTATATATGATAAAGATGTAAATTTTATTGTTAAAATACTTCGTTCAACACATGACTAATCTCAACGGATGAGTACAGTCAACACATGAACCTTTATTTTATAATATTCTTTATTTTCTAAATTGGAATGAGGCCCAATCAATCACCATATAAAGTTAATTATATGGATTCCATAAAACAAATGTATATAATAGCAACGATAAATAATCAACCATCATCCAAAGTGCACTACACTGTATAAGCATCAAATATAGATATCTAACGCTTATAACAGCCTGTCGATCCATCGATCGACATACAACTAATTATTGGGATTAGTGTATGCCGTATTTTATCCCAATACCCGTGTGGGGTTTCAAATCAACAAACACATATTTTTATTCGTGCAGTTGGGCGATGTGTAAAATTTATCATCCCAATCAATATCAGTCAAATCAGTGTATATAAACAAATCGGTCGATTTGTTTATAAATATTTATTTATTCACATTCACGTTAAAAATTATATTTTTAACGATAAAATATTTATTTCAACCACCTACATTTTATTATCGATTTCACATCAACATCACAAACAATTTCACAACACTTCAATTAAACAAACAAGCCATCCATGGTCTGTGGATGACGGGTGTCGGGTGCTACTAAACACCGTCTGCATCCTAGTATATATATATAACTAGAAAAAGAAATTTAGAGTGAGAAGTTCTCACCAATAGTTATTCCAACTTCACGACACTTCTAATGTAGGAAATCTTCACTGTTCTCGTCTCTTATCACTTTTGTCGCCCGTAGCCACTACATATGTAAAAATTGAATTTTTATTTTGCTATTCAATATATAAAAATCGAATTTTTATTTCGCTATTCAATATATAAAAATCGAATTTTTATGTCGCTATTCAATATATAAAAATCGAATTTTTACTTCGCTATTTAGATAAAAATTCCATTTTTACAACGCTACTATATAGATAAAAATTCTATTTTTACATCGCTACTGTATAGATAAAAATTCTATTTTTACATCGCTACTATATAGATAAAAATTCTATTTTTACATCGCTATTTTCTGTATAAAGATTTCGCCCTTTCAAATATAAAGATTTTGCCTTTTCAAATATAAAGATTTCGCCTTTTCAATTTCAAAGATTTCGCCTTTTCAATTTCAAAGATTTAATCTTTTCTATTTCAAAGATTTAATCTTTTCTATTTTAAAAATCTAATCTTTTCTATTTTAAAAAATCTAATCTTTTCTATTTTTAAAAATCTAATCTTTTCTATTTTTCAAAATCTAATCTTTTCCATTTTTAAGATCTAATCTTTTCTTTAAAATAAAAGTCATATTTTTATATAACTTAAAAATTATATATTTTTTCCCTATAACAAAAATCATAGCATTTTCTCTATATCAAAATTCGTATTTTTATACGATCAAAAATCAAATCTTTCTAATTACATAAATGAATAGAAATCAAAATATAAAAATCACATTTTTATAGACTAATTTCCATTATATTAAACCCGGTTTTTAAAGCTAAGTATTTAAATTAAATAAAAACAAAAAAACAAAAAAAAAACTTACTGTTGTTTGACCTGGGGGGGGGGGGGTTGCGTGTTCAACGGAGGTGGAGGGAGCTGAGGAGGCTTGGCGACGCGACGGGGAGGTGGATGTGGTGGCGGGGACTTCGGCGCGATGGCAGCGCCTGAGGCGACGGGCTCTTCGATCGATTTTGGGTACGGGGTTGGGTGCTGGAGCGAGCAAGGGAGAGAGGAGGCGGGAGGAGAAGAGGCGGCGGGGTCAGAGGGGGGTGCGGCGTTGGCCCTCCGATGGGGAGTGGCGACGGGAATCGAGGGTTGTGGTTTTTTTTTTTTTTTTGAAATGAACAGAAAAGAAGAAGGGGGCTAAGAAGATAAAAGGGTTTTTATATATTTAATTATTTTTAAATTTCAAAAAGGTAACTTTTATTTTCGAACTCGGATTCGAACCCACCGATTGTCGTCCCTAGCGTCTTACCCCCATTCCGAACACAATGAGATATGTATCGCAGGCCAATTCGACCGTTACGATCAGTTTCCGTTGAATTTAAAATATAACTCTATATATTGAATTTGAACGCACATTTCAATTTACCGGGGTCACATACGAGCTCGAAAAATTCAAAAAAAAATATTTTCTAGCTTCGTATTGACGATACAGTCCTAACAAAACTAGTTTCGTCGAATTCTGAGACCGTTTGAAAAATGGTCATTTTCCAGTCGATTAAAATCAACTAAAACTGGCCAAACGCGTTTTCCTTTGCCACGCTCACATATTGATTCGAAAAATTATGAAATTTGAAACCTAGCAATAATTTGACATCACGGACCCAACAAAAGTGGTTTCGTCGAAATCCGAGATCGTTTGCAAAATCTCCATTTTTAAGGGCCTGAATTCCATAGCGACTATTCAGAATTTTCAACTGGACATATATTTTGATCCCCGCTATGAAATTTCGATTTTTCGGATTCATTGGAAATATATTCCCAATTAGATCCTATGATTTTTGGTTTCACTAAAATCCGGATTGTTTTGCACCCGGTACGTTCAATTGAAGTTAGAAATCGAATTATCGAACTACCGCGCCATTTTCAATTCCTTATATAATTATATATAATTATTTATATTCTAACGACGACGTATATAATATCTACGTTATATTCTATTCAAAATAAATTTCTCGTCGATATTACTTAAAATAATTCATTTTAAATGTTCGAAATTCGCTAAAATTGCCAAAATAAAATTTTTAAACTGGCCCGGATTTTCGGGTTGTTACAATATGTGTGTTTGTACTTCACTGTCAAATTGTTTGCTAAGGACATAAGGAAGAAGAGAGGGTAGGAAAGCTGCTTATAAGCATAGGGCAGCCTAATGTTTTCATTTCAAAATATATGTCGTGCATTGCATTTCATAGGTAGGTTCGCATATATAGCTTATGTTAGGTATGCACTTCATTTACTTGGGGTTTAAGTTTCTATTTTATTTAAATTTAATACAATATTAGATTTTTACTGCTTATCATTGTTTATCGTTAAACGTTTAATATACGTAACGCAATACACTAACTCCAAATGCAATGAAAATGGCTGCAATGCTACGTCTTGATGTTCCGGTCCCAGTGAAATTAATTTCATGAAAACCGACTCCATTTGCACAACAACATTATTTTAATTCTGGTTTATTTATTGGTTCACCTTTAGATTGCACACACAAATAAAACAACTCTGATTGGCTCCAAACTGGTAATCTAACAATAACTAGCTATATATATTCCAATAAAATTTGTTTCGTCAAGAACGGAGGTTGTTAGTAAAATGACTATTTATAAGGCCTATATAATATCGATAAATATAATAATAAATTATTATCATCGTATATCTCCAAACGAAATCTTTTATAGCTTCAGAATAAACCAATATAAATTTTAAACTCAAATATTTAAAATTCCGGGTTAAACGTTATTCAAATTATATAAACTTCCTTATTATATTTACTAAATGAACATTATCGTTTATTAACGAATTCCATAATGACTATTTGAAATTTTGAATAGGACATAACTCACAATCTATAACATGATATCTCCAATTTTCTCTTTCATTAGAAATATATAATCAAATAGATACAAATGATTCTTCAAATAATTCCGACTTAAGATGGATTCTATATATTCATTTGAAGTTCAAAACCCAATATTGTGAACTACCACGTCGTTACAAGCTCGTTTATACTAAATATAAATTTAACGTAAAAACTTTGTTATATAAATGAATTATATATTAAAAATCCATTTATATTTCTAAATCAATATTTAAAATAATAAAATAAATATGTGATTACCAAAAATACAGGATGTTACAAACGATCAACAAATGATAATGAGGATTTGAAGTTATTGATTAAGAACTAAATATTGTTTTGGAGGAAAATTTAAAACAGTTATCTAATTTGAATATGACGTGTTAGGTTTGAGATAACTTGTGGATTTTAAATTTTTTTGTCGTTTAATCATTCGGAATGATTAAACAAGGTGTTTGGGAAAAAATATGTCATTTTGTGGTTAATATGATGTAAATATAAATTGGTTGGGAAGATAATCTAATTTTTATCTGAGTTGAATATGATAGGTTGGATTTGAGGTAACTTGGGGATTTTGAGAAATTTATTGTTTAATCATTTGGAATGATTAAATAAGGTGTTTGGACAAAAATATTTAATTTCGTGGTTAAATCAAAGTAAATAAATACAAAATTAGAAAATAAAGTTTTAAAAAAACTTTATAATGTGGAATTACTATGAAATAAATATTTATAAGATTTTACTGTCTTATATTGTAATAAGTTGCAATATGTACTCACATAATGAATTTTGGTGAAACATTGTGTTCTATAACTATAATTGAGCTGTAGTAAAGTATGAAAAATGTACATATTGATGGAAATCAATATTTAAGTGTTAAAATAAGTTTTAATATTGTTGTGCAAGTTATTGTGTCAAAATAGTTTTTTACAAATATAAACTTAAAAATGCAAATCTTGTACATAAAAATGTACAATGTGTAATTTGTTTGTAAAACGAGAATTTTATGTTAACATGTACAAATTTGTGCTTTTAAAAATGTTTTAATTATGTTGTATAAAATATTACCGAAGTTAACCTTTTAATATAATGTTAAAATAGCAAAATATAAGATGATTTATGTGTTAAACAACTCATATTAACATAACAGTACAATTTAACTTGACATAGACATTTTGACCTATCTAGGCTTAAACTATGCAGCATAGCCTAACTAAACTTTAATTAAGGCCCAAAAAAGGAGACTAGGAGAGGAAATGCATAGCTATTCCAAGTACGTGTTAGGGATGCAAATCTTAAGGCAAAACAAACACTAGAGGGGTGGGGGTGAATAGTGTTTATGAGGAATTCATGAAAATCTTAAACTTATTTGATCTACTATATGAATCACCCACGACAGAGATGATCACGGACACAGAATCAAACACAAACACAGAAACAGATAAATAAAAAATACAAAAAAGGAAAGAACACACCAGATTTTATACTAGTTCAGATTACTCCTACGTCCAGTCCAACGTAATGTTGGATTGCATAGAGTTTTATTAATACCAGAATCCAATTACAACACCCTTGATTTCACGGCTACAATGTTAACACCAATTCTACCACCCTTGATTTCACAGCCACAAGGTTAACACCGCTTCCGCCATCCTTGATTTCACAACTACAAGGTTAACACTGCTCCCTTTCCTTGATTTCAGTGCTATAAGGAACACACCCTTTCCCAAATAATTCCCAAATGATTGCAACAGCCCTAGAACTCTTCAATAGCACTTCATATAGATAGCAGTTGATAGAGATTGAGAAGAGATAAAGAATGATATAATTTTTTTTGAAATTGGCAGAGTATAAGTGTAGAAATCAAGAATTTTATGTATTTTAATGGCGGTAAGTAAAAGGGTGAAGAAGGAGAAGAAGAATTAATAAAAAATTCGAAATTAACTCCTATTCATAGAGGCTGAAAGGTTGCAACGTTTCTAAAGCGTTTCAAATATGAAAAAACACTTCTTTTGAATTTTAAAATTATGACAGTTATATGCCGACATATGCAAAAATGTATGTTGACATATACACTATATTTTTGAGTTCTAAATCATTTTTAAAGTATTTAAATCAATATATTTATTTTGGAAATTCTGAAACAAAACTAGTTGTTAAAACATTATTTTTCAAGTATAAAAACATAAGAAAATATTATTCGAACATATGATTAAATTTTTTATATATAAATGGTATAAAAACTGTATATAATATAATTATAAACATATATATAAAAATTTATAAAGAGATATTATAAACTATATAAACACAAAGGTTATACGAAAACTTAGAGTTTAAATAAGAATATTTGAAATTATAATCAAATATAAATATATATAAAAATGATTTAATAAAACTATAAAAATAAGAATACCTATAAATTAGGAAATATATATTTGAAATCATAAGTTTGAAATCCTTGGATGATTAAAATCTAATTTTGAGAGAAGTTTGTAATCAATTTGAAAATAGTTTGAAATCAATTTTGAAAAGAGATAATTTGAAAACAGAGTTTGAGTGTTGTTCAGAGTTTCACATAATTTCTACACTCTACCCTGATAGTCATGGACTCTTAAACTCTTGATATTTTGATACTCATGAGTCGTGATTCTCCTTTGAAATCTTGAATCTTTTAACTCTTGAAACATTTAACTGTACAGTCTTCAATATCTTGTTACCTACATATAAATTCTGCATATATATATATATACATATATATATATATATATATATTCTAGATATAATTGTTAGTATATATTTTATAATCAATAATGATTGAAACAAGGTGGTTGTCATCAAAACATCATCAACATTCCATTCTCCAACAATCTCCCCCATTTTGATGGTGACAACCTTGGTTTATAAAATATTCATACTTGATATTACTTATTGATCTGCTTCCTTGATTGCTTCCTTGATTGCTTCCCCTTTCAATATGAATTTCTTCTGACTCCCCCTTAAACTATGTCTATCTTAACTATATTTTATAATTTCTCCCCCTTTGTCATTATCGAAAAGTATATCTATCTAAACTCAAAATAATCCTAGTTAGTAATTCTATATAAACTTCCCCTAAATCTATAACTCTCCTTAGACCTATATTTCTCCCTAAATCTATAAATTTCTATAACTCCCCCTAAATCTATGGCTACACTATACAAATATTGTATAATTTAAGCCAATCAAGCAATTCAGACAATATTCAGACTCTTAATTAGGTCACACCAATTCAATACAAACTTTCTATATAAACAAGCATCCAATCAATCCAAACAAATTTAAATATTAGTTATATTTGAATTCAAGTTTTAAGTTAATCAAACCTCATCATTCTTAATTATGTTACTTATTATGTATGGATTATTCCAATTAAATCAACTATCCAGACCAAACCAACCAAATCAAAATAACATATATCAATTCAAAAACACTTTTTGAACCTTCAACTAATCCTAAAAACCATAAAACTCCCACTTAATCTAATACAAGACTAAATCTAGCCTAAAAACTATAATAAGACTTTAATCTAGACTAAGAAATCATTCTGATAATATAATTTAAGTAATACAATTTAATCCAAACAATAAACCAATTTAAATTTTGTTGTCACAAAACACTAATTCAAATAAATTCAATTATAAAGCCAAAACATTTCTTGTAACTTCTATTTCTCCAAACCTATAAAACTTCTATTAACCACGAATGCATAAATATATTTCTAACACACCTATTAACCACCAATGAAATTCAACCATATCAAACAAGTCAATCAAGTTATTCATGTCAAACAAATTAGACAAGTCAATTAAGTCAAACAATTCAAACAAGCCAAACAAATCAACCAAGCCAAACAAGTTAATCAAGTCAAGCAAATCAATCAAGCCAAACAAGCCAATCAAGTTAAACAAATATGTTATGTATTTGATTTATAATCCTATTTATTTCTAATTAGATAAAAAAACTCCCCATAAAGTATACATGTTGTGTGTAGAGTAATAAGTTATCATGTAATGCAGTGTGTACAGTAAGTTGGTTATAATACAGTGTGAACTATATGTCATATGCAAAGTAATATGAGATGATATACTAAAGGAAATGCAACTAATTGTGATGTGAATAATTTTAATTTGAGATACACTGTAATTTATAATAATGATGTATGATATGAAATAATATGTGTAATGATAATATGGAAAATGATTTGGTGATGATATCTATTTTGGTAAAAGATATTCAAAGTACTACATATATATAAATTACTTCAATCAAACAAGGGTAATATTAATTTCAAGACTTAGGTTAATGATACTAATGAAAGAGATTATGAGTTTAATGGTAAAATATTTAGAATAATTCTATGAGAAATATGGAGTTAAATAATCTTAGTAGGATGCTTCTTTAAAAATAGTATAGTAAATATTGAAGATCATTAAAAAAATTATCATATGAAGTAAACTACTTTGATATAAACATATATTCATAATTGTATATATAAAAACAAACAAAAAATGTATTATGAGATATACATCAATCTTTTAGTACAAATTAAATTTAGATTTATACTATAGTAATAAATTAATTTACTAAAGAAGCATTAAAAATGTTAAAACTTAAAATTTGAAAAATTATTATAACATAAAATCTATAATTATTACAAAACTAATTTTTTTGATAAAATCTGATAATATTGAGTAAACTATAAAAATATGTTTTATATACCAAAGATTAAATATACAAGTTTTATAAATCCAATAAAATAAGATAATCAAAATTAGCATTCACTTGATAATGTAACCCATATCTTTATGTAGTTATAGGTATATATATATATGTATATATATAAGTTAGACAATGTATGTTTAAACTACATATAAAAGACATATAAATTTATATTTTGTAACAATATCAAATGTTTGAAGTTTTTTAGATTATTTCAAATTATATCCATATAATTTTATTAATTTATATAAATTCAATATATATATATATATATTTGAAACAAAATATATAAAACATAAGTAGATAAATAAAATTGATAATTAGAGTTTGAACAAACATTTTCATATTGAAAAGATGTCCTTTCAATTTTTCAAATCCAAATCAAATAGTAATGAAATTTAAATTTAGAATAAGAAAAGATTTTAATTGGATTGATATATTGATAATATACTATATTGTATCATCATATGAACCAAATTATCTAAAATTATAAAAGAGATAAATTTTTATACCTAACTATGTGCATAGATGTGTATTCCTAAATATAATGATAATTATGAAAGTATTGTAAAGCATACCTCCTTTTGCAATCCTCCATTTTGTTGTTCTTCCATTTTCATGAACCATACATTTACATCTTTCAGAATTTGACGATGAGATTTGCCTTACTGCGACAGGCTTATTTTTCTGATCAGCATAGTATATTCATTTGCTGATTTTGAAGACCGTATGAGAAGGATACCGATGATTTGGTAATTTAACCAACTTGCCACAAAAAAATTGAATTTGAATTTTGAATTTCGAATGAATGGACACTTCAACTACTATAAGCCAAAAAGTCATATTTCTTCATAAACTTTTCTCTTTATGATTGATGAACAATCATCTTGGTGTCTTTTGGCCAGTAGTCATCAGATATAACTCTTCCCCTGCAAAACAACACAACTTTTCAAAGAATCAAGTGTCTTTTCAAAATAACTAATTGTAATTTTAAATAATAACATCATGATGATTCTGTGACATATCTATATAAAAAATAGAATTAAAAAATTATTTTAAACCTTTCAAAAGACAGATTATGATAACTTTATTTTTCAACATAACAAAATGCAGACCTATCTAATATTGATGCAATGCATGAATTTAAACTAGTGTTATATATCATTTCAATTTTTTCCATTTAATATTTCCAAAAATCAGATTATGAAGTTTTTGAAAACCTTGCTCTAGTACCAATTATTAGGGATGCAGAATGCGGATCTTAAGGCAAAACAAACACTAGAGGAGGAGTGAATAGTGTTTATGAGGAATTTATGAAAATCTTAAACTTATTTGATCTACTATATGAATCACACACAACAGAGATGATCACAAACACAGAATCAAACACAAACACAAAATAGATAAATATACAATTTAGAAAAGGAAAGAACATACCGGATTTTATAGTGGTTTGGATTACTCCTACGTCCAGTCCCACGCAATGCTGGATTGCGTAGAGTTTTATTAATATTAGAATCCAATTACAACACCCTTGGTTTCACGGCTACAAGGTTAACACTGATTCCACCACCCTTGATTTCATGGCTACAAGGTTCACACCGTTTCCACCACCCTTGATTTCACGGTTAACGCCGCTTCCTTTCCTTGATTTCAGGCTAAAAGGAACACGTCCTTTCCCAAACAATTACCAAATGATTACAACAGCCCTAGAACTCTTCAATAGCACTCAAATAGATAGAAGTTGATAGAGATTGAGAAGAGATAAAAAATGATATAAATTTTGTTAAAATCGAGAGTATAAGTGTAGAAATCAAGAATTTTATGTATTTTAATAGCGGTAAGTAAAGGGGTGAAGAAGGAGAAGAAGAATTAATAAAAAAATCGAAATTAACTCCTATTCATAGAGGTTGAAAGGTTGAAACGTTTCTAAAGCATTTCAAATATGAAAAGACACTTCCTTTGAATTTTAAAATTATGACAGTTATATGTCGACATATGCAAAAATGTATGTCGACATATACACTATATTTTTGAGTTTTAAATCATTTTTAAAGTATTTAAATCAATATATTTGTTTTGGAAATTCCCGAAACAAAACTAATTGTTAAAACATTATTTTTCAAGTATAAAAACATAAGAAAATATTATTTAAACATATGATTAAAAACTTTATATATAAATGATATAAAAACTATATATAACAAAATTATTAACATATATATAGGAATTCATAAAAGGATATTTATATACTATATAAACAAAAAGGTTATATGAATACTTAGAGTTTAAATAAGAATATTTGAAATTATAATATATATATATATATATCTGTGTGTGTGTGTGTGTGCCTGTGATTTAATGAAATTATAAAAATAAGAATACTTATAAATTAGGAAATATATATTTGAAATCATAAGTTTGAAATCCTAGGATGATTAAAAATAATTTTGAGAGAAGTTTGTAATCAATTTGAAAATAATTTGAAATCAATTTTGAAAAGAGATAATTTGATAACAGAGTTTGAGTGCTATTCAGAGTTTTACGTAATTTCTAGACGAGTTTTACATAATTTCTAGACTCTATTACCCTGATAGTCTGGACTCTTGAACTCTTGATATTTAGATACTCATGAATCTTGATTCTTTTTTGAAATCTTAATTCTCTTAACTCTTGAAACTCTTAATTGTATAGTAGTCTTCATATCTTATTACCTACATATAAATTCTGCATATACATGTGTGTATATATATATATTCTGGATAAAAGTGTTAGTACATATTTTATAATCAATGATGATTGAAAAAAGGTTGTTCTCATCAAAACATCATCAATATTCCATTCTCCAATAGTACATACTCTCTTTGAAGCCCTTTCTTCTCTAAACACAAAATATACAGTAATGTCCTCCTAAGACTCAACCCTCCACTTCAAATAAAAATTAAAAAGCTAAATCTAGTTGCAAACCTAAACTAAAACTAGATAATCTCACTAAAATCATGCATATTATTCCATTTGTTTTTGGGATTTCAAGTTTTATTACTATATATTGAGAATTTGTATTATATGTTGCAGTAAACTTGTTTATAGGTAGCTGAGAACCTAAATGAAGCAAAAAACTCCATTATTGCTCAAAATCTCCACTTCTAACTGCTTAAACTCTCTAAATCCGTGAGTAAAACTCACGCCATCTAGTTTTTATAGTGTTTGTGGTTATTTACAGTTGAGTCAGTGAGAAATCCTATCACTGTAAACATAAAAATCGAATTTCATGTTTACAACTAAAAATCGACTCTCTATCCAATTTTGTGATGTTATAACTTCTTCATTTCTTACTAAAATCAAGTCAAAAAAATTCTCCAGGATAGTATTGTTTTTGGTCTTTGTGTTGTTGATTTCTAGGTCAATCCGACCTTTGTATCATGTTGAATTATAATGTCAAAACTGAAATTGGAGGAGAATTAGTACTCGGTAAAATCCTATACCCAGGTCGACCTAGAGCTCTTAAGGTCGATCTAGGGGTCGATCGAGGCAATATTAGAATTGACCCCTATAACATTGTGGTGCGCATGCAATTTTGTGTTGATTTCTGAATTAATTTCCTACACTGTTTCTGAGTATATTTACAGGCTAGTTTTGATGAATTTTTAAGTAAATTTGTGTGAATTTTTCTTAAGCTTAATATTATAACAGATAAGTCAATGGTACCACGAATTTGCACGCCAAACTGGTGTTGTTTCACGTGATTTCTGTTGTTGATTTCATGAGATTTCCGATACCATGCATGTTTTATAAAATGATTTCAATAAGAAAATTTTCTCTCTCTCTATTTTTTTTTTGAAATTAGGTAAAATTTTATTTCAGCCTTTAAAACCAGGCTCGGCCCAAATGTTACACAGCCCGATCCGCATCAGGTACACATAATACAACCAAAAGAAAAATTTCCGTTCATTCTACATTCTCTGTAAAAGCAAACAAAAAGTTCCCTATTGTTTAAATTAGGGATTCGACGAGATTATCATGGCGGTCGCAGATTCTCTCTTCGCCTTCCTCCAGTCATTGCCCTCCAGTTCCACTTCTCCAATTGCAATAATTCTCATGCCATTGCAGTGGTAAGAAACTTCGGCTTGATTCTATCAATGATTATTGCAATTTCTCTGTTTATCGCCGCAGCATTAGCTAACACATCTTTTTCTTTTTTCTTAAAAGCATGGGTGTTGCGTTCTCGCCATGTCTGCCACACTCTGGTTGCGAGGCCAACCTTGCCAACCTCTATTATCAGTTGCGACATATTTCTCCCATCGTTCAGGTAGTTAATTTCTTCCTCTAAGCTTCTGATTTGATCAGTGTTGAAACATTTTAGTTTTTGAATTTCCCATAGCCTTTTGTTGTACTGACATTCAAAGAATAGATGGTTAAGAGTTTCCCTTTCTCTCTTATAGAGAAAACATGTATCTTCTTCTATGATTCCCCAACTATGTAATCTTTCTTTGGTGGGCAGTCTGTTAAGTATAGCTTTGTATAGGACTTGAGACATTTTGGGTGGACAAGTCCTTGACCAAACCACTCTGCTCCAAGGTACCTGTTCATATTCATGTCTAATACTCTCCCACACATTTTTGAGAATAAACTTGCTATCAGACCACTTCCACTCGTCCTGTGTTTTGTTATGATTGATTGTTTTCTCAGCTAGTTCATTTGCTAAATTACGTGCCACCAAGTTGTTATTGCAGGTCCACATATTGTTAGATATAATTGTGCTTACATTGACTGTTGGTGCACCATTAGCTGGGTAACTATCCCACCCTTGCCTGTCTATTAGACTTTGACCATTCATCCAAGGATCACGCCATAGATCAGTTGAATTACCATTGGCTATCTCTCGTTGAATTCTGCACTTCAATTCTGGTCTAAATTTCTGGCAAGTCTTCCAGACAATTGATGGGTTGTTATCAATGGGTGAGGTCCAGAAGTTGCTTTTATTGTATTTGCCCCTCATCCATACAGCCCATAAATTATTTGAAGAGATTAAATTCCAGGCCAATTTAAGCCCATAGACTTTTTTGAGTTCAAATAAAAATTTTAAACCCACTCCTTCCTCTTTCTTGGGCCTACATAATAGTTTATAATTGATTTTGTGCATACCACCCTTCCAAATGAAATTTTCACAGACTGTATTGATTTTAGCAATCGAGCAGTCTGGGATTTGAAAAGTTTGAAGCCAGAATCTGATTTTAGAAGTGATAACTGTATGCACTAGTTCCACTCTTCCAGCAAATGATAGATGTTTTGATCTCCATCCCTGCAATTTTTCACGAATACCATCTACCAGCTTGCCACATTCAGCATCTGTGACAATGTTATTAGACAGAGGTACCCCCAAGTACACATGGAGAGTTCCCTCGGGCACACCAATTTCTTCTAGCAACTCGTTCTTACTCCTGCAAAATTTGTTGAAGTAACATTTAGTTTTGAGTTCATTCACTTTGAGCCCCACCCATTTCTCCATGTTGTTAAAGATAAATGATATATATATATATATATCACTTTAAGATAAATGATTTCCAGTGTTTTGTTTTATAAAAATAAAATCATATCAAGTATATTTTATATATGATATTTTCTTATATATAGTCCTTTAAAGAAACAATTCAAATAATTTTAGAATAGTTTTATAAACTCGTCTTCCTAAACCAAGTATTTGCAGAATATAAAAGCACATGAATATGCATACTCAGGAAAAGCGAGGTTGTGATTTAAACAGTGTAGTAAGCCATGTGGTATGGGATACATTGGTTCATTATATCATTAGATCTACGCTCGTTAATTGAAGCTATTTTTATTACTGATGTATGGTGTATGCTGACTAGTAACAAATCGATTAGTGAAACGTACATTATAAAAAGTATTGTTTTCACTTTTTTAGTTACTATTTGGAAGTCTATGACACATTATTACTGTTTGTTGTTGTCGGTATTTGCTATAGGGGGATCTATGCTTTGGGGGGGAGGGGTCTTTTATATACATATTCACTTGGTCGAGGAGGGGGGTCAAGTACACTTGGTTGGGATGGTCATAGTGTTGGGCATCTGAATATATATATATATATATATATATATATATATATATATATATATATATATATATAATTCTCAGCAAAGCTCGGAGGGAGCTATAACTTTAATGCATGTGCTATTTGTTTTTTGGATCAACCTTTTGATGTTGTTTGTTGTTTGGATCCATTTTGTTGTCAATTGATGTGTTTGATTCATCTTTGTTGATTTATTGCTAGTTATTATTTTGGATCATATTAAAATGCCATAATTGTTGTTTATAATGAAACATTTATATAGCTTTAGTGCTACCATGTCACTCTTATACATTTGATGATTTTATTTTGTTGTTTGGAACAATCACAAGCATTCTGTTTTACTTTGTTGTTTGGAACACTCATACGTTTCCTATATGCACATTAATGTTTGTTGCTCATGTTGTTAGCGATCATTCATGAGATCATTATATGATGTTTAGTTATACCGTATCTCATGATCTCTTGTTGTACACACGAACATACTCTTCCTCTACTCGAGAAAATTTATCCCTTATGATGTTATATTCCCTTGTTATGATCAACTAATATTGTTTAAACTAGACTGACCCGTGTATTTTTATACTCGGGCCAAACCGAGTCATTTCAGGTTAGCGCCTGAGTAGATACTTATTCTTCTAGCTTCTGCTTTTGGACCACTTATCATATTTTTGATAACTTAGGCGAGTTTTGGACTAGTTACCTCTATTTATTTTGTTGCACACTCTGATATTTGTACATATTATTTTGTAGGAGATAATGTTGTATATACCATGGATTTTATATCCAATTATGTATATTACTTTATATTGTACTTGATGTGTGTGTGTGTATGTGACTATGTTTGTTGTTCTGCGATCTATGTTGTTAATTTAAGTTGTATTTTGTTTTGAGTTGATCCACTAGCCACTGTGTATTGTATTATGTTGTGACTTAGTATGTACATCCTCCAAGAAAGAAAAAAACACACTATGTTGACATACTCAATACCTGTTTAATTAAGACTTATGGATAGTCGCACCTGACTAGCCTTATTTTACGTATTAACAGACGACATTACTTGTTAATGCTATCTGTTAATATGGGTCTTGTGGTAAGGCATTACAAAACACCCCTTCCATCGTCGCACATGGCAATAGGGCTAAAAATGTTATTTCAAAATTGTGAATGTATTTTGAATTGATGTACTTATATCTAGTGTGAAACAAAGAATTTATCTTCTCAAATATTAATTTGCATCTTTTTATCCATTGATTAGGGCTCTCAACTAGTGTTGAAAACCTTGCTAGAAGACCTTTCTTCTCTTTTTTTCTGAAATAAAAAAGAAATATATGGCAAATATTGAACAACAGAAGGCGTCCAACAAGATTATTCACTCTGGATTTGAAGATAACCTACTTGCTTTTGAGTGGCTCAAGAGGAATAGGACACAACAAACATTGGTCATTGTTTGAAAAATCAAAAGGAAGATTTAGAACTAAGGCTTGCTAAAAAAGACGAAGGCCTCACGGAAGCAACTCGTCAAGTTAGGGTAAATCCCACAATTGATTCTGATAATGAGATGCGAAATCTCCATCATAAAATTTGCGAATTGGTGTATTTACTCGGGAATAGCCAGGCAACATGCAAGTCTTTAGAGTTTTTTTAAAGTTGGAATGTTCTTAACATTATAGCTCCACCTTTCAAAATTTCTTTAAGTTAAAATGAATTTTCTAGATCTCCAAGAAAGTTCTTGATTTCATGGACCCTCCAACGCGTGTAAATGAGGATATGGTAAAGAACTTAGGCGATAAGATGAATTTGAAATTTGGAAGCGTTATGAAAATAAGGGAAAGGACGACACTTCTAGCCGCCTTAATGATTTTGTCACTCAAATTGAAAAACTTCAGAACAAGATATTTTCCTTTTAGAAGCATGAAAATGAATATGGAAGGACCAACAAGATTCTCTCTGATGCAAACAGAATTATTAATCATGCTCTCATATCTTATTAAATCCATCGACAATGCCGATACAATTAGGCGGAAGGAGAATAAACTAAAGGATACGCTTTGCATTATTCTTAATCATCTTTTTGATCTGGTGTTGTCAAAGAATATGATAGAAAGGCTTCAAAACCTTTAGAACCTATTTTCATTGTGATCTTTTGAATATAAAATACAAATACAGTTGTAAATAATTTTTTTTAATTTATACAAATAAAACATGCCGGGAACTTTTGTTTCCTTGTAATTCACATGCTTGAATTTATACATCCTTTTGTTAGCCTGTTTTTCTAAGTAAAAATTTGTTAACTTTCATAACAATAATGCTAGTTAAGCATTCAAGTTCATAATCAAGCTTTCGTTAAATAGGTTTACAGAATTGATAATCCATAATTCAAGTAATTGATCATATTATAAGAGTACATATATTGTATATACATGAAAGTGCATAAATCTTTATGAAAATATACATAAAATCTCTGCAATTCTTACAGAAAATGGAGTATGAAAACATTCATGAACATCATATTAAGAGATGAGGTGGAGAGTTATTAGTGAGGAACAATTGTAATTTTATTGATGCAAAAACATGATACAAAGAGCGCATATATATAGTGTTATGTGCCCAATGGCTAGTACAAAATATACCAAATATGTATGAGCCTAACGGCTAATATTAAATATACCAAGTATGCATGAGCCTAACGGCTAGTATTAAATATACCAAGTATGCATGAGCCTAATGACTAGTACATAATTACAAAACATACTAAATATGATAAAACGTGTTCACACGTTAACGGCTCTATTGTAACAACTCTATTGTCTTCATTATGCCCCCTCAGTTCGAACTAGGGTTTCCTTTTTCATTCTGGCTTCCACCTCCACTGATAAAGCAAAGTTCCTCTCTCATTCTGATAAAATTCTTGGTCGAAAGGGCCTTTGTGAGAGCATCTGCTCTCTGATAGTATGCGGGCACATGACATATTGCAAGTCTTACTGATTATGTTCTTTCTCTCACAAAGTGGAGATCAATTCCAAGATGTTTCGTCCTTGAATGTTGAATAAGGTTTAGAGATAAAGATACCGTGCTCATATTATCGCACCAAATGACCGGCTTTCATCTTGGAGTGAAACCAAGCTCCTCCATTAGTGATTCTACCCACGTGATTTCAGCTGTAGCGCTTGCCAGTGCACGGTACACTGCCTCTGTGCTAGATCTGGATGTGGTCTGTTGTTTCTTCGTACACCAGGAAATGATAATGGAATCGAGGTAAACGCAGTATCCTGAGACTTTCAATCATCAATATCATTTTCCCAATCGGCATCGCTAAAGTACTGTAAGTTAAGTTCTTTTTCTGAATTTAGGCGTATGCCATAACGTCTTATGCCTTGTAAGTATTGTAACACTCTCTTTATAGCCATCCAATGTTCTGAGAAATGGTTCTGCATGTATTGACTGAGTTTATTGATGTTGTAGCATATGTTTGGTCGAGTAATAGTTGCGTATTGTAAAGCTCCTATTATGCTTCTATATTGTTTGGCATTTTCGATCTCCTTTGTGCTTAGATAGTCTTAGGTTACTAATCATAGGCGTAGGTAATGGGTTTGCCTTGTGCATATTTTCCCTTTGCAGTATTTCAGTGGTATAATTTTATTGGGATAATATTAATTCACCATTGTTTTTCCTAATCACTTGTATTCCAAGAAAAAAAATTAGTTCCCCCAAGTCTTTAATAGCGAAATTTTGATCCAGCTTTTGTACAGTTCTGTTTATTTCTTCGTTGTTGTCTCCTGTTATTAGCATGTCGTTAACGTATACTAGAATGAACACAGTTCCATGTATGCCCTTCTTCATATATAGAGAATTGTCTGATTTAACTTGTGAGAAACCCATGTTAGACAAAGTTGACTTTAGCTTTTCATACCAAGCTCTCGAAGCTTGTTTTAAGCCATATATTGCTTTGTCCAGTTTGCATACTTTATCACTAGTACCATATCCTAATTCTGATGGTTGTGGGTTTTATAACTGGGGAAAAAGTTTCGTTGAAATCAAAACCAAATTGTTGTGCATAACCTTTTGCAACCAGTCTGGCCTTGTATTTGTCAATAGATCCATCGTCTTTTCTTTTTATTTTGTGTGTCCACCTACAACCAATCACATTTTTGTGGTTTGGTTAAGTCACTAAGCTCCAAGTGTTGTTTCTTATGATAGCTTTATATTTAGTGTCCATTGCCTCCTTTCATTTGTTTGATCTTATGGCCCGAGTGAAATTCAATGGTTCGATCTCACTGGCAGAAATATTATATACTTTGGGTTTGAAGATGCCTCTCTTTGACCTGGTGATCACGTGATGTCCAGTTGATTATGGTGGTGTCTGCTGCTGTGTATCATTGTTGATGGTAGTGTCAGCATGGTTGTTGTTTTCTATACCTTCACTATACTGCATGTTTTGATTTGATTGATGTATGTTTGTATCTTCTGAGTCATTGTGTGTCTCACTGGTTTGCTCATTTGTTCGGTCCATAGTTTCTTCTTGTGTGTTTAAATTGCATGTGTGTTGTTGCTCTTTATTTTTATCAATTGAAGGTGGTTCGGTAATGAATGGCTTGAACCGTATGTTATTTTTTATGCTTTTTTCCCCATCCTTTTTGCCGATTTTCTTTTCTGCATAAGGAAACTTGTTTTCATCAAATATCACATGTCGAGAAACTTATATTTTCCCATTTTTGTCCATCCACTTATAGCCTTTTTGGTTTTGTGCGTACCCAATGAATGTGCATGGGCTTGATCTCGTACTTAGTTTATGATTGTTATAGTCTCTCAAACATGGAAAACATAGATACCCATAGGCTTTCATAAAACCATATTCTAGTCTAGCACTTTATATCATTTCATGAGGGCTTTTATTGTTTAAGACTTTGGTTGGCAACTTGTTAATGAGAAATACAGATCTGTAGAAAGCTTCATTCCAATATTTCATGGGTAATGAGCTTTGTGATAACAAAGTTAGACCAGTCTCTACTATGTGTCGATGTTTTCTTTCGACTAAACCGTTTTGTTCGGACATTCGGGGGCAAGTTAATCTATGTTTGATCCATCTTTTGAGAAAGTAATTAGTTAGAGGTTTAAACTCAACTCCCCCACCTGTCTGAACAACCTTAACAGTACTGTTCATTTATTTTTCGACGTAAGTTATAAAGTGCATAACTGTATTGCAAGCTTCTGATTTAGTTTTCAACATGTATATCCAAGTATATCTAGAATAAGCATCCACAAAAGAAAGATAATACATGTGTCCCTGATATGAATTTAGAGGCGTGGGTCCCAACAAGTCAGTGGCTATAAGCTCTAGTGGCTCATTATAGTTGGTTTCAGAATCACTAAAAGGGAGCTTGTGGCTCTTGTCGAGTTGGCAGTGTGTGCATGTGTGTTTGATAGGTACATTTTTATAATGAATGTTATTATTATGCAGAACAGTCTTAACAGCTTCCAGATTAGGATGTCCTAATTTTACATGCCAAGAATTAATTACGGTATATTTACTGCTATTATTGTCATAATCAACGTTATTGCAGCTATTCCTAATACAGCCATTGTCACTACTAACATCCACATTATTATACCAGAATTCTCCACTTGAGTTTGCAGTCTTCAAGTTGTTGAATTTGTATAAACCATCGTATAGGTTACCTTGAAGTAATATTTCATGATTTAGGGAATCTTTAACTAAGCAAAACTTTAGGATGAAATTCAAAGTAAACATTATTGTCGTTGGCAAATTTTGATACACTTAACAAATTTTTATTAATCGTGGGTACCCTAAGAAGATTGTTTAATTTGATTTGTCTTTTCCCAAAAATTGTCCCTTTGCCTATGTGTGTGATACTAGCAGTACTACCATTACCTATATGCAAATTCCTCATACCTGAGTAATTTCTACTCCCAATGTTTAAATTCTGAAGATTGCTAGTTATGTGTTGAGTCGCTCCTGAGTCAGAGTACCATTCTTTGAAGCCATTGTCTTCATTTTTTACTTCAACATCATCTGCAGCTTCGGTTTGCATCATTATTATTTTGAGTTGAATTCCATGTTGTTGCCATATTTGTTTGTGCTCTTCTTTGTGAAGAGTAATTTTGGCTTGCTTGTTGTCCACCTGTGTCTGAATTATACCTGAAGTAATATTTGTTCGCCATGTGACCAAACTTTTGGCATATTTGACATTTCACACGATAGTTGTTGTTATCTCGTTGTATCTGTTTATTTCCGACTATGGCATAATTAGCAAAGAACTTATTTTGTGTTGTTTTTCTTTAGTCGATTCTGCCTTCATGAGCGAGGAGATCTGATCGAATGAACTATAAATCAGATAAGATTTGTTGTGTGGCTAACACAGTTACTAGAGATTCGTATTCTTCATATAATTCACCAATAATAAATAGGATTCGTTCACTATCACTGATCTTATAGCCAATAGCATTTAGTTTATCACATAGGTTTTTAATTTTTCCTAAGTATTCGTTCATGCTTGCCTCCTTTTTTCTAGAATTTTGTAATTCCCTTCTATATTGCATGATTCTAGCAGCTGATTGTGAACTGAAAATTTGTTGCATAGTGGTCCATATTTCATGAGATGTGTTGCAGCCTACTATCTGTGATAACAAACTCGGGCTTATCGATGATAGCAGCCATGATGATAACAGACTGTCCTGTTTTTGAAATTTGACGTGGTCAGGGTTCGATGAGAGATTGCCATCTTAGTCTGCTATCATCTCTGGTAGTATAGTTATGGTTCCATTGACATACTCTTGTAGTCCATACCCCTTTAATGCCTTTCAATTTGGTATTTCCATAGTATATAATTATCATCGTCCAACGATGTAGTAAGCCTTTCTGGCAACTGTTCACTCCTATCATGAACCCTCTACCTGAAAACGCAAACTCGAATCCGCCTTGCTGGCAGCAGGCAACTTGACTTTTTGGTTTGATCATGTTATGATGGTTTGGTGGGGTGCTGTTGATTGCGCTTGCTAATACAGCCAAAGTAGCGTCGGAATCATTGGCCATTAGATATGAGAATATGACGAGGCAGTTTACTTATAGTTGCAGCATTTTTGTCTCACTTGTATCACCGTAACGTGATAAAACTCACGGCAACATGTAGAGATCTAGAAAAGAATGAAGGTTGAAAGAGGTCTGGCACTATCGAGTTGGTGCTGTAGCTGTGACCAACACTTTTGATAAAGAATAAGCCTTTCGGCATTAAGACTCTGATACCATACTAAGAGATGAGAAGGAGAGTTATCAGTGAGGAACAACTGTAATTTTATTAATGCAAGAACATGATACAAAGAGCACATACATATAGTGCTATGAGCCCAACGGCTAGAACAAAATATACCAAATATGTATGTGCTTAACAGCTAGTATTAAATATACCAAGTATGAATGAGCCTAACGGCTAGTATTAAATATACCAAGTATGCATGAGCCTAACGGCTAGTAGATAATTACAAAACATACTAAATATGATAAAACGTGTTCATACGCTAACGGCTCTATTGTCTTCATCACATCATATAAACGTATGCATTTGCAGAGTAAAAACTAGAGATAATCACCATCACACTAAGTTTTAACTATGTAAAATTATTTGTGTAAGATGAGTTAAGAACTATGTTCGTTCAAAAAAAAGAAAAAAAAAACCTGGGAACCAAACTCCTATAGTATACAACAATTTTGAAAATATATACAACACACTAAATTAAGTTTGACAAATACACAAATCTTACCAATCAATTATATTATCTTAAAACTTGAACCATTTCTCAAATTTTTGTTTTACTTCCTCAATTAAACTTAGCTAAAGTGTTGATCATCTCTTGCATTAAATTTCACTTTCATTTTGCAGAATCAATCATTTTCTAATTGGCTAATGAAAGTACAATAGATTCATATAAGTTTTAGAAATTAAATTCTAAACTTACCATAGGTCGTTGATTAGCTTAGTTGAAAAACATGTAAAAAAAGAAACATGTATGACTTCAAATTTAAGCATGATAAAGAACTAATTTCTGTTTAAATTAAAAATAAGAGTCAAACTTATGCATCTTTACTTCATTTTCACTCTTTTTGCAGACAAATGTTTGTTTACGACACAAAAGCAAATGTTAAATATAGGAAAATAGATAAAAATATAGGAATATGCGAGTCTCTGAATTACAAGTGAAGCAAATGTATCCTTCGTTCAACAAAGGGACCGACCCGTTCATTTAGTTTGAAGTAATGGATATACATGTAACTAATCAAACTACGATGATAGGCAAACAAAAAAAAAATTTGAAGCTAAAATGTAAGTGCTAAAAATTCAAATGAAAATAATTAAACTGCTATTACCAAAAAGAATATGCATGAAAAATAAAAATAAAATCTTAGGAGTTGCTTCTTCAAGCTTGGTTCCGTTAGATTATAATGCAAGTACACGAATTAAATCTACTAACATTAATTTTGAATAAAAAAATATTATTGCATCAAAAAACATATAACTGGTCAACCAATAGAATTAACATGTGATATGGGAGATGTCACTTACTTTGACATAATTTTATTTTCTGATCATGCTTCATTTTCGTCTACTCTTGCACATTTATTAGCTGTACTAAAATAGAAATTCATGTCATATCAATTAATAAAATACACAGCTAAGGAAGATCAAATTTGTTGATAAAACATAGAAAAACAGCATAAAGATTCCAAGTTTCATCATAGACCTTATACATTAATATGACATGTTTATAAGAATTTTAAGAATCTTTTGTGTCATTAATTATATGTACCGTCTTCAAAATTAATTGCAAAAATTAGATGATGTATTATACATTAAATTATTTTTTATATCAACCAAAATTAGTTTACTGATACATTATCAACATCATATGTTATCAATTTGCCATAGCAAACTTCGAAAAATAATAATAAAAGAATCAAGTAATTTGGAGAAGATATATATATCTAGATACTTACATGATTGCGCTTTTATAATACATAAAAATTGACAACAACGGTTGAAAACACTATGCACTAAAAAATTATGTTTAGCCTTCTAATTTGTTGCATTAAAGCGCTGTGAGGTAAGGAAAATAGACCCATGTAAGCGAGATATTAAGACAAATTATCTCAAAAATTAGCTAATTCAATGATACCTGCAGATCGATTTGACCTAAAATAACTAATTTCAAATCAGCTTACCCAAACCAATGGACTGTACATGAAAATTGAGATCCATTTTTTAACTGTACACGAAAATATTTAGCTAAGAATGAGAGCAAAATAAAAAGTTAACGCACTGATGTGGAACTAAATATATGTTGTATACATACATAGATATAGAAGTAAATATATTGTATATACGAAGTACAAATATTGTATATACATGAAAGTGCATAACCCTTAATAGAAATGCATACAATCTCTGCAATTCTTATGAAACATGATGTCAACATTCAAGAACGTCAAATAAACCTTATGCTTTTGCAAAGTAAAAACTAAGATAATCACCACCATGTTGTGTTTATTATGTAAACTTACTTATGTAACTAAGAGCTAAGAACCATACTTACTAAAAAGAGCTAAGAACCAAACTCTAATAGTAAACATGTTAGACACTTTTGGAAATATACACAACAAAACATGTTGAATTAAGCACAATAAACATAAAAATCTTATCAATCGATAATGTTATCATAAAACATGAATCTTTCCTCAAATTTTTGTTTTATTTTCTCAATTAAACTCAGCTAAAATTCTTATTACCCCTTACGTTAAATTTTGTTTTCGTTGTAGCACCCTCGGTCATTCTCTAATTAAGTAATGAAAGTAAAATGTTTGATGCAAATTTTAAGGAGTAAATTTGAAACGTAAAATAATTTGATTAGCTTGATTGAAAAACATGGGAAAATGAAAACATAACTTTAAATTTAAGCATGAGAAGAAACAAGTATTATTTAAACTATTGGCAAAAAATTAAAGCCGAATATATGTATTTTTTGTTTATTTTTCGCTCTTCCTACGTTTAAATGTTTGTTTGTCATATGAAAGCAAATGGTAAATAAGGGAAAGTAGATAAAGATACACAGACAAGCTAGTCTCTGATTAACGGGCGAAGCAAATGTAACATTTGCTCAACAAAATGTTAGACCTGTTCATTTAGTTTTGAAGTAACAAACGTACATGCAACCAATCAAACTATGAAAGAAGGGAAATGAAAATTTTAAAGCTAAAATGTAAGTGCCAAAAATTCAAACAAAAATAATTGAACTGCTATTAACAAAGAAGAATATGCATAAAAAATAAAGTGAACTTGTTACTTAGGAGTTGCTTCTTCAAGTTTTATTCCCTTGGACTGCAATGCAAGTACATGAAATAAATCTACCAACAATAACTTGAACAACAAAATAAGCAATAAAACATTACTATATTAATGGTTTTAAAATTGCAACAAAATCATTTAATTAGTCAATCAGTAGAATTAGGTATGTGATATGAGAGATGTCACTTACGTTGATATTAAGACAACCAATATCTAAAAAATTAGCTAATTTAATAATAACTGCAAATTGACTTACCAATACTCACCAACTGCATTTTTGACATTCATATGTAAATTGTAAACATATATTAACAACTTGAAATAAATAGTTTAAAAAAATGTGTGATCATGAATGCAGATTGTTACCTTTGAAACTGAGATAGCAGCAACAATGGAAATGGACAGGTGAACATGGAAGAAAGAACATATCCGTATATGAAAGTAAAGGTAGATCTAAAAATAAATTAATGGCTAGGGCTAGGATCGCAAAACTAAGTCGTCAGAGGATTTTGTGATTTCTTTGTTGATGGAAAGAATCTCAAATTTCTAACCGACTTGAATGAGATTTCACATGAAAAGTAATTAATTTGCATAAGGAAATAAAAAACATAAAGTGGATTTGAAATAGCTTTGAAAGAAGAGAGCATGAAACACGATAATAATAGCATAAATGTCAAGCGGTAGAAGAAAGAAGGAGAACACGATCTTTGAGTCCACAAATTCCTACAAGGTCCGGATGCTTTTGAAGTTTAACTCAATAATCATATAGATTAAGAATTAATTGATTTTTTTCTTTTTTTTTAAATTTAAAAAACAACAGTTGTTATATAATTGTACTAGCAATAATTGGACTGTAAAATAAAAAAATAAAAAATAGGTGTGTGTTTGAAAATTGAAATAATTGAATCATTTTAGAACTCGAAATGCATCAGTGTCCAAATCTACTAAATTTAACTCATTTCATTTTTTTTGTTCTTAAACAATTTCCCGTTATAGTCGTGTTCAGAAACCCATGCCGCTTCTTTGAATAACTGGTCAAAATACGTTCTCGATTATTAGATTTTTACAGCTAGTTATAAGGCAAACATCCACTTCTTTTAACTTCTATTTCTCCGAACCGACGTTTCGTAGGATTCTATTTTTCTGATCTAGTTATTGCTAATCCAAATTCTACTTCGTCTCTGCATCGATTTTGACTCCTGGTTTCCTTCTTCCTCCATTTATCTTGATTTTTCTTTTATAAAAGTTCGAGAAATTCAGCCTTTTAACTACTGAGAAATTGCCCCTTTTTTTAATTAGTGAAATCGTTCGATTTAGGAAGTGAGTTCGTTTACTATTTGGCTGTTCTGTAGTTTAGGAAAATTTTGTATACCAATTAAGTGAGTCATTTGAAGTTCATTTAGCAAACTATTTGGGTTCATATACGACATGTTGCTGTTTTGATGTAACGCTATGGTGGATGCATTTGTGTAAATTATCATCAGATCTAGTCATTTTCTTATCGTACCGGAGTTAGTGACTTTCCAATTTTGAGTAATTTGGGATTTTACGTATATATTTCACAATATGACATTAGGCTCTTCAAAATCACCCATTATTTATAGTATAGGAGGTTTAGCTGCATTTACTATTTTCGCATCTTGCCTACTCATTTCGTTTCCAATATATTCATCTTTACAAGTTTATTTTCAAGAAGGACATCGGTTTGAAAGCTCCACAGAAGATATCGCTGTAAGCAATGCCACGATACCTGGCCTCGATGGAAATGTAGAAAAAAATGCATTGGAAAGCGGCGTAGAGAAAGATTTGGACTTGAAACCGGTGTCTGTGAATAGTACTAAAATTTGGGAGATCAATAAAATTTTGCCTCGTAGTTTAAGTAATGAAACTGCTAAATCAGTGATTGAGGTTTATGATGGAAAGAGCAATTCGACTAAGCAGCTATATTCCAATGGAAAGGAAGAAATTGGCGTGCCTGATAATTCCATATCTCCAAACAAAACTGAGACAGAGTTGGTGAGAGATGATTGGAAAAATCCCAGCTTGGTAACTCATGATAATGATGGAGCAATTTCTTCTGAAAAACCTGAATCAGGTAATTTTGTTGGCTGTATCGTATTCATATGAATTTAAATTGTTGATTGTTACAAGCTTTCAGGTACGATGTGCGCTGTGTTATTTTACTTGTTTGAACTGATAGCATACAGTGTCACTGAATCTTTTTTGCTTGCGGCATGTTAAGGAATGGAACTTTCTAATTATAAATCTGTTTAAAGATATCTTTCTTTGAATTGAAGCAAAGAGTGTTTTATTTTTCTCTAGAAAAACAGTATAGAATTTGCATGTCAATTGGCATAAAGCCCCCTTTAGGTACTTAATATCAGGAAAGAATTTTTATTTATAGCATAGAAATTGCAAAATGTAAAGGTGGCATGGAAAAGAGTGTTAAATTTGATGATGCTAAATTAATGGAAGGAAAATTTTGTTATGAAAAGAAAGGATAGATAGCTTGAGTGTCAAGTTTACTTGAAGGTCAAGAAACTTGGACATGAAGTAATAGATAATTTGGGTGCCAAGTTCACTTAGAGGTCAAGAAATTTCGGCATTAAGCAATTGATCTTATAAAAGCGGCCTAAAGGGGGGAAAGAAAGACAATTGAATTCAGTTCAATTCATTCATTCTATATCTCATTCAAGTTGTAGGATTTCTAATCTAAATCTATTTTCTTTATATTTTTTTTTATCATCTCAAATAAAATTCTTGAGTGACCATTGTAATTAATCTCTTGTACTCTTTATTGGTGTTAATAAAAAACTCTCTCAAGTGGACGTACATTAACAAATTGTTAATGAAACCACTATAAATCCTTGTGTGATTTACTTTTCGTTATTGCCCATTTATTTCTCTTGTGTGGTGTTTGTGATTAGCTTTTGAATTGGGTTGAGATTGTCTTTGATATTGATTTGTTGTTTTTGCACGTTTACCACGATCTCGTCTTCCGCTGAATTGGGTTTTTATTTTATTTGAGCGATCTTGAATCAAAATTTCTCCTCTACGTTTGATATCAGAGCATTGATGTTGGTAGGTAGCTATAAAAATGTCGGAATCAAATTCAAATAATGTCTCAACAGTTGGTCAAAGCGGTGTAGCTTCTTATAAACGTGGGTCGTATGCACTTTCTGGTTCATAATTGGTTATCGACAAGTAGAATGACGATGATGATTTCGAAAAGTGGCAATGGAAGATGAAAGCGATTCTTAGGTGGAATCGGGTAGTGTTTGATACACATTTATTGCCAGAGGACATCTTAGATGTGGAGAGAGAAGAAATGGAAGAATGGACATTCAGTACACTTCAACTTGCTATGGAGGAGAATGTTATTTCCGAAATTAGTGGTGAGACGACTGCTAAAGGTATTTGGAACAAGTTGAAGGAGTTGTATATGAAGAAATCAATCACAAATCGACTGATCTTGTTGCAGACTTTATTTACCTACAAGATGAAGGAAGGAACTCCACTAAAAGCGCACTTGAATGTGTTTGATGATTTACTAACGAAGATGAAGGCGGTAGATTTGAAGATCGAGGAGGAGCAGAAGGCGATGATATTATCTTCAAATCTACCGCCTTCATCTTCGTTAGTAAATCATCAAACACATTCAAGTGCACCTTTAGTGGAGTTCCTTCCTTCATCTTGTAGGTAAAGAAAGTCCGCAACAAGATCAGTCGATTTGTGAGTGATTTCTTCATATACAACTCCTCCAACTTGTTCCAAATACCATTAGCAGTCGTCTCACCACTAATTTCGAAAATAACATTCTCTCCCATGGTAAATTGAAATGTACTGAATGTCCACTCTTCCTTTTCTTCTCTCTCCACATCTGAGATATCCTCTGACAATAAGTGTGTATCAAACACTATCAGATGTACCCGATTCCGCCTAAGAACTGCTTTCATCTTCCATTGTCACTTTTCGAAATCATCATCGTCATTCTACTTGTCGATAACCAATTATGAACCAGAAATTGCATACGATCCATGTTTATAAGAAGCTACACCGCTTGGACCAATTGTTGAGACATTATTTGAATTTGATTCCGGCATTTTTACAGCTATCTACCAACATCAATGCTCTGATATCAAACGTAGAGGAGAAATTTTGATTCAAGATCGTCCAAATAAAACAAAAACCCAATTCAGCGGAAGACGAGATCGTGGTAAACGTGCAAAAACAACCAATCAATATCAAAGACAATCTCAACCCAATCCAAAAGCCAATCACAAACAACACACAAGAGAAATAAATGGGCAATAACGAAAAATAATTCACATAGGGATTTATAGTGCTTCCACTAACAATTTGTTAGTGTACGTTCACCTGAGAGAGAGTCTTTTATTAACACCAATGAAGAGTACAAGAGATTGATTACAATGATCACTCAAAAAGTTTATTTGAGGAGATAAAGAAATGAAGAAAATAGTTTTATGTTAGAAATCCTACAACTTGAATGAGAGATAGAATGAATTGAATTCAGTTGCCTTTCCTTTTCCCTTTAGGCCGCTTTTACAAGACCAATTATTTCATGCCCAAGTTTCTTGACCTCCAAATAAACTTGGTATCCAAATTATTTATTACTTCATGCTCTAGTTTCTTGACCTTCAAGTAAGCTTGGCACGCAAGTTATCTATCCTTTCTTTTCATAAGAAATTTTTCCTTTTATTGATTTAACATCACCAAATTTAACCGATGAAATCCCATAACTAGCTTTCAGACCCCCCCAAAGAGTATAGACCATTGGTGCTCTGAGTTTCAATTTATAAAATCATGTTTAATCTTCACACATTTTCCATATTATAAATCATAGTTTTAAACCCGTCATTGTTGTGAAGAGTTCATCGGAAGTACTATTTTGACATTTCCACATGTCATTGATGTAATAGAGTTGTCATGTATAATATATTCTTAGTTTCATACATCATGCTTTTACCCCTGTATAAAAATTTCCCTACTATGATCGACAAGAGTCCAATTTTAGCAGTGTAATATTGTTGCAACGTGAATTTTCTTATATAGATTTTTTGTATACTTGATAATGTCCAATTTAGTAGCAGTGTAATATTGTTGCAACGTGATTTTTCTTATATAGATTTTTTGTATACTTGATAATACATGCATTTCAGTAAGTTCCATGTTTTATTACACATATTAAACTCAAAGCTGATATTTTATACTTGGTTCAGGGAGCTGTGACTTGTACACGGGGAAGTGGGTATATGACAAAGTTGGCCCTCTTTATACTAACAACACATGTCCTATCATAACACAAATGCAAAATTGTCAAGGCAATGGAAGGCCAGACAAAGAGTACGAGAACTATAGATGGAAGCCTGATCAATGCGACCTTCCACGGTTCAATCCGAGGAATTTTTTGGAGATGATGAGGGGAAAGACGATTGCTTTTGTTGGAGATTCTGTCTCCAGGAATCAATATGAATCATTGATTTGCATTCTATGGCAGGCAAGCTCATAATACTTAATGAATGTTTCATAATTTGATTTTATATTAAAAAAAAAAATATTAATTATGATTTGGATTAGTCTTTCCTATGCTAATTTATTATCATTTTTACAAAGGAAATTGTAATTCTTTATGCCCTCTCTCTTGACTGAAAATTTGTGATTATGAGAGAGTTGACATTTTTATCTACATTTGAATGTTAACATCAAGCCTTGTGTTAAATTCTGCATCTTATCTGACCTAATGTTTGGTGTGAAAAAACTTATTGGTAAGGTAGTTGTTTGATGTCTCTACCATGAGTCACAGTATAATTATCATCGTAATAGTTTATTATGTGACGATATACTTGAAAGTACACCACTGATTAAAGCTGTTAGATATTGATTTAGTATCTGTTGTTTTTCACGCTGGTAAACAATAGATGATCCGAAGGAAGCAAATGAACAAGTATACCACAATTGTTCGAATATGTATGCACTATTTAGATGTGCATGTGTGTGTATATATTATACACCGTGTATAATATTTGACACGGTGTTAATCATATGTATTTATTTTTTTTAAAAAAAGAGCACTGATTTCTTAGTTGCAACTTTCACCGCTGCAGCAAGTACACCATTGATTAAAGCTGTTAGATATTGATTTAGTATCTGTTGTTTTTCACGCTAGTAAACAATAGATGATCTGAAGGAAGCAAATGAACAAGTATACCACAATTGTTCGAATATATATGCACTATTTAGATGTGCATGTGTGTGTACATATTATACACCGTGTATAATATTTGACACGGTGTTAACCATTTGTATTTATTTTTTTGAAAAAAGAGCACTGATTTCTTAGTTGCAACTTTCACCGCTGCAGCAAACACCATTATCCAAGTGATTAAGACATTTTGATATGATGCGAGATGTCATAGGTTTGAATCACACAACCCACCTGCCATGTAGTATGTTATATATATATGTGTGTGTGTGTATATATATATATATATATATATATATATATATATATATATATATATATATTCACACACACACAATCTAAACTTGTATGCAAGGTACTCAATTTCGAGGAAAAAAGAAAGGGAAAAAAAGAAAACTCGCTTTCAGCACCACAAAGCAATTCGTTTACACCATTTCACCGTCATATGGCTATATTTTTATTCATGCTTGGTTTAAACACAGTAACCTAGTAGCTCAACATGTATGACTTTATGGCTGACAAATAAAAATGAAGATATTAATTGTTATCTGATGATTCTGATAAAAAGATTAAACGTTATGATGTTAATAGAACATGCAATGGTTGAATTTCGATGATGGCACCAAACCTTTGCCCACTAGCCTCAGTATACATACATACATATTTTATGATTAGTGCTTGTACCCTGTGTTTGATATTTGATCTGTGTTAAATCCCACAGTATGGGGAAGATAGTAAAAATGCATGGTATAATTTGGTCCACCTCAACTACTACTAATTTGGTCCACCTCAACTACTACAAAGACATATAACACAGGAACATAACATTTTTCTTTGTTTAAACAGGAAGAAGCACCAAAGAACCGAGGAAGTCGAAAAATGCAGAGATGGTACTTCCAGTCCACCTCAACCACGATAGTCCGCATCTGGTCCTCATGGCTCGTCCACCAAACCCCTGATCCTTTCCACTTCGCTCCCAAAGGAATCCCCAAACTCTTCCTCGATGTCCCCGATGAAACCTTCATGGAACACCTCCCATCGTTCGACGTTCTGATCATCTCCTCCGGCCACTGGTTCGCCAAACAATCCGCATACATCCTCAACGACACCATCGTCGGTGGCCAGCTATGGTGGCCTAAAACTTCCCCCAAAATGCAAGTAAACAACGTCCAAGCTTTCACAATATCGGTTGAGACATCTATTTCGGCCATAGCGAAGCATCCCAGTTTTACTGGTTTGGCGATTGTGCGATCGTACTCTCCCGATCATTATGAAGGCGGGGCTTGGAACACGGGCGGGTCTTGCACGGGCAAGGTGAAACCGCTCGATAAGGTGGTGAGGAACGGGTTCACGGACGCGATGCTTGAGAAGCAGAGGAGTGGGTTTCGAAGAGCTGTGGAGAGGGTGGGTGGTGGAGGGAGCAAGGTAAAGTTCATGGATATTACGGAGGGGTTTGGGTACCGGGCTGATGGGCATCCGGGTCCGTTTAGAAGTCTTGACCCAAATAAGGTTACTAAGAGGGGGGCGGATGGTAAGCCGCCTCCTCAGGATTGCTTGCATTGGTGCATGCCTGGACCTGTTGATACTTGGAATGAGATTGTGATGGAGTTGATTAGAAGGGAGTTTTAGTGAGTTTTCACGTAAATGTAGTCCATTTGTGAACCATTCTGTTTATAATGTAATCTTGTTATTTATGATTGTTACGACAAACTGAACTGAAAGAAAAGCTGGTTTTTGTGGTGTATATGACCTTTTTATCATAAGCTGGGTTTTTGTGGTGTATATGACCATGTCTGGGATGCTCAAAACCTGCGATGGAGCATTGCTCTCTTGCCTATAAAAGAGAAAATTATAAAAGCTGGAAATAAGCAGTTCGCCAACCTACGAATTTAGCAGAGTCGGTGACGGTAAATAAAGAACAGTATAGTCCATGCAGATGCACTTCAAACCAAAAGTGTGTTATAAACCATATAGGGTGCGTTCGCAGTCAAATTTAGGCACGTGCATATTTTTTTTTGCGTTCGACGCAAGCACGTTTTCCCCGTTGAAATGGAACGATTATTGAAAGCTGAAAATTGAACCCATGACGTCCGACACGTCGAACGCGTCCGACGCCAAGGGTTAATTTTTGTTAGTAACGCTGTTTGCACGGATGATTTGTGCGTAGATTAAAATGGACGGAAAGTGCCCATCTTTGACACTTTTAATATATATGTATGAGTATTAAGTCTTCATGTTAATTCAAGGATTTTTGGTTTTATTTCAATTGTGTTTATAGTTTGTATAATTAAATATATACCAAGCTACTCAAGATGTTTTGGCGATGTGGGACTAAATACACATAAGAAACATTAATTGTCATACACATATGAAACATTAATTAAAATTAAACGTTTAAATTAATACAAAACAAACAAATTAACAAGTAAATACCCCGTTCAAATGCCTCGCTAAAATACCCCGTTCGTAGCTAAAAACACATTCCCCGTTCGCTACAGTACGACGCTCAAATTCCCCGCTTAAATGCCACGCTCAAATACCCCGTTCACGTTCGTTAAGAACGCACCCATAAGCTTTTAAAGATAAAACCAATTTTTTTGAAAATGTTAAAGATAAAAACAATATTGTTAGTATGTTATATTTAGTCATAGATAACGCAAATTATGAGGTATCAAGCTAAGCAAAAAGAACAAGGCAAATCTTGCTATTCGATTTACACTTTTGGCCACCAAAACTAAATGCACCCTAAATATTTCAAATTTCTTCTGCTGGTCACCGTCTAAATTAATAACTTAAAATTGAAGAGGCCACCTACACCTTTCTCTACACGAACACTTCTTACCTCACTTACATCATGCATTATGTCTTTTGAGTCATTTGATCAAACATCTTGCATCATATTATCACAACCATCCTGTATATCGTCTAATTTATCATCATTCAAATACTTCATTTATCAAACGACCAAAATAAGTTAATGTATCAATTTGTAAAAGAAGATACGTAAGTTATACGGATAAAAACCGTATATGTCAAAACTTACATTGTCATTCTCTATTACAATGTTGTCAAATATAATGTTCTCCAAACTTAAAATTTTCAACAGAGCGGAAAAAATATCCTAAAACGCAATGAAAAACCTTAACCATTAAAAAAACTCTAACAACATGTTCTATAACATAATAAAAAACAATAAAAATCAAACAATCCTAACCTCTTTTTTATCTTCATCTTCCTTCTCTATTAGGTACAAAAGAATATCTGTTTTTGTTAGGTTTTGGATTTGAAATTGAGAAGTACATGTTTTTCTTAGGAGAAATACAGTGATGAATGATTGAGTGAAAGAATAATAAATGGTGGCCAGAAGAATATAAAAAATAATCATTTGTATTAAATTCAGAATGGTAGCTGGAAGTGTAAATCAGGACGTGAATAGTAGCACTCTTCTTCAAGCTTCGTTAGTATTAACCATACACTGCAACATCAACACAACGACACTAAATATTACCGTATGTAAATGTTGACTGTTTCCGTTAACCGATCAAATTCAATTAACAAACAGACAAAAGGTATTTGGAAAAGAGGTATCAAGAGATTCTATGTTTATCTATCTATCTATATCTGTATTATAATACTAATACCAAGTATGATTTCCTCAGCTCTGAAGCCCTCTTGAGTTTCTAATGAAAATTTTCATATGTATTCTAAAATTGAAAAGTTTTTTTTTTCTTTTTTGACAATTCATCATTCCCTTTATTTTCTTCCCTTCTAAACCCTACTTTTTAACTTATAAAAATGAAAAATAAAATAAAGGTTCAGTTAGTTTTTTTAGCACAACAAGCCGGTTTTTTATAGTGAATCATGCCACTTTTTGTTAGAACAGAGAAAAAGGAAAAGATATTCTCCACAAGCATTGCTTCTACTACAAAAGTAAAGTGGACAAACTGTTACAAGAGTTACACTGGGTGCCTAATCTATTAAAAGTCCCATGGCTAACACTACTAGAAAGGGCTCATTTTGCAACGACCCTGAGCAACGGCTAAAAAAGCGGTCGTCGCTAGCCGTCGCTTAATTTCCTGTATATCAAAACCGAGCCATGGCTTTCTTCCCCATTTCTTACTAAGCAAATAAAGAAAAATTAAACCCTATACCGTCCCCCCCCCCAAGACGTTGTTGCGATTTCACCGATTCTACACCCCAATTCTCACTTCCAAGCTTCCAAATTTGGTTAGGTATGTTCTCTAACCCTATTTTATGTTAATTAGGGTTAATTTAAATGTTTGTATGAGTTTGCAAAATCAGTTGTCATGGATATGAAATTGGTTGCCTTGTGAGATAAATATGATGTTGATTGTATTCTAGTTTGATTTGAGAATAAATGTAATTGATTAGGAGGTTTGAAAACGATGATTATCACATATGTAATTGATTTAGGAGCATGAAAACGATGATTATTGTAGGATCTAAATTAACCCTAGAGGGGGGGGGGGGGGTGAATAGGGTTAATCGCAGATTTTCACAGAATAATTAAATAATCACAGCACAGATAATAATCAGAATAAATGCGGAAAATAAATAACACACAGATATACCCAGCTTCGGCAAAACCCTGCCTACTGCTGCATTCCCCAAGGTTTCGACTAGGAGTTAAAACAATCTCTACGCTTACAATCCCCTGTAAACTCGCGACACTCGCTCCCAACTGTTCTTAACCCTACGCTCAAAACCCTGCACTGGTTTTTATCCCCAAAACCAGATTTTCCCGAATTACAAACCCTGTAATTCGTCTCCCTAGTTTTAGAGACAAACTAGAAAACTCTAGACTTGATAGCAAATTGAAATTAAAGAAGAACAAAAAAAAAAACTTTTAAAACTTTGAAAACCCTAGTAATTAAAAAACGGTTATCCCCTTTAGTTAAAGACTTGGCCGGCCCCCTTTAGTTATTGCTTTAATACTTTATTTTGCTCGATCTCTTTCCTTAATGGCGGCGGCTCTTGAGAGATTCCTAGGGTTTCTTTAAATCCCTAAATCGCGAGTGTATGATCCATTCTATGATGCTCGAGTCTGTTTAGCTTTGATCTCTGGAGGCTGGCGCTTTATCTAGGGTTTGTGCTTCTCGTTAAACTCAACTTCGATGGCTCTAGGGTTTCGATCTAGGGTTTCCTTCTGGAATCCGATTCTCTGCAAAATGATTGATCGTACTCTTGCTCTGATGTTTGCCGATGTTGGTCTCGTGCTCTGATGGTTTTCTGATTCTTCGATTTGCAGATTCACTCGATCCAGATCCAAGTGAATATTGGTATGATTTTCCACTTCTAATTTTTCTTTGATTGCGTTGAAACTTGGATGTTTTTTTACTGCCGATGAGGATTGGTGTATTTATAGGATTAAAATCCTAAAATATCTCTGATTTCATGCTTAGACTTGTTCATGATATATACGAAATATTTGGGGCTTGACAACTGCTTTGAATTGAGCTTTTCGTGATTTCTGAAATTTCGTATAAGACTTGGTCTGATATTTTCGTGAATTTTGGACTTGAAATTTTGTTGAAATTCTGAAGGTTTCTTCGAATTTAACCTTGAGTATATTGCATAAATCTTGGACTTGAAGTCTTCTGGAATTCTGATGATTTCTTCGATTCAAATTTTGTGGAGTAATTTTCGTTTATCCTGTATACTTCAAACTTGAATTTTCTGCTTTTAAATCAATCCCTTGATTTTTGAACCTTGAAATCTTTCAAACTTGTATGTGAATTCCTGAATACTCGCATGAGAATTCTGGGCTTTCTCTAGTTGAATTAGTAACTTGAATGATTTTTCTGAATATATTTCATAAGTTTAAACCCTGATTTCTGGAATTTTTAAAAGATTCTTTGAATCATTCTTTTCAAAAACAAAAACATTTTTCCTGTCTTTGATATGAACAGTTGCTTCTTTTAAAAAAAACTGGACAGCTACTTTAGCCTCGGCCTTGAATTGCTTTATAAAAAAAATTATATGAACAGATGCTACATTTGATCTTGGTACTGCCTTGATCAAACTGTTTTCCTGTTAGCATGTTGTCTGTATTTCCCTTTTGTGCTTGACTTGCTGTATATTGTACTTCAGACTTGAGTTTTGTTTTGAGTTGATACTACACTGGCATTTTCCCATTGAATAGAAACAATTCTTGATCATTGATACTTCACTTTGTAATCTTGGGTTCTTGGTATTTTGCCTACTGCTTGTGCACTCTATTCTTGTTCCTTTTGTACATTCTTACATGCTGCTTTATCCTGTGTTCTCTTGTTCACTTGTACATACTGAAGTACTTGCAATGCACTGCTCGACCACATTGATTTCATTGCTGAATGTGCTGCTTTAATGTATATGCTGTAGCTAATATATTTGTACACCATGTATATCACCCAAGTCTTGTTGTTTCATGGCTCGTCTGCTTGATTCAATACTGTTTTGTCATGCATTTTTCTGGTATTTCTTGATAACTTTTTGAATTGATAACAGTATGTGCTACCCTTGCTTGTTGCACCAGACAGGTTGGTTTGCTATATTCATGTTTTAAAAAAAACTGATGTACTGCCATATACATCAATCCATTCTCATTCATGCTAAGGCTGCTGGTATATATATATATTCGCCCATGCTTGTGTATTCACATGAACATGCTGTATTACCATTGTTTTAAAAATATTTGCTTGAACTGTGTAGTTTCCTGTGTGCCACTGTTTGTAATTGCTGTGTGTCCAATATCCCATGTTAATTGATCATGCAGTATTGCACTTATCTCACCATGCATCCTTGCACACTTGTATGTTGCTTCTGTAGTTGTTGTATATTCATGACCCTTGTTCTATTCATACATGAAAGTATTCATGCTTCTGCTGCCATGTTGATGCTTGTACACTTGATCTTATTTGTCTTGTCAAAAACTTGCTGGTTCGACCATGTACTTTGACTATGTCCATGTTCATGAGTATATTGCGTTGAGTCGAGATGGTCCAAGTGGCTACTCCTCAATCGCGACACTGGATTGGCGTGGCAGTGCACACGTGTCTACACGTGTGTATATGCAGCCATCCAGACGAGTTTTTCTGTCCCTGCATATCAGACCAAGTCTAGAAAAAATGATGAGAAACACACCGTAATTCTGAGGCAAATAAAATTTAAAAAATAAATTTTTATTTGCTTTTATTTAATTTTATTTTTGTTGCAGTCTACTGTGTGTGTTCTTTTGTATGAACAGGTATGAAGATGACTGAATTGACTGTGGAATGCTGTGAATTCAAGAAGACTGAAGACGATGATATTCATATGTGTTGGTATATACGAGTGAACTGTATAGAAATGTAGTGTGTATGAAAGTGTAAGTGTTGTAAAGAGGAGCTAAGTACGAAATTGAATATATTGAAATGTATATCAGTGATGTATGTACAAATAGTGGAGTTGTAAATCTGTACTGTTTAAATATCGAAATAAAATATTCTTATTCAAATAAAATACTGTGTGAATATTTAAATTTCTGTACGATTGTATTTTATTTAAATAGAAATATTATATTCGTGTCTGATGTGTAGTATACCAGTACAGTTACAAACACATTCAATAATAAAATATATTTGGTTGTTATCATCAAACAAAAATCATATAATTGTGTATACAACACTGTTATATACAACAATCTCCCCCTTTTGATGATGACAAACAAATAAAAGATTTTGAATGTGTTTTGAACGTGAAATATATTACTCCCCCTATTTGTTTGCTCCCCCTACAACTAAACTCCCTCTATATATGTGAAAAAATATAAATGATGAAATCCAATTGACCATTCTCCCTCTAGATATTTAATTTCAATCTTAAAATATTTTTGAATTAAATACTCATCAGTCAAAATCTTGACAATTCTCCCCCTTTTGTTATCATCAAAAGGATAATAGAAATCGAAACAGTGATGAATATTGACTATAAATATAAATTCAAATTAAGAGAGAGAATATATATTGCAGATCCCATTTAATCAAACAAAAATCATAATAATATTTAAATCAGAAGCAAATTTCACTTTCAGAATGAATGGATTTACGATGGATTTTATCGAATGAGGAGAGTTCAATAAAAATTGAATATTTGAATATGAATTTTAAAAATTTTAAATATGCTAAAAAAGTGTTAAGCACTTTCTAACCACGCATAGCCCAAAGGTCTTTTAAATGGGGTTAGTAGTAACTTAACTTTATCCTCTCTAATGAGTTCCATCCATGCACAGCCCGAAGGTCTTTTAAGTGAGAATGGAAGCACATAGAAATTAAGGTAATTCACCCACGCATAACCGCGAGGATTTTTAAATGGGAGTGAATACCAAGGATAAATTATTTATTTATTTATTTTTATTTTATTTTTATTTTTTTAATTTCAAGAATAATTAGAACTCCCCAAATTAAATAAAACCATGATGAATGACAGAAATATGGTAGATATAGAAGATGGTCGTGAAATAAGCTCTAATTCAAAGATATTATAAAATTTGTCCAATCATCATGTGATTTAAAATAATATCTCCTCTAGTTAAGAATTATACCATAGTCACAACTCATCACAATTTCATAAATCTATTAACGATTTTGATGAGTCACAAACTGGTTCAAATTAATCAATAATTTCAATTTTTGAATAAATAATCAAGAATAATTTTAAAATTGAAAATATTAATTTCAAGAGGAGTTTTTAAAAAAATGCAAGTTGAAAATCAGCTTAAAAAAAATCAATCAGTTAGAAAATGAAATTTTCTAATATTTTTAACACTGATTGCTCCTAGACAATTTTTAAAACCATTTATATATTAATTCAAATTGTCTTTGAATTTTAACTAAATCCAGTTACTGATTTTCTAACTTATCTTAAATGAATCAAATCAATTTCCTTATCAGAGCAGCACAAGATCATTTTCAAAGCACGAATCACAAGTGACATCATCAGAGAATTTTTTATAATCACCTAAAAATTAATTGTTTGAAATCTTATCAAATCTGAAGATAATTGTTTGAAATCACCAAAAAAAATCAATTTTTTATAATCCAAGAATTTCAACAATCCATAATGAATGATTTCAAAAACAGCCAAGTAAAAAATAAACTAAAAAGAATAAAAGTACGAGTTTAGAGATCATACCTGTCTTACCATAATCAATGTGATGCAATGAATCTCCAACTCTGAATCTATGGCTAAGGAACTCCAAATAATTCGATATATGAATCAACTTGAATTTTATCTAACTTAAGCACAGTTGTTCCTCAGCCTCCCACAGTACCTAAATGTTTATTTGATCGAGTGGTCTAACAAAAGTTGTTTTACTACTCTTATCTCCGTTTACACGTTTTGGTACCCAAACCCGTTTATATAACAATCCATTACTACTCACTAGCGTACCCTTTGGAACCCAAATTTGTTTAGATTTGCTTAAATTTATTTTGTTAATTTTTGGAATCCAAACAGATTTAAATGAATTGTTTTTAAACGAGTTATCAATTTGTTTATGATTTATAAACCCTTTGAAATTATTAAATTTCAAAAATTCAATTTGATCGTTTTCAAAGCCAATTAAAGGATTTTTAAAATCATTAAAATTTTGTTTTTCAACTTGATCAGATTCAAATCCAAGTCCCTTTTTATTCTGAACAAAAAATTGATTTTTTAACAACATATTCAACGATTTCTCTCCTTTAGAAAATTTAGTCAAAGCTGACTCAAGTCGTTGAATTTTAAATTTGAGATCGCTATTTTCTTTCATTAAATTTGAACAACGATTAATAGCGATTTTCCTTTTTTCAGCATCAGTTTGTTTTAAAATCAAATTTTCGTTTTCAAGTGCTTTGATTCTAGCATTGGACTTGGAAATTTCAATTTCAAATTGTTCTCGCTTTTCAAAATCAAGTTTTTCAGATTCTCTAAACTTTTCAATCACCTTTTCAAAATCAAGATTTTTATTTTTCAAATTCATGTTTTCACTTTTAAGTAACTCAAGATCAGTTTTTAATTTTAAAAAATCGTTACTCAAAAATTGACATTTTTCACATTCTGAAAGCGGTGAATTCTTAACTTTTTCAAGTTTTGTTTCTAAACTGTTATTTTCTTGAACTAGTTTTGATCTATCAGATTTTAATTTCTTAACTTTTAGTTCAAGAGAATCAACGGTTTTTGTGAGATCGTGACACATTAGAATTAAATCTTTATAAGTAAAATTCGATACCTCACTTGAATCCTCTTCACTACTTTCTGAAACAAAATGAGCCATAAGACACAAATTAGCTTCCTCTTCTTCACTTTCAGAAACTTCTTCTCCTTCTTCGTCATCCCATGTAGCAGCAAAGGCTTTCTTCTTTCTTCTGAACTTCTTCTTCTTTTCATTTTTAAGATGTGGGCAATTTGGTTTGATATGTCCGGGTTTCTTGCAATTGTAGCAAAACACTTCATCGTTTGAACTATCTGAACTTTCAGACTTGTCGGTTTTTGAATTCTTCTTTCGTGGTTTGTATTTTCCTTTGGCCCACTTTTTCAAAACCATGGCTAGCTCTTCAGCGGGATTATCATCATTACTTTCAACAGAATTATTTAGAGCGATCGTCTTTTTCTTTGATTCAGAATTCTTTCGTTCTTCTCTTGCTTTTAACTCCATCTCGTAAGTTATCAGATTTCCGATCAACTCTTCCATGCTTACTTTATTCAGATCTTTTGATTCTTGAATCGCCGTCACCTTTGCTTCAAAATTCATCGGTAGCACTCTCAGTATCTTTCTGATCAATTCCACTTCGGTATAGGTTTTGCCAAGAGCTTTTGCATTGTAGACCAGTGATGAGAAGCGTCCATACATCTCTTTTATATCTTCGTCTTTTTGCATAGAGAAATTTTCATATTCGTTGCTGAGTAGAGCGAGACGAGATTCCTTCACTTGAGATGTCCCTTCGTGTGTGACCTCCAACGTATGCCATATTTCCTGTGCTGTCTCACAATGAGAAATTCGATTAAATTCAGTTTTATCAAGAGCACAAATTAAAGCATTCATTGCTTTGGCATTAGTTGAAAATAATTTTTTATCATTAGCATCCCACCTATCTTTTGATTTAGGAATTTCAACACCACTAACAATAACAGTGGGAGATTTATAACCCGTTTCAATAATATCCCACACATCATAATCGACAGAACTTAAGTAAATTTTCATCCTAGCTTTCCAATAGGCATAATCAGTTCCATTAAACATTGGTGGCCTAGCTATGGACTGACCCTCAGAAAAAGCGTTGTTTGACAAATTCATGACTCTAGAGTTAAAAATACCTGCTCTGATACCACTTGTAGGATCTAAATTAACCCTAGAGGGGGGGGGGGGGTGAATAGGGTTCATCGCAGATTTTCACAGAATAATTAAATAATCACAGCACAGATAATAATCAGAATAAATGCGGAAAATAAATAACACACAGATATACCCAGCTTCGGCAAAACCCTGCCTACTGCTGCATTCCCCAAGGTTTCTACTAGGAGTTAAAACAATCTCTACGCTTACAATCCCCTGTAAACTCGCGACACTCGCTCCCAACTGTTCTTAACCCTACGCTTAAAACCCTGCACTGGTTTTTATCCCCAAAACCAGATTTTCCCGAATTACAAACCCTGTAATTCGTCTCCCTAGTTTTAGAGACAAACTAGAAAACTCTAGACTTGATAGCAAATTGAAATTAAAGAAGAACAAAAAAAAAAAAAAAACAAAAAAAAAACTTTTAAAACTTTGAAAACCCTAGTAATTAAAAAAGGGTTATCCCCTTTAGTTAAAGACTTGGCCGGCCCCCTTTAGTTATTGCTTTAATACTTTATTTTGCTCGATCTCTTTCCTTAATGGCGGGGGCTCTTGAGAGATTCCTAGGGTTTCTTTAAATCCCTAAATCGCGAGTGTATGATCCATTCTATGATGCTCGAGTCTGTTTAGCTTTGATCTCTGGAGGCTGGCGCTTTATCTAGGGTTTGTGCTTCTCGTTAAACTCAACTTCGATGGCTCTAGGGTTTCGATCTAGGGTTTCCTTCTGGAATCCGATTCTCTGCAAAATGATTGATCGTACTCTTGCTCTGATGTTTGCCGATGTTGGTCTCGTGCTCTGATGGTTTTCTGATTCTTCGATTTGCAGATTCACTCGATCCAGATCCAAGTGAATATTGGTATGATTTTTCCACTTCTAATTTTTCTTTGAGTGCGTTGAAACTTGGATGTTTTTTACTGCCGATGAGGATTGGTGTATTTATAGGATTAAAATCCTAAAATATCTCTGATTTCATGCTTAGACTTGTTCATGATATATACGAAATATTTGGGGCTTGACAACTGCTTTGAATTGAGCTTTTCGTGATTTCTGAAATTTCGTATAAGACTTGGTCTGATATTTTCGTGAATTTTGGACTTGAAATTTTGTTGAAATTCTGAAGGTTTCTTCGAATTTAACCTTGAGTATATTGCATAAATCTTGGACTTGAAGTCTTCTGGAATTCTGATGATTTCTTCGATTCAAATTTTGTGGAGTAATTTTCGTTTATCCTGTATACTTCAAACTTGAATTTTCTGCTTTTAAATCAATCCCTTGATTTTTGAACCTTGAAATCTTTCAAACTTGTATGTGAATTCCTGAATACTCGCATGAGAATTCTGGGCTTTCTCTAGTTGAATTAGTAACTTGAATGATTTTTCTGAATATATTTCATAAGTTTAAACCCTGATTTCTGGAATTTTTAAAAGATTCTTTGAATCATTCTTTTCAAAAACAAAAACATTTTTCCTGTCTTTGATATGAACAGTTGCTTCTTTTAAAAAAAACTGGACAGCTACTTTAGCCTCGGCCTTGAATTGCTTTATAAAAAAAATTATATGAACAGATGCTACATTTGATCTTGGTACTGCCTTGATCAAACTGTTTTCCTGTTAGCATGTTGTCTGTATTTCCCTTTTGTGCTTGACTTGCTGTATATTGTACTTCAAACTTGAGTTTTGTTTTGAGTTGATACTACACTGGCATTTTCCCATTGAATAGAAACAATTCTTGATCATTGATACTTCACTTTGTAATCTTGGGTTCTTGGTATTTTGCCTACTGCTTGTGCACTCTATTCTTGTTCCTTTTGTACATTCTTACATGCTGCTTTATCCTGTGTTCTCTTGTTCACTTGTACATACTGAAGTACTTGCAATGCACTGCTCGACCACATTGATTTCATTGCTGAATGTGCTGCTTTAATGTATATGCTGTAGCTAATATATTTGTACACCATGTATATCACCCAAGTCTTGTTGTTTCATGGCTCGTCTACTTGATTCAATACTATTTTGTCATGCATTTTTCTGGTATTTCTTGATAACTTTTTGAATTGATAAGAGTAGGTGCTACCCTTGCTTGTTGCACCAGACAGGTTGGTTTGCTATATTCATGTTTTAAAAAAAACTGATGTACTGCCATATACATCAATCCATTCTCATTCATGCTAAGGCTGCTGGTATATATATATATTCGCCCATGCTTGTGTATTCACATGAACATGCTGTATTACCATTGTTTTAAAAATATTTGCTTGAACTGTGTAGTTTCCTGTGTGCCACTGTTTGTAATTGCTGTGTGTCCAATATCCCATGTTAATTGATCATGCAGTATTGCACTTATCTCACCATGCATCCTTGCACACTTGTATGTTGCTTCTGTAGTTGTTGTATATTCATGACCCTTGTTCTATTCATACATGAAAGTATTCATGCTTCTGCTGCCATGTTGATGCTTGTACATTTGATCTTATTTGTCTTGTCAAAAACTTGCTGGTTCGACCATGTACTTTGACTATGTCCATGTTCATGAGTATATTGCGTTGAGTCGAGATGGTCCAAGTGGCTACTCCTCAATCGCGACACTGGATTGGCGTGGCAGTGCACACGTGTCTACACGTGTGTATATGCAGCCATCCAGACGAGTTTTTCTGTCCCTGCATATCAGACCAAGTCTAGAAAAAATGATGAGAAACACACCGTAATTCTGAGGCAAATAAAATTTAAAAAATAAATTTTTATTTGCTTTTATTTAATTTTATTTTTGTTGCAGTCTACTGTGTGTGTTCTTTTGTATGAACAGGTATGAAGATGACTGAATTGACTGTGGAATGCTGTGAATTTAAGAAGACTGAAGACGATGATATTCATATGTGTCGGTATATACGAGTGAACTGTATAGAAATGTAGTGTGTATGAAAGTGTAAGTGTTGTAAAGAGGAGCTAAGTACGAAATTGAATATATTGAAATGTATATCAGTGATGTATGTACAAATAGTGGAGTTGTAAATCTATACTGTTTAAATATCGAAATAAAATATTCTTATTCAAAAAAAATACTGTGTGAATATTTAAATTTCTGTACGATTGTATTTTATTTAAATAGAAATATTATATTCGTGTCTGATGTGTAGTATACCAGTACAGTTACAAACACATTCAATAATAAAATATATTTGGTTGTTATCATCAAACAAAAATCATATAATTGTGTATACAACACTGTTATATACAACAATTATCACGTATGCAATTGGGTTTATGCTGATTGTATTGTTGGTTGATTGTGTTGAGTAAGAAATGATTTGAGAAAAAAGTGAAATAAACCTGATTGTTTACCCGTAGTAAATGGATTATAATTATCGAAACGGTGTCATGTTATTTTCATTGTCATGTTATTTTCATAATTCTCATTGTCATGTTATTTCACAAATTAAACGCGCTTAAAAATATTTTTTAGACACCATGTAGTTAACGCGCTGAGTGTAGGCGGAAAAGGTGCAAGGCGCAACTATATACATGGTTTTTTTGAAGTTTAAGGCGCAACTATTTGTGAAGCGAAAAAAAAAACAAAACAAAACATAAACAAGCCCAAATCGCAAAAAACGCGCTTTTTTCATTTGAATTGTTTTTTTGGTTTAAACTTAAGTTGAATGTTTTTTGACTACTTATGTGAACCCCTTAGATAAATTTGGCCCCGTTTGACAAGTGTTGTATATGATTTATATGGGTATTCGTTTTTACACAAAACGGAAATCTATATTCATCTGATACAATATTCGTTGGATTTTTCCTAGTATCGGACAAGTTACAAATATAATAACGTAAGTATATTTTATAAATCATTTCAGTTTAAACGGTTAACAAAGTTTCGATGGCACTTCCTTTTTGCTCCCTGTGTACACGCATTTGTGTACGATACAGGGCCAAAGGGAAGTGCTGCCGAAATTTTGTTGAACCGTTTAACCTGAAATGATTTATAAATTATGCTTATGTTATTATATTTGTAATGGGAAGTACGTAGGCCGGCCGTCAAAGTAAAAAAGAAATAAACAAAAAACTGAAAACATGCGATAGTTATAAATCAAATTTTACAAGATTTAAAATAGTATAAAGTGTTACGTTTTATATCGAACTTTCTAACATATTTGTTGCAAATCAGGAAAATGTATCAAATTTAATATTGACTGCATTATTAATGATAGTATTCACATTTATAATATTGATTGCATTATTTTACATCATCGTGTATCAAATTTAATAGAAAGTAGCAGCTAGAAATAAAGCAAATAGAGAAAAGAATCCTGCTCTACACCGTGGTGGCTCAAAATCATTCCAACAGCAGAGAAGGGATTTGGTATAAATTTTAAATATTTGTAGTACATGTTCAGATAAAAATTTAGTGTATATAATCCAGTCTTATCTTTAATAATTTTATTACTGTATATTTACTCAGTTTATAAAGCACGGAAGAGAGCCTTCGCTGGCAGACGTGTTCAGACACACACATGCGGTGGAGCACACCGATGAAGAAGGAAATGTTACGTATGAGTGGGCTGATCCGAAGAGTGAACGTATAATGGTAAATATGTTTATCTGTATAAATTAAAATGTTTCATACTCGTTCTTATCACAGTATATAAATAATTTTATAGCACTTGTCTTAAAATTATATTGCTATTGCAGGGGAAGTATGATGCAGCGGCTGCTAAAGTGATAGAGACTAGTGGACAAGAGCTTACAGTTGCAGAGTCTGATAGCATATGTCATTCTATCACTGATCCGCCTACCCGGGGACGTCGATATGGTTTCGGCAATCACGAGGTAAGACTTTTTTTAGACATAAATTACGGCAATCACGATGGTATTTATACGTGTGTATTGATATATACGTGTGTATTGATATTATTTACATGTTTAACACAAACTAGTAAAAATATGTTTAAATAACTTTAATGTGAACTTATTTATTTCACAGGCCGTTCAGCGTGGCTATAAGAGGTCTATGGAAGAGGCGACTATTGCTCTGATGCAGGAGCAGATGAATGAGCTGATGGACTGGCGAAAAACCCAGATGCAACAGGATATAGACGAGCGCATCGCTGCTTACTTTCAGGAGCATGTTTTTATGCCTAGGGAGGGAGGACAGGGAGACGATTCTGCTGTGTATCGAGAGGAAGACGAAGGCGACGATGAGGAAGAGGATGATGAGTAGTACTGTAGGTGCTCATTTTTTTGACTTACGCTCTGGTATGTACATATACTTGGTTTTTCATATGTTAGATGCACGTACGACGGTATATGATGTGTTTGGACATGTATGGACATGTATGACGGTTTGTGGACGATGGTATGTTGCGTTTTGAGATGTATAACGTTATTTGAACGAGTTATGTTATGATGGGGTTTTTAATTTTGTTTTTTTATATATTTGATGATGATATGGTATGATGGATTGTTTGTTGATGAGTATTGGTGAATTAATGGGATGATAGTGGTGTGGTATTGGTTTTTGCATTGAATTGTTGTTGTGTGGCTTGATGGAAAGGAATTGCTGTGTGCTGTGAATTTTATGCTTCAGGTTTTGCGATGGCTAGCGACGGCCTTATGGTCATTACATAGCGACGGCTAACGACGGCTAACAACGCCTATTTGTAACGGTTTTGCGACGGCTAGTGACGGCTGTTTGGTCAAAGAAACGACTTGCCACGTAAGGTGACACGTGTCTACTGGCCGTTGCTAAACCAGCGGCGGAGCCGCCGCTAAACCCGTTGCTATTCCTGTTGGCGACGACAGTAATAGCGACGACATATAGCGACGGCTAGCGTCGGCCGCCAACGGCTATATGCCATAGCTAAATACTGTGTGTCTTGTAGTGTAACCTTCAGGAGATGAGGGAGAACCATCTGCGTCATGCTCAACAACACCAATAACATGTACAACCCCAGAGAAAAAGCGAACGAGGTCAAGGACATAGCCAAATGAATTGAGCTCATATCTAAATTTCATGTCCTGGGAACTATCCAGAAGAACTAACCTATTCTCTCCCTTGTAGCGCCATCCGTAGTAAGTGTCAAACTCTCACCAACAATACGATAATATAAGCGTCTGTGCCCTCTTTCCTCATTTTCGGAAACAAAAATGTAATATAAACTAGTACGTGGACAGTTTCGCATATCGAAGGGAACATGTATCTATGCCAACTCAATAGGAGGATCAGCTATCTGTGGGACAACAACTTCAGAGGCTTCCGCAACAACGTACAAAGGTAAATCAGTAACAGAAGGTGGCACAATATCAGGTAGCACAGTGGGACAAACATCAGTCGTCTAAACATCAGGTCGTTCATGGTGAACAATTCGCACCCACTTCCAAATGGAAGGGCGGGGAAATGGGTCCTTTGAGCATAAGGAACTAGAACAGAATTCGGACCGCGAGAACAAGACCTAGACAGATGACTGACAAGTGGTACAAATATCTGGCTTTCAAGGGTAACTTACGTAAACCTCTAGAGCGTGATCTTCTTCTTACCTTCAGCTTGGATGACAAATATATGTTTCAACGGGGTGATCTCAATCAAGGCTTTAGCATAAACTTTCTCTTTATGACAAAGAAGATCATTAGAGTCAAAACATTTCACCTTGCTAACTAGGTCAGCAAACTGTTGGAAATAAATGAGAAGATTGGGAAGAAGAGGTTGAGAGATATTGGAGAAATATAAGTCCCACATTGTGTGTGATTTGTGAATATATCTCCATATATACCAAAGCCCAATATGCTATTTCAAAACAAAAGAAATAAGTACATGAAGCATTGAGTGAATGGGGCTATGTAGGCATTAGGCCTTCATAATAAATATTAAAATGTCAAAGATAGGGCCTTGGGGCTCTTGGGGTCTCCTGATTTCAGTGGGCCGCTAACCCGCTAAGGCCTGTTGTGGTTAAACAGATTTGTTTTGAACAGAGCGGCCGTGCCTGTTCGCTTGCACAGCGAACAGGTGCGCCCGTTTCCTTTTAGGCTCGGCCCAGCCGACGCACCCGCGCCCGTACGGACAGTCGCATCTGCCCGGATAACACCCCCTGGCCACTATATAAAGGCTTCATGACAGACCAAAGAAAAAAAACCTGATTCTGTGCTTTCTTCTCTGTAAAATTGTTCTGAAAATTACTCTCTTGCGTTCATTGTTGCTCTGCACTTGAAAGCGCTTCAAATTGCAGAGATCGGTCCGTTTTATCTTGGGAGACAGTTGCTCAATAAGCCGTAGAGGGAGCAATACTGTTTCAAGGAAACAGATTTAATCTGGACTCGGACATTACTGACAGGTACTTCTTTCTACTCTTTGTTTTGCTACGGTTTTTTACTGTTGCAAATCTGGTCACGCTTTTTGCTGTTGCTAATTTTGATTCTACTTCGAATTAGTAACACTTCTTGACGTGACAATTGGATAGTGACAATATATTGATTGCTATCGGGTTCGTACTATATTTACATTGTTACGAACAACAAACTTGAAACAGTATTTTCGTTTTGCAGAAAACGATAATGGTTAAAAGCAATAGTGGTCCTGCTGCGCCAACACCGCCTGTAACCAGTCCTTTTGCACCCGTGGTTACACCAATGGCACTGTCTCGCGGAGAAAGCCAGAAAAATTCACTGGAGCGGACTTCAAACGTTGGCAGCAAAAGATGCTATTTTACTTGACAACATTGGGCCTAGCAAAGTATCTTACAGAAGATGCTCCAGTTGTTGCCGAATTGGAACCAGATCCAGTTAAAGTTGAAGCCCTTAATGCTTGGAAAAATTCTGATTTCATGTGTAAAAATTACATCCTGAATGGCCTCGACAACAGTCTATACAACGTGTACTGCACAGTTGCAACATCCAAACAACTATGGTTGGCTTTGGAAAAGAAATATAGAACTGAAGATGCTGGCATGAAGAAATTCATCGCTGGGAAATTTCTTGACTTCAAAATGGTCGATACAAAAGCTGTGATCAACCAAATTCAAGAACTGCAACTTATCATTCGTCAACTAGAAGATGAAAAGATGACATTTAGCGAATCTTTTCAAGTTGCCGCTGCTATTGAGAAGCTTCCTCCATCGTGGAAGGACTTCAAAAACTACCTAAAGCACAAGCGCAAAGAAATGACAATGGAGGAACTTGTAGTTTGATTGAGAATTGAGGAAGATAATAGAAATTCTGAAAAGAAGATTTCTCAAAATGTGGTTGCCAAAGCAAACGTTGTCGAGACGGACAAGTCCAATAAGAGAAAACATGACAACCAACCTAAGAAGTCAAAGAAATTCAAGGGGTCATGCCATAATTGTGGAAAGAAGGGTCATAAAGCTGCAGAATGTCGCGGCCCACCCAAAATGAAGAAATCAGAAGCAAATGTGGCGGATGTTTCAGACGGTGTTTCTGAAATGGACCTGTGTGCAGTTGTTTCAGAATGCAACCTTGTTGGCAACAACAAGGAGTGGTTTGTAGACACTGGAGCCACTAGGCATATATGCGCAAATAAGTGGATGTTCACAAACTACAAAAGTGCTACTAATGAAGAACAACTGTTTATGGGTAACTCGTCCACATCAAAGGTCGAAGGCAAGGGAAAGATTGTGCTGAAATTGACTTCTGGAAAAGAACTCACTCTAAATGATGTTCTCCATGTTCTAGAAATTCGCAAAAATCTAATTTCAGGATCGTTGCTCAGCAAGCATGGCTTCAAACTGACATTTGTGGCTGATAAATTTGTGTTGTCTAAGAATGGAGTGTACATAGGAAAGGGTTATGTATGTGATGGTCTATTTAAGGCTAATGTAACCACTGTTGTACCAAACAATGATATGAATAAAATTGAATCTTCTGCTTATATGGTTGACTCTCCTAATCTATGGCATTCTAGACTAGGTCATGTGAATTTTGATACTTTACAAAAACCGATCAATCTAGAATTCATACCTAAATGTAGAATTGATTCAAATTACAAATGTCAAATTTGTGCTGAAGCCAAATTGACAAGAACCTCATTTCATCATGTTGAAAGAGAAACCGAACCTCTAGACTTAATACATACTGATGTATGCGACTTGAAAATGTGTCAAACTAGAGGAGGAAAAGGTACTTCATCACATTTATAGATGATTGTACAAGATACTGCCATGTATATCTTCTTAGAAGCAAGGATGAGGCATTCGATATGTTTAAACAGTATAAGGCAGAAGTTGAGAATCAACTCAACAGAAAAATTAAAGCTTTAAGAAGTGATAGAGGAGGAGAATATGAGTTTCCATTTGAGGAATTCTGTGCTGAGCATGGTATAAAACACCAAACTATAGCTCCTTATTCACCTCAATCCAACGGTATAGCCGAACGGAAGAATAGAACTCTTAAAGAAATGATGAATGCCTTACTAATAAGCTCTGGCATGCCGGATAATTTTTGGGGAGAAGCTATTCTTTCGGCAAATCATATTTTGAATAAAATACCACGAAAGAAAACGTCCAAGACTCCCCATGAACTTTGGAAAAATAGACCACCATCCTATAAATACTTAAAAGTGTGGGGGTGTCTTGCCAAAGTAGAAATTCCAAAACCGAAAAAGGTCAAAATAGGACCGAAGACTATAAATTGCATATTCATTAGATATGCTCATAATAGTAGTGCATATCGATTTTTGGTGTACAAATCTGAAATTGATGACATTCATGAAAACACCATTATCGAGTCTCGAAATGCAAGATTCTTTGAACACATTTATCCTCTAAAAACCTCTTTTGAAACAAGTGTTCAAAAGAGGCCAAGAGATCCAGATACTCCTGAGGATAATACTGATCAAAGAAAAATGAATGATGAAACTGAGATAGAGGAACCGAGAAGGAGCAAGCGACAAAGGACCTCAAAATCCTTTGGACCTGATTTCTATGCATATATGATAGAAAATGAACCTCTAACTTATCAACAAGCAATGTCATCTCCCGATGCTCCTTATTGGAAAGAAGCCGTCAATAGTGAGATAGAATCCATTCTACAAAACCATACGTGGGAACTAGTGGATCTCCCTAAAGGATCAAAACCACTAGGATATAAATGGATATTTAAGAAGAAACTAAAGGCTGACGACTCAATAGATAAGTATAAAGCAAGACTTGTAATAAAAGGATTCAGACAGAAGGAAGATCTGGATTACTTTGATACATACTCTCCAGTTACCAGAATAACATCAATTAGGATGCTTATTGCAATCGCATCTATATTGAATTTGGAAATACACCAAATGGATGTGAAAACTGCGTTTTTGAACGGTGAACTGGAAGAAGAAATATATATGCAGCAACCAGAAGAGTTTCTAAGCCAAGGAAATGAAAATAAGGTGTGCAAATTAGTAAAATCTCTTTATGGCCTTAAACAAGCACCAAAACAATGGCATCAGAAATTTGACGAAACAATGTTATCAAATGGATCCAAAATAAATGAATCAGACAAATGCGTCTATATAAAATATATAGATGTTGGATATGTTATTGTTTGTCTCTATGTTGATGATTTACTGATCCTAGGAAATAATAAGGCCATAATAAAATCTACGAAGGACATGCTATCCTCTAGATTTGATATGAAGGACCTAAGAGTGGCCGATGTAATTTTGGGTGTAAAAATTATAAAGACACCACAGGGATATGCGTTATCTCAGTCACATTGCATTGCTAAAATTCTTGAAAAATGCAAGTAGTATAATATAACTACTGCAAAATCACCAGTAGATATGAACCAAAATTGGGTAAAGAACACTGGTGATGGTATATATCAGCTTGAATACTCTCGTATACTGGGAAGTATTATGTATGTCATGAATTGCACTAGGCCTGATATTGCGTACGCTGTAAGCAAGCTAAGTAGATATACCAGTAATCCTGGTAAAAATCATTTGAAAGCAATAATCAGAGTCCTAGGATATCTAAAGTACACACAAAACTATGTGTTGCAATATAATAGGTATCCTTCAGTAATAGAAGGATATAGTGATGCCAATTGGATAACGGGCTCAAATGACACAAAATCCACAAGTGGATATGTGTTTACATTAGGAAATGGAGCTGTTTCGTGGAAATCATCCAAACAGACTTGCATAGCAAGGTCAACAATGGAATCTGAGTTCATTGCTCTAGATAAAGCCGCGGAAGAAGCAGATTGGCTTAGGGGTTTTTTAGAGGACATTCCAAATTGGGAAAAACCAGTACCTCCAATATGTATACATTGTGATAGTCAATCTGCTATAGGAAGGGCGAATAGTACATTGTATAATGGTAAATCTAGACATATTCGTTGTAGGCATAAAACCATAAGACAACTTCTCTCTAATGGAGTTATCACTATAGACTATGTAAGGTCAAAGGATAATGTAATGACCCGGGATTTCGACCAACTAATTTTAAATATTTAGAATGGATTTAAATATTTAGTTGATAATATAAATGAATTTTTATATTTATGTTATCGATTTAAATATCGATTTCGATTTAATATCGTATATATTAAATTATCAAAATAAGGAATCAGCGAATAACTGAATTCGAAGTGAAAACTGATTTGAAAACAGTTCAGATGATCAATAGAAAATTCTGTTTGAATCGGAATAATAATACTAATTTATTTTCGAAGAATTTAAATGGGTTGAAATTTAATTTATATCAATTTAAATTAATATCTGTTCCGGATGATCGAACTGGACTTCGATACTTATCCCAGTGGGTTCAGAATAGTGGTTTTACCCTAGAATCAACAGTTGTTGGGTTCAGAGAGGAGTTCGAGATCAAGGGTTATTTAAATTTTAAGGGTACAATTTTTAATTTAAAATAAAGTAAAATAAAATAAAGAAAATCCCTTTCCTTTTGAGTGGAGAGAAACAAAGCAACGGTGGCTTCTCTTTCTACCACAACTTAAAAGCACGATGGCTTCTTCGTTTGCCACAAATTGAAATCAAAACAAGACTTTATTAGCCGTGCCACCCTCATTTGTTCGAAGCTAACATCTCAAATCACTTCCCTATTCTTTCCAGTTCTTCAATCATTCATGGAAAACTTAATGGCTGTCGCTCCCCCTTATTTCTTTTCAAACTGAATCGATATTAAAAACATCGAACCCCTCTCCATGTAATCAAAGCGTTCGAACCCTTTACCTCTTCATCGCAAATACCAACAGGACGTCAATGAGGAAATTGCGGGTTTTGTGAGGCCAAGATCTGTGTTCGAAGTGGGATTAGCAACTACGATGGTGTGATTTAGGGCATCGCGCTTCTCATCTTAGGTTCGAGTACGAAAGCGAGCTTCGGAAGTGGGGTTAGGGGTGGATTCTGAGCGGGAAGTGCCACCGTGAAGGGAGCATGGTCTCCGACATTCAGATGGTGGAGCGGTGAAGGATTCGAGCTTGGATTTGGAAGTCGATTACACAGTTTGGGGTGGCGATGATTGATATCGTTCTTAGAAGAGGATCGACAGATAATGAACGCGGTGATGTTAAGGTGCATGGGGCTATTGTGGGAAGATAAGTGTGATTACTGTAGGGGCTTTTCTGGGAGTTCGAGCTTGAAATTGTGGTGTTTGGGGAGGAAGAACTTAGGCAGTGAAATCAACTTATTAACAGAAGGTAAATTCTTAATTTAATTTTATTAGTACATGATTTAAAACAGATTTGTACACTTTGAAAACAGGAATGTCATTTTCTGAAAATCCGAAATTTGGAAACCAAAAGGGGAATTTAATTAGTAAATCATTATATAATTCGTAAATTAGATAAGTGAAATTTAAACTCCATATCATTAGCTTTCCAAAACCAGGTAGTTTAGAAAAATTTAATTTGAGTATATTTTCAACATGAAACCTTGTTAAGTAGATTCGTTAACTTATTTTTAAAATTCGGATTTTTCCTTATGCAAGGATATATCGAGTGTAATCTTTCGTGTGAAGTTCGAAGTTTCGGAAATCAATGAAGAGAAAATTGAAATTTGATACAAGTGCAAACTAAAGATCTCGGTGAGTAAATCTCACCTTTTATTTAGAATTATTTTTATATAGTTAAAAATAATTGTTATGCTTGTTTGAATGCTGTCTGATTGTTTTAATAAATATATATAGTTATTTAGGATTGGTTGACTATTATATATATATTGGGTTGATGATTGGTTGGATTCCCGCAGTATCATTAGCGGATGCCCGCGGTATCATTAGCGGATGATTACCCTATACGCCCCACGCTATGATAGTGGATGACCTTCATACCGCGATATCCTGCCTCGAAGCAGGATGGGTATTACTATGTTGACTAACATCTGTGGATGCAGGAAAACAGGTTGGAGGAATCCAACTGGATTCCTCAAGAATATATATTATCTGTTGTTTGTTTGATTTCATATATATTCATATATGATGTGTTAAAAATCAAATGATTGAAAATTGGTTGATTTGATTGTTTAAAATATCCCTGGGCTCGAATATTGATTTATAAAAATATCGAAAAGGGTATTTGAGATTTAAAAAGGAAATTCTATTTTTATATAAATAGAATTTGAATTTTTAAATAAAAACTATAGAAAATAGATAACTTGTTTTGAAGGTATATAAAACAAGTAATCGAATTTATAAACGTTGTTTATAAATGGAAAGATGGGATTTGAATTGAATTTATAAACGTTGTTTATAAATGGAAAGATGGGATTTGAATTGAATTTATAAACGTTGTTTATAAATGAAAATATGGGATTTGAATTGAATTTATAAACTTTGTTTATAAATGAAAATATGGGATTTGAATTGAAGTTATAAACGTTGTTTATAAATAAACGCAGAGAATTCAAATAGAATTTGAATAGAATTTGAATATAGAATTCAAATGGACTTTAAACTATAGAATTTGAATGTAGAATTCAAATGGACTTTAAACTATAGAATTTGAATGTAGAATTCAAATGGACTTTAAACTATAGAATTTGAATGTAGAATTCAAATGGACTTTAACTATAGAATTTGAATATAGAATTCAAATGGACTTTAAACTATAGAATTTGAAAATAGAATTCAAATGAAGTTTTAAATAAAGAGAATTCAAATCGAATTGAATTGGAATTTGAATAGAGAAGTCGATAAGGAAACGAGAGCATGAGTATAATTAGAATTTGTTAATATGCAGTTAAAATATATTTGAACATGTCATGTTCAAATATGAAGGTGAAATAGACTGAAAAGTTAAGTAACAGATTTAATTAACAAATTGAGTTAAAACGATTGGTATAGTTAAAATAGATTGAACAGGCATAAATATACAGGAGACAGGTATGGAATAAAGTATAGAAGTGAAATAAATAGAATGCCCGACAAAAAGGTACGTATTTAATTCATATATGAGATTTTATGCGCCGTATCGGCTAGCCGCTTGGCTTTTTCTTTTTCTTTTTGAGATGAGAAGGACCGGGAAAGCTATTTGAAATTTCCCGATGCTCCCGGTACAAAGGAGGTTATGGCGAATTTTTCCGGGAATTTAAGGAGATAGAATATTTTTAAGATAATTTGATAGTTAGAAATTAACATATCAAAATATATAGAAGTCGATAAGAAAACGAACTTAGAAATAGAATAGTATAATCAAAAAGGAAGTATAAGAATAAAATCTAGTAAGAATAGAAAGAAAAAGTGTATACGTGTTTAAAGGTAAAGAAGTAGTTGTATGTTATTGATTGTTCGAGTAAGTAGTCATATCTGTTTTGACGTTATAAATGTTATTCAGTCAAGGTCTGAGAGGTAGTTATACCCCAACTTGATTGATTTCATTATTAACAAATGAATAGTAAGATTTCAGGCTCGAAGATCAACGTTGAATGAGATTCAGTTGAATGTAGTATTTGGGTTGTCGTAACGATGTTTTACACAACATCCGTTTTAACCCAAATGAAATGTAAGCTTGGAAATAGATGTTAAATATTTCCTAAGTATAGGAATAAACGAGATTGGAAAAGAGATAAGTAATTGGAATATTTTCCAATTATAAATAACATATATTTTCTAAAGTTTAGAAAATAAAAAGAAGGCGATATATGGAAATGTTTTCCAAAGAACGTAAAAGGGCAATATGGTTATTGAAATATTTGATTAACAAATATTGATAAAGAAATAGAAAAGAGATTTAATTAATGGAATATTAATTAAAGGTTCAGTGATTGTTGGATGTTTGGATGAACACTTGTTTTATTCGATAGTTAAATCATCGACTATCGAAACACTTGTTTTTATTCGATAGTTAAATCACAGACTATCGAAGTTTTGACCATCGTTGTCAATATGGAGAGACCGGTTGGATTATTATCCGAAGAACCACTCCATATCGGCAGTAGCGTGCGAATCAGATTATATAAAGATAATCGAAGACGGAGTAGAGTGCAAGGACTTTTTCTATTAATAGAAATAGTGCCTTCGGTTCATCCTGTTCCTGGATGACTTGTATGGATGAATGTCTGACAGAGTATTTCCAGAAAGGTCACGTACATTGATTTCTTCAACCGTACCAAGAGTGGAAGCGGAGAAGGGCACTTCTTTAGCTAACACGTAATGTACTGTTGTAGACGTCAATTAGTGATTTTCGATGGATCTGACAATGTGGCATTCGAAGTGAATCTGATGTGATGATACAGCGTAACCTCTGGCCTCAACAACCAGGAAATGACAAAAATCGGGCAGGCAGCATGGCTAAGTCGGTCGCTCCGAAGTAGGGTGTATAATCACCTATCTAGAGAATATTCATTTGCTTCTTTAATCTATCAATGCTGTCCCATATATATATACGGGAACGGTTGCTGATCCCAACCATTGGTGATATACATTCGATACACTCAAGCGAAATGAGTGGTCGGTCATGTGTGGCTGAGTTGCAAGATGTTCTTGTTGAACTCCAGTGTATCGTTCCTAGAGTACACTGATCGGAAGGTGGTTCCATACCTTGTCATAGTTGGACATCCATTACCCAATACGTGCTTGCGGTTTTGATTGTATATTATATATGTGGAACGTGAGATGCAAGCGTTCCACTAGATTGTTATCTACTTGATTTAGACATTATTATAATATCAAAAGAGTTTTGATATAAAGATAAATCAGGTTTTGGATTCTCATAAGGGAAAAACCCGTTCCGTGTTATACGGCGTGGTCTTATGAGATATCATTTAGTTTTCTGAAACTGTTTTAAACTGTTTACTCATACCAGTCCCATGACTGACCCGGAGTTTACTTTGTTGTTTTCCCTAAACTCTTGGGTGCCTAAATTTGTACGGGCAGTCAAGTAGTCGGGAATTTACAGATATACTGGAAGAGCTTGGAGCAGGAGGCTTCAGGATCATATAGCTATAGTTATTTCTGCTGTGTTGTAAGTGATGTACTTTGATATTGATGTATATTCAAGTACAGATGTATATTTCAAGTTATGTTATATATATTATATGTTATTCGTTCCGCTGTGAGATTCGTGTTACTCTGATGTTGTGTTCTTCTTCTTCTTCTATTCTAAGTTTCTATCTTATCTATCCTCACCCTCTAACTTCTTTCTATTAATGGTTCGAATTTCCGTGATATTTGGGGTTGGACTTGTGTTTTTGGTCAGCTCAAATTCTACCGGATTTTCGGGTCACTACAGTTGGTATCAGAGCTTAGGTTGAGCGAATACCTAGGCTGTGTGGAAATGTGCTCATTAGAGATAGGATCAGTAGTATCCTAGAATGAGTTGAGTGTATATATATACGAGAGAGCGTATTTGTTATTTGATATAAAAACTGTTTTATATTGTGTTGACTAGTCTGTTGAGTGGATTATAAATTTTGGTCGAATCGTGGGACGCCACGATGTTGATAGGAGTTTATAAACATTTGAACAGGAGATTGAACATGATATTGTTTTTAAATAGTTAAGTTGATTGTTAGGATTATAATCAAATTAGATTATAAAAATGAAATAGTTATATATAACCAATGGAATTTGTATATGAAATCAAATATACAAATGTGATAAATTGAAATTGAATTCCAACCAGAATTAAGAATTTAAAATCCTGGGAGTTTGGAAAATATTTTTCTAAATGGGTTTTGAAAGAAATAAAGCACTGAACTCATTCAGTAGCTGGGAAATAATTCTGATGATGGTCGCAACATCACCAGTGTTCATTTTCGAGTTTCTAAGTGACGAATTGCTGCCTTAGAAAATTTTTGATGGAAATTTGTTTGAAAGAAACAAGTTGGTTGAAAATTCAAATGTTTTGAATTTGGGATAGATATGAATATATGTATATATTTATATTACTTCTGAGGAATTTTGAAATGGGAATTGGAATATAGATTTCAAATAGAAGTAAAATAAAGGAATTTGAATATATATATATATATAATTCAAATAAATGAAAAATGGGATTTGAATTCAAAGGAATTCAAATGGATTTGAATAAAGAAAAGTCAAATAGAGATTTGAATATTAGAATTCAAATGGAGAATGGTTAAATAGAATTTCAAAGAGAATATAAAGTGGAGGTTGAATATTAGAATTCAAAGAAAATATAAAGTTTAAAATTGAATTTTAAATAAAAGGAGTTGGAATAAAATTTGAATTCAAAGTGAAATTAAATAGGAATTGAACAAAGGATTTCAAATAGAAATTGAAGATAAGGAATTGAAATAGAATTTGAATAGAAGAAAAATTCAAATAAAAATTGAATAGAAGGAAATAATATAGAGTTTGAATAAAGAAATTCAAATGGAATTTGAATATTTTAAATTAAGATATAGAATTTGAATATTCGAAGTGAAATAGATCAAGAATATTATGAAATGGACTTGATATATATTAAAAATATACCAGAATGGAGATTGAATTTATTATAAACAAAGTTAAAACGTTTATATTTATAAATATAATTAAAACGAGCTCGCTATAGCGCGGCAGTTCGTAAATTGGCGATTCGAACTTCAGTTTAGTATACAGAACTCAATTGAAGTCGGAATTCTGTGAAACAAGAATCGTCGGGACCGGTTGAACAATAGTTTTCTAATGAAAGAGAAAAATCTGGATTTCGTCGTATAGATTTTGAGTTATGTCAAAATCAAATTTTTTGAAAAGCAGCGCCAGAACCATTATAAAACCATAACGGTTTAAATTAAATAAATAAAAGGATTTTTTTTGGGAAACAAAATCCGAATTGGCATTAGAAAAATCCAGACTGGAGATATAAAATAAATATGAACTCCAGTGAAGTAAGTGAAATGATTTTTAAGACAAAATTCATATTTTAAATGGTTAAATAGAATTAACTAAAATAGAGAATAATTAGTTAAATAAAATTTGAATCGAAATTGGGTTTGGATAAGTGAAAGAGATTGAGAATTTATATTCGAAATCGAATATATAACTCGAGTTGAAAATGTAATTAGATTAGTTTATAATTAAGTTGACGTATATTTGAACAAGTTATATTCAAATAAAAAGGGTGAAATAGGCAAAACGGTTAATTAGCAACTAGTTAATGGGAATTTGAATGATTGAAATTAAATTTAACTTAAGTAAGTTAAATGGATCGAAATGAATAAATTGAGTAAAATCAATGTGAATGAAATATGAATTGGGTTTGAATAAAGGAAAAACCCAAAAGAGTTAAAAAGAAATTATATTTGTAAAAAAAAAGTATAAAGGAAAAATATTTGTAACACAAATACAAAGGAAGTTATGTGCAAACAAATAGAAGGAGAAATATTTGTAAAAAAACATTTACAAATAGAATTTAGAAGGGAATATTTGTAAAACATTTACAAATAGATTCAATGAAAATATTTATTTATAGAAAATAAATAGAATGCTATAGATGAGATATTGATTTGTTAAATAAATAGAATTTAATCAAAGGAACATTTAGAAGATGAATAGAAAATGGAAATCTGTTTTAACAGATAAATAGAAAAGATTAATTTATAAATAACAGTTAATAAATTAAATATTTATCATCCGATAAGTGGAATATATAAGTCTGAACTTATATAGAGAAGAGATATTGGTTTTTAACACCAATAGTTTTAAATAGAAGGGGTGCACAACACTTGTATAAGTGAAGTAACGTTACTAAAGAGGACATTTATAAAGTGAAGAACCGTTACTAAAAGTAAATCTTTATAAATGAATAAACGTTATCCAATAGGAGTTATTCGGATAGGAGAAGTCGATTAGCGTTAGAATAAATCGATTAGAGTAAGAATTAACCAATTAGAGTTAATCAGTTAGGGTTAATCCGTAGAGTTAGTTGAATATTAGTGATTCAATCAGAATTTATCGAATATTTGTTATTCAAATAAAGAGTTAACCAGATAGAGTTAATTGAACATAGTTAATCGAATTAGGATTTAATTGAATGTTAGTTATTCAATTAAAGTTGATCGAATATAGTTATTGAGATAGAGTTGGTCCAACATAGTTACTCAGGATAAGTTACCATTTCATATGACTGCTAGCATAATTCGCAGGGCTGCAGATAGCCTAGGGCGGTCGGATGTTTCCTGGGGGAATCAGGCGTAACCATTGTGATCGCTGCGATCTAGCGTCAAGCGAATGGAGTTAAATCAAATACGAGTTATTTGAATAGAATCAAAGTGAGTTATAGAATATTGGTTATTCGAAGGCGTTATCGAATTTAGTTATTCGATGGAGTTAATCGATAAGAGTTAAATCCAATAGAGTTAATTGAAAAGAGTAATCGAATATAGTTTATTCGAAGAAAGGTTTTCGAATCTAGTTATTCGAAAGAGAGATTATCGAATATAGTTATTCGAAGGGAGGAGTTATCGAATATGGAATCTATTCGAAAGAGAGTTATGCAAGGAAGTTTGAAATGTTGAGTATCAACATAAATAAGATTTTGAAAAGTTAATGGGTTTGTAGCACTTTTTCTACCTTAGCAATTTCGAGGACGAAATTATTTTAAGTGGGGAAGATTGTAATGACCCGGGATTTCGACCAACTAATTTTAAATATTTAGAATGGATTTAAATATTTAGTTGATAATATAAATGAATTTTTATATTTATGTTATCGATTTAAATATCGATTTCGATTTAATATCGTATATATTAAATTATCAAAATAAGGAATCAGCGAATAACTGAATTCGAAGTGAAAACTGATTTGAAAACAGTTCAGATGATCAATAGAAAATTCTGTTTGAATCGGAATAATAATACTAATTTATTTTCGAAGAATTTAAATGGGTTGAAATTTAATTTATATCAATTTAAATTAATATCTGTTCCGGATGATCGAACTGGACTTCGATACTTATCCCAGTGGGTTCAGAATAGTGGTTTTACCCTAGAATCAACAGTTGTTGGGTTCAGAGAGGAGTTCGAGATCAAGGGTTATTTAAATTTTAAGGGTACAATTTTTAATTTAAAATAAAGTAAAATAAAATAAAGAAAATCCCTTTCCTTTTGAGTGGAGAGAAACAAAGCAACGGTGGCTTCTCTTTCTACCACAACTTAAAAGCACGATGGCTTCTTCGTTTGCCACAAATTGAAATCAAAACAAGACTTTATTAGTCGTGCCACCCTCATTTGTTCGAAGCCAACATCTCAAATCACTTCCCTATTCTTTCCAGTTCTTCAATCATTCATGGAAAACTTAATGGCTGTCGCTCCCCCTTATTTCTTTTCAAACTGAATCGATATTAAAAACATCGAACCCCTCTCCATGTAATCAAAGCGTTCGAACCCTTTACCTCTTCATCGCAAATACCAACAGGACGTCAATGAGGAAATTGTGGGTTTTGTGAGGCCAAGATCTGTGTTCGAAGTGGGATTAGCAACTACGATGGTGTGATTTAGGGCATCGCGCTTCTCATCTTAGGTTCGAGTACGAAAGCGAGCTTCGGAAGTGGGGTTAGGGGTGGATTCTGAGCGGGAAGTGCCACCGTGAAGGGAGCATGGTCTCCGACATTCAGATGGTGGAGCGGTGAAGGATTCGAGCTTGGATTTGGAAGTCGATTACACAGTTTGGGGTGGCGATGATTGATATCGTTCTTAGAAGAGGATCGACAGATAATGAACGCGGTGATGTTAAGGTGCATGGGGATATTGTGGGAAGATAAGTGTGATTACTGTAGGGGCTTTTCTGGGAGTTCGAGCTTGAAATTGTGGTGTTTGGGGAGGAAGAACTTAGGCAGTGAAATCAACTTATTAACAGAAGGTAAATTCTTAATTTAATTTTATTAGTACATGATTTAAAACAGATTTGTACACTTTGAAAACAGGAATGTCATTTTCTGAAAATCCGAAATTTGGAAACCAAAAGGGGAATTTAATTAGTAAATCATTATATAATTCGTAAATTAGATAAGTGAAATTTAAACTCCATATCATTAGCTTTCCAAAACCAGGTAGTTTAGAAAAATTTAATTTGAGTATATTTTCAACATGAAACCTTGTTAAGTAGATTCGTTAACTTATTTTTAAAATTCGGATTTTTCCTTATGCAAGGATATATCGAGTGTAATCTTTCGTGTGAAGTTCGAAGTTTCGGAAATCAATGAAGAGAAAATTGAAATTTGATACAAGTGCAAACTAAAGATCTCGGTGAGTAAATCTCACCTTTTATTTAGAATTATTTTTATATAGTTAAAAATAATTGTTATGCTTGTTTGAATGCTGTCTGATTGTTTTAATAAATATATATAGTTATTTAGGATTGGTTGACTATTATATATATATTGGGTTGATGATTGGTTGGATTCCCGCAGTATCATTAGCGGATGCCCGCGGTATCATTAGCGGATGATTACCCTATACGCCCCACGCTATGATAGTGGATGACCTTCATACCGCGATATCCTGCCTCGAAGCAGGATGGGTATTACTATGTTGACTAACATCTGTGGATGCAGGAAAACAGGTTGGAGGAATCCAACTGGATTCCTCAAGAATATATATTATCTGTTGTTTGTTTGATTTCATATATATTCATATATGATGTGTTAAAAATCAAATGATTGAAAATTGGTTGATTTGATTGTTTAAAATATCCCTGGGCTCGAATATTGATTTATAAAAATATCGAAAAGGGTATTTGAGATTTAAAAAGGAAATTCTATTTTTATATAAATAGAATTTGAATTTTTAAATAAAAACTATAGAAAATAGATAACTTGTTTTGAAGGTATATAAAACAAGTAATCGAATTTATAAACGTTGTTTATAAATGGAAAGATGGGATTTGAATTGAATTTATAAACGTTGTTTATAAATGGAAAGATGGGATTTGAATTGAATTTATAAACGTTGTTTATAAATGAAAATATGGGATTTGAATTGAATTTATAAACTTTGTTTATAAATGAAAATATGGGATTTGAATTGAAGTTATAAACGTTGTTTATAAATAAACGCAGAGAATTCAAATAGAATTTGAATAGAATTTGAATATAGAATTCAAATGGACTTTAAACTATAGAATTTGAATGTAGAATTCAAATGGACTTTAAACTATAGAATTTGAATGTAGAATTCAAATGGACTTTAAACTATAGAATTTGAATGTAGAATTCAAATGGACTTTAACTATAGAATTTGAATATAGAATTCAAATGGACTTTAAACTATAGAATTTGAAAATAGAATTCAAATGAAGTTTTAAATAAAGAGAATTCAAATCGAATTGAATTGGAATTTGAATAGAGAAGTCGATAAGGAAACGAGAGCATGAGTATAATTAGAATTTGTTAATATGCAGTTAAAATATATTTGAACATGTCATGTTCAAATATGAAGGTGAAATAGACTGAAAAGTTAAGTAACAGATTTAATTAACAAATTGAGTTAAAACGATTGGTATAGTTAAAATAGATTGAACAGGCATAAATATACAGGAGACAGGTATGGAATAAAGTATAGAAGTGAAATAAATAGAATGCCCGACAAAAAGGTACGTATTTAATTCATATATGAGATTTTATGCGCCGTATCGGCTAGCCGCTTGGCTTTTTCTTTTTCTTTTTGAGATGAGAAGGACCGGGAAAGCTATTTGAAATTTCCCGATGCTCCCGGTACAAAGGAGGTTATGGAGAATTTTTCCGGGAATTTAAGGAGATAGAATATTTTTAAGATAATTTGATAGTTAGAAATTAACATATCAAAATATATAGAAGTCGATAAGAAAACGAACTTAGAAATAGAATAGTATAATCAAAAAGGAAGTATAAGAATAAAATCTAGTAAGAATAGAAAGAAAAAGTGTATACGTGTTTAAAGGTAAAGAAGTAGTTGTATGTTATTGATTGTTCGAGTAAGTAGTCATATCTGTTTTGACGTTATAAATGTTATTCAGTCAAGGTCTGAGAGGTAGTTATACCCCAACTTGATTGATTTCATTATTAACAAATGAATAGTAAGATTTCAGGCTCGAAGATCAATGTTGAATAAGATTCAGTTGAATGTAGTATTTGGGTTGTCGTAACGATGTTTTACACAACATCCGTTTTAACCCAAATGAAATGTAAGCTTGGAAATAGATGTTAAATATTTCCTAAGTATAGGAATAAACGAGATTGGGAAAGAGATAAGTATCTGGTTCCATACCTTGTCATAGTTGGACATCCATTACCCAATACGTGCTTGCGGTTTTGATTGTATATTATATATGTGGAACGTGAGATGCAAGCGTTCCACTAGATTGTTATCTACTTGATTTAGACATAATTATAATATCAAAAGAGTTTTGATATAAAGATAAATCAAGTGTTTGGATTCTCATAAGGGAAAAACCCATTCCGTGTTATACGGCGTGGTCTTATGAGATATCATTTAGTTTTCTGAAACTGTTTTAAACTGTTTACTCATACCTGTCCCATGACTGACCCGGAGTTTACTTTGTTGTTTTCCCTAAACTCTTGGGTGCCTAAATTTGTACGGGCAGTCAAGTAGTCGGGAATTTACAGATATACTGGAAGAGCTTGGAGCAGGAGGCTTCAGGATCATATAGCTATAGTTATTTCTGCTGTGTTGTAAGTGATGTACTTTGATATTGATGTATATTCAAGTACAGATGTATATTTCAAGTTATGTTATATATATTATATGTTATTCGTTCCGCTGTGAGATTCGTGTTACTCTGATGTTGTGTTCTTCTTCTTCTTCTATTCTAAGTTTCTATCTTATCTATCCTCACCCTCTAACTTCTTTCTATTAATGGTTCGAATTTCCGTGATATTTGGGGTTGGACTTGTGTTTTTGGTCAGCTCAAATTCTACCGGATTTTCGGGTCACTACAGATAACGTTGCGGATCCACTAACTAAAGGTTTGCCTAGAGAGAAAGTTCAAACCTTATCGATGGGAAATGGGTTTAAGACCTATGATCTAAGAAGTTTTTCTAAACGGAAACCCCACCTAGTTGACTGGAGATCCCAAGATCTAGGTTCAAAGGGACAACTAAGTTTAAAGATAAACTTAAATGGCACTGTTAAAATACAAACCATTCCTATGATAAGTCAGTGCACTACCCGTCGGAGAATAGGATAAGCTTTGCTTTTAATGATGTCTATACTGTGGTGTTATAAAAGACCCAAGTGGAGTACTACGGGATACTCTATATAGAATCACCTACGTGAGTGTGAAGGCGCCGCTTCAAAAAGAATTGTAAGGTCGAATTATTTAAACACTCATGAGACCAAGCAGGTGTTCATGGCAAAAACGAACACAAACAGAGAACCAAGGGGTTAAGAAACAGTTAACGTGTGTAATCTTTATAGACTTACACAAAAGGCTTACAGTTCAAAGACAATCTAGTCCACTGATTCGCCAGTAGGTTATAATGATAAACACTAGGAAAAGTTCAAGGCCATTGTGCTACTTTTACCGATACGTTAAATGTTTCACAATATTTAAGAACAAAAGGAAATATCTCATTCATGTGGGGGATTGTTGGAAATAAATGAGAAGATTGGGAAGAAGAGGTTGAGAGGCATTAGAGAAATATAAATCCCACATTGTGTGTGATTTGTGAATATATCTCCATATATACCAAAGCCCAATATGCTATTTCAAAACAAAAGAAATAAGCACATGAAGCATTGAGTGAATGGGGCTATGTAGGCATTAGGCCTTCATAATAAATATTAAAATGTCAAAGATAGGGCCTTGGGCCTCTTGGGGTCTCCTGATTTCCATGGGCCGCTAACCCGCTAAGGCCTGTTGCGATTAAACAGATTTGTTTTGAACGGAGCGGCTGTGCTTGTTCGCTTGCACAACGAACAGGTGCGCCCGTTTCCTTTCAGGCTCAGCCCAGCCGACGCACCCGCGCCCGTACAGACAGTCGCATCTGCCCGGATAACACCTCCTGGCCACTATATAAAGGCTTCATGACAGACCAAAGAAAAAAACCAGAAAATTCTGTGCTCTCTTCTCTGTAAAACTGTTCTGAAAATTACTCTCTTGCGTTCATTGTTACTCTGCACTTGAAAGCGCTTCAAATTGCAGAGATCGGTCCGTTTTATCTTGGGAGACAGTTGCTCAATAACCTTCAGCGCCGTAGAGGGAGCAATACTGTTTCAAGGAAACAGATTTAATCTGGACTCGGACATTACTGACAGGTACTTCTTTCTACTCTTTGTTTTGCTACGGTTTTTTTACTGCTGCAAATCTGGTCACGCTTTTTGCTATTGCTAATTTTGATTCTACTTCGAATTAGTAACACTTCTTGACGTGACAATTGGATAGTGACAATATATTGATTGCTATCGGGTTCGTACTATATTTACATTGTTACGAACAACACAAACCAGTCAAGACCAACCATAGGCTGCAGATAGAGGGGATGCAGGATACATGTGCTCAAACAGAAGTGGATAAAACTTTCTCCCTTGCCTTGTCAACAGAGGGTCACCAAGGGGTAATGATGAAGGGCTTCCCTTCTATGATAATCAATCAGCTTTGAGAACGTGCAATCTTTCATCAGATCTTGAGAATTTGAAGAAAACAATATTATCATCAAAGTGAACTCCAAGCCCGTATCTGGGCTTCCAAACCTGACCACAATGTTCCTTAGGAGTAGGGGTGGCTCTTATCGAAAAAGAAGCCAACAAGATGACCCTCCCAATGCTTGGCACATTCATTCAAAACATCAGTCGGTGGTACCAATTCACCATTAACTTCTATAAGAATGAGATTTAAAGACTCATGCGTTGCTTCTACCCTAGTAAAGAAAGAGTCCTACTTGCGAATAAGGGTGGTGAGGGAGAGGGACCAACACCACCGACTGAGTCAGCAATTCTACAAGCCAAATTTACTACCATGTCATTATAATACATAAAAATTGTACAATCCAAATCAATAAGACGATGAGAATGATTAATTAGATGAGAATCTATCATATCATTCTCTTATGAGCCACAACATGATGAATATTTGTAGTTATCGTTTTATTTTTAATTGATTTTATGTGATTTTTGTTAAGAATATATAAGGTCTTGTTTTGTATACATAGATGGTGCCATTTTGAAATGATACTTGTATTCCTATTCGCTAGCTAAAATCGATCAAGCTTGCAAAAGTTAAAGGATGGACGCTAAACCCTACGTAAGATTTCATTAAGGATGATTAACATAGATAAGGAAAAATCAAAATAAATAGCTTGCACCAAGCGCACACAGTTGTGAAATTCATGAATCAACAACATATGTTTATTGGTGGATTATTTTCCTCCATGGAGGTTATTTAGCCAGTTTTAATTTATTTACGTATTCAATGAAACATATTTTTTTGCTAGATTTTATATACGTCACTTAAATTAAACACTCAAAGCACTTAGTGATATTTTAGCAACATCCGCGTTCAACTTATATGAATGAAACTGTGAATATGGATTCACATTCCTATGCTTCAAATAAACCATTCACATGATCTCAAATAGTGGATAATATTCATAAAATTTGTAATGTTGGTACCAAATATTGTTATATATGAAGGTTTTTCATGTAATGAAGGCTTCTTTGCATGCAATTAATGAATTGAAAAAAATATGTATATGTTGAAAGTAAAGCAAAAAGGGCTACTCGTCATCATGTAAAGGATACGGAAGTCTACTAAAGAGAGAAATATTTTTTATATTATTGCTAAAATTATAATATGCATCAAATTTTACATGTAAATGGACAGCCCTAAAGCCAAGACTTCAAATACACTAAACAAGTTTAGCAAGCAGTGGTGATTATTTTGACATAAAAATATTTTAGCTATTATGATTTTTGTGCGCAGCAGAAGCTTGACAAAGTGCCCAAAAAAAAATAGGATTTTTATCACTCAATCACTTGAAGATGAATGTGATTGAAACAAAAACAACACCACAAAAATATCGGAAATATGAGTACACGATATTCCATCCAACCACCCTCTTTATTGATTCATCAGTAAAAAAAATTGTTTACAATCAATCTCAACTATCGTTATAAACAATTACAACTTGAATCAATAACCTTATTGAGAAATAGGTAGAGAATATCTAATGGCTAAATAATTTGAAGGAGAACACTCAATTTGGAATAGCTAGACTGATCACTTTTGGTGGCTCTCACCCACCACTCTTGGTGGCTCTCACCCACTCTTTTGGTGGCTCTCACCCACCACTCTTGGTGGCTCTCACCCACACCTGATGAAGATGTTAGCTGGCCCTTTTTATAGAGAGAATTGCTTCATGCCCAAGGAAACTTGGCATCCAAATTATCTTTATATATGATAAAACTATTTGGATAAGCACCAAATATCCTTGCAATAAATGTCCACAAATATAGCAACCAATATCTCTCCATAAAATCTAAGCACCAAATCTCTTCATCAAATCTTGCACCAAATCTCTTCATCAAATCTTGCACCAAATCTCTTCATCAAATCTAGCACCAAATTTCTCCATAAAATCTAGCAACAAATCTCTCCACAAAATATGTAAGATTATTTGTTGCCCAAAATTGTGATTTGTGTATAACCAATTTCAACACTCCACCTTGATACCAAATCACAACATCTCCTCCACTCAAACAATAGCCCCTTAGCTCTCACTTTCAACCTCTTCTTTCTCAATTAACACCATCTCGATTTTAACGACTACGAGATAAAATCATCATGTCTTCTCTTCAAGTCCAGGCTCAATTGATTTACAGGCTCAATCACACCTACTTGATTTCATCAGGCCACAAGATTACCTAATTGATTTCCAGGCTCAATCACACCTCCTATTTATCGATATACGCCTACCACTTGATCCCTCTTCATCTACATGGATCCCTCGAGAATTATCAACGTGAAGACAACAATCGATAACATGATCCTCAACGGATCATCAGCAGTGATCAAAACCAACCTCTCCACCTTGCTGCGGACTAGGTTATTCATTCCAAATTCTCAAAATCTCCTACTCCACAATAGCCATCCATGAAAGCAACATCATCTCCGACATCTACAATCTTCAATCTAAAATCACCCTAAGTTATGCGATGAATTGAGCTCCGATACCAAATTGTTATGATTTTTGTGCATAGCGGAAGCTTGACAAAATGCCCCAAAAAAAATATCGGAAATATGAACACACGATATTCCACGCAACCACCCACTTTTTTGATTCACTAATAAAAATTGTTTACAATCGATCTTAACTATCATTACAAACAATTACAACTTGAATCAATAACCTTATTGAGAAATAGGTAGAGAATATCTAATGGCTAACAAATTTGAAGGAGAACACTCAATTTGGAATAGCTAGAATGATCACTCTTGGTGGCTCTCACCATCACTCTTGGTGGCTCTCACCACCACTCTTGGTGGCTCTCACCCACACCTAATGAATATGTTAGCTGTCCCTTTTTATAGAGAGAATTGCTTCATGCCCAAGAAAACTTGGCGTCCAAATTATCTTCATATATGTTATAAAACTATTTGGATAAGCACCAAATATCCTTGCAATAAATGTCCACAAATATAGCAACCAATGTCTCTCCATAAAATCTAGCACCAAATCTCTTCATCAAATCTTACACCAAATCTCTTCATTAAATCTAGCACCAAATCTCTCCATAAAATCTAGCAACAAATCTCTCCACAAAATATGTAAGATTATTTATTGCCCAAAATTGTGATTTGTGTATCACCAATTTCAACATTTAGCAACATCCATACTAATATTCTTCAATTAATTGAAATTTTAAAGCATTTATGTATTGCACATTTCTTTGAGTTTCATCACATATTTTAATAAACGATTCCTTTGAGTACTAATATCTTACTGCACCTATTAGTTTTCTTCAAAACTTGGTCAAACTCTATTCTCAGAACTACTTAATATTATTAGGTGTTCTGCCAAAAAAATAATGCACTTTACATAGATTGTTGTAGGAAAACATATTCATGCTTAATCAAATATTCAGCTTTATGGTACATATTTATTTTATTCTTCATTTATGTAATGTATCCATTTTTAAATTTGTTTACAATTGTTATATGAATTACTGACCTAAATTAAATGATTCGTTTAGCGTTTAACATTATCAGTCTAGTTTGTTATGATTATAATTATTTAATTAGTTTAGGATATGTGGTAATCCACCTAAATTTATTATTTATTCTACAAGCTCTAAGATTTTTTTGTACTAATGATTTGATAACTAGGTACAATTATTGAAAAAGATTAATTGTCAATGGGTAAATACAAAATGAAAATATTACAAAGAGCATGTTGTAGCATAAAACTTTAAAGGAGTAGAACAACAAAGTACATATCCAAATCAAATCTCCTATCCCTCTGTATCTGACCAATCAGGACCTCCTGATTTCCAGGTTTTTGCAATTAAGCCCTCCTTCTCTCTCCGACTTAATTACAAAAAGGTGAAAATAAAATGTTCTGATTGGTTGGGTACAGGGGGATAGAGAATTTTAGGTACGGAGTATTTGCTCTTGTACAAATCAGTTGAACTAACATAGTTGTAGGAATCACATATGGTCATCTATGCAACTAGTAGTGATCATTATGATAAGAATAAATATTAAAATAAATTCATTTAACCCTTATAGAAAGTACGATTTTAGCATAATTCAGACTATGTTAATCAATATCAAACTTATTCTTATTCTACGCTATATTTAGTACCATTCCTATCCTATATTTCTAATATTTTAATAGCGCGGTGTATTGTTCATTCTTCCACCTTTATTTACACCCACTAAAATATATAAAATCACTCCTTGTATTCATCCCACACCACCAGAAATAATTAAAATTAAGCATTTTTTTAGTTTAGTTAAAAACAAATTCAGTGGATGAATATACCAACATCCATATAAGTGTATGGCGTGCATAGAGACATGCACATATAATTTTTTTGCCTTTTTATTTACTTATTTTTTAGATCATCACACACACATACATATATGTACATATATGCATCGAATCTATTAACAAGTATGCATCAAAATAATATTTTATAAGAAGCCATTAAGATATCAACGTCTTATGTGCGGTAATGCTATCAATAAAATTTTGATTGATCTTTGATTCTATTTTAAAGGAGTTCCACATCATATGTTCTATGTGCAAAACTATGTCGTTAATCGAGCTTTTCCTGGTAATTTTATTTTTCAACCCAATCCCGCTTACTGAAAGATAGTTTAAATGATTTTGCAATTTTATATCATTTTGGTATCACTGTGTTTGAATAACAAAACATTTGAATGTTCTAAAAATTTCTACAAACACAATATACAATATAAATACTATATATATTAAATATATTATAAAAATCTTTATATGATGTGTGCATAACATGTGTAACGATCTGTCTTTTCATACTATTCAAGTCGATATTGAAACCAACTCAAATAGTACGAAACAACAGATTGTTTTAACTATAAGATTTAAAAAATCAAATCACAGAACATAGACATATCACATAGAAAACAGCAGAATAACTCGTAGTAGAAATGAATAAATAACGTTGTAGTTCATGAAGCCACTAATCACAAAATCTCATAATCAAAATAAAAAATATCAAAGTAATAAAGTAATATGTTAGAAAAACTAAGATACATAAATGTCTAGTACATGAGCAAGTGATAGAAATGGAAAAACTGAATCACGAAGATAGCAATAAAAAATTAATAATAAGATGGATCTCTGATAGATCTCCATCTCTCAAAAGATGATTCGCCAAAGCTGAGCTCCTCAGTCTAACTCAAGCAGAAAGTCAAAAATAAAACACTCGAGTTAGGATTAACATTCTCAGTAGTAAATCAAAGTGAAGTGCTCAAATGAAATACACAAATAACTTAAAGAATGTTTGGGATTCCATTATTTAAGGATCCATTAAACTAGATATCATATAATAAAATACGCTATTATAGTAGTGTCTATTCAATAAAGTAAAGTACCAAAATAGTGTAAGAGGGAATCCATTTTTATCCTTACATCATTTATAATACCATAGTCTATACAAATATCCTAATCCACTATAAACTAATGGCTATCAGAGGGTATTCCATAAGTGTTGTACAAATTAAAATTTTATGGGGCTCGATCATGATAATATGACAAGGCTCACGAGGCAATACCCAAGGTAGGAATCTACCAATTGTACTCCTGGATCAATGGTAATGCATAACCGCAACTATCGTCCACCTCGAACAACACTCCTATAATTTAAGGGCCTCAATCAAATCACAGAGTAATAGATGGTATCGAAGAAGTGTGTCCAATAAGAGGTGCTACCTCTATTAATCACGGTATAGCTCTTGCTTTAGTCAATTTAATTATGATCCGAAGGTCAAGACTATCTGTTATTGTTCTCTTACTTTATTCTAGTAGCAATTGGCTAAACCAACATACTTTATTCTGGATTCTCTACCATGTACACAGTTGTTAAAGTGGTATGGTATTGACAGAGAGTATGTTAATACCGACTTTGATCTGTTTAACAACTAAATTCTTATTTCACACTGTGGTCATTTATATTTGAAATCAAATTTCAAAGATCATAAATCAAATAATAACAATATAGATTTATATTCAGTTAATTACACTGAAATATTTCAGTGTTATAAATCATATTAAATTAATTCATTATTTGGTTAAATTCGAAATTCAGATTTCATATTTACAAACGGTTTATTTACAAAATTACGTTTTGATTTCACATTTTTATATCTCAATTGTCATTATTTCAGAAATCTTTATATTTAGCATTTCAGACTTAACAGCTCGGATTAGACACATACCAATAGTTAATATAATACAAAATAGTCGTAATTAGAATAATTATTTTTATATGAAATAGTTTGATTTAAATATTAATATAAATATATAATAGTTAAATTTAAGAAAAGTGGTATAATTAAAATAGTTATAGAATGTATAATAATCAAGTTAAAAATAGTTACAGCAAAATAGTTATAAAATAATAGTTAACTTTAAATAGTATAATTTAAATTGGTTTAATATATGATAATTGAAATTCCAAATAATTCAAAATAGTCGAATCCAAATCACTCATCCATATTTCCAAAGTTTAACTTCTTTCAATTTAGATTTTCAAAATTTCAATTCAATCAATTCAAAACTTCAATCAAGATATTCTTAAGTTCAGTTTTTTTTCAAAATAGAGTTCAAGCTGGATTATATGATTTTTTCTTAAGATTCACATTACCTTTCAATCACATCTTATAGGGTTCATATCAATAAATCTAAATACTCTTTAATTATTTATAATATTTTAACTTCAATTATACTTATATTCAAAACATTTACATAATAAATTATTATCAAATCAATTTATTACTTTTATAATCATAACAAAGTGATAAAATCCATTCATTATTTTAAATTCACATCTTTAGAATGAGTTATCTAAGTTAATTAATTTCATCTCAATTACATCATTTAACAAATCAAGTTATCATTAATTTCTAACTTCTTATTAAAACCTTTATATATTTATATTTTACAAAAAATTATATATATATAATTTTAGAATTTAAATAATAATTAGACTATATTAAAGATTTATTTATTTACATATAAAATAACTTAAATTATTTAAACTTTAAAAATAAATAATATTATAATTTAAATTCTTAAATTTATATTTCGAAAAAATATATTAACTTATAAATCAATTTTTATAACATATAGTTTAAATTTAAAGCTTTATTTAATCATCAAAATATAAGTTTGAATAAAGTTTTAAATTTAGATTTCTAAAATAATTTTATTAAATCATAACATTTTTATAAATTCAAAAAATACTTTCAGAATATACCAGTTTGTATATAATTTTCTACATAGGACAAGTGACACGCACACACACGCACACACACACACACATATATATATATAAATAAATAAATAAATAAATATATATATATCATTTCAATTCGTTTAATTATTATTTTTGGCAAGGCAGCCGTTTTACAGTGGGCGTACCACTTTTATTATCGAGAAAAGTACTGGTGCTCTACACATGCACAGAGTAACAAGTTTGGTTTGAAGTGTCCAAGCACTATCAATACAACAAAATAGCAAAGATAACTACCTAGACATAGTACAAAAGTTAAACACTAGGCAAGTTAATTACTCAACCTCCGAGTCATCCTCATAAAAGGTGCCAGTATAGGGTGTCATATTGTGCTTATAGGACCATAAGAGGAAGGCCAAGCCATCCACACTGAAAGGAGCGAGTAAACTGTTCTTGTCACATGAAGAATCCTCTAAGATATCTGTGTTATTTTCACCAATTGCACCCTCATTCCACATTACCAATTTCTTACCTTTCGGCTTGTAGACTAGACGACTACGCTTAACCACTTCATCATAAAGAAAATATTATTAGTATCACAATGCATTCCAGAGAGGGAATGTATCCAGGCAGTCTCAAGCTCATTCCCAGGGATATAAGGATCAGGAGGTACATCTAGCAAAAAAGTAAGTACTGGAGGCTCATCCTCCACTAGAACTTCCACTACCTCAACAAAAGCTTCCTTTCTACCAGTAGGGACCCGAACACGTTTAGGAGGCTTAGGTAGAGGAGTCTTAACTGGGGATGGCAAATTAGGCTCATGTAGACATGAATCAGAGCGATGACCAAAAGATTTGCAAGTTGCGCAAATATTTGGTTTCCATATATGCTTGACATCTCTATAATGTACGTGATTGTCTAAATTAACTTTGATCTGAATAGACAATGGTTCATCAGGAGTAATATCAATCATGGCACTAGCATATACTAAGTTTCTTCTTGCGATAATGTTTGCATCAAAGCATTTAAGTTTTTCTATGTGACAAGCGAGCCAATTAAGGCCAAGAAGTGGTTGTAGCATAAAGGCAATGTGGGTGAACTGCACCCAGACAGGAGTAGAAAGGACCTGTTCATGAACTTTATCTATCAAAGCACTCCAAGAAGTCACAATAAAAGGTCAGCCTTCAATAATAGAAGGCACAACTTCTAATACACATATTCTCTCAATAGCAGAGGAGAACTTAAAGTAATAAAGGCCATCGGCATACACCATTTTCATGGGGACACGAATTTACCATGAGATTTGGCATGTTGTGCGCATATCGACAAAAGGATGTTTAGAATCCAAGAAAAATCCTTTAACGCATTCATTCCAGAAATTTGCTGCTTCAACATGAATTTCCAGCGGAGGGGCAGAACCAGACTTAGCATGTAGTATTTCAAAATACACCAGCATGTATTCCCCCGCAACGTGAGGAAGAGAATCAAATAAAGACGTCCATTTCTTAAGAGCATGTGGGGATTAGTTCACCGTTGTTGCATTACGAACAGGAGCAACCAAAACTAAAGGTAGTTAGCTAGAGAGGTTATTTATTGGGGGAGTTCGGGGAGTATAGATGAGCAGGTAAGTGGGTAGCTGAAATATTACTCTAGTTGATAGAGGAGTTCTATCAAATAGGTGGAGGGCTATGGAAAACTTTACATGTTTCAGTGCTGGGGGTGCAACGGCCATTCAAACTGGCACTAAGTAGTAGCACATGATCATCGCGATTAACATTAGTACCCAACGCAGCATTTGCAAAGTCCTAAGGCTGTCTCAAAAAAGGAGACACAACGGAAGCTTTCGTATCCAATATAGTACCCAAGTTCACAATACCAGAATCTTGCTCAGACATGTTCTCTCCTGGCGGAGGCCAAGAGGACGTAACAAGCTCAAGCAAGGGAGATAGTGGCGATTTACCAAGGTTAAAAGGCGTGAAAGGACTTGCAGCGTTAATATCAGAAATTAACTTGGTCAAAGGATGATTCTCAGGCAAGGTAAATACAGATCTCGCTGGTGGAGAAGCCGCGTCTTCAAGCTCGGCATTGGATTCAGATAGCGATTGCACAGAACTGGCTCAGCTTCTAGATCTGGTAGTTTTTGAAGACGGGAGACTCGGTTTAGAATTTCTTTTCTTGGCCATAAGATGGGAGGTAGAAGAGCGGCGAGACAACAGGAGATTAAGAGTGGAGGCGCAAGAAATTAGGGTCTGGAAAGCCGCCTGGAAAGAGACGTCCGACATTGAAAACATAATGTTAATTCGTTTAATATTCAATCTACGGTATTTCTCAATAAATTCAGTTTTAATTCCTAAATCTATATGGTGGTTCAGATATATATCATTTCAACCCATGATGATTTACATGTCTATATGGAACTTTCAGTGAGAGGATAAAATAAATATAACATTATATATAGATATCACATGCATCATAATATATCACACAATCAAATATCACTTCCAATAATTTGTGTCATATATATCAAAATTGTGTGTGCATATATGCAAATTTATAACAAACAAATTAAAGTTTCTAGAGAAATCCTTACATTTCAAATGTGATTTCGAAATGTGTCAATTTACCAAAATGGAAATGATGTTAATCATGAGTGAGGGTTCTCAGCTGGTATTGTAATAATAGGAATATGGCGTAGGCTGATGTAACAACCCGAAATTTTGGAACCAATTTAAATTTTTATTTAAAGAATTTTAATGGATTTTTAATATTTAAAATGATTTATTTTAAATAATAATGTGTAATAACCCGAAAAATCTGAGCCAGTTTAAAATTTTTATTTTGGCAATTTTAATGAATTTTGAATATTTAAAATGAATTATTTTAAATAATATCGATAAGAAAATTTATTTATTTATATATTAAAACGTTGTTGAAAAAAAAACTGATTTTTATGTATAGAAAAAAAAAACTGATTTTACTTATATAAAAAGAACGGATTTTTGTTTATAAAAAGAACGGATTGTTAATTTATAGAAGGCTATGATCTTTGAAGTATATAAAGCATGGATATTTATTATTAGATTTTTAAAATGGAAAAGATTTGATTTTTCTATATGAAAAGACCATATTTTTATAAGTGAAAGGCGAGGTTTTTGTTATAGAAAAGAACGGATTTTTATAAGTAGAAAGATCGAATTTTTACAGTTTGAAATGAATATAAAAATATAATCTTTACTATATGGAAGATGTAAAAATATGATTTTTGTTTATTATAGAGAATTAAAAATATAATTTTTACATGATAGGAATATTAAAAATATCATCTTTATATAGGTAGCAAAATAAAAATGTGATTTTTATAGTGATGAAAGTGAAAAGACGATATTTTTAAAAGTGAAAAGACGATATTTTTAAAATAGAAAAGATTAGATTTTAAAAATAGAAAAGGCGAGATTTTTATATATTGAATAGCAAAATAAAAATTTGATTTTTATATATTGAAATAGCATAGTAAAAATTCGATTTTTATATATTGAATAGCATAGTAAAAATTCGATTTTTATATACGGAATAGCGAAGTAAAAATTCGATTTTTACATATGTAGAGAATACGGACAACGAAAGCGACAAAGGGCGAGAATGGCGACGATTTCTCTAAAAGAAGAGTCAAGATGATTGGATAGCTATTGGTGAGAATTTCTCACTCTTCAATTTCTTTTCTAGTTATATATATATACTAGGATGCAGACGGTGCTTAGTAGCACCCGACACAATCGTCCACAGACCATGGACTTGTTTGTTTGATTGCAAAAATTGGTTAGATTATTTGATTGAAATTTGAGTTGTTTGGTGAAATGGAATGGATTGATGTGTGAATGGCGTGGGCCTTCACTAGACCGGGGATAAGGCTAGGCCTTGTCCCGTTTCTAGTATCGTGCCGTTATGCCGCCGAAATTTTCTAAAATAAGTTAGAAAAATAGGAATATCATTTTATTTAAAGAATGAACTGAATAGAAATTCATATGTTAAAGTAAAATGTTTTTCTCGTTAAAAATATAATTTTTAACGTGAATATGAATATAGTGAATGTGAATAAATAAATATTCATTTACAGACCGGACGGTTTGTTTATGTACACCTATTTGAAAGACATTGATTGGGACGATAAATTTTACACATCGCCCAACTGCACAAATAAAATCTGTGTTTGATTGTTTGAAGCCCCACACGGGTGATGGGATGAAATATGAAGTTCACTCATCCTGATTTATTAAATATGTCGATCGATTGATTGACAGGCTGTCATAAGCGTTAGATATCTATATTTGATGCTTATACAGTGTAGTGCACTTTGGTTGATGGTTGATTATTTTTCAATGCTATTATATACGTGTGATGTATGAAAATCCATATAATTAATATTATATGGTGATTGATTGGGCCTCATTCCAATTTAGAAAATAAAGAATAATATAAAATAAATGTTCATGTGTTGACTGTACTCATCCGTTGAGATTAGTCATGTGTTGAACGAAATATTTTTATAATAAAATTTACATCGTTATCAATATAATATAAATGTTCATGTGTTGACTGTACTCATCCGTTGAGATTAGTCATGTGTTGAACGAAATATTTTTATAATAAAATTTACATCTTTATCAGTATAATATAAAGGTTCATGTGTTGACCGTACTCATCCGTTGAGATTAGTCATGTGTTGAACGAAATATTTGAAAACGAAATATTTGAAAACGAAATATTTGAAATAGAAATATTTGAAAACGAAATATTTGAAATAGAAATATTTGAAAAAGAAATATTCGAAATAGAAATATTTGAAAACGAAATATTTGAAATAGAAATATTTGAAAAGGAAATATTTGAAACAGAACATTTGAAAATAGAAATATATGAAGCTGTGTTGATTAGATTGACGCCATTTAGACGTGAACGATATTTATATCGATTTTACTCATTTTAAAATGAATATTGAAAAGTGATTTCGAAATCGCATATTTTGAAATGAAATTTGAATTAAATTGAATAGGGAACGAATTCGAATTGAATATATAAAACGAATTTGATTTCAATTGAATATATAATAAATTTGATTCAAATAGAAAACCAATTTGAATTGAATCGAATAGAAAACCAATTTGAATTTGAATAGAATAGAAAACAAATCGAATTCGAAATGAATTGAATATAAAACGATTTCGAAATGAATTGAATATAAAACGATTTCGAAATAAATTGAATATAAAACGATTTCGAAATGAATTGAATATAAAACGATTTCGAAATGAATTGAATATAAAATGATTTCGAAATGAATTGAATATAAAACGATTTCGAAATGAATTGAATATATAATGAATTCGAATTGAATGGAAAACGAATTTGATTTCAATTGAATAGCAAACGAAACGAAAACGAATTCGAATTGAATTGGAAACAAATTGAAATGAATTCAAATTGAGTTGAATAGAAATGAATTTTAAAACGAATTTATAAGGAAGAATTCAATTTTGATTTGAAATGAAATGGAAGTTGAAATTGTTTTGGAAACGAAATTAAAACGATTTATAAAATTCGTTTTAAATAGAAACCGATGAAATATATATTATATATATTATATATAATATAATGGCCTGAATAGAACGCGCCGCGCCGCGGCAGTTCGTGAATTTCGACCATTTATTTCAAACGGACATTACGGGAGATCCGACCGTCGGATTCTCCTAAAACTGGAACCGTTGGGTTCGTATCGAAAAGAGCTTTCTAACGAATATTTGAAATTCAAAATCTAACGGTTGGATTTGGAGATACGTCCAAATCAAATTTGAAAAAGGTCGTTATAAGTGCAGTTCGATGGCCATTGTTGGAAATCGACTGTACGGGCCTTGATAAAATTATTAAAAATAGCAATAATTTGTGTAAAATCATAAGAAATGATTTGGGTAAAAATAGGATGAAAAACTCCATATTTGAAAAGATAAAAATAGATTTTTATCGAAATGAACTAGTTTTGAACTAAATTTAAAACCTAATTATTTTTAAATAAATAAATTAGATTTAAAAAGGGGTTTTAAATAATCGGAATTTCTAATATATTTGATTGGATTTGAAATGGGTTTATCGTGAACGGTGTTTTAAATAACACTAGTTCTGTAACCCGATAATAAATAGAATGTGATTTGGGTTTGTCGTGAACTGTGTTTTAAATAACATTAGTTCTTTAACCCAGAAAAAGGAGTTTTAATGAATCTGTAATTAGATTGAAATGTGAATTGATAATTTAAATTATCAAATTTAGAAAATGAACGAGGATGGAGTATCACCAGTTTTTCTCCAAAGCGATAGTTAAATCTTTAATTAGATTTGAACGTGAAATGGTAATTAATTTTACCAATAACACCGTGGTATTAGATATGGAGTATTACCAGTTTTGCTTCCTGGGATGAATAGGTTGGGATTGGGAAATAAAATAAATAATTACTTCGATGTGGTTCGCTAATCTCGACTAGTTTGAAAAACCATAATTTGGTTTGAAATGTCATCCAAAGGAAGATTAAAGGATAAATTTCAAAGAATTTATCTTGGATAAAATTAATGGGAACCTTTCCCTAAAAATGTGATTTTATGAATAAAAGAATATTCTGAATTGGAATGAGGCGTATGTTGTGCTTGTGTAACATTTGTTTTTAATATACGCGGGTTGTTCGGAAAGGCCGGGTTTATACCCATTCTGAATAACCGCTTCGACGATAAGTCGAAGATGAAGGCGGTGGTCGAAGACCTGAAGTCTTCACATCGTTTGGATAATTACTGACGATCCTGATTGGGATGTACACCCAAGAGGATGGAAATAGTTGGTGGTCGTCCGGACGTACTTGGAGATGGATGGATATGCGAGGAAAGTGCCTCCGGTTTCGTTCAGACCCAGAACGGACTTGTAAATGGATTGTGTGTCTGACATTGGATTTTATTCTGTGTTGATTGATTTCTATTAAATATACATCTGTTTGGCGGCGGAGAATTTATTCTTTTGCTTAACGCCCTTCTCTGAGACGTACGAGCTCAGAGGTTGTATATCGATGGACATCAGTCGCATGGCATGAATTGCCTGTGTGGCACGCTAAGATGCAATGATCAAGGCTTCTGTTGAAAAGCAAAGTCTTGTGGTTGATGATCAAAGCACGCCTACATGGCAGTTTTGTGTATAACGTGAATCGCGAGCCTCACACCTCGGTATGAGTCAAAAACGGGATGAGGACCCAAGGAGTGCACGACGTTTCTTTCTAGCTATGGGTGGTGTCAGTGACCTACCAGCCCTGACATTTATATACTTTTCGCCTTTGTGGTTTGGATGCGAGGTGCCTCGATTATAGGTCTGTAAGGACCGGGAAACGTGTGTTCAGGAATTGCCAATCCTCTAACGTAAGTGAGGACCGGCCTTGGAGGATCCCAGGATTGCCCAGAGTGTGTAGTCCTGAGGCATTTGCTAGAGTGTCTCGAACGCGGAGAGGAGCTTGCCCCTTGCCTCGGCTCATGACGGAATCCAGTTTCCAATACGTGATATTGCGGTTTTAATTGTAGAACTAGTATGGCGACATGATATATGGTACCCATGTCGTCTATGATTTATATTTATGATTGAAATTGTTTTGACACTATACACTTATTATAGTATCAAATGGTTTGTTTTAAACGTACCAAGCATGTTTGGCTATTATAAGGGAAAACCCTATCCTCCGGCTTGCGTTGCATTGTGTGATGGGACCTGGTTCTTATAATAGCTTCATTTTTCGAAAAAGCATTGCGTTGTTTATCCTATGCACTGGTATTCTTGGGAGGAAACCCGTTCCGTGTCATACGGCGTGGTCCCTTGAATTACTCTCCTTTTAAAATAAAGTTTTAATAACTGTTTTAGTTCTCACACCAGTCACATGACTGACCTGGAGTTTATTGTTTTAACCTAAACTCTGGGTGCCCTTATTTTCTACGCGGGCAGCTAGTAGTTTTGGTTTTGCAGATTTATATTCACAGGATCCTGGTTTACAGATGGAATGATATCCGGAAAGCTCTGTATCCGTATATCACCTTCAGTTGTGCTTTGTATTATTTTCCGCTGCTATGTAATTTATTGTAATCTCTGATATTTATCGAATGTAATTTATTCATTTATACTCTGTATATTCTTGTATTCTGATGGAATTGTTGTAATAACAATGAAATGTTCTTCCGTATGCGTTCTGTTTTGTCCTGTTCTCAAACGTTCAGGGGTTTCGAACGGTCTAGATCGGTTTAACGACTGATTCAGATCGAGCGAAATTCCTAGGCCGTCACATTTGGTATCTGTAACACCCCACCTCCGCCAGGGTGTCTCTTGCAAGCACTCTGACTTTGGAGGGGCGTTTGAATCAGGTAAACATGCATAATGATATATCAAGGCAGAACAAGAACATATGTATATATGTAAACAGAGTAAATAACATAGATAAAACAGCGGAAGATTTCATACTATTTCAAAACAAGTCTGGTACAACATAGCTTTCCAAATAAACAAGTCTAGATAAAAACAACATCAACTGAAAAACTGAAATACATAAGTACTATCCCCAAAATAAGTGATAACCATAGCTAGCTTCATGTCAAGACCGTACATGAGCTAAAATCCCACAAGCAAGCGATCAGAAATCCAGCTAAGCTCCGATATTCCCTCCCTGAGAACCTGGGGGGGGGGGGGAACGGAAGAAAAGAGGCGAAGGAAAACAGGTCAGTCAAAAAGACTAAGTAAGCCCTACTACAATCAATGTAAACTGGTAAAGTTAACTGGCATGAGCAGCAGGGATGAACATAAGGATAACAACATACTAGCATGATGATTAACTAACAAGGTAGATAAAGGTGTCATTGCATAATCAGGTTTAAGGTTTTTGCACCACAGGTGTACTAGCAAACTATCATGACTTGAATAAACAAGTATTGATCCCTTGGCCCAAGCTTTGGCCCAATAACATGTAGTGACCCACAATACGAGGTCCAAAGTGTAAACAAGAAGTGATCCCCAGGCTCAAGTTTGGCCCAACATCATGAATGACCTAAACCAAGGTCCAACTAGCGCGGTCTAGTCGATCGGCTCCCTATAAGCCTAACTCGTCAAGTGTCGGTGTCATACGGCCCAACTACGAAGTGTAGCTAAACTGTGCTAGGTCCACCCTAGGGTGTATCAAGTCCTAGGGTGTCAACCACTGACACAAATCAATGCACGCACAGTCTAAACCTACTGGTGCCCGTGCCTGCTTTTTCAACTTCGGACCATGTGCACGACCATGGCCCGCCTGAACCTACACCGGCGCACCTACTCGGCCGTCGTTTTGGTCGCTTACATGGCATCCTAGTAATCGTGCCCCTCCCTAGCCTAGTCCCTAGGGTATCATGATACAACTAAGAGGGTTACTGGTGCAAAGGACCACGTAACTAGGGTTTCCTTAATGGGTTAAACGTGGTTAACCCACCCCATTCAAGTACCAAGTTGGTTAAGTGTACCCAAGGTTCATGACTTAACCCTACCAACCCATCGTGTTTAATTGGTTAAGTATTCAAGCGGTCCATGACTTAACCCTAATCATGAGGCATTAATTAATTTAATGCGCCTTAACCTCTCACATTAGACTTTGTTGCGGTTACTAGTTAAGCCGGTCGGTTCCGGGTAGCTTTACACCACAACTTGGTCTAACCTCGGGTTCAAGGTACAACATGACCAACTTCTCACATTGGGTCCTATTGTTTGTAGCAACTAGTTAAGCCGGTCGGTTCCGGGTAGGTTTACGCTACAAACTCAACCCAACCTCGAGTTGGTCACACTTATATTTTCTAAGTGTCATGTCCATCGTGTTTCCAAAACACATTACAGGTTTTCAAGCAATTGGGTAGACCTAACTTAATAGGTAAATTCCCAATGGGTAGACCTAACTTAATAGGTAAATTCCCAAGCTTATGTTTTTATGTCTTTTAAGTTTACCCAATCCCAAACGCAATCCCATCGCTTACATATCGCAATAGCGCATAAAGGATAGAAAGAGGGAACTTGGCATAATCGTGACATAAAGGTGTTGAAGCCACAAGTTCAACATGGTGGCATAAGAAATGTACATATGTTCATATACTTGCATATTACATTTTTAGGCCTCAAAAGCATGCATAAAACCAAACTTGGCATATTGGTGATACATGGTGCTAAATGACATGTAGACATGGCCATAAGTTCGCATTTAGCCTCACATGCAAGTTATCATAAGAGATATGATAACTTACATGTTGCCAAAATGCTACCTTTGGCATAAAGCTTGAAGCTTTATGTTCATAAACCCAAGATAAGCTTGCATAACATGATAACATGAGCAAAAGGTTCAACCCAAACTTGCATAACATAACTTGCATATCGTATGACAAACTTGCATATCAAACTTGCATAACATAACTTGCATATCATATGACAAACTTGCATATCAAACTTGCATAACATAACTTGCATATCATATGACAAACTTGCATATCAAACTTGCATAACATAACTTGCATATCATATGACAAACTTGCATATCAAACTTGCATAACATAACTTGATGAACTTGCATATCACATCATAGTAAACTTGCATAACACATCATAGTAAACTTGCATATCATGGCAAACTTGCATATCATACATTTAACTTTAGAGTTTAAGTATGAAAGGAATAGGGCTTACAATGCTTAGGAAATATGACAAAGCCCTTATGCAACCAATTAGACCCAAAATGCAAGCTTTAACATAAAAACCCTTGAGCAAAAATGATCAAAACTCTTTCTTTATGATGCAAATATAGAAACTTGACTTGAATGCAAGCTAATGATGCTCATACAAGCTTGAAAACACTTGTATGCATGGAAAATCTCTTAAAAATTTATTTAGGAATTTTATGAAGAGAGTGGAGGCCATGAGAGGATTGATTTTGCCATAGTTTAATTGTATGAATGAATAATGATGATTTAGGGTTGGGTTAGGGCCTTATTTATAGAGATTAGGACTAGTTCTAGCCTTAAGATTAAACCCTAGTTCCAATCTCAGCCCTTAAAACCGAATCTGGCCCCCAAACTCAACACAAACCCAAAATGGTGCACCAGGCCAGCCAGGGTCAAGCCAGAAAGCTGTGTAGGTTTCTGGCTCGACACGGGCGCACTTCCCAAGTGCGCCAGTGTATTTTTGTGCTGGCGCACTTCACAAGTGCGCCAGTACATTCTGGCTTGTTTTCGGTTTTTCTGCCTAACTTCGTTCGTCCATATCTTCTTCATACGGACTCCGATTTTCGAAAACTCGGACTCTATTTCGCGTATTTTTCCGAGACGAACGCAATGGCATAGCCCATTTCCCTTAATTCAGATTTATAAATTAAATTCTGCCTCGATTTACGTTATAACAGGTTATTGAAAATACGGGTTGTTACATTCTCCCCTCCTTAAAGGATTTCGTCCCCGAAATCTTCAAGTTAGGAAGAACGTATCCTACCATCCAACATCCATCTACTCAAAACATCATCCACGAGCAATCATTGTCCTTACAAGATTCTAAATGTTGTATGAACATATGCAAAGGTGTGTGTATATGTACTTATCTAATGCAAATATCATCAATGCAAATTATGTTAGTGAAATGAATCCATATGTATGCAATTCCTAACATAATGTATAACATCTATATATGTGCACATAACATACATCTATATGCAACATCCATGTGATAACACAAAAATTTCCATCCATGAATAAGCGTAAACACTCATGCATATGCAATATGAGGAGTGTGTGAGCCGATCTAGTGCCTAATGTGTATAATGCATCCACGAGTAACCACTTGCAAACACTTGCAACCACTTACAACCATCAGGCATAACGTGTTTCAAACACCTGTTTCATCCAAAGGGTTTCTACCTAAGGTTCTCATGACAAGATTAACACGATAAACTAGATAATCAAGACAAACATGGATAGCAAAAGATATGCTACAAAGAGATCGGGAAGATAAGCAGGATATACTCCTTTTGGAATACAAGAAATCCCTTCCTAACCCCAATCCTATAAAAGCCCAAAAGGTTTAGTCAACCTAACGGACTCCTTCAAACCCTAACATGTATTACTAGCCAATAAGTCATACCTCCCGACAGAAATAGGACCGAAAATGAGACCGAGAGGATATACATAAAAAGATAACATGCAAGTAAGTTCCACAGGAAAACAAGGATCAAGGATATGCTCTTAAAAAGAGATATGATGCGCGTATCTAGCCTTCAGTCTTCTAAGTCACGTTTCCTTGAGCTTAACTCCACTGTGCTTTGACCGTCTTTTACTTCACGATTCCTTAGCTTCTTGACTCTTATTTCCAAATATGAGTTGGAACCCATTTCATTTTCGCCTCTCGTCTTCCTCTTTCACTTACTCTTCTTCTATCCTACTTGGCTTAAACATAACTATGACCTCATGGTTTCATGCAAGCTCTCCAAAATTCACTAGTGAATCCTGGATCTCGTTTACTTACCATAAAGTATTCCACGCAGCAGAACTTTTCTCGAAAATACCAATCCACGTTGCCAATGAACCATCCGCCTGCGAATGATAGGCCGTGCTTAGATTCAGTTGCTTGCCCATGACTTCTCGTAGACTATCCCAAAACTGGCTAGTGAAGATTAAGTCATGGTTACTAACTATACTTTAGGGAACCTCGTGCAACCACTTTATTTCTTGAAAGTAAATTGTCGCTAGCTATGATGCAGTCCTTTCGCTCTTTACCGAAGTGAAATGAGCGCTCTTCGTGAGACTACCTACTATGACCCACATGCTTGTATTCTCTTTCCTTGACCTAGGCAGTCCATCCACGAAATCCTTCGTGATGCTTTTCCCTCTTCCATTGCAGGGACCTCCAACGGATATAATAGCCCACCGGGCTTTTATGACTTGGCCTTTAACCTGTTGGCACAACATGCACCTTGGGACAAACTCGACCACCTCCTCGAGTGATGTGCATCTTCAAGAACCTTCTTTTTCTCATCGCGTCTTAGCCATCCCTTGTCATCTATAGCGAGGTGACTTGCCATCTCGCCTCGAATCAACTTGTCCATGATCTCGACTAACTGCGGGTCTTCTCTCTGTGAAGTCCCTACTTGATCCAGAAGGGTAGGTCTAAACTCAAGGGACGCTAACTGAGAGAACTTCTTACTTCAGTTGCATTCCTTGGAGTCTTCCAATCCTGAACTGCAACTACCTTAGCGGGATCCACCGCTAAGCCTTGCTTAGATACTATATGCCCAAGGAATCTAACTTCCTTTCTCCAAAAGTGACACTTGGAGAACTTGGCCTTCAACTGATGCGCTCTAAGCGTATCCATCACCTCCACGAGATGCCTTGCGTGCTCTTCTTCATCCTTAGAGAAGATCAGAATATCATCTACGAAGACCACGACAAACTTGTTCAAGAACTCCCTGAACACCCTACTCATCAAGTCCACGAAGTAGGCGGGTGCATTAGTCAAACCGAATGGCATGACCAGCCATTCTAAGAATCCATCCGGAGTTCTGAACGCAGTCTTGTCTATACTATCCTCAGCTACTCTGAGCTGATGGAATCCAGTAGCAAGATCAAGAAAAAACAGATGTTCCTACAAGCTGATCAAACAAATCATCGATCCTTGGCAATGGTTGTCTATTCTCTTCGTTTAACTCACGATAATCAACACAAAGTCGAAGAGAACCATCTGCCTTGGTAGTAAATACTACAGGCGCTCCCCATTCAGATATACTTCATCTAATGAAGTTCTTCTCAAGCAACTCCTTGACTTGCTTTCTTAACTCTCATCTTGCAGGGCAATGTGCCTAACCGGCCACGAAACTATCTTGGCATTATCAACCGGATAAATGCGGAAATCTATCTATCGTTTAGGGGTAACCCCCTTCACTTTACCCAAGATATCAGGATATTCTCGGACCACCCTCACCGATTGCAAACTATCGATAGACGAGTTGAGGGATTCAAGATAACTCAACATGACGGGACTCATAGGGTTACTAGAAATTTTTAGGGTATTACCGAGGCGAATCATGAGCCTCCCAACCCTATGCTCAAAAATCAAGGATGGCTCCAAAACTGGACAGCCCATCCATGCCCAAAATCAACCCATACCCCATGAAACCGAGAATATAAGCATCACGCGAGAACTCTATGCTCAAGATAGAGATTTTCAAATCCACGTAGATAATAGACAAATGGGCGGAACCCCCAATTGGATTTGAAACACACACGGGATCATTAACTAGACTAGTACTTAGGTGCAAACTTTCAACTAGATCAGATGGGATAAAGCTATGCGATGCACCAGAATCAAACAAGGTAAGAACTGGAAAATCAGAAATATATACAAGGCTCTCAACAGAAATACTACCTCGATCGGGAACTGGAGCGGCATTGAGAGCATGAACTTGCCCTCCTGAAGGTCCAACACGCTGAGGCTGACCCTGGCCTTGCCCTTGCTTCCTAGGGCAATCCTTGTTAAAATGTCCCGTCTCTCCACAGTGAAAGCACCCACCCAATTTCCTTCTCTTCTTCCTACAGTCCTTGACTATGTGCCCAACGATCCCACAGAAGTTGCACTTTCTTGTTTCCTTTGCCTTGTTCTTGTTGCCCTTGTTGTTCTTGTTGTTCTGATTGCCTTGACTGCTCTGACCACTTGGATTACCCTGATTTCCTTTTCCCTGGGAATCAGTCTTCTTGGCTTGAGTATCATTTTTCTTGACATCTCCCTGAAGTAACGCCATATCAACCAAGCTCTCAAACGTGGCCCCATGGGGAATATGTGACATAGCCAATCCCTGCAACGGCTCATTCAAACCTCTAGCAAAACGAAGAGCCTTCTTCTGAGGAGTATTCACCATATCCAAGCCAAAACGAGCTAACTGATTGAACTTGTTCACATATTCTTTGACAGACATATCTCCTTGTTTCAAAGTTATGAACCTCTCCATTTGCAGATTCTCCTCAGCAGAAGATAGAAACTTAAGCACGAACCTTGCCCTGAAATCGGCCCAAGTCTCAACAGGCCTAGTACCATTGGTGACTTCCCACCAATAAGCGGCTTCATCCTTCATAAGCCAAACCGCCAACAAAATCTTCCTCTGATCGTCTAACCCAAAGATAGCAAATAAATCCTCGGTCTCTTTCAACCAATTTCTGGCCTCTACAAAAGTCTCAGTGCCTTGTAAGTTCTTGCCACCCATTGCTTTGAAATCTTTGCAAGTCTTTGCGAAGTCAGCTTGAGGATGCTGAGGGGGAGGAGGAAGAGGAACCTCAGCGACAGGAGGAGGAGGAACATTAGCGACAGGAGGAGGAGGAACATTAACTACTGGAGGAGGAGGAGGAGGAGGAACATCTGTGGGGCCGGCTTCGGTCGCCCTAGCCTCCAAAAGTCTCCTATACCAAACAGGTACGTGTACTCCCTCCGGAATGGCAAAGTTATTGGCCATACTGAAAACGAAGAAAAAGGATAGATTCAGAATGGAGAAAAACGAAGGAATTTTTTTGCTAATGGCTTTTTGGGGAATAGCCTTTAAAATAAACTAGACTTTTCTTTGGAAAATACTTTATACTTGGTTTTGAAAATAGTTTTCCAAAAGTTTTCTAAAAACCTTTTTGTTCCTTCTCGTAAACCATATACTCTGATACCAAATGTAACACCCCACCTCCGCCAGGGTGTCTCTTGCAAGCACTCTGACTTTGGAGGGGCGTTTGAATCAGGTAAACATGCATAATGATATATCAAGGCAGAACAAGAACATATGTATATATGTAAACAGAGTAAATAACATAGATAAAACAGCGGAAGATTTCATACTATTTCAAAACAAGTCTGGTACAACATAGCTTTCCAAATAAACAAGTCTAGATAAAAACAACATCAACTGAAAAACTGAAATACATAAGTACTATCCCCAAAATAAGTGATAACCATAGCTAGCTTCATGTCAAGACCGTACATGAGCTAAAATCCCACAAGCAAGCGATCAGAAATCCAGCTAAGCTCCGATATTCCCTCCCTGAGAACCTGGGGGGGGGGGACGGAAGAAAAGAGGCGAAGGAAAACAGGTCAGTCAAAAAGACTGAGTAAGCCCTACTACAATCAATGTAAACTGGTAAAGTTAACTGGCATGAGCAGCAGGGATGAACATAAGGATAACAACATACTAGCATGATGATTAACTAACAAGGTAGATAAAGGTGTCATCACATAATCAGGTTTAAGGTTTTTGCACCACAGGTGTACTAGCAAACTATCATGACTTGAATAAACAAGTATTGATCCCTTGGCCCAAGCTTTGGCCCAATAACATGTAGTGACCCCCAATACGAGGTCCAAAGTGTAAACAAGAAGTGATCCCCAGGCTCAAGTTTGGCCCAACATCATGAATGACCTAAACCAAGGTCCAACTAGCGCGGTCTAGTCGATCGGCTCCCTATAAGCCTACCTCGTCAAGTGTCGGTGTCATACAGCCCAACTACGAAGTGTAGCTAAACTGTGCTAGGTCCACCCTAGGGTGTATCAAGTCCTAGGGTGTCAACCACTGACACAAATCAATGCACGCACAGTCTAAACCTACTGGTGCCCGTGCCTGCTTTTTCAACTTCGGACCATGTGCACGACCATGGCCCGCCTGAACCTACACCGGCGCACCTACTCAGCCGTCGTTTTGGTCGCTTACATGGCATCCCAGTAATCGTGCCCCTCCCTAGCCTAGTCCCTAGGGTATCATGATACAACTAAGAGGGTTACTGGTGCAAAGGACCACGTAACTAGGGTTTCCTTAATGGGTTAAACGTGGTTAACCCACCCCATTCAAGTACCAAGTTGGTTAAGTGTACCCAAGGTTCATGACTTAACCCTACCAACCCATCGTGTTTAATTGGTTAAGTATTCAAGCGGTCCATGACTTAACCCTAATCATGAGGCATTAATTAATTTAATGCGCCTTAACCTCTCACATTAGACTTTGTTGCGGTTACTAGTTAAGCCGGTCGGTTCCGGGTAGCTTTACACCACAACTTGGTCTAACCTCGGGTTCAAGGTACAACATGACCAACTTCTCACATTGGGTCCTATTGTTTGTAGCAACTAGTTAAGCCGGTCGGTTCCGGGTAGGTTTACGCTACAAACTCAACCCAACCTCGAGTTGGTCACACTTATATTTTCTAAGTGTCATGTCCATCGTGTTTCCAAAACACATTACAAGTTTTCAAGCAATTGGGTAGACCTAACTTAATAGGTAAATTCCCAATGGGTAGACCTAACTTAATAGGTAAATTCCCAAGCTTATGTTTTTATGTCTTTTAAGTTTACCCAACCCCAAACGCAATCCCATCGCTTACATATCGCAATAGCGCATAAAGGATAGAAAGAGGGAACTTGGCATAATTGTGACATAAAGGTGTTGAAGCCACAAGTTCAACATGGTGGCATAAGAAATGTACATATGTTCATATACTTGCATATTACATTTTTAGGCCTCAAAAGCATGCATAAAACCAAACTTGGCATATTGGTGATACATGGTGCTAAATGACATGTAGACATGGCCATAAGTTCGCATTTAGCCTCACATGCAAGTTATCATAAGAGATATGATAACTTACATGTTGCCAAAATGCTACCTTTGGCATAAAGCTTGAAGCTTTATGTTCATAAACCCAAGATAAGCTTGCATAACATGATAACATGAGCAAAAGGTTCAACCCAAACTTGCATAACATAACTTGCATATCGTATGACAAACTTGCATATCAAACTTGCATAACATAACTTGCATATCATATGACAAACTTGCATATCAAACTTGCATAACATAACTTGTATATCATATGACAAACTTGCATATCAAACTTGCATAACATAACTTGCATATCATATGACAAACTTGCATATCAAACTTGCATAACATAACTTGATGAACTTGCATATCACATCATAGTAAACTTGCATAACACATCATAGTAAACTTGCATATCATGGCAAACTTGCATATCATACATTTAACTTTAGAGTTTAAGTATGAAAGGAATAGGGCTTACAATGCTTAGGAAATATGACAAAGCCCTTATGCAACCAATTAGACCCAAAATGCAAGCTTTAACATAAAAACCCTTGAGCAAAAATGATCAAAACTCTTTCTTTATGATGCAAATATAGAAACTTGAATTGAATGCAAGCTAATGATGCTCATACAAGCTTGAAAACACTTGTATGCATGGAAAATCTCTTAAAAATTTATTTAGGAATTTTATGAAGAGAGTGGAGGCCATGAGAGGATTGATTTTGCCATAGTTTAATTGTATGAATGAATAATGATGATTTAGGGTTAGGTTAGGGCCTTATTTATAGAGATTAGGACTAGTTCTAGCCTTAGGACTAAACCCTAGTTCCAATCTCAGCCCTTAAAACCGAATCTGGCCCCCAAACTCAACACAAACCCAAAATGGTGCACCAGGCCAGCCAGGGTCAAGCCAGAAAGCTGTGCAGGTTTCTGGCTCGACACAGGCGCACTTCCCAAGTGCGCCAGTGTATTTTTGTGCTGGCGCACTTCACAAGTGCGCCAGTACATTCTGGCTTGTTTTCGGTTTTTCTGCCTAACTTCGTTCGTCCATATCTTCTTCATACGGACTCCGATTTTCGAAAACTCGGACTCTATTTCGCGTATTTTTCCGAGACGAACGCAATGGCATAGCCCGTTTCCCTTAATTCAGATTTATAAATTAAATTCTGCCTCGATTTACGTTATAACAGGTTATTGAAAATACGGGTTGTTACAGTATCAGAGCTTTGGTTTACAGAGCTCGAGAACAAGACACATTAGAACCATACGAAAGAATTCATCAGATATTGGAGTAGCAATATCCAATTCGAATGACTCGTTAGAGATAGGATCAGTAGTATCCTAGAACGAGTGTGAAGAGTATATTTTTCAATTGAAAACAATTTTGTTTTGAAAATTTTAATCCATTTTACCCGTATTTGAATAATTTATTTATTTTGAATATAGACAATCTGATATATAAAGATTTTGCATATAAGCATCATGAACGTATATTCGAAGTTTTAATATATTAGATAGATATAGAATCACATTCTAGACGCCCGGAGATGGTTCTGATGATTGATCGATCATCATCCGAACTTATGTTCGTGTTTCGAAGGTGTGATTTTCTATATACTTCCATTAGACTGGTGTGAGAACCAAAACTAATATAGCTAGAACACATTGTTGTGAATTGGCATCAAAAACAAGATTTTCTGTATATATATCAAAATTTATGAATTTGAAACTCTAATTCACTAATTGATTGATGTTCGTGTTGTTTGGTTATTTGTTTGATAATTTTTGAACCATTTAGCCTGATTGAATCAAATATTGAACTGTATTGAAATTGGTCGCATTTGCTTGCATATACATATACTTACATTGAACAGGTCATAGCAAGGAGGCTAGAGCCGGAGAATAAAATTTGTTAGCCCGACAAATATGTACATGTTTACTATATTTACTGTTTTGTTTGGGTGATGATGATTTTATGAGCCTATTGGCTAGCCGCTTGGCTTTTTCTTTTTCTTTTTGAGATCAGAAGGCCTGTATGGCAATTTCGGGATTTTCCCGTGGCTCCCGGTGCAGGGGAGGTTATGGCGAAATTTTTCGAAAATTTAGGGTGTTAGCCAAATTTTTGAAAATTTGAAAATTCTCAGAAACCGAAAAGTTGGAGAATGGAAGCCAGATTGAACGTAGAGTTAATTAATCAAACCACTTTCGACTTTGTTCCTTTTTGGGGACGAAAAGTTTTAAGTGGGGGAGATTGTAATAACCCGGAAAATCTGAGCCAGTTTAAAATTTTTATTTTTTTTATTTTGGCAATTTTAATGAATTTTGAATATTTAAAATGAATTATTTTAAATAATATCGACAAGAAAATTTATTTATTTATATATTAAAACGTTGTTGTAAAAAAACTGATTTTTATGTATAGAAAAAAAACTGATTTTATTTATATAAAAAGAACGGATTTTTGTTTATAAAAAGAACGGATTTTTGTTTATAAAAAGAACGGATTGTTAATTTATAGAAGGCTATGATCTTTGAAGTATATAAAGCATGGATATTTATTATTAGATTTTTAAAATGGAAAAGATTTGATTTTTCTATATGAAAAGACCATATTTTTATAAGTGAAAGGCGAGGTTTTTGTTATAGAAAAGAACGGATTTTTATAAGTAGAAAGATCGAATTTTTACAGTTTGAAATGAATATAAAAATATAATCTTTACTATATGGAAGATGTAAAAATATGATTTTTGTTTATTATAGAGAATTAAAAATATAATTTTTACATGATAGGAATATTAAAAATATCATCTTTATATAGGTAGCAAAATAAAAATGTGATTTTTATAGTGATGAAAGTGAAAAGACGATATTTTTAAAAGTGAAAAGACGATATTTTTAAAAGTGAAAAGATTAGATTTTAAAAATAGAAAAGGCGAGATTTTTATATATTGAATAGCAAAATAAAAATTCGATTTTTATATATTGAAATAGCATAGTAAAAATTCGATTTTTATATATTGAATAGCATAGTAAAAATTCGATTTTTATATACGGAATAGCGAAGTAAAAATTCGATTTTTACATATGTAGAGAATACGGACAACGAAAGCGACAAAGGGCGAGAATGGCGATGATTTCTCTAAAAGAAAAGTCAAGATGATTGGATAGCTATTGGTGAGAATTTCTCACTCTTCAGTTTCTTTTCTAGTTATATATATATACTAGGATGCAGACGGTGCTTAGTAGCACCCGACACAATCGTCCACAGACCATGGACTTGTTTGTTTTATTGCAAAAATTGGTTAGATTATTTGATTGAAATTTGAGTTGTTTGGTGAAATGGAATGGATTGATTGATGTGTGAATGGCGTGGGCCTTCACTAGACCGGGGATAAGGCTATGCCTTGTCCCGTTTCTAGTATCGTGCCGTTTTGCCGCCGAAATTTTCTAAAATAAGTTAGAAAAATAGGAATATCATTTTATTTAAAGAATGAACTGAATAGAAATTCATATGTTAAAATAAAATGTTTTTCTCGTTAAAAATATAATTTTTAACGTGAATATGAATATAGTGAATGTGAATAAATAAATATTCATTTACAGACCGGACGGTTTGTTTATGTACACCTATTTGAAAGACATTGATTGGGACGATAAATTTTACACATCGCCCAACTGCACAAATAAAATCTGTGTTTGATTGTTTGAAACCCCACACGGGTGTTGGGATGAAATATGAAGTTCACTCATCCTGATTTATTAAATATGTCGATCGATTGATTGACAGGCTGTCATAAGCGTTAGATATCTATATTTGATGCTTATACAGTGTAGTGCACTTTGGTTGATGGTTGATTATTTTTCAATGCTATTATATACGTGTGATGTATGAAAATCCATATAATTAATATTATATGGTGATTGATTGGGCCTCATTCCAATTTAGAAAATAAAGAATAATATAAAATAAATGTTCATGTGTTGACTGTACTCATCCGTTGAGATTAGTCATGTGTTGAACGAAATATTTTTATAATAAAATTTACATCGTTATCAATATAATATAAATGTTCATGTGTTGACTGTACTCATCCGTTGAGATTAGTCATGTGTTGAACGAAATATTTTTATAATAAAATTTACATCTTTATCAGTATAATATAAAGGTTCATGTGTTGACCGTACTCATCCGTTGAGATTAGTCATGTGTTGAACGAAATATTTGAAAACGAAATATTTGAAATTGAAATATTTGAAAACGAAATATTTGAAATAGAAATATTTGAAAAAGAAATATTCGAAATAGAAATATTTGAAAACGAAATATTTGAAATAGAAATATTTGAAAAGGAAATATTTGAAACAGAACATTTGAAAATAGAAATATATGAAGCCGTGTTGATTAGATTGACGCCATTTAGACGTGAACGATATTTATATCGATTTTACTCATTTTAAAATGAATATTGAAAAGTGATTTCGAAATCGCATATTTTGAAATGAAATTTGTATTAAATTGAATAGGGAACGAATTCGAATTGAATATATAAAACGAATTTGATTCCAATTGAATATATAATGAATTTGATTCAAATAGAAAACCAATTTGAATTGAATTGAATAGAAAACCAATTTGAATTTGAATAGAATAGAAAACAAATCGAATTCAGAATGAATTGAATATAAAACGATTTCGAAATGAATTGAATATAAAACGATTTCGAAATAAAATGAATTGAATATAAAACGATTTCGAAATGAATTGAATATAAAACGATTTCGAAATGAATTGAATATAAAACGATTTCGAAATGAATTGAATATAAAACGATTTCGAAATGAATTGAATATATAATGAATTCGAATTGAATGGAAAACGAATTTGATTTCAATTGAATAGCAAACGAAACGAAAACGAATTCGAATTGAATTGGAAACAAATTGAAATGAATTCAAATTGAATTGAATAGAAATGAATTTTAAAACGAATTTATAAGGAAGAATTCAATTTTGATTTGAAATGAAATGGAAGTTGAAATTGTTTTTGAAATGAAATTAAAACGATTTATAAAATTTATTTTAAATAGAAATCGACGAAATATATATTATATATATTATATATATAATATAATGGCCTGAATAGAACGCGCCGCGCCGTGGCAGTTCGTGAATTTCGACCATTTATTTCAAACGGACATTACGGGAGATCCGACCGTCGGATTCTCCTAAAACCGGAACCATTGGGTTCGTATCGAAAAGGGCTTTCTAACGAATATTTGAAATTCAAAATCTAACGGTTGGATTTGGAGATACGTCCAAATCAAATTTGAAAAAGGTCGCTATAAGTGCAGTTCGATGGCCATTGTTGGAAATCGACTGTACGGGCCTTGATAAAATTATTAAAAATAGCAATAATTTGTGTAAAATCATAAGAAATGATTTGGGTAAAATTAGGATGAAAAACTCCATATTTGAAAAGATAAAAATAGATTTTTATCGAAATGAACTAGTTTTGAACTAAATTTAAAACCCAATTATTTTTAAATAAATAAATTAGATTTAAAAAGGGGTTTTAAATAATCGGAATTTCTAATATATTTGATTGGATTTGAAATGGGTTTATCGTGAACGGTGTTTTAAATAACACTAGTTCTGTAACCCGATAATAAATAGAATGTGATTTGGGTTTGTCGTGAACTGTGTTTTAAATAACATTAGTTCTTTAACCCAGAAAAAGGAGTTTTAATGAATCTGTAATTAGATTGAAATGTGAATTGATAATTTAAATTATCAAATTTAGAAAATGAACGAGGATGGAGTATCACCAGTTTTTCTCCAAAGCGATAGTTAAATCTTTAATTAGATTTGAAAGTGTAATGGTAATTAATTTTACCAATAACACCGTGGTATTAGATATGGAGTATTACCAGTTTTGCTTCCTGGGATGAATAGGTTGGGATTGGGAAATAAAATAAATAATTACTTCGATGTGGTTCGCTAATCTCGACTAGTTTGAAAAACCATAATTTGGTTTGAAATGTCATCCAAAGGAAGATTAAAGGATAAATTTTAAAGAATTTATCTTGGATAAAATTAATGGGAACCTTTCCCTAAAAATGTGATTTTATGAATAAAAGAATATTCTGAATTGGAATGAGGCGTATGTTGTGCTTGTGTAACATTTGTTTTTAATATACGCGGGTTGTTCGGAAAGGCCGGGTTTATACCCATTCTGAATAACCGCTTCGACGATAAGTCGAAGATGAAGGCGGTGGTCGAAGACCTAAAGTCTTCACATCGTTTGGATAATTACTGACGATCCTGATTGGGCTGTACACCCAAGAGGATGGAAATAGTTGGTGGTCGTCCGGACGTACTTGGAGATGGATGGATATGCGAGGAAATTGCCTCCGGTTTCGTTCAGACCCAGAACGGACTTGTAAATGGATTGTGTGTCTGACATTGGATTTTATTCTGTGTTGATTGATTTCTATTAAATATACATCTGTTTGGCGGCGGAGAATTTATTCTTTTGCTTAACGCCCTTCTCTGAGACGTACGAGCTCAGAGGTTGTATATCGATGGGCATCAGTCGCATGGCATGAATTGCCTGTGTGGCACGCTAAGATGCAATGATCAAGGCTTCTGTTGAAAAGCAAAGTCTTGTGGTTGATGATCAAAGCACGCCTACGTGGCAGCTTTGTGTATAACGTGAATTCGCGAGCCTCACACCTCGGTATGAGTCAAAAACGGGATGAGAACCCAAGGAGTGCACGACGTTTCTTTCTAGCTATGGGTGGTGTCAGTGACCTACTAGCCCTGACATTTATATACTTTTCACCTTTGTGGTTTGGATGCGAGGCGCCTCGATTATAGGTCTGTAAGGACCGGGAAACGTGTGTTCAGGAATTGCCAATCCTCTAACGTAAGTGAGGACCGGCCTTGGAGGATCCCAGGATTGCCCAGAGTGTGTAGTCTTGAGGCATTTGCTAGAGTGTCTCGAACGCGGAGAGGAGCTTGCCCCTTGCCTCGGCTCATGACGGAATCCAATTTCCAATACGTGATATTACGGTTTTAATTGTAGAACTAGTATGGCGACATGATATATGGTACCCATGCCGTCTATGATTTATATTTATGATTGAAATTGTTTTGACACTATACACTTATTATAGTATCAAATGGTTTGTTTTAAACGTACCAAGCATGTTTGGCTATTATAAGGGAAAACCCTATCCTCCGGCTTGCGTTGCATTGTGTGATGGGATCTGGGTCTTATAATAGCTTCATTTTTCGAAAAAGCATTGCGTTGTTTATCCTATGCACTGGTATTCTTGGGAGGAAACCCGTTCCGTGTCATATGGCGTGGTCCCTTGAATTACTCTCCTTTTAAAATAAAGTTTTAATAACTGTTTTAGTTCTCATACCAGTCACATGACTGACCTAGAGTTTATTGTTTTAACCTAAACTCTGGGTGCCCTTATTTTCTACGGGGGAAGCTAGTAGTTTTGGTTTTGCAGATTTATATTCACAGGATCCTGGTTTACAGCTGGAATGATATCCGGAAAGCTCTGTATCCGTATATCACCTTCAGTTGTGCTTTGTATTATTTTCCGCTGCTATGTAATTTATTGTAATCTCTGATATTTATCGAATGTAATTTATTCATTTATACTCTGTATATTCTTGTATTCTGATGGAATTGTTGTAATAACAATGAAATGTTCTTCCGTATGCGTTCTGTTTTGTCCTGTTTTCAAACGTTCAGGGGTTTTGAACGGTCTAGATCGGTTTAACGACTGATTCAGATCGAGCGAAATTCCTAGGCCGTCACATAATGACTAAAAATTTATTTTAAATAAAGTTAGAATGAAAAAATTTATTTTAATTATATAACCACCCTAAAATGGCGCGACAGTTGAAAATTTGAATTTGAACTTGTTAGTCCCAAAAGTGGTTCTAACACCGAAATTGATTAAAAGCAAATAAGATAAGATAAAAATAAGAATGAACACGCAGGATTTATAGTGGTTCGGCGAAGAAATGCCTACGTCCACTTATCTTTCACTATACTCAATAATTCAGTTGCGAATACAATGTAATTGTCACTTGACTTCACTTACAACTCGCTTATATTCACTCAATAGAATAAAACAAACAATTAAAGAAGATTTGGATTCTCAGGGAGTAATGGAGTTCGGGTTATGGAGGTAGTTGAATTCTCAAAGTGCTGGAAAAAAAAGATCCTTCTCTTTGTCTCCAGACGGGGTATTTATAGGTGTGAATTTGCTTGAAACTTGATCCGGGTCGGGGCCACGTGTCATCCATCGCACTCTCTTCGGGTTCGGATGAACTATCATGTTGACAACGCATCAAAGGGAAGGACGTTATGGGTAGGAACTGGTCATAGCCGGTCCGGATATCCAGGCGCTTTTGCAGGAGAATAACAGGGAGCATGGGTTCGGGTCGGAGACGCGCAGATAAGGGGCTCGGATCGGGATAGCCGATCCGAACCGGATTGGCTTAGATGCGATGCTCTCTTCTTCTCTAATCTGCTCCGCTCCGATCCATTTTCGTGGCCAACAGGTGGCTTTCCGATCCAATCGAGATTTAGTTGTCCTCCGATCCGATTAAATATGCCTTACCAATTTACTCAATAGGAGTTCACCGATCCGAACAGGGGACTCTTTCCGACCCGAACCGATGGTTTGCTCTGACCCGATCCGAACAGCTGCTGCTATCTAATCTAGATTGTAGTGTCTTCTCCAATCCGAACCGAAGTCTTCTAATTAAAAATACCCTTCAATGTTTGGTTTCTTGACTTTGTGTTGCCTAGTTCACAAAGTAGGCTAACACTTTGCCCCCTCAAAGGATGCTTCTGTTGTACACGAAGCGTGCTTTGATGTCGTTTGAAATGCTAGTCCTTGAATCAGAACAGTCAGAAAGTCACTTCTGTTCGTTTGTGAAGATGCGTTGCTTCATGAAGACATGTCTCTTATTGCTTATATATATGTCATGAAACACCTGATTCATTTTCTTCATTTTTGAGTCAAGTCCAGAAGTTCTTCTCGACATACAGTATTCTTCTCAGGTATGTTCTTTCCTAATTTTTCTTTTAAATCCAGTTCGAATGCTAGAGAAACGCACAGATTTCTACTCGGTTCGGATGTTAGAGGAACGCACAGATGTCAATCCGGTTCGGATGCTAGAGGAATGCACAGATGTCAATCCGGTTCGGTATCTGACTCGAGCACCTTTTCTTCCTGTTTCGCTTTGCACTGGGTTGATGGACCAGAAGGTGTGGGCTAGCTTGGACTCGGTCCGAACAGAGTAAAACACGGGGAATACAAAGAGCCGTCTCGCGTCTTATATAAACTCGACTACCCAAACTCTTCTACCTTCTTTACTCCCACAATTCTTATTCTCCCAGTTTTACTCCGAAACCCCACTTCCTAAAAAAAATCTAAAAACTCCAAACTCCTCGTCCCAATCTTCGAATAAAACATCTAGGTATTTTGAATCTCCGATTATTTATGTAATAACTAACTTTATCTAGGATTTGCGGTTAAACCGAGCGGTTGGAGTGTGGTATTTGTTGAACTCCGACGCCTGGATCTCCTCCACCGTTTATCATCGTCGTTGATGGCGTCTTCGCCGTCTCGAGGTAGCAACGGGGGTCATTTGGATCCAGCGTTAAACATTCAAGCACATAAACGCTTAATTTCATTTGGGTCTAGTGAAATTTGAAGACGAGAAAGGGGAGAATAGGAATTGGGTTCGGTTCGGGTAAGGAAGTGCTGAAGCAGCGGAGGGAAGGACAGGTTCATATGTTGGGACCGGGTCGGAATGAAATGCAATGTGGAGAAAGCCATGCTTGCCCGACCAGGTCGAATTGGAGGAAGAGATAGAGAAAGTAAAAGAACGTATGGATCCTTTCGTTTGCTGAACCGCTCCGAATGCTTATTCCGATCCGGTTTTAAACTGCCAAATACGAACGTTTTCTCCGAATCAAACCATATGCAGACCCGAGCCGATCCCAGCTTTATGCACGTCCGATCCGAACCGAACCATAAGCACACCCTACCCGAACTGAATGATATGCATATTCTGACTCAAAGCACAAGACTTTATCCAACCAGGGTTAATCAATGCTTGACATAATCTTCAACTTAATGAACAGTTAGGGTAGTGCCTTATGAACGTAAATGATCATCACGATTTATTCTGAACATCGCCGCTCCGTCAGAACGTTGCATTATGCTTTTAAGTGTTTTTCTTCTCATGTTTTGCGCACACCACACACACTTTAGCTCACACATATGCACTGGGGGGCACGGGATGATTTACTCTAATCCGTGCTATTGCTTCTTCAATAGTTCTATGACAATGAGGCCCAGACGCTCTTCCCGTCTAGCAGAGAGGAAAGAAGCCCCGGAAACTTCTAACAAAATCACTCTTGAGGATATATCTTCTTCGTCTGATCCAGAATGGGACAGTGAGGGTCCAGATTACGGGGTTGGTCATCGGGAAAGCGACGAGGCGTCTTCAGAGAATGAAGTTTCTCTGGGTTTTGAGGAGGAAGGAGGGATTGGTGACAATCGAGCACCCGATGAATTTGAATCAGCCATCATATTGGAATCACCCTCGGACTCCGTTGAATCAACAATTGACAACGATCGACTTGTTCGAATTTGCCTAAAATATGGAATAATGAAAAGGGACACTCTAGTGCCTTCACGCTCTGACCGCCCCCACAACCCTCCAGAAGGATATATGACGGTCACTCGATTGATGTGCATGGTTGGCGCTATTCCTCCATTCTCTCCATTCATCGTTGATTTCTTAAGACAAATGCAGATTGCCCCCATGCAGTTGCATCCCAATTCATATGCCTATTTGCACACCTTGTACATAGCATATCGTGAAATCCTAGGCATAGAGCTCACGTTCGATGACGTTCACTTCTTCTATAATTTCAAGCACCGGACTCGAGAAACTCCATCCTTCTGCTACTTTGAATCAGTTCCAAAGAGGAAGATAATCTCTGCGCCATTTAGCAGTAAAGCTGGAGATTCCAGACTTGAATGGTTCTACGTGAAGCAACAGTCTGGATGCGCCAGGAGATGGACAAAATCAAGTAAAGCGTTGATTTTCTGAACCCGGACTCTATACACTTGAATCATCACCCTGACCTGTTTTCCTTTTTGTTTGCAGTCGACAATCCCAAACAGATATCAGATCAGGTGTTCTTTAATCGGATGCACCGACTTCTTAATGGCGATCAAAAATTCTTGACTATCGACGAGGTCCTTAAAGATGAATACCTTCACTTTCATGGGCTGCTATCCGTTTTCCGTAGCATTGGACATGGGACGGTTCCATACGCGTACATTCCTCCAGTGGAGGTAGTCCCAGAGACAGGAGAAGGCTCAGGAATTCCTACAACACCTCTTCACACTTCACCTTCTCCATCTTCTACGCAAGATGATGAATTGGCTAATCTGGCCGAAAAGCATCGTGAAGGATATATTGCCCCTGAGGAAACTACTTCTCTAGAAAAGTCAAAATCTTCCCAAGAGTCACCACTTCACGCTTCTGAGGGGGATGCCCCTAGCACCGATGATCAAATATTTCAGGGTTTGGGGGATCTCCCCTTACCTGAGACTATATATACTTCAGAGGATTTCAGGAAGGATCCTTTAGTCTTCACCTCTTCTGAAGAAACCACTCCTGCTAAGGCCAAAGAGCCTGCCCGCACTAGTCTAGCTTCAGACTCGGGTTGGTCGGGGGGAAACACACCACTTAGGATGCACTTTACACCACAGCATTAGCATTCGTTGCACTTCTTTCTCCATGAATCCATTAATTCTAAACTTCGTTTATTTTATCGTGCAGGTACAATGTCTCGATCCTACTACGATATAAGAAAACTTCGTCGTAGCATGTCCAATCCTCCTCAGGATGTCGAGTATGATCGCCGGGATGATCGTGGTAGGGAGGAGAGAAGACCTTATGATCCCTATCGTTCTCGACCCTCACGTTCCCGCTCACCAGTTAGGCCGGAACAAGAGAAATACAAAGGTTACCAAAGCCGTAGGGAGGAAGACAGACCACAATCCAAAGACTCCTCCTCTTCCTATGAGAAACGCAGTAGAGATAAAAGTCCTCCAAAGGAAACCGGGTCTCGAAGTAAGCAAAAGGTCCCTGCTACTAAACGACCTAGGACAGACAAAGAGACTACAGAATCCTCTTCAGGGAGGGACACCGAATTGACAATCCTCGCTCCTCCCCCACCGATGCGGGAACTGCAATAAAACGGGCATATTTGAAAGAGCAATTTCCCGAACACTACTTCGAAACTCTGACTTTTTTACCTGCCCTTGAACCTATTTCGTCTAATTGGGCAGATGAGGCCAAAGCAAAGATTGATGCGGTGCAAAAACAATATACTTAGATGTTCAAATATTCACGCAATCTTTCTAGAATCATCCGCACTCTAATCACAAATACTGATTCAATGCAAAAGACCGCGGAGGAGGATACTAAGGCTTTAAAAGCTTTAGGAAAAGATTTGGAAGACACTCAAGCTCAGCTAGCGGTCGCTCAAAAGGACGCTTCTAATTTCAAACAACAGTTCGAGGATATGCAAAAGCGCTATCACGATTTGCTTGAATCTCATACTCAGGAGCGTTCTGAATTAAAAAAGCAAGCTGACGAGGCCAAGTCAGAGGATGCTAAGACACGCATTGCTTATGCCGAGCTTGAGCGGAAAAACGCCGAGTTAGCAAAGAAGAGTGCTGAATTAGAAAAGAAGAACGCTGACTTGGCGTCAAAGTTGTTGGAGGCAGAGAACAGGGCTGCTCTGGCCGAGGGCAATGTGGAGTGTGCTATTAAATCTGCGGAGGAAGCCCGCAAGCAACTATCGGAGGCGGAGGCTGATATTCAGGGCTTCAGCGAGCTAATGATTGAATTCTTCGCACACATTATTCGTCGTCGAAACATTTCTTGGATCGAGGACTATCCATCCACTCTGGTTCAAGTATGGAATCAAATCGTTGAGTGGGAAAAAGAAGAACTTAAGGTCGATTCTCTTGATGAAGATAAACTGATGGAGAAATACTTGAGAGATGATGAACCGGAGCGCCTAGCTGAAGGGCGCCGCCTTATTGCTGAGGCCATGGAAGAAGAGAGACGGAAGTCTAAACAAAAAACCACTCTCAAAGCTGGTTCCTCTTCTTCTGCTCCTGCAACTCCCGAAGTAGAAGGGTATGATCCCGAAAATCCGGGAATTCCCCGAACAACTCTGCTATCTCCCATTCCTGAAATAACCCCAGAGGTAGTGGTCACCCCCGCTGGAAAGTCTTCGGAAGGTATCCCTATCTTTTCTCCTCAATTTGCCAAAGCTATTACTACCTTTCGCCACGTGATTGAACATTCGATGAGAGACCCATTGTTTTCGCCTGAGTTGATAACTGTTGCTTCTCATTCTGTAGGTGTCGAATCGTCCGAAAAGACAGATGTAGCTCAAGGAGCTACTGCTGGGACAAAGCCCGCAGACGGGGCCAAAAAAGGGGAAGACAAGGCTGCTTCTACAGACTTGGGAGAAGGAAATGAGCCAACTAAGGTCACCACTCCCCATGATGAAGAAATAATAGCAGCTTTAAAGGATGATGACGGAGACGGGGGGCATGATGAGGAACCAGAAATCGCAATAACTGGGGAGTCGAAAAGCGCTGATGACGTTACCTTAGCTGCCATGAAGGCTGATCAAGACAAGCGCTTGCAATTAAAGGCCGAAGAACTAGACCCTGAGGTCCTCAAGCCCCTCGCAGTTGTGGATGCGGGTTCAAGGTTAGTTGTTAAGCTCTCAACTAGATCTATTACCGAAGAACTTGCTAAAAAATCTTCTCTTGATTCCAGTGTCCCGCCCTCCGGGAAGAAGTCTACTGGCTCCAGTACCGCATCTTCAGGGAAAAAGAAATCAAAACGAATCTTGACTGAAGCCGAGAAGGAAGCAAAGGATGCGGAAAAAGCTGCCAAGAAATCTAAGGCTCATTCCAAACCCAAATAGTGGGTTCCCCTGTATCTTTTTAGCATCTTTGTGGACCAATAACTGCTGCTACAAAAGCAGCTCCTGCACTTTCTTTTTTAGTTATTTCCCTGTACAAATTCATTCATTTGTAAATAAAAATAATTCACTTTCTGCAATGTTTATTTGTTGGTAGCTCTGCACTTATGTAAAAATGCATGTCTATAGTTATGAAACGAAACTGTGGAGGGGGGAAATATGTGTATGCATATGTGTCCCCAGTCAATTTCCACAAGTTATTCAATGCTTAACCAAGCAATCTAAATGCCCCCAATTCTCTGACGGGATAGCACTTCCTGTGTCGTCAGTACCTGTCGTTTTTTCTGGCATTTCTTTTATGCTCTCCCTCTTTCTCTTGAGAGTTAGAGTTCGAGTTCAGTCATCTGTTTATTCCCCGGTCGTTCAACGGGGAGGGACTTCTTTCTCGGCGCTCAGTCAGAGACGCCTTTATACTCTCTCTCTTTCTCTGGAGAGTTAGAGTTAGGAAGAGAATTTCTTTTTCAGCGCTCAGTCAGAGACGCTTTTATACTCTCTCTCTTTCTCTGGAGAGTTAGAGTTAAGAAGAGAATTTCTTTTTCAGCGCTCAGTCGGAGACGCTTTTATACTCTCTCTCTTTCTCTGGAGAGCTAGAGTTAAGAATGTCGTTTTCTCATTCTTTTATGTCTTATTGCACAAATAATCGATGTGCTTCTTTTTATGTCTAAACTGTTTTCAACCTTTTTAGGCTCTGAGTTATCCTGTATTTTATAATCACAACAGAATAACTGATGAATGTAAATGCATAAAAGTAAATAACACACAATATTTTTATAGTGGTTCGGCTAAGTCGTAGCCTACATCCACTTTATAGTCCTTTATTCATATCATCAAACTTTCCCAAGGCAAGTCGTGCCTTATTACAGAGTTCATAAGAAAAAATAACACAAAGTACAGTGTTTTTAATCCAAATATCGCATTAAGTGTTGGGCATTCCATGCTCTGGGGACTTCTTCGCCATCCACGGTCGTTAACTTGAAGGTTCCTTTTTCAAGTTTCCGTTGAATGACAAAGGGTCCTTCCCATTTCGGACCAAGGTGAGGAAGGGATGGAAAAACTCTCTTTAGCACCAAATCTCCTGGTTCAAAAGTTCTGAGGCGAACTTTTTTGTCATAATAGCGTGCCATCTGACGCCGATGTCTTGCCGCACGCAAATCTGCTTCGTCCCTTTTCTCTTCGACTTCATCAAGAGACTCAAGTAAAAGCGCCCGATTTGTCATCGGGTCATAATATGTCACCCTGTGGGAAGGAACTTCTAGTTCAACTGGAATCACAGCTTCTGAGCCAAAGGAGAGAGAGAAGGGGGTATGACCGGTAGCCGTTTTAAATGTTGTTCGATATGCCCACAAAGCTAGGGGCAATTCATCAACCCACTTTGCCTTTGCACGCTCTAATCGCTTCTTGAGGATGGATTTTATTACCTTGTTTATTGCCTCTACTTGCCCATTCGATTGCGGATAGGCAACTGCAGTATATCGTTTGTCTATCTTATATTTCTGGCAAAAATTTCTGAATTCAGTGCTATCAAATTGGGTCCCGTTGTCAGTAATAATCGTCCTTGGGATCCCGAATCGGCATATAATATTTCTGACCACAAAACTTATCACCTTTCTCGTTGTGATCTTAGTCAAGGGCTCAGCTTCCACCCACTTCGTGAAATAGTCCACGGCTACTATTGCATACTTAGCTCCTCCTTTTGCAATTGGTAAAACTCCAATGATATCAATTCCCCATGTGGCAAATGGCCAAGGACTCACCATCGATTTAAGCTGGGTTGACGGTGCCTTGGCGATTCTGGCGAATCTCTGGCACTTATCGCAGCGTCGTGAATAATCAGCTGCATCTTTGTTGATCGTAGGCCAGGAGTATCCGTACCGCAATATTTTCTTTGCTAAAGTTTGACCTCCTGTATGATCTCCACACTCACCTTCGTGTACTTCTCTTAGTACACGCTTGATGTCGTCGTGTGCTATACATCGTAACAGGGGCATAGAAAATCCTTGTCTATAGAGAGTATCATCTTGTATGACATATCTGGTAGCTTTGCGAACTACAGCTCTTTTCTCACTCTTCTTCGATGGGAGTGTCCCATTCTTAAGGAAATTCTTAATTGGAGTTATCCATGACTCCTTCTCTGGTTCCGCTTCAAAAGCGAATTCAATTTCCATTGACTCAAAGCTTGGCGACTCCAACGTTTCAATTGGAATTACTTCAGTCTCATCTGGATTGTCGGAACTAGCCAGCTTTGCCAGCCTATCCGCTTTCTGGTTTTCAGCTCTGGGAATATGTGTTATGTTGTACCGCTCTAAGCTATTCAATAGCTCTTTCACTTTCTTGAGGTAGGCGATAAGTCGAGGTCCTCGAGCCACGAACTCCTCTCGTACTTGACAAACAACAATCTTAGAGTCACAAAATATGTCCATCATTTTTACTCCGAGGTCTTTAGCAAGTTTCAGCCCGGCAATCAGGGCTTCATACTCAGAGTCATTGTTAGTTGCCGAAAATTCTAATCGCAGGGCGTAATATAACGACCGTCCCTCGGGAGTGACTAAGACAATTCCAGCTCCGGACCTTCGGTCATTTTTAGCTCCATCTGTATATAATTTCCACGGATTCATCTCTAGCTCATCCTCGGATTTAACCACTCGGTCATTGATTATTTCCTCCTCTGGAATGGTGAACTCCGCAATAAAGTCTGCTAGAGCTTGCCCCCTGATTGACTTTCGTGGATGAAAATTCAAATCAAACTGGCTTAGTTCTATGTTCCATTTGATCAACCTTCCCGATGCTTCGGGTCTCTGCAATACCTGCCTTAAGGGCTGGTCGGTGTATATGGTTATTGGATGGGCTTGGAAATAGTGGCGAAGTTTTTGGGATGCGATCAGGAGGCTGTAAGCGAGCTTCTCAATTTTTGGGTAATTGCGTTCTGCCGCTGCTAATTTCTTACTTACATAATACACCGGCCTTTGTACTTTGTCTTCTTCTCGAACTAGAGCCGTGCTGACAGCATGAGCCGAGACTGCCAAATAAACAAATAATTCTTCGTGATCTACAGGCTTTGATAAAATCGGCGGTTTCTCTAGCAGTTCTAACAGATTTTGAAAGGCCTCAACACAATCCGGAGTCCACTGGAAGTTCTTCTTTCCCCTTTTTATCAAATCAAAAAACGGAACACATTTATCTGTGGCTTTGGAGATGAATCTACTCAGCGCCGCTACTTTCCCTGCCAGACTTTGGACGTCTTTAATTCTCCTCGGTTCTTCAATGTCTCTAATCGCTGCTATCTGGCTAGGGTTAATTTCAATTCCTCGGGAACTCACAATAAAGCCAAGGAACTTTCCCGATGCCACCCCAAATGAGCATTTCAGAGGATTCAATTTCATCCGATACTTTCGCAAGATGCCAAACATTTCCGCTAAGTCTTGCGTATGACTGGAAGACTGCTTTGATTTGACAAGCATATCATCCACATAAACTTCCATAGTTTTTCCTATTTGATCGTAAAACATTCTATTTACCAAGCGCTGATAAGTAGCTCCAGCGTTTTTTAACCCGAATGGCATTACAACATAACAATATAGCCCCAAATTCGTAATGAAACTCGTATGCTCTTGGTCTGGTACATGCATAGGAATTTGGTTGTATCCAGAGTATGCGTCCATGAAAGAAAGAAGTTCATGACCTGCTGTCGAGTCTACAAGCTGGTCAATCCTGGGAAGTGGGAAACTATCTTTCGGGCAAGCTTTATTTAAATCTGAAAAGTCAATACAAGTCCGCCACTTTCCGTTTGGCTTCTTTACTAAGACGGGATTCGATATCCAGTCGGGATATGTCGAATCTCGAATAAATCCATTCTGCTTCAACTTCTCTACTTCTTCTTTGAGAGCAGCCGACCTCTCTGGGCCCAGCATGCGTCTCTTTTGCTTCACAGGTGGATGCTTCGGATTTACATTCAATTTGTGGCTTATAATGGATGGCGATATCCCACACATGTCAGCATGGGTCCAGGCAAACACATCCAGGTTTGCCTTCAAGAAGTCCGTTAGTTCTTTAGCTCGACGTGGATCCAATTGAGAACCAATTTTCAAAACTTTTGTCGGATCAGCTTCATCAATGGGGATTTCCACTGTCGCTTCATTAGGAGTTGCATTCCTAGCCTCTGGTTCCTCGTCTTTTCTAGGATCCAGGTCTTCAGGTGTTCCTTTGGGCAACTCCTTTGGGGTCAATTTCTCTAATTGCTATGCCGAGTCCCCTTTTGAGGGAGACGAGGCATCCTTACTCTCAACGTCAAGTCCTTTCATCAGCATTTTTAACTCGGCCACATAGCAGGCCCGTCCGGAAACCTGATCCCCTCTCATTACTCCAGTTCCGGCTTCGGTTGGGAACTTAAGTAACAGACACCAAGGGGCGATACAAACTCTAAATTCAGCGAGGGCAGGTCTCCCCAAAAACGCGTTATAAGGCGAATCTACGTCCAATACTACGAACTGAAGCATTCGCACTCTTCTACGTTCTCCTTGCCCCAGGGTCACGGGCAACTCTATGTATCCCAGGGGAGCTGTCGACGCCCCGTTGAAGCCTCTAATCCATCCTTCACAAGGCTTCAGATCTTCGGACTCAAGCTTCATCTGATCAAATGACTTCTTGAACAAAATATTAACGGAACTTCCGTTGTCTACTAATACCTTATAGACCAAGGCCGGCCCAATGGTGGTAGTAATAACCAACGGATCATTGGTGGGTGATTGTATCCCAGTATTGTCTCGACTTCGAAATACCACGTCGTCGAACATGGTCTTCTGTTGTTTTATGGGGGCGACATCTTCCAAATCATCACCTTCATTCACGTCTAGATGCTTGGCAGCATTCACATATTGTTCCATTGACCTAAAACTTCGGATTGCTGGGTGAGGTCCGCCTACAATGGAGTTGATGACAATTCCTTTACCTTTCTGCTGCGCTGTAGGCTTGGGAGCAGGTAGGATTTGTTTTGGAGCCTGCTCCCCTTGCCCCCTGTCCCTCGGGGCAACCTTGTACTCATCCAACTTTCCTTCACGCAGCAGCTTCTCAATTACATCCCTCAAATGCCGACATTCATTGGTCGAATGCCCATGAGTTCCGTGAAACAAGCAAAATTTCCCTGTCGCCATTTCTTTCTCGGTCGAATCACGAGGTGGCGGTCTTTTGTACTGCAACACATTGTACGTATCCAGGTAAATATTTTCCAGGGTGTCATTCAATGGTGTATAATTCTCGTAGTTCTGGAATCGAGGTCTTTTGTTAGGGTCACTTCCCCTATTTCTGTTTCTTCTGTTACCGCTCGAATTACGGTTATTGTTGTTGTTTCCCCCACTTCCAGTATTGCTGTTTCCACCCTTGTTTCCTACATTTACTTCAACCTTGCCAGAATTCTCCCCCGACTGTTTCACGGCGATATTACTCTGCACATTCTCCTTTGAAGCCGTCTCAGACTTTCTTTTTCGGTTTGCCCTGGCCTCCTCTCGCCTTAAATAAATATCGGCTTTTTCGTAGAATATCTCCCTTGTGGGGGGTGTCTTCCCAGAAAGGTAGTCTCCAAATTCAGATTCAGGATCGACTCCTTCCTTCAATGCCATCAGAATAGTGGGCTCATGCGGGTCACTGACCTCAGTTACAGCTTGGTTAAAACGATCAAGATATGCCCTTAAAGATTCTCCTGGTGCCTGTTTGATTCTCGATAATTCAATAACACTTTTGGACTTTCGGGCATGTAGTCGGAACTGGTTCATGAAACGCTCGCTTAGTTCCTTGTAATTAGAAATCGAACGAGGAGGAAGTCGGGTAAACCAGAACAATGCCACATCTTCTAGGTAGATTGGGAATGCTTTGCACTTTACTTCATCTGGGGCAGCAGCAGCATTCATGAGCCACGAATACCTCATCAAATGCTGTCCCGGATCAGTCCTTCCGTTGTACTTGTCCATTTGTGGCAAGTTAAAGCGTCGGGGGAATTGGAAGTCGTGGATATCGTCGGTGAAGGGAGTATGGCTTCGCTCAATGCCATAGTCTTCATTTGTATAATTCCGGCTCTCGGACATGATTTGACGAACCATTGCCTGTACATCAGCATTGGTTAGGGGCCGCTCATGTACCCTGGCCCTAGTATCCGAATTCCTTCTGGGCTCTGGTTCAGGAGATGCCCTTCTTCTTCGAGCTGCCTCCGCTTGATTTCGTTCCCTGCGCTCCCGGTCGATCTCGGGAGGAGGGGACTGGAGTCTTTGCCCCCGAGTGGGGTCATTGTCTCCTAATGCTTGTGCGATATCCTCACGAGATCCCAAAGATCCAAATGTCAGCTGCTCCACGTTCTGAGGTCGCTCGAGTGGCCTTCGTTCACGGGGCCTCTCTTCCTCGGAAGATGAAGATTGATCTACTGGTGTGTGACGAACCGGTGATGGATTTCTCTGTCGACGGAGTTCACTAATCTCCCGACTCATGAGCCTCATATTTTCCTGCATCATGAGATTAGTGCGCTCGTGAACTTTCATGGCTTCCCTTGTGCTCTCAAGCATGTCAAGCAAGCGCGAAAAATCTCCTTGAGTGATGGGCGCAGATGGATTGACCTGATCACCAACCCTGGCAGCTGGAATTGGAGCATTCGTAGGGACTCGAGTAGAGGTTCCAGCTTCACCAAGCATCGGGTCGGGTCGGAGGTAAGAGGTCGGGTCGGATCGGAGCTGGGGTGCCTGGTCGGATCGGTACGCAGCGAGCAGCTCGGGTCGGTTCAGATTGGGGGAATGCACTGCTTCAGAGTCTCCTACCCGGATCGGATCGGAGCTCTCCCCCTGCTGTCGGCTCGGATTTCCTGCATTGATTCTTCCTGCTGCTGAACTCTGCCCCCGAGACCTTGTTACTACAACATTTTGCTGATCTTCGCCAGCTCCATTTCCTCGAACAGACTGAACTTCCTTGCCTTTTCCTTTGGCCATGAGTCTTTGACAATCACTTCAACGAATATGAAAGAGCGAAAAAACTTAAGGATTTACTTCTTTGAACTCTACGGTCCAAAAAGTAGAGAGAAATCCCGGAAAATAAAGAATTTAGATGAGGTTCTCAGTGAAAGCACCAAAATGTTAGTCCCAAAAGTGGTTCTAACACCCAAATTGATTAAAAGCAAATAAGATAAGATAAAAATAAGAATGAACACGCAGGATTTATAGTGGTTCGGCGAAGAAATGCCTACGTCCACTTATCTTTCACTATACTCAATAATTCAGTTGCGAATACAATGTAATTGTCACTTGACTTCACTTACAACTCGCTTATATTCACTCAATAGAATAAAACAAACAATTAAAGAAGATTTGGATTCTCAGGGAGTAATGGAGTTCGGGTTATGGAGGTAGTTGAATTCTCAAAGTGCTGAAAAAAAAAGATCCTTCTCTTTGTCTCCAGACGGGGTATTTATAGGTGTGAATTTGCTTGAAACTTGATCCGGGTCGGGGCCACGTGTCATCCATCGCACTCTCTTCGGGTTCGGATGAACTATCATGTTGACAACGCATCAAAGGGAAGGACGTTATGGGTAGGAACTGGTCATAGCCGGTCCGGATATCCAGGCGCTTTTGCAGGAGAATAACAGGGAGCATGGGTTCGGGTCGGAGACGCGCAGATAAGGGGCTCGGATCGGGATAGCCGATCCGAACCGGATTGGCTTAGATGCGATGCTCTCTTCTTCTCTAATCTGCTCCGCTCCGATCCATTTTCGTGGCCAACAGGTGGCTTTCCGATCCAATCGAGATTTAGTTGTCCTCCGATCCGATTAAATATGCCTTACCAATTTACTCAATAGGAGTTCACCGATCCGAACAGGGGACTCTTTCCGACCCGAACCGATGGTTTGCTCTGACCCGATCCGAACAGCTGCTGCTATCTAATCTAGATTGTAGTGTCTTCTCCAATCCGAACCGAAGTCTTCTAATTAAAAATACCCTTCAATGTTTGGTTTCTTGACTTTGTGTTGCCTAGTTCACAAAGTAGGCTAACAGAACTTTGACTAATTGTACAAGATTCAAAATAAATCGGATTTCAGTAAAACAAAAAATATTAGAATCTGTTTAATTATATCTTTCTAACGAATCTGAAAAATTAAAATTTCATAGCAGGAATAAAAAGTTATGGCCAGTTAAAAATTAGAAATAGTCGCTATGGAATTTAATATAAAATATAAACCTTATAAATAGCCATTTTGCAAACGACCTCCGTTTTTGATGAAACCACTTTGGTTGGATCCGGAATGTCAAATTATTCTTAGATTCCAATTTTCATAATTTTTGGAATTAATATGTGAGCGTGGCAAAAGAAAACATGTTTTGTCAATTTCTGTCAAATTGGATCGACCAGAAAATGGCCATTTTTCAAACGGTCTCCAAATTTGATGAAATTAATTTTGTTAGGACTGTATCATCAAAACATATCTAGATTTATTTTTTAGGAATTTTTGGAGTCCATATGTGGCCCCGGTAAATTAAAATGTACGATCAAATTAAATAATTAAATGATTTATATTTTAAATTAAAGAAAAGTGGGAAACGATCAAATGTGCTGATGAGACCTAGTCCATTGTGTCCGGAATAGGGGTATTTGGCTAGGGGCAACATTCGTTGGGCTTGATTTGGAGTTCGAAGTCCTATTGAAGTAATTAGAGAATTAAATATTAATTTAATTTATATTATATATGTACAAAAACAGATTTTCTAACCCTCGCCTATCTCTATTGAGAGCCGCCGCCAAGCTTTTCTTTTAATAGCCGAGATGGTTAGATTTTGATCCCTTAAATCCTCCTTATTCTTTCATCAATTCGAGAATGTTATAATTACAAAATCAAAGTACTAAGGGAGGGCAACAAATATGTATGGCGATGATCGGATATGAGGTTGTAAAACTCGCAAATTTCTTCCTCGAAGAGGCTGCGTTCGAACGCCCCTTTTAGCGCTGGAAGGCCACCGAGTTGGCCAATCTTCCTAGCGATGATGGAGCACTTCACGGTGTTTCAGGTGATAGGAGCGAATCGAGGACCGGTGGTCTACAGGTGGCGCGTCTTTCGATTCTTAGTTGGAGGTTGGGTTTCGCGATTACACAGAAGGAGGAAGATAAGTAGAAAGGTGATTAAGGAATAATGAATAAATTAATTAAATTAATTTTATCTTAATTATTTCAAATGTAATCAATGTTCAAATGCACATAACTTGTTCACAGAATCGAGTGAAATAAAATGCGTTAGAACCGTCTTGGAGAACACTACAACATGAAGCAGACTAGGACTGAAACAGAGGCCATATGGATTTTTGATAAAATTAAACATATGTTTAATTTTATTGAAAATAATCATTATATCGATTTCTGAAACTGATCAAGGTGAGATTTCTTTTTAAATAATTAAAAATTAATTATTATCATGTTTAGAAATTTATGCAAATACGCTGTTCAATTCAGTTGATTTGGGTTGATTGATGTTGTTATGATGATCTGTTGATTTGATGGAATATTTTGTTGTGTTAGAATTGACAAAATAAAAATGCCATTTTTGTTGTATTAGAATTGACAAAATAAAAATGCCATTTTTATTGTATTAGAATTGACAAAACAAAATTATCATTTTGTTAAAATAGATTTGTATGAAAACAAAAATATCATTTCGTTAAAATAGATTTGTATGAAAACAAAAACATCATTTTGTTGAAATAGATTTGTAAAAATAAAATTATCATTTTTTTATTGTTTTGCAGAAATAGATTTGTCAACAAAATAAAATTATCATTTTTTATTGTTTTGTTGAAATAGAATTGTCAACAAAATAAAATTATCATTTTTTTATTGTTTTGTTGAAATAGAATTGTCAACAAAATAAAATTATCATTTTTAATTGTTTTGTTGAAATAGAATTGTCAACAAAATAAAATTATCATTTTTTTATTGTTTTGTTGAAATAGAATTGTCAACAAAATAAAATTATCATTTTTAATTATTTCGTTGAAATAGAATTGTCGACAAAATAAAATTATCATTTTTAATTGTTTTGTTGAAATAGAATTGTCAACAAAATAAAAATATCATTTTTGTTTGTTTTGTTGAAATAGAATTGTCAACAAAATAGCATTGTCATTTTTATTTGTTATGTTAAAAATAGATTTGTAAACAAATAAAAATACCATTTTTATTTGTCATGTTAAAATGGATTTTTATACAAATAAAAATACCATTTTTATTTGCCATATCAATGCAGGAATTTGTATACAATATTAGAATATCATTTCTATTAGCTATGTTAAGATATTGAAATATCATTTTTATTTGTTGTATTAAAAATAGAATTGTATACAAATTTAAAAGAGACTTTTTTATCGTCATGTTATACATAGATTTGTATACAAATTAAAATAGACATTTTTATTTGTCATGTTATACACTAGAATTGTATACAAATTAAAATAAACATTTTAATGTGTCATGTTATACATTGAAATTATATACAAACAAAAATATTTCTTTTTATTTGTTAAAGTTAAAAATAGAAATTTGTGTATAAATAAATATTCATTTTTATTTGTCATATTAAAGATAGAAATTTGTGTACAAATAAATATTTGTATACAAATTAAAATAAACATTTTAATGTGTCATGTTATACATTGAAATTATATAAAAACAAAAATATTTCTTTTTATTTGTTAAAGTTAAAAATAGAAATTTGTGTATAAATAAATATTCATTTTTATTTGTCATATTAAAGATAGAAATTTGTGTACAAATAAATATTCATTTTTATTTGTCATATTAAAGATAGAAATTTGTGTACAAATAAATATTCATTTTTATTTGTCATATTAAAGGTAGAAATTTGTGTACAATAAATATTCATTTTTATTTGTCAAATTAAAGATAGGAAATTTGTATGCAAATAAAATATTCTTTTTATTTGATACTAGAAGTATAGAAAATGTTATGAAAATAAAATATTCCTTTTTATTTGTCATTTTATGTTTTGTTTATTCAAAACATCATTAGTTACTTGTAGTAGAAAAATAATCATTTGTCATTTTATGTTTTGTTTATTCAAAATATTATTAGTTACATGTAGCAGAAAAAGAATCATTTGTCATTATATGTTTTATCTACTGAAAAACAGTATCATTATTATGTTAGCGATTTAGAAAATTGATCATACGGTAAAAATATGATTTTAGTTAGATTAAAACATTATCCTTATTATGTTAGCGAAGTTAGAACAATAATCATATGTTGAAAATATGTTTTGGAAATTAAAATGTCATTTATTTAGAATAATGTTTTGTGAAATAAAATGTCATCTTGTTAGAATACGTTTTGTTAAATAAAAGGATTACTTGTTAAAATATATGTTTCGTTAGACAAAATGTCACCTTTATCATGTTAGACAAGAGTAAAAATAGTTACTTATTAAAATATATGTTTTGTTGAAATTGAATTATAAACATTTATTTAGAATTTAAACAATGAAAAGTTGTTAAATAGAAAATAATTCAAACCAAATTATAATTGGTTAAATTTATTAACCAATGATGTATTTAAATGAACTATTGTTGTCTAGAAACCCCACACTGGTATTGGGATGATATTTGACGTACACTAGTCCCAATATTTAGTTGTATGTCAATCGATGGATTGGCAATCTATGATGAATGATAGTTATTTATTTATTTTAATGCTTACACATTTGTAAACTTCACTCTGGATGTGAATGGACTGTTTAATGATTATTTATCATTATTATTGAATACATGCGATGTATGAAAATCCATATAACTGAAATTATATGGTATTAATTGAGTCACATTCCGATTTAGAGTATTTTAAGATAAAGAATATATTAAAATAAAAAATATTCTAAAGTAAAGAATCTTTTAAAATAAAAGAATATTTTAAAAATAACGAATATTTTAAAATAAATTTAGTGAAGAATAAAATTATGATTTTGATGTCCAAATTTGGATGGACACAAGAATATAAAAATACGAAGCCGGGTTAAGTATAGAAACGCCATTTTTAACCCGAACGGGTTTATCGATCGATTTCATTCATTTTATAATGAATATCGAAAAGTCGTGATTTCAAAATCTAATATTTTGAAAATATTAACATTTTAATATGATAAAGATATAAAATATTCAATTTTGACTTTAAATTGAAAATGAAGCTGGAATCGTTTTATAATAAATTTATAAACGATTTATAAAATACATTTTAATTAGAAATCAACGAATTATATTCAATATATATATATATATATATATATATTATATATATAATGGCCTGAATAGAGCGCGCCGCGCTGCGACCGTTCGTGAGTTTCGACCATTAACTTCAAATTGATATAATGGGAGATCCGACCGTCGGATTCTTATAAAACCTGAACCGTTGGGTTCTTATCGAAAAGAGATTTCCAATGAATATAAAAGATTTGAAATCTAACAGTTGGATTTGGGGTTATGTCCAAATCAAATTTGGTAAAAGTCGCTATGGATGCAGTTCTGTGGCCGTTATTGGAAACCGACTGTACGGGCCTTGATAAAATTATTAAAAATATGAAAAAAATATGTAAATTCAAAATAAATGTTTTGGAAAGATTTAGATGAAAAATTCCATATTTGAAAAGATAAGAATATATTTTTATCGAAATGAACTAGTTATTTACTAGAATAAATCTTTAAATTAAGATTTAATGAAATTTTCCAATTACTCGATATTAAATTGGAATTAAATAAAATAAATTGGATTTTTGGGTTGTCGTGAATGGTGTCTTCAATAACACTGTTCTTAAACCCAGTCGAGAAAAGAATAAATCTTTTAATTAAGATTATTAGAGTTTCCAATTATATTTAGTAATTGGAATAAAATGAAATGTGAATTGGGTTTATTATGATAAACGATATTTGTTCTTTAACCCAGTTAAAAGTGAAAATATAGTTTGGAATTTATAAATCTTTTATTAAGATTTAATATATTAAATCGGAATTGAATGGAATTCGATTTGGTAATAATTGAGATGAGCTTCTGTGGATGAAGGCCGTGACTATATATGGAATGTAAAGGCTGTGCTGTTATTCCATTTATATTATTAGTCTAATACGAAAATTTATGCGATTATATATTGATCTGATTTCTGTGAAGATTCCATATCTAATGGAAGAGGATTTTCGGTTTATCGTGAACAATGTCTTAAAATAACATTAATTCTTTAACCCAGTTAAGGTAAGATTAATTTCTTAAATTTGAATAATGATTTTTGAGATTAAAACTAAACTAGAGTTTTAATGAATTAATTAGATTAAAAAGAAAAACAGATAATTAAATTTATCGAATTCATAAAATCAAATCTTTTGAAATAATTTACAAGGGAAGATTAAAGAATAAATTCAAAAGAATTTATCTTTGATAAAATTAATGGGAACCTTTCCCTAATAATGTGAATATTTTATTAAAAGAATATTCTGAATTGGAATGAGGCATATGAAGTGTTTCTATAGCACTTAATTATTGATTATAAAATACGTGAGTTTTTCGGAAAGACCGGGTTCAACCCATTCTGAATAATTACTACGACGATTAAAAGTCGTAGATGAAGACGGTGGTTGGAGACCAGAGATCTTCACATCATTTGGATGATTACTTATGTATTGATTAGGAGGCTTCTCAAGACAAGGTAATAAGTGGTGATCGTCCAGACATACTTGGAGATCAACGGATATGCGAGAACCTCTCTCCTATATTGGACATATGGGACGAGAATAAGATGCCTCCGGTTTCGTTCGGACCCAGAATGGACTTGTAAATGAATGTATGTCTGACATTGGATTTTATTCGGTGTTGATTGATTTCTATTAAATATATATCTGCTTGGTGGCGGAGAATTTATTCTCTTGCTTAACACCCTTCTCTTCAGAGGTTATATATTGATAATTATTAGTCGCATGGCGTGAATTGTCAGTGTATCATGACAAGATGCAAATGATCAAGTCTTATTGTTGAAAAGCAGAGCCTTGTGGTTGATGATCAAAGCACAACTTTATTTAGCATAGCTTTGTGTATAACGTTACTTCGTGAGTCTCACACCCTGGTATGAACCATAAACGGGAGAAGGACCCCAGGGAGAACATGCGTTTCTTTCTAGCTAGAAGTGGTGTCATGGTATGGAGCCTAGACATTTTTACTTATGTGGATGATGGAAAGCGAGGTACCCCGGATTTGAGTCCCTGGTGGTTCTTGATTCACGCCCCATAGGGCAGCGAAACGTATTGTTCAGGGATAAACAATCCACTAACATATTTGTGGGCCGACCCTGGCGCTCCTAAAGGCTCACCTGAGTCTGAGTCCTGAGATGGGCTAGATTGTCTCGAATTCGGTAAGGACGATCCCTTGCCTTGGTTCATGATGGAAATCCAACTTCCAATATGAAACTGTACGGTTTTGATTGCAAAACTAGTATGGCGACATAGTATATGGTAGTTATGCCATCTATGATTGATACGTTACGATTGGAATGATTTTGAAACATATCTACACTAATAATAATTTCAAATCCGTTTTATCGTATCAAGCATTTTTGACGATTATACGGTAAAATTCTATCCTCCAGTTTGCATTGCATTGTGTGATGGGACATGAGTCTTATAATGGTTTCATTTTTATAAAAAGCATTGCATTGTTTAACATTTACTTTATTTATGCACTAGCAATCCAATGGAGTAATCCCGTTGTGCGTTAGCGGCGTGGTCCTGTGATTAGCTTTATTATTATTAAATAAGTCATACTAGTCCAATGACTAACTCGTAGTTTGTTTCACTTGCAAACTCGGGTGCCCCTATTTTCCACACGGGCAGTCGAGTGGTTTGTTTTGCAGATATTTATTTATTGTGCCGGATTTTGGATTGAAGCTTAAAGCTGTGTCCAGGGCATTGATAGTCTTCCGCTGTGTTGTATTAAATTTGTCGTAAATTAATCTTCCGTTGTTGTATTATTATATTCAATGTACTTTGATATTCTGTACTCTGATGCAACATTATTATGATATTTATAAAAGTCTTTTGTTATTTGTTCTAATGTGTTGTATGCCCAAAGTTAGCATATGCGGGATTCGAACGGTCTGGGTCGATTTAGCGATCGATTAGGTCCGGGCGAAATCCATGTCGTTACAGCTGGTATCAGAGCTTTGGTTAACTCAAATCTTTGGGGTACAACTTGTTAGAACTGTACAAAAGACTCATCAGAGGTAGGATTAGAAATATCCTATAAAAGAATACTCATTAGAGATAGGATCAGTATTATCCTAGAATGAGAAAAACTCGTTAGAGATGGGGTTAGAAATGCCCTAGAATGAGTTGAGAGTGACGAGTATATAATTAACATATTTATGATTATATATATAATCCGATCTTAGAAAATATGATTTTTGAATATATAAAAGTTATATATATTTGAAAAACTAAACAACTAATAGATTTATGATTGTGTTGTGTGATTATTAGTTCAACTAATAAAATTATTGAAACCAATAAAAGAATGAAAGTTGAGTTGGTTAGTTAAACAACTTTCATCTCCGTTCCTTTTCGAGGATGAAAAGATTTTAAGTGGGGGAGATTGTAACAGCCCAGAATTTTGGAACCAATTAAAATTTTTATTTTAGGAATTTTAATGGATTTTTAATATTTAAAATGATTTATTTTAAATAATAACGACTAAAAATTTATTTTAAATAAAGTTAGAATGAATAAATTTATTTTAATTACATAACGAGCCTAAAATGGCGCGATAGTTTGAAAATTTGAATTTGAACTTTGACTGAATGTACAGGATTCAAAATAAGTCGGATTTCAGTAAAACCAAAAATATTAGAATCTATATAATTATATCTTTTTAAGGAATCTTAAAAATTGAAATTTCATAGCGAGAATAAAAAGTTATGGCCAGTTAAAAATTAGAAATAGTCGCTATGGAATTTAATTTAAAATATAGCCCTTGTAAATAGTCGTTTGCAAACAACCTCCGTTTTCGACGAAACCACTTTTGTTGGATCCGGAATGTCAAAATATTGTTAGATTCCAATTTTCATAATTTTTGGAATTAATATTTGAGCGTGGCAAAAGAAAACGTGTTTTGTCAATTTCAGTCAAATTGGATCGACTAGAAAATGGCCCTGTTTCAAACGGTCTCCAAATTTGACGAAATTAACTATTAGGACCGTATCATCAAAACATAGTTAGATTTATTTTTCGGGAATTTTTGGAGTCTGTATGTTGCCCCGGTAAATTAAAATGTACGATCAAATTAAATAATTAAATGATTTATATTTTAAATTAAAGAAAAGTGGGCAGAAACGATCGAATGGGTTGATGAGACCTAGTCCATTATGTCCGGAATAGGGGTCTTTGGCTAAGGGCAACATTCGTTGGGCTTGATTTGGAGTTCGAAGTCATGTTGAAGTAATTAGAGAATTAAATATTAATTTATATTATATATATAAACATATTTTCTAACCCTTGCCTATCTCTACTGAGAGCCACCGCCAAGCTTTTCTTTTAATGGTCGAGATGGTCAGATTTTGATCCCTTAAATCCTCCTTATTCGTTCATCAATTCAAGAATGTTATAATTACAAAATCAAAGTACTAAGGGGGGGGGCAACAAGTCTGCATGGCGATGATCGGATATGAGGAAGTAAAACTCGCGAATTTCTTCTCGAAGAGGCTGCGTTCGAACGCTCCATTTGGCGCTAGAAGGCCACCGAGTTGGCCAATCTTCCTGGCGATGATGGAGCACTTCACGGCGTTTCAGGTGATAGGAGCGGATCGAGGACCGGTGGCCTATAGGTGGCGCGTCGTTCGATTCTTGGTTGGAGGTTGGGTTTAGCGATAACACAGAAGGAGGAAGATAAGTAGAAAGGTGATTAAGGAATAATGATGAAATTAATTAAATTAATTTTAATTATTTCAAATGTAATCAATGTTCAAATGCACATAACTTGTTCACAGAATCGAGTGAAATAAAATGCGTTAGAACCGTCTTGGAGAACACTACAACATGGAGCAGACCCGAAATGAAACAGAGGCCATATGGATTTTTGAAAAATTAAACATATGTTTAATTTTATTAAAAATAATCATTTTATCGATTTCTGAAACCGATCAAGGCGAGATTTCTTTCTAAATAATTAAAAATTAATTATTATCGTGTTTAGAAATTTTTGCAAATACGCTGTTCAATTCAGTTTGTTGTTATACGTGATTTGATTTGGGTTGATTGATGCTGTTACGATGATCTGTTGATTTGATGGAATATTTTGTTGTATTAGAATTGACAAAATAAAAATGCCATTTTTGTTGTATTAGAATTGACAAATTAAAAATGCCATTTTTGTTGTATTATAATTGACAAAACAAAAATATATTTTTGTTAAAATAGATTTGTATGAAAACAAAAATATCATTTTGTTAAAATAGATTTGTATGAAAACAAAAACATCATTTTATTGAAATCGATTTGTAAAAATAAAATTATCATTTTTATTATTGTTTTGTTGAAATAGAATTGTCAACAAAATAAAATTATCATTTTTTTATTGTTTTGTTGAAATAGAATTGTCAACAAAAATAAAATTATCATTTTTAATTGTTTTGTTGAAATAGAATTGTCAACAAAATAAAATTATCATTTTTAATTGTTTTGTTGAAATAGAATTGTCAACAAAATAAAATTATCATTTTTTTGTTGTTTTGTTGAAATAGAATTGTTAACAAAAAAATTATCATTTTTAATTGTTTTGTTGAAATAGAATTGTCAACAAAATAAAATTATCATTTTTAATTGTTTTATTGAAATAGAATTGTCAACAAAATAAAAAATATCATTTTTGTTTGTTTTGTTGAAATAGAATTGTCATTTTTATTTGTTATGTTAAAAATAGATTTGTAAACAAATAAAAATACCATTTTTATTTGTCATATCAATGTAGGAATTTGTATACAAATTAAAATACCATCTTTATTTGTCGTATCAATGTAGGAATTTGTATACAATATTAGAATATCATTTCTATTGACTATGTTAAGATATAGAAATATCATTTTTATTTGTTATATTAAAAATAGAATTGTATACAAATTTAAAAGAGACATTTTTATCATCATGTTATACATAGATTTGTATAAAAATTAAAATAGACATTTTTAGTTTTCATGTTATACATTAGAATTGTATACAAATTAAAATAAACATTTTTATGTGTCATATTATACGTTGAAATTATATACAAACAAAAATATTTCATTTTTATGGATCCTAAGTTCTACTTCCCATTTGGACTATCTTTGCATCTCGGGTTTTGGTCTCCTCCGGATCGGTTTGGCACTTTACTTCACTTTGCTTCGGATCGTAGTCACCCATCGGTTTGATTTCCATCTGGTTTGTGATGCATGGGGGTGATCGTGGTGCTCCATACGGGTCGAGTCGTGGTGGCGTGCTCTAGATCGGTGCGTCCATGTCAACTCATCCGGTTCGGATCGTGAGCACCTATTGGTTCGGGTCATGGGTCCATTAGTGGTCCGTGGAAACCTCTCCGGGTCGGGTCGTGATGCGTCAAGCTGGGTCGTGGTGCCACACTGGTTCGGATCGTGCCATCGTCACCAGATCGGGTCGGGCTTCTCCATTGGCTCGTGGGTCGAGCCTTCATCGCTTCGGGTTCGCGATTCGTGGTACACTTCAGGTGCCAGCGGTCCGGATCAAGCTTTCATCGTCGGTTCGTGATACATACTTCGCGAGTGGGGGCGGGCGATCCGATTCGATCCCTGCACTATTTACTGCAACTTTTCCAATGACTGTTTTACGCCATATAATGGCATTTTCGACCATTCTAACATTTCTAATCAATCACAAAGCATATCATACAGTCATAGCAACATGTATAACCAACCACAAACACCAAAACAACAATATGATAAGTTAAAATGGATCAAACCTACCCAAAACCCATATTTTTCCCTTAAACATATTTAAGCAAAACTAATGATAGGATTAGCAAAACTTAACCACATTAACCCAAACTTCCAACAGCGGTCTAAAACGGTGTTTAAGAATTTCTAAACATTTTTTCAGAATTTAATTATGTTTAAATTCGCTAATTAACACTAATTACCCTTAATTAACCATAATTAGTGTAAAAACAAGGCTAATCACTCTCCTTTGCCACAATTAAAACTTTCAGAACTGAAACTCCTCTGATTTGGGCGAATACCAATGTCTAACGGTAGCTCTAACTCTGGAATGGTGCTATTTCTCCTTGTTTTGATGTTGCTAAGCTTAATCCTTGATTAGAGAGCGATTTGGGATGAAATTAGAAGGTAGAGGCCATTGTTAGGGTTTCTAAGAGGTAAATGGCGGCTAGAAAACTGAAATAGAATGAAAACCTAACTCATTTCAGCCTCCCTAAAACCCAATCCCGAAATGGGTTATAGGCTCATTCACTAATCATCTCATTTGACCCGGTTAAGCAGTTTTTCACCTTCTAAACCTTATTTCGTCCATATCTCCCAAACGGTAAGTCCGTTTTTCACATATGACCACTCTACGGAAAGGTAAGCCATTATCCGGATCTAATGGAAGTTGTTACAAGTCAAAATTCCTTACCAATCAAAAGTTATGGCCGAAACAAGATCAACTAGGTGCAAAATGGTCATTCAAAAATCGGCAACATGGGAAATGACCTCAATAGTCGTCCCCCAATGTCACACGATCATACGACTCCTTATGAGAAATAAATAAATATTCTACGATCCTTCGATGCGTAGAATGCGGATCGTTACAAACCCTGGATGTTGTTGAATCATTTCCTTCTGAGACTATCATGTTGATCATGATGAAGGATTGGAATCAAATCAAGTAAGGGTTCTAACTCTGAAGTTTAATATTGAGATTTTTAGAAGTATGTTGCCGTTTTGAATCTCTTAACGATGAAAACAGAGAGTTCTCTTAACAAGAACAGATTTTTCTAAAAAATTTCTTGACTGTGATTACTTTTGATTTCCTTAATCAACTTCAAAGAGAATTTTTTTCCAATAAAAGGTTTTCTAATGAACAGATGATGCAGCCAATATACGAATTGGCAAGGCACAAATGTTTATCGGTGAATCTTGAACTCACATGATTAGAGTTTTCTCTGATGAGTCAAAAATCTAAATGATGAAACTTAATCTGATGATTTTACACCCAACCCCACATTATAGTCTCTGAACGATGAAGAAGAATGCTGCTAAGCTGGGTAACGCTCTAATATCATGTTGGAGTTTGAGATGAATTGGGTTCGTAAATGAAAATAAGTTGTAGAAGAAGACTGTAATAGAGAGAATGTAATTGTATTGCTTATCATTATTGTTCTCGGTTGTACAACATCTTATATATAGATGCAAAAATGTAATAAAATAATTATGGGCCTTAGCAAGCCCATTTCCATCATTCACTAGTTGATGCTATTTTGTTAGAAGTGCGCTTTCACTTTTCGGTTTGTCCACAAAAGGGGATAATGTAGATTCTTTAACTTGTAGTAAAGATCTTTGTCTATAGGATTAAATATATTTGTTAACTGTTGTCAAATACAAAATCATATTTCACAAAATACGAAGTAAAAAAAAACACCGTTTAGAGTTTGACAACAAATGATATGACATAGGGAAAGACTGAAATGATTTTTTTCTAAAAGAAAGAACCGTGCATTTGTTGTACTATTTTTTTCTTTTTAAAACCTGCTAACCATAGTTAGACAAAATAGGTTAATCGTGTCAAGAAGAGATAAGAAAGAGAATGCGATACCTTTGTCGTTCTTGCCTAAAAAACAATATGAAGTTTGGGCAAAGGTGGGGAAATAATGAGCAATATGGGAAGTAACTTGAGTGTAGATATAAATATTTATTCACATTTTTGGCATGTAAACGGACCACCAAATATAGAGAGAAACGAAGTGGTGAAAATGGAAAGAGATGACAGTTTGATGGTTATAAAACTTGGTCAACTACAACCTGGAAGTACTAAGAGGCAATGCATGCAATGCCTGGTTTTGGTTTATATATAAGATCCCCATGTAATGACCCGCATTGGCAGAGGTATTCTAATTAATTTATTTAATTATTGAAATGGTGGTTTAGAGAATTTAATGGTCGTAGAATTAAACTATGGTAAATATTTAATTAAAATAATAAATTAAATAATATATTTAATTCTGAAATAATCAGAATTGGCTGAAATGACGATATGGTGTAAACCGGATCATCTGTGATATTTAATTCAGCTTAGAGTTGAATTATCTTGATGAGTATATTCAATCGACATCAGTTTGAAGCGTAGAGTTATAATATAATAAAATAGAGCGCGTAACGATGCGGTAGTTCGTGATTTGGCGATTTGAACTTCAACTGAATGTACAGGATTCGTTTTAAATCGGATTTCTGTGAAACAAGAAACGTGTGGAGCTGGTGGAGTATATCTTTCTAGTGGAAGAGAAAAATCAGGATTTCGTCGTGTAGATTTTGAGATATGTCTAAATCAAATTTTAAAATAGTCGTTATAGAATCGTTTATCGACCATATCGGTTTATTCGATATAACTAGAGATCGGGTTTGAATTTAGATAAGGTTCTTTAGAGACATAGTGATAATTTAATTTTTAGAATTTTACTGTAATTTTTAACTAATTTAATTAGCAACTTTTTATTTTAAGAATTTCGCACCCTGAAATCAACATTTTGAAGTTTTACAATATGAGTTAATTTACCGGTATTATTATATTTCTGGAGTCGGGACACCTCGCTCATCGCGATGGTGTTTTATTTCTGTCCGTGACGGTGCGTACGTGAGCGATGTAGTACGTAACGGGGTACCCTACAAATTTAACTTTTCATTTGTAGAACCTGTTTAGACGCTGTATAGGAAGGGGTGACTTGATTAGGAAATACTAAAGACACTTAAGCATACTCGAACCATTTTTCCCAGGCCAGTTCGTCACTTAAGTGGGCACATAAAGTTAGATGTATTTGCCAACAGGATAAATCACTTTTACATTATTTTTATTAGGCACATAGTTATAAGTACTTGTTTAAAACTCTGGCCACGTTAGAATCACCACATAAAAAGGCATGCGTTTTACATTTAAGGCCACATCCTTTCATATGTCAACCACACAAAAAACTAGTGTTCCTCAAACCGAATCGTGGACATCCATTCTTCAACAAATACATGGATACCATTCACTTCCGTGGTTCTCTTCTCAACCACTGGTTTTCTGTGGTCCTCAAAACAAATGCGTGGCATTTCATATATCCACAAGAGAAATCAAATATCCTATAAATACCCGTTTCTTTCTTTTGAAAACGCTGGCAAATAATGGTCGCCGCCATTAAGCAAATATAAGCATCTAAATTCATTCATATTTATATAAACTACTGCAAAGGGCTAAAACTGAAAGGGGCGGAAGTGTTTAGTTCAATGGCGATGAGGGTATGCGGCGCACTCATCATTTTGCGCTAGGGGTCTGTGCGGTAGGACTTCGACAGGAGGGGCCGACTTTTTGTCTCATTGAGGGAGAAGCTGCGTTTCACAGTGGTGGAGATGAAGGTGGGTATGTGTGTACGCATGCATGGATGAAGGAGAGTTTAATGCTGAAGTGTGAGAGGTAGGAAGGTTCTCATGTGAATGGAGGTAGTAGAGAAATGATGTAGTGGGATCACGAGAAGTTTATACTGGAAGCAATATACTGGAAGTGCGAAAACTGGTGTTCGAAATATAGCAAAGCGAAATGTTTGTTTTTATGAAGCTGGAGAGTGGAAAGTTGTGGGTATTTTTGGAGGAAATCTGAACCATTTTGGTTCGCACCCTATGCTGAAGCCGTCGAGGCCATGGTGAGGAAGAAGAAGTCGAGTGTGGTGTGCATGGATTCCGTGGTCTTTTGAGTGAGGTCAGGGGGATACGTGACATGGAAATGGAGGGTTTAAGTGTTCGGAAATGGTGTGTCCAACGAGGAAAAGAGTATAGGCAGGGGAGCATTTCCGTGGTGGTTTTAGTGGAGTATTAAAGTACGAGGAGATAGAAACGTAGGATTTAAAGTACTGGAGGGGGAAGACATCTCGTTGCTTTGTCATGTTGTAGGGGTAACGTAATGCCTTGAAAGCATGTGTCTCTAATTCCAGTGTGGATGCAATTGGTAAAGTGAAATCTAGTATGTTGGCCGACCCTATTGGTTTGTAGGGGTACCTATTGGCTGTTGCGTTCATTCATGAGGGGAGGAAAGTTAGTATCATGGGTTTGTTTTGTTGGTAGGAATGGACGTGGGGTGTATGGTGCCAGCATTTTGTATGGTTTGCATGAAGCAAACATTTGGTGCCTGGAAGAACACGCTTGAGTGGAGAAGAACGGTACAGCATGGAGAGGAGTCGACGACGGAGAGTATACATTGCTGGAAGCGGTGTATATGTTATGGAAAATGGAGAAACCATAGAAAGAGAAAGGAAGTGCGGGTTTGGGCTTGAAGGGTGTTCGGCCGACAAAGAAAGTTAATAATTTGACTGAAGCAAGATCCGTCAGGATCATAGGGACGACAGCTACAGTGGGACTGACTGGGAGTGGAGTGGAGCTCGTTACAATTTATGGCGAAATAAATTGTCCGACTGAATCAAATAACGCAAACCGTTATTTAACGGCTAACGCGCAAATGTGAGTAAATCTCACTAACTCTAAACAGTTTATAATTTCATGTTGTATTTTTAGAACTGTTAAATATTGGCTGATTGACTGTGTGTTGACTATTTGATTGAACTGCTAGTCAGTTAGTTGAATTTCTATATTGATTCTGTTTAACAGAATATATAATATGGAACTGAAAGTGATGTTATCTATATTGTTTAACATCTGTGATGCAGGGAAACAGGTTGGAGGAATCCAACTGGATTCCTCAACATTTATTTTACTGTTTTCATATATTGTGATATATGATGTGTTATATAATCTGTTATGGATTATGTGTGTTGGAATGATGTTGATCATTTTTATTCGATATTTTAAATATCATAAAGGACCCTGGGATGTAAAAAGAATTATTTCAATGTATATTGAAATAAAGGGATTTTATAAAATCAACAGATTTTATAAAAGGAAATATTTCGAAAGTAAAATAAAAGGGAAAAATGTTTTTAAAACGAATAGAGTTTTATAAAAGGGAAATCATTTGTAAAGTGAAGAACTGTTACTAAAAGTAAATCTTTATGAATGAATAGTTTAATCTAGTAAAAGGAGTTAATCGATGTTAGTTTAATCGATTAGAGTTAAAGGAAAAGGAGCTAATCGATGTTAGTTTAATCGATTAGAGTTAAAGAAAAAGGAGCTAATCGATGTTAGTTTAATCGATTAGAGTTAAAGTAAAATGAGTTAATCAAATATAGTTTATTCGAAAGGAGTTAAGTGAAAAGAGTCAATCGAATAGAGTTAAGTGAAAAGAGTCAATCGAATAGAGTTAAGTGAAAAGAGTCAATCGAATAGAGTTAAGTGAAAAGAGTCAATCGAATATAGGTATTCGAAGGAGGGTTAAGTAAGGAAGTTAGTAAAGGGATATAAAGTGAACTTTGTCTATTTCAAAGTTAGAAATGTTGTTCAGTTAAGGTCTGAGAGGTAGTTCTACCCCAACTTGATTGGCTTCGTTTTTTAACTAAAGAGTAGTTAAGGTTCGGCAGTAAAGGAAATGGTTTGGGTTGGCATAGCGATGTTTGTTTAAGCATCTGTCTAAGTCCAATGAAGGAGCTTTGGAAATGTTTTCCAAATAAGAAACCAGAAATGTTTTCTAAATAAAGAAAACAAGAAATGGAAATGTTTTCCATTGTTAATGACGTATATTTTCCAAATTTAGAAAATAAGAAATGTTGAATATAGGGAAACAGGAGATGAAAAATGAACTAAGGAGATGAATGTTAAATGATGTTTAATTGATATAATTTCCATTTGGAAATAATATCGTTGTTTGCACACTTGTTTTTATTCGATAGTTAAATCACAGACTATCGAAGTTTTGACCATTTTAACGTTGTTAATATGGAGAGACCGGTTGGATTATTATCCAAAGAACCACTCTGTATTGGCATAAGTGTTGCGAATCATATATGCCAAAGGAAATTGAAGACGGAGTTATGCAAGGGCTATCCTGTTACAGAATAGTGCCTTCGGTTCATCCTGTTCCTGGATGACTTGTATGGACGGATGTCTGACAGAGTATTTCCAGACGATCTTCTCCAACTGTACCAAGAGTGGAAGCGGAGAAGGAAACTTCTTTTAGCTAACGCGTAATGTATGGTTGGGGACGTCAATCTGTGATTTGATGGATTTAACGATGTGGCATTCAAAGTGAATCTGGTATGATGATAAAGCGTAGCTTCTAGCCTCATCATTCGGTAAATGACAGAAATGGGGCAGGCAGCATGGCTAAGTCGGTCGCACCGAAGTAGGGTGTATAATCACCTGATCTAGAGCTTCATTTACTTCTAAAAATCTATTGTTGATGCTGTCCCATTCGGGAAACGGTTGCTGATCCCAGCCGTTGGTGATATACATTCGATACGCTCAAGCGAAATCAGTGGTCGGTCATGTGTGGCCGGGTTGCAAGATGTTCTTGTTGAACCCAGTGTATTCCTCTCTAGAGGTACACAAGCGAAAGGTTGTTCCATACATTGTCATAGTTGGAAATCCATTACCCAATACGTGCTTGCGGTTTTGATTGTATACTATATATGTAGAACGTGAGATGAAAGCGTTTCTACTAGATGATTATTATAGTGTGGTTGATAGACATTATTATAATATCAAAAGGTTTTTGATATAAAGATATTTTGGATTCTCATAAGGGAAAAACCCGTTCCGTTATGCGGCGTGGTTTTATGAGATATCGTTTACTTGTTCGAACTATTTTTAAACTTTTTTACTCATACCAGTCCCATGACTGACCCGGAGTTTACTTTGTTGTTTTCCCTAAACTCTTGGGTGCCTAAATTTGTATGGGCAGTCAAGTAGTCGGGATTTACAGATACATTGAAGAGCTGGAGCAGGAGGCTTCAGGATCATATAGCTATAGTTATTTCCGTTGTGTTGTAAGTGTTGTACTGTGATAATGATGTATATTCAAGTACGGATGTATATTTCAAGTTACGTTATATATATTATATGTTATTCGTTCCGCTGTGAGATTCGTGTTACTCTGATGTTGTGTTCTTCTTCTTCTTCTATTCTAAGTTTCTATCTTATCTTTCCTCACCCTCTAATTTCTTTCACTAATTACCAGGATTTTTCGATGTTTTGGTTATCGACATCGTGTTTATGTCGATAACCAAAGTCGCTCAAAATCCGGGTCATTACAGTTGGTATCAGAGCAGAAGGTTAAAAGAATTACTTGGCTCTGTGGCGTGACTCGGTAGAGATAGGGTTAGTAATACCCTAGATTGGGTTGAGTGTATATACGAGTGAACGTATTTGTTATTGATATAAAAATTTGTTTTATATCGTGGAGATTCATTGGTTGAGTCGTTTATGAGTTCTGGTCGATCAGTTTGATCCACTGTATCGGTAAGAGTTACTAAACACTCGAATACGATGGGTCGGCACGATATGTTTTGAAAGGAGGGTAAATGAAAATAGTTTACCCAACGTATATTTTGATATATATTGGATATATTGGTTGTTATTATAATCGAGTAAGATTATAAATTAAATGGTTATGTAAATAACCAATCAGAATTCATATAAGTGAAATACGTGAAATCAGATGAGTTAAATCTGAAATTTAATCCAGGAATTGAGTTAAAATGCTGGAAAATTGGATAAGTGTTTGTAAATGGATTGGGATTAAAAATAAGGAAAATTTAAGATCCTGGGAGATTTTAAATTGTTTTACAAGCAGTGTGAATTATATTTTGAAATGAATTTCAAAGTGGAAATGTTTAGAAATGGTTTTATAGTATTGAACTCACTTCGATCGCTGGAAAATAGATTCTGATAATGACAGCTGCATCATCAGTATTCATTTTCGAGTTGTAAGTGACGAATTACTACCAGAGATACTGTTTTGAATTTGTTTTGGGAAAAACAAGTTGTGTTGAATTTCAAATGGGATTTAAAATATAGAATTTTAATTTTTAAATAGATTTGAAATATTAACTTGTTTAAAAGAAATAAAAACGAGAAGTTCCTTTATAAACAAAGTTTATAAATAGTTCTTTTATAAACGAAGTTTATAAATGAAGTGAAAAGAATTATCATTGGATAATTCAGAAATAAAAATACAAGTGTGAAGTTGAAAGGGAAACCTATTTTCCAAAGGTAGTAATATCGATTTTAAAAGGAATTGAAATCGAGACTTATTTAAAGGAATTTGAATAAAGGAAGTTCAAACATAGAATTTAAATAAGAAAATTCAAAGGGGATTTGAATATGGAAAATTCAAAGGGGATTTGAATATAGAAATTCAAATGAGATGTGAATAAAGAAGATTTAAATAATGGAAAATTGAATACAGAATTCATATAGAGTAATAATATGATTTGAATATAGAAATTCAAACGGAGTTTGAATATATGAAATTCAATGGAATTGAAATAGAGTTTGAATATAGAAATTAAAATGGAATTCAAATATAGAATTTAAATATAGAAAATATAAAGGAATTCAAATATAGGATTTGAATATTGAAAGTGAAATGGAATTTGAATATAGAATTCAAATGGAATTTAAACTATAGAATTTGAATATATAGAATTTGAATAATAGAAGTGATATAAAATTTGAATAGAAATTGAATGGAATTAAATAAGTCGAAGAGGAGTTAGTTAATTGAGTTTTGAAGTTGAAGTTGAACTTCGAAAGGTAGATTGGATCTGTAAATGGATATTCGAAATCGAATATAGAACTTAAATTTGAAATTTGGATTCAAATTAGTTAATAAGCAAGTTAAAATATATTTGAACATGTCATGTTCAAATATAAAAGTGAAATAGACTACAGAGTTAATTAACAAAGTAATTAACGATTTGAGTTAAACCGATCAAGTATAGTTAAAATAGATTGGGCAGGTATAAATAAATATGAGATAGGTATGGATAAGGTATGAAGGTAATAGATAGAATGCTCGACGAAAAGGTATGTATTTAATTCATATATGAGATTTTATGCGCCGTATCGGCTAGCCGCTTGGCTTTTTCTTTTTCTTTTGGAGTGGTGAGGGCCATGGGAGGCTATTTGAAATATCCCGATGCTCCTAGTACAAAGAAGGTTATGGCGAATTTTTCCAAGAATTTAAGGAGTTAGAATATTTTTAAGATAATTTGATAGTTAGAAGTTAACGTATCGATATATATATAAAAGTCGATAAGGAAATGAACTTAGAAATAGAATAGTAAAATAAAAAAGGAAGACTAAAAAAAATCTAGTAAGGATAGATAGAGGAAGAGTATACGTGTTTAAAAGTGAATCGGTAGTTGTATGGTATTGATTATTCGAGTAAGTAGTCATATCTGTTTTGACGTTATAAATGTTATTCAGTCAAGGTCTGAGAGGTAGTTATACCCCAACTTGATTGATTTCATTATTAACAAATAAATAGTAAGATTTCAGGCTCAAAGATCAATGTTGAATAAGAGTTAGTTGAATATAGTATTTGGGTTGTCATAACGATGTTTTTACACAACATTCGTTTTAACCCAAACAAGTGTAAACTAGGAAACAGAATAAGAATATTTCCTAAGTATAGAAATAAACGAGATCGGAAAAGAGATAAGTAATTGGAGTATTTTCCAATTATAAATAGCATATATTTTCTAAAAGTTTAGAAAATAAAGGAAGGCAATATTCGGAAATGTTTTCCAAATAACATAAAAGGCCAATATGGTTATTGAAAATATTTGGTTAACAAATATTGATAAAGAAATAGAGAAGTGATTTAACTAATGGAATATTGATTATGGGCTCAGTTAAATTTCAAAAAGGAAAATTTGATTTTTGAAAAGAGTAAACTGTTTAAAAACTCCCAGAGAAAGACTGTTTGAATTAAAAACAAATTTAACAAAAATTTGTGAAAGCAGATTTGAATTAAAGTAAAGTCAGCTAAGTGGTAACTGAAGTTGAATTGAAGTCGAATAAGATTGGATTGAGGAGTTAAGGAATTGAAAATCAAGAATTGAACTTGAGTTGAAATGGGATTTGGCTTGGATATAAGCGAATGGTTGTGTTGTGGATAAAAGCAGATTGGGATTTGATTGGAATGACCCTTGTATCTGCTGAATTGACAACAGGTGGAAATGATATAATGATATGCCGATAAATAGTACCAGTTTATATTATATATTGGGTTTGAGATTTTGATGAGCCGAATTGGCAAGCCGCTTAGCTGTTTGATTTTCTTTTGGGTTGGAGATGGCCCAGAGAGGCAAGTTGGAGTTTGAGCTATTAACCAGTACAAAGGAGGTGCTGGCGAATTTTTTTGAAGAGTTAAGGCGTTAGAAAATTTTCAGAATTTTTGAAAATTTTCGTTGATAAGAATTAATTAATATTTAATTGAAATTAAATTGGTTCAGTTGAAATTGAAGTTAAAAAGTGAACAAATATGTTCTAACTAGTCGATAGGGTCGTCCTCTACCTTTTAGCAATTTCGAGGACGAAATTATTTTAAGTGGGAAAGATTGTAATGACCCGCATTGGCAGAGGTATACTAATTAATTTATTTAATTATTGAAATGGTGGTTTAGAGAATTTAATGGTCGTGGAATTAAACTATGGTAAATATTTAATTAAAATAATAAATTAAATAATATATTTAATTCTGAAATAATCAAAATTGGCTGAAATGACGATATGGTGTAAACGGATCATCTGTGATATTTAATTCAGCTTAGAGTTGAATTATATTGACGAGTATATTCAATCGACATCAGTTTGAAGCGTAGAGTTATAATATAATAAAATAGAGCGCGTAACGACGTGGCAGTTCGCGATTTGGCGATTTGAACTTCAACCGAATGTACAGGATTCGTTTTAAATCGGATTTCTGTGAAACAAGAAACGTGTGGAGCTGGTGGAGTATATATTTCTAGTGGAAGAGAAAAATCAGGATTTCGTCGTGTAGATTTTGAGATATGTCTAAATCAAATTTTAAAATAGTCGTTATAGAATCGTTTATCGACCATATCGGTTTATTCGATTTAACTAGAGATCGGTTTTGAATTTAGATAAGGTTCTTTAGAGACATAGTGATAATTTAATTTTTAGAATTTTACTGTAATTTTTAACTAATTTAATTAGCAACTTTTTATTTGAAGAATTTCGCACCCTGAAATCAACATTTTGAAGTTTTACAATATGAGTTAATCTACCGGTATTATTATATTTCTGGAGTCGGGACACCTCGCTCATCACGATGGTGTTTTTATTTTTGTCCGTGATGGTGCGTACGTGAGCGATGTAGTACGTAACGGGGTACCCTACAAATTTAACTTTTCATTTGTAGAACCTGTTTAGACGCTGTATAGGAAGGGGCGACTTGATTAGGAAATACTAAAGACACTTAAGCATACTCGAACCATTTTTCCCAGGCCAGTTCGTCACTTAAGTGGGCACATAAAGTTAGATATATTTTCCAACAGGATCAGACACTTTTACATTATTTTTATTAGGCACATAGTTATAAGTACTTGTTTAAAACTCTGGCCACGTTAGAATCACCACATAAAAAGGCATGCGTTTTACATTTAAGGCCACATCCTTTCATATGTCAACTGCACAAAAAACTAGGGTTCCTCAAACCGAATCGTGGACATCCATTCTTCAACAAATACATGGATACCATTCACTTCCGTGGTTCTCTTCTCAACCACTGGTTTTTTGTGGTCCTCAAAACAAATGCATGGCATTTCATATATCCACAAGAGAAATCAAATATCCTATAAATACCCGTTTCTTTCTTTTGAAAACGCTGGCAAATAATGGTCGCCGCCATTAAGCAAATATAAGCATCTAAATTCATTCATATTTATATAAACTACTGCAAAGGGCTAAAACTGAAAGGGGCGGAAGTGTTTAGTTCAATGGCGATGAGGGTATGCGACGCACTCATCATTTTGCGCTAGGGGTCTGTGCGGTAGGACTTCGACAGGAGGGGCCGACTTGTTGTTTCATTGAGGGAGAAGCTGCATTTCACGGTGGTGCAGATGAAGGTGGGTATGTGTGTACGCATGCATGGCTGAAGGAGAGTTTAATGCTGAAGTGTGTGAGGTAGGAAGGTTCTCACGTGAATGGAGGTAGTAGAGAAATGATGTAGTGGGATCACGAGAAGTTTATACTGGAAGCAATATACTGGAAGTGCGAAAACAGGTGTTCGAAATATAGCAAAGCGAAATGTTTGTTTTTATGAAGCTGGAGAGTGGAAAGTTGTGGGTATTTTTGGAGGAAATTCGAACCATTTTGGTTCGCACCCTATGCTAAAGCCGTCGAGGCCATGGTGAGGAAGAACCAGTCGAGTGTGGTGTGCATGGATTCCGTGGTCTTTTGAGTGAGGTCAGGGAGATACGTGACATGGAAATGGAGGGTTTAAGTGTTCGGAAATGGTGTGTCCAACGAGGAAAAGAGTATAGGCAGGGGAGCATTTCCGTGGTGGTTTTAGTGGAGTATTAAAGTACGAGGAGATAGAAACGTAGGATTTAAAGTACTGGAGGGGGAAGACATCTCGTTGCTTTGTCATGTTGTAGGGGTAACGTAATGCCTTGAAAGCATGTGTCTCTAATTCTAGTGTGGATGCAATTGGTAAAGTGAAATCTAGTGTGTTGGCCGACCCTATTGGTTTGTAGGGGTACCTGTTGGCTGTTGCGTTCATTCATGAGGGGAGGAAAGTTAGTATCATGGGTTTGTTATGTTGGTAGGAATGGACGTGGGGTGTATGGTTCCAGCATTTTGTATGGTTTGCATGAAGCAAACATTTGGTTCCTGGAAGAACACGCTTGAGTGGAGAAGAACGGTACAACATGGAGAGGAGTCGACGACGGAGAGTATACATTGCTGGAAGCGGTGTATATGTTATGGAAAATGGAGAAACCGTAGAAAGAGAATGGAAGTGCGGGTTTGGGCTTGAAGGGTGTTGGGCCGACAAAGAAAGTTAAGAATTTGACTGAAGCAAGATCCGTCAGGATCATAGGGACGACAGCTACAGTGGGACTGACTGGGAGTGGAGTGGAGCTCGTTACAATTTATGGCAAAATAAATTGTCCGACTGAATCAAATAACGCAAACCGTTATTTAATGGCTAACGCGTAAATGTGAGTAAATCTCACTAACTCTAAATAGTTTATAATTTCATGTTGTATTTTTAGAACTATTAAATATTGGCTGATTGACTGTGTGTTGACTTTTTGATTGAACTGCTAGTCAGTTAGTTGAATTTCTATATTGATTCTGTTTAACAGAATATATCATATGGAACTGAAAGTGATATTATCTATATTGTTTAACATATGTGATGCAGGGAAACAGGTTGGAGGAATCCAACTGGATTCCTCAACATTTATTTTACTGTTTTCATATATTGTGATATATGATGTGTTATATAATCTGTTATGGATTATGTGTGTTGGAATGATGTTGATCATTTTTATTCGATATTTTAAATATCATAAAGGACCCTGGGATGTAAAAAGAATTATTTCAATGTATATTGAAATAAAGGGATTTTATAAAATCAACAAATTTTATAAAAGGAAATATTTCGAAAGTAAAATAAAAGGGAAAAATGTTTTTAAAACGAATAGAGTTTTATAAAAGGGAAATCATTTGTAAAGTGAAGAACTGTTACTAAAAGTAAATCTTTATAAATGAATAGTTTAATCTAGTAAAAGGAGTTAATCGATGTTAGTTTAATCGATTAGAGTTAAAGTAAAAGGAGCTAATCGATGTTAGTTTAATCGATTAGAGTTAAAGAAAAAGGAGCTAATCGATGTTAGTTTAATCGATTAGAGTTAAAGTAAAATGAGTTAATCAAATATAGTTTATTCGAAAGGAGTTAAGTGAAAAGAGTCAATCGAATAGAGTTAAGTGAAAAGAGTCAATCGAATAGAGTTAAGTGAAAAGAGTCAATCGAATATAGGTATTCGAAGGAGGGTTAAGTAAGGAAGTTAGTAAAGGGATATAAAGTGAACTTTGTCTATTTCAAAGTTAGAAATGTTGTTCAGTTAAGGTCTGAGAGGTAGTTCTACCCCAACTTGATTGGCTTCATTTTTTAACTAAAGAGTAGTTAAGGTTCGGCAGTAAAGGAATTGGTTTGGGTTGGCATAGCGATGTTTGTTTAAGCATCTGTCTAAGTCCAATGAAGGAGCTTTGGAAATGTTTTCCAAATAAGAAACCAGAAATGTTTTCTAAATAAAGAAAACAAGAAATGGAAATGTTTTCCATTGTTAATGACGTATATTTTCCAAATTTAGAAAATAAGAAATGTTGAATATAGGGAAACAGGAGATGAAAAATGAACTAAGGAGATGAATGATAAATGATGTTTGATCGATATAATTTCCATTGGGAAATAATATCGTTGTTTGCACACTTGTTTTTATTCGATAGTTAAATCACAGACTATCGAAGTTTTGACCATTTTAACGTTGTTAATATGGAGAGACCGGTTGGATTATTATCCAAAGAACCACTCTGTATTGGCATAAGTGTTGCGAATCATATATGCCCAAGGAAATTGAAGACGGAGTTATGCAAGGGCTATCCTGTTATAGAATAGTGCCTTCGGTTCATCCTGTTCCTGGATGACTTGTATGGACGGATGTCTGACAGAGTATTTCCAGACGATCTTCTCCAACTGTACCAAGAGTGGAAGCGGAGAAGGAAACTTCTTTTAGCTAACGCGTAATGTATGGCTGGGGACGTCAATCGGTGATTTGATGGATTTAACGTTGTGGCATTCAAAGTGAATCTGGTATGATGATAAAGCGTAGCTTCTAGCCTCATCATCCGGTAAATGACAGAAATCGGGCAGGCAGCATGGCTAAGTCGGTCGCACCGAAGTAGGGTGTATAATCTCCTGATCTAGAGTTTCATTTACTTCTAAAAATCTATTGTTGATGCTGTCCCATTCGGGAAACGGTTGCTGATCCCAGCCGTTGGTGATATACATTCGATACGCTCAAGCGAAATGAGTGGTCGGTCATGTGTGGCCGGGTTGCAAGATGTTCTTGTTGAACCCAGTGTATTCCTCTCTAGAGGTACACAAGCGAAAGGTGGTTCCATACCTTGTCATAGTTGGAAATCCATTACCCAATACCTGCTTGTGGTTTTGATTGTATACTATATATGTAGAACATGAGATGAAAGCGTTTCTACTAGATGATTATTATAGTGTGGTTGATAGACATTATTATAATATCAAAAGGTTTTTGATATAAAGATATTTTGGATTCTCATAAGGGAAAAACCCGTTCCGTTATGCGGCGTGGTCTTATGAGATATCGTTTACTTGTTCGAACTGTTTTTAAACTGTTTTACTCATACCAGTCCCATGACTGACCCGGAGTTTACTTTGTTGTTTTCCCTAAACTCTTGGGTGCCTAAATTTGTATGGGCAGTCAAGTAGTCGGGATTTACAGATACATTGAAAAGCTGGAGCAGGAGGCTTCAGGATCATATAGCTATAGTTATTTCCGCTGTGTTGTAAGTGTTGTACTGTGATAATGATGTATATTCAAGTACAGATGTATATTTCAAGTTATGTTATATATATTATATGTTATTCGTTCCGCTGTGAGATTCGTGTTACTCTGATGTTGTGTTCTTCTTCTTCTTCTATTCTAAGTTTCTATCTTCTCTTTCCTCACCCTCTAATTTCTTTCACTAATTACCAGGATTTTTCGATGTTTTGGTTATCGACATCGTGTTTATGTCGATAACCAAAGTCGCTCAAAATCCGGGTCATTACACCCCATGACTTGATTTTTAAATGAATTGTGCATGTCGTACCTTGGTCACATTTCATGAACGTTTCACTTTCCCACTTTCATCGTTATATTTATTATCTCTTAGTTTATTTATATATATATTAATTCCTTTTTGGTGACACCCATAGCAGACAGTTGAGTTTACTATAACCTAGCAACCATATGCATAACCTCACGAAAGAAGGCTTAAGAGACAAAACCTCAAAATAAACCACGACATAATCCACCAACTCTACACAACAAACTCAATGCACGATTTCTAGAAGAGCAGACCAAAACCTAATTTTTTTTATATAGAATGCAATATACATCGTTAACAAGTACACTCATGAAATATACATTTTTATACTCGAGCAAAGCAGAAATCAATGTACTTGATTTCTACTTATATTATCTGAAACAATAATGATCGATCTATATACATATGTAGCCAGCACCCTACTTCTTGTCTGCCTTCATAATTTGTGGTCATGTCACTCAATTTACTACCATAACCTACAAAATTAAGCTTTGTGACCTTCATGCTTCATATCAGTCAATTCAGCAACCTGCATTTTGTTTATCAAATAACCTTCAAAGCTAATAACTTGTACTCGTACTTAGCTACTACTCCAACAACTACTCCTGATGCATTCTCCCATCCTGGAAACACATGTAACATAAGATATTCAAATAGAAATTAGTGAATTTTCAGTCAAATTGATGTTAGTGGGATGTTAATGAATGAATACGTTGCATGGAGTGGCTGCAAAAACAATTTCAAAGTAAGAGATTAATTTATATCTAGAGCATACGAATTTCATAGTTCACTAAAGCACAAATATATTGTGATTGAAGTTTGAACATAAACCCTACTTTATATTTCGAAAGGAGGGAGAAATCATAAATCTTACCAACAACTTCAATAAACTTCACTTTAAATGCTGCTACATTTTAAAAAAAAGTTTACATATACATTATAAGCTTACACTTAAAATCTTATTTCTGGTTACAATTAATAGAGGTAATCAGGAAGGGTATAAATACCTCATCATATGTGTTATAGTTAGTAGACAAGTAAATAACCATCTAATTAGTCCTCATTTACTATAATTTTGAGACATATAGCACTAACTTTCTTTTGATGTTATACTTAAGATAACAACTACTTTTCAACATCTCAATGAAATTTAAGACAATCTAAAAGATCTAAGATAATAAAAGAGAAATCAATAAAGATGTCATTTTTAAATTATGAGTGGAAAAGTGTGCAGATATTTATAAATAACTCAAATAAGCGTGTTAGAGAATCTCCAATGCTTTACGATTTGAATGTAAAATCAAAGACACATCATTCATTAACATTTTTTTATCAATCCAAAATTTTAACGAACAATAATTAATTATTGAAATAATTAATCAAAGAATAAGACGAAAAATAATGGGAATTGGGCAATGGGGTTTGCGCCAATGTTACGTTATTTTTTTGGTTCAGATAGACTTTTAGTTTACATAAAACAGACTTAAAATGAACAAGTTATGACCAATTGAATTTTGGAATTCAAAATTGAAATTAAAACAAAACAAAACAAAACAAATTAATATAAAATTTTATAATGTTACCCTTGGAGCTACCCAGAATGGACTGGGTTAACCCATGTTTCGATCCATGTGTTGACCCAACTGGGTACTAGGTTGACCCAAGTTTTTGCCAGGCAAGTTTTCGTGCCTGGCACGAAATCGAGAGTTGCTGGGAGTTTCAAAACTTTTCTTTTCTGATGTGGCCTGGTTGTCTGGGATCAAAAACCTAATATCTAAGGGTCTAGAATTCCCTACCTCCACTATATATAAATATATACTCCTACCTCATTCCACACATGTGACACCCTACGACGTTAATGTCACTCTTTATCGGAAAGCGTTAAGTTTCGTGAAGCGTAATAGGTAAACAGAAACAGAAACATCACAAGACAGATATAAAATAAACAACAGAATTTAAGAATTTATTAAACGGAAAACATCGTGGTCCAGAACCCATTACATCCTAAGTCTGAAATGCAGAAAACCCATTACATCAACTTAAAACTTCTCTCTTGTAATATAATCATCAGAATACAATAATATAGAAAAAGCATAGTCCCAAAATACAGCCATATCAGAGAAGACAGGAAATCAAAGCGGTACATCTAAGTAGCTCCAAGTAGAATGAAAGAGAGAATCTAAATCAGGCCTGAGTATTCCCACCCTGAGAACCTTGGGGGGGGGGGGAGGAAGAGAGAGAAAAGGAAACAAAATGGGTCAAACATAAAGTCTGGCGTGTCCAGTTAATTTTAGCATATAAATAAGTAAAAGCATCATGACAGACATATAAACTGGATGAGAGGGATAATAGTATCATAAGGCAGGTATAACAAACAGAACATGATAAACATAACAGAATATATTGCGCTTCTCAAGTACTTCTCTCTGCACCAATACTAGTATAACATAAAGAAGATGATCCCAACAAGAACAAGATGGTAGACTTTCGTGTACTTCTAGTGAGGGATTTTACCCCATACAATAATAACAGGTAGCCCAACAGAAATGACAGGTGTTACCCCCAACAATGATAACGGGCTCCAAAACAAGCAAGACTAGATGTACCCTCATCGCTACCCCAATCGATCGGCTCCCTATCCCATAGACACCCTGTGCTGGCCCCATAGTAGGATGTATCACTTCCTAAAGCGGCAACCCCTTTAGTAACGAGATGCACAACCATCTATTGATGTCACAACATCTTATTATCCCAACGCAAGCAGATTCAAGCACGCATATGAATCAGATAGAGTGTGCCATCAACATCCCCACTTAAATAAACCTCTTATAATCACCTTATTAAGTGTGCCCAGACCCTAACCTAGTTCGGGGTTCCCCATTTGTTACCAAGATGGGTTACCGACTGATACAGGTCCCACACAACAGATGATACAAGCTTCCCCCTAGGCTTGCATCCCCACAACTAGGATTTTGATAGGTTATACCTAACAGTTTAACAAGGTTGCATAGCCCCAACATATAAAACAGGTTAAGTTTGTCGGGTTTATATATATAACCCTCCCCCACAGATTTAACAAGATTAACTTAACCCCTAATGATTCAAGCAAGTTTACTTAACCCCTACTCAATTTGACAGATTCATGTAACCCCCCACAGATTTAAACAGGTTAAATATTATAGGTTAACAAGTTATTATCATTCATCCATTTATGGCTCTTAATGAACTAGACCTCTCACATTAAGTCTACCACTTTTGGATGTTGGAAATGCCGGGGAGTTCCCGGCAGGCTTCTACCACAAGTCGGGCTTAACCTTGTGTCTTAGCACCATTACATGTAGATTTATGCACTCGACCCCTCACATTAGATTAACCATTTGTGGACACTGGATTTTCCGGGTGGTTTCGGCCAGACTTCTACCACAAGTGTAATCTAACCTCGTATCTAAGTGCGGTTACAGTTTCTAATTACTGTAAATCTAGGCATGTTCATTATTAAACAATTTTCATGTTTATCCAAGGTTATTCCCCCAATCCTAGTTTGATTCACGATACAAGTTATGCCACAAATTTAAGTTTTTGATCAAGGTATAGATTATTCCCCAAATCTCAATCATGTTTTAAATATAAGTTATGCCCTAGTTTATCATTCCCAATCGTTTCCAATTTCATGCACTCGCATATTTCAGTGGTAGGCCTAAGCTCGAAGGTAGCCTGGCTATAAAAATAAAAAGCGAAGGAGGGAGAGAAGAGAACAAGAATAGGCGTAATAATGAAATAGATATATGCTGATAGAATTGGACATACTAACAGAATAGGCATATGGTGACATGATTAGGCAAACTAACAGAATAGGCATAATGAAGATAGGCATGTAATATTTAAACAGAGGATCGGGTGTATAAGTAATGGCAGATTTGTTTAGTTATGATTCAGGTTATTAACAGACATAAGTTTAGATCCAACCTTATAAACATGTCAAGATCACTATTAAATGTTTATATATTTAAAAATAACATGAACTCACTGTGATTGGATCTAAAGAACAGAGAATTGACTGTAGATGTTGTAGCAGAGATTCTTGAATGCTTATAAATTGTTGTTGCAGAAGAATAGGCTAGTTCAATCTAAGTTGGGGCAACACCTCATTGTTTCCATTGTTTTTGGTGAATAAAACAAAGGAAATGAAGTCCTATTTATAGCCTAAGGTCAACAAATCTCGCTCAGAAAAGCGTCTAAGTGCAGGGGAAGAATCTTCCCCACATCTCGGTGGGGTCAACCCCGGGGTCGACACACCCGTGTAGGGGTCGACCCATAGGTCGACACCCATAAGGGACGGGGTTGATCCCTAATAGGCCAATTTCCCTCCCTTTCCCGCTCTCTGATTTTTTATTTTCCAGACATGATTTTATATATATATATTTTCCTTATATGTATACAAAGTTCAAACCTTAATATCTTCTTCATACGATGTCCGTTTTACGCAAACTCGGAGTTTATCTTAAGCAGAATTCCGAGATGAACGCAATGGCGTACTCCATTTTACTTAATTCCCAATATTTAATTGAGTATTCTTGGGTTAATTATTATAGTGTTCTTCAAAATTATGAGGTGCTACAACACAATCCCTTTGCTTCATTTCTGCGCCTCCACAATGCCCTTTCTTCTCCAAATAAAAATAGTCTTAAAATAAGATTTGTTTGCGTGCAAATTCTCGGGAGAGGATAATTTATTTTAGGGACTTTCTACCAGGGTCATTGGATAAGAAAATTTAGGTGAGATTACTGTGATTACCATATTTGTAATAAGATAAAGTTAATCTATACAATAGTAGTTATAGTTGTTTTGGATCTGAATTATTCACGGTTCTCAGATCTAGATTATTACGATTGTTTTCAGATTCCGTTTTTTTCCCATTTTCTTTGAATTAGTTATATCTATTTCTACAATTTCTATTTAGATTTCTGTAAACTATTATGTCAGATCTCTTTTTCCCTTTTTCTATTTCTAATCTTTGTAGTTACGCCAAAATATGCCTAAAAGGCATATGAATACTATTAAATTAGGCATGTGTAGCAACTCTCCTGGAGTGGGCCTAAATTTTGACCTAGAAAAGACCTATGGAAACTTGGAGCCACTATAAACGGATTATTGGTTCTTGTAAGGAATTTCGTTTGCACAAAGTACAGTTAAACATAACATTATGGAATCCAACACAATGAAATTATAAAATATAATACCGAAAATAAGATGCACCATATTACAAAGAAACCACTGATTCAGCTAACAATTGTCAAATACAATTATTTAACATGGTACATCTTTAAAGTTCATCATTTAGAGTTTCCATAAGCAATATAGTAATAGTAATTAATAATAACATAATTTCTCCATTGTCCTCTTCAATTTCCATCATTGCTTCGTCCGTTGAATCTACCTCACCGACTGAGCTGTTGGATATGTTAAGAAGAGTGGTCAGAACATAAAGTCCTGTGTGACTAAAAATAATATACCCTTAAATACCATATCCTAGATTTAGCAGGTCATATATGTTAAGGTATGTCTATGAAACACACAAGCTCATACATATATGAAAAATGTTTAACCAATGAGGTGGATGTTTGAATCAATCACTTGAGACCTCATTAGTGCATTCAGGGGGAGACCCAACGAGTTGGACATTCTCAGTCACTTAGTGCATGTTCTAACTTATTTATTAAGGGTGGATTCTCATGATCTCTTATGACCCAAAGGTGGACCCTAGCCACTTAAGACCCCGTCCTAATTCGTCGACGTTCTTAATTATATATTCTCACAAGTAATATGATAAATAGTAACGCGCCGCTTTGTACCAGTTTAGGGTAGGACAGCATTTAGCCATTTAACACCCCTCCGGCGTATGCCTCGTGTTACTACCAAACTGATATTACGGTAGAACACCTATGCCGCTTAAGAATTCCTTAGACAGCTGGTGAATTAACACTACAAGAAAATTGATTTTTCATTGCAAAATTTAGTGGAATTTCTTCGCAAATGCAAGCAAAGGTGTTATCACTCACAATATAAATGTGGCAAAAAATATTTCCCTTCCCCGCCTAAGAAAAAAATGTTCCGAGTGGTCCAAAATAAACGTAACCACCTATTTTCTATTCCTCTCCCCTCGTGCTTAGATTTTTTAACCCTCTTTCCATTTCCTCAAAATCGCCCTGCTGAAGAAATTTCATCGCACCGATTAACTTTCCTTGTGTCATCGTCAACTCCGTCGTCTCCACCCAACAATGTCGCGGAAGCCAGCGAAAATCTTTGCTCAATGTATAGGTAAATTTAGGTATGAAATCTTTAACTTAATTTTGTGATTCTATTCGAATTTCGTATGAAATATTTGAATGCATGCTATTTTCTCATCTCCTATCTTGCTAGGTCTCGGTTATGGTATAGCTGATTAACCCTAATTGCAATCGTTAACCCTAATTGCAGTCGTTTGTTCTACTTTATTTTGTCCTTTTTGATTTTCTTATCTCCTATCTTTCTAAGGTTCGGTTATGGTATAACTAAATCCAAATTAGTGAGGCTTTAGTGCACACATAAGTAAATCACCTTGTATTCCAAGTAATTAAATTTACAGTCAGTAGTGATGTCATTTTAATGGTGAAGCTAAGGTTTTTGATGACCAGGTTAGAGTGAGAGAGTAAACTATGAATGAAACTTACTTGTATTGATGTTAAACGTGTAGTGCACATACATTTATATTGTAGCATTATAAAATAAGTGGACTAGGAAAGAAAAAACAATACCCATTTTTTATTCTTCTTACATGTGAAAGTTCATAGCCATGACATACTGCTAGAAACTAAGTGGATGTTGAGCACACTAAGATTTGTGTAGTGTTGGACATAATTAGTTTATCCATCTTCCGACAAATGATCATGATGCTCATAATTAAATAACCACTTTGAAGTTTGGTATTTAGAAGACTTCAAATGAACTACGACGTCTGAACTGCAGTGTAGTGCCGACATCTATCAAACCAACATTTTACTTTATAACCATTGCACTTATTTTCCTTCTTTCTTATAGTTGTTCCAGGCGGATTTGTATTTGAACACATAATCAGATTAGCTGAATTAGAATTAGCATAGATACAAATATCAAACTATTGCGTTTTCAAGTTGTTATCCTATAAAGCGTTAACACACATGTTTCCATTGCATTTATTTTTATCTATATCTATACAAAAGAGTGATCTATAGTACATAGACTTTAAACGTAGGATATCATCATGTTCTTTTTTTAGTATATTTGTTTACAGTGATTAAAAATTGTAAGGTATAAAGAGAAAACTAAAAACTGTAGTGTACATGGATCTTTTGGATTTGCGTGCATTTTGTATGCACATGCAGCTTTGTTCCAACTGGTTAGTGCATCATTTATAAGATGCTTGGATGTATTTTTGGGTAATAACTTCAGCCTATAGCTATTTTTTTTGCTAACAATAGATAACCAATTTAAACTATAAAGATTGGAAACTTATTTGCCTTCATATATCGATGATGGAGAAAGATTGGTTATTTTTAAAACACGTGATAAAACCATGCTTAACTTAATACATATTTTGAGAATTAGAACATATAATATAATATTAAAATTAATTTTTTTTATGTTTTTTACTTTTGTCATAGAACTAATATAGAGTACTGACAAGGGGCATTGAATTTCGTGCACGCTGCAAAGAGGAATGTAAGAAGTATAAAAAAATATTATCCCCTTGCAGAGATTGTCGGAATCTTAGTTGCCACGATGACCATATTATCATTCAACATTTAATTATAAAAGGAATGGATGCTAAATACATTAATGGTGAGTGGTTTAATCATGATGAAGAGATAAATGTAACACCCCACCTCCGCTAGGGTCACTCACAAAGGGAATTCACTAGTTTTGGTGGAGTATTATCTAGGTAAACATGCACAGAGATATCACAAGACAGAATATAAATACAGTAGCGGTAGAAATTAAAAACTAACTTTTTATTTCTTCTAAGAAAAGAGTCAAAACCTCATATATCCAAATTATCCCATTACATCAAGTTCCAAATAAAGAAGAATAAACTTAAGATAACAAAAGTAAATTATTCCCCATATATAGCAGAAGCAGCCATAGCATAGCTCAAGACCAAACCGTACATGAGCTATCAGAAAGCAAGCTAAGTCCAAGCTAAGAGCTAGTGTTTCCTCCCTAAGAACCTGGGGGGGGGGGACGAAAGAAAAAGAGGTGAAAGAAAAAGGGTCAGTCATAAAGACTGGTAAGCCCTAGTGACTTTCAGTATGAAAACTAGTAAAGGTGACATGATATGTGAAAACTGGAATTAAACATAAGGATGATAACAGGACTGGTAGGATAATTAAGATAACAGGATAAGTCAAGTCTAGCATCGCATATTTAAGGTTCGCTGCACCAACTGTTCTAGTATTCTAACCCATGTCAAGTATTAATCATGAAATGATCTCTTAGCCCAGTGTCATGAAGTGACCCATTACGGGGTCCTACGGTACGATCTATTAATCGATCGGCTCCCTACAAGTTCTAGCTCGTCATGTGTCTGTGTCATACGGCCCTATCCTGAAATGTAGTTACCTATGCTAGGTCCACCATAGGGTGTATCAAGTCCTATGGTGCCAACCACCGACACGAATCAAGCACGCACAGTGTAAATCTATGGGTGCCCAATGCCTGCTTTTTTAACTCCGGACTACGTGCATGACCATAGTCCGCCTGAACCTACAATAGCGCACCTACTCAGCCGTCGTTCTGGTCGCTTACAATCAGCCCAGTAATCGTGCCCCACCCTGCCTAGTCCCAAGGTATCGTGATACATCTAAGTGGGTTACTGCTGAAAAGGACCGTGTAACTAGGGTTTCTAATGGGTTAAGTGTTGTCATTCAAATTCATGACTTAACCCTATCTAAATGATGTATCAAGTTGGTTAAGTGTATTCAAGCGGTTCATGACTTAACCCTATCAAATCATCGTGTCAAGTTGGTTAAGTATATTCAAGTGGTTCATGACTTAACCCTATCATGTGGCATTAATTCATTAGTGCACCTCAACCTCTCACATTAGACTAACTGTTGTGGTTACTGGATTTGCCGGGCGGTTCCGGGTAGATTTACACCACAACATAGTCTAACCTCGGGTTTTACATGCGATATGACCAACTACCCACATTGGATCCTATTGTTTGCAGCCACTGGATTTGCCGAGCGGTTCCGGGCAGATTTACACTACAAACTCAACCCAACCTCAAGTTGGCCATTTTCAAGTTTATCTAATTGTCATGCCCACATTCAAGTTTTCATGTCAAAATTCATGTCGAGTTTTCATGTCATGTTTCATGTCAAATCGTGTCAAGTTCAATTCCATATCCAGGTTCAAGTTATAATAACGTTCATGTTTAAAGCCAATTTAGGATTTACCTAATCTACCCAAATCGTATTCTCATCGCATATAAGCTCGAATCGAAACAAATAAATCTAATTAGGGAATAACATAAAAAGGGACGGGTATAAGGTGGCAAAAGTGATTACTAGCATAACATGGTATGACTTGATAAAATATTATAACATTACTGGCATATGGAATATTGGCCTCAAACATAAAGATTCCAAATCTAGCAAGATAAGGTACTAGTCAAGATAACAGTTGTCATAAGGTGATAGTACAGTCATGGTAACGATTGACATAAGCTGATAGTCATAAACTAGTGACTAATAGCAGATTCAACATGATAATATGAGGGGTTTTCTTTTTGATTTACAACATGAATAGGCCCCAAATCAATGTCACAATATATCCAAAAGTCAAGATCCAAGATGAACAAGAATGGATGTAAAAAAGTCATCATACATAGGTCCAATTTCAATTTACATCATATTCATATTACATTTATAGTTTAAATCTAAAAATAACTGGGGCTTACAGATCGTGGTTCGAGAATTAGAAAAAGAGAGTCGATGTTGAATCTTTATATGCTTAGTCAAGTCCTAATAGAATTTCCCAAATCAGCAATTCTCTTAACGCAGTCTCAACGTAGAAGAAGCAGTCCCCTTCTCAAACTTTTCAACCAGAATTAGAGCAGCATAAGGTCAGAAAGAATTTTGTGTAGAGAGACTGGTGTTAGGGGCTGTATTTATAGGGTCAGGTCAACGAATGTGGACAGAAACGAGGCCAGAAACATCAAAGTGAATCCAGCACCAAAAATGGGCTCGGGCACCAGATCGACACTATGGTCGACCTGGTCCTGGGTAGGTCGACTACATAGTCGACCCCCAGGTCGACCTGGTCCTAGGCGGGAAATTTCCCACCCAGTCCATTCTGAGGTTTGAATTTCGAATTTTGAATTCGAATTGAGCTGTTTTGAACTTGAAAACTTCTGAAAACTTCGAATGGTCATAACTTGGTCATACGGGCTCCGATTTTCGAAAACTCGGACTCGTTTCCAAGCAGAATTTCGAGACGAACGCAATGGCGTAACCTGTTTCCTGTGATTCTTATTTTAAAAAATAATTCTGCCTTGATTTATGGTTATTACACGTTATAAAAACACGGGTTGTTACATTCTCCCCCTTAAAGGATTTCGTCCCCGAAATCTCTAAGTTAGGGAGGATGTATCCTACCATCCATCATCCATCTACTCAAAGCATCATCCACAGGCAATCATTGTCCTTAAAAGATTTCTAGTGCTGTATGAACATGTGCAGAAAGTGTGTGTATATGTACTTATCTAATGCAAAAGATCAGGCGGTTACTGATTCAGTAAACCTCCTTAATGCAAAATATGTTAGTGTCATGAATCCAACATGTATGCAAATTCCTAACATAGTTTATAATCTCTACATGAGTGCACAAACATTCATCCATATGCAACATCCAAGTGATAGCCTAACAAGTTCCAACCATGTACAAGTATAAGCACTCATGCATATGCAACATGAAAATGTGACTGAGCCGATCTAGTGCTTAATGTGTGTCATGCATCCACTTGCAACCACTTGCAACCATTTGCAAACATCAACCATAACATGTTTCAATCACATGTTTACATCCATATGGTTCTAGCTATGGTTCTCAAGATAAGATCGAGAAGATAACAAGACAAACGTGGATAGTAGAAGCATGATACGAAAAGGTTTTCACGTTTATAGGAAAAAAAGATCGAGAATGTACCCTAAAAAAGAAATGGGTAAAGCGCGCGTATCTTCTCTTCGGTTTCCCAAGTTGCGTCTTCTTGGGCTTCACTCCACTGCACTTTAACTAGCTTGACTTCTCGATTCCTTATCTCCTTAATATCTGTTCCTAAGATACGCATCGGAACTCACCTCAATGTTGCTTCTTTTTCCACTTCTACGTCTTCAAGGATGCTTGGCTCAACCACTTCGGCTGACTCATGCAAGCACTTCCGGAGATGCGAGACGTGAAAGACATTGTGTACTCCATTCAGTTTCTCGGGTAAGTCTACCTTATAGGCCATCCATCCAATCCTCTCAGTGACGAGGAACGGTCTTACGAACCTTGGTGCTAGCTTTCCAACTGCTCCAAAACGAACTACATTGCGTAACGGAGAAACTTTTATAAAGACCATATCTACGACTTTGAACTCTAGGTCTGTCCTTCTCTTGTCCGCATAAGATTTCTGTCTATCTTGGGCCGTTTTCATCCGTCTTCGTATCAACTCAATCTTCTCAGAAGTGTCCCTTATCATGTCGGGCCCAAGTATAAGTCTGTCTATCGTCTTCCACCAACAAGTTGGTGATTTGCACGGTCTTCCATACAGGGCTTCGAACGGTGCCATTCCGATGCTAGCTTGGTAACTATTGTTATATGCAAACTCCACGAGAGGAAAATGGTCTTCCCAAGTGCCACCAAAGTCAAGAATGCATAGCCTCAGGAGATCTTTTAGTACCTTATTTACCCTTTCGGTTTGTCCATCCGTCTGTGGGTGATAGGCCGTGCTCAAGTTCAGTCGTGTACCCATTTCTTCTTGCAGACTACTCCAAAAATGGCTAGTAAAAATCTGGTCACGATCACTAACTATACTAGAAGGAACTCCATGCAATCGTACTATCTCTCGAAGGTAGATAGATGTTAGCCCTGATGCGGTTCTCTTGCTTTTCACCAGAATGAAGTGAGCACTTTTTGTGAGTCTATCAACTATGACCCATATGCTAGTATTTTCCTTCCTTGACCTAGGCAGTCCATCCACGAAATCCATCGAGATACTCTCCCACTTCCATTGCGAAACCTCCAAAGGATGTAATAGCCCACCGGGCTTCTTCGACTCGGCCTTTACTTGTTGGCACACCATGCACTTCGAGACGAACTCTGCCACGTCCTTTTTCATTCCAGCCCAAAAGAAAATGCGTTTCATATCCCTGTACATCTTATCCCCTCCGGGATGTATAGTCATCCTCGAGTGGTGCGCTTCTTCGAGAACTTTCCTTACCAGGTCTCCCACTTGTGGGACACATAGCCTTCCATTGTGCCTTAGCCATCCCTTGTCATCTATGGAATACCTACTGAGGTGACTCGACGTCTCACCCCTAATCAGCTTGTCCATGATTTTGACTATCTGCGGGTCTTCCTTCTGTGAAGTCCCTACTTGATCAAGAAGTGTAGGTCTTAACTCAAGAGATGCAAACGTAGCAATCAATGACTCAACAGCAGGTGTAAAATCAGAGGTTGCTATAAACTCAAGGCTTTTCATTTCAACAAACAAGGGGCTCAAAGTCAACCTTTTTCTACTTAGCGTGTCCGCCACCACATTACCCTTGCCAGGGGTATAAGCTATATCGAAGTCATATGATTCCAAGAACTCCATCCACCGCTGTTGTCTCAGATTCAAATCTATCTGTGAGAAGAGGTACTTAAGTGATTTGTGGTCGGTATACAGCTCGAACCTCTCCCCTAGAAGATAATGGCGCCAAGCTTTAAGTGCAAAAGCAATCGCGGCCAACTCCAAGTCATGCGTGGGATAGTTTTTCTCATGAACTTTAAGTTGTCTGCCCCTGTAGCATATTACTCTTCCTTCTTGCATTAGGACAGCGCCTAATCCCATGCCGCACGCATCTGTGTACACAGTAAACATCTTACCTCCATCGGGTAATGCCAAAACTGGAGCTGTGGTGAGGGCTCTCTTGAGTCTCTGAAAAGCAACGTCACACTCTATGTCCTATACAAAAGCTAGGTTCTTCTTTGTTAACTTAGTAAGAGGGGCTGAAATCTTAGCGAAGTCCTTAATGAACTTCCTGTAGTAGCCCGCCAAACCGAGAAAGCTCCTCACCTCCATTGCATTCTTAGGAATTTTCCAGTCTTGTACCGCAACTACCTTTGCGGGGTCCACGGCTATGCCTTGCTTAGAAACTACATGTCCAAGGAACCGAACTTCCTTCCTCCAAAAATGGCATTTGGAGAACTTAGCCTTTAACTGGTGTGCTCTAAGTGTTTCCATGACTTCCTTGAGATGTCTAGCATGCTCTTCTTCATCTGTTGAGAAGATCAAAATATCATCCACGAAAACTACCACAAACTTGTTAAGGAACTCCCGAAACACCCTACTCATCAAATCTACAAAGTACGCGGGTGCATTCGTTAATCCAAACGGCATGACGAGCCATTCGAAGAACCCATCTGGAGTCCTAAACGCAGTTTTGTCAATGCTATCCTCAACCACTCTAAGCTGATGGAATCCTATGGCTAGATCGAGTTGAGAGAAAACAGATGCTCCCACAAGCTGGTCAAACAAATCGTCGATTCTTGGTAGTGGGTGCCTATTTTTCTTTGTCAGCTTTTTTAACTCACAATAATCTACGCATAAACGAAGCGATCCATCCGCCTTAGTAGCGAATACCACCGGAGCACCCCATTCAGAAATGCTTCGCCTTATGAAATTTTTCTCAAGCAACTCATTAACTTGTTTACTGATCTCTCTTCTTTCTTGCTGGGCCATGTGCCTAACGGGCAATGAAACTGGCTTGGAATTATCAACAAGATAAATTCGGAAGTCTATCTCGCGTTTAGGAGGTAACCCCCTCACTTCATCAAAGACATCTGGATATTCTCGGACCACTCTTACAAATTGCAAATTATCGTCGGACGAGTCAAGGGATTCAAGATAACACAACATGACTGGACCCTTAGGGTTACAAGAAATTTCAAGGGTTTTACCAAGGTGAGTCATGAGCCTCACTACCCTTCGTTCACAATCAAGAATGCCTCCATAATCGGACAGCCAATCCATACCCAAGATCAAACCGTATCCCATAAATCCGAGAACATAAGCATTACATGTGAATTCTACGCTTAAGATAGAGATCCTCAAATCCACACACATCATAGATAAATGGGCGGAGCCCCCAATTGGATTTGAAACTATAACGGGATTCTCAACCAGAGTAGTACTTAGGTGCAGATTTTCAACAATATCAGAAGAAATAAAAGTATGTGATGCGCCAGAGTCGAATAAGGTTTGAACAGGAAAGTCAGAAATGTAAACAAGGCTTTCTACGAAAATATTACTACCTCGGTCAAGAGCTGGAGTGGTGTTGAGAGCATGCAACTGCCCTCTAGAAGGTCCTGCTCGCTGGGTCCGCCCTTGCCCTTGCCCTTGCTTCTTAGGGCAATCCTTGCTGATGTGTCTAGTATCTCCACAATGAAAGCATTCACCCAACTTCCTCTTCTTCTTTCTATAGTCTTTAGCTAGATGTCCAGTAATACCACAAAAGTTGCACTTCCTCGTCTCACGTGGTTTGTTGTTGCCCTTGTTATTCTTGTTATTTTTGCTGTTTCCCTTCTTGAAGTCAGCTTTCTTATTCTGAGTCTCATTAGGCTTAACCTCCTTCTTGCTATTCTTGTCTTCCTCATGAAGTAGAGCCATATCCACTAAGTTTTCAAAGGTCTCCCCCATGGGTATATGAGTTAGGGCCAAGCTATGTAGTGGCTCGTTCAATCCTCGAGCAAAGCGTACAGCCTTTTTCTGGGCTGTGTTGACCAAATCCAAACCGAACCGAGCAAGCTGATTAAACTTATTCACGTACTCCCTAACAGACATGTCCCCTTGCTTGAGTGCTAGGAACCTCACCATCTGAAGGTTCTCTTCTGCTGACGATAAGAATTTAAGCCCAATCCTCTCTCTAAAGTCTGCCAAAGTCTCAACTGGCCTGGTAGCGTTAGTGACTTCCCACCAAAATGCAGCTTCCTCTTTCAACAACCATGCTGCCAACTGAACTTTCCTATCGTCCTCCATATCAAAGATAATGAACAAGTCTTCCGTCTCCTTTAGCCAGTTTCGTGCCTCAACAAAGGTTTCAGTTCCAACGAAGTTCTTGCCGCCCATTGCTTTAAAGTCTTTGCATATTTTGGCAAACGCGGTACCAGGAGGAGGAGGAACCGCGGCCACTGGGGGAGGAGGAGGAGGGATGTCTTCCGTGCCCGCGTCGTTGGCCCTGGCTTCTAAGTACCTTCGGAACCATCCAGGCACGTGTATTCCCTCAGGCAGGTTAAGATCAGCCATGCTGAAAAACGAAAAGAAAAGATTCAAACGAGGAAACAAAGGAAAGTGCTAATGGCTTCTTGGGGAATAGCTTTTTTTAAACATAAAATTTTTCTTGAAAAATGCTTCTTTATAAATGGTTTTGAAAATAGTTTCGGAAGGTTTTTAAAACTTTTGCCCAGCCTGGTAACCTTCTGCTCTGATACCAAATGTAACACCCCACCTCCGCTAGGGTCACTCACAAAGGGAATGCACTAGTTTTGGTGGAGTATTATCTAGGTAAACATGCACAGAGATATCACAAGACAGAACATAAATACAGCAACGGTAGAAATGAAAAACCAACTTTTTATTTCTTCCAAGAAAAGAGTCAAAACCACATATATCTAAATTATCCCATTACATCAAGTTCCAAATAAAGAAGAATAAACTTAAGATAACAAAAGTAAATTATTCCCCATAAATAGCAGAAGTAGCCATAGCATAGCTCAAGACCAAACCGTACATGAGTTGTCAGAAAGCAAGCTAAGTCCAAGCTAAGAGCTAGTGTTTCCTCCCTGAGAACTTGGGGGCGGGGGGGGGGGGGGGAACGAAAGAAAAAGAGGCGAAAGAAAAAGGGTCAGTCATAAAGACTGGTAAACCCTAGTGACTTTAAGTATGAAAACTAGTAAAGGTAACATGATATGTGAAAACTGGAATTAAACATAAGGATGATAACAGAACTGGTAGGATAATTAAGATAACAGGATAAGTCAAGTTTAGCATCACATATTCAAGGTTCGCTGCACCAACTGTACTATTATTCTAACCCATGTCAAGTATTAATCATGAAATGATCCCTTTGCCCAGTGTCATGAAGTGACCCATTACGGAGTCCTACGGTACGATCTACTAATCGATCGGCTCCCTACTAATCGATCGGCTCCCTACAAGTTCTAACTCGTCATGTGTCTGTGTCATACGGCCCTATCCTAAAATGTAGTTACCTGTGCTAGGTCCACCATAGGGTGTATTAAGTCCTATGGTGCCAACCACTGACACGAATCAAGCACGCACAGTGTAAATCTATGGGTGCCCAATGCCTGCTTTTTCAACTCCGGACTACGTGCACGACCATAGTCCGCCTGAACCTACAATGGCACACCTACTCAGCCGTCTTTCTGGTCGCTTACAATCAGCCCAGTAATCGTGCCCCACCCTGCCTAGTCCCAGGGTATCGTGATACATCTAAGTGGGTTACTGCTGAAAAGGACCGCGTAACTAGGGTTTCTAATGGGTTAAGTGTTGCCATTCAAATTCGTGATTTAACCCTATCCAAATCTTGTATCAAGTTGGTTAAGTGTGTTCAAGCGGTTCATGACTTAAACCTATCAAATTATCGTGTCAAGTTGGTTAAGTATATTCAAGTGGTTCATGACTTAACCCTATCATGTGGCATTAATTCATTAGTGCACCTCAACCTCTCACATTAGACTAACTGTTGTGGTTACCGGATGGTTCCGGGCAGATTTACACCACAACATAGTCTAACCTCGGGTTTTACGTGCGATATGACCAACTACCCACATTGGATCCTATTGTTTGCAGCCACTGGATTTGCCGGGCGATTACGTGCAGATTTACACTGCAAACTCAACCCAACCTCGAGTTGGCCATTTTCAAGTTTATCTAATTGTCATGCCCACATTCAAGTTTTCATGTCAAAATTCATGTCGAGTTTTCATGTCATGTTTCATGTCAAATCGTGTCAAGTTCAAGTCCATATCCAGGTTCAAGTTATAATAACATTCATGTTTAAAGCCAATTTAGGATTTACCTAATCTACCCAAATCGTATTCCCATCGCATATAAGCTCGAATCGATACAAATAAATCTAATTAGGGAATAACATAAAATGGGACGGGTATAAGGTGGCAAAAGTGATTACTAGCATAGCATGGTATGACTTGATAAAAGATTATAACATTACTGGCATATGGAATATTGGCCTCAAACATAAAGATTCCAAATCTAGCAAGATAAGGTACTAGTCAAGATAACAGTTGTCATAAGGTGATAGTATAGTCATGGTAACGATTGACATAAGGTGATAGTCATAAACTAGTGACTAATAGCAGATTCAACATGATAATATGAGGGATTTTCTTTTTTATTTACAACATGAATAGGCCCCAAATCAATGTCACAATATATCCAAAAGTCAAGATCCAAGATGAACAAGAATGGATGTAAAACAGTCATCATACATAGGTCCAATTTCAATTCACATCATATTCATATTAAATTTACAGTTTAAATCTAAAAATAACTGGGGCTTACAGATCGTGGTTCGAGAATTAGAAAAAGAGAGTCGATGTTGAATCTTTATATGCTTAGTCAAGTCCTAATAGAATTTCCCAAATCAGCAATTCTCTTAACGCAGTCTCAACGTAGAAGAAGAAGTCCACTTCTCAAACTTTTCAACCAGAATTAGAGCAGCATAAGGTCAAAAAGAATTTTGTGTAGAGAGACTGGTGTTAGGGGCTGTATTTATAGGGTCAGGTCAACGAATGTGGACAGAAACGAGGCCAGAAACATCAATGTGAATCCAGCTCCAAAAATGGGCTCGGGCACCAGGTCGACCCCCAGGTCGACACTGTGGTCGACCTGGTCCTGGGTAGGTCCACTACATAGTCGACCCCTAGGTCGACCTCGTCCTGGGCGGGAAATTTCCCGCCCAGTCCATTCTGAGGTTTGAATTTCGAATTTTGAATTTGAATTGAGCTGTTTTGAACTTGAAAACTATGAATGGTCATAACTTGGTCATACGGGCTCCGATTTTCGAAAACTCGGACTCGTTTCCAAGCAGAATTTCGAGATGAACACAATGGCATAACCTGTTTCCTTTGATTCTTATTTTTAAAAATAATTCTGCCTTGATTTATGGTTATTACACGTTATAAAAACACGGGTTGTTAAAATAAATGTAGAGAAGAAAACAAATACGTTTGACGTATATAATCTATTCAAGATGATTCACTGTGAAGATGAAGATTTTATGAATAATGATTTTTTGATCAAGATAAAGATAATGTTGATTCCCAAAGAAAAGAGGATGGGTTATGAAGCGACCCGAACTTCCCCGTGAAGGAAGAACGGATTGAATTGAGGACAAGACAAATCAGAACACAAACAGAAGAACATTTCATTACTTATTACAACAATTTACATCAGAATATAAGAATATAACAGAGTATAAATAAATATTACACATTTACCAAATATCAGAGATTTAAATTACATTTAAATACATAGCAGCGGAAAACAATACAAAGCATAACTGAAAGAGATAAACGGATACAGAGCTTTCCGGATATTGTTCAAGCTGTAAACCAGGATCCTGTGAATATAAATCTGCAAAACCAAAACTACTAGCTACCCGTGTGGAAAATAGGGGCAACCAGAGTTTAGGTTAAAGTAATAAACTCTAGTTCAGTCATGTGACTGGTGTGAGAACTAAAACAGTTACTTATCTTTATTTTAAATTTAGGTAAATCCAGGGATCACGCTGTATAACATGGAACAGGTTTCCTCCCCAGAATACCAGTGCATAAAACAACAGCGCAATGCTAAATAAAGAACAATAAATCTATTATAAGATTCAGGTCCCATCACACAATGCAAGCAAGCCAGAGGATAGAGTTTTTACCTTATAATAGCCAAAAATGCTTGGTACGTTGTAACACCCCACATCCGTTAGTGTCACTCACAAAGGGAATGCACTAAGTTCTGTGAAGTATTATAGGTAAAGCATGCAGATAAATTACAAGAAAGATAAATAAAGAAGCGGAAAAGTGAACAGAACTTTATTTCATTTATAAACAGCTTGTACAAATATTGTTTTCCAACAACAAAATATCTATCTTGTTTAACAAAATAAAGAAGCGTAAATATACAATGATATTCCCCAAATAAAACATTAGCAAGCCATAGCGGTGGAAAAGAGAGTCCAAAGCAGCACATCCAAGACTCTTCAAGCTTGGAAAGAGTAACAGGTCCATACAAATCTGAGCTATTCCCTCCCTGACTACCTTGGGGGGGAGGAACGGAAGAAAAGAAGACGAAAGAAAACATAGAGTCAGACATAAAGCCTGGTAAGTCTAGTGGTGCTTCGGTATATGAATAAGGAAAAGGACATGACATGCATAAACTGAAAATGGGAAAATACCATAAACTAAGGCAAAGCAGTTTAGAATCGAAATTACTATTTCACCCCATACTAATCTCTGCACCGCCTAACTAGTATCCCAACTAGTAATCTGTATAAAATGATAATGTGATCCCAGTCCCTGTAACTTTGGTTGCCATCAGGCGCACATTTATTAATTACCTAGATTTAACCTAGGGTTTTCTATCGAGCGTTCCCTACATTCAACTAGGGTTTATGCGACTTGTCTAATACTTCTCGGATTCAGGATTTATGCCACCTAGGTCCACTAAGGATTATGCTACCTGTCGAACGATGCCCCTAGTCTAGGACACACTACCTAGAGTGGTATATGTTCCTAGACTTTCCCCACGTATGTGTCGCGAATCGTTTATCGCTGTCTAGATGCACATGTCCTGAAATGTGAGACCCGAGTCCCGTGGCAGGGTTATTCTAGAAACACGGAACTCGGTCGGGAGCTTTCAGATATCTACCGATGCAGATGCTAAGGTCTGTTTTTCTACCAGTGGTTATTGTCTCACGTGACCCCTCCCTCAACTAATGAAAGGCAATCCAAGAAAATCAAGCACGAGAACTATATTCTTGCCACCTATGCCCCACATTCCTATTGGCCAGCCTCACCCATAACTAGATAGCAAGTATATGGTCTGTTGGGAGTTCTCTGCCTTTCTGCATGCGTACTACGATTGACTCAAGATGGTAGGTTGACGACGAGTCGCTATCACAGGGCTACTGTTCTCGTCGAATCACGCTGGTCCATCCCAGTCTTTAGGTTGCCTTAAATTGCACCAAGGCATACCCTTAGTTCTTCTGACGCAGACCTTAACCTCTGTGAGCCCAGGCGGATCATCTGCAACCTCACAGAGGGACACCAAGAGTACCCTCACGTACCCCGAAGCTACGTGCTTCTAAACCCAGTCCGCTGGAGCCTTTTTCGAAAATCGGATAAACGTTTGCTCCTTCTCATGCACTTGTTAAGCGATGATCTACCATGTCGGGTTATTCATCTATTATGGACTGGCTCAGTTTTCTTGACTAAGAATTATTACTTAGTTGTTCTCAACTAAGTTTTACCACTTAGTTTCTTTTCCGTAAATCTTGCTAACTAAGGTTTATCACTTAGTTCATTTAACTGGGGATTTCAACTTAGCCCCCGTTCTCGATTGTTTCTTAACTAAGGTTTTCTACTTATCCCTCTTTCTCGTCAAGCTGGATTGGTTAAGTGTCATTAATCATTTCAGGTTAGCTTAACCCATTCCTTTGTCATATTAAACTGGCTAAGTGTTATTAGTAGTTCATGTTGACTTAACCCTATCACAAACCAAGTTATATTGGTTACGTATTTCTTATTACTTAACCCAACCCATTCATCTTGTATTGGTTAAGTGTCCCGTAATCTAATCTTGCCCATCTGTTTTAACTAACCTGTTATAACGGTTAAGTGTTCCCTTAGTTAACCTAACCCTAACATCTGTTTAATTAACATGTTCTAATGGTTAGGTATTGTCCTTTCATGTTTTGACTTAACCATGTTCAATTTATCAAACTATGATGGTTAAGTGTTCTAAGTTTACTTAACCCTACCCTCTAGTCTAGCTAACATATTAAGTTGGCTAAGTGCATTTACTTAACCTTACCCACTTATCTAGCTAACGTGTTATAATGGTTAAGTATTCTAAATTTACTTAACCTCACCCACTTATCTAATTATCAGGTTATAATGGTTAAGTGTCCTGAATTTACTTAACCTCACCCTCTTGTCTGGTTAATATGTTAAATTCGTTAAGTATATTAACTTTACTTAACCTCACCTTCTAGTCTAGTTAACATGTTAAGTTGGCTAAGTGTTTTCTTAGTTACTTAACCCTTACAAGTCTTGTCTTGTTAACATGTTAAGCTGGTTAAGTGTTTTAGTTAACTTAACCCTACCATCTGTCCTTAGCCTCTTAGAGCACCTGACCACTCACATTAGACAGATATTGCTACGGTTACTGGATGTGCCGGTCGGTTCCGGGCAGGTTTACACCGTAGCTCAGTCTAACCTCGGGTCATTATTGGGCTCAATGCTTAACCACCCACATTGGATAGGTATTGTTGTGACTACTGGACAGCCGGGCGGGTCCGGGCAGGTTTGCATCACAACTCAATCCAACCTCGGGTTAAGCATATTCGTATTTTCTAGATTTACACTTTTACTTATGTAAATATTTCATGTCATATGTTTTATTCCAAACTAATGGTACATAATTTATATCATTTATGGCCTTAACCCATTTCATGGTTTTTAGGCCCGCCGACATATTAACATACTTTAATTTAATAGTTAGCCCCAACGTTACCCTCGCTCGATTATTCATATTAATCGTATGAAGATATTGGGCCCGCTAATAGGCCCAATCCATAAACAAAGTAAAGAAGGGAGCATAGGTTCAATGAACCTATACTATGAAATTTGGCCTAAACATAGTTATCGATTAGCGTGTGACATAAAGGTGTAACTAGATAAATAAGGTGATCTCGCATAACATGAATCATAACATTGCATAACATGTCACAAAATTGCACATGAATACTGGATTTAGTTAGATAGGTGTCATGTAAATCATAAATTCTGGACTATTATAAAGATATAACATGGTATAACATAATAGGTATCACATGAAATGGCGTACTTTTAGACTTGTTTAAACATGGTTTTATACACATATAACTAGGCATAACGTCAAACACCAAACTAGCATAAAAATGTCCACTTTTTGACATAACCCAAAGGTGTAAACTAACTTTACATCAAGTAGCCTATTTCAACATGAAACTGGTATAATTTGTGTAACCAAAAGGTACTTGCATAAACCCAATTGTCACTTGCAAATAAACATAATAACGTATACAAAGGTTTTGAGTCGTGTAGACATACAAGGTTTCAACTTGGAACATGATTACATGAGTCTCAACTTAGGCCTAAAAAGAATGTATGCTAACCATGTTAACGCCATAACATAAAGATGTCAATTCTAGTTTTTTTCTACAAACTTGCAAGTGATATTTATCTTCGCATCAACCAATTTATGCCACAAACACCCAATACAAAATATGACATAATCAACTCAATACACAGAATTTACATCAATATTTTACAATAGTAAAACCCCAATTTCATTTACATCGAATCACATCGCAATTTCTATTCATATTCAGAAAACCACTATATTTACACGGGCGCTGAAACTTGTTTTCTGATTTCTGTTATTCTGAATTTGCAAAGCTTTCCCTTGGAGTTGAAAACGTTGCGTAGAAATTAGATTAGAGTTTTGTTTCTTGAATCGTTGTTCGTCTCTTTTTGAGCGGAGGCTCTCCTTAGTTTTCTTCTGACATCATGGCGGCTTAAGTTCTTATTTTTGTGTGAATTTTTGTTGGAGACCTAGGGTGTTTTTATAGAGTTGCAAGTTAATTAGAGCCGTCGATGAAGCCAGGTTTAATCAAAGCCATCCGTTCTAAAGAGATGCCAATCAAAAGAAGACAACTCAGCCCTAGTGACAAGACCAGGCCCAGAAATTCGACCAGAACACAGACCAGGCCAGCTAGACCTGACCAGGTCGACAGGGGGGGTCGACCCTATGGTCGACCTGGGCCACCAGGTCGACACTATGGTCGACCCTATGGTCGACCTGGGTCACCCAGGTCGACACTATGGTCGACCCTAGGGTCGACCTGGGCCCTGGGCATGAATTTTCCTGCCCAGCCCGGGTCTGGTCCTATTTTTGAATTTTGAATCTGTTTTTCGAGCTGTTTTGAATTTTAAATAAATTCTTAAACTTCAAGTGGTCATATCTCCTTCGTACGGAGTCCGATTTACGCAAACTCGGACTCTATCTCAAGAAGAATTTCGAGACGAACGCAATGCCATAACCTATTTCCCTTAATTCTTCTTCTAAAATTTAATTATACTATAATTTGTGAAACTTAATGTTACAGAACTACGAGGTGTTACATTCTCCCCCTCTTAAAAGGATTTCGTCCCTGAAATCTTGAAGTTAGGAAGAATGTGTCCTACTATCCAATCACCCATCTACTCAACCATTCAATCATAGGCATTCATTGTCCTTAAAAATATTTCTAATGCTTTCATGTTCATATGCATAGTGTGTGTATATGTCTTTATCTAATGCAAAATCAGGCGGTCTACTGATTCAGTTGACCTCCTTAATGCGAATTATGTCAGTGCCATGCGTCCAATCATGTATGCAAGCATCCCTAGTTATGTAATTACTACATGTGTGCATAGCCATTCATCCATATGCAACATCCATATGATCAAGTTAAATCCGTTAAGCAAATACATATATACGAATGCAATATGAAAGTGACTAAGTAGTTCTAGCGCATACGGTGTGTATATGCATCCACGAGCAACCACCTGCAACCATCAATCATAACATGTTTCAAACACATGTTTACATCCATTGGCTTCTACCTAAGCATTGATGATACGTCCTAGAGGATATACCTTAAAAGCTAGAAACGAGTAGGCATAAAACTCCTAGAGAAAGAATATACCCTTAAGAAAAAGGGTATGATGCACTTATCTAGTCTTCAGTCTTCTAAGTTGCATCTTCTTGAGCTTCTCTGTAACGTATCTTATCTAGTTAATCTTCACGACTGCGAAGTTTCTTGACCTCCATTTCCAAAACTATCGTTGATCGGATAACTGGTTTTTCATTGTCAACTGGATATATGCGGAAGTCTATCCCGCGTTTTAGGGGTAAACGCCTAACCTAATCAAAACATCTGCGTACTCATGGACTATTCTAACGGATTGCGAATCATCGATAAACGTATTAAGTGATCCTAGATAGTTAAGCCTAACTGATCTTTTTAGGATCACAAAATCTCGAGGGTATTTCAAAGGCAAGTGAAAAAGTCTAACTTTCAGAATTACTAGCCAACCAACCATGCCTAGGATCAACTCATAGCCCATAGAACCAAAACATCACGCTTAAACTCAACACTTAATGTGGCCGTTCTCAAATCCCTACAAACCAAAGGTAAACGGGCTGAACCACTAATTTGGATTTGAGACTAGTTGGGATCTTCTACTATACAAGTACCTAGGTGCAGAGACTCAACTATGGAAGCATGTATAAACGAATGCGAAACGCTAAGATCAAAAGAGTACTACCAGGTTGATCAAATGAAAAGCTAAGCTTTTCCAATGGAGACTTTTACTATCTCTCTCCCAGGTATTCTGGTGGTGAAAGCACACACTCGTCCTCTTGAAAATCCTTTCCCTCGTCCTTGCCCCTGTCCTTAATTATATGCCCTATTATACCATAGAAAAGCTACTTCCTCTTGTCTTAGATTTTATAATTCCTTCCTCCTTCGTGAGCCAAGTACATATCCATGAATTCCTCATCCTTGGGTTGTGCCCCTTAGCCAAACTCCTCGTCCTCTTCCTTGTGTAATCATGTTGACAAATCTCTCGAAAGCTGCCTCCATCGTACAGAAAACCCTACAAAGCTTGAAAGAAAACTAGCTGCAGGTGAAACAATTATGGCTATAGATGAAAGTCGGGCACTACTTTGCCCTTCGATGAGGTTACCTCCCAGAAAGCCAGGAGCTCCAGAGACTCAAGAAAGAAGGAAATAAGTACTCAAACAGAGAATCAAAAGATAGTGCATATGGCTTTGGGGAATATGCCTTTAAAACAAAACTTTTCTTTTGAAAATGCTTCTTTTAAACCCGTTTTGAAAATAATTTTTCAAATCTTTTATCTAATCTGGTAACCTTCAGCTCTGATACCACGTGTAACACCCCACACCCGTTAGTGTCACTCACAAAGGGAATGCACTAAGTTCTGTGAAGTATTATAGGTAAAGGATGCAGATAAATTACAAGACAAATAAATAAAGCAGCGGAAAAGTGAATTGAACTTTATTTTATTTATAAACAGCTTGTACAAAGATTGTTTTCCAACAACAAAATATCTATCTTCTTTAACAAAATAAAGAAATGTAAATATACAATGATATTCCCCAAATAAAACATTAGCCAGCCATAACGGTGGAAAAGAGAGGTCCAAAGCAGCACATCCAAGACTCTTCAAGCTTGGAAAGAGTAACAGGTCCATACAAATCTGAGCTATTCCCTCCCTGACTACCTTGGGGGGGGGGGGGAACGGAAGAAAAGAAGACGAAAGAAAACATAGAGTCAGACATAAAGCCTGGTAAGTCTAGTGGTGCTTTGGTATATGAATAAGGAAAAGGACATGACATGCATAAACTGAAAATGGGAAAATACCATAAACTAAGGCAAAGCAGTTTAGAATCTAAATTACTATCGCACCCCATACTAATCTCTGCACCACCTAACTAGTATCCCAAATAGTAATCTCTATAAAATGACAACGTGATCCCAGTCCCTGTAACTGTGGTTGCCATCAAGCGCACATTTATTTATTACCTAGATTTAACCTAGGGTTTTCTATCGAGCATTCCCTAGATTCAACTAGGGTTTATGCGACTTGTCTAATACTTCTCGGATTCAGGATTTATGCCACCTAGGTCCACTAGGGATTATGCTACCTGTCGAACGATGCCCCTAGTCTAGGACACACTACCTAGAGTGGTATACGTTCCCCACGTATGTGTCGCGAATCGTTTATCGCTGTCTAGATGCACATGTCCTAAAATGTGCAACCCGAGTCCCGTGGCAGGGTTATTCTAGAAACACGGAACTCGGTCGGGAGCTTTCATATATCTGCCGATGCAGATGCTAAGGTCTGTTTTTCTACCAGTGGTTATGGTCACACGTGACCCCTCCCTTAACTAATGAAAGGCAATCCAAGAAAATAAAGCACGAGAACTATACTCTTGCCACATATGCCCCACTTTCCTATTGGCCAGCCTCACCCATAACTAGATAGCAAGTATATGGTCTATTGGGAGTTCTCTGCCTTTCCGCATGCGCACTACGATTGACTCAAGATGGTAGGTAGACGACGAGTCGCTATCACAGGGCTACTGGTCTCGTCGAATCACGCTGGTCCATCCCAGTCTTTAGGTTGCCTTAAATTGCAACCAAGGCATACCCTTGGTTCTTCTGACGCAGACCTTAACCTCTGTGAGCCCAAGAGGATCATCTGCAACCTCTCAGAGGGATACCAAGAGTACCCTTACGTCCCCCGATGCTATGTGCTTCTAAACCCAGTCCGCTGGAGCCTTTTTCGAAAATCGGATAAACGTTTTCTCCTTCTCATGCACTTGTTAAGCGATGATCTACCATATCAGGTTATTCATCTATTATGGACCGGCTCAGTTTTCTTGACTAAGAATCATTACTTAGTTGTTCTCAACTAAGTTTTACCACTTAGTTTCTTTTCCCGTAAATCTTGCTTACTAAGGTTTATCACTTAGTTCATTTAACTGGGGATTTCAACTTAGCCCCCGTTCTCGATTGTTTCTTAACTAGGGTTTTCTACTTAGCCCTCTTTCTCGTCAAGCTGGATTGGTTAAGTGTCATTAATCATTTCAGGTTAGCTTAACCCATTCCTTTGTCATATTAAACTGGCTAAGTGTTATTAGTAGTTCATGTTGACTTAACCCTATCACAAACCAAGTTATATTGGTTACGTATTTCTTATTACTTAACCCAACCCATTCATCTTGTATTGGTTAAGTGTCCCGTAATCTAATCTTGCCCATCTGTTTTAACTAACCTGTTATAACGGTTAAGTGTTCCCTTAGTTAACTTAACCCTAACATCTGTTTAATTAACATGTTCTAATGGTTAGGTATTGTCCTTTCATGTTTCGACTTAACCATGTTCAATTTATCAAACTATGATGGTTAAGTGTTCTAAGTTTACTTAACCCTACCCTCTAGTCTAGCTAACATATTAAGTTGGCTAAGTGCATTTACTTAACCTTACCCACTTATCTAGCTAACGTGTTATAATGGTTAAGTATTCTAAATTTACTTAACCTCACCCACTTATCTAATTATCAGGTTATAATGGTTAAGTGTCCTGAATTTACTTAACCTCACCCTCTAGTCTGGTTAATATGTTAAATTCGTTAAGTATATTAACTTTACTTAACCTCACCTTCTAGTCTAGTTAACATGTTAAGTTGGCTAAGTGTTTTCTTAGTTACTTAACCCTTACAAGTCTTGTCTTGTTAACATGTTAAGCTGGTTAAGTGTTTTAGTTAACTTAACCCTACCATCTGTCCTTAGCCTCTTAGAGCACCTGACCACTCACATTAGACAGATATTGCTACGGTTACTGGATGTGCCGGTCGGTTCCGGGCAGGTTTACACCGTAGCTCAGTCTAACCTCGGGTCATTATTGGGCTCAATGCTTAACCACCCACATTGGATAGGTATTGTTGTGACTACTGGACAACCGGGCGGGTCCGGGCAGGTTTGCATCACAACTCAATCCAACCTCGGGTTAAGCATACTTGTATTTTCTAGATTTACACTTTTACTTATGTAAATACTTCATGTCATATGTTTTATTCCAAACTAATGGTACATAATTTATATCATTTATGGCCTTAACCCATTTCATGGTTTTTAGGCCCGCCAACATATTAACATACTTTAATTTAATAGTTAGCCCCAACGTTACCCTCGCTCGATTATTCATATTAATCGTATGAAGATATTGGGCCCGCTAATAGGCCCAATCCATAAACAAAGTAAAGAAAGGAGCATAGGTTCAATGAACCTATACTATGAAATATGGCCTAAACATAGTTATCGATTAGCGTGTGACATAAAGGTGTAACTAGATAAATAAGGTGATCTCGCATAACATGAATCATAACATTGCATAACATGTCACAAACATGCACATGAATAATGGATCTAGTTAGATAGGTGTCATGTAAATCATAAATTCTGGACTATTATAAAGATATAACATGGTATAACATGGTATAGCATAATAGGTGTCACATGAAATGGCGTACTTTTAGACTTGTTTAAACATGGTTTTATACACATATAACTAGGCATAACGTCAAACACCAAACTAGCATAAAAATGTCCACTTTTTGACATAACCCAAAGGTGTAAACTAACTTTACATCAAGTAGCCTATTTCAACATGAAATTAGTATAATTTGTGTAACCAAAAAGGTACTTGCATAAACCCAATTGTCACTTGCAAATAAACATAATAACGTATACAAAGGTTTTGAGTCGTGTAGGCATACAAGATTTCAACTTGGAACATGATTACATGAGTCTCAACTTAGGCCTAAAAAGAATGTATGCTAACCATGTTAACGGCATAACATAAAGATGTCAATTCTAGTTTTTTTTCTATAAACTTGCAAGTGATATTTATCTTCGCATCAACCAATTTATGCCACAAACACCCAATACAAAATATGACATAATCAACGCAATACACAGAATTTACATCAATATTTTACAATAGTAAAACCCCAATTTCATTTACATCGAATCACATCGCAATTTCTATTCATATTCAGAAAACCACTATACTTACAACGGGCGCTGAAACATGTTTTCTGGTTTTTGTTATTCTGAATTTGCAAAGCTTTCCCTTAGAGTAGAAGACGTTGCGTAGAAATTAGATTAGAGTTTTGTTTCTTGAATCATTGTTCGTCTCTTTTTGAGCGGAGGCTCTCCTTAGTTTTCTTCTGACATCATGGCAGCTCAAGTTCTTATTTTTGTGTGAATTTTAGTTGGAGACCTAGGGTGTTTTTATAGAGTTGCAAGTTAATTAGAGCCGTCGATGAAGCCTGGTTTAATCAAAGCCATCCGTTCTAAAGAGAAGCCAATCAAAAGAAGACAACTCACCCCTAGTGACAAGACCAGGCCCAGAAATTCGACCAGAACACAGACCAGGCCAGCCAGACCTGACCAGGTCGACATGGGGGTTGACCCTATGGTCGACATGGGTCACCTGGTCGACACTATGGTCGACCCTATGGTCGACCTGGGTCACCCAGGTCGACACTATGGTCGACCCTAAGGTCGACCTGGGCCCTGGGCAGGAATTTTTTTGCCCAACCCGGGTCTGGTCCTATTTTTGAATTTTGAATCTGTTTTTCGAGCTGTTTTGAATTTTAAATAAATTCTTAAACTTCAGGAGGTCATATCTCATTCGTACGGAGTCCGATTTACGCAGACTTGGACTCTATCTCAAGCAGAATTTCGAAATGAACGCAATGGCATAACCCATTTCCCTTAATTCTTCTTCTAAAATTTAATTATACTTTAATTTGTGAAACTTAATGTTACAGAACTATGGGGTGTTACATACGTAAAATTTCATCTTTTATTATTACTATAAATGTATAGTGTTAAAAACAATTTCAATCATAAGTGTCAATCATAGACGGCATAAGTGCCCCATACCACTGTGTCTCCATATATAGGTTTACAATTAAAACCGCAAAATGTCATATTGGAAGTTGGATTTCCATCTGTGAACCAAGGCAAGGGATCGTCCTTACCGAATTCGTTAGACTCTCTAGCCCGAGCCTCAGGATCAGAGCTCGATGACCCTTTGATTGTCAGGGCCGGTCCACACAGAGTGGACTAATAATACCGTAAACGATATGCTAGTCTGCCCTATGGGACATAAATGAGCCCAATGACTCCATCGGCTCCGCAGGGACCGATATAACCGAGGCGCCTCACTATCCATCATCCATATAAGTAAAATGTCCGAGCGTGTAAAACCCAAAACACCACTCCTAGCTAAAAACCAGCATATATCCATTTCCTTGATGTCCTCTCCCATTTCTGGTTCACACGGGGTGTGAGGCTCGCGAATTAATGCTACACAAAGCTACGCTGTATTAAAGTCGTGCTTTGATCATCAACCACAAGACTCTGCTTTTCAATAGAAGCCTTGATCATTTGCATCTCAGCATGCGACATAGGTAATTCATGCTATGCAACCGATGTCTATCAATCACATAGAACGAAATTCGATGTCAGACACACATCCATTTACAAGTTCATTCTGGGTCTGAACGAAACTGGAGGCACCTTATTTCTCCTCCATATGTCCAATACAGGGGAGAGGCCCTCGCATATCCGTCGATCTCCAAGTACGTTTGGACGATAACCACTTATTACCTTGTCTATGGTGTACAACCCAATCAAGGCATCAATAATCATCCAAATGATGTGAAGACCTCCGGTCTTCAACCACGGTCTTCATCCTTGACATATCGTCGAATCAGTTATTCAGAATGGGGTGAACCCGGTCTCTCTGAATAACTCGCATATATAATAAACAAGTGCTATAGAAACACAACATACGCCTCATTCCAATCCAGAATATTCCTATATTCAAATATTCTTATATTTTGGGAAAGGTTCCCTTTAATTTTATCAAAGATAAATTCTTTAAATTTATTCTTTAATCTTCCTTTGGATATCATTTCAATCTAATTAAAGATGCATTAAAACTCCACCTGGTTTTAATCTTCCCAAAAATCAATATTAACGATTGTTTAACCTGGGAAATCATATCCTGTCTTTAACTGGGTTAAAGAACCAATGTCCTTTAAAACACCGTTCACGATAAACCCAAAATCACATTCCATTCCATCATCCTTTAACCGTAAATTAGCAAGTGAACAATTCCCGAAGAATTAACCTCGAAGGCTGAAACCAACATCAGATCAATACCCAGGAAACCATTCAACTTAACTAATCTCCAGTTACTTTCTGATTTTCTTAACTCCATTGGGTCTAAGAACAGTATTATTAAAGATACCATTCACGATAACCCAAAATCTTATTCCTGTCTTTAACTGGGTTAAAGAACCAATGTCCTTTAAAACACGGTTTACGATAAACCCAAAATCACATTCCATTCCATCAGCCTTTAACCGTAAATTAGCAAGTAAACAATTCCCTAAGTATTAACCCCGAAGGCCGAAACCAACATCAGATCGATACCCAGGAAACCATTCAACTTAATAATCTCCAGTTAGTTTCTGATTTTCTTAACTCCATTAGGTCTTAAAATAGTATTATTAAAGATACCATTCACGACAACCAAAAATCTTATTCCATTGTTAATCGGGTTAAAGAACAAGTGTTATTTAAAACACCGTTCACGATAAACCCAAAGACCAATTTCAATTCCATTCCAATTAAATATCAATTAATTGGTATACTTCATTAAATCTAAATAAAAAGATTTAATCTTTTCTCAACTGGGTTCAAGAACAGTGTTAATGAAGATACCATTCACAACAAACCCAAAATCACATTTAATATTAAATATAAGGCTCCGAATAGAAAATATATCGGCTTATATTCAATATCAAATTCTGGAATCAATAAATACTGTATTGGAATAACAATATATATCTTCCAAATTCTTCTACAATATCCGTATAATCACGGAATCCAATATCGAAATATTCCGATTCGATTCAAATCCATTCCAATTCATATATTGGAAATTCCGATTATTTTTAAAACCATTTCAAATCCAATTTATTTATTTTAAAAATAATGGGATTATAATTCTAGTTCAAATCTAGTTCATTTCGAAAAAAAAAAAATATTTTTATCTTTTCAAATATGGATTTTTTTCACCCTAATTCTTTCCAAATCATTTGTTATGATTTTACACAAATTAGTGATATTTTTAATAATTTTATCAAGGCCCGTACAGTCGATTTCCACAAACGGCCATCGAACTGCACTTACAACGACCTTTTCCAAATTTGATTTGGTCATAATTCCAAATCCAACAGTTAGATTTCAAATCTCTAATATTCGTTAGAAATCTCTTTTCGATACGAACCCAACAGTTCCGGTTTTAGGAGAATCCGACGGTCGGATCTCCCGTAATGTGCATTCGAAGTCAATGATCGAAACTCGCGAACTACCGCAGCGCGGCGCATTCTACTCAGGCCATTATATTATATATATAATAAATATTTCGTCGATTTCCATTTAAAACGTATTTTATAAAACGTTTTAAATTTGTTTTTAAAACGATTTCAACTTCATATTCAATTTCCAATCAAAATTGAGTATTCCATATCATCGATATATAAATGATAGTATTTCCAAAACATTTGATTTTGAAATCAATTCCTTTTTTATATTCATTATAAAAACGAATAAAATCAATATAAAATTCGTTCACGTCAAAATGCCGTTAATCTAATCAACACGGCTTTATATATTTAAATATATTCATGTCCATCCCAAATCGGACATCAAAATCAAATTTTGAGCTTTTACTGAATATTTTTTTAAAATATTCATTATTTTAAATTATTCATTATTTTAAAATATTCATTCTTTCTGAACTTGAATCAAACACAGTCAATTACCATATAATTTTATTTATATGGATTTCATATACACATGTATACAACAACAATCTAACACTGTCAACCATCATCCAGAGTGCATTCTACACTGCATAAGCATCAAATATAAATATTTAACGCTTACAACAGTCTGTCAATCAATCGATCGACATACAACTAATTATTGGGACTAGTGTATGTCATATATCATCCCAATACCCGTGTAGGGTTTCAATCAACAAATACAGATTTATTTGTGTAGTAGGGCGATGTGTAAAATTTATCGTCCCAATCAATATCAGTCAAATGTGTGTACACAAACAAATCATCCGATTTGTTTAAAAATATTTATTTTATTCATATACATGTTAAAAATTATATTTTTAACTATAAAATGTTTTACTCCATTCCACATCACATAATTAATTTTTACAACAATATCAATCAAACAAACAAGCCGTCCATGATCTGTGGACGACGGGTGTCAGGTGCTGCTAAGCACCGTTTGCATCCTAGTATATATTTTAACCAAAAATAGAATAAAAGTGAGGAGTTCTCACCTTTGGGTTTCACTCCTCCATACTCTATTTCTAAATGGCTCGGATTTGCCCAAAATTCCATTGCGACCTTTTCCCGCTGTTCATAGTAAAAATCATATTTTTATTTCACTACATATATAATAAAAATCAGATTTTTATTTCACTAATATATAAAAATCGAATCTTTATTCTCGCTATTTCATAATATATAAAAATTGAATTTTTATATTATTACATACACATGATAAAATTTATATTTTTATCTAACTAAAAATAATATTTTCATATCGCTATTCAAATTATAAAAATCATATTTTTATTATCCCTATAATATAAACATCATATTTTTATTATCTCTATAATATAAAAATCATATTTTTAAACAAACAAAGACTATATTTTTAAACAAATAAAGATTATATTTTTAAACAATTAAAATTCATCACTTAATATTGTTAAAAATCATAACTTTACATAAGTAAAAATCCCAACTTATATGATTAAAGATCTAAACTTCATACGGATAAAGATCCAAACTTCATACGATAAAAGATTCAAATTTTATACGATTAAAGATTCAAACTTTATATATAAATTTAATTTATAAATGATGCTTTAGTGCATATATATATATATATAAAGAAACGTAAAAATATAAAAATAAAACAATAGGGCTTACAGTTTTCCTGGGGGGGGGGAAGGGGGTGGAGATGGCTGTTGCACGCTTCCAGAGGAGGAGGTGGCGGAGTTGGGCCCTCCATGGCCGACGACGGCTACAGTGAGGGCGGCGGGGGAAGTTTCTAGGGTTTTGGGTCTTGCGCGTTGGAAGAAAAGAGAGGGGCGAGGGGAGGAGACGGGGAGAGAGAGGCGGCGCTGGGGAGGCTAGCCTCCGGTGGCGCGCGACGACGATGTGCGGGGCTCCGCCCACTTATTTTTTTAATTTATTATTTATTTCCGATATGTGAAGAGTGAAAAAGGGGAGAGAGAAAGGTAGGTAAAGGGAGGGTTTTTATTATTTATATTTTTATTTAATTTATCCTCCAAAAAGTAACTTTAAATTTCGATCTCAAAACGAGACCTACCACCTGTCGTCCTTGGCTAATTACCCCCATTCCGAACACAGTGGGATATGTTTGGTAACCCAATTCGGCTATTACAATCAGTTTCCGCTATATTTAAAATATAAATCATTATATTTTAAATTCAGTCGCACATTTCAATTTACCGGGGCCACATACTGACTCTAAAAATTCTAGAAAAATTATTTCTAGCTTCGTATTAACGATACGGTCCTAACAAAACTAATTTCGTTGAATTTGAAGACCGTTTGAAAAATGGCCATTTTCTGGTCGATCCAAATTGACTGAAACTGATAAAACATGTTTTCTTTTGCCACGCTCACATATTGATTCCAAAAATTATGAATTTTGGAATCTAGCAATAACTTGACTTCCCAGATCCAACAAATGTGGTTCCATCGAAAACGGAGGTCGTTTGCAAAATCACTATTTTAAGGGCTGTAATTCCATAGTGACTATTCTAAAATTTCAACTGGGCATAACTTTTTATTCCCATGATGAAATTTCAGTTTTTTAGATTCGTTGGAAAGATATTCTCACATAGATTCTAATATTTTTGGTTTCTCTAAAATCCGGTTTATTTAGAATCTTGTACGTTCATTTAAAATTTGAAATCAAAATTTCAAACTACCACGCCATTTTCAATTCCTTTTTTAATTAAAAATAAATATTTATATTCTAACGTCGATTCAAATAAATATATTCGTTCCAATTTTATTCAAAATAAATTTCTCGCCATTATTATTTAAAATAATTCAATTTAAATATTCAAAATTCACCAAAATTGCTAAAATAAAAATTTTAAATTGGTTCGGATTTTCCGGGTTGTTACAGGTTACTCAAGAACCTGGAAGATGCAGAAATTCCATTATATCCTAGTTGCATAGATCACACAAAATTATCTGTCATGACCGTCTTGTATAATCTTAAATGCGAGACTAACTTGTACGATAATGGGTTTGATAAGCTTTTGCCTGTGCAACATCTATTTTCACTGAAGGACAACGTGCTTCCCGAAACCTTATATGAAGTCAAGAAATTTCTTAGAGCATTCCACATGGTTTTTTTAAATAGCATGCTACGTCACTACAAGAAAACTGATTTTTTGTAGTGCCCAAAAATAGCTACCGGGCAATTTTGGTGGCGTTTTGATAATCATTACGAGAAAACATGCAACTAAAAATCCTAGAGTATTAATTGCACTTTTTAAAATGCCACTAAATATTTATTTTTAATAGCATTTTTAAACAATACGAATGTTTTTTTTGTAGATTCTATATAATGCAACCGAAAAGGGTTTCTTTACTGTGTTACTGGTTTTAATGGCGTCCACTTATTTTTTTGTAGTGTTTGGTTAACGCCATCGTAAAGATTCTGATTACTTTAATCATTGGTTTGTAGCGATTTTTAAATGCTACAAAAATATTCCATGGCATTATTTTCCGCCATTATTTGTTCCCAATTTGTATCATAATATTCCAGACGTACCCATAATTTTGCCTCCAATTATATAAAACCGTAATACACAAACACATACACTTTTGAACATAGCATATTAAACAACCAAAAATGCATACACAATCAAACATCCACAAAATACATAAGTGTGAAGAAAAAAGTTAGTCGTACATTTACACAACCAAACTACCATTAACAATGTCATAACTGTTGATGTCAAAAGTTGGTCTAGTGACGATCAACCCTCAATGTTTGCTAATCGCACACTAAAATATTCACAGAAATGTGGAAAAATGAAAATAAACAAGTAAGACACAATATTTTATAGTGGTTCAGCCTAATCCAAGCCTACATCCACTTATAATCTTTGTTAATACTATCGATTATAGGTTACTGTGGTTTTTCAATGAAAGAGAGTAGAGAGGAGAGTGGGTTTATACACAAAATTCTTGTGTTGAATCTAGAGTATATAGCATGTTATATATGAAGCGCCGATTCTAAGTTGTTTTCATGAGATTTTAGCCTGTCTTTTCATTTCGTGAGGTAGTTGTATTTATAGGCGAGCCAGTGGGCCAAATTTGCATGTGGCGTGGCACACATATTTTTTAGGCTTTAACACTTGTAGCTCGATCCTATTAAGTAGCTGTATGCGGCGGGACCCGGTATACTGCTCATGAATAGTTCTTCCTCGAAATATGAGGCATATGTGGCATTAAAAACTTGGCGTATAAAAAGAAGTATTGGTCAAAGCTTATCCGATGCTTTAGCCTTGGGAATAGAACTTCTTTTGATAGTGGATAACTCGTTCTGATAGTTACGCTGGAGATAATTTTTACTGAATACTTCTTCTTCGATATTCCAGCTCGATCCGATCTTTCAGGAGTAAATCGACCCATTGGTTGATGACTCAGTCGATTGGTTTAATCTTGCCTTTAGGAGAGTCATCTCGGGTCGGCCCATAATTAATCGGCCCAAAATGAAAGTTAACTCGAAAGGCATAGGATCAGGCCAATATCTAGTAGGGAGAGTTTTGATCTTGAGTTATGACGGTTTTGCCATAAAGCTGGTCAACACTTTCCCCCCAGAACATATCTTCTTGAGGAAAGGAAATGTGTTCTGGATCTTCTAAAGAACATTGAATAGCAAAAATCTAGGAAACCATGGTTTTGCCGAACCAAATTAAGGCCAGAAAACAAACGATCATCAATGATTGTATTAAGGCCAGAACTCCGACGACCCTAGGGGATTGTATTAAGGCTGGAAAACTGACAACCATTGACGACCGTATTAACACTGAAAGCTTGTGAATGCCAGAAAATAAGTCGGCCATTTTAAGTCGATTTTGGTATAAGCAGAAGAATCATAATCCCGCCTAATTAAATGATACATGGAAAGAATTGGAGTACGAGCATAACCCATGCTCGATTTTATAGAATGGGGTATAAACCATACCTGGAGGACGAGTTTAAAACATATTCGATTTTGCTTGGTAAGATGCACTACACCAAAACAGGTGATTCCCAACTAGTATAACCGTCGCAAACAATTTCAGCAACGCTTATTAGTGTTGCTATGAGGGCATGACAATTTATTTCCAACGCATATAAGCATTGGTAGATTTTCTCTCCCAACGCTTATAAGCGTTGGTATATTCTCGTTCGCAACGCTTATAAGCGTTGGTATATTTTCATTCGCAACGCTTATAAGCGTTGGTAGATTTTTGTTCGCAACGCTTATACATGTTGCACGATTTTCATTCACAATAAATATAAATGTTAATAATAACATAAATATGTATTTGTAATTTCCATATTTTAACATTAATAGTCAATTAATAGCTAACATGATTATAATATAAATGATATTTAATATGAATCCAAAACAGATATTATTCTCAATTTAAAAAGTACAACTCAATGAATACAAATAGACAACATTCTTACTCAAGTGACAACATAGAACATCAGTTAACAACAGACAAATACAATACATAATTAAGTACAACTAACTATTCGACAATAATTTATAGAAGTAGAAGTAGAACTAACTTCTTAACAATAATATTTCTTTGTGTCGAAACCAAAAACTTGTAAGTGGATCATTTTCAAGATCTTCTACTGCACCATTAGAGCTAACTTCCAATTTCCTCTTTTCTTCCGATGATCTAGAAGAAGTATCTACATTCATTTATTGAAATTTCCAGTTTCTTGTTAAAAACCAAAAAAGCATAAACATTATATTGATAAGCACGTTATAATGATAGCAAGTGAGAAACTGAATCAATTAAAAAAGACTATACCAAAACTGAATGCCAAAGTCGCATCAAAGACTATAATGATAGTAACCGAATTATTTATAGGCTCAGCAAAACTGCTGAGCCTACAAGGCTCAGTAAAACTAAGCTTTGGCTCAGTTCACCTAGGCTCGGTTTTATTGAACCACTCGTCTCAGTTTAAACCGATTTCATGGCCCACTAATGACCCTCTTAGTCAGTTACAAAACCATTAAGGGGAGACATAAAATATAAGCACTGTTAATCCAGATGATGGTGAATTATAACCCACATAAATGGCAGTAGGGAAAAGCAAATCCATTCTTGTGCCAAAAACCAAAACAAAAAATACAATATGAAATATCATCAGCAATGGATGGGTACTAACCATGAGAGGTAATTTTCCGACTGCTATAAATTCTAAAATCCTCTCTTTTACATCAGCTAATCTATAATGATCCTCATCCAAAATCTTTTGAGCATGGACATAAAAAATTTCAGCACTGCAATTGGCAGAAATAAACAAACAATGGACAGATGAGCAAATCAATAGTATGTTAAATAATTAGTTCGCGATGCAACAAGAGTATTGTTTGGTCTAGAAGACAAAGACCATGGTACCATTGATTCATATATATATATATATATATATATATATATGGAAGTGTATATATATGGAAGTGTGTGTGTGTATATATATATATATATATGGAAGTATGAGAAGGTTTGGAGCATTTATTTATATTTATAAAGGTAAATCGAACATGCAAAGTATACTAGAAACATGTACAAAAATTTAACCTATAGTTTCCCCAAGATAGTACTAGTACAATAAGCCAATCAGGTAACTGCAGGTCACTTCAAATTCATTGGAACTGGGTTCCAACAACTGCAGCTTTGCAAGCTCTTCCTCTATAACTTGGCGAACATGAGCAGGGCACTTCTCTTTATTTGGTTCAAATATTTCCACAAATTTTGTTGCAAGATGAAAAATGGTAACTAAGCTTTAATATCCATGTAAACTAAATAATTAAAGCATTTGCAAATGAACATGGTAAACGAAGTTAAAATGATCTATGACTAACCAGAGAGTGCTGTTTTGTCATCTGTGGTTATGTCAAGTTCCTGAGTAATGTGGAATAAATTAAGTTTAATACCATAAGGTTAAGAATGAATTTTATAATTTTCTGTATAATTACCTTTTTTTATAGCTTTAAGCTGCTCATTTAAGAAAAAAAAGTCTATGTTTACCACTCACTTTCTCTTCAATAGCTTTCGCAATTGTTTCCTATGACATGCAAAAAAAATAATGTATGAATTAAAGTAGCATAAGAAAATTTAACTGAAAAAAATAAAACTGAAGATATTAAACTCACCTGTAGTTCAGTTAATTCCATCTCTTTTTTCACTAGTTCAGGAGTCAATTTCAGACGTTTAAGTACCTATTTGGATATTTGATGCTTAGTTGAGGTAAAATGAATAATAAAAAATGCAATAACCAGAAGAAGCTAACATGCTGACTGGGATATTAGAGCAAACAAGTACATTAAACAAAGTGCACATCTAACCATATGCATCTAAATTGACATTTTAAGTGTTCCACTTGTGCATTCGTTTGTGATCCATGCAGCTCTATGTTATATTGATCACATATACTAGACAACAACAAGAAAAACAATGATGATTCAAATAGGCCATGGACCATCTAAAATCACTTTGTTAAGCTATATTTTAGCTACAGAAATTCGATATAAAATACAACGAACATATGGACTTAATAGACCATCGCTCCATAATAACCATAAACCTGACGTCCTCATAATAACTGCCGCATAATTGAATAATAATACAACTCATTCTAAGACCATCTTTGGGTAATGAAAAATCATGTGTACACTTTGATGAATCTAACAACATAAAAAAAGGCAAATATGTTATATAAAAGAGTACTCAAATCAAGTTCTTCAAGCACTTCCTGACATAACAACTTGTTTGCCCCACTTATGGTAGATCCAAAATCTACTATCGCCCATATGCTGAAAAGCGAAGAAAAAAACAAGCAAACCATATCTTACTGGTTATTATACAACTGCTAATTCTTCTATCTAATCTACACAGCCATGGATCCATTCCATTTCCACTGAAAACATAAATTAGTTGCTAAAACAATAGCATCAAAATGTTGATGTCCGCCGATGAATAATTTAGTCCCTGCAGTCAATAGCTTCCTTCGGAAAAATGGCCTTGCAGACTACTTAACCCCAAACTGTGTATATAGCAACAGTACGATTTCAGTCCTGTTCTGGTGAATATTACAGTCGAGGTTCCCAAAGTGTTTTGACATCATTGTTGCATGGTAAGCAAACATTTCACTTATGTATGTAGTTCTACATGGTATAATTGCATCATTCAAATAAATTAAAGGAACTGCATAATTAGACAAGGGTTGATGTATTTAATTTATAATGATGTAAACCTTAAATGCTAGCCCAAGATGTCTCTGCTTCAACCAATGTAGCTTCAGTTCTCAAAGCCACTATATGCATTACTTTCATGGCTTTTAGTGGAAAACTAAATTGAAACAATACCTTAGAAATTAAGAGATGGTCAAATGACTTTTCAAATTAAAACAACAGACAATGTATGTTTATCACAGCAACAATTTCCAATTGTTAAACAGCATGTGTTTTGGATAATATATAAAACTATTAGAGGCATATCAATATGCAAAAACTCATTTCTTACTAATGGATTATATTTTGATCTGAGCATTTAATTAAATAAAACTAGTTATATTACAACATCCATGCAGAAACTAAGAGATGGTCAAATGTGTTTTACTAATGGATTACTAAACTCAGCATTCAACGCCTAATAAGAAATTTCCAAGTCTTCAGAGTCGGTTGGGAATCATATTTTGATCTGAGCCAAATGTATCAAAACCGGATCAAAACTCTACACTAATTGATTATAGGAATGCGATGAGGATTTGAGATGCTTGTTAATGAATGACATTTTCATTAACGATTTAATTTTCAACACTAAATGTATAAACATGTCTGAGATATCATCACAATGTGCTAAATAGAGAGTTATTTTGGACATGCAATATTGTGTAGACATATTTAAACAACAGTAATAATAAGAATTGATATAATTTAGAGTGTAGTTGATCACTGACAATGAATGGAAAGAAATGAGTGGATGACACAAACAACTGTCAGTATTTATAATATTTAGCACATACAAGAAAAGAAAAGAGTGCACCATATATATACACATCACCCAAAAAAGACCACACGTATAAATGTTATATATTTAAGAATAGTGGTGGCAATTAGACCCGACCCGATGGACCCAGACTCGACCCGGCGGGTCTCGGTTCTAGGCGGGTCGGAATTTGTCGGGTCTAAACTATATATTTTAAAAATTTGGACCCGACCCAAGCTTTAGTTCAGGTCGGGTCGGGTTGAAGCTCGGGTCGGGTCTGGTCGGTTTGGGTCCAATAGAAAAATAACACTAAAAATACATACATTTCAATGTTTTTTGGTCGAGTCTATGTGGGTCGGGTTTGATCTGATCTTGATGGTATTTTTCATCATGTAGACCCGACCTGAGACCCATCGGGTTCGGTTCGGGTTCGGGTCTTTTCGGGTCAGTTCGGTTTAGGTTTTCGGTTCTAATTGCCAGCCCTATTTAAGAACTTGCAAATTGAAACTGTCATAATTAAAACAAAATATACTTTATTTTAAAATATCACAAATTGTTTCCATCTTGCACATTTAAGCAAACACAAAAATACCTTTATAGCTAAAAGCTGGGGTCATGCAAGATCATAATATCAATGCAGTCGGTTTCATATTTGTATGCATATTTTGTCAAGTAAGGAATCAATGATTCCTAAACGTTTTAATACACATTAAGGAATGAATGAGTCATGGCATTTAATGCAAAAATAATAATCAAGGCACTAATGACTCACTGCACTTTTATATAAAAAGGTATGACTCATTGCATGCTATATAAAAAGTAATGTTCTTTTTCATTGAATGACATGCATAATCTCATAAAAAAACGAAAGGACAGAGGATTCTTATGTGAGTAAGGAATCAATGACTCCATACATTTTAATATACGTTAAGGAATTAATGATTCATGGCACATTTATGAAAAAAGGCAAGGAATTGATGTCTCATTGCTCGTTTACCTTAAGGTAAGGATTTAACGAGTCATGACATGTTTATATAAAAGGTCAACGTTAATTTTCATTGGATTCAGGTGTAATTTTATAAAAACGAAAAGATTAAAGCAAAAGTATTCTTACGTATTGCATGAGTAAACAGACTGCAACAAATTAATTCTTCATGCAAGTAAATAAAGTAAGAAATCAATTCTTTATGCAAGTAAATGAAACAATAAATTAATTCTTCGTGCTATTTTCTTATTTGTGTTTATATATATGGAGTAAGGAATCAATGATTCCAAGTATGTAATACATAACAAGGATTTAAAATAGGCAATTAAATTCAAATGGACTAAATTTTAGTTTCATAGTCACTTTCATTCCTAAAATTTTTATGTTTTATACCTGACAATAATAAGTTTTACCCCACTAATAAACAATAGTAGTAATATTAAAAATATAATCAAATCAAATTTATATGTTTAGCAAAGATTTAACTAAATAACTTTACTGTCATGCATCATTGTCATTTCAAACTAGTAAGTTTTATTCTTAACAGTTTCATTTCATTTATTCACATCAATAAAACTGCCATTTATAAGTTGTATTATTAAAACTGCAACTAGAATCAAATTTTCAACTATTTAAACAAAGATATTGTAAAATGTAAACAATCAAAATGAGCTATGTTGAAATAGTTATTTTAACAAAATACTTACATGATCAAATGCACTCCAATTACGTTCACATGGTGAAGCAATACAAATTTCCACTGCAGAGTACCGTAATCTTGTAAGGCTTTAAGTATTTTTACAACTTTCCACTGTAAGCATCCAAATATATTTACAAATAGGATAATTCAATTATATTTAAAAAGTGAGGTAATTACATAACTTTCCACTGCTTTCAATTGTATTTAAAGTATGTAATTATAGCATACAACATACACTACTACAAGCACATGTATTTTTACATAACATTCATCGATAATTATATTTTCTAAGGTAATTACAAGTAGTATAATTATAATTCCTATAAGACAAATTATATAATTCAAATCAAGCGTTGTATATTACTATAATCATAGCATAGAAGTAGATCTACATTGTACTACCAGCTTCTCTCCAAATCAATCATTCAAACGCTATACAGTGGAAATCAAGCCTTGTAAACGTTTGTATTTTTACAGTTGCAAGATCTATAAGCATCAAAACTGTACCAAAGAAATGTCAAGCACACTAAAAATTACATAACTACATACATACAAGGTTCAGTTTCCGCATCTCTCAAAATCATATAATCAACAATGAGAAGAAAAAAATTAAATCAATTGAAAGTGAAAAAGATTTACCTACTTGCTGACCAAATTATTGCTATTTCCCAAAATCAACATAAAGCCTGACAACTGAACTCTGGGAAGAATAACAAAGAAGATGATGAGAGTTTATACGGAGTCTAAAGGGGACTCAAAGGAATAAAAAATAGTTCAGAGTCACACGATGTTATTCTAACCTGAATTCGAAATTGAAATCAGATACCTGAAATCGACAAAGCACAAACTGAATACAATCTATACCTGAAATCGGAATTACAAACAATTGCCAAATCGATTCTCTGATGTCAAATTGAATGTGAGTTGTTTCCTCAAGCCAAATCGATTCTCTGACGTCGAAATTGGATGCGACCCCCAAAATCCGGTTCTTTTATGTCCGATTAGAGATGAGCGGATTGAAATACTTTAAGCTTCGCGATCCTGGGATGGGATTCATAGTTTTTTTTTTTCTGGAAATCGTGTGGGATTTTCTGGTTTAGACGGCCGACTTTTTGTGAAATAGTTGACAAAGAAATGAGAGATGGAAATAGGGTTACGGATGTTAGATTACGTTTTTGCCCTCAGAAATCAGATTTACCAACACAAATAAGCGTTGGCAATAATAAAATTATAATTATATATTTTTGGCAACACTTTTTAACATAGCAACGCATATTATTGTTACTACGCTGCGACACAAATAAGTGTTGGAAACCAGAAAAAAAGGGTTACCAAATGGTTATTATGGCGTAGTGATGGTATAGTCTTTTATACTAGGGTTTTTAAGGTGGAACATTAACCATGTTTGGGGAATGATCAGAGGGTTTGAGCGTAAACCATACTCTTGAGTTAGTATGACACGACCCGAACTCCCCCGTGAAGGAAAGCACGGATGGCGTTGAGGACAAGACAAATCAGAACGCAAACGGAAGAACATTTCATTGTATATTACAACAATTCCATCAGATTACAAGAATATACAGAGTATGAATAAATATTATACAATAGAAAAATATCAGAGATTACAATAAATTACATTTAAATACATCGCAGCGGAAAATAATACAAAACACAACTAGAAGTAATACACGGATACAGAGCTTTCCGAGCATCGTTCCAGCTGTAAATCAGCATCCTGTGAATATAAATCTGCAAAACCAAAACTACTAGCTGCCCGTGCAGAAAATAGGGGCACCCAGAGTTTAGGTTAAAACAATAAACTCCAGGTCAGTCATAGGACTGGTGTGAGAACTAAAACAGTTATTAATCTTTATTTTAAAGTTCGGTAAATCAAGGGACCACGCCGTATGACACGGAACGGGTTTCCTCCCAAGAATACCAGTGCATAAAACAAACAGCGCAATGCTAAATAAAGAAAAATGAAGCTATTATAAGACCCGGGTCCCATCACACAATGCAACGCAAGCCGGAGGATAGGGTTTTCCCTTATAACAGCCAAACATGCTTGGTACGTTTAAAACAAATCATTTGATACTATTATAATGTATAGTGTCAAAAAAATTTCAATCATAAATATCAATCCTAGGCGGCATGGGTACCATATATCATGTCGCCATACTAGTTCTACAATTAAAACTGCAATATCACGTATTGGAAATTGGATTCCATCATGAGTCGAGGCAAGAGGCAAGCTCCTCTCCGATTCGAGACACTCTAGCAAATGTCCCAGGACCCTACTATGATACTTGGATCTTCAGGGCCGGTCCTCTCTTACTTTTGAGGATTAGTTATTCCTGAGCACACGTTTCCCGGTCCTTACAGACCTATATCCGAGGCACCTCGCATTCCAACAACCACACAGGTGAAAAGTATATAAATGTCAGGGCTGGTAGGCCACTGACACCACCCTAGCTAGAAAGAAACGTCGTGCTCTCCCTGCAGTCACTATCCCATTTTTGACTCATACCGAGGTGTGAGGCTCGCGAATTCACGTTATACACAAAGCTATGCCACACAGGCCGTGCTTTGATCATCAACCACAAGACTTTGCTTTTCAACAGAAGCCTTGATCAATTGCCACTTACGCGTGCCACACTGGCAATTCATGCCATGCGACTGATGTCCATCGATATACAACCTCTGAGCTCGTACGTCTCAGAGAAGGGCGTTAAGCAAGAGAATAAATTCTCCGCCGCCAAACAGATGTATATTTAATAGAGATCAATCAACACAGAATAAAATCCAATGTCAGACACACAATCCATTTACAAGTTCGTTCTGTGTATGAACAAAACCGGAGGCACTTTCCTCGCATATCCATCCATCTCCAAGTACGTCTGGACGATCACCAACTGTTTCCCTCATCTTGGGCGTACAGCCCAATCAAGATCATCAGTAATCACCCAAACGATGTGAAGACTTCCGGTCTTCAACCACCGTCTTCATCTTCGACATCTCGTAGAATCGGTTATTCAAAATGGGTATAAACCCGGCCTTTCTGAATAACCCACGTATATGATAAACAAATGTTACACAAACACAACAAACGCCTCATTCCAATTCAGAATGTTCTTTTATTCACAAAATCACATTCTTAGGGAAAGGTTCCCATTAATTTTATCCAAGATAAATTCTTCTAAATTTATTCTTTAATCTTCCTTCGGATATCATTTCAAACTAGTCGGGATTAGCGAACCACACCGAAGTAATTATTTATTTTATTTCCCAATCCCAACCTATTCATCCCCTGGAGCAAAACTGGTAATACTCCATATCTAACACCACACTATTATCGGTAAAATTAATTACCATTTCACGTTCAAATCTAATTAAAGATTTAACTATCGCTTTGGAGCAAAACTGGTGGTACTCCATTCTCGATCACCTTTCAGATTTGATAATTTAAATTATCAATTCACATTTCAATCTAATTAAAGATTCATTGAAATTCCACTTAGTTTTAATCTTCTCAAAAATCAACATCCTGCCTTCAACTGGGTTAAAGAACCAATGTCATATAAAACACGATTCACGATAAACCCAAATCACATTTGATATTAAATACAAGGCTCTGAATAGAAAATATACCGGCTTATATTCAATATCAAATTCTGAAACCAACAAATATCGTATTGAAAATAACGATATAAATTATATCTTTCAAATTCCCATAACAATATCTGTATAGTCACGAAATCCAATATCGAAATATTCCAAAGACAATTTCGATTCAGATCCACTTCCACTTTATATATGTTGGAAATTCTGGTTATTTTCAAAACCGATTCAAATTCAATTTATTCATTTTAAAAATAAATTGGTTTTAGTTCTAGTTCAAAACTAGTTCATTTCGATAAAAATCCATTTTTATCCTTTCAAATATGGAGTTTTTCATCCCAGTTCTTTCCATTTCACATATTATGATTTTACACAAATTATTAATATTTTTAATAATTTTATCAAGACCCGTACAGTCGATTTCCATCAACGGCAATCGAACTGCACTTACATCAACCTTTTTCAATTTTGATTTGGACATAATTCCAAATCTAACCGTTGGAGTTCAAATTTCTAATATTCATTGGAAAGCTCTTTTCGATACGAACCCAACTGTTCTGGTTTTAGGAGAATCCGACGGTCGGATCTCCCGCAACGTCAATTCAAAGTCAATGGTCGAAATTCACGAACTGCCGCGGCACGGCGCGTTCTGTTCAAGCCATTATATATATAATATATATATTATATATATTTCGTCGATTTCCTTTTTAAAACGTATTTTATAAATCCTTTTAAATTCGTTTTCCAAACCATTTCAACTCTATATTCAATTTCAAATCAAAATTGAATATTTACTATCATTACTATATAAATGATAATATTTTCAAAACGTTATATTTTGGAATCACTACCTGTAATAACCCGGAAAATCTGGGCCAGTTTAAATTTTTTATTTTGGCAATTTTAGCGAATTTTGAATATTTAAAATAGATTATTTTAAATAATATCGACGAAAATTCATTTTGAATATATATAGAACGTATATATTATATACGTCGTCATTAGAATATAAATAATTATATATATAATTATAAATAGAATTGAAAATGGCGCGGTAGTTCGATAATTCGATTTCAAACTTCAATTGAAAGTTCCGGGTGCAAAACAATCCGGATTTTAGTGAAACTAAAAACATTAGGATCTAATTGATAATATCTTTCCAACGAATCCGAAAAATCAAAATTTCATAGCATGAATCAAAAGATATGTCCAGTTGAAAATTTTGAATAGTCGCTATGGAATTCAGGCCCTTAAAAATGGAAATTTTGCAAATGACCTCGGATTTCAGCGAAACCACTTTTGTTGGGTCCGTGATGTCAAATTATTGCTAGGTTTCAAATTTCACAATTTTTCGAATCAATATGTGAGCGTAGCAAAGGAAAACGCGTTTGACCAGTTTTAGTTGATTTTAATCGATTGGAAAATGGCCATTTTTCCAACGGTCTCAGAATTCGACGAAACTAGTTTTGTTAGGACCGTATCGTCAATACGATGCTAGAAAATATTTTTCTGGAATTTTTAGGGTTAGTGTGTGACCCCGGTAATTTGAAATGTACGTTTAAAATAGAATATACACTGATTTCTAATTTAATTTTGATGAAAACCTATCGAAACAGTCGAATTGGCCTACGTGGCATATCCCATTGTGTTCAGAATGGGGGTAATTAGTGAGGGACGACAGTCGGTGGTTCTCGTTTGGAGTTCGAATTTAAAAGTAACTTTTTGGGACTTAAATTAAATTAAATATATTTATATATATATTGGGGGGGTCAACCCTTCATTCTCCATATCGGTCAAAGCAAATAAATAAATAAAAAGAAAAGAAAAGAAAAAAAACCCGGATCCATCCCGTACCCAGACCCCGTCGCCCCTCCCTCGATCTCGACACCGCCGTTCATCGCCTCCCCCCCCCCATCGATGCTCCGACCGCCACCCCCATCTCCTCCCTCTCCAATCAGAAACCGCGCCACCTTGAGAAGACAGAACCCTAAACGCCCCCAATTCGCCTGAAGCCGCTGCGGCCTCCCTCACTGGGCCCACCGCCGGTGATCCGCCCCTCCCGAGCCTCCTCTGCCACCCAGTGCCGACGTGGAATCCTCTCCTCCAATTTACAGTGAGTGTTTTTGATTATTTGTTTTATTTATTTTAATTTAGCTGTTTGAATATAAAAACATGCTTCAAATTCCGTTTTAAAAATATGAAAAAGATTAGATGAGATTTCTATTGAAAAAGATTAGATTTTTAAGTCATATGAAGTTAAGATTCGATTTTTTTTATGATAAGGTTATGATTTTTAAATAATGAAAGATTTGATTTTTAATCTATAAAAAGATGAGATTTTTATTATAGTAAAAGCGAGATTTTATATACACAATATAGAGAATGAAAATATGATTTTCTAAGCTTTGAAAATATGATTTTTCTTGGATACGAAGTTCTATGATTTCTTCAACGTAAAGATATTATTTTTAGAAACATAAAGAAATGATTTTGCTTAGATAAAAATATAATTTTTAATCATGTAGAAGGATAAAAATATAATCTTTATGTATGTAGCGAATTAAAGGTTTGATCTTTATAATGCAAACAAAGTGACAAAGATGTGGTTTTTACAAATATAGAAGTAGTGATAAAAATTCTATTTTCACAGATAAGAAGTAGCGAATAAAACGTGATTTTTATCATATGTGTAGCAAAGTAAAAATACGATTTTTTTCATTAGAATGGTTAAGGAAAAATATAATTTTTAAATTGAAAGTGAACAAATAAAAATGTGATTTTTTTTATTTTAAAGATAGCAGTTTAAAAATGTGATTTTTATATATGTAGTGAATACGGGCAACGAAAGCGACAAAAGACGGGAATGGCGAAGATTTCTATCAAGGAAGAGTCGTGGCGTTGGATTAGCTATTCTGTGAGAATTTCTCACTCTTCAATTTCTTTTCTAGTTATATATATATATATACTAGGATGCAGACGGTGCTTAGTAGCACCCGACACAATCGTCCACAGACCATGGACTTGTTTGTTTGGTTGTATAGATTAGTTAGATGATTTGATTTGAAATTGAATTGTTTGGTGAAATGAAATTGATTTGATTGATGTGTGAATGGCGTGGGTCTTCACTAGACCGGGGGTAAGGCTAGGCCTTGTCCCGTTTCTAGTATCGTGCCGTTATGCCGCCGAAATTTTCTAAAATAAGTTAGAAAAATAAAGATAACATTTTACTTAATAAATGAACTGAATAGAATATTCATAGGTTGAATAAAATAGTTTGATCGTTAAAAATATAATTTTTAACGTGAATGCGAATAAATAAATATTCATTTACAAATCGGACGGTTTGTTTATGTACACCTATTTGAAGGACATTGATTGGGACGATAAATTTTACACATCGCCCAACTGCACAAATAAAAATCTGTGTTTGATTGCTTGAAACCCCACATGGGTATTGGGATGATATTTGACGTACACTAATCCCGATTGTTTAGTTGTATGTCGATCGATTGATTGACAGGCTATTATGGGCGTTGAATATTTATATTTGATGCTTATACAGTGTAGAATGCACTTTGGATGATGGTTGATTATTCGTCGTTGTTGATATATACATGTGTTGTAGGAAATCCATATAATTAACATTATATGGTAATTGATTGGGCCTCATTCCAGTTTTGAAAAAGAAACATTTGTAATAGAAATATTTGAATAGAAATATTTGTAAAAGAAATATTTGAAATAGAATATTTGAAAATAGGAATATATGAAGCCGTATTGATTAGATTGACGTCATTTTGACGTGAACGATATCTATATCGATTTTATTCATTTTATAATGAATATCGAAAGTGATTTCAAAATCTGATACTTTGAAAAGAATTGAATATAAATAAATTCGAATTGAAATTGAATATAAACGAATTCGAATTGAAATTGAATATAAATGAATTCAAATTGAAATTGAATATAAACGAATTCGAATTGAAATGGAATAGAAATAAATTCGAATTGAAATTGAATTGAATTAGAAATCAATTTGAATTGAAATCAATTTGAAATGAATTTAAAATGAATTTAAATTGGAATATTCAATTTTAATTTGAAATTGAATATGAAGTTGAAACCGTTTTGAAAACGAATTTAAAACGATTTATAAAATTCATTTCGAAAGGAAATCGACGAAGTATATATTATATATATTATATATATAATATAATGGCCTGAATAGAACGCGCCGCGCCGCGGCAGTTCGCGAATTTCGACCATTGACTTCGAACGGATATTGCGGGAGATCCGACCGTCGGATTCTCCTAAAACCGGAACCGTTGGGTTCGTATCGAAAAGAGCTTTCTAACGAATATTAGAAATTAGAAATCTAACGGTTGGATTTGGAATTATGTCCAAATCAAATTTGAAAAAGGTCGCTGTAAGTGCAGTTCGATGACCGTTGATGGAAATCGACTGTACGGGCCTTGATAAAATTAATAAAAATAGTAATAATTTGTGTAAAATCATAAGAAATGATTTAGAAAGAATTGGGATGAAAAACTCCATATTTGAAAAGATAAGAATAGATTTTTATCAAAATGAACTAGTTTTTGAACTAGAATTATAATTCTATTTATTTTTAAATAAATAAATTGAATTTAAAAAGGGTTTTAAAAATAACCAGAATTTCCAATGATTGCATTGGAATGGATTTGAATCGAAATTGTCTTCGGAATATTTCGATGTTGGATTTCGTGATTATACAGATGTTGTTATGGAAATTTGAAAGATATATATTTATATCGTTATTTCCAATACGACATTTGTTAATCGTAGAATTTGATATTGAATATAAGCCGATATATTTTCTATTCAGAGCCTTGTATTGAATATCAAATGTGATTTGGGTTTGTCGTGAATGGTGTCTTCACTAACACTGTTCTTGAACCCAGTTGAGAAAAGATTAAATCTTTTATTTAGATTTAATGAAGTGTACCAATTAAATAATATTTAATTAGAATTGAATTGATATTGATTTTTGGGTTTATCGTGGAAAGTGTTTTAAATAACACTCGTTCTTTAACCCGATAATTAATGGAATGTGATTTTGGGTTTATCGTGAACCGTGTTTTAAATGACACTGATTCTTTAACCCAGTTAACGATTAAAACTAAGGGGAGTTTTAATGGATCTTCAATTAGATTGAAATGATCGAGAATGGAGTACCACCAGTTTTGCACCAGGCGATAGTTAAATCTTTAATTAGATTTGAACGTGAAATGGTAATTGAATTTACCGATAACACTGTGGTGTTAGATATGAAGTATTACCAGTTTTACTTCATAGGATAAATAGGTTGGGATTGGGAAATTAAAACAAATGATTACTTCGGTAAGTTTCGTTAATCCCGACTAGTTTGAATTGATATTCAAAAGTAGATTAAAGAATAAATTAAAGAATTTATCTTTGATAAAATTAATGGGAACCTTTCCCTATGAATGTGAAATTTAGAAACTAACTGTCGGTTAGCCAAGTAGAATGGTTTTCTGGATATTGATCTGATGTTGTTTTCGACCTTCGGGGTTAATATTTGGGAAATTATTCTCTTGATTAATTTACGGTTAGTGACTGATGAATTGGAATGAGGCGTATGTTGTGTTTGTGTAACACTTATTTAAAATATACGCGAGTTATTCGGAAAGACCGGGTTTATCCCATTCTGAATAACTGATACGACGATAAGTCGAAGATGAAGACGATGGTCGAAGACCGGAAGTCTTCACGTCGTTTGGGTGATTACTGATGATCTTGATTTGGCTGTACACCCAAGAAGATGGAAACAGTTGGTGATCGTCCAGACGTATTTGGAGATCGATGGATATGCGGGGTACTAGGTGCCTCCGGTTTCGTTCAGACCTAGAACGAACTTGTAAATGGACTGTGTGTCTGACATTGGATTTTTAGTCCGTGTGATTGATCTCTATTAAATATATATCTATTTGGCGGCGGAGAATTTATTCTCTTGCTTAACGCCCTTCTCTGAGACGTACGAGCTCAGGGGTTATATATTGATGGATATCAAACGCATGGAGTGAATTGCCTATGTGGCATGCCTAAGTGGCAAATGATCAAGGCTTCTGTTGAAAAGCAAAGTCTTGTGGTTGATGATCAAAGCACGGCCTTGTGTGGCGTAGCTTTGTGTAACGTTGATTCGCGAGTATCACACCCGGTATGAACCAAAAACGGGAGACGGACATCAGGGATGACATGCGTTTCTTTCTAGTTAGGAGTGGCGTCAGTGCTTGAACTGGCTGACGAGTTTGACTCATGTGGATGTTGCTTATTATTACTTGCTGAAAGCGAGGCGCCTCGTGATATCGGTTTCGGCCGATGCTTCTGGTCGGCTGACGGGCCAGGCTTACGCCCCAAAGGGTGGGGAAACGCATGTTCAGGCATTTTAATCCACATCGGTGGACCGGCCCTGACGATCCAAGGGTCACTCGAGCTCTGATCCTGAGGGGCGGACTAGAGCGTCTCGAATCGGTGAGGATCTTGCCCCTAGCCTCGGTTCATACCATAAATGATAACCCAACTTCCAATACGACGTTTTGCGGTTTTAATTGTAGAACTAGTATGGCGACATGATATGTAACGAACTGGGAATTTCGACTCCGAAAATCAACATCAAACTACCATGTTGACCATTCAGACATCGAACATTCCAGATCATTAATAGAAAGAAGTTAGGGGGTGAGAATAGATAAGATAGAAATATTAGAATAGAAGAAGAAGAAGAAGAAGAAGAAGAAGAAACACCACACAGAGTCTCACATCGCAGCGGAACAAAATATAATACATAAATAATCTTTATTGAAAGCTTTAAAATACTTACAGTATCAGAGTACATCATACCATGGGACAGTTATAATAGCCTGTTCCCATATACAACACACAGCGGAATAGTAGTAATATCATACGTCTGGACTCTTCCAGCTCGTCTCTTCATAGCAGTCGATAACCTGAACCTGTACAATCCGGTCTAACCCGAGCATTTACAAAACCCCGGGTCAGTCTGGTGAACCAGAGTGAGATAAACTCGCACAGTATTAAGGGTAAATCATCCAATCATGATTTTAAAGTTCAAACATCATTTCAAAAGAAAAGGATAATCGTAAGACCAAATCCACACATAAACACGGACGGTTTTTACCTTACGATAACCCAAACCACTTTTGAAATCAATATCTTTTCTGATATTATAATAATGTCTAAATACAAGTAAATAGAATCTAGTGGAACGCTTGCATCTCACGCTCCACATATATAGTATACAATCAAAACCGCATGCGCTTATTGGAAATTGGATTCCGACTATGACAAGGTATGGGACCACCTGCTGATCGTGTATCTCTAGAGACGAATACACTGGGTTCAACAAGAACGTCTTACAACCCGGCCCTCACATGACCGACCCCTCACTTCGCTTGAGAGTATCGAATGTATACCACCGACGGTTGGGATCAGCAACCGTCTCCCGAAAAGGGACAGCATCGAAACCTAGATTTAAGAAACAAATAGGACTTCCTCTAGATAGGTGATTATACACCCAAATGGGAGCGACCCACATAGCCATGCTGCCTGCCCGATTTTTGTCATTTCCCGGTTGATGAGGCTTGAGGTTTAGATTTACCTTCGAACACCTGGTCATCATTCACTTTGAATGCCACATCGTCAGATCCGTCAGATATCACTAATTGACGACCACAAAAATACTCTAGCAGTAAGCTAAGAGAACGGCGATTCCCCGCCAACAACTATAGCATGTTTGAAGAAATCAACGTACGTGATCCTTCGGAAATACTCTGTCAGACATTCGTCCATATACGTCATCCAGGAACAGGATGAACCGAAGGTACTCTCCTACTGCATCCAATATAGGAATCACCCCATGGATCAGTAGCGAGTAGTCCTTGCAACCCGTAGATTCCAACCACGACAGAATCACAGTTTATCTCTGCTTGCCAGGCAGAGAATATTAGTGGTTCTTCCGTTTGTGAAAATCCACGGTCTTCACAGCACCATCTCGATCATCTTCTGATATCTCCACGTATTTGTTGGTCGGAATGGTTTTCGAATATAAATTCGATCCCGGTCTTTCCATACCAACAATCGCATTTGACAGATTTGATAGTCGGTGATTTAACTATCAAAATAAACAGTGTTTCAAACATGACACTCCAATGAGTTCACTGGTTCAGTATTCAACATCACTTGGCCCCTAACAAAACTGATTTACTTTTGTTAAATTAAAACTTCTAACTCTTTTAATATTCAAAAATATGATATTTGAATAACTCTAATTTTGATTTAACTCTAATCGATTAACTAATATTCGACTTAACTCCATTCGCTTGACTCTAGATTGCAGCGATCACAATGGTTACACCTGATTCCCTCAGGAAACATCCGACCGCCGTAGGCTATCTGCAGCCCTGCGAATTTCGCTAGCAGTCGTACGAAATGGTAACTTATCCTGAATAACTATGTTTGATTTACTCTATCTCGAATAACTATATTTTTATATACTAATGTCCTCAGAACCATTACGTTATAATACTTAGCAAAATACTTTATAACCATATACAATTTCCACTCCATTCCCCTTTCAAACATTCGTTGTATTATCATGAACCTCTTTTACGATCGCCAACTAATATCATCTTCAGATAATCCCGATGTTGTTCAAGTTGGGGTATTTTAATTACCTCTCAGACCTTGATCAAACAACGTTCTTATCCTCAGATGAATATCAGTTGTAATCACAAAATCAATATTCCTATTTCCATCTCGAAATACATTCCATTATAACTTGGGTTTAGTTATACAACCCTATAACCCACTTCTTTAACCAGATTCATTTATTTCCAATCTTCTTTCAAATATGTTCGACCATTCCCCACTTTTGAAATCTTATTTCAAATTTCCCTTTTACTTGATCTCATTTTCAAATAACGTTAATTCAATATTAACGATTTACACCTTGAAACTCATTTATATATTCTGGTTTATCTTAAACCCTTTTTTAAAACCTTATCTAAATTTAAACGATATTTAACCCAAAAACACATTAATTTGATAATCAATTCAAATTCAAAATGGTCGATTTAATTTACTCAAACTTGATTATCTCGTTAGCCGATTCCAAATAAATTTTCACTTTAAATTAATTAATTAAATAATTAATTTAAATAATTCCATAAATTTCTTCTTCACAAAAACAATTACCAAAGTGTAACTATGCGACCTTATTTCTCATCTTGTACTTACAAATTAGTCTAACATCAGCATTTATTCTATAAGATAAATTTTTAACAAATCAAAATCTTAAATAAATAAAATATTTATTTATTTCCCTTTTATAACTTTTATTCAAAATAATATATTCAAAAACCAACTCCAGTTATAAAAATAAATTTTATAACTTCATCTTTTTCAGTTCACCTGACTGTGAATCAATATTCATGACACGATTGATTTTATAGGCCATACGCTGCCAAATACCCAACCAATATCACCCATTGGTTTAAACCAAACAGATGTTGAATATTAAAAATCAACAATCAATTCAAACAATACAAACAGGGCAGTTCATATATGAGAATATGAAAATAAATAATATATTTGAGGAATCCGGTTGGATCCCTCCAACCTGTTCTTCCCTGAAATCACAACGGTTTTCTCAAAACAGATCATTTAGTTTCAACCAATTCACATGCAATTCAAACAATTCAACCATTTTAAACACGTTTATAAATAAACGTGACCAACCAAGGTGAGTTACCTTTATTGGAGCCAATCATTAAAATAACGATTGGTATTCCATTGAAATTAAACACAGTTTAATTTCATCGGTTAAATCAACAGTTAAATAGATAACTAGCAAAGTAGTCAACCATTGGCAAGCAGAGCACACAAAATAAAAATACCCAATTTATATAAAATATAAAAAGGGTAACTGAGTGAGTTTAACTCACCTTGAATTTCATCCATCGCTGAAACTGTTCGTTTTAATTAAATTAAACTGACGTTTTAATTTAATTAAAGATCCCAGTAGCTGCCCATTTCTGATCAAACTCCAGCTCTAAGATGTTACGTTTTCCAGTACGATTTCATCATCTCTTGTTACATCTGACTTCGTCACTGTATGAACGATGTATAAATTTAATATGGTTGCTTTGTACTTTAGTATTATTAAAACTTAATTAAAAATTTATTAACTAATCTTATTGTTTAATGAATCACACTTGGGCACAGTTAATCATCTACTTAGGTATTATACATAAAAAGGGTTAGACATGTGCTAATTTATATTAGACACTATGACATGCAGTTGGCACGTTCAACTCAAGGGATTGGTGCATAAAACGTGGACATTTATTACTGTATGTATGCTATACCCATTTTAACCATGGACATCCAATAACTTGCATGCTTCCGTTTGTTCAGCATATACCCCCCCCCCCCGCGTTAACTATTCACCCAATTTAGATAGTTATCTGAGTAAAACAATTTTTGATTAACTAATTAAGTTCTAACTTAGATAAATTAGCATTTAATTACTCATTAACCAACACGGTCTGATTATCACTTCGTTTCCATCTTACCAGTTCGTTCCCTTTTTAGCTCATGGTGCCAGTTGTTTTCAAGCCATCTTCGAATGCTCCTTCCGTTGATTCCCAGATCTGACATCTCCACTCCCCTTGACTACCATGCTCGCCAACCCGCCTGGCGCCAACTCCATTGCTGAAAACAGTCGTACCTCCCTTCACTCCGGTCTCCACTTGTCCCACCAGCACATCCCCTTGAACACACTTCACCGTCCCCTATTGCTTCTCGAGTCCCTTTCATTCTGCAAATCCCTCCTGTGTTGAACAACACCTAGTCCTCACGTGATAACACCACAAACAGATGCACCCATTTCTCCACTCCTACCCGTCTCATGTTCATGTGGATCTGTGTCTCGAGGCTTGCATTTAAAAGGAAGAAGTGTTCTCGGTTTCAAAGGAAGAAGAAAAGGGATTGGCATGTTCATAATCTGGAATGAAACAGAAAAGACACAGGGCGTGCTTATTTTAATTTATTCATCCTTTATTGTGTTTGCTGAGAAGCTGAACTGGCTACGTATTTATAAGAGCAAAACCTTGATGCCCAAGTTTTAGACTACTAGCACTTTAGGGTAGGCTTGGTGATATTTTCTCTAATATGTCTGTGTTTGATTTGATCACATCGGGTATAGGAAAAACAGAGTAGTCTGTTATGAGTTTTCAGTAGGCTTGCAGAACAAGTGTAGGTAGTTGTTGGTCGCCAATGCCAAGAAAAACTTGGTCGGCACGAAAATGAAATTTGGAGACAATGGAAATACACCTGCTATTGAAAAGAAAGGGTATCGGGTTGTAAGGATGTAGGGTGGCTACCGTGCATTTCGCGTTTATTCAGTACGGAATATTTTTAGAATGGAGTTGTGTTCAGATAGCTTTAGGTAGGACCAAATGGTTAAAATATTATTAAATGATACTTCGTCGTGAAGTAACACACCAAAATCACCATAAAAGATTTTCGTTTTTCTGATAAAAAAGCCAATCTTAGTGTAAAAAGGTATTCCGAATCCAATGGGACAAGTTTCGTCGAAATCCGAGGTCGTATGAAAAAGTTTCCTTTATGAAACCAGAAATAAACACGCGTTTAATTTATCCACGATCACCAGATAAGTCAAATCAACTCGAAACCTTGATATTCTAAAATAATTTTTCAATACGAACCCAACGGCAGTAGTCTCATCGCATTCTGAGACCGTTTCCCCGGTAGGCTGTTTTTACCCCGAACCGCCCTACCCTTTTTAACGCCAAATTTCTCGATCTCTAAAAATAACAAACTATATACCTATCCTGACTCTAATCGACGATACGAACTCAACGGAACTAGTTCCACGGCCTAATTCGATCGTCTGCTCAAGTTATGCCCAAATACTCCTTATATTTATTTGAATGCACGCTATAGAATTTGAACGGGCGTTTATGGTTGTTGTGGTCACATACGACATCTGTTTGCCACGCCGTTTGACTTTCTGACAATAATTTAGCGATACGGTCCCAATGAAACTAATTTCATCGAAAACAGAGTCCGTTTGCAAAACGGCTATTTTAACGGCCGATAACGATTTCCACAGCGTTTTTTCCAAAATTTTATTTAGCCATAACTCGCAACCAATAACACGAAATCTGGATTTTTCTTTTTCATATGAAAGCTATCGTCAACACGCTTCCAGCGTTTCTTATTTCACAGAAATCCGACTTATATCGGACTCTGTATTCTCAGTTGAAGTTCAAAACTCGAATTTACGAACTGCACGCCATTTTCAAGCTCGATTTATAATTATATAAATATATAACGTTCGAACTTCGTTTAAATAACGAATTAAATATTAAATTCCATTAATATTCCCAATATAATATTTAAAATAAATAAATTAAATTAAATATTTGACGGGCAAAAACACGGGTCGTTACATTCTTCCCCCCTTAAAATAATTTCGTCCTTGAAATTGCTAAGGTAAGAAAGAACGTTATAAACTCATTAATTTCAAATCTAATTTTATATTAAATTAGAAACCAATTCAATACTGTGAATAAATATTTTCAAAAATATCGAAAATTTTCTAACACTTTAAATTTTCGAAAAATTTCGCCAGCACCTCCTCTGTACGGCTCAATCGGTACAACTCCAACTCGCCTTTCTAAGCCTCCTCCAATTCAAAAGAAAATGAAACAGCCAAGCGGCTTGCCAAATTGGCTCATAAATCTCCAAATCCAAATAAAAATAAACGTGTACCTTTTTGTCGGGCATATCATTATATCCTTTCTGTCTGCTACCCTGTCAGCATATACAAATGCATTCCCAAACAAAATTCCAATCTTAACCTCACAACCAAATCCTTCATGCGTCCAAGCCAAATCCCATTCTCAACTCAATTCCCATCCATTGTCAATTTCAACTCTTAACTTACCAGTCCAATATCATTTCAGATCCCAGTCTCACAAATTCAAAGTCTGACCCTACTCGATATATTATATCCCGATTCAAATTCCAGTTAATTGGTTTCAATTCAATTCATGTTTGCTTTCCCAATTTCTGTTTAATTTTTTTTTCCTTTGTTCAACAAATTCCCTGGGAGTTTTTAAATAGTTTAGCTCTTCTAAAACCAAATATTCCTTTTCAGGATTCAAAACAGCTTGTTTTTCTCAAAGCAATTCAAACCAAAAATTTTGGTAGTAATCCGTCACTTAGAACTCGGAAATGAACACTGACGATGTGGCCAGCATCATCAGAGTTATTCCCCAGCGATCAAAGTGAGTTCAATACTATATCATTTACCCAAACCCGAATTCAAACATTTTCATTTCGAAATCTATTTCAACATACCAAACACAATGCTCGTAAACAAATTTAAAATCTCCCAGGATCTTAAATTTCTCATATACTCAATCCAAGTTTATTTGCAACCATCTTTCCTATTTTTGGGAATTTTAATTCCAATTCTGATTTTAATTTCAGATTTAATAGATCTGCTTTTATATTATACGAATTCTAATTGGTTATTTAATAACCATTCCAATTATAATCAACCAACACATCCAATATACTATAATACTTCAAATATTAATCATTCTTTTATATTAAAATATAATTTGGGTAAAATTATTTCATTTACCCTCTTTAAAAACATACTGTGTCGGTTTATCGTACTTGAGTGTTTAGAAACTCCTATCGATATAGTGGATCAAACCGATCGACCAGAATTCATAAACAACTCATACAAATAAATCTCCACAATATAAAACAATTTTTATAAAATCTACAAATACGTCCACTCATATATATACACTCAGACCCAATCTAGGGTATTGCTAACCCCATCTCTACTGAGTCACGCCACAGAGCCAAGGTAATCACTAAACCAATAGCTCTGATACCACTGTAACGAACTGGGAATTTCGACTCCGAAAATCAACATCAAACTACCATGTTGACCATTCAGACATCGAACATTCCAGATCATTAATAGAAAGAAGTTAGGGGGTGAGAATAGATAAGATAGAAATATTAGAATAGAAGAAGAAGAAGAAACACCACACAGAGTCTCACATCGCAGCGGAACAAAATATAATACAGAAATAATCTTTATTGAAAGCTTTAAAATACTTACAGTATCAGAGTACATCATACCATGGGACAGTTATAATAGCCTGTTCCCATATACAACACACAGCGGAATAGTAGTAATATCATACGTCTGGACTCTTCCAGCTCGTCTCTTCATAGCAGTCGATAACCTGAACCTGTACAACCCGGTCTAACCCGAGCATTTACAAAACCCCGGGTCAGTCTGGTGAACCAGAGTGAGATAAACTCGCACAGTATTAAGGGTAAATCATCCAATCATGATTTTAAAGTTCAAACATCCTTTCAAAAGAAAAGGATAATCGTAAGACCAAATCCACACATAAACACAGACGGTTTTTACCTTACGATAACCCAAACCACTTTTGAAATCAATATCTTTTCTGATATTATAATAATGTCTAAATACAAGTAAATAGAATCTAGTGGAACGCTTGCATCTCACGCTCCACATATATAGTATACAATCAAAACCGCATGCGCTTATTGGAAATTGGATTCCGACTATGACAAGGTATGGGACCACCTGCCGATCGTGTATCTCTAGAGACGAATACACTGGGTTCAACAAGAACGTCTTGCAACCCGGCCCTCACATGACCGACCCCTCATTTCGCTTGAGAGTATCGAATGTATATCACCGACGGTTGGGATCAGCAACCGTCTCCCTAAAAGGACAACATCGAAACCTAGATTTAAGAAACAAATAGGACTTACTCTAGATAGGTGATTATACACCCTAATGGGAGCGACCCACATAGCCATGCTGCCTGCCCGATTTTTGTCATTTCCCGGTTGATGAGGCTTGAGGTTTAGATTTACCTTCGAACACCTGGTCATCATTCACTTTGAATGCCACATCGTCAGATCCGTCAGATATCACTAATTGACGACCCCAAAAATACTCTAGCAGTAAGCTAAGAGAACGGCGGTTCCCCGCCATTAACTATAGCACGTTTGAAGAAATCAACGTACGTGATCCTTCGGAAATACTCTGTCAGACATTCGTCCATATACGTCATCCAGGAACAGGATGAACCGAAGGTACTCTCCTACTGCATCCAATATAGGAATCACCCCATGGATCAGTAGCGAGTAGTCCTTGCAACCCGTAGATTCCAACCACGACAGAATCACAGTTTATCTCTGCTTGCCAGGCAGAGAATATTAGTGGTTCTTCCGTTTGTGAAAATCCACGGTCTTCACAGCACCATCTCGATCATCTTCTGATATCTCCACGTATTTGTTGGTCGGAATGGTTTTCGAATATAAATTCGATCCCGGTCTTTCCATACCAACAATCGCATTTGACAGATTTGATAGTCGGTGATTTAACTATCAAAATAAACAGTGTTTCAAACATGACACTCCAATGAGTTCACTGGTTCAGTATTCAGCATCACTTGGCCCCTAACAAAACTGATTTACTTTTGTTAAATTAAAACTTCTAACTCTTTTAATATTCAAAAATATGATATTTGAATAACTCTAATTTTGATTTAACTCTAATCGATTAACTAATATTCGACTTAACTCCATTCGCTTGACTCTAGATTGCAGCGATCACAATGGTTACGCCTGATTCCCTCAGGAAACATCCGACCGCCGTAGGCTATCTGCAGCCCTACGAATTTCGCTAGCAGTCGTACGAAATGGTAACTTATCCTGAATAACTATGTTTGATTTACTCTATCTCGAATAACTATATTTTTATATACTAATGTCCTCAGAACCATTACGTTATAATACTTAGCAAAATACTTTATAACCATATACAATTTCCACTCCATTCCCCTTTCAAACATTCGTTGTATTATCATGAACCTCTTTTACGATCGCCAACTAATATCATCTTCAGATAATCCCGATGTTGTTCAAGTTGGGGTATTTTAATTACCTCTCAGACCTTGGTCAAACAACGTTCTTATCCTCAGATGAATATCAGTTGTAATCACAAAATCAATATTCCTATTTCCATCTCGAAATACATTCCATTATAACTTGGGTTTAGTTATACAACCCTATAACCCACTTCTTTAACCAGATTCATTTATTTCCAATCTTCTTTCAAATCTGTTCGACCATTCCCCACTTTTGAAATCTTATTTCAAATTTCCCTTTTACTTGATCTCATTTTCAAATAACGTTAATTCAATATTAACGATTTACACCTTGAAACTCATTTATATATTCTGGTTTATCTTAAACCCTTTTTTAAAACCTTATCTAAATTTAAACGATATTTAACCCAAAAACACATTAATTTGATAATCAATTCAAATTCAAAATGGTCGATTTAATTTACTCAAACTTGATTATCTCGTTAGCCGATTCCAAATAAATTTTCACTTTAAATTAATTAATTAAATAATTAATTTAAATAATTCCATAAATTTCTTCTTCACAAAAACAATTACCAAAGTGTAACTATGCGACCTTATTTCTCATCTTGTACTTACAAATTAGTCTAACATCAGCATTTATTCTATAAGATAATTTTTTAACAAATCAAAATCTTAAATAAATAAAATATTTATTTATTTCCCTTTTATAACTTTTATTCAAAATAATATATTCAAAAACCAACTCCAGTTATAAAAATAAATTTTATAACTTCATCTTTTTCAGTTCACCTGACTGTGAATCAATATTCATGACACGATTGATTTTATAGGCCATACGCTGCCAAATACCCAACCAATATCACCCATTGGTTTAAACCAAACAGATGTTGAATATTAAAAATCAACAATCAATTCAAACAATACAAACAGGGCAGTTCATATATGAGAATATGAAAATAAATAATATATTTGAGGAATCCGGTTGGATCCCTCCAACCTGTTCTTCCCTGAAATCACAACGGTTTTCTCAAAACAGATCATTTAGTTTCAACCAATTCACACGCAATTCAAACAATTCAACCATTTTAAACACGTTTATAAATAAACGTGACCAACCAAGGTGAGTTACCTTTATTGGAGCCAATCGTTAAAATAACGATTGGTATTCCATTGAAATTAAACACAGTTTAATTTCATCGGTTAAATCAACAGTTAAATAGATAACTAGCAAAGCAGTCAACCATTGGCAAGCAGAGCACACAAAATAAAAATACCCAATTTATATAAAATATAAAAAGGGTAACTGAGTGAGTTTAACTCACCTTGAATTTCATCCATCGCTGAAACTGTTCGTTTTAATTAAATTAAACTGACGTTTTAATTTAATTAAAGATCCCAGTAGCTGTCCATTTCTGATCAAACTCCAGCTCTAAGATGTTACGTTTTCTAGTACGATTTCATCATCTCTTGTTACATCTGACTTCGTCACTGTATGAACGATGTATAAATTTAATATGGTTGCTTTGTACTTTGGTATTATTAAAACTTAATTAAAAATTTATTAACTAATCTTAATGTTTAATGAATCACACTTGGGCACAGTTAATCATCTACTTAGGTATTATACATAAAAAGGGTTAGACATGTGCTAATTTATATTAGACACTATGACATGCAGTTGGCACGTTCAACTCAAGGGATTGGTGCATAAAACGTGGACATTTATTACTGTATGTATGCTATACCCATTTTAACCATGGACATCCAATAACTTGCATGCTTCCGTTTGTTCAGCATGTACCCCCCCGCGTTAACTATTCACCCAATTTAGATAGTTATCTGAGTAAAACAATTTTTGATTAACTAATTAAGTTCTAACTTAGATAAATTAGCATTTAATTACTCATTAACCAACACGGTCTGATTATCACTTCGTTTCCATCTTACCAGTTCGTTCCCTTTTTAGCTCATGGTGCCAGTTGTTTTCAAGCCATCTTCGAATGCTCCTTCCGTTGATTCCCAGATCTGACATCTCCACTCCCCTTGACTACCATGCTCGCCAACCCGCCTGGCGCCAACTCCATTGCTGAAAACAGTCGTACCTCCCTTCACTCCGGTCTCCACTTGTCCCACCAGCACATCCCCTTGAACACACTTCACCGTCCCCTATTGCTTCTCGAGTCCCTTTCATTCTGCAAATCCCTCCTGTGTTGAACAACACCTAGTCCTCACGTGATAACACCACAAACAGATGCACCCATTTATCCACTCCTACCCGTCTCATGTTCATGTGGATCTGTGTCTCGAGGCTTGCATTTAAAAGGAAGAAGTGTTCTCGGTTTCAAAGGAAGAAGAAAAGGGATTGGCATGTTCATAATCTGGAATGAAACAGAAAAGACACAGGGCGTGCTTATTTTAATTTATTCATCCTTTATTGTGTTTGCTGAGAAGCTGAACTGGCTACGTATTTATAAGAGCAAAACCTTGATGCCCAAGTTTTAGACTACTAGCACTTTAGGGTAGGCTTGGTGATATTTTCTCTAATATGTCTGTGTTTGATTTGATCACATCGGGTATAGGAAAAACAGAGTAGTCTGTTATGAGTTTTCAGTAGGCTTGCAGAACAAGTGTAGGTAGTTGTTGGTCGCCAATGCCAAGAAAAACTTGGTCGGCACGAAAATGAAATTTGGAGACAATGGAAATACACCTGCTATTGAAAAGAAAGGGTATCGGGTTGTAAGGATGTAGGGTGGCTACCGTGCATTTCGCGTTTATTCAGTACGGAATATTTTTAGAATGGAGTTGTGTTCAGATAGCTTTAGGTAGGAGCAAATGGTTAAAATATTATTAAATGATACTTCGTCGTGAAGTAACACACCAAAATCACCATAAAAGATTTTCGTTTTTCTGATAAAAAAGCCAATCTTAGTGTAAAAAGGTATTCCGGATCCAATGGGACAAGTTTCGTCGAAATCCGAGGTCGTATGAAAAAGTTTCCTTTATGAAACCAGAAATAAACACGCGTTTAATTTATCCACGATCACCAGATAAGTCAAATCAACTCGAAACCTTGATATTCTAAAATAATTTTTCAATACGAACCCAACGGCAGTAGTCTCATCGCATTCTGAGACCGTTTCCCCGGTAGGCTGTTTTTACCCCGAACCGCCCTACCCTTTTTAACGCCAAATTTCTCGATCTCTAAAAAATAACAAACTATATACCTATCCTGACTCTAATCGACGATACGAACTCAACGGAACTGGTTCCACGGCCTAATTCGATCGTCTGCTCAAGTTATGCCCAAATACTCCTTATATTTATTTGAATGCACGCTATAGAATTTGAACGGGCGTTTATGGTTGTTGTGGTCACATACGACATCTGTTTGCCACGCCGTTTGACTTTCTGACAATAATTTAGCGATACGGTCCCAATGAAACTAATTTCATCGAAAACAGAGTCCGTTTGCAAAACGGCTATTTTAACGGCCGATAACGATTTCCACAGCGTTTTTTCCAAAATTTTATTTAGCCATAACTCGCAACCAATAACACGAAATCTGGATTTTTCTTTTTCATATGAAAGCTATCGTCAACACGCTTCCAGCGTTTCTTATTTCACAGAAATCCGACTTATATCGGACTCTGTATTCTCAGTTGAAGTTCAAAACTCGAATTTACGAACTGCACGCCATTTTCAAGCTCGATTTATAATTATATAAATATATAACGTTCGAACTTCGTTTAAATAACGAATTAAATATTAAATTCCATTAATATTCCCAATATAATATTTAAAATAAATAAATTAAATTAAATATTTGACGGGCAAAAACACGGGTCGTTACATGATATATGGTACCCATGCCGCCTATGATTGATACTTATGATTTGAAGTTGTTTTATACACTATGCTTTTATAATAGTATCAAATAATCTGTTTTAAACGTATCAAGCATTCTTTGGCTGTTATAAGGGAAAACCCTATCCCCCGGCTTGTGTTGCATTGTGTGATAGGACCTGGGTCTTATAACAGCTTCATTTTTCTTTATTTAGCATTGCGCTGTTGTTTTATGCACTGGTATTCTTGGGAGGAAACCCGTTCCGTGTTATACGGCGTGGTCCCTTGATTTGCCTAACTTTGAAAATAAAGATAAATAACTGTTTTAGTTCTCACACCAGTCACATGACTGACCTGGAGTTTATTGTTTTGACCTAAACTCTGGGTGCCCCTATTTTGAAACGGGCAGCTAGTAGTTTTGGTTTTGCAGATTTATATTCACAGGATCCTGGTTTACAGCTGGAACGATATCCGGAAAGCTTTGTATCCTTATATCTACTTCTAGTTGTGTATTGTATTATTTTCCGCTGCTATGTATTCAAATGTAATTTAAATCTCTGATATTTCTGTGTAATATTTATTTATACTCTGTATATTCTTGTAATCTGATGCATTGTTGTGATATACAATGAAATGTTCTTCCGTCTACGTTCTGTTGTGGCTTGTTCTCGAACTATCCGCCGCTTTCCTTTACGGGGAAGTTACGGGTTTTTACAGTTGGTATCAGAGCTTTGGTTTACACAGCTCAAGAACAAGGCACATTAGAACCAAACGATAGAATTCATCAGATATTGGATTAGTAATATCCAATGGGAATGACTCGTTAGAGATAGGATCAGTAGTATCCTAGAACGAGTGTGAAGAGTATATTTTTCAAATGAAAACAAATTTTGTTTTGAAAATTTAGAATCAATTATTCGTATTTGATTATTTATTTGTATTGATTAGGACAGTCCAGTATATAGAGATTTCGCATATACGTCTTGCAAACGTGTGTTCGAAATTTTAATATATTGGATAGATATAGAATCACACTCTAGTCGCCCGGAGATAATTCTGATGATGAGGCCTCATCATCAGTGTTTATATTCGAGTGACGAAAGTGAGATTTCTATATATTTCCTATTGACTGGTGTGAGAACCAAAATTAAATAGGGCTTATTGTTGTGATTTGGCATCCAAAATGAGATTTTTGACTATATATCAAAGTATGAATTCCAAATGATAATTCACTAATTGATTGATGTTTGTGTTGTTTGTTTAATTGTTTGATAATTTTGAATCATTATGCCTAACTGTATCAAATATTGAATTGTATTGAAAATTGGTCGCATTTGCTTGCATATACTTGCACTTACATTGAACAGGTCATAGCAAGGAGGCTAGAGCAGAGAATAAAATTTGTTTGCCCGACAAATAGGTACATGTTTACTATAATTTACTGTTTTGTTTGGGTGATGATGATTTTATGAGCCTATTGGCTAGCCGCTTGGCTTTTTCTTTTTCTTTTTGAGATCAGAAGGCCTATATGGCAATTTCGGAATTTTCCCGCGGCTCCCGGTGCAGGGGAGGTTATGGCGAAATTTTTCGAAAATTTAGGGTGTTAGCCAAATTTTTGAAAATTTGAAAATTCTCAGAAACTGAAAAGTTGGAGAATGGAAGCCAAATCGAACGTAGAGTTGATTAATCAAACCACTTTCGACTTTGTTCCTTTTCGGGGACGAAAAGTTTTAAGTGGGGGAGATTGTAATAACCCAGAAAATCTGGGCCAGTTTAAATTTTTTATTTTGGCAATTTTAGCGAATTTTGAATATTTAAAAAAGAGTATTTTAAATAATATCGACGAAAATTCATTTTGAATATATATAGAACGTATATATTATATACGTCGTCGTTAGAATATAAATAATTATATATATAATTATAAATAGAATTGAAAATGGCGCGGTAGTTCGATAATTCGATTTCAAACTTCAATTGAAAGTACCGGGTGCAAAACAATCCGGATTTTAGTGAAACCAAAAACATTAGGATCTAATTGATAATATCTTTCCAACGAATCCGAAAAATCAAAATTTCATAGCGGGAATCAAAAGATATGTCCAGTTGAAAATTTTGAATAGTCGCTATGGAATTCAGGCCCTTAAAATGGAAATTTTGCAAATGACCTCGGATTTCGACGAAACCACTTTTGTTGGGTCCGTGATGTCAAATTATTGCTAGGTTTCAAATTTCATAATTTTTCGAATCAATATGAGAGCGTGGCAAAGGAAAACGCGTTTGACCAGTTTTTGTTGATTTTAATCGATTGGAAAATGGCCATTTTTCCAACGGTCTCAGAATTCGACGAAACTAGTTTTGTTAGGACCGTATCGTCAATACGATGCTAGAAAATATTTTTCTGGAATTTTTAGGGTTAGTGTGTGACCCCGGTAATTTGAAATGTACGTTTAAAATAGAATATACACTGATTTCTAATTTAATTTTGATGAAAACCTATCGAAACAGTCGAATTGGCCTACGTGGCATATCCCATTGTGTTCGGAATGGGGGTAATTAGCGAGGGACGACAGTCGGTGGTTCTCGTTTGGAGTTCGAATTTAAAAGTAACTTTTTGGGACTTAAATTAAATTAAATATATTTATATATATATTGGGGGGGTCAACCCTTCATTCTCCATACCGGTCAAAGCAAATAAATAAAAAGAAAAGAAAAGAAAAAAAACCCGGATCCATCCCGTACCCAGACCCCGTCGCCCCTCCCTCGATCTCGACACCGCCGTTCATCGCCTCCCCCCCATCGATGCTCCGACCGCCACCCCCATCTCCTCCCTCTCCAATCAGAAACCGCGCCACCTTGAGAAGACAGAACCCTAAACGCCCCCAATTCGCCTGAAGCCACTGCGGCCTCCCTCACTGGGCCCACCGCCGACGATCCGCCCCTCCCGAGCCTCCTCTACCACCCAGTGCCGACGTGGAATCCTCTCCTCCAATTTACAGTGAGTGTTTTTGATTATTTGTTTTATTTATTTTAATTTAGCTGTTTGAATATAAAAACATGCTTCAAATTCCGTTTTAAAAATATGAAAAAGATTAGATGAGATTTCTATTGAAAAAGATTAGATTTTTAAGTCATATGAAGTTAAGATTCGATTTTTTTTTATGATAAGGTTATGATTTTTAAATAATGAAAGATTTGATTTTTAATCTATAAAAAGATGAGATTTTTATTATAGTAAAAGCGAGATTTTATATACACAATATAGAGAATGAAAATATGATTTTCTAAGCTTTGAAAATATGATTTTTCTTGGATACGAAGTTCTATGATTTCTTTAACGTAAAGATATTATTTTTAGAAACATAAAGAAATGATTTTGCTTAGATAAAAATATAATTTTTAATCATGTAGAAGGATAAAAATATAATCTTTATGTATGTAGCGAATTAAAGGTTTGATCTTTATAATGCAAACAAAGTGACAAAGATGTGGTTTTTACAAATATAGAAGTAGTGATAACAATTCTATTTTCACAGATAAGAAGTAGCGAATAAAACGTGATTTTTATCATATGTGTAGCTAAGTAAAAATACGATTTTTATCATTAGAATGGTTAAGGAAAAATATAATTTTTAAATTGAAAGTGAACAAATAAAAATGTGATTTTTTTTTATTTTTTTTATTTTAAAGATAGCAGTTTAAAAATGTGATTTTTATATATGTAGTGAATACGGGCAACGAAAGCGACAAAAGGCGGGAATGGCGAAGATTTCTATCAAGGAAGAGTCATGGCGTTGGATTAGCTATTCTGTGAGAATTTATCACTCTTCAATTTCTTTTCAAGTTATATATATATATACTAGGATGCAGACGGTGCTTAGTAGCACCCGACACAATCGTCCACAGACCATGGACTTGTTTGTTTGGTTGCATAGATTAGTTAGATGATTTGATTTGAAATTGAATTGTTTGGTGAAATGAAATTGATTTGATTGATGTGTGAATGGCGTGGGTCTTCACTAGACCGGGGGTAAGGCTAGGCCTTGTCCCGTTTCTAGTATTGTGCCGTTATGCCGCCGAAATTTTCTAAAATAAGTTAGAAAAATAAAGATAACATTTTATTTAATAAATGAACTGAATAGAATATTCATAGGTTGAATAAAATAGTTTGATCGTTAAAAATATAATTTTTAACGTGAATGCGAATAAATAAATATTCATTTACAAACCGGACGGTTTGTTTATGTACACCTATTTGAAGGACATTGATTGGGACGATAAATTTTACACATCGCCCAACTGCACAAATAAAAATCTGTGTTTGATTGCTTGAAACCCCACACGGGTATTAGGATGATATTTGACGTACACTAATCCCGATTGTTTAGTTGTATGTCGATCGATTGATTGACAGGCTGTTATGGGCGTTGAATATTTATATTTGATGCTTATACAGTGTAGAATGCACTTTGGATGATGGTTGATTATTCGTCGTTGTTGATATATACATGTGTTGTAGGAAATCCATATAATTAACATTATATGGTAATTGATTGGGCCTCATTCCAGTTTTGAAAAAGAAATATTTGTAATAGAAATATTTGAATAGAAATATTTGTAAAAGAAATATTTGAAATAGAATATTTGAAAATAGGAATATATGAAGCCGTATTGATTAGATTGACGTCATTTTGACGTGAACGATATCTATATCGATTTTATTCATTTTATAATGAATATCGAAAGTGATTTCAAAATCTGATACTTTGAAAAGAATTGAATATAAATAAATTCGAATTGAAATTGAATATAAACGAATTCGAATTGAAATTGAATATAAATGAATTCAAATTGAAATTGAATATAAACGAATTCGAATTGAAATTGAATTGAATTAGAAATCAATTTGAATTGAAATCAATTTGAAATGAATTTAAAATGAATTTAAATTGGAATATTCAATTTTAATTTGAAATTGAATATGAAGTTGAAACCGTTTTGAAAACGAATTTAAAACGATTTATAAAATTCATTTCGAAAGGAAATCGACGAAGTATATATTATATATATAATATAATGGCCTGAATAGAACGCGCCGCGCCGCGGCAGTTCGCGAATTTCGACCATTGACTTCGAACGGATATTGCGGGAGATCCGACCGTCGGATTCTCCTAAAACCGGAACCGTTGGGTTCGTATCGAAAAGAGCTTTCTAACGAATATTAAAAATTAGAAATCTAACGGTTGGATTTGGAATTATATCCAAATCAAATTTGAAAAAGGTCGCTGTAAGTGCAGTTCGATGACCGTTGATGGAAATCGACTGTACGGGCCTTGATAAAATTATTAAAAATAGTAATAATTTGTGTAAAATCATAAGAAATGATTTAGAAAGAATTGGGATGAAAAACTCCATATTTGAAAAGATAAGAATAGATTTTTATCAAAATGAACTAGTTTTTGAACTAGAATTATAATTCTATTTATTTTTAAATAAATAAATTGAATTTAAAAAGGGTTTTAAAAATAACCAGAATTTACAATGATTGCATTGGAATGGATTTGAATCGAAATTGTCTTCGGAATATTTCGATGTTGGATTTCGTGATTATACAGATGTTGTTATGGAAATTTGAAAGATATATATTTATATCGTTATTTCGAATACGACATTTGTTAATCGTAGAATTTGATATTGAATATAAGCCGATATATTTTCTATTCGGAGCCTTGTATTGAATATCAAATGTGATTTGGGTTTGTCGTGAATGGTGTCTTCACTAACACTGTTCTTGAACCCAGTTGAGAAAAGATTAAATCTTTTATTTAGATTTAATGAAGTGTACCAATTAAATAATATTTAATTAGAATTGAATTGATATTGATATTTGGGTTTATCGTGGACAGTGTTTTAAATAACACTCGTTCTTTAACCCGATAATTAATAGAATGTGATTTTGGGTTTATCGTGAACCGTGTTTTAAATGACACTGATTCTTTAACCCAGTTAACGATTAAAACTAAGGGGAGTTTTAATGGATCTTTAATTAGATTGAAATGATCGAGAATGGAGTACCACCAGTTTTGCACCAGGCGATAGTTAAATCTTTAATTAGATTTGAACGTGAAATGGTAATTGAATTTACCGATAACACTGTGGTGTTAGATATGAAGTATTACCAGTTTTACTTCATGGGATAAATAGGTTGGGATTGGGAAATTAAAACAAATGATTACTTCGGTAAGTTTCGTTAATCCCGACTAGTTTGAATTGATATTCAAAAGTAGATTAAAGAATAAATTAAAGAATTTATCTTTGATAAAATTAATGGGAACCTTTCCCTATGAATGTGAAATTTAGAAACTAACTGTCGGTTAGCCAAGTAGAATGGTTTTCTGGATATTGATCTGATGTTGGTTTCGACCTTCGAGGTTAATATTTGGGAAATTATTCTCTTGATTAATTTACGGTTAGTGACTGATGAATTGGAATGAGGCGTATGTTGTGTTTGTGTAACACTTATTTAAAATATACGCGAGTTATTCGGAAAGACCGGGTTTATCCCATTCTGAATAACTGATACGACGATAAGTCGAAGATGAAGACGATGGTCGAAGACCGGAAGTCTTCACGTCGTTTGGGTGATTACTGATGATCTTGATTGGGCTGTACACCCAAGAAGATGGAAACAGTTGGTGATCGTCCAGACGTATTTGGAGATCGATGGATATGCGGGGTACTAGGTGCCTCCGGTTTCGTTCAGACCCAGAACGAACTTGTAAATGGACTGTGTGTCTGACATTGGATTTTTAGTCCGTGTGATTGATCTCTATTAAATATATATCTGTTTGGCGGCGGAGAATTTATTCTCTTGCTTAACGCCCTTCTCTGAGACGTACGAGCTCAGGGGTTATATATTGATGGATATCAAACGCATGGAGTGAATTGCCTATGTGGCATGCCTAAGTGGCAAATGATCAAGGCTTCTGTTGAAAAGCAAAGTCTTGTGGTTGATGATCAAAGCACGGCCTTGTGTGGCGTAGCTTTGTGTAACGTTGATTCGCGAGTATCACACCCGGTATGAACCAAAAACGGGAGACGGACATCAGGGATGACATGCGTTTCTTTCTAGTTAGGAGTGGAGTCAGTGCTTGAACTGGCTGACGAGTTTGACTCATGTGGATGTTGCTTATTATTACTTGCTGAAAAGCGAGGCTCCTCGTGATATCGGTTTCGGCCGATGCTTCTGGTCGGCTGACGGGCCAGGCTTACGCCCCAAAGGGTGGGGAAACGCATGTTCAGGCATTTTAATCCACATCGGTGGACCGGCCCTGACGATCCAAGGGTCACTCGAGCTCTGATCCTGAGGGGCGGAATAGAACGTCTCGAATCGGTGAGGATCTTGCCCCTAGCCTCGGTTCATACCATAAATGATAACCCAACTTCCAATACGACGTTTTGCGGTTTTAATTGTAGAACTAGTATGGCGACATGATATATGGTACCCATGCCGCCTATGATTGATACTTATGATTTGAAGTTGTTTTATACAGTATGCACTTATAATAGTATCAAATAATCTATTTTAAACGTATCAAGCATTCTTTGGCTATTATAAGGGAAAACCCTATCCCCTGGCTTGCGTTGCATTGTGTGATAGGACCTGGGTCTTATAACAGCTTCATTTTTCTTTATTTAGCATTGCGCTGTTGTTTTATGCACTGGTATTCTTGGGAGGAAACCCGTTCCGTGTTATACGGCGTGGTCCCTTGATTTGCCTAACTTTGAAAATAAAGATAAATAACTGTTTTAGTTCTCACACCAGTCACATGACTGACCTGGAGTTTATTGTTTTGACCTAAACTCTGGGTGCCCCTATTTTGACACGGGCAGCTAGTAGTTTTGGTTTTGCAGATTTATATTCACAGGATCCTGGTTTACAGCTGGAACGATATCCGGAAAGCTTTGTATCCGTATATCTACTTCTAGTTGTGTATTGTATTATTTTCCGCTGCTATGTATTTAAATGTAATTTAAATCTCTGATGTTTCTGTGTAATATTCATTTATACTCTGTATATTCTTGTAATCTGATGCATTGTTGTGATATACAATTAAATGTTCTTCCGTCTGCGTTCTGTTGTGGCTTGTTCTCGAACTATCCGCCGCTTTCCTTTACGGGGAAGTTACGGGTTTTTACACTACCTTTTCCATATTCATTATAAAAACAAATATAATCGATATAAATATCGTTCACGTCAAAATAGCGCAACTCTAATCAACACGGCTTTATATATTTCAATAAATTCGTTATTCTATTCAAAAAATGAATATTTATTCTATTCAACACATGAATCTATATTTCTTTCAACACACGACTAATCTCAACACATGAGTACTGTCCACACACGACTATTTTTGTTATGTAAAATATTTTATAAAATTATGATATCTATCGTTTGATTTTCAATCAGACTCCACCGTGAAGTAGTTCTAATTTTAAATATGATAAAGATGTAAGTTTTATTGTTAAAACATTTTACTCGACACATGAATAGCATCAACACATGAACATCGTCAACACATAACTATTTTTATATTCAACACATGAATTTTCTTTTATAATATTCCTTATTTTCCCGATTGGAATGAGGCCCAATCAATTACCATATAACGTTAATTATATGGATTCCATACAACACATGTATATAATAGCAATGATAAAAAATCAACCATCATCCAAGGTGCACCACACAACTGCATAAGCATCAAATATAAATAATTAACGCTTACACAGCCTGTCGACCAATCGATCGACATACAATTAAATAATTGGGATTAGTGTACGCCAAATTTCATCCCAACACCCGCGTAGGGTTTCAAATCAACAAACACAGATTTTTATTTGTGCAGTTGGGCGATGTGTAAAATTTATCGTCCCAATCAATATCATTCAAATCAGTGTATATAAACAAATCGGCCGATTTGTTTATAATTATTTATTTATTCACTTTCACGTTAAAAACTATATTTTTAACGATAATTAATTTATTTCAACCATCTACAATTTATTATCGATTTCACATCAACATCACAAACAATTTCACAGCACATCAAACAAACATACAAGTCATCCATGGTCTATGGATGACGGGTGTCGGGTGCTGCTAAGCACCGTCTGCATCCTAGTATATATATAACTAGAAAAAGAAATTTAGAGTGAGAAGTTCTCACCTATAGCTAATCCAATACCACGACTCTTCTTATGTAGAAATCTTCGTCATGCTCGCTTTTTTGTCAATTTCACTGCCCGTAGTCACTACATATATAAAAATCACATTTTTATATTGTTTCTATGTATATAAAAATCACATTTTTATACTACTACTATATAGATAAAAATTCTATTTTTATACCGCTGTTCATATAGTAAAGATAAAATCTTTACTATCTATATAACATAAAAATCGTATTTTTATTATCTCTACTATATAAAAATCATATTTTTATTCTTTCTATAATATAAAAATCATATTTTTATTCTACTTCATTCGTCAAAAACCATAGAAGCTTTAAAGCGGAGAAAACTCACTTTTTTCTAACGCCCGGATTCGCTGTTCGGGTTCCAGAATTTGCAAACAAGCTTCAATCTTCACACCATCTTATTTTCTAGCTTAAACGCGCCATTCCGGACAACTTTTTCCTAAGGATCATTTTGCCGAAAATGCTCCAATTCGCCAGAATTCGCGAAAGTACACGAATTTTACCGCTTTCAGACAGCAGACTTTGAACGCGTTTTCGAAGCAGCTCCGAACTCCAAAACATGACTTCCATATAGCCAAATCGAAGAGAATTTCGCGCTTTACAACTTTGGTCTAAAGGGACTTTGGCAAGAAACGCACCTTTTGAGAAATATAGGCCAAAACAGTCCGGAGTATTTTGTGCAAAACGGGAATTTTGGTGAAAATGGGTTTTTGAGTGTAGCGGGGCCCACGGCCGGAGTTGGCTGGCCAGCGGGCGGTGGCGGGCCTGATGGACGTGGGGGAGGGTGCCAAGGGCGGTGGTGGGGCCCGTGGTGGCCGCGGTGGTGATTGGTGATTTGGGGGTTTAGGGTTCATGAAAAGAGGAGAGAGGAGGAGGAAGAGGAGGAGGAGGGGAAGAGGAGGAGGGGGTGCGGTCGGCGGTCGGAGGCCGGTGGTGGCTGGTGGAGGAGGGGACAGCGGCAAAGGGGGGGGAGCTCCCCATTAAAGAGGAAAAAAAGAAAAGAGAGGAAGAGAGAAAGTGAGAAAGAAAAGGAAGGAAAGTGGCTTATATGTCTGTTTCTCTCCAATCATCCGAATGCCGACGATCTCCAAATGCCACGGATTTCGGATACGACATAGTAGACCTGAAGACGAGTCCAACGAAACAAGTTTCGTCGAATTCCGAGTTCGTTTGACCGTCCGTTAAAATTCTCAAAAATGCTCAGATAAGCTCTAAAAATGCGATTTTGGCGCACTATTTCTTCTTGCACGCTCACATGCTAACTCCAAAGATCATGCCCTTTTGGATTTAACCATTATTAGACGATACAAATCCAGAAAAAAAAAGTAGAATCGAATTCCGAGGTCGTATCAATAATGTTCCTTTGTAAAATGACTGTCCGCTTTTGAACAAATGGTTTTGCTTCGCACGGCCACATACTGACTCTGTTCGACGCGCCCTTTGGAACTCAACAATGATTTGTCATTGTGAATCCATAATAATTTATCTTGTCGAATTCTGAGCTCGTATGTAAAATTTCACTTTTTAAGGGCTATGTTTTGCTAACCGAAAAGCTCCTGCCTATTGCCACTATTCCGAATATCGAAATATATCGAAGCTTATACTTTTCGGAGTTCTAAACGGCATTTTGAACTCAATGGAAGTGGTTTCGAGTCCAAATTCATCCGTATGCAAAATTTGACTTTTTGGACCATGTATAATTTACATAGCGACTATTCTGAATTTTCAACTGGGCATAACTTTTGATTCCCGCTATGAAATTTCGATTCTTCAGATTCGTTGGAAAGATATTCTCAACTAGATTCTAATATTTTTAGTTTCACCAAAATCCGGTTTATTTTGAATCCTGTACATTCATTTGAAGTTTGAAATCGAATTATCGAACTACCGCGCCATTTTCAATTCCTTTTATAATTATATATAATTATTTATATTTTAACGATGATGTATATAAATATATACGTTCTAATTCTATTCAAAATAAATTTCTCGTCATTATTATTTAAAATAATTCATTTTAAATATTCAAAATTCATTAAAATTGCCAAAATAAATTTTTTTAAACTGGCTCGCATTTCCGGGTTGTTACATTCTCCCCCACTTAAAACTTTTCGTCCCCGAAAAGGAAAGAAGCCGAAAGTTGTTTTAAAAACCAACTCAACATTCATTTTGGCTTCCGTTCTCCAACTTTTCAGTTTCTGAGAATTTTCAAATTCTTCAAAAATTTGGCTAACACCCGGAATTTTCGACAAATTTCGCCATAACCTCCTTTGTACGGGGAGGGGTTTGGAAATTTATTGGGCCGTATTAGGTACCCAATAAATTCTGTAAAGCATACACATATTTATAGTGATATAATCTGGTGTTTACAGGGGAGCGTGTATAGATAATAACTCCAGAGAATAAATTCTCGTCACCCTGTCAAAGCCTGAGGGAGTGTGTATTTTAATTGCTCCAGAGAATAAATTTTCGTCACCTCATCCCGTGTGGGAAATAAATAATCCATGTGCCGTATCTAATGACTAGAGAGACGTGATTATTGTCAACTCCAGACCCATGTGGGGTTTTTATTAATCTGGCAATTTTACCGTTACAATTTTATATTGTCCATATCAGTCATCGGTTCAACCTGTAATATATAGTCATCGCCATACAAGCCTCTCGCTCGTATGGTAAATCTTCCACCTCGTCACACAAGCTCCAAATGCTTGTGTGGTATATGATGAAGTATGCGATATTAAGAAGTATGCCATCTTCAGGAAGTATGACATGCAATGTAGTTCAAAATTAATTGTTACTATCCTATGGCGACATTTATTAATTACACACGGAATAACCAGCACTCCTCATCCAATGGCACTCACAGGAGTTGATATAATAATAAAAGTGCGCATCCAACTCATTAAGGTTTACCTATTTGTCGGGCACGCAAATAAATTCTTTACTCAATAGCTAATCCATTTACCTGTTCAAACATATATATGTATATGCATGCATTTGCAAATAATTTACAATACAATTCAATATTTGGTTCAATTAAGCCTAAATTCACCATTCATTCACATAATGATTTAAATAAATAATCATACAACACAACCATCAATCAATTAGTGAATTAGTTTTTCAAATTCATAATTTTGATACATATACAAAAAATCCTGTTTTTGATGCCAAATCACAACAAATAAATCTATCTATATTAGTTTTGGTTCTCACACCAGTCTAATGGAAATATATAGATATCACACCTTCGAAACACGAAAATAAATACTGGTGATGGCGCGCCATCATCAGAATCATGTCCGGGTGACTAGAATGCGATTCTATATCTATCCAATATATTAAAACTTCGAATATATGTTCATGACGCGTATATGCAAAATCTTTATATATTGGATTGTCCAAATTCAATATAAATAAATATTCAAATACGTATAAAACAATTTAAATTTTCAAAACAATATTGTTTTCATTTGAAAAATATACTCTTCACACCCATTCTAGGATACTACTGATCCCATCTCTAACGAGTCATTCTAATTGGATATTACTAATCCAATATCTGATGGATTCTTTCATATGGTTCTAATGTGTCTTGTTCACGAGCTCTGTAAACCAAAGCTCTGATACCAAACTGACACGACCCGAACTCCCCCGTGAAGGAAAGCACGGATGGCGTTGAGGACAAGACAAATCAGAACGCAGACGGAAGAACATTTCATTGGATATTACAACAATTCCATCAGATTACAAGAATATACAGAGTATGAATAAATATTATACAACAGAAAAATATCAGAGATTACAATAAATTACATTTAAATACATCGCATCGGAAAATAATACAAAACACAACTAGAAGTAATACACGGAAACAGAGCTTTCCGAGCATCGTTCCAGCTGTAAATCAGGATCCTGTGAATATAAATCTGCAAAACCATAACTACTAGCTGCCCGTGCAGAAAATAGGGGCACCCAGAGTTTAGGTTAAAACAATAAACTCCAGGTCAGTCATGGGACTGGTGCGAGAACTAAAACAGTTATTAATCTTTATTTTAAAGTTCGGTAAATCAAGGGACCACGCCGTATGACACAGAACGGGTTTCCGCCCAAGAATACCAGTGCATTAAACAAACAGCGCAATGCTAAATAAAGAAAAATGAAGCTGTTATAAGACCCAGGTCCCATCACACGGTGCAACACAAGCCGGAGGATAGGGTTTTCCCTTATAACAGCCAAATATGCTTGGTACGTTTAAAACAAATCATTTGATACTATTATAAGTGTATAGTGTCAGAACAATTTCAATCATAAATATCAATCCTAGGCGGCATGGGTACCATATATCATGTCGCCATACTAGTTCTACAATTAAAACCGCAATATCAAGTATTGGAAATTGGATTCCATCACGAGTCGAGGCAAGGGGCAAGCTCCTCTCCGATTCGAGACACTCTAGCAAATGTCCCAGGACCCCACTATGATCCTTGGATCTTCAGGGCCGGTCCTCTCTTACTTTTGAGGATTAGTTATTCCTGAGCACACGTTTCCCGGTCCTTACAGACTTATATCCGAGACGCCTCGCATTCCAACAACCACACAGGTGAAAAGTATATAAATGTCAGGGCTGGTAGGTCACTGACACCACCCTTGCTAGAAAGAAACGTCGTGCTCTCCCTGCAGTCACTATCCCGTTTTTGACTCATACCGAGGTGTGAGGCTCGCGAATTCACGTTATACACAAAGCTACGCCACACAGGCCGTGCTTTGATCATCAACCACAAGACTTTGCTTTTCAACAGAAGCCTTGATCAATTGCCACTTACGCGTGCCACACTGGCAATTCATGCCATGCGACTGATGTCCATCGATATACAACCTCTGAGCTCGTACGTCTCAGAGAAGGGCGTTAAGCAAGAGAATAAATTCTCCGCCGCCAAACAGATGTATATTTAATAGAGATCAATCAACACAGAATAAAATCCAATGTCAGACACACAATCCATTTACAAGTTCGTTCTGGGTCTGAACGAAACCGGAGGCACTTTCCTCGCATATCCATCCATCTCCAAGTACGTCTGGACGATCACCAACTGTTTCCCTCATCTTGGGTGTACAGCCCAATCAAGATCATCAGTAATCACCCAAACGATGTGAAGACTTCCGGTCTTCAACCACCGTCTTCATCTTCGACATCTCGTCGAATCGGTTATTCAGAATGGGTATAAACCCGACCTTTCTGAATAACCCACGTATATGATAAAAAAATGTTACACAAACACAACAAACGCCTCATTCCAATTCAGAATGTTCTTTTATTCACAAAATCATATTCTTAGGGAAAGGTTCCCATTAATTTTATCCAAGATAAATTCTTCTAAATTTATTCTTTAATCTTCCTTCGGATATCATTTCAAACTAGTCGGGATTAGCGAACCACACCGAAGTAATTATTTATTTTATTTCCCAATCCCAACCTATTCATCCCCTGGAGCAAAACTGGTAATACTCCATATCTAACACCACAGTATTATCGGGAAAATTAATTACCATTTCACGTTCAAATCTAATTAAAGATTTAACTATCGCTTTGGAGCAAAACTAGTGGTACTCCATTCTCGATCACCTTTCAGATTTGATAATTTAAATTATCAATTCACATTTCAATCTAATTAAAGATTCATTGAAATTCCACTTAGTTTTAATCTTCTCAAAAATCAACATCCTGCCTTCAACTGGGTTAAAGAACCAATGTCATATAAAACACGGTTCACGATAAACCCAAATCACATTTGATATTAAATACAAGGCTCTGAATAGAAAATATACTGGCTTATATTCAGTATCAAATTCTGAAACCAACAAATATCGTATTGGAAATAACGATATAAAATATATCTTTCAAATTCCCATAACAATATCTGTATAGTCACGAAATCCAATATCGAAATATTCCAAAGACAATTTCGATTCAGATCCACTTCCACTTTATATATATTGGAAATTCTGGTTATTTTCAAAACCGATTCAAATTCAATTTATTCATTTCAAAAATAAATTGGTTTTAGATCTAGTTCAAAACTAGTTCATTTCGACAAAAATCCATTTTTATCCTTTCAAATATGGAGTTTTTCATCCCAGTTCTTTCCAATTCACATATTATGATTTTACACAAATTATTAATAATTTTATCAAGGCCCGTACAGTCGATTTCCATCAACGGCCATCGAACTGCACTTACAGCGACCTTTTTCAAATTTGATTTGGACATAATTCCAAATCCAACCGTTGGATTTCAAATTTATAATATTCATTGGAAAGCTCTTTTCGATATGAACCTAATGGTTCTGGTTTTAGGAGAATCCGACGGTCGGATCTCCCGCAACGTCAATTCAAAGTCAATGGTCGAAATTCACGAACTACCGCGGCGCGGCGCGTTCTATTCAGGCCATTATATATATATAATATATATATTATATATATTTCGTCGATTTCCTTTTTAAAAAGTATTTTATAAATTCTTTTAAATTCGTTTTCCAAACCATTTCAACTCTATATTCAATTTCAAATCAAAATTGAATATTTCCTATCATTACTATATAAATGATAATATTTTCAAAACGTTATATTTTGAAATCACAACCTTTTCCATATTCATTATAAAAACGAATATAATCGATATAAATATCGTTCACGTCAAAATAGCGCAACTCCAATCAACACGACTTTATATATTTCAATAAATTCATTATTCTATTCAAAAAATGAATATTTGTTCTATTCAACACATGAATCTATATTTCTTTCAACACATGACTAATCTCAACACATGAGTACTGTCCACACACGACTATTTTTGTTATGTAAAATATTTTATAAAATTATGGTATCTATCGTTTGATTTTCAATCAGACTCCACCGTGAAGTAGTTCTAATTTTAAATATGATAAAGATGTAAATTTTATTGTTAAAACATTTTACTCGACACATGAATAGCTTCAACACATGAACATCGTCAACACATGACTATTTTTATATTCAACACATGAATTTTCGTTTATAATATTCCTTATTTTCCCGATTGGAATGAGGCCCAATCAATTACCATATAACGTTAATTATATGGATTCCATACAACACATGTATATAATAGCAATGATAAACAATCAACCATCATCCAAGGTGCACCACACAACTGCATAAGCATCAAATATAAATAATTAACGCATACACAGCCTGTCGACTAATCGATCGACATACAATTAAATAATTGGGATTAGTGTACGCCAAATTTCATCCCAACACCCGTGTGGGGTTTCAAATCAACAAACACAAATTTTTATTTGTGCAGTTGGGCGATGTGTAAAGTTTATCGTCCCAATCAATATTAGTGAAATCAGTGTATATAAACAAATCGGCTGATTTACTTATAATTATTTATTTATTCACTTTCACGTTAAAAACTATATTTTTAACGATAATTAATTTATTTCAACCATCTACAATTTATTATCGATTTCACATCAACATCACAAACAATTTCACAACACATCAAACAAACATACAAGCCGTCCATGGTCTGTGGACGACGGGTGTCGGGTGCTGCTAAGCACGGTCTGCATCCTAGTATATATATAACTAGAAAAAGAAATTTAGAGTGAGAAGTTCTCACCTATAGCTAATCCAATACCACGACTCTTCTTATGTAGAAATCTTCGTCTATCTCGCCTTTTTGTCAATTTCACTGCCCGTAGTCACTACATATATAAAAATCACATTTTATATTGTTGCTATGTATATAAAAATCACATTTTTATACTACTACTATATAGATAAAAATTCTATTTTTATACTGCTGTTCATATAGTAAAGATCAAATCTTTACTATCTATATAACATAAAAATCGTATTTTTATTATCTCTACTATGTAAAAATCATATTTTTATTCTTCCTATAATATAAAAATCATATTTTTATTCTACTTCATTCGTCAAAAACCATAGAAGCTTTAAAGCGGAGAAAACTCACTTTTTTTCTAACGCCCGGATTCGCTGTTCGGGTTCTAGAATTTGCAAACGAGCTTCAATCTTCACACCACCTTATTTTCTAGTTTAAACGCGCCATTCCGGACAACTTTCGCCTAAGGCTCTTTTTGCCGAAAATGCTCCAATTCGCCAGAATTCGCGAAAGTACACGAATTTTACCGCTTTCAGACAACAGACTTTGAACGCTTTTTCCGAGCAGCTCCGAACTCCAAAACATGACTTCCATTTAGCCAAATCAAAGAGAATTTCGCTCTCTACAACTTTGGTCTAGAGGGACTTTGGTCAGAAACGCACCGTTTGAGAGATATAGGCCAAAACAGTCCGGGGTATTTTATGCAAAACGGGAATTTTGGTGAAAATGAGTTTTTGAGTGTAGCGGGGCTCACGGCCGGAGTTGGCTGGCCAGCGGGCCGGATGGACGTGGGGGAGGGGGCCAAGGGCAGTGGTGGGGCCCGTGGTGGCCGCGGTGGTGGTGGTTGGTGATTTGGGGGTTTAGGGTTCATGAAAAGAGGAGAGAGGAGGAGGAAGAGGAGGAGGAGGGGAAGAGGAGGAGGGGGTGCGGTCGGCGGTCGGAGGCCGGTGGTGGCTGATGGAGGAGGGGGCAGCGGCAAAGGGGGTGGAGCTCCCCATTAAAGAGGAAAAAGAAGAAAAGAGAGGAAGAGATAAAGTGAGAAAGAAAAGGAAGGAAAGTGGCTTATATCCCTGTTTCTCTCCAATCATCCGAATGCCGACGATCTCCAAATGACGCGGATTTCGGACACGACATAGTAGACGTGAAGATGAGTCCAACGAAACAAGTTTCGTCGAATTCCGAGTTCATTTGACCGTCCGTTAAAATTCTCAAAAATGCTCAGATAAGCTCTAAAAATGCGATTTTGGCGCACCATTTCTTCTTGCACGCTCACATGCTAACTCCAAAGATCATGCCCTTTTGGATTTAACCATTATTAGACGATACGAATCCAAAAAAAAGTAGAATCGAATTCCGAGGTCGTATCAATAATGTTCCTTTGTAAAATGACAGTCCGCTTTTGAACAAATGGTTTTGTTTCGCACGGCCACATACTGACTCCGTTCGATGCGCCCTTTGGAACTCAACAATGATTTGTCATTGTGAATCCATAAAAATTTATCTCGTCGAATTCTGAGCTCGTATGTAAAATTTCACTTTTTAAGGGTTATGTTTTGCTAACCGAAAAGCTCCTGCCTATTGCCACTATTCCGGATATCGGAATATATCGAAGCTTATACTTTTCGGAGTTCTAAACGGCATTTTGAACTCAATGGAAGTGGTTTCGAGTCCAAATTCATCCGTATGCAAAATTTGACTTTTTGGGCCATGTATAATTTACATAGCGACTATTCTGAATTTTCAACTGGGCATAACTTTTGATTCCTGCTATGAAATTTCGATTTTTCAGATTCGTTGGAAAGATATTCTCAACTAGATTATAATATTTTTGGTTTCGCCAAAATCCGGTTTATTTTGAATCCTGTACATTCATTTGAAGTTTGAAATCGAATTATCGAACTACCGCGCCATTTTCAGTTCCTTTTATAATTATATATAATTATTTATATTCTAACGACGATGTATATAAATATATACGTTCTAATTCTGTTCAAAATAAATTTCTCGTCGTTATTATTTAAAATAATTCATTTTAAATATTCAAAATTCATTAAAATTGCCAAAATAAAATTTTTTAAACTGGCTCGCATTTCCGGGTTGTTACATAGTAGTTTTTAATTGTCAAATCCTGATAAGGTTTGGTTCGAGTATTATCCATACTCGTACTGAAAGGGAGAAGTTTGTCATATCCTGATAGTTAGAGTATTAGCGTTGGTATTAACCATACTTGAAGGAGGAGCATAAGCCATGGTCGGTTTTTTAAAGTTGGCGAGTATCAACCATACTCGGCTTAGTAAAGGGGGGAGAGTATTAACCATACTCGGCTTAAAAGTTTTGGGGAGTATTAACCATACCCGGTTTAAAAGATTTACCGAGTATTAACCATACTCGGCTTGAAAAGTTTGGCGAGCATTAACCATACTCAGCTTGAAGAGTTTGGCGAGCATTAACCATACTCGGCTTAAAGAGTTTGGCGAGCATTCACCATACTCAGCTTAAAGAGTTTGGCGAGCATTAACCATACTTGGCTTAAAGAGTTTGGTAAGCATTAACCATACTCGGCTTAAAGTGTTTGTTTAAGTATGGTGCCAGACAGTGACCATGCTTGGTTTAAAGATGGTGGCTAGCACTGACCATACTTCGCAAACATTAACCATGCTCGACTTAGATTAAGGATCCTTCCAAATTTTTATAGGATGCTTGAATCGATCAAACATAATCCTTTTTCGAGAGAGAAAATTTATTGCTGCTAATAAGCTATTATAGAAACAAATCCTAATAGGTTAATAGTTGAATCCAGAGCATGCCAAGTGATTAAATTGTTGGAAAATGGAGTTTTGATGACAACAACCTTGTCTCAATTATCATTTATTATAGAATATACAAGCATATATATATATATGCAGGATTTGTATACAGGACTTAAATACTGAAGGTTGTACAGTTTTAGAGTTTCAAGAAGATATTCATGATTCAGAAGAGATTCAAAACTCATGATTTATCAATTTATCAGATTTCAAAAGTATAAGAAAAATATAGTAATAGAGTCTAGTTCATATGTAAAACTCTGAATAACACTCCAGGTACAAATTCTATTTTTTTCAAATTTCAAATTCTCTTTTTCAAATTTCAAATTCTCTTTTTCAAATTTTCAAAATACTGATTTTCAAATTTCTAACTCTAATTTCAAATTATTTTACTTTTGATTTCAAACATATAAGTTTAAAGTTTTAATATATATATATATATGTGTGTTTGTATAAGTTTGTATAATATATAGTTTTATAGTTTTAAACCTTATAACTTTATAAATATGTATATGATTTCAAACTTTAGAATATTTATTTTATTACATTTTGATTAAATAATTTCAAACTTATGATTTCAAATATATTTCCTAATTTATAAGTATTCTTATTTTTATAGTTTTATTAAATACATTTTACTAAGTTTATATTTGATTCTTCATATAAAATTTTGTTTATATAGTTTATAAATATCTCTTTATAAAACCCTATATATATGTTTATAATTATATTATATATAATTTTTATATCACATATATATTAATTACTTAATCATATGTTTAAATAATATTTTCTTATGTTTTTATACTTGAAAAATAATGTTTAAACAACTAGTTTTGTTTCAGGAATTTCCTGAATATATATTTGTTTAAATACTTTAAAAATGATTTGAAAATGAAATATATGGTGGATATGTCGACATACAACTGTCAGAAATTTAAATTTCAAAGAAATTGACTTTTCACTATTTGTAACGTTCCAGAAGCGTTGCAACCTTTCAAATCATATAAATAGGGGTTGATTTCGAATTTTTTATTATTCTTGTTCTCCATCTTCACCCCTCTTCATTCATTCATTAATATTTCTTATTTTATTGATTTTTACTTTTCTACTTTGCCGATTTCTATTCTAATTACATAAAACTTCTTCTTTTCTCACTCTCTACTCATTACTCTCTGAATTGAAGTGCTATTGAAGAGTTATAGGGTTGTTATAATCTTTTGGGAAGTGTTTGGTAAAGAATGTGTTCCTTGTAGCCCTAAAATCAATGAATGGAGCGGTGTTAACCCTGTAGCCATGAAATCAAGGGGAATATATTTGATCAAGTGTGTTTGGAGCGATGTTAACCTTGTAGCTGTGAAATTAAGGGTGGTGGAATAGGTGTTAACCTTGTAGGTATGAAATAAAAGGTGTTGTACTTGGATATTGATATAGTAATAAAACTCTATGCAATCCAACATTGCGTAGGTCTAGACGTAGGAGTGATCAAAAACAGTATAAAATCTAGTGTACTCTTTCCTTTTTCTGCATTTTATTTTTGTTTATTTCTGTGTTTGTGTTTGATTCTGTGTCTTTAATCATCTCTATTGTGTGTGATTCATATAGTAGATCATATAAGTTTTAGATATTCATAAATTCCTTATAAACATTATTCACCCCCCTTTATTGTTAGTCTTGTTGTAAGATTCGCATTCCATAACAATTGGTATCAGAGTAAGGTTTTTCAAAAAGTTCATAATCTTATTTATGAAAATATTAAATGGCAAATTTTGAACACTAGTTTAATTCATGCATTGCATCTGTATTAGATGAGTTTGCATTCAATTTTATTAAAAAAAAACAAGTTATCATGATATGATTTCTCGAAAAGTTTAATCAGAAAATCATCATGATGTTATTATCTTAAATTACAATTAGTTATTTGGAAAAGTCGCTTGATTCTATGAAAAGATGTGTTGTTTTGCCGGAAAGGTAGTTATATCTGATGATTGTAGGCCAAAGACACCAAGATGATCGTTCCTCAAAAGAAGAGTTTATGAAGGGATATGACTTTTGGGCTTATAGTAGTTGATATAATAATAACAAAAATTCATCAATAAAGAGGAAAAGGGCATACACAGCAACTTTAGATGATTCAAATTCATCATCAAGTGATGAAGAGTCAGAAACCAGAAATTCAAATATGTATTTCACAACGATTCAGAATTCAGAAAATGTCGAAGAAATGGATCTAAAAACCGGGTACGCCTTAATTTTTAATTGGTTGAATGGATGCTTTTTGATGTTTTGATTGCTTGCTTTGTTTGAATTTTGAATTTAAAACTTGAATTTTAAAATTTAAATTTTGAAATTCAAAATAATAATAAAATAAATAATAATAAATATAATAATATAATAAATTTTAGTTGTATGTTAGGATCAATATTATTTCAGGAAATAATAAAATCTGAAATATAAAACATTAATATAACAAAACAAAAGTCAAAACAACATGTTCTTTGAAATTCTACATGTATGTCGACATACATAAATGGGCATGTCGACATATGTACCAATAAATGAAATTAAAATTTTGAGTTTCAAAAGCTTAAACTTTCAAACTTCCCTCCATCTTTTAATAAGAAAATGCTAGTTCAAATTCTAGTTATTAACTTTGTCTGTCTAATTATTTTCTTATATCTCGCTTCAAAATATATATAAATTAATAAAATTATATAGACATGTTAATATGATATACAGAATTAATATAAAATATGAATTTATTTATCTTTTATATATGGTTTAAACGTACGTAGTTTAACTTATATATTGTTAATATGATTTCATAACAATTTAGGGTTACAGTATCACAAATACTATTTGTAACTTAATACTAATTTTGATTTCTTATTAAGATTTATAAAATTTTAATATTTAACTTATATTTTGGTGAAAAAATAATATATATATATATATATATGTCTTAAATATGTAGTTATAGTTTAATTTATATCCAGATTTCATAATTTTATGACCATAGATTTCTTTTAAAATTTTTAATATATAAATGGTTCTTTAGAAAATTAATATGTTTTGATTTCCAAAATTTTAAAGTTAAAAATTTATTTGTATCAAATGACTAATGAATATCTAATAATAAATTAAATTTTTAGTCCATTTTAAAATTAGTTTTTATACAAACAATTATGAATATATGTTTACTTCATATGATAAAATTACATATATTTTTTAAAAAAAAAAGATCTTCAATATTACTACATTTTAAAGAAGCACCTTGCTAATATTATCAAACTCCACATTTCTCATAGAATTATTCTAAATATTTATCTATTATGAATACAGTGAAACTTTTGTCTTTACTATCCTTTCAATCTCTTTCATAAGTATTATTAACCTAAGTCTAGAAATTAATATATATTACTTGTTTGATTGAAATAATTTATAATATATATGTATATGCATAATAGTTAGATAGTACTTTGAATATATTTTACCAAAATGGATATCATCACCGAATCATTATGCATATTATCATTACACACATCATTATTATAAATTACAGTGTATTCCAAATTAATATCATTCACATCATAAATTGCATTTCATTTAATATATCATTTTATATTGCTTTGCATATGACATACATTTCATACTACATTATAACCAATTTACTGCACATACTGCATCACGTAACAAGTGTACTATATGGGGAATTATTGTCTTAGAAATATATAGGATTATTAAAACGTAACATATTTACTTTGAATTAATTTGCTTGTTTGGCTTAATTAACTTGTTTAGCTTGATTGAATTAATTCGCTTCATTAACTTGTTAGGCCTGATTGATTTCATTGACTTGTTTGACATGGTTGAATTTCATTAGTGGTTGATAGGAAATATGCTTATGCATTGTAGTTGATAGGAGCTTTATAGGTTTTAGGATAAATATAAGTTACATGAAATATTTGGTTTTATGTTTGAATTTATTTTAATTGATGTTTTGTGACAACAAAAGTTAAATTGATTGATTGTCTAGATTAAATTGCTTTACTTATATCATAATTTTAAGGATATCTTATCAGAGTTATTTCTTAGTCTAGATTAAAACCTTATTATAGTTTTTAAGGGAAATAGAGTTTAAGATAGGTTTAGTCTTGTATTATATTACGAGGAGTTTTAGAGTTTCTATCGATTAGTTGTAGGCCCAAGAAGTGTTTTTTAGACATGTATTTTTCTTTGGTTGATTTAATTGTTTGGATTGATTTGCTTGTTTAAATTGATTATAAATATTGATTGGTTTGCTTAGTTTATTATCCTAGACTAGTATAGACATAATTTTAGGGGCAGTTATAATATTTTAAGTTTAGAATCATAGATTTAGAGGGAAATATAAGGAATATTATATAGTTATTAGGATCATTTATAACATTGATTTATGGGGAGTATAACTTGGTTTAGTCTACTATAGGTATAGTATAGTCTTGTATAGGGTACTTTTCGATAATGATAAAGGGGGGAAATTATAAAATAGGTATAGTATAGTTTAAGGGGGAGCTAGAATGAGTTCATGGTGAAAGGGGGAGTAATTGAAGAATAAGATTATCAGGTATGAATATTTTACAAACCAAGATTTTTTTTCAATAGAAAGGAAAATATAATATAACAAAAGCGACAACCTAGCCATTCCCCAACAGCTCATGAAAATGGATTCCATAGAAAGCAGAATTCATGCACACATACAAACAAGGTAAACGGAACAAAACATGTAAACCATCAGGCGGACAATAACCTAGCTCAAGCTAAGCAATAGACAGTGCAGAGGAAGCCTCAGCAGATGGACACCAAAGCGAAAATCGGAGTTGAAAACCCCTAGCTCCACAAGAGACATAGAGCTGAAGCAATGCACCAGGCCTCTCAGAAATGCAATTGGCGAAGGCTGGAAAAAACCAAACTGATGGCCTTGAGCTTGTGAAACAACTTGGTCCATAAGCTCTGATAAATCCTAGGTGGCTAGCAAAGGCATAAAAAGCATCAAATCTCCCGATCCACTAATAGCTCCAGCTGATCCTGCTTCTGTAAGTCCACCTAGGATGAAGAACCAAAAACATCATCCAGCTCCAGGCAGATCAAATCCAATAACCTATAAACTAGGATCTGCACAACTAGCAAACAAAATAGGGGGGTAGTGACAGTAAGGGATAAAAGAAGATGTACACAAAAACATGTAAGTAAGAAATCAACCAATACCGGCTTTGGGAGTGGTTTCCACTGATGAAACATCAGAGGTAACATCCAATCTCCTTGAGCAGGTGCCAAAGACGCCTTTGAAAGGCTTACCACAAAACTCTAAGAACACATCACTCCTAACTTTTCGGATAATGGTAGGAGGTTCCACGGTCATTTTGTCAAATACTGCCTTATTCCGCAAGCACTAGATGTGCCATCAGATAAGACTCGTAAAGACTTACCTGAGACGCTGGACCACTAGAATCTCAGTGAATCTTCAATCGAAGTGGCATGACCTCGGCAACCCATCAGATTCCCAAAGTAATTCCAGACTACCCTGGTACAAGACCCAGAGAACAACAAATGAAAAGTGGATTCAAAGCATCTAGAACAGCAACACCTGCATCTAGATACGAAAAGAATGTCGATTCGCTAAAAGTTCTCATATATAGGTTAACCATCATGCAAGATTTTCCATATAAACAGAGGGATCTTCAGAGGAAGACACATCCTAGACGAAAGAGAAAAGATGGAGATGTTGACCAGGAGTGCGCAATGAATTCCATGACGCCATAAGTGAGAAGGGAATGTCATCCCAAATGGGACTTCCTCCATGAGCATCCGTTAAGGCCTTCACGAATTGCATCCGTTTCCACATCTCACTAGTGTAGGATGTGATACTGTGTAATTATTACCTACCAACCTACGGTACTTGGCATGGAGGAATGTCACTCAGAGAGAATTGTTCCCTCCAAAGCTCGCCCATAGCTTGCTACTAAAGGCCGAACAGATATCCTTTGGGTTATGGAGACCCAAGCCTCCCTCACTTTTGGGACGACCAGCAGAGTTCGAAGAAATCGAGTGGTGGCGAGAATCGTTATCTTTCGATTCCCAGAAAAAGGAAGAAGCCAAGGAAAGGTAAGCGCGGAAGAAGGAAGCAGTGGGAGTGATAGCAGCAAAGATATGAGATCCCATAGAGTCAAGGACAGACTTAATGAGGGCTAGTCTGCCAGCCTGAGAAAAGAGGGTAGTATTCCACCGAGTGATCTTACCCCTGACTTTGTCAGTTAGGGGATCGAAACGGGCGTTGAGTTTCCCACCTCGATACAATATAATACCAAGGTAAGGAAGCGGAAGCGAGACCGCTTTGAAACCTGTAGAAGTCTCGATCCAATATCAGATTTCTTCCGTATTGACAATGGAAAAATGGTCAAAAACTTTGATAGTTGGTTATTTTTCCGCTTCATGAATTCTGATATTTTGTACTTGAATTCTGATATTGTGATTTGAAAGGATGTAACCAAGCTTATTTTGGTTTCTGTTGTAATAAAGTTATAAATCATTCAAGTACTGTTTTATCTGTCTTGTAAGTTTCTGTTCTATTTACTAAAATGCTCCACCAAAGTTAAGGCATTCCCTTTGTGAGTGACCTTAACGGAGGTGGGGTGTTACACTTATATACACTCAAACTCAATCTAGGGAAATTACTAACCCTATCTCTATTGTGGTACGCCACAGAGCCAAGCTAATCACTCAACCTTCAGCTCTAATACCACTGTAACAAACAAGGATTTTCGACCCCGAAAATCAACATAGAATACCATGTCAACTATTCAAGAATTGGAAATACATGATCATTTACAGCAAGAAGTTAGAGGGTGAGAATAGAAAGAAAGAAAATAAGAATAGAAGAAGAAGAATACAGCTGAACGGAATCAGAGTAAACACCAACCTCACAGCATAATGAATAAAATGTATTATAACATAACTTTGAAATACAAAACTGTATTTGTACTTACGTTCATCATCATCAGAGTACATCGCATGTATATCACAGCGGAAATAAACTATATATATATCTAACTCTTAAGCCTCCTGCTCCATGCTCCTCCAAGTATATCTGTAAATCCCGACTACTTGACTGGCCATACAAATTTAGGCACCCAAGAGTTTAGGGAAAAACAAAACAAAATGAATTCTGGGTCATTCATGGGACTGGTGTGAGTAAACTCTAGTCATTCAGTTTAACTTTTCAAAATCCTTTTCGAAAGAAAAGATAATTGTAAGACCAATCCACACATGAACACTGATGGTTTTTACCTTACAATAACCCAAAACATTTTCAAAATCCATACTATTTTGATATTATAATAGTGTCTAATACAAGAAAATAACAATCTAGCAGAATGCTTACATATCACATTCTATGTATATAATATACAATCGAAAACTGCGGGCTCTTATTCGGTAATGGATTTCCAACTATGATAGGGTATGGAACCACCTTCCGATCGTTGTAGGGGATACACTGGAGTTCAACAAGAACATCTTGCTACTCAGCCACATAAGACCACCCATTCATTTCACTTGAATGTTCCGAATATTTTGTCACCTTACGGTTGGTATACCAACATAACCATTCCTAGGAGATACGGAAGTGAAAGAACTAACAAATATGAATATTCTCTAGATGGTGACAATATACCCTAATTGGGTGTGACCCACTTAGCCATTCTACCTGCCCAATTTTTGTCCTTTCCCGGTTGATGAGGCTTGAGGTCATAACGTATCTTTTGTAACATCTGGCCACTATTCACCTTGAATGCTACATCGTCGTACTCGCCAAATCACAAATTGATTCCCCCAAAAGTACCACTGGCATAAAGCTAAGAGAAACGATTTCTCCACCACCAAACATAAATACGTTTGAAGATATCAACTTATGTTATTTATTAGATATACTCTGTCAGACCTTCGTCCATTCAAGTTGCCCTGGGTCTGGACAAACCGAAGGCACTATTCTGTAAATCCATCTTAGGAAATTTCTACCTAGGATTTTCCAAAACAGCCCTTGCATAAACTCCATCTTCAATTATCTTCAGCATATTTGATTCGCAACGCTAATGCCCATACAGAGTGGTTTTCAGATAATAAACCTGATCCCGGTCTCTCCGTATTGAAAAAGGAAAAATGGTCAAAAACTTTGATAGTCGGTTATTTAACTATCAAAGGAAAACATAATACAAACAACGGTCGTATTTCCAAATGGAAATCTAACCGATCAACATCAATTCAACACTGAGCCCCTTTAAATAAATTTATCAATAACCATTTCATTTCCCAATTTCCCTTTAATATCTTTTACCCAAATATTTCCCAACTCGCTTAGTCTCTCACGATTTCTTAGAAAATGTTTCCATATATTCACAACTCCTTGTTTCCCGTATTTCGAAAATATACATTATTAATATTGGAAAATATTTCCATATCTTATTCATGCATCACTATTCCTTCAGTCCCTTACCGTAAATTAGTAAGTGAACAATTTCCTAAGTATCAACCTCGAAGACCGAAACCAACATCAGACCGATACCAAGAAAGCCATTTAACTTAACTAGTCTCCAGTCAGTTCTTAATTTCTTTAACTCCATTTCTTACTTCTAAAATCTTTTCATTTCTATACTTAGAACATCTCTGGTTATATCAGGAAAATATTTCCAAAATCCATTTATATAGATTTAAAACGAACGTTATATAAAACATTGATTGTAACGATAACGTTATAATACCTTCTTCCAAAATATTAAAAATATAACTTTGATTCTTTATTTCAGATAAATAAATAATTAATAAATAAATAATAAATAATCATGATTAAAAATGGAAGGTAAATGGTACCTTCCTGAATTCGATATAATCGAGTTTCACCTTATAACTCTCTTTCAAATAATCTGCATTCGATTAATGTTCCGAACATCGGAATAAACATACCATTTTAGGTCAACTCAAATTCTAAATCCAATGTTGAGTTTATCACTTCCAAAATTTACAAATATCCTTTTATTACCATTCCAATTTTTGCAAAACGTTTGCTTTTAAACCATTATTCACTTTAAATTGTGAATATTATTCCTTTACAGAAAACTGGATTCATTATATCAATCTAATCTTCATTTTTATTCAAAAATACCTTTACAGGTTTAAATCATGTTTATTGAGTTATTTTATAGATTCATATTTATAATTCATTTCATAAATTCCATTACACGCCAATTTCTAGTTAATTATATATTTAGTTTATAACTTAATCTCTATTACATATTTGAATATATATTATTGGTTTTAAACTAAATATTCACTATCTTGTCAATTCCTGAATTATATAATATATAATTTCTAAAAATCAATTATTTTAATAACATTCGACATCGTCAAGTTTAAATTATAAATCCTTACGAATTTATTTAGCTCTATTCCTATTTCGAACATCGAAATAATTTCATCGTTTTCTTTTGAAACGACTTCCCATTTCCCTCTTTCTAATTCACCCTTGGATTTACATACCCAACTTATTATTTAATAATAAATATTCCATTTCACTTTTAGATGTCATTTGTAAATTAAATTACTTGTTTTTATTATTAAAACAAGTTATCTAGCTGACTTGAAATTAAATTCTATTTAAAAATAGATTTCCCTTTTTAAAACTCGAGTCATTTTCCAATATATTTTACGGTATTTAAATACCAAATATTTCAGGTCAATGTTGTTTAAACACCCCAATCACACAATAATCAACACCAGATTATTTGTCACATCATATAATGCAATATATGAAAAACAATAATATAATTGTTGAGGAATCCTTCCTCCAACCTGTTTCCCTACATCCACAGATGTTAATCAACAATAATAACACTAATTTCATATCAATATGAAATATTATAATAAATGGGATCAAAATTTAACTAACAGTTTATATATATATATATATATATATATATAACTGTATCTGAAATTTCAACTAATTAATAAGCAATTCATCTAAACAACCACCACACAACAATCATTTATCTATATTAAATAACATTTATAAAATTATAAAATAGATCCGAGTAAGTGAGTTTACTCACCTTGTCCATTTATCGTTAAATAACGATAAACGTTCAGTTGATCATATCGAGCGTGTTAATTCACCTAAAATTGCAACGTGCTCCAAATGGTTCCAAACTAGTTCCACTATGTAGCCTTCGAATACACGATTCCAATGTGCCAAACCATTCGAAATTCTGATGTCCTATGATCAAGATATTACACTTATAAGTTAATGTAATAATTAATTTAAATTAAACTTAAACTATAAAACCATTTGGACCCTTACCTTTTTATTCGTTGGCCAATCACCGTTATTTAACAACCCACCTGCTCCAACACATCTTCTCCTTCCCGAACAAATTACCCTGCTTTTGTATATCATTACGCAAGCGATATATCCATTTTACGCATAGTAAACTCCATGCCTTAGCCACTCCATTCATCATATATTTTCACGCAAGAACCCATGATTTTCTCTGCTCATACCATCATAAACATACGCTCCAGGTTATTCCTTCCCACTTCAGTAAATACGCATGCTACCCTTCTCAAAAGTTCACCATTTCAAAATATTTTTGCTCACATAATACAACCACAAGCCCTGTACATCTCCCCCCATTACAAATGCAACGTTAACTCCATTCCAACCTTCCTACTTCTTGAACCGCAACTTGCTTCCATCACTTACATCACCACATCCACCTCTGCGTACACAGTTCGGAGCTCCACCCGGTATCCGCATACTTAGCCTCCTCGCGCCCAACTACGTTTGCACCATCGTACTCTCCCGGCATTGCATCACCACGTTTGAACTTCTCGTCGACTTCAGCCGCTCCTATACAGTGGCTAAGCCAAAAACAGTGAACCCATGTGAAGCCTTTGATTCATGGATTCCACATATACATACGGTTTGGGTTTATTTGTTTTCATGAGGCACCTTTTGTTTGTTTTAAACTTGAAAGCAATGACTTTATCTGAGTGTTTATTTCAAGAGAATAAATGAGCTCCTTCTCATGCTTATATAGACATCAAATTCCTTGATTGCCAAGGAATAAACGGTAGGGTAGCTGGAAAAATATCAGTAGCTTGCAATATGAAACTTTGATTTGCTTAGACATGGGTAGGCTTGCGTAGTAGTAGGATTGTAGTGATGTATTTACTTTGTAGAAGCTTAACTCTTAAATTCTAGGGTGTAGTGTTTTCAGTGGTATATGGTAGTGTTAGCGAGGGTAAGCCTACGTGACTTGAAATTTCAATGTGCGTGATTTCTTTTCTAGGAGAAAAAGAAATAGAACTAGGCTTACGGAATTAATATATAACTTGATTAAAAGACTAATGTTATCAAATAGATTGATACACATCTGTGCTTGAAATCACATTGGTTATTGAGTATCCATATAAATGCACATGGGTATTGTAACGACCCGGATTTTGGTCGATTTATTTTAAATATTTAATATTATTTTAAATATTGAGTTAATAATATAAATGAATTTTTGTACTGAATTATCGATTTCATTATCCAAATACAGTTTATTTCGAATATATATAATTATCATAATACGAGAATCTAAAATAATTCAATTTAGAATTTAAAACTTAGTCAAAAATAATTCAAATGATTAATATGAATTTTATTTGTATATAGAAAGATAATAATTGTAACACGCCATAATTTTATAATATTAAAATTGATAAATTAAAAAATACTTAATTTTTATAAGAAGAATTAAGGGAAGCGGGATGCGCCATTGCGTTTGCCTCAGAATTCTGCTTGAGATAGAGTTCGAGTTTGCGTAAAACGGGTACAGTATGAAGAAGTTATGGAGTTTATAAGATTTCAGTTTAAACCAGAATTAAAATAATAATTAAAATCAAATTCGAAATTCAAATCAGCAACAAGCGAGGTGGGCAGGAATTATTACGCTCTAGGGTGTCGACCCCCCTAGGGGAGTCAACATAGGTGTCGACCCCCCTATAGGGGTGTCGACATAGGTGTCGACCCTCTCTGTAGGGGTCAACCCCATCGGCTAGATTTGGACAGTGACGAATTTTGGAAGATTAGGGCTTATGTGGCATTCTCTGATTGGCTGGGTGATGTGTTTTTCTGGTTTGGATGGTTTAGATGGATCCTAACCTAATCTAAAGGCCCTAATACACCTAGAACATCTATAAAAGAGCCCTAAACCCAACCTTAATTTCATTACACAAATATATGGCGCCTCCATGTTGCTCAAAACTAAATTAACCTAGCTTCCACTAAAGTAAATCAAATTCGAGTTGGAAGATAAAAATCAAATTCTACAACAATGGTTTGGCTAATCAAATTCAGAATACAGAATTCATTTCTATTTTCTCTTCTACCACTGTGAGTCCACGTTACTTTCACTTATAATTAATTAAAAAGTAATTGCGATAAGTTTGTTAGTTGGACTATATGAACATGCCTGTTAGATGAATCATATCATGTTTGGTGAATTCTTATCCTTTAGATTCATACCTAAAGTTCATGTTCCATATGCCTTATTGGATCTATCTTACTGTTCTATGCCAGTTTATGTTCCAAATGCTAATTGGATCTATCTTATTATCCTATGTCAGTTTATGTTCCATATGCTAATTAGATCTATTTTGTTGCTCTATGCCAATTCGTATGCCTAATTAGATCTATTTTATTGTTCTATGCCAGTTCATACTTCTTATGCTTATTTTTGTGCCAGTTTTGATGTCATGGTTCTCTTCCCCTCTTCTCTTCTTTTCCTTTTTACAAGATTAGGCTAACTGCGAGCCTAACATATTATTATATGTACAAATGACGTGGGAACGTTGTCGGAAAAGTTTGGGGAAATTATTAAATAATATGCAGTTGGGCATAAAATGACTTGAAATCATGTAATTGATTTGGGGCATGAATTGGTACAATTTGTTTATATGAGATTATGGACATAAATTTGGATTAAAATGATGAACATAATTTAGATTCAAAATTATGGGTGTATATTATAATCCAAGATTTGAAATTGGGGATATGAATTGAGAAAGTGATAATGAACGCCTAAGACACAAGGTTAGATTCGGATTGCGGTATAAGACTGTCGGAACTGCTCGGCACATCCAGCAACCGCAATTTTGTAATCTAATGTGAGAGGTCAAAGGCAGAAATTAGATACGTAATAATGCAAAGACACGAGGTTAGATTCAGATTGCGATATAAGACTGCCCGGAACCGCCCGGCATATCTAGCAACCGCAAGACGACAATCTAATGTGGGAGGTCTTGCAAGATTACGGTTATAATGAATTAATAAACACTTAACCAAGATAAGACATGTAGTAAGACATGGGGGTTAATTGGGTGACATGGATGACATGAGAAATATAATTTGAAGAACTTAACCATGGTGAAACATGTAAGAAGACATGGGAATATGAAGGGATTAAGTGGGAATTCCTAGTGGGGACCAAGCTTAGGAGGGAAGCTTGTGTCAAGTGTGTGGACCCTTTTCAACCAGTAACCCAGTCTGTATCTATGTGAGCTCGAACTAGGTCATGGACAAGACACGCTTAGTGGGTTTGATTGTAAGAGGTCAATAAAGAGTTAGCGGTGGCAACACAACTCCAACGGAGTCATGTGCGTGCGTGGGCCCAGGCTGATAGGTAAGACGTTATTGCATCGTGTAGGTATAAGCCGTGCATTTTTAGTTGTATCGGGCTGCCACTTTAGGGAGTGATACACCCTACTGTGGGACCAGTACGGGTAACTACGAGTTAGGGAGCCGATCGAATAGGGAGGGTAGTGGGTACAACTAGTGGAGATAGGAGCAGGCGGCACCTATGACAGCAGCCAGGAGTACACAAAACTACCATTTTTATTATGATTAGTAAGAGGGATCAACTTTTAGTATGGGACTAGTATTGGTGCGGTGTAATTAGCGTTGGTGCGGTGTAGGAACTATCTTATAGTGATTAGAAGCGCAATCAACATTATATCCTGTTCACCTTGTCATACTTGCTTATGTTACAGTCATTTCTTATATCCAGTTTATGTCCTTATCCTGTTACTTTACTAATTATATAGTTAAAGTCATTGGACTCGCCAGACTTTATGTCTGAACTGTTTTGTTTCGCCTCTTTTCTTTCCTTCACCCCAGGTGCTCAGGGTGGGATTATTGGAGCTTAACTTGGATTTCTTTCTTCTTGAAGTACGTGGAAGTGTTGAGAGTAATGATCAGCTTTATCTCTTTTCCTTTATGGCTATTTGGAGTGGGATTATGATTTTACTTTTATGTACTCTGATAATAAGTTTGTTCAAGATGGATATTTATGTACTTGACTCTATTTTATATATTTGTCTTGTGATATTCTGTTATATACTCTTATAATACTCCATGAAAGTTAATGCATTCCCTTAGTAAGTGACATTAATGGACGTAGGGTGTTACAATAATAATAATTTATTTTCAACAAAGTTGATGGATTTAAATTTAAAATAATATTATATCGATTTAATATGGCACTTAAGAATAATTAATTTTCAAACGACCTTGGTTTTCGATGAAATTAATGTTATTGGGTCCGGAACGTCAAACCATAGCAGTGTGTCAATTTTCATCAAAATCAGGGCTCATCTATGATAGTTTTATTGTGTTACTTCATACTTAAGTAACGTAAATTATTATAATAATAAATCATTGGCTTCTGGGACACACTACCTCATTTAGCTTCCTTGACACACCATTTCCTATTATAAATAACATAGTCGATGCCCCAATCCTCTTGCTTATCCATCTCGTTCTTAGGCAAGCTTCAAAATCCCTCTTCACAAATTCGTTATTTAAAATCAAAAGAAGAATTCGATTCCTTCTTCATTTAAAAATAGCTAGTACCCCTCATCTCTTCTATTTTAGCCTGATTCCTCCTATAGATAAAAATAATTGAAGCCATTCCTCTTAAAAATCTTTCAAAAATTCGAAACCTCAACCGTAAATCGCGATTTCAGATGCGATAGGCTTGTTTACTCGAAAGCATCGATTTGGTAGGGATTCTACGAGGTGCGATGTAGTTCTTCGAGGTACGGAAATCAACGGCGGATCAAGAGTTCAAGTTTAATCCAAGCCGAGAAATTGTTTTGCAATTTGGATCTTGAATTTGCACTGATCGAGAGTTTCCGCACCCTGCTGTGTTTCTTCGTGGACTTTGATGATAAAAAGGATCGAGAGCATCAACCTCTCGTGTACAATATTGGGTTCGCTCATGATTCTGAATCCCGACAATTTATACCGTGTAGCCTAGGGCTGAGATTTCCTAAAGATTTGAAGCTGTGATCTGGAAAACAACATTGGTTGATGTTGAGGACTGTTGTAGTAGGGATTGCATGGTTCATCGTGAAGGAAGGGTGAGCGGGTTTTGATTCATACCTGTGAGCGTGATCAAATTTCATTATCATTAATCCAGGTAATTTAAGCCAAATTACATCGTTAAGATAAGATAATAGTGTGATTAATTATTTTAAATCAATGAAAACACGTAACCAATGTAAATTACTCGTACAATAACAGAATTGTGCGTAATGAAGTTCATTGAATTTGTATGGACAAAGGATAAAATATGCAATCGATTCGGAGTGCCTTGAAGCTTCCTGGAAATTTTGTCTAATTCTAGACAGTTGTTTAAAATTAGATAAAACAATGATAATCATCAAAAAAAATACAAGGCGAGTAAATCTCACTTAGATTTTATTAAGAATTATTTTATTAGTTAAAAGTAATTGTTTGTTGGTTGTTTGCATGGATTGAAATATTATTGTGGCCATTTTAAATATATATTAGTTATTTAGGATTGGTGTTTGTGGTAATTATATATATATATATATATATTGGTGGTTGGATATTTCCCGCAGTTCCATTAGCGGATGCATGCAGTATCATGAGCAGATGGCCCTATGCGCCCTACGCTATGATAGTGGGTGACCTTCTACACCGCGATATCCTACCTCGAAGCAAGATGTGTATTATTTATGTTGGCTAACGTTTGTGGATGTAGGGAAACAGGTTGGATTCACTGGGCCGCGATATCCCGCAGTTCCATTTATTACTGTTGTTTTCATATATATATATATATATATATATATATTATCATATATGATGTGTTATAAAACCCGTGATTTGATAATTGAGTGTTTTTGGATGTTTGAATATCACTGGGCCTAGATGTTAATTTATAAAAATATCATGAAAAGGAATTTTGTGATTTAAAAGGAAAATTCTATTTTTTTAATAGAATTTGAAATTTGAATGGACAAGGAATGTTAACTTGTTTATATAAATAAATCAAGTATTAAAAATTTATAAAGGATGTTTATAAATTAAATAATGCAGAAAACTGAAGTAAATTTATAAACGATGTTAGATCAAAATTTGGACCTAACACACAAATTGTTTTGAAACTTAAAGAGTTTCAACTGAAGAATGAGAAAAAAGGAAATAACACACAGAATTTATAGTGGTTTGGCGTTAACGAGCCTACGTCCACTTTATATATTATTGATTATACTTTGAAAGCTAATACAATCAAGGATTTCTCTCAATATTTTAGTATTTTGACAACAATGGCGGATTCAGTACTCAATATTGCCAAAAAGATCCCAAAAAATGCCAAACTCCGGGCTATTTATAGCTGATTTTGTCAGGCGGGTCGTGGTTACACGTGGCACGAATCCCGAGAACATCGGATCGCATCGCCACCGTTGAGGAAATAGTCAAATTAGCCGTTGTGGACAGGTGTCGCGATCTGCTTGAAAATCGGATCGTGCAGATGGGGAGAATTGGTCCAAATGACGGTTAGGGACACGTGTCGCTAGATCCGTGCGTCTCGGATCGCTGAAGACTAGCTCACGCTTGAACGGGTCAGAGGGTTCGCCACGCATCAGGGGATCAGATCGATCAACACTGGGCAACGACATATGTATGGATCAGATCGCATAGAGGTGTCGTTTCGCTGATGAAATAGGGGCGATCCGTCGAGACGCGATCCGATGGTGGGCGAGTCGATAGCGTGCGATCCGTCATCGGGCGAGTCGATGATGCGATCCATTCCTTCATATTCTTAGAGAACGTGGTTTCATGCTTTCTTCTTATGAATGATCCTGGGTGGCTTGGTCAAAAAGCGAGCCAACATTTTGCCCCCTCGAAGTATGTTTTATCGATGATGGAACATGCTTCGAAGCTATAGAATCGTCTTTTCTCAACGAGTCGCGGATCAGAGAACGATTATCTTTCTGGGATTTTTCAGAATCCTCATTCCTGAATTTATCAATTCGGATCGCGGGCTCAGGTCGCGGTCCGTTAGCGAGACATTCGTTCCGTTCTTGGGTGTGCACTTGGGCCTCGGGACGAAACTGGCTCCTCCTCGAGTCGTGGTGGGCTTTTGGTTTGCGGCCCGCCGGTCTTTCGCGGATCGAATAGGACAAAGAAGGGGAGACAAACGGTCGCCCTTTTTGCCTATATAAGCCGACCCCCCCTACACTTTCTTCCTTCTTTTTTCTGCCGTATCGTTTCGCCTGCACTGTCGAAGAACGAACCCAAGTTTTTCAAACCTTCGAAAATCCGAGCATTTCATCAATTTTTAGAAAGGTAACTCCGCAAAAAGCATTCTTATTCATGAACGCTGTTCTTTCATGAACTTTTTCGACTAATTTGAGGGAGAAACGATGGAAATTTGCGATTTTCTGAAGGAATCATCAAGACGCCATGGCTGACGGGCGTAGAGCTCGGTGTTCGAGGATGGGAAGGAGAGGAGGAAGACGAAGGAGGAAGGAGAAGAGGGAAGGCCGGTTCAGATCGTGGGCAAGGAGAGGAATGGAAGAAGATGAAGGCGAGTGGCGAGACGGAAGATCGTGGCGACAGCAAAGGCGCATATCGTGGGGGCTGCAACGATTCGTGAAGGAGCGATCCCTTTGCCCCGCGATTCGATGGGGGGCGATCCCTCTGCCTTGCGATCCGAAAGGGGGCAATCCCTCTGCCTTGCGATCCGACTCATAGTTGACGATGCGAAGAAATTTCAAACTTTAATCGACGCCTTGTCACCATAAAATTCTGAACAGTTAGGCTAGGGCCCTGATGTTGGACTTTCTGGACTAAAAGACCACATAATTTGACTGCCTATGACGACTAATATTTCGATGATCTTGATAGCTTTCACGCTTTATTTTTAATGCACACACAAGCACACACACCGGCACTTGCACACACGGGGGACGGGTAGTGTTAATCTCATTGTTCATATTTTCTCGTCCTAGCAGCAATGTCGAATGATCACTCTTCTTCAAGATCCGCAACAGAAGCGGAATCCGAGGTTCCTGAGAAGTACAACCCTGAAATTCCTCCAATTAATCCGGGAGGTGAAGATTCTGGATCTGAGTACGAGGCCACAGAATCAGATCCGTCCGAAAGTACTTCATCTAGCGATGATTCTGAGATAGATGGGCGAGCTCCCGACGAGATTCCTGGCGCTCTCGGGATAGATAAATTTTCCGATTCTCTAGCATCTAAGCTCGACGATATAGGGCTTAAAAGAATCTGCTTGAGACACGGGATTCCTTGGGATGATGTCTTGACGCCCGGAAGCGAAGATAGATCCCACCTAGCTCCGGAAGGATATATGGCGATCAGCCGAACCATGTGCTTGGTAGGAGCTATTCCTCCGTTCCCTCCGATCGCCATCGAAACTTTAAGACGACTGGGAATTGCTCCGATGCAACTCCATACGAACGCCTACGCATCACTATATACCCTATATATTGCATACGCGGAGATCTTACATGCCGAACTTAAATTCAGAGATTTGACATTCTTCTTTCTTTTCAAGCACCGTTCTTCGGCAACTCCAAATTTCTCTTTCTTTGAATCGGTGGCGAATAGGAAGTTTCTGTACGATGGATATAGCAAGATAGGGGATCCTAAGTCTGATTGGTTTTAAATAAGGAAACAGGCCGGATGCTCACGAAGATGGCTCAAATCAAGTAAACTTTTAAGCTTCTAATCGAATATCTTGTTCAAGAAGTTTAGGCGTTAACATTCTCCCCCCTTTTTCTTTGTTTCAAACAGATCATGTCTTCCCGAAAACGGAGGGTCCACTATACAACAATCGATTATCCATTCTTTTACGAAGCAGATCCGACTTTCTAAGGATCAAAAAATGCATTACTGATGACAATCTTCATAAGCATCGTCTTCTGGATAGAAGATTTGGACTTGGCACTGGCGGCAAACCTTATAAGTACGTGCCCCCAACAGAGGGAGAGGGAACTTCACAAGTGATAGAAACAACTAAATTTCGCAAGAGTCCTTCTCCGATAGTCATCCAAGACGATGAAGACCTGAACATATACAGAGGAGATGAGGTCCGCGGTGACGTGTCCAAGGAAATTCCTATTTCTGCTCCAATTGAAACCGTTGCTCCCGGTGATTTGACAGAAGAGCAGTTATTTGACGAGCTGAATAAAATCCATCTACCCGATGATGTATATACGGAGAAGGACTTTGGAGAGGGGCCTTTCTTCCCTGCTTCTGAAGAGACCATCGCTCCAACTAGAGGACGAGAAACTGGTCAAATGAGCCTGTCTTCAGGCCCGGGTCTGTTAGGGGGAATTATATGGGATGCACACATCACACACACTATCTGACCCTGCACTCTTATATCGTGGGTATTCAAAGTTTTAATATGCTCTTTTCTTTTTTGCAGGAACGATGTCCCGCAGGAAATCTTACTCGTATCGTTCTCTTCGTGAGGGCACACCCAGCCTTCGTCCGGATACTGAGCGCTCTCGTGGTCCTTCTCACAGGCCGACTACCTCGCAACCTCGGTCTCCACCAAAATCGACCTCTACCAGGCCTTCTAGTCATCCGGCAGTTCCTACAGGGGGAAAGAAACTTCCTAAAGAGTTAACTCCTCCAAAGAGTGCACCTTCCCACAGCCGGTCGTCCAAAAGGCATCACGAATCTAAAGATAGGGACAAAGATTCATCCAAAGAGACTAAGAAGAAGAGAAGTGACATTGTCCCCTCCAGCCAGCCAGAGTTGGCTGCCCCCGGGTCACGGGATTACATGCACGGTCCCGAGATTCAAGGCAGGCTGGAAAGGCTGCGGGAACAATTCCCAGACATATTCTTTGACCGGATGACATTTGTTCCAGCCTTGGAACCGGTCCCCAAGAACTGGGATAGCGAGGTTGTCGGGCATATCCGCCATGTTGCCAGGCAATATGAGATGATGAAAAAACATGCTGTTAACCTTTCTGAAGTCATCCGATCGCTTGAAATAGAAGCACACAGATCCAAGGCGAAACTTGAAAACAACGAAATGGCCAGGACCAAGATGGAGAAGGATCTGGAAGATGCTCAATCCCAGCTTGCTTTAGCACGGAGGGACGCTGAAAGTTATAAGATTGAATTAGAGAATGCTAAGCAGCTCTTCCATTCGGAACTGGACTCCAATAGCCAAGAGAAAATGGCCTTAAAGAAGGATGTCGAAGATCTCAAAATGGCCAACATCGAGTTGAAAACAGCACAAGGCCATTTTGAAGCTGAGAGGGCTGCTTGGGAGGCAGAAAAAGCGAGTTTAAAAGAAAGTTTGGCTTTGGCTAAAGCAGAAAAGGTGATTTTAAGTGACCAGGTCTCGGACGCGGAGAGACGGGCAGCTCTCGTCGAAAAGAACGTTGAAAGTGCCATTGAATTGGCCACTGCTTCTAACAACAAGCTCCTCGAGAGAGAGAAAGAGATCGAGGGGTTTGAAGAGATGATTTTCGATTTCCTTGGCCAGGTTCTCAAAACTCGCAACATCTCGTGGATCCCGGATTACCATGTTACTTTGGCCAATTTATGGGATGCCATTGTGGAGGGTGAAAAACATAGATTAGGGGTCGAAGAAATCGATGAGGATGAGTTGATGAAGAGCATCTTAAGGGACAATGAGCCTGAGGACCTGGCAGAGGGTCGTCGCCTGATTCTGGCGGAGATGGAAAAGGAGAGGGCCCTGGCCAAGGGCAAAGGCAAAGCTGACGAAGGTTCGAGTTCAGCTATGGAGCCCAAGACCTTTGGGGTTGAAGAATACCATCCTGATGATCCATTAATCCCTCTGGGTCTAACTCCCGTGGTCATTGGAGCCTCTGCAACTACTCAAGAGGGAGCATCTGCGGAAGGTATCTCTCTTTTTTCCCCACAATTCGTCAAAGCAATTGTGAATTGTCATCGTCTGGTAGAACAACCAATTGAATTAGTAACGTGTGTTCCTCGTAATACAGGTGGCGAGCCCGTCGACAAGGGTGCTGAAAAAGAGAAAGAAGTGGAGAAGGAGGCTGTCTTGCCAGGTGCTGGTATTGATGTATCAAAGCAGGCCGAGGTCACAACAACAGAAAGAAGCATCCCGGCACCTAGCGCTGATGTTCCCAAAGATGCTGAGACCATCGAAGCTTTGAAAGACATGGATGGGCGCCATGTAGATGACGAAGAAGACATTATCGGCACCAAAAAGGCCGATGATGATGACGACGAAACCTTGGCCAGCCGAAAAGCCAGGCAGGAGAAAGAGTTGGCTTCGAAGAAGGTGGGAGATGAGGCTTTGGACGTAGTCCCTCTTGCAGAATTCGATCCCAAAACTGGGATGATTGTGAAGATTCAGCCCAAATCCATCAGCCGACAGCTTCACTTTGCAAACCCCGATGACTTCCCGGCTTCCCTTTCTGATAGAAGGAAGAGAAAAGAGGTGGAAGAGGAATCTTTAGAGGAGTCGGATGTTCCCCTCATAGACAAAAGGAAGAGGAAGAAAGGGGATCCATCTGATGCCGACAAGGCGAGGCTGGAGAGGCAGAAGCAAGAGAAGAGGCCAAAGCGTAAATAGGATGTTTGTTGTTTGTTGATATTTTGTCTTTAGGTGTTCCACTGGCCAGAAAGTGTAATTGTGAGACTGGCCCTCGCTTTCCTTTCTAGGTTGTTTTTCACTTTGTTGGTTCGCAGTATATAAATGAAAGTTTATCTCTTTTTGCATCCTTATGTACCTGTATTCAAATAAACTTTCCATGTTTAGTCATAGGCCATCTAATAATAATTACAAATCAGTCAAACAACAGATAGCCAAGAGAAAATTTTCGTGCTGCGTTGCTGTATTAAAGTTCAGTATATGTATATGAGTATATGTGCCCCCAATCAGTTGTTATCATAGCGCCTGACGGGGGTTTACTAAGAATTGGTTAGCCTTGTCGGCAGGTTGCCCCCTATTTCTGAATATGGGGGACTTAGAAGATTTCATAGGATAATTGTTCTTGTGGCACCGAATTTCTGACACCTTTCTCAGTGCTTAATTACAGACTTCTTTATACTCTCCTGACGGTTGCCAAGGTTAGAGTTTGAATTCAGTAGTTCAGTCGGTCCCCGATCCTTTAGCAGGGAAAAAGTTCTTTCTCAGCGCTCAATCGGAGACGCTTTTATACTCTCTCTCTCTGGAGAGTTAGAGTTCGAGCTCAGCGATTCATTCGCTCCCCGATCCTTCAGCGGGGAAGGAGCTCTTTCTCAGCGCTCAATCGGATACGCTTTTATACTCTCTCTCTCTCTCTGGAGAGTTAGAGTTCGAGCTCAGCGATTCATTCGCTCCCCGATCCTTCAGCGGGGAAGGAGCTCTTTCTCAGCGCTCAATCGGAGACGCTTTTATACTCTCTCTCTCTCTGGAGAGTTAGAGTTTCGTCGAGGCGGTTCCGATCATGGTACACCTCCATGACTTATGGACATCGTCTTCATGTCTGCTATGTTCCCTCTCTGCTCTGGAGAGTTAGAGCGCTATCAACGATATAATTCACTGTATTGTATCCTCAGAATTTTGACTTGTGATTACATTCCATTCTGATGGAAGGAATTTATGATTATATGCTTCTGGGATTGTTGGATTATTCACAACGATTTTTATAACAAATAAACAGGCAGAAAAATAAAGGTGCAATAAAGGTAAATGACACACAATATTTTTATAGTGGTTCGGTCGAATCATGACCTACGTCCACTTTATAATCTTTTGCTTTAAGGAATCAGACTATTCTAGGCAAGTCATGCCTTGTACATGGTTTTTTAACAAAGCAAAAGAATAAATTTGAAACTTTCATGTTAAATATGGCCGTAAATGTTGGGCATTCCACACTCTGGGGATTTCCTTTCCATCTACGGTTGCCAGCTTGAAGGTTCCATTATCAAGCTTGCTCAGAATGGAGTACGGTCCTTCCCACTTCGCTCCCATATGAGTTGGGGGTAGGAAGACACGTTTCAGAACCAAGTCTCCGGGTTCCCAGGTTCGGGCTCGAACCTTTTTGTTGTAATATCGGGCGACCTGTTGTTTGCATCTCAAGGCACGCAGGTCTGCTTCATCCCTCTTTTCTTCGATCATATCCAGGGACTCAAGGAGCAATTCATTATTGGTCATCGGATCATAATAAGTCACCCGGTGAGAAGGTACCTTTATCTCAACCGGGATGACTGCTTCCGTTCCAAAAGCAAGGGAGAACGGGGTATGTCCTGTTGCCGATTTATATGTTGTCCTGTAGGCCCATAGTGCCAAGGGCAATTCATCAGCCCACATGGCTCTAGCCCGCTTCATCCTTCTTTTCAGAATGGACTTAATTACTTTATTTGCCGCTTCGACTTGTCCGTTCGATTGCGGGTGCGCCACAGAGGTGTACCGATTCTCAATGTGGTATTTTTGGCAGAAATTTCTGAATTCAGTGCTATCGAACCGAGTTCCGTTATCCGTTATCACAATCTTTGGAATCCCAAATCGGCAAATGATGTTTCGAACAATAAAATTGATCACTCGTTTGGTTGTGATTGTAGTTAGTGGTTCAGCCTCGACCCACTTAGTGAAATAATCCACGGCCACAATAGCGAACTTTGCTCCGCCCCTTGCTATGGGGAGACTTCCAATGATATCAATTCCCCACAGGCCACGGGCTCATCATTGTTTGTAACTGGTTAGGAGGTGCTCTAGGTATTTTTGAAAATCTCTGGCACGCATCACACCGTCGTGCGTATCTGGCCGCATCCTTGTTTATGGTAGGCCAGAAATAACCATGCCGCAACACCTTCTTTGCCAATGTTTGCCCTCCAGTGTGGTCGCCGCATTCGCCTTCGTGTACCTCCTGTAGCAAACACTCGATGTCATCGTGAGCTATGCACCGGAGGAGGGGCATTGAAAATCCTTGTCTGTAAAGAATTCCGCCCTGCAGAACGTATCGGGCAGCTTTACGAATTACTTTACGCCTCTCGCTTTTCTTGGTCGGAAGCGCTCCATTCATCAAGAAATTCTTTAGAGGGGTCATCCATGACTCCCTTTCTGGTTCCATCTCTAGTGTTAGATCGATTTCCATTTGATCTATACTAGGGAACCGAAGTACTTCAACGGGGGCTAGCCCGATCTTTTCAGGATCGTCGGAACTAGCCATCTTTGCCAACTTATCCGCCTGCTGATTTTCTGATCGCGGAATGTGAGATATGCTGTAGTGATCAAAAACGTTCAGCAATTCTTTCACTTTCTTTAAGTATAAAATCAATCTTGCACTTTTAGCTTGGAATTTTCCAGTAACTTGGTTCACAACTAACTTGGAGTCGCAGAAGATGTTTAGCTTTGTGACTTCTAATTCCTTTGCAATCCTTAATTCGGCTCTCAGGGCTTCGTATTCGGAATCGTTGTTAGTGGCGTGAAACTCCATCCGGATAGCATAGGATATCAATCGTTTCTCTGGAGTTTCAAGCACTATTCCTGCACCGGATCTGTCGTCATTCCTAGCGCCATCAGTGTACAATCCCCAGGCATTGGGGTCGAGAAGTAACTTTGAAGGATCAACTTCTTCGTTTGCTATATCTTCCTCAGGGACAGTGAACTCTGCTATGAAGTCGGCTATCACTTGCCCCCGAATTGACCGTCTGGGCTGAAAGTTCAAATCAAATTGACTTAACTCAATATTCCATTTGAGTAACCTTCCAGATGCCTCTGGTCTCTGTAGGACTTGCTTGAGCGGGTGATCGGTGTATACGGTAATGGTATGTGCCTGAAAATAATGTCGAAGCTTTCTAGAGGCGATCAGTAAACTATACGCCAACTTTTCTATCCTTGGATAATTACGCTCTGCCGCTGTTAATTTTTTGCTCACGTAATACACAGGTCTTTGGATCTTATCCTCTTCTCTTACCAACGCTGAGCTGATCGCATGGGATGACACTGCCAGATACACGAATAAGTCCTCGTGATCCATTGGCTTAGATAATATCGGGGGTTTTTCCAGGTGCCTGAGTAAATTCTGAAACGCTTCTACGCAGTCTGGCGTCCATTTGAAGTGGCGTTTCCCCCGCTTTATTAATTCGAAAAATGGGATGCACTTATCCGTAGCCCTGGAGATAAATCTGCTTAGTGCGGCCACTTTTCCTGCAAGGCTTTGAACATCCCTAATTTGCCTAGGTTCCTGAATATCTCTGATTGCCGCGATTTGATCTGGATTAATCTCAATACCACGGGAACTGACGATGAACCCCAAGAATTTTCCAGAAGCAACACCGAACGAACATTTGATTGGGTTGAGTTTCATTCCGTACTTTCGAAGAATGCCGAACATCTCTGCCAAGTCAGTAGTGTGTTGAGAAGATTGCTTGGACTTAACTAACATATCGTCGACGTATACTTCCATTGTTTTCCCGATTTGGTTATAAAACATTCTGTTAACTAAACGTTGATATGTAGCGCCCGCATTCTTCAAGCCAAAGGGCATCACCACATAACAATATAATCCCAGATCCGTAATAAAACTAGTGTGCTCTTGATCTGGAACATGCATCGGAATCTGGTTGTATCCTGAATAAGCATCCATAAATGAGAGAAGCTCATGACCTGCCGTCGAGTCTACCAACTGGTCAATCCGGGGCAATGGGAAACTATCTTTTGGACAGGCTTTGTTCAAATCCGAGAAGTCGATACACGTTCGCCACTTCCCGCTGGCCTTCTTTACCAGGACTGGATTCGAGATCCAGTCTGGGTAGGTCGAGTCTCTGATAAATCCATTACTCTTTAGCTTTCCAACTTCTTCCTTCAAGGCAGCGGACCTCTCTGGGCCCAACATTCGCCTTTTTTGCTTTACTGGAGGATGTTTAGGGTCAATGCTTAAGGAATGGCTCATGATTGATGGGGATATCCCACACATGTCCGCGTGGGTCCAAGCAAATACATCCAAGTTGTTTTTTAAGAAATCCGTCAATTCTTTAGCGAGATTCGGATTTAACTGGGATCCAATCTTAAGGACCTTCTCCGGGTCACTGTCATCGATCGGTACATCCACAGTTGTCTCGTTGGAAGTCGCCATTCTGCCCCCGGGTTCTTGATCCTCTGTGGGATCTATATTCTCGGGCATCTCTCTGGGCGACTCTCCAACGACTATCCTCTTTGGTTGCTATAAGGTCTCCGCCCCCGTAGGGGGAGAAATGCCTTTAGTTTCAATATCCCCTCCATTGCGAAGTAACTTTAGTTCGGCAACATAACATGCTCGCGCAGCAACTTGATCCCCTCTGACGATACCAATGCCAGCTTCTGTGGGGAATTTCAATAACAAGCACCAGGGGGCTATACAGGCTCTAAACTTTGCGAGGGCCGGTCGGCCCAAGAAGGCATTGTAGGGCGATTCAACATCCAAAACCACGAAGGGAAGGATTCTCACTCTCTGGCGTTCTCCTTCCCCAAGTGTAACTGGTAACTCTACATAACCCATTGGAGCGGTGGATGCTCCGTTGAATCCACGGATCCATCCTTGGCAGGGCTTCAAGTCTTTTATTTCGAGATTCATCTGATCAAATGTCCTTTTGAAAAGAATGTTGACAGAACTCCCGTTGTCCACTAAAACCTTATGAACAGTGGCTGGTCCAATAGGTACTGTAATTACAAATGGATCTTCAGTCGGAGCATGAACTCCGATGCTTTCTCGTTCTCGGAAAACGACATCGTCGGTCATCATCTTTTGTTGCTTCACCGGGATACTGTCCTCGGGGTTGCTACACTCCCCTACCTCGAGGTGTTGTTTGGCTGCATTGACGTATTGATCCAATGCCTTGGAACTATGCCCGGCGAGATAAAGTCCTCCGATTACAGTATGGATAACAATGTTCTTTCCCTTTTGCTGGGCAGTCGGCCTAGCAGCAAGTTGATTCTGGTTCTGATTTGGGGCCTGTATTGCTTGCCCCCTGTCTCTAGGCGTCACTCTGTATTCATCTAGCTTTCCTTCTCGAAGCAGCCTTTCGACTACATCTCTTAGGTGACGACATTCATTTGTCGAATGGCCGTGAATCTGATGAAAGAGACAAAACTTCCCTGTTTCACGCTCTTTCTCTGTCGACTCTCTGGGAGGTGGCCTCTTATTCTGGAGGACTTCATACGCATCCATGAAGATATTTTCCAGAGTATCATTTATTGGTGTATAACTTTCAAAGGCCCTGGGACGAGTCCTTCTCTGGGAGTCGTTCCCTCGGTTCCTCTTCCGGTTGTTGCCGTTACCATTATTATTGTTGTTACCTGGCTGACGACCACCCTGATTCTGATTCCCAACATTAACTTCAACTTTCCCCGAGCTGTCTCCCGTCTGTTTGATGGCGACATTGCTCTGGATTTCCTCCTTATCAGTTGTTTTAGCCTTTCGGTTAGCATATACCTCTTCCCGGCGTAAATGTACGTTGGCTTTCTCGTAGAATAACTCTCTAGTGTGGGGCGGTTTGCCTGCCAGGTACCTCCCAAATTCAGTGTCCTTATCTACTCCGTCAATCAGTGCTGCGACAACGGTCGGTTCATGGGGATCTTTAACCTCAGTAGCGGCCAAATTGAAACGATCCAGGTACACTCTTAAACTCTCGCCTGGTCGCTGCTTGACAAGGAACAAATCGATCACACTTTTTGTCTTCTGTGCGTAGATACGGAATTGTTCTACGAACTTCTCACTCAACTCCCTGAAGCTAGAAATCGATCTCGCCGGCAAGCGAGTAAACCATAACAAAGCCACATCCTCCAGGAATATGGGAAACACTTTGCACTTAACAACGTCAGAGGCTGCGGCAGCGGTCATTGACCAAGAGTATCTCATCAGATGCTGGACAGGATCAGACCTACCCGCATATCGGTTCATTTGTGGCATGTTGAAACGCCTTGGAAAAGTCGCATCCAAAATATCATCAGTGAAAGGGGTGTGACTGCGGTCGATCCCCCAATCTTCATTCCGTTGTCCACGGCTATCTGCCAGAATCTGGTGGATCATGGCTGCAACATTTGCACTGGTCAAAGGAGGTTCAGGGTCAGTGCCTCTGGCTCGGCGGGGTTCTCTAATCTCTCTTCCGGGAGCATTCACGAAGTCCGGGGCTCGGATAGGGCTTCGTTGCCCCCTGTTATCATGAGTATGTGTGCGGCACGGGGCTGAGGTAGTCTGTTACTTACGGGACTGTCCACATCTCGAGCCCTGGGAGCTGCGGCTTGATCGTTCACATTACGGTTTGAGGGCCCCGCCCCCAGCGCTTCTTCTTCCTGTGATGGCAGGGTTCCGAACCGAAGCTGCTCTATGTTTTCGGCTCTCTCATACGGTCGTCGCGGAGGTCTCGGTGATTCTTCAGACGAAGAAGAATATCCTGGAGTGAGTGGACGAACCGGCGGTGTTCGTTGCCTTGCAAGCTCATCAAGTCTTCTATCCATAGTAGTCAAATTTTGTCGCAGGACGGAGCTTTCTTGCCTTTGGGCAGCCAATTCATCAAACAACCTCTCCCACATTTCAGAAAAGCGAGAGAGATCCCCCTCAGTAACGGGAGCAGCAGGATCGTATTGATCGTCATCACCTTCTCTTATGCGCAAAGAGCTTGAGCCGGGTCGAGCAGAGGGGCCAGGACGGTAGGAGCGAGCCATAGGCTCCTTTCCAGGTCGAGTTGTGGTCTGATCATCAATTCGGATCGCTGCGGTTCGTTGGTGGCGGCTCGCAGCGCCCCCTTGAGGTCGATTCACGGTCGCAGTGTGCGGAGGGTGCGAGGCGTTCCCTCGGGATCGAGTAACAACCCCTTCAGCGGTCCGTATCGCTCCGTGTTCGTCGACTCGGAGCGTGGTGTCTTCGTCGGATCGGTTCGCCCCCTGCGCCCCGCGGTCCAGAGTTTCTTCATTGCCCAGCTCGTGCACACTCTCTTCAATTGTTTCGTTGGTCTGTGAAGCTCGTGCTTCCTTAGATCTTTTTCCAGCCATGATATCCGAATCGCTGGAATCTTCAAAGAACCGAATAGTGAAACTTTAGGATTGTCTTCTCAGTGAAAGAACCAAAATGTTAGATCAAAATTTGAACCTAACACCCAAATTGTTCTGAAGCTAATAGAGTTTCAACTGAAGAATGAGAAAAAAGGAAATAACACACAGAATTTATAGTGGTTCGGCGTTAACGAGCCTACGTCCACTTTATATATTATTGATTATACTTTGAAAGCTAATACAATCAAGGATTTCTCTCAATATTTTAGTATTTTGACAACAATGGCGGATTCAGTACTCAATATTTCCAAAAAGATCCCAAAAAATGCCAAACTCCGGGCTATTTATAGCTGATTTTGTCAGGCGGGTCGTGGTTACATGTGGCACGAATCCCGAGAACATCGGATCGCATCGCCACCGTTGAGGAAATAGTCAAATTAGCCGTTGTGGACAGGTGTCGCGATCTGCTTGAAAATCGGATCGTGCAGATGGGGAGAATTGGTCCAAATGACGGTTAGGGACACGTGTCGCTAGATCCGTGCGTCTCGGATCGCTGAAGACTAGCTCACGCTTGAACGGGTCAGAGGGTTCGCCACGCATCAGGGGATCAGATCGATCAACACTGGGCAACGACATATGTATGGATCGGATCGCAAAGAGGTGTCGTTTCGCTAATGAAATAGGGGCGATCCGTCGAGACGCGATCCGATGGTGGGCGAGTCGATAGCGTGCGATCCGTCATCGGGCGAGTCGATGATGCGATCCATTCCTTCATATTCTTAGAGAACGTGGTTTCATGCTTTCTTCTTATGAATGATCCTGGGTGGCTTGGTCAAAAAGAGAGCCAACAAACGATGTTTATGAATTAAATAATACAGGAAATTGAAGTAAATTTATAAAGGATGTTTATAAATAAAATGGAATGATTTTCATTGGATAATCAAGGAATTGAAGTACATTTATAAATGGTATTTATAAATGAAATGGAAAAAATTACCATTGGGATAAATTTGTGAAGTTTAAATTCAAATGTGAATTTAAAAAGGAGAAATTGGAATTTAGTTTCATAGAGAAACGATGAATCCATTCTGATGTTCAGAATGAAAATTTGAATTAAAATAAATCCGAATGGATTTATGATTTGAATTTGATTAAATCGAATTTAATTAAATAAAACATTTTTAGAAAAGGTATCAGGATTGAATAAAATAGAAGTTTAAATTTAAGTATAAAAATAGATTCACTATATCTATATATAATTATAATCAATAAAATATTCTAGAATAGGAAGTGGATTTCAAATGGAATTTGAAATGGAAACTTGTTTTAGTATATAAAACAAGGAAATTAAATTTATAAACAATGTTTATAAATAAGGTGAGATAATTATCATTAGATAAATTTGGCATTTTAAATCCAAGTATGAATTTGAAAATAGAACTTGAAATGGAATCGAAATGGAAACTTGTTTGATAAAACAAGGAAGTTAAATTTATAAACACCATTTATAAATTAAGGAAAATAAATTATCATTTGATAATTTAGAAATTTAAATTCAAATATGAATTTAACCGTGAATTCGAAATCGTTTCAGAAAGGGAACGATGGGTTTTATTTCGGTATTCGGAATATAAAAATGAATTGAGACAAGTCTAAGAAATTATATTGGGAATTTGATTTCATCGAATTCTATAAAGTAATTTATTCCTAATGGAATTGGAAATTAATATAGCATATCGATTTATAAATAAATTTATAACCGAGTAATGAAAAAATGACAAGTAGAGATAATCGAAAATATTAGGTTGGATTTGAAAACTGGATTTAATATATATTAAAAATGAGATTGAAATTTATTATAAAAAAAAATTATAACGTTTATATTTAAATATAATTAATACGAACTCGAAGCAGCGCGGCAGGTCTTAATTTGGCGTTTCGAAGTTCTGTTGATTATATAGAACTCAATTTAAGTCAGAATTCTTTGAAACAAGAACCGTTAGGACTGATTAGATAATAGTATTTTAATGGAAGAGAAAAACCTGGGTTTCGTCGTATGGATTTTGAGTTATGTAAAAATCAAATTTTCAGAAAAACAACGCCATAACCATTATAAAACCATAACGGTTTACTTAAATAAATAAAAGGATTTTAATTAAATAAAATCCGAATTTCCATTAGAGAAAATCCAGACTTTGAGTTGTAAAATAAATACGAACTCAAGTTGTGTAAATGAAATGATTTTTAAAATCAGATTTTTAATTGTTGAATAGAATTAACTAATTAAAAGAAAAATATAGTTAATTGAATTTTAAATCGAAATCGGACTTTGGATCAGAAAGGGGTTTGTATATTCATATTCGAAATCGAATATGAAACTTGAATTAGAAATGGAATTTGATTTGTTATAAGCAAGTTAAAAATATATTTGAATGTGATATGTTCAAATGAAAAGGAAATAGGCAATAGAGCTAATTAACGAATAAATTAGCGAATTGAGTTAAAATGATTAGATTGGGTTGAAACAAATTAGGAATTGACGATGTGCCCAACATTAAGGTACATGTTTAAATTCCATATGAGATTTTATGTGTCGAATCAGCAAGCCGCTTGGCTTTTTGATTTTCTTTTTGAATGGAAAGAGCCTAGAGAGGCGAGTTGAGGTTTGAACTATTGACCGGTACAAAGGAGGTTATGGAGAAATTTTCTGGAAATTTAAGGAGTTAGAATATTTTTAAGAAAATTGGATAACTAGAAAATCATTGTATCAACATATATATAATCCGATAAGGAAACGAACTTAAAAGTAGAATATTACGAACTAAAAGGAAATCTATAATTAAATTTGGTAAAATTAGAAAGAGAAACGTATAAGGGTTTAAAAATGAACAATTGGTTTATATGATGTTGATTATTAGAGGTAAGTGGTCTTATTCGTTTTGAAGTTAAGGATGTTTTCAATCAAGGTCTAAGAGGTAGTTATACCCCATTTTGATCGATTTCATTTTCAACCGATAAATAGAAGGATCCAGTCTCGAAGAGAAATGTTTGAATAAGAATTAGTTAAATGCAGTATTTTGGGTTGTATATAACAATGTTTTACATGACAGTCGATTTAACCCAAGTAAGTGGAATTTTGGAAAATATAAAGATAAATATTTCCTAAGTATTGAAGTAAATGAATGGTCATTAAAGATTTGAGTAATTGGAATGTTTTCTAATTATAAATAGAATATATTTTCTAAGTATAGAAAATAAAAGAAGGCGGTATATGGAAATGTTTTCCAAATTGCGTAAAAGGCCAAGATGATTATCGAAAATATCATGTTAACGAATATTGATAAGGAAATGGAGAAGTGATTTAATTAATAAAATATTAATTAAGTGGCCTAGTGATTGTTTGATGTTATGATTGAATGTTTGTTTTTCTTCGATAGTTAAATAACCGACTATCGAAGTACTTGCCAATATCGTTGTCAATATGGAGAGACCGGTTGGATTATTATCCGAGAACCACTCCATATTGGCAGTAGCATCGCGGATCAGATTATGTGAAGATAATCAAAGACGGAGTAAAGTACAAGGGCTTTTTCTATTAATCCTAGGTAGAAATTGCCTAAGATGGATTAATGGAAATTGTGCTTTTGGTTTCGTTCAGTCCCAGAATGAACGTATATGGACAAGTTTTTGACAGAGTATTTCCATTGATCAAATATGTTGGTCTGTATAGATATATATTGAAGCGACCCGAACTTCCCCGGTCTCCGAAGAGATGAGAAAGAACGAATTACTGTGAGGACAAGACAAAACAGAACGCAGACGGAAGAACATTTCATTGTTATTACAACAACACCATCAGATACAAGAATATACAGAGTATAAATGAATAAATTACATTCGACAAATATCAGAGATTACAATAAATTACATAGCAGCGCAAAATAATACAAAGCACAACTGAGGGTGATATACGGATACACAGCTTTCCGGATATCATTCCAGCTGTAAACCAGGATCCTGTGAATATAAATCTGCAAAACCAAAACTACTAGCTGCCCGTGCGGAAAATAGGGGCACCCAGAGTTTAGGTTAAAACAATAAACTCCAGGTCAGTCATGTGACTGGTGTGAGAACAAAAACAGTTATTTAAAACTTTACTTTAAAAGAGAGTAATTCAAGGGACCACGCCGCATAACACGGAACGGGTTTCCTCCCAAGAATACTAGTGCATATAGATAAACAACGCAATGCTTTTTGAAAAAATGAAGCTATTATAAGACCCAGGTCCCATCACACAATGCAACGCAAGCCGGAGGATAGGGTTTTCCCTTATAATAGCCAAACATGCTTGGTACGTTTAAAACAAATCATTTGATACTATTATAAGTGTATAGTGTCAAAACAATTTCAATCATAAATATAAATCATAGACGGCATAGCATCCCATGCTACTATGTCGCCATACTAGGCTCTACAAATAAAGCCGAAATACACGTATTGGAAATTGGATTTCCGTCATGAGTCGAGGCAAGGGGCGAGATCCTCTCCGCTTCAAGACACTCTAGCAAATGCTCAGGACTACGCACTCTGGGCAGCCACTGGATCGGTTGGGCCGGTCCTCACTTACGTTAGAGGATTATTTATTCCTGAACACACGTTTCCCGGTCCTTACAGACCTATGATCGAGGCGCCTCATTCCAACAACCACAAAGGTGAAAAGTATATATATGTCAGGGCTGGTAAGTCACTGACACCACCAAATCTAGAAAGAAACGTCGTGTTCTCCCAACGGTCCGTATCCCGTTTTTAACTCATACCGAGGTGTGAGGCTCGCGAATTCTCGTTATACACAAAGCTACGCCACATAGGCCGTGCTTTGATCATCAACCACAAGACTTTGCTTTTCAACAGAAGCCTTGATCCATGCAACTCAGCATGCCACACAGGCAATTCATGCCATGCGATTGATATCTATCGATATATAACCTCTAAGCCCGTACATCTCCGAGAAGGGCGTTAAGCAAGAGAATAAATTCTCCGCCGCCAAACAGATATATATTTAACAGAAATCAATCAACACAAAATAAAATCCAATGTCAGACACACAATCCATTTACAAGTTCGTTCTGGGTCTGAACGAAACCGGAGGCACTTTCCTCGCATATCCATCGATCTCCAAGTACGTCTGGACGACCACCAACTATTTCCGTCCTCTTGGGTGTACAGCCCAATCAGGATCGTCAGTAATTATCCCAACGATGTGAAGACTTCCGGTCTTCGACCACCGTCTTCATCTTCGACATATCGTCGGATCGGTTATTCAGAATGGGTATAAACCCGGTCTTTTCGAACAACCAGCGTATATTAAAAACAAATGTTACACAAACACAACATACGCCTCATTCCAATTCATTAGTCACTAACCGTAAATCAGCAAGAGAACAATTTCCCAAATATTAACCCCGAAGGCCGAAACCAACATCAGATCAATACCCAGGAAACCATTCTTCTTAACTAACCTACAACTAATTTCTAAATTTCACATTCTTAGGGAAAGGTTCCCATTAATTTTATCCAAGATAAATTTTTTAAAATTTATTCTTTAATCTTACTTTGGATGTCGTATTAAACCAAATTATGGTTTTCCAAACTAGTCGGGATTAGCGAACCACATCGAAGTAATTATTTATTTTATTTCCCAATCCAAACCTATTCATCCCATGAAGCAAAACTGGTAATACTTCATATCTAACACCATGGTGTTATCGGTAAAATTAATTACCATTTCACGTTCAAATCTAATTAAAGATTTAACTACCGCTTTGGAGCAAAACTGGTGATACTCCATTCTCGCTCATTTTCTATATTTGATAATTTAAATTATCAATTCACGTTTCAATCTAATTGCAGATTCATTAAAACTCCTTTTACTGGGTTAAAGAACTAGTGTCATTTAAAACACAGTTCACGATAAACCCATGAATCAATTCTATTTAAACCCATTTCAAATCCAATTTATTTATTTAAAAATAAATGGGTTTTAATTTCAGTTCAAAACTAGTACATTTCGATAAAAATCTATTTTTATCTTTTCAAATATGGAGTTTTTCATCCCAATTTTTTCCAAATCATTTCTTATGATTTTATACAAATTATTGATATTTTTAATATTTTTATCAAGGCCCGTACAGTCGATTTCCATCAACGGCCATCGAACTGCACTTACAGCGACCTTTTCCAAATTTTATTTGGACGTATCTCCAAATCCAACCGTTAGATTTCAAATTTCTAATGTTCGTTAGAAAGCTCTTTTCGATACGAACCCAACGGTTCCGGTTTTGGGAGAATCCGACGGTCGGATCTCCCGTAATGTCCGTTCGAAATCAATGGTCGAAATTCGCGAACTGCCGCGGCACGGCGCCTTCTATTCATGCCATTATATTATATATATAATATATATAATATATATTTCGTCGATTACTATTTAAAACGAATTTTATAAATAGTTTTGAATTCGTTTCAAAAACAATTTCAACCTATATTTCAAATTTAAATCAAAGTTGAATTTTCTATTATAAATCCTCTTTATTTTCATTCCCATTTGATTTCAATTCAAATCGATTTTTAATTCGATTCGAATTCAGTTTCTTTTCAATTCAATTCAATTCGAATTCGTTTTCTATTCAATTCGAATTCATTTCGTTATATAATCAATTCGAATTCAATTCGTTATATATTCAATTCGAATTCAATTCGTTATATATTCAATTCGAATTCAATTCGAATTCGTTTTCTATTCAATTCGAATTCATTTCGTTATATACTCAATTCGAATTCAATTCGTTATATATTCAATTCGTTATATATTCAATTCGAATTCATTTCGTTATATATTCAATTCGAATTCGATTTGTTATATATTCAATTCGGATTCGTTTTCTATTCGATTCAGTTCGAATTCGTTTTCTTTTCAATTCAATTCGAATTCGTTTTCTTTTCAATTCAATTCGAATTCGTTTTCTTTTCAATTCGAATTCGTTTCAATTCAAATTGGTTTTCTATTTAATTCGATTCAAATTTCATTTCAAAATATTCGATTTCGAAATCACTTTTCAATATTCATTTTAAAATGAATAAAATCGATATAAATATCGTTCACGTCAAAATGGCGTCAATCTAATCAACACGGCTTCATATATTTCTATTTTCAAATATTCTATTTCAAATATTTCTATTTCAAAATATTTCTATTTCAAATATTTCTATTTCAAATATTTCTATTTCAAAATATTTCTATTTCAAATATTTCTATTTCAAAATATTTCGTTCAACACATGACTAATCTCAACGGATGAGTACTGTCAACACGTGAACCTTTATTTTATATTGATAAAGATGTAAATTTTATTATTAAAATATTTCGTTCAACACATGACTAATCTCAACGGATGAGTACGGTCAACACATGAACCTTTATTTTATAATATTCTTTATCTTCTAAATTGGAATGAGGCCCAATCAATTACCATATAAAGTTAATTATATGGATTCCGTACAACACATGTATATAATAGCAACGATAAATAATCAACCATCATCCAAAGTGCACTACACTGTATAAGCATCAAATATAGATATCTAACGCTTATAACAGACTGTCAATCAATCGATCGACAAACATTTAATTATTGGGATTAGTGTATGTCATATATTATCCCAATACCCGTGTGGGGTTTCAAACAATCAAACAAAGATTTTATTCGTGCAGTTGGGCGATGTGTAAAATTTATCGACCCAATCAATATCAGTCAAATTAGTGTATATAAACAAACCGTCCGGTTTGTAAATGAATATTTATTTATTCACATTCACTATATTCATGTTCACGTTAAAAATTATATTTTTAACGATAAAACATTTTATTTTAACATATGAATTTCTATTCAGTTCATTCTTTAAATAAAATGATATTTTTATTTTTCTAACTTATTTTAGAAAATTTCGGCGGCATAACGGCACGATACTAGAAACGGGACGAGGTCTAGCCTTATCCCCGGTCTAGTGAAGGCCCACGCCATTCACACATCAATCAAATTAATTTCATTTCACCAAACAATTCAATTCAACCCAAATAATCTAACCAACTACACAGCCAAACAAACAAGTCCATGGGCTGTGGACGATTGTGTCGGGTGCTACTAAGCACCGTCTGCATCCTAGTATATATATATAACTAGAAAAAAAGACATTGAAGAGTGAGGAGTTCTCACCGATAGCTATCCAACCATCTTGACTCTTCTTTTGTAGAAGTCTTCGTCGTTCTCGCCTCTTCGTCACCTTCGTTGTCCGTAGCCACTACATATATAAGAATCGAATTTTTACTTCGCTATTCAATATATAAAAATCGAATTTTTACTTCGCTATTCAATATATAAAAATCGAATTTTTACTTCGCTATTCAATATATAAAAATCGAAATTTTACTTCGCTATTCAATATATAAAAATCGAATTTTTACTTCGCTATTCAATATATAAAAATCGAATTTTTAATTTGCTATTCAATATATAAAAATCAAATTTTTACTTCGCTATTCAATATATAAAAATCGAATTTTTACTTCGCTATTCAATATATAAAAATCAAAATTTTACTTTGTTACTATATAGATAAAAATTCTATTTTTATTCAACGGTGTTCATATAATAAAGATTATATTTTTATCACGCTATTCTCTATATAAAGATTTCACCTTTTCAAATATAAAGATTTCGCCTTTTCAAATATAAAAAATCTAATCTTTTCGATTTTAAAAATCTAATTTTCTCCATTTTAAAAATCTAATCTTTTCTATTTTAAAAATATCGTCTTTTCACTTTTAAAAATATCGTCTTTTCACTTTTAAAAATCCCATCTTTTACCGTATAAAAAATCACGTCTTTTACCATATAAAAATCACGTCTTTTACCATATAAAAATCACGTCTTTTACCGTATAAAAATCACGTCTTTTACCATATAAAAATCACGTCTTTTACCATATAAAAATCACGTCTTTTACCGTTATAAAATCAAATAATTTTCAGTTTTAAAGTCATGAAATTTTCAGTTTTAAAAATCATACAAAATCAGTTTTTAAAAATCCTAAATCTCTATATAATAAAATCAGTTTTTACCTATGCTAATTTTAATTAAAACTGAAAATAAAATTAGATTAGTAATTAAAACTTACTTTGATCGGAGGAGGGGGTGCAACAGTTGGCTTCAGGGGTAGGGGGGCTTCGACGCGTCGATCGAGGAAGGGGGGCGTCGCTCTGTCGATCAGGGTTTTGGGAATCTCGAGTTAGGCGAGAGGACGGAGAAGGAAGAGGAGGCGGGGGAGAACGGAGGGCGGCGGCTCGGAGGTGGGTGGCGCGCTCGACGGTGGGATGGTGCGGCGCCCTAGTGCGCGACGAGATCGAGCTCGGGTTTTTTTTCTTCTTCTTTTTTTTTAATTTCTAAATCGGGTTTGAAGAAAAAGGGGAGGGGCCAGAGGGAATTAAGGGGAGGAGAGAAGGATTTTTTTTATTTATTTAATTATTTAATTCAAAAAGTTGACTTTTACATACGACCTCTAAACGAGGTCCACCGCCTGTCGTCCATAGCGTATTACCCCCATTCTGAACATAATGGGATATGTATCGTAAGCTGATTCGATCGTTTCGATCAGTTTTCGTCAAATCTACATTTAACTCTATATATTGAATTTGAACGCGCATTTTAATTTACCGGGGTCACATACGAACTCTATAAATTCCAGAAAAATATTTTCTAGCTTCGTATTGACGATATGGTCCTAACAAAACTAGTTTCGTCGTATTCTGAGACCATTAGAAAAATGGCCATTTTCCAGTCGATTAAAATCAACTAAAACTGGTCAAACACGTTTTCCTTTGCCACGCTCACATATTGATTCGAAAAATTATGAAATTTTGAATCTAGCAATAATTTGACATCGCGGATCCAACAAAAGTGGTTTCGTCGAAATCCGAGGTCGTTTGCAAAATTCCCATTTTTAAGGGCCTGAATTCCATAGCGACTATTCAGAATTTTCAACTGGACATATCTTTTGATTCCCGCTATGAAATTTCGATTTTTCGGGTTCGTTGGAAAGATATTCTCAAATAGATCCTATTATTTTTGGTTTCACTAAAATCCGGTTTATTTTGCACCCGGTACATTCAATTGAAGTTTGAAATCGAATTATCGAACTACCACTCCATTTTCAATTCTGTTTTTAATTATATATAATTATTTATATTCTAACAACGACGCGTATAAATATATTCGTTCTATTTATATTCAAAATAAATTTCTCGTCGATATTATTTAAAATAATTTATTTTAAATATTCAAAATTCGCAAAAATTGCCAAAATAAAAATTTTAAACTGGCCCAGATTTTCCGGGTTATTACAATCTCCCCCACTTAAAACTTTTCGTCCCCGAAAAGGAACAAAGTCGAAAGTGGTTTGATTTATCAACTCTACGTTCGATCTGGCTTCCATTCTCCTACTTTTCAGTTTCTGAGAATTTTCAAATTCTTCAAAAATTTGGCTAACACACTAAATTTTCGAAAATTTTCGCCATAACCTCCCCTGCACCGGGAGCCACGGGAAAATCCCGAAATTGCCATATAGGCCTTCTGATCTCAAAAAGAAAAAGAAAAAGCCAAGCGGCTAGCCAATAGGCTCATAAAATCATCATCACCCAAACAAAACAGTAAATTATAGTAAACAAGTACCTATTTGTCGGGCAAACAAATTTTATTCTCTGCTCTAGCCTCCTTGCTATGACCTGTTCAATGTAAGTATATGTATATGCAAGCAAATGCGACCAATTTTCAATACAATTCAATATTTGATTCAATTAGGCATAATGGTTCAAAATTCAATTAGGCAACAATAATCAAACAACACAATCATCAATCAATTAGTGAATTAACGTTTCAAATTCATAATTTTGATATATATACAAAAATCACATTTTTGATGCCAATTCACAACAATGTGTTCTAGCTATATTAGTTTTGGTTCTCACACCAGTCTAATGGAAATATATAGATATCTCACCTTCGAAACACGAACACAAATACAGATGATGCACGTGCTATCATCAGTACCACCTCCGGGCGACTAGAATGTGATTCTATATCTATCCAGTATATTAAAACTTCGAATATACCTTCATGACGCGTATATGCAAAATCTTTATATACTTGATTGTCCAAATTCAAAATAAATAAATATTCAAATACGTATAAAATGGTTTAAATTTTCAAAACAAAATTGTTTTCATTTGAAAAATATACTCTTCACACCCGTTCTAGGATACTACTGATCCTATCTCTAACGAGTCATTCTAATTGGATATTACTAATCCAATGTCTGATGAATTTTTTCGTATGGTTCTAATGTGCCTTGTTCTCGAGCTCTGTAAACCAAAGCTCTGATACCAAATGAAGTGACCCGAACTTCCCCGGTCTCTGAAGAGATGAGAAAGAACGAATTACTGTGAGGACAAGACAAAACAGAACGCAGACGAAGAACATTTCATTGTTATTACAACAATTCCATCAGATACAAGAATATACAGAGTATAAATGAATAAATTACATTCGACAAATATCAGAGATTACAATAAATTACATAGCAGCGGAAAATAATACAAAGCACAACTGAGGGTGATATATGGATACAGAGCTTTCCGGATATCATTCCAGCTGTAAACCAGGATCCTGTGAATATAAATCTGCAAAACCAAAACTACTAGCTGCCCGTGCGGAAAATAGGGGCACCCAGAGTTTAGGTTAAAACAATAAACTCCAGGTCAGTCATGTGACTGGTGTGAGAACTAAAACAGTTATTTAAAACTTTACTTTAAAAGAGAGTAATTCAAGGGACTACGCCGCATAACACGGAACGGGTTTCCTCCCAAGAATACCAGTGCATATAGATAAACAACGCAATGCTCTTTGAAAAAATGAAGCTATTATAAGACCCAGGTCCCATCACACAATGCAACGCAAGCCGGAGGATAGGGTTTTCCCTTATAATAGCTAAACATGCTTGGTACGTTTAAAACAAATCATTTGATACTATTATAAGTGTATAGTGTCAAAACAATTTCAATCATAAATATAAATCATAGACGGCATAGCATCCCATGCTACTATGTCGCCATACTAGGCTCTACAAATAAAGCCGAAATACACGTACTGGAAATTGGATTTCCGTCATGGGTCGAGGCAAGGGGCAAGATCCTCTCCGCTTCGAGACACTCTAGCAAATGCTCAGGACTACGCACTCTGGGCAGCCACTGGATCGGTTGGGCCGGTCCTCACTTACGTTAGAGGATTATTTATTCCTGAACACACATTTCCCGGTCCTTACAGACCTATGATCGAGGCGCCTCATTCCAACAACCACAAAGGTGAAAAGTATATATATGTCAGGGCTGGTAAGTCACTGACACCACCAAAGCAAGAAAGAAACGTCGTGTTCTCCAAACCGTCCGTATCCCGTTTTTAACTCATACCGAGGTGTGAGGCTCGCGAATTCTCGTTATACACAAAGCTACGCCACATAGGCCGTGCTTTGATCATCAACCACAAGACTTTGCTTTTCAACAGAAGCCTTGATCCATGCAACTCAGCATGCCACATAGGCAATTCATGCCATGCGATTGATATCTATCGATATATAACCTCTAAGCTCGTACGTCTCAGAGAAGGGCGTTAAGCAAGTGAATAAATTCTCCGCCGCCAAACAGATATATATTTAACAGAAATCAATCAACACAGAATAAAATCCAATGTCAGACACACAATCCATTTACAAGTTCGTTCTGGGTCTGAACGAAACCGGAGGCACTTTCCTCGCATATCCATCGATCTCCAAGTACGTCTGGACGACCACCAACTATTTCCATCCTCTTAGGTTTACAGCCCAATCAGGATCGTCAGTAATTATCCCAACGATGTGAAGACTTCCGGTCTTCGACCACCGTCTTCATCTTCGACATATCGTCGGATCGGTTATTCAGAATGGGTATAAACGCGGTCTTTCCGAACAACCCGCGTATATTAAAAACAAATGTTATACAAACACAACATACGCCTCATTCCAATTCATTAGTCACTAACCGTAAATCAGCAAGAGAACAATTTCCCAAATATTAACCCCGAAGGCCGAAACCAACATCAGATCAATACCCAGGAAACCATTCTTCTTAACTAACCTACAGCTAGTTTCTAAATTTCACATTCTTAGGGAAAGGTTCCCATTAATTTTATCCAAGATAAATTCTTTAAAATTTATTCTTTAATCATCCTTTGGATGTCGTATTAAACCAAATTATGGTTTTCCAAACTAGTCGGGATTAGCGAACCACATCGAAGTAATTATTTATTTTATTTCCCAATCCCAACCTATTCATCCCATGAAGCAAAACTGGTAATACTTCATATCTAACACCATGGTGTTATCCGTAAAATTAATTACCATTTCACGTTCAAATCTAATTAAAGATTTAACTACCGCTTTGGAGCAAAACTGGTGATACTCCATTCTCGCTCATTTTCTATATTTGATAATTTAAATTATCAATTCACGTTTCAATCTAATTGCAGATTCATTAAAACTCCTTTTACTGGGTTAAAGAACTAGTGTCATTTAAAACACAGTTCACGATAAACCCATGAATCAATTCTATTTAAACCCATTTCAAATCCAATTTATTTATTTAAAAATAAATGGGTTTTAATTTCAGTTCAAAACTAGTTCATTTCGATAAAAATCTATATTTATCTTTTCAAATATGGAGTTTTTCAACCCAATTTTTTCCAAATCATTTCTTATGATTTTATACAAATTATTGATATTTTTAATAATTTTATCAAGGCCCGTACAGTCGATTTCCATCAACGGCCATCGAACTGCACTTACAGCGACCTTTTCCAAATTTGATTTGGACGTATCTCCAAATCCAACCATTAGATTTCAAATTTCTAATGTTCGTTAGAAAGCTCTTTTCGATCCGACCCAACGGTTCCGGTTTTGGGAGAATCCGACGGTCGGATCTCCCGTAATGTCCGTTCGAAATCAATGGTCGAAATTCGCGAACTGCCGCGGCGCGGCACGTTCTATTCAGGCCATTATATTATATATATAATATATATTTCGTCGATTACTATTTAAAATGAATTTTATAAATAGTTTTGAATTCGTTTCAAAAACAATTTCAACCTTTATTTCAAATTTAAATCAAAGTTGAATTTTCTATTATAAATCCTCTTTATTTTCATTCCCATTTGATTTCAATTCAAATCGATTTTTAATTCGATTCGAATTTAGTTTCTTTTCAATTCAATTCAATTCGAATTCGTTTTCTATTCAATTCGAATTCATTTCGTTATATATTCAATTCGAATTCAATTCGTTATATATTCAATTCGAATTCAATTCGTTATATATTCAATTCGAATTCAATTCGAATTCGTTTTCTATTCAATTCGAATTCACTTCGTTATATACTCAATTCGAATTCAATTCGTTATATATTCAATTCGAATTCATTTCGTTATATATTCAATTCGAATTCGATTTGTTATATATTCAATTCGGATTCGTTTTCTATTCGATTCAGTTCGAATTCGTTTTCTTTTCAATTCAATTCGAATTCGTTTTCTTTTCAATTCAATTCGAATTCGTTTCAATTCAAATTGGTTTTCTATTTAATTCGATTCAAATTTCATTTCAAAATATTCGATTTCGAAATCACTTTTCAATATTCATTTTAAAATGAATAAAATCGATATAAATATCGTTCACGTCAAAATGGCATCAATCTAATCAACACGGCTTCATATATTTCTATTTTCAAATATTCTATTTCAAATATTTCTATTTCAAAATATTTCTATTTCAAATATTTCTATTTCAAATATTTCTATTTCAAAATATTTCTATTTCAAATATTTCTATTTCAAAATATTTCGTTCAACACATGACTAATCTCAACGGATGAGTACTATCAACACATGAACCTTTATTTTATATTGATAAAGATGTAAATTTTATTATTAAAATATTTCGTTTAACACATGACTAATCTCAACGGATGAGTACGGTCAACACATGAACCTTTATTTTATAATATTCTTTATCTTCTAAATTGGAATGAGGCCCAATCAATTACCATATAAAGTTAATTATATGGATTCCATACAACACATGTATATAATAGCAACGATAAATAATCAACCATCATCCAAAGTGCACTACACTGTATAAGCATCAAATATAGATATCTGACGCTTATAACAGTCTGTCAATCAATCGATCGACATACAATTAATTATTGGGATTAGTGTATGTCATATATTATCCCAATACCCGTGTGGGGTTTCAAACAATCAAACACAGATTTTATTCGTGCAGTTGGGCGATGTGTAAAATTTATCGACCCAATCAATACCAGTCAAATTAGTGTATATAAACAAACCGTCCGGTTTGTAAATGAATATTTATTTATTCACATTCACTATATTCATGTTCACGTTAAAAATTATATTTTTAACGATAAAACATTTTATTTTAACATATGAATTTCTATTCAGTTCATTCTTTAAATAAAATGATATTTTTATTTTTCTAACTTATTTTAGAAAATTTCGGCGGCATAACGGCACGATACTAGAAACGGGACGAGGCCTAGCCTTATCCCCGGTCTAGTGAAGGCCCACGCCATTCACACATCAATCAAATTAATTTCATTTCACCAAACAATTCAATTCAACCCAAATAATCTAACCAACTACACAGCCAAACAAACAAGTCCATGGTCTGTGGACGATTGTGTCGGGTGCTACTAAGCACCGTCTGCATCCTAGTATATATATATAACTAGAAAAAAGACATTGAAGAGTGAAGAGTTCTCACCGATAGCTATCCAATCATCTAAACTCTTCTTTTGTAGAAGTCTTCGTCGTTCTCGCCTCTTCGTCACCTTCGTTGTCCGTAGCCACTACATATATAAGAATCGAATTTTTACTTCGTTATTCAATATATAAAAATCGAATTTTTACTTCGCTATTCAATATATAAAAATCAAATTTTTACTTCGCTATTCAATATATAAAAATCGAAATTTTACTTCGCTATTCAATATATAAAAATCGAATTTTTACTTCGCTATTCAATATATAAAAATCGAATTTTTACTTCGCTATTCAATATATAAAAATCGAATTTTTACTTCGCTATTCAATATATAAAAATCAAAATTTTACTTCGCTATTCAATATATAAAAATCGAATTTTTACTTCGCTATTCAACATATAAAAATCGAAGTTTTACTTTGTTACTATATAGATAAAAATTCTATTTTTATTCAACGGTGTTCATATAATAAAGATTATATTTTTATCACGCTATTCTCTATATAAAGATTTCACCTTTTCAATTATAAAGATTTCGCCTTTTCAAATATCAAAAATCTAATCATTTCGATTTTAAAAATCTAATTTTCTCCATTTTAAAAATCTAATCTTTTCTATTTTAATAATATCGTCTTTTCACTTTTAAAAATATCGTCTTTTCACTTTTAAAAATATCGTCTTTTCACTTTTAAAAATCCCATCTTTTACCGTATAAAAAATCACGTCTTTTACCATATAAAAATCACGTCTTTTACCATATAAAAATCACGTCTTTTACCGTATAAAAATCACGTCTTTTACCATATAAAAATCACGTCTTTTACCGTATAAAAATCACGTCTTTTACCATATAAAAATCACGTCTTTTACCGTTATAAAATCAAATAATTTTCAGTTTTAAAGACATGAAATTTTCAGTTTTAAAAATCATACAAAATCAGTTTTTAAAAATCCTAAATCTCTATATAATAAAATCAGTTTTTACCTATGCTAATTTTAATTAAAACTGAAAATAAAATTAGATTAGTAATTAAAACTTACTTTGATCGGAGGAGGGGGTGCAACAGTTGGCTTCAGTGGTAGGGGGGCTTCGATGCGTCGATCGAGGAAGGGGGGCGTCGCTCTGTCGATCGGGGTTTTGGGGATCTCGAGTTAGGCGAGAGGACGGAGAAGGAAGAGGAGGCGGGGGAGAACGGAGGGCGGCGGCTCGGAGGTGGGTGGCGCGCTCGACGGTGGGATGGTGCGGCGCCCTAGTGCGCGACGAGATCGAGCTCGGGTTTTTTTCTTTTCTTTTTTTTTATTTCTGAATCGGGTTTGAAAAAAAGGGGAAGGGCCAGAGGGAATTAAGGGGAGGAGAGAAGGATATTTTTTTTATTTTTTTTAATTATTTAATTCAAAAAGTTGACTTTTACATACGACCTCTAAACGAGGTCCACCGCCTGTCGTCCATAGCGTATTACCCCCATTCCGAACACAATGAGATATGTATCGTAAGCTGATTCGATCATTTCGATCAGTTTTCGTCAAATCTGCATTTAACTCTATATATTGAATTTGAACGCGCATTTCAATTTACCGGGGTCACATACGAACTCTATAAATTCCAGAAAAATATTTTCTAGCTTCGTATTGACGATATGGTCCTAACAAAACAAGTTTCGTCGAATTCCGAGACCGTTAGAAAAATGGCCATTTTCCAGTCGATTAAAATCAACTGAAACTGGTCAAACACGTTTTCCTTTGCCACGCTCACATATTGATTCAAAAAATTGTGAAATTTGGAATCTAGCAATAATTTGACATCGCAGATCCAACAAAAGTGGTTTCGTCGGAATCCGAGGTCGTTTGCAAAATTCCCATTTTTAAGGGCCTGAATTCCATAGCGACTATTCAGAATTTTCAACTGGACATATCTTTTGATTCCCGCTATGAAATTTCGATTTTTCGGGTTCATTGGAAAGATATTCTCAAATAGATCCTATTATTTTTGGTTTCACTAAAATCCGGTTTATTTTACACCCGGTACATTCAATTGAAGTTTGAAATCGAATTATCGAACTACCGCGCCATTTTCAATTCTATTTTTAATTATATATAATTATTTATATTCTAACGACGACGCGTATAAATATATATGTTCTATTTATATTCAAAATAAATTTCTCGTCGATATTATTTAAAATAATTTATTTTAAATATTCAAAATTCGCTAAAATTGCCAAAATAAAAATTTAAAACTGGCCCAGATTTTCCGGGTTATTACATATATGGTGGAGGAGAATTTATTCTCTTAGAATAATATCCAGAATATATTTTTACAATCAATTAGTGATTAATGGATCTGACAATGTGACTTTCAAAGTGATTGTGCTATCAGTGAATGATAAGTAAACCATAGCCTCTGGCCTCAACAACCGGGAAATGACAAAAATCTGGTAGGCAACATGGATACGTGGGTAGCTGCCATTAGGGTGTATTATCACATATCTAGAGATTCATTTAATTCCTTATTCTATTCGATGTTGTCCCATTCGGGAAAACGGTTGCTGATCCCAACCGTTGGTGATATACATTCGATACACTTAAGCAGAATGAGTGGTCGATCATGTGTGGCCGAGTTACAAGATGTTCTTGTTGAACCCAGTGCATTCTCCTCTAGAGACACACTATCGGAAGGTGGTTTCATACCTTGTCATAGTTGGAAATTCATTACCCAATAAGTACCCGTGGTTTTGATTGTATATTATGTATATGGAGCATGAGATGAAAGCTTTCCACTAAATTTCTATTTATTTGATTTAGACACTATTATAATATCAAAAGAGTTTTGATATAAGATTATCGTTTTCTTTTAATAGGATTTGAAAGTTAAATCAAGTGTTTTGGATTCTCATAAGGAAAAAACCCGTTCCGTGTTATACGGCATGGTCTTATGAGATATCGTTTATTATCTCAAACTGTTTTAAATTGTTTACTCATACCAGTTCCATGACTGGCCCAGTTTATTTTGTTTTGTTTTACCTAAACTCTTGGGTGCTCAAATTTGTATGGGCAGTCAAGTAGTTCAGGATTTTACAGATTTATCTAAAGGAGCTTGAAGCAGAAGGCTTCAGTGTTAGATATATAGTATTTTTATTTTTGCTGTGTTATAAGTGTTGTACTCTGATAAGTGGATGTTATACAATTAAAATTTTGTATTTCAAAAAGTTATGATATATTATATTTTGTTCCGCTACGATGTGAGATTCTGTGTTGTTATTGTTTGTTCTTCTTCTACCTTTTTCTTCTAAAAAATGTTTCCTATTTCTATGATATTTGGGTTGGACGTGTGATGTATGTAGTCAACTCAGATAGTACAGATTTACGGTTCGTTACAGTGGTATCAGAGCTTAGGTTTAGCAAACACCTAGGCTTTGGTGGGGTTGTGCTCATTAGAGATTGGATCAGTAGTATCCTAGAATGAGATGAGTGTACATATACGAGAGAGTGTATTTGTTAATTGATATAAAAACTATTTTATATTATGTTGGCTAGTCTATTGAGTGATTTACAAATTCTGATCGATTTGTGGGATGCCACAAAGTTAATAGGAATTTCTAAACACTTGAATAGAGAAATTCGACACAATATTGTTTTAAAGTTGGTAAATGAAATAAGTTTACCCAAAATTCTATTTTGATATAGAAAGAATAATTTTTTTTAAATTATTATAATATATGGATGTGTTGGTTGTTGATATTATAATCCAATGAAATTATAAAATTGAAATGGTTATATATAACCAAATAGAGTTTGTTTACGAATAAAATATACAAATGAGATGAATTAAAGTTGAATTCAAACCAGCATCCAGAATTCAATCCTTGGAAGTTGGAAAATATTTTCCAAAATATATTAAAGTAATACAGCATTTCTTTAAAAGGGATTTTTAAATAGAAATCATTTCAGATGGATTTTAAAGTGGTAAAGCATTGAACTCACTTCAGTCGCTGGGAAATAATTCTGATGATGATCGCGACATCATCAATGTTGATTTTCGAGTTTCTAAGTGATGGATTTCTACCTTATAAAAAAATTTGATGGAAATTTGTTTGAAAGAAAACAAGTTGGTTTGAATATTCAAATGTTTGGAATTTGAGATGGTTATAAATATATGTCTATAGTTATGTGAGTTCTAAAGGATTTGAAATCAAAACTTGCGAATTTGAATTCTGGAATTTAAATTTAACTTAAGCATGTTAAATGGATCGAAGTGAATAAATTGATTAAAATCAATTTAAATGAATATGCATTTGAATACATATGAATGTAATATGAATTGAATGTGAATATATTGATTGTAAATCATTCAGATTAAATAAATGTGAGCATACATGATGTGCGATGTAAATGGAAACCAAAAGTTCTGGTAGAACTTAAGTTGTGAGAATATGAAAGGTTGGGTTTCCACATAAGTGAATTTTTGAAAAGTTGGTAGGTTTGTAGCATTTTTCCTACCTTAGTAATATCAGGGACGAAATTCTTTTAAGGGGGGAAGAATGTAACGACCCAGATTTTGGTCGATTAATTTTAAATATTTAATATTGTTTTAAATATTGAGCTAATAATATAAATGAATTTTTGTACTAAATTATCGATATCATAATCGAAATACGGTTTATTTCGAATATGTATAATTATCGTAATACGAGAATCTAAAATAATTCAATTCAGAATTTAAAACTGAGTCAGAAATAATTCAAATGATTAATATGAATCTTATTTGTATATAGAAAGATAGTAATAATATATTTTCAGCAAAGTTGATGGATTTAAATTTAAAATAATATTATATCAATAAAATATGGTACTTAAAAATAATTAATTTTCAAACGACCTCGGTTTTCGATAAAACTAATTTTATTAGGTCCGGAACGTCAAACCATAGCAGTGTGTCAAGTTTCATCAAAATCAGAGCTCATCTATGACAGTTTTATTGTATGTTACTTCATACTTAAGTAACGTAAATTAATATAATAATAAATCATTGGCTTCTGGGACACACTACCTCATTTAGCTTCCTTGACATACCATTTCCTATTATAAATAACGTAGTCGATGCCCTAATCCTCTTGCTTATTCATCTCATTCTCAGGCAAACTTCAAAATCCCTCTTCACAAATTCGTTATTTAAAATCAAAAGAAGAATTCGATTCCTTATTCATTTAAAAACAGCTAGTATCCCTTATCTCTTCTATTTTAGCCCGATTCCTCCTACTGATAAAAATAACTAAAGCCATTCCTCTTAAAAATCTTTCAAAAATTCGAAACCTCAACCGTAAATCACGGTATCAGATGCGATAGGCTTGTTCACTCGAAAGCTTCGATTTGGTAGGGATTTTACAGGGTGCGATGTAGTTCTTCGGGGTTCAAAAATCAACGGCGGATCTAGGCTTCAGGTTTAATCCAAGTTGAGAAATTGTTTTGCACTTTGGATCTTAAATTTGCACCGATCAAGAGTTTTCGCACCCTGTTGTGTTTCTTCGTGGACTTTGATGATAAAAAGGATCGAGATTATCAACCTCTCGTGTACGATATTGGGTTCGCTCATGATTCTGAAACCGAGCAATTTATACCATGTAGCCTAGGGCTGAGATTTCTTGGAGAACTGAAGCTGCGATCTGGAAAACAACGTTGGTTGATGTTGAGGATTGCTGTAGTAGGGATTACGTGGTTCATCGTGAAGGAAGGGTGGGCGGGTTTTGATTTATACATGTGAGCGTGATCATGTTTCATTGCCCTTAATCCAGGTAATTTAAGCCTAATTACATCGTTAAGATAAGATAATAGTGTGATTAATTATTTTAAATCAACGAAAACACGTAGCCAGTGAAAATTACTCGTACAATAACAGAATTGTGCGTAACAAAGTTCATTGAATTTGTATGGACAAAGGCTACAATATGCAATCGATTTGGAGTGCTTTGAAGCTTCTTGGAAATTTTGTCTAATTCTAGACAGTTGTTTAAAATTAGATAAAGCAATGATAATCATCAGAAAAATACAAGGTGAGTAAATCTCACTTAGATTTTATTTAGAATTAATTTATTAGCTAAAAGTAATTGTTTGTTGATTATTTGCATGGTTTGAAATATTATTGTGGCCATTTTAAATATATATTAGTTATTTAGGATTGGTGTTTGTGGTTATTATATATATATATTGGTGGTTGGATATTTCCCGCAGTACCATTAGCGGATGCCCGTAGTGTCATTAGCAGATGACCCTATGCGCCCCACGCTATGATAGTGGATGACCTTCTATACCGCGATATCCTGCCTCGAAGCAGGATGGGTATTATTTATGTTGGCTATCTTCTGTGGATGCAGGGAAACATGTTAGAGGGTTCCAACTGGATTCCTCAAAAAAATTTACTATTGTTTTCATATATATATATATATATATTATGATATATGGTGTGTTATAAAACCCGTAATTTGATAATTGAGTGTTTTTGGATGTTTGAATATCACTAGGCCTAGATGTTAATTTATAAAAATATCATGAAAAGGAATTTTGTGATGTAAAAGGAAAATTCTATTTTTTAATAGAATTTGAAATTCGAATGGACAAGAAATGTTAACTTGTTTTGAATAAATAAAACAAGTATTGAAAATTTATAAACGATGTTTATAAATTAAACAATGCAGGAAATTGAAGTAAATTTGTAAACGATGTTTATAAATTAAACAATACAAGAAATTGAAGTAAATTTATAAAGGGTGTTTATAAATAAAATGGAATGATTTTAATTGGATAATCAAGGAATTGAAGTACATTTATAAACGTTATTTATAAATGAAATGGAAAAAAATTATCATTGGGATAAATTTGGGAAGTTTAAATTAAAATGTGAATTTAAAAAGGAGAAATTGGAATTTAGTTTCAAAGAGAAACGATGAATCCATTCTGATATTCAGAATGAAAAATTAAATTAAAATAAATCCGAATGGATTTTTGATTTGAATTTGATTAAATCAATTTAATTAAATAAAACATTTTTGGAAAAGATATCAGGATTGAATAAAATAGAAGTATAAATTTAAGTATAAAAATAGATTCACTGTATATATATATATATATATATATATATTTATATATATAAATTACAATCAATAAATTATTATAGAATAGGAAGTGGATTTCAAATGGAAATTGAAATGGAAACTTGTTTTAGTATATAAAACAAGGAAATTAAATTTATAAACAATGTTTGTAAATAAGGTGAGATAATTATCATTAGATAAATTTGGCAATTTAAATTCAAGTATGAATTTGAAAATAGAACTTGAAATGGAAACTTGTTTTATAAAACAAGGAAGTTAAATTTATGAACAACGTTTATAAATTAAGGAAAATGAATTATCATTTGATAATTTAGAAATTTAAATTCAAATATGAATTTAACCGTGAATTGGAAATCGTTTCAGAGAGGGAATGACGGGTTTTATTTCGGTATCCGGAATATAAAAATGAATTGAGATAAGTCTAAGAAATTATATTGGGAATTCAATTTCATCGAATTCTACAAAGTAATTTATTCTTAACGGAATTGGAAATTAATATAGCAGATCGAGTTATAAATAAATTTATAACCGAGTAGTGAAAAATTAACAAGTAAAGATAATCGAAAATATTAACTTGGATTTGAAAACTGGATTTAATATATATTAAAATATATATTAAAAACGAGATTGAAGTTTATTATAAATGAAGTTGATAACGTTTATATTTAAATATAATTAAAACGAACTCACTGCAGCGCGACAGGTCGTAATTTGGCGTTTCAAACCTCAGTTGAGTATATATAACTCAATTTAAGTCGGAATTCTTTGAAACAATAACTGTTAGGATCGATTAGATAATAGTTTTCTAATGGAAGAGAAAAACCTGGATTTCGTCGTATAGATTTTGAGTTATGTAAAAATCAAATTTTCAGAAAAACAGTGCCATAACCATTATAAAACCATAACCGTTTATTTAAATAAATAAAAGGATTTTAAGTAAATAAAATTCGAATTTCCATTAGAGAAAATCCAGACTTTGAGTTGTAAAATGAATACGAACTCAAGTTGTGTAAATGAAATGATTTTTAAAATCATATTTTTAATTGTTGAATAAAATTAACAAATTTGAAGAAAAAAAATAGTTAATTGAATTTTAAATCCAAATTGGACTTTCTAAAGGGGTTTGTATATTCATATTCCAAATCGAATATGAAACATGAATTTGAAATGTAATTCGATTTGATATAAGCAAGTTAAAAATATATTTGAACGTGATATGTTCAAATAAAAAGTGAAATAGGCAAAAGAGCTAATTAACTAGTAAATTAGCGAATTGAGTTAAAATGATTAGGTTAGGCTGAAACAAATTAGGAATTGACGTATATGGGTTAGACAGGTATGGAATGAAGTGTACGAAGTTTATAATTCGTGTGCCTGACAATAAGGTACATGTTTAAATTCCATATTTGATTTTATGCGCCGAATCTGCAAGCCGCTGGGTTTTTGATTTTCTTTTTGAATGGAAACAGCCTAGAGAGGCGAGTTGAGATTTGAACTATCGATCGGTACAAAGGAGGTTATGGCGAAATTTTTTGGAAATTTAAGGAGTTAGAATACTTTTAAGAAAATTGGATAAGTAGAAAATCATTGTATCGACATATATAGAATCCGATAATGAAATGAACTTAAAAATATAATATTATAAACAAAAAGGAAATATATAATTAAATCTGGTAAAATTAGAAAGAGAAACATATATGAGTTTAAAAATGAATAATTGGTTTTTATGATGTTGATTATTTGGGGTAAGTGGTCTTATTCGTTTTGAAGTTAAGGATGTTTTCAGTTAAGGTCTGAGAGATAGTTATGCCCCAACTTGATTGATTTCATTTTTAACCGATAAATAGCAAGATCTAGTCTCGAAGAGAAATGTTTGAATAAAAATTAGCTGAATGCAGTATTTTGGGTGCTTGTAACAATGTTTTACAAGACAGTCGATTTAACCCAAGTAAGTGGAATTTTGGAAAATATAAAGATAAATATTTCCTAAGTATTGAAATAAATGAATGGTCATGAAAGAAATGAGTAGTTGGAATGTTTTCCAATTATAAATAGAATATATTTTCTAAGAATAGAAAATAAAAGAAGGTGATATATGGAAATGTTTTCCAAATTGCGTAAGTGGCCAAGATGATTATCGAAAATATCGTGTTAACGAATATTGATAAGGAAATGGAGAACTGATTTAATTAATGAAATATTAATTAAGGGGCCCAGTGATTGTTTGATGTTATGAATGAATGTTTGTTTTTCTTCGATAGTTAAATAACCAACTATCGAAGTATTTGCCAATCTCGTTGTCAATATGGAGAAACCGGTTGGATTATTATCCGAGAACCACTCCATATTGGCAGTAGCGTTGCGGATCAGATTATATGAAGATAATCAAAGATGGATTAAAGTACTAAGGCTTTTTCTGTTAATCCTAGGTAGAAATTGCCTAAGATGGATTAATGGAAATTGTGCCTTCAGTTTCGTTCAGTCCCAGAATGAACGTATATGGACGAGTGTCTGACAAAGTATTTCCATTGATCAAATATGTTGGTCTGTATAGATATATATGGTGGCGGAGAATTTATTCTCTTAGCATAATATCTAGAATATATTTGTAGAATCAATTAGTGATTGACAGATCTGACAGTGTGACATTCAAAGTGATTGTGCTATCAGTGAATGATAAGTAAACCGTAGCCTATGGCCTCAACAACCGGGAAATGAAGAAAAATCGGGTAGACAGCATCGCTATGTGAGTAGCTCCCATTAGGGTGTATTATCACCTATCTAGAGATTCATTTAATTCCTTATTCTATTCGATGCTATCCCATTCGAGTAAACAGTTGCTGATCCCAACCGTTGGTGATATACATTCAATACACTCAAGCGAAAGGAGTGGCCGGTCATGTGTGGCTGGGTTACAAGATGTCTTGTTGAACCTAGTGTATTCTCCTCTAGAGATACACTATCGGAAGGTGGTTCCATACCTTGTCATAGTTGGAAATTCATTACCCAATAAGTGCCCACAGTTTTGATTGTATATTATGTATGTGGAGCATGAGATGAAAGCGTTCCCCTAAATTTCTATTTATTTGATTTAGACACTATTATAATATCAAAAGAGTTTTAATATAAAGGGTATCGTTTTCATTCAAAAGGATTTGAAAGTTAAATCAAGTGTTTTGGATTCTCATAAGGGAAAAACCCATTCCGTGTTATACGACGTGATCTTATGAGATATCGTTTATTATCTCAAATTGTTTTAAATTGTTTACTCATACCAGTCCCATGACTGGCCCAAAGTTTATTTTGTTTTGTTTTACTTAAACTTTTGGGTGCTCAAATTTGTACGGGCAGTCAAGTAGTTTAGGATTTTACATATTTATCTAAAGGAGCTTGGAGCAGAAGGCTTTAGTGTTAGATATAAAGTATTTTTTTTCTGCTGTGTTGTAAGTGTTGTATTCTGATAAGTGTATGTTATGCAGTTTAAATTTTGTATTTCAAAAAGTTATGATATATTATATTTTGTTCCGCTGTGATTTGAGATTCTGTGTTGTTATTATCTGTTCTTCTTCCACCTTTTTCTTCTAAAAAAATGATCCGTATTTTTGTGATATTTGGGTTGGACGTGTGATGTATGTAGTTAACTCAGATAGTACAGATTTACAGTTCGTTACAAGTATAGGATATTTGTATATATTTTTGATTACAAGAATTCCATGTTGCAGTCAAATACAAAGCATAAGTAAGCTTAGTTTTAAACAGAAAGTGCGGACTACCCAAAAGTTTAACACAAGCTTACAGCGTATAGAAATAAATATATGAGTTGCTGTGGTTCAGAAGTGGATGTTGTATTATCAAACTTCCCTTCTACATCTCCTTCCCTACCTTATTTTCATTGTTGCATGTTGATATGTTTGCCACTTCGTGATAGCATCATCAAAATTCAAAGCAGAATTTGCTATGAAAGGACGCCTTGTTTTTGTCTATTTATAGACATGCTACTTGCTAATTACTTTCTTCACTTTTTAACGATATTAATTTTTTTCCTTTTCAACATGTCGGTATGGACAAAATGGAGGTTTGTTTATATATACGCATTTTGTTTTGAGTTCTGAAAGTTAAGTTCCACGATTTCTGTTACACCAAATTCCATTCATTTACGGGCCGATATAAATAAAAATAAAAATACCGTTGCATTAATCAATGTGCCACAATTCCAAAACTATACTAAAATAGACAAGATAACTTATTCTGTGAAGTTCCAAAAATGCTGATATAGGGTGTAAAACACTTCAAAATAAAACGTGCTTATTTTTCGAAATAAAAAATTTATAATTTTTTTATAAATTAAATTAAGAATAAGCCTTGAAAATTTTATCCAAATTCGAAACCAGTGATTTATTATATTAAATAAATCATTATGGCTTATAAACAATTCCACAACGACTATTTTAAATTTTGATTTGGGCATAACTTATAATCTATAAGACGAAATCTCAATTTTTTCACTTCTATTAGAAAAATACAGTTAATTAGATTCCAACGTTTCTTGTTTAGAAGAAATCCGACTTACAACGAATCCTGTACACTCAGTTGAAGTTCAAACCGTCGAATTACAAACTACCACGACATTACGAGCTCGATTATAATTATATTATAATTAAAATATTCAACTATCGTTTATATAATATATTCGTTTTTATAATTCGAATATAAACTCAAATTAAATTTCTTAAATAATTCAATTTACACAAAATTGACAATTCAACTATTTCCAACAGTTTTGGAAATTAAATTTTATTATCCCATCATATATATTAATTATATAGTTTGTATTATCTAAATTCAAACCATTTAAATTACCAAATCGTTATATTAAAAATAATTAAATAAATTAATTATGAAGTTGCCGAAATTCTGGGACGTTACACTCGGTCTATTTGTTTGATCTTGCCTTTAGGAGAGTCGTCTCATGTCGACCCATAATTAATCGGCCCTGAATGAAAGTTGACTTGGTAGGCATAGGATCGAGCCGATATTTGGTAAAGTGAGTTCTGATCTTGAGTTATGACGGCTTTTTCCAAAAAGTTGGTCAACAATAACCAAGCTACATGCAGCCAAAGTGCATTAAACAGTAAAGTAAACATATGAAATAACTAAGGTACCAAACAAATATCATTAAGTAGTGTTGCTATTGCTGATATCTTCAAAAAGGTTGATCTACTTGTAAACAAAGTACCGAACAGAAGATTGAGAAAATAATGACAAGTAATTACTAAATCAAATAACGAAATATAATTTATGGAAAAGAAAAAGTATTCAAAAACCTAAACTTAACTACATAATGTAAAACAACATAACGTAACCTAAAGATAAATACACACATTTTATACTTATCGTTATGGGTTTAATTGTAGAAAAGGTCAGGGATTTGTAGAGTCGTTACTTCGAAAATACACAATGCCATGTCTATGTTGTTGAAACTAATGGTAGAATTTATGTCGTTGGTCTTGTATATAACTATTCGACTACAGACATAATATAATATTTATATTTAAATAAAATACCACTGCACAAGAATTTAAATATTCAAACAGTACTTTATTAAAAAATAATATTTTATTTCTCTATTTGAATAGTATAGATTTCATAAATCCACTATTTGTACATCTCAGTAATACAATACATTTCAATGTAAATTTTATTTGTTACATTACTCCTCACTACAACAATCAGTCACTCAAGTTACATTTCATTTACACAATTTTATACACACACATTTCACTCTGTCACTATTTTACATTCACTCTTTGTTATATATACATTGACACACTGACACGGTCTTGTCTTCAGTCTTCTGCCAGCTTTACAATGAGTATAGTCTTCTACTTACTTGTCACAAGAACACATAGAGTAAAATGGAACAAAAATATTTCTATATTCTAGCAAATATAATTTTTATTTTAAAAATTTATTTGCCTCAAAATTTTGGTGTGCTTCTCATCATTTTTCATGTCTTAATCTGATTTATGTGGATATCCATTTATGTCTAGACAGCTTGTGATATTCACAATGACACACTGTAAATACCACAAAGTAGACAGTATTTCTAATGCTCACATTTATATATATTGTGCACTATACATGTATATACATACATGTGTATGTATATACACGTATTTCTATGCAGAATCAACATAGTCAAACATCGTGAATGGGCAAAAACCAAAAAATCCTGTACATATGCAAACACAAACACATATATATACACATATGTGCATATATACATATATATATAATGTATGTATATACATAGTAGGAACAGTGGTTCAACAAGTTCAATGTGCAACTCGACATGCAAACACAAATAAACAACATTTACATATGGCCAACAACTTCATGGACACAGTAGAACAAGTCTGGGTGAAGTTACAAGTAGCAACATGGTCGAGCCATGCACAAGAAAAGTGATAGATATAAGCGACCCGAACTTCCCCGGTAAGGAAAGAGCGGATATTTTGAGAACAACACACAAAAGAACGCAGACAGAAGAACATTTCATTGTTTATTACAACAATTACATCAAAATACAAGAATATACAGAGTTTGAATAAATATTACACAGAAAATATCAGAGATTTAAATTACATTTAAATACATCGCAGCGGAAAATAATACAAAACACAACTAGAAGTAATACATGCATACAAAGCTTTCCGAGTATCGTTCCAGCTGTAAATCAGGATTCTGTGAATATAAATCTGCAAAACCAAAACTACTAGCTGTCCGTGTAAAAAATAAGGGCACCTAGAGTTTAGGTTAAAACAATAAACTCCAGGTCAGTCTGACTGGTGTGAGAACTAAAACAGTTATTTATCTTTATTTTAAAGTTAGGTAAATCAAGGGACCACGCCGTATAACACGGAACGGGTTTCCTCCCAAGAATACCAATGCATAAAACAAATAGCGCAATGCTAAATAAAGAACAACGAAGCTATTATAAGACCCAGGTCCCATCACAAAATGCAACGCAAGCCGGAGGATAGGGTTTTTACCTTATAATAGCCAAAGAATGCTTGATACGCTAAATTTCATGTTTTAATTCTTAATCAGACTCCAACCGCAAATTATTAAGAGAACGATTCCCTAAGTATTTACCCCGAAGGCTGAAACCAACATCAGACTAATACCCAGGAAACCACCCATCTTAGCTCGTTTCCAGTTAGTTTCTGATTTTATATACAATCATAAATATCAATCGTAGGCGGCATGAATGTCCTGTACCACTATGTCGCCATATATAGGTATACAATCAAAATCGCAAAATGTCGTATTAGATGTTGGTTTATCATTTATGATATGAACCGAGGCTAGGGATCATCCTCACTGATTCGAGACTGTCTAGCCCAAGTCTCAGACAAGCGCGCAGACAAGCCTTGGATCGTCAGGGTCGGTCCACCGATGTGGATTATTATGCCTGAACACTACGTTTCCCCGCCCTTTGGGGCGTAAAGGAGCCAACGAATGGTTCCATCGGCTTCACATAGTCACCGGTATATCCAAGGCGCCTCGTAACAGCAACAACCACATAAGTCAAACTCGTCAGGGCTTGTAAAACCACCGATGCCATGTGAAAACCCGTAACTTCCCCGTAAAGGAAAGCGCGGATAGTTCGAGAACAAGCCACAACAGAACACAGACGAAAGAACATTTCATTGTTATTACAACAATGCATCAGATTACAAGAATATACAGAGTATAAATGAATAAATATCACATAAAAATATCAGAGATTTAAATTACACCTTAAATACATCGCAGCAGAAAATAATACAATACACAACTAGAAGAGATATACGGATACAAAGCTTTCCGGATATCATTCCAGCTGTAAACCAGGATCCTGTGAATATAAATCTGCAAAACCAAAACTACTAGCTGCCCGTGTCAAAATAAGGGCACCCAGAGTTTAGGTTAAAACAATAAACTCCAGGTCAGTCATGGGACTGGTGTGAGAACTAAAACAGTTATTAATCTTTATTTTTAAAGTTAGGTAAATCAAGGGACCACGCCGTATAACACGGAACGGGTTTCCTCCCAAGAACACCAGTGCTTAAAACAACAGCGCAATGCTAATTAAAGAAAAATGAAGCTATTATAAGACCCAGGTCCCATCACACAATGCAACGCAAGCCGGAGGATAGGGTTTTTACCTTATAATAGCCAAGAATGCTTGATACGTTTAAAACAAATCATTTGATACTTTTATAAGTGCATATTGTATAAAATATCTTCAAATCATAAGTATCAATCATAGACGGCATAAGTGCCCCATCCCACTATGTCGCCACACTAGGCTCTACAAATAAAACCGGAATACACGTATTGGAAATTGGATTTCCATCATGGTGGCTCCTGATTCGAAAGATCGATCGCGTAATGCAATTCACCACGGCTTACGTCCCAACAAGAGAACACCGTCTGCATCCGCACATTTGGGACCAGAGTACCACCGCGGCTTACGTCCCAGCAAGAGAAAACACCACTTACTCTATATATCCCTGAGCACTAGGCTCATCTCGGTCGACCGAATCCACGACACCACTAAGGTGCCCATCCACGAAAAAAGCATACTGATCAAACCATCGGTTTACCACCATACCGGGGTGTGAGGCTCGCGGATCAACGCTATACACAAAGCCATGCTATATCAGCTGCGCTTTGATCATCAACCACCAAACTTTGCTTTTCAAAAAAAGTCTGGATCACTGCATCTCAGCATGCCACACTATCAATCCATATCGTACCACTGATTTCTGCCAATATATAACCTCTGAGCTCATATGTCTCAGAGAAGGGCGTTAAGCAAGAGAACAAATTCTCCGCCGCCAAACAGATATATTTTTAGCAGAGATCAACAAATACAATATAAAGGAATACAATGTCAGACACACCATCCATTTACAAGTCCGTTCTAGGTCTGAACGAAACCGGAGGCACTTTCCTCGCATATCCATCCATCTCCAAGTACGTCTGGACGACCACCAACTATTTCCATCCTCTTGGGTGTACAGCCCAATTAGGATCGTCAGTAATTATCCAAACGATGTGAAGACTTCCGGCCTTCAACCACCGTCTTCATCTTCGACATATCGTCGAATCGGTTATTCAGAATGGGAATAAACCCGGCCTTTCCGAACAACCCGCGTATATTAAAAATAAATGTTACACAAACACAACATACGCCTCATTCCAATTCATTAGTCACTAACCGCAAATTAGCAAGAGAACAATTTCCCAAACATTAACCCCGAAGGCCGAAACCAACATCAGATCAATACCTAGGAAACCATTTTTCTTAGCCAACCTACAGCTAGTTTCTAAATTCCACATTCTTAGGGAAAGGTTCCCATTAATTTTATCCAAGATAAATTCTTTAAAATTTATCCTGTAATCTTCCTTTGGATGTCGTTTCAAACCAAATTATGGTTTTTCTACACTAGTCGAGATTAGCGAACCACACCGAAGTAATTATTTATTTTATTTCCCAATCCCAACCTATTCATCCCATGAAGCAAAACTGGTAATACTCCATATCTAACACCACGGTGTTATCGGTAAAATTAATTACCATTTCACGTTCAAATCTAATTGAAGATTTAACTATCGCTTTGGAGCAAAACTGGTAATACTCCATTCTCGCTCATTTTCTAAATTTGGTAATTTAGATTACAAATTCACATTTCAATCTAATTGCAGATTCGTTAAAACTCCTTTTACTGGGTTAAAGAACTAGGTGTTATTTAAAACACAGTTCACGACAAACCCAAATCACATTCTATTTATTATCGGGTTAAAGAACTAGTGTTATTTAAAACACAGTTCACGATAAACCCATTTCAAATCCAATCAAATATATTAGGAATTCCGATTATTTAAAACCCCTTTTTAAATCTAATTTATTTATTTAAAAAAAAATCGGGTTTTAAATTTAGTTCAATCTAGTTCATTTCGATAAAAATCTATTTTTATCTTTTCAAATATGGAGTTTTTCATCCCAAATTTTCCCAAATCATTTCTAATGATTTTACACAAATTATTGATATTTTTAATAATTTTATCAAGGCCCGTACAGTCGATTTCCATCAATGGCCATCGAACCGCACTTACAGCGACCTTTTTCAAATTTGATTTAGACGTATCTCCAAATCCAATCGTTAGATTTTGAATTTCAAATATTCGTTAGAAAGCTCTTTTCGATACGAACCCAACGGTTCCGGTTTTAGGAGAATCCGACGGTCGGATCTCCCGTAATGTCCGTTTGGAATAAATGGTCGAAATTCACGAACTGCCGCGGCGCGGCGCGTTCTATTCAGGCCATTATATTATATATATAATATATATAATATATATTTCGTCGATTACTATTTAAAACGAATTTTATAAATAGTTTTGAATTCGTTTCAAAAGCAATTTCAACTTCCATTTCAATTCAAATCAAAATTGAATTCTTCTTTATAAATTCGTTTTAAAATTTATTTCCATTCAATTCAAATTTCAATTCAATTCATTTCGAACTCGTTTTCAATTCAATTTGAATTTGTTTTCAATTCAGTTTAATTCCAAAGTCGTTTTCTGTTCGATTCAATTCAAATTGCTTTTCTATTCGATTCAATTCAAATTGGTTTTCTATTCGATTCAATTCAATTTGGTTTTCTAATCGATTCAATTCAAATTGGTTTTCTAATCGATTCAATTCAAATTGGTTTTCTAATCGATTCAATTCAAATTGGTTTTCTAATCGATTCAATTCAAATTGGTTTTCTAATCGATTCAATTCAAATTGGTTTTCTAATCGATTCAATTCAAATTGGTTTTCTAATCGATTCAATTCAAATTGGTTTTCTAATCGATTCAATTCAAATTGGTTTTCTAATCGAATCAAATTCGTTATCTATTCAATTGAAATCAAATTCGTTTTCTTTTCAATTCCCTTCGAAATCGTTTTCAATTCAATTTAATTCAAAGTGGTTTTCTATTCAATTCAATTCGAAATCGTTTTCAATTCAATTCATTTCAAAATCATTTTCAATTCAATTCATTTCGAACTCGTTTTCAATTCAAATCAAATTCATTTCAAAATATTCGATTTCGAAATCACCTTTCAATATTCATTTTAAAATGAATAAAATCGATATAAATATCGTTCACGTCAAAATTGCGTTAATCCAATCAACACGGCTTCATATATTTCTATTTTTAAATATTCTATTTCAAATATTTCTATTTCAACAAATGAGTATTTATTTTTGCCAACACACGACTAATCTCAACGAATGAGTAATGTCCACGTGTGACTATTTTTGTTAAATTATTTCGTTCAACACATGACTAATCTCAACGGATGAGTACAGTCAACACATGAACCTTTACTTTATAGTGATAAAGATATAAATTTTATTGTTAAAATATTTCATTCAACACATGACTAATCTCAACGGATGAGTACAGTCAACACATGAACCTTTACTTTATAGTGATAAAGATATAAATTTTATTGTTAAAATATTTCGTTCAACACATGACTAATCTCAACGGATGAGTACGGTCAACACATGAACATTTACTTTATAGTATTCTTTATCTTCTAAATTGGAATGAGGCCCAATCAATCACTATATAATGTTAATTATATGGATTTTCATACATCACACGTATATGATAGCATTGAAAAATAATCAACCATCAACCAAAGTGCACTACACTGTATAAGCATCAAATATAGATATCTAACGCTTATAACAGCCTGTCAATCAATCGATCGACATATTTAATCAATTAGGATGAGTGAACTTCAAATTTCATCCCAACACCCGTGTGGGGTTTCAGACAATCAAACACAGATTTTATTTGTGCAGTTGGGCGATGTGTAAAATTTATCGTCCCAATCAATGTCATTCAAATAGGTGTACATAAACAAACCGTCGGGTTTGTAAATGAATATTTTATTTTATTCACTTTCATGTTAAAAATTATATTTTTAACGATCAAAATATTTTATTCAAACTATGAATATTCTATTCGGTTCATTTATTCAATAAAATGATATTTTTTATTTTTTCTAACTTATTTTAGAAAATTTCGGCGGCATAACGGCACGATACTAGAAATAGGACAAGGCCTAGCCTTATCCCCGGTCTAGTGAAGGCCCACGCCATTCACACATCAATCATATCAATTTCATTTCACCAAACAATTCAAATCAACCCAAACAATCTAACTAACAACACAGCCAAACAAACAAGTCCATGGTCTGTGGACGATTGTGTCGGGTGCTACTAAGCACCGTCTGCATCCTAGTATATATATATAACTAGAAAAGAAATAGAAGAGTGAGAAATTCTCACCAATAGCTATCCAACCATCTCGACTCTTCTTTTGCAGAATTCTTTGTCGTTCTCGCCTTTTTGTCACCTTCGTTGACCGTAGCCACTACATACATAAAAATCGAATTTTTACTTCGTTATTCAATATATAAAAATCGAATTTTTACTTTGCTATTCAATATATAAAAATCGAATTTTTATTTTGCTATTCAATATATAAAAATCACATTTTTACTTCGATGTTCAATATATAAAAATCACATTTCAAAAATATAGATTTCGCCTTTATAAAATATAAAAATCTCGCCTTTTCTATTTTCAAAAATCTAATCTTTTCATGCTACTACAAATAAAAGATTACATTTTTCATATGAAATCATATACAAAGATGATATTTTTATATTCTATATCCCATAAAGATTATATTTTTATAGTTCCTACAATGTAAAAATTATGTTTTCAATTCTCTACGTAGACAAAATCATATTTTTACATCTTCTATATGGTAAAGATTATATTTTTAATACTTTGAAAATATAAAAATCATATTTTTATTACTACTACTCTATAAAAATTATATTTTCAACCTTTCTATATAAAACTGATTTTTTATAATCTATGTATAAATAAAAACTGACCTTAAAATAAGGTTTAAAATTAAAACAAAAATCAGTTTTTATTTTATTACCTCTTTTTAACACAAAGCTTTATAAAGAAATAAATAAATTAGAATTAAACCTTTTCCTGTGCAAAATCAAAAGGTGGAGGACAACGTTGACCTATGACGAGGGTTGGTGGCGCTCAGGGCGGGGTCTCGGAGCGAGCAGGAGGTGCTGCAGGCGGTTGTGGCTCGCGGGCATCGTCGGTGATGGAGTTTTATGGGTGCGGCGGCGCTGGGGGGTGTGCGGCGGTGGAGGAAAAAGGGGGGGGGGGGGTCTCGCGATTTATTCAGAAGAGGAGGGGGGGTTTGCGGGGTCCAACGAATCAGGGAGAGATGGATGGACTGGGGAGAGAGGGCGATGGAGGAGGTGCGGCTTGCCAGCGGTGGGTCGCGGTGGGAGGACGTGGCGGCTTCGACGATCGTTCGTCGTTCTCTTTTTTTTTTTTAATTTCGATTCTGAATCGAATGAAGAAGAGGGGGGGCCAGCAGAATTTACGGGGAGGAGAGGAAAGATCTTATTTTTTTATTATTTTTAATTCAATTTAGTTGACTTTTGCATACGACCTCGAAACGAGGTCCACCGCCTGTCGTCCATAGCGTTTTACCCCCATTCCGAACACAATGGGATATGTATCGCAAGCTGATTTGATCGTTTCGATTGGTTTCCGTTGAATTTACATCTAAATCACTATATTGAATTTTAAACGTACATTTCAAATTACCGGGGTCACATAACAACTCTATAAATTCCATAAAAATATTTCTAGCTTCGTATTGACGATACGGTCCTAACAAAACTAGTTTCGTCGAATTCTGAGACCGTTTGAAAAATGGCTAATTTCCAGTCGATTAAAATCGACTGAAACTGGTCAAACGCGTTTTCCTTTGCCACGCTCACATATTGATTCGAAAAATTATGAAATTTGAAACCTAGCAATAACCTGACATCACGGATCCAACAAAAGTGGTTTCGTCGAAATCCGAGGCCGTTTGCAAAATTTCTATTTTTAAGGGCCTGAATTCCATAGCGACTATTCAGAATTTTCAACTGGACATATCTTTTGATTCCCGCTATGAAATTTTGATTTTTCGGATTCGTTGGAAAGATATTATCAATTAGATCCTAATGTTTTTGGTTTCACTAAAATCCGGATTGTTTTGCACCCGGTACATTCAATCGAAGTTTGAAATCGAATTATCGAACTACCGCGCCATTTTCAATTCTATTTATAATTATATATAAATATTTATATTCTAACGACGACGCGTATAATATATACGTTCGAATTATATTCAAAATAATTTTCTCGTCGATAATTATTTAAAATAATTCATTTTAAATAATCAAAATCCGCCAAAAATGCCAAAATAAAAAAAATTAAACTGGCCCAGATTTTCAGGTTGTTACAATCTCCCCCACTTAAAACTTTTCGTCCCCGAAAAGGAACAAAGTCAAAAGTGGTTTGATTAATCAACTCTACGCTCGATCTGGCTTCCATTCTCCAACTCTTTAGTTTCTGAGAATTTTCAAAATTTCAAAAATTTGGCTAACACCTTAAATTTTCGAAAAATTTCGCCATAACCTCCCCTGCACCGGGAGCATCGGGGAATTTCAAATAGCTTCCCCGGTCCTTCAGATCTCAAAAAGAAAAAGAAAAAGCCAAGCGGCTAGCCAATAGGCTCATAAAATCATCATCACCCAAACAAAACAGTAAATTATGTAGTAAACATGTACCTATTTGTCGGGCAAACAAATTTTATTCTCTGCTCTAGCCTCCTTGCTATGACCTGTTCAATGTAAGTACTTGTATATGCAAGCAAATGCGACCAATTTTCCATAAAATTCAATATTCGACACTATTAGGCAAAATGGTTCAAAATTATCAAACAAATAAACAAACAACACAACCAGCAATCAATTAGTTGATTAGCATCTGAAATTCATAACTTTGATACATAGTCAAAAATCAAATTTTTGATGCCAAATCGCAACAATATGCCCTATCTAATTTTGGTTCTCACACCAGTCAATAGGAAATATATAGAAAGCCCACTTTCGTCACTCGAACATAAATTCTAATGATGGAGCTCCACCATCAAAATCATCTCCGGGCGATTAGAGTGTAATTCTATATCTATCCAGTATATTAAAATTTCAAATACACGTGGATCAGACGTATACGCAAAATCTATATATACTGGATTGTCCACATCAATATAAATAAATAACCAAATACGAATAATTGATTTAAATTTTCAAAACAAAAATTGTTTTCATTTTCAAAAATATACTCTTCACACTCGTTCTAGGATACTACTGATCCCATCTCTAACGAGTCATTCTCGTTGGATATTACTAATCCAATTTCTGATGAATTCTTTCGTATGGTTCTAATGTGTCTTGTTCTCTGAGCTTTGTAAACCAAAGCTCTGATGCCAACTGTGAAAACCCGTAACTTCCCCGTAAAGGAAAGCGCGGATAGTTCGAGAACAAGCAACAACAGAACACAGACGAAAGAACATTTCATTGTTATTACAACAATGCATCAGATTACAAGAATATACGGAGTATAAGTGAATAAATATTACACAGAAATATCAGAGATTTAAATTACACCTTAAATACATCGTAGCGGAAAATAATACAATACACAACTAGAAGAGATATACGGATACAAAGCTTTCCGATATCATTCCAGCTGTAAACCAGGATCCTGTGAATATAAATCTGCAAAACCAAAACTACTAGCTGCCCGTGTCAAAATAAGGGCACCCAGAGTTTAGGTTAAAACAATAAACTCCAGGTCAGTCATGGGACTGGTGTGAGAACTAAAACAGTTATTAATCTTTATTTTTAAAGTTAGGTAAATCAAGGGACCACGCCGTATAACCCGGAACGGGTTTCCTCCCAAGAACACCAGTGCTTAAAACAACAGCGCAATGCTAATTAAAGAAAAATGAAGCTATTATAAGACCCAGGTCCCATCACACAATGCAACGCAAGCCGGAGGATAGGGTTTTTACCTTATAATAGCCAAGAATGCTTGATACGTTTAAAACAAATCATTTGATACTTTTATACGTGCATATTGTATAAAATATCTTCAAATCATAAGTATCAATCATAGACGGCATAAGTGCCCCATTCCACTATGTCGCCATACTAGGCTCTACAAATAAAACCGGAATACACGTATTGGAAATTGGATTTCCATCATGGTGGCTCCTGATTCGAAAGATCGATCGCGTAATGCAATTCACCACGGCTTACGTCCCAACAAGAGAATACCGTCTACATCCGCACATTTGGGACCAGAGTACCACCGCGGCTTACGTCCCAGCGAGAGAAAACACCGCTTACTCTATATATCCCTGAGCACTAGGCTCATCTCGGTCGACCGAATCCACGACACCACTAAGGTGCCCATCCACGAAAAAAGCATACTGATCAAACCATCAGTTTACCACCATACCGGGGTGTGAGGCTCGCGGATCAACGCTATACACAAAGCCATGCTATATCAGCTGCGCTTTGATCATCAACCACCAAACTTTGCTTTTCAATAAAAGTCTGGATCACTGCATCTCAGCATGCCACACTATCAATCCATATCGTACCACTGATTTCTGCCAATATATAACCTCTGAGCTTATATGTCTCAGAGAAGGGCGTTAAGCAAGAGAATAAATTCTCCGCCGCTAAACAGATATATATTTAGCAGAGATCAACAAATACAATATAAAGGAATACAATGTCAGACACACCATCCATTTACAAGTCCATTCTAGGTCTGAACGAAACCGGAGGCACTTTCCTCGTATATCCATCCATCTCCAAGTACGTCTGGACGACCACCAACTATTTCCATCCTCTTGGGTGTACAGCCCAATCAGGATCGTCAGTAATTATCCAAACGATGTGAAGACTTCCGGCCTTCAACCACCGTCTTCATCTTCGACATATCGTCGAATCGGTTATTCAGAATGGGAATAAACCCGGCCTTTCCGAACAACCCGCGTATATTAAAAATAAATGTTACACAAACACAACATACGCCTCATTCCAATTCATTAGTCACTAACCGCAAATTAGCAAGAGAACAATTTCCCAAACATTAACCCCGAAGGCCGAAACCAACATCAGATCAATACCTAGGAAACCATTTTTCTTAGCCAACCTACAGCTAGTTTCTAAATTCCACATTCTTAGGGAAAGGTTCCCATTAATTTTATCCAAGATAAATTCTTTAAAATTTATCCTGTAATCTTCCTTTGGATGTCGTTTCAAACCAAATTATGGTTTTTCTACACTAGTCGAGATTAGCGAACCACACCGAAGTAATTATTTATTTTATTTCCCAATCCCAACCTATTCATCCCATGAAGCAAAACTGGTAATACTCCATATCTAACACCACGGTGTTATCGGTAAAATTAATTACCATTTCACGTTCAAATCTAATTGAAGATTTAACTATCGCTTTGGAGCAAAACTGGTAATACTCCATTTTCGCTCATTTTCTAAATTTGGTAATTTAGATTACAAATTCACATTTCAATCTAATTGCAGATTCGTTAAAACTCCTTTTACTGGGTTAAAGAACTAGGTGTTATTTAAAACACAGTTCACGACAAACCCAAATCACATTCTATTTATTATCGGGTTAAAGAACTAGTGTTATTTAAAACACAGTTCACGATAAACCCATTTCAAATCCAATCAAATATATTAGGAATTCCGATTATTTAAAACCCCTTTTTAAATCTAATTTATTTATTTAAAAAAAAATCGGGTTTTAAATTTAGTTCAATCTAGTTCATTTCGATAAAAATCTATTTTTATCTTTTCAAATATGGAGTTTTTCATCCCAAATTTTCCCAAATCATTTCTAATGATTTTACACAAATTATTGATATTTTTAATAATTTTATCAAGCCCGTACAGTCGATTTCCATCAATGGCCATCGAACTGCACTTACAGCGACCTTTTTCAAATTTGATTTGGACGTATCTCCAAATCCAACCGTTAGATTTTGAATTTCAAATATTCGTTAGAAAGATCTTTTCGATACGAACCCAACGGTTCCGGTTTTAGGAGAATCCGACGGTCGGATCTCCCGTAATGTCCGTTTGAAATAAATGGTCGAAATTCACGAACTGCCGCGGCGCGTTCTATTCAGGCCATTATATTATATATATAATATATATAATATATATTTCGTCGATTACTATTTAAAACGAATTTTATAAATAGTTTTGAATTCGTTTCAAAAGCAATTTCAACTTCCATTTCAATTCAAATCAAAATTGAATTCTTCTTTATAAATTCGTTTTAAAATTTATTTCCATTCAATTCAAATTTCAATTCAATTCATTTCGAACTCGTTTTCAATTCAATTTGAATTTGTTTTCAATTCACTTTAATTCCAAAGTCGTTTTCTATTCGATTCAATTCAAATTGGTTTTCTATTCGATTCAATTCAAATTGGTTTTCTATTCGATTCAATTCAAATTGGTTTTCTAATCGATTCAATTTAAATTGGTTTTCTAATCGATTCAATTCAAATTGGTTTTCTAATCGATTCAATTCAAATTGGTTTTCTAATCGATTCAATTCAAATTGGTTTTCTAATCGATTCAATTCAAATTGGTTTTCTAATCGATTCAATTCAAATTGGTTTTCTAATCGATTCAATTCAAATTGGTTTTCTAATCGAATCAAATTCGTTATCTATTCAATTGAAATCAAATTCGTTTTCTTTTCAATTCCCTTCGAAATCGTTTTCAATTCAATTTAATTCAAAGTGGGTTTCTATTCAATTCAATTCGAAATCGTTTTCAATTCAATTCATTTCGAAATCATTTTCAATTCAATTCATTTCGAACTCGTTTTCAATTCAATTCAAATCAAATTCATTTCAAAATATTCGATTTCGAAATCACCTTTCAATATTCATTTTAAAATGAATAAAATCGATATAAATATCGTTCACGTCAAAATGGCGTTAATCCAATCAACACGGCTTCATATATTTCTATTTTTAAATATTCTATTTCAAATATTTCTATTTCAACAAATGAGTATTTATTTTTGCCAACACATGACTAATCTCAACGAATGAGTACTGTCCACGTGTGACTATTTTTGTTAAATTATTTCGTTCAACACATGACTAATCTCAACGGATGAGTACAATCAACACATGAACCTTTACTTTATAGTGATAAAGATATAAATTTTATTGTTAAAATATTTCGTTCAACACATGACTAATCTCAACGGATGAGTACAGTCAACACATGAACCTTTACTTTATAGTGATAAAGATATAAATTTTATTGTTAAAATATTTCGTTCAACACATGACTAATCTCAATGGATGAGTACAGTCAACACATGAACATTTACTTTATAGTATTCCTTATCTTCTAAATTGGAATGAGGCCCAATCAATCACCATATAATGTTAATTATATGGATTTTCATACATCACACGTATATGATAGCATTGAAAAATAATCAACCATCAACCAAAGTGCACTACACTGTATAAGCATCAAATATAGATATCTAACGCTTATAACAGCCTGTCAATCAATCGATCGACATATTTAATCAATTAGGATGAGTGAACTTCAAATTTCATCCCAACACCCGTGTGGGGTTTCAGACAATCAAACACAGATTTTATTTGTGCAGTTGGGCGATGTGTAAAATTTATCGTCCCAATCAATGTCATTCAAATAGGTGTACATAAACAAACCGTCGGGTTTGTAAATGAATATTTTATTTTATTCACTTTCATGTTAAAAATTATATTTTTAACGATCAAAATATTTTATTCAAACTATGAATATTCTATTCGGTTCATTTATTCAATAAAATGATATTTTTTATTTTTTCTAACTTATTTTAGAAAATTTCGGCGGCATAACGGCACGATACTAGAAATAGGACAAGGCCTAGCCTTATCCCCGGTCTAGTGAAGGCCCACGCCATTCACACATCAATCATATCAATTTCATTTCACCAAACAATTCAAATCAACCCAAACAATCTAACTAACAACACAGCCAAACAAACAAGTCCATGGTCTGTGGACGATTGTGTCGGGTGCTACTAAGCACCGTCTGCATCCTAGTATATATATATAACTAGAAAAGAAATAGAAGAGTGAGAAATTCTCACCAATAGCTATCCAACCATCTCGACTCTTCTTTTGCAGAATTCTTTGTCGTTCTCGCCTTTTTGTCACCTTCGTTGACCGTAGCCACTACATACATAAAAATCGAATTTTTACTTCGTTATTCAATATATAAAAATCGAATTTTTACTTTGCTATTCAATATATAAAAATCGAATTTTTATTTTGCTATTCAATATATAAAAATCACATTTTTACTTCGATGTTCAATATATAAAAATCACATTTCAAAAATATAGATTTCGCCTTTATAAAATATAAAAATCTCGCCTTTTCTATTTTCAAAAATCTAATCTTTTCATGCTACTACAAATAAAAGATTACATTTTTCATATGAAATCATATACAAAGATGATATTTTTATATTCTATATCCCATAAAGATTATATTTTTATAGTTCCTACAATGTAAAAATTATGTTTTCAATTCTCTACATAGACAAAATCATATTTTTACATCTTCTATATGGTAAAGATTATATTTTTAATACTTTGAAAATATAAAAATCATATTTTTATTACTACTACTCTATAAAAATTATATTTTCAACCTTTCTATATAAAACTGATTTTTTATAATCTATGTATAAATAAAAACTGACCTTAAAATAAGGTTTAAAATTAAAACAAAAATCAGTTTTTATTTTATTACCTCTTTTTAACACAAAGCTTTATAAAGAAATAAATAAATTAGAATTAAACCTTTTCCTGTGCAAAATCAGAAGGTGGAGGACGACGTTGACCTATGACGAGGGTTGGTGGCGCTCAGGGCGGGGTCTCGGAGCGAGCAGGAGGTGCTGCAGGCGGTTGTGGCTCGCGGGCATCGTCGGTGATGGAGTTTTATGGGTGCGGCGGCGCTGGGGGGTGTGCGGCGGTGGAGGAAAAGGGGGGGGGGGTTTGCGGGGTCCAACGAATCAGGGAGAGATGGATGGACTGGGGAGAGAGGGCGATGGAGGAGGTGCGGCTTGCCAGCGGTGGGTCGCGGTGGGAGGACGTGGCGGCTTCGACGATCGTTCGTCGTTTTCTTTTTTTTTAATTTCGATTCTGAATCGAATGAAGAAGAGGGGGGGCAGCAGAATTTAAGGGGAGGAGAGGAAAGATCTTATTTTTTTATTATTTTTAATTCAATTTAGTTGACTTTTGCATACGACCTCGAAACGAGGTCCACCGCCTGTCGTCCATAGCGTTTTACCCCCATTCCGAACACAATGGGATATGTATCGCAAGCTGATTTGATCGTTTCGATTGGTTTCCGTTGAATTTACATCTAAATCACTATATTGAATTTTAAACGTACATTTCAAATTACCGGGGTCACATAACAACTCTATAAATTCCATAAAAATATTTCTAGCTTCGTATTGACGATACGGTCCTAACAAAACTAGTTTCGTCGAATTCTGAGACCGTTTGAAAAATGGCTAATTTCCAGTCGATTAAAATCGACTGAAACTGGTCAAACGCGTTTTCCTTTGCCACGCTCACATATTGATTCGAAAAATTATGAAATTTGAAACCTAGCAATAACCTGACATCACGGATCCAACAAAAGTGGTTTCGTCGAAATCCGAGGCCGTTTGCAAAATTTCTATTTTTAAGGGCCTGAATTCCATAGCGACTATTCAGAATTTTCAACTGGACATATCTTTTGATTCCCGCTATGAAATTTTGATTTTTTGGATTCGTTGGAAAGATATTATCAATTAGATCCTAATGTTTTTGGTTTCACTAAAATCCGGATTGTTTTGCACCCGGTACATTCAATCGAAGTTTGAAATCGAATTATCGAACTACCGCGCCATTTTCAATTCTATTTATAATTATATATAAATATTTATATTCTAACGACGACGCGTATAATATATACGTTCGAATTATATTCAAAATAATTTTCTCGTCGATAATTATTTAAAATAATTCATTTTAAATAATCAAAATCCGCCAAAAATGCCAAAATAAAAAAAATTAAACTGGCCCAGATTTTCGGGTTGTTACATGCCACTTCTAGCTAGAAAGAACCGCATGTCCTCCCTGGTGTCCGTCTCCCGTTTTTGGTTCATACCGGGTGTGAAACTCGTGAATTAAACGTTACACAAAGCTATGCCACAAAGGCCATGCTTTGATCATCAACCACAAGACTTTGCTTTTCAACAGAAGCCTTGTAACACCCCACCTCCGCCAGTGCCACTCTTGCAAGGGCACTGACTTTGGAGGGGCGTTTAAACAAGGTAAACATGCATGCAGATATCACAAGACAGAACATATAAGTAAAAACAGAGTAAATATAGCAGCGGATAAAAACTAGCATATCAAAACCATAAGTTAAGTTACAACATAGTACTTGTCCATTATTTTCCATAAACAAAGTCTAGAAACATAAAACTGGAAACTGGAAAGGAAAACATAAAGTAGCTATCCCCAAGGTAGAAAACCATAGCGAGCTCAAGTCCAAAGCATACATGAGCTATCCAAGAAAAGCAGCTAAGATCCAAGCTAAGTACTGGTATTCCCGCCCTGTAAACCTGGAGGGGGGGAAACGAAAGAAAAGAGGCGAAAGAAAATGGGTCAGTCAAAAGACTGGTAAGTCCTACCTACTATTGTACAACAACTAATAAAGTTAACTGTATATGTAAACAAGGATGAGTCATAGGATGATAACTGGCATGGTAAAAAGTCAACAAGATAGATCAAGTGTGGCACCGCATATACAAGATTGAGGTTTGCACCAAGTGTACTAGTTTCCCAAGTCATGTCAAGTGTAAACAAGAAGTGATCCCCAGGCCCAAGTTTGGCCCAACATCATGAATGACCTAAATCAAGGTCCAACTAGCACGGTCTAGTCGATCGGCTCCCTAAAGCCTAACTCGTCAAGTGTCGGTGTCTTACGGCCCAACTACGAAGTGTAGCTAAACTGTGCTAGGTCCACCCTAGGGTGTATCAAGTCCTAGGGTGTCAACCACTGACACAAACCAAGCATGCACAGTTTAAACCTACTGGTGCCCGTGCCTGCTTTTTCAACTCCGGGCCATGTGCACGACCATGGCCCGCCTGAACCTACACCGGCGCACCTACACAGCCGTCGTTTTGGTCGCTTACATGTCGTCCTAGTAATCGTGCCCCACCCTAGCCTAGTCCCTAGGGTATCATGATACAACCAAGAGGGTTACTGGTGCAAAGGACCACGTAACTAGGGTTTCCTTAATGGGTTAAACGTGGTTAACCCAACTCATCCAAGTACCAAGTTGGTTAAGTGTACCCAAGGTTCATGACTTAACCCTACCAACCCATCGTGTTTAATTGGTTAAGTATTCAAGCGGTCCATGACTTAACCCTACCATGTGGCATTAATTAATTTAATGCACCCAACCTCTCACATTAGACCTTGTTGTGGTTACTAGTTAGGCCGGGCGGGTCCGGGTAGGTTTACACCACAACTTAGTCTAACCTCGGGTTTCACGTGCAACATGACCAACTACTCACATTGGGTCCTATTGCTTGTAGCCACTAGTTAAGCCGGTCGGTTCCGGGTAGGTTTATGCTACAAGCTCAACCCAACCTCGAGTTGGCCATCCTCATGTTTTCTAAGTGTCATGTCCATCATGTTTTCAAAACACATTACAAATTTTCAAGCAATTGGGTAGACCTAACTTAATAGGTAAATTCCCAATGGGTAGACCTAACTTAATAGGTAAATTCCCAAGCTTATGTTTTTATGTCTTTTAAGTTTACCCAACCCCAAACGCAATCCCCTCGCTTTACATATCGCAATGGCGCATAAAGGATAGAAAGAGGGAACTTGGCAAAATCATGACATAAAGGTGTTGGAGCCACAAGTTAAACATGGTGGTATATGAGACAAAGATGTGATCATAAACTTGCATATCATGTTATCAACTTGCAAGATATTCATAAGCATGCATAACATCATTTTAACTTGCATAGTGTTCATATGCATGCATAACATGGTTTCAACTTGCATAAGGTTCATATGCATGCATAACATGGTTTCAACTTGCATAAGGTTCATATGCATGCATAACATCAAACTTGGCAAATAGGCGGAACATGGCCATAGATAGCATGAGATAAGAACTAGTAACATGCATATAACATTATATGCATGTTAACACAAGGGTTATGAGAGTTTCAAAGTTGCATTATGCAACATTTCCAACCAAAGATCATATCTTTCTATGCATAAAGCCAAGGTAACGACTTTACTAACATGCATAGAGTAAGCTTATGCATAAAATCATAAGATCAAGGCACATATCATGATTAACCCCAAACTCAACTTGAAAACATAACATATTAACTTCATAGTTAAAATACAAGAGTAGAAATAGGCTTACAATGCTATGAAGACTCAAATGAGTATAGCAAATGTAAGAAACCCCCTTATGCAACTAATTAAAACCCCAAAATGCAAGCAAACTTGATCAAGACTCCCCCTTTATGATGCCAATAGAGAAACAAGACTTTAATGCAAGCTAAAGAGGATCATACAAGCCTAAATACACTTGTATGCATGGAAATCTCTTAGAAAATTGTTTAGGGATTTGATGAAGAGAGTGGAGGCCATGAGAGGATTGATTTTGCCATAGTTTAGTTGTAGGATAGATTAATGATGATTTAGGGTAGGTTAGGGTCTTATTTATAGATTAGGCTAGTGATTTAGACCATAGGATTAAACCCTAGTTCTCATCTCAACCCTCCAAATCGAATCTGGCCCCCAAGCTCCACGCAAACCCAAAATGGTGCACCAGGCAGGAGTGGGCGTCTGGGCCAAGTCGACAGCCAAGTCGACAGGGCTGTCGACCTGGTCAGACCCAGTCGACTCCCAATTCGACAGGGCTGTCGACTTGGGTACTGTGGCGGGAATTTTCCCGCCTTGGCCCAACTGGCCCAATTTCCAAGCTTAGATTTGAATTTGAGAAAATCTGATTTTACTTAGAAGTTTTCTGAAAACTTCGTCGGGCCTTAATCGGGTCATACGGACTCCGATTTTCGAAAACTCGGACTCTATTCCGCGTATTTTTCCGAGACGAACGCAATGGCATAGCCCGTTTCCCTTGATTCAGATTTATAAATTAAATTCTGCCTCGATTTCTGTTATAACAGGTTATTGAAAATACGGGTTGTTACATTCTCCCCTCCTTAAAGGATTTCGTCCCCGAAATTCTCAAGTTAGGAAGAACGTATCCTACCATCCAACATCCATCTACTCAAAACATCATCCACGAGCAATCATTGTCCTTACAAGATTCTAAATGCTGTATGAACATATGCAAAGGTGTGTGTATATGTACTTATCTAATGCAAATATCATCCATGCAGATTATGTTAGTGAAATGAATCCATATGTATGCAATTCCTAACATAATGTATAACATCTATATGTGTGCACATCACATACATCCATATGCAACATCCATGTGATAGCATAGCAAATTTCAGCCATGAATAAGTATAAGCACTCATGCATATGCAATATGAAAGTGTGTGAGCCGATCTTAGTGCCTAATCGTGTATAATGCATCCACGAGTAACCACTTGCAACCATTTGCAGCCACTTGCAACCATCAAGCATAGCATGTTTCAAACACATGTTTCATCCAAAGGGTTTCTACCTAAGGTTCTCATGACGAGATTAGCACGATAACTAGATAAACATGGATAGCAAAGAGAAAGATATGCTAACAAAGAAAAGAGATTGAGAGTGTACCCTCAAAAAGGAATGGATAAAGCCCACGCATCTTCTCCTCGGTTTCCCAAGTTGCGTCTTCTTCGGCTTCACCCCATTGAACCTTCACCAACTTGACCTTTCGATTCCTTAGCTTCTTGGTCTCCGTCCCCAAGATACGAATCGGAGCTTTCCTCAAAGTAGCTTCTTTCTCCACTTCCACATCTTCCAGAACACTTGGCTCAACAACCTCTGCTGACTCATGTAAACACTTCCGGAGATGCGAGACATGAAAAACATCGTGCACTCCGGCAAGCTTCTCGGGCAATTTCACTCTATAAGCCATCTGCCCGATCCTGTCTATAATAGGGAAGGGTCCCACAAATCTCGGTGCTAACTTCCCCACGGCTCCAAATCGGACCACATTCCGCAAAGGAGAAACCTTCACGAAAACCATATCTCCAACACCAAACTCCAAATTAGATCTTCGCTTATCGGCATAGGATTTCTGTCGGTCTTGGGCCGCTTTCATCCGTCTTCGAATCAACTCGATCTTCTCGGATGCATCTCTGATCATATCAGGCCCAAGTATAAGCTTATCTGTAGTCTCCCACCAACATGTAGGCGACTTGCACGGCCTCCCATATAAGGCTTCAAATGGTGTCATTCCTATGCTTGCTTGATAACTGTTATTATATGCAAACTCAACAAGAGGAAAATGGTCTTCCCAAGTACCACCAAAATCCAGAATACAAAGCCTTAACAGATCCTCGAGTACCCTATTCACCCTTTCGGTTTGACCGTCCGTTTGTGGGTGATAAGCAGTACTTAGATTCAACCTCGTGCCCATGGCTTCTTGCAAGCTATTCCAGAACTGACTTGTAAAGATTGGGTCACGGTCACTGACTATACTAGAAGGGACTCCATGAAGTCTCACAATCTCACGAAGATATACAAACGCTAGCCAAGATGCGGTCCTCTTGCTCTTTACCGGAATGAAATGAGCACTCTTCGTAAGTCTGTCCACAATGACCCAAATGCTCGTATTCCCTTTCCTTGACCTTGGTAGCCCATCAATAAAATCCATGGAAATACTCTCCCACTTCCAAAGTGGAACGTCTAGAGGATGCAATAGCCCACCGGGCTTCTTCGACTCGACCTTAACTTGATGGCAAATGATACATCTAGAAACAAACTCTGCCACATCCTTCTTCATCCCAGGGCAAAAGAAAATACGCTTCATATCTTTATACATCTTATCTCCGCCTGGATGTATAGTCAACTTGGAGCGATGCGCTTCCTCAAGAACTTTCCTTACTAGGTCTTCTACCACTGGAACACATAACCTCCCATCTCTCCTCAGCCAACCCTTGTCATCAATAGAATATCGAGCGAGATGACTAGACGTCTCTCCTCGAATCAGCTTATCCATAATCTCAACTATCTGAGGATCTTCTTTCTGCGAAGCCCCAACTTGATCAAGAAGGGTAGGTCTGAGTTCCAGAGATGCTAAAGAACCGGTCATCGACTCAATTGCCAAAGAGAAATCAAAGGTTGCCACATACTCTAAATTCTTCATCTCAACGAATAGAGGACTTAGGGTCAACCTCTTTCTGCTTAGTGCATCAGCCACAGCATTACCCTTGCCAGGGGTATAAGCTATCTCGAAGTCATATGATGCCAAGAATTCCATCCACCTTTGCTGCCTAAGATTCAGATCTTTCTGCGAGAAGAGATACTTGAGTGATTTGTGATCAGTATACAACTCAAACCTTTCGCCTAAAAGATAGTGGCGCCAGGACTTGAGTGCAAAGACAATCGCCGCCAACTCCAAGTCATGAGTGGGGTAGTTCTTCTCATGAACTTTAAGTTGCCTACCCCCATAACATATCACTCTTCCCACCTGCATTAGAACAGCGCCTAACCCCGTGCCACATGCATCGGTATACACGGTAAACATCTTACCGCCATCGGGTAATGCCAAAACTGGAGCTGTGGTAAGGGCCCTTTTGAGCCTTTGAAAAGCGAGCTCACACTCTAAGTCCCATGCAAAGACTAAGTTCTTCTTCGTCAATCTAGTGAGAGGGGCTGAAATCTTAGCGAAGTCTCTATTGAACTTCCTATAATAGCCTGCCAGACCGAGAAAGCTTCGCACTTCGGTTGCATTCCTAGGAATCTTCCAGTCTTGAACTGCAACCACTTTCCCGGGATCCACAGCTATACCCTGCTTAGAAACTATATGCCCAAGAAACCGGACTTCCTTTCTCCAAAAGTGGCATTTGGAGAACTTGGCTTTCAACTGATGGGCTCTAAGCGTATCCATCACTTCCCTGAGATGTCTAGCATGCTCTTCCTCGTCTTTTGAGAAGATCAGAATATCATCCACGAAGACCACGACAAACTTGTTCAAGAACTCCCTGAACACCCTACTCATCAAGTCCACGAAATATGCGGGTGCATTAGTCAAGCCGAACGGCATGACAAGCCATTCGAAGAATCCATCTGGAGTCCTGAACGCAGTCTTGTCTATACTGTCTTCAGCTACCCTGAGCTGATGGAACCCAGTAGCAAGATCAAGCTGAGAGAAAACAGAAACACCAACAAGCTGGTCGAAGAGGTCATCTATCCTCGGTAATGGATGCCTATTCTTCTTGGTCAGCTTGTTCAACTCTCGATAATCAACACATAGACGAAGCGAGCCGTCCGCCTTAGTAGCGAACACCACAGGAGCACCCCATTCGGAAATGCTTCGCCTAATAAAATTCTTCTCAAGTAGCTCCTTGATTTGCTTACTGAGCTCTCTCCTTTCACGCGGGGCCATGTGCCTAACTGGTAAGGAGACTGGCTTAGCGTTATCAACCAGATAAATGTGGAAATCTATCTCTCGCTTAGGGGGTAACCCCTTAACTTCTTCAAAAACATCAGGGTATTCTCGAACCACCCTTACAGATTGCAGATCATCGATAGATAAGTCAAGAGATTCAAGATAACATAGCATGACGGGATCTAGCGGGTTGCAAGAAATCTCTAGGGTATTACCAAGGCGAGTCATGAGTCTCACCACCCTATGCTCACAATCGAGAATGGCTCCATAGCGGGATAACCAATCCATGCCCAAGATCAACCCGTATCCCGTGAACCCGAGAACATAAGCATCACACGAGAATTCTACGGTCAAGATAGAAATCCTCAAATCCATACAGATCATAGATAAATGGGCTGAACCCCCAATCGGATTCGAAACACAAACGGGATCCTCAACTAAGCTAGTACTTAGGTGCAAACTTTCAACAATGTCAGAAGAAATAAAACTATGCGATGCGCCAGAATCAAATAAGGTGCGAACAGGATAATCAGAAATATTAACAAGACTTTCTACAGAAATGCTACCTCGATCCTGAACTGGAGCGGCGTTGAGAGCATGCACTTGTCCTCCGGATGAACCTGCACGTTGAGTCTGTCCATGCCCCTGCTTCTTAGGGAAGTCCTTGCTAAAATGTCCTGTCTCTCCACAGTGAAAGCACCCACCCAATTTCATTCTCTTCTTCCTACAGTCCTTGGCTATGTGCCCAACAATCCCACAGAAGTTGCACTTTCTTGGGTCCTTTGCCTTGTTCTTGTTGCCCTTGTTGTTCTTGTTACTCTGATTACTCTGATTACTCTGATTCCCTCCCCACTTGGAGTCTGTCTTCTTAAGCTGAGTCTCATTGGGCTTGACTTCTTTCTTCCCATTCTTACCCTCTCCCTGCAGCAATGCCATGTCTACTAGGCTCTCGAAGGTGGCCCCCATGGGTATGTGTGACATGGCTAGACCTTGTAATGGCTCATTTAACCCTCGTGCAAAACGTAGAGCCTTCTTCTCGGGAGTATTGACCATGTCCAAACCGAATCGGGCAAGCTGGTTGAACTTATTCACATACTCTCTCACTGTCATGTCTCCTTGCTTCAAGGCTATGAACTTTTCTAGTTGCAAATTTGCCTCTGCAGACGATAGAAACTTAAGCCCAAACCTTGCCCTAAAGTCGGCCCAGGTTTCTACGGGCCTAGTAGCATTGGTGACCTCCCACCAATAAGCAGCTTCCTCCTTTAGTAGCCAAACCGCCAACAGAACCTTTCTACGGTCCTCTATATCAAAGATGGCAAAGAGATCTTCGGTCTCCTTCAACCAGTTTCTTGCTTCCACAAAAGTCTCTGTCCCAATAAAATTTTTGCCACCCATGGCCTTGAAGTCCTTGCAAACCTTGGCGAAATCGGCTTGCGGTTGCTGAGGAGGAGGAGGAGGGGGTGGAACCTCGGTGATAGTGGGAGTGGTTGCTGGACCTACATTGTTGGCCCTAGCTTCCAAGTACCTCCGGAACCATCCGGGAATGGTGACTCCCTCAGGAAGATTGAGATCAGCCATGCTGATAAAGGGAAAAGATAGATTTAGAACGAGGAAACGAAGGATAGTGCTTATGGCTCTTGGGGGATAGCCTCTCAAAATAAACTAGACTTTTCTTTGGAAAATACTTAATTGGTTTTGAAAATAGCTTTTTAAAAGTAACTTTAAAACCCCTTTTGCTCCAATCTCGTAAACCTTATGCTCTGATACCAAATGTAACACCCCACCTCCGCCAGTGCCACTCTTGCAAGGGCACTGACTTTGGAGGGGCGTTTAAACAAGGTAAACATGCATGCAGATATCACAAGACAGAACATATAAGTAAAAACAGAGTAAATATAGCAGCGGATAAAAACTAGCATATCAAAACCATAAGTTAAGTTACAACATAGTACTTGTCCATTATTTTCCATAAACAAAGTCTAGAAACATAAAACTGGAAACTGGAAAGGAAAACATAAAGTAGCTATCCCCAAGGTAGAAAACCATAGAGAGCTCAAGTCCAAAGCATACATGAGCTATCCAAGAAAAGCAGCTAAGATCCAAGCTAAGTACTGGTATTCCCGCCCTGTAAACCTGGAGGGGGGGAAACGAAAGAAAAGAGGCGAAAGAAAATGGGTCAGTCAAAAGACTGGTAAGTCCTACCTACTATTGTACAACAACTAATAAAGTTAACTGTATATGTAAACAAGGATGAGTCATAGGATGATAACTGGCATGGTAAAAAGTCAACAAGATAGATCAAGTGTGGCACCGCATATACAAGATTGAGGTTTGCACCAAGTGTACTAGTTTCCCAAGTCATGTCAAGTGTAAACAAGAAGTGATCCCCAGGCCCAAGTTTGGCCCAACATCATGAATGACCTAAATCAAGGTCCAACTAGCACGGTCTAGTCGATCGGCTCCCTAAAGCCTAACTCGTCAAGTGTCGGTGTCTTACGGCCCAACTACGAAGTGTAGCTAAACTGTGCTAGGTCCACCCTAGGGTGTATCAAGTCCTAGGGTGTCAACCACTGACACAAACCAAGCATGCACAGTTTAAACCTACTGGTGCCCGTGCCTGCTTTTTCAACTCCGGGCCATGTGCACGACCATGGCCCGCCTGAACCTACACCGGCGCACCTACACAGCCGTCGTTTTGGTCGCTTACATGTCGTCCTAGTAATCGTGCCCCACCCTAGCCTAGTCCCTAGGGTATCATGATACAACCAAGAGGGTTACTGGTGCAAAGGACCACGTAACTAGGGTTTCCTTAATGGGTTAAACGTGGTTAACCCAACTCATCCAAGTACCAAGTTGGTTAAGTGTACCCAAGGTTCATGACTTAACCCTACCAACCCATCGTGTTTAATTGGTTAAGTATTCAAGCGGTCCATGACTTAACCCTACCATGTGGCATTAATTAATTTAATGCACCCAACCTCTCACATTAGACCTTGTTGTGGTTACTAGTTAGGCCGGGCGGGTCCGGGTAGGTTTACACCACAACTTAGTCTAACCTCGGGTTTCACGTGCAACATGACCAACTACTCACATTGGGTCCTATTGCTTGTAGCCACTAGTTAAGCCGGTCGGTTCCGGGTAGGTTTATGCTACAAGCTCAACCCAACCTCGAGTTGGCCATCCTCATGTTTTCTAAGTGTCATGTCCATCATGTTTTCAAAACACATTACAAATTTTCAAGCAATTGGGTAGACCTAACTTAATAGGTAAATTCCCAATGGGTAGACCTAACTTAATAGGTAAATTCCCAAGCTTATGTTTTTATGTCTTTTAAGTTTACCCAACCCCAAACGCAATCCCCTCGCTTTACATATCGCAATGGCGCATAAAGGATAGAAAGAGGGAACTTGGCAAAATCATGACATAAAGGTGTTGGAGCCACAAGTTAAACATGGTGGCATATGAGACAAAGATGTGATCATAAACTTGCATATCATGTTATCAACTTGCAAGATATTCATAAGCATGCATAACATCATTTTAACTTGCATAGTGTTCATATGCATGCATAACATGGTTTCAACTTGCATAAGGTTCATATGCATGCATAACATGGTTTCAACTTGCATAAGGTTCATATGCATGCATAACATCAAACTTGGAAAATAGGCGGAACATGGCCATAGATAGCATGAGATAAGAACTAGTAACATGCATATAACATTATATGCATGTTAACACAAGGGTTATGAGAGTTTCAAAGTTGCATTATGCAACATTTCCAACCAAAGATCATATCTTTCTATGCATAAAGCCAAGGTAACGACTTTACTAACATGCATAGAGTAAGCTTATGCATAAAATCATAAGATCAAGGCACATATCATGATTAACCCCAAACTCAACTTGAAAACATAACATATTAACTTCATAGTTAAAATACAAGAGTAGAAATAGGCTTACAATGCTATGAAGACTCAAATGAGTATAGCAAATGTAAGAAACCCCCTTATGCAACTAATTAAAACCCCAAAATGCAAGCAAACTTGATCAAGACTCCCCCTTTATGATGCCAATAGAGAAACAAGACTTTAATGCAAGCTAAAGAGGATCATACAAGCCTAAATACACTTGTATGCATGGAAATCTCTTAGAAAATTGTTTAGGGATTTGATGAAGAGAGTGGAGGCCATGAGAGGATTGATTTTGCCATAGTTTAGTTGTAGGATAGATTAATGATGATTTAGGGTAGGTTAGGGTCTTATTTGTAGATTAGGCTAGTGATTTAGACCATAGGATTAAACCCTAGTTCTCATCTCAACCCTCCAAATCGAATCTGGCCCCCAAGCTCCACACAAACCCAAAATGGTGCACCAGGCAGGAGTGGGCGTCTGGGCCAAGTCGACAGGGCTGTCGACCTGGTCAGACCCAGTCGACTCCCAATTCGACAGGGCTGTCGACTTGGGTACTGTGGCGGGAATTTTCCCGCCTTGGCCCAACTGGCCCAATTTCCAAGCTTAGATTTGAATTTGAGAAAATCTGTTTTTACTTAGAAGTTTTCTGAAAACTTCGTCGGGCCTTAATCGGGTCATACGGACTCCGATTTTCGAAAACTCGGACTCTATTCCGCGTATTTTTCCGAGACGAACGCAATGGCATAGCCCGTTTCCCTTGATTCAGATTTATAAATTAAATTCTGCCTCGATTTCTGTTATAACAGGTTATTGAAAATACGGGTTGTTACAAGCCTTGATCATTTGCCACTTAGGCATGCCATACAGGCAATTCACTCTATGCGTTTGATATCCATCAGTATATAACCCCTGAGCTCGTACGTCTCAGAGAAGGGCGTTAAGCAAGAGAATAAATTCTCCGCCGCCAAATAGATATATATTTAATAGAAATCAATCACACAGAATAAAATCCAATGTCAGATACACAGTCCATTTACAAGTTCGTTCTGGGTCTGAACGAAACCGGAGGCACCTTGTACCTCGCATATCCATCGATCTCCAAGTACGTCTGGACGATCACCAACTGATTCCCTCCTCTTGGGTGTACGGCCCAATCAAGATCATCAGTAATTATCCAAACGATGTGAAGACCTCCGGTCTACGACCACCGTCTTCATCTTTGACTAATTGTCAAATCAGTTATTCAGAATGGGATAAACCCAGTCTTTCTGAATAACTCACGTATATAATAAACAAGTGTTACATAAACACAACATACGCCGCATTCCAATTCATCAGTCGCTAACAGTAAATTAGTAAGAGAACAATTCCTCAAATATTAACCCCGAAGGCCGAAACCAACATTAGATCAATACCCAGGAAACCATTCTTCTTAGCCAACCTACAGTTAGTTTCTAAATTTCACATTCTTAGGGAAAGGTTCCCATTAATTTTATCAAAGATAAATTATTTTAAATTTATTCGTTAATCTTCCTTTGAATATCACTTCAAACTAGTCGGGATTAGCGAACCACACCGAAGTAATTATTTATTTTATTTCCCAATCCCAAACTATTTATCCCATGAAGTAAATCTGGTCATACTTCATATCTAACACCACGGTGTTATCGGTAAATTCAATTACCATTTCACGTTCAAATCTAATTAAAGATTTAACTACCGCCTGGAGTAAAACTAGTGATACTCCATTCTCGATCATTTCTTGAATTTGATAATTTTAATTATCAAATTCACTTTTCAATCTATTTAAAGATTCATTAAAACTCCACTTAGTTTTAATCTTTAACTGGGTTAAAGAACCAATGTCATTTAAAACACGGTTCGCGATAAACCCAAAATCACATTCCATTCTATCAGCTTTTAACCGTAAAATAGCAAGCGATCAATTCCCTAAGTATTAACCCCGAAGGCCGAAACCAACATCAGGTCAATACCCAAGAAACCATTCCACTTAACTAATCTCCAGTTAATTTCTGATTTTCTTAACTCCATTGGGTCTAAGAACAGTATTATTAAAGATACCGTTCACGACAACCCAAAATCATATTCCATTAATTATCAAGTTAAAGAACAAGTGTTATTTAAAACGCTATTCACGATAAACCCAAAAATCAATACCAATTCAATTCTAGTTAAATATTGTTTAATTAGTACACTTCATCAAATCTAAATAAAAAGATTTAATCTTTTTCTCAACTGGGCTTAAGAGCAGTTTTAATGAAGACACCATTCACAACAAACCCAAATCACATTTGATATTATATACAAGGCTGAAGCGACCCGAACTCCCCCGGTCTCCAAAGAGAAGAGAAAGAACGAATTACTTTGAGGACAAGACAGACCAGAACGCAGACAGAAGAACATTTCATTGTATGTTACAACAATTCCATTACAATACAAGAATATACAGAGTAAGAATAAATATTACACAGAAAATATCAGAGATTTAAATTACATTTAAATACATCGCAGCGGAAAAATAATACAATACATAACTAGAAGTAATACATGGATACAGAGCTTTCCGAGTATCGTCCCAGCTGTAAATCAGGATCCTGTGAATATAAATCTGCAAAACCAAAACTACTAGCTGCCCATGTCAAAATAAGGGCACCCCAAGTTTAGGTTAAAATAATAAACTCCAGGTCAGTTATGTGACTGATGTAAGAACTAAAACAGTTATTAATATTTATTTTAAAGTTAGGTAAATCAAGGGACCACGCCGTATAACACGGAACGGGTTTCCTCCCAAGAACACCAGTGCATAAAACAAACATCGCAATGCTAAGTAAAGAAAAAATGAAGCTGTTATAAGACCCAGGTCCCATCACACAATGCAACGCAAGCCGGAGGATAGAGTTTTACCTTATAACAGCCAAAGAATGCTTGATACATTTAAAACAAATCATTTGATACTATTATAAGTGCATAGTGTATAAAAAAACTTCAAATCATAAGTATCAATCATAGACGGCATAAGCGCCCCATCCCACTATGTCGCCATACTAGGCTCTACAATCAAAACCACAATTGTCACGTATTGGAAAATTGGATTTCCATCTATGAGCCGAGGCAAAAGATAGTCCTCTACCGATTCGAGATGCTCTAGCCCATTGTAATGACCCGACAAATCTGAATCAATTTAAAAATTTTAAATTGGCTAAAATAATGGATTTTAAATATTTAAAATAAATATTTTAAATAATATCAATGAAAGGTGAGTTTGAATCGACGTTTGAAAACGAATATAATTAATTCTAATTATAAACAAGGCCTGAAATGGCGTTGCAGTTTCAAAAATTGAATTCAAACTTTGTCGGACTGTACCGGGTGCAAAACAAAACGGATTTGAGTGAAACCAAAAATATTTAAATCTGTTAGTGAATACCTTTCTAACGAATCTGAAAAATCGAAGTTTCATAGCGGAAAGCAAAAGTTATGGCCAAATGAATTTTCAGAAAGGTCGCTATGGAATTTATATAGCCCGTGAAATTGGCCATTTTGCATACGACCTCGGAATTCGACGAAACCACTTTTGTTGGATCCGGGATGTGAAGTTATTTCTAGGTTTCAAATTTCATAATTTTTGAAGCTAGTACGTGAGCGTGGCAAAAGAAAACGTGTTTTGGTCAATTACAGTTAAATTGGATCGACCAGAAATGGGCCTTTTTGCAAACGGTCTCAGAATTCGGCGAAACTAGTTTTGTTGGGACCGTATCATCAAAACATAGCCAGATTTATTTTTCTGGAATTTTTCGAATCAGTTTGTGGCCCTGGAAAATCGAAATGCACGTTCAAATCAAATATTAAATGTTTTATATTTTAATTTGGAGGAAAACTGACTGAAACAGTCGAATGGGGCTTCGAAACATATCCCATTGTGTTCGAAATGGGGGTAAAACGCTAGGGACGACAGTCGGTGGGTTTAGATTGGTGGTCGTGTCAGGAAACCCCTTTTAAAACCCACCGGCCAATCAGATTTTTTATTAAAAAAAAGGAAAAAGCTAATTTTCTCTCTCCCCGATTAAGGCGATATACGGCGGAAACCCTTTCAAACTTTCCCGTCCATTTTCCAATCAATCCACGCCGAATTAGCTCGTGCCACAGTTAAACTTTTTGAAGATCTTCCCGAGCTCTTCAAATCCATACCTGGTTTCGATTTTTTCATTGTGTATTTTGGGAGAACGGACGCCAGGAAGATCTCGACTTCCAGCCGCTGCCCCGCCTGATTCTGACCACCGAGCTCGCCGCTGTCAGAGGTGCAGGCGCGCCTCTCCTCCCCCTTCGACGCTGCGAAGGCCGATCGACGAGTAGCTACACGGATTTCGAGATAAATCCAAACCTAGTTTTGAACCTTTCAGCTGAGGTACGACCATATTAATTTTCAACAGTTTTAACACCTTTAAACCGTTGCAAACTTTGAAAAATCATATATTTTTCGTGTGTTGACGAAATTCGATGAAACAGGAAACATCGTGACCGTGTGGACGCCTTCAACATTTTAGAAGAGACCACATATTTTTCTGAGCCTTCTACAATTTTTGGTGGAGTGGAACCCAATGTGAGATTTCTAATTTATAAACGATATGGAAAACGATGATGTATAAATTATATAATCGATGTATGAGTTATATAAGCGTTGTATACCTCTTGTATAAGCGTTGTATAAGTTGTACGTTCGATGTATAAGTTGTATATGCGTTGTAAAAACTATATATGTGTTGAAATGGAAGTGAATTGCTATATATATATATATATATATATATATATATATATATATATATATATGCCCCTCGTCCACAAACCATGGACGATATTTATTGGTTATGATTGGTGTGAAAATTGATCGATAGCGAATGGTTGGTTGGAATTGTTTGTGGTTGATATTGATTGATTGTGGTTGAAAAATACCCATTTGTGGTTGAGAAATATTTGGTTGAAACCACATAGGATTAGTTTGTGGAAATGAAATAAATATACATGCCGCCTGCGTGCGAACTAGATGCATGATTCCCCATTGTCAAAAACCACGAGGTTTTAAGGTAGAGCGAGGAGCCGTACTAGGGACGGTCCCGGTTTTAACTACCCTGCCATTATGCTGCCGAAATTTTGAATAATATTCATGTGTTTGAATTATTTTCATTTGTTGAAACTATATTTATTCGTTGAATAAAAAGCCTTCATGTGTTGAGTCGATATTCATTCGTTGAATTGAAATTCATGTGTTGAATGGTATTCGTGTCTTAAATATAAAAATCACATTTTTATCTATATATACAAACTATAGAAAACCTTCATGTGTTGAATCGATATTCATTCGTTGAATTGAAATTCATGTGTTGAATGGTATTCGTGTTTTAAATATAAAAATCACATTTTTATCTATATATACAAACTATAGAAAACCTTCATGTGTTGAATCGATATTCATTCGTTGAATTGAAATTCATGTGTTGAATGGTATTCGTGTTTTAAATATAAAAATCACCTTTTTATCGATTTATATAAACTATAGGAAACCTTCATGTGTTGAATCGATATTCATTCGTTGAATTGAAATTCATCTGTTGAATGGTATTCATATTTTGAAAGAAATTGTTTTATAATAAAAATCCCATTTTTAACATCAATATGAAATGAATAAAATAATCTTGTTTTGGAATAAATTGTTTTATAATAAAAATCCTATTTTTATAACCTATATGAAATATATAAAATAATCGTGTTTTGAAATAAATTGTTTTACATTAAAAATCACATTTTTATTATATACACGAATTGTTAAAAATAGTGAAGTGTTGAAATAGAAGACAGTTAGATAAAAATATCATTTTTATCAAATGTATGAAATTCATATGGTTTTGAAATCGAAGAATCGATATATATAAATAAATAGAATTGAAATATATCGAATAACGACGCTGCAGTTCGTATTTTGAAACCGTGACTTCAAACGATTATACCAGGAGATCCGACCATCGGATTTTCCTGAAATTGCAACCGTTGGGTTCGCTTTGGAAATATCTTTCCAATGACACCAACTTTGTAAAATCCAACGGTTGGATTGTCTGGAATGTTTAATTCAAATCTGAAGAAAAACAGCGCCAGAATCGATTATATATATATATATATAATTATTTTTAATCGAATAACGACGTTGCAGTTCGTATTTTGAAATCGAATCTTCAAACGATTATACCTGGAGATCCGACCGTCGGATTTTCCCGAAACTGGAACCGTTGGATTCATTTTGAAAAGATCTTTCTAATGATGTAAATTTTGTGCAGATCCAATGGTTAGATTTTCAGATATGTGTAAATCAAATCTGAAGAAAAACAGCGCCACGGCCGCGTTATGGCCCGAAGCGTCGTTTTGAATAAATTGGCTATTTTAAAATAAATAAAAATAGCGATAAATCATTATAAAATGTTATAAACGATATGGATGTGAAATTTAGAAACTAACTGAAGGTTGGCTAAGTCGAATGGTTTCCTGGGTGTTGATATGATGTTGTTTCGGCCTTCGGGGTTAATATTTGGGAAATCGTTCTCTTACTGATCGACGGTTAGTGACTAATGAATTGAAATGATGCGTATGTATGTTGGTGTTGCACTTGTTTATTATATACGCGAGTTGCTCAGAAAGACCGGGTTTATCCCATTCTGAATAACTGAATCGACGATAAGAAATCAAAGACGAAGACGGTGGTCGAAGACCGGAGATCTTCAACTCGTTTGGATGGTAACCGAGGTCCTGATTGGGAAGCATTCCGAAATATGGATAATGAGTGGTGATCGTCCAGACGTACGTGGTGATCGATGGGTTTGCGAGGTATATAGTGCCTCCGGCTTCGTTCAGACCCAGAAAGGACTTGCAAATGGATAGTGTGTCTGACATTGGAATTTATTCTGTGTGATTGATAGCCATCAGTTGCACGGTGTGAATTACCTGTGTGGCATGCTAAGATGCAGTGATCAGGGCTTCTGTTGAAAAGCAAAGTCTTGTGGTGATGATCAAAGCACCGCCTGTGTGGCGTAGCTTTGTGTATAACGTGAAATCGCGAGCCTCACACCCCGGTATGAACCAGAAACGGGAGAAGGACCTAAGGGAGGGCATGCGTTTCTTTCTAGTTAGAAGTGGCGTCAGTGGTTTTACACGCCCTGACGAGTTTGACTTATGTGGTTGTTACTGTTGCGAGGCGCCTCGATTAGATCGGACGATCCAGGTCCGATGGAGTCATTCGTTGGCTCATTAACGCCCCAAAGGGCGGGAAAACGTATTGTTCAGGCATAATAATCCACCTCGGTGGACCGGCCCTGACGATCTAAAGGGTTGATGCGTTCTGATCCTGAGACTCGGACTAGAGAGTCTCGAATTCGGTAAGGACTATCTTTTGCCTTGGTTCAGGACGGAAATCCAATTTCCAAATACGACATCGTGCGGTTTTGATTGTATATATATATATATATATATATATATATATATGGCGACATGATATATGGTACCCATGCCGCCTATGATTGATAGTTATGATTCAAATTGTTTTTGAAACATGTAAACACTAGTAATAATATTAAATGCTTTTGTTCTAGTCGTATCAATCATATTTTGGCCATTATAAGGTAAAACTCTATCCTCCGATTTGCATTGTGTGATGGGAACTGAGTCTTATAATGGCTTCATTTTTATAAAAAGCATTGCGATGTTTAAAAGAATGATTTGTTTTAAAGCACTGGCAATCCAATGGAGTAAACCCGTTCCACGAAAGTGGCGTGGTCCTGTGATTAGCCGTATTATAAATGTGTTGTGAAAATTTCTCATACCAGTCCCATGACTGACTCGTAGTTTGTTTCACTTTCAAACTCGGGTGCCCCTTTTTCTACATGGGCAGCCTTGTATTCAGGTTTTAGCTGGCTTTCTCTGGATAGCTGGAGCTGAAGATGGATTCTATCATTTATCTATTTTATGCTGTTCAGCTCCTATTGTACATTATGTTTGTTTTCGCTGTAGACATTTATGTATAGCTGAACTGTATTTGTATTAAGTATGATCCTGTATACCGTGTAACTCTGATGATTACATTTATCCAGTATATTCTATTGTTCATTATCTGGTGTATTTATTTATTTCTGTTCTGCTATTATATGTTTATGTGTATATTCCAAGGATTACCCTTGCCACCGTCAGTACAAGGTTTGTGGTCGTCTCATTTGGTATCAGAGCTTTGGTTAAGCTTAGTTCTGGAATATAACATATTAACGAACTCGTCAGAAATTGAACCAGTAGTGTTCTAGGACGTGTAACTCTATACAGATAGGATCAGTAATATCCTAGTATGAGTAGCAGAATGAATTTACACCTCGATAGACACATTTACATTTGAAGTATTTGTTTCTATGTTTTAAAATATCTTTTCTGTGACCTGACACTTGATCTGCTATTTGCAGAAGTACTAGAAAATGAGTGTCAGAAACAGAAGGAATGTAGAATTGGATATTGAGGCCCTATTAATCAAATATCGAAATATGGGTGTAATACCATTCTCTGGTGAAGAATCTATTATGAAGACACAGGCTTGGATTCGCTCTGCTGAGAAAATCTTTGATGGTTTAAAGCTGAGGGATGACCAGAAAAGGTTACTGGCCTCCTGGGCACTCAAAGACGAAGCTTTGTTCTGGTGGGATTCGGTTATTAAGGATAAACCAGAAAGTGATATCACCTGGGACAGATTCAAAGTGATTTTCCTGGAAAGATTTACTCCTCCCGAAGCGAATGAGCGATTATGCGACGAATTTTCTTATCTGATACAAGGTGATATGACCATCCCAGAATATCATAAGAAATTCAACGAACTTTCTCACTTTGCTCCTCATCTGATTAAAGACCCAAAGAGGAAGAATCTGAGATTTATTCATGGCCTGCAAAGAAAATATCAGAATAGTGTGATGAGGAATGTGAAGCTTCCTTTTTCAGAAATGATATACATGGCTTACCAGTACGAAGATCTAGACAAGAAAGGTATGTTACAGTACGAAGAGGAAGTCAGCTCGAGTGATAAAATTGAGTCTGAAACTGATCGTCCTGAGGCCAGCACGATGTCTGAGATCAGTAATAAGCCCAGTGCCAAGAGGAAAAGGGCTAAATCTAAGAAGGAACCAGTAACAACTGCCACATGCTCTAACTGCAATAAACAGGGCATCTGACCAGGAAGTGTAAAACCTCGAAGAAACGAAAGAAGGGGTTTAAACCCGATAACCAGTTTCGAGAGAATAGAAAGTGCGTTCAATGCCGTCGGACTGGCCATCTTGAAAAGGACTGCAGGCTATTTGAGAAATTTAAAGCAGCGCATGTAAACGAAGTGGTAGAAGTACCTGCATCTTCGTCTGCTCAGGAAAGGTCTGATGTTTTAGAAGGCACGCTCAATGTCAAGAACATTCCAGTTAAAGTATTGTTTGACACAGGCGCGTCACGAAGCTTTATTGCAAAGAGTGCAGTCAAGAAGTTGGATTTGAAATTGAAGAAGCTCAAAGAACCAATGACTGTCCAAAATCCAGTTGGGGGTTCCATTGATCTCAGTTGGGTTTGTGGGGTGCCTGTCTCTTTTTCCTGCTATAAATTCCCTATTATCTCTATCGTCATGAATTTTAATGAATTCGATCTTATTCTGGGATTGGATTGGCTAACCAATTATGAAGCAGAGGTTAGATGCGCTGAGAGAGTTGTTAAGGCAAAGGCCCAATCAGGGAATTATATAACCATCCCCTGTGAAGGTCAGAATGCTAATAGAATGGTCTTCTGGGCAGCTTTGGATGATTCTCCAGTTCAAATAGAAAATATCCCTGAAGTCACAGAGAATATTCCTGACCTCATCAAAGACATTCCTGTCGTCAAGAATTATGCGGATGTGTTTGAAGAAGTTGTCCGCTTACCTCCGCAAAGGGAAATAGATTTCAAAATTTCTTTAATTCCGAATGCAAGGCCGGTAGTTCACGCTATTCGAAGAATGTCCTTGAAAGAGAAAGAGGACTTAGACAATCAAACAAGGCAGCTAGTATGAAAGGGTCAGATCAGGCCTAGTTTCTCTGATTGGGGTGCAGCAGTGGTGTTTGTCTCAAAATCTGACGGTACTCTACAACTATGTGTGGATTATCGTGATCTGAACAAACAAACAAACAATAAAGAATAAATATCCATTGCCGCGGATTGATGATTTGTTGGATCGACTAAATGGCGCACAAGTATTTTCACGAATGGATCTAGCTATAGGTTTCCATCAACTTCGAATTGCCGAAGAGTGTGTTCCAATGACAGCATTCAGAGGTCCCGACTTATTCTACGAGTAGTTAGTAATGCCGTTCAGCTTATGTAACGCTCCAGCTTACTTCGTCGATCTGATGAATAGAGTGTTCAGAGGGGTTTTGAATAAATTTGTTCTGGTTTTCATTAATGATATTCTAATCTTCTCTAAATCAAAGGCTGAACATGAAAAGCATTTGGAACAGGTTCTGGAAATCATCAGAAGGAATGTATTAAAAGCTAAACTATCCAAATGTATATTCTGGCAAGATGAAGTGAAATTTCTGGGCCACGTCGTATCGAAAGAAGGAATTATTGTGGATCCAAGTAAAATCACAGCTATTCAGAACTGGAAGCAGCCCAGTACCCCTACTGAAGTCCGTAGTTTTCTCGGATTGGCTAGTTATTACCAGAAGTTCGTTAAAAACTTTTCGAAGATATCTGGTCACTTAACGAAGCTTACAAAGAAGCACTCAAAATTCAAATGGACTCCAGAAAGTGAAGAGGCTTTCAAAGAGCTAAAGTTAAGATTAACGACAGCTCCAGTGTTAACCATCATCGATGGACATCAGGATTTAAAGGTCTGGACTGATGCTTCTAGAGAAGGCCTTGGCGCAGTGTTAATGCAAAGGGGCCAAGTGATTGCTTATGCTAGCCGTCAGCTGAAGCCACACGAGAAAAACTACGTAACTCATGATCTTGAGTTATTGGCTATAGTATTTGCCTTGAAAATCTGGAGACACTATCTTCTGGGTGAGAGATTTGAACTGTTTACAGATCACCAGTCGTTAAACTATCTGTTCACCCAGAAGGACTTGAATCTGAGGCAGCAACGTTGGCTGGAGTTTCTTTCAGCAAGTGACTTTGAAATTATATACACTCCTGGGAAAGCCAATGTCGTGGCAGATGCGTTAAGTCGAAAGAATGAAATGATCACCAGTTTTATTATCGCGACTTCATTGATAGATAAAATATCTGCTCTTCAGAAGGATGATCACTTCATTCAGAAGATCAGAGAGATAATTCAGAAGGGCGAACCTTCGAATTTCCAAGTTGATAATGAGGGGATTCTAAGGCTGAAAGGTCGAATTTGTGTTCCTAATATTCCTGAGCTCCGGAAGGAAGTACTGGATGAATGCCACAAGTCAGAACTTATCCACCTGGGAGTAAGCAAAATGTATAATGACATCAAACACACTTTCTGGTGGAAGTCGATGAAGAGGGACATTTCTTTATATGTTAGCCGATGCCCTACTAGCCAACTAGTCAAGAGTGACCAACAGAAACTGGCTGGATTGTTACAACCGCTAGACGTTCCTGGTTGGAAGTGGGAACATATTTCCATGGACTTCGTTGATGGTTTGCCCAGAACTAGAAAAGGAAATGACAGTATTTGGGTGATCGTGGATCGCTTCACGAAGACCGCCCATTTCATACCTGTCAGATCAAACAGAACTGCTCAGAGTCTGGCGCAGATATACTTCAAGGAAATAGTTAGACTACATGGAGTGCCGCTCAGTATAGTCAGTGATAGAGATACAATATTTACTAGCAAATTCTAGGAGGAGTTTCAAGTAGAACTGGGAACAAAGCTAAATCTAAGCACCGCTTATCATCCTCAGACAGATGGTCAGACTAAGAGGGTGAATCGTATACTAGAAGATCTATTACGGGCTTGTGTTCTAGATTTCGGTGGATCATGGGAAGACCATCTACATTTGGCTGAATTCTCATATAACAACAGCTACCAGGCGAGCCTGACAATGTCGCCATTCGAAGCGTTGTATGGTAGACCGTGCCGATCTCCTGCTTGTTGGGTCGAACCCGAAAATAGACTTGTATTGGGGCCAGATACGATCCGAGAAGCTGCCGAAAAAGTCGACTTTATTAAGAAGCGATTACTGGCCGCTCAAAGCCGACAAAAGAGTTATGTCGATAGAAGAAGAAGGGATATATCATTTGCTGTTGGCGACTATGTATATTTGAAAGTATCGCCGATGAGAGGAGCTATCCGGTTCGGTAAAACTGGAAAGTTGGCGCCTAAATTCATTGGTCCGTTTCCTATTCTGGAACGGATTGGAACTCTCGCTTATAGGGTTAAATTGCCTGATTGGTTGCCTAGAGTTCATGATGTTTTTCACATATCTCAACTTCAAAAGCATGTTCATGATCCATACCTGATCGTGGAAGAAGCAGCTCAACAAGATATTGAAATTACTCCAGAATTAGCTGTGAGAAGAGAGCCGCTAAAGATCATCGGCAAAGAAACCAAAGAGATGAGGAACAAGAAGGTTCACTTAGTCAAAGTGCAATGGAGTGGAGATCTGCGAGATTGTACTTGGGAAACTGAGGAGAGCATTCAAAAAGCCTATCCTAGATGCCGAGTGGATATCTCTGATTGACTCCGGTGCAAGGTACATTTACCATACTTTGCATTACTAGTTAGTTCTCTATTCTGTTGTTATTTTCTTTCCATGGTTGTGCACTTTTAATTCTATAGTCTGAATGATTTTAAAAGAGTATAGAAATTGATTAGTATATTTTTGAAAAGTTAAAAACAATTGATTGTTGTTTGTGTTGTGTGATAGTAGATTGGATTAATTAAAATATTGAAATGATAGTTAGTTAATCAATAATAGAATGAATGGTAGAATTTATTCGATTGAATCACACGTTGAACTGATTTAAAAATAGATAGAAATATATACATATGCATATATATGTTTGAACAGGTAAATGGATAGCTGTTGAGTAAAGATTTTATTTGCGTGCCCGACAAATAGGTAAACCTTAATGAGTTGGATGCGAAATATTATTATATCAACTCCTGTGAATGCCATTGGATGCGGAGTACTGGTTGTTCTGTGTGTAAAAATAAATGTCGCCATAGGATAGTGACAATTAATTTTGAACTACACTACATGGCATACTTTTGAAGATAGGCATACTTCATCATATACCACATAAGCATTTGGAGCTTGTGTGACGAGTTGGAAGATTTACCATACGAGCGAGAGGCTTGTATGGCGATGACTTATTTTACAGGTTGAACCGATGACTGATATGGACTATTTAAATTGTAACGATTAAATTGTCAGATTAATAAAAACCCCACACGGGTCTGGAGTTGACAATAACCACGTCTCTCTAGTTATTAGATACGGCACATGGACTATTTATTTCCCACACGGGACGAGGTGACGAGGATTTATCCTCTAGAGCATTTAAAATACACACTCCCTTAGGCTTTGACAGGGTGACGAGAATTTATTCTCTGGAGTTATTATCTATACACGCTCCCTGTAAACACCAGAATATATCACTATAAATATGTGTATGCTTATTAGGATTTATTGGGTACCTAATACGGCCCAATAAATTTCCAAACCTCTCCCCGTACAAAGGCGGTTATGGCGAAATTTCTCGAAAATTCCGGGTGTTAGCCAAATTTTTGAAGAATTTGAAAATTATCAAAAACTGAAAAGTTGGAGAATTGAAGCCAGATTGGACGTAGAGTTGATTAATCAAACCACTTTCGACTTTGTTCCTTTTCGGGGACGAAAAGTTTTAAGTGGGGGAGATTGTAACGACCCAGAAAATCTGAACCAATTTAAAAAATTTAAATTGGCTAAAATAATGGATTTTAAATATTTAAAATAAATATTTTAAATAATAGCAATGAAAGGTGAGTTTGAATCGACGTTTGAAACGAATATAATTAATTCTAATTATAAACAAGGCCTGAAATGGCGCTGCAGTTTCAAAAATTGAATTCAAACTTTGTCGGACTGTACCGGGTGCAAAACAAAATGGATTTGAGTGAAACCAAAAATATTTAAATCTGTTAGTGAATACCTTTCTAACAATCTGAAAAATCGAAGTTTCATAGCGGAAAGCAAAAGTTATGGCCAAATGAATTTTCAGAAAGGTCGCTATGGAATTTATATAGCCTGTGAAATTGGCAATTTTGCATACGACCTCGGAATTCGACGAAACCACTTTTGTTGGATTCGGGATGTGAAGTTATTGCTAAGTTTCAAATTTCAAAATTTTTGAAGCTAGTATGTGAGTGTGGCAAAAGAAAACGTGTTTTGGTCAATTACAATTAAATTGGATTGACCAGAAATGGGCCTTTTTGCAAACGGTCTCAGAATTCGGCGAAACTAGTTTTTTTGGGACCGTATCGTCAAAACATAGCCAGATTTATTTTTCTCGAATTTTTTGAATCAGTTTGTGGCCCTGGAAAATTGAAATGTACGTTCAAATCAAATATTAAATGTTTTATATTTTAATTTGAAGGAAAACTGACTGAAACAGTCGAATGGGCCTTCTAAACATATCCAATTGTGTTCGGAATAGGGGTAAAACGCTAGGGACGACTGTCGTTGGGTTTAGATTGGTGGTCGTGTCAGGAAACCCCTTTAAAAACCCACCGGCCAATCAGATTTTTTATATAAAAAAAGGAAAAAACTAGTTTTCTCTCTCCCCGATTAAGGCGATATACGGCGGAAACCCTTTCAAACTTTCCCGTCCATTTTCCGATCAATCCACGCCGAATTAGCTCGTTCCATAGTTGAACTTTTTGAAGATCTTCCCGAGCTCTTCAAATCCATACCTGGTTTCGATTTTTTCATTGTGTATTTTGGGAGAACGGACGCCAGGAAGATCTCGACTTCCAGCCGTCGCCCCGCCTGATTCTGACCACCGAGCTCGCCGCTGTCAGAGGTGCAGGCGCACCTCTCCTCCCCCTTCGATGCTGCGAAGGCCGATCGACGAATAGCTACACGGATTTCAAGATAAATCCAAACCTAGTTTTGAACCTTTCAGCTGAGGTACGGCCATATTAATTTTCAACAGTTTTAACACCTTTAAACCATTGCAAACTTTGAAAAATCATATCTTTTTCGTGTGTTGACGAAATTCGATGAAACATGAAACATCGTGACCGTGTGGACGCCTTCTACATTTTAGAAGAGACCGCATATTTTTCTGAGCCTTCTGCAATTTTTGGTGGAGTGGAACCCAATGTGAGATTTCTAATTTATAAACGATATGGAAAATGACGATGTATAAATTATATAATCGATGTATGAGTTATATAAGCGTTGTACACCTCTTGTATAAGCGTTGTATAAGTTGTACGTTTGATGTATAATTTGTATATGCATTGTAAAAATTATATATGTGTTGAAATGGAAGTGAATTGCTATATATATATATATATATATATATATATACACACGCCCCTCGTCCACAGACCATGGACGATATTTATTGGTTGTGATTGGTGTGAAAATTGATTGATAGCGAATGGTTGATTGGAATTGTTTGTGGTTGATATTGATTGATTGTGGTTGAAAAATACCCATTTGTGGTTGAGAAATATTTGGTTGAAACCACATAGGATTAGTTTGTGGAAATGAAATAAATATACATGCCGCCTGCATGCGAACTAGATGCATGATTCCCCATTGTCAAAAACCGCGAGGTTTTAAGGTAGAGCGAGGAACCGTACTAGAGACGGTCCCGGTTTTAACTACCCTGCCATTATGCTGCCGAAATTTTGAATGATATTCATGTGTTTGAATTATTTTCATTTGTTGAAACTATATTTATTCGTTGAATAGAAAGCCTTCATGTGTTGAGTCGATATTCATTCGTTGAATTGAAATTCATGTGTTGAATGGTATTCGTGTCTTAAATATAAAAATCAAATTTTTATCTATATATACAAACTATAGAAAACCTTCATGTGTTGAATCGATGTTCATTTGTTGAATTGAAATTCATGTGTTGAATGGTATTCTTGTTTTAAATATAAAAATCACATTTTTATCTATATATACAAACTATAGAAAACCTTCATGTGTTGAATCGATATTCATTCGTTGAATTGAAATTCATATGTTGAATGGTATTCGTGTTTTAAATATAAAAATCACCTTTTTATCGATTTATATAAACTATAGGAAACCTTCATGTGTTGAATCGATATTCATTCGTTGAATTGAAATTCATGTGTTGAATGGTATTCATATTTTGAAAGAAATTGTTTTATAATAAAAATCCCATTTTTAACATCAATATGAAATGTATAAAATAATCTTGTTTTGGAATAAATTGTTTTATAATAAAAATCCTATTTTTATCACCTATATGAAATATATAAAATAATCGTGTTTTGAAATAAATTGTTTTACATTAAAAATCACATTTTTATTGTATACACGAATTGTTAAAAATAGTGAAGTGTTGAAATAGAAGACAGTTAGAAAAAAATATCATTTTTATCAAATGTATGAAATTCATATGGTTTTGAAATCGAAGAATCGATATATATATAAATAGAATTGAAATATATCGAATAACGACGCTACGGTTCGTATTTTGAAACCATGACTTCAAACGATTATACCCGGAGATCCGACCATCAGATTTTCCTGAAATCGCAACCGTTGGGTTCGCTTTGGAAATATCTTTCCAACGACACCAACTTTGTAAAAATCCAACGGTTGGATTGTCTGGAAGGTTTAATTCAAATCTGAAGAAAAACAGCGCCAAAATCGATTACATATATATATATATAATTATATTTAATCGAATAACGACGCTGCAGTTCGTATTTTGAAAACGAAACTTCAAACGATTATACCGGGAGATCCGACCGTCGGATTTTCCCGAAACTGGAACCGTTGGATTCGTTTTGAAAAGATCTTTCTAATGATGTAAATTTTGTGAAGATCTAATGGTTAGATTTTCAGATATGTGTAAATCAAATCTGAAGAAAAACAGCGCCACGACCGCGTTATGGCCCGAAGCGTCGTTTTGAATAAATTGGATATTTTAAAATAAATAAAAATAGCGAAAAATCGTTATAAAATATTGTAAACGATATGGATGTGAAATTTAGAAACTAACTGAAGGTTGGCTAAGTCGAATGGTTTCCTGGGTGTTGATCTGATGTTGGTTTCGGCCTTCGGGGTTGATATTTGGGAAATCGTTCTCTTACTGATCGACGGTTAGTGACTAATGAATTGAAATGATGCGTATGTATGTTAGTGTTGCACTTGTTTATTATATACGCGATTTGCTCAGAAAGACCGGGTTTATCCCATTCTGAATAACTGAATCGACGATAAGAAATCGAAGACGAAGACGGTGGTCGAAGACCGGAGATCTTCACCTCGTTTGGATGGTAACCGAGGTCCTGGTTGCGAGGCATCCCGAAATATGAATAATGAGTGGTGATCGTCCAGACGTACGTGGTCATCGATGGGTTTGCGAGGTATATAGTGCCTTCGGCTTCGTTCAGACCCAGAACGGACTTGCAAATGGACAGTGTCTGACATTGGAATTTATTCTGTGTGATTGATAGCCATCAGTTGCACGGTGTGAGTTGCCTGTGTGGCATGCTAAGATGCAGTGATCAGGGCTTTTGTTGAAAAGCAAAGTCTTGTGGTGATGATCAAAGCACCGCTTGTGTGGCGTAGCTTTGTGTATAACGTGAAATCGTGAGCCTCACACCCCGGTATGAACCAGAAATGGGAGAAGGACCTCAGGGAGGGCATGCGTTTCTTTCTAGTTAGAAGTGGCGTCAGTGGTTTTACACGCCCTGACAAGTTTGACTTATGTGGTTGTTACTGTTGCGAGGCGCCTCGGTTAGATCAGAGGATCCGGGTCCGATGGAGTCATTCGTTGGCTCATTAACGCCCCAAAGGGCGGGGAAACGTATTGTTCAGGCATAATAATCCACCTCGGTGGACCGACCCTGACGATTTAAAGGGTTGATGCGTTCTGATCCTGAGACTCGGGCTAGAGAGTCTCGAATTCGGTAAGGACTATCTTTTTCCTTGGTTCAGGACGGAAATCCAATTTCCAAATACGACATCGTGCGGTTTTGATTGTATATATATATGGCGACATGATATATGGTGCCCATGCCGCCTATGATTGATAGTTATGATTCAAATTGTTTTTGAAACATTTAAACACTAGTTATAATATCAAATGCTTTTGTTTTAGTCGTATCAATCATATTTTGACCATTATAAGGTAAAACTCTATCCTCCGGTTTGCGTTGCATTATGTGATGGGAACTGAGTCTTATAATGGCTACATTTTTATAAAAAGCATTGCGATGTTTAAAAGAATGATTTGTTTTAAAGCACTGGCAATCCAATGGAGTAAACCCGTTCCATGAAAGTGGCATGGTCCTGTGATTAGCCATATTATTAATGTGTTGTGTAGATTTCTCATACCAGTCCCATGACTGACTCGTAGTTTGTTTCACTTTCAAACTCGGGTGCCCCTTTTTCTACACGGGCAGCCTTGTATTCAGGTTTTAGCTGGCTTTCTCTGGATAGCTGGAACTGAAGATGGATTCTATCATTTATCTATTTTATGTTGTTCAGCTCCTATTGTACATTATGTTTGTTTTCCGCTGTAGACATTTATGTATAGCTGAACTGTATTTGTATTAAGTATGATCCTGTATACTGTGTAACTCTGATGATTAAGTTTATCCAGTATATTCTATTGTTCATTATCTGGTGTATTTATTTATTTCTGTTCTGCTATTATCTGTTTATGTGTATATTCCAAGGATTACCCTTGCCACCGTCAGTACGGGGTTTGGGGTCGTCTCACCGGTGTCTCAGGAACAACCGCAACTGCACCATGGATCGTCAGGGCCGGTCCACACGGAGTGGATTATAGTGCCTGAACAATACGTCTCCCCGCCCTATGGGGCGTAAATGAGCCAACGAATGACTCCATCGGCTTCACATAGTCACCGATATAACCGAGGCGTCTCGCAACAGTAACGACCACATAAGTCAAACTCGTCAGGGCGTGTAAAACCACTGATGCCACTTCTAGCTAGAAGGAAATGCATGCCCTCCCTGATGTCCTCTCCCGTTTCTGGTTCACAACTAGGGTGTGAGGCTCACGAATCAACGCTACACAAAGCTACGCCACACAGGCCGTGCTTTGATCATCAACCATAAGACTCTGCTTTTCAACAGAAGCCTTGATCATTTGCATCTTAGCATGCCACACAGGCAAACCACTCCATGCAACCGATATCCATCAATCACACATAATGATATCCAATGTCAGACACACAGTCCATTTACAAGTCCGTTCTGGGTCTGAACGAAACCGGAGGCACCTTGTACCTCGCATATCCATCGATCTCCAAGTACGTCTGGACGATCACCAACTGATTCCCTCCTCTTGGGTGTACGGCCAAATCAAGATCATCAGTAATTATCCAAACAACGTGAAGACCTCCAGTCTTCAACCACCGTCTTCATCTTTGACTAATCGTCGAATCAGTTATTCAGAATGGGATAAACCCGGTCTTTCTGAATGACTCGCGTATATAAATAACAAGTGTTACACAAACACAACGTACGCCTCATTCCAATTCATCAGTCATTAACCGTAAATTAGTAAGAGAACAATTCCCCAATTATTAACCCCGAAGGCCGAAACCAACATCAAATCAATACCCAGGAAACCATTCATCTTAGCCAACCTACAGTTAATTTCTAAATTTCACATTCTTATAGAAAGGTTCCCATTAATTTTATCAAAGATAAATTCTTTTAAGTTTAATCTTCCTTTGAATATCACTTCAAACTAGTCGGGATTAGCGAACCACACTGAAGTAATTATTTGTTTTATTTCCCAATCCCAACCTATTTATCCCATGAAGTAAAACTGGTCATACTTCATATCTAACACCACGGTGTTATCGGTAAATTCAATTACCATTTCACGTTCAAATCTAATTAAAGATTTAACTACCGCCTGGAGTAAAACGGCTGGTACTCCATTCTTGATCTTTTCAATCTAATTAAAGATTCATTAAAACTCCGTTTAGTTTTAATCTTTAACTGGGTTAAAGAATCAGTGTCATTTAAGACACGGTTCACGATAAACCCAAAAATCGCATCACATTTCAATCAGTCCCTAACCGTAAATTAGCAAGTGAGCAATTCCCTAAGTATTAACCCCAAAGGCCGAAACCAACATCAAATCAATACCCCAGAAACCATTCAACTTAACCAATCTCCAGTTAGTTTCTGATTTTCTTAACTCCGTTGGGTCTAAGAACAATATTATTGAAGATATGGTTCACGACAACCCAAAATCATATTCCATTAATTATCGGGTTAAAGAACAAGTGTTATATAAAACACTGTTCACGATAAACCCAAAAATCAATACCAATTCAATTCCAATTAAATATTATTTAATTGGTACACTTCATTAAATCTAAATAAAAGGATTTAATCTTTTTCTCCACTGGGCTTAAGAGCAGTGTTAATGAAGACACCATTCGCGACAAACCCAAATCACATTTGATATTAAATACAAGGCTCTGAATAGAAAATATATCGGCTTATATTCAATATCAAATTTTGAAATCAACAAATATCGTATTGGAAATAACGATATAAATATATCTTTCAGATTCCCATAACAATATCTGTATCATCGCGAAATCCAACATCGAAATATTCCATAGACAATTTCGATTCAAATCCATTCCAATTTAATTATTGGAAATTCTGGTTATTTTCAAAACCATTTCAAATCCACTTTATTTATTTTCAAAATAAATAGAATTATAATTCTAGTTCAAAACTAGTTCATTTCGATAAAAATCTACTTTTATCTTTTCAAATATGGGGTTTTTCATCCCAATTCTTCCCAAATCATTTCTTATGATTTTACACAAATTATTACTATTTTTAATAATTTTATCAAGGCCCGTACAGTTGATTTCCATCAACGACCATCGAACTGCACTTACAACGACCATTTCCGAATTTGATTTGGACATAATTCCAAATCCAACCATTAGATTTCAAATCTATAATATTCGTTAGAAAGCTAATTTCAATACGAACCCAACGGTTCTAGTTTTAGGAGAATCCGACGGTCGGATCTCCCGCAATGTCCATTCAAAGTCAATGGTCGAAATTCGCGAACTGCAGCAGCGCGGCGCGTTCTATTCAGGCCATTATATGTATAATATAAATATATTATATATATTTCGTTGATTTCCTTTTAAAACGTATTTTATAAATCGTTTTAAATTCGTTTTCAAAACGATTTCAACTTCATATTCAATTTCAAATCGAAATTGAATATTCCACATCATCGATATACAAATGATTATATTTTCAAAACGTTGTATTTTGAAATCAATTCCTATTCTATATTCATTATAAAAATGAATAAAATCGATATAAATATCGTTCACATCAAAATGGCGTTAGTCTAATCAACACGGCTTTTATTCAACACATGAATATTTATTTTCAATCCAACACATGAATTTTCTTTACTATTCAATAAATGAATTTTCTTTACAATTCAACAAATGAATTTTCTTTACAATTCAACAAATGAATTTTCTTTACTATTCAACAAATGAATTTTCTTTACTATTCAATAAATGAATTTTCTTTATATTTTCCAAATTGGAATGAGGCCTAATCAATTACCATATAACGTTAATTATATGGATTCCCTACAACACATGTATATAATAGCAACGACAAATCATCAACCATCATCCAGAGTGCATTCTACACTGTATAAGCATCAAATATAAATATTCAACGCTTATAATAGCCTGTCAATCAATCGATCGACATACAGCCATATTGAGATTAGTGTATGTCCTATTTCACCCCAACACCCGTGTGGGGTTTCAAACAATCAAACATAGATTTTATTTGTGCAGTTGGGCGATGTGTAAAATTTATCGTCCCAATCAATATCAGTCAAATCAGTGTATATAAACAAATCGTCCGATTTGTTTATATATATTTATTTTGTATACACGTTAAAAAATATATTTTTAACTATAAAATATTTTCCACTATAAAATATTTTATTTCATTTCACATCACACAATCAAATTTCACCGCATAGCAACCAAACAAACAAGTCATCCATGGTCTGTGGACGACGGGTGTCGGGTGCTACTAAACACCGTCTGCATCCTAGAATATATTTTAACTAGAAATTAGAATTTAAAAGTGAGAAGTTCTCACCTTGGGGTTCCACTCCGTCATTCTTTAATTCTGAACGGTTCGAATTTGCCCAAAATTTCAATGCGATCTTTTCCAGCTGTTCATAGTAAAAATCACATTTTTATTATCACTATATGTACATAAAAATCATATTTTTATTTCCACTTCATATATATAAAAATCGAATTTTTATCGCTATTTCATATTTATAAAAAATCGAATTTTTATTTCGTTGTTATATGTATAAAATCACTTCTTTATATTTCTAAAAATCTCGCCTTTATATTTTTAAAGATCTCGCCTTTATATTTTTACAGATCTCGCCTTTATATTCTTAAAGATCTCGCCTTTATATCTTTAAAGATCTCGCCTTTATATTCTTAAAGATCCCGCCTTTATATCTTTGAAGATCTCGCCTTTATATCTTTAAAAATCCTAGTTATTTATATTTTAAAACAAGGATATATTTTTATCCTTAAAACAATATGATAATTTTATTTTTAAACATCATGCCAATTTTATTTTCAAAAAATCCATATGCTAATTTTATTTTAAAACCTTATGCTAATTTTATCATATTAATGTTATTTTTTTTTATAATCTCAATGTTATTTTCATTTTTGAAACAAATTATATTTATATTTTTAAAACAAATTATATTTTTAAAACAGCAATTATATTTTTAAAACAACACTAATATTTTTAAAACAACACTTTTAAACTATGAATTTGTTATAAAATAAAACTGAAATTAAATCATAGTTAATACCTTTTGCCACGAACAGGAGAAACTTGACCAGCAAATGACGCCGAACGTTGACCGTCTGCCTCCCTTCAACGCTGCTTGAGGCTGCCCTCCTCCACTCAGATGTCCGGCGAACTCGAGCTCCACAAAGCGCCGGAATCAGGTGCGCTAGGGTTCGAAGGAAGGCGGGTGGCATTGGGGTTTGGATTTGCGGCTTCTTGAGGGAGAAGTGGCGGAGGGGGGGGGGGTGGATGGAGCAGTCACCGAAGGGGGGGAGAGAGGGAATAGAGGAGAGAGAAACGCGAGGGAGAGGGAGAAGGAGGAGGTGACGGAGGCAACACCTGGCGGAGGTGCACGACGAGGTCTAGGCGAGGTTAGGGCGTCGCGCGATTTGATTTTTTTTCTTTTCTGTTAAAACGATTGGGAGGAGGGAATGGAGAAAGAGGTGGGTTATATAAAAAATATATATATTATTTTAATTTATTTTCAATTCTAAAAGCAACTTTTTATTTTCAACTCGAAATCGAACCCACTGACTGTCGCCCCTAGCTAATTCCCCCCGTTCCGAACACAATGGGATATGTATCGTGAGCCAGTTCAGCTGTTATGATCAGTTTTCATCAAAATCAAAATATAACTTGATACATTGAATTTGAACGCACATTTCAATTTACCGGGGCCACATACTAACTAGAAAAATTCCCGAAAAATATTTTCTTGCTTCGTATTGGCGATACGGTCTTAACAAAACTAATTTCGTCAAATTTGTAGACCGTTTGAAAAATGGCCATTTTCCAGTCGATTAAAATCAACTAAAACTGGTCAAATGCGTTTTCTTTCGCCACACTCACATATTAATTCGAAAAATTATGAATTTTGAAACCTAGCAATAACTAGACATCACAGTTCCAACAAAAGTGGTTTCGTCGAAAACCGAGGTCGTTTGCAAAATGGCTATTTTCAAGGCCTTTATATATATTAATATATATATATATATAAATTCCACAGCGACTTTTATGAATTTTAAACTAGACGTAACTCTCAACTTTTAAAACGAAATCTCAGTTTCTTACATCCGTTGGAAAGATATAATCAAACAGACTCACATATTTCTTGTTTCGTTCAATTCTGACTTATATTGAATTCTGTATATTCATTTGAAATTTGAAATCGAAATTTCAAACTACCGTGCCATTTCAGGCTTGTTATATAATTAAAATAAATTTATTCGTTTTAACTTCATCAAAAATAAATTTTTCGTTGTTATTATTTAAAATAATTCATTTTAAATAATCAAAATTCCTTAAAATAGCCAAAATAAAATTTTTAAATTGGCTCAGAATTCCGGGTTATTACAATCTCCCCCACTTAAAACTTTTCGTCCCCGAAAAGGAACGAAGCCGAAAGTTGTTTTACAAATCAACTCAACTTTTGTTATTTTCTTTACGGCTTAAGTTCTTCAACTTTTCAGTTTCAAAGAACTTTTCAAATTTTTCAAAAATTTGGCTAACACCCTAAATTTTCGAAAAATTTCGCCATAACCTCCCCTGCACCGAGGACTTTGGGATATTTCATATAGCCTCCCATGGCCTTCTTCAATCCAAAAGAAAAAGAAAAAGCCAAGTGGCTAGCCAATCGTCTCATAAAATCATCATCACCCAAATAAAACAGTAAATTATGGTAAACATGTACCTATTTGTCGGGCAAACATTTTTATTCTTCCGCTCTAGCCTCTTTGCAATGACCTGTTCAATGTAAGTACATGTACATGCATGCAAATGCGATAAATTTTCGATACAATTTACTATTTGGTTCAAATTGGCTAAGGGTTCAACGTTCTAATTAATCAACCAATAATCAAACAACACAATCAGCAATCAACTAGTTGATTAGCGGTTCAAATTCATAATTCTGATATATATACAAAAAATCATGTTTTTGATGCCAAATCACAACAATAAGCCCTCTCTAGTTTCGGTTCTCACACCAGTCAATTGGAAATATATAAATTTCACACCTTTGAAACTCGAACACAAACACTGATGATGATGCATCATCATCAGAATTATCCCCGGGCGACTAGAATGTGATTCTATATCTATCCACTATATTAAAACTTCGAATATACGTTTGCAAGGCGTATATGCAAAATCTTTATGTATTGGATTGTCCAAATTGATTTAAAATAAATAATCAAATACGAATAATTGATTTAAATTTTCAAAACAAAAGTTGTTTTCATTTTAAAAATATACTCTTCACACTCGTTCTAGGATACTACTGATCCCATCTCTAACGAGCCATTCCCATTGGATATTACTAATCTTATTTCTGATGAATTCTTTCGTATGGTTCTAATGTGTCTTGTTCTCCGAGCTCTGTAAACCAAAGCTCTGATACAAACTGAAGCGACCCGAACTTCCCCGGTCTCCGAAGAGAAGAGAAAGAACGAATTACTTTGAGGACAAGACAGACCAGAACGCAGACAGAAGAACACTTCATTGTATATTACAACAATTCCATCAGAATACAAGAATATACAGAGTAAGAATAAATATTACACAGAAAATATCAGAGATTTAAATTACATTTAAATACATCGTAGCGAAAAAAAATACAATACATAACAAGAAGTAATACACGGATACAATGCTTTCCGAGCATCGTCCCAGCAGTAAATCAGGATCCTGTGAATATAAATCTGCAAAACCAAAACTACTAGCTGCCCGTGTCAAAATAAGGGCACACAGAGTTTAGGTTAAAACAGTAAACTCCAGGTCAGTCATGTGACTAGTGTGAGAACTAAAACAGTTTTTAATCTTTATTTTAAAGTTAGGTAAATCAAGGGGCCATGCCGTATAAAACGGAACGGGTTTCCTCCCAAGAACACCGGTGCATAAAACAAACAGTGCAATGCTAAGTAAAGAAAAAATGAAGCTGTTATAAGACCCAGGTCCCATCACACAATGCAACGCAAGCCGGAGGATAGGGTTTTACCTTATAACAGCCAAAGAATGCTTGATACGTTTAAAACAAATCATTTGATACTATTATAAGTGCATAGTGTATAAAACAACTTCAAATCATAAGTATCAATCATAGATGGCATAAGCGCCCCATCCCACTATGTCGCCATACTAGGCTCTACAATCAAAACCGCAATTGTCACGTATTGGAAAATTGGATTTCCATCTATGAACTGAGGCAAAAGATAGTCGTCTACCGATTCGAGATGCTCTAGCCCGTGTCTCAGGAACAGCCGCAACTGCACCATGGATCGTCAGGGCCGGTCCGCACGGAGTGGATTATAGTGCCTGAACAATACGTCTTCCCGCCCTATGGGACGTAAATGAGCCAACGAATGACTCCATCGGCTTCACATAGTCACCGATATATCCTAGGCGCCTCGCAACAGTAACAACCACATAAGTCAAACTCGTCAAGGCGTGTAAAACCACTGACGCCACTTCTAGCTAGAAGGAAACACATGCCCTCCCTGATGTCCTCTCCCGTTTCTGGTCCACAACCGGGGTGCGAGGCTCGTGAATCAACGCGACATAAAGCTACGCCACACAGGCCGTGCTTTGATCATCAACCACAAGACTCTGCTTTTCAACAGAAGCCTTGATCATTTTCATCTTAGCATGCCACACAGGCAAACCACTCCATGCAACCGATATCCATCAATCACACATAATGATATCCAATGTCAGACACACAGTCCATTTACAAGTCCGTTCTGGGTCTGAATGAAACAGGTGGCACCTTGTACCTCGCATATCCATCGATCTCCAAGTACGTCTGGACGATCACCAACTGATTCCCTCCTCTTGGGTGTACGGCCCAATCAAGATCATTAGTAATTATCCAAACGACGTGAAGACCTCCAGTCTTCAACCACCGTCTTCATCTTCGACTAATCGTCGAATCAGTTATTCAGAATGGGAGAAACCCGGTCTTTCTGAATGACTCGCGTACATAAATAACAAGTGTTACACAAACACAACATACGCCTCATTCCAATTCATCAGTCACTAACCGTAAATTAGTAAGAGAACAATTCCCCAAATATTAACCCCGAAGGCCGAAACCAACATCAGATCAATACCCAGGAAACCATTCATCTTAGCCAACCTAAAGTTAGTTTCTAAATTTCACATTCTTAGGGAAAGGTTCCGATTAATTTTATCAAAGATAATTCTTTTAAATTTAATCTTCCTTTGAATATCACTTCAAACTAGTCGGGATTAGCGAACCACACCGAAGTAATTATTTATTTTACTTCCCAATCCCAACCTATTTATCCCATGAAGTAAAACTGGTCATACTTCATATCTAACACCACGGTGTTATCGGTAAATTCAATTACCATTTCACGTTCAAATATAATTAAAGATTTTACTACCGCCTGGAGTAAAACTGCTGATACTCCATTCTCGAACTTTTCAATCTAATTAAAGATTCATTAAAACTCCACTTAGTTTTAATCTTTAACTGGGTTAAAGAATCAGTGTCATTTAAAACACGGTTCACGATAAACCCCAAAATCACATCACATTTCAGTCAGTTCCTAACTGTAAATTAGCAAGTGAGCAATTCCCTAAGTATTAACCCTGAAGGCCGAAACCAACATCAGATCAATACGCCAGAAACCATTCAACTTAACCAATCTCCAGTTAGTTTCTGATTTTCTTAACTCCTTTAGGTCTAAGAACAATATTATTGAAGATACCGTTCACGACAACCCAAAATCATATTCCATTAGTTATCGGGTTAAAGAACAAGTGTTATTTAAAACACTGTTCACGATAAACCCAAAAATCAATACCAATTCAATTCCAATTAAATATTATTTAATTGGTACACTTCATTAAATCTAAATAAAAGGATTTAATCTTTATTTAATTGGTACACTTCATTAAATCTAAATAAAAGGATTTAATCTTTTTCTCCACTGGGCTTAAGAACAGTGTTAATGAAGACGCCATTCACGACAAACCCAAATCACATTTGATATTAAATACAAGGCTCTGAATAGAAAATATATCAGCTTATATTCAATATCAAATTCTGAAATCAACAAATATCGTATTGGAAATAACGATATAAATATATCTTTCAGATTCCCATAACAATATCTGTATCATCACGAAATCCAACATCGAAATATTACAAAGACAATTTCGATTCAAATCCATTCCAATTTAATTATTGGACATTCGGGTTATTTTCAAAACCATTTCAAATCCACCTTATTTATTTCAAAAATAAATAGAATTATAATTCTAGTTCAAAACTAGTTCATTTCGATAAAAATCTACTTTTATCTTTTCAAATATGGAGTTTTCATCCCAATTCTTCCCAAATCATTTCTTATGATTTTACACAAATTATTACTATTTTTAATAATTTTATCAAGGCCCGTACAGTCGATTTCCATCAACGGCCATCGAACTGCACTTTCAGCGACCTTTTCCGAATTTGATTTGGACATAATTCCAAATACAACCATTTGATTTCAAATCTCTAATATTCATTAGAAAGCACTTTTCTATACGAACCCAACGGTTCCGGTTTTAGGAGAATCCGATGGTCGGATCTCACGCAATGTCCATTCGAAGTCAATGGTCGAAATTCGAGAACTGCCGCAGCGCGGCACGTTCTATTCAGGCCATTATATATAATATAAATATATTATATATATTTCGTCGATTTCCTTTTAAAATGTATTTTATAAATCGTTTTAAATTCGTTTTCAAAACGATTTCAACCTCATATTCAATTTCAAATCAAAATTGAATATTCCACATCAACGATATACAAATGATAATATTTTCAAAACGTTGTATTTTGAAATCAATTCCTATTCTAAATTCATTATAAAAATGAATAAAATCGATATAAATATCGTTCACGTCAAAATGGCATCAATCTAATCAACACGGCTTTTATTCAACACATGAATATTTATTTTCAATTCAACACATGAATTTTCTTTACTATTCAACAAATGAATTTTCTTTACAATTCAACAAATGAATTTTCTTTACAATTCAACAAATGAATTTTCTTTACTATTCAACAAATGAATTTTCTTTACTATTCAACAAACGAATTTTCTTTATATTTTCCAAATTGGAATGAGGCCCAATCAATTACCATATAACGTTAATTATATGGATTCCCTACATCACATGTATATAATAGCAACGACAAATCATCAACCATCATCCAGAGTGCATTCTACACTGTATAAGCATCAAATATAAATATTCAACGCTTATAACAACCTGTCAATCAATCGATCGACATACAACTAATTATTGGGATTAGTGTATGTCCTATTTCATCCCAACACCCGTGTGGGGTTTCAAACAATCAAACACAGATTTTATTTGTGCAGTTGGGTGATGTGTAAAATTTATCATCCCAATCAATATCAGTCAAATCAGTGTATATAAACAAATCGTCCGATTTGTTTATAAATATTTATTTTATATACACATTAAAAATTATATTTTTAACTATAAAATATTTTCCACTATAAAATATTTTATTTCATTTCACATCACACAATCAAATTTCACAACATTGCAACCAAACAAACAAGTCATCCATGGTCTGTGGACGACGGGTGTTGGGTGCTACTAAACACCGTCTGCATCCTAGTATATATTTTAACTAGAAATTAGAATTTAAAAGTGAGAAGTTCTCACCTTGGGGTTCCACTCCGTCATTCTTTAATTCTGAACGGTTCGAATTTGCCCAAAATTTCAATGCGATCTTTTCCCACTGTTCATAGTAAAAATCACATTTTTATTATCACTATATGTACATAAAAATCATATTTTTATTTCCACTTCATATATATAAAAATCGAATTTTTATCGCTACTTCATATTTATAAAAATCGAATTTTTATTTCGTTGTTATATATATAAAATCACTTCTTAATATTTCTAAAAATATCGCCTTTATATTTTTAAAGATCTCGCCTTTATATTTTTAAAGATCTCGCCTTTATATTCTTAAAGATCCCGCCTTTATATCTTTAAAGATCTCGCCTTTATATTCTTAAAGATCCCGCCTTTATATCTTTAAAGATCTCGCCTTTATATCTTTAAAAATCCTAGTTATTTATATTTTAAAACAAGGATATATTTTTATCCTTAAAACAATATGATAATTTTATTTTTAAACATCATGCTAATTTTATTTTCAAAAAATCCATATGCTAATTTTATTTTAAAACCTTATGCTAATTTTATCATATCAATGTTATTTTTATTTTATAATCTCAATGTTATTTTCATTTTTGAAACAAATTATGTTTATATTTTTAAAATAAATTATATTTTTAAAACAACACTTATATTTTTAAAACAACACTTTTAAACTATGAATTTGTTATAAAATAAACCTGAAATTAAATCATAGTTAATACCTTTTGCCACGAACAGGAGAAACTCGACCAGTAGATGACGACGAACGTTGACCGTCTGCCTCCCTTCGATGCTGCTTGAGGCTGCCCTCCTCCACTCAGATGTCCGGCAAACTCGAGCTCCACAAAGCGCCGGAATCAGGTGCGCTAGGGTTCGAAGGAAGGCGGGTGGCGTTGGGGTTCGTATTTGCGGCTGTAGGAGGGAGAAGTGGTGGAGGGGGGCGCTCGTGGAAGGGGGTGGGCGGTGTAGTCACCGAAGTGGGGGAGAGAGGGAATGGAGGTGGGAGAAGCGCGAGGGAGAGGGAGATGGTGACGGAGGCAGCGCCTGGCGGAGGCGCTCGACGAGGTCTGGGCGGGGTTAGGGCATCGCGCGATTTGATTTTCTTTTTTCTTTTTCTTTTCTGTTAAAACGATTTGGGGGAGGGAATGGAGAAAGAGGGGGGGTATATAAAAATTATATATATTATTTTAATTTATTTTCAATTCTAAAAGCAACTTTTTATTTTCAACTCGAAATCGAACCCACCGACTATCGTCCCTAGCTAATTACCCCTATTCCGAACACAATGTGATATGTATCATGAGCCAGTTCGGCTGTTACGATCAGTTTTCGCCAAAATCAAAATATAACTTGATACATTGAATTGGATCGCACATTTCAATTTACCGTGGCCACATACTAACTAGAAAAATTCCCGAAAATTATTTTCTAGCTTCGTATTGGCGATATGGTCTTAACAAAACTAATTTCGTCAAATTTGAAGACCGTTTGAAAAATGGTCATTTTCCAGTCGATTAAAATCAACTGAAACTGGTCAAACGCTTTTTTTTTGCCACGCTCACATATTGATTCGAAAAATTATGAATTTTGAAACCTAGCAATAACCAGACATCACGGATCCAAGAAAAGTGGTTTCGTCGAAAACCGAGGTCATTTGCAAAATGGCTATTTTCAAGGCCTTTATATATATAAAAATATATATAAATTCCACAGCGACTTTTCTGAATTTTAAACTGGACGTAACTCTCAACTTTTAAAACGAAATCTCAGTTTCTTACATCCGTTGGAAAGATATAATCAAACAGACTAACATATTTCTTGTTTTGTTCAATTCTGACTTATATTGAATTATGTATATTCATTTGAAATTCGAAATTGAAATTTCAAACTACCGCGCCATTTTAGGCTAGTTATAAAATTAAAATAAATTTATTCGTTTTAACTTCATTGAAAATAAATTTTTCGTCGTTATTATTTAAAACAATTCATTTTAAATAATCAAAATTCCTTAAAATAACCAAAATAAAAATTTTAAATTGGCTCAGAATTCCAGGTTATTACAAAGGCTATGAAAAGAAAATATTTCGGCTTATATTCAATATCAAATTCTACGACCAACAAATATCGTATTGGAAATAACGATATAAATATATCTTCCAAATTTCCATAACAATATCTGTATAATCCCGAAATCCAACATCGAAATATTCCAAAGACGATTTCGATTCAAATCCATTCCAATTCAATTACTGGAAATTCAGGTTATTATCAAAACCATTTCAAATCCAATTTATTTATTTTACAAATAAACAAATTATTATTCTAGTTCAAAACTAGTTCATTTCGATAAAAATCTACTTTTATCTTTTCAAATATGGAGTTTTTCATCCCAATTCTTCCCAAATCATTTCTTATGATTTTACACTAATTATTAATATTTTTAATAATTTTATCAAGGCCCGTACAATCGATTTCCATCAACAACCATCGAACTGCACTTACAGCGACCTTTTCCAAATTTGATTTGGACATAATTCCAAATCCAACTGTTAGATTTCAAATCTCTAACATTCGTTAGAAATCTCTTTTCGATACAAACCCAACGGTTCTAGTTTTAGGAGAATCCGACGGTCGGATCTCCCATAATATCCATTCGAAGTCAATGGTCGAAAATCGCGAACTACCGCAGCGCGGCGCGTTCTGTTCAGGCCATTATATATATATAATATATATATTATATATATATATATTATATATATTTCGTCGATTTCCTTTTAAAACATATTTTATAAATTGTTTTAAATTCGTTTTCAAAATGATTTCAACTTCCTTTCCAAATTCAAATCAAAATCGAATTTTTCAATATAAATTCATTTTAATTTCATTTCAAATCGATTTCAATTTCAATTTAATTCGAATTTCAATTCATTTCAATTTCAAATCTATTCAATTTAATTCAAATTTCAATTCATTTCAATTTAATTCGAATTTCAAATCTATTTCAATTTAATTCGAATTTCAATTCATTTCAATTTAATTCGAATTTCAATTCATTTCAGTTTGATTTGAATTTCAATTCATTTCAATTTAATTCGAATTTCAAATTTATTTCAATTCAATTTCAATTTAATTCAAATTTCAATTCATTTCAATTCCAAATCTATTTCAATTTAATTCGAATTTCAATTCATTTCAATTTAATTCGAATTTCAATTCATTTCAATTTAATTCGAATTTCAAATCTATTTCAATTTGATTCGAATTTCAATTCATTTCAATTTAATTCGAATTTCAATTCATTTCAAATTTCAAATCTATTTCAATTTAATTCGAATTTCAAATTTATTTCAATTTAATTCGAATTTCAAATCTATTTCAATTAAATTCGAATTTCAATTCATTTAAATTTAATTCGAATTTCAATTCATTTCAATTTAATTCGAATTTTGAAATCACTTTCAATATTCATTGAAAAACGAATAAAATCGATATAAATATCGTTCACGTCAAAATGGCGTCAATCTAATCAACACGGCTTTTATTCAATACATGAATGTTTATTTTCTATTCAACACAAGAATTTATTTTCTATATTGGAATAAGGCCCAATCAATTACCATATAATGTTAATTATATGGATTTTTTACAACACATGTATATAATAGCAATGATAAATAATCAACCATGACCCAGAGTGCACCACACAACTGCATAAGCATTAAATATAAATATTTAATGCTTATAACAGCCTGTTAATCAATTGATCGACATACAACTAATTATTGGGATTAGTGAATGTCATATATCATCCCAATACCCATGTGGGGTTTCAATCAATCAAACACAGATTTTATTTGTGCAGTTGGGCGATGTGTAAAATTTATCGTCCCAATCAATATCAATCAAATCAGTGTATATAAACAAATCATCGATTAGTTTATAAATATTTATTTTATATACACGTTAAAAATCATATTTTTAACTATAAAATATTTTATTTCTTTTCACATCACACAATCAAATTTCACAGCACAACAACCAAACAAACAAGTCATCCATGGTCTGTGGACGACGGGTGTCGGGTGCTACTAAACACCATTTGTATCCTAGTATATAATTCAACTAGAAATAAATTTAAAAGTGAGGAGTTCTCACCGAGGGTTCCACTCCTCCAGTTTTTAATTCTGAACGGTTCAGATTCGCTCGACATTCCAACTCAACCATCTCACGCTGTTCACAACAAAAAAACACAATTTTATTCTTCTCCTTATATAAAAATCATATTTTTATTCTCTACATCATATGAAAATTATATTTTTATTCTTCACATCATATAAATATTATATTTTTTATATCGATGTCTATTTAAAAATCGAACCTTTATCATATAAAAAATCTAATTTTTATTTTATATCCTATACAGAAAAATCATTTTTTACTATGATTCTATATAGATAAAAATCTAATTATTACTACTCTTCTATATAGATAAAAAATCTAATTTTTATATTCTTTTTTTCTTGCCTTTCTATTTTTTTCTAAAACAAAGTATATTTTTCTTTTCTAAACAAAGTATATATTTCTTTTCTAAACAAAGTATATTTTTCTTTTCTAAACAAAATATAATTTTCTTTTCTAAACAAAGTATATTTTTCTTTTCTAAACAAAGTATATTTTTCTTTTCTACACATAACTAATTTTATTTTTGAGCATTACTAGTTTTATTTTTATTTTAAAACAACTCTATTTAAACGAGTAATTAAAAAATAAATTAACTAATGACAATGCTTTTAGTAACATTAATAACTATACCTTCCTCCTTTGTTACCTTCAGACAGAAAAGAACCCATCCCTTCCAAACTAGGTTTGAAATTTTCATAGAATCCGTGTAGCTTGGCAACGATTGGACTGCACCACGTTGAGGGGCCTCGAGAGGCGTGCCTGCCGCTGTCCACGACATCCAGCTCGACGCTCCGGTGGTGGCTCAGATCGAGGCGAGGCGGCAGAGCTTTTAGGGCGCGAATCGAGAGGAATTCTCCTCGATGGAAGATGGTACTAGTATGGATGTGAAGGTGGAGGAATTCTCTACGAAATTCCCCTCAACATTATCTGATTTCATTGAGAGAATCACGAGTTATGGAGGGGGAAAGAAACCAGCTTCAGCCGCCACTCGATAATAGGTCACAGGAGGTTTTTCTGAGTAAGGAAATAGTGAATGGATTCTTATGATTGGACAGTTTTATATTTATTTCATTTTATTTTCAAAAATGTTGACTTTTACTTTCGAATCCCAATTCGGACCCAATGACTGTCGTCCATGGCTAATTACCCCCATTCTGAACACAATGGGATATATATCGCAGGTTGATTCGACTGTTTTGATCAGTTTTCGTCAAAATCAAAATATAACTCTATATATTGAATTTGAACGCACATTTCAATTTACCAGGGCCACATACTAACTCGAAAAATCCTCGAAAAATATTTTCTAGCTTCGTATTGACGATATGGTCCTAACAAAACTAATTTCATCAAATTCTAAGACCGTTTGAAAAATTTCCATTTTCCAGTCGATTAAAATCAACTAAAATTGGTCAAACGCGTTTTCCTTTGCCACGCTCACATATTGCTTCAGAAAATTATGAATTTTGAAACCTAGCCATAACTTGACATCACAAATCCAACAAAAGTGGTTTCGTCGAAAATCGAGGTCGTTCGCAAAATTCCCATTTATTAGGGCCAGAATTCCATAGCGACTATTCTGAATTTTCAACTGGACATATCTTTTGATTCCCGCTATGAAATTTCAATTTGTCTGATTCGTTGGAAAGATATTGTAACACCCCACACCCGCTACGGTCACTCACTAAGGGAATGCCATAACATCGGTGGAGTATTTTAAGTGAATATAGAACAGAAAAATTACAACAAGACAGATATAAGTAATACTTGAGAATTTAAAACATCATTTCATTGCAGCGAAAAGTAAAACATGTTTGGTTACACCAAAACCAAGAACAAGAGTCAAGTACATAATATCCATCCTGATAAAACAAAAGTACATAATCCCACTACATAACTTAATAGCCATAATAGAAAAGATAAACTGAGCTTTACATCCACGGTCCAAGCTCCAAAAGATAGATAAACCAGTCTGATCAAAACCCACTAGTGCTAGGCCCACTCTGAAAACCTGAGGGTTGGGAAAAAAAACAAAAAAAAACAACGGGGTCAGACATAAGTCTGAGCGAGTCCTATAACCTTAACAATACAATCATTAAAGTAATTAGGGTATGATATAAACAAGGTACGGTACCTCTGGGGATAACGACTACACTAAGTAGCCAACTAAACACAAGATGTACTAAGATAACCGAAAAGACGCATTTACCCACCCAAGGATAATTACTACACTGCACCACCCCAGATCTACCCACCAAGGGTAATTCCTACACTGCACCACCCCAGATCTACCCACCCAAGGGTAATTCCTACACTGCACCACCCCAGATCTACCCACCCAAGGGTAGTTCCTACACTGCACCACACCAGTTCTACCCACCCAAGGGTAATTCCTACTTAAAGGTTGATCCCACTAAGTGTACTTAGTAATTTTTAATAGTAGTTTCGTGTACCCCTAGCTGACTACATAGGTGCCGTCTGCCCCTATCTCCACTAGGATTACCCACTACTCCCCAAGCGATCGGCTCCCTAACGTAGATACCCGTGCTGGCCCCACAGTGGGGTGTATCATTCCCCAAAGTGGCAACCTGATAATATCAACGGTGCACGACTTATACCTACACGATGCAACAACGTCTTACTTACCAGCCCGGGTCCACACACGCATATGAAACCCGTTGGACTTGCGTTGCCACCGCTAACCCGTTTTGGCCTCTTATAGTCAAGCCCAATATGCGTGTCCCGTCCTCGACTTGGGTCGAGCCCACAAAGATACGTTTGGGATATTGGCTGAGATGGGCCCCCACAAGCTACCCACCTAAGCTTGTCATTTCTAGTGAATCCCACTTAACCCTTTAACCATGTCCACTTACATGTTATAAATTTTGGTTAAGTCATTAATCATATTTTAATTGCCACTCAAGGCACCCACTAGATTTCCACATGCCACCCAAGGCACTTACTTGATTCCCACATGCCACCCAAGGCACTTACTTAACCCTTTAATCATGTTTAATTACATGTTCCACTTTGGTTAAGTATTCTAATCGTATTTTCTATTGCCACCCAAGGCAACCCCACTAGTTTCCTCATGCCACCCAAGGCACCCCCACTAGTTACTACATGCCACCCAAGGCACCCACTTAACCCCTCATGCCCCACTACATGCTAATTTGGTTAAGTGTTTCTTAATTAATTAAGATCGTAACCTTTGTAAAGACCTCTCACATTAGACTGTCCTTTATGGCAGCTGGATATGCCGGTTGGTTCCGGGCAGCCTTACACCATAACAGAGTCTAACCTCGTGTCTTTACACTTGTCACGTATTTAGTTTATGACTAAGACCTCCCACATTGGGCCAATCATTTGTAGCCGCTGGATTTGCCGGTCGGTTCCGGGCAGTCTTATGCTACAAAAGGGTCCAACCTCGTGTCTTAGTCGATTAATTACACCTAATTAATCACCCCCATAATTTGTATTAATTATCCCTAATTAATTACAAATTTCAAGAATATGGGTAGACCTAACTCAATAGGTAAATTCCCAATTCCATAATATGGGTAGACCTAACTTAATAGGTAAATTCCCAATTATGTCCATTCACTTTATGTTATGCTTAAGCATACCCATTTCACACCATTTTATTAACATGCATATTAACCCCATCGTTCCCCACGTAATTCGTTCTCATAACATGACATAATAAGGGGAAGATTCATCACAAATGCCAAGGGTTTAACCAACATAGCATATAACTTTATCATGGGTTTAAAAGGTGTCAACTTGCATATATGAGCATACATTAAACCCAACTAGCATTTAACCCAAACTTGCATGAAGCACATATGTCACAAAGGGGTAACTTGCATATGATTCTTATGTCATACAAAGGTGTGAACTTGCATAGCATGTCACATGTTAACTTGCATATAACCAAACACATAACTTGCATAACATGTTACATATGAACTTGCATATAATTATGCACATAACTTGCATATAACCAAACACATAACTTGCATAACATGTTACATATGAACTTGCATATAATCATGCACATAACTTGCATATAACCAAACACATAACTTGCATAACATGTTACATATGAACTTGCATATAATCATGCACATAACTTGCATATAACCAAACACATAACTTGCATAACATGTTACATATGAACTTGCATATAATCATGCACATAACTTGCATTACATGTTACATATGAACTTGCATATAATCTCACATATAGCTTGCATAACATGTTACATATGAACTTGCATATAATCTCACATATGGCTTGCATAACATGTTACATATGAATCAATGCTCAACATAGTGTTTTGCATAATGAGCATCATAAAACATAGCATTAAACTTGCATAACATATAGCATAAAACTTGCAAAACACACAACATATACTATATCAAACTTGCATAAACACATTGATCCACAAACATAGCCATATCTTATCATATCCTATCATAATCAATTTAAAAATTGATTATTAAGGATATAGGAACTCACCACTAAACTCCAATAAGCAAACCCTTGCCAAAAATCACCCAAAAACTCTAGCCTTGAAAATAAAGCTTGCAACTTGATGATGAATGCAAGCTAATGATCACTCATACAACTTAAAAATGCTTGTATGAACATGAAAGCCTTCATAGAAATAGTTTAGAAAGAGGATGGAGGCTAGGATTTTGAGTGGAGGCCATGATCATAGAAAATTTTGGCATAGTTTAGTTAGAGGATAGGATTATGATCATTTAGGGCTAGCTTAGGGTCTTATTTGTAGGATTAGGATGTGTTTCTAACCCTTAGATTAACCCTAATTCTATTTAGAGCCATCATATTTCGGAAGCTTCCAGAAACCAGCCCCAAAACACAGCCCAAAGTCTAAAATGGTGCACCAGGCAACACTGGCCGAGCACCCCCTGTCGACACGCAAGTCGACAGGGCTGTCGACTTGGTCCTAGCCAAGTCGACTGCCCAGTCGAAAGGGCTGTCGACTTGGTTAGCTAGGCGGGAATTTTTCCGCCTGCGCCCAATGGCCCCAATTTCGAAATTTGAGCCTGAATTTTAAATCTGTTTTGAACTTTGAATTTTCTGAAAACTTCATTAGGCCATAACTGGGCCATACGGACTCCGATTCTCGAAAACTCGGACTCTATTTCGCGTATTTTTCCGAGACGAACGCAATGACGCAGCCCGTTTCCCCCAATTCTCACATCTGAGATTATTTATCCTGTAATTAGTGAATATTAGTATTAACTAAAATTCGGGGTGTTACATTCTCCCCTCCTTAAAGGATTTCGTCCCCGAAATCTCTAAGCTAAGGAGAATGCATATCCTACCATCCAAATAACCATCTACTCAATCCATCAAACACGGGCATCCATTGTCCTTAAAACAATTTCTAATGATGTATGAGCATATGCAAAAAGTGTGTGTATATGTTCCCTATCTAATGTATGAACATATGCAAACCATGATAGTGCCATGCATCCAATATGTATGCGAGAGAACCCTATCGACACATACAATATCTACTTGAGTGCACAATCATTCACAAAAATGCATCATCCATATGATAACACAACCATTATACATCCATAAATATAGCTACCTACACACAATTATATGCAACATGCAATATGAAGTGATTGAGCCGATCTAGTGTCTAGAGTGTGTGTATATGCATCCACGAGCAACCACTAGCAAACACTTGCATCCACATGCATCCATCAATCATAACATGTCTCAAACACATGTTTCAACCATAGGTTTACCCTATCTAAAGGTCAAAGGTACTAACGAGAGGACATACTACAGATAAGATAAGTACTAGTCAAACGATAAAGGAGAAATTAAAAGGCGTATCCTAAAAAGGAATGGGTATAATGAACGCATCTTCTCTTCCGTCTCTAAAGTAGCGTTGCTCTCATCTTCTCCTCATTGCACATTGACTAGTTGAACCTCTCGATTCCTCAACTTCCTAGTCTCTGACCCAAGGATGCGAGTAGGAGCTCGTCGAATCGTCTCATCACGCTTTATCTCTACTTCTTTAAGCAAGCTCGGCTCTACCACCTCAGCGGTCTCATGTAGGCACTTCCTCAAACGTGACACATGGAATACATCATGTACACCACTAAGCCTGTCGGGCAACTCCACTCTATATGCCATCTGTCCAATCCTTTCCTTAATAGGAAACGGTCCAACAAACCTTGGTGCTAACTTCCCAACAGATCCAAAGCGAACCACATTCCGTAACGGATGTACTTTGACAATGACCATGTCCCCAACATCAAACTCAAGATCCGTCCTCCTCTTGTCCACATAAGATTTCTGTCTGTCTTGTACCGCTTTCATCCTTCTCCGAATCAAATCAATCTTTTCCGAAGTCTCTCTAACCATATCGGGCCCAAGTAAGATCTTATCCGTAGATTCCCACCAACCTGTAGGTGATCGACAAGGCCTTCCATAAAGAGCTTCGAAAGGAGCCATGCCGATACTAGACTGAAAGCTGTTATTATATGCGAACTCCACCAATGGAAGATGCTCTTCCCATGTACCTCCAAAATCCAAGATACATAGCCTCAAAAGGTCTTCTAAAATACGATTCACCCTCTCGGTCTGGCTGTCCGTCTGAGGATGATATGCGGTACTCAAACACAACTGAGTCCCTACCGCCTCTTGCAAACTCTTCCAAAACTCTCTAGTGAAGATAGGATCTCGATCGCTCACTATACTGGAAGGTACACCATGCAATCTAATAATCTCTCGAATGTAAACTGAAGCTAACCATGGAGCAGTTCTCTTACTCTTCACGGGTATACAATGGGCGCTCTTAGTAAGTTTGTCTACTACACCCCAAATTCCCGTATTACCCTTCCTCGATCTCGGTAATCCATCGAGACCCTATCCCACTTCCATAGCGGAACCTCCAATGGGTGAAGCAACCCACCGGGTTTCTTCTGCTCCACTTTCACTTGCTAGCACACCAAGCATCTAGCGACATACTCGGCCACATCTTTCTTCATACCGGCCCAAAAGAAAACTCGCTTCATGTCTTGGTGCATCTTGTCCCCACCGGGATAAATGGTCATCTTCGACCGATGTGCATCATCAAGTATAGCCTTCCCCAAACCCTCGTCTTGCGGTACACAAAGTCTACCGTCTCTACGCAACCACCCCTTACCATCTAGGGTGTACCTACTCAAATGGCTGGACGACTCCCCCTCCTCATGAGCTTCTCTACTAACTCAACCAACTGTGGGTCGTCTCGCTGTGCTCCGCCAATCTGCCCCAAAAGAGTAGGCCTAACCTCCAAAGAGGCTAGCAAACCGGGTACAAAGTCAACGGAAGGTCTAAAGTCAAACATAGAAATAAACTCTAAGCTCCGTCGTTCAACGAACAATGAACTCAAGGACAACCTTTTTCTACTTAAGGCGTCCGCTACCACGTTACCCTTGCCATGGGTATACGCTATCTCAAACTCATAGGATGCTAAGAATACCATCCACTTTTGCTGTCCTAAGACTACGCGCTCGAAGAGTCTCCAGCACTTCCCTAAGATGTAGGGCATGCTCTTCTCCACTTTTAGAGAAAACCAGGATATTACCCCATCCAAAATCATCACATCTGTCCATCTCTCACGCAGACCATCCTAGTCGAACTTGACATCCCCCAAGTGCAAGCCCCAAAGGCCTAAACCAATATCAGACAAACACCCAAGGGATATCTCCTTCGAGTTCAGACGACCTACGTGAGATGATACTAGTAAAAATGGCTAAACAATTAAGCCTTTGACCAACTTTGGATGTCCTCGCCAGTCTCGCTCCAAAACCACCGTTTTTCCCATAACTGGCTTTGCGCAACCTATTAAGCACACACGAAAACTCATTTCGCTCCTAGAAAAGACCAAGATGTCATTTACAAAGACCATCACAAACTTATTTAGGTACTCCCTGAACACCCTTCTCATCAAATCAACAAAGTATGCGGGGGCGTTCGTCAAACCAAATGGCATCACCAGCCACTCATAAAAACCATCCGGAGTCCTAAATGTAGTCTTCTCTATACTATCCTCAGCCACTCTCAACTGACGAAACCCCGTGGCTAAGTCCAACTACGAAAACACCGAGGCGCCAACCAACTGATCAAAGAGATCATCAATCCTCGGAAATGGGTATCTATTCTTCTTTGTGAGTTTATTTAGTTCTCTTTAGCCTACACAAAGTCTGAGGGACCCATCCGCCTTCGTGGCAAAAACTACTGGAGCACCCCACTCCGATATACTTCGTCTTATGAACCCCTTCTCAAGAAAATCGCCTACTTGCTTATGGAGTTCCCTCCTCTCACGAGGAGCCATGTGGCACACTGGCCAAGATACTGGTTTGGCATTGTCTACCAGATATATTCGGAAGTCAATCTCCCGCTCCGGAGGTAAGCCCTTTACCTCCTCAAACACATCCGAGTATTCCCGGACCACTCTAACAGATCGCAAACTCTCGACCGACGTGTCAAGCGATTCTAGATAACTTAGCATAACATATTCCATGGGATTACAAGAGATCTCGAGAGTGTTACCCAAGCGGGTCATAAGCCTAACAACTCTCCCTTCAAAATCAAGAACGGCACCCCTACTGGATAACCAGTCCATGCCCAAAACTAACCCATAGCCCGTGAAGCCCAAAAAGCATCACATCTAAACTCAACGCTAAGTATAGAAACTTTCAAACCCAAATACATCATGGAGCCCCAATTGGGTTTGAAACAACTAAGGGATCATCTACTAAACTGGTGTCTAAGTGCAGTGACTCAACTAACAACGATGAGATAAACGAACTCGATGTGTCAGAATCAAATAAAGTTCGAACCGGATAATAAAGAAATCCAAATTCCAACCTAGACGGTCTTATCCCCATCTGGTACACTAGCCGTGAGGGAATACAACTACCCTCCAGAAGATTCCATACCTTGCCCTTGCCCCTTTGGACAACCCTAATAAGGTGTCCTATTCCTTCCAAAAGGATAACTACTCGCCTTCTTCTTCCCATTCTCCACTCGTAACCTCCCACCAATGAGGTTTCATCCTTCATTAACCAAACAACTATTTGAGCCTTCCTCCCATCGTCTATCCAATAGGTACCTACCAGTCCTCCTCCTTCTTGAACCAACTTCTAATCCGACTAACGTCTAAGTCCCTTGAAGTGGTTTTCCATTCTTATCTATCTTAGAAAGATCATCTATACGCGGAGGGGAAACTCAAAACGAGAGAGGAAGAGATTCAAAATGGAGAATTCGAAAGATAAAGATATGGCTATCGGGGATTATGCTTTTCTTTCAAAAACTTTTCTCTTAAAAGACATGTTTTTGAAATTACTCCTTTCAAAAATATTCTTAGAAAATAGTTTTTCTAAAAAAATTATCTGTTCTGGTAACCTTAAGCTCTGATACCACGTGTAACACCCCACACCCGCTACGGTCACTCACTAAGGGAATGCCATAACATCGGTGGAGTATTTTAAGTGAATATAGAACAGAAAAATTACAACAAGACAGATATAAGTAATACTTGAGAATTTAAAACATCATTTCATTGCAGCGAAAAGTAAAACATGTTTGGTTACACCAAAACCAAAAACAAGAGTCAAGTACATAATATCCATCCTGATAAAACAAAAGTACATAATCCCACTACATAACTTAATAGCCATAATAGAAAAGATAAACTGAGCTTTACATCCACGGTCCAAGCTCCAAAAGATAGATAAACCAGTCTGATCAAAGCCCACTAGTGCTAGGCCCACTCTGAAAACCCGAGGGTTGGGAAAATAAAATAAAAAAAAACAACGGGGTCAGACATAAGTCTGAGCGAGTCCTATAAACTTAACAATACAATCATTAAAGTAATTAGGGTATGATATAAACAAGGTACGGTACCTCTGGGGATAACGACTACACTAAGTAGCCAACTAAACACAGGATGTACTAAGATAACCGAAAAGACGCATTTACCCACCCAAGGATAATTACTACACTGCACCACCCCAGATCTACCCACCAAGGGTAATTCCTACACTGCACCACCCCAGATCTACCCACCCAAGGGTAATTCCTACACTGCACCACCTCAGATCTACCCACCCAAGGGTAGTTCCTACACTGCACCACACCAGTTCTACCCACCCAAGGGTAATTCCTACTTAAAGGTTGATCCCACTAAGTGTACCTAGTAATTTTTAATAGTAGTTTCGTGTACCCCTAGCTGACTACATAGGTGCCGTCTGCCCCTATCTCCACTAGGTGTACCCACTACTCCCCAAGCGATCGGCTCCCTAACGTAGATACCCGTGCTGGCCCCACAGTGGGGTGTATCATTCCCCAAAGTGGCAACCTGATAATATCAATGGTGCACGGCTCATACCTACACGATGCAACAACGTCTTACTTACCAGCCCGGGTCCACACACGCATATGAAACCCGTTGGACTTGCGTTGCCACCGCTAACCCGTTTTGGCCTCTTATAGTCAAGCCCAATATGCGTGTCCCGTCCTCGACTTGGGTCGAGCCCACAAAGATACGTTTGGGATATTGGCTGAGATGGGCCCCCACAAGCTACCCACCTAAGCTTGTCATTTCTAGTGAATCCCACTTAACCCTTTAACCATGTCCACTTACATGTTATAAATTTTGGTTAAGTCATTAATCATATTTTAATTGCCACTCAAGGCACCCACTAGATTTCCACATGCCACCCAAGGCACTTACTTGATTCCCACATGCCACCCAAGGCACTTACTTAACCCTTTAATCATGTTTAATTACATGTTCCACTTTGGTTAAGTATTCTAATCGTATTTTCTATTGCCACCCAAGGCAACCCCACTAGTTTCCTCATGCCACCCAAGGCACCCCCACTAGTTACTACATGCCACCCAAGGCACCCACTTAACCCCTCATGCCCCACTACATGCTAATTTGGTTAAGTGTTTCTTAATTAATTAAGATCGTAACCTTTGTAAAGACCTCTCACATTAGACTGTCCTTTATGGCAGCTGGATATGCCGGTTGGTTCCGGGCAGCCTTACACCATAACAGAGTCTAACCTCGTGTCTTTACACTTGTCACGTATTTAGTTTATGACTAAGACCTCCCACATTGGGCCAATCATTTGTAGCCGCTGGATTTGCCGGTCGGTTCCGGGCAGTCTTATGCTACAAAAGGGTCCAACCTCGTGTCTTAGTCGATTAATTACACCTAATTAATCACCCCCATAATTTGTATTAATTATCCCTAATTAATTACAAATTTCAAGAATATGGGTAGACCTAACTCAATAGGTAAATTCCCAATTCCATAATATGGGTAGACCTAACTTAATAGGTAAATTCCCAATTATGTCCATTCACTTTATGTTATGCTTAAGCATACCCATTTCACACCATTTTATTAACATGCATATTAACCCCATCGTTCCCCACATAATTCGTTCTCATAACATGACATAATAAGGGGAAGATTCATCACAAATGCCAAGGGTTTAACCAACATAGCATATAACTTTATCATGGGTTTAAAAGGTGTCAACTTGCATATATGAGCATACATTAAACCCAACTAGCATTTAACCCAAACTTGCATGAAGCACATATGTCACAAAGGGGTAACTTGCATATGATTCTTATGTCATACAAAGGTGTGAACTTGCATAGCATGTCACATGTTAACTTGCATATAACCAAACACATAACTTGCATAACATGTTACATATGAACTTGCATATAATTATGCACATAACTTGCATATAACCAAACACATAACTTGCATAACATGTTACATATGAACTTGCATATAATCATGCACATAACTTGCATATAACCAAACACATAACTTGCATAACATGTTACATATGAACTTGCATATAATCATGCACATAACTTGCATATAACCAAACACATAACTTGCATAACATGTTACATATGAACTTGCATATAATCATGCACATAACTTGCATTACATGTTACATATGAACTTGCATATAATCTCACATATAGCTTGCATAACATGTTACATATGAACTTGCATATAATCTCACATATGGCTTGCATAACATGTTACATATGAATCAATGTTCAACATAGTGTTTTGCATAATGAGCATCATAAAACATAGCATTAAACTTGCATAACATATAGCATAAAACTTGCAAAACACACAACATATACTATACCAAACTTGCATAAATACATTGATCCACAAACATAGCCATATCTTATCATATCCTATCATAATCAATTTAACAATTGATTATTAAGGATATAGGAACTCACCACTAAACTCCAATAAGCAAACCCTTGCCAAAAATCACCCAAAAACTCTAGCCTTGAAAATAAAGCTTGCAACTTGATGATGAATGCAAGCTAATGATCACTCATACAACTTAAAAATGCTTGTATGAACATGAAAGCCTTCATAGAAATAGTTTAGAAAGAGGATGGAGGCTAGGATTTTGAGTGGAGGCCATGATCATAGAAAATTTTGGCATAGTTTAGTTAGAGGATAGGATTATGATCATTTAGGGCTAGCTTAGGGTCTTATTTATAGGATTAGGATGTGTTTCTAACCCTTAGATTAACCCTAATTCTATTTAGAGCCATCAGATTTCGGAAGCTTCCAGAAACCAGCCCCAAAACACAGCCCAAAGTCTAAAATGGTGCACCAGGCAACACTGGCCGAGCACCCCCTGTTGACACGCAAGTCGACAGGGCTGTCGACTTGGTCGTAGCCAAGTCGACTGCCCAGTCGACAGGGCTGTCGACTTGGTTAGCTAGGCGGGAATTTTTCCGCCTGCGCCCAATGGCCACAATTTCGAAATTTGAACCTGAATTTTAAATCTGTTTTGAACTTTGAATTTTCTGAAAACTTCATTAGGCCATAACTGGGCCATACGGACTCCGATTCTCGAAAACTCGGACTCTATTTCGCGTATTTTTCCGAGACGAACGCAATGACGCAGCCCGTTTCCCCCAATTCTCACATCTGAGATTATTTATCCTGTAATTAGTGAATATTAGTATTAACTAAAATTCGGGGTGTTACAGATATTCACAACTAGATTCTAATATTTTTTATTTCGCTAAAATCTGGTTTATTTTGCACCCGGTACATTCATTTGAAATTTGAAATCGAATTATCGAACTACTGCGCCATTTTCAATTCCTTTTATAATTTAAAATAAATATATATTCTAACGACGATTGAAATAAATATATACGTTCGAATTCTATTCAAATTAAATTTCCCGTCGTTATTATTTAAAATAATTCATTTGAAATATTTAAAATTCACTAAAATCGCCAGAATAAAAAATTTAAATTGGCTCGGATTTCCGAGTTATTACAATCTCCCCCACTTAAAACTTTTATTCCCCGAAAAGGAATGAAGCCGAAAGTTGTTTCACAAATCAACCCAACTTTCATTATTTTCTTTACGGATTGAGTTCTTCAACTTTTTAGTTTTTAAGAACTTTTCAAATTCTTCAAAAATTTGGCTAACACCCTAAATTTTCGAAAAATTTCGCCATAACCTCCCCTGCACCGGGGACTTCGGGATATTTCATATAGCCTCCCATGGCATTCTTCAATCCAAAAGAAAAAGAAAAAGCCAATCGGCTCATAAAATCATCATCACCCAAACTAAACAGTAAATTATGGTAAACATGTACCTATTTGTCGGGCAAACAATTTTATTCTTCTGCTCTAGCCTCCTTGCTATGACCTGTTCAATGTAAGTACATGTACATGCATGCAAATGAGATAAATTTTCAATACAACTCACTATTTTTGATTCAATTGGCTAAATGTTTCAAATTTAATTAATCAACCAATAATCAAACAACACAATCAGTAATCAATTAGTTGATTAGCTTTTCAAATTCATAACTTTGATATATAGTCAAAAATCACATTTGTGGTGCCAAATCACAACAATAAGCCCTATCTTGTTTTGGTTCTCACACCAGTCAATAGGAAATATATAAATATCACACCTTTGAAACTCGAATACCAATTCTGATGATGTTCGAACTATCATCAGAATCATCTCCGGGCGCCTAGAGTGTGACTCTATATCTATCCAGTATATTAAAACTTCGAATACACGTGGATTAGACGTATACGCAAAATCTATATATACTGAATTGCCCAAATTCAGTACAAATAAATATTCAAATACGTTGAATAATTGAATTAAATTTTCAAAACAAAAATTGTTTTCATTTTAAAAATATACTCTTCACACTCGTTCTAGGATACTACTGATCCCATCTCTAACCAGACATTCTTATTGGATATTACTAATCCAATCTCTGATGAATTCTTTCATATGGTTCTAATGTGTCTTGTTCTCTGAGCTTTGTAAACCAAAGCTCTGATACCAAATGTAAGCGACCTGAACTTCCCCGATAAGGAAAGAGTGGATACTTTGAGAACAACACACAAAAGAACGCAGACAGAAGAACATTTCATTGTTTATTACAACAATTACATCAGAATACAAGAATATATAGAGTATGAATAAATATTACACAGAAAATTCAGAGATTTAAATTACATTTAAATACATCGCAGCGGAAAATAATACAAAACACAACTAGAAGTAATACACGGATACAAAGCTTTCCGAGTATCGTTCCAGCTGTAAATCAGGATCCTGTGAACATAAATCTGCAAAACCAAAACTACTAACTGCCCGTGTCAAAAATAAGGGCACCCGGAGTTTAGGTTAAAACAATAAACTCCAGGTCAGTCATGTGACTGGTGTGAGAACTAAAAAAGTTATTTATCTTTATTTTAAAGTTAGGTAAATCAAGGGACCACGCCATATAACACAGAACGGGTTTCCTCCCAAGAATACCAGTGCATAAAACAAATAATGCAATGCTAAATAAAGAACAATGAAGCTATTATAAGACCCAGGCCTCATCACATAATGCAACACAAGCCAGAGGATAGGGTTTTTACCTCATAATAGCCAAAGAATGCTTGATAAGCTAAATTTCATGTTTTAATTCTTAGTAAGACTCCAACCGCAAATTAGTAAGAGAACGATTCCCTAATTATTAACCCCGAAGGCCGAAACCAACATCAGACTAATACCCAGGAAACCACCCATCTTAGCTCGTTTCCAGTTAGTTTCTGATTTTATATACAATCATAAATATCAATCATAGGCAGCATGAATGTCCCATACCACTATGTCGCCATATACAGGTATACAATCAAAACCGCAAAATGTCATATTGGAAGTTGGATTATAATTTATGATATGAACCGAGGCTAGGGATCGTCCTTACCGATTCGAGACTGTCTAGCCCGAGTCTCAGGCAAGTGCACAGACAAGCTTTGGATCGTCAGGGTCGGTCCACCGATGTGGATTATTATGCCTGAACACTACATTCCCCCGCCCTTTGGGGCGTAAATGAGCCAACAAATGGCTTCATCGGCTTCACATAGTCACTGATATATCCGAGGAATCTCGTAACAACAACAACCACATAAGTCAAACTCGTCAGGGCGTGTAAAATCACTGACACCACTTCTAGCTAGAAAGAAACGCATGTCCTCCCGATGTCCGTCTCCCCTTTTTGGTTCATACCAGGTGTGAAACTCGCGAATTAAACGTTACACAAAGCTATGCCACAAAGGCCGTGCTTTGATCATCAACCACAAGACTTTGCTTTTCAACAGAAGCCTTGATCATTTTCCATTTAGGCATGACACACAGGCAATTCACTCTATGCGTTTGATATCCATCAGTATAAAACCCTGAGCTCGTACGTCTCAGAGAAGGGCGTTAAGCAAGAGAATAAATTCTCCGCCGCCAAACAGATATATATTTAATAGAAATCAATCACACAAAATAAAATCCAATGTCAGACACACAGTCCATTTACAAGTTCGTTCTGGTCTGAACGAAATCGGAGGCACCTTGTACCTCGCATATCCATCGATTTCCAAGTACATCTGGACGATCACCAACTGATTCCCTCCTCTTGGGTGTACGACCCAATCAAGATCATCAGTAATTATCCAAACGACGTGAAGACCTCTAGTCTTCAACCACCGTCTTCATCTTCGACTAATCGTCGAATCATTTATTCAGAATGGGATAAACTCGGTCTTTCTGAATAACTCGCGTAAATAATAAACAAGTGTTACACAAACACAACATATGCCTCATTCCAATTCATCAGTTACTAACCGTAAATTAGTAAGAGAACGATTCCCCAAATATTAACCCCGAAGGCCGAAACCAACATCAGATCAATACCCAGGAAACCATTCTTCTTAGCCAACCTACAGTTAGTTTCTAAATTTCACATTCTTAGGGAAATGTTCCCGTTAATTTTATCAAAGATAAATTATTTTAAATTTATTCGTTAATCTTCCTTTGAATATCACTTCAAACTAGTCGGGATTAGCGAACCACACCGAAGTAATTATTTATTTTATTTCCCAATCCCAACCTATATTATCCCGTGAAGTAAAACTGGTCATACTTCATATCTAACACCACGGTGTTATCGGTAAATTCAATTACCATTTCACGTTCAAATCTAATTAAAGAATTAACTACCGCCTGGAGTAAAACTGCTGATACTCCATTCTCGATCATTTCTTGAATTTGATAATTTTAATTATCAAATTCACTTTTCAATCTATTTAAAGATTCATTAAAACTCCACTTAGTTTTAATCTTTAACTGGGTTAAAGAACCAATGTCATTTAAAACACGGTTCACGATAAACCCAAAATCACATTCCATTCTATCAGCTTTTAACCATAAAATAGCAAGTGAGCAATTCCCTAAGTATTAACCCCGAAGGCCGAAACCAACATCAGATCAATACCCAAGAAACCATTCTACTTAACTAATCTCTAGTTAATTTCTTATTTTCTTAACTCCACTGGGTCTAAGAACAGTATTATTAAAGATACCGTTCACGACAACACAAAATCATATTCCATTAATTATCGGGTTAAAGAATAAGTATTTTTTAAAACACTGTTCACGATAAACCCAAAAATCAATACCAATTCAATTCCAATTAAATATTATTTAATTGGTACACTTCATTAAATCTAAATAAAAAGATTTAATCTTTTTCTCAATTGGGCTTAAGAGCAGTGTTAATGAAGACACCATTCACAACAAACCCAAATCAAATTTGATATTATATACAAGGCTCTAAATAGAAAATAATTCGGCTTATATTCAATATCAAATTCTACGACCAACAAATATCGTATTGGAAATAACGATATAAATATATCTTTCAAATTTCCATAACAAAATCTGTATAATCTTGAAATCCAACATCGAAATATTCCAAAGGCGATTTCGATTCAAATCCATTCCGAATCAATTATTGGAAATTCTGGTTATTATTAAAACCATTTCAAATCCAATTTATTTATTTTAAAAATAAACAAATTATTATTCTAGTTCAAAACTAGTTCATTTCGATAAAAATCTACTTTTATCTTTTCAAATATGGAGTTTTTCATCCCAATTCTTCCCAAATCATTTCTTATGATTTTACACTAATTATTAATATTTTTAATAATTTTATTAAGGCCCGTACAGCCGATTTCCATCAACGGCCATCGAACTGCGCTTACAGCGACCTTTTCCAAATTTGATTTGGACATAATTCCAAATCCAACCGTTAGATTTCAAATCTCTAATATTCGTTAGAAAGCTCTTTTCGATACGAACCCAACGGTTTTGGTTTTAGGAGAATCCGACGGTCGGATCTCCCGTAATATCCATTCAAAGTCAATGGTCGAAATTCGCAAACTGCCGCAGCGCGACGCGTTCTATTCAGGCCATTATATATATATAATATTATATATATTTCGTCGATTTCCTTTTAAAACGTATTTTATAAATCGTTTTAAATTCGTTTTCAAAATGATTTCAACTTCCTTTCCAAATTCAAATCAAAATCGAATTTTTCGATATAAATTCATTTTAATTTCATTTCAAATCGATTTCAATTCAATTTCAATTTAATTCGAATTTCAATTCATTTCAATTTCAAATCTATTCGATTTAATTTGAATTTCAATTCATTTTAATTTCAAATCTATTCAATTTAATTCGAATTTCAATTCATTTCAATTTAATTCGAATTTCAAATCTATTTCAATTTAATTCGAATTTCAATTCATTTCAATTTAATTCGAATTTCAATTCATTTAAATTTAATTCGAATTTCAATTCATTTCAATTTAATTCGAATTTCAATTCATTTCAATTTAATTCGAATTTCAAATCTATTTCAATTTGATTCGAATTTCAATTCATTTCAATTTAATTCAAATTTCAATTCATTTCAATTTAATTCGAATTTCAAATCTAGTTCAATTTAATTCAAATTTCAAATCTATTTCAGTTTAATTCGAATTTCGAATCTATTTCAATTTAATTCGAATTTCAATTCATTTCAATTTAATTTGAATTTCAATTAATTTCAATTTAATTCGAATTTTGAAATCACTTTCAATATTCATTGAAAAATGAATAAAATCGATATAAATATCGTTCACGTCAAAATGGCGTTAATCTAATCAACATGGCTTTTATTCAATACATGAATGTTTATTTTCTATTCAACACATGAATTTAGTTTCTATATTGGAATAAGGCCCAATCAATTACCATATAATGTTAATTATATGGATTTTCTACAACACATGTATATAATAACAATGGTAAATAATCAACCATCACCCTGAGTGCACCACACAACTGCATAAGCATTAAATATAAATATTTAACGCTTATAACAGCCTGTCAATCAATCGATCGACATACAACTAATTATTGGGATTAGTGTATGTCATATATCATCCCAATACCCGTGTAAGGTTTCAATCAATCAAACACAGATTTTATTTGTGCAGTTGGGCGATGTGTAAAATTTATCGTCCCAATCAATATCAATCAAATCAGTGTATATAAACAAATCGTCGATTTGTTTATAAATATTTATTTTATATACACGTTAAAAATCATATTTTTAACTATAAAATATTTTATTTCTTTTCGCATCACACAATCAAATTTCACAACACAACAACCAAACAAACAAGTCATCCATGGTCTGTGGACGACGGGTGTCGGGTGCTACTAAACACCGTCTGCATCCTAGTATATAATTCAACTAGAAATAAATTTAAAAGTGAGGAGTTCTCACCGAGGGTTCCACTCCTCCAGTCTTTAATTATGAACGGTTCAGATTCGCTCGACATTGCAACTCAATCATCTCACGCTGTTCACAACAAAAAATCACAATTTTATTCTTCTCCTTATATAAAAATCATATTTTTATTCTCTACATCATATGAAAATTATATTTTTATTCTTCACAGCATATAAATATTATATTTTTTATATCGATGTCTATTTAAAAATCAAACCTTTATCATATAAAAAATCTAATTTTTATTTTATTATCCTATACAGAAAAATCATATTTTTACTCTACTTCTATATAGATAAAAATCTAATTTTTACTACTCTTCTATATAGATAAAAAATCTAATTTTTATACTCTTTTTTTTCTTGCCTTTCTATATTTTTCAAAAACAAAGTATATTTTTCTTTTCTAAACAAAGTATATTTTTCTTTTCTAAACAAAGTATATTTTTCATTTCTAAACATAACTAAACGAAGTATATTTTTCTTTTCTAAACAAAGCATATTTTTCTTTTCTAAACAAAGTATATTTTTCTTTTCTAAACAAAGTATAATTTTCTTTTCTAAACATAACTAATTTTATTTTAGAGTATTACTAGTTTTATTTTATTTTTAAAACAACTCTATTTAAACGAGTAATTAAATAAATAAATTAACTAATGACAATGCTTTTAGTAACGTTAATAACTATACCTTCCTCCTTCGTTACCTTCAGACAGAAAAGAACCCATCCCTTCCAAACTAGGTTTGAAATTTTCATAGAATCTGTGTAGCTTGGTAACGATTGGACTGCACCACATTGAGGGGCCTCGAGAGGCGCGCCTGCCGCTGTGCACGACATCCAGTTCGACGCTCCGGTGGTGGCTCAGATCCAGGCGAGGCGGAGGAGCTTTCAGGGCGCGAATCGAGAGGAATTCTCCTCGATGGAAGATGATACCAGTATGGATGTGAAGGTGGAGGAATTCTCTACGAAATTCCCCTCAATATTATCTGAATTCGTTGAGAGAATCTCGAGTTATGGAGGAGGAAAGTAACCAGCTTCAGCCGTCACTCAATAATAGGTCACAGGGGGTTTTCTGAGAAAGGAAATAGTGAACGGATTCTTATGATTGGCCAGTTTTATATTTATTTTATTTTATTTTCAAAAATGTTGACTTTTACTTTCGAATCCCAATTCGGACCCAACGACTGTCGTCCATAGCTAATTACCCCCATTCTGAACACAATGGGATATATATCGCATGCTGTTTCGACTTTTCAATCAGTTTTCGACAAAATCAAAATATAACTCTATATATTTAATTTGAACACACATTTCAATTTATCGGGGCCACGTACTAACTCGAAAAATCCTCAAAAAATATTTTCTAGCTTCGTATTGACGATACGGTCCTAACAAAATTAATTTCATCAAATTCTAAGACCGTTTGAAAAATGGCCATTTTCCAGTTGATTAAAATCAACTAAAACTGGTCAAACGTGTTTTCCTTTGCCACGCTCACATATTACTTCAGAAAATTATGAATTTTGAAACCTAGCCATAACTTGACATCACGAATCCAACAAAATTGGTTTCGTCGAAAACCGAGGTCGTTTGCAAAATTCCCATTTTTAAGGGCCAAAATTCCATAGTGACTATTCTGAATTTTCAACTGGACATATCTTTTGATTCCCGCTATGAAATTTCAATTTCTCTGATTCGTTGGAAAGATACTCACAACTAGATTCTAATATTTTTGGTTTCGCTAAAATCCGGTTTATTTTGCACCCAGTACATTCATTTGAAATTTGAAATCGAATTATCGAACTACCGCGCCATTTTCAATTCCTTTTATAATTTAAAATAAATATATATATTCTAACACGATTGAAATAAATATATACGTTCGAATTCTATTCAAATTAAATTTCTCGTCGTTATTATTTAAAATAATTCATTTTAAATATTTAAAATTCACTAAAATCGCCAAAATAAAAATTTTAAATTGGGTCGGATTTCTGGGTTATTACAATAGAGCAACATACACTGGTGGACGGAACACGACACATGTGCAGGAGCTTGCACAAAAGTCGACCCAAATACAACATGTGCAAGCCAGTCTAACAAAAGCAAAGTCAAAGCAGTTCACACAAGCATGGATGAAACAAGCAAAAATGAAAAATAATGTGATTAAACCAAGTCAGTGAATTAAACCAAGTCAGGGAATCAGAGTGATGAAGATCAGTGTGTTCAACACAATACAGGTCAGTGGAGCAAGTACACAAACAAGAATACAACAACATAATAGGTCAGCCAAGTGACATGTAAACAACCAATTACAAGGAACGGTGGAACATGTTCAAACTTATGTACTAAAGAAAGTGAAGAGCTCAAATGTCAATTCGCAAGAAAACTGAAGTGTTGCAAAACACATGTATGCAAACAGCTCCAAGTCAAGGCAGACACAAATTTCTATTGCCAAGTGTAAATATGAGTCACACACACACACACACACACACACACATATATATATATACATGGTTGTACATATATATGCATGGAATCCAGGTACAAAAAAAATATGCAGTGGAGAACCAATAGCAGTTTCAAGTCAAGCCAAGGAAATATACATGCACAATAGCATGGAGCATTGGCAAAGCAAGTGGTTTGACACACAAAACAGTGCACAAGCAAGGACAAAGAGAAGCAATGAAATATACAACAAGTATGGCACTATATAAATATATATACAAACACAACTATGTGCATGTGTGTGTGTATATATACACTGCATTTATAAATACGAAAATGCCAACACCATGCCAGAATTTCACGCCAATATAAACATCAAAATGGAAACACGAAAATGCCTATATACAAAGAAAAACTTAGACATGTTTATGGCCAAGTCAATATGAAGATGAAAAACGGGACATAAAAGTTTGGGAAGTTTTCATGCACAAAATAAATTTTGCAAACTGTTTTTGGCAAGCATTTTTTAAATCTGTCAAGAAATCAATTCACCATTTAATGCTTTCAGTAAAACAAATCATGGCTCTTTCCAGAAATACTCATTAATTTTGGGCAAGAACTATTCACAATTTATTTCCAAAATAAATTACAATAACATGTTTTTGGCATGTTATTGTTTCTTGGAAATGGTTTCAAATAGGAAAGAGATATTTGTCATGGTTTAAAGGCATTCCAAAAATCATGCAGGTATCACCAATCATGTTTAGCAAACTTTCTAGAAATCCAAATGTGTATATAGGGCAAGAAAACAATTCGATATTTGTTTCTAGAAATGAAAATCAACTCACAAATCCAAGGAGTTTATTTCCAGTTTCCAACAGCACATCTTTGACAAGAAAACATATACGACATACATTCAAGGGGCCACAATAAAATATTGATTTGATTCTAGATTTTCAACCACTATTTCATGACAATTTATAAGGCAACAAATCACATAAATATCAATTTCAATCAAAGCCGAGGAAACAAAGGGGACAAATTCACGCAGCAATCAAGTCAAGCCATTTCAAGTGAAATCAGAGATTTTAGGATTATATAATCCTATTTAAACACCATCTACATAACAAGCATTTTTCATTGAAAATCAAAATCATCAATTCAAGAGAAATTTGAAAAAAAAAATCAAAAGGAACTCACATTTTTCAATCGAGAATCCCCAAATCATTGACAAGAAAGATCAACAATAGCCGAAGTGTAACGACCCAAACTTCCCCGTTCTCCAAAGAGAAGATAAAGAACGGATTGCTTTGAGGACAAGATGAATCAGAACACAAACAGAAGAACCTTTCGTTACTTATTACAACAATTTACATCAGAGTAAAAGAATATATAGAGTATGAGAAAATAATATACATTTGATAAATGGCAGAGATTTACAAATTACAATGCAGCGAAAAATAATAAAAAAACACAACTGAAAGAGATAAACGGATGCAGAGCTTTCCGAATATCATTCCAGCTGTAAATCCAGGATCCTGTGAATATAATATCTGCAAAACCAAAACTACTAGCTGGCCGTGTGGAAAATAGGGGCACCTGGAGTTTAGGTTAAAATAATAAACTCCAGGTCAATCATGTGACTGGTGCGAGAACTAAAACAGTTATTTAAAACTTTAATTTAAAATAAAGTAAATCAAGGGACCACGACGTATAACACATAACGGGTTTTCTCTCAAGAATACCAGTGCATAGAATAAACAGCGCAATGCTTTTTGGAAATATGAAGCTATTATAAGACCCAGGTCCCATCACACAATGCAACGCAAACCGGAGGATAGGGTTTTCCCTTATAATAGCCAAATATGCTTGGTACGTTTAAAACAAATCATTTTGATACTATTATAAGTGCGTAGCATATAAAACAACTTCAAATATAAATGTATCAATCATAGACGGCATGGGTACCATCTATCATGTCGCCAATACTAGGCTCTACAATCAAAACCAAAATGTCACGTATTGGAAACTGGATTCCATCTATGTGTCGAGGCCAGGGATGGCTCCTCACCGCTTCGAGACACTCTAGCAAATGTCTCAGGACTCCCTGTAGAGAACCCTAGATCGGTTGTGCCGGTCCTCTCTTACGTTTGAGGATTAACAATTCTTGAACACACGTTTCCCCACCGCATAAGGCGTACTTGAGCCAGATGACTCAATATCCATCGACTCTGTAGTAACCGATATATCCGAGGCGCCTCGCAATCCAACAACCACATAAGTAAAAATGTCTGGGCTCCATACATGACACCACTCCTAGTTAGAAAGAAACGTCATGCTCTCTCAATGGTCCGATCCCGTTTTTGACTCATACCGAGGTGTGAGGCTCGCGAATTAACGCTATACACAAAGCTATGCTATATTAAAGCCGTGCTTTGATCATTAACCACAAGACTCTGTTTTTCAATAGGAGCCCTGATCATTTGCATCTCAACATGCCACACTGACAATTCACGCCATGCAACTGATGTCTATCGATATATAACCTCTGAGCTCGTACGTCTCAGAGAAGGGTGTTAAGCAAGAGAATAAATTCTCCGCCACCAAACAGATATATATTTAATAGAGATCAATCAATACAGAATAAAATCCAATTTCAGACACACATCCATTTTGTAACATCCCACCTCCGTTAAGGTCACTCACAAAGGGAATGCCTTAACTTTGGTGGAGCGTTTTAGTAAACAGAACAGAAAATTTCAAGACAGATAAACAATACTTGAAATATTATAACTTTATTACAGCGGAAAACAAAAACCAATATGGTTACATCTTTACCAAAAACCCGAGTACATATATACATCAGCCTTGTTCAAAACCATTAGAGTACAAAACCTTTAAAATCATAATCCCCACAGAACAGAAGCTATAAAGAGCCAAGCCATACTTCCAGTACTTCAAGCAGAAGGAATCCGGATCAAGCTAAAGTATTCCCTCCTTGGATAACCTGGGGGGGAATGGAAGAAAAGAGGCGAAACAAACTAGGTCAGACATACGTCTGGTGAGTCCAGTAACTTTTAGCCAGTAAATAAATAAAGGTAAACATGGCAGGCATACAAAGTGGATACGATGATTCACGGTACAGATGGCAGGTATGACAGGACAAATAAGGTAAGATGTATGCTTCACTACGAACTACTCTGCACTATTACCAGTATAACAGGATTAGGTGTTACCCTAATGTCTAAACAGAAACAGAATAATGGGCCTTTACCACCCTAACAGAGACAGAAACGGAAACAGAATAATCCCTACGGAAACAGAATGTTAGAATTAGGTGCACACTAGTAAATGGGCCTTTACCACCCCAACAGACAGTACCACGCAGAAACTAACAGGTGTTACCACCTAACAGAAACAGACGGTACCCCACAGAACAGACAGAACTAAGTGTACCCTAAATCCTACCCCAAGCGATCGGCTCCCTAATACATAAATACCCTGTGCCAGCCCCACAAAAGGGTGTATCATTCCCTAAAGTGGAAACCTTTGAATGACACAGACCTATTTATAGATGTCATGGTGTCTTACATCATCAGAGGCAGACCAGGATCCATGCACGCACATGACCCGGTTGGAACGCGCCATCAACACCCCTCGCCATTATCATAATGAACCGCTTATAATTAGTTCAGTAAGAGTGCCCGGACCCTACCTACTGTTAGGTCATAGTTTTGATACCAGAAAGGGTTACTGACTAATATGGGTCCCACACAACAAATGGCAAAAGTAATTACCCATCCTAACCTTGTGTCCCCAGACTAACAGATTTCAGATTAACTTGTTTACAAGTTTCAGACATACAGAGTTCATATTTACTAGTTCACAGATCAGGCAATCAAGTTAACAAGTTTTCAGACTAATGGATCAGATGTACAGATTTAACAGACTTACAGATTGTCTAACTTTGTATTGGGCCTACAGATTCACGAAACGGGTTGTAAAATTCATCAGTCCAGTTGGATTAACCCTATCCACACAACACGTTTAGACATCATATTTATCTCAGACTTGCATTAATTAATTATTGAAATATCTAATCGTATTTCACATGCCACCCCAGGCACCCACTTAATTCCACATGCCACCCAAGGCACCCACTTGACCCCCTCATGTCCCACTACATGCTTATCTGGTTAAGTGTTTCTTAATTCATTAAGGCCGTAACCTTATAAAGACCTCTCACATTAGATTGGCATTTGTGGCAGCTGGATTTGTCGGGCGGGTCTGGGCAGTCTTACACCACAAAAGAGTCTAACCACATGTCTTTACAACTGTCACGTATTTAATTTATGCCTAAGACCTCCCGCATTAGACTGGCATTTTGTGGCAGCTGGATTTGCCGGGCGGGTCCGGGCAGTCTTACACCACAAAAGAGTCTAACCTCGTGTCTTAGACGATTAATTACTCCTAATTAATCTTTCCCCAATTTGAATTTCTTTCCCTATTCAAATTATCAATCAATTCCAAATTTAACGGTGTCCATAATTGACTCAATTATGTCCATCCATTTATGGTATGTAAAATCATACCAATTTTCACCACAATTATATTTTATGCCTTTTAAGGCACTTATGCTAATTAAATCTTTTTAAATCTTCAGACTTTAATTGATTAAACATTCCTCTTTTGATTAATTAAATTAATTAATCCTTTCCTCTTTTTATAGGTGTCAATACCTATCTTATTAACAATTTGAATTTCCTATCCATAAATGGTCATATTCAAATTGTACCATTTTTTACCCAATTTTACCTATGTCATAATAGGTAATTATCTATATGTTTCCCTACTAGAATCATGTGTCCAATTTACATGATCACTATGTAAATTATGCCTATTACAAATTCCCTTTTTTCCCCGTTTCTTAACTAGCGTTACCGTTTGCGTTTTGGCGTCATCGTGGCTACTAAATAGTCTCGCCATAACAATAAAATAAAGGGAATGACTAGGTGATCGTTTTCAGTGCAATTTTTGGCATAAGCATGACAACTAGGGAAAATGACATGATAACTTTGCATATAATTATGATTCACCACATAATTAACAACTTGCATAGATTCATAACAACTTGCATAGGTTCATGAATTAACAACTAACATAGGTTCATGATTCTCATCATAGTCAACAACTTATATAGGTTCAAGATTCACAATATAACAACTTGCATGATTCATAACATAACTTCTTACATAGGTGACTTACATAGGTTCATGATCCACAATATAACAACTAGCATAGGTTCATGAATTCATCACACAATAACTTACATAGGTAACTTGCATGGTCTCATAATAATTTGCATAGATTCATGATAACAACTTGCATAATAACGACTTGCATAGATTCATGATAACAACTTGCATAGATTCACAATAACCACTTGCATAGATTCATGATAACGACTTGCATAGAATCATCATAACGACTTGCATAGATTCATAGTTTCTCAACATAATAACTTGCATCATATCATGATTCATAACAGTAATAAACTTGCATCATATCATAATTCATAACAATAATTAACTTGCATCATATCATGATTCACAACAATAATAAACTTGCATAACTACAAACAACATATACCCAAATCATAGTCTACCACAATTAACTTTTATTTATTTAAACCTAAAAGTGACTAGAACTCACCGAATAAGGGGTCTTGAGTTCTGGGTTCTGAATTCTGTAATTGATTAGCGTTCCCTTGTTGTAGACAATTACGTTGTTGTAGTTTTAGGCTTGATTTGATTTGTATTGAGTTGCTTTACTTTTCTTCTAGTTGGTGGCGGCTACTCTAGGGTTTGGAGTGACAACATGACGGCTACTGATCTAATTTTTGATTTGATTCTAGGGTTTGGGTCTACACATGTTTATATAGAATTTCAATTTAATTATAGCCGTCGGATGATCTTAGGGTTAATCAAAACCACTCAGTCCAGATTAGAACTATCCAGAAACCCTTATGACACATTAACTAGTCAGAAATGACTCGACACTGACTCACCGTTCGAACCAGAAGGCTATGCAGGTTTTCCCTCGGCCGGGGCGCACTTGGGAAGTGCGCCAATGCAAATTTGTACTAGCGCACTTCCCAAGTGCGCCAGTGCATTTTTTTTTCAAACTTCGTTCGTCCATATCTTCTTCATACGGTATCCGTTTTACACAAACTCGGAATCTATCTCAAGCAGAATTCCGAGACGAACGCAATGTGTAACACCCCACCTCCGCTAGGGTCACTCACAAAGGGAATGCACTAGGTTTGGTGAAGCATTAACAAGGTAAACATGCATAGAAATATTACAAGACAGAACATATATAAAACAGCGGAAGTAAAACAAATTTCATTACCTTATAAAATAAGGTCTAAAGCCTTTTACATCAGAATACATCAAACCCTGTCTTGCAATAGTAAAGAAGCCTAAAACCTTTTCATAAATTATTCCCCAACATAAAGAGGTGAAGCAGCCATAGCCAAGAGAAGACCAAGCTATACATGATGACCTTCAAGCATATGAGGTCCGAACTAAACAACATCATTTCCTCCCTGAAAACCTGGGGGGAAACGGAAGACAAAGAGGCGAAAGAAAACGGGGTCAGTCATAAAGACTGGTAAGTCCTATCTACTTCCTGCATAAAAACAGGTAAAGGTAACATGACATGCATAAACTGAAATTAAACATGAGGACAAGATAGATAAACTAAACCAAGATAACAGGGTGAACTACGGTATTAAGATAAACCAAGGTATCATGATAAACTACGGTGTCAAGATAAATCAAGGTATCACATCGTCAGGTTTCTATCAAGTATACTATCCCAAGGTATCTATCATGTATAACATCCCACGGTATCTATCATGTATAACATCCCAAGTTATTTATCATGTATATTTGCTCTGCACCTCTCGTACTAGTATCCCAACCCGCGTCATGTGTTAACTATGAATGTCCCTTGCCCAATGTCATGTAATGGTCCATGTCAACCTAATATATAGGATATGTAGGTTTTCCCAACTCGTATGTTTCTTTCCTGGTATAAGTTCAGTCCTTTGCCGTAGGCCGTACGGGCTTTCCCATGTAAATCTATACCACCTCAACGTAGTACCATTTTATCCTTGAAGTTGTTTTGGACTGCTACCCTTGATCTGGTTATGTTTTCTTACCATGAACTATCGCGTGTTCACTTAGGATTTATGCCACCTAGGACCACTAGGGATTATGCTACCTAATGAACGTTTCCGTGTCTCGGTTTGGTTTCAAGCCACCTAGGGCCACTAGGGATTATGCGACCCGTCAACCGCGCCCTTTATCCCACGTATATACCGTGTATCGTTTTCCATGTCTAGACGTACATGTAACTCAATGTGCCATCCGAGTTCCGTGCCAGGGCAAATCAAGAAATACGGAACTCGGTCGGGAGCTTTAAGTCATCTGCCGATGTAGATATCAAGGTCTGTTTTTGTATCTGTGGCTATGGTCCCACGTGACCCCTCCCTCAACTACTGAAAGGCAATCCAAGAAAAATCATGTATGAGAACTACATCCCGGCCTCACTATAGCCCCACTTTCCTATTGGCCAACCTCACCCATGACTCGATAGCAAGAACATGGTCTGTTGGGAGTTCTCTGCCTTTCCGTTCGTACACGATTGACTAAAGATGGTAGGTAGTCGGCGACGTGCTATCCAGGGCAAAAACAAGTATCGTCGACTCCACGCTAATCCATCCCAGTCTTTAGGTCGCTCGCATAGCAACTAAGGCATACTCTTGGTTCTTCTACCGCAGACCTTAACCTCTTGTGAGCCCAGGCGGATCATCTGCAACCTCACAGAGGGATACCAAGAGTATCCTCACGTCCCTCGAAGCTACCGCTTCGTCACCCAGTTCGTTGGAGCCTTTATCTAAGTCAGATAATTCGCTCCTCCACGTGTGTTCAAGCGATGACCTACCGTATCGGGTTACTCATCTATCTGTGAACTGGTCCAATTTCCTTGACTAAGAATTATTACTTAGTTATCCTTAACTAAGGTTTACCACTTAGCTTCTCTTCCCGCTATCCTTGTTAACTATGATTTTCAACCTAGTCCCCTGAGCTAGGGTCTTGTCTAATGGGATAAGTGTTGTTATTCAAGTTCAGGACTTAACCCGCCTACGAATCATGTCAAGATTGGCTAAGTATTTAAGTTCAAGGCTCAGCCCTACTAGTTGGTTAAGTATACCAAGAAGCCCATGACTTAACCCTATTCAATCATCAAGTCAAATTGGTTAAGTATTTGTTTGTCTTAACCTTATCAGATTATCGTGTTAGATTGATTAAACATAGATTATCTTAATCCCATCAGATTATCGAGTCGGATTGGTTAAGTATGGGTTAGCTTAACCCCATCCACTAATCGTATTACAATGGTTAAGTATATTTAAAAGGTCTTGTGACTTAACCCTATCAGGTCCGCATGTTAGATTGGTTAAGTATAGGTTACTTAACCTCATCAAATCATCATGTATAATTGGTTAAGTATAAGTTACTTAACCCCATTAAATTTTCATGTTAAGTTGGTTAAGTATTGGTTACTTAACCTCATTGAATTACCAAGTCTAGATTGGTTAAGTGTTTAACTTAACCCCATCGAATTACCGTGTTTAGATTAGTTAAGTTTAGGTTACTTAACCCCATCTAATTACCGTGTTTAGATTAGTTAAGTCTAAGTTACTTAACCCCATCTAATTACCGTGTTTAGATTAGTTAAGTCTAAGTTACTTAACCCCATCTAATTACCGTGTTTAGATTAGTTAAGTCTAAGTTACTTAACCCCATCTAATTACCGTGTTTAGATTAGTTAAGCCTAAGTTACTTAACCCCATCTAATTACCAAGTCGGATTAGTTAAGTGTAAATTACTTAACCTCATCCCCTAATTGTCTTATATGGTTAAGTGTCATTAAGAAATCAAGTCCGGTTTAACTTAACCTACCCATTCATGTCATATCGGTTAAGTGTCATTAGTCAAAATTACTTAACCTTTTCATGTGGCATTAATTAGATTAATGCACCCCAACCTCTCACATTAGACTTTGTTGTGGTTACTTGTTAAGCCGGGCGGGTCCGGGTAGTTTTACACCACAACCTAGTCTAACCTCGGGTTTTTAGTGCTATATGGCCAACTACCCACATTGGATCCTATTGCTTGTAGCCACTAGTTAAGCCGGGCGGGTCCGGGTAGATTTATGTTACAAACTCAACCCAACCTCGAGTTGGCCACTTTCATGTTTGGTCTAGTGTCATATTACACTTACAACCCATACGTGTCTAGTTCAAGTTCCATGCTTTCCTACGTGTCATGACCACATTTAAATGTATCATGAATGTCATGTTCTCATGTAAACCCCATGTCAAGTTTTCGTGTCATATTCACGTTTTTCCTAAGCTACCCAAACGTATTTCCAACCCAAGTGGAAGCGAGTCACATAGTAGGGGTATTATGCCAACATATTGGCCTCAAACCGGCGAGATATCATAAAAGGATTGGCCGCAAACGTGAATGTTATCCTAAAGGATTTGGCCTCAAGCATGCATAGTATCATAAGGGAATTTGGCCACAAACATGCATAGTATCATAAGGGGATTTGGCGACAAACATACATGATAACATAAGGGGTTTGGGTTCATTTACATGCATAAGCCCCAAAGTCAAGTCTTTGCCAATGTTTCACAAGTCAAATGGTTCCCAAAGGTTCATGCTAACATTCCATAGACAAAGATTCAAACTTGCAAGATAAACTAGGTTAAACACAACATGAGTGGCATGATTAAGTCGCTAAAACTTAGCCCAAGGTTATAGATCATAGAAAAGGGGCAAAATTAGGTTCACATAGGCTAGCATACTTTTGTTTCATCGCATTTTATTCCATGTCACATTAGAACCACCGTTAGAATCTACAAGTAGCTAGAACTTACATAGCGAGGCTTAGGGAAGGATCATGCATCGTCTTGACGAAGAAAGGTGGATCCTTTGTTGAAGAATCGTCATGAAATTGGCCTAGCAACGTTGATCCACTCCCTTGATTTGATGTAGCAAGCTAGCACCTTTGATTCAGATCTTGTTTGAGTGCATAGTCTCTTGGAGTTGGAGATGGAGGCCATGATCAAGAGGGATTTGGGCAGCACTTCGTTGTTAGATTGATTTTGAGTGATTTAGGTTAGGTCCTAGGGTGTTTTTATAGAGATTAGGAGTAGTTTAGGCCCTTAGATTAACCCTAGGATAGATCTGAACCCTCAAAATCCGTCACCAGCCCTAAAGCATGTCTTGAGGAACAAGTCAGGTACACCTAGGCCAAACTGGACGACCACCCAAGTCGACAGGGGTGTCGACTGAGCAGTCGACACCACCTGGGGTGTGTCGACTCCCAAGTCGACTCCCCAGTCGACTTGGGGGTGGCGGGAATTTTCCCGCCTGCCCTGCTTGGCTGAATTTGAATTCTGAATTCAAATTTTAACTGTTTTTGAACTTGAAATTTTCTGATAACTTTGACGGGCCATGACTTGGTCATACGGACTCCGATTTCCCAAAAATCGAACTCTATTTCGCGTATTTTTCCGAGACGAACGCAATGGCATAGCCCGTTTCCCTTGATTCAGAATTTATCATTAAATTCTGCCTTGATTCTTGTCCTGGCACATTGTAAAAATCCGGGTTGTTACATTCTCCCCAACTTAAAGGATTTCGTCCCCGAAATCTCCAAGTTAGGAAGAACATATCCTACCATCCATCATACATCTACTCAAAACATCATTCACATGCAACCATTGTCCTTAGACGATTTCTAATACCATATGAACATATGCAGAATGTGTATGTGTATATGCTCCTTAGCTAATGCTAATGATCAGGCCTGAATGATCTTTCTAATGCAAAATATGTTTAGTGCCATGAATCCAATATGTATGCAAATAGTCCTAGTCATATAAACACTATATGTGTGCACAAACATTCATTCATATGCAACATCCGCATGACAACACATTCAATTTCATCCATAAACAAGTATAAATACTCGTGCATATGCAACATGAAACGTGACCGCGTCAATCTAGTATCTAGTGTGTATTCGCGCATCCACGAGCAACCACTTGCAACCATTTGCAACCATATCAATCATAACATGTTTCAAATACATGTTTACATCCATAGAGTCCTACCTAAGGTTCCCAAGATAGGATCGAGAAGATAAACAAGACAAACTCCTTACGGGGTTTGCAACAGAAACAGGACCGAGAGGATATCCGCCACGCGATAGCGTGCAAGCAAGCTCTACAGGAGAACCAGGGATCAACGATATACTCTTAAAAAGAGATATGATGCGCGCATTTAAGCCGCATTTCCTAGAGCTTAATTTCAGTGTGCCTTGACCACCTTTGACTTCATGATTTTCGTAGCTCCTTGATTCCTATTTCCAAGGTATGAGTTGGAACTCATTTCACTGTCGCCTCTCGTTTCACTTTCACTTATTCTTTCCCTAGTATGCTCGGCTCAAACATATCTGCGTACTCATGCAAGCTCTCCAAAATTCACTAGTGAATTCTGGATCTCGTTTACCGATGCCAATCCATGTTACCACGTGCACTTACTAGGGTGGTTCCTATAACCCATGCTTAAGCGGAATGAACCATCCGCCTTATTGGCGAACGTTACTCGATTGGATCAGAGATTTCCGATAAATGCATCAAGAGATTCTAGGTAACTAACCATGACAGAACCCAAAAGGTTACACGAGACTTCGAGGGTATTACCAAGGCAAGTTATGAGTTTAACTATCCTCCTTTCAAAACCGAGAATGGCATCCATTACTGGATCACCACTTCATCCCTAGAATCCATCCATAGCTCAACAATAGAAGCATGGCTTCTAATCTCAACACTTGGCATAGACGTTCTCAAATCCAAACAAGTTATGAATAAATGGACCGACTCTCCAACCAGATTTTGGGACTAAAGTGGGATCTTCTACCATGCAAGTACTAAGGTGCAGAGACTTAACTATCGAGGCAGACTTAAACGATGCGATGATCAAAACAAAGTCTAGACGGGACGATAGAAAAGAAAGGCTAAGCCTTTAACAGAAACGGTACCATTCCTTTTAGGTACGCTAGAAATGAGAGCATACAATTGCCCTCTCGCTGATCATGTCCTTATCTTCCTTTGTGGATCAAGCCATACCAACAAGTTGCTTATTCTTAAGCTCGTGTCCTTTATCCTTGCTCTTATTATCCCTTCTTATAACTTCGGTAACAGGTCTCTCGAGAACCTCCTCCATCGCACGGGAAAACACTTACGTAGCTAGACAAGGATTAGTCGCAGTTAAAACTACTGTGACTACAGATGGAGGAAAGGAAGGAAAAGAGGTTCAATCAAGGAAACAAAGGATAGTACTAATGGCTTTTGGGGAATAGCCTTAAAAAAAACTTTTCTTGAAAAATGCTTCTTTGTAAATGGTTTCTCAAATAGTTTTCAGAAGGTTTTAAAAACTTTTGCCCAGTCTGGTAACCTTCTGCTCTGATACCAAATGTAACACCCCACCTCCGCTAGGGTCACTCACAAAGGGAATGCACTAGGTTTGGTGAAGCATTATCGAGGTAAACATGCACAGAAATATTACAAGACAGAACATATATAAAACAACGGAAGTAAAACAAATTTCATTACCTTATAAAATAAGGTCTAAAGCCTTTTACATCAGAATACATCAAAACCTGTCTTGCAATAGTAAAGAAGCATAAAACCTTTTCATAAATTATTCCCCAACATAAAGCGGTGAAGCATCCATAGCCAAGAGAAGACCAAGCTATACATGATGACCTTCAAGCATATGAGGTCCGAACTAAACAACATCATTTCCTCCCTGAAAACCTGGGGGGAAACGGAAGACAAAGAGGCAAAAGAAAACGGGGTCAGTCATAAAGACTGGTAAGTCCTATCTACTTCCAGCATAAAAACAGGTAAAGGTAACATGACATGCATAAACTGAAATTAAACATGAGGACAAGATAGATAAACTAAACCAAGATAACAGGGTGAACTACGGTATTAAGATAAACCAAGGTATCATGATAAACTACGGTGTCAAGATAAATCAAGGTATCACATCGTCAGGTTTCTATCAAGCATACTATCCTAAGGTATCTATCATGTATAACATCCCACGGTATCTATCATGTATAACATCCCAAGTTATTTATCATGTATATTTTCTCTGCACCTCTCTTACTAGTATCCCAACCCGCATCATGTGTTAACTATGAATGTCCCTTGCTCAATGTCATGTAATGGTCCATGTCAACCTAATATATAGCATATGTAGGTTTTCCCAACTCGTATGTTTCTTTCCAGGTATAAGTTCAGTCCTTTGCCGTAGGTCGTACGGGCTTTCCCATGTAAATCTATACCACCTCAACGTAGTACCATTTTATCCTTGAAGTTGTTTTGGACTGCTACCCTTGATCTGGTTATGTTTTCTTACCATGAACTATCGCGTGTTCACTTAGGATTTATGCCACCTAGGACCACTAGGGATTATACTACCTAATGAACATTTCCATGTCTCGGTTTGGGTTCAAGCCACCTAGGGCCACTAGGGATTATGCCACCCGTCAACCGCGCCCTTTATCCCGCGTATATACCGTGAATCGTTTTCCATGTCTAGACGCACATGTACATCAATGTGCCATCCGAGTTCCGTGCCAGGGCAAATCAAGAAATACGGAACTCGGTCGGGAGCTTTAAGTCATCTGCCGATGCAGATATCAAGGTATGTTTTTGTATCCGTGGCTATGGTCACACGTGACCCCTCCCTCAACTACTGAAAGGCAATCCAGGAAAAATCATGTATGAGAACTACATCCCGGCCCCACTATAGCCCCACTTTCCTATTGGCCAACCTCACCCATGACTCGATAGCAAGAACATGGTCTGTTGGGAGTTCTCTGCCTTTCCGTTCGTACACGATTGACTAAAGATGGTAGGTAGTCAGCGACGTGCTATCCAGGGCAAAAACAAGTATCGTCGACTCCACGCTAATCCATCCCAGTCTTTAGGTCGCTCGCATAGCAACCAAGGCATACTCTTGGTTCTTCTACCGCAGACCTTAACCGCTTGTGAGCCCAGGCGGATCATCTGCAACCTCACAGAGGGATACCAAGAGTATCCTCACGTCCCTTGAAGCTACCGCTTCGTCACCCAGTTCGTTGGAGCCTTTATCTAAGTCAGATAATTCGCTCCTCCACGTGTGTTCAAGCGATGACCTACCGTATCGGGTTACTCATCTATCTGTGAACTGGTCTAATTTCCTTGACTAAGAATTATTACTTAGTTATCCTTAACTAAGGTTTACCACTTAGCTTCTCTTCCCGCTATCCTTGTTAACTACGATTTTCAACCTAGTCCCCTGAGCTAGGGTCTTGTCTAATGGGTTAAGTGTTGTTATTCAAGTTCAGGACTTAACCCGCCTACGAATCATGTCAAGATTGGCTAAGTATTTAAGTTCAAGGCTCAGCCCTACTAGTTGATTAAGTATACCAAGAAGCCCATGACTTAACCCAATTCAATCATCAAGTCAAATTGGTTAAGTATTTGTTTGTCTTAACCTTATCAGATTATCGTGTTAGATTGATTAAACATAGATTATCTTAATCCCATCAGATTATCGAGTCGGATTGGTTAAGTATGGGTTAGCTTAACCCCATCCACTAATCGTATTACAATGGTTAAGTATATTTAAAAGGTCTTGTGACTTAACCCTATCAGGTCCGCATGTTAGATTGGTTAAGTATAGGTTACTTAACCTCATCAAATCATCATGTATAATTGGTTAAGTATAAGTTACTTAACCCCATTAAATTTTCATGTTAAGTTGGCTAAGTATTGGTTACTTAACCTCATTGAATTACCAAGTCTAGATTGGTTAAGTGTATAACTTAACCCCATCGAATTACCGTGTTTAGATTAGTTAAGTGTAGGTTAGTTAACCCCATCTAATTACCGTGTTTAGATTAGTTAAGTCTAAGTTACTTAACCCCATCTAATTACCGGGTTTAGATTAGTTAAGTCTAAGTTACTTAACCCCATCTAATTACCGTGTTTAGATTAGTTAAATCTAAGTTACTTAACCCCATCTAATTACCGTGTTTAGATTAGTTAAGTCTAAGTTACTTAACCCCATCTAATTACCAAGTCGGATTAGTTAAGTGTAAATTACTTAACCCCATCCCCTAATTGTCTTATATGGTTAAGTGTCATTAATAAATCAAGGCCGGTTTAACTTAACCTACCCATTCGTGTCATATCGGTTAAGTGTCATTAGTCAAAATTACTTAACCTTTTCATGTGGCATTAATTAGATTAATGCACCCCAACCTCTCACATTAGACTTTGTTGTGGTTACTAGTTAAGCCGGGCGGGTCCGGGTAGTTTTACACCACAACCTAGTCTAACCTCGGGTTTTTAGTGCTATATGACCAACTACCCACATTGGGTCCTATTGTTTGCAGCCACTAGTTAAGCCGGGCGGGTCCGGGTAGATTTATGCTACAAACTCAACCCAAACTCTAGTTGGCCACTTTCATGTTTGGTCTAGTGTCATATTACACTTACAACCCGTACGTGTCTAGTTCAAGTTCCATGCTTTCCTACGTGTCATGACCACATTTAAATGTATCATGAATGTCATGTTCTCATGTAAACCCCATGTCAAGTTTTCGTGTCATATTCACGTTTTTCCTAAGCTACCCAAACGTATTTCCAACCCAAGTGGAAGCGAGTCACATAGTAGGGGTATTATGCCAACATATTGGCCTCAAACCGGCGAGATATCATAAAAGGATTGGCCGCAAACGTGAATGTTATCCTAAAGGATTTGGCCTCAAGCATGCATAGTATCATAAGGGAATTTGGCCACAAACATGCATAGTATCATAAGGGGATTTGGCCATAAACATACATGATAACATAAGGGGTTTGGGTTCATTTACATGCATAAGCCCCAAAGTCAAGTCTTTGCCAATGTTTCACAAGTCAAATGGTTCCCAAAGGTTTATGCTAACATTCCATAGACAAAGATTCAAACTTGCAAGATAAACTAGGTTAAACACAACATGAGTGGCATGATTAAGTCGCTAAAACTTAGCCCAAGGTTATAGATCATAGAAAAGGGGCAAAATTAGGTTCACATAGGCTAGCATACTTATGTTTCATCGCATTTTATTCCATGTCACATTAGAACCACCGTTAGCATCTACAAGTAGCTAGAACTTACATAGCGAGGCTTAGGGAAGGATCATGCATCGTCTTGACGAAGAAAGGTGGCTCCTTTGTTGAAGAATCGTCATGAAATTGGCCTAGCAACGTTGATCCACTCCCTTGATTTGATGTAGCAAGCTAGCACCTTTGATTCGGATCTTGTTTGAGTGCATAGTCTCTTGGAGTTGGAGATGGAGGCCATGATCAAGAGGGATTTGGGCAGCACTTCGTTGTTAGATTGATTTTGAGTGATTTAGGTTAGGTCCTAGGGTGTTTTTATAGAGATTAGGAGTAGTTTAGGCCCTTAGATTAACCCTAGGATAGATCTGAACCCTCAAAATCCGTCACCAGCCCTAAAGCATGTCTTGAGGAACAAGTCAGGTACACCCATGCCAAACTGGCCGACCACCCAAGTCGACAGGGGTGTCGACTGGGCAGTCGACACCACCTAGGGTGTGTCGACTCCCAAGTCGACTCCCCAGTCGGCTTGGGGGTGGCGGGAATTTTCCCGCCTGCCCTGCTTGGATGAATTTGAATTCTGAATTCAAATTTGAACTGTTTTTGAACTTGAAATTTTCTGATAACTTTGACGGGCCATAACTTGGTCATACGGACTCCGATTTCCGAAAACTCGGACTCTATTTCGCGTATTTTTCCGAGACGAACGCAATGGCACAGCCCGTTTCCCTTGATTCAGATTTTATCATTAAATTCTGCCTTGATTCTTGTCCTAGCACGTTGTAAAAATCCGGGTTGTTACACAATGGAATGGCCCGTTTCCCTTAATTCCCACATTTGAAATTAAGTATTCTTAAATTTAGTTAATCTGATTATTCAAAAATTCAGGGTGTTACATTCTCCCCTACTTAAAGGATTTTGTCCCCGAAATCTTCAAGTTAAGAAGAATGTGTCCTACCATCCAATCACCCATCTACTCAACCATCATCCACAAGCATCCATTGTCCTTAGAAAACTTCTAATGTTGTATGAACATATGCAAAAGTGTGTGTGTATATGTTCCTTATCTAATGCAAAATCAGGCGGTCTACTGATTCAGTTAGCCTCCTCAATGCAAACCATGATAGTGCCATGCGTCCATTATGTATGCGAAAGAATCCTCTCGATGCATATTATTTCTACATGTGTGCTCAACCATTCATCAAAATGCAGCATCCATATGATAACACAACCATTATTCATCCCTTAACCTAAATATGCACACACATTTATATGCAATATGAAAGTGTTTTCGAGCCGTTCTAGTGCCTAGTGTGTGTATATGCATCCACGAGCAACCACTAGCAACCACTTGCATCCACTTGCAACCATCAAACATCACATGTCTCAAACACATGTTTACATCCATAGGATTTCTATCTAAAGGTCGAAGACTCGATTGATAGAATATAGTCGAACGATGGAAGCGAGTACAAGTAAAATAAAAACTTGGTTCCCATTATACCTTGGTTGAGAAAATAATTCCCCTAAGTATCAACCCCGAAGACCAAAATCAACATCAGATTGACACCCAGAGGATTACCCTCTTTAGACAATGTCAAAACTGGAAATCTTAACCTTATCAGAAATATTCAGATACTTACAGACTACTGGTACAGATCAAATCACCAAATGATTCTTAGGAAACTAAGCATGATAAAACCCCGAATGCATGCGTCCTACTTGACGCCTAACACAGATATCTCTCAAACCCCAATCTATTTCAAGAAGATAAGTCATAACCCTTATGGGTTTGAGTCTACAGTGGAATTAGAAACAATACTAGTATTAAAGTGCAGAGTATCGGTTACAGAATCAAAATGCCAGAATCAGAAAGAGTTTCAACTCAACAATCAGATAAAGAAATTAAACCTCCCACAGAAAGTTTTCCTAATTCTATCCTATCCACTAGCCTCGAGAGTGTTCGCCTTCCCTCCAGAAGTTAGTCCTGCCCTCTGCCCTTGCCCTCGTTTCTTCGGGCAGTCCCTAGTGAAGTGTCCCATCTCACCACAGTTGAAGCAAGCGCCCTTTATTTTTTTGCAATCCTTGTTCAGATGAGTCGAGATTCCACAAGTAAAGCACTTTTTCTCCTTCTTATCTTCAGACTTCTCATCCTTCTTGCCTTTCTTCTGCTGCTGTTGTTGTTGTCCTTTCTTGGGTCCCGCCTTCTCATTTTTCAGTGTCCCTTCAACTTTTTCCTCTTTCTTTGCTCCTTTGTCCTCTTCATGCATTAGGGCCATATCCACCAGCTTTTCAAAAGTGGCTCCCATGGGAACGTGGGTCATAGCCAATCCGTGTAGCAGCTCATTCAAGCTTTTAACAAATCTCAGAGCCTTCTTCTCAGGTGTGTTCACTAAGTCTAAGCCGAACCTCGCCAACTGATTGAACTTGTTGACGTACTATTTTATTGACAGATCCCCCTGCTTCAGTGCCAAAAACCTTTCCATGTATAGATTCTCTTCAGCCCGCGAGAGAAACTTCGCCTCAAACCTCTGCCTAAAATCTGGCTATGTATCGACTGGACGTCCCCCATTTGTGACCTCCCACCAAAACCAGGCCTCATCTTTCATTAGCCAGGCAGCTAGCTGGACTTTTCTTCCATCATCCACTTCAAAGATTCTAAACAATTCTTCCACCTCCTTAAGCCAGTTACGAGCTTCAACAAATGTCTCCATCCCGTGAAAAGGTTTTCCACCCATTGCTCTAAAGTCCTTACATATCTTAGCAAAAGTATAGACGCGAGGAGGAGGGGGAGGAGCATTTGCTGGACCTGCGGTGGCGACCCTAGCCTCGAGATATTGACGAAACCAACTGGGTACATGAACACCCTCTGGTATCTCAGATGCTTCAGACATGCTGAAACGAAAAAGGAAAGATTTAATACAAAGAACCGAAGGAAAGATATATGGCTCTTGGGGAATGTTTTTTTCAAAACAGATTTTCCTTTTTGAAAATACTTTCTTTTAAAACCTTTTTGAAAAATATTTTCAAAACTTTTATCTAATCTGGTAACCTTCAGCTCTGGTACCAAGTGTAACACCCCACCTCCGTTAAGGTCACTCACAAAGGGAATGCCTTAACTTTGGTGGAGCGTTTTAGTAAACAGAACAGAAAATTTCAAGACAGATAAACAATACTTGAAATATTATAACTTTATTACAGCGGAAAATAGAAACCAATATGGTTACATCTTTACCAAAAACTCGAGTACATATATACATCAGCCTTGTTCAAAACCATTAGAGTACAAAACTTTTAAAATCTTAATCCCCACAGAACAGAAGCTATAAAGAGCCAAGTCATACTTCCATTACTTCAAGCAGAAGGAATCCGGATCAAGCTAAAGTATTCCCTCCTTGGATAACCTTGGGGGGGAACGGAAGAAAAGAGGCGAAACAAACTAGGTCAGACATACGTCTGGTGAGTCCAGTAACTTTTAGCCAGTAAATAAATAAAGGTAAACATGGCGGGCATACAAAGTGGATAAGAGGATTCACGGTACATATGGCAGGTATGACAGGACAAATAAGGTAAGATGTATGCTTCACTACGAACTACTCTGCACTATTACCAGTATAACAGGATTAGGTGTTACCCTAATGTCTAAACAGAAACAGAAACGGAATAATGGGCCTTTACCACACTAACAGAGACAGAAACGGAAATAGAATAATCCCTACGGAAACAGAATGTTAGAATTAGGTGCACACTAGTAAATGGGCCTTTACCACCCCAACAGACGGTACCATGCAGAAACTAACAGGTGTTACCACCCAACAGAAATAGACGGTACCCCACAGAACAGACAGAACTAAGTGTACCCTAAATCCTACCCCACGCGATCGGCTCCCTAATACATAAATACCCTATGCCAGCCCCACAAAAGGGTGTATCATTCCCTAAAGTGGTAACCTTTGAATGACACAGACCTATTTATAGATGTCACGGCGTCTTACATCCTCAAAGGCAGACCAGGATCCATGCACGCACATGACCTGGTTGGAACGCACCATCAACACCCCTCGCCATTATAAGAATGAACTGCTTATAATTAGTTCAGTAAGCGTGCCCGGACCCGACCTACTGTTGGGTCATAGTTTTGATACCAGAAAGGGTTACTGACTAATATGGGTCCCACACAACAGATGACACAAGTAATTACCCATCCTAACCTTGTGTCCCCAGACTAACAGATTTCAGATTAACTTGTTTACAAGTTTCAGACATACAGAGTTCAGATTTACTAGTTCACAGATCAGACAAACAAGTTAACAAGTTTTCAGACTAACGGATCAGATGTACAGATTTAACAGACTTACAGATTGTCTAACTTTGTATTGGGCCTACAGATCCACGAAACGGGTTGTAAAATTCATCAGTCCAGTTGGTTTAACCCTATCCACCCAACACGTTTAGACATCATATTTATCTCAGATTTGCATTAATTAATTATTGAAATATCTAATCGTATTTCACATGCCACCCCAGGCACCCACTTAATTCCACATGCCACCCAAGGCACCCACTTAACCCCCTGATGTCCCACTACATGCTTCTATGGTTAAGTGTTTCTTAATTCATTAATGCTGTAACCTTATAAAGACCTCTCACATCAGACTGGCATTTGTGGCAGCTGGATTTGTCGGGCGGGTCCGGGCAGTCTTACACCACAAAGGAGTCTAACCTCATGTCTTTACAACTGTCACGCATTTAATTTATGCCCAAGACCTCCCACATTAGACTGGCATTTGTGGCATCTGGATTTGCCGGGCGGGTCCGGGCAGTCTTACACCACAAAAGAGTCTAACCTCGTGTCTTAGACGATTTATTTCTCCTAATTAATCTTTCCCCAATTTAAATTTCTTTCCCTATTCAAATTATCAATCAATTCCAAATTTAACGATGTCCATAATTTACTCAATTATGTCCATCCATTTATGGTATGTAAAATCATACCAATTTTCACCACAATTATATTTTATGCCTTTTAAGGCATTTATGCCAATTAAATCTTTTTAAATCTTCAGACTTTAATTGCTTAAACATTCCTCTTTTGAATAATTAAATTAATTAATCCTTTCCTCTTTCTATAGGTGTCAATACCTATCTTATTAACAATTTGAATTTCCTATCCATAAATGGTCATATTCAAATTGTACCATTTTTTCCCCAATTTTACCTATGTCATAATAGGTAATTATCTATATGTTTCCCTACTAGAATCATGTGTCCAATTTACATGATCACTATGTAAATTATGCCTATTACAAATTCTCCTTTTTCCCCGTTTCTTAACTAGCGTAACCGTTTGCGTTTTGGCGTCATCGAGGCTACTAAATAGTCTCGCCATAACAATAAAATAAAGGGAATGACAAGGTGATCATTTTCAGTACAATTTTTGGCATAAGCAAGACAACTAGGGAAAATGACATGATAACTTCGCACATAATTATGATTCACCGCATAATTAACAACTTGCATAGATTCATAACAACTTGCATAGGTTCATGAATTAACAACTAACATAGGTTCATGATTCTCATCATAGTCAACAACTTATATAGGTTCAAGATTCACAATATAACAACTTGCATGATTCATAACATAACTTCTTACATAGGTGACTTACATAGGTTCATGATCCACAATATAACAACTAGCATAGGTTCATGAATTCATCACACAATAACTTGCATAGGTAACTTGCATGGTCTCATAATAATTTGCATAGATTCATGGTAACAACTTGCATAATAACGACTTGCATAGATTCATGATAACAACTTGCATAGATTCACAATAACCACTTGCATAGATTCATGATAACGACTTGCATAGATTCATCATAACGACTTGCATAGATTCATAGTTTCTCAACATAATAACTTGCATCATATCATGATTCATAACAATAATAAACTTGCATCATATCATGATTCATAACAATAATAAACTTGCATCATATCATGATTCACAACAATAATAAACTTGCATAACTACAAACAACATATACCCAAATCATAGTCTACCACAATTCACTTTTATTTATTTAAACCTAAAAGTGACTAGAACTCACCGAATAATGGGTCTTGAGTTCTGGGTTCTGAATTCTGTAATTGATTAGCGTTCCCTTGTTGTAGACAATTACGTTGTTGTAGTTTTAGGCTTGATTTGATTTGCATTGAGTTGCTTTACTTTGCTTCTAGTTGGTGGCGGCTACTCTAGGGTTTGGAGTGACAACATGACGGCTACTGATCTAATTTTTGATTTGATTCTAGAGTTTGGGTCTACACATGTGTATATAGAATTTCAATTTAATTATAGCCGTCGGATGATCTTAGGTTTAATCAAAATCACTCAGTCCAGATTAGAACTATCCAGAAACCCTAATGACTCATTAACTAGTCAGAAATGACTCAGCACTGACTCACTGTTCGAACCAGAAGGATGTGCAGGTTTTCCCTCGGCCTGGGCGCACTTGGGAAGTGCGCCAATGCAAATTTGTACTGGCGCACTTCCCAAGTGCGCCAGTGCATTTTTTTTCAAACTTCGTTCGTCCATTTCTTCGTCATACGGTATCCGTTTTATGCAAACTCGGACTTTATCTCAAGCAGAATTCCGAGACGAACGCAATGGAACGACCCGTTTCCCTTAATTCCCACATTTGAAATTAAGTATTCTTAAATTTAGTTAATCTGATTATTCAAAAATTCAGGGTGTTACACATTTAATAGTTCGTTCTAGGTCTGAACGAAACCGGAGGCACCTTATTCCTTGTCCCATGTCCAATATATGAGAGAGGTCCTCGCATATACGGTCGATCTCCAAGTACGTCTGGACAATCACCACTTATTACTTTGTCTTGGGTGTACAACCCAATCAAGACATCAGTAATCATCCAAACGATGTACAGACTTCCGGTCTTCAACCACCATCTTCATCTTCGACTTATCATCGAATTAGTTATTCAGAACAGGTATAAACCCGGCCTTTCCGAATAACTCGCGTATATAATAAACAAGTGCTACAAAAACACAACATACGCCTCATTCCAATTCTGAATCTTTTATTTAAATATTCATATCCTTTGGGAAAGGTTCCCATTAATTTTATCAAAGATGAATTCTTTAGATTTGTTCTTTAATCTTCCTTTGGATATCAATTCAAACCATATTAAAGTTTTCCAAACTAGTCGGGATTAGCGCACCTTATCGAAGTAATCATTTGTTTAATTCCCGAATCCCAACCTATTAATCCCATGGAGCAAAATTGGTCATACTCCATAACTAACACCATGGTGTTATCAGTAAATTTAATTACCATTTCACATTTAAATCTAATTAAAGATTTAACTATAGCAAGGAGCAAAACTGGTGATACTCCATTCTCGATCATTTCCCAAATTTGATAATTTAAATGATTAATTCCCATTTCAATCTAATTAAAGATTCATTAAAACTCCATTTGGTTTTAATCATCCCGAAAAATCAATATTAATGATTATTTAAATTTGGAAACACAAACATGCCGCATCGACAATCTACACCATACTATTGATTTCTACCGATATATAACTTCTAAGATCGTACGTCTTAGAGAAGGGTGTTAAGAAAGAAAATACATTCTCTGCAACCAAACAAATATATATTTCGCAGAGATTAACCATAGATTTCGAAATACAATGTTAGACATGTAGTCCTGTCTTTAACTGGGTTAAAGAACTAATGTCATTTAAAAACACAGTTCACAATAAACCCAAATCACATTCCATTACTTATGGAATCTTCACGGAGAAACAAATTAATATATAACCGATATCAGTTTCCGTATTAGACTAATAATATAAATGAAATAACAGCAAAGCCTTTTAAATTCCATATGTATTAACAGTCTTCCTCCACAGAAGTTCACTTCGATTATTATAAGATCGAATTCCATTCAATTCCAATTTAATATATTAAATTGGAAAACTTTACTTTGGAAAATTCCCATTAAATCTTAATAAAAAGATTTATAAATTCCATATCTCATTTCACTGTAAATCGGGTTAAAGAACGAATGTCGTTTAAAACACAGTTCACAATAAACCCAATTCACATTCAATTTTATTCCAATTAAATTTTAATTAACTGGAAACACTAATAATCTAAATTAAAAGATTTATTCTTTTCACACGGGGTTTAAGAATAATGTTATTTAAGACACCACTCACAACAAACCCAAAATCCAATTCTTTTATTCAATTCCAATTAAATATTAATTAATTCAGAAACTTCACTAACTCTTAATTAGAAGATTTATTCTTTTCTCAACTGGGCTTAAGAACAGTGTTAATGAAGACACCATTCACGACAAACCCAAAATCCAATTCAATATTAAATACAAGTCTCTGAATAGAAATTATATCTGCTTATATTCAATATCAAATTCTGAAATCAACAAATATCGTATTAGGAATAACGATATATATCTTCCAAATTCCTCCATAATATCCGTATAATCATGGAATCCAATAACGAAATATTCCGATGATAATTTCGATTCAAATCCATTCCAATTCATATTTCAAAATTTTGGTTATTTTTAAAACCATTTAAAATCCAATTTATTTATTTAAAAATATTGGATTTATAATTCTAGTTCACAACTAGTTCATTTCGATGAAAATATATTTTTATTTTTACAAACGTGGAATTTTTCATCCGGATTCTTTCTGAATCATTTATTATGATTTTACACAAATTATTGATATTTTAAATAATTTTATCAAGGCCCGTACAGTCGATTTCCACAAACGATCATCGAACTGCACTTACATCGACCTTTTCCAAATTTGATTTGGACATAATTCCAAATCTAGCTGTTAGATTTCAAATTCCTTATATTCTTGGAAAGCTCTTTTCGATACGAACCCAAAGGTTCCAATCTTAGGGGAATCCGACGGTCGGATCTCCCGTAATGTCAATTCGAAGTCAATTGTCGAAATTCGTGAACTACCACGGCGCGGCGCGTTCAATTCAGGCCATTAAATATATATATAATGTATATATATTTTTCATCGATTTCCATTTAAAACGTATTTTATAAATCATTTTAAATTCTTTTTCAAAACGATTTTAACTTCATATTCAATTTTAAATCAAAATTGAATATTCCATATCATTAATATATAAATGATAATATTTTAAAAACATTAGATTTTGAAATCACTTCCTTTTCGATATTCATTATAAAAATGAATAACGATATAAATATCGTTCACGTCAAAATGGTGTTAATCAAATCAACACAGCTTTATATATTTAAATATTTTCGTGTCCATCCCAAATCGGACATCAAAATCATATTTTGATCCATTATTGAATATTATTATAAAATATTAGTTATTTTAAAATTTTCATTGTTCGCCATTTTAAAATATTCGTTATTTTAAAATATTCATTCCTTCCGAATTGGAATCAGACATAGCCAATTAACATATAATTATATTTTTATGGATTTCATACACATATGTACACAACAATAATCAAACACAGTCAACCATCATCCAGAGTGCATTACACAACTGCATAAGCGTTAAATATAAATAATTAATGCTTACAATAGCCTGTCAACCCATCGATTGACATACAACTAAATATTGGGATTAGTGTATGTCCAATATCATCCCAATACCCGTGTGGGGTTTTCAAACAACAAACACTGATTATTATTTGTGCAGTTGGGCGATGTGTAAAATATATCAGCCAATCAATATCCGTTAAATGTGTGTACATAAACAAATCGTCCGATTTGTAAATGAATATTTATTTTATTCATATACATGTTAAAATTATATTTTTAACTATAAAATATTATTTCATCTCATGAATATTTTATACAGTTCAATTATACAATAAAATGATATTTTATTGTTCTAATATTTTTAGAAAATTTCGGCAGCATAACGGCGCGATACTAGAACCGGAATAAGGTCTATCCTTATCCCTCGCCTAGTAATGGCTCGCGCCATGTACAAGGCAAATTCTAATCAATTCATTTCACTTCCCAAACAAAATTCAAACAAATAATCCAATCAATCAAGCAACCAAACAAACATGGTTTCAAACAAAGGTGTCGGGTGTTACTAAGCACCGTCTGCATCCTAGTATATATATTTAACTAGAAAATAAATTAGAATGAGAAGTTCTCACCTTTGGGATCCACTCCTCCATTCTTACTTTTGAATTTCTGAACTGTTTGGATTTTCCTGTAATTTCAATGCAATCCTTTTTCACGCTGTTCATAGTAAAAAATACATTTTTAATATAATGTTTATATATTTAAAAATCCCATTTTTATTTCGCTATATATATATAAATCATATTTTTATATTTTTAAAAATCATAACTTTATATTTTCAAACAAATAAAAATCATATTTTTAGTCGCTATTCAAACAAATAAAAATAATATTTTTAATCGCTATACAAACAAATAAAAATCCTATTTTTATAATTCTATTCATATAATAAAAAATACATTTTTATTTGCTATTCATATATAGAAAAATCCAATTTTTATTCGCTATTCGTATATAGAAAAATCCAATTTTTATTCACTATATATAAAGAAAAATCATATTTTTATATATTCCATTCATATAAATAAAAATCCAATCTTTTCTATTTAAAAAAATCTAAGTTTTTCTATTTTAAAAAATCTAAGCTTTTCTATTTTAAAAAATCTAAGCTTTTCTATTTTAAAAATCCTATCCTTTTCTAAATTAAAAATCAAATCATTATTTGAAATTAAAAATCAAATCTTTATAAATTTCAATTCTTTTGATAAACAATGTTATTTCCTATAAAAAAAACAGAGTTTTTATATGACAAATTAATAAATAATAAAAACTCACCTTTGCTTTTCAGTTTATTTTTTGTTTGCGGGGGAGAGGTCTACGTGTCGGGGGGGGGAGAGGTGCGCGAGGGGGGGGGGTTCCTGACTGATGGCGGTAGCGGCAGTTTGTTTGGGCGTTGGAGGGTGTGGTTCGCGGGTTGGAGTTGGGTTTACGGGGGATCGATCGATTGGAGGAGAGGTGGAGATGGAGGCGCGGGAGCTAGGGGGAGGCCGGCGGTGGCCCCGCCTAACGCGGCGACGAGGGCGATGGGTCGCCTGGGGGAGATGTCAATTTTTTGTTTGCTTTTTTTATTTATTTAACTGATTTCAGGAAGAAGAACCGGGGGGGGTTATTATATATTTAATTATTTTAATTTGTCTCCAAAAAGTTTCTTTAAAATTCGAATTCCAAATTGAACCCACCGAATGCCTCCCCTAGCTAATTGCCTCCATTCTGAACACAATGGGATATGTTCAGCAAGCTGATTCGACTGTATCGATAAGTTTTCGTTAAATTTAAAATATAAATCATTATATTTTAAATTCAAACGCACATTTTAATTTGCTGGGGCCACATACTGACTCCGAGAATCCTAGAAAAATAAATCTGGCTATGTTTTGAGGATATGGTCCTAACAAAACTAATGCCATCGAATTTGGAGACCGTTTGAAAAACTGTCATTTTCCAGTCGATTAAATTCAAACTGAATTGACCAAAAATGTTTAAATCCGCCACACTCACATACTAATTCCAAAAATCATGAAAATTGGAATCTAGCAATAATTTGACATTCTGGATCCAACAAAAGTGGTATCGTCGAAAATGGAGGTCGTTTGCAAAAATCGCTATTTTTAAAGGCTATATATTATATAAAATTCCATAGCGACTATTCTGAATTTTCAACTGGGCATAACTTTTTATTCTCTCTATGAAATCTGGATTTTTAACATTTGTTGGAAAGATATTTTCAAACAAATTCCAATATTTCTGGTTTTACTAAAATCCGATTTATTTTGAGTCATGTACATTCATTTGAAATTTGAAATCGAATTTTCAAACTACCGCGCAATGTTCATTTCCTTTTATAATTAAAATAAATATTTATATTCTAATTTCGATTTAAATAAATTTAAACGTTCTAATTCTATTCAAAATAAATTTCTAGTCATTATTATTTAAAATAAATCATTTTAAATATTAAAAATTCATTAAAATAGCCAAAATAAAATTTTTAAATTGGTTTCGTTTTTCCGGGTTGTTACACGAAGACAACTAGAGAACTTCTTTCTAGTAATCAAAGTTGAGATTCAGGGGGTTTTGGGAAACCCTAATTTCATTTGAAGTCGGCCGACATTTTTGAGAGATATTTTTACAAAAGCCTTGCAAATAAAAAAGGCGCCGGCTATATTTTGTAAAGGAGGGGGTTTTTTATTTTTTATTATTATGTTGTTTATTATTTCATAATTATTCCTTGTTTTCTAGTTTTTCTTTTTGAAAAAACTAGGTTTACTAGTTATAAGATTTTAACTAAGGTTTACTAGCTACGGGTTTGTAGCTAGGGGAAAATCTAGTTTCAGGGACATAAATTAGTACATTGTTTTTTAATGTAGAACTAGAACAACAACGGGTTTTGCGAGTGTACAAGACTGTATAGGCAGCTAGTGAGGGAGTCACAAGTTTATGGGTATTTGTATGTAGGAGTTTATTTTTAATTCTAGTAAAAACCTTAGGGAATGCAACAGTAGGCAGGGTTTGCCGAACCTGGGTAAAATCTGTGTTATTTACTTTCTACATTTATTTTCTTTGCTGCAATCTGAGTTTTGATATTTTTTAATATCTCGATAAAATTCAATTAACCCTGTTCACCCCCCTCTAGGGTTAATCCAGATCCAAAAGTGGTATCAGAGCTGGTATATGGTAACAGCATGATAGGGAGTTCTCGCTCTATGATCAAGTAGCGAAGTATTTACTCTTCTCTCTACATGCCCTGCTAGGTTGTCCTGCGTTGAGAGGCAAGACGTAAAATCAGTCTCTAAGCTGCCCTTGTTGGCCACCTAGGTGGTATTAAAATTCCCACTAGAAAAGACAACAAGAGGTATCAGAAAAGGTATTCTATTAACTCTTGAGTCATTGTGTTCCCTAGTTGTCAATCCACTGAGGGTCAGTCTAGTCGTATTCCAACTATTTTTAATGGTACAGATTTTTGAATTTGGAAATCAGAAATGGAATCCTATTTAAAATCTGTTAATATTAAATGTTGGGATATTATTTCTAATGGGTTGGTAGATAGGAATGACATTGGATTTAATTCTCATACTACACATATTTTATATTCATATCTTGATGATGACCAATATAAGCTTATCTCCCATTGTTTGAATTCACAAGAAATCTGGAGTTCTCTCAATACATTTTATGGACAAAAAGAAGACAACCACATAAAAACCTGAAGTGTCAACTCAGATTCATAATTGTGCTTAAAAGGAGAAACAAATGAAAATTCAAATTAGTTCTAAAATTGGAGAATTAACAGACGATGGGACAGGAAATTTCTCATATGAAGATTTAGTTTATATATGGACGAATTTAATTAAATCTGTTGATAAACTCCAATGGAAAAATAAAACTTTGAAATCTAAAAATCTTTAGTTGACTAGCAAAAATATAGTTTGGAATGAAAGCCTGAAAACGTCAAGAAATCTGAAAATTCTGATTGCGAAAATTGTTTGAAGTTAGGAAACTATCTTGTTCTTCTATATAAAAGTATTCAAAAGCTTGAGAACGAAATTTTGATCTTAAAAGAGAACAAGATTGAGTTATTAGGTTCAAACAATTTTCTGCAAAAGGAATTGGATATTTTTAAGACATCTGAAAATTCCAAATTTGAAATTTTTGAAAAGGAAAATTTGTTGAAAACTGAATCTATTTTGAAAGAGAAATTGAGAAATTCAAGAATTTTGAAAAATGTGAGTTTGAAAAGAAAAAACATTTTGAATTTGATATCTTTGAGTCCCAAGCCAGAATTTAATTGCTTGAAAATAAAATTTTGGTTTTGAAACAATATGATGCTGAAAGGAAGATCACTAATAATCATTGTTCTGATTTAATAAAAAAAATGGTGATCCCAAATATAAAATGAAACGACTAGAATCAACTTTGGATATATTTTCTAATGGGGAAAAATCGTTGAATATGTTGTTGCAAAACCAAGTTTCCATTGGAATTAAATATGGTCCTAGATTTGAGAAATTAAATGTGTTTGGGAACCTAAATTCAACTGGTTTTAAAAATCCTTCAAACTGCTTTGAAAAGAATCGATTTGAAATTTAAACTTTGTAAATTTCAAAGGATTTTTAAATCATAAACAAAATGAGAATTTGTTTGGTAACAAACCATTTAAACAATCTTGGATCCCAAATGGAAATAAAACGATTTTGATTAAATTCAAACTGATCTGGGTTCCTAAGGGTACAAAGGTAGATTTGAATGAATTGTTATACAAACAGGTTTGGGTACCAAAAGACGTGAACAAAACTGTGAGTGGTTTCACTAATTTTGTTAGACCACTTGACCCTCTAAACTGTTAGGTATCAAAGGAGGCTGAGGAACTGTTGTGCAAAAGGGAATTGAATTCAAGCTGTACCATATTTCTGTATCATTCAGAGTTCCTTAGCCAAGATTGGTTAAGTCAGAGATTCATTTTCTCACATTGAATTCAGTTATGATCTCTAAACTCATCTCTTTTAATATTCTCTTTTTTATTCTTCTTTGTTTATTCCTCCTTCTACCCCTTCTATTTTCTCTTGGTTATTTCTGATCGCAATTGACACTGCCATATTATTATTATTATTTTATTTTGAGTTTCTCAACTTCCAATTGCAGAATTCTTGGTTTTCTGGAAATTCGCTTCATTTGAATAAAACTCCTATGTTTAATTATTTCTAGATCTTGAATTTAAACTTGTAAATATCTGCTATTGTTTTGAAGTTTATTTTTTATTTCTGAATTCCTAACAATGCTGAGGCATTCTTATTATATCTTGAACACTGTTGATTTGAATTCTAAATTTTTGATAATCTGAAAATCTATTAAAATTTCACACACCCTTGCTGTTTTCAGTTTATTCTAATTCATTTTGAAATGATTTGAAAATTCATACTCATTACAGCACACTACTATTTTTCGGTTGTGATAATTTCATTGATTTTTGGATTGGCTTTCTTATTTTTGAATTAAAAAAATACTTTTGACTTGATGTGTTACATCTTGAAATTCATTTCTATTCATGATCATTTGTATTGAATATTTGATTTTTTTGATATCATTTGAAATTTTTGATATCATTTGAACTTTTTGATATTTTGAATCTCACACACTTCTTAGATTTGAAATTAATCATCTTATGTGATTGATTCAATTGATCTCAAAATTTACACATTTCTTCAAGTGATTTCAAATAAACTATTTTTGAATAATGCATATCTCTAAGGTAGATGCAAATATTCTGAAAATTTCTCTTGTGCTCGTCAGAAATAATTGTGAAAAATTCTTTGAAAATCTAGTCTTGAAACTCACTATTATTTCATGATCATTTGGTTTGAACATTTGATTGTTTGAAATCATTTGAAATTGTTGGTATCTTGAATCTCACACACATCTTGGATTTGAAATTTATAATCTGGTGTGATTGATTCATTGAATCTTGAGATTTTCATATTCTTTCAAATGATCTCAAATAAACTGTATTTTTAATCTTGGATCATGAATCATCTTTCGTGTCTATCAGAAATATCTATGAAAAAATCTCTTGATAAGTCTGGTTTGAAATTGATTGTATGCTGCTCTGGTAAAGAAATTGTTTTGAAAATGTTTTGATGACTGCTTATTTTGGTAAAAAATATGTTTTCTGCTCAGATAGATGGAATTAATCTGTTAAAATTAATTGCTTGGGCTTGATAGTTTTTTTTCTCTTGAAAAATTCTGTGTCGAGTGGTAGAATGTAAAATCAGTCTCTGAGATACTGTTGTTAGCCACCAGGGTGGTATCAAAATCCCCGTTAGCAGAGACAACACACGGTATCAGCCTTAAATGCTTTAAAATTTTCTCACTCATCTATTTTGATTCTTTTTGACCGATTTTTCATCATGTATAGATCTTTTTAAATCCCTTTTGTAATTGATTTTCAATTTTAAAATCATTTGTTGATTATTTATTCAAAAATTGAAATCAATAACCAAAGTTGGACTGTTATTAGAACTCATAAAAATTATAATCAGATAATTGAGTATATGATAAGTTGTGACTATAGTATACTTCACAACAAGAGGAAACATTGTTTAAATTTTCATGATGATTGAACATTTTTTATAATATCTTTGAATTGGCGTTTATTTCATGAACAACTTCTTAGTCTATCAACATTATGTCATCCATCATGATTTTATATTAATGTGGAGAGTTTAAGATTTTTTAAAATCATCTTAAATAAACAATGGAAATATTTGTGATGGAATTGTGATTATATTATTTTTCAGAATCAGTGATAATTGAAAATTTTAAAGAATCCTGGTACAGTTGAGCATATTTCATAATATGATTAATTTAGAAATGTATTTCACTATCATTTCCGTACCTACCATATTTCTATCATCCATATTGGTTTTATATACTAAGGAGTTTTTCTAAGAAAATAATAAAAATATAATATACGTAAATATTTCTCTAACCTCATTTAAAATTCCAAGCTCTAAACATGCATGGTTAAGAGATTACTTATATTTTAAGTTGCAACTGACCTCATTTAAAAAATACATGTGTGGTCAGTGTGCTCTTAAAATGAAAAGAAAATAAAAAAGACATAATTTGGTATAAATAAAATATATTTAAAATCCTTCTTGGTGTGTAAAAATCAACTTATAAATCCATTTTCTAATTTTTGAAATGTGTTGATATCTTATGATATATTATGATTTGTTGATTGATAGCTATTGGGATTTGAGATTATCTGATTGCATCACTGAATTGTAATTTATGATCGTGTCCAAATCCATCTCTGTTTTTTGCTCATTTTTAAAATTTCCTTTAAAAACAATTGGAAATCATTGGTTTTAAAACTCTTCCTATTATTTATAAATTTCATCCTAAATTCATCAGCCACTAGATCTTAGAATATTATGATTTTTTTTTGTTTGATTGAGATTTATGATGACAATTCTCTCTCTTAAGCTGATTATACATTTCTATTCAATTTATCATCAATATTTTAGTTTCTGTATCCTTTTGATGATAACAAAAAGGGGAGAATGGGTTAAGATTTTAATCTATAAGTGAATATTTTACAAATATTTTAATATTGAAATTTCATTTGATTTATTCTTTTCACTCATGCACATATCTAGATGGGTTTTGTTGTAGGGGGAGCATACAAATAGAGGGAGTTTCGATAATTTATTGTCAAACACATTTATTATATTCAAAATCTTATTATATGTTTATCATCATCGAAAAGGTGGAGATTGTTGTATATAACAATTGTATGATTTTTGTTTGATTATAACAAACATATATATTATTATAAATGTGTTTATCATTGCACTATTCTACTACATCACAGGCATAATATAATATTTATATTTAAATAAAATACTACTGCACAAGAATTTAAATATTTAAACAGTATTTAAATATTGAATTGTATAGATTTCATAACTCCACTATTTGTGAATCTCAAAATACAATACATTTCAATGTAAATTTTATTTATTACATTACCCCTCACTACAACACTCAGTCACTCAAGTTACATTTCATTTACACAGTTGTATACACATAAATTTCATTCTGTTGCTATTTTACATTCACTCTTTATTATATATACATTGACACACTGAGACAGTCTTGTCTTCTATCTTCTGTCTTCTGTCTTTTGCCAGCTTCACAGTCATCGAGTCTTTTGCTTACTTGTCATAGGAAAATACACAGTAAACTGGAACAAAAATATTTTTATGATCTAGCAGATATAATTTTTATGTTAAAAAAATATTTTTCTCATAATTTTGGTGTGTTTCTCATCGTTTTTCATGGCTTGATCTGATTCATATGGACATCCATTTGTGTCTAGACAACTTGTGATATTCATAGTGATGCACTGCAAATACCACAAGGTAGACAACATTTCTCGTGCTCACATTTATATATATATATATATATATATGTATATAGTGCACTATACATGTATACACATATTTCTGTGCAGGGACAATACAGTCAAACATCGTGAATGGACATGAACTAAGAAATCCAGTACATATGCAGACACAAACACGGATACATATACACACACATCTGTGCATATATATGTATATATGTATGTATATACATAGTAGGAACAGTAGTTCAACAAGTTCAAGTGCAACTCGATATGCAAACACAAATAAACAGCATGTACATATGGTCAACAACTTCTAGGACACAACAGAACAAGTTTGGGTGAAGTTACAAGTAGCAATATGGTCGAGCCAGCACAAGAAAAGTGACAGAGAAACATAACGGGTGGACAAAACACAACACATGTGCAGGAGCTTGAACAAGCAGGAGCAAGAATAAAAGTTAGCCAAATACAACATGTGCAAGCTGGTCTCATAACAAAAGCAAAGTCAAAGCAATTTAGTCACAAGCATGAACAAACAAGAAAAAATGGACAATAATGTGATTTAACAAAGTCAGGGAACCATAGTTATGAAGCTCAGTGTGTTCAACACAATACAGGTCAATGAAGCATGTGCACAAACAAGAATACAACAACACAACAAGTCAGCCAAGTGACATGTCAACAACCAATTACAAGGAACAATGAAGAATGTACAAACTTATATACTAAAGAAAGTGAAGAGTTCAAGTGTTAATTCACAAGAAAGCTGAAGTGGTGCAAAACGCATGTATGCAAATAGCCCCAAGTTAAGGCAGGCACAAATTTCCAGTGCCAAGTATAAATATGAGTCACGCACACACACACACACACACATATACACACACACACACGGTTGCACATATATATGCTTGGAATCCAATACAAAACAAATATGCAGTGGAGAACCAATAGTAGTTTCAAGTTAAGCCAGGGAAATATACATGCATGGGAGCATGGAGCATTGACAAAGCAAACGGTTCGACACACAAAACAGTGCACAAGTAAGGACAAAGAGAAGCATTGAAATATACAACATGTATGGCACTATAAATATATATATATATATACACACATAAAATTGTGTGCATGTGTGTGTATATATATACTAAATTTATAAACATAGAAATACCAATATAATTTCACGCCAGTATAAACAGCAAAATGGTAACATGAAAATGCCCGTATACAAAGCAAAGCTTAGTCATGTATATGGCCAAGTCAATATGAAGATGCAAAATAGGACATAAAAGTTTGGGAAGTTTTCATGCTCAAAAGAAATTTTGCAAATTGTTTTTGGCAAGTATTTTTTTAAATCTGTGAAGAAATCAATTCACCATTCAATGCTTTCGGGAAAACAAATCATGGCTTTTTCCCAAAATTCTCATTAATTTTAGGCAAGAACTATTCACAATTTATTTCCAAAAGAAATTACAATAACATGTTCTTGGCATGTAATTGTTTCTTGGAAATGGTTTTAAGCATGAAAGAAATATTTTTCAAGGTTTTAAGGCATTCCTAAAACCACTCAAGTATCACCAATCATGTTTGGCAAGCTTTCTAGAAATATAAATATTTATATGGGCAAGAAAAAAATTCGATATTTGTTTCCTAAAATGAAAATCAACTCACAAATCCAAGGAGTTTGTTTCCAATTTTGAACAACACATCTTTGGCAAGAAAACATATACGACATACATTCAAGGGGCCAAAAAAACATATTAATTTGATTCTAGATTTTCATCCACCATTTAACAACAATCTACAAAGCAACAAATCACATATATCAATTTCAATCAAAGACGAGGAAACAAAGGGGACAAATTCACGCAGCAAGCAACTCAAGCCATTTTAAGCGAAATCGGAGATTTTAGGATTGTATAATCCTATTTAAACACCTTCTACATCATAGGCATTTTTCATTGAAAACCAAAATCATGAATTCACGAGCAATTCGAAAAACAAATCAGAAGGAACCCACGGTTTTCGATCGAGAATCCCCAAATCATTGACAAGCAAGATCAACGATAGCCGAAGACAACCAGAGAACTTCTTTCCAGCAATTGAAGTCAAGATTTGGGGGGAGGAGGTTTTGTAATCCCTAATTTCATATAAAGTCGTCCAACATTTTTGAGAGAGATTTTTGCAAAAGGTTTGCAAATAAAAAAAGGGCCGGGTATATTTTTGTAAAGGAGGGATTTTTTTATTTTTTTTATTGTGTTTTTTTCTTTTGTAACCATTCTTTGTTTTCTAGTTTTTCTGTAAAAACTAGGTTTGCTAGTTATAGGATTTTAACTAGGGTTAGCTATGGGTTTGTAGCTAGGGGAAAAATCTGGTTTTGGGAATAGAAATCAGTACAGGGCTTTTGAGCGTAGAATTAGAACAACAGTAGGTTTTGTGAGTGTACAAGACTGTATAGGCGACTAGCAAAGGAGTCGCGAGTTTATAGGTTTTTGTATGCGAGTGTTTGTTTTTTCTTCTAGTAAAAACCTTGGGCAATGCAATAGCAGGCAAGATTTGTCGAAGCTCGGTAAAATCTGTGTTATTTACTTTCTACATTTCTTTCTCTACTGCAATCTGAGTTCTGATATTTTTAATATCTCGATTAAATTCAATTAACACTATTCACCCCCGTCTATGGTTAATCTAGATCCAACAAGTGGTATCAAAGCTAGTATATGGTAACAACATGGTAGGGTGTTCTCGCTCTATGATCAAGTGGCGAAGTATTGACTCTTGTCCCTACATGCCCCGTTGGGTTATCCTGTGTCAAGAGACAAGACGTAGAATCAGTCTCTAAGGTACCCTTGTTGGCTACCTAGGTAGTATTAAAATCCCCGTTAGCGGAGACAACAAGTGGTATCAGAGTAGGTATTCCATTAACTATAGGGTCGTGGTGTTCCCTAGTTGTCAATCCAGTGAGGGTCAGTCCAGTCGTAGTCCAACTATTTTTAATGGTACAGATTTTTGAAATTGGAAATCAGAAATGTAATTCTATTTAAAATATGTTAATATTAAATGTTGGGATACTATTCCTAATGGGTATGATTTGGTATATAGGAAGGACAATGGGTTTATTTCTTATATTGCACAAATTTTATGTTCATATCTTGATGATGACCAATATAACCTTATCTCCCTTTGTTTGAAATCATAGGAAATCTAGAGTACTCTATGTAAATTGTATGGACAAAAGGAAGACAATTGCTTAAAACCCTGAAGTGTCAACTCATATTTAGAATTGTGCTTAAAAGGAGAAACAGATGAAAATTCAAATAGATCTAACATCCACTCTCTTTTATATATACATTGACAGGCTGGCATAGTCTTGTCTTTAGTCTTCTACCAGCTTCACAGTCAGTCTAATCTTCTGCTTACCTGTCACATGAACACACACAGTAAACTAGAACAAAAATATTTTTATATTCTAACAGATATAATTTTTATTTTAAAAATTTATTTGACTCAGAATTTTGGTGTGTTTCTCATCATTTTTCATGTCTTGGTCTGATTTATATGGACATCCATCTATGTCTAGACAACTTGTGATATTCACAGTGATACACAGTAAATACTACAAGGCAGACAGTATTTCTAGTGCTCACATACATACATACATACATATATTGTGCACTATACATGTATACACATACATATGCATGTATATACACATAATTCTGTGCAGGGACTATAAGGTCAAACATCGTGAATGGACATGAACTAAGAAATCCAGTACATATGCAGACATAAACATATATAGATACACACACACACACATTTTTGCATATATATACACACGCATAGTAGGAACAGTGGTTCAACAAGTTCAATGTACAACTCGACATGCAAACACAAAAATAAACAACATATACATATGGTCAACAACTTCATGGAAACAGTAGAACAAGTCTGGGTGAAGTTACAAGTAGCAATATGGTCGAGCCATGCACAAGAAAAGTGACAGAGCAACATACACAAGTGGATGGAACACAACATATGTACAGGAGCTTGCACAAAAGTCAGCCCAAATACAACATGTGCAAGCCAATCTCATAACAAAAGCAAAATCAAAGCAATTCACACAAGCATGGATGAAACAAGCAAAAATGGACAATAATGTGATTAAACCAAGTCCGGGAGTCAGAGTGATGAAGCTCTGTGTGTTGAACACAATATAGGTCAGTGGAGCAAGTACACAAACAAGAATATAACAACATAATAGGTCAGCCAAGTGACATGTTAAAAACCAATTACAAGGAACAGTGAAGCATGTACAAACTTATGTACTGAAGAAAGTGAAGAGCTCAAGTGTCAATTCTTAAGAAAACTAAAGTGGAGCAAACACATGTATGCAAACAGCCCCAAGTCAAAGCAGACGCAAATTTCCAATGCTTAGTGTTAATATGAGTCACACACACACACACATATATATACATGGTTGTACATATATATGCATGGAATCTAATGCTAAATAAATATGCAATAGAGAAACAATAGCAGTTTCAAGTCAAGCCAGGGAAATATACATGCACAGGAGCCTGGAGAATTGACAAAGCAAATGGTTCGATGCACAAAATAGTGCACAAGCAAGGATAAAGAGCAGCAATGAAATATTAAACAAGTATAGCACTATATAAATATATATACACACACAACTGTGTGCATGTATGGATGTGTATATATACTGCATTTATAAACATAGAAATGCTAACACCATGCCAGAATTTCATGCCAGTATAAACAACAAAATGGTAACATGAAAATACCTATGTACAAAGCAAAGCCTAGACATGTACATGGCCAAGTCAATATGAAGATGAAAAACTCGACAGAAAAGTTTGGGAAGCTTTCATGCTCAAAAGAAATTATGCAAATTGTTTTTGGCAAGCATTTTTTTAAATATGTCAAGAAATCAATTCACCATTTAATGCTTTCAAAAAAAATCATGGGTTTCACCAGAAATACTCATTAATTTTGGGAAAGAACTATTCATAATTTATTTCCAAAAGAAATTACATTAACATGTTTTTGGCATGTTATTGTTTCTTGGAAATGGATTTGAATAGGAAAGAAATATTTGTCAAGGTTTTAAGCATTCCAAAAACCATACAAGTACCCCAATCATTTTTGGTAAGCTTTCCAAAAATCTGAATGTTTATATAGGTAAGAAAACAATTTGATATTTGTTTCCAGAAATGAAAAGAAACTCATAAATCCAAGTAGTTTATTTCCAATTTTAAACAACACATCTTTGACAAGAAAACCTATACGACGTACATTTAAGGGGCCACAAAAACATATTGATTTTATTCCAGATTTTCATCCACCATTTCATGGCAATTTACAAGGCAACAAATCACATAAATATCAATTTCAATCAAAGCTGAGGAAACAAAGGGTAAAATTAACGCAGCAATCAAGTCAAGCCATTTCAAGCGAAATTAAAGATTTTAGGATTGTATAAACCTATTTAAACACCATCTACATCACATGCATTTTTCATTGAAAACCAAAATCATCAATTCAAGAGCAATTCGAAAAAACCAATCAGAAATAACTCACGGTTTTCCATCGAGATTCCCCCAATCATTAACAAGCAAGATCATAGACAACCAAAGACAACCAGATAACTTCTTTCCAGCAATCAAAGTCGAGATTTGAGGGGTTTTGGGAAACCATAATTTTAATTGAAGTCGACCGACATTTTTGGAAGAGATTTTTGTAAAGGTTTATTTTTTTATTATTGTGTTGTTTTTTATTTTGTAATCGTTCTTTGTTTTCTAGTTTATTATGTAAAAACTAGGTTTACTAGTTATAGGATTTTAACTAGGGTTTAATAGTTACGGGCTTGCAGCTAGGGGAATATTTGGTTTCAGGGACAGAAATCAATACAGGGTTTTTGAGCGTAGAATTAGAACAGCAGCAGGTATTACGAGTGTACAAGACTATATAAGCGGTTAGCGAGGGTGTCGCGAGTTTATATGTTTTTGTATGCAAAAGTTTGTTTTTAATTCTAGTAAAAACCTTAGGGAACACAATAGTAGGCAGGGTTGCCAAAGCTGGGTAAAATCTGTGTTATTTACTTTCTACATTCATTTTCTGTACTACAATCTGGGTTCTGATATTTTTTAATATTTCGATAAAATTCAATAAACCCTTATCATCCCCCTCTAAGGTTAATCTAGATCCAACAGTTGATGCAAGGGGTTAGCTCCCAAGGAAGTTAAACGAGATTTGTTATTTCTTATTATACCTAAACTAACATAGAAAATGGTATATGTTTGTATGTTATGCATCTTCATTTTTATCTTGAAAGTTCAAAAAAGGCCACGCCACACTAAGTGTCTAAGTGTCATTACTTTCTAGCATTAACTATAATATGTAAAAGTGATGGTCAGTATACCAATCTTGAATCAGATAAAAACCTTCACCACTACCAACCTAATGCATATTTAAAGAAGTACCAGTGGCTGACTTTTATGTCTTGTAACTCCAATTATTGGGTATTCTTTTGAATCTTTAGTTAGTGTTTAACGGGAAGTGCTAGCTAAAAGATATATTTATATGGAATCACTGGAATATTTTGTATCTTAGAAAATGATAGATGTAGTTTGGTCTGCTTCATGTCCTATATGAGAAATTTTAAAACTGCCTAGGTTGATCATTCTCACTTGGATAATATGCATTATCATCCTATATTTTTTTTCTTTATCATTAGCTAGTTCACACCAGAACACGTTCAGAACATGTAGATTATTCCAAACATGTTTGTATATGTGTAATATGAGATCATTAAGTTGGATGTGTCCACACATTAAATGTCAAACAAAAATTATTTAATGGTTTTTTTACATTGCATGATTTCTTCCCTCCTATATAGCTTATTTTTCCATGTATACGGAGCCTTCCCAACTTTTTTCGATTACCGTTAAAATTAATTCCTAAATATTTACATACCTTTCATTTTGTGTCAATAATGATTTTTTCCATTGGCCAAGCTATGGGAGCGGCAAAGGCATCTTCCATGCAGTTAGAGCCGATTTGGTTTCCATAGCTCTGAATTTGGAACTTTTGCATGTTCAACCCAAACTTTTATAACATGATGTCCCAAGTAGACCACCGCTATCGGATCAGTTGATGCAATAGTTCCTTCTACCACTATATCTTTTCCATCCACATGGATCAACTTGCATTTGGCATCATTTTTCATGGTTGCAATTGGCTGAAAGAAAGAAAAAGATAATTATGCAAAATATATACATACACATTAAATAAACTTTCATATGCAATTAACTTCTTCAATTTTGAAAACTAATACTTACTTGTTGTGATTTATTCCTGAACATATATGTGTATTTCAAGGTTGAAGTTACGTGATTTTCTATCATGACGACTCTCAGTAAGATTTTCTTTATCAGCTTCTACTTTTGATCATGGCTATGCTGCTTTCCTACCAACTGCATCTCCAATGCATGGCATATCAAATGTGGGTCGTTACAAATAAGCATCTTTATTTATTACATTGTCCACCCAAATCACAATGGTAGACGAACTGAGCGGAGAACAATTAATAGTAAATTTTGGGTCATCGTTGTAGATTCTTCCTTCGGAAGATACACCTTCACCCTCACTCGAACCATAAATCTTGCAATTTTCTTAGATCTTGCTGATACACTAAAAGAAGAAGTGTAATTTAAGAGTTTAGTATGCTATCTAAAAACAAGCATCCCTAAATCTTTCATTAAACGAACAGGAGAGCAGTGATCAAAATAACAAATATATTTTAAATTTATATTTAGATCGGTGGCGTGCTCGCATGCTACATAAAATGTATACAAACTTTGTCCCTAGGTTGGCCCTCCTAAAGTTCCTAGAGGAAGTGGACATTTCGGTAAACTATCCTACTATGTTATTGCCATATCTAGACCACTTTCCGAGAAGGACCCATATACCTACTTCAAATCTAATAAGGGAGGGTCCCACGACTTTGGTCCACATCCAAAGAATAAACCATCGGAATGGTTCTAGTCCTAACTACTTAAGACCCAAACTAGATAAGAAAAGAGTCAGCCACTTAAGACTTTCTCAAGGCATAGTAAACCTTCCTATCCACACGCATGGTAGGTATATATCTACAAACACAAGACCTCTCACATTAAACCGTCTACCTATAGATGTTGGATATGTCAGGAGGTTCCGGGAAAACTTTACTACAAGTGGGTTTAACCTCAGGCCATAATGTACTAATTTAAATGGATCATGACACCTAGAACTCTCACATTAGCGTTGCCTATTTGTGGTTGCTGGATTTTCCAGTCGGTTCCGGGAAGACTTCTATCACAAATGGCAACGAACCCCGTGTCTGTGTGTCACTATTTAATATATATATAAGCCATTTTATACACACGCATAAACAATAATTTATATGGGGGCATTTCAAATTCAAATCTTAAACTAATCGCATTTACTACGTCATTATTACACTAATTACGTTAATTATGCTATATAAGTAGAATATTTAATACGTATAACTAAGGCTAGTTTTTGTATGAACGAGAGAACATTTTTACGAGGTAAAATTTTCAACTTGTCTACATTCAAGGCATACAAGTTAATTCCCATATCAGACCGCTACAAACTTGACATAATCGCATAACTACAGATAGCGGTAATGGAAAAAATACAACTTACAATTCAAAATTGCATCCTAGGCTTGTCAGAATAATTCAAGTAATGAATCAAGAACAAGGTATAAATTTACTTCATTATATATATATATACATGTACATATAAATACATACATATATATACATAAACATCTATTTATCTAATTTACCCTTTCTTATGTTGTACATAAAAAACGTTGATATTTGATTTGTTTCAAATCTGAATACGTTCGAATTATCCATTAAGAATGGATATCCAAACTTATTTAAATAATAAAACTAAATCAAATGCGAACCTTTTTACATTAGAATCATTTTTAAATTAAAAGGATAAGCCAAATCAAATAAAATTAAATCACCCAAAATATTCTTTGTCCATAATTCGAACAAATTCACAAACCCAATGTCAATTGACAATTCTTACGAAACATGTATAAAAAAGAAGATTTGGGGTTTTTACAGCTTGATAGTATCGTTAATCCAAATCTTCCTAGGCTAATAATTCATATAATAATTACAAATGTATAAAATGCCTAAACGATACTATTTCTACTTACATGACAGTATGGAAAAACCATAGATCTGACGAAGTTTACCTATTTGATGAGAACTCCAATCTCTAGAAATATACATACATACATACATATATATATATATATAAGAATTAAATAGTTAGAATTCTTATATATATATATATATAAATCTTTTTATTCCAGATATAGATCCTATTAAATTTTATAAGAAAAGAGATTAAATAGAAAATAGATTTAAGAGAGAAAGAAGAAAAACCTATTATGAATTTCTCTGGAATCAATAACAGAGTGGAGGCACAGATAGAGAGAGTGACTATGTTTAGTTCTGGAGTCTAGGGTGTTATTTATAGGTGTGTGTATGGGTAAATAAGAACCGTAGGACTATTAAGATTTAATTCCTAGTTGTTATTCTTATAAACTAACACCAAATCTTGACCCAAACCAAGCCTTGCTGTGCATAGGCTGCGTTAGGCGGTCGACTGCTCCCTTAGAAGGGCGGTCAGCCGGCGGTCGACACCCCTCTAGTGGGGAGGTTGACCCTTTAGTCATAGTTTTCCTAGTAAACATATGTGGGGCAGGAAAGATTTTCATTATATAATGTTAATCAATTCTATTTATTTCTTTCCTTTTAAACATTATTCTTGTCCCCTGCTGCATATTTTTATATACACACAAATTCAATTTGGATGGAATATTACAATAATTCATTTATTATCCATATATTATTCCATATACTGTGTTATATATGTATGTATATATATATATATATATATATAACGTTCAATTTATTTTAAGTGTAATCTTTTCATACGGTTTCGATTTCTGGCATATTATATATGGAAATTCGTTAGAATTTTGTCATGAAGACAACTATGATATTTTCGTGACCAAATTCCTAATGCTGCAAAATTCCATTTTTCAACCCTTTACTACATAATTAACTTATTGTGGATTATTATTATTAACAACTTTGTTTTCGGTATATTTTTTACAGGGTGTTACATTCTTCCCCTCTTTAAATATATTTCGTCGCAAAATCTGTTTTTAGGGGCGAAATACACAACTCGCACTAAACATCAATGTGCCATGTTATTTTTAATTTGTCCATAGACATCCATGACTCGCATCGATTATGAACTACAGATTTACTAAAGTGGGCTCAAATGCTAGTGTGTATGCGAGATAAGTGATGTAGTATGTATGCAAAACATCCTAATATACATATATTTCTATATGTATGCGTTGTACAATTGTATTTCATCCATTTCCTATCATCCAATCTAGCAACCACAATGCATCCATAAATGTAGATTAGAGGAAAAATTGCCTAAGAAAAGCTTTTGGTGGGTCTGTCTCATCTTATCCTCAGTCTCCCATTTGCTTTCCACAGATCATTCCCCTATTGTACTCAGACTAGGCGAACTGTTTTATTGCTGGGTCTCTTGATTCCGTGCTTTATAATCTTTGCAAAGGCACAGGGAACCCTGGACTTCAACACGAGTTTTCCTGTGTCCCTAATTTCATCAAGCTCGAGTCTGATAGCAGAACCATAAAGGCACTTCCTCAGATGAGATACATGAAAAAGGTTATGGATTCCCGATAGACGCTCCGGGAGATCGATTCGATAGGCCAAAGATCCTATCCTCTTAATGATACGAAAAGGCCCAATAAATATGGGAGCCAACTTCCCGGTCTTTCCAAACCGAACAATCTTCATAAGACAGGATACTTTTATAAATACCTGGTCTTCCATATCGAGCTCAAGTTCCCTCCTTCTTTTATCGTCATATGATTTCTAGCGGTCTTAGGCTAACTTCGTTCTCTGCCTAATCAAAGAAATATTCTCCGTGGAATCACGGACGAAGTTTGGTTCGAGTAGAACCTTATTAGTAGTTTTCCACCAACAAGTTGATGATTTGCATGGCCTATCGTAAAGAGCTCCAAAAGGGGCTGTATCAATCGTCGGTTGAAAACTATTGTCATAAGTAAACTCCAAAAGTGGTAGGTGTTATTCTGAAACTCCTCCAAAGTCAATAATACAAGCTTTGAGCAAGTCTTCTAGGATCTGATTTACTCTTCCTGTCTGGCCATCTTTTTGCAGGTGATAAGCTGTACTTAAATTATGGGTCATTCCCAATGCTTCTTAAAAACTATTCCAAAATTCACTTGTAAATAAGGGATCTCTATTGCTTACTATACTAGATTGAATACCATGTAGTCTAACAACTTCTCTAATATACAACTAGGTGAATGAAGTTGCAGCCCTATTATTTTTTATTGGTATAAAGTGGGCACTCTTGGTCAAACGGTCTACTACCGCCCAAATAACCTCATTTTCCTTTTGGCTTCTTGGAAGCCCATCCATAAAATCCATGGAAATATGTTCCCACTTCCATATGGGAATCTCTAAGGGTAACAATAACCCTACGGGTTTTCCTTGCTCTGCTTTAACTTTTTAGCTGGTTAAACATTGGACTACTAACTTAGCTATCTCCTTTTTCATTCCTTCCCAAGGGAGATTCCTCTTCATATCTTTATACATTTTATCCCCTCCGGGGTGTATGGTCATCCTCGACATTTGACATTCTTCTAAAATTTCCTTCTTTTAACTCTTCATCCTTAGGCATGCAAAGTCGTTTGTCTCTAAGCAAACTTCCTTCATCGCTTATTGAATATTTGACTGAATGGGAAAGGTCTCCTTCTTCCCCACTTTCTCTTTCAAGGCTCTTATCTCTTTGTCAAGGTCTTGCAAACTCCAAATCTTTTCCCTCAGATTGGGTTTAACAAGCATAACTCTAAGAAAACCATTAGAAGCTACCGACAGGGGTTGCAAGTTAAAGTTAGAGAAAAACTCCAATTTTTTACATTTCAAAATTGCATTTAAAGATGCATACTTTCTACTCAACACGTCTAGTACAACATTTCCCTTACTTGAGATAGATTAGATTATAAAAGGGGAAATGTACTTCATTCATCGATGTTGCCTTAAGTTATGGTCAAGTTGAGAGAAAAAATATTTTAGAGATTTATGATTGGTAAAAAGTTCGAACTTCTCCCCTAAAAGAAAATGAGTCCACATCTTTAAAGTGAACACTACTACAGCAAGCTCCAGTTCATGAACTCGGTACCTTTTCTCTGGGTCTTTGTGTTATATATATATACTTAATGTTCAGTTTCTTTTAAGTGTAATCTTTTCATACGGGTTCGGTTTCTGACATATTATATATGAAAATTCATCAGAATTTCGTCATGAATACAATTGCTATATTTTCTTAGCCAAATTTATGATGCTGCAAAATTCCATTTTCATCCCTTTACTACTTTATTAACATATTGTGCATTTTTATTATTTGTTATTAACTTTGTTTTAGGTATATTTTTATGGGTTGTTACAGCATGAACCTGTATGCTTAATAGCCTGTGATGAATTATTACACTTTTTATTTTATTCTGCCTTGGATTGGGGAATAAAACTAACTTAATAAATATAATCAAATTGAGGCTAAATTGAGTATGTTGAAAATTGCAATTAAGAAGGGAATAATTGGATTAAGTCTAATTTGGGTTGTATAAATGCTTAATGAAACAGCTTATAATAGAAGTTGGAATGTAATCGGAAAATTGCATAAATATGATAATTGGAAATAATAATAAACCCCCAATGGTTTATTTGCCATTTTAACATGACCCGGAATAATTGAAAAGGAAAATTAGGCTTAATATGTTCATATTGATTTACAGTTTGTGGGTAAATTACGATCCTAGAATTTCATCGTCAAGCTTTAATACTAACATATCGATCTACAGTGTGTGGGAAATTATGAGCCTAAAATAAGGCACATGATTTAATATTACATATGGAATTATAAGAATAAGTTATGGGCCTAATATCTATTAAATTATTTTAGAGGGGCCATATCAAAGGTGGAGATTTGGGCTTTATCATTTGTTGTGATCCATTCCATGTAGAATACACTTTTTTTTATCATTTTTGGTCTCAATATGAGGCAAGGTCATGCACCATGCTATTTTGTGGATGTACGTTGGTCCAATTGGAGGTGCGAGTGCATTCCAGCGGGTCATTATGTGTGCAATGGTCTGATTTGGGAACATAAGCCACTTTGACACCTATGGGTAAGGTTATGTCTTTTACTGGTGGGCTAGGGCCTGGTAAACCCAAACCCATATTAGGCATAGGTTAACTATGATTTGTTGCAGTCGATCGATTGGGTAGTATTAGGGAATTTCTTCCTAACTATTATTTCGTTTCGAATTTGTAGAACTGAAAAGCAGTCATCATTATCAAACCTTGTGAATGAGAACAATTACGTCTTTTATGATATCCATATCCTGCATATTCACTTTAAGGTGTGTGCAAACACTTACACTTGTATGATAATAGAACTGTTATTTTATGTATTTTCCTTTTCTTATGGGTCATGCTAGTAATCATAGCAGCTCCAGACTTTCTGTCTGATCCGTTTCTCCTTTCCCTCTATGTTTTTTCTTTCCCTCGGGCTCATGGGGAGGGAGAACATGGCTTGGATTGCTTAGTTGATTTATCTTAGAAGACTTTTGCATAGATGTATTTCTTTTCTTATTTATTTCCACGGTTTGCTTGAACCTTTTGGCAATTTGGGGATATTATTATTTTTGTACTCTGATATTTCTATTATGACTGAGATTTGAGACATGGTATTTTAAGATGATTTGGTTTGGATAAAATAAAAAGGATGGTTTTGTTATTTTAATGTAAATTGTCTTCTTCATCCGTTGTAATTTTATTACTTTATGTTTTGTGAAATCTTAGTCTCTGTGATGTTTATTTTCTTTATACTAACAATGCTCCATCTTTCTTAATGGAATCCTCTAGTGGGTGCCAATAAAGGGTATGGTGTCGCATTTGGCATTGGAGTCTAAGTTATCAGATCACTAAAATTTTATTTTAAATTAGAACTTTTTGAAAGAAAACCAGTACTCAAAAGCTAAAAAGTTATTTTTTTAAATTAATATATATCCCCTCTAGTCAAGCTACAACATTCCTTTGATTGCTTTGAATTCTAAATTTATATCCTTTCTTTTGTGCAACATGTCGGAATCCCCTAATCTTCCTGAGGGTGTTCCTATCCCTAGTTGGTTGCAATGATATTTAGAGGTTACGATGCCCGTTGAGGGACAGGAACATGTGCAGGTTTCAACACTCGCTGCGTTGGTTCCTCCTAACCCACCTATAGCTGCGATTTTTTCTAAGCTTTATAAGGACTACTATAACTTAGACGACAAGAATTTTAGGCTATTGAGATGTTCGTGGAGAGACCAAGAGGACTTTTGAGTTGTTGGAGCTTGAGGATAGAATGAAAATTCGACTAGCATCTTGGCAACTTAAGGAAGAATCCTCATTTTGGTGGGATACTATAGAGGATGAGAGAAGACATGTGGATTGGGACGTATTCAGAAATAGGTTTAAGATGAAATTGTTATCACCTGTTGAGAAGGGAATGCAGACGGAGCGGGTTTTGAGCTTGAAGAAAGTATATCTGCTGGTAGTGGAATACATCAACCAGCTCAATGAGTTATCAAGATTTGGCATGGATTTGGTTAACAAAAGAATGTTCAGTTTACGAGAGAATTGAATCAACCCTCTCCAAGGTTTGGCGATGACTCACATTCCTATGGGAGTAACATAAGAGGCTTTGATTGAGATGGCACTGGTGCATGAGGATAAGAAAGAAGAGGTTAAGGATGATAAGGGTGGAACTTCCAAGTTTTCTGGTCTTAAAATGAAATTTTGGAATAAAAAAATAAGAAGAACCAAGTCTGAAATCCTCATAAAGGGAAAATCAAGACTGGGATAAAGTGTCATGGGTGTGGAATACTAGAGCACCTCATTAGAGATTGGAGGAAGCTAAAAGGAAAGTGTTTTAATTGGGGACAGTCGGGACATCTGAGTAAGGCATGTCCACAAAAGACTGGATAGGGTACTAGTGCAAGAGCGACTCAAATGCATGTATTAGAGACAGCACTAACTAGCAGTGATTCGGATCGAGGTAGGAAAGTTCCAGTCAAAGGCATAATATCTACCGCTTATTTTCCTATATTGACTCTTATTAATTCGGGAGCTTCTCATTCTTTTGTTTCTAATATTTTGGTTGACTGTTTGCACTTAGAAATCTCAAACCGATTCCATAGTAGTTCAAACCCTATAAGTGGTTTGATGGACTTATCTGTAATTTATAAAGGCGTGAAAATTTCTATTTTAAGCATTGAGTTTGATTGTGATGCCTATGTATTGGTATTTTCTAGGTACAGTATGATATCTGGGATGGAATGGTCAGCAATGTATGGGGCTATCCTTGACTGCGAGAAGAGGGTCGTTAGATTGACGACTTGTAGTGGTAGGACCCTCAAAATTTCCTGTGACTCACGAGGGTCAGTCATTTTGAGTTTACTCTATTCCTTTAACTCTTCTACATATGATATTAGTTTGTACCCATTGTTTGTGAGTATCTGGATGTATTCGAGGAGGTTAGAGAATTGCCGCCTAAGCGAGAGATCGATTTCCAGATTTATCTTAGTGAGAACGCGAAGCCTGTAGCGCTAACTATTTGACATATGGCTCTGATAGAAAGGATAGAGTTGAGTAAGCAAGTAGGTGAGCTTAAAAGGGTTTTATCTGACAGAGTATTTCTATGTGGGGTGCACTGATTGTCTTTGCCATTAAGGCTCATGGTTCGCTCCGTTTAAGCTGGATTTTCTAGAATTAAATAAGCTCACAAAGAAGGATCGTTACTTGCTCCCTTGGATGGATGATTTGTTTGATCATTTGGTGGGAGCATCTATATCTCTTAGTTGGATTTGGCTTCCAGTTTCCATTAGTGATGTATGGCAGAGGATACATCAATAAAACGACACTTTCGAACACCCGATGGCTTCTTCATGTGGTTGGTAATCCCATTTGGGCTGACCAACACACCAAAGTATTTCATGGACTTGATAAGTAGCGTATTCAAAGATATTTTTAATAATTTTGTGGTAGTTTTTGTGGATGATATCCTTGTCTTCTCAAGGAACAAGGACGAACATGCTTCACATCTGGGAGAGATTCTCCGTACTCTACGAGTTCGTTAGTTAAGGCAAAATTCTCCAAGTGTCATTTTGAAATGAAAAATGTGCATTTCATAGGGAGTGTTGTCTCAAAAGATGGGTTAGCGGTTGATCCAACCAAGATAGTGACAGTACATGAATGGAGGACCCCCAAAAAACGCAGCTGAGCTGGGGTGATTTCTTGGCTTAATGGGTTACTACAGGAAGTTCATTTGGGACTTCGCATAGATCTCGGCTCCATTGACCCGACTTACTAAGAAGAATTTGGCTTTCTCTTGGGATATGGATTGTGAGGATGCCTTTCAAATATTGAAGAATTCTTCACTAGTACGCCAGTTTTGACATTACCTAATGGGTGTAAGATGTTCACACTTTATATCGGCGTTTGTGGTATTGGTCTAGGTGTGGTATAAATGCAAGTAGATAGAGTAGTGTGTTATTGCAGTAGGCAGCTAAGGGTTCATGAGAGGAAATACTCTATGTGTGATTTGTAGTTAGCTACAATACTATTCACACTTAAGTCTTGGAGATACTTCCAACTTAGTGAGAGATTTGAGCTCTTTACGGACCACAAGTCAATCAAGTATTTATTCCCTTAGAAGGATCTCAATTTGAAGCAACAAAGGTAGATGGAGTTCTTAGCATCATATGATTTAGAAATTTCTTATACCCCTAGCAAAGGGAATGTAATGGCTAATGCTTTAAGGAGACAGGTGGTGATACTGACTCCTTTATTCATTAAGTGGCGGAGCTTAGAGTATATAACCATATTTGATTTTCGACTAACTACGGACTATACTCCAAGATTGTTGGCATCTTCAGAGGTGCAACCTGCTTTGGTAGAGCAAATTGGGAAGAGGTAGAGAAAGGATCCTAAGCTTTTAGATATTTTGAATAAATTGAGCAAAGGAGAGGTTTCTGGACACCTCATTAGGTATATTGTAGATGGTAGATTATGTGTACCCTGCATGAATGATTGACAAATGCGGGATTAGCCGAGGCTCATCACTCTCGGATGACTATCCATCTAGGTAGTGATTAGATGTATCGTGATATGAGACAAATCTTTTATTGGACTGGCATGAAGAGGAGCATGGATAAGTATGTAGCTAGATGTGTGACTTGCCAAATAGTTAAGGCAGAGAAAAAGAAGCCCGGTGGACCGCTTCGGCCTTTGGATATACCATTATGAAAATAATAGTGTGCTCTTATGGATTCCGTCGATAGGTTATCTAGGTCGAGGAAGGACAACAACAACATTTGGGTCATCGTGGACCGATTGACTAACAGCATCCATTTCATCCTAATTAAGAGTAAGAGGATGGCTGCATGGTTGGCGCCTTTGTATATTCTCCAGATAGTTAGACTCCATGGTATTCCTTCGAGTAACGTAAGCGACAAAGACCTGAGTTTCACTTGTGAGCTTTGGAGGAGTCTACAAGAAGCTTTGGGAACGCAACTTGGGCTGAGCACCGCATATCCCCCTCAGACGAATGGACAGACTGAGAGGGTGAATAGGATTTTAGAGGACCCAGCGAGGATGTGTATTTTAGAATTTGGAGGGACATAGGAGGATCATTTACCCCTTATGGAATTTGCGTATAATAATAGTCTAGCATTGGCATGGAACACTTCGAGGCCTTATATGGACGACCTTGTCAATCTTCGATATGTTGGTAGGACTCGACAGGTGGCTTATTGGGTCAAAAATGATTAGGGAGACCTCTGATAAGGTTGATTTGATTAGGTGGAGGATGAAGGCGGCACAGAATAGGTAAAAGCCATATGTGGACAAAAGAATGACTGCCAAAGAGTTTTCTAATGGAGATTTGGTTTTCATCAACATTTTGTCATTGAGGAATGTTGTGAGGTTTGGCTTCGTGGGCAAGTTGACACCAAGGTTTGTTGGACCATTCCCGATCACGGAGAGGATAGGGTCAATGGCGTGTAAGGTACCAAAGGAGATATTGGGTGTTCATGATGTATTCATGTATCACACTTGGTGAAGTGCCAACACGATTCGCCAGTGGTGGTAGAATCTAATGCATTAAAGGGCGTGGAGATCGAGAGGGAGGCACCCATTCGACGACCTCCTTGGCGGATCATATATTTTGAGACCAAGAAGCTGAGAAACAAGGAAGTTAGATTAGTTAATGTTTAATGAGGGAGACGACCCTGACGAAACTACCTGGGAACCAGAGGAGAAGATGTGTATTTCTTATTCTTATCTTTTTGATGGTACGTTCCGATGTCTTTCCATCTTTAGTTATTATATTCTACCTTTCCAATTTTCTTTGAACTTGACCCTAGGAATAACCTATAGATGGTAGGATATGGTTGAAACATGTTATGTTTGATGGTTGCAAATGGATGCAAGTGGATGTAGTGTGTAACACCCCATGTCCATTAATGTCACTCACAAAGGGAATGCATCAATGTCCATGAAACGTTATTATTTGTATAGAACGGATAAATTACAAGAATAAATAAATAAAACAACACAGCGGAAGATATAACTTATTTTATTTCATCATAACTCAAAACGAGTTTGCATAAGTAGTTTCCAAAGCCATTACAACAGGATCAGTAGTCTTTTTCAAAAACATCAAAGTACATAAAGAAGCAAATACTTAAGTAACATAAATGCATAAATCTCCACTGAGCATAAGCAAAGCCATAAAGATGAGAGAGTCCCAAGAGATACATCTACTCTCTTCAAGCAACTGAAAGAAATCGGCACTAAGCTGTAGTATTCCCTCCTTGCAAACCTGAGGGGTGGGGGGAAGGGAAGAACAGAGGTGGAAAGAAAAGGGGGTCAGACATAAAGTCTGGCGAGTGCGATAACTTTAACAATATAATTATCAAAATAATCAGGCTAAGGCATAAGCTGGAAAATAGGGAAATGACTGTGAACAATTGGGTATGACAGAACAAAACGAGGAAATAAGATGTACCAAGATATCGTTAAAGGCGCCCCTAATCACTATAAGATAATTACTGTACTGCACCACCACTAGTCACCCTAAAGGTTGATCCCGCCTACAAAACTTAATAATGATAGTGGCAGTTCGTGTACCCCTAGCTGCCTTCATAGGTGCCGTCTGCCCCTATCTCCACTAGGTGTACCCAATACCCTCCCCATTCTAATTACAATATTTATTCATAATATGGTAGTTAAACTCCCAGGTGTCGTCTGCTCCTATCTCCACTAGGTGTACCCACTACCCTCCCCATTCTAATTACAATATTTATTCATAATGTGGTAGTTATACTCCTAGCTGTCTTCATAGGTGCCGTCTGCTCCTATCTCCACTAGGTTACCACTACCTTCCCCATTCGATCGGCTCCCTAACTCGTATATACCCGTGCTGGCCCCATAGTGGGGTGTATTACTCCCTAAAGTGGCAACCCGATACAACCAAAAATGCACGGCTTATATCTACACGATGCAACAACGTCTTACCTACCAGGCCGGGCCCACACACGCATATGAACCCGTTGGACTTGTGTTGCCACCGCTAACCCGTTTTGACCTCTTACAATCAAATCCAGTACGCGTGCCCCGTCCTCGACTTGGGTCGAGCCCACAAAGGTACTTAATGGGTTACTGGTTTGAAAAGGGCCCGCACATAAGCTTTCCCCCTATGCTTGGTCCCCACTAAAATTTCCCACTTAACCCCTCTTATTCATGTCTTCTTACATGTTTCAACTTGGTTAAGTGTTTATGATTATATCCCACATGTCACCCATGTTACTTACTCAAAAAAATCAACATCTGTTATTGGTTAAGCTTGTCTTAACCCTATCCACGTATCAAATTATTGGTTAAGTTTGTCTTAACCCTACCCACTTATCAAATTATTGGTTAAGTTAGTCTTAACCCTTTTACTTAGTTTATGATTAGGTACTTCTTAGTCCATAGATACATTAGTTAAGAGAATAACTCCCTAAGTACCAACCTCGAAGACTGAGATCAACATTAGATCGTAACTCAGAGAATCACTCACTCAACCAAACTTCTGTTTGTCATCCATATTTGTCTTTAATCAACATTAATTATTGAGACACCTAATCGTATTTCACATGCCACCCAAGGCACCCACTTAATTTCACATGCCACCCAAGGCACCCACTTAACCCCTCATGTCCCACTACATGTTTATCTGGTTAAGTGTTTCTTAATTCATTAAGACCGTAATCTTATAAAGACCTCCCACATTAGACTGGCATTTGTGGCAGCTGGATTTGCCGGGCGGGTCTGGGCAGTCTTACACCACAAACGAGCCTAACCTCGTGTCTTTACAATTGTTACGAATTTAATTTATGACATTAGACTGGCATTTGTGGCAGCTGGGTTTGCCGGGCTGGTCCGGGCAGTCTTACACCACAAAAGAGTCTAACCTCGTGTCCTATGCAATTAATTACACATAATTTATTACCCCCAATTTGAATTAATTTCCCTATTCAAATTGTCAATCAATTACAAATTTAACTATGCCCATAATTGACTCAATTATGTCCATCTATTTATGGTATATAAAATTATACCAATTAACATCACATTTAAGGCATTTATGCCAATTCTCAATATTAAATCTTTTAATATTATCCCATTGCCCCACGTTGTACGTTCATTCGTTTATTGTGAAATATACGTTAGACTCGAATAGTTTAACTTATGGAATAAAGAGAAAACATCACAACATGCATAGAATAAAACTAGATCTAAACATAAGGGGTGAACTTGCATGTGTGAATAAGATTTTTCATCTAAAACTTGCATAGGCCAATAGTCACAAACTTGCAAAAATATGGATGTCATAGATCTAATCATAAGGTGTAAATTTGCATAGGCAATAGTCACAAACTTGCATAACTATGGATGTCATAGATCTAATCATAAGGTGTAAACTTGCATAGGCAATAGTCACAAACTTGCATAACTATGGATGTCACAGATCTAATCATAAGGTTTAAACTTGCATATGTGATTTATACAACATAGACTATGATGTAAACTTGCATCTAACTCACATATGTCATAGCCTAACTTTAGATCCAATTTACACATAAAATAGATGTCATGAAACATGTAAGGTTGTATATGATTCTCACTAACTTGCATATGATTCAGATATAAATTAACATCTAGACTTGCTTACATACATACATACATACATACATACATATATATGATTTAACATATGAATTAGCTCCAACAACATAACCAAACAAGCATATGAAACATCATTATGAATCATAGATTTACAACATAGATGATAACATCACAGCTTTACAATATAGATAATAACATCACAGAATTTACAACATAGATGATAACCTCATAGACATAGATAATAACATACGGTCAATGATTCACAACATAACCATGTAATCCAAATCATAGCTTAATCCAATTAATTTGTTAATTATATTATTAAAGAAATCAAACTCACAAAAAAAGGTATTGCGTTCTGAAATCTGAGTTCTAAAATTGATTTAGCTCGCCTTTGTAGTAGATTCGTTATTGTTTAGATTAGAGTTGAATAGAACTGAATTGATTAGCTTTGATTTCCCTCTAGTTGGTGGCGGCTACTTTAGGTTACAAGATGACAGCATAACGGCCATGATTCAGATTTTAATTTGATTTTAGGGTTTGAGTCTACCCATGTTTATATAGAATTTCAATTTAATTATAGCCGTCGGATGATCTTAGGGTTAATCAAAACCACTCAGTCAGGATAGGGTGACACCTGAGCCCTAGTGACTCAGCAAGGACTCAGCAAGGAGTCACAATATGGATCAGACTGCCCCAGAAAGCTGTGCAGGCCTGCTGCTCAGCCTGGGCGCACTTGGCAAGTGCGCCAGTGCAATATTTGTACTGGCACACTTCCCAAGTGCGCCAGTGCAATTTTTTTCTTCTTATTTTCTTCGTTCATCCATATCTCCTTCATCCGGTATCCGTTTCCCGCAAACTCGGACTCCATCTCAACTAGAATTCCGAGACGAACACAATGGCGCAACCCATATCCCTTAATTCTCACATCTGAGATTAATTATTCTTGAATTTAGTTAATTCGATTATTTAAAAATTCGGGGTGTTATGTTTTCCCCTACTTAAAGGATTTCATCCTCGAAATCTCTAAGTCAAGAAGAACGTATCCTACCATCCAATCATCCATCTACTCAACCGTCAACCACTAGCAACCATGGTCCTTAAAAGATTTCTAATGAATTTCATGTACATATGCATAGTGTGTGTATATGTCCTTATACTAATGCTAAATCAGGCGGTCCACTGATTCGGTCGACCTCCTTAATGCAAATAATGATAGTGCCATGTATCCATCATGTATGCACAGAATCCTATACATATAATTACTACATGTGCGCACAACCATCCACATAAATGCAACATCCATATGATACACACATTCAATGTACATTCATTTTACTAAATACATCCATTTATATGCAATATGGAATATGAAAGTGACTGAGCCGATCTAGTGCCTAAAGTGTGTGTATATGCATCCACCAGCAACCACTAGCAAACACTTGCATCCACATGCATCCATCATACATAACATGACTCAAACACATGTTTCAACCATAGGACTACCCTATCTAAAGGTCAAAGATACTAGCGAGAGAATATACTAAGGATAAAACAAGTACAAGCTAAGCGATAAAGGAGAAATTAAAAGACATATCCTCGAAAAGAAAAGGGTACAATGAACGTATCTTCTCTTCCGTCTCCCAAGTAGCGTTGCTCTAATCATCTCCCCATTGCACTTTGACTAGCTTGACCTCTCGATTCCTCAACTTCTTAATCTCCGACCCAAGAATGCATGTAGGAGCTCGTCGAATCGTCACATCACGCTCTATCTCCACCTCTCTAAGCAAGCTCGGCACTACCACTTCCACGGTCTCGTGCAAGCACTTCCTCATATGGAATACATGGAATACGTCGTGTACACCACTAGGTATCTCAAGAAACTCTACTCTATACACCATCTGTCCAATCCTCTCCTAGAAAACTTCTTATTTCCATTGCTTTTCTTGGAACCTTCAATTCTTGGATTGCTGCCACCTTCGCGGGATCCACAGCTATCCCTTCCTTAGAGACCACATGTCCTAAGAATGCTGCCTTCTTCCTCAAAAAAAATAGCATCAGCATAGGGTCCTGAACAATCCATTACTTCACATCCCACTCGAGTCATCTCATAACCCTATTGAATCTAACTTGGGGCAGCCCATACCATCGAATAGTCGTATCATGTCACGGCTGCACATCACTTCTCGAGAAAACTAGGATGTCATGCAATGAAAATCGCCACAGCTATTTATCTCACACAAACCATCCTAGTCGAACTTGACATTCCCCATGAACAAGCCCCAAAGGCCTAAACCAATATCAGACAAGCACCTAAGGAATATCTCCTCCGAATTTGGACAATCTACGTGAGATGATACTAGCAAAGCAACCAAACAATTGAGCACCCCACTCCGATATACTACGTCTTATGAACCCCTTCTCAAGCAACTCCCCTACTTGCTTATTGAGCTCTCTCCTCTCACGAGGAGCCATGTGGCGTACTGGAAGAGATACTGGTTTTGCATTATCTATAAGATAAATACGAAAGTCTATCTCACGCCTCAAGGGTGAACCTCGAATCTCTTTGAAGACGTTACTATATTCATGGACCACACGAACGGATTTCAAATCATCATTGGATACGTCAAGATATTCTAGGTAACTAAGCATTACTGGACCTCTAGGGTCACAAGAAATATCAAGGGTCTTTCCACAACGAGTCAAAAATCTAACTACCCTTCTCTTACAATCTAGGATGGCATCGTATCTAGCTAGCCAATCCATACCTAGAATCAAGCCGTAACCCATGAAGCTAAGAACTAAGGCGTTGCATTCAAACCCAACGCCCAAGATAAACACTCTCAAATCCCGACAAATCATAGAAAGATGAGCCGAACCACCAATAGGATTTGAGACTACTATGGGATTTGAAACTATACTAGTATTTAGGTGCAGTGTTTCAACTAACGAAGCAGATACAAACAAGTGTGATATGCCAGAGTCAAACAAAATATGAACAGGATGGTCAAACAGAAAAACTAAACTTTCAACGTAAATTGTTCTACCTCGTTCTTGCAGCGGTGGGGCCATGAGAGCCTGGACCTGGCCCCTTGCCTGCCCTGGTGCCATGAGAGCCTGAAGCTGCCCTCCCGAGGTAGACCCTTGTCCTTATTTCCTTGGGCAGTCCTTAACTAGATGACCTGCCTCTCCACAGTGGAAACAACCAGTCTTCTTCGTTTTCCGACAGTCATTACTCAGATGACCTGGTGTCCCACAATTAAAGCACTTCTTCTTTCCCTTGCCATTGTTGTCTTTACCACCCTTCGTGTTCTGCTGTTGCTGTTGCGATTTTTGATCCCCTTTCTTCTCGGGTGCTTTATTAGCATTGGCGCCTTTCTCTTCTTCATGCATAAGCGCCATGTCAACTAGTCTCTCAAAGGTAGCCCCCATAGGGATGTGGTTCATAGCTAACCCATGTAGTGGCTCGTTCAAACCCTTAACAAATCTCAGGGCCTTCTTTTCGGGTGTATTCACCATGTCCAAGCCAAACCTCACCAACTGATTAAACTTGTTGACGTACTCTTTTACTGACAGATTCCCTTGCTTTAACGCCAAAAATCTTTCCATATATAAATTCTCTTCAGCCCGTGAGAGAAACTTTTCCTCAAACCTACGCCTGAAATCTGGCCATGTATCAACTGGACGCTCTCCATTAGTAACTTCCTACCAAAACATAGCTTCGTCCTTCATCAACCATGCAGCCAATTGGACCTTCTTACAATCGTCCAAATCGAAGATGCAAAACAGATCCTCCACTTCTTTCAACCAATTTCTAGCTTCAATGAACGTTTCTGATCCACTAAAAGATTTTCCACCCATCGAACGAAAATCTTTACATATCTTAGAGAAGGTATCTCCACGCGGAGGAATGACAGGAGCTGGGGGAGGAGGAGGAGGAATGTTGGCCGGTTCCGCGGTAGCATCCCTAGCCTCGAGATATTGACAAAACCAACCGGGTACATGAACACCCTCTGGTATCTCAGATGCTCCAGACATGCTGAAAAGAAAAAGAAAGTGTTTTAAAACAAGGGAAGCGAAAGAGAGATGTATGGCTTACGGGGATTATGCTCTTTTCCTTGAAAATAGCTTCTTTAAAACAAGTTTTTGAAAATACTTTCTAGGAAAATAATGCTTTTGAAAACACTTTTCAAAACTTTTTATCTGTTCTTGTAACCATAGCTCTGATACCACGTGTAACACCCCACGTCCATTAATGTCACTCACAAAGGGAATGCATCAATGTCCATGAAGCGTTATTGTTTGTGTAGAACAGATAAATTACAAGAATAAATAAATAAAACAACACATTAGAAGATAAAACTTATTTTATTTCATCATAACTCAAAACGAGTTTACATAAGTAGTTTCCAAAGCCATTACAACAAGATCAGTAGTCTTTTTCAAAAACTTCAAAGTACATAAAGAAGAAAATATTTAAATAACATAAATGCATAAATCCCCACCGAGCATAAGCAAAGCCATAAAGATGAGAGAGTCCCAAGCGATACATCTACTCTCTTCAAGCAACTGAAAGAAATCGGCACTAAGCTGTAGTATTCCCTCCTTGCAAACCTGAGGGGGGGGGGGGGTGGGAAGAAAAGAGGTGGAAAGAAAAGGGGGTCAGACATAAAGTCTGGCGAGTGCGATAACTTTAACAATATAATTATCAAAATAACTAGGCTAAGGCATAAGCTGGAAAATAAGGAAATGACTGTGAACAATTGGGTATGACAGAACAAAACGAGGAAATAAGATGTACCAAGATACCGTTAAAGGCGCCCCTAATCACTATAAGATAATTACTATACTGCACCCCCACTAGTCACCCTAAAGGTTGATCCCGCCTACAAAACTTAATAATGATAATGGCAGTTCGTGTACCCCTAGCTGCCTTCATAGGTGTCGTCTGCCCCTATCTCCGCTAGATGTACCCAGTACCCTCCCCATTCTAATTGCAATATTTATTCATAATATAGTGGTTATACTCCTAGCTGTCTTCATAGGTACCGTCTGCTCCTATCTCCACTAAGTGTACCCACTACACTCCCCATTCTAATTACAATATTCATTCATAATATGGTAGTTATACTCCAAGCTGTCTTCATAGGTGTCGTCTGCTCCTATCTCCACTAGGTGTACCCACTACCTTCCCCATTCGATCGGCTCCCTAACTCGTATATACCCATGCTAGCCCCACAGTGGGGTGCATCACTCCCCAAAGTGGCAACCCGATACAACAAAAAATGCACGGTTTATATCTACACGATGCAACAACGTCTTACCTACCAGCCCGGGCCCACACACGCATATGAATCCGTTGGACTTGCATTGCCACCGCTAACCCGTTTTGACCTCTTACAATCAAATCCAGTACGCGTGTCCCGTCCTCGACTTGGGTCGAGCCCACAACGGTACTTGATGGGTTACTGGTTTGAAAAGGGCCCCCACACAAGCTTTCCCCCCTATGCTTGGTCCCCACTAGAATTTCCCACTTAACCCCTCTTATTCATGTCTTCTTACATGTTTCAACTTGCTTAAGTGTTTATAATTATATCCCACATGTCACCCATGTTGTTACTTACTCAACAAATCAACATGTGTTATTGGTTAAGCTTGTCTTAACCCTATCCACTTATCAAATTATTGGTTAAGTTTGTCTTAACCCTACCCACTTATCAAATTATTGGTTAAGTTTGTCCTAACCCTTTTACTTAGTTTATGATTAGGTACTTCTTAATCCACAAATACATTGGTTAAGAGAATAACTCCCTAAGTACCATCCCCGAAGACCGAGATCAACATCAGATCGTTACTCAAAGAATCACTCACTCAACCAAACTTCTGTTTGTCATCCATATTTGTCTTTAATCAGCATTAATTATTGAGACACCTAATCGTATTTCACATGCCACCCAAGGCACCCACTTAACCCCTCATGTCCCACTACATGTTTATCTGGTTAAGTGTTTCTTAATTCATTAAGACGGTAACCTTATAAAGACCTCCCGCATTAGACTGGCATTTGTGGCAGCTGGATTTGCCGGGCGGGTCCGGGCAGTCTTACACCACAAACGAGCCTAACCTCGTGTCTTTACAATTGTTACACATTTAATTTATGCCTTAAACCTCTCACACTAGACTGGCATTGCGGCAACTGGATTTGCCGGGCGGGTCCGGGCAGTCTTACACCACAAAAGAGTCTAACCTTGTGTCTTATGCAATTAATTACACATAATTAATTACCACCAATTTGAATTAATTTCCCTATTCAAATTGTCAATCAATTACAAATTTAACTATGTCCATAATTGACTCTATTATGTTCATCTATTTATGGTATATAAAATTAAACCAATTAACATCACATTTAAGGCATTTATGCCAATTCTCAATATTAAATCTTTTAATATTATCCCATTGCCCCACGTTGTACATTTGTTCGTTTAATGTGAAATATACGTTAGACTTGAATAGTCTAACTTATGGAATAAAGAGAAAACATCACAACATGCATAGAATAAAACTAGATCTAAACATAAGGGGTGAACTTGCATGTGTGAATAAGGTTTTTCATCTAAAACTTGCATAGGCCAATAGTCACAAACTTGCATAACTATGGATGTCATAGATCTAATCATAAGGTGTAAACTTGCATAGGCAATAGTCACAAACTTGCATAACTATGGATGTCATGGATATAATCATAAGGTGTAAACTTGCATAGGCAATAGTAACAAACTTGCATAACTATGGATGTCATAGATCTAATCATAAGGTGTAAAGTTGCATATGTGATTTATACAATATAGACTATGATGTAAACTTGCATCTAACTCACATATGTCATAGCCTAACTTTAGATCCAATTTACACATAAAATAGATGTCATGAAACATGTAAGGTTGTATATGATTCTCACTAACTTTCATATGATTCAGATCTAAATTAACATCTAGACTTGCATACATACATACATATGATTTAACATATGAATTAGCTCCAACAACATAACCAAACTAGCATATGAAACATCATTATGAATCATAGATTTACAACATAGATGATAACATCACAGCTTAACAACATAGATAATAACATCATTGAATTTACAACATAGATGATAACCTCATAGAGTTTACAACATAGATAATAACATACGGTCAATGATTCACAACATAACCATATAATCCAAATAATAGCTTAATCCAACTAAATTGTTAATTATATTATTAAAGAAATCGAACTCTCAAAAAGAAGGTTTTTCGTTCTGAAATCTGAGTTCTGAAATTGATTTAGCTCGCCTTTGTAGTAGATTCGTTATTGTTTAGATTAGAGTTGAATAGAACTGAATTGATTATCTTTGATTTCCCTCTAGTTGGCGGTGGCTACTCTAGGTTACAAGATGACAGCATGACGGCCGTGATTCAAATTTTAATTTGATTTTAGGGTTTGAGTCTACCCATGTTTATATAGAATTTCAATTTAATTATAGCCATCGGATGATCTAAGGGTTCATCAAAACCACTCAGTCAGGATAGGGTGACACCTCAACCCTAATGACTCGGCAAGGAGTCAGAAAGGACTCAATAATGAGTCACAATATGGATCAGACTGCACCAGAAAGCTGTGCAGGCCTGCTGCTCGGCCTGGGCGCACTTGGCAGGTGCGCCAGTGCAATATTTGTACTGGTGCACTTCCCAAGTGCGCCAGTGCAATTTATTTATTTATTTTTCTTTTTGTTTTCTTCGTTCGTCCATATCTCCTTCATCCGGTATCCGTTTCCCGCAAACTCGGACTCTATCTCAACCAGAATTCCGAGACAAACACAATGGCGCAACCTATTTTCCTTAGTTCTCACGTCTGAGTTTAATTATTCTTGAATTTAGTTAATTTGATTATTCAAAAATTCGGGGCGTTACATAGTGGATGCATATACGCACACTAGGCTCTATGATCGGCTGAATAGGAAACTTGCATATACATATAGACGTATGTGCATTTTATCTATTTCTATGGTTGTAATATACTGATGTCATCATATGGTTGTTGCCTATGGATGATGTTTGATGCACACATGTAGAGTTACCTATTATAATTAGGATTTTGCCATACATTTGGATGCACTACATAAACATAATTGCATAAAAAGGAGGCTGATTGAATCAGTGGGCTATCTAATCTTTTGCATTAGTCAGAATCATATACACTAAATTATTGCACAAGTACATAAATTGCATTAGATAAATCAAGGACAATGTTTGTCAATGAATGATGGATGAGTAGACGGATGTACAAAACACTTATATTTCTTCCACCTTGGAGATTTCAGGGACGAAATCCTTTAAGAGGGGAAGAATGCACCAACCCAAAATTTTAATGAAAAATAATTAATTATTAAATTAATCACTTAAATAATAAGTTGGAGAATAATGGGAATTGAGCAACGAGGTTTACATTATTGGGTCTGTTATGATTTTAGAGTTCAGATGGGCTTTTGGTTTACATAAATCGAACTTAAAATAAAGAAGTTATGACCAATTGAAGTTTGAAATTAAAAATTAAAATTAATATAAAATCAATAATGTTTTATAATGTTTGTAACACCCCGTATTTCTGTTAACAAGTAACAAATTAAAGAATATTTAATTTTAAATGTGAGAATTAAGGGAAATGGGTTAGCCATTGTTGTAATGACCCATAACTTCCCCGTGAAGGAAAGAGCGGATACTTCGAGAACAACACACAAAAGAACGCAGACAGAAGAATATTTCATTGCTTATTACAACTATTCCATCAGATTACAAGAATATACAGAGTATAAATCAATATTACACATTATAGAATATCAGAGATTACAATACATTACATAGCAGTGGAAAATAATACAATACACAACTAGAAGTAATACACGGATACAGAGCTTTCCGAGTATCGTTCCAGATGTAAACCAGGATCCAGTGAATATAAATCTGCAAAATCAAAACTACTAGCTGCCTGTGTCAAAATAAGGGCACCCTGAGTTTAGGTTAAAACAGTAAACTCCAGGTCAGTCATGTGACTGGTGTGAGAACTAAAACAGTTATTAATCTTTATTTTAAAGTTAGGTAAATCAAGGGACCACGTCGTATAACACGGAACGGGTTTTCTCCCAAGAATACTTGTGCATAAAACAAACAGCGCAACACTAAATAAAGAAAAATGAAGCTATTATAAGACCCAGGTCCCATCACACAATGCAACGCAAGCCCGAGGACAGTGTTTTTACATTATAATAGCCAAAGAATGCTTGATACGCTACCTTTCATCTTTTGATTCTTAATCAGACTCCAACCATAAAATAGTAAGAAAATGATTCCCTAAGTATTAACCCCGAAGGCCGAAACCAACATCAGACCAATACCCAGGAAACCACCCATCTTAGCACGTTTCCAGTTAGTTTCTGATTTTATATACAATCATAAATATCAATCATAGGCGGCATGAATGTCCCATACCACTTTGTCATCATATATAGGTATATAATCAAAACCACAATTGTCACGTATTGGAAGTTGGATTTCCATCTGTGAAACAAGGCAAAAGTTACTCCTTACCGATTCGAGACGCTCTAGCCCGTGTCTCAGGTCAGAGCTCGAGTGACCTTTGGATCATCAGGGTCGGTCCACCGATGCGGATTATTATGCCTGAACACTACGTTTCCTCGCCCTTTGGGGCGTAAATGAGCCAACAAATGACTCCATCGACTTCACATAGTCACCGATATATCCGAGGCGCCTCGCAACAGCAACAACCACATAAGTCAAACTCGTCAAGGCGTGTCAAACCACTGACGCCACTTCTAACTAGAAGGAAACGCATGCCCTCCCTGATGTCCTCTCCCATTTCTGGTCCACTACCAGGGTGTGAGGCTCGCGAATCAACGCTACGCAAAGCTATGCCACACAGGCTGTGTTTTAATCATCAACCACAAGACTCTGCTTTTCAACAGAAGCCTTGATCATTTGCATCTTAGCATACCACACAGGCAAACCACTCCATGCAACCGATATCCATCAATCACACAAAATGATATCCAATGTCAGACACACAGTCCATTTACAAGTCCGTTCTGGGTCTGAACGAAACCGAAGGCACCTTGTACCTCGCATATCCATCGATCTCCAAGTACGTTTGGACGATCACTAACTGATTCCCTCCTCTTGGATGTACGGCCCAATCAAGATCATCAGTAATTATCTAAACGACGTGAAGACCTCTGGTCTTCAACCACCGTCTTCATCTTCGACTCATCGTCAAATTAGTTATTCAGAATGGGATAAACCCGGTCTTTCCGAATAACTTGCGTATATAATAAACAAGTGTTATACAAACACAACATACACCTCATTCCAATTCATCAGTCACTAACCGTAAATTAGCAAGAGAACAATTCCCCAAATATCAACCCCGAAGGCCGAAACCAACATCAGATCAACACCCAGGAAACCACCCATCTTAGCTAATCTCCAGTTAGTTTCTAAATTTCACATTCTTAGGGAAAGGTTCCCATTAATTTTATCAAAGATAAATTATTCTAAATTTATTCTTTAATCTTCTTTTGAATATCAATTCAAACTAGTCGGGATTAGCGAACCACACCAAAGTAATCCTTTATTCTATTTCCCAATCCCAACCTATTAATCCCATGAAGTAAAACTGGTAATACTTCATATCTAACACCATGGTGTTATCGGTAAATTCATTTACTATTGCACGTTCAAATCTAATTAAAGATTTAACTATCGCCTGGAGCAAAACTGGTGATACTCCATTCTCGATCTTTTCAATCTAATTAAAGATTCACTAAAACTCCACTTAGTTTTGATCTTTAACTGGGTTAAAGAACCGATGTCATTTAAAACACGGTTCACGATAAACCCCAAAATCACATCACATTTCAATCAGTCCCTAACCGTAAAATAGAAAGTGAGCAATTCCTTAAGTATTAACCCCGAAGGCCGAAACCAACATCAGATCAATACCCAAGAAACCATTCAACTTAACTAATCTCCAGTTAGTTTCTGATTTTCTTAACTCCGTTGGGCCTAAGAACAGTATTATTAAAGATACCATTCACAACAACCCAAATCACATTCCATTAATTATCGGGTTAAAGAACAAATGTTATTTAAAACACCGTTCACGATAAACCCAAAATCAATTTCAATTCAATTCCAATTAAATATCATTTAATTGGTATACTTCATTAAATCCAAATAAAAAGATTTAGTCTTTTTCTCAACTGGGTTTAAGGACAGTGTTAATGAAGACACCATCCTCAACAAACCCAAATCACATTTGATATTAAATACAAGGCTCTGAATAGAAAATATATCGGCTTATATTCAATATCAAATTCTACGACCAATAAATATCGTAATGGAAATAACGATATAAATATATCTTTCAAATTCCCATAACAATATCTGTATAATCACGAAATCCAATGTCGAAATATTCCCAAGGACAATTTCGATTCACATCCCTTCCAATTCAATTATTGGAAATTCTGGTTACTTTTAAAACCATTTCAAATCCACTTTATTTATTTTAAAAATAAATAGAATTATAATTCTTGTTCAAAACTAGTTCATTTCGATATAAATCTATTTTTACCTTTTCAACTATGGAGTTTTTCACCCAAATTCTTCACAAATCATTTCTTATGATTTCACACAAATTATTATTATTTTTAATAATTTTATCAAGGTCCGTACAGTCGATTTCCATCAACGGCCATCGAACTGCACTTACAGCGACCTTTTCCAAATTTGATTTGGACATAATTCCAAATCCAACCGTTAGATTTCAAATCACTAATATTCGTTAGAAAGCTCTTTTCGATACGAACCCAACGGTTCCAGTTTTAGGAGAATCCGACGGCCGGATCTCCCCTAATATCCGTTCGAAGTCAATGGTCGAAATTCGCGAACTGCCGCGGCGCGGCGCATTCTATTCAGGCCATTATATTATATATATATAATATATATAATATATACTTCGTTGATTTCCTTTTAAATCGTTTTAAATTCGTTTTCAAAATGATTTCAACTTCCTTTTCAAATTCAAATCAAGATCGAATTTTTCAATATAAATTCGTTTTAATTTCATTTCAAATCGATTTCAATTCAATTTAATTCGAATTTCGATTCATTTCAATTTAATTCGAATTTCCATTTAATTCGAATTTCAAATCTATTCAATTTAATTCGAATTTCAAATCTATTCAATTTAATTCGAATTTCAAATCTGTTCAATTTAATTTGAATTTCAAATCTATTCAATTTAATTCGAATTTCAAATCTATTCAATTTAATTCGAATTTCAAATCTATTCAATTTAATTCGAATTTCAAAATCACTTTCAATATTCATTCGAATTTCAAAATCACTTTCAATATTTATTGAAAAATGAATAAAAGCGATGTAAATATCGTTCACGTCAAAATGACGTCAATCTAATCAACACGGCTTTTATTCAACACATGAAATTATTTTATTTGAACACATGAAATTATTTTCTAAATTGGAATGAGGCCCAATCAATTACCATATAATGTTAATTATATGGATTTTCTGCAACACATGTATATAATAGCAACGATAAATCATCAACCATCATCCAGAGTGTACCACACAACTGCATAAGCATTAAATATAAATAATTATCGCTTACACCATCTGTCAACCCATCGATTGACAAACAACTAAACAATTGGGATTAGTGTACGTCAAATATCATCCCAATACCCATGTGGGGTTTCAAATCAACAAACACATATTTTATTTGTGAGTTTGGGCGATGTGTAAAATTTATCGTCCCAATCAATATCAATCAAATCAGTGTATATAAACAAATCTCCGATTTGTTTATAAATATTTATTTTATATACACGTTAAAAATCATATTTTTAACTATAAAATATTTTCCACTATAAAATATTTAATTTCTTTGCACATCTCACAATCAAATTTCACCACATAGCAACCAAACAAACAAGCCATCCATGGTCTGTGGACGACGGGTATCGGGTGCTGCTAAGCACCGTCTGCATCCTAGTTTATATTTCAATTAGAAATTAAAAATAAAATTGAGGAGTTCTCATCGATTAGCTAAATCAAACGCCACGACTCTTCATATGTAGGACATCTTCGCCGTGTTTTATTCATCGCATATATAATCTGAAAATCATATTTTTATCGAATTAAAAGTCATTTCATATATACAACAAAAATCCCATTTTTATCTAATTTAAAATTATTTCTTTTATACGATGAAAAATCATATTTTTCTATAACGATGCTTACATATATAAAAATTATATATTTTTTAAACGCTACTCACTATATAAAGATTATATTTTTATTCTGCTACTTTCTAAAATAAAAATCACATTTTTATTTTGCCATTCATATAATAAAAATCTCGCCTTTTTATATTACTAAATATATATCAAAGATCATATTTTCATATAACTAAAAATCATGTTCTTATAAACTGAAAATCAGATTTTTATAACACTAAAAATCGAATCTTTATAAATAAAAATCATATCTCTGTTCGCTACATATATATAAAAATCATTTCTTTGTTCAAATTAAAAATCACTACTTTATTCAAACGTTATTCATACAAAAAAAATCTAAGCTTTTACAATCTAAAAATCATATTTTTATAATATAAAAATCATGTCTTTACCTTATGCATTCCATATATTTTCAAGATCAGATTTTTTATAATTGTATTTTTATTAAAAATAAATCTGAAAACAAAAATCTAAAAATAAAATAAAGCAATGTTGTTTAAATTAGTTAAACTGAAATCAACAAATAAACACTCACTGTTTAATTTATGTGGACCTTCTTCCCTTACCAAAATCGTCTCAAGAAGCTCAAAGGCCACTCGCCGCCTAGGTTTGCTTGCGGTGATTCACGGCAGCTTCGATTTGAGGGGGGGTTGTTGTGCGTTGTCGGGGGTCAGAGGAGGTGCTGGCCTTGCAGTCGCGATGGAAGGTGTCCGCAGCGGCGGATCGGGGCTGTGGAGCTACGGTGGAGCGATGGTTTGGGTATCGGGGGAGGGGGGTAAGTGGCGGGCTGCAGTTTAATTCGAGGAGGGAGGAAGGAAATAGGAAGAGGGGGGGTCGCGATGAGGCGGCGGCGGCGGTGGTCCCCCCCCCCGGGCGGCGGCTTCCTCGATTTTTTTCTTTTTCTTCTTCTTTTTCTTTCCATCGTGATTTGAACGTGACGGGGGGGGGGGGGGGTGGGGGGCTGAGTGGAAGTAAAGGGTAGAGGTGTTTGTTTTATATATTATTTATTTATTTCAAAAAGGTACCCTTTTATTTCGACCTCGAAACAAGACCCACCGCCTGTCGTCTACAGCTAATTACACCCATTCCAAACACAATGGGATATGTATCATAGGCTGATTCAATCGTTTCGACCAGTTTTCGTCAAAATCAAAATATATCTCTATATATTGAATTTGAACGCACATTTCAATTTACTGGGGCCATATACTAACTAGAAAAATTCCCTAAAAATATTTTCTAGCTTCGCATTGACGGTACGGTCCTAACAAAACTAATTTCATCGAATTCTGAGACCATTTGAAAAATGGCCATTTTCCAGTCGATTAAAATCAACTGAAACTGGTCAAACACATTTTCCTTTTCCATGCTCACATATTGATTCGAAAAATTACGAATTTTGAAACCTAGCAATAACATGACATCACGGATCCAACAAAAGTGGTTTCGTCGAAAACCGAGGTCGTTTGCAAAATTTCCATTTATAAGGGCCAGAATTCCATAGCGGCTATTTCGAATTTTCAACCGGGCATAACTTTTTATCCCCGCTATGAAATTTCAATTTTTCGAATTCGTTGGAAAGATATTCTCAATTAGATTCTAATATTTTTGGTTTCGCTAAAATCCGGTTTATTTTGCACCCGGTACATTCATTTGAAATTTGAAATCAAATTATCGAACTACCGCGCCATTTTCAATTCCTTTTATAATTATAAATAAATATTTATATTCTAACGACGATCTATATAAATATATAAGTTATAATTCTATTTAAAATAAATTTCTCATCGTTATTATTTAAAATAATTCATTTTAAATAATCAAAATTCGCTAAAATCGCCAAAATAAAAAATTTAAATTGCCTTGGATTTCCGGGTTATTACAATCTCCCCCACTTAAAACTTTTCTTCCCCGAAAAGGAACGAAGCCAAAAGTTGTTTCACAAATCAACTCAACTTCCATTATTTTCATTACGGCTTAAGTTCTTCAACTTTTCAGTTTCTAAGAACTTTTCAAAATTTAGCTAACACCCTAAATTTTCAAAAAAATTCGCCATAACCTCCCCTGCACCGGGGACTGTTGGATCTAGATTAACCCTAGAGGGGGGGTGAATAGGGTTTATCATAGTTTTTAACTAAATTGAACAACTGACAGGATATTAAAATAATAAACAGATCACATAATGCAGTAGAAATAAAAGTGCAGAAAATAAATCACACACAGATATACCCAGCTTCGGCAAAACCCTGCCTACTGCTGCATTCCTAAGGTTTCTACTAGGTGTTATAAATAGACCCTGCATACAAGACCATGTACACTCGCAGCACCTGCTCCTGTCCTAACCCTACGCTCAAAAACCTAGACTGACCTATATCCCCTAGGCCAGATTTTCCCGAATTTCAACCCCTTAATTCGTAACCCCTAGTTTTACAGACTAGAAAACTGATTTGTCGGCTTACAAAAGAAAAAGAAAAATACAACAAATAAAAACAAATGACAAAAGAAAACCCTAATACAAAAGAGGAGTTTGAAAGAAATGGGTCATCCCCTTTGTAATCTTGGCCGGCCACATAAAATTGGTTCCACTCCTTTGTTATTTTCTTTGACCCGATCTTTTACTTTGTTGATAAAAAAAATATGGCGGCTGCTCTGGAAATATTTCTAGGGTTTTGCTCCATAATCGTCCACAAATCGATTGCAACTTTGATGGCTTTCTGGAATTGACTGAATGGCTTCTATAATGCTCGATTCTTTGTGGCCTTGCTCGCCCGATTTGGGATTGCTTTCTGGTTCGATCGAAACAGTAGGATTTCTGAATTTTCTGCTTTGAAAATACTTGAATTGATTTTGTGGGTTTTTCGATTATAATGCCAGTGATGAAATTGGTGTTAAATAGGATTATATAAATCCTAAATCACACTCTGATTTCGCATACATGACTTGGCCTTGATTTGCCTGTGTTTCCTCTTCTGGTTGCGTGAAAAATAAAATGATTTCTTGACTTGGTCTTGGCTGAAATACGTGATTGTGAAACTTGAACGATAATTTTAAATCTGGAAACAAAAAATTAGTTTCCAACAGCCCCTTGCTTGATTGATGAATTATTGATTGTTAAATTGCCGAGACTTCCTGAAATGAAACAAATAGTTCCTCCTTGCCTTGTTTGAATTCCTTGGCTTTGATATTCTTGCTTAATTTGATCCCTGCGTAATTTATTGATTGATTTCCAGAAATCCAAATGAATTTTACAATATGGCCTGGACTAAAAAGATTTTCCACATATTGAATGACATAGCAGACTTTCTGGGAATGTTTAAACAGAAATTTGTTGCCAAACATTGATGTGTGATTTCATTCTTTCCAGAAAAATGTTGCTTGCCATATAAAAACATTTGTCCACACTTGAAATGATTTGTTGCCCATATAATTTGTGAAACTGATTTGATTGAATTTCTGGTTCAAAAATGCCATTGCTACTTTCCCCATTTAGCTTGATAATATCTGATTTGTTTCTTTCCTTGTGCATGATTAAGTTGCTATCCATTTTGCCGCCACAATTTCACTACATGACTGGTCCGACATTATTCCACTTGATCTTGAGAACATGCCATGCATTATACTATCTTCATTCATTTGTATTAAAAACTGCTATCCCTTCCATGTATACATCTAATCTTCTTTTTTGTTCTAGACAATCTTGCTTGAACATGAGGTTGACTTGAAAACATGTTGCACCACTTTGTTGAACAGCTGCTCCATGCATCATATACCTGTTCACATGCTTGCTGCAATCTTTTTTTTTTTTGCTTCACTTCACTATTTTGATGTTGCACCCATGATATTCATGCTGAAAGTACTTGTATTAGCTCCATTGTATTGCTACTTGTTCATGTATATATATGTTCACTATTGCACCATTTATCTACATTGATCCCATGCATGTGAAACTGCACTTTCTTTTTGTACTTGTGTATTGCCTTGTCCCTCATGTATATTTTGATTTCTGGAAACATTGCTTCAACCTATTTTGTCTTTATGTTGCATTGAGTTAATCTGTGCTCGACCAAATGTGTTGAGCTGTCTTCATGCTTGACCATGGTTCGACCATTGATGTTGAGCTGACATTTGCACTTTTGTTGTTTGTACCTTGAATTTATTGCGCCATGCAAGTTTTGATCCACCTTTGAACTGCCACCATGCTTTAGTCATTTTGTTTGTTCACTGTTGCAGTTTTGTGCTTAAGTTGGCCTTGACCTTGTTTCTTTGTACTTGCTGAGCTGTTTTGCCGAAGATTTACTGTTTTTTTTTTAAACTTGTCCCACTTGAATTCTGCCGATTTGAATGTGATTTGATTCATTTGCTTTGAGTATGAGTTGATTTTCATCTTTCTTCTTTGATTTGATTTTCCCACTGATGACTGTGCACTGAGTCAAGATGGTCCACGTGGCTACTCCTCAGTTGCACACTGATTGGCAAGGCAGTGCACACGTGTATTTATACACGTGTGTATTTGCAGCCATCACAAAGTTTCCTGTCCCTGTACATATACAAACTGTCTGCCTAGACATAGATGAATCAGATTCAGGTCATGAAAAAATGATGAGAAACACACCGAAATTCTGAGGCAAATAAATTTTCAAAATAAAAATTATATTTGCATGTGTTCAGTTTTATTCCTATTGCAGTGTACCGTGTGTTTTCTGTTTCATGACAGGTATGAAGATGAGACAAGACTGAAGTGACTGGACTGACAGTGAAGCATTCAAAAGACAGAAGACAAGAAAAAAATGACAGTGAATGAGTGTAAAAAGAAATTGTACAGAGTGAATGTAAATGAATGTACAAAGAGTGTAGAGTGAACCATAGTGAGGAGCTGATGTATAAGAATGTATGAATTATTCTGATATTTGTAATAAACAAATTTGATTGAAATAAAATATTATTTTCATTGTGTTCATACAAATTTGTTTATCGTATTCAGTTTATCTACCAGTACAATATCTTGTGTAAGATCTGTGAATGTGTACAAATAGTGGAGTCATATAATTTGTACTGTTTGAATGTTGAAATATGTGTATTTAAATAAAATACTGTGTGAATATATATAATTATGTACAGTCGTATTCTATTATATTCCTGTCTGTGAAGTTATATAACAGTACAATAACAAACACATTTAAAATAAAATATATTTGTTTGTTATCATCAAACAAAAATCGTATAATTGTGTATACAACACTGTTATATACAACAATCTCCCCCCTTTTGATGATGACAAACAAATATGAAGATTTTGAATATAATAAATGTGTTTGAAAGTGAAGAACTGAACTCCCCCTATTTTAAAGCTCCCCCTACAAAAGAAACTCCCCCAATAACTATGCATGAGTGAAGAAATATGAAAATTGAAATAATTTTCAAAATTAAAATTTTTTATAAAATATTCACTCATAAATCAAAATCTCAATCCATTCTCCCCCTTTTGTTATCATCAAAAGGATACAGAATTTTAAAATATAGATGAAAAATGACTAAAATATAATATCAGCTTAAGAGGAAGAATGATCATCATTAATCTCAATCAGTCAAACAAAAATCATAATAAACTCTGAACAGGTGGCATATTTCACATTGTAGAGAATGACGAATTTACAATGAATTTTATATATAATGGAGAGAGTTAAAAAAATATGATTTCCAATTATTTTCCAACAAAAATATAAAAAAAAATGAAGCACAAAAAACAGTGATGGATTTGGACTATAGTTAAGTGACAAAATCGTATAATCATAAATCCCAATAGTTATCAATGAACAAATCATAATACGTCATAAGATATCAACATATTTCACAGATTAGAAAGATGAATTAATAGGCTGATTTTTATACACCAAGGAGAATTTCAGAATAATTTCAATTTATATCACAATATTTCCTTTTTCTTTTTATTTTATTTAAGAGCACACTGACCACGCATAACCAGAGCTTGGATTTTTAAATGAGGTCAGTCGCAGCTTAAATTATAAGTTATCTCTTAACCATGCATGACCAGAGCTTGGATTTTTAAATGAGGTTAGAGACACACTTATATATTTATTATATATTTATCATTTTCAGTTTCAAAACGAAAAGCTCCTCAGAATATAAAACCCAAAAATGGATGATAGAAATGCGGTTGGTACAGAAATGGTCTGTGAAATAAATTTCTAAATTAATTATATTATGAAATATGCTCGACTGTACCGGGATCATTGAAAATTTTCAATTATCACTAATTCTGAATAAAAATATAGCCCAATTTCTATCACAAATGTTTTCACTGTTTATTCAAAAAGATTTTTAAAATATTAACTCCCCATATTTATATAAAATCATAATGAATGGTAGAAGGATGATAGATAATGAAGATGGTCGTGAAATAATTGCCAGTTCAAAGATATTATAATAAGTATTCAACCATCATGAAAATCCAGATAAGATCTCCTTTTATTGTGAAATATACTGTAGTCACAATTCATCACAATTTCAAAATCTAATAACAATTTTGATGAATTATAAATACAGTTCAATTTGGATATTGATTTCAATTTCTGAATGAATAGTTAATAAATAATTTTAAAATTGAAAATCAATTACAAGAGGAAATTAAACAGATTTATACAAAGAAATAAATGTGTATGGTGTCTATACAAGGTGAAAATTCAAAACCAGATGGATGAAAAAGCTGATACCAATTGTAGTATCCTTTATCGGGGAAATTATTCACACCCTAGATATCTCAGATTAATGAAATTTCAAACACAAAGCCCAAACAGACAAGATTATAAATTTGGCACAATTATTAGAGCAGCAGTCAGATTAAAGCAGGCAGTTATTTGAAAATAGTATCAGAGCAGCACAACAGAAACAGTTTCAAATTAGACTTGTTAAGATGTTGATCACACAAGATGATTCATGATCCAATGATTAAAAATACCATTTGTTTAAAATCATTTGATGAATATGAAGATACCAGGATTCAATGAATCGATCACACCAGATTATAAATTTCACATTCAAGATATGTGTGTGATTCAGTAAATCAATAATTTCAAATGAGTTTAAACAAACAAATATTTAAATTAATTAGCCATGGAATAACAGAGAGATTTAAGATAGAATTTTCAAAATGTTTTTATCAAGTCCAAGAGATATCTCAAATCATTTACATCAACTATGATCCAAAAATTAAGAAATAATTTATTTGAAATCACTTGAATCAATGTCAAGTTTTGAGATACAATAAATTATTCACACAAGGTTGATAATTTCAAGTTTAGGAGGTGTGTGAAATTCAAAGTATTAAGAATTTCATATGATTTCAAATAAACAAATTTCAACCATACTGATCATGAATATAAAAAGAATTTCAAGATGTATCACTGAGATTCAAGACAGAAAAAATATCCAAGCCAATCTAAAAACCAATGAAATTATCACAACTGTGAATTAACAATGTGCTGTAATGAGTATAAATTTTCAAGCCTTTCTAAAATGAATTAGAGGAACCTCAGAACAGCAGAGATGTGTGAAATTTCAATTTGTTTTTCAGATCTTCAAAAAAAATTTAGAATTCATATTAACAGTGTTCAAGATATGACAAGAATACATCAATACTGTTATGAATTCAGCAATCAGAAAATAAACTTCAAAAAACAATTGCAGATATTTACAAATTTAAATTCAGGATCTGGAAATGATTAAAACATTAGATTTTCATACAAATGAAGTGAATTTCCAGAAAATATGAATTCTGCAATTGGAAGTTAATGAAGCCCATAAAGAAACAAAAAAATATGGCAGTGTCAAATCAAAAAACAAAACAAAAAACAGAAGGAGATAGAAGAAGAAATAAACAAGAAAATAAAAACAGAGAATATTTACAAGGACAAGTTCAGAAATCATACCTGAAATCAGTGTAAACCAGAATCTCTGACTCATCAATCTTGGCTGGAGGAACTGTGAATGATACAGAAGTATAAAACAGCTTGATTTCAAATATCTTTTTGCACAACAGTTCCTCAGCCTCCTTCGGTACCTAACAGTTTAAGGGATCGAGTGGTCTAACAAAATTTGAAAAACCACTCACAGTTGTATGTCGAACCTTTGGTACACAAACCTGTTTGTATAACCAACCATTCGAATTCACCTTTGTACCTTTTGGAACCCAGATCTATTTGAATTTAGTCAAAGTCATTTTACTTTTATTTGGGATCCAAGATTGTTTAAATGATTTGTAATAAAACAAGTTCTCATCTCGGTTGTGATTCAAAAATCCTTTTAAATTTCCAGAATTTGAATTTCCAAAACAATCATTTTAAAAACAACTTAAGGGATTTTTAAGATCACAAGAATTTAGATCATTAGTTTTCCCAAAACCGAGACCATTTCTATTTTCAGAAGAGAACTGATTTTTCAGTAACATATTCAAAGATTTCTCACTGGTTGAGAAACGCTTCAAACTCAACTCAAGATTGTGGATTTTTGACCTCAGAAAATTATTCTCGTTTAGAAGTTTCTCAGTTTTGGGTTTACTATCAGAAATCTCAAAATCAAATTGTTTTTGTTTTTCAATCTCAGAGTTCTTGAAATTATCAATTTCATTTTCAAGTTCATTCAGTATCAAATCTGTTTTCAGCAAATTTTGTTTTTCAGCAAGATCATGTTTGGAAATTTCAACCGTCTTAAAATTTTCAAATTCCTTTTACAAAATATTGTTCGAACTTAATAAATCATTCTCGTTCTCTTTTAAGATCATAATTTCATTCTCAAGCTTTTGAATATTTTTATTGAGATGAACGAGATTTGTTTTTAATTTCAAACAATTTTTACAATTAGAATTTTACAATTTTCTGACGTTTTCAAGCTTTAATTCCAAATCATGATTTTTGCTGGTCAACTCAAGATTGTTTGATTTCAAGGTTTTATTTTTCCGTTGGAGTTTGTCAACAGATTTAGTTAAATCAGCACAAATAAAAACTAAATCTTCATATGAGAAACTTTCAGTCTTATTATCTGTTGAAACTCCATTGTCTGATCTACTTGAATTTTCGTCTGTTTCTCCTTTCAAGCATAGATCTGAACCTGAGTTGACATTTGTGGGTTTTGAGCAGTTGTCTTCATTTCGTCCATATTTTGCATTTAGAGTTGTCCAAATTTCCTGCGTAGTTAAACAATGAGAGATCAGACTATATTGATCATCATTAAGATAAGAATATAGAATATGTGTAGCATGAGGATGGAAAACTTTATCTATCATATCATAACCATTGATAACAACATCCCAACATTTAATATTAACAAATTTTAAATAAAATTCCATTTTGGATTTCCAGTTTAAAAAATCTATTCCAGTGAAAATAGTTGGAGATGAACTGGACTGACTCTCACTAGACTGACAACTAGGGTTACCCATGACTCTAGAGTTAATGAAAATACCTGCCCTGATACCAATTGTTGGATCTAGATTAACCCTAGAGGGGGGTGAATAGGGTTTATCATAGTTTTTAACTGAATTGAAAAACTGACAGGATATTAAAATAATAAACAGATCACAGAATGCAGTAGAAATAAAAGTGCAAAAAATAAATCACACACAGATATACCCAGCTTTGGCAAAACCCTGCCTACTGCTGCATTCCTAAGGTTTCTACTAGGTGTTATAAACAGATCCCGCATACAAGACCATGTACACTCGCAGCGCCTGCTCCTGTCCTAACCCTACGCTCAAAACCCTAGACTGACCTATATCCCCTAGGCCATATTTTCCCGAATTTCAACCCCTTAATTCGTAACCCCTAGTTTTACTGACTAGAAAACTGATTTGCCAGTTTACAAAAGAAAAAGAAAAATAAAACAAATAAAAACAAATGACAAAAGAAAACCCTAGTACAAAAGAGGAGTTTAAAAGAAATGGGTCATCCCCATTGTAATCTTGGCCGGCCACATAAAATTGGTTCCACTCCTTTGTTATTTTCTTTGAACTGATCTTTTACTTTGTTGAGAAAAAAAAATATGGCGGCTGCTCTGGAAATATTTCTAGGGTTTTGCTCTATAATCGTCCCCAAATCGATTGCAACTTCGATGGCTTTCTGGAATTGATTGAATGGCTTCTCTGATGCTCGATTCTTTGTGGCTTTGCTCATCCGATTTGGGATTTCTCTCTGGTTCGATCGAAACTGTGAGCTTTCTGAATTTTCTGTTTTGAAAATACTTGAATTGATTTTGTGGGTTTTTCGATTATAATGCCAGTGATGAAATTGGTGTTAAATAGGATTATATAAATCCTAAATCACACTCTGATTTCGCATATATGACTTGGCCTTGATTTGCCTGTGTTTCCTCTTTTGGTTGCGTGAAAAAGAAAATGATTTCTTGACTTGGTCTTGGCTGAAATACGTGATTGTGAAACTTGAATGATAATTTTAAATCTGGAAACAAAAAATTAGTTTCCAACAGCCCCTTGCTTGATTGATGAATTATTGATTGTTAAATTGCCGAGACTTCCTGAAATGAAACAAACAGTTTCTCCTTGCCTTGTTTGAATTCCTTGGCTTTGATATTCTTGCTTAATTTGATCCCTGCGTAATTTATTGATTGATTTCCAGAAATCCAAATGAATTTTACAATATGGCCTGGACTAAAAAGATTTTCCACATATTGAATGACATAGCCGACTTTCTGGGAATGTTTAAACAGAAATTTGTTGCCAAACATTGATGTGTGATTTCATTCTTTCCAGAAAAATGTTGCTTGCCATATAAAAACATTTGTCCACACTTGAAATGATTTGTTGCCCACATAATTTGTGAAACTGAGTTGATTGAATTTCTGGTTCAAAAATGCCATTGCTACTTTCCCCATTTAGCTTGATAATTTCTGATTTGTTTCTTTCCTTGTGCATGATTAAGTTGCTATCCATTTTGCCGCCACAATTTCACTACATGACTAGTCTGACATTATTCCACTTGTTCTTGAGAACACGCCATGCATTATACTGTCTTCATTCATTTGTATTAAAAACTGCCATCCCTTCCGTGTATACATCTAATCTTCTTTGTTATTCTGGACAATCTTGCTTGAACATGAGGCTGACTTGAAAACATGTTGCACCACTTTGTTGAATAGCTGCTCCATGCATCATATACTTGTTCATCATCAAAAGGGGGAGATTGTTGTATATAACAGTGTTATATACAACAGGGACTTCGGGATATTTCATATAGCCTCCCTTGGCCTTCTTCAATCCAAAAGAAAAAGGAAAAGCCAAGCGGCAAGCCAATCGGCTCACAAAATCATCCAAACCCAAGGAAATACAATAAACATGTACCTATTTGTCGGGCAAACAATTTTATTCTTCTGCTCTATCCTCCTTGCTATGACCTATTCAATGTAAGTACATGTATATGCATGCAAATGCGACTAATTTTCAATATAATTCACTTTTTGGTTCAATTTGGCTAAAGGTTCAAATTTTCAATTAACCGAACAATAATTAAACAACACAACCATCAATCAATTTGTTGATTATCATTTCAAATTCATAACTTTGATATATAGTCAAAAAATCAGATTTTTGATGAAATCACAACAATAAGCCCTGTCTAATTTTGGTTCTCACACCAGTCAATTGGAATTATATAGAAATCCCACTTTCGAAACTCGAATATAAATTCTGATGATGTACATACTATAGCGATCATTAGAACCATCTCCGGCGACTAGAGTGTGATTCTATATCTATCCAGTATATAGAAACTTCGAATACACGCGGATCAGACGTATACGTAAAATCTTTATTTACTGGACTGTCCAAATCTAATACAAATAAATATTCAAATACGTATAAAATGATTTAAATTTCAAAACAAAATTTGTTTTCATTTTCAAAAATATACTCTTCACACTCGTTCTAGGATACTACCGATCCCATCTCTAACGAGTCATTCCCATTGGATATTACTAATCCAATATCTGATGAATTCTTTCGTATGGTTCTAATGTGTCTTGTTCTCTAAGCTTTGTAAACCAAAGCTCTGATACCAAATGTAACGACCCGTAACTTCCGCGTGAAGGAAAGAGCGGATACTTCGAGAACAACGCACAAAAGAACGCAGACAGAAGAACATTTCATTGCTTATTACAACTATTCCATCAGATTACAAGAATATACAGAGTATAAATCAATATTACACATTATAAAATATCAGAGATTACAATACATTACATAGCAGCGGAAAATAATACAATACACAACTAGAAGTAATACACGGATACAGAGCTTTTCGAGTATCGTTCCAGTTGTAAACCAGGATCCTGTGAATATAAATCTGCAAAACCAAAACTACCAGCTGCCCGTGTCAAAATAAGGGCACCCAGGGTTTAGGTTAAAACAATAAACTCCAGGTCAGTCATGTGACTAGTGTGAGAACTAAAACAGTTATTAATATTTATTTTAAAGTTAGGTAAATCAAGGGACCACGCCGTATAACACGGAACGGGTTTCCTCCCAAGAATACTAGTGCATAAAACAAACAACACAATGCTAAATAAAGAAAAATGAAGCTATTATAAGACCCAGGTCCCATCACACAATGCAATGCAAGCCGGAGGATAGGGTTTTTACCTTATAATAGCCAAAGAATGCTTGATACGCTAAATTTCATCTTTTGATTCTTAATCAGACTCCAATCGTAAATTAGTAAGAGAACGATTCCCTAATTATTAACACCAAAGGCCGAAACCAACATTAGACCAATACCCAGGAAACCACCTATCTTAGCTCGTTTCCAGTTAGTTTCTGATTTTATATACAATCATAAATATCAATCATATGCGGCATGAATGTCCCATACCACTATGTCGCCATATATAGATATGTAATCAAAACCACAATTGTCACGTATTGGAAGTTGGATTTCCATCTATGAACCAAGGCAAAAGATAGTCCTTACCGATTTGAGACGCTCTAGTCCGTGTCTCTGGTCAGAACTCGAGTGACCTTTGGATCGTCAGGGCCGGTCCACCGATGTGGATTAATATGCCTGAACACTACGTTTCCCCGCCCCTAAGGGCGTAAATGAGCCAACAAACGACTCCATCGGCTTCACATAGTCACCGATATATCCGAGGGGCCTCGTAATAGCAACAACCACATAAGTCAAACTCGTCAGGGCGTGTCAAACCACTGACGCCACTTCTAACTAGAAGGAAACGCATGCCCTCCCTGATGTCCTCTCCCGTTTCTGGTCCACTACCGGGGTGTGAGGCTCGCGAATCAACGCTACACAAAGCTATGCCACACAGGCTGTGCTCTGATCATCAACCACAAGACTCTGCTTTTCAACAGAAGCCTTGATCATTTGCATCTTAGCATGCCACACAGGCAAACCACTCCATGCAACCGATATCCATCAATCACACAGAATGATATCCAATGTCAGACACATAGTCCATTTACAAGTCCGTTCTGGGTCTGAACGAAACCGGAGGCACCTTATACCTCGCATATCCATCGGTCTCCAAGTACGTCTGGACGATCACTAACTGATTCCCTCCTCTTGGGTATACGGTCCAATAAAGATCACCAGCAATTATCCAAACAACGTGCAGACCTCCGGTCTTCAACCACCGTCTTCATCTTCGACTCATCGTCGAATCAGTTATTCAGAATGGGATAAATTCGGTCTTTCCGAATAACTTGCATATATAATAAACAAGTGTTACACAAACACAACATACGCCTCATTCCAATTCATCAGTCACTAACCGTAAATTAGCAAGAGAACAATTCCCCAAATATTAACCCCGAAGGCCGAAACCAACATCAGATCAATACCCAGGAAACCACCCATCTTAGCTAATCTCTAGTTAGTTTCTAAATTTCACATTCTTAGGGAAAGGTTCCCATTAATTTTATCAAAGATAAATTCTTCTAAATTTGTTCTTTAATCTTCTTTTGAATATCAATTCAAACTAGTCGGGATTAGCAAAACACACCGAAGTAATTCTTTATTCTATTTCCCAATCCCAACCTATTAATCCCATGAAGTAAAACTGGTAATACTTCATATCTAACACCACAGTGTTATCGGTAAATTCAATTACCATTTCATGTTCAAATCTAATTAAAGATTTAACTATCGCCTGGAGCAAAACTGGTGATACTCCATTCTCAATCTTTTCAATCTAATTAAAGATTCACTAAAACTCCACTTAGTTTTAATCTTTAACTGGGTTAAAGAACCGATGTCATTTAAAACACGGTTCACGATAAACCCCAAAATCACATCACATTTCAATCAGTCCCTAACCGTAAAATAGCATGTGAGCAATTCCCTAAGTATTAACCCCGAAGGCCGAAACTAACATCAGATCAATACCCAAGAAACCATTCAACTTAAATAATCTCCAGTTAGTTTCTGATTTTCTTCACTCCATTGGGCCTAAGAACAGTATTATTAATGATACCATTCACGACAACCCAAATCACATTCCATTAATTATCGGGTTAAAGAACAAATGTTATTTAAAACATCGTTCACGATACCCCAAAAATCAATTTCAATTCAATTCCAATTAAATATCATTTAATTGGTATACTTCATTAAATCAAAATAAAAAGATTTAATCTTTTTCTCAACTAGGTTTAAGGACAGTGTTAATGAAGACACCATCCACGACAAACCCAAATCACATTTGATATTAAATACAAGGCTCTGAATAGAAAATATATCGGCTTATATTCAATATCAAATTCTATGACCAACAAATATCGTATTGGAAATAACGATATAAATATATCTTTCAAATTCCCATAACAATATCTGTATAATCACGAAATCCAACATCGAAATATTCCCAAGGACAATTTCGATTCACATCCCTTCCAATTCAGTTATTGGAAATATTGGTTACTTTTAAAACCATTTCAAATCCACTTTATTTATTTTAAAAATAATTAAGATTATAATTCTAGTTCAAAACTAGTTCATTTCGATAAAAATCTATTTTTACCTTTTCAAATATGGAGTTTTTCACCCCAATTCTTCACAAATCATTTCTTATGATTTTACACAAATTATTATTATTTTTAATGATTTTATCAAGGCCTGTACAGTTGATTTCCATCAACGGCCATCGAACTGCACTTACAACGACCTTTTCCAAATTTGATTTGGACATAATTCCAAATCCAACCATTAGATTTCAAATATCTAATATTCTTTAGAAAGCTCTTTTCGATACGAAACCAATGGTTCCGGTTTTAGGAGAATCCGACGGTCGGATCTCCCGTAATATCCGTTCGAAGTCAATGATCGAAATTCGCGAACTGCCGCGGCGCGGCGCGTTCTATTCAAGCCATTATATTATATATATAATATATAATATATATACTTCGTCGATTTCCTTTTAAAACGTATTTTATAAATCGTTTTAAATTCGTTTTCAAAACGATTTCAACTTCCTTTTCAAATTCAAATCAAGATTGAATTTTTCAATATAAATTCATTTTAATTTCATTTCAAATCGATTTCAATTCAATTTCAATTTAATTCGAATTTCGATTCATTTCAATTTAATTCGACTTTCAATTCATTTCAATTTAATTCGAATTTCAATTTAATTCGAATTTCAAATCTATTCAATTTAATTCGAATTTCAAATCTATTCAATTTAATTCGAATTTCAAATCTATTCAATTTAATTCGAATTTCAAATCTATTCAATTTAATTCGAATTTCAAATCTATTCAATTTAATTCGGATATCAAAATCACTTTCAATATTCATTGAAAAATGAATAAAATCGATATAAATATCATTCGCATCAAAATGGCGTCAATCTAATCAATACGGCTTTTATTCAACACATGAAATTATTTTATTTCAACACATGAAATTATTTTCTAAATTAGAATGGGGCCCAATCAATTACCATATAATGTTAATTATATGGATTTTCTACAACACATGTATATAATAGCAACGATAAATCATCAACCATCATCCAGAGTGCACCACACAACTGCATAAGCATTAAATATAAATAATTAACGCTTACACCGTCTGTCAACCCATCGATTGACATACAACTAAACAATAGGGATTAGTGTACGTCAAATATCATCCCAATACCCGTGTGGGGTTTCAAATCAACAAACACATATTTTATTTGTGAGGTTGGGCGATGTGTAAAATTTATCGTCCCAATCAATATCAATCAAATCAATGTATATAAACAAATCTCCGATTTGTTTATAAATATTTATTTTATATACACGTTAAAAATCATATTTTTAACTATAAAATATTTTCTACTATAAAATATTTAATTTCTTTGCACATCTCACAATCAAATTTTACCACATAGCAACCAAACAAACAAGCCACCCATGGTCTGTGGACGACGGGCGTCGAGTGCTGCTAAGCACCGTCTGCATCCTAGTATATATTTCAACTAGAAATTAAAAGTAAAAGTGAGGACTTCTCACCGATTAGCTAAACTAAACGCCACGACTCTTCATATGTAGGACATCTTCGCCGTGTTTTATTCATCGCATATATAATCTGAAAATCATATTTTTATCGAATTAAAAGTTATTTCATATATACGACAAAAATCCCATTTTTATCTAATATAAAAATATTTCTTTTATACGATGAAAAATCATATTTTTCTATAACGATGCTTACATATATAAAAATTATATATTTTTTTAAACACTACTCATTATATAAAGATTATATTTTTATTCTGCTACTTTATAAAATAAAAATCACATTTTTATTTTGCCATTCATATGATAATAAAAATCTCACCTTTTTATTTTACTAAATATATATCAAAGATCATATTTTCACATAACTAAAAATCATGTTCTTATAAACTGAAAATCAGATTTTTATAACACCAAAAAATGAATCTTTATAAATAAAAATCATATCTTTGTTCGCTACATAAATATAAAAATAATTTCTTTTTTTCAAATTAAAAATCACTACTTTATTCAAACGTTATTCATACAAAAAAATATCTTAGCTTTTACAATCTAAAAATCATATTTTTATAATATAAAAATCATGTCTTTACCTTATGCCATCCATATATTTTCAAGATCAAAATTTTTTTATAATGGTATTTTTATTTAAAAAAAACTAAAAACAAAAATCTAAAAGTAAAGTAAAGCAGTGTTGTTTAAATTAGTTAAACTGAAATCAACAAATAAACACTCACTGTATAATTTATTTGGACCTTCTTCCCTAACCAAAATTGTCTCACAACTTGAAGGCTACTCGCCGCCTAGGTTTGCTTGCGGTGATTCACGGCAGCTTCGATTTGAGGGGGGAGGGGGTTTGTTGTGCGTCGTCAGGGGTCAGAGGAGGTGCTGGCCTTGCAGTCGCGGTGGAAGGTGTCTGGAGCGGCGGATCGGGGCTGTGGAGCTATGGTGGCGCGGCGGTTTGGGTATCGGGGAAGGGGGGGTAGGTGGCAGGCTCCGGTTTAATTCGAGGAGGGAGGAAGGAAATTGGAAGAGGAGGAGAAGAGGGGGGTCGCGATGGGGCGGCGACGGCGGACCCCCCCCCCAGGGCGGCGGCTTGCTCGATTTTTTTTCCTTTTTTTCTTTTTCTTTTCATCGTGATTTGAATGTTATGAGGGGCCTGAGAGGAAGTAAGGGGTAGAGGTGTTTGTTTTATATATTATTTAATTAATTATTTATTTCAAAAAGGTACCCTTTTATTTTGACCTCGAAACAAGACACACCGCCTATCGTCCATAGCCAATTAACCCCATTCCAAACATAATGGGATATGTATCGTAGGCTGATTCGATCGTTTCGATCAGTTTTCGTCAAAATCAAAATATAACTCTATATATTGAATTTGAACGCACATTTCAATTTACCGAGGCCACATACTAACTAGAAAAATTCCCTAAAAATATTTTCTAGCTTCGTATTGACGATACGGTCCTAACAAAACTATGAACTCTGAGACCGTTTGAAAAATGGCCATTTTCCAGTCGATTAAAATCAACTAAAACTGGTCAAACACGTTTTCCTTTGCCACGCTCACATATTGATTCGAAAAATTACGAATTTTGAAACCTTGCAATAACTTGACATCATGGATCCAACAAAAGTGGTTTCGTCGAAAACCGAGGTTGTTTGCAAAATTTCCATTTTTAAGAGCCAGAATTCCATAGCGACTATTCTGAATTTTCAACTAGGCATAACTTTTTATCCCTGCTATGAAATTTCAATTTTTCGAATTCGTTGGAAAGATATTCTCAAATAGATTCTAATATTTTTGGTTTCGCTAAAATCCGGTATATTTTGCACTCGGTACATTCATTTGAAATTTGAAATCGAATTACCAAACTACCACGCCATTTTCAATTCCTTTTATAATTATAAATAAATATTTATATTCTAACGACGATCCATATAAATATATACTTCTAATTCTATTCAAAATAAATTTCTTGTCGTTATTATTTAAAATAATTTATTTTAAATAATCAAAATTCGCAGAAATTGCCAAAATAAAAATTTTAAATTGGCTCGGATTTCTGGGTTATTACAATTGTGTTCGTCTCAGAATTCTGGTTGAGACAAAGTCCAAGTTTGCGTGAATTGGACTTCGTATGAAGAAGTTATGGCGATCGGAAGTTTCAAAAAAATTTAAATAGATTTCAAAAATTCAAATTCAGACTCAGATTGGGCTGGGCGGGAAAATTCCCGCCAGGTGCCAGGTCGACCAGGGGGTCGACTTAGGGGTCGACCTACCCATACAGATCGACCAGGGGGTCAACCTCTTCCCCCCTCCCGGCAGATTTGAAAGATGACGATTTTCTGAGTCTTGGCTGAGTCATTAGGGCTGACTTGTCACCCTATCTTGACTGAATGGTTGTGGTTTATTCTAGATTGATCAGATGGCCTAAATTAATCCTAAATTCTATATAAACACATGTAGACTCAAACCCTAACATCAAATAAAAATTTAGAACCATGGCCGCCATGCTGTCACCTTGCAACCTAGAGTAGCCGCCACCATTTAGGAGAAAGAAAAGCTAATCAACTCAATTCAACTCAAATCTAAACAACAACAAATTTGTCTTCTTCAAAGGAAAGCTAAATCAATTTCAGAACTCAGATTTCAGAATGCAAGACCTTCTTTGATTTGTGAGTTCGATTTCTTTAATAAGATAATAACAATTAAATTAGGTTGAGTTATGATTTGGGTTATATGGTTATGTTGTGAATCATTGACCGTTATGTTATTATCTATGTTGTAAATCTATGATGCTATTATCTATTTTGTAAAGCTGTGATGTTATTATCTATGTTGAAAATCTATGTTAATTGTTGGCTTATGTACAATCTATTCATAATGATGCTTCATATGCTAGTTTGGTTATGTTTGTTGGAACTATTTCATATGTAAGTTTAACTTGATAATTCTATATGCAAGTTTGGATGTTAATTTAGATATGAATCATATGCAAGTTACTGAGAATCACATACCACCTTACATGTTTCATGACATCTATTTTATGTGTAAGCTTGGATCTAAAGTTTAGCTAAGACATGTGTGAGTTATATGCTAGTATACAAAATTCTATATGCTAGTTTACATGTAGATCTTAATTTACATGTTTAGATGCAAGTTTACACCATAGTTTATGTTGCATAAATTACATATGCAAGTGTGTGTATATATATATATATACATACATACATATATACATATATATATATATATATATATATTGGAGTATGAATCATGTAATGTAAGTTTGTGACTATTGCCTATGCAAGTTTACACCTTATGATTAGATCTATGACATCCATAGTATATGCAAGTTTGTGACTATGGCCTATGCAAGTTTTAGATGAAAATCCTTATTCACACATGCAAGTTCACCCCTTATTTTTAGATCTAGTTTTTATTCTATGCATGTTGTGATGTTTTCTCTTTATTCCATAAGTTAGACTATTCGAGTCTAACGTATATTTCACGTTAAACGAACGAACGTACAACGTGGGATAATGGGATAATATCAAAAGATTTAATATTGAGAATTGGCATAAATGCCTTAAATGTGATGTTAATTGGTATAATTTTATATACCATAAATAGATGGACATAATTAAGGTGTTAATTATGGACCTAGTTAAATTTGTAATTAATTGGCAATTTGAATAGGGAAATTAATTCAAATTGGGGATAATTAATTATGTGTAATTAATCACCTAAGACACGAGGTTAGACTCTTTTTTGTGGTGTAAGACTGCCTGGACCCGCCCGGCAAATCCAGCAGCCACAAATGCCAGTCTAATGTGGGAGGTCTCAGGCATAAATTAAATGCGTAACAGTTGTAAAGACACGAGGTTAGGCTCGTTTGTGGTGTAAGACTGCCCAGACCCGCCCGGCAAATCCAGTTGCCACAAATGCTAGTCTAGTGTGGGAGTTCTTTACAAGGTTAATTTCTTAATGAATTAAGAAACACTTAACCAAATAAACATGTAGTGGGACATGAGGGGGTTAAGTGGGTGCCTTCGGTGGCATGTGGAATTTAGTGGGTGCCTTGGGTGGCATTTGAAATACGATTAGATGCACTTAACCAAGATTGAAACATGTAAGAAGACATGAATAAGAATGGGGTTAAGTGGGAAAAACCTTAGAGGGGACCAAGCATAGGTGGAAAGCTTGTGTCATGCATAGGGGCCTTTTCAAACTAGTAATCCATTAAGTATCTTTTTGGGCTCGACCCAAATCGAGGACGGGACACACGTACTGGATTTGATTGTAAGAGGTCAAAACGGGTCAGCGGTGGCAACGTAAGTCCAACGGGTTCATACGCATGTGTGGGCCCGGGCTGGTAGGTAAGACGTTGTTGCATCGCGTAGATATAAGCCGTGTATTTTTGGATATATCGGGTTACCACTTTGGGAAGTGATACACCCCACTGTGGGGCCAGCACGGGTATCTAAGAGTTAGGGAGCCGATCGAATGGGGGTAGTGGGTACACCTAGTGGAGATAGGGGCAAACGACACCTGTGGGGGAAGCTAGGGGTACACGAAACTACCATTAGCAATATTAAGTTCTGTAGGCGGGATCAACCTGTAGGGTGACTAGTAGTGGTGCAGTATAGTAATTATCTTATAGTGATTAGGGGCGCCTTTAACGTTATCTTTGTTCGTCTTATTTCCCTGTCATACCCAATTGTTCACAATCATTTCCTTATTTTCCAGCTTATGCCTTAGCCTAGTTATTTTGATAATTATATTGTTAAAGTTATCGCACTCGCCGGAATTTATGTCTGACCCCCTTTTCTTTCCACCTCTTTTCTTCCTCTCCCCCCCAGGTTTGCAAGGAGGGAATACTACAGCTTAGTGCCGTTTTCTTTCAGTTGCTTGAAGAGAGTAGATGTATCACTTGGGAGTCTCTCATCTTTATGGCTTTGCTTATGCTCAGTGGGGATTTATGCATTTATGTTATTTAAGTATTTGCTTCTTTATGTACATTGTAGTTTTTGGAAAAGACTACTGATCCTGATGTAAAGGTTTTGGAGACTACTTATGTAAACTCGTTTTGAGTTATGATGCTATGAAATAAGTTTTAACTTCTACTGTGTTGTTTTATTTATTTCTTCTTGTAATTTATCTGTTCTATACAACAATAACGCTTCATGGACATTGATTTGTAGGGTTTGGGTAGATTAGGAAAAACATGAATTGGTTATGAACATGAATCGTGAACTTGATAATAGGCATAAGTTGAAACATGACATGAAACTTGACACGAACTTGACATGAAATTTGAACATGGACATGACACTAGAATGAATTTGAAAATGGACAACTCAAGATTGGGTTGAGTTTCCAGTGTAATTCTGCCTGGAACCGCCCGACAAATCCATTGACTGCAAACAAAAGGATCCAATGTGGGTAGTTCGTCATATCGCGCTTGAAACCCGAGGTCAGACTAAGTTGTGGTGTAATTCTGCCCGGAACCGCCCGACATATCCAGTGACCACAACAATAGGTCTGATGTGAGAGGTTGGGGTGCATTAATGAATTAATGCCACATGATAGGGTTAAGTCACGAATTTAAAAGACAACACTTAACCAACTTGACATATGATTTCTAGGGTTAAGTCATGAATATGAACGACAACACTTAACCAACTTGACATGCTAGACTGATGGGGTTAAGTCACGAATTTAAATGACAACGCTTAACCTGTTGGATAGAAACCCTAGTTACGCGGTCCATTTCAGCAGTAACCCTCTAGATGTTTCATGGTACTCTGGAACTAGGCAGGGTGGGACATGATTACTGGGCTGATTGTAAGCGACCAGAACGACGGCTGAGTTGGTGCGCCAGTGTAGGTTTAGGCGGACTATGGTCGTGCACGTAATCCGGAGTTGAAAAAGCAGGCATTGGGCATCAGTAGGTTTACCAGTGCATGCTTGATTCGTGCCGATGGTTGGAACCGTAGGGCTTGATACACCCTATGGTGGACCTAGCACAGGTGACTACATTCGTGATAGGGCCGTATGACACAGACACACGACGAGCTAGAACTTGTAGGGAGCCGATCGATTAGTAGATCATTCCGTTGGATCTAGTAATGGGTCATTCATGATATTGGGCCAAGGGATCATTTCATGGATAATATATGACATGGGTTTGGGATACTAGTACATTTGGTGCAGCGAGTCTTGAACATGCGATGCTATACTTGATTTATCATGTTATCTTAGTCTATCTTGCCCATCTTGCCATCATCCTTATGTTTACTTTCAGTTTATACATGTCATGTTACCTTTACCTGTTTTTATGCTGAAAGTCACTAGGACTTACCAGTCTTTATGATTGACCCGTTTTCTTTCGCCTCTTTTTCTTTCGTTTCCCACCCCCAGGTTCTCAGGGAGGAAACTCTAGCACTTTGCTTGGATTTCGCTTGCTTTCGGTTCAGCTCATGTACGATTTGATCTTGAGCTATGCTATGACTGCATTTGTGCTACCTTTGGGGAATTAAGCTACTTTTGTTGTTTTAAGTTTTATGCTTCTCTATTTATTCAAGGTAGAACTTGTTGTAATGGAAAATGATAGTTGGTACTTTGGATGTAAACGGTTTTGACTTTTTTGAAAGTAATGAAATTTAGCTTTTGATTCTTCTGCTGTTTTATTTATGTTCTGTCTTGTAATATTTCTGTGTTTGTTTGCCTCGATAACGCTCCTCTAAAACTAGTGCATTCCCTTTGTGAGTGACCCTAGCGGAGGTGGGGTGTTACACTTGGTATTAGATCAGAAGGTTACTAGACTGGGCAAAAGTTTTTGAAACCTTCTAAAACTATTTTTAAAACTGTTTACAAAGAAGCATTTTTCAAGAAAAGTTTTGTTTTGTTTAAAGGCTATTCCCCAAAAGCCATTAGCACTATCCTTTGTTCCCTCGTTTGAATCTCTTCGTTTTCATTTCAGCATGTCTAGGAATCTTATCCTTCCAGAGGGCGTGCCAATACCTGGCTGGTTCAGGAGGTACTTAGAGGCTAGAGCCAACGACGCAGGCCCAGCAGATATTCCTCCTCCAACTGCAGCGACTCCTCCTCCTCCTCATGAAAATGCTTTCTCAAAGATCTGTAGAGATTTTAGGGCCATGGGTGGAAAGGATTTCAAGGGAACTGAATCATTCGTAGAAGCGAGGAACTGGCTCAAAGAAACCGACGATTTGTTTGTTATCTTCGAGGTGGACGATAGGTAGAAGGTACAGTTGGCAGTATGGTTGCTCAAAGACGAAGCTTCCTATTGGTGGGAAGTCACTAACGCTGAAATACCTGTTGACACATGGATGGATTTCAGGATAAGGTTTGAGATGAAATTCCTCTCACAAGCTGAACGAAATCTACAGCTGGAAAAGTTCTTATCTCTTAAGCAAGGAAGTATGACAGTCAAGGAGTACGTCAATCAATTCAATCAGCTGGCTCGATTTGGACTGGACTTAGTGAATACTCCTCATAAGAAGGCTCTCCGTTTGGTCAAGGGATTGAATGAGCCACTTCACAGCTTGGTTATGACCCACATACCTATGGGGGCTACTTACGAAAAGTTAGTGGACATGACACTCTTAAATGAAGAAGACAAGAATGGCAAGAAGGAGGTCAAGGCGAATGAGTCTCAAAAGAAGAAGGTAGACTCTGAGAAAGGAGGCAAGAACAACAACAACAACAATGAAAACAAGTCACGTGAGAAAAGAAAATGCGACTTCTGCGGTATTGATGGGCATATAGTACAGGATTGTAGAAGGAAGAAGATGAAGATGGAAGCATGCTTTCAGTGTGGTGATACTGGACATATCAGTAAGAACTGCCCTAAGAAGCAAGGGCAAGGCCCGCAAGCAGGACCTTCTGGGGGTACATCTTTTCTCCTAGATGCTTTGTTTTGTCCTGTTATCTTCTCGATCCTATCTTGAGAACCTTAGGTAGAACCCTATGGATGTAAACATATATTTGAAACATGTTATGGTTGATGTTTGCAAATGGTTGCAAGTGGTTGCTCGTGGTTGCATAACACACATTAGGCACTAGATCCGCTCAGTCACATTTTTTATGTTGCATATACATGAGTGCTTATACTTGTATATGGATGGAAACTTGATATGCTATCATTTGGATGTTGCATATGAATGAATGTTTGTGCACTCATGTAGAGTTTACAAAGTATGTTAGGAATTTGCATACATGTTGGACTCATTACACTAACATATTTTGCATTAAGGAGGTCTACTGAATCAGTAACCGCCTGATCTTTTGCATTAGATAAGTACATATACACACACTCTTGCATAAGTTCATACAGCATTAGAAATCTTTTAAGGACAATGGTTGCTCGTGGATGATGGTTGATTAGATGGATGTTGGATGGTAGGACACATTCTTCTTAACTTGGAGATTTCAAGGACGAAATCCTTTAAGGAGGGGAGAATGTAACAACCCGTATTTTAATAACATGTTAAAACCATAAATCAAGGCAGAATTAATTTTTAAAACAAGAATCAAGGGAAACGGGTTGCGCCATTGCGTTCGTATCGAAATTCTACTTGGAAACGAGTTCGAGTTTTCGAGAAACGGAGTCCGTATGAGGGAGATATGACCCTCCGAAGTTTCAAGGATTTTCAGAATAGAAAAACAACTCGAATTCGAATTCAAAATTCGAATTCAAACCCCAGCGCAGATTGGGCGGGAATTTTCCCGCCCAGGTTCAGGTCGACCTAGGGGTCGACACTATGGTCGACCTCCCACGGACCAGGTCGACCTGGGGGTCAACCTGATGCTGAAACCCTGTTTTGAGCCTGGGTTCATTCTGATGTTTCTGGTCTTGTTTTCAGTCTAGATTCGTCCGCCTAATCCTATATAAACAGCCCCTAGCCCCATTCTCTTTACGCCATTCTTCTCTAACCTTATGCTGTACAAATTCTTGATGGACATGGCTTCTTCTTCTTCTTCAAATTAAATAAATAAGTTAAAATAAAACAGGAAGACTATTCCTTGAAGACTACGGCTAGGAATTGCATATTGGGGATTTTCTTCTACAATCAAATCGAGATTCAACGATTTAACAATTCGACGACTAGTTTCTAGATTCAACTTCTATATCTCAATTTCTTAGTCCACGGTCTGTAAGTTTTAGTTACTTTGAGATTTAAACTTGTTAATTATAATTTGGACATGAGATAAAGTGAAATTGGACTTAAGTATGATAATCGATTCACATCTATTCTAGTTTCCATCTTGGATCTTGACATTTGGGAATATTGCTATGAAATCAGTTTGGACCTATCATGTTGTAAATCAAACTCTTTCATGTCCATAACATTATCATGCCTGTGATGTTGAATCAGTCTATCATTTACAAGTTTGGCACTATCACCTTATGCCATGACTATCACCTTATTATGCTAGATTTGAAATCCTATTATTTTCTATATGCCAGTGATGTTGTAACCAATTATCTCAAGTTATATCAAGCTAGTCTTTTAATCCTTTTTATCACTTTATGCTCGTCCTTTTTTCCTGTCATAGTTTTAATGTTATTCCCTTTATTTTTGGATTTGAATTTACTTGTAATTTAGATCAATTCACGTTTACATGCTATGGGAATACGATTTGGGTAGATTTGGCAAAACATGAATTGGTTATCAACATGAATCGTGAACTTGATAATAGGCATACGTTGAAACATGACATGGAACTTGCCATGAAACTTGACACGAACTTGACATGAAATTTGAACATGGACATGACACTAGAATGAACTTGAAAATGGCCAACTTGAGGTTGGGTTGAGTTTCCAGTGTAATTCTGCCTGGAACCGCCCGACAAATCCATTGACTGCAAACAAAAGGATCCAATATGGGTAGTTGGTCATATCGCGCTTGAAACCCGAGGTCAGACTGAGTTGTGGTGTAATTCTGCCCGGAACCGCCCGACTTGTTGTAATGGAAAATGATAGTTGGTACTTTGGATGTAAAAGGTTTTGACTCTTTTTGAAAGTAATGAAATTTAGCTTTTGATTCTTCCGCTGTTTTATTTATGTTATGTCTTATAATATTTCTGTGTTTGTTTACCACGATAACGCTCCTCCAAAACTAGTGCATTCCCTTTGACCCTAGCGGAGGTGGAGTGTTATAGATATGAGTGCGATAGTATGATTAGTTTATCTTGCCTTGTTTATCTTGCCTTATCCTATGTTACCTTATTTCTTTTTTATTGTCCTGTTTCCAGTTTATTCATGTCATGGTTCTCTTACCAGTTTACATGCTGAATAATCACTGGACTTACTAGACTCATGTCTGACCCATTTTTCTTTCGCTCTCTTTTCTTCCTTTCCCCCCCCTTAGGTAGCCAGGGAGGGAATAAGTCAGCTTAGTTCGGACCGTTCATCTTTCCAAGCTTGAAGATGTAAGGCTTGGTACCTCTTATCTTTGGCTATGGCTTTGGACACACTACCACTTGGGGATTTATGCAGTTTTATTTGTGTTTTATGCTTCTTTATGTTATAATCAAGACATAGATTTTGATGTAATGATTTGGAAGTTGTTTTGAGACAGTTTACTGTAATGTTTTTGTTATGAACCACGTATGAAATAAATTTAGTTTTTCCGCTGCTTATATATGTTTGTCTTGTAAATTATCTGTATCGTTTACCTATAATGCTCCACCAAAGTTATGGCATTCCCTTTGTGAACGGAGGTGGGGTGTTTCACTTGGTATCAGAGCAAAGGTTTACCAGGTCAGATAAAAATTTTGAAAACTATTTTTCAAAAAAAAGTTTAAAGAAGCAATTTTCAAGAAAAAAGTGTTTTATTTTAAAAAGGTATAATCCCCCAAAGCCATATGCACTATCTTTCTATCCTTTGTTTTGAATATTTCCTTTTTCGTTCAGCATGTCTGGGGATCTTAACCTTCCAGAGGGCATGCCAGTACCTAGCTGGTTCAGAAGGTACCTAGAAGCCAGGGCTAATGTCGCAGGCCCAACAGACGTTCCTCCTCCCCCAGCTACAGCGGTTCCTCCTGCTCCGCGTGCAAATGCTTTCTCAAAAATATGTAGGGACTTTCAAGCCATGGATGGAAAGAACTTCAATAGAAATGAATCCTTCGTGGAAGCAAGAAACTGGCTCAAAGAAACTGGGGATTTGTTTGTTATCTTCAAAGTGGATGATTGACAGAAGATACAGTTGGCCGTATGGTTGCTTAAAGATGAAGCCTCCCATTGGTGGGAAGTTACTAATGCAGAAAGGCCAGTTGAAACTTGGATGGATTTCAGAATGAGGTTTGAAATGAAATTTTTCTCACAAGCTGAACGAAGCCTACAGATGGAGAAGTTCTTAGCTCTCAAACAGGGAAGTATGTAGGTCAAGAAATACGTTAACCAATTCAACCAGCTGGCTAGGTTCGAATTGGACTTAGTGAACGCTCCACATAAGAAGGCTTTCCGTTTTTTGAAAGGATTGAATGAGCCACTTCACAACGTAGCTATGTCCCATATACCTATGGGTGCGACTTATGAGAGACTGGTGGACATGGCACTTTAACAAGAAGAAGATAAGGTTGGCAAGAAAGAGATAAAGGTGGAAGTACCTCAAGATAAGAAAGTAGGGGGATCACAGAGCAAGAAGACAGATTCCAAGAAGGGCGGGAAGAACAACAAACCCCGTGATAAGAGGAAGTGTAATTTTTGTGGCATTCCTAGAAATCTGGTTAAGGACTACAGAAAGAAGAAGAGGACGATGGGTGGTTGTTTCCATTGCGGCGAGACAGGACACATGGCTAGGGACTACCCAAGAAAGCAAGGGCAAGGGCAAAGAGCTGGATCTACTTCTAGAGGGTAGATTCACGCTCTTATGGCACCTCTGCAAGAACAAGGTAGAAATATTTCTGTTGAGAGTTTAGTTTATCTTTTTGGTCATCCTGGTCGTACACTCTTTGATTCTGGCGCATCGCACTCTTTTATATCTACTGCTTTAGTTGAATCTCTTCACCTAGACACCAGTTTAGTAGAGGATCTTTTGGTTGTTTCAAATCCAATTGGGGCTCAACTTATTTGTCAATGATTTGTTTGGATTTGGAAATTTCTATACTAAGTGTTGGGGTTAGATGTAATGCCTATGTTTTGGGCTTCACGGGCTATGGGTTGATTCTAGGCATAGATTGGATATCCGGTAATGGTGCCATCCTCAATTGTGAAAAGAGAGTGGTTAGACTCATGACTCACCTCGGTAACACTCTCGAAATTTCTTGTAATCCCATGAGCTCTATTATGCTTAGCTATCTAGAATCTCTTCATGCGTCTGTTGAGAATTTGCAGTCTGTTAGAGTAGTCCGTGAATACTCGAATGTCTTTGAAGAGGTGAAGGGGTTACCTACAAAGCGGGAGATAGACTTCCGCAATTACCTCCTTGATAATGCAAAACCCCTTGCTTTACCCGTTAGACACATGGCTCCAAAGGAGAGGAAAGAACTCAACCAGCAAGTTAAAGAGTTGCTTGAGAAGGGGTTTATAAGGCAGAGTATTTCTAAATGGGGTTCTCCAGTAGTATTCGCAACCAAAGCAGATGGTTCGCTTCGCCTATGCGTTGATTATAGGGAGCTAAACAAGCTGTCCAAGAAGAATAGGAACCCACTTCCAAGAATAGATGACTTGTTCGATCAACTTGTAGGTGCATCGGTTTTCTCACAACTAGATCTAGCTACCGGGTTTCATCAGCTAAGAGTAGCTGAAGACAGTATTGATAAGACTGCATTCAGAACCTCAGATGGTTTCTTCGAGTGGCTTGTCATGCCTTTCGGCTTGACAAACGCACCCGCTTGTTTCTTTGACTTGATGAGCAGGGTGTTCAGGGAGTTCCTTAATACGTTTGTGGTGTTCTTCGTAGATGACATTTTGATTTTCTCAAAGAGTGAGGAAGAGCATGCTCAGCATTGTCATGGATACTCTTCGAGCACATCAGTTGAAAGCCAAATTCTCCAAATGCCACTTCTGGAGAGAGGAAGTAAGGTTTCTTGGACATGTGGTGTCCAAGGAAGGGTTAGCTGTAGACCCCGCAAAAGTAGTTGTGGTGCAAGATTGGAAGGTTCCACGAAATGTGACCGAAGTCCGAAGCTTCCTCGGGCTAGCGGGCTTTTACCGAAAGTTCATCAAAGACTTTGCGAAAATCTCAGCTCCACTTACAAGGTTGACGAAGAAGAACCTAACTTTCAATTAGGATTTGGATTGCGATGTTGCTTTCCAACGATTGAAGAGGGCTCTAACAACAACCCCAGTTCTGACATTGCCGTATGGGAGCAAGATGTTTACCGTATACACGGATGCATGTGGTATGGGACTAGATGTTGTCTTGATGCAAGAAAGGAAGGTAGTAGCTTATGGAGGCAGACAATTGAAAGTATATGAGAAAAAATACCCAACCCACGATCTACAGTTGGCTGCCATCGTCTTTGCGCTTAAGTCTTGGCGCCATTATCTCCTAGGTGAGAAGTTTGAATTGTATACTGACCATAAATCGTGAAAGTACCTCTTCTCGTAGAAAGATCTTAACTTGAGGCAACAAAAGTGGATAGAGTTCTTGGTATCCTACGATTTCGAGATTTCCTATACCCCTGGCAAGGTCAATGTAGTTGCAGACGCCTTGAGTGGAAAGAAGCTGACCTTGAGTCCACTTTGTAGAAAGGCAGAGCTTGGAGTACGTAGCCAACTTTGACTTTAGACCCTCTGTCGATCATGTGACTGGTTTGTTAGCATCTCTAGAGGTACGGCCTACTATTTTGGACTCAATAGGAACCGCGCAACATGAAGACCCTCGGCTAGTTGATGTGATGGATAAGCTAATTAGGGGTGAGACTTCAAGTCACCTCAATAGATACTCCATCAATGATAAGGGTTGGTTGAGGCGGGTTGGAAGTCTATGCGTCCCACAAGCAAGGGATTTGGTGAAGAAGGTTCTCGAAGAGGCACACCATTCCAAGTTGACCATACACCCAAGTGTAGACAAGATGTATAAAGACGTAAAAAGGGTTTTCTTTTGGAATGGCATGAAAAGGGATGTAGCTAAATTCGTCTCTAAGTGCTTAATATGCCAGCAAGTCAAGGCGGAGCAAAAGAAGCCTGGTGGTTTGCTTCATCCTCTAGAGGTCCCACAGTGGAAATGGGATAGTATTTCAATGTACTTTATTGATGGGCTGCCTAGGTCAAGAAGGGGCAATATCAGTATTTGGGTAATAATGCACATGATCACAAAAAGCGCTCACTTTATACCTGTTAAAAGTAGAAGTACTGCCTCATCTTCAGCATCCGTTTATCTTAAAGAGATAGTTCGAATCCATGGGATAACCTCCAGCATTGTGAGTGACCGAGATCCTATCTTTACGAGCGAGCTTTGGGGCAGCTTGCAAGAGGCTGTAGGCACACAGCTATGCTTAAGCACGGCCTATCACCCCCAAACCGATGGTCAGACGGAATGGGTGAACAGAGTATTAGAGGACCTCTTGAGATTATGCATTCTTGACTGTGGAGGAACATGGGAGGATCATCTTACTTTGTTGGAGTTTGCCTACAACAATAGCTACCAAGCCACCATAGGCAAGGCACGCTTCGAAGATTTATATGGAAGACCATGCCGATCACCAACTTGTTAGTGGGAGTCTATAGACAAGCTCATACTTGGACCAGATATGATTAGAGAAACTTCAGAGAAAGTGGACTTGATACGAAGAAGAAAGACTCAAAAGTACATAATCCCACTACATAACTTAATAGCCATAATAGAAAAGATAAACTGAGCTTTACATCCATGGTCCAAGCTCCAAAAGATAGATAAAGCAATCTGATCAAAGCCCACTAGTGCTAGGCCCACTCTGAAAACCTGAGGGTTGGGAAAAAGATAAAAACAACGGGGTCAGACATAAGTCTGAGCGAGTCCTATAACCTTAACAATACAATCATTAAAGTAATTAGGGTATGATATAAACAAGGTACGGTACCTCTGGGGATAATGACTACACTAAGTAGCCAACTAAACACAGGATGTACTAAGATAACCGAAAAGACGCATTTACCCACCCAAGGATAATTACTACACTGCACCACCCCAGATCTACCCAGCCAAGGGTAATTCCTACACTGCACCACACCAGTTCTACCCACCCAAGGGTAATTCCTACTTAAAGGTTGATCCCACTAAGTGTACTTAGTAATTTTTAATAGTAGTTTCGTGTACCCCTAGCTGACTACATAGGTGCCGTCTGCCCCTATCTCCACTAGGTGTACCCACTACTCCCCAAGCGATCGGCTCCCTAACGTAGATACCCGTGCTGGCCCCACAGTGGGGTGTATCATTCCCCAAAGTGGCAACCTGATAATATCAACGGTGCACGGCTTATACCTACACGATGCAACAACGTCTTACTTACCAGCCCGGGTCCACACACGCATATGAAACCCGTTGGACTTGCGTTGCCACCGCTAACCCGTTTTGGCCTCTTACAGTCAAGCCCAATAGGCGTGTCCCGTCCTCGACTTGGGTCGAGCCCACAAAGATACGTTTGGGATATTGGTTGAAATGGGCCCCCACAAGCTACCCACCTAAGCTTGTCATTTCTAGTGAATCCCACTTAACCCTTTAACCATGTCCACTTACATGTTATAAATTTTGGTTAAGTCTTTTAATCATATTTTAATTGCCACTCAAGGCACCCACTAGATTTCCACATGCCACCCAAGGCACTTACTTGATTCCCACATGCCACCCAAGGCACTTACTTAACCCTTTAATCATGTTTAATTACATGTTCCACTTTGGTTAAGTATTCTAATCGTATTTTCTATTGCCACCCAAGGCAACCCACTAGTTTCCTCATGCCACCCAAGGCACCCCCACTAGTTACTACATGCCACCCAAGGCACCCACTTAACCCCTCATGCCCCACTACATGCTAATTTGGTTAAGTGTTTCTTAATTAATTAAGATCGTAACCTTTGTAAAGACCTCTCACATTAGACTGTCTTTTATGGCAGCTGGATATGCCGGTTGGCTCCGGGCAGCCTTACACCATAACAGGGTCTAACCTCGTGTCTTTACACTTGTCACGTATTTAGTTTATGACTAAGACCTCTCACATTGGGCCAATCATTTGTAGCCGCTGGATTTGCCGGTCGGTTTCGGGCAGTCTTATGCTACAAAAGGGTCCAACCTCGTGTCTTAGTCGATTAATTACACCTAATTAATCACCCCCATAATTTGTATTAATTATCCCTAATTAATTACCAATTTCAAGAATATGGGTAGACCTAACTCAATAGGTAAATTCCCAATTCCATAATATGGGTAGACCTAACTTAATAGGTAAATTCCCAATTCCATAATATGGGTAGACCTAACTTAATAGATAAATTCCCAATTATGTCCATTCACTTTATGTTATGCTTAAGCATACCCATTTCACACCATTTTATTAACATGCATATTAACCCCATCGTTCCCCACGTAATTCGTTATCATAACATGACATAATAAAGGGAAGATTCATCACAAATGTCATGGGTTTAACCAACATAGCATATAACTTTATCATGGGTTTAAAAGGTGTCAACTTGCATATATGAGCATACATTAAACCCAACTAGCATTTAACCCAAACTTGCATGAAGCACATATGTCACAAAGGGGTAACTTGCGTATGATTCTTATGTCATACAAAGGTGTGAACTTGCATAACATGTCACATGTTAACTTGCATATAACCAAACACATAACTTGCATAACATGTTACATATGAACTTGCATATAATCATGCACATAACTTGCATATTACCAAACACATAACTTGCATAACATGTTACATATGAACTTGCATATAATCATGCACATAACTTGCATATAACCAAACACATAACTTGCATAACATGTTACATATGAACTTGCATATAATCATGCACATAACTTGCATTACATGTTACATATGAACTCGCATATAATCTCACATATAGCTTGCATAACATGTTACATATGAACTTGCATATAATCTCACATATAGCTTGCATAACATGTTACATATGAACTTGCATATAATCTCACATATAGCTTGCATAACATGTTACATATGAACTTGCATATAATCTCACATATAGCTTGCATAACATGTTACATATGAATCAATGTTCAACATAGTGTTTTGCATAATGAGCATCATAAAACATAGCATTAAACTTGCATAACCTATAGCATAAAACTTGCAAAACACACAACATACACTATACTAAACTTGCATAAACACATTGATCCACAAACATAGCCATATCTTATCATATCCTATCATAATCAATTTAACAATTGATTATTAAGGCTATAGAAACTCACCACTAAACTCCAATAAGCAAACCCTTGCCAAAAATCACCCAAAAACTCTAGCCTTGAAAATAAAGCTTGCAACTTGATGATGAATGCAAGCTAATGATCACTCATACAACTTAAAAATGCTTGTATGAACATGAAAGCCTTCATAGAAATAGTTTTTAAAGAGGATGGAGGCTAGGGTTTTGAGTGGAGGCCATGATCATAGAAAATTTTGGCATAGTTTAGTTAGAGGATAGGATTATGATCATTTAGGGCTAGCTTAGGGTCTTATTTATAGGATTAGGTAAGTGTTTTTGGCCATTAGATTAACCCTAAATTAGATTAGGACCATCAGATCTCGGAAGCTTCCAGAAAACAGCCCCAAAACACAGCCAAACCCTAAAATGGTGCACCAGGCCAAACTGGCCGAGCACCCCCTGTCGACACACAAGTCGACAGGGCTGTCGACTTGGTCCTAGCCAAGTCGACTGCCCAGTCGACAGGGCTGTCGACTTGGTTAGCTAGGCGGGAATTTTTCCGCCTGCGCCCAATGGCCCTAATTTCGAAACTTGAACCTGAATTTTAAATCTGTTTTGAACTTTGAATTTTCGGAAAACTTCATTAGGCCATAACTGGGCCATACGGACTCCGATTCTCGAAAACTCGGACTCCATTTCACGTATTTTTCCGAGACAAACGCAATGACGCAGCCCGTTTCCCCCAATTCTCATATCTGAGATTATTTATTCTGTAATTAGTGAATATTAGTATTAACTAAAATTCGGGGTGTTACATTCTCCCCTCCTTAAAGGATTTCGTCCCCGAAATCTCTAAGCTAAGGAGAATGCATATCCTACCATCCAAACAACCATCTACTCAATCCATCAAACACGGGCATCCATTGTCCTTAAAACAATTTCTAATGATGTATGAGCATATGCAAAGAGTGTGTGTATATGTTCCCTATCTAATGTATGAACATATGCAAACCATGATAGTGCCATGCATCCAATATGTATGCGAGAGAACCCTATCGACACATACTGTATCTATATGAGTGCACAATCATTCACCAAAATGCATCATCCATATGATAACACAACCATTATACATCCATCAATTTAGCTACCTACACACAATTATATGCAATAAGCAATATGAAGTGACTGAGCCGATCTAGTGTCTAGAGTGTGTGTATATGCATCCACGAGCAACCACTAGCAAACACTTGCATCCACATGCATCCATCAATCATAACATGTCTCAAACACATGTTTCAACCATAGGTTTACCCTATCTAAAGGTCAAAGGTACTAACGAGAGGACATACTACAGATAAGATAAGTACTAGTCAAACGATAAAGGAGAAATTAAAAGGCATATCCTAAAAAGGAATGGGTATAATGAACGCATCTTCTCTTCCGTCTCTAAAGTAGCGTTGCTCTCGTCTTCTCCCCATTGCACTTTGACTAGTTGAACCTCTCGATTCCTCGACTTCCTAGTCTCTGACCCAAGGATGCGAGTAGGAGCTCGTCGAATCGTCTCATCACGCTCTATCTCTACTTCTTTAAGCAAGCCCGGCTCTACCACCTCAGCGGTCTCATGTAGGCACTTCCTCAAATGTGACACATGGAATACATCATGTACACCACTAAGCCTGTCGAGCAACTCCACTCTATATGTCATCTGTCCAATCCTTTCCTTAATAGGAAACGGCCCAACAACCCTTGGTGCTAACTTTCCAACAGATCCAAAGCGAACCACATTCCGTAACGGAGATACCTTGATAAAACCATGTCCCCAACATCAAACTTAAGCTCTGCTTTCCTCTTGTCCGCATAAGATTTCTGTCTGTCTTGCGTCGCTTTCATCCTTCGTCGAATCAAATCAATCTTTTCCGAAGTCTTTCTAACCATATCGGGCCCAAGCAAGATCTCATCCGTAGATTCCTACCAACATGTAGGTGATCGACAAGGCCTTCCATAAAGAGCTTCGAAAGGAGCCATGCCAATACTAGACTGAAAGCTGTTATTATACGCGAACTCCACCAATGGAAGATACTCTTCCCCTGTACCTCCAAAATTCAAGATACATAGCCTCAAAAGGTCTTCTAAAATACGATTCACCCTCTCGGTCTGGCCGTCCGTCTGAGGATGATATGCGGTACTCAAACACAACTGAGTCCCTACCGCCTCTTGCAAACTCTTCCAAAACTCGCTAGTGAAGATAAGATCTCGATCGCTCACTATACTGGAAGGTACACCATGCAATTTAACAATCTCTCGAATGTAAACTGAAGCTAGCTCTACAGCAGTCCTCTTACTCTTCACGGGTATAAAATGGGCACTCTTAGTAAGTCTGTCTACCACACCCCAAATTCCCGTATTACCCTTCCTCGATCTCGGTAATCCATCGACAAAATCCATCGAGACACTATCCCACTTCCATAGCGGAACTTCCAATGGGTGAAGCAACCCACCGGGTTTCTTTTGCTCCGCTTTTACTTGTTGGCACACCAAGCATCTAGCGACATACTCGGCCGCGTCTTTCTTCATACCGGCCCAAAAGAAAACCCGCTTCATGTCTTGGTACATCTTGTCCCTACCGGGATGAATGGTCATCTTCGAACGATATGCATTATCAAGTATAGCCTTCCTCAAACCCTCGTCTTGCGGTACACAAAGTCTACCGTCTCTACGCAACCACCCCTTACCATCTAGGGTGTACCTACTCAAATGGCTGGACGACTCCCCCTCCTCATGAGCTTCTCTACTAACTCAACCAACTGTGGGTCGTCTCGATGTGCTCCGCCAATCCGCCCCAAAAGAGTAGGCCTAACCTCCAAGGAGGCTAGCAAACCGGGTACAAAGTCAACGGAAGGTCTAAAGTCAAACATAGAAATAAACTCTAAGCTCCGTCGTTCAACGAACAATGAACTCAAGGACAACCTTTTTCTACTTAAGGCATCCGCTACCACGTTACCCTTGCCATAGGTATACGCTATCTCAAACTCATAGGATGCTAAGAATCCCATCCACTTTTGCTGTCCTAAGACTATGCGCTCGAAGAGTCTCCAACACTTCCCTAAGATGTAGGGCATGCTCTTCTCCACTTTTAGAGAAAACCAGGATATTACCCCATCCAAAATCATCACAACTGTTCATCTCTCACGCAGACCATCCTAGTCGAACTTGACATCCCCCAAGTGCAAGCCCCAAAGGCCTAAACCAATATCAGACAAACACCCAAGGGATATCTCCTTCGAGTTCAGACGACCTACGTGAGATGAAACTAGTAAAAATGGCTAAACAATTAAGCCTTTGACCAACTTTGGATGTCCTCGCCAGTCTCGCTCCAAAACCACCGTTTTTCCCATAACTGGCTTTGCTCAACCTATTAAGCACACACGAAAACTCATTTCACTTCTAGAAAAGACCAAGATGTCATTAACAAAGACCATCACAAACTTATTTAGGTACTCCCTGAACACCCTTCTCATCAAATCAACAAAGTATGCGGGGGCGTTCGTCAAACCAAATGGCATCACCAGCCACTCATAAAAACCATCCGGAGTCCTAGATGTAGTCTTCTCTATACTATCCTGAGCCACTCTCAACTGACGAAACCCCGTGGCTAAGTCCAACTACGAAAACACTGAGGCGCCAACCAACTGATCAAAGAGATCATCAATCCTCGGCAATGGGTGTCTATTCTTCTTTGTGAGTTTATTTAGTTCTCTTTAGCCTACACAAAGTCTGAGGGACCCATCCGCCTTCGTGGCAAAAACTACTGGAGCACCCCACTCCGATATACTTCGTCTTATGAACCCCTTCTCAAGCAAATCGCCTACTTGCTTATGGAGTTCCCTCCTCTCAGGAGGAGCCATGTGGCACACTGGCCAAGATACTGGTTTGGCATTGTCTACCAGATATATTCGGAAGTCAATCTCCCGCTCCGGAGGTAAGCCCTTCACCTCCTCAAACACATCCGAGTATTCCCGGACCACTCTAACAGATCGCAAACTCTCGACCGACGTGTCAAGCGATTCTAGATAACTTAGCATAACAGATTCCATGGGATTACAAGAGATCTCGAGAGTGTTACCCAAGCGGGTCATAAGCCTAACAACTCTCCCTTCAAAATCAAGAACGACACCACTACTGGATAACCAGTCCATGCCCAAAACTAACCCATAGCCCGTGAAGCCCAAAAAGCATCACATCTAAACTCAACGCTAAGTATAGAAACTTTCAAACCCAAACACATCATGGAGCCCCAATTGGGTTTGAAACAATTAAGGGATCATCTACTAAACTGGTGTCTAAGTGCAGCGACTCAACTAACAATGAGATAAACGAACTCGATGCGTCAGAATCAAATAAAGTTCGAACCGGATAATAAAGAAATCCAAATTCCAACCTAGACGGTCCTATCCCCATCTGGTACACTAGCCGTGAGGGAGTACAACTACCCTCCAGGAGATTCCGTACCTTGCCCTTGCCTCTTTGGACAATCCTAATAAGGTGTCCTATTCTTCCCAAAAGGATAACTACTAGCCCTCTTCTTCCCATTCTCCACTCGTAACCTCCCATCAAAATGAGGTTTCGCTCTTCATTAACCAAACAACTATTTGAGCCTTCCTCCCATCGTCTACCCAATAGGTACCTACAAGTCCTCCTCCTTCTTGAACCAACTTCTAGTCCAACTAATGTCTAAGTCCCTTGAAGTGGTTTTCCATTCATATCTATCTTAGAAAGATCATCTATACGCGGAGGGGAAACTCAAAACGAGAGAGGAAGAGATTCAAAACGGAGAATTTGAAAGATATAGATATGGCTATTGGGGATTATGCTTTTCTTTCAAAAACTTTTCTCTTAAAAGACATGTTTTTGAAAATACTCCTTTCAAAAATATTCTTAGAAAATAGTTTTTCTAAAAAAATTATCTGTTCTGGTAACCTTAAGCTCCGATACCACGTGTAACACCCCACACACGGGACGGTCACTCACTAAGGGAATGCCATAACATCGGTGGAGTATTTTAAGTGAATATAGAACAGAAAAATTACAACAAGACAGATATAAGTAATACTTGAGAATTTAAAACATCATTTCATTACAGCGGAAAGTAAAACATGTTTGGTTACACCAAAACCATAAACAAGAGTCAAGTACATAATATCCATCCTGATAAAACAAAAGTACATAATCCCACTACATAACTTAATAGCCATAATAGAAAAGATAAACTGAGCTTTACATCCACGGTCCAAGCTCCAAAAGATAGATAAAGCAATCTGATCAAAGCCCGCTAGTGCTAGGCCCACTCTGAAAACCTGAGGGTTGGGAAAAAGATAAAAACAACGGGGTCAGACATAAGTCTGAGCGAGTCCTATAACCTTAACAATACAATCATTAAAGTAATTAGGGTATGATATAAACAAGGTACGGTACCTCTGGGGATAATGACTACACTAAGTAGCCAACTAAACACAGGATGTACTAAGATAACCGAAAAGACGCATTTACCCACCCAAGGATAATTACTACACTGCACCACCCAAGATCTACCCAGCCAAGGGTAATTCCTACACTGCACCACACCAGTTCTACCCACCCAAGGGTAATTCCTACTTAAAGGTTGATCCCACTAAGTGTACTTAGTAATTTTTAATAGTAGTTTCGTGTACCCCTAGCTGACTACATAGGTGCCGTCTGCCCATATCTCCACTAGGTGTACCCACTACTCCCCAAGCGATCGGCTCCCTAACGTAGATACCCGTGCTGGCCCCACAGTGGGGTGTATCATTCCCCAAAGTGGAAACCTGATAATATCAACGGTGCACGGCTTATACCTACACGATGCAACAACGTCTTACTTACCAGCCCGGGTCCACACACGCATATGAAACCCGTTGGACTTGCGTTGCCACCGCTAACCCGTTTTGGCCTCTTACAGTCAAGCCCAATATGCATGTCCCGTCCTCGACTTGGGTCGAGCCCACAAAGATACGTTTGGGATATTGGTTGAAATGGGCCCCCACAAGCTACCCACCTAAGCTTGTCATTTCTAGTGAATCCCACTTAACCCTTTAACCATGTCCACTTACATGTTATAAATTTTGGTTAAGTCTTTTAATCATATTTTAATTGCCACTCAAGGCACCCACTTGATTTCCACATGCCACCCAAGGCACTTACTTGATTCCCACATGCCACCCAAGGCACTTACTTAACCCTTTAATCATGTTTAATTACATGTTCCACTTTGGTTAAGTATTCTAATCGTATTTTCTATTGCCACCCAAGGCAACCCACTAGTTTCCTCATGCCACCCAAGGCACCCCCACTAGTTACTACATGCCACCCAAGGCACCCACTTAACCCCTCATGCCCCACTACATGCTAATTTGGTTAAGTGTTTCTTAATTAATTAAGATCGTAACCTTTGTAAAGACCTCTCACATTAGACTGTCTTTTATGGCAGTTGGATATGCAGGTTGGCTCCGGGAAGCCTTACACCATAACAGGGTCTAACCTCGTGTCTTTACACTTGTCACGTATTTAGTTTATGACTAAGACCTCTCACATTGGGCCTATCATTTGTAGCCGTTGGATTTGCCGGTCGGTTCCGGGCAGTCTTATGCTACAAAAGGGTCCAACCTCGTGTCTTAGTCGATTAATTACACCTAATTAATCACCCCCATAATTTGTATTAATTATCCCTAATTAAATACCAATTTCAAGAATATGGGTAGACCTAACTCAATAGGTAAATTCCCAATTCCATAATATGGGTAGACCTAACTTAATAGGTAAATTCCCAATTCCATAATATGGGTAGACCTAACTTAATAGGTAAATTCCCAATTATGTCCATTCACTTTATGTTATGCTTAAGCATACCCATTTCACACCATTTTATTAACATGCATATTAACCCCATCGTTCCCCACGTAATTCGTTCTCATAACATGACATAATAAAGGGAAGATTCATCACAAATGTCATGGGTTTAACCAACATAGCATATAATTTTATCATGGGTTTAAAAGGTGTCAACTTGCATATATGAGCATACATTAAACCCAACTAGCATTTAACCCAAACTTGCATGAAGCACATATGTCACAAAGGGGTAACTTGCGTATGATTCTTATGTCATACAAAGGTGTGAACTTGCATAGCATGTCACATGTTAACTTGCATATAACCAAACACATAACTTGCATAACATGTTACATATGAACTTGCATATAATCATGCACATAACTTGCATATTACCAAACACATAACTTGCATAACATGTTACATATGAACTTGCATATAATCATGCACATAACTTGCATATAACCAAACACATAACTTGCATAACATGTTACATATGAACTTGCATATAATCATGCACATAACTTGCATTACATGTTACATATGAACTCGCATATAATCTCACATATAGCTTGCATAACATGTTACATATGAACTTGCATATAATCTCACATATAGCTTGCATAACATGTTACATATGAACTTGCATATAATCTCACATATAGCTTGCATAACATGTTACATATGAACTTGCATATAATCTCACATATAGCTTGCATAACATGTTACATATGAATCAATGTTCAACATAGTGTTTTGCATAATGAGCATCATAAAACATAGCATTAAACTTGCATAACCTATAGCATAAAACTTGCAAAACACACAACATACACTATACTAAACTTGCATAAACACATTGATCCACAAACATAGCCATATCTTATCATATCCTATCATAATCAATTTAACAATTGATTATTAAGGCTATAGAAACTCACCACTAAACTCCAATAAGCAAACCCTTGCCAAAAATCACCCAAAAACTCTAGCCTTGAAAATAAAGCTTGCAACTTGATGATGAATGCAAGCTAATGATCACTCATACAACTTAAAAATGCTTGTATGAACATGAAAGCCTTCATAGAAATAGTTTTTAAAGAGGATGGAGGCTAGGGTTTTGAGTGGAGGCCATGATCATAGAAAATTTTGGCATAGTTTAGTTAGAGGATAGGATTATGATCATTTAGGGCTAGCTTAGGGTCTTATTTATAGGATTAGGTAAGTGTTTTTGGCCATTAGATTAACCCTAAATTAGATTAGGACCATCAGATCTCGGAAGCTTCCAGAAAACAGCCCCAAAACACAGCCAAACCCTAAAATGGTGCACCAGGCCAAACTGGCCGAGCACCCCCTGTCGACACACAAGTCGACAGGGCTGTCGACTTGGTCCTAGCCAAGTCGACTGCCCAGTCGACAGGGCTGTCGACTTGGTTAGCTAGGCGGGAATTTTTCCGCCTGCGCCCAATGGCCCTAATTTCGAAACTTGAACCTGAATTTTAAATCTGTTTTGAACTTTGAATTTTCGGAAAACTTCATTAGGCCATAACTGGGCCATACGGACTCCGATTCTCGAAAACTCGGACTCCATTTCACGTATTTTTCCGAGACAAACGCAATGACGCAGCCCGTTTCCCCCAATTCTCATATCTGAGATTATTTATTCTGTAATTAGTGAATATTAGTATTAACTAAAATTCGGGGTGTTACAGTATGATTAGGGATGATTACATACATAATGGACTCATGGCACCGACATGACTTGCATTAAGGAGGTCAACTAAATCAGTAGACCGCCTGATTTTGCTTTAGATAAGGACACGTACACACACTATGCATATGATCATGAAGCATTAGAAGTCTTTTTAAGGACAATGGACGCCTGTGTTTGATGGATGAGTAGGTGGACGATTGGATGGTAGGATATACGTTCTTCTTGACTCAAAGATTTCGGGGACGAAATCCTTTAAGGAGGGGAGAATGTAACACCCCGTATTTTCTATAAACACTAAAGTAACGAATTAAAGAATAATTAATTATAAATGTGAGAACTAAGGAAAACAGGTTATGCCATTGCATTCGTCTTGGAATTCTTCTTGAAATAGAGTCTGAGCTTGAGTAAATCAGACTCCTTGAGTTATGACCTTCAAAAGATTCAAGAATTTAAATAATAAAACCAGCTCGAAATTCAAATTCAAGTTTCGAAATTCAAATAAACCCCGAAGCAGGCTGGGCAGGAAATTTCCTATCCAGAAATCAGGTCGACCTAGGGGTCGACCTCCCCCTCGGGCCAGATCTGAAACATGACGTATTTCTTTGAGTGACAATTTTCTGAGTCATTAGGGCTTGTGTGGCAAGTTCTGGTTGGTTCTCTTAGGTTTGAATGGCTTTGATTGGCCCTAGGTTGATCTAACGGCTCCTATTAAATCAAACTTCTATATAAGCAACCTAAATCTAAACCTTAAGCCACACAAAAATATTCCTAGAACTGTCATGCTGTTAATGCTCAACCTAGAGTAGCCGCCATTCACCTTCAACTAGAAAGCAAGTTAGAAACTACGAATCAAATCTAATTCAACTAAGAGAATTCAACGTCTACAACAAAGGAGAGCTATTCAGTTTCAGAATACAGATCCCAGAACACAAGACTAGTCTCCTTTTTGTAAGTCCAGTTATCATTTAGACCTAAATGATATTAGAATCATGACTAAAATAACTGGATGTAGAACAACGCCTAATGTAAATTTATGCCTATCTTTTTTGTTAAAACTGTATTGATTAAGACTATGACTCTTGTCATGTTACGTTTGTGATCATGTTGCATGTAATTTGATGATAAAACTACCATGTTAAATTCTTGGCAATGAACCTATATGTTGTATAATTTGGCGATGACATATCATGTTGTATAATTTGGCGATGGCATATCATGTTGTATAATTTGGCGATGACATATCATGTTGTATAATTTGGCGATGACATATCATGTTGTATAATTTGGTGATGACACCTATATGTTGTATGTCAATTTGGGAATTTTGCTATGTTTATGCAAGTTCAACCATATTCACATATATGACTAGAACTACATGCTAATTTGCAAGTTCACAACTACATGTCAAATTTAAGTTTATGTAGTTCTATGTAAAACCCCTATTTTACGACTCATGTTGAGTAGATCTAAATTTGCAAGTTCATAATTAAATGCATATTGCTCCATGCTGAATTCATATGACACATGTGTAGTTAGATCCATATTTGTATGATGTTAGAATATTACATGTTCCTCTTTTTCCCCTTTTGTGTATGAGTTAGGCTATGTAGTGAGCCTAACATTTTATGTGATTTATGTGAACGTTTAATGGGGGCAACATTGGGGGAAAACATGAAATTACATGTAATTGGCATATTTGACTCATAATCATGTAAATGGTTCTTGGCGTAAAGTGGTATAAATTTTATACCAAAAATTATGAACTTGATTTGAAGGGAAAGTACGGCTTGACTTGAATGACAATAATTTACATATAAACATAAAGAGGCAAATATGTAAATTTAGAAAAGACGAATATGCCTAACCCGAGGTTAGATTGAGTTATGGTGTAAGACTGCCCGGAACCGCCCGACACGTCCAGCAACTGTAACAATATATATCTAATGTGAGAGGTTAGTGCATTAAGCCCAAAAGAACCCAAGGTTAGACTGAGTTGCGGTGTAAAACAGCCCGGACCCGACCGGCACATCCAGTGACCGCAACAATACCTGTCTAATATGTGTGGTTGGTGCTTTAATGAATGAATTAAAGCTAAGTCAGGAATGGTAGGGTTAAGTTAATTAAGGCAACACTTAACCAATACAACATGTTAACTAAACTAATGGGTGGGGTTAGGTTAACTTGGACACTTAATCAATTTAACATGTTGATTAGGAAACCCTAGTAATGGGGACCCATTTCAACAGTAACCTACATAAATGTATCATGGTACCCTGAACTAGGCAGGGTGGGGCACGATTACTGAGCTGATTATAAGCTGTCAAAACAACGACGGTTGGTGCATCAGTGTAGGTTCCGACGGAGTACGGGAGTGCATGTACTCCGGAGTGGAAAAAGCAGGCACTGGGCATCGGTAGTTATACACTGTGCATCTTGAATCGTGTCGGGTTGCCACCATAGGATTTGATACACCCCATGGTGGGACCAGCACAGGTATCTACAATCGAGCGGGGCCGTATGACACAAGTAGTAAATGCATGCGAGTTGGAGCCAATCGATAAAAAGGGATCACTGGGTTTGAACTCATGATGATGGTTGAAATAACTAGTAGGTGCAGAAAATATGGATATAAGTGCGATAGTATGATTAGTTTATCTTGCCTTATCCTATGTTACCTTATTTCTTTGTTATTGTCCTGCGTCCAGTTTATTCATGTCATGGTTCTCTTACCAGTTTACATGCTGAATAATCACTGGACTTATCAAACTCATGTCTGACCCATTTTTCTTTCGCTCTCTTTTCTTCCGTTAACCCCCCTCAAGTAGCCAGGGAGGGAATAGCTCAGCTTGATTCGGACCGTTAATCTTTCCAAGCTTGAAGATTCTGTGATGTATGGCTTGGAACCTCTTATCTTTGGCTATGGCTTTGGACACACTACTACTTGGGGATTTATGCAGTGTTATTTGTGTTTTATGCTTCTTTATGTTATAATCAAGACAGAGATTTTGATGTAATGATTTGGAAGTTGTTTTGAGACAGTTTCTTGTAATGTTTTTGTTATGAACCACATATGAAATAAATTTAGTTTTTCCGTTGCTTATATATGTCTGTCTTGTAAATTATCTGTGTCTTTTACCTATAATGCTCCACCAAAGTTAAGGCATTCCCTTCGTGAGTGACCTTAACGGAGGTGGGGTGTTTAATTTACACCTGTTATGGTTTACATTTCCATTGACCACACAATTTTTTTTAAATTATATAGCTGCAATTTCTTTGGGTCAATAAAATTTATGGCAAATTCTTTTTCAATCCAAGAATTTGCTTTTAGTAGCCTCTTTCAACTTGAAAAAACCGATAAACCCCCAATTTTGCTGAGTATCTCCTGCTGAATTTAAAAAAAAAATCTAAAAATACCCTCCACGTAGGGTAACTATATGGTTTTTCAGTGTACCTCATAGTTTTACGTTGTTCATTGGAGTCAGCACTTCGTGTTTCCCTCAGGGACCAAATAGGGCAAGTAGGTTGTACTCTAAGCAACCATGTATGACATAATAAGAGTTGTCACCAAAGATAAAGATGTTTTATACTTCACAATAGTCACTTGGGCCTTGGCCCATTATCATATTTGTAAATATTATTTAGCCTGTATAGTCGTTGCTACTTTTTGTAGATATAAGGCAGACTGTAACATTTCATTGATTCTAGTCTGACCTCTATAATCATTTCCTCTTCATCGAAATAAAAGGTTCCCAAATTCTTTTATGGTATCAGAACATATCAGCCTAACGACTATATTCAACATTCACAAATATACAACTTCAAGAAATTAATCAAAGAAGATTACAGCTAATGGCAATGGGGCGGGTATAGGGTCTAAACCCACTTGATCCGCCTCTATTTTGACCCATTCAAACCCGCCCCATTGAGGCTTCAGGGCAGGTAGACCCGCTACCCGCTTTAGGAGGTCCGGGTCTAGGGTCGGGTCTGGGGCATGACTAACCCACCCCAACCCGACCCGCATGATTGAAACATCATTAGAGCACTTTATAACTATAATTATTACTTGATAATCTTCTTAGATATACATGGTTATAACTTGAGTATTATATTATTTCAATCAACAAACTATAAATTTTTCGTAGTATTAAGTTGCATCAATGATAATCATATAATAACAAATACATACATTTTGAACTATTATCTTACAACTCATTTTATTATATTGTTTTATCATTATGAAAAAATTACAGTATGTATATAATTTATAATTAAATGATAAAAAATATAAGTATATAAATTTGCGTACATTAGAACACAATATCACCGGGTCGTGGGGCGGGTTGGGTTTACCCTGACCCGTACGGGTTTCGGGTACGAGGCAAAATTCTAGACCCGCATCGGGTCTACGGGGTGGGTCTGGGTCGGAGTTTAAAAAGTCCGGGTCGGGTCTGGGGCATTAGAAACTCACCCCAACCCTCCCCATTGTCATTCCTAATTACAACGTTATAGAAAAGAAAAGGTGTTTTTTACACTCCTCAGTTAAGTTTATCATTGGAGTGTAGCTTTCTCGGCCTGTAGTTCTATTCTGTTTCTTCCCCTATCTAAATCAGCCTCATCAGACATCAATTTAGACATCTGGCTGCTATTGAGATTGTTTGATTAGACCTCAGTTATCATCTCATTATGTTTTGGTAGCAGTTGGGCCTTTCAGCCCCATTTGTCGTCCAAGAAACACAATTATTCATCATCTCATCGTAATGTGGTTGCATTATGGGCCTTTAAGCACCATTTGTCATCCAAGAAGTACGATTTTTTCCCTCGTTTACATCAAGAAAGCTTGCATATATACAGGGAGTGACATGATCTACCTTTCTAGTATAGATACTCGCTAATCTTGATATGCTTAACCTTGCAAAGTAGAAATTCAATCATATTATGTTAGATAATGGCCGGAGAAAACGATTCTATGGTGATGGTTATTCTGTATATTTTGACATAGAAAAACATATTTTTGAGATTTACAATAATGATTTTTTCTGAGTGAATTTGAAACTTTTTTTCTAGTTATTTGAATAGTAGGTCTAGGAGTAACAATCACAACTATTATCATTACATGTATGATACTAAATTTGGTTTAGTACTGCAGCATCAGGAGCAAATGTTATAGAGATTAGCGCATCTTGTACCACCCTTGTCAAGCCCAAGAGTCATGTAATAAGTATACTTCTAGATAAAGACAACTACATGCTCTGGAAGTTTCAGGTTGAAACTGCATTAAGGGAGTATAGCCTGCAAGATTATGTTAAGGGAACCATCACCATCCCACCTATTATGACATAAGACAAAGATAAGAACATAATTAGCAACCCCGCATATGAACTATATCAAAAGAAATATAGTTTGCTTGCTTCTTGGCTTATATCGTCTATATGTGCCAATCTTTTATCACAAATCATTGGTAGCAAAACCTCTTATGAGATATGACATGCAATAGAAGAGATATTCAGTTCACAATCTGCTGCTAGGATAATACATGACATGAGACAATTGCAAATCTTAAAGAAGGACAACATGTCTATGAACGAGTATCTTACCAAATCAAGACCCTCTGTGATAGATTGGCCACCACTGGTCATAAGATTGTAGATAATGAATAGGTTTTATACATTACCAGTGGTTTGGATGATTAATACGAGTCTGTGGTGACTTTCATCGCTTCTCAAAGATCCATACCAGGTCTGCAGTATGTTCATTCAACTCTTCTCGCTCATAAGGGAAGTGTTGAACAAAGAAGGCTGGCCTGGACCGAGTATATGTAAATTTTACCTCTATCTCAAGAAATAAAGGTCATCAAAAAGGAAATTTTAATCAAAATGCTAAACAAGATACACAGCCTCAAAGAGGAAATCAGTATCAGAGGGGTATAGGAAGTGGAGGCATGTGGAATAACAATAAATGAATCAAATGCCAGATCTGTGAAAATTTTGGTCATGTGGCCAACAGGTGTTATTTTAGATTTAATTCAGAGTTTAATGTCACACAGTAAGGGGAAACTATTCAGAGGGGTGGCAATGTTAATGTAGCACAATTAAATCAATCAAGAAACAGCTCAGACAATTCAATAATGTCAACAAATGGTTGTGATGAATCAAGTACAACAGAGGACCTTAACTTAGATGAGTGGTACTTAGATTCTGGTGCAACGAATCATGTGACAAGTAACTTGCATGATCTTAATCTTGGTAATAAAAATTACTCAGTTATGCACTCTATTTATATGGGTACATGTGAAACAACAAGTATACCTCATGTTGGAAAGCGTATATAAGAGGTAAAAGACATTTAAACCTCGACAATCTATTAAGGATACGCAAAATTTGTGACAACCCGAATTTTTATAACATGTTAAAACCATAAATCAATGCAGAATTAAATTTTAAAATAAGAATCAAGGGTAACGGGTTACGCCATTGCGTTCGTCTCGAAATTTTACATGAAATTGAGTTTTCGAAAATCGGAGTCCGAATGAAGAAGTTATGGCCTGTAGAAGATTCAGCAGATTTTAGGCAGCACGGGACCAGGCAGGTCGACCTGGGGGTCGACCCTAGACCCTAGGGTCGACCTACCCCCCAGGTCGACCATGTGGTCGACCTCCCCCCTTACAGGTTGACCTGGTCGGCCTGTTTTGGCCCAGAACTCATTTTTGAAGCCTGAGACGTGCTTTGATGGTCCGGATTGATTCTAGGGTTAATCTAAGGGCCTAAACTAGTTGCTACACCTATAAAAACACCCTTAGACCTAACCTAATTCATATCAAATCATTCTTACGCCATTATGCTGCTAAAATACCTCTTGAACCATGGCCGTCGTCTCCAAATCAAAGTACAAACATTCAAACTAAAATCAATCCAAAGAACAAGGCTTCTACAATGATTCAAGACAATAAATTAACAACGCCGAGACATTTTTACAACAAATTCAGTTCTTAATTCATTAGCCATGCTCTGTAATTTCTAGTTGTTTTTAGATTTAAACATTTAATTATAATATGGTCATGGAACAAAGTGGAATTGGATTTAAGTATGTTTATTGATTCAGATCTATTTCTGTTGCTTCTTGAATCTTGAGTTTGGGACTTTTCTATGTTCGTTCTCACGTCAAGCTTATGATCTATTCAGCCTGTTGTTAATCAGTTTTTCTTGATTCATATTGATATTGTTGTCAAGATCTATCTTTTATGCCAGAGATGATGTTTTTATGCCAGTTTTTCCTCTCTATACTGATTGTTATACAAATTCTATCTTCCCCTATTTATTTTCTTTCAATGAACCTAGGTCAATTTCGGACCTAGGCCTGAACCGCGATTTGCATACGATTGAATACGGGGAAATATGGGAATGTTGTCTATATTGGATATATATATATATGTTTGGTGGAATTGACGGCATAACATGAAATGGGGATACGAGTATTATCGCTATAATTAAAGATTGTAAGTTTGGATAAAATGGTGTAAACATGGAATACATGTAGTTTGGTATGAAACTCGACCTATGTAAATGGCATGAAACTTGGTACTTGTGTAAATTAGTATAAAATTTGCATACATGTGAAATGACGTGAATTAAACATATGTAAATTTGGTATGAATTGGGCATATGTAAAAACTAACATGTAATCTAGAACTTGGGCGTATGTTAATTATGTAAAATTTTGGAGTTGGAACATATGTGAAAATTTATGACTTGGTAGAGGTTTAATATGAACGCGCCTAAGTTGGGTTTTGGGTAGTTAGCATGTATTGTAAATAAAAGGCTATAACTTGGCATAACCTTATAGTGAATTATGATAATAATTTGGGAATACGTTTTGGGGCAAAAACGTGAATTATGAACTTGATAATTGATATATAAATGGAAATATGAACGTGGTTGGAACATGAACATTTCTATATGTTAAACACATGAACTGATATTGAGGTTTTGGGTGGAATACAACCATTAATGAACCTTTGACACAAGGTTAGACTCATTTTGTGGTGTAAATCTGCCCGGAACCGCCCGGCAAATCCAGTAGCCATAAAGTGTCAGTCTACTATGAGAGGTCGAAGGCCAAATTGTAGGCGTAACGGTTTATGACACGAGGTTAGACCCAGTTTGTGGTATAAATCTGCCCGGAACCGCCCGGTAAATCCAGTGGCCACAAAATGCACGGTCTAATGTGAGATGTCATGATTCGTACGTCATAATGAATGAATTAAGGAATACTAACCATAATAAGACGTGGGTATGGTTAGAGGGTTAGGTGGGATGACATGGAAATTTGACATGTAAATGTGGACCTAACTGGTATGAGTTAAGAACATGTAAAACTTACAAATGTAGGCTTAACCAACATAATGGTTAATCAGACCAATGGGTGGGTTAAGTAATATGACTAGATTAATGACACTTAACCAATATAACATGACACGTGGCAGGGTTAAGTCAATTTGAACATATAGATAATACTTAACCAACTTAGCATGATACGTGGGCGTGTTAAGCCATGAATTATTTGAATATACTTAACCAATTAGACACGATGATTTGATAGGGTTAAGTCATGAACCGCTTGAATATACTTAACCAATTGGACACGATGATTTGATAGGGTTAAGTCATGAACCGCTTGAATATACTTAACCAATTGGACACGATGATTTGATATGGTTAAGTCATGAACCACTTGAATATACTTAACCAATTTAACATGATGATTTGATATGGTTAAATCATGAACCGCTTGAATATACTTAACCTACTTGACAGATGATTCGTAGGGCTAAGTCATGAACTTGAACGACAACACTTAGCCAATTTGACATGACACGTATGCGGGTTAAGTCACGAACTTGAATGAGAATACTTAACCAACTTGACATGCTAGACTGATGGGGTTAAGTCTCGAATTTAAATGACAACACTTGACCTACTGAACGGAAACCCTAGTTGCGCGGTCCTTTTCAGCAGTAACCCACTAGATGTATCACAGTACCCTGGAACTAGGCAGGGTGGGGCACGATTACTGGGCTGATTGTAAGCGACCAGAACGACGGCTGAGTTGGTGCGCCATTGTAGGTTCAGGCGGACTATGGTCGTGCACGTAGTCCGGAGTTGAAAAAGCAGGCATTGGGCACCGTTAGGTTTACACTGTGTGTGCTTGATTTGTGTCGGTGGTTGGCACCCCAGGGCTTGATACACCCTATGGTGGACCTAGCACAAGTGACTACATTTCGTGATTGAGCCGTATGACACAGACACATGAACGAGTTAGGATTATAGGGAGCCGATCGATTAATAGATCGTTACATGGAAAAAGGGTGTTGTTCGTTAGGTAGCATAATCCCTAGTGGTCCTAGGTGGCATAAACCCTAATCGAATCTAGAAAACGTTCAATAGGTAGCATAATCCCTAGTGGTCCTAGGTGGCTTAAATCCTAGTTGAACACGCGATAGTTCATGATAAGGAAACCTAGCCAGAACAAGGGTGACGGTCCAAACGATTTCAAGAATGGTGGCACTACGTTGAAGTAGTATAGAAATACGTGATGAAACCCGTAAAATATACGGCAAGGGACTGTACATATACATGGAAAGGATGATACGGGTTGGGGTACTAGTACAGTTGGTGCAGAGAATTTAGGAAATCAAAGAAAATAGTGGAATGGTAAAGCTTAGAAATCTTGCGATGTTATACTTAATAGAAACCTTGCAATGTGATTCTTGGTAGGAACCTTGTGATGATACTCTTGATAGGAAGCATGGAATATTATACTTGATTCATCGTGCCTGTAGCTTACCTTGTCATCATGCTTATGTTTACTTTCAGTTTATTTATGCCATATTATCTTCACCTGTTTTTATGCTGAAAGCCACTAGAACTTACCCAGTCTTTATGACTGACCCAGTTTGTTTCGCCTCCTTTTCTTTCGTCCCCCCCCCCCCCCCAGGTTCGCAGGGTGGGAATACAGCTTAGTTCGGATCTTACCAAGCTCCAAGGCTCTTTGATATACTGCTTGGATTTCTCTTGGATATGGCTTGCTTTGCTTTATTAGGGAATACTACAATTTATTTTCATGCTTCTTTGTTTTTGAGCAAGACAGATATTTTAGCTATGTAATTGGGTATTGGAAATTGATGGGCTTTTATCGTAAACAATTATATTTAATAAATGATTTGAAGTACTTCCACTTTACTTTCTGTTGTTTTATGTATGTCTGTCTTGTAATATTTCTGTTCTAGTACCCATAATGCTCCACTGAAGTTAAGGCATTCCCTTTGTGAGTGACCTTAACGGATGTGGGGTGTTACATCTGGTATCAGAGCAGAAGGTTACCAGACTGGGCAAAAGTTTTTAAAACCTATTAAATTTATTTTCAAAACCATTTACAAAGAAGCATTTTTCAATAAATTTTTTATTTTTAAAGGCTATTCCCCAAAGGCCATTAGCATTTTCCTTTGTTTCCTGTTTGAATCCCTTTTCCTTTCCTTCCACCATCTGTTGCCACATTAGTTCCATCTACGACTAATCTTATTTCAAGCTTTGTAGGGTTGCCGTGCGATGGAGGTAGTTCTCGAGAGACCTGTTAACATGTTATATAAGAGGGGATAAGAGTGGTTAAGGCGAATGAGGCTCAGAATAAAAAGGTAGAAATGTTTCTGTAGGAAAGTCTAGTTTATCTTTCTATCATGTTCGTACCCTTTTTGATTATGATACATCGCATCCTTTTTATTTCTGCTTCGATAGTTGAGTCTCTGCACCTTAGTACTAGCGTAGTAGAGGATCCCGTTTTTGTCTCAAATCCTGTGGGGAATCGGCTCATGTATTCATGACTTGTTTGGATTTGAGAATGTCTATGCTAAGTGTTGAGTTTAGAAGTAATGCTTATGTTTTTGGGCAATCGGTTGATTCTAGGGATGTAGTGGTTTTCCAAAAATGATACCATTCTCGAGTATGAAAAGAGGGTAGTTAGACTCTTGACTTGCCCCGGTAATGTCCTCGAAGTCTAGTGTAACCCTTAGGGTTCTGCCATGCTTAGTTACCTAGAATCTCTTGATATATTTATTGATCCGCTCGAGTAGTGTTCGCCACCAAGGCGGATGGTTCATCTCGCTTATGCATGAGTTATAGGAAATCACCTTAGTAAGTACATTTGGCAACATGGTTGACATCTGTTTATTTGCAAGAGATAATCCTTCTGCGTGGAATACCCTATAAACGAGATCCAGGATTCACTAGTGAATTTTGGAAGGCTTGCATGAAACCATGAGTACACAGTTATGTTTGAGCCGAGTATACTAGAAGGAGGATAAGGGAAAATGGGACGAGAGACAACAATGAAATGAGTTCCAACTCATATTTTGGAAACAAGAATTAAGAAATTTTGAAGTTAATGATGGACAAAACACAATGGAGTTAAGCTCAAGGAAATGCGACTTAGAAGATTGAAGACTAGATACACGCATCATATCTCTTTTTAAGAGTATATCCTTGATCCCTCTTTTCCTGTAGAGCTTACTTGCATGCTATCTTTTATGTATATCCTCTCGGTCCTATTCTCAATCTTATTTCTATTGCAAACCCCATAAGGAGTATGACTCATCTTGTTGTGATATATGTTGGGGTTTGAGGATGTCCGTTGGGTTGACTAAACTTTTTGGGCTTTATAGGATATGGGTTGATTTTAGGAAGGGATTTCTTGCGACCTAAAAGGAGTTTATCATGCTTGGTTTCCTAGAATCAAATATATTGGTTTTAGGCTGGTGTTTAGGGTACAAAGTTTTTCTTTACTTGCTTCTATCATTCGGTTATACCTTTAGGTAGGAACTAATGGATGTAAACATGTGTTTGAGACATGTTATGGTTGATGGTTGCAAGTGGTGGCTAGTTGCTGCTCGTGGATGCATGAACACACATTAGGCACTAGATCGGCTCAGTCACATCTCATATTTCATATGCATGAATGTTTATACTTGTTTATGGATGGAATTGAATGTGTTATCATGTGGATGTTGCATATGGATGGATGTTTGTGCACACATATAGTGTTTATATGACTAGGAATATTTTCATACATATTGGATTCATGTCACTAAACATATTTTTGCATTTAGAAAGATCAATCAGGCCTGATCATTTGCATTAGACAAGGAACATATACACACACTGCTTGCATATGTTCATACAGCATTAGAAATCTTTTACGGACAATGGTTGCTTGTGAATGATGGTTGAGTAGATGGTTGATTGGATGATAGGATGCATTCTTCTTAACTTGAAGATTTCGGGGACGAAATCCTTTAAGGAGGGAAGAATGTAACAACCCGAATTTTTATAACATGTTAAAACCATAAATTAAGGCAGAATTAAATTTTCAAATGAGAATCAAGGGAAACGGGTTACACCATTGCGTTCGTCTCGAAATTTTACATGAAATAGAGTCCGAGTTTTCGAAAATCGGAGTCCGGATGAAGAAGTTATGGCCTGTAGAAGATTCAGCGGATTTTAGGCAGCACAGGACCAGGCAGATCGACCTGGGGGTCGACCTGGGGACCAGGTCGACCATGCGGTCGACCCTAGACCCTAGGGTCGACCTACCCCCCAGGTCGACCATGTGGTCGACGACCTCCCTTACTGGTCGACCTGGTCGGCCTGTTTTGACCCAGAACTCATTTTTGAAGCCTGAGACGTGTTTTGATCGTCTGGACTGATTCTAGGGTTAATCTAAGGGCCTAAACTAGTTGCGACACCTATAAAAACACCCTTAGACCTAACATAATTCATATCAAATCATTCTTACACCATTATGCTGCTAAAATACCTCTTGAACCATGGCCGCTGTCTCCAAATCAAAGTACAAACATTCAAACTCAAATCAATCCAAAGAACAAGGCTTCTACAATGATTCAAGACAATAAATTAACAACGCCACGACATTTTTACAACAAATTCAGTTCTTAATTCATTATCCATGCTCTGTAAGTTCTAGTTGTTTTTAGATTTAAAAATTTAATTATAACATGGCCATGGAATAAAGTGGAATTGGATTTAAGTATGTTTATTGATTCGGATCTATTTCTGTTGCTTCTTGAATCTTGAGTATTGGGACTTTTCTATGTTCCTTCTCATGTCAAGCTTATGATCTATTCAGCCTGTTGTAAATCAGTTTTTCTTGACTTATATTGATATTATTGTCAAGATCTATCTTTTATGCCAGAGATGATGTTTTTATGCCAGTTTTTCCTCTCTATACTCTGATTGTTATACAAATTCTATCTTCCCCTATTTATTTTCTTTCAATGAACCTAGGTCAATTTCGGACCTAGGCCTTAACCGCGATTTGCGTACGGTTGAATACGGGGAAATATGGGAATGTTGTCCATATTGGATATATATATATATGTTTGGTGGAATTGACGGCATAACATGAAATGGGGATATGAGTATTATCGCTATAATTAAAAATTGTAAGTTTGGATAAAATGGTGTAAACATGGAATACATGTAGTTTGGTATGAAACTCGACCTATGTAAAATGACAAGAATATTGATATATGTAAACGGCATGAAACTTGGTACTTGTGCAAATTGGTATAAAATTTGCATACATGTGAAATGGCGTGAATCAAACATATGTAAATTTGGTATGAATTGGGCAAATGTAAAAACTAACATGTAATCTAGAACTTGGGCGTACGTTAATTTTGTAAAATTTTGGAGTTGGAACATATGTGAAAATTTATGACTTGGTAGAGGTTTAATATGAACGTGCCTAAGTTTGGTTTTGGGTAGTTGGCATGTATTGTAAATAAAAGGCTATAACTTGGCATAACCTTATAGTTAATTATGATAATAATTTGGGAATACGTTTTGGGGCAAAAACATGAATTATGAACTTGATAATTGATATATAACTGGAAATATGAACGTGGTTGGAACATGAACATTTCTATATGTTAAACACATGAACTGATATTGGGGTTTTGGGTGGAATACGACCATTAATGAACCTTTGACACGAGGTTAGACTCAGTTTGTGGTGTAAATCTACCCGGAACCACCCGGCAAATCCAGTAGCCACAAAGTGTTAGTCTATTGTAAGAGGTCGAAGGCCAAATTGTAGGCGTAACAGTTTATGACACGAGGTTAGACCCAGTTTGTAGTGTAAATCTGCCCGGAACCGCCCGGCAAATCCAGTGGCCACAAAATGCATGGTCTAATGTGAGAGGTCATGATTCGTTCGTCATAATGAATGAATTAAGGAATACTAACCATAATAAGACGTGGGTATGGTTAGAGGGTTAGGTGGGATGACATGGAAATTTGACATGTAAATATGGACCTAACCGGTATGAGTTAAGAACATGTAAAACTTTCAAATGTAGGCTTAACCAACATAATGGTTAATCAGACCAATGGGTGAGTTAAGTAATATGACTAGATTAATGACACTTAACCAATATAACATGACACGTGGCAGGGTTAAGTCAATTTGAACATATAGATAATATTTAACCAACTTAGCATGATACGTGGGCGGGTTAAGCCATGAATTATTTGAATATACTTAACCAATTGGACACGATGATTTGATAGGGTTAAGTCATGAACCGCTTGAATATACTTAACCAATTGGACACGGTGATTTGATAGGGTTAAGTCATGAACCGCTTGAATATACTTAACCAGTTGGACACGATGATTCGATAGGGTTAAGTCATGAACCGCTTGAATATACTTAACCAATTTAACACGATGATTTGATAGGGTTAAGTCATGAACCGCTTGAATATACTTAACCAACTTGACAGATGATTCGTAGGGCTAAGTCATGAACTTGAACGACAACACTTAGCCAATTTGACATGACACGTAGGCGGGTTAAGTGTAACGACACGGATTTCGCCCGGACCTGATCGATCGTTAAACCGACCAAGACCGTTCGAATCCCGTATACGCTAACTTTGGGTATACAACACATCAGAACAAATAACAGAAGACTTCAATAAACATCATAATAATGTTACATCAGAGTACAGAATATCAGAGTATATCGAAATATAATACACAGCGGAAGATAAATTTACGTAAATGTAAAACAGTGCACAGCGGAAATATAAACTACACAGCGGAAGACTGTAAATGCCTGGACACAGCTTAAAGCTTCAATCCAGAATCCTGCTCAAAACATCTGCAAAATAAAACTACTCGACTGCCCGTGTGGAAAATAGGGGCACCCGAGTTCGCAAGGGAAAAGCAAACTACGAGTCAGTCATGGGACTGGTGTGAGAACTCAAAAACAGTTGTTAACTTTGTTCAAAAATAAGGCAAATCACGGGACCACGCCACTTTCGCGGAACGGGTTTACCCCCATGAAAGCCAGTGTATAAACAACAATCAATATAGATATATGGATCTACTATGCATCACACAACATGCAATATCCCAATCTACCCACTTAGATTAATCACAACACTTAGATTTTCCAAATCCAATTCAATTTACAGAAATTATTCCTTTGGATTTTATTCCCGATTTCTTATTTCAAATCATTTGAAATACATATCTAACTTTCTATATCAAAGTAGATTTCACTTCGGGATCTCAAATCAAATCATTTGGAAATATGAATTCCAAAACATAACAATGCATACAAACAAGTATGCAACCAAATATCGTGCTCCCCATCGACAAGGCAAAGGGTACGCACCTCGCAACTCGATATATATATGTGCACCTACCCCACATAGGAGTAGGCTACACCGACGATGCACCTCCCACTCAGGAGAGCATACACCGCCCTCTCACCCATACTTTTAGTCTCAGGGTTACCCGAATCTTTAGCCACATACCAAATCATTTCATATCCCGAAGTAGGGAAAATCATTTCACAACATAATAATCACAATGTAACATATAATACATTTCTAAATCACTTTAGAAATCATCGGGTTTTGGGCCTCGAAATCCTTTCTGTTTTATAAAACATTTTTATAAAACATTCCCTGTCCAAAATCGGGAATACATTTCTTTTCACTTAAGAAAAATATCATTTCTCAATCATTCGTTAAATTTGAAATGAACACAACATCGCTAAACACTTTATCGTCAAATCGTGAAGTGTTTCACAAGGCGTTAGCACGCAGATATTTTCAACCCAACCCAATGCTAAATGTAAAAGCATATTCTGCTCATAAACTGGTCGAGCACAATCCAAACCATCAATCAATCAAATTTAACATACGCCTCATTCCAATTCATTAGTCACTAACCGTAAATTAATCAAGAGAATAATTCCCCAAATATTAACCCCGAAGGCCGAAACCAACATCAGATCAATATCCAGAAAACCATTCTGCTTGGCTAACCGACAGTTAGTTTCTAAATTTCACGTTCAAATCTAATTAAAGATTTAACTATCGCCTGGAGCAAAACTGGTGATACTCCATTCTCGATCTTTTCAATCTAATTAAAGATTCATTAAAACTCCACTTAGTTTTAATCTGTGACTGGGTTAAAGAATCAGTGTCATCTAAAAACACGGTTCGCGATAAACCCAAAGTCACATTCCATTAATTATCGGGTTAAAGAACGAGTGTTATTTAAAAACACTGTTCACGATAAACCCAAAAATCATTCCATTAATTATCGGGTTAAAGAACGAGTGTTATTTAAAACACTGTTCACGATAAACCCAAAAATCATTCCATTAATTATCGGGTTAAAGAACGAGTGTTATTTAAAACACTGTTCACGATAAACCCAAAAATCAATATCAATTCAATTCCAATTAAATATTATTTAATTGGTACACTTCATTAAATCTAAATAAAAAGATTTAATCTTTTCTCAACTGGGTTCAAGAACAGTGTTAGTGAAGACACCATTCACGACAAACCCAAATCACATTCGATATTCAATACAAGGCTCTGAATAGAAAATATATCGGCTTATATTCAATATCGAGTTCTACGACTAACAGATGTCGTATGGGAAATAACGATATATATATTTATCTTTCAAATTTCCATAACAACACCTGTATAATCACGAATCCCAACATCGAAATATTCCGAAGACAATTTCGATTCAAATCCACTCCAATGCAATCATTGGAATTTTGGTTATTTTTAAAACCCTTTTTCGAATTCAATTTATTTATTTAAAAATAAATAGAATTATAATCCTAGTTCAAAACTAGTTCATTTCGATAAAAATCTATTTTTATCTTTTCAAATATGGAGTTTTTCATCCCAATTCTTCCCAAATCATTTCTTATGATTTTACACAAATTATTACTATTTTTAATAATTTTATCAAGGCCTGTACGGTCGATTTCCATCAATGGCCATCGAACTGCACTTACAGCGACCTTTTCCGAATTTGATTTGGACGTATCTCCAAATCCAACCGTTAGATTTCAAATTTCTAATATTCCTTAGAAAGCTCTTTTCGATACGAACCCAACGGTTCTGATTTCAGGAGAATCCGACGGTCGGATCTCCCGTAATGTCCGTTCGAAGTCAATGGTCGAAATTCGCGAACTGCCGCAGCGCGGCGCGTTCTATTCAGGCCATTTATTATATATATAATATATATAATATATATTTCGTCGATTTCTATTTAAAACGAATTATATAAATAGTTTTGAATTCGTTTCAAAAACATTTTCAACTTCCTTTTCAATCCAAATCACAAATGAATTCTTCTTTATAGATTCGTTTTAAAATTCATTTCTATTCAATTCAAATTTCAATTCAATTCGAATTCGTTTTCAATTCAATTCATTTCGAATTCGTTTTCTATTCAATTCAATTCGAATTCGTTTTCTATTCAATTCAATTCGAATTCGTTTTCTATTCAATTCAATTCGAATTCGTTTTCTATTCAATTCAATTCGAATTCGTTTTCTATTCAATTCAATTCGAATTCGTTTTCTATTTCAATTCAATTCGAATTCATTTTCTATTCAATTCAATTCGAATTCGTTTTCTATTCAATTCAATTCGAATTCGTTTTCTATTCAATTCAATTCGAATTCGTTTTCTATTCGAATATTTCATATACATCGTTTTCAATTCGTATATATATTTCATATACATTGTTTTCAATTCATATATATATTTCATATACATTGTTTTCATTTCATACATATATATATATATCGTTTTCAATTCGAATATTTCATATACATTGTTTTCAATTCGAATATTTTCACTTTCAATATATTCGATATTTTCACTTTCAATATATTCAATATTTTCACTTTCAATATATTCGATATTCACTTCGCTATATATATATAAATTTCACTCTTCATATATATGTTATTTCACTTCGCTATATATATAAATTTCACTCTTCATATATATGTTATTTTACTTCGCTATATATATAAATTTCACTCTTCATATATATGTTATTTCACTTCGCTATCAATCAATTTTCACAACAATTTCAACCAATAAATATCGTCCATGGTTTGTGGACGAGGGGCGTATATATATATATATAGATATTTATATATAGCAATTCACTTCCACTTTCAACACATATATATAAAATTATAAAAAGAAATTGAAGAGTGAGAAATCCTCACCAATAGCTATCCACTCACACGATTGATTTCCTTAATAGAAACTTCGTCTACTTCGCCTTGTTGTTGCCTTTGTTGACTGTATCCTCTACATAGGTAAAAATCGAATTTTACTATGTTATTCAATATATATAGATTGCATTTTGACTTCGCTATTAAATATAAAGATTATATTTTTATTATTCTTTCAAAAATGCAGTTTTTTCCTTTTAGAAAAATGCAGTTTTTTTTCCTTTTATTAAAAATGCAGTTTTTTATAACTTACTTCTTTTAAAAAAAAACTGTTTTAAAAACTCTTTTATAAAGAAAACAGTTTTTTTCTTTCTTATTCTCTTTCACAATGCATTTTTTTCCTTTTAGAAAAATAGTTTTCATCTTCTAGAAAAATGCAGTTTTTATTTTCTAGAAAATGCAGTTTTTAATTTCTAGAAAATGCAGTTTTTTAAAAATCCCTTTTAAAAATGAATGCAGTTTTTATTTTTTTTTAAAATGCAGTTTTTGCCTTTTAAATTAATGCAGTTTTTATTTCTTAAAAATGCAGTTTTTATTTTATCTCAAATCAGTTTTTTTTTCTTTTTTTAAAAACAGTTTTTGATTTCTCCTTTTTAAATTTCTGTTTTGATTTCTTTTAAAACAGTCTGTTTTAAAATTCTTTTTTTTTTTTTTAAAAATTCTGCTTTAACTTCATTAAAACTCTGTTTTAAAAACCTTTTAAAAATTTCTGTTTTAACTCCTTTTAAAACTCTGTTTTAAAATCTTTTTAAAAAAGTTTCTGTTTTTAAAACTAAAAGAAATCAGTTTTTAAATTTATTAAAAATACAGTTTTTATTTCTTTAAAAAAAAAAATTCTGTTTTAAAAACTTAAAACAAAAATCAGTTTTATAATTTATTAAAAATACAGTTTTTATAACCCAGAAATAAAATAAAAATAAATTAACTAACTAAAAAAAAACTCACCGAGCTTCGAATGGGAGGAGGAGGTCGGCGGTTCTCGTGGCGTGGCGATGTCTGGTGTTCGATGGTGGTGGCGGGCAGTGGTTTCGGAGGTGTCGAGGGTGTCGGTTGCTCGATGGTTCGTTCGGTGGGAGGAGGAGGTTGCGAGGGCGGCTCAGGCGAAGGGTTCGGCGGTCAGGCGGCGGCTTCGAAGTCTGGAGGGCGGCGGCTCGAGCTAAGGGGCGGCGGCGCGATACTTCTAGGGTTAGGCCCTTTTTTTTTTTTTTTTTTCTGTTTTAGTATAATGAATCGGGGGGGGGGGCCAACGAAGGAGAAAAGGGGGAAAAGTTTTTTTTTTTTTTTTTATTATTTAAATTATTTAAATTTGTACTAGGGTTGACTTTCATATCCGACCTCGAAACGAGGCCCACCGCCTGTCGTCCATAGCGTTTTACCCCCATTTCGAACACAATGGGATATGTATCGCAAGCTGGTTTGATCGTTACAATCAGTTTCCGTTGAATTTACAATTTAAATCCTTATATTGAATTTTAAACGCACATTTCAAATTACCGGGGTCACATACTAACTAGAAAAATTCCAGAAAAATATTTTCTAGTTTCGTATTGACGATACGGTCCTAACAAAACTAGTTTCGTCGAATTCTGAGATCGTTTGAAAAATGGCCAATTCCCAGTCGATTAAATTCAATAGAAACTGGTCAAACGCGTTTTCTTTTGCCACGCTCACATATTGATTCGAAAAATTATGAAATTTGAAACCTAGCAATAGTTTGACATCCCGGACCCAACAAAACTGGTTTCGTCGAAATCCGAGGTCGTTTGCAAAATGTCCATTTTTAAGGGCCTGAATTCCATAGCGACTATTCAGAATTTTCAACTGGACATATCTTTTGATTCCCGCTATGAAATTTCGATTGGTCGGATTCGTTAGAAAGATATTCACAATTAGATCCTAAGATTTTTGGTTTCACTAAAATCCGGATTGTTTTGCACCCGGTACATTCAATTGAAGTTTGAAATCGAATTATCGAACTACCGCGCCATTTTCAATTCTATTTATAATTATATAAATATTTATATTCTAACGACGACGCGTATAAATATATACGTTCGAATTATATTCAAAATAAATTTCTCGTTGATATTATTTAAAATAATTCATTTTAAATAATCAAAATTCGCTAAAATTGCCAAAATAAAATTTTCAAACTGGCTCGCATTTTACGGGTTGTTACAATCTCCCCCACTTAAAACTTTTCGTCCCCGAAAAGGAACAAAGTCGAAAGTGGTTTGATCATTCAGCTCTACGCTCGATCTGGCTTCTATTCTCCAACCCTTTGGTTTCTGAGAATTTTCAAAACATCAAAAATTTGGCTAACACCCTAAATTTTTGAAAAATTTCGCCATAACCTCCCCTGCACCGGGAGCATCGGGGAATTTCAAATAGCTTCCCCGGTCCTTCAGATCTCAAAAAGAAAAAGAAAAAGCCAAGCGGCTAGCCAATAGGCTCACAAAATCATCATCACCCAAACAAAACAGGAAATTATGTAGTAAACATGTACCTATTTGTCGGGCAAACAAATTTTATTCTCTGCTCTAGCCTCCTTGCTATGACCTGTTCAAAGTAAGTATATGTATATGCAAGCAAATGCGACCAATTTTCAATACAGTTTACTATTTGGTTCAATTGGCTAAATGGTTAAAAATTATCAAACAAATAAACCAACAACACAAAATCAATCAATTAATTGATTATATTTTCAAATATATAATTTTATATATTTAAAATCATATTTTCTAAAATCAGATTATATATAATCACAAATACGTTATTTATAAACAAATAACTCTCGACTCATTCTGGGGCATTTCTAACCCCATCTCTAACGAGTCACTCATTCTAGAATGCTACTGATTCTATCTCTAATGAGGATTCTTTTATAGGACATTACTAATCCTACCTCTGATGAGTCTTTTATTCTGTTCCAACGAGTTGTACCCCAAAGATTTGAGTTTAACCAAAGCTCTGATACCACGTTGTAACGACACGGATTTCGCCCGGACCTGATCGATCGTTAAACCGACCAAGACCGTTCGAATCCCGTATACGCTAACTTTGGGTATACAACACATCAGAACAAATAACAGAAGACTTCAATAAACATCATAATAATGTTACATCAGAGTACAGAATATCAGAGTATATCGAAATATAATACACAGCGGAAGATAAATTTACATAAATGTAAAACAGTGCACAGCGGAAATATAAACTACACAGCGGAAGACTGTAAATGCCTGGACACAGCTTAAAGCTTCAATCCAGAATCCTGCTCAAAACATCTGCAAAATAAAACTACTCGACTGCCCGTGTGGAAAATAGGGGCACCCGAGTTCGCAAGGGAAAAGCAAACTACGAGTCAGTCATGGGACTGGTGTGAGAACTCAAAAACAGTTGTTAACTTTGTTCAAAAATAAGGCAAATCACGGGACCACGCCACTTTCGCGGAACGGGTTTACCCCCATGAAAGCCAGTGTATAAACAACAATCAATATAGATATATGGATCTACTATGCATCACACAACATGCAATATCCCAATCTACCCACTTAGATTAATCACAACACTTAGATTTTCCAAATCCAATTCAATTTACAGAAATTATTCCTTTGGATTTTATTCCCGATTTCTTATTTCAAATCATTTGAAATACATATCTAACTTTCTATATCAAAGTAGATTTCACTTCGGGATCTCAAATCAAATCATTTGGAAATATGAATTCCAAAACATAACAATGCATACAAACAAGTATGCAACCAAATATCGTGCTCCCCATCGACAAGGCAAAGGGTACGCACCTCGCAACTCGATATATATATGTGCACCTACCCCACATAGGAGTAGGCTACACCGACGATGCACCTCCCACTCAGGAGAGCATACACCGCCCTCTCACCCATACTTTTAGTCTCAGGGTTACCCGAATCTTTAGCCACATACCAAATCATTTCATATCCCGAAGTAGGGAAAATCATTTCACAACATAATAATCACAATGTAACATATAATACATTTCTAAATCACTTTAGAAATCATCGGGTTTTGGGCCTCGAAATCCTTTCTGTTTTATAAAACATTTTTATAAAACATTCCCTGTCCAAAATCGGGAATACATTTCTTTTCACTTAAGAAAAATATCATTTCTCAATCATTCGTTAAATTTGAAATGAACACAACATCGCTAAACACTTTATCGTCAAATCGTGAAGTGTTTCACAAGGCGTTAGCACGCAGATATTTTCAACCCAACCCAATGCTAAATGTAAAAGCATATTCTGCTCATAAACTGGTCGAGCACAATCCAAACCATCAATCAATCAAATTTAACATACGCCTCATTCCAATTCATTAGTCACTAACCGTAAATTAATCAAGAGAATAATTCCCCAAATATTAACCCCGAAGGCCGAAACCAACATCAGATCAATATCCAGAAAACCATTCTGCTTGGCTAACCGACAGTTAGTTTCTAAATTTCACGTTCAAATCTAATTAAAGATTTAACTATCGCCTGGAGCAAAACTGGTGATACTCCATTCTCGATCTTTTCAATCTAATTAAAGATTCATTAAAACTCCACTTAGTTTTAATCTGTGACTGGGTTAAAGAATCAGTGTCATCTAAAAACACGGTTCGCGATAAACCCAAAGTCACATTCCATTAATTATCGGGTTAAAGAACGAGTGTTATTTAAAAACACTGTTCACGATAAACCCAAAAATCATTCCATTAATTATCGGGTTAAAGAACGAGTGTTATTTAAAACACTGTTCACGATAAACCCAAAAATCATTCCATTAATTATCGGGTTAAAGAACGAGTGTTATTTAAAACACTGTTCACGATAAACCCAAAAATCAATATCAATTCAATTCCAATTAAATATTATTTAATTGGTACACTTCATTAAATCTAAATAAAAAGATTTAATCTTTTCTCAACTGGGTTCAAGAACAGTGTTAGTGAAGACACCATTCACGACAAACCCAAATCACATTCGATATTCAATACAAGGCTCTGAATAGAAAATATATCGGCTTATATTCAATATCGAGTTCTACGACTAACAGATGTCGTATGGGAAATAACGATATATATATTTATCTTTCAAATTTCCATAACAACACCTGTATAATCACGAATCCCAACATCGAAATATTCCGAAGACAATTTCGATTCAAATCCACTCCAATGCAATCATTGGAATTTTGGTTATTTTTAAAACCCTTTTTCGAATTCAATTTATTTATTTAAAAATAAATAGAATTATAATCCTAGTTCAAAACTAGTTCATTTCGATAAAAATCTATTTTTATCTTTTCAAATATGGAGTTTTTCATCCCAATTCTTCCCAAATCATTTCTTATGATTTTACACAAATTATTACTATTTTTAATAATTTTATCAAGGCCTGTACGGTCGATTTCCATCAATGGCCATCGAACTGCACTTACAGCGACCTTTTCCGAATTTGATTTGGACGTATCTCCAAATCCAACCGTTAGATTTCAAATTTCTAATATTCCTTAGAAAGCTCTTTTCGATACGAACCCAACGGTTCTGATTTCAGGAGAATCCGACGGTCGGATCTCCCGTAATGTCCGTTCGAAGTCAATGGTCGAAATTCGCGAACTGCCGCAGCGCGGCGCGTTCTATTCAGGCCATTTATTATATATATAATATATATAATATATATTTCGTCGATTTCTATTTAAAACGAATTATATAAATAGTTTTGAATTCGTTTCAAAAACATTTTCAACTTCCTTTTCAATCCAAATCACAAATGAATTCTTCTTTATAGATTCGTTTTAAAATTCATTTCTATTCAATTCAAATTTCAATTCAATTCGAATTCGTTTTCAATTCAATTCATTTCGAATTCGTTTTCTATTCAATTCAATTCGAATTCGTTTTCTATTCAATTCAATTCGAATTCGTTTTCTATTCAATTCAATTCGAATTCGTTTTCTATTCAATTCAATTCGAATTCGTTTTCTATTCAATTCAATTCGAATTCGTTTTCTATTTCAATTCAATTCGAATTCATTTTCTATTCAATTCAATTCGAATTCGTTTTCTATTCAATTCAATTCGAATTCGTTTTCTATTCAATTCAATTCGAATTCGTTTTCTATTCGAATATTTCATATACATCGTTTTCAATTCGTATATATATTTCATATACATTGTTTTCAATTCATATATATATTTCATATACATTGTTTTCATTTCATACATATATATATATATCGTTTTCAATTCGAATATTTCATATACATTGTTTTCAATTCGAATATTTTCACTTTCAATATATTCGATATTTTCACTTTCAATATATTCAATATTTTCACTTTCAATATATTCGATATTCACTTCGCTATATATATATAAATTTCACTCTTCATATATATGTTATTTCACTTCGCTATATATATAAATTTCACTCTTCATATATATGTTATTTTACTTCGTTATATATATAAATTTCACTCTTCATATATATGTTATTTCACTTCGCTATCAATCAATTTTCACAACAATTTCAACCAATAAATATCGTCCATGGTTTGTGGACGAGGGGCGTATATATATATATATATAGATATTTATATATAGCAATTCACTTCCACTTTCAACACATATATATAAAATTATAAAAAGAAATTGAAGAGTGAGAAATCCTCACCAATAGCTATCCACTCACACGATTGATTTCCTTAATAGAAACTTCGTCTACTTCGCCTTGTTGTTGCCTTTGTTGACTGTATCCTCTACATAGGTAAAAATCGAATTTTACTATGTTATTCAATATATATAGATTGCATTTTGACTTCGCTATTAAATATAAAGATTATATTTTTATTATTCTTTCAAAAATGCAGTTTTTTCCTTTTAGAAAAATGCAGTTTTTTTTCCTTTTATTAAAAATGCAGTTTTTTATAACTTACTTCTTTTAAAAAAAAACTGTTTTAAAAACTCTTTTATAAAGAAAACAGTTTTTTTCTTTCTTATTCTCTTTCACAATGCATTTTTTTCCTTTTAGAAAAATAGTTTTCATCTTCTAGAAAAATGCAGTTTTTATTTTCTAGAAAATGCAGTTTTTAATTTCTAGAAAATGCAGTTTTTTAAAAATCCCTTTTAAAAATGAATGCAGTTTTTATTTTTTTTAAAATGCAGTTTTTGCCTTTTAAATTAATGCAGTTTTTATTTCTTAGAAATGCAGTTTTTATTTTATCTCAAATCAGTTTTTTTTTCTTTTTTTAAAAACAGTTTTTGATTTCTCCTTTTTAAATTTCTGTTTTGATTTCTTTTAAAACAGTCTGTTTTAAAATTCTTTTTTTTTTTTTAAAAAATTCTGCTTTAACTTCATTAAAACTCTGTTTTAAAAACCTTTTAAAAATTTCTGTTTTAACTCCTTTTAAAACTCTGTTTTAAAATCTTTTTAAAAAAGTTTCTGTTTTTAAAACTAAAAGAAATCAGTTTTTAAATTTATTAAAAATACAGTTTTTATTTCTTTAAAAAAAAAAAATTCTGTTTTAAAAACTTAAAACAAAAATCAGTTTTATAATTTATTAAAAATACAGTTTTTATAACCCAGAAATAAAATAAAAATAAATTAACTAACTAAAAAAAAACTCACCGAGCTTCGAATGGGAGGAGGAGGTCGGCGGTTCTCGTGGCGTGGCGATGTCTGGTGTTCGATGGTGGTGGCGGGCAGTGGTTTCGGAGGTGTCGAGGGTGTCGGTTGCTCGATGGTTCGTTCGGTGGGAGGAGGAGGTTGCGAGGGCGGCTCAGGCGAAGGGTTCGGCGGTCAGGCGGCGGCTTCGAAGTCTGGAGGGCGGCGGCTCGAGCTAAGGGGCGGCGGCGCGATACTTCTAGGGTTAGGCCCTTTTTTTTTTTTTTTTTTTCTGTTTTAGTATAATGAATCGGGGGGGGGGGGCCAACGAAGGAGAAAAGGGGGAAAAGTTTATTTTTTTTTTTTTTTTATTATTTAAATTATTTAAATTTGTACTAGGGTTGACTTTCATATCCGACCTCGAAACGAGGCCCACCGCCTGTCGTCCATAGCGTTTTACCCCCATTTCGAACACAATGGGATATGTATCGCAAGCTGGTTTGATCGTTACAATCAGTTTCCGTTGAATTTACAATTTAAATCCTTATATTGAATTTTAAACGCACATTTCAAATTACCGGGGTCACATACTAACTAGAAAAATTCCAGAAAAATATTTTCTAGTTTCGTATTGACGATACGGTCCTAACAAAACTAGTTTCGTCGAATTCTGAGATCGTTTGAAAAATGGCCAATTCCCAGTCGATTAAATTCAATAGAAACTGGTCAAACGCGTTTTCTTTTGCCACGCTCACATATTGATTCGAAAAATTATGAAATTTGAAACCTAGCAATAGTTTGACATCCCGGACCCAACAAAACTGGTTTCGTCGAAATCCGAGGTCGTTTGCAAAATGTCCATTTTTAAGGGCCTGAATTCCATAGCGACTATTCAGAATTTTCAACTGGACATATCTTTTGATTCCCGCTATGAAATTTCGATTGGTCGGATTCGTTAGAAAGATATTCACAATTAGATCCTAAGATTTTTGGTTTCACTAAAATCCGGATTGTTTTGCACCCGGTACATTCAATTGAAGTTTGAAATCGAATTATCGAACTACCGCGCCATTTTCAATTCTATTTATAATTATATAAATATTTATATTCTAACGACGACGCGTATAAATATATACGTTCGAATTATATTCAAAATAAATTTCTCGTTGATATTATTTAAAATAATTCATTTTAAATAATCAAAATTCGCTAAAATTGCCAAAATAAAATTTTCAAACTGGCTCGCATTTTACGGGTTGTTACATTAAGTCACGAACTTGAATGACAACACTTAACCAACTTGACATGCTAGACTGATGGGGTTAAGTCTCGAATTTAAATGACAACACTTAACCTACTGAACGGAAACCCTAGTTGCTCGGTCCTTTTCAGCAGTAATCCACTAGATGTATCACGGTACCCTAGAACTAGGCAGGGTGGGGGACGATTACTGGGCTGATTGTAAGCGACCAGAACGACGGCTGAGTTGGTGCGCCATTGTAGGTTCAGGCGAACTATGGTCGTGCACGTAGTCCGGAGTTGAAAAAGCAGGCATTGGGCACCGGTAGGTTTACACTGTGCGTGCTTGATTCGTGTCGGTGGTTGGCACCCCAGGGCTTGATACACCCTATGGTGGACCTAGCACAGGTGACTACATTTCGTGATTGGGCCGTATGACACAGACACATGAACGAGCTAGGACTTGTAGGGAGCCGATTGATTAATAGATCGTTACGTGGAAAACGAGTGTTGTTCGTTAGGTAGCATAATCCCTAGTGGTCCTAGGTGGCATAAACCCTAATCGAATCTAGAAAACGTTCAATAGGTAGCATAATCCCTAGTGGTCCTAGGTGGCATAAATCCTAGTTGAACACGCGATAGTTCATGATAAGGAAACCTAGCCAAAACAAGGGTGGCGGTCCAAACGATTTTAAGAATGGTGGCACTACGTTGAAGTAGTATAGAAATACATGATGAAATCCGTACGATATACGGCAAGGGACTGTATATATACATGGAAAGGATGATACGCGTTGGGGTACTAGTACAGTTGGTGCAGAGAATTTAGGAAATCAAAGAAAATAGTGGAATGGTGAAGCTTAGAAATCTTGCGATGTTATACTTAATAGAAACCTTGCAATGTGATACTTGGTAGGAACCTTGTGATGATAATCTTGATAGGAAGCATGGAATGTTATACTTGATTCATCGTGCCTGTAGCTTACCTTGTCATCATGCTTATGTTTACTTTCAGTTTATTTATGCCATATTATCTTCACCTGTTTTTATGCTGAAAGCCACTAGAACTTACTCAGTCTTTATGACTAACCTAGTTTGTTTCATCTCTTTTTCTTTCGTTCCCCCCTCCCCCCAGGTTCGCAGGGTGGGAATACAGCTTAGTTCGGATCTTACCAAGCTCCAAGGCTCTTTCATGTACTGCTTGGATTTCTCTTGGATATGGCTTGCTTTGCTTTATTGGGGAATACTACAATTTATTTTCATGCTTCTTTGTTTTTGAGCAAGACAGATATTTTAGCTATGTAATTGGGTATTGGAAGTTGATGGGATTTTATTGTAAACAATTATATTTAATAAATGATTTGAAGTACTTCCTCTTTACTTTCCGTTGTTTTATGTATGTCTGTCTTGTAATATTTCTGTTCCAGTACCCATAATGCTCCACTGAAGTTAAGGCATTCCCTTTGTAAGTGACCTTAACGAATGTGGGGTGTTACAAAATTAAAAATATTTTATTAAGTGTTTCACAATTTGCAAAAGACAACAACGTGTATTATGAGTTTCACCCAAAGTTCTGTTTATTTAGGGATTTATTGAATAAGGACATATTATTGCAGGGTAACTTGGATAAAGGACTGTATAAGTTCTGCAGTGTGCAACCAAAATTAAATACATAAGTTCAAAACTATTAAAATAATGTTGAAACAAATGTTAAGAATAAAATAAATGTGTTTGACTTGTGTCATCATCCAAGAATTAAGACTGTAAAACAACTAATTGCTTACCTGATACATATGTTTGTACACGCTGTCAAGTTAACAAAAGCCACAAGTTACCATTTTTTAATTTTAAAATTGCATATAGTTACCCTCTCGAATTAATTGCAGCAGATTTATGGGGTCCATCACAAAGAAATCTGACCAAAATCACAGTTACTATCTCTCTTTTATTGATGACTATAATAGATATACTTGAAAATATTTCCTCAAATCAAAGTCAGAGGTTAATAGTATAACAATGAAGTTTATTACATTTGTCGAGAAACAGACTAACCATACTGTAAAAGTAATTCAAACTGATGGAGGGGCTGAATTTAAACCACTTAAAAATTACTTTGACAGTAGAGGAATAAAACATAGAATAACCTACCCGCATACATAAGAAAAAAATGGTCTTGTGGAAAGAAAATACATGCATATTGCTGACATTAGGTTAGCACTAATGTCACAAGCATCACTTCCATCAAAGTTTTGGACAGAAGCGTTTGCGACATCAGTTTACCTAATAAACAAAATGCCAACTATAACTCTAAATGGAAAAACCCCAGAAAAGATGATTTCTGGAATTAAGCCAAAATATGATGAAATAAAAACTTTTGGATGCTTGTGTTTTCCGTACCTCAGACCATAAAATAACATAAATGTGACGGCCCGCCCCGCACCAGCCGGCATTTCCTCCGAAAGTGCGCTATACACATGCCCGACTAGCACGGAACGGTCGCCAAAGAAAGGAAAGAAGAGAATGAACTAATCGGAAACCCTGTAGAATGTCTCACAGCGCATGGAACAAAATATAATAATAATGTACTTGACATAAAACAGGTGAGATAGTGCATAAGCTGATAACTAAAACCAACATCATCATCAGAGTAGCGGAAATTAAAATACAGCTTATTACAACTTTCCAAATTACTGTCTCTAAACAAAAGAAAGAAAGGTACACCACTAATGCCCAAAGTAGTGACCGCAGCAACACAGGGAGAATGTCTATATATATATATATATATCATACGTTGAAGCCTCATGCTCGTCTCCGGTACAGCTACTCGTGCATACCACCTAGCCTGTCTCTAGTCTGGTCGAGAGAGCACCCAGAGTAATAAGAAGAGACATAAAACTCTGGGTCAGACAAAAAGTCTGGTATGAGCGATAAGCAGCTAAACAGAACAATAACAGGTATACTAAACCATACCTGAACCTGGACCTGCAACCAAAGAGTTAGCACTACATACTGTACAATACTCTAAGGTGCCACTAACACATGGTATAAAGAATACAGGGGTGGGGGTGTGTATGTCATAGTGAAGGCAAACAATCAAACATAGCAACCATTCTCACATCTCTCACTCAGTGCGTAAAGCATACGATATCTACCACTTCGATCACTAGACCCATCGAAGTAGTGACGGAGTTCAACTTGTACAACTACTGCTACTACCAAGCTCATCCCATGGAATCATGACCAAACCTTTACAAATGACCCCACTTCATTGGTCTATAGCTCTTTAGTCGTACCTAGGCCACGGTGGCCCTGAATCCGTTCACGTACCCCCTACACATAGTGATCCAAAGTTATAGACATCGACAACCCCTTAGCACACGTCCCGCAGCAAAGCCCAATCATGAAGTTCACTCGTTGGTTCCCATCTGGATCCTGAGTCAAAACTACTCATTTGGACTACCTTTGCATCCCGGGTTTTGGTCATCATCTCCGGATCGGTCTTCATTCAGTTCATGATCATCATCTAGGCTCGGGTTCCTATCAGTTCGTAGCGCCCTCTCCAGATCGGTTCGGATCATAGTGGCCTTCCTCTAGTGGTTCGGATCGGGGCCCACACCTCCTGGCTTCGTTGAGAACTTCTCTGGTTCAGTCCTTCTTCCCAAGCACTCCGGATCGGGTCGGGTCTCTCAAGCTTCCCCATGGTGCATCGGTTCGGGTCGGAGTGGCACACGAGAGGCAGATCGGGTCGTGGGTTCGGGTCCAGATCGTCTTGTGGATACAACAGCTTGGAGGGGCAGTTCGGTTCGCGGAGAGGTCTCCTGGTCGGTTCGGTTCGGGCTCATTCCTCCGATCCGATCCGGATCGGCCAAATTCCTGCACTTCTTTCCAGCGACTGTTTACGCCACTTGACGGCGTTTTTGACCAATCTAACTATTCTAAACAATCACAATTCATACCAAACAGTCATAGGAACATATAACATCAACCACAACCATCAAAACAATAACTTGATAGGTTAAAATAGATCAAACATAGCCAAAACCCCATATTTTCACTTAAGCGTGCTTAAGCAAAACTAATGATAGGATTAACAAAACTTAACGAAATTGGCCAAATTTTCTAACAGAGTTCTTAAACAATATTTCCGAATTTATGAATATTTTTTCCATAATTTTATCATGTCTAATTTCGTTAATCTTCACTAATTACCCTTAATTAACCGTAATTAATGCAAAACTATGCAAATCACTCACTTGGCCAAAAATAAAATACCAAATCGGAAATGATCCCCTATTTGGCGCTGTTCCCAATGTAACACAGCAGCTCTAACCTTGCTTTGGTGCTTTCTCTCCTTAATTTGATGTAGTTTAAGCCAAAACTTGATTAAGAAGTGATTAGAGGTGTATTTAGATGTTGGAGGCCATTGTTAGGTTGAAGAGAGGGTTTGTGGCGGCTGGAAAACTAAAATGAAATGAAAACCAAACTCATTTCAGCCTCGCCATAAACCTAATCCCGAAATGGGTTATGGGCCCATTTACTAATCACCTCATTTGGCCCGGTTAAGCAGTTTTTCACCTTCTGAAACTTGTTTCAGCCATATCTCCCAAATGGTGAGTCCGTTTGGTTAATGTGACCATCAACGGAAAGGTAAACCATCATCCGGAGCCAACGGAAGTGGTTTCAGGTCAAAACTCCTTTCCAATCAAAAGTTATGGCCAAAACAAGATCAGCTATGGGCAAAATGGTCATTTAAAAATCGGCAAAAATCATGAACATGGGAAATGACCCTAATAGTCGTCTCCCAAAGTTACATGACCATACGACTTCGTATGTGAAAGAAATAAATATTCTACAATCCTTCGATGCGTAGAATGCGGGTCGTTACACTCTCCCCCCTTAAGAAATTTCTTCCCCGAAATTCCTTAACCCAAAACATACAAAGGATCCAGCATGCCTACCAGCCACATACAACAATCAAACATGCAAAACAAACAAACAAGCCTATCCTAGCATGTAGAAAGAATAAATCGAAGTTAAAATCTTACCAAGCGAAGAGTTCTGGACACGTTTTCCTAATGCTCTCCTCTGTCTCCCAAGTACAGTCATTCTCATTCTCGCCCCACTGGACTTTGACTAGATTCATTGCTTTCCTTCGAAGTTGCTTCGTATCGTTCCCAACAATACGCATAGGCTTGTTGTTCCCAACCGCCTCGGGTTCAACTTCGATATCATCCAACTGATCAGGTGAAATAGTCACATCTGGGTCGTGCACGAACTTCCTTAACTGGGAAACATGAAATACGTTGTGAACTCCTGCCATCTTCTCTGGTAATTCAACTTTGTATGCCAAATTCCCAATTTTCTCAAGAATTGGGAATGGACCAACAAATCTTGGTGCTAACTTGCCTCTCCTGCCAAATTGTATCACGCTCTTCAACGGAGAAATCTTGATAAACACCAAGTCGCCAATGGAGAACTTTAATTCTCTTCTCCTTTTATCAGCATAACTCTTCTGCCTATCTTGGGCAGCCTTCATTCGCTGTTGGATAACCTTAATCTTGTCTGAAGTTTCTCTTATCACATCAGGTCCAAGCATAAACTTCTCACCAGTTTCTACCTAACATGACGGTGAGTTGCACGGTCTTCTGTACAAAGCTTCAAACGGAGCCATACCAATACTGGATTGATAACTATTATTATGTGCAAACTCTACTAGATGCAAATGGTCATCCCATGATCCACCAAAATCCAATATGCATGCTCTCAAGGGATCTTCTAACACTCGATTCACCCTCTCTGTCTGTCCGTCAGTTTGAGGATGATACGCGGTACTGAGATGTAGTTCTGATCCTAACGCCTCTTGTAAGCTCCTCCAAAATGCACTAGTGAACAACGAATCTCGGTCACTCACAATGCCTTTGGGTATTCCATGAAATCTCACTACCCACTTTATATACAGTTCCGCTGACTTAGCTGCCGTCATGTTTGACTTGACGGGTATAAACCTTGCACTCTTAGTCAATCGGTCCACAATCACCCAAATGTTATCATGGCCCGATCTAGTTCTTGGTAACCCATCAATGGAATCCATTGACACTTGTTCCCATTCCCATTCTGGAGTTTCTAATGGTTGTAGCAAATCACTAGGCTTCTTTTGCTCAGCTTTAACTAGCTGGCAGTTCATGCATTTGGATATAAACTTCCCAATGTCTCTTTTCATCCCTTCCCAGTAGTAGGTCTGCTTCATGTCTCGGTACATCTTATTACCACCAGGGTGTATAGTCAGTTTTGAGTGATGACATTCTCTAAGCACTTCATCTCTCAATCCATTGGCATTGGGTACAAATAGTCTTCCATTCTTTCTAAGCCATCCATCTCGATCAAGCCCATACTTGTTCGTATCTCCATCGATTCCCATCTTTAACTTCGAGATGATTTCCAGTAGGTTAGATCGTTCCTCTGACTGTGTAACAACCCGAATTTTAACAACGTGTTAAGACGAGAATCAAGGCAGAATTAAATTATGAAATCTGAATCAGGATAAACTGGTTGTGCCATTGCGTTCATCTCGGAAAAATACGCGAAATAGAGTCCGAAATTTTGTAAATCGGAGTCCGTATGACCGAGATATGGCCTCGCGAAGTTTCACGAAAATTCAAATCCGAAAACAGATTTGAATTCAGCCCAAAAAGAGAAGGCGGGAAAATTCCCGCCAGACACACAGGGTGTCGACACCCATGTCGACATGGGTGTCGACCCCCCTCCAGGGGGTCGCCATGGGTGTCGACCCCTGGGTCGACCCCCCCCAGGGGGTCGACATGGGTGTCGACCCCTGGGTCGACCCCCCCCTCCCCCGTAGAACCCCGATCTGGTGCACCTGCTTGTCATGTTGGCTCGGTTTTGGAGGCTTGTGACGATTTTGGATGGCTTGGATTCGATCTAGGGTTAATCCTATGGCCTAAAATGCTCCTAAACTCTATAAAAAGACCCTAACCCCCTAACCTAAATCACTCAAACTCTCTCATGCCACGAAGTGCTGCCCAAATGCCAAGTGATCATGGCCTCCATCTCCAACTCCAAGAGACTATGCATGCAAATCGGATCCGAATCGAAAGGTGCAAGCTTGCTACACCAAATCGAGGCTCGATCAACGTTGCTACTGCGATTTCATGACGATTCTTCAACAAAGGAGCCACCTTTCTTCGTCAAGACGATTCATGTTCCTAGCCCTCTTGCCATGCTATGTAAGTTCTAGCTACTTCTAGATCTAAACGGTAGTTTTAATGATGGCATGGAATAAAACGAGATTAAACTAAGTATGCTAGCATATATGAACCTTGTCATGCCTCTTTTGCTTGAACCTATGACTTTTGGCTATGCTTAGTGACTAAATCATGCTATTCATGTTATGATTAACCTAGTTTATCTTGCAAGTTTGAATCTTTATCTATGGAATGCTAGCATGAACCTTTGGGAACCATTTGACTTGTGAAACATTGGCAAAGACTTGACTTTGGGGCTTATGCATGTAAATGAACCCAAACCCCTTATGTTATCATGCATGTTTGTGGCCAAATTCCCTTATGATACTATGCATGTTTATGGCCAAATTCCCTTATGATTCTATGCATGCTAGTGGCCAAATTCTCTTATGATGCTATGCATATTTTGAGGCCAAACCTCTTATGATACCATGCATGTTTGTGGCCAAACCCTTTTTGACATCGTGCATGTTGTGAGGCCAATATGTAGCATAGTACCCTTACTATGTTGACTCGCTTTTACTTGGGTTGGAAACACGCTTTGTGGTAGGTTAGACGTGCGTGATTATGACATGATAATTTGACATGGGTCTCATGGAAATATGACACTTATGATACACCTAAATGTGGGCATGACATGTGGGGTAAACAAGGGACTTGAAACTAGACACGTGTGGGTTGTAAGTGTAATATGACACTAGACCAAACATGAAAATGGCCAACTCGAGGTTGGGTTGAGTTTGTAGCATAAATCTACCCGGACCCGCCCGGCTTAACTAGTGGCTACAAACAATAGGATCCAATGTGAGAAGTTGGTCATGTCGCGCTTAAGACCCGAGGTTAGACTAGGTTGTGGTGTAAAACTACCCGGACCCGCCCGGCTTAACTAGTAACCACAACAAGGTCTAATGTGAGAGGTTGAGAGTGCATTAATTAAATTAATGCCACATGATAAGGTTAAGTAAATTTGACTAATGACACTTAACCGATATGACACGAATGGGTAGGTTAAGTGGGACCGGGCTTGATTTCTTAATGACACTTAACCATACAAGACAATTAGGGGATGGGGTTAAGTAATTTGCGCTTAACTAATCCGACTTGGTAATTAGATGGGGCTAAGTAATTTACACTTAACTAATCCGACTTGATAATTAGATGGGGTTAAGTAATTTAGACTTAACTAATCTAAACACGGTAATTAGAGGGGGGTTAAGTAACCTATACTTAACTAATCTAAACACGGTAATTCGATGGGGTTAAGTTAAACGCTTAACCAATCTAAACTTGGTAATTCAATGAGGTTAAGCAACCAATACTTAACCAACTTAACATGATAATTTAATGGGGTTAAGTAACTTATAATTAACCAATTATACATGATGATTTGATGAGGTTAAGTAACCTATACTTAACCAATCTAACATGTGGACTTGATAGGGTTAAGTCACAAGACCTTTTGAATATACTTAACCCTTGTAGTACGATTAGTGGATGAGGTTAAGCTAACCCATACTTAACCAATCCGACTTGATGATCTGATGCGATTAAGATAATTTATGCTTAATCAATCTAAAACGATAATCTGATAGGGTTAAGACAAACCAATACTTAACCAATTTGACTTGATAGGGTTAAGTCGTGCGCTTCTTGGTATACTTAACCACCTTGTAGGGCTAAGCCTTGAACTTAAATACTTAGCCAATCTTGACATGATTCGTAGGCGGGCTAAGTCATGAACCTGAATAACAACACCTAACCCAATAGAAAAAACCCTAGTTAGAGGAACTAGGTAGAAAATCGTGGTTAATCAAGGGTAACGGGGAAAAGTAGCTAAGTGGTAAACCTTAGTTAAGTATAACTAAGTAATAATTCTTAGCCAAGGACATGGGACTAGTTCATGAATGGATGAGTAACCCGATATGGTAGGTCATCGCTTAAACACACGAGGAGGAGCAAATTATCCGACTTGGATAAAGGCTCCAACGAACTGGGTGACGAAGCGGTAGCTTCGGGGGACGTGAGGGTACTCTTGGTATCCCTCTGTGAGGTGGCAGGTGGTCCATGAAACCCGGCCTCACAGAGGTTAAGGTCTGCGATAGAAGAGCCAAGAGTATGCCTTGGTTGCTATGCGACCGACCTAAAGACTGGGATGGATTAGCGTGGAGTCGACGATACTTGTTTTTGCCCTGGATAGCACGTCGCCGACTACCTACCATCTTTAGTCAATCGTGTACGAACGGAAAGGCAGAGAACCCCCAACAGACCATGTTCTTGCTATCGAGTCATGGGTGAGGTTGGCCCATAGGAAAGTGGGGCTATATAGGGGCCGGGATGTGGTTCTCAAACATGATTTTTCTTGGATTGCCTTTCAGTAGTTGAGGGAGGGGTCACGTGGGACCATAGCCACGGATACAAAAATAGACCTTGATATCTGCATCAGCAGACGACTTAAAGCTCCCGACCGAGTTCCGTATTTCTTGATTTGCCCTGGCACGGAACTCGGATGGCACATTGAGGAACATGTGTGTCTAGACATGGAAAACGATTCACGATACATACGCGGGATAAAGGGCACGGTTGACGGGTGGCATAATCCCTAGTGGTCCTAGGTGGCTTGAACCCAAACCGAGACACAGAAACGTTCATTAGGTAGCATAATCACTAGTGGCCCTAGGCGGCATAAATCCTAAGTGAACACGCGATAGTTCATGGTAAGAAGACATAGCTAGATCAAAGGTAGCAGTCCAAAACAACTTTAAGGATAAAATGGTACTACTTTGAGATGGTATAGATTTACATGGGAAAGCCCATACGGCCTACGGCAAAGGACCGAACTTATACATGGAAAGAAACATACGAGTTGGGAAAACCTACATATGCTATATATTAGGTTGACATGGACCATTACATGACATTGGGCAAGGGACATTCATAGTTAACACATGACGCGGGTCGGGATACTAGTACGACAGGTGTAGAGCAAATACATACATGATAAATACCATGGGATGTTAGACATGATAGATACCTTGGGGTAGTATACTTGAAAGGAACCTGACGATGTGATACCTTGATTTATCTTGACACCGTAGTTTATTATGATACCTTAGTTTATCTTGCTACAGTAGTTCATCCAGTTATCTTGGTTTAGCTTATCTATCTTGTCGGCATTCTTATGTTTACTTTCAATTTATGCATGTCATGTTACCTTTACCTGTTTTTATTCTGGAAGTAGATAGGACTTACCAGTCTTTATGACTGACTCCGTTTTGTTTCGCCTCTTTGTCTTCCGTTTCCCCCCCAGGTTTTCAGGGAGGAAATGATGTTGTTCGGACCTCTCATGCTTGAAGGTCATCATGTATAGCCTGGTCTTCTCTTGGCTATGGCTGCTTCACCGCTTTATTTTGGGGAATAATTTATGAAAAGGTTTTATGCTTCTTTATTATTGCAAGACAGGTTTTGATGTATTCTGATGTAAAAGGCTTTAGACCTTTTTTATAAGGTAATGAAATTTGTTTTACTTTCGCTGTTTTATATATATATATGTTCTGTCTTGTAACATTTCTGTGCATGTTTACCTCGATAATGCTTCACCAAACCTAGTGCATTCCCTTTGTGAGTGGCTCTAGCGGAGGTGGGGTGTTACATTTGGTATCAGAGCAGAAGGTTACCAGACTGGGCAAAAGTTTTTAAAACCTTCTGAAAACTATTTGAAAAACCGTTTACAAAGAAGCATTTTTCAAGAAAAGTTTTTAAAGGCTATTCCCCAAAAGCCATTAGCACTATCCTTTGTTTCCTTGATTGAATCTCTTTTCCTTTCTTTCCTCCATCTTTAGTCACAGTAGTTTTAACTACGACTAATCCTTGTCCAACTACGTGAGTGTTTTCCCGCGCGATGGAGGAAGTTCTCGAGAGACCTGTTACCGAAGTTATAAGAAGGGATAATAAGAGCAAGGATAAAGGACACGAGCTTAAGAATAAGCAACTTGTTGGTATGGCTTGACCCACAAAGGAAGATAAGGACAAGATTAGCGAGAGGGCAATTGTATGCTCTCATTTCTAGCGTACCTAAGAGGAATGGTACCGTTTCTGTTAGAGGCTTAGCCTTTCTTTTCTATCGTCCCGTCTAGACTTTGTTTTGATCATCGCATCATTTAAGTCTGCCTCGATAGTTAATTCTCTGCACCTTAGTACTAGCATGGTAGAAAATCTCACTTTAGTCCCAAAAATCTGGTTGGAGAGTCGGTCCATTTATTCATGACTTGTTCGAATTTGAGAACGTCTATGCCAAGTGTTGAGATTACAAGCAATGCTTCTATCGTTGGGCTATGGATGGATTCTAGGGGTAAAGTGGTTATCCAGTAAGGGATACTATTCTCGGTTTCGAAAAGAGGGTAGTCAGACTCTTGGCTTGCTTTGGTAATACCCTCGAAGCCTCGTGTAACCTTTTGCGCTTTGTCATGGTTAGTCACCTAGAATCACTTGATGTATTTATCGGAGACCTCTGGTCCGATCAAGTAACGTTCGCCACTAAGGCGGATGGTCTATTCTGCTTAAGCATGTGTTATAGGAATCACCCTAGTAAGTGCACGTGGTAATATGGATTGGCATTGGTAAACCAGATCCAGAATTCACTAGTGAATTTTGGAGAGCTTGCATGAGTACGTAGATATGGTTAAGCCAAGTATACTAGGGAAAGAATAAATGAAAGTGAAACGAGAGGCGACAGTGAAAAGAGTTCCGACTCATACCTTGGAAATAGGAATCAAGGAGCTACGAAATCATGAAGTCAAAGGCAGTCAAGGCACACTGGAATTAAGCTCAAGGAAATGCGGCTTAGACGCGCGCATCGTGTCTCTTTGTAAGAGTATATCGTTGATCCCTGGTTCTCCTGTAGAGCTAGCTTGCATGCTATCGCTTGGTGGATATCCTCTCGGTCCTGTTCCTGTTGCAAACCCCGTAAGGAGTTTGTCTTGTTTATCTCCTCGATCTTATCTTGGGAACCTTAGGTAGAACTCTATGGATGTAAACATGTATCTGAAACATGTTATGATTGATATGGTTGCAAATGGTTACAAGTGGTTGCTCATGGATGCGTGAATACACGTTAGATACTAGATCGACGCACTCACATTTTGCATTGCATATGCACGAGTATTTATACCTGTTTATGGATAAAATTGAATGTGTTATCATGTGGATGTTGCATAAGAATGAATGGTTGTGCACACATATAGCATTTATATGACTAGGACTATTTTCATACATGTTGGATTCATGGCACTAAACATAATTTGCATTAGAAGATCATTCAGGCCTGATCATTAGCATTAGCTAAGGAACATATACACACACTTTCTGCATATGTTCATACAGCATTAGAAATCTTTTAAGGACAATGATTACTTGTGGATGATGTTTTGAGTAGATGGATGATGGATGGTAGGATACGTTCTTCCTAACTTGGAGATTTCGGGGACGAAATCCTTAAAGGAGGGGAGAATGTAACAACCCGAATTTTAACAACGTGTTAAGACGAGAATCAAGGAAGAATTAAATTATGAAATCTGAATCAGGATAAACGGGTTGTGCCATTGCGTTCGTCTCGGAAAAATACGCGAAATAGAGTCCGAAATTTCGTAAATCGGAGTCCGTATGACCGAGATATGGCCTCGCGAAGTTTCACGAAAATTCAAATCCGAAAACAGATTTGAATTCAGCCCAAAAAGAGAAGGCGGGAAAATTCCCGCCAGACACACAGGGTGTCGATACCCATGTCGACATGGGTGTCGACCCCCCTCCAGGGGGTCGACATGGGTGTCAACCCCTGGGTCGACCCCCCCAGGGGGTCGACATGGGTGTCGACCCCTGGGTCGACCCCCCCCCCCCCCCGTAGAACCCCGACCTGGTGCACCTACTTGTCATGTTGGCTCGGTTTTGGAGGCTTGTGACGATTTTGGATGGCTTGGATTCGATCTACGGTTAATCCTATGGCCTAAAATGCTCCTAAACTCTATAAAAAGACCCTAACCCCCTAACCTAAATCACTCAAACTCTCTCATGCCACGAAGTGCTGCCCAAATGCCAAGTGATCATGGCCTCCATCTCCAACTCCAAGAGACTATGCATGCAAATCGGATCCGAATCGAAAGGTGCAAGCTTGCTACACCAAATCGAGGCTCGATCAACATTGCTACGGCGATTTCATGACGATTCTTCAACAAAGGAGCCACCTTTCTTCGTCAAGACGATTCATGTTCCTAGCCCTCTTGCCATGCTATGTAAGTTCTAGCTACTTCTAGATCTAAACGGTAGTTTTAATGATGGCATGGAATAAAACGAGATTAAACTAAGTATGCTAGCCTATATGAACCTTGTCATGCCTCTTTTGCTTGAACCTATGACTTTTGGCTATGCTTAGTGACTAAATCATGCTATTCATGTTATGATTAACCTAGTTTATCTTGCAAGTTTGAATCTTTATATATGGAATGCTAGCATGAACCATTGGGAACCATTTGACTTGTGAAACATTGGCAAAGACTTGACTTCGGGGCTTATGCATGTAAATGAACCCAAACCCCTTATGTTATCATGCATGTTTGTGGCCAAATTCCCTTATGATACTATGCATGTTTATGGCCAAATTCCCTTATGATACTATGCATGCTAGTGGCCAAATTCTCTTATGATGCTATGCATATTTTGAGGCCAAACCCCTTATGATACCATGCATGTTTGTGGCCAATCCCTTTTTGACATCGTGCATGTTGTGAGGCCAATATGTAGCATAGTACCCTTACTATGTTGACTCGCTTTTACTTGGGTTGGAAACACGCTTTGGGGTAGGTTAGACGTGCGTGATTATGACATGATAATTTGACATGGGGTCTCATGGAAATATGACACTTATGATACACCTAAATGTGGGCATGACATGTGGGGTAATCATGGGACTTCAAACTAGACACGTGTGGGTTGTAAGTGTAATATGACACTAGACCAAACATGAAAATGGCCAACTCGAGGTTGGGTTGAGTTTGTAGCATAAATCTACCCGGACCCGCCCGGCTTAACTAGTGGCTACAAACAATAGGATCCAATGTGAGAAGTTGGTCATGTCGCGCTTAAGACCTGAGGTTAGACTAGGTTGTGGTGTAAAACTACCCGGACCCGCCCGGCTTAACTAGTAACCACAACAAGGTCTAATGTGAGAGGTTGAGAGTGCATTAATTAAATTAATGCCACATGATAAGGTTAAGTAAATTTGACTAATGACACTTAACCGATATGACACGAATGGGTAGGTTAAGTGGGACCGGGCTTGATTTCTTAATGACACTTAACCATACAAGACAATTAGGGGATGGGGTTAAGTAATTTGCGCTTAACTAATACGACTTGGTAATTAGATGGGGTTAAGTAATTCACACTTAACTAATCCGACTTGATAATTAAATGGGGTTAAGTAATTTAGACTTAACTAATCTAAACACGGTAATTAGAGGGGGTTAAGTAACCTATACTTAACTAATCTAAACACGGTAATTCGATGGGGTTAAGTTAAACACTTAACCAATCTAAACTTGGTAATTCAATGAGGTTAAGCAACCAATACTTAACCAACTTAACATGATAATTTAATGGGGTTAAGTAACTTATAATTAACCAATTATACATGATGATTTGATGAGGTTAAGTAACCTATACTTAACCAATCTAACATGTGGACTTGATAGGGTTAAGTCACAAGACCTTTTGAATATACTTAACCCTTGTAGTACGATTAGTGGATGAGGTTAAGCTAACCCATACTTAACCAATCCGACTCGATGATCTGATGCGATTAAGATAATTTATGCTTAATCAATCTTACACGATAATCTGATAGGGTTAAGACATACCAATACTTAACCAATTTGACTTGATAGGGTTAAGTCATGCGCTTCTTGGTATACTTAACCACCTTGTAGGGCTAAGCCTTGAACTTAAATACTTAGCCAATCTTGACATGATTCGTAGGCGGGCTAAGTCATGAACCTGAATAACAACACCTAACCCAATAGACAAAACCCTAGTTAGAGGAACTAGGTAGAAAATCGTGGTTAATCAAGGGTAACGGGGAAAATAAGCTAAGTGGTAAACCTTAGTTAAGTATAACTAAGTAATATTTCTTAGCCAAGGACATGGGACTAGTTCATGAATGGATGAATAACCCGATATGGTAGGTCATCGCTTAAACACACGAGGAGGAGCAAATTATCCAACTTGGATAAAGGCTCCAACGAACTGGGTGACGAAGCGGTAGCTTCGGGGGACGTGAGGGTGCTCTTGGTATCCCTCTGTGAGGTAGCAGGTGGTCCATGAAACCCGGCCTCACAAAGGTTAAGGTCTGCGATAGAAGAGCCAAGAGTATGCCTTGGTTGCTATGCGAGCGACCTAAAGACTGGGATGGATTAGCGTGGAGTCGACGATACTTGTTTTTGCCCTAGATAGCACGTCGCCGACTACCTACCATCTTTAGTAAATCGTGTACGAACGGAAAGGAAGAGAACCCCCAACAGACCATGTTCTTGCTATCGAGTCATGGGTGAGGTTGGCCCATAGGAAAGTGGGGGCTATAGAGGGGCCGGGATGTGGTTCTCAAACATGATTTTTCTTGGATTGCCTTTCAGTAGTTGAGGGAGGGGTCACGTGGGACCATAGCCACAGATACAAAAACAGACCTTGATATCTGCATCAGTAGACGACTTAAAGCTCCCGACCGAGTTCCGTATTTCTTGATTTTCCCTGGCACGGAACTCGGATGGCACATTGAGGAACATGTGTGTCTAGACATGGAAAACGATTCACGATACATACGTGGGATAAAGGGCGCGGTTGACGGGTGGCATAATCCCTAGTGGTCCTAGGTGGCTTGAACCCAAACCGAGACACAGAAACGTTCATTAGGTAGCATAATCCCTAGTGGCCCTAGGCGGCATAAATCCTAAGTGAACACGCGATAGTTCATGGTAAGAAGACATAGCTAGATCAAGGGTAGCAGTCCAAAACAACTTCAAGGATAAAATGGTACTACTTTGAGATGGTATAGATTTACATGGGAAAGGCCATACGGCCTACGGCAAAGGACCGAACTTATACATGGAAAGAAACATACGAGTTGGCAAAACCTACATATGCTATATATTAGGTTTACATGGACCATTACATGACATTGGGCAAGGGACATTCATAGTTAACACATGACGCGGGTCGGGATACTAGTACGAGAGGTGCAGAGCAAATACATACATGATAAATACCATGGGATGTTAGACATGATAGATACCTTGGGGTAGTATACTTGAAAGGAACCTGACGATGTGATACCTTGATTTATCTTGACACCGTAGTTTATTATGATACCTTAGTTTATCTTGCTACAGTAGTTCATCCAGTTATCTTGGTTTAGCTTATCTATCTTGTTGGCATTCTTATGTTTACTTTCAGTTTATGCATGTCAAGTTACCTTTACCTGTTTTTATACTGGAAGTAGATAGGACTTACCAGTCTTTATGACTGACCCCGTTTTGTTTCGCCTCTTTGTCTTCCGTTTCCCCCCCAGGTTTTCAGGGAGGAAATGATGTTGTTCGGACCTCTCATGCTTGAAGGTCATCATGTATAGCCCGGTCTTCTCTTGGCTATGGCCGCTTCACCGCTTTATTTTGGGGAATAATTTATGAAAAGGTTTTATGCTTCTTTATTATTGCAAGACAGGTTTTGATGTATTCTGATGTAAAAGGCTTTAGACCTTATTTATAAGGTAATGAAATTTGTTTTACTTCCTCTGTTTTATATATATGTTCTGTCTTGTAACATTTCTGTGCATGTTTACCTCGATAATGCTTCACCAAACCTAGTGCATTCCCTTTGTGAGTAGCTCTAGCGGAGGTGGGGTGTTACAGACTGGAACCAATCCACTCAATCAAAGTGGGTCTGATCGTCAAACTTGCTAACATTTCTGGATCCAATTCGCACTTTGGTCTGAAATCATACTCAGCGATGTACTCCAGTTGCTTCCATTCTAGAAACATAGCCCCTAAACTGGCATGTCTTCTACATAATGCATCAGCCACCGCATTGCCCTTTCTTGGTGTATATGCGATGTCGAAATCATAGAAAGCCAAGAATTCTAACTATCTTTGCTACCAGAGATTTAGATCTTTCTGAGAGAAGAGAAACTTTAACGATTTATGATCGGTAAACAACTCGAATCTTTCTCCCAAGAGATAATGTCTCCACATCTTCAGGGCAAACACGATCGCTGCCAATTCCAAATCATGGGTAGGGTATCTTTTCTCATGCGGTTTCTGTTGCCGACTTGCATAAGCTACAACCCTACCTCCTTGCATCAATACAGCACCTAGTCTGGTACCACATGCATCTGTATATACTGTCATTTCTTCATTCCCCTTAGGAATGACTAACACTGGTGCACATGTCAACTTTTCCTTTAGGCTCTTGAATGCATTCTCGCACCTTTCTACCCAGACGAAGGCTTGATTCTTCTTGGTCAACTGAGTCAACGATGCTGCTATCTTGGAGAAGTCTTGGATAAACTTACGACAATATCCAGCTAATCCCAAGAAACTTCTTATGTCTGTTGCATTCTTTGGCGTAGACCAATCTTGTACCGTAGCCACCTTCGCAGGGTCCACGGCAATACCATTCTCTGAAACAACATGGCCCAAGAATCTCACTTCCCTCCTCCAAAAGTGACACTTAGAGAATTTTGCTTTCAACTGGTGTTTTCTCAACACCTCCATCACTATCCTCAAATGTTCCTTGTGTTCTTCCTCTGTCCTCGAATAGACCAAAATATCATCCACGAACACAAGGTCAAACTTATTCAACTGATCTCTGAATACCCTATTCATAAGATCCACAAAGTATGTTGGGGCATTGGTCAGCTCGAATGGAATGATCAACCACTCATAAAATCCAGACGGCGTCCGAAATGCCGTTTTAGCTATACTCTCAACTTCCACTCTAAGCTGATGAAAACCTATCGCGAGATCCAACTGAGAGAATACTCTCGTGCCACTCAACTGATCAAACAAATCATCCATCCGCGGTAGAGGATACTTATTCTTCCTCGTCACTTTATTCAACTCGCGGTAGTCTACACACAAACAAAGGGAACCATACGCCTTGGTAGCAAACACAACTTGTGCTCCCCATTCAGAAACACTCCTTCTGATAAATCCCTTCTTCAAAAGATCACTGACTTGCACCCCGAGATCTCGCTGCTCCCTTGGTGCCATACGACGAAGTGGCATCACTATAGTTTGGCATCTTTCACTAAATCAATACGGAACTCAATCTCTCGGTGTGGTGGAAGCCCGGTCACTTCCTCGAAGACGTCCGGATACTGGCCAACCACGGGCAACCGTGACAACTCACTATGCGGGATGTCAAGGGAATTTAGAAAACTAGCCATTACCCCATCACCGGGTAGACCACCAAACACTACACTCCGCCCATCATCCACTCTAGCTGTCACCAAAAAGCCCTCATAGTCTACCACCCCCCCCATATCTTTGGAGCCAATCGACTCCCAAAATAATGCCAAACCCAGTAAAGCCCAAAACCAAACAATCACAACCAAACATGCATTCATGACTCGATAAGACCACATTACGACAAATCATGCTAAGGTTAGTTGAACCACCAATCGGGTTCGTCACTACTAAAGGCCTATCGATAATCTTGGGCTCCAATCCCAACCTATCTACCAGGTCACTAGATATGAAAGAACTGGAAGCCTCGGTATCAAACAAAACTCTAACAGGAACATCATAAACAGAAAGCATACCTTGAATAACGACATTCTTTCCCTTCTCTACCGCAGTTGGGGCATTCGACGAAGAAGGAATAGCGTTAAGGGCATATGCTTTCACCATCTGCTTTTCTTTAGGGGGTTGCGGACACTTGTCCTTGTGATGTCCCACTTAGCCACAGTTGAAGCACTTCCTATCCGCTAGCTTGGCCCGACACTCTTTCGCATAGTGGCCCTTCTTAACACAGCTGAAGCACTCAACATCTTGCTTTTTTTTTCTTCTGGCCATCCTTGGTCTGATTCTGCTTTCTCTTATTATAAGAACCATTCTTGCCTCCACCGCTTGCTTGCGGCTTTGGCTCCTCTGCAGTTGCGACCTCAGTCTTCGACTTAGGATAAAGACTCTCTGACCTCCTCGCTTCCCCCACAATCGATTCAAACGTCTCATCGATATGGTTAATAATCCTTTCCCCCATGTATCCATCCAAACCAGTTATGAACTTCTCGTTCTTCTTCTCGGCAGTATCAATAAGGGATAACCCATATTTCGACAAAGTGTCGAATTCGGCAATATACTCCGAGATAGCTCTACCATTCTGCTTGAGTTCCAAGAATTTCTTAAACATCACTGACTTCTGAGCAGCTGGAATGAACTTATCGCTAAAGTGAGCCTTAAACTGATCCCAAGTAATCTGATCCTCGGGAGTAGCTGCCTTTATAGCATTCCACCAATTCATTGCCCGTCCTTGCAGCTGACGGGATGCTAGCCTTCTCTTAATCGCATCCTCGATACCCAAATCTTCGAAGATACGCTCGCAGCTATCCAACCAATCCTGAACATCCGTAGACAACTCCGTTTTATGGAACGGCTTCCCACCAGGTCTCGTATAATCCTTATTCAGCTTGGCGAAATCGGCCCTAAGCGCATGCACTATTGGACCATCACCATTACCAGCATTGGGAGCTGCCCTCTGAACATCTCTAAGCATCTCTCTCATGAGGTCAGTAAACATCGTCCTCATGTCAGCAGCATTCCCATTATTGGTTCCTTACTGGCACCTCTTGCGTATCGGCTCATCGTTCAATCTGTAAAGAGAAAACAATTAACCATCCTCTTTGTGGTCTCAGTGCAGTGTGACTTCATCCTTCGCTATACTAATAGTATATATATAGCTTTTGAAAACCAAAATAATCACAAATACGCGCTCTCATATACGTATTATCTCTCCATGGTATCTTTACCTAGGTTAACTACGCAACCTAGAGCTCTGATACCAAGTGTGACGGCCCGCCCCGCACCAGCCGGCATTTCCTCCGAAAGTGCACTGTACATATGCCCGACTAGCACAGAACGGTCGCCAAAGAAAGGAAAGAAGAGAATGAACTAATCGGAAACCCTGTAGAATGTCTCACAGCGCATGGAACAAAATATAATAATAATGTACTTGACATAAAACATGTGAGATAGTGCATAAGCTGATAACTAAAACCAACATCAACATCATCATCAGAGTAGCGGAAATCCAAATACAGCTTATTACAATTTTCCAAATTACTGTCTCTAAACAAAAGAAAGAAAGGTACACCACTAATGCCCAAAGTAGAGACCGCAACAACACAGGGAGAATGTCTATTATATATATCATACGTGGAAGCCTCCTGCTCGTCTCCGGTACAGCTATTCGTGCATACTACCTAGCCTGTCTCTAGTCTGCTCGAGAGAGCACCCAGAGTAATAAGAAGAGACATAAAACTCTGGGTCGGACAAAAAGTTTGGTATGAGCGATAAGCAACTAAACAGAACAATAACAGGTATACTAATCCATACTTGAACCTGGACCTGCAACCAATAAGTTAGCACTACATACTGTACAATACTCTAAGGTGCCACTAACACATGGTATAAAGAATACGGGGGTGGGGGTGTGTATGTCATAATGAAGGCAAACAATCAAACATAGCAACCATTCTCACATCTCTCACTCAGTGCGTAAAGCATACGATATCTACCGCTTCGATCACTAGACCCATCGAAGTAGTGACGGAGTTCAACTTGTACAACTACTGCTACTACCAAGCTCACCCCATTGAGTCATGACCAAACCTTTACAAATGACCCCACTTCATTGGTCTATAGCTCTTTAGTCGTACCTAGGCCACGGTGGCCCTGAATCCGTTCACGTACTCCCTACACAAAGTGTCCAAAGTTATAGACATCGACAACCCCTTAGCACACGTCCCGCAGCAAAGCCCAATCATGAAGTTCACTCGTTGGTTCCCATCTGGATCCTGAGTCAAAACTACTCATTTGGACTACCTTTGCATCTCGGGTTTTGGTCATCATCTCCGGATCGGTCTTCATTCAGTTCGTGATCATCATCTAGGCTCGGGTTCCTATCGGTTCGTAGCGCCCTCTCCAGATCAGTTCGGATCGTAGTAGCCTTCCACTAGTGGTTCAGATCGGGGCCCACACCTCCTGGCTTCATGGAGAACTTCTCTGGTTCGGTCCTTCTTCCCAAGCACTCCGGATCGGGTCGGGTCTCTCAAGCTTCTCCATGGTGCATCGATTCGGGTCGGAGTGGCACACGAGAGGCGGATCGGGTCGTGGGTTCGGGCCCAGATCGTCTCGTCGATACAACAGCTTGGAGGGGCGGTTCGGTTCGTGGAGAGGTCTCCTGGTCGGTTCGGTTCGGGCTCCTTCCTCCGATCCGATCCGGATCGGCCAAATTCCTGCACTTCTTTCCAGCGACTGTTTACGCCACTCGACGACGTTTTCGACCAATCTAACTATTCTAAACAATCACAATTCATACCAAACAGTCATAGGAACATATAACATCAACCACAACCATCAAAACAATAACTTGATAGGTTAAAATAGATCAAACATAGCCAAAACCCCATATTTTCCCTAAAGCGTGCTTAAGCAAAACTAATGATAGGATTAACAAAATTTAACGAAATTGGCCAAATTTTCTAACAGAGGTCTAAAACAATATTTCCGAATTTATGAATATTTTTCTAGAATTTTATCATGTCTAATTTCATTAATCTTCACTAATTACCCTTAATTAACCGTAATTAGTGCAAAACTATGCAAATCACTCACCTCGGCCACAAATAAAATACCAAATCTGAAATGATCCCCTGTTTGGCGCTGTTCCCAATGTAACACAGCAGCTCTAATCTTGCTTTGGTGCTTTCTCTCCTTAATTTGATGTAGTTTAAGCCAAAACTTGATTAAGAAGTGATTAGAGGTGTATTTAGATGTTGGAGGCCATTGTTAGGTTGAAGAGAGGGTTTGTGGCGACTGGAAAATTGAAATGAAATGAAAACCTAACTCATTTCAGCCTCCCCATAACCCTAATCCCAAAATGGGTTATGGGCCCATTTACTAATTACTTCATTTGGCCCGGTAAAGCAGTTTTTCACCTTTTGAAACTTGTTTCAGCCATATCTCCCAAATGGTGAGTCTGTTTGGCTAATGTGACCACTCTATTGATAGGTAAACCATCATCCGGAGCCAATGGAAGTGGTTTCAGTCAAAACTCCTTTCCAATCAAAAGTTATGGCCAAAACAAGATCAACTAGGGGCCAAACGGTCATTTAAAAATCGACAAAAATCATGAACATGGGGAATGACCCCAATAGTCGTCTCCTAAAGTTACATGACCATACGACTTCGTATGTGAAAGAAATAAATATTCTACAATCCTTCGATGCGTAGAATGCGGGTCGTTACAATAAACTTAGCCTAAGATCCTCACCTTGTACCTTTTTATGCTATGCAAACAGCCTAAAAGGATACAATTGTTTGATGGGGATGGTAAGCTATTCATTTCTAGCCATGTGGTATTTAGTGAGGAAAATTTTCCTTTTGCAGTAAAGGAAATAAAAACAACTCAAAGGATTGGGAAACTAATAGTTGTTCCGTTAAAGCCACCAAGTCTCTCTAAATGCACTGGATTCATAACAACTAGGAAGACAAAGATGGGACTAGTGATAGTGAATCTGTACCAAGCACAAAGTCGAGATACAGTTCCACTGTCAATGTCAACATTTATCATCAATACGATGGCAATGAAGCTACAAAAGATGACATAACTGACCATAATAAAAATAATGTTGGAGAGGAAAACGATGATAACACTGAAAATAGAAGTTAAAGAGCAATGCATGAGAAAGACAAAAATCAACATCCAGGGATAACGAGAACCAGGAGTGGGATCTTTAAACCTAAAGTGCAACGAACGGAATTTTCAACCCAGAAAATCAACATAAAACCCATGTTAATTATTCAGGTATCGAACATTCCAGATCATTAATAGAAAGAAGCTAGAGGGTGAGAAATAGAACAAGAAGAAAATAACAACAACATCAGAGTAACACGAACCTCACAGCGGAACGAATAAAATATCCTATATATACAAATTTGTACTTGAATATACATATCATTATCAAAGTAAAACACTTACAACATAGCGGAAATAACAATTGCTAAAAAATCCTAAAGCCTCTTGCTCCAAGCTCTCAGTATCTGTAAAATTTTGACTATTTGACTACACGTACAAAATTGGGCAGCCAAGAGTTTAGGGAAACAAAACAAAATAAACTCCGGGTCAGTCATGGGACTAGTATGAGTAAACAATTTAAAACAGTTTGAGAAAATAAACGAAATCTCATAAGACCACAGCGTATAACAAAGAATGGGTTTTTCCCTTATGAGAATCCAAAATACTTGATTCAACATTAAAAAATCCTTTTTGGAAGAAACGATAATCTTTATATCAAAATTCTTTTAATATTATAATAGTGTCTATCAACCACAGTATAATAATCATCTAGCAGAATGCTTTCATCTCACGTTCCACATACATAATATATAATCAAAAACCGCAGGCGCTTATTGGTTAATGAATTCCAACTGGCAAGGTATGGGACCACCTTCCGATAGTGTATTTCTAGAGAGGAATACACCAGGTTCAACAAGAACATCTTGTAACCCAGGCAAAACATGACCGGACACTCATTTCGCTTGAGTGTACCGAATGTATTATCACTAACGGTTGGGATCAACAACCGTTTCCTAGAAGGGACATCGAAATAGATTATGGAAGTAAATGGAATTTCTCTAGATCAGGTGACAATACACCATAATTGGCAGCTAACCACTTAGCCATGCGACCTACCCGATTTTATATCATTCCTGTTTGTGAGGCTTGAGACCAAAACATACAGATCACACCTTTATTTACTTTGAATGTCACATTGTCATACCCGCCAAATCACAAATTGATTTCTCTAAAAATACCACAGGTATACAGCTAAGAGAAATAAATTCCTCCGCTACCGAACATAAATACGCTTGAAGAGATCAAGTTACATGATTTATTAAATATACTCTATCAGACATTCTTCCATACATGTTGTCCTGGGATTGGACAAACCGAAGTCACTATTCTGTAAATCCATCTTAAGCAATTTTTACCTAGGATCACCAGAATAGCCCTTGCATAACTCCATTTTCAATTATCTTCATCATATTTGATTCGCAACGCTAACGCCCATATAGAGTGGTTTTCAGATAATGAGTCTGATCTCAGTCTCTCCATATTGACGATGGAAAAATGGTCAAACTTTGATAGTCGGTTATTTAACTATCAAAAGAAAATATCATACATACAACGATCCTATTTCCAAACGGAAATTCTATCAATCAATCATCAAATCAACATTTTTTCCTTTAAATTAATTCATCATTAATTTATTCATTTCCCCATTTCCATATATTCATAAATTCTTATTTTTTTAATTTAGAAAATATACGTTATTAACATTGAAAACGTTTCCATTACTTATTCACGCATCATTATCCTTCCCCGTTCATCAGTCCCTAACTGTAAACTAGTACGAGAGCAATTCCCTGAATATCAACCCCGAAGGCCGAAACCAACATCAGATCGATACCCAGAAAGTTATTCAACATAACTAATCTCCAATCAGTTTCTAAATTCCTTAACTCGGTTTCTTATCAAATCATTGCTTACACAACTCTCGGATTCAATCTACGAATCCAATTCTTTTATGAAAAATTAGTATTATAACAAAAGAGTTATAATCTGTACTTCTGAAATATCTAACTTAAAAATATTACTTTTATTCCTTAACTAAATAACAATTTATTTGTAAACAAAAAAATCTTGGTTAAAAATCGGAAAGTTAATCATACTTTCCTACATTCGATATAGTCGAACTCCAATGTATAATTCTCCCTCGAATAAATCTCTATTTGATCTCCCTCTTTCGAATGACTATATTCGATAATTCTTTTTCAAATAAACTCTATTCGATAACTCCCTTTTGAATAAACTATATTCGATCAACTCTCTTTTATTAACTTATATTCGATTAACTCTCTTCAGAATAACTTTATTCGATTTAGCTCTATTTCAAATACTTATATTCCATAATTCTCTTTTGAATAACTTTATTCGATTTAAGTTTATTTTGAATAATATATTTGATAATTCTCTTTTGAATAACTTTATTCGATTTAACTCTATTTAGAATACTATATTCGATAATTCTCTATTTTGAATACTATATTTGATTAAACTCTCTTTCGAATACTTTATTCGATTTAACTCTATTTCGAATAACTACATTCGATTTAACTCTCTTTCGAATACTTATATTCGATAATTCTCTTCGAATAACTTATATTCGATTAACTCTCTTCGATAACCATTTTAATCTACAAAACTTTGTGTAAAAACCATTATTTACTTTAAAACGTGAATATTATTTCTTTACAAAAACTGGACTCATTTTTTATCAATCGAAACTTGATTCCAATTTGTAAATGTTATTACATATTCAAATTCCTTTTATGAGTCATTTTATAAATCTACGACTAATCTACTTTCCTCGAAAAGAATCCAATATTTTATTTTAACCCTATTTCCTATCTCATTCAAGTTTCCATTTGAATTCCTATTTCAAAACCCAATTTTTCTTTTACAAATGTTTTGATTTATAAAATATTCATTTTAATCCATTTTTCACATCGAATGTGAAAAATATTTCTTTTATATAATCCATTAAGTTTGATTTTGTATTTTAAAATAATATCCCATTAACAAATTCTATTTATACTTCTATTTGTAGAATTATTCATATGAAATCTCCTTTTTATTTCTAACACTTAAATCTCATTTATAATTCCCTTTATAAATGCTGAGTTCACATTCTATTTAAAATATCGATGTCAAAACCGATTTCTACATCTCTATATAAAGTCAGACATATATATTCCATTTATCAAATGATAAATATTTTATTTTATTTATAAAAACATTATTTATAAATCATTCTTCTTAGTTTATCGGTTAAAACAGATTTCTATTTAAAATCTACTTTAAATTCGTCTTCTCGTAGTTCATTTATATTTCGCCAATTTCCTTTTATAATTCTATTTGATTTCCAAATATTTCTATTTCAAATTCAATTTGTTTTAAAAATATTCCTTTTATAGTTCTATTTGTTTTCCAAATAGTTCGTTTTATAATTCTATTTGTTTTCCAAATATTCCTATTTCATGTTTTATTTGTTTTACAAATATTCCTTTTATAATTCTATTTGTTTTACAAATATTTCCTTTTTTAAAATCCATTGATTTAATAAAATCCTTAAATTCAATATCCACTTTGAAATTCTTTTTTTATAAAATCATTTGATCTTATATAAATATATTTTATTTTCAATATACACTTTGAAAATTCACTTTTTACATTCCATTAATACTTATGGTATTTAAAATACCAAATTACAAGACCAGTGTCATGATAATCAATCACAGATTATATATCACAACATATATCACAATATGTATATATATATATATATGTATGTATGTATATATATAAACAATATTATAAATATTGAGGAATCTAGTTGGATGCCTCCAACCTGTTTCCCTGCATCATAGAGGTTAAACAATATAAATAACATCAATTTCATTTCAATATGAAATATTCTGATAAACAGAATCAATATTTGATTAACGATATATATATATATATGTACATTACTAGATCTATAATTTTAACCAATCAATTAGCAGTTCATTCAAACAATCAATACATAGCAATCAACCAGCATTTATCAATTCTAAAGATACGTTATGAAAATATAAACTGATCAGAATTAGTGAGATTTACTCACATTGGTAGTTTTTCGTTAAATAACTATTTAATATATCTGATCAGGCATTTAATTCCGCCATAAATTGTAACAAGCTCCAATTCACTCCAAACTAGTACCATTGTGTAGCCACCGTCCATATGATCCTAATGGATCTTGTTTCGTTGAATTCTATTATCGTATGATAAAGTTATCAATTTAATAAGTTGTACTTATTATTTAAATTAAATAAATCGTTAACTAATTTACCATTTGGGCGCAACCATTTCTACCTCAGCCCAATACCATGTAGCCCGTTGCTCCCTCTTCTTCTCCAACAACCTTGAACCCGTATTCCTCCTCCTTACGTAAACTACGCTTATTTCCTTCGTACAAAACTCCTCCATCATCTCCCTTAAACTCATACAAAAATTACCAAAATTCCCATCTTCAAACGTTGTTACACCTCATGCTATCACACCCATACTCACACTCCTAGAACCAAAGGCATTGAACACTGTACCATCTTCTTCCATTTCATTGTAACGCCACTCTTGTTGCTCCATCCAATCCCCCCTTTTTCTTCACCAAATTCAACATTAAACATACGTTTACACTTCTCTTTAGATCCTCTCCTTCTACATGCCATATTCTTCAAACTCGAACGGACTCATTTATTGCAGTTTGTTTTTAGAAAACCCCACACCTGCTGTATGTCGCATGACATTATACATCACGGAACCCTTCAAAATTCCATCTATATGTGCTATTCACCATCAAGAACTCCAAACCAATGTCAAATTCAAGGAATAACTAATTAAAACCCTAGTTTCGCTGTGATTACATCCCATCGAACAAAAAGTTGTCGATCCATAACAAATGCACCTTAGGATGGAGTAGCCCCCTCTCAGCACTCAAAAATATATATCACATGATTTACGGATTTTTATCCTATTTGACAATGAATTTCAAAGCTAAGAATTGGTTTGTTGTAGAAAAGGAATAACGACGGATTGCTTTGACCAAAGAAAATGAAGTATAAGGGTTAGGAGAAGTTAGTGAATATTTATAGGAATAAGAAAATATTTTATTTTATTTTTAATTGATTATTTAATTCAATTATAATCAATCGCTGTTTGTATTTACCATTTAAAAATTCATACGATCACATACAATATCCAATTTCGATGAAAATGGACAGGCAGCTACAACTCGACATTACGGACCCAACAAAACTTGTTTCGTCGAATTCCGAGTCCATTTGCTCACACAGCATATTTTTAAAGTCAAATTATCAATTGTTTTTCACATTAAAATCTCGTACAGCCACATACTGACGAAAAAATCAAAAAAATTGAAATCTAGCAATAATTTAATATTCCGGATCCAACAAAACTAATTTCATCGAAAACGGAGATCGTTTTAAAAATGGCTATTTTCTACGGTCTAAATAAACCAAATTTAAATATATATACATTTAAAAATAATTAAATTTAATATTAATAAATTCATATTATCGTATATATCCCAATAAAATATTGTACAACTCCAAAATAATCCTATCAGGTTTTATAACTCGATATTTCAAATCCAGGTTAAATCGATATTCAATTTCTATTAAAAATCCTTTTATAATATAAACAAATCGTTATAAATTATAAACGAATTCCATAGCGACTATTTTAAAATTTGATTCAGACACAACTCTCATTCTACATGACGAAATCTCGAATTTTCTCTTCTATTAGAGAAATATCGTTAAATGGACTCCAACGTTTCTTGTTTCACAGAAATCCGACTTAAAACGGATTATGTATATTAGTTTAAAGTTCGCATCACCAAATTATGAACTATCGCACCATTTCGAGCTCGACTATAATTATAATATAATTTATACATTCTAACGCTGTTTATTAAATAGAATCGTTATCGTAATTAAATTCTAAACTGAATTAAATTAGTTAAATCATTTGATTCACACAACATTGTGAATTCTACTATTTCTCACAATTTCGGAAATTAATCATATTATCTATTGTTTATATTAATTAAATATTCAATATTATTTAATTAAACAACCATTTAAATCTCTAAATAACTATTTAAATAATTAAAAAAATTAATTATTATACCGTTAAAATACAGGACGTTACATTCTTTCCTCCTTAAAATAATTTCGTCCTCGAAATTGCTAAGGTAGACAACAAACCCTGTTAATTGGGTTAAAACTTATTTGTTTACTTATCAACTTCAGTTTCGACTGAACCAATTAATTTCAGTTAAAATATTAATTTATTCTATTAATGAAAATTTCCAAAAATTCTGGAAATTTTCTAACACCTTAAAATTTCGAAATTTTTTGCCAGCGTCTCCTTTGTACGGCCAAATCATACAACTACAACTTGCCTCTCTAAGCCTTAAGAAAATCAAACAGCCAAGTGGCTCGCCAAACACTCTCATAAATCACCAAACTCATATAGAAATAAATTTTTACCTTTTTGTCGAGCATTCAACTCTATCACTTTCAATCTGCTATCAAGTCAGCATATACAAATGCATTCCCAATCAAAACTCCGATCCATTTATCCTCAACGCAGCTATTCGCTTATACAAGCCAAATTCCATTTCAAACCAACGTTCCATTCTTGATTCCAAACTCCTAACTCATCAATTCAACTTACTAAACCTCGTTAAGTTCGATCCTCATATTTCATTAACTAATTAATTCCTCTAATCATTTATCCTCATTCCAAAATTGCAATTCTGATTTTTATTTCAAAAAAAAAAATCATTCCATTTACTCAACCGAGTCCAATTATATACCAAATTCCAATTTCACTCGATATTACACCATTTCAATACAGTTTCCATTTTACTGGCTTTAACTCAATTCCAATTTTCTTTCACAAAATTCTATTCAAATTCAAACAACCTATTCCTGGAGTTTTTAAACAGTTTAGCTCATTCGAAAATCAAATATCCCTTTCTGGAATTCCATACAACTTGTTTTCTCAAAACATATTTTTGGTAGTAATCCGTTAGTTAGAATCGAAAATGAGCACTGATGATGTGGCCAATCAGATTTATTTCCCAACGATCGAAGTGAGTTCAACACTATATCATTTCGAAACTTAATTTAAACACGTCCATTTGAAATTATTTCAAAATATCCTTCACAATGCTTGTAAAACAATTTAAAATCTCCCAGGATTTTAAAATTCTCATATATTTAATCCAAGTCCATTTACAAACACCTTTCCGACTTTCCATTGTTGTAACTTCAATTTCGATTTAAATTCAGATTTAATTCATCTGATTCCATATACTACACTTATATGAATTCTGACTGATTATTTACATAACCATTTAATTTATAATCTTACTCGATTATAATAACAACCAATATATCCAATATATTATAGTCATTCCAATATAAATCCTTTATATCAAAATATAATTTGGGTAAAATTATTTCGTTTACCCTTTTTCAAAACATACCATGTAGGTTCATCTTATTCAAGTGTTTAGAAACTCCTACCGATACAGTGGATCAAACTGATCGATCGTTACTCATAAACAACTCAACCAATCAATCTCCACAATATAAAATAATTTTATAATAAAATCTACAAATACATTCTTTCATATATATACACTCAACTCAACTAGGGTATTGCTAACCCCATCTCTACTGAGTCACGCCACAGAGCCAAGATAATTACTTAACCTTCAGCTCTGATACCACTGCAACAAACGGAATTTTCGACCCAGAAAATCAACATAAAACCCATGTTAATTATTCAGGCATCGAACATTCCAGTTCAATAATAGAAAAAAGTTAGAGGGTGAGAAATAGAAAGAAAGAAAGTTAGAATAGAAGAAGAAGAAAATAACAACATCAAAGTAACACGAACCTCACAGCGGAACGAATAAAATATACTATATAACATAACTTTGAAATACAAATCTGTACTTGAATATACATATCATTATCAAAGTACAGCACTTACAACACAGCGGAAATAACAATTGCTAAAAAATCCTGAAGCTTCTTGCTCCAAGCTCTCAGTATCTGTAAAATCCAGACTACTTGACTGTCCGTACAAAATTTGGCAGCTAAGAGTTTAGGGAAACAAAACAAAATAAACTCTAAGTCAGTCATGGGACTGGTATGAGTAAACAATTTAAAACAGTTTGAGAAAATAAACGATATCTCACAAGACCACGCCATATAACACGGAATGGGTTTTTCCCTTATGAGAATCCAAAACACTTGATTCAACATACAAAAATCCTTTTTTAAAGAAATGATAATTTTTATGTCAAAATTCTTTTGGTATTATAATAGTGTCTATCAACCACAATATAATAATCATCTAGCAGATAGCTTTCATCTCACGTTCCACATATGTAATATATAACCAAAAACCGCAGGCGCTTATTGGTTAATGAATTCCAACTGGCAAGGTATAGGACCGCCTTCCGACAGTGTATCTCTAGAGAGGAATACAATAGGTTCAACAACAACATTTTGTAACCCAGGCTAAATATGACCGGTCACTCATTTTGCTTGAGTGTACCGAATGTATTATCACATATGGTTGGAACCAGCAACCGTTTCCCGAAAGGGACAACATCGAAATAGATTATAGAAGTAAATGGAATTTCTCTAGATCAGGTGACAATACACCCTAATTGGCAGCAAACAACTTAGACATGTGACCTACCCGATTTTATACCATTCCTGTTTGTGAGGCTTGAGGCCAAAACGTACAGATCACACCTTTATTTACTTTGAATGTCACATCGTCATACCCACAAAGTCACAAATTGATTGCTCCAAAAATACCACGTGTATACAACTAAGAGAAACGAATTCCTCCGCCACCAAACGTAAATACATTTGAAGAGATCAACTTACGCGATCTATTAAATATGCTTTGTCAAACATTCTTCTGTATAGGTTGTCCTGGGACTGGACAAACTGAAGGCACTATTCTGTAAATCCATCCTAAGCAATTTCTACATAGGATCGCCAGAATAGCCCTTGCATAACTCCATCTTCAATTATCTTTATCATATTTGATTCACAACTCAAACGCCCATACAGAGTGGTTTTCAGATAATGAATCTGATCCTAGTCTCTCCAAATTGACGATGGAAAAATGGTCAAACATTGATAGTCGGTTATTTAACTATTAATAGAAAATATCCATACACATAATGATCCTATTTCCAAATGGAAATTCTATCGATTGATCATCAATCAACATTTTTCCCTTTAAATTAATTCATCATTAATTTATTCATTTCCCCATTACCATATATTCGTAAATTCTTATTTTTTAAATTTAGAAAATATACATTATTTACATTGGGAAATGTTTCCATTTCTTATTCACGCATCATTATCCTTCCCCATTCATTAGTCCTTAACTGTAAACTAGTACGAGAACAATTCCCTGAATATCAACCCCGAAGGCCGAAACCAACGTTAGATCGATACCTAGAAAGTTGTTCAACATAACTAATCTCCAATCAGTTTCTAAATTCCTTAACTCGGTTTCTTATCAAATCATTGCTTACACAACTCTCGGATTCAATCTACGAATCCAATTCTTTTATGAAAAATTAGTATTATAATGAAAGGGTTATAATCCGTACTTCTGAAATATCTAACTTAAAAATATTACTTTTATTCCTTAACTAAATAACAATTTATTTGTAAATAAATAAATCTTGATTAAAAATCGGAAAGTTAATCATACTTTCCTACATTCGATATAGTCGAACTCCAATGTATAATTCTCCCTCGAATAAATCTCTATTTGATCTCCCTCTTTAGAATGACTATATTCGATAATTCTTTTTCAAATAAACTCTATTCGATAACTCCCTTTCGAATAAACTATATTCGATTAACTCTCTTCTATTAACTTATATTCGATTAACTCTCTTCCAAATAACTTTATTCGATTTATCTATATTTCGAATACTTATATTCCATAATACTCTTTCAAATAACTTTATTTGATTTAAGTCTATTTTGAATACTATATTCGATAATTCTCTTTTGAATAACTTTATTATATTTAACTCTGTTTCGAATACTATATTCGATAATTCTCTATTTCGAATACTATATTCGATTTAACTCTCTTTTGAATACTTTATTCGATTTAACTATATTTCGAATAACTATATTCGGTTTAACTCTCTTTCGAATACTTATATTGGATAATTTTCTTCGATTAACTTATATTTGATTAACTCTCTTCGATAACTATTTTAATCTGCAAAACGTTTGCTTTAAAAACTATTATTTACTTTAAAACGAGAATATTATTTTTTTACAAAAACTGGACTCTTCTTATCAATCGAAACTTAATTTCAATTTGTATATGTTATTACATATTCAAATTCTTTTTATGAGTCATTTAATAAATCCACAACTAATCTATTTTTCCCAAAAATAATCCAATATTTTATTTTAACCCTATTTCCGATCTCATTCAGATTCCCATTTGAATTCCTATTTCAGAACCCAAATTTTCTTTTATAAATGTTTTAATTTATAAAATATTCATTTTAATCCATTATTCACATCGATTGTGAAAAATATTTCTTTTATATAATCCATTAAGTTTGATTTCGTATTTTAAAATAATATCCCATTTCCAAATTCTATTTATACTTCTATTTATAGATTTATTCATACGAAATCTTCTTTTTATTTCTAACACTTAAATCTCGTTTATAATTAATGTTGAGTTCACATTCTATTTAAAATATCGATGTCAAAACCGATTTCTACTTCTCTATATAAGTTCAGACTTATATATTCCATTTATCCAGTGATAAATATTTTTTATTTAATTTATGAAAACATTATTTATAAATTAATCTTCTCAATTTATCAGTTAAAACCGATTTCTATTTGAAATCTACTTTAAATCCATCTTCTCTAGTTCTTTTATATTTCGCCAATTTCCTTTTATAATTCTATTTGATTTCCAAATATTTCTATTTCAAATTCTATTAGTTTTACAAATATTCCTTTTATAGTTCTATTTATTTTCCAACTAATTCCTTTTATAATTCTATTTGTTTTCCAAATATTTCTATTTCAAATTTTATTTGTTTTACAAATATCCCTTTTATAATTCTATTTGTTTTACAAATATTTCCTTTTCCAATTCTAATTTTTTACAAATATTTCCTTTTTTAAAATCCGTTGATTTTATAAAATCCTTAAATTCAATATCCACTTTGAAATTCCTTTTTTATAAAATCATTTGATCTTACATAAAAATATTTTATTTTCAATATAAACTATGAAAATTCTCTTTTTACATTCCAGTATACTTATGGTATTTAAAATACCAAATAACAAGTCCAGTTTCATCATAATCAATCACAATGTAATGACCCGCATTGGCAGACGTATAATAACTAATTTATTTAATTATTTAAAAGGTGATTAAAAGGGATTATTGGTTGTGGAATTAAAAAATGATGAATATTTAATTAAAATAATAAATTAAATAATATATTTAATTTTGAAATAATCAGAATTGGCTGAAATGACGATATGGTGTGAACCGGATCATCTATGATATTTAATTCAGCTTGGAATTGAATTAGAATAACGAATATATTATATAAACAACAGTTTGAACGTAGAGTTATAATATAATTAAAATCGAGCTTAAAAAGCGTTGCAGTTCGTAAATTGGCGATTCGAACTTCAACTGAATGTACAGTATTCGTTTTAAGCCGGATTTCTGTGAAACAAGAAATGTGTGGAACTGGTGGAGTATATCTTTCTAGTGGAAGAGAAAAATCGGGGTTTTGTCGTGTAGATTTTGATTTACGTCCAAATCAAATTTTAGAAAAGTCGCTGTGGAATTCCTTTATAATTTATAAAGGAATTATTTATATTTTAAAACGGAATTTCAATATAAATCGGATATCAGGTTGATCCAGATTTGAAATATCAAGTTATAAATCCCAATAGAGCTGTATGGTATTCCACTGCGAATATATACGATAATATATTTATTAATATTTTATTTAATTATATTTAAATATATTTATATATTTAAATGGTTCATCCAGAGCTTTAAAAATAGCCAGTTTTGCAAACGGAGTCAGAATTCGAAGAAACTAATTTTGTTGGATCCGCAATGTCAAATAGTTGTTATATTTCCAATTTCGTGATTTTTAGAGTCACTGTGTGGCCGTACGGATTTTTAGAGTGAGAAACAGTCAGTATTTTGACAGTTAAAAATACGCTGTGTGAGCATACGGAGTCGGAATTCGATGAAACCAGTTTTGTTGGGACCGTAATGTCAGACAGTAACTACACGTCCAGTTTCGTGATTTTTGAATATCGTGAGTGATCACACGGATTTTTAGAAGACTGAAACGAATATAATATAAATAAAAAGAAAATATCTAAAACAAAATGTGTGGATATTAAAGGAGCCACATCCTTCGCTCTCAGCCACACAAGACATCGCATCCCCTTATAAAAGAAGTGAGCCGCCGAATGCTTCAGGAAACCAAACGTGAAAAAACATCCCTCTTTGAAAATCCACAATAATTCAAAGGAAATATTATAATTCGATATATGTATATATTCAAGGTCTGGAAAGGTTTCTCTTCACTTTGTGGCAAACGTTGGAAGGTTCGAACCAAATACAGTTCGATGTATTTGCAGTAGCAGCGACTAGGGTTGCCAATTTCCGGGTCTTCACACATTGATGAATAGTTTTGATGGCATTTTCGTGTTTAGCATGGAAGTTAGGAGCTGTTTGCAAAGTATTTGGATTCTCCGTGATAAAATCCATCGCTCGAAGGTTGAGCTTGGCCGATGAAGCTGTGCGACGCGTTTTGAATGGGGATGTCGAGTTAGAGATATTCGGTATCAGGTTGAAGAGGATTGAATGAGGGAATTTGTGGCGATTTTTATTCGATTTTTAGGATGTTGTGGGAGGAGAACGAAAGGGATGAACGATGGTTAATGGTGTTCGAAGTCTTTGCCTGGAGCGACGGAAATTGTTTTGTGGAAGAAAGGTGTTGAGCGGGTTTGGGTTAGCGGGCTGGATCAAAAGGTTAAGGCCAATAAATTTTATTAACTAAGTTTAAATTTAGTTTAAATAAGAATATAAACTTGTGTATTGTATAACTTTATCATACATAATCGAAATTCAGCGAAACAAGATCCGACAGGATCATATGGACAGACACTACAAGATGGAACCGACTGGAAGTGAATCCGAGCTTGCTACAATTTATTGTAAAATAAATTGTCCATCGAAATCAAGCAATGGTTATCGTTATTAACGATGATCGTCCAATGTGAGTAAATCTCACTAACTCTGAACAGTTTATAATTTCATGTTGTATTTTTAGAACTGTTAAATATTGTCTGATCGACTGTGTGTTGACTGTTTGATTGAACTGCTAGTCAGTTAGTTGAATTTCTATATTGATTCTGTTTAATAGAATATATCATATGGAAATGAAAGTGATGTTGATTTTATTGTATAACATCTGTGGATGCCGGGAAACAGGTTGGAGTGGATTCCTCAACATTTATTTTACTGTTTTTCATATATTGTGATATATGATGTGATATATAATCTATTGTCGATTATATGTGTTTGGACGATACTGATCATCGTGATTTGATATGTTGAATACCATAACATACCGAAATGTTGATAAAGGAATATTTTCAAAGTGATATTTGAAAATAAAATATTTAGAAATGGAATATTTATAAATAAGAAATATTTATAAATTGGAATATTTATAAATAGAAGATATTTAGAAAAAGGGAAAACGTTATGAAAAGGAAACTATTATAAGAAGGAAATCATTTTAAAGTGGAGAACCATTACTAAAAGTAAATCTTTAAATATGAATAAACGTTGTTAAAAGGGAAATCTTTATAAAGCGAATAAAGGAGTTAAATCGAATATGGTATTTGAAAGGATTTAAATCGAATATGGTATTCGAAAGGAGTTAAATCGAATATGGTATTCGAAAGTTAGTAAATCGAATTAGTTATTCGAAAGGGGTTAGTCGAGTCGAGTTAGTTGAATAGAGTTAATCGAATATTTGTTATTCGAATTAGAGTTAAACCAGTTAGAGTTAACCAATTAGAGTTAAACCAGTTAGAGTTAAACCAGTTAGAGTTAACCAGTTAGAGTTAAACCAGTTAGAGTTAAACCAGTTAGAGTTAATCAGTTAGAGTAAATCGAACTAGAGTTATTCAAATGGTGTTATCGAATATTAGTGATTTGAATAAAGTAAAAGGAGTTATCGAATGTTAGTGATTCGAATAAAGTAAAAGGAGTTATCGAATGTTAGTGATTCGAATAAAGTAAAAGGAGTTATCAAATATTTTTTATTCGAATAGAATCAATTGAGTTAATCGAATATAGTTTATTCGAATAGAGTTAAAGGAGTTATCGATTATAGCTTATTCGAAAGGACTTAAGTGAAACGAGTAAATCAATAGCGTTAGTCCAATAGAGTTAATCCAATAGCGTTAGTCCAATAGAGTAAATCGATAAGGGTTAATCAAATAGAGTAAATTGAATAGTGTTATCGAATATACCTTATTCGAAGGAAAGAATTATCGAATAGAGATGATTCGAAAGAGAGTTACGTAAGGAAGTTAGTTAAAGAAATATAAAGTGAACTTTGCCTATTTCAAAGTTAGAAATGTTGTTCAGTTAAGGTCTGAGAGGTAGTTCTACCCCAACTTGATTGGCTTCATATTTAACTAAGGAATGGTTAAGGTTCGGCAGTAAAGGATGGTTAAGAGAATTTAGTAATTAAAGGAAATGGTTTGAGTTGGCATAGCGATGTTTTATCTAAACATCCGTCTAAGTCCAATGTAAGAGTGTTGGAAATGTTTTCCAATAAGAACCAGAAATGTTTTCTAATATAGAAAACAAGAAATGGAAATGTTTTCTAGTGTTAATAAATTTTACTTTCTAAATATAGAAAATAGCAAATGTTGAATATAGGGAAACAGGAGATGTAAAATGAACTAAAGAGATTAATGTTAAATGATGTTTGTTCGATATAATTTCCATCTGGAAATAGTATCGTTGTTTGCACACTTGTTTTTCTTTGATAGTTAACTCACAGACTATCGAAGCTTTGACCATTTTAACGTTGTTAATATGGAGAGACCGGTTGGATTATTATCCAAAGAACCACTCTATATTGGCATAAGCGTTGCGAATCATATATGCCAAAGGAAATTGAAGGCGGAGTTATGCAAGGGCTATCCTGTTTACAGAATAGTGCCTTCGGTTCATCCTGTTCCTGGATGACTTGTATGGACGGATGTCTGACAGAGTATTTCCAGACGATCATGTATATTGATTTCTCCAACCGTACCAAGAGTGGAAGCGGAGAAGGAAACTTCTTTTAGCTAACACATAATGTATGGTTGAGGACGTCAATCGGTGATTTGATGGATTTGACGATGTGGCATTCAAAGTGAATCTGGTGTGATGATAAAGCGTAGCTTCTAGCCTCACATCCGGTAAATGACAGAAATCGGGCGGCAGCATGGCTAAGTCGGTCGCACCGAAGTAGGGTGTATAATCACCTGATCTAGAGTTTCATTTACCTCTAAAAATCTATTGTTGATGCTGTCCCATTCGGGAAACAGTTGCTGATCCCAACCGTTGGTGATATACATTCGATACACTCAAGCGAAATGAGTGGTCGGTCATGTGTGGCCGGGTTGCAAGATGTTCTTGTTGAACCCAGTGTATTCCTCTCTAGAGGTACACGAGCGAAAGGTGGTTCCATACCTTGTCATAGTTGGAAATCCATTACCCAATACGTGCTTGCGGTTTTGATTGTATACTATATATGTAGAACGTGAGATGAAAGTGTTTCTGCTAGATGATTATTATATTGTGGATTGATAGACATTATTATAATATCAAAGGGTTTTTGATATAAAGATAAATTTGGATTCTCATAAGGGAAAAACCCGTTCCGTTATATGGCGTGGTCTTATGAGATATCATTTACCCGCTTAAACTGTTTTTAACTGTTTTACTCATACCAGTCCCATGACTGACCGGGAGTTTATTTTGTTGTTTTCCCTAAACTCTTGGGTGCCTAAATTTGTACGGGCAGCCAAGTAGTTGGGATTTACAGATATACTGGAAGAGCTTGGAGCAAGAGGCTTCAGGATCATATAGCTATAGTTATTTCCGCTGTGTTGTAAGTGCTGTACTTTGATAATGATATGTATATTCAAGTACAGATTTGTATTTCAAAGTTATGTTATGAAATATATTTATTCGTTCCACTGTGAGATTCGTGTTACTCTGATATTGTGTTCTTCTTCTTCTTCTATTCTAAGTTTCTATCTTATCTATCCTCACCCTCTGTTTTCTTTCACTAATGACTGGTATTTTTCAACGTTTGGTTAGTCATCATTGAGTTTATGGCGGTAACCAAAGTCGTCAAAAACCAGGGTCATTACACACAGATTATATATCACATCATATATCACAATATATATGGATATATATATATATCTATCTGTATAAAGCATTATAAATACTGAGGAATCCAGTTGGATCCCTCTAACCTGTTTCCCTGCATCACAAATGTTATACTATATAAATAACATTAATTTCATTTCAATATGAAATATTCTGATAAACAGATTTGATTAACGATATATATATATATATATATATATATATATATATATTACTAGATCTATAATTTTAACCAATCAATTAGCAGTTCATCCAAAAATCAACACACAGCAATCAACCATCATTTATCAATTCTAAAAATACGTTATAATAATATAAACTGATCAGAGTTGGTGAGATTTACTCATGTTGGTGGTTTTTCGTTAAATAACGATAACCGTTCAATATATCTGATCAGGCATTTAATTCCGCCATAAATTGAAACGAGCTCCAATTCACTCCAAACTAGTTCCATTGTATAGCCACTGTCCATACGATACCAATGGATCTTGTTTCGCTGAATTCTGATGACGTACGATAAAGTTACAATTTAATAAGTTATACTTGTTATTTAAGTTAAATAAATCGTTAATTAATTTACCATTTGGGCCCAATCATTTCTACCTCAGCCCAACACCATGTACCTCGCAGCTTCCTCTTCTTCTCCAATAACCTTAAACCCGTATTCCTCCTCCTTATGGAAACTGTGCTTGTTTCCTTCGTACAAAACTCCTCCGTCATCTCACTTAAATTCATTCAAAAATTACCGAAATTCCCATCTTCAAACGCTCTTACACCTCATGCTATCACACCCATACTCGCACTCCTAGAACTAAATGCGTTGAACACCGTACCATATTCTTCCATTTTATTGTAATGCCGCTCATGTTGCTCCATCCAATCCCCCCCTTTTTCTTCACCAAATTCAACATTAAACATATGTTTACACTTCTCTTCATATCCTCTCCTTCTACATGCCATATTCTTCAAACTCGAACAGAATCATTTATCGTGGTTTGTTTTCAGAAACCCCCGCACCTGCTATATGTCGTACAAAATTATACATCATGGAACCCTTCAAAATTCCATCCATATGTGCTATTCACCATCAGGAACTCCAAACTGATGTCGAATTCAAGGAATAACTCCTTAAATCCTCAAAACGTTGAACCCTAGTTTCGCTGAGATTAAAACCCATCGAACAAAATGTTGTTGATCCCCAACAAATGCACCTCAGGTTGAAGTAGCCCCCTCTCAGCACTCAAAAATATATATCACATGATTTCTGGATTTTTATTCTATTTGATAATGAATTTCAAAGCTAAGAATTGGTTTGCTGTAGAAAAGGAATGACGGCGGATAGTTTTGACCAAAGAAAATGTAGTACTAGGATTAGGAGAAGTTAGTGGATATTTATAGGAATAAGAAAATATTTAATCAATTGCTGTTTGTATTTACCATTTAAACATTTATACGATCACATACAATATCCAAATTCGATGAAAATGGACAGGCAGCTGCAGTTCGACATTACGGACCCAACGAAACTTGTTTCATCGAATTCCCAGTCCATTTGCTCACACAACGTATTTGTAAAGTCAAATTATCGACTGTTTTTCACATTAAAATCCCGTATAGCCACATACTGACTCCAAAAATCACGAAAATTGAAATTTAACAATAATTTAAAATTCTGGATCCAACAAAACTAATTTCGTCGAAAACGAAGATCGTTTGTAAAAATGGCTATTTTCTATGGTCTAAATAAACCAAATATAAATATATTTAAAAATAGTTAAACTTAATAATAATAAATTAATATTATCTTATATATCCCAATAAAATATCGTACAACTCCAAAATAATCCTATCGGGATTTATAACTCAATATTTCAAATCCAGGTTAAATCGATATTCAATTTATATTAAAAATCCTTTTATAATATAAATAAATCGTTATAAATTATAAACGAATTCCATAATGACTATTTTAAAATTTGATTTAGACACAACTCACAATCTACACGACAAAATCTCGATTTTTCTCTTCCATTAGAGAAATACCGTTAAATGGATTCGAAAGTTTCTTGTTTCACAGAAATCTGACTTAAAACAAATTCTGTATATTCGTTTAAAGTTCGAATCGCCAAATTATGAACTGCCGTGCCATTTCGAGCTCCATTATAATTATAATGTAATTTATACATTCTAGCATTGTTTATTAAATAGAATCGTTATTATAATTAAATTCTAAACTGAATTAAATTAGTTAATTCATCCGATTCACGCAACACTGTGAATTCTACTATTTCCGACAATTACTGAAATTAAATATATTATTCTATTATTTATATTAATTAAATATTCAATATTATTTAATTAAACAACCATTTAAATCTCTAAATCACTATTTAAATAATTAAATAAATTAATTATTATACCGTAAAAATACAGGACGTGTGACACCCCATATTCGTTAATGTCACTCACTAAGGGAATGCATTAAGTTCCGTGAAGCGTTATAGGTAAATAAGAACATAATAGCACAAGAAAGACATGTAAATTAGCAGCAGAATTAATAACTTTTTAAAAAAAATCTTTAAATCAAAACATTATGGTCCCAAATACTGAGTTTACATCACAAGTAACTAATTACATTAATAATTTGTCTTGCCAAAAATATCAGAGTGCTTAAGCATAAAACCATATTTCCCTGTGAAGCCATAAGAGAGTTGACCAGAAGTCAAAGCGATACATCTATATCCAAAATACAAGCTAAGCTAAAAGAATCCAAATCAACTCTAAGCACTTCCACCCTGAGAACCTGGGGCGAGTCCAGTTACTTTAAATATAAATAAATAAAAGTATCATGGCAGGTATATAAAACTGGAAGAACAAGATAGCAGTAACAATAACAAGTGTGAACTGAGCAAGATAAGATGAATATGATATATTGCGCTTCCTAAATACATTTCTCTGCACCTCGCAAGTACTAGTATATCAGAAATAGAATGATCCCTACTAATACTATTCCATTACATTTTCTATATTATTAGGTTACTTGGGTTAATAGCACTCAAGACTTATACGTGCATTGTACCCATTTACTTACCCATGGATCCAACTAATAGAACATATGTAGCTATCTCTTAATATCGAGATACACCCCATGGTAACCCACTCGCACGGTCTCCACCGTAGTGAACGCAGTCCCTCATCCTACGCGAGAGTGACGTACGGATCTCTATATAACAATGTTACGTTCTGCATATATTTGTCATTACTATGCTATATAAGCATACGGACAGCCACCGTCGATCGAATCGGATTCCTTATCAGAATAATGCCCTCTAGTCTATGATACACCACTCAGAGCAGATATGCATGTATCTAGACCGTCCAACGTATGTACTGTAAGTGTAGCTCTCGATGCCTCAATCGCATGTCCTCTAATGTGCACCGAGTTCCACGGCAGGGCTAAACAAGAAACACGGAACTCGACCGGAGCTATTCCATATCTGTACAGGCCCATCTTTTAAGAGCCTCTATGTATAGATATACATAAGGTCTATTTTCGTGGTGGCTATGGCCCCACCTTGGCCCCTCCCTCAACTAGTAAAGACTACAAGAGCTAAGTGGCCGCCCCTAATAATAATCAATCTAAACATCCATGTGGCGTCTACCCTCAACCCCGTATGGTGAAATTGGTATCTTGGGTTTAGCTCTAGTCTTTCGTATCCCACTGGCTGTCGATGATGGATATCCAACGGTTTACTGTCCTTGTTGGTCGTGACTCTCTCTACCTCCTCGTGAGACAACCGTCGAATCAACCTGGTGTCACCTCGTCACAGCATTCTGACTGCATAGCTACATCTGCAGTCAAGGACCACCCACCTAGTGGTTATGCACAGACCCAACCTCTACGAGTATAGCCTAAGACATCTATCACCGCACAGAGGACTACTAGGAGCGCCTTACGTACTTTAGGAAGCCACGTGCTTTCCCGTCCAGTTCTTTGGAGCCATCATAACAACCAGATGAATGTGCGCTCCCCTCGTGTTTTATAACACCTAGATTATCTACCCCGTTGGGTTATTCACCCTCAAACGTACGGACTGGTCCAAGCGCCTTTCTTTAATATGTTGTTAGACCCTATGTCTAAACATTCTTTTACGCGCTTGCCTTACCTCACTCGATTCCCATTTAACTTGGTTATTCCCATTCATATTGAATTCCTATTCCAATTTACTAAGTTTCTCTGGCTTATTAATTTCAATCATATAACTTAATCCATTTATTTATTAATAAGCCCACAACATGTTATTCTCTAGATTATGGCCCAAGGTCTGTAATCCACAATCTATTTTATATTCTTACTTGGTTACATCATTACAATAACATGTTCTCCTTAAAATGTTATTAAGTATATCCCAATTCACATGTTTCCTAATTAACATGTCACTTACCATTTATGATTAAATATAACTTATTTATTTTACAAGTTTTCCTCATTCTTTCTCATTTTATAATAAATTCAATTTACACTGTCACTACAACTTATCATTGTTTACTTAGTAGATTATTACGCGTATCTAATTTTATTAATTCTACAAGTTATGCTTACCCTACAAGGTGTCTTTAATTACATAACTTTATTATATTTTCCACCGGTTATGTATACCACTAGGTGTCTTTAATTACATAACCTTATTGGGTTAAGTTCATAGGCCTATATGTAAATATTACCCACCCCCTCTATTTTACTTAACCCACCCACTACCCATCTAATTTTACTTAACCCTAACTCAAGTTCATAATCATACAATCCTTATGGATTAAATTAGGTTAAGTAGTCCAATTCATTACCATGTCCAATTATGGTTATAACGGGTTAGACCTCCCACATTAGGCCTACTGTAATAACCCGGAAAATCTGGGCCAGTTTAAAAATTTTATTTCGGCAATTTTAGCGAATTTTGAATATTTAAAATGAATTATTTTAAATAATATCGACGAGAAATTTATTTTGAATATAATTCGACGTATATATTATATACGTCGTCGTTAGAATATAAATATTTATATATAATTATAAATAGAATTGAAAATGGCGCGGTAGTTCGATAATTCGATTTCAAACTTCAATTGAATGTACCGGGTGCAAAACAATCCGGATTTTAGTGAAACCAAGAATAATGGGATCTAATTGATAATATCTTTCCAACGAATCCGAAAAATCAAAAGTTCGTAGCGGGAATCAAAAGATATGTCCAGTTGAAAATTCTGAATAGTCGCTATGGAATTCAGGCCCTTAAAAATGGACATTTTGCAAACGACCTCGGATTTCGACGAAACCAGTTTTGTTGGGTCCGCAGTGTCAAGCTATTGCTGGGTTTTAAATTTCATAATTTTCTGAATCAGTATGTGAGCGTGGCGGAGGAAAACGTGTTTGACCAGTTTCAGTTGATTTTAATCGACTGGAAAATGGCCATTTTTCTAACGGTCTCAGAATTCGACGAAACTAGTTTTGTTAGGACCGTATCGTCAATACGAAGCTAGAAAATATTTTTCTGCAATTTATAGAGTTAGTATGTGACCCCGGTAATTTGAAATGTACGTTTAAAATTCAATATAGTGATTTAAATGTAAATTTAACGGAAACTGATTCAAACGATCGAATCAACCTACGATACATATCCCATTGGGTTCGGAATGGGGGTAAAACGCTATAGACGTCAGGCGGTGGGCCTCGTTTAGAGGTCGTATGTAAAAGACAACTTTTTGAAAATAAAGAAAAAAAAATAATATATATCTTCTCTTCCCCTTTATTGGTTCTGCCCCCCCCCCCCCCCCCCCCCGATTTCACTTTACAGAAAAAAAAAAACCAGATCTCGAGCCCGTCGCCGCCTCCCTCCCCGCCACCTCGTCGTCAGGCCACCGCCCCTCCACCAACTCCCGCCTCCCTCAAGCCTTGCCCTCCCCCTCGAAACCCCAATCCATCGAACCCTAGACCCCCCCCCAAATCGTTCGACGCCTCCGCATCCCTGGCCAGCGCGCCTGAGCCGCCGCCTTCCGACCTACCTCCGCAAGGTCGCCTCCACCTCCCCCGTTCTCCCCTCCTTCACCAGCTCTGCCAAACCCAACGCCCTAAACCCACTGACCCGCGAGACCCGGCACTGCCGCTGCCATTTCTGGCCTTCCCCAAACCAGCAGCCGCCCCTCCGACGTCTCCATGCCCTCCTTCCTCCACGGCGTGAATTCCAAAGCCCCATCTCCTAGAAAAATTGTGGCTACGGGCGACGAAGCTGACGAAGACGCGATAGCGGTGAAGATTTCTATAAAAGAAGAGTCAAGATGATTGGATAGCTATATGTGAGAATTTCTCACTCTTCAATTTTATTTCTAGTTATATATATATACTAGGATGCAGACGGTGCTTAGTAGCACCCGACACAATCGTCCACGGACCATGGACTTGTTTGTTTGGCTGTGTTGTTAGTTAGATTGTTTGAGTTGATTTGAATTGTTTGGTGAAATGAAATTGATATGATTGATGTGTGAATGGCGTGGGCCTTCACTACACCGGGGATAAGGCAAGGCCTTGTCCCGTTTCTAGTATCGTGCCGTTATGCCGCCGAAATTTTCTAAAATATGTTAGAAAATAAAAATATCATTTTATTGTGTAAATGAATTGAATAGAAATTCATAGGTTGAAATAAAATGTTTTATCGTTAAAAATATAATTTTAACGTGAAGTGAATAAAATAAAATATTCATTTATAAACCGGACGGTTTGTTTATGTACACCTATTTGAATGACATTGATTGGGACGATAAATTTTACACATCGCCCAACAGCACAAATAAAATATGTGTTTGATTATTTGAAACCCCACACGGGTGTTGGGATGAAATTTGAAGTTCACTCATCCTGATTGATTAAATATGTCGATCGATCGATTGACAGGCTGTTATAAGCGTTAGATATCTATATTTGATGCTTATACAGTGTAGTGCACTTTGGTTGATGGTTGATTATTTTTCAATGATATTATATACATGTGTTGTATGGAATCCATATAATTAACTTTATATGGTAATTGATTGGGCCTCATTCCAATCGTGAAAATAAAGAATATTTTAATAATAACAAATATTTTGATAATAGGAAATATTTGAAATAGAATATTTGAAAATAGAAATATGTGAAGCCGTGATGATTAGATTGACGCCATTTTGACGTGAACGATATTTATATCGATTTGAAAACGATTTCGAAATGAATTGAATTGAAAACGATTTCGAAATGAATTGAATTGAAAACGATTTCGAAATGAATTGAATTGAAAACGATTTCGAAATGAATTGAATTGAAAACGATTTCGAAATGAATTGAATTGAAAACGATTTCGAAATGAATTGAATTGAAAACGATTTCGAAATGAATTGAATTGAAAACGATTTCGAATTGAATTGAAAGCGAATTGAAATGAATTCAAATTGAATTGAAATTTGAATTGAATAGAAATGAATTTTAAAACGAATTTATAGAGAAGGATTCAATTTTGATTTGAATTGAAATGGAAGTTGAAATTGCTTTTGAAACGAATTTAAAACTATTTATATAATTCGTTTTAAATAGAAATCGACGAAGTATATATTATATATATTATATATATAATATAATGGCCTGAATAGAACGCGCCGCGCCGCGGCAGTTCGCGAATTTCGACCATTGATTTCAAACGGACATTACGGGAGATCCGACCGTCGGATTCTCCTAAAACCGGAACCGTTGGGTTCGTATCGAAAAGAACTTTCTAGTGAATGTTAGAAATTTGAAATCTAACGGTTGGATTTGGAATTATGTCCAAATCAAATTTGAAAAAGGTCGCTGTAAGTGCAGTTCGATGGCCATTGATGGAAATCGACTGTACGGGCCTTGATAAAATTATTAAAAATAATAATAATTTGTGTAAAATCATAAGAAATGATTTGTGAAGATTTGGGATGAAAAACTTCATGTTTGAAAAGATAAAAATAGATTTTTATTGAAATGAGCTAGTTTTGAACTAGAAATATAATTCTATTTATTTTTAAATAAATAAATCGAATTTGAAAGGGGTTTTAAAAATAACCAGAATTTCCAATGATTGCATTGGAGTGGATTTGAATCGAAATTGTCTTCGGAATATTTCGATGTTGGAATTCGTGATTATACAGATGTGTTATGGAAATTTGAAAGATACATATTTAGATCGTTATTTCCAATATGACATTTGTTAATCGTAGAATTTGATATTGAATATAAGCCGATATATTTTCTATTCAGAGCCTTGTATTGAATATCAAATGTGATTTGGGTTTGTCGTGAATGGTGTCTTCATTAACACTGTTCTTGAACCCAGTGGAGAAAAGATTAAATCCTTTTGTTTAGATTTAATGAAGTGTACCAATTAAATGATATTTAATTGGAATTGAATTGATATTGATTTTTGGGTTTATCGTGAACAGTGTTTTAAACAACACTCGTTCTTTAACCCGATAATTAATGAATGTGATTTTGGGTTTATCGTGAACTGTGTTTTTAAATGACGCTGATTCTTTAACCCAGTTAACGATTAAAACTAAGTGGAGTTTTAATGAATCTTTAATTAGATTGAAATAATCGAAATGGAGTATCACCAGTTTTGCTCCAGGCGTTAGTTAAATCTTTAATTAGATTTGAACGTGAAATGGTAATTGAATTACCGATAACACTGTGGTGTTAGATATGAAGTACTACCAGTTTTACTTCATGGGATGAATAGGTTGGGATTGGGAAAATAAAATAAATGATTACTTCGGTGTGGTTCGCTAATCCCGACTAGTTTGAATTGATATTCAAAGGAGATTAAAGGATAAATTTAAAGAATTTATCTTGGATAAAATTAATAGGAACTTTTCCCAAAGTATAGGAATATTTGAATAAAAGAATATTCTGAATTGGAATGAGGCGTATGTTGTGTTTGTGTAACACTTTTATAATATATACGCGGGTTATTCAGAAAGACCGGGTTGATCCCATTCTGAATAACTGATTCGACGTGGTGTCGAAGATGAAGACGGTGGTCGAAGACCGGAAGTCTTCACGTCGTTTGGGTGCTTACTGATGATCTTGATTGGGCTGTACACCCAAGAAGATGGAAACAGTTGGTGATCGTCCAGACGTACTTGGAGATCGATGGATATGCGGGGTACTAGGTGCCTCCGGTTTCGTTCAGACCCAGAACGGACTTGTAAATGGACTGTGTGTCTGACATTGGATTTTAGTCTGTGTGCTTGATTTCTATTAAATATATATCTGTTTGGCGGCGGAGAATTTATTCTCTTGCTTAACGCCCTTCTCTGAGACGTACGAGCTCAGGGGTTATATATTGATGGATATCAAATGCATGGAGTGAATTGCCTGTGTGGCATGCCTAAGTGGCAATTGATCGAGGCTTCTGTTGAAAAGCAAAGTCTTGTGGTGATGATCAAAGCACGGCCTTTGTGGCGTAGCTTTGTGTAACGTTTGCTTCGTGTGTTTCACACCCGGTATGAACCAAAAACGGGAGACGGACCTCAGGGAGGGCATGCGTTTCTTTCTAGCTAGAAGTGGCGTCAGTGGTTTTACACGCCCTGACGAGTTTGACTTATGTGGTTGTTGCTGTTGCGAGGCGCCTCGGTTATATCGGTTTTGGCCGATGCATTCTGGCCGGCAGACGGACCAGACTTACACCCCATAGGGTGGGGAAACGTAGTGTTCAGGCATAATAATCCACATCGATGGACCGGCCCTGACGATCTAAAGGCTTGCCTGCGCGCTTGCCTGTGGCTCGGGCTAGAGAGTCACGAATCGATTGAGGACTATCTTTTGCCTCGGTTCATAGACGGAAATCCAATTTCCAAATACGTGACATTTGCGGTTTTAATTGTAGAACCTAGTATGGTGACATAGTGGGATGGGGCGCTCATGCCGCCTATGATTGATACTTATGATTTGAAGTTGTTTTATACACTATGCACTTATAATAGTATCAAATAATGTGTTTTAACCGTATCAAGCATTCTTTGGCTGTTATAAGGGAAAACCCTATCCTCGGCTGCGTTGCATTGTGTGATGGGACCTGGGTCTTATAACAGCTTCATTTATCTTTATTTAGCATTGCGCTGTTTGTTTTATGCACTGGTATTCTTGGGAGGAAACCCGTTCCGTGTTATACGGCGTGGTCCCTTGATTTACCTAACTTTAAAATAAAGATTAATAACTGTTTTAGTTCTCACACCAGTCACATGACTGACCTGGAGTTTATTGTTTTAACCTAAACTCTGGGTGCCCTTATTTTGACACGGGCAGCTAGTAGTTTTGGTTTTGCAGATTTATATTCACAGGATCCTGGTTTACAGCTGGAACGATATCCGGAAAGCTTTGTATCCGTATATCTTCTTCTAGTTGTGTATTGTATTATTTTCCGCTGCGATGTATTTAAATGTAATTTAAATCTCTGATATTTCTGTGTAATATTCATTTATACTCTGTATATTCTTGTAATCTGATGCATTATTGTAATATACAATGAAATGTTCTTTTATATGCGTTCTGTTGTGGCTTGTTCTCGAACTATCCGACGCTTTCCTTTACGGGGAAGTTACGGGTTGTTACACGTGGTATCAGAGCTTTGGTTTACAAAGCAGAGAACAAGGCACATTAGAACCATATGAAAGAATTCATCAGATATTGGATTAGTAATATCCAACGGGAATGACTCGTTAGAGATGGGATCAGTAGCATCCTAGAACGAGTGTGAAGAGTATATTTTTAAAATGAAAATAAATTTTTGTTTTGAAAAGTTAAATCAATTATTCGTATTTGATTATTTATTTATATTGATTAGGACAGTCCAGTATATAAAGATTTCGCATATACGCCTTGCAAACGTGTATTTGAAGTTTTAATATACTGGATAGATATAGAATCACACTCTAGTCGCCCGGAGATGATTCAGATGATGAGGCCTCATCATCAGTGTTTATATTCGAGTGACGAAAGTGAGATTTCTATATATTTCCTATTGACTGGTGTGAGAACCAAAATTAGATAGGGCCTATTGTTGTGATTTGGCATCAAAAATCTGATTTTTGACTATGTATCAAAATTATGAATTTGAAACTCTAATTCACTAATTGATTGATGTTTGTGTTGTTTGTTTATTTGTTTGCTAATTTTTAGCCATTTAGCCTAATTGAAACAAATATTGAATTGTATTGAAAATTGGTCGCATTTGCTTGCATATACATATACTTACATTGAACAGGTCATAGCAAGGAGGCTAGAGCAGAGAATAAAATTTGTTTGCCCGACAAATAGGTACATGTTTACTACATAATTTACTGTTTTGTTTGGGTGATGATGATTTTGTGAGCCTATTGGCTAGCCGCTTGGCTTTTTCTTTTTCTTTTTGAGATCTGAAGGACCGGGGAAGCTATTTGAAATTCCCCGATGCTCCCATTGCAGGGGAGGTTATGGCGAAATTTTTCGAAAATTTAGGGTGTTAGCCAAATTTTTGAAATTTTGGAAATTCTCAGAAACTAAAGAGTTGGAGAATGGAAGCCAGATCGAGCGTAGAGTTGATTAATCAAACCACTTTCGACTTTGTTCCTTTTCGGGGACGAAAAGTTTTAAGTGGGGGAGATTGTAATAACCCGGAAAATCTGGGCCAGTTTAAAAATTTTATTTCGGCAATTTTAGCGAATTTTGAATATTTAAAATGAATTATTTTAAATAATATCGACGAGAAATTTATTTTGAATATAATTCGACGTATATATTATATACGTCGTCGTTAGAATATAAATATTTATATATAATTATAAATAGAATTGAAAATGGCGCGGTAGTTCGATAATTCGATTTCAAACTTCAATTGAATGTACCGGGTGCAAAACAATCCAGATTTTAGTGAAACCAAGAATAATGGGATCTAATTGATAATATCTTTCCAACGAATCCGAAAAATCAAAAGTTCGTAGCGGGAATCAAAAGATATGTCCAGTTGAAAATTCTGAATAGTCGCTATGGAATTCAGGCCCTTAAAAATGGACATTTTGCAAACGACCTCGGATTTCGACGAAACCAGTTTTGTTGGGTCCGCAGTGTCAAGCTATTGCTGGGTTTTAAATTTCATAATTTTCTGAATCAGTATGTGAGCGTGGCGGAGGAAAACGTGTTTGACCAGTTTCAGTTGATTTTAATCGACTGGAAAATGGTCATTTTTCTAACGGTCTCAGAATTCGACGAAACTAGTTTTGTTAGGACCGTATCGTCAATACGAAGCTAGAAAATATTTTTCTGCAATTTATAGAGTTAGTATGTGACCCCGGTAATTTGAAATGTACGTTTAAAATTCAATATAGTGATTTAAATGTAAATTTAACGGAAACTGATTCAAACGATCGAATCAACCTACGATACATATCCCATTGGGTTCGGAATGGGGGTAAAACGCTATAGACGTCAGGCGGTGGGCCTCGTTTAGAGGTCGTATGTAAAAGACAACTTTTTGAAAATAAAGAAAAAATAATAATATATATCTTCTCTTCCCCTTTATTGGTTCTGCCCCCCCCCCCCCCCCGATTTCACTTTACAGGAAAAAAAAAAAAAACCAGATCTCGAGCCCGTCGCCGCCTCCCTCCCCGCCACCTCGTCGTCAGGCCACCGCCCCTCCACCAACTCCCGCCTCCCTCAAGCCTTGCCCTCCCCCTCGAAACCCCAATCCATCGAACCCTAGACCCCCCCCCCAAATCGTTCGACGCCTCCGCATCCCTGGCCAGCGCGCCTGAGCCGCCGCCTTCCGACCTACCTCCGCAAGGTCGCCTCCACCTCCCCCGTTCTCCCCTCCTTCACCAGCTCTGCCAAACCCAACGCCCTAAACCCACTGACCCGCGAGACCCGGCACTGCCGCTGCCATTTCTGGCCTTCCCCAAGCCAGCAGCCGCCCCTCCGACGTCTCCATGCCCTCCTTCCTCCACGGCGTGAATTCCAAAGCCCCATCTCCTAGAAAAATTGTGGCTACGGGCGACGAAGCTGACGAAGATGCGATAGCGGTGAAGATTTCTATAAAAGAAGAGTCAAGATGATTGGATAGCTATATGTGAGAATTTCTCACTCTTCAATTTTATTTCTAGTTATATATATATACTAGGATGCAGACGGTGCTTAGTAGCACCCGACACAATCGTCCACAGACCATGGACTTGTTTGTTTGGCTGTGTTGTTAGTTAGATTGTTTGAGTTGATTTGAATTTTTTGGTGAAATGAAATTGATATGATTGATGTGTGAATGGCGTGGGCCTTCACTACACCGGGGATAAGGCAAGGCCTTGTCCCGTTTCTAGTATCGTGCCGTTATGCCGCCGAAATTTTCTAAAATATGTTAGAAAATAAAAATATCATTTTATTGTGTAAATGAATTGAATAGAAATTCATAGGTTGAAATAAAATGTTTTATCGTTAAAAATATAATTTTAACGTGAAGTGAATAAAATAAAATATTCATTTATAAACCGGACGGTTTGTTTATGTACACCTATTTGAATGACATTGATTGGGACGATAAATTTTACACATCGCCCAACAGCACAAAAAAAATATGTGTTTGATTATTTGAAACCCCACACGGGTGTTGGGATGAAATTTGAAGTTCACTCATCCTGATTGATTAAATATGTCGATCGATCGATTGACAGGCTGTTATAAGCGTTAGATATCTATATTTGATGCTTATACAGTGTAGTGCACTTTGGTTGATGGTTGATTATTTTTCAATGATATTATATACATGTGTTGTATGGAATCCATATAATTAACTTTATATGGTAATTGATTGGGCCTCATTCCAATCGTGAAAATAAAGAATATTTTGATAATAACAAATATTTTGATAATAGGAAATATTTGAAATAGAATATTTGAAAATAGAAATATGTGAAGTCGTGATGATTAGATTGACGCCATTTTGACGTGAACGATATTTATATCGATTTGAAAACGATTTCGAAATGAATTGAATTGAAAACGATTTCGAAATGAATTGAATTGAAAACGATTTCGAAATGAATTGAATTGAAAACGATTTCGAAATGAATTGAATTGAAAACGATTTCGAAATGAATTGAATTGAAAACGATTTCGAAATGAATTGAATTGAAAACGATTTCGAAATGAATTGAATTGAAAACGATTTCGAATTGAATTGAAAGCGAATTGAAATGAATTCAAATTGAATTGAAATTTGAATTGAATAGAAATGAATTTTAAAACGAATTTATAGAGAAGGATTCAATTTTGATTTGAATTGAAATGGAAGTTGAAATTGCTTTTGAAACGAATTTAAAACTATTTATATAATTCGTTTTAAATAGAAATCGACGAAGTATATATTATATATATTATATATATAATATAATGGCCTGAATAGAACGCGCCGCGCCGCGGCAGTTCGCGAATTTCGACCATTGATTTCAAACGGACATTACGGGAGATCCGACCGTCGGATTCTCCTAAAACCGGAACCGTTGGGTTCGTATCGAAAAGAACTTTCTAGTGAATGTTAGAAATTTGAAATCTAACGGTTGGATTTGGAATTATGTCCAAATCAAATTTGAAAAAGGTCGCTGTAAGTGCAGTTCGATGGCCATTGATGGAAATCGACTGTACGGGCCTTGATAAAATTATTAAAAATAATAATAATTTGTGTAAAATCATAAGAAATGATTTGTGAAGATTTGGGATGAAAAACTTCATGTTTGAAAAGATAAAAATAGATTTTTATTGAAATGAGCTAGTTTTGAACTAGAAATATAATTCTATTTATTTTTAAATAAATAAATCGAATTTGAAAGGGGTTTTAAAAATAACCAGAATTTCCAATGATTGCATTGGAGTGGATTTGAATCGAAATTGTCTTCGGAATATTTCGATGTTGGAATTCGTGATTATACAGATGTGTTATGGAAATTTGAAAGATACATATTTAGATCGTTATTTCCAATATGACATTTGTTAATCGTAGAATTTGATATTGAATATAAGCCGATATATTTTCTATTCAGAGCCTTGTATTGAATATCAAATGTGATTTGGGTTTGTCGTGAATGGTGTCTTCATTAACACTGTTCTTGAACCCAGTGGAGAAAAGATTAAATCTTTTTATTTAGATTTAATGAAGTGTACCAATTAAATGATATTTAATTGGAATTGAATTGATATTGATTTTTGGGTTTATCGTGAACAGTGTTTTAAACAACACTCGTTCTTTAACCCGATAATTAATGAATGTGATTTTGGGTTTATCGTGAACTGTGTTTTTAAATGACGCTGATTCTTTAACCCAGTTAACGATTAAAACTAAGTGGAGTTTTAATGAATCTTTAATTAGATTGAAATAATCGAAATGGAGTATCACCAGTTTTGCTCCAGGCGTTAGTTAAATCTTTAATTAGATTTGAACGTGAAATGGTGATTGAATTACCGATAACACTGTGGTGTTAGATATGAAGTACTACCAGTTTTACTTCATGGGATGAATAGGTTGGGATTGGGAAAATAAAATAAATGATTACTTCGGTGTGGTTCGCTAATCCCGACTAGTTTGAATTGATATTCAAAGGAGATTAAAGGATAAATTTAAAGAATTTATCTTGGATAAAATTAATGGGAACTTTTCCCAAAGTATAGGAATATTTGAATAAAAGAATATTCTGAATTGGAATGAGGCGTATGTTGTGTTTGTGTAACACTTTTATAATATATACGCGAGTTATTCAGAAAGACCGGGTTGATCCCATTCTGAATAACTGATTCGACGTGGTGTCGAAGATGAAGACGGTGGTCGAAGACCGGAAGTCTTCACGTCGTTTGGGTGCTTACTGATGATCTTGATTGGGCTGTACACCCAAGAAGATGGAAACAGTTGGTGATCGTCCGGACGTACTTGGAGATCGATGGATATGCGGGGTACTAGGTGCCTCCGGTTTCGTTCAGACCCAGAACGGACTTGTAAATGGACTGTGTGTCTGACATTGGATTTTAGTCTGTGTGCTTGATTTCTATTAAATATATATCTGTTTGGCGGCGGAGAATTTATTCTCTTGCTTAACGCCCTTCTCTGAGACGTACGAGCTCAGGGGTTATATATTGATGGATATCAAATGCATGGAGTGAATTGCCTGTGTGGCATGCCTAAGTGGCAATTGATCGAGGCTTCTGTTGAAAAGCAAAGTCTTGTGGTGATGATCAAAGCACGGCCTTTGTGGCGTAGCTTTGTGTAACGTTTGCTTCGTGTGTTTCACACCCGGTATGAACCAAAAACGGGAGACGGACCTCAGGGAGGGCATGCGTTTCTTTCTAGCTAGAAGTGGCGTCAGTGGTTTTACACACCCTGACGAGTTTGACTTATGTGGTTGTTGCTGTTGCGAGGCGCCTCGGTTATATCGGTTTTGGCCGATGCATTCTGGCCGGCAGACGGACCAGACTTACACCCCATAGGGTGGGGAAACGTAGTGTTCAGGCATAATAATCCACATCGGTGGACCGGCCCTGACGATCTAAAGGCTTGCCTGCGCGCTTGCCTGTGGCTCGGGCTAGAGAGTCACGAATCGATTGAGGACTATCTTTTGCCTCGGTTCATAGACGGAAATCCAATTTCCAAATACGTGACATTTGCGGTTTTAATTGTAGAACCTAGTATGGTGACATAGTGGGATGGGGCGCTCATGCCGCCTATGATTGATACTTATGATTTGAAGTTGTTTTATACACTATGCACTTATAATAGTATCAAATAATGTGTTTTAACCGTATCAAGCATTCTTTGGCTGTTATAAGGGAAAACACTATCCTCGGCTGCGTTGCATTGTGTGATGGGACCTGGGTCTTATAACAGCTTCATTTATCTTTATTTAGCATTGCGCTGTTTGTTTTATGCACTGGTATTCTTGGGAGGAAACCCGTTCCGTGTTATACGGCGTGGTCCCTTGATTTACCTAACTTTAAAATAAAGATTAATAACTGTTTTAGTTCTCACACCAGTCACATGACTGACCTGGAGTTTATTGTTTTAACCTAAACTCTGGGTGCCCTTATTTTGACACGGGCAGCTAGTAGTTTTGGTTTTGCAGATTTATATTCACAGGATCCTGGTTTACAGCTGGAACGATATCCGGAAAGCTTTGTATCCGTATATCTTCTTCTAGTTGTGTATTGTATTATTTTCCGCTGCGATGTATTTAAATGTAATTTAAATCTCTGATATTTCTGTGTAATATTCATTTATACTCTGTATATTCTTGTAATCTGATGCATTATTGTAATATACAATGAAATGTTCTTTTATATGCGTTCTGTTGTGGCTTGTTCTCGAACTATCCGACGCTTTCCTTTACGGGGAAGTTACGGGTTGTTACACCTACAACGTGTGGATGTTGGATATGCCAGTCGGGTCCGGGCAGTCTTATTCCATAGTTGGGTCTAACCTCGTGTGTTATCCTAATTCGTATTTGCACACTTATACCTCTCACATTAGGTTCAGCATTAGTGGTTGCTAGATATGCCGGTCAGGTCTGGGCAGACTTCCACCACTAGTGCAACCTAACCTCGTGCCATAAGTGCAATTACAATTCCTAACTGTAATTACTAGACATTCCATTTTTATCCAAATCTACCTATGTCATTATATGTGGTTATTTCTTTTTTCCCTATATTTAATTATACGCCCAAATCACTATTCAAATCATAGACTTTTACACCCCTTTTCAATTCACCTTTTAATTATGCACTATATGCTCTTTTTCCCAAGTTATAAATCAAGGCATATACATATATATATGTTATGCACAAACCTAAATCTACATATTTTCCAATTTATGTCCCTAGTCCATATTCACCCATTTCAATACAAATTATACCCAAATCCATATTCGCATATTTTCCAATGTATGCCTAAAATTCATATTCACATACGTCCCAATTTATGTCCCAAATCAATACTTACACAAGTCCCAATTTATGCTCAAATTATATTTTCCAACGTATGCCTAAATTCATATTCATATTATCCAACACAATATATGCCCCCAAATTCATATTCGTATATTTCCAAATATTATGCCCAAATTTAGATCCATATTTTCCAATACCAATTATGCCCCAAATTATGTCTTTCCCAATCGTTCCCAATTTCGCATGTTCGCATTTTTCAGCGTTAGGCCTAGGCTCGAAGGTAGCCTGGCTATATAAAAATAAAAAGGGAAAAAGAGGGAGAGAAGAGAATCAAGAATAGGCATAATAACGAATCAATAATAAACTGTTAGAAATGGGCATAAACTGAATAGGCATATTATGACAAGATTTAACATGGTGGCGATATGAACATACAAAAGCAGTTCTGATAATTATGTCATAATAGAAATGATTAGGCACCGATTCAAGATCCAGTTTTTATATACACATCAAGATTACTATTTAAATATTTGGATCTAAAAATAACATGAACTCACAGTGAATAGATCTAAGGAAGTGGATCCAAATTACTATGAAGAACATGTTGAATAAGTTGTTGTAGCAATCGCTGAATATGTTGTAGCAATCTTCGAATATGTATAATCTTCTTCGAATTTATTTAGATGAAGAAAGGCCATTTTAAGTTTTCGTTGTAGCAGAGCTTCGCCATCAGCATTATTTTTAGATGAATAAAACCTAGGTCTAGGGTCCTTTATATAGCCTAGGGTTCAATGAATCTTGCTCAGAAAGGTGTCCACATACAAAACGAAGTATTTCGCCTAGATCTGTCAAGGGTGGGTCGACCCCCCTTTGAATGGGTCGACCCCCCATTGGGTAGGTCAACCTATGGGTCAACCCCTCTTTAAGTGGGTCGACCCACCTGAGCGAGAAATTTGCCGCCTTCCCAAATTTTGAGTTTTGAACCGAATTTCGAATTTCTGGACCCATTCTTGAATTTTTGAACTTATATATATATATATATATATATATATATATATATATTCTTCCTGTGCGTATACAAACTTCAAACCTTAATAACTTCTTCATACGTTGTCCGACGCAAACCAGTTTTCTATTTTGACTAGAATTTCGAGATTGACGCAATGGTGCAGTCCGTTTTACTTAATTCTGAATATTAAATTAAGTTTTATTTATTTCATTGTTAACAGTGTATTTCACACTAATTATTCTTTAATTCTTCATCTTTAGTGTCGTTAAAATTCTAGGGTGTTACATTCTCCCCTACTCAAAGGATTTCGTCCCCGAAATCTCTAAGTTAAGAAGTACGTATATCCTAACATCCAACAATCATACATCAATCTAGTGATCACAGGCATACATTGTCCTTAAGGAATTTCTAATGCTTTAATGAACATATGAAATAGCGTGTGTATATGTCCGTAAACTAATGCGAAAGATCAGGCGGTTTACTGAATCATTTGACCTCCTTAGTGCAATGTATGTTTGTGCCATGCAACCAAAATGTATGCAAATCATTCTAGTATAACATGTAAGCTCTATATGTGTGCACAATCATCCATCCAAATGCAACATCAATGCAACGAAACACCCATTTTCATCCATAAAATTTTAAAATGTACACACATCAATATGCAAAATGTAAGTGATTGAGCTGATCTAGTGCCTATTGTGTGTGTATATGCATCCACGAGCAACCACTTGCATCCATCAAACATAACATGTCTCAAACACATGTTTACATTCATTAGTTTTCTATCTAAAGACTCAATCGATAAGAGATATTAAAATGATATGTACAAGTATTAATTTGAAGCTTGGAGAAGAAGTTAAGAACATATTCTCGAAAAGGAAAGGATATCAAGCGCGATCTTATCTTCAGTCTCCTAAGTAGCATCCTCACGGCCCTTTCCCCATTGCACTCTTACTAGCTTCACTGCTTTGTTGCACAATTTCTTAACCCCTGATCCAAGTATGCAAGGCGGAACTCGTCCAATCATTGCTTCCTTCTATACTTTCACTTCTTTTTGCAAGTTTGGCTTCCCTACCTCGAACTCTATTCATTTTACTGCCTGGTAAATGAATAGTTGTCTTAGAATGACGGGCTTTCTCAAGGACTGTCTTCAATAGGTTTCCCTTCCCGATATGACTCACCTATCAAAGCTCTTCTCAAGTAGCTCACCTACTTGCTTATCAAGTTCCCTCTTTTCTTTTAGGAGTCAATGTTGCAAATCACCGATAGATATATCAAGAGATTCTAGGTGATTAAGCATGACAGACCCCTTTGGGTCATAAGAAATCTCGAGAGTCTTTCTACGGCAAGTTAGAAGTCTAACGACCCTCCTCTCACAATCTAGAATAGCTCCATATATGGTTAACCCATCCATCCTAGAATCAAACCGTTTCTTATGAAATCAAGAACATATGCGTCGCAATCAAACTCGACGCCTAACACAGAGATTCTAAAACATCGATAATTCCTCGATAAATGAGCCATACCGCTATTGGGTTTGAGACACTAACGGTATCCAAAACCATACTAGTATCTAGGTGCAGAGACTCAACTGAAGGATCAAATATGAAAGAATGCGAAGCACCAGAAAAAGAATCCTAACAGGATGATCAGAAATAAAACCAACCCTTCGATGGAAACTTTCTGTAAAGACCCGTAAATTCCTGCTCTTTGGATGACCATAAACCACACAAGTCTGACCCAAAAGTTGGAAATCCACGAATACTTTAACTTTGGAAATACAACAACATCAGAACAACAACAACAGACTTTTATAAACATTACAATAATGTTACATCAGAGTACATCGAATAAAATTACAGCGGAAGATAAATTTCAACAAATTAAATACAATAAACAGCGGAAGACTTCTATACTCTGGACATAGCTTTAAGCTTCAATCCAGGATCCTGCTAAAGAGATAAACCTGTAGACAAACTGCTCGACTGCCCGTGTGGAAAAGAGGGCACCCAAGTTTGCAAAGTGAAACAAACTATAGGTCAGTCAGGGGACTGGTATGAGAATTCTTAACTAATTTAACTAATAGCAATAAGGAAAATCCAAGGACCACGCCGCTAACGCGGAACGGGTTTTATTCCAATGGATTACCGTGCATAACAATAAAGTAAATCGTAAAACAACGCAATGCTTTTTAGAAAAATGAAACCATTATAAGACCCAAGTCCCATCACACAATGCAACGCAAACCGGAGGATAGGGTTTTACCTTATAATGGTCAAAATATGCTTGATACGATAAAAACGGATTTAATATTATTATTAGTGTATAGGGTTTTAATAAAAAAAACATTTCAATCATAATGTATCAATCATAGACGGCATAGTACCCCATCCTACTATGTCGCCGTACTAGTTCTACAATCAAAACCGCATGAGGTCGTATTGGAAATTGGGTTTCCATCATGAGTCAAGGCTAGGGAGGAGCTCCTTACCGATTTGAGACACTCTAGCTAATGTCTCAGGATCCCCCGCAGTGAACCCTTGGATAGCTGCAGGGACAGTCCACCATACGAGTTGCGAATTAGTTATTCCTAAACACACGTTTCCCGGTCCTATAGGACCTATCATCCGAGGCGCCTCATTCCATCATCCACATAAGTAAAATGTCGGGCCGTGTTAAAGCCCAAACACCACTTCTAGCTAGAAAGAAACGTGCTGCTCTCCCTACGTTCCCTTCTCCCGTTTTAGACTCCGCCGATGTGTGAGGCTCGCGAAGTCACGCTATACACAAAGCTATGCCTAAACATGTGACGACCCGCAACCTCCCCGTAAAGGAAAGCGTCGGATAGTTCGAGAACAAACCACAGCAGAACGCATACAGAAGAACGTTTCATTGTATATTACAACAATGCATCAGATTACAAGAATATACAGAGTATAAATGAATATTACACAGAAATATCAGAGATTTAAATTACATTTAAATACATAGCAGCGGAAAATAATACAATACACAACTAGAATGAGATATACGGATACAAAGCTTTCCGGATATCGTTCCAGCTGTAAACCAGGATCCTGTGAATATAAATCTGCAAAACCAAAACTACTAGCTGCCCGTGTCGAAAATAGGGGCACCCAGAGTTTAGGTTAAAACAATAAACTCCAGGTCAGTCATGTGACTGGTGTGAGAACTAAAACAGTTATTAATCTTTATTTCAAATCATTAGGTAAATCAAGGGACCACGCCGTATAACACGGAACGGGTTTCCTCCCAAGAATACCAGTGCATAAAACCAACAGCGCAATGCTAAATAAAGAAAAATGAAGCTGTTATAAGACCCAGGTCCCATCACACAATGCAACGCAGTCGAGGATAGGGTTTTCCCTTATAACAGCCAAAGAATGCTTGATACGTTTAAAACAAATCATTTGATACTATTATAAGTGCATAGTATATAAAACACTTCAAATCATAAGTATCAATCATAGGCGGCATGAGCGCCCCATCCCACTATGTCGCCATATATAGGATATACAATCAAAACCGCAAAGTCTCGTATTTGGAAATTGGGTTTCCATCTATGAACCGAGGCAAAAGATAGTCCTCAACCGATTCGAGACAATCTAGCCCATGTCTCAGGCAAGCGCGCAGGCAAGCCTTGGATCGTCAGGGCCGGTCCACACGGAGTGGATTATTATGCCTGAACAATACGTCTCCCCACCCTATGGGGTGTAAGTCTGGTCCGTCAGCCGACCAGAATGCATTCGGCCGAAACCGATATAACCGAGGCGCCTCGCAACAGCAACAACCACATAAGTCAAACTCGTCAGGGCGTGTAAAACCACTGACGCCACTTCTAGCTAGAAAGAAACGCATGCCCTCCCTGAGGTCCGTCTCCCGTTTTTGGTTCATACCGGGTGTGAAACACGCGAGGTAAACGTTACACAAAGCTACGCCACAAAGGCCGTGCTTTGATCATCACCACAAGACTTTGCTTTTCAACAGAAGCCTCGATCATTTGCATCTTAGCATGCCACACAGGCAAGCCATCCTATGCAACCGATATCAGTCACACAGAATGAAATCCGATGTCAGACACACAGTCCATTTACAAGTCCGTTCTGGGTCTGAACGAAACCGGAGGCACCTAGTACCCCGCATATCCATCGATCTCCAAGTACGTCTGGACGATCACTAACTGTTTCCATCTTCTTGGGTGTACAGCCCAATCAAGATCATCAGTTATCACCCAAACGACGTGAAGACTTCCGGTCTTCGACCATCGTCTTCATCTTCGACTTATCGTCGTATCAGTTATTCAGAATGGGATAAACCCGGTCTTTCCGAATAACTCGCGTATATATTATAAAAGTGTTACACAAACACAACATACGCCTCATTCCAATTCATTAGTCACTAACCGTAAATTAATCAAGAGAATAATTCCCCAAATATTAACCCCGAAGGCCGAAACCAACATCAGATCAATATCCAGAAAACCATTCTGCTTGGCTAACCGCCAGTTAGTTTCTAAATTTCACATTCAAATCTAATTAAAGATTTAACTATCGCCTGGAGCAAAACTGGTGATACTCCATTCTCGATCTTTTCAATCTAATTAAAGATTCATTAAAACTCCACTTAGTTTTAATCTGTGACTGGGTTAAAGAATCAGTGTCATTTAAAACACGGTTCACGATAAACCCAAAGTCACATCCCATTAATTATCGGGTTAAAGAACAAGTGTTATTTAAAACACTGTTCACGATAAACCCAAAAATCAATATCAATTCAATTCCAATTAAATATCATTTAATTGGTACACTTCATTAAATCTAAATAAAAAGATTTAATCTTTTCTCAACTGGGTTCAAGAACAGTGTTAGTGAAGACACCATTCACGACAAACCCAAATCACATTCGATATTCAATACAAGGCTCTGAATAGAAACTATATCGGCCTATATTCAATATCAAATTCTACGATTAACAAATGTCGTATTGGAAATAACGATATACATATATATCTTTCAAATTTCCATAACAACACCTGTAATATCACGAATTCCAACATCGAAATATTCCGAAGACAATTTCGATTCAAATCCACTCCAATGCAATCATTGGAAATTTTGGTTATTTTCAAAACCATTTCAAATTCAATTTATTTATTTAAAAATAAATAGAATTATAATTCTAGTTCAAAACTAGTTCATTTCGATAAAAATCTATTTTTATCTTTTCAAATATGGAGTTTTTCATCCCAAACTTTCACAAATCATTTCTTATGATTTTACACAAATTATTACTATTTTTAATAATTTTATCAAGGCCCGTACGGTCGATTTCCATTAACGGCCATCGAACTGCACTTACAGCGACCTTTTTCGAATTTGATTTGGACGTATCTCCAAATCCAACCGTTAGATTTCAAATTTCTAACATTCATTAGAAAGCTCTTTTCGATACGAACCCAACGGTTCCGGTTTTAGGAGAATCCGACGGTCGGATCTCCCGTAATGTCCGTTTGAAACAAATGATCGAAATTCGCGAACTGCCGCAGCGCGGCGCGTTCTATTCAGGCCATTATATTATATATATAATATATATAATATATATTTCGTCGATTACTATTTAAAACGAATTATATAAATGGTTTTAAATTCGTTTCAAAAGCAATTTCAACTTCCTTTTCAATTCAAATCAAAATTGAATTCTTCTTTATAAATTCGTTTCAAAATTCATTTCTATTCAATTCAAATTTCAATTCAATTTGAATTCATTTCAATTCGCTTTCAATTCCATTTGAATTCGTTTTCAATTCAATTCATTTCGAAATCGTTTTAAAATTCAATTCATTTCGAAATCGTTTTCAATTCAATTCATTTCGAAATCGTTTTCAATTCAATTCATTTCGAAATCGTTTTCAATTCAATTCATTTCGAAATCGTTTTCAATTCAATTTATTTCGAAATCGCTTTCAATTCAATTTGAATTCGTTTTCAATTCATTTCGAAATCGTTTTCAATTCAATTTATTTCGAAATCGTTTTCAATTCAATTCATTTCGAAATCGTTTTCAATTCAATTTATTTCGAAATCGTTTTCAATTCAATTCATTTCGAAATCGTTTTCAATTCAATTTATTTCGAAATCGTTTTCAATTCAATTCATTTCGAAATCGTTTTCAATTCAATTCATTTCGAAATCGTTTTCAATTCAATTCATTTCGAAATCGTTTTCAATTCAATTCATTTCGAAATCGTTTTCAATTCAATTCATTTCGAAATCGTTTTCAATTCAATTCATTTCGAAATCGTTTTCAATTCAATTCATTTCGAAATCGTTTTCAATTCAATTCATTTCGAAATCGTTTTCAATTCAATTCATTTCGAAATCGTTTTCAATTCAATTCATTTCAAAATATTCGATTTCGAAATCACGTTTCAATATTCATTTTAAAATGAATAAAATCGATATAAATATCGTTCACGTCAAAATGGCGTCAATCTAATCCTCACGGCTTCACATATTTCTATTTTCAAATATTCTATTTCAAATATTTCTATTTCAAATATTTCTATTTCAAATATTTCTATTTCAAATATTTCTATTTCAAATATTTCTATTTCAAATATTTCTATTTCAAATATTTCTATTTTTCTCGAAACTGGAATGAGGCCCAATCAATTACCATATAATGTTAATTATATGGATTTTCTACAACACATGTATATATCAACAACGATGAATAATCAACCATCAACCAAAGTGCACTACACTGTATAAGCATCAAATATAGACATTTAACGCTTATAGCAGCTTGTCAATCAATCGATCGACATATTTAATAAATCAGGATGAGTGAACTTCAAATTTCATCCTAACACCCGTGTGGGGTTTCAAACAATCAAACACATATTTTATTTGTGCAGTTAGGCGATGTGTAAAATTTATCGACCCAATCAACGTCATTCAAATAGGTGTACATAAACAAACCGTCTGGTTTGTAAATGAATATTTATTTATTCACATTCACGTTAAAAATTATATTTTTAACGATAACACATTTTATTTTAACATATGAATTTATATTCAGTTCATTCGTTAAATAAAATGCTAATTTTATTTTTCTAACTTATTTTAGAAAATTTCGGCGGCATAACGGCACGATACTAGAAACGGGACAAGGCCTAGCCTTATCCCCGGTCTAGTGAAGGCCCACGCCATTCACACATCAATCAAATCAATTCGTTATGCAAACCACAAACTTTGAAGTAAGGATCTAACCTAGCCTTACTCCTTCGCCTTATAACGGCGCACGTCTAATCCTAACCAATTTATCGATTCGATTTTTCACACCACAAACCACATTCAAACCAATATCGCAATCAATCACCAAACAGTCAAACAAACAAGTCCATGGTCTGTGGACGATTGTGTCGGGTGCTACTAAGCACCGTCTGCATCCTAGTATATATATATAACTAGAAATAAAATAGAAAGGTGAGAAATTCTCACATATAGCTATCCTAGCTCCACGGCACTTCTTTTGCAGAAGTCTTCGTCGTTTCGCCTTTTTGTCACCTTCGTTGCTGCTTTCACTACATACGTAAAAATCACATTTTTACTTCGCTATTCAATTTATAAAAATCGAATTTTTAGTTCAAAGTTCAATATATAAAAATCGAACTTTTAGTTCGAAGTTCAATATATAAAAATCGAATTTTTAGTTCGAAGTTCAATATATAAAAATCGAATTTTTAGTTCAAAGTTCAATATATAAAAATCGAATTTTTAGTTCGCTATTCAATATATAAAAATCGAATTTTTATATACGTTACTTAATGGTAAAAATCATTCCTTTCCTTTTTATAAAAATAGAATCTATTCCATTTAAAAATCGAATCTTTTCTATTGTAAAAATCGCCTCTTTTCTATTGTAAAAATCACATCTTTTTTCTATTTTAAAAATCGCATCTTTATATGAAATAAAAATTAAAACTTTCTGCTTAATAAAAATCCGTCTTTTCTACTTTAAAGATCAAACCATTTTCTATTTAAAGTTTAAAATTTCCAAAAATCAGTTTTTATACTTCCTTTAAAACCTGTTTTTACTATTAAAACAAAATCAGTTTTATATTTTTAAATCAAAATCATTCTTATATTCTTAAATCAAAAATCAGTTTTATATTCTAATAAACAAAATCAGTTTTATATTCTAATAAACAAAATCAGTTTTTTTATCGTTTTAAAAATCAGAACTTACCTTTTTTTTTTTTTTAAATAAAACAATTCAGTTTTTTTTTTAACGAATTAAAATAAATAAATAAAAAAAAAACAATAAAATACTTACGGGGGGGAGGGGTCACGGCAGGTCATTGGCGCCATCAGGGGTGGCGGTGGTTCTCTTCGGGTCTGTGGAGATGGGCGTCTCGATTTGGTGTGAGCGCGGTCTGGTGGAGGGCCTCGCGATGCAGAGGGGCGCGGTCTTCATGCGTGGCGCGCCTAGACGGAGCGGGGGTGGTGATAGGGAGCGGCGGCTTGGTCAGTTCAAGGTGGGGTGTTGGAGGGAAGAGAAGGATCGACGAAGGAGAAGGGTTGCGAGGGGGAGATGCTCGGGGAGGCTTGTTGACCAACCACGGTGGTGCGACGGATCGCAGGTGGCCATTTTTAAATTGGGGATCGGGTTTTTCTGATTGGGGAAAAGTAAAGACGGGGGGGGGGGGGGCTTTAGTGTAAATGTTTATATTTTTATATTTTATTATTTTATTTTATATTTAATTTTTTTTCCCAAACCCTAATTGTTGACTTTTCCTTCTAACTCGGAGTTTCACCCAACGACTGCCGTCCCTAGCGCAATACCCCTATTCCGAACACAATGGGATATGCTGCGTAAGCCAACTCGGACGTTACGACCAGTTTCCGTTAAATTTAAAATATAAATCTTTATATATTCAATTTAAACGCACATTTCAATTTACCGGGGCCACACACTAACTAGAAAAATTCCCGAAAATATTTTCTAGCTTCGTATTGACGATACGGTCCTAACAAAACTAGTTTCGTCGAATTCTGAGATTGTTGGAAAAATGGCCAATTTCCAGTCGATTAAAATCAACTGAAACTGGTCAAACGCGTTTTCCTTTGCCACGCTCACATATTGATTCGAAAAATTATGAAATTTGAAACCTAGCCATAACTTGACATCACGGACCCAACAAAACTGGTTTCGTCGAAATCTGAGGTCGTTTGCAAAATTGCTATTTTTAAGGGCCTTATATATATAAAAATATATATAAATTCCACAGCGACTATTTCTAATTTTAAACTGGACATATCTTATCATTTCTAAAATGAAATCTCAGTTTGTTAACTTCGTTACAAAGATATAATTATACAGATTCAAATATTTCTTGTTTCGTTCAATTCTGACTTATATTGAATTCTGTATATTCATTTGAAATCAGAAATCGAATTTTCGAACTACCGCGCCATTTTCAATTCCTTTTATAATTATATATAATTATTATATATTCTAACGACGACGTATATAATATATACGTTCTAATTATATTCAAAATAAATTTCTCGTCGATATTATTTAAAATAATTCAGATTAAATATTCAAAATTCACTAAAGTTGCCAAAATAAAAATTTCAAACTGGCTCGCATTTTACGGGTTGTTACAATCTCCCCCACTTAAAACTTTTCGTCCCCGAAAAGGAACAAAGTCGAAAGTGGTTTGATTAATCAACACTACGTTCGATTTGGCTTCCATTCTCCAACTTTTCAGTTTCTGAGAATTTTCAAAATTTCAAAAATTTGGCTAACACCCTAAATTTTCGAAAAATTTCGCCATAACCTCCCCTGCACCGGGAGCATCGGGAAATTGCAAATAGCGTTCCCGGTCCTTCAGATCTCAAAAAGAAAAAGAAAAAGCCAAGCGGCTAGCCAATAGGCTCACAAAATCATCATCACCCAAACAAAACAGGAAATTATGTAGTAAACATGTACCTATTTGTCGGGCAAACAAATTTTATTCTCGGCTCTAGCCTCCTTGCTATGACCTGTTCAAAGATATATATGTATATGCAAGCAAATGCGACCAATTTTCAATATAATTCAATATTTGGTTCAGTTAGGCATAATGGTTCAAAATTAGCAAACAAATAACCAAACAACACAAACATCAATCAATTAGTGAATTAGAGTCTCAAATTCGTAATTTGATATATATACGAAAATCAGATTTTTGATGCCAAATCACAACAATAGGCCCTATCTAATTTTGGTTCTCACACCAGTCAATAGGAAATATATAGAAATCTCACTTTCGTCACTCGAAAATAAATACTGGCGACAGTGCCCCATCACCAGAATTACTCCCGGGCACTAGAGGGATTCTATATCTACCCAATATATTAAAACTTCGAATACACGTTTGCAAGACATATATGCAAAACCTTTATATATCGGATTGTCCTAATCAATATAAAATAAATAATCAAATACGAATAATTGATTTAAATTTTCAAAACGAAATTTGTTTTCATTTGAAAAATATACTCTTCATACTCGTTCTAGGATACTACTGATCCCATCTCTAACGAGTCATTCCATTGGATATTACTAATCCAATATCTGATGAATTCTTTCGTATGTTTCTAATGTGTCTTGTTCTCTAAGCTTTGTAAACCAAAGCTCTGATACCAAATGTGACGACCCGCAACCTCCCCGTAAAGGAAAGCGTCGGATAGTTCGAGAACAAACCACAGCAGAACGCATACAGAAGAACGTTTCATTGTATATTACAACAATGCATCAGATTACAAGAATATACAGAGTATAAATGAATATTACACAGAAATATCAGAGATTTAAATTACATTTAAATACATAGCAGCGGAAAATAATACAATACACAACTAGAATGAGATATACGGATACAAAGCTTTCCGGATATCGTTCCAGCTGTAAACCAGGATCCTGTGAATATAAATCTGCAAAACCAAAACTACTAGCTGCCCGTGTCGAAAATAGGGGCACCCAGAGTTTAGGTTAAAACAATAAACTCCAGGTCAGTCATGTGACTGGTGTGAGAACTAAAACAGTTATTAATCTTTATTTCAAATCATTAGGTAAATCAAGGGACCACGCCGTATAACACGGAACGGGTTTCCTCCCAAGAATACCAGTGCATAAAACCAACAGCGCAATGCTAAATAAAGAAAAATGAAGCTGTTATAAGACCCAGGTCCCATCACACAATGCAACGCAGTCGAGGATAGGGTTTTCCCTTATAACAGCCAAAGAATGCTTGATACGTTTAAAACAAATCATTTGATACTATTATAAGTGCATAGTATATAAAACACTTCAAATCATAAGTATCAATCATAGGCGGCATGAGCGCCCCATCCCACTATGTCGCCATATATAGGATATACAATCAAAACCGCAAAGTCTCGTATTTGGAAATTGGGTTTCCATCTATGAACCGAGGCAAAAGATAGTCCTCAACCGATTCGAGACAATCTAGCCCATGTCTCAGGCAAGCGCGCAGGCAAGCCTTGGATCGTCAGGGCCGGTCCACACGGAGTGGATTATTATGCCTGAACAATACGTCTCCCCACCCTATGGGGTGTAAGTCTGGTCCGTCAGCCGACCAGAATGCATTCGGCCGAAACCGATATAACCGAGGCGCCTCGCAACAGCAACAACCACATAAGTCAAACTCGTCAGGGCGTGTAAAACCACTGACGCCACTTCTAGCTAGAAAGAAACGCATGCCCTCCCTGAGGTCCGTCTCCCGTTTTTGGTTCATACCGGGTGTGAAACACGCGAGGTAAACGTTACACAAAGCTACGCCACAAAGGCCGTGCTTTGATCATCACCACAAGACTTTGCTTTTCAACAGAAGCCTCGATCATTTGCATCTTAGCATGCCACACAGGCAAGCCATCCTATGCAACCGATATCAGTCACACAGAATGAAATCCGATGTCAGACACACAGTCCATTTACAAGTCCGTTCTGGGTCTGAACGAAACCGGAGGCACCTAGTACCCCGCATATCCATCGATCTCCAAGTACGTCTGGACGATCACTAACTGTTTCCATCTTCTTGGGTGTACAGCCCAATCAAGATCATCAGTTATCACCCAAACGACGTGAAGACTTCCGGTCTTCGACCATCGTCTTCATCTTCGACTTATCGTCGTATCAGTTATTCAGAATGGGATAAACCCGGTCTTTCCGAATAACTCGCGTATATATTATAAAAGTGTTACACAAACACAACATACGCCTCATTCCAATTCATTAGTCACTAACCGTAAATTAATCAAGAGAATAATTCCCCAAATATTAACCCCGAAGGCCGAAACCAACATCAGATCAATATCCAGAAAACCATTCTGCTTGGCTAACCGCCAGTTAGTTTCTAAATTTCACATTCAAATCTAATTAAAGATTTAACTATCGCCTGGAGCAAAACTGGTGATACTCCATTCTCGATCTTTTCAATCTAATTAAAGATTCATTAAAACTCCACTTAGTTTTAATCTGTGACTGGGTTAAAGAATCAGTGTCATTTAAAACACGGTTCACGATAAACCCAAAGTCACATCCCATTAATTATCGGGTTAAAGAACAAGTGTTATTTAAAACACTGTTCACGATAAACCCAAAAATCAATATCAATTCAATTCCAATTAAATATCATTTAATTGGTACACTTCATTAAATCTAAATAAAAAGATTTAATCTTTTCTCAACTGGGTTCAAGAACAGTGTTAGTGAAGACACCATTCACGACAAACCCAAATCACATTCGATATTCAATACAAGGCTCTGAATAGAAACTATATCGGCCTATATTCAATATCAAATTCTACGATTAACAAATGTCGTATTGGAAATAACGATATACATATATATCTTTCAAATTTCCATAACAACACCTGTAATATCACGAATTCCAACATCGAAATATTCCGAAGACAATTTCGATTCAAATCCACTCCAATGCAATCATTGGAAATTTTGGTTATTTTCAAAACCATTTCAAATTCAATTTATTTATTTAAAAATAAATAGAATTATAATTCTAGTTCAAAACTAGTTCATTTCGATAAAAATCTATTTTTATCTTTTCAAATATGGAGTTTTTCATCCCAAACTTTCACAAATCATTTCTTATGATTTTACACAAATTATTACTATTTTTAATAATTTTATCAAGGCCCGTACGGTCGATTTCCATTAACGGCCATCGAACTGCACTTACAGCGACCTTTTTCGAATTTGATTTGGACGTATCTCCAAATCCAACCGTTAGATTTCAAATTTCTAACATTCATTAGAAAGCTCTTTTCGATACGAACCCAACGGTTCCGGTTTTAGGAGAATCCGACGGTCGGATCTCCCGTAATGTCCGTTTGAAACAAATGATCGAAATTCGCGAACTGCCGCAGCGCGGCGCGTTCTATTCAGGCCATTATATTATATATATAATATATATAATATATATTTCGTCGATTACTATTTAAAACGAATTATATAAATGGTTTTAAATTCGTTTCAAAAGCAATTTCAACTTCCTTTTCAATTCAAATCAAAATTGAATTCTTCTTTATAAATTCGTTTCAAAATTCATTTCTATTCAATTCAAATTTCAATTCAATTTGAATTCATTTCAATTCGCTTTCAATTCCATTTGAATTCGTTTTCAATTCAATTCATTTCGAAATCGTTTTAAAATTCAATTCATTTCGAAATCGTTTTCAATTCAATTCATTTCGAAATCGTTTTCAATTCAATTCATTTCGAAATCGTTTTCAATTCAATTCATTTCGAAATCGTTTTCAATTCAATTTATTTCGAAATCGCTTTCAATTCAATTTGAATTCGTTTTCAATTCATTTCGAAATCGTTTTCAATTCAATTTATTTCGAAATCGTTTTCAATTCAATTCATTTCGAAATCGTTTTCAATTCAATTTATTTCGAAATCGTTTTCAATTCAATTCATTTCGAAATCGTTTTCAATTCAATTTATTTCGAAATCGTTTTCAATTCAATTCATTTCGAAATCGTTTTCAATTCAATTCATTTCGAAATCGTTTTCAATTCAATTCATTTCGAAATCGTTTTCAATTCAATTCATTTCGAAATCGTTTTCAATTCAATTCATTTCGAAATCGTTTTCAATTCAATTCATTTCGAAATCGTTTTCAATTCAATTCATTTCGAAATCGTTTTCAATTCAATTCATTTCGAAATCGTTTTCAATTCAATTCATTTCGAAATCGTTTTCAATTCAATTCATTTCAAAATATTCGATTTCGAAATCACGTTTCAATATTCATTTTAAAATGAATAAAATCGATATAAATATCGTTCACGTCAAAATGGCGTCAATCTAATCCTCACGGCTTCACATATTTCTATTTTCAAATATTCTATTTCAAATATTTCTATTTCAAATATTTCTATTTCAAATATTTCTATTTCAAATATTTCTATTTCAAATATTTCTATTTCAAATATTTCTATTTCAAATATTTCTATTTTTCTCGAAACTGGAATGAGGCCCAATCAATTACCATATAATGTTAATTATATGGATTTTCTACAACACATGTATATATCAACAACGATGAATAATCAACCATCAACCAAAGTGCACTACACTGTATAAGCATCAAATATAGACATTTAACGCTTATAGCAGCTTGTCAATCAATCGATCGACATATTTAATAAATCAGGATGAGTGAACTTCAAATTTCATCCTAACACCCGTGTGGGGTTTCAAACAATCAAACACATATTTTATTTGTGCAGTTAGGCGATGTGTAAAATTTATCGACCCAATCAACGTCATTCAAATAGGTGTACATAAACAAACCGTCTGGTTTGTAAATGAATATTTATTTATTCACATTCACGTTAAAAATTATATTTTTAACGATAACACATTTTATTTTAACATATGAATTTATATTCAGTTCATTCGTTAAATAAAATGCTAATTTTATTTTTCTAACTTATTTTAGAAAATTTCGGCGGCATAACGGCACGATACTAGAAACGGGACAAGGCCTAGCCTTATCCCCGGTCTAGTGAAGGCCCACGCCATTCACACATCAATCAAATCAATTCGTTATGCAAACCACAAACTTTGAAGTAAGGATCTAACCTAGCCTTACTCCTTCGCCTTATAACGGCGCACGTCTAATCCTAACCAATTTATCGATTCGATTTTTCACACCACAAACCACATTCAAACCAATATCGCAATCAATCACCAAACAGTCAAACAAACAAGTCCATGGTCTGTGGACGATTGTGTCGGGTGCTACTAAGCACCGTCTGCATCCTAGTATATATATATAACTAGAAATAAAATAGAAAGGTGAGAAATTCTCACATATAGCTATCCTAGCTCCACGGCACTTCTTTTGCAGAAGTCTTCGTCGTTTCGCCTTTTTGTCACCTTCGTTGCTGCTTTCACTACATACGTAAAAATCACATTTTTACTTCGCTATTCAATTTATAAAAATCGAATTTTTAGTTCAAAGTTCAATATATAAAAATCGAACTTTTAGTTCGAAGTTCAATATATAAAAATCGAATTTTTAGTTCGAAGTTCAATATATAAAAATCGAATTTTTAGTTCAAAGTTCAATATATAAAAATCGAATTTTTAGTTCGCTATTCAATATATAAAAATCGAATTTTTATATACGTTACTTAATGGTAAAAATCATTCCTTTCCTTTTTATAAAAATAGAATCTATTCCATTTAAAAATCGAATCTTTTCTATTGTAAAAATCGCCTCTTTTCTATTGTAAAAATCACATCTTTTTTCTATTTTAAAAATCGCATCTTTATATGAAATAAAAATTAAAACTTTCTGCTTAATAAAAATCCGTCTTTTCTACTTTAAAGATCAAACCATTTTCTATTTAAAGTTTAAAATTTCCAAAAATCAGTTTTTATACTTCCTTTAAAACCTGTTTTTACTATTAAAACAAAATCAGTTTTATATTTTTAAATCAAAATCATTCTTATATTCTTAAATCAAAAATCAGTTTTATATTCTAATAAACAAAATCAGTTTTATATTCTAATAAACAAAATCAGTTTTTTTATCGTTTTAAAAATCAGAACTTACCTTTTTTTTTTTTTTAAATAAAACAATTCAGTTTTTTTTTTAACGAATTAAAATAAATAAATAAAAAAAAAACAATAAAATACTTACGGGGGGGAGGGGTCACGGCAGGTCATTGGCGCCATCAGGGGTGGCGGTGGTTCTCTTCGGGTCTGTGGAGATGGGCGTCTCGATTTGGTGTGAGCGCGGTCTGGTGGAGGGCCTCGCGATGCAGAGGGGCGCGGTCTTCATGCGTGGCGCGCCTAGACGGAGCGGGGGTGGTGATAGGGAGCGGCGGCTTGGTCAGTTCAAGGTGGGGTGTTGGAGGGAAGAGAAGGATCGACGAAGGAGAAGGGTTGCGAGGGGGAGATGCTCGGGGAGGCTTGTTGACCAACCACGGTGGTGCGACGGATCGCAGGTGGCCATTTTTAAATTGGGGATCGGGTTTTTCTGATTGGGGAAAAGTAAAGACGGGGGGGGGGGGCTTTAGTGTAAATGTTTATATTTTTATATTTTATTATTTTATTTTATATTTAATTTTTTTTCCCAAACCCTAATTGTTGACTTTTCCTTCTAACTCGGAGTTTCACCCAACGACTGCCGTCCCTAGCGCAATACCCCTATTCCGAACACAATGGGATATGCTGCGTAAGCCAACTCGGACGTTACGACCAGTTTCCGTTAAATTTAAAATATAAATCTTTATATATTCAATTTAAACGCACATTTCAATTTACCGGGGCCACACACTAACTAGAAAAATTCCCGAAAATATTTTCTAGCTTCGTATTGACGATACGGTCCTAACAAAACTAGTTTCGTCGAATTCTGAGATTGTCGGAAAAATGGCCAATTTCCAGTCGATTAAAATCAACTGAAACTGGTCAAACGCGTTTTCCTTTGCCACGCTCACATATTGATTCGAAAAATTATGAAATTTGAAACCTAGCCATAACTTGACATCACGGACCCAACAAAACTGGTTTCGTCGAAATCTGAGGTCGTTTGCAAAATTGCTATTTTTAAGGGCCTTATATATATAAAAATATATATAAATTCCACAGCGACTATTTCTAATTTTAAACTGGACATATCTTATCATTTCTAAAATGAAATCTCAGTTTGTTAACTTCGTTACAAAGATATAATTATACAGATTCAAATATTTCTTGTTTCGTTCAATTCTGACTTATATTGAATTCTGTATATTCATTTGAAATCAGAAATCGAATTTTCGAACTACCGCGCCATTTTCAATTCCTTTTATAATTATATATAATTATTATATATTCTAACGACGACGTATATAATATATACGTTCTAATTATATTCAAAATAAATTTCTCGTCGATATTATTTAAAATAATTCAGATTAAATATTCAAAATTCACTAAAGTTGCCAAAATAAAAATTTCAAACTGGCTCGCATTTTACGGGTTGTTACAAAACAGGCTATGCTTTGATCATCCCACAAGGCCTGCTTTTCAACAATGCCTTGATCATATGCATCTTAGCATGCCACATCGTCACTCCATATCACACTACCAATCCTTTGCCGAAATATATGAAAGGGTGTTAAGCAAGAGAATAAATTCTCCGCCACCAAGCATTCATACATTTAGCAGAAAATCTATAAGTACAATATATAAAGGAGTACGATGTCAGACACACATTCCATTTATAAGCTTATGCTCTGGGTCTGAGCGAACGCCAAATCCGAACAAATCAACACTATGTCCGGACAACTACCATCTTAGCCTCGTCTTGGGAGCAAATCAATCAAGGGCCTCAACACTAGTTACCCATTCGATGTGAAGATCGTCGGTCTCTTCAATCGCCGTCTTCAATTCTTCAAACGTCGTATTATTATTTGGAATGAGAGTAAACTCGGACTTTCCAAATAACTCTCGCATATATAAATTTGGAAACCATTTCCTATCGTCGTTAATAATTTATAACGATCTATCGCTATTTTTACTTTACATACACATCCTAAACATAACAGTATATTTTACTCTTCCATTTTTCAATTTACACCAAATGTATATTTGGTTTCATTATTTTTCTAATGAAAATCCATTCCTTAGAAATGTAAATTTCTAATCTTATTATTTACATTGAAAAATGTAAATTTCTATTCCTATTTTATTTACATTGAGAAATGTAAACTTATACTTCAATATATTATTATATTGAAAATGTAACCTTTATTTCACATTCTATTTACATTAGAAAATATAAATTCCTAATCATTCTTTTGTTTACATTGAAAAATGTAAACTCTTTTATTTACATATAAATATATATATATATATATATAATTTCTATTTCATCCTTATTTACATTGAAAAATGTAAATTTCTATATTTTTTCTAATTACATATAAAGATGTAACTTCCTATTTTTCTTTTATTTATATTGAAAAATGTAACTTCTTTTTACCGCCTCTAAAATGACGATAAAAATATATAATTTTTATTCTATTCTTTTATCGCATCTAAATTGACGATAAAAATATGCATTTCATTTCTATTATTTTTATTCACTTTAAAAATGTAAACTTTTTCTTTTTAATATAATCTACATAAAAAAATGTAAGTTATTTATATAATCTAATTACATTAAGAATGTAAACTTCTTTCTACTTTAACTTGATTACATAAGATGTAATTTTTCTCCTTTATCTTAATTTACATGAACGTAAATTTTCCACTTTCAATCTAATTCACATGTAAATTGCCTTAATTACACAAAAATGAAATTTTATGTTCTCTAACTTAATTACATAAAAATGTAATTTTCTTCTAATTCTTATTTACATTAAGAAAATGTAAAACTTTTCTAATCCTTATCTTATTACATTATAAATGTAACTTTCTTTTATAACTAATTTGGAGGTGAAAATATTTATTTCATTATTAACACATAACGATGTGAAAATAATGTCAATTTCTAATTTACCCATTTATATTTTAATATGGGCCAGACCTCTCACATTAGGCCTGCAACTTGTGGATGCTGGATAGGCCGGTCGGTTCCGGGCAGACTTATCCCACAAGTTGGGCTTAACCTCGTGTCTTGGTCCAATTTGTATTTGCGCACTTGGACCTCTCACATTAGGCCCAACATTTGTGGCTGTTGGATATGCCGGTCGGTTCCGGGCAGACTTCCACTACAAATGTGACCTAACCTCGTATCCAAGTACAATTCCAATAAATCATATAATTATTCTACAAAAAATATTATTTTAAAATGCTTCTTATTTCAAAATATCTTATTTACATGGAAATCGACTTAATCCCATAAAAATGTAATTTTTATTTAATTCTTATTTACTTTAAAATGTAAACTTTTCTTCTTACATTAAAAATATAACATTTCTTTCCTTGATCTAATCTAATTTACATTAAAAATGTAAACTTTTTTCTTTTCTAATTTGCATTAAAAATGTAAACTTTCCTTTCTACATTGAAAATGTATTATCTATTCATTTTAAATTACCTTAATAAAAATGTAAATTTCCATTCACCTTAAATTACATTAATAAAAATGTAAGTTATTACCTTTCCTTTCTTTTTACATTAATAAAAATATAAGTGATTATTCCACTTTATTAACCTTAATAAAAATGTAAGTTTCATTCTACTTTAATCACATTAATAAAAATGTAAATTTCTGTTACCGGACAAAATCATATCTTTAATTACGTTTAGAAATGTAATTTCATTACAACAGTAAAATCTTATCTTTTTCCACCAACAACTTTTCTTTTCCTATTTTCAATAAAAAGTTAAATTTTTCCATATCGTTCACTAGTCTTTTTATTTACATAAGGGTGTAAATCAAGTTGTTATCAAATTCTATTCCTTTTTATTCATATAAGAAAATGTGAATAAAGTTCCATCGCTAAATTGGTTTATTTTATCTCATATTTCATTCTTTTTATTCCTTTTTACATGAGAGAATGTAAGTAAAGATCATCAAGTTGTGTCTCTTTTCATTTACAAAAGTAAATGTAAATAAGGTTTCATTTTTGGTAAAACTTAATGACATTAAAATTATGCTTATTTTCATGACAATTTCATATCAACTATATATGATAAAAATTAGTATTTTGGTGTCAACATAAGGTTGCCATTCCATATTTCAATGCATGAAATAAATCTAAGTTTTTGAATCAACTACATGTCAAAATGCTATATTTCAATACATAAGATAAACTAAGTTTTGGTATCACATATGATATCAATTTACATAACACAACATATGTAATTAATCTAATATTTGGGGTTAACTAACATATCAAATTCAATATTTCAATATATGAAATAATCTAATCTTTGGTGTTAACTAACATATCAATTTCATATTATATGAAACAACAATATAATCTGAATTCTATTCTACAACTAAATCTAAACAAATCAATGCATCCATGTTTCAGAAATTTTAATTATAGATTTAGATCTACAAATATAAACATCACAATCACCAAAATTCACAAACAGAAAATTTCCATCTTGAACATAACAACTTGATTTATAATCATTCATTCAAGAATTTTTAATTAATGATAAGTAATTAAATGATTCATTAATTATTTAAAGACAGAAATCTCACGTCACATAAAAGTGGTATGTTCATAGGACAATTTTCATATAACATACAAGTTGTATGTTTACACGACAACACAAAAGTGATATGATTCTAAAAAGCGAGATAAATAATTAAAATTTAATTTAATTATTAAATCAGAATTCTCACCCCGCTAATCCCTCTGTATAAACCCGTGTTCTTCCCTTTTTCCTTACACCCATCGCTGACTTCCTTCCCGCCCTGTCGCACCACCAACCGGACCCGTGACCATCGATCCACCACTTCCATTCGAACCGCCATCGTCCAACGCCCCGCCGCCGTGCACGCCAAGAAATTTGGTCCACTCTTTGACTCTCTAATTATGGTCCGAACGTTTCTCCTTTGATGCAGCAATTCTCTCAATCCATTACGAAATAGAAGATCACAACCATTGTATTCATTAAACTTGAGGAGATGAAGAAGTTTCAGTTTGAAGTTTTGATAATAGGGCTCATGGATTTGGAGATTTTTGGTGGAGGAAGTGTGCATGTTCTGGTTCGTTCATTTCATGAAGGTGGAGGCGGCTGTATAAATGATTTTTTTTTTAGGTTTAGGGGAGTTTAGGACATTTTATAGTGGGGCTAATTTATTATTCTATTTATTTAATCAATATTTTTATTTTATTTTAATTATATTAAAGCAATGAATGCATTCCATTCTTATGCTTGAATTACAATTTAAAATTGTTCCTACATGCATGCAAGTTAAGAAATTGAATCATAGACACAAATTAAATATTATGGCTGAGGTGGCGAATTTATTTCTCCCTTTATTTCTTCCCTCAAATCCCCTTTGATTATGTTCTAAAATGGAATATTTGCATGTGAAAGGAAGAGAGAGAATGGGGCATTTATGTTATAGTATTTTATGTTTCATTATTTTAATTAATTTATTTTCACAAAAATAACTGTATGTTGATATATAAGAGTTGGAATTAAGTTAAATTAATAGCTTATGCGTATATGTGCATACATGAACGTTTGAATTTTAAAACTTGAAAATAAAGTTTATTGGAAACAAAAGCATGAAATTGATGTATATAAACATATATAAGGAGAGAAACAATAAATGATTTGATAACAATCGATCTATATTACAATTTTAATTTATGTACATTACAACAAAAATTAATATACGTTAATTAGTAATTAATGTATGTTACAAACATAAGAAAGAAATTTAATATATTTATAACAAAATAATGTATAACTAGTGGTATATATATTTGGAGTTTGGAATCATTCAAACATGTGTAAATAGTAAATTTATAATGGAAGCAATGGAAGGAGAATGATACAATTTATAAATGAACGTTGCAAATGGAGAAGAATTAATGGAGATAATAGTCAAATTGAGTAAGCAATCAATTAAGAAAAATTAATTATGAAATGAATGACATTAATTAATAAATTGAGTGGTTTAAGATACATACATTTTGAAATTGGAATTATGTAATGTGTGAATATAAAAAGGAAACATAATAATGGAGAAATAGGGATGGACCATTTATTTATTTATTTATATATATATATATATATAATGTTCCAATCCCTTAATCACATTAAAGACCCATTAAACCACTTTCTCCTATTCAGGCCCAATTCATTTCAGTTCACAAAAGTAGTAATTCTATGTGTCATTTACTATTCAACAAAATGGATATTTTGTGTGTCATTCTAATTCTAACAAAAATGAATATTTTGTTTTGCAACAAAAATAATATTTTTTTCTCTTTTAAACATTTTAATGTAAATAAAAATGATACATTTCATTCTCTTTATTGTAAACAAAAATTGCAATGCAAACTTTTTAATGTAAACGAAATGATACATTATATTTCAATTGTGCGACACAACAATGGTTTTATTTTGCCTATATGACAAAAATGCAAACTTGTTTATATGACAAAAATGCAAACTTTTATTATCTTGGAAATGAAATCTTTTCATTTCAACAAAATGACAATGTAACTTTTTTTAAATTAAGCCCTTTTTTTGATTTTGTAAAATATCAACTCTAAAATTGTATTTTTACTGTAAAACTTTTTATTCAAATTATATTTATATATTTTCTTCTATTGTTTAATAATTATTTAAAATTAGAAATTTTAAATCTGGACTCATTTTCAACAAAATTTCTAAAATAAAATAAATTTTTTAATTGTTATTATTTAAAATAAATTATTTTAACTAACCAAAACTCATTAAAATAACTTAAAATAAAATTTTAAATTGGCCCCAAAATTCAGGGTTGTTACACTTTCCTACCCCTATTCTGTCACTAGCTATGAGAACATTAGCTTGCCCCTTAGAAGTCCCTGCCTTCTGGCCTTGTCCTTGTCTCTTTGGGCACTCCTTAACAAGGTGCCCCGCCTTACCAAAGTGATAACAACCCCTTTCCACTTTCTACAATCCTTTTTCATGTGACCCACCATTACGAAATTATGGTATTTCCTCTTTTCTTCTTTGGGCTGTACTCCTTAGCCCCAACTCCCTAATTCTGCTTTTTACCATCCTTGTGCAACATGCTAACAAGTCTCTTGAAAGCGGCCTCCATCGTACGAAAATCCGTTCGAGGCTTGAGAGAAAATAAGACGCATGTGAAACCACTGCAGCTAAAGATGGAGATTGGGCACTTCTTTGCCCTTCGACATGTACAGTAGTTTTAACATGCCTACGGAACCATGCCGAAATAGGGATACCCTTTCGAGAGAAATGGTTCGCCGATCAAAAAGGAAAAGAAATCAAGTGGAGAATCAAGAAGATATTTATGGCTTTGGGAAATACGCTTTTCAAAAACAGACTTTTTATTCTAAAATATTTGTTTTTGAGACCTTTTTTCAAAACCATTTTCAAAGTATTTTATGCGATCTTACAACCATATGCTCTAATATCAATTGTGACCCCCCACATTTGTTAAATTCACTCATTAAGGGAATGCATTAAGTTCCATGAAGCGTTATAGGTAAATAAGAACATAATAGCACAAGACAGACATGCAAAATAGCAGCAGAATTAAAAACTTTATTTAAATCAAAACATCATGGTCCCAAATACTTAGTTTACATCATAAGTAACTAATTACATTAATGATCCGTCTTGCCAAAAATATCAGAGTGCTAAAGCATAAAACCATGTTTCCCTATGAAGCCATAAGAGAGTTGACCAGAAGTCAAAGCGATGCATCTATATCCAAAATCCAAGCTAATCTGAAAGAATCCAAATAAACTCTAAACACTTCCACCATGAGAACCTGGGGGGAGGGGGAACGGAAGAGAGAAAAGAGGAAACAAAAAGGGTCAGACATAAAGTCTGGCCAGTCCAGTTACTTTTAAATACAAATAAATAAAAGTATCGTGGCAGGTATATAAAACTGGAAGAACAAGATAACAATAATAATAACAAGTGTGAACTGAGCAAGATAAGATGAACCGAATATATTGCACTTCTTAAATACATGTCTCTGCACCACGCAGATGCTATATCAGAAATAGAATGATCCCTACTAATACCGTTACATTATATTTTCTTGATTATTAGGTTACTTGGGTTAATAACACTCAAGACTTATATGCGCATCGTACCCATTTACTTCCCCATGGATCCACCAAATAGAACATTTGTAGATATCTCTCAATATTGAGATACACCACATGGTAACCCACTCGCATGGTCTCCACCGTAATAAATGCAGTCCCTCATCCTATGTCGGAGTGACATATGGATCTTTATATAACAATGTTACATTTTGCATATATCTGTCACTACTATGCTACGTAAGCGTACGGACTGCCACCATCGATCGAATCAGATTCCTTATCAGAATAATGCAATCTAATCTACGATGCACAACTCAGAGTAGATATGCATGTATCTAGACTATCCGACGTATGTACTGTAAGTGTAGCTCGATGCCTCAATCGCACGTCCTCTAATGTGAACCGAGTTCTGTGATAGGGCTAAACAAGAAACACGGAACTCGGTCGAGAGCTTTTCCATATCTGTTCAGGCCCATCTTTAAAGAGCCTCTATATACAGATATACCTAGGGTCTGTTTTCGTGGTGGCTATGGCCCTACCTCGGCCCCTTCCTCAACTAGTAAAGACTACAAGAGCTAAGCGACCGCCCCTATTAACAATCAATCTAAACATCCATGTGGCATCTACAATCAACCCGTACCTCGATAATAAAAGGTGAAATGGTATCTTGGGTTTAGCTCTAGTCTTTCGCATCCCGCTGGCTGTCGATGATGGATATCCAAAGGTCTACTATCGTTGTTGGTCGTGACCCTCTCTACCTCCTCATGAGGCAACCGTAGAATCACCTTGGTGTCACCTCTTCAAAACATTCAGAATGCATAACTATATCTGCAGTCAAGGCCCACCCACCTAGTAGTTACGTGCAGACCTAACCTCTGCGAGTACAGCATAAGACATCTGTCACCCACACAGAGAACTACAAGGAGCACCTTACGTACTTCAAGAAGCTGCGTGATTCCCCTTCCAGTCCTTTGGAATCGTCATAACAATCAGATGAATGTGCACTCCCATTGTGTCTTATAACACCTCGATGATCTACCTGGTTGGGTTATTCAACCTCAAACGTACGGACTGGTCCATGCGCCTTTCTTTAATATGTTATTAGACGCTATGTCTAAACATTCTTTTACCGCTTGCCTTACCTCACCCAGTTCCCATTTAACTTGGTTATTCCAGTTCATATTGAATTCTTATTCTAATTTACCAAGTTTCTCTTGCTTATTAATTTCAATCATATAACTTAATCCATTTAAGTTTATTAATAAGCCCACAACATGTTATTCTCTAGATTATGGCCCAAGGTCTGTAACCCACAACCTATTTTATATTCTTGCTTGGTTACATAATTACAATAACATGTTCTCCTTAATACGTTATTACGTATATCTCAATTCACATGTTTCCTAATTAACATGTCACTTACCATTTATGATCAAATATAACTTATTTCTTTTACAAGTCTTCCTCATTCTTTCTCATTTTATCCTAAATTCAATTTACACCGTCACTACAACTTATCATTGTTTACTTAGCAGGTTATTATGCATATATAATTCTATCATTTCTATAAGTTATGCTTACCAAACATGGTGTCTTTAATTACATAACTTTATTATATTTTCCACCGGTTATGTATACCACTAGGTGTCTTTAATTACATAACCTTATTGGGTTAAGTTCGTGGGCCAATATGTAAATATTACCCACCCCCTCTATTTTACTTAACCCACTCACTACCCATCCAATTTTACTTAACCCTAACTTAAGTTCATAATCATATAATCCTTATGGATTAAATTAGGTTAAGTAGTCCCGTTCATTACCATGTCCAATTAGGGTTATAATAGGCTAGACCTTCCACATTAGACCTACAATGTGTGGATGCTGGATATGCCGATCGGGTCCGGGAAGTCTTATTCCACAGTTGGGTCTAACCTCGTGTCTTAGCCCGATTCGTATTTGCATATTTAGACCTCTCACATTAGGTTCAACATTAGCGGCTGCTGGATATGCCGGTTGGGTATGGGAAGACTTCCACCACTAATGCAACATAACCTCGTGTCATAAGTGCAATTACAATTCCTAATTGTAATTACTAGACATTCCATTTTTATCCAAATCTACCTATGCCGTTATAGGTGGTTATTTCTCTTTTTCCCTATATTTAATTATATGCCCAATTCACTATTCAAATCAAAGACTTTTACACCCTTTTCAATTCACCTTTTAGTTATGCACCATATGCTCTTTTTTCCAAGTTATAAGTGAAGGCATATATATATATGTTATGCACAAACCCAAATCTACATATTTTCCAATTTACGTCCCTTATCCATATTCACCCATTTCAATACAAGTTATACCCAAATCCATATTCACATATTTTCCAATGTATGCCTAAAATTCATATTCACATACGTCCTAATTTGTGTAAAAACCCGGAAATTCTGAGCCAATTTAAAATTTTTATTTTGGCTATTTTAATGAATTTTGAATATTTAAAATGAATTATTTTAAATAATAGCGTCGAGAAATTTATTTTTGAATAGAATTAGAATGTATAAATATATATAGATCGCCGTTAGAATATAAATATTTATTTTATTTATAAAAGAAATTGAAAATGGCGCGGTAGTTTGAAAATTCGATTTGAAAGTTCAAATGAATGTACCGGGTGCAAAATAAACCGGATTTTAGCGAAACCAAAGATATTTGAATCTATTTGAGAATATCTTTCTAACAAATCCAAAAAATTGAAATTTCATAGCGGGAATCAAAAGATATGCCCAGTTGAAAATTCAGAATAGTCGCTATGGAATTCTGGCCCTTAAAAATAGAAATGTTGCAAATGACCTCGGTTTTCGACGAAACCACTTTTGTTGGATCCGTGATGTCAAGTTATTGCTAGGTTTCAAAATTCGTAATTTTCCGATTCAATATGTAAGCATGGCAAAGGAAAACGCGTTTGGCCAGTTTCAATTGATTTTAATCGACTGGAAATTGGCCATTTTTCAAACAGTCTTAGAATTCGACGAAATCGGTTTTGTTAGGACTGTATCGTCAATACGAAGTTAGAAAATAGTTTTTGGGAATTTTTAGAGTTCATACGTGGCCCCGGTAAATTGAAATGTGCGTTCAAATTCAATATATAGAGTTATATTTTGATTTTGATGAAAACTGATCGAAACGGCCAAACTGGCTTACGATACATATACCATTGTGTTTGGAATGGGGGCAATTAGCTAGGGGCGACAGTCGGTGGATTCGGTTTTGAGTTCGTCCTTCTCTCTCACTTCTATTCGGTGAAAACGAGAAAATAAGATGAAAAAAAGAGAAACAGTGCGACCGCGATGCCCTCCTGCCACCGCCCAAGGCGGCGCCGTCCAACGCGACCCCCCTTTCAGTGCCCCCTCCTCTCACGCTCGACCTCTCCTTTCTCCCCTTCTCCACCATTCTGAAAAGCCCCAAATCCGATAAGAACCATGGCGGTGGGCCCCTCCAGCGACACCAGGCACCACCCGCCGCCACCTGAAGCATCCCCGGCCCCCCAGCGCGTACCCAACACCTCCTCCTTCCTCTAATCAGCTGTAGACCCCTCCTCCACATAAAAATGTGATTTTTATATTTTCCACCTTGGCAAATTACACTCCCAACCCTCCACTGCTTCTTAGCTGCCACCATCCCGCTCCTCCAGTTCCGGGGTGAGTCTTTATTAATTAATTTTAATTATCTATGTTATTAAAACTATGATTTTTAATAGTAGCAACCTTGTTTGGTAATAAAAAATATATAATCTTTATTAGGAATATCATCGAATAAGAAAGGTTACATTTTTAGATAAGAAAGTTTATATTTTTATTCATAGAAAGTTTATATTTTAATTAACATAAAGTTAAGATTTTTAAACCCCTCAAAGATTTGATTTTTATCTATATCAACAGCAAAGAAAGATGAGATTTTTATTCATATGACAGCGATGTAAAGAGGAGATTTTTATTGTGTGGATAGAAAAATAAAAATTGGATTAATCTTTAATGGTACGACATATAAAAAGTTGATTTTTATTTGTTTAAAAGCTTTGATTTTTGTTCATATATATATATATATATATATATATATATATATATATATATATGTGAAGCAAGGGTATGAAGGGGCGACTTTTATAATGAAGTAGTGAAGATATAAAATATAATTTTTATATATGTATAATAGTAAAACTTTGATTTTTATATATGTGAAGTGAAGATAAAAATTCAATTTTTATATATATGAAGGGAAGATAAAGATGTAATCTTCATAGAAGTAGCAATGTAAGAATATGAAATTTATATATAAAAATGAATAATAAAAATGTGATTTTTACTATGAACTGCGGGCAAAGGTAGCGATGGTATCGACGGAAATCAAAACGAAATCTGAACCGTTTAGAAGTAAAGCACGGTGGAGTGGAACCCTCTGTGAGAACTCCTCACTTTAAATCTTGTTTTCTGGTTAAAGTATATACTAGGATTCAGACTGTGCTTAGCAGCACCCGACACCCATCGTCCACAGACCATGGACGACTTGTATGCTTGTTTGATGTGTTGTGAAGTTTGTTTGTGATGTTGATGTGAAATGGATAATAAAACATTCATGTGTTGAAATAAATTAATTATCGTTAAAAATATAATTTTTAACATGAATGTGAATAAATAAATATTCATTTACAAACCAGACGGTTTGTTTATGTACACCTATTTGAAGGACATTGATTGGGATGATAAATTTTACACGTCGCCCAACTGCACAAATAATATTCAGTGTTTGTGGATTGAAACCCCACACGGGTGTTGGGACGATATTTGGCGTACACTAATCCCAATTATTTAATAGTATGTCAATCGATTGGTTGACATACTGTGTAAGTGTTAATTATTTATATTTAATGCTTATGCAGTTGTGTAGTGCACATTGGATGATGGTTGATTATTTATCGTTGCTATTATATACATGTGTTATATGGAATCCATATAATTAACATTATATTGTAATTCATTGGGCCTCATTCCAATTGGGAAAATAAAGAATATTATAAAATAAAGATTCATGTGTTGAATAGAATAAATAGTCATGTGTTGACGATGCTCATGTGTTGAGAATATTCATGTGTTGAAACTTATCATGTGTTGAACGAAATATTTTAACAATAAATTTATGTCTTTATCGTATATGAAATTAGAAACTAACTGCAAACTAGATAAGATGAGTGGTCTCCTAGGTATTGATCTGATGTTGGTTTCGGCCTTCGGGGTTAATATTTAGGGAATCGTTCTCTTACCAATTTACGGTTGGAGTCTGATTAAGAATTAAATGATAGAATTCAAAATTTTATAAAATAAATTAAATAACAAAAATAGTCATGTGTTGACAGTACTCATGTGTTGAGATTAGTCATGTGTTGAAAGAAATATCGATTCGTGTGTTGAATAGAATATTATCCATTTGTTGAATAGACTAACAAAGTTATTGAAAAATATAAAGCCATGTTGATTAGAGATGCGCTATTTTGACAAGAACGATATTTATATCGATTATATTCGTTCTTATAATGATTATAGAAAGGGAAGTGATTTCAAAATATAACGTTTTGAAAATATTGTCATTTGTATATCGATGATGTGGAATATTCAATTTTGATTCGAAATTGAATATGAACTTGAAATCGTTTCGAAAACGAATTTAAAACGATTTGTAAAATACGTTTTAAAAGGAAATCGACAAAATATATAATATATATATTATATATATAATGGTCTGAATAGAATGCGCCGCGCCGCGGCAGTTCGTGAATTTCAACCATTGACTTCGAATGGACATATGGGAGATCCGACTGTCGGATACTCCTAAACCGGAATCGTTAGGTTCGTATCGTAAAGAGATTTCCAATGAATATTAGAAATTTGAAATCTAACGGTTGGATTTGGAATTATGTCCAAATCAAATTTGGAAAAGGTCGCTGTAAGTGCAGTACGGTGGCAGTTATTGAAAACCGACTGTACGGGCCTTGATAAAATTATTAAAAACATTAATAATTTGTGTAAAATCATAATAAATGATTTGGAAAGAACTGGGATGAAAAATCCCATATTTGAAAAGATAAAATGTATTTTTATAAAAATGAACTAGTTTTGAACTAGAATTATAAATTCAATATTTTTAAAATAAATGAACTGGATTTGAAATGGTTTTAAAAATAACCAGAATTTCCAACATGTGAATTGGAATGGATTTGAATCGAAATTATCTTTGGAATAATTCGATGATTAGATTCGGGATTATATGAATATTGTTATGGATATTTGGAAGATATATTTTATATCGTTATTTCCAATACGATATTTGTTGATTTCAGAATTTGATATTGAATATAAGTCGATATATTTTCTATTCAGAGCCTTATATTTAATATCAAGTGAGATTTGGGTTTGTCGTGAGTGGTGTCTTCGTTAAAACTGTCCTTGAACCCAGTTGAGGAAAGATAAAATCTTTTTATTTAGATTTAATGAAGTATACCAAATAATTAATATATTTGATTGGAATTGAATTAGAATTTGTTTTTGGGTTTATCATGTAACACCCCGTGTATTCTATAACAGTGAAATTCACAAATTAAAAGTATAATTAATTTCAAATCAAAGAATTAAGGGAAACGGGATACGCCATTGCGATCGTCTTGGAATTCTGCTTGAAATAGAGTCCGAGTTTGCGTAAAACGGACTCCGTATGAAGAAGTTATGGCCTCCGGAAGTTTCAGAATTCAGTTTAAAATTCAAACAGACCAAAACTGCCCAGAAAAAACCAATTCAAAATTCAAAATCGGGTCGGATTGGCCAGGGCGGGAAAATTCCCGCCCAAGGCACCTAGGTCGACTTGGCAGTCGACCTGGGGCTAACCAGGTCGACTGGGCAGTCGACCTGGGTCACCCGTGTCGACTGCCAAGTCGACACGGTGTCGACTGGGGTGTCGACCTGGCCCCTGAGCCAGGACGAACCCAGCCCACCCTGGCTGGCCTGGTCTGTGTTTGGTCGATTTTCTGAGCCTTGCCTTGTCACTAGGGCTAGGTGTCAGCTCCTGGTTGGTCTCTCCTTCGAACGAACGGCTATTATTAAACCAAGCTCCATCGACGGTCTAAATCAACTCACAAACTCTATAAAAAGGACCTAAGACTCACCCTAATTCACACAAACAAAAATGGAGATGAGACCGTCATGCTGTTGAGGAGAGACTAAAAATAGCCTTCAGGAATAGAGAGACAATTAAGAGATAATTTGAAAGCTTAAAGCAACACCAATCACATCAAAACAACGCCTACAACAAAGGATAGCATCTCCAATTTCAAAATTCAGATTCCTGAATTGAAGATTCGTCATATGTTGTAAGTAGAGTGCTATTCCGATGTGAATAATTAATTGCGTTTGATTTGTGTAAAATGCGAAATGGAATTGTGGCGATAATAATCTATATTTGTATGTTATTTTGATTCTAAACGATTTGGAAATGTTATGGTATACGATTGGATTCATACAAGTATATGACTTACGTTGACAACCATATGTTGTGGTATTTTATTTGGGATTCATGCAAGTATATGATTCACTATTATGCCAATATGATGTACATACTTTTATGATCACTTTTAGTGTGTAATTGGATAAGACTAAGTACTATAGTTTATATGAATCTATGTTGGAATTAGCAAATCATACCTTTGTATTAGAAACAAAAGTAAGCACCTTTATGAACATGACTAAACTATGTTTGGTATTATGCCTAGTTGAAACATGTTTTAGGCCTAAGTTGTTATCAAAACCATATGGTGATATATGTGACACAATTAAGTTAGATTTACATTCCAATTGCAAGTTTACATGAATAGAATGATTCATGTTTAAGTATTTATGCCATGATTACATGAATAGAATGATTTATGTTTAAGTATTATTTATGCCATGATTATATGAATAGAATGATTCATGTTTAAGTATTGTTTATGCCATAATCATATGAATATAATGATTCATGTTTAAGTATTGTTTATGCCATGATTATATGAATAGTATGATTCATGTTTAAGTATTGTTTATGCCATTACAATGCAAGTTCACATGTGCCTAATTCATTTTAATTGAATCGTTATGTTGCAAGTTCAAGCGTTCATACTCCCCTTTTTATGTTACCTTATAAACACCATGTTATAGGCCTCCCCTTTTCATATGGCTAAGTTGGGTTTAAATGTTAAACCCAACATATCTTATATTGTAGCGAACGTGTAAAACGGGGGTAATGATGTTTGGGTTAAAATATAGAACATATGTGTTGGCATGTTTGACGCATGCCAACAACCTTGAAAAAAAACAATTAAGTGGCATAAATAAAGTTTAACCAATAAAGATAAATTTGAATAATGGGCCGCAAATATTTACATATAAAAAGGAAAGAGACAAAATATGTAAATGTAGAAAATACGATGTGTTTAACCCGAGGTTGGATTGAGTTGTGACGTAAACCTGCCCGGAACCGCCCGGCTGTCCAGTAGTCACAACAATACCTATCCAATGTGGGTGGTTAAACATGGAGCCCAACAAGGACCCGAGGTTAGACTGAGTTGTGGCGTAAGACTGCCCGGACCCAACCGGCAACAGGCAGCCACAACAATACCTGTCTAATGTGAGAGGTCGAGGCTTTAATAAGACAATTAAGGCTGAGTCAGGATTGATAGGATAAAGTAAATTGAATTAATACTTAATCAAAATGAAACATGCTAAACTATACAGACTGATTGGGGGTTAGGTTCATAAAACACTTAACCAACTTAGCATGTTGGTTAGAAATAGAAAACCTAGTAGCGGGGGACCCTTTTCAGCAGTAACCCTACAAGGTGTATCAGGATACCCTGAACTAGGCAGGGTGGGGCACGATTACTGGGCTGACTGTAAGAGGTCAAATCGACGGCGGTGGTGCAGCAGTGTAGGTTCTAACGGGGTGCGGGCGTGCACACACTCCGGCGCAGAAAAATAAGGCACTGGGCACCAGTAGCATACCTGTGCATTCTAGAATTGTGTCGGGCCGCCACCATGGGACTTGATACACCCCATGGTGGGACCAGCATAGGTAACTACAACAATGGGGGCCGTAAGACACATGTAACTATGCGAGTAGGAGCCGATCATCGGAAAATGGATCACTTCACCCTGATTATGCGGTGCCTGTTGGGAACTAGTTTATATGGGTACAGAGATTAATATGGGGTACGATAGTATATTCGACTCCAGACAACTTAACTTAGTATGTGGTGCTTTCCCATTTCCAGTTTATACTTATCATACCCAGTTCTTTATTCATAGACTGAATAGTCCTAGACTTACTCAGGGTTTATGTCTGACTCTACTTTTCTTTCGTCTTCCTTTCTTCCGTTTCGCCCCCCCCCCCCCAGGTCCACAGGGAGGGAATACCGCAGCTTGACCAGTTTTCACATCCAACTTGAAGGGAAAGAATGTATTGCTTGGATCTTTTTCGTTTTGGACTATGGCTATGGACAACAATTATGGGACTTTTGCAGTTTATTTATGTTTTCTTTATGCTTCTTTACATAATGTAATCAAGACAGTTATGAAGATGTTATGTTTTTGGAAGTATTGTAAGACAATTATGGCATGGTTTGTGTAACATGTATTTCAATGAAATAAAAGTTGTTGTTGTTTTCCGCTGTTCAAAAATATGTGTTCTTATATCTGTCTTGTATATCTATGACTTATACTTATAAACCTCCACCAAAATTAGGGCATTCCCTTTGAGAGTGACCCTAACGGAGGTGGGGTGTTTCACTTGGTATCAGAGCATAGGTTTACCAGATAAGATAAAAAGTTTTGAAAATTTATTTTTCAAAAAGAAGATTTAATGAAGCATTTTTTTAAAAGATAAAATATTATTTTATTTTAAAAAGGCAAAGTCCCCCAAAGCCATAAGTACTATCTCTTATCCTTCGTTTTGAATCTATCCTTTTTGTTTCAGCATGTCCGAAGAACTTAACTTGCCAGAGGGTATACCAATACCTGGTTGGTTTAGACGATTCTTAGAAGCAAGGGCCACTCAGCCAGGTCCTACCGTTCCTCCTCCCCCAGCTGCAGGAAATCATCCAGCTGCAGTAGCACCTCTTCCTCCACCTCCTCCGCGGGGAAACACTTTTGCTAAGATATGTAAAGATTTTAAAGCTATGGGAGGAAAGGATTTTCATGGAACTGAGTCCTTCGTGGTAGCTAGAAATTGGCTGAAAGAAACCGAGGACTTATTCGTCATCTTTGAGGTAGAAGATAGGCAGAAAGTACAACTGGCAGTGTGGCTATTAAAGGGCGAGGCTTCCTATTGGTGGGAAGTCACTATTGCAGAAAGACCAGTGGAAACATGGGAGGACTTTAGGGCAAGGTTTGAGGCTCAGACGCGGAAAGGAGTTTGCAGTTGGAAAAATTCTTATTTCTTAAGCAAGGGAACAAGACAGTCAAAGAGTATGTTAATCATTTCGATGAGTTGGCTAGGTTCGGACTGGACCTAGTCAACACCCCGCACAAGAAGGCTCTCCGTTTTGTCAAAGGGTTGAATGAGCCATTACACAGTTTGGCCATGACCCATATACCCATGGGAGCTACATATGAAAGGTTGGTACAGATGGCATTGCTGAACGAAGAGGATAAGGGCAAGAAGGAGACAAAGGCAGAAAGCTCTCAAGGGAAGAAATAGGGTTTACAGCCTAAGAAAACAGACTTTAAGAAGGGCGGGAAAGACAACAAAGAGAAGAGGAAGTGTAATTTCTGTGGAAAAGTGGGGCACTTAGTGAAAGATTGCCGGAAAAAGAAGGCCAAGATGAATGGTGGGTGCTTTTATTGCGGTGAGACAGGCCACATGGCTAAGGATTGCCCAAAGAAACGAGGACAGGGGCAGAGGGCTGGATCCACCTCGGGGGCACAGGTTCATGTGCTAGAGGCGCCACCTCTGCAACAACGAGGTATAAATACTTCTGTAGAAAGTGTAGCTTATCTTTATGATCACCCCGTTCACACTTTATTTGATTCTGGCGCATCACACTCCTTTATCTCGTCTGCTTTAGTAGAATCTCTGCACCTAAAATCTAGTATGGTAGAGGACCCTTTAATTGTTTCAAACCCAATTGGGGGCCCAGCTCATTTGTCTATGATCTGTTTGGGATTGAAAATTTCTATTCTAAGCATAGAATTTAAATGTAGTGCCTTTGTTTTGGGCTTTTCGGGATATGGTTTGATTTTTGGCATGGATTGGCTATCCAGTAATGGGGCCATCCTTGATTGTGAGAAAAGGGTTGTTAGGCTCCTGACCCAGCTCGGTAACACTTTGGAAATTACTTGTAATCCCTCGTATGCGGTTATGCTTAGTTATCTTGAATCGCTAGATGCCTCTGTCGACAATTTACAATCGGTTAGAGTGGTCCAGGAATATCCGGATGTCTTCGAAGAGGTGAAGGGCTTGCCTCCGAAGCGGGAGATAGACTTCCGCATATATCTTGTAGATAATGCAAAGCCCGTTGCGTTGCCCGTTAGACACATGGCTCCACGGGAAAGGAAAGAGCTCAGTAAACAGATTAAAGAGCTTCTAGAGAAGGGGTTCATTAGAAGAAGCATTTCAGAATGGGGTGCTCCAGTGGTGTTCGCTACAAAGGCGGATGGTTCACTCCGTCTATGTGTTGACTATAGGGAGCTCAACAAGCTAACGAAAAAGTGTAACGTCTCGAATTTTTGTCGGTCGAATTTGAATATTTAAAACAGTTTAAATATTGAATTCAAAATATAAATGGATTTATATATTAATAAGAATGAAGTTGAACGTATATAAATATATATTAATTATAATCGAGCTCAGAACGACCCTGTAGTTCGTAATTTAACGTTCTGAACTTCAACTGAGTGTACCGGACTCATTTTAAATCAGATTTCTACGAAACAAGAAACGCTGGAATCTGTTGAACTGTATTTTTATAACAGAAGTGAAAAATCAAGATTTCGGCGTATCAGTTACAAGATATGCCCAAATCAAATATTCGAAAAGTCGCTATGAAATCGTATATCGACCATAACGTTTTATTCGATATAACTAGATATCGGATACGAATTTGGACGGGGTTCTTTTGGGACATAGTGATAATTTAATTTTTAGAATTTTACTGTAATTTTTAATTAATTAAATATGCAACTTTTTATTTGGGGTATTTTGCACCCTCTATAAATATTTCGGGGTTTCAAAATATGAATCAACCTACCGATATTATTATATTTTTGGGATCGTGATACCTCGTTGAGCACAACTGTACTTTTACTTCTGTCCATAGCGATCCATAAATAAACAGAACTTTATATATATGATACGACATAAACTTTAACTTTCGAGAATGGTATACACGATCTGCATCTCCCTAAATATTGAATAGGATGACCTATATGCATGTCCTTCTCTTTAAAGTATGGGACGCTTGTCGAAACATAATAATAAAGGGCCAAAACCATTATTTAAAAACGGTACAAGACGTGTATAGACTACCTACATAAATACTCAAGTCATTTTCACGCAGACCAAAGTTTCCAAACCCATACTCTAAACGCAATATGCTATATATGTACTACAACCTACCTATAACTAAAAATCAGTGCATACTTACTTTCCAGGACTTCATGCCGAAGTAATAGTGCACTGTACCCAAAAATGAACATAAATATCTCTACTATAAGACTAATAGCATGCACGTCCTTCCTATCTAACACCTACGGAAGAAATGAGACCATACCCTACGACATGTGCTTAAATGGAAAAACATATCAACCTATATACGTGAGTGCCATAACCTATACGCACATCCTACTGCATACTAACGATTTGACGTCATAATTATCTCTCAATTCTTCTTTTATATATATAACCACTGCCCTCGTTTTCTTCTTCGTGCTTCAGAGAACATGCCAAACCATACACTAATGGCTTGTCGAAAATCAAAACCAGATTCAACTCCACACATAAAAATCTAAAACAATAAATATACAAACTCGCGATGGCCTTTCCACCGACGCCTGCAAGTATAAAAGTGGGGTTCGCCAACGTTCTTGGTTGCTGGAGCTTGAGAAATGGGAACCACGGCTGTAGCAGGAGGTCTAGGTTTAGCATGGTTCGGCTGAGTTGTACGTAAAGGAGTGGAGGTGCTCGAGATAACATGAAGGAGCTGTACGTGGTAAAGGTTGAAGTGTTTGAAGTTTTAGGCTTGTACAGGGAATTGCGTGAAGATGGCCGAGGGTAGTTGGTTGAAATGGAGAGTGGGATAGAAGCATCAAGGGATGGTCAGTACGGATAGTAGTCGGCGAGACGATAAATACGGGGATTTTTAAAGGGGGAGTTTCGGTGTTCAGGCGAGATTGGTGGAGCAGTTGGGTACAAGGAAGATTATACTGGGAGTAGTTTGGTTGCGTGCATTTGGATTTTGTGAAAGATAGAAGAACAAACGAAGACGTGAATCAGTAGAAAGCACCGGATATAATCAACTGACGCAAATCGTTGTTTAACGGTTAACGCGCAAAGGTGAGTAAATTCACTCACTCTGATCTATTTAAAATATTTTATTTTATTTTAATATTTGATTGAATGCTGTGTGATGGCCGTTTAGGTAGATTACAATTAAATTGATTAAAAATATTTATATCGTTGCATATTGATATTGATCCCCTCGATTATAATATTCCATTGTATGAAATTCGTGTTATTGGTATTGACTGACATCTGTGGATGGAGGAAACCGGTTAGAGGAATCAAATCGGATTCCTCATTATTTGTATGTACTGTTTGTTTTATATTATTTATATATACACGGTCTGAACCTAAATAACATTATTAAGAATTAAAAGTAAAATTCGACGAGGTCGAACGTATCAAAGTAAGTTATTTTAGGGATTATAATCTGATAGGATAGCTAATATTTAGATTTAAACCAACAAATTATAATAGGATATGAAACCAATATTTAGTAATAAACTTGATATTGATTTAATAAGAACCTGACTTAGAAACAGAGTTTATCAGATGAAAGAGGATGTAGCAGCATATTACAGTAGCTATAAAATAGAATATAGCAGCATATTACAGTAGCTATAAAAGAGGATATAGCAGCATATTACAGTAGCTATAAAAGAGGAGATAGCAGCGTATTGCATTAGTTAAAATATAACGGTTTTAAAGTAAGTCGATAAGTTATAATGTTTTAAAAATACTGAGCATGATAAGGAAAGTGATATAGTTTTAAAGAAATTAGAACCCGTTGTACGTTGGTTGAGTTGAGTAACTTTCGACGTGTCAATCTGATGTTGGTTTCGGCCTTCGGGGTTGATACTTAGAAATTTATTCACTTAACTGATTTATAACGAGGAACTAATAGAGTAGAAGTGAAGGGAAGTAAGGAAGAGTTTATAAAAATATAGGAAACTAGAAAGTCAGTATTAAATAAAAGGGTCAGTGTTTGTGAATGGATGTTTGTTTTACTTCGATAGTTAAATAACCGACTATCGAAGTGCTTTGACCATCGTTGTCAATACGGAGAGACCGGTTGGATATATTATCTGAAAACCACTACGTATAGGCATAACGCTGCGAATTATATTATGCCGAAGAAGATTTAAGACGGAGTTAAATGCAAGGGTCGTCCTGTTCCAGAGTGATGCTTTATGTTTGTCCAGTCCCAGGACAACTTGTATGGACGAGTGTCTGACAGAGTATACCTAACAAATCACGTATGATTGATCTCTTAAAGGTATTACGTCTGGTGGCGGAGGAATTCGTTCCTCTTAGCTTTATATACCCGTGATATGTTTGGGAATCGATTAGTGAATTGACGGGTTTGACGATGTGGCATTCAAAGTGAATGGTGATCAGATGTTCTGAAGATAGCCGTAGCCTCTAGCCTCACAAACCGGGATGACAGAAGTTGGGCTGGGCAGCATGGCTAGTTGGGTCATACCCAAGCAGGGTGTATTGTCACCGATCTAGAGAAAATTCATATTTATACTTCTTTCCGATTCTGTATCTTCGGATGACGGTTGGATGGCCTACAACCGTGGTGATAATATATTCGCGACACTCAAGCTAAATGAGTGAGCGGTCATGTGTGGCCGGGTTGCAAGACGTTCTTGTTGAACCCTGAGTGTATCCCCTCTAGAGTACACTATTCAGAAGGTGCTCCCATACCTTGTCAGTTGAAATCCATTATCCGATAAGCGCCCTGCGGTTTATGATTTTATACTATATATATGTGGAGCGTGAGATGCAAGCGTTCTGCTACTTGATGATTTAATTGAGTAGACATTATTATAATATCACTGAAGTTTGATATAAAAATATGTTGGGTTATAGTAAGGTAAAAACCGTCCATGTTTATGTGTGGGTTGGTCTTACTATCACCTTCTTGTTTGGAAAAGGATTTTCAAAGTTAAACAGTATGGTTGGAATTTACTCACACCAGTCCCATGACTGACCCAGAGTTTATTTTGTTTGTTTTCCCTAAACTCTTGGGTGCCCAAATTTGTACGGGCAGTCAAGTGTTTCAGGCTTTGCAGATTCACTTGGAGGAGCTCAAAAGCAGGAAGCTTCACCATTAGTTATATAGAGTTTTTCCGCTGTGATATGATGAATTGTACTTTGATAATGGTATGTATATACAATACAGTTTTGTATTCAAAGTTATGTTATATAATACATCTTATTTTGTTCCGCTGCGAGTTTCGTGTTACTCTGATTCTGTTCAGTTGTGATCTTCTTCTTCTTCTATTCTATTAGTTCTATCTTTTCTTTCTCACCCTCTAAATTCTTCTATTAATGTCCTGGTGTTTTCGATGCTTGAATAGTCAACAGTGTGTTTTTATGTTGATTTTCTGGGTCGAAAATCCCGCCATTACAAAAAGAATAGGCACCCTCTCCCCAGAATTGACGATCTGTTTGATCAGCTTGTAGGAGCGTCTGTTTTCTCCCAACTCGATTTAGCGACCGGTTTTCATCAGCTAAGGGTGGCTGAAGATAGCATTGATAAAACGGCATTCAGAACCCCAGACGGCTTCTTTGAATGGCTTGTCATGCCTTTCGGCTTGACAAACGCCCCTGCTTACTTCGTGGACCTAATGAGTAGGGTGTTCAGAGATTTCCACAATAAGTTCGTAGTGGTCTTCGTAGACGATATCCTTATCTTCTCAAAGAGTGAAGAGGAACATGCTCAGCACTTAAGGGCAATCATGGAAACTCTGCGAGTCCATCAGCTAAAAGCCAAATTCTCCAAATGCCACTTTTGGAGAGAGGAAGTAAGATTTCTTGGGCACATAGTATCCAAGGAAGGGTTAGCTGTAGACCCAGCTAAGGTAGTAGCGGTGCAGGATTGGAAGACACCAAAGAACGCAACAGAGGTCCGAAGCTTTCTCGGGCTAGCAGGCTTCTATCGAAAATTCATCAGAGACTTTGCAAAGATATCAGCTCCGCTCACGAAGTTGACCAAGAAGAATCTAGTGTTCAATTGGGACTTGGATTGCGAGTTTGCTTTCCAGCGACTGAAAAGGGCTCTTACAACAGCCCCAGTTTTAACGTTGCCAGATGGAAGCAAGATGTTCACAGTTTATACAGATGCATGTGGGACAGGGCTAGGCGCTGTCTTAATGCAAGAAGGAAGGGTAGTAGCTTATGGCGGGAGACAATTGAAAGTGCATGAAAAGAACTACCCGACCCACGATCTTGAGTTAGCTGCCATCGTCTTTGCACTCAAGTCTTGGCGACACTATCTCCTAGGTGAGAAGCTCGAACGTTACACTGACCATAAATCGTTGAAATACCTTTTCTCGCAGAAGGACCTTAACTTGAGGCAACAGAGGTGGATGGAGTTTCTTGCCTCGTATGATTTCGAGATCTCCTATACTCCGGGCAAAGGCAACGTAGTGGCAGATGCGTTGAGCCGAAAGAAACTGACCCTAAGCCCGCTGTTTGTTGAAAGACAAAGCCTAGAGTTTATAGCCAGCTTTGACTTTAGGCCCTCCTCCAATTTTGTACCAGGCTTGCTAGCATCTCTCGAAGTACACCCGACTTTAGTGGACTCAATAGGGACAGCACAACGCGAAGACCCTCAGCTTGTGGAGACGATTGATAGGCTAATTAGGGGTGAGACTTCGAGTTACCTCAACAGATACTCCATCGACGATAAGGGTTGGCTAAGGCGAGACGGAAGACTATGCGTCCCACAGACAAGGGATTTAGTAAAGAAGGTTCTCGAGGAAGCACATCACTCCAAGATGACGATACATCCGGGCGGAGATAAAATGTACAAGGACATAAAAAGAACTTTCTTTTGGAACGGCATGAAGAAGGACGTGGCAGATTTCGTTTCTAAGTGTATGGTGTGCCAACAAGTTAAGGCAGAACAGAAAAAGCCTGGCGGTCTGCTCCATCCTCTAGAGGTCCCGCAGTGGAAGTGGGATAGCATCTCAATGGACTTCGTTGATGGGCTGCCTAGGTCTAGGAGAGGCAACACTAGCATTTGGGTAATAGTAGATAGGTTTACTAAAAGCGCCCACTTTTTACCTGTCAAAAGTAAAAGAACTGCCTCATCCCTAGCATCTCTTTACCTCAAGGAAATTGTTCGACTCCATGGAATACCATCCAACATTGTTAGTGACCGAGACCCTATCTTCACAAGTGAGTTTTGGCGGAGTCTGCAAGAAGTGGCAGGCACACATTTATGCTTAAGCACAGCCTATCATCCCCAAACCGACGGCCAAACAGAAAGAGTGAACAGAGTTTTGGAGGACCTTTTAAGACTGTGCGTCCTAAACTTCGGAGGGACATGGGAAGACCATCTTCCTTTAGGGGAATTTGCCTACAACAACAGCTATCAAGCAACCATCGGAATGGCGCCCTTCGAAGCTTTATATGGAAGACCGTGCCGATCACCCACTTGTTGGTGGGAGTCTACCGATAAGCTCATACTTGGACCAGATATGATCCGAGAGACTTCAGAGAAAGTAGACTTAATACGAATAAGGATGAAGACGGCCCAAGACAGACAAAAGTCCTACGCCGACAAGAGGAGGACCGACCTTGAATTTGAGGTTGGGGACAGAGTTTTTCTTAAGGTATCTCCACTAAGGAACGTTGTTCGTTTTGGAACCACAGGAAAGCTAGCACCAAGGTTCGTGGGGCCATTTCCTATCATCGAGAAAATTGGGAAAATGGCCTATAGATTAGAGCTACCCGAAAAGCTGGCCGGAGTTCACAACGTCTTTCACGTTTCACATCTCCGAAAATGTCTACATGAGTCTGCTGAAGTGGTAGAGCCAAATATCCTAGAAGAAGCTGAAGTGGAACGCGAAGCAATCGTAAGGAAAGTTCCAACCCGCATATTAGGAACGGAAGTGAAGAAGCTACGCAACCGCGAAGTCAAGCTCGTCAAAATTCAGTGGAGCGACGCCGAAGGAGATGCAACTTAGGACACTGGAGCTAGAATACGCGCAGCCTACCCTTTTCTTTTCGAGGGTACATCTTTGATCTTTCTTTTTCCTTAAGTTGCGCTTTTATCTATCTTTTTAGGTATATCTCCTCGACCTTATCTTTTAGGAAGAAACTCTTTGGATGAAAACATGTAATTGAAACATGTTATGGATGATGGTTGCAAGTGGTTGCAAGTGATTGCTAGTGGTTGCTCGTGGTTGCATATACACACACAATCTAGGTTTTAGATCGGCTCAGTCACTTCATATTGCATATGCATATATGTTTGCATTCGTATATGGTTGAACTTTAATGTGTTGTCATATGGATGTTGCATTTGTATGCATGATTGTTCACTCATGTAGAATCATGAATAGGAGAATTTGCATACATAATGGATTCATGGCACTTACATAATTCGCATTAAGGAGGTCAACTGAATCAGTAAACCGCCTGATTTTTGCATTAGATAAGTACATGTACACACACACTTCGCATATGATCATGAAGCATTAGAAGTCTTTTAAGGACAATGGATGCTCGTGTTTGATGGATGAGTAGATGGATGTTTGGATGTTAGGATATACATTCTTCCTGAACTTGAAGATTTCGGGGACGAAATCCTTTTTAAGTGGGGGAGAATGTAACACCCCGTGTATTCTATAACAGTGAAATTCACAAATTAAAAGTATAATTAATTTCAAATCAAAGAATTAAGGGAAACGGGATGCGCCATTGCGTTCGTCTCGGAATTCTTCTTGAAATAGAGTCCGAGTTCGCTTAAAACGGACTCCGTATGAAGAAGTTATGGCATCCGGAAGTTTCAAAATTCAGTTTAAAATTCAAACAGACCAAAACAGCCCAGAAAAACCAATTCAAAATTCAAAATCGGGCCGGATTGGCCAGGGCGGGAAATTTTCCGCCCAAGGCACCCAGGTCGACTTGGCAGTCGACCTGGGGCTAACCAGGTCGACTGGGCAGTCGACCTGGGTCACCCGTGTCGACTGCCAAGTCGACACGGTGTCGACTGGGGTGTCGACCTGGCCCCTGAGCCAGGTCGAACCCAGCTCACCCTGGCTGGCCTAGTCCGTGTTTGGTCGATTTTCTGAGCCTTGCCTTGTCACTAGGGCTAGGTGTCAGCTCCTGGTTGGTCTCTCCTTCGAACGAACGGCTATTATTAAACCAAGCTCCATCGATGGTCTAAATCAACTCACAAACTCTATAAAAAAGGACCTAAGACTCACCCTAATTCACACAAACAAAAATGGAGATGAGACCGTCATGCTGCTGAGGAGAGACTAAGAATAGCCGTCAGGAATAGAGAGACAATTAGGAGATAATTTGAAAGCTTAAAGCAACGTCAATCACATCAAAACAACGCCTACAACAAAGGATAACATCTCCAATTTCAGAATTCAGATTCCTGAATTGAAGATTCGTCATACGTTGTAAGTAGAGTGCTATTCCGATGTGAATAATTAATTGCGTTTGATTTGTGTAAAATGCGAAATGGAATTGTGGCGATAATAATCTATATTTGTATGTTATTTTGATTCTAAACGATTTGGAAATGTTATGGTATACGATTGGATTCATACAAGTATATGATTTACGTTGACAACCATATGTTGTGGTATTTTATTTGGGATTCATGCAAGTATTTGATTCACTATTATGCCAATATGATGTACATACTTTTATGATCACTTTTAGTGTGTAATTGGATAAGACTAAGTACTATAGTTTATATGAATCTATGTTGGAATTAGCAAATCATACTTTTGTATTAGAAACAAAAGTAAGCACCTTTATGAACATGACTAAACTATGTTTGGTATTATGCCTAGTTGAAACATGTTTTAGGCCTAAGTTGTTATCAAAACCATATGGTGATATATGTGACACAATTAAGTTAGATTTACATTCCAATTGCAAGTTAACATGAATAGAATGATTCATGTTTAAGTATTTATGCCATGATTACATGAATAGAATGATTCATGTTTAAGTATTATTTATGCCATGATTATATGAATAGAATGATTCATGTTTAAGTATTGCTTATGCCATAATCATTTGAATAGAATGATTCATGTTTAAGTATTGTTTATGCCATGATTATATGAATAGAATGATTCATGTTTAAGTATTGTTTATGCCATTACAATGCAAGTTCACATGTGCCTAATTCATTTTAATTGAATCGTTATGTTGCAAGTTCAAGCGTTCACACTCCCCTTTTTATGTTACCTTATAAACACCATGTTATAAGCCTCCCCTTTTCATATGGCTAAGTTGTGTTTAAATGTTAAACCCAACATATCTTATATTGTAGCGAACATGTAAAACGGGGGTAATGATGTTTGGGTTAAAATATAGAACATTTGTGTTGGCATGTTTGACGCATGCCAACAACCTTGAAAAAAACAATTAAGTGGCATAAATAAATTTTAAACGATAAAGATAAATTTGAATAATGGGCCGCAAATATTTACATATAAAAAGGAAAGAGACAAAATATGTAAATGTAGAAAATACGATGTGTTTAACCCGAGGTTGGATTGAGTTGTGACGTAAACCTGCCCGGAACCGCCCGGCTGTCCAGTAGTCACAACAATACCTATCCAATGTGGGTGGTTAAACATGGAGCCCAACAAGGACCCGAGGTTAGACTGAGTTGTGGCGTAAGACTGCCCGGACCCAACCGGCAACAGGCAGCCACAACAATACCTGTCTAATGTGAGAGGTCGAGGCTTTAATAAGACAATTAAGGCTAAGTCAGGATTGATAGGATTAAGTAAATTGAATTAATACTTAATCAAAATGAAACATGCTAAACTATACAGACTGATTGGGGGTTAGGTTCATAAAACACTAAACCAACTTAGCATGTTGGCTAGAAATAGAAAACCTAGTAGCGGGGGACCCTTTTCAGCAGTAACCCTACAAGGTGTATCAGGATACCCCGAACTAGGCAGGGTGGGGCACGATTACTGGGCTGACTGTAAGAGGTCAAATCGACGGCGGTGGTGCAGCAGTGTAGGTTCTAACGGGGTGCGGGCGTGCACACACTCCGGCGCAGAAAAATAAGGCACTGGGCACCAGTAGCATACCTGTGCATTCTAGAATTATGTCAGGCCGCCACCATGGGACTTGATACACCCCATGGTGGGACCAGCATAGGTAACTACAACAATGGGGGCCGTAAGACACATGTAACTATGCGAGTAGGAGCCGATCATCGGAAAATGGATCACTTCACCCTGATTATGGGGTGCCTGTTGGGAACTAGTTTATATGGGTACAGAGATTAATATGGGGTACGATAGTATATTCGACTCCAGACAACTTAACTTAGTTTGTGGTGCTTTCCCATTTCCAGTTTATACTTATCATACCCAGTTCTTTATTCATAGACTGAATAGTCCAAGACTTACTCAGGCTTTATGTCTGACTCTACTTTTCTTTCGTCTTCCTTTCTTCCGTTCCCCCCCAGGTCCACAGGGAGGGAATACCGCAGCTTGACCAGCTTTCACATCCAGCTTGAAGAGAAAGAATGTATTGCTTGGATCTTTTTCGTTTTGGACTATGGCTTTGGACAGCAATTATGGGACTTTTGCAGTTTATTTATGTTTTCTTTATGCTTCTTTACGTAATGTAATCAAGACAGTTATGAAGATGTTATGTTTTTGGAAGTATTGTAAGACAAATATGGCATGGTTTGTGTAACACGTATTTTAATGAAATAAAAGTTGTTGTTGTTTTCCGCTGTTCAAAAATATGTGTTCTTATATCTGTCTTGTATATCTGTGACTTATACTTATAAACCTCCACCAAAATTAGGGCATTCCCTTTGAGAGTGACCCTAACGGAGGTGGGGTGTTTCATATCATGAGCGGTGTTTTAAATAACACTTGTTCTTTAACCCGATTATAAATGGAATGTGAATTGGGTTTATTGTGAACTGTGTTTTTAATGACATCCGTTCTTTAACCCGATTTACAGTAGCATATGATTTGGAACTTAAAAATCTTTTTATAAAGATTTAATGGGATTTTCCAAAGTTAAATAATCAGTGATATTGATTTTTGGGAAGATTAAAACTAAGAGGAGCTTTAATGAATCTTTAATCAGATTAAAATAGGAATTGATAATTTGAATTATCAAATTTGGAAGATGATCGAGAACAGAGTATCACCAGTTTTGCTCTGAGCGATAGTTAAATCTTTAATTAGATTTAAACGTAAAATGGTAACTAAATTTACCGACAACACCGTGGTGTTAGTCATGGGGTAATAACAGTTTTGTTCCATGGGATGAATAGGTTAGGATTGGGAAATAATATAAATAATTACTTCGGTGTGGTCCGCTAATCCCGACTAGTTTGGAAAACCATAATTTGGTTTGAAATGACATCCAAAGGAGGATTAAAGAATAAATTTTAAAGAATTTATCTTTGATAAAATTAATGGTAACCTTACTCTAAGAATATGAAATTTAGAAACTAGCTGTAGGTCAGCAAAGAGGAATGGTTTCCTAGGTATTGATCTGATGTTGGTTTCGGCCTTCGGGGTTAATATTTGGGGAATTGCTCTCTTACTAATTTACGGTTAATGACTGATGGATTGGAACGAGGCGTATGTTGTGTTTTCAGGCACTTGTTTATTATATATGCGAGTTATTCGGAAAGGCTGGGTCGAATAACTGTTTCGACGATAAGTCGAAGATGAAGACGGTGGTCGAAGACCGGAGGTCTTCACATCATTTGGATAATTGCTGATGATCTTGATTGGGCTGTGCACCCAAGAAGATGGAAATAGTTAGTGATCGTCCAGATGTATTTGGAGATCAATGGATATGCGAGGTATAAAGTGCCTCCGGTTTCGTTCAGACCCAGAACGGACGTGTAAATGGATTGTGTGTCTGAAATTGTATTTTATTATGTGTTGATTGATTACTGTTAAATATATATCTGTTTGGCAGCGGAGAATTTATTCTCCTGCTTAATGCCCTTCTCTTAGACGTACAAGCTCAGAGGTTATATATCGATAGATATCAATCGCATGACATGAATTGCCTGTGTGGCACGCTGGGATGCAGTGAACAAGGCTTCTGTTGAAAAGCAGAGTCTTGTGGTTGATGATCAAAGCACGACTTTAATACAGCGTAGCTTTGTGTATAGCGTGAATTCGCGAACCTCACACCTTGGTATGAGTTAAAAACGGGATACAGACCGCTGGGAGAACACGACGTTTCTTTCTAGTTATGGGTGGTGTCAGCGTTTTACTAGCCCTGACATCGTTGATTATTATACCTATGTGGATGTTGGATTGCGAGGCGCCTTGATTATAGGTCTGTAAGGACCAAGAAACGTGTGTTCAGGAATTGCCAATCCTCAAACGTAAGAGAGGACCAACCCAGCCGATCCCAGGGGTTACCCAGAGTGTGTAGTCTCGAGGCATTTGCTAGTGTGTCTCGAAGCGGAGAGGAGCTTGCCCATTGCCTCGACTCATGAAGGAAATCCAATTTCCAATACGTAACATTTCGGTTTTGATTGTAGAGCCTAGTATTGGCGACATGATAGATGGTACCCATGCCGCCTATGATTGATATTTATTATTGAAATTATTTTGACACTATACACTTATAATAGTATCAAATGATTTGTTTTAAACATACCAAGCATGTTTGGCTATTATAAGGGAAAACCCTATCCTTCGGCTTGCGTTGCATTGTGTGATGGGACCTGGGTCTTATAATAGCTTCATTTTTTCAAAAAGCATTGCGCTGTTTTGTTAAATGCACTAGTGTTCGTGGGAGGAAACCCGTTCTGTGTTATACGGCGTGGTCCCTTGAATTACTCTCTTTTAAAGTAAATTTTTAAATAACTGTTTTAGTTCTCACACCAGTCACATGATTGACCTAGAGTTTATTGTTTTAACCTAAACTCTGGGTGCCCTTATTTTCGACACGGGTAGCTAGTAGTTGGGTTTTTGCAGATTTATGTTCACAGGATCCTGATTTACAGCTGGAACGATACTCGAAAAGCTCTGTATCCGTGTATTACTTCTAGTTGTTTTTTGTAATATTTTTCCGCTGCTATGTAATTTAAATCTCTGATATTCTCTGTTGGATAATATTTATTCATACTCTGTATATTCTTGTATTCTGATGGAATTTTTGTAATAAGCAATGAAATGTTCTTCTGTTTGTGTCCCGATGTGAGTTGTTCTCAACGCCATCCGTGCTTTCCTTCACGGGGAAGTTCGGGTCGTGTCAGTTTGGTATCAGAGCTTTGGTTTACAGAGCTCAAGAACAAGACACATTAGAACCGAACGAAAGAATTCATCAGATATTGGATTAGTAATATCCAATTAGAATAACTCGTTAGAGATGAGATTAGTAGTATCCTAGAACGAGTGTGAAGAGTATATTTTTAAAATAAAACAATATTGTTTTGAAAATATAAACCATTTTATTCGTAGTTGAATGATTTATTTGTATTGAATTTGGACAATCCAATATATAAAGATTTTTCTTATACGCGTCATGAACGTATATTCGAAGTTTTAATATACTGGATGGATATAGAATCACACTCTAGTTGCCCGGGGATAATTCTGATAATGCTGCAGCGTTATCAGTATTTATTTTCGTGTATCGAAAGTGTGATATCTATATATTTCCATTAGACTGGTGTGAGAACCAAAACTAGATAGGTTTATTGTTGTGATTTGGCATCAAAAACATGATTTTCTGTATATATATGTATATCAAAATTATGAATTTGAAACGTTAATTCACTAATTGATTGATGGTTGTGTTGTTTGATTATTGGTTTGATATTTTGAACCATTTATGCCAAATTGAACCTAATATTAAACTGTATTGAAAATTGTTTGAAAATGCATGCATATACATGTACTTACATTGAACAGGTCATAGCAAGGAGGCTAGAGCAGAAGAATAAAATTGTTTGCCCGACAAATAGGTACATGTTTACAAATTTATTGGGTTTTGGATGATTTTATGAGCTGATTAGCTGGCCGCTTAGCTATTTCTTTTTCTTTTTGGATTGATGAGGGCCATAGGAGGCTATTTGAAATATCCCAAAGTCCCTGGTGCAGGGGAGGTTATGGCAAAAAAATTCGAAAATTTAAGGTGTTAGCCAAATTTTTGAAGATTTTGAAAAGTTCTTAAAACTGAAAAGTTGAAGAACTTAAGCCATAAAGAAAATAATGAAAGTTGAGTTGGTTTGTTAAACAACTTTCAGCTTCATTCCTTTTCGGGGACGAGAAGTTTTAAGTGGGGGAGATTGTAAAAAAACGAAAATTCTGAGCCAATTTAAAATTTTTATTTTGGCTATTTTAATGAATTTTGAATTTTAAAATAAATTATTTTAAATAATAGCATCGAGAAATTTATTTTTGAATAGAATTAGAACATATATATTTATATAGATTGCCGTTAGAATATAAATATTTATTTTATTTATAAAAGGAATTGAAAATGGCGCGGTAGTTTGAAAATTCGATTCCAAAGTTCAAATGAATGTACCGGGTGCAAAATAAACCGGATTTTAGCGAAACCAAAAATATTTGAATCTATTTGAGAATATCTTTCCAACGAATCCGAAAAATTGAAATTTCATAGCGGGAATCAAAAGATTTTCCCAGTTGAAAATTCCGAATAGTCGTTATGGAATTTTGGCCCTTAAAAATAGAAATTTAGCAAACGACCTCAGTTTTCGACGGAACCACTTTTGTTGGATCCGTGATGTAAAGTTATTGCTAGGTTTCAAAATTCGTAATTTCCCGATTCAATATGTAAGCGTGGAAAAGGAAAATGCGTTTGACCAGTTTCAGTTGATTTTAATCGACTGGAAATTGGCCATTTTTCAAATGGTCTCATAATTCGACGAAATTGGTTTTGTTAGGACCGTATCGTCAATACGAAGTTAGAAAATATTTTTCGGGAATTTTTAGAGTTCATACGTGGCCCCAGTAAATTGAAATTTGCGTTCAAATTCAATATATAGAGTTATATTTTGATTTTGATGAAAACTGATCGAAACGGTTGAACTGGCTTACGATACATATACCATTGTGTTCGGAATGGGGCAATTAGCTAGGGGCGACAGTCGGTGGGTTTGATTTTGAGTTTGAAGTAAAAAGTTACTTTATGAGAATTTAAAATAAATTTAAGTAAATTAAAGTATGTAATTCCTCTCCCCTCTCTCTCTTCTATTCAGTCAAGACGAGAAAATAAGGAAAAAAAAAAGAGAAACAGCGCGACCGCGCTGCCCTCTCGCCACCACCCAAGGCAGCACCGTCCACCGCGACACCCCTTGCAGCGCCTCCCTCCTTTCACGCTCGCCCTCTCCTTTCTCCCCTTCCTCCTCTTCTCCCCTCCTCCACCATTCTGAAAGCCCCAAATCCGACGAGAACCATGGCAGTGGGCCCCTCCAGCGACACCAGGCACCACCCGCCGCAACCTGAAGCATCCCTGTCCCCCACAGCGTGTACCCAACACCTCTTCCTTCCTCTAATCAGCTGTAGACCCCCTCCTCCACATAAAAATGTGATTTTTATGTTTTCCACCTTGGAAAATGACACTCCCGACCCTCCATTGCTTCTTAGCTGCCACCATCCCGCTCCTCCAGTTCCGGGGTGAGTCTTTATTGATTAATTTTAATTATCTGTGTTATTAAAACTATGATTTTTAATAGTAGCTACCTTGTTTGGTAATAAAAAATATAATCTTTATTAGGAATATCATCGAATAAGAAAGGTTACATTTTTAGATATGAAAGTTTATATTTTTATTCATAGAAAGTTTACATTTTTTATTAACATAAAGTTAAGATTTTTAAAAACCTCAAAGATTTGTTTTTTATCTATATCAACAGCAAAGAAAGATGAGATTTTTATTCATATGATAGCGATGTAAAGAGGAAATTTTTATTGTGTGGATAGCAAAATAAAAATGGATTTTTCTTTAATGGTACGACATATAAAAAGTTGATTTTTATTTGTTTAAAATCTTTGATTTTTGTTCATATATATATATATATATATATATATATATATATATATATATATATATATATATATATGTATGTGTGTGTGTGAAGTAAGGGTATGAAGGGGCGACTTTTATAATGAAGTAGTGAAGATATAAAATATAATTTTTATATATGTATAACAGTAAAACTTCGATTTTTATATATGTGAAGTGAAGATAAAAATTCAATTTTTATATATATGAAGGGAAGATAAAGATGTAATCTTTATAGAAGTAGCAATGTAAGAATATGATTTTTATATATAAAAATGAATAACAAAAATGTGATTTTTACTATGAACAACGGGCAAAGGTAGCGACGGTATCGACAGAAATCAAAACGAAATCTGAACCATTCAGAAGTAAAGCACGGCGGAATGGAACCCTCTGTGAGAACTCCTCACTTTAAATCTTGTTTTATGGTTAAAGTATATACTAGGATGCAGACGGTGCTTAGCAGCACCCGACACCTGTCGTCCGCAGACCATGGACGACTTGTATGCTTGTTTGATGTGTTGTGAAGTTTGTTTGTGATGTTGATGTAAAATGGATAATAAAACATTCATGTGTTGAAATAAATTAATTATCGTTAAAAATATATTTTTTAACGTGAATGTGAATAAATAAATGTTCATTTACAAACCGGACTGTTTGTTTATGTACACCTATTTGAAGGACATTGATTGGGACGATAAATTTTACACGTCGCCCAACTGCACAAATAATATTCAGTGTTTGTGGATTGAAACCCCACACGGGTGTTGGGATGATATTTGGCATACACTAATCCCAATTATTTAATTGTATGTCGATCGATTGGTCGACAGACTGTGTAAGCGTTAATTATTTATATTTAATGCTTATCCAGTTGTGTGGTACACATTGGATGATGGTTGATTATTTATCGTTGCTATTATATATATGTGTTGTATGGAATCCATATAATTAACATTATATGGTAATTGATTGGGCCACATTCCAATTGGGAAAATAAAGAATATTATAAAATAAAGATTCATGTGTTGAATAGAATAAATAGTCGTGTGTTGACGATGCTCATGTGTTGAGAATATTCATGTGTTGAAACTTATCATGTGTTGAACGAAATATTTTAACAATAAAATTTACGTCTTTATCATATATGAAATTAGAAACTAACTGCAAACTAGATAAGATGAGTGGTCTCCTGGGTATTGATCTGATGTTGGTTTTGGCCTTCGGGGTTAATATTTAGGGAATCGTTCTCTTACTAATTTACGGTTGGAGTCTGATTAAGAATTAAATGATAGAAATCAAAATTTTATATAATATGTTAAATAACAAAAATAGTCATGTGTTGACAGTACTCATGTGTTGAGATTAGTCATGTGTTGAAAGAAATATAGATTCATGTGTTGAATAGAATAAATATTCATTTGTTGAATAGAATAACGAAGTTATTGAAAAATATAAAGCCGTGTTGATTAGAGATGCGCTATTTTGACACGAACGATATTTATATCGATTATATTCATTTTTATAATGATTATAGAAAGGGAAGTGATTTCAAAATATAACGTTTTGAAAATATTGTCATTTGTATATCGATGATGTGGAATATTCAATTTTGATTGGAAATTGAATATGAAGTTGAAATCGTTTTGAAAACGAATTTAAAACGATTTATAAAATACGTTTTAAAAGGAAATCGACAAAATATAATATATATATATATATAAATATATTATATATATAATGGCCTGAATAGAACGCGCCGCGCCGCGATAGTTCGTGAATTTCGACCATTGACTTCGAATGGACATTACGGGAGATCCGACCGTCAGATTCTCCTGAAACTCGAACCGTTGGGTTCATATCAAAAAGAGCTTTCCAATGAATATTAGAAATTTTAAATCTAACAATTGGATTTGGAATTATGTCCAAATCAGATTTGGAAAAGGTCGCTGTAAGTGCAGTTCGGTGGCAGTTATTGAAAACCGACTGTACGGGCCTTGATAAAATTATTAAAATTATTAATAATTTGTGTAAAATCATAATAAATGATTTGGAAAGAACTGGGATGAAAAATCTCATATTTGAAAAGATAAAATGTATTTTTATCAAAATGAACTAGTTTTAAACTAGAATTATAAATTCAATATTTTTAAATTAAATGGACTGGATTTGAAATGGTTTTAAAAATAACCAGAATTTCCAATATATGAATTGGAATGGATTTGAATCGAAATTATCTTTGGAATATTTCGATGCTTAGATTCGGGATTGTACGAATATAGTTATGGAAATTTGGAAGATATATTTTATATCGTTATTTCCAATACGATATTTGTTGATTTCAGAATTTGATATTGAATATAAGTCGATATATTTTCTATTCAGAGCCTTATATTTAACATCAAATGAGATTTGGGTTTGTCGTGAATGGTGTCTTCATTAACACTGTCCTTGAACCCAGTTGAGGAAAGATTAAATCTTTTTATTTAGATTTAATGAAGTATACCAATTAATTAATATATTTGATTGGAATTGAATTAGAATTTGTATTTGGGTTTATTGTGAGTAGTGTTTTAAATAACACTTGTTCCTTAACCCGATTATAAATGGAATGTGAATTGGGTTTATTGTGAACTGTGTTTTTAATGACATCCGTTCTTTAACCCGATTTACAATAGAATATGATTTGGAATTTATAAATCTTTTTATAAAGATTTAATGGGATTTTCCAAAGTTAAATAATCAGTAATATTGATTTTTGGGAAGATTAAAACTAAGAGGAGTTTTAATGAATCTTTAATCAGATTAAAATAGGAATTGATAATTTGAATCATCAAATTTGGAGAATGATCGAGAACGGAGTATCACCAGTTTTGCTCCGAGCGATAGTTAAATCTTTAATTAGATTTGAACGAAAAATGGTAATTAAATTTACTGACAACACCATGGTGTTAGTCATGGGGTAATAATAGTTTTGCTCCATGGGATGAATAGGCTGGGATTGGGAAATAATATAAATAATTACTTCGGTGTGGTTCGCTAATCCCGACTAGTTTGGAAAACCATAATATGGTTTGAAATGACATCCAAAGTAAGATTAAAGAATAAATTTTAAAGAATTTATCTTTGATAAAATTAGTGGGAAACTTTCCCTAAGAATATGAAATTTAGAAACTAGCTGTTGGTAAGCTAAGAAGAATGGTTTCCTGTGTATTGATTTGATGTTGGTTTCGACCTTCGGGGTTAATAATTGGGGAATTGCTCTCTTACTGATTTACGGTTAGTGACTGATGGATTGGAATGAGGCGTATGTTGTATTTTCGGGCACTTGTTTATTATATACGCGAGTTATTCAGAAAGGTCGGGTCTATACCCATTCTGAATAACTGTTTCGACGATAAGTCGAAGATGAAGATGGTGGTCGAAGACCGGAGGTCTTCATATCGTTTGGATAATTACTGATGATCTTGATTGGGTTGTACACCCAAGAAGATGGAAATAGTTAGTAATCGTCTAGACGTATTTGGAGATCAATGGATAAGCGAGGTACAAAATGCCTCCGGTTTCATTCAGACCCAGAACGGATGTGTAAATGGATTGTGTGTCTGACATTGGATTTTATTCTGTGTTGATTGATTTCTGTTAAATATATATATATATATCTGTTTGGCGGCGGAGAATTTATTCTCTTGCTTAATGCCCTTCTCTGAGACGTACGAGCTCAGAGGTTATATATCGATAGATATCAGTCGCATGGCATGAATTTCCTGTGTGGCACGCTGAGATGCAATGAACAAGGCTTCTGTTGAAAAGCAGACTCTTGTGGTTGATGATCAAAGCACGGCTTTAATACAGTGTAGCTTTGTGTATAGCGTGAATTCGCGAGCCTCACACCTTGGTATGAGTTAAAAATGGGATACGGACCGCTGGGAGAACAAGACGTTTCTTTCTAGTTATTGGTGGTGTCAGCGTTTTACTAGCCCTGACATCGTTGATTATTATACCTATGTGGATTATGGATTGCGAGGCGACTCAACTATAGGTCCGTAAAGACCGGGAAATGTGTGTTCAGGAATTTCCAATCCTCAAACGTAAGTGAGGACCGGCCCAGCCGATTCCAGGGGTTACCCAGAGTGTGTAGTCCCGAGGCATTTGCTAGAATGTCTCGAAGCGGAGAGGAGCTTGCCCCTTGCCTCGACTCATGACGGAAATCCAATTTCCAATACATGACATTTCGGTTTTGATTGTAGAGCCTAGTATTGGCGACATGATAGATGGTACCCATGTCGCCTATGATTGATATTTATGATTGAAATTATTCTGACACTATACACTTATAATAGTATCAAATGATTTGTTTTAAACGTACCAAGCATGTTTGGCTATTATAAGGGAAAACCCTATCCTCCGGCTTGCGTTGCATTATGTGATGGGACCTGGGTCTTATAATAGCTTCATTTTTCCAAAAGCATTGCGCTGTTTTGTTATATGCACTAGTGTTCTTGGGAGGAAACCCGTTCCGTGTTATACGGCGTGGTCCCTTGAATTAGTCTCTTTTAAAGTAAAGTTTTAACTAACTATTTTAGTTCTCACAACAGTCACATGATTGACCTAGAATTTATTGTTTTAACCTAAACTCTGGGTGCCCTTATTTTCGACACGAGCAGCTAGTAGTTCGATTTTGCAGATTTATGTTCACAGGATCCTGATTTACAGCTTGAACGATACTCGGAAAGCTCTGTATCCGTGTATGACTTCTAGTTGTGTTTTGTAATATTTTTCCACTGCTATGTAATTTAAATCTCTGATATTCTCTGTTGTATAATATTTATTCATACTCTGTATATTCTTGTATTCTGATGGAATTGTTGTAATAAGCAATGAAATGTTCTTCTGTTTGTGTCCCGGTGTGTGTTGTTCTCAACGCCATACGTGCTTTCCTTCACGGGGAAGTTCGGGTCGTGTCAATTTGTGTCCCAAATCAGTACTTACATATGTCCCAATTTATGCTCAAATTATATTTTCCAACGTATGCCTAATATCATATTATCCAACACAATATATGCCCCCAAATTCATATTCTTATATTTCCAAATTTTATTCCCAAATTTAGATCCATATTTTCCAATACCACTTATGCCCCCAAACTATGTCTTTCCGAATCGTTCCCAATTTCGCATGTTCTCATTTTTCTGCATTAGTCCTAGGCTCGAAGGTAGCCTGGCTATATAAAAGTAAAAAGGGAAAAATAGGGAGAGAAGAGAATCAAGAATAGGCATAATAACGAATCAATAATAAACTGATAGAAATGGTCATAAACTGAATAGGCATATTATGACAAGAATTAACATGGTGGAGATATGAATATATAAAAGCAGATCTGATAATTATGTCATAATAGAACTGATTAGGCACCAATTCAAGATCCATTTTTTATATACATATCAAGATTACTATTTAAATATTTAGATCTAAAAATAACATGAACTCACAGTGAATAGATCTAAGGAAATGGATCCAAATTACTGCGAAGAACATGTTGAATAAGTTGTTGTAGCCATCGCTGAATTTGTTGTACCAATCTTCGAAAATGTATAATCTTCTTCGAATTGATTTAGAAGAAGAAAGGCCATTTTAGATTTTCGTTGTAGCAAAGCTTCGCCGTTAGCATTATTTTTAGATGAATAGAACCTAGATCTAGGGTACTTTATATAGCCTAGGGTTCAATGAATCTTGCTTAGAAAGGTGTCTAGATACAAAAAGAAGTATTTCGCCTAGATCTGTCAGGGGTGGGTCGACCCCCCTTTGAGTGGGTCAACCTATGGGTTGACCCCCCCCTTTGAGTGGGTAGACCCACCTGAGTGGAAAATCTGCTGCCTTCCCAAATTTCAAATTTTGAACCGAATTTCGAATTTTTGGACCCATTTTTAAATTTCTGAACTTATTATATATATATATATATTCTTCCTATGCATATACAAACTTCAAACCTTAATAACTTCTTCATACGGTGTCCGATTTACGCAAACCAGATACCTATTTTGACCAGAATTTCGAGACGGACGCAACGGAGCAATCCATTTTACTTAATTTTCAATACTGAATTAAGTTTTCCTTAATTTATGGTTAATAGTGTATTTCACACTAATTATTCTTTAATTCATCGTCTTTAGTGTCGTTAAAATTCCAGGATGTTACCGGACGTAACATAAAATATACAGCATAGTCATGAATGACAGAGAACCAACCAACTAAAATGAGGCAACTAATAACATTATATGGAAAAATGCTATGAATAAAGAATATAATGCACTCGTCCAAAACAAGACCTGGACTCTGGTTACTCCATCCAATCATAAAAACATCAAAGAAAGTAAGAGGACATAAAAAATAAAAAGAAATCCAGATGAAAGCTTTTCAAAGTGCAAAGCTAAATTAGTGGCCAAAGGGTACACACAAATGTATGGTTTTGATTTTAAAGAAATTTTCTCATCAGTGGTGAAACCTACCGCATTCAGAATTATCTTAACCATTGCCCTACATTATCAATGGAATATAAGGCAGCTAGATGTATACAGAGCATACGCAAATTGAGACTTACAAGAGGAAGTTTATATGGAGCAGCCAAAAGGGTATTGTAAAGGTGGGGACATCTTGTGTGCAGATTAGATAAGGCAATATATAATTTAAAACATGCATATAGGGTCTAGTATGATAAACTCTAGGACAAAATTACAATTCTTGGGTTTATCACATCAAAATCCGATAATTCACTGCATATCAAGATAAAAGAGAACCATACTACATATGTACTTGTCTATGGCGACATTCTAATAACAGAAGTGATAATACAGAAATAGATTGCATCATCAACTTTTAAACCAAGCTTTTTCCATAAAGATATGGGGAAACTAAATTACTTTCTAGGTATTCAAGTCATTCAAAGATCTAAAACAGAGGTAATTTTATAACAAAAGAGGTATATTTTAGAAATTTAAACTCATGCAAAGATGGAAAAACAAAACCACTTCCTACACCTATGACTAGCAATTTCCGTTTATCTAAAACTAAAGGTGAAGCTATCATTGATGTGGAAAGCTACGAAAGTATAGTATGGCGTCTTCAATACGTTACAGTTACAAGACCAGAGTTATGCTACAGTGTAAATAAGATCTGTCAGTTTATGCAAAGTCTTACTACTGAACACCAACGTGCAGTTTAACAAATACTTATGTATGTAAAAGACACACAAAATCATGGAATAACACTCACGGCTAGCAAAGATTTGAGTGTACATGCTTACAGCTATATAGATTGGGATTTGGACCTATTTGATCGAAGATTTACTTCAGGTTATTGCATTTACATGGGATCCAACCCAATCTCGTGGTGCTTCTAGACGCAACCGACCATATCACATTTCGGTGTCGAAGCCGAATATAGATCTATTTGCTAACACGACGGTAGAAGTCTTGTGGATCAAATCCCTAATTCACGAATTATGTTACCGATTTTGAAGAAGCTAAGGATCTGGTGTGATAATCTCAACGTTGTAGCTCTTACTTTTGAAGAAGCAACCCCGTACAACATGCATGAACGAAGTATATAGAAATAGATTTACACTTTGTTCATGAGCAAACAGTCGCTGGAAAAATTGAATTGAATCACTTGCTAGCAACTACCAAAGAGTCGATGTTTAACAAAGGAACTTTCCACGAAGAATTTTCAGAGACTCTAAAGGTAATTAATGGAGACAGTGGTGAAGACGAAGGGAGAAAAACCTAGCTTATTTTGAGAGGGGGTAATAAGAGTTGTCACTAAAGATAAAGATGTTTTATACTTTGCAATAGTCGCTTGGGCCTTGGCCCATTATCATATTTGTAAATATTATTTAGCTTGTATAGTCGTTACCGCTTTGTATGTGTGTGTATATATAAGGCAGGTTGTAATGTTTCATTTATTATATTCTGAATTTTGTAATTATTTCCTCTTCATCGAAATAAAAGGTTCACAGATTCTTTTGTGGCAACTACGAGGTACCACAAAATGGGAAAATAAAATATAACAAAATTGGGCATTTTCGTCCACATATTTGTTTAATGAAATGGGGGGACACTAAGCATCTTGCTGGGTTAAAATAGAATAAGAAATTTTTTTTTTGTTTAACTACAAATGCATGGTTTATTTTTAAATAATAAAAGTGTTTGTCTATCAAATATATGACATACATGAGAAACCTTACTGATGTAAGCAAATAAAGGATCATGGGATATCTGATGAATTAACCACTAATAAAGCAAACCCTTATTAATCACCATCATATACATGAGAAATCTTATTGAAAACTCATGAACATTTCAGCATCCATGGTAGGGCTTACTTCCTTTCAATGCCCTCTTCCCATTCATGCCCAAAAAAATTAGGGTTCGCTTCCTCTAAGCGTTCTTTTATTTTTTCATGCTGCCGAAAAATTAGGGTGAAACTTGGGAGTGTTGCAAATTCGGACTAACCGATTGAGGTGAAATCAGAGAAGGATTTTTGGGTGTGTTGCTACTTGAGTGATGGAAGCAGTCAGATTTGGTTGCGTGGGTGGTGTGGTAGCTGCATTCGCATAACGTCTAGCACTGTTAACGAGTCCGATGACGTGAGGTTGGGTGTTTTAGTAAGATTATGAATAAGTTCTGGTCTAGTACGAGCATACCCAGCAGCGATGCATTTTGTCAATGGCAACCTCAAAAAAACATGGTCAAGTGACATTCTTCAAGCAGCGAGTGGAGCTTGACCAGTTTTTTTAATTAAATTCACGAGAGCTAAACGTAAATAGAATACCGTGTAGTCCTTGAACGGTTTTCTATTTGTCGTTTAATGTTTTTTATAAAGACTTCCTGTAAAATTACCCGAGACATTTATCCTAACTCGTTTCAGTAAAAAAATGGCGAATCATTTCTAACTTAATTTCTCATATTAATTAAATTCAACCAATCATACTCCTTTCCAATTTTATCTCCTCAAAATCAATATATAGACCATTTGCAATCAAACGAACCAATCTTTATATGCTGAGTTTTTAGGGTTTGAAAAAGTTGAAGTATAGTTTCTGAAGATGGAGAATCCAAATATTGAAGAATCTAGCTCCGCATAAGTAATTCGTAGAAGAAAAACATTGAGGAGTAATCGGCGAGCCATTGATGGCGATGAGGGAGGAATTGAGGTTGGTGTAGATGAGATGATTTCACTGGATTTTCCGTTTAGGTCGGTTGCGAGGCTATAAGAAGGAGTCTATCATATTTTCAATGAAGGGAAATAACTTACGGTAATCGATTTTAGTTTTATACTTCTTGTTAAATTTAATTTTTTTGTTAATATTTGACTAATTTACATAAAATCGGTATTAGGAATATATTCGTGATAGAATGAGATGTCATGGAGCTTTCACAACAGTGTTGTAATGGTGGAAAAAAATTGGTGTTTATCCTCAAGTTAGGGACCCCGTACTGAAATTATTTGGTAGATTTATTGATATTGAGTTGAAAAACTCTGATGATAGATGTATTCATGTTATAGTCGAGCGATGGTGGTCGATCATGCATACATTTTTATTTCCAAATGCTGAGATTGGTTTTACTCCATTTGATTTTACTATGTAGACACCCATATTTGTTGAAATGAACACACGGAGTATACCGTATAATGAGAATAGGAGTGTGTTCAACAATGCCAATCAACTCTTACCACTTCTTGTAGAGAAAGATACTAAGATCGATAATGTTGTTATATCTCATCTTGCGAAATTTTTGTTGAGGATTACATTACCATCAATTTCAATAATCCTGGTCATATTGTTTGTATATTTGTGCTATACATGATGGGAACTTTATTTTTTACGACAATAAATGATACGATCGGTCTTGGATAATTAGAGGCCGTAAATGATTTGGAGCTTGCACAGCAATATGACTGGGGTTGGCTATTTTAGGATATATATATGAGTTTGGATTTAGACGTGTTAAAGAGGATCCATCTAACTGGATTTATCGAGTTATTGCAGGTATATTAACTCGTTGTGCAATTGAGTTATTACATCTTTATTGCTTGCTTATTCAATTGTGTATTATTATAAATCTTGGAATTTGCGGTATTGTTCTTTGGATATATGACCGTTTGTGGTTATATTGTAAAAGAATCTACAAAGCATTCACATTATCCTAGATTGAAAGCATATGAGAAAGGAAAAAGTGTCAATACCCATGATACTTCAGCTCATCTCTTCTCTACTAGACATTATCATATAGATCATCTGTAGGCAGGTCACAGAAACTGAAATCCATGGAAAAATTCAGTTGTAGTTGCTTATATTGAAGTTGTACATGCACTAACTTATATATGAAACCCTTGCCACTGCTCGTTCCCCCGAGAGAGTTTTATGAGTTGTTTCTAGGCGAGAGGTGCTTACGTAAGTTGTCGGGTATTGTGGCTATCTCTTTAAACCCTCCTCGGCAAATGACACAAAGAATGAACCATGGTTCATATTCGGAAATGTAATAGGGGTTGTACCAGGTGATTGCCATCAATATATCTATCAAGGGCAAGACATGGATGATGACACATATTGGAGGTCAATTTCTAAAGAGGTTGGTCCTTTACTTGATGTTGCAGTTCGTATTGGTAATATGGACTATTTTGGGCTTTCTGCTTTGATGTCTGGTATTAAAGCCTTATCATTCTGTCTTAAGATGCCAACTATACTTAACAGTTTTATCCTCCCCCTCAACAAGCATATTGGACAGGTGATCTTAGATGGCAGATATAGTTGACAGAGAGAGAACCACTGCCAATTCCACATTTGCCTGACTTACCCCCAGTTCCATCTCACTACTCTATTGATAATTTATGGGAGATAACATGGGTATGTGTCATCTGACTCTGCAAAATCAAAGTATTATAAAGAAGGACCGAATAGAATAAATACAGTGGAAAATGATTTTTTATGTTATCAATCAATTGTTCAGTACCCGTTTTACATGCCTCTTTTTGTATATTTTAATCATATGTCACTTGTTTTTTTATTGTGCATATTTGGGAATCTTCTTTAGGTATTGTCGCTAAAGCAACTAGTCAGCCAAAAATCGAATAAAAAAAATGAAAAACATTGCAAAAAATGCAACCCGAAGACAAAAGTGAAGATGAAGGCGAAGACGAAGATGAAGACGATGACGAGGAGGAAGAAAAGATGGCGATGAATATGAAGTGAAAGATGAAGACGATGATAACTACAGTCATGACAGAGCTGGCACTGGCCCTATGATCATAAATAAATACGGAGTTAAGTTTAGAGTACCAATAACTTCATCTTCTACCTCTGTATACTTTTACACTAATATTTGCTTCATGTAAAATAAGAAATGTTATATCGCCGAATTGTGAAACTTTCATGTTTATATAATTAGGTTTGTAAGGGATTACTGTCATTATACATTCCAATGTTATATTACACGATATTATAAATACCTGTTATCTCTATGTACAAACCATCTCATTATATTCAATAATACAAGGTTGTGCACAACCAAGTCTTTAACATGGTATCGGAGCACTTCTCTACCTAACGACATCCTCTTCTCTGATTGATCTATGGCATTTTGGCCATCCTCTTCTTAGAGTCAAGTCAGGCTGTAGATAGTCTTAATCATATGTCGTCCAAACTCATTCAACGTTGAAGAGGGCCTTAACCGCCTAAGATCAACTGCATTTCTTGGTAATAAGAAATCTGTTCTTCTCTGTTCAACCTCTATCTGCTTCGTCCTAGGGTTGATCTGATATTAACTCTAGCTGTGTTAGATTCAAATCCCTCAACATCAAGCATCGTAAGACCTTCATTTTCGATCACAAACCATGGAAAATGACAACTCGTCTAACATGGTAGCCTCGACACCACCCATTAATGGTGAACCTGAAACAAAAGTCGTGATCAATTCAAAAAGTCATAAAATTTCTATACAAATTGATGAAAGAAATTTATTACTATGGAAGTTCCAGAATATGATTGCTCTAACTGGATATAGGTTAGAAGAACACATTAATGGCACGCTATCGATTCCCCCAAAGGTATTTACTAACAACAATGGATACCATGTCCATAAAAAGGAATTTAAACATTACAAACTTCAAGAAAGCCTGTTAAGCTCTTGGTTATTTTCCTCTATTAGCCCTACACTTTTGCCTCAATTTATAGGATGCAAAGGTTTCCATAAAATGTGGGAGATTGTCAAACAGGTGTTCAACACCCAATCTTAGGCAAGGATCATGTATTACAAATGAAAGTTAAGCTCAATAATCAAGGACACAATGTCTATGAGAGAATACTTAACTAAAATAAAAACCTTGTGTGACTTACTCGAAGTTGATGGGAACAAAGTAACTGATGTTGATCAAGTTCTAACTATTCTTTGTGGACTTGACGATGAATATGAGTCCATTATCACCATGTTGTCCTCCCAATCTACTACTCAACAATCCAATATGTACACATAACTTCGATAGCACATGAAAGAAGGATAGATGCAAAGAAGGTCAATGTGGAGAATACACTGCAAATTATGCTCAAAATACAAATAGTCGGAATAAAGGACAGAATCAAGAAAAGACACAGTACAGTAGACTCAACCAAAATAGTTCAAGGTTAGGTTAAACCAATAGAGGAAGAGGAATGGGGAGATTCAATAGCTACAACAGAATCAGATGCCAAATTTGTGAGAAATTTGGTCATACAACAAATAGATGTTACTTCAGGTTTGATCAAGGATTCTCACCTAATTAGAAAAACAATACTCGAAAACAATACTCAGAAACAAAATTTCCCTATTGCCAACTTGGCACAATTCAGAACTGATAAAAGGAATCGAACTAAAGGATCCAACGGTCAGATGGACACTGAGAACCTGGAAAATCCAAATGACACCCAAACTGAAGACTAGTTCCTAGACTCTGGAGCAACCAACCACATCACAAGCAACTTGAACAACTTAAACCTGAGCAACCGAGAATATAAAGGCACATAATCTATTTCCATGGGAAATGGCACCATAACACAAGTTATACACACTGGCACGGTTATACTCAATGGAAAGGAAAACTTATAATAGAATAATATGCTTAGGGTACGTGAAATAAAGAAAATTTTTAATGAGTGCATCTTAATTGGCCAAAGACTACAAAGTTTACATTGAATTCTTTCCAGATCACTGTCTAGTTAAAGATTTATATGATAAAGAAATTTTGTTATAGGGTAATGAGCATCATGGTCTGTACACCTTCAACCTTGTGAAGGACAATAAGAAACCTGATATATGACAATGGTGCTACTACTCTAGTACAAGAAAAAATATTGATGTAAACATGATTGATCTATGGCATTATAAGCTGGGTTACCTAAATATTAACACTATAAAACAAGTGCTAAGGAATAATAATATTAAATTTTCTGATATCTCTTACCCTTATGTCTATGCACCTTGTCAATTAGGAAAATGTCATAAGCTACCATTCTCCCAATCACAAAAAAATATAACATGCCACTAGAGATGGTAGCTGCTGATTTATGGGGTCCATCCCCAATCAACTTAGACTACGGATATAACTACAATATTTCCTTTGTTGACTCATATTCACGATTCACATGGATTTATTTTCTTAAGTCAAAAGTAGAAACAACTAAAGATGCCATTCAGTTCGTAGTGCAAGCTGAAAGACAAACAAACAGTAAACATAAGATATTCCAAATAGATGGAGGAACAGAATTCAAACCTTTGAGAGATTACCTTTCTAAAAATGGAACCACTCACAGGATAACATGTCCCCACACATCTGAGAAGAATGGACCGATTGAGAGAAATCATAGGCACATAGTAGGAACTAGCCTAACACTTTTGGCTCAGGCCTCTCTCCCTTTGAAATTTTGGCCATACGCATTTGACACAAGTGCGTATCTCATAAACAGACCGCCAACTAAAATCCTGAAAATTTTATCAGCATTAGAAAAACTTTTTAATGCCAAACCTGATTTTAAAATACTCAAGAATTTTGGTTGCTTATGCTTTCCTAACCTAAGGCCTTATAATATTCATAAATTAAGCTTTAGATCAGAACCTTACACTTTTATTGGATATGCTCAAAATCAAAAGGGTTATAAGTGCCCTACCTGTAAAGGAAGGGTAATCATCTCAAGGCATGCCACCTTCAATGAATCCACCTCCCCTTTCAATAAGTCACGAAGACTACACACAAGCACAATGCAATGTCATCTATTCTAGTTATACCAGTTTACAAGGAAAGTGGAGATAACACCACTTCACCACCTCAGCAAGATGAGTTGACTCACCAACACACTTCATACAATAGTAGACTAGGTAAAAGTAATAATCCACTCCAACACACCATGTCTGCTGCAGATGCAGGTCAAGGATACTTTGACATCACCTCTGAGTCTAACAACATTCAAGATAACAGTAATACTCAGCACAACCCATCACCTGATCATAGCAGTACATCTGGCAGTGATAACGAAAAGATCAAATCAATACAGGACACTGCATGACCATCAGATCAAAAGGTGGAATATTCAAACAAAAAATCTACACAACTTCTAGTATAGAAGAACCAACAACATATGTATAAGTATGCATACAGTCACACTAGAGAAAGCAATGGATGAACAAATCTCTGCCCTAAACAGACAAAAACACATAGAGTCCAGTTCCAAGGGCCAACCACAAAAATATAATTGGAATAAAATGGACACAAAAGACTAAAAGGAACCCAAATGGATCCATTCTGAAATACAAGGCAAGATTAGTAGAAAAAGGCTACACTCAACAGCATGGATTTGACTTCAGAGAGACCTTCTCTCTAGTAGTGAAACGCACTACCATCATGGTAATATTAACATTAGCCTTACACCATAAATGGATGATCAAGCAACTGGATGTAAACAATGTATTCTTAAATGCAGAACTAAAAGAAGTTGTATACACGTCTCGACCTCAAGAATATACACAAGGTGATATTAAAGCAACTATGTATAAACTTCACAAAGAACTCTATGGACTAAAAAAGGATTCTAGAGTATTGAATGAGAAATTAACGGAAACACTTATAACACTTAGTTACCATAATGCAAAAACAGGCACCTCACTATACCTAAAAGTGAAAGGAAATCACACAACCTACGTTTTGGTCTATATAAATGATATTATACTAACTGGAAATAGTTTGAAGAAATAAGCAGAATTACCAAGTACCTTCACTCCATATTTTCTGTAAAGGACCTAGGAAACATAATCTACTTTCTAGAAATAGAAGCAATAAGACTTTTTGATACATATTTGTGCCTATGTCAAAGGAAATATATAATGGCAATTCTCATAAAAGAAAAAAGGGACAATGCTAAACCACTTCCTACACCAATGATAACAAATAAATCTCTATCATCACATCAGGGAGAACATTTCACTAACCCACACTCTACAGAAGCATCATTGGTGCACTATAATATACCACAACTACTAGACGAGACATAGATTACAGTGTAAATAAAGTATCACAATTTATGCATCAACCTCGAGAACATCACTGGAAAGTAGTAAAGCGTATCCTACACTATTTAAGATGAATAATAAATCATGGATTATACCTGACTGGTAATAAAAATCTGGAATTAAAAAGGCATGCTGATGCACATCGGGCCTCCGATCAGAATGACCGAAGATCCACATCTGGATACATTATTTACCTAGGAAACAACCCAATATTCTCGTGTTGCTCGAAGAAGCAACCAACGATATCACGCTCAAGCACGGAGGCTGAGTATAGAAGTGTTTCCATTACAACCACTGAAATCATTTGTCTAGGATCACTCATCAGTGAACTTGGAATCAAGCTCCAGAAAACACCAATCATTTGGTGCAACAATATGAGCACAGTATCCCTTTCGGATAATCCAATTTTACACTCGCGAATGAAGCATATTGAAATTGATTTATACTTCATTCATGAATAAATAATCAACGGGAAGCTCAAAGGAAACCACATCTCTGCCTCCTTTTAGAAGGCGGATATCCTAACCAAAGCAATTTCAAAAGTAAACTTTGAAAGATTCAGAAAATAGCTAAAGATTGAAGCAGCAGAAAAAAGAGGGAAATGAAGAAAAACCTAAATCGATCTAACAGGGAGAAATAAGGAATGCAATATTTCTGAATTGTGAAACTTTCCTATTTTATATAACTAGGGTTATAAGGGTATTACTGTCATTATACATTGCAACGTTATATTACATGGTATTATACATACCTGTTATTTCTATGTACAAACCATCCCATTATATTCAATAACATAAGATTGCGCACAACCAAGTCTTCAACAATGTAGTATGTATACATATAATTTTAGTATGTATTAAAATCAATCAAACTCATTAGTAATATATACATATATTTGTTTCATGTAGTATATATACATATATTCAGTATATATTATGTGTGTGTGTATATGAATGTACTCACTTGTAGTATATATACAAAAAAGTATGCTCGCTTCATGAAACAAATAAATGTTTAATTTACTTTGAACGTAATGTAAAATTATCAAACAAATATATTATTTGTTTATTTTCGCTTGTAGTATATATTTCATGTACTCACTTAAACAAATATGTTATAGTAATCATATATTTGTCTACTCACTTAAACAAATATATTATCTACTCATTACTTTCGTCTATTCACTTAAATAAATATATTATATACTCACTTAAAAAAAACTAAAATATAAATAAGAAGAAACTTTCTTAAGAAGGAAATGGAGATAATAGTACAAAGAGGAAAGGCTTAATAAAAGGAAAATAAAATGAATATAGAATTTTTATACTAAACTAGTAAGCACTAATAATAATAGTAAATGAGTTGTAAGCTTTTGTGATGCCCTTAATTTCTTCTTCCCTTCCATATAAACATGTTTGTTTACTTTTGTTTCATCTCGGAAACCTAAGTCAAGTCATAAATAATGAGAAAAAAGAAAAGAAATCTTCTTAATACCATGTTACCTTCTGTATTTAAATATAAAGATTATAGTTGAAAATTGCAGTTGGATTTTCAATCATTTTATAACTTTTGTATTTAACTATAAAGATTGTAGCTGAAAATTGTTGTGTATTTCCATAGTGTGTTTTAAAAACTTATAATTGTTTAAACGGTAATATGCAAACCGACACTTTATATGTTCTTTTTTGGGTGGAACTGAACCTCTGACCACGTTAAAACCAAAGGCTACTATGATGTAATAAATTTTCAATACTGAATAATTGAATGTAGAAACTATATTAAAAATATTTATTTACACAAAAGACCTAAGAGCAAAATGACTAATTAATTTCAGTTAGAATCATACACCACAAGATTTATAACAAGTGGCGGTAGCTTGATCAAGACATGTACAAATATAGGATTAAAAATAAATATTATTGATTGCATATGTAATCACATTAATCGTTCAATGAACACCCAACCATCCAATGAAATCTATTAAATTAATTAACATCCAAAAAGAATAAGAGAAGGCAGCCAAAACCATGGTACATGGAATAGTTAGAAATATAGGGAGTAAATTGTCTATCTATTTGTTTAACTATGAGAAGTGGACCTTTCTCAAGCAAATATTAGGCACTCAACATGGGTTTGTGTTGTATGATTATAATAAGAAGATTTTCTTTTGGTTATAGTTTTTATTGGAAAGACAGTGCTCATGTTTATAGTATTGTATTTAATCATGATATTATGATCCACACCTCAAGGTAATGTAACGACCCAACGGTTTCGGCCTTGAAAATTGACATAAAAACCTTCACCATAACTCATGCCGACCTTCCAAACACCGAAAACACTGGACGTTATTAGAAAGAAATTAGAGGATGAGGTAAGAAAGAAAGAAATATTAGAATAGAAGAAGAAGAAGAATCAACACAACATAGAGTCTCACATCGCAGCGGAACTAAATATAATACAGAAATAAATCTTTACTAAGAGCTTTAAAAATACTTACAATATCAGAGTACATCACACCACGGGACAGTTATAATCACCTGTTCCCATATACAACCCATAGCGGAATAGTAGTTATATAATATCATACGTCTAAACATCTCCAGCTCGTCTCTGGACTTCACAGCATTCGATAATCTGAACCTGTACACCTCGGGCTGACCCGAGCATTTACAAAAACCCCGGGTTAGTCTGGTGAACCAGAGTGAGAAAAACTCGGATAGTATTAAGGGTATCACACAACCTGATTTTAAACTTAAAATCTTTCAAAGAAACGGATAACTGTAAGACCAAATCCACACATAAACACGGACGGTTTTTACCTTACGATAACCCAAAACAGTTTTGAAATCAATATCTGGTCTGATATTATAATAATGTCTAAATACAAGTAAATAGAATCTAGTAGAACGCTTGCATCTCACGCTCTACATATATAGTATACAAACAAAACCGCGGGCGCTTATTGGAGATTGGATTCCAACTATGACAAGGTATGGGACCACCTGCCGATCGTGTATCTCTAGAGGTGAATACACTGGGTTCAACAAGAACGTCTTGCAACCCGGCCCGCACATGACCGACCACTTATTTCGCTTGAGTGTATCGAATGTATATCACCAACGGTTGGAAGCTACCTACCGTCTTCCCAAAAAGGGACACCATCGAAATAGATTTAAGAACAAAAGGATTTTCTCTAGATAGGTGATTATACACCCTAATGGGAGCGACCCACATAGCCGCGCTGCCTACCCAATTTTTGTCATTTACCGGTTGTGAAGCTTGAGGCCAGAATTTACTTTGAACATCTGATCGCCATTCACTTTGAATGCCACATCGTTAAATCCATCATATATCACTAATTGACGTCCACAAAAATTCTCTGCGGTTTAGCTAAGAGAAGGTGTACGGCCTTCTCTGCCATCATAGAAATACGTTTGAGGAAATCAACGTACGTAATTCCTTTGGAAATACTCTTTCAGACATCCGTCCATACAAGTCATCCAGGAACAGGATGAACCGAAGGTACTCTCCTACTACATCTCATATAGGAATCACCCCATGGATCAGTAGCGAGTAGTCCTTGCAACCCGTAGATTCCAACCACGACAGAACCACAGTTTATCTCTGGCCGCTAAACCAGAGATTATTAGCAGTTCTTCCGCTTATGCAATTCTACGGTCTTCACCGCTCCATCTCGACCATCTTCTGATATCTTCACGTATTTGTTGTTCGGAATGGTTTTCGAATATAAATTCGATCCCGGTCTTTCCGTACCAACAATCGTATTGGACATATTTGATAGTCGGTGATTTAACTATCAAAATAAACAGTGTTTCAATCATGACAATCCAGTGAGTTCACTGGTTCAGTATTCAGCACCCCTTGGCCTTTTAATTTAAAACAGATGTAAATTTAAAACTCTTAAATCTTCGATATTATAAATACAGCTTTCTTGCTTCTTATTAAACATAATATTTGATTTAAACATATCCATTTTAATACTTAGGGGAAAACCATATATCATAATCAGTTTCCTATTTTTACTTCAAAAACATTAACCACGATATTATCTAATATTGGAAAATCTATTCAAAATACTTATTTGAAAAACAACATAACGGCATATCTTTTATTCATTACATGAAAACCACACTACACGCTTATTCTTAAAGAATAAAGCTCATCTTTTTCATTTTCCCCTTTTGAATCCCGACAATATCATTATAACTCACACAATCCCCTTTTATTTCCATTTTACCTTGGAATCCTCATTACATAAATTATTCCAAATTCTCGCCAAAACGTTGCATTATTATTTCCCTAATGAAATAATAAAATTTACTAACCTCTTTCACCATTACAACTAATACCACCCTCAGATACTCCTGATGTCGTTCAAGTTGGGGTATTTTAATTACCTCTCAGACCTTGATCAACAACATTCATATCTTGAGGTAAATATGAGTTGTAACCCAAAACCAATATCTCATTCCAAAAATCAACCCAAATTCCATTTAACTGTTTTATTCAAAATACGGTTTCATACTTGCTTACCTCTTTTGAACACTCTTTCTCAGTTATACCCATTTTTCTTAATTTAATAATTAAGAATTTTATAAAACGCCACTTTTTAACCTTTACCTTTTTACACAATTTCATTTCATTTCATTTTACTTAACAAAACCATTATCCCAATTAAACCATTGGGTAAATTTCCTTATTCACACATTTTCAAATCTGATTACATCAGAATTGACTTTACAAAAATCAATTCATAATTAATTATAAAAATAAATATTTATTTCCTTTTTATAAACTTATTTGCAAAATAATATATTTCAAAATCTATCTCCAGTTATAAAATAAATTTTATAACTTCATCTTTATCGATTCACCTGGCGGTGAATCGATATAAACAAAATGATTTACTTTTAGGCCATTTACTGCCGATTATTCAACCAATATAGTCCATTGGTTAAAACACAACACATGTTGATTTTTCAGTTCATGGTCACTACCAAGATCAATAACCCAGTCATAACAGTTCATATATGAAAATATGAAAACATGAAAACAAATAATATATTTGAGGAATCCGGTTGGATCCCTCCAACCTGTTCTTCCCTGTCTTCAAAACGGTTATCACAACACAGTTCAAAACAATTCAAACTGATCGAACAATTCAAACAGATCAAACAATCTAAACCATTAAACACGTTTATTGATAAACGTGACCAATAAGGTAAGTTACCTTTATTTGAACCAATCGTCAAAATAACGATTTGGTATTTTACTGAAATTAAACGACAGATTAATTTCTTCAGTTATATCAACCAATAATTTATAACTAGCAAACAGTCAATCATTAGCAAGCAGAGCACACAAAATAAAAACCCAATTTATATAAAATATAAATGGGAAAAACTGAGTGAGTTTAACTCACCTTGAGTCGATTTCGTTGAACGGTTGGTTTTAATTAAATTAAACAGAGGTTTAATTTAACTAAAAATCTCGGTTGTCTCTATTTCTATCTGGAGCAGTTCCATTCTGCAGTTGTTATCGAATGGCAGAAGTTATATGGGCCTGATATTCTATCTGATTAGATTAGAGATATAGATGGCCAATCAAATTTGATTCCTCTCCACTTCGTAGCCGTCTTGCTCCCACATGTTAAACATATTTCGGCTATTCCTGGAAATCATCCCACACCGTACCCAATTGGCAGACATATGCAATTCATGTTTGTAATATATGGTTAATTTAAAGTTTTCATTTAATCTCTTAGTTAATATTATGCTTAAACCAATTTACATTGGTAACAAACGTTGACTCTTATTTCCAATTATTGCCTCTTCCTGTGTATGTTGTTTCCAATCTAAGCACATACGGTCCTTCTTTGATCTGACAAATTAAATAGTTTGGATTAATTAACGTGGTTTAATTTAAAGAAAAGAACTTCTTAATTAAAGATTTAATTAGTAAATCACTTTCGGTTATACCCTTCCGCATCCAGTCGTTTGCTCCAATTCTCGTTCTGTTCCTCACAGTCTTTGGCGGTTCTGTCCACAAAACAGCCCATGCCTTTAGTTCAAACTTTGAGTTAAATATCCTAATTACTTAATGCTAAATTAAGGGTCAACCTTACTACAATTAACGTGAGCTGCTCCTTAGAAATGAGGCCAACTCCTTCCAGTTGGTTTATCACGCTCTACATCGTTGGTCCCTCAATTCCAGTACTGCTTCCCTCACGAACGAATAGATCCGACCTCAATTGCCTCCCCGACGCACTTTGTTGTATTCATTCCTTCACGTTACTGTGTCCATCGTCCATAATTCTACCTTCCAAGACCCTTTGTTCTTTGTTCACAGCATGGTTCCAACATCAGTACCCATGTTCACAACTTCCTTCATGCCAGAACAACCACCGCACCATCAAATAAATCCCACCCGAGTACTAAGATGACCGCCTCTTCTTCATTTCAAGCTCGCGATGATCCTCAAACCGTTTGCCCAGGCCTTCTCCGCGTTCATCCGGAGTCGCGAGCCTTCACAGTGAATAAATAGCGATCCTATTCAATTGGTATGTAGCTCTTGATGAGCTTAACAATATCATAGAAGAAACGATTTTCATTGATGAACGAATTATTGAGAAAACGTGGGAAAGATGGGTGTATTTTGGTTCGTTCATATGATTTAAGGCCGGCGCAGTCATCAAAGAATGGGATGGGTTTTGGTATTTATAGGTGATGATTTAATAAAATATTATTATACGAAACTTAACCGTGAAGTAGTTGATAAAATCCACCACAAATGATGTCTGTCTACTGATCAAAAATCTAATCTTAATGTAAAAAGGTATTTCGGACCCAATGGGACAAGTTTCGTCGAGATCCGAGGTCGTATGAAATTTTTTCCTTTATAAAACCAGAAATAAACACACGTTTAATTTTTCCATGATCACCAGATAAATCAAATCAACTTGAAACCTTGCAATCCAATAATAATTCTTCAATATGAACCCAACGGCACCAGTTTCGTCGCATTCTGAGACTGTTTCCCCTGTAGGCTATTTTTAAGCGCACCGCAATGCCATTCTGAACACCAAATTTGCCGATTCTAAAAATAACAAACTATATACATATCCTGACTCTAATCAATGATACGAACTCAACGGAAGTGGTTTCGTGGCTTAATTCGGTCGTCTGTTCAAGTTATACTCAAATAACCCTTTATTTAATTAATTACGTGCTATAGAATTTGAATGGGCATTTATGGCTGCCGTGGTTACATACGACATCGGTTTGCCACGCCATTCACCACCGTATAATAATTTAACGATACGGTTCTAATGAAACTGGTTTCGTCGAAATCTGAGTTCGTTTGCAAAACGGCTATTTTAAAGGTCGATATTTTAAATAATGATTTTCCATAGTGATTATTTCAAAATTTGATTTGGCCATAACTAACAAACTATAACACGAAATTTGAAATTTTCTTTTTCATATGAAAATTATCATCAACACGGTTCCATCGTTTCTTATTTCACAGAAATCCGACTTATATCGGATCTTGTACATTCAATTAAAGTTCAAAATTCAATGTTACGAACTGCCGCGCGATTTCGAGCTCGTTTTATATTATAAATAAAATTAACGTTCAAACGTCGTTTTAAATAACGAATTAAATATTAAAATCCATTAATACCTCAAATATAATATTTAAAATAATAAATTAAATTAAATATTTGATGGCCAAAATACGGGTCGTTGCATTCTTCCCCCCTTAAAATAATTTCGTCCTCGAAATTGCTAAGGTAAGAAAGAACGTTACAAACCCATTAATTTTACAAAAATAAATTTAAAACTCGATTTTTATTTCCAAAACAAATCTAATTGGTTTTAAAACCAATTTAATTCAAATAAAAGAATTTCCCAAAAATCTCCAAAAATTTCTGACACCTTAAATTTTGGAAATTTTTTGGCAGAGTCTCCCCTGTACGGAGGACATATGCAATATCGCAGGTTTAAGAAATATATATACATCGACCAACAGGGTCGGAAAAATTCAAAAACCAACTCAAAACCCAAATAAAAACAAAAATTTCATATTCTGCATAGGCGTACGTTTTTGCGAGCGTTATTATGCGATAAGCTATAATTTATACACGAGCTTGCTTAGTTATTTCGCAGCCCTACTCAAACTGGATTCAATTAACTCCATAATTTCTCTCTTGGACAAATTTTAAGGCTGAATTGGCACTTCTACACCTATTGCTCAACTGAAACGAATTCATCAGTCATCACAACAATGCCAGTTATGTTCAAAACATCCATATCATTCATATCAACCCATTCACACACAATTCAATCCATACAATGTTATAATTATTTATAGTCACTTCATTTATTTCTTAATTATCCATTCAAGTTTATTAAATCCGTATTGATTTATCTAACTTTATTCATTTCATATTGGTTTTAAACCAAGTCTATCCATTTTCAGATTTATATTCAAGCAATCAACATAATTATCCAAACATATCATTCAAATCAACATTAACAAATCAATCGATTTCCCATATTAAAATAATTGAGAAAATCATATTTTAAAACAAATTGGGCAAAAATAATTTCAAAAATAATTTTATATCAAATTACAAATACGCGCTCTCATATATATAACAAACTCAATCTAGGGTATTACTATCCCCATCTCTATTGAGTCACACCACAAAGCCAAGGTTATCACTAAACCAATAGCTCTGATACCACTGTAACGACCCAACGGTTTCGGCCTTGAAAATCGACATAAATACCTTCACTGTAACTCATGCCGACCTTCTAAACACCAAAAACACTGGACGTTATTAGAAAGAAATTAGAGGATGAGGTAAGAAAGAAAGAAATATTAGAATAGAAGAAGAAGAAGAATCAACACAACATAGAGTCTTACATCGCAGCGGAACAAAGTATAATACAGAAATAAATCTTTACTAAGAGCTTTAAAAATACTTATAATATCAGAGTACATCACACCACGGGACAGTTATAATCACCTGTTCCCATATACAACACACAGCGGAATAGTAGTTATATAATATCATACGTCTAAACATCTCCAGTTCGTCTCTGGACTTCACAGCATTCGATAATCTGAACCTGTACACCTAGGGCTAACCCGAGCATTTACAAAAACCCCGGATCAGTCTGGTGAACCAGAGTGAGAAAAACTCGCACAGTATTAAGGGTATCACACAACCTGATTTTAAAGTTAAAATCTTTCAAAGAAACGGATAATTGTAAGACCAAATCCACACATAAACACGGACGGTTTTTACCTTACGATAACCCAAAACAGTTTTGAAATCAATATCTGGTCTGATATTATAATAATGTCTAAATACAAGTAAATAGAATCTAGTAGAACGCTTGCATCTCACGCTATACATATATAGTATACAAACAAAACCGCAGGCGCTTATTGGAGATTGGATTCCAACTATGACAAGGTATGGGACCACCTACCGATTGTGTATCTCTAGAGGCGAATACACTGGGTTCAACAAGAATGTCTTGCAACCCGGCCCACACATGACGACCACTCATTTCGCTTGAGTGTATCGAATGTATATCACCAATGGTTGGGAGCTACCCACCGTCTTCCCGAAAAGGGTCAGCATCGAAATAGATTTAAGAACAAAAGGATTTTCTCTAGATAGGTGATTATACACCCTAATGGGAGCGACCCACATAGCCGCGCTGCCTGCCCGATTTTTGTCATTTACCGGTTGTAAGGCTTGAGGCCAGAATTTACTTTGAACATCTGATCGCCATTCACTTTGAATGCCACATCGTTAAATCCATCAGATATCACTAATTGACGTCCACAAAAATACTCTACGGTTTAGCTAAGAGAAGGTGTACGACCTTCTCTGCCATCATAGAAATACGTTTGAAGAAATCAATGTACGTAATTCCTTTGGAAATACTCTGTCAGACATCCGTCCATACAAGTCATCCAGGAACAGGATGAACCGAAGGTACTCTCCTACTACATCTCATATAGGAATCACCCCATGGATCAGTAGCGAGTAGTCCTTGCAACCCGTAGATTCCAACCACGACAGAACCACAGTTTATCTCTGGCCGCTAAACCAGAGATTATTAGCAGTTCTTCCGCTTATGCAATTCTACGGTCTTCACTGCTCCATCTCGATCATCTTCTGATATCTTCACGTATTTGTTGGTCGGAATGGTTTTCGAATATAAATTCGATCCCGTTATTTCCGTACCAACAATCGTATTGGAGAGATTTGATAGTCGGTGATTTAACTATCAAAATAAACAGTATTTCAATCATGACAATCCAGTGAGTTCACTGGTTCAGTATTCAGCACCCCTTGGCCTTTTAATTTAAAACAGATGTAAATTTAAAACTCTTAAATCTTCGATATTATAAATATAGCTTTCTTGCTTCTTATTAAACATAATATTTGATTTAAACATATCCATTTTAATACTTAGGGGAAAACCATATATCATAATCAGTTTCCTATTTTTACTTCAAAAACATTAACCACGATATTATCTAATATTGGAAAATCTATTCAAAATACTCATTTGAAAAACAACATCACGAAATATCTTTTATTCATTACATGAAAACCACACTACACGCTTATTCTTAAAGAATAAAGCTCATCTTTTTCATTTTCCCCTTTTGAATCCCGACAATATCGTTATAACTCACACAATCCCCTTTTATTTCCATTTTACCTTGGAATCCTCATTACATAAATTATTCCAAATTCTCGCCAAAACGTTGCATTATCATTTCTCTAATGAAATAATAAAATTTACTAACCTCTTTCACCATTACAACTAATACCACCCTCAGATACTCGTGATGTCGTTCAAGTTGTGGTATTTTAATTACCTCTCAGACCTTGATCAACAACATTCATATCTTGAGGTAAATATGAGTTGTAACCCAAAACCAATATCTCATTCAAAAAATCAACCCAAATTCCATTTAACTGTTTTATTCAAAATACGGTTTCATACCTGCTTACCTCTTTTGAACACTCTTTCTCAGTTATACCCATTTTTCTTAATTTAATAATTAAGAACTTTATAAAACGCCACTTTTTAACCTTTACCTTTTTACACAATTTCATTTCATTTCATTTTACATAACAAAACCATTATCCCATTTAACCATGAGGTAAATTTCCTTATTCACACATTTTCAAATCTAATTACATCAGAATTGACTTTACAAAAATCAATTCAAAATTAATTATAAAAATAAATATTTATTTTCTTTTCATAAACTTATTTGCAAAATAATATATTTCAAAATCTATCTCCATTTATAAAATAAATTTTACAACTTCATCTTTATCGATTCACCTGACGGTGAATCGATATAAACAAAACGATTTACTTTTAGGCCATTTACTGCCGATTATTCAACCAATATAGCCCATTGGTTAAAACACAACACATGTTGATTTTTCAGTCCATGGTCACTACCAAGATCAATAACCCAGTCATAACAATTCATATATGAAAATATGAAAACAAATAATATATTTGAGGAATCCGGTTGGATCCCTCCAAACTGTTCTTCTCTGTCTTCAAAACGGTTATTACAACACAGTTCAAAACAATTTAAACAGATCTAACAATTCAAACAGATCAAACAATCCAAACCATTAGACACGTTTATTGGTAAACGTGACCAATAAGGTAAGTTACCTTTATTTGAACCAATCGTTAAAATAACGATTTGGTATTTTACTGAAATTAAACGACAGTTTAATTTCTTCAGTTATATCAACCAATAATTTATAACTAGCAAACAGTCAATCATTAGCAAGCAGAGCACACAAAATAAAAACCCAATTTATATAAAATATAAATGGGAAAAACTGAGTGAGTTTAACTCACCTTGAGTCGATTTCGTTGAACGGTTGGTTTTAATTAAATTAAACAGAGGTTAAATTTAATTAAAAATCTCAGTTGTCTCTATTTCTATCTGGAGCAGTTCCATTCTGCAGTTGTTATAGAATGGCAGAAGTTATACGGGCCTGACATTCTATCTGATTAGATTAGAGATATAGATGGCCAATCAAATTTGATTCCTCTCCACTTCGTAGCCGTCTTGCTCCCACATGTTAAACATATTTCGGCTATTCCTGGAAATCATCCCACACCGTACCCAATTGGCAGACATCTGCAATTCATGTTTGTAATATACGGTTAATTAAAGTTTTCATTTAATCTCTTAGTTAATATTTTGCTTAAACCAATTTACGTTGGTAACAAACGTTGACTCCTATTTCCGATTATTGCCTCTTCCTGTGTATGTTGTTTCCAATCTAAGCACATATGGTCCTTCTTTGATCTGACAAATTAAATAGTTTGGATTAATTAACGTGGTTTAATTTAAACAAAAGGACTTCTTAATTAAAGATTTAATTAGTAAATCACTTTCGGTTATACCCTTCCGCATCCAGTCGTTTGCTCCAATTCTCGTTCTGTTCCTCACAGTCTTTGGCGGTTCTGTCCACAAAACAGCCCATGCCTTTAGTACAAACTTTGAGTTAAATATCCTAATTACTTAATGCTAAATTAATGGTCAACCTTACTACAATTAACGTGAGCTGCTCCTTAGAAATGAGGCCAACTCCTTCCAGTTGGTTTATCACGCTCTACATCGTTGGTCCCTCAATTCCAGTACTACTTCCCTCACGAACGAACGGACCCGACCTCAATTGCCTCCCCATCGCACTTTGTTGTATTCATTCCTTCACGGTACTGTGTCCATCGTCCATAATTCTACTTTCCAAGACCCTTTGTTCTTTGTTCACAGCATGGTTCCAACAACAGTACCCACGTTCACAACTTCCTTCACGCCAGAACAACCACCGCACCATCAAATAAATCCCACCCGAGTACTGAGCTGACCCCTCTCTTCTTCATTTCAAGCTCGCAATGATTGTCAAACCGTTCGCCCAGGCCTTCTCCGCGTTCATCCGGAGTCGCGAGCCTTCACAGTGAATAAATAGCGATCCTATTCAATCGGTATGTAGCTCTTGATGAGCTTAACAATATCATAGAAGAAACGATTTTCATTGATGAACGAATTACTGAGAAAACGTGGGAAAGATGGGTGTATTTTGGTTTGTTCATATGATTTAGGGCCGGCGCAGTCATCAAAGAATGAGATGGGTTTTGGTATTTATAGGGTGATGATTTAATAAAATATTATTATACGAAACTTAACCGTGAAGTAGTTGATAAAATCCACCACAAATGATGTCTGTCTACTGATCAAAAAGCTAATCTTAATGTAAAAAGGTATTTCGGACCCAATGGGAAGAGTTTCGTCGAGATCCGAGGTCGTATGAAAATTTTTCCTTTTTAAAACCAGAAATAAACACACATTTAATTTTTCCACGATCACCAGATAAATCAAATCAACTTGAAACCTTGCAATCCTATAATAATTCTTCAATACGAACCCAACGGCACCAGTTTCGTCGCATTCTGAGACTGTTTCCCCTATAGGCTATTTTTAAGCGCACCGCAATGCCATTCTGAAACCAAATTTGCCGATCTCTAAAAATAACAAACTATATACCTATCCTGACTCTAATCGACGATACGAACTCAACGGAAGTGGTTTCGTGGCTTAATTCGGTCGTCTGTTCAAGTTATACTCAAATAACCCTTTATTTAATTAATTACGTGCTATAGAATTTGAATGGGCGTTTATGGCTGCCGTGGTTACATACGACATCGGTTTGCCACGCCATTCACCACCATATAATAATTTAACGATACGGTTCTAATGAAACTGGTTTCGTCGAAATCTGAGTTCATTTGCGAAACGGCTATTTTAAAGGTCGATATTTTAAATAACGATTTTCCATAGTGATTATTTCAAAATTTGATTTGGCCATAACTAACAAACTATAACACGAAATCTGAATTTTTCTTTTTCATATGAAAATTATCATCAACACGGTTCCATTATTTCTTGTTTCACAGAAATCCAACTTATATCGGATCTTGTACATTCAATTAAAGTTCAAAATTCAATATTATGAACTACCGTGCGATTTCGAGCTCGTTTTATATTATAAATAAAATTAACGTTCAAACATCGTTTTGAATAACGAATTAAATATTAAAATCCATTAATACCTCAAATATAATATTTAAAATAATAAATTAAATTAAACATTTGACGGCCAAAATACGGGTCGTTGCAGGTAACATGTTGTTTTAATCTCAAAAGTCGAAGGGTCGGACGGTGGAAAGAGTGTAGTTGAACCTAAAAAAAGAGAGCTGGGGTTTTGTAAGTAAGATGAAGTATCTACTTAAAGGCAAAGGGAAAAAACTAAAAGTAGTAAAAAAAAAGTAGTCTCGGTTTGAAGGATTTATAGCGGTGGTAGTGGGTAATAACTGGAAGTTTGAAGTTGATGTATTTGCAATTTAGTTGTAAATATAATTTTCAAAAATAATATTACTTGGATTTGAAGGCTTATATGACTGTAACTATAGTTTATACTGTGACTGGACTTGAATTTGACTTGAAGGCTACCATATTGTATATGCTAGAATAAGGGTTTTATTTCATATCTGGGTAGATTGAAAAGTTGTGGAATCATTGAATGTTTGGGATATTGAGAATTTTGTGTTTTATACGAATGTCTGGAAGTGTTCCAGTGTCTGATGCTTTGTACGCCTCTATGTCCTATTAAAAACAAATTGATTTAGCACTAAACGACAAATTGTTTGTCAGTTAAGCTAAAAACGGTAAAATGATTGTTGTTTAGAGCTCAAACGGAAACCAGTTTGCCATTTAGAGCAAAGAGATTTCAAAATCCTATTTAAGTTTGTAAAAAAAACTTGTTCTAATTTATATAACTTCTAACCTTTATATTCAGATGATTACACGACTTTATAATTGAATGTTTTGATTTGTATAATTCTAAATGGATGTTTTGATTTTTATAAGTTCTAACCTTTAGAGCAAAAAAATGGATATTTTGAAATGTAGCCTAGTTAACCTTTAATTTACCCTTTTTTTAATCTAAAATTATCCTATTTTGTAAATCTAAAATTAAACCAATATTCGGTTTAAATCTAAAAGAAAATATTGATTCAACCTTTGAAAATGGATATTAAAAACGACAATAAATAACGGCTATTACAACGACTATTAAAAATGGCTATTACTACAACTATTAAAAACGGTTATAAACAACAGATACAAAAAATGACTATAATTAACCACTATTAACAACGATTGTTAAAATGGCTATATAACAAGGCTCAACTTTCTTCCTTATATTCAGATCAAACTAAAATCATATAGTAAAATTACGCAAACAAAAATGTCTAATAACATCTATAGCTATGAAGAAGTTGAGATTGTGAATACGGAGTTTGATGGCTTTGCCAGTAGTATTAATAACGTTATGGAGACAACTCTCATGGATTCAGGTAAAGGAGCTGAGCAATATAAACAAAGAGATTTTCTACAGTTATCATTGGGAAGCACATCTGATGACGATGGATTAGAGCTAATGATAAAAGCCATTACCATTCACTATTCAAGATTTCAACAATTTGTGATAGAAGGTTCTTTGAGTGGTACTCGTGGAGAAAGTGTGTTTGGTCGAATAGACAAAAGCAAGATGTGTGACCATCAAGGTGGAATCCTTAGATTACTGAAGGACTATTTCAACACACTAAGTACCTATGGCTATGATTATTTTCATTGCTGATTTTGAATGAGTTAGAATATAATTATATGTATTTTCAATGGTGTTGTTGATCATGATGATTATTTTGTTCAAAAACACAATAATGCTGGAACCATGGGATGTTCTCCTGATCAAAAAAATTATAGGAGCATTACGTGTTTTAGCGTATGGGATTGCACCCGATGCATTTGATGAAGTGGTCCAAATGGGTTCGAGTATAATTAGTTTAAGTCTATAATGGTTTTATGTGGCTACTGTAACGACCTTTGAATTTGAGGTTCAAAACATAAATTAAGATTTAACTTAAGATGAATAATTATAAACCTTGTCTATTTTGAACAATATTTAAATAAAACATTTCCGTAAATTTATAAACATTTTCTTTAACATTAGAATTCCTTTAAGATCTAGAAATCATCGCTATTAATTTACTTTAGTAATGAAATACTTTTGCAAACACAATTTCAATTTAAAACATTTTTACAAAATTAACATTATAACTAATTTTGGAGTTGAAAGTAACAATGAAATGAAAATCAATTCTGAAGTATAACAACGCTATAAACTTTTCATTTTCAACAAAATTTGATTCACTCAGTTAAGAGTTAGTTTATTTAAAAAGATTGAATCGTTAGATATAAATTTACTTCAAGATTTCCTAATGTAATGAAGTCTTTTATTTACATTGTAAAATACAGGTTCATCAAAATTACAGTTGATAACTTGGTGTGGTTATTTCATTTACAACAATTTGATCGTCAACAAATTTAAATGTGGATAAATCATGGGTGCATGCATTATTGCGTTCACATTTATTTGATTTATCATCAGCAGTAGTGGAATCTATAGCGTATGCACAATGCACAAGCACGACCGTTAATTTCAGTCCTATAACATTCACTAGTATTGTTAATTCAACTTGTTCCTTCGTTCAGCCCAAGCATTCACTCAAAACAATACTTAACGTCTACTGAAATGTCTAATATAGGCAACATAGTGGTGCTCTTTGTTCAAACCACTTTTCCGTTTCAGTCCAATGAACAAAATCTGGTATAAAATCTAGATCTGTCAGTACAAATATTTGGGAAATAGTGTCCAAAGATATAGAACTGTTCATGAACAGGGGAAGCAATACTGTGTATAAATCAAATATTTCGAGTGACAGGAACTCACGCACCACGTGTTGTTGCTTGTCCCCTTCGTTCAACTTATAAACAGGGTATCTCCTCCTTCTTGTTACCCAAACAAACTTCTTTCCGTCCCTTAGCATCTCATAGCTGTTCCATTTTCCTCTCCTATTCGAACTCACGACCTCCCTTCTTCTTAGACAATACCACCGCACCACTGACCCATCCGCCACCTTTGGCGCCCCATCTAAACCACTTACAGCCACTCTAGCTTCTTGTCCTTCCCACCAAATAACACACCTCTTCCTTGTAGCAGCTCCCACCTTGCTGCAACCCACTGTGCTTCAACCTTACGTCTGTCACTTTGTCTAGCGTCACCTCAGCTAGCCGCTGCAACTCCAGTGCCACCACTAAACACCGCTACTAGCTCGTTCCGCTACTCTCCCTCCCTCTTCTCAATTGACCACGCAACCACCCTTCCACCGTGACCCTCTACCCTTCAGCAAACCCAATCACCATGTCTGCAACCATCACTTCACCCAACTTCTCCGCTAGCTGCTGCATCAGTCTGGCAACCATAGACTCCGTGTAACGACCCAGATTTTTAACCATTTAATTCAACATTTAATTCTTTTTTAAATATTGATTTGAATTTTTAATGGTTTGAAACTAATAAAATTGAATAATTTATTGGTTTAAATAATATAATAATAATTTAATTTTGAAATAGTCGAAATTGGCTGAATTTACGCTGTTAAATGATTTGGTAACATAAGAGGATTTATTTTTGTTTAGATTTAACTTTATTTACGGTTTCGATTATAAACGTTGTTTGAATGTTTATTTTATAATTGTAATTATATAACGAACTACAGCGGCGCGGTAGTTCGTCATATTTTGAACTTTAATTGGTTATACAAGATCCAATTTTAGTCGGATTTCTTCTAAACAAGAAACGTCCAAATCCATATGGTAATAATTTTCTATTGAAGCAGAAAAATCGAGTTTTCATAGTGTAGATTTTGTTTTATGCCCAAATCAAATTTTCAAATAGTCGCTATGTAATTCGTTTTTATATTATAACAATTTATTTTATAAAAAATAAAGGATTTTTAATTTATGTAATATCGTTTTGGCTTGGATTTCAACCCAGTTTATTTTATTTTGAAAATATGGAAATTCTGTTCGGATATAGCCGATGATAATATTTTAATATTATGGTATTGAGGTACTTTAAAATTGGTTTATTTTAATTCAAATTGGACCGTTCAAAAGGGACTTTATTTAAACGATCTTCGTTTTCAATGATACAAATTTTATTGGGACCGTAAGCAAATTATTTTTATATTTCAAGTTTCACGCCAAACGGAGTTATTCTGTGAGCGTGGCAAAACAAAATGCAAATAAATCGACTGTTTGGACACGAACGAGCACCGTTTTCACAAACGGACTCGGAATTCGACGAAATAAGATTCTTTAGTACCGTAACGTCGAATTATACGATGACGTCCATTCTCGTTACAATTGGAGTCCGTGTGTGAACACAATAATCAATAAACAGTGTTTTGAAATTGCGATAGGCATGAATAAAAATCATCAGTCACATCAAATAAAAATCTTTAGTCACATCACCTTGAAATAATATAATAAAAATTATATTTTTACCCTATAAATATATCCCCACCGTGATCCTTCCCTACCACCAAAACCACTTTCAGCTTTTCCCCATTCTGATTTCTTTCCTTCAGATTTTCTTCAGTAAATACTTCATCTTATAAAATTCCACAATAATTATTTCAAGTTTTAATAAATCCAATAAATGATACGTTTGGATTGCTGTAACTTTAAGGCTCAATCTAGTGTTGGAATTGTATGGCTCGATTAAGTATTTTGTGGACCCATTCTTTTGTCAGCAACGATGTGGTTTTTCGTCGATTACGGCGAGCTCCATCGGAGTTCAGCCAAGTTGGTTAGGGTGAAGGAAGGTAGTGGGTAGGCGTGTCATATAGTGGAGGTCAGTGGTGGTTCGGTGACCGGACGGTGGCGGTTGGGGGTGTTAAACAAAGTGAGTTTGCTGTGTTGGTTTTTTTTGAGTTGCTTTCAGGGTTTGGAGGCATGGAGGAGCCATGGATCATCGGTGATGATGAGGCCGGTGTGGGATGAAAGGGCAGGGGAAGGCGAAGGTCGCGGCCTTAGTCTGGGTTGGTCCGATGACCTGAGGACGGCAGTGGGGAGAGTTGAACGAAGGGGTCATGTGGTGTTGTCTCTTTGTATTTGGGGTTCGGTTTCTGACAATAGATGAACTGGAGAAGGCACTGGAGTTAGTGGCGTTGGTTTGAGGAAGTGGATGGTCAGTGGCGAAGACTTTGGTGGTGCCGGCACGGTCAACAATGGCCTGAATTGTTCGATTTGGTGATTCAAAGCAGTTCCGTTCATGTTGAGATCCAGGCGGACATGGGGTATTTCAGGGCAAGGGGCTTCCGGCGAGTGAGCTTCAGGGAGGCACGGTTCTGATGGAAGGTCAGGTTGGGTCCCAGATTGATCAGAACGGTGGCGGCGCGGAGTTTCATGTGATGTTTTTTAGTTGGACGTTGGTACCGGGTTTCAGCAAACGATGGAGAAGAAAAACGCGTGGCTTGGGGATGACGTGGTAATGCAATTAAACAATTATTAGTAAGTTAATTAATTAAGGAAAAGGTTTTATTTGGTTTATATATATCATTATTTTAAATAAGATTGTAAATTGTGGACATGAGTATTTTGTTTACAGAAGAAAGGGTAGAAGACAGGTTTGAGAATTTGAATGGGGAAGAACGCATTTGCTGGCGTGAATAGGATTTAAGGTAATTAGTAGTTTGAATTTATTAACGTTAATAAGGGCTAATGATTTAAGTAATGATCATATTGTTAAAATTTAAAGTCAAATACGTTGTATCCTCAATTGGTTTTGAATTGGAAGGCCTTAATCATGAATTTTGGAAAGCTAATTACACCTTAACATTTATAACAACAACTAAAGGTTAAAACATAATTAGTGAATTAAATTAATTCTTAATTTAAATTTAAACATTGTAACGTGTATAACTTTTGCGTTCGTGAAAAGAATTCGACAAAACAATTACTGATGGATTCGTATCAATAATGCCGATGTGTACGAGTTGGAATGGAAGCGTTCTGAGGCTACGTGAATTTTATGTAGCTTTAAATGTTAGTTTGAAGCTATATAATACAATGCAACATCATTGGGAACTAAAATGGTGAGTTATTTCTCACACTTCTGAAATACTGTGATGTGTTAAATTCATATTATTAATATTTATCATTAATAAGTATAAATTGGATGAATGGATGCTATGGATAAATTTTTAGTGGATTTTTTGTTTGTATTTATAAATTGGCCATTCAAATGCATTATATTTCATATATTAGTGTTAAACGATTTTATAAACTGTTGTGTAGGGAAGAACAAGTTGGAGGAATCCAACCAGATCCCTCAAATAAATCGTATATTATTTGTTGTTTTCATGAATTGTTTACCCAATTTATATTATATCCTGTTTAGATATCAATGATTGAGTGAACATTTATTGTTGAATCTAAATTCAACAATTGTCATGTTTTAAATCAATATGCAGTATTGATTGAGTAATTGGCAGTAGATGGTCTAAATCCATCGTTTTGAAACATTAATTCACCATCAGGTGGATTAATATATTTTAAGTCATAAAATTTATTTTTATAACTGAATCGAAGTTTCAGTTTATTTTAGTTAATTAAATATAAAGTTTCCATAAATTGACATTTATGACTTTGTTTTATAAAGAAATGTTAAAAGGATTTTTTAATAGTAACATCTTATGCTTTAATGCATAAGGAAGACTGAGATTAACGAGGGAGTTGATCATTTAGAATAATTGTTCCAAAGAAAATAATTTAGTGAATTTTTGTTTAATTAATTATATTTTTCAAATTAACTTCATAAAGAATAGTTTCAGTGAATAATGGATCAAACTAAATGATTATTTATAAAAAGATTGTAAAGCTGAATTTTACTTCATTTAAGGTAATTAGTGGACAATTTATTATTTATAGAATAAGTTACTATCTTAATGATTTATTAAGGAAGGTAACCGGCCTATTTCGATTAATGAAGAAGTAAAGAGTTTTACTCCAGAGAATGACGAAGTTAATTAATATTAATTACTTCTTAAATAAGATCTATTTAAGGAAGTAATGGGATATAAATTTTGGTAAATTTGGAAGAAGCTTATGGAAAGGGATTTTTTAATTCGAAATTCATAAACGAGTTACAAAAGGAATTTGAGTTTGAAATAAAGATTCTACTCGAGTTGGAAATAAAAGAGAAGAAGTGAAAACCATGTAAATGAAAGTACTTATCGATTAGAGTAGAAAAGTTAATATAAGGGTTTGGGTTATAAAGTTCAACTATTTGTTTTAATATGCTAAAGAGTTTTGGATAAATTATTTGTGAACGGATCCGAGTTTATAAGGAAAAGAGGTTTGAAGTTTAATACTAAGGCAAGGACTTTAAATAAATATTTCACTTAAGAACCAAATTAAGTAAATGGCATAATCGAAGTGAAATTTGAAAGGTAAAAAGGATAGTTAATGGTTTGAATAAAAGAAATAGAAAAAGGGATTCATGGTTATAAATACAATGTTTAGATTATATAATGAAAAGGGTTTTTGGAAAAGATATCAGTGAATGGATTAATGTAATATAATCCAAGTTATTAATAGAATATAACATAGGAGTTTTGAAGCAAATGCTTAATATTTGGGTAAATGATTTACTCAATAATATAATAAGTAAAATAGTCGATTGAGATGTTCAAAAGAATAGATATGGATTATAAACCATGGTTTAAATAAAAATAGGAAGTAAGATCTGATTGATATTATAAGAATGTGTGTTTTAAATTACGAACTTCTATCTACTCTGAGACTAGAACGATGTCGATTAAGGTCTGAGAGGTAAACAAATTACCCCAACTTGACTGACTTCACTATTATCGAGGAATGGTATTAGTTTGTAGCGGTAAAGGAGTTTGGAAAGGAGTTATTATTTTCGTAAAACATTTTACATTCATTTTAGCCAAATTGAGACATATAGTTTTATTTATACCTATAGGCTATTTATATAGCACTGTTTTCTAGAAAACGGTAATAATATGAGTAAAGTATACTTATTTAATAAAAATGAGTAATTAGGAATGGAAGGGTTATATTAATTTTGAAACAGAAATAAATATTTGGAATTTAAGTAGTTAAAGCCATTGAGTTTTAATAAGAAAGCATGTGTTGGTTAACAGGATTTTTACCGCATAAGAATTGGCAATGAGATTATATCAGTGAATTAACGATATATTAATATAAGGATATTTCCAGAATTAAGGAAATAAATGGTTGGTAAAAGCATGGCAATATTTTTCTGAATTTAAAAGAGAATAAAACGGAGTGTGAATAAAGGAGAGGCATTGTTTCAAATTACGAAACGGAAGGTGAGTTATCAATAATATATAAATGAAATTGACTTTAAGTCTATGGAAGGATTTTCAATGATTCAATAAAGAGTTTAATGAATGATTTTAATCAATAAGGGCCGGAGCTGCCAAGCTACTTGACAATACTATTGTGAGTTGATAGTTAAAACACCAAACTGTCAACGAAATATTTTATTGGACCTTTTGACGTGTTGTTTCGAAGAGACCAGGATGGGAATTAGACCTAAAACCACTTCGAATCAACGTTACGTACGAAGCTAACTTGCAAGGGATAAAGATGGAGCATTTGAAGATCGTTGATATTCATAACGGAAGAACTACTTATAATCTTTGGTCTGCAGCCAAGGATATACTGTGGTTCTGTCATGATTGAGATCTACGGATTTGCAAGGACTACTCACTACTGATCTATAGGGTGATTCCTTAGATGTGGTAGGAGGGTGCCTTCGGTTCATCTTGTTCCTGGATGACTTGTATGGAGGAGTGATTGACATGGTATTTCCAAAGGAATCACGTACGTTGATTTCCTCAAACGTATTTCTGGTGGTATCATAGAAGACACCTTCTCTTAGCTTAATGATTAGTGTATTTTTGTGGACGTCAATTAGTGAAATCTGGCGGATCTGACAATGTAACATTCAAAGTGAATTGTGGACAGATGTTCTATAGGTAATTATAACTTCAAGCCTCATCAACCGGGAAATGACAAAAATCGGGCAGGCAGCATGCATATGTGAGTCGCTCCCATTAGAGTGTATAATCCCCTATCTAGAGAAATTCCATTTTTTTCTTTAATCTATTTTCGATGTTGTCCCTTTTCGGGAGACAGTTGCTGATCCCAATCGTTGGTGATATATATTCGATACACTCAAGTGAAATGAGTGGTCGGTCATGTGTGGGTTAGGTTGCAAGACGTTCTTATTGAACCCAGTGTATTCGCCTCTAGAGATACACTATCGCCAGGTGGTTCCATACCTTGTCATAGTCCGAATCCAATCTCCAATAAGCGCCTGCGGTTTTGATTGTATACTATATATGTGGAGCGTGAGATGCAAGCATTCCACTAGATTGCTATTTATTTGTGAATTGATAGACACTATTATAATATTAGAATAATATTGTTTCAAAAATATTTTGGGTTATAGTAAGGTAAAAACTGTCCGTATTTATGTGTGGGTTGGTCTTATTATTATCCTTTTCTTTTTAAAAGAATTTCTAAAGTTAAACCGATTGTTGATGTGAATTTAGTACTGAAAGTATTCCAAACTGATCCGGGTGTTTTTGCTTTACTTCAAAATTAGCTCAGGTCAGATCAAACATATTTGACAGGTTAGTTTTCGCTTGGATTTCCAGGAGCTGGAAGCAGGAGGCTTCACCATTAATTATTTAAAGTTATTTCACTATATCTGATACATGGTGTACTCTGATGATTGGTATGTGTATCCAAATTTTCTTTTATGTAAAGATATGTTGTCATATTATACATTTTGTTTGTTCCGCTGTGAGATTTTGATGTTCTTCTTCTTTCTTCTATTCTAATATTTCTTTCTTTCTCTCTCATCCTCTAATTTCTTTCTCTTAACATTCTGCTTTTCTGTGTAATTTGGGATGACTGTGGTAGTAAAATGTCAGCCTAAATTGTACTGAAAAGTGGGACGTTACACTCCGCTGCAAAACTACCCTGATAGACATACACCCTTTCTCATGTTAAAACAATCTTCTTTCCCTGAAGCGGCACCAATCCATGGACTTGCAACCTCCTTCACCTTCTCGTCAGTGCCGAGACTTGTTGCATCCGTTTTCTCCACTCATGGCATGCCCCCACAAGATCGAACAACTCTGTCAAGTACGATGGAGGCACGCATGCATGCTAAACTGAAGATTGTAACTGTAAAATTTTCATACATGCATGGATATTCAAACCCAATGCAACACACTCCGCATATACACTCCACTCCAACCTATCTCTTCCTCATACCCAAACTTCACCAAGCCGAACCCTTCCACTGTCGCCTGCACCTTTTTTCATGCTTAATCCTTTCACCTTCTTTGAAATGAACCATGTGACGACCCCAAACCCCGTATTGATAGTGGCAAGGGTAATCTTTGGAATATAACACATAAACAGATAATGGCATAACAGAATTAAATAAATACACCAGATAATGAACAAATAATACACTGGATAAATGTAATCATCAGAGTTACTCATTGTACAGGATCATACTTAATACAAATATAGTTCAGCTATACATAAATGTCTACAGCGGAAAACAAACATAATGTACAATAGGAGCTGAACAACATAAAAAGAGATAAATAATAGAATCCATCTTCAGCTCCAGCTATCCCGAAAGAGCCATCTAAACCTGAATACAAGGCTGCCCGTGTAGAAAAAGGGGCACTCGAGTTTGAAAGTGAAGCAAACTACGAGTCAGTCATGGGACTGTTATGAGAAATCTACTCAACACATTTAAAATATGGCTAATCACAAGACCACGCCACTTTCGCGGAACATGTTTACTCCATTGGATTGTCAGTGATTTAAAACAATTAAATCTTTTAAACTTCGCAATGCTTTTTGTAAAAATGAAGCCATTATAAGACTCAGTTCCCATCACGCAATGCAACGCAAACCGGAGGATAGAATTTTACCTTATAATGGCCAAAATATGATTGATACGAATAAAACAAAAGCATTTGATATTATTACTAGTGTTTATAGGTTTCGAAAAGAATTTCAATCATAACTATCAATCATAGACGACATGGGTACCATATATCATGTCACCATATGTATATACAATCAAAACTGCATAGTCACGTATTTGGAAATTGGATTTCCGTCATGAACCAAGGCAAAAGATAGTCCTTACCGACTTCGAGACAATCTAGCCCATGTCTCAGGGTTAGAGCTCGAGTGACCCTTAGATCGTCAGGGCCGGTCCACTGATGTGGATTAAAATTCCTGAACACTAAGTTTCCCCGCCCTTTGGGGCGTAAATGAGCCAACGAATGACTCCATCGGACCCGGGTCGTCCGATCTAACTGAGGCGCCTCGCAACAGTAACAACCACATAAGTCAAACTCTTCAGGGCGTGTAAAACCACTGACGCCACTTCTAGCTAGAAGGAAACACATTCCCTCCCTAATGTCCTCTCCCGGTTCTGGTTCATACCGAGGTGTGAGGCTCGCGAATTCACGTTATACACAAAGCTACGCCACACAGGCGGTGCTTTGATCATCACCACAAGACTTTGCTTTTCAACAGAAGCCTTGCTCACTGCATCTTAGCATGCCACACAGGCAATTCACACCATGCAACTGATGGCTATCAATCACACAGAATAAATTCCAATGTCAGACACACAGTCCATCTGCAAGTCCATCCTGGGTCTGAACGAAACCGGAGGCACTATATACCTCGCAAACCCATCGACCTCCACGTACGTCTGGATGATCACCACTCATTATCCATATTTCGGGATGCCTCCCAATCAGGACATCGGTTACCATCCAAACGAGGTGAAGATCTCCGGTCTTCGACCACTGTCTTCATCTTCGATTTCTTATCGTCGATTCAGTTATTCAGAATGGGATAAACCCGGTCTTTCTGAGCAACTCGCGTATATAATAAACAAGTGCTATACAAACACTACTACGCATCATTTCAATTCATTAGTCACTAGCCGTCAATCAGTAAGAGAACGATTTCCCAAATACTAACCCCGAAGGCCGAAACCAACATCAGATCAACACCCAAGAAACCATTCGACTTAACCAACCTTCAGTTAGTTTCTAAATTTCACATCCATATCGTTTATAATATTTTATAATGATTTATCGCTATTTTTATTTATTTTTAAAATAGCCAATTTATTCAAAACGACGCTTCGGGCCATAACGCGGCCGTGGCGCTGTTTTTCTTTAGATTTGATTTACACATATCTGAAAATCTAACCGTTGGATCTTCACAAAAATTTTATCATTAGAAAGATCTTTTCAAAACGAATCCAACGGTTCCAGTTTTAGGAAAATCCGACTGTCGGATCTCCCGGTACAATCGTTTGAAGTTTCGATTTCAAAATACAAACTGCAGCGTCGTTATTCGATTTAATATAATTATATATATATATATGTATATATATAATCGATTGTGGCGCTGTTTTTCTTCAGATTTGAATTAAACATTCCAGACAATCCAACCGTTGGATTTTTACAAAGTTGGTGCCGTTGGAAAGATATTTCCAAAGCGAACCCAACGTTTGCGGTTTTGGGAAAATCCGATGGTCGGATCTCCCGCACTAATCATTCGAAATCACGGTTTCAAAATATGAACTGCAGCTTTGTTATTCAATATATTTCAATTCTATATATATATATATATATATATATATATATATATATATCGATTCTTCAATTTCAAAACTATATGATTTTCATACATTTGATAAAAATGATATTTTTATCTAACTGTCTTCTATTTCAACACTTCACTATTTTTAACAATTCATGTATATAATAAAAATGTGATTTTTAATGTAAAACAATTTATTTCAAAACACGATTATTTTATATAGTTCATATAGATGATAAAAATATGATTTTTATTATAAAACAATTTATTTCTAAACACGACTATTTTATATAGCCTATATAGATGATAAAAATATGATTTATATTATGAAATAATTTCTTTCGAACCCGAATACCATTCAACACATGAATTTCTATTCAATGAATGAATTTCTATTCAACACATGAATGTTATTCAAAATTCGTATATATAAAATAAAAAGGTGATTTTTATATTTTTAAAACACGATCAACACATGAAGGTTTTCTATAGTTTATACATATAGATAAAAAGGTGCTTTTTAAATTTTTAAAACACGAATACCATTCAACACATGAATTCTATTCAACGAATGAATTTCTATTCAACACATGAGGGTTTTCTATTCAACAAACGAATATAGTTTCAACACAGGAAAATAATTCTAACACATGAATATTATTCAAAATTTCGGTAGCATAACGCAGGGTAGTTAAAACCGGGATCGTCCCTAGTACGGTTCCTCGCTCTACCTTAAAGTCTCGCAGCTTTTGACAATGGGAAATCATGCATCTAGTTCGCATGCAGGCGGCATGTATATTTTTTTCATTTCCACAAACTAATCCTCTGTGGTTTCAACCAAATATTTCTCAACCACAAATGGGTATTTTTCAACCACAATCAATCAATTTCAACCACAAACAATTTCAATCAACCATTTGCTATCAATCAATTTTCACATCAATCACAACCAATAAATATCGTCCATGGTTTATGGACGAGGGGCGTATATATCTATATATATAGCATTTCACTTCTATTTCAACACATATATAATTTTTACAACGCATATACAACTTATACATCAAACGTAGAACTTATACAACGCTTGTACAAGAGGTGTACAACGCTTATATAACTCATAAATCGATTATATAATTTATACATCGACGTTTTCCATATTGTTTATAATTTAGAAATCTCACATTGGGTTCCACTCCACCAAAAATAGCAGAAGGCTCAGAAAAATATGCAGTCTCTTCTAGAATGTAGAAGACGTCCACACGAGTCCACTGTCTCTTGTTTCACTGAATTTCGACCACATAGCAAAAAGATATGATTTTTCTAAGTTAGTCGAATTTTGCGACACCTTTAAAGAGTTGAAAACAGTTTTAAATATATCAGCCATTACCTCTCAATATGGGTTCGAAACTAGGTTTCAAGAATTCGCGAAATCCGGAGCACGACAGGGGAATCTGCTTGCACCTCAGCCTGGAGCTTGGCGAGGCGCGCCTGCGCGTGGGGAAGGGGGCCCACTCGACGGCCGGAACAGGGCAGGGCGGCGGCGGGAAGGTCCTGACTTTGGAGGAGGAGATCTCCGCGAAGGGGCAACGACAGGGAGAGTTATTTATATGGATTTGAAGAGGAGAGAAGGATCTTCGAAAAACATAACTGTGGTTGTGGGTTTTGGTGTGTGGTTTCGCCGGAAAGTGGACAGGAAGTAAAGAGGCGGTTTCCGCCTTTGATTTGCTCACGTCGGGGAGAGAGGTTTTTTTTTTACCAATGAAAATTTTTCTTTAATTTATATATTTTTAAATCTCGAAAATACCCCCTTTCACACACGAACCCCAATCTAGACCCAACGACTGTCGTCCCTAGCATTTTACCCCCATTCCAAACACAATGGGATATGTTTCGTAGGCCTATTCGACTGTTTCAGTCAGTTTTCCTTCAAATTAAAATATAAAACATTCAATATTTAATTTGAACGTACATTTAATTTGCCAAGGCCACAAACTGATTCTAAAAATTCCCAAAAAATAAATCTAGCTATGTTTTGACGATACGGTCCCAACAAAACTAGTTTCGTCGAATTCTAAGACCGTTTGAAAAATGGTCCTTTTCTGGTCGATCCAATTTAACTGTAATTGACCAAAACACATTTTTCTTTGCCACACTCACATTCTAGCTTCAAAAATTATGAAATTTGAAACCTAGCAATAATTTGACATCCCGGATCCAACAAAACTGGTTTCGTCGAATTCCGAGGTCGTTTGCAAAATGGCCATTTTCGCGGGCTATATAAATTCCATAGCGACCTTTCTGAAAATTCATTTAGCCATAACTTTTGCTTCCCGCTATGAAACTTCGATTTTTCAGATTCATGAGAAAGGTATTCACTAACAGATTTAAATATTTTTGGTTTCACTCGAATCCATTTTGTTTTGCACCCGGTACGGTCAGTCAAAGTTTGAATTCAAATTTTGAAACTACCGCGCCATTTCAGACCTTGTTTATAATTAGAATTAATTATATTCGTTTTCAAATGTCGATTCAAACTTACTTTTCATCGTTATCATTTAAAATATTTATTTTAAACATTTAAAATCCACTATTTTAGCCAATTTAAACATTTTAAATTGGTTCAGATTTTCCGGGTCGTTACAATCTCCCCCACTTAAAACTTTTTGTCCCCGAAAAGAAACAAAGTCGAAAGTGGTTTGATTAATCAACTCTACGTTCAATTCGGCTTCCATTCTCCAACTTTTCAGTTTCTGAGAATTTTTAGATTCTTCAAAAAAAATTAGCTAACACCCGGAATTTTCGAATTTTTTTGCCTTAACCTCCTTTGTACGGGGAGAGGTTTGGAAATTTATTGGGCTGTATTAGGTACCCAATAAATCCTAATAAGCATACACCTATTTATAGTGATATATTCTGGTGTTTACAGGGGAGCGTGTATATATATATAATAACTCTAGAGAATAAATTCTCGTCACCCTGTCAAAGCCTGAGGGAGTGTGTATTTTAGTTGCTCCAGAGGATAAATCCTCGTCACCTCGTCCCGTGTGGGAAATAAATAATCCATGTGCCGTATTTAATAACTAGAGAGACGTGATTATTGTCAACTCCAGACCCGTGTGGGGTTTTTATTAATCTGGAAATTTATCGTTACAATTTTATATGGTCCATATCAGTCATCAGTTCAACCTGTAAAATATAGTCATCGCCGTACAAGCCTCTCGCTCGTATGGTAAATCTTCCACCTCGTCACACAAGCTCCAAATGCTTATGTGGTATATGATGAAGTATGCCTATCTTCAAGAAGTATGCCATGTAATGTAGTTCAAAATTAATTGTTACTATCCTATGGCGACATTTATGATTACACACAGAACAACCAGCACTCCGCATCCAATGGCATTCAGAGGAGTTGATATAATAATATTTCGCATCCAACTCATTAAGGTTTACCTATTTGTCGGGCACGCAAATAAATTCTTTACTCAACAGCTATCCAATTACCTGTTCAAACATATATAATGCACATGTATATATTTCTATCTATTTTTAAATCAGTTCAATGCGTGATTTAATCGAATAAATTCTACCATTCATTCTATTATTGATTAAATTAACTATCGTTTCAATAATTTTAATTAATCAAATCTACTATCACACAACACAAACAGCAATCAATTTTTTTTTAACTTTTCAAAATCATACAAATTAATTCATACACTCTTTTTAAATTAAGCAGACTATAGAATTAAAAGTGCACATCCATGGAAAGAAAATAACAACAAAGTAGAGAACTAATTGGTAATGCAAAGTATGGTAAATGTACCTTGCACCGGAGTCAATCAGAGATATCTACTCGACACTTAGGATATGCTTTCTGAATGCTCTCCTCGGTTTCCCAGGTACAATCTCATGGATCCCCACTCCATTGCACTTTGACTAAGTGAACCTTCTTGTTCCTCAGCTCTTTGGTTTCTTTGCCGATAATCTTTAGCGACTCTCTTCTCACAGCTATTTCTGGAGTAATTTCAATATCTTGTTGAGCTGCTTCTTCCACGATCAAGTCTGGATCATGAACGTGCTTTCGAAGTTGAGATATGTGAAATACATCATGCACTCCAGGCAACCAATCAGGCAATTTAACTCTATATGCGAGAGTTCCAATCCGTTCAAGAATAGGAAATGGACCAATGAATTTGGGCACCAACTTCCCTATTTTACCAAACCGGATAACTCCTCTCATCGGCGATACTTTCAGATATACATAGTCGCCAACAGCAAATGATATATCTCTTCTTCTCTTGTTGGCATAGCTCTTCTGTCGGCTTTGAGTGGCGAGTAATCGCTTCTTAATAAAGTCGACTTTGTCCGCAGCTTCTCGGATCATATCTGGCCCCAACACAAGCCTATTACCGGGTTCAACCCAACAAGCAGGAGATCGGCACGGTCTACCATACAGTTCTTCGAATGGCGACATTGTCAGGCTCGCCTGGTAGCTGTTATTATATGAGAATTCAGCCAAATGCAGATGGTCTTCCCACGATCCACCGAAATCTAGAACACAAGCCCGCAATAGATATTCTAGTATTCGATTCACCCTCTCAGTCTGACCATCTGTCTGAGGATGATAAGCGGTGCTCAAGTTCAGCTTCATTCCCAGCTCTACTTGAAATGCCTCCCAGAATTTGCTAGTGAATATTGGATCTCTATCACTAACTATACTGAGCGGCACTCCATGTAGCCTACCAATTTCCCTGAAGTATATCTGCGCCAGACTCTGAGCAGTTCTGTTTGATCTGACAGGTATGAAATGGGCGGTCTTCGTGAAGCGATCTACGATCACCCAAATACTGTCATTTCCTTTTCTGGTTCTGGGCAAACCATCTATGAAGTCCATGGAAATATGTTCCCACTTCCAGCCTAGAACGTCTAGCGGTTGTAACAATCCAGCCAGTTTCTGTTGGTCGCTCTTGACTAGCTGACAAGTAGGGCATCGGCTAACATATAAAGAAATGTCCCTCTTCATCGACTTCCACCAGAAAGTGCGTTTGATGTCATTATACATTTTGCTTACTCCCGGGTGGATACTAAGTTTTGACTTGTGGCATTCATCCAGTACTTCCTTTCGGATCTCAGCAATGTTAGGAACACAAATTCGACCTTTCAGCCTTAGAATCCCATCGTTATCAACCTGAAAACTCGAGGGTTCGCCTTTCTGAATTATCTCTCTGATCTTCTGAATGAAGTGATCATCCTGCTGAGGAATAGATATTTTATCTATCAATGAAGTCGTGATAATAAAACTGACGATCATTTCATTCTTTCGGCTTAACGCATCGGCCACGACATTGGCTTTCCCTGGAGTGTATAGAATCTCAAAATCATATGCTGCAAGGAACTCTAGCCAACGTTGCTGCCTCAGATTCAGGTCTTTCTGGGTGAACAGATACTTTAACGATTGATGGTCTGTATACAGTTCGAATTTCTCACCCAGAAGATAGTGTCTCCAGATTTTCAAAGAGAATACGATAGCCAACAACTCAAGATCATGAGTTACGTAGTTTTTCTCGTGCGGCTTCAGCTGACGGCTAGCATAAGCAATCACTTGACCCCTTTGCATTAACACTCGCCAAGGCCTTCTCTAGAGGCATCTGTCCAGACTTTTAAATCCTGATTGCCGTCAATAATGGTCAACACTAGAGCAGTCGTTAATCTTAACTTTAGCTCTTCAAAAGCCTCCTCGCATTCTGGAGTCCATTTGAATTTTGAGTGCTTCTTTGTAAGCTTTGTTAAGTGACCAGATATCTTCGAAAGGTTTTTAACGAACTTTTGGTAATAACTAGCCAATTCGAGAAAACTACGGACTTCTATAGGAGTACTGGGCTGTTTCCAATTTTGAATAGCTGTGATTTTACTTGGATCCACAACAATTCCTTCTTTTGACACGACATGGCCCAGAAATTTTACTTCATCTTGCCAGAATATGCATTTGGATAGTTTGGCTTTTAGAACGTTCCTTCTCAGAATTTCTAGAACCTGTTCCAGATGCTTTTCGTGTTCGGCCTTGGATTTAGAGAAGATTAGAATATCATCAATAAAAACCAGAAAATTTTTATTCAAGACACCGCGGAACACTCGGTTCATCAAATCGACGAAGTAAGCTGGAGAGTTACATAAGCCGAAAGGCATTACTAACCACTCGTAGAATAAGTCTAGACCTCTGAATGCTGTCATTTGAACACACTCTTCAGCAATTCGAAGCAGATGGAAGCCTGTAGCTAGGTCCATCCTTGAAAATACTTGTGCTCCATTCAGACGATCCAATAAATCATCGATTTGCGGCAATGGATATTTGTTCTTTATCGTCTGCTTGTTCAAATCGCGATAATCCACACATAGTCCCAGAGTACCGTCTGATTTTGGGACAAACACCACTGCTGCTCCCCAATCAGAGAAACTAGGCCTGATCAGACCCTTCCATACTAGCTGTCGTGTTTGATTGTCAAGTTCTTCTTTCTCTTTCAAGGACATTCTTCGAATAGTGTGAACTACCGGCCTTGCATTCGGAATCAAAGCGATCTTGAAATCAATTTCCCTCTGCGGAGGTAAGCGAACAACTTCTTCAAACACATCCGCATAATTCTTGACGACAGGAATATCTTTTACGAGGTCGGGAATATTCTCTGTGACTTCAGGGACATTTTCTATTTTTGCAGGAGAAACATCTAACGCTGCCCAGAAATCTTTTCTATTTGAATTTTGGCCTTCACAGGGAATGGTTATATAATTCCCTGATTTAATCTTAGCCCTAACAACTCTCTCGGTGCATCTAACCTCTGCCTCATATTTGGTTAGCCAATCCAATCCTAAAATAAGATCGAATTCAGTAAAATTCATGACGATAGAGATAGTAGGGAATTTATAGCAAGAAAAAGAGACAGGTACTGCACAAACCCAACTGAGATCGATGGAACCCCCAACCGGATTTTGGACAGTCATTGGTTCTTTGAGCTTCTTCAAATTCAAATCCAACTTCTTAACTGCATTCTTGGCAATACAGCTTTGCGACGCGCCTGTATCGAACAACACTTTAACTGGAATGTTTTTGACATTAAGCGTGCCTTCTAAAACATCAGACCTTTCCTGAGCAGACGAAGATGCAGGCACTTCTGCCACTTCATTTACATGTACTGCTTCAGGTTTTCTGAATAGCGGGCAGGCCTTTGAAAGATGATCGGTCTGATGGCATTGACTGCACTTTCTATTCTCTTGAAACTTCTTACCGGATTTAGATCCACTCTTTATTCGCTTCTTCGATGGTTTGCAATTTCCCTGAAAATGCCCTGGCTTATGGCAGTTATTGCATATGGTAGTCGTTGCTGGTTCTTTTTCAGATCTGGCCCTTTTCCGATTGATTTTAGGCTCCTTACTGACCTCAAACATCATACTGGCCTCAGGACGATCCATTTCAGACTCAACTTTATTGCTAGAGCTGACCTCCTCTTCGTAGCGTAACATGCCTTTCTTGTCTAGATCTTCGTACTGGTAAGCCATGTATATCATTTCAGAAAAAGGAAGCTTCACATTCCTCATTACACTATTTTGATATTTTCTTTGAAGCCTGTTGATAAATCTCAAATTCTTCCTCTTCGGATTCTGAATTAGATGAGGGGCGAAGTGAGAAAGTTCATTGAATTTCTTATGATATTCGGGAATGGTCATATCTCCTTGTATCAGATAAGAAAATTCATCACATAGCCGTTCAATTGCTTCAGGAGGAGTAAATCTTTCCCGGAAAATCACTTTGAATCCATCCCAGGTGATATCACCTTCTGGGTTATCCTTAATAACTGAATCCCACCAGAACAAAGCTTCGTCTTTGAGTGCCCAGGAGGCCAGTAATCTTTTATGGTCATCCCTCATCTTTAATCCTTCAAAGATTTCCTCAGCCGAACGAATCCATGCTTGTGTTCTCATAATAGATTCTTCGCCCGAGAAGGGTTTTCCACCCAGATTTCTATATTTCATGAATAGGGTTTCTATATCCGGGTCAGTATTACTTCTTCTGTTTCTGGCACTCATTTTCTAGAGTGTCTGCAATTAGCGGACAAAGTGTCGGGTCAACAGAAAATATATTTCAAAAAATAGAGATAAATACTTGAATGTAAATGTATCTATCGAGGTGTTATTTCATTCTGCTACTCATACTAGGATATTACTGATCCTATCTGTAATGAGTTACTCATCTTAGAACACTACTGGTTCTATTTCTGACGAGTTCGTTAAAATTTCTTTCGAACCCGAATACTATTCAACACATGAATTTCTATTCAACGAATGAATTTCTATTCAACACATGAATGTTATTCAAAATTCGTATATATACAATAAAAAGGTGATTTTTATATTTTTAAACACGAATACCATTCAACACATGAATTCTATTCAACAAATGAATTTCTATTCAACACATGAAGGTTTTCTATAGATTATACATATAGATAAAAAGGTGCTTTTTATATTTTTAAAACACGAATACCATTCAACACATGAATTCTATTCAACGAATGAATTTCTATTCAACACATGAGGGTTTTCTATTCAACAGACGAATATAGTTTCAACACAGGAAAATAATTCTAACACATGAATATTATTCAAAATTTTGGCAGCATAACGACAGGGTAGTTAAAACCGGGACCGTCCCTAGTACGACTCCTCGCTCTACCTTAAAGCCTCACAGCTTTTGACAATGGGGAATCATGCATCTAGTTCGCACGCAGGCGGCATGTATATTTCTTTCATTTCCACAAACTAATCCTATGTGGTTTCAACCAAATATTTCTCAACCACAAACGGGTATTTTTCAACCACAATCAGTCAATTTCAAGCACAAACAATTTCAATCAGCCATTCGCTATTAGTCGATTTTCACAACAATCACAACCAATAAATATCGTCCATGGTTTGTAGACGAGGGGCGTATATATATATAGCATTTCACTTCTATTTCAACACATATATAATTTTTACAACGCATTTACAACTTATACATCGAACGTACAACTTATACAACGCTTATACAAGAGGTGTACAATGCTTATATAACTCATACATCGATTATATAATTTATACATCATCGTTTTCCATATCGTTTATAATTTAGAAATCTCACATTGGGTTCCACTCCACCAAAAATAGCAGAAGGCTCAGAAAAATATGCGGTCTCTTCTAGAATGTAGAAGACGTCCACACGAGTCCACTGTCTCTTGTTTCACTGAATTTCGACCACATAGCAAAAAGATATGATTTTTCTAAGTTAGTCGAATTTTGCGACACCTTTAAAGAGTTGAAAACGGTTTTAAATATATCAGCCGTTACCTCTCAATATGGGTTTGAAAATAGGTTTCAAGAATTCGCGCAATCCGGAGCACGATAGGGGAATCAGCTTGCACCTCAGCCTGGAGCTTGGCGAGGCGCGCCTGCGCGCGGGGAAGTGGGCCCACTTGACGGCCGGAACAGGGCAGGGCGGCGGCGGGAAGGTCCTGACTTTGGAGGAGGAGATCTTCGCGATGGGGCAACGATAGGGAGAGTTATTTATATGGATATGAAGAGGAGAGAAGGATCTTCGAAAAACATAACTGTGGTGGTGGGTTTTGGTGCGTGGTTTCGCCAGAAAGTGCATGGGAAGAAAAGAGGCGGTTTCCGCCTTTGATTTGCTCACGTCGGGGAGAGAGGGTTTTTTTTGACCAATGAATTTTTTTCTTTAATTCATATATTTTTAAATTTCGAAAATACCCCCTTTCACACACGAACCCCAATCCAGACCCAACGACTATCGTCCCTAGCGTTTTACCCCCATTCCGAACACAATTGGATATGTTTTGTAGGCCTATTTGACTGTTTCAGTCAGTTTTCCTTCAAATTAAAATATAAAACATTCAATATTTAATTTGAACGTACATTTAAATTTGCCAGGGCCACAAACTGATTCTAAAAATTCCCAAAAAACAAATCTAGCTATGTTTTGACGATACAGTCCCAACAAAACTAGTTTCATCGAATTCTGAGACCGTTTGAAAAATGGCCCTTTTCTGGTCGATCCAATTTAACTGTAATTGACAATCCCGGATCCAACAAAAGTGGTTTCGTCGAATTCCGAGGTCGTTTGCAAAATGGCCATTTTCACGGGCTATATAAATTCCACATCGACCTTTCTGAAAATTCATTTAGCCATAACTTTTGCTTCCCGCTATGAAACTTCGATTTTTCAGATTCGTTAGAAAGGTATTCACTAACAGATTTAAATATTTTTGGTTTCACTCGAATCCGTTTTGTTTTGCACCCGGTACGGTCAGTCAAAGTTCGAATTCAAATTTTGAAACTACCGCGCCATTTCCGGCCTTGTTTACAATTAGAATTAATTATATTCGTTTTCAAATGTCGATTCAAACTTACTTTTCATCGTTATTATTTAAAATATTTATTTTAAATATTTAAAATCAACTATTTTAGCCAATTTACAAATTTTAAATTGGTTCAGATTCTCTGGGTCGTTACAATCCACTACCTATTTTATATAAAAATATAATAATAATAATAATAACTTGCAAACTGAAAACGGAAAAACGACACAATGGACAGAACGGAGCAAAACAGTGGAATCGGAGAAGAAAATGGAGGAAGAACGGAACACAGACATAAGCTAGAGGGAGATATATACATGCAAGCTTCCGGCTTGAAGTAGTGTGTGCATCACATGTGTTCACCATCAAGTTTAGTAAATGATATGGAAGCAGCATTGATGGAGAATATTGGAAAGCATGACTAGTGAGAACATTTATTTAAATTTGTTTTTAATAAGTAGAAATGTTAAAAATTACTAGTAATTGATTAGTTATTGAATATCAAGTTCATTTGATGGTTGCAGTTGATGTGGTGATTTGAATGGATGTTGTGTAATTAAAAATACTAAAACACTAAGCATTATGTAATGTGACGCTTGCGCACATATTGATGGTTGTTTAAATTTTGCAATGTATAGATAGGCTAGTGTTCATATGGATTGAATTGTTTTGTCACACACCATAGTTACGGAGTATGTGGGTAGTCGATTTAAATCTCCTTCTTATGAAAATCATGATTAGAATTGGAAGTTAAAAATTTAAATTCAAGCTTCTAAACAATTTGAAAGCTAAGTCATGAATAATTACACAATTTCCATGACAACGAAGCGATTTTGGAGATAGCTTAAAATTTGTTTGTACTCTTAAGACTGAAACGAGTTTAAGCATAACTAAAAATTAGATTTTGCATTACATTTGCTTTATGTAAACGATTGGCTATCCCTAAGCTTTAAAATGTAATTAAAGAGGAAAATTTGATTTTGAGTAATATTCATTATATGAATGTTTAGTTTGTAGCTACTTGTAAGTTTTGAAATTTAATTGGGAAATTTTGGGTTAAAGTTGTACCATTAACACCGACCCTACTAAACACTTGGTTCCATCATTTCAACAACTATGGTAAGCTTTAGAAACAAGGTAAACAAGTTGAAACACTAGATTGCGTTCGATGGGAACTTTAGAATACGGTTCGAGTTTGAGGACGCAGAACTTAATTAAAGTAGTAAACTAAACAATTTATCTTTAAGTGGTTATTGAATATTAATATTCAAGACTGGTTTGGAAATATTATATGAGTTTCAATGGAAATTTAAGAGATGGGTTGGCTTAAGTTATGAAACTTGATTTTTGTATAGAACGAATGATTTACAAATCATTAGCATATGCGTGAATATATATTAAGTTTGTCAGCATTTTTCCTATAACATGCCAGAACGTTCTAGGGTGACAGAGAGGATAGTGTCTAAGGCTTGGGTTTGGAAAATACAGTTTCCTGCTCTCCCTGGCTACCCTAACTGATCCGACAGACGGGATGGTTATTTCAAATCTAATTTGAAGTTTAATTAAAATCCTTTGAATTCTGAATGAATTTGGAATTTGATTTAAACAATTTTGAAATTTAATAAGCGTTGTTTATCCTGAACTTTTGAATGGGGTTTGAACCTAATTGGTTAAATAACTATTTTATAGCACTTAAGTAATGATTTACACTTCCTTGAAACAAATTAGATTTGCAAAATGTATGAAACAAGAAGTATCTTTTCAAAGAGGCTTCTTAAATATTTTGGGAAATTTCAAGTGATAAATATTGGTGAATGAAACTCAAAAATCCAAATTTAGTTTTGGTAATAATAAGTGGAAGATATAAATGTGGGATTTGTAAAGGAGAAAAATGAGAAGATTATGAGATTTAAAGAAAATTGTAATGAATTAAATCTTATTATAAATAACTTGAAATCACTCGGAGGAGATTATGAGATTTAGGTCCGAAAACCATTCCAAGTAATAATACGACGCTATTTGAAGACCTATAAGTGACAAATGAAGACCGAGAATCTTTGGATTATTTGGATTGCCGATGTCTCGAACCGGGCCGATCACCTGGTACGGGGTTATAAGTGGCATGAGGTCGAATATATTTGAGGATTTTCGGATTTTGTTCCGTTTAGACCCAGAATGGACTTGTATGGATTGTGTTTCTGACATCGTAATTGACCACGTAGCACTGATTCCTGTGAATATATATCAGATTTGTGGCAATTTTTATCCCCGTCTCCAAGTTATATTCTTAGAGGTTATGTATTGATTTGAATCAGTGACATGTGGAAGATTAACAATGTGGCATACTCAAGTTATGGAATGAGCCGATGATGATCAAAGCACGGCTTATTTAAGCAAAGCTTTACATATACTGTGACATCGACAAGCCTTACACTCTGGATGTTGATAAACTGGCGGTTAGGTTGTTGACATATATACATGATTTTGTGATTGACATCTTCGACGGAGGTACCTCTTTTGAATTTGGGAATAGGGTATGTTCGGGGGTCCGTGTCTGGGTGAAAACCATTGATCTACCTCGCGATTTGTAGTTGGTGTTCGTGTCTGGATGAAAAAGCCGTGTTACACTTCGTTTGTATTCCGATTGATCTTTCGTGCCAGGAATCATCAAGTTGGAAACCGAAATCTCCAATACATGCCCCACGGTTTTGTTTGTGTATATATATATATATATATATATATATATATATATATATATATATATATATATGGCGATATTGTAGGATGAGGTACTATGCCATCTAATACTGATACATTTATTTTCGAAATTGTTTTCAACACTATGCACTAAAAATAATATGAAGTGGATTTTCACGTATGAAAGCATGTTTGGTTATCACAAGGCAAAACTCGCCCGTCTGGTGTGTGCTTGCATTGTGTGATATGGGATTAGCTTATGATAGCTTCATTTTCCCAATGTCATTGCGAATTTATATCCATGGGTATTCACATGGAGTAAACCCGTTCCGCATTAGCAGCGTGGTCCGGTGAATTTCCCTACTTTAAAATAAACCTTAAACAAATAACCATTTTATGTTCTCACACCAGTCCCATGACTGACGTGGAGTTTATTTTCCTTCCTAAACTCTGGGTGCCCACTAATTTCTACATGGGCAGCTAATTGTTTAGTTTTACAGTTATAGACCTTTGGAGCAAGATTCAGAGTGCTTTCTAAGTTAGAGCCCATGCTAGAGTTTGGAGCTTTCACTATGTCATACTGCCTCTACCGTTGAAAGTGTATTTATTTCTTCCGCTGTATACGTTGTAACTCTAATATTCCATGTAACTCCGATGTATTATTGTATTATGATATGAAAAGTTCTGTTATTTTGTTCAATATATGTTAGTACCTATAATAATCTGCCTTTATGAACGGTTTAAGTTGGTTTAATTATCGGCAAGAACAGGGCAAAAAGACGGGTCGTTACATTAGTGGTATCAGAGCTTTGGTTGCACAAAGCTATAGGGTACGACATATGTTAAACGAAAGATAGAACTCATCAGAATTATAATATCTCATTAGGGATAGGGTTAGGAATGCCCTAGAAAGAGATTTTAGAATATTTTGTTGAGAGAGCGTAAACTGGAAAATAAATTATTCTAAATTAAGTTAAAGATTTTGAAAAGTATAATAATTTTAATACAACTTGAAATAAGAATTTTTGTGTATTTTATTCGACGTCGCGATTGGACTGTCGGTATGTGAAGATTTTGAATATATGCCTAGCCAATGTATGCACGAAGTCTTATATATACTAGATGGATATAGAATCACACCCTACTCGCTTGAGGATAATTCTGTTGATTGATCGATCATCATCAATATTTATTTTCGAGTTTCGAAGGTAGGATGACTATATGATGCCGATCAAAACGTCGAGAAATACTTTAGATAAGTGTTGGATATATTTTAATAAATCGTTCAATAAATTAATATGAACTTCGAATCGATAAGTGCAAATCAAAGTTATTTGTTAATGACTAAAAAGATGTATTTTGAAGTAAATCTCACCTAAAAGAATTGGAAAGTAAATTTGGAAATACACGTAAGTGAGATAATTTATTAAATCATATTTAGGATATGTTGAGAATATCACCATACTTCATATTTTTGACGAAAAGTATTTAACGAATAACCATTTATAACGCAAAGGAAAACAAAATATTGAATTAAGAGAAAAAGCACCCTAATTTAATTACCTATAATCATATCCTTTGGTGCACTCGACTTTCCTATCTTGGCCTAGTTATTTCCATCATTTGAATTCGAACCTTTCATTTTGATTTGAACCATTATATTTTTGGTACTCATTTGATGTTGAACCTTTATGCATCTCTACTGGACTTGAACACATGGAATTTGACTTGCTCCATGTGTACATAACTCTGTGCCACGCATTGGACAAAACCAAGATCTGATTCAAAATAGATAATATTGATTTGTCTAAAACCTTATGTTAATAGAACTTACCAAATAAGGTTAGCGTTGAAAATGGTATGAATATAGAATTTAACTAATGTAAGGAAAGTTAGGATTTAAAACATTAATCTTGAAGGTTTGGTTTCGGAATTTTAAATGAATTTCTAAGTAACGTTTTAGAACAAAATATGCCGAGTCAGAGTAGCGCAACAAAAGCATAGTAGTAACTTGAAAGGAATGTTTTAAAGATTTTTCCACTCGACTTTTTGAACAAAGTAATTATTCAAACAAGATTTGAAATTTGAAACAAGAATGAATAAAAGTCGTCGATCTCGAAATTCAAACAAAAAGAAAAGTTGTTCGAATATATGACTCCCAAATTATGGAATTAGACTCTTGGAAAATATTATGAGATTATGGAAGTCTTGAAATGTTCGAAATGACATTGAATTATGATCTAAAAGAAGTTAAAATAATGTATGAGGAAGTATAAATGGTTAAGAATGTAAGTTTGATTTTGCAAATTTATGGCAATATGAGTCGAAAAAAATCAACTTGTGTATTGAAAGAATGTTTGAATTGAATGAAAGACTTGAAATGTTTTGACGACATGAAAACATAAGTTGCATGGAAATTTTATTTGATTTCCAACCATTTTGGATATGATAAATGGATTATAAAATGTTTATAATAAACAGTTGTTTCTACGACTAGAATCCCGATATTTTGGAACAACAAATATATGTAAATTATGGTTGCAAAATGATTTACGATTTCGGGATATGAAATGATTTGGATTTGTTCGAGTAACCCATGGCAAAACTAAGGTGGTATTGGAATATGTGCATGGGGTGATACTTAGTAGCCCGTCATAGGGGAAAAACTTCTCGAACTAATATTAATATATAATTGATTTGAATTCATATTTGAAATTTTGGTTTTGAAATCTCGAAGTAAAGTATGATTTTCTATATGAAAAAAATATGTAGTATTTCAATGGTTTGAAATAAAACTGGATTCTAAGTTAGGAGAGATCAATTTGGGGCTTTCCAATGTCTTGAATTAAAGTAATTTATATAACACTTTAATTTAACTTATCTAATCGTCTCGTTAAACTACTATATTTTATAATTGTACTTATGGTTATCTATTTCAAGTCTTGTACATATTAGTCTGCTATTATATTATCTACTTTTAACCAAGTTACTAAATTTCTTAATTTTACCATTTTATTTCAGTTTTTAAAGATAACTTAGTCAAACCTTTGAATTTTATGAACCTATTTTAATCAAAACAACTTATAACAAGGTAACTTTATCATTTAAACTACTTTTACTTAGATTATTTTTATATATATAGCAATTTTATTATTTAGATGTTATGTAATAATTTAAGTTTGCTTAAATAATAATTTGATATAAGAAGTTTACTCATTTAGTTTTATGATAAATTTTATGTTAATCTATCAATAACCTTTAATCAATTTTTAAGCTTATAAGAAGTTGTAAAGTATTTTTTTATTATATCTGTTGGCCTTAATAAATTTTATAAATAAGATTTATTTTACTTAAGCAAAATTATACAACTCTCCTTTTCGAAGACGAAAAGCTTTAAGTAGGGGAGGCTGTAACGACCTTTGAATTTGAGGTTTAAAACATAAATTAAGATTTAACTTAAGATAAATAATTATAAATCTTGTCTATTTTGAACATATTTAAATAAAACATTTCCGTAAATTTATAAACATTTTCTTTAACATTAGAATTCCTTTAAGATCTAGAAATCATCGCTATTAATTTAATTTAGTAATGAAATACTTTTGCAAACATAATTTCAATTTAGAACATTTTTACAAAATTAACATTATAACTAATTTTGGAGTTGTTGAAAGTAACAATGAAAAGAAAATCAATTTTGAAGTATGACAATGCTACAAACTTTTCATTTTCAACAAAATTTGATTCACTCGGTTAAGAGTTAGTTTATTTGAAAAGATTGAATCGTTAGATATAAATTTATTTCAAGATTTCCTAATGTAATGAAGTCTTTTATTTACATTGTAAAATACGGGTTCATCAAAATTACGGTTGATAACTTGGTGCGGTTATTTCATTTACAACAATTTGATCATCAACAAATTTAAATATGGATAAATCATGGGTGCATGCATTATTGCGTTCGCATTTATTTAATTTATCATCAGTAGTAGTGGAATCTATAGAGTAAGCACAACGTGCAAGCACTACTATTAATTTCAGTCCTATAACATTCACAAGTATTGTTAATTCAACTTGCCCCTTCGTTCAGACCTTGCATTCACTCAAAATAATACTTAACGTCAACTAAAATGTCTAATATAGGTAACATAGTGGTGCTCTTCGTTCAAAACACTTTTCCATTTCAGCCCAATGAACAAAATCTGGTATAAAATCTAGATCTATTAGTACAAATATTTGTGAAATAGTGTCCAAAGATATAGAACTATTCATGAAGAGGGGAAGCAATACTGTGCATAAATCAAATATTCCGAGTGATAGGAAGCCACGCACCATGTGTCGTTGCTTATCCCCTTCATTCACCTTATAAATAGGGTAGCTCCTCCTTCTTGTTACCCAAACAAACTTCTTTCTGTCCCATAGCATCTCATAGCCGTTCCATTTTCCTCTCCTATTCGAACTCACGACCTCCCTTCTTCCTAGACAACACCACCGCACCACTGACCCATCTGCCACCTTTGGCTCTGTAATGACCCGGACTTTTTACACGACACTGGCACAGGTATGATTGATCACAAGTACGTGTTTACAGATACGATTTAAAAATCAAGAATTTAAATTGTTTAAACATGTCGAAGGTTTGAATTTGAATTTCTTTAAGTTTGTGTATATGATAGCATGTATTTAACAGCACTTGCTAAACTAGTTTTTACACATTCATGTATGATAGCATCTATTTGATAGCGTTTATTTAAATTGATTTTTATACATGTTTGAAAAATAATGCTTTTTAATAGCATATTTTAAAATGCCATCATATAGGGTTGTTCATTTTTAAGAGATTTAAGAAATTGAGTTTTTGGAAATTTTAATGTAAAAACCCTTTAATACTTGAATTAAAAATGCCAAACCCCTTTGATCAAAACAGGTTCAAAACAATTTTCAAGTTACATATACATAAACAAAACATGTTAATATCATTTCTTTTGCAAAGCATATTTCATATAAAATATGCAAGAAAATATTTAAACTTTTGTATGCTTTTAAAATTTGAAACTTGTATTGTCAAATCTCCTTTTCAAATCATTTTCTCATCCATGAGCTCATCACCTACACCATGGATATGATGGCAAAGTAAGGACTCATGTACATATGCATTGTAACTAGAATATGTATTGTCTTATCTTTTGCAAGTACATGACCTTATAGTTGTGAGGGCATGTAAAATCAAATAAAATTCATTTTTATATGCATTAAGGCAAGAACATGTATTGTCAAACTCTTTTCAAATCATGGATTTTTTTTCTAAGTATTTCTATGTGTTTTCACTTCATGACATAGGTTTGTATGGTACCATATTTTCAGTTTATGCTCACACTTGCAAGGCAAGTAAGTTTTTAAAATTAAATTGTGGTAAAATCAATTTATCTTATGAGATTTTGATGTGAAAACTCTTTGCCAAAAACTGAGTTTTAACGATACAAAAATGGTATTTAAATTGTTTGAAAGACCAAGATAAGATAGTGAAGATCCTAGGCGGTACTTAAGCTCTTATTTGAAATGATTGGGCATAGGAAAAAATGGGGTAAAGGAGGTTGCCTAGGGGGTTTGAGGGGGCAAGTTGGGCTGATGCAAGCCATGTGAGCTCAGGCTTTGTACTTAGATTTGACAAGAGAGAGAGCCATTTATCTTGTGTTGTCAGACAGCTGAAAACAGTTTTTTCATACACCCTTATTTTTAATGTTTCTTTCACCTATAAACAGGACCATACACACAAACATTTGCACACAACACAAATAGTGGTATCTGACTAGTAAAGAGGAAAAAAGCCAGAGGGTTCTTAGCTATAAGGTGAGTAAAACTTGCACTTTTATTTCCTGTTTTGCCTGCAGTTTTACTGTTTTTGAACCATGACTAAAGTTGAGTTACTTTGCATGCTTGATTGAGTTATGTACCTTGTATACTTGCTGGTTTGGTAGGATAGTGGGATCATTGGTTTCTAAGGGGGGGTAACTTAAGTATCATGGTGTAAATAAAAAGAAAGAGGGATGTATTGCCTGTTATGAACTTCCAGGTCCTGTCATTTTGCTTGAATCTCACAACCTTAAATGGATCAGAAGGAAAACTTTGTTAGTGGAGAGGCATACAATGTTTTACCCTTTACACAGTAATTAAACTACTCATAAATCAACAGGAATGCCAAAATCCCTTACTGTTGTTTAAAAATAAACCAACAGGAATGCTATCTGTTTAAATTTCTCAAAGTGGATTTTCAAAACAGTTTTTAAATCAAACCAAGTATATAGATCAAATCCTAGTAACAAATAATGATTTTTAAAGGAAGTTTCAAGATTTTTAGAAAAGGGGATTAGGAGAATTTTAAAAACGTTCAAAAAGGGGGCCTTGGTCAAATTCCGGCAACATGGTTGATCGGAGGGGATGGGGTCGACGGTTAAGCTTTGTCAGGGTCCTAGTATGCTAGGAAAAATATCAAAACATTTTTAAATTAAGGGGGTGGTGAGTACAAGGTGGATTTATGTTTTGGTTACTGTCGGGTTCATGGGTTTTGTGGGCGACGTGTGGGGTCCACGGGGGCTCGAGTGGGCCAGGACTGGGGTGGAAGGGGCGACAGTGGTTGGTGAAGCGATGGGTGGTGGTGGTGGCCCGTCCAATGGTCGGAGATGGGTGGAGGCCGTGGAGTTTGGGGTGGAAAAATATACTACTGTCGTTTTTTCTTTAATGGTAGTATGATGATTCGGAGGAGAAGAGGATCTGGGGTGGAGATGGTCGGTCATAGGTGATCAGGGGGACGGATGCGACGTGGCAGGGTGGTCGCTGGTGGTGTACGGTGGCGGAACCAACTGTGCACGTGCACAACTGTGCAAATGAGAAAGAAGAAGAAGAAGGGAGGTGGACACGAGGATTTGAAGGGGATCGAGCAAGAAAACCTGATGTCCAGGAGGTTGGTATTTTGTAAAAGTGGTAGTATCACATAGGGAAGATTGGCACTGATGGGCGCTCGAGTTTTGGAGGGGATCGGGCATGGAAATGGCGGGTTTTCAAAACGTGGTACTTTAAAATGTAGTACTTTGCTGTTTTGCTTCAAATTGAAAGTTTAAATATACTTTTAAATTTAAACTAATTCCTAAATTAAATTATGGTTTGTTTAAAGGGAAAAAAATTAAATATTTAAATAATATTTTTATTTAATTTACAAGATAAATAGAAAATAGTGAATCAGTATATAGAAAGACCGTTTTGTCAAGGAACGTAATTTAAATACGGAAATTGGGATTTTAAAATTTAATTGTGTGTTTAACTTATAAATTTGATTCGAGACAAATTTTCAAATAAAAGTTTTAAACCGCAAAGTTAACAAAGGAGTCGTTCAAGTATAGCAGATCGGATCTGGTTCGCGACAGGAGTCGAGAAGTCAGAACTGTAATTTTTGTCAAATTATAAATTTAGTTTATAATTTAAAATTTGAATTTAAATGAAATATTTAAAATTTGAATTCAAATGAAATATTTAAAATTTGAATTTAAATGAAATATTTAAATTTAAAACAAACAAGAGTCAGAGGAGCAGTATATTAACATACGCTAGATTTGTCAACTTTGAACCGCATTCGAGAATGGTTCTATATTTTACTATTTTTAAAATATGAATGTTAATCATGTTCAAGAGAAAAAAATAAAAGAGAAATTTTATTGAAATATATAGTAAAAGAATAAAAGAAGTAAGTCAAGTAGAAGAGATCAAAGTAAATTTGACGAAAACGATACAAAGTGTGAAAATTTGATTAAATCATAATTTAAGTCATGTATGATAAGCAGATTTAGAAATAAATGATATTTTTCTGGAGAAAAATAAAATAAGTATTCATTTTAAAGATGATGACCAAAACGGAAAGGAAAACCCCGTGCGACGCACACGCTAAATTTAGCCGTTTTGAAAAGATGATCAAAATACCAGTTATAAGCCCGATGATTGAATACTGTTGGTTTGACTGTAACTGTATATACAGATTTGATTATAATCTTATTAGATTTATAATTTTAAGTGAAAATGTTCGTTAATCATTTCAAAGAGGCCGAAATAAATATTTCACTTTGATTTGATTATACGACGTGCGTCATAGATTGTTGAATCGAAGACGACGATATACAAGGACTATTTTTGAATAGTACCTTCGGTTTGTCCAGTCCCCGGACAACTTGTATGGACGAATGTCTGACAAAGTATACCTAACAGATCGCGTGAGTTGGCCTTTTCAAAACATAGTTTGTGGCGGAGGAATTCGTTTCTCTTAGCTTTATACCCGTGGTTTTGGCGAGATCAATTTGTGATTTGACGGGTTTGACGATGTGGCATTCAGAGGAATGAAACCAGTGATGATGAAAAGACAACGTGAGTCTAGCCTCAAGCCTCACAACTAGGAAATGACAAAAACCAGGCAGGCAGCATGGCTATGTGGGTCGCTCCCATTAGGGTTTAGCATCACCTATTAAGAGAAATTCCTTTTGTTTCTTAATCTATCGATTCTGCCCATTCGGGGATGGTTGCCGTACACAACCATCGGTGATATACACTCGATACACTCAAGAGAAATGAGTGGTCGGTCATGTGAGGGCCGGGTTGCAAGACATTCTTGTTGAACCCAGGTGTATTGGCCTCTAGAGATACATCAGCGAAAGGTGGTCCCATACCTTGTCATAGTTGGAAATCCAATTTCCCTAACAACCAAGCGGTTTTTATTTGTATACTATTTGGAGAATGTGAGATGCAAGCATTCTTCTAGATTCTAAATTATTTGTGAAAACATATAGGCACTATGATAATATATGTTTTAAATTATACAAAGTGTTTTGATCTCATAAGGTAAAAACCCGTTCCGTATTTACGGCATGGTCTTATGAGATATTTTTATTTGTTTTAAACTGTTTACTCATACCAGTCCCCTGACTGACCCAGAGTTTATTTTCTGTGTTTTCCCTTAAACCCTTGGGTATTCATAACACTTGTTATGAATAGACAAGAGAATCAGGATTATGATGAAACTTGTGAAGCTGGAATGAAGATTTTGATGTGTGCTGGTCCATCTATCTACTGTATAATTAAGTCAAGAAGTTTGGGTTTCTATGATATGTATAATTACTGATGGGTTGTATCACAAGATTCTGTAAGCTCTGATGTAATATATTCCACTGTGTAATGTTATAAAGTATTATCTTTTGTGAAAATTCCGCTGTGAGATTCTGATATTTCTGTGATTTATTTTCAATCTATTCTTATTTCTTAATAATGGCACGACTTCCGATGTGTTCGAAAGTTGGGTCGTTACAGTTGGTATCAGAGCTTAGGTTTCTGATTACCTAGGTTTTGGGTGAGTGTGAGAGAGCATATTTTTATATAAAATTTAAAATGAATTTAAAATAAATTTAAACAACTTGGATGATATACCTAGGTTAGTTATATCCGATCAAGACTCGATTGACAACCTGTTTATTCAGGTGATCAAGATGAGTAGCCAAGGACGAAGAGGTCGGGCTAGAGGGTTGTCCACTACTACTGGTCGTAGTACTGGATCCCAAGATCAAGGGGAAACAGTAGAGGAAGTCGCACTAGTTCCACAGAACAAGAGTTTTGCGACTATTTGTAAGGAGTATAAAACTCTGGGAGGATAAGTTTTCAAAGGGACGGAATCTTTCATAGAAGTTCAAGCTTGGATGAGGTCCTGTGAACGGATTTTCAAAGGGTTGGAGATGAATGATGATCAAAAACAACTTTTGGCATCATGGCAACTTTAAGAAACTGTTGCTATGTGGTGGGATGCTCAGACCACCAATGTTCCTGAGGAAAGTTTTACTTGGGAAAAATTCAAAGAAGCTTTCGAAGCACAATTTCTACCTGCTGCTGGAAAGACGAGAATGTATCGGGAGTTCATTGATCTCAAGCAGGGAAATATGAAAGTATCTGAATATGAGAACAAGTTCAACTCGCTTTCTTGTTTCAGCCCGGAACTGATCAAAACTCCACTTAAGAAAAATGAAATGTTCATCGCGGGATTAAAGGATAGGCCGCAAGTTCAGATGATTGGACATCTTAAGATTCCATTCATTGATCTAGTGGATATGGCAGTCCGTTATGAGGTACTGGATGGTAAGAAGCCAGTTACAAAAGCAGCACATACATGAGGAACTAGTGGCGAGAATTCCAATAAAAGGAAATTCAACCCGAACGGGAATAACAACAACAACAAGGGGATACTGAAGATGGGAGAGAAAGAAAAAGAGCGTTATAAGGATACGCAATGCCACAACTGTTTGGAGAAAGGACATATTGCTAGGTTTTGTACGAAGCCAGCAGCAGAGAAACCACAGCAGACTCAGCAAACAGAGCAACAGAAACCAAAGGGAATAAGTGATGTTATTCACCAAAATTTCGCATGCTATAACTGTCGTCAGCCAGGGCACTTGGTTAAAGACTGTCCACTTATGAAGCCACATCAACCGAATGTCTATGCTTTAATGGATAAGCCATCAACTTCTGAGAATGTGGAAGGAGCTTCAGAAGGTAATTTACTCTTTTTTTATTATAAGAGGATTTAATTAACTAGGGTCAGCCTCAATATGAATTAAGTGTAGTTGGATTAAATTAGAATAATATTCAATCATATTGATACCGGAAATCGAGTTAGAATTTTAAATTGAGTTAAAATTTGGATTTCCCAAAATTTAGGCTGGACTTAAGTGTTAATTGGATATGACCCAAGGAAAAGAATTAATCGATTTGTGAAATCAAATCAGATATTGGTGAATCCCGAAATGGAAATCGTTAAGTACGTGAACATAGATTGTGGGTAATACTTAATAGAGTTAAGTAAATGGACTGATGAGTTAAAAGGGATTTTGGACTGTTATTTTTGGTTTTGAATAGAATATTGCTGATGTGTGTATATATATAGGTTGATAGCTCTAATCTACTACTTACAAATTTCGGGGACGAAATTTTTATAAGGGGAGTAGAATGTAATGACCCGGACTTTTTACACGACACTGACACAGGTATGATTGATCATAAGTACGTGTTTATAGATACAATTTAAAAATCAAGACTTTAAATTGTTTAAACATGTCGAAGGTTTGAATTTGAATTTCTTTAAGTTTGTGTATATGATAGCATGTATTTAACAACACTTGCTAAACTAGTTTTTACACATTCATGTATGATAGCATCTATTTGATAGCGTTTATTTAAATTGATTTTTATACATGTTTGAAAAATAACGCTTTTTAATAGCATATTTTAAAATTCCATCTTATAGGGTTGTTCATTTTTAAGAGATTTAAGAAATTGAATTTTTGGAAATTTTAATGTAAAAACCCTTTAATACTTGAATTAAAAATGCCAAAACCATTTGATCAAAACAGGTTCAAAACAATTTTCAGGTTACATATACATAAACAAAACATGTTAGTATCATTTCTTTTGCAAAGCATATTTCATATAAAATATGCAAGAAAATATTTAAACTTTTGTATGCTTTTAAAATTTGAAACTTGTATTGTCAAATCTCTTTTTCAAATCATATTCTCATCCATGAGCTCATCACCTACACCATGGATATGATGGCAACGTAAGGACTCATGTACATATGCATTGTAACTAGAATATGTATTATCTTATCTTTTGCAAGTACAAGACCTCATAGTTGTGAGGGCATGTAAAATCAAATAAAATTCATTTTTATATGCATTAAGGCAAGAACATGTATTGTCAAACTCTTTTCAAATCATGGATTTTTTTTCTAAGTATTTCTATGTGTTTTCACTTCATGACATAGGTTTGTATGGTACCATATTTTCAGTTTATGCTCACACTTGCAAGGCAAGTAAGTTTTTAAAATTAAATTGTGGTTAAATCAATTTATCTTATGAGATTTTGATGTGAAAACTCTTTTCCAAAAACTGTGACGGCAAGGAATTTCGCTCGGTCCGAACCAGTCGCTAAACCGATCCAGGCCGTTCGAAACGCCCTATCGTTTGAGAACAGGCCACAACAGAACGCATACAGAAGAACATTTCATTGCTTATTACCACAATGCATCAGATTACAAGAATATACAGAGTATAAACGAATAAATATTACACAGAAATATCAGAGATTTAAATTACATTTAAATACATAGCAGCGGAAAAAAAATACAATACACAACTAGAATGAGATATACGGATACAAAGCTTTCCGGATATCGTTCCAGCTGTAAACCAGGATCCTGTGAATATAAATCTGCAAAACCAAAACTACTAGCTGCCCGTGTCAAAATAAGGGCACCCAGAGTTTAGGTTAAAAACAATAAACTCCAGGTCAGTCATGTGACTGGTGTGAGAACTAAAATAGTTATTAATCTTTATTTTCAAAGCTAGGTAAATCAAGGGACCACGCCGTATAACACGGAACGGGTTTCCTCCCAAGAATACCAGTGCATAAAACCAACAGCGCCATGCTAAATAAAGAAAAATGAAGCTGTTATAAGACCCAGGTCCCATCACACAATGCAACGCAGCCGAGGATAGGGTTTTCCCTTATAACAGCCAAAGAATGCTTGATACGTTTAAAACAAATCATTGATACTATTATAAGTGCGTAGTGTCAAAACAATTTCAAATCATAAGTATCAATAATAGGCGACATGAGCGTCCCATGCCACTATGTCGCCATATATAGGTTTACAAATAAAACCGCAAAGTCACGTATTTGGAAATTGGATTTCCATCTATGAACCGAGGCAAAAGATAGTCCTCAACCGATTCGAGACGCTCTAGCCCGTGTCTCAGGATCAGAGCTCGAGTGACCCTTGGATCGTCAGGGCCGGTCCACCGATGTGGATTAAAATGCCTGAACACTGCGTTTCCCCACCCTTTGGGGTGTCAATGAGCCAACGAATGACTCCATCGGTTCGAGAACGACCGATCAATCCGAGGCGCCTCGCAACAGCAACAACCACATAAGTCAAACTCGTCAGGGCGTGTAAAACCACTGACGCCACTTTTTAGCTAGAAGGAAACGCATGCCCTCCCTGAGGTCCTCTCCCGTTTTTGGTTCATACCGGGTGTGAAACTCGCGAAGTAAACGTTACACAAAGCTACGCCACAAAGGCCGTGCTTCGATCATCAACCACAAGACTTTGCTTTTCAACAGAAGCCTTGATCATTTGCCACTTAGGCATGCCACACAGGCAATTCACTCCATGCGTTTGATATCCATCAATATATAACCCCTGAGCTCGTACGTCTCAGAGAAGGGCGTTAAGCAAGAGAATAAATTCTCCGCCGCCAAACAGATATATATTTAATAGAGATCAATCACACGGACTAAAATCCAATGTCAGACACACAGTCCATTTACAAGTCCGTTCTGGGTCTGAATGAAACCGGAGGCACCTAGTACCCCGCATATCCATCGATCTCCAAGTACGTCTGGACGATCACTAACTGTTTCCATCTTCTTGGGTGTACAGCCCAATCAAGATCATCAGTAATTACCCAAACGACGTGAAGACCTCCGGTCTTCGACCATCGTCTTCATCTTCGACTTATCGTCGTATCAGTTATTCAGAATGGGATAAACCCGGTCTTTCCGAATAACTCGCGTATATTTTAAATAAGTGTTACACAAACACAACATACGCCTCATTCCAATTCATTAGTCACTAACCGTAAATTAATCAAGAGAATAATTTCCCAAATATTAACCCCGAAGGCCGAAACCAACATCAGATCAATATCCAGAAAACCATTCTGCTTGGCCAACCGACAGTTAGTTTCTAAATTTCACATTCATAGGGAAATGATTTCCCATAAATTTTATCAAAGATAAATCCCTTGAATTTATTCTTTATTCTATTTTTGAATCTCAATTCAAACTAGTCGGGACTAGCGAACCTTACCGAAGTAATCATTTATTTTAATTTCCAAATCCCAACCTATTCATCCCATGAAGTAAAACTGGTAATACTTCATATCTAACACCACGGTGTTATCGGTAAATTCAATTAACACTTCGCGTTTAAATCTAATTAAAGATTTAACTAACGCCTGGAGCAAAACTGGTGATACTCCATTTCGATTATTTCAATCTAATTAAAGATTCATTAAAACTCCACTTAGTTTTAATCGTTAACTGGGTTAAAGAATCAGTGTCATTTAAAACACGGTTCACGATAAACCCAAAATCACATTCATTAATTATCGGGTTAAAGAACAAGTGTTATTTAAAACACTGTTCACGATAAACCCAAAAATCAATATCAATTCAATTCCAATTAAATATTATTTAATTGGTACACTTCATTAAATCTAAATAAAAAGATTTAATCTTTTCTCAACTGGGTTCAAGAACAGTGTTAGTGAAGACACCATTCACGACAAACCCAAATCACATTTGATATTCAATATAAGGCTCTGAATAGAAAATATATCGGCTTATATTCAATATCAAATTCTACGATTAACAAATGTCGTATTGGAAATAACGATATAAATATATATCTTTCAAATTTCCGTAACAATATCCGTATAATCACAAATTCCAACATCGAAATATTCCGAAGACAATTTCGATTCAAATCCACTCCAATGCAATCATTGGAAATTTTGGTTATTTTCAAAACCCTTTTCAAATTCAATTTATTTATTTAAAAATAAATAGAATTATAATTCTAGTTCAAAACTAGTTCAATTCGATAAAAATTTATTTTTATCTTTTCAAATATGGAGTTTTTCATCCCAAATCTTCACAAATCATTTCTTATGATTTTACACAAATTATTACTATTTTTAATAATTTTATCAAGGCCCGTACAGTCGATTTCCATCAATGGCCATCGAACTGCACTTACAGCGACCTTTTTCAAATTTGATTTGGACATAATTCCAAATCCAACCGTTAGATTTCAAATTTCTAACATTCGTTAGAAAGCTCTTTTCGATACGAACCCAACGGTTCCGGTTTTAGGAGAATCCGACGGTCGGATCTCCCGTAATGTCCGCTTGAAATAAATGGTCGAAATTCACGAACTGCCGCGGCGCGGCGCGTTCTATTCAGGCCATTTATATTATATATATATATTATATATAATATATATTTCGTCGATTTCTATTCAAAACGAATCATATAAATAGTTTTAAAATTCGTTTCAAAAGCAATTTCAACTTCCGTTTCAATTCAAATCAAAATTGAATTCTTCTTTATAAATTCGTTTCAAAATTCATTTCTATTCGATTCAAATTTCAATTCAATTTGAATTCATTTCAATTCGTTTTCAATTCAATTTGAATTCGTTTTCAATTCATTTCGAAATCGTTTTCAATTCAATTTGAATTCGTTTTCAATTCATTTCATTTCGAAATCGTTTTCAATTCAATTCATTTCGAAATCGTTTTCAATTCAATTCATTTTGAAATCGTTTTAAAATCGATATAAATATCGTTCACGTCAAAATGGCGTCAATCTAATCATCACGGCTTCACATATTTCTATTTTCAAATATTCTATTTCAAATATTTCCTATTATCAAAATATTCTTTATTTTCACGATTGGAATGAGGCCCAATCAATTACCATATAAAGTTAATTATATGGATTTTCATACAACACATGTATATAATAACATTGAGAAAAATCAACCATCAACTAAAGTGCACTACACTGTAAAAGCATCAAATATAGATATTCAACGCTTATAACAGCCTGTCAATCAATCGATCGACATATTTAATCAATCAGGATGAGTGAAATTCATATTTCATCCCAACACCCGTGTGGGGTTTCAAACAAACAAACACATATTTTATTCGTGCAGTTGGGCGATGTGTAAAATTTATCGACCCAATCAATGTCCTTCAAATAGGTGTACATAAACAAACCGTCTGGTTTGTAAATGAATATTTATTTTATTCACTTTCACTATATTCATATTCACGTTAAAAATTATATTTTTAACGATAAAACATTTTATTCTATCATATGAATTTCTATTATTCATTTACACAATAAAATGATATTTTTATTTTCTAACATATTTTAGAAAATTTCGGCGGCATAACGGCACGATACTAGAAACGGGACAAGGCCTAGCCTTATCCCCGGTCTAGTGAAGGCCCACGCCATTCACACATCAATCAAATCAATTCGTTATGCAAACCACAAAATTTGGAGTAAGAGTCTAACCTAGCCTTACTCCTTCGCCTTATAACGGCGCACGTCTAATCCTAACCAATTTATCGATTCGATTTTTCACACCACAAACCACATTCAAACCAATATCGAAATCAATCACCAAACAGTCAAACAAACAAGTCCATGGTCTGTGGACGATTGTGTCGGGCGCTACTAAGCACCGTCTGCATCCTAGTATATATATAACTAGAAAAAGAATTTTAGAGTGAGAAGTTCTCACTTATAGCTATCCTAGCTCGACGGCTCTTCATTGATAGAAGTCTTCATCGCTATCGCATCTTTGTCACCTTCGTTGTCCGCTTTCACTACATATGTAAAAATCGAATTTTTATTTCAAAGTTCAATATATAAAAATCGAATTTTTATTTCAAATTTCAATATATAAAAATCGAATTTTTATTTCAAAGTTCAATATATAAAAATCGAATTTTTATTTCAAAGTTCAATATATAAAAATCGAATTTTTATTTCAAAGTTCAATATATAAAAATCGAATTTTTATTTCCAAAGCAATTCATTTTTAAAGTTCAAACCTTTTTTCTAAAAATCAGTTTTTACTTTTATTTTAAAATCAGTTTTAATTTTGTTAAAAATCAGTTTTTTTTTATATCTTTTAATTTAAAATCAGTTTTAAAATCTTACTTAGAATCAGTTTTAAAATCTTATTTAAAATCAGTTTTAAAATCTTATTTAAAATCAGTTTTAAAATCTTATTTAAAATCAGTTTTAAAACTCTGTATATAAAAATAAAATAAATAAAATAAATAAATAAATAATAAAAACTTACAGACAGTTTTTCGAAGGGGGGGGGGTCATCGGCGGCTGCCTCGCTGGAGGGAGGTTGGTGGCTTCGGAGGTTGCCTCGCTGGAGGGAGGTTGGTGGCTTCGGAGCAGGCGAGGGCTTGGTTGCGTCGGTGTCGAGGAAGGCAAAGGGGGAAGGAAGAAGAAGAGGGGAGGACGGCGGGCGGAGGCGTTGCCGATCGAAGGGGGGGGGGGGGGGAAGGGTTGCGCCTCGCTGGCGGCGGTCGAGGCAACAGCGGGGGGGGGGGGGGGGGATCGCGATTTTTGTTTTCTTTTTTTTTCTTTTTTTTTTCTGAGTGAAAACGAGAAGAGGGGGGTTATATGAAAAATATATATATTTAATTATTTAATTTTAATTTATTTTATCCTAAGGAGTTGACTTTTTATTCGACTTCGAAACGAGGCCCACCGACTGTCGCCCATAGCGTTTCACCCCCATTCCGAACACAATGGGATATGTATCGTAGGCTGATTCGACTGTTTGAATCAGTTTCCGTTAAATTTACATTTAAATCACTATATTGAATTTTAAACGTACGTTTCAAATTACCGGGGCCACATACTAACTAGAAAAATTCCAGAAAAATATTTTCTAGCTTCGTATTGACGATACGGTCCTAACAAAACTAGTTTCGTCAAATTCTGAGACCGTTTGAAAAATGGTCATTTTCCAGTCGATTAAAATCAACTGAAACTGGTCAAACGCGTTTTCCTTTGCCACGCTCACATATTGATTCGAAAAATTATGAAATTTAAAACCAAGCAATAACTTCACATCCCGGACCCAACAAAACTGGTTTCGTCGAAATCCGAGGTCGTTTGCAAAATTGCTATTTTTAAGGGCCTTATATATATAAAAGTATATATAAATTCCACAGCGACTATTTCTAATTTTAAACTGGACATATCTTATCATTTCTAAAATGAAATCTCAGTTTGTTAACTTCGTTACAAAGATATAGTTATACAGATTCAAATATTTCTTGTTTCGTTCAATTCTGACTTATATTGAATTCTGTATATCCATTTGAAATTAGAAATCGAATTTTCGAACTACCGCGCCATTTTCAATTCCTTTTATAATTATATATAATTATTATATATTCTAACGACGACGTATATAATATATACGTTCAAATTATATTCAAATTAAATTTCTCGTCGATATTATTTAAAATAATTCATTTTAAATGTTCAAAATTCGCTAAAATTGCCAAAATAAAAATTTCAAACTGGCTCGCATTTTACGGGTTGTTACAATCTCCCCCACTTAAAACTTTTCGTCCCCGAAAAGGAACAAAGTCGAAAGTGGTTTGATAATTCAACTCTACGTTCGATCCGGCTTCCATTCTCCAACTCTTTAGTTTCTGAGAATTTTCAAATTTTCAAAAATTTGGCTAACTCCCTAAATTTTCGAAAAATTTCGCCATAACCTCCCCTGCAATGGGAGCATCGGGGAATTTCAAATAGCTTCCCCGGTCCTTCAGATCTCAAAAAGAAAAAGAAAAAGCCAAGCGGCTAGCCAATAGGCTCACAAAATCATCATCACCCAAACAAAACAGGAAATTATGTAGTAAACATGTACCTATTTGTCGGGCAAACAAATTTTATTCTCTGCTCTAGCCTCCTTGCTATGACCTGTTCAATATAAGTATATGTATATGCAAGCATATGCGACCAATTTTCAATATAATTCAATATTTGATTCAGTTAGGCTAAATGGTTCAAAATTAGCAAACAAATAAACAAACAACACAAACATCAATCAATTAGTGGATTAGAGTTTTCAAATTGATAACTTTGATACATATACTGAAAATCTTGTTTTTGATGCCAATTCACAACAAGGTGTTCTAACTATATAAGTTTTGGTTCTCACACCAGTCTAATGGAAATATATAGATATCACACTTTCGTCACTCGAAAATAAATGCTGGTGATGGTATACTTCATCATCAGGACCATGTCCGGGCGACTAGAGTGTGAATCTATATCTATCCAATATATTAAAATTTTGAATATACGTTTGCAAGGCGTATATGCAAATTCTTTATATACTGAATTGTCCAAAATCAATATAAATAAATAATCAAATACGAATAGTTGATTTAAATTTTCAAAACAAAATTTGTTTTCACTTTAAAAATATACTCTTCACACTCGTCCTAGGATACTACTGATCCTATCTCTAACGAGTCATCCCCGTTGGATATTACTAATCCAGTATCTGATGAATCCTTTCGTACGGTTCTAATGTGTCTTGTTCTCTAGCTTTGCAAACCAAAGCTCTGATACCAACTGTGACGGCAAGGAATTTCGCTCGGTCCGAACCAGTCGCTAAACCGATCCAGGCCGTTCGAAACGCCCTATCGTTTGAGAACAGGCCACAACAGAACGCATACAGAAGAACATTTCATTGCTTATTACCACAATGCATCAGATTACAAGAATATACAGAGTATAAACGAATAAATATTACACAGAAATATCAGAGATTTAAATTACATTTAAATACATAGCAGCGGAAAAAAAATACAATACACAACTAGAATGAGATATATGGATACAAAGCTTTCCGGATATCGTTCCAGCTGTAAACCAGGATCCTGTGAATATAAATCTGCAAAACCAAAACTACTAGCTGCCCGTGTCAAAATAAGGGCACCCAGAGTTTAGGTTAAAAACAATAAACTCCAGGTCAGTCATGTGACTGGTGTGAGAACTAAAATAGTTATTAATCTTTATTTTCAAAGCTAGGTAAATCAAGGGACCACGCCGTATAACACGGAACGAGTTTCCTCCCAAGAATACCAGTGCATAAAACCAACAGCGCCATGCTAAATAAAGAAAAATGAAGCTGTTATAAGACCCAGGTCCCATCACACAATGCAACGCAGCCGAGGATAGGGTTTTCCCTTATAACAGCCAAAGAATGCTTGATACGTTTAAAACAAATCATTGATACTATTATAAGTGCGTAGTGTCAAAACAATTTCAAATCATAAGTATCAATAATAGGCGACATGAGCGTCCCATGCCACTATGTCGCCATATATAGGTTTACAAATAAAACCGCAAAGTCACGTATTTGGAAATTGGATTTCCATCTATGAACCGAGGCAAAAGATAGTCCTCAACCGATTCGAGACGCTCTAGCCCGTGTCTCAGGATCAGAGCTCGAGTGACCCTTGGATCGTCAGGGCCGGTCCACCGATGTGGATTAAAATGCCTGAACACTGCGTTTCCCCACCCTTTGGGGTGTCAATGAGCCAACGAATGACTCCATCGGTTCGAGAACGACCGATCAATCCGAGGCGCCTCGCAACAGCAACAACCACATAAGTCAAACTCGTCAGGGCGTGTAAAATGACTGACGCCACTTTTTAGCTAGAAGGAAACGCATGCCCTCCCTGAGGTCCTCTCCCGTTTTTGGTTCATACCGGGTGTGAAACTCGCGAAGTAAACGTTACACAAAGCTACGCCACAAAGGTCGTGCTTCGATCATCAACCACAAGACTTTGCTTTTCAACAGAAGCCTTGATCATTTGCCACTTAGGCATGCCACACAGGCAATTCACTCCATGCGTTTGATATCCATCAATATATAACCCCTGAGCTCGTACGTCTCAGAGAAGGGCGTTAAGCAAGAGAATAAATTCTCCGCCGCCAAACAGATATATATTTAATAGAGATCAATCACACGGACTAAAATCCAATGTCAGACACACAGTCCATTTACAAGTCCGTTCTGGGTCTGAACGAAACCGGAGGCACCTAGTACCCCGCATATCCATCGATCTCCAAGTACGTCTGGACGATCACTAACTGTTTCCATCTTCTTGGGTGTACAGCCCAATCAAGATCATCAGTAATTACCCAAACGACGTGAAGACCTCCGGTCTTCGACCATCGTCTTCATCTTCGACTTATCGTCGTATCAGTTATTCAGAATGGGATAAACCCGGTCTTTCCGAATAACTCGCGTATATTTTAAATAAGTGTTACACAAACACAACATACGCCTCATTCCAATTCATTAGTCACTAACCGTAAATTAATCAAGAGAATAATTTCCCAAATATTAACCCCGAAGGCCGAAACCAACATCAGATCAATATCCAGAAAACCATTCTGCTTGGCCAACCGACAGTTAGTTTCTAAATTTCACATTCATAGGGAAATGATTTCCCATAAATTTTATCAAAGATAAATCCCTTGAATTTATTCTTTATTCTATTTTTGAATCTCAATTCAAACTAGTCGGGACTAGCGAACCTTACCGAAGTAATCATTTATTTTAATTTCCAAATCCCAACCTATTCATCCCATGAAGTAAAACTGGTAATACTTCATATCTAACACCACGGTGTTATCGGTAAATTCAATTAACACTTCGCGTTCAAATCTAATTAAAGATTTAACTAACGCCTGGAGCAAAACTGGTGATACTCCATTTCGATTATTTCAATCTAATTAAAGATTCATTAAAACTCCACTTAGTTTTAATCGTTAACTGGGTTAAAGAATCAGTGTCATTTAAAACACGGTTCACGATAAACCCAAAATCACATTCATTAATTATCGGGTTAAAGAACAAGTGTTATTTAAAACACTGTTCACGATAAACCCAAAAATCAATATCAATTCAATTCCAATTAAATATTATTTAATTGGTACATTTCATTAAATCTAAATAAAAAGATTTAATCTTTTCTCAACTGGGTTCAAGAACAGTGTTAGTGAAGACACCATTCACGACAAACCCAAATCACATTTGATATTCAATATAAGGCTCTGAATAGAAAATATATCGGCTTATATTCAATATCAAATTCTACGATTAACAAATGTCGTATTGGAAATAACGATATAAATATATATCTTTCAAATTTCCGTAACAATATCCGTATAATCACAAATTCCAACATCGAAATATTCCGAAGACAATTTCGATTCAAATCCACTCCAATGCAATCATTGGAAATTTTGGTTATTTTCAAAACCCTTTTCAAATTCAATTTATTTATTTAAAAATAAATATAATTATAATTCTAGTTCAAAACTAGTTCAATTCGATAAAAATTTATTTTTATCTTTTCAAATATGGAGTTTTTCATCCCAAATCTTCACAAATCATTTCTTATGATTTTACACAAATTATTACTATTTTTAATAATTTTATCAAGGCCCGTACAGTCGATTTCCATCAATGGCCATCGAACTGCACTTACAACGACCTTTTTCAAATTTGATTTGGACATAATTCCAAATCCAACCGTTAGATTTCAAATTTCTAACATTCGTTAGAAAGCTCTTTTCGATACGAACCCAACGGTTCCGGTTTTAGGAGAATCCGACGGTCGGATCTCCCGTAATGTCCGCTTGAAATAAATGGTCGAAATTCACGAACTGCCGCGGCGCGGCGCGTTCTATTCAGGCCATTTATATTATATATATATTATATATAATATATATTTCGTCGATTTCTATTCAAAACGAATTATATAAATAGTTTTAAAATTCGTTTCAAAAGCAATTTCAACTTCCGTTTCAATTCAAATCAAAATTGAATTCTTCTTTATAAATTCGTTTCAAAATTCATTTCTATTCGATTCAAATTTCAATTCAATTTGAATTCATTTCAATTCGTTTTCAATTCAATTTGAATTCGTTTTCAATTCATTTCGAAATCGTTTTCAATTCAATTTGAATTCGTTTTCAATTCATTTCATTTCGAAATCGTTTTCAATTCAATTCATTTCGAAATCGTTTTCAATTCAATTCATTTCGAAATCGTTTTAAAATCGATATAAATATCGTTCACGTCAAAATGGCGTCAATCTAATCATCACGGCTTCACATATTTCTATTTTCAAATATTCTATTTCAAATATTTCCTATTATCAAAATATTCTTTATTTTCACGATTGGAATGAGGCCCAATCAATTACCATATAAAGTTAATTATATGGATTTTCATACAACACATGTATATAATAACATTGAGAAAAATCAACCATCAACCAAAGTGCACTACACTGTAAAAGCATCAAATATAGATATTCAACGCTTATAACAGCCTGTCAATCAATCGATCGACATATTTAATCAATCAGGATGAGTGAAATTCATATTTCATCCCAACACCCGTGTGGGGTTTCAAACAAACAAACACATATTTTATTCGTGCAGTTGGGCGATGTGTAAAATTTATCGACCCAATCAATGTCCTTCAAATAGGTGTACATAAACAAACCGTCTGGTTTGTAAATGAATATTTATTTTATTCACTTTCACTATATTCATATTCACGTTAAAAATTATATTTTTAACGATAAAACATTTTATTCTATCATATGAATTTCTATTATTCATTTACACAATAAAATGATATTTTTATTTTCTAACATATTTTAGAAAATTTCGGCGGCATAACGGCACGATACTAGAAACGGGACAAGGCCTAGCCTTATCCCCGGTCTAGTGAAGGCCCACGCCATTCACACATCAATCAAATCAATTCGTTATGCAAACCACAAAATTTGGAGTAAGAGTCTAACCTAGCCTTACTCCTTCGCCTTATAACGGCGCACGTCTAATCCTAACCAATTTATCGATTCGATTTTTCACACCACAAACCACATTCAAACCAATATCGAAATCAATCACCAAACAGTCAAACAAACAAGTCCATGGTCTGTGGACGATTGTGTCGGGCGCTACTAAGCACCGTCTGCATCCTAGTATATATATAACTAGAAAAAGAATTTTAGAGTGAGAAGTTCTCACTTATAGCTATCCTAGCTCGACGGCTCTTCATTGATAGAAGTCTTCATCGCTATCGCATCTTTGTCACCTTCGTTGTCCGCTTTCACTACATATGTAAAAATCGAATTTTTATTTCAAAGTTCAATATATAAAAATCGAATTTTTATTTCAAAGTTCAATATATAAAAATCGAATTTTTATTTCAAAGTTCAATATATAAAAATCGAATTTTTATTTCAAAGTTCAATATATAAAAATCGAATTTTTATTTCAAAGTTCAATATATAAAAATCGAATTTTTATTTCCAAAGCAATTCATTTTTAAAGTTCAAACCTTTTTTCTAAAAATCAGTTTTTACTTTTATTTTAAAATCAGTTTTAATTTTGTTAAAAATCAGTTTTTTTTTTATATCTTTTAATTTAAAATCAGTTTTAAAATCTTACTTAGAATCAGTTTTAAAATCTTATTTAAAATCAGTTTTAAAATCTTATTTAAAATCAGTTTTAAAATCTTATTTAAAATCAGTTTTAAAATCTTATTTAAAATCAGTTTTAAAACTCTGTATATAAAAATAAAATAAATAAAATAAATAAATAAATAATAAAAACTTACAGACAGTTTTTCGAAGGGGGGGGGGTCGTCGGCGGCTGCCTCGCTGGAGGGAGGTTGGTGGCTTCGGAGGTTGCCTCGCTGGAGGGAGGTTGGTGGCTTCGGAGCAGGCGAGGGCTTGGTTGCGTCAGTGTCGAGGAAGGCAAAGGGGGAAGGAAGAAGAAGAGGGGAGGACGGCGGGCGGAGGCGTTGCCGATCGAAGGGGGGGGAAGGGTTGCGCCTCGCTGGCGGCGGTCGAGGCAACAGCGGGGGGGGGGGGGGGGGGGATCGCGATTTTTGTTTTCTTTTTTTGTTTTCTTTTTGTTTTCTGAGTGAAAACGAGAAGAGGGGGGGTATATGAAAAATATATATATTTAATTATTTAATTTTAATTTATTTTATCCTAAGGAGTTGACTTTTTATTCGACTTCGAAACGAGGCCCACCGACTGTCGCCCATAGCGTTTCACCCCCATTCCGAACACAATGGGATATGTATCGTAGGCTGATTCGACTGTTTGAATCAGTTTCCGTTAAATTTACATTTAAATCACTATATTGAATTTTAAACGTACGTTTCAAATTACCGGGGCCACATACTAACTAGAAAAATTCCAGAAAAATATTTTCTAGCTTCGTATTGACGATACGGTCCTAACAAAACTAGTTTCGTCAAATTCTGAGACCGTTTGAAAAATGGTCATTTTCCAGTCGATTAAAATCAACTGAAACTGGTCAAACGCGTTTTCCTTTGCCACGCTCACATATTGATTCGAAAAATTATGAAATTTAAAACCAAGCAATAACTTCACATCCCGGACCCAACAAAACTGGTTTCGTCGAAATCCGAGGTCGTTTGCAAAATTGCTATTTTTAAGGGCCTTATATATATAAAAATATATATAAATTCCACAGCGACTATTTCTAATTTTAAACTGGACATATCTTATCATTTCTAAATTGAAATCTCAGTTTGTTAACTTCGTTACAAAGATATAGTTATACAGATTCAAATATTTCTTGTTTCGTTCAATTCTGACTTATATTGAATTCTGTATATCCATTTGAAATTAGAAATCGAATTTTCGAACTACCGCGCCATTTTCAATTCCTTTTATAATTATATATAATTATTATATATTCTAACGACGACGTATATAATATATACGTTCAAATTATATTCAAATTAAATTTCTCGTCGATATTATTTAAAATAATTCATTTTAAATGTTCAAAATTCGCTAAAATTGCCAAAATAAAAATTTCAAACTGGCTCGCATTTTACGGGTTGTTACAATAACTGAGTTTTGATGATACAAAAATGGTATTTAAATTGTTTGAAAGACCAAGATAAGATAGTGAAGATCCTAGGCGGTACTTAAGCTCTTATTTGAAATGATTGGGCATAGGAACAAATGGGGTAAAGGAGATTGCCTAGGGGGTTTGAGGGGGCGAGTTGGGCTGATGCAAGCCATGTGAGCTCAGGCTTTGTACTTAGATTTGACAAGAGAGAGAGCCATTTATCTTGTGTTGTCAAAAAGATGAAAACAGTTTTTTCATACACCCTTATTTTTAATGTTTCTTTCACCTATAAATAGGACCATACACACACACATTTGCACGCAACAAAAACAGTGGTATCTGACCAGTAAAGAGGAAAAAAGCCAGAGGGTTCTTAGCTATAAGGTGAGTAAAACTTGCACTTTTATTTCCTGTTTTGCCTGCAGTTTTACTTTTTTTGAACCATGACTAAAGTTGAGTTACTTTGCATGCTTGATTGAGTAATGTACCTTGTATACATGCTGGTTTGGTAGGATAGTGGGATCATTGGTTTATAAGGGGGGGTAACTTAAGTATCATGGTGTAAATAAAAAGAAAGAGGGATGTATTGCCTGTTATGAACTTCCAGGTCCTGTCATTTTGCTTGAATCTCACAACCTTAAATGGATCAGAAGGGAAACTTTGTTAGTGGAGAGGCATACAATGTTTTACCCTTTACACAGTAACTAAACTACTCATAAATCAATAGGAATGCCAAAATCCCTTACTGTTGTTTAAAAATAAACCAACATGAATGCTCTCTGTTTAAATTTCTCAAAGTGGATTTTCAAAACAGTTTTTAAATCAAACCAAGTATATAGATCAAATCCTAGTAACAAATAATGATTTTTAAAGGTAGTTTCAAGATTTTTAGAAAAGGGGATTAGGAGAATTTTAAAAACGTTCAAAAAGGGGGCCTTGGTCAAATTCCGGCAACATAGTTGATCCGAGGGGATGGGGTCGACGGTGAAGCTTTGTCAGGGTCCTAGTATGCTAGGGAAAATATTAAAACATTTTTAAAATAAGGGGGTGGTGAGTACAAGGTGGATTTATGTTTTGGTTACGGTCGGGTTCATAGGTTTTGTGGGCGACGTATGGGGTCCACAGGGGCTCGAGTGGGCCAGGACTGGGGTGGAAGGGGCGGCAGAGGTTGGTGAAGCGATGGGTGGTGGTGGTGGCCCGTCCGATGGTCGGAGATGGGTGGAGGCCGTGGAGTTTGGAGGTGGAAAAATTTACTGCTGTCATTTTTTTTAATGGTGGGATGATGATTCGGAGGAGAAGAGGATCTGGGGTGGAGATGGTCGGTCATAGGTGATCAGGGGGACGGATGCGACGTGGCAGGGTGGTCGCTGGTGGTGTACGGTGGCGGAACCAACTGTGCACGTGCACAACTGTGCAAATGAGAAAGAAGAAGAAGAAGGGAGGTGGACACGAGGATTTGAAGGGGATCGAGCAAGAAAACCTGATGTCCAGGAGGTTGGTATGTTGTAAAAGTGGTAGTACCACATAGGGAAGATTGGCACTGATGGGCGCTCGAGTTTTGGAGGGGATCGGGCATGGAAATGGCGGGTTTTCAAAACGTGGTACTTTAAAATGTAGTACTTTGCTGTTTTGCTTCAAATTGAAAGTTTAAATATAATTTTAAATTTAAAATAATTCCTAAATTAAATTATGGTTGGAAAAAATTAAATATTTAAATAATATTTTTATTTATTTTACAAGATAAATAGAAAATAGTGAATCAGTATATAGAAAGACCGTTTTGTCAAGGAACGTAATTTAAATACGGAAATTGGGATTTTAAAATTTAATTGTGTGTTTAACTTATAAATATGATTCGAGACAAATTTTCAAATAGAATTTTTAAACCGCAAAGTTAACAAAGGAGTCATCAAGTATAGCAGATCGGATCTGGTTCGTGACAGGAGTCGAGAAGTCAGAACTGTAATTTTTGTCAAATTATAAATTTAGTTTATAATTTAAAATTTGAATTTAAATGAAATATTTAAATTTTGAATTTAAATGAAATATTTAAAATTTGAATTTAAATGAAATATTTAAAATTTGAATTTAAATGAAATATTTAAATTTAAAACAAACAAGAGTCAGAGGAGCAGTATATTAACATACGCTAGATTTGTCAACTTTGAATCGAATTCGAGAACGGTTCTGTATTTTACTATTTTTAAAATATGAATGTTAATCATGTTCAAGAGAAAAAAATAAAAGAGAAATTTTATTGAAATATATAGTAAAAGAAGAAAAGAAGTAAGTCAAGTAGAAGAGATCAAAGTAAATTTGACGAAAACGATACAAAGTGTGAAAATTTGATTAAATCATAATTTAAGTCATGTATGATAAGCAGATTTAGAAATAAATGATATTTTTCTGGAGAAAAATAAAATAAGTATTCATTTTAAAGATAATGAACAAAACGGAAAGGAAAACCCCGTGCGACGCACACGCTAAATTTAGCCGTTTTGAAAAGATGATCAAAATACCAGTTATAAGCCCGATGATTGAATACTGTTGGTTTGACTGTAACTGTATATATAGATTTGATTATAATCTTATTAAATTTATAATTTTAAGTGAAAATGTTCGTTAATCATTTCAAAGAGGCCGAAATAAATATTTCACTTTGATTTGATTATACGACGCGCGTCATAGATTGTTGAATCGAAGACGACGATATACAAGGACTATTTTTGAATAGTACCTTCGGTTTGTCCAGTCCCATGACAACTTGAATGGACGAATGTCTGACAAAGTATACCTAACAGATCGCGTGAGTTGGTCTTTTCAAAACTTAGTTGGTGGCAGAGGAATTCGTTTCCCTTAGCTTTATACCCGTGGTTTTGGCGAGATCAATTTGTGATTTGACGGGTTAGACGATGTGGCATTCAGAGGAATGAAACAAGTGATGATGAAAAGACAACGTGAGTCTAGCCTCAAGCCTCACAACCAGGAAATGACAAAAATCGGGCAGGCAGCATGGCTATGTGGGTCGCTCCCATTAGGGTTTAGCATCACCTATCTAGAGAAATTCCTTTTGTTTCTTAATCTATTGATTCTGCCCATTCGGGGATGGTTGCCGTATACAACCATCGGTGATATACACTTGATACACTAAAGAGAAATGAGTGGTCGGTCATGTGAGGGCCGGGTTGCAAGACGTTCTTGTTGAACCCAGGTGTATTGGCCTCTAGAGATACATCAGCGGAAGGTGGTCCCATACCTTGTCATAGTTGGAAATCCAATTTCCCTAAGAGCCAAGCGGTTTTTATTTGTATACTATATAGGAGAATGTGAGATGCAAGCATTCTTCTACATTCTAAATTATTTGTGAAAACATATAGACACTATGATAATATCTGTTTTAAAGTATACAAAGTGTTTTGATCTCATAAGGTAAAAACCCGTTCCGTATTTACGGCATGGTCTTATGAGATATTTTTATTTGTTTTAAACTGTTTACTCATACCAGTCCCCTGGCTGACCCGGAGTTTATTTTCTGTGTTTTCCCTTAAACTCTTGGGTATTCATAACGCTTGTTATGAATAGACAAGTGAATCAGGATTATGATGAAACTTGTGAAGCTGGAATGAAGATTTTGCTGTGTGCTGGTCCATCTATCTACTGTATAATTAAGTCAAGAAGTTTGGGTTTCTATGATATGTATAATTACTGATGGGTTGTATCACAAGATTCTGTATGCTCTGATGTAATATATTCCGCTGTGTAATGTTATAAAGTATTATCTTTTGTGAAAATTCCGCTGTGAGATTCTGATATTTCTGTGATTTATTTTCTATCTATTCTTATTTCTTAATAATGGCACGACTTCCGATGTGTTCGAAAGTTGGGTCGTTACAGGCTCCCCGTTCAGACCACTCACAGCCACTCCGGCTTCTTGTCCTTCCCACCAAATAACCCACCTCTTCCTTATAGCAGCTCCCACCTTGCCGCGACCCACTATGCTCCACCCTATATCTGTCACTTTATCTAGTGTCACCTCAGCCAGACGCAACAACTCCGATGCCACCACTAAACACTGCTACTAGCTGGTTCCGCTGCTCTCCCTCCCTCTTCTCAGTTGACCACGTAACCACCCTTCCACCGTGACCCTCTTCCCTTTAGCACACCCAATCGTCGTGTCTACAACCATCACTTCACCTGACTTCTCTGCTAGCTGCTGCGACACCCTGGCAACCGTAGACTCCGCTGCAAAACTGCCCTGATAGCCATACGCCTTTTCTCTTGGCAAAACAGTCTTCTTTCCCTTGAAATGACACCAATCCATGGACTTGGAGACTCCTTCACCTTCTCATCAGCGCCGAGACTTGCTGCATCCTTTTTGCCTACTCATGGCATGCCCCACAAGCTCGAACAGCTCTGTCAAGTACGCTTGAAGTACACATGCATGCTAAACCGTAGATTGTAACCGTAAATTTTTCATACATGCATGGATATTCAAACCCAATGCAACACACTCCACATATACACTCGACTCCAACCTATCTCTTTCACGTAACCAAACTCCACCAAGCCGAACCCTTCCGCTGTCGCCTGCACCTTGTTTCACGCTTAATCCTTTCACCTTCTTTGAAATGAACCACTGCCAATTTTATATAAAAATATAATAATAATAATAACTTGCAAACTGAAAATAGGAAAACGACTCAATGTACGAAACGGAGCAAAACAGTGGAATCGAAGAAGAAAATGGACGAAGATCGGAACACAGACATAAGTTAGAGGAAGATATATACACGCAAGCTTCCGACTTGAATTAGTGTGCGTGTCATACATGTTCATCCGTCAAGTTTAAGCAGTGGTATGGAAGCAACATTGATGGAGAAGATTGGAAAGCATGACTAGTGAGAATATTTATTTAAATTTATTATTAATAAGTAGAAATGTTAAAAATTACTAGTAATTGATTATCAAGTTCATTTGATGGTTGCAGTTGATGTGGTGATTTGAATGGATGTTGTGTAATTAAAAATACTAAAACACTAAGCATTATGTAATGTGACGCTTGCGCACATATTGATGGTTGTTTAAATTTTGCAATGTATAGATAGGCTAGTGTTCATATGGATTGAATTGTTTTGACACACACCATAGTTACGGAGTATGTGGGTAGTCGATTTAAATCTCCTTCTTATGAAAATCATGATTAGAATTAGAAGTTAAAAATTTGAATTCAAGCTTCTAAACAATTTGAAAGCTAAGTCATGAATAATTACACAATTTCCATGACAACGAAGCGATTTTGGAGATAGCTTAAAAAAAATTGTACTCTTAAGACTGGAACGAGTTTAAACATAACTAAAAAATAGATTTTGCGTTACATTTGCTCTATGTAAACGATTGGCTATCCATAAGCTTGAAAATGTAATTAAAGAGGAAAATTTGATTTTGAGTCATATTCATTATACGAATGTTTCGTTTGTAGCAACTTATAAGTTTTGAAATTTAATTGGGAAATTTTGGGTTAAAGTTGTACCATTAACATCGACCTTACTAAACATTTGGTTCCATCATTTCAACAACTATTGTAAGCTTTAGAAACAAGGTAAACAAGTTGAAACACTAGATTATGTTCGATGAGAACTTTAGAATATGGTTCTGGTTTGAGGATGCAGAACTTAATTAAAGTAGTAAATTAAACAATTTATCCTTAAGTGGTTATTCAATATTAATACTTCAAGAATGGTTTGGAAAAGTTATATGAGTTTCAGTGGAAATTTAAGAGATGGGTTGACTTAATTAATGAAACTTGATTTTTTCATAGGACGAACGATTTACAAATCATTAGCAAATGCATGAATATATATTAAATTTATCAACATTTTTTCTATAACATGCCAGAACGTTCTAGGGTGACAGAGAGGATAGTGTCTAAGGCTTGGGTTTGGAAAATACAGTTTCCTGCTCTCCCTGGCTATCCCTAACTGATCCGATGGATGGGATGGTTATTTCAAATCTAATTTGAAGTTTAATTAAAATCCTTTGAATTTTAAATGAATTTGGAATTTAATTTAAACAATTTTGAAATTTAATAAGCATTGTTTATCTTGAACTTTTGAATGTGCTTTGAACCTAATTGGTTAAATAACTATTTTATAGCACATAAGTAATGGTTTAGCACTTCCTTGAAATAAATTAGATTTGCAAAATGTATGAAACAAGAAGTATCTTTTCAAACAGCTTCTTAAATATTTTGGGAAATTTCAAGCGATAAATATTGGTGAATGAAACTCAAAAATCCAAATTTAGTTTTAGTAACAATAAATGGAAGATATAAATGTGGGATTTGTAAAGGAGAAAAATGAGATGATTATGAGATTTAAAGAAAATTGTAATGAATTAAATCTTATTATAAATAACTTGAAACCACTCGGAGGAGATTTGAATTGAAACCGGTATAGTCCATAGCCTTTGTTTTAAAGAACACTTATTTCTTGGAAAGACAGGGATCCGAGTTAGGTCCGAAAACTATTACAAGCAATAATACGACGCTATTTGAAGACCTGGAAGTGACAAATGAAGACCGAGAATCTTTGGATTATTTGAATGGATTGCCGATGTCTCGAATCGGGCTGATCACCTGGTAGGGGGTTATAAATGGCATGAGGTCTGAATATATTTGAGGATTTTCGGATTTTTTCCGTTCAGTCCCAGAATGGACTTGTATGGATTGTGTGTCTGACATTGTAATTGACCACTAGCAATGATTCCTGTCAATATATATCGGATTTGTGGAAATTGATTATTCCCGTCTCTAATTTACGTTCTTAGAGGTTATGTATTGATTTGAATCAATGACATGTGGAAGATTAACAATGTGGCATACTCAAGTTATGGAATGAGCCGATGATGATCAAAGCACGACTAATTTAAGAGAAGCTTTATTTATACTGTGACATCGACAAGCCTCACACCCCGGATGATGATAAACTTGGCGGTTAGGTTGTTGACATATATACATGATTTTGTGATTGATAGCTTCGACGGAGGTACCTCTTTTGAATTTGGAATAGGGTATGTTTGGGGGTCCGTATCTGGATGAAAACCATTGATCTACCTCGCGATTTTTAGTTGGTGTCCATGACTGGATGAAAAAGACGTGTTACACTTCGTTTGTATTTCGATTGATTTTTCGTGCCCAGAATCGTCAAGTTGGAAACCCAAATCCCTAATATGCACCCCACGGTTTGTTTGTTTTTGTGTGTGTGTGTGTGTGTATAGCGACATAGTAGGATGGGGTACTATTCCATCTAAGATTGATACATTTATTTTTGAAATTGTTTTCAACACTATGCACTAACAATAATATGAAGAGCATTTTCACGTATGAAAGCATGTTTGGTTATCGTAAGGCAAAACTCACCCATCTGGTGTGCGCTTGCATTGTGTGATATGGGATGAGCTTATGATAGCTTCATTTTCCCAAAGTCATTGCGAATTTATATGCACGGGTATTCACATGGAGTAAACCCGTTCTGCATTAGCAGCGTGGTTTGGTGAATTTCCCTACTTTAAAATAAACCTTAAACAAATAACTGTTTTATGTTCTCAGACCAGTCCCATAACTGACTTGGAGTTTATTGTTCCTTCCTAAACTCTGGGTGCCCACTAATTTCCACACGGGAAGCTAGTGATTTATTTTTACAGTTATGGACCTTTGGAGCAAGATTCATAGTGCTTTCTGAGTTGGAGTCCACGGTAGAGTTTGGAGTTTTCACTATGCCATACTGCCTCTACCGTTGAAAGTATATTTATTTCTTCCGCTGTATATGTTGTAACTCTGATATTCCATGTAACTCTGATGTAATATTGTGTTTTTATATGAAAAGTTCTGTTATTTTGTTCAATATATGTAAGTACCCATAACAATCTTCCTTTATGAATGGTTTAAGTTAGTTTAATTACTGGCAAGAACCAGGCAAAAAGACGGGTCGTTACAGCTATCATTGAATTATATAGCGAAGAATATTTGTGATCTCCAACACAAAGCAATAATGTCAATGAACTTAAAAGTTTAGGAGACAAAAGAACTTTTTCTGGAATGTTGGATAGCTTCGACTGTACGCACTAGAAATGGAAAATTTGTCTCGTAGCTTGGCATGGTCAGTTTATTGGCCATTATCCCAAAGCTACAATGATACTAGAGGCAGTAGCCTCGCATGATATCTGTTTTGGTTTATGTTCTTCGGCTTTCCTGGTTCCACAAACGATATTAATGTGTTACACCAATCAAGTTTATTTAAAAATTTCGCACATGGAATGGCACCGACATGTAATTTTAGCATTAGATAAAATTCATATGACATGGGGTACTACTTAGCATATGGTATATATTCATCTTGGGGAACCCTAGTCCAGGCAATGTCAAATCCATAAACAGAGGAAGAAGAATATTTTACAAAAAGACAAGAGGACGCAAGAAAGAACGTACATCATGCTTTTGGGGTTTTACAAGCATGGTTTGCTATTGTCAAAAATCCCATTAAATTGTTTATCCTTAAGTTTTAAGCAATGTGATGAAAACATGTATTATATTACATAATATGATAACAGAAGAAGAAAGTGGCTCTGTTCCATCGTATTTAGGGTATGATCCAGATAATACAGCTACAGTTGTTGCTGATAGAAATCCAGCAACTGTTGAGTTTTTCTTGAGTTGTTTGCGTAAAATGAGATCTAAAGAGATATATATCAAAATTTACAAAAAAGATATGGTTGAAAATTTATGGGATTTGAAAGGTAATCAGTTAGGAAAACCATTTATGGTTTTAATTATTGTATGATGTCATGTATATTGTGATATACTTTAATGTACTGCTTGTCCCCCCTTGTCTTTGGGGTCAGCAATTAGTCAGGTTGATATAGGTGGAAGCAGTGTGGTTGGTTGTTTGGAGGATGTTGCTTGCTTGTTTGTGGATGTTATGGGTTTTTTTGTTGGAGGACGTGATGTCGGTGCATCATCGTAATGGCTATGTGTCGAGTGACCCAGAGGACTTCACCACCTCGTCGTCACATGCTTTAGCTACTGAGGGTGTTGTAGGTCTTTTATGTGAGCCTGCTCCTAGAAGTGCTACTTTTCCTGATGCCATTTCAACGGCTCTTACTGCTTTTCTATTCTCTAATTGATCCTCAGCGATATGTGGTGAAACAGCCGTGTCTATTCCTTCTTCTTGTTCGGTTTCTGATGTTCCCTCTGGCTTGGCTTTCTCGTATGCAAGTTTTTTGGAGTATAAAAAATATCTGATGGATATCCTAATATCTGGGTACCTAAATGTGAATGTTTCTTTGCATTATGGAGTTATGGTGAGGGAATGCTTTCGGTTTCAGAGATTTGCTCAGTATGCCTTGGAAGTTGATCTCATGCAAGAACTTTTTGTCTATTTACATTTTGCAAACCTTGACATATCTTCTGGTGCTTCAACAACTTTCAAGGAGCTTTTGATTAGACTCAAAACGTTTAAAGCTGAGTTTCTTAGTTATAACAACATGGTTAATCCGGTTGCTTTGGCATTGGTAGGTGTTGGCTCTATGGAGCGGATGGATTCAGAGGCGCTGCAATCATATTTTTTGTGGGTCACTGTCACTTTGGTAACAATTATTTCCTTGCGAGGCAGGTATGATTTGATCATTTTTTTATTTTGAGCGATGGCAAGTTGGTGATACCTGATTTTCAGTTGTCCTATTTTGGTTTTGGGGTTCCTTTGTTTGGCCTAGTTTTGCATGTTAGTTGCATACCCCTTGTTGTTGGTTTTTCTTTGCCCTCAGTATCACCTTTTATTGGTTATATTTGTCGCATCTGTGGTTATGTCTGGGCGCAAGCCTTAGGATTAATTCATGCCAATTCTTTCTGGTCTTCTGACTAAGAACGTGGTTGTGCATGGTCTGTCTTTGGCCTTTTGGGCATGTTTAGTTTTTCTTTCTCATTTTTCCTAGTATTTGATTGTGCTAGCTACTCGGCTTATGGATTTGTTGTTTGTGTTCTTGTGGGCTTTTCAATGGTGATGTATGTTCACTTTGATTTGCTTATTCAGGTGAGTCTTAAACGAGGTCGTCATTGTGTCATTTGAGACTCTGTATTGTTGGTTGTGGTTTATGGGCTTTTGTAGGCTTTGTAGGTGGCTTTATAGTGTGTGGGCTATTCAGGTAGGTTGGTATCTCTGTTATAGGCATATTAAAGATTCTGATATGATCCACTACATGGGTTAGCAGTGATATTGTCGGCCATTATTGTCTACATAGTATGTCGCTTACCTAGGCTTGGGCTTAGTCTTAGGAACTTTACCTATTCCGTGGGTATGTCAATCTCATAACAACTCTGCTTTGGTAATGACCACAAAGGAATTATGGATGTGACATTTGAACTGCCCTACATTTAGCGTTGTTGACCCATTATGTCCCTATGTCCCTCAGTGTCACCCCGTTTCCTCTTTTTTAGTCTCATCTCCTCTTCTTAGTAAGGAAGAGATAGCGATCATTGATGATCGTCTATCTCGACTTACTAAGAAATCCTATCCCTCTAGATTGAGTGTGTTGTCTTCCCTTCCTCCACATCAGAGTTGTGGGATCCCTTCTAATTTTGTGTCCTCTGAGGCTTCCTCTCGCTCATTTGCACGCTCCTCACGCCATAGTCAGCGGGATGCACCTCGCACTCCTCGGACCATTCACATATGCTCTATAACCGCGTTTGAGAAGATCGTTAGATCTACGTAGCATACGATGTATTTTATATGAATCGAGTGGGTCCTGCTTCTGACTTTTGGTCTGTGTTCTCTCTTTTTTCCTTTTTCTGTGTCTCTAGCTGTGTTTGTTGGTTTCTAGATAGCGAGTTTCCTCTTTTATAACATTGGCGGTGTAGGCAACGATTCGACTGTGGCTAGACTCAAGCGCATTGTTAAGAAGCATTTTATCCTTCTGGTGGCGCTCCTGGAACCTGTGGTCGGCTCGGAGGAGATCACCAAATCGGTTTTGTCCCTTGGTTTTGGCGGTGCCTTAGCCAATGCGTCGGACAAGATTTGAATACTTTGGTCCAAAGACAATACTGTTCATCAAATTTTCGAATCGGACCAGCTACTTTCGGTAGCCTGTTCGATCCCCTCGTTTTCCTCTTCCTTTCTGTTCTCTGCTGTCTATGCTAAGTGTGACAGTATTGAGCAATTGGCTCTTTGGTACGACATCCTCGCTCTTTCTAACTTAGGTTTGTAGGTTTCTATTTTGGGAGGCGACTTCAATGTTGTTGCCTGCCAAGCTGAGAAACGGGGAGGGAATGTTGGAGAATGGAGTTTTGATGGCAACAACTGTAACAACCCGTAAATTCTGGGCCAGTTTAAAATTTTTATTTTGGCAATTTTAGTGAATTTTGAACATTTAAAATGAACTATTTTAAATAATATCGACGAGAAATTTATTTTGAATAGAATTCGAACGTATATATTATATACGTCGTCGTTAGAATATAAATAATTATATATAATTGTAAAAGGAATTGAAAATGGCGCGGTAGTTCGATAATTCGATTTCAAACTTCGAATGAATGTACCGGGTGCAAAATAAACCGGATTTTAGCGAAACCAAAAATAATAGGATCTAATTGATGATATCTTTCCAACAAATCCGAAAAATTGAAATTTCATAGCGGGGATCAAAAGATATGGCCAGTTGAAAACTCTGAATAGTCGCTATGGAATTCAGACCCTTAAAAATAGCCATTTTGCAAACGACCTCGGATTTCGACGAAACCAGTTTTGTTGGATCCTTGATGTCAAGTTATTGTTAGGTTTCAAATTTCGTAATTTTTCGAATCAATATGTGAGCGTGGCAAAGTGAAACGCATTTGACCAGTTTTAGTTGATTTTAATCGACTGGAAAATGGTCATTTTCCCACGGTCTCAGAATTCGACGAAACTAGTTTTATTAGGACCGTATCGTCAATACGAAGCAAGAAAATATTTTTCTGGAATTTTTCGAGTTTGTATGTGACCCCAGTAAATTGAAATGCGCGTTCAAATTCAATATATAGAATTATATTTTGATTTTGACGAAAACTGATCGAAACTATCGAATCAACTTACGATACATATCCCATTGTGTTCAGAATGGGGGTAATTAGCTATGGACGATAGTCGGTGGGTCTCATTTCGAGTTCATATTTTAAAGTACCTTTTTGAAATTATAAAATAATAAATATTTAAACTAATACCCTCTCTTCTCTCTCTCTCTTCATTGCAATCAGATAAAAAAAAAAAAGAGCGGCCAACCCAAGCTTGGAGCCACCGTCGATCGTCGAGCCGCCCTGGCCTCGCCGCCATGCCATCGAGCGCTGCCCTCCTCCCTTCTTCCTCCCCCTCGCGTCTTCCCCCTCTCACCATCTTCTTCCCTCCAGCCTCGCCCCCCTCTCCTCTGAAATCTGATCCCCCAAACCTCTCGCGTGAGCTACAACGCACCACCCACCGCGTTGCTCACCCCCAGACTCCGCGAGTCCACCTCCTCCTCAGCCTAGTGTCGACCGCAGGGAGCCCTCCACTTCCGTCAACGTCCAGAAACCCCCCCCCCCCCCCCCGCGAAATAAACAAAAGTAAGCTTCCTTATTTTGGTTATTTTATTTCAGTATTTTTTTCTTTTGTGTTGGGTAATGATTTTTATAAAACTGATAACACGATTTTTATATTTGAAAAGACGATATTTTTATATTTGAAAAGACGATATTTTTATATTTGAAAAGACGATATTTTTATATTTGAAAAGACGATATTTTTATATTTGAAAAGGCGAAATCTTTATATTTGAAAGGGCGAAATCCTTATAGAGAGAATGGCAAGTTAAAAATATAATACAGAAAGGTTAAAAATTTAATTTTTATATAATAGAGAATATAAAAATATTATCTTTATATATGTAGCGAAATAAAAATATGATTTTTAGTGAAGTAAAAATATGATTTTTATATTTTATAACTAATAAAAATTCGATCTTTATATATGAAATAGAAATATAATTTTTATATAGAATGAAGTGTCGAAAATATATATGAAATAGAAATATAATTTTTATATAGAATGAAGTGTCGAAAATATATATGAAGAAGAAATAAAAAAATACGATTTTTATTTATTGAATGAAGTGATGAAAATATAATATTTTTATATTTGAACAGCGTGAAATGGACTACAGTAGAATTTCAACCGATCCAGACGGTTCAGCAGTTCAAAAGCAAAGCACGGCGGAGTGGAACCCTCAGTGAGAACTCCTCACCTTTTATTTATTTTTCTAGTTGAAATATATACACTAGGATGCAGACGGTGTTTAGTAGCACCCGACACCCGTCGTCCACAGACCATGGACGGCTTGTATGCTTGTTTGTATGATTTTGATGTGTAGTTGATTGTGTGATGTGATGTGAAATGAAATAAAATATTTATATAGTTGAAAATATTTTATAGTTAAAAATAGAATTTTTAATGTGTATATGAAATGAAATAAAAATAAACAAATTGAACGATTTATTTGTAAACACACATTTGACTGATCTTGATTGGGACGATAAATTTTACACATTGCCCAACTGCACAAATAAAATCTGTGTTTGATTGTTTGAAACCCCACACGGGTATTGGGAGGATATTTGACGTACACTAATCTCGATTGTTTAGTTGTATGTCGATCGATTGATTGACAGATTGTTATAAGCGTTGAATATTTATATTTGATGCTTATACAGTGTAGAATGCACCTTGGATGATGGCTGATTATTCATCGTTGTTATTGTATACATGTGTTGTAGAAAATCCATATAATTAACATTATATGGTAATTGATTGGGCCTCATTCCATATTTGAAAAAGAAATATTTGAAAAAGAAATATTTGAAATAGAAATATTTGAAATAGGATATTTGGAAATAGAAATATATGAAGCCGTGTTGATTAGATTGACGCCATTTTGACGTGAACGATATTTATATCGATTTTATTCATTTTATAATGAATATTGAAAGTGATTTCAAAATCTGTTATTTTGAAAAGAATTGAAATTCGAATTGAAATTGAATAGAAATGAATTCGAATTGAAATTGAACAGAAATGAATTCGAATTGAAATTGAGTAGAAATGAATTCGAATTAAAATTGAATAGAAATGAATTCGAATTGAAATTGAATAGAATTGAAATTGAATTGAATTGAATTAGAACTGAAATTGAATTAGAAATCAATTTGAATTGAAACGAATTTAAACCGAATTTATATTGGAAAAATTCAATTTTGATTTGATTTGAAAATGAAGTTGAAATCGTTTCGAAAACGATTTAAAACGATTTATAAAGAACGTTTTGAATTGAAATCGACGAAGTATATATTATATATTATATATATATAATATAATGGCCTGAATAGAATGCGCCGCGCCGCGGCAGTTCGCGAATTTCGACCATTGACTTCAAATGGATATTGCGGGAGATCCGACAGTCGGATTCTCCTAATACCGGAACTGTTGGGTTCGTATCGAAAAGAGCTTTCTAACAAATATTAGAAATTTTAAATCTAACGGTTGGATTTGGAATTATGTCCAAATCAAATTTGGAAAAGGTCGTTGTAAGTGCAGTTCGATGGCCGTTAATGGAAATCGACTGTGCGGGCCTTGATAAAATTATTAAAAATAGTAATAATTTGTGTAAAATCATAAGAAATGATTTGGGAAAAATCGGGATGAAAACTCCATATTTGAAAAGATAAAAATAGATTTTTATCGAAATGAACTAGTTTTGAACTAGGATTAAAATTCTATTTATTTTTAAATAAATAAACTGGATTTGAAAATAACCAGAATTTCCAATAATTGCATTGGAACGGATTTGAATCGAAATTGTCTTCGGAATATTTCGATGTTGGATTTCGTGATTATACAGGTGTTGTTATGGAAATTTGAAAGATATACATATTTATATCGTTATTTCCAATACGACATTTGTTAGTCGTAGAATTTGATATTGAATATAAGCCGATATATTTTCTATTTAGAGCCTTGTATTTAATATCAAATGTGATTTGGGTTTGTCATGAATGGTGTCTTCCTTAACACTGTTCTTGAACCCAGTTGAGAAAAGATTAAATCTTTTTATTTAGATTTAATGAAGTGTACCAATTAAATGATATTTAATTGGAATCTAATTGGTATTGATTTTTGGGTTTATCGTGAACAGTGTTTTAAATAACACTTGTTCTTTAACCCGATAATTAATGAATGTGATTTTGGGTTTATTGTGGGCCGTGTTTTAAATGACATTGGTTCTTCAACCCAGTTAAAGACAGGATATTGATTTCTGTGAAGATTAAAACTAAGTGGAGTCTTAATGAATCTTTAATTACATTGAAATGATCGAGAATGGAGTATCACCAGTTTTGCTCCAGGCGATAGTTAAATCTTTAATTAGATTTGAACGGGAAATGGTAATTGAATTTACCGATAACACCGTGGTGTTAGATATGAAGTATTTCCAGTTTTACTTCATGGGATGAATAGGTTAGGATTGGGAAATAAAATAAATGATTACTTTGGTGTGGTTCTCTAATCCCGACTAGTTTGAATTGATATTCAAAGAAGATTAAAGAATAAATTTAAAGAATTTATCTTTGATAAAATTAATGGGAACTTTTCCCAAAGTATAGTAATATTTGAATAAAAGAATATTCTGAATTGGAATGAGGCGTATGTTGTGTTTGTGTAACACTTATTTATTATATATGCGAGTTATTCAGAAAGACTGGGTTTATCCCATTCTGAATAACTAATTCGACGTGGTGTCGAAGATGAAGACGGTGGTTGAAGACCGGAGGTCTTCATGTCATTTAGATAATTATTGATGATCTTGATTGGGCCGTACACCCAAGAGGAGAGAATCAATTGGTGGTCGTCCAGACGTACTTGGAGATCGATGGATATGCGGAGAACTAGGTGCCTCCGGTTTCGTTCAGACCCAGAACGAACTTGTAAATGGATTGTGTGTCTGACATTGGATTTTAGTCTGTGTGGTTGATTTCTATTAAATATATATTTATTTGGCGGCAGAGAATTTATTCTCTTGCTTAACGCCCTACTCTGAGACGTACGAGCTCAGGGGTTATATACTGATGGATATCAAACGCATAGAGTGAATTGCCTATGTGGCATGCCTAAGTGGCAAATGATCAAGGCTTCTGTTGAAAAGCAAAGTCTTATGGTTGATGATCGAAGCACGGCCTTTGTGGCGTAGCTTTGTGTAACGTTTACTTCGCGAGTTTCACACCCGGTATGAACCAAAAACGGGAGAGGACCTCAGGGAGGGCATGCGTTTCATTCTAGCTAGAAGTGGCGTCAGTGGTTTTACACGCCCTGACGAGTTTGACTTATGTGGTTGTTAGTGTTACGAGGCGCCTCAGTTTGATCGGACGATCCGGGTCCGATGGAGCCATTCGTTGGCTCACTTACACCCCAAAGGGCAGGGAAACGCAGTGTTCAGGAATTTTAATCCACATCGGTGGACCGGCCCTGTCGCTCCAAGGGGCAGTTGCGGCTGTTCCTGAGGCTCGGGCTAGACAGTCTCGAATCGGTTGAGGTCTATCTTTTGCCTCGGTTCATAGATGGAAATCCAATTTCCGACTACGTGACATTTGCGGTTTTACTTGTAGATCCTAGTATGGCGACATAGTGGGATGGGGCGCTTATGCCGTCTATGATTGATACTTATGATTTGAAGTTGTTTTATACACTATGCACTTATAATAGTATCAAATGATCTGTTTTAAACGTATCAAGCATTCTTGGCTATTATAAGGTAAAAACCCTATCCTCCGGCTTGTGTTGCGTTGTGTGATGGGAACTGGGTCTTAAAATAGCTTCATTTTTCTTTATTTAGCATTGCGCTATTTGTTTTATGCACTGGTATTCATGGGAGGAAACCCGTTCCGTGTTATACGCGTGGTCCCTTGATTTACCTAACTTTAAAAATAAAGATTAATAACTGCTTTAGTTCTCACACCAGTCCCATAACTGACCTGGAGTTTATTGTTTTAACCTAAACTCTGGGTGCCCTTATTTTGACACGGGCAGCTAGTAGTTTTGGTTTTGCAGATTTATATTCACAGGATCCTGGTTTACAGCTTGAACGATATCCGGAAAGCTTTGTATCCGTGTATCTCCTCTAGTTGTGTATTGTATTATTTTCCACTGCTATGTAATGTATTTAAATCTCTGATATTTCTGTGTAACATTCATTGATTTATACTCTATATATTCTTGTATTCTGATGGTGTTGTTGTAATATACAATGAAATGTTCTCCCGTCTGCATTCTATTTTTTCGTGTTCTCGAAACAATCAGGCGTTTCGAAAGGTCTGGGTCGGTTTAGCGATTGATTCAGATCGAGCGAAATTCTTTGTTGTCACAACAACCTTATTTCAATTATCATTGATTATAATATATATACTAACACCTTTTGTATAGAATACATATATATACACATATGCATGAATTATATATAGGAAATATTACCAAAGACTGTACATTTTAAATATGATAGAGTTTCCGAATTCAGAGGAGTATCAAGACTCATGAGTGTTCAAGTCTCAAGAGTCCAAGATTAATATAGTTATAAAGTCTAGATTTTTTAAGACTCTAAACAGCACTCCAGGTTCAATTCCAAATTATTATTTTCAAATTCTATTCTCAATTCTCTCTGTTTTATTTTTTCTATTTTATCTTTGTTTTTCAAACATAAGTTTTATATATTTATAATTCTATACTTTATATTTATATATAGTTTAAAACTTTATAATTTTATAAATATGTTTATATAGTTTAAATTTATGTTTTCTTATGTTTTATTACTTTATAACATTAATTTACAATAATATATATTTATTCTAGAATTTACAGAATTATATTTATATTAAAACACTTGAAAAATATTTAAAATTCAAATTTGCACTAGAGTATGTCAACATACAGAAAGCGCTATGTCAACATATAATTGTTCGAAATTTAAATCTGAAAGGAAGTGTCTTTTCACCATTTGAAACGTTTCAGAAACGTTGCAACCTTTCGCACACTATAAAAAGGGCGGGAATTCGAATTTTATTCATCTCTTCTTCTCCACTTTCACTCTCTTTCATTATATAATTATTCTTAATCATTTTTATGATTTATAAACTTATACTCTGCTGAATTCAATTCCATTTTGATCAAACTTCTTCTCCTTACACTCTCTTCTCATCTCTCTCTGAATCAAGTGCTATTGAAGAGTTATAGGGCTGTTTGTAACTAGTTTGGATTGAGTAAAGGAATCGATGGTATCCCTTGTAGCCATAAAATCAAGGATGGTTCATCGATGGTATCCCTTGTAGCTATGAAATCAAGGAGGTTGGAATCGGTGGTATCCCTTGTAGCCGTGAAATTAAGGAGGTTGTAATTGATTACTGATATAGTAATAAAACTCTATGCAATCCAATGTTGCGTGGGACTGGATGTAGGAGTAATCCGAACCAATATAAAATATGGTGTGTTCTTTCCTTTTCTGCATTTTTATTTCTATTTATTTTGCATATGTGTTTGATTCTTGTCTGTGATTGTGTTTATGGTGTTTGATGCATTTTGTAATTCACATAAGTTTTAGATTTTGTTTAGATTCTCGCAAACACTATTCAACCCTTCCCCCCTCTAGTGTTTATTTTGCCTTAATGATCCATTCCGCAATCCCTAACAATTGGTATCAGAGACAAATTTTCAAAAAGTTCATAATCTGATTTTTGAAAATTTTAAATGGAATATTTTGAACACTAGTTTAAATTCATGTTTTGCATTAGTATTAGATGAGTCTGCATTCAATTTGATTGAAATACCAAGTCATCATGAAATGATTTTCTTGAAAAGTTTAAAAGGATATGTCACAGAACCATCATAATGTTATTATTTCAAGTTACAATTTGTTATTTTGAAAAGTCACTTGATTCTTTGAAAAGGTATGTTGTCTTACAGGGAAAGAGATATGTCTAATGACTATTGGCGAAAAGACACCAAGATGATTATTCATTAATCAAGAAAAGAAGAGTTTATGAAGAGATATGACTTTTGGGGTTATAGTAGTTGAAGTGTCCGTTCATTCAAAATTCAAAATTTTGAAGCCAATTTGGTTAAACTACTAAATCATTGATCTCATTGTGAAATTCTAGAAGATCTAAATATGATTTAGATTTGTCATCAAGCGATGGAGAGCCAAAAATCGAAGATTTAAACATGTGCTTCACAACAATTTAGAATTCAGATAATATTGAAGAAAGGGATCTAAAAATCGGGTACGCTTTAATTAATTTTTAAATTACTTTTTGGTTGAATGGATGTTTTGTTTGCCTAGTTTTAAATTTGAAAATTAAAGTTTGAAATTCAAACTTGAAATTTAAAATTCAAATTCAAATTTTGAATTTTGAAGTTCAAAATAATATTATTATAATAATAATAAACATAAATTTTGATTGTTTGTTTGGATTAATATTATTTCAGGAAATAGTTAAACCTGAAATATATATCGATAATATAAAACCAAGAAGTCAAAAAAATATGTCTTTTGATTTTCTACATGTATGTCGACATACATAAATTGTCATGCCGACATAATGAAATTAAAATTTTGAATTTCAAAAGTTTAAATTTTCAAACTTCCCTTAGTCTTTTCAATTAGGAAATGTCAGTTAGTTATTAACTTTATCTGTCTACTTATTTTCTTATATCTTATTTCAATATATATATATATACTAAAAGTATATAAAATAATATTATATAGACATGATAATATAATTTTTTTAATATTATTATAAAATATAAATTTATATAGTTTAAACATGCATAGTTTAACTTATCTATTATTGATATTATTTCATAATAATTTTGGGATACATTATCACAAATACTATTTGTAATTTAATACTTATTCTGATTTCTTATTAAGATTTATAAAAGCTTAAATATTTAACATAATATTTTGGTGTAAAATAATATATATATATGATTTTATGTCTTAAATATGTAGTTGTAGTTTTATAGTTTAAATCATATCAAAATTTCATAATTTTGTTATGACTATAGATTTCTTTTCAATATTTTAACATATAAAGATTCTTTAGCAAATTAATATATTTTGATTTATAAAGTTTGAATTTAATATTAATTTGTATTAAAAAGTTTAGTATGTATCTCATAATAAATTGAATTTCAAGTTCGTTTTAAAAGTCAGTTTTTATATATACTTTTTATGAATATATGTTTATAGTTTTTCTTTATAGGATTAATTGTTAAGAATAATCCGAAGTTTAACATGTCTTCCTGTAATAATCCTAAGTTTGGATTATTTCTGTATAATCTGAAGTTTGGGGGGGCGTCTTCCTATATTGATCCCGATGACCCCCTAACGTGTTATTTTGGGATCAATATGGGAAGACACCCCTAGACTTTGGATTAATATGGGAAGACATCAAGTAAATGGGATTAATATAGGAAGACACCCCCAAACTTTGGATTATTCAGAAATAATCCAAACTTGGGATTATTATAGGGAGACATGTTAAATTTTGTATTATTCTTGACAATTAATCCTTCTTTATATGATACAATTTTTATTTTATTTTAAATTAAATCTTCAATTTTTACTATATTAAAGAAGCACCCTACTAAGAGTATTTTACTCCACATTTCTCATAGAATTATTCTAAATATTTTATTATTTATTAAGAATACATAAAACTTTTATCTTTACTATCCTTTCAATCTCTTTCATAAGTATCATCAACCTAAGTCTAGAAATTAATATATATTTCCCTTATATATATGTATACGCATAATAGTCAGATAGTACTTTGGATATGATTTACCTAAATAGATATAATTACCAAATCAATCTACACACTATCCTTACACATCTTATTTATATAATACATTATTATCTTTATAAATTACAGTACATCTCAAATTAAAATCATTCACATCACAAGTTGCACTTCATTTAATATATCACTTCATATAGTTTTGCATATCACATACTGCATTTTAACCAACACACTGCATTACATGTTAACTTTAACTCCACACATAACAAGTATATAGTCTGAAAAGTTTTTATCTAGGATTATTAATCAAATACATAACATATTTACTTTGCTTTGATTACTTTGATTGACTTGTTTGGCTCGGTTGCATTGATTGAATTGACTAACTTGATTGAATTGATTGACTCATTTGGTTTGTTTGAGTTGTTTGACTTACTTAACACGGTTAAATTTCATTAGTGGTTGATAGGTTTGTTAGAAATATACTTATGCATTTGTAGTTGATAGGAGATTTATAGGTTTTAGGATCAGTAGAAGTTACAAGAAACGTTTGGTTTCACTTTTGAATTGATGTTTTGTAACAACAAAATTTAAATTGATTAATTGATTGGATTGAATTGCTTTAGTTATATCATAATTTTAAATATATCTTATCAGGGTTATTTCTAAGACTAGATTAAGGTCTTATTATAGTTAGAAGGGATTAGAGTTTAGGATAGGTTTAGTCTTGTAATAAATTAAGAGAGAGTTTTAGAGTTTCTAAGGATTACTTGAAGGTTCTAGAGTACTTTGGTTGATTTAATTATTTAGATTGATTGTTTGAATTGCTTGTTTGCTTGAATTGTTTGTTTGAATTGTTTTCTTGAATTTCTTGTTTAAATTGCTTGTTTGGATTAATTTGCTAGTTTGAATTGATTGGTTTGCTTAGTTTACTATCCTTCAATTTAGTCTACTAGACTAGTATAGTCATAGATTTAGGGGGAGTTATAGAAACTTATAGAGAATTATATATTAAGGAAGAGTTATAGATTTAGGGGAAGTTATATGTAGAATTAGGATATTATATGTAGCGTCTCGACTTTTTGACCGCTTCAAATCGGTAATTAAACCAACATAAAACATCCAAATCGGCGGAGCGTTTCTAGCTTATAGAGTTTGAAAACAGAATCAACACAAAAACATAGAATAAATAGATAACACAATATTGAAAGACGAAATAAACCTTTATATATATATATCTGAGTTTTGATACAAATTTTCTATACAGCGGAAGTAAAAAAATTTGAATACAAGGAAATGTTTACTGGTTTAAAAATTTCAGAGGGCGCCATCTTCGAAATCCTCATCTTCGCCAATCTTGATATCCTAAGCTGTAATCTTTAAATCTGTACTGCTTGGGTCTGACCCGAGCGTTTCATGCAAAAACATAAAACACTCGAGTCAGGATTAAATCATAGTTCAAGTAAATTAACTTCAATGTAAACTGAAATATAACAGTTAATCCTGATATCGAATATATCATATGCCAAACACAGTGGTGTAGCGTCTGTGCTATCGGTTTTTATTTTAGAGACAAAAGGGTCATGGAAGCCTGCATATACACATGTGTACAGGTACACATGTGCACTGCCCCAGCATTCTGCAACCAATCGAATAACAAGTGCCCTGGCATAAATTTTAGCAGCTCATCACAATTTACTCTCAGTAAAAAGGTGTTGCATGTGTCATCACAACAAGACATACTTGGGAATCTCAAAATAAATGGTTCACAATGCAAATAGCGGCATGGGGTTCTGATATTATACAAAGCACATCCGATATTATACAAAGCCCACTACTTATTATAATTACTGTTGCATTTTTTATGGCCTTGGACCTTACATTACATTGTTTCATTTCATGTATAAAAAATAGGCTATTGCCTGTGTACATTCAATTCATTCTGTAAAATTCTATTACATCAAAAATATTGAAAACTTCGTCATTCTGTTAATTAGTTCTACTATTAAGCAATACCAATTTACTGGCAGACAGTGTCGTGTTCTTTACTTCAGTTTACGACTAAAGAAAGATACAAATAAGTTTAACTCTTGCAATACATAATTTTTTTTATGTGTGTCATTGATGGTCAAACTAACCTTTATACACATGCAATTTATAGAGTGCAGTAGTCATTGAAATCTGCTATTAGGTGAATAACTTTTAGCATACTTGAAAACAGGACAGTTCATATTTAATGTGCAGAAATATCTAGCATTCACTCATCAAACAAACTAGCGCACTGACTAAACAGACAGTGCATAAGTGCATTTCATAACAAGTTCATGGACATCGGTAACAGACCGTTCTAGCCAACCGATAGGATGATAAGGCCATGCACAGTTGTGGAAATCTCGCAACAACAGGGTGGGGTAAGCATATGTGAACATGGTAGCTAACAACTTTTAATATAATAAACCAAGCCTAATAACAAAATACGGCATCCTCAAGACTGTACAAGTTTGTATAAAATCAAGGAATCATGCGGTCAGAATATGGCATAATCCTAGCAATATGTTTCAGACACAATTGTTATATTGGTTGACTGGAACCGTATGAATACTACAAGCACAAACCATAGAAAAAGCAATACTTGCAAGCACAGTTGTACTCTACAGTTTATTTATTTTATTATGTATATATATATATATATATATTGAACTCACATGAAAATTACATACGAATGCCTTTTTGATAGCAGAAGAAAATTCACTTGGATCTAATTGTTGAATACATATAGTTTGAACCAGTTTTTACATATACTGCTATACTATTAGACCAATTTATTGTTAAGAACATAACTTTAATACAATTACTTAATTTGATGCGTCATGCATAATTTAGATGACAGGAGGTTCATAACTGCATTGGATTGGTCTATCATATTATAGCACTCTACACTTTTGGGAACATAAAATATCACAAAAAGTATTACACTGCACATGTAAGCCTGGATCGAATGCACACCAAAATACACAGTAAAATGATCATGCAGCAAGTGGTTTAATGTAAAACTTTGAACATAAAGCAGATGCCAATTTTCTAAATTTCAGTCAAATACACTAGACAACCATCCAAGCAAAACTAGGTATTTCAAGGCAAGCAGTGAAACATGGCCAATGAGGGAGCATGCACCAGTTTTTATAAAATTTAGCAAAACCTAATGGAGTATCAGCTGTTAGCATAAACAAATGTTTCAGGTTTAAACCCAATATACAATGGTGTTGGCTTTTAGCAAACCAATGGGGTATGAAACCCAATATCAGATTAGGTAAGAAAAAAATACTAAGTTACATCATTGGTGATTTAAAGGGCACATGCGGTATATAACATATGTTCACAAATGAGTGCAAAGGTTCAATGACAGTAGAGGGCACAAAACGCAACGTAGCAACAGAAAAGGATTCTAAAGCAAGATAAAATTCTAATAGTGGCCCTCTCTTCCTTTTTTTTCTTTTCTTTTCTGTTATTGAATGGTTTAAATAATTACTATAAAGATACTATCCAAAATGGCAACCGAAACTTGGCATGGTTTATTAGCACATAAAGGTAGTCACTGTTGGTATTTAAATGAACAGAGTGATGTAAATGTACTTCCATCCCATAGTTGAGCAAAGTGATTAAACGCGGTGCATTCACAGGCCAAAAGTCCTATTGCAAACATATGTCGTGACAACAAAAACGAAATAGGCATGGTTGTGAGAGATTTAATTAAATAGAACAAACAAGTCGAGCAGTACAGGTTCAATAAGGCAACATGGGATGTGTAATTTCAGGTTCACAAAACAAGGCAACATGCCTTTTTTCAATACACTGATACAGGCCATTCAAAAATGAACCAAATATTTTTTTCCCTTTCCTTTTCAAAAAAAACTTAGCTTATTAACAACTGTGTATACTAAGTAATCACATGTATAAGATTTGAACTCCTCATTTCTAATTAGTCTTTTCTTCCTCTACAACTATGCTCAGGCTAATGACTCCTGGCATATCACTTAACAGATAAAGCAAACAAAGGCCACTATACCACCAGCACCAACGCACAAGTGGAAAAATGACAATTTGACAATGAAGCCAATGGTCGGTAAAGTTGACAGATTTCATGTGTATAACATGCGGTCAAAGTAAGTCATCAATGGTGTAGACATAGTGCAACATATAAACTGGCAACATCTCAAACATCAAACAATAGCACATCCGAAACCATGCCATTATGTTTAGTTTATTTTAAAATTAAAATACTTGAACCAAGATTTAACCGCGAGTGAGATGCTCACCTTTGATCGCGATGGCTTTACATGGAAAGCAGTGGTCTTGATTGGAGAGCCTCCAGTCGATTACAACTGCGATTTCCGAAGTGGTGCTGAGATCCATCGAAAAGGCAGTGACTTGGGGTCTTTGACGATGTTGCCATTGCTGATTACAACGATCAAAGCTCGAAGGCAAGTCACAAGCGATGGAAGGTGTAACACCCCGAATTTCACTTAATATTAATGTTTAGTAATTAAAGAATAATTAAGCTCAGACTTGAGAACTAAGGGAAACGGGTTTCTCGGTTGCGTTCGTCTTGGAAAAATACGCGAAATAGAGTCCGAAATTTCGTGAATCGGAGTCCGTACGACTGAGATATGGCCTTTAGAAGTTTCACGAAAAATCAGAAAACGAAACAGATTTCAAAAATGCAGAATATGGGCTAGGCGGGAAAATTCCCGCCCAGACCAGGTCGACCTGGGAGTCGACATGGGGGTCGACCTTGGGGTCGACCTGCCCACCAGGTCGACATGGGTGTCGACCCTAGGGTCGACCTGGGGGTCGACCTCCCTGGTGGAGCCCAGGTGACCTGGGTGCACTGATTTGGGATTTGGGCTGTGTTTAGGTGGCTAGTGACGAGATCTGACGGCTCTAATCTGATTTAGGGTTAATCTAATGGCCTAAAACACCTAACTACTCTTATAAATACAACCTAATCCTACCCTAAAACTCATTAAAATTGGAGACAACGTCGTCATGCCGTCAAAATGCAACTTGGAAGGAGCCTCCATCAAATTTTAGAAGAAGATAGCCTCTCAAATCAACTTCTAATCAACTCTAGCAACTTAATCTTCTTCATAGGAGTGCTAATCAACAAGTTGTGAGTTTCTATGCCTTTAGCAAGCAATTGCTAAACTAATTATGATAGGATATAATGAGGTTATGGTTATGTATGTGGATCAATGCAAGTTATGTTATCATATGCTATGTGTTCATGATGTTAGTTATGCAAGTTTTATGCTATATGTTCATGATGCTAGTTATGCAAGTTTTATGCTATGTGTTCATGATGCTAGTTATGCAAATCACTATGATAAACATTGATCCATTATGACACCATGTTATGCAAGTTTGGTGTTTGATTATATGCAAGTGCATATATGACATGTTATGCAAGTTTGGTGTTTGATTATATGCAAGTTCATATATGACATGTTATGCAAGTTTGGTGTTTGATTATATGCAAGTAACATGTGCAAGTTTACACCTTTGTATGATATGCATACATATGCAAGTTTACCCCTTTGTATGTCATGCATACATATGCATGTTTACCCCTTTTTATGATATGAGTAACATATGCAAGTTCATCCCTTTTTAGACCTATGACATGTATGCAAGTTTATCCCTTTATGATAGGTCTATGACATGAACATCTATGCAAGTTACCCTCTTTATGACATATGTGATTCATGCAAGTTTGGGTTGATTATTTATGCTAGTTGGGTTTGATGCCATGGTCATATATGCAAGTTGACACCTTTAAAACCCATGTTGATGCTAATGTTATGCTAAGTAGAACCCATTGTATTTGTGATGAATCTTCCCTTTTAAGTATGTCATGTTAGCGTATTACGTGGGGAACGATGGGGTTAATATTCATGTTAACAAAATTGTGGTGAAATTGGTATGATGTTGCATACCATAAATGGATGGACATAATTGAGTCAATTATGTACATCGTTCAATTTGGAATTAATTAGGGAAAATTAATTCAAAATATGGGGGTGATTAATTAGGTGTAATTAATCGACTAAGACACGAGGTTGGACCCTTTTGTAGCATAAGACTGCCCGGACCCGCCCGGCAAATCCAGCGGCTACAAATGTCGGTCCAATGTGAGAGGTCTTAGGCATAAACTAAATACGTGACAAGTGTAAAGACACGAGGTTAGACTCTGTTATGGCGTAAGGCTGCCCGGACCCGACCGGCAAATCCAGCTGCCATAAAAGACAGTCTAATGTGAGAGGTCTTTACAAGGTTACGGTCTTAATCAATTAAGAAACACTTAACCAGATAAGCATGTAGTGGGGCATGAGGGGTTAAGTGGGTGCCTTGGGTGGCATGTGGAAATCAAGTGCCTTGGGTGGCATGTGGAAATCTAGTGGGTTGCCTTGGGTGGCAATAGAAAATATGATTAGAATACTTAACCAAGTGGAAACATGTAATTAAACATGATTAAAGGGTTAAGTGGGATGCACTAGAAAAGGGACAAGCTTAGGTGGGTAGCTTGTGGGGGCCCATTTCAACCAGTAACCCATATGTATCTTTGTGGACTCGACCCATGTCGAGGACGGGACACACGTACTGGGTTTGACTATAAGAGGCCAAAACGGGTTAGCGGTGGCAACGCAAGTCCAACGAGTTTCATATGCGTGTGTGGGCCCGGGCTGGTAGGTAAGACGTTGTTGCATCGTGTAGGTATAAGCCGTGCATCAGTGTTGGTATCGGGTTGCCACTTTGGGGAATGATACACCCCACTGTGGGGCCAGCACGGGTATCTACGTTAGGGAGCCGATCGCTTGGGGAGTAGTGGGTACACCTAGTGGAGATAGGGGCAGACGACACCTATGTGGTCAGCTAGGGGTACACGAAACTACTAGTTAAATTTATAAGTCCTTGGGTGGGATCAACCTTTAAGTTAGGAATGACTGGTGTGGTGCAGTGTAGTAATTATCCTTGGGTGGGTAGATGCGTCTTTACCGTTATCTTCGTTCTTCCTATGTCTAGTTGGCTGCTTAGTGTAGTCATTTATCCCCAGTCATTACCGTACCAAGTTTATATCATACCCTAATTACTTTAATGATTGTATTGTTAAAGTTATAGGGCTCACTCAGACTTATGTCTGACCCCGTTGTTTTTACCTTTTTCCCCCTCAGGTCCTCAGGTTGGGCCTAGTTCTAGTGGAGTTTGATTCAGACTGCTTTATCTATCTTGGAGCTTGGACCATTGGTGTAAAGCCCAACTTATCTTTTCTATTATGGCTATTAGTTATGTAGTGGGATTATGTACTTATGTTTTTATCAGGATGGATATTTAGTACTTGACTCTTGTTTTATGGTTTTGTTATTGTAACCAAACATGTTTACCTTCTGCTGCAATGTAATGATGTTTTAGTTAACAAGTATTATTTATATCTGTCCTGTTGTAATTTTTCTGTTCTATATTCACTTAAAATACTCCACCAAAGTTAAGGCATTCCCTTAGTGAGTGACCTTAGCGGGTGTGGGGTGTTACACGTGGTATCAGAGCTGAAGGTTACCAGAACAGATAAAACTTTTAGAAAAACTATTTTTCTAAGAACATTTTTGAAGGAGTATTTTCAGAAACATGTCTTTTAAGAGAAAAGTTTTTGAAAGAAAGCATAATCCCCAATAGCCATATCTTTATCTTTCGAATTCTCCGTTTTGAATCTTTCGTTTTTCGTTTCAGCATGGCTGAAGATCTTAACTTTCCGGAGGGTGTAGCGATACCAGTATGGTGTAGGAGGTTGATGGAGGCTAGGGCCGCCACTGCGGGTCCAGCAAATGTTCCTCCACCACCAGTTGCACCTGATCTTCCTCCCCCTCCTCCTCCTCGCGCGGATAATTTTGCTAAGACTTGCAAGGAATTTAAGGCTATGGGAGGGAAACCTTTTCAAGGATCAGAAACTTTTGTGGAAGTTAGGGATTGGCTTAAGGAGGTGGAAGAATTGATAGATATCTTTGAGATGGAAGAAGGAAAGAAAGTCAAGTTAGCTGCTTGGTTAATGAAGGGAGAGGCCTCGTTCTGGTGGGAGGTCACTAATGGAGAACGCCTAGTTGACTCTTGGGCGGATTTCAGACAAAGGTTTGTGGCAAAGTTTCTCTCAAGGGCGGAAGAGAATCTGTATATGGAAAGGTTCTTGACACTAAAGCAAGGAAACTTATCAGTGAAGGAATATGTCAACAAGTTTAATCAGCTAGCAAGATTTGGCATAGACATGGTGAATACACCGGAGAAGAAGGCTTTGAGGTTCGTTAAAGGCTTGAATGAACCGATGCATGGATTGGCTATGACTCACATCCCTATGGGGGGCACCTTTGAGAAGCTAGTAGACATGGCACTTATGCATAAGGAAGAGAAGGGTCCCAATGCTAATAAGGCACCCGAGAAGAAAGGAGATCAGAAGAGACCTCAACAGCAACAGCAAAACAAGGGTGGGAAAGGCAACGGTGGCAAGGGAAAGAAGAAGTGCTTCAACTGTGGGACACCAGGCCACCTAAGCAAAGATTGTCGAGAGAAGAAGAAGACTGGCTGCTTCCACTGTGGCGAAGCAGGGCATCTAGTGAAAGACTGCCCAAAGAAGGGGCAGAGGACGGGATCTACCTCAGGAGGACAGTTGCAAGCTCTTATGGCACCAGGTCAGGCAAGGGGGCAAGTTCAGGCTCTCGCGGTTCCACCGATTCAGGAAAGAGGTAGAACTATTTCTGTTGAAAGTCTAGTTTTTCTGTTTGATCATCCTGTCCGTACTTTATTCGACTCTGGCGCATCGCATTCGTTTATCTCATCATCATTAGTTGAGTCACTGCACTTAGACACCAGTCTAGTAGATGATCACTTGGTTGTTTCAAACCCAATTGGGGGCTCCACTTATTTGTCCATGATGTGTTTGGGTTTGAAGATTTCCATACTTAGCGTTGAGTTTAGATGTGATGCTTTTGTTTTGGGCTTCACGGGCTATGGGTTGATTTTGGGCATGGACTGGTTATCCAGTAATGGTGCCGTTCTTGATTGTGAAAGGAGAGTTGTTAGGCTCATGACCCGCTTGGGTAACACTCTCGAGATCTCTTGTAATCCCATGGATTCTGTTATACTAAGTTATCTTGAATCGCTTGACGCTTCGGTCGAGAGTTTGCAATCTGTTAGAGTGGTCCGGGAATACTCGGATGTGTTTGAGGAGGTGAAGGGCTTACCTCCGAAGCGGGAGATTGACTTCCGAATATATCTGGTAGACAATGCTAAACCAGTATCTTTGCCAGTGCGCCACATGGCTCCTCGTGAAAGGAGGGAACTCATTAAGCAAGTAGGGGAGTTGCTTGAGAAAGGGTTCATAAGACGAAGTATATCGGAGTGGGCTGCTCCAGTGGTTTTTGCCACGAAGGCGGATGGGTCTCTTAGGCTTTGTGTAGACTATAGAGAACTCAACAAACTTACAAAGAAGAATAGACACCCATTGCCGAGGATTGATGATCTCTTTGATCAGTTGGTTGGCGCCTCAGTGTTTTCACAGTTGGACTTAGCCACGGGGTTTCATCAGTTGAGAGTGGCTGAGGATAGCATAGACAAGACTGCCTTTAGGACTCCGGATGGTTTTTATGAGTGGCTTGTGATGCCCTTTGGTTTGACGAACTCCCCTGCATACTTTGTTGATTTGATGAGTAGGGTGTTCAGGGAGTACCTTAATAAGTTCGTGGTGGTCTTTGTGGATGACATCTTAGTCTTTTCTAAGAGTGAAGAAGAGCATGCCCTACATCTTAGGGAAGTGTTGGAGACTCTTCGAGCGCATAGCCTTAAGGCTAAATTCTCTAAATGTCACTTCTGGAGGAAGGAAGTGCGGTTCTTAGGGCACGTGGTCTCTAAGGAAGGGATAGCTGTGGATCCCGCTAAGGTAGTATCCATCCAAGATTGGAAGGTTCCGAAGAATGCTACCGAGGTGAGGAGTTTCTTGGGGTTGGCTGGCTACTATAGGAAGTTTATCAAGGACTTCGCGAAGATATCAGCCCCATTAACTCGCTTGACGAAGAAGAATCTAGTTTTCACATGGGACGTAGATTGTGATGATGCGTTCCAACGGTTAAAGAGAGCTTTAACCACAACTCCAGTCTTAGTGTTGCCAGATGCGAGTAAGCCATTTGTTGTTTATACCAATGCTTGTGGGACAGGACTAGGCGCAGTCTTAATGCAAGAGGGAAGGGTAATAGCCTATGGGGGAAGGCAGTTGAGAGTGCATGAGAAAAATTACCCTACACATGATCTAGAGTTGGCCGCTATTGTTTTTGCGCTTAAGATTTGGCGCCATTATCTTCTTGGCGAGAGGTTCGAATTGTTCACTGATCACAAATCTTTGAAGTACTTGTTTTCTCAAAAGGATTTGAACTTAAGGCAACAAAGGTAGATGGAGTTCTTAGCATCCTATGATTTTGAGATAGCATATACCCCTGGCAAGGGTAATGTGGTGGCGGACGCCTTAAGCAGAAAAAGGTTGTCTTTGAGTCCATTATTCGTTGAACGACGAAGCTTGGAATTTATCTCGATGTTTGATTTCAGACCTTCCGTTGACTTTGTACCCGGTTTGCTAGCATCCTTAGAGGTCAGACCTACTCTTTTGGGACGGATTGGCGAGGCACAGCAGGACGACCCACAGTTGGTTGAGTTAGTAGAGAAGCTCATAAGGGGGGAGTCATCCAGCCATTTGAGTAGGTACACCCTAGACGATAGGGGGTGGCTGCGTAGAGACGGTAGACTTTGTGTACCGCAAGGCGAGGGTTTGAGGAAAGCTATACTTGATGATGCACATCGTTCAAAGATGACCATTCATCCCGGTGGGGACAAGATGAACCAAGACATGAAGCGAGTTTTCTTTTGGACCGGTATGAAGAAAGATGTGGCCGAGTATGTCGCTAGATGCTTGGTGTGCCAACAAGTGAAAGCGGAGCAAAAGAAACCCGGTGGGTTGCTTCACCCATTGGAGGTTCCGCAATGGAAGAGGGATAGCGTCTCGATGGACTTTGTCGATGGGTTACCAAGATCAAGGAAGGGTAATACGGGAATTTGGGTTGTGGTAGACAGACTTACTAAGAGCACCCATTTCATACCCCTGAAGAGCAAGAGGACTGCTCCATGGCTAGCTTCAGTCTACATTCGAGAGATAGTTCGGTTGCATGGTGTACCTTCTAGCATAGTGAGCGATCGAGATCCCATCTTCACTAGCGAGTTTTGGAAGAGTTTGCAAGAGGCAGTAGGGACTCAGTTGTGTTTGAGCACCGCATATCATCCTCAGACGGACGGCCAGACCGAGAGGGTGAATCGTATTCTAGAAGACCTTTTGAGGCTATGTATCTTAGATTTTGGAGGTACATGGGAAGAGCATCTTCCATTGGTGGAGTTCGCGTATAACAACAACTTTCAGTCTAGTATTGGCATGGCTCCTTTCGAAGCTCTTTATGGAAGGCCTTGTCGGTCACCTACATGTTGGTGGGAATCTACGGATAAGATCTTGCTTGGGTCTGATATGGTTAGAGAGACTTTGGAAAAGATTGATTTGATTAGAAGAAGGATGAAAGCGGCGCAAGACAGACAGAAATCCTACGCGGATAAGAGGAGAACGGATCTTGAGTTTAATGTTGGGGACATGGTCTTTGTCAAAGTATCTCCATTACGGAATGTTGTTCGCTTTGGGTCCGTTGGGAAGTTAGCACCAAGGTTTGTAGGACCGTTTCCTATTAAGGAAAGGATTGGACAGATGGCATATAGAGTGGATTTGCCCGAGAGACTTAGTGGTGTACATGACGTATTCCATGTGTCACATTTGAGGAAGTGCCTACATGAGACTGCAGAGGTGGTAGAGCCGAGCTTGCTTAGAGAAGTGGAGGTAGAGCGTGATGCGATGATTCGACGAGCTCCTACTCGCATCCTTGGGTCAGAGATTAGGAAGTTGAGAAACAGAGAGGTTCAACTAGTCAAAGTGCAATGGGGAGATGATGAGAGCAACACTACTTGGGAGACAGAGGCGAAGATACGTTCGCTGTACCCATTCCTTTTTGAGGGTATGTCTTTTAATTTCTCCTTTACTGTTTGTCTAGTTCTTATCTTATCTTTAGTATGTCCTCTCGTTAGTACCTTTGACCTTTAGATAGGGTAAACCTATGGTTGAAACATGTGTTTGAGACATGTTATGATTGATGGATGCGTGTGGATGCAAGTGTTTGCTAGTGGTTTCTCGTGGATGCATATACACACACTTTAGACACTAGATCGGCTCAGTCACTTCATGTTGCATATTGCATATAACTGTGTGTAGGTAGCTAAATTGATGGATGTATAATGGTTGTGTTATCATATGGATGATGCATTTTGGTGTATGGCTGTGCACACATGTAGAAATAGTATGTGTCGATAGGGTTCTTTCGCATACATATTGGATGCATGGCACTTTCATGGTTTGCATTAAGGAGGTCAACTGAATCAGTAGACCGCCTGATTTTGCATTAGATAGGGAACATATACACACACTTCTTGCATATGTTCATACACCATTAGAAACTTTAAGGACAATGGATGCACGTGTTTGATGGTTTAGTAGATGGTTGTTTGGTTGGTAGGATACGTTCTTCTTGACTTAGAGATTTCGGGGACGAAATCCTTTAAGTAGGGGAGAATGTAACACCCCGAATTTCACTTAATATTAATGTTTAGTTATTAAAGAATAATTAAGCTCAGACGTGAGAATTAAGGGAAACGAGTTTCGCGGTTGCGTTCGTCTCGGAAAAATACGCAAAATAGAGTCCGAAATTTCGTGAATCGGAGTCCGTATGACTGAGATATGGCCTTTAGAAGTTTCACGAAAAATCAGAAAACGAAACAGATTTCAAAAATGCAGAATATGGGCTAGGCGGGAAAATTCCCGCCTAGACCAGGTCGACCTGGGAGTCGACCTGGGGGTCGACTTGCCCACCAGGTCGACATGGGTGTCGACCCTAGGGTCGACATGGGGGTCGACCTCCCTGGTCGAGCCCAGGTGACCTGGGTGCACTGATTTGGGATCTGGGCTGTGTTTTGGTGGCTAGTGACAAGATCTGACGGCTCTAATCTGATTTAGGGTTAATCTAATGGCCTAAAACAACTAACTACTCTTATAAATACAACCTAATCCTACCCTAAAACTCATTAAAATTGGAGACAACGTCGTCATGCCGTCAAAATGCAACTTGGAAGGAGCCTCCATCAAATTTTAGAAGAAGATAGCTTCTCAAATCAACTTCTAATCAACTCTAGCAACTTAATCTTCTTCATAGGAGTGCTAATCAACAAGTTGTGAGTTTCTATGCCTTTAGCAAGCAATTGCTAAACTAATTATGATAGGATATAATGAGGTTATGGTTATGTATGTGGATCAATGCAAGTTATGTTATCATATGCTATGTGTCCATGATGCTAGTTATGCAAGTTTTATGCTATATGTTCATGATGCTAGTTATGCAAGTTTTATGCTATGTGTTCATGATGCTAGTTATGCAAATCACTATGATAAACATTGATCCATTATGACACCATGTTATGCAAGTTTGGTGTTTGATTATATGCAAGTTCATATATGACATGTTATGCAAGTTTGGTGTTTGATTATATGCAAGTTCATATATGACATGTTATGCAAGTTTGGTGTTTGATTATATGCAAGTTCATATATGACATGTTATGCAAGTTTGGTGTTTGATTATATGCAAGTAACATGTGCAAGTTTACACCTTTGTATGATATGCATACATATGCAAGTTTACCCCTTTGTATGTCATGCATACATATGCATGTTTACACCTTTTTATGATATGAGTAACATATGCAAGTTCATCCCTTTTTAGACCTATGACATGTATGCAAATTTATCCCTTTATGATAGGTCTATGACATGAACATCTATGCAAGTTACCCTCTTTATGACATATGTGATTCATGCAAGTTTGGGTTGATTATTTATGCTAGTTGGGTTTGATGCCATAGTCATATATGCAAGTTGACACCTTTAAAACCCATGTTGATGCTAATGTTATGCTAAGTAGAACCCATTGTATTTGTGATGAATCTTCCCTTTTAAGTATGTCATGTTAGCGTATTACGTGGGGAACGATGGGGTTAATATTCATGTTAACAAAATTGTGGTGAAATTGGTATGATGTTGCATACCATAAATGGATGGACATAATTGAGTCAATTATGTACAACGTTTAATTTGGAATTAATTAGGGAAAATTAATTCAAAATATGGGGGTGATTAATTAGGTGTAATTAATCGACTAAGACACGAGGTTGGACCCTTTTGTAGCATAAGACTGCCCGGACCCGCCCGACAAATCCAGCGGCTACAAATGTCGGTCCGATGTTAGAGGTCTTAGGCATAAACTAAATACGTGACAAGTGTAAAGACACGAGGTTAGACTCTGTTATGGAGTAAGGCTGCCCGGACCCGACCGGCAAATCCAGCTGCCATAAAAGACAGTCTAATGTGAGAGGTCTTTACAAGGTTACGGTCTTAATCAATTAAGAAACACTTAACCAGATAAGCATGTAGTGGGGCATGAGGGGTTAAGTGGGTGCCTTGGGTGGCATGTGGAAATCAAGTGCCTTGGGTGGCATGTGGAAATCTAGTGGGTTGCCTTGGGTGGCAATAGAAAATACGATTAGAATACTTAACCAAGTGGAAACATGTAATTAAACATGATTAAAGGGTTAAGTGGGATGCACTAGAAAAGGGACAAGCTTAGGTGGGTAGCTTGTGGGGGCCCATTTCAACCAGTAACCCATATGTATCTTTGTGGGCTCGACCCATGTCGAGGATGGGACACGCGTACTGGGTTTGACTCTAAGAGGCCAAAACGGGTTAGCGGTGGCAACGCAAGTCCAACGGGTTTCATATGCGTGTGTGGGCCCGGGCTGGTAGGTAAGACGTTGTTGCATCGTGTAGGTATAAGCCGTGCATCAGTGTTGGTATCGGGTAGCCACTTTGGGGAATGATACACCACACAGTGGGGCCAGCACGGGTATCTACGTTAGGGAGCCGATCGCTTGGGGAGTAGTGGGTACACCTAGTGGAGATAGGGGCAGACGACACCTATGTGGTCAGCTAGGGGTACACGAAACTACTAGTTAAATTTCTAAGTCCTTGGGTGGGATCAACCTTTAAGTTAGGAATGACTGGTGTGGTGCAGTGTAGTAATTATCCTTGGGTGGGTAGATGCGTCTTTACCGTTATCTTCGTTCTTCCTATGTCTAGTTGGCTGCTTAGATTAGTCATTTATCCCCAGTCGTTACCGTACCAAGTTTATATCATACCCTAATTACTTTAATGATTGTATTGTTAAAGTTATAGGGCTCACTCAAACTTATGTCTGACCCCGTTGTTTTTACCTTTTTCCCCCTCAGGTCCTCAGGTTGGGCCTAGTTCTAGTGGAGTTTGATTCAGACTGCTTTATCTATCTTGGAGCTTGGACCGTTGGTGTAAAGCCCAGCTTATCTTTTCTATTATGACTATTAGTTATGTAGTGGGATTATGTACTTATGTTTTTATCAGGATGGATATTTAGTACTTGACTCTTGTTTTATGGTTTTGTTATTGTAACCAAACATGTTTACCTTCTGCTGCAATGAAATGATGTTTTAGTTAACAAGTATTATTTATATCTGTCCTGTTGTAATTTTTCTGTTCTATATTCACTTAAAATACTCCACCGAAGTTAAGGCATTCCCATAGTGAGTGACCTTAGCGGGTGTGGGGTGTTACAGAAGGAGGAACACGATTTGGGCAGAAGGCCGATTTAGGGCTTCGGCCATTGTCAAATGAAGAAAGAAAGGATTGATTTAGGTTGAAGTGGATTTAGGGGATTTCGTGATTTTCTCCTTTGCGATTTGGCTTTGGCATGGATTTTTATAGAAGAAGTTATAGAGATAAGAACGATGTCCATCAGTAGAGGCATAGGGTAGCGGTGTACAAGGGAAATAGGTCAGCGCGTTTTCATCTGGTGTAGGTAATGTATTAGGATAGAATTACTTGGGAAAGGTTTATTTACGGTTAAAATTAATATTAATTGTACCGTGAACAATTTTTGAACACTCCATATTCATACCGTAAACAGTCTCCAAATACAATAAAAATTATGCGTACTTCTTCATCTTTGCATCGTGAATCCAATAAAAATATTCTGATTGTAAGTTGAATTCATTTGTATACGATGATATTTTTAATTTAATTATTTATCGATTTACTGATTTTATCTCGTTTGTCCTCCAATAACTCTGTTCGTTTCCAAATTTTGAGACGTTAAATTTCAATTCCTTCACATGTACAAATACACACATATTCAAGCCAATTTCCCATATATTTAAACAAATACAATCTCTTATTTATTTATCGTTTGTTTTAAATTTAACCACTTATATTTCTCTATTGAAATTCAAATTCAATTCAAATACTTGACCAAATTTAATTCAGTATACAAAAATAAATATTTTATTCTCAAATAACTATTGAATTCAATTCATATTCAAAACCATATATTTGATTTTTAATTTCTAACCCAAATATCAATATAAAAATTGATTATCAATAATTAAATCCTTAATTAATTCCAATTCCTTTTGTCGAAATTTATGGGCCGTTACACTCTTCCCCCTTTAAAACTTTTCATCCTAAAAAACGAGAGATTGTTAGAGTTATACCAATGTATACTCCGAATTTCCATATTCGTGTGTAATTTCCCATAACTAATTTAAATATCAATACTAGAGTCACCATATCCAGTTAACCCGAAAAAACAATTTTTCTTTCTTATAGTTGGAGATTAAATTTGATCAAACATGATTTTCTTTATCTTCTAAATCGGACCTTAGTTATTTCTCTACTTTTTAAACTATATTCGATTTCCTCAGACTAATTTCAATCTCAATTTTTTTTGAGATATCTTCCAAATTCTCATTTTATCTAATCTTCTATCAAATTCAAAGTCATGTAATTTCTTTTCAAAACCAATCTCGTTTAAATTCCAAATTCCGCGTAAATTGGATTTATACATCTCAAAGTATTCCAAATTTCATTATAAACATCATCCGTCAACGTTACTTATCCATCGTTGCAACTGTAATGGGTCTAGGCTTAGCAACCCTCAACCCAATCTCCTTACATTCAATCCATTTAATTTTTTCCAACACTCATTGAAGAGTGTAAACAACATCTTTCCTTCAAGTTACCAATTGTCGACTTGAAGATTTCCAAAAATCAAAATCACTTAAAAAAATTTATATAGAAAATATTTGTATTATTATCTCAAAGATATGGACTTGAAAATACTCCAAAATTCTTTCTTAATTTATTAAGCTAGGTATATTTTAATTTCAAATTATTTATATGAAAATATTTGATAACTTGAAGTTTGACAAGTCTATTGTCGTTCTCACAGATGTTAGACATACGCTGGCCAGGCGCACGACTAAAATCTTCAAGTACTAAACATCCTTGCTTCAACCTCCAGTGAAAATATATTTCAAAAATTCTTTTAAAAGCCGATACGGAAAGTACCAATGTAATTTTGATATGTTGACTGTTCATGAATCGCAGATACACAATGGTTCCATCTGGATCCCCCAGAAAATATCCGTATCCATAGGAAATCACTTCCCTACAAATTTCATCAAGGACAAATCAACGAAAGATATTCAAGGATCAAGGGAAAAATCTGAGGTCATTGAGCGATGACTGCTCTCCCTCAGGATCATGAAAACAAATCATGGAATTCTGAAGATACTTCAAGTCACGAGGACAGATCAAGTCATAAAGACAAATCAGGTCACGAAGACCAAACAAGACATGAAGACAAACTACTGCATTAAACAGGTGGCTGAAACACTAAGATATCTAAGTGGACCGCAGGTACACAATGGTTATGCCTGGGTCCCCCAGGAAACATCCATACCCATAAGCTTTCACAGCTCTGTGAATTACGCCTTTTAATTCGACTGTAGATCGCAGCAGTCACAATGGTTACGCTTGGTCCCCCCAAGAAACATCCGTCCGTGGTAGGCTATCTGCAGCCCTGCGAATTAAGCTGCATGGTCAAATTCCAATGACTCTAGATCGCAGCGATCCCAATGGTTACGCCTGATTCCCTCAGGAAACATCCGACCGCCGTAGGCTATCTGCAGGCCTGCGAATTATGCTAGTAGTCGTGCTTAATGGCAACTCATGAGTTTTATGTCTAGACAACCTACCACCACCACCAGCATATCTCAGCTAAGCTTGAATTTCCAAGGAGAAGGTACTTTCCTTATTTTGCTTTGAAAACATATAATACTATATATATAGTACTTCAATTCATACTCCTCATAAATCATATTTATGATTTTCTTTCCAAATCACATTTCCAATTATCTTATTCGTATGTAAACTCTGTTATATCATATTTCATTTCAATCAATTTCAAATTCTCTATATTCTTATATATATTTCCCATATGAGTTTTGAAACTTTTATATCCAATATCTAATTGAATATCCACAAATTTCCATTCAATTTTCAAAATTTCAGTCTTGATTCCTTAACCCATTCAGATATTTGATATCTTTCCAAACTCAGATTTATGAATCTATTGGTTATAAACCAAATTTTCTTTCAATTCCAATTAGCAAGTTCATCATTTAATTCAAATATTTATGCTCTCAAGATTTCATTTTTTTTATTTTATAGACTTCTTATTCATGCATTATCACTCCTTCACATTCACATCATTTGACAGTTAATTAGCAAGCGAACAACTCTCCAAGCATCAACCCCGAAGGCCGAAACCAACATCAGATCAATACTCAGAAAGCTATCCAACATGACTAATCTCCAGTCAATTTCTAAATTCCTTTGTTCCATTTCTTAATTTCTTATCAAATCATTGTTTACACGATTTCTCGAATCTACTTCTCTTACGTTCTGCTGCTCTTCGTTCTCATCGTATGACTTTTCGCTCTTCAGTCCTCGCCATTACGATTTATCAAAGCCCGTTAGCATCTCACGTTCCTTTGAAAAACATTTCCAATTATCATATTTATTTCTTATAATTCTTATTGGGAAACATTTCCATATATTCGTAAATCTCTATTTCCATAGGAAATCTATTTTATTCTCGTGGGAAACAATTCTGAATTCATTATTTGGATTAAAAACACTGTTAAATAAAACATCATTATTCCCGCTCAATTGTTCACACTTATTTACTTACTACGCTTAAACAACTCTTGCTATCGAATTTTAACCATTTCTTAGTCAACAATGAGGTCAATCAAGTTGGGGTATATTTTCCTCTCAAACCTTAACTAAACATCATTATTAACTTCGAAACAGATAAATCTCACAACTTTGAATAAAAACACTTATTCTTGTAATTTCCGGATTCAAGTTAAGAATTTACTTCTTTTACGGAAACTGTTGATTATAACCATAATTCACGCCTTCGTTTTTTTATTTTATTTCATTAACCTCAATATATAAACGATTTATTAATATAATTAAATTTGATTAAAATGGAAAGTAATTAATATTTTCCTGAAATTCAACATAATCGACTCTCATGCATAACCTCCTTCCGAATAATCCCTTATTCGATAACATAATCCGAACTTCGAAAAAATCTATTTGATTTACATTCTGAACAACAGAATAATCTCACTGTATCGGTCAACTTCATTTCCCCCTATTTCCAATTTTGATTGCAACATATTTGCTTTCAAATGTTATTTACTTCTAAAAAGTAAATATTATTCCTTTTATCAAAATCTGAACTCGTTACATCAAATTAGCTTTGATTTTACTTGATCATCGATTCAAATCTCTTTAAAATCTTCATTCATATCTCGCTTCACTTTATTTACGATTCACTTCATTTATAACCCTCGTTTATATTTTATTTCTTGTTAATTAATTAACAAGTTCGTAACTTACTATTGTATTCATATATTCGATTATACAATATTGATCTGAAACCAATTATAAATTATCTTGCCAAATTCCGAAAAATTAGTAATACAATTTCACACAATCGCATTCCAATTATAATCATTTTAATTTTATTCTTATTAATTTATATCACGAATACCAAAATAAAATTCATCATTTCATCTTTGAAATGATTTCAAATTTCCCCTTTTCATTCAAATTTTTATTGTTATTCTTATTTCCAAAAATAAAATAAAAAATCAGTCGGCTTTACTGCTAAAGTAGACAACTAAAGAATTTAATTAATTGATTCTCTTATACATATCTCCCTTTGATACCATTCTATGATGGATTCAAATCTGAGGGGTCCTTATCGAAGATTAGCTTTCGCAAGCCTGGATCTGAAGACTGAGGATTCCAAACAAAAATTAGATTTTCAAAACAATTTTTGTTTCCGCTGTTATTAATTTCAAAAATACTAGTTTCAAAATAATATTTCCAAAATAATATTCTTTTCAAAATCTATTTTAAATTTATTGTATTTTTAAAATTTATATTTAATAACCTTTTTATTTTCAAGATCCGTTTTTAAACTCATTAAGCCAAGCTTTGAATAAACCAAAGCTCTGATACCACTTGTAACATCCCGACTTTTTGACCGCTTCAAATCGGTAATTAAACCAACTTAAAACGTCCAAATCGACGAAGCGTTTTTAGCTAATAGAGTTTAAAAACAGAATCAACACAAAAACACAGAATAAATAGATAACACAATATTGAACAACGAAATAAAACCTTTATATATATATATATATATCAGAGTTTTGATACAAATTTTCTATATAGTGGAATAAAACAATTCGAATACAAGGAAATGTTTACTGGTTTTAAAAATTCAAAGGGCGCCGTTTTTGAAATTCTCATCTTCGCCGATCTGTGAATCCTAAGATGTAATCTTTAAATCTGTACTTCTCGGGACTGACCCGAGCGTTCCATGCAAAAACATAAAACACTCGAGTTAGGATTAAACCATAGTTCAAGTAAATTAATTTCAATGTAAACTGTAATATAACGGTTAATCCTAACATCGAATATATCATATGCCAAACACAGTGGTGTAGCGTCTGTGCTATCGGTTTTTTATTTTAGGGACAAAATGGTCATGGAAGCCTGCATATACACACGTGTACAGGTACACGTGTGCACTGCTCCAGAATTCCGCAACCAATTGAATAACAAGTGCCCTAACATAAATTTTAGCTGCTAATCACAATTCACTCTTAGTAAAAAGGTGCTGCATGTGTCAGCACAACAAGACATATTTGGGAATCTCGTGTTAAATGGTTCACAATGCAAATAGTGGCATGGGGTTCTAATATTATACAAAGCCCATCCGATATTATACAAAGCCCACTACTTATTATTATTAACGTTGCATTTTTTATGGCCTTGGACCTTACATTACATTGTTTCATTTCATGTATATAAAAGCCTGTGTACATTCTATTCATTCTGTAAAATTCTATTACATCGAAAATATTGAAAACTTCGTCATTCTGTTAATTAGTTCTGCTATTAAGCAATACCAATTTACTGGCAGACTGCACTGTGTTCTTTACTTCAGTTTACGACTAAAAGAAAGATACCAATAAGTTTAACTCTTGCAATACATAATTTTTTTTATGTGTGTCATTGATGATCAAACTAACCTTTATACACATGCAATTTATAGCATGCAGTAGTCATCAAAATCTGCTATTAGGTGAATAGCTTTCAGCATACTTGAAAATAAGACAATTCATATTTAATGTGCGGAAATATCTAGCATTCACTCATCAAACAAACCAGCGCACTGACTAAACAGACAGTGCACAAGTGCATTTCATAACAGGGTCATGGACATTGGTAACAGACCGCTCTAGCCAACTGATAGGATGATAAGGCCATGCACAGTTGTGGAAATTTCGCAACAATAGGGTGGGGTGAGCATAAGTGAACATGGTAGCTAGCAACTTTTAATATAATAAACCAAGCCTAGTAACAAAATACGGCATCCTCAGGACTGTACAAGTTTGTATAAAATCAAGGAATCATGCGGTCAGAACATGGCATAATCCTAGCAATATGTTTCAGACACAATTGTTATATTGGTTGACTGGAACCATATGAATGCTACAAGCACAAAACATAGAAAAAGTAATACATGCAAGCACAGTTGTACTCTACAACTTATTATATATATATACTTTGAACTCATAGGACAATTACATACGAATGCCTTTTTGATAGCAGAAGAAAATTCACTTGGATCTAATTGTTGAAAACATGTAGTTCACGCCAGTTTTTACATATACTCCTATACTATTAGACCAATTTATTGTTAAGAACATAATTTTAATACAATTACTTAATTTGATGCGTCATGCATAATTTAGATTACAGGAGGTTCATAACTGCATTGGATTGGTCTATCATATTATAGCACTCTACACTTTTAGGAACATAAAATATCACAAAAAGGTATTACACTACACATGTAAGCCTGGATCGAATGCACTCCAAAATACACAGTAAAATGATCTTGCAGTAAGTGGTTTAATGTAAAACTTTGAACATAAACCAGATGCCAATTTTCTAAATTTCAGTCAAATACACTAGACAACCATCCAAGCAAAACTAGGTATTTCAAGGCAATCGGTGGAACATGGCCAATGAGGGAGCATACACCAGTTTTTATAAAATTTAGCAAAACCCAATGGAGTATCAGCTGTTAGCATAAACAAATGTTTGAGGTTTAAACCCAATATACAATGGTGTTGGCTTTGAGCAAACCAATAGGGTATGAAACCCAATATCAGCTCAGGTAAGAAAAAAAATTATTGAGTTACATCATTAGTGATTTAAAGGGCACATGCGGTATATAACATATGTTCACAAATGAGTGCAAAGGTTCAGTGACAGTAGAGGGCACAAAATGAAACATTGCCACAGAAAAAGATTCTACTGCAAGATAAAATTCTAACAGTGGCCCTCTCTTCCTTTTTTTTCTTTTCTTTTCTGTTATTGAATGGTTTAAATGGCAGGCTATTTCTAATTACTATAAAGATACTATCCAAAATAGCAACAAAAACTTGGCATGGTTTATTAGCAGCATAAAGGTAGTCACTATTAGTATTTAAATGAACAGGGTTTGTAACGACCCGGAAATTTGGCGATCTTGGTTATCCGATATACAACACATATCGAACATCCAAGGATCGAAAATAACCGGAAAGTTAATGAAAGAAATTAGAGGGTGAGAAAATATAAGATATGACTTAGAATAGAAGAAGAAAAAGAACATCATCATTAGATTAAATACGAATCTCACAGCGGAACGAATAACGTATAATATACAACATAACTTTGAAATATAATTCTGTACTTGAATATACATATCACTTCAAAGTACATCACTTACAACACAGCGGAAATAACCATAGCTATAAAATTCTAAAGCATCCTGCTCCAGTTCTTCAATGTATTTGTAAATCCCGACTACTTGACTGTCCGTACAAAATTAGGCACCCAAGAGTTTAGGGAAACACAACAAAATAAACTCCGGGTCAGTCATGTGACTGGTGTGAGTAAACTCAAATCATTTGTTTAACTTTACAAATCCTTTCAAAAGAAAGGAAAATCATTTTTAAAACAATATTATTTTGATATTATAATAATGTCTAACACAAGTAATATCAATCTAGTAGAACGCTTTCATCTCACGTTCCACATATATAATACAATCAAACACTTCGGGCGCTTATTGGGTAATGGATTTCCAACTCTGACAAGGTATGGGTCCACCTTCCAATCAGTGTACTCTAGAAGCGATACACTGGAGTTCAACAAGAACATCTTGTTAACTCGGCCACACATGATCGACCACTCATTTCGCTTGAGTGTATCAAATATATTGTCAACTTACTGTTGGTAAACCAACATAACCATTCCCGGGAGATACGGAATTGAAAGAAGTACAAATATGAATATTCTCTAGGTGGTGACAATATACCCTACTTGGGTGTGGCCCACTTAGCCATGCTTCCTGCCCAATTTTTGTCATTTCCCGGTTGTGAGGCTAGAAGCTACGCTTATCTTTTTACATATCATATCTTCATTCACTTAGAATGCCACATCGTCATACCCGCCAAATCACAAATTGATCTATCCAAAAATAACACGGGTATACAGCTAAGAGAAACGAATTCCTCCGCCACCAAACGTGAATACGTTTGAAGAGATCAACTTACGCAATCTATTGGATATACTCTGTCAGACCTTCTTCCATACAAGTTGTCCTGGGACTGGACAAACCGAAGACACTATTTAGTACATCCATCTTAGGCACTGTTATCTAAGACTTATACAACAGCCCTTGCATAAACTCCGTCTTCACTGTATTTAACATACTTTATTCACTATGCTTATGCCAATACGGAGTGGTTCTTTGGATAATAATCTAACCGGTCTCTCCATATTTACAACGTAAAATGGTCAAAAACTTCGATAGTCAGTGAGTTAACTATCAAAGGAAAATACGTGTGCAAACAACAATATTATTTCCAGATGGAAATTCTATCAATCAATCATCAATCATATATATATATCTATATATATATATTCATATTTCCTAATTTTCTATGTTTAGAAAATATACGTTAACACTGGAAAACATTTCCATAACTTATTCACGTATCACTATTCTTCTACAACTATCAGTCTCTGATTGTAAACTAGTATAAGAACAATTCCCTAAGTACCACTCCTGAAGGTCGAAACCAACATCAGACAGACACTTAGTAAACCATTCAACTTAACAAGTCTCCAGTCAATTTCTGATTTAGCTTAACTCCATTTCTTAACTCCTTATACATGAACATTTCCTTTTCTAATTAATATTTCCAATTTCAATATTTGATTACGTTTTTGACCCTATTTAGAAAACATTTCCAAATCTTCTTTACTTGGATTTAAACAGATGTTTAAATCAACATCGCGACGACGACTCAAACCACTATACTTATTTACTAAATTCACTTAACCACTTTCACTCTCAAACCTTAAACATTTCTAAATTAAAAACGAAGTAAATCAAGTTGGGGTATAACTACCTCTTAGACCTTAACTGAACAACATTTAAATCTCGGAACAGGGTAAGTTCATCTTTTAACTCTTTAACACTTCCTTATGTATCTTTCGGCTATCATTTACGAGTCCAACTCCTTTACAAAATCATTTGATTATAATAGTGGTGTTATAATTTCCTGTTTCTGAAATATAATAACTTTAGTCTAACTCTTATTTCCTAACTCGAATAAATAACGAACAACTAATTTATCAACTCCTATTTGGTTAACTCTTATTCTATAACTCTTATTCAAATAACTCCAATCTAATAACTCTTATTCGATTAACTCTAACTCTATTTACTCTTACTGGATTAACTCTTATTCGAATAACTTACATCTGAATAACTTATATTTGATAATCTGTTTTCTTCGAATAAACTATATTTGCTTCGACTCCTGTCGAATAACTAGATTCGATTAACTCCCTTCGAATATCTCTGATTCGATTAACTCAATTCGATTAACTCTTTTGAATTAACTCCTTTGATTCATTCCTTTGAATTATCTCCTTTGATTAATTCCATTGATTAATTTCTTTTCTATTTGTTTACTTAACAAATAACAATTTCCTTTTCAAATTCTATTAATTCAACAAATAAATATTTCTTTTATCTTTTCTATTTATTTAACAAATAAATCTCCTTGATCTTTTCTATTTGTTTAACAAATAAATCTCCTTGATCTTTTCTATTTATTTAACAAATAAATCTTCCGTGATCTTTTTTATTTATTTAACAAATAAATCTCCTTGATCTTTTCTATTTATTTAACAAATAAATATTCCTTGATCTTTTCTATTTATTTAACAAATAAATCTCCTTGATCTTTTCTATTTATTTATTTTACAAATATCCCTCTTTCTATTTTATTTGTAAATGGTTTACAAATAATTTCTCTTTCTATTTGGCTTACACATCTCTTCCTTTTATCTTTGTTTTACAAATATATTTCCTTTATATTTGGTTTACAAATATATTTCCTTTGTATTTGGTTTTCAAATATATTTCATTTGTATTTGGATTACAAATATATTTCCTTTACATTTGGTTTTCAAATATATTTTACTTTATCCTTATTTGGCTTTCCAAATATTTCCTTTTTATCCTATCTTATTTATTTACTAAATAAATACCACTTAATATCTTATTCCCAAATTATTTCCTTTAACTCTATTTCCTATTTATAAATATTCCATTTATAAATATTTCCTTTTTATGAAATCTTCTTTGATTTTATCAATAATTTCTCTTTTATAAAATCCTTTGATTTTATAAATAAATTTGTTTTCAATATTCCCTTTGAGAATTCCCTTTTCACATTCCAGTATTTTTCATGGTATTTAAAATACCAAATAACCACGATCGATATCGTTCAAACACACATAAACAACCAAATATTTATATCACGTCATATATTACAATATATGAAAAACAGTAAAATAGATGTTGAGGAACCCAGTTGGATTCCTTCGACCTGTCTCCCGGCATCCACAGATGTTACACAATATAATCAACATCACTTTCAGTTCGATATGAAATATTTTGTTAACAGAATCAATATATATATAGATTTAACGGTTTTTATATATATATATATATATATAATTTCAACTAACTGACTAGCAGTTCAATCAAACAGTCAACACACAGTCAATTAGACAATTTTTAACAGTTCTAAATATACGTTACAAAATATAAACTATTCAGAGTTAGTGAGATTTACTCACATTGGACGATCATCATTAATAACAATAACCATCGCTTGATTCAGACGGACAATTTATTTTGCAATGAATTGTAACAAGCTCCGATGGACTTCCAGTCATTTCCATCGTATAGTGTCCGTTCATACGATCTCAACGGATCTGACCGTCCGCAAATCTGACCATGTACAAGCGAGTTATAGCATTTATAAGATTGTGTATATATTATTTAATTACATATAAAAGCTTAAATTATATTAACTTGGGCTTCACCTTATTTTTATTAGCCCAATTTACTTGCACCCGAGCCTGGTTCCTACAGTATACTTCTTCCCGGAAAGCAACGAATCTGTCTCCTAAAAAATCATCCGCCATGTATTATAATAATACTCATTCGATCCCTTCTTTTTCTACAAAACACATGCTTGCGTATTTAACTCCATTTCTTCCTATATTTATCATGACTTCACGTGTACAGCTGCTTCTGGCCACACGCAAGTAACTCACAAGATATATCCGCGAGCTCCTGCTGCTCTGAATTCTATTGCAGTGTTTCCGCGAATTGTCCTCACCCTTGACAGACCTTGCACCCATCCCTACTTCATGAAGATCAACGCAAATGGTAGTTTAACCCTCCTCCTTCTCAACGCATATATATAAACCTGCTCCTTGGCCAATTTTGATTTCAAACTTGTCCTTTTCTCTACCATTTCTCCAATGTCAGTACTTCAAAACATTGCTTCTCATTCCCTTCCTCTACAACAGTGCCCCAGTTCACAGGACTTTGCCAAATACCTTGACCTCCAAACGCTTGTGTTGTTGCTCCAGTATTCCTTCACATTCTGCCGCATGCCTCAGTAAACCCAACATCATACTACCATTCAATCCTCCTTTGCATACACACACACCGATAAACAGTACACAGGTCACACGCATGGGTTTTCCTGAACCCAGAAGAAATTGGTGTGGGCGATTTTTATTTTCTATAATTGGAGGTGGCGGCTCGATTCCTATTGTCTGCTGAGAAAGGAAAATTAGGTTTAGACGGTTGTTTAAGGGTATTATATAGGGATTATATTTGCTTTGTGGGGAAATCGTTTCTCCACGTTTTTGGTTTTTAAAACACACAGAATTGGTGGCCGAGAAGAAGAATCGTGGCTCTCGTTTGATCACAAATTAGTTAGGGTATTTTGTTTTAGTTGTAAAATCTAACGCACCCCATTATATATAATTCTCTCCATATACGAGCTGCTACGAACAGAAATAAAAACACCAGTGAGACAACCAATGTCTCATGATCCTAAATATATAATAATATCGGTAGTTCAACTCATATTGTGAAACCTTAAAAGGTTGATTACAGGGTGCAAAATACTCCAAATAAAAAGTCGCTTATTTAATTAATTAAAAATTACAGTAAAATTCTAAAAAATATTTTATCGTTATGTCCCAAAAGAACATTGTCTAAATTCCCAACCGATCTCTAGTTATATCGAATAAACCGAAACGGTCGATAAACGATTCTATAGCGACTATTTTAAAATTTGATTTGGACATATCTCAAAATCTACACGACGAAATCCTGATTTTTCTCTTCCACTAGAAAGATATACTCCACCAGCTCCACACGTTTCTTGTTTCATAGAAATCCGATTAAAAACGAGCCCTGTACATTCAGTTGATGTTCGAATCGCCAATTTACGAACTGTAGCGCCATTTCGAGCTCGATTTTAATTATATTATAAATTCTACGTTCAAACTTTGTTCAAATAATATATTCTTTATTCTAATTCAATTCTAAACTGAATTATATATCACAGATGATCCAGTTCACACCATATTGTGAATTCCACTATTTCTGACTATTTCAGAAATTAAATATATTATTTTATTATTATTTTAATTAAATATTCCCAGTTATTTAATTAAACGGCCATTAAATTCTCTTGATCACCATTTAAATAGTTGAATAAATTAATTATTATATCGCTGAAAATGCGGGTCATTACATTCTTTCCCACTTAAAATAATTTCGTCCTTGAAATTGCTAAGGTAGAGGACGACCCTATCGACTGGTTTAAAACATATTTGTTCACTTCTTAACTTCAGTTTCAACTGAACCAATTTAATTTCAATTAAAAATTTATTTAATTCTTATCAACGAAAATTTCCAAAAATCCTGAAAATTTTCTAACACTTTAACTTTTCAAAAAATTTTGCCAGCACCTCCTTTGTACTGGTCAATAGATCAAACTCCAACTCGCCTCTCTGGGCCTTCTTCAACCCAAAAGAAAATCAAACAGCCAAGTGGCTTGCCAATTTGGCTCATAAAACACCAAACTCATATGAAATATAAACTTGTACCTTTTTGTCGGGTATACCATTATATCACTTTCACTTGCTTCTACTCAATACCTGTAGACCATATATCCATCTATACCAATCAATTTCAATCAACCAAATCTCAACACAATTATTCGCTTATATCGAAGCCCAATTTAGTTCTAACCCCAAACCACAATTTTCCGAACTCTTAACTTATTCCTCAATTCCAGTTCAGATTATTCTCTGATCAATTCCAAATTTTAAATACTTTTATCAATCTCCTCTTACTTAACTTTACAAGTTAAATTTAAATTCTAGAAATTTTAAATTCTTGGGTTTTTCTTTCAAATCAATTTGAAATCAAAATACCAATTCAAAACCTTTGAATTTCTAAGCACGTGTTTCCTCAAAACAATTCGAAAACAAAATCTTTAGTAGTAATCTGTCACTTACAACTCGAAAATGAACAATGGTGATGCAGCTGTCATCATCGGAATCTATTTTCCAGCGATCAAGTGAGTTCAATACTATACCACTTTCAAAATCATTTCCATATACTTCCATTTTGAAATCAGTTTAAAACATCATTTCAATGCTTATAACAAATTTAAAATCTTCCAGGATTTTAAAATTCAAATATATTTAATCCATGTTCTTTTACAAACACTTCTCCAAATTTTCAGGTTTAAATTCCAATTCTAATTTAATTTCAGATTTAACTCATTCGTAACACTTATACGAATCTTAATTGGTTATTTACATAACTGTTTCACTTTTATAAACTTACTCGATTATAATAACAACTAACACATCCTATATATGATAATTCAATATATATATATCTTCCTTATATCAAAATATACTTTGGGTAAACTTATTTTCATTTACCCTCTTTTCCAAAACATATCGTGTCGACCCATCGTATTCAAGTGTTTAGTAACTCCTATCGATATTGTGGTGCCCCACCATCGACCAGAATCCATAAACAACTCAACCAATAAATCTACTCAATATAAAACCATTTATATCAAATAACAAATACGTTCAGTCGTATATATACACTCAACTCAATCTAGGGTGTTACTAACCCCATCTTTACTGAGTCACGCCATAGAGCCAAGGTAATTACTTAACCTCGCTCTGATACCAACTGTAACGACCCGGAAATTTGGCGATCTTGGTTATCCGATATACAACACATATCGAACATCCAAGGATCGAAAATAACCGGAAAGTTAATGAAAGAAATTAGAAGGTGAGGAAAGATAAGACAGAACTTAGAACAGAAGAAGAAGAAGAAGATCATCATCAGAGTAAATACGAATCTCACAGCGGAACGAATAACATATAATATACAACATAACTTTGAAATATAATTCTGTACTTGAATATACATATCATTTCAAAGTACAGCACTTACAACACAGTGGAAATAACCATAGCTATAAAATTCTGAAGCCTCCTGCTCCAGCTCTTCAATGTATCTGTAATCCCGACTACTTGACTGTCCGTACAAAATTAGGCACCCAAGAGTTTAGGGAAACACAACAAAATAAACTCCGGGTCAGTCATGTGACTGGTGTGAGTAAACTCAAATCATTTGTTTAACTTTACAAATCCTTTCAAAAGAAAGGAAAATCATTTTTAAAACAATATGATTTTGATATTATAATAATGTCTAACACAAGTAATATCTATCTAGTAGAACGCTTTCATCTCACGTTCCACATATATAATACAATCAAACACCGCGGGCGCTTATTGGATAATGGATTTCCAACTCTGACAAGGTATGGGTCCACCTTCCGATTAGTGTACTCTAGAAGCGATACACTGGAGTTCAACAAGAACATCTTGTTAACTCGGCCACACATGACCGACCACTCATTTCGCTTGAGTGTATCGAATATATTGTCACCTTACTGTTGGTAAACCAACATAACCATTTCCGGGAGATACAGAATTGAAAGAAGTACAAATATGAATATTCTCTAGATGGTGACAATATAACCTACTTGGGTGCGGCCCACTTAACCATGTTGCCTGCCCGATTTTTGTCATTTCCCGGTTCTGAGGCTAGAAGCTACGCTTATCTTTTTACATATCATATCTTCATTCACATAGAATGCCACATCGTCATACCCGCCAAATCACAAATTGATTTATCCAAAAATAACACGGGTATACAGCTAAGAGAAACGAATTCCTCCACCACCAAACATGAATACGTTTGAAGAGATCAACTTACGCGATCTATTGGATATCCTCTATCAGACCTTCTTCCATACAAGTTGTCTTGAGACTGGACAAACCGAAGGCACTATTCAGTACATCCATCTTTGGCACTGTTATCTAAGACTTATACAACAGCCCTTGCATAAACTCCGTCTTCACTGTATTCAGCATACTTGATTCACAATGCTTATGCCAATACGGAGTGGTTCTTTGGATAATAATCCAACCGGTCTCTCCATATTTACAACGTAAAATGGTCAAAAACTTCGATGGTCGGTGAGTTAACTATCAAAGAAAAATACTTGTGCAAACAACGATATTATTTCCAGATGGAAATTCTATCAATTAACCATCAATCATATACATACATATATATATATTCATATTTCATTATTTTCTATGTTTAGAAAATATACGTTAACATTGGAAAACATTTCCATAACTTATTCACGTATCACTATTCTTCTATAACTATCAGTTTCTGATTGTAAACTAGTATAAGAACAATTCCCTAAGTACCACTCCCGAAGGTCGAAACCAACATCAGATAGACACTTAGGAAACCATTCAACTTAATAAGTCTCCAGTCAATTTCTGATTTAGCTTAACTCCATTTCTTAACTCCTTATACATGAACATTTCCTTTTCTAATTCACATTTCCGATTTCAATATTTGATTACGTTTTTGATCCTATTTGGAAAACATTTCCAAATCTTCTTTACTTGGATTTAAACAGATGTTTAAATCAACATCGCGACGACAACTTAAACCACTATACTTATTTACTAAATTCACTTAACCACTTTCACTCTCGAACCTTAACCACTTCTAAATTAAAAACGAAGTCAATCAAGTTGGGGTATAACTACCACTCAGACCTTAACTGAACAACATTTCAAATCTTGAAACAGGGTAAGTTCATCTTTTAACTCTTTAACACTTCCGTTCGTAACTTCCGGATATCATTTACAAGTCCAACTCCTTTACTGGATCATTTGATTATAACAGTGGTGTTATAATTTCCTGTTTCAGAAATATAATAACTTTAATCTAACTCTTATTTCCTAACTCGAATAAATAACGAACAACTAATTTATCAACTCCTGTTTGGTTAACTCTAATTCTATAACTCTTATTCGAATAACTCCAATCTAATAACTCTTATTCGATTAACTCTAACTCCATTTACTCTTACTGGATTAACTCTTATTCAAATAACTTACATCCGAATAACTTATATTTGATAATCTCTCTTCTTCGAAAAAACTATATTTGCTTTGACTCATGTCGAATAACTAGATTCGATTAACTCCCTTCGAATATCTCTGATTCGATTAACTCAATTCGATTAACTCTTTTGAATTAACTCCTTTGATTCATTCCTTTGAATTATCTCCTTTGATTAATTCCTTTGATTAATTTCTTTTCTATTTGTTTACTTAACAAATAACTATTTCCTTTTCAAATTCTATTTATTCAACAAATAAATATTTCTTTTATCTTTTCTATTTATTTAACAAATAAATCTCCTTGATCTTTTCTATTTATTTAACAAATAAATCTCCTTGATCTTTTCTATTTATTTAACAAATAAATCTTCCTTGATTTTTCCTATTTATTTAACAAATAAATCTCCTTGATCTTTTCTATTTATTTAACAAATAAATATTCCTTGATCTTTTCTATTTATTTAAAAAATAAATATTCCTTGATCTTTTCTATTTATTTAACAAATAAATCTCCTTGATCTTTTCTATTTATTTGTTTTACAAATATCCCTCTTTCTATTTTATTTGAAAATGGTTTACAAATAATTTCTCTTTCTATTTGGCTTACACATCTCTTCCTTTTATATTTGTTTTACAAATATATTTCCTTTGTATTTGGTTTACAAATATATTTCCTTTGTATTTGGTTTTCAAATATATTTCCTTTGTATTTGGTTTACAAATATATTTCCTTTACATTTAGTTTTCAAATATATTTTCCCTTATCCTTATTTGGCTTTCCAAATATTTCCTTTTTATCCTATCAAATTTATTTACTAAATAAATATCTCTTAATATCTTATTCCCAAATTATTTCCTTTAACTCTATTTCCTATTTATAAATATTTCCTTTTTATAAAATTTTCTTTTATTTTATCAATAATTTCTCTTTTATAAAATCCTTTGATTTTATAAATAAATTTGTTTTCAATATTCCCTTTGAGAATTCGCTTTTCACATTCCAGTATTTTTCATGGTATTTAAAATACCAAATAACCACGATCGATATCGTTCAAACACACATAAACAACCACAGATTTATATCACATCATATATTACAATATATGAAAAACAGTAAAATAGATGTTGAGGAACCCAGTTGGATTCCTCCGACCTGTCTCCCTGCATCCACAGATGTTACACAATATAATCAAAATCACTTTCAGTTCGATATGAAATATTCTGTTAACAGAATCAATATATATAAATTTAACGGTTTTTATATATATATATATATAATTTCAACTAACTAACTAGCAGTTCAATCAAACAGTCAACACACAGTCAATTAGACAATTTTTAACAGTTCTAAATATATGTTACAAAATATAAACTGTTCAGAGCTAGTGAGATTTACTCACATTGGACGATCATCAGTAATAACGATAACCGTCGCTTGATTCAGATGGACAATTTATTTTTCCACAAATTGTAACGAGCTCTGATGGACTTCCAGTCATTTCCATCGTATAGTGTCCGTCCATACGATCTCAACGGATATGACCGTTCGCAAATCTGACCATGTGCGAGTGAGTTATAGCATTTATAAGATTGTGTATATATTATTTAATTACATATAAAAGCTTAGATTATATTAATTTGGGCTTCACCTTATTTTAATTGCCCCAATTCACTTGCACCCGAGCCCGGTTCCTATAGTATACTTCTTCCCGGAAAGCAACGAATCCATCTCCTGAAAAATCATCCGCCATGTATTATAATAACACCCATTCGATCCCTTCTTTTTCTACAAAACACATGCCTGCGTATTTAACTCCATTTCTTCCTGTATTCAGCTTCACTTCACGTGTACAGCTGCTTCTGGCCACACGCAAATAACTCACAAGATGTATCCGCGAGCTCCTGTTGCTTTGAATTCCATTGCAGTTTTTCCGTGAATTGTCCTCACCCTTGATAGACCTTGCACCCATCCCTACTTCATGATGATCAATGCAAATGGTAGTTCAACCCTCCTCCTTCTCAACGCATATATATAAACCTGCTCCTTGGGCCAACTTTGATTTCAAACTTGTCCTTTTCTCTACCATTTCTCCAACGTCAGTACTTCAAAACATTTCTCCTCATTCCCTTCTTCTACAACAGTGCCCCAGTTCACAGGACTTTGCCAAATACCTTGACCTCCAAACGCTTGTGTTGCTGCTCCAGTATTCCTTTTCACATTCCACCGCATGCCTCAGTAAACCTAACACCATACTACCATTCAATCCTCCTTTGCATACACACACACACACACACCAATAAACAGTACACAGGTCACACACATGGGTTTTCCTGAACCTAGAAGAAATTGGTGCGGGCGATTTTTATTTTCTAGAATTGGAGGTGGCGGCTCGTTTCCTATTGTCTGCTGAGAAAGGAAAATTAGGTTTAGACGGTTGTTTAAGGGTATTATATAGGGATTAGATTTGCTTTGTGAGGAAATTGTTTCTCCACGTTTTTGGTTTTTAAACCACAAAGAATTGGTGGCCGAGAAGAAGAATCGTGGCTCTCGTTTGATCACAAATTAGTTAGGGTATTTTGTTTTAGTTGTAAAATCTAACGCACCCCATTATATATAATTCTCTCCATATACGAGCTGCTACGAACAGAAATAAAAACACCGGTGAGACGAGCAATGTCTCACGATCCCGAAAATATAATAATATTGGTAGTTCAACTCATATTGTGAAACCTCAAAATGTTGATTACAAGGTGCAAAATACTCCAAATAAAAGGTCGCTTATTTAATTAATTAAAAATTACACTAAAATTCTAAAAAATATTTTATCGTTATGTCCCAAAAGAACCTTGTCTAAATTACCACCCAATCTCTAGTTATATCGAATAAACTGATACGGTCGATAAACGATTCTATAGCGACTATTTTAAAATTTGATTTGGACATATCTCAAAATCTACATGACGAAATCCTGATTTTTCTCTTCCACTAGAAAGATATACTCCACCAGCTCCACACGTTTCTTGTTTCACAGAAATCTGATTAAAAATGAGCCCTATAAATTCAGTTGAAGTTCGAATCGCCAGTTTACGAACTACAGCGCCATATTGAGCTCGATTTTAATTATATTATAAATTCTACGTTCAAAATTCATTCAAATATTATATTCTTTATTCTAATTCAATTCTAATCTGAATTATATATCATAGATGATTCAGTTCACACCATATTGTGAGTTCCACTATTTCTGACTATTTTAGAAATTAATTATATTATTATATTATTATTTTAATTAAATATTCCCACTTATTTAATTAAACGACCATTAAATTCTCTTGATCACCATTTAAATAATTAAATAAATTAATTATCATATCGCTGAAAATGCGGGTCATTACAGGGTTGTAACGACCCGGATTTTTGCTCGGTTAATTTTAAATATTTAATATGGTTTTAAATATTTAGTTGATAATATAAATCGATTTTTATATCGAGCTATCAATTTAATAATTTAATACGATTTAATTTTGAATATATCGAATTAACGTAAGCCGAAACCGACGGATAATTGAATTCGAAGATAAAACTCAACCAATACAATTCAGATGATTAATGTGAATTCTATTTGAATATAGATGATAATAATAATATATCATCAAGGAATTAAATGGTTTTAAATTTAATTTATATCAGTTTAGATAAATATCTCCTTCATATTGTTGAATTGAGTTTCGATACCTGTCCCAGTGCGTTCAAATAACGGTTTTACCCTAGGAAGGTTGGTCGTTGTGTTCAAAAAGGAGTTCGTGATCACGGGATATTTTAAAATTGAATAAACACTGTACCAGTTAATATCTACCCGTAATAAACACTATACGTACTAGGACCTATCTCAGGTAAATCCTACCTGGTAAAACACCTACCTTAAATTCCTTCATCGCTTAGTGTATTTCTCCTATTTAAACAACCGATGCACCCTTCACCTTTTCTATTTTCCTCTTTGTTAGTCCTCAGACAAACGAAATCAAAACCAGTCCCCATAAATTCATTCGAAAATCCTTCAAAATCAAACACTACTGAAACAAAAATAGAACATGAAATAAATTGACTTCGAAATCAACGTGGATTTGTGGGTTTAGCACGAGGGGGAGCTCGACAAAAATGACTGTCACAACCTGTTTACGTGTAGGGATTTGAGTCGAAATTACCGATGAAGCAAGGGGGGGTTTCAGGGAATAATTTTTGGGATGCAATTTAAGTCGGGTTGCAAGGTCAGAAATCGCGATGAACCATACATAGTCAAAGTCACTGTTAGTCACTGTGGTAATAGTAGTGGGTATTTGGTCATCGATTTGTGAAATAGAGGGTGTGGTAGGGATCGATGTTCGATCCAGCGATGTTAGGGCTTGGGGTGTCTTCGACACGAAGGGAGAGTTCAGACTATAATTTTGGGATGATGGTGATTGTGGTAAACTAATGGGAGGAAATGGGCGACAACATGGTGTCAGCATTAAGGTTTATCGAAAGGTGTCGGTGCTGCAATGATCTGTAGGGCAATGATGGTGTGTCAACAAGAGTGTTTGCTGCATGTGAAGAGGACTGTAGGATTTTGGCAAAAGGTTCGAATCTAAATTTAATTAGTTTATATCTAAGTATTGGTAAAATATATGTAACTTATATCGCTGATAAATGCAATATTTAAACATGTTTGTAAGGTTAAAAAATAATGCAAAAAGAAAGAAAAAAACAAGACGTGTTGGATCTTAGTGGTACGTTATGCAAAGTGAAGTTGATCGAAGGCAATTTTGGAATTTTAATTTAAATCAATAGTCGTTGATTTAAATTAAGAAGAATCGTATCACAGTAAAATCAAGGTGATTAAATCTCACTCATTAATTTATTTTTAGCATTTAAAATAATTTGTTGGTTGTTTGGTTACATTTAAATATTACTGTGGCTATTATACATATATACAGTTATATAGGATCGATGTTTGTGGCTATTATATATATATATATATATATATATATATATATATATATATATTGGCGATTGGTTGGATGCCCGCAGTATCATTAGTAGATGATTACCCTATACGCCCCACGCTATAATAGTGGATGACCTTCATATCGCGATATCCTGCCTCGAAGCAGATAGGTATTATTTATGTTGGCTAACGTCTGTGGATGCAGGAAAACAGGTTGGAGGGATCCAACTAGATTCCTCAAATTTATTTATTGTTTGTTTTCGTATATATTACCATATATGCTGTGTTAGAAAACTTGTGATTGTTGAATTGGGTGTTTTGTGTGTTTAAAATACCACGGGGCCTGAATGTTGACATTTAAAAATAACATGAAAAGGAATTTTTCAAATTTAAAAAGGAAATTCTATTTTTCTAAAATAGAAATTTGAAATTCGAATAGAATAGAAATATTAACTTGTTTTAAAGAATAAAAACAAGTAGTTCATTTATAAACGAAGTTTATAAATAAAGTGAAAAGAATTGGATAATTCAGAAAAAAGAAATACAAGTGTGACTTTGGGAAGGGAAATATATTTTTCCAAAGAAGAAATATTTTATTTGAAAACCAGACTTGTTTAATAATGGTGTTTGTAAATAGAAAGGTGAAAAATTATAATTTGGATAATTTAAATATTTTAAATTCAAATGTGAATTTAAAAATAGAAATGAGGAAATCGTTTTAAAGAAATAAACGATGGAATGTATTCTGATGTTCAGAATATAAATTAGGCTAAAATAAATTCGTAAGGATTTATGATTTGAATTCGATTAATTCGAATTTTATTTAAATAGAAGTCAAATTGAATAAGAGAATTTGAATAAAATTCAAATAGAAATTGAAATAGAATTTCAATATAGAATTCGAATACAGTTGAAATTGGAAATTGAATATATGAAATTCAAATAGAGTTGAAAGGGGAATTTGAATAGGAAACTCAAATAGAGTTGAAATGGGAAATTGAATATATGAAATTCAAATAGAGTAGAAATGGGAATTTGAATATAGAAATTCAAATGGAATATAAATATAGAATTTGAATAAAGAAAATTCAAATAGAATTTGAACATAGAAATTTAAAATAGAAAGTTGAAATCATTTCGAAATGGGAACGACGAAATATATTTTAGAATGCAGATTTTTAAATAGAACAGAAATAAATCCAAATGATTTATAATTTATTCATAAAAGGAATTGAAATTAAATATTGAAGATTGAAAGCATAAAAATAATACCGAGTAAGGGAAAATCGACAATTATAGATAATAAAAAATATTATGTTGAATTGGGAAACTGATTTGATATATATTAAAAATATATCATAATGGAGTTGAATTTATTATAAACGAAGTTTAAAACGTTTATATATGTAAATATAATTAAAACAAACTCGCTGCAGCGCTGTAGTTCGTGAATTGGCATTTCGAACTTTATTTGAGTATATAGAACTCAAATTAAGTCGGAATTCTTTGAAACAAGAATCGTCGGGACCGGTTTGATAATAGTTTTCAAATGGAGAGAAAAATCTGGATTTCGGCTTATAGAATTTGAGTTATGTCAAAATCAAATTTTCAGAAAAGGAGCGCCAGAACCATTATAAAACCATAACGGTTTAATTAAATAAATAAAAGGATTTTAAAGAAATAAAATCTGAATTTCCATTAGAAAAATCCAGACTGGAGATATAAAATAGATATGAACTCCAGTGATGTAAGTGAAATGATTTTTGACAAAAATCAGATTTTTAGTTATTAAATAGATTTAACTAATTTTGGAGAATAAATAGTTAATCGAGTTTTGAATCAAAATTGGCGTTGGATAAGTAAATTGGTTTTGTGGATTCATATTCGAAATAGAATTTGAAACTCAAGTTAGAAATGAAATTCTACTTGTTTATAAGTGAATTAAAATATACTGGAAAATGATATGTTCAAAATAAAGGGATTTGGCAAAATAGCTAATTAAAGAATAAATTAGCAAATTGAGTTAGAAATGACCGGATTGAGTTGAGATAAATTGGAAAACAGGTGAATATAGGTTGAGCATGTTTGGAATGAAGTATATGAAGGTTATAATTTGTGTGCCCGACAAAAAGGTACACGTTTAAATTCCATATGAGGTTTTATGCGCCGTATCGGCAAGCCGCTTGGCTTTTTCTTTTTCTTTTTGATTGGAGAGGCCTATGTGGCGGTTTGGGGATTTTCCTGATGCTCCCGTTACAAAGGAGGTTATGGCAAATTTTTCTGGGAATTTAAGGAGTTAGAATATTTTTAAGAAAATTTGATAGTTAGAAATCAATGTATCGATATATATATATAATTCGATAAGGAAATGAAATAAAAATAGAATGTTATAAACAAAAAGGAAATCTATAATTAAATCTGATAAAATTAGAAAGAGAAACATATGCGGGTTTAAAAATGAATAAGTGGTTTTTATGGCGTTGATGATTCGAGGTTAGCGGTCTTGTCTGTTTTGAAGTTAATGACGTTATTCAGTCAAGGCCTGAGAGGTAGTTATACCCCAACTCGATTGATTTCATTATTGGCTGATAAATAGCAAGATTCGGTCTCGAAGAGAAATGTTTAAAGAGATTTAGTCGAATGCAGTATTTTGGGTTGTTGTGATGATGTTTAATATCACATTCGTATTAACCCAAGTAAGTAAATTTTGGAAATTTAATAATGAATATTTCCCGAGTATAGAAATGAATGGTCATGAAAGAGATTAGTAATTGGAATATTTTCCAATTTTTAATGGAAGATATTTTCTAAATATAGAAAATAAAAGAAGGCGATATACGGAAATGTTTTCCAAAGAACGTAAGAGATCGAGATGATTATTGAAAATATTTGGTTAACAAATGTTGATAAAGAAAAGGAGAAGTGATTTAATTAACGAAATATTAATTAACGGGCCCAGTGATTGTTGGATGTTATGGATGAATGTTTGTTTGTTTTTCTTCGATAGTTAAATAACCGAATATCGAAGTGTTTGCCAATATCGTTGTCAATATGGAGAGAACGGTTGGATTATTATCCAAAGAACCACTCTGTATTGGCAGTAGCGTTGTGTATCAGATTATATGAAGATAATTGAAGACGGGGTAAAGTGTAAGGACTTTTCTATTAATAGGAATTGTGCCTTCAGTTTCGTTCAGTCCCGGAACGAACGTATATGGACGAATGTCTGACAGAGTGTTTCCAATGATCGCATATGTTGGTCTGTATAAATATACATGGTGGCAACTGATTTATTTCCTTAGCATAATATTCAGAATATATTTGTGCAAATCAATTAGTGATTAACGGATCTGACAATGTGGCATTCAAAGTGATTGTGCTATCAATGAATAATAAGGGATCGTAGCCTCAGGTCTCAACAACCGGGAAATGACAAAAATCGGGCAGGCAGCATGGCTATGTGGGTCGCTCCCGTTAGGGTGTATAATCACCTATATAGAGAAATTCCTTTTACTTCTTTAAACTATTGATGCTGTCCCTTTTCGGGAAACGGTTGTTGATCCCAACCGTTGGTGATATACATTCGACACACTCAAGCGAAATGAGTGGTCGGTCATGTGTGGGCCAGGTTGCAAGATGTTCTTTTTGAACCCAGTGTATTCCCCTCTAGAGATACACTATCGGAAGGTGGTTCCATACCTTGTCATGTTGGAAATCCAATCTCCAATAAGCGCTATGCGGTTTTTGATTTTATATATACATACATATATATATATATATATATATATATATAGAGCGTGAGATGCAAGCGTTCCACTTGATTCTATTTATTTGATTTAGACACTATTATAATATCACTGGATTTTCATATGAAAGTGTTTTGGGTCATAGTAAGGTAAAAACCGTCCATGTTTATGTGTGGGCTGGTCTTACTATTATCCTTTCTTTCGAAAGGATTTTGAAAGCTAAACAAATGGTTGGAGTTTACTCACACCAGTCCCATGACTAACCCTGAGTTTATTTTGTTTGTTTTCCCTAAACTCTTGGGATGCTCCCGGTACAAAGGAGGTTATGGCAAATTTTTCTGGGAATTTAAGGAGTTAGAATATTTTTAAGAAAATTTGATAGTTAGAAATCAATGTATCGATATATATATATATAATTCGATAAGGAAATGAAATAAAAATAGAATGTTATAAACAAAAAGGAAATCTATAATTAAATCTGATAAAATTAGAAAGAGAAACATATGCGGGTTTAAAAATGAATAAGTGGTTTTTATGGCGTTGATGATTCGAGGTTAGCGGTCTTGTCTGTTTTGAAGTTAATGACGTTATTCAGTCAAGGCCTGAGAGGTAGTTATACCCCAACTCGATTGATTTCATTATTGGCTGATAAATAGCAAGATTCGGTCTCGAAGAGAAATGTTTAAAGAGATTTAGTCGAATGCAGTATTTTGGGTTGTTGTTATGATGTTTAATATCACATTCGTTTTAACCCAAGTAAGTAAATTTTGGAAATTTAATAATGAATATTTCCCGAGTATAGAAATGAATGGTCATGAAAGAGATTAGTAATTGGAATATTTTCCAATTTTTAATGGAAGATATTTTCTAAATATAGAAAATAAAAGAAGGCGATATACGGAAATGTTTTCCAAAGAACGTAAGAGATCGAGATGATTATTGAAAATATTTGGTTAACAAATGTTGATAAAGAAAAGGAGAAGTGATTTAATTAACGAAATATTAATTAACGGGCCCAGTGATTGTTGGATGTTATGGATGAATGTTTGTTTGTTTTTCTTCGATAGTTAAATAACCGAATATCGAAGTGTTTGCCAATATCGTTGTCAATATGGAGAGAACGGTTGGATTATTATCCAAAGAACCACTCTGTATTGGCAGTAGCGTTGTGTATCAGATTATATGAAGATAATTGAAGACGGGGTAAAGTGTAAGGACTTTTCTATTAATAGGAATTGTGCCTTCAGTTTCGTTCAGTCCCGGAACGAACGTATATGGACGAATGTCTGACAGAGTGTTTCCAATGATCGCATATGTTGGTCTGTATAAATATACATGGTGGCAACGGATTTATTTCCTTAGCATAATATTCAGAATATATTTGTGCAAATCAATTAGTGATTAACGGATTTGACAATGTGGCATTCAAAGTGATTGTGCTATCAATGAATAATAAGGGATCGTAGCCTCAGGTCTCAACAACCGGGAAATGACAAAAATCGGGCAGGCAGCATGGCTATGTGGGTCGCTCCCGTTAGGGTGTATAATCACCTATATAGATAAATTCCTTTTACTTCTTTAAACTATTGATGCTGTCCCTTTTCGGGAAACGGTTGTTGATCCCAACCGTTGGTGATATACATTCGACACACTCAAGCGAAATGAGTGGTCGGTCATGTGTGGGCCAGGTTGCAAGATGTTCTTTTTGAACCCAGTGTATTCCCCTCTAGAGATACACTATCGGAAGGTGGTTCCATACCTTGTCATGTTGGAAATCCAATCTCCAATAAGCGCTATGCGGTTTTTGATTTTATATATATATATATAGAGCGTGAGATGCAAGCGTTCCACTTGATTCTATTTATTTGATTTAGACACTATTATAATATCACTGGATTTTCATATGAAAGTGTTTTGGGTCATAGTAAGGTTAAAACCGTCCATGTTTATGTGTGGGCTGGTCTTACTATTATCCTTTCTTTCGAAAGGATTTTGAAAGCTAAACAAATGGTTGGAGTTTACTCACACCAGTCCCATGACTGACCCTGAGTTTATTTTGTTTGTTTTCCCTAAACTCTTGGGTGCCCAAATTTGTACGGGCATTCAAGTAGTCGAGATTTTACAGATTCTCCTGGAGGAGTTTGAAGCAGGAGGCTTCACCAATTAGCTATAGACACATATATTCCACTGTGTACTATGTGGTATTTGGAAACAGGTGTTTATAAATGTTCCAGGAATAACTATTGTGCTCTGATGATGGTATGTATATAAAGTTACTGATTTGCATTTCAAAAGTTATGTTATATAATATATTTTATTCGTTCTGCTATGAGATTTGTCTTCTTTGTTTTCTTCTATTCTAACATTTCTTTCTTTCTATTTCTCATCCTCTAACTTCTTTCTGCTAATGATTCGTATTTCTATGCAATTTGGGTTGGACATGTTATGTTATTAGTCAAATCAGATAGTATGGATTTGCAGGTCGTTACAGTTGGTATCAGAGCTTATGTTGAGCGAATACCTAGGCTTTGGGATTGTGCTCATTAAAGATAGGGCCAGTAGTACCCTAGAATGAGTTGAGTGTATATATACGTGAGTGCGTATTTGTAAATTGGTAGAAAATTGTTTTATATTGTGTTGGCTAGTCTGTTGAGTGGATTATGAATTCTGATCGAATCGTGGGACGCCACGAAGTCGATAGGAATTTCTAAACACTTGGACAGAGAAATTTGACGCGATATTGTTTTTAAGTGGGTAAATGAAATAATTTTACCCTAGATTTATATTTTACATAAAAGAATAATTTTCTGAAATTATTATAATATATGGATGTATTGGTTGTTAAAATTATAATCCAATGTGATTATAAAAATTGAAATGGTTATTTATAACCAAAATAAAAATTGTATATGAATTAATTATACAAATGAGATGAATTAGAATTGAATTCAAACTAGAATTTGGAATTTAAATCCTGGGTGATGGAAAAATATTTTTGAAGTGTATTAAAATAATATAGCTTTGTGTTTGACGGGTTTTTGGAATCAAAAATCATTTTGATGAATTTTGAAAGTGATATAGCACTGAACTCACTTCAGTGGCTGGAGAATAATTCTGATGATGACTGCCGCATCATTAATGTTCATTTTCAAGTTCCTAAGTGATGAATTATTACCTTAAAAAAAACTTTTGATGGAAATTTATTTGAAAGAAAAGCAAATTGGTTTGAAAATTCAAATGTTTTTAATTTGTGATAGATTATAAATATATGTATACTTGTATGATTTCAAAAGGATTTGAAATAAAAACCCAAGGATTTGATTTTGGGAATTTAAATTTAACTTAAGCAAGTTTAAAGGATTGAAATGTATAAAGTGATCAGAATCAATTTGAATGGAAACCAAAAGCTTTGGTAGAACTAAAATTGTTGAAACATAAATTGTAGAGTTTCAACATAAGTGAATTTTGAAAGAGTTAATGGGTTTGAAACACTTTCTACCTTAGTAATTTCGAGGACAAAATTCTTTTAAGGGGGAAGAATGTAACGACCAGGATTTTTGTCCAGTTAATTTTAAATATTTAATATGATTTTAAATATTTAGTTGATAATATAAATCGATTTTTATATCGAGTTATCAATTTAATAATTTAATACGATTTAATTTTGAATATATCAAATTAACGTAAGCCAAAACCGACAGATAATTGAATTCGAAGATAAAACTCAACCAATACAATTCAGATGATCAATGTGAATTCTATTTGAATATAGATGATAATGATAATATATCATCATGGAATTAAATGGTTTTAAATTTAATTTATATCAGTTTAAATTAATATCTCCTTCATATTGTTGAATTGAGTTTCGATACCTATCCCAGTACGTTCAGAATAGCGGTTTTACCCTAGGAAGGTCGGTCGTTGTGTTCAAAAATGAGATCACGATCACGGGATATTTTAAAATTGAATAAACACTGTACCAGTTAATATCTGCCCGTAATAAACACTGTACGCACTAGGACCTACCTCAGGTAAATCCTACCAAGTAAAACACCTACCTTAAATTCCTTCATCGCTAAGTTTATTTCTCCTATTTAAACAACCGACGCCCTCTTCTCCTTTTCTTTTTTCCTCTTCGTTAATCCTTAGACAAACGAAACCAAAACCAGTCCCCATAAATTCGTTCGAAAATCCTTCAAAATCAAACACTACCGAAACAAAATAGGAAACGAAATAAATTGACTTTGAAATCAATGTGGATTTGTGGGTTCAGCACGAGGGGGAGCTCTACAAAAATGACTGTCGCAACCTGTTTGCGTGAAGGGATTTGAGTCGAAATTATCGATGAAGCAAGAGGGGTTTCAGGGAATAATTTTTGTGGTGCGATTTAAGTCGCGTTAGGGGTTGCGAGGTCAGAAATAGGGATGAACCAGACATAGTCGAAGTCACTATTAGTCACTGTGGTAATAGAAGTGGGTATTTGGTCATCGATTTGTGAAATAGAGGGTGCGGAAGGGATCGATGTTAGGGCTTGGGGTGCCTTCGACATGAAGGGAGAGTTCAGACTATAATTTTGGGATGATGGTGATTGTGGTAAACTAATGGGAGGAAATGGGAGACAACATGGTGTCAGCATTAAGGTTAATCGAAAGGTGTTGGTGCTGCAATGATCTGTAAGGCAATGATGGTGTGTCAACAAGAGTGGTTTCTGCATGTGAAGAGGACAGTAGGATTTTGGCAAAAGGTTCGAATCTAAATTTAATTAGTTTATATCTAAGTATTGGTAAAATATATGTAACTCATATCGCTGATAAATGCAATATTTAAAAATGTTTATAAGGTTCAAAAATAATGCAAAGAGAAGAAAAAAACAAGACGTGTTGGATCGTAGTGGTACGTTATGCAAAGTGAAGTTGATCGAAGGCAATTTTGGAATTTTAATTTAAATCAATAGTCGTTGATTTAAATTAAGAAGAAGCAGATCACAATAAAATCAAGATGAGCAAATCTCACTCATTAATTTATTTTTAGCATTTAAAATAATTTGTTGGTTGTTTGGCTACATTTAAATATAATTGTGGCTATTATACATATATATAGTTATATAGGATTGATGTTTGTGGCTATTATATATAAATATATATATATATATATATATATATATATATATATATTGGTGATTGGTTGGATGCCTGCAGTATCATTAGTGGATGCCCACAGTATCATTAGCGGATGATTACCCTATACGCCCCACGCTATGATAGTGGATGGCCTTCATACCGCAATATCGTGCCTCGAAGCAGGATGGGTATTATTTATGTTGGCTAACGTCTGTGGATGCAGGAAAACAGGTCGGAGGGATCCAACTGGATTCCTCAAATTTATTTATTGTTTGTTTCCGTATATATTACCATATATGCTGTGTTAGAAAACTTGTGATTGTTGAATTAGGTGTTTTGTGTGTCTAAAATACCACTGGGCCTGAATGTTGATATTTAAAAATATCATGAAAAGGAATTTTTCAGATTTAGAAAGGAAATTCTATTTTTCTAAAATAGAAATTTGAAATTCGAATAGAATAGAAATATTAACTTGTTTTAAAGAATAAAAACAAGTAGTTCATTTATAAACGAAGTTTATAAATAAAGTGAAATGAATTGGATAATTCAGAAAATAGAAATACAAGTGTGACTTTGGGAAGGGAAATATATTTTTCCAAAGAAGAAATATTTTATTTGAAAACCAGACTTGTTTAATAATTGTGTTTGTAAATAGAAAGGTGAAAAATTATCATTTGGATAATTTAAATATTTTAAATTCAAATGTGAATTTAAAAGTAGAAATGGGGAAATTGTTTTAAAGAAATAAACGATGGAATGTATTCTGATGTTCAGAATATAAATTGGACTAAAATAAATTCGTAAGGATTTATGATTTGAATTCGATTAATTCGAATTTTATTTAAATAGAAGTCAAATTGAATAAGAGACTTTGAATAAAATTCAAATAGAATTTGAAATAGAATTTGAAATAGAATTTGAAATAGAATTGAAACAGAATTTCAATATAGAATTCGAATACAGTTGAAATGGGAAATTGAATATATGAAATTCAAATAGAGTTGAAAGGGGAATTTGAATAGGAAATTCAAATAGAGTTGAAATGGGAAATTGAATATATGAAATTCAAATAGAGTAGAAAGGGGAATTTGAATATAGAAATTCAAATGGAATATGAATATAGAATTTGAATAAAGAAAATTCAAATTGAATTTGAATATAGAAATTTAAAATAGAAAGTTGAAATCATTTCGAAATGGGAACGACGAAATATATTTCAGAATGCGGATTTTTAAATAGAATAGAAATAAATCCAAAGGGTTTATAATTTATTCATAAAAGGGATTGAAATTAAATATAGAAGATTAAAGTATAAAAATATTACCAAGTAAGGGAAAATCGACAATTATAGATAATCAAAAATATTATGTTGAATTGGGAGACTGGTTTGATGTATATTAAAAATATATCAGAATAGAGTTGAATTTATTATAAACGAAGTTTAAAACGTTTATATATAAATATGATTAAAACGAACTCACCGTAGCGCTGCAGTTCATGAATTGGCATTTCGAACTTCATTTGACTATATAGAACTCAAATTAAGTCGGGATTCTTTGAAACAAGAATCGTCGGGACCGGTTTGATAATAGTTTTCAAATGGAAGAGAAAAATTTGGATTTCGGCTTATAGAATTTGAGTTATGTCAAAATCAAATTTTCAGAAAAGCAGCACCAGAACCATTATAAAACCATAACGGTTTAATGAAATAAATAAAAGGATTTTAAAGTAATAAAATCCGAATTGCCATTAGAAAAATCCAGACTGGAGATATAAAATAGATATGTACTCCAGTGATGTAAGTGAAATGATTTTTGAAACAAAAATCAGATTTTTAGTTATTAAATGGATTTAACTAATTTTGAAGAATAAATAGTTAATCGAGTTTTGAATCGAAATTGGCGTTGGATAAGTAAATTGGTTTTGTGGATTCATATTCGAAATCGAATTTGAAACTCAAGTTAGAAATGAAATTCTACTTGTTTATAAGTGAATTAAAATATATTTGAACATGATATGTTCAAAATAAAGGGATTTGGCAAAATAGCTAATTAAAGAATAAATTAGCAAATTGAGTTAGGAATGACCGGAATGAGTAGGGATAAATTGGAAAACAGGTGAATATAGGTTGAGCAGGTTTGGAATCAAGTATATTAAGGTTATAATTTGTGTGCCTGACAAAAAGGTATACATTTAAATTCCATATGAGGTTTTATGCACCGTATCGGCAAGCCGCTTGAATTTTTCTTTTTCTTTTTGGTTGGAGAGGCATGTGTGGCGGTTTGGGGATTTTCCCGATGCTCCCGGTACAAAGGAGGTTATGGCGAATTTTTCCATAAATTTAAGGAGTTAGAATATTTTTAAGAAAATTTGATAGTTAGAAATCAATGTATCGATATATATATAATTCGATAAGGAAATGAAATAAAAATAGAATGTTATAAACAAAAAAGAAATCTATAATTAAATCTGATAAAATTAGAAAGAGAAACGTATGCGGGTTTAAAAATGAATAAGTGGTTTTTATGGTGTTAATGATTCGAGGTTAGCGGTCTTGTCTGTTTTGAAGTTAATGATGTTATTCAGTCAAGGTCTGAGAGGTAGTTATACCCCCAACTCGATTGATTTCATTATTGGCTGATAAATAGCAAGATTCAGTCTCGAAGAGAAATGTTTAAAGAGATTTAGTCGAATGCAGTATTTTGGGTTATTGTGACGATGTTTTATATAACATTCGTTTTAACCCAAGTAAGTAAATTTTGGAAATATAATAACGAATATTTCCCGAGTATAGAAATGAATGGTCGCGAAAGAGATTAGTAATTGGAATATTTTCCAATTTTTAATAGAAGAAATTTTCTAAATATAGAAAATAAAAGAAGGCGATATATGGAAATATTTTCCAAAGAACGTAAGAGATCGAGATGATTATTGAAAATATTTGGTTAACAAATATTGTTAAAGAATGCGAGAAGTGATTTAATTAACGAAATATTATTTAACGGGCCCAGTGATTGTTGGATGTTATGGATGAATGTTTGTTTGTTTTTCTTCGATAGTTAAATAACCGACTATCGAAGTGTTTGCCAATATCGTTGTCAATATGGATAGACCGGTTGGATTATTATCCAAAGAACCACTCTGTATTGGCGGTAGCGTTGCGAATCAGATTATATGAAGATAATCGAAGATGGAGTAAAGTGCAAGGACTTTTCTATTAATAGGAATTGTGCCTTCGGTTTCGTTCAGTCTCGGAACGAACGTATATGGATGAATGTCTGACTGAGTGTTTCCAATGATCACATATGTTAGTCTGTATAAATATACATGGTGGCAACGGATTTATTCCCTTAGTATAATATCCAGAATATATTTGTGCAAATCAATTACTGATTAACGGATCTGACAATGTGGCATTCAAATTGATTGTGCTATCAATGAATAATAAGGGATCGTAGCCTCAGGCCTCAACAACCGGGAAATGAAAAAAATCGCGCAGGAAGCATGGCTAAATGGGTCGCTTCCATTAGGGTGTATAATCACCTATCTAGCCTTTTACTTCTTTAAACTATTGATGCTGTCCCTTTTCGGGAAACGGTTGCTGATCCCAACCGCTGGTGATATACATTCGATACACTCAAGCGAAATGAGTGGTCGGTCATGTATAGGCCGAGTTGCAAGATGTTCATGTTGAACCCAGTGTATTACCCTCTAGAGATGCACTATCGGAAGGTGGTTCCATACCTTGTCATGTCGGAAATCCAATCTCCAATAAGCGCCATGCGGTTTTTGATTATATATATAGAGAGCGTGAGATGCAAGCGTTCCGCTAGATTCTATTTATTTGATTTAGACACTATTATAATATCACTGGATTTTCATATCGAAGTGTTTTGGGTTATAGTAAGATAAAAACCGTCCATGTTTATGTGTGGGTTGGTCTTACTATTATCCTTTCTTTCGAAAGGATTTTGAAAGTTAAACAAATGGTTGGAGTTTACTCACACCAGTCCCATAACTGTCCTAGAGTTTATTTTTTTTGTTCTCCCTAAACTCTTGGGTGCCCAAATTTGTACGGGCGGTCAAGTAGTCGGGATTTTACAGATTCACCTGGAGGAGTTTGAAGCAGGAGGTTTCACTAGTTAGCTATAGACTCGTATATTCCGCTGTGTACTATGTGGTATTTGGAAACAGGTGTTTATAACTGTTTCAGGAATAAATGTTGTGCTCTGATGATGGTATGTATATAAAGTTACTGATTTGTATTTCAAATGTTATGTTATATAATATATTTTATTTGTTCCACTGTGAGATGTCTTCTTTGTTTTCTTCTATTCTAACATTTCTTTCTTTCTATTTCTCATCCTCTAACTTCTTTCTACTAATGGCTTGTATTTCTGTGCAATTCGGGTTGGACGTGTGGTGTTATCAGTCAACTCAGATAGTACGGATTTGCGGGTCGTTACAGGGGTGATGTAAATGTACTTCCATCCCATACTTGAGAAAAGTGATTAAATGCGGTGCATTCACAGGCAAAAAGGCATATTGCAAACATATGTCGTGACAAGAAAAACGAAATAGGCATGGTTGTGAGAGATTTAATTAAACAGAACAAATAAGTCGAGCAGTATAGGTTCAATAAGGCAACATAGGGTGTGTAATTTCAGGTTTACAAAACAAGGCAACATGCCCCTTTTCAATACACTGATACAGCCAATTCAAAAATGAACCAAATCTTTTTTTCTTTTCTTTTAAAAAAAAAACTTAGCTTATTAACAATTGTGTATAGTAAGTAATCACATGTATAAGATTTCAACTCCTCATTCCTAATAAGTCTATTCTTCCTCTATGTTAACCCTTTTTTTGGCAATAGTTTCAACGAACAGGACAAAAGTCCAAAGCACAAATCATATGCAAGTCACGCTTCAGGAGGCCCAGCAGGGTCACAACCTAAAGCAATGGCACATAGGCCTAAGTCCAACTCAGTCAAATTGACTGTGCATTACTAGGAGAACCGCTCACCAGAACAACCGACTTTTCCGCCTCCAGAAAGAACTCGCCGACCGATTATCTCGGGCCAGTGTATAAGATTTCTGCAGAGCTAGTCCAAATAATATCCTGAATTTCAAGGCAATAAAGGCGGTCAAACCATATACGGACAAAGCTCTACTTTCAACGAACCTCTCCATGGATGTCACATCAGCTACAGCTTCCGAGGATACTATTTATGAATAGTGGAATCAGTCCTTTAGCCGCAATTCAAGCCATGGATTCCAAGTGTCCAGGCTTTCCTTAAATGGTCGGACCATACCGCAACAACCCAAGCTGCATTCTCCACCTATAAATACCCCTAAGCTTAAAGAGGAAAAAAGGGGACTTTTGGGGACTTTTGGCCAGACGGCTTTCTCCAAGCTTTTCATCTCTACGCTTCTCCATAACTTCAATCTCTCCAGAAGAAAGAAGAAGGGAAGACAGTCATTTTGTTTCTCTTCTTCAAACAGAAAAAATATTGTACTTGTAATTTAAAAAAAGAGAAATAATATATAAAGTGGATGTAGGCATCGTCTTTGCCGAACCACTATAAAAATTCTGTGTGTGCTCCCCGCTCTTTTACTTTTTATTGCATTTTTAATCTTTATTCGTGTGTTAATCACGCGATTGGGGGTTGATCGTCACTAGTAACCAACTTTTGACGTCAACACTTTGGTGCGCCAGGAAGGGGTAGCGTACCGACATCGCCATCGAACTCCTGCTTATCTCAGGTCATGGCAAACAAACGAAAGAAAGATGCAACATCGTCTCGTCCCGCAAACGCCGATGCAGCCGACACCGATGCTGCAGAAGTAAGCCACGAAGTTTCCTCTCATGACGACATGTCTCGATTCCTTATCCGGGATGACATGGCTAAAATCATGGTCGAACTCAGAGACCATATGACATCTCAGGATAAAGTCCTTGGACGACAGCAACAGTTGATGGATCACCTTCTCGGTCGATTGGGAACAGGGTTGGACTCTTCAACATCAATTCCTCCACAAGCCGAGATTGGGACAACAGCTAACCTTCAGTTTACTAGAAATCAGGCCACCGATCAGGCTACACCTTTATTTCATCCTGATTTTGTCCCACCAACCAATCAAGCCCAGCCAGGAGTATCGCTTCCAGCGACCAGCGCGGTTGTGGCCACAGAACATTAGGAGACGGACGATCAAGATCTAAGTCGTCTGGCAAATATGCCTCCGCTCTTTGGGACATCTCGACCTGTCGAATCGGTCGAGCTACCACCGGGTCCCTCAGAATCAATGCCATTCCCATTACAACCCGGGATCTTGCCACAGGCCATTCTAACCACTCTTCCTTTTCAACAAAGAGTTGGAGTAACTTTCCCTTCGAACTAGGGAAGCCAACTGTAACAACCCGTAATTTTCAATAACCTGTTATAACAAATATCGAGGCAGAATTAAATTCTAAAATCTGAATCAAGGGAAACGGGCTATGCCATTTCGTTCGTCTCAGAAAAATACGCGAAATAGAGTCCGAGTTTTCGAAAAACGGAGTCCGTATGGCCCAGATATGGCCCGTCAAAGTTTTCAGAAAATTCAAGGTTTAAAATCAGATTCAAATTCAAAGAATTGGGCCAGCTGGGCCAAGGCGGGAAAATCCCGCCAGGACCCGCTTGTCGACAGGCCTGTCGACAGGGTCCCTGGGGTGTCGACAGCCCTATCGACAGGGGGTGGCCGGGCTGTTTGGTCTGGTGCACCATTTCTGATTTGGGCTTGGTTGTGTGACTTGGTTCTAGAGAGTTCCGAGATCTGACGGACCTAAACTATCCTAGGGTTAATCCTAGGGCTAAAAACACTCTAATCTTCTATAAATAAGACCCTAACCTACCCTAAATCACTCATTATTCATTATAGCAACTAAACTATGTCAAAATCAAACCTCTCATGGCCTCCACTCTCTTCATACAATTCCTAAATCAAATTCCTAAGAGATTTCCATGCATACAAGTGTATTTAGGCTTGTATGATCCTCTTTAGCTTGCATTAAAGTCTTGTTTCTCTATTGGCATCATAAAAGAAGAGTTTTGATCAAGTTTGCTTGCATTTTTGGGGTTTTTGGTTGCATAAGGGTTTAATTACATTTGCTATACTCATTTGAGTTCGCATAAGCATTGTAAGCCTTATTCCTTTCATACTTAAACTCTAAAGTTAAATGTATGTTATGCAAGTTTATTATGATGAGATATGCAAGTTATCATGTGGTAAATATGCAAGTTTGGCTTGCAAGTTATCATATGTTATGTAAGTTTTGTTATGCAAGTTTGGTTTGCAAGTTATCATATGTTATGTAAGTTTTGTTATGCAAGTTTGGTTTGCAAGTTATCATATGTTATGTAAGTTTATTTATGCAAGTATGATATGCAAGTTAACATATGTTATGCAAGTTTGTTTATGCAAGTATGATATGCAAGTTAACATATGTTATGCAAGTTTGTTTATGCAAGTATGATATGTAAGTTAACATATGTTATGCAAGTTTATTTATGCAAGTATGATATGCAAGTTAACATATGTTATGCAAGTTTGTTTATGCAAGTATGTTATGCAAGTTTGTTTATGCAAGTATGATATGCAAGTTGACATATGTTATGCAAGTTTGTTTATGCAAGTGTGTTATGCAAGTTTGGGATGGTCATATGGTTCATGCTATCATGTTATGCATGCTTTTTGGGCCTAAAAATGTAATATGCAAGTGTGTGAATACATGAACGTTTCATATGCCACCATGTTGAACTTGTGGCTTTAACATTTTTATGTCATGATTATGCCAAGTTCCCTCTTTCTATCCTTTATGCGTTATTGCGATATGTAAGCGATGGGATTGCGTTTGGGGTTTGGGTAAACTTAAAAGACATAAAAATATGAGCTTGGGAATTTACCTATTAAGTTAGGTCTACCCATTGGGAATTTACCTATTAAGTTAGGTCTACCCAATTGCTTGAAAACTTGTAATATGTTTTGGAAACATGATGGACATGACACTTAGAAAAGATAAGTGTGACCAACTCGAGGTTGGGTTGAGTTTGTAGCGTAAACCTACCCGGAACCGACCGGCCTAACTAGTTGCTACAAACAATAGGACCCAATGTGAGAAGTTGGTCATGTTGTACCTTGGACCCGAGGTTAGACTAAGTTGTGGTGTAAAGCTACCCGGACCCGCCCGGCTTAACTAGTAACCACAACAAAGTCTAATGTGAGAGGTTAAGGCGCATTAATTAATTAATGCCTCATGATTAGGGTTAAGTCATGGACCATTTAATACTTAACCAATTTGGGCTCGGTAGATTAATAGGGGTTAAGTCGTGAACTCATCGTTACACTTAACCAAGTTAATCCATGATTAGTGAAGGGGTTAAACCATACTTAACCCACTAGAAAAATCCTAGCAATGGGGGTCCGCTCCTTCAGTAATCCCTAGTTTGTATCATCATGGCCCTAGGGACTAGGCTAGGGTGGGGGCACGATTACTGAACTGGAGATAAGGGGCCAAAAAGCGACGGCCGTGGTACGCCGGTGTAGTTCTGGGCGGACTCTGGTCGTGCACATAGTCCGTAGCCGGAGAAAACAAGCACGGGTACCGGTAGACCGAGACTGTGCACTCATGTTTATGGTGTCCAGGGGTTGACACCCTAGGGCTTGATACACCCGACGGGTGGACCCGGCACAGTTCGACTACATTCATGTTTGAGCCGTATTGACACCAACACGTGACGAGTTAGGCTTAGGAAGCCGATCGATTAGACCGTTGGGTTGGACCTCGTGGTAGGGTCACTTCATGTTATTGGACCTAGTAAGAGGGTCACTTCATGTTATTGGGCCAAAGCTTGGGCCGTGGGATCAATATTGGTATATCCAAGTCATGTTAGTTTGCTAGTACACCCGTGGTGCAAAACCTTAATCTTGATTATGCGATGACACCTTTATCTACCTCAATAGTTAATCGTCATGATGTTATCCTTATGTTTATACTTGCTGCTCATGTCAGTTAACTTTATCAGTTTACATTGATTGTAGTAGGGCTTACTCAGTCTTTTTGACTGACCTGTTTCCTTTCGCCTCTTTTTCTTCCGTTTCCCCCCCCAGGTTCTCAGGGAGGGAATACAGGAGCTTAGCTGGATCTTACCTGCTTTTCTTGGATAGCTCATGTATGCTTTGGACTTGAGCTCGCTATGGTTTTTCTGCCTTGGGGATAGCTACTTATGTTTTTCTGTTCAGTTTCAGATGATGTGTTTTATGTACTAGACTTGTTTTTATTTGGAAAAAAATTGACATTACGATGTACCAGACATATATTTGAAATGGTTTAAATCTTCCGCTGTTTTATCTATGTTATTTACTCTGTTTACATATATACATATGTTCTTGTTCTGCCTTGATATATCATTATGCATGTTTACCTGATTCAAACGCCCTACCAAAATCAGAGTTGCTTGCAAGAGCCACCCTGGCGGAGGTGGGGTGTTACATTTGGTATCAGAGCATATGGTTTACGAGAAGGAACAAAAAGGTTTTAGAAAACTTTTTGAAAACTATTTTCAAAACCAAGTATAAAGTATTTTCCAAAGAAAAGTCTAGTTTATTCTAAAGGCTATTCCCCAAAAAGCCATTAGCGTTATCCTTCGTTCCCTTGACCTAATCTTAGCTTATCTTTCATTTCAGTATGGCTGAGAATCTTGCCATCCCGGATGGAGTAAACGTACCACTCTGGTATAGGAGACTTCTAGAAGCTAGGGCGGCAGCCGGCCCCGCAAACCCTACTCCCACTCCTCCTCCTGCAGTTGAGAATCCTCTCCCGAATGTCCCTCCTCCGGTGGTTCCTGTTCCTCCTCCTCCCCTTCAGCATCCTCAGGTTGAGTTCACAAAGGTTTGTAAAGACTTCAAGGCGATGGGAGGCAAGAATTTCCTAGGCACGGAATCTTTTGTTGAAGCTAGGAATTGGTTGAAGGACACGGAGGACTTGTTTGCTATCTTTAGGATTGATGACGAGAGAAAGATATTATTGACAGTGTGGCTTTTGAAGGACGAAGCAGCCTATTGGTGGGAGGTCACCAATGGGACGAGGCCCGTCGAAACTTGGGCCGATTTGAGGGCTAGATTTGTGGCCAAGTTTCTATCCTCTGCTGAGGCGAATTTACAGATGGAGAAGTTCCTTGCATTAAAGCAGGATGATATGACTGTCAAGGAGTATGTGAACAAGTTTAATCAGCTGGCCCGTTTTGGTTTGGATATAGTAAACACTCCTGAGAAGAAGGCTCTCCGATTTGCTAGGGGGTTGAATGAGCCGCTGCAGGGTTTAGCGATGTCGCATATTCCGCATGGAGCTACTTTTGAGAGTTTGGTCGATATGGCTCTACTTTAGGGTGATGTAAAGAAAGAGGTCAAGTCGAGTGATACTCAGCCAAAGAAGACTGATTCTCAGGGTAAAGGCAATCAAGGTGGTCAAAGCAGTCAGGGGAACAACAATAACAAGGGCAAGAACAAGGGGAAATGCCATTATTGCGGTTCAGTTGGGCATCTTGTCAAGGATTGTAAGAAGAGGAAAAGGAATAACGGTGAATGCTTTTTATGTGGGAAGACTGGACATTTCAGCAAGGATTGCCCGAAGAAGCAGGGGCAAGGCCAGGGTCAGACTCAGCGTGCTGGACCCGCAGGAGGGCAGGTTCAGGCTCTCATTACCGCTCCAGTTCCCGATCGAGGTAGTATTTCTGTTGAGAGCCTTGTATATATTTCTGATTTTCCAGTTCGTACTTTGTTTGATTCTGGTGCATCGCATAGTTTTATCTCATCTGATCTTGTTGATAGTTTGCACCTTAGTACTAGCTTGGTAGAGGATCCCGTTTGTGTTTCAAATCCAATTGGGGGTTCTGCCCGTTTGTCTGTGGTCTGAGTGGATTTGAAAATTTCTATCTTGAGTATAGAATCCTCGTGGGATGTTTATATTCTCGGTTTCAGGGGATATGGGTTGGTTTTGGGCATGGAATGGTTGTCCTGTTTTGGAGCCATTCTTGGTTTTCGTATATGGGGATGTGAGGATCATGACTCGCCTCGGTAATACCCTAGAAATTTCTAGCAACCCTATGGGTCCCGTCATGTTATGTTATCGTGAATCCCTCAACTCGTCTATCGATAGTTTGCAATCTGTGAGGGTGGTCCGAGAATATCCTGATATCTTGGGAAAGTAAAGGGGTTACCCCTAGACGTGGGATAGATTTCCGCATTATCTGGTTGGTAATACCAAGCCAGTTTCGTGGCCGGTTAGGCACATGACCTCACGAGGTGAGAGTTAAGAAAGCAAGTCAAGGAGTTGCTTGAGAAGAACTTCCTGAGACGAAGCATTTTCGAGTAGGGTGCTCCAGTAGTATTCGCTTATGTGTTGATTATCGTGAGAAAAATAGACAACCGTTACCAAGGATCGATGATTTGTTTGATCAGCTTGTAGGAGCATCTATTTTCTTTTGATCTAGCTACCGGATTCTATCAGCTTAGGATGGCTGAGGATGGAATTGACAAGACTGCGTTTAGGACTCTAGATGGATTGTTAGAATGGCTAGTCATGCTATTTGGTTTGACTAATGCACCCGCATATTACGTGAACTTGATGGGTAGGGTGTTTAGGGAGTCCTTGAACAAGTTTGTCATGGTCGTCATAGACGATATTTTGATCTCCTTAAAAGAACGAAGAAGAGTATGCTAGACATCTCAAGGAGGTGATGGATACGCTTAGAGCCACCAGTTGAAGGTCAAGTTCTCCAAATGTTACTTTGGAGGAAAGAAGTTGGATTTCTGGGGCACATAGTTCCTAAGTAAGGCTTAGCGGTGGATTCCGCTAAAGTGGTTGTGGTTTAAGACCGGAAAACTCTGAGGAGGGCAATTGAAGTAAGAAGCTTTCTCCGTTTGGCTAGTTAGTTAGCATTCCCCGAGCTTAAACTTACTCTTTTGGATCAAGAAGGGGGTTTCACAGGAAGAAGACCCGCAGTTAGTCAAGAACATGGACCAGATGATTCGAGGCGAGATGTTAAGTCACCTCGCTAGATATATTATAGACGACAAGGAAATGGGCTCCAACTCATATTTGGATATAAGAGTTAAGAAGCTAAGAAATCATGAAGTAAAAGACGGTCAAAGCAAAAGTGGGGTTAAGCTCAAGGAAATGTGACTTAAAAGGCTAAAGGCTAGATACGCACATCATGTCTCTCTCTAAGAGTATATCCTTGATCCTTGTTTTCCTGTGGAACTTACTCGCATAGTATCTTTTTATGTATATCCTCTCGGTCCCATTTTCGGTCCTATTTCTGTCAGGAGGTATGGCTTAATGGTACAGGTCAAGGGGGTCCGTTAGGTTAGCTAAACCTTTTGGGTTTTTATAGGATATGGAGTAGGTTAGGAAAGGATTTGTTGTAATCCGAAAGAGGAGTATATCCTGCTTATCTTCCCGATCTCTTTAGCATATCTTTTGTTATCCATGATTATCTAGTTTATCATGTTGATCTTGTCATGAGAACCTTAGGTAGAATCCTTTGGATGAAACATGTGTTTGAGACATGTTATGTTTGATGGTTGCAAGTGGTTGCAAGTGTTTGCAAGTGGTTGCTCGTGGATGCATTATACACAATTAGGCACTAGATCGGCTCGCACACTCCTCATGTTGCATATGCATGAGTGTTTATGCTTATTCATGGATGAAAATTGTGTGTTATCACATGGATGTTGCATATGGGTGTATGTTATGTGCACACATATAGATATTATACATTATGTTAGGAATTGCATACATATGGATACATTTCACTAACATATTTTGCATTGATCTTTGCATTAGATAAGTACATATACACACACTTCTGCATATGTTCATCCAGCATTTAGAATCTTGTAAGGACAATGATTGCTCGTGGGTGATGTTTTGAGTAGATGGATGATTGGATGGTAGGATACGTCCTTCCTAACTTGAAGATTTCGGGGACGAAATCCTTTAAGGAGGGGAGAATGTAACAACCCGTAATTTTCAATAACCTGTTATAACAAATATCGAGGCAGAATTAAATTCTAAAATCTGAATCAAGGGAAACGGGCTATGCCATTTCGTTCGTCTCAGAAAAATACGCGAAATAGAGTCCGAGTTTTCGAAAAACGGAGTCCGTATGGCCCAGATATGGCCCGTCAAAGTTTTCAGAAAATTCAAGGTTTAAAATCAGATTCAAATTCAAAGAATTGGGCCAGCTGGGCCAAGGCGGGAAAAATCCCGCCAGGACCCGCTTGTCGACAGGCCTATCGACAGGGTCCCTGGGGTGTCGACAGCCCTGTCGACAGGGGGTGGCCGGGCTGTTTGGTCTGGTGCACCATTTCTGATTTGGGCTTGGTTGTGTGACTTGGTTCTAGAGAGTTCCGAGATCTGACGGACCTAAACTATCCTAGGGTTAATCCTAGGGCTAAAAACACTCTAATCTTCTATAAATAAGACCCTAACCTACCCTAAATCACTCATTATTCATTATAGCAACTAAACTATGTCAAAATCAAACCTCTCATGGCCTCCACTCTCTTCATACAATTCCTAAATCAAATTCCTAAGAGATTTCCATGCATACAAGTGTATTTAGGCTTGTATGATCCTCTTTAGCTTGCATTAAAGTCTTGTTTCTCTATTGGCATCATAAAAGAAGAGTTTTGATCAAGTTTGCTTGCATTTTTGGGGTTTTTGGTTGCATAAGGGTTTAATTACATTTGCTATACTCATTTGAGTTCGCATAAGCATTGTAAGCCCTATTCCTTTCATACTTAAACTCTAAAGTTAAATGTATGTTATGCAAGTTTATTATGATGAGATATGCAAGTTATCATGTGGTAAATATGCAAGTTTGGCTTGCAAGTTATCATATGTTATGTAAGTTTTGTTATGCAAGTTTGGTTTGCAAGTTATCATATGTTATGTAAGTTTTGTTATGCAAGTTTGGTTTGCAAGTTATCATATGTTATGTAAGTTTATTTATGCAAGTATGATATGCAAGTTAACATATGTTATGCAAGTTTGTTTATGCAAGTATGATATGCAAGTTAACATATGTTATGCAAGTTTTTTTATGCAAGTATGATATGTAAGTTAACATATGTTATGCAAGTTTATTTATGCAAGTATGATATGCAAGTTAACATATGTTATGCAAGTTTGTTTATGCAAGTATGTTATGCAAGTTTGTTTATGCAAGTATGATATGCAAGTTGACATATGTTATGCAAGTTTGTTTATGCAAGTGTGTTATGCAAGTTTGGGATGGTCATATGGTTCATGCTATCATGTTATGCATGCTTTTTGGGCCTAAAAATGTAATATGCAAGTGTGTGAATACATGAACGTTTCATATGCCACCATGTTGAACTTGTGGCTTTAACATTTTTATGTCATGATTATGCCAAGTTCCCTCTTTCTATCCTTTATGCGTTATTGCGATATGTAAGCGATGGGATTGCGTTTGGGGTTTGGGTAAACTTAAAAGACATAAAAATATGAGCTTGGGAATTTACCTATTAAGTTAGGTCTACCCATTGGGAATTTACCTATTAAGTTAGGTCTACCCAATTGCTTGAAAACTTGTAATATGTTTTGGAAACATGATGGACATGACACTTAGAAAAGATAAGTGTGACCAACTCGAGGTTGGGTTGAGTTTGTAGCGTAAACCTACCCGGAACCGACCGGCCTAACTAGTTGCTACAAACAATAGGACCCAATGTGAGAAGTTGGTCATGTTGTACCTTGGACCCGAGGTTAGACTAAGTTGTGGTGTAAAGCTACCCGGACCCGCCCGGCTTAACTAGTAACCACAACAAAGTCTAATGTGAGAGGTTAAGGCGCATTAATTAATTAATGCCTCATGATTAGGGTTAAGTCATGGACCATTTAATACTTAACCAATTTGGGCTCGGTAGATTAATAGGGGTTAAGTCGTGAACTCATCGTTACACTTAACCAAGTTAATCCATGATTAGTGAAGGGGTTAAACCATACTTAACCCACTAGAAAAATCCTAGCAATGGGGGTCCGCTCCTTCAGTAATCCCTAGTTTGTATCATCATGGCCCTAGGGACTAGGCTAGGGTGGGGGCACGATTACTGAACTGGAGATAAGGGGCCAAAAAGCGACGGCCGTGGTACGCCGGTGTAGTTCTGGGCGGACTCTGGTCGTGCACATAGTCCGTAGCCGGAGAAAACAAGCACGGGTACCGGTAGACCGAGACTGTGCACTCATGTTTATGGTGTCCAGGGGTTGACACCCTAGGGCTTGATACACCCGACGGGTGGACCCGGCACAGTTCGACTACATTCATGTTTGAGCCGTATTGACACCAACACGTGACGAGTTAGGCTTAGGAAGCCGATCGATTAGACCGTTGGGTTGGACCTCGTGGTAGGGTCACTTCATGTTATTGGACCTAGTAAGAGGGTCACTTCATGTTATTGGGCCAAAGCTTGGGCCGTGGGATCAATATTGGTATATCCAAGTCATGTTAGTTTGCTAGTACACCCGTGGTGCAAAACCTTAATCTTGATTATGCGATGACACCTTTATCTACCTCAATAGTTAATCGTCATGATGTTATCCTTATGTTCATACTTGCTGCTCATGTCAGTTAACTTTATCAGTTTACATTGATTGTAGTAGGGCTTACTCAGTCTTTTTGACTGACCTGTTTCCTTTCGCCTCTTTTTCTTCCGTTTCCCCCCCAGGTTCTCAGGGAGGGAATACAGGAGCTTAGCTGGATCTTACCTGCTTTTCTTGGATAGCTCATGTATGCTTTGGACTTGAGCTCGCTATGGTTTTTCTGCCTTGGGGATAGCTACTTATGTTTTTCTGTTCAGTTTAAGATGATGTGTTTTATGTACTAGACTTGTTTTTATTTGGAAACAAATTGACATTACGATGTACCAGACATATATTTGAAATGGTTTAAATCTTCCGCTGTTTTATCTATGTTATTTACTCTGTTTACATATATACATATGTTCTTGTTCTGCCTTGATATATCATTATGCATGTTTACCTGATTCAAACGCCCTACCAAAATCAGAGTTGCTTGCAAGAGCCACCCTGGCGGAGGTGGGGTGTTACACCAGCCTACCATGTCGGCCCTCACCGTAGCAGAAGAAAACGCTACCGTAAACCCTCCTAACCTCGCTTCAAGCGGGGGCAACCCTGGCCTCCAAACATCATATGTTATGCTGGATCAGCCCAGACCATTTGTTACAGGCATGACTCAACCCACGACTCATCAAGTTCAAGAGGGGCCATTCTTCCCAGAACCACCCGCCAGATCCCACATTCCCTCACACCTTCACCCAAATCTCGGAGGTCGAGCCCAGCCAACGGCCACCCTTCCGAGCATGCTTTTGCCGGATCCTCGTGCAGAACCCTCTCAGGATGCGGAACTAAGTTCATGGCAATGACTCATCGGAGATGGGAGCCAGCTTGCAAGCATCGTCCGACGGTTCACTCAGGGCAACTCTTCGCAGCAAGACATAGACAATGTCAATCGCAGCCCCTTCACTAGAGAAATCGGAAATTCTCGAAATCCTCTAGACTTCAGGTTCCCAGCCATCGAGCCATACAACGGTCGCACTGACCCGACCATTCACCTTATGCGATACATATGACATATGGAAGTACTTGGTGCATCGACCAGCTTCATAGCTAAGTGCTTTCCTCTCTTTCTCGCAGATATAGTCGGTATGTGATTTCGGCAGCTAACAACGGAGTCGATCAGAAGCTGGAATACTCTGGTCACCCGCTTCATCGAACAGTTTCGAGTGCATATCTCTCGACCGAAAAGTGTCATGTTTTTATTTACCATCAAGCAGCGATCCGGAGAGACGCTAAGATCCTTTCTCGAAAGATTCAACGCAGGTGTAGCATCTGTCGATCGGCCCGAGCCATCGATGGTGCTGATGGCAGCCATCGCGGGAGTTCAGAAGAGATCAGAATTCTCAAACTCCTTAACCAAAGATCCCCCCAAAGATGTAGATGATTTTCACTCCAAGGCCGAGAGATTTCTCCGACAAAAGGATGCCAACCTTGAAATGGAGAGCCTTGAAGTTTTAGTATCCAAACAACAAGGTCAACTCAATGGTAATGGCCAGAATAAAGGAGGAGGAAAGGCCCCGGAGAAGGATGAACGCAATGTGCGTCCTCGAAATGAAAACAAATATGAATGATACACCAATCTCAATTCTTCTTTGCTCGATATCTACCTCAATATACGTGAGTCCTTGCCTACTCCAAGACGTCCTCGACGAGAACCGACCCAGATGGAGCTCGATTCTTTCAAGCATTGTATATTCCATAACGTAGCTGGACATAATACAAATGATTGCCGACATCTGCGCGATCTCATCGAAGGACGAGTCAGGAAAGGGGAACATGCTGAATATGTCAAAGATCGCGCCCCGGCCATGCCGCCGCGACCCTCTGCTCAAGCTCCTCAGGCTAGTCCGCGAGCTCCTAGAAACGGAAAGGACCCAGAGACTAGCACTTGCGACATTATCATTAATTAGATTTTTTATCTTTTCTTTCGATGTATTTCTTTCAATAACAAGGACGCCTTTGATTTTAGCTCTTGAGAATGCTCTGTAATCAATCGCTTTCCTCGTAGAATTTCTTTTCTTTAGTTGCTTAGCAGTTATGAATTTTACTTTTTGTAAAAGTAGATCATGTTGTGAAATCTTTAAGTTAAGCATGGATAATGCTCGCCCCCTGTTTTGTGTGGTCAGCGCGAAAGCCCACCACCATTTTAAATGCCTACTCCTTCAAGTAAGTGAGGTCATATTTTCTAAAAACGATGCAAACAACTCTCTCTTCTTTACACCACGAGCATGCATAGATGGCTAAACTAACCAACCTAGCATGAGTCAAGAATAAGAAACACTTGCCCTAAGCCGAGCATGGTTTATGCTCGCCCCTAAGCCAAGTATGGTTAATACTCGCCCTCCCTAAGCCGAGCATGGTTTATGCTCGCCCCTAAGCCGAATATGGTTAATACTCGCCCTCTCTAAGCCGGTCATGGTTTATGCTCGCCCCTAAGTTGAGTATGGTTAATACTCGCCCTCTCTAAGCCGAGCATGGTTTATGCTCGCACCTAAGCCGAGTATGGTTAATACTCGCCCTCTCTAAGCCGAGTATGCTCGCCCCTAAGCCGAGTATGGTTAATACTCGCCCTCTCTGAGCCGAGCATGGTTTATGCTTGCCCCTAAGCCGAGTATGGTTAATACTCGCCCTCTCTAAGCCGAGCATGGTTTATGCTCACCCCTAAGCCGATCATGGTTGATTCTCGCCACCCTCTAAAGCCAAGTAGGATAAAATGCTCGACCCATCGCCCTCCTCCAAAACGAGGATAGTTTGTTTTGTATTTGCAGGAACCAACTCTCGTACAAATGGCAATCATCATCTCGACCTTAATACGGTTCCCGATGGTTATAGGTTTTCTGTCCTTAATACGACCTAGCATGGTAGTCGGGATTTCGGCATTAATACAAAATCGGACCGTCGGTTTTCTGGCCTCAATATGGTCCGGCGCGATCATAGCAGCTCGAGCGTTTGTGCTTCGGTTCGGATTTCAGAACACACCTCCCTCTGTCGATGAATATGCATTCTGAGGGGCAAAGTGTTAACCCTCTTTTTGGCAAGAGTCTCAACGAACAGGACCGAAGTCCAAACGCGCAAATCATATGCAAGTCACGCTTCAAGAGGCCCAGCAGGGGCGCAACCTTAAACAATGGCACGTTGGCCATAGTCCAACTCAGTCAGATTGATTGTGTATTACTGGAAGAATCTCTCACCAGGACGACCGAGTTCTCCGCCTCCAGAAAGAACTCGTCGACCGATTATCTCGGGCCAGCATAAAAGATTTCTACATAGCTAGTCCAAATAATATCCCGACTTTCAAGGCAATAAAGGCGGTCAAACCAAATACGGATAAAGCTCAACTTTTAATGAACCTCTCCGTGGATGCCACGTCAGCCACAACTTCCGAGGATACTATTTATGAACAGTGGAATCAGTCCTTCAGCAGCAATTCAAGCCAATAGATGGATTCCACATGTCCAAGCTTTCCCGAAATGGCCGGACCATACCGCAGCAACCCAAGCTGCATTCTCCACCTATAAATACCCCTAAGCTTAAAGAGGGAAAAAAGGGACTTTTAGGGACTTTTGGTCAGACGGCTTTCTCCAAGCTTTTCATCTCTATGCTTCTCCATAACTTCAATCTCTCTAAAAGAAAGAAGAAGGGAAGACAGTCATTTTCCTTCTCTTCTTCAAACAAAAAAAACATTGTACTTGTAATTAAAAAAAAGAGAAATAATATATAAAGTGGACGTAGGCATCGTCTTTGCCAAACCACTATAAAAATTCTATGCGTGTTCCCCGCGCTTTTACTTTTTATTGCATTTTTAATCTTTATTCGTGTGTTGATCACGCGACTGGGGGTTGATCATCACTAGTAACCAACTTTTAATGTCAACACTCTGCAACTATGCTCAGGCTAATGACTCCTGGCATATCAATAAACAAATAAAGAAAACAAAGGTGTAATGACCCGCATTTGGCAGAGGTATTATAATTAATTTATTTAATTATATAAATGGTGAATTAAAGGATTTAATGGTCGTGGAATTAATTAACAGGGAATAATTAATTTAATTAAATAATTAAATAATATATTTAATTCAGAAATAATCAAAAATATTGGAAATCACAATATTCTGTGAACGGGGTCGTCCCTAAGATTTAATTCAGCTTAGAGTTGAATTATATTGACGAATATATTCAATCGACGTCAGTTTGAACGTAGAATTATAATATAATTAAAACAGAGCTTGAAATGGCGCGGCAGTTCGCTATTTGGCGATTCGAACTTCAACTGAATGTACAGGATTCGTTTTAAGCCGGATTTCTGTGAAACAAGAAACGTGTGGAGCTGGTGAAGGATATTTTTCTAGTGGAAGAGAAAAATCGGGATTTTGTGGTGTAGATTTTGATTTATGTCCAAATCAAATTTCAGAAAAGTCGTTGTAGAATTCCTTTATAATTTGCAACGCTTTATTTACGTTATAAAAGGGTTTTCGATATAAACTGAATATCGATAAATCTAAAATCTGAAATATCAAATTGTAAATTCTGATATGATATTCTGGAGCTGTACGATATCATATGTGAAGATATACGATAATATAAATTTATTTATATTTAATTTAATAATATTTAAATATATTTATATATTTAAATGGGTCATCCAAAGCTTTAAAAATAGCCACTTTTGCAAACGAAGTCGGAATTCGACGAAACTAATTTTGTTGGATCCGCAATGTCAAATAGTTGTTAGATTTCCAGTTTAGTGATTTTTAGAGTCACTTTGTGGCCGTACGGATTTTTAGAGTAAGAAACAGTTAGTATTTTGACAGTTAAAAATACGCTGTGTGAGCATACGGAGTCGGAATTCGACGAAACTAGTTTCGTTGGGACCGTAATGTCAAACTCTAGCTACATGTCTAGTTTGGTGATTTTTGAATATCGTATGTGATCATATGAATTTTTAGAAGATAAATATAGACAATGATTGGTTATTTATGAATAAAATATTCAAAAATAAAATATCTAGATATTTTTCCTATAAATATCTAAAACTTATCTCCCTAAAACCTAATTCAACTCATTCTAAAGTCAACCAAATTTCCGCCGTTCTTCTTTATCTCTTACAGCAGCATTTCGATCCTCATGAAAATCAAAAACAAATCGTATAAAATTCCTAAAATCTTAAAGCAAGGATATTTGAACTTCTGAAATCCTCTTCTTCAATTCCACCTTAGTCTTCAGACATGCGATGCACAATTTGGGGCATGCGGAAGTTAACAGCGACTTAGGGTTTTTGATGGTGGATGATGTAAGTGTTGAATCACAAATCCGAGTGTAGTTTCAAACTCGTGGTAAGAAGTAGAGTCGCTGGTGGATTTTTGGTGAAGTACGGCATTAATTAGGGTCGCTCGATCCTGTAGCGTGGCCATCAAAACCCGTAGACGCGACTGCCATTTCCCAGATCGAGTAGCACGAGAGCGGTACCAAGTGAAAGAGAATTCGAAGGAGATTATAGTGGTGATAATTGTTTGGGTTTCGGTTGATGAATGGAGGGGCGTTTGAGGTTGAAAATGTTGGCAAATGGTGAATGGAGCTTGCGTCTGCTGTGTGGTGTTCGGGGAAGAAGAGAACGTGGATGGGTATTGGAGAATTGGGACAAAATAAGGTGAAGCCCACTTATTTAAAACAATATTAACTTATTTAATTTAATAATGTATATAACTTCAAATATGTGTATCTTCTACATACGATATCAGATTCACGAACCGTAAGTTGCGTTGGGACCGTATGAACGAGAGCTTCACAATGAAGCTGATTGGAAGTGGATTCGAGCTCATCTGAATTTATAGCGAATTTAATTGTTTCATTCAAATCAAAACAAACAGTTTATCATTCTTTAACGATGAACTGCAAATGTGAGTAAAACTCACCAACTCTGAACAGTTCTATTTTTACAACGTATTCTTAGAACTGTTAAATATTGTCTGTTTGACTGTGTGTTGATTGTTTGATTGAACTACTAGTCAGTTAGTGAAAATTATATATATATATATATATATATATAAACCGTTAAATATTTATATATTGATTCTGCTATCAGAATAATTTATATTGAACTGAAAGTGATGATAATCATATTGTGTAACATCTGTGGATGCTGGGAGACAGGTCGGAGGAATCCTACTGGATTCCTCAACAGTTATTTTATTGTTTTTCATATATTGTTATATGATGTGTTATAAAATCTGTGGGCAATTATATGTGCTTGGACGATATTGAACATCGTGATTTGATATGATTGAATACCATAACATACCGAAATGTTGATAAGGGGATTTTCAAAGTGATATTGAAAATAGAATATTTATAAAATGGGATATTTATAAATAAGAGATATTTATAAAGTGGAATATTTATAAATAAGAAATGTTTATAAATTGGAATATTTATAAATAGGAGATATTCAAAAAGGAAATAATTACAAACTATTTTCTTATTGAATGGAAAGGCCTGTGTGGCGGGTTTGGGGATTTTCCCGATGCTCCCGTTACAAAGGAGGTTATGGCGAATTTTTCAGAGAATTTAAGGAGTTAGAATATTTCAAGAATAAATTTGAAAAGGAAATATTTGTAAACCATTTACAAATAGAATTGAAAAGGAAACGTTATAAAAAGGAAATCATTTTTAAAGTGTAGAACCGTTATTTAAAAGTAAATCTTTTCAAATGAATAAAACGTTGTTAAAAAGGAAATCTTTATAAAGTGAATAAAGTAAATCGAATATGGTATTCGAAAGTTAGTAAAACGAATATGCTATTCGAAAGGGGTTAGTCGAGTCGAGTTAGTTGAATAGAGTTAACTAGTTCAGTAGAGTTAACCAGTTCAGTAGAGTTAACCAGTTCAGTAGAGTTAACCAGTTCAATAGAGTTAACCAGTTGGGTTAAGTAAGTCAAGTTAACCAGTTGGGTTAAGTAAGTCAAGTTAACCAGTTGAGTTAAGTAAGTCGAGTTAATCAAGTCGAGTTGATCGAGTTAGAGTTACTCAGTTAGAGTTAATCGATTGGAGTTAGAGTTAATCAGTTAGAGTTAACCAGTTAGAGTTAATCGAATTTAGTTATTCGAAAAGGAGTTATCGATTAGTTAAATCGAAAGGAGTTATCGCATTTATTTATTCGAAAAGTAGTTATCGATTAGTTAAATCGAATGGTGTTATCGAATTTTGTTATTCGAAAAGGAGTTATCGATTAGTTAAATCGAAAGGAGTTATCGAATTTAGTTATTCGTAAAGGAGTTATCGATTTGTTAAATCGAAAGAGGAGATTATCGAATATCGTTTATTCAAGAGGAGATTATCGAATATAGTTTATTCGAAGGAGTTATCGATTTTTAGTTAATCGAAGTGAGTTATAGGTTATTAGTTAAATCGAAGGAGTTATCGAATGTAGTTATTCAATGGAGTTAATCGATTAGAGTTAAATCAAATGAGTTGATCGAATATAGTTTATTCGAAGTAGAGTAGTCGAATATTGGTTATTCGAAGTGAGTAGTCGAATATTGGTTATTTTAAAAGGGGAGTTAACAAATCGAAAAGAGTAAAGGAGTTAATCGAATATAGTTTATTCGAAAAGAGAAAAGGATTTAATCGAATATAGTTTATTCGAAAAGATAAAAGGAGTTAATCGAATATAGTTTATTCGAATAGAGTTAGAGGAGTTATCGAATATAGTTTATTCGACAGGAGTTAAGTGAATAGTTAGGTTAAACTAAGTGAATTAGTTAAGTGAATTGGTTAAGTTAACCAAAGTGAATTAGTCGAGTTAATCAAAGTGATTAGTTCAGTCAATCGAGATAAGTAAATCAAGTTAGGTTAATCGAGTTGAATTAGTCAGTCGAGTTAATAAATTGAGTTAGTCAAACCAAGTAAAACCAGTTAGAGTTGATCGGTTAGAATTAACCAGTTAGAGTTAATCAATCAGAGTTAATCAAATAGAGTTAAGTAAAATTAGAACTGACTAGAGATTAGTAAATTGAATGGTTTTCTAAGTGTCTATCTGATGTTGGTTTCGGCCTTCGGGATTTATACTTAGGGAATTGTTCTCATACGAGTTCACAGTCAGGGACTGATAGTTGTGGAAGAATAGTGATACGGGAATAAGCTATGGAAATGTTTTCCAGTGTTAATAACGTATATTTTCAGAATATAGAAAATAAGGAAATGTGAATATATATATATATACACACATATATATATGTTTGATGATTGGATCGGTATTTCCATTTGGAAATAAGATCATTGTTTGCACACGGACATGTTTTCATTTGATAGTTAAATCACAGACTATCGAAGTTTTGACCATTTTTAACTTTGTTAATATGGAGAGACTGGTTGGATTATTATCCAAAGAACCACTCTGTATTGGCATAAGCGTTGCGAATCATTTATGCCAAAGATAATTGAAGACGGAGTAAAATGCAAGGGCTATTGTATAAGTCTTAGATAACAGTGACTAAGATGGATATACTGAATAGTGCCTTCGGTTTGTCCAGTCCCAGGACAACTTGTATGGACGAAGGTATGACAGAGTATATCCAATGGATCGCATAAGTTGATCTGTTCAAACGTATTCACGTTTGGTGGCGGAGGAATTCGTTTCTCTGAGTTGTATACCCGTGTTATTTTTGGATAAATCCATTTGTGATTTGGCGGGTATGACGATGTGACATTCTAAGTGAATGAGGATGACTTGTGTTGATGAATGTCTGACAGAGTATTTCCAGAAAGGTCATGTACATTGATTTCTTCAACTTTACCAAGAGTGGAAGCGGAGAAGTAAACTTCTTTAGCTAACACGTAACGTACTGTTGTAGACGCCAATTAGTGATTTTCGATGGATCTGACAATGTAGCATTCGAAGTGAATCTGATGTAATGATGAAGCGTAGCTTCTAGCCTCATCAACCGGTAAATGACAGAAATCGGGCAGGCAGCATGGCTAAGTCGGTCGCACCGGGGTGTATAATCACCTATCTAGAGAATATTCTTTTGTTTCTTAAATCTATCAATGCTGTCCTATCTATATACGAGAACAGTTGCTGATCCCAACCGTTGGTGATATACATTCGATACACTCAAGCAAAATGAGTGGTCAGTCATGTGTGGTTGAGTTACAAGATGTTCTTGTTGAACTCCAGTGTATCGTTCCTAGAGTACACTGATCGGAAGGTGGTTCTATACCTTGTCATAGTTGGAAATCCATTATCCAATACGTGCTTGCGATTTTGATTGTATACTATATATGTAGAACGTGAGATGAAAGCGTTTCTGCTAGTTGATATCTATTTGTACATAGAAATTATTATAATATCAAAAGGTTTTTGATATAAAGATATTTTGGATTCTCATAAGGGAAAAACCCGATCCGTTCTGCGGCGTGGTCTTATGAGATATCGTTTACTTGTTCATATACTTGTTTAAACTGTTTTACTCATACCAGTCCCATGACTGACCCGGAGTTTACATTGTTGTTTTCCCTAAACTCTTATGTGTCCAATTTTGTACGGGCAGTCAAGTAGTCGGGATTTACAGATACTTGAAGAGCTAGAGTAGGAGGCTTCAGGATCATATAGCTATAGTTTATTTCAGCTGTGTTGTAAATGCTGTACTCTGATAAGTGCTATTGTATACATAACTGTTATATTTCAAAGTTATGTTATCTATTATATGTTATTCGTTCCGCTGTGAGGTTCGTGTTACTCTGATGTTGTGCTCTTCTTCTTCTTCTATTCTAAGTTTCTGTCTTATCTATTCTCACCTTCTAATTTCTTTCATTAATTACCAGGATTTTTCGATGTTTTGGTTATCGACATCGAGCTTATGTCGATAACCAAAGTCGCTAAAAATCCGGGTCGTTACAGTTGGTATCAGAGCTTAAGTTAAGAATTACTTGGCTCTGTGGCGTGACTCGGTAGAGATAGGGTTAGTAATACCCTAGATTGAATTGAGTGTATATATACGAGTGCGTATTTGTATTTGATATAAAAATGGTTTTATATTGTGGAGATTCATTGGCTGAATTGTTTATGAGTTCTGGTCGTTCAGTTTGATCCACTATATCGGTAGGAGTAAATAAATACTTGAATACGATGGACCGACACGGTATGGATATGTAATATATTATCATATATTAGATATATTGGTTGTAATTATAATCGAATGAGATTATAAAGTGAAATGGTTATATATAACCAATCAGAATCATATAAGTAAAGTATATGAAATAAGATGAATTAAATATGAATTTAAATCAGATTTGGAATTAAATAAGGAAATTTTAAGTTCCTGGGAGATTTTGAGATGTTTTCAAAATGGATGTATTTAGCAAGGGTTTTGAAATGATACAGTATTGAAATCACTTGGGTCGCTGGAAAATAATTCCGATGATGACTGCGCAGTATCATCGGTGTGATTTTCGAGTTCTAAGTGGTGGATTACTACCAAAGATTTTAATTTGAATTGTTTTGAGGAAACAAGTTGTTTAGAAAATTCAAAGGTTTTGAATTGGCAGTATGATTTCGAATTGATTTGAAATTTACCCAGGAATTTAAGTTCTAGAAATTAAAATTTAACTTGTGAAGTTAATTCGAATGGGATGGTAAAAGTAAATAACAAACCAGAATTTAACTTGAGATGATAGGTTAAGAAAAACTGGAAGTGATTAGAGAATAATCTGGATGTGGATTTGAAATGATAAGTTGAGAGTTTGGAATTTGAAACTCGAATTTGAAATTGAATTCGGCTTGAATAAGCGAATGGTTGTGTTAAGAATAACTTGGTTGGAGTTGATTGGGATGGCATTTGTATATGCCGAGTTGATAACAGATGGTAGGGATATAATGATATGCCCAACAAAAAGGTACAGGTTTATATTTTATATGAGTTTGGAATTTATGAGCCGAATTGGCAAGCCGTTTGGCGTTTTGATTTTCTTTCGGGTTGAAGAAGGCCCAGAGAGGCGAGTTGGAGTTTGAGCTATTGACCAGTACAAAGGAGGTTATGGCGAAATTTATCGAAAGTTTAAAGTGTTAGAAAATTTTCAAAATTTTTGAAAATTTTAGTTAGTCGGAAGGAATTAATATTTTAGTCGATATTAATTGGTTCAGTTGAAATCAGAAATAAGGGGTAAACAAATCTTAGGAATTCCAATAGATAGGGTCGTCCTCTAACTTAGCAATTTCGAGGATGAAATTATTTTAAGTGGGGAAGAATGTAATGACCCGCATTTGGCAGAGGTATTATAATTAATTTATTTAATTATATAAATGGTGAATTAAAGGATTTAATGGTCGTGGAATTAATTAACTAGGAATAATTAATTTAATTAAATAATTAAATAATATATTTAATTCAGAAATAATCAAAAATATTGGAAATCACAATATTCTGTGAATGGGGTCGTCCCTAAGATTTAATTCAGCTTAGAGTTGAATTATATTGACGAATATATTCAATCGACGTCAGTTTGAACGTAGAATTATAATATAATTAAAACAGAGCTTGAAATGGCGCGGCAGTTCGCTATTTGGCGATTCGAACTTCAATTGAATGTACATGATTCGTTTTAAGCCGGATTTCTGTGAAACAAGAAACGAGTGGAGCTGGTGAAGGATATTTTTCAAGTGGAAGAGAAAAATCAGGATTTCGTCGTGTAGATTTTGATTTATGTCCAAATCAAATTTCAGAAAAGTCGCTGTAGAATTCCTTTATAATTTGCAACGCTTTATTTACGTTATAAAAGGGTTTTCGATATAAACTGAATATTGATAAATCTAAAATCTGAAATAACAAACTGTAAATTCTGATATGATATTCTGGAGCTATACGATATCATATGTGAAGATATACAATAATATAAATTTATTTATATTTAATTTAATAATATTTAAATATATTTATATATTTAAATGGGTCATCCAGAGCTTTAAAAATAGCCACTTTTGCAAATGAAGTCAGAATTCGACGAAACTAATTTTGTTGGATCCGCAATGTCAAATAGTTGTTAGATTTCCAGTTTCGTGATTTTTAGAGTCACTGTGTGGCCGTACGGATTTTTAGAGTTAGAAACAGTCAGTATTTTGACAGTTAAAAATACGCTTTGTGAGCATACGGAGTCAGAATTCGACGAAACCAGTTTCGTTGGGACCGTAATGTCGAACTCTAGCTACATGTCCAGTTTGGTGATTTTTGAATATCGTATGTGATCATATGAATTTTTAGAAGATAAATATAGACAATGATTGGTTATTTATGAATAAAATATTCAAAAATAAAATATCTAGATATTTTTCCTATAAATATCTAACACTTATCTCCCTAAAACCTAATTCAACTCATTCTAAAGTCAACCAAATTTCCGCCGTTCTTCTTTATCTCTTACAGCAGCATTTCGATCCTCATGAAAATCAAAAACAAATCGTATAAAATTCCTAAAATCTTAAAGCAAGGATATTTGAACTTCTGAAATCCTCTTCTTCAATTCCACCTTAGTCTTCAGACGTGCGATGCACAATTTGGGGCATGCGGAAGTTAACATCGACTTAGGGTTTTCGATGGTGGATGATGTAAGTGTTGAATCGCAAATCCAAGTGTAGTTTCGAACTCGTGGTAAGAAGTAGAGTCGCTGGTGGATTTTTGGTGAAGTACGGCATTAATTAGGGTCGCTCGATCCTGTAGCGTGGCCATCGAAACCCGTAGACGCGACTGCCATTTCCCAGATCGAGTAGCACGAGAGCGGTACCAAGTGAAAGAGAATTTGAAGGAGATTATAGTGGTGATAATTGTTTGGGTTTCGGTTGATGAATGGAGGGGCGTTTGAGGTTGAAAATGTTGGCAAATGGTGAATGGCGCTTGCGTCTGCTGTGTGGTGTTCGGGGAAGAAGAGAACGTGGATGGATATTGGAGAATTGGGCCAAAATAAGGTGAAGCCCACTTATTTAAAATAATATTAACTTATTTAATTTAATAATGTATATAACTTCAAAAATGTGTATCTTCTACATACGATATCAGATTCACGAACCGTAAGTTGCGTTGGGACCGTATGGACGAGAGCTTCACAATGAAGCTGACTAGAAGTGGATTCGAGCTCATCTGAATTTACGGCGAATTTAATTGTTCGATTCAAATCAAAACAAACAGTTTATCGTTCTTTAACGATGAACTGCAAATGTGAGTAAAACTCACCAACTCTGAACAATTCTATTTTTACAACGTATTCTTAGAATTGTTAAATATTGTTTGTTTGACTGTGTGTTGATTGTTTGATTGAACTGCTAGTCAGTTAGTGAAAATTATATATATATAAATATATATATATATAAATATATATATATATAAACCATTAAATATTTATATATTGATTCTGCTATCAGAATAATTTATATTGAAATGAAAGTGATGATAATCATATTGTGTAACATCTGTGGATGCAGGGAGACAGGTTGGAGGAATCTTACTGGATTCCTCAACAGTTATTTTGTTTTTCATATATCGTTATATGATGTGTTATAAAATCTGTGGGCAATTATATGTGCTTGGACGATATTGAACATCGTGATTTGATATGATTGAATACCATAACATACCGAAATGTTGATAAGGGGATTTTCAAAGTGATATTGAAAATAGAATATTTATAAAATGGGATATTTATAAATAAGAGATATTTATAAAGTGGAATATTTATAAATAAGAAATGTTTATAAATTGGAATATTTATAAATAGGAGAAATTCAAAAAGGAAATAATTACAAACCATTTTCTTATTGAATGGAAAGGCCTGTGTGGCGGGTTTGGGGATTTTCCCGATGCTCTCGTTACAAAGGAGGTTATGGCGAATTTTTCAGAGAATTTAAGGAGTTAGAATATTTCAAGAATAAATTTGAAAAGGAAATATTTGTAAACCATTTACAAATAGAATTGAAAAGGAAACGTTATAAAAAGGAAATCATTTTTAAAGTGTAGAACCGTTATTTAAAAGTAAATCTTTTCAAATGAATAAAACGTTGTTAAAAAGGAAATCTTTATAAAGTGAATAAAGTAAATCGAATATGGTATTCGAAAGTTAGTAAAACGAATATGCTATTCGAAAGGGGTTAGTCGAGTCGAGTTAGTTGAATAGAGTTAACTAGTTCAGTAGAGTTAACCAGTTCAGTAGAGTTAACCAGTTCAGTAGAGTTAACCAGTTGGGTTAAGTAAGTCAAGTTAACCAATTGGGTTAAGTAAGTCAAGTTAACCAATTGGGTTAAGTAAGTCAAGTTAACCGGTTGAGTTAAGTAAGTCGAGTTAATCAAGTCGAGTTGATCGAGTTAAAGTTACTCAGTTAGAGTTAATCGATTAGAGTTAGAGTTAATCAGTTAGAGTTAATCGAATTTAGTTATTCGAAAAGGAGTTATCGATTAGTTAAATCGAAAGGAGTTATCGAATTTAGTTATTCGAAAAGGAGTTATCGATTATTTAAATCGAAATGAGTTATCGAATTTAGTTATTTGCAAAGGAGTTATCGATTAGTTAAATCGAAAGGAGTTATCGAATTTAGTTATTCGAAAAGGAGTTATCGATTTGTTAAATCGAAAGAGGAGATTATCGAATATCGTTTATTCGAGAGGAGATTATCGAATATAGTTTATTCGAAGGAGTTATCGATTTTTAGTTAATCGAAGTGAGTTATAGGATATTAGTTAAATCGAAGGAGTTATCGAATGTAGTTATTCGATGGAGTTAATCGATTAGAGTTAAATCAAATGAGTTGATCGAATATAGTTTATTCGAAGTAGAGTAGTCGAATATTGGTTATTCGAAGTGAGTAGTCGAATATTGGTTATTTGAAAAGGGGAGTTATCAAATCGAAAAGAGTAAAGGAGTTAATCGAATATAGTTTATTCAAAAAGAGAAAAGTAGTTAATCGAATATAGTTTATTCGAAAAGAGAAAAGGAGTTAATCGAATATAGTTTATTCGAATAGAGTTAGAGGAGTTATCGAATATAGTTTATTCGACAGGAGTTAAGTGAATAGTTAGGTTAAACTAAGTGAATTAGTTAAGTGAATTGGTTAAGTTAACCAAAGTGAATTAGTCGAGTTAATCAAAGTGATTAGTTCAGTCAATCGAGATAAGTAAATCAAGTTAGGTTAATCGAGTTGAATTAGTCAGTCGAGTTAATAAATTGAGTTAGTCAAACCAAGTAAAACCAGTTAGAGTTGATCGGTTAGAATTAACCAGTTAGAGTTAATCAATCAGAGTTAATCAAATAGAGTTAAGTAAAATTAGAACTGACTAGAGATTAGTAAATTGAATGGTTTTCTAAGTGCCTATCTGATGTTGGTTTCGGCCTTCGGGATTTATACTTAGGGAATTGTTCTCATACAAGTTCACAGTCAGGGACTGATAGTTGTGGAAGAATAGTGATACGGGAATAAGCTATGGAAATGTTTTCCAGTGTTAATAACGTATATTTTCAAAATATAGAAAATAAGGAAATGTGAATATATATATATACACATATATATATATATGTTTGATGATTGGATCGGTATTTCCATTTGGAAATAAGATCATTGTTTGCACACGGACATGTTTTCATTTGATAGTTAAATCACAGACTATCGAAGTTTTGACCATTTTTAACTTTGTTAATATGGAGAGACTGGTTGGATTATTATCCAAAGAACCACTCAATTGTGGCATAAGCGTTGCGAATCATTTATGCCAATGATAATTGAAGACGGAGTAAAATGCAAGGGCTGTTGTATAAGTCTTAGATAACAGTGACTAAGATGGATATACTGAATAGTGCCTTCGGTTTGTCCAGTCCCAGGACAACTTGTATGGACGAAGGTATGACAGAGTATATCCAATGGATCGCATAAGTTGATCTGTTCAAATGTATTCACGTTTGGTGGCGGAGGAATTCGTTTCTCTGAGCTGTATACCCGTGTTATTTTTGGATAAATCAATTTGTGATTTTGCGGGTATGACGATGTGACATTCTAAGTGAATGAGGATGACTTGTGTTGATGAATGTCTGACAGAGTATTTCCAGAAAGGTCACCTGCATTGATTTCTTCAACTTTACCAAGAGTGGAAGCGGGGAAGGAAACTTCTTTAGCTAACACGTAACGTACTATTGTAGACGCCAATTAGTGATTTTCGATGGATCTGACAATGTAGCATTCGAAGTGAATCTGATGTAATGATAAAGCGTAGCTTCTAGCCTCATCAACCGGTAAATGACAGAAATCGGGCAGGCAGCATGGCTAAGTCGGTCGCACCGAAGTAGTGTGTATAATCACCTATCTAGAGAATATTCTTTTGTTTCTTAAATCTATCAATGCTGTCCCATATATATATACGGGAACGGTTGCTGATCCCAACCGTTGGTGATATACATTCGATACACTCAAGCAAAATGAGTGGTCAGTCATGTGTGGCTGAGTTACAAGATGTTCTTGTTGAACTCCAGTGTATCGTTCCTAGATTACACTGATCGGAAGGTGGTTCCATACCTTGTCGTAGTTGGAAATCCATTATCCAAATGCTTGCGATTTTGATTGTATACTATATATGTAGAACGTGAGATGAAAGCGTTTCTGCTAGTTGATATCTATTTGTACATAGACATTATTATAATATCAAAAGGTTTTTGATATAAAGATATTTTGGATTCTCATAAGGGAAAAACCCATTCCGTTCTGCGGCGTGGTCTTATGAGATATCGTTTACTTGTTCATATACCTGTTTAAACTGTTTTACTCATACCAGTCCCATGACTGACCGAGAGTTTACTTTGTTGTTTTCCCTAAACTCTTGGGTGTCCAATTTTGTACGGCCAGTCAAGTAGTCGGGATTTACAGATACTTAAAGAGCTGGAGCAGGAGGCTTCAGGAACATATAGCTATAGTTTATTTCCGCTGTGTTGTAATTGCTGTACTCTGATAAGTGCTATTGTATACATAACTGTTATATTTCAAAGTTATGTTATCTATTATATGTTATTCGTTCCGCTGTGAGGTTCGTGTTACTCTGATGTTGTGCTCTTCTTCTTCTTCTATTCTAAGTTTCTATCTTATCTATTCTCACCTTCTAATTTCTTTCATGAATTACCAGGATTTTTCGATGTTTTGGTTATCGACATCGAGCTTATGTCGATAACCAAAGTCGCTAAAAATCCGGGTCGTTACAAAAGGCCATTGTTCCACCAACACCAACGCACAAGTGGAAAAATGACAATTTGACAATGAAGCCAATGGTCAGTAAAGTTGACAGATTTCATGTGTATAGCATGCGTTTGAAGTAAGACATCAATAGTGTAGACACAGTACAACATATAAACTAGCAACATCTTAAACATCAGACAATAGCACATCCAAAACCATGCCATTATGTTTAGTTTATTTTAAAATTAAAATACTTGAACCGAGATTTAATCGCGAGTGAGATGCTCACCTTTGATCGCGATGGCTTTACACGAAAAGCAGAGGTCTTGATTGGAGAGCCTCCGGTCGATTACAGCTGAGATTTTCGAAGTGGTGCTGAGATCCATCAGAAAGGCAATGACTTGGGGTCTTTGACGATGGTGCCATTGCTGATTACAGCGATCAAAGCTCGAAGGCAAAGTCACGAGCGGTGGAAGGAGGACACGATTTGGGGAGGAGGCAGATTTAGGGCTTCGGCCATTGTCAAATGAAGAAAGAAAGGATTGATTTAGGCTGAAGAGGATTTAAGGAATTTCGTGAATTTCTACTTTGCGATTTGGCTTTGGCATGGATTTTCAAAGAAGAAGTTATAGAGATAAGAACGATGTCCATCAGTAGAGGTACAAGGTTGCAGTGTACAAAATAAATAGGACAACGCGTTTTCATCTGGTGAAGGTAACGTATTAGGATAGAATTACTTGGGAAATTTAACATTAATTGTAACGTAAATAATTTTTGAACACTCCATATTCATACCATAAATAGTCTCCAAATACAATAAAAATTATGCGTACTTCTTCATCTTTGCGTCATGAATCCAATAAAAATATTTCGATTGTAAGTTGAATTCATTTGTATACGATGATATTTTTAATTTAATTATTTATCGATTTACTAATTTAATCTCGTTTGTCCTCCAATAACTCTGTTCATTTCCAAATTTTGAGACGTTAAATTTCAATTCCTTCATATATACAAATACACACATATTCAAGCCAATTTCCCATATATTTAAACAAATACAATCTCTTATTTATTTATCGTTTATTTTAAATTCAACCACTTATATTTCTCTATCGAATTTAAAATTCAATTCAAATACTCGACCAAATTTAATTCAATATACAAAAACAAATATTTGATTCTCAACTAACTATTGAATTCAATTCATATTCAAAACCATATATTTGATTTTTTATTTCTAACCCAAAGATCAATATAAAATTTATTATCAATAATTAAATCCTTAATTCCAATTCCAATTGTCGAAATTTCTAGGCCCTTACATTATATAGGCATAAATTTAGGGGGAGTATTTTATAAGGTATAGATAGATTTCGGATTCAGGGGGAGTACTTCACTTTAATATAGGAATTATTTATCTAATTATAGGATTTAAGGGGAGTAGTTTTGGAATTCCTTTTTGATAATGCCAAAGGGGGAGAAATTATAAAATATAGACATAGTCTATAGGATTCATATAGACAGGGGGAGTATTTGAAGGATCAGCATCAATGATATTTTATAAACTAAGGTTGTCATCATCAAAAAGGGCGAGATTGTTGGAGAATGGAGTCTTGATGACATCAACCTTATTTCGATTCTCATTGATTATAAAATATATACTAACACTTTATGTATAGAATATATATATATACACACATATATATACATATATGCAGGAATTATATATAGGAAATATTACTGAAGACTGTACATTTAAAGATGATAGAGATTCATAATTTAGAGTAATATCAAGACTCATAAGTATTCAAGATACCAAGAGTTCAAGAGTTCAAGATTAATATAGTTATAGAGTCTAGATTTTGTAAGGCTCTAAATAGCACTCCAGGTTCAATTTCAAATTCTGATTTTCAAATTCCTCGAATTCTATCCTCAATTCTCTCTATTTTATTTTTTCTATATTTTCTATTTTATCTTTGTTTTGCAAACTTAATTTTTATGTATATATAATTCTATACTTTATATTTATATATAGTTTAAAACCTTATAATTTTATAAATATGTTTATATAGTTTAAATTTATGTTTTCATATGTTTTTCTACTTTATAATATTAATTTACAACACTATATTTTTATTCAACAATTTCCAGAATTATATTTATATCAAAACACTTGAAATATGTCGACATATAGAAAACGCTATGTCGACATATAACTGTCAAAAATTTAAATTTGAAAGGAAGTGTCTTTTCACCATTCGAAATGTATCAGAAACGCTGCAACCTTTCACACACTATAAAAAGGGCTTGAATTCAAATTTTTAATCATCTCTTCTTCTACACTTTTACTCTCTTTCATTATATAGTTATTCTTAATCATTTTTATGATTTCTACACTTATACTCTACCGAATTCAATTCCATTTTGATCAAACTTCTTCTCTCTACACTATCTTCTCATCTCTCTCTGAATAGATTGCTATTGAAGAGTTATAGGGTTGTTTGTAATTTGTTTGGGTTGAGTAAAGGAATCAGTGGTATCCCTTGTAGCCGTAAAATCAAGGACGGGTAATCGGTGGTATCCTTTGTAGCCGTGAAATCAAGGAGGTTGGAATCGGTGGTGTCCCTTATAGCCGTGAAATTAAGGAGGTTGTAATTGGCTATTGATATAGTAATCAAACTCTGTGCAATCCAGCGTTGCATGGGACTGGACGTAGGAGCAATCCATGCCAATATAAAATTCGATGTGTTCTTTCCTTTTCTGCATTTTTACTTCTGTTTATTTTGCATCAGTGTTTGAATCTGTATCTGTGATTGTGTTTATGGTGTTTGATTCATTCTGTAATACACATAAGTTTTAGATTTTGTTTAGATTCCTAAAACACTATTCAACCCCCTCCAATATTTGTTTTTCCTTAACGATCCAGTCTGCAATCCCTAATAGGGATGCCGTTAACCGTGTAGCGGTTGCAGATTTCAATGCCTTCATCATCAGTTCGCATCTATCTAAAGTCTCTTTCGTTGGTTCAACTTTCACTTGGTGTAATAACCAAGACGGGCCTAACCGGATTCTTTCTAGACTTGATAGAATTTTCGGCTCGGAAAGTTGGTTCAACCTTCCATTCTCTTTCTCTGTTTCTCATCTGCATTGGTCCTTCTCGGAAAATGCCCCTATGCTTCTCAGCTGCACTCCACATACTTAAGCTGGCCCTTCCTCTTTTATGTTCCAGAGTATTTGGAGATCTCATCACTCATTTCATCGGGTTGTGGAAGATCCTTGGACCTCCCAGGGAGTTGGCTCGCCTTCTGTTGTGTTTTCTCGTAAGCTTAAGCGTCTAAAGGCTTGCCTCAAGTCTTGGAACATGAAAGTTTTCAGGAACATTTTCGACCTTGTCTGAGCGGCCAAAGAGATCCTTATTCTAGCATAAGTTTCTTTCGATGAAGTTCCCTCCCCTGCTAACAAGGAGGCATGGGCTATTGTAGTGTCCCGAAATTTTGGTACAATTTGAACTGACCAAATAACACAAGTCCAATCCAAATTACACTAGAAACCAGAAAACTAATAGAAAGAAAACAGAGGGTGAGAATAGATAAGATAGAAACTTAGAATAGAAGAATAAGAAGAACACACAACATCAGAATAAACACGAATCTCACAGCAGAACGAACAATATATAATAGATACCTAACTTTTGAAATAAAACTAGTATATGTATCCAGTAACATTATCAGAGTACAACACTTACAACACAGCAGAAATAATTATAGCTACATAATCCTGAAGCCTCCTGCTCCAAGCTCTCCAAATATCTGTAAAATCCTGACAACTTGACTTCCCATACAAAATTGGGCACCCAAGAGTTTAGGGAAAACAAAACAAAATAAACTCCGGGACTGTCATGGGACTGGTATGAGTAAACAATTTAAAACAGTTTGGAAAATAACGATATCTCATAAGACCACGCCGTATAACAGAACGGATTTTCCCCTTATGAGAATCCAAATCAATTTTATTTAACTTTCAGATCATTTTGAAAGAAACAATGATCTTTTATATCAAAAATCTTTTGATATTATAATAGTGTCTATCAACCATAGTATAATAATCATCTTGCAGAACGCTTTCATCTCACGTTCCATATATATAGTATACAATCAAAACCGCGAGCACTTATTGGGTAATGGATTTCCAACTATGACAAGGTATGGAACCACCTTCCGATAGTTTACCTCTAGAAAGGAATACACTGGGTTCAACAAGAACATCTTGCAACCCGGTCACACATGACCGACCACCCATTTCTCCTGAGTGTATCGAATGTATATCACCAACGGTTGGGGTCAACAACCGTTTCCCGAATGGGACAGCATCAACAATAGATTATAGAATGAAATGAATATCTCTAGATAGGTGATAATACACCCTAATTGGCAGACAACTACTTAGCCATGTTGCTTGAGGCTGGAGACCACGCTTATCTTTGAAGATCACACATTTATTCACTTTGAATGTCACATCGTCATACCCGCCAAGTCACAAATTGATTTCCCCAAAAATACAATGGGTATACAGCTAAGAGAAACTAATTCCTCCGCCATCAAACGTAAATTCATTTGAAGAGATCAACTTACGCGATCTATTAAATATACTCTGTCGGAAATTCTTCCATACGGGTCGTCCGGGGACTGGACAAACCGAAGGTACTATTCTGTAAACAGGACAGCACTTGCACAACTCCATCTTCGATTATCTTCATCATATTTGATCACAACGCTAACGCCCATACAGAGTGGCTTTCAGATAATGAATCTGATCTCGGTCTCTCCATATTGACGATGGAAACATGGTCAAAAACTTCGAAAGTCGATGAGTTAACTATTAAAGAAAAACACGTGTGCAAATAATGATATTATTTCCAGATGGAAATTCTATCGATCAATCATCATTTAGCGTTTATCTCTTTAGTTCATTAATTTGTTTATTTCTTGTTTCCATATATTCAACATTTTTTATTTTCTAAATTTCAAAAGTATCTGTTATTAATCATTGGAAAACATTTCCATCTCTTTTCACGTATCACTGTCATTCCAATATTCTTTATCATCAAATATTTCATTTTCTATGATTAGAAAATATCTCTGATTATATTTGGAAAACGTTTCCAAAACTCATTTATCGGATTTTAAACAGACGTTTAAATAAAACATCGCTATGCCACTCAAAACATTGCACTGATTAACTAATTTCACTTAACCAAACTTCAATATCGAACCTTAACCATTCCTTAGTTAAAAAAGAAGTCAATCAAGTTGGGGTAAAATTACCTCTCAGACCTTAACTGAACAACATTTCTAACTTCGAAATAGACAAAGTTCACCATCTAAATCTTTAGCAAACTTCCTTACGAAACTCTTGGATTCTATTTACGAATCCACTTCTTTATAGAAAAACATTGATTATAACTATAGCATTATAATCCCTACTTCTTAAATATCTAACTCCAAAATATAACTCGATTAACTCAAATCAATTAACCCTAACTCCATTAACTTTAACTCGATTAACTTTAATCCATTAACTCTTATCACTTAACTCCTTTTAAATAAACTATATTCGATAACTCCTTTAACTCAATTCGACTAAACTATATTCGATTAACTCCTCTAACTCTATTCGAATAAACTATATTCGATTAACTACCTTAACTCCATTCAAATAAATTATATTCGATTAACTCCTTTAACTCGATTCGAATAAATTATATTCGATTAATTCCTTTAACTCTATTTGAGTAAACTATATTCGGTTAACTCTCTTTGAATAACTAATATTCGATTAACTCTTTTCGAATAACTAATATTAGACAACTTTTTTCGAATAACTAATATTCGATTAACTCCTTTCAAATAACTAATATTCGATTAACTCCTTTCGAATAACTAATATTAGATAACTCCTTTCGAATAACTAATATTCGATTAACTCCTTTCGAATAACTAATATTCGATTAACTCCTTTTGAATAACTAATATTCGATAACTCCTTTTGATTAACTAATATTCGATTAACTCCTTTCGAATAACTAATATTCGAATAACTCCTTTCGAATAATTAATATTCAATTGACTCCTTTCTAAAACTAATATTCGATAACTCCTTTCGAATAACTAATATTCGATGACTCCTTTCGAATAACTAATATTTGATAACTCCTTTCGAATAACTAATATTCGATTAGCTCCTTTCGAATAACTAATATTCGATTAACTCCTTTCGAATAACTAATATTCGATTAATTCTCTTCTTCGAATAACCTTATTCGATAACTCTTTCTTCGAATAAACTATATTCGAATAACTCTAATCCGACTAACTCTAATTCAATCAACTCTTTTCGAATAACTAATATTTGCCTAACTCTTGTTCGATTAACTCTATTTGAATAACTCTAGTTCGATTTAACTCTAATCGATTAACTCTAACGGATTAACTCTAACTGGTTAACTCTAACTGGTTAACTCTAACTGATTAACTCTAACTGGTTAACTCTAACGGGTTAACTCTAACTGGTTAACTCTAACTGGTTAACTCTAACTGGTTAACTCTAACTGGTTAACTCTAACTGATTAACTCTAAATGGTTAACTCTAACTGGTTAACCCTATCCAATTTACTCTTCGTCCATATTTAGTTCAAATATCGATGTTGAAATCGATTCTTACTTCTCTATATAACTCCTGACTTATATATTATATTTATCCAATGATAAATATTTTATTTAATTTATACAACCTTATTTATAAATTATTCTTCTTACTTTATCTGTTAAAATAGATTTCTCTTAAATTTTCACTTTGAATTCATATTCTGTTATATCCGTGTGCGAAGCACGGGTCTAAACCTTCCTAGTGTAAAATTCTCTTTTTATACAATTCTATTCAATTTTCAAGTGTTTCCTTTTATAATCTATTTATTTTCAAAATAAATATTTCCTTTATAATTCTATTTATTTTCTAAATAAATATTTCTTTTCCTATTTGTGTAATGACCCGTATTCTACGCATCATAGGATCGTAGGATATTCATTTCTTTCACATACGAAGTCGTATGGTCATGTAACTTTGGGAGATGACTATTGTGGTCATTTCCCATGTTCATGATTTTTCCCGATTTTTAAATGACCATTTTACCCCTAGTTGGCACTGTTTTGGCCATAACTTTTGACTGGAAAGGAATTTTGACCTGAAACCACTACCATTGACTCCGGATGATGGTTTACAATTCCGTAGAGTGATCACATTAGCCAAACGGACTCACCGTTTGGGAGATATGGCTGAAAAAAGTTTCAGATGGTGAAAAACAGCTTAATTGGGCTTAACCGGGTGATTAGCAGCTAGGCCCAGAGGGGAATTTCGGGTTTAGAGGTATAGGAGGACTGATTATGGTTAGGAAATCACTTTCATTTCAGTTTTGAGCCGCCACAAACCTTCTTGAGACCTTGGTAATGGCTTCCATCCTCTAAAACCACTCCAAAACACATTTTTAGTGAAGATTAAGCCTAAACTACATCAAAACAAGGCCTAATAGCATCAGAGCAAGGTTGGAGCTGCTGCTATACATAGGGATTCGACCCAAACAGAGAGTATTTCAGATTTGGTGTTTTATTTTGTGGCAAAGGTGAGTGATAGCATCGTTTTGACACTAATTACAGTTAATTAAGGGTGATTAGTGAAGATTATCGAATTGATACACTAATAAATTCTGGAAAAATGTTTAGAAATTCTTAAATAATATTTTATGCCTCTGTTAGAAATTTGGTTCGATTTGGTTAAGTTTTATTAATTCTATGATTAGTTTTATTTAATCATGCTTAAGGGAAAATAAGGGGATTTTGGGCATCTTTGATCCATTTTGACATGTAAATTCATTGTTTTGGTGTTTGTGGTTAGTTTGCTATGTTGCTATGACTCTATGGTGTGTTTTATGATTGATTAGAAGTGTTAGATTTGCCAAAAACGCCGTCGAATGGCGTAAATTACTTGCTGGAAGAGTTGCAGAAAAGTGCAGGTTCTGGACCGGATCGGATCGGATATGGAGGCTCGGATCGGATGAGTTGAACTGGGCAAGGGATCTGATCGGATCGGAACTTGACACTTGAGACAATTGGCAAAAAGGAAGGCCATGCTAATTGAACTGGGATCGGATCGGATAAAGGAGGAGAGATTGGATCGACTTAAGGACGAAGGGCTCAGATCGGATCGACTGAAGGATGAAGGGCTCGGATTGAAGTAAGGCGAAGGAATCGGATCGGAGCAAATGAAGGAACGAGGGAGCGGATCGGAGTGGAAGCACGAACTGGAAGGGAGTTGGCACCCGACCCGACCCGGAGGAGGACACCCGACCCGACCCGAAGTAGAATACCCGACCCGAACCGATGCGACACTGTGGACCCGAACCGAACCGCTACAGGAGAAGACTACGAACCGACCCGAAGTAGAGGACCCGACCCGAACCGATGGCTAGGAGGAGAACCTGACCTGACCCAGTATTAACCAATAACCCAAGATGCAAAGGTAGTCCAATATGGGAAGTTAGAGCTCAGGATCTAGTTGGGAACCAATGAGTTCACTTCATGATTGAGCTTTGCTGCGGGACATGTGCCAAGGGGCAGTCGATGTTTATGACTTTGGATCACTATGTATGGGAAGTACGTGAACGGATTCAGGGCTGCAATGGCCTAGGTACGACTAAAGGGCTATAGACCAATGAAGTGGGGTCATTTGTAAAGATTTGGTCATGACTCCATGTGGTAAGCTTGGTAGTAGCAGTAGTTGTACAAGTTGAACTCCGTCACTGCTTCAATGGGTCTAGTGATTGACAGTGGTGGACATCGTATGCATTACACACGGAGTGAGAGATGTGAGGATCGTTGCTATGGATGATTTTTTTGCTATCATTATGACATGCACACCCCACCCCCATATTCTTTCACTATTTATTATGGCACTTTAGAGTATTGTACGGTATGTGGTACTAACTCTTTGGTTGCAGGTCCAGGTTCAGGTATGGTTTAGTATACCTGTTATTATTCTATTTAGATGCTTATCGCTCATACCAGGCTTTATGTCTGACCCAGAGTTTTATGTCTCCTCTTATTACTCTGGGTGCTCACATGAGCAGACTAGAGACAGGTTAGCTGGTGATGCACGGGTAGATGATCCGGAGACGAGCAGGAGGCTTCCACGTAATATATACATAGTATTCTCCCTGTGTTGTTGAAGATCACTGCTTGGGCATTAGTGGTGTATCTTCTACTTTAGCTTTCTTCTGTTTAGAGATAGTAAATTTGGAAAGTTGTAATAAGCTGTATTTGGATTTCCGCTGCTCTGATGTCATTGTTAATTTTATTTATCAGCTTATGCACTGTCTCGCCTGTTTTATGTCAAGTATGTTATTATTATTATATTTTACTCCATGCACTGTGAGACATTCTACAGGTTCTTGATTAGTTCGTTCCCTTCTTTCCTTTCTTCTGACGACCGTCCCGTGCTAGTCGGGCATGTGTACAGCGCACTTTCGGAGGAAATGCAGGCTGGTGTGGGGCGGGCCGTCACACTTGGTATCGGAGCTCTAGGTTGCATAGTTAACTTAGGGAAGTTATCAGGAAGAGATAATATACGTATACGAGAGAGCGTATTTGTGATTACTTTGGTTTTTAAAAGCTATATATATACTATTACTAGTATAAGGATGAAGTCGTACTGCACTAGCACCACTATGGTCTCCAAGGAAGGGATAGCTGTGGATCCCGCGAAGGTAGTATCCATCCAAGATTGGAAGGTTCCGAGGAATGCTACCGAGGTGAGGAGTTTCTTGGGGTTGGCTGGCTACTATAGGAAGTTTATCAAGGACTTCGCGAAGATATCAGCCCCATTAACTCGCTTGACAAAGAAGAATCTATTCTTCGCATGGGACGTAGATTGTGATGATGCGTTCCAACTATTAAAGAGAGCTTTAACCACAACTCCAGTCTTAGTGTTGCCAGATGGGAGTAAGCCATTTGTTGTTTATACCGATGCTTGTGGGACAGGACTAGGCGCAGTCTTAATGCAAGAGGGAAGGGTAATAGCCTATGGGGGAAGGCAGTTGAGAAAGCATGAGAAAAATTACCCTACCCATGATCTAGAGTTGGCCGCTATTGTTTTCGCGCTTAAGACTTGGCGCCATTATCTTCTTGGCGAGAGATTCGAATTGTTCACTGACCACAAATCATTGAAGTACTTGTTTTCTCAGAAGGATTTGAACTTGAGACAGCAAAGGTGGATGGAGTTCTTAGCATCCTATGATTTCGAGATAGCGTATACCCCTGGCAAGGGTAACGTGGTGGCGGACGCCTTGAGCAGAAAAAGGTTGTCCTTGAGTCCATTGTTCGTGGAACGACGAAGCTTGGAATTTATCTCGATGTTTGATTTCAGACCTTCCGTTGACTTTGTACCCGGTTTGCTAGCCTCCTTAGAGGTCAGACCTACTCTTTTGGGACGGATTGGCGAGGCACAGCGGGACGACCCACAGTTGGTTGAGTTGGTAGAGAGGCTCATAAGGGGGGAGTCGTCCAGCCATTTGAGTAGGTACACCCTAGATGATAGGGGGTGCTTGCGTAGAGACGGTATACTTTGTGTACCGCAAGACGAGGGTCTGAGGAAGGCTATTCTTGATGATGTGCATCGTTCAAAGATGACCATTCATCCTGGTGGCGACAAGATGTACCAAGACATGAAGCGAGTTTTCTTTTGGGCCGATATGAAGAAAGATGTGGCCGAGTATGTCACTAGATGCTTGGTGTGCCAACAACTGAAAGCGGAGCAAAAGAAACCTGGTGGGTTGCTTCACCCATTGGAAGTTCCGCAATGGAAGTGGGATAGCGTCTCGATGGATTTTATTGATGGGTTACCAAGATCGAGGAAGGGTAATACGGGAATTTGGGTTGTGGTAGACAGACTTACTAAGAGCGCTCATTTCTTACCCATGAAGAGCAAGAGGACTGCTCCATGGCTAGCTTCAGTTTATCTTCCAGAGATAGTTCGGTTGCATGGGGTACCTTCTAGCATAGTGAGTGATCGAGATCCTATCTTCACTAGCGAGTTTTGGAAAAGTTTGCAAGAGGCGGTAGGGACTCAGTTGTGTTTGAGCACCGCATATCATCCTCAGACGGACGGCCAGACCGAGAGGGTGAATCGTGTTCTAGAAGACCTTTTGAGGCTATGTATCTTAGATTTTGGAGGTACATGGGAAGAGCATCTTCCATTGGTGGAGTTCGCGTATAATAACAGCTTTCATTCTAGTATTGGTATGGCTCCTTTCAAAGCTCTGTATGGAAGGCCTTGTCGATCACCTACATGTTGGTGGGAATCTACGGATAAGATCTTGCTTGGGCCTGATATGGTTAGAGAGACTTTGGAAAAGATTGATTTGATTCGAAGAAGGATGAAAGCAGCGCAAGATAGGTAGAAATCTTACGCGGATAAGAGGAGGACGGATTTGGAGTTTGATGTTGGGGGCATGGTCTTTGTCAAAGTATCTCCATTACGGAATGTTGTTCGCTTTGGGTCCATTGGGAAGTTAGCACCAAGATTTGTAGGACCGTTTCCTATTAAGGAAAGGATTGGACGGATGGCATATAGAGTGGATTTACCCGAGAGACTTAGTGGGGTACATGACGTATTCCATGTGTCACATTTGAGGAAGTGCCTACATGAGACTGCAGAGGTGGTAGAGCCGAGCTTGCTTAGAGAAGTGGAGGTAGAGCGTGATGCGACTATTCGACGAGCTCCTACCTGCATCCTTGGGTCAGAGATTAGGAAGTTGAGAAACAGAGAGGTTCGACTAGTCAAAGTGCAATGGGGAGAGGATGAGAGCAATGCTACTTGGGAGACAGAAGCGAAGAAGCGTTCATTGTACCCATTCCTTTTTGAGGGTATGTCTTTTAACTTCTCCTTTATCGTTTGTCTAGTACTTATCTTATCTTTAGTATGTCCTCTCATTAGTACCTTTGACCTTTAGATAGGGTAAACCTATGGTTGAAACATGTGTTTGAGACATGTTATGTTTGATGGATGCGTGTGGATGCAAGTGTTTGCTAGTGGTTGCTCGTGGATGCATATACACACACTTTAGGCACTAGATCGGCTCAGTCACTTCATATTGCATATTGCATATAATTGTGTGTAGGTAGCTATATTAATGGATGTATAATGGTTGTGTTATCATATGGATGATGCATTTTGGTGTATGGTTGTGCACACATGTAGAAATAGTATGTGCCGATAGGATTCTTTCGCATACATATTGGATGCATGGCACTATCATGGTTTGCATTAAGGAGGTCAACTGAATCAGTAGACCGCCTAATTTTGCATTAGACAGGGAACATATACACACACTCTTTGCATATGTTCATACAGCATTAGAAACTCTAAGGACAATGGATGCCAGTGTTTGATGGTTTGAGTAGATGGTTGTTTGGTTGGTAGGATACGTTCTTCTTGACTTAGAGATTTCAGGGACGAAATCCTTTAACTAGGGGAGAATGTAACACCCTGTATGTTGAATAACTTGCTATAATATAAAACAGGGCAGAATTAAATTTTAAAATCTGAATCAAGGGAAACGGGCTATGCCATTGCGTTCGTCTCGGAAAAATACGCGAAATAGAGTCCGAGTTTTCGAAAATCGGAGTCCGTATGACCCAGTTAAGGCCCGAAGAAGTTTTCAGAAAATTCAAAACAGATTTAAAATATTCAGATTTCACATTTCAGAAGAGGCGGGAAAATTCCCGCCAGACAGAGGGTGTCGACCCTAGGGTCGACATGGGTGTCGACCCCCCCTAGGGGTCGACCCAGGGGTCGACCCCCCCTGTCGGCCTGTGTGACCTGGGTGCACTGATTTGGGATTTGGGCTATGGTTGGTGGCTAGTGACGAGGTCTGACGGCTCCAATCTGATTTAGGGTTAATCTAATGGCCTAAAACACTTAACTAATCTATAAATACACCCTGAGACTACCCTAATTCATACTAAAATTGGAGACAACGTCGTTATGCCGTCAAAATGCAACTAGAAGGAGCCACCAACAAATTAAAGAGGAAGATAGCTTCTCAAATCAACTTCTAATCAACTCTAGCAACTTAATCTTCTTCTTAGGAGTGCTAATCAACAAATTGTGAGTACTATAGCCTTAATGACCAATTGTTGAAATGATTATGATAGGATATAATGAGGTTATGGCTATGAATGTGGATCAATGCAAGTTATGTTATCATATGCTATGTGTTCATGATGTTATGCAAGTTATGCAAGTCATATGCTATGTGTTATGCAAGTTATGCAAGTCATATGCTATGAGTTCATGATGCTAGTTATGCAAATCACTATGATAAACATTGATCCATTATGACACCATGATTATGCAAGTTTGGTGTATGATTATATGCAAGTTCATATATGACATGTTATGCAAGTTTGGTGTATGATTATATGCAAGTTCATATATGATATGTTATGCAAGTTTGGTGTTTGATTATATGCAAGTTCATATATGACATGTTATGCAAGTTTGGTGTATGATTATATGCAAGTTCATATATGACATGTTATGCAATTTTGGTGTATGATTATATGCAAGTTCATATATGACATGTTATGCAAGTTTGGTGTATGATTATATGCAAGTTCATATATGATATGTTATGCAAGTTTGGTGTTTGATTATATGCAAGTTCATATATGACATGTTATGCAAGTTTGGTGTTTGATTATATGCAAGTAACATGTGCAAGTTTACACCTTTGTATGATATGCATACATATGCAAGTTAACCCCTTTGTATGTCATACATACATATGCAAGTTTACCCCTTTGTTTGACATAAGTAGCTTATGCAAGTTACCCTCTTTATGACATATGTGATTCATGCAAGTTTGGGTTGATTATTTATGCTAGTTGGGTTTGATGCTATATGCATGTTGACACCTTTAAAACCCATGTTGATGCTAATGTTATGCAAGTTGAACCCATTGTATTTGTGATGAATCTTCCCTTTTAAGTATGTCATGTTAGCGAATTACGTGGGGAACGATGGGGTTAATATTCATTTTAATGAAATGGTGTGAAGTTGGTATGATTATGCATACCATAAAGTGGATGGACATAATTGAGTCAATTATGTACATCGTTAAATTTGTAATTAATTAGGGATAATTAGTACAAATTATAGGGGTGATTAATTAGGTGTAATTAATCGACTAAGACACGAGGTTGGACCCTTTTGTAGCATAAGACTGCCCGGAACCGACCGGCAAATCCAGCGGCTACAAATGATTGGCCCAATGTGAGAGGTCTTAGGCATAAACTAAATACGTGACAAGTGTAAAGACACGAGGTTAGACTCGGTTATGGCGTAAGGCTGCCCGGACCCGACCGGCAAATCCAGCTGCCATAAAAAATAGTCTAATGTGAGAGGTCTTTACAACGGTTACGTTCTTAATCAATTAAGAAACACTTAACCAGATAAGCATGTAGTGGGGCATGAGGGGTTAAGTGGGTGCCTTGGGTGGCATGTGGAAATCAAGTAAGTGCCTTGGGTGGCATGTGGAAATCTAGTGGGTTGCCTTGGGTGGCAATAGAAAATACGATTAAAATACTTAACCAAGTGGAAACATGTAATTAAACATGATTAAAGGGTTAAGTGGGATGCACTAGAAAAAGGGACAAGCTTAGGTGGGTAGCTTGTGGGGGCCCATTTCAACCAGTAACCCATATGTATCTTATTGGGCTCGACCCATGTCGAGGACGGGACACGCGTACTGGGCTTGACTATAAGAGGCCAAAACGGGTTGGCGGTGGGAACGCAAGTCCAACGGGTTTCATGTGCGTGTGTGGACCCGGGCTGGTAGGTAAGACGTTGTTGCATCGTGTAGGTATAATCCATGCACCATTGATTGTATCGGGTTGCCACTTTGGGGAGTGATACACCCCACTGTGGGGCCAGCACGGGTATCTACGGTAGGGAGCCGATCGCTTGGGGAGTAGTGGGTACACCTAGTGGAGATAGGGGCAGACGACGCCTATGTAGCCAGCTAGGGGTACACGAAACTACTAGTTAAATTTTCTAAGTCCTTGGGTGGGATCAACCTTTAAGTAGGAATGACTGGTGTGGTGCAGTGTAGTAATTACCCTTGGGTGGGTAGATGCGTCTTTACCGTTATCTTAGTTCATCCTATGTCTAGTTTGCTGCTTAGTGTAGTCATTTATCCCCAGTCATCACCGTACCAAGTTTATATCATACCCTAATTACTTTAATGATTGTATTGTTAAAGTTATAGGGCTCACTCAGACTTATGTCTGACCCCGTTGTTTTTATCTTTTTCCCAACCCTCATGTTCTCAGAGTGGGCCTAGCACTAGTGGGCTTTGATCAGATTGCTTTATCTATCTTTTGGAGCTTGGACCGTGATGTAAAGCCCAGCTTATCTTTTCTATTATGGCTATTAGTTATGTAGTGGGATTATGTACTTATGTTTTTATCAGGATGGATATTTAGTACTTGACTCTTTTATGGTGTTGTAACTAAACATGTTTACCTTATGCTGCAATGAAATGATGTTTTAGATTTTCAAGTATTATTTATATCTGTCTTGTTGTAATTTTTCTGTTCTATATTCACTTAAAATACTCCACCGAAGTTAAGGCATTCCCATAGTGAGTGACCTTAGCGGGTGTGGGGTGTTACACGTGGTATCAGAGCTGAAGGTTACCGGAACAGATAAAATTTTTAGAAAACTATTTTTCTAAAAACATTGTTGGAAGAAGTATTTTCAAAAACATGTCTTTTAAGAGAAAAGTTTTTGAAAGAAAAGCATAATCCCCAATAGCCATATCTTTGTCTTTCGAATTCTCCGTTTTGAATCTTTCCTTTTTCGTTTCAGCATGGCTGAAGATCTTAACTTTCCGGGGGTGTAGCGATACCAGTATGGTATAGGAGATTGATGGAGGCTAGGGCCGCCACTGCGGGTCCAGCAAATGTTCCTCCACCAACAGTAGCACCCGATCTTCCTCCTCCTCCTCGCACGGATACTTTTGCTAAGACTTGCAAGGAATTTAAGGCTATGGGAGGGAAACCTTTTCAAGGATCAGAAACTTTTGTGGAAGCTAGGGATTGGCTTAAGGAGGTGGAAGAGTTGATAGATATCTTTGAGATGGAAGAAGGAAAGAAAGTCAAGTTAGCTGCTTAGTTAATGAAGGGAGAGGCCTCGTTCTGGTGGGAAGTCACTAATGGAGAGCGCCCTGTTGACTCTTGGGCGGATTTCAGGCAAAGGTTTGTGGCAAAGTTTCTTTCAAGGGCGGAAGAAAATCTGTATATGGAAAGGTTCTTAACTCTAAAGAAGGGAAACCTATCAGTGAAGGAATATGTCAACAAGTTTAATCAATTGGCAAGGTTTGGCATAGACATGGTGAATACACCGGAGAAGAAGGCTTTGAGGTTCGTTAAGGGCTTGAATGAACCAATGCATGGATTGGCTATGACTCACATCCCTATGGGGGCCACCTTTGAGAAGCTAGTAGACATGGCACTCATGCATGAGGAAGAGAAGGGTCCCAATGCTAATAAGGCACCCGAGAAGAGAGGAGATCAAAAGAGACCTCAACAGCAACAGCAAAACAAGGGTGGGAAAGGCAACGGTGGCAAGGGAAAGAAGAAGTGCTTCAATTGTGGGACACCAGGCCACCTAAGCAAAGATTGTCGGAAGAAGAAGAAGACTGGCTGCTTCCACTGTGGCGAAGCAGGACATCTAGTGAAGGACTGCCCTAAGAAGGGGCAAAGGACGGGATCTACCTCAGGAGGACAGGTGCAAGCTCTTATGGCACCAGGTCAGGCAAGGGGGCAAGTTCAGGCTCTCGCGGTTCCACCAATTCAGGAAAGAGGTAGAATTATTTCCGTTGAAAGTCTGGTTTTTCTGTTTGATCATCATGTCCGTACTTTGTTTGACTCTAGCGCATCGCATTCGTTTATCTCATCATCATTAGTTGAGTCACTGCACTTAGACACCAGTCTAGTAGATGATCCCTTGGTTGTTTCAAACCCAATTGGGGGCTCCACTTATTTGTCCATGATATGTTTAGGTTTGAAGATTTCCATACTTAGCGTTGAGTTTAGATGTGATGCTTTTGTTTTGGGCTTCATGGGCTATGGGTTGATTTTGGGCATGGACTGGTTATCCAGTAATGGTGCCGTTCTTGATTGCGAAAGGAGAGTTGTTAGGCTCATGACCCGCTTGGGTAACACTCTCGAGATCTCTTGTAATCCCATGGATTCTGTTATGCTAAGTTATCTTGAATCGCTTGACGCTTCGGTCGAGAGTTTGCGATCTGTTAGAGTGGTCCGGGAATACTCGGATGTGTTTGAGGAGGTGAAGGGCTTACCTCCGAAGCGGGAGATAGACTTCCGAATATATCTGGTGGACAATGCTAAACCAGTATCTTTGTCAGTGCGCCACATGGCTCCTCGTGAGAGGAGGGAACTCCATAAGCAAGTAGGGGAGTTGCTTGAGAAGGGGTTCATAAGACGAAGTATATCGGAGTGGGGTGCTCCAGTAGTTTTTGCCACGAAGGCGGATGGGTCCCTCAGACTTTGTGTAGACTATAGAGAACTCAACAAGCTCACAAAGAAGAATAGACACCCATTGCCGAGGATTGATGATCTCTTTGATCAGTTGGTTGGCGCCTCAGTGTTTTCGCAGTTGGACTTGGCCACGGGGTTTCATCAGTTGAGAGTGGCTGAGGATAGCATAGACAAGACTGCCTTTAGGACTCCGGATGGTTTCTATGAGTGGCTTGTGATGCCATTTGGTTTGACGAACGCCCCCATCATACTTTGTTGATTTGATGAGCAGGGTGTTCAGGGAGTACCTTAATAAGTTCGTGGTGGTCTTTGTGGATGACATCTTAGTCTTTTCTAAGAGTGAAGAAGAGCATGCCCTACATCGTAGGGAAGTGTTGGAGACTCTTCGAGCGCATAGCCTTAAGGCTAAATTCTCTAAATGTCACTTTTGGAGGAAGGAAGTGCGGTTCTTGGGGCACGTGGTCTCCAAGGAAGGGATAGCTGTGGATCCCGCGAAGGTAGTATCCATCCAAGATTGGAAGGTTCCGAAGAATGCTACCGAGGTGAGGAGTTTCTTGGGGTTGGCTGGCTACTATAGGAAGTTTATCAAGGACTTCGCGAAGATATCAGCCCCATTAACTCGCTTGACAAAGAAGAATCTAGTCTTCGCATGGGACGTAGATTGTGATGATGCGTTCCAACGGTTAAAGAGAGATTTAACCACAGCTCCAGTCTTAGTGTTGCCAGATGGGAGTAAGCCATTTGTTGTTTATACCGATGCTTGTGGGACAGGACTAGGCGCAGTCTTAATGCAAGAGGGAAGGGTAATAGCCTATGGGGGAAGGCAGTTGAGAAAGCATGAGAAAAATTACCCTACCCATGATCTAGAGTTGGCCGCTATTGTTTTCGCGCTTAAGACTTGGCGCCATTATCTTCTTGGCGAGAGATTCGAATTGTTCACTGACCACAAATCATTGAAGTACTTGTTTTCTCAGAAGGATTTGAACTTGAGACAGCAAAGGTGGATGGAGTTCTTAGCATCCTATGATTTCGAGATAGCGTATACCCCTGGCAAGGGTAACGTGGTGGCGGACGCCTTGAGAAGAAAAAGGTTGTCCTTGAGTCCATTGTTCGTGGAACGACGAAGCTTGGAATTTATCTCGATGTTTGATTTCAGACCTTCCGTTGACTTTGTACCCGGTTTGCTAGCCTCCTTATAGGTCAGACCTACTCTTTTGGGACGGATTGGCGAGGCACAGCGGGACGACCCACAGTTGGTTGAGTTGGTAGAGAGGCTCATAAGGGGGGAGTCGTCCAGCCATTTGAGTAGGTACACCCTAGATGATGGGGGTGCTTGCGTAGAGACGGTAGACTTTGTGTACCGCAAGACGAGGGTCTGAGGAAGGCTATTCTTGATGATGCGCATCGTTCAAAGATGACCATTCATCCCGGTGGGGACAAGATGTACCAAGACATGAAGCGAGTTTTCTTTCGGGCCGGTATGAAGAAAGATGTGGCCGAGTATGTCTCTAGATGCTTGGTGTGCCAACAAGTGAAAGCGGAGCAAAAGAAACCTGGTGGGTTGCTTCACCCATTGGAAGTTCCGCAATGGAAGTGGGATAGCGTCTCGATGGATTTTATTGATGGGTTACCAAGATCGAGGAAGGGTAATACGGGAATTTGGGTTGTGGTAGACAGACTTACTAAGAGCGCCCATTTCATACCCGTGAAGAGCAAGAGGACTGCTCCATGGCTAGCTTCAGTTTATCTTCGAGAGATAGTTCGGTTGCATGGGGTACCTTCTAGCATAGTGAGTGATCGAGATCCTATCTTCACTAGCGAGTTTTGGAAAAGTTTGCAAGAGGCGGTAGGGACTCAGTTGTGTTTGAGCACCGCATATCATCCTCAGACGGACGGCCAGACCGAGAGGGTGAATCGTGTTCTAGAAGACCTTTTGAGGCTATGTATCTTAGATTTTGGAGGTACATGGGAAGAGCATCTTCCATTGGTGGAGTTCGCGTATAATAACAGCTTTCAGTCTAGTATTGGTATGGCTCCTTTCGAAGCTCTGTATGGAAGGTTTTGTCGATCACCTACATGTTGGTGGGAATCTACGGATAAGATCTTGCTTGGGCCTGATATGGTTAGAGAGACTTCGGAAAAGATTGATTTGATTTGAAGAAGGATGAAAGCAGCGCAAGATAGGCAGAAATCTTACGCGAATAAGAGGAGGACGGATCTGGAGTTTGATGTTGGGAACATGGTCTTTGTCAAAGTATCTCCATTACGGAATGTTGTTCGCTTTGGGTCCGTTGGGAAGTTAGCACCAAGATTTGTAGGACCGTTTCCTATTAAGGAAAGGATTGGACGGATGGCATATAGAGTGGATTTACCCGAGAGACTTAGTGGGGTACATGACGTATTCCATGTGTCACATTTGAGGAAGTGCCTACATGAGACTGCAGAGGTGGTAGAGCCGAGCTTGCTTAGAGAAGTGGAGGTAGAGCGTGATGCGACTATTCGACAAGCTCCTACTTGCATCCTTGGGTCAGAGATTAGGAAGTTGAGAAACAGAGAGGTTCGACTAGTCAAAGTTCAATGGGGAGAGGATGAGAGCAATGCTACTTGGGAGACAGAAGCGAAGATGCGTTCATTGTACCCATTCCTTTTTGAGGGTATGTCTTTTAACTTCTCCTTCATCGTTTGTCTAGTACTTATCTTATCTTTAATATGTCCTCTCATTAGTACCTTTGACCTTTAGATAGGGTAAACCTATGGTTGAAACATATGTTTGAGACATGTTATGTTTGATGGATGCGTTTGGATGCAAGTGTTTGCTAGTGGTTGCTCGTGGATGCATATACACACACTTTAGGCACTAGATCGGCTCAGTCACTTCATATTGCATATTGCATATAATTGTGTGTAGGTAGCTATATTAATGGATGTATAATGGTTGTGTTATCATATGGATGATGCATTTTGGTGTATGGTTGTGCACACATGTAGAAATAGTATGTGCCGATAGGATTCTTTCGCATACATATTGGATGCATGGCACTATCATGGTTTGCATTAAGGAGGTCAACTGAATCAGTAGACCGCCTAATTTTGCATTAGACAGGGAACATATACACACACTCTTTGCATATGTTCATACAGCATTAGAAACTCTAAGGACAATGGATGCCAGTGTTTGATGGTTTGAGTAGATGGTTGTTTGGTTGGTAGGATACGTTCTTCTTGACTTGGAGATTTCAGGGACGAAATCCTTTAAGTAGGGGAGAATGTAACACCCCGTATGTTGAATAACTTGCTATAATATAAAACAGGGCAGAATTAAATTTTAAAATCTGAATCAAGGGAAATGGGCTATGCCATTGCATTCGTCTCGGAAAAATACGCGAAATAGAGTCCGAGTTTTCGAAAATCGGAGTCCGTATGACCCAGTTAAGGCCCGAAGAAGTTTTCAGAAAATTCAAAACAGATTTAAAATATTCAGATTTCACATTTCAGAAGAGGCGGGAAAATTCCCGCCAGACAGAGGGTGTCGACCCTAGGGTCGACATGGGTGTCGACCCCCCCTAGGGGTCGACCCAGGGGTCGACCCAAGGGTCGACCCCCCTGTCGGTCTGTGTGACCTGGGTGCACTGATTTGGGATTTGGGCTATGGTTGGTGGCTAGTGACGAGATCTGATGGCTCTAATCTGATTTAGGATTAATCTAATGGCCTAAAACACTTAACTAATCTACAAATACACCCTAAGACTACCCTAATTCATACTAAAATTGGAGACAATGTCGTTATGCCGTCAAAATGCAACTAGAAGGAGCCACCAACAAATTAAAGAGGAAGATAGCTTCTCAAATCAACTTCTAATCAACTCTAGCAACTTAATCTTCTTCTTAGGAGTGCTAATCAACAAATTGTGAGTACTATAGCCTTAATGACCAATTGTTGAAATGATTATGATAGGATATAATGAGGTTATGGCTATGAATGTGGATCAATGCAAGTTATGTTATCATATGTATGTGTTCATGATGTTATGCAAGTTATGCAAGTCATATGCTATGTGTTATGCAAGTTATGCAAGTCATATGCTATGAGTTCATGATGCTAGTTAGGCAAATCACTATGATAAACATTGATCCATTATGACACCATGATTATGCAAGTTTGGTGTATGATTATATGCAAGTTCATATATGACATGTTATGCAAGTTTGGTGTATGATTATATGCAAGTTCATATATGATATGTTATGCAAGTTTGGTGTTTGATTATATGCAAGTTCATATATGACATGTTATGCAAGTTTGGTGTATGATTATATGCAAGTTCATATATGATATGTTATGCAAGTTTGGTGTATGATTATATGCAAGTTCATATATGACATGTTATGCAAGTTTGGTGTATGATTATATGCAAGTTCATATATGATATGTTATGCAAGTTTGGTGTTTGATTATATGCAAGTTCATATATGACATGTTATGCAAGTTTGGTGTTTGATTATATGCAAGTAACATGTGCAAGTTTAAACCTTTGTATGATATGCATACATATGCAAGTTAACCCCTTTGTATGTCATACATACATATGCAAGTTTACCCCTTTGTATGACATAAGTAGCTTATGCAAGTTACCCTCTTTATGACATTTGTGATTCATGCAAGTTTGGGTTGATTATTTATGCTAGTTTGGTTTGATGCTATATGCATGTTGACACCTTTAAAACCCATGTTGATGCTAATGTTATGCAAGTTGAACCCATTGTATTTGTGATGAATCTCCCCTTTTAAGTATGTCATGTTAGCGAATTACGTGGGGAACGATGGGGTTAATATTCATGTTAATGAAATGGTGTGAAGTTGGTATGATTATGCATACCATAAAGTGGATGGATATAATTGAGTCAATTATGTACATCGTTAAATTTGTAATTAATTAGGGATAATTAATACAAATTATGGGGGTGATTAATTAGGTGTAATTAATCGACTAAGACACGAGGTTGGACCCTTTTGTAGCATAAGACTGCCCGGAACCGACCGGCAAATCCAGCGGCTACAAATGATTGGCCCAATGTGAGAGGTCTTAGGCATAAACTAAATACATGACAAGTGTAAAGACACGAGGTTAGACTCGGTTATGGCGTAAGGCTTCCCGGACCCGACCAGCAAATCCAGCTGCCATAAAAGATAGTCTAATGTGAGAGGTCTTTACAACGGTTACGTTCTTAATCAATTAAGAAACACTTAACCAGATAAGCATGTAGTGGGGCATGAGGGGTTAAGTGGGTGCCTTGGGTGGCATGTGGAAATCAAGTAAGTGCCTTGGGTGGCATGTGGAAATCTAGTGGGTTGCCTTGGGTGGAAATAGAAAATACGATTAGAATACTTAACCAAGTGGAAACATGTAATTAAACATGATTAAAGGGTTAAGTGGGATGCACTAGAAAAAGGGACAAGCTTAGGTGGGTAGCTTGTGGGGGCCCATTTCAACCAGTAACCCATATGTATCTTATTGGGCTCGACCCATGTCGAGGACGGGACACACGTACTGGGCTTGACTATAAGAGGCCAAAACGGGTTAGCGGTGACAACGCAAGTCCAACGGGTTTCATATGCGTGTGTGGACCCGGGTTGGTAGGTAAGACGTTGTTGCATCGTGTAGGTATAAGCCGTGCACCATTGGTTGTATCGGGTTGCCACATTGGGGAGTGATACACCCCACTGTGGGGCCAACACGGGTATCTACGGTAGGGAGCCGATCGCTTGGGGAGTAGTGGGTACACCTAGTGGAGATAGGGGCAGACGGCACCTATGTAGTCAGCTAGGGGTACACGAAACTACTAGTTAAATTTTCTAAGTCCTTGGGTGGGATCAACCTTTAAGTAGGAATGACTGGTGTGGTGCAGTGTGGTAATTACCCTTGGGTGGGTAGATGCATCTTTACCATTATCTTAGTTCATCCTATGTCTAGTTGGCTGCTTAGTGTAGTCATTTATCCCCAGTCATCACCGTACCAAGTTTATATCATACCGTAATTACTTTAATGATTGTATTGTTAAAGTTATAGGGCTCACTCAGACTTATGTCTGACCCCGTTGTTTTTATCTTTTTCCCAACCCTCAGGTTCTCAGAGTGGGCCTAGCACTAGTGGGCTTTGATCAGATTGCTTTATCTATCTTTTGGAGCTTGGACCATGATGTAAAGCCCAGCTTATCTTTTCTATTATGGCTATTAGTTATGTAGTGGGAATATGTACTTATGTTTTTATCAGGATGGATATTTAGTACTTGACTCTTTTATGGTGTTGTAACTAAACATGTTTACCTTCTGCTGCAATGAAATGATGTTTTAGATTTTCAAGTATTATTTATATCTGTCTTGTTGTAATTTTTCTGTTCTATATTCACTTAAAATACTCCACCGAAGTTAAGGCATTCCCATAGTGAGTGACCTTAGCGGGTGTGGGGTGTTACAGTAATTGTCCGGCCAAGCCAGTGGATAGGAAGTGCTTCAACTGTGGCCAAATGGGACATCACAAGGGCAAGTGTCCGCAACCCCCCAAAGAAAAGCAAATGGTGAAAGCATATGCTCTTAATGCTATTCCTTCTTCGTCGAATGTCCCAACTGCGGCGGAGAAAGGAAAGAATGTCGTCATTCAAGGTATGCTTTCTATTTATGATGTTCCTGTTAGAGTTTTATTTGATACCGGAGCTTCCAGTTCTTTCATATCTAGTGACCTGGTAGATAGGTTGGGATTGGAGCCCGAGATTGTCGATAGACCTTTAGTAGTGACGAACCCGATTGGTGGTTCGACTAGCCTTAGCATGATTTGTCGTAATGTGGTCTTATCGAGTCATGGATGCATGTTTGTTTGTGATTGCTTTGTTTTGGGCTTTACTGGGTTTGGCATTATTTTGGGAGTAGATTGGCTCCAAAGATACGGGGTGGTGGTAGACTGTGAGGGCTTGTTGGTGACAGCTAGAGAGGATGATGGACGGAGGATAGTGTTTGGTGGTCTACCCAGTAAGGGGGTATTGGCTAGTTTTCTAAACTTCCTCGACATTCCGCATAATGAGTTGTCAGGTTTGCCCGTGGTTTGCCAGTATCTGGATGTTTTTGAAGAAGTGACCGGGATTCCACCACACCGAAAGATTGAGTTCCGTATTGATTTGTTAAAAGATGCCAGACCTATAGTGATGCCACTTCGTCGTATGACACCAAGAGAGCAGCGAGAGCTCGAGGTGCAAGTCAGCGATCTTTTGAAGAAGGGATTTATCAGAAGGAGTGTTTCTGAATGGGGAGCACCAGTTGTGTTTGCTACCAAGGCGGATGGTTCCCTTCGTTTGTGTGTAGACTACCGCGAGTTGAATAAAGTGACGAGGAAGAATAAGTATCCTCTACCGCGGATAGATGATTTGTTCGATCAGTTGAGTGGCGCGAGAGTATTTTCTCAGTTGGATCTCGCGACAGGTTTTCATCAGCTTAGAGTGGAAGCTGAGAGTATAGCTAAAACGGCATTTCGGACGCCGTCTGGGTTTTATGAGTGGTTGGTCATGCCATTCGGGCTGACCAATGCCCCAGCATATTTTGTGGATCTTATGAATAGGGTATTCAGAGATCAGTTGAATAAGTTTGTCCTTGTGTTCGTTAATGATATTTTGGTCTACTCGAGGACAAAGGAAGAACACAAGGAACATTTAAGAATAGTGATGGAGGTGTTGAGAAAACACCAATTGAAAGCAAAGTTTTCTACGTGTCACTTCTGGAGGAGGGAAGTGAGGTTCTTGGGCCATGTTGTATCAGAGAATGGTATTGCCGTGGACCTGGCGAAGGTGGCTACGGTACAGGATTGGCCTACGCCCAAGAATGCAACAGATGTAAGAAGTTTCTTGGGGTTAGTTGGATATTATCGTAATTTTATACAAGGTTTCTCCAAGATAGCAGCACCATTGACCCAGTTGACCAAGAAGAATCAAGCTTTTGTCTGGGATGAAAGGTGCGAGAATGCATTCAAGAGTTTAAAGGACAAGTTGACAAGCGCACCAGTGTTAGTCATTCCTAAGGGGGATGAAGAGATGACGGTATACACAGATGCCTGTGGTACCGGACTGGGTGTTGTATTGATGCAAGGCGGTAGGGTTGTAGCTTATGCAAGTCGGCAATTGAAACTGTAACAACCCGTATTTTCAATAACCTGTAATAATGAAAATTGAGGCAGAATTTAATTATAAAATGTGAATCAAGGGAAACGGGCTATGCCATTGCGTTCGTCTCGGAAAAATACGCGAAATAGAGTCCGAGTTTTCGGAAATCGGAGTCCGTATGACCCAGTTAAGGCCCATTGAAGTTTGCAGAAAATTTCTAAGTAAAAAACAGATTTAAATTTGAAATTAAAAACATGGGCTAGGGCAAACTGGGCAGGCGGGAAAAATTCCCGCCCAGGACCCCATGTCGACAGGCCTGTCGACAGGGGTCTAGGCATGTCGACTGCCCTGTCGACAGCCCTGTCAACAGGGGGTAGCCAGGCAGATTAGCCTGGCGCACCACTTTGGTTTGGGCTTGGTTTGGGCTTGGTTGTGTGGTCTGGTTCTAGAGAATTCTGAAATCTGACGGGCCAAAAGTATCCTAGGGTTAATCCTAGGGCTAAGAACACTCTAATCTTCTATAAATAAGCCTCTAATCCTACCCTAAAACCCTATTATTCATTCTAGCAACAAAACTATGCCAAAATCTAAACTCTCATGGCCTCCACCTAAAAACCCTAGCCTCCAATCTCTTCATTAATAATTCCTATGAAGGTTATGATGTTCATACAAGCATTTCTAAGTTGTATGAATGATCATTAGCTCGCATACACCATCAAGTTGCAAGTTTTATTTGTTAAGCTAGTGTTTTTGGGTGTTTTCTTATTGGAGCTTTGTTTTGGGGTTTTATGCTTGCATAAAAAAAAGGGCTTCTCAATCTTTATTAAGAGATTTGAGTCTTCATAATATTTGTAAGCCCTCTTACCTTCATTTTAGAAACTCTAAAGTTAATATGTGATGCAAGTTGGGATTTATGTATGTTTATTGAGTTATGCACATTTATGCAAGTTTGCTAAGCCTTGATTTGCAAGTTAAATGAGTTATGCATTTATGCAAGTTTGCTAAGCCTTGATTTGCAAGTTAAATGAGTTATGCATGTTTATGCAAGTTTGCTAAGCCTTGATTTGCAAGTTAAATGAGTTATGCATGTTTATGCAAGTTTGCTAAGCCTTGATTTGCAAGTTAAATGAGTTATGCATGTTTATGCAAGTTTGCTAAGCCTTGATTTGCAAGTTAAATGAGTTATGCATGTTTATGCAAGTTTGCTAAGCCTTGATTTGCAAGTTAAATGAGTTATGCATGTTCATGCAAGTTCATTGTGCCATGTTATGCATGTTTAATAAGTTGTGCATGCTTATGCAAGTTTAAAATGACAAGTTGTGCATGTTTGACAAGTTATGCATGTTCATGGTAATATGCAAGTTCACTATGCTAAGTTATGCAAGTCTAACATGTTATGCATGTTTGGTGTGATAAGCAAGTTCATCATGTATGTTGTGCCAAGTTCCCTCTTCCTATCCTTTATGCGTTATTACGAATATGTAAGCGATAGAATGACGTTGGGGGTTTGGGTAAACTTAAAATACATGAAAATATAAGATTGGGAATTTACCTATTAAGTTAGGTCTACCCCTTGGGAATTTACCTATTAAGTTAGGTCTACCCAAGTAATTGTTTGACTTGTGATTTGAAATGAAGTGGACATGACACTTAGAAAACATAAGTGTGGCCAACTCGAGGTTGGGTTGAGTTTGTAGCATAATTCTACCCGGAACCGACCGGCTTAACTAGTGGCTACAAACAATAGGACCCAATGTGAGAAGTTGGTCATGTGGTGCCAAAACCCGAGGTTAGACTAAGTTGTGGTGTAAACCTACCCGGACCCGCCCGGCCTAACTAGTAACCACAACGAGGTCTAATGTGAGAGGTTAAGGTGCATTAAGTTAATTAATGCCTCATGGTTAGGGTTAAGTCAGGGTCCACTAATACTTAACCAATTTGGGGATTCAAGGGATGAAAATGGGGTTAAGTTACACTTAACCAATTTAATCAATTTGGGAATACAAGGGATTAGATGGGGTTAAGTGGTGAACCGTCGATTACACTTAACTAATTTAATCCATGATTGGTGAGGGGTTAAACCACACTTAACCCTCTTAGGAAACCCTAGCAGCGGGTCTGTTCCGGCAGTAATCCCAGTTTGGTATCATCACAACCCTAGAGACTAGGCTAGGGCGGGGCACGATTACTGGACGGATATAAACGACCAAAGCGACGGCTGAGTGGTACAGCGGTGCGGGTCCGGCGGGCTACGGACGTGCACGTAGTCCGATGTTGGACAAACTCGAGGCACGGGTACCAGTAGGTCTGGGCTGTGCATTATTGCTTAAGTGTCCGGGGTTAGCACCCGAGGGCTTGATACACCCAAAGGTGGACCCAGCACAGTCAGACTACATCCATATGTGGGCCGTATGGACATCAACACTTGACATGTTAGGTTTATAGGGAGCCGATCGACTAGACCGTTAGGCTGGACCTTATATTAAGGTCACTTCATGTTATTGGGTCAAAGCTTGGGCCAGGGGATCAATACCTGTTATGTTGGTTTGCTAGTACACCGTGGTGAAAAACTTAACCTTGTTTATGCGATGACACCTCTATCTATCTTGTAGTTAATTTACCATGCCAGTATGTTGTTATCTATGATCATCTCAGTTTCCATCATGATGTTAACTTTATTAGTTTATAGACTGATCGTAGCAGGGCTTACTCAGTCTTTTTGACTGACCCGTTTTGTTTCGCCTCTTTTCTTCCGTTTCCCCCCCCCCCCCCCCCCAAGGTTCTCAGGGAGGGAATACTGGAGCCTAGCTTGGATTTTAGCTGCTTCCTTGGATAGCTCAAGTATGCTTTGGACTTGAGCCGCTATGGTTTATCACTCTTATTTGGGGATAGTACTTATGTATTTCAGTTTATCAGATGATGTATTTATCTAGACTTGTAATTTTGGGAAAGTGACATTTTGATGTACCAGACTTGTGTTTGAAATGGTTTATAAATCTTCCGCTGTTTAATTTACTTACTCTGTTTATTTACATATATATATATATATGTCATGTCCTGCCTTGCTATATCATTATGCATGTTTACCAATAATGCCCCTCCAAAGCTAGTGCATTCCTTTGCGAGTGACCCTAGTGGAGGTGGGGTGTTACATTTGGTATCAGAGCCAGGTTTACGAGAAGGGATAAAAAGGTTTTTAAAAAAAAAACTCTTTGAAAAACTATTTTCAAAACCAAGTATAAAGTATTTTCCAAAGAAAAGTCTAGTTTATTTTAAAAGACTATTCCCCAAAAAGCCATTAGCAAAATTCCTTCGTTTTTCTCCATTCTGAATCTACCTTTTTCTTCGTTTCCAGTATGGCCAACAACTTTGCCATTCCGGAGGGAGTTCACGTACCTGTTTGGTATAGGAGACTTTTGGAGGCCAGGGCGACCGAAGCCGGCCCCGCAAATATTACTCCTCCTCCGGTAGTTGATGTTCCTCTTCCTCCTTCCCCTCAGCATCCTCAAATTGACTTCGCCGAGATTTGCCAAGATTTTAAGGCGATGGGTTGCAAGAATTTCTTTGGAACCGAGACTTTTGTAGAGGCAAGGAATTGGTTGAAAGAGACCGGAGATCTTTTAGCCACCTTTGATATAGGTGACCGCAGGAAGGTTTTATTGGCAGTATGGTTGCTAAAGGAAGAAGCTGCACGTTGGTGGGTAGTCACCACCGCTACTAGGCCAATTGAGACTTGGGATGACTTTAGAGGAAGGTTTGGACTGAGATTCTTATCACTGAAGCAAGGGGACATGACTATTAGGGAATACATAGATAAGTTTAATCAACTGGCTCGGGTCGATTTAGACTTGGTTAATACAACTCAGAAGAAGGCCCTACACTTTGCTCTAGGATTAAACGAGCCATTACATGGTTTGGCCATGTCTCATATACCCTTGGGGGCGACTTTCGAGAATTTGGTGAATCTGGCCCTACTTCAAGAAGAAGATAACAACGACAAGAAAGAGGTCAAGGCGAATGAGTCTCAAGGCAAGAGAGTAAATTCCGGGAAACGGGGCAATGATAACAACAACCGCAAGGACAAGCCAAGAGGGAATATGAAATGCAACTTCTGTGGTAAAGTTGGACATATAGCCAGGGAATGTAGGAAAAAGGAGAAGAGAAAGCGGGGCGAATGCTTTGATTGTGGTGAGTTTGGACATTTCAGCAAGGATTGCCCAAGGAAGCAAGGGCAAGGTCAGACTCAGTGTGCAGGACTATCTGGAGGGCGAATTCATCCCCTCAACCCCGTTCTTCCAGCTCATGATAGAGGTAGTGTTTCTGTTGAAAATCTTGTTTACATTTTCTGATTTTCCCTGTTCAAACTTTGTTTGATTCTGGCACATCGCATAGTTTTATTTCATCTGATCCAGTTGAAAGTTTTGCACCTAAGTACTAGTGTAGTTGATGATCCCGTATGTGTTTCAAATCCAATTGGGGGTTCTGCCCGTTTGTCTGTGGTCTGAGTGGATTTGAAAATTTCTATCTTGAGTATAGAATTCTCGTGGGGTGTTTATATTCTCGGTTTCAGGGGATATGGGTTGGTTTTGGGCATGGAATGGTTGTCCTGTTTTGAAGCCATTCTTGGTTTTTGTATATAGGGTTGTGAGGCTCATGATCCGCCTCGGTAATACCCTAGAAATTTCTAGTAACCCTATGGGTCCCGTCATGTTATCTTGAATCCCTCAACTCATCTATCGATAGTTTGCAATCTGTGAGGGTGGTCCGAGAATATCCTGATATCTGGGGATAGATTTCCGTATTATCTGGTTGGTAATACCAAGCCAGTTTTGTGGCCGATTAGGCGCATAAGCAAGTCAAGGAGTTGCTTGAGAAGAACTTCCTGAGACGAAGCATTTTCGAGTAGGGTGCTCCAGTAGTATTCGTTACTAATGTGGACAGTTTGCTTCGCTTACGTGTTGATTATCGCGAGAAGAATAGACAACAGTTACCAAGGATCGATGATTTATTTGATCAGCTTGTAGGAGCATCTATTTTCTTTTGATCTAGCTACCGGATTCCATCAGCTTAGGATGGCTGAGGATGGAATTGACAAGACTGCGTTTAGGACTCTAGATGGGTTTTAGAACGGCTAGTCATACTATTTGGTTTGACTAATACACCCGCATATTGCGTGAACTTGATGGGTAGGGTGTTTAGGGAGTCCTTGAACAAGTTTGTCATGGTCGTCTTAGACGATATTTTGATCTCCTCAAAAGAACGAGGAATAACATGCTATACATCTCGAGGAGGAGATGGATACGCTTAGAGCCACCAGTTGAAGGTCAAGTTCTCCAAATGTCATTTTGGAGGAAAAGTGGGATTTCTTGGGCACATAGTTCTCAAGTAAGGCTTAGCGGTGGATTCCGCTAAAGTGATTGCGGTTTAAGACCGGAAAACTCTGGGGAGGGCAATTGAAGTAAGAAGCCTCCTCCGTTTGGCTAGTTAGTTAGCATTCCCGGAGCTTAGACTTACTCTTCTGGAACAAGAAGGGGGGGTTTCGCAGGAAGAAGACCCGCAGTTAGTCAAGAACATGGACCAGTTGATTCGAGGCGAGATGTTAAGTCACCTCGTTAGATATATTATAGATGACAAGGGATGACTAAGGCGCGATGAGAGATTATGTGTTCCTCGAGGGGAAGACTTGGTAAAGAAGGTTCTTACAGATGCGCATCACTCGAGGAGGTGGCCGAGTTGGTCTCGGGATGCATGTTGTGCCACCAAGTTAAGGCCAAGTCATAGAAGCCCAGTGGGCCATTACCTCTATTGGGGGTTCCGCAAGGGAAGTGTGAAAACATCTCGATAGATTATGTGGATGGATTACCTAGATCAAAGAAAGGGAATACGGGTATGTGGGTCATAATAGGTAGACTCACGAAGAGTGCTCATTTCAGTCCGATGAAGAGCGAGAGGACTGCATCATGGTCAGCAACGGTTTACCCTCAAGAAGTTGGCCAGTTTTGAAATAGCCTACAGGAAGCCATGGGTAGGCAATTGAATCTAGGTATGGCCTATCACTCATAGGCGGATGGTTCATTTCAATTAAGCATGAGTTATAGAAAATCGCGTTTATAAGGGCAATTGGCAACGTGGATTGGTATTTTCAAGAAAAGTTCGGCTGCATGGGATATTTTATAGTAAGTAGACGGGATCCAGGATTCACTGGTGGATTTTGGAGAGCTTGCACGAATCATGAGGTTATAATTATGTTTAAGCCAAGTATACAGAAAGAAGAATAAGTGGGAAAGAAAGACGAGAGGCGATAATGAAATGAGTTCCAACTCGAATTTGGGAAATAGGAGTTAGGAAGCCAAGGAATCATGAAGTGAAAGATAGTCAAAGCACAGTGGAGTTAAGCTCAAGGAAACGTGACTAAGAAGAGTGAAGACTAGATACGCGCATCATATCTCTTTTTAAGAGTGCATCCTTGATCCTTGTTTTCCTGTGGAGCTTGCTTGCAAGTTATCTTTTGTATATATATCCTCTCGGTCCCATTCTCGATCTTATTTCTGTTGTAAACTCCATAAGGGGGTTAAGACTCATCGGTTAGTACTATATGTCAAAGCTTGAGTGGATTTCTTGTAATCCAAAAAGGAGTTTATCTAGTTTATCGTGTCGATCTTGCCATGAGAACCTTAGGTAGAAACCCTTTGGATGAAACATGTATTTGAAACATGTTATGCTTGATGGTTGCAAGTGGTTGCAAGTGGTTGCAAGTGTTTGCAAGTGGTTGCTCGTGGATGCATTATACACGGTTAGGCACTAGATCGGCTCACACACTCCTCATATTGCATGTGCATGAGTGTTTATGCTTATTCTTGGATGAAATTCGTATGCTATCACATGGATGTTGCATATGGATGTATGATTGAGCACGCATGTAGATATTATACATTATGTTAGGAATTTGCATACATATGGATTCATTTCACTGACATACATATGCATTAAGGAGGTTTACTGTATCAGTAACCGCCTGATTTACATACATATGCATTAAGGAGGTTTACTGTATCAGTAACCGCCTGATTTTTGCATTAGGTAAGTACATATACACACACTTTTGCATATGTTCATCCAGCATTTAGAATCTTGTAAGGACAATGATTGCTCGTGGATGATGCTTTGAGTAGATGGATGATTGGATGGTAGGATACGTTCTTCCTAACTTGAAGATTTCGGGGACGAAATCCTTTAAGGAGGGGAGAATGTAACAACCCGTATTTTCAATAACCTGTAATAATGAAAATTGAGGCAGAATTTAATTATAAAATGTGAATCAAGGGAAACGGGCTATGCCATTGCGTTCGTCTCGGAAAAATACGCGAAATAGAGTCCGAGTTTTCGGAAATCGGAGTCCGTATGACCCAGTTAAGGCCCATTGAAGTTTGCAGAAAATTTCTAAGTAAAAAACAGATTTAAATTTGAAATTAAAAACATGGGCTAGGGCAAACTGGGCAGGCGGGAAAAATTCCCGCCCAGGACCCCATGTCGACAGGCCTGTCGACAGGGGTCTAGGCATGTCGACTGCCCTGTCGACAGCCCTGTCGACAGGGGGTAGCCAGGCAGATTAGCCTGGCGCACCACTTTGGTTTGGGCTTGGTTTGGGCTTGGTTGTGTGGTCTGGTTCTAGAGAATTCTGAAATCTGACGGGCCAAAAGTATCCTAGGGTTAATCCTAGGGCTAAGAACACTCTAATCTTCTATAAATAAGCCTCTAATCCTACCCTAAAACCCTATTATTCATTCTAGCAACAAAACTATGCCAAAATCTAAACTCTCATGGCCTCCACCTAAAAACCCTAGCCTCCAATCTCTTCATTAATAATTCCTATGAAGGTTATGATGTTCATACAAGCATTTCTAAGTTGTATGAATGATCATTAGCTCGCATACACCATCAAGTTGCAAGTTTTATTTGTTAAGCTAGTGTTTTTGGGTGTTTTCTTATTGGAGCTTTGTTTTGGGGTTTTATGCTTGCATAAAAAAAAGGGCTTCTCAATCTTTATTAAGAGATTTGAGTCTTCATAATATTTGTAAGCCCTCTTACCTTCATTTTAGAAACTCTAAAGTTAATATGTGATGCAAGTTGGGATTTATGTATGTTTATTGAGTTATGCACATTTATGCAAGTTTGCTAAGCCTTGATTTGCAAGTTAAATGAGTTATGCATTTATGCAAGTTTGCTAAGCCTTGATTTGCAAGTTAAATGAGTTATGCATGTTTATGCAAGTTTGCTAAGCCTTGATTTGCAAGTTAAATGAGTTATGCATGTTTATGCAAGTTTGCTAAGCCTTGATTTGCAAGTTAAATGAGTTATGCATGTTTATGCAAGTTTGCTAAGCCTTGATTTGCAAGTTAAATGAGTTATGCATGTTTATGCAAGTTTGCTAAGCCTTGATTTGCAAGTTAAATGAGTTATGCATGTTTATGCAAGTTTGCTAAGCCTTGATTTGCAAGTTAAATGAGTTATGCATGTTCATGCAAGTTCATTGTGCCATGTTATGCATGTTTAATAAGTTGTGCATGCTTATGCAAGTTTAAAATGACAAGTTGTGCATGTTTGACAAGTTATGCATGTTCATGGTAATATGCAAGTTCACTATGCTAAGTTATGCAAGTCTAACATGTTATGCATGTTTGGTGTGATAAGCAAGTTCATCATGTATGTTGTGCCAAGTTCCCTCTTCCTATCCTTTATGCGTTATTACGAATATGTAAGCGATAGAATGACGTTGGGGGTTTGGGTAAACTTAAAATACATGAAAATATAAGATTGGGAATTTACCTATTAAGTTAGGTCTACCCCTTGGGAATTTACTTATTAAGTTAGGTCTACCCAAGTAATTGTTTGACTTGTGATTTGAAATGAAGTGGACATGACACTTAGAAAACATAAGTGTGGCCAACTCGAGGTTGGGTTGAGTTTGTAGCATAATTCTACCCGGAACCGACCGGCTTAACTAGTGGCTACAAACAATAGGACCCAATGTGAGAAGTTGGTCATGTGGTGCCAAAACCCGAGGTTAGACTAAGTTGTGGTGTAAACCTACCCGGACCCGTCCGACCTAACTAGTAACCACAACGAGGTCTAATGTGAGAGGTTAAGGTGCATTAAGTTAATTAATGCCTCATGGTTAGGGTTAAGTCAGGGTCCACTAATACTTAACCAATTTGGGGATTCAAGGGATGAAAATGGGGTTAAGTTACACTTAACCAATTTAATCAATTTGGGAATACAAGGGATTAGATGGGGTTAAGTGGTGAACCGTCGATTACACTTAACTAATTTAATCCATGATTAGTGAGGGGTTAAACCACACTTAACCCTCTTAGGAAACCCTAGCAGCGGGTCTGTTCCGGCAGTAATCCCAGTTTGGTATCATCACAACCCTAGAGACTAGGCTAGGGCGGGGCACGATTACTGGACGGATATAAACGACCAAAGCGACGGCTGAGTGGTACAGCGGTGCGGGTCCGGCGGGCTACGGACGTGCACGTAGTCCGATGTTGGACAAACTCGAGGCACGGGTACTAGTAGGTCTGGGCTGTGCATTATTGCTTAAGTGTCTGGGGTTAGCACCCGAGGGCTTGATACACCCAAAGGTGGACCCAGCACAGTCAGACTACATCCATATGTGGGCCGTATGGACATCAACACTTGACGTGTTAGGTTTATAGGGAGCCGATCGACTAGACCGTTGGGCTGGACCTTATATTAAGGTCACTTCATGTTATTGGGTCAAAGCTTGGGCCAGGGGATCAATACCTGTTATGTTGGTTTGCTAGTACACCGTGGTGAAAAACTTAACCTTGTTTATGCGATGACACCTCTATCTATCTTGTAGTTAATTTACCATGCCAGTATGTTGTTATCTATGATCATCTCAGTTTCCATCATGATGTTAACTTTATTAGTTTATAGACTGATCGTAGCAGGGCTTACTCAGTCTTTTTGACTGACCCGTTTTGTTTCGCCTCTTTTCTTCCGTTTCCCCCCCCCCCCCCCCCGCAGGTTCTCAGGGAGGGAATACTGGAGCCTAGCTTGGATTTTAGCTGCTTCCTTGGATAGCTCAAGTATGCTTTGGACTTGAGCCGCTATGGTTTATCACTCTTATTTGGGGATAGTACTTATGTATTTCAGTTTATCAGATGATGTATTTATCTAGACTTGTAATTTTGGGAAAGTGACATTTTGATGTACCAGACTTGTGTTTGAAATGGTTTATAAATCTTCCGCTGTTTAATTTACTTACTCTGTTTATTTACATATATATATATATGTCATGTCCTGCCTTGCTATATCATTATGCATGTTTACCAATAATGCCCCTCCAAAGCTAGTGCATTCCTTTGCGAGTGACCCTAGTGGAGGTGGGGTGTTACAGAAACCGCACGAGAAAAGATATCCTACCCATGACTTGGAATTGGCAGCGATCGTGTTTGCGTTAAAAATGTGGAGACACTATCTCTTGGGAGAAAGATTTGAGCTGTTTACAGATCATAAGTCGTTGAAGTATCTCTTCTCCCAGAAGGATCTAAATCTCCGGCAACAAAGGTGGTTAGAATTTTTGGCTTCCTATGATTTCGACATCGCATATACACCGGGAAAGGGCAATGCGGTGGCTGATGCATTGAGTAGAAGACATGCCAGCTTAGGGGCTATGTTCCTTGAATGGAAGCAACTAGAGTATATCGCGGGGTTTGATTTCAGACCAAAGTGCGAAATGGATCCAGAAATGTTAGCAAGTTTGACGATCAGACCCACTTTAATTGAGCGGATCGGCTCTAGTCAGAGGGATGATCCTAACCTATTGGAAATCATCTCCAAGTTAAAGATGGATATCGATGAGGAGATGAACAAGTATGGGCTTGATCGAGATGGATGGCTTAGAAAGAATGGAAAGCTTGTTGTACCCAATGTCAATGGATTGAGAGATGAAGTGCTTAGAGAATGTCATCACTCAAAGCTGACTATACACCCCGGTGGTAACAAGATGTATCGAGATATGAAGCAGACTTACTACTGGGAAGGGATGAAAAGAGACGTTGGGAAGTTTATATCCAAGTGCATGAATTGCTAGCTAGTTAAAGCCGAGCAAAAGAAGCCTAGTGGGTTGTTACAGCCTTTAGAAATTCCCAAATGGAAATGGGAGCAAGTCTCGATGGATTTCATCGATGGTTTACCGAGGACTAGATCGGGACATGATAGCATTTGGGTAATTGTGGATCGACTGACTAAAAGTGCAAGATTTATACCAGTCAAATCGACCAGAATGGCAGCTAAGTTAGCAGAATTGTATATGAAGTGGGTAGTGAGATTTCATGGAGTACCTAAAAGCATTTTGAGCGACCGAGACCCGTTGTTCACTAGTGGGTTTTGGAAGAGCTTACAAGAGGCTCTAGGGTCAAAGTTACATCTCAGTACCGCATATCATCCTCAGACCGACGGTCAGACGGAGAGGGTGAATCGTATTTTGGAAGATCTCTTGAGAGCGTGTATATTGGATTTTGGTGGATCATGGGATGACCATTTGCATCTAGTAGAGTTTGCATATAATAATAGCTACCAATCCAGTATTGGTTTGGCTCCGTTTGAAGCTTTGTACGGAAGACCGTGCAACTCACCATCATGTTGGATAGAGACTGGCGAGAAGTTTATGCTTGGACCAGATGTGGTGAGGGAAACTTCAGATAAGATCAAGATCATTCAACAACGAATGAAGGCTGCCCAAGATAGGCAGAAGAGTTATGCTGATAAGAGGAGAAGAGACCTAAAATTCTCCGTTGGTGACTTGGTGTTTGTCAAGATTTCTCCATTGAAGAGCGTAATACGATTTGGCAGGAGAGGCAAGTTGGCACCAAGATTTGTTGGCCCGTTCCCTGTTCTTGAACTAGTCGGGAATTTGGCATATAGAATTGACTTACCAGAGAAGATGGCGGGAGTTCACAATGTATTTCATGTTTCCCAACTAAGGAAGTTCGTTCACGACTCAGATATGACTATTTCACCTGATCAGTTAGAGGACTTCGAAGTAGAACCCGAGGCGGTTGGGAACCGCAAGCCGACCCGTATTGTCGAGCACGATATGAAGCAACTTCGAAGGAAGGCGGTGAAGCTAGTCAAGGTTCAGTGGGGCGAGGACGAGAATGATTGTACTTGGGAGACAGAGGAGAACATTAGGAAGACACACCCAGAACTCTTTGCCTGGTAAGATCTTGACTTCGATTTAGTTTTCCGCATGCTAGGATAGGTTTGTTTGCTTGTTTTGCATGTTTGATTGTTGTATGTGGTTGTTAGGCATGCGGGATCCTTTGTATGTTTTGGGTTAAAGAATTTCGGGGACGAAATTTCTTAAGGGGGGGGGGGGGAGAGTGTAACGACCCGTATTCTACGCATCATAGGATCGTAGGATATTCATTTCTTTCACATACGAAGTCGTATGGTCATGTAACTTTAGGAGACGACTATTGTGGTCATTTCCCATGTTCATGAATTTTCCCGATTTTTAAATGACCATTTTACCCCTAGTTGGCACTGTTTTGGCCATAACTTTTGACTAGAAAGGAATTTTGACCTGAAACCACTTCCATTAGCTCCGGATGATGGTTTACAATTCCGTAGAGTGGTCACATTAGCCAAACGGACTCACCGTTTGGGAGATATGGCTGAAACAAGTTTCGGATGGTGAAAAACAGCTTAATTGGGCTTAACCGGGTGATTAGCAGCTAGGCCCAGAGGGGAATTTCGGGTTTAGAGGTATAGGAGGACTGATTAGGGTTAGGAAATCACTTTCATTTCAGTTTTGAGCCGCCACAAACCTTCTTGAGACCTTGGTAATGGCTTCCATCCTCTAAAATCACTCCAAAACACATTTTTAGTGAAGATTAAGCCTAAACTACATCAAAACAAGGCCTAATAGCATCAGAGCAAGGTTGGAGCTGCTGCTATACATAGGGATTCAACCCAAACAGAGAGTATGTCAGATTTGGTGTTTTATTTTGTGGCAAAGGTGAGTGATAGCATCGTTTTGACACTAATTACAGTTAATTAAGGGTGATTAGTGAAGATTAGCGAATTGATACACTAATAAATTCTGGAAAAATGTTTAGAAATTCTTAAATAATATTTTATGCCTCTGTTAGAAATTTGGTTCGATTTGGTTAAGTTTTATTAATTCTATGATTAGTTTTATTTAATCATGCTTAAGGGAAAATAAGGGGATTTTGGGCATCTTTGATCCGTTTTGACATGTAAATTCATTGTCTTGGTGTTTGTGGTTAGTTTTCTATGTTGCTATGACTCTATGGTGTGTTTTATGATTGATTAGAAGTGTTAGATTTGCCAAAAACGCCGTCGAATGGCGTAAATTACTTGCTGGAAGAGTTGCAGAAAAGTGCAGGTTCTGGACCGGATCGGATCGGATATGGAGGCTCGGATCGGATGAGTTGAACTGGGCAAGGGATCTGATCGGATCGGAACTTGACACTTGAGACAATTGGAAAAAAGGAAGGCCACGCTAATTGAACTGGGATCGGATCGGATAAAGGAGGAGAGATTGGATCGACTTAAGGACGAAGGGCTCGGATCGGATCGACTGAAGGATGAAGGGCTCGGATTGAAGTAAGGTGAAGGAATTGGATCAGAGCAAATGAAGGAACGAGGGAGCGGATCGGAGCGGAAGCACGAACTGGAAGGGAGTTGGCACCCGACCCGACCCGGAGGAGGACACCCGACCCGACCCGAAGTAGAATACCCGACCCGAACCGATGCGACACTGTGGACCCGAACCGAACCGATACAGGAGAAGACTACGAACCGACCCGAAGTAGAGGACCCGACCCGAACCGATGGCTAGGAGGAGAACCCGACCTGACCCAATATTGACCAATAACCCGAGATGCAAAGGTAGTCCAATATGGGAAGTTAGAGCTCAGGATCTAGTTGGGAACCAATGAGTTCGCTTCATGATTGGGCTTTGCTGCGGGACGTGTGCCAAGGGGCAGTCGATGTTTATGACTTTGGATCACTATGTATGGGAAGTACGTGAACGGATTCAGGGCTGCAATGGCCTAGGTACGACTAAAGGGCTATAGACCAATGAAGTGGGGTCATTTGTAAAGATTTGGTCATGACTCCATGTGGTAAGCTTGGTAGTAGCAGTAGTTGTACAAGTTGAACTCCGTCACTACTTCAATGGGTCTAGTGATTGACAGTGGTGGACATCGTATGCTTTACGCACGGAGTGAGAGATGTGAGGATGGTTGCTATGGATGATTTGTTTGCTATCATTATGACATGCACACCCCACCCCCGTATTCTTACAATATTTATTATGGCACTTTAGAGTATTGTACGGTATGTGGTACTAACTCTTTGGTTGCAGATCCAGGTTCAGGTATGGTTTAGTATACCTGTTATTATTCTATTTAGATGCTTATCGCTCATACCAGGCTTTATGTCTGACCCAGAGTTTTATGACTCCTCTTATTACTCTGGGTGCTCACACGAGCAGACTAGAGACAGGTTAGCTGGTGATGCACGGGTAGATGATCCGGAGACGAGCAGGAGGCTTCCACGTAATATATACATAGTATTCTCCCTGTGTTGTTGAAGATCACTGCTTGGGCATTAGTAGTGTATCTTCTACTTTAGCTTTCTTCTGTTTAGAGACAGTAAATTTGGAAAGTTGTAATAAGTTGTATTTGGATTTCCGCTGCTCTGATGTCGATGTTAATTTTAGTTATCAGCTTATGCACTGTCTCGCCTGTTTTATGTCAAGTATGTTATTATTATTATATTTTACTCCATGCGCTGTGAGACATTCTACAGGTTCTTGATTAGTTCGTTCCCTTCTTTCCTTTCTTCTGACGACCATCCCGTGCTAGTCGGGCATGTGTACAACGCACTTTCGGAGGAAATGCAGGCTGGTGCGGGGCGGGCAGTCACAATTTGTTTCACAAATATTTTCCTTTTATATTTGTTTCACAAATATTTTACTTTTTTAATTATCCTTTGATTTTATATTTATTTTCTTTTATAAAAATCCTTTTCCTTTTATATATAAAATCCATTGATTTTATATAAATAATTCATTTTCAAAATACACTTTGAAAGTCCCCTTTTCTACATTCCAATATTTCTTACGGTATTTAAAATACCCAAATAACAATGATTGATATCATTCAACACACGTAATCAACACAGATTATATATCACATCCTATAACACTATATATGAAAACAATAGTATTATAAATATTGATGGATCCAGTTGGATCCCTCCAACTAGTTTCCCTGCATCACAGATGTTACACAATACAATTAACATCAATTTCATTTTACTATGAAATATTCTGCTAAACAGAATCAATTTATATATATACATTTATATATATATAACCAGATCTATAATTTCAACCAATTACTTAGCAGTTCAACCAAACAGTCAATACACAGAAATCAATCATCATTTATCACTTCTAAATATACGTTATAAAAATATGAACTGATAGAGTTGGTGAGTTTTACTCACATCAGACGATCATCATTAATAACGATAACCATCGCTTGATTCAGACAGACAATTTATTCCGCTATAAATTGTAAAGAGCCTTATTTCACTCCCAGTCAGTTCCAGTGTGTAGCTCTCGTCCCTACGATCCCAACGGATCTTGTTTTTGCTGAATTTGGTTAACGTATGACAAAGTTATGGTATTTACAAGTTACTATACATTTAAATTAAATAAACTTGGATCATTATTCTCAAATGGGCCATAACCTTTTTGATGAAGCCCATCTCCTCAAAACCCACCACTACGTCTCCTCCAAACACCGAACTTCTGCTGCTCCTTAATGGCCAAAACCGAAACACCTAACTCCTTCCAAATCTCCTTTTCCAGTAAATTTAAAATCAAACAAAATTAACTCAAATTCCTCTCTTCAAAAACCTCTCTACTCCATACCATTCAAACAAAACTCGGTGGTCTCCCTTGATTGCGTCTTCAGGCTCTCCGCAGTACCCAGCTACAGTACACCGATAAAAAAATCCTGCAAATCTTCAAAACTACCACAAACGAAACCGAATCCAACCATTAAATCAAATCCAACAATCATTCTTCAATCCGATGCTCCATCCACTAACCGTCTCGAACCCTAGATCGCTACTCGTTTATTTCTATGCGATAAATACGGCGTCGAAGCCAGTAAAGGTCATGGGAGAATGAAGCTAATCTTATAAGAAATCCAAAAATTTATGGTTTTAGATTTATTTCTTTCTCCTTGATTTGTAAAGGATTTAAGAAGATCGGAAGTTTTTGCTGGAAGTAAATAAACAGTAGCGCCTTTGGTTTGACCAAAGAAATTGAAATTAGGTTTAAGTTGGATGATACTGGTATTTTTAGCACATTTTTAATAATTTAATATTCGATAAAATATTCATTTTTAACCCTATGCTATTTGTATTTACCCTTAAAAATTCGTACGACCACATAAAATACCTAAAAATCATGAAAATGGACATGCAGCTACAATTTTACATTACGGACCCAACGAAACTGTATTCATCGAATTCCGACTTCGTTTGCTCACACAGCATATTTTTAACAGTCGAAATATCGATTGTTTTTCACATTAAAAATCCGTACGGCCACACACTAACTTCAAAAATCACGAAAATTGAAATCTAGCAATAATTTAATATTGCGGATCCAACAAAATTAGTTCGTCAAAAATGGGGGTCATTTGCAAAACTAGTTTTTTTAATGCTCTAAATAAACCATTTAAATATATAAAAATATTTAAAAACATTTAAATTATATATTTATAAATAAATATTATCGTATATATTTATAATAGAATATCATACAACTCCAATTGGATTTATAACTCGATATTTCAAAATTCCCAGTTCTATCGATATTTGATTTATATATAAAATCCTTTTATAATATAAATACATATTTATAAATTTAAAAGGAATTCCATAGCGACTTTTATTAAATTTGATTTGGACATAAATCAAAATCTACACAATGAAATCCCGATTTTTCTCTTCCATTAGAAAAATATACTTCACTAGCTCCTAACGTTTCTTGTTTCACAGAAATCCGGCTTAAAACGTATTCTGTATATTCAGTTGAAGTTCGAATCGCCAAATAGCGAACTATCGCGCCATTTCGAGCTCGATTATAATTATAATATAATTATACGTTCAAACTTCATTTAAATAATATATTCATTATTCAAATTCAATTCAAAACTGAATTATATATTTTAAATTGCCCAATTCACACAGTATTGTGAATTCCACTATTTCTGACTATTTCAGAAATTAAATATATTTTTCTATTATTTGTATTAATTAAATATTCCATATTATTTAATTAAACAACCATATAATTCTCTGAATCACTATTTAAATAATTAAATAAATTAATTATTATATATCTGAAAATACGGGACATTACATTCTTCCCTCCTTAAAATAATTTCGTCCTCGAAATTGCTAAGCTAGAAAAAAACCCTATTAACAGGTTAGAACTTATTTGTTCACTTCTTAACTTCAATTTCCATTGAACAGATAAACTTCAATTAAAATATTTATCAATTCTTATCAACGGAAATTTTCAAAAATCCTAAAAAATTTCTAACACCTGAAATTTCCGAAAAATTTCGCCAGCACCTCCTTTGTATGGGTCAATCGGTACAACTACAACTCGCCTCTCTGGGCCTTCTTCAATCCAAAAGAAAATCAAACAGCCAAGCGGCTTGCCAATTCGGCTCATCAAAATCTCAAATCCATATATAATATAAACTGGTACCTTTTTGTTCGGCATATAATTATATCCCTTCCATCTATTATCAATTCAATATATACCAATGTCATTCCAATCAAACTCCAATCACTTTTATCTCCAACACAACCATTCGCTTATATCCAAGCCAAATATCATTTCAAACTCGAGTTTCATTCTCGATTCCAAACTCTACACTTGATTATTAAATTACACTTCAAATTTGAATCTCACAAATCCAATTTGTCTCGATATCATTCTAATTCAATTTCAGTTACCACATAACTGACTTTATTTTAATTCCAATTGGCTTTCCCAAATTTCTACTCAATTTGGTTTTAACTCAAACAATCTTTCCGTGGGAAGTTTAAATCACTTAGCTTTTCAAAAATCAAATATCTCTTTTTTTTGGAATTCAAAACAACTTGTTTTCTCAAAACAAAATCTTTGGTAGTAATCCGTCACTTAGAATTCGAAAATGAATACCGATGATGGCGCGCACATCATCGGAATTACTTTCCAGCTATCGAAGTGAGTTCAATACTGTATCACTTTTAAAACCATTTCTAAACACTTCCATTTTGAAATCTATTTCAAAATACTATCCTCAATGCTTGGAAAACATTTCAAAATCTCCCAGGATTTTAAAATTCTCTTATACTTAATCTAAGTCCATTACAAACACTTATTCCAACTTTACAGGGTTGAATTTCAATTTTGATTTAAATTCAGATTTAATTCATTTCAATTTCATATACTTCACTTATATGAATTCTGGTTGGTTATTTACATAACCATTTAATTTATAATCTTACTCGATTATAATAACAACCAATATATCCAATATATTATAATTCCAATATATATATCTCTATATCAAAATATACTTTGGGTAAAATTATTTACATTTACCCTCTTTTCAAAATATATCATGTCGACCCATCGTATTCAAGTGTTTATAAACCCCTACTGATACAGTGGAACAAACTGATCGACCAGAACCCATTATCAACTCAACCAATAAATCTCCACAATATAAAACAATTTTATATTGAAATCTACAAATAAGTTCTCTCGTATATATACATTCAACTCTATCTAGGGTATTGCTAACCCCATCTCTACTGAGTCATGCCACAGAGCCAAGTTAATAACTTAACCTTAAGCTCTGATACCAACTGTAGTGTCCCGAAATTCCTATACAATTTGAACTGACCAAATAACACAAGTCCAATCCAAATTACACTGGAAACCAGAAAACTAATAGAAAGAAAACAGAGGGTGAGAATAGATAAGATAGAAGCATAGAATAGAAGAATAAGAAAAACACACAACATCAGAGTAAACACGAATCTCACAGTGGAACGAACAATATATAATAGATACATAACTTTTGAAATTAAACTAGTATATGTATCCAGTAACATTATCAGAGTACAACACTTACAACACAGCGGAAATAATTATAGCTACATAATCCTGTAGCCTCCTGCTCCAAGCTCTCCAAATATCTATAAAATCCTGACTACTTGACTGCCCGTACAAAATTCGGCACCCAAGAGTTTAGGGAAAACAAAACAAACTCCAGGTCAATCATGGGACTGGTATGAGTAAACAATTTAAAATAGTTTGGAAAAATAATGATATCTCATAAGACAACACCGTATAACGGAACGGGTTTTCCCCTTGTGAGAATCCAAATCAATTTGATTTAACTTTCAAATCATTTTGAAAGAAACAATGATCTTTTATATCAAAACTCTTTTGATATTATAATAGTGTCTATCAACCACAATATAATAATCATCTTGCAGAACGCTTTCATCTCACGTTCCATATATATAGTATACAATCAAAACCGCGAGCACTTATTGGGTAATGGATTTCCAACAATGACAAGGTATGGAACCACCTTCCAATAGTGCACCTCTAGAGAGGAATACATTGGGTTCAACAAGAACATCTTGCATCCCGGCCACACATGACCAACCACTCATTTTTCTTGAGTGTATCAAATGTATATCACCAATGGTTAGGTTCAGCAACCGTTACCCGAATGGGACAAAATCGGCAATAGATTATAGAATGAAATGAATATCTCTAGATAGGTGATAATACACCCTAATTGGCAGCCAACCACTTAGCCATGCTACCTGCCCAATTTTTGTCATTTCCTGGTTGTGAGGCTAGTGGCCACACTTATCTCTGACAGATTACACATTTATTCACTTTGAATGTCACATCGTCATACCGCCAAATCACAAATTGATTTCCCCAAAAATACAACGGGTATACAGCTAAGAGAAATGAATTCCTTTGCCACCAAACGTAAATACGTTTGAAGAGATCAACTTACGCGATCTATTAAATATACTCTGTCAGACATTCTTCCATATGGGTCGTCCCAGGATTGGACAAACCGAAGGCACTATTCTGTAAACAGGACAGCCCTTGCTTAACCCCATCTTCAATTATCTTCATCATATTTGATCGCAACGCTAACGCCCATACAGAGTGGTTTTCAGATAATGAATCTGATCCCGGTCTCTCCGTATTGACGATGGAGATATGGTCGAAAACTTCGATAGTCGATGAGTTAACTATCAAAGAAAAACACGTGTGCAAACAATGATATTATTTCTAGATGGAAATTTTATCGATCAATCATCATTTAACGTTTATCTCTTTAGTTCATTAATTTGTTTATTTCCTGTTTCCATATATTCAACATTTCTTATTTTCTAAATTTTGAAAATATCTGTTATTAATCATTGGAAAACATTTCCATCTCTTTTCACGTATCACTGTCATTCCAGTATTATTTATCATCAAACATTTCATTTTCTATGATTAGAAAATATCTCTGATTATATTTGGAAAACGTTTCCAAAACTCATTCATCGGATTTTAAATAGACGTTTAAATAAAACATCGCTACGCCACTATAAACATTACACTGATTAACTAATTTCATTTAACCAACCTTCACTATCGAACCTTAACCATTCCTTAGTTAAAAACAAAGTCAATCAAGTTGGGGTAAAATTACCTCTCAGAACTTAACTGAACAACATTTCTAACTTCGAAATAGACAAAGTTCACCATCTAAATCTTTTGCAAACTTCCTTATGAAACTCTTGGATTCTATTTATGAGTCCACTTCTTTATTGAAAAACATTGATTATAACTGTAGCGTTATAATCCCTACTTCTGAAATATCTAACTCCAAAATATAAATCGATTAATTCAAATCAATTAACCCTAACTCCTTTAACTTTAACTCGACTAACTTTAATCCATTAACTATTATCACTTAACTCCTTTCGAATAAACTATATTTGGTAACTCCTTTAACTCTATTCGAATAAACTATATTCGTTTAACTCTTTTAACTCTATTCGAATAAACTATATTCGATTAACTCCTTTAACCCTATTCGAATAAATTATATTCGATTAACTCCTTTAACTCCATTCGAGTAAATAATATTCGATTAACTCCTTTAACTCTATTCGAATAAATTATATTCGATTAATTCCTTTAACACTATTCGAATAAACTATATTCGATTAACTCTCTTTGAATAACTAATATTGGATAACTCCTTTCGAATAGCTACTATTCAATTAACTCCTTTCGAATAACTAATATTCGATTAACTCCTTTCGAATAACTAATATTCGATAACTCCTTTCGAATAACTAATATTCATTTAACTCCTTTCGAATAACTAATTTCGATTAACTCCTTTAGAATAACTAATATTCGATAACTCCTTTCGAATAACTAATATTCGATTAACTCCTTTCGAATAACTAATATTCGATTAACTCCTTTCGAATAACTAATATTCAATAACTCCTTTCGAATAACTAATATTCGATAACTCCTTTCGAATAACTAATATTCAATTAACTCCTTTCGATTAACTAATATTCGATTTACACCTTTCGAATAACTAATATTCGATCAATTCTCTTCTTCGAATAACCTTATTCGATAACTCTTTCTTCGAATAAACTATATTCGAATAACTCTAATCCGACTAACTCTAATTCAATTAACTCTATTCGAATAACTAATATTCGACTAACTCTTATTCGATTAACTCTATTTGAATAGCTCTAGTTCGATTTAACTGTAATCAGTTAACTCTAACTGATTAACTCTAACTGGTTAACTCTAACTGATTAACTCTAACTGGTTAACTCTAACTGGTTAACTCTAACTGGTTAACTCTAACTGGCTTACTCTAACTGGTTAACTCTATCTGGTTAACTTTAACTGATTAACCCTAACTTGTTAACTCTAACTGGTTAACTCTAACTGGCTAACCCTACCCAATTTACTCTTCATCCATATTTAGTTCAAATATCGATGTTGAAATCGATTTTTACTTCTCTATATAAGTCATGACTTATATATTCTATTTATCCAATGATAAATATTTTACTTAATTTATAAAACCTTATTTGTAAATTAATCTTCTTACTTTATCTGTTAAAATAGATTTCCCTTAAATGTTCACTTTGAATTCATATTCTATTATTCCCGTGTGCGAAGCACGGGTCTAAACCTTCATAGTGTAAAATTCTCTTTTTATACAATTCTATTAATTTTTCAAGTGTTTCCTTTTATAATCTATTTATTTTCAAAATAAATATTTCTTTTATAATTGTATTTGTTTTCTAAATAAATATTTCTTTTATGTCTATTTATTTTCTAAATAAATATTTCTTTTCCTATTTGTTTCACAAATATTTTCCTTTTATATTTGTTTCACAAATATTTTCCTTTTATAATTATCCTTTGATTTTATAATTATTTTCTTTTATAAAAGTCCTTTTCCTTTCATATATAAAATCCATTGATTTTACATAAATAATTCGTTTTCAAAATACACTTTGAAAATCTCTTTTTCTACATTCCAGTATTTCTTACGGTATTTAAAATACCCAAATAACAATGATCGATATCATTCAACTCACGTAATCAACACATATTATATATCACGTCATATAACACAATATATGAAAACAACAGTATTATAAATATTGAGGGATCCAGCTGGATCCCCGCAACCTATCTCCCTGCATCACAGATGTTACACAATACAATTAACATCAATTTCATTTCACTATGAAATATTCTGCCGAACAGAATCAATTTATATATATACATTTATATATATATAACCAAATCTATAATTTCAACCAATTACTTAGCAGTTCAACCAAACAGTCAATAAACAGCAATCAATCATCATTTATCAGTTCTAAATATACGTTATAAAAATATGAACTGATAGAGTTGGTGAGTTTTACTCACATTGGACAATCATCGTTAATAACGATAACCATCGCTTGATTCAGATGGACAATTTATTCTGCTATAAATTGTAACAAGCCTTATTTCACTCCCAGTTAGTTCCAATGTGTGGCCCTCGTCCCTTCGATCTCAACATTCTTGTTTTTGTTGAATTTGGTTAACATACGACAAAGTTATGGTATTTACAAGTTACTATACATTTAAATTAAATAAACTTGGATCATTATTCTCAAATGGCCCTTAACCTTTTTGATGAAGCCCATCTCCTCAAATGTGACGGCAAGGAATTTCGCTCGATCTGAATCAGTCGTTAAACCGATCTAGACCGTTTGAAACCCCTGAGCGTTTGAGAACAGGACAAATCAGAACGCAGACGGAAGAACATTTCATTGCTATTACAACAATTCCAATAGATACAAGAATATACAGAGTATAAATGAATAAATTACATTCGACAAATATCAGAGATTACAACAAATTACATAGCAGCGGAAAATAATACAAAGCACAACTGAAGGTGATATACGGATACAGAGCTTTCCGGATATCATTCCAGCTGTAAACCAGGATCCTGTGAATATAAATCTGCAAAAACCAAAACTACTAGCTGCCCGTGCGGAAAATAGGGGCACCCAGAGTTTAGGTTAAAACAATAAACTCCAGGTCAGTCATGTGACTGGTGTGAGAACTAAAACAGTTATTAATATTGGTTTTAAAGTTAGGTAAATCAAGGGACCACGCCGTATAACACGGAACGGGTTTCCTCCCAAGAATACCAGTGCATAGAACAAACAGCGCAATGCTAAATAAAGAAAAATGAAGCTGTTATAAGACCCAGGTCCTATCACACAATGCAACGCAAGCCGGGGGATAGGGTTTTCCCTTATAACAGCCAAAGCATGCTTGATACGTTTAAAACAAATCATTTGATACTATAATAAGTGTATAGTGTCAAAACATTTCAATCATAAATATCAATCATAGGCGGCATAGCTACCATCTACTATGTCGCCATACTAGTTCTACAATTAAAACCGAATTACACGTATTGGAAATTGGATTTCCGTCATGAGTCGAGGCAAGGGGCAAGCTCTTCTCCGCGTTCGAGACACTCTAGCAAATGCCTCAGGGTTACGCACTCTGGGCAACCCCTGGATGCTTCAGGGCCGGTCCTCACTTACGTTAGAGGATTATTTATTCCTGAACACACGTTTCCCGGTCCTTACAGACCTATAATCGAGGCGCCTCGCATTCCAACAACCACATAGGTGAAAAGTATATACATGTCAGGGCTGGTAAGTCACTGACACCACCAAAGCTAGAAAGAAACGTCGTGCTCTCCCTGCAGTCCGTATCCCGTTTTTGACTCATACCGAGGTGTGAGGCTCGCGAATTCACGTTATACAAAAAGCTACGCCACAAAGGCCGTGCTTTGATCATCAACCACAAGACTTTGCTTTTCAACAGAAGCCTTGATCATTGCATCTTAGCGTGCCACACAGGCAATTCATGCCATGCGACTTATGTCCATCGATATACAACCTCTGAGCTCGTACGTCTCAGAGAAGGGCGTTAAGCAAAAGAATAAATTCTCCGCCGCCAAACAGATGTATATTTAATAGAAATCAATCAACACAGAATAAAATCCAATGTCAGACACACATTCCATTTACAAGTTCGTTCTGGGTCTGAACGAAACCGGAGGCACTTTCCTCGCATATCCATCCATCTCCAAGTACGTCTGGACGACCACCAACTATTTCCATCCTCTTGGGTGTACTGTCCAATCAGGATCGTCAGTAATAATCCAAACGATGTGAAGACTTCCGGTCTTCGACCACCGTCTTCATCTTCGACTTATTGTCGAATCGGTTATTCAGAATGGGTATAAACCCGGCCTTTCCGAACAACCCGCGTATATTAAAAACAAATGTAACACAAACACAACATACGCCTCTTTCCAATTCAGAATATTCTTTTATTTAAATATCCACATCTTTTGGGAAAAGTTTCCATTAATTTTATCCAAGATAAATTCTTTAAAATTTATCCTTTAATCTTCCTTTGGATGTCGTTTCAAACCAAATTATGGTTTTCCAAACTAGTCGAGATTAGCGAACCACACCGAAGTAATTATTTATTTTATTTCCCAATCCCAACCTATTCATCCCATGAAGCAAAACTGGTAATACTCCATATCTAATACTATGGTGTTATCGGTAAGATTAATTACCATTTCACGTTCAAATCTAATTAAAGATTTAACTATCGCTTTGGAGCAAAACTGGCGATACTCCATTCTCGCTCATTTCTAAATTTGATAATTTAGATTACAAATTTACATTTCAATATAATTGCAGATTCGTTAAAACTCCTTTTAGTGGGTTAAAGAACTAATGTCATTTAAAACACAGTTCACGACAAACCCAAATCACATTCTATTTGTTATCGGGTTAAAGAACTAGTGTTATTTAAAACACAGTTCACGATAAACCCATTTCAAATCCAATCAAATATATTAGAAATTCCGATTATTTAAAACCCCTTTTTAAATCTAATTTATTTATTTAAAAATAATTGGGTTTTAAATTTAGTTCAAAACTAGTTCATTTCGATAAAAATCCATTTTTATCTTTTCAAATATGGAGTTTTTCATCCCAAATTTTCCCAAATCATTTCTTATGATTTTACACAAATTATTGATATTTTTAATAATTTTATCAAGGCCCGTACAGTCGATTTCCATCAACGGCCATCGAACTGCACTTACAGCGACCTTTTACAAATTTGATTTGGACGTATCTCCAAATCCAACCGTTAGATTTCAAATTTCTAATATTCGTTAGAAAGCTCTTTTCGATACGAACCCAATGGTTCCGGTTTTAGGATAATCCGACGGTCGGATCTCCCGTAATGTCCGTTTGAAATAAATGGTCGAAATTCACGAACTGCCGCGGCGCGGCGCGTTCTATTCAGGCCATTATATTATATATATAATATATATAATATATATTTCATCGATTACTATTTAAAACGAATTATATAAATAGTTTTAAATTCGTTTCAAAAGCAATTTCAACTTCCATTTCAATTCAAATCAAAATTGAATTCTTCTTTATAAATTCGTTTTAAAATTCATTTCTATTCAATTCAAATTTCAATTCAATTTGAATTCATTTCAATTCGCTTTCAATTCAATTCAATTCCAAAGTCGTTTTCTATTCAATTCAATTCGAATTGGTTTTCTATTCGATTCAATTCAAATTGGTTTTCTATTCGATTCAATTCAAATTGGTTTTCTATTTAAATCAAATCCATTATATATTCAATTGAAATCAAATTCGTTATATATTCAATTGAAATCAAATTCGTTATATATTCAATTGAAATCAAATTCGTTTTCTAATCAACTTGAATTCAAATTTCATTCCAAAATATGCGATTTCGAAATCACTTTTCAATATTCATTTTAAAATGAATAAAATCGATATAAATATCGTTCACGTCAAAATGGCGTCAATCTAACCAACACGGCTTCATATATTTCTATTTTCAAATATTCTATTCAACAAATGAATATTTATTTTTGTCAACACACGACTAATCTCAACGAATGAGTACTGTCCACATGTGACTATTTTTGTTATTCAATATATTTTTTAAAAATTAAGGTATCTATCGTTTGATATAAAATTAGACTCCAACTGTAAATTAGTAAGAGAACAATTTCCTGAATATTAACCCCGAAGGCCGAAACCAACATCAGATCAATATTTAGGAGACCACTCATCTCATCTATTTTCCAGTTGATTTCTAATTCTATATATGACAAAGATGTAAATTTTATTATTAAAATATTTCGTTCAACACATGACTAATCTCAACGGATGAGTACAGTCAACACATGAACCTTTATTTTATAAAGATAAAGTTATAAATTTTATTATTAAAATATTTCGTTCAACACATGACTAATCTCAACGGATGAGTACAGTCAACACATGAACCTTTATTTTATAAAGATAAAGATATAAATTTTATTATTAAAATATTTCGTTCAACACATGACTAATCTCAACGAATGAGTACAGTCAACACATGAACCTTTATTTTATAATATTCTTTATTTTCTAAATTGGAATGAGGCCCAATCAATCACCATATAATGTTAATTATATGGATTTTCATACATCACACATATATAATAGCATTGAAAAATAATCAACCATCAACCAAAGTGCACTACACTGTATAAGCATCAAATATAGATATATAACGCTTATAACAGCCTGTCAATCAATCGATCGACGTATTTAATCAATCAGGATGAGTGAACATCAAATTTCATCCCAACACCCGTGTGGGGTTTCAAACAATCAAACACAGATTTTATTTGTGCAGTTGGGCGATGTGTAAAATTTATCGTCCCAATCAATGTCAGTCAAATCAGTGTACATAAACAAATCGGTCGATTTGTTTATAAATATTTATTTATTCACTTTCACGTTAAAAATTATATTTTTAACGATAAAACATTTTATTTTAACACATGGATTTTTATTCAGTTCATTTACAAAATAAAAATGACATTTTTATTTTTCTAACTTATTTTAGAAAATTTCGGCGGCATAACGGCACGATACTAGAAACGGGACGAGGCCTAGCCTTATCCCCGGTCTAGTGAAGGCCCACGCCATTCACACATCAATCAATCCATTCCATTTCCCCAAACAACTCAAATTTCAATCAAATAATCTAACCAATTTTTGCAATCAAACAAACAAGTCCATGGTCCGTGGACGATTGTGTCGGGTGCTACTAAGCACCGTCTGCATCCTAATATATATATATATAACTAGAAAATGAAATTGAAAGGTGAGAAATTCTCACCAATAGCTATCCAATACCACGACTCTTCATTTAGAGAAATCTTCATCGTTCTCGCCTCTTATCACTTTCGTCGCCCGTAGTCACTACATATGTAAAAATCGAATTTTTACTTCGCTATTCAATATATAAAAATCGAATTTTCACTATGCTATTCAATATATAAAAATCGAATTTTTACTATGCTATTCAATATATAAAAATCGAATTTTTACTATGTTATTCAATATATAAAAAACGATTTTTTACTATGCTATTCAATATATAAAAATCGAATTTTTACTATGCTATTCAATATATAAAAATCGAATTTTTAGTATGTAAAAATCTCGTCTTTTCTATTTTTAAAATCTAATCTTTTCTATTTTTAAAATCTAATCTTTTCTATTTTTAAAATCTAATCTTTTCTATTTTAAAAATATCGTCTTTTCACTTTTAAAGATTTTACCTTTTCAATTTCATCACTATAAAAATCACATTTTTATTTTGCTACCCATATAAAGATGTTATTTTTAATATTTCTAACATGTAAAAATTATATTTTTACTTCTCTACATAAACAAAAATCGTATTTTCCTACTTTAAAAAAAATCGTATTTTTATTTCACAAAATCCATACTTTTCATACGAACGCTATATGAAGATTAAACCTTTCTTCCATTTGAAAATCAAATCCTTCTTGTTTTAAAAGCCGAATCTTTTCTTGTTTTAAAATTCAACCTTTTCTTTGTTTTAAAAATTCAACCTTTTCTTTGTTTTAAAAATTCAACCTTTTCTACAATAAAAATTATAACTTCTTATTTTAAAATTCATAAAACTCAGATTTTAAATTGATTAACCTAAACTGAATATTTAAAACAAACTAAAACAAGACAAAATAAAAATAAAATGAAGTGAAGGAGCTTACAGCGAAATGAGGGGGGGTTGGATCCGCGTATGGAGGAGGGAAGCCGCTGCCTGGTGGTCGGCGGTTGCAGGCGGAGGAGGGGTTTCGCGAGGCTAGGGGGGACAGCTGCGTCGGTTCTTCGATTTGGGGGGGGGGCTCTCGCGCTTCGGCGGACGAGGGGTGGGGTGTCGCTTCGAGGTGGAGGAGGAGAAGAAGAAGGGGAGGGCGGCGAGCTTGGACGGAGGAGGGCGCCTCCGGTGGCGGCGTCGAGGGCCTTCCGTCGTTCGATTTAGGGCTTAGCACCCTTTTTTTTTCTTTTGATTCTTTTTCTGCTGATCGAAGAAATAGGGGGGCCAGAACGGGTTAAAGGGGGAGGAGAAGATTTTTTTTATTTTTTTTTTCAAAAAGTTGACTTTTACATACGACCTCTTAACGAGGCCCACCGCCTGTCGTCCATAGCGTTTTACCCCCATTCCGAACACAATGGGATATGTGTCGTAGGCTGATTCGGCTGTTACAATTAGTTTCCTTTGAATTTACATTTAAATCATTATATTGAATTTTAAACGTACATTTCAAATTACCGGGGTCGCATACGAACTTTAAAAATTCCAGAAAAATATTTTCTAGCTTCGTATTGACGATACGGTCCTAACAAAACTAGTTTCGTCGAATTCTGAGACCGTTAGAAAAATGGCCATTTTCCAGTCGATTAAAATCAACTGAAACTGGTCAAACGCGTTTTCCTTTGCCACGCTCACATATTGATTCGAAAAATTATGAAATTTGGAATCTAGCATTAACTCGACATCACGGACCCAACAAAAGTGGTTTCGTCGAAATCCGAGGTCATTTGCAAAATGTCTATTTTTAAGGGCCTGAATTCCATAGCGACTATTCAGAATTTTCAACCGGACATATCTTTTGATTCCCGCTATGAAATTTTGATTTTTCGGATTCGTTGGAAAGGTATTATCAATTAGATCCTAATGTTTTTAGTTTCACTAAAATCCGGATTGTTTTGCACCCGGTACGTTCAATTGAAGTTTGAAATCGAATTATCGAACTACCACGCCATTTTCAATTCTATTTATAAATATAAATAAATATTTATATTCTAACGACGACGTATATAATATATACGTTCGAATTATATTCAAAATAAATTTCTCGTCGATTTTATTTAAAATAATTAATTTTAAATATTCAAAATCCGCCGAAGTTGCCAAAACAAAAATTTTAAACTGGCTCAGAATTTCCGGGTTATTACAATCTCCCCCACTTAAAACTTTTCGTCCCCGAAAAGGAACAAAGTCGAAAGTGGTTTGATTAATCAACTCTACGTTCGATCTGGCTTCCATTCTCCAACTTTTCAGTTTCTGAGAATTTTCAAATTTTCAAAAATTTGGCTAACACCCTAAATTTTCGAAAAATTTCGCCATAACCTCCCCTGCACCGGGAGCCACGGGAAAATCCCGAAATTGCCATATAGGCCTTCTGTTCTCAAAAAGAAAAAGAAAAAGCCAAGCGGCTAGCCAATAGGCTCATAAAATCATCATCACCCAAACAAAACAGTAAATTATGTAGTAAACATGTACCTATTTGTCGGGCAAACAAAATTTATTCTCTGGCTCTAGCCTCCTTGCTATGACCTGTTCAATGTAAGTACATATAGATGCATACAAATGCGACCAATTTTCAATACAATTCAATATTTGATATAATTAGGCATAATGGTTCAAAATTAGCAAACAAATAGACAAACAACACAAACATCAATCAATTAGAGTTTCAAATTCATAGCTTTGATATATATACAGAAAATCAAGTTTTTGATGTCAATTCACAACAATGTGTTCTAACTATATAAGTTTTGGTTCTCACACCAGTCTAATGGAAATATATTGAAAATCACACCTTCGAAACACTAACATAAATATTGATGATGCGATCGCTATCATCAATATCATCTCCGGGCGACTAGAGTGTAACCCTATATCTATCCAGTATATTAAAACTTCGAATATACGTTCATGACGCGTATATACAAAACCTTTATATATTGGATTGTCCATATTCAATACAAATAAAATATTCAAATACGTATAAAATGATTTAAATTTTCAAAACAAAATTGTTTTCATTTGGAAAATATACTCTTCACACTCGTTCTAGGATACTACTGATCCTATCTCTAACGAGTCATTCTAATTGGATATTACTAATCCAATATCTGATGAATTCTTTCGTATGGTTCTAATGTGTCTTGTTCTCGAGCTTTGTAAACCAAAGCTCTGATACCAAATGTGACGGCAAGGAATTTCGCTCGATCTGAATCAGTCGTTAAACCGATCTAGACCTGTAACAACCTGTATTTTTAATAACCTGTTATAACATAAATCGAGGCAGAAATTAATTCTAAAATCTGAATCAAGGGAAATGGGCTATGCCATTGCGTTCGTCTCGGAAAAATACGCGAAATAGAGTCCGAGTTTTCGAAAATCGGAGTCCGTATGACCCGATTAAGGCCCGACGAAGTTTTCGGAAAATTCCTAAGTAAAAACAGATTTAAATTTTAAGTTAAAAACAAGGGTTAGGGCACAACTGGCGTCAGGCGGGAAAACTCCCGCCAACACCCCAAGTCGACAGGCATGTCGACATGGGTCAAAGGGTGTCGACTGCCCTGTCGACAGCCCTGTCGACACGGGGTGGCCGGGCAGTTTTGCCTGGCGCACCATTTCTGATCTGGGCTTGGTTGTGTGGCTTGGTTCTGGAGAATTCCGAAATCTGATGGACCTAATTCAACTAGGGTTTAATCCTATGGTCTAAATCACTAGCCTAATCTATAAATAAGACCCTAACCTACCCTAAATCATTCATTATTCATTCTAGCAACTAAACTATGTCAAAATCAAACCTCTCATGGCCTCCACTCTCTTCATACAATTCCTAAATCAATTTCTAAGAGATTTCCATGCATACAAGTGTATTTAGGCTTGTATGATCCTCTTTAGCTTGCATTAAAGTCTTGTTTCTCTATTGTCATCATAAAGGAGGAGTCTTGATCAAGTTTGCTTGCATTTTGGGGTTTTATTTTGTTGCATAAGGGGTTTCTTACATTTGCTATACTCATTTGAGTTCGCATAAGCATTGTAAGCCCTCTTACCTTCATTTTAGAAACTCTAAAGTTAATATGTGATGAAAGTTGGGATTTATGCATGTTTAATAAGTTATGCATGCTTATGCGAGTTCAATATGCCATGTTACACATGTTTGATAAGTTATGCATGTTTATGCAAGTTCACTATGCCATGATTTGCAAGTTTAACAAGTTATGCATGTTTATGCAAGTTCACTATGCCATGATTTGCAAGTTTAACAAGTTATGCATGTATATGCAAGTTCACTATGCCATGATTTGCAAGTTTAACAAGTTGTGCATGTTTATGCAGGTTCACTATGCCATGATTTGCAAGTTTAACAAGTTATGCATGTTTATGCAAGTTCACTATGCTAAGTTATGCAAGTCCAACATGTTATGCATGTTTATTATGATATGTAAGATTCATCATGTATGTTGTGCCAAGTTCCCTCTTTCTATCCTTTACGCGTTATGACGAATATGTAAGCGATAGAATGACGTTGGGGGGTTTGGGTAAAACTTAAAATACATGAAAACATAAGATTGGGAATTTACCTATTAAGTTAGGTCTACTCCTTGGGAATTTACCTATTACGTTAGGTCTACCCAAGTATTTGTTAAACTTGTAACTATGTTTTGAAAATAAAGTGGACATGACACTTAGAAAACATAAGTGTGGCCAACTCGAGGTTGGGTTGAGTTTGTAGCGTAATTCTACCCGGAACCTACCGGCTTAACTAGTGGCTACAAACAATAGGATCCAATGTGAGAAGTTGGTCATGTGGTGCCAAGACCCGAGGTTAGACCAAGTTGTGGTGTAAATCTACCCGGAACCCACCGGCTTAACTAGGTAACCGCAACAAAGTCTAATGTGAGAGGTTAAGGCACAATTAAATTAATTAATGCCTCATGATTAGGGTTAAGTCATGGCCCACTAATACTTAACCAATTTTGGGGATACGAGGGATTAAATGGGGTTAAGTGGTGAACTGTTGGTTACACTTAACTAATTTAATCCATGATTAGTGAGGGGTTAAACCACACTTAACCCTCTTAGAAAACCCTAGCAACGTGGTCTGTTCCAGCAGTAATCCCAGTTTGGTATCATTCACAACCCTAGAGGCTAGGCTAGGGCGGGGCACGATTACTGGACTGATGTAAGCGACCAAAGCGACGGCTGAGTGGTACAGCGGTGCGGGTCCAGGCGGGCTACGGACGTGCACGTAGTCCGGTGTTGGACAAACTCGAGGCACGGGTACCAGTAGGATTAGACTGTGCATTATTGCTTAGGTGTCTGGGGTTGACACCCGAGGGCTTGATACACCCGAAGGTGGACCCAGCACAGTCTGACTACAACCATATGTGGGCCGTATGGACACCAACACTTGACGTGTTAGGTTTATAGGGAGCCGATCGACTAGACCGTTGGGCTGGACCTTGTATTAAGGTCACCTCATGTTATTGGGCCAAAGTTTGGGCTGAGGGATCAATACCTGCTATGTTAGTTTGCTAGTACACTGTGGTGCAAAGCTTAATCTTCTTTATGTGATGACACCTTTATCTATTGCCAGTATGTTCATCTCAGTTTCCATCATGATGCTAACTTTATTAGTTTATAGACTGATCGTAGTAGGGCTTACCAGTCTTTTTGACTGACCTGTTTTCTTTCGCCTCTTTTCTTCCGTTTCCCCCCCCAGGTTCTCAGGGAGGGAATACAGGAGCTTAGCTTGGATCCTACCTGCTTTCTTGGATAGCTCATGTATGCTTTGGACTTGAGCTCGCTATGGTTTTTCTGCTTTGGGGATAGCTACTTATGTTTTTCCTTTTCAGTTTTCAGATGATGTTGTTTATGTACTAGACTTATTTTATTTGGAAAATTGACATGATGTTGTACTAAGACTTGATTTGAAATGGTTTGAAAATCTTCCGCTGTTTTATCTATGTTATTTACTCTGCTTTACATATATATTTATGTTCTTGTTCTGCCTTGATATATCATTATGCATGCTTACCCAGTTCTAACGCCCCCCAGAAGCTAGTGCCCCCGAAAGAGCGACCCTAGCGGAGGTGGGGTGTTACAAATTTGGTATCAGAGCATATGGTTTACAAGAAAGAACAAAGAGTTTTTAAAAGACTTTTGAAAAACTATTTTCAAAACAAGTATAAAGTATTTTCCAAAGAAAAGTCTAGTATTTTAAAAGGCTATTCCCCAAAAAGCCATTAGCGTTATCCTTCGTTCCCTTGACCTAATCTTATCTTATCTTTCGTTTCAGTATGGCGGAGAATCTTGCCATCCCGGATGGAGTAAACGTACCGCTCTGGTATAGGAGACTTCTAGAAGCTAGGGCGGCAGCTGGCCCCGTAAACCCTACTCCCACTCCTCCTCATGTAGTTGAGAATCCTCCTCCTAATGTCCCTCCTCCGGTGGTTCCTATTCCTCCTCCTCCAGTTGCTGAGGCTCCTCTTCCTCCTCCTCCCCCTCAGCATCCTCAGGTTGAGTTCACGAAGGTTTGTAAAGACTTCAAGGCGATGGGAGGCAAGAATTTCCTAGGCACGGAATCTTTTGTTGAAGCTAGGAATTGGCTGAAAGACACTGAGGACTTGTTTGCTATCTTTAGGATTGATGACGAGAGGAAGATCTTATTGACAGTGTGGCTTTTGAAGGACGAAGCAGCCTATTGGTGGGAGGTCACCAATGGGACGAGGCCCGTCGAGACTTGGGCCGATTTGAGGGCTAGATTTGTGGCCAAGTTTCTATCTTCTGCTGAGGCGAATTTACAGATGGAGAAGTTCATTGCATTAAAGCAAGGTGATATGTCTGTCAAGGAGTATGTGAACAAGTTTAATCAGCTGGCCCGTTTTGGTTTGGATATGGTGAACACTCCTGAGAAGAAGGCTCTTCGATTTGCTAGAGGGTTGAATGAGCCGTTGCAGGGTTTGGCGATGTCACATATTCCGCATGGGGCTACTTTTGAGAGTTTGGTCGATATGGCTCTACTTCAGGGAGATGGAAAGAAAGAGGTCACGTCGAGTGATACTCAAGCAAAGAAGACTGATTCTCAGGGTAAAGGCAATCAAGGTGGTCAAAGCAGTCAGGGGAATCAGAGCAAGAACAAGAAGGGGAACAACAACAAAGGCAAGGGAAAGTGCAATTACTGTGGTGTGCCTGGACACTTTGCTAAGGATTGTAGGAAGAAGAAAAGGAAGCTTAGTGGTGGATGTTTTTCCTGTGGTGAGACTGGACACTTCAGCAAGGAATGCCCGAAGAAGAAAGGGCAGGGTCAGACTCAGCGTGCTGGACCTTCAGGAGGGCAAGTTCATGCTCTCAATACCGCTCCAGTTCCCGATCGAGGGAGTGTTTCTGTTGAGAACCTTGTTTATGTTTCCGATCTTCCAGTTCGTACCTTGTTTGATTCTGGTGCATCACATAGCTTTATTTCATCTGATCTTATTGATAGTTTGCACCTTAGTACTAGCTTAGTAGATGATCCCGTTTGTGTTTCGAATCCCATTGGGGGTTCTGCTCATCTATCTATGATATGTGAGGATCTGAGGATCTCTATACTCAGTGTAGAGTTCTTGTGTAGTGCGTATGTTCTTGGTTTCAGGGGATACGGATTGATTTTGGGCATGGATTGGCTGTCTAGACATGGAGCCATTCTTGATTGTGAGCATAGGGTTGTGAGGCTTGTGACTCGCCTTGGCAACAACTTAGAGATTTCATGCAATCCGAAGGATCCCGTCATGTTGTGCTATCTTGAATCTCTCGACTCGTCAGAGGAAACCCTTCAGTCTGTAAGGGTGGTCCGAGATTATCCAGATGTTTTTGAAGAAGTTAAGGGGTTGCCCCCTAAACGAGAGATTGATTTTCGCATTTATCTGGTGGATAATGCTAAGCCTGTTTCTTTGCCCGTTCGGCACATGGCTCCACGTGAGAGACGGGAGCTCAGCAAGCAAGTAAAGGAGTTGCTTGAGAAGAACTTCATCAGACGAAGTATATCCGAATGGGGAGCGCCTGTGGTGTTTGCTACTAAGGCAGATGGTTCTCTTCGACTTTGTGTGGACTATAGAGAGTTGAATAAGCTGACTAAGAAGAACAGACACCCATTACCGAGGATTGATGATCTTTTTGACCAGCTTGTTGGTGCTTCTGCTTTCTCTCAGCTTGATCTTGCTATTGGATTTCATCAGCTCAGAGTGGCTGAAGATAGTATAGACAAGACTGCATTCAGAACTCCAGATGGATTCTTTGAATGGCTTGTTATGCCGTTCGGTTTGACGAATGCACCCGCGTATTTCGTGGACTTGATGAGTAGGGTGTTTCGGGAGTTCTTGAACAAGTTTGTCGTGGTCTTTGTGGATGATATTCTGATCTTCTCTAAGGATGAAGAAGAGCACGCGAGGCATCTTGTAGAGGTGATGGATACGCTTAGAGCGCATCAGTTAAAGGCCAAGTTCTCCAAGTGTCACTTTTGGAGAAGGGAAGTTCGGTTCCTTGGGCATATAGTGTCTAAGCAGGGCTTAGCGGTGGATCCCGCTAAAGTAGTTGCTGTGCAGGATTGGAAGACTCCAAGGAATGCAACCGAAGTGAGAAGTTTTCTAGGTCTTGCAGGTTTTTACCGGAAGTTCATCAAGGACTTCGCGAAGATATCCGCTCCTCTTACTAAGTTGACGAAGAAGAACTTAGTTTTTGCTTGGGATATGGACTGTGAGCTTGCTTTTCAGAGACTCAAGAGAGCCCTTACCTCAGCACCAGTTCTAGCTTTACCCGATGGTGGTAAGATGTTTACCGTGTAAACTGATGCTTGTGGCACGGGATTGGGCGCCGTTCTGATGCAAGAAGGCAGAGTTATATGTTTTGGTGGTAGGCAACTTAAGGTGCATGAGAAGAATTATCCCACTCATGATCTAGAGCTGGCAGCGATAGTATATGCACTCAAGGCTTGGCATCATTATCTTCTGGGAGAGAGGTTTGAGCTGTATACTGATCATAAGTCTTTGAAGTATCTCTTTTCGCAGAAGGATCTGAACTTGAGGCAGCAAAGGTGGATGGAATTCTTGGCGTCCTACGATTTTGATATAGCCTATACCCCTGGCAAGGGGAATGTTGTAGCGGATGCGTTGAGTAGAAAAAGGTTGACACTAAGTCCTCTATTTGTTGAGATGAAGAATTTAGAGTTCTTGGCAACCTTTGATTTCTCTTTGGCAGTTGAGTCGATGACCGGTTCTTTAGCATCTCTTGAGCTCAGGCCTACCCTTCTGGATCAAGTTGGGGCTTCGCAGAAGGAAGACCCTCAGATAATTGAGATTATGGATAAGCTGATTCGAGGGGAGACATCTAGTCACCTTGCTCGATATTCTATAGATGATAAGGGTTGGCTGAGGAAAGACGGAAGGCTTTGTGTTCCAATGGTGGAAGACTTGGTGAGGAAAGTTCTTGAGGAAGCACATCGCTCCAAGTTGACTATACATCCGGGTGGAGATAAGATGTATAAGGATATGAAGCGCACTTTCTTCTGGCCTAGAATGAAGAAGGATGTGGCAGAGTTTGTCTCTAGATGTGTTGTTTGTCAGAAAGTAAAAGCCGAGTCGAAGAAGCCCGGTGGGCTATTGCATCCTCTAGAAGTCCCGCTATGGAAGTGGGAGAGTATTTCTATGGACTTTGTTGACGGATTGCCAAGGTCAAGAAAAGGGAATACAAGCATATGGGTCATTGTGGATAGGCTTACGAAGGGTGCTCATTTCATTCCGGTGAAGAGCAAAAGGACCGCATCTGGACTAGCATCAGTATATCTTCGTGAGATAGTACGACTACATGGAGTCCCTTCTAGCATAGTCAGTGACCGAGACCCCATCTTTACTAGTCAGTTCTGGAACAGTTTGCAGGAAGCTATGGGCACGAGGTTGAACCTGAGTACAGCTTATCACCCACAAACGGACGGTCAGACAGAAAGGGTGAATAGGGTACTTGAGGACTTGTTGAGGCTTTGCATTCTGGATTTTGGTGGTACTTGGGAAGACCATCTTCCTCTTGTGGAATTTGCTTATAATAACAGTTATCAGGCGAGCATTGGGATGGCACCATTTGAGGCTTTATATGGGAGACCGTGCAAGTCACCTACATGTTGGTGGGAGACTACAGATAAGCTTATACTTGGACCTGACATGATTAGAGATACATCCGAGAAGGTCGAGTTGATTAGAAGACGGATGAAGGCGGCCCAAGACAGACAGAAATCTTATGCTGATAGGCGAAGGACTGATTTGGAGTTTGATGTTGGGGATATGGTTCTCGTGAAGGTTTCTCCTTTGCGGAATGTGGTTCGGTTTGGAGCAGTAGGAAAGTTAGCACCAAGGTTTGTTGGACCGTTTCCAGTTGTAGAGAGGATCGGGCAGATGGCCTATAGAGTGGAATTGCCCGAGAAGCTAGCTGGAGTGCATAATGTTTTTCATGTTTCGCATCTCCGGAAGTGTTTGCATAAGTCAGCAGAGGTGATTGAGCCAAGTGTTCTAGAAGATGTGGAAGTAGAGAAAGAAGCTACCTTGAGGAGAGCTCCGATTCGTATCTTGGGGACAGAGATCAAGAAGCTAAGGAATCGTGAGGTCAAGTTGGTGAAGGTTCAATGGGGTAAAGCCGAGGAAGACGCAACTTGGGAAACTGAAGAGAAGATGCGTAGGCTTTATCCATTCCTTTTTAAGGGTACACTCTCAATCTCTTTATCTTTCCATGTCTATCTAGTTTATCTAGTTCAGCGTGTCTATCTTATCATGAGAACCTTAGGTAGAATCCTTTGGATGAAACATGTGTTTGAGACATGTTATGTTTGATGGTTGCAAGTGGTTGCAAGTGTTTGCAAGTGGTTACTCGTGGATGCATGATACACATTTGGCACTAGATCGGCTCACACACTCCTCATATTGCATGTGCATGAGTGTTTATGCTTATTCTTGGATGAAATTTGTATGCCATCACATGGATGTTGCATATGGATGTATGATTGAGCACGCATGTAGATATTATACATTATGTTAGGGATTTGCATACATATGGATACATTTCACTAACATATTTTGCATTGATCTTTGCATTAGATAGGTACATATACACACACTTTTGCATATGTTCATCCAGCATTTAGAATCTTGTAAGGACAATGATTGCTCGTGGATGATGCTTTGAGTAGATGGGTGATTGGATGGTAGGATACGTTCTTCCTAACTTGAAGATTTCGGGGACGAAATCCTTTAAGGAGGGGGAGAATGTAACAACCTGTATTTTTAATAACCTGTTATAACATAAATCGAGGCAGAAATTAATTCTAAAATCTGAATCAAGGGAAACGGGCTATGCCAGTGCGTTCGTCTCGGAAAAATACGCGAAATAGAGTCCGAGTTTTCGAAAATCGGAGTCCGTATGACCCGATTAAGGCCCGACGAAGTTTTCGGAAAATTCCTAAGTAAAAACAGATTTAAATTTTAAGTTAAAAACAAGGGTTAGGGCACAACTGGCGTCAGGCGGGAAAACTCCCGCCAAGACCCCAAGTCGACAGGCATGTCGACAGGGGTCTAAGGGTGTCGACTGCCCTGTCGACAGCCCTGTCGACACGGGGTGGCCGGGCAGTTTTGCCTGGCGCACCATTTCTGATCTGGGCTTGGTTGTGTGGCTTGGTTCTGGAGAATTCCGAAATCTGATGGACCTAATTCAACTAGGGTTTAATCCTATGGTCTAAATCACTAGCCTAATCTATAAATAAGACCCTAACCTACCCTAAATCATTCATTATTCATTCTAGCAACTAAACTATGTCAAAATCAAACCTCTCATGGCCTCCACTCTCTTCATACAATTCCTAAATCAATTTCTAAGAGATTTCCATGCATACAAGTGTATTTAGGCTTGTATGATCCTCTTTAGCTTGCATTAAAGTCTTGTTTCTCTATTGTCATCATAAAGGAGGAGTCTTGATCAAGTTTGCTTGCATTTTGGGGTTTTATTTTGTTGCATAAGGGGTTTCTTACATTTGCTATACTCATTTGAGTTCGCATAAGCATTGTAAGCCCTCTTACCTTCATTTTAGAAACTCTAAAGTTAATATGTGATGAAAGTTGGGATTTATGCATGTTTAATAAGTTATGCATGCTTATGCGAGTTCAATATGCCATGTTACACATGTTTGATAAGTTATGCATGTTTATGCAAGTTCACTATGCCATGATTTGCAAGTTTAACAAGTTATGCATGTTTATGCAAGTTCACTATGCCATGATTTGCAAGTTTAACAAGTTATGCATGTATATGCAAGTTCACTATGCCATGATTTGCAAGTTTAACAAGTTGTGCATGTTTATGCAAGTTCACTATGCCATGATTTGCAAGTTTAACAAGTTATGCATGTTTATGCAAGTTCACTATGCTAAGTTATGCAAGTCCAACATGTTATGCATGTTTATTATGATATGTAAGATTCATCATGTATGTTGTGCCAAGTTCCCTCTTTCTATCCTTTACGCGTTATGACGAATATGTAAGCGATAGAATGACGTTGGGGGGTTTGGGTAAAACTTAAAATACATGAAAACATAAGATTGGGAATTTACCTATTAAGTTAGGTCTACCCCTTGGGAATTTACCTATTAAGTTAGGTCTACCCAAGTATTTGTTAAACTTGTAACTATGTTTTGAAAATAAAGTGGACATGACACTTAGAAAACATAAGTGTGGCCAACTCGAGGTTGGGTTGAGTTTGTAGCGTAATTCTACCCGGAACCTACCGGCTTAACTAGTGGCTACAAACAATAGGATCCAATGTGAGAAGTTGGTCATGTGGTGCCAAGACCCGAGGTTAGACCAAGTTGTGGTGTAAATCTACCCGGAACCCACCGGCTTAACTAGGTAACCGCAACAAAGTCTAATGTGAGAGGTTAAGGCACAATTAAATTAATTAATGCCTCATGATTAGGGTTAAGTCATGGCCCACTAATACTTAACCAATTTTGGGGATACGAGGGATTAAATGGGGTTAAGTGGTGAACTGTTGGTTACACTTAACTAATTTAATCCATGATTAGTGAGGGGTTAAACCACACTTAACCCTCTTAGAAAACCCTAGCAACGTGGTCTGTTCCAGCAGTAATCCCAGTTTGGTATCATTCACAACCCTAGAGGCTAGGCTAGGGCGGGGCACGATTACTGGACTGATGTAAGCGACCAAAGCGACGGCTGAGTGGTACAGCGGTGCGGGTCCAGGCGGGCTACGGACGTGCACGTAGTCCGGTGTTGGACAAACTCGAGGCACGGGTACCAGTAGGATTAGACTGTGCATTATTGCTTAGGTGTCTGGGGTTGACACCCGAGGGCTTGATACACCCGAAGGTGGACCCAGCACAGTCCGACTACAACCATATGTGGGCCGTATGGACACCAACACTTGACGTGTTAGGTTTATAGGGAGCCGATCGACTAGACCGTTGGGCTGGACCTTGTATTAAGGTCACCTCATGTTATTGGGCCAAAGTTTGGGCTGAGGGATCAATACCTGCTATGTTAGTTTGATAGTACACTGTGGTGCAAAGCTTAATCTTCTTTATGTGATGACACCTTTATCTATTGCCAGTATGTTCATCTCAGTTTCCATCATGATGCTAACTTTATTAGTTTATAGACTGATCGTAGTAGGGCTTACCAGTCTTTTTGACTGACCTGTTTTCTTTCGCCTCTTTTCTTCCGTTTCCCCCCCCCCCCGGTTCTCAGGGAGGGAATACAGGAGCTTAGCTTGGATCCTACCTGCTTTCTTGGATAGCTCATGTATGCTTTGGACTTGAGCTCGCTATGGTTTTTCTGCTTTGGGGATAGCTACTTATGTTTTTCCTTTTCAGTTTTCAGATGATGTTGTTTATGTACTAGACTTATTTTATTTGGAAAATTGACATGATGTTGTACTAAGACTTGATTTGAAATGGTTTGAAAATCTTCCGTTGTTTTATCTATGTTATTTACTCTGCTTTACATATATATTTATGTTCTTGTTCTGCCTTGATATATCATTATGCATGCTTACCCAGTTCTAACGCCCCCCAGAAGCTAGTGCCCCCGAAAGAGCGACCCTAGCGGAGGTGGGGTGTTACAAGAACATTCGAAACCCCTGATCGTTTGAGAACAGGACAAATCAGAACGCAGACGGAAGAACATTTCATTGCTATTACAACAATTCCATCAGATACAAGAATATACAGAGTATAAATGAATAAATTACATTCGACAAATATCAGAGATTACAACAAATTACATAGCAGCGGAAAATAATACAAAGCACAACTGAAGGTGATATACGGATACAGAGCTTTCCGGATATCATTCCAGCTGTAAACCATGATCCTGTGAATATAAATCTGCAAAAACCAAAACTACTAGCTGCCCGTGCGGAAAATAGGGGCACCCAGAGTTTAGGTTAAAACAATAAACTCCAGGTCAGTCATGTGACTGGTGTGAGAACTAAAACAGTTATTAATATTGGTTTTAAAGTTAGGTAAATCAAGGGACCACGCCGTATAACACGGAACGGGTTTCCTCCCAAGAATACCAGTGCATAGAACAAACAGCGCAATGCTAAATAAAGAAAAATGAAGCTGTTATAAGACCCAGGTCCTATCACATAATGCAACGCAAGCCGGGGGATAGGGTTTTCCCTTATAACAGTCAAAGCATGCTTGATACGTTTAAAACAAATCATTTGATACTATAATAAATGTATAGTGTCAAAACATTTCAATCATAAATATCAATCATAGGCGGCATAGCTACCATCTACTATGTCGCCATACTAGTTCTACAATTGAAACCGAATTACACGTATTGGAAATTGGATTTCCGTCATGAGTCGAGGCAAGAGGCAAGCTCCTCTCCGCGTTCGAGACACTCTAGCAAATGCCTCAGGGTTACGCACTCTGGGCAACCCCTGGATGCTTCAGGGCCGGTCCTCACTTACGTTAGAGGATTATTTATTCCTGAACACACGTTTCCCGGTCCTTACAGACCTATAATCGAGGCGCCTCGCATTCCAACAACCACATAGGTGAAAAGTATATACATGTCAAGGCTGGTAAGTCACTGACACCACCAAAGCTAGAAAGAAACGTCGTGCTCTCCCTGCAGTCCGTATCCCGTTTTTGACTCATATCGAGGTGTGAGGCTCACGAATTCATGTTATACACAAAGCTACGCCACAAAGGCCGTGCTTTGATCATCAACCACAAGACTTTGCTTTTCAACAGAAGCCTTGATCATTGCATCTTAGCGTGCCACACAGGCAATTCATGCCATGCGACTGATGTCCATCGATATACAACCTCTGAGCTCGTACGTCTCAGAGAAGGGCGTTAAGCAAAAGAATAAATTCTCCGCCGCCAAACAGATGTATATTTAATAGAAATCAATCAACACAGAATAAAATCCAATGTCAGACACACAATCCATTTACAAGTTCGTTCTGGGTCTGAACGAAACCGGAGGCACTTTCCTCGCATATCCATCCATCTCCAAGTACGTCTGGACGACCACCAACTATTTCCATCCTCTTGGGTGTACTGCCCAATCAGGATCGTCAGTAATAATCCAAACGATGTGAAGACTTCCGGTCTTCGACCACCGTCTTCATCTTCGACTTATTGTCGAATCGGTTATTCAGAATGGGTATAAACCCGGCCTTTCCAAACAACCCGCGTATATTAAAAACAAATGTAACACAAACACAACATACGCCTCATTCCAATTCAGATTATTCTTTTATTTAAATATCCACATCTTTTGGGAAAAGTTCCCATTAATTTTATCCAAGATAAATTCTTTAAAATTTATCCTTTAATCTTCCTTTGGATGTCGTTTCAAACCAAATTATGGTTTTCCAAACTAGTCGAGATTAGCGAACCACACCGAAGTAATTATTTATTTTATTTCCCAATCCCAACCCTATTCATCCCATGAAGCAAAACTGGTAATACTCCATATCTAATACTATGGTGTTATCGGTAAGATTAATTACCATTTCACGTTCAAATCTAATTAAAGATTTAACTATCGCTTTGGAGCAAAACTGGCGATACTCCATTCTCGCTCATTTCTAAATTTGATAATTTAGATTACAAATTTACATTTCAATCTAATTGCAGATTCGTTAAAACTCCTTTTATTGGGTTAAAGAACTAATGTCATTTAAAACACAGTTCACGACAAACCCAAATCACATTCTATTTGTTAACGGGTTAAAGAACTAGTGTTATTTAAAACACAGTTCACGATAAACCCATTTCAAATCCAATCAAATATATTAGAAATTCCGATTATTTAAAACCCCTTTTTAAATCTAATTTATTTATTTAAAAATAATTGGGTTTTAAATTTAGTTCAAAACTAGTTCATTTCGATAAAAATCCATTTTTATCTTTTCAAATATGGAGTTTTTCATCCCAAATTTTCCCAAATCATTTCTTATGATTTTACACAAATTATTGATATTTTTAATAATTTTATCAAGGCACGTACAGTCGATTTCCATCAACGGCCATCGAACTGCACTTACAGCGACCTTTTACAAATTTATTTGGACGTATCTCCAAATCCAACCGTTAGATTTCAAATTTCTAATATTCGTTAGAAAGCTCTTTTCGATACGAACCCAACGGTTCCAGTTTTAGGAGAATCCGACGGCCGGATCTCCCGTAATGTCCGTTTGAAATAAATGGTCGAAATTCACGAACTGCCGTGGCGCGGCGCGTTCTATTCAGGCCATTATATTATATATATAATATATATTTCGTCGATTACTATTTAAAACGAATTATATAAATAGTTTTAAATTCGTTTCAAAAGCAATTTCAACTTCCATTTCAATTCAAATCAAAATTGAATTCTTCTTTATAAATTCGTTTTAAAATTCATTTCTATTCAATTCAAATTTCAATTCAATTTCAATTCGCTTTCAATTCAATTCAATTCCAAATTCGTTTTCTATTCGATTCAATTCGAATTGGTTTTCTATTCGATTCAATTCAAATTGGTTTTCTATTCGATTCAATTCAAATTGGTTTTCTATTTAAATCAAATCCGATATATATTCAATTGAAATCAAATTCGTTATATATTCAATTGAAATCAAATTCGTTATATATTCAATTGAAATCAAATTCGTTTTCTAATCAACTTGAATTCAAATTTCATTCCAAAATATGCGATTTCGAAATCACTTTTCAATATTCATTTTAAAATGAATAAAATCGATATAAATATCGTTCACGTCAAAGTGGCGTCAATCTAACCAACACGGCTTCATATATTTCTATTTTCAAATATTCTATTCAACAAATGAATATTTATTTTTGTCAACACACGACTAATCTCAACGAATGAGTACTGTCCACGTGTGACTATTTTTGTTATTTAATATATTTTATAAAAATTAAGGTATCTATCGTTTGATATAAAATTAGACTCCAACTGTAAATTAGTAAGAGAACAATTCCCTGAATATTAACCCCGAAGGCCGAAACCAACATCAGATCAATATCCAGGAGACCACTTATCTCATCTATTTTCCAGTTGATTTCTAATTCTATATATGACAAAGATGTAAATTTTATTATTAAAATATTTCGTTCAACACATGACTAATCTTAACGGATGAGTACAGTCAACACATGAACCTTTATTTTATAAAGATAAAGATATAAATTTTATTATTAAAATATTTCGTTCAACACATGACTAATCTCAACGGATGAGTACAGTCAACACATGAACCTTTATTTTATAAAGATAAAGATATAAATTTTATTATTAAAATATTTCGTTCAACACATGACTAATCTCAACGAATGAGTACAGTCAACACATGAACCTTTATTTTATAATATTCTTTATTTTCTAAATTGGAATGAGGCCCAATCAATCACCATATAATGTTAATTATATGGATTTTCATACATCACACATATATAATAGCATTGAAAAATAATCAACCATCAACCAAAGTGCACTACACTGTATAAGCATCAAATATAGATATATAACGCTTATAACAGCCTGTCAATCAATCGATCGACGTATTTAATCAATCAGGATGAGTGAACATCAAATTTCATCCCAACACCCGTGTGGGGTTTCAAACAATCAAACACAGATTTTATTTGTGCAGTTGGGCGATGTGTAAAATTTATCGTCCCAATCAATGTCAGTCAAATCAGTGTACATAAACAAATCGGTCGATTTGTTTATAAATATTTATTCACTTTCACGTTAAAAATTATATTTTTAATGATAAAACATTTTATTTTAACACATGGATTTTTATTCAGTTCATTTACAAAATAAAAATGACATTTTTATTTTTCTAACTTATTTTAGAAAATTTCGGCGGCATAACGGCACGATACTAGAAACGGGACGAGGCCTAGCCTTATCCCCGGTATAGTGAAGGCCCACGCCATTCACACATCAATCAATCCATTCCATTTCGCCAAACAACTCAAATTTCAATCAAATAATCTAACCAATTTTTGCAATCAAACAAACAAGTCCATGGTCTGTGGACGATTGTGTCGGGTGCTACTAAGCACCGTCTGCATCCTAGTATATATATATAACTAGAAAATGAAATTGAAAGGTGAGAAATTCTGACCAATAGCTATCCAATACCACGACTCTTCATTTAGAGAAATCTTCATCGTTATCGCCTCTTATCACTTTCGTCGCCCGTAGTCACTACATATGTAAAAATCGAATTTTTACTTCGCTATTCAATATATAAAAATCGAATTTTCACTATGCTATTCAATATATAAAAATCGAATTTTTACTATGCTATTCAATATATAAAAATCGAATTTTTACTATGTTATTCAATATATAAAAAACGATTTTTTACTATGCTATTCAATATATAAAAATCGAATTTTTACTATGCTATTCAATATATAAAAATCGAATTTTTAGTATGTAAAAATCTCGCCTTTTCTATTTTTAAAATCTAATCTTTTCTATTTTTAAAATCTAATCTTTTCTATTTTTAAAATCTAATCTTTTCTATTTTAAAAATATCGTCTTTTCACTTTTAAAGATTTTACCTTTTCAATTTCATCACTATAAAAATCACATTTTTATTTTGCTACCCATATAAAGATGTTATTTTTAATATTTCTAACATGTAAAAATTATATTTTTACTTCTCTACATAAACAAAAATCGTATTTTCCTACTTTAAAAAAAATCATATTTTTATTTCACAAAATCCATACTTTTCATACGAACGCTATATGAAGATTAAACCTTTCTTCCATTAGAAAATCAAATCCTTCTTGTTTTAAAAGCCAAATCTTTTCTTGTTTTAAAATTCAACCTTTTCTTTGTTTTAAAAATTCAACCTTTTCTTTGTTTTAAAAATTCAACCTTTTCTACAATAAAAATTATAACTTCTTATTTTAAAATTCATAAAACTCAGATTTTAAATTGATTAACCTAAACTGAATATTTAAAACAAACTAAAACAAGACAAAATAAAAATAAAATGAAGAGAAGGAGCTTACAGCGAAATGGGGGGGGTTGGATCCGCGTATGGAGGAGGGAAGCCGCTGCCTGGTGGTCGGCGGTTGCAGGCGGAGGAGGGGTTTCGCGAGGCTGGGGGGACAGCTGCGTCGGTTCTTCGATTGGGGGGGGGGGGCTCTCGCGCTTCGGCGGACGAGGGGGGGGGGGTGTCGCTTCGAGGTGGCGGAGGAGAAGAAGAAGGGGAGGGCGGCGAGCTTGGACGGAGGTGGGCGCCTCCGGTGGCGGCGTCGAGGGCCTTCCGTCGTTCGATTTAGGGCTTAGCCCCTTTTTTTTTCTTTTAATTCGTTTTCTGCTGATCGGAGAAATAGGGGGGGGGCAGAACGGGTTAAAGGGGGAGGAGAAGGTATTTTTTTATTTTTTTTTTCAAAAAGTTGACTTTTACATACGACCTCTAAACGAGGCCCACCGCCGGCCTGTCGTCCATAGCGTTTTACCCCCATTCCGAACACAATGGGATATGTGTCGTAGGCTGATTCGGCTGTTACAATCAGTTTCCTTTGAATTTACATTTAAATCATTATATTGAATTTTAAACGTACATTTCAAATTACCGGGGTCGCATACGAACTTTAAAAATTCCAGAAAAATATTTTCTAGCTTCGTATTGACGATACGGTCCTAACAAAACTAGTTTCGTCGAATTCTGAGACCGTTAGAAAAATGGCCATTTTCCAGTCGATTAAAATCAACTGAAACTGGTCAAATGCGTTTTCCTTTGCCACGCTCACATATTGATTCGAAAAATTATGAAATTTGGAATCTAGCAATAACTCGACATAACGGACCCAACAAAAGTGGTTTCGTCGAAATCCGAGGTCATTTGCAAAATGTCTATTTTTAAGGGCCTGAATTCCATAGCAACTATTCAGAATTTTCAACTGGACATATCTTTTGATTCCCGCTATGAAATTTTGATTTTCCGGATTCGTTGGAAAGGTATTATCAATTAGATCCTAATGTTTTTGGTTTCACTAAAATCCGGATTGTTTTGCACCCGGTACGTTCAATTGAAGTTTGAAATCGAATTATCGAACTACCGCGCCATTTTCAATTCTATTTATAAATATAAATAAATATTTATATTCTAACGACGACGTATATAATATATACGTTCGAATTATATTCAAAATAAATTTCTCGTCGATTTTATTTAAAATAATTCATTTTAAATATTCAAAATCTGCCGAAGTTGCCAAAACAAAAATTTTAAACTGGCTCAGAATTTCCAGGTTATTACATCAAACCCACCACTACGTCTCCTCCAAACAATGAGCTTTTGCTGCTCCTTAATGGCCAAAACTGAAACACCTAACTCCTTCCAAATCTCCTTCTCCAATAAATTTAAAATCAAACAAAATTAACTAAAATTCCTCTCTTCAAAAACCTCTCTACTCCATACCATTCAAACACAACTCGATGGTCTCCCTTGATTGTGTCTTCAGGTTCTCCGCAGTCCCCAGCTACAGTACACCGATAAAAAAAATCACGCAAATCCTCAAAACAACCAAACGAATCCGAATCCAACCACTAACTCAAATCCAATAATCATTCTTCAATCCGATGCTCCATCCACCAACAGTCTCGAACCCTAGATCGCTACTCATTTATTTCTGTGCGAGAAATATGGCGTCGAAGCTAGTAAAGGTTATGGGAGAATTAAGCTAATCTTATAAGAAATCCAAAAATATATGGTTTTTGATTTATTTCATTCTCCTTGGTTTTTAAAGAATTTAAGAAGATCGAAAGTTTTTGCTGGAAGTAAATAAACAGCGGCGCCTTTGGTTTGACTAAAGAGAATTGAAATTAGGTTCAAGTTGGATGGTTCTGTTATTTATAGCACATTTTTAATAATTTAATATTCAATAAAACATTCATTTTTGTTCCTACGCTATTTGTATTTATCCTTAAAAATTCGTATGACCGCATATAATACCCAAAAATCACGAAAATGGACATGCAACTACAGTTTGACATTACGGACCCAACGATACTAGTTTCGTCGAATTCCGACTCCATTTGCTCACACAGCGTATTTTTAACCATCGAAATATCAATTGTTTTTCACATTAAAAATCTGTACGGCCACACACTGACTTCAAAAATCACGAAAATTGAAATCTAGCAATAATTTAATATTGCGGATCCAACAAAATTAGTTTCATCGAAATGGGGGTCGCTTGCAAAACTGGCTATTTTTAATGCTCTAAATAAACCATTTAAATATATAAATAAATTTAAAAACATTTAAATCAAATATTATCGTATATATTTATAATAGAATATCATACAACTCCAATTGGATTTATAACTCAATATTTCAAAATTCCCAGTTCTATCGATATTCGATTTATATATAAAATCCTTTTATAATATAAATATATATTTATAAATTTCAAAGGAATTCCATAGCGAATTTTCTAAAATTTTATTTGGACATAAATCAAAATCTACACAATGAAATCCCGATTTTTCTCTTCCATTAGAAAAATGTACTTCACCAACTCCTAACGTTTCTTGTTTCACAGAAATCCGGCTTAAAACGGATTCTGTATATTCAGTTGAAGTTCAAATCGCCAAATAGCGAACTGCCACGCCATTTCGAGCTCGATTATAATTATAATATAATTATACGTTCAAACTTCATTTATTATTCAAATTCAATTCCAAACTGAATTATATATTTTACATTGCCCAATTCACACAATATTATGAATTCCACTATTTCTGACTATTTCAGAAATTAAATATATTATTCTATTATTTATATTAATTAAATATTCCATGTTATTTAATTAAACAACCATATAATTCTCTGAATCACTATTTAAATAAATAAATTAATTATTATATCTCTGAAAGTACAGGACATTGCAGCTACGACCCAGTTAGCATTTTCGTTGGAGCTCCGTGTCATAGAACGACTATTTGCGCCAGAAGGCAAGGATCAAGTGGGTTGTCGATGGTAATTCGAACTCCAAGTTCTTCCACTCTTCCATTCGTAATAAGAACAAACTTCTTACGATTCTTCAAATCCCGCTCCCTATCTCTTTATGGCTTCCACTCCGAGGGAAGTCAACGAGACCATCCTTTCCCGCTTCCAAACCTTTCTCGGCTCTCCTTCGGTTTCAGTTGCTGATCCGACTTTTCTAGCCTTCATTCCATGTGGGTTCTTCCCTCGGAGAGTGTTGACTTTGCCGCTCCTCCTTCTCCAGAAGAGGTTCACGCTTGTATCTTCGCTCTTAGTAAGGATAGTGCTAGTGGTCCCAACGGCTTCAATGGGGTCTTCTTCCGGAGTATCTGGCTTACCATACAATCGGATTTCTTCCTAGCAATTCGGTTTTTCTTCTTCGGTGGAGAACTTCCTCAGTGTTGGACTTCCACCAACTTGGTCCTTATTCCTAAGTGCGAAAATCCTCACACGTTTGCGAATTTCCGTCCGATCAACTTGTGTAACTTCTCCAACAAAGTTATATCTAAGGTCCTAGCCACTAGACTAGCTTTGTTTCTTCTGCGTATTATTTCCTCTTCTCAAGCTGGGTTTGTAAAAGGACGATTGATTACAGATAACGTCCTTTTACCCCAGGAGCTGGTGTCTCAGATTGATCGGAAAGTCAGGGGTTCTAATGTGGTCGTCAAGCTGGACATGGCTAAAGCTTACGATCGCATGTCCTGGTTTTTCATCATTAAGGTTCTAAGGGCTTTTAGGTTTCCCGAACTCCTTATCGATATTATCTGGAGGCTCATTTCCAACTGATGATTTTTTGTTCTAATCAACGGATCAGCCAATGGGTATTTCAAGGGAAGAAGGGGACTGCATCAAGGAGATCCTTTCTTGCCTACTCTGTTCGTTTTCGCTGTTGAGGCTTTTGTTTGTGGCTTACATTTACTTATGCTAGCAAATCAGATTCATCTATTTGGCAACCCTTCAGGCTTCCCTCTCATATCTTCCTTATCCTTCGCTGATGACATTATCACTTTCACGAATGGTAATCGTCTCTCAGTTCATCACCTTGTCTACCTCATTCAATAGTACGAGAGGTGTTTAGGCCAGCTTGTTAATTCTGCTAAAAGTTGCTTCGTCCCAGCGAGTGATTGTCGGTGGTTAGATCTTCTTGGATTGAAACCTTCACTGGTTTCAAGGCCACCTCCTTTCCCATTATGTACCTCGGTATTGTCCTTTACCGAGGTCGTAAGCTCAACGCCATTTTCAACCCCTTGAATGATAGAGCCAAGGGAAAGATCATAAGGTGGAATGCGTCGCTACTTTCTCAGGTAGGAAGACTAGTTCTCATAAAGTCTGTACTTAACTCTATGGGACTGCACGTCTTTGCTGTTATGACTTCTACCTCTGCTTTCTTCCGTTCTTACTGTTCATTGGCTTCATCCTTTTTCTAGGGCCAAAAAGACAATGCTAATCGTCACTATTGGATTTCTTGGGACATCGTTTTTAGTCCCAAAAGTGAAGGGGGCTTAGGCCTCAGAAATCCAAAGGATACCTGTATTTCCTTTTCTTGCAAGCTATGGGCTAAGTTTGACATGAACGACTCCTAATGGGCAACGTTCCTTTATGCCAAGTACCACAGACTTCAGGCCGTGAACTTCTCCAATGCATCACCCTAAGCTAGTGAGACATGGAAACAGATGCAATCCGTGAAGGCCTTTTCGGATTCACATGGTGATGGATCCGAATGGGACGATAGTCCCTTTTCGATTAGAGCGGCATGGAGCTCGATAAGGATGCCAGCTCCGCGTCTCCCCCTTTTCTCTTTCATCTGGGATGTTTGTATTCCTCTAAAGGTTTCTCTGTTTATGTGGAGTATTCTACATGATGGGCTACCGATAGACGAGAACCTTCAGAGGATTGGTATCCCGGTTGTGTCCCGTTGTAGGTGTAGTAGGTATTGTGACACGAAATCCATAACTCACTTGTTTTTGTTTGTCTTCTCTGCCAAAGCTGTTTGGAATTACTTTAGAAACATGGTTGGTCTTTGAAGTAATGCGACTTCTCTCATTGATTTACTGAGATACTAATGGGCTAGAATCTCACATAATTCTTTTTGTTTTACCCTTTTTTGGTTAATCCCTTGCCTTACCTGCTGGCATATCTGGTGCTCACGGAATAAGGAAATTTTTGATGATGTGCCTATGGACACTACCACCATCATCCGAAAGGTACGAAATGATGTTTTACTTGCATTTCGTGGCAGATTATATAGAGGTTTTATTAGTTCCCGTTCGAGGCGGTTGGCCGAGACCTTTGATTTTCCAGATGTACCTTCTAACCCCTGGTGGGGATTGGATGAATCGTCTGCTATTAGGCTAGCGGGATCCGTCCCACTATCCTATCCACACCTCCCCCCATTTTGCTCTGATTTTGTTTACTATTTCTGCAAGGCCTGGATTTATAGGTTTTTTGGATCTTTGATCTACAGTTTTTCTGGTTTCTGAGTAGCTGTCTGGATTTTGGAGTTTTCAGATGGATTGGGTCGCTTGCATCTTCTGGCCTTGGAGTTCCCCGACCTTTGCAGGGAGTCCTCACGCTTGTCATGTGGGTGGTATCGAGTTGGAGGTTGTCTTGTTTTGCCAGTCTCCATACCTCTTTGGGGCGGTTTCGGCTAGCTGGATGTCTCTTCTTTGGTCTTCCTCAGGTTACAGGAGTAAACATACTTCATAATTGGGTGATGGCCTTGCCGGAACTCGAGTTTGAAATATAATGGGCGGTGGCCATGCCGGAGATCATCCATCTATTTCCTAGACTCATGGTCATAGTCAAAGTTGTCTGTATGCATCTGGTTACCTTTCAGGCACGTTGGCAGCTTTTGGTTATATATATATATAATTAGTGTATTGTACACCGGTTGTATTTATTATGTTTATTCTTATGTATTGTGTTGCACCGTAATGTACTTTTTACTCTATTCTTTCATTTCATGTTGTGTATTGTCCAACCATGGCCTTTAATTATATAATATATTATATTTTATAGTTTTCTTATACTTTTTCTCTGCTATTTGATTACAGTCTATAAAAAATAACATCCTTTCACTTTCAGTTTAGACGTACCTATAATTTAAAGGCATATTCAAGCAATTGTACAACTCATTCAACAACGGAGTATCAAAGTCACATTTCACTACCATCACATACGACTATGAAGGTCCGGTTGGAACACCCAACACCTTCCAATTCATCTTCCCCTAAAACTTATATTGATTTCTACGTTGAAATGCAAGAAAGATACTATGAAGATTTGAGAGAGCACGAAAGAGAACATGAAGAACTTCACCAACAAGAGAGTAAAGAAAGACGACATGAAGAAAGGCTTAGTCAATAATAAAGACTTGTTTTTGGGTGTCTTCATGATGCAACAGTTACACAAAAAACCGAACAAGAAGTAGACTCACCAATCATAATTTGTGAATGTGGATATGAAGCTATTGAAAATGTTGTTATAAGAGGAAATCATATTGTTTTTCATTATTTCAGATACCACACCTACCTAGTGAATGTGGCTATTGGCAGTGGACTGATTAAACTTTTTCTCAATGAGCAGCAGACTACATAAATGAATTATAGTATCAGCAAACAACGTTGCAAAATCAATTTGTTGGGTGACAAAATGAAGTTAGTAGACCGCAAGATCAACTACATGGATTAAATATTGGAAGACCAAACTAAGCTACTATTACGATTTGCATCAGTATATATAATTATGATTATTCCTTGTTATCAGTTCTTGCATTAAATAGAGTAGTTGTTAATGTTGCATGCCATCGTACTAGTACTTATGGTAATGTTGCTTGTTTTTCTCAAATGTTGATCATTAATTCATTAGGTATATCAAACAAACATTGCAGAATACAAAGATAAAGGTAAATAGATAATAAAGTCAACCAACATTTTGAGACAATTACTCAAATTGAAACGTATAATTGTTCCATAACTCGAATGCAGCATGCCTTACAAAATTTGAACGGTATTCGAAGAAGTAAGTGAGTCATATGTTGAATGCATTAGCTTGAAAATGCCCTTGTCCTTCACATCGGCTATTATGTTACGATATCTCTTACATGTTCCGGTAAACAAGGTGAATACACTTCTTGTTGCTAGTACACTCTATCTTGCTCTACAATCTGAATGATTGTTACATGCTTCACTGAGAGTCACCTGCATATCTTGATCAATCTCTTCTTCCATGTGAAGTGTATATGACTGAATGTAAGCTTTTACCAGTACAAGGAAATCTGATGGAGTCCATACTTCATATGTCATATGGAATTATATAGCTAAGAATATGATTTGCAGCCATATATATATATATATACACTAGATCAAAATTTTACAATTTGATGATGCAGAAGTTTGTGTATGTTTCATGGCAAAACAGACAAAGTTGATATAGACAATAAAACTTAAAACACGTAGCACGACAGTCGATAAAGCTGACTATTGTTTTCACGACAATCGATAAAGTTGACCATAGTTGTCATGACAATCCATAAAGTTGATAAATATTTTCACGATAGTCAATAAACCTAAATACTGCTTTCATAACAATCATAAACTGGACAATTGTTTTCACGACAGTTGATTAAGCTATATACTGCTTTCATAACAATCAACAAAGTCGACAACTGTTTTCATAATAGTCGATAAAGATGACAACCGTTTTCATGGTAGCCGAGAAACTTTGACACTGTGAATTCATGGAAGATGATAAGATTGGACATTTTTCAGAAAGTTGATAGAACTAGTCAGCCATACAATTATGAGCTAAGCAGACCATTCTTTTCCTATCACAACAATAAGCAACAAGATGTTTGTGTATACTGTGTATAGTATTTGGATACTTTATCCTTTTAAATATATATCTATACTAAATCAAAAATAGCAACCTTTTAATGGCAAACTCAAGCAACAATAATAACGCTGACTTGTATAATGACAGTCTCGCAAACTTTACAAGTTTACTATCATAATCTGAAGCTCCATAAGAGAATCGAATGCAGTTTCTTACTCCATATAAAAATCAATTACCTAACCAATTTAACTTTGCACAACAGTTTGGTAACATGTACAACCAATTTCCTTTAAACTCGAGCATGTTTTGTTCGCAATCCATGCTCGTTCCTTCAGAAACTGCCCAAGAAACAAATCCAGCTACAACTACAAGTGAAAGAGGGAGAGAAGGCAAAAAAAATATACGACAAATGAAATCTTAGGGATTCTCAATATGGGGATCATGTGGATGCAAGCACACATAGTGGCAAGACATGAAGAGCACATGACTATAAGGTGTTGGCTAACGCTTGGGTAAAAGCATAAGTCATTCCATTAGTTCATCGACTTTGAAGTTCTTCTACACGAGAGTAAATGAGCTATACAACAGGACCTGAATGCCACACAGAACAATCATTTGATAGCACAAAGACAACATGGTATAACTTGAATGGTATGCGTATTAAATAAAAATGTATGACAATGCAAAGAGAAGATAGAGTGAGAAGTAAGCAAACATATAGAGACTTGACAGAAGATAACGATAAAATATATTGTGATACGTACAATAATGAATTTATTGCTCAAGAAGCCTTTAAAATTCTTACGTTAATGCCTAGTCGGGAAACTCTATTCGGACCGGTTGATGTTGACTAGGAAGATACCAAAGCATTAAATTTGAGAAACGTAGCTTCACGACTCTCAATGGATTCATCCCCTACCTATTCAAGTGAACCTCCTATAACGGTAGACATAGATGGAAACTATAATAGTCCACTTGTCTTAAACTTCGAGAATGATGTATGTGGAGTTGACAATCATCCCGAAGGAATAAAATTTAGCAAGCGTTCATTGTTGAAAACCAAAGAGGTAAGCGATTTGACAATGGAAAGTGAAAAGGTAACTACACTACTAAGTGATATTTCATTAGCATTTACGTCAAGAAAAGAGGAAGGAATAAAGCTAAGAGAGAAAAAATTATGAGTCATTGAATTATAGGTTCAACAAAATGCAAAAAAAACTAGAGTTATGTGAGAGAGAAATAGATTAAAGAAGGCATGTGAAAGACATTTATGTGAAAAGCAAGATGAAGAGTATCTAGCAAAAGATGTTTCTCATATTTCTAGGGAGTTTTTAGAGTACGTTTTAGCCAAAGAACATAGATTTATGAGAGATCAACATCAAACATATCGAGAGGAAGAGGGGAGTTCTAAGATGTAGAAGAATTCAACGGGACTATTTCTGAAGTATTGTCTTCATACTTTAATTTCCTTGGTTGGTTTTGAGTCTGAATGTTTGTCTGGTTTTGTTAGTTTGTTTTACATTGAATTTGTAGGGTTGTTTTTGTTTTCATAGTTGAATCAATGTATTTTGTTTTTTGTTTTAAGTTTATATAATTGTTTATTTATTAATTGCTTATGTCTCCTACTTTATTACTTTTTTTGTTGATTTTGATGAATGTTTATCGCATACATACAAAAATATACAACTAAACAAGTTTCAAATTAAACATCATATCCAAATAGATGCCTAAAATATAAAAATGCCTAAATAGATATCAACTAAAAAAATAAAAGCTTAAACAATCAAAAATATAATAAAAAAATATACAACAACTCATGAAATATCATGAAAAAAACATAAATCGAAAAGAAATCAAAGAATATCAAATCTAACATATAAATCAAAATAAACAAAACAAAAAATATACTAAGAAACATGAAAAAAGCTTAAAAGGTAATGAAAACCAACAACTGAAGAGAAGTTAGTATAAACATATCAAAACAACATGACTCAAACATCATTTACAAAAGAAACACAGAATAGAAAATATACATTTAAAATGAGGTTTTGAAATCCCTTTTGCCTTAAATGGGAATCTGATTTTCATTTGATCCTTAAGCGACAATAAATTTTCCGTTTAAGGATCCACACCGTTAAGAAAGAGGGGGAAAATTCCCACTTTAACTCCGAACTCACGTTGATAACAATATTGCTACAATGCGAGTTCGAGTTTTGAAGTGGAGATTGCCCCTAGTTTCATGAGTATTACCACTGCTAGGAATGGTATAAGAGTGGTGGATTCAAATTAGGTGTTGGATTAGGCATCAGTCGAGCTGTCATCACAGCAGAGGTTGGAACCGGGTTTGAGTATCAGGTTTGGACTGGTTGTTGGTATAGATCCGACTGATTTCTAGCAATGGAGAGCGAATGTAAGGTCCCAGGAAATTCGACGCCCGAATTTTACACCAATACACTCTTTGTATTCACATGCCAAAACTCAAGTAATGAAAATCCAATCTGTTAAAAGAAAGTAGTTAGTGGGTGTGAATAAATAAAGAAAGGTTAGAACGGAAGAAGAATACAAGCACATTAGAATTAGAAAAGATCGGAATCTCACAGCGAAATGAATAATACCAACACTCTTTACACAAGAGAAACCTATATATATACATGAATAAATCATCAGAGTACACAATAAATCAGCATATACGGTCATAATAATTTGTATGTACAATAAGTGATAAATACAACGCACACAATGGAAATAAATTAATACAGCAAATACGAGAATACGTCTCGACTCCAGCTTCTCTGCTGCTGCTATATGTAAATCTAATGCAACCTAGAAAATGTACTTTGTTTGACCGAGCACATTTTGCAAAAAGAAAAATCACACGGATCGTCAGTTTGGGATACTTAACAGTGAGAAAACTCACATCACAATCAACCTACTTAATTTTATTACTGGAAATTTGCATCAAGGGCTTACTAGTCCGGTCCAATTTGTTTTAAGGACATGGCTTCATCAGAATTTGTTTTAAGGACAAAATTTTATATGCTCCTCATTTCACAAACACTTTTGCCCCTTTCTTAAATTGAAAAATCGATCTTCATCAAATTTCTTTACTTTGATCTGCCTCTTCTTCAAATTTCGATTTAATATCTGCGGATGGATTTGTATTACTGTCAACCAATCAACACATATCAGTACAAATCAGTAGAAACCGCAGGTAATCAACACAAATTGCCACAAATCGCTGATAATCGCATGTATTCATCTTCTTCAAACTTCATGTATAGCAAGTCATCATTCACGAAAAATAATACCATTTAACTTTTTATTGTTAATTCAAACAAATACTTTAACGTATGAGATTTATCTTTTTGAACTGCGCAAAAGAAAATTAGTTTTATCTTTTTTGAACTTTGCAAAAGATATTGGATGAAATTTATCATTTTGTAATGGAATCATTTATTAATGAATTTGTAATCGCTGATGATGTTATTCATGTACTTTTAACAAAAAAAAAAGATAAATGGTTTTATATTTTTCACAGAAAATCATATAACTTATACTTTTAATAGAAAAAAGATAAATGGTTTCTCAGAAAATCATATAATCTTATCTTCTTTGGCTATTTTGTAATGGCATAGTAAAAATTTAGTAGAAGATGATGGGCTGGACCTTGCTAAACTACCAACAACTAGTAGCTACAAAAAGATAAAGTAAAGACCAAAGACACTTATAATATAATAAGATACAAAGAAGTATTACAAATATGACTTGTTAATGATAAAAATTAACTTTTGATTACAAAATTGCAATTTTGTAATTAACAATTTTTAGATGTTTAGTAGAATAACTTATTTTATTTCAGATTTAAAAAAGATAGTTGATTCTATCTTTTAGTAAAAGATAAAAGATAAGTTAAATCGAATATCTTATTTTATTTCAGATATAAAAAAGATAATTGAATTTTGTTTTTAGAGCTAAAAATGATTACAATTGTTCTGTTAATTTACTATTTTCATTTGTTGTTTCATAAAGTCATAAAGGGGTGCCATGATACCAGTTGTATATGATACGAGTGGTGAGAAATATGAATGTATAAATAACAAATATCTCTGAAAAGATAAACGTATGTGTCTTTTTTCTATTCTGTTGTACTATACAACTAATACATATTAGCAGCTTCATTGTATAGACTATACTTTTGTTTTAATCAAAATAAAAAAAGATAAAAGAACTTTTGTTTTATATTATTAACATTTTTTATTCTTTTAAGGACTAAATTCCATGGCAATTAAACACTTCAGGGAGCCATTTCTAACAGAAAAAAGATAAGCAGTTTTATATCTTTCTCAGAAAATCATATAACTTATACTTTTAACAGAAAAAAGATAAACGGTTTTATCTTTTTCGCAGAAAATCATACAACTTATACTTTTAACAGAAAAAAGATAAATTGTTTCTCAGAAAATCATACAATTTTATCTTCTTTGGCTATTTTGTAATGGCATAGTAAAAATTTAGTAGAAGATGATGGGTTGAATCTTGCTAAACTACCAACAAATAGTAGCTACAAAAAGATAAAGCAAAGACCAAAGACACTTGTAGTATAATAAGATACAAAGAAAAGGTGTTACAAATAAATAGGAAGATTGCAAAATGGAGCACAATGTGCACTGCATGTCAAACCCAAGAAGAAACAACAATGAGAAGATTTATAATATGCAACAGAAGCAATTCAAATCCTTTTACTACACAAATTTACCCACTTCGTTGCAGTTGCAGGTCCATATTTACTATTGTCATTATACATACATAAGTCAAAATCACTACAAAAAGCCTAGTGCTCTACGGTAGTAGAATCAGGTTAAAAAGTCTTCTGCAGAACCATAACAGTGAACCTCTCCTGCAACCTTGCTTTCCTAGTCCCATTCCTCAAAGCCCATAGTGCCATGGCTACAAATCATTTACAGTTAAAGATAATGTATTATGAAATCATTTACAATTAAAGGTAAATAATTTTATCCTTATCCCAGAAAATCATATAACTTATACTTTTAACAGAAAAAAGATAAATGGTTTTATCTTTTTCTCAGAAAAACATTTAATTTTATTCTTGAAAATCATATAAACATTTCCAAACAATGGCATAGCACGTCATATGTATACCTTTTACTTGCATGTACATGTACATACATACATATTTTTAAACTGTCAAAACTAATGCATAACAGGTTAAATGTTTACTAAATACAAATGTTTTGGTTATATCAAACTGTTTAAGCACATATGTATATAACAGATTATGTGCTTACTAAAAAACACCTTTTACATATGTAAGCATACCATTTAACCAACCTCATTACTACTGGACTATTCATTTCATAAATTCCATGGCAAATAAACACTTCAGGGCGCCATTTTTATCAGAAAAAAGATAAACAGTTTTATCTTTTTCTTAGAAAATCAAATAACTTATACTTTTAACAGAAAAAAGATGAACAGTTTTATCTTTTTCACAGAAAATAATATAACATATACTTTTAATAGAAAAAAGATAACTGGCTTCTCAGAAAATCATATAATTTTATCATCTTTGGCTATTTGTAATGGCATAGTAAAAATTTAGTAGAAGATGATAGGCTGAACCTTGCTAAACTACCAACAAATAGTAGCTACAAAAAGATAAAGCAAAGACAAAAGACACTTATAATATAATAAGATACAAAGAAAAGGTATTACAAATATGACTTGTTAATGATAAAAATTAACTTTTTATTACAAAATTGAATTTTTATAATTAACAATTTTTAGATGCTTAGTACAATATCTTATTTTATTTCAGTTTAAAAAAGATAGTTGATTCTATCTTTTAGTAAAAGATAAAAGATAAGTTAAATTGAATATCTTATTTTATTTCAGATTTAAAAAAGATAGTTGAATTTTTTTAGAGCTAAAAATGATTACAATTGTTTTCTTAATTTACTATTTTCAGCTATTGTTTCATAAAGTCATAAAAGGGTACCATGATATGTGTTGTATATGATACGAGTGGTGAGAAATATGAATGTATAAATAGCAAATTTCACTGAAAAGATAAACGTATGTGTCTTTTTTCTGTTCTATTGTATTGTACAACTAATACATATCAGCAGCTTCATTGTATAGACTATACTTTTGTTTTGAACAAAATAACAAAAGATATAAGAACTTTCGTTTTATATCATTAACATTTTTTATTCTTTTAAGGACTAAATTCCATGGCAATTAAACACTTCAAGGAGCCATTTTTAACAGAAAAAGATAAGCAGTTTTATCTTTTTCTCAAGAAATCATATCTTATATTTAAACAAAAAAAAGAAAAACGGTTTTATCTTTTTCACAGAAAATCATATAACTTATACTTTTAACAGACACACCTTTGTCTTTTTAAGCTGTCAAATAAAATAAATTCTACCACGGAATATATACATATGAACAGTTTTTATATAGCAAATAAAATCAATCAGTGAATGACTACTTACTTCAGCTAACAAAAACAATCGATATATAGAAAATAAAAAAAAATTGAGGAACAACAAACATAAACAAGTACTTACTTGTTCAACAACTACCGAACCGAAATCATGTCCTGTAAATAGTAAATAGAAATTGCGTCTTAGTTTCTTTAGCTGAATAAAGGTGCAGCGATTAAAATCGGCAATCGACATATAAAAAACAGCAGAAATAAACAATTACTTACTTGTTCAGCTGAGAAAAGTGATGCGGTTTGATTTCTTCAACACATCAACTGACTTGATTTCGTTTTCAAAAGTATAAAGATAAAGAAGAAAGTGGATTTGAAATCGATTTGGGGATTTTTTGAGCTTCGATAATGCTTACGGAAATGAAGAATAGATGGAACAAATAGCCGAATTAATTTTTGTCCTGGAAAATAATTATTGTAACGGTGTGTCCTAGAAACTAATTAACGAATGAAACGAAGCCCTTATGGTAAAATGTCCCATTTTATTAATCCATTAAAGTATGGATTTTTCGTAAGACACGACCATACATAAACATAACACATGTTTTCCCCTTACGATAACCCAAAACACTTCTATTATAAATCCAATGATATTATAATAATATATATTAAATCATCTTAATGTTAAAATAGAAATATAGCCGAAATGCTTGCATCTCATGTTTTGACATAGTTGGTATACATCTAAAACCGTACAAGCTCGTATTGGAGTTTGGTTCCACACAATGACAAGGCACCGGGTACCACCTATCATGGTATCTCTCTAGATAAGCATACCGAGAGCCTCGCATGGACTCCCTGCGAATCAGGACCAACCAACACCTCTCTGGATTGTACCAAATATTTCACCCCTTGATTGTGATCGGCAACCAAACCTCTTCAAACAATAACCAAAAGGGTCGTTCGTTCTAGAATTAGGTGGTGACAATACCTTACATGGGATCTACCCATCATGCCCTGAAGAATATCCCCTGTTTTGGTCATTATCGGTAGATGTGGCTAAAGTCTATGTTTTACCTTTCATACTTGGTACATCACTATCTTTGGATGTCACATCGTCATTCCATCAATCACTAATTGACAACCACATAAAATGCAACCTCCGAGCTTATATGTCTCAGATAAGGGTGTTAAGCTAAGAGAATTTGTCTTCTTCGCCACCCAACAGATGTGCTTTTGTAAGAATCAATGTACATGATTTAATAAATGCAATGTCAGACATCCGTCTATACAAATTGTCTAGGAAAGGTACTCTTTTTCTACATCATGTTGGGAAAATCCCTAGGATTGATAATAAGATGTCATGGCATCCTGCAGAATCCCAAAACGGAGGGACTACTGCTACAAGTTTAATCTTGGTAGTCATCCAGAGATGTCAACAAGCAGTCCTTTCTGTTTTTAAGATCTGCGCCTTCAAATTATCTTAATACGCATATGCATACTGTAAATTCAGTTTCGAATGCAAAGTTGGTTCGAAATGGTTTTGGATCCAGTTCCATTCCTGGTTCCTTGAACCAAAAAGTTATAAGTTAAAAGAAAATTTGTTGATAGTCAATTTTTTAACTATCAATTTATATTTGCATAGTTAAGTACATCGGCAACACAGACCCTTTTAATTAAACCATTCATTAAAATCGGCTCATCAATTGTTAAAAATCAATTCCATATACTTATCTCCACAGGATAAGTATATTCACAAATCTCTTGTTTCCGTTACTTTGAAAACCATATCCATACTCTTATTTCTTTAAAATAAGCATATTCACAAAACACTACTATTTTCAGTACTTAGAAAATACTATTATATACTTAACCAAATTGCATAAGTATAATCACAATTCAAATCTGGGCCAAACAAAGTCATATGATACATTATTTCACAATAAAACCCAAATGGTTTTATTTAACTTCTAAACTTTGAAAATTAAAGTTTATAACTTCACTTATGAAAATAATAAGTTAATTTCCAACATCCATTTTCGTTTTCAAACCCGTATCATTTCTCAAATAACAATGAAGTTATTCAAGCTCGGGTATTTTATTTACCTCTCAGACCTTGACACAACAAAATTCTCATCTTCAAGATAAATAGAAGTTTCATTACAAGAAAAAACATTTTTGGTGGCGCACAAAGAACGCCATTGAAACTTACGGTGGTGTTTCGATAAATGCCGCGAGGAAACACGCAACTAAAAATCCATGTTTTTTAGTTGCATTTAATTTAATGCCACTATAAATATATTTTCGACACCGTTATTTAAATGTTATGAAAGTTATTTTTTTTGCAACATTACTAAAACGCCCCTAAAAAGGTGCTCGTTTACTACATTAATGTTTTTTGTGGCTTTTTTTAACGCTGCTAATAATTTTTCATTGCATTATTTTCCACCACCATTTGACTGATTTTATTTCATGATATTCCACCTCTACCTCTGATTCCTCTAATTCAATTTTTTTAGAACTTATATAATAAATTAATACATAAACACTTACATATTTAAACATAACACTTAAACAACCACAAAATACAAGTACACGTACTCATTCAAAGAACCACAAAATACATAAACAAAAGCACTAACATAAACACAACTATGTCATAACCGAACAGTAGTGCCAAGATACAAAGTTAGTCATACATTTATACAACCGAACTACCATAAACAATGTCATATTAGTACAGCAGCTAAAGTACCATAAACAGCTGAAATAAGCAAGCACAATAAACAATCGAACTACCTAACACATACCATAAACTAGTGCTGCTATTGCTGATTTCTTCAAAAACGTTGATCTGCCTGTAAACAATAGTAATCAACAATGAGACTCAAATTATAGATTATTGCCTTGGCAGGAAAATCATCTTTATCTCTTATGACATGAGGATGAATGGAAGGTATAAGGGTGAAGAAGCGGTTGCTAGCATCCACAACCAAGCTTTCTCTAACATGATGATTAGTTTCAGTGTTGTTATTAAAAATATTTCGAATCTCCTTTATTACTTCAAACCCTAAAAAATATTATATAACTCTTAGCTATAAGAATATGGATAAAAACTTTTCAATATGTACCACAATCATACATTCATAATGACCGCAAAACAAAATAAAGATTAAACCCATAGTAATTACCGAAACTTAACATGCCATTAAAATATTTTATTTCGTACACTTAAATTAAATAAATAATTTACATATCATAATATAATATGTAAATAATAGAAACAAAAAAGATATTTTATTTTGAAATAGATTTATTTTATTTTTTATTGTTTCAAAAAAGGTAATAAAGATGCGGAAAGTAAAATTTCTTTGTTGTACATTGATTGTTGCAGTGATTAAGAGTTGTCTATATTCCTCTTGTATTTTTTAGAATTTCTTAGTATTTGTTAGGGAAGGTTTGAAAAATAAACCCAAAAATGTGTAATGAAACCAAATAAACTCATAATAGAGGAAGTCATTTTCCATTGTTTGAAATGCATGAACATAATTTACAAAATAATATATGTGGGAACTACTCGTACAACAATTTTAAAATACGAGATCAGTAGCTTTTTTTCTTTTCAAAAAAGCAATGGCACCTATGAAATAAAAATGAATTGGAGACAAACAAGAAGTGTCAACTATGCATACCATTCTACATGCACAGTCCCATTTGTTAAAGATTTATGTAACAGCCATGATGCATGGTAACATACAATGGAATCAAAAAAACGATATGCATGAATATTTTATGTCCACTCTTGCAAAATAATCAAATATAACTACCTATTTAACTTCAAAATATAGATAATGCAAGCAATCTATTATTGCATTACAGGATATGGGAAACTACCTATCTAACTTCAGTCGTGAGATCAGCTTTTCACATCCATTCACATTTATATGCCAAGCTAAGATTATAGATCAACTACAAATAAGAAGATTAACAAAAATTAGTCAAAGAAAATAAGTCCTATGCGCTTCCATAAGAAAATTTTCCTAAATTAAAATAACCATGTCATAAGTTTCAAGTTAGAGCAATAGAACATAAAAAAAGGAAAGGTAGAAAAATAAAAATATTGCATTACAGGATATGGGAAACTAAAATGAGCTCTAGTTGGATGTTTAATATTATATTTTAAAGTAAATAAAATATGCAATATTGGTATTTATGAAAGAACTTGAAGTTTTCCTCCAATCTTACCACCATGATGATTGCAATTATCTAAGTGTACATCTAAGAGAATATATACTTCCAGAAAGTATTAAGCGAATAGTTGCATTGAGGATGCCTCTTTCATATTTAAAAACAGTTTTATTGACAACATGGAAACAAATGAATCTGTCAGATGATTGAAGATGAATGGGAACAACATTTCTATGTATCATTCTTATCTATTACATAAAATTTTGACTATTTAAACCATGTTTTTTTTTTGCTAATATAAAGAAGAATAAAATAAAGGTTCAAAGTTCATTGATTCTTTCATTGTATTTAATTTAGAGGTAGAATAGTAGTAAATAAACAGAAAAAAGAAATCAAGATTTACCAATTGATTTAGAAAGAATATTTCTCCTTTTTTTGAATATGATGATCCAAGAAGCGCTTGAAGAATGATTAAGCCAACTGAATAAACATCATCATCATTTAAGTTTATGGTCTCTGTAAGTTTAAATTTGCCAGTCACAATAAATAATAGTTGCATTATAAGAGATTAAAATATTACAGACCTAGGAGAAAGGGCTCATGTTGATGCAACCTTGCTTGGGATAGCTTTCTGGTTTACACCTTTTCCTATTGTAAGAGAATCGTGAATATCACCAGACAATTAACTATGCACGAAGTAGGGGAAAACATTTAAATTTATGCTCTTCAAAAATAAAATATATCACTTGTTTGTAAATAACTTTCTAAATAATTGACAACCCATAGTTACTAACTTTTTCTATGTTGTGTTGATCTAGGAAAATACTGCTGCTTTTTACCTGATTGTTAAAGAAATCAAAATGATTCCAGTGTATAAGAAGTGTACAACTTTTGTGATGCATGTTAGAACATTTAGCCTATCATCCCACTTAAGAATCTTCTCTGGATTATTTTTTGCAAAATAAACTTTTTTGAGAAAAATAACAGATTTTTTCATGCCAAAAATCAATATAATTTTATTTATAAGAAGAAAATGAATTCACTCATTCTTTATGATTGCATACGTCAAAGCTGCAACAATTTACTAAAGAAAACTACGGCATTAGCCTTGCAAAGAAAAGCCTAAATAAAAAGCAACATAAGAAAATCAGAAGAATTTAGCAATTGGGCATCTTCTCATCATTTATTTATATTATTTCTTGGTGTATTACATGTTAACCAAATTTAGCATTCATGGTATACTGCATAACATAAATTAATAAAAATAAATACTAAATGCAATTAAGTTTTTTGCACACTTGGTCAATGGATTTTAAGTTTCAGCTGCATACCAAATCCTCAAGCAAGAGTTTTGTGCACTATGCAAAGGTATGATACAATCTGAAAACTTACAGCTCTTTAAGGTTTTTAATATTTTCCAGAAATCTATGTAGGAAAATAAGATAAAATATTTTTACTTTAATTAAATTTTCCTTATATTCCATAATCAAAATGGTAGTAGGCATTATATAAGAGCCTTACATGACAATTCATTCTTAATAGACACCACAATTTACCAACAAACATTACTTATTAAATAGACACAAACTTTAACATATGACTCTTAACACATAATGCAACAACCCAGAAAATCAGAACCAATTTAATTTTTTATTTTGGCTATTTTATTGAATTTTGAAGAGTTAAAATATTTTATTTTAAATGATAACGATTAAAAATTTATTTAAATCGAAGTTAGAATTAATATATTTATTTTAATTTTAAAAGGAGTTAGAAATAGTGCGGTAGTTTGAAAATTTGAATTCGAACTTTGACTGAATGTACAGGATGCAAAATAAATCAGATTTTAGTGAAACCAAAATATTTAAATCTGTTTAAAAATATCTTTCCAACGAATCCGAAAAATTGAAATTTCATAGAGGAAATCAAAAGTTATGGTCAATTGAATATTCAGAATAGTCGCTATGGAATTTAATATAATATATAGCCCGTATAAATAGCCATTTTGCAAACGACCTCCGTTTTCGATGAAACCACTTTGGTTGGATCCGGAATGTAAAATTATTGCAGGATTCCAATTTTCATGATTTTTGCAATTAATATGTGAGCATGGCAAAAGAAAATGTGTTTTGTCAATTTTAGTCAATTTGGATCGACCAGAAAATGGCCAGTTTTCAGGTGGTCTCCAAATTCGACAAAATTAATTTTGTTAGTACTATATTGTCAAAACATAGCTAGATTTATTTTTCGGGAATTTTTGGAGTCAGTATGTGGTCCCAGTAAATTAAAATGTACGATCCAAGTTAAATAATTAAATGTTTTATATTTAAATTTAAATAAAAACCTATCGAAACAATTGAATTGGCTTACGGGACATATTCCATTGTGTCTGAAATGGGGGTATTTAGCTAAGGGTGTCACTTGTTGGGTTTGATTTGGAGTTAAGAGCGATATAGGAATTAAATTGAAATTAAATAGAATTAAATAAAATAAAAATTAAAATAGAATACGTATAAATATGCATATACATTACAAAACCCTAATTACAGTATACTCAGCCGCCCTCTATATCATTGAATGGCGATAAACACTCCAACCTTCCCCCATTAAAATCACTCGATCCACGTTATGAATTCCAACGATTCTTAAGGCAATACTGGAGAGGGAGGATAACTCTTCAGATCCGTACGGTCAAGGGCATTTGTACGGTCAAGGGCTTAAAGCACCGCCGCATAAAGGATTTTTTCTGACCACACCAGGCGTGCGAGCGGGCCCCACTTCCAGGCGAGGGAAGGACTCACGGAGGCGCACCAGGAGGTGGCTCCAGATCAAGCTCCGGCATCTCGGATCTTGAGCGAAGATAAACCCTAGTTTGGAACCTCTATTTGAACCCGTCAGCTTTGAATTGAGGTAGAAGAAGGGTGTTTAATTATTTATCTAATTTAATTATTTATTTAATTTATTTATTATAAATGTTAACAACCTTTGTAAATTCATATCTTTCTCATATGAAATCGAAATTCGATGAAACAGGATTCATTGGGACCGGAAATTCGAGATCTACATTTTAGAAGAGACCGCAGAATTTTTGGATCATTCTACAATTTTAGAAAAAATAAACAACAATGTGAGATTTTTGACCCGAAATTAAATAAATAAATTTATACTAGATTGCAGATGGATTTTAGAAACTCACGACATCCATCGTCCACAGACCATGGACGACTTAGTTGTATTGTGATGTGGAATTGGTTGATTTTTTGTGATTGATTGTGGTTGAAATGAAATTTTTTGATATTGTGGCAACAGATTTCCTAGAAAATTGTATTAGGAAATTAAACCCCCAGTAAACGCCGCGAGGCCTAAGGTGGTGCGAGGAGCCGTACATCGGGACGGTGCCGGTTTTAAATACCTTGCCGTTATGCCGCCAAAATTTTCTGAAATATTCTTGTGTTTTAAAATATTCATGTTGTTATATATTAATTGTTGGAATAATATGAAAATTAGATTTTTATTATATATGTACATATATGAATTTGAAAATGATCATTATATGTCAACATAAAATTCATATATTTTTTATTGTAAGTCAAAAATTGTAATAACCTGGAAAATCCTAACCAATTTAAAATTTTTATTTTGGCTATTTCAGTGAATTTTGAATAGCTAAAATGGTTTATTTGATCATTATATGTCAACATAAAATTCATATTTTTTTTTTGTAAGTCAAAAATTGTAATAACCTGCAAAACCCTAACCAATTTAAAATTTTTATTTTGGCTATTTCAGTGAATTTTGAATAGATAAAATGATTTATTTTAAATAATAATGATTCAAATTTATTTTAATCGAAGTTAGAGCAAAAGTATTCATTTTGATTTTTAGAGAAATTAGAAATAGTACGGTAGTTTGAAAAGTCAAACCTGTACTTTGACCGAATGTACTGGATTCAAAATTTCACGGATTTTAGTGAAACTAAAAATATCTAAATCTGTTTGAAATTATCTTTCCAACGAATCCGAAAAATCGAAATTTCATAGCGGGAATCAAAAGATATGGCCAGTTAAATATTCAAAAAGGTCGCTATAGTATAATTTATAGCCCGTATAAAAGGCCATTTTTCAAACAACCTCCATTTTCGACGAAACCACTTTTGTTGGATTTGAAATATCAAATTATTGCTAGGTTTCAGTTTTCAAAAATTTTCGGATTAATATGTGAGCGTGGCAAACGAAAATGTGTTTTGTCAGTTTTAGTCAAATATGATCGACTTGAAAATAGTCATTTTTCGAAAAGTCTCAGAATTCAACGAATTTAATTTTGTTAGGACCGTATCGTCAAAACAAAGCTAAAAATAATTTTTTTGGATTTTTCTGAGTTCGTATGTTGCCCCAGTGGATCTAAATATTCGATCAAATAAATTATTTAAATAATTTAAATATAAAATTAATGAGTTCAGGCCATAGACAGTCGTCTGGGCTGATGAGACCTAGCCCATTGGATCCGGAACAGGGGCTATTGGGTGGGGTCAACTCTGGTTTGACTGAAATCGGATAGTTTGTGATGTAGGGATTTATTTGTAAAAATTACATTTAAATATTATAAATAATACAAACTAAACCCTAAAATCACTATTCATCTTCGTTCTAGCCGCCGTCCTCAATATCCCATGGCCGAAACCACTCCCATCTTCTCCCTTTAATTTCTCTTCATCCATGCACTAAAAATCCCTACTCCTTTAGACCTTTTTGAAGAGATTTTCATTCTCTTTCCATCCATGCAGATAACAGTACCCAAAAGTGAACAACCACCGAGAATTTCTGCTCCAAACCCATCGCTTTTAGGCTGCCGCCTCCCTGTCCAAGCTCGATCGAGCTGCACGAAATTGGGCCCCCTTGCGCGCCTCTCCGTGCTCTCCATCGCGGTGTAATCTGATCGTGCAAACTCTGACTGATTGGATCGAGATTCCTTGACCTAGAATTGAAGCAAAAGGAAAAAAACATGACCGTATATTGTTGAAGGAGGAAGAGGAGTATGGACCATTTTTTTATTATTTTATTAATTTAAAAATGTTACAATCTTAAATAAATCGTAACTAACCCATAAGATATCGAAACTAAACAATTTCATATCTTATTAAATCGTGAAACTGAGATCTACACTGTTGTCCGGACTAGATCCAATTCCGAGCAGCTCAAATTTTGGACCAATTTGCGTTACGACTGTGAGATTTATTCTTTATATATAATTAATTAATTAATTTGTTATGTGACGATTGAATGTGTATAATTTAGATCTGTTATGTGATGATAGTGTGGATGATTTATCTGTTTGTTGATGATGTATAAACATAGATTTGTATGTGTTCCATTAAATAAATCATTATTGTTTATTTATTGATTTGGATTAGAATTTCCATTTCAATTAAAATAATCATTTTGTTAGATTATTGATTTGGATTAGAATTTCCAAATCAATAAAAATAATCATTTTTGTTGTGTTATGAATTTGGATTAGAATTTCCAAATCAATAAAAATAATCATTTTTGTTGTGTTATTGATTTGGATTAGAATTTCCATTTCAGTTAAAATAATCATTTTGTTAAATTATTAATTCGGATTAGAATTTCCAAATCAATAAAAATAATCATTTTTGTTGTGTTATGGATTTGGATTAGAGTTTCCAAATCAATAAAAATAATCATTTTTGTTGTGTTATGGATTTGGATTAAAATTTCCGATTCAGTATTAAAAACATTATTTTGATTATTTTTGTTGAATTTAACTAGATTGTCAATTCAACATTAAAGCATTAGATTGGCAACTCAATATTAAAAACATTATTTTGACCATTTTGTTGAATTGAATTAGAATGTCAATTCAAAATTAAAACATTATTTTGACCATTTTGTTGAATTGAATTAGATTGTCAATTCAAAATAAAAACATTATTTGGATTAATTTGTTGAATTGAAATATAATATATATATAGAAATAGAAATATAAAGATGTTCTTTTATTTGCGTTCGCTAATGCAAATATATATAGAAATATAAAGATGTTCTTTTATTTGAATTCGCTAATGCAAATATATATAGAAATATAAAAATGTTCATTTATTTGCATTCGCTAGTGCAAATATATATAGAAATATAAAAATGTTCTTCTATTTGCATTCTCTAATGCAAATATATTTAGAAATATAAAAATGTTCTTTTATTTGCATTCTCTAATATATTTAGGAATATAAAATATTCTTTTATTTGCATTCTCCAATGCAAATATGCATCGACATAAAAATGTTCTTTTATTTGCGTTCTCCGTTACAACTAAACATTAAAATGAAGAATCGTATTCTTATTTGCAATTTTAGATGCAAATAAAACATTAGAATTAGAATAATATTCTTGTTTGCAATTTTAGATGCAAACAAAACATTAGAATTAAAATCATATTTTTGTTTGCAATTTTAGATGCAAACAAAACATTAGAATTAAAATCATATTTTTGTTTGCAATTTTAGATGCAAACAAAACATTAGAATTAGAATCACATTTTTGTTTGCAATTTTAGATGCAAACAAAACATTAGAATTAGAATCACATTTTATTTTTTTGCAATTTTAGATGCAAATAAAACATTAGAATTATAATCATATTCTTATTTGCAATTTTAGATGCAAACAAAACATTAGAATTAAAATCATATTTTTGTTTGCAATTTTAGATGCAAACAAAACATTAGAATTAAAATCATATTTTTGTTTGCAATTTTATAAGCAAACAAAACATTAGAATTAAAATCACATTTTTGTTTGCAATTTTATATGCAAACTAAACATTAGAATTAAAATCACATTTTCGTTTGCAATTTTAGATGCAAACAAAACTCTAGAATTAAAGTTACATTTTTGTTTGCAATTTTAGATGCAAACTAAATATAATTTAAAGAATTGCATTTTTCATGCATTTTAGGTGCAAATAAAAACATTAGGATGAACACTACATTTTTATTTTGTATTTTAGGTAGAAATAGAAATATGATTTAAAGAGTTACATTTTTTTTTTTCAAATTTAGTTGCAAACAAAACATTTAATAAAGATTACATTTTTATTTGCATATTTTGATGCAAATAAACATTGTAGTTAAAATACTATATTTTTATTTGCATATTTAGATGCAAATAAACACCGTAGGGGAAAGTTGCATTTTTGTTTGCAAATTTAGTTGTAAACAAAACATTATAATAAATGTTACATTTTGTTTACATTTTAGATGTAAATAAGGACATGACTTAAATGGTTACATTTTTATTTGAAATTTTGTTATAAATGAAAAACATAGAAATTAAAATTCATGCTTTTATTTACACTCTAGATGTAAATAAAAGAACAGATTATAGCGTCGCATTTTTATTTACATTTTAGATGTAAATAAAGGCTAGTATTTTAATAGTCACATTTTTATCGACATTTCATATGAAATAAAAGAATTGATGTTAAATTGTTTATTGTTACGTTATATACATTAAAAATAGTAGGAATTGCCAAATGGTTTATATTTATATTTATATATAAATATAAATTAAAATTTAAATGAATCGCGCGCGGTAGTTCGCATTTCGGCAATCGTAACTTCAAACAATTATATTGTAAGATCCAACCGTCGGATTTTCTCAAAACTGGAACCGTTAGGACCAGTTTGGGAAGATCTTTTCAATGACATAAACTTTATCAAAATCCAACGGTTAGATTTTAAGATATGTGTAAAACAAATTTTGGTAAAAACAACGCCAGGGCTGCCCATTGACCCGAAGTGTTGTTTAATTTTATTAGGCTATTTTTAAATAAATAAAAATAGTGATAAATTTTTATATATTAATATTAACGATATTAAATGGTTTAGATGATAATAATTCGAAAATTTATTTGAAAAGACCGAGTTCAACTCATTTCAAATAATTTTACGGCGATTTAAAATTAAAGATATTGAATACGGCGATTGAAGAGCGGCGATCTTCACGTCGAAAGGATAATTACTGATTCCTGGCATTGGTTAGCTACCAATAAAAGGTTAAAGTTGTTGTTGTTCGGATGCACTTGTTGATCATCCGGATACGCGAGCACCTAGGTGACTCCAGTTTCGTTCAGACCTAGAACGGACTTGTAAATGGATGTATGTCCGACATTGAATTTCATGCCGTGTATTTAAATTGATATCTACTATTATATTTCTGAGGTGGCAGAGGATTTATCCTTTTGCTAAACACTGTTCTTTGAGAAGCACGAGCTCGAAGGTTATATATTGGTAGTTATCAATCACATGGTAGGGACTGTCAATGTGACATGCCAAGATGCAATTGATCGAGGCTTTTGTTGAAAAGCAGAGCCTTGTGGATGATGATCAAATCATAGCCTATTTAGGCATAGCTTTGTGTATTACGATACCTCACGAGCCTCACACCTCGGTAGAGTCAAAAACGGGACAAGGGAACGCAGAAAGTGCACACGTTTCTTTCTAGCTAGAAGTGGTGTTTGGGTTTTTACACGGCCCGACATTTTTACTTATGTGATTGATGGAATGAGGCGCCTCGGATTTTTATTGGTCACCAATGGCCAATTTATAGGTCCAATAGGATTGGGAAGCGTGTGTTCAGGAATTGCCAATCCACTAAAGTATTTGTGGACCAGCCCTACAGGATCCAAGGGTTCGCCAGCGTACGAATCCTGAGACATTACTAGAGTGTCTCGAATTGGTTAGGAGATCGTCCGCAGCCTTGACTCATGATGGAAACCAACCTCCAATACAACATTACGGTCTTGATTGTAAACCTATATATGGCGACATAGTATATGGTAGCTATGCCGTCTAGGATTGATACATTTACTTTGAAGTATTTTTGAAACATATTAGATACTAATAATATTATTAAAAATATTATTTTCTTCGTATCAAGCATTTTTGATCATTATAAGGTAAAACTCTATCCTCCGTTTGCGTTGCATTGTGTGATGGGACCTGAGTCTTATAATTATTTCATTTTCTAAAAAGCATTGCGTTGTTTTTTACTTTAAGGTTTATAAAACTTATGCATGGGCGATCCAATGGAATTAAACTCATTCCGCGTTAGCAGCGTGGTCCAGTGATTAGCCATATTATTAGTTTAGTAAGATTTCTCATACCAGTCCCATGATTGACTCGTAGTTTGTTTCACTTTGCAAACTTGGGTGCCCTCTTTCCACACGGGCAACCAATTGATAGGTTTCAGGTAGGGATGTTTTCTGGACTCAAGCTTGCTGCTGAAGATGTTGGAAGATCTTTTCTTTTTTAATTTCTTCTTGAGATTTGGGACAGTATTGGATATTGATGTATTTTGGGAGATTGAGACTTTATTTCTTTCCCTGTTTGAGACATTTGTATTGCTAAGTGTATCCTGTACTGCGTACTCTAATGTTCTGAGATGATGGTTGTGATGACATTTCATTTCCGCTGCAATGATTTATATGTTCTGCTATGTAACAGTGGTCTGTTATTGTTTTAATTATGTTATATTCCTATGATCATCCTTACTTTCGTTCTACGGAAGTTTGGGACGTCACATTTGGTATCAGAGCTAAAGGTTAACCTTAGCTAAGGATTATGACATTTTTAGAACAATATGTCTAAATAGAATCAGTAGTATTCTAAGACGTGTAGCTCATTAGAGATAGGATTAGTAATGTCCTAGAATGAGCACAGCAGAGTAGCACATGTTAATCAGTCATTACATCATTATCATGTCATCACATGTCTCTATTTTAAAAATCTTTCATTTGAAAATTATCATTTCTCTTGGTTTGACTCTTTCCTTGATGATACAGACTGCTTGAGAAATGAGTACCAGAGCAGGTACAAGAGCACGAAGAGGCAGAGGTGGGGCAAGAGAACCCACCCGAGACGGGACTCCTACAGCCCAAGAACTGAAACATGTCACCCCAGAAGTTGAGACACCACCACCACCCCCTCGTGCTTTCGATCTTGACAAAATGGCAAAAAAAAATTAAAGAATCTAGGGGGCGTGCATTATACAGGCCAAGAGACGGTGACAAAGTCGCAAGCATGGCTTAAGACGATGGAAAAGATTTTTGGAGGATTAGAGCTCGAGGACCACAGAAAGCGATTTATGGCAACTTGGTTTCTGAAAGACCAAGCACAAATTTGGTGGGAAACAACTATGGTTGGGGGTAATAAGGCCGATGTGACTTGGGGAAAATTCAAGGAGCTATTCAATGAGAAATTCATTCTACCCCCACAAAGTTGAGCGCCTCCACGATGAGTTCGCCCAGCTCCAACAAGGGAGCATGACTATTTCGGAGTATGTTAATAAATTTGATGAGCTTTCTAGATAAGCACAAGAATTAGTCCAAGACCCGCTACAGAAAAATAAAAGGTTTATCAATGGTCTAGCGAGGAGATACCATAACATGGTGACTGCACACATCGAGCGCCCATTTGCCAAGGTAATCGAGATGGCCTGCAGATTTGAAGAGATTGATCAGAAGGGATCCCAACAAGAGAAAGAAAAGAATCAAGCCAACAACAAGAAGGAGTCGGACAAGAAAACTGTGGTGGGCAGCTCTTCCATCGCCAAGCCCCAAGAGAAAAAGAAGAGGGACAGATCTAAAGTCAAGTGCTTTAATTGCCAGAGGATAGGGCATTTTGATTACGAGTGCTGAGCTCCAAAGAGGCCCAAAAGGAATGAGTCTGGACCGAGTCAGAGTAGTGGACAGAATCCCCGTGGCCCAAGAGAATGTTTTAACTGTCACAAGCCTGGACACCTCATCAAGGATTGCCCTTTGATCAAGAAATCCCAGGTGGCACATATCTATGATGGAGCGGCTGCACCGGCTTCTTCCGAAGCAGGTATGCCTGATGTTTTGGGAGGTACACTTAACAATGAAAACATTCCTATCACCGTTTTGTTTGATACGGGTGCATCTAGAAGTTTCATATCTATTGACACGATTAAAAAGCTTAAATTGAAACCCAGAAAACTCAAAGAACCAATTAGAGCACATAGTCCGATAGGCGGTTCGCTTATTCTTGATCAATATTGTAGAGTGCTTGTTTCTTACTCTTACGTCCAATTCCCTTTTGATTTGATCGTTATGAGTTTTTCTAGATACGATATTATACTTGGGATAGACTAGCTAGCAAAATATGAGGCTGAGTTACTTTGTGCTGAAAGGGTAGTTAAAATCAAAACAAAATTTGGGGACATCATTGTTATTCCATGCCACGACTCAGCCACAGATAGGAAAGAATTCTGGTCTTCTTTAGAAGTCACGCCTGCTTCTATTGAAGATATTCCTATCGTCAGAGACTATGCGGATGTGTTCGAAGAAGAAGACAGCTTACCTTGGCGCAAAGAAATCGATTTCAGAATTTACTTAGCTTCTAATGCAAGGCCAGTTGTACAACCTATCCGAAGGATGTCACTGAAAGAAAAAGAGGAGCTGAGCAATCAAACAAAGCAGCTTTTGTGGAAGGGTCTGATCAGACCTAGTTTCTCAAGCTGGGGTGCAGCAGTGGTTTTCGTCCCAAAGTCAGACGGTACCCTCAGGCTATTTGTGGACTACTGTGATCTAAATAAGCAGAGTCTGGAAAATAAATACCCACTGTCGCACATTGATGATCTGCTAGACCGCTTGAACGGAGCACGAGTATTCTCTAGGATGGACCTAGCTACAGGTTTCCACCAACTACGCATTGCCGAAGAATGCGTGCCTTTGACAGCTTTCAGAGGACCAGATATATTTTATGAATGGCTAGTGATGCCCTTCGGTTTATGCAATGCTCCAGCATACTTCGTAGATCTGATGAATAGAGTCTTCCGCGATGTTCTAAATTAATTTGTGTTGGTGTTCATCGACGATATCCCAATCTTATCTAAGTCCACTGCTGAACACGAAAAACATCTGAAAGAAGTCTTGGAGATTTTGCGTAGAAACGTACTGAAAGCCAAATTCTCCAAGTGCATATTCTGGCAAGAAGAGGTGAAATTCCTCGACCATATTGTATCTAAGGAAGGCATCTCAGTAGATCCAGGAAAGATCTCGGCCATCAAAGATTGGAAGCAGCCTACTACGCCCACTGAAGTCAGAAGTTTCTTAGGTCTGGCTAGTTATTATCGAAAATTTGTTAAGGATTTCTCGAGATTATCTTGTCCATTGACGAAGCATACTAAGAAGCATACCAAGTTTAAATGGACACCTGAATGTGAGGCAGCTTTCCAAGAGCTGAAACAAAAATTGATCACTGCTCCTGTGTTGACCATTATCGATGGCAATCGTGATATGAAAGTCTGGACAGACGCCTCTAGAAAAGGTATCCTTTCCATCTAAATAAACATGTCAGAAATGACATTTTTCTAATGTCAAATCTTATTTTAACATGTTATTCTTTTCTCTATTTAAGGTATTGGTGCAGTGCTAATGCAAAGAGACAGGGTTGTCGCATATGATAGCCGCCAATTGAAACCACATGAGAAGAATTATGCCACTCATGATCTTGAGCTAATAGCCATAGTATTTGCTTTGAAGATATGGAGGCACTATCTCTTAGGCGAGAAATTTGAGTTGTATACTGATCACAAATCCTTAAAATATCTATTCACCCAAAAAGAGCTGAACTTGAGGCAACAACGTTGGGTTGAATTCCTTGCTCCTTATGACCTGGACATCTTATATACTCCAGGGAAAGCCAATGTAGTGGCAGATGCTCTTAGCAGAAAGAATACGGCCAGCAGCAACCTTATCCTTGCAAATCTCATCATTACCCCTACCTTGATTGATAAGATCTCGACTCTTCAGAAGAATGATGAATTTATTCAGAGAATCATCAAAAGGATTAGAGAAGGAGAATCCACGAGTTTCCAGATTGATGACAAAGGAGTTCTAAGGCTATCGGGTCGAATTTGTGTTCCAAATCTTCCTGATCTCAGAAAGGAAGTAATGGACGAATGCCACAAGTCTAAGCTCAGCATTAATCCGGGTGTGAGCAATATGTACCACGACCTCAAGCGTACTTTCTGGTGGATATCTATGAAGAGAGACATCTCTATATATGTTTCTAGATGTCCCACCTGCCAGCAAGTCAAAAGCGATCAGCAAAAGCTAGCAGGTCTATTGCAACCGCTAGGGGTTCCAAGATGGAAATGGGATGAAATTTCAATGGACTTTATTGATGGCTTGCCCCAGACTAGGAAAGGCAATGACAGTATATGAGTGATCGTAGATCTCCTCACAAGGACTGCCGATTTCATTCCTGTCAAATCCAATAGGACTGCTCGGAGTTTGGCACACCTTTATTTTAGAGAGATTGTCAGACTACATGGAGTTCCCAGCAGCATCGTCAGTGGCCGCGACCCGATATTTGCTAACAAGTTCTGGGAGGCTTTCCAAGAAGAGCTAGGGACTAAGCTTAATATAAGCACTGCTTACCACCCTCAGACAGATGGCCAAACTGAGAGGGTGAACCGCATAATGGAATATTTGTTGCGAGCGTGCATCTTAGATTTTGGTGGGTCATGGAAAGATCATTTACACTTGGTGGAATTCTCTTATAAAAACAGCTACCAAGCAAGCCTGTAGATGTCGCCATTTGAAGCATTATATGGCAGGCCATGCAGATCTCCAACATGTTGGGTAGAACCCAGAAATCGATTAGTATTGGGTCCCAACATGATTCGTGAAGCCTCGGAAAGAGTTGACCTTATTAAGAAGCATTTGCTTGCTGCCCAAAGCCGACAAAAGAGCTATGCAGACACTCGAAGAAGGGATTTAGAATTCTCTATTGGTGATCTTGTATACTTGAAGGTTTCCCCACTGAAAGGTTAGTTCGATTTGGGAAGACTGGGAAATTGGCGCTGAGATTCATTGGTCCATTTCCTGTTCTCAAAAGGATTGGAACTCTCGCCTATAGAGTACAACTACCTGATTGGTTGCTAGGGTTCCACAATGTATTTCATGTGTCCCAACTCCAGAAACATGTTCATGATCCAGATTTAATTGTGGAGGAAGAAGCACAATGAGATTTGGAGATTACCCCGGCCCTAGCAGTGAGAAGGGAGCCATTGATGATTGTGGGCAAAGAAACCCAAGTGATAAGGAACAAGAGGATCCACTTAGTCAAGGTGCAATGGAGCAGGGATCCTAGAGATTGTACGTGGGAGACTGAGGATAGCATCAAACAGGCCTATCCCAAGTGCAGAGTGGATATCTCCGAGTGACTCTTATGTTGAGGTACATTTATAATACCTTGCATTTTCTGCTTTGTTTCCAACTTTACTATTATTTCCTTTTCGAGGACGAAAAGCTATTAAGTGGGGGAGATTGTAACAACCCGGAAAATCTGAACCAATTTAAAAAATTTATTTTGGCTATTTCAGTGAATTTTGAATAGTTAAAATAATTTATTTTAAATAATAATGATTAAAATTTATTTTAATCAAAGTTAGAGAAAAAGTATTCATTTTGATTTCTAATGAAATTAGAAATAGTACGGTAGTTTGAAAAGTCAAACCTGTACTTTGACGGAATGTACCGGATTGAAAATTTAACGGATTTTAGTGAAACCAAAAATATCTAAATCTGTTTAAAATTGTCTTTCCAACGAATTCGAAAAATCAAAATTTCATAGAGGGAGTCAAAAGATATGGCCAGTTGAATATTCAAAAAGGTCGCTATAGTATAATTTATAGCCCGTATAAAAGGCCATTTTTCAAACAACCTCTGTTTTCGACGAAACCACTTTTGTTGGATTCGGAATGTCAAATTATTGCTAGGTTTCAATTTTCATAATTTTTTGAATTAATATGTGAGCGTGGCAAACAAAAATGTGTTTTGTCAATTTCAGTCAAATCTGATCGACTTGAAAATTGCCATTTTTTCAAACAGTCCCAGAATTCGATGAAATTAATTTTGTTAAGACCGTATCATCAAAACAAAGCCAGAAATAATTTTCTTGGATTTTTCTGAGTTCATATATGGCCCCGGTGGATTTAAATATTCGATCAAATTAATTATTTAAATAATTTAAATATAAAATTAAAGATTTCATGCCATAGACAGTCATCTAGGCTAATGAGACCTAGCCCATTGGATCCGGAACAGGGGCTATTGGGTGGGGTCAACTCTGGTTGGATTTAAATCGGAATAGTTTGTGATGTAGGGATTTATTTGTAAAAATTACATTTAAAAATTATAAATAAAACAAACTTAACCCTAAAATCACTATTCATCTTCGTTCTAGCCGCCGCCCTCAATATCCCATGGCCGAAACCACTCCCATCTTCTCCCTCTAATTTCTCTTCATCCATGCACCAAAAATCCCTATTCCTTTAGACCTTTTTGAAGAGATTTTCATTCTCTTTCCATCCATACGGATAACAGTACCCAAAAGTTAACAACCACCGAGAATTTCTGCTCCAAACCCGTTGCTTTTAGGCCGCCGCCTCCCCCTCCAAGCTCGATCGAGCTGCACGAAATTGGGCCGCCTTAGCGCGCCTCTCCGTGCTCTCCGTCGCGGTGTATTCTGATCGTGCAAACTCTGACTGATTGGATCGAGATTCCTTGACCAAGAATTTAAGCAAAAGGAAAAAAACACGGTCGTATATTGTTGAAGGAGGAAGAGGAGTATGGACCATTTTTTTTATTTTATTAATTTAAAAATGTTACATGCTTAAATAAATCGTAACTAACCCATACGATATCGAAACTGAACAATTTCAGATCCTATTCAATCGTGAAACTGAGATCTACGCTGCTGTCCAGACTAGATCCAATTCCGAGCAGTTCAAATTTTGGACCAATTTGCATTATGACTGTGAGATTTCTACTTTTTATATAATTAATTATTTATTTTATTTGTTATGTGATGATTGAATGTGTATAATTCAGATCTGTTATGTGATGATAGTGTGGATGATTTATCTGTTTGTTGGTGATGTATAAACACAGATTTGTATGTGTTCCATTAAATAAATCATTATTGTTTATTTATTGATTTGGATTAGAATTTTCATTTCAATTAAAATAATCATTTTGTTAGATTATTGATTTGGATTAGAATTTCCAAATCAATAAAAATAATCATTTTTGATGTTTTATGGATTTGGATTAGAATTTCCAAATCAATAAAAATAATCATTTTTGTTGTGTTATGGATTTGGATTAGAATTTCCAAATCAATAAAAATAATCATATTGTTGTGTTATTGATTTGGATTAAAATTTCCAATTCAATATTAAAAACGTTATTTTGATTATTTTTGTTGAATTGAACTAGATTTTCAATTCAACATTAAAGCATTATTTTGGTTATTTTTGATGAATTGCATTAGATTGAAAATTCAATATTAAAAAAATTATTTTGACCATTTTGTTGAATTGAATTAGATTGTCAATTCAAAATAAAAACATTATTTTGGCCATTTTGTTGTATTGAATTAGATTGTCATTTCAAAATAAAAACATTATTTGGATTATTTTGTTGAATTGAAATAGAATTGTCAATTCCATTTAAAACATTATTCCACAATTTTTTATTTAATTGAAATAGAATTTGTAAATTCAATGTAAAATATTATTTTGTCATTTTCTTGGATTTAATAGAATGGTCAGTACAATTGAAATATATCATTGAATTGATATATAAATGAAAATATACATTGCAAAATAAAGATGTTCTTTTATTTGCATTCGCTAATGCAAATATACATTGCAAAATAAAGATGTTCTTTTATTTGCATTCACTAATGCAAATGTACATTGCAAAATAAAGATGTTTTTTTATTTGGATTCACTAATGCAAATATGTATAGAAATATAAAGATGTTCTTTTGTTTGCATTCACTAATGCAAATATATATAGAAATATAAAGATGTTCTTTTATTTGCATTCTCTAATGAAAATATATGTAGAAATTTAAAAATGTTCTTTTATTTGCATTCTCTAATATATTTAGGAATATAAAATGTTCTTTTATTTGCATTCTCCAATGCAAATATGCATCGAAATAAAAATCTTCTTTTATTTGCCTTCTCCGTTATAACTAAACATTAAAATGAAGAATCATATTCTTGTTTTCAATTTTAGATGCCAACAAAACATTAGAATTAGAATCATATTCTTGTTTGCAATTTTAGATGCAAAAAAAAACATTAGAATTAGAATCATATTTTTGTTTGCAATTTTAGATGCAAACAAAACATTAGAATTAAAATCATATTTTTGTTTGCAAGTTTAGATGCAAACAAAACATTAGAATTAAAATCACATTTTTGTTTGCAATTTTAGATGCAAATAAAACATTAGAATTAGAATCATATTATTAGAATTAAAATCACACTTTTGTTTGCAATTTTAGATGCAAACAAAACATTAGAATTAAAATCACATTTTTGTTTGCAATTTTAGATGCAAACAAAACTCTAGAATTAAAGTTACATTTTTGTTTGCAATTTTAGATGCAAACAAAATATGATTTAAAGAGTTGCATTTTGCTTGCATTTTGCTTGCATTTTAGGTGCAAAAAAAACATTAGGATGAACATTACATTTTTATTTTGTATATTAGATAGAAATTAGAAATATGATTTAAAGAGTTACATTTTTGTTTGCAAATTTAGTTGCAAACAAAACATTTAATAAAGATTACATTTTTATTTGAATATTTAAATGCAAATAAACATCGTAGTTAAAAGATTATATTTTTATTTGCATATTAAATGCAAATAAACACCATAGGGAGAAGTTGCATTTTTTTTGCAAATTTAGTTGTAAACAAAACATTATATTAAAAGTTACATTTTGTTTACATTTTAAATGTAAATAAGGACATGAATTAAATGGTTACATTTTTATTTAAAATTTTGGTATAAATGAAAAACATAGAAATTAATAGTCATACTTTTATTTACATTCTAGATGTAAATAAAAGAATAGATTATAGTGTCACAATTTTATTTAAACTTTAGATGTAAATAAAGGCTAGTATTTTAAGAGTTACATTTTTATCGACATTTCATATGAAATAAAAGAATTGATTTAGATGTTAAATTGTATATTGTTACGTTATATACATTAAAAATAGTAGGAATCGCCAAATGGTTTATATTTATATTTATATATAAATATAAATTAAAATTTAAACGAATCGTGTGCGGTAGTTCGCGTTTCGACAATCGTAACTTCAAACAATTATACCGTAAGATCCAACCGTCGGATTTTCTCAAAACTGGAGCCGTTAGGACAATTTTGGGAAGATCTTTCCGATGATATAAACTTTACCAAAATCCAACATTTAGATTTTAAGATATGTGTATAACAAATTTTTGTAAAAACAGCACCAAGGTCGCCCATTGACCCGAAGCATCATTTAATTTTATTGAGCTATTTTTAAATAAATAAAAACTATGATAAATTGTTATATATTAATATTAACGATATTAAATGGTTAAAATGATAATAATTCGAAAATTTATTTGAAAAGACCGAGTTCAACTCATTTCAAATTATTTTTCGGCGATTTAAAATTGAAGATATCGAAGACGACGATTAAAGATTGGTGATCTTCACGTCAAAAGGATAACTACTGATGCCTGGCATTGGCTAGCTACCAATAAAAGGTTAAAGTGGTAGTTGTTCAGATGCACTTGTTGATCGTCCGGATATGCGAGCACCTAGGTGACTCCGGTTTCCTTCAGACCAAGAATGGACTTGTAAATGGATGTATGTCCGACATTGAATTTCATGTCGTGTATTTAGATTGATATCTACTAATATATTTCTGAGGTGGCGGAGGATTTATCCTCTTGCTAAACACCCTTCTTTGAGACGCACAAGCTTGAAGGTTATATATTGGTAGTTATCAATCACATGGTAGGGACTGTCAATGTGACATGCCAAGATGCAATTGATCGAGGCTTTTGTTGAAAAGAAGAGCCTTGTGGATGATGATCAAAGCATAGCCTATTTAGGCATAGCTTTGTGTATTATGATACCTCGCGAGCCTCACACACCGGTAGAGTAAAAAACGGGCCAAGGGAACACAGGGAGTTCACACGTTTATTTTTAGCTAGAAGTGGTGTTTGGGTTTTTACACGGCCCGGCATTTTGCTAATGTGATTGATGGAATGAGGCGCCTCAGATTTTTATTGGTCACCAATGGCCAATTTATAGGTCCAATAGATCGGGAAGCATGTGTTCAAGAATTGCCAATCCACTAAAGTATTTGTGGACCGGCCCTACAGGATCCAAGGGTTCGCCAGCGTCTGAATCCTGAGATATTGCTAGAGTGTCTCGAATCAGTTAGGAGATCGTCCCTAGCCTTGACTCATGAAGGAAACTAACCTCCAATACGACGTTACAGTTTTGATTGTAAACCTATATATGGCGACATAGTATATGGTAGCTATGTCGTCTAGGATTGATACATTTACTTTGAAGTATTTTTGAAACATATTAGACACTAATAATAATATTAAAAATATCATTTTCTTCGTATCAAGCATTTTTGATCATTATAAGGTAAAACTCTATCCTCCGTTTGCGTTGCATTGTGTGATGGGACCTGAGTCTTATAATGATTTCATTTTCTAAAAAGCATTGCGTTGTTCTTTACTTTAAAATTTATAAAACTTATGCATGGGCAATCCAATGGAATTAAACCCGTTCCGCGTTAGCGGCGTGGTCCTGTGATTAGCCATATTATTAGTTTAGTAAGATTTCTCATACCAGTCCCATGAGTGACTCGTAGTTTGTATCACTTTGCAAACTCGGGTGCCCTCTTTCCACATAGGTAGCCAATTGACAAGTTTCAGGTAGGGATGTTTTCTGGACTCAAGCTTGTTGCTGAAGATGTTGGAAGATCTTTTCATTTTTATCTTTTATTTTCTTTTTGAGATTTGAGATAATATTGGATATTGATGTATTTTGGGAGATTGAGAATTTATTTCTTTCCCTGTTTGAGACATCTGTATTGCTAAGTTATCCTGTACTGCGTACTCTGATGTTCTGAGATGATGTTTGTGATGACATTTCATTTCCGCTGCAATGATTTATATGTTCTGCTATGTAACTGTGATCTGTTATGTAACACGCCTAAGTCCCACATCGTGGAAGTCTGTGTGAAATAGGTAATTATATAGTAGAGTCCATCTCTTACTAACGCCGAGGCCTTTTGAGGAACAAAACCCCACCTATACGGTGGCTAAGTTGGGGACAATATCTTGCGCGAACGGAGGTGCGGGCTGTTACAGTGGTATCAGAGCCAATACCCAGCCGGAATTGTGGCTCCTGTGTGGACCGCAGCGCCTGGGTGAGGTGTTTGTGAGCCAACATGGACGTTGGGATCTGTAGGAGGGGAGAATGTAACACGCCTAAGTCCCACATCGTGGAAGTCTGTGTGAAATAGGTAATTATATATTAGAGTCCATCTCTTACTAACGCCAAGGCCTTTTGAGGAACAAAACCCCACACCTATACGGTGGCTAAGTTGGGGACAATATCTTGCGCGAACGGAGGTGCGGGCTGTTACACGCATGGAGTGAACTGCCTGTATGGCATGCCTAAGTGGCAATTGATCAAGGCTTCTGTTGAAAAGCAAAGTCTTGTGGTTGATGATCAAAGCACGGCCTGTGTGGCATAGCTTTGTGTAGCGTTGATTCGCGAGCCTCACACCCCGGTTGTGAACCAGAAACGGGAGAGGACATCAGGGAGGGCATGCATTTCCTTCTAGCTAGAAGTGGCATCAGTGGTTTTACACGCCCTGACGAGTTTGACTTATGTGGTTGTTGCTGTTGCGAGGCGCCTCAGATATATCGGTGACTATGTGGAGCCGATGGAGTCATTTGTTGGCTCATTTACGCCCCAAAGGGTGGGGAAACGCAGTGTTCAGGCATTTTAATCCACATCGATGGACCGGCCCTGATGATCCAAAGGCTTGATTGAGTACTAGCCTGAGACTCGGGCTAGATAGTCTCGAATTCGGTAGAGGACTATCTTTTTCCTCGGTTCACAAATGGAAATCCAACTTCCAAATACATGACTTTGCGGTTTTGATTGTAGAGCCTAGTATTGGCGACATGATATATGGTACCCATGTCGTCTATGATTGATACTTATGATTTGAAATTGCTTTATACACTATACACTTATAGTAATAATAAAAGATGAAATTTAGCGTATCAAGCATTCTTTGGCTATTATAAGGTAAAACCCTATCCTCCGGCTTGCGTTGCATTGTGTGATGGGACCTGGGTCTTATAATAGCTTCATTGTTCTTTATTTAGCATTGCGCTGTTGTTTTAAGCAGCGGTATCCTTGGGAGGAAACCCGTTCCGTGTTATACGGCATGGTCCCTGGATTTACCTAACTTTAAAATAAAGATTATTAACTGTTTTAGTTCTCACACCAGTCACATGAATGACCTGGAGTTTATTGTTTTAACATAAACTCTGGGTGCCCCTATTTTCCGCATGGGCAGCTAGTAGTTTTGGTTTTGCAGATTTATATCCACAGGATCCTGATTTACAGCTGGAACGATATCCGAAAAGCTCTGTATCCGTATATCTCTTTCAGTTGTGTATTGTATTATTTTTTTGCTACAGTAATGTATTTAAATGTAGTTTAAATCTCTGATAATTTATGATGTGTAATATTTATTCATACTCTGTATATTCTTGTATTCTGATGGAATTGTTGTAATAAGCAATGAAATGATCTTCTGTTTGCGTTCCGATGTGGCTTGTCCTCAACTCAATCCGTGATTTCCTGTAAGGGTGATTTCGGGTCGTTTCACATTATCTGAAGATCTGGGTGATAAAGGGGACAAGTTGGTGAACACATCAGAGCCCGGAAATAGATACATAGATCCTGGGAAATGTAAAGGAGGTCTCCCTAAAATCTTTTGTCCTAAAGGAAGGAAACCAAGTTTTTGGAAATTGTTCAAAGTCAGTAGGATGGATCATTTTCCCAACTTCTTGGAAACTTTGAATATGTTGCTGACAACTTGAATCTCCTCACCACTTAAGTCTTTTGTCATGGGAATAGGGACTGAGATAAAATAAAAAGTTAAAACAAAGTTTAAGAAAGAGAACAACAGGTACTGAGAAATACAATTTACCTGGGATAGTAAAAGTGCCAACAATACCCAGAGGACACCTAATGTAGAGGAACTGCGTATCCCAAGTTGTGATCTAGGTAATATTATCACATATTAGCTTCTTGGAAGGGTTGGCATGAAAAAGAGGCAGATCAACCCTTTCGACTATAGACAATTGTAGCAAATAATGTAACAAGCGAGGACTAAGAGAGGGTTGTCGTGACTCCAATGCTAGAAGTTCGAGCCATAAAAGGCAAGTATATGTATTCAGGGTCAGTTGAATGGGAGCCAGCTTTAGATATTGCAAGAACTCTACAATGAAGTTTGGAAATGGGAAAAAGCCACTGTGCCAGATATGAATAGAGGAATAAGCAAAGAATCCCTCCTGGGGACTCTAAATAATATCTTTCCTAGAAGCGGGAATGGTATCAACTCCAGTCATGTTATAGCTATCAAGAATAGCCCTTACTTTGCCTTAAGTCTGAATAAGTGAATACTGCGAAAATCTTTCCATCTAAAGATCTCAAAGAAGGTTACTCAGTTTCAGCTTTCCGACGTTTCGCTTGTCAGATGTGATATTACCTGGTGATATTATTCCATAAAAGATGTGTTAGCACTAATTTTGCAAGATTAACATTTTTATATGAACTCTTTAACACAGATTTTCAGTATCCCCTTAAAAGAGCTAAAAGCATGCCATAAGTTATTGGATTTTAAACCTTGCCCCATATCACATATGGCTATACATCATGCATACATGTCTAAAATATTGTTCAAAAATTAGTTTTAGTCGAATTAATTGCCACACAATCAATAACTGAGTTAATACCACCAAGATCAAAAGTGGGATGCCAGTAGAACTAATGTTAACATATGCATATTTAGGGTTTTATTGATATTCAAATGCAAAAAGGATATGACTACCAACATTGGTCACATCCTGTTTCAATAACAACCAATTCCGAGCCAAGAACAAACATCGGTTTCGGTGATTATGAAATTGAAACCAAAAGGGGACGGTAGTGTTAATGTTAAGACCGCTAGCACTGAGAAAGAAATTTTAACTATATCCCCACAAACTTCTATACATACAGTCTTTTCATTTTAGATCCCATAAAATATAATAAAGGAGTATGTGTTATTTTCATACAATCCCTCATTATTGGTCATCATAACTTCTCTCTATGAATCGAACCATTATAATAAAGACTAAAAACCTATGGGTCCTAATCGAAATACATAGTTTAGAAGAAGAGATGCCTTCTTAGAGTAATTAAATTAAAAACCATTAAAATACTTACGTAAACACAGTTGAATTTGCGATCTTGAAAGATATCTGAAGAGCGGTGATCTTGTGTTGAATAACTATTTGCAGGTTATGAATTGAGGAATAATGAAACACCCCACCTCCGTTAGGGTCACTCTCAAAGGGAATGCCCTAATTTTGGTGGAGGTTTATAAGTATAAGTCACAGATATACAAGACATATATAATAACACATATTTTTGAACAGCGGAAAACAACAACTTTTATTTCTTCAAAATACGTGTTACACAAACCATGCCATAATACTTCCCAAAATCATAACTGTCTTGATTACATTATTTAAAGAAGCATTAAGAAAACATAAATAAACTACAAAAGTCCCCTAATTGCTGTCCAAAGCCATAGTCCAAAACGGAAAAGATCCAAGCAATACATTCTTTCTCTTCAAGCTGGATGTGAAAACTGATCAAGCTGCGGTATTCCCTCCCTGAGAACCTGGGGGGGAAACGAAAGAAAAAGAGGCGAAAGGAAAAGGGTCAGTCATAAAGACTGAGTAAGTTCTAGTGACTTTCAGTGTAGAAACGGTTAAAACAACCTGTCATGTATGAACTGGAACTAAACTTAAGAATGGTGTCAAGGTGAACAAGATAGACTAAGGTGATCAGGATAAGTCAAGACAAGTCAAGTAAAGCATCACATGTTCGAGATTCGTTGCATCGACTGTACTAGTATACTAAGCCCATACCACAAGTTAATCACGAAATAAATCCCACGGCCCAATGTCATGAAATGACCCTGAAACAGGGTCTGACCCAAGTACGGGGTCCTACGGAGCGATTATCTAGTCGATCGGCTCCATACAAGTTCTAGCTCGTCAAGTGTCCGTGTCATACGGCTAATCACGAATGTAGTCACCTGTGCTGGGTCCACCTTCGGGTGTATCAGCCCTAGGGTGTCAACCCCTGACACGATTCAAGATGCACAGATAAATCTACGGATACCCAGTGTCTGCCCCGGGTACGTGCACGATCGTAGTCCACCGAACCTACACTGGCGTACCCCACTGCCGTCGTTCACCTCTTACAATCAGCCCAGTAATCGTGCCCCACCCGGCCTAGCCCCAGGGTACCTTGATACATCTAGAGGGTTACTGCTGAAAGGGGCCGTGTCTAGGGTTTCGCCTAATAGATTAGGTCATGTAATTCGTGACCTAACCCGCCTAACAGATTAAGTCATGTAATTCGTGACTTAATCCTTTTCCAGTCTAGTTATGTCAAGATGGTTAAGTATGTCATTTCAGTTCACGACTTAACCCGCCTACGTGTCATGTCAAGTTGGCTAAGTGTTGTCGTTTTCAAGTTCATGACTTAGCCCTACAAATCATGTTCAAGTTGGTTAAGTTGTCTTTTCATGTTCATGACTTCACCCTAATTGGCATTAATTGATTCGTTAATGCACCGAACCACTCACATTGGATCCTATTGTTCGTAGCCACTGGATTTGTCGGGCGGTTCCGGGCAGGTTTACGCTACGAACTCAACCCAACCTCGGGTTTCAAGCGCGATGTGACCAACTACCCACATTGGATCCTATTGTTTGTAGCCACTGGATTTGCCGGGCGGTTCCGGGCAGATTTACACTACAAACTCAACCCAACCTCGAGTTGGCCACTTTCTTGTTTTCTAAAGTCATGCCCATGTTCTTATCAGATTTTTCTATTTCCACATCATGTTCATATGTCAACTTCGTGCCCAACTAAGGCATGTTTAAAGTCAAGTTATGGCATGTTCAAGTCAAGTTTTCGTGCCATATTTCATGTTCTACTTATGCCAAATTTCACGGTTTATGATTATAATCAATTCAAGTTTTGCCTATTCTACCCAATCGTATCCCCAACGTATATAAACGTACTTCGTTCACAAGCATAAACAATTCAAGAGATAAAGGGGAATAACACCAAACATGTGATAGGCATATGTGACAATTCCAACATCACTTGCATAATAAACAGGCTATAACATATCACATGGTTTCAATACTAGCATGATGATAACTTGGCATAGTAATGATTCCAACTTAATTTAACATGATGATTTCAATTTTTCATCATAGGCATAATAATCATTGCGGGCATAATAATAATTTTATTATAAACATGAAACATTAAAGGCATAGTAATCCTAATAGACATAGTGGATTCCAATTTAGCATTTTTAACATAATAATTCTCATAGACATAATGATTCCAATTTATCATAATGATTCTCATCTAACATTATAAACATAATGGTTCCAACTTAGCATTTCTAACATAATGATTCTCAACTAACATTATAGATATAATGATTCCAATTTAGCGTTTTTAACATAATAATTCTCAACTAAGATTATAAACATAATGGTTCCAATTTAGCATTTTTAACATAATGATTCTCAACTAACATTATAGACATTCCAACTTTTCATCATAACCTAGCAATACCCAATTTTTCATTAATCATGATGGGTATATTAACATCACAGGCATAATTCCATCAATAGTCATAGCCATGGTTTAATTAGCATCATAGGCATGGTTTAATCAACATAAAGATTTCAATAAACATAGTGATTCCATGGACATGTATTAGTCCAACTTGCCAAACAATTAAGCCCAAGTGATTCATAACAACATCAAAATCATGACAAGTTCAACTTGCAACGTTGCCATAGCAATATCCCCAAATTGTAATTCAAAGATAAACAATATAAACAATGGATTAACAATAGTTCCTAAATCCGGTTTCAATTCATGGCATGTCCATATTGTTTTAGCGTTTTTGCCTAAAGAGTAACATAGAACTTACAATATGAAGCAAATAATCCAATTAAAAATCCCAAATCAAATAGTCCCAAATTCGTTGTCTAAGCATCGTAGTTGTTGTAGCTTCTAGTTGTAGCCTTCAAGAATCGTCCTCCATCTTCTATAATTTTATTCTTTGTATTTTTAATTCAGAGCTCTAGGTTTAATGGCGGCGGCCTGAGGCTAAAATGAAATAGTATGATATAGGCTAGGTCTAGGTGTTATTTTATAGGTGAATAGGGTGATTTAGAGCCTTCAGATCAGTCCAGAAGTCATCAGAATCGCACAGCTCGAATACACATCATCTAGCCACTCAAAAGAAGACACGTCACCTCAGAACACTCCAGAATTCGGTGCTGGATTTGTACGGGCGCACTTGGCAGGTGCGCCAGTGTATTTTTGTACTGGCGCACTTCACAAGTGCGCCAGTGTATTCTGGACTGTTTTCGGTTTTTCTGCCTAACTTCGTTCGTCCATATCTTCTTCATACGTATCCGATTTTCGAAAACTCGGACTCTATTTCGCGTATTTTTCCGAGACGAACGCAATGGCGTAACCCGTTTCCCTTGATTTCATCATTTTGAATTAATTATACTTTAATTCGTGAAGCTTAATGTTATAGAATACACGGGGTGTTACAAATAAGAAAAGGGATCTTATATATATCCAAAAGCGCTTTTTCAAATACAGCCGCACAAATAAGTAGTGCAGGTCGAATCAAGAATACCAAAATGCAGGAAATCAAAGTACAAAAAGAAAAAGTCAAACGTTGACTTGGAAAATCGAAAATACCCCTTCACAAGGGGGGCAAATGTCGCTACCAAATTCAACACCGAAACAGGCTATCGGTGAAGGGGTATCGAACCACAACTAGCTCAAAATGATGATCCGAAAGCATGGAGCTAGCATCCGGCTAAAGCAAAATCATAAGGAAGGAAAATCACTTGAAGCCGGAAGCAGATAGGAAAGAAGGGACGAAATCTTACAACCTAAAATGGAAATCATGGGAGGAAGCACCAAGCCTAACAAAAGGAGAAGAAAGGGTTGTCGGCACCAATTTACTTAGTGTCGATACAGAAGGAGGTGAAGACATTAGAGGCACGAGAAGCCGAAACACCAGTAAAATATCCTAGAATTTAACTATCTGATTCAAAATTTGTCGGCCAACGAGAGACAACTTCAGTAGTCATCAAGTGACGTACCAAAAGCTCACTATCGGAAGACCGAAACAAACCCCGTGGATTCACCGAAAGCAAACCAAGCTTCTAAGAAGAAGAGCTATCCACAGTAACTCGCTTAGTGTCGATACCGAAAGGAGTGATGGATACCCAAACATGGGAAGTTGAAGCACGAAAGCAAATACTATGAAGACTTGAAGACAAAACTAGAAGCTTATTACCGAAAGTCGGAAGCCATTCCCAAAGCTACCTATACCAATGGGCTTGGTATCGATATGAAAGGTAGAGAGAGCATCAAAGAGAAGCTCCAAAGACCAAGACCGGCCATTCGAGAGCTAAGGCCGACACACCAAAGGCTATGTTATATCTATTAACACTGTCAAAATAGAAGCCGATACCAATGCAACCAGAATCGAAAGATGAAGAGCGGCCGACACATAGCTGCCACACCCGAAAGAGGCCTCTGTTGGTCCAATGACATAAGGGGTCCCAATTTGTGTATAAATAAGACCCCAGGGGTCACATTTTAAGGGACATTTCCCAATCCCCAATCTTGTACTCATTTTTTATAGAGTAAACCCTGATTTCTAAATCAATTTGGGGATTTCCTTTGTAAACAGTTGTGTACTCAAATCAATGAGCAATAAAGAGTGGATTGACACTTAGCATATTTTCTATGATTTACTTTACTGCTTCTTTCGTTTATTTCCTTATGACTTCACCACAACAAATACTTCATACACAAGCCTTGGCCTTTCTCCAAGATTCCCAAAATACCCTTCTATAAGCCGTTTGGCTTTCTAACTCATGTTGCGCTTAGGGAACCCTTGTCTAAAGGTAAATGTTGGTTGTTGAGTTTTTAAGCGTGATACTCACCCCTTGAGGGAAGAGTAACTAATCTTCGGGCTCAAAACCTTGATACCTAAGAAACGGTGAACTAACTCAAGCTTATGGGAACTAAATAATCCCTTCCTTCCCTTAGGTCCAAATCCTTGGGCCTATCTCTGGTGTTGATGAAAAATATCGTTAACATTTTGCATGTAGAAGTGGAAGTCTGATAATGATGTATACTGAATGCACTAGTACTTCTTTTGTTCTTATCTTTATAATATCTACAAAATATGATAGAAATTTTGACCCGTTTATGATTAATTCTTTTTCTAAAAAATAAAATAAAGATGTACCTGGTCATATGAAGTTAGGTACTAAAAATTTATATGGTTAGCAAGCTATCATAGCCATCTTTTTAACCTCAACATGCAGTGCAATATGTAGTGTAATTAGCAGTTTTCCATGACAAAGACATTTGTACATTACTTGCACTTGGTTTCCTTTCAACTATATGCCTACTATCGTTATTTATACTGTAGTTACACATTTACTTCATGTTTATATTCTTGTACTTAATAACTGTTGTACTTAATTGATCGTTAAGCTTGTAATGTACATTTTTGTGTGTGTAGGCTACACCTATTGGAAGCAAAGACAAAGTCAGTGTGCTGCTATGGCCGTGGAAAATAATCAAAGTCGTATGAATATGATGACAAAAGAGTCTACAAACCATAACAAGATTGTGGATGAAGAGATCCTTGAAAATTTAACGAATGAGTGCAGATATTTTCATGACCTGGTAGTTCGAGTGTCATCCAGTGATAATAATATCATCAATGCAATTCATGTGGATAAAGATTTATTTACGTATGATGAGGATTTCGATATCCATATCACTATAGATGACATTATCCAATTCCTTAATACGGCATGGTTGAACGAATCAGGGTTGCAAATTTATATCATGTGAGTATTATTCACAATAGCTATTCTCATCTTATTACACACACAAAAAAAAACACTAACTAGGGAATAATAATAATATGTATGTTGTATTTATTTGTACGTAGATGGTAAAATTATACATACATTGACCTCATAGTGGAGACCATTGGTTTTATGTGTCCTTATTTTTTTTTATCATAATAATATATATACCAAAAAGGAGAATCTAGCCATTCTCCAACGGCTCACAAAAACGGTCCTACCAAAGCAGAAACCGTGCACACACACGAACAATGGGAACAACGGAACAAAACAACGCAGAACAACTAAGAAACAAAAGAAGCCACCAGGGAAGAGACTAGCAGCCTTAGCAAATAATCAATACGGAAGGAAGCGTCGATGGTCTTTGACTTGTGGAGATGGCAACCACGAAGAACCTGTAAGACACAGAGAGATCGCCCAGCTCCAAGACCCTCCATGGAAGAAATAGTAAGAGAGAAACCAACTCCTAACACATGTAGTAAGGCATCCAGCAAACCAAGCTAGCAACGAGAAGGAAGATCCACATCCAGCAACCACCGTCGATGATCAGCAACCTGAAAACCTAAACCTGCACAACTAGAAACCATCATGAGTTCCCGGGGGGAGGGAGTAGTGAAGGGAATAAAGAGAATTGAAAAACGAAAAGCCTAAGCAACAGATAAGTAGAAAACCCAAAACCCAAAATTCACCCAATACCAGCTCTTAGAGTGGCGGCCTGCCTTGAAACATCGAAGGCAATCACCAAATTCCTAGAGCGAGAGCTAATAACACCCTTGAACGGTCTACCCTGAAAAGCCATGAATACATCATTCCTTACCTTCCGGATAATAATTGCAGGGTTCATAGCTACTTCTCAAATATTGCCTTGTTCCGCGAGCACCAGATGTGCCAGCATATCAGACAAGGAATCATATGACAAAGGATCCCACTAAAGCTCTTGACGGAGATCCCAGACCACCAGGAGCTTAGGAGATCATCAATCGAGCTGGCATTTCGTCGGAAACTCATCAAATTCCCGAAGTAATTCCAAACAGACTTGGCACAATCCCCAGAAAATAACAAATGAAAATAGGATTCGGTGCTACCAGAACGGCAGTACCTGCACATGGAGACAAACGGGATGGCGATTCTCTGAAGGTTCTCATCTATGGGTAGGCCATTATGAAGGCTTTTCCACATAAACAAAGAAACCTTAGGGGGAATGCGCACATTACAAATGATAGCGAATAGGGGCCTCGTAGGTATGACAGTTCTAGCGGACATCCATGCAGCCACTCATGAGAATGGGTTGCCGTCCCAAGAAGAACCACCCCCATGGGCATCCGATAAGGCCTTCACGGATTGCATCCATTTCCACGTCTCACTGGCATAAGACGGGACACCGGTGTAATTCGAACTTGCCAGTCTACGGTACTTAGCGTGGAGGAACGTTGCCCAGAGGGAGTTGTTTGCTCCAAACCTTGCCCAAAGCTTGCAATCTAAGGCCGTGCAGATGTCCTGAGGGTTACGGAGGCCAATGCCACCCTCATCTTTGGGACGACAAACGGTGCTCCAAGAGATCCAGTGGTGGAGAGACGCATTCTCCTTGGACCCCCAAAAAAAGGACGAGGCCAAGGATTTGTATGAACGGAAGAAAGACGCGGTCGGAGTCATGGCAGCAAAGATGTGGGATCCCATGGATTTAAGAACATACCTAATAAGAACTAGCCTACCGGCCTAGGAAAGAAGAGTAGCATTCCACCTCAAAATCTTTCCCCTGACTTTATCAGTTAATGGGTCGAAAATGGCGTTGAGCTTCCTGCCTCGATAAAGAACAATACCCAAGTAAGGAAGCGGAAGAATAGCCGCCTTAAAGCCTGTCGATGTTTCGATCCAAGAAGATCTAATAGCAGATAGGTCTTTAGCGGCAACGAAACAGCTCTTAGCAGAGTTAACGAGTTGGCCTGAGCAACTCTCGTATTGCCGAATCAGACTCAAAATCCCACTAATAGAATGACGACTGCCATTAGTAAAAATGATAATGTCGTCCGCGAAGGATAAAGAAGAAATTAGAGGGCATCCACTAGGGCAACCGAACCGCTGAATTTGGCCAGCAATCATAAGAGAATGCAAGCCCCTAATAAAGACTTCCGCAGCAAGAACAAACAAGGTCGGGGAGAGAGGGTCCCCATGACGAAGTCCTCTACCGGATTTGAAGAAACCGGTGGCTGATCCATTGATGAGAACGGAGAACCAGCAGTTGGATATGAGTCTCCAAATAACATCAATTAGGGGTTCAAGGAAACCAAAAGCCCTAAGAATCTTGATGATGAAGAACCATGACATGCGATCATAAGCTTTAGACATATCAAGCTTCACAACCACATTGGACCCACGAACTTTCCTATCGATTTGCGAGATGAGCTCCTGGGGTAAAAGGACGTTATCAGTGATTAAACGTCCTTTAACAAACCCAGCCTGAGAAGAGGAGATAAGACGCTCGAGAAAAGGAGCTAACCTAGAGGTCAGAACCTTGGATATGACTTTGTTAGAGAAATTGCATAAGCTGATAGGCCTGAAATCCACACAAGCGTTAGGAATGTCACATTTGGGGATAAGGATGAGGTTGGTGGAAGTCCACCCCTTAGGGAGTTCTTCCCCAGAGAAGAAGGACTGAATGGCAAAATAGAAGTCTGCGTGAATAATAGGCCACACACTTCTGTAGAAAATCCCGTTGAATCCATCTGGCCCTGACGCACTATCCTTGCTTAGATCAAATATACAATCACGTATTTCGTCCACAGAAGGCGGTGCCGCAAGGTCTGAATCATCCGAAGGGCGGATCAGGCGCGGAATGAAAGCAAGAAGGGACGGATCAGAGACTGTTACCGAAGGAGAGCTAAGAAAAGACTGGAAATAGGACAGAATAGTGTTTTTGACCTCTACTGGAGTAGTAGCCAAGGATGAATCAGGGCGGAGGATTTGGCGAATGGAAAGAAGTCTATTCTTCTTTCGGATAGAGGAATGAAAAAAATCTGGAGTTCGTTTCACCTTCAACAATCCATTTGATCCTGACTTTCTGGCGTAAATGGTCTTGTTCAATACGAAGTTCAGAGGAGAAGGAAAGTTGGGCTACCGCCCAAGCCTCCTTGTGGGCAGTAGAGGGATCCTTGTCAAAAGCCGCTTCTGTAAGAACAAGTGTTTCCTCAGCCGCTCTAATGCGGTCGAAAATGTTCTTGAAGACTTGCAGTTCCACGACTTCAGACAAGTCTTAAGTCGCTTCAGCTTGCGAGAAAAAATAACACGGGGAGGGGGGGCTTAAGGGGGAGGTCCAAGAATCTTCCACAAGGCTGAGGAAAGAATGATGAGATCTCAACATACTCTGAAATCGAAAGGAGGACGGGCCAGATAGAGAGAGAGAGAGGTGCAGTTGAGCAGTATAGGGGCATGGTCCGAGAAGGTACGATGAAGGTGGAAAATGGAGAACGAGAAAGGAAGACTGAACCATACATCCGACGCGAAAACTCTATCAATCCTAGAGAGAATCTGGTTAGGGCCTTCTTGGTTGTTACACCATGTGAAAGCCGAACTGTGGAAAGACATCTCGGACAGACCGGAACTGATAATGAAATCATTGAAATCTGCAATTGCAAGACGGTTAACGGCAAGACCGCCATGTTTTTCTGTTTGGCTGGCGATAACGTTAAAGTCACCACCTAAAACCGAAACAGGAGAGCCCAAGCTAGGGAGGGAGAGAATGTCGGCCCAGAGGATACGTCTCTCGATCCTATCGCACTTAGCGTAAACCGCAGAAAACAAAAAGGACGATGAGAAGGGGCCAGACGAACATGTAACCGAGAGAAACTGGTCCGAATCGAAAAAAGGATGGACGACAAGTCCAGCAGACCATAATATCCAAATTTTGTCCGAAACGTTGGTTATCGCACCACCAAAGCCAAGCGACAAAACCGAAGAGGTAAGCGCATCCGGACCCATCATAGGTTCCAGCAGCGCCACCAGACAGACAGAATGCTTCTTGACAATGCGTTTGAGTCTCGCAACAGACTCTTCATTGCCTATACCCCTAACATTCTAGAAGAGGAAATTCTCCATCGAGGGAAGGCCACCAAAAGGAGACACATAAGCAAGACTCAGATATGGTAAAGGGTGTGTCGAGTAGATCTAACGATCTGCTTGGACGCTGCTATAGAGCGTGTGCGAATAGTGCGAGGAGTGGGAGAGACTGGACGGTGATGGCGGCGCGGCGGACGAGACGACGAACAAATGGAGGGCATAGAGGTGGCAGCTAATCCTCTACCGGTACTAAAGGAAGGGACACTAGATGGGACAACTAATCTATGCCTGGTAGGATAAGATTTCTTAGTAAGGCGAGATAAGCGATCATTAATGATTGCTATCTCAGCCTTACTAAGAAGCCGCAAGGAGCTACGAGGGGTTAAGAGCACAGGAGACGAGGAAAGAGAGCATAAGGCTTCAGAGGGGTCAGCGGAATAGGGGGAAGCTAAGGTAGAAGAAAATGAAAAAAGGAGGAGGGAAAGGAGTAGCTCGAAGAAACCAACAGATGCTGAGTGAACTGTGCTGAAGCCTCTCTGTCATGATATTGACTGATCCGGCTGATAGGTACAGTTCTGAGAGCAACAAAATAGACACGACCACATGGACGCTCCAACCTAAATTGGGGCGGAGCGGCAGGGGTACATGTAGAGGTCATGTAAGCAACCGATGGAACGAACACACAGAGACTACTGGCAAGCCTGCTGTGTTCCGAAGCGATCTGGGTTAGCGAAATGCCTACAACATGGTGAACACATATATCTTGAACACATGGCGTGTGTCTCAAACAAAGAAATTAATCTTGGCCCCACACTATGAAGGGTATGGACGTTAAACTTTTATAAACAAGTTTACAAATTTGATGTTGATTTTAACTTCTTATAAATTTTATAATGTAGAAAACATTGTCTATTGCTTGCTTTTTGTATAGAGAAGAATGAGGTTTATGTTTTGGATACTCAAGTCAAACTCAAATCTAAATTAGAAATTAAACCACAAGTGAACATGTACGTTGTATTTGTTTGTCTTTTAATATACTTTTTGCTTGATGTATATGTAATAATATTAATTATAGTGTTAGAAATGCTTGGTTATGGCCGATAACAAGTATACAACTGTAACACCCCGTAATTCTGTTAATATTAATATTCACAAATTAAAGAATAACTAATCTCAGACGTGAGAATTGTGAGAAATGGGTTGCGCCATTGTGTTCGTCTCGGAATTCTGGTTGAAATAGAGTCCGAGTTTGCGTGAATTGGACTTCGTATGAAGAAGTTATGGCCATCGGAAGTTTTAGAAAATTCAAAATTCAAAATTCGGAGTCAAACAGGCTAGGCGAGAAAATTCCCGCCCAGCACCCCAGGTCGACTGGGGAGTCGACTGGGCAGTCGACACCCCCCCCCCCAGGTCGACTGGTCAGTCGACCTGGGTGTCGACCTGGTCCAAGCGGCTAGGGTTTGGCTGATGTGTCTTTAGGGCTAAGTTGGCAAATTAAACGGTTCAGTTTAGTTCTGAGTTGATCTGACGGTCTAAATAAATCCTGAACTCTATAAATACCTAGGTAGTCTCTCACTCGAATTCACATGAAAAATAGAGTAGCCACCGTCATACCGCCGCCATGGAACTCAGTGTAGCCGCCGCCAACTAAGAAGGAAGAAAAGCTAATCAAAACCCTAATTCTACTCAACTCTAAAGCAAATCAAGACTCTCTTTCTCTTCTAATTGTGAGTATGATGATCTTAACAAGATTATTGTTAAACTAATTAGATTAAGTCATGAATGGATTATAAGTGAATGATGTGGATTGTCATATATGTTGTTGTAAACCTTATGCTATCATGTATGTTGTAAATCCTATGTTATGTGATGATGATATCCTATATGTTTTAAATCATGCTATGATGATATTGTATAGGTTGTAATTTTCTATGCTAAGTTGTGATAAATCATACATGTTATAAAGTCATGATGTTATTATCTATGCTAATTAGTTCATGTTAATCAAATCATAATGTTTGGGCTATGTTGATCTATATGACAAATCATGTATGCAAGTTTAGATTGATAGTAAAGATTATGAACATAGGCCATGACATCTATTTAGATCTAGAATTATGACATCTAGAATTATGCTATGACATATGTGAATTCTATGTATTAGATGTTCACACCATCATTATGTTGCATAAAACCCCATATGCAAGATCATACATGAATTTGGATTATGATCATATTATGTGAATTGTGACATTTTACCAAACAAGTTGACACCTTTAGATCCATAACATGTGTAGTTTCATGCAAGTTTCACCCCTATTATGATTAGGTCTATTTTACTTGTCTATATGTTGTGATAATTTATCTTTGTGCTATGAGTTAGACTATTCGAGTCTAACGTATATTCTACGTTGAATAAGCGAATGAATAACGTGGGGTAGGGGTAATATTAAGGATTTAATATTAAGAAGTTGGTGTGCAATTGATATGATTTTGCATGCCATGAATGGATGACCATAATTGAGTCAATTATGGACATCATTAAAATTGGAATTAATTTATAATTTGAATAGGGATATATTCAAAACTGGGGTAAAAGATTATAAGTGATAATCAATGCTTAGGACACGAGGTTGGACTCGTTTGTGACGTAAACCTGCCCGGACCCGCCCGGCAAATCCAGTGGTCACAAATGTCAGCCCAATGTGAGAGGTCCTAGGCCCAAACTAAAGCATAACAGTTGTAAAGACACGAGGTCAGACTCTTTTCTGGTGTAAGACTGCCCGGACCCGTCCGACAAATCCAGCTGCCATAAATGCCAGTCTAATGTGAGAGGTCTTTATGAGGTTATGGCCTGAATGAATTAAGAAATACTTAACCAGATAAATATGTAAGGTGGGACATAGGGATTAAGTAGGTGCCTTGGGTGACATGAGGAATCTAGTGGTTTCCTTTAGGGGCATTTGAAATACGATTAGTAAGACTTAACCAAACACACATGTAAATGAACATGACTAAGAGGGTTAAGTGGGATATACTAGTGGTGACAAGCTTAGGTGGATAGCTTGTGGGGGCCCATTTCAACCAGTAACCCAAATGTATCTTTGTGGGCTCGACCCAAGTCGAGGACGGGACACGCATACTGGGTTTGACTATAAGAGGCCAAAACGGGGTAGCGGTGGCAACGCAAGTCCAACGGGTTTCATATGCGTGTGTGGACCCGGACTGTTAGGTAAGACGTTGTTGCATCGTGTAGATATAAGCCGTGCATTCTCAAGTTGTATCGGGTTGCCACTTTAGGGGAGTGATACACCCCACTGTGGGGCCAACACGGGTATCTACGAGTAGGGAGCCGATCGAAAGTGGGTAGTGGGGTACACCTAGCGGAGATAGGGGCAGACGGCACCTATGTAGTCAGCTAGGGGTACACAAGGCTATTTATATAGTTTCTGTGTGAAGCAAGTGGGATCAACCTTTAGGGTGACTGGTGCGGTGCAGTGTAGTAATTATTTGTTAGTAATTAGGTGTGCCTTTAACGTTATCTTTATCTGCTCTTCCATACCCAATAGTTCATAGATATTTCCTTGCTTTCCAGCTTATGCCTTAGTCTAGTTACTTTGATAATAGTATTGTTAGAATTATCATACTCGCCAGACTTTATGTCTAACCCCCTCTATTTCTATCCTTTTTCCCCTCCAGGTCCTCAGGTTGGGCCCAGCTCTAGCGGAGTTTAATTGGATTGCTTTATCTCTCTTTCGGAAAGCTTGGACCGTTGAAGTAAAGTCCAGCTTGTTATCTTCTTTAATGGCTATTTATGAATGGGATTATGTATTTTATTTTACCAAGATGGATATTGTACTTGACTCTGATTTATGGTTTTATGATGTAACAAACATGTTTAAATTCCGCTGCAATAAAATGAAGTTTTAGATATCAAAGTACTACTTATTATCTGTCTTGTTGTAATTTTTCTGTTCTATATTCACTTAAAACCTCCATGGAAATTAATGCATTCCCTTTGTGAGTGACATTAATGGACGTGGGGTGTTACACGTGGTATCAGAGCTTAAGGTTACCAGAACAGATAAATTTTTTAGAAAAACTATTTTTCTAAAGTATTTTTGGAAGAAGTGTTTTCAAAACATGTCTTGACGAGTAATTTAAAGAGGAAAGTTTTTAAGAAAAACATAATCCCCAATATCCATATCTTTATCTTTCGAATTCTCCATTTTGAATTTTTCCTTTTTCGTTTCAGCATGGCTGAAGATCTTAACCTTCCGGACGGTGTAACGATACCAGGATGGTATAGGAGGTTATTAGAGGCTAGGGCCGCTGCAGGTCCAGCCAATGTTCCTCCACCACCAGTTGCACCCGCTCCTCCTCCTCCTCGCGCTGATACTTTTGCAAAGACATGCAAGGAATTTAAGGCTATGGGTGGAAAACCTTTTCAAGGGTCAGAAACGTTTGTAGAAGCTAGAGATTGGCTTAAGGAGGTGGAAGAATTGCTAGAAATCTTTGAAGTAGAAGAAGGGAGAAAAGTCAAATTAGCAGCTTGGTTAATGAAGGGAGAGGCCTCGTTTTGGTGGGAGGTCACTAATGGGGAGCGTCCTATTGATTCTTGGGCGGATTTCAGGTGTAGGTTTGAGGCGAAGTTTCCCTCAAGGGCAGAAGAGAATCTATATATGGAAAGGTTCTTGACATTAAAGCAAGGAAGCTCATCAGTGAAAGAATGTGTCAACAAATTTAATCAGTTAGCAAGGTTTGGCTTGGACTTAGTGAACATGCCGGAGAAGAAGGCTCTGAGGTTCGTTAATGGATTGAATGAACCGTTGCAAGGGTTGGCTATGACCCACATCCCTATGGGGGCCACCTTTGAGAAGCTAGTAGACATGGCACTCATGCACGAGGAGAAAGGCACTAAAGCTGATAGGGCACTCGAGAAGAAAGGGGATCAGAAGAAACCACAACAGCAAAACAAGAAGGGTGGTAAAGACAATAATGGCAAGAGAAAGAAGAAATGCTTTAACTGTGGGACACAAGGCCATCTCAGCAAGGATTGCCGAAAGAAAAAGAAGACTGGTTGTTTTCACTATGGCGAAGCGGGACATTTAGTGAAGGACTGCCCAAAGAAGGGGCAGAGGGCAGGGTCTACCTCGGGAGGACAGGTGCAGGTTCTTATGGCACCAGGGCATGCAAGGGGACAAGTTCAGGCTCTCGCGGTCCCATCGCTGCAAGAACGAGGTAGAACCATTTCTGTTGAAAGCTTAGTTTTTCTGTTTGATCATCCTGTCCGTACCTTATTTGATTCGGGCGCATCGCATTCGTTTATCTCTACATCATTAGTTGAATCATTGCACTTAAACACCAGTTTAGTAGAGGATCCCTTAGTTGTTTCGAATCCAATTGGGGGCTCAGATTATTTGTCCATGATGTGTTTGGATTTGAAAATTTCTATACTTAGCGTTGAGTTTAGATGTGTTGCTTATGTTTTGGGCTTCACGGGCTATGGGCAAATTTTAGGAATGGATTGGTTATCCAGAAATGGGGCCGTTCTTGATTGTGAAAGGAGAGTAGTTAGGCTCATGACTCGCCTTGGCAACACTCTCGAAATCTTTTGTAATCCCATAAATTCCGTTATGCTAAGTTATTTAGAATCGCTTGACGCGTTGGTGGAAAATCTACGATCTGTTTGAGTTGTCCGAGAATACTCGGATGTGTTTGAGGAGGTGAAGGGCTTACCTCCGAAGCGAGAGATAGATTTTCGAATATATCTTGTGGATAATGCAAAACCAGTATCTTTGCCAGTACGCCACATGGCTCCTCGTGAAAGGAGGGAACTCGATAAGCAAGTGAAGGAGTTGCTTGAGAAGGGGTTCATAAGACGAAGTATATCGGAGTGGGGTGCTCCAGTAGTATTTGCCACGAAGGCGGATGGGTCCCTTAGACTTTGTGTGGACTATAGAGAACTTATTAAGCTTACTAAGAAGAACAGACACCCACTGCCGAGGATTGACGATCTCTTCGATCAGTTAGTTGGCGCCTTAGTGTTTTCGCAGTTGGACTTAGCCACTGGTTTCCATCAGTTGAGAGTGGCTGAGGATAGCATAGACAAGACTGCCTTTAGGACTCCGGACGGTTTCTATGAATGGCTAGTGATGCCCATCGGTTTGACAAACGCCCCCGCATACTTTGTTGATTTGATGAGTAGGGTGTTTAGGGAGTACCTTAATAAATTCGTGGTAGTCTTTGTAGACGACATCTTGATCTTTTCTAAGGATGAAGAAGAGCATGCCCTACATCTTAGGGAAGTGTTGGAGACCCTACGAGCGCATAACCTTAAAGCTAAATTTTCTAAGTGTCACTTCTGGAGGAAGGAAGTACGGTTCTTAGGGCACGTGGTTTCCAAAGAAGGGATAGCGGTGGATCCCGTGAAGGTGGTGGCCATCCAAGATTGGAAGGTCCCTAAAAATTCTACCGAAGTGAGAAGTTTCTTGGGGTTGGCTGGCTACTATAGGAAGTTTATCAAAGACTTCGCAAATATATCAGCTCCATTAACACGCTTGACGAAGAAGAACCTAGTTTTCACATGGGACGTAGATTGTGATGATGCGTTCCAACATTTAAAGAGAGCTTTGACCTCAGCCCCAGTCTTAGTATTGCCAGATGGGAGTAAGCCATTTACTGTTTATACTGACGCTTGTGGGACAGGACTAGGCGCAGTCTTGATGCAAGAGGTAGGGTAATAGCCTATGGTGGAAGGCAGTTGAGAGCGCATGAGAAGAATTACCCCACGCATGACCTAGAGTTGGCCGCTACTGTTTTCGCGCTTAAGTCTTGGCATCATTATCTTCTTGACAAGAAATTCGAATTATTCACTGACCACAAATCTTTAAAATACTTATTCTCTCAGAAGGACTTGAACTTAAGGCAACAAAGGTGGATCGAATTCTTAGCATCCTACGACTTCGAGATAGCATATGCCCCTGGCAAGGGTAACGTAGTGGTCGATGCCTTAAGTAGAAAAAGATTATCCTTAAGTCCTTTGTTTGTTGAGCGGCGAAGTTTAGAATTCATTTCGATGTTTGACTTTAGACCTTCCGTTGACTTTGTACCCGGTTTGCTAGCATCCTTGGAGGTCAGACCTACGCTTTTGGGACGGATTGGCGAGGCACAGCGAGACGACCCACAGTTGGTTGAGTTAGTAGAAAAGATCAAAGGAGGGGAGTCATCAAGCCATCTCCGTAGGTATACCCTAGATGATAAGGGTTGGTTACGTAGGGATAATAGACTTTGTGTACCTCAAGACGAAGGTTTGAGGAAGGCTATTCTTGACGAAGCACATCGTTCGAAGATGACCATTCATCCCGGCGGGGACAAGATGTACAAAGACATGAAGCGAGTTTTCTTTTGGGCCGGTATGAAGAGGGATGTGGCCGAGTATGTCGCTAGATGCTTGGTGTGCCAACAAGTAAAAGTGGAGAAAAAGAAACCCGGTGGGTTGCTTCACCCATTGGAGGTTCTACTATGGAAGTGGGAGAGTGTCTCGATGGACTTTGTGGATGGATTACCAAGATCAAGGAAGGGTAATACGGGAATTTGGGTTATAGTAGATAGACTTACTAAGAGCGCCCATTTTATTCCCGTGAAGAGTAAGACGACTGCACCATGGTTAGCTTCTGTGTACGTCCGAGAGATAGTTCGTTTGCACGGTGTTCCTTCTAGCATAGTGAGCGACCGCGATCCTATTTTCACTAGCGAATTTTGGAAGAGCTTGTAAGAAGCGGTAGGGACTCAGTTATGTTTGAGCACCGCATATCATCCTCAGACGGATGGCCAAACCGAGAGGGTGAATCGTATTCTAGAGGACCTATTGAGGCTATGTATCCTAGACTTTGGGGGTACACGGGAAGAGCATCTTCCATTGGTGGAGTTTGCATATAATAATAGCTTTCAATCTAGCATTGGCATGGCACCTTTCGAAGCTCTTTATGGACGACCTTGTCGTTCACCTACATGTTGGTGGGAATCTACGGATAAGATCTTAGTTGGGCCCGATATGATTAGGGAGACTTCGGAGAAGATCGACTTGATTCGAAGGAGGATGAAAGCAGCGCAAGATAGGCAGAAATCTTATGCGGATAAGAGGAGGACAGATCTTGAGTTTGAAGTTGGGGACATGGTCTTTATCAAAGTGTCTCCATTATGGAACGTTGTTCGCTTTGGGTCCGTTGGGAAGTTAGCACCAAGGTTCATAGGGTCGTTTCCTATTAAGGAGAAGATTGGGCAGATGGTGTATAGAGTGGAGTTGCCCGAGAGACTTAGTGGTGTATACGACGTATTCCATGTATCACATTTGAGGAAGTGCCTAAACGAGACCGCGGAGGTGGTAGAGCCGAACTTGCTTAGAGAGGTGGAGATAGAGCGTGATGCGATGATTCGACGAGCTCCTACGTGCATTCTTGGGTCAGAGATCAGGAAGCAGAGAAATCGAGAGGTTAAACTAGTCAAAGTACAATGGGGAGATGATGAGAGCAACGCTACTTGGGAGATGGAAGAGAAGATGCGTTCGTTGTACCCTTTTCTTTTCGAGGGTATGTCTTTTAATTTCTCCTTTACCGCTTAGCTTGTACTTATCTTATCTTTAGTATGTCCTCTCGCTAGTATTCTTGACCTTTAGTTAGGATAATCCAATGGTTGAAACATGTGTTTGAGACATGTTATGTATGATGGATGCAAAGTGGATGCAAGTGTTTGCTAGTGGTTGCTCGTGGACGCATATACACACACTATTAGGCACTAGATCGGCTCAGTCACTTCATATTGCATATTGCATATATATGGCTGTATTTAGTAAAGTGGATGTATGATGATTGTATTATCATATGGATGCTGCATTCAGATGATGATTGTGCACGCATATAGAGATAATATGTAGCATTAAGGAACTTTTGCATACATAATGGACGCATGGCACTATCATGATTTGCATTAAGGAGGTCAACTGAATCAGTGGACCGCCTGATTTTGCATTAGATATGGACATATACACACAGTGCATTTAAACATGAAAGCATTAGAAGTCTATCAGGACAATGGATGCCTGTGTTTGATGGTTGAGTGGATGGATGATTGGATGTTAGGATATACATTCTTCTTGACTTGAAGATTTCGGGGATGAAATCCTTTAAGGAGGGGAGAATGTAACACCCCGTAATTCTGTTAATATTAATATTCACAAATTAAAGAATAACTAATCTCATACATGAGAATTGTGGGAAACGGGTTGCGCCATTGTGTTCGTCTCGGAATTCTGGTTGAAATAGAGTCCGAGTTTGCATGAATTGGACTTCGTATGAAGAAGTTATGGCCATCGGAAGTTTCAGAAAATTCAAAACAGATTTCAGAAAATTTAAAATTCAAAATTCGGAGTCAAACAGGCTAGGCAGGAATATTCCCGCCCAGCACCCTAGGTCGACTGGGGAGTCGAGTGGGCAGTCGACACCCCCCCAAGGTCGACTGGGCAGTCGACCTGGGTGTCGACCTGGTCCAGGCGGCTAGGGTTTGGTTGATGTGTCTTTAGGGCTGAGTTGGCAAATTAAACGGTTCAGTTTAGTTCTGAGTTGATATGACGGTCTAAATAAATCCTAAACTCTATAAATACCTAGGTAGTCTCTCACTCTAATTCACATGAAAAATAGAGTAGCCACCGTCATACCGCCGCCATGGAACTCAGTGTAGCCGCCGCCAACTAAGAAGGAAGAAAAGCTAATCAAAACCCTAATTCTACTCAACTCTAAAGCAAATCAAGACTCTCTTTCTCTTCTAATTGTGAGTATGATGATCTTAACAAGATTATTGTTAAACTAATTAGATTAAGTCATGAATGGATTATAAGTGAATGATGTGGATTGTCATATATGTTGTTGTAAACCTTATGCTATCATGTATGTTGTAAATCCTATGTTATGTGATGATGATATCCTATATATTTTAAATCATGCTATGATGATATTGTACAGGTTGTAATTTTCTATGCTAAGTTGTGATAAATCATACATGTTATAAAGTCATGATGTTATTATCTATGCTAATTAGTTCATGTTAATCAAATCATAATGTTTGGGCTATGTTGATCTATATGACAAACCATGTATGCAAGTTTAGATTGATTAGTAAAGATTATGAACATAGGCCATGACATCTATTTAGATCTTGAATTATGACATCCAGAATTATGCTATGACATATGTGAATTCTATGTATTAGATGTTCACACCATCATTATGTTGCATAAAACCCCATATGCAAGTCCATATATGAATTTGGATTATGATCATATTATGTGAATTATGACATTTTACCAAACAAGTTGACACCTTTAGATCCATAACATGTGTAGTTTCATGCAAGTTTCACCCCTATTATGATTAGATCTATTTTACTTGTCTATATGTTGTGATAATTTATCTTTGTGCTATGAGTTAGACTATTCGAGTCTAACGTATATTCTGCGTTGAATAAGCGAACGTATAACGTGGGGTAGGGGTAATATTAAGGATTTAATATTAAGAAGTTGGGGTACAATTGATATGATTTTGCATGCCATGAATGGATGGCCATAATAGAGTCAATTATGGACATCATTAAAATTGGAATTAATTAATAATTTGAATAGGGATATATTCAAAACTCGGGTAGAAGATTATAAGTGATAATCAATGCTTAGGACACGAGGTTGGACTCGTTTGTGACGTAAACCTGCCCGGACCCGCCCGGCAAATCCAGTGGTCACAAATGTCAGCCCAATGTGAGAGGTCCTAGGCCCAAACTAAAGCATAACAGTTGTAAAGACACAAGGTTAGACTCTTTTCTGGTGTAAGACTGCCCGGACCCGCCCGGCAAATCCAGCTGCCATAAATGCCAGTCTAATGTGAGAGGTCTTTATGAGGTTATGGCCTGAATGAATTAAGAAATACTTAACTAGATAAACATGTAAGGTGGGACATGGGGGTTAAGTAGGTGCCTTGGGTGGCATGAGGAATCTAGTGGTTGCCTTTAGGGGCATTTGAAATACGATTAGTAAGACTTAACCAAACACACATGTAAATGAACATGACTAAGAGGGTTAAGTGGTTTATACTAGTGGTGACAATCTTAGGTGGATAGCTTGTGGGGGCCCATTTCAACCACTAACCCAAATGTATCTTTGTGGGCTCGACCCAAGTCGAGGACGGGACACGCATACTGGGTTTGACTATAAGAGGCCAAAACGGGGTAGCGGTGGCAACGCAAGTCCAACGGGTTTCATATGCGTTTGTGGACCCGGGCTGGTAGGTAAGACGTTGTTGCATCGTGTAGGTATAAGCCGTGCATTCTCAAGTTGTATCGGGTTGCCACTTTAGGGGAGTGATACACCCCACTGTGGGGCCAGCACGGGTATCTACGAGTAGTGTAACGACCCAGATTTTTCATCGATTAATTTTAAATATTTAATATAGTTTTAAATATTGAATTGATAATATAAAGGAATTTTATCGAATTAAAAATATCAATTTCGATTTTTATATCGAATTATCGTGATACGGAAACGGTAATAATTGAATTCAAATTCGAATTATCGTGTTGAATTTAAATTATATGGTTATTTTAAATATACGTTCAAATTTAATTGTATAATCTATTTCATTGAATTCAGAATAGTGGATAACGTTGGAAACATCGGTCGTCACGGTTGAATAGTGGTTCGGGATTACTAGTTAAGGACCGCGAAATATTTTAATTATTTAATTAAAATAAAATCAATTTAAATATTAAAAGAAAGAAAAAAAAATCAGAGCCGACCTAAAAACTAAAAACCTCGCCACCCTATTCTTCTCGAGCCAACTAAATTGTCTGCTATTCTTCATATCAAGAAGGCAACAAATTAATGGCCTTAGTACGTTCGTCTCAGCTCACACCTATATAAATGACCGTGCTTTCTTTTTCCATCCCATTCCAGACCTTCAATCCTTTCCTCTCGTTCCTCTTTTAAGTCACGAAAATCAAATTTCGTAAAAAAAAAAGAAGGAGAGAAAGGAAATCAAAAATCAAAGTCGTGCATCGCAATCGAAGCCGTGGAGTTCCCAGAAGCTTGACCAAGGACTGGCAGCGCTCGAGGTCGAAGTTACCTCCTGAAGCTCGAAAATCTGAAGTCGCGGTTTCCTCAAACCTGGTAGTTAATGAGCACTTGCGATTAAGGGAGGAGGTGTGTGGTCGACATGATTTCAGAAGGAGTTCGAATGTTGTGGGTTTGTTCTGGAAGGGTGCGATTCCTGAAAACTCGATTGGACATTAAGAGTGCTCACCGATTAGGACTTGGATGGTGAAGTCGTGAGGGAAAATAAAAGGGGAGGCGAGTGCGATCTGATGTTGAACTGGAGGGTTGTGTGTTGATGGGGCAGATGTTCGATTACTGATGATGACGCAATATTGTGCTAACCAGGGGAAAAAGCATGGAGAAGTTGGGTCTGTTGGATTTTGGAAGGGCGATAGTTGATGCTGGGAAGAAGGGATGAATGGACGAGCTATGAAAGTGAGAGAGCTCGATTGGTGACTAGAAATGCTGACAGTGAATGGTCATTGCCTGGAGGAGGATTGGCCTGGACAAGATGACTGATGGTGTTAAGACATAGTAGGGGATTGATGTTGCAGCAGTGCACAGTGGTTGAGATGATGATCATTTCGATGGTACTATTGCAGAAATGTTGGTTGATGGTATTGCTGTTAGGGAGAAGAGTGGAGCGATTGTAAATAGGCACGGATGTTGAAGTCAGTTTGAGTATTGCAGCAATGAGGTATACTTTTACGTGATTTAAAATAGATAGAATAATTTACTTATTCGTCGAAGTAGTTAATTTAAATCTATAATAGTTTAATCAACGAATGAAATAAATAAATTGTAGATGCAAGATGGATTTATTCGTGACAGTACGTAGGCGCAACATTTTTGGAATTTAAATGGATATTCAAAGAAGGGAAAAAATATATAGGAAAGTTATTTATTCATTTAAATAGTTAATTTAAATAAATAAATGTTTAATCAATAAATTTAAATTGATTATCATAGGTGAGATGAATTCAGTTGAGATAGTTCGAATAGATGCATAGCTGTGAAATATGGAAATAAACAGGATATTCAGCAAAAGAAATCCTGGTGAGTAAATCTCACTCACCTTTAGAATTATTTTTATTTCATTAAAAATAATTGTTTGTTGCTTGTGTGGATGCTTTCTGCTTGTTTTATATATATTAGTTATTTAGGTTATTATATATATATATATTGGGTTGATTGGTTGGTTGGATTCCCGCAGTCTCATTAGCGGATGCCCGCAGTTTCATAGCGGATGATTACCCTATACGCCCCACGCTATGATTAGTGGATGACCTTCTATACCGCGATATTCTGCCACGAAGCAGAATGGGTATTATTTATGTGCTAACATCTGTGGATGCAGGAAAACAGGTTGGAGGAATCCAACTGGATTCCTCAAAAATATATTATCTGTTTGTTTATTTGTTTGCATATATATTGTTATATATGATGTGTTAGAAAAATAAACAATTGGTTGCTTTGTGTGTTTTATCACTGGGCTTAAGAAATGATATTTAAAAATATCATAAAAAGGATATTGGAGATTTTAAAAAAAGAAAATTCTATTTTTAAATAGAATTTGAATTTTTAATGGAAATGAAAATATATACTTGTTTTGAAAAATAAAACAAGTCGTTCTTTATAAACGAAGTTTATAAATAGTTCTTTTATAACGAAGTTATAAATGACGCGAAAAGAATTATCATTTGAATTCAGAAATAGAAATACAAGTGTTTTGAAAATATGATTCAAAAGGAAATTTAAATCTAGAATTTGAATAATAGAAAAGGAAATGGAAATTTGAATTTAGAATTCAAATAGAAAATCCAAAGTGGATTTGAATATAGAACTTTCAAATGGTGTTTGAATATATAGAATTTGGAATAAAATTTCCAAAGAGAATTTGAAATAGAACTTCAAAATAGAATTTTCAAAGGAGAATTTGAAATAGACTTTGAAAATAGAATTTCAAAAATAGAATTGCAAGGTAGAATTGTAATGAAATTTGAAATATAGAATTTCAAAGAAGAATTGAATAGAATTTGAAATATAGAATTTCAAAAGAAGAATTGAAATATGGAATTTGACTAGAGATTTGAAATGAAATTCAAATATGAAATTTGAATAGAGATTTGAATAGAAATTCAAGTATTGAATTTGAAACATGGTATTTGGATTCAAAGGAATCAAAATGTGACTAAAAGGGAAAATGAGTTTAAATATTTGAAGTTCAAATAGATTAAAAATGGAATTTGAATTCAAATAGTTGAAATAGAATTTGAAAATAGAATTTGAATTAGAATTGAAATTTGAATATAGACTTCAAATATAAATGAAATAGAAGATCAGAAGTATTTGTTGAGTTGGAAAAAAAATGGTTTGATATATATTTAAAATATATCAGAATGGGGTTGAATTTATATAAACGAAGTTAAAAAGTTTATATTTATAATTATAATTAAAACGAACTCGCCGTAGCGCTGCAGTTCGTAAATTGGCGATTCGAACTTCAATCGAGTATACAGAACTCAATTGAAGTCGGAATTCTTTGAAACAAGAAACGTCAGGACTAACTAGATAATAGTTTTCTAATGGAAGAGAAAAATCTGAATTTCGTCGTATAGGTTTTGAGTTATGTCAAAATCAAATTTTCAGAAAAACAGCGCCAGAACCATTATAAAACCATAACGGTTTATTTAATGATATTAAAGGGTTTTAAGCAAATAAAAATCGAAATTTCTATTTAGAAAAATCCAGATTTTGAGTTATAAAATATATGTGAACTCAAGTGGAGTAATGAATTGATTTTTGAAACAGAAATCAGATTTTTGATTTATTGAATAGAGTTAACTAATGCGAATAGAAATTAGTTGATGAGATTTCGAATTAATATTGGGCTTTGAATAAGCGAATTCGATTTGAAAATTTATATTCGAAATCAAACAGGAAACTAGGATTGAAATTGAAATTCAATTTGGTTATGAGCAAGCTAATTAAATATTTTGTTTGAACATGTTATGTTCAACAGAGAAGTGAAATAGGCAAATTGACTAATTAAAGAATAAATGGGCGAAACTGAATTCAAACGATTGAATGGTATTGAATTGAAAACAGGTGAATATGTGTAAGCAGGTTTGGGATGAAGTATATGAAGTTATAAATGTAGTGCTCGACAAAAAGGTACATGTTTAATTCGTATATGAGATTTTATGCGCCGTATCGGCAAGCCGCTTGGCTTTTCCTTTTTCTTTTCGATTGAGGAAGATACCGGGATGCTATTTGAAATTTCCCGATGCTCCCGATACAGGGGAGGTTATGGCGAAATTTTCCGGAAATTTAAGGAGTTAGAATATTTTTAAGATATTTTGATAATTTGAAATCATTATATCGACGTATTGAATTCGATAGTAAAGTGAATATAAAAATCGAATGTTGTAAACAAAAGGGGATAGAGATAAGTGATTGAAATTATTTTCAATTGCAAATAAAGATATTTTCTAATATATAGAAAATAAAAGAAGTTAATATTTGGAAACGTTTTCCAAATGGCGTAAGAGGCCGAGTGATTATTGAAAATATTTGGTTAACAAATATTAATAGAGGAAATGGAAAAGAGATTTAATTAATGAATATTAATTAAAGAGCCCAGTGATTTGTTTGATATGTTTGGATGAACACTTGTTTTTATTCGATAGTTAAATCACAGACTATCGAAGTTTTTGACCATCGTTGTCAATATGGAGAGACCGGTTGGATTATTATCCGAAGAACCACTCCGTATCGGCATAAGCGTTGCGAACCAAGTATGCTGGATATATTGAAGACGGAGTGAAGTGCAAGGGCTTTTCTATTTATAGAAATAGTGCCTTCGGTTTCGTTCAATCCCAGAACGAACGTAAATGGACGAATGTCTGACAGAGTATTTCCAATGATCAAATGGGTTGGTCTGTATGAATATATATGGTTGCAACGGATTTATCCCTTAGCATAATATCCAGAATATTTGTGCAAACTCAACTAGTGATTAACGGATCTGACGATGTGGCATTCAAAGTGATTGTGTTATCGATGAATGGTAAGTATGCGTAGCCTCAGGCATCAACAACCGGGAAATGACAAAAATCGGGCAGGCAGCATGGCTATGTGGGTCGCACCCATTAGGGTGTATAATCACCTATCTAGAGAAATTCCTTTTGTTTCTAAATCTATCGATTCTGCCCATTCGGGAACGGTGGTTTGAGTCCAACCGTTGGTGATATACATTCGATACACTCAAGCGAAATGAGTGGTCGGTCATGTGAGGGCCGGGTTGCAAGACGTTCTTGTTGAACCCAGGTGTATTCGCCTCTAGAGATACATCATCGGAAGGTGGTTCCATACCTTGTCATGTTGGAATCCAATCTCCAATAAGCGCCATGCGGTTTTTGATTTTATGATATATATGTGGAGCGTGAGATGCAAGCGTTCTGCTATTTGGTTATTTACTTGATGTAGACATTATTATAATATCACTGGATTTTCGTATCAAAGTGTTTGGGTTATAGTAAGGTAAAAACCGTCCGTGTTTATGTGTGGGCTGGTCTTACTATTATCTTTTCTTTTGAAAGGATTTTTGAAAGTTAAACAAGTGGTTGGAGTTTACTCACACCAGTCCCATGACTGACCCAGAGTTTATTTTTGGTTGTTTTCCCTAAACTCTTGGGTGCCCAAATTTGTACGGGCAGTCAAGTGTTTCAGGCTTTTACAGATACACTTGGAGGAGCTTGAAGTAGGAGGCTTCAACGTTAGTTATTTAGAGTTACTTTCGCTGGATCAAATGTTATGTGTACTCTGATGATGGTATGTATATATGTACAAAACAGATTTGTATTTCGAAGCTTATGTTATATAATATATTTATTCGTTCCGCTGTGAGTTGTGATCTTCGTTTTCTCCTATTCTAATATTTCTTTCTTTCTACTCTCATCCTCTAACTTCTTTCTAATAATGAGTCGTATTTCTGTGTTATTTGGGTTGGACGTGTGGTGTATTTAGTCAACTCAGGTAGCTCGGATTTGCGGGTCGTTTCAGTTGGTATCGGAGCTTAGGTTGAGTGAATACCTAGGCTTGTGTGGCATGTGCTCATTAGAGATAGGGTCAGCAGTACCCTAGAATGAGTTGAGTGTATAGATACGAGAGAGCGTATTTGTAAATCGATATAAAAGTTGTTTTATATTGTGTTGGCTAGTCTGGTGAGTGGTTTATGAATTCTGGTCGAATCGTGGGACGCCACGACGTCGATAGGAGTTTCTAAATACTTGAACAGAAGATTGAACACGATATAGTTTTAAAGAGGGTAGATGAAATAACTTTACCCAAAATTTCTATTTTGATATAGAAAGAATAATTTTCTAGAATTATTATTATATGGATGTGTTGGATGTTGATTTTATAATCAAATAAGATTATAAATTTAGAATGGTTATTTATAACCAAAATAGAATTTGTATATGAATTAAATATACAAATGAGATGAATTGGAATTGAATTCAAACCAGAATGAAGAATTCAAAATCCTGGGAAGTTTGGAAATATTTTCTAAAAGTAAACAATATAGCTTTGTTTTAAAAGGATTTGAAAGAAAATCATTTTAGATGGATTTTGAAATAATAAGGCACTGAACTCACTTCGGTGGCTGGGAAATAATTCTGATGATGACTGCAGCCTCATCAGTGTTCATTTTCGAGTTTCTAAGTGATGAATTGCTGCCTTAGAAAAAGTTTTGATGGAAATTTGTTTGAAAGAAAACAAGTAGATCGAAAATTCAAATGTTTTGAATTGAGATGAAAATAAATATAAGTATACATTTATGGGATTTCAAAAGAATTTGAAAAGAAAACCCAGGGATTTGAATTCTGGAATTTAAAATTTAACTTAAGAAAGTTAAATCAATCGAAGTAAATAAATTGATCAGAATTAATTTGAATGGAATGTGAATTGATTGTAAATCATTCAGATAAAAATGAATGTGAGTATATATATGAAAACCAAAAGTTGATTGGGACTAAAATTGTCAAAATATGAGGAGTTGAGTTTCAAAATAAGTGAGATTTTGAGAAGTAATAGATTTGTACCCTTTTTCCTATCTTAGCAATTTCGAGGACGAAATTATTTTAAGGGGGAAAGAATGTAACGACCCAGATTTTTCATCGATTAATTTTAAATATTTAATATAGTTTTAAATATTGAATTGATAATATAAAGGAATTTTATCGAATTAAAAATATCAATTTCGATTTTTATATCGAATTATCGTGATACGGAAACGGTAATAATTGAATTCAAATTCGAATTATCGTGTTGAATTTAAATTATATGGTTATTTTAAATATACGTTCAAATTTAATTGTATAATCTATTTCATTGAATTCAGAATAGTGGATAACGTTGGAAACATCGGTCGTCACGGTTGAATAGTGGTTCGGGATTACTAGTTAAGGACCGCGAAATATTTTAATTATTTAATTAAAATAAAATCAATTTAAATATTAAAAGAAAGAAAAAAAAATCAGAGCCGACCTAAAAACTAAAAACCTCGCCACCCTATTCTTCTCGAGCCAACTAAATTGTCTGCTATTCTTCATATCAAGAAGGCAACAAATTAATGGCCTTAGTACGTTCGTCTCAGCTCACACCTATATAAATGACCGTGCTTTCTTTTTCCATCCCATTCCAGACCTTCAATCCTTTCCTCTCGTTCCTCTTTTAAGTCACGAAAATCAAATTTCGTAAAAAAAAAGAAGGAGAGAAAGGAAATCAAAAATCAAAGTCGTGCATCGCAATCGAAGCCGTGGAGTTCCCAGAAGCTTGACCAAGGACTGGCAGCGCTCGAGGTCGAAGTTACCTCCTGAAGCTCGAAAATCTGAAGTCGCGGTTTCCTCAAACCTGGTAGTTAATGAGCACTTGCGATTAAGGGAGGAGGTGTGTGGTCGACATGATTTCAGAAGGAGTTCGAATGTTGTGGGTTTGTTCTGGAAGGGTGCGATTCCTGAAAACTCGATTGGACATTAAGAGTGCTCACCGATTAGGACTTGGATGGTGAAGTCGTGAGGGAAAATAAAAGGGGAGGCGAGTGCGATCTGATGTTGAACTGGAGGGTTGTGTGTTGATGGGGCAGATGTTCGATTACTGATGATGACGCAATATTGTGCTAACCAGGGGAAAAAGCATGGAGAAGTTGGGTCTGTTGGATTTTGGAAGGGCGATAGTTGATGCTGGGAAGAAGGGATGAATGGACGAGCTATGAAAGTGAGAGAGCTCGATTGGTGACTAGAAATGCTGACAGTGAATGGTCATTGCCTGGAGGAGGATTGGCCTGGACAAGATGACTGATGGTGTTAAGACATAGTAGGGGATTGATGTTGCAGCAGTGCACAGTGGTTGAGATGATGATCATTTCGATGGTACTATTGCAGAAATGTTGGTTGATGGTATTGCTGTTAGGGAGAAGAGTGGAGCGATTGTAAATAGGCACGGATGTTGAAGTCAGTTTGAGTATTGCAGCAATGAGGTATACTTTTACGTGATTTAAAATAGATAGAATAATTTACTTATTCGTCGAAGTAGTTAATTTAAATCTATAATAGTTTAATCAACGAATGAAATAAATAAATTGTAGATGCAAGATGGATTTATTCGTGACAGTACGTAGGCGCAACATTTTTGGAATTTAAATGGATATTCAAAGAAGGGAAAAAATATATAGGAAAGTTATTTATTCATTTAAATAGTTAATTTAAATAAATAAATGTTTAATCAATAAATTTAAATTGATTATCATAGGTGAGATGAATTCAGTTGAGATAGTTCGAATAGATGCATAGCTGTGAAATATGGAAATAAACAGGGTATTCAGCAAAAGAAATCCTGGTGAGTAAATCTCACTCACCTTTAGAATTATTTTTATTTCATTAAAAATAATTGTTTGTTGCTTGTGTGGATGCTTTCTGCTTGTTTTATATATATTAGTTATTTAGGTTATTATATATATATATATATTGGGTTGATTGGTTGGTTGGATTCCCGCAGTCTCATTAGCGGATGCCCGCAGTTTCATAGCGGATGATTACCCTATACGCCCCACGCTATGATTAGTGGATGACCTTCTATACCGCGATATTCTGCCACGAAGCAGAATGGGTATTATTTATGTGCTAACATCTGTGGATGCAGGAAAACAGGTTGGAGGAATCCAACTGGATTCCTCAAAAATATATTATCTGTTTGTTTATTTGTTTGCATATATATTGTTATATATGATGTGTTAGAAAAATAAACAATTGGTTGCTTTGTGTGTTTTATCACTGGGCTTAAGAAATGATATTTAAAAATATCATAAAAAGGATATTGGAGATTTTAAAAAAAGAAAATTCTATTTTTAAATAGAATTTGAATTTTTAATGGAAATGAAAATATATACTTGTTTTGAAAAATAAAACAAGTCGTTCTTTATAAACGAAGTTTATAAATAGTTCTTTTATAACGAAGTTATAAATGACGCGAAAAGAATTATCATTTGAATTCAGAAATAGAAATACAAGTGTTTTGAAAATATGATTCAAAAGGAAATTTAAATCTAGAATTTGAATAATAGAAAAGGAAATGGAAATTTGAATTTAGAATTCAAATAGAAAATCCAAAGTGGATTTGAATATAGAACTTTCAAATGGTGTTTGAATATATAGAATTTGGAATAAAATTTCCAAAGAGAATTTGAAATAGAACTTCAAAATAGAATTTTCAAAGGAGAATTTGAAATAGACTTTGAAAATAGAATTTCAAAAATAGAATTGCAAGGTAGAATTGTAATGAAATTTGAAATATAGAATTTCAAAGAAGAATTGAATAGAATTTGAAATATAGAATTTCAAAAGAAGAATTGAAATATGGAATTTGACTAGAGATTTGAAATGAAATTCAAATATGAAATTTGAATAGAGATTTGAATAGAAATTCAAGTATTGAATTTGAAACATGGTATTTGGATTCAAAGGAATCAAAATGTGACTAAAAGGGAAAATGAGTTTAAATATTTGAAGTTCAAATAGATTAAAAATGGAATTTGAATTCAAATAGTTGAAATAGAATTTGAAAATAGAATTTGAATTAGAATTGAAATTTGAATATAGACTTCAAATATAAATGAAATAGAAGATCAGAAGTATTTGTTGAGTTGGAAAAAAAATGGTTTGATATATATTTAAAATATATCAGAATGGGGTTGAATTTATATAAACGAAGTTAAAAAGTTTATATTTATAATTATAATTAAAACGAACTCGCCGTAGCGCTGCAGTTCGTAAATTGGCGATTCGAACTTCAATCGAGTATACAGAACTCAATTGAAGTCGGAATTCTTTGAAACAAGAAACGTCAGGACCAACTAGATAATAGTTTTCTAATGGAAGAGAAAAATCTGAATTTCGTCGTATAGGTTTTGAGTTATGTCAAAATCAAATTTTCAGAAAAACAGCGCCAGAACCATTATAAAACCATAACGGTTTATTTAATGATATTAAAGGGTTTTAAGCAAATAAAAATCGAAATTTCTATTTAGAAAAATCCAGATTTTGAGTTATAAAATATATGTGAACTCAAGTGGAGTAATGAATTGATTTTTGAAACAGAAATCAGATTTTTGATTTATTGAATAGAGTTAACTAATGCGAATAGAAATTAGTTGATGAGATTTCGAATTAATATTGGGCTTTGAATAAGCGAATTCGATTTGAAAATTTATATTCGAAATCAAACAGGAAACTAGGATTGAAATTGAAATTCAATTTGGTTATGAGCAAGCTAATTAAATATTTTGTTTGAACATGTTATGTTCAACAGAGAAGTGAAATAGGCAAATTGACTAATTAAAGAATAAATGGGCGAAACTGAATTCAAACGATTGAATGGTATTGAATTGAAAACAGGTGAATATGTGTAAGCAGGTTTGGGATGAAGTATATGAAGTTATAAATGTAGTGCTCGACAAAAAGGTACATGTTTAATTCGTATATGAGATTTTATGCGCCGTATCGGCAAGCCGCTTGGCTTTTCCTTTTTCTTTTCGATTGAGGAAGATACCGGGATGCTATTTGAAATTTCCCGATGCTCCCGATACAGGGGAGGTTATGGCGAAATTTTCCGGAAATTTAAGGAGTTAGAATATTTTTAAGATATTTTGATAATTTGAAATCATTATATCGACGTATTGAATTCGATAGTAAAGTGAATATAAAAATCGAATGTTGTAAACAAAAGGGGATAGAGATAAGTGATTGAAATTATTTTCAATTGCAAATAAAGATATTTTCTAATATATAGAAAATAAAAGAAGTTAATATTTGGAAACGTTTTCCAAATGGCGTAAGAGGCCGAGTGATTATTGAAAATATTTGGTTAACAAATATTAATAGAGGAAATGGAAAAGAGATTTAATTAATGAATATTAATTAAAGAGCCCAGTGATTTGTTTGATATGTTTGGATGAACACTTGTTTTTATTCGATAGTTAAATCACAGACTATCGAAGTTTTTGACCATCGTTGTCAATATGGAGAGACCGGTTGGATTATTATCCGAAGAACCACTCCGTATCGGCATAAGCGTTGCGAACCAAGTATGCTGGATATATTGAAGACGGAGTGAAGTGCAAGGGCTTTTCTATTTATAGAAATAGTGCCTTCGGTTTCGTTCAATCCCAGAACGAACGTAAATGGACGAATGTCTGACAGAGTATTTCCAATGATCAAATGGGTTGGTCTGTATGAATATATATGGTTGCAACGGATTTATCCCTTAGCATAATATCCAGAATATTTGTGCAAACTCAACTAGTGATTAACGGATCTGACGATGTGGCATTCAAAGTGATTGTGTTATCGATGAATGGTAAGTATGCGTAGCCTCAGGCATCAACAACCGGGAAATGACAAAAATCGGGCAGGCAGCATGGCTATGTGGGTCGCACCCATTAGGGTGTATAATCACCTATCTAGAGAAATTCCTTTTGTTTCTAAATCTATCGATTCTGCCCATTCGGGAACGGTGGTTTGAGTCCAACCGTTGGTGATATACATTCGATACACTCAAGCGAAATGAGTGGTCGGTCATGTGAGGGCCGGGTTGCAAGACGTTCTTGTTGAACCCAGGTGTATTCGCCTCTAGAGATACATCATCGGAAGGTGGTTCCATACCTTGTCATGTTGGAATCCAATCTCCAATAAGCGCCATGCGGTTTTTGATTTTATGATATATATGTGGAGCGTGAGATGCAAGCGTTCTGCTATTTGGTTATTTACTTGATGTAGACATTATTATAATATCACTGGATTTTCGTATCAAAGTGTTTGGGTTATAGTAAGGTAAAAACCGTCCGTGTTTATGTGTGGGCTGGTCTTACTATTATCTTTTCTTTTGAAAGGATTTTTGAAAGTTAAACAAGTGGTTGGAGTTTACTCACACCAGTCCCATGACTGACCCAGAGTTTATTTTTGGTTGTTTTCCCTAAACTCTTGGGTGCCCAAATTTGTACGGGCAGTCAAGTGTTTCAGGCTTTTACAGATACACTTGGAGGAGCTTGAAGTAGGAGGCTTCAACGTTAGTTATTTAGAGTTACTTTCGCTGGATCAAATGTTATGTGTACTCTGATGATGGTATGTATATATGTACAAAACAGATTTGTATTTCGAAGCTTATGTTATATAATATATTTATTCGTTCCGCTGTGAGTTGTGATCTTCGTTTTCTCCTATTCTAATATTTCTTTCTTTCTACTCTCATCCTCTAACTTCTTTCTAATAATGAGTCGTATTTCTGTGTTATTTGGGTTGGACGTGTGGTGTATTTAGTCAACTCAGGTAGCTCGGATTTGCGGGTCGTTTCAAGTAGGGAGCCGATCGAAAGTGGGTAGTGGGGTACACCTAGCGGAGATAGGGGCAGACGTCACCTATGTAGTCAGCTAGGGGTACGCAAGGCTATTTATATAGTTTCTGTGTGAAGCAAGTGGGATCAACCTTTAGGGTGACTGGTGTGGTGCAGTGTAGTAATTATTCGTTAGTACTTATGTGTGCCTTTAACATTATCTTTATCTGCTCTTCCATACCCAATAGTTCATAGACATTTCCTTGTTTTCCAGCTTATGCCTTAGTCTAGTTACTTTGATAATATTATTGTTAGAATTATCATACTCGCCAGACTTTATGTCTAACCCCCTCTATTTCTATCCTTTTTCCCCTCCAGGTCCTCAGGTTGGGCCCAGCTCTAGCGGAGTTTGATTGGATTGCTTTATCTCTCTTTTGGAAAGCTTGGACCGTTGAAGTAAAGTCCAGCTTGTTATCTTCTTTAATGGCTATTTATGAATGGGATTATGTATTTTGTTTTACCAAGATGGATATTGTACTTGACTCTGATTTATGGTTTTATGATGTAACAAACATGTTTAAATTCCGCTGCAATAAAATGAAGTTTTAGATATCAAAGTACTGCTTATTATCTGTCTTGCTGTAATTTTTCTGTTCTATATTCACTTAAAACCTCCATGGAAATTAATGCATTCCCTTTGTGAGTGACATTAATGGACGTGGGGTGTTACAACAACCTTTAATAAAAATAAATTATTATTTAACATTTTCATGCTTGTTTGGGGCCTTTAAAACTTATAGGGCATATGATGGCAAGCCTCAAGGAACTATCTTGAAATGGATTAATGTTAAGGTGATTTGTTTTCCACCAAATGATAAAAACTTGTATGTCGTTTGAGATATAAATTCATTTTATACTAACCATTAAATTATTTTTTCTAGTGTCCTCAATAATCTAGATTGACGAACTGTGTATATTATTGATGAAGTATATGTATGACATAGTAAAAAGCTACCATCCAATCATCGATTTACAAGAGGTATCACTTTAATTTTTTTCCTTCATATTTTATGTTAAGTAATTATATGATGAATGCCTTGAAACAATCTTGTAATTGCAGTACTTTGTACAATATGGTTCTTATAGCCAACAAGAGATGGACGAGGTTCGTGATAATTTAGCTAGTTATATCATACATAACTGGATATAGTCTTGCCATATGCTACAACGTCGTGAGTTCATTTCCGTCTCCTAATTTCAAATTTCATATAGCATAAACTTCATATTTTTTCCCATAATACAATTCGCTCAGTATTGAGTTATTTGAGATCTTTTGCTATAAGATTATTTTGCATCTGCACTACATGATGTCAGCTACAAATTTTTACTATAAGATTTATTTGATCCATTTTTGATATAGTTTTAGTCACTTTTACTATATTAGTTAGGAAGTGTTAGTTGGGAAACAGTAACTTATAGTTGTTGAATTTATTTATTGCTTTCGGCATTAAGTTATAAAAAATATATTTTAGAGGTCGGTTAAGGTTTGGTACAATTTGAAAACAATGAAAATGGGTTTATAATAATATTTCTTGTGGGAGAAAAATAGTTGGATTCAGTGATGAAAGCTACTGACATAGCACATAGAATTGTAATATTTATTTATAAAAATTATGCAATGTGCAAGAGAATGAAAACATGAAATTAATGAATACATGTAGTTTAATAATCAAGCATGCAAAGACAGTCAAGCAAAAATGTGATAACAAACTAAACAGGGTTGCCACACAAAGCTAGCCAAATAAATTAAATACGTTCATAGAAACTGAGTCATAAAATAAAAATGTTTTTCTTCATTATATGTTTTACCATTTGTTGCTATGCTTGATTTTACATTTAAATAAGCCATTGTTATTTATTAATTTGAAAGAAATTAAATCTTCATTAAATAAATAATCAACTACGGTTTCCAATATTTAAATTAATACTCAAACATTAAATATAAATTAAAATATTTCAAAAAATCCATATTTTTTATTTTAAGCTATAAATTTTAAAATAAATGCTCATGTTTCAATATTTAAAATTACTTAAATAAATAATATAACAAACTCTGGGTCGTTAAATTTAGTTTCGAGTTGCAGGTCATAAACAGTAAGAAGCTTAAAACCATTAAACTTACCCTAGGAAAGTTAATCATAATTAACTGATACAGTATATTATTTTGTTTACCTTAAAAACAGTTTCGGTAACTTAATTATTATGGATGTCCATTGGCAAATGGCAACATGATTAATAACTCTCAATAATTAACGGTCCCAACTCAAACTATCTAATCACAAAGAGATGAATAAACTACACATAAAAATATTAATAATGTCAATTTGAGATACTTGAGATTTCATATTAAATATGACAATAACTTATATATTATAATTGATCATAAAATACAGTATTGCATTAATGAACATGAAGTATTATAGCTCAGAATTGTATCATTTCATGGTCTGTATTTGATATGCAAGTTTATAAAATATAATCCCTTTTCAGCAATTATAGCATAAGATGCAAAATGCAACAAACTTTTTTTTCCTTAAAAGTTACTTCTAATACAATCTCATCGTTCAAGTAACAAGAAAAAATATTTTGTGGAAAATGAAAGAAAAGATAGAATACAATCTCATAATAGAATAAATAATTTATAAATTAAGCATTACCCTAACAAAAAAGAAAAGATCTTTACATATATAACAAATCAGAGTAGTTAAGCTATAAGTTAGTCTGGATATTTATAACAATCCACCCTTACAGTTAATGATAAATACAACAATAACAATGCAACATAAATAATAGAAGTACACGAATATGTCATGGACATCCAGCCATCTCCTAAAGATCCAACCATCCAATGCTAAATCTATAATATGTTTGATCTGACCTTGAGCATTATAAAAACATAACACCTGGATTAGTTGGTAAACCAATGTAATAAAACACACCTCAAATGGATAACTTCATTAGTCAAATAAGCGACACTTTTGGAAAGCTTAAAAATTTACGCATCCTGTAAGGTAATTTCATTTCTTCTGATTCTAATGTTGTATCGTATTTACTTTTATGCTCAACATGATTCTATAGTTTGGTTGTTGAACTTCAACAAACAAAATGGCTAAAACATGAAGGGAAATCATTATAATTTTTAATGAAACGCGTTATCATCCAGGTCACATGAAAATAGAAAACAAAAACCAAGAAGAATAACCATATTCCCATCATTTCTTGAGTAGTACAATACCTTGCTAGTTAATGCATCAAAACAATAGTAAATGTATCAATGATCCAATTTGTTGTCATCTCTTTTGACAAAGCTATACTTGAGTAGCATAATGATAGAGTGGAAACAATCTTTTTTTTTATTCTCATTGTTGAAATTGTTGTAAGTTAAGGGAAAAAAATATTATGGTCTTCTACATGTATACACATAGTTGCATGTCACCAAAAGCTCTGCAGCATTCTTTCTTTGTACTTTATCCCTTAAGTATCTTAAACAAGTGCAGGTTATTATGTAATTATAAGTTAATTATTTTGTATCTTGACACATACATACAAGCTATGTTGTCACAATCCATTTTCTGCAGAGTGATCATGTGCTAGTTTGAAGAAACTGGACATATGAGTTAATAGACAAGTAGTTGTTCAAATAAATTATTCAGCATCCATGTATATTTGTAAAGATAACTACAGGATATATCATGCTAACTGCAGGCCAGTTTAAAGAATTTGACATGCTAACTGTAGGCTATGTCATCACTGTTAAATTTATCCTGAAATATTTCAATTATGGAAAATAACTTTCAAGTAATTGTTAGTCCTGAAATTATTCTGCTGACTGTCTATTAACAAAGAAGTAACATTTGTATATATATTGACTATCTTATTAACAAAGCAGTAACATTTGTATATATGTTGACTGTCTATTAACAAAGCAGTAACATTTGTATATATATTAACAAAGCTATATTGGCTACCTTATTTTAGGTGGGATGGACAGAAGTTCAGTTGCCTCTCCTCATTCCCAAATCCTTTCCTGATTGTATTAACAAAGTAGTAACTCATATCCATTTCCAAACCAGTTAGCACAACTCATGTTTTTCACATATGTCTAATTGCTTTTCTGTTAACTGTTTCACATATGTATATATAATGAAGCTCTATAGATTAATTGTTGAATTTATATTCTTAAATCGACAAATCTTCTTATTGATTGATTAACATGAACATATATATTCCCATATCCTTTCCGCTTCGTCTTTTGCTGTACTTTTCCTTTCTTTTGCTTGTAGTATGGGGCTAGGTTGATTGTATGGAATCAACTTTAAATTTTCTAGCATATCAAACTAGGTAATGAATTCAAAACTGACTTTTGATTATGAATTTATGATTCATTTTTTTGTATGGATTTTGGACATTGTAATTGATATTATTTTGGTATTATCTTATTCAATTTGCATTTGTCATTAATTTGCTTAATTAAATGACTATAATATTAAATACAATAATATTGTTTGTTTATGAGAATAGTTTTTCTGCATCGGTTACCTATATTGAAAGCAACAGAGCGATATTTTGCATCTATAGTAAGGAACAGCCGATGCAAAATAAGGATGGAGCGGATGCAATATCATCCAATGTTCCATCGGTTGGTAATGATAACCAGCGCACCATTATACTTTTGCACCGGTAATTACCAGTAACTGACGCAACAAAGCCATTAGTTTTGACCAAAAAACCTTTTTTTTGTTGATGAACTGATGCAATAGAGGGGTATAACCGGTGCAACTGGCATGTTTTGTAGTAGTGCTCCTCATAGAAGCTTGTCAACAACATAATAAAAAGGAATCAAGACGCGCACGACTTTAGGACTTTGGATAATATAATCAATTTTCCAATATTGTGATTATCAAATCTAAATTAAATAATCCGATCACCATCATCATGACAACAATCTTGATAAAATTACATATAGCACTCTGATCATCACCAATCTTGTTTTACTATTGCCGTCGTCAGTTCGGTATCATCTGCCAAAGCATCAGAATTATTATCTCAACCAAAAAGAGTTTTATAATGATCAGATATATGAAAAATTGACCACTAAGACATTACCAACAATCTGATCATTAGTTTCTAACATAATTTCATAACAGATGTCATAGACTTCAAGCAAACAAACATTGAGCATCTAAGCTCCCTGAAGTCGCGTTTTTTCAATGGTAAAATAGATCTTAGATCTCTGCAAGTTCAATTTTAGTTCAAAATAGCGACAATAATGATCAATTCGGTCAACTTGAAAAATCTACAGCCCCTTCACTAACCATCTACAGAGAACGAGCTTGGAGTTCAATGACAATTGGATTTTAGATTGTGATTTCATCTACAATCGAATTTCATAATTGAAATTTCACCTACACTCGAGCATTGGGGATGTAAGACAGACGCGGTCACTAGATCTTCAAACGGAAAAGAGATGTTCACAATCAGATCGAAATAAAATTGAAATATAAAAGTAATACCTATTTAGATTTTACATAAAATCTATCCGATTAAAATTGTTGAGAACGACGAAGCGGGACAACCGGACGGTAATGATGCTGAGCGCTAGCACGAGGACATTAAAGATGGAGGAGTTGTAGGATGAGGTAAATTTTACCGAAGTGAAAAAATGGAGGAAAAAATTCTTAAGTATCGAAGTAAAGCTAAAGGACTTGGTAACTTTTTCTAGGTATGGACATAGAGGAAAAAATGTGACAAAGAAAAGGCAGACAAATTTCATGAAGCCGCCAAAAGTTTGTAAACCAATCGGCTGTGTAGCTACATGCTGCACACCCGTCTCTCTCAAAAAAATTTTAAAGCGGAATGGGTAAGGAATATTTGGTTGCATTGGTGATATATTATTAGTTGCATTTACTAACAAACACAACCAATTTCTGCAACCAAAGGTTATTTTTCTTGTAGCGTTCGTTAACGTAGAACCTGACTTTTAGTAAATGTCACAATAAGTTTCATTTATTATTCAATTCAAATAAGGTTTGAAAATCACTTCCTACATTCGAAAATCTTATTTCAATTACCATCACTTTTACTTAATTCAATTATCAAGTAAACCATTATTTAAAACTATCGCATTAGTTTTACTCTTTATAAATCTTGTTATAAAACTTGGATTATTATAAAATCCTTATAAAAAACTTATTTAAAATATTCCATTTAAAACATGATTTCAATTTCTCTTATCAACTTCAAACCCAGTCAAACCTTCTTTCATTTCAATTCAAATCACTGAAACTTATCTGAAATCAATAAAAATTATTTGAATAAACTCTTTATGAATATTTACTTAGGAAAATAGCGTCAAGGACAAAGTTCCGGGCTTTTCAGTAAAGACGGCCTGCTAAAATCTTATTCTACATGACAAAGCATTAATTTTTAGTTATCAGTTTTATAGTGCGTGTGATACCAGAATTTGACTACCAGTTTTTAAGTATCAGTTTTACAGTGTGTATGGTATTAGAATTTAGCTATCTATTTACGGTATATATGGTATTAGTTTTAGTGTGTATTGTCCTTGGAAATAATTTTTTGGTTGGTTGTCTTTGGGCTTGATAAAGTTATGAAGTTTGTCCTTCATAGTAAAATCCCCTACTTACTTTTCATAAATTTCAATTCTGAAATCCAGTATAAATTTTGCGTCGTTTTAAAAGTTCAACAAAACTATTTATTAAACTTGTTCAAAACGTTGAATTACTTATAAACTCAATTAATTATGAAACAAGGTTTTATAACTTCATAAAACTACATTATAAAACTTAGTAAAGTTTTACCAGTCGAAATTTTCAATTATAAAACTTATTTATAAAATTGGGATATCACTTCATAAAACATTTTATAATTCAATTACAAAATCCAACTATAAATATTGATCTATTTATAAAACTATTATTTAATAACTTCTGTAAAATAAATCCAAACCTTGCTTTTGTTAAAAAATAAATTTTGTAACTTCAACTTATTTAATTCGCCTAACGGCAAATCAACGTCTTAAAAAGATGGATTTTAGGCCATCTGCTATCAGTCAATAAACATCATCCAAATCAGGTTTTAGTGTTACTTATGTTAAACGGTTCATATGTGTCAAATATGATAACAACTAACATACAAAACAATAAGGAATCCTATTAGATCCCTCTAACCTGTACCCTTGCATCACGGCTATTATATTAGTTTATATATGCATATAAATTAGATAATCTAATCTAATTCTTTTAAGATGAATCTTCCGCTTAACAACAGGTAGTGTTAAAGGTCATCCGTTCATAGACGAGAAGTTTATATCAATAACCTTTAACAAAGCAATAAATCATCCAAATATCCAAACACACAATTTATATAAAAACAATAATGAATATTTTTATATAAAATAACAACATTCCAAGTATTTCAAAATGCGTGAGAGTTAACTCACCATCCATTCCAATTCGACGATTTTGCATCATTTTATCTAATTCCAAATGAGCATTTAAAATTAGATAAAATTTCAAACTGCTCCAAATTGATGCAAACCAGTTTCTATAGTAGTATTTTCCGATATGATTCCAATGGATATTGCTTCACTCGAATTTGGTCACGTATGAACAAGTTATGTTTTTACAAGCTTGAATATATATTAAAACATCACTAACATAATTTAATTAGTAATTAGTTACCCAAAGCACACTTTAATCCATCGTCCCCCAATTTAAAAAAAATTGATCCTCTCTACTTCACAGCCATTGATGATTCCTTCTTCCACCCAAAATCCCTCCATCATTGACGAAATCAACAACGAATTTCACCATTGCCTTCTCCTTCTCCTCTTCAAAATGCACCCGGTCTTCGGGAGCTTGATCCATCCTTTCAAAACATGACCCAGGTTCGAACACACATGTATGGGTGCGAATATTTTATGCTAGTAATTCCAAAAAAACTCGAATTAAGGTGCTAAACTCCAAGTCAAACCTAATGATACCCTCGGTTTTGCAAATCACTGCTTAAAACTCGAGAATTTTCCAACCCTAGCCTTCAAAATACATTTGACATTGTTGTCGATGTTAGAAAAAAGGATGTCGTACCCACCATGAAGCACGTAAAAGTGAAGATCTAGTGATTTTAAACTCGAAGATGTAAGCTTTCTATTTTTAGGATTTTATTTGATTTTATTCTGAATTTTGAAGCAAGCTTTTTCCTTGGTTTTCAAATGAAAGCCACGACATGAACAAGAAAGAAAGAAGGGGGAGAGAGAGAGAAAAGGAGAAGTGGGGGTTTGGTTAAAGTTAAAGATATTATATAGGCAAGGGTTATATTATTTTATAGTCACACGTTATATTACCATGAACGTTTCAAACTCTACGGACCACGTATCTCGTCCGATCGCCATGAAATTTGAAAATCAATAATAGTTTAACATTTCAGGTCTGATGAAAGTAGTTTCATCGAATTCCAAGACTATTTGCAAAAACAACACTAACTTTAATTTTAATCATAAATCGATATGCATTTATATCTCGCACGATGACGACCGCCCCCGTATCCCCTACACCAAACTAAGGAAAAGGTGCGTTGTATGACGTGCCACGACAATACGGGACAATCATCAGGGTAGAATAATTCGAAAATAAAACCGGTCGTATAGCTCAAAACGCATGGATAATATATAATAATAAAATATACAACATGATATAGTAATGAAGCACAACAGAACAAAGAATCAAATTCCATAAAACCCTGGAATCTTGGGTACAGTACTTCTCAATACAAGAATGTCTCTTACTACATCTTTTAGAGTCTCAATAACATCAACATACAACGGTAGTTGGTAATAGAAATACACCAGCCTCCTGCTCGTAACTGCCCAACATCCAATTAGCTATTTGCTACTCAGTCTGCCCACCATCAAATTAGTAAACAACCTAAGGTAATAAGAGGGAAACATAAAACCTTAAGTCATAAAACAGTCTTAGTGAGTGATAAAATAACTAACAATAGTTACATAGGATAATATGAGTATAGGTGAATCAACCAACTGATCTGCCTAGCACCAACAAGTTAACACGTGAAAACCATCCATTACATGTCATTACATAATAGGAAAGGAATAACCCCAATCCTGCTTTATTTTGACATTCTACGATGATAGCCTACCCAGAGAAAACAGATAAGAAAGGACACAGAATCAACCATAACATCCATAGCATCCAATATCCTAGCTATCACCGTCTACAGCCGTGAATCCATTGATTATCGAATTTTCTTTTCAATGATCAAAAGAGCTAATGGAGAACCCTGGTTCTAGACAAACTACTATATGCCATCATGACTCGTATGTTTGTCTTTTCCATTCTCGACAACTAGGCCCATCATGACTTCTTAAGGTATGCGATCTCTTGAATCTGATCATATTGGGCGTTCCGACGATACTCCTGCTTTGAGTTCACCTGAACACTTCGATAACCAACGATTCCTTGGCGCATAAAATTTGTCAAGCCTTTCACTTCGGCGACTGTAACAACCCTGAATTCTGGAACCAAATATAAATTTATTTTTTAATTGATTTTAATGGAAATTAAATATTTTAAATGATTTATTTTGAGAATAAAAGACTTAAAGTTTATTTAAACCAAAGTTTGAGCGTATAAATTTATAATATAATTAAAACGAGCTTATAATGGCGCGGTAGTTTGTAAATTTAAATTTAAACTTTAAATGAGTATACATAATTTGTTATAAATCGGAATTTGATGAAACAAAAAATGCTGTAATCAATTTAACTATATCTTTCTAACGAATGTGAAAAATTAAACTCTCATGTTATGGATAGTAAGTTATGCCCAAATTAAAATTTAAAATAATCGCTATGAAATCGTTTAGAAATTATAACAATTTATTAAATTAAACAAAAGGATTTTTCATGTAAATTGAACACTGTTTGACTAAAAAATTGGCATATCGAGTTGTAAACTCAAGTATATTTAATTTACAGTTGTATGATTTTTTAGTTGGATATATAGGCGATAATGATAATTATTTTATTATTAGTTTGAATAATTTTGGAATTTAATAATATTACATAGTCCTTGAAAATAGCCATTTTGCAAATGACCTCGGTTTTCGACAAAACCAATTTTGTTGGATCCAGAACATCAAATTATTGCAAGGTTCAAAATATTCAGTCAATTGGAATTTGTATGAAAGAGCAGTAATTTGAACGCGTGTTGAACTTATGTTATAAATTAAATAAAGCTAGTCAAAAGGCCATTTTTCAAATGGCCTCTAAATTTGACGAAATTAGTTTTGTTAAAACCATATTTGCAAAACATAGCTAGATTTTAAATTTAATAATTTTTGGAGACAGTATGTTGCCATGGTAAATTAAAATGTACGTTCAAATTTAATATTTAACGTTATATTGATTTATATTTTAATTTTGATAGAAACTGACTAAAACGATCGAATCAGCTTACGAAACATATCCCATTATGCCTACGATATGGGTGTTTGGTTAGGAACGTCAACCGTCGGGATTAGTTTAGAGTTTGAATGCAAAACCTAACTTCTACGAATTAAATAATATTAAATATATATATAAAAATACAAACCCTAACCCTATTATATCATTTCAACGCCACCACTTATAGAATTGATGGCCATGAACGCTCCATTTGGATCCTGCAAAATCTTTCAATCCACTAGATATTTTGAAGAATTATAAAACCAAAATTGTAGTACTCTTCACTCTCTTTCGATCTATACGGTTACGATTTGTTTTCGATCATCGTAGTACCCAATTTCAACCACCAAACGTGCGTCGTTCGTGGTGACTTATGGAGCAGGTGTGGGCTTCGAGTGAGGAGGCGTTCTTAGAGGGGGAAGGCGACGTCTAAGGGGTGCTTGTGGCGGAGGCTGATCGCAGGTGGTGGCGACACGATAGGGATTGGGGTGAGAACTTCAGTTCGAACGATGGAGGAAGGGGATTAATAAAATTAAGTATAATTAATTTTGGTTAATTAAGTTTTTTATCTTAAGTAATTAAATGTTTAAATTTGTATTTTATCCAAATAAAAACAGAATGCAATGAAACAGGTTCCGATGGAACTGTGACGACAAGCACTACAATATGAAACCGACTGGAAGGAATTTCGAGCTAGTTGAGATTTTGGTCAAATTAAACGTCTAGTTTAATTTGATTAAAATAATCATTATTAAACGATTTCAAAACCAATCAAGATGAGAACTCTCTCACTCAAGTATTTTGTACAGTTATTTATTTTTATAGCTGAAAACATATTGATTGCCCATGCTGATTTTTATTGAATTATATCACAAATTGTATATGGTGCATGGTAGCTCACATCACAGTTGTTTGAAAACTCATGAATGAATTGTTGATTTCTTGTGTTATGTTATGCCTGTGAATTTGAGATATTTAACCTGTTAAAATGATGTTAGTACACTAGTTGTAATTGAAATTGGATATAAATATCCATTTATAATTTGAACGGTAAAATTATTATTACCCATATAAGAAAAATTTGTTAGTTAGAAAAATAATTAAATTGGACTAGTAATGATTAAATTCATGAATTAATATTGATTTAAAACGATTGTTTATTAGTTGAAAACCCCACACGGGTATTGGGATGATATTTGTTTTACACTAATCGCAAGTGTTTAGATTGAATGTTAATCGATTGATTGACAGGCAGATATAAGCAATAAATAATTATTTATGGCTTATATGGATGTAAGTGCACTTTGGATGTGAACTGTATGTTTAATAGTTGTTTATGACTATTGTCGAATACATGGGATATATGAAATCCATGTAACTGAAATTATATGGTAATTCATCGAATCTCATTTCAATCCGAAATAAAACGAATATTTTAATATAATATTCAGTTAATAGTTGAAGTTTGGTTTTGATGTTCGATTTTAGATGGACGCAAAAATACTAAAATTGACTGAATAGTGACATGTGCAATTTTAAAGATAAACGACCGAAACAACTTTTCAAAGACAATTACATGTTTTATATACTTTATAAAAATGGTTTTGAAGCATTTTGATTTATATTTAAAATTTGTAAATCGATTCGGGCTTGAATAGAACGCGTCGCATAGCGACAGTTCGTGAACGTTAACCCGTAACTTCAAATTAACGTAACGGGAGGTCCGACCATCAGATTCTCCTGAATTGGAACCGTAATGAAATGAGCTTTCCAATAAAATGAGAATTTTTGAAATCGAACAGTTAGATTTTAGTTTAAGTCCAAATCAGTTTTGGAAAAGGTCGCTATGGATGCAGTTCAGTGGCCGATATTGGAAATCAACTGTAAGGGCCTTGATAATATTATTAAAAATATAAATAAATAATGTAAAATCATAATAAATGATTTTGAAAGGGTTTTGGATGATAAATTCCATATTCGAAAAGATAGAAGATATCTTTATGTGAATGAACTAGCTAATAACCAGAGTAATAATCCATTGATTTTTAAATTAATAAATTGAATTGGTGAATGGTTTTGAAATAACCAGAAGTTTCCAACATATAAATTGAGATGGTGGAATGGAAAATATCTTTAGGTATTTTTGATATTGGTTTCCGTGATTATATGAATATCATTGAGGATTTTGGAAGATATTGATATCGTTATTCCAAAACGGTGTCTGTTAGCTTCAAAATTTGGTATTGAATGTAAGTCGATATGATTTTAATTCAAAGCCGTATATTTGATATCAAACTGGATTATGGATTCGTTGTGAATGGTATCTTAAATAATACTGTTCCTGAAACTACTTGTCAAGGGAATAAATCTTTTAATTAAGATTTAAGGAAGTTTTTCAATTTATTTAATTAAATTGGAATTGAATGGAATTCGATTTTTTAAAGAAAAAGAAAAAATGTATTGCCATAAAGAGCTTCCGGCTCAAGGAAATACAAAAAAACAAAATACGAAATAAAACTACATAGGATAGGTTAACAAGGAATGAACAAAGCAATGCGACCTACAACCAACGCCTAATGAAACTAGGGCCCACGATCTATACCAATCGTATTTGAAACCGATCGGGTGATAAACGATAAACAGAGCATAAATCTATCTGTTAACGCTAAACGGCAGATGCTACCAAAATGTCAAAAACACCAGCTTCGGAAACAAGAATGTGATAGAAAGCTTGAGTGTCAATATGATGCTTTAGACGTCACTCCATAGCATAGTTGCGAGTAACTGGACCGTAATTAAGATCCAATGACTGCCCAAATTTACAGATAACCTCCTCCCGGGACAGATTATCGCTAGAATGAAGGAGAGAGAAACATGCAGGAATGGCACTGACCACGGAGAGGGGATCTAGGGTGGCCATATCCAACATGCCGGAGTTTAGAGCATGTGAAACAAGTTGAGTAAAAACCACCTGATAATTAGTAGAAGAAAGCTTGAGATTGAGACTCAAAAATGAATCATCCACATGCACAAGAGGCTGTACATGAGTATCAGCATTCGTGCCCACATCAGAAGTATGCGAACCAACTATAGCCTGGGTGGATGCCATATCCAAAGGTTAAATAATCATTAAGTAATGATTTTTGGGATTAAAACTAAGTTGGATTTTTAATTAGATTGACATGTAAAAAGAAGTAATTAAATCTACCAAACTTGAGAATTGTTCAAAATGGAGTACCACCAGTTTTTCTCCATGCGATAGTTAAATCTTAATTTAGATTTGAAACATTAAGTGGTAATTAAATTTACTGTTAACACTATGGGTGTTAAATATAGAGTACCATGAGTTTTTCTCCATGGGATGAATAGGGTGGGATTGAGATAAATGAAATAAATGATTACTTCGATAAGGCTCGATAATCCCGACCAGTTATATTAACCTTAATTTGGTTTAAGTTGTGAAAGGATACAATAAAATCATTTGAAATGATATATTAAACAAAGGTTTAACTGAAATAAAAATTTAATAAAATTAATGGGAACCTTTCCCAAAGTAATGAATATTTGAATAAAAGAATATTCTGGATTGGAATGAGATGTGTGCGATCTTTGTGTATTCACCACATGATTATAGAGATGCTACAGTTATTCGGAAAGACCGCGTTGAACCCATTCTGAATAATTGTTACGATGATTAAAGTCGACGATGAAGACAGTGGTTGAAGACCGGAGATCTTCACATCGTATGGATGATTACTGATGTCTTGATTGGGCGGTACACCCAAGACGAGGTAAGAAGTGGTGGTCATTTCCAAACGTACTTGGATATCGATCGGATATGCAAGGATCTCTCTCCTATATTGGACATATGGGACGGGGAATAAGGTGCCTCCCGTTTCGTTCAGACCCAGAACAAACGTGCAAATGGATTGTGTGTCTAACATTGTATTTTGTGATATATTAATTGATCTCTATTAAATATATATATGTTTGGTGGTGGAGAATTTATTCTCTTTGCTTAACACCTTTCTCTGAGACGTACAGGCTCAGAGGTTATATATCAGTAGACATCCATTGTATGGTATGAATTGACAATGTGGCATGCTGAGATGCAATGATCAAAGCTTTTATTGAAAAGCAGGGCTTTATAGATGATGATCAAAGCATGGATTTAATATAGCGTAGCTTTGTGTATAGCGTTAATTCGTGAGCTTCACACCCCAGTATGAGTCAAAAAGGGGATTAGGGACTGCAGGGAGTGCATGCGTTCCTTTCTAGCAAAGAATGATGTCATGGTATGAATCCCATACATTTTTACTTATATAGATGATGGATTGCGAGGAGCATCGGATATGATTGGTTGACGTACTGACCAGGTGACAGGTCCGACAGAACCGGGAAACGTATTATTCAGGAATAACTAATCCATAAACGTTAGGTGTGGACTGGCCTTGAATATCCAAGGGTTGCCCATAGGTGTGATCCTGGACATCTTGCTAGAGGTGATCCGAAACCAGTGAGGAGACATACCTTGCCTTGACTCATGATGGAAACCCAATTTCCAATCGACGTCGTTTGGTTTTAGTTGTAAACCTATATAGTGACATAATATATGGTATTATCTTTTATGATTGATACATTTATATTCAAAGTTGTTTTCCACACTATGCACTTATAATATTATCAAAATTATTTGTTTTAAAGCGTATCAAGCATGTTTGACTATTATAAGGTAAAACTCCATCCTCCGTCTTGCGTTGCATTGTGTGATGGGACCTGAGTCTTATAATAGTTTGATTTTACAAAAAACATTGGGTTGCTTTATGTTTTAAACTAGTACTCATGTAGAGTAGACATGTTCCGTGTCATATGGTTGGTCCCGTGATATTACTATATTTAAATAAGTAAAGTTTTAATAATTGATTTAAGTTCTCACACCAGTCCCATGACTAACCTGGAATTTATTGTTTTTCACCTAAACTCTGGGTGCCCATATTTTCCACATGGGTAGCTAGTAGTTTTGGTTTTGCAGATATTTATTTAACATGATCATGGTTTACGGTTGGAGCTATATTCGGGAAGCTTTGTATCCGTGTATTTCTTTCAATTGTGTTAGTTGATGTTTTCTACTGCATATTGTATTTATGCATTACATTTCCGCTGCTACGTAATTTATTTATTTTCTGATAATTGTATTTCCGCTATGTATATTGTATTCCTCACTCTGATATTATTGCACTCTGATGTTAATTGTTCTAATAGCAGCGAATAGTTCTATTATTTTGTGTACCGATGCGTCGTGTCCAAAAAAACTCTGCGTTCTCATTCGGTCTAGGCCTGCCGAGATTTCGGGTCGTGTCAGCGACTCTATCTATTTCTTGAACCATTCCATTATCAACCCGATTGATTCACATTCTGTCAATCCATTATTATACTGGATCGTATATTGAATCATGACCAGTTTCACGTAACCTGGCTCCGACCACTCCATCGTAAGTTCACAATCAAAGCACCATCCATCTTTGGGTTGCACATCCATCATCTAAAGTCCATTTCAATCCAAACTTCACCAGAAACCTTAGGAAGTATCCGAAGTCAAGCTCCCCAAAATCCATACCTATATGGACCTCCCCATGGGTCGGTGTCGGCCCATCCACTTAGCCAATTTTGGCTAAGTGGTCGGCCCGTATCCATCCTTGCTTCGAGCATGTTCTTCTGGTCCAATCTCCAACCACTTCAACGTTCGTTTTGAAGCTTCTGTTGGTCCATTCATATCTCGATCTATCAGCCTTCAACCATCGCAAATCAACTCCGAATGTCATGAAAATTTACATATGGCCTATACTCACCACTACCATGCCACTTATGAAGGAATCATTGCCACACGAGCCACTAACATGACCCATCATGGGTCTGTGCCAACCCATGCACTTAATGTATTTATGCACCAAAATTTCTATGCTCCATTATCCCGTCTTCCGGAGCGCCTCCACCAAGTATCGTCAGAATCCGATCATCTGAACTTTCGATTTGCTTTGTTCTTCAATCCTAAGATCTACGGCAATCAATTCTAACAAACAACTCAAGCAGTGCAATCAATTCAAACAAATCAAAGAGCAATTTTGCAACATATGATCATACAAACATGAAAAAATCCTAATTAAAACATAAGCATATCACAATTATGAGATCTAGCATGATTTGGATCTAAACATATGAATAAACATGATTAGTCTAACAACTATCCAGTTAATATGATCAAATTAGGTTTCCTAATGTTTCTAAATCTGAGTGAAACATATATGATCAGATCTAAGGCGATTTTAACATGATACATATGAATATGATCCTAGTTTACCTATACAATATGTAGCTTCCATGTAAGAGATATCTATCACTCACCTAATCCTTGATTTGATGTAATTCAATGAGATCATATCCGGACAACGCTGAAACCCCTTGTATTCAGTCTGATCTAACCTTCCTTGATGATGATGCAATATACTATGAATTTGATTGAAAAGAATGGAGAAATAAGGTTTCAAGTTAAACGGGAGAATCATAGACACCCAACCTGAAGTTCAAAATGAAGAGAGTAACCCTAGTTCTCTCCCCAAGTCCCATTATTTATATTTGCTGGTTATAGGTCTAATGGGTTTGGCTAATCATTCCATTAGCTATTGACCAGTCTGCCTAAACAACAACTAAAACTTAAAATAGCGATTCCTCCCAAACCGCTAAATCAAATCCTTCATATGACCACTACGGAATTGTAAATAACCACTCCGATCCAATGGAATCGATCTTAGCATCTGACTCAATTCTTATCAAAAGTTATGACCCAAATAGTAAATTCAAGGGTAAAATAGTCATATTTGAATTTGGTAAAAACCATGGACATGTATCACATCTCCATGAACAACATATTAAATCCTGAGAATGATCCGACCACTAGGAAATAAAATATAATTATTTTACGATCGGTCGGTATGTAAAATACAAGTTGTTACACGCATGATCACAAAACAACTCCGACTGACTTGAAACTTGACATCTAACGATAATTAATCACTACGGATTTTATAAAATTAGTTTCGTCAAAATCTGAGGTCGTGTGAAAATGACTATTTTCTTGTGTTAGTAAAATCGAATAGATAATTAGTTATCAAAACAAATCTTATAAATAATCAGTCGATTCCAAAACACTCACATTTTATATTCAAATATAATTTCCTATAGCTTCAAAAAAAACTTCACTTTATTTTAAACTCGATATTTTGATTCAAGTAAATTCTATAACCATATTCTGATTTAAAATTTAACTCAAGTATTTAATTATTAAAATTAATCGTTTTAAATATTTAAATTATTCAAATATTCTTACATAAAAACCTTGGTGGTTACATTCTTCCCCCCTCCCCCTTAAAAAGGATTTCGTCCCGAAATCACTAGTTAAGAAGGTTGTCACAAACCGATTAATTTTATTTCAAAACATTTGTTAAAAATTTTGTTAGATTTTTCCAACACTGAAAATTTTCAGAAAATTTCAGCAGCACTTGCTTTTTAGGGCCTATCCGAAAATTTTCGCAATCACAATATATGACATTATACATCTCATCTCAGTCATGAGGCATCCCAAACCATGGAAAACAAGATATATATTAACCATTTATGGTATGTAATCCGAAATACACCATAGTATAGGGTATATCTCTACCACAAAACCAAAAGCTATAAGCAAGCTAGCAAGCTTTTGTACCTGTTTATACTTACATAACCCAAAAGGGAGTTAAGAAAAATAAACAAGTAACACAACCACCAACATATGCATAAACAACACAATAATCATATGCAACATCCAAATATGATGCACTGTAAATAATGACACAATTTGGCAAACAACACACATGTACCATAACGCTACATGCTACAACAATCAATCAACACACGTAAATATCATATAGTGTTACAAACACTAATAATATTAACTCGTGGTTTATTCAGAATATAAACCTCATTATCACACCAGAATACCAGACAACTTGTTAAACGTCACCATTTGCTCAACAGCCTCAAGTATTACTTAACCGGTTATTCACGCTAACCTGAGCAACTTAGAAATTTAGTTCCAAACGCACACAAGCTAATAACCAAGCATGTATATTTTATTAATGGAAATCCCAATTTTATTCTCTTAAAATCCTACCATTTTATTAAATAGATCGTTATAGTTCATAAACGACCATACCTCGATTTTACTGGAAATTTGATCGGCCATAACTCAAAATCTACAAGATGAAATCTTAAATTTTCACCTTCATAAGAAAATTATAATCTAATAGGTCCATAAGGTTCTTGTTTCAAAAAAAATCGACTTGTATTGGATTATATAAACTCAATTGAAGTTCAAACCGTGAAATTACGAAATGTCGCTTCGCGACGAGCACATTTTAATTTAATTTTAGTTAAACATTCAAACTTTATTTAATTAATAAATTTCAACCCTCTTGTTGTATATTTTTAATATAACTAATCTAGGTTTTCAAATTCAACTTGGAAATTTCGACTGTGCATAATCATCAAGCATTCCACTTAACATCATATCAAATTGAATGCATAATCAATTAACTCTACCGCTTATAATATAAATGTGTCTGTACTATAACTTAGTTGGGAATTTTGGAATCAAACTGCCGATCACAAAGTAATAAATTCTGGATTCAAAACAAACTTTCATTTTAATCCAACAATTTATCAATGATAGCAAGTTCTTACTTAGAAACTCAAAAATGAACATCAATATGCTGCCATCATCATCATAATTATTTTCTAATGATTAGATTCTGAGTTTGACCAAAAAATTGTTGTTGCTCCTCCAGTTAAACCAATTTATACGTTGCCTGACTCCAATCCGCTAAATTCCCTTATTGTTGAGATTTACGGAAGTCGTCCAACAACCTCCACGCCATCTCCAAACAAGGGAAAGAATCATCTTTCTTTAACGCTTGCGCAGGGTTCTGCTTGGCCTTTACCAGGTGGTGTGCCTGGTAATGAAGCAGTTGCTACCGTGCCCTCGCTGTTTGGGGATTTAAATTCTCCTACGGGTATGCAAATGCCTTTGGTTGGTAAAAAAACGTTGTTTCTCCTATATTAGTAGTGGGTAGTCCAGCCGGTGTTGTTAATGTTAGTGATTTGAATGTTGGGGCACCTTGTTATGGTGGTTTTTGGTTGGTTCAGCCTCTGTTATTGATAATGTTGTATTATCAGATTGCTTGCCTTCTGGTTGTGTAAATGCTCCAAAAGCAACAAACCCCCTAAAATGGAATTCACTCTTTGCCACATTACCTAATATTGCAGGTGATTATGCGTCTGTCGATTTCAATATTCCTGAGACTGAATTTGGTTCCATTCCGCCCTCTGAGTTACACGAAGAAGCTACTGAGTTTTGGAAGGATCAGATTGTGGGTTTCTTTCTTGATTCAAAATTGCCAACTTTCAACCTGGTGAGTGCTTGTAGGAATTCTTGGCGCATTCGAGCTAACTTGAGCTTAAAACATGTTAATGGTTTATTCTACTTCACTTTTCCCTGTCCCGAAGAAAGGCAGTGAGTCCTTGAAGCGGCTCCTTCAATCATTCGAGGTAAGCCTTTTACTATTACCACCTGGAGTGCGTCTGTTGATAGAGTCTAAGAGCAAGTTCTGTCAATCCCAGTTTGTACCCAGTTCAATTGCATTCCCTCTATCCTCAATCCCCTCTTAGGTCTTAATTGGTTGGCATGCCACTTTGGAAAGATTAAATGTTTTGACATCAACACTGCAGCTAGAAAGAATCTAACCTTTGTTAGGGCCTTGATTGAGGTTAAGCCTGACAAGCCTCTTCCTTCCCGGATTAAAGTCTGAATTGATGATCGTGAGTTTATTGTGGATGTGACTTACAAATGGAAACCATATATATGTACAACCTGTAAGTCCTTTGGTCATTTCTATGCCACTTGTTCGTCTGTAGTAAATGATCCCCCTCTGGATAAGATTCCTCTGCCTCGCCCTCCTATCAGGATGTGGGTACCTAAAGTGAAGAAAGTTGTGCCTGACATTGTTTCTTCTGATGACTAGCATATTGTTGATATTGACGTGGCTCCAGATCCTAACATTAGCTTATTGGATAATGAGAAAGCGTAGGTTCACGTAGGCTCTAGTATGCATTTTGATTTGCAGCGATATTTTATATGTACGTTGGGGTTGCTGGTCTTAGTCATCGGGTTTTTTATCGACCCTCCCGTAATAATTTGAAGCTATAGGATTCTGGTCAGATTGGACAGGATAATGATATTATTCTGCGTGATGATTCGTGGGACATGAAACTTGTGTTTACCTAGGATGCACCATTTTATGTCAACAGACTAGCTTGTCTTTTCTATAATCATGCTCGTTTTATGACACCTTTCACTGAGGTGCCTTATGATGTTTCTTGGGATGCGGAGGATATATAGGTCTTGTGTTAGTTTCCTTATTTTGTATCTCTACTTTTATTAGTGGCTGGACACTTCAAACCAGGTTAGCTGCTCTGTGCATGTGCAGAGTACCTGTTTTTCTTTTTCTTAATAAAGTGGTACGACCAATATAATCCGACTTGCCTTACAAAATAAACTCTTTAAAATCTATTTATTTTCATAAATACCTCTAAAATAATCACAACACTGCTTTTAAATATTGATAAACTATTTTTCAAATTTAGAAATTTAAATCCTTCAATTCTCAACACAAATCCAATTCTTATTTATAAACGTCGATTATAATTCACACTTATATAGTTCCCATTCTATATAAGATTACTTGAAAAATGCTCATCCTTGTTTAAATTCATATTAAACAACCTACTTAGGTTAAATTCTTTCCCAACATCATCATCGAATGTCATATAGTCAAATCATGAAACTGAATTAACACGACATTCGTTTCCAAGTTTTTCTAATTATAAACCTACCCAACCCATGCAATAATGTGATAAGATTTCTCTTATTTAAACAAAGTAGCTAACACCCATAGACTGATCGGGTATAACTACAAGTCAATAAACACAAGTCAATGCTCGAAAGTGGGCATGACTAATCAAACAATAAATGATAATAATGGAACATTATCATCTCAAATCAAACTAATCATCTACAAAATTATGCTTAGTTTGTAAATTCCTTTATACAAAAAAAATCTTGGTAAAATTATTTCGTTTACCAACTCTTAAAAACAATACTATGTCAATTTGCCCTATTCAAGTGTTTAGAAATCCCTATCGACAACGTCATCCAAATGCATAAATATGGAATTTATATACCACACAACAGGTAAAACAACATAATATAAAGCATTTTATAACACTAACAAGTATGCGCTCTCGTATATATACACTCAAACTCGTAATAAGGTGATCCATTACCCTATCTCTTATTGTGTTGCGCTATGGAGCCAAGGTTATCACTTAATTAACCTTCGGCTATGATACAAAATGTAATGTCCCAGAAAATCCAATGTCTGAATTTCGACACTAATACACTCTCTGTATTCACGTGCCGAAACTCTAGTGTAGAAGATCTAGATAGATAGTGAGAAATAAGAAAGAAAAATTAGAATATAAGAAGAAGAAGAATACAAACACATCAGAATAAGAAAAGATCGGTATGTCACAATGGAATGAATAAAGTATAATATACCAATACTCTTTACACAAGAGAAAATTGTATGTATAAACATGAATAAATCATTAGGGTACACAATAAATCAGCATATACAGTCATAACAGTCTGTCTGTACAATAGGTGATAAATACAACGCACACAGCAGAAATAAATTAATACAGTAAATACGAGAATACGTCTTAACTTCAACTCCACTGATGCATCTCCAAGTAAATCCAATGCAACCTGGAAAATGGACTCGGTCTGACCAAGCCCATTTTGCGAAAAGCACAATCACACGGACAGTCAGTTTGGGATACTTAACAGTGAGAAAACTCACATCACAATCAACTTGCTTAATTTTGCAAATCCTTTAAAGAATGAAACTCTCACAAGATATGACCACACATACGCATGACACGTGTTTTTTACCTTGCGATAACCCAAAATAGTCTATAAATGCAATGATATTATAATAATATCTATTAAATCATCTTAATATAAAATAAAAATATAGCTGAAATGCTTACATCTCACGTTTCGACAAAGTTGGTATACATCTAAAACCGTACAACCTCATATTGGAGTTTGAATTCCATACAATGACAAGACATCGAGGTACCACTTATCATGGTATCTCTCTAGATAAGCATACCAAGCGCCTCACATAGACTCCCTGCGAATCAGGATTGGCCAACCCATCTCTGGATTATACCGAATATTTCAACCCCTTGGTTGTAATCGGCAACCAAACCTCAGCATACAATAATCAAAAGGGTCGCCCGTTCTATAATCAGGTAGGGACAATACCCTACATGGGAGCTACTCACCTAGCCCTGAAGCATATCCCATATTTTAATCATTACCGATTGATAAGGCTAGAGGCTGCGTTTATACCTATTATACTTGGTACATCCCTATATTTGGATGCCACATCGCCATTCAATCACTAATTGACGTTCATAAAAAATACAACCTCCAAGCTCATACGTCTCAAAAAAGGGTGTTAAGCTAAGAGAAGTTGTCTTCTCCGCCACCAAACAAATGTACGTCTGTAAAAATCAATGTACATGATTTACTTAATGCAATGTTAGTGTAACGACCCGGATTTTCGGCGACTTTGGTTATCGACATAAGCTCGATGTTGATAACCAAAACATCAAAAAATCCCGGTAATTAATGAAAGAAATTAGAAGGTGAGAATAGATAAGATAGAAACTTAGAATAGAAGAAGAAGAAGAACACAACATCAGAGTAACACGAACCTCACAGTGGAACGAATAACATATAATATATAACATAACTTTGAAATATAACAGTTATGTATACAATAGCACTTATCAGAGTATAGCACTTACAACACAGCGGAAATAAACTATAGCTATATGATCTTGAAGCCTCCTGCTCCAAGCTCTCCAAGTATATCTGAAAACTCCTGACTACTTGACAGCCCGTACAAAATTGGACACCCAAGAGTTTAGGGAAAACAACAAAGAAACTCCGGGTCAGTCATGGGACTGGTGTGAGTAAAATAGTTTAAACAGGTATATGAACAAGTAAACGATATCTCATAAGACCACGCCGCAGAACGGAACGGGTTTTTCCCTTATGAGAATCCAAAATATCTTTATATCAAAAACCTTTTGATATTATAATAATATCTATGTACAAATAGATATCGACTAGCAGAAACGCTTTCATCTCACGTTCTATATATATAGTATACAATCAAAATTGCAAGCACGTATTGGATAATGGATTTCCAACTATGACAAGGTATGGAACCACCTTCCGATCAGTGTACTCTAGGAACGATACACTGGAGTTCAACAAGAACATTTTGTAACTCAGCCACACATGGCCGACCACTCATTTCGCTTGATTGTATTGAATGTATATCACCAATGGTTGGGATCAGCAACCGTTCCCGTATATATATGGGACAACATTGATAGATTTAAGAAACAAATGAATATTCTCTAGATAGGTGATTATACACCCTACTTCGGTGCGACCGACTTAGTCATGCTGCCTGCCCGATTTCTGTCATTTACCGGATGATGAGGCTAGAAGTTACGCGTTATCATCACATCAGATTCACTCCAAATGTCACATTGTCAGATCCATCAAAAATCACTAATTGGCGTCTACAACAGTACGTTACGTGTTAGCTAAAGAAGTTTCCTTCTCCGCTTCCACTCTTGGTATAGTTGAAGAAATCAATGTACGTGACCTTTCTGGAAATACTCTGTCAGACATTCATCAACACAAGTCATCCTCATTCACTTAGAATGTCACATCATCATACCCGCCAAATCACAAATTGATTTATCCAAAAGTAACACGGGTATACAGCTTAGAGAAACGAATTCCTCCGCCACCAAACGTGAATACGTTTGAATAGATCAACTTACGCGATCCATTGGATATACTCTGTCAGACCTTCGTCCATACAAGTTGTCCTGGGACTGGACAAACCGAAGGCACTATTCAGTATATCCATCTTAGTCACTGTTATCTAAGACTTATACAACAGCCCTTGCATTTTACTCCGTCTTCAATTATCTTTGGCATATACGATTCGCAACGCTTATGCCAATACAGAGCGGTTCTTTGGATAATAATCCAACCGGTCTCTCCATATTAACAACGTTAAAATGGTCAAAACTTCGATAGTCTGTGAGTTAACTATCAAAGAAAAACAAGTGTGCAAACAACGATATTATTTCCAGATGGAAATTTTATCGAACAAACATCATTTAACATTAATCTCTTTAGTTCATTTATTTACTTATCTCCTGTTTCCCTATATTCTAAATTCTTATTTTCTTTTATCAGAAAACATTTCTGATTCTCGTTTGGAAAACATTTCCAAAACTCCTTTACGATCAAACCTCACCATTTCTTAGTCAAGAAGGAAGTCACTCAAGTTGGGGTATAATTACCTCTCAGACCTTAACTGAACAACGTTATAACTTCGAAATAGTCAAAGTTTATCTTTTAATCTTTAACAACTTCTTTACGCCTTTCTCGGATTCAATTTTACTAATCCACTTCTATATTTAAAACATTGGTTATAACGATAACGTTATAATCCCTACTTTCGAATTATCTAACTTTAATTATAACTTCTATTCTTATTAGTGAATAATTAACCTAACACTTATTTATTTATAAATAAATAAATCTCTATTTAAACACTGGAAAGTATAAGTACTTTTCTGAATTCGATATAATCGAATTCGTCGATTAACTCTCTTCGAGAAATCTCTATTTGATTAACTCTTCTTCGAATAACCTATATTCGATTAACTCCTTTCGATGAAACTAACATTGATAACTCCTTTCGATGAAACTAACATCGATTAATTTAACTCGGCGAACTTAACTCAACTAACTCGACTTACTTGGTTCGACCAAATCGATTCGATTAACTAGGCTCGACTAACTTGGTTTATTTAACTCAACTTGATTAACTCCTATCGAATAACTAATATTCGATTTAACTCCATTCGTTTGACTCTAGATCACAGCGATCACAAATGGTTACACTTGATTCCCTCAGGAAACATCCGACCGCCTTGGGCTATTTACAGCCCTGCGAATTACGCTAGCAGTCGTACGAAATGACAACTTACCCTGAATACTATGTTTGACTAACTCTGTCTCAAATAACTATATTTGATTAACTCTAGTTCGTTTTAACTCTAATCGATTAACTCTAACTGATTAACTCTAACTCGATCAACTCGACTTGATTAACTCGACTTACTTAACTCAACTGGTTAACTTGACTTACTTAACTCACTGGTTAACTTGACTTACTTAACTCACTGGTTAACTTGACTTGCTTAACCCAACTGGTTAACTTGACTTACTTAACCCAACTGGTTAACTTGACTTACTTAACCCAACTGGTTAACTTGACTTACTTAACCCAACTGGTTAACTTGACTTGCTTAACCCAACTGGTTAACTTGACTTACTTAACTCACTGGTTGACTCGACTTACTTAATTCCTTTCGAATAGCATATTCGTTTTACTAACTTTCGAATACCATATTCGATTTACTCCCTTCGAATACCATATTCGATTTAACTCCTTTCGAATACCATATTCGATTTACTTTATTCACTTTATAAAGATTTCCTTTTTAACAACATTTTATTCATTTGAAAAGATTTACTTTTAAATAACGGTTCTACACTTTAAAAATGATTTCCTTTTTATAACGTTTCCTTTTCAATTCAATTTGTAAATGGTTTACAAATATTTCCTTTTCAAATTTATTCTTGAAATATTCTAACTCCTTAAATTCTCTGAAAAATTCGCCATAACCTCCTTTGTAACGGGAGCATCGGGAAAATCCCCAAACCCGCCACACAGGCCTTTCCACTCAAAAGAAAATGTTTTGAAATTATTTTCTTTTTCTATGTATCTCCTATTTATAAATATTCCAATTTATAAACATTTCTTATTTATAAATATTCCACTTTATAAATATCTCTTTTTTATAAATATCCCATTTTATAAATATTCTATTTTCAATATCGCTTTGAAAATCCCTTTATCAACATTTCGGTATGTTATGGTATTCAATCATATCAAATCACAATGTTCAATATCGTCCAAGCACATATAATCGCCCACAGATTTTATATCACATCATATAACAATATATGAAAAACAATAAAATAACTGTTGAGGAATCCAGTCGGATTCCTCCAACCTGTCTCCTTTCATCCACAGATGTTACACAATAAAATCAACATCACTTTCAGTTCCATATAATATATTCTGATAGCAGAATCAATATCTAAATATTTAACGGTTTATATATATATATATATATATATATATATATATTTATATATATATATATAATTTCCACTAACTGACTAGCAGTTCAATCAATCAGTCAACACACAGTCAATCAGACAATTTCTAACAGTTCTAAAAATACAACATGAAATTATAAACTGTTCAGAGTTAGTGAGGTTTACTCACATTAGCAGTTCATCGTTAAAGAACGATAAACTGTTATTTGATTTGAATCAAACAATTTATTTCGCCATGATTTCATACGAGCCCCAATCCACTTCCAGTCAGCTTCATTGTGAAGCTCTCGTCCATACGGTCCCAACGCAACTTACGGTTCATCAATCTGATATCGTATGTAGAAGTTATCGCATTTACAAGGTTGTATATATTATTGAAATTAAAACTAAACTAATTTATGGTAAGCAGGCCTCACAATTGTCATTCGGCCCAACAATCCTTCCAGGCCCAAACCCATGTAAATCCCTTCTTCCCCTTAGAAGAACTCGGCCTCGTTGAAAATTTTTCCCTCTTCATCATTAACATCGTTTCTTCCAGACTTCTCCTTCTTCCACTCCTATTGTTCTTTAACCATTTGCAACCCATGACTGCTCGTGTACTTTGTAAAAATGAAAACAAAACAAAACACCCAATAAACCCGAGCACTTCCTGATACCAAACTCATCACACATATATATAAACTCTTCACTTACCATAAGAATACCCAGCTCCTTGTACGTAACACCACTCCTCCCCATATCATGTTCTCATCATAACACTTCACACACTGCTGCGCCACCCCAATCGACCCAACATCCTCAACAAATTCATCGGACCAGCAAACGCATCTGCCCTTCACTGCATCCAAGCACTCCTCAATATGTCAGTCCATTTCTGGCATCCCACTTTCAACAATCACTCACTACAAATCTATACTGCCTACTTATCTAACTGCTGAACCCCAAACACTACTCCACTCACTATGTTTTAACGTCGAAGTATCAGACTACATAGTCAAAGCATGAACCCCCTCCTGTAAATTTCGACTTTGACACAGTAACAGTAAAACACATCCAAATCATACGAATACTGTTTCAAGATGATGTCGCACTCTTGACGGTAAATCTCCTTTCACCAGAAACTCCGCTCCGTTGCCCGTTCAACCTCCGACACCCCTCAATAAATCACGATCCGTGCCCCAACCTAACGCGTTCTATTTGAGCTTCAAAAAAGACACGCATTGCAGATGAATTTAAAAAGGAAAGGAAGACACTCGAATTCCACGGTCTCAACTTCCGTATTTGGGGGAAATTTTTCTTCGGTTTGATTTCAAGGTTATGGATTTCATTAGAAGAGGAGGTAAAGTAGTCGGCTTCCTTCTGTTTTTGTTTGCAAAAGAAATACACTAGGAGAAGCTTTGATTTGGAAGGCAGTGGCCATTTTCCCTTTTTGATTTCTTACGGTTTCCAGAAAAATTGTTGGCGGCTGAAGGAATGAGGGTGCGTGGACTTTTCTTTAGGTTTAGAAAAGTTAGGTATATTTATAGGGTTACGGGTAGCTTGAAATGTAAGCTAAGTATTTTTTTATTCTTATTTATCTCGATCATTTAACACTCTTTAAATTCCTATGATCACATAAAATACCCAAAAATCACGAAAATGGACATGCAGCTACAGTTCAACATTACGGTCCCAACGAAACTGGTTTCGTCAAATTCCGACTCCGTTTGCTCACACAGCGTATTTTTAAAGGTCAAAATACTGACTGTTTTTCACTCTAAAAATCCGTACGGCCACACACTGACTCTAAAAATCATTGAAACTGACATCTAGCAATAATTTGATGTTGCGGATCCAACAAAATTAGTTTTGTCGAATTCCGACTTCGTTTGCAAAAGTGGTTATTTTTAAAGATCTAAATGACCCATTTAAATATATAAATATATTTAAATATAATTAAATTAAATATAAATAAATTTATATTATCGTATATCTTCACCGAGGAATTATATACAGCTCCAGTATAATTATATACTCGCTATTCCGAGTCCAGATTGAATCGATATTCAATTTACATTGAAAATCCTTTTATAACGTATATAAAGCGTTGCGAATTATAAAGGATTTCCACAGCGACTTTTCTGAAATTTGATTTGGACATAAATCAAAATCTACACGACGAAATCCCGATTTTTCTCTTCCACCAGAAAGATATACTCCACCAGCTCCAAATGTTTCTTGTTTCACAGAAATCCGGCTTAAAACGAATCTTGTACATTCAGTTGAAGTTCAAATTGCCAAATAGCGAACGGCCGCGCCATTTCAAGCTCGATTTTAATTGTAATATAATTCTATGTTCAAACTGACGTTGATTGAATATATTCGTCAATATACTTCAACTCTAAGTTGAATTAAATATAAGGGACGACCCCGTTCACATAATATTGTGATTTCCAATATTTTTGATTATTTCTGAATAAAATATATTATTTAATTAAATTAATTATTCCATATTATTTAATTAAACCTCTATTTAATTCACTACATCACTATTTATATAATTAAATAAATTAATTATACCCCTGGAAAATGCGGGTCATTACATTCTTCCCCACTTAAAATAATTTCGTCCTCGAAATTGCTAAGTTAGAGGACGACCCTACCTATTGGAATTCCTAAGATTTGTTTACCCCTTATTTCTGATTTTAACTGAACCAATTAATATCGACTAAAATATTTATTCATTCCAACTAACTAAAATTTTCAAAAATTCTGAAAATTTTCTAACACTTTAAACTTTCGAAATTTTTTGCCAGCACCTCCTTTGTAGTGGTCAATAGCTCAAACTCCAACTCGCCTCTCTGGGCCTTCTTCAACCCAAAAGAAAATCAAAACCCCAAACGGCTTGCCAATTCGGCTCATAAATTCCAAACTCATATAAAATATAAACATGTACCTTTTTGTTGGGCATATCATTATATCCCTACCATCTGTTATCAACTCAGCATATACAAATGCCATCCCAATCAACTCCAACCAAGTTATTCTTAACATAACCATTCGCTTATTCAAGCCGAATTTAATTTCAAATTCGAGTTTCAAATTCCAAACTCTCAACTTATCATTTCAAATCCATATTATTCTCTAATCACTTCAGTTTTTCTTAAACTATCATCTCAAGTTAAATTTTGGTTTATTATTTACTTTTACCATCCCATTCGAATTAACTTCACAAGTTAAATTTTAATTTCTAGAACTTAAATTCCTGGGTAAATTTCAAATCAATTTGAAATCATACTGTCAATTCAAAACCTTTGAATTTCTAAACAACTTGTTTTCGCAAAACAATTCAAATCAAAATCTCTGGTAGTAATCCACCACTTAGAACTCGAAAATCACACCGATGATACTGCGCAGTTATCATCGGAATTATTTTCCAGCGACCCAAGTGATTTCAATGCTATATCATTTCAAAACCCTTACTAAATACATCAATTTTGAAAACATCTCAAAATCTCCCAGGAACTTAAAATTTCCTTATTTTAATTCCAAATCTGATTTAAATTCATATTTAATTCATCTTATTTCATATACTTTACTTATATGATTCTGATTGGTTATATATAACCATTTCACTTTATAATCTCATTCGATTATAATTACAACCAATATATCTAATATATGATAATATATTACATATCCATACTGTGTCGGTCCATCGTATTCAAGTATTTATTTACTCCTACCGATACAGTGGATCAAACTGATCGACCAGAACTCATAGACAACTCAGCCAATTAATCTCCACAATATAAAACCATTTTTATATCAAATACAAATACGCACTCGTATATATACACTCAACTCAATCTAGGGTATTACTAACCCTATCTCTACCGAGTCACGCCACAGAGCCAAGGTAATTCTTAACTTAAGCTCTGATACCAACTGTAACGACCCGGATTTTCGGCGACTTTGGTTATCGACATAAGCTCGATGTCGATAACCAAAACATCAAAAAATCCTGGTAATTAATGAAAGAAATTAGAAGGTGAGAATAGAAAAGATAGAAACTTAGAATAGAAGAAGAAGAAGAACACAATATCAGAGTAACACGAACCTCACAGCGGAACGAATAACATATAATATATAACATAACTTTGAAATATAACAGTTATGCATACAATAGCACTTATCAGAGTACAGCACTTACAACACAGCGGAAATAAACTATAGCTATATGACCTTGAAGCCTCCTGCTCCAAGCTCTCCAAGTATATCTGAAAAATCCTGACTACTTGACTGCCCGTACAAAATTGGACACCCAAGAGTTTAGGGAAAACAACAAAGAAACTCCGGGTCAGTCATGGGACTGGTGTGAGTAAAATAGTTTAAACAGGTATATGAACAAGTAAACGATATCTCATAAGACCACGCCGCAGAACGGAACGGGTTTTTCCCTTATGAGAATCCAAAATATCTTTATATCAAAAACCTTTTGATATTATAAAAATGTCTATGTACAAATAGATATCGACTAGCAGAAACACTTTCATTTCACGTTCTATATATATAGTATACAATCAAAATTGCAAGCACGTATTGGATAATGGATTTCCAACTATGACAAGGTATGGAACCACCTTCCGATCAGTGTACTCTAGGAACGATACACTGGAGTTCAACAAGAACATCTTGTAACTCAGCCACACATGACCGACCACTCATTTCCCTTGAGTGTATCGAATGTATATCACCAACGGTTGGGATCAGCAACCGTTCCCGTATATATATGGGACATCATTGATAGATTTAAGAAACAAATGAATATTCTCTAGATAGGTGATTATACACCCTACTTCGGTGCGACCGACTTAGCCATGCTGCCTGCCCGATTTCTGTCATTTACCGGATGATGAGGCTAGAAGTTACGCGTTATCATCACATCAGATTCACTCCAAATGTCACATTGTCAGATCCATCGAAAATCACTAATTGGCGTCTACAATAGTACGTTACGTGTTAGCTAAAGAAGTTTCCTTCTCCGCTTCCACTCTTGGTATAGTTGAAGAAATCAATGTACGTGACCTTTCTGGAAATACTCTGTCAGACATTCATCAACACAAGTCATCCTCATTCACTTAGAATGTCACATCGTCATACCCGCCAAATCAGAAATTGATTTATCCAAAAGTAACACGGGTATACAGCTTAGAGAAACGAATTCCTCCGCCACCAAACGTGAATACGTTTGAACAGATCAACTTACGCGATCCATTGGATATACTCTGTCAGACCTTCGTCCATACAAGTTGTCCTGGGATTGGACAAACCGAAGGCACTATTCAGTATATCCATCTTAGTCACTGTTATCTAAGACTTATACAACAGCCCTTGCATTTTACTCCGTCTTCAGTTATCTTTGGCATATACGATTTGCAACGCTTATGCCAATACAGAGTGGTTCTTTGGATAATAATCCAACCGGTCTCTCCATATTAACAACGTTAAAATGGTCAAAACTTCGATAGTCTGTGAGTTAACTATCAAAGAAAAACAAGTCTGCAAACAACGATATTATTTCCAGATGGAAATTTAATCGAACAAACATCATTTAACATTAATCTCTTTAGTTCGTTTATTTACTTATCTTCTGTTTCCCTATATTCTAAATTCTTATTTTCTTTTATCAGAAAACATTTCTGATTCTCGTTTGGAAAACATTTCCAAAACTCCTTTACGATCAAACCTCACCATTTCTTAGTCAAGAAGGAAGTCACTCAAGTTGGGGTATAATTACCTCTCAGACCTTAACTGAACAGCGTTATAACTTCGAAATAGTCAAAGTTTATCTTTTAATCTTTAACAACTTCTTTACGCGTTTCTCGGATTCAATTTTACTAATCCACTTCTATATTTAAAACATTGGTTATAACGATAACGTTATAATCCCTACTTTCGAATTATCTAACTTTAATTATAACTTCTATTCTTATTAGTGAATAATTAACCTAACACTTATTTATTTATAAATAAATAAATCTCTATTTAAACACTGGAAAGTATAAGTACTTTTCCGAATTCGATATAATCGAATTCGCCGATTAACTCTCTTCGAGAAATCTCTATTTGATTAACTCTTCTTCGAATAACCTATATTCGATTAACTCCTTTCGATGAAACTAACATTGATAACTCCTTTCGATGAAACTAACATCGACTAATTTAACTCGGCGAACTTAACTCAACTAACTCGACTTACTTGGTTCGACCAATTCGATTCGATTAACTAGGCTCGACTAACTTGGTTTATTTAACTCAACTTGATTAACTCCTATCGAATAACTAATATTCGATTTAACTCCATTCGTTTGACTCTATATCGCAGCGATCACAAATGGTTACACCTGATTCTAGCAGGAAACATCCGACCGCCTTGGGCTATATACAGCCCTGCGAATTACGCTAGCAGTCGTACGAAATGACAACTTACCCTGAATACTATGTTTGACTAACTCTGTCTCAAATAACTATATTTGATTAACTCTAGTTCGTTTTAACTCTAATTGATTAACTCTAACTGATTAACTCTAACTCGATCAACTCGACTTGATTAACTCGACTTACTTAACTCAACTGGTTAACTTGACTTACTTAACTCACTGGTTAACTTTACTTACTTTACTCACTAGTTAACTTGACTTGCTTAACCCAACTGGTTAACTTGACTTACTTAACCCAACTGGTTAACTTGACTTACTTAACCCAACTGGTTAACTTGACTTACTTAACCCAACTGGTTAACTTGACTTGCTTAACCCAACTGGTTAACTTGACTTACTTAACTCACTGGTTAACTCGACTTACTTAACTCCTTTCGAATAGCATATTCGTTTTACTAACTTTCGAATACCATATTCGATTTACTCCCTTCGAATACCATATTCGATTTAACTCCTTTCGAATACCATATTCGATTCACTTTATTCACTTTATAAAGATTTCCTTTTTAACAACGTTTTATTCATTTGAAAAGATTTACTTTTAAATAACGGTTCTACACTTTAAAAATGATTTCCTTTTTATAACGTTTCCTTTTCAATTCTATTTGTAAATGGTTTACAAATATTTCCTTTTCAAATTTATTCTTGAAATATTCTAACTCCTTAAATTCTCTGAAAAATTCGCCATAACCTCCTTTGTAACGGGAGCATCGGGAAAATCCCCAAACCCGCCACATAGGCCTTTCCACTCAAAAGAAAATGTTTCGAAATTATTTTCTTTTTCTATATATCTCCTATTTATAAATATTCCAATTTATAAACATTTCTTATTTATAAATATCCACTTTATAAATATCTCTTATTTATAAATATCCCATTTTATAAATATTCTATTTTCAATATCACTTTGAAAATCCCTTTATCAACATTTCGGTATGTTATGGTATTCAATCATATCAAATCACGATGTTCAATATCGTCCAAACACATATAATCGCCCACAGATTTTATATCACATCATATAACAATATATGAAAAACAATAAAATAACTGTTGAGGAATCCAGTCGGATTCCTCCAACCTGTCTCCCTGCATCCACAGATGTTACACAATAAAATCAACATCACTTTCAGTTCCATATAATATATTTTGATAGCAGAATCAATATCTAAATATTTAACGCTTTATATATATATATATATATATATTTATATATATATATAATTTCCACTAACTGACTAGCAGTTCAATCAATCAGTCAACACACAGTCAATCAGACAATTTCTAACAGTTCTAAAAATACAACATGAAATTATAAACTGTTCAGAGTTAGTGAGGTTTACTCACATTTTTCGTTCATCGTTAAAGAACGATAAACTGTTATTTGATTTGAATCAAACAATTTATTTCGCCATGATTTCATACGAGCCCCAATCCACTTCCAGTCAGCTTCATTGTGAAGCTCTCGTCCATACGGTCCCAACGCAACTTACGGTTCATCAATCTGATATCGTACGTAGAAGTTATCGCATTTACAAGGTTGTATATATTATTGAAATTAAAACTAAACTAATTTATGGTAAGCGGGCCTCACCCTTGTCATTCGGCCCAACACTCCTTCCAGACCCAAACCCATGTAAATCCCTTCTTCCCCTTAGAAGAACTCGGCCTCGTTGAAACTTTTTCCCTCTTCATCATTAACATCGTTTCTTCCAGACTTCTCCTTCTTCCACCCCTGTTGTGCTTTAACCATTTGCAACCCATGACTACTCTTGTACTTTGTAAAAACGAAAACAAAACAAAACACCCAATAAACCCGAGCACTTCCTGATACCAAACTCATCACACATATATATAAACTCTTCACTTACCATAAGAATACCCAGCTCCTTGTACGTAACACCACTCCTCCCCATATCATGTTCTCATCATAACACTTCACACACTGCTGCGCCACTCCAATCGACCCAACATCCTCAACAAATTCATCGGACCAGCAAACGCATCTGCCCTTCACTGCATCCAAGCACTCCTCAATATGTCAGTCCATTTCTGGCATCCCACTTTCAACAATCACTCACTACAGATCTATACTGCCTACTTATCTAACTGTTGAACCCCAAACACTACTCCACTCACTATGTTTTAACGTCGAAGTATCAGACTACATAGTCAACGCATGAACCCCCTCCTGTAAATTTCGACTTTGACACAGTAACAGTAAAACACATCCAAATCATACGAATACTGTTTCAAGATGATGTCGCACTCTTGACAGTAAATCGCCTTTCACCAGAAACTCCGCTCCGTTGCCCGTTCAACCTCCGACACCCCTCAATAAATCACGATCCGTGCCCCAACCTAACGCGTTCTATTTGAGCTTCAGAAAAGACACGCATCGCAGATGAATTTAAAAAGGAAAGGAAGACACTCGAATTCCAAGGTCTCAACTTCCGTATTTGGGGGAAATTTTTCTTCGGTTTGATTTCAAGGTTATGGATTTCAATAGAAGAGGAGGTAAAGCAGTCGGCTTCCTGCTGTTTTTGTTTGCAAAAGGAATACACTAGGAGAAGCTTTGATTTGGAAGGCAGTGGCCATTTTCCCTTTTTGATTTCTTACGGTTTCCAGAAAAATTGTTGGCGGCTGAAGGAATGAGGGTGCGTTGACTTTTCTTTAGGTTTAGAAAAGTTACGTATATTTATAGGGTTATGGGTAGCTTGAAATGTAAGCTAAGTATTTTTTATTCTTATTTATCTCGATCATTTAACACTCTTTAAATTCCTATGATCACATAAAATACCCAAAAATCACGAAAATGGACTTGCAGCTACAGTTCAACATTACGGTCCCAACGAAACTGGTTTCATCAAATTCCGACTCCGTTTGCTCACACAGCGTATTTTTAAAGGTCAAAATACTGACTGTTTTTCACTCTAAAAATCCGTACGGCCACACACTGACTCTAAAAATCATGGAAATTGACATCTAGTAATAATTTGATGTTGCGGATCCAACAAAATTAGTTTCGTCGAATTCCGACTTCGATTGCAAAAGTGGCTATTTTTAAAGCTCTGAATGACCCATTTAAATATATAAATATATTTAAATATAATTAAATTAAATATAAATAAATTTATATTATCGTATATCTTCACCGAGGAATTATATACAGCTCCAGTATAATTATATACTCGCTATTTCGACTCCAGATTGAATCGATATTCAATTTACATTGAAAATCCTTTTATAACGTATATAAAGTGTTACGAATTATAAAGGAATTCCACAGCGACTTTTCTGAAATTTGATTTCGACATAAATCAAAATCTACATGACAAAATCCCGATTTTTCTCTTCCACCAGAAAGATATACTCCACCAGCTCCAAACGTTTCTTGTTTCACAGAAATCCGGCTTAAAACGTATCATGTACATTCAGTTGAAGTTCAAATTGCCAAATAGCGAACTGCCGCGCCATTTCAAGCTCGATTTTAATTATAATATAATTCTACGTTCAAACTGACATCGATTGAATATATTCGTCAATATACTTTAACTCTAAGTTGAATTAAATATAAGGGACGACTCCGTTCATAGAATATTGTGATTTCCAATATTTTTGATTATTTCTGAATTAAATATACTATTTAATTATTTAATTAAATTAATTATTCCATATTATTTAATTAAACCTCTATTTAATTCACTACATCACTATTTATATAATTAAATAAATAAATTATACCCTTGGAAAATGCGGGTCATTACAGTTAGTAGGGCTATAAATTTTGTACGAATGTTCGATGTCCACTCGTGTCCATGACCGAAATACGTCCGTTCGAGTCCGTCTGATTTTCATCTGGGATACGAATTAGGACAACAAAATTGGTACAAGAAAAAAATCACATTCAGTCCAAATTCGTCTGAATTTCTTGTAATTTGATATATAGTTGAAAGAAGTCTAATAAAAAGTATAAAATTTGATGTAAATAGGCATGTCTGACCAGGTCCGTTCGTGTTTGTATCCGAAAAACATATGTCCGTGTCCAATCAGTTTTATTTAGGACATGTGCTAGGACAACAAAATTTGTACGAGAAAATTTTTGGTCTGGTCCATGTCCAGTTCGGTCTGATTCTATTTATAATAGAAACTAAGCACACCTCTGTTCAGTCCAACCGATTTACACCCATAAATGTCAGATATCCATCCATGCAAATTATCCAGGAACATGACAAATCGAAGGTACTCTTTTTCTACATCCTGTCAGGAAAATCCCTAAGATAAGTAACAAGAAGTCCTCGCATCATGCAGAATCCCAAAATGCAGGGATTGTTGCTACAAGTGTAATCCTAGTAGCTAACCAGAGACGTCAAGAAGAAGTCCTTTCCATTTTTAAGATCTACGCCTTCAAATTCTCTAAGTATGCATAAGCATACCTACAAATTCACTCTCGAATGCAAAGTCGGTTCGAAGTTATTTTTGATCCATTTCTGATCTTGGTCCTCGAACCAACACGTTATAAGTTAAATGGGAATTTGTTGATAGTCGGTTCTTTAACTATCAATCTAAATTTGTATAGTTAAGTACATCGGCAACATAGACCCTTTTAATTGAACCATTCATATAAATCATTTCATCGATTATTAAAAATCGGTTCCATATACTTATCTCCACGGTATAAGTATATTCACAGATCTCTTGTTTATGTTACTTTGAAAACCATAACGTACTCTTATCTCCTTAGAATAAATGTATTCACAAAACACTGCTATTTTCACTATTTAGAAAATACTGCTATATACCTAATTAGATTACATAAGTATAATCACAATTCAAATCTAGGCCAAACAATGTCATAAGATACATTGTTTTACTATAAAACCCAATCGGTTTTATTCAACTTCTAAACTTTGAAAATTAAAGTTTATAACATCACTTAAGGAAATAATAAGTTAATTTCCAACATCGGTTTTCGTTTTCAAACCCGTATCATTTCTTGGATAATATTGATGTTGTTCAAGTTAGGGTATTTTATTTACCTCCCGGACCTTGACTCAACAACATTCGCATCTTCAAGATAAATAGAAGTTTGTTAACGCAAAACCTGACGTCCAGTAGATATTACAGTAAGTTCCATTTACTATTCAATTCAAATAAGGTTTGAAAATCACTTCCTACATTTGAAAATCTTATTTCAATTAGCATCACTTCTACTTAATTCAAATATTAAGTAAACCATTTTAAAATTATCACATTAGTTCTAAATCTCTTTTATAAAACTTGTTTATAAAAATCTTTTTTCTTAAAACACGATCTCAATTTCTCTTATCAACTTCAAACCCAATCAAACCTTCTTTTAGTTCAATTCAAATCACTTAAACTTATCTGAAATCAAATTAAATCATTTTTATAAACTCTTTATGAATACTTACTTTTCATAAATTTCAATTCTGAAATTCAATATAAATTTTGCTTTGTTTTACAAGTTCAACAAAACTGTTTATTAAACTTGTTCAAAACACTGAAATCACTTATAAACTCAATTAATTATAAAACAGGGTTTTATAACTTCATAAAACTTCAATATAAAACGTAGTAAAGTGTTATCGCTCGAAATCTTCAATTATAAATCTTATTTATATTGCTTCAAAAAATATTTTATAATTCAAATATAAAATCCAACTATAAATATTGATCTATTTATAAAACTATTATCTTATATAACTTGTATGAAACAAATCGAAAACCTTGCATTTGTTATAAAAATAAATTTTATAACTTCAACTTAGTCAATTCACCTAATGACGAATCAACGTCTTAAAAAGATAGATTATAGACCATCTATTGTCAATCACTTAACAATACTGTTTATTGGTTAAATACACCTTAGTGTTGAAATTAAATTCAATAAGCATCATCCAAATCACATTTTAATGTTACTTAGGTTAGACGATTCATATGTGTCAAATATGAAAATAAGTAACATCTAAAACATTGAGGAATCCTGTTGGATCCCTCCAACCCAACCCCTTGCATCGTAGCCCATATATCAAATTATATATGTGTGTGTGTGTATTAGATAATCTAATCTAATTCATTTAAGATAATTCATCCCCTTAACAGTAGGTAGTGTTAAAGGTCATCCATTCACAGACGAGGATTTTATATCAACAACCACTAAAAAGCAATAAATCATCCAAACACACAATTTATATACAAACAATAACGAATATTATTATACAAAATAATAACATTCCAATTATTTTAGGAAGAGTAAGAATTAACTCACCATCTATTCCAATTTGACGATTTTGCGTTGTTTTATCTAATTTCAAACAAGCGTTTAAAATTAGATAAAATTCCGAATAGCTCCAAACCGATCCAAACCAGATCCTACATGTAGTATTTTTCGATACGATTCCAACGGATCTTGTTTCGCTTGAATCTGATCAAGTTAACAAGTCATAATTTTTAAAAGCTTGAACATATATTAAAACATCACTAACTGAAACGACCCGAACTTCCCCGGTCTCCGAAGAGAAGAGAAAGGACGAATTGTTTTGAGAACACGACAAAATAGAACGCAGACGGGAGAACATTTCATTGTATATTACAACAATTCCATCAGAATACAAGAATATACAGAGTATAAATGAATATTACACAGAAATATCAGAGATTTAAATTACATTTAAATACATAGCAGCGGAAAATAATACAATACACAACTAGAAGAGATATACGGATACAAAGCTTTCCGGATATCATTCCAGCTGTAAACCAGGATCCTGTGAATATAAATCTGCAAAACCAAAACTACTAGCTGCCCGTGTCAAAATAAGGGCACCCAGAGTTTAGGTTAAAACAATAAACTCCAGATCAGTCATGGGACTGGTGTGAGAACTAAAACAGTTATTTAAAACTTTACTTTAAAGCTAGGTAAATCAAGGGACCACGCCGTATAACACGGAACAGGTTTCCTCCCAAGGATACCAGTGCATAAAACAACAGCGCAATGCTAAATAAGGAAAAATGAAGCTATTATAAGACCCAGGTCCTATCACACAATGCAACGCAAGCCGGGGGATAGGGTTTTCCCTTATAATAGCCAAACATGCTTGATACGTTTAAAACAAATCATTTGATACTATTATAAGTGCATAGTGTATAAAACAACTTCAAATCATAAGTCTCAATCATAGGCGGCATGGGTACCATATATCATGTCGCCATACGAGGCTCTACAAATAAAACCGCAAATGTCACGTATTTGGAAATTGGGTTATCATTTATGGTATGAACCGAGGCTAGGGATCGTCCTCACCGATTCGAGACGCTCTAGTCCACCCCTCAGGAACAGCTGCAACTGCACCTTGGATCGTCAGGGCCGGTCCACCGATGTGGATTATAATGCCTGAATAATACGTTTCTCCACCCTATGGGGTGTAAATGAGCCAATAAATGACTCCAACGGACCCGGATCGTCCGATCAAACCGAGGAGCCTCGTAACAGCAACAACCACATAATTCAAACTCGTCAGGGCGTGTAAGACCACTGACGCCACTTCTAACTAGAAAGAAAACGCATGTCCCCTCTGAGGTCCTTCTCCCGTTTGTGGTTCATACCGGGTGTGAAACTCGCGAATCAAACGTTACACAAATCTATGCCACAAAGGCCTTGCTTTGATCATCAACCACAAGACTTTGCTTTTCAAAAGAAGCCTTGATCATTTGCCACTTAGGCATGCCACATAGGCAATTCATTCCATGCAATGGATATCCACCAATATATAACCCCTGAGCTCGTACGTCTCAGAGAAGGGCGTTAAGCAAGAGAATAAATTCTCCGCCGCCAAACAGATATATATTTAATAGAAATCAATCACATAGACTGAAATCCAATGTCAGACACACAGTCCATTGACAAGTCCGTTCTGGGTTTGAACGAAACCGGAGGCACCTAGTAACCTGCGTATCCATCGATCTCCAAATACGTCTAGACGATCACCAACTGTTTCCATCTTCTTGGGTGTACATCCCAATCAAGATCATCAGTAATCACCCAAACGACATGAAGACCTCCGGTCTTTGACCACCGTCTTCATCTTCGACTTATCGTCGTATCAGTTATTCAGAATGGGATAAACCCGGAATTTCCGAATAACTCGCGTATATTTTAAATAAGTGTTACACAAACTCAACATACGCCTCATTCTAATTCATCAGTCACTAACCGTAAATTAACAAGAGAATAATTCCCCAAATATTAACCCCGAAGGCCGAAACCAACATCAGATCAATATTCAGAAAACCATTCTGCTTAGCTAACCGACAGTTAGTTTCTAAATTTCACATTCATAGGGAAAGGTTCCCATTAATTTTATCAAAGATAAATCCCTTGAATTTATTCTTTAATCTTCTTTTGAATATCAATTTAACTAGTCGGGTTTAACGAACCTTACCGAAGTAATCATTTGTTTTAATTTCCCAATCCCAACCTATTCATCCCATGAAGTAAAACTGGTTATACTTCATATCTAACACCACGGTGTTATCGGAAAATTCAATTACCATTTCACGTTTAAATCCAATTAAAGATTTAACTATCGCCTGGAGAAAAATTGGTGATACTCCATTCTCGATCTCTTCAATCTAATTAAAGATTCATTAAAACTCCACTTAGTTTTAATCTGTGACTGGGTTAAAGAATCAGTGTCATTTAAAACTCGGATCACGATAAACCCAAAATCACATCACATTTCAATCAGTTCCTAACCGTAAATTAGCAAGTGAGCAATTCCCTAAGTATTAACCCCGAAGGCCGAAACCAACATCAGATAAATACCTCTGAAACCATTCAACTTAACTAATCTCCAGTTAGTTTCTGATTTTCTTAACTCCTTTAGGTCTAAGAGCAGTATTATTGAAGATACCGTTCACGACAACCCAAAATCACGTTCCATTAATTATCGGGTTAAAGAACAAGTGTCATTTAAAACACTGTTCACGATAAACCCAAAAATCAATACCAATTCAATTCCAATTAAATATTATTTAATTGGTACACTTCATTAAATCTAAATAAAAAGATTTAATCTTCTCTCTACTGGGTTCAAGAACAGTGTTAATAAAGACACCATTCACGACAAACCCAAATCACATTTGACATTAAATACAAGGCTCTAAATAGAAAATATACCGGCTTATATTCAATATCAAATTCTACGGCCAACAAATATCGTATTGGAAATAACGATATATATATCTTTCAGATTCCCATAACTATATCTGTATCATCACGAAATCCAACATCGAAATATTCCGAAGATAATTTCGATTCAAATCCATTCCAAAATAATTATTGGAAATTCTGGTTATTTTCAAAACAATTTCAAATCCAATTTATTTATTTAAAAATAAATAGAATTATAATTCTAGTTCAAAACTAGTTCATTTCGATAAAAATCTATTTTTATCTTTTCAAATATATAGTTTTTCATCCCAAATCTTCACAAATCATTTCTTATGATTTTACACAAATTATTACTATTTTTAATAATTTTATCAAGGCCCGTACAGTCGATTTCCATCAACGGCCATCGAACTGCACTTATAGCGACCTTTTTCAAATTTGATTTGGACATAATTCCAAATCCAACCGTTAGATTTCAAGAATCTAATATTCGTTAGAAAGCTCTTTTCGATACGAACCCAAGGGTTCCGGTTTTAGGAGAATCCGACGGTCGGATCTCCCGTAATATCCGTTCGAAGTCAATGGTCGAAATTCGCGAACTGCCGCGGCGCGGCGCGTTCTATTCAGGCCATTATATTATATATAATATATATAATATATACTTCATCGATTTCCTTTTAAAACGTATTATATAAATCGTTTTTAAATTCGTTTTCAAAATGTTTTCAACCTCTTTTCAAATTCAAATCAAAATTGAATTTTTCCTCATAAATTCGATTTAAATTCATTTCAAATTGATTTCAATTCAAATTGATTTCTAATTCAATTTCAGTTCGTTTTCAATTCAATTCAATTTCAATTCGAATTCATTTATATTCAATTTCAATTCGAATTCATTTATATTCAATTTCAATTCGAATTCATTTCTTTTCAAAATATCAGATTTTGAAATCACCTTCGATATTCATTAAAAAAATGAATAAAATCGATATAAATATCGTTCACGTCAAAATGACGTCAATCTAATCAACACGGCTTCATATATTTCTATTTACAAATATTCTATTTCAAATATTTCTATTTCAAGACTGGAATGAGGCCCAATCAATTACCGTATAATGTTAATTATATGGATTTTCTACAACACATGTATACAATAACAACGATGAATAATCAACCATCATCCAAAGTGCATTCTACACCGTATAAGCATCAAATATAAATATTTAACGCTCATAACAGTCTGTCAATCAATCGATCGACATACAACTAACTATTGGGATTAGTGTATGTCATATATCACCCCAATACCCGTGTGGGGTTTCAAACAATCAAACACAAATTTTATTTGTGCAGTTGGGCGATGTGTAAAATTTACCGTCCCAATCAATATCAGTCAAATGTGTGTATATAAACAAATCGTTCGATTTGTTTATATTAATTTGTTTCACTTCATATACACGTTAAAAATTCTATTTTTAACTATAAAATATTTTCCACTATAAAATATTTTATTTCGTTACACATCACATCACACAATCAACTACACATCAAAATCAAACAAACAAGCATACAAGCCGTCCATGGTCTGTGGACGAGGGGTGTCGGGTGCTACTAAACACCGTCTGCATCCTAGTATATATTTTTACTAGAAAATTAAATTAAAAGGTGAGAAGTTCTCACAGATAAGCTAAACCAAACGCCACGACTCTTCTTATGCAGGAAATCTTCACCTTTTCGTCCCTTGTCACCTTCGTTGCCCGTATTCACTACATATATAAAAAATCACATTTTTACTTCGCTATTCAATATATAAAAATCGAATTTTTACTTTGCTATTCAATATATAAAAATCGAATTTTTTACTTCGCTATTCAATATATGAAAATCGAATTTTTACTTCGCTATTCAATATATAAAAATCGAATTTTTACTTCGTTGTTCAATATATAAAAATCAAATTTTTACTTCGCTATTCAATATATAAAAATCGAATTTTTACTTCGCTATTCAATATATAAAAATCGAATTTTTACTTCGCTATTCAATATATAAAAATCGAATTTTTACATCGCTATTCAATATATAAAAATCGAATTTTTACTTCGCTATTCAATATATAAAAATCGAATTTTTACTTCGCTATCCAATATATAAAAATCGAATTTTTACTTTGCTATTCAATATATAAAAATCGAATTTTTACTTTGCTATTCAATATATAAAAATCAAATTTTTACTTTGCTATTCAATATATAAAAATCGAATTTTTACTTCATCATTATAAAAATCACCTTTTTATTTTAACGTATATATAATAAAAATCAGATTTTTATTTCGCCACATATATAAAGATCAAATTTTTATCATCATACCTATATAAAAATTATATTTTTAACTTTACTGTATTATAAAAATTATATTTTTATACTTCTTCATGATTAAAAAATTATATTTTTAATACTCCACATTAATAAAAATCATATTCTTATTATCTATACTATATAAAAATCGAATCTTTTCTATATGTAAAATTCCTATAAAATCTCCTCTTTCATATTCATATAAATAAATAAAACTAAGCTTTATATCTAAAAATGAATAAAACTTACAGCGTTGAGAAGGGGGGAATTGTTGTAGTCATTGGTGGCGTCGGAGATCAAGGAGGTGGCGGAGGGGGGTCGCGCGCGTCGGTGAGGTGTGGGGCCTAGCGGAGGGGCGAACGACAATTGGTAGTGGTGCGGTTTTGGAAGGGCTCCGCGATTTTCGTTTGTGGAGGAGGAGAGAGGGAGGAAGGGGAGGAGAGGGGGTAGTCGGAGAAGAAGGCGCGGCGGGGGGGGCCAGCGCGATGGAGGGTGGCGCGCACTAGGGTTCGATGGTTGGAGGGAATCGGGTTTTTTTTCTGAAAAGGGGGGAGGGAGTTAATCGAAGAAAATAAAAGGAAGGGGGGTTAGTGAAAAGGTTTTATATTTTATATTTATTTTTAATTTTTAAATCCATGAAGGTTGATTTTTAATTCGAACACCAAATGAGGCCCAACGACTGTCGTCCATAGCTAATTACCCCCATTCCGAACACAACGGGATATGTATCGCAAGCTGATTCGATCGTTTCGATCAGTTTTCGTCAAAATCAACATATAACTCTATATATTGAATTTTGAATGCGCATTTCAATTTACTGGGGTCACCTACTAACTCGTAAAATTCCAGAAAAATATTTTCTGGCTTTGTATTGACGATACGGTCCTAACCAAACTAGTTCCGTCGAATTCTGAGACCGTTTGAAAAATGGCCATTTTCCAGTCGATTAAATTCAACTGAAACTGGTCAAACGCGTTTTCCTTTGCCACGCTCACATATTGATTCGAAAAATTATGAAATTTGAAACCTAGCAATAATTTGACATCACGGATCCAACAAAAGTGGTTTCGTCGAGATCCGAGGTCGTTTGCAAAATTCCCATTTTTAAGGGCCTGAATTCCATAGCGACTATTCAGAATTTTAAACTGGGCATATCTTTGGATTCCCGCTATGAAATTTTGACTTTTTGGATTCGTTGGAAATATATTCCCAATTAGATTCTATTATTTTTGGTTTCACTAAAATCCGGTTTATTTTGAATCCTGCACATCCATTTGAAGTTTGAAATCGAATTATCGAACTACCGCGCCATTTTCAATTCCTTTTATAAGTATAAATAAATATTTATATTCTATCGTCAATTCAAACGAATATATACATTCGAATTATATTCAAAATAAATTTCTCGTCGATATTATTTAAAATAATTCATTTTAAATATTCAAAATTCGCTAAAATTGCCAAAATAAAAATTTTAAATTGGCCCAGATTTCCGGGTTATTACAATCTCCCCCACTTAAAACTTTTCGTCCTCGAAAAGGAACAAAGCCGAAAGTGGTTTCATTAATCAGCTCAACTTTCGTTATTTTGATTACGGCTCAAGTTCTTCAACTTTTCAGTTTCTAAGAACTTTTCAAATTTTTCAAAAATTTGGCTAACACCCTAAATTTTTGAAAAATTTCGCCATAACCTCCCCTGCACCGGGAGCACGGGAAAATCCCGAAATTGCCATACAGGCCTTCTGATCTCAAAAATGAAAAGAAAAAGCCAAGCGGCTAGCCAATCGGCTCATAAAATCATCATCACCCAAACAAAACAGTAAAATATGATAAACATGTACCTATTTGTCGGGAAAACAAATTTTATTCTCTGCTCTAGCCTCCTTGCTATGACCTGTTCAATGTAAGTACATGTATATGCAAGCAAATGCAACCAAATTTTCAATACAATTTACTATTTGGTTCAATTGGCTAAATGGTTAAAAATTCCAAACAAATAACCAAACAACACAAACATCAATCAATTAGTTGGTTATCATTTCAAATGCATAACTTTGATATATAGTCAAAAATCAGATTTTTGATGCCAAATCACAACAATAAGCCCTATCTAGTTTCGGTTCTCACACCAGTCTAATGGAAATATAGAAATCTCACTTTCGTTACTCGAAAATAAATACTGGCGACGGTGCCCCATCACCAGAATTATCCCCGGGCAACTAGAGTATGATTCTATAACTATCCAGTATATTAAAACTTCGAATACACGTTTGCAAGACGCATATGCAAAATCTTTATATATCGGATTGTCCAAATTCAATGTAAATAACTATTCAAATACGTATATGGTTTAAAATTTCAAAAAAAAAGTTGTTTTCATTAGGAAAATATACTCTTCACACTCGTTCTAGGATACTACTGATCCATCTCTGACGAGTCATTCCCATTGGATATTACTAATCCAATTTCTGATGAATTCTTTCGAATAGTTCTAATGTGTCTTGTTCTCTGAACTTTGTAAACCAAAGCTCTGATACCACGATGAAACGACCCGAACTTCCCCGGTCTCCGAAGAGAAGAGAAAGGACGAATTGTTTTGAGAACACGACAAAATAGAACGCAGACGGGAGAAAATTTCATTGTATATTACAACAATTCCATCAGAATACAAGAATATACAGAGTATAATTGAATATTACAAAGAAATATCAGAGATTTAAATTACATTTAAATACATAGCAGCGGAAAATAATACAATACACAACTAGAAGAGATATACGGATACAAAGCTTTCCGGATATCATTCCAGCTGTAAACCAGGATCCTGTGAATATAAATCTGCAAAACCAAAACTACTAGCTGCCCGTGTCAAAATAAGGGCACCCAGAGTTTAGGTTAAAACAATAAACTCCAGGTCAGTCATGGGACTGGTGTGAGAACTAAAACAGTTATTTAAAACTTTACTTTAAAGCTAGGTAAATCAAGGGACCACGCCGTATAACACGGAACGGGTTTCCTCCCAAGGATACCAGTGCATAAAACAACAGCGCAATGCTAAATAAGGAAAAATGAAGCTATTATAAGACCCAGGTCCTATCACACAATGCAACGCAAGCCGGGGGATAGGGTTTTCCCTTATAATAGCCAAACATGCTTGATACGTTTAAAACAAATCATTTGATACTATTATAAGTGCATAGTGTATAAAACAACTTCAAATCATAAGTCTCAATCATAGGCGGCATGGGTACCATATATCATGTCGCCATACGAGGCTCTACAAATAAAACCGTAAATGTCACGTATTTGGAAATTGGGTTATCATTTATGGTATGAACCGAGGCTAGGGATCGTCCTCACCGATTCGAGACGCTCTAGTCCGCCCCTCAGGAACAGCTGCAACTGCACATTGGATCGTCAGGGCCGGTCCACCGATGTGGATTATAATGCCTGAACAATACGTTTCTCCACCTTATGGGGTGTAAATGAGCCAATAAATGACTCCAACGGACCCGGATCGTCCGATCAAACCGAGGAGCCTTGTAACAGCAACAACCACATAAGTCAAACTCGTCAGGGCGTGTAAGACCACTGACGCCACTTCTAACTAGAAAGAAAACGCATGTCCCCCCTGAGGTCCTTCTCCCGTTTGTGGTTCATACAGGGTGTGAAACTCGCGAATCAAACGTTACACAAAGCTATGCCACAAAGGCCTTGCTTTGATCATCAACCACAAGACTTTTCTTTTCAACAGAAGCCTTGATCATTTGCCACTTAGGCATGCCACGTAGGCAATTCATTCCATGCGATGGATATCCACCAATATATAACCCCTGAGCTCGTACGTCTCAGAGAAGGGCGTTAAGCAAGAGAATAAATTCTCTGCCGCCAAACAGATATATATTTAACAGAAATCAATCACACAGACTGAAATCCAATGTCAGACACATAGTCCATTTACAAGTCCGTTCTGGGTCTGAACGAAACCGGAGGCACCTAGTACCCCGCTTATCCATCGATCTCCAAATACGTCTGGACGATCACCAACTGTTTCCATCTTCTTGGGTGTACATCCCAATCAAGATCATCAGTAATCACCGAAACGACGTGAAGACCTCCGGTCTTCGACCACCGTCTTCATCTTCGACTTATCATCGTATCAATTATTCAGAATGGGATAAACCCGGTATTTCCGAATAACTCGCGTATATTTTAAATAAGTGTTACACAAACTCAGCATACGCCTCATTCCAATTCATCAGTCACTAACCATAAATTAACAAGAGAATAATTCCCCAAATATTAACCTCGAAGGCCGAAACCAACATCAGATCAATATCCAGAAAACCATTCTGCTTAGCTAACCGATAGTTAGTTTCTAAATTTCACATTCATAGGGAAAGGTTCCCATTAATTTTATCAAAGATAAATCCCTTGAATTTATTCTTTAATCTTCTTTTGAATATCAATTCAACTAGTCGGGATTAACGAACCTTACCGAAGTAATCATTTGTTTTAATTTCCCAATCCCAACCTATTCATGCCATGAAGTAAAACTGGTTATACTTCATATCTAACACCATGGTGTTATCGGTAAATTCAATTACCATTTCACGTTTAAATCTAATTAAAGATTTAACTATCGCCTGGAGCAAAACTGGTGATACTCCATTCTCGATCTCTTTAATCTAATTAAAGATTCATTAAAACTCCACTTAGTTTTAATCTGTGACTGGGTTAAAGAATCAGTGTCATTTAAAACACGGTTCACGATAAACCCAAAATCACATCACATTTCAATCAGTTCCTAACCGTAAATTAGCAAGTGAGCAATTCCCTAAGTATTAACCCCGAAGGCCGAAACCAACATCAGATAAATACCTCTGAAACCATTCAACTTAACTAATCTCCAGTTAGTTTTTGATTTTCTTAACTCCTTTAGGTCTAAGAACAGTATTATTGAAGATACCGTTCACGACAACCCAAAATCATGTTCCATTAATTATCGGGTTAAAGAACAAGTGTCATTTAAAACACTGTTCACGATAAACCCAAAAATCAATACCAATTCAATTCCAATTAAATATTATTTAATTGGTACACTTCATTAAATCTAAATAAAAAGATTTAATCTTCTCTCTACTGGGTTCAAGAACAGTGTTAATAAAGACACCATTCACGACAAACCCAAATCACATTTGACATTAAATACAAGGCTCTGAATAGAAAATATACCGGCTTATATTCAATATCAAATTCTACGACCAACATATATCGTATTGGAAATAACGATATATATATGTTTCAAATTCCCATAACAATATCTGTATCATCACGAAATCCAACATTGAAATATTCCGAAGACAATTTCGATTCAAATCCATTCCAATATAATTATTGGAAATTCTGGTTATTTTCAAAACCATTTCAAATCCAATTTATTTATTTAAAAATAAATAGAATTATAATTCTAGTTCAAAACTAGTTCATTTCGATAAAAATCTATTTTTATCTTTTCAAATATGGAGTTTTTCATCCCAAATCTTCACAAATCATTTCTTATGATTTTACACAAATTATTACTATTTTTAATAATTTTATCAAGGCCCATACAATCGATTTCCATCAACAGCCATCGAACTGCACTTACGGCGACCTTTTTCAAATTTGATTTGGACATAATTCCAAATCCAACCGTTAGATTTCAAATTTCTAATATTCGATAGAAACCTCTTTTCGATACGAACCCAACGGTTCCAGTTTTAGAAGAATCTGACGGTCGGATCTCCCGTAATATCCGTTCGAGTCAATGGTCGAAATTCGTGAACTGCCGCGGCGCGGCGCGTTCTATTCAGGCCATTATATTATATATATAATATATACTTCGTCGATTTCCTTTTAAAACGTGTTATATAAATCGTTTTTTAATTCGTTTTCAATACGATTTCAACCTCTTTTCAAATTCAAATCAAAATTGAATTTTTCCTTATAAATTCGATTTAAATTCATTTCAAATTGATTTAAATTCAAATTGATTTCTAATTCAATTTCAGTTCGTTTTCAATTCAATTCAATTCAATTTCAATTCGAATTCATTTATATTCAATTTCAATTCGAATTCATTTATATTCAATTTCAATTCGAATTTCAATTCTTTTCAAAATATCAGATTTTGAAATCACTTTCGATATTCATTAAAAAAATATCAATAAAATCGATACAAATATCGTTCACGTCAAAGTGGCGTCAATCTAATCAACACGACTTCATATATTTCTATTTACAAATATTCTATTTCAAATATTTCTATTTCAAATATTTCTTTTTCAAGACTGGAATGAGGCCCAATCAATTACCATATAATGTTAATTATATGGATTTTCTACAACACATGTATACAATAACAACGATGAATAATCAACCATCATCCAAAGTGCACTCTACACCGTATAAGCATCAAATATAAATATTTAACGCTCATAACAGTCTGTCAATCAATCGATCGACATACAACTAACTATTGGGATTAGTGTATGTCATATATCACCCCAATACCCGTGTGGGGTTTCAAACAATCAAACACAGATTTTATTTGTGCAGTTGGGCGATGTGTAAAATTTATTGTCCCAATCAATATCAGTCAAATGTGTGTATATAAACAAATCGTTCGATTTGTTTATATTAATTTATTTCATTTCATATACACGTTAAAAATTCTATTTTTAACTATAAAATATTTTCCACTATAAAATATTTTATTTCGTTACACATCACATCACACAATCAACTACACATCAAAATCAAACAAACAAGCATACAAGCCGTCCATGGTCTGTGGACGACGGGTGTCGGGTGCTACTAAACACCGTCTGCATCCTAGTATATATTTTAACTAGAAAATTAAATTAAAAGGTGAGAAGTTCTCACAGATAAGCTAAACCAAATGCCACGACTCTTCTTATGCAAGAAATCTTCACCTTTTCGTCCCTTGTCACCTTCGTTGCCCGTATTCACTACATATATAAAAATCACATTTTTACTTCGCTATTCAATATATAAAAATCGAATTTTTACTTTGCTATTCAATATATAAAAATCGAATTTTCACTTCGCTATTCAATATATAAAAATCGAATTTTTACTTCGCTATTCAATATATAAAAATCGAATTTTTACTTCGCTATTCAATATATAAAAATCGAATTTTTACTTCGCTATTCAATATATAAAAATCGAATTTTTACTTCGCTATTCAATATATAAAAATTGAATTTTTACTTCCCTATTCAATATATAAAAATCGAATTTTTACTTCGCTATTCAATATATAAAAATCGAATTTTTACTTCGCTATCCAATATATAAAAATCGAATTTTTACTTTGCTATTCAATATATAAAAATCGAATTTTTTACTTTGCTATTCAATATATAAATTCGAATTTTTACTTTGCTATTCAATATATAAAAATCGAATTTTTACTTTGCTATTCAATATATAAAAATCGAATTTTTACTACATCGTTATAAAAATCAACTTTCTATTTCAACGTATATATAATAAAAATCAGATTTTTATTTCGCCACATATATAAAGATCAAATTTTTATCATCATACCTATATAAAAATTATATTTTTAACTTTTCTGTATTATAAAAATTATATTTTTATACTTCTTCATGATTAGAAAATTATATTTTTAATACTCCACGTTAATAAAAATCATATTCTTATTATCTATACTATATAAAAATCGAATCTTTTCTATATGTAAAATTCCTATAAAATCTCCTCTTTCATATTCATATAAATAAATAAATAAATAATACTAACCTTTATATCTAAAAACGAATAAAACTTACAGCGTTGAGAAGGGGGGAATTGTCGCAGTCATTGGTGGCGCCGGAGATCAAGGAGGTGGCCGAGGGGGGTCGCGCGCGTCGGTGAGGTGTGGGGCCTAGCGGAGGGGCGAACGACAATTGGTAGTGGTGCGGTTTTGGGAGGGCTCCGCGATTTTCGTTTGTGGAGGAGGAGAGAGGGAGGAAGGGGAGGAGAGGGGGTAGTCGGAGAAGAAGGCGCGGCGTGGGGGCCAGCGCGATGGAGGGCGGCGCGCACTAGGGTTCGGTGGTTGGAGGGAATCGGGTTTTTTTCTGAAAAGGGGAGAGGGAGTTAATCGAAGAAAATAAAAGGAAGGAGGGGTTAGTGAAAAGGTTTTATATTTATTTTTAATTTTTAAATCCATGAAGGTTGATTTTTAATTCGAACACCAAATGAGGCCCAACGACTGTCGTCCATAGATAATTACCCCCATTCCGAACACAACGGGATATGTATCGCAAGCTGATTCGATTGTTTCGATCAGTTTTCGTCAAAATCAACATATAACTCTATATATTGAATTTTGAACGCGCATTTCAATTTACTGGGGTCACCTACTAACTCGTAAAATTCCAGAAAAATATTTTCTGGCTTTGTATTGACGATACAGATCTAACAAAACTAGTTTCGTCGAATTCTGAGACCGCTTGAAAAATGGCCATTTTCCAGTCGATTAAATTCAACTGAAACTGGTCAAACACGTTTTCCTTTGCCACGCTCACATATTGATTTGAAAAATTATGAAATTTGAAACCTAGCAATAATTTGACATCACGGATCCAACAAAAGTGGTTTCGTCGAGATCCGAGGTCGTTTGCAAAATTCCCATTTTTAAGGGCCTGAATTCCATAGCGACTATTCAGAATTTTCAACTGGGCATATCTTTTTATTCCCGCTATGAAATTTTGATTTTTCGGATTCGTTGGAAAGATATTCCCAATTAGATTCTATTATTTTTGGTTTCGCTAAAATCCGGTTTATTTTGAATCCTGCACATCCATTTGAAGTTTGAAATCGAATTATCAAACTACCGCGCCATTTTCAATTCCTTTTATAAATATAAATAAATATTTATATTCTATCGTCGATTCAAACGAATATATACATTCGAATTATATTCAAAATAAATTTCTCGTCGATATTATTTAAAATAATTCATTTTAAATATTCAAAATTCGCTAAAATTGCCAAAATAAAATTTTTAAATTGGCCCAGATTTCTGGGTTATTACACTAACATAATTTAATTAGTAATCAGTTACCCAAAGCACACTTTAATCCATCTTCTCTAATTAAAAAAAAACCCGATCCTTCTCTACTTCACAGCCATTGCCGACTTTTCCCTCTACCTAAACTCCCTCCATCATTGATGAAATCAATAATGGATTTCACCATTGCCTTCTCTTACTCCTCCTCTTCAAAATGCACCAGTCTTCAGAAGCTCGATCCATCCTTTTAGAACACTACATAGCAACACCTTCGAATGCATATGTACAATTGCGAACTATATAGGCCAGGGATTCCACGAAAATTTGAGTTAAGGTGCTAAACCCCAAGGCAAACCCAAATGATACACTTGGTTTTGCAATCTGTGCTCAAAAATCAAGAATTTCCCAACCCTAGCCACCAAAATACATTTGACATTGTTATCGATGTTAGTAAAAAGGATGTCGCACCCACCATGAAGCACGTATAAGTGAAGATCCACTTATTTTAAACTCAAAACAACTCCGATTGACTTGAAACTAAATCTAATAATAATTAATCACTGCAGATCTTATAAAATTGATTTCACCAAAATCCGAGGCTGTTTGAAAACTGATTATTTTCTTGTGTTAATAAAATCGAATAAATAATTAACCGATTCCAAAACACTCACATTCATCGATAATAATTTTTTATCATCGTTTATCTATTAAATAATAGTAAAGCAGAACATTTTAAAGCTCTCTCCTTATTTGTAGGAGTTTTCTCTTTTCTTCTTCATTCTCTCCATTCTCGATAAATATTTTATTTTTAAATTAGTTTATCACTTTACACTTATTTACTATTTCTCTCACATTATTTTACTTTTTCTGTTGTTTTACGTCTTGATATGAACATTTTAAAGTTTATGATTATTTATTAATAATTAGCTCCTAACATTTTATATTTAAGTCCACATATTTAATTAAGTTAATTACAAAACCCAAAAATTAAGTAATTAAAATAAAGTTAAGGGTAATTAATTTATAAGGACAATTAGAATTAAAAATTTAACCAAAGGACAACGGCCCAATATTTTATTCAGAAGGACAACCACCGCTAATATTTTATTCAGAAGGAAAAAAATCATGAAATCGCGAAATTAAAAATTAAGAAATCATCTTTACTTAGCAACCGATCCAAAATTTTCGTCGTTCCATGCAATCGAACCACAAAAATCTAACGAACAACAAAAATCCATAGCTTCATGTTATTTTCTTGTTCACGGTTTTTAGATATCAATTTCATGCCTGTGTAGGTATCAATTTTATTGTTATTATTGTTTTCAGTTTATGGGTATCGGTTTTGCACTTCAATAGGCATCAGTTTTGTTTTTTATTTATTTACTTATAGTTTTTAGATATTAGTTCCAGGCCTCTATAGGTATCGGTTTTAGTTTTATTATTGTTTTAAGTTTATAGGTATCAGTTTTGCACTACTGTAGGTATCACTTTTGTTTTTTTATTTAGAGCATTGTTATTGACACTCCAAATATTATTAGGGGGGCTAAATATTCTTTTTTTTTAAAATTTTTTTAAGGGGAGTACCAATGAAGAACGTAGCCCATTAACAAATAAATGTAATTTTACCTTATTACCCATTTAGGCTTAATTTCACTCGTCTATTCGTTAATCTAATTTTTAATTGTTAATCAACACTATCAGTTGTGGAGAAATCAAACCCTAACCAAAAAACATGAACGAAAAAGATAAGCATTTTAGGAGGAATAGGATCAAATATTTTTTTGGTCCACATAAATATGCCGAATTTTATAATTACGGAGGCAGTGCACCGAAATGATTAATAATTTTCGACATATCACTGTTGAATACATATAGAATTGATTACGTGCTACATTCGATGCAGTGGTGACGACAGCTTATTTTAATTCGGTCTTCCTTGTCAAGTAAGTTTTTTTTTCTTAAATCTGGTTTGAAGGGGCAATCTAAGAATATTGAGTAGTGTGAAATAATATGTTTCTGTAACCGCTTAACAATTTTTCAAAGAATGGAGTGTTTTTAAAAAATGCCCCCTACCCCCCTTTATTTATTTACTTCTGTGACTAGGTATTAGTTCTGTATCATTGGAGGTGTCATACGATACAAGTGATTAGATCATAACAACATTATATACAAGTGATGAATTAATATCGGTGGGTATTATTGAAAATAAACATTATTTTTGTGAGATTTGAATTGAGTTGATAGGTGTTACTTTTTTAATCAGTGGGTATCAGTTAGAATTAATATTATGTATCAAAAAATTTATTTACCAAAGCAAACAACTCAAAACTGCTACCCACTTAACACAGTTCTGATACACAAAGTCATAAAACTGATAATTAACAAAATATAAAACCAATAGCTAAAAACTGCTATAATATTTAAACGAAAAAGTAATGTAGAAAATGTTTACATCACAACTTGATTGATTAAAATGAAATAAGTTCGACTAGGTTACAAAGTTAATGCAACAGTACAACTACAAAATTAACACAGCAACAAAACCAAATGGAAAACAACATAACATAGTTAATACAACAAAACTGATACCTAAAAAAATATAAAACTGATACCTAAAAACTGATATATTGTTTTTTAAAAAAAAGTGACACAAAAACTATTTACATCACATTTTGATTGATTAAAAAAAACAAGTTCGATTGTAAAACAAAGTTAATGCAACAATACAACTACACAATAAATACGACATCAAAAATATAACAAACAAATATAAAACAGAGTTAATTAAAGAAAAATGATACCTAAAATAATATAAAACTGATACCCAACTGCTGAACAAACAAACATTGAAATTGTGGAACTAACAGAAGCCATGAATCACCTTGAGAAATAGAAAAACCTATTGCAAAAATGAACATTAAACTGAAACGATTATAACAGAAATAAAAATTCAATCGATGTAATCTCGAGAACGATTTCTCAATTGGTGCAAACGAGTTCGAATTTGCAATCTGAAATGGGAGATCAATACAGATGTTTGAAGAGATGTTAGAGATCGAAATATGCACATCTAAAGAATCACGATGGAGATCAATGGCGAAATCCGACAGTTAAGGGAGAAGATGGAATTTTATAAAATAATAAGTGTATAGTCCTTGTAATTAAAATTTTAATTACCCTTGTCCTTGCGGTTAAAATTTTAATGGGATGTCCTTACGGTTGAAAAAGCCTTAAATTTTGTCCTTCTGATCATTTTCCTATAAAGTTAATTAACCTATAAAAAATGACAAAATTATGTTTTTGGCTCTAAATACCTGCACTTTTAATTCATTTAAGTCTCTCTCAATTCTTTTCTAATATTTTACATTTATTACCATATTTTACAATTAATAGTTACATAATATTAAATCTATTTAAATAACTTTAGCAAATTATTATTCATTCGTTCTCCTAATAAATCACATCAAAATTAAACATATTTATATTAATAAAATAAAAATCAAATATGTATATATAAACATGTCAATCACATATAGCATAAATTATACACATAAGTAACAATCATAAGTTCAAAGTTTAACTCATTTGCGTCAACATATTTATTACGTATTGCATTATAATATTAATGTCAAGCGCCTAAATTTTAAAATTTATTAAGTTATTTACAAAACACTGCACGATATCACTTAACATTGTACATTTATGTCAATATATTTAAATTAATTATGTTATTTTGAATTTAACATATGAATTCAATTAATCAATTGTTGTTAATTCATCAAATTAACACTAAGGGTGATTTTTAAAATGTATACCACGTTCATATCAACAAAAATGACATAATTAGTTTTTCTTCCAATTATAAAGTTAAATAAGTCACATAGTTTAAATAATATATGTAAACAACAATATGAAATTTAATATGTTATACACTTATCTCAATAAATTTATGCAAATAGAAGAAAACAATTTTCGTTTTAAAAACCTATATTTAAAGATTTGTACAATTATTTGTTGAATCTTCTCAATTCTTTCATGATATTTTATATTGAATCCATATATTTAAACTACTCATGAAATCTTAAATTCTAATTATTTAAATAATCTTAGAGCGTATTTAGTCCACTACACCAAAAAGTCCAATTTGAAATGATAATAAAAAATTTCTAAAATTTTTAGGAATACTTTGCAAGTGTTGTAGATTAGTATGTTGCAGATTTGTGCAACACTTACAAATTGTTTCAGATTGTTAATTTGAAACGCCAATTGAGTGTTTCAGATTGTCAAACTGAAACGCCTATTCAGTGTTTCAGATCGTCAATTTGAAACGCCTATTGAGTATTTCAGATTGTCAATTTGAAATACTTACTAAGTATTTCCAATTGATTACCTGCAACACTTTCTAAGTGTGTCGGGTTAATAAACCACAACACATAATAAGTGTTTCAAATTAATAAATTGCAATGCTTATTGAGTGTTTCACATTGACAATCACAACACTACAATTACAACATTAACTAGGTGGTTCAAATTAAACGATTCTATAAATTGTTCATCTAGTATTAAAATATATAAATACATTGAAATATTATATATATACACATATACGTACACTACATCGAGCAACATTGGAATATGAAAAAACAAAGCTATAACCTTAACTTCAGAATTACATTAAAAACCAATTTCTCATCAAGTGTAAATCATTACAAGCACAATTATATCATATTGAAAAATAAAATATTTATCTGAAATACTAAACTTAGATAGTATATAATCCTGACTCGAGTAGCACTAGTTGATGAAGTAGAAATATATATCCTGCAAACACAAAATCAAACATTCTATCAAAGCTTTGATTAAGAGCTAAGAAGTGTGATACATTTAACAATCTGCTATATAATATAGGTTCAATAATGAAGGTGATGAAAATTAAATATTAAAATAGGTTTAATAATCTACTATAAAAATGAAACCAAAAAAGGCAAAATTCTATTACAGAAACATGTACATGTATTTTTAAGGCTTTTGTTTATTCCATGTCCTTCCATCAAAGAATTAACTGAGCATCCCATCAAGCTATTATGCAGTGTACTTTATATATTTTTGTAGGTTTTTCCAATTCTCAATACTCGACCTACAACATCGACAAAACAAACACTATATTAGTATTTGTCTAGACTGAATGTAAAATCAATTACTGAATCAGAAAGTAAACTAACCCAAATCAGAAAGTAATCAGAGGTATTTGTACTATAATATCTACATATAAGTTTATATCATTATGATTTATGTATAAATGAATACGCTTGAATTGAATCAGAAGACCTACACAAAAAATACGTTTGAATAGAATCAGAAGACCTAAATAGAAAACTTGGTATCATGATAAATGGATATCCTTCAGTCCATACAATACTTGATATAAGATAAATAGCAGATCAGCTTGGCATATCTTTAAAAAAATTATGACACGTATAAGAATTAAAGCCGTAGTTCCTCTCTGATAAGGAACTCTTTCATGACTTGATTAAACAGCTACATTTAAACACAAACCATGTTTAAAAATAGCAGCAACTGTGTTTAATTGTCAACACATTGTGTTCAGACACATGCTTGCAGCAGTTACAAAAGCAACTGTGTTTAAACACAGGCTGTTATGCTTAAACACAACCTATGTTTAAATATAATGTACTTAAAAATGAAAAATGGATAGAGATGGATTTGCAAAACACAAAATTTTATTGATGAATTATTTATGTACAAACTGATGTATACAAACTGTAATGATGGAAATGTTTCAATTGAAATTAAATTGATTGTTGTAACTAATATATATAGCTACAAAAGCAACGGTAATAAAATAAAGAGATAATGGGCTAACTTCCCATTGGGCATATATATTACAGCAGGCCTATGGTAATATATATTATATTATATAATGTAAGATATCCGGAGAAGCGGCCGACAAATGCTCATTTTTTATTTCTTAAAGGTAATGGGTTGTTCTTGTTCTTTTTCTTGACTAAGATCACTTATCTATTGGAATTTTCTCTACCATATAACTTTTTCTAATGATGGTTTAGTAAGTAACACAATGCCAAAAATCGAAGTTTCTCTATTTATGTTTGTTATTTTTCGTGAGCATCTTCAGGCTCTATGCCTAGATAAAGGTTGTCCTTGAAATCAACATAAATGATGTTGGTTTTTTCCCCTTTATAAGTAGCAAAAATAAATCATATTATAGATTTTTGCATATACTTCATCTCTAACTTTTAATTGACTTGAAATCTTTTCTCATAGCGGGTTTAACATGAAAAAGAGAAGCTTACCCAGTATGATTCATGGGGACATGCATATATACCATTCAGTTGTACTCGTTGTGGTAAGCAAGGATTCCCAATTTTCCCAATTTTCATTATCCATCCCTTCCGCCTTTGCTCTGACTGGGCGAAGTATCTCCTTGCTTTGATAAATTTGAATCTCCACTAGATCCAGAACTGGGACAGAAAGGCATTGCATATCTGCATGTAATGTATATAAGTACGTAAACATCAGTGTTATGAAACAAAATTATTTAAGAAATGTTTAGTTCCTTTGCCCAAGCAACTCTTTTATACTGATTTGAACATGAAAACTAGAACGATAAAAGTTGAAAAAAATAAAGAAACAGCACCATTTTGGCAAATTATTGATAATCTACTTATTTACAAAAGAAAAATTCATAAAATTCCAAGTTGTTAGGAGAAACCTTTATCCAAGAAATTAGTAGACTTGTGATGTTTTCTTAGAACGATTCACTACCACCTGAATTAACTTCTGAGCCTATTTTATGATGTAATGTGAGTCATATGATAAGCTCACATAAGACTCTATTCAACATATGCAGAAGGAAGGTGTTCGTGTTTGCTATGAGAGAAGACCAATAATCATATTTCCTTGTTACTTCTAAATCACTTTGGTTAAATTTAACTCATAATAATGTTGTTGGATTTAGGGAAAAGTTCAGATTTCAATAAAAATTGTGAAGTTTCAGTACTCCACATTAAATGCACCCAAAAGAAAGATGGACTTTCAACTCATGTAACATAATAAATATTTTAGTATTTATAGGCAAAATCTACTGCAATAAAGCAGTAAGGTTTTTTAAAAAGGTACGTACCTAGCTTTGGTTTTATCGAGAATGGTACTTAAGTGATTTGATTCCATAGATTCCTGTCAACTACTAAGCAATCTGCCATTCAAACATTTAAATCAAAGCCTGGTCTTGTGAACTGTATTGGTCCAAGATTTGAGTATATACCATTCATCAGAAAAATTTCAGCATCGTGAAGCAGCAACTTTGTTCACAAAATTGATCAAATCATTTCATTTTCTTAATTGATTTATTTGTTTGTTGGAAAATAGTTGGGCATTTTTGACTTACTCATAAGGCTTTCCCTTTAAATCTATAGCTACAGGAAGGGTTGATCGCTTTCCAGTTAAAGAATTTCCTAGGCCTCACAACATTGTTCTTACTATCATCATCACCTGACACAGCGCTTATATTGTGTAAAATGGAAATGATATTCTGAGAGAATTAAGCATATAATATTATTGTATGTTAAGATAAGGGGTGTGGAAAGGAGTAACTGTAAAAATAGTGCCTCTATATCGCCATTCAGAAACTTGATTTTAAGGTTGGTTACAATGGCCATGCAGCCACTAACACCTACTGCAATAAGATGAAAAGCAACATGCCAAATAGCCTAACACAATAAATTCAAATGTTTCATGTTTAGATGAAAAAAATGTGAATTACTTGGAGCAATTAAAACAAAGAAGTTTCTCATGTTTGCACAGTCGCAATCAAATTAGGAGGGTTAAGAACCTCATGTTTGATAGCCAAAGAAATGACAGGTTGTGTAACAACCCGGAAAATGAGAACCAATTTAAAAAATTTATTTTGGTGATTTTAACGGATTTTGAATATTTAAAATGAATTATTTTAAATAATAACGAAGAAAATTTTATTTTTGACGAAGTTAAAGCGAATAATTTTATTTTAATTACATAACGAGCCTGAAATGGCGTTGCAGTTTGAAAATTCGATTTCTAATTTCAAATGAATATACATAATTCAATATAAGTCAGAATCGGGCGAAACAAGAAATATTTGAATCTGTTTGAAAATATCTTTTTAACGAATCTGAAAAATCCAAATTTCATAAAGGGAATTAAAAGTTATGTCCAGTTTAAAATTTAAAATAGTCGCTATGGAATTTAATATAATATAATAAATATCTGTTTGCAAACGACCTCCGTTTTCGATGAAACCACTTTTACTGGATCCGGAATGTCAAATTATGGCTAGGTTTCAAATTTCATAATTTTTGAAATCAATATGTGAGCGTGGCAAAGGAAAACGCATTTGGTAATTTAAATTTGAATTGGATCAACCAGAAAGTGGCCATTTTACAAACGATCTCCAAATTCGACGAAATTAGTTTTATTAGGACCGTATCGTCAAAACATAGCCAGATTTATTTTTTGGGAATTTTTGGAGTCAGTATGTGGCCCTGGTAAATTAAAATGTATGTTTAAATTCAATATATAATGATTTATATTTTAAATTTGAGAAAAACTAATCAAAACGGTAGAACTGGCTTGCGAAACATATCCTATTGCGTCCGGAATGGGGGTACTTAGCTAGAGGCGATAGTCGTTGGGTTCCAATTGGAGTTCGAATACAAAAACCTACCTTTTTGAATTAAATAATAATAAAATATAATATAAATATCCATAAAGAAACCCTAACCCTAGGTCATTAAACAAACCTGCCGTCATCAGCTTAAAACGATGGACGAACTAAATCATCCCAATTTCTCTCCTAAATCGCTCAAAATCCACTCAACAATTTCAGGCATTCAAGAGCGAAAATCAAAGTGCTCTTAACGAGCTTCAAAATCATACGGAGATGATTGGTACTAATGGGGTATTTGGTTTGATTTCTCGCCTCAAATCGAACGCGTTTAAACCCAAATTGCAAGGCGTTGGCCCCACCGGAGGAGGCACTGTTCACAGGGAAGGTGGAAGGCTCTATGCTTGACGACGAGGTGGGGTAGGATTGAGGTCAGGTGGCTCCGATGGACGTGCGACGTGAGGGTTTGGCAGTGAATTGATGGGTTCAGTTATATGTGAAGACCTGGAACGATGGATAAAGAAGATGTCAGCCTATTTTTTGGGATTAAATTTGATTAAAAACCCTTAATTAAGTTAATTAAATGTTTAATTTTATTATTAATGTAATTGATATTCGAACTGCCATAACTTATTCAAACAGCGGCGAAATCAAATGATTTTCAAAGCGGTGGAATCGCGTGATCTACAACATGGAACAAACTAGAGCCAAAATGGAGCAGATTTGAATTTGAGGAAAATTCAAATCCCGGTCGTTCAGAAATTTAGAAATCGATGTGAGAATTTCTCACTAAAATTTTCTATACAGTTATTTATTTTATAACTGCATATATGAACTGCTCGCTGTCGTCCATAGACCATGGACGATTTATTTGATTGTGTTGTGTTGTGATGTGAAATGGAAAATATATATATATACACGATATGGAAATTATATATATGTGATGTAAAATATATATATATATATATATACACGATATGGAAATTATATATATGTGATGTGAAATGGATATATATGATATGAAAATGATATATATATACACACACGATGTGAAATGAATTATATATGTGTGAAATGTGAATATAATAACATATATATGAAGTGAAAATGCATATATATGAAGTGAAAATATTTATATATGAAACGGAAATATTATATATATGAAATGCGAATAATATATATGTTAAAAACAATATTATATATATATATGAAATGTGAATAATATATATGAAGTGTGAATGAAATAAATATTGTCTGGTTAAAAACATTATTTTTATCATATATATGAGATGTATAAAATTATCATGTAATGGAATATTCAATTTTGATTCGAAATTGAATATGAAGTTGAAATCGTTTAGAAAACGAATTTAAAAAGATTTATAAAATACTTTTTAAATGGAAATCGATGAAATATATATAATATATATTTAATGGCCTGAATAGAACGCACCGCGGCAGTTCGCGAATTTCGACCATTGACTTCGAACGGACATTACGGGAGATCTGACAGTCGGATTCTCCTAAAACTGGAACCGTTGGGTTCGTATCGAAAAGAGCTTTCCAATGAATATGAGAGATTTGAAATATAATTGTTGTATTTGGAATTATGTCCAAATCAAATTTGGAAAAGGTCATTGTAAGTGCAGTTCGATGACCGTTTATGGAAATCGATTGTACCGGCCTTAATAAAATTATTAAAAATATCAATAATTTGTGTAAAATCATAATAAATGATTTTTAAAGAATTAGGGTGAAAAATTCTATATTTGAAATGATAAAAATATATTTTTATTGAAATGAACTAGTTCTGAACAAGAATTATAATCCAATATTTTTAAATGAATAAATTGGATTTAAAATGGTTTTAAAAATAACCAGAATTTCCAATATATGAATTGGAATGGATTTGAATCGAAATTATCTTCGGAATACTCCGATATTGGATTCCATGATTATACGGACATTGTGGAGGAATTTGGAAGATATATATATCTCGTTATTCCAATACGATATTTGTTGATTTCAGAATTTGATATTGAATATAAGCAGATAAATTTTCTATTCAGAGCCTTGTATTTAATATCAAAGGGATTTTTTGGGTTTGTCGTGAACGGTGTCTTCACTAACACTGTTCTTAAACCCAGTTGAGAAAAGATTAAATCTTTTATTAAGATTTAATGAAGTTTACCAATTAATTAATATTTAATTGGAATTGAATTGAATTGAATTGGATTTTTGGGTTTATCGTGAACGGTGTTTTAAATAACACTGTTTTTAACCCAATTAACAATGGGATGTGATTTTGGGTTTGTCGTGAATGGTGTCTTAAATAAATCTGTTCTTGAACCCCATTTGAATAGAATAAATCTTTTAATCAAGATTCGAAGAAGAATTAGCAATTAAATAACATTTAATTGGAACTGAAAATGGAATGTAAATTGGGTTTATTGTGAACTGTGTTTTTAACGACATTCATTCTTTAATCCGATTTACAGTGAAATGTGATTTGGAATTTATAAATCTTTTTATTAAGATTTAATGGGAATTTTCCAAAGTAACGTTTTCCAATTTAATATATTAAATTGGAATTGAATGGAATTCGATTGATAACAATCAAAGTGAACTTCTGTGGAGGAAGACTGTTAATACAAATGGAATTTAAAAGGCTTTGCCGTTATTCCATTAAAATTATTAGTCGGATACGGAAATTGATATTGATTATATATTAATTTGTTTTTCCGTGATGATTACATAATTAATGGAATATGATTTGGGTTTATCGTGGACTGTGTTTTAAATTACATTAGTTCTTTAACCGAGTTAAAGGCAGGAGTACATGTCTGTTATTGTATTTCGAACTGTATGGTTGATCTCTGCTAAATATATATATCTGTTTGGTGGCAGAGAATTTATTCTCTTGCTTAACACCCTTCTCTGAGACGTACGAGCTTAGAGGTTATATATCGGCAGAAATCAATAGTACGGTATAGATTGTCGAGGCGACATGTTTGTGTTTCCAAAGTTAAATAATCATTAATATTGATTTTTGGGAAGATTAAAACTAAGTGGAGTTTTAATGAATCTTGAAATGGATTGAAAAAGGGAATGTGATAAGTTAAATTATCAAATTTGGAAAATGATCGAGAATGGAGTATCGCCAGTTTTGCTCCTAACGACAGTTAAATATTTAATTAGATTTGAACGGGAAATGGTAATTAATCTTACCGATAAGACTGTGGTGTTAGTTATGGAGTATCACCATTTTTGCTCAATGGGATGAATAGATTGGGATTGGGAAATTAAACAAATGATTACTTCGGAAACTGTATCATGGTTTGAATTGACATCCAAAGGAAGATTAAAGAATAAATTTAAAGAATTTATCTTTGATAAAATTAGTGGGAACATTTCCCAAAGTATATGAATATTTGAATAAAAGAATATTCAGAATTGGAATGAGGCGTATGTTATGTTTTTATAGCACTTATTTATTATACACGTGTGTTACTCAGAAAGGCCGGGTTTATTCCCATTTTGAATAATCGATTCGATGATAAGTCAACGATAAAGACGGTGGTTGAAGACCGGAAGCCTTTACATCGTTTGGATGATTACTAATGTCTTGATTGGGCTGTACACCAAGACGAGGTAATAAGTGGTGATCGTTTAGACGTACTTGGAGATCGACGGATATGCGAGGGCCTCTCTCCTGTATTGGACATATAGGACGAGGAATATGGTGCCTCCGGTTTCGTTCAGATCCAGAATGAACTTGTAAATGGATTGTGTGTCTGACATTGGATTTTATTCTGTGTTGATTGATTTCTATTAAATATATATATATATATATATATTTGGTGGCGGAGAATTTATTCTGTTGCTTAACGCCCTTTTATGAGACGTACGAGCTCAAAGGTTATATATCGATAGATATCAATCGCATGGCATGAATTGCCTGTGTGGAATGCTGAGACGCAAATGATCAAGGCTTCTATTGAAAAGCAGAGTCTTGTGGTTGATGATCAAAGCATAGCTTTAATATAGCACCGCTTTGTGTATAGCGTTAATTCGCGAGCCTCACACCTCGGTATGAGTCAAAAATGGGATAAGGGAACGTAGTGAGTGCATGACGTTTCTGTCTAGCTATAGGTGGTGTCGGGGTTTTACATTCCCTAGCATTTATATATTTTTACCTATGTGGTTGTTGGAATGTGAGGTGCCTCGGATATATCGGTTACTATGGAGCCAATGGATGGGTCCTTTAGGACCAAGAAACGTATGTTCAGGTATAACCAATCCAACTTTTGCTCTTTGAGTGGACCGGCACTGCAGGATCCAGGGATTACCCAGAGTGTGTAGTCCCGAGGCATTTGCTAGAGTGTCTCAAAGCGGAAAGGAGTACGTCCCTTGCCAAGACTTTCCAATACGTGACATCTCAATTTTGATTGTAGAGCCTAGTATTGGCGACCTGATTATGATTGATACATTTATATTTGAAGTTGTTTTGACACTATAAACTTATAATAGTATTAAATGATTTGTTTTAAATGTACCAAGCATGTTTGGCTATTATAAGGGAAAACCATATCCTCCGGCTTGTGTTGCATTATGTGATGGGACCTAGGTCTTATAATAGCTTCATTTTTCCAAAAAGCATTGCGTTGTTTATCCTATGCACTAGTATTCTTGGGAGGAAACTCGTTCTGTTTTATACGCCGTGGTACCTGGAATTACTCTCTTTTAAAGTAAAGTTTTAAATAACTGTTTTAGTTCTCACACAAGTCACATGACTAACCTGGAGTTTATTGTTTAACCTAAACTCTGGGTGCCCCTATTTTCAACACTGGCAGCTAGTAGTTTTGGTTTTGCAGATTTATTCTTACAGGATCCTGGTTTACAGCTGGAATTATACTCGGAAAGCTTTGTATCCGTGTATTTCTTTCAATTGTGTTTTGTATTATTTTTCCGCTGCTATGTATTTAAATGTAATTTGGATCTCTGATATTTGTCGAGTGTGTAATATTAATTCATACTCTGATATATTCTTGTACTCTGATGTAAATTGTTGTAATAAGCAATGAAATGTTCTTTTGTCTATGTTTTGATTAGTCCTGTTCTCAACTCAATCCGCGCTCTCCTTTACGGGGAAGCTTGGTCGTGTACAGTTGGTATCAGAGCTTTGGTTAACTCAAATCATTGGGGTACAGCTCGTTAGAACAGAATAAAAAACTCATCAGAGGTAGGATTAGGAATATCCTATAAGAATACTCATTATAGATAGGAACAGTAGCATCCTAGAATGAGAAACTCATTTGAGATGGGTTTAGAAATGCCCTAGAATGAGATGAGAGTTATATGTTTATAAATAACGTATTTGTGATTATATATATAATCTGGTTTTAAAAATATAATTTTTGAATATATAAAAATTATATATATTTGAAAAGTTAATCAACAAATTGATTGCTGGTTGTGTTGTATGATTATAAGTTCAACTAATAAAATATTGGAATAATGAAACCAATATGAAAACGAAAAGTAAATTTAGCCAAATCGAATCAAAATATTGAACTGAATTGGAAATTGTTTGAGATTGCATGCATATACATGTATATACATTGAACTGGTCATAGCAAGGAGGCTAGAGAAGAGGAATAAAATTGTATGCCCGACAAATAGGTACATGTTTACTAATTTATTGTGTTTGGATGATTTTATGAGCCGATTGGCTAGCTACTTGACTTTTTTTTCTTTTTGAGATGAGAAGGCCTATGTGGCGGTTTGGGGATTTTCCGGATGCTCCCCGTACAAAGGAGGTTATGGCAAAAAAATTCAAAAATTTAGGGTGTTAGCCAAATTTTTGAAGAATTGGAAAATTCTTAGAAACTGAAAAGTTGAAGAATGAACACCGAACTGAAAGTTGAGTTGATTAGTAATACAACTTTCAGCTCCATTCCTTTTCGAGGACGAAAAGATTTTAAGTGGGGGAGATTGTAACAACCCGGAAAATCAGAACCAATTTAAAATTTTTATTTTGGCAATTTTAACGGATTTTGAATATTTAAAATGAATTATTTTAAATAGTAACGACGAAAAATTTATTTTCGATGAAGTTAAAACGAATAATTTTATTTTAGTTATATAATGAGCCTGAAATGGAGCGGTAGTTTGAAAATTCAATTTCTGATTTCAAATGAATATACAGAATTCGATATAAGTCAGAATTGGGTGAAACAAGAAATATTTGAATCTGTTTGAAAATATCTTTCTAACGAATCTGAAAAATCCAAATTTCATAACGGGAATTAAAAGTTATGTCCAGTTTAAAATTTAAAATAGTCACTATGGAATATAATATAATATAATAAATAGTCGTTTTACAAACGACCTCTGTTTTAGACGAAACCACTTTTGTTGGATCCGGAATGTCAAATTATGGCAAGATTTCAAATTTCATAATTTTTGAAATCAAAATGTGAGCGTGGCAAAGGAAAATGTGTTTGGTAATCTAAATTTGAATTAGATCGACCAGAAAGTGGCCATTTTTCAAACGGTCTCCAAATTCGATGAAATTAGTTTTGTTAGGACTGTATCGTCAAAAAATAACTAGATTTATTTTTTGGGAATTAAGGTTTTTATTTTAAATATACGTTTAAATTAAATATACGTTTAAATTCAATATATACTTTTAAATTCAATATATAATGGTTTATATTTTAAATTTGAGAAAAACTGATCAAAACGTTAGAATTGGCTTGCGAAACATATCCCATTATGTCCGGAATGGGGGTATTTAGCTAGGGGCGACAATTGTTGGGTTCCAATTGGAGTTCGGATACAAAAACCTACCTTTTTGAATTAAATAATAATAAAATATAATATAAATATCTATAATGAAACCCTAACCCTAGGTCATTAACCAAACCCGTCGTCATCAGCTTAAAACGATGGATGAACTAAATCGTCCCAATTTCTCTCCTAAATCGCTCAAAATCCGCTCAACAATTCAAAAGCGAAAATCAAAGTGCTCTTCACGAGCTTCAAAATCATACGGAGATGATTGGTTCTAGTAGGGTATTTGGTTTGATTTCTCGCCTCAAATCGGACGCGTTTATACCCAAATTGCGAGGCGCTGGCCCCACCGGAGGAGGCGCTGTTACGGGGAAGGTGGGAGGCTCCATGCTCGATGACGGGGTGGGGTAGGATTGAGGTCAGGTGGCTCCGATGGACGTGCAACGTGAGGGTTTGGCGGTGAATCGATGGGTTCGGTTATACATGAAGACCTGGAATGATGGATAAAGAAGATGTCGGTCTATTTTTTGGGATTAAGGTTGATTAAAAACCCTTAATTACACTAGAAAATTCCTTTCGTAGCGTTTTAAAAATGCTACTAAAGCTTATAGTAGCGTTCCGATAAACTCTACCACACGACAAGCAACTAAAAGTCCGAAAGTTTTTGTTGCATTTAAGGAAACGCAACCAAAATTGAGCATATTGTAGTGTTTTAAAAACCCTACAAAAAGATTTTTGGCAGCGTCTTAAAAACGCAATTAAAGTGGTACTTACATCATATTTCTATTTTTGTAGCGGTTTTTCAATGCTGCTGTAACATTTTCATAGCATAAAATCTTTCCTACTATATGTTTTTTGTTGCATTTCATTTCAGCTACAATATCTTTTGCAAATTACATTTGTAGGACTTTTTCAACGCTAAAATATCTTTTGCAAATTACATTTGTAGCACTTTTTCAATGCTACAATATCTTTTGCAAATTACATTTGTAGGACTTTTCCAATGCTACTAAAACTTACTGATGTACAGCACATTTTAATTGCGGTTATTTACTGTTAATGATTTGTATTATTTTCGTCAATCACTTATATATAATAGAAATATTAGAACAAATAATCATATAATAGAAATATTTAAATTCTTAAAACAACACATTTACTCGCAATATCAGATATAACACCCATAATCATCTCAATAGTACTTCGACAAAATAAGTGAATCCACATACCACAACTGCTTACAAACAAGTCTACACGACTAGTACAAACAAAATATCATAACATATAATAGCTAAAGTCTTGTTCATTGCTTAATTACCATCAGTTCTTTGATGCGGTTGTTCTTCACTTCAAAAATCTAATTACATGTACATAAATATAAAGGCCAACGGTTAGAATTACATAAATGGGTAAAATGCTTTATAATAAGCAAAACTTGTTTTTTGAAACAATTGACATTGTTACTGAATAGTAATTCATCCTATGTTATTGGATAGAAACATTGGGTTATTCACCTAATTTTGGCACATCTGTGATTTGCATATGTTCTTTGATAATTATTCAATTAAAAATAATAATTAGCATGTACATACATTTACTTCCACAATAAACTGATAGCATCAATTATGTATGATCATATGACCCCTTACTGCGTCAAAAGTCAACTCATAAAAGCGCACCAAAATTTAACAGGGCTTTTCTAAATAAACTTCTAACCATGGGACTCCTAGTAGAACAATGGGACTCCAAAAAACTATACAGGAACTCAGAAGCACAAACGTAAAATGTAAAGAGAACTGCATGTGTTATTCAAATATAAAGAGAGTGTTTTCCATGGGACTCCAAAAAATTATACAGGAACTCAGAAGCACAAATGTAAAATGTAAACAGAACTGCATGCGCTATTCAAATACAAGAGAGTTTTTTCAGACACAAACGTAAAATGTAACCGCATGTGCTATTCAAAATCATCTCTAAAACCAAAACTGCTATTCAAAATCACATGCTTTCCAGAGAACTGCCAATTAGTTTTTAGGATCTTCCTAAGATGAAAACTGGAAAATGTGCACTGAGAACTGTTTGTATATGATGAACAATTATATAATCAAATTCATGTTATTTATTTCATATGATGGAAATGGAAGATATCGAGTAGTAACAAGTGCGTACTAAAGAGGTGCGGTAGGGGCAATGCTAGTATACGACCAAGGACAGAGCCAAAAATATGAAAAGAGGGGGCCGAAAAAAAATTGTTACTGTTCTTCTTTGTGCTTTGCAATATTAAATAATTATTGCCTATAATACTGATGTATATTAAATGTAATTAATACTTGGTAGATCCATGCCCCTAGTACAAAGCTTGCAGTAGCATATGATTGTGTATAATATTTGATATATATTCAATGTAATTAAATATATATTCATGTGCAGGACGAAGCACAAATATTATTAGAACAAACCTGGGTGTGTATACAGCGTAATTGTTTAATATGTATAGGATGGATACAGAGTAATTGTTTCTTCTCATAATAACAAAGCTTGCAGTAATAGTTGGTGAATAATCAAGGGGGAGGGGGCTGACATCTACTTGCCCCTCCCTGTAGCTCCGTCTCTGTATACGACATAACCAAGCAACAATCATTTCTACTGACAAAAACATCATCATCATGCTCATAGGAAACAAGTCCGATCTCGGCACTAGAAGCGACCAACGCCAACGAAATACTGACTAAGATATCGCTCGTCGCCGACGAAGACAACGACTCGGCCAATGCCATATACAAATAGTCACAACCGGCCCTTTACCAAAGCGGCTGAAGCCATCGCTTTGGGCCTCTGCAAAAATCAGGGCACCGCATACTCATAAGATCTCAAAGGAAAAACAACAAGTGAAGACAAAACCAGGGCACGCAGCCGCAACTCTTGAATCGAAATCCATGAAGATCAAAGTCCGAACTGAAAGCGACAGTGATGGGTGCACTACACTACTGGATTTCGAACAGTTGGTTCTCGACAAAGACAAGGCCAAGGCACAATCGCACAATTTTCACTACTCAGTCCACACCCGGAGGGTTGCGCGTCATAGTAGTCGATTAAGTTTAGATTCAGTGATGAATTCCTGGCCTCCTGCCTATTTATGAAAAGGTGTTTCATATTTTTCGATTCAATTTTGATTGATTGTGGATATTGATGTTAAGTTTTAACTTTTTGTCCTTATTTTTGTATAGTATATATTATGATTTAACAATCTGAAGCTACGATTTGTGTTCTCACTTTTAGTGATAGATACCGATTCCATTTGTTCTTATATTGATATCGCGAACAGTAAAAAAAATGTTGTGTTTATCCCAATGACAGTCCAGTTGTTCTGTAACACCCTGCACTTTTAATATAATTAATAATGAGATATATGTATATATGCATGGATATATTTAAAGGAAAGATTAAATAATATTAATGTAATTGCATGTAAGAAGTTTATGCAGTGAAATAAAGAAAAAGAATAATAAAAAAATTACATGCAATATTTGAAATAAGAAGAAATACAGTGAAATACGAAGAAATACAAGCGAACATTTAAAAAGAAATAAAAAGGAGAATTTGAAGAGACTCTAGAATTTGGTCATGAAATTAGCGTCATTACGTTCATGGTGATTTTCTGGTCAGTTTAGACCTATAGTTTGTAGAAAACTGATTTAAAACGAAGAAGTTATCCTTAATTTAAGAAATGCAACAAAACATTAAAAAGAGCAATGGGAAAAGAATAATATGTAGCTTGGTCCTAAGTCTTGTTAACAAAAGACTTAGTAGCTCATTCGGTTAATACATGAGACTTATACATAAGAGGTTGTGAGTTCAATCCCCACCAGTGCCATATACTTTTATTTATTTTTAAGGAGTGGCTAAATAGTGGCTTAGCAAATTGGTTCAGTGTGAAAGGGGATAAGTTAATTGGAGGTTTAATTGAAAGAATGAAAATAAACCATTAATTGATTAAGGAAGATAATTTCCAAATAAAATAGACAATTGTTCGCATATAAAAATTAGTATACGCATAAGAGATGGATGCGTATGAACATGATTCAAATTTGAAGTTGCACGCGAACATAGAGACAAACAAAAAGGGGGCATATATGTATACATGTTATTTGAAATTAATGCAATAAGGGAAAGAGGATATGTGAAATTATTGCATTAAATAAATGGATGATGCATGAACCCGAATAAAAACAAATTAATGTGATGCAAATAAAAGAAAGAGAATATGGAATGCAAAACATGTCAAATGTGCAATTAAAGCATGCATAGAAAAAGGTTGTAAACATTAAAATGGAGCAATTAAATGTGAAGGGGATCAACTTTTGAAATTTAAACGTTTAAAAAGTAAACTAATAAGGCCATAAGCAAGCCACAATTAGAGGAAGGTTAATGTTATTAAATAACATTCAAATCAGATACGCATGTACATGTGATTAGATGTAAATAAATAAAAGAAAATGGTTTAAGGACATGCGGTTTATTTTCGAAAAGAGTAGACAAAAAGAGAAAGAAATCAATTAATTGATTAGGAGAAGAATATAGCAAATAAAGGTTCACGTATAAGTGCAAATAAATAAATAAATAAATAAATAATTGAATGCATGAAGGAAAGAGGTTGTTATACATTAAAAATAGTATGTAATGCATTAATTAGAAAGAAATAAAGCGGTTTCTTTTTTTTTAAAAGGAGCACTAAGTCTGAAAAGGGTTGTTCTGGATGGTTCTTTTCTAGGGTAAGGTGAACGGTTTAGACAAGTGTTTATTTAATCCTAAGGTCCCAGTTGCTCTAACCCACCTATAAAAGAACACCTAACCTAACCCTAAAATCATTCTATCTCTTATAAGACGCCTCCATGCTACCAAACTTCAACCTAACATAGCCGCCACCTCTAAACTCTAAATTAAATTGCAAGTTCTTCATCAATTTTGGAGTTTAATCAAATCAAGTAGCAAGTTTCTATAACAATATTTCACATTCTACGTCAATAATCAAATAAGAAGCCTAAACCAATGTTCTGCCTCAACAACCAATTGTTTATTTCTCCAATCCAGTCAAGGTGAGTGGTTTAAAATACAGTTGTTGTATAATTGTACTTCTATCGTTTGGCATTCCCCATAATGAATATGATGATAATTTACTAAGATCAGTTACTTCATTTATGCTTACGATTGAGTTCTCCCCTTTTTATTCTTTCACCTTTTTATTTTTATAGCTAGGCTATCTCGACCCTACATCTATCATGAATTTATGCGTTGTAAACGAAAACGAGAAAGTAAAAGGGAAAAAAGGGGTTGTTTGGGCATAATATGGGTTGGAAGGATTTATGTATGATTTGAATAGAATTATGGATAATATTGTATGGTAATTTTAAATTTATGTAGTTTGGCATGATTGAAATTGGATATGGAATTAGTACAATTTAATATTAACAACATGTAATTGGATAACATGGATTGGTGAAATTTATTGGTAAGATAAGCCTAAAAGGTGAATTAGGTTATATGTATGAACATGGGAACGTTGGGAAATATATTGGAAAAATATTGATTTTATGAACTTGAGTATTATTAGATATTTTGGATAATTGGAATATAAAAGAAATTGACATATTTGGGTATGGATTACATGGAATTGATGAAAGTGCCTATAATTGGAAATTTCTATTTAAGGCTAATTAATATGTAATTAGTGACAAGTTGGAATAGGAAAAATTGCAAACATGACTATATGTTGAATTGGAAACACATAACATGAAAATTGGGATTTGGGTGAAATACGATGTTAATGAACCTTTGACACGAGGTTAGGCGTAATTGTGGTGTAAGACTGCCCGGCAAATCCTGCTTCCACAATTGGACGTCTAATGTGAGAGGTCAAAGGCATGAATTGTAGGCGTAACGGTTGGTGACATGAGGTTAGACCCGCTTTGTGGGGGTAAGACTGCCCGGAACCGCCCGACATATCCAGCAGCCACAAAGTGTTTGGTCTAATGTGGGAGGTCATGCACAGTTCGTCATAATGAATGAATTAAGAAATACTAACCATAATAAGACATGTGGATGACAAGGGTATGGTTAGAGGGTTAAGTCGGTGACATGTAAAATATGACATGTAAATATGGACTTAACCGTAGTAAGACAAGACTTGTAAAACATGTAAAAATGGACTTAACCGTAGTAAGACAAGACATGTAAAACATGTGAATGTGGACTTAACTGTAGTAAGATACGTGAAGTAAAACATGACTAAGGTGGACTTAACCGTAGTAAAGCATGTGTAAGACATGGAAACAATAATAAAAGAGGTTAAGTGGGACATGGGCGGCATGTAAGACATAAATAAATATTGCTTAACCAAAGGGGACCCGTTATAGCATCACAAATTAATTGAATTGGGTAAAGTTTGGGTTAAGTAAATCTAAATTAATGACAAAAGTGGGAATAGTAAATAACCTATTATGAATGAATTTGAATAAGAAAAGGAAGGATAATAGGTTAGCCTTGTCCTAGGGACAAGTGGAAAGTATAACTTATGGGATAAGGTTAGTTATAAGAAACGATAGAGGAAAATAAGGTAATTTATATGTGAAGATATACTTAATTATAAATTAAGTAATTTGGGAAGGAGAAGTGTGAAATTTAAGATGATATAAGTTATATGAATGGAAAAGAAGTAAATTAGAATCATATATGTTGGTTGGGTTGAGTAATTCTCTGGGTGCCAGTCTGATGTTGATTTCGGTCTTCGGGGCTGGCGTTTAGGGGATTATTCTCCTAATCAGTATATATGTGGATAAGACATACTTAACTATGAATTATGTATAACATGTTGTTGTAACCCTAAAAGGGAATAATTTATGAAGTTGGAAAACAACATGTTGTGGTCTTATTAATGGACTTCAATGGGATAGGTATAAATTGAATTAATAAGCGAGGGTAACTTGGTAAACTTGAAAAGGAAGTCAATATGAATAAGAATAACCAAGTTAAATAAGAAAAACTAAGGAGGTAACAAAAGCGCATAAGAATTGATTAGACGTAGGGTCTAATGACATATAAAATCAAGGCGCTTGGGGCAATCCGTACATTGTAGGATGAATAACCCAACAAGGTAAATCGTCATGGTGTCATAAGACACGAGGGGAGCGCACATTCGTTATTTTGGCGGCTCCAACGGACTGGAAGGGGAAGCACGCGGCTTCCTGAGATGTTAAAGGTGCTCTTAATAGTCCTCTGTGTGGTGGAAGATGATTCAGGATGTGCCTGCAGAGGTTGGGTCTGCGCGTAACTACTAGGTGGGTGGGCCTTGACTGCAAGAATAGATGGGCAGTCAGAATGCTGTTTGCGGTGACGGAAAAGGTGATTCGACAGCTACCTCAACAAAGGTGGAGGGTCAGGACCAACAAGGATAGTAGGTCGTCGAGTGCATGTTACCACAGCCAGTAGGATGCGGAAAGACTAGAGCTAGACCCAATATACCATTAACCATTCACTATCGTGGGACGGTGGTTGAGGGGGGACGCCACATGGATGTTTAGATTGGTTGCTTAGGGGCTTGTCGCTTAGCTTTCGTAGTCTTTGTTAGTTATGGGAGGGGCCGAGGTGGGGCCATAGCCACCATAGAAAACAGACCCTATGGATATTTGTGTGGGAGGCTCTTAAAGGCGGGCCTTGCACAAATATAAGGAAAGCTCCCGACCGAGTTCCGTGTTTCTTGTGTAGCCCTGCCACGGAACTCAGGCACGCACACACGATGGGTGTGCGGGTTAGATATCGAATACGATAGAGAATACGTACGTGGAAGAGTCTAGATATAACCTTGTCTGCTCTGGGTGGTGTATCGTAGATTGGTGGGCATTATTCGATAACGGCAGTCAAATTAGAGTGATCCTATGTGGACGTAGTGTTGTATTATATATATATATAAGAGGAATATACATTGCTATGACATAGGACAGGGGACTGCGTATATCACTGCGAGGATACGGTGGGGACCATGCGAGTGGGGTACCACGAGGTGTACCTCAGTTTGCGAGTAGCTACATATACATTATATTAGGTTAATCTACTGGGAGTAGATGGGTACGACGTGTGTGTAAGCCTTGAGCGCTAACAACACAAACAACCTAATAAGCAATAAAATGTAATTGAACGGTATATGTAGGATTATTCAAGAAGTGTAGTTCAAACTCATTCACACAAAACTTATGTTCTGACCCCCTCCTCATAACATTCGCAGGTTAGATTCATGACAGAGACTTATAGCTTTGGAGATACTGATTTAGCAGTATTGTAATTAAGGTAAAGCTATGTTTATATATATTATATTTTATTCCTTCCGCTGTGAGGTGTTTTCCGAACTCTAACATATTTCTTGTCTCTGTCTTTTATGCAGGATACCAGAGCAACCAACTCGGGTTTTGATCGATTGGGCTTTTGAAAAAAAATCGGTCCGTCGGAATTCTGGTTGTTACATTTGGTATCAGAGCATAGGTTTATGATTCCTATATAGATAATGAGAGAGCGTATTTGTATTTTCAAAAATATAAATATATTATATATAAACCTAGATCAATAAAGAAGCCCACTAAATAGAAAGAGTAAAATATGGAAAAAATTAGATAACTGTTTTCACTACAAGAAAACATGAAAATAGCGTCAAATTTTTTGAAGCGGAATTTTCCGTCGCTAATTTGCAACAGATTTCCATGTGATTTGCAAGGGATAGTTTTTTGTATTTTTAAACATTTTTTCTTTTATTTATTATCGTCGTATTCTGTCATCCCTCACTAATCCGTCGCAAATTGCGTCAAATTACCGATGGAAAATTTCTGTCGCTATTTTCCGCTGTAAATACAAGCAGATTACCGACGATATTAATAATCAATTTGTTCTATTAATGATTTATAAGTAGTAATAAATAATAATTTACGTTCTATATTAAATAACTTATAACAATTGCTTATTTAGAATTAGTAAAATAATCTTTGCTCATACCCGATGAAATTACTAAATTCTTAATTAAGTTCTCTGTTTTCATCACAAATTTCAGTCAGTATGCCAGTACATTTTACGCTAAATCTTAAAATTTTAAATTGTTCTTTTATATTTATTATCCTAAATAATGAAAATATCAATTTATAATAATAATTATTTAATAATTAATAATAAAATTTAATACTTAGAAATTATATCTAGCACTCAATAATTAATTTTAAATAATTGTATTTAATAGTTACAGTTGATAATTATAGTTGATACTTATATTTTATAATTATAGTTGATACTTATATTTTATATTTTTGCGCAACAGTTGTAACATATTCCTATAACGGCTGCTTGTTTGTGTGCGGTTTTAATTCACCATATGTAATAGCTTATCGTTGATTAAAAATTACCGGTTACGCCCGTATGAAAATAAACCATCGCAAAAATAAACCCTTAACCCCCATTTGCAGTCGTCATCCATGAAATACAGGAATCTAATAATTTATAAATGATAACTTATATAATTAATATTCCTAATTTATTATAATGAATAATTATCAATAAATAATTTGTAAGTTAGTTAATTATTAACTACATAAATTATAGTTAATAATTAAAATAATAATGTTTAATAAAACATATATCTATATAATTCCAAGGAATTGGTAAAAAAAGCTTTAAATTAATTAAAAAATAAAAATTATAAACCAACATTTGATACATTATTCATAATTTCAAAAATGTTAAAGTAATTTCAAAATTATAAAAATATAAACGTTATATTGTAGATATGCTCTAGATAACTTTTTTCTTATAACCCCTTTTTGATATTTAGTTTTTAAGTAACAATAATATTGGCTTCAATTCTTTAAATATTTGGATCTGTCCTGTAAATTATCAATAAACCATATTTAAAACCTTTTTGGATACAATACACATTATTTTAACCAACTTTATTATTTTTATCCATCAGATTTTTAGATCCAACCGTTCAATTATATGAACCCTAGATCTAAATTTTACTCTAACAGTCGCCTCATTTTCTTTGCTTTCAGCCAAATTCACGAAACAAAAAAGAGAAATCACCAAATCACTTCCTCTGATTCGATCACCAGATTCCACTCACGATTCAACTCTACCAGATTCAACTCACGATTACAGGTTTTCTCCTTCCTAAAATCGCTGATTAGCCTCAACAAAAACAAACCATCCTCTATTTTAATCTCCCATCTGACATCGGTTGATTCGCAAAAATCAAACCCTAAGTCACATTTTCAGAAGATCGATTGCATAAGATTTGCAAGTTTCGCTTGCCATCAGAGATTTTGGTGTTTCAATTCTAAAGTGATTCCCCAATTCTCATCCGATCTCTGCAAACGTTGTGCTCCCTTTCCGATCTGACATGGGTATGAACTCACCACTGGTCTTTATATTTTAAGAATTCGGGTTTATTATATTGGATAAACCATAAATCGATTTTACGAGGATCGTTCCTCAACACAGCAAATTGATTTCACCTTAACATTATGAGCTTTTCAAATTTGGATGGATTTAATTGGTTTTCACTGTCAATGACTAATTGGATAATAGTGGAGCAACACTATGAACATTACTGATGATTTTCCATATGTTACTGAATACGGTTGAACGCAGATTCGAAATTCTCACTGCTATATTATTCACCTAACAAGGAAGATGGAACTGAGATAAGTACTTACTGGATGTTCAAACGTGGGGATAACTTTTCTAGTTAGTCTTATAACTGCATTTTAAATGGTATTTTCAAGTACAAAATTTCAAAGGCAAAACTGGTTCAATTATTTATTGATCAATTAAAGAAGTCAATTAGATGTTGATCTATTGAAGAAGTCATCCCGTTATGCTTCAAGTTCTAAAACTGTTGATCAAACCATGTACCAAATTATGAGTTTGTTAAACAGGATTTAGAAATTGTTTACATTAATATTACTGGGTTCTTAAGTACGACTTAGGAAAAGAAGCAGTTATGATAACCAGTATCGATGATGCGGATTCATCTGAATTATGTATTTGTTGCATTTGGGAAGGTTGCTGTAACACCCCGAATTTCACTTAATATTAATGTTTAGTAATTAAAGAATAATTAAGCTCAGACGTGAGAATTAAGGGAAACGGGTTTGGCGGTTGCGTTCGTCTCGGAAAAATACGCGAAATAGAGTCCGAAATTTCGTGAATCGGAGTCCGTATGTCCGAGATATGGCCTTCAGAAGTTTCACGAAAAATCAGAAAGCGAAATAGATTTCAAAAATGCAGAATATGGGCTAGGCGGGAAAATTCCCGCCCAGACCAGGTCGACCTGGGAGTCGACCTGGGGGTCGACCTGCCCACCAGGTCGACATGGGTGTCGACCCTAGGGTCGACCTGGGGGTCGACCTCCCTGGTCGAGCCCAGGTGACATGGGTGCACTGATTTGGGATCTGGGCTGTGTTTTGGTGGCTAGTGACGAGATCTGACGACTCTAATCTGATTTAGGGTTAATCTAATGGCCTAAAACACCTAACTACTCTTATAAATACAACCTAATCCTACCCTAAAACTCATTAAAATTGGAGACAACGTCGTCATGTCGTCAAAATGCAACTTAGAAGGAGCCTCCATCAAATTTTAGAAGAAGATAGCTTCTCAAATCAACTTCTAATCAACTCTAGCAACTTAATCTTCTTCATAGGAGTGTTAATCAACAAGTTGTGAGTTTCTATGCCTTTAGCAAGCAATTTCTAAACTAATTATGATAGGATATAATGAGGTTATGGTTATGTATGTGGATCAATGCAAGTTATGTTATCATATGCTATGTGTTCATGATGCTAGTTATGCAAGTTTTATGCTATATGTTCATGATGCTAGTTATGCAAGTTTTATGCTATGTGTTCATGATGCTAGTTATGCAAATCACTATGATAAACATTGATCCATTATGACACCATGTTATGCAAGTTTGGTGTTTGATTATATGCAAGTTCATATATGACATGTTATGCAAGTTTGGTGTTTGATTATATGCAAGTTCATATATGACATGTTATGCAAGTTTGGTGTTTGATTATATGCAAGTTCATATATGACATGTTATGCAAGTTTGGTGTTTGATTATATGCCAGTTCATATATGACATGTTATGCAAGTTTGGTGTTTGATTATATGCAAGTTCATATATGACATGTTATGCAAGTTTGGTGTTTGATTATATGCAAGTAACATGTGCAAGTTTACACCTTTGTATGATATGCATACATATGCATGTTTACCCCTTTTTATGATATGAGTAACATATGCAAGTTCATCCCTTTTTAGACCTATGACATGTATGCAAGTTCATCCCTTTATGATAGGTCTATGACATGAACATCTATGCAAGTTACCCTCTTTATGACATATGTGATTCATGCAAGTTTGGGTTGATTATTTATGCTAGTTGGGTTTGATGCTATGGTCATATATGCAAGTTGACACCTTTAAAACCCATGTAGTTGCTAATGTTATGCTAAGTTGAACCCATTGTATTTGTGATGAATCTTCCCTTTTAAGTATGTCATGTTAGCGTATTACGTGGAGAACGATGGGGTTAATATTCATGTTAACAAAATTGTGGTGAAATTGGTATGATGTTGCATACCATAAGTGGATGGACATAATTGAGTCAATTATGTACATCATTAAATTGGAATTAATTAGGGAAAATTAATTCAAAATATGGGGGTGATTAATTAGGTGTAATTAATCGACTAAGACACGAGATTGGACCCTTTTGTAGCATAAGACTGCCTGGACCCGACAGGAAAATCCAGCGGCTACAAATGATTGGCCCAATGTGAGGGGTCTTAGGCATAAACTAAATACATGACAAGTGTAAAGACACGAGGTTAGACTCTGTTATGGCGTAAGGCTGCCCGGACTCGACCGGCAAATCCAGCTGCCATAAAAGACAGTCTAATGTGAGAGGTCTCTACAAAGGTTACGTTCTTAATCAATTAAGAAACACTTAACCAGATAAGCATGTAGTGGGGAATGAGGGGTTAAGTGGGTGCCTTGGGTGGCATGTGGAAATATAGTGGGTTGCCTTGGGTGGCAATAGAAAATACGATTAGAATACTTAACCAAGTGGAAACATGTAATTAAACATGATTAAAGGGTTAAGTGGGATGCACTAGAAAAGGGACAAGCTTAAGTGGGTAGCTTGTGGGGGCCCATTTCAACCAGTAACCCATATGTATCTTTGTGGGATCAACCCATGTCGAGGACGAGACACGCGTACTGGGCTTGACTATAAGAGGCCAAAACGGGTTAGCGGTGGCAACGCAAGTCCAACGGGTTTCATATGCGTGTGTGGACCCGGGCTGGTAGGTAAGACGTTGTTGCATCGTGTAGGTATAAGCCGTGCACCGTTGGTTGTATTGGGTTGCCACATTGGGGAGTGATACACCCCACTGTGGGGCCAGCACGGGTATCTACGTTAGGGAGCCGATCGCTTGGGGAGTAGTGGGTACACCTAGTGGAGATAGGGGCAGACGGCACCTATGTGGTCAGCTAGGGGTACATGAAACTACTAGTTAAATTTCTAAGTCCTTGGGTGGGATCAACCTTTAAGTTAGGAATGACTGGTGTGGTGCAGTGTAGTAATTATCCTTGGGTGGGTAGATGCGTCTTTACCGTTATCTTCGTTCTTCCTATGTCTAGTTGGCTGCTTAGTGTAGTCATTTATCCCCAGTCGTTACCGTACCAAGTTTATATCATACCCTAATTACTTTAATGATTGTATTGTTAAAGTTATAGGGCTCACTCAGACTTATGTCTGACATCGTTGTTTTTACCTTTTTCCCCCTCAGGTCCTCAGGTTGGGCCTAGTTCTAGTGGAGTTTGATTCAGACTGCTTTATCTATCTTGGAGCTTGGACCATTGGTGTAAAGCTCAGCTTATCTTTTCTATTATGGCTATTAGTTATGTAGTGGGATTATGTACTTATGTTTTTATCGGGATGGATATTTAGTACTTGACTCTTGTTTTATGGTTTTTTTATTGTAACCAAACATGTTTACCTTCTGCTGCAATGAAATGATGTTTTAGTTAACAAGTATTATTTATATCTATCCTATTGTAATTTTTCTGTTCTATATTCACTTAAAATACTCCACCGAAGTTAAGGCATTCCCTTAGTGAGTGACCTTAGCGGGTGTGGGGTGTTACATGTCGTATCAGAGCTTAAGGTTACTAGAACAGATAATTTTTTTAGAAAAAACTATTTTTCTAAGAACATTTTTGAAGGAGTATTTTCAAAAACATGTCTTTTAAGAGAAAAGTTTTTGAAAGAAAAGCATAATCCCCAATAGCCATATCTTTATCTTTCGAATTCTCCGTTTTGAATCTTACCTTTTTCGTTTCAGCATGGCTGAAGATCTTAACTTTCCGGAGGGTGTAGCGATACCAGTATGGTATAGGAGGTTGATGGAGGCTAGGGCCGCCGCTGCGGGTCCAGCAAATGTTCCTCCACCACCAGTTGCACCCGATCTTCCTCCCCCTCCTCCTCCTCGCGCGGATACTTTTGCCAAGACTTGCAAGGAATTTAAGGCTATGGGAGGGAAACCTTTTCAAGGATCAGAAACTTTTGTGGAAGCTAGGGATTGGCTTAAGGAGGTGGAAGAATTGATAGATATCTTTGAGATGGAAGAAGGAAAGAAAGTCAAGTTAGCTGCTTGGTTAATGAAGGGAGAGGCCTCGTTCTGGTAGGAGGTCACTAATGGAGAACGCCTAGTTGACTCTTGGGCGGATTTCAGACAAAGGTTTGTGGCAAAGTTTCTCTCAAGGGCGGAAGAGAATCTGTATATGGAAAGGTTCTTGACACTAAAGCAAGGAAACTTATCAGTGAAGGAATATGTCAACAAGTTTAATCAGCTAGCAAGATTTGGCATAGACATGGTGAATACACCGGAGAAGAAGGCTTTGAGGTTCGTTAAAGGCTTGAATGAACCGATACATGGATTGGCTATGACTCACATCCCTATGGGGGTCACTTTTGAGAAGCTAGTAGACATGGTACTTATGCATGAGGAAGAGAAGGGTCCCAATGCTAATAAGGCACCCGAGAAGAAAGGAGATCAGAAGAGACCTCAACAGCAACAGCAAAACAAGGGTGGGAAAGGCAACGGTGGCAAGGGAAAGAAGAAGTGCTTCAACTGTGGGACACCAGGCCACCTAAGCAAAGATTGTCAAAAGAAGAAGAAGACTGGCTGCTTCCATTGTGGCGAAGCAGGGCATCTAGTGAAAGACTGCCCAAAGAAGGGGCAGAGGACGGGATCTACCTCAGGAGGACAGGTGCAAGCTCTTATGGCACCAAGTCAGGCAAGGGGGCAAGTTCAGGCTCTCGCGGTTCCACCGATTCAGGAAAGAGGTAGAACTATTTCCGTTGAAAGTCTAGTTTTTCTGTTTGATCATCCTGTCCGTACTTTATTCGACTCTGGCTCATCGCGTTCGTTTATCTCATCATCATTAGTTGAGTCACTGCACTTAGACACCAGTCTAATAGATGATCCCTTGGTTGTTTCATACCCAATTGGGGGCTCCACTTATTTGTCCATGATGTGTTTGGGTTTGAAGATTTCCATACTTAGCGTTGAGTTTAGATGTGATGCTTTTGTTTTGGGCTTCACAGGCTATGGGTTGATTTTGGGCATGGACTGGTTATCCAGTAATGGTGCCGTTCTTGATTGTGAAATGAGGGTTGTTAGGCTCATGACCCGCTTGGGTAACACTCTCGAGATCTCTTGTAATCCCATGGATTCTGTTATGCTAAGTTATCTTGAATCGCTTGACGCTTCGGTCGAGAGTTTGCAATCTGTTAGAGTGGTCCGGGAATACTCGGATGTGTTTGAGGAGGTGAAGGGCTTACCTCCGAAGCGGGAGATTGACTTCGGAATATATCTGGTAGACAATGCTAAACCAGTATCTTTGCCAGTGCGCCACATGGCTCCTCGTGAGAGGAGGGAACTCAATAAGCAAGTAGGGGAGTTGCTTGAGAAAGGGTTCATAAGACGAAGTATATCGGAGTGGGGTGCTCCAGTAGTTTTTGCCACGAAGGCGGATGGGTCCCTCAGACTCTGTGTTGACTATAGAGAACTCAACAAGCTCACAAAGAAGAATAGACACCCATTGCCGAGAATTGATGATCTCTTTGATCAGTTGGTTGGCGCCTCAGTGTTTTCGCAGTTGGACTTAGCCACGAGGTTTCATCAGTTGAGAGTGGCTGAGGATAGCATAGACAAGACTGCCTTTAGGACTCCGGATGGTTTCTATGAGTGGCTAGTGATGCCCTTTGGTTTGACGAACGCCCCTGCATACTTTGTTGATCTGATGAGTAGGGTGTTCAGGGAGTACCTTAATAAGTTCGTGGTGGTCTTTGTGGATGACATCTTAGTCTTTTCTAAGAGTAAATAAGAGCATGCCCTACATCTTAGGGAAGTGTTGGAGACTCTTCGAGCGCATAGCCTTAAGGCTAAATTCTCTAAATGTCACTTTTGGAGGAAGGAAGTGCAGTTCTTAGGGCACGTGGTCTCTAAGGAAGGGATAGCTGTGGATCCCGCTAAGGTAGTATCCATCCAAGATTGGAAGGTTCCGAAGAATGCTACCGAGGTGAGGAGTTTCTTGGGGTTGGCTGGCTACTATAGGAAGTTTATCAAGGACTTCGCGAAGATATCAGCCCCATTAACTCGCTTGACGAAGAAGAATCTAGTTTTCACATGGGACGTAGATTGTGATGATGCGTTCCAACGGTTAAAGAGAGCTTTAACCACAGCTCCAGTCTTAGTGTTGCCAGATGCGAGTAAGCCATTTGTTGTTTATACCGATGCTTGTGGGACAGGACTAGGCGCAGTCTTAATGCAAGAGGGAAGGGTAATAGCCTATGGGGGAAGGCAGTTGAGAGTGCATGAGAAAAATTACCCTACGCATGATCTAGAGTTGGCCGCTATTGTTTTTGCGCTTAAGATTTGGCGCCATTATCTTCTTGGCGAGAGGTTCAAATTGTTCACTGACCACAAATCATTGAAATACTTGTTTTCTCAAAAGGATTTGAACCTAAAACAGCAAAGATGGATGGAGTTCTTAGCATCCTATGATTTCGAGATAGCGTATACCCCTGGCAAGGGCAACGTGGTGGCAGACGCCTTAAGCAGAAAAAGGTTGTCCTTGAGTCCATTGTTCGTTGAACGACGAAGCTTGGAATTTATCTCGATGTTTGACTTCAGACCCTCCATTGACTTTGTACCCGGTTTGCTAGCATCCTTAGAGGTCAGACCTACTCTTTTGGGACGGATTGGCGAGGCACAGCGGGACGACCCACAGTTGGTTGAGTTGGTAGAGAAGCTCATAAGAGGGGAGTCGTCCAGCCATTTGAGTAGGTACACCCTAGATGGTAAGGGGTGGTTGCGTAGAGACGGTAAACTTTGTGTACCGCAAGACGAGGGTTTGAAGAAGGCTGTTCTTGACGATGCACATCGTTCGAAGATGACCATTCATCCCGGTGGGGACAAGATGTACCAAGACATGAAGCGAGTTTTCTTTTGGACCGGTATGAAGAAAGATGTAGCCGAGTATGTCGCTAGATGCTTGGTGTGCCAACAAGTGAAAGCGGACCAAAAGAAACCCGGTGGGTTGCTTCACCCATTGGAGGTTCCGCAATGGAAGTGGGATAGCGTCTCGATGGACTTTGTCGATGGGTTACCAAGATCAAGGAAGGGTAATACGGGAATTTGGGTTGTGGTAGACAGACTTACTAAGAGTGCCCATTTCATACCCGTGAAGAGCAAGAGGACTGCTCCATGGCTAGCTTCAGTCTACATTCGAGAGATAGTTTGGTTGCATGGTGTACCTTCTAGCATAGTGAGCGATCGAGATCCTATCTTCACTAGCGAGTTTTGGAAGAGTTTGTAAGAGGCAGTAGGGACTCAGTTGTGTTTGAGCACCGCATATCATCCTCAGACGGACGGCCAGACCGAGAGGGTGAATCGTATTCTAGAAGACCTTTTGAGGCTATGTATCTTAGATTTTGGAGGTACATGGGAAGAGCATCTTCCATTGGTGGAGTTCGCGTATAACAACAGCTTTCAGTCTAGTATTGGCATGGCTCCTTTCGAAGCTCTTTATGGAAGGCCTTGTCGGTCACCTACATGTTGGTGGGAATCTACGGATAAGATCTTGCTTGGGCCTGATATGGTTAGAGAGACTTCGGAAAAGATTGATTTGATTAGAAGAAGGATGAAAGCGGCGCAAGACAGACAGAAATCCTACGCGGATAAGAGGAGGACGGATCTTGAGTTTAATGTTGGGGACATGGTCTTTGTCAAAGTATCTCCATTACGGAATGTTGTTCGCTTTGGGTCCGTTGGGAAGTTAGCACCAAGGTTTGTAGGGTCGTTTCCTATTAAGGAAAGGATTGGACAGATGGCAGATAGAGTGGAGTTGCCCGAGAGACTTAGTGGTGTACATGACGTATTCCATGTGTCACATTTGAGGAAGTGCCTACATGAGACTGCAGAGGTGGTAGAACCAAGCTTGCTTAGAGAAGTGGAGGTAGAGCGTGATGCGACGATTCGACGAGCTCCTACTCGCATCCTTGGGTCAGAGATTAGGAAGTTGAGAAACCGAGAGGTCCGACTAGTCAAAGTGCAATGGGGAGATGATGAGAGCAACGCTACTTGGGAGACAGAGGCGAAGATGCGTTCGCTGTACCCATTCCTTTTTTAGGGTATGTCTTTTAATTTCTCCTTTACCGTTTGTCTAGTTCTTATCTTATCTTTAGTATGTCCTCTCGTTAGTACCTTTGACCTTTAGATAGGGTAAACCTATGGTTGAAACATGTGTTTGAGACATGTTATGATTGATGGATGCGTGTGGATGCAAGTGTTTGCTAGTGGTTGCTCGTGGATGCATATACACACACTTTAGACACTAGATCGGCTCAGTCACTTCATGTTGCATATTGCATATAACTGTGTGTAGGTAGCTAAATTGATGGATGTATAATGGTTGTGTTATCATATGGATGATGCATTTTGGTGTATGGTTGTGCACACATGTAGAAATAGTATGTGTCGATAGGGTTCTTTCGCATACATATTGAATGCATGGCACTATCATGGTTTGCATTAAGGAGGTCAACTGAATCAGTAGACCGCCTGATTTTGCATTAGATAGGGAACATATACACACACTTCTTGCATATGTTCATACAGCATTAGAAACTTTAAGGACAATGGATGCCCGTGTTTGATGGTTTAGTAGATGGTTGTTTGGTTGGTAGGATACGTTCTTCTTGACTTAGAGATTTCGGGGACGAAATCCTTTAAGTAGGGGAGAATGTAACACCCCGAATTTCACTTAATATTAATGTTTAGTAATTAAAGAATAATTAAGCTCAGACGTGAGAATTAAGGGAAACGGGTTTCGCGGTTGCGTTCGTCTCGGAAAATGAGGCGAAATAGAGTCCGTAATTTCGTGAATCGGAGTTCGTGTGTCCGAGATATGGCCTTCAGAAGTTTCACGAAAAATCAGAATGCGAAACAGATTTCAAAAATGCAGAATATGGGCTAGGCGGGAAAATTCCCGCCCAGACCAGGTCGACCTGGGAGTCGACCTGGGGGTCGACCTGCCCACCAGGTCGACATGGGTGTCGACCTGGGGGTCGACCTCCCTGGTCGAGCCCAGGTGACATGGGTGCACTGATTTGGGATCTGGGCTGTGTTTTGGTGGCTAGTGACGAGATCTGACGGCTCTAATCTGATTTAGGGTTAATCTAATGGCCTAAAACACCTAACTACTCTTATAAATACAACCTAATCCTACCCTAAAACTCATTAAAATTGGAGACAACGTCGTCATGTCATCAAAATGCAACTTAGAAGGAGCCTCCATCAAATTTTAGAAGAAGATTGCTTCTCAAATCAACTTCTAATCAACTCTAGCAACTTAATCTTCTTCATAGGAGTGCTAATCAACAAGTTGTGAGTTTCTATGCCTTTAGCAAGCAATTGCTAAACTAATTATGATAGGATATAATGAGGTTATGGTTATGTATGTGGATCAATGCAAGTTATGTTATCATATGCTATGTGTTCATGATGCTAGTTATGCAAGTTTTATGCTATATGTTCATGATGCTAGTTATGCAAGTTTTATGCTATGTGTTCATGATGCTAGTTATGCAAATCACTATGATAAACATTGATCCATTATGACACCATGTTATGCAAGTTTGGTGTTTGATTATATGCAAGTTCATATATGACATGTTATGCAAGTTTGGTGTTTGATTATATGCAAGTTCATATATGACATGTTATGCAAGTTTGGTGTTTGATTATATGCAAGTTCATATATGACATGTTATGCAAGTTTGGTGTTTGATTATATGCCAGTTCATATATGACATGTTATGCAAGTTTGGTGTTTGATTATATGCAAGTTCATATATGACATGTTATGCAAGTTTGGTGTTTGATTATATGCAAGTAACATGTGCAAGTTTACACCTTTGTATGATATGCATACATATGCATGTTTACCCCTTTTTATGATATGAGTAACATATGCAAGTTCATCCCTTTTTAGACCTATGCCATGTATGCAAGTTCATCCCTTTATGATAGGTCTATGACATGAACATCTATGCAAGTTACCCTCTTTATGACATATGTGATTCATGCAAGTTTGGGTTGATTATTTATGCTAGTTGGGTTTGATGCTATGGTCATATATGCAAGTTGACACCTTTAAAACCCATGTTGATGCTAATGTTATGCTAAGTTGAACCCATTGTATTTGTGATGAATCTTCCCTTTTAAGTATGTCATGTTAGCGTATTACGTGGGGAACGATGGGGTTAATATTCATGTTAACAAAATTGTGGTGAAATTGGTATGATGTTGCATACCATAAGTGGATGAACATAATTGAGTCAATTATGTACATCATTAAATTGGAATTAATTAGGGAAAATTAATTCAAAATATGGGGGTGATTAATTAGGTGTAATTAATCGACTATGACACGAGGTTGGACCCTTTTGTAGCATAAGACTGCCCGGACCCGACCGGCAAATCCAGCGGCTACAAATGATTGGCCCAATGTGAGGGGTCTTAGGCATAAACTAAATACGTGACAAGTGTAAAGACACGAGGTTAGACTCTGTTATGGCGTAAGGCTGCCCGGACCCGACCGGCAAATCCAGCTTCCATAAAAGACAGTCTAATGTGAGAGGTCTCTACAAAGGTTACGTTCTTAATCAATTAAGAAACACTTAACCAGATAAGCATGTAGTGGGGCATGAGGGGTTAAGTGGGTGCCTTGGGTGGCATGTGGAAATCTAGTGGGTTGCCTTGGGTGGCAATAGAAAATACGATTAGAATACTTAACCAAGTGGAAACATGTAATTAAACATGATTAAAGGGTTAAGTGGGATGCACTAGAAAAGGGACAAGCTTAGGTGGGTAGCTTGTGGGGGCCCATTTCAACCAGTAACCCATATGTATCTTTATGGGCTCGACCCATGTCGAGGACGGGACACGCGTACTGGGCTTGACTATAAGAGGCCAAAACGGGTTAGCGGTGGCAACACAAGTCCAACGGGTTTCATATGTGTGTGTGGACCCGGGTTGGTAGGTAAGACGTTGTTGCATCGTGTAGGTATAAGCCGTGCACCGTTGGTTGTATCGAGTTGCCACTTTGGGGAGTGATACACCCCACTGTGGGGCCAGCACGGGTATCTACGTTAGGGAGCCGATCGCTTGGGGAGTAGTGGGTACACCTAGTGGAGATAGGGGCAGACGGCACCTATGTGGTCAGCTAGGGGTACACGAAACTACTAGTTAAATTTCTAAGTCCTTGGTTGGGATCAACCTTTAAGTTAGGAATGACTGGTGTGGTGCAGTGTAGTAATTATCCTTGGGTGGGTAGATGCGTCTTTACCGTTATCTTCGTTCTTCCTATGTCTAGTTGGCTGCTTAGTGTAGTCATTTATCCCCAGTCGTTACCGTACCAAGTTTATATCATACCCTAATTACTTTAATGATTGTATTGTTAAAGTTATAGGGCTCACTCAGACTTATGTCTGACCCCGTTGTTTTTACCTTTTTCCCCCTCAGGTCCTCAGGTTGGGCCTAGTTCTAGTGGAGTTTGATTCAGACTGCTTTATCTATCTTGGAGCTTGGACCGTTGGTGTAAAGCTCAGCTTATCTTTTCTATTATGGCTATTAGTTATGTAGTGGGATTATGTACTTATGTTTTTATCAGGATGGATATTTAGTACTTGACTCTTGTTTTATGGTTTTGTTATTGTAACCAAACATGTTTACCTTCTGCTGCAATGAAATGATGTTTTAGTTAACAAGTATTATTTATATCTGTCCTGTTGTAATTTTTATGTTCTATATTCACTTAAAATACTCCACCGAAGTTAAGGCATTCCCTTAGTGAGTGACCTTAGCGGGTGTGGGGTGTTACAGTTGCTCACATACTAAAGAATGTGGGTGCCTAACATGGTGTATTTACTTCAAATAATTTGACTTGTTGCATGAACGTGTGGTTAAAGCACAAATTTTTAGGTTCAGAGCAGTTACCAATCACAATGTGCATTGCCAAGTTACAAAACGTGGTCATAACCGAGGAAAAAATGCTGAGTTGGCAAGTTACAAAACGTGGCATAGCTTATGAGCAATATCCGGAAAGCATAAAGGAATAGTGTAGTTCCTTTTGTATGCAAAAGTGCAGCGGGATCTCACTTGTGGTTTTCGAGATGTTGACTTTATCATGGGTCTATCTCTTCTATCTCATGTATTTATACTAATTTACTTTCTTTTCTTTGTTTATGCATGTTTGCTTTTGTTGTATCCGGTTAGTACGCTAACTTTGTTATATACTTTATGCAAGTTAATAAAAAGTGTACTAACTTAAAAAAAAAAAAATGTGTAGAGACCGATTTGAGATAGTAGGTGTAGAGATCGATTTGAGATAAGTTTGAACTACAATTGCTATCTGCAATCCCAAGCCAGCTTGGATCATCTAATACGTTCAAACGATTTCGGTGGATGATTACAGTTATAATTCATGTGTTTTTTTGTAGTGGCGCAAGCAGAAACTGCTGGTACTCCAGAGAATCAGCAGGTAGAAGACCCTCCTACATCAAGATTTACTTGGACAATCGAGAATTTCTCGAGATTGAACACCAAATGCTATATTCTGAAGTGTTCACTGTTGAAGGATTCAAATGGTATGTGTACATAGATATTGCTTTATGCATAACAATAAGTATAAACGATAAGGTAAGCTATGATATATTTATTATTTTGTATCTCAATAGGCCAGTTCTAATATTTCCAAAAGGAAGCAATGTGGATCATTTGTCTATGTATTTGAATGTTGCTGATTCAGCATAATTGCAGTATGGGTGGAATCGATATGCACAGTTCTGCCTATCTGTTGTCAATCAACTTCATAGCAAGCTCACTGTGAGGAAAGGTTTGTTTCCAATGGTTTTATTTTTAGTTGCTCCAAAGGGCTTATATTTGTTAATCATAACTGCTAAATTTAAAACTTTCTTTCTAATTTGGGATTGATAACACTTGAAAAGCCACTGTGCCCGTAAAGTTTATAACTTCTTTTACTCATCATGAAAGTGGGTGGAATTTCTTCAAGGTCATCTTTAGGTGATGGACAAAGCACAATCAAATTTATGCTTTTTTCAGATCTCAATCTCTTCTGCTACATGGCCATACTTTCAATTATGTCTTCTTTTTGTATGCGGTAAATAAATATTGATACTGACTCATACAACTTGTGTACCATTTAATATATATTTGTACAGTAAATAAATTTCTAAATGAAGTATTTAAATTTCTAAATGCATCAAATTTTGGTGCATTCAAAATGCAAGCTAAAACACTTGGCAGTTAATGTTTATGGCTAAAAGTTATGTTTAATGACATATAACCTGCTCAATGTTCCTAAAAGTGCATCAACCTTTTAAACTTGTCAATAAACAGATGTTGCCTACTAAAAATGACTTGGAAATTCCAAGTGCAATAAGGACATGCTTTTAATTTTGAACTTCTGGGCTTGCTCTTTCCCTGTTTATGTAAAGTATATTTGTTTTTCTTCTCTCTTTTTTATGACCATTGCTTACAGTACTTCATTTTTTATATTTATTGATTATTTTTTCATCGCATGGTATATTTGTTATGAAATTAATATCAATTTGCGATTCCAGACGAAGCAATGCAGTAGTTAGCATGGGATAATGCATTGGTTCACCCAGCTTACATCCGTTAAACTATTAAACTAAGAAATTGCCAAAGTAATGTATTTATTATGTATCAAATGGTATATACTTTTTTAAGATCAACTCACTTTACACCAACAATGATGACTGCTTTGTTAACCTGCAGTATGACGTGTAGCATATCAAATATATATTATGCATTCTTCTTGGTCATCACTTTTTTCAGTATACATTCAAAATTGGCATGCTCTGTGTAGTATGCTATTTAGTTTCAACATAGTCTTTACATATTTTTTTGCCTAAATCACCCTACTGATCACATCTTTGGTTGAATTCTTTTGCAAAAAAAGAAGACAATATTGAACTGGATAAAGAGTTAGCATTTGATGCTATTGGCAGATGCTCCTCACCTGTTTTCCCTTGCCAACAGGTTTGCTATATAACATGAATATAAGTCAATTCTACTGCTACATTTGTTCCCAAATTTTATATTAATCTTCCATCATTAAGTTCCTGCATTCAATATGTTTCAACATGATTAGAGTATTTCAATTCTACAGCACCATCGGCTCTTTAAAAAAAAGCAAGAGGCTAATAAAAGCACAATTTTCTTTCTTTTTTTTTCTTTTTTTGATGCAGCGATAGAACCATACAACATATAAGCCGCACAGAGCGACTATATTTGACTTTCAGTGGATTGTTCTCTATTCTCCACATTATATATTTTATTTTTCCTCCTACATCAATGCTAACAGTCAACAGTCAATTAAAAGTACAAACAAATGGACGAGTTTAGCCCACATAAAAATGAATATACAAATTATACAATGTTTTAATATAAAAAAATCTCTTTTAATAAGGAACCAACCCACTTAGCCCACCTGAAGAAGCATTCTCTTTGGCAACCTGTAATTATCAAGAGCGGTCGAGTCCATGTTTATATTACTTGAATTGGACCATATATAAATCCCTCTTTCTTCTTTGCTTCCAGGAACTATATTGTCAAGAACAAATGCTACTAGGAGAGCCACTACCATGTTCATAGATAGCAGAGAATTTAATGCGTAATTCATCCATTGTCTACCATTGTCGACAGGCCCAACAGACCCAGCTACAAAATTGAGCACCATGCAACACTTATGAAACAGAAGGTAGGTTGCATGTGAACTTCTTGTAGGTTGTGTACAGTAGCATGTTGTTTATTTTACAAGTTCTGTTGGGTTGTGAGGTAGTGGAGATGGTATATCAAGTTGAACACACATGTTTGCATGTGGGATATGTTTAATGTTATGTTTGTATCTAGGATATGTTTGTATGTGAGATAATGTTATGTTCTTTTTTGATATTAATATTATTGCTTATGATACAACTTTATTTGTATATGTTTGGCGAATTTATCATTGTTTTTTAGTTATGCTATTTATTTTGGTATTCACGGTTGAATGATTATAGTTGGTAAAGCTGAAAGTGAAAAATAGGTTGAATGTTTATTAGCAGATCAGAAAGGGAATAGCGATAGATTACCGTCAAAATGGGTTTACTATCGTTTATTATCTGTCGCTAATCTCTAGCCAATTAGCAAGGGTTTACCAATGTTTTTAATAAATAATAATTTATTGTAAATTATTTTTTTGTCGGTAAATCGTCGGTAAATAAAATAAAATTAATAAATAAGATTATTTTTTTATTATATATTTAGTGTGATAACGGAAAATTGTCGGTAAATTCACGCCAATATCCATCGCAAAATTTTGACACAATTACCGTCATGGGTTTTACCGACTACCATGATTTACAGGAAATCCGTCGCTAAAAGCAATATAGCGACGGATTAGTAGCGGATTTTGCCGCTGCAAAATCAGCTTTTTCTTGTAGTGTTTGTATGCTAAAAGAATGAGCAAGGAAATCTGAGGCCCTTAGGTATGTTGGGTGGAAAGCGTATAAAATGATTGGTGTTAAGAAAGATGTATCCCATACAATAGTAACTGAGATTAGTTGGTTTAGTAGGGAAACCTTATACAGTGGAAAATGGATTAGGAATATATATAGTTGGAAGGAATGATTTCGTGGATGTGTCTAGGAAGGCCTAGGTAATTTGGAAACGCGATTAAGAAATAGTTGTCCTTGTCTACTCCAGTTTTTTATGTTTCAAAAAAATGTTTTGCATTTTTGTTATGGCATGTTTTTACGGTTTGGCAAAAGCAAGTTTTGGTAAAGAAAATAAAGTTTTACCATTTTTAATTTTTGGGAGAAAAATTTAGAACAAAAAGAGACCAAACCATGTTTCAAAACGAATTGAGTAGGTAAGGATTAGTGTCTAGAAAGAACGAGTTTGAGGCTAGGAAGTAAATAATAAGGACTATCCTAGAATAATAAAAATAAATTCCCGTAGAATGCATAAGCATTATAAAGACTAGAATTGTTGCTCGAAAAAGGTAAGTTGAAAAAAAAAGTTTCTTATGTAATTGTGCTTGGATAGGAAAATAGGAACTTTTTATAGAATAGCTATGTAAAAATCCAAGTGCAACCAGAAAAGGTACATAAAAGAAAAACATAAAATGTAAATTCTTCCATTTTATACCTTTTTGTAACATAAGAAATCGAATTTGGAAAATTAGATTTTTCTGAATTTCGAATTTAATAATGGTTGGTAGGATTTTGGATGCAACAATTGGATGAACTATGCTCTTATTCTATAAAAGTATGGGAAAATTTGGATGAAAAAATGTTTTGGTTTTTCAAAAATATTGCATTCATATAGAACTACAAGTATATTTAGGATGTGAGCATCATGTTTTGAAAAAAAATTGGAAGTTTGTATACATATAGGTGGTACCAAATTAGGCATACATGCATTACTATGATGTATTTCACTTTGCACATGTGCACAATGTTTGCAAAAAAATTGGATGCACACTTGATGGTTTGATATTATACGAGAAATTATATATTTTACCCCTATCGAATTTCGAGGACGAAATTCCTTAAGGGTGGGAGAATGTAACACCCCGCATTTTTAATATAATTAAAAATGAGATATATGTATATATGCATGGATATATTTAAAGGAAAGATTAAATAATATTAATGTAATTGCATGTAAGAAGTTTATGCAGTGAAATAAAGAAAAAGATTAATAAAGAAATTACATGCAATATTTGAAATAAGAAGAAATACAGTGAAATGCGAAGAAATACATGCGAACATTTAAAAAGATAAAAAGTAGAATTTGAAGACTCTAGAATTTGGTCATGAAATTAGCGTCATTACGTTCGTGGTGATTTTCTGGTCAATTTAGACCTATAGTTCGTAGAAAACTGATTTAAAACGAAGAAGTTATCCTTAATTTAAGAAATGCAACAAAACATGAAAAAGAGCAATGGGAAAATAATAATATGTAGCTTGGTCCTAAGTCTTGTTAAAAAAAGACTTAGTAGCTCATTTGGTTAATACATGAGACTTGTACATAAGAGGTTGTGAGTTCAATCCCCACCAGTGTCATATATTTTTGTTTTGTTTTAAGGAGCGGCTAAATAGTGGCTTAGAAAATTGGTTCAGTGCGAAAGGGGATAAGTTAATTGGAGGTTTAATTGAAAGAATGAAAATAAACCATTAATTGATTAAGGAAGATAATTTCCAAATAAAATAGACAATTGTTCGCATATAAAAATTAGTATATGCATAAGAGATGGATGCGTATGAACATGATTTAAATTTGAATTTGCTCGCGAACATAGAGACAAACAAAAAGGGGGCATATATGTATACATGTTATTTGAAATTAATGCAATAAGGGAAAGAGGATATGTGAGATTATTGCATTAAATGAATGGATGATGCATGAACCTGAATAAAAATAAATTAATGTGATGCAAATAAAAGAAAGAGAATATGGAATGCAAAACATGTCAAATGTGCAATTAAAGCATGCATAGAAAAAGTTGTTAACATTAAAATGGAGCAATTAAATGTGAAGGGGATCAACTTTTGAAATTTAAACATTTAAAAAGTAAACTAATAAGGCCATAAGCAAACCACAATTGGAGGAAGGTTAATGTTATTAAATAACATTCAAATCAGAGACGCATGCACATGTGATTAGATGTAAATAAATAAAAGAAAATGGTTTAAGGACATGCGGTTTATTTTCGAAAAGAGTAGACAAAAAGAGAAAGAAATCAATTAATTGATTAGGAGAAGAAAATAGCAAATAAAGTTTCACGTATAAGTGCAAATAGATAAATAAATAAATAATTGCATGCATGAAGGAAAGAGGTTGCTATACGTTAAAATTAGTATGTAATGCATTAATTAGAAAGAAATAAAGCGGTTTCTTTTTATTTTATTTTATTTAAAGGAGCACTAAGTCTGAAAAGCGTTGTTCTGGATGGTTCTTTTCTAGGGTGAGGTGGACGGTTTAGACGAGTTTTTATTTAATCCTAAGGTCCTAGTTGCTCTAACCCACCTATAAAAGAACACCTAACCCTAAAATCATTCTATCTCTTATAAGACGCCTCCATGCCACCAAACTTCAACCCAACATAGCCTCCACCTCTAAACTCTAAATTAAATTGCAAGTTCTTCATCAATTTTGGAGTTTAATAAAATCAAGTAGCAAGTTTCTTCAACAACAATTCACGTTCTACGTCAGTAATCAAATAAGAAGCCTAAACCAACGTTCTACCTCAACAACCAATTGTTTATTTCTCTAATCCAGTCAAGGTGAGTGGTTTAAAATACAGTTGTTGTATAATTGTACTTCTATCGCTAGACATTCCCCATAATGAATACGATGATAATTTAATAATATCAGTTATTTCATTTATGCTTACGATTGAGTTCTCTCCTTTTTATTCTTTCCCTTTTTTATTTTTATAGCTAGGCTATCTCGAGCCTATATCTATCATGAATTTATGTGTTGTAAACGAAAACGAGAAAGTAAAAAGGGAAAAAAGGGGTTGTTTGGGCATAATATGGGTTGGAAGGATTTATGTATGATTTGAATAGAATTGTGGACATAATTGTATGGTAATTTTAAATTTATGTAGTTTGGCATGATTGAAATTGGATATGAAATTAGTACAGTTTAATATTAACAACATGTAATTGGATAACATGGATTGGTGAAATTTATTGGTAAGATAAGCCTAAAAGATGAACTAGGTTATATGTATGAACATGGGAACGTTGGTAAATATATTGGAAAAATATTGATTTTATGAACTTGAGTATTATTGGATATTTTGGATAATTGGAATATAAAAGAAATTGTCATATTTGGGTATGGATTACATGGAATTGATGAAATTGCCTATAATTGGAAATTTGTAATTAAGGCTAATTAATATGTAATTAGTGACAAGTTGGAATAGGAAAAATTGTAAACATGACTATATGTTGAATTGGAAACACATAACATGAAAATTGGGATCTGGGTGAAATACGATGTTAATGAACCTTTGACACGAGGTTAGGCGCAATTGTGGTGTAAGACTGCCAGGAACCGCCCGGCAAATCCAACTACCACAATTGGACGGCTAATGTGAGAGATCAAAGGCATGAATTGTAGACGTAACGGTTGGTGACACGAGGTTAGACCTGCTTTGTGGTGTAAGACTGCCTAGAACCGCCCGACAAATCCAGCAGCCACAAAGTGTTCGGTCTAGTGTGGGAGGTCATGCACCGTTCGTCATAATGAATGAATTAAGGAATACTAACCATAATAAGACATGTGGGTGACATGGGTATGGTTAGAGGGTTAAGTGGGTGATATGTAAAATATGACATGTAAATATGGACTTAACCGTAATAAGACAAGACATGTAAAACATGTAAATGGACTTAACCGTAGTAAGACAAGACATGTAAAACATGTAAACGTGGACTTAACTTTAGTAAGATACGTGAAGTAAAACATGAATAAGGTGGACTTAACCGTAGTAAAGCATGTGTAAGACATGGAAACAATAATAAAAGAGGTTAAGTGGGACATGGGCGACATGTAAGACATAAATAAATAATGCTTAACCAAAGGAGACCCGTTATGGCATCACAAATTAATTGAATTGGGTAAAGTCTAGGTAACGGGTTAAATAAATGGAAAGGGTTAAGTAAATATAAATTAATGACAAAAGTGAGGAATGGTAAATAACCTATTATGAATGAATTTGAATAAGAAAAGGAAGGATAATAGGTTAGACTTGTCCTAGGGACAAGTGGAAGTATAACTTATGGGATAAGGTAAGTTATAAGAAACGATAGAGGAAAATAATGTAACTTATATGTGAAGATATACTTAATTATAAATTAAGTAGTTTGGGAAGGAGAAGTGTGAAATTTAAGATGATATAAGTTATATGAATGGTAAAGAAGTAAATTAGAATCATATATGTTGGTTGGCTTGAGTAATTCTCTGGGTGCCAGTCTGATGTTGATTTCGGTCTTCGGGGCTGGTGTTTAGGGGATTATTCTCCTAATCAGTATATATGTGGATAAGACATACTTAACTATGAATTATGTATAACATGTTGTTGTAACCCTAAAAGGGAATATTTATGAAGTTGGAAAACAACATGTTGTGGTCTTATTAATGGACTTAAATGGGTTAAGTATAAATTGAATTAATAAGCGAGGGTAACTTGGTAAACTTGAAAAGGAAGTCAATATGAATAAGAATAACCAAGTTAAATAAGAAAAACTGATGAGGTAACAAAAGCGCGTAAGAATTTATTAGGCGTAGGGTCTAATGACATATAAAATCAAGGTGCTTGGGGCAATCCCTACGTTGTTGGATGAATAACCCAACAAGGTAAATCATCACGGTGTCATAAGACACGAGGGGAGTGCACATTCGTTATTTTGGCGGCTCCAACGGACTGGAAGGGGAAGCATGCGGCTTCCTGGGACATTAAAGGTGCTCCTAGTAGTCCTCTGTGTGGTGGCAGATGTTTCAGGCTGTGCCCGCAGAGGTTGGTCTGCGCGTAACTACTAGGTGGGTGGACCTTGACTGCAAGAATAGCTGGGCAGTCAGAATGTTGTTTGCGGTGACAGAAAAGATGATTCGACGACTGCCTCAATGAAGGTGGAGGGTCAGGACCAACAAGGATAGTAGGTCGTCGAGTGCCTGTTACCACAACCAGTTGGATGCGGAAAGACTAGAGCTAGACCCAATATACCATTAACCATTCACTATCATAGGACGGTGGTTGAGGGGAGACGCCACATGGATGTTTAGATTGGTTCCTTAGGGGCTTGTCACTTAGCTCTCATAGTCTTTATTAGTTATAGGAGGGGATGAGGTAGGGCCATAGCCACCATAGAAAACAGACCCTAGGGATATTTGTGTGGGAGGCTCTTAAAGGCGGGCCTTGCACAAATATAAGGAAAGCTCCCGACCGAGTTCCGTGTTTCTTGTGTAGCCCTGCCACGGAACTCGGGCACGCACACACGATGGGTGTGCGGGTTAGATATCGAATACGATATCTAATACGTACGTGGAAGAGTCTAGATATAACCTTGTCTACTCTGGGTGGTGTATCGTAGACTGGTGGGCATTATTCGATAACGGCAGTCAAATTAGAGTGATCCTAAGTGGGCGTAGTGTTGTATTATATATATAAGAGGAATATACATTACTATGACATAGGACAGGGGACTACATATATCACTGCGAGGATACAGTAGGGACCATGCGAGTGGGGTACCACGGGGTGTACCTCAGTTTGGGGGTAGCAACATATATATTATATTAGGTTAATCTACTGGGAGTAGATGGGTGCGACGTGTGTGTAAGCCTTGAGCGCTAACGACACAAATAACCTAATAAACAATAAAATGTAATTGAACGGTATATGTAGGATTATTCAAGAAGTGTAGTTTAAACTCATTCACACAGAACTTATGTTCTGACCCTCTCCTCATAACATTCGCAGGTTAGATTCATGACAGAGACTTATAGCTTTGGAGATATTGATTTAGCAGTATTGTAATTAAGGTAAAGCTATGCTTATATATATTATATTTTATTCCTTCCGCTGTGAGGTGTTTTCCGAACTCTGACATATTTCTTGTCTCTGTCTTTTCTGCAGGATACCAGAGCAACCAACCCGGGTCTTGATGGATTGGGTTTTTGAAGAAAAAATCGGTCTGTCGGAATTTGAGTTGTTACATGTTCAGTTTTGATCCTATTCGGTTTGTTAATTTTGGATCTGCAAACATAACTGTTGTGTTCTAGATTCCTGTGATTCAATTATTCAATTTTAATCCAAATTTCCTATGCTTTAATTTTGAGTTACTTAATTGTAAAATATGATTGATTTGTTTAATATGAATTGAATTAAATTAAAATGGGTATGTCTAGTTTGTTACTTGAAATAAGTAGGTAATGTACAATGATTTGATAATTATTAATGGATTTTTCAATAGTTAATTAATGTAAAATTTATCCATAAACAATTGAACTTGTTTTTGTAGTTAATGTTTTTTAATGAATCTTTTTAAAAGAATTTTGGCATTGAATTACATGGTAAATATTTGTGATAATTTATTGCAATAATTGCATTATTTTCAGTATGAGGGCCTCATTTTTGCAGTTTGCTTTAGCAACCAGCACTCCTAGGACCGGCCCTGCAAACAGTGAGCCTGTTTTGGTTTGGTTTACTTTTTTTTTTTTTGGGTTTGCTTTTGTACTTAGCTTATAGTGTTGGTTGAGTCTTTGTTACATATCGATTTTTTTTTTTTTTTTTTTTTTTTGCTTTTGTACTTAGCTTACAGTGGGTGTTTTGGTATAATTTTATTTCAATTTTTTGCACCACCATATACAAACAATGATTCTTGTTTTATATCCTTTTTTCTACGCCCCAAACCCAACAATCCCCCTCCCCCCTAAAAAGAAGTCTAGTCCGAGAGTGCACATTTTCAGTTCATTATCATCGAAGAATGAACAAAACTTTAAACTGAGAACTGTCAGACATGCGCAAATATAATCCCCTAACTGGAAATGTAAACTTTAAACTGGAAATATCCGAACTGGAAATGTAAACTTTAAACTCAGCGATTAAACCAAAAAATTATCATCCAAATCTGGAAATGTTCTTGCTTTTTTCACTCACTGTATTATATGAATATTGACTGCAGCTAGTGGATTGAGAAAAGGTTACTTTTAAACAGGAGTTGAATTTTTATCATGGATTGAGAAGGTATAACACTACCAGTGAAATATGCAGAGTAGATCCGTGTTTCCCTCCCATGCACTACGTTTATGTTACGCATGTTGCCGGGATAATTAACAAATCACATTCACAATGTTGTCTTAAAGTGTTCATGTACTTTCAGATTTCATTTTAAATTGGAAAACTAAAGATGAATATAATTGAAGCATTATATCAATATTATATATGTCATTTTTCAGATTTCATTGTTTTCCATACTGACTATTGCAACATTTTTATTCATAGTTTGAATCCGTTCAGTACTGATTTTTTTATGCTGATCCAAGTAACAATATTTTTTTAGCATTTCATCAAATATTTTTATTGCATCGTTCATAGTGCCGCACTTTCCATAAAAATCAACTTAAAGGTTCATTTATGTGCAAGGAAAAATTGACTGGGTTAACAGTATTGACTTACTTGAACTTGATTCCCCAACGACATGCGCGACTGGCCAAGCTAGTGTCGTACCAAATGCATCTTCCATGTATGTACACTCCGATGTAGGTCTCCATGTATGTACACTCCGATGTATGTACACTCCGATGTAGGTCACCTGTTTAAATACACCCAATCCTTTTCCATTGGCAATACAGACATTTAAATAAGTTTTCAAACTTTGATGTAGAATTTGATTTCCTGTTATAAGCAAACAACAAAATACTTCAACCGCAAACATACATGAGATATGATATATTGTGATTGTTTTTGTGCCTGTGAATTGCTTTTGTTTGTATTTAATTTTAATCGTATAATTCATTAAACACAATTCACCTCCTTTTAATGTAAATCTAGTCTTAAGATCCATAATCTACATTTCTCACGGAAAGATAAAGCACGGTAAGCACAAAACAATGTAGTCACTTGATTTTTGCTAAGCTCAATTAGTACTAGTGGTAACTACCATTACAATTCAAACTAAAAGAATCAGGAAACAGATGCTAATTTTACAAAATCAAGGACATGCATAATGAAGTAGTGGATCCAAAAAACAAGAATAAAATCCACATATTTGAAACTGCATTTTTTTTAATCCTAAGCAATATAACTCTTTAACAAACTTATCTTCTCATAAACTAACGTATACACAGTGAGCATACTTAATAATTATATAAATAGCCGATTTATATAAAGTGAAAAAAAATGTTTTTTTTTTGGAGAATAAGAAAACATTTTTTTTGATAGCACATTTTTAAAGGACAAGAAAACATTTTTTTTCACTTTATATAATTATTTAAAAAACATTTTTTCACTTTATATTAGGCAAATAATAAAATAACCCAACACAAACATATTGAAAGCAGCACCTGCAATATGTCATACGAGTGAAAACCCATGCGTTGCACGGAAGCATAGAGTACGGGGTGTTGTAGTTTGCACGAGAGCATAGAGTACGGTGTGTTGTAGTTTGCACGCACGTGGTTGTTTGACGCTCTTCGCGCGTGGTAGTGGCACGCGCTTCGTGCGTGATCGATGCAAGTCGTTTGCGCATCGATTGATGTTCATCAAATGTTATGTATATGTGGAGTAATTGTATATTTAAATTTTTATTTGTCGCAGGTTTTATAATGTAAATTGGAAGTGGATGAATGTAAAATGTTGGAATTATTTCAGTTGAGTAGTAAAAGATGCGCGAAGTTGGCAACAGAATAATAAATGAAAGGGAAAAAGTGTCATAATTAAAAACAAACTGCAGAAAACAGATGTCGTATGTGAAATATTTGTTATGTCAGCCAAGAACAAAAGGATGAAACAAATGTCATGGACCACATAATATAATTTGCTGCTGGTATGATAATATTTCACATCTGCAAGTATGATAAATAATAATTTATTTAGGAAGGACACTGTTAAAATGGCAATAGATTTTTATATTTACACAGTATAAGATACTGTTAATATGTCAATAATAGGATACATATATTAGTAATGAATGTTGTTGGATATATTTCCAATTTTAACACATGTTATCTATACTATATTATAATTACTGAGTTTGCAACGTAGCGATCACAGCCATCCTCACAGTCTTAAACTCAACCGTCTCCCGTAATAAATGAAGAAGAAAAAAAAGCATCGCTCCTTCCACTTTCACAATCTACCTCTCTGCCCTAATTGCGATAAATTATCTAAATCGCCCCTCTTTTCCTTCAGCTTTTCACGTTGCTTTCTTCCATCTACCCCCTCCGTCTACAACCTAGCCCTAAATCGAAGGCGATGAGATTTGCTCTTAGGGAAGCCTCGCTCCACTGCTGTGGACTAGCTCTTCTCCTGAAGTAAGCACCTATTTACTACTTATTTTCTACGCTAAATTTAGATTAGTTAGGATTCTCTTATTTTCATATTTTCTTCGATAAGGATTGTTGATTTCTATTCTTGGTCATTATGCTTTTCGATTAGGGTTCACGAATTAGGGTTGCCGATGAGGGCTCAAAACATGGTATATTATGCAGTAATTAAATTCTGGAATTATTTGGGCATGGAAATTGAGTAACAATACATTGTGTATTTCTCAGTCTGAATGAAAAATGTGAATCAGCTGTAACGATTGTAATTATCCATATAAAAGTTCATTGAATTTTAGCCTTCTTTTTTTCTAAAATTTGTTGCATATTCGTATTTATTATGATTCTAAACAATATTTAACCAAAAAAATTATTTTTTTTGCACTGTAGAGATTGATTAAGAGAACACTTCCATGGAAGCCAATTTCAGGCAGACCATAGTAGTATAGCTTCTTAATAAAGAACTGAGAAATGCATTGGTTTGTCTCTATTGGCATAACTTGCCCTGTTGCATCATCTTTCTTGAGCTCATTATAGGTAATCAATAATTATATTTATCTGTAATGTACGGTATCACAACCTTAGATGTTATATCCCAATTGCCCGAAAGTAGCCCCATGCATTTTTTGTACGCTTGGTTTGCACAATCGTTCGCCTTATATTGGTTTTTCTGTCCGAACAGGGTCAACAAATCCGAAGTAGGTCAGGACAACAATTGCATAACAAATTTCTTCTAGCGCACAGGTCGCATTTGCACTATATTGTGAAGAAGGTATGATCAAACATACACATCAGCACATACCTCGCAATTGTTAGGACCCGTGTCCAGCGTAGTTATATATGTTGGTATAAAGCAAGCTATGCAAGGAACATGGCCCATGATATACAGATATGCGGGGAAAAAAATCGTACCTACTAAAAAAGACGGCTAAATTTCTCTTAGATAAAAATAAATTTAATCAAGTAACTATTTGTAATTTGTAACTCTACATGTTAAATTATTCTAAAACAGCAATAGTGAACAAAGACATGCTCAATAAACATCACAATGTTCATGCCGTATAGATGCAGTTTTGGAGTATATAATGTCTTATGGATACAATTAATTAGTTTTGCATGGACAATTTTGCTCTGCTTTAAGGATGCTGGTATTTGCATTAATATTTCATATGTTCTTTCAACATCATGCTACTTTCCATTCTGTATGTATCCTCTCTTGCTTCTGAATTAGGGCACTTAGTTCAGTTTAATAACTATCTTATGCCATTAGCTCATTGTTTTATAGAGTTTCAATTTAATACAAACTTGAATTTCAGTTATTTCCTCTCTAATTAAAGAGATATCTATTCTGATTTATATCTCACTGTTGTGGAAAATAGGGTAGAGATTTTGAATTGAAGATCTATGATAGTGGGCTAATTTAAACAGATTTCTATTGCATATACAAATAAAAAATAAAAATAGCATGTCTCTTGGTGATTTGCAGCGTTTATTGAAGATGTTTTTATCCCACATTGCTATATTCTTTTAAAGATATTTTGTATGTTTCATTGGATATGATGGTGAATGGTTATAGTAGTAAACAAACTATGGGACATCTTTTTCTTTATAAGCAGGGTAATCACAAATCTTCTGCGTAGAATTACAAGTTTACAACTAAGGATTAGGCGACTGTAATATGATCTATATAAGTCATCATGTACGATCAATTATGCTTTGTGTAAGGTCTATTTTAGTTTAGTGGAAAATTCTTGATCATTTTATTTTGCATTTGATCTTTGTTGTGATACTACATGAATATGCATATTGGATTTGTTTGGCAGTGGATATCCTTTTCCTTCTTTTAAATTAACTGAGCAGGCTTTATTTTTTATCATGGAAGTTTAAATTTAGAATAAATATGGTGTTTCATTTGTAACATTTTCCAACATCAGTCATTTAGCTTTTTTTTTTTTTTTTTAATGAATGGCGCTTTTTATAATTAAAACAATTCACACCTTCATGATCTTAAGCTTCGTTGTATAAAAGAGTTTGTAAACCGTATCACTAATCTTTTGGATAAATTTGTTGAATTGGTGTCGTGATTGTGATGGATATAAAATCTACTTTTTATATGAGTTATAAATAATTTCAGTTCTGAACATGCTTAAGAGGATTATCAACTGGATATCTGGTAGTAATTTATTTTTATGACTTAGCTATAATGATTTTCACTTTAGGAGTTGCTAAAATATGATTGGCATAAAATGACACTTGATTGGTTCTTCAAGAAGCGTTTGCCTTGCAAGCACGGTCATTTAATATGGGATTACTCGCATTGATCTACACTTAAAAAAATGCTTAATTTCGGTTGCATACTTCGCAACACAAGCGAGTCTAATTCTTTTGTTGAGCAGTGTTGTTACTGCAAACTTATATCATAATTAGATTGGTGAACTTTCGACCTGTAGTTTCAACCATATTCAAAAATGATAAAAGTTCTTACAAGAAAGGAGGTTGTCAAAAATTTAGAGCTGAGCAAACATGTAAAGATTCAATTATTTGGACCGTGATAATATGTTGCATTTTTGTCTGTTTCTGTACATTGTCACCTCATTTGCACTGCATTTTAGCAAGCAGAGCACCGTGTTTCTTTGGATGATGCAAGTTGTGCGCTATTTACATATAAGTTCATTTATATGGACTTTTTTCTTTTTCTAATACATGTTTAGTATATTGCTGAAAATAGTTAGCACCTGAATAGTTGTGAAATAACTTTTTTTGATATGTAAATTTAGCTTCAATTCAAACGTATATTTACAATTTTGTTTTTAAATTCCCAGATCATCAAAAGCTATGGGTACAAGGAAAACATGAAGCTGAGTCATAAATATGATGGTCGAATCTTTGGCTATCGTTATCATATTATCTAATCAGTTTTGCTTGAAGAAGTTTCTAGACAATGCAGAAGTAGCATGTTAGATCTGACATAAAGCATAGTTTTATGAGGTTTGTTCCTTTCCTGATAAAGCTACTCCACCCGAAAATTTGTTTGTTAAAAGTCAAGGATTGGCCTTTGAATTGTTTTAGGCTCGGAAATCCATCCCTTAGGTTACTTTTCCGGACTATCCATACCTCATATTTTTCTGTAAAACTAGCACAGTTCTTTTCCACATATAATTTCTAATGTACATTGCAGTAACATACATTGTATATAAAAACCAAACTAAACGATACTAAAAAAACAGCTTTTTACTGTGTGTGTCTACAATTTCAAAATTTGTCATAGTCAATAGAATATTGATCCGTCAACGAATCACCAATTTCAGAATTTCTGTCGAATCCATGATTACATGTGAGAACCGACTTTTTCAGCGTACTATTTTCATTGGCTATTTCAATTATTTGATTGCATATATGAATATTAAATGGCATAAGTTTTTTTAAAAAAAACTTCAGCTGCATATATAGTAATGCATAATGACAAATTTTATTTACAAAATAGGAACTTATTTAATGCTGCAACATCTTTAATTTCATTTTAAATGTATAATATTAGGTCTGTGAATTCCTCCCTGCACCAAGTTAGAGCAAAAAGTAATTTTAGATTATTCTTTTATTTTGCATAAAAATTATCCTGAACAATTGAAAAATGCCCTAAGTTATTAGAAAATACAATGCATATTGCATGCTTTGTTTCATTATTCAAAATTGAAAACAAAAGCGATAATAAAATTTACAAAGCGGAAATGCAATGGCTCCACTCACATCCAGTGGTAGAGCAGATGACATAATTGAGCACACTACGATTTAAACTTTATATAACAAGCATCAAGCTGTGCTAAACTAATTTGTTTAAATAAGCATTTCTTTACTCAATTGCATTGCTAGCGCTTCCTAATGCTACATGTTTGGTTCCTATATTGTAGTTTATATTGGCTTAACCATCTTTATATAAAAAAAATATTCCTCTTGGATTTGATCCTAAGTCATTTAGTCGGTTTTGAACAGCGAGAAGCTACTCTATTCCTTGACTGAATCTTAAAATATTTGTTTTATACAATAACACTAGATTTATAAAGCAAAGCGTTACAACTTGGATATAAACTAAGTGAAATAAATGGACTGCAATGCCAGTTACGAGAGGATGTCAGGATTTTCTACAAGTTTGAATTATTTAAAAGCCCTTTTCATCAGTTAATGCTACTCTTGCTTTGTTTAATTTGAATAGCTAATTATCCCCTTTATTGTATTGTCATGCATGAAGAAGCTAAATTATTTTACACAACAAAGCTTTCTAACATCATTTATAAAGATTTTTTATCTTCTTCAAACAAAGACCGGATAGTTATACAATCCTTGAATCAAATTACATTTTTTTAAGCTAATCATTTCATTTCTCACAGTATGTTCTATATGTTTCTTTGGATATTTCAAATAAAATTATACTTTTCAAAATTCAGTGATTTCCCATATTCCAAAAGAATATCAGACACAAGTATAGTTATTTCTAAAAATTGACACTACAACATCTACTTAGCATCATTGGGGAGAAATAATGAATAAATTCAGAAGAAGAAAATCATGGATAACACTTACAGCAGTGGGTCATGTAGTCCTTTAACTAAAAATTACTCAACATTAGTGGTACTCAATCAATTGCCATCTTTAAATTCACTATTCAATATATGTTTACGTAATTGATGCAAGGAGTTCGGTAAATTTTGATGTAAGATATCTCATTTTTAAGTTTTTAAATTTAAGCAAATCAAATTTAGTGATTGATTTGTATTATAGTAATTTCTATTTCATATCATATATTTGTTTCATATTAATTGGAGGTAATAGAATGTTGTTAGGTAAGCCAAGGTTGTGGACTGTAAATCTACTTTTACTACAAACTAACATCAAAATAAAATTTTGCAGTATGCATCATATAAATAAAAATCAAAACAAGGGACATACCATTAATTAGAGGTGTGTTTCAGATGTTTATACTCTATATTGGGTTACTGAAAATCAGCTTAGTGCAGCCAAGTCTTAGCTTGCACAAGGACAATATTTGTGTACTTTCTGATGAAAATTGTAATTGTAATTAATGGTATTTCTGTTATATTCAAATTATTTATAAATTCCAATTTCTCTAATTTTTCATTGTTGGGGTGCAACTGATTGGTTCCTTTATCTAATTTACTTTTAAATTTCATAGAAGCGGCCAAATTTAGCATGGACTAACTTGCGTACTCTGATAACTAATCCATAAATAATATCAAACAGGGGTGAAATAACTTACAATTAACCAATTCAGATATTGTTACTAAGAATTCCTGGGCTTTTATGAATAATGATTTTTATTATTTTTGTTCATGAAGGATCTTTAAATTTCAGTATGATAAGTTGGGCGATTTTTTAATTAGTTATGTTGTATTTATGCACAACATTGTTATTGCAAGCTATTTGAAACTGAGCTATTAATGTGAAGAAAACAATTTTAGTTTTGTCTTTCAGTCTATTGGATTATGACAACATAAAACAGCATGGTCATATATGTTTTCTGGCTCAAGGGGAGGGGAAAATCAATATTCATAAGCATTTATAGATTTATGCAGAATAAATTATTGTAGAGTAACTAATTTGAATTCACATAGGTGTTTCTTGACAGCTAGAAAAGTTCCTAGGAATCTACAGCAATCCTTCGCTATTTTATGGACTGTCATATTAATTGTAGTTAAAGATATCAGGGCCATTTTTATCAGCGTTCTTTAAAATTGTTCCAGTTTCCTCCTTAAATGTAGCCGTTTTGCAGTGTTGCACGATACTACATGTTTAAGCCTTCAAGGAGGTGTCCCTTTAAGGAGGCGTTTATTTTTCTGTTCTAATTATGCAAGCTCCTAAGAAAATAGCAATCAATTAAGTTATTTTTGTCTTCATTGATATTTCCCCTCCCCTAGACCTATACGAATTCAGCTTGGTCCTGTCTGCTACATGGTTGACACTAATTATCAAAAAATCACTATCAGTCCATGTGGTTAAACATTTTTTTGGGCTTAAACACATTTTTGGTTGTTGAATATGAATTCAATTGCGGCAACTAAATGAAATTTTAGTCTTTAGTGTGTTCAAATTATACTAACTTATTTTATTTTGTTGTTTTTTATGAAGGTTTCTAAGCTGGATAATTATTTGGAAAAGGCGGTTTAATCAATGAACATACTGGGATGAACAAGCTTGGTTTTTTGGATTTTGAGGATGATGATGGCACAATATTCTTATACAATATTAACACTCTTTGGCACCTGAAGAGGATAATTCTGGGTTTCTACTTATTCTGAGGCTTCAATGTGTGGTTACTTATTTCTGGCTGAAAGTTATAAAAAAACTTGTGCTACTTACTATTCTTTCGTTAGTTATATTATTGTTGAATTGGTGGTTAATATTATATATTGATTCATATTGTATGGAAGTATTGTTTTGTACACTGAATTCATTTGTCGTGTTCTTTGTAAACATTTTTTTTGTACTCTTTCTTCCTTTAGGAACTTTAATTAAAAAATCTGCTTATGTTTTGATGTAAAATTTAAACTGAGTGCTTTGGTAACATGCTATTAATAGGTAACACCATCATGCATGTATATTATTGCACAAATTATGATTTGTTACAAAATTATTATTATTAGTAAAGCATTTTGTCATTACCTGCGTTTTATTTTGGGATTTGTACTTATTCTTTTCCAGTAATTATACACATAGCTAAATGTATCTTGGTATGATTATTTTTACTTTGTTTTATATTAGCACCTGGGTGTTTTTTTTTTTTTTTTGTTAGATTATTTTTACTTCCATGCACCGTTATTGTGCATTTACTGAAATATGACAGAACACATGCATACAATAAAATTTGATATACGAGGAGGTCTAGACTTAAAAGCAGAAAAGCAAACACAGAAATGAGCAATTTACTGTTAGAGGATTCTGCTATCATTCCTTTAACATCGCTTCCCTTAACAAAATGACGTGTTGCTTCAACTTACATTTTGCTTTTTTTATGACAAACACGTACGTAGATACTAAAAGATGGCTTCATTGCAGTGACAGTACCATCCTTTTCTGATATGAGTTCACCAGCTATTTTTGTAGTTGAAGATTTAGTGATTTAGCTATTTCTCCTCCTTAATCCTAATTCTTTGTTCATAATAATTAAAAATGAACTAAATCCAAATTGTTTTGGTAATCCGCTGTTTATAATTAACGTTCAAAATATTTCACTTTATGTGACTTTGAGTATGGTTTCCATGTATCTTTCATTAAGCTACTTTTCATTATTATTTACTCCTAGCATACTTACTACAATTAATTGTAACTGATTTATTTAACTTTTCCTCCATTTACTACATACCCATAGTATTTTCGCTACTCCGTGTGCGAAGCACGGGTACACACTTGTTTTAATTGAAGGTACAAATGGTAATGAAATAATCATGGATAGCGGTAGCAACAGTTAATGATACTGACATAGAAACTTACGTTTTTCATGCACAGTTTAGACTTCTTTTCTGATTTCTGATTTCAGACTTGTCTTTATTCATATGTAGCTTTAAAGTTAATATTACGTTAAGATGTGTGGTCTAAAATTATGTTGCTGTTGCTGACTATGTACACGTAACTTCAGATGCATATAACCAGTGAATCATTCCCTTTAATGTCCAAATTTACTGAATGAATGGCCATACAGACAATATTTTAACTAATTAATTTAAAAGCATGTAACATGTTACGTATGCAACATAGAAACATCATACTATCAAAGATAATTGATTTATAAACAAGTTGTCAACATAAAGGAAGCAAATTCTCCATACCCCGTGGTAATCAATGTACGAAGGCGTATGTGAAATATTTGTTATATCAGCCAAGAACAATAGGATGAAACAAATTTCGTGGACCACAGAATATAATTTGGCTACTGGTATGATAATATTTCACGTCTGCAAGTATGATAAATAATAATTTATTTAGGAAGGAAACTGTTAAAATGGCAATAGATTTTTATATTTACACAGTATAAGATACTGTTAATATGTCAATAATAGGATATATATATTAGTAATGAATGTTGTTGGATATATTTCTAATTTTAATACATGTTATTTTAATTGAAGGTACAAATGGTAATGAAATAATCATGGATAGCGGTAGCAACAGTTAATGATACTGACATAGAAACTTACGTTTTTCATGCACAGTTTAGACTTCTTTTCTGATTTCTGATTTCAAACTTGTTTTTATTCATATGTAGCTTTAAAGTTAATATTACGTTAAGATGTGTGATCTAGAATTACATTGTTGTTGCTGGCTATGTACACGTAACTTCAGATGCATATAACCAATGAATCATTCCCTTTAATGTCCAAATCTACTGAATAAATGGCCATACAGACAATATTTTAACTAATTAATTTAAAATCAGGTAACATGTTACGTATGCTACATAGAAACATCATATTATCAAAGATAATTGATCTATAAACAGGCTATCAACATAAAGGAAGCAAGTTCTCCATACCCCATGGTAATCAATATACGAAGGCGTATGTAAAATATTTGTTATGTCAGCCAAGAACAATAGGATGAAACAAATGTTCATCATCAAGTTTTTATAGGTGGTCAGTTAAAAAAAGACCCAAGATACAATGGCAAAGTAAACAAACAGTTATTATATAGAACAAAAGGTAGAATGTACAAAAAACAAACGGCAATGACAAATAGTGAAACAACAAAAAGTGAAAAAAAAATACAGTAAATATTAAACTGGATAAATACATCATGAGGAATAAAAGTGCGCATAGGAAGTTAGAAACAGAAAGTAAATATGAGTCGACAACATGAGCGGGTGCACAAAGAAAACGACTAAAACACATTTTCCATAAACATTTGCTCAAGTACACGGAAAAACGTGTAGCAGAACACAAAATTACGCATGGGTGCACTTATGTATAAGAGTTACATAAGGGAAATGGGTACAAAGAGAAATACAGCTAGGTGTTTATACCGGAAATGCAAATGAGAAACAAACGTAATTTATTAGTGCAGAATACATCCTCAGTTTCATAAATTAAAAAAAAATGACGCCAGATACTCTGCCTGGATCCTGTCACAGTCCGCAAACTGCAGTTTAAAGGAAATTGGTTAGTAAAGGAATACGTATGATAAATATAGTTGTATGAATGGTTGGAAAAAAATTGTATCAAACAACTGCATTCCAATGAGCTTCGTCTTCGTTATCCGTATGTTGTGGAGTAGTAGGCGGAAGATCGTGAGCTTGATTTTCGTTCTGAAAATCGTTGGGTTGAACTTGAGGAGCAATAGGAGATGGGACATTAGTCACAGTTGTGGTGGTTTCATAGCTAGTCGATTTATGGGGTATAGTTAGACGTATGCTTTTACGTTTATGTTTTTGTACTGAAATGGGTAATGGAGACTGTTTGGTTGGCACAGAAAGCTTGGACTGCACAATTTAATGTATAGCAGTTAAGTTAGAAGAAGAGAATTACCTTAGTCATGATGTGTTATGAAGAGAACAAAACTGAGGAGTAAAAAAGAGAGGCTATGAATGTGGAAGGAAGAGTATGTTAAATTTTATGAGTCTAACGTAGTATATATTGAAGGAGTAATTAAAACAATGTCCATAACTGCATTTTTCTATAAAATTGATATTATATTTGATTTTCGTAACTGGAACAGGTTTAAAGGCTACAAACATGCAATGACAGTATTTTTAACATTTGATGCTAAATTATATCACCAAAATAATATAGTAACTTTTCGATAAAGACCCGATGAAGATGTAAATATACAGAACCTTTCTGATTATCCACAAATCTTTTGAAATGCAATTTCACTACATTGTACTGAAATATAAACAATTTCACGTATATAGCAACATCAAAATCATACCTAACATAAGGCAAGATTCAAGAGGTATTCACAACATGTTAAATTGAGCCATTTAATGCTAAATTATATCACCAATAATATAGTAACTTTTAGATAAAGACCCTATGAAGATGTAAATATACAGAACCTTTCCAATTATCTACAAATCTTTTGAAATGCAATTTCACTCCATTGCAATGGAATATAAATAATTTCACTCCAGTTTTTAATGGTAATCTTTTGATATAGCATTTTTAAAATTTCAAATATATTTTGAAGCTTTTAGCTCCCAACCCATTTAGTGCTAATTTCATAGTTTAAATTGGGTATCATTAGAATATTGATAGTGATTGGCTCTTATATAGAATGAAATGGATTTGCACACTTTTATCTTTTCATTTAAGCTATTTATTGCATGCATGAGATGCTAGAAATGTGTATCAGTAAACAAAATTTAATTCATACAGCAGTTTATGTTATGTAACTTCTTTGCTATATACACGACCCATTTACATTAAATATGAGTATGTATGCTCGCATGTCTCCAAAACGTATATAGCAACATCAAAATCATACGTAACATAAGCCAAGATTCAAGAGGTATTCACAGCATGTTAAATTGAGTCATTTAAAGCTAAATTATATATAGCAACATCAAAATCATACGTAACATAAGGCACGATTCAAGAGGTATTCACAGCATGTTAAATTGAGCCGTTTAGTGCTAAATTATATATAGCAACATCAAAATCATATGTAACAAAAAGGCAATATTCAAGATGTATTCACAGCATGTTAAATTGATCCATTTAATGCTAAATTATATATAGCAACATCAAAATCATACGTAACATAAGGCACGATTCAAGAGGTATTCACAACATGTTAAATTGAGCCATTTAATGCTAAATTAATATAGCAACATCAAAATCATACATAACAAAAGGCAAGATTCAAGAGGTATTCACGGCATGTTAAATTGAGCCATTTAATGCTAAATTATATATAGCAACATAATTTCAAATATATTTTGAATCTTTTAGGTCCCAACCCATTTAATGCTAAATTCATAGTTGAAATTGGGTATCATTAGAATATTGATAGTGATTGGCTCTTATGATTTGCACATTTTTATCTTTTCATTTAAGCTATTTATTGCATGCATGAGATGCTAGGAATGTGTATTAGCAAACAAAATATAATTCATGCAGCAGTTTATGTTATGTAACTTCTTTGCTATATACACGACTGACTTACAGTAAAGATTTCGTATGTATGCTCAACTGACTCCAAAAGATATATAGCAACATCAAAATCATAAGTAACATAAGGCAAGATTCAAGAGGTATTCACAGCATGTTAAATTGAGCTAACCACGTCACACGAAATATATTTTTTCACAGAAAGCAAATGCAGAGAGGTCAAAAATAAATATGACAGACTTTGATACACGATATATATTAAAACTTATTATCAACATTTAAACATATTTTAAAGTACACATAAAAAGTGTAATTATCGATCACCACGTCCTTACTCCAATGTGCTGAGTGCAAGTTAAGCTGCAAAAAAAAGTAAATAAGCATTTGATTAAAACGAAAAATGTACTTATTTTTATATTCAAAATATAAGCAGTAGATTGTCTTACCGTAATTCTTTTTAATGGCCATTCAGTAGTTTGCCGATTATCCATTGTATCCTCTTTATAGGCCAGTATTGCACTATCCCAAATCTGTAATGTGATATGAAAAATGTAATATGAATTGATAATTAAATGAGAAGAGAAGGTGAAGTTGCGACTTGCGAGAAGAGAAGACATAAGAGGTTATCTACAAATATATAAAAAGGGCTGGTGGAAGAAAGAATTTAGAAGGAGTGGAGGAAGACGTGGGAACGTGAAAGTGGGAGAGCAAAGTTACTGATATGCGTGATAACTAAATATAAGGCAAATGCGGATGAGGTGGCAATCAAAATATCAGGGGATGTGTTTAAATTAGGACGATGGATTTGTTTTTGCAAGATTAAATCTGAACCACTCTTTGTCTTGTTGTTTGTCCAAGTGGGGAATTTTATTATATAGATATGAAAATATTATATGGTTACTGAAGTTCAATGATCATTTGACATATTTCTCTTTATAGTATACATCAAGCAATCTTTGAGTCACTTTTTTTTCAACCGTAGCTACAATAGTTTTACTGGTTAGTAATAAATTGCTAATATCTTTTATTTTCTAAATTAACTGATATGCAAAGCAAGCAATATGAAAATTTTCTTTATATGTGTCATGCACCCAATTATCTTTATATGCTTACAAAATTACAGTTTAATATTGAATATGAATCATGATTTGAATTCATGATTTTTTTCTTTGGAAATCATGTTAACTCTCTAATCTCTGATGAAGTTGTTGAAGTTAACAGCATGCTTACTGAAACACCTGATCTACTATGAAAGCAAGGTCATGAACCAGCAGCAATCATAAGGCAAGAATCATACAGTACGAGGATAACTAAACAGTAGTACGAATGGGCGCAAGTACTGGTCAGTAAAAATTAAGAAGCAGCAACAGTTCAGGGATGAGTGATATAGTAAAAGGATAACGAAGGCAACCGAGTAATTGTAGTTTTAAAAATAAGTCAACGCTTAAATCAGAAAGTCAATCGGCGGAAGAAAAAATTCGAATATACTTTTATATTAGAGAAAAGATCAAGTCTGAAACTTTTATATCAGACAAAATATCAAGTCTGAAAATACCACAACCATTCATCACAAAATTGTTGGTCGATCAAATTAAGTTAGAGCATTCAAGTCAAAGTACATACTAAAAAATATAGGAAATTAATTGCTATATAAATCCTATAACTGACACTTAAAAAAAAATTAAGGCAAACTAAAGCCTGTAAGAAAATGGATGGATGATCAAACTCAAACCGAGCACCCCATCTGAACTGTAGTATGTTATATTTAATTTTTTTCTGTTGCATTTCACAACACGTCATCCCATGACTCTTTCTCTAGTTAAAGGTATGTACAATTAACTTTATTTTGAGCAGAACCTCAGTCATCCTTCAAAAAGAAACATTATAAAAAAAAATTGAAGAACAAGAAAACATATACTTAATAATTATATGAAGTAAAAAAATGTTTTTTTTTTTTTGAAGAACAAGAAAACAACTTATAAAAATCCAATTTTTATTTGCATCCATTTGATTTTTATTGTTTTTGCTTCTATAAAGTACTTATATTCAATGATCCAAACGGCCCCTTAGGAAATAAGCATGTGCAATTCAACGCACAAGCAATTTTACGAGTCTTTGTACAATAGGAACCAAATTGAAATGGCTAGGATTCCATGTACAAACATTTACAGTCAACATTTACACTTTTCTTTCTAAATTAGTAATAACATGATGTTGAGGAGGTAAAACCTTCATTTTATTAGCTGATAAACTTTTGGCTTCTTTAGTAAGATTTGCAAGTTATTCTTCACTTTCTCACATCTTACCTATTTGGTTCCTATTGTACAAAGACCCGTAAAATTATGTACTCTGCTTTGTAAATTAGTAATAACATGAAGTCCCATTTACAAAAAATTCTATTATAAAATGGCATGACAAGGTTCAATACTATGTTATTATGTTTTTTCATATACATTTTGTATGTAGTTTCACTTTATATGATATATCTGGCCCGACATTGTATAAAACAACACAACTTTGTTGCTTTTTGTTTTTTTAGGATTATAGACCAACCATCCATTTTATTAGCCTTGCATAGCTTTGAAATTTGCAATAGTGCAGGGCAATAGTACATCAGTAAGATTTAGGTCCTCCTTTTTGACTTGATCAATCATTAATTGGATAGAACAACTAATAAAACTAAAAATTGGGTGAATGAGACCCTATTGACTGAACCTAAAATATAGCGCAGTAATATGAAATGATATTTTTTATTATGTAATCTAAAAGCATTTCGCTAATATGGTTGTTTGTGCGTTGACTTGAATGATATTTTAGAAATTATATTCAACAAATTCCTAAAACAAATTACTGACAAATAAATATATTTTTACCAAGACTAGTACTGCTAACGTTAAAAAAAATGATATTAGCTACATGTTCACCAAAATCAATTGTATAAGCCAACATGATTGCCTGACATGTTCATCAGGACTAGTACTCCAGTTATTCATGGCATCCAGACTATAATTGATATCTTATCATAGCTACACATTCACCAAAATAAATTGTATAAGCCAGACATGATCACCAGTTTCACACGACAAGCTTAATACTATCTTTGGTGTTCCCTCTAACAAGTTATTCCAACAATTGTATTAAAACTTATGTGAAAAAAATATTTAAATATTACCTAAGACTACTTTTTTTCAAAAACATTGTTAGTGCTACACACGTGTCACGCCTAAAAATAAGGTGTAATTACTAAATTGTTGCAGATACACAGAACTCATAACAACTTTGGGAAGCTACTTACATGTAATACATCAGCATAAAAGAGGCCTACAAAATGGGAGTTTCGAAGTATTACTTTGTTAAGTTGAAAACTCCTCGATGCTTAATTGTCCAAAATTTATTGAACTTTAATTGACAAGTTCTTATTGGCAACATATACATGTCATCATAGGAATATATTAACTATTCACTGTAAAATAACTATAAGTGTTGCATTTGTGCATTTATCTCATATTATTCGTAGATTTGGTTAAGCTTGTAAGTTGTAATCAAAGTAATTTCATTGGTTTACAGTTCCATGCAATGATAAAACCAATGAGTCTTTAACTTCTATGTTTTAGGTTTAAAATATTTTTTATAAGGAAGAGTAAAGGACATCCATTACAACATGAAAAATTAATCCTACAAACAGAGAATCCCTTGTATTATTTTATGCAAAAACTCATCATATTCCTCATATATAAAAAATATATCGATTATTTACTAACATGTAGGTAATTCTTGCTAACCTCATATATATTGATAGTCCTAGTTAATCCAATGAAAGAACATATAAAACTGTTCAGGTGTTCAGGTAGTATCTTCCATGAAACATTATAATGACAGACATAACCATTCACGTGTGCATCCCTATTTTGTGCCTGTGTGCACTCATGTTTGTCTGAGTGCATGTACATGTATGCATGAGCGTTTGCATACATATGTACACAATAATGGGAGTCACGGTCACCAGACTATCATAGTCTCATTTGTATCAACTCAAAGATCCAGAATAAAAACTATAAACTTGTTATTCACAGCATGAAAAGGGTATAAATGTAGAATCATTGTTTTTATATCAGATTAATTTTATATTTAAGCAAACATATTATCGAACTAAATTCATGCGATCACATCTAGCTGCAATTCAAGGCCTAAAAATTCTCAAGTGCTACGATCCAAGTTTAAATTAATATGGTATAAGGTAAGCAAATCACATTTGTCTCATTAGAACATATTAGACCTAGAAAAGGGAGTCCAGTCTTATTTTCTTTCAAAAAGAAAGCCTATTGTTCTCAGCTATATCATACAACCTTGATCTTTATTCTACAATGAAGTCAATCCTAAAAAGATTACTGTACAAATATGAAGTCAATCCTCCAATCGTTCATTAGAACATATTATTGTGGAATAAAAAGATTATTGTACAAATATGCATTTGGAAAAATTACTATTATGGCAATTTTCAATACATCTAACCTCAACCATAATTTCTAAATATACAAGATAATAAGTACATCTTAGCTCAACGTGAAACACAATCTCAATCAAAATCTAGATCTGAAAATGATAATTTGTAAATAAGAAATAATTTTTATTAAATCTTACCTCAATCTGAACTAAGATCTAATTGAATTCTAGATATGAAACGACCCAAATTAGCAAACTAAGATGTTAGGTCTTCAAGGGGATGAACGGCTTCTGACCTAAAACAGCGACGGAAAGTGAATGAACGATTGGAGGGCGAGATGAAGCCGCAAGCGAAGCGGAAGCAAAATTTGAGGGGGAAAATTTTCATAAGGAGGGAATTTTCGCCTATACGTGAAGGAAAGAGGAACGAATTCTATGTGAAGCATAAAATTTTGGGGAGGAAATTTTCAGGAGGAGGGAAGTATTAGCGGAAAGGAAAATAGTAAACGTGACAAGGTATGGTCAGCTGCAAGGGTTAATTAGGCTTACATTAATGAATAAAAACAAAAGGAAAAGTGGATTAAAATACTATTGGTTGCTATAATCCATAAACGTTGCTAATAAATGTAACCAAATGTATATTTTCTTGTAGTGTATAATTAAATTAATTAAATGTTTAATTTTATTATTAATGTAATTGATATTCGAACTGCCATAACTTATTCAAACAACGGCGAAATCAAACGATTTTCGAAGCGATGGAATCGCGTGATCAAGATCTACAACATGGAGCAGACTAGAGCCAAAACAGAGCATATGTGAATTTGAGGAAAATTCAAATCCCAGTCGTTCAGAAATTCAAAAACCGATGTGAGAATTTCTCACTAAAATTTTCTGTACTGTTATTTATTTTATAACTGCATTTATGAACTGCACCATGTCATCCACAGACCATGGACGATTTATTTGATTGTATTGTGTTGTGATGTAAAATGGAAATTATAAATATATATGTGATGTAAAAATAAAATATATATACGATATGGAAATTATATATATGTGATGTGAAATGGAAAATATAATTATATATACATATATGATATGAAAATGATATATATATATATATATATACGATGTGAAATGAATTATATATGCGTTAAATGTGAATATAATAACATATATATGAAGTGAAAATATTTATATTTGAAATGAAAATATTATATATATGAAATGTGAATAATATATATATATATATGAAAACAATATTATATATATAAAATGTGAATAATATATATATGAAGTGTGAATGAAATAAATATTGTTTGGTTAAAAACATTATTTTTATCATATATATGAGATGTATAAAATTGTAATGTAATGAAATATTCAATTTTGATTTGAAATTGAATATGAAGTTGAAATCATTTCGAAAACGAATTTAAAACGATTTATAAAATAAGTTTTAAATGGAAATCGATGAAATACATATAATATATATTATATATATTTAATGGCCTGAATAGAACACGCCGTGCAGCGGTAGTTCGCGAATTTCGACCATTGACTTCGAACGGACATTACGGGAGATCTGACCGTCGGATTCTCCTAAAAATCGGAACCGTTGGGTTCGTATCGAGAAGAGCTTTCCAATGAATATGACGGATTTGAAATCTAATGGTTGTATTTGGAATTATGTCCAAATCAAATTTGAAAAAGGTCGCTGTAAGTGCAGTTCGATGACCGTTTATGGAAATCGACTGTACGGGCCTTAATAAAATTATTAAAAATATCAATAATTTGTGTAAAATCATAATACATGATTTTTAAAGAATTGGGATGAAAAATTCCATATTTGAAAAGATAAAAATATATTTTTATTGAAATGAACTAGTTATGAACTAGAATTATAATCCAATATTTTTAAATAAAAAAATTGGATTTGAAATGGTTTTAAAAATAACCAGAATTTCCAATATATGAATTGGAATGGATTTGAATCGAAATTATCTTTGGAATATTCCGATATTGGATTCCGTGATTATACGGACATTGTGAAGGAATTTGGAAGATATATATATATATATCGTTATTCCAATACGATATTTGTTGATTTCAGAATTTGATATTGAATATTAGCCGATATATTTTCTATTCAGAGCCTTATATTTAATATCAAATGGATCTTTGGGTTTGTCGTGAACAGTGTCTTCACTAACACTGTTTTTAAACCCAGTTGAGAAAAGATTAAATCTTTTAGTAAGATTTAATGAAGTTTAGCAATTAATTAATATTTAATTGGAATTGAATTGAATTGGATTTTTGGGTTTATCATGAACGGTGTTTTAAATAACACTTGTTCATTAACCCGATTAACAATGGAATATGATTTTGGGTTTGTCGTGAATGGTGTCTTAAATAACACTGTTCTTGAACCCCGTTTGAATAGAATAAATCTTTTAATCAAGATTTGAAGAAGAATTACCAACTAATTAACATTTAATTGGAACTGAAAATGGAATGTGAATTGGGTTTATTGTGAACTCTGTTTTTAACGAAATTCGTTCTTTAACCCGATTTACAGTGAAATGTGATTTGGAATTTATAAATCTTTTTGTTAAGATTTAATGGAAATTTTCCAAAGTAACGTTTTCCAATTTAATATATTAAATTGGAATTGAATGGAATTCGATTGATAATAATCAAAGTGAACTTATGTGGAGGAAGACTGTTAATACATATGGAATTTAAAAGGCTTTGTCGTTATTCCATTTATATTATTAATCGGATATGAAAATTGATATTGATTATATATTGATTTGTTTTTCCGTGAAGATTTCATAATTAATGGAATGTGATTTGGGTTTATCGTGAACTGTGTTTTAAATGACATTAGTTCTTTAACCCAATTAAAGGCAGGATTACATTTCTGTCATTGTATTTCGAACTGTATAGTTGATCTCTGCTAAATATATATCTGCTTGGTGGCGGAGAATTTATTCTCTTGCTTAACACCCTTCTCTGAGGCGTACGAGCTTAGAGGTTATATATCGTCAGAAATCAATAGTACAGTGTAGATTATCGACGCGACATGTTTTTGTTTCTAAAGTTAAATAATCATTAATATTGATTTTTGGATTAAAACTAAGTAGAGTTTTAATGAATCTTTAAATAGATTGAAAAAGGGAATGTGATAATTTAAATTATCAAATTTGGGAAATGATCGAGAATGGAGTATCGCCAGTTTTGCTCCTAGCGATAGTTAAATCTTTAATTTGATTTGACTGGAAAATGGTAATTATTCTTATCGATAAGACCGTGGTGTTAGTTATGGAGTATCACCGGTTTTGCTCCATGGGATGAATAGGTTGGGATTGGGAAATTAAACAAATAATTACTTCGGTAAGGTGCGCTAATCCCGACTAGTTTGGAAAACCGTATCATGGTTTGAATTGACATCCAAAGGAAGATTAAAGAATAAATTTAAAGAATTTATCTTTGATAAAATTAATGGGAACCTTCCCCAAAGTATAAGAATATCTGAATAAAGGAATATTCAGAATTGGAATGAGGCGTATGCTGTGTTTTTATAGCACTTGTTTATTATATACGTGAGTTATTCAGAAAGGTCGGGTTTATACCCTTTCTGAATAACTGATTCGACGATAAGTCGACGATAAAGACGGTGGTTGAAGACCAGGGGTCTTCACATCGTTTGGATGATTACTGATGTCTTGATTTGGGCTGTACACCCAAGATGAGGTAATAAGTGGTGATCGTCCAGACGTACTTGGAGATCGACGGATATCCGAGGGCCTCTCTCCAGTATTGGACATATGGGACGAGGAATAAGGTGCCTCCGGTTTCGTTCAGACCCAGAACGAACTTGTAAATGGATTGTGTGTCTGACATTGGATTTTATTATGTGTTAATTGATTTCTATTAAATATATCTGTTTGGCGGTGGAAAATTAATTCTCTTGCTTAACGCCCTTCTCTGAGATGTACGAGCTCAGAGGTTATATATCGATAGATATCAGTCGCATGGCATGAATTGCCTACGTGGCATGTTGAGATGCAAATGATCAAGGCTTCTGTTGAAAAGCAGAGTCTTGTGGTTGATGATCAAATCATAGCTTTAATATGGCGCCACTTTGTGTATAGCGTTAATTCGCAAGCCTCACACCTCGGTATGAGTCAAAAACGGGATAAGGGAACGCAATGAGTACATGACGTTTCTGTCTAGCTATGGTTGGTTTCGAGGTTTTACACACCCTGACATTTATATATTTTTACCTGTGTGGTTGTTGGAATGCGAGGCGCCTCAGATATATCGGTTACTACGGAGCCGATGGATGGGTCCTTTAGAACCGTGAAACGTGTGTTTAGGTATAACCAATCCACTTTTGCACTTTGAGTGGACCGGCACTGCAGGATCCAGGGGTTACCCAGAGTGTGTAGCCCCGAGGCATTTGCTAGAGTGTCTCGAAGCGGAAAGGAATATGTCCCTTGCCTAGACTCATGACGGAAATCCAATTTCCAATACATGACATTTCGATTTTGATTGTAGAGCCTAGTATTGGCGACATGATAGATGGTACTTGTGTCGCCTATGATTGATACATTTATATTTGAAGTTGTTTTAACACTATACACTTATAATAGTATCAAATGATTTGTTTTCAACGTACCAAGCATGTTTGTCTATTATAAGGGAAAATCTTATCCTTCGGCTTGCGTTGCATTGTGTGATGGGACATGGGTCTTATAATAGCTTCATTTTTTCAAAAAGCATTGCGCTATTTATCCTATGCACTGGTGTTCTTGGGAGGAAACCCGTTCCGTGTTATACGGCGTGGTCCTTGGAATTACTCTCTTTTAAAGTAAAGTTTTAAATAACTGTTTTAGTTCTCACACTAGTCACATGACAGACCTGGAGTTTATTGTTTAACCTAAACTCTGGGTGCCCCTATTTTCCATACGGGCAGCTAGTACTTTTGGTTTTGCAGATTTATTCTTACATGATCCTGGTTTACAGCTGGAATTATACTCGGAAAGCTCTATATCCGTGTATTTCTTTCAGTTGTGTTCTGTATTATTTTTCCGCTGCTATGTATTTAAATGTAATTTGAACCTCTGATATTTGTCGAATGTGTAATATTAATTCATACTCTGTTATATTATTGTACTTTGATGTAAATTGTTGTAATAAGCAATGAAATGTTCTTCTGTTTGTGTTCTGATTAGTCATGTTCTCAACTCAATCCGGGCTTTCATTTACGGGGAAGCTTGGGTCGTGTCAGATTGCATTTAACTTTTCCCATTGTATATGCCATTTTTTGGTAAGAAATTGATGTTATATAATGAATTTGTACGTGTATATATATATATGGGATATGATCAAGAGCACCCCAAATAGTGTTTCACCCTTTAGCCCCCTAGTTTCCACCACATATTCCTCATTCTCTCTCCTCCCACTAACTCTCTCCTCCCACTAACATATTTAAGTATAAATGAGTGGCTACAATTCGGGTGCAAATGGGGTGCCATAGAGCTTGCCTATATATATATATATATATATATATATATATATATATAAAAAGCACTTATATTAGATAATGGATTACTAGCAGTTCGTGCTTCCATCTCTGTTTCCACTAGTTGTTCTAAAGTTTCTCAGTTTCAATCTGTCATTATATTAAAACTTAGTAAATTAAAAATTATGTTTAAAAAAGGGAAAACATTTATCAGTAATACCTGTGATAACTGGATAGATTCACCGAGTCTGGGAAAAGAAGTAGCTGCATATAACAGGTGAGATTAAATTTTCAGAAAAAGAGGAGAATGGCAATTATACAAGGAATGCTTCATTTTTGACAAATGGAAGCAATGCAGAAAAATACATAGCAACCAAGAAACAGTGCAGAAACAAAGGTTCAAGAGGAATACTAGAAAAGGAGAACGTGCTAGGTCCTAATTTATTGGTGCAAGAGTGAACAATGCTCGTGCAATGGAATTATATTAAATCTGGACCATCAGACCAAAGCAAAAAAGAAGCTTTTTGACCGGATCGCAAGATGTATTCATTTTTCTTTTGTAACTTCTTCATATGGACTATATTGACAAAACTCTAAGTATTAAAGTTGCTTAGAGATTTGTTAGGAACGCAATGGTGTATACTTCATAGTCAAATTTCATATTGAAAACTTAACTAATTGGTTAAAATGACTAATGTCAAAATAAAAGGTGTTGTAGTGTATTTATTAAAAGAGGGAAAAATTGAATTATAAATGCAACAACGATACAATTGTTGTTAACGAACAAAAGTTACCAGCAGTTAGTTTCTTTTGTATTTTATCTTGAATATTTTGTGAAAAATTTTGCTATATTTATTTTAATTGGTTGGCGTCTTTATTCACATTTCCCAAACGTTTGAGTATTACAATACCTTTTCAATAAATTCGTCAGGAGTTATATCAAATTTAGTGCCATTGAATTGAAGTTTCCTATAGCAATCTAATTCTCTTTTTGCCTTATATTTCTGCCAAATGTTCAACTCTAAAATCTGAATGTACAACTCATTATTTACGGAAACCAAATTTGTCAGAAGTTTGCAACTGGCTTATCCATAGAATTAGCTTTTTGATTGAAGTAACAACCCAAAATAAATGCTTTACACACACACACACACCCCATAACTCTCTTTTTTTATTCATACACCTTAACTCAATAAATTCACGTATGGCTTATCATTAGAGTTAGTATTTATTATTCTACTAATTTGAATGCTGCTATAGTACAGGAATGAAATTAAGTTTTTATCTAATTACATTTTGTACATCTAACCAAGTTGAAAAAGCAAACACATATGGCAAGGATTATTGTGTGTATGCTCTATACCATGCATCACAAATAAATATGGACTAAAAAGAATTAATCAACTGTATTAATGCTAATGCAATAATTTGATCTTTATGGATTTATTTCCCTAAATTCTAATCTAATCGCTACAAGAAAATTGTTGGGAAACAATGGCTGAGTCACGTACTTTGTCGCTTTCTTAAAGACGATTCGGCGATCTGGCCGATGGTGCAAAACCAGTTCGTACTTTCGCCGGCGCCTCTAGGATAAAACAGCCTCTGAAAAAGTATAACTGATTTGCTTTGCACAACAAATCAGTGCAGATTTGCACTTTCGAAGTTAACTGCTCGAAAATTTCTAATGGCGGAGGAAGAGAAAGCAGTACTTTTTTTCTGTACTGATCTCGTCTAATTTGAAGATAATATATAGATGAAGATTAGGCTATTCGAAAATACTGGTCAGTGGAGGAAAATAGGATCTACGAAATACTTGGTCAAGTTTTACCGCTTCATATCAAAGTCGGTTCAGAAAATATTTTCCGTATTAAAAAAAAAAACTGGTTCGAAAAATGCAGTGTTTTCTGAGCCAAAAATATAAGTGTCTACACCACATAGCCAAGGCCCAAAGCCCAAGCCCAAACAGAACCGAACCGAACCGAGCCGAGCCGGGCCGGGCCAAGTCGAGTCGAGTCGAGTCGGTTCGGTCGGTCGCGCGCGTGTGTGGTGGTCATGATGCATGGGCTCCCTCCTCACAACAAAGCATGTATTGGGAGCCCCAAGGCCCCATCAAAGCTTCTTAGAAACAAGTATAAATACTTGCATCTTTCTTATAATCCCATGATGTGGGACTATTCACAAATAGGAGCCATCATACACTTATTTCTATATTTTAAACAATTCACAAACATAAAATTTCCAACAATCCCCCACTTGAATTTTTTAAAATATTATCGACCAGTTTCTAAAAACATAAGACTGTGCATAAACAAAGGTGTCATCCGACTTGAACCTTTGCATAGTGAATAAGATTTAGTTTTTACTAGAGTGACACGTAGTCTTGAACTCTATTCCTGACATCAAACCACACACAATCTTTTCTATAGTGCAATCAAATAAGCCCATGCATTTATGGCCATACACGTCTATCCCAGTTTAGTGAACGCTCTAGAAGTTTTGCCCAAAACTCCATAGGAAACGGCCTCATTTCCACATTCACATAAGTGAGTCTATCAAGAGTACTCCTGAAGGTAGGTACTCCACTCCAAATAGAGTATAGATCTCATTAAGAGTTTCTATTAACTCATCCTCTATCACTTCAGGAATACATGCTTCTTAGTTTATTATATAGCATGTTCAACTTCTATCACTACACAACTTGTTATTACCCATTGAACCTATTTCTTGGGATCTCCAGTCATTTAGGTCGGGTTACCATTGTGTGTGACTCAACAATCTAAGGGCAATAATCCCATTCTTTTGGAAGAATTATGGACTTTCTCTCTTGACAGTCCTTTCGTCAAAGGATCTGCCAAATTTTCTTCACTACGTATGTAATCTACTCTAACGGTACCTGTAGAAAGTAGCTCTCTAACCGTGCTGTGCTTACGACGTATTTGTCGTCTCTTACCAGTATAATAACGGTTCTGAACTTTTGCAATAGCCGCGGTACTATCGCAATGTATCAGCACAGCCGGTATCAGTTTTTCCCATAAGGGAATCTCAGCTAGCAGATTTCTCAAATACTCTGCTTCTTCACTAGATGTGGCTAGTGCTATCATCTCAGACTCCATAGTAGACTGAGCCAAAATAGTCTGTTTCTTGGATTTCCAAGAAATAGCTCGTCCAGCGATGCTAAATATATAGCCACTGGTCGCTTTAGAATCATCAGATAAAGTATTCCAGTCTGCATCTGAATATCCTTCAAGTACAGCTGGAAACTTTTCATAATGTAATCCAAGGTTCATAGTTCGTTTAAGGTATCTCATGACCCTTTCAATAGCATGCCAGTGCTCTATACTAGGTCTACTGGTAAACCTGCACAATAATCCGACGACATAGGCAATGTCGGGTCTAGTACAATCAGTGGCATACCGAAGACTGCCAATGATGCTCGCATAATCAGGTTGTCTTCCACCTTCACCAGTGTTCTTAAATAACTTTACACTTGGATCGTATGGTGTGCATGCAGGTTTACAGTCAAAGTAATTATATTTCTTTAGTATCTTCTCAATGTAATGAGACTGATCCAAAGAAATTCCCTTTTCTGACCTAGTAATTTTAATACCAAGGATTACACTCGCCTCACCCAGATCTTTCATATCAAAATTGGCACTTAATAAGGATTTGACTGAATTTATAGCATGAATGTTTGACCCAAAAATGAGTAGGTCATCTATATAAAGGCATATAATAGTGCAAATATCATTCTCAGATTTGTAATAAATGCATTTGTCACTTTCATTGACTTTAAAACCATTTGAAATGATTAAGTTATCAAATTTTTCATGCCACTGTTTATGTGCTTGTTTTAAACCATATAATGATTTATCTAACTTGCATACTTTATGTTCTTGACCATGTACTACAAATCCTTCAGGCTGGTCCATATAAATTTCTTCGTCTAATTCACAATTCAAAAAAGCGGTTTTAACATCCATTTGGTGTATTAGTAAATTATGAATGGAAGCAAGTGAGATTAATACCCGAATGGATGTTATTCTAGTTACAGGTGAAAAAGTGTCGAAGAAATCTATGTTTTCTTTTTGTTTAAAACCTTTAGCTACTAGTCGTGCTTTGTATTTATCTATAGTACCATCAGGTTTTAGTTTCTTTTTAAGCACCCATTTACAGCCTATAGATTTACAACCAGGGGGTAAATCTGCCAAATGCCAAGTCTTATTGGATTCAAGAGAATCCATCTCATCATTTATAGCCTCTCGCCAGAAATCGGCATCTAGTGAAGATAAGGCCTCTTGGAGGTTTAAGGGATCCTCCTCTATAGTAAAAGCGCTAAAATCCGAACCAAAATCTTTTACGGTTCTTGCTCTTTTACTTCTTCTAGGTTCAACTTCAGAACTTTTATCAAGTTCTTTTCTAATAGGCGTACTTGATGTACCCCCACTATTCCTTAATTTAAAAGGAAATTTAGTTTCATAAAAATCGGCATCATTTGATTCAATTATATTATGTGCATTTATATCATAAAATCGATATGCTTTGCTATTAATAGCATAGCCTATAAATACACATTCATATGCTCTACTTGCCAATTTTATTCTCTTAGGGTCTTGAATGCGAACATATGCTAAACAACCCCAAGTTCTAAAGTATGAGACATTGGGTTTATGATTCTTTAAAATTTCATAAGGTGAAATTTTATTCTTAGATTTGGTGATTCTATTCAGAACATAGCATACAGTCAATAAAATATCCCCCCACCAATGTTTTGCTGCACCAGAATTTAATAGGATGGCAACTACTAATTCGGTAAAAGTCCTATTTTTTTCTTTCAGCTTTACCGTTCATTTCAGGTGAATAGGGTGCAGTTCTTTCATGTACAATACCATGCATTTTATAGAAGTCCAGAATTGAATTGGATTCATATTATGATCCTCTATCACTACGAAATCTCTTGATTTTCCTATTTGTTTGATTCTCAATTTCAGTTTTGAATGTTTTAAACATGTCAAAAGCATCACTTTTATTTTTCATAAGATATACATATGTGAAATCAGAACAATCATCGATAAAAGTGATAAAATAACGATGTCCATGTCTAGTCAAAGTGCCATCAAGTTCACATATGTCAGAATGAATCAAGTCTAAGGGTTCAGATTCTCTATCAACAGATTTATGAGGTTTCTTTGTGATTTTTGCTTGTGTATAGAATTCACATTTATCAGATTCAGATTCTGCTATCTTAGGTATCATATCTAGAGTGCTTATGTTATGAATTATTCGCTTATTAATATGACATAATCTAGAATGCCAAATATTAAAATCACACAACATATAAGCAGAATTATTCACTTTATTAGATTCAACATTTAATTTGAACATTCCCTCACAAGCATAATCCTTTCCTACAAAGTTTCCCTTATACACAATGGTATACAAGTCAGCCCCAATAAATTGAGTAAACCCTGCCTTATTAAGGAGATAGCCAGAAACCAGATTCTTCCTCATCTCTGGAGTATGCAAAACATCTTTGAGGATCACAGTCTTTCCAGAGGTAAACTTGATCTCCACGTTTCCAACCCCTGCAACTTTAGTGGTGTGAGAATCTCCCAGCAACACTTTCTGATCTTCAGCAGCCGTGTATGTGGAGAACATAGCATGATCATAGCAGACATGGCGAGAAGCACCAGTGTCTACCCACCAACCCCCTGATCCACCAACAAGGTGAATCTCAGTAATCATAGCCATAAGAAGCTCCTCTTCAGTCAAGTTAGCCTGTGGTACAGAGCTAGGCTTGTTCCGACACTTTCGTGCCATATGACCTGGTTTTCCACAGTTGTAACATAGAAACAACTGTCCAGAGTCATTCTTTTGGGCTGGTTTTTGCTGTCCTTTTGGGTTTCCTTGCGAATTCCCATTCTTTTTGTTGCGTCTGTTCTGATTCTTGAAAGACTTCTGATTTGGTTTCAGAACTGCGGGTTTGGTCTTTTTAGTGTTGTTGTTTGAAACAAACAACACTTCTTCTTTCTGGTCCTGTTTGCGTGCTGCCTCCTCAATGCGAAGGCGAGTGATCAAACACTCTAAGGAAAATTCCTTAGTCTTATGCCGTAAGAAATTTTTAAAGTCTTTCCAAACTGGGGACAATTTATCAATAATAACAGCAACTTGAAACTGTTCATCCAAAACCATACTTTCAGAGATGATCTCATGAGCTATTTTCTGCAGCTCATGAGACTGCATCTCTACTGACCTATCGTCTGTCATCTGATACTTCAGATAGCGGCTCACAGCATACTTCTTCGGCCCTGCCTCCTCTGTATCGTATTTCTTCTACAACGCTTCCCAGATCTGCTTCGCTGTCTTTTCTTCTGAGTTGTAGTAATCATACAGATCATCGCTCAATCCGTTCAGAATAAAATTCTTGCACAGATAATCCTGTTCAGTCCAGCTCTGCAACTGCTTTGATTGTTCAGTCCAGGATGCCATCTGCGCTTCATCAGTTCCGTCAGGCTTGTCTGGCAATTGCGGTTTTTCGCTGGTCAGAGCAGCAGCCACTTTTCTCATCGTCAGGTAGAACTCCATCTTCTGACGCCATCGTTTGAAGTGCAGACCCTCGAAACGAAATGGTGCAGCAGTCATGTAACAACCCGAAAATCTAGGCCAGTTTAAAATTTTTATTTTGGCAATTTTAATGAATTTTGAACATTTAAAATGAATTATTTTAAATAAAATCGACGAGAAATTTATTTTTAATGGAATTCGAACGTATATATTATATATGTCGTCGTTAGAATATAATAATTATATATAATTATAAAAGGAATTGAAAATGGCGCGGTAGTTCGATAAATCGATTTCAAACTTCAATTGAATATACCGGGTGCAAAACAATCCGGATTTTAGCGAAACCAAAAATAATAGGATCTAATTGGGAATATCTTTCCAACGAATCCGACAAATCGAAATTTCATAGCGGGAATCAAAAGATATGTCCAGTTGAAAATTCTGAATAGTCGCTATGGAATTCAGGCCCTTAAAAATGGAAATTTTGCAAATGACCTCGGATTTCGACGAAACCACTTTTGTTGGGTCCGTGATGTCAAATTATTGCTAGGTTTCAAATTTCATAATTTTTCGAATCAATATGTGAGCGTGGCGAAGGAAAACTCGTTTGACCAGTTTTAGTTGATTTTAATCGACTGGAAAATGGCCATTTTTCCAACGGTCTCAGAATTCGACGAAACTAGTTTTGTTAGGACCGTATCGTCAATACGAAGCTAGAAAATATTTTTCGAGAATTTTTAGAGTTAGTATGTGACCCCGGTAAATTGAAATGCGTGTTCAAATTCAATATATAGAATTATATGTTGATTTTGATGAAAACTGATCCAAACGGTCGAATCAGCTTGCGATACATATCCCATTGTGTTCGGAATGAGGGTAATTAGCTATTGACGACAGGCGGTGGGCCTCGTTTAGAGGTCAAATGAAAAGGTACCTTTTTGAAATTTAAAATAAAAAAAAATATTCTCTCTCTCTCCCCCCCCCCCCCTTAAACTCCTCTGCCCCCCCCCCCCCCCCCGTTCGATTTAAATCAGAAGAAGAAAAAAAGGCCACCACCCTCCATCCCCGAAACCTCCCTCTATCACGCCGCCTCTTTTCTCCTCCTCGTCGAACCAACCCCTAGCCACGCTCCAACCCACACCGCCCCCTCTTCTTCCTTCCTCCTCTTGCTGCCGCCGCCTCTTCTTCCACCCCCACCTCCGATCGCACCCCTCTCCCCTTCAACAGCCCCTCCAGCCTCCCCAAGCCCACGCCGCCACTACCCAAGCCTCCCGCCGCCATCTTACCCCCTCCACCTCGATCCGCGACCCCTTCCCCTCTCCTCTCTCCGATGAACGACGAAAGATAAGGTGATTCATTAATTTAATTGCTTAGTTTAATTTATTTAGTGTAGTTAATAATGTCTATTTTAATTTCAGTTTTTATATATAATATACTGAAAAAGAATTGATTTATTTATATAAGTAGTGAGGTAAAAATATGATTTTTATATTTTTAGAAGAATAAAAATATGATTTTACATAATGTAGAGTAATAAAGATGTGATCTTTATAGTAGTAGCAATGCAAAGATATGATTTTTATAGTATGGAAAGTATAAAAATACGATTTTCATATTATATGGATAATAAAAATATCATCTTTATAGTGATGAAATAGAAAAGGCGAAATATTTATATGTGAAAAGGCGAAGTCTTTATATAGAGAATAGCAATGTAAAAATATAATTTTTATTTATATAGAGAATAGCGATGTAAAAATATAATCTTTATCTATATAGTAGCGATGTAAAAATAGAATTTTTATCTATATAGTAGCGATGTAAAAATAGAATTTTCATCTATATAGCAGCGATGTAAAAATATAATTTTTATCTATATAGTAGCGATGTAAAAATATAATTTTTATCTATATAGTAGTGGTGTAAAGATATAATTTTTATCTATATAGTAGCGGTGTGAAAATAGAATTTTTATCCATATAGCGTGATTATAAAAATAGGATTTTTATATACATAGCAACAAAGTAAAAATTCGACTTTTATATATTCAATAACAAAGTAAAAATTCGATTTTTATATATTGAATAACAAAGTAAAAATTCGATTTTTATATATTGAATAGCAAAGTAAAAATTCGATTTTTATATATAGCGAAGTAAAAATTCGATTTTTATATATTAAATAACAAAGTAAAAATTCGATTTTTATATATTGAATAACAAAGTAAAATTTCGATTTTTATATATTGAATAACAAAGTAAAAATTCGATTTTTATATATTGAATAGCGAAGTAAAAATTCGATTTTTATAAATTGAATAGCGAAGTAAAAATTCGATTTTTATATATGTAGTGGCTACGGGCAACGAAAGTGACGAAAGGCGAGAACGACGAAGATTTCTACTTAAGAAGAGTCGAGATGATTGGATTAGCTAGTCGGTGAGAACTTCTCACTCTAAATTTCCTTTTCTAGTTATATATATATACTAGGATGCAGACGGTGCTTAGCAGCACCCGACACCCGTCGTCCACATACCATGGACGGCTTGTTTGTTTAATTGATGTGTTGTGAAAATTGATTGTGTTGTGGAATGATTGAATAATAAAAATATTTTTGTGTTGAAAGGAAATAACATATTTATATGGTTAAAAATATTTTATCGTTAAAAATATAATTTTTAATGTGAATGTGAATAAATGAATATTTATAAACAAATCGGCCGATTTGTTTATATACACTGATTTGACTGATATTGATTGGGATGATAAATTTTACACATCGCCCAACTGCACGAATAAAAATATGTGTTTGTTGATTTGAAACCCCACACGGGTGTTGGGAAGATATTTGGGTACACTAATCCCAATTATTTAATTATATGTCGATCGATTGGTCGACAGACTGTGTAAGCGTTAATTATTTATATTTGGTGCTTATGAAGTTGTGTGGTGCACCTTGGATGATGGTTGATTGGTTATCGTTGCTATTATATACATGTGTTGTATGGAATCCATATAATTAATATTATATGGTGATTGACTGGGCCTCATTCCAATCGGGGAAATAATGAATATTATAAAAGAAAATTCATGCGTTGAATATGAAAATAGTCATGTGTTGACGATGTTCATGTGTTGAAAATATTCGTGTGTTGAGTAAAATATTTTATACAATAAAATTTACATCTTTATCATATTTAAAATTAGAACTACTTCACGGTGGAGTCTAATTAAAAATCAAACGATAGATACCATGATTTTATAAAATATTTTACATAACAAAAATAGTCGTGTGTTGGAAGAAATATAGATTCATGTGTTGAATAGAATAAATATTCATTTGTTGAATAGAATAAAGAAGATTTTGAAAAATATAAAGCCGTGTTGATTAGAGATGCATTATTTTGACACGAACGATATTTATATCGATTTTATTCGTTTTATAATGAATATTGAAAAGTGATTTCAAAATTTAATATTTTGAAATGAAATTTAAATTGAATTAGATTAAAATTGAAATTGAAATTTTATTGAATCAATTTGAAATGAATTCGAATCGAATAGAAAATGAATTCGATTCGAATTAAATAGAAAGTGAATTTGAATTTGAATTGAATAGAAATGAATTCAAATTGAATTAAATTGAAATTGAATTAAAACGATTGGAAATCGTTTTGAATGAAATTTAAAACAAACTGAAATTGAATTGAAATCAATTTGAAATGAATTCGAATTGAATTAAATAGAAGGTAAATTCAAATAGAATTGAATTGAAACGAATTAGGATTCGAATTGAATAGAAAGTGAATTTGAATTCGAATTAAATAAAATTGAAATGAATTCGAATTGAATTGAAATCAAATCGATTTGAAATTGAATGTAGCGTTGAAATGGTTTTGAAAACGAATTTAAAACGATTTATAAAATACGTTTTAAAAGGGAATCGACGAAATATATATTATATATATAATGGCCTGAATAGAACGCGCCGCGCCGCGGCAGTTCGTGAATTTCGACCATTGACTTCAAATTGACGTTGCGGGAGATCCGACCATCGGATTCTCCTAAAACCGGAACCGTTGGGTTCATATCGAAAAGAGATTTCCAATGAATATTAGAAATTTGAAATCTAACGGTTGGATTTGGAATTAAGTCTAAATCAAATTTAGAAAAGGTCGCTGTAAGTGCAGTTCGATGGCCGTTGATGGAAATCGACTGTGCGGGCCTTGATAAAATTATTAAAAATATCTATAATTTGTGTAAAATCATAAGAAATGATTTAGGAAAAATTGGGCTGAAAAAATCCATATTTGAAAAGATAAAAATAGATTTTTATTGAAATGAACTAGTTTTGAACTAGAATTAAAATCAATTTATTTTTGAAATAAATAAATTGAATTTGAAAGTGATTTTAAAAATAATCAGTATTCCCAATACGTGAATTGGACTAGAGTTGAATCGAAATTATCTTCGGAATATTTCGATGTTGGATTTCATGATTACACAGATATTGTTATGGGAATTTGAAAGATATATTTTATATCTTTATTTCCAATACGATATTTGTTGGTTTTAGAATTTGATATTGAATATAAGCCGGTATATTTTCTATTCAGAGCCTTGTATTTAATATCAAATGTGATTTGGCTTTATCGTGAATCGTGTTTTAGATGACATTGGTTCTTTAACCCAGTTAAAGGCAGGATGTTGATTTTTGAAAAGATTAAAACTAAGTGGAGTTTTAATGAATCTTTAATTAGATTAAAAATGTGAATTGATAATTTAAATTATCAAATTTGGAAGGTGATCGAGAATGGAGTATCACCAGTTTTGCTCCAAAGCGGTAGTTAAATCTGTACTTAGATTTGAACGTGAAATGGTAATTAATTTTACCGATAACACCATGGTGTTAGATATGGAGTATTACCAGTTTTGCTCCATGGGATGAATAGGTTGGGATTGGGAAATAAAATAAATAATTACTTCGGTGTGGTTCGTTAATCCCGACTAGTTTGAAATGATATCCAAATGAAGATTAAAGAATAAATTTAGAAGAATTTATCTTGGATAAAATTAATGGGAACCTTTCCCTAAGAATGTGATTTTGTGAATAAAAGAATATTCTGAATTGGAATGAGGCGTTCGTTGTGTTTGTGTAACATTTGTTTATTATATACGTGGGTTATTCAGAAAGGCCGGGTTATACCCATTCTGAATAACCGATTCGACGAGATGTCGAGGATGAAGACGGTGGTTAAAGACCGGAAGTCTTCACATCGTTTGGGTGATTACTGATGATCTTGATTGGGTTGTACACCCAAAATGAGGGAAATAGTTGGTGATCGTCCAGACGTACTTGGAGATGGATGGATATGCGAGGAAAGTGCCTCCTGTTTCGTTCAGACCCAGAACGAACTTGTAAATGGATTGTGTGTCTGACATTGGATTTTATTTTGTGTTGATTGATCTCTATTAAATATACATTTGTTTGGCGGCGGAGAATTTATTCTCTTGCTTAATGTCCTTCTCTGAGACGTACGAGCTCAGAGGTTGTATATCGATGGACATCAGTCGCATGGAGTGAATTGCCAGTGTGGCACGCGTAAGTGGCAATTGATCAGGGCTTCTGTTGAAAAGCAAAGTCTTGTGGTTGATGATCAAAGCACGGCCTGTGTGGCGTAGCTTTGTGTATAACGTGAATTCGCGTGCCTCACACCTCGGTACGAGTCAAAAACGGGATACGGACCCAAGGAGTGCACGACGTTTCTTTCTAGCTAGGGTGGTGTCAGTGACCTACCGGCCCTAACATTTATATACTTTTCACCTATGTGGTTGTTGGATACGAGGCGCCTCGGATATAGGTCTGTAAGGACCGGGAAACGTGTGTTCAGGAATAACCAATCCTCAAAAGTATGAGAGGACCGGCCTTGGAGTTTCCAAAGGATCATAGTGGGGTCTTGAGGCATTTGCTAGAGTGTCTCGAACGCGGAGAGGAGCTTGCCCCTTGCCTCGACTCATGACGGAAATCCAATTTCCAATACGTGATATTGCGGTTTTAATTGTGGAACTAGTATGGCGACATGATATATGGTACCCATGCCGTCTATGATTGATATTTATGATTGAAATTGTTTTGACACTATACACTTATAATAGTATCAAATGATTTGTTTTTAACGTATCAAGCATTATTTGGCTATTATAAGGGAAAACCCTATCCTCCGGCTTGCGTTGCATTGTGTGATGGGACCTGGGTCTTATAATAGCTTCATTTTTTCAAAGAGCATTGCGCTGTTTTGTTATATGCACTAGTGTTCTTGGGAGGAAACCCGTTCCGTGTTATACGGCGTGGTCCCTTGAATTACTATCTTTTAAAGTAAAGTTTTAAATAACTGTTTTAGTTCTCACACCAGTCACATGACTGACCTGGAGTTTATTGTTTTAACCTAAACTCTGGGTGCCCCTATTTTCCACACGGGCAGCTAGTAGTTTTGGTTTGCAGATTTATATTCACAGGATCCTGATTTACAGCTGGAACGATGCTCAGAAAGCTCTGTATCTGTGTATTACTTTCAGTTGTGTTTTATATTGTTTTTCCGCTGCTATGTAATTTAATGTAATCTCTGATATTTGTTGAGTGTAATTTATTCATTTATACTCTGTATATTCTTGTATCTGATGGAATTGTTGTAATAACAATGAAATGTTCTTCCGTCTGCGTTCCAATTTGTCCTGTTCTCAAAACGATCAGGGGTTTCGAACAGTCTTAGTCGGTTTAACGATCGATTCGGATCGAGCGAAATTCCTTGCCATTACAGTTGGTATCAGAGCTTTGGTTTACAGAGCTTGAGAACAAGACACATTAGAACCATACAAAAGAATTCATCAGATATTGGATTAGTAATATCCAATTAGAATGACTCGTTAGAGATCGGATCAGTAGTATCCTAAAACGAGTGTGAAGAGTATATTTTTCAAGTGAAAACAATTTTGTTTTAAAATCTAAATCGCTTTATACGTATTTGAATATTTATTTATTTTGAATTTGGACAATCGAGTATATAAAGATTTCGCGTATACGCGTCATGAACGTATATTCGAAGTTTTAATATACTGGATAGATATAGAATCACACTCTAGTCGCCCGGAGATGATGTTGATAATGACCATGGCATCAACAATATTTATGTTCGTGTTTCGAAGGTGTGATTTCTACATATTTCCATTAGACTGGTGTGAGAACCAAAACTTGTATAGATAGATTTATTGTTGTGAATTGGCATCAAAACATGATTTTCTGTATATATATATATCAAAATTATGAATTTGAAACTCTAATTCACTAATTGATTTATGTTTGTGTTGTTTGTTTATTTGTTTGATAATTTGGAACCATTTAGCCTAATTGAATCACATATTGAATTATATTGAAAATTGGTCGCATTTGCTTGAATATACATGTACTTACATTGAACAGGTCATAGCAAAGAGGCTAGAGCAGAGGAATAAAATTTGTTTGCCCGACAAATAGGTACATGTTTACTACAATTTACTGTTTTGTTTGGGTGATGATGATTTTATGAGCCTATTGGCTAGCCGCTTGGCTAGCCGCTTGGCTTTTTCTTTTTCTTTTTGAGATCAGAAGGCTTGTATGGCAATTTCGGGATTTTCCCGTGGCTCCCGGTGCAGGGGAGGTTATGGCGAAATTTTTCGAAAATTTAGGGTGTTAGCCAAATTTTTGAAAAAATTTGAAAAGTTCTTAGAAACTGAAAAGTTGAAGAACTTAAGCCGTAGTCAAAATAATGGAAGTTGAGTTGATTTGTTAAACAACTTTCGGCTTCGTTCCTTTTCATCCTTTGATTTAGAGAAGAGTAGAATATCATCAATAAAAACCAGAACAAATTTATTCAATTAAATCACACATTGAACTGATTAGAAAATAGTTAGAAATATATACTTGTGCATTATATATATTTGAACAGGAAATTGGATAGCTGTTGAGTAAAGATTTTATTTGCGTGCCCGACAAATAGGTAAACCTTAATGAGTTGGATGCGCACTTTTATTATTATATCAACTCCTGTGAGTGCCATTGGATGTGGAGTGCTGGTTATTCTGTGTGTAATTAATAAATGTCGCCATAGGATAGCAACAATTAATTTTGAACTACATTACATGGCATACTTCTGGAAGATAGGCATACTTCATCATATACCACATAAGCATTTGGAGCTTGTGTGACGAGGTGGCAGATTTACCATACGAGCGAGAGGCTTGTATGGCGATGACTATATTTTACAGGTTGAACAGATGACTGATATGGACTATTTAAATTGTAACGATAAAATTGCCAGATTAATAAAAACCCCACACGGGTCTAGAGTTGACAATAATCACGTCTCTCTAGTTATTAGATACGGCACATGGACTATTTATTTCCCACACGGGACGAGGTGACGAGGATTTATCCTCTGGAGCATTTAAAATACACACTCCCTCAGGCTTTGACAGGGTGACGAGAATTTATTCTCTGGAGTTATTATCAATACACGCTCCCCTGTAAACACCAGAATATATCACTATAAATATGTGTATGCCTATTAGGATTTATTGGGTACCTAATACGGCCCAATAAATTTTCAAACCTCTCCCCGTACAAAGGAGGTTATGGCGAAATTTTTCGAAAATTCCGGGTGTTAGCCAAATTTTTGAAGAATTTGAAAATTCTCAGAAACTGAAAAGTTGGAGAATGGAAGCCAGATCGAACGTAGAGTTGATTAATCAAACCACTTTCGACTTTGTTCCTTTTTGGGGATGAAAAGTTTTAAGTGGGGGAGATTGTAACAACCCGAAAATCTGGGCCAGTTTAAAATTTTTATTTTGGCAATTTTAATGAATTTTGAACATTTAAAATGAATTATTTTAAATAAAATCGACGAGAAATTTATTTTGAATGGAATTCGAACGTATATATTATATACGTCGTCGTTAGAATATAATAATTATATATAATTATAAAAGGAATTGAAAATGGCGCGGTAGTTCGATAAATCGATTTCAAACTTTAATTGAATATACCGGGTGCAAAACAATCCGGATTTTAGCGAAACAAAAAATAATAGGATCTAATTGGGAATATCTTTCCAACGAATCCGACAAATCGAAATTTCATAGCGGGAATCAAAAGATATGTCCAGTTGAAAATTCTGAATAGTCGCTATGGAATTCAGGCCCTTAAAAATGGAAATTTTGCAAATGACCTCGGATTTCGACGAAACCACTTTTGTTGGGTCCGTGATGTCAAACTATTTCTAGGTTTCAAATTTCATAATTTTTCGAATCAATATGTGAGCGTGGCGAAGGAAAACGCGTTTGACCAGTTTTAGTTGATTTTAATCGACTGGAAAATGGCTATTTTTCCAATGGTCTCAGAATTCGACGAAACTAGTTTTGTTAGGACCGTATCATCAATACGAAGCTAGAAAATATTTTTCGAGAATTTTTAGAGTTAGTATGTGACCCCGGTAAATTGAAATGCGTGTTCAAATTCAATATATAGAATTATATGTTGATTTTGACGAAAACTGATCGAAACGGTCGAATCAGCTTGCGATACATATCTCATTGTGTTCGTAACGGGGGTAATTAGCTATGGACGACAGGAGGTGGGCCTCGTTTAGAGGTCAAATGAAAAAGTACCTTTTTGAAATTTAAAATAAAAAAAATTCTCTCTCTCTCCCCCTTAAACTCCTCTGCCCCCCCCCCCCCCCCCCGTTCGATTTAAATCAGAAGAAAAAAAAGAACGAAGACGGAGGAGCTGTCGCTCCTCCGATCGAGCGCCACCGCCGCTCAGGGCAGGGCCACCGCCCTCCATCCCCGAACCCTCCCTCTGTCACGCCGCCTCTTCTTCTCCTCCTCATCGAACCAACCCCGAGCCCTAGCCACGCTCCAACCCGCACCGCCCCCCTCCTCCTACTGCCGCCGCCTCTTCTTCCACCCCCACTCCGATCGCACCCCTCTCCCCTTCGACAGCCCCTCCAGCCTCCCCAAGCCCACGCCGCCACTACCCAAGCCTCCCTCCGCCATCTTACCCCCTCCACCTCGATCCGCGACCCCTTCCCCTCTCCTCTCTCCGACGAACGACGAAAGATAAGGTGATTCATTAATTTAATTGCTTAGTTTAATTTATTTAGTGTAGTTAATAATGTCTATTTTAATTTCAGTTTTTATATATAATATACTGAAAAAGAATTGATTTATTTATATAAGTAGTGAGGTAAAAATATGATTTTTATATTTTTAGAAGAATAAAAATATGATTTTATATATTGTAGAGTAATAAAGATGTGATCTTTATAGTAGTAGCAATGCAAAGATATGATTTTTATAGTATGGAAAGTATAAAAATACGATTTTCATATTATATGGATAATAAAAATATCATCTTTATAGTGATGAAATAGAAAAGGCGAAATATTTATATGTGAAAAGGCGAAGTCTTTATATAGAGAATAGCGATGTAAAAATATAATTTTTATTTATATAGAGAATAGCGATGTAAAAATAGAATTTTTTATCTATATAGTAGTGATGTAAAAATAGAATTTTTATCTATATAGTAGCGATGTAAAAATAGAATTTTTATCTATATAGTAGCGATGTAAAAATAGAATTTTTATCTGTATAGTAGCGATGTAAAAATAGAATTTTTATCTATATAGTAGCAATGTAAAAATATAATTTTTATCTATATATTAGTGGTGTAAAGATATAATTTTTATCTATATAGTAGCGGTGTGAAAATGGAATTTTTATCCATATAGCGTGATTATAAAAATAGGATTTTTATATACATAGCAACAAAGTAAAATTTCGATTTTTATATATTGAATAACAAAGTAAAAATTCGATTTTTATATATTGAATAACAAAGTAAAAATTCGATTTTTATATATTGAATAGCGAAGTAAAAATTCGATTTTTATATATTGAATAGCAAAGTAAAAATTCGATTTTTATATATTAAATAACAAAGTAAAAATTCAATTTTTATATATTGAATAACAAAGTAAAAATCCGATTTTTATATATTGAATAACAAAGTAAAAATTCGATTTTTATATATTGAATAGCGAAGTAAAAATTTGATTTTTATAAATTGAATAGCGAAGTAAAAATTCGATTTTTATATATGTAGTGGCTACGGGCAACGAAAGTGACGAAAGGCGAGAACGACGAAGATTTCTACTTAAGAAGAGTCGAGATGATTGGATTAGCTAGTCTTTGAGAACTTCTCACTCTAAATTTCCTTTTCTAGTTATATATATATATATATACTAGGATGCAGACGGTGCTTAGCAGCACCCGACACCCATCGTCCACAGACCATGGACGGCTTGTTTGTTTGATTGATGTGTTGTGAAAATTGATTGTGTTGTGGAATGATTGAATAATAAAAATATTCTTGTGTTGAAAGGAAATAACATATTTATATGGTTAAAAATATTTTATCGTTAAAAATATAATTTTTAACGTGAATGTGAATAAATGAATATTTATAAACAAATCGGCCGATTTGTTTATATACACTGATTTGACTGATATTGATTGGGATGATAAATTTTACACATCGCCCAACTGCACGAATAAAAATATGTGTTTGTTGATTTGAAACCCCACACGGGTGTTGGGAAGATATTTGGGTACACTAATCCCAATTATTTAATTATATGTCGATCGATTGGTCGACAGACTGTGTAAGCGTTAATTATTTATATTTGGTGCTTATGCAGTTGTGTGGTGCACCTTGGATGATGGTTGATTGGTTATCGTTGCTATTATATACATGTGTTGTATGGAATCCATATAATTAATATTATATGGTGATTGACTGGGCCTCATTCCAATCGGGGAAATAATGAATATTATAAAAGAAAATTCATGCGTTGAATATGAAAATAGTCATGTGTTGACGATGTTCATGTGTTGAAAATATTCGTGTGTTGAGTAAAATATTTTATACAATAAAATTTACATCTTTATCATATTTAAAATAAGAACTACTTCACGGTGGAGTCTAATTAAAAATCAAACGATAGATACCATGATTTTATAAAATATTTTACATAACAAAAATAGTCGTGTGTTGGAAGAAATATAGATTCATGTGTTGAATAGAATAAATATTCATTTGTTGAATAGAATAAAGAAGTTTTTGAAAAATATAAAGCCGTGTTGATTAGAGATGCATTATTTTGACGCGAACGATATTTATATCGATTTTATTCGTTTTATAATGAATATTGAAAAGTGATTTCAAAATTTAATATTTTGAAATGAAATTCAAATTGAATTAGATTAAAATTCAAATTGAAATTTTATTGAATCAATTTGAAATGAATTCGAATCGAATAGAAAATGAATTCGATTCGAATTGAATAGAAAGTGAATTTGAATTCGAATTGAACAGAAATGAATTCAAATTGAATTAAATTGAAATTGAATTAAAACGAATGGAAATCGTTTTGAATGAAATTTAAAACGAACTGAAATTGAATTGAAATCAATTTGAAATGAATTCGAATTGAATTAAATAGAAGGTAAATTCAAATAGAATTGAATTGAAACGAATTAGGATTCGAATTGAATAGAAAGTGAATTTGAATTCGAATTAAATAAAATTGAAATGAATTCGAATTGAATTGAAATCAGATCGATTTGAAATTGAATGTAGCATTGAAATGGTTTTGAAAACGAATTTAAAACGATTTATAAAATACGTTTTAAAAGGAAATCGACGAAATATATATAATATATATATTATATATATAATGGCCTGAATAGAACGCGCCGCGCCGCGGCAGTTCGTGAATTTCGACCATTGACTTCAAATTGACGTTGCGGGAGATCCGACCGTCGGATTCTCCTAAAACTGGAACCGTTGGGTTCGTATCAAAAAGAGCTTTCCAATGAATATTAGAAATTTGAAATCTAATGGTTGGATTTGGAATTATGTCCAACTCAAATTTAGAAAAGGTCGCTGTAAGTGCAGTTCGATGGTCGTTGATGGAAATCGACTGTACGGGCCTTGATAAAATTATTAAAAATATCTATAATTTGTGTAAAATCATAGGAAATGATTTGGGAAAAATTGGGCTGAAAAATTCCATATTTGAAAAGATAAAAATAGATTTTTATCGAAATGAACTAGTTTTGAACTAGAATTAAAATCAATTTACTTTTGAAATAAATAAATTGAATTTGAAAGTGATTTTAAAAATAATCAGTATTCCTAATACGTGAATTGGACTGGAGTTGAATCGAAATTATCTTCGGAATATTTCGATGTTGGATTTCGTGATTACACAGATATTGTTATGGGAATTTGAAAGATATATTTTATATCGTTATTTCCAATACGATATTTGTTGGTTTCAGAATTTGATATTGAATATAAGCCGGTATATTTTCTATTCAGAGCCTTGTATTTAATATCAAATGTGATTTGGGTTTATCGTGAATCGTGTTTTAGATGACATTGGTTCTTTAACCCAGTTAAAGGCAGGATGTTGATTTTTGAAAAGATTAAAACTAAGTGGAGTTTTAATGAATCTTTAATTAGATTAAAAATGTGAATTGATAATTTAAATTATCAAATTTGGAAGGTGATCGAGAATGGAGTATCACTAGTTTTGCTCCAAAGCGGTAGTTAAATCTGTACTTAGATTTGAACGTGAAATGGTAATTAATTTTACTGATAACACCGTGGTGTTAGATATGGAGTATTACCAGTTTTGCTCCATGGGATGAATAGGTTGGGATTGGGAAATAAAATAAATAATTACTTCGGTGTGGTTCGTTAATCCCAACTAGTTTGAAATGATATCCAAAGGAAGATTAAAGAATAAATTTGGAAGAATTTATCTTGGATAAAATTAATGGGAACCTTTCCCTAAGAATGTGATTTTGTGAATAAAAGAATATTCTGAATTGGAATGAGGCGTTCGTTGTGTTTGGGTAACATTTGTTTATTATATACGTGGGTTATTCAGAAAGGCCGGGTTATACCCATTCTGAATAACCGATTCGACGAGATGTCGAGGATGAAGACGGTGGTTGAAGACCGGAAGTCTTCACATCGTTTGGGTGATTATTGATGATCCTGATTGGGCTGTACACCCAAGATGAGGGAAACAGTTGGTGATCGTCCAGACGTACTTGGAGATGGATGGATATGCGAGGAAAGTGCCTCCGGTTTCGTTCAGACCCAGAACGAACTTGTAAATGGATTGTGTGTCTGACATTGTATTTTATTCTGTGTTGATTGATCTCTATTAAATATACATCTGTTTGGCGGCGGAGAATTTATTCTCTTGCTTAACGCCCTTCTCTGAGACGTACGAGCTCAGAGGTTGTATATCGATGGACATCAGTCGCATGGAGTGAATTGCCTGTGTGGCACGCGTAAGTGGCAATTGATCAGGGCTTCTGTTGAAAAGCAAAGTCTTGTGGTTGATGATCAAAGCACGGCCTGTGTGGCGTAGCTTTGTGTATAACGTGAATTCGCGAGCCTCACACCTCGGTATGAGTCAAAAAGGGGATACGGACCCAAGGAGTGCACGACGTTTCTTTCTAGCTAGGGTGGTGTCAGTGACCTACCAGCCCTGACATTTATATACTTTTCACCTGTGTGGTTGTTGGATACGAGGCGCCTCGGATATAGGTCTGTAAGGACCGGGAAACGTGTGTTCAGGAATAACCAATCCTCAAAAGTAAGAGAGGACCGGCCTTGGAGGTTCCAAAGGATCATAGTGGGGTCCTGAGGCATTTGCTAGAGTGTCTCGAACGCGGAGAGGAGCTTGCCCCTTGCCTCGACTCATGACGGAAATCCAATTTCCAATACGTGATATTGTGGTTTTAATTGTAGAACTAGTATGGCGACATGATATATGGTACCCATGCCGTCTATGATTGATATTTATTATTGAAATTGTTTTGACACTATACACTTATAATAGTATCAAATGATTTGTTTTAAACGTATCAAGCATTATTTGGCTATTATAAGGGAAAACCCTATCCTCCGGCTTGCGTTGCATTGTGTGATGGGACCTGGGTCTTATAATAGCTTCATTTTTCCAAAGAGCATTGCGCTGTTTTGTTATATGCACTAGTGTTCTTGGGAGGAAACCCGTTTCGTGTTATACGGCGTGGTCCCTTGAATTACTATCTTTTAAAGTAAAGTTTTAAATAACTGTTTTAGTTCTCACACCAGTCACATGACTGACCTGGAGTTTATTGTTTTAACCTAAACTCTGGGTGCCCCTATTTTCCACACGGGCAGCTAGTAGTTTTGGTTTGCAGATTTATATTAATAGGATCCTGATTTACAGCTAGAACGATGCTCGGAAAGCTTTGTATCCGTGTATTACTTTCAGTTGTGTTTTATATTGTTTTTCCGCTGCTATGTTATTTATTGTAATCTCTGATATTTGTTGAATGTAATTTATTCATTTATACTCTGTATATTCTTGTATTTGATGGAATTGTTGTAATAACAATGAAATGTTCTTCCGTCTGCGTTCCAATTTGTCCTGTTCTCAGAACGATCAGGGGTTTCGAACGGTCTTAGTCGGTTTAACGATCGATTCGGATCGAGCGAAATTCCTTGCCGTTACAAGTCACCAGCGGGATCTGAAAGGAAGAAGGAGGAGCAGCATCATCTACGGTTGTTGTCGAAGCCATTGTTTCTGATCGTCTTCAATTTGTTGGGAAACAATGGCTGAGTCGCATACTTTGTCGCTTTCTTGAAGACGATTCGGCGATCTGGCCGATGGTGCAAAACCAGTTCGTACTTTCGCCCTCGCCTCTAGGATAAAATAGCCTCTGAAAAAATATAACTGATTTGCTTTGCACAACAAATCAGTGCAGATTTGCACTTTCGAAGTTAACTGCTCGAAAATTTCTAATGGCGGAGGAAGAGAAAGCAGTATTTTTTTCTGTACTGATCTCGTCTAATCTGAAGATAATATATAGACGAAGATTAGGCTATTCGAAAATACTGGTCAGTGGAGGAAAATAGGATCTGCGAAATACTTGGTCAAGTTTTACCACTTCATATCAAAGTCGGTTCAGAAAATATTTTCCGTATTAAAAAAAAAACTGGTTCGAAAAATGCAGTGTTTTTTGAGCCATAATTATAAGTGTCTACACCACATAGCCAAGGCCCAAAGCCCAAGCCCGAACCGAACCGAGTCGAGTCGGTCGGTCGCGCGCGTGTGTGGTGGTCATGATGCATGGGCTCCCTCCTCACAACAAAGCATGTATTGGGAGCCCCAAGGCCCCATCAAAGCTTCTTAGAAACAAGTATAAATACTTGCATCTTTCTTATAATCCCATGATGTGGGACTATTCACAAATAGGAGCCATCATACACTTATTTCTATATTTTAAACAATTCACAAACACAAAATTTTCAACAATACGAAAACGGGAACTGATGTATCATCAGCTTTTGGTTCCTACGATGTATATAAATCATTGTCCAATCTGTAGATTTGATTGATTTTAGCTTAAGTTGTGCATTTAACCAGTTGCTTGTATTCAAAATTCGATCATATACAGTAAAATTTGATCAACTGCGCTTCGTTGCGCTTTGTGCTTATGCGCGCGCTTTTAACAACACAGCGCATGAATAATAGAAAATAAACTCAGATCATCACAGGAATATTTTGCACTACATAAAAAAGAAAAATGTATTGGAATTTACCTCCTCATCCACAGTCAACATGCTATAATGAACAAAGCACATCATGTTCAGAATTCTATCGCATAGTCCTCCCACTGCATGATAGGGATAACTTATACCCCCAATAAAATAAGAAATAAAATGATCAGTGATTGGCTATAAGAGTACATACTTTGATTGATTAGCAGAATCATCAAGCACTTGCACTATAAGCCTATTTGAAGGCCACTGGAGCCTGCATGCAGCTTCAATAGATAGCTTATACACCTAAACAACACAACATTTTCTAACAGTGCAATCTTAAACGAGTATTTCTCGTATTATTGTAAAGGAAGTCACTTTTTATGTTTTAATGAATAAATAACCAGACACAACTAATTCACGATAAGTGTTTATCAATTTATTAATTATATCCATACTAATTGGAAAAGCATAGTCAACTTATCAAGTAAAGGGTACCTTTGTGCATTAATTATATCCTGGGCCTTGGAAACAGCAGCTGGAATGTTTGTGCCACCTTTAGCTATTAAATTTTGTGTTAGTAACTCCAATTCATGCACTATGTACACAAGCATCCAACTCATGTCTCCACTTTCCAAAAGGGCATGTGAATTTTTAGAACTGGATTTCCATAATACTATTATGTATAATATTAGATCACAACATGAATGTTATGCATAATATTCAAAAAAATCAATGTTAAAAACTGATGATGCAAATTCTACAAATGAAAGCTTGATTCGTAGCATTGCCATTCAAAAATATGATTTGGGCTTACTTGGGTAGCTAATTTCCTTATTTCTTGGTTCAGAATTATACTCAACAGATTTAGATCTTCATGATTTCTCCTGTAAAGATAGTTGAAAATAACAAGGTTATCCAAAGCATATAAGAATACCAATAGTATCATCAAGTTCATAAATACATGTTTTAGGTAGGGGTTTGGTAAATAAAACCATTTTCCTTTTTTTTAACTTTTATATTATGATGGTGCAATCAAAATACGAAAAAACAAAAAGTAGAAAAATGATGGCTGCGGGTTGTTTTCCCTTTTTATTTTTGAGTTTTCATCCATACAGACTTTTATTTCCATTGTAAGAAAAACTATGGCTGCGGATGGTAGATGACCAATTTAATAAATAAAGTCAACATATAGAATCAAAATAAATAAATAAAAACTTTTATTTCCAACTTTTTTTTTTGTGTGTGTGTGTTTTAAGATATAACACAAATCCATTCCTCCGTCATCCATTCATCCATTTGTCATCCCCTCTATATTTATTCCTTCACTCCTCTCATATTCTATAACTAATGCTGAAAATGAAATCAAATGGGCCTCTTAGATTATTATTTTCCCCCCAATTTCACTGTCCATATCATAACAATACCCTTCGACTGTGTACCAAGTTGAAAGCATATTAAAGTACCTGTTAACAAACGTCAACTCGATCTCATCTGCTGCTCCAAATACAAACTTGCGGAACAGTCATTGTAAAAACCCGGAATATTGGGGCCAATTTAAAATTTTTATTTTAGAAATTTTGATGGATTTTTAATGTTTAAAATGATTTATTTTAAATAATAACGATTAAAAATTTATTTTTATTGAAGTTAGAATGAATAAATTTATTTTAATTATAAATAGAGTTTAAAATAGCGCGGTATTTGAAAATTTGAAATTGAACTTTGATTGACCATATAGGATGAAAAATAAATCGGATTTTAGTGAAACAAAAAATATTGGAATATATTTAATAATATTTTTCCAACAAATTTGAAAATTTGAAATTTCATAGCGGGAATCAAAAGTTATGCCCAATTTAATTTTCAGAATAGTCGCTGTAGAATTTATATATATTTTTTAATATTAAAAATAGTCATTTTACAAACGACCTCTGTTTCGACGAAACCACTTTTGTTGGAAACGGAATGTCAATTTATTGCTAGGTTTCAGTTTTCATAATTTTTTGAATTAATATGTGAGCGTGGCAAGGGAAAATGTGTTTTGATCATTTCGGTCAAATTTAATCGACTTGAAAATAGCCATTTTTCAAACGGTCTCGGAATTTGACGAAATTAGTTTTGTTAGGACCGTATCGTCAAAAGGAAGCCAGAAATAATTTTTCTGGAATTTTTAGAGGTCGTATGTGGAACCGGTGAATTTAAACGTAAGATTGAATTAATTAAATAAATGATTTAAATTTTAAATTAAATAAAACAGGCTGAAGACGTTCGTTTGGGCTGACGGGACCTAGCCCATTGCAACCGGAATGTGGGTATTTGCCTAGGGACAACTCTCGCTGGGTTAGGTTTTGAGTTGTTATGGGTCAGAGGGCGTTTCCAACAAATTAATGAATTAATTAATATAATATAATATAAATACATAGGAAATTAGCAAAACCCTAATACCACAAATATACAGCCGCCATTAAACAATTTTGATAGCCACCGTTCTTTGAATTTGATCCCTCAAAAACTCTTAACTCAATTCAAATTAGAACGAATCTTCAAACAAAAATTGAAGAGCAAGGTGTCGCCTTTACATCCATATGGTTGAGATCGTTTTTCGTGTGGTGGGCGTTGGGATATCGCGCCTCAAAGCAGCCGACTTTGCGGCGGTTTTCTGGGTGGCTGAGGAGTTCGAGTGCCACGTGGGTGAGGGCACAGCAAGGCGGTGGCGCGGCGCATCGATGGGAGGCCGGTGATGGAGTTCCGGTGGCCGGAGATGAAAGGCGTGGTCAGATTTTTGATCGAGCAAATGGGTTTTCTCAATTCCAGGAAAACAGAACGAAGGAGAAGCAAAGTCAACGGCCCACAAATTTTGGTTAATAACGTAATTAATTAGTGTAGAGTTAATTAAGTTAGTTAATTAATTTAAATTGTATGAACTTAAAATGTTGATAACTTTTGACAGCGTTTTCAGAATTTGATGAAACTGAAAGCGTTAGAAACGTCTTGGAGAACACTACGCCATGAAACAAACTAGATCTGAAGCAGAGCAGATCAAATCTTGGCCGAATTTCAAATTTGAACTGCACAGAATTAAGAGCAATGTGAGATTTCTTTTTTTAATAATTATAATCAGTTAAAATAAAAAAATGTCATTTGTGTTAGAAATGTTAAATTAGCATAAAATGTTCATTTGTTTGAATTGAAAACATGTTAACGATAAAATTTACATTTTTATCGTATATATAGAATGGCTTAAAAAAGTTCGTTTATTGGAAATGAAAACATGTTAACATAAAAAATTCTCATTTGTAATACAAAGAAAGGAAATATAATAATGTTCATGTTTAATATAAAAACATGAAACATTAAAAATCTTATTTTTAGTGAAAAGAATTATTCACATGAAAATTGTTCATGTTAAAATGAAAGTGTTGAAACATTAAAATTTACATTTTTAATGTACTGAATGGATATATATGAAATATTCATTATATGGCTATAAATGTTGAAACATTAAAATTTTAACATATGAATGCAAAATACAAAGTTGACATGTTATGGTTGATTGATTGAATGGATTATGCTCGACCAGTTTATGAGCAAAATATGTTTTTACATTTAGCATGGGGTTGGGTAAAAATATCTATGTGTTAACACCCTATGAAACACTTCACGATTTGACTATAAGGTGTTTAGCGATGTTGTTTATTTCAAAATTTAATAAATGATTTTGAAATGCGATTTCTTAAGTTGAAAGAATAGTATTCCCGATTTTGGACAGGGAATGTTTTATAAAACAGAAAGGATTTCGAGGACTATACCCGACGATTTCGAGATGATTTGAAATTGGAAATCTATTTAGATTTGATTATACTTGTGATTATTATGTTGTGAAGTGATTTTCCCTACTTCAAGATATAAAATGATTTAGCAAGTATGTGGCTAGAGATCGGGTGACCCAAGAGCGACTAGAAGTGGAGGACGGTGCATGTTATCCCCCATAGGTCGGATGGTGCATCGTTAGTATAGCCTGCCCCTAGATGGGAGGTGCGCACACACACACACACACACACACATACATATATATATATATATATATATATATATATATATATATATATATTGGTTATGGCGCGCACTGCCTGATTTGAGGGAACATGATCGATATTTGGTTGCATACTTGTTTTTATGCATTGTTATGTTTTGGAATTCATATTTCCAAATGTTTTGTTTTCAAATCCCGAAGCGAAATCTACTTTGATATTATAAAAGCTAAATATGTGTTTCAAAATGATTTGAAATAAGAACTTGGGAAATAAAGTCCAAAGGAATAATTTCTGTAAAGAGAATTGAATTTGAAAATCTAAGTTAGGGATTAAGCCTAAATCGGTAGATTGAGGAATTGCATGTTGATTGATGCATTATAGATCCATAGCTTTATTTATGGTAGTAGCATATGCACTGGCAATTCAATGGAGTAAATCCGTTCCGCGTTAGCGGCGTGGTCCTGGGTTTAACCTTATTATAAGAGGTCGTATGTGGCCCCGGTGAATTTAAACGTAAGATTGAATTAATTAAATAAATGATTTAAATTTTAAGTTAAATAAAACAGGCTGAAGACGTTCGTTTGGGCTGACGGGACATAGCCCATTGCAACAGGAATGTGGGTATTTGCCTAGGGACAACTCTCGCTGGGCTGGGTTTTGAGTTGTTATGGGTTAGAGGGCTTTTCCTAGAAATTAATGAATTAATTAATATAATATTATATAAATACATAGGAAATTAGCAAAACCCTAATACCACACATATACAGCCGCCACTAAACAATTTCGATGGCCACCGTTCTTCGAATTTGATCCCTCAAAAACTCTTAACTCAATTCAAATTAGAACAATCTTCAAACAAAAATCGAAGAGCAAGGTGTCGCCTTTATATCCATATGGTTGAGATCGATTTTTGTGTTGTGGACGTTGGGATATCGCGCCTCAAAGCAGCGGACTTTGCGGCGGTTTTCTGAGTGGCTGAGGAGTTCGAGTGCCACGTGGGTGAGGGCACAGCAAGGCGGTGGCGCGGCACATCGATGGGAGGCCGGTGATGGAGTTCCTGTGGCCGGAGATGAAAGGCGTGGTCGGATTTTTGATTAAGCAAATGGGTTTTCTCAATTCCAGAAAAACAGAACGAAGGAGAAGCAAAGTCAACGGCCCACAAATTCTGGTTAATAATGTAATTAATTAGTGTAAAGTTAATTAAGTTAGTTAATTAATTTAAATTATATGAACTTAAAATGTTGATAACTTTTGACAGCGTTATCAGAATTTGATGAAACTGGAAGCGTTAGAAACGTCTTGGCGAACACTACGCCGTGAAACAAACTAGATCTGAAGCAGAGCAGATCAAATCTTGGCCGAATTTCAAATCTGAACTGCACAGAATTAAGAGCAATGTGAGATTTCTTTTTTTAATAATTATAATCAATTTAATTATTATCGTATTCGAAAATTCTTACATGTACATGATTTGATTTAAATCGTTTGATGTTGTTTGTTGATCTGTTGTGTTTACATGAAAGATAGGATCGAGCAAAAAAATTGTTAAATATTTATTTTTATTGTGTATATGTGGATAATAAAATTGGCAAATTTGGTATACAATAAAATAATTCATTTAATTTTATATGTTGATAATAGAAATGGGTTAAAATTTGCTGTACAAATAAAGCTCTCTTTATTTGTACATTTGTAGACATAAGAATTGTTGAAAATAAAAATCATATTTTTATTTGACATTTATGGACACAGGAATTGTTGAGCATAATAATCATATTTTTATTTGACATTTATGAACATATACATTGTATAAAAAGGTTGAAACATAAAAATATTACATTTTTATGTAAAGTATGATTGGTGAAAAATATACATTGTCTAAATAAAAATGTTATTTTGTTGAATTAGAAATGCAAAACAAAATATTTCTCTTTACTTGTTTTGTTGAGTTAGAATTGTCGACAAAACAAATTATTACTTTTTACTTGTTTTGTTGAGTTAGAATTGTCGAAACAAATTTGTCACTTTTGCCATAACCAATTTGTTATTTTTGTCAAAATAAATTGTTAAAACAAATTTGTTATTTTTGTCAAGGTAAATTGGTTGAAACAAAATTGTCATTGTTGTCAAAATAAATTTGTTGAAAACAAAATTCACATTTTTGTCAAAATCAAACTTGTCAAATAGAAATATGATTTCTTTTCATTTGGTTGAATTAGAATTTTCAACAGAAATGAAAAGAACCATTTTTATCATTTTTATTGAATTAGACTTGTATGAAATAGGAATGACATTTCTATTGAAATAAAATTGATAAGATAAAGTTATCATTTTATTGAATTAGATTGGTGATAAAATAAAATGGTCATTTTGTTGAATTAGAATGGTTAGAAATAAAAAAGCCATTTAGTGTTGAACTAGAACGGTTAAAATGAAAATGTCATTTATTAGAAAAAGCCATTTATTTAGATTATATTTATGTTGAATAAAAATGTCATTACAGATAGTGATGTCATGTTAAAATAAATAAAAAATGTCATTTGTGTTAGAAATGTTAAATTAGCATAAAATGTTCATTTGTTTGAATTGAAAACATGTTAACGATAAAATTTACATTTTTATCGTACATATAGAATGGATTAAAAATGTTCGTTTATTGGAAATGAAAACATGTTAACATTAAAAATTCTCATTTGTAATACAAAGAAAGGAAATATAAAAATGTTCATGTTTAATATAAAAACATGAAAAATTAAAAATCTTATTTTTAGTGAAAAGAATTATTCACATGAAAATTGTTCATGTTAAAATGAAAGTATTGAAACATTAAAATTTACATTTTTAATGTACTGAATGGATATATATGAAATATTCATTATATGGTTATAAATGTTGAAACATTAAAATTTTAACATATGAATGCAAAATACAAAGTTGACATGTTATGGTTGATTGATTGAATGGATTATGCTCGACCAGTTTATGAGCAAAATATGTTTTTACATTTAGCATGGGGTTGGGTAAAAATATCTATGTGTTAACACCTTATGAAACACTTCACGATTTGACTATAAGGTGTTTAGCGATGTTGTTTATTTCAAAATTTAATAAATGATTTTGAAATGCGATTTCTTAAGTTGAAAGAATAGTATTCCCAATTTTGGACAGAGAATGTTTTATAAAACAGAAAGGATTTCGAGGACTATACCCGATGATTTCGAGATGATTTGAAATTGGAAATCTATTTAGATTTGATTATACTTGTGATTATTATGTTGTGAAATGATTTTCCCTACTTCAACATATAAAATGATTTAGCAAGTATGTGGCTAGAGATCGAGTGACCCAAGAGCGACTAGAAGTGGAGGACGGTGCATGTTATCCCCCATAGGTGGGATGGTGCATCGTTAGTGTAGCCTGCCCCTAGATGGGAGGCACACACACACATACATACATACATACATACATATATATATATATATATATATATATATATATATATTGGTTATGGCGCGCACTGCCTGGTTTGAGGGAACATGACCGATATTTGGTTGCATACTTGTTTTTATGCATTGTTATGTTTTGGAATTCATATTTCCAAATGTTTTGTTTTCAAATCCCGAAGCGAAATCTACTTTGATATTATAAAAGCTAAATATGTGTTTCAAAATGATTTGAAATAAGAACTCGGGAAATAAAGTCCAAAGGAATAATTTCTGTAAAGAGAATTGGATTTGAAAATCTAAGTTAGGGATTAAGACTAAATGGGTAGATTGAGGAATTGCATGTTGATTGATGCATTATAGATCCATAACTTTATTTGTGGTAGTAGTATATGCACTGGCAATTCAATGGAGTAAACCCGTTCCGCGTTAGCGGCGTGGTCCTGTGTTTGACCTTATTATAAGATAGGTTAAGTAAGATTTCTCATACCAATCCCATGACTGACCTGTAGTTTGTTTCACGGGCAAACTCGGGTGCCCATATTTTCCACACGGGCAGTCGAGTAGCTTTTTGCATATATTTATCTCTTTAGCAGAGTCCTGGATCGAAGCTCAAAGCTGTGTCTAGAGCGTTGATAGCCTTCAGCTGTGTATTGTATTAATTTATTGTAATAAGTCTTCCGCTGTATTTTATGTATCGATGTACTCTGATATTCTGTATTCTGTATTCTGATGTAACATTATTGTGATGTTTATAAAAGTCTGTTGTTATTGTTCTAATGTGTTGTATTCCCAAAGTTAACGTATGCGGGTTTTGAACGATTTTGATCGATCTAGCGATCGATTAAGGTCAGGCAAAATACGTGTCGTTACAGTCTACAACATAGCCCAAAAATACAATTAGCAATTAATTTAACTATGTCAACAATGCAAATTGAATACTTAGGTATTTGATAAAAATAATAGAATAGACTTGAGAAAATCCAGTTATTGCTCTGACTGGAAAGCACTTTGAAACTGGGGAAGTGGACAGTTGCATGGTTGAACAAGATATAGTTTCTGATAAAAAGTTAGGCCTTTATGCCAATCCTAAGCCCTTTTACCAATTATACATATGAATTGATAAAAAATTCACTACTGAATAAAGGAAAAAAGTATAGGATAATAAGGACATATATGAGTTGAGATGAATAAATTAAAATTACATTGAGGAACATAGTATGCACAAAGATGTGCTACCTTGTATTGCCACAAGCTGACGAGCCAAATGTATATCAACTAAGGAGAGAAGGGTGAAACGTTGGGTGCGTTTGGTTTGTGTTTTCAATTTTTAGTTTTGTGTTTTTTAGCCATTTTCAATTTTGAGTTTTGAAAATTTTCATTATTTTAGAAAATACGTTTGGTATGGAGTATTTTGAAAACACATTTTCAAAAATGAAAACGGGAAAATGCATTTGGTTTGAAGTATGTTTCTCATGTTTTGAATTTTCTATTTTGTAATCCAAACAACATTTACATTTAAACCATAATACATAATATACATTACTCATTACTCATTATCCATATTCACTTGAACACACAAGAATAAAAGAAAGAGCCAAATAAAAAATATTGCCATTATGTCAAATTATTAGCAATTAGTAAATGATGAGGGAAAATACAGTAAGTCATAAACATAATAGTTAAGAACTAAAGAGGAATGAACACAAAGATTAAAGAGGAATGAACACAAAGATTAGGAACTACATAGTTACCTGAACACAAAGTTTAATAAAGCATAAAGTATATAAATCCACAATAAAGATACCATAACGCACAAGCTAATAAAATCACTATAAGCGTTCTAAAACCGACAATCTTCTATGTTCCGGCATCATAACAAATCGCATCCTGAAATTGGGATTATCAAAAGCCTTCACTGCCTTTGTATAGACGTCATCAGAAACACCGTCAATAACATTTAATATATTCATACGCACCATATTGCAATATGGGTCAGATGCGCCACTTTGACTATCATTTGTGTTGGGCGACTTTCCTTCAACTTTTGCAATTTTTCTTTTCAAGTATTGCATTCTAAGTTGAGCTTCTTCGTTGCGAATTTCAATTGAAGAAGACCATTTTTCCATATACGAGTCAACCTTTTCAGCATTACTATCTTCATGTTTTTTGTGCCGCCGTTCATTTGTTGACATGTCATCACTTGGAATCCAAGAACACCCCATGACTTTCACATTGCATCTTCACAACACTATGATACATGCTGTTAAACAACAAGAAACCTCATGATAAACATGAAATCAATAATTCATACGACAACACAACATCATATTAATATGCAGTTATATGACAGGAGCAAATTGGACTGTGCATAGGACAATGATTCATACGGCTGTTAAGTTTTGTTATGTAATTCATATTGGGTGTAGTAATCAATAATTGGTAGTGTTGTGAACATGAAATCTACCAGTAACAAGTTAACTATACATACAAAGTAGTAGATTATATTTTTCCTTCATATGATACTTATATGAACATATTGTTTAACTATTTTTTTTCCTTCATGAATAACCTAGAATCAACTGCAAACTTAGTCAAATATACAGTGTTTATTTTGAATACGCAGTGTTTATGTAACAAAACAATTATTAATAAATACGGTGTCATTTTGAACATATGGTGTAAAATTCAATAAATAGAAATGCACGACAACTAGTATATCAAAAGATTCGCTAACGTAGGCCTGCATTTGCTGTCTAATTTACAAAACATGAAAGAAAAATTATTTTATATTTTGCATGTGTTATATGACAGCATATTGCATTTGCTGTCTAATATACATTCAACAGATTGTTAATTTAAGTTTTAATGCTACTTTTTTTTAATGCTTTGTACCTATAGGGATCAACACATTGGTAAAACACATTTTTTAGTGTTTTTACAATAAATTATCTTTTGATTGAATCTTTAAGGCATGCAAGAGATTTTTACTTTTATGCAGCTCATCCATTCAAAATTTAGTGAGTGCGTACATCTCTTGTCAAAGTAATAGTGCCAGTAACTACTAACTAAACTGAAATGAACACTGAATTAAATGGTTGACTAATAAGCTGTTAATGATATTTAAAATGCCTAGATGTTATACTCCACTTTAATCTATTTGTTGGTCATAATTAGCTTGTATTATTGTCATAATTACTGAAATAAACAATAAATTGATTGCTATAATTATTAAAATAAACTAACAGATTTGAATCACCTTCTATAGCAAAACAGAGCAAAGGCTTTTAATAGTATAAATTTTCTAGTAAATAAAATGTGTTGCAGCATAATTTTGATAGCATGTAAGAAAATCATTTAATGCAAGATAATCAAAACACTCAGATGATGAGCATGAAGCTGTTACTATAATTTGATGCAAGATAATCAAAACACTCAGCAAACTATCAGAAATATAAACATCATGGGAAAGTTCATTCGAAATGTTGATCAAAACAGATGCAGAATCATTTGATGCAAGATAATCAGTATATCATAAGTAGATTCACCAACGGTCTTGGATTCGATTAAAAAAAAATCAGTATATCTTTGAAACTAGACTGTTTGCTAACCAAGGGTATAAAAAAACAAGTAAAACCTATACAGTATAAAAAAAGAGAGTAAGAACTAGTATATCTTTGCTAAATTTGCCTTTCTTTACTATGTTTCGTGGTCTATTTATGATGCAACTGTATAGTTTTTACTTATGATATAAAAAATAAGTAAAAACTACTTATGATATACTGGTTATAGATGTTTTAACTTATTTTTTATAGTATATATTGCTTAAGCATTCAAACAAACTATACAGTTACATCTAGATGAAACTAGACTGTTTGCTAAATATAATACTTTTTGCTAAATTTATAACAAAATTCTGACAAATATCTTTAATATGTTACTTGTCTGCAATTAAATTTATAAACCATGCAACTAAACAATACAAATATCTTTGCCTAAATAGTAGCTCATAAACGTTTTGTTTACAATACAAGATAATAGAAATAACGAAAACATCCCGATGAATGACAATAGTATAGCCAACGAATGCATTGGATATTTAAATGCTGATTATCATCAGGAAATCAAAAGATAACACTCATATATTCTGCGCACAATTCATAAAATGAATTATGTGATTTAGTTATTCTTCATATTAGTTGGTAAGGATGAAGGTTAAGTTACACAACTTAATCAACTGCTTATATTGTGAAATATCTACAAAAATCTCAATATCAATACAACATTGGAATTGGATAGCTGAAGCTCATCATTAACTAATTGGATAGCATAACATTAACTGGATAACATAACATTAAAAGTTGCATCAAAATCACCAAACGCAAGATGAAGTAAAGCCACATCAAAAACATCAATTATTATCGACCTTATCTAGATTGAAAGCAAATCAAATACTTGAAAAAGCACGAAACAGAAAGCGAAACAGTTTCGATTTTACCTTAAAACCGTTGAAACACAAGTAGCTCGAATCCGAGAATAAATCCTAATTCATGCCAAAGAGAAGAGCCGCTGTTAAATAAAAAAACTTGATGAATTACTTAAATTGAATCAAATGAGATACGAAAGAAGCAAAAAAGTTGTGATTTTACCTCGATTTAGCATGTTCGACGAAAATCGGAGAAGAGAAACGGTGCGGCCAGAAAATGACGAGGGTAAAATAACGCTTTAGCTTTGTTTTCGATTTGGGTTTTCTATTTTTCAGCTGGGCCTGAAAACGTCAAAAACAAAAAAAAACTGTTTTGGGTTTTCTTTGTTGGGTCTGTTTCTGAAAATGATAGATTTTTGAAAATGTATCTTTGAAAATGATAAAAGGAACATGTTTTTAATATTTTTCAAAATAGAAAACTGAAAATGAATCGAAAATGGCAAACCAAACGCACCCGTTGTTTTTCCACCTTCCTAATTTTCTAAATTTTCATTTTAGGCTAAGAACTACAAAGAATATACTAAGAACATATGTATTACCTATCATCCCATCGAGAAAGTCGGCGTGCCTAAAGTGCTATGACATCATAGACTGTTCTAGCAGCTGCATGCCCACCAGCAAGCAGAAGCTCCTGGGACATTTCTACTTTAAAAACAAATGGAACTAAAAATTTCAAGCATTGATATTAGAAGGAACCAAAAATTAACAAGATGATCGTCTAGTGATAGATAACAAGAATTTTGCATATTTGACCTCAGAGGTACGATCCACTTCTCATCTTTGATTCCACCAGTAAACGGTACATATTTGCAAATGGTACATCTTAGTTGTATCATGAAGATCACAAGGAAACAAACTATCCTGAAAATCCACCTTAGATTGTGGAAAACCAGTCGTTATTTAACATTTACATATGAAGCTATGGTTTAATCGGAAAATCAAAATCTCATCAAAACCTGTAACAACCACTCAAATCCCTTGTAATGAATCATAAAAACCTATGACACTAAAAAAATGGCTCCTGCCGTTTAAAGTACAAATAAAATATAAGAATAGTAAGAACTCCAAAGTATTGTGTATATCTCAAGTAACATAAGTCAAAAGGAAAAGTGCAATAACATCAACATTCTGTAATAAATTATCATATAGTAAATAAACAGCACTATCAATAACTTTCAAAACATGCTTGAGATCCTATCTAAACAGAACTCCAATTCTAACTACGTAGCAGTGATGCTCTTACGAGTAACAAGCTATTTGCAGTGAATCCAACGAAGTAGAACAAAATAAAGTAATAAGCTGAAATCAAATGAAAATCGGACTAATTGCAATATTAAAAAGGATTAATACCTGTTTTATGAGGATCGGGAGAAATAACCTCTTTCTTAAGCAAATAACTATTGGATATAGGATAGATCTGCAGGAGGCAACTGATTTTGACTCCGAGAAGCTCAACAATTGACGTTGAAATGAAAAAGAAAACGTCAAAGAGACAGGGTTCAGAGAAACGAAGGAAAGCGGCCAAATAATTAGGTTTCGGGAACAGATTAGGTCATACGTAGCAGCAAGGACCGTATGCTTTCTTTTTTGGCATAAATTAATAATTAAAATATTAATAGAAAATAACACAAACGATTTAGTACACATAGAAACACTTGTTAAGTGTTTCATACCTAGAAACCCAAAAAATGGGGTTTCAAGTAAAAAAATATAATATGTTTCAAATTTGCTTATTTGGAGTAATGGTCCATTTTACTCATAACTCTTAATGTCAATTTTACTATATACTCCCTCCGATTCACTATATATGACGTTTTCTATTTTTTCACACATATCAAGGCAACTTAAAAGTGATTTGTATACCCTTCTATACACAAGTTAAGGCATGCTGCATGCTTTCTCTTATTAAATGCATTAGTAATTTTTCACCAAGAAAAACATGTCTGCAGCATGCATGCAGCAGGATTAACCAATGAAATTTCAAATGGAGGCATAAAAGTAACTGCATGCATCGAAAGTGTAAACAGACAGCTACATGGAAGCCCTAGAGAACAGCGCATGCATATTAAAGAAAGACATGAAAAGTTATATGGAAAATGGCAAAAAAGAAAATACAATGTGTATTTGCCTGAAACGACATATATTTAGCAAAATTTTCTCAAGCTTAAAACGTCATATATAGTGAATCCGAGGGAGTATATTCATATTTAAAACAGTAGCTTTCTATGCAACTTAACATAGACTTTGCATATCAGCAATAATAAAAAATAATTTATAAACTAGTTATAATTCATTTATATTCATAATTTACCATATTTTATATCGTGAAATCCTTTTTGAACATCAGTAACTCCACAAAATTTTGTATATTTGTTTGTAGATTTCTTTCTAATTCTTCCTGCTATGTTATACAATTAAATTGACAATTTTACATTAAACTTATTTAAATAAATTCTATTAAATATTTTTTGCTAACTAATCGAATAGATTACTAATATGCATCAATTTCAACATGTATATCTATATTAGTTTTTTTTGAAACACACGCACATACATATTGTTTGTGTAAATTATAAAATATAAACTACAGACAAACTATAATAATAATAATTTTAACGAATAGTTTATGTATTTTACGTCAAAATTTATCATATATTAATTTCATAACAAAATTCTCATTTAAACATTAAATAATAAATATTATTTTTAATAATATTGTCGAGTAGAACGCACGGATTACACATTAGTTCAAATATAATTTTCTATAGCTTCAAAATAAACTTAACTTTATTTTAAATTCAAGTCAATTCTATAACCATATTTTTATTTAAATTTAACTTAAGCACTTAATTCTTAAAATTAACCGTTTTAAATATTTAAATTAACTAAATATTCTTATATAAAACTCCGACTCTCCGAGTTGTTACACCGAAGCTTAGGGTGTGTTCTTTGCAAGTTTAAGCGGAGTATTTAAGCGGAGAATTTGAGCGGAGTATTATAGCGGAGAATAGTAGTTAGCGGACGATGTGTTCTTCGGTTTAAGCGGAGAATTTAAGCGGAGTATTTTATTTATATTTGTAATTTAACTAATTACAGATTAAAACATAACATTATAATTATTGCAGAAATACACAGTTAACAAAACATAACAGTTTCTCGAACAGTAACTTGTCTGTTCGAATTAGCGGTGGCAATAGTCCATAAAAATATCCCAACCGCTTCTCGAACAGTAACATTTTCTGAGGTGGTCAATCTGCAACGTTCCAGCCTATCGCATAACGAAAGAAAACATAACCGTTTCATACGAAACTGCCTTTGACATCTTGCCTGATGACCGTTAAGTATGTCGTCTATCCACATCAATCCGGTAAACGTCGACGTATGAATCCGGCGTCCTACTTCGTTTCGGCGACCATGTAAGTACGCTCCAATTAGGACGATATCCTCTAAAGCGTCTGAATCGGAATCACCATCACTTGGAAATGGATTCTCCATTGTAAGAAAAAGTGGAAGAAGGGGAGTTGGAAGAAAGTGTGTGGGAAGTAGAAGAGCGGGGAGATCATATATAAGGATTGGGGAGGAAAGTGCCAACGGCTCAAAGTTGAGCCGTTGGCACTGGACGCGTCGGACGCGTTGGAACGACTCAAAACGAGCCGTTGTTCAACGGACGCGTTGGACGCGTCCGACGCGTCCAACGCGTCCGTTTGACAACGGACCGTTTTGAGTCCAAAGAACAGCCCCTTAGATGCTGCATTGGGTTGGAAAATCAGACCATGGTGTATCGGGTTTGTTTTTCTCTAGTTGGTAGTTAGTTATAAAAGTAAGGGTATTTTTGGAAACCTTAAAAACGATCAACCGATTCATTCCATTTCAACTTAGCCGCCACCATCAAACCCTAATTTTTAATCTACGGTTGCTGTTCAACAGAGTGGGAATCTACTCCGTTCGTTTCATAATAAATTGGAAGCGTCAGCAGCCTCCATTTCGCTCATTTCGCTCTTTTCTGTCTGCTCTCCTCTCCTTTGGATTAAAGGTATCATTTTTCTATCTTAGATGACTAAGTAGGTTTTTGGATCTATGTCAGATATCAATACGTTTAAGGGTTTCCACCAGCTCTTTTATTCCAATTTTTCTGGTAGTTACTATGATTTGCTGCTCTGAGATGTTGGTAGAATTCTACATAAGATAGATTAAACGAAATGATTGGTTGGTAGTCCATACATTAAGGATATTATGAATGCGATGAAACTCATATCTAGTCCTAATTATATGATCTGTTTGGTGAATTCAATTTCATCAATTAGAGTTCCGTTTACAACTGTGCATAATTACATACATTATTCTTCTTAGAAAGTGTTATTATTTTTGCGCTGGATGGACTCTATTTCTGGTTGTTACATAAATTACATCCCTCCATGTAAAAAATTTGTTTGAAATCAAGGATGGAGTCTCGAGTCAGCTCTTCTTAACCTAGACTCTGAAAAGAGGTATTGGGAAAGAAAAACAAAAGAGCCTGAGATTTGGCACTGTTTAAACTTGCCATAGTCCTTTGGTAATGGGGGGAATTTATGTTAATATGCCAAGATTTAGATGTTCTGTTTCAGTTGAATTTTTATATTCAGAGATTATTCTTTGATCATTTTATGTTTCAACCAAATCAAAGTATTTTTATGACTAGTTCTATTCATCCCCCACTTTTTACCGTCCGCCCCACCATTTTTTTCTTTTTTTTAATTACCAAAATAATCCCGTAAATTTAGGCTGAAATGCGGGGTGGGAACAGGAAATAGCGGGGTGGGAATGGGAAGAGGAATTCAGTGGGGTGTGTAAGGGGGAAATCGGGGGAGAATAGAAATTGTCATTTTTTATATGTAAATGTGGATCTTTATGTTATAACATATTTGCCACTGCTGTTTTTAGGTTATGAATAATATCATCCCTTCGGAATGTATACATCCTTTTTCAACAAATTGACAATTTTTCTAGAAAAAAAATCCTTATCACAGCCATCAGAATATGTGAAAATATATCTTGCCTTTTTTTTTTATTTTGTCTTTTATCATTTTGTATTCAATTTTTTAGTTATATTGTACAATAATTTGAATTTGTCTGTTACCATGCAAAACACTGAAACAAAAACAAAGCTAATATCAGTCACACGTGTTTTTATAGTAAACTTATTGCCTTTTGTTATCATTAAGCATTGAGAGTGAATAATTTGTTTGCTTGAAGAATCGGCGAAAGATTTGATAATTTTAAGAGTTGCAAAAAAGTGAATAATAATAATAATTGAAGGTAGAATATGTCAAAGGAATTTTGTGTTAGTAGGTCGGTCTTAAAATAAGAAGGGGTTTTGTGTTAATAGGTTGGTAGTTAATAGGAATAACATGAGGTGTGAGCGGTGATAAATGGTGTTTTAAAATTTGATCAAACTGTGGGGGTTCCTGCAAGCAATTACCAGAATTTATTATGTGTAGATAAATAGGAATAGCCTAGACCTATCGGTTACAAGCTGAATGGTTGCTTCTTGTAGTTTTTACGTTCAGTCTACTTATACTTTCCTACTTATACTATCTTTATATAATGAGCTTTCAGTTTCTAACCTTCTAAACTCAGTAAGGTACTTGCAACTAGTTTGTTGAACATGTTTTTATGATCAATCCTTGTATTTCTATATTACCATGCTCTGATTCTAGCATATCTTCCTAGAGACATTATTTTTTGTCTAATTATGATTCAGTTTGCTCCAATTGAGCATTTTTCCCTCCGTTTACATGAGTTCAGTCGGAGTCTTATTTGATTGGATATTAAATAGTTTGTTGGTGTTTTGGTGTGCTCAACAATCACATCAGCTCAAATTTTGTGAATAAGTCTAATACAACATTTACTTTGGATCTTTTTGCAAGATAAAATGTTGTGTCAATTTGCTGGACACTGGGGCACCATTGTTCCAGAAGTCTTTTGTATGCTTTGCCCTTTTGTAGTAGCTTGAAAGATACAACTATCCAGTTTATTTGGTTTTAACCGAAACCATTGAATGGTAGTGCATGTTGCATTATTTGTCTGTTAAATATTTGTGAGTGAGCAGATATGAAAAAAATAGTAGTTGTGTGTTATCCTTTGTGTTTTGGTTCTACTTGGAGTTAAACCCTTTTACTTTCTGCATAACCTCCAAATATTGGCGTACATTGTGGAGTCGTGCGTTTATTTGTCTGAAGTTTTCAGTTTTTAATCTATTAATCCAAATTCCTAGCTTTTTTCTTTCTTTTTGAAACCAAAAGACATGTGGATGTCTCAACAAATGCTAAAAATTGATGATTTTGAAGTTCTAAAAGATTCAATTTTTTTTATTCCAATAAATTTTGTGTTACTACTTTGTACAAGTCATTAGGATTGAAGGTGTTGATTTGATAATCATTTTTGCCTGACATCTTTTCTTTATAGTGATTATAGTAGATTTATGATATTTGAATATCTTAGTCATGATAAAAATCGATATATTTTTTAGCTGGGTAGTTTAACATATTAGTGAGAGCTTGATTTTGACTCTCAGTTCCAACAAACTACAAAAGGTTCATATCTCTTACCCCTTTCCAGTTTATGTGTAGTTAAAGTAGCATAAAGGAAAAAAAATATTGATTTCAAATTAACCATTTTCAAGGGTATTTTTATACAAATGTCCAATGTGCATGTATTTATCAGTCCTTTTAAGGTACTATATTTGTATTTATAAGCCCTGTCAAGGTACTTCATTTGTATTTATAACATACATGTTTGTCCATTCCATTATATTTATTTCTACGTTTCTTGATATTATAGTAGAATAGGTATATGAATGCCTATTTATATAAGGAAGAAACAAATATATTGATAATGTAAAATGCCTAATCTCTAAAAAAAATTGCAAGTCGCCAATTAGCATGTTTCTTGGTCTTTACTGACTGTTGTTCGTGATTACGTATGCTACTAGTTCATGATTTAATACTACAGATAAATCTGGTATCATTTTCTTCAACAATAGGGTAGTTGCAGTCACCATAATGCTTATTACTTACTAAAGGTTTTTTTTTTTTTTTTTTTTTTTTTTTTTTTTTTGGGTTATTACCACACTAGTTAGCATGATTCTGATCTCTGCCGACTAGTTCATGATTTAATAATACAGATACTAGTTAACGATTTAACTACACATAAATCTAGTATCATTTTCTTCAACAATAGGGTTGTCTACAAGGAATTCAGTGAGTTGTATATAAGGAATCCAGTATCATTTAATACTGCAGTATATCTAATCTAATAATTTTAGCATTACTTCATTTTGTACGTTGAAGTGCTTACTGGTAAATGTACAAGTGATTTAACAAGCTCCCACTATCTGCTTTGCGTACCAATAAGCTAAATCATTTCCACGCTGCATGTTATTATTTATAACCCTTCCTTTTTAGTAACAATCCATTAAATGCTCTATCAAATTATATATTGCTTTGCTTTGGCTAAGTTCTTGTTGAAATGTTGATCCTGTCTGCATTTGCATTGCATGCTTCATTCAATATTCGAATATTTTTTTTTTTTTTTTTTTTTTTTTTTTTGATTCAATCACTCTATTTATGTTTTTTTTTTTAACAAACTTTGCACTAATCAAATTATGTTCGTAGTAACAGGTGCTGATGAAACTATGTCAAAATTTAACTATAAATTTGCTTTTTTGTTCTAGTCAAAAAGTTATTAAACTATTTTTATGGTTTTAGATTTTATACAAATAACCACGATTGATACAAAACTGATAATTATTTGTCAAAATTTTGTAATAGATCTACTTTATATTTATACTTTAGAATAACTTCTTTGTAGAGATATAATTTGAAAAATGAGGAATGTAACATAAACTTAGAAGAGGAAAATTGATGGGTTGTGAAAAGTGTGAACTAGGAATCATAAAATCTGTAATAAATTTCAAGTTGGTATTTTTCATTTTATGTGTTTACTTTAGAAAGAAGCTGTGTATCTTTTTCCTCAATCTCCAGTACACATAATTTATGTGTGTATATTTGATGATTTCTTTTTCACAATCGTAAGAAAAACAAAGACAACGTTTTTGATGTAGAAAATGTTTTTATGTTTTTGGATTGTGAATTTCAGTATGTACGCTGCGTTTATTTGTATCCCTATACCAAGTTTAGGGTGGTGCACTGTTTAGAGTGGGACATAGTGCAGGCACTAAAGGGATCTCTTCATACCCATAGTTTTGTCCTATTAATTTTTATTAGCTGTGTGTATTAATTTAATAGCATGGGATCTCTTGGCCCAGGCCTCCAAGTAGTTTGTATTTTAAAAATTAATTAAACAATTGATAAAAAATAGTCAGGTTTTGGGTAGTAATTGTCAGTGCGGTTGTGTTAATGTTGCACTGTATGTTTAAATACTAATGAAATTTTTATTTGATTTGCCTTCTTTTCGCTTATCTCGACTTCTGATCTTTTGTATTATTGCATAATACAACTAAATATAACATTTTAATGATATTGCTTTTATTTTTATAAGCTTTGTAGGTTTAATATCACATTTTCAGTTTGAAGTGCTTCTACATCGAATATGCTTTATTTTATTATCACTTACTATGATAAATTTGTATATTAGTGAACTGTGTATTTTCCAGCATTGGTTTATGGTGTACACAGGATTCCTTTCACCGTACTCCTGTATTGGCATTACATTCGTTCAGGAATATAAAGCTTCAATTTCAGGCTGTGTAGTTGCGATATAATTTAAACGAATTATTTGAGCTCATGAACTCGGTGTTCCCCTGCCTAGGCATTTTGGGCTTATAAATATTTTTCTCTTTTACAGGTAAGGTAGCACAATGTCGCATCGCAAGTTTGAGCACCCCAGACATGGATCCCTAGGATTTCTTCCTAGAAAAAGAAGCTCACGCCACAGGGGAAAGGGTAATCATTCGCTTGATAGACATATCTTTGTATTCTATTCATTCTGTTTGTTTTGAACATATTGCAATTTTTGCATCCTACTATGAATCTAAAGTGTAGAATAAATTGCATATGTTACTGCTATCTACTGGTAACCATTCTACAATTCTAAGTTCTGAAGTTCGATATCGGTTTGTTTCTTCATTATTTATGCTGATCTTAATTTTAGTATTTAAAAAATAGTCATATAAAATTTTTGTTGTTTTGTTTTGGCTACAGTGAAGTCATTTCCTAAGGATGACCCAAGCAAGAAGCCAAGACTAACCGCCTTCCTTGGATACAAAGCTGGAATGACTCACATGGTTAGAGAAGTGGAGAAGCCAGGATCAAAGCTCCATAAAAAGGAAACTTGTGAGGCTGTAACAATCATCGAAACACCTCCAATGGTGGTTGTTGGTGTCACTGGTTACATCAAGACTCCTCGTGGTCTTCGCTCGTTGAACACTGTGTGGGCCCAGCACCTTAGTGAAGAGGTCAGGAGGCGCTTTTACAAGAACTGGTATAGGTCAAAGAAGAAAGCATTTACCAAGTACTCCAAGAAATACGAAACCGAAGAGGGCAAAAAGGACATTCATGCACAGCTTGAGAAAATGAAGAAGTATGCAACCATTGTTCGTGTTTTGGCACATACACAGATCCGGAAAATGAAGGGCTTAAAGCAGAAGAAAGCACATTTGATGGAAATTCAGGTCAACGGTGGAGATACAGCTGCTAAAGTCGACTATGCCTACAGCTTTTTTGAGAAGCAAATCCCGGTTGATGCCATATTCCAGAAAGACGAGATGATTGACGTCATTGGAGTTACTAAAGGGAAGGGATACGAAGGAGTAGTGACTAGGTGGGGTGTGACTCGTCTTCCTAGAAAAACCCACAGAGGTCTTAGGAAGGTGGCTTGTATTGGTGCTTGGCACCCTGCAAGAGTTTCCTACACAGTGGCTAGGGCTGGCCAGAATGGTTATCATCATAGAACTGAGATGAACAAGAAGGTTTATAAGATTGGAAAGGTTGGAGAAGAGTCTCATTCTGCTATGACCGACTTTGACAGGTTTTTCATTCATAAATCATGTTTATCTCTCGTTTTTCATTTAATTTGATTTTGATTGCATTTTGTTATGATCATCTTCGAATGTGGTATTATGAAAATAATATAATTCTTTTTTTCCTTTTTTTTTTTTAAATGCTTACCAGAACTGAGAAGGGCATTACCCCGATGGGAGGCTTCCCACATTATGGAATAGTGAAAAACGACTATGTTGTGATCAAGGGCTGCTGCGTCGGTACCAAGAAAAGAGTCGTGACCTTGAGGCAATCTCTGTTTAAGCAGACTTCGCGCTCTGCATTGGAGGAGATCAAGCCTAAGTTCTTTGACACTTCTGCCAAATTTGGCCATGGCCGTTTTCAGACTACTGAGGAGAAGCGCAGGTTCTATGGAAGGCTCAAGGCTTAAATTGTTTGCCAGAAGCTTATGGGACTTCCTTTTTGGTTCATAATCTTATTGTTCCCTTTTGTTTACCTAGTTTTGGAAAAACTGTTGTTTTTGGTAATTTGATTTTGTTCGTGGATGAACTTATGTGGGTACTTGTTTGTTTATTGAGTTTTTACATCTTTTTGGGTATTTGTTGAATTTATCACTTAAAATTTATAGCCTTTTGTTCAGTTTTTTTATGCAGAAAACAGTTTCTGTTTTGATTTGCATGTTCCTTCTTTCACATCTATAAGAGCATTATAATCTCTTATCCCATTTATACCGAGATAAAATTTAGTCAGGGTATATGAGTACGGTGCTGATTCACCTGGTTAAAGTTTCATGGATCTTTTTGGTAAAGACAGTAAAATGGAAAGGTTATTTGCTCAATCTCGTTTTAGGCGTTCTACAAAAATATTTCTACCGGCACTGCTTAATTATTTTCGTTTCAACATCCAAACCATGTGGATGATAATTGTGCTGAAGTTTATTTTGTTTGTTTGTTAAATGGTGTTTGTTGAACAGTATAAACGGGGATGGTGTGAATTTGGTGCGCTTGCTAAAATCAACCAAACTTGGACATTTGGCATGAGAGTTCAACTACATTTCAAGTTGAGACAATCTTGCTGTTAATTCAGTCTTCTAGCTTGAGTCTTTTAGTTAAATCCAAGGGAAAAAAGAAAAAGAAAAAGAAAAATAGAGAATTGCTTGAATTTCGTTATTTCACTGGAGCAATTCTAGCTGCTTTGCTTAGCATGTATATCAAGCGGCTTTTGGTCCTCATGTAAGGTGATCAACAAATACTTTTAAATGCAGATAGTGACAATTCTGCATTTGTATTCAAAATCATTTTCAGATATTAATTATTCGAATCTATGATTACGAACGGATATCGAATAATTATCATATTCGTTAAAGATCGATAAATTAAGAAATACACATGAATTTTTTTTGTTTAACATAAATGTTTCTCGATTCTATCGATTATTGAAGTGGTAGAAATAAATATATATGATGATAATAAATAGGTTTGAGCAGTTAGTATGACTTTGTGCATAAAATATAAAGTTTAGACTTCACAAAACAAAAGAAATATCATTCAACAGGCTAAAACACATATAACCTAAGCTATGACCCTAAAATAAAGCAGATTGATAAGTTTTAGATATGGATGTCTTCTTGTCTCCATCTACATCAGTTTTAACAATTATCAAATATTTATCCTTTTTTTAAATACGAAAGTGGACAGATGCAAATGGATTTTGGTTTTTTCGAATATTTTGACAGCCTTAAGCTCATCTGACGATATTCCACACGATTGGTCCTACTTCGTGTTTTTCTAACTTCCTTATTATCATGTCCATATTAATCTTCCTCGTGTAGTAGAATGGGAAATAAATTCATTTCTACATCTCTTTTCCATGATCTATTTTAAAATTGTATTTCTATCCTACTCATCTTTTCTAAGACCTACACTGTGAAGCTGCAATTTATTTCTCTGTTTTCTTCATCACAAAGAGAAAACATTGGCAGACTATTTTGCTCCACTTTAATTAATTCCGAAAATCTAATCACATTTGTTAACACCAAAATGGCACTAGCCAAATATAAAAAAGCAGAAGGACAAGAAAAAAGGGTTTTGGGAAATGAAGCTGGAATCAAGTGGCAAGGCTCCGGGAGCAAGCCCCTGAAAGTTGCAGAATTAGCACCAAGAGCAAGAAATCAAAAGGCCAATACCGACAGCAGAAAGGTTCAAGTGGCAACCGAGCGTCAACATCAAGTATTGTTGGGGAAGACCTGGGAGCTCCAAGTCCGATACCAAAGTTCAAGGTGTCGGTTCAACACTGACTACAGAAGAATGGAGGAAGAAACAACAATAAGCCAAAGCGAATGATTGGTGCAAGTACATTTACCGAAGGGTTAGTAAAGACACATCTCCAAAAGCATACTACATAAAACCATAAGCCAACATATATGAGCAACCGAGAGCTTATAAACCAAAAGCTTAAGGGCACTGAAGGGAAACACTACATTAAGCAAGAGAATGCAAAGGGCTGTCGGCACTACTTAGCTCGGTACCGACACTAACATTTGAAGAAAGCTTATAAGTCATCCGAAAGGGGTCACGGGTGAAGTTATTATGAGATCAAGACTGGAACCATGGGTTGTCAGAAGAAGTAAGGAGGCAGTCACTATAACATGCTTAGATCCGACACCTAAACCGACAAGTGAAGTTGCAGAGTGAGAGCTAAGCTAAGAGGAAGCAAAGAGCTATATAAACCGTCACCAGGAAACAACTTTAAAGTCACCGAGAGGTATACCGGAGGCATGCTGTCACAAAGCCAAGTTCTCAGATACCGGAAACCGAAAGGTATAAATACGGACCGAGACTAGTGGTCCCGAAATCAAGAGCCACCAAAGTCAAGCCCTCTGATTCTGAGACCAAGCTACCGAAAGGCATGTCAGCAGAACCACTCCTGAAAGCCCGAGATTGATATTGCGAAGGTAAGAAGACATCAATGAAGACATTGATAGAAAGAAAGGCGGCCGAGACCTTTCTGCCGGAATCAGAAGTTAAAAGGGCGGCTGAAAACCTTATTTCAACATCCAAGAGAGGCTTCTGCTAGGCTCACAACAGAAGGGAGGCCCAAATTGCATATAAATAAGACCCCAGGGGTCTCATTTTGGGGGACCAAATTCTCATTTTTCAATCTTGCTCTCATTTCTAAGAGAGCTAACCCTAATTGGTAAATCAATCTGGGGATTTCCTACGTAACCTCCTCTATGAATAAAACCATCAAAGCCCTTAAAGTGAATGTAGGTTCAATCTGAACCGAACCACTATAAATTGTGTGTTATTAATATTTTTGCATATTATATTATTCTTCACTATGCTTATGTATGCGTTCTGCTATGCTACCGAATTACCAAAATACCCTTCTATAAGCTGTTTAGCTTCCTAACCTGTAATGAGCTTACGAAACCCTTATCCCAAGGTAACTGTTGGTCCTTAAGTTTGGTAAGCGTGATACTCACCCCTTGAGGGAGAAGTAACTAATCTTCGGGCTTGAGACCTTGATGTCTAGGAACGGTGAACTAACTCAAGCTTATGGGAGCTGAATAATCCCATTCTTTCCTTAGGTCCATTTCCACAGACCTATCTCCGGTGTTGATGAAAAATATCGTCAACATTTTGGCACTAGAGGGAGGGGCTTGAACCTCCGATCCCTTTCCCCACCTTTAACCATTTAGGTAAACATGCCACGTTCCTAATTGTGTTGTCCCCTCCCGGATTAGTCTAAGCTTTGAAGTAGCAAAATCGTGGATGAAGAGTTTTAGTGAAGAGCATATGAAGACCGGTCAACCCCGTGAAACATCATTGATCTAAGTTATTTCAAGGGTGACATAGCCTTGAATTCCCAACCTTATTTCCTATACTTTCACCACCATTGTTAACATTCATTTCTCTCACCTTTGTCCCTATCTTAAACCTTCCATTCTTATTGTCTCCTTTCCGGCATAAGGCCTTTACTTTATTACCCTTTATACTATTAAAAGGAACTCCCAATATCCATTGAAGATGATTAGAACAAAAGGAAATTTGGAACAATATTCCAACACATCAACTGTTTTGGAAAACAGCGCATTTTCAAATGTTAGCTCAACAAATCTGGAAACCCAAGAACCTTTAGACTTAACAGGAGGAGAGAATAATGATTGGAAGCATTACATTTGGCTTTACAAATTGACGCTGTTAGGAGGTCCATTGAAGAGAGATCGGTCCAAAGGACCTCAGAGATTGACTTATACCAAGCGGAATCAGAAATGAAAACACCTTCTGAATTTGATAGCCGAACTAGATCATTGCCAAATCTACATGTTAGTTTGAAGTCACAAAGAAGAAATCAAGTGTTAACAGGGAATATAGCCCAATCATTTGAAAAATATGTTATGGGAGTTGGCAGGCCTTCAATTCTAACTCAACCTTTGAACCTGAGTTTTGTAAAGGAGGGGGCCAAGCCCTGGAACGACAACTACTCGAAGTAAAACGTTCATGCGGAAATACTCGATCACAAGCGTCTTCGAAAGACACCAAACCGGAACAGAAGGATGAAGTCAAGTCTCCAAGGGAGAGTATAGCCATGCAGGAGTTGGAAATGAAAAAGAAAACTTGTTTGATTTCTTCCAAGTGGGAAAGAACCAATCCATTGGATGAAAGATGCAATGAGAGCCAGTACAACGAAGGCAAAGAACAATATAGAAGTTCAACTACTAGAGAGGCTAGTCCCGAGAGATCAAACCATGGAAGCTTGGAAACTTATTTTAGGAACAAGGCGGAGAAAACCATAAAAAAAATATTCTAAACTGAAAGAAAAAAAAACTTGGATGTGTGCATTGGCGATGATGAAAGAATGACACCCTTTACTGACGAAATCAAGAATACAGTGCTACCTTCATGCGTGAAGACTCCAACCATGAAATATCATGGTGTTACTGACCCCGACGACCATCTCATGGCCTTCAATAGCCAAATGGACGTCTATGATTCTTATGGTGTTGTACTATGCCGATTATTTCCAATAACACTTCAAGGAGCTGCTGCCAAGTGGTACAGACAATATCTGTTCATGGAAGCAGTTCTCTCATGAGCTCTCAACACAGTTCTGCGTTTGCAAAGACCCAACCGTGGGCTATATAGTCCTCGCAAATAAAAGAAAAAAACAGGAGAATCTTTGATTAGTTACTTGGAAAGGTTTTGGGTCGAGGCCCTAAAAGCATAAAACATGAATGACTAGGAGAAACTCATCGCTGTCTATTCAGGTCTAATTGAGAATACACCATTTTGGAAGGAGCTATATATCCATGGATGCAGAAGCTTGCAAGATTTCTATCTCCAAGCAGATAAATTCATTCGTATGGACAAATTCAATTGTTCGAAAGGGAACTCCAACAAGAAGAGAGATCTCAATGAAAATGCTAAGCCTCACTCGAACATGTAGAGAAGGCGCATGACCTCCAAAACTAAAGCTTCAAACTCTATTCGCGGAAGCTGCTACAATTGTGGATTAAATGATCAGTATGCTAATCAATGTCGCGAGCCACGAACATGTCGTATTTGTTGAATACCCGGTCGCACGGCATCCTCGTGCCCCGTACTTAAGAAGACAACTAGACATCATGGAAGTTTGGTAACATTTCTTTTAATTCAAGCAGTACATCAATGCATTTAGAAAATTTTCAAACATGCTCACAAATGCAAATTAAGCTGTGCTTTCGACCGTATCAAATGCAATTTGGCAATGCTCAGGACTGTATTAAAAAATAGCGTCTCTGTTAGTTTGATACGATTTTAAGCCGTATCAATATGGCAATTAGATACGGCTCATGGCCGTATCTAACAATCAATTTGATATGACCATGAGCCATATCTAATTGATCATTAGATACGGCCTTGATCCGTATCTAATTTTTAAAATAAAAATAAAAAAATAAATACAATTAGCTACTATTTGAATTTACACAGAAAGAAAAATCAACACAAACATTTATGGATTTCAAAACTCATAATCAACACAAACATAAACTAGTTCAAGAAATAAATCTATAAACCATGTTATTAATGTAATATGACATCAATCACCAAATCTGCAAACTGCAGTTACACAACTACATGTATACGCAAACCAATGGCACAACACTATCAAACTGAAACGTACAACAAACCAATGTAACTTTACTAACTCGCCGCTCCCATTCAAGTAGGTACTGGTATTCAAGTTCAAGCTTTGGATCATCTGCACCATGTGATGGCCCGGTGAACTTTGTGTTGGCTCATCGCCATCATCATCACTTGCACATGTATATGGTAATCCCCTGTGAACTTTGTGTTACCTTCACGGATGTCTTCAATGGCTTCTTGGATCGAGGAGCAATGCCTATAAGGTAAAAGTCCATTGCAGTATTTCTCGTTTGTGAAAATAATAGGTCGACTAAAGAACTATATCAAAAAAAAAAAAAAAAAATCATAGGAATATGGCAAATGGCCTAGTTAAGAAAAAAAAACAAATAAGAAAGTCGTTAGAATAATAATACTTGATAAACATGCAGATATGTTGCTGCATGATAGTAACAAGCCACTGGCAACAACCTGTGTGTGCAATCCCTTGGAGTCAGATGATGCAGGTTGCACAAATGTCATATATTTTTCAAGTAAAATTTGCTGATAAACTAAATGCAGTAAATATTCAGATTTAAACAAATTGTTATTCGCTAGCACAAAATTAGGGTGGCTTCAAAATGCATCCAACCATTTTAGTTATCATACTGGTTAGTGTAACATTGATAGAAGTTAGAAGTTGGCACTAAGGTCAAGGAATGCATCATGAAGCAAACTTTACATCAAGTAGAAACAACATTAGTTGCTATATTTAAGGTTAATTAGTTAGCATGTTCAATTTTCAATGAAGATTATACGACTACCTTTTTAACTCAACTAGAAAACAACCATTAGTGTGAAAGAACAAATTTTACCTAAAATATGATGAATCTTATCAACCTAACCTGCTTTCTCAGTATAAGAGCCCGAATTCATCCAATATATGCTACTGCCACATCTATAACATTTCACCCTTCACTGCAAAAACACACATGAAAACAATTTCTATTGTCATAAAGATTCAACACAAAAATTAAGATTTGAACAACTTTACGGCTGAGATCAAAGCGGCTATTAGTACCATTGAATGATTAAGATTTACTAGAATATTCATGATGTTTGAAGTCGGTCGATAAATAAATTTCACAGGCAGCTGGATCGACAAATAGGAAGTAAATAAAACTGAGAAAAAATTGCCCTCTAAAAGTGTAGAGAAACTATGCATAATACAACTATTCACTAAAGCAAATGGGTGCCTTGGTAAATTGTATAACAATCGCTCCTACGCTTCTAGATGATTATTCACATAACTGTTTGCCTAATGCAGCTAATGCACAGTAAGTCATGGCCAAACAATAGCAATATCCACATTGTGTTTTGCAAACACACAATTAAAGATGGTAATAATTTCAAAATACAACTATAAAAGATCACAGTCTAATGTTTAATTATAATTTTTCCTTAATTTACAGCCAACCACTAACATTTTTCCATTTTGTTCCAAACACTGGTTTAAATTCCTTAAGAAGATCTAAGATATTCATTTATCCTGATTGAACAGGACTATAAAGCATAGACCATGCTACAACCATACATCTTTGTCCGATAAAAGCAACAGGTTATTTTCCCAATTACTTTTCAAGATCACATGCATTGTGCCTCAACCTTGTAGCTAACATACTGGATAAAAATTAATACACAAGCATCCAAAAATCAGGTGTAACGCATCTAGTAGAATCTTCTCAAAAGCAGAAGACAAACATGATGAATTAAACTCTAAATTAAGAATGAGTACCTTTGTTAGTAGAATTTCGCTGGTCCTCGCTCCTTTTTAGCGTTTACTTCCTCAAACAACAGTTGTTCAGCAGCCCTTATATATATGCCCATCAGAATCATTCCTGCCATTGTTCATCCAGCTCCAATTTGTTTATAAACTTGGACAATTTGAACAATTGATTTCTATCAGAACATGAAACCAGAGCACTAATCCATCTAATTATTATTAAAAGATATAAGAGAGGAAAAAAAAGACATACCAATCACTTGTTGCCTTTTAGAACTACATGACATCAAAATTTTCAAAAAGAATTAATGTCAAAGAGTACGTCAGTCATTAAAATGATGATACCAGTGACAAAGTTCTGCAACTGTGATAGTTATAATATGATGATTTTCTTCTGCATACACTAATCCTTGCATTTATCGATCTCAACATCCATCACCAATTGAACAGAACATATGCATCAATATAAAGTAAAAAAGATAAATGACTAAAAACTAAGGTTAACATCCATCACCAATTTCATCGATTTCACCATGATACTTCATGGTTTCAGTCTCAACTAAAAAATAGGGTTAACAAAATAAAAGCTCACCAGTCCCACCAATTTTAGGGCAATCAAACGCGGGCTCGACGAGCACTGATACAAATTGAAATTAAAATGGATAATTTCTGGAACAGACGAATTGATATTAAAATTGATGGAAGGAAAAATGAACAGAGGGAAAATACGATTCAGATTGAATTTGATATACGAATTGTGAGAAAGGAAAGAATAGCGACCAGGAGAGCGAAAATACAATGCACAAATGAACTGACCGAGGCATTCTTGATCAATGGTCAGATTTTACTAGTTTGGGGAGGCGCGGATCGCAAAAGGAATTTGATACGGCTATAAGGAAATTGATACGGCTATAAGCTCTATCAAAATTGATACGGTTTGAAGCCGTATCAATTCTTTGCATCCTGGTGTGACAAATTTGCTGTTTTGGTGTAGTGTATGCTCACGTGAGCTGCGTGCTCGCACTTAAAGCGTTATGCGATCACGCAAGTTGTGTACTCTCCCCCGAGATTTGTTCTTGCACTCGTGTGTTCTCGCCACAAACTCTGTGTTTGCACCCGCGAGTTGTGCACTCGCCCGCGAGATGTGTTCTTACATCCATGAGCTATGTGCTCGCCCGCGAGTTGTGTTCTCGCCGCGAACTATGTGCTTTCATCCTAGGCACGTACATCCTCTGCTTACACACCAACCCGCATAAGGGAACGAAAGCTCAAAGGGTGTACTTGAAGCACGTACAACCTTTGCTTCGAAAGAATAAAGCCCGAGGAAGTGGCTCATTAAATCAAAGCCCGAGGAAGCGACTCATCAAATTAAATCAAAGCCCGAGGAAGCTTAGACTATGTAGTAGTACTGTTCTTCTCTTCGACCTTTTGTCGTTATGTGTAACGACCCGGATAATTCGATGCTTGAATTAACACTAATACATTACTTGTATTCACTTGCCAAGACTCAAGTATCGAAAAACCAGATAGTTAAAATAAAGAAGTTAGAGGGTGAGAAGAAGAGAGAGAGAATTGTTAAAATAAAAGAAGAGGAAGAAGAACATAAACACTACAGAATCAGAGCGTAATAAAATCTCAAAGCGGAATGAACAAAATATAATATACCAATATTCTTTATACAAAGAGAAAACTGTGTATACATGATTACAAAATCAGAGTACACAACCAGATCGGCCTATATAATGCTAATAAATACAACACGTACAACATAAATAAATTAATACCAAAAAATATGGGAATACGTCTCTACTGCGGCTCCTCTCCTGAAGCTCCAAGCAAATCAATGAAACCTAGAAAATATACTCGGTCTGACCCGAGCACATTTTGAGGAAAGAAAAATCACCCGGACTAGTCTGGAATACTTTCAGTGATAAACTCACATCACAAACAACTTGCTTAATTTTGGAAAGTCCTTTGAAAGTATGGAACTCTGGTAAGACACGACCACACATAAACTTAACATGTGTTTTTCCCTTCAATAACCAATTTATCTTTATTATTCTAAATCCAATGATATTATAGTAATGTCTACAATCCATAAATAAAATGGAAATATAGCCGAAAAGCTTGCAACTCACTTTTTGACATAGTTGGTTTACATCTAAAATCATACAGCCCGTATTGGAGTTTGGATTTCCATACATGACTAGGTAAAGAATTACCTTCTGATCAGTGTTCCTATAGAAATGAAAGCATTATGGTTCAACAAGACCATCTTGCAATCCGACCACATAGAACCAACCACTCATTCATCTTGAGTGTACCGAATATACATTACGCCATAGATGGCCTACGACAACCCCAGTGAAATGATGCAATAGGTGTCAAAAAGTGTTGGTATAGGCAAAAAATGATCTGTATCAACACTTTTTTGGAGTTGCCTTTTGCCGCGTTGCCTTAGAGTCAAAGGCAACACATTTGCGACCCTAAGGCAACATCATCATAGGTGTTGCCACAAGTACTAAATTTACAAAAATGTGGGGTCCACTAAAATCTGTAACCCGGGTTCACGGAATGTTGTTGTAGCTGTTGCTCGGGTTCACATAATCATGTTGTGGGACCCACATGCATTAATTTATGCAACACTTTGATCATCCAATGACAACACCATATCATAACAATGACAACAGTTCACATTACATACAACAACATTATATAAGAGCTATGGCAACATTAAATCACATACTGCAACATTACCGAATTTAACATCACACTGATCAATTAAACTACTGATTATCTCGGATTCACAAGCGACACAAATATTAGTACTTACAAACATATGTACAAACGTAGCCAGAAAAATCATGTTCATAGAGCATACTTACAAACACAGATAGTATGTACTAAATATCAATTCATGTTCACTGCAGTTGCGCACAGAGATCCCCAATATCATGACTAAGAGCGCGAGCCTCCACTGCTTTCAGTTTCAGTGCATTCACTGCGAACTGTCGCACAAAAGTCCCCAATATCAATGTGCATGTACGGGTTTGCTTCACCCAATTTCTTTAGCATCCTTGTCAAGTTCTCTTGAACTTTTTCGTCCACCTTTGCATCAAATTCACTTTGGACCATCTTGTTCACCTTTGCTTCGAGTTCGTCGGCTGTATCTTCCCTTATCTTCGTTGCCAGCTCCTGTATGTATGTACCTTCTGTTGGAGCAGCTTTTGAAACTTTTGGAGACTTGGTGTGTCGTACTATAAGCCATGATGGACCGTGCGACTTTCCATCAGAAACAAGTTCATGAACAACTCCATCATTGCTTCCTTCACCAATTGTTTTTCAACCTTCTCTTGCAAAATAAAGCAGTTTTAAAATGTGACATTAAATAAAATTAACAATTTTTAAATAAGTTTCTTAAACAAGAATTGCGGCATATACACACTGAAACCCAAAGTAAAAGATCGCACCCGTTGCTATGATCGATCCTGCTATCGGTTTCAACAAACCATGATCTAATTCTACAATATTGATGATCATGTGCAAAATGAAGCATTGTTTTTGACACCTGGTTGAAGAGAAAATAAAATTCCTTACAATTCTGTAGTTCATTATTGAAGCATCATTCTTGTACACCTTTCCTTTTTTCCGCTTGCGAGTTTTAACATAAAGTTCTCCATCAGATTCCTTGGACTGATACAAAAAACATTAGATAGTAAAAGGATATCAAACCAATTGTTCCAGAACATATATCACTAATATTGCTAAACAAGGATATGTAGTTTATTCACTAGTTAAACAAGGATACTGCATTCGAGTTAAACAAGCATACCTCCATATGACCTATATTGTTAAACTAGCCAACCATAAAAATAAGCAAAATACATACCGTTTTATGCTGAATTTGGGAAAAAAAAATTGGACCAGCAATGTGTGTGTCAGTATATGATTTTCAATTTGCAGAATTTTTAAGGGTCTTGGACTACAAAACAACATGAAATAAATATGTTTATCTTACTGATTTGAATGAATAAAAAGGGAAAAAAATTCTGTGATAAAACTTAAAATTATACCTGAACTTTTTCAACTACCCAAAACTGCAAGAGTACCTTGAAATCCTGAAATGGAATTTCGTCTGGCCTATTTTCAAGCCTCTCTTCATCAGTTTCATAAGCCGTATAGTGTGCCTTTTTAATACGACTCTTGTACCCCCTCCAAGCATCACGAATTGACCTCAACGCCCAATATTCACATTCGTTCGGAATAATATACTGTTGCTTAAATACAAATCAAACATTAAAAAGAATAGTCATGCTACTTTTGTGACAAGTTTCATGCATTTAAGTAAAATTCAGCTAAGTTTGCAAATTACCTTCACATAGCTCCACAGTCTGCCTTTCAAACTTGCAAAAACATCAAACCAAGACTTGTAAGTAAGTGGAACACTCCTCTTTAGTGTTTCTAAAAAATAGCTCAGTTCAGTCATTACTTGGTCATTGTCTGAAATAGGTTGGCCCCGATCATTCATTTGGATTACAACTCTTTTGTCATATGGCCTTGAATGAACTTTATCCATCTTTGTTTTTCCCCTGAGCCTTCTGGGAGCTCCGACTACCATTACAAAGTACATACAATAGTAATGAGAAGGCTAGGCAAAACATAAATGAGAACTTAAACTATTAAAATCAGAACTCAATCAAATACTACCTTCATCTTCTGCTACTTCATCTTCTTCGTTTTCAATATTTGTCGAGACATTCCCGACAACAACCTTATTCCTTACACTTCCACTTCCACTACTGTTAATTTTCTGGCGTTCTCGCATAGCCAAATAAGCCGCCATTGTTCCTATCCCTTCATTGGGTGGTAACTCAACGCTACATGGACCATCAGATTGCGTACGAACTGGTACTTCCCCTGCCTTCGGAGTTGCATTATTATCAGTTGCAGATTCAACATTGGCTCGTGAACGAGTCGTTGGTCCAGACTGAGGCTTTGTAACCCTATTTTTTTTGTTCTCTAAAATATGTACATAAAAACAATAAAATAAAAAAATAATGTTAATTACCAATATAAAATTAAATCTTTAGCTATAACGCACCTTTGCCTGATTTTTTAAAGTATCATCTTCAAATTCTGGAACATATTCTTCACTTTGCTCATCAAGCATCTTTGATTTTGCGTTATTTTTTTTCAAATTCAATTCTCATTCCAGAAACTAATTTAGGCATCCCAAGTTTTTTAAAACACTATTCTTCTCTGAGATATTTTTGTCTCTCTCCCTTTCGTACTCTGTAAGCGGTGAAGGTGGCGGAGGTGATAGATCATCATTCTAAAAGTAATTAAACAAGACATTATTGTAAATATTAGCAAAATATGTAGATCATATTTTAGAAGATCAGATTGTAGTCTTCTTACCAGAAACTCATTTTCATCTGTATTTTCCTCTTCATCACGTGGAGAATTATTGAAATCCAATTTACTCTTGACACCTGCTGAGTTGATATTCAAAGTTGCATTGCTAACTTCAGTTGGATTTTCCTTCTCTGGTAACTTCATCGAACTACTGACTCTAGTTGACTTCTTGCTGATCCCTTTTTTTTCTTCAAACGTGGACTCGCAGCGGTTTTGCTGTTCACTTCTGAATTGTTCGTAACTGGATTATTTAGCCGTGCCGACTTTCTATGAGTAAAGACTTGATCGGTCTGCTTGTTGTTGATAGGTGGACTCACAGCAGCTTCGCTGATCATTTGGGAATTGTTTAGCCGTGTCGACTTTCTAGGAGTAAAGACTTGATCGGTCTGCTGCTTCTTTTTTGCTACCTGTTGTAGATGGTGAGCGGTGATAAACTGCCGTTTCTGTGATTTTGCAGCTGCAACATACAAGTTCTTTATTATTCTACTAAATGCGCTAAAAATCAAACAAGTCCTAAATGAAAAACATTTTCAGCAAAATGACCAAATTCATCAAAATAGTACAAACGAGTAGACATATTTACACCTGGAAATAGATTCTTCCTCGGGAGTACGATGACATGTGGCTGCATTTGTTTAACTGGCTCGGTACTATCCTCGACGACAGTGTCGACATAGAAATCAATGTAATCACCATTATTTTTTATTTGCATCATAAACAACAGCTCTACATCATCGGCCACCAATTTCCACCTACACGTTGGACCTTTCCATGCATATATTCCTCCAATTTCGGTGTATTCTAGCTCTTCCTTGACAAACTCCATCAGTACTGTGTACGAAAACCTATCCAAATCAACATCCTTGACAATAGCCTCTTCTCCACCAACATATCCATTCTTCCCAAATTTTCCCTTGTGTTGGAACCTAAGATTTGCCTCCATCCCACACAAAATGGAGAAATTAGCATTTGATTGAAATAATTACAAAATAAAATAAACCAACCGCATTATAAAATAAAATCGCCACTTCACTAACATGTAATATAGGCAGAAACAGTAAAAAAGATACAAAAAGAAGCCTCAAATATGATACATCAGTTACAACATATAATCAAGACAGAAACATCATTTTCTTACTTAAATAGCATTTAGTTATTTTCCTTGAAACACCACAAGTTTTGCAGTTATTTTCCTCTTTTTTTTTGCCCAATATAGCATGCAGTCATTTGGACGTGCATGTATTCTTTGGTAATCAAGGCCTAAATTTACACACAAATAACATGCATCCATTTGAACTTATGAAGTTCTACCCATATTTTTTCCTCGTTCATCACTAATTTACACACAAATAACATACAAAAATATTATTTAGCCATAACTATAAGGCAAAAAACAAAATAATATCGTATAAGCAGTGCTCAACATAAGTTTGTTACAAAAATAAACATAATAATAAAATCAGGAATATGATTACGCCTGAATACACAAGTAAATATGTAAATTAGGCAACACAACAATCAAATTAGGAAATACTTGAAATATACATTGAGTGATACCTTAAGAAACAGAGTAAATCAAAGCCCTAACTGAAATTTGAGACCCAAACGAACCCCAATTGAGGACCTAATTGAAACACTGAAGCCCTAACTGAACTTGAACTCGAACTTGCCGTAATCGAACCCCAATTAAGCTTGTAAACTTGAACTTTTAGCCCTAATTGAAATTGCGAGTGAGAGTCTTTGACAGATTGAGCGGCGGAGTATTTTGTTAAGTTTTCGATTGAAACCCTAATTGAAAATTTGGATAAATTTTTTGCCGCTTTGTTTTTTGCTTCCTGCATTAAAGATTATTTCACGTCAAGCAGATTGCTAACGTGGACCCTTGGATCTTAATCACCCGGATTGATAAATTTATTCATGTGGCTACCGCAACACCTTGGATTTTCTATGGTAACACTTTGAAGCGTGTGTTACAATAGACAAAAAACAGCATACCTATAGTTACATTGTAGCTAGCAACACCTTGGATTTTCGTTGCGATAGGCCATCTATGGCGTAATGATATCATCACCACGATTGTAGGCCGTCAAACCGTACTCATTCCGAAGCATACATAAAACGGATAATTGATTGCTCTAGATCCAGTAATGATATACCCTATTGGGTATGACCCACATAGCCCTGCTCCATGCCCGATTTCAGTCATTTCCCAATTGATGAGACTTGAGGCTACGATTACCTTTTTAGATATATCACATTCAATTTTGAATGCCACATTGCTAGAACTGTCAATCACTAATTGATTTGTATAAAATACTCTAGGTGTTAAGCTAAAAGAAGTTGCATTCTCCGTCACCATACGCGGTATATTTGTAAAAACAAACGTATCTAATTCTAGGAAATATACTGTTAGACATTCGTCCATACAAGCTGCCCAGGATCAGGACAAGCCAAATGTACTCTTTTACTACATCCTGTCGGGATAAACTCCTACGATTAGTAACAAGAAGTTTTTGCATCATGCATAACCTAGAACTTAGTGATTACTGCTACATGTATAATCTTGGTATTTAACCAGAAACATCAGCGAGCACCCCTTTTCGCTTCAAAGATCTACGCCTTCAATCATCTTAATACGTAAAAGCATCCCTGCAAATTCAGTTTTCTCGAACGCAAAGTCAGTTCGAAGTGGTTTTGGGTCCAGTTCTCATCTCGGTCTCCTCGAACTAACACGTTATAAGTTAAGAAGTGATATTTATTGGTAGTCGATTACTTAACTATCAAATCACACAGTACAGTTCAATACATCCACAACACTAACCCTTTTAGTTAAAACCATTCATTAAAATCATTTCACTAATCCTTAAAAATCAATTCCTTATATTTATCTCAACAGAATAAGTATATTCCCAAATATCTCTTGTTTTCGTTACTTTGAAAACGATAACCATACACTTATCTCTTCGGAATAAGCATATTCACAAAACTCCCCCTTTATTTTCTTTACTTTGAAAATATCGCTATATATTAGCCAATGGCATAGGTCTAATTACCAAATCTTATATAGGTCAAAACAATGTTATGCGACGCATTGTTTATTTTATGATCCTAAACAGTTTTATTTGACTTCAAAACTTTTCAAATTGGAGTTTACATTATCACTTATGGAAATAATAATTCAATTTCCAGTATCCATTTCCGTTTTCAAACCAATATAACATTTGTTTTCATTTCTTAGAAAACCCATGCCGTTTACTTATCACTTGGAATAAGTGTATTCACAAAAACCATACTATTTTCATTACTTAAAGAACAGTGCTATATACTTAACCGAATGGTATAAGTATAATCACACTACATACTTGGGCCAAAAAAAAAGTCAAGTGATACACTGTTTACTTTAAAACCCAACAGTTTTATTAAATTTCCAAATCTTGCAAAATAAAGTTGCAATATTTCTTATGGAAATAATGAACTACTTCCAACATCACTACCCTTTCAAACTAGTACTATCCTTTAGATAATAATGAAGTCGTTCAAGTTGGCGTATTTTATTTATCTCTCAGACCTTGACTCGACAACGTTCTTATCTTAAGATAGATAAAAGTTTGTAACTCAAAAACTGCTATTATATATAATATCACAAGTCCTATTTACTATTAAATTTAAATATGGTTTTATAAATCATTCCTTACATTTAGAAAATCTCCTTTAAATTATAACCCCTTTTACTTAATTCGTTTATTGAGTAAATTCTTACTAAAATACAAACCTTAAGCTTTAAACCTCTTTAATACAATCCGTTTACAACTTAGATTTATTACAAAAATCCATTTGCTAATCCTTTACACGAATCCATTTTAGTATCTTATTATAACTTAACTTGGATTTGTTTCAAAATTCCAATTACCAAATCTTTTACGAAAATCCATTTAAGCCTCTTCCTTTTGCATTTTGAAAATCTTCTTTCAATTCCAATTATTTTACTTTATTTAATTATTAAGTAAACACTTATTTAAAATCATCACATTAGCTTTGAATCTCTTTTATAAACCTTGTTTATAAAACTTGGGTTTATTGTAAAATCCCGTTATAGAACCCTTTACAAAATTTAGTTGAAATCTCACTACAACTTGATTACTTTCTAAAGTAAATTCCAATTAAAAAGTAATCACTTTAATTATTATTAATTAATATGATAAATAACTTCATCATTAACTAAAGTAAAAGTAGTTAATTTCCTTATTAACTAAGAATAGAATAGTTAATCTCTTATAAAAGTTATTAAAATAAAAATAAAAATTATTAATAATAAACAACTCGATAATTACCTTTAAACATAGTTAATTAGAAGATTAAGTTAACTTTCAGGAAACCTTATTAAGTTTAAACAACTATTTGTGAAAACTATTTCTATTAGATTAATTTAAAACAAATTAATTTAATAAGAAATTTTAATTAAAACAGTTAATGTCTTAGAAAACCGCCATTCTAGCCGAGTTAGTAAAGTGCGGAATTGAATAGTGACAGGTTCGAGGCTCGCAGTTACCAATTTTCTAGGGTGACTATCTCGGTGGTGTGAAGACGTTGAAAACCGGTTATACACCACCCGTGAGGTTTACTATGACTGACAAGCTTTGCCTTGAGTGACGTCTTAGGTTCCACACGAAAAAATCAAAAAAATAAGCAATTTTAATTAGAACAGTTGACTTAGTCAACTTGGAATCATAGTTGACTTATTAATTGATTTCCACTAGTACTTCCTCTTAAATTAATTAATAACATAATTAGTTCAATAAAAACCTACTTAATTGTTTCTTAAAAACTTAATTAATTGACAAAGCTCTAGGCGGCGCTCGACATTTTCGAACTCCAGGAAATATGATCAAGCCCAAGAAGAAGGGTACCATTGTGAAGCTAACCCTTGTTCGAGTTCAACGAATCCGATTTTGCACTAGTACAAGTCACTATTTAATCAAATGAATTTTTTTTAAGTGTGGCAGCTCGTTTTTGACTATATAACAAGGAAGACGGGGAATTAGGTTTTATAATCGGGTACTTATAGGCACAGGGTTTAAAATATTTTCATATTATAATCGTGTATTTACGTCAACTATATACTGTGTGAATAATTGTAGAAACATATGCAAATATTCACTAAAATTGCTGATATTTTAGCAAATTTTTTATGTGTAGAATACTTCCATGAATATTTACAATTTTATTCAGCAGCGCAGAAAAAAAAAAAAAAAAGCATTGATTTGCATTCAAACTTGAAGTGGGATGCACAGTGAATCATCGTAAAAAATAAGGATGGGTAACGAATATCCACTTAAATTATTATATTACCCTCTGACATCTTGATAAAAAAGTTGTTTTTTTGGTCTTGATTGCAAAACTCAAATAGCACATTTTCTTCCCGCTTCTTGTTTAACGGATGAATCCCACCCTTGTTTTATTTCCTGTTCTCATTGGTTCCTCACTTACAAACCCTTTACTTTTTTCTTTGCTCCGGAGCCTCAATTCTGAAAACCATCCATATAATCGTAAGTTAAATTCCTGTGCAGCTTGGTTTTACAATTACTTACTAGAAATTCAAATTACGTCTCAGTTATACATCTCTAGCATGAATCCAATAGCTAATCAGTTGATACTGTCCATGAGATGTTTGAATTTATGCCAAAATCTCCAGGACGCATTGTTTATGCTTGTGCTTGCTAATTTATATGTAAAATTTAATCATTATGATGTTGAAGTGCATGTTCAATGGGTAGATAATGGAATTGCTTGTGCTTATCAGACTACAATAACACAAAACAGACATAGCTAGGTTACATGGTATTATGGTAAGCACATAACAACGCATAATTCATGCCACGCCAGGTAGAGTGTTTATACATCAACAGTACATAATTCAAATAATTCCAGCATCATATCTGAAAGCTTCACTTACACTTCCATCTGAAAGAGTTTTGCACTCTTGAGGTGTTGACTAATGTCAACAATTGATGCAATGATGGAAACAATGGAAACAAGTAGGCAAACTGAGCTTAGAGATTGTAAAAACAACCACTTGATATTCCACTTTTTAGCATTTGTTTGAGCTATATGCATTGCCACAGGGAAGTATACTGTTAATGGCCAGAAACCAAGGGCACCAAGTATGCCAACCACCGCGTTGAAGAATGGGAGCATGAGGGCCACAACAGTAGTCAGAATTATGAATACCGTTCGCATTATAACTTTGCATAGTGTGAACTTGATATGACGTTGTTTGGCTAGACATGCTTTTATGGTGTAGGCCTTGTTGAAAAATCTTGAATTTGGAAATTTTGCAGCTAACCATTGTTCATAGAATGCGAATAGTGGTTGGCAAAATAGCTGTAAAATAATTGAAAACAATGTTCTGGTAAATTTATGGTTATAGGATGCTACCTGGAACATACCAAAAGTAACATTGTATCCTTGTATTAAATGAAATAATTGATATATAAATGAAGTGAAATAAATAGGTAATATGCATTGGAGACACATGACTCGATACTTTGACGATGGCGGATCTTTATTTGTGTGTCCAAATGTTGGTATCTGACCAGTAAGGACTTAGTGTCTTACATATTTGCACCTAGCTATTACAAATACATTTTCGTAAGTTTTCGTGGGTTAGTGAGATTGAAAAGTGCAAATCTTCGGCTGTTGACTTAATCTATGAAATACCCATATATTTATTATAGACATATGCACATACTCCCTGGGTCCTTGAGTATTAAATATTCTTGAACTTATTCCCTACGTATAATGAACAATACACCTCCTTGCATTTCGCATAACCACATAAGTTTAATTGAGTGAAGTACCTGAAATAGTGGGCTATATGCCATATGAATAAAGCTGATCAACATTTGGCCAGTCTTGTTCATCAAAACTGATAAACTAGGAAGCCTTTGGCAAATAAAACAAGATACATACTTGTAAATTACTTGATCAATGCATGTTTCAAAATTTTAATATAGGTTCTCAGCTTTTTGTAAGGCCTTGAGAGCCGCTTATGAGCTGTTCGCATCAGATGGTAACATTATGCATATTGCTAGCTCATTTCAACTAAAAATAAGTTTAGCGAAACAACATTGATATTGTTTTGCTACTCTAGTTGTTCCATATTTAAAATAGATCTAAGATTTGTTTGTTGTTTTCATCATAGACTTGTATTTCCTTACTTTCATTGCGCTTATCCTGTTGAATGTTGGAGTTATATATCCAGTTAAGACTTTTCTAATTACCAATATAAACCACATAAGCAAAGCTAAATATGAACCAGGATACCTGGTATGCTCCTCCAAGATGTATTATCACTGCAATATTAGCTATATCAATTAACCAAAAGGGCTCATAAAATCCAGTAAGAATATTGCCTGGGGCTTTACTTCCGAATGCTGCGTACCCTGAACAGCCAAGTAATACATAGAACAATGTTGTTCCTGCAATACTATACATATTTGCTTTCTTCATAGTTTTGTTTTCTGATGGTGGAGACCTTAAAGTGTTCTGAAAGAAAAATTGTGACATAAACTAAATCATTTGAAATAAATATATTTTAATGAAATATACCCATATGTCATACTGGTATTGGAAACAATGCTTATTTATTTTCATACATGCACAAAAATACTTTTATTTCCTTATCAGGTCTATCTTCGCAGTAATAAGATGAATCGTTTTCACAGGTGCAAGTATCAAAATTCAGAAATTTTCTTTTCAAATTCTTATTGGGAGGTTAGAGTTTCATTTTTTTTTTTCTGAAGAAGAATTATACTTTCAGCCACGTCCTTGTCAAAATCACTAAGATAACTGTTTATTATTACTATCTTTAGTTTTGCCTGAAGACGGCCAAAAGAACCAAGCTTCAATTATAAACTCTAAGGAAGCGTGCAAATTACAGAACACATACATCTGGTATATCCATAGGGATATGGAGTTGAGGAGGATCAACCCTCTACCTTGCATGTGTAAGCTTACCCTTTATGGTTCTATTTGCATCTATTATACATAGTTCCCTTTCACTGAAATAAACTGTTGCTGAGGCATTACACCACATTATACCCAGAAAGTAATATAAACAACAGAACTCAAAAAAACCCAGCTAATTTGTGTATGCATACCTGGATTTCGATTAGAACCATAGAATATGTGTAGGCAAATGCGATATTTCCAAGAGCTTGGAAAGAATGCCATACTTTTGTAGTTGAAATATCATGGCCTGTTTTAACTCCAAACAAGTTTCCTTTAAAATTATGCTGGGTAAAGAGCTTAACTACGCACAAATATAATGAAATGAATGAATAAGCAAATGACATCGCCGCAGCAATATATGATAAAAAGGCAATGTTTTCCAAGTCTGGAAGCTGCGATAAGAACACTTCTGCAATGCCAAAGCCCACAACATACACTGTCCATGACGCTTTACATGCAGCCTTTTGTCCATTTTTATGGTAACAATTTGATAGATTAACAGCCCTGTAACATTTTGGCCTTTTTTTGAATATTAGTGTAGTGAAAGTGAATGAACATGATTTTATGAATTCTACTCACATTATGCTTATTGCTGCTGTGATAGTATAGCCGACCAGTGTTCCCCAAAGTTGTATATATTGTACAACTCCACATATCGTAACTGCTTTCTTACCTGCATTTAAAACAATTCTTGTTGCTGATTCGCTTAGTATTAAAACCTGTATTTTTCAACGGTTTGAGGTACTTTTGGGTCAGTTTAGTTTGTCTGGAAAATGTCGTTTTTGGTTGTTTTAGGGATACCAAGTAACTACATCAGTTGCATGCAATATTTTTTCATCTTCTGTGCATGGTTAAATCAATATATAAAGTAAGACAAGTTTACCTATTCCACAATTCTTAACATTTTTGTCCTGTTAAAAAAAAAAAAAAAAAAAAAAAAAAAAAAGAAACCCATAGAGCTGCTAAAATAGGCCATTTTTAAGTTTTAACTGAATGGATCTAATGCCTTCTGGTCCATAATGGATTTTTACCAGTGTAAGAAATTCTACTTCTTTGACGATTCTTCATATCTATGAGTCTAATACATTCCCTCGAAATTCTTATGATATATGAATGAAGGTTAATATGATTTATCACTATCAGTCAATCAAACACTATAGTACTTGCCTAAAAATGCTTTTACGGCATCTTGGTATTTGTAATTTCTACTTCCGTTGACAGGGTCTGGAGCTCGATAACAATCTGAGAGGAGGGTAGCTGTGTAGTAGGTTACGAAAGCAAATAGCAGAAGAACAAGAACACCAGATAGCCATCCAAGCTGGGCAACACTCCAGGGCAATGTTAGTACACCAGATCCCACTATTGCTGTGATGGCATGTGCAGTTGCTGTCCACACAGTTCCTACATTCCAATTTTGGGAAAAGCTTGTAAGTAACACTAGGTTTTAGATAATTTTTTGGAATGTACTGAATATACTTATACAAATGATATGCATGATTGATATATTTGCAGCATTTACTTAAATCTTTTAAATCAATTGTTTAACGTAAGAAATTCAAATATGCGTCCAAACAATAATCAAACAAATCATTTATAGGGGTATTATTCCTATGTTTTTTTTCTTCTTGAGATGTTATCTATCAAAATGGATGTACTAATATTGGAACGGAAGTAGTTAGGATAGGTTATTATCGGACTGACGGGGTTAACCCACATCCAGATAGTGGTGTATTTGTTCTTCCTGGGTGGTAGCATAATACATAAATCACACACTACCCCCCAAACCACTCCTCCCACAGGCTTAATTTTAAGGCTGAATTGAATCATTGGATATCCAATTCTTAATATTACGCCTTAATTTTTTACCACCGGAGATGCCCTAAGGGGACCTTAAAAAAATACATTATCAAAATTGTCAAGAGTGATTAATTAAGTGCAAAAAGTAACAGCAAAAGAATGCAAAAAGAAAACTTCAACTGATGGCTCTTTACGTTTGAAGTGAAAAAAGTGTACACATCTTCAAAAGGTGAATTTATGTTTGACTGTATTCGATTATTGGAGCAAAAGTAACTCTAGTTCACACTTTAACGTCAAAACACTTTAGTTGAATGAGAGTTAAAGTGTACACTGAGAATGCTTTTAGCATGTTTTTTGTTTTTGTTTTTTTTGTACTGTATGAAACCTATCAGTTATGTTATTTCTCTAGGCAACATAGCCCATGGGGTACAAATCATTTTGGTATCAAGTAGTTATACATCTACGCTATTTTCTGATAACAATATTTTTTTTTCTTCATAGAGACTGAAGCAACAACCGATACACAAATTAACAGATTTTATTCTGTTTTTTATATTGTAATTTTTATTTGTCAAAACAAAAGAAGATCAAGCAAAAATAAAAAGTTAATCTAAACACCTTGTTGATCTAATCAGGTATCCTAGCTAGTAAACTCTACACTAAGCTTAATGTTCAGTTGATGTATGATCCATTGGTTTGCATGTTACACATGCATGAATGCGTGCAAAATATCACAGCAGGAAGTCATAGTTCACATAGTTAGCAAAATCATCGAAGTTGCTTGGAAGTTCAACTAATTCAAATACATCAAATAAACATCATAAAGAAAATTAATCAAATTGTACCTTTCACCAATTCAACTCGTTCGAAGTCAAAGTAATAGTATACGAAAATTTAATTTATTTCTTAAGTTCTACAAATAAAAACTTACCAGTTCTGATGTTGTCATCATCACGGTTCAATCCTGCTTGTTCAATTTCCATTTCAAATCAGGAAAAACTTCTGGAAATTAAGCTAGGAAAATTTAATTTGAAAAAGAGAGCAAGTTTGAATGTTAATGTAGTAGAAAGTGTTTAATGAAGCCAAGCCAATCTGCCATAAATAATGCGTATGAATACATTATAAGAGCTTGTTGGGACTTGCATAAAATAGCAGGAACTTCTATATAGATACGTAATATCAACTTTGAAGCATGACATTTGTCATCTCATCTTGCTTAACTTAAGGAAAAAGTTGGAGGGGGCTTGATATTTTTTTCCTTTTTCTTTCCTTCCTCTTTCTTATAAACCATCTCATTTAATATATCTGCATTGAGTTTTGAGCATTATGCAGGCTGTATTTATTTCTCAACCTTGTGCATTTGGCTCTTGGATTTTGTATTGATTGTAAGATTTGGATTTCACAAAATTAAGTGATGAACTGGGCCAAGGGTAAATTGCATTACTGGAAACAGTCATTCTGAATTGCAGTTTTTTTAGCAGTATAACATAGCACTCAACCATATTCTACCTTATCATCACGGTAATACACAGTCAAACGTGTTTTCATTTGTTGCAAATACGGTGTCATAACAGAATTAGGCCTTGTGCACAAAAATATACCTTAGAGGGTCTAGGTAATTTGTCCCTGAAGTCAAATGTTGAAATCCTAGGTAGAAATGTACAAGGAACTTAATCAAATAGAACTCACTCTTAAAAACTAACTTTTAAGAGGAGGACATCTAATGTGTTATATTAGCATCACATATGATGTGGGATAAAAGATTTCACCACTATTTGAAAGTTTAATGTGCACGTGGGCTAACTCTATCGATACAAATCCAATGATAGCTTTTCCCTTTTAGACGGATTAAAAATATCTGGCTTATAAGTCGGTCTCTCATGGCTTGAACTTTCGCCAGTGGTAAGTGGTAAGGTGATCTGATACCATTTGTAATGAACTCAATTAGATAAAGTTTACTCATAGAATCTAGCTTTTATGAGGATGGTGCTAATTAGTTATATACGCATCACCTATCTTATACTAGAAGATGCAGAACAAAACATTCCACCCTCCTTTGAAAATCCGACGTCCAAGTCAACACACTGTTTCAACACTGACCTAATAATAGTATTTTTACCATTTTAGACGATATTCATCTATTAGTTTTGTAAATATAGTCTATCGGTTTTTGATACCTAATAGGTTATGTATACATCACCTCTAATGCTAGACGCTGTGAAACATAACATTTCACCACTCTTTGAAAGTCCGACGTCCACCTGAGCTTACTCTGTCGACATTGACCCGACGGTAGTCATTTTCCTCTTGACGGTTTGAGTCATCTACCAATTTTTAAACAAGTCTACAGGGCTCCCCTTTTGTGGTCCAAAACTACTGGGAAAATTTTCTAAGTCCTTGGGAGGGATCAACCTTTAAGTAGGAATGACTGGTGTGGTGCAGTTAGTAATTACCCTTGGGTGGGTAGATGCGTCTTTACCGTTATCTTAGTTCATCCTATGTCTAGTTGGCTACTTAGTGTAGTCATTTATCCCCAGTCATCACCGTACCAAGTTCATATCATACCCTAATTACTTTAATGGTTGTGTTGTTAAAGTTATAGGGCTCACTCAGACTTATGTCTGACCCCGTTATTTTTTTTCCCCCTCAGGTCCTCAGGTTGGGCCTAGCACTAGTGGGTTTTGATCAGATTTCTTTATCTATCTTTTGGAGCTTGGACCGTGATGTAAAGCCCAACTTGTCTTTTCTATTATGGCTATTAGTTATGTAGTGGGATTATGTACTTATGTTTTTATCAGGATGGATATTTAGTACTTGACTCTTTTATGGTGTTGTAACTAAACATGTTTATCTTCTGCTGCAATGAAATGATGTTTTAGATTTCAAGTATTATTTATATCTGTCTTGTTGTAATTTTTCTGTTCTATATTCACTTAAAATACTCCGCCGAAGTTAAAGCATTCCCTTAGTGAGTGACCTTAGCGGGTGTGGGGTGTTACACGTTGATACTACTTGTAAAGAATCCAATTACGTAGAATTCATCTGTAGAAAATAGCTTGTAAGGAGAGTGTACCTGATGAGTTATATGTGCATCACCTATCCCATACTAGACGATGTGTGACATAACATTATGTCACTCTTAGAAAGTCGACATCCACGTCAGTTTATTCTATTAACACTGACCCAACAGTAGTTATTTTCTCTTTTGGCGGTTTCACTTATATAACAAAATGACCATATTACAACGGTGGAAAACAGTTGTAATAGACTTTTTACAATGGTGGGACAACCGTCGTCTATTAAGAAGTTGTAATAGACTAAAATCTTTTACAACTTTTCTGCACTGTTGCGGCACCGTTGTGAAATGTGTATTTTACAACTGTTTTACATCGTTGTAATAAACTTTATTACAACTATTATGCACTGTTGTTGTTATAATTTTTACAACTGTTTATAACCGTTGTGATATATTCTATTACAAGTATTATTTTACAGTTGTAGTATATCCACAAATTATATACATATTACAAATAAAATTCATTTCAGAAGATATTATCTACTAAACTAAAGATATCAAACTAACTTAAAACATAAACCAAAACAATATATTAATTTTCTTCAAACTCTCATCATTTTTTTTATATAATACGCTGACTTTTTACATGGACAAAACACAATACATACATACCCAACAAAACTTATAACTATGTCCTAAGGTCCCCATGTCTTATCCAAACTTGTTTCGATTTTCTTCATCGGACAAACTTTTTGTGCCAACCTGCAGTAGCACCAGCATCATTCAGGTAATTTGTATTAGTAAAACTTTCCAACTCCTGCATGAAGTCAAATGTGTTGTTCTTTTTGCTCAAAGATTGATGCTCTTCCAGTAAGACAACTTCACTCGATGAAGGCATGGTACTTTTGTCACTAAATGAGCTAGATCGTGAAGGATTCACATTGTCAATTCTTCTTTTCAATGACGTTACATCTTGAAATACAACTGCAATTTCCCCTTCAAAGTATCTAACCCAACAGTATCAAAATTACAAAATTATTTTAAAAACAAAACAAAAGACACACAAGTATATTTGTTCAGAAATTTAATCAAAAAGAAGAAGAAGCAAAAGTCAAGGTTCATTACACTGTTTGGTTGCCTCTAATATCACACGTTCAAACTGATCCATACAATTGTCTGTAATGATACAGGACCGGGTAGCCAAAAGAGGGGTCACACTACAAGCTCCATGCTCCTATAAATAAAAGGAACTACTAAAATATACAATGAAAAGAAAACTTAAGGAAATTAGATCGATAGTATTACTTTCAAACCTCTTAAAATCAAAATGAGAATATCACCATAAACTGCAGGCATTTATTTAATCTCAAGTTACTGGCAGCAAAACTAAAAAACTCATGTTAATAATTCTAAACATTACATGGTTCGTTGAAATAATGTAAAGACAGGTTTTGAATAATGTGTAGTGCTCTATGTACAATTTTCTAGTGTGTTATAAGTTTAAGTAACTCCATATCTGATCAAAACTGCATAAACATATGTATAGAACTGTTTGTGTGTCATTAAATATTACACAAATCATTGACGGTCCAAGCAAAGGGGTAACTGGTCATGCGTTATCTATATAATATGCATATACACACTAAACTATCTGAACAAAGGTATATAAATAACTGGTTATAGTACGCCAAATAATGCATCCACTATTGAATCACTTTTCGGACCATTTTCAAATCAGCAAAACGCCTTAAACATTGTTTTGATCAAGCAGGTGACTGATCCTAAGCTACAATACAGGGTATAAATCAGACTAGTTAGCTCCAGAAAGTGGTATGCACTATTCATAGCATACTTATCTTATATACTTAAATGGGTGGACACATACATGTCAGGTCATCAACACAGTAAATGTAGTTTGGTGATTTAACCAATATATATTCAACCACCAATTATGAGCAGCAAGTTTATCTACATATCAATCAGGATGCGTGTGTGTGTGTATATCCATTCAATTTCAGATTTTATATAAACACATCTAAAATGAATCACCAACACCAGCCATACATCCAATATGTGCACATGTCACCATGTACACGTATATCATCCAATAAATCAAATAAACCATGCACAACAATATATTTCAAACATATAGTCGAATATATCACACCAGCAACAATGAAATCAATAATCACTGTATAGCAGCAGGACTAAGAAATTTACTTTAATCTAACTTATCATGACATTCAACTAATCTGGCATTCCATAACATAATTCATAGTGGCCCTTTAAGAATCTTACTGAACTAATAATATCACTTTATTATAGAGCCTCCTTAATTCATTGCCCTCCGGTTCATAAATTGGGTATGCTCCAACCAGTATTGTTATAATACATATATAGCCTACTTCACACAAACATAGTTATGCAAATTATAGGGTTGGGTAATATAATTTTATGCAAATCATTTTATAAAACCCAATCAGTTTATAAAACCTCTTTTCTGCTTCAACATGGATTTATTCAATCACTAGCTATACAGCATGCTATTCGAACTAATATAGCATCCATCAACACAAATCATCCAAATAACGTATGAATAACATAACTAACATTCATATTTATTTACAATGATCCTACAATGGAACGAATGATTAAATAGCTGCCTGTAAAGGACTTACTGCTAAGGAAAAAAGGAAATACACTCACCTAACTTGCGTGCTTCTAGATCTCGATTTCATTCCTTCGAATCTGTGATTTGGCCTCGAGATTCTCCTAGCCTCGCTGCTCCCTCTCTCGAGTACATCTCCATCACGAATCCATCTTTGTTTCGATTTGAGATGATCAATTTTTATTGATTTTCCCTAATTCGGTTTTCCCAGGGTTCAGCCATTTTTAAGTTTTCCATTTTGTAGTGAACGAGATAAATGAAATGAGGTCGGCCGCTTGTTTTCATGGCAATACGACTAGGTTTAATTATTTGCCAATTACCTATTCTGCCCCTAGGTTTACATTTGGCTTATAACACTTTAAACCAACTTTTATAATACTTAAGCAAATTTCTACAAGTTAAACAAAACATACAAACTAACATGTATATTTTTTCTACTACTTTTAACCACTCACAATTATATGAAATAAATTTACTGCTAAAATAAGATTATTTTAAGGCTATAAAATTTGGGTTATCACATTGGAGCCAAAAAAATTTAAAAATGGCAGACGAAAGTTTTAAAATTCGAATAGGTGTGTGCAGAAATTTTTTGGCGTTGGAGCCAGAATTTTCAGCAATGGCGTAAAAACTTTAAGATTTGGTGAAATTATTTTGAAAGTTGTTTAATATGATAACGTAATTAAATACTATTTTTAGGATATATCATTTTGAAAGCCATTTAGTATGGTAAGTTAAATGATATATAATAACTACTAATTAATTTATGATTTTCCTTTTCTATATTTTTCTTTAAAAATTATATTAAAACATTATATAAAAGTAGCTTGAAATTTTTTGTTATAATATTAAATATTACCTTTTAATTAACTAATATTACTTCTTAATTATTAGTTATCACTTCTTATTAATGATTCTAAAATTTTAAATAATCGTTTTTAATTTCAAATTATTACTTTATTATTAGTTATTGCATGTTTTCAAATTAATTATTATTAGATAGTAATGAATAATTATTAATAATTTTATTAATTATTTAATAATTGACTATTAAGTATTGTTATTCAATAATTATAATCATCAATGTTTATCACCTATTGCAACATATGCATTTTTTACAATTGGCAAGGAAGAAATGTTGTTCATTATCTAAAAATATAGTCATATATTACAACAGTCAAAAAATAAAAGTTGTGATAGGCTTTTATTACAACTATCAAAATAACACAGTTGTTAAAAATAAGTTTATTACAATTTTTCTGAAAAAAAAGTTGTAGAAAACATTTATTACAGCGGTGCTTTTACCACCGTTGTAAAATTAAAGTTGTAATATGGTGTTTTTGTTGTAGTGAATCTACCATATCAGTATTCGAAGAGTGGTAGAATGTTATGTCCAACATCTCCTAGTATGGAATATGTGATGCATATACAACACATTATGTACCATCCCGTTACAATGTTGGTATTTGAATTCTGTCATTAGCCTTTACTGCTTTTCGGAAGCGTGTTGGTATTGAAGTGAAGATAATAGTTAGATGCTTGAAGCATTAGCCTTGAAATTCCTTTAATATTGAAGGTCCTTGCATGAGTAATCTTGGTTCCTATTGGTTTAATTCCTGAAGGTTTCGAGTAGAGCCTTTTGTTACCATTGGTTCATCTTAGTCCTTCATCAAATGACTATCGCGGAGGTAATAATCATCTGAATACTTTTGAAGTTACCATAATTAGGCGTTTTGTCTCATTAAGGTGAATGTCCATGTAGATTGGAGTCACTTATGAGGCTTCAGAACGGGTTATTAGGATTCATTCCATTTGTACATAGCCGCTGTTGAAACCTATGTTAAGGGAGCAAAATAAAATCTTAAGGCAGAATTAACACTAGAGGGGAGGGGGTGGATAGTGTTTATAAGATATTTATAGAAATCTTTAACAATCTTGAATTACTATATGAATCACACAATGATTATCACACCAGAAATGATCACAAACATAGAAACAATCACAGACACAGATATAAATAAATATAAAATGCAGAAAAGAAAAGAACACACCGGATTTTATACTGGTTTGGATTACTCCTACGTCCAGTCCCACGCAACGCTGGATTGCGCAGAGTTTTATTAATACTGGTATCAATCTTACAACACCCTTGATTTCATGGCTACAAGGTTAACACTGATTCCACCATCCTTGATTTCACGGCTACAAGGTTAACACCGCTCCCTTTCCTTGATTTCCGGGCTAAAAGGAACACACCTTTTCCCAAACAATTCCCAAATGATTACAATAGCTCTAAAACTTTTGAATAGCACTTCCAATCAGAGAGTATTTGATAGAAATTGAAAATAGAAGAAGTTTGATATAATTTATGTTGAAAACAAGGTTTTAAATCTTGGATATCAGTTGCGTTCCTTCTCAAAGATTTTAGAAACTTGATCTCGTATCGGGGGAGATCTCGGACGAGATGAGTCTAACTCGGGGGTTCATCTTAGATTTCCATATCGGGTCTTGAAGTTCATATCGTAACAATCTCGGAGTATAAAATATGTTAAAAACTTATATTCTTGCAAAATTATTTTTATGAATGCTATTAAGAACATGGTAACTTAAACTTGAATTGCAAAGTCACTTTATTATTCTTAATTTATGAAAGATCATCATACTCCAAATCGTAATATGCTTAGAATAGAAATATAACATAATGCAAATAGATTAATGCTTACAACATATGGTCCATGAACATGAATTAATTTTAGACATAAAACATAAAAAATCCAAAACATTAAAAAGTTCAGCATAAGTAGAACATAAAATACATTATTTCGTAGGTAACATGTATATGAAAAAGACGAATATGAAAATCATAAGTATTGTAGAACATATATGAACATACAATATGGTCATTTAACATACAAAATGTAAAATAACAGGAGGTTATCATGGCTAAATTTGAGTTATTTAATTATTGTTCTAGTTCAGGCATGGATTTAAATTTTAACCCAAAAAAACCAAGATCTCGGACGATATTCCAGTATCTCGTCTCAGTCGATATATCGTTCGATATCGTAATATATCAGACGATATATTCGAAAGAAGATTTACAGTGATATTTACTGTTTCGTTTCGGAAAGAGCCCAAATGGATATCTCAGATGATATTTTCGAGATCTGAAACAGTGGTTGAAATCGACAGAGTATAAGTGTAGAAATCAAGAAATTAAAGTATAATAATGGTGGCAAGTGAAGGGATGAAGAAGAAGACGAGAAAGCGATAAAAAATTTGAAATTAACCCCTATTTATAGAGTTTGAAAGGTTGCAAAGTTTCTGAAGCGTTTCAAAATTTGAAAAGATACTTCCTTTGAAATTAAAAAAAAACTACAGTTATATGTCGATATGTGCAATATTGTATGTCGACATATGTATGTTATTTTCGAATTTAAACTCATCTTTCAAGTGTTAAAAGCATTATATATATATTCTGGAAATTTTTGAATCAAAAAATAGTGTTTCAAATGAATTTTCTAAAGTACAAAAACATATAAGATATAGTTATATATAATTGTAAATATATAAATATATTTATAAAGTTATATGATATAAACCAATAAAACATATATATATATATATTTGAAATCATAAGTAAAAACTTAATAATTTGAAATCATCTAGTAAAGGAGTTTGAAAATAATTTTGAAATCAATTTGAAAAGGAATTTGAAAATAGAATTTGAAAACAGAATTTGAAAGTGCTAACCGGAGTTTTACATATAATCTAGACTCTATTACTTTGATAATCTTGAGCTCTTGAAATCTTGATATCTTGATACTCATGAGTCTTAAACTCCTTGATATCTTGGATCTCTAATACTGTACAATCTTCAGTATATATATCCTGCATCTATATATATATATATGTGTGTGTGTGTGTGTGTGTGTGTGTGTGTTTGTGTATCTTGGACAATGATGTTAGTATATATTTTATAATCAATAATGTAAATATTGAAACAAGGTTGTTGTCATCGAAATTTCATTCTCCAACAATCTTCCCATTTTTTATGATGACAACCTAGGTTTATAAAATATTCATACCTGATATTACCTATTGATCTGCTTCCTTGATTACCTTGATTACTCCCTTTAAACTATGCCTTTCTTATTTTATAATTTCTCCCTCTTTGTCATTATCAAAAACTACCATATACTAAACTATACTGTACTATACCTATATTAGACTATACTAAACTAAATTATACTCTTCCTAAATCTATGCTATAAATAATTATAAATAACTATATCTAAATAACTCCCCCTTACTCTATGACAATACTAAAAAACAAGAGTATATCTAAGCATGTCAATAAAGTATTTACAAACAATTTGTTCAATATTTATAATCAATCAATCCAATCATTTCAAACAAATTTAAACATCTCTTGGAACTTCCACCCATCCGTCTTCTCCAAAGATTGGATCCTTCTTAATGACTTCCCAGTCTTCATCTTCTTTGGTGAGTAGTGCTCCAGTTACTTTATTATCTTCATCTTTGGAAAGAGAAGATATCAGCCAACAAATGACATCAAAGTGTTTTTCTTGTTGTTCTATCATTTTAATCTGACTTAATTCTAGATGGCGCTGATTACGAAGGATTATAGATAAGATATTCTTGAAGGAATTGAGAGTTTTTTCAAGATTTTCGCTTGAATTATGAATATGATTGTCCATTATTTGATTATATAGATAATGAATGATTAGAGAAGAAGTAGAGAGATTAAAATAATTTTTCTAGAAGAAAAGGGTATTTATAGAGGTTGGATTTCGTTTACAATGAAGAGACATAAGGTAGTTATTTAAGAATTCAAATTTGAAACAATTTGAATTTCCTGACAGTTATATGTCGACATGTTAAAAATTACATGTCGACATACCCATGACAATTTTTGGGTATTTGAATTTTTGCTTATTTTTTAAATTGTTTATTATTATTTTATTTAATTTTAATGCTTCTATAGATACTAGAGATTTATTTTGACAACAAATAAGACTATTTATTACTACTTAAAAGAAAGTATATTCGAACGATACAAGGTACTAAATACGAGATTTGAAATGGAAATACGAAAGGATAACTTGAACTAATAAACTTAGATTTCAGCAGATGAAGATGGGGAAGATGATAATCCAAGTTTTCTTCTGACTTCGCCAAAGAACTTGTTCATTTTAGAAGACATTTGGGTAAGAGTATTCTTGATCTTCTTTTGGTTCTTGACTAACTTGGCTTGGTTTTTGACAAGTGTTTCTTTAGTTATGACCTTATTATTTGTTGGACGTTCTACATTTTCTAAAGAGGATTCTTCTTCTTCTTCATCAGTTTCCATTGGATTTTATTCTTGTTCCATTCGAGCTTGTTTTTCGGAAAATGTTTCATAAGGCTTAAAAGTGATTGGAATTTGCGTAAGGGATATATGTCCTGAGTAAAAAACTTTTCTTAACACAAATTCTTCTCCTTTGAAATCCACTCCAAAGTACTTAAAAATCTGAGTAAGATAAACTATATGATAGAGAATGTTTTCTTTGGTGGACATTTCTTTGGGCTTAAACTCTTTCAAAATTACATCGGCCCAATTAATACCATAAGTGCCAAAGGTGGCAAAAAGGGCTTTTTGGACTTTGAGTGTAGGGTTATTGAAATTTCCGGAACAAGGAGTGAGGGTTGTTGAAGAAGGAGGTTGACGATTCTTGCTTTTGGGCAGAAAAAACGATTTTTGAATTCCATATGTTCATCGCTTTCAAAGATGCGATGAAAAGTTTTCAAACCCGTTTCATCAATTTCAAGTTCCAAAAAATCCAAGCCCGTGTTCTTACAATTTAAAATATTTCCCAAGATATCCCAATCCAAAATGATTTGAGTGCCTTTTACACTACTCTAAACTTGATTTTCATTTCCATTGTAAAAACCGCGATTCAAATTTGCATAAAATATTTTGACGAGATTCAGGTGACATATTTCATTGTTATCCCGAAAGTCAATCAAACTTAGAACTTCATTTTGTTAGAAAAGAGAATGAAGATCATAAGAAGGGAAATCTTCAAAGATAGCGAAGGCTCCCGTGTTGACTTTTCCACTAGCGGCATAGTCAATATAAGCTTGAATAGCTTCTGGATCATTGTAGAGATGACCTTTGAGAGTTTTGGTCAATCTCATTGTTTTTGGTGTACTTGAGGAAGTCACTGGAGATATATTTTGAAGAGAATAGAATGAAGAAAGTTGTTTTGAATTTTGAATAAGAGGTTGAGAGAATAGAATTGAATAATTAAATAAATAGAGAGTGAATGGACATAACTTTTCAAAAATAAGAACATATTTTCAGACCTTGGGAGTTGGTGAAAAGATGAAGGAAGTTTGAAAGTTTAAACTTTTGAAATTCAAAATTTGAATTTCAATTACTGGTACATATGTCGACATGTCGATTTTGGTTTGTCGATATATATGTATGTTTTCAAAAGAGATGTTGCTTTTTGATTTTGTTTTATTATTTTAACGTTTTATATTTTCAGGTTTATTATTTCCTGAAATGTTATTATCTTTAAAACTACTTAAAATTAGTTATTATATTATTATTATTTCAAATCTGAATTTTAGAATTCAAATTTTAAATTTAATCAAGGTAAGCAAACAAAACACCCATTCAACCAATTCAATCAAAAATTAATTAAGGCGTAACTGGTTTTTAGATCAATATCTTCAATATTTTCTGAATTCTGAATTGCTGTAAAGCACATATTCGTATTTCCTGTTTCCGTCTCTTCTTCACTTGATGATGAGTCTGAATCATCTAAAGTTGTTGTATATGCCCTTTTCCTTTTCTTGGATGAATTATTATTTTCTGTTTGTTGAGTTGATTTATCTGGATATGGACACATTCTCTTTAGCGAAAATAAGGCTCACGTCCTTAAAAACTTTCAAAGTTAAAACGGCCTCCCTCCCTTTTTTTCTATGTAAAGCAGGTCCATAGAATTGGGGTTACGTGTTTTCTAAAAAAAATGTGCGCTGCTATATATGTGTATATATATATATATGTATGTATATACATATATAATAATAAAATCTGCAAATATTCTCAAAAGAATACGGGAAAAAAACATGCATACATGTATGCAAGTATACACAATAGTTGAATACATGTATGCAAGTATACGTGAATCAGTTTACATTGAAAATCTACGTGAATACTTGCATGCATGTATGCAAGTATTCTGTTTTCTTGCATACATGTATGCTATTAAAAATGAACTGATATTTATGCCTGCGGGTTATTGCATATATGTGTGCATTTATTCTGAATTTGACGACCCGAACTTCCCCGGTCTCCGAAGAGAAGAGAAAGAACGGATTGTCTGAGAACACGACAAATCAGAACACAAACAGAAAAACATTTCATTGCTTATTACAATAATTTATATCAGAGTACGAGAATATACAGAGTATGAACAAATAAAATACATTCGATAAATATCAGAGATTACAATACATTACATAGCAGCGGAAAAATAATACAATACACAACTGAAAAAGATAAATGGATACAGAACTTTCCGAATATCGTTCCAGCTGTAAACCAGGATCCTGTGAATATAAATCTGCAAAACCAAAACTACTAGCTGCCCGTGTGGAAAATAGAGGCACCCGGAGTTTAGGTTAAAACAATAAACTCCAAGTCAGTCATATGACTGGTGTGACAGTTATTTAAAACTTTACTTAAAAATGGAGTAAATCAAGGGACCACGCCATATAACACGGAACGGGTTTCCTCCCAAGAATACCAATGCATATAATAAAACATCGCAATGCTTTTTGGAATATGAAGCTATTATAAGACTCAAGTCCCATCACACAATGCAACGCAAGCCGGAGGATAGAGTTTTACCTTATAATAGCTAAACATGCTTGGACGTTTAAAACAAATCATTATGGTACTATTATAGTGTAAAGTGTATGAAAACAACTTCAAATATAAATGTATCAATCATAGACGGCATAGTGCCCCATCCCACTATGTCGTCGTGCTAGGCTCTACAAATAAAACCGAAATGTCACGTATTGGAAATTGAATTTCCGTCATGAGTCGAGGCAAGGGATGGCTCCTCACCGATTCGAGACACCCTAGCAGATATCTCAAGATTCGGACGCTGGCGAACCTTTGGATCTTCAGGGCCGGTCCACACATAACGGATTAGTTATACCTGAACACACGTTTCTCGGTCCTATCGGACTTATCCATATGCTCCGTAGAGACCGATATATCTGAGGCGCCTCACATTCCAACAACCACACAGGTAAAAATAATATAAATGTCAGAGCGTGAAAAACCCTGACACCACCTATAGCTAGAAAGAAACGTCGTGCACTCCCTGCAGTCACGATCCCGTTTTTGACTCATATCGAGGTGTGAGGCTTGCGAATTAACGCTATACAAAAAGCTATGCCACACAGGCCGTGCTTTGATCATCAACCACAAGACTCTGCTTTTCAACAGAAGCCTTGATCATTTGCATCTCAGCATGCCACACAGGCAATTCACGCCATGCGACTGATGTCTATCGATATATAACCTCTAAGCTTGTACGTCTCAGAGAAGGGCGTTAAGCAAGAGAATAAATTCTCCGCCGCCAAACAGATATATATTTAATAGAAATCAATCAACACAGAATAAAATCCAATATCAGACACACAGTCCATTTACAAGTTCGTTCTGGGTTTGAATGAAACCTAAGGCACCTTATTCCTCGTCCCATATGTCCAATACAGGAGAGAGGTCCTCGCATATCCGGTCGATCTCCGAGTACGTCTAGACAATCACCACTTATTACCTCGTCTTGGGTGTACAGCCCAATTAAGACATCAGTAATCATCCAAACGATGTGAAGACCTCTGGTCTTCGACCACAGTTTTGATCGTCGACTTATCGTCGAATCAGTTATTCAGAATGGGTGTAAACCCCACCTTTCAGAATAACTAGCGTATAGAATAAACAAGTGTTATAAAAACACAACATACGCCTCATTCCAATTCAGAATATTCTTTTATTCAAATATTCATATCATTTGGGAAAAGTTCCAATTAATTTTATCAAAGATAAATTCTTTTAAATTTATTATTTAATCTTCCTTTGGATATCATTCAAACCATATTAAGGTTTTCCAAACTAGTCGGGATTAACGCACCTTGCCGAAGTAATCACTTATTTAATTTCCCCATCCCAACCTATTCATCCCATGGAGCAAAACTGGTATTACTCCATAACTAACACCACGGTGTTATTGGTAAATTTAATTACCATTTCCAGTTCAAATCTAATTAAATATTTAACTATCGCTTGGAGCAAAACTGGTGATACTCCACTCTCAATCATTTCCCAAATTTGATAATTTAAATTATCAATTCACATTTCAATCTAATTAAATATTCATTAAAAATCCACTTAGTTTTAATCTTCCCAAAAATCAAAATTAATGATTATTTAACTTTGTAAACACAAACATGTCGCATCGACAATCTACACCGTACTATTGATTTCTGCCGATATATAACCTCTAAGCTCGTACATCTCAGAGAAGGGTGTTGAGCAAAAGAATAAATTCTCCGCCACCAAACAGATATATATTTAGCAAAGATCAACCATACAGTTCGAAATACAATGACAGACATGTAATCCTACTTTTAACTGGGTTAAAGAACCAATGTCATTTAAAACACAGTTCACGATAAACCCAAATCACATTCCATTAATTATGGAATCTTCATGGAAAAACAAATCAATATATAATCGATATCAATTTCCGTATCATACTAACAATATAAATGGAATAACGGCAAAGCCTTATAAATTCCATATGTATTAACAGTCTTCCTCCACAGAAGTTCACTTCGATTATTACCCAATCGAATTCCATTCAATTCCAATTTAATATATTAAATTGGAAAACTTTACTTTGGAAAATTCCCGTTAAATCTTAATAAAAAGATTTATAAATTCCAAATCTCATTTCATTGTAAATCGGGTTAAAGAACGAATGTCGTTAAAAACACAGTTCACGATAAACCCAATTCACATTCCATCAGTCTCTAACTGTAAATTAGTAAGAGAACAATTCTCTAGGTATTAATCTCGAAGGCCGAAACCAACATCAGATCAATACCCAGGAAACCATTCAACTTAGCTAATCTCCAGTTAACTTCTAATTTTCTTAACTCCATTGGGTTTAAGAACGGTATTTTTAAAGATACCATTCACGACAAACCCAAAATTCAGTTCAATTCAATTCCAGTTAAATATTGATTAATTGGTAAACTTCATTAAATCTTAATAAAAAGATTTAATCTTTTCTCAACTGGGTTTAAGAACAGTGTTAGTGAAGACACCATTCATGACAAACCCAAAATCCCATTTGATATTAAATACAAAGCTCTGAATAGAAAATATATCGGCTTATATTCAATATCAAATTCTGAAATCAACAAATATCGTATTGGAATAACGATATATATATCTTCCAAATTCCTCCACAATGTCCGTATCATCACGGAATCCAATATCGAAATATTTCAAAGATAATTTCGATTCTAATCTATTCCAATTCATATATTGGAAATTCTGGTTATTTTTAAAACCATTTCAAATCCAATTTATTTATTTAAAAATATTGGATTATAATTCTAGTTCATAACTAGTTCATAACTAGTTCATTTTGATAAAAATATATTTTTATCTTTTCAAATATGGAATTTTTCATCCCAATTCTTTCCAAATCATTTATTATGATTTTACACAAATTACTGATATTTTTAATAATTTTATCAAGGCCCGTACAGTCGATTTCCATAAACGGTCATCGAAATGCACTTACAGCGACCTTTTCCAAATTTGATTTGGACGTAATTCCAAATCCAACTGTTAGATTTCAAATCCCTTATATTCGTCGGAAAGCTCGTTTCAATACGAACCCCAACGGTTCCGGTTTTAGGAGAATCCGACGGTCGGATCTCCCGTAATGTCCATTCGAAGTCAATGGTCGAAATTCGCGAACTGCTGCGGTGCGGCTCGTTCTATTCAGGCCATTATATATAATATATATTTCGTCGATTTCCATTTAAAACGTATTTTATAAATCATTTAAAATTCGTTTTCAAAACGATTTCAACTTCATATTCGATTTCAAATCAAAATTGAATATTCCATATCATTAATATATAAATGATAATATTTTCAAAACATTAGATTTTGAAATCACTTCCTTTTCGATATTCATTATAAAAATGAATAAAATCGATATAAATATCGTGCACGTCAAAATGACGTTAAACTAATCAACACGGCTTTATATATTTCAAATATTTTCGTGTCCATCCCAAATCGGACATCAAAATCAGATTTTGATCTTTTACCGAATATTATTTTAAAATGTTCATTATTTTAAAATAATCGTTATTTTCAAAATATTCATTCTTTCTGAACTGGAATCAGACACAGCCAATTACGATATAATGTTATTTATATGGATTTCATACAACACATGTACCCAACAACAATCAAACACAGTCAACCGTCATTCAGAGTGCATTACACAATTGCATAAGCGTTAAATATAAATAATTAACACTTACGACAGCCTGTCAACCCATCATTGACATTCAACTAAATATTGGGATTAGTGTATGTCCAGTATCATCCCAATACCCGTGTGAAGTTTTCAAACAACAAACACTGATTATTATTTGTGCAGTTGGGCGATGTGTAAAATATATCGTTCCAATCAATATCAGTCAAATGTGTGTACATATACAAATCGTCCGATTTGTAAATGAATATTTATTTAATTCATATACATGTTAAAAATTATATTTTTAACGATAAACTATTTATTTCAACACATGAATATTTTATTTATTCCATTCCACATCACAATCAATTTTCACAACACAATCAAACCAAACAAGTCATCCATGGTTTGTGGACGACGGATGTCGGGTGCTTCTAAGCACCGATCCTTTTTTTTGAAATAAAAAATGTGTGATCTTCTATAAAGAAGAGAGCACACATATATAATAAAAACAATAAAAATACAATAATTCGGTCAACATCTTAATAACGGAACCTAACAATACAACACCAAATAACAGTAATGTATAGGATAGTAGATAGATGAGCTCCGGATAAACCACCGCCCATCATACTTCAATATCGAGTTCCGGCAAAGCCACCATCCAATAAAGAAGTATATATACCCCAATACATGAACAAGGTATAAAAATCTCAATAGAATACAACATCAATAAAAAGAACATCTCCAAAAACCTCTCAATAATAAACTCAAGAGAGAAAATCAAGCACCAGTCCATACAGCTAGACTTCAATCTCCATAGCTAAATTCAGCTACCTGAAACCTGACAGAAACTAGCCAAAAAACATCAGTAACCATCACATATATAAATGGGTTTATGTGCATATTTATATACCTATATATATATATCAAAGAGAATATATATATATATATCAATATAAACATATATCCATTTATATATGTGAAGAAGAAAGAGAAAAAACTAATAACAAATACGATGCCTATTACAACTAAAAAATCTATTGATTCTAAAAAATAAATACAAATTAAATCTAACCTTAGTCAGATACCTTGTAAAAAATAAATCACCAAAAAACTTATAGTGAAAAATAGACATCCAATCCAAACAGAAGTTAACAATCCTGATAATTAAGTTATTAGCAGACACAGAAGTAGAATTGAAAAGTCTCTGATTCCTTTCCGACCAAATGAACCGACTAATTATAGAGACTAAAGAATCCAACACATATCTTTGTCTAGAATTATAAGTAACTCTATAATAATTCCAATAATCAACACAATTGTTAAAGGAAATAGAACTACCAAAAACAAAAATCCTAAAAACCAAAATAAAGATGTAATTAGTATCACTGTAGGAGAAAAGTAAATGATCAACATCCTCATCCAGAAAACTACAGAAACGACACTTACCATCAAACGCAATATGTTTCTTCTTTAACAACTCAATCGTATTAAGCTTCTTATGAATAATCAGCCACATAAAAAACTTAGCTTTAGGAGGAGCATAAGATTTCCAAAGAAACTTAAAAGGAAGCAAAGAAACACCCGAAAAGTTAATAAAATTATACAAAGAATTAACTGAGGACACTGATCTCCTATCTAAATCCCAACTAATAGAATCACTATTCTCATCAAGACGGTAAAGGGCCAACTTAGCTTTAAGAATGGCTAAATGCCTTAACATTTCTCCTTCTAAAATATTATCAAAAGAAAACTCCCACGAGGGATCCAAATCACCTCTATAAACGTCAATAATTAAAGCATTCTTAAAGCAGCAATTATTATAAAGCTCACTAAAAACAATTTTAAGAGGCAAATGGGAAATCCAAGCATCATGCCAAAAGTAAGTAAGATTCCCAGAATGAACAGTCAATTTACACCCTAAAGAAAAAAAATCAAAACATTTCAGAACAGACTTCCAAAAGAACGATAACTTATTAAGACAACTAAGGTTAGAACTAACTATATACTCCCCTCCAGAATAATAAAATTTGTAAATAATATTCTTCCAAGTAGCCGACACATCAGGACATCTAAATCTCCAAAGCCATTTGGCCAACAAAGAAGAATTGAAATTACTCAGATTAATGATCCCCAAGCCACCCTCCTTCTTAGGCTTACAACACACCTCCCAGTTAGCTAAACATTTAAAACTACTACAAATAGAATTACCACTCCAAAGGAAATTGCGCCTTATTCTGTCAATTTTCTCAATAACCCATTGAGGAAATCGATGAACATCCATCCAATAAGTGGGAATTGCAGACAAAACCGAATTGACAAGCACTAATCTACCAGCTCTAGACAAGAATCTATTATTCCAACCCGACAATCTACTATTAATCTTATCAATAATAACTAACCAATCTTCCTTCTTAAGCTTCAAAGGCCTAATCTTAAAACCTAAATAATCAAAGGGAAATTTCATGACAGAACAGTTCAAAGTGCCAGCAACCTGGGAGTCAACATTATCAAGATCGTTAAGGACCATCAAAGCACTCTTATCAAAATTGATTCTAAACCCAGATAACATCTCAAAACAATAAAGAATAAACTTCAAAGCAATAATATGCTTGGGAAGGTGGGAGGAAAATAATAATGTGTCATCTGCAAATTGTAATATAGATAAGTCATTATTAAATTCCTCATTTCCACTATATATTTTAACTAGAAAATAAAATAAAATTAAAACGAGAAGTTCTCACCTTTGGGATCCACTCCGTTAATCTTTATTTCTGAACGGTTTGGATTTGGATTCTTTTTTGGTCGTTGTGTCCTTCACCGTAATCCCAACATAATCTGTTTCACACGATTTTTACATTAAAAATCACATTTTTATTTTAATGCTATATGGATAAAAATCTCATTTTTTTATATCACTATTATATATATAAAAATCATATTTTTATGGCGATGTTTATAATATAAAAATCACATTTTTATTCTAAGGACAAACATATAAAGATCGTATTTTTATCGCTACATGTACATAAAAGTCCTATTTTTATCGTTACTTCACATGGATAAAAATCATATTTTTAATTGGTTATTCCTATGATAAAAATTATATTTTTATCCTATATTATGATATAAAAAATCATATTTTTATTTTCTTTACTTCATTATAAAAATCAAATCTTTATATTCGTTACTTCATAATAAAGATCGAATCTTTATATCATGAAAAATCATATTTTCATTCCAATTCATATAATAATTATCGTGCCATTCAAATAAATAAAAACCCAATTTTTTTATATTCCATTTGCATAAAGAAAAATAAAAAAAATATACTCGTTATATATATATATATATAAATGGATTAATGTCAAGAATAATCCAAAGTTTAACGTGTCTTCCCATAATAATCCCAAGTTTGGATTATTTCTGAATAATCCGAAGTTTGGGGGGTGTCTTTCCATATTGATCCCGATGACCCCCTGACGTGTTATTTTGGGATCAATATGGGGAGACACCCCAAACTTCGGGTTAATATAGGAAGACACAAGTAAATGGGATTAATATGGGAAGGCACCCCCCCCCCCCAAATTTCGGATTATTAAGAAATAATCCAAACTTAGGATTATTATGGTAAGACACATTAAACTTCGGATTATTCTTGGCAATTAATCCAATAAAAATCCATTCTTTTCATTATTAAAAATCTCTACCTTTCATCATTAAAAATCTCGTATAAAGATCAGAATTTTATCTACATAAAATAAAAATAGAAATAAAAAAAACTTACTGATGGATTCGGGGGCGGGGGTGGCGCTCGCTGGAGGTGGAGGAAGGAGAGAGGGGGGGGGGTTGCGCCGCTGACTGGAGGGGGCGGCGACCTGTCCGAGGCGGCGGTGGGCGACTGGTCGGGGTGACGCGGTTAGGGCTCCGGCGGATTTTTCTTTTCTTTTCTTTTTCTTGAAAACTGACGGGAGGCAGGAGTGAGGGGAGTGAGAGTGAGAGAGATTTATGTATAATATTTATTTTTTTATTTAATTTAATTCTCTCAAACAGTTGACTTTCCATTCGAACTCCAAACGGGACCCACGACTGTCGCCCCGAGCTAATTACCCCCATTCCAAACACAATGGGACATGTTTCGTAACCCAATTCGACTGTTATGATCAGTTTCTGTTTAAATTAAAATATAAATCATTATATATGTAATTTAAACATATATTTCAATTTAATGGGGCCACATACTGAGTCCAAAAATTCTAGAAAAATTATTCTAGCTATGTTTTGATGATATGGTCCTAACAAAACTAATTTCGTCGAATTTGAAGACCGTTTGAAAAACGGTCATTTTCTGGTCGATCCAAATCGACTGAAATTGACAAAACACGTTTACTTTTGCCACACTCACATATTAATCCCAAAAATTATGAATTTTGGAAACTAGCAATAACTTGACATCTCGGATCCAACAAAAGTAGTTTCGTCAAAAACGAAGGTCGTTTGCAAAATTTCCACTTTTAAGGGCTATATTTTCCATAGCGACTATTCTGAATTTTCAACTCGACATAACTTTTTATTCCCGCTATGAAATTTCAATTTTTCGGATTCGTTGGAAAGATATTTTCAAACAGATTCAAATATTTCTGTTTTCGCTAAAATCTGGTTTATTTTGAATCATGTGCATTCATTTGAAATCTGAAATCTGAAATCGAAATTTCAAACTACCGCACCATTTCTAGTTCCTTTTATAATTAAAATAAATATTTATATTCTAATTTCGATTTATATAAATATAAACGTTCTAATTCTGTTCAAATTAAATGTCTAGTTGTTATTATTTAAAATAATTCATTTTAAATATTCAAAATTCATTAAAATTGCCAAAATAAAAATTTTAAATTAGTTCTGATTTTATGGGTTGTTACAATCTCCCTCACTTAAAATCTTTTCGTCATCGAAAAGGAACGGAGCTGAAAGTTGTTTAACTAACCAACTCAACTTTCATTCTTCAACTTTTCAGTTTCTAATAATTTTCAAATTCTTCAAAAATTTGGCTAACACCCTAAATTTTCGAAAATTTTCGACATAACCTCCTTTATACGGGGAGCACGGGAAAATCCCCAAACCGCCACACATCCCTCTCATCTCAAAAAGAAAAAAACACTAAGCGGCTAGCCAATCGGCTTATAAAATCATCCAAACCCAATAAGTTAGTAAACATGTACCTATTTGTCGGGCATACAATTTTATTCCTCTTCTCTAGCCTCCTTGCTATGACCTGTTCAATGTATATACATGTATATGCATGAAATTTCAAACAATTTTCAATTCAGTTCAATATTTTTGTTCAATTTGGCTAAATTAACTTTCATTCACAAATTGGTTTCAACAATTCTATTAGTCAAACTAATAATCAAACAACACAATCAGCAATCAACTAGTTGATTATCGTTTCAAACACATACCTTTAATATATATATATATATATATATATATATATACTAAAAATCCATTTTTGATGCCAAATCACAACAATAAACCCTATCTAGTTTTGGTTCTCACACCAGCCATTTGGAAATATATAAATATCTCACTTTCGAAACCCGAACACAAATACTGATAATGGTGCAGCATCATCCCCAGGCGACTAGAATGTGATTCTATATCTATCCATTATATTAAAACTTCGAATACACGTTTGCAAGGCGTATATACAAAATCTTTATATACTGGATTGTCCAAATTCAATATAAAATAAATATTCAAATACGTATGAGATGGTTTAAATTTTCAAAACAAATTTTGTTTTTATTTTTATTTTGAAAACACTGCTCTTCACACTCGTTCTAGGATACTACTGATCCTATCTCCAACGAGCCATTCTCATTGGATATTGCTAATCCAATCTCTGATGAATTCTTTCGTTCGGTTCTAATATGTCTTGTTCTCTAGCTCTGTAAACCAAAGCTCTGATACCAAACTGTGACGACCGGAACTTCCCCGATCTCCGAAGAGAAGACAAAGAACGGATTATCTGAGAACACAACAAATCAGAACACAAACAGAAGAACATTTCATTGCTTACTACAACAATTTATATCAGAGTACAAGAATATACAGAGTATGAACAAATAAAATACATTCGATAAATATCAGAGATTACAATACATTACATAGCAGCGGAAAAATAATACAATACACAACTGAAAGAGATAAACATATACAAAGCTTTCCGAATATCGTTCTAGCTGTAAACCAGGATCCTGTGAATATAAATTTGCAAAATCAAAACTACTAGCTGCCCGAGTGGAAAATAGGGGCACCCAGAGTTTAGGTTAAAACAATAAACTCCAGGTTAGTCATGTGACTGGCATGAGAACTAAAATAGTTATTTAAAACTTTACTTTAAAATGGAGTAAATCAAGGGACCACACCATATAACACGGAACGAGTTTCCTCCCAAGAATACCAGTGCATATAACAAAACAGCGCAATGCTTTTTGGAAAAATGAAGCTATTATAAGACTCAGGTCCCATCACATAATGCAACGCAAGCCGGATGATAGAGTTTTACCTTATAATAGCCAAACATGCTTGGTACGTTTAAAACAAAACATTTTGATACTATTATATGGTAAAGTGTATGAAAACAACTTCAAATATAAATGTATCAATTATAGACGACATAATGCCCCATCCCACTATGTCGCCATACTTGGCTCTACAAATAAAACCGAAATGTCACGTACTGGAAATTGGATTTCCGTCATGAGTCGAGGCAAGGGATGGCTCCTCACCGATTCGAGATACTCTAGCAAATGTCTCAAGATTCGGACGCTGGCGAACCCTTGGATCTTCAGGGCCGGTCCACACATAGCGGATTAGTTATACTTGAACACACGTTTCCCGGTCCTATCGGACCTATCCATCGGCTCCGTAGAGAACGATATATCTGAGGCGCCTCACATTCCAACAACCACACAGGTAAAAATAATATAAATGTCAGGGCGCGAAAAACCCTGTCACCACCCATAGCTAGAAAGAAATGTCGTGCATTCCCTGCAGTCACGATCCCGTTTTTGACTCATACCGATGTGTGAGGTTCGCGAATTAATGCTATACACAAAGCTATGCCACACAGGCCGTGCTTTGATCATCAACCACAAGACTCTGCTTTTCAACAGAAGCCTTGATCATTTGCATCTCAGCATGCCACACAAGCAATTCACGTCATGCGACTGTTGTCTATCGATATATAACCTCTGAGCTCGTATGTCTCAGAGAAGAGCGTTAAGCAAGAGAATAAATTCTCTGCCGCCAAACAGATATATATTTAATAGAAATCAATCAACACAATAAAATCCAATGTCAGACACACAGTCCATTTACAAGTTCGTTTTGGGTCTGAACGAAACCTGAGACACCTTATTCCTCGTCCCATATGTCCAACACTGGAGAGAGGTCCTCGCATATCCGGTCGATCTCCAAGTACGTCCGGACAATCACCACTTATTACCTCGCCTTGGGTGTACAGCCCAAAAAAGACACCAGTAATCATCCAAACGATGTGAAGACCTCCGGTCTTCGACCTCCGGTCTTCGACCTCCGTCTTCATCGTCGAATCAGTTATTCAGAATGGTATAAACGCGACTTTTTCGAATAACTGACGTATAGAATAAACAAGTGTTATAAAAACACAACATACGCCTCATTCCAATTCAGAATATTCTTTTATTCAAATATTCATATCATTTGGGAAAGTTCCCATTAATTTTATCAAAGATAAATTCTTTTAAATTTATTATTTAATCTTCCTTTGGATATCATTCAAACCATATTAAGGTTTTCCAAACTAGTCGGGATTAACGCACCTTACCGAAGTAATCATTTATTTAATTTCCCAATCCCAACCTATTCATCCCATGGAGCAAAACTGGTATTACTCCATAACTAACACCATGGTGTTATCGGTAAATTTAATTACCATTTCCAGTTCAAATATAATTAAAGATTTATCTATCGCTTGGAGCAAAACTGGTATTACTCCATAACTAACACCACGGTGTTATCGGTAAATTTAATTAACATTTCCAGTTCAAATATAATTAAAGATTTAACTATCGCTTGGAGCAAAACTGGTGATACTCCACTCTCGATCATTTCCCAAATTTGATAATTTAAATTATCAATTCACATTTCAATCTAATTAAAGATTCATTAAAACTCCACTTAGTTTTAATCTACCCAAAAATCAATATTAATGATTATTTAATTTTGTAAACACAAACATGTCGCATCGACAATCTGCACCGTACTATTGATTTCTGCCGATATATAACCTCTAAGCTCGTACGTCTCAGAGTAGGGATGTAACACCCCGTATTTTCTGAGAATATTAAAATAACAAATTAAAGAATAATTTATTTGAAAAGGAGGAATGAGAAAAGAATGATGTTTAACATTGTTCTAAGGCTTGTAAGCAAAAGACTTAGTAGCTCATTTGGTTAGAACATGTGACTTGCATGTAAGAGGTACAGAGTTTGATCCCCGCCAGCGCCATATTTTTGTTTTAGGGGAATGGCTAAAAAGTGGCTTAGTGTGAACGCAGTTCAAAAAGTGGTTTAGTGTGAAAATGGTTAATTATGAAGTAGTTGTTAAGCCATGAAGTTTGTATGCATATGAGAGAGAGATATATAGATATATATAAAAATTAAATAAATAAATATTCAAAAAAGTTCAAAATAGCGAATCAGGAGGGGTAATAGCCGAACCGCACCATTTTTGGAGTCGACCGAGCCCCGCTGGGTCGACCAGAGGTAAATCCAGGGTGTTTGGCAGCCAACCCGTGGCCCGATTCGCCCTAAGGGCTGATATGGCATCTGAGTGGTCCAGATCAGTTCTAGGGTTAATCCTAAGGCCTAAATAACTTCCTACACCTATATATACACCCTAAGTCCTAACCCTAATTCATAAATATTATCTATGACACCATTATGCTGTCAAATTCTCTTTTAAACCCTAGCTGCCGCCTCTAAATCAAATCCCAAGTGTTCAACTTCAACTCAAATTAAAGATTAGAGCTTCTACAACAATTCAAGAAGATAAATCAGCAACACCGCAATGTTTCTACACCAATTTCAGTGCATAATTCTATTCTTTAACCACGAAAGGTGAGTACGGTGATTTTCACAATATAATGGGATTAAAAGTAACACGATGAAGTTGTAAAGAGGATTCATATGTATGTATGTAATTTAAATCTCATCCAAGTCTTCAACTTTTTGATTCATGTCATCATATGCCTATGTTTCTATGTAAAGTTCATACCTTTATCAGTTTATTCATGTTGAATCTGTCATTATGCCTCAATGCTAGTTTACATGCCCCTTTATTTCATGATGTTGTGTTAATTCCAATTTTCTATGATTTGATTCTCTCTTTTTATCCCTATTCCTTTTATTTTTGGATCTAGGCTACCTTCGAGCCTATGTTAAAAATACGCGCGAATGCAAATACGTGGGAACAATGGGAATATGGAAAATTGGATATTATTGGATATTTTGGATAATTGGATAATATGTGAAATTGGCATATTTGGGTATGAATTACATGGAATTGATGAAATTGCCTATAATTGTAAATTTGTAATTGAGGCTAATTAGTATGTAATTAGTGACAATTTGGAATAGGAAATATTATAAACATGATTATATGTTTAATTGGATATACATGACATGAAAATTGGGTATGGGTGAAATACTATTATTAATAAACCTTTGACACGAGGTTAGACGCAATTGTGGCGTAAGACTGCCCGGAACCGCCCGGCAAATCCAGCTGCCGCAATTGGACGTCAAATGTGAGAGGTCAAAGGAATGAATTGTAGGCGCAACGGTTAATGACACGAGGTTAGACCCGGTTTGTGGCGTAAGACTGCCCGGAACCGCCCGGCAAATCCAGCGGCCATAAAGCGTTCGGTGTAATGTGGGTGGTCATGCATCGTTCGTCATAAGGAATGAATTAAGGAATACTAAACATAATAAGACATGGGTATGGTTAGAGGGTTAAGTGGGGTGACATGTAAATATGGACTTAATCGGTATAAGATAAGACATGTAAATTATGACATGTAAGTATGGACTTAACCATAACATGTGTAAGACATGGACATTTATTAAATGGTTAAGTGGGAGAAAAACCTAGTGGGGACAAAGCATAGGTGGGAGGCTTGTGTCGGATGGGGGACCCGTTTCAACCAGTAACCCGTTTGAGTATCTAATTGGGCCCAGTACTAGGCCGGGGTTAGGGCACGCTTACTGGACTTGAATGTAAGAGGTCAAAACGTGAATATCGGTGGCAACGCAAGTCCAACGGGTTCATGTGCGTGCATGGGTCCGGGCTGGTAGGTAAGACGTTGTTGCATCGTGTAGGTATGGCCGTGCATTTTATGTTGGTATCGGGGTTGCCACTTTGGGGAGTGATACACCCCACTGTGGGGCCAGCACGGGTGCCTATGGGGTTTAGGGAGCCGATCGAATGGGTAGGGTAAGGGTACCTTAGCGGTGGTAGGAGCAAGCCGGCACCTACGATAGCAGCTAGGTTCAAGTAACTACCAAGTTTGTCATGTGGGTACAGTTAGTGGGAAGGGATCAACCATTAGTAAATAGAGACTAGTAGATGTGCGGTGTAATTTAGTAATGTGGTGTAACTTAGCAAAAGTGCGGTGTAACAAAATACATGTTGGTTGAGTTGGATAGTCCTTTGGGTGCTAGTCTGATGTTGACTTCGGTCTTCAGGGTTAGTACTTGGAGGGTTGTTCGCTTAGCCAAGGTGGAGGATTGTCTTAGTACTTAGGAACATAATCATCTTGTCCATCCTTTTTATCTACCTTATCTATTTTACAGCCATATCATGATGCCTATTTATGTCTTGATCATTTACCTTACCTATTATTTGTTAAAATTATTGGACTCGCCAGACTTTATGTCTGACTCATTTTGTTTCCACCTCTTTTCTTTCCTCCCCCCCCTAAGGTTTGCAAGGAGGGAATACTACAGCTTAGTGCCGATTTCTTTCAGTTGCTTGAAAAGAGTAGATGTATCGCTTTGGACTCTCTCATCTTTATGGCTTTGCTTATGCTCAGTGGAGATTTATGCATTTATGTTATTTAAGTATTTGCTTCTTTATGTACTTTGAAGTTTTTGGAAAAGACAATTGATCATGTTGTAATGGTTTTTGGTGACTACTTATGTAAGCTTGTTTTGAAGTTATGATGCTATAAAATAAGTTTTATCTTCCGCTGTGTTTTATTTATTTATTCTTGTAATTTATCTATTCTATACTACTATAACGCTTCATGACATTAATGCATTCCCTTTGTGAGTGACATTAATGGCCATGGGGTGTTACACGTGGTATCATAGCTATGGTTACAAGGACAGATAAAAAGTTTTGAAAAGTGTTTCCAAAAGTATTATTTTCATAGAAAGTATTTTCAAAAACTTGTTTTAAAGAAGCTATTTTCAAGGAAAGTTTACTTTAAAGAGCATTATCCCCGCAAGCCATACATCTCTCTTTCGCTTCCCTTGTTTTGAAACTCTTTCTTATTCTCTTCAGCATGTCTGGAGCATCTGAGATACCAGAGGGTGTTCATGTACCCGGTTGGTTTCGTCAATATCTCGAGGCTAGGGCCGTTGCCGCGGGTCTGGCCGACGTTCCTCCTCCTCCTCCCCCAGCTCTGGTCATTCCTCCGCGTGGAGATGTTTTCTCCAAGATATGTAAAGACTTTCGTTCGATGGGTGGAAAACCTTTTAGTGGGTCTGAAACATTCGTTGAAGCTAGAAATTAGTTGAAAGAAGTGGAGGATCTGTTTGGCATTTTCGATTTGGACGATTGTAAGATGGTCCAATTGGCTGCCTTGTTGATGAAGGACGAAGCTTCGTTTTGGTGGGAGGTTACTAATGGAGAGCGTGCTGTAGAGACGTGGGCAGATTTTAGGGGAAGGTTTGAGTTGAAATTCTTTTCTCAAGCTAAGGAGAGTATGTACATGGAGAGGTTCTTGACATTGAAGCAGAAAAACTTGACCGTGAAGGAGTATGTGACCGAATTTAATAAATTGGCGAGATTTGGGCTAGAGTTGGTGAATATGCCTCACAAGAAGATCTTGAGGTTTGCAAAGGGCCTAAATGAACCGCTTCACAGTTTGGCTATGTCCCACATTCCAATGGGGGCTACGTATGAAAAGCTTGTTGATATGGCATACATGCATGAAGAAGAGAAGGGTGTAAGTACTTTTAGGCCGCAAGATAAGAAGGAGGATCCAAAGAAAGCCCAACAACAACAGAAAGGTGGTAAAGAAAAGAGGAAGTGTCACAACTGTGGGATACCCGGCCATTTGAAGAAAGACTGTAGGAAGAAGAAGAAGTTCACTTGTTATCATTGTGGTGATCCAGGTCATGCTGTTAAGGACTGTCCTAAGAAGCAAGGGCAGAGGGCAGGTTCTACTTCGGGAGGGCAGGTTCATGCTCTCATGGCTCCGGGGCAGGAAGAAGGTAGAAAAATTTCTGTCGAAAGTTTGATTTTCTTGTTTGAACATCTTGTCCATACTTTATTCGATTCTGGCGCATCACATTCGTTTATCTCTACATCATTAGTTGAAACACTGCACTGAAATACTAGTCTCGTTGTGGATCCTATTGTAGTCTCAAATCCAATTGGTGGGTCGGCTCATTTATCCATGGTTTGTAGGGATTTGGGATTGTCTATCTTAGGCGCTGATTTCGAATGTAATGCTTTTGTGCTTGTTTTCATGGGCTATGGGTTGATTCTAGGGATGGATTGGCTAGCCAGACATGGTGCCATCCTAGATTGTGAACGAAGGGTAGTAAAATTGTTGACTCATAGTGGAAAGACCCTTGATATTTCTTGTGACCCTAGAGGATCGGTGATGCTTAGTTATCTTGAGTCACTTGACGCATCCAATGATGATTTACATTCTATTCGTATAGTCCGTGAATATGTTGATGTCTTCGATGAGGTGAGTGGTCTACCCCCAAAATGTGAGATAGACTTTCGTATTTATCTTGTAGACAATGCAAAACCCGTATCTCTGCCAGTACGCCACATGGCTCCTCGTGAGAGGAGGGAACTCAATAAGTAAGTAGGGGAGTTGCTTGAGAAGGGGTTCATAAGACGTAGTATATCGGAGTGGGGTGCTCCAGTAGTATTTTCCACGAAGGCGGATGAGTCCCTTAGACTTTGTGTGGACTATAGAGAACTTAATAAGCTTACTAAGAAGAATAGGCACCCACTGCGGAGGATTGACGATCTCTTCGATCAGTTAGTTGGCGCCTTAGTGTTTTCGCAGTTGGACTTAGCCACTGGTTTCCATCAGTTGAGAGTGGTTGAGGATAGCATAGACAAGACTGCCTTTAGGGCTCCGGACGGTTTCTATGAGTGGCTTGTGATGTCCTTCGGTTTGACAAACGCCCCCACATACTTTGTTGACTTGATGAGTAGGGTGTTTAGGGAGTACCTTAATAAATTCGTGGTGGTCTTGGTGGATGACATCTTGATCTTTTCTAAGAATGAGGAAGAGCATGCCCTACATCTTAGGGAAGTGTTGGAGATCCTTCGAGTGCATAACCTTAAAGCTAAATTTTCTAAATGTCACTTTTGGAGGAAGGAAGTGCGATTCTTAGTGCATGTGGTTTCCAAAGAAGGGATAGCTGTGGATCCCGCGAAGGTGGTGGCCATCCAAGATTGGAAGGTCCCTAAAAATGCTACCGAGGTGAGGAGTTTCTTGGGGTTGGCTGGCTATATAGGAAGTTTATCAAGGACTTCGCAAAGATATCATCCCCATTGACATGCTTGACGAAGAAGAACCTAGCTTTCACATGGGACGTAGATTGTGATGGTGCGTTCCAATGTTTAACGAGAGCTTTGACCACAGCCCAAGTCTTAGTGTTGCCAGATGGGAGTAAGCCATTTATCATTTATACCGATGCTTGTGGGACAGGACTAGGCGCAGTCTTAATGCAAGAGGGGAGGGTAATAGCCTATAGAGGAAGGCAGTTGAGAGTGCATGAGAAAAATTACCCTACACATGACCTAGAGTTAGCCGCTATTGTTTTCGCGCTTAAGTCTTGGCGCCATTATCTTCTTGGCGAGAATTTCGAATTGTTTACAGACCACAAATCACTAAAATACTTGTTCTCTCAGAAGGAATTGAACTTAAGGCAGCAAAGGTGGATGGAATTCTTAGCGTACTACGATTTCGAGATAGCATATACCCTTGGCATGGGTAACGTGGTGACAAACGCCTTAAGTAGGAAAAGGTTATCCTTGAGTCCGTTGCTTGTTGAGCGGCGAAGCTTAGAGTTTATCTCTACGTTTGACTTTAGACCTTCCATTGACTTTGTACCCGGTTTGCTAGCATCCTTAGAGGTCAGATCTACGCTTTTGGGACGGATTGGTGAGGCACAGCGAGATGACCCACAATTGGTTGAGTTAGTAGAGAAGCTCATAAAGGGGGAGTCATCGAGCCATCTCAGTAGGTATACCCTAGATGATAAGGGTTGGTTACGTAGGGACGGTAGATTTTGTGTACCACGAGACGAGAACGTGAGGAAGACCATTCTTGATGATGCACTTCATTCGAAGATGACCATTCATCCCGGCGGGGACAAGATGTACATGGACATGAGACGAGTTTACTTTTGGGCCGGTATGAAGAGGGATGTGGCCGAGTTTGTCGCTAGATGCTTGGTGTGCCAACATGTAAAAGCAGAGCAAAAGAAGCCCGGTGGGTTGCTTCACCCATTGGAGGTCCAACAATGGAAGTTGGAGAGTGTCTCGATGGACTTTGTTAATGGGTTACCAAGATCGAGGAAGGGTAATATGGGGATTTGGGTCGTGGTAGACAGACTTACTAAGAGCGCCCATTTCATTCCCGTGAAGAGTAAGAGGACTGCTCCATGGTTAGCCTCTGTATACATTCGAGAGATAGTTCGTTTGCACGGTGTTCCTTCTAGCGTAGTGAGTGATCGTGATCCTATCTTTACTAGCAAGTTTTGGAAGAGCTTGCTTAGAGAGGTAGAAATAGAGCGTGATGCGATGATTCGACGAGCTCCTATATGCATTCTTGGGTCGGAGATTAAGAAGTTGAGGAATCGAGAGGTCAAGCTAGTCAAAGTGCAATGGGGAGATGATGAGAGCGACGCTACTTAGGAGACGAAAGAGAAGATGTGTTCATTGTACCCTTTTCTTTTTGAGGGTATGCCTTTTAATTTCTCCTTTATCGCTTAGCTTGTACTTGTTCTATCTTTAGTATGTCCTCTCACTAGTATCTTTGACCTTTAGATAGGGTAGTCCTATGGTTGAAACATGTGTTTGAGACATGTTATGTATGGTGGATGCATGTGGATGCAAGTGTTTGCTAGTGGTTGCTCGTGGATGCATATACACACTTTAGGCACTAGATCGGCTCAGTCACTTTCATATTGCATATTGCATATAAATGGATGTATTTAGTAAAATGAATGTACGTTGAATGTGTGTATCATATGGATGTTGCATTTAAATGAATGGTTGTGCACACATGTAGTAACGATATGTATAGGGTTCTTTGCATACATGATGGATACATGGCACTATCATTATTTGCATTAAGGAGGTCGACTGAATCAGTGGACCGCCTGATTTTGCATTAGTATACGGACATATAAACACACTATGCATATGTACATGAAAAGCATTAGAAATCTTTTAAGGACCATGGTTGCTAGTGGTTAATGGTTGAGTAGATGGATGATTGGATGGTAGGATACGTTCTTCTTGACTTAGAGATTTCGAGGACGAAATCATTTAAGTAGGGGAGAATGTAACACCCCGTATTTTCTGAGAATATTAAAATAACAAATTAAAGAATAATTTATTTGAAAAAGAGGAATGAGAAAAGAATGATGTTTAGCATTGTTCTAAGATTTGTAAGCAAAAGACTTAGTAGCTCATTTGGTTAGAACATGTGACTTGCATACAAGAGGTACGGAGTTCGATCCTCGCCAACCCCATATTTTTATTTTAGGGGAATGGCTAAAAAGTGGCTTAGTGTGAACGCAGTTCAAAAAGTGGTTTAGTGTGAAAATGGTTAATTATGAAGAAGTTATTAAGCCATGAAGTTTGTATGCATATGAGAGAAATATATATAGACACTACAAGAAAAACTGCATATAGCAGCGGCAGAATCCGCTTCTAATCCGTCGCTATATTAGCTTTAGCGACGGATTTCCTGCATAACTTGGTGGTCGGTAAAAACCATGACAGTAATTGTGTCAGATTTTGCGACGGACTTCAGCATTAGTTTTCCGACAATTTTCCGTCATTTTACTAATTATATAATAGAAATAAAATTTTATTTATCATTTTAATTTTAATTTATATACTGACTGTTTACCAACGGATAATTAATTTATAATGAAATATTATTTAAAAAAGAAGTGGGTAAACCCTCACTAATTGGCAAGTGATTAGCGACGAAAAAGGAAAATGAAGAAAACTTAATCTCACTTTTTTGTTGGTAATTCGTCGCTATTCCCCTTCTGCTTTACCTATATATATATATATATATATATATATATATATATAACTAACACCATTTAATTGTGAATGCTAAAATAAATAATATATTAAAAAAACAAAGTTAAATTAGCTAACAATATTAATTTAGAACTAAAAAGAACATTCATAATCACATTAAAAAACCCACAACATCCACAATCCTTCATCAATTCATACACCAAGCTGAATTATGAACAACAAAACCATTCAGTTGGTGCTAACGTTATCGCAAATACAAACATATATCATCCATAACCATACTAAAACCACATAACGCCATATTTACATCAAAATAAGTCTAACTAACATACCCAACCAGCTTATGAAGATGATGACAATGAAGTCACAAGCAAACGAAAACCGAAGACGAACGCAGAACTCTGCATAGAACCAATAACATAAGAAAGAAAGCTGCTTTTAAATTGTAGAACTTTTGTATTTGTATTTGCACACGGGACACCTGAATTATAAACCTAGAAGGATCTCTATAAGAAATGTAAACGTCATAGCAGTAAACCTAAAGAAGCTAATAAGATTATTTAACTAAATGTTCCGCAACATGTAAATAAACATGAAAAGAATATCGCTTTATTTGTTGATCTCTAGATTCCTTCGCGAAAAGTAAGAGCTCCTGAACCATTGATGCACAAAGTTCTTCAAGTTTAGGACTTAGTGTACTGGCTATAGATGATGATTCCTGCTCAACAATATATTTTTCTTCAGAATGTTAGCTGTATGAGTACGAATGTTTCTAAAAGAAGTCTCAACATAAAAATCAAGTCAAATAATGTTTGTTCACATGATAATCAGGACAAATATTACAGAACAACATAGAAGGGCAGACTTTCTGCGTTCATACAATAGTAGTGCATGGGAAGTTGTTCAATTTCTGAGAATATGATGTCAAAATTGTGTATTGAATATACTGTCATGCTTTGAATATGCATTTCAAATCATGGGAAATATCTAGTCAGTTGTAGTAGTTTCATTAGATATAATGATTGATGGATCCTAATGTTCTACAATATAATTGCATCATTTTAAAATGTATGCAATGCTTTGTATGGAACAGCTTTCATTTGGTCAGGTGTCTTCTTATTTGTTGATCATGGTAAACAAAATTTGACCCAAGTGTTGCTTCTCAAAATGGTAACACTATGATTCCAGTTTATTACAAACTATCATATCCCAAAATCAAATAAGTTCAAATATCCAGTAATACTTGAAAACCACTGCTAAAGCTAAAGAATGTAATAATGTTCATATATGCACTGAATATCAGAAAGAAATTGTATGGAGCAACAACGTTATCCACACAGAATGGTAATGTTAGAACCTATATAACCTAAAGGCATAGTTGGAGGCTTTGGAGCACTGGAAAAGTGAAAGGATAATTGGATCATTTATACAAATACATTATGTGCATACAAATATGGATGAAGACCAAAGTGAAAGAAAACACTGATATCTACATATACAGTCTACTACTTGTCCATGGACTTCAAAACATGAACTAAAACCTGAGATCTAATAAAACTGTCGATCTAAATGCATGCAAACTTGTTAGCAACATAGGTAAGAGCCTGTAATTTTCTGGTAATCCTAGAACAAAAAAGAAAACAACGACTAAATCAAAACATACTGAAGATTAAAAGATAGAACCCCACAACTGAAAGACCGAACTATAAAAATATATCCACACAGGTAAGACCAAAAGAATACAAACCAGAAAAACCCCCTACAGCTGTTTCTAGTCTCGAATTAGGGCGGTTTTCGGCATATAGTTCAACCGAGCAGCAACCTGAAGAAAAAGGTCTTCGCACTAGATCCAGCCTCCTAGGGATCATCAGGACCGACGAGATGAAAATTAGGGTTGAGTGGTGAGCTTGCGCGAGGTCACAGGCAAGGTGAAAACTAGTAAAGGAGGATGAGAGATGGAGTAAAGAAGTGAGGCGAGATGGAGAAGGAGGTGATCAAAAGAGAAAAGGGGGCGGCTTAAAGATGGAGCCAGTCGCAATTTTCCATGACCTAACGAAAGCTTTCAATCTTTAGTATCTCTCTTATCTGAATTTGAACGAGATAACGTGAAGCTTTATTTTGGGAACTTGTGGAGCGGGAAACGAAAGTTAAGGCGGCAAAAAGTAAAATTTATTTACTGCTCCGCCTGAATTTCAAATTTATCATTATTTAAATAGTTTTAAGTATCGTTTATCAATTAAACGTTGATTATCATTTGTTGGTTATAACAAAACATATCGCATCTCGTCCATTATCAATTTTATTATTAATTATTAAATACTTAGTATATTATCAACTATGAATCAATCAATACTTATTAGATGTTAAATATTGTATTATGAACAATAAATATTCGTTATAATGATTAATTTTTATTGTTAATTAATACTTACTAAACATTAATCTTACTTATTTCATAAGTATTAATAGTTAATTAGTTAACAGCAATTATTTAGAATTAATTAGTAAAAGAAAGTCATTGAAAAGCTAACACTTATTCAGTAATGGTTAATTATAAATAGTTGTTTATTATTTTTTAATTGTAATTGAACATTAACTAGTATAACCGCATAACGGTGGAAAAACCGACTTTGTAATGCTACAAGATAAAAGAATTTGTTTTGCTCATGTTTTTTAATTCTTTAAAACTACACATGAATCACGGTATATAGAAGAAAAATTACATATATTATTAAAAACTTAAAATAATTATTTTAAGCAATCATGTAAACACAAAGATTTAATACACAAATAAATATTTATGAAAATTGTCGCATTTAATTAGTGTAATTTATCAATTACATATGAAGGATTTTAAAGCAAAAAAGGTGTACATTTTCTATTTGAAAAATTGCTAGCTAATTCAAACATTTTCATAACTGTGGACAAAACTAGATTGATCTACAAAATTACATCTATAATTCACTATTGAAATTTTAAATTTAAATTAAGGTGAATCTATCAGACAAATCAGTTTGGGTTTGCAGTAGTTATATGTATTATAACGTGTCAAACATGGAACGTTGGCCTAATTGTATATAAAATGATGGTTGTACGCCAAAAAATTTAAAAAAAAATGAAGAAATTGAAGATTCACATAAAAAACAAACAATATTTAAGAAAAAATAGTGTGGATATTAATTAATAACGTCCACGTGTAGATTATAATGTCATACAGAATTATTTGGATTTAAAAAATATTTCCTTTTGCTAGCTCATTGGGTAATCTTGAATTCATATTGAAAATTTGATGAATGTAAAATTATGTGTAAACATTAAATTTGATTGACTTCATGAAAATTATCTACTTAATATGATTGCTATCGATTTCATATTGAAAATTATCTACTTTTTGAAAACTATCTACCAAAACATAACAAAAGGAAATACATAATGTATATACAGTGGTATATATGGATTCTCATTAATGCTCATAAATAATTGCATAAATTGGCCAAAAAACAGAAAGTGTAACTGAAATATTTCATATGCTTCGTTATAATTTTCTAAATCTAATTTAGGGAACATTTTGTAGTTAGATGATTAGAAAATACGTTCAAAAAATGCTAAAAAAGGAAATACAATATTGACAACCAATGATACCATACGTTAATGGCAAAAAATTATCTACTTTATGAAAACTATCTACCGAAACATAACTGAAGGAAATACATAATGTATATACAATGGTATATTTGGATTCTCATTAATGCTCATAAATAAATGCATAAATAGGCCAAAAACAGAAGGTGTAACTGGAATATTTCATATGCTTTGTTATATTTTTCTAAATCTAATTTAGGGAACATTACGTTGTAGTTAGATGATTAGAAAATACGTTCAAAAAAATGCTAAAAAACGAAATACAATATTGACAACCAATGATACCATACGTTAATGGCAAAAAATTATCTACTTTATGAAAACTATCTACCCAAACATAACGAAAGGAAATATATAATGTATATACAATGGCATATTTGGATTCTCATTAATGCTCATAAATAAATGCATAAATAGGCCAAAAACAGAAGGTGTAACTGGAATATTTCTTATGCTTTGTTATTTTTTCTAAATCTAATTTAGCGAACATTACGTTGTAATTAGATGATTAGAAAATACTTTCAAAAAATGCTAAAAGAGAAAATACAATATTGACAACCAATGATACCATACGTTAATGGCAAAAGATCATAAAACGTTTGATTTAAAATTTTGAGTCATTATAAAATTTTGAAGTAATTAATTGCTCATCTTAGTAATTACATATGAACGATTTTAAAGAAAAAAAGGTGTACATTTTCTATTTGAAAATTTGCTAGCTAATTCAAACATTTTCATAACTGTGGACAAAACTAGATTGATCTACAAAATTACGTCTATAATTCACTATTGAAATTTTAATTTTAAATTAAGGTGAATCTATCAGACAAATCAGTTTGGGTTTGCAGTAGTTATATGTATTATAACGTATCAAACATGGAATGTTGGCCTAATTGTATATAAAATGATGGTTGTACACCAAAAATTTCAAAAAATGAAGAAATTGAAGATTTACATAAAAAACAAACAATATTTAAGAAAAAATAGTGTGGATATAACGTCCTTGAGTAGATTATAATGTCATACAGAATTATTTGGATTTAAAAAATATTTCCTTTTGCTAGCTCATTGGGTAATCTTGAATTCATATTGAAAATTTAAATTACTTCTAATAGTTATTTAAATTGAAGATTCAGCATTAACTATTGAATTTTATTTACTTCTAATAGTTATTATTTATTATTAATTACTAATGTATTATTAACAATAATTACTTAAAATTTAAATTTAATAATTAATTACTAAGTAATAACACAAATTTAAAATATTTAATAAATAAAAAATATAAAAGTTCGTTTCAAATCTCTTGGAAAACTGCAGGAAAATAGCTTCAAAATTATGTCGACGGTAATCCGACTCTATTAGCAAAGGAATTTAGCGTCAAATATTATATGACGGTAAAGAGTTGCAATTTCCATTGATTTAGCGACAGAATTAGTATTCGACGGTAATAATTTATAATAAGATGACATATAAAATCCAAAATATTTTCTCTTACAAAGCCCACGGAAATCCGCCGCTAATTAGCGACGGAATTTTCCGTTGCTAAAAATCTGTCGCTAATCTCGGTTTTTCTTGTAGTGAGATATATATAAAAATTAAATAAATAAATATTCAAAAAAAATTCAAAACAGCGAATCAGGAGGGGGAATAGCCGAGCCGCACCATTTTTGGAGTCGATCCGAGTCCCGTTGGGTCGACTAGAGGTCAATCCTGGGTGTTTGGCTGCCAACCCGTGGCCCGATTCGCCCTATGGGCTAATATGGCATCTGAGTGGTCCAGATCAGCTCTAGGGTTAATCCTAAGGCCTAAATAACTTCCTATACCTATATATACACCCTAAGACCTAACCCTAATTCATAAATATTATCTATGACACCATTATGCTATCAAATTCTCTCTTAAACCCTAGACGCCGCCTCTAAATCAAATCTCAAGTGTTCAACTCAAATTAAAGATTAGAGCTTCCACAACAATTCAAGAAGATAAATCAGCAACACCGCAACGTTTCTACACCAATTTCAGTGCATAATTCTATTCTTTAACTACGAAAGGTGAGTACGGTGATTTTCATAATATAATGGGATTAAAAGTAACATGATGAAGTTGTAAAGAGGATTCATATGTATGTATGTAATTTAAATCTCATCCAAGTCTTCACCTTTTTGATTCATGTCATCATATGCCTATGTTTCTATGTAAAGTTCATACCTTTATCAGTTTATTCATGTAGAATCTGTCATTATGCCTCTATGCCAGTTTACATGCCCCTTTATTTCAAGATGTTGTGTTAATTCTAATTTTCTGTGATTTGATTCTCTCTTCTTATCCTTATTCCTTTTATTTTTGGATCTAGGCTACCTTCGAACCTATGTTAAAAATATGCGCGAATGCAAATACGTGGGAACGATGGGAATATGTGAAATATGGAAAATTGGATATTACTGGATATTTTGGATAATTGGATAATATGTGAAATTGGCATTTTTGGGTATGAATTACATGGAATTGATGAAATTGCCTATAATTGTAAATTTGTAATTGAGGCTAATTAATATGTAATTAGTGATAATTTGGAATAGGCAATATTATAAACATGATTATATGTTTAATTGGATATACATGACATGAAAATTGGGTGTGGATGAAATACGATTATTAATAAACCTTTGACACGAGGTTAGGCGCAATTGTGGCGTATGACTGCCTGGAACCGCCCGACAAATCCAGCTGCCACAATTGGACGTCTAATGTGAGAGGTCAAAGGAATGAATTGTAGGCGCAACGGTTAATGACACGAGGTTAGACCCGGTTTGTGGCGTAAGACTGCCCGGAACCGCCCGGCAAATCCAGCGGCCACAAAGCGTTCGGTGTAATGTGGGAGGTCATGCACCGTTCGTCATAAGGAATGGATTAAGGAATACTAACCATAATAAGTCATGGGTGTGGTTAGAGGGTTAAGTGAGGTGACATGTAAATTATGACATGTAAATATGGACTTAACCGGTATAAGATAAGACATGTAAATTATGACACTTAACCATAACATGTGTAAGACATGGACATTTAAATTAAAATGGTTAAGTGGGAGAAAAACCTAGTGGGGACCAAGCATAGGTGGGAGGCTTGTGTCGGATGGGGGACCCGTTTCAACCAGTAACCCATTTGAGTATCTAACTGGGCACGGTACTAGGCTGGGTTGGGGCACGCTTATTGGACTTGAATGTAAGAGGTCAAAACCTGAATAGCGGTGGCAATGCGAGTCCAACGGGTTCATGTGCGTGCATGGGTCCGGGCTGGTAGGTAAGACGTTGTTGCATCGTGCAGGTATGGCCGTGCATTTTATGTTGGTATCGAGGTTGCCACTTTGGGGAGTGATACACACCACTGTGGGGCCAGCACGGGTGCCTACGGGGTTTAGGGAGCCGATCGAATGGGTAGGGTAAGGGTACCTTAGCGGTGGTAGAAGCAAGCCGACACCTACGATAGCAGCCAGGTACAAGTAACTACCAAGTTTGTCATGTGGGTACAATTAGTGGGAAGGGATCAACCTTTAGTAAATATAGACTAGTAGATGTGCTGTGTAATTAAGTAATGTGGTGTAACTTAGCAAAAGTGCGGTGTAACGAAATACATGTTGGTTGAGTTGGATAGTCCTTTGGGTGCTAGTCTGATGTTGACTTCAGTCTTCGGGGTTAGTACTTGGAGGGTTGTTCGCTTAGCCAAGATGTAGGATTGTCTTAGTACTTAGGAACGGAACCATCTTGTCCATCCTTTTTATCTACCTTATCTATGTTACAACCATACCATGATGCCTATTTATGTCTTGATCATTTACCTTACCTATTATTTGTTAAAATTACTGGACTCGCCAGACTTTATGTCTGATCCGTTTTGTTTCCACCTCTTTTCTTTCCTCCCCCCCCTTAGGTTTGCAAGGAGAGAATACTACAGCTTAGTGCCGATTTCTTTCAGTTGCTTGAAAAGAGTATATGTATCGCTTTGGACTCTCTCATCTTTATGGCTTTGCTTATGCTCAGTGGGGATTTATGCATTTATGTTATTTAAGTATTTGCTTCTTTATGTACTTTGAAGTTTTTGGAAAAGACAATTGATCCTGTTGTAATGGTTTTTGGAGACTACTTATGTAATCTTGTTTTGAAGTTATGATGCTATAAAATAAGTTTTATCTTCCGCTGTGTTTTATTTATTTATTCTTGTAATTTATCTGTTCTATACTACTATAACGCTTCATGACATTAATACATTCCCTTTGTGAATGACATTAATGGCCATGGGGTGTTAAGCAAGAGAATAAATTCTCCGCCACCAAACAGATATATATTTAGCAAAGATCAACCATACAGTTCGAAATACAATGACAGAAATGTAATCCTTCCTTTAACTAGGTTAAAGAACCAATGTCATTTAAAACACAGTTCAAGATAAACCCAAATCACATTCCATTAATTATGGAATCTTCACGAAAAAACAAATCAATATATAATTGATATCAATTTCTATATCCTACTAATAATATAAATGGAATAACGACAAAGCCTGTTAAATTCCATATGTATTAACAGTCTTCCTCCACAGAAGTTCACTTCGATTATTATCCAATCGAATTCCAATTTAATATATTAAATTGGAAAACTTTACTTTGGAAAATTCCCGTTAAATCATAATATTTTTTTTTATAAATTCCAAATCTCATTTCATTGTAAATCGGGTTAAAGAACGAATGTCGTTAAAAACACAGCTCACGATAAACCCAATTCACATTCCATCAGTCTCTAACCATAAATTAGTAAGAGAACAATTCTCTAGGTATTAATCCCGATGGCCGAAACCAACATCAGATCAATACCCAGGAAACCATTCAACTTAGCTAATCTCCAGTTAGATTCTAATTTTCTTAACTCCATTGGGTTTAAGAACAGTATTTTTAAAGATACCATTCACGACAAACCCAAAATTTAGTTCAATTCAATTATAATTAAATATTAATTAATTGGTAAACTTCATAGAATCTATAAAAAGATTTAATCTTTTCTCAACTGGGTTTAAGGACAGTGTTAGTGAAGACACTGTTCATGACAAACCCAAAATCTCATTTGATATTAAATACAAGGCTCTGAATAGAAAATATATCGGCTTATATTCAATATATAATTCTAGAATCAACAAATACCGTATTGGAATAATGACATATATATCTTCCGAATTCCTCCACAATGTCTGTATCATCACGGAATCCAATATCGAAATATTCCGAAGATAATTTCGATTCAAATCCATTCCAATTCATATATTGGAAATTCGGGTTATTTTTAAAACCATTTCAAATCCAATTTATTTATTTAAAAAATATTGGATTATAATTCTAGTTCATAACTAGTTCATTTCGATAAAAATATATCTTTATCTTTTCAAATATGGAATTTTTCATCCCAATTCTTTCCAAATCATTTATTATGTTTTACACAAATTATTGATATTTTTAATAATTTTATCAAGGCCCGTACAGTCGATTTCCATAAACGGTCATCGAACTGCACTTACAACGACCTTTTCCAAATTTGATTTGGACATAATTCCAAATTCAACCGTTAGATTTCAAATCCGTTATATTCTTCGGAAAGCTCTTTTCCATACGAACCCAACGGTTACGGTGTTAGGAGAACTCGATGGTCGGATCTCCTGTAATGTCCGTTCGAAGTCAATGGTCGAAATTCGCGAACTGCCGCGGCGACACGCGTTCTATTCAGGCCATTATATGTATAATATATATATATATATATTATATTTCGTCGATTTCCATTTAAAACGTATTTTATAAATCGTTTAAAATTCGTTTTCAAAACGATTTCAACTTCGTATTCGATTTCAAATCAAAATTTAATATTCTATATCATTAATATATAAATGATAATATTTTCAAAACATTAATTTTGAAATCACTTCCTTTTCGATATTCATTATAAAAATGAATAAAATTGATATAAATATCATGCATGCCAAAATGGCGTTAAACTAATCAACACGGCTTTATATATTTCAAATATTTTCGTGTCCATCCCAAATTGGACATCAAAATCAGATTTTGATCTTTTACTGAATATTATTTTAAAATATTCATTATTTTAAAATAATCGTTATTTTTAAACTATTTATTCTTTCTGAAATGGAATCAGACACAGCCAATTACCATATAATGTTATTTATATGGATTTCATACAACACATGTACCCAACAACAATCAAACACAGTCAACCATCATTCAGAGTGCATTACACAACTGCTTAAGCGTTAAATATAAATAATTAACGCTTACGACAACCTGTCAACCCATCGATTGACATTCAACTAAATATTGGGATTTGTGTATGTCCAATATCATCCCAATACCCGTGTGGGGTTTCCAAACAACAACCACTGATTATTATTTGTGCAGTTGGGCGATGTGTAAAATATATTGTCCCAATCAATATCAGTCAAATGTGTGTACATATACAAATCGTCCAATTTGTAAATGAATATTTATTTAATTCATATACACGTCAAAAATTATATTTTTAACGATAAACTACTTATTTCAACACATGAATATTTTATTTATTCCATTCTACATCACAATCAATTTTCACTACACAATCAAACCAAACGAGTCGTCCATGGTTTGTGGACGACGGGTGTTGGGTGCTGTTAAGCACCGTCTGCATAGTATATATTTTAACTAGAAAGTAAAATAAAATTAAAGTGAGAAGTTCTCACCTTTGGGATCCACTCCGTCAATCTTTATTTCTGAACGGTTTGGATTTGGATTCGTTTCCCGTCGTTGTGTCCTTCACCGTAATCCCAACGTAATCTATTTCACACGATTTTTATATTAAACATTTTTATTTTAATGCTATATGGATAAAAATCTCATTTTTTTATATCACTATTATATATATAAAAAACATATTTTTATGGCGATGTTTATAATATAAAAACCACATTTTTATTCTAAGGATAAACATATAAAGATCATATTTTTATCACTGTTATATTCCATTCGCATAAAGAAAAATCATATTTTTTTATGCTCGTTATATATATATATATACATAGAAATCCATTCTTTTAATTATTAAAAATCTCTACCTTTCATCATTAAAAATCTCATATAAAAATCAGAATTTTATCTACATAAAATAAAAATAGAAATCAGAAAAACTTACTGATGGATTCGGGGGTGGGGTTGGCGCTCGCTGGAGGTGGAGGAAGGGGAGCAGGCGGCGTTGGTGAGGAGGGTGGTCAGCAGGGGGTCACGGCGGTGGGTGCTTCGCGGTGGGGTGCGGTTTGGGGTTGTTCTCGTCGGAGGGAGGAAGGAGAGAGGGGGGGTGGGAGTTGCGCCGCTGACTGAAGGGGGCGGCGGCCTGTCCGAGGCAGCGGTGGGTGACGGGTCGGGGTGACGTGGTTAGGGCTCCGACGGATTTTTTATATTTTCTTTTTCTTGAAAACTGACAGGAGGTAGGAGTGAGGCGAGAGAGAGAGAGAGAGTGAGAGAGATTTATTTATTTATTTAATTTAATTCTCTCAAACAGTTGAGTTTCCATTCGAACTCCAAACGGGACCCAACGACTGTCACCACTAGCTAATTACCCCCATTCCGAACACAATGGGATATGTTTCGTAACCCAATTCGACTGTTATGATCAGTTTTTGTTTAAATTAAAATATAAATCATTATATATGTAATTTAAACGTACATTTCAATTTACTGGGGCCACATACTGACTCCAAAAATTCTAGAAAAAATATATTCTAGCTATGTTTTGACGGTACAGTCCTAACAAGACTAATTTTGTCGAGTTTGGAGACCGTTTGAAAAACGTTCATTTTCTGGTCGATCCAAATTGACAAAACATGTTTTCTTTTGCCACGCTCACATATTAATCCCAAAAATTATGAATTTTGAAATCTAGCAATAACTGGACATCCCGGATCCAACAAAAGTGGTTTCGTCGAAAACTGAGGTCATTTGCAAAATTTCCATTTTTAAGGGCTATATTTTCCATAGCAACTATTCTGAATTTTCAACTCGACATAATTTTTATTCCCGCTATGAAATTTCAATTTTTCGGATTCATTGATAAGATATTTTCAAACAGATTCAGATATTTCTAGTTTCACTAAAATCCTGTTTATTTTGAATCCTATATATTCATTTGAAATTTGAAATCGAAATTTCATACTACCGCGCCATTCCCAATTCCTTTTATAATTAAAATAAATATTTATATTCTAATTTCGATTTATATAAATATATACGTTCTAATTCTGTTCAAATTAAATTTCTGGTTGTTATTATTTAAAATAATTCATTTTAAATATTCAAAATTCATTAAAATTGCCAAAATAAATTTTTTAAATTGGTTCTGATTTTCCGACTTGTTACACTGAATACCTGCACGCATGTATGCAAATAAATATGAACTGGTTTGCATGCCTACAGTTATAACATACTTGTATGCAAGAATTTTGTATTATTTGCATGCATGTATGAAAAAAAGCCAACGCAGATGCATGACTGAAATAGTTGCACAAATGTGTGCAAGAAATTTAAATATTCGCATATTGTTACGCAGTTAATTGTTGTTTCGTTGTTTTTATGTATTTTTGGTGGTTTTTTCAACTGATTTTTTTTTAATGTTTTCGTGTTTTACAAATTTACGTGATTTTTCTATTTTTTTGACTTATTTTTGAAAAATAGGGACCTAATTTATAATAAGTTTAGGACCGGATCTGAGCTTAATTTTGAAACTTTACGGGGATGTGTGCCAAACAGACCCTTCTCTTTATATGGTCTAGTCTGTTGCAGTTGTAACATCTGTCATCATTTTTTCCTGAACTTCCTCGGTTATTTCTCTGAAATTTCTTTTTTTATATCTCAGAAATTTTCTGAAATTCCTTGTCATTAAGGCAATTTCTTCATCATCCTCACTACTTGACCACAACCGTTAGTTGTTGCCTTGAATGCTATAAATTTATTTTCTGCCGACTTATTCTCCTTTCTTTTCTGTAACTGAACTTCGAACGACATCAAATTTCCTATGAACTCCTCAAATTTTATTTCACTAACATTATTTGCTAGGACGCATTGGTGCGGGTGCGCTGGTGCGGATGCGTGATACAGGGATACGTGAATTCGCCAAATTCAAAAATATGAGGATTCAGGTGCGGTGGGATACAACAAATATTAAAAATATATTATATATATAAATATAATCCGACAGATGCATTTTAATTAAACAAACCGCAACTCCAAGCCTTTTAATTTTCAACAAATGAATATGAACCCGTAAATTCATTGGTACCAAAATTGCATCTAAATTTAGTATTTCCGCCTTTTTCTTTTAATTTTACAACTTTTGTAACATGCTTCCATAAACTATATTCAACATCACTTTGTTGACTCAGAGAAGCTTCCACATTTGTTGTTGAATTTGTTGATGAAGCTGTTTCCATAAATAAAAAGAGTTGATTGAAAATAAATATGTTAGTGCCTCAAAAAAAAAGTCTAATAAAAACCAGTAAGGCAAAAATAAAAAAACAGCAAGGCAAGAATAGTAGGCAAAAAAAATACATGCCTGCACTATAAAAAATTACCTTAGCAAGGCAAAATCATACATGCCTGCACTAAAAAAATTGCCTCAGCAAGGCAAAATCATTTCGTGCCTCAACACTCAACAGTCAACATAAAACAAAAATAGTTCGTGCAACACATTTTGTGCCCCAGCAAAATCGATTCCCCAGAAAAAAAAATCGGTTCCTCAGAAAAAAATCGACGCCTAAAAAATCGAAGCCCTAGAAATTCAATTTGGTTTTACCTGACAAGGGTGAGGGCTGAGGAGCCGACGACGAAGATGATGGAGTTTGGGCTGAGGAGCCGATGACGAAGATGATGGAGTTAGGGCTTCAAGTCTTTAACAAGGACGAGCTTTCTGATTTAATCGATTACGTAATAGTGGTTGCATGTTTTCTGATTTTGTTCGACATAGGTAAGTATGCACCGAAAGTTCTTTTTTCTTTTTTACATTTTACTCCCCCACGCACCCCAAAATCCGCACTCCAACGCACCCCTTCAATCAAATATGGGGATATTCCACGTGGCGCACCCCGTACGTATTTCGCCACATCCCCGTGCACCCCCGCACCCCATACGTGTTGGTGCGCAGTTCTCCGTACATTTGAAGCACCCCTGCTTTGTAGATTATTTGCCTCTTCAATTGCCAGTGTTTTCTGATTCTATTCTGGAGTTAGTGAATTGAGAATTTTTCTGACTTAATCCTCCTCTGAACAAGTTTTTTCCAAAGCCATTAATGAATGTTCGATTTTTTGAAATCTGCAGTACATATCAGAGACAGATTCATTCTGATTTATTTTAAATAACTCAAATTGATTAGTTAACATTGATATCTTGTTTTTTTTAAACTTTATTGGTTCCTTCATGAGTAACTTGCAATGTTCTCCATATTTCATAAATAGATTTACAAAGTGATACTCTATTAAATTCATTTCTATTTAATGAACAAAATAACATATTCATAACCTTAGAATTACTTTATGCAGCAGCCTTTTGTTAATTAGTCCATTGTGCAAAATTAGTAGTGGGTTCAACATATGCAATTTGTGTACTATTCCAAATGTCTAATCCTACGGATTGCAAATATATTTTCATCCTACATGCCCAATAAGAATAATTACTGCCATTAAATAATGGTGGTCTAACGGTGGACTGACCCTCTACAAATGAACTATTATTACTAGCAATTCCAGTGTTGGTTGCCATTAAATATTTCCAAAATTCAGATGATGAAATTTTGAAAACCAATGTTCTAATACTAATTGTTAAGGATGCGGAATAAGGATCTTAAAGCAGAATTAATAATAGAGGGGGGTGAATAGTGTTTATAAGATATTTATAGAAATCTTTAACAATCTTGAATTACTATATGAATCACACAATGATTATCACACCAGAAATGATCACAAACACAAAAACAATTACAGACACAAATATAAGTAAATGTAGAGGATTTTCTTTAAACGACAAACTTCGCAAAAAAAAATTAGTGAAAAGTATGGAAAGTTTCAAAATTAGGGAGAAAGACACATTTACACTAAAAGTGGAATTCAGGGGGCCCACTGTCCTTTTCCCATTTACACTAACATTTGTCCTTCTCACTAAATTCTAAACTTTCCATACTTTTCACCAAAATTTTTGTTAAGTTTGTCCTTCTCCCTATTTTCCACTAAATATAAAATACAGAAAAGGAAAGAGCACACCGGATTTTATACTGGTTCGGATTACTCGTATGTTTAGTCTCACGCAACGCTGGATTGCGCAGTTTTATTAATATTAGTATCAATCTTACAGCACCCTTGATTTCACGGCTACAAGGTTAACACCGATTTCACCACCCTTGATTTCACGGCTACAAGGTTAATACCGCTCCCTTTTCTTGATTTCCGGGCTATAAGGAACACACCCTTTCCCAAACAATTTCCAAATGATTACAATAGCCCTAGAACTCTTGAATAGCACTTCCAACATAAAGTATTTGATAGAGATTGAGAATAGAAGAAGTTTGATATAATTTGTGTTGAAATCGGCAGAGTATAAGTCTAGAAATCAAGAAATTAAAGTATAATAATGGTGGTAAGAGAAGGGATGAAGAAGAAGATGAAAAAGTGATAATTTTTTTTCGAAACTAACCCCTATTTATAGAGTTTGAAAGGTTGCCCGTTTCTAAAGCGTTCCAAAATATGAAAAGACATTTCCTTTGAAATTTAAAAAAAATGACAATTATATGTTGATGTGTGCAATTTTGTATGTCGACATATGTATGTTACTTTTGAGTTTAAACTCATCTTTCAAGTGTTAAAAGCGATATATATATATATATATATATTCTGGAAATTTTTGAATCAAAAAACAGTGTTTTAATTGAATTTCTAAAGTGTAAAAACATTTAAAAATATAGTATTATATAATTAAATTTATAAATATATTTATAAGTTTATATGATATAAATAAGTAAAACATATATTATAAACATATATATAATATATATCTATTTGAAATCATAAGTAAAAACTTAATAATTTGAAATCATTTAGAGAAGGAGTTTGAAAATAATTTTGAAATCAATTTGAAATGGAATTTGAAAACATAATTTGAAAGTGCTAGCCGGAGTTTTACATATAATATAGACTTTTATTACTTTGATAATCTTGAGCTCTTGATATCTTGATACTCATGAGTTTTGAATTCCTTGATATCTTGAATCTCTAATACTATACAATCTTCAATATTTATATCCTGCATATATATATATATATATATCTCTTGGATAAGGAAGTTAGTATATATTTTATAATCAATAATGTAAATAATTGAAACAAGGTCGTTGTCATCAAAATTTCCTTCTCCAACAACCTAGGATATCGGGTCCTTATATTCCAATTATATCCTGTCATAAGGGTTGGTATTTCCAATTGAAGTTGCTGATAGGAGATTTTCGGACAAGTGGTTTCAGGCATTTTGTATAACATTCGATAAGTTTTCTAGATACCAGAGGGTTTTCAAACTAGAACACTTCGGATGAGTCCTGACTATTGTGACAAACACTTACACCCCCAACATCAAACCGTGCGATGTGATGGTGCTCGGTCGGTATAAAGTGATCATCCAAGTCAAAGAAAAGAAAACAACATAGAAACCTGTTATGTACCTCTCAGCGTATGTAATAAAATCTAATAGTAACACACAACTGATATAAAATAGACGAGACAATAAAAATTGATAATGAAGCATAAACATCAGAGTAGCAGATTTAAAATACAACATAATACCAATAGAGTCATACATGGAGACAAAGTGTCTCTAAATAAAACACTATCAAGCCCAAAGGTAGGGAAAATAAACATGGTACATGTAAGTAATACGTAAGATAGTCTCCTGCTCGTGCCCCAATCTGCTACTCGTGCACACATAATGTGTCTCCAGTTTGCTCATTTAAGAGCATCCAGAGTAGTCAGAAGCAATGCATAAAACTTCAAATCAGACAAAGTCTGGTGTGAGTGATACTAATCTCAAGTACTAGTAAGATATATGAAGGGTCATACTTGACATGTTCTTGCACTCAAAGAGTTACAAATTCTAAAAAATATTAAAGGGAAGGATACTGCTAAAATAACTAGCATTTTGTACAGTGTAAAACTGAATATGATGCTAGTTGTAATTAACATTTTAATATTGTGTAAAAGCTGAATATAATGTTAGTTATATTTAGTATTTTCCTTTTGTTTGATTTTTTTCCATTTTTTTCCTGCAACATAAAAATGAAACTCGACATTCTTTAGCCTATGTTTTTTCATAGTTTGTCTTCTTTCTGATTACGTATATAATAAATTATCTATGAATCAGAGTTCACATTACAAAAATTAAAAGTTTCAGAGTTTAATTTGTAATAAATAAATAAAGAGTATTGTTAATGCCACTTCAAAAATGGATCGGGGGAGGGGATATGAGTGAAATTCGGTGAGGCTTTGCCAAATTTATTCATGGAATTCGACGGAGATGTGATTGAGTTTTACTCTTAAATTCGATAAAGGACCACCGAAAATGGACAAAAACGAATTTCGGTGGGTGTATATGGAATTTTGTTTTTGAACTTGTTCCCCCTAACCATTTTTGGGGTGGCATTAACAATACTCTAAATAAAATCCAAGATTTTTAATAAAATTATACCATTTCATCCTCAAATCAAACCATCGCCAGCCACAACCTTAGACCCCAAACTTCGAGGTCCTACCATTGCAGTCAGCGCATCGATCAACCTAGACCCGACTATAACTACCTGTTGCGCCCATCTAAACAACCAATGTCGCTGGTAATGGCTGAAATTGGCCTTCCTCTTTTCACGTTGATGCAACTTCCTTTCCAAATTAACAGTGCCTTGGTGATCCCTTTTACAAGTCGAAGTAAGGCACGAGTTCATCTAACCGAACTCTACCCAATTCAGTCATTGATTTCATAAATTATTGCTTGAGTTGAAAAACCAATTGTCATAACCTAACTCGTCACCAGCACCTTTGTCTGCAAATTTTGCTCATTCGAGCATTTTTTTACGATAAGGACCCTTGTCGCCTCTTCCAGTCCTAGATAGTTTCGAATCCATATATTATAAGACGATCTTTGAGCAATTTGGAATTATATATATATTAATTAGTTTGTTAACCTACAGTTAAAGTGAGGCCAATGAAATTTTGGAGTTAAAGAAGAACAGTTGTGACATATGATGGCGATGGGGCGGGTTCACCTATGTTTAACCGCTTGGTCCAAAAGTGCCTACGTATCTTAAGCGCCTATATTTTGCAGATCATCCACCGAATTCGACTAAAATTATATACCAGATTGAGCTTGGAAAACCTACCCAATGATTATAAACATGATGCCAGTTCAGCCTTTAATTAAAAGTCCATTTTAACTATTTTTTAGGTTTAGCAGTGTCAAATTTGCAAACCATTTCAAAATGCATTAACACCTTTTTTTCAAACTTAAAATGTGTATTTTAATTTTGGAATTCCTTTTGACTGCTTTTAAATTAAAATACTTCCTTTTAGCCTAGAGTTACATTATATACAGGTTATATTATATATGTGTATGTCTATATATATATATATATAATTACTTTGTTAATTGAAGTTAGTTTGCATAATCAACCGTGATCTAGATCCAAATTTGAATAAATCTTACCTTATCAAACTTTGATATTTTAAGCTTAAATTCAAAGTATAAAACATCAACTTGCCAAAGAATGTTTAAGTTTTTTTCAAAACAAATTTTATGCTATAAATATATAGTTTTCATAATTTTCACACATATTAATATGCATCTTGTATCATTTAGTTAAATTGAATCAATTAATATATAAATAATAAACGAATATATGCATGGTACATGTAAATCGCAATATTTACACACACACACGCGCGCGCACTCACACACACACACGCATATATATATATATATATATATATATATATATGTGTGTGTGTGTGTGTGTGTATGTGTGTGTGTATATACAAAGGTCCGGCCTTAGGAGTAAGCCAGTTAGGCAGCCTCTTAGGGCCTCAGGCCTGTTAAGGGCCTTGGCATCTGATATTTGTATTTATTTTTATGATGGCAGCATTGGAAATAATCATACTAAAGTGGTTAAGGCATGATGCCTTGTCACCAACATGAGTGGTTCAAGCCCTGACAATTGCAAAATTTTAATCCTGATTTTGCTTAGGGTCTAATCATCTTCAGGGCCGACCCTGTATATACGTACATATATTTATAGATTAACCTCAGTATTGTGTGCTATTATGTCTAATTAATCATATTATTACTACACATTGTCATCTTGTGTGAGGATTGCGTATAATTATAATTGGATGTTTGTAAAAGAGGCAGGTGGAAACAGTTAATTTTAGTGTTTGTATTCTGTTATTCCTTTCTTCTCATATTAGATCATGTACTTTTCATCTACTCTTTTTTCTATTCCTCATCTCCTTTTATCGTGTCAGATTTTGCAATGCAAAGACATTTTGGATTGTCACAATTTGTATTAGAGCCAATCGATCCACACTACCATAAATCATATTCAAGTTTCTCTTTCAAATTGGATATCAATCTAATTTCACATCAAATGGTTTAATTATTGTTGTAAATTTTCAAAATTGTTTAGGATATTTTGGTTTGTTTTTGGGGAGAGAAGAAAGAAATAATGAAGATGAATTGTATTAGTCCCACATTGTGAAAGTGTCTAAAAATTATTCTAGTATATAAATGGCTTTCTCTTAAAGGTATGGGGGCTCCCAAATGTGTGCTTTGTTGTGAGGAGGGAAGTCAACACATATGCGTGCGCTGCCGCGCCGACCAAACCGGGCCGGTATGGTTTTCGGGTCTGGGTCCAATAAGAATATTTTTGGATAAAATTTCAGAATAGTAATGGGTTGGATTTCAACCTATTATAGACTCGAAAAATCAAATTTAAATAAAAGGTGAAATTTTTGCAATGCTTTTAGGCCATTGCAAATGAAGGGACGTGTTGGTTTGATTTTGAATGGATATAGCTGCTTGTAACAGTTGCAAAGTGTTACAAACGATCGCTATGTTTAAATGAAAAGATGTTTCCTTTCACCGCCTATGAATAGCCACGCCGGATTAATATTCCAGTACAATTTTTGAATCATCTTCTTCTTCGTGGTAATCTACAACAATTTAAAATTGTTTCAAACAACGCTATCATTGCATTGTTATATGACGCCTCTAAGGTGTTCCAATTCAGAGAGTGTTGCAGAATTATTCTTCTTCTCTTCATTATTTTCTCTACTTGCATCATCAGAAATCAAATACTTGAGTGTTCTTAGTCGGATCAAAGTCGTACAAACTTTGAATCCGATTACGCTGTTCCATGGCTTCACTGAATACCGAAAGTCGATAGTTCGATAACTCGTTTGCGCCTGGTGTGTTGAACTATTGTCTGAAAGAATCTATTTCATATATTCTTGAAGTCTCAAGCACGACGATATCTTCCTCCAAGTCGTCTCGAACCACAAATCTCCAACAAATTTTCGAACACATAATCCAGTGTACACCACAATAAAATGGTGTTGCTGAGAGTAAAAATAGAACTTTAGTAGAAATGGTTAATGACATGCTCATAAGTTCAAATTTACCTTATAACCTTTGGGGTGATGCTATGTTATCTGCATGTTGCATTTTAAATAGAGCACCACTTAAAAGAATAATATTTCATCCTATGATTATGGTTTAATAGAAAACCTAACATTACTAGACTTAATGTTTGGGGTTTCTTAGCATATGTTGGAAAATCAGACCCTAAACGGCCAAAGTTAAGAAATAAGGCATTTAAATGTTTTTTCAAAGGATATTCACTTAATTGTATAACTTATAGATGTTGGGATGCATATTAAGAATTTTAAGGCAAACTAAACACTAGAGTGAGGGTGAATACTGAATAGTGTTTTATGGATTTTATTAATTTCTTGAAATCTTTTTGAAATAAACAGAATGTTATGCAAATCGCGGATATCAACAATCATAGATTCAAACAAAGATGCAAGAAATAAAAATAAGAAGCAGTAAAAGGAAAATACACATTAGGATTTTATACTGGTTCAGAGTTACCATCACTATAACAAAAATCTACATTTAGTTACTTCTATTAGTAGCTTTTGTGGTGTGAATGCATCCAATATTGTTTTTACTTCCGTTTTGGGACCCGGTTACATTTTTTTTCTTAACTTTTCTGAAATATTGGCGCTCTTTGCTTTTACTTTTCAACCCCTTCCCTCCGAGACTTCCTTTTTCTACGTTAAAAAAAAAAAAATTTCCCACCTTGTTTCGGCTTCCTTCGGCTTCTCGCTTCAAAAAAATTTCCGCCCTTTCCTCAACAAAATTTCCTCCTTCAAATTAGATCCACCACTCCACATTTTTCCTTCCATAAAATTAGTTTCGTCGATCCCCTTTGCAATGAGGATTTTCTTCTGAACAGCTATTCAAGGTATGTAAATTGTTTTATTGTTTACAAATTGATATGTTATATGGTACATAAATTCGCAGTCATTTAAAAAAAACTTGCGAATTGAAGATCGTCTAATTGAAAACACGATTGAGGTCTTTGGTCGCTTTTCGTTTTTCGGAGGTCGATGTGGGATAGTTGGAATTGGCAGGTCAGGCTCGGATTGTAGGTGACAGAGAGGTGTATTTGAGAACGGTGCTTTTTGAAATCTTTGGAATGCACGGCAGGCACAATGACAATTTAGGTTTTATATTGCTGTCGGATTGTGGATTGATGTAGAGATAGTTCATATGAGTACATTTTTGAATTGACTACATTTTTGTATAATTTATAACTATAATTTTTTGGACATTTTTGCACACTTTTTGAAGTTTATACCATATTACCATGAGACATCTCAGTGTTTTAATAGTCAATCGTTGTATACGCCAAAGTTAAGCCAGCATTCACACAGATGTTAATCCCGTCATTTAGTATACTCAACCGAAATGCTAGACTTCAGACTTATGCCATAATTGTGCCTGTACCACCAGAGCTATACTCTGTCTATGCCACCACAATGCTTACGCTCGATGGTATACTCAACAGTAATGCCTATACGACTGCAACCATTCTGGTTTCATTCCAGGTTTGTTGAATATCTTTGCACTGCTACCAGTCATCCTTCTAAGTCATTCAGCTTTGTCAACCTCAAAGCTTTTTCCAGCCACCCCACAGTTCAAATACCTTAACAACTATTCCTTTCTCTTCAGCCTCACTGCATAAGTTCTTTTGCCCCATTGCTTACAGTGCTGACAGTCATAGTTCATTTATCCAAAGTGGCATGTTCCAAACTTTCATGAAATGGACAGCCAATTCTAATATTATTTATTTTGATTTTCGCTGTCTTATGGTTTAAAGCGTATCAGTTTTATGATAATTACAATATTATATTTTGTTGTTAGAAATTGAGTAAGATTCGCTCCAAGGCACGAAAGATTCGCTGTCTTTCAAGAATGTTTTCCCCTTTCTAAATCACAATGGGTTGATTGAAAACCTTCTTTCAGGATACAATGGAGGATATCTATGCAAGTTGTGATTACTTGCACAGATCAGAGGAAGCACTTAAAGTTATTTTGATGATGCAGATGATTAAGGAATTCGAGAAAGAAAAAGGTGAATGCGTGATGAGGGAACACTGCATTATATATAGACAACGAAACATCTATTCGTTTACGGGTGTGTCTTTTGAGTTTGAACGGTACCTTTTCCAACGGTTATTACCGTTGCCTGTTGAATTCGAATTCAACAGTACACAAAATGTACCGTTTCGGACGGGGCGCTGCCCCCTGGACCCCCGCGACCTGACCGGGCAGGTCGAACCCCGTTAGCGGGGGCGTTGCCCCCGCACCCCCACCTAGGGGGGTTGCCACCCCCCTCCGTAGGGGATCATATTTGACAAAGGTTTTGGAAAACTTCCAACGTATTTGTATTAACTTTGAAACATGAATCACTTATTTTCTTTCAAGCATGAAGTGAGAGTTTTGGGTCATTAGGCGAAATCAGTTGCTGCACATAACTTTATTAGAGTCAGTAATGCATTGCTATGGAGTCCTACATCGGAATGTACGTACATGGAAGATGCCTTTGTTATACGATAGCTTGGTCAGCTGCACATGTAATTGGAGAATCAAGTTCTAGTAAGTATAATTTTTCGGTACATCATATAATGTTACAACTCTGGCGTATATAGCAAGTTGTCAAGAAGTTTGCAGGCTGCACTGATGTGGTTTGCAGATTCGAGTATGGTGAGAGAGGAATAGTTTAGTTGTTCGGGTGATTGAAGCAATAGAAGATTTGAGTATACAGAGGATGCTACTGGAGTACTAGTTGTTCTGGTTATATATACAAAAGTGGTGGTTTCAGTGCTAGTTGGAGCAGGCAATGAGAATTGGCGATAGTTAGAGCGGTTTCAGGCATTAAAGTTGGTGCTAGTGTGGTTGAGTCGGGTTTGTGGCAGTAATGGGAGATGGCAATTTCCAAGCTTTTATCGTTTTCTGCTTTTATCAACCGAATATTGAGGTTGAGAGACTATTTTGAATTGAAAAAATCATTATCAATTTCTTTATTCAAGCTACCTAGGGTGAGCTGGTTGGTTGATTTTTATACACAAAAAAAATTAGAGGCCCTCAGTTTAGTGCTAAAATATTGGTTCGGTTTTTTTTATAACCAATACCTAAGAATTAAAAGTTGTGCTTTAGTTGAGTGCAAAAGCTTTAGGGACTTTGTCAGGTTAGTTACCAAAGGCTAAGGGAAGAGTTTGATGTCAAAATGGAAGTATAGACTATAGAGTTTTTTTCAAAGAAAATGCAACTGAGATAGAAGTGCAGTAAGTAAAGTTAACATTGAGAACCAAGCATTCACTTCATTTTTTCTTCTTTGGTGATTTAACAAAGCCGAAGGGATTTTATAATGCTTTGTTGGCAAAAATATATAACATTATATAAGTACAATTATTTTGTCACTTAGTATTGAAATTATTTTTCTCTAGAAAAGTCTCATTTGCAATGTCATTTGTGCCAGTCTGTAGATATTTAGAAAGGATATAGATCGATGGCATGGCTTGCATAGTTGGGCATGTTTTCGTGGATGATTAAGGCTATTATAATTATTGATTTCAGAGGGGGAAAAAGCGAATGCCTCTACCATGAATTAATTATAATAAGCACACATCTGTATCCATATTATTGGATGAAGCATGGTAAGTAGATATTATAATAAACCATTTCAGAATGCCTAAAGGATAATATGAAGCATCCCTTCGTGTTCTTTTGGAGCACTGTCAGTGTATGCTTTATATATTTTAATTTGCTAACTTCATAATTTTTGAGATCTTTTGCATGAATATATGAGAATTTTTTAAATAACTGAAAATTTGAATATGCATCATCAGAGCAGTACATGAGTAATCATCAACACTTTTTTCTATAGAATTTATATTAATTGGCTATGATATTATGTGAAACAAAACATTGAGGAGTTGTACGTTTGCTAAATTTTGAAACGAAAATTGCAAGCGTTGATATGAGCTCAATTTCTATAAATTTTTCCTATAAATTTAATATTCATGCAAATAACCAAATCTGGATCAGTTTAAGCGTGTAGTAAAATATTAGCATGAAACATGAAGGTAAGATAGATAACTGAGTTGCATAGTTGCCACTAGGATTAGTAATACAAAAATGTTGATAATGTGTTCCTTTTTCGTTTTTTTTTTTTTTTTTTGGCAATGATCGTCGACGAGCACGACTATACTTGAAGTCCAAGCAAAATGGAAGTCGCGAACCATGGTTCGATTAGATATGGAACTTAAGGGTTGTGAAACGACAATAATAATCGGCATTGACAAGCAAATTTCTGGTTCGAGGAAGATCATAGCCATGTGAGTAGCGGTTATTCAGGTGAATCGATCTAGTGCCCATCTGCAAAAAGACATGTGAAGATGGAACTGTCTTTTCTTATTGGGTTTGCATCTATTAGGTGGCATGCATTAATAGAAATTTGCATGAATGTATTAAAGTGATGATATTCCGATCGGTTTCTTCTACAGGCACAAGGGAAATGAAAAATTAAGCTATGGATGTACTGGGCTTACTAACGCTATCTGATAATTGAATAAAGGCAAGAGATGATATGAAGAATGATGTCAATTAACTTAGATGGATACCGAAATTCATGTTGAAGAATGCAATATGAAGTGTCTCAAAAAGATTCAGGCAGTCAAATGGAGAGTCTTGTTGGTGAGTTTGATATTTGCTTTGATGACATAGATTTGCCTTATACTTGCAACTTCTCCTAATTTGGACTTCTGGGTTATTCTATAAGGAATTTTAACTTTACTTTTAGGCCATCAAGTAGTCCAATGGCTGAAAAATGCAAGCCACATGCTAATTTTATTCAAAGTTATAAGATAATCAGTTGCATGTCGCACTGGATAATAAGATGCGTAAGCAATGATGAGCAGGCTTGGAAGGCTCTAGATAGCTAAGACCAGCGCCGGGAATGTGACTGACAGTGTGGAGCACGCTGACTGTTGTAAAAATCCAGCTAGCATCAGTGAGTGTTAACTGCGGAGGCTAAGTGAAAAGCATCTACAAGTTGTGATTGGCCGATGCCAACTAAAAAGTTTGTATAGGTGTGTTCTCTTACTGGCAGCTGGATGTGTTATAGCAATTGAAATGCTGAAACTTTGAATTGATTTTTGTGCCATACTTATTTATCTTACCAGTGTAGTGTTTGAAGCTTGCAAACGTCTGTAGAAGTTTTATGCAAAAAAATTATCATATAATTATTAAAGACATAATAGCATATGAAAACTTTATAAGTCTGTACATCATTTATCTTATTAGTTAATTATTCTTGATATTGTTTTATATCATGTTATTATATCATGGAGGTAAATTTATGCTATGTTATTATATTATGTTGTTAACATGAATGAAACTCTTATTACAGCCGGATATCATGTTGTGTTATTATATAATGTAGTCCAGTTAATGTTAATTTTATTGTATTAAATTTAATATGGAAAAGAGCATTGTAAACTCACTGCTGCTTTAATGGTTGAGCAATTCCATTTGTGGAGAGTTTTTATCCACTATGGTTTTTGCCTATCATATTTTGCAGATATATTTCCATCTCTATACTCTTGGTTGAGTCTGCCTCAGTTTGAATATTTAACCAAAAAGAATGTACCGGCTGAGTTCTCTTTAGTTTCTAGAGAAGCATATTCTGTTCTAAATGCTCTAGCTGAGAGGCTTCGAATTCTTCATGCAGTGGATCAATTAGACGAGCAAGGAATGATTGTTTCTAACGATATGGAAGCATGGTCATGGAGTCATGTGATTCCTTTGGTTGATTCGACTATAAACTGGTTGTCATAAGAAAATATACGGTTTATATCTTTGGGTATCTTTGATAAATCTTTCAGCTTTATTGTTTGGGTGCTATCAGCAGTGTTGCACATGCTTTATCATATTTTAGACAGAATTGCTCTAGTGACTAGCACAAATGTACCTTGGCTTACTCAATTTACTCACTGAGTTAGTCTAGAAATTGTCAATATTTTAAAATCAGTTTGTCTTATCCGTCAAACATGGTAGGCAACTGTACTGAAAGCAACTCGCTAGTTATGGCTTTTGTTGCACAAGGAAACAAAGTGACTTCAATGCATCTTTATCCTCAGTCAGTTTTCTTATAGTTTTGAACTTGTTGAAATTAAACCATGTACATTTCTTGTGATTTTTGTAGGTATGTTAACTAAACTTTCAAGAAGGGAAAAAAGAGGCAAATATTAAATCTGATCCGGATATCGATGTGTATATGAAGGTAACAGTGTTGATTATGTAAAATTCATTAAAACATTTCGATGCTTCCATTTAAATTTACTGAATTAAAATACGACGATGGAGACTGTTTTTCTTTGTCTTATACGTTGTATAATTAACGATTATAACAACATCTTGACAGCCTATTAAATAGGTAGGTTATATTTATGACATTAACGAGTCACTATATAATCTTAGAGCATGACTTTACATTAATGGACTATATATGAAGCTCTTATATATATATATATATATATATATATATATATATATATATATATATATATATATATATATATATAAAATTTGAAACTGCTGAAACCTTCAGCCACCCTCACCTGGCAGCCTTCGACCATTTGCTTCGCCTACTCGCCGAAGTTCGGACCACCGCCTCGATGTCGTCCGACCTTCACAGCATTTTAGTTCAGCCATAGCCCTGCACGTCACAGCAGTTCATCTCCCTTCATGGCTTGCGACCGAGCCCCCTCAGGTAACCTGCCATCACATATAGCGGCGCCTCGGCCAAAACACAGCTAAAAAAATAAGGAACACTCAAGAAAATAGACTTGTTGTTTACAGTTCAAAAGGATTTCATAGTAACCAGTGCTTTCTTTAGGAGGTGCTCGAAGCTGATCATATTTCATTAAATTGTAGTGCGAAAGAATAACTGGCTAGGTTTTTTTTTCCAATAAGGTTACAACTTACAAGGACCGATTTTTATTGTAAGTAATTTAAATAGATAGGGTTGTTTTTTTTAATCTACATCATTAGGGTTATTTCTGATACTTTCTATTTACATGAACTAATCATTTCCTTTTTTTTCTTTCTAGTTAAAAGGAGGACGAGCTATTTCTTTTGCTGCTTTTTTGAAGTTTTTCTCTTGGTGATATAGATATGTTTATATAAGGTAAGAAAGTTGAACTCTTCTTACGTTACCCTGAGCACTTTTTGACATTATATTTGCTATCGACATTTTAAAAATAAATGAATGCTTAATAGACAAGTAGCTACTGATGGTGTCCATCACATATTTTTCACTTTGTGTATGATGTCTACATAGTTTTGTTAATTATTTAACCATCACTATGGAAAACAGTAAGAAAGAAGCATTTATACTTGTATTGTCAGACTATATAATGATACAATGTCTGGCCTATATCCTTTAGATTCAGCGTATTGAAAAGTAAGCAAAATGAAAAATTGCTAGTTTGTTTCTAACAATCTATATATTCCCTAGTTGGGTTAACGTAGTTACTTAACAATTAATGCTCTCCAAATTTATGATGTATGGCAAATGTGTTCTGCAACTAATCATGTACCTTTATGTAAGATGTTATTAATGAATCTGATTTGATTTTTTATCATCCTAAATATAATACAAAGTGATAAACGTTGACTATATTTTGCATTATTTTACGAAACTAAGCCATCATAATCACGTTTCATTAGTTTTCTATTAGTTGAACAATCAAGTATTTTATTTTCTTTTTCCGAAGAATTACTATATTCTGATTCTGTTGGTAAAATATTTTCCAGAAAGTCCAAGTCATCAGCATTATCATTTTTGTTTGCTTTTGAATAAAAGTCTACTTTGATTGTATTCTAGGTCTTTCTTTTGGAGTGTCCGTGCGTTTTAAATTTGCTTGTTGCTTGTCTTTGGGATAGTGGCTCTAGATTTATTATTTTGTTTTTTTGTTGAAGTTGATGTTGCTCTACCATGCATTTGTCGTACAACAAATGTTTTTAATCAGTTTGTGGAGCACAAGCAACGTATAAATCCTCTATTTCGGTCATCGTCATCCTTTCATTAGACATATTTTATGCTGACATCATCACTTCCCCATCTCCTTTAACACAAATTGCTTTCCACTTAAATGAATTTGCAGGTGTTCCTTGCATGTAAAATAGTTACACAACCAAAAATTTTTACTAAAGAACGGGCCAAACAACTAACCGATACCAATACGGCCACTCACCAATACCAACACAGCCACTCATCGTTTTATAAATCTAATGGAAGTAATGATTTAAGGAAAAGCTTGAAAAGTTAATAAATATTCATGAATATGTAACATATGGATTATTTACGCAGTAAACATTGTCCTAATACCAATAAGTTTTTATTTTTCAAAACCATTGCATTAATTGAACATTGTCCTTTTCCAAGATGATAATTGATGAGCGGTATCTTCTAGCTTTTGGAATATTGGAAATATCCTTGCCAAATCAGTAGCTTTTATGTCAAAATATTTATAATCCAATATATTTTTAATGGACAATAATTTTGCAGTTGGATGGATATAAACTTGTTTCATTCTTGATGCCATGAGTTGGAAAGTTGTCGTTTGAAACTTTCTCGACGTTGCTAAAATAATTGCTTGAGAATTGGCCTAATGGAGAGCCAAATGAACTTGCTAGGTTCAGTACGATTGATGATGTGGTTAGGCGCCTTGTTAAGTCTGTGAGCTGAGATTGATGGTGAAGTCAGTTCCATGCAGTGGGATCAAGTGCGGTTAGAGTAGCAGTAAGTCTCATTTATGAATTAGCATGCTCAATAGATATTATGCTCAATATATAATATGCCATTTTATATTGCACTTTAATTATTACATTCGAGCATCAGAATTATTGATTCATAGTTTATAGAGGAAGATTCAATGACTTTGCTAATGAACTGTCAAACACTAAAACTAAACAGGTAGCCAGTAAGGAAAAAATAATAGAAGTAAGTTCTTGAAATGATTTTTTAGGCTTGCTGTGTGTAAAAGACTTGCTTTTTTTTTTTTTAATATTCGAAATAAGGAGTAAGCCAAAAAGTGTCAATGCTTCCTGGTGTAGTGTGGTCGAATGGGTTATTGTCAGTGGATGGCTTTATTGCTAACATAAGATAAGCAAAAATTTTGACATGGTTTCTATAATTTATCTTTAATGATTTGGATTTTAATTGGTTTCCTTACTACGCATGCTTCTAATTCTTAAATAATGTTAGCTTGTTGAAAGTTTCATATTTTCCCAGTTCACCATATGTTGAACTAGATTGGTTCCATGAAATTACACCTCGTTGTGTTTTAGTATTCTAAGCTATGTCAAATGTTTATTGTTAAAAAACTCCCAAAAATTGTTGTGTCCTTCCCTTACATGCTTGCCATCCCTTTTAGGCATCGTATTGTTAACGATTCTTTTGAAATTTTAGCTTTTGCCGTTTTGTTGATGTTTCCCCTTGTTATACATGTATGTAATTCTAATTGTTGAACATTATACTTGTGTACATGTAATTAATATTTCCGAAGTGAAGAACAATCGCATCAAAGAATTGCCGGTAATTAACCCATGAACAAGACTTTAACTATTATGTATTATAATATTTTGTTTGTACTAATTGTGTAGACTTGTTTGTAAATGGTCATGGCATGTGGATTTGCCTATTTTGTCGAAATACTATTATTAAAATGATTGTGGATATTATACTTGATTATGTGATTAATGTGATTTTTTAATTATTTAAATATGGTGATTATCGATGTTTGTTTGAAAATGATAATTATGTGATTGTTTATTTGTTTCAATATTCCTATTATATTTAAGTGATTGCTGAAAATAATACAAACCATTAACAGTAAATAGCTGCAGAAATAAAACGCAGCAAAATTATATTAGCTTTGGTAGGGTTTTTGAAATGCTATAGAAAATATTATAGTAGCATAGAAGAAACGCTACAGAAAACAAGAATAGAAGGGTGTAAGTACCACTTTGGTTGCATTTTTAAGACGCTGCAAAAAAAACCTTTGGTAGGGTTTCTAAAACGCTACGATATGTTCATTTTTGGTTGTGTTTGCTATAATGCAACTAAAACTTTCAGAGTTTTAGTTGCATGTCGTTTTGCAGCGTTTATCGAAATGCTACGACAAGTTTTAGTAGCGTTTTTACAACGCTACGAAAGGCGTTTTCTGGATGGTACACTACTAATGCCCAAGGTAGTGATCAACAGCGACACATGGAGAATATATAGCAACGCTGCTAAAAGCCTGAAAGTTTTTACAATGCTATGAAAGGCGTTTTCTGGATGGTACACTACTAATGCCCAAAGTAGTGACCAGCAGCGACACAGGGAGAATATATAGCAACGCTGGATTAGTAGCGTTTTTTAAAGGCCTAGATTCAGAAGCACACAATGCTCGATTGTGCAAATTTCTTTTCAATATAATCTTCAAATTGCAATCCTTGATTTCAATGACCATGAGGTCTACCACCACTTACTTCCGAGCACAAGGTGCTCGCTTGATTTCCGAGGCTACAAGATCACCTAATTGATTTCCGAGCTACAATCACATCCAATCGATTTACATCCTATGATCACACCTTTCTCGATATCAGTTTTGTAGTATTGACCGATAAGATTTGATCTTGCGATCTTTGATTACAAAAAAACTATATCTCTTAAGTAACACTTGAATTTCAGAGAGAGTTTGATGTAGAATTAAAAGAGAAGAAGATTGATATTATTTCTTTGAAATTCTGTAGAGTATAAATATAGATTTTGAGAAATTAAGAAGATTAATGGTAGAAGAAGAAAGGAAGAAGAAGAAAGAGATGAGAAGTTATTAAAAATTCGAAATCTGAAGCCTATATATAGTTTTCCAACAGTCACAACCATTCAGAAAAGATTTAAATTCAAAAGATGCAACTTTTCAAAATCTAAAAAAACAAGTCAACTGTGACGGCCCGCCCCGCACCAGCCGGCATTTCCCTGAAATGCGTTGTGCCAATGCCCAACTAGCATAGGGCGGTCGCCAAAGAAAGGAATTTGAACTAACAAGGTACCTGTAGAATGTCTCACAGCGCATGGGATAAAATATAATAATAACATAACTTTGACATAAAACAGATGAGACAGTGCATAAGCTAAAAACTAAACCATCGTAGCAGCGGAAAATCCAAAATACAGCTTATGTTCCACATCATCATTATTACAACTTTAAAAAAAACTGTCTCTAAAGCAAAATAAGAAAGGTACACTACTAATGCCCAAAGTAGTGACCAACAGCGACACAGGGAGAATATATGTATAGATGGTACGTGTAAGCCTCCTGCTCGTCTCCGGACATCTACTCGTGCATATCCACCTGACCTGTCTCTAGTCTACTCATTTAGGAGCACCCAGAGTAGTAAGAAGAGGCATAAAACTCTGGGTCAGACAAAAGTCTGGTATGAGCGATAAGCAACAAAACAGAACAATAACAGGTATAATCCAATCATACCTGAACCTGGACCTGCAACCAAAGAGTTAGCACAACAAGATGTACAATACTCTAAGGTGACACTAACATATGGTGTAAAAATTCGGGGGTAAGGGTCATGGTGATAGCAAACATCAAATATAGCAATCATCCTCACATCTCTCACTCAGTGCGTAAAGCATACGATATCCACCACTCGATCACCCAATCCTTTGCTACGATCACTTTGCTCCATGGAGTCACAATGGCCTCATTGCACTGATCCATAGCCACTAATCCGTCTCTCAGTGGTGAACTAAAGTTATGGATACCGATAACCCCTTTGCACATGTCCCGCAACAAAGTCCAATCGTGAAGTTAACTCGTTGGTTCCCATCTGGATCCCGAGTTCTAACTTCTCATTTGAACTACCTTTGCATCTCGGGTTTTGGTCTCTTCCCATTCGTGTTTCTTCAGTTCGTAGCTCCAAGCTTCCATTCATGTCCATGCTTTGATTCGTGGTTCGCCCTCCTGACATCGGCTCGTGACTCCTGCTAGTGGCCATCGATTCGTGATCCCCCTTCGACTCGCGGCTCGTGACATCGTGACTCCAGGCTCCGGTTCGTGGCCATCGTGATCGGTTCGTAGTCCTCCCTCTAATTCGCGAGTTGCAGTAGCGGTTCGTGGTGTCTAGGCCCACTCGTGGCCCCTAGTTTAGTTCGCGATGCTCCAGGTCGGCTCGTGGGTGTTGCACCAGCTCGTGGCACAGGCGATTCGTGAAGGGTGGTCCGATTCGTGATGGGGGTGTGCTCTACGATCGGGTCGGGTCGTGGCATGTGCTTCACGAATGGGTCGGTTCAGGTCGAAGAAGGTGAGCACGATCGGTTCGGCTCGGATATAGGCGATTCGATCTAATTCCTGCATATTTTCCTGTAACTTTTCCAGCGACTGTTTTACGCCACACGATGGCGTTTTTGACCATTCTAACTGTTCTAAACAATCACAAAGCATACCAACCGTCATAACAACATGTAGAATTGACCACAAACACCAAAACAACAATTTGATATGTTAAAATGGATCAAACATACTCAAAATCCATATTTTCCCCTTAAGCATGTTTAAGCAAATCTAATGATAGGATTAGCAAAACTTAACCAAATTAACCCAAACTTCCAACAGAGGTCTAAAACGGTGTTTAATAATTTCTAAACATTTTTCCAAAATTTAATTATGTTTAAATTCGCTAATTAACACTAATTACCCTTAATTAACCATAATTAGTGTAAAAATAAGGCTAATCACTCACCTTTGCCACAATTAAAACTTTCAGTACTGAAACTCCTCTGATTTGGGCGAATACCAATGTCTAACAGCAGCTCCAACCTTGCTTTGGTGTTATTTCTCCTTAATTTGATGTTGCTAAGCTTAATCCATGATTAGAGTGCGATTTGGGATGAAATTAGAAGGTGGAGGCCATTGTTAGGGTTTCTAAGAGGTAAATGGCGGCTAAAAAACAGAAATAGAATGAAAACCTAACTTATTTCAGCCTCACCATAACCCTAATCCCGAAATGGGTTATGGGCCCATTCACTAATCACCTCATTTGGCCCAATTAAGTAGTTTTTCACCTTCTAAACCTTATTTCGTCCATATCTCCCAAACGGTAAGTCCGTTTTTCACATATGACCACTCTACGGAAAGGTAAACCATCATCCGGATCTAATGGAAGTGGTTTCAGGTCAAAATTCCTTACCAAACAAAAGTTATGGCCAAAACAAGATCAGCTAGCAGCAAAACGGTCATTAAAAATCGGCAAAAATCGTGAATATGGGAAATGACCCCAATAGTCGTCCCCCAATATCACACGATCATACGACTCCTTACGAGAAAGAAATAAATATTCTACGATCGTCCGATGCGTAGAATGCGGGTCGTTACATCAACGTACATATGTCTACATACATAAATGTATATGTCGACATATCCTAGTATAATTTCAAAAATAAAATTTTAAATCAAAGTAAATAATGTTTAAATAAATTATGTTGATTTCCAAGTTAAAACATACTATATTACTTCATATTAAAATAAAGTATTCTAAGTAGAAATATATATTAAAAACATATATTAAGATGATTTAAAAATGATTAAAAACTAAATATAAAATGATATAGGTATATATATAAAACTATGAATATATTTAAAACTTAACATAAATAGGGAAATTGAAAACACAAGTAACTATAATAAAATTAGAATTAAATTTATATGTAAAAACCATTTGAATTTAGGAGTTAAAATATATTAAGTAAAATTTTAAAACAAGAGTTAAAAATAAATTTCAGGAGTTAAAATATATTTAATAATAAAGAGGTATAAATTAAAATAAGGAAATAATTTTGAATTTTTTTTGAAAATAGATTTAAAAGTAATTTTGAAATCATCTGAAAATAGTAAGAAAAAGTTTGAAAACAGAATTCAGTGCTAACTAGAGTTTTAACAAGATTTCTAGACACTATTACTCTATATTTCTTGAACTTTTGAATTCTTAATACTCACGAGTCTTATATCTTGAACTGTTCTTCTTTGAAATCTTGATTCTCTCAACTATACAGTCTTCAATACTCAATACTTGCATAGATTTCATATATGTATATATATATTCTAGATAACAGTGTTAGTATATATTTTATAGCAATAATAATTAAAACAAGGCTGTTGTCATCAAAACCTTCATCATCAACATCTTAGTCCCTAACAATAGGTTCCTTATTCTTGACACCTTAGAAGTTATAAAATCTGTAGATGTAGAATTCTTTGAAAATCAAACTATTGAGATTCCATTGAGATATTCAAGTTCAGAACCTAATATGACTGATGATATCAATGACAATGAATATGCTCATGCTAAAAAACAACAAGGAAGTATCAGTACCAGATAATAGTATTGAACACGGGAGAAGTAAAAGAGCAAGAATAAAGAAGGACTATAGTCCTGACTTCATAACATATCTTATAGAAGGTCGTAAGGACGAAGTCCTTAATGTGACAAGATATATAACAAACGTCGATGATGATCCAAAAATTTACTCTGATGCTATGAGTTCTGGAGATTCTATTTTCTAGAAAGAAGCTTTCAATGATGAAAAGAATTCTATAATGTTAAACCAGCCTTGGATTTCAATTGATTTACCGCCTGGTGCTAAATCTATAGGATGTAAATGGATATTTAAGAAAAAGTTGAATACAAATGGATCATTGATAAGTTTAAAGTCATATTAGTTGCTAAGGAATATAAGCAAAGGCATGAGTATATTGTTCTGATACATATGCTCCAGTTGCTCGCATATCTTATATACGTTGTTTAATGACACTTGCATCAATACATATTTTGGTCATAAATCAAATGGATGTAAGGACAACTTTTATAAATGAAGATTTAGAAGAAGAGATATATATGGAACAATCTGAAAGTTTCAAAACCCCAGGCCAAGAAAAGAAAATTTGCAAATTAATAAAAATCTCTTTATGGCCTAAAGCAAGCTCTCATGCAATGGCCTGAGAAATTTGATAAAGTTGCACTGTCATATGGATTCATTGTTAATGATACTGATAAATGTATATATAGTAGATCAGATAACAACGGTTATGTTATAATATGTTTATACGTTGATGATATGCTGATATTTGATTTTAACACATCTTGTGTGAGTGAAACTAAGAAGTTTCTATCTTTTAAATTTGATATGAAAGATCTAGGAGAAATTGATGTAATTCTGGGAATTAAAATAATTAGAAAAGAATGGGAGTTAAAACTAACTCATTCTCATTACATCGAGAAGTTCCTAAAGAAATATGGTCATTATAATGACAAATCAGCACCAACTCCTTTAGATCCCAGTAATAAACTAGAAAAGAACACTGAACATACCGTTTTCAACTAGAATATTTCAGTGTTATTGGGAGTGTTATGTATACTATGCATTGCACTATATCAGACATCGCACATGTTATAAGCATATTTTGTCGATTTACGAGTAATGCAAGTTTCGAACATTGGAAAACTATTTCCAGAGTTCTAGCTTATTTGAAAGGAACAATTACCTATGGTTTATTTTATAAAGGATATCCTGTTGTAATAGAAGGATATAGTGATGCAACCTGAAACAATGTTGAATCCAAGTCCAAGTCTACAACTAGATAGATATATACATTAGTAGGCGTTGCTGTGTCTTGGGCTTCCAAGAAGCAGACCTGTATACCTGACTCAACAATGTTGTCAGAATTGATTGCATTAGCAAATGCATGTAAGGAAGAAGAATGGTTAGAAGAAGCCATCTCAAGCAGTCTTGATTAACTGTGATAATCAAGCTACGATATACAATGTCTCTAATAAGACATATAATGAGAAGTCTAGACATGTGAGTCTAAGACATCAAATGGTAAGTTAGTTACTCAAAACGGAGTAATAACCGTTGAGTACGTAGAAACGAAGAAAATCTTGGCTGACCCACTTACAAAAGGTCTTCCAAAGGCAATAGTTTCTATAAAATCAAAAGAAATAGGACTAAGATCTATGAATAAAGACTGATCATGCTTAACAGAAACAAAACTTATGTCTTGAAAGGATAGACAAAGTTTACTGGGTACCAACAAGTTAAGAGAATGATTATGATGATTATGAAACACTAAATAAATAACCTTATAATATTTATTGTTGGATTCTACAAGAATAAAGGATGGATAAATGTCGTTAATAAGTCTAGAAACATTAAAAGGTCTGCCGTAGAAACACTTAAAGTGACTTACCTATATGAATGTGGAAACCAGACCGTTTTCTAGGAAAGTAAGACCATTTTCTAAAATAGACTCATGAACTAGGATTAAAAGCACATAGCCATTAAGATGCGAAGCAATGCAGAACACTTTATCTAAGAAAATCAACATGTGTATTTGTTTCGGTTTTATCATTAAGGGATACTTGGTTCAAGATTCATTCACCATAGAATCTCGATAGTGTTTTGAATGGTTTACACTAAGTAAGGGTTCAAATCCAAAAGATACCTTTTATTTATATGTTGTTTCCACGATGATGCAAAACTTGATCTTAGAAGTACATTGGCTTGATCTCATTTGAGTATGTAGGAAATCACTCTAGTGATTCAGCCGTCCACTTATTTATCTTGTTTTGAAAATGATGGGAGATTGTTGTAGATTTTCAAAATTGTTCGAGATATTAGGGTTTGTTTTTGGAAGCGAAGAAAGAAAGATGAATTGTATTAGTCCCACATTGTGAAGGTGCCCAAACATATTGTAGTATATAAATGACTTTTTCATAAGGGTGTTGGGCCCTTGGGGCTTCCAAATGTGTGCTTTGTTGTGAGTAGGGAAGTCATGCACCACACATGTGCGCCGTCGCTGATCGAATCGGAGCGGGCTAGGTACAAGTTTCGGGTCTAGATCCAATAAGGTTATTTTTAGATAAAATTTCAAAACATTAATGGGCCGGATTTCAACCCATTACAGACCCGAAAAATTGAATTTAAATAAGAGGCAGAAAATTTTGCAACGCTTTTAGGCCATTGCAAATATAGGGATGCGTTGGTTTGATTTTGAATGGATATAACTGTTTGTAACAATTGCAAAGTGATACAAACGGTCACGATGTTTAAATGAAAAGATGTTTCCTCTCACCGCCTATAAATAACCATGCCAAATTAATGTTCCAGTCATGGTATTGGGTTTCGGTTGGAACCACGAGATTCCGGCAATCTCGGCTCGGTTTCGGTTGGAGCCGGGACGGGATTCCGTCCCGCTACCGTCGATACAAAAAAATGTCGTGGTTAGTGAGAAAGAGGGGCAGACGACTATGAAATAGAAAGGAGATTGCATCTGCCAAAAAAAAAAACAAGCAATTGATTGAGAGTATAAATTACTTCAGCGAGCAGCTTCTCAAATTCGAGCGTAAACTAGCTACTTCAACCAAATTCAAGCATTATCGAGCAATTTCGACCAAATTCAAGCGACGGAGAGCAGCTTCGAGCATCAGCGAGTATGGTACCCTAAATGTTTTTACTTTAATTGCTTTTCGTATTTTCTTTGTCGACTGTTTAGTTGAGGCAATAATTTGATCTTATAGGCTAGGATTAAGTTGTATGAATGGGATGCTGAATATTAACGGGTTGTTGAGATATTAATGTATTTTGTTGTCTTGGACTGATAAACCTGGACTAAGTGATATTTAAAGCTAATCTATATCTAATTTAGGGTTAAGTAGTCCTAGTTTGGGTGTTATTTATATTTAATGAATGTATAAACTGAATTATATTTATTTAAGTTAGACTTCAACGTTCATTGTTATTATTATTTTCATTAAAAATACAAATGTATAATATTAAGATTGAAACAGAAACTGAAACTTTCAAAATGTCCGAAGCTGTCCGTAATCGAGAAAATTTCAAATGACCGAAACCGAGTTTTCAAACCTTGGTTCAAGTACAGTTTTTGTACCATCATCATCTTCTTCTTCGTGATAATCTGCAACACTTTAAAACTATTCCAAACAACGCTGCCATTGCGCTGTTTTATGACGCCTCTAAGGGGTTCCAATTCAGAGAGTGTTGCAGAATTCTTCTTCTCTTCATTATTTTCTCTATTTGCATCATCAGAAATCAAATACTTGAATGTTCTTGGTCGGATCAAAGCCATACAAACTTTGAATTTATTACGCTGTTTCAAGACTTCATTGAATCCTGAAAATCGATAGTTTGATAACCCGATTGTACCTAATGGGTTGAACTATTGTCTGAAAGAGTCTATTTCATAGATTCTTGAAGTCTGAAGTACAATAATATCTTCCTCTAACCACAAATCCGCAACAATTACTTGTTCTAGTGAAATGGTTGGATCTAATACCTATGGAATTTTAACAGATGTGTATTTCATGAAGAACGAATTATAGAAAGTAATGGAGATGATATATGGATTACAATGCAAATTAGAGGCGATGAATTATTCGATTCAGAACTATGTTCATGTATGTAACTAGTATTTATATGTCATGTTCCAATTATTTTTTTATACCCCGACAAATATTTACCGTACATTTTTAATATTGCAATTTAACTTTTCCTTATTACATACATTTGAAGCCGACAGACTATGTAAATGATATTATAGAGACTACATTTGTTTTTTGTTTTTTTAAATAAAATGACATACCAAAAGGGAGAATCAAGTCATTCTCCAACGGCTCGCAAAAACGATTTCCGAAGAATAGAAATCGTGCACACAAACGAAAGAGAAAACCGGACTACAACGAGAGCTAAAAGAAAACAAAAAACTAGAGAAAAACAACTCCAAATAAATCCTCGGTCGCAGCAGGTGAACACAACAGCATATGAAAGGCGAAGAGACCTCAGCATCATCACCTCCAAAATTTCTGAAGGAGAATCAAAGTGCAAGAGAATCGTGCATGCCTCCAAGAAAGCCAGTAGTCCAAGGCTGCACAAAACCCATAGCCCTCCTTGGAACACTGACAACTCAAGAACAACGAGCTTCCAAAGCTTCTACCAAAGTGGAATCCCAAGATCCCAAAGTGTGTTGGTCTTCCAAATCTTCAGCAGTACCTGCTCCATCATCCTAAAATAGAAAGTCCCACCAAGTTCCAAGCAGACCAAACAGGTGACCTAAAAAGCCAAATCTGTACAACTAGCAAACGACGTAAGGCCCGCGTGGGGGGAGGGGGAGGGGGGGGGGGAATAAATAGAATAAAACAACAGAAAAAACTTAAACCACCAACCCAAAATCAACCTACTCCAACCCTCAGACTGGACGTTACTGGTAAAATATCAAAGGTAACAACAGCCAGTCTTCTAGAGCGGGCCAGTCTCCTAAAGTGGGCACTTAAGACACCTCTAAAAGGACGATCCAGGAATGCAAGAAATACATCGTTCCTAACCTTCCGGACAATGGTAGGAGGATCCATTGCTACTTCGTCAAAAACCGCCTTATTCCCGGAGCACCAAATGTGCCAGCAGATAAGACATGCAATCAGACGCAGTAGAATAGACCGAAAAGATTTACTAGAGATCCCAGCCCACTAGAAATTTAGCAAACCTTCCAACGAGATGACATTACCTCAGCAACCCATCAGATTTTCGAAGTAATTCCAGATAGCTCTAGCGCAAGCACCAGAAATCAACAAATGGAATGAGGACTCAGTGCATCCAGTGTTGCAACACCTGCATCTGGACACGAGCGGGATGTCGATACGTTAAAGGTTCTCATCTATTGGTAAACCATCATGCAATGTTTTCCACATAAACATGGAAACCTTTGGCGGAATACGGACATTCTAGATAAAGTTGTAAACCAGAAGCCGAGGACCAGACATCCGCACCTTTATAGTGCTGAATTCAAAATGGAAACCTTGCATCAAAAAAGGGCTATTAACTAATGGTTAAAAAGAAAGGAAGAATTGCCACTTTTCATGGTTCCTCTGGTGCGAATTCATGTTGGTGGAGCGTGACAAATTAAAAATAAATTGAAATATCTCCATTTTCCATCAAATTGTAGCTGTGAAAGATGGTTTAAGGAAGTATGTACTACACAGGGCTATATGTCATCGCAGTTGCCCGAACTCAAATTCATTTTACCATTGGATCATGTGAAGCAGTAATAAGTAGCATTGCTTATGAATAAAAAACAGACATCCCTCTTGCTGAGTAAAAAAGATCTGCTATAATATATTAAAGTAAGAATTCTGCTAAAACATAAAAATTCACAAGGTCCTTAAAAAAGGTCCCATAAATATCCTTTTAGTAGGCCCGGCCCAATTTTTAATGGGGGCCTGTGCAAAAATAGGAGATAAATCTGAAGCCCAGAAGATTTCAGCGTGGAACTTGTAAAAACAAGGGAATGAACCCTGTACCTTTCACTTACCACCCAAAAAACCTACCATTTTTAACAATGCAACTTTTATTCAATTTTGCTGTTGCTGTACTTTAATTTTAGGAGACAACTTGCAATTGGGTTCTTACCACCAGTTGCACCCTGAAAGCCCCGCCCAAGGGCCAGTCTTGCCTTTTACCTTGTAATATGTGTACCTTCTTTTCAGATGATTTTCTGAAGCAGGAATTATCAAGAAAGTTTGATAAATTTTTGCAAAACGCTGCAATTAATGAAGTTCACGGAAAACCAACTTCATTAGAATGAAATCATGAGACCCAAATATAATCGCTTTTATGTTTGATTGAATAACTCTACTCTGTCAAAACATAGGATCAGGTTCTTATGACTACTTGAGCACAATAATGTTTGCTTAGTTAAGGAGACAAAAGAAAGGGAACAGAATATTGGTATATATAAGCTACGAGCACGAATAGTACAGACAACAAGACTGATTCTAATTACATTCAAACCAATAAACACCACATCAGAAACTCCTATGCTCCATAGTCCATAATTCTTTATTACAGCATTCAGTGTAATCTCGCACTACATACATACCTCTTATTACTATCATAAAAAAAAGGCTAAATTACAATCCTGATGTGAACAATTTAACATTCTGCAACTTGCCTGCGATGTCCACAACAGAACCAATTGCAGAAAGAACTGATACAACCAATGCTATTAGACTCAAAAATTGAAGCACGAACCATTTTCTTTCTCCTCTGCTAATCTTATTTTGCTTAATATATAACGTCACTGGAAAATAAACCGTTAGAGGCCAAAAGGATATTGAGCCGAGCAGTCCCAGAACTGCATTGAAGAAGGGAAACAACATACTAACTAGTGTAGTGAATAATACGAACATAGTGCGTAGCACAAGCTTGCCTACGGTGAATCTGAAAGAATGGGCTTTTGAGAATAATGGTACGGTGTAAACTTTGTGAATTATGATTGAATCAGGGAACTTCTTCGACAGATATTCTTCATATTTTGCGTATATTGGCTGGGCAAATACCTGCAGTTGTCATGTATCCTGTATCAGTTGTCATTTTAGATTACAATCAATAGGAATTTGATCCTCTGTTCTGGTGCAAAAGCAGAGCAGTGACTAAGCAAATGAAGGTCTAACTTTCCAAAGCTTGATAAGCACCAGTAAAGAATTAGAACATCTGCGCTTATGCAAAGCAAGAGCAAATGTTCATTTGATACTCTAAGTTACCGAATTAATGTTTTTAATGGCTTAAAAGTGCACTTTAGCATATGTTTAATTAACACTTGCTAAGATGAACTATTTGATGTTTGTTGAAAACACACCTGATAAGCACCAACAAGATGAACAATGACGGCGATATTGGCAAAATCAACCAACCAAAAAGGTTCATAGAATCCAGTAAGAATATTTCCTGGCGCTTCATTGCCGAATGCTGCATATCCCACTAAACCTACCGACAGGTTGAATATGGTAGTGGCTCCAAGACCATAAAAGGAGGCCTTCTTCATCGTAATATTCTCAGCTGGTGGTGTTTTCAGAGTATCCTGAATTTCTACCAGAACCAATGAGCAAGTGTAAGAAAAGGCAATATTACCAAGAGCTTGAAATGCATGCCAGAGTTTGGTCAATCCAGAAACGCCACCAACTCCTCCAATTTGAACTCCTAAAAGAGATCCTTGGATTATTGGATGAGATGCAAACTTCATGATGCATAAAACTAAAGCGACGATCGAGTAAGCAAATGACATAAGTGCTGCTATGACTGATATAAGTAAAATCTCCTCCATGTTTGGAAACTGGGAGAGCACAATCTCCACTAGTCCAAATATGACCATGTACAAGTTTCCAGAGGCTCCGCAGTGTCCATCACTTCCCTTGAAGTGGTAGCAGTTTGATCGTTCCACAGACCTGTATAAAATTTAGCAGCAACTAATTAGCTAACAATACCAAAATGAATTTAGCATATAGCAATCAAAATTCTGGTGAACTTACAGCATGCATGCCGCTGTGACGATAGCGCACCCAATCATATTACCCCATAGCATCATTAACTGACCTAAGGCGCAAACAGCAACACTCTTGGGCCCAAGGGATGATCTGACAACATCGATGTAAGTATGGTTTCTTATGCCCTTAACAAGGTCAGGTGTCCTACAGCAGTCGGAGAGTAAAGTAGCAGCGTAGTAAGTAATATATGCACAAGCAACGAGAGCTGTAGGGCCAATGATCCATCCCAGCTGAGCCACACTCCATGGGAGTGCCAGAATACCTGCTCCTATACATGCTGTTATCAAATGTGTCGTTGCGGTCCACACAGTGCCTATACACATTCTTCATGGGTTAGTAAGTATACAAACATACTTTGATACTTTTGAGTTTTGACGATGATTGAAATTAATGATACATGGTTGTTGCATGTACAAGAAGAGGACCAATACTAGAAAGCTTCCTTTACATTTACTTATTTTGACATTTAGCACAGAAGTTGACTAATTTTTGGATTTTCAGATGTAGGAACTTGAGATACTGAAATGGATTGAATATCAATGTCAATATATAGTTTGGTCGTTACACTGTATTCCACCAAACAAGTGTCCAATATCCTTCATGTACATAGACTTTTTTTTTTCTTTTCCTTTTTTTTTTAATAGCAAACTTGTAAGCAAAATCAAGGAATACAATACCTGTTCTTAGGTGCCCATCGTCATACATCATCATCTCCATTGTTAGCTTCTCTGTTTAAATCTCCTTGTGAGTGTATCGTTCAACTCCAGTAGTGTTAAGTGCAGTTGGTGCTATGTATATATAGCACTCACAGCTTTGTTCTGTTACTACCGTGCTACGGTATCATTTTAGTCAGTTACAAGCCTATAAGAAGTGGATCGTTGGATTAGATATAAAATGTAGGTAGAGAACTTTATGCTGAACTTAGCAATGTCATTGTTAAAAACGTCCCAATAAGAAATTGAATCTCATTGGATGCGTTGTTACGTCTCTGCAATGGTAACAGTAACTAAAAATCAGTGGCGGGTCTCTATGTTCAACAGCATAACCATATTTCAGTGACTAGTTCCTAAACTCGCTTGCCTTTGTTATCATAACCATATTGCGTCTGTGATTTTTTTCCCTTTGTATCCCTTTGTTTAGCGTTGTATTAATCTAAGTTCTTTATCTTTTCTAGTCACAAAGCATCTATTGCACACTTTATTAGAAGAGGTACAAAAAGATCCAACGGTTGAGGTTTTGTATTTTCAAGTTCACCCTTCCATATAAGGACAAAAAGATCCAACGGTTGAGGTTTTGTATTTTCAAGTTTGTGTCTAATTTTGTGTCAAATAGCCGTCCCCGTTTGTAAATTATTTGTGAGGAAGTGTTGTTGGTTTCGTACGTAAGTTTGTAGGTTCTAACTTTAGCTTTTTTGGTATCATTTGACAAAGTAATCAAATTATCTACAAAGACAGGAATATAACTATAAAAAATAATTCTTTTACATGAATCTTTAAGGTATCATATAATCGAGTAAAATAATACCACATGTATAGGCCCGACCCTAACACAAGGCCACTTAGACGGTAGTCTAGGGCCTCCAAATTTTGTAGTTGTTATTATATATAAGACCTAGTAATGCATAACTAATGTTACATTTGGTTAGGTGGTAAGACATATGCCTTTGTTATCAAGGCAACAGAGTTTGATCCTTGCCAACTTCATCCCCCCCTCCCCCTTTACATTTTTTTTGCACTGCTATTTTTTGCTTTGGGCCTACTTCCCTAGGGTCGGCCCTGAACATGTATCATGTCCTTGTCTCAACATATGTATGCATACAATAAATAAAATATTGCTTGAACGCTATTCATAAAAACAGTAGCGATAGATATTCACAATCTCCTTGCATGACTTCAAAGGATCTGTCATATATATCGCATTAGAGATTAGGTTTATTTCGGCTGTATGGTTAAAGACATATTCCACCCTATTATATTTTGTTTTATGTTTGGACTAGTGGGCTTGGCCCATCAGGCGTTATATTAACCTTATGTTTATTTGTACAGTTTGTAACTATTCTATTCTGATTTCGATCAATTCAATGCACTACAAACTTTCGTCTTTTACATTTCATATATTTTATACAATCTGTTTTACAATAATTCTTTCATGGTATCAGAGCATGATAGCTTCATAACAATGTCGACCCTTCCATCGTTGAAAGAAATGCAGTAAATTCGTTGATCGAAGTCAGTCATCTATCCAGCAGTTTCAGAAATTCGTTCAAGGAAAATAAGTGTTTGATAAGATAATTTCTCCCATCAGCTATATCTTCATCATTGGCAGAGAAACAATATATACATTGGAATAAGGTGCCTCGCCAAGAATCATATCCAGTTGCCGACTGCATCATTATTTCAAAGATAAACTGTTTGTGGAAATCAAGAAAACAAGTTCAGAGATTAATTTTTTTTCTTCAAGAAATCAGTTTTTTAAGTCAGAGCCATCTAGACTTCTCGGAAGTAGCATCTTCATCAAAGTGGTTGCTGCTAACATTGCATTTCATCAATTTTTTTTTGTAAGAAAGATTGAATATCTGAAGGTTTGCTTGATTTCCTGTTGATTCACTAGTTTCTTGATTCTGAAACTGGTTGTCATCATCATGACTGGATATACCCAATCAGAAGCATCCAATGTTGGATCATCTGCACCTGTTCAGCAAACCAAGGGTTTTCCACCTAATCTCACAACCGAGGCTAATAACATGATTAAAACAGTCATTAGTCCATAGAGCAGTTAATTACTGTACAATTAGAGGAAGATAACTATCTTCTTTGGAAACTACAAGTGCAGACTGTCATTCAAGATTATAGTCTTGAAGGCTATATTTTTGGCACTCTATCAATTCCTCCGAAGTTCATCACTGACATTGAAAACAAGACGGTCAACAACAATGAGTACACCAAATATTTCAGACAAGATAGGTTGACAAATTCTAGGTTACTTTCATCTATCAGTTCTAATCATTTACCTCAAGCTATTGACTGTAATACAGCACAAGAAACATGGTCAACCATTGAAAGAGTGTTTAGCACTCAACCATCAGCAAGAGCAATGCATTACAAAAGAGAGCTTCAGAATATCAGAAAAGAAGATGCAGAGAATCAATGAGAGACTATCTAGCCAGAATAAATAAACTCTACAATGTACTTAATTCTACATGGTACAAAGTCAGGGAGAATGAACGGGTGTTAACTATTTTAAATGGACTAGGACACGAATATGAGGCTGCTATTGCAATACTGTCATCCAAGAAGAATACCCCTGATATGCAATTTGTGCACTCAACACTTCTTGCTCATGAGGCAAGAATTGATCACATAAAGACGATCAATTCAGATATGTCAATCAATTATTCAACCAACAACAAAAAATCAAGAAATGATCAAACCAGTCAAAGAGGTGGTTTATCTAGCAGAGGCAGATGGAACAATAGTTCTAGGCCTAAATGCCAAATTTGTGAAAAGTTTGGTCATACAGCTGCTGTTGACGTGGGGAATTGGATATATGCATATGCCAACGTCCGAGTGTATGTTTTATAGCAAAACAACAATTCAGAATATCCAAAGTTGAGAAATATAAAGGGAGAACATAATTTTTATAGTGGTTCAGCACTAGTGCCTACATCCACTTCATTGTAATTATTCATCATATAATTATTGATTACAAATGTTGTACAAGTTCAGGCAATTTCTGTGTATAAAGTTGTATAATAGAACATAAAATAGTTTGTTAATTCCAAACTTTGACCAAAATGCCCTTCGTCTTCTTCGTTGAGTCAGGATGTGCTAAGATATCCATGAAATAGCTCCAATAACCAAAAGTGTGAAAATATTTCCAAAAGCATGCCAAAAGTTCAATTGAATATCCAAAAGTTGAAGAAAAACGTTTATGTAACGTTTAAAGGCCCAAGTTATATCCAATAGTCATAGAGAAGAAGATGACAACCATTAATAATACTTGAGAGCTCCAAAAAGTCCGAAATATCTAATGAGAACCAATCCCTTTGAATGCCAAGCCTGGGGGTATTTATAGGTGAGTTTTTGACGCATCAGCTCAAAACTCGTATCCCAAGGGGACGCAAAATCGCATCCCGAAAAGATAGCCAAAAATCGAATCCTAGTGGAAAATATCTCCTTCTGGTAAAATCTAAAATAGTTGGTGATCGACATTTGTCGATCACCTAAAAAATAGTGATCGACATGGTTCTGGGGTGATCTGCCACTTTCCGAGCCAATTGCCGAATCTTTGATTTCGCATCACAAAAACCATGATCTGGCTGAGTTGTGCAAGTAAAAACGAGTGATCCGTATGCGTTTTCTAATTTGCCAGATCTCTGGGATTTTTCGCATCCCTGCCATGGCAAGGATTTCGCACCTTAATCCTGCATGTTGCACACATGATTTCGCATCGAATCCATGTCTCGATCAAGGGATTTGCATCCCAAATCTGTGCCAAATTTTGCATCCCGAATTTTGACTCCCGTATTTGCCAAAATAAGTGATTGTGCCATGCCAATCAACAATTTTTGAGTGTCAAATCTGGAAATTTGTCAAGTAGCTAATCCAATTTTTTCCCCTGATCTACCTGTGTCGATCAGCTGTTTTGAGGTGATCGACATGTGAAAAACTATTTTTCGACGAAACCTTGCCAAATTGCAAGATTTTGTACCTGTAAGTTGCACAAGCCATTTTTGGTGATCGAAACGTGTCGTGCAACACTTTTTGAGTGATCAACACATGACTTTGCCAAATTGCCAGTTTTCAAGCCCGTGAGTTGCGCAAACCATTTTTGGTGATCGACACGTGTTGTCAACACTTTTTGAGTGAATGACGCATGATTTTGCCAAATCCCGATTTTACCAAGTTTGATTGCGCCGTCAGTTGCGTGATCGGACTGACACGGGATTTATAGCTGATCGGACCGAGTCGATTACATATTTTTACCATGATGGATTTTCTGAGTTTACTAACAACGATTTCACGAATCAACACTATTTCCAACCTTTTCCGAACACGTCGCGACTTCGACCAAATTGCTTTATGTTTTCATACGACGTTCTCGAGACTCGAGTGCGCCGCAAATCATTATTTTGACACATGACTGCTTTTGCCAAAAAGTTGGTCAATACTTTTCCCCCAAAACATGTCTTTCTTGGTCGAAGGAAGATGTCTTTTGAGAGAAAACCAGAAATCCATGATGCCAAGGAAAGGAGAAGTCCAAAGCAAACTTTTATAACTAGAAAACTGAAGAGCCGCGATCATGCTGGATCGTATTAACCAATGAAACCTGAAAACTTGAAATCCAATGATCGCTTTGGATCGTTATTTTGAGACATAACCAGATTAATCATAGTCAAAAAATTGGAAGAACCCGAAATTGGTAAATCTAGAGTATCCAATAACCAGATGAGTTCGAGGTAGCCTTGGCGAGGCGAGACGACCAAAAATAGCCAGAATAGTCCAAGTTGGCCTTGACGAGGCGAGACGACCCAGGAAAGTCAGAAAATAAATCTAACGAACCCTGAGGTCGTATTTTAGCAGAAAACCGATGACTACTGAGATCGTAATAGAAAAGACCTTTGACGATCTCTGAGATCGTACTTAGAAAAGAAGTCCGACGATCGTTGAGGCCGTATTTAGAATGAAATTTCAACGATCGATGGGATCGTATTAGGATAGACTGTTAGGTCAGGGATGCTTTAGATCCAGAAAATAAGAAGCCATGGGATTGCTGGGTCTTGTTGGGGCAAGTATGTACCTATAAAAACTGATTTTGTACTTAGCAGACCCAATTATTAGATATTATGTACTTGATGGGCTATGTTGTTAAGATTCTCATGATAAAAGGATTACGATAAGGAACTTCCGTGCTTGATGGATCAAGTCGGGTAATTCTTTGTTTGGTAAACTGATTTGGAAAATCTTAACACCCGATAACCCAATTTTTAGGGATTCGTGGACCGGAGTCCAAAGTTGAGAATCATAGTTCAAAGTATATGTTTGACTGATAAAAAAAGGGGATCAGAGTCCTACTTTTATACTGGACGGACCCAGTGTGGAGCCGGAGCCCTATGTTTATACTAGACGAATCCAGCGTGTTGCCAGAGCCCTATGGTTATACTGGATGGATCAAGTGTGGAGCTGAAGCTCTATGTTTATACTGGACGGATCTAGTGTGGGGCCGGAGCCCTATGTTTATACTGGACGGAACTAGTATGGAGCCGGAGCCCTATGTTTATATTGGACGGATCCAGTGTGGAGATGGAGCCTTATGTTTATACTAGACGGATCCAGTGTGGGGACCGAATCCCAAAGACAGTCTTTATTGATACCACGGGAGTACAACGGTCGATAGTCCAACCCAGAGCACGACTGGAGACCACAAGCTTGTTCCGTGCATGTGTGGGCTGATGTTGCTGCTTTGATTATATGTAAAAAGAAGTTAAAAAGGCGAGAAGTCGCCAACAACAAGAACAAACATGAGTGTTAGACCGGGGTCCAGAAAAATCAAGAGAATCCGGAGGGCTAGATTAGTTGATGACAATGCCATGGAGGCGTCTAGTCCTGCCCCTATCCTGAGATGTAGTATGTGGCTGAGTATGTGGTGCAGCTGTTTGATTCCTGACATACTATGGTAGTTCATCGCGCCTGGCACAGGCTTCGACAAGATCGCGAAACTGCCTGCAATGGTCGGTGTTATGACCAGGCAGTTCATGGAAAATGCAGTATTTGTCAGAGTTTGCTTGATTTGGAATCGGGTCTCTCTTGGGAGGCTTTTGGAAAGGGGTAGTTCCTTGGATGTCGTGATAAATCCCTTCCAAGTCTTGATTGAGTTTGGTGTATGTCGGGAACTTTGGCTCGAAGCGAGGCCATGAGTTCCGATTGTCCCAAGATTTACCCTTTCCTTTATCAAGCGTAGATGACCCAACGCCTGATGCAGAGTTGGTTTAATGCACAGGTTTTTCGATGTGGCAGTCTTCCTCCCTTAGAAATCTTTCTGCTCCGAAGCAGAATTTGGGAAGATCCCTTAGCAGGTACGGTCACAATGAGATTTTGAAGTTTGTTTTATTGAGAATGCTAGAGAAGGCCGCCATCAGAACCATAAATGGGTCCTCCCTGTCGACAAATGCCACCGCAGCGTTGAATCGTTCAAGGAATTTGCTTAAAGTCTCGCCTGATCTCTGCCTAACTGCGGTCAAAGTCATGACATTCCTTGGTTGGGCAATGTGTACTCTGATTTGCTCGACGAATTTCCCAACCAAGGCATGCCAACTGTTAATAGATTCTGGTTCCAACTGTCTGAACCATAAAACAGCAATGTCTGTGAGATAAAGCGGGAAGCACTTTGCTGTAACGTTGTCTGAAGCTAAATGTACTTCCATATGGCGCATAAGATGAACTGTAGGATCCTTCCTACCATCGAAAGCTTCTAACAACAACAATTTAAAGTCGGGTAGGTTTTTAGAATTCCTGATATCTTGAGAAAGGGGGCTACGAGTAATATAGTTCAATCTTACATTGGGAACCCCGCCCTAAGCATAGCGTCGAATAACATCGGCGACTTGGCTTTCACTGCCCATGCCAAGAAATTGATTCAAGTTATGTAAGTTAACGCGGGTGCCCCCAGCGTTAAGTCCAACTTTAGAAATAGGCTGAGCACCAAGCAAAGTATCTGGCTCGACCCTGACCTGAGGTGCCTCGATTGACACAAATCCAACATTCGGAACTATGTGAGTTCCTGCATCCAAAGTTGCACGCATCGGCACTTGAGTGATGTTTCCAGTACCTAATCATGAAACTTGATTGACTACGACCTGAGCTGAGCCTTGTGCAAGATTTGGGGTGTTGCCCTTGTGTCTAGCCAACCTGATAGCTGTCTGCAGATTGGTGTCGACGCAGGGTTGTTCTTCGAGAATTGCCCCCAAGTCCCGAGCTAACCCTTGCGGAACACTAGCACTTGTTCCGATCATGTTGCCTTGGCCCGATTGCCTCGTAAATCCTTCGAGTCAGACGAGAAGAGTGTTCATGGTAGCTTCATGTCGACGGAAATGCTCTTCGTGTTGTTCTAACAGAGAAGCTCAGATCCTTTGTTAAATCTTTGACGACTCCATCGATGTCATCTCGAGTGACAAAGTTTGATGGGTGTTCGCTTGATGAAAGTTCTTGCTCTTCCTCCATACCTACCCCTTCCGAGCGAGCTAACTGCTTCCTTTTGACTATGGTGGGAAGCGAGTGAGATTCGTTTCTAAAAGAAAGTTGAAGTTGAATTCCAAAATCCGAAGATTAAATTCAAGAGCTATGGTCAAGAACTAAAGCGGAAAAATGAAGTCAAGAACTGAGACTGAAGCTGCCCTACCCCTACCTGATGCACCAAAGTGTTGACGTAGAGAATTGGCTATTCGCGCACGCCAACACCCGAGTGTATGTTTTATAGCAAAACAACAATCCTGAATATCCAAAGTTGAGAAATGTAAAGGGAGAACACAACTTTTATAGTGGTTCGGCACTAATGCATACTCCCACTTTAAAGTAATCATTCATCAATAATTGTCGATTACAAATGTTGTATAAGTTCAGATAATTTCTATGTGCAAAGTTGTATAATATAACAACAAATAGTTTGTTAATTCCAAACTTTGATCAAAATGCCCTTCGTCTTCTTCATTGAGTCAAAATGTGTTGAAACATCCAAGAAATAGCTCCAATGTCCAAAAGTGTGAAAGTATGTCCAAAAGCATGCCAAAAATTCAATTGAATGTCCAAAAGTTGAAGGAAAACATTTATGCAACGTTTAGAGGTCCAAGCTATGTCCAGTAGTCATGGTGAAGAAGATGACATCCATTAATTATGTTTGAGAGCTCTAAGAAGTCTAACATACCAAATGAGAACCAACATATTTGAGTGCCAAGCTTGGGGGGTACTTATACGTTAGTTTTGGAGGCATGAGCCCAAATTTCATATCTTGAGGGGATGCAAAATTCGCATCCCAAAAATATAGCCAAAAATCGGATCCTAGTGGAAAATATCGCATTCTGGCAAAATCTGGAAAAAATGATGATCAACACGTGTCGATCACCTAAAAAACAGTGATCGATATGGTTTTGAGGATGATCTACCATTTTCTGAGCCAATTGCCAAATTCTGATTTCGCATCACAAAAACCATGATCTGAATGAGTTGCGTAAGCAAAAACAAGTGATCCGTACGCATTTTCCAATTTGCCAGACCTGTGGGATTTTTCACATCCCTACCATGGCACGAATTTTGCATCCCGATCCTGCATGTTGCACACGAGATTTCGCATCGAATCCCTGTGTCGATCATGGGATTTCACATCCTAAATCTGTGCCAAATTTTGCATCCTAGACTTCGACTTCTGAATTTACCAAAATATGGACCGTGCCAGGCCTGATGCGCGCACATGATTTTTGGTGATTGTGCAATGTCGATCAGCAGTTTTTAAGTACCAATCTGGAAAGTTGCCAAGTTGTTGATCCTAGTTTTGCTCTGATCTACCTGTGTCCATTAGCTACTTTTGGGATGATCGACACATAAAAAACCAGTTTTCAACGAAACCTTTATAAATTGCTAGATTTTGAGCCCGTGAGTTGTGCAAGCCATTTGTGGTGATCAACACGTGTCGCGCAACACTTTTTGAGTGATCGGCACATGACTCGGCCTAATTGCCAGTTTTCAAGCCCGTGAGTTGCGCAAGCCATTTTTGGTGATCGACACATGTTGCGCAACAGTTTTTGAGTGATCAACACATGGTTTTGCGAAATCTCTATTTTACTAAGTTTAATCGCGCCGTGAGTTGCGCAAGCGTACAAGTGATCGTGCAATGCCAGTCAGCTGCTTTTGAATGATCGACACGTGATTTTGCCAAATCCCGATTTTATCAAGTTTGATCGCGTTGCGAGTTACGTAAGCCATTTTAAGTGATCGTGTCATATCGATCAGTTGTTTTTGAGTGCGCGAAACCAGAATTTGCCAGAATCCATATATTTTTCCACAACGAGTTTTGCCGTGTGATGGACCAATACGCTCAGGGTTTTGAGCTGATCGGACCTAGTCGATCACGTGTTTTTACCATGACGGATTTTTCGAGTTTACTAACGACGATTTCACGAATCGACGCTATTTGCAACCTTTTCTGAACACATCGCGGGTTCAACCAAATTGCTTTATGTTTTCAGATGACGTTCTCGAGACTCGAGTGCGCCGTGAACCATAATCTTGACGCGTGACAGCTTTGCTAAAAAGCTGGTCAACAACTGCAAAAGGCTATTTCAGATTTACACAAGGATACATGGCTGGTCAAAATGCAGAAAATCAAAGGAGTAATAATGGCAGTGCTAACTTTACACAGACTAAAGATGATACAGACCAACAAGATGCTGTTAAAAGTTGTCAATTAAGTGAAGTGGCCAGACCGGAACACATACTGGATGATGTATGGTACCCAGACTACGGAGCATTGAATCATATTACAAGCATCCTGGGGAACTTGAATGTTGGCAACAGAGAATACAAAGGTAAACAACTTGTTTTGTGGGTAACGGTGACTGTAAACTACACATATCAAAGGGAAAAGACAATTATACCTAAATAATTTGCTAAGAGTACCAAAAATAAGAAAGAATCTCATTAGTGTGTCTCAATTTACTAATGACAGTAATCTATTTTCCGTGTTTTATCCTAAACACTGCCTAATTAGAGACATATTAACTAGAGAAATTCTATTACATTGTGAAGCAGATAAAGGCCTCTATAAATTTTGTCTTGATATTTGTAAGAAATCTACTGAAACTGACTGTAACTATAATGTTTCTGAAATAATTAATGATAGCAGATGCATAAATGTTCTTGTATATGGCACAATAAGTTGGGCCATCCTGATGAGAAAATAATTAGAAAAATACTCCTAGATTATAACATTCCCTTTGATAATTGTACATCACCTTATGTCTGTACCTGCTGCTAGTTAAGAAAAAGCCATAAATTACCTTTTATTGACTTAGTAACTGATAATAAACAACCGATGGTTGCATCATACCTTTGGGTTCTAGCACCTATCAGAACCGATTATCGGTATAAATATTATATATGTTTTGTTGATTCATACTTTAGACACACTTGAATCTAATCTCTGAAGTTCAAATTTGATGTCAGTAATGTTGTTATGCATTTTATAACTATAGCAGAAAAACAAACCAATAGCTAAGTCAAAATATTTCAAACTGATGGTGCAATGAGTATAAAACTATCAACGATTATTTTCACAAAAAAGGAATAATACATAGAATCACTTGTCCCTACACTTTTCAGTAGAATGGCCTAGCAGAACGAAAACACAAACATATAGTTGAATTTGGTTAAACTCTGCTAGCCAAAGCATCAATGCCTTTAAAATTCTGGCCTGATGCTTTCAACACAGTAATCTATCTAATTAACAGATTGCCTACTAAAGTATTAGATGGCTTGTTCCATATAGAAAATTTACTTAGAGTCAAACCAGATTACAAAATGCTCAAAACATTTGGGTGTTTGTGTTTTCCCCGTCTTAGACCTTACAACAAAAATAAACTCAACTTCAGGTCTAAGTCTTATACATTTAGAGGGTACAATATTAATCAAAAAGGGTATAAATGCTTAGATGAGACTGGTAAAGTAATCATCAGTAGGAATGTAGTGTTCAATGAGAATGTACTTCCCTTTAATTATCAAGGCATAAAGACCACATACAAGGTCTACAATCCAAAAAGGTCAGCACCAAATTTACCTAAATATTCTGAAATCACAAAGAGTTTGGGAGCTGAAGGGACCGGTGAATTATCAGAATCTCAACTCATATTACCACTAGGGTCAGGTCAAGAAAATGACTGCTCCATCTGTCACACAAGTTAGACCCCTGCCACAACACCAAGAAGGTCAAGTCGGAGTGCAGAGGGAAATACTACAAATGAAGAAACCACAGATAAAAAAAATGAAGAAAACTCACCATCAAACAGAGCACTCATGGTTGCTAGTGAACACCCCATGGTTATAAAAGCAAAAGGTAGAATATTTAAGCAAAAAAATATACTGCTATATCCACTGATAGTGAACCTAAAAACTTCATCCAATTCTCAATAACTCAAATTTGAAGACATCAATGGATGAAGAGTTCAATGCTCTTGTTATGAATAAGACAAGGGAGTTGGTTCATCCTCCGGAGAATAAAAACATAATCAATTGTAGGTGGACATACAGGTTAAAAAAGGATCCAGATGGGAGTATAAACAAGTACAAAGCAAGACTGGTAGCAAAAGGATATAATCATAAAATATGGGTTTGATTTCACTGAAACTTTTTCTCCAATGGTGAAACCCACTACTATCAGACTTGTTCTTACTATTGTTGTATATAAAAACCGGATTATAAGGCTAGATGTTAACCGTGCCTTCTTGAATGGAAACTTGCAAGAAGAAATCTAATTGCAGCAATAATAAGGCCATAGAAAAGGTAAAAATCTTGTTTGCAAACTCGTAAAGGTAATATATGGGATTAAATAAGCCCTAGAGAACTAAAAGAAACACTCATTAACAAAGGCTTTCAGTTTAGGAAATCAAATAACTCATTGTTTGTTAACATCATTGCTACCTCATCAGTTTATATACTAATATATGTTGATGACTTGATCATTATAGGTGATGATGAAAAGAAAATCAGTAAGTTAATTAAGTATCAACATCAACAATGCTCCCTTAAAGACCTTGGTGATCTAAATTATTTTTAGGCATAGAATTATCGGATCATCAACACATATTGTCCTAAGTCAAAAGAAGTACACTATAGAATTGTTGGAGAAGGAAAAAATGATCAATATTAATGCACGACCAACATCAGTGATAAGTTGCCAGAGTTACTCTAAAAACAGGGGAGAACCCATAAATAGTGCTAAATAATATAGGAGCATCATTGGTGCTCTTCAATATTTCACTATTACCAGACCAGATATACGTTTTAACATTCACAAATTATCTCAATTTATGAAGAATCCTTTGGAGAATCATTGGAAAGCTATCAAGAGGGTTCTCAGGTATTTAAAAGGCACATGTAACACCCCAAATTTTAACACCACTAAAGACGATAAATTAAAGAACAATTAATTTAATATTTAGAATTAAGGGAAACAGACTACGCCATTGCGTTCATCTTAGAATTCTGGTCAAAATAGAAACCTAGTTTGTGTAAAACGGACACAGTATGAAGAAGTTATTAAGATTTGAAGTTTGTATACGCGCAAGAAGAGTATATATACATATATATAGTCCAGAAATTCAAAATTTAGTCAAAACAGTTCAAATCGCGCAGAATTTGGGTGAGCGGAAATTTCCTGCCCAAGGGTGTCGACCCCATAAGGGGGGTGTCGACCCCTATGTCGACCCCTCAAGGGAGGTGTCGACCCATGGGTCGACCCCATAAGAGGGGGGTCGACCCCCCACGTCAGATTTGGGCAGAATTCTTTGTTCTGAATCTGAACTCCCTTCTGGACCTGGTTCATTGGCTTTAGGCTATAAATAAGACCCCATTTCTCTTGTTTCTTCTTCTAAAATCAATGGAGAACTAGATGCTGCCTCTGCCCAGATTGAATCAAGCCTTTTCTTCTTCAGCAATCAACTAGAGTTATTCAAGTTTTAGAGATATGTGATTCAACCTTTCTTCTATTGTTTTCTATATCCAAACACTATGACTCTATGTTAATTTTAGATCTAAATAATTAAAAAGTAAATATTGACATGACTATAATTTGGATCTATGCCTGTGACTATGTGAATCATATCAGATCTGTTATAACCTGTTTATTTAAGTTGTTTTGACATGACTATGAATTAGATCTATGCCTATACCTATTTATCATTCAGATCTGCCATTGTTGTATATCAAATTCACTTATTAGATCTCATTATGCCAGTTTATGACCATGACACTATGCCTAATCAGTCTTATTACCACCAGTTCATCAGATCTGATCTTATATGCCTGTATTATCATTATGCCCAATGTTGTTATTATATGTTTATGCCTATTTCTGCCATCGTATGTCAATCTTGTTATTATTATTTCTGTCCTCTTCCCTCCTTCTTCCCTTTTATTTTATAGCCAGGCTACTTAAGAGCCTAGGCGTGCCGCTGAAATATGTGAATGCGTTGAATTGGGAACGAGAGGAAATACATTAATATTGGGGCATAACTTAAATTGGGAAATTTGGGCATAATGTGAATGAAATACATGAATATGGATTTGGGCATAATGTGAATGAAATATATGAATATGATTTAGGGGCATAAATCAACTTGTGGTTAAAAACCCTAATTTGTGGCATAGGGTTCATTATGAACATAACTTGGGTAAGGGGCATGAAAACCTATAACGACATAGGTATAATTGATTAATAATGGAAATGCCTAGAATTACAATAACTGAAATTGTAATCACGCTTAGATACGAGGTTAGATTACACTTGTGGTGGAAGTATTCCCGGACCCGCCCGACATAACTAGCGACCACAAGTGGTGAATCTAATGTGAGTGGTCTAAGTGTATAAACACATAACGTGCTAAGACACAAGGTTAAGCCCGATTTGTGGAATATGTCTGTCCGGTCCCGCCCGACATATCCAGCATCCACAAGTTGTAGGCTTAACGTGGGAGGTCTAGCATATTATAACCATAAATGAATATATGGTAATAAACTTGAATACTTAACCTGGTTGAATCCAAAGAGATTGTGTGAACATGTCAATTTGAATAGGGGTTAAGTAAACTTGGTTGAAACAGTGGGAGGTTAAGTATCTTGGGTTAGGTGGGTAATATTTATATATATAGGCCCACAAACTTAACTGGTTGGGTTATCTAATTAAAGACACAATTAGGTAAGCATAACCTATGGAAATCCTAGTGGGGATGCAAGACAAAGGGGAGAGTATGCATCATCTTGTGTGTGGGACCGTTTCAGTTAGTAACCCATATAACGGTATCAAACGAGTACTCCGCCCAAGGTCGGAGTCGGGGCACGCTTACTGGCTTAATTATAAGAGATCCAAACGTGAGGGACGGTGTGAGCGGCGCCTACCGACCGGGTCATGTGCGTGCATGGTCCGGACAGAGGAAAATAAGACGCCGTGGCACCTGTAGATATGGTTATGCATCCTGAAAACTAATGGTTGCCACTTTAAGGAGTGATACACCCTACGGTGGGGCCAGCACAGGGTATCTACGGAGTAGGGAGCTGATCAATTAGGGTAGTAGTTAGGGTACATCCAGACGTTTGCCTAAGTCTACCATCTTGTAGTTGTTGGGGATTATCTTGTTATAAGACATTAGTATTGGTGCAGAGAAATCATAAGAGAAGCGTAGTATACTCTATCATGTTATCCCGTTTACCTTGTCATACCTGCCTATTATGATGTTATCTTTCTTATCCACTTTATATGCCTATTATGGTACTTTTACTTATTTTTATGCTAAAAGTAACTGGACTCGCCAGACTTTATGTCTAATCTATTTTGTTTCCTCTTCTTTCTCTTCCGTTTCCCCCTAGGTTCTCAGGGAGGGAATACTCAAGCTTGATCAGGATTTTGCTATTATCTTGCTTGGAGCTGCTTAGATGTATTGCTCAAGTTCTTATCTTTGCTACTATGGCTATGTTTCTTTTGGGGATTATGCTTCTTTTACTATTGCACTCTGATGTTTTAAGTACAAGACGAAAATTTAATGATGTACTAGGTTTATGTATTTTCAAACATATGATGTTTTGAACCATGATGCTTTATGATTAATAAAGTTTTTAATTCCACTACTATTTTATGTCTGTCTTGTAATGTTCCAGTTTCTGTTTACCTATAACGCTTCATGAAACTTAATGCATTCTCTTAATGAATGACATTAACGGACATTGGGTGTCACACTTGGTATTAGTGTTGAAGATTACCAGATTAGATAAAAGTTTTTGAAAATTATTTTCAAAATGGTTTTAAAAGGAAGCATTTTCAAAAGAAAAGTCTATTTTGAAAAACATATTCCCCAAAGCCATATGTAACATGTTTCGATCCTTTGTCTGGATCCCTTTCCTTTCCTTTTTCAGCATGTCTGGGGAACCTAATATTCCCGAGGGCGTTACGATACTAGGCTGGTTCCATCGGTATCTGGAGGCCACGGCGCCTGCCGGTGGTCAAGCAGACGTTCCTCCCCCAGCTGCACCCGTCGTTCCTCCTCCTCTGCGAGCAGATAATTTCTCTAAGATCTGCAAAGACTTATGTGCTATGGGGGGAAAGACGTTTAATGGAACTGAGACGTTTGTAGAGGCAATAAATTAGCTCAAAGAAATGGAGGATTTGTTTGGAATTTTCGAAGTTGATGATTGTAGGAAGATTCAGTTAGCCGCCTGGCTATTGAAAGATCATGCTTCGTTCTGGTGGGAAGTGACGCAAGCAGGGCATCTAGTGGAGACTTGTGATGATTTTCAGAAAAGGTTTGAAATGTAGTTTCTATCTCAAGCCGTGCAAAGCATGCAAATGGAGAGGTTTCTGGCACTTAAGCAAGGAGGCATGACTGTCAAAGAGTATGTTATTAAATTCAACCAACTAGCGAGAATTGGATTGGAGCTGGTGGATACTCCGCATAAGAAAACTTTGCGGTTTGCTAAAGGACTGAATGAACCCCTTCATGGGTTAGCTGTGTCTCATATTCCAATGGGAACAACTTTTGAAAGGCTAGTTGATATGGCCTTGATGCATGAGGAAGACAAAGGTGAGAAGAAGGAAGTTAAGGTTGAGGAAACACAAAACAAGAAAGTATGGCCAAAGAAGGGACAACAATAACAAAAGAAAGGTGGAAAGAATGACAAGGCTAAGGATAAGAGAAAGTGCCACAATTGCGGACGTGAGGGTCATTTGATAAAGGACTGCAAAAGAAGGAAGAACGCTTGCTTGAGTTGTGGAGAGGTTGGACACTTTTCTAAGTAGTGCCCGAAGAAATAGGGACAAGGTCAAAGGGCAGGAGCTTCTGGAGGGCAGGTGCATGCTCTCGCGACCAGTGCTCCAGATAGAGGTAGGAAAGTTTCGGTGGAAGGTTTGATTTCTCTTTCCAATCATCCTATTAGAACTCTTTTTGATTCTGGCGCTTCATGTTTATTTATATCTAATTCAGTGGTTGACTCTTTGCACCTAAATACTAGTATGATAGTGGAATCCCATTGTTGTCTCAAACTCCATTGGTGGTTCGGCTCATTTGTCCATGATTTGTCGGGGTTTGAGAATATCTGTTTTAGACGTCGAGTTTGAGTGTGACGCATATGTGCTCGGTTTTATGGGTTATGGTTTGATTCTAGGGATGGATTGGCTTGCCAGGTATGGTGCCATCCTAAATTGTGAGAGGGTCGTTAGACTTTTGACTTGCCATGGGAGGACCCTCGAGATTTCTTGTGACCCTAAGGGGTCTATCATGCTTAGTTTCCTAGAATCTCTGGATGCATCTATCGATGATCTGCAATCTGTACCCGTAGTCCGTGAGTATTCTGATGTTTTTGAGGAGGTTCAGGGCTTACCTCCGAGGCGCGAGATCGACTTTCGTATACACTTAGTGGACAATGCAAAGGCAGTTGCATTTCCCGTGCGCCATATAACTCCAAGGGAAAGGCGGGAGCTGAGCAAGCAAGTAGGGGAGCTAGTTGAAAAAGGGTTTATTAGGCGAAGCATATCTGAATGGGGTGTTTCGGTGGTATTCGCAACAAGGCGGATGGTTCGCTTCGCTTATCTGTGGAATATGGAGAGTTGAATAAACTCACAAAGAAGAACAGGCACCCACTCCCGAGGATAGATGATTTGTTTGACCAGCTCGTTGGTGCATCAGTATTCTCTTAGTTAGACTTGGCCATGGGGTTTCATCAGTCGAGGGTGGCCGAGGACAGTATAGATAAAACCGCTTTTAGGACTCCAAATGGGTTCTTTGAATGGCTCGTTATGCCTTTTGGGTTGACGAATGCACCCGCCTATTTTGTTGATCTGATGAGTAGGGTGTTTCGGGAGTTTCTAAATAAATTTGTCGTGGTCTTTGTTGATGACATCTTGATTTTGTCAAAGAGCGAGGAATAGCATGCCTTACATATAAGGGAGGTTTTGAAAACTCTGCATGCACATCAGCTTAAGGCAAGTTCTCCAAATGCCATTTTTGGAGAAAGGAGGTGAGATTTCTAGGGCATGTGGTCTCTAAAGATGGGATAGCAGTAGATCCTGCAAAGGTAGTTGCAGTTCAAGATTGGCAAATTCCTAAGAATGCAACTGAAGGGAAAAGCTTTCTTGGATTGGCAGGCTATTATAGGAAGTTCATTAAGGACTTCGCGAAGATATCAACCCCACTCACTAGGCTGACGAAGAAGAATTTGACGTTTTCATGGGATATGGATTGTGATATTGCTTTCCAACAATTGAAGAGGGAACTGACAACAGCCCTAGTCTTGACCTTGCCCCATGGAAGCAAAGTGATTACAGTATACACGGATGCATGTGGTACAGGGCTTGGTGCGGTTCTGATGCAAGAAGGATAGGTAGTATGTTATTGGGGTAGACAACTAAGTGTTTATGAGAAGAACTACCCTACCCATGATTTAGAGCTAGCTGCCATAGTATTTGCACTTAATACGTGGCGTCATTATTTGCTTGGAGAGAAGTTCGAGTTGTACACCGATCACAAATCTCTCAAGTACTTGTTCTCGCAAAAGGGTCTTAATTTAAGGCAACAAAGATGGATGGAGTTCCTAGCATCTTATGACTTCGAGATTGCTTATACCCTTGGCAAGGGTAATGTGGTGGCATACACGCTAAGTAGGTAGAGGATGACCTTAAGTCCTCTGTTTGTGAAGAGGAAAAGCTTAGAGTTCATATCAGCTTTTGATTTTAGACCCTCCATCGAGTTGTTGTCTGGCTTATTTGCATCATTGGAAGTGTGACCTAATCTTATGGATCCGATAGGAGTTTCGCAATGAGATGATCCACAGATTTCAGACATCTTGGATAGGCTCAGTAAAGGGGAGACTTCTAGTTACCTCAGTAGATATTCCATATATGATAAAAGGTAGTTGCGACGAGATGGGAGGCTTTGTGTTCCCTAAATTGGGAGTCTTTTGAAGATAGTCCTAGAAGAAGCCCATCATTCTAAGAAGACTATTCATCCAGGTGGTGATAAGATGTATAGGGATATGAAGAGGGTTTTCTTTTAGGCTGGGATGAAGAAAGATGTGGCATAGTTCGTTTCTCAATGTTTGGTTTGTCAGCAAGTCAAAGCTGAGCATAAGAAGCCCGGTGGTTTACTTCATCCTTTGGAGGTTCCACAGTGGAAGTGGGAGAGCGTCTCTATGGATTTCATAGATGGTTTGCCTAGATTAAAGAAAGGCAACACCAGTTTTTGGGTTGTAGTAGACAAACTTATTAATAGCGTTCATTTCATTCCAGTTAAGAGTAAGAGGACGACAACACGATTGGCAGCAGTTTATGTTCGTGAGATAGTCCGTCTTCATGGAGTACCTTCCAACATCGTAAGTGATCTTGACCCCATCTCACCAGTGAATTTTGGAGGATTTTGTAAGAAGCATTAGGTATACAGTTGTGTCTGAGCACCGCTTATCATCCTCAGACCGATGGACAGATGGAGAGGGTGAACAAAGTTCTTGAGGATCTTTTAAGGCTGTGTATCCTATACTTCAGAGGGACTTGGGAAAAGCATCTTCCTTTAGTAGAGCTCGCTTACAACAAAAATTATCAAGCTAGTATTGGCATGGCACCCTTTGAAGCATTGTACGGACGACCATGTGGATCACCAACTTGTTGGTGGGAGACTACAGAAAGATCATACTTGGACCAGATATGGTTAGAGAAACGTCCGAGAAGATTGACTTCATTAGATGGCAAATGAAGACCGCGCAAGATAGGAAGAAATCCTACGCAGACTAGATAAGGACCGACATTGAATTTGAAATAGGAGACATGGTTTTTATTAAGGTGTCACCTTTGAGGAATGTGGTTCGCTTCGGATCTGTAGGGAAGTTGGCTCCAAGATTTGTAGGGCCATTTCCCATAACAGAAAGGATTGGCCAAATGGCCTATAGAGTAAAGCTACCCGAGAGACTATTCAACGTTCATGATGTTTTCCACGTTTCTCATTTGCGGAAGTGCTTGCATGATACCACAGAAGTAGTTGAGTCGAGTATATTGGAGGATGTAGAAGTAGAACGGGAGGCGACAGTCAGACGAGTTCCTACCCGTATCCTTGGATCAGAAGTTAAGAAGCTACGCAATAGAGAAGTCAAGTTGATGAAAGTTCAGTGGGGAGATAACCCAAAGGATGCAACTTGTGAGACCGAAGACAAGATTCATGCTTCGTACCCTTTTCTTTTCGAGGGTATGTTCTTAACTTCCCTTCCAAAGATTTTATTTATACTTGTTTCTGTCATTTAAAGTATACCTTATCGATCGAATCTTCGACCTTTAGGTAAGGAATCCCATGGATGTAAACATGTGTTTGAGACATGTTATGTTTGATGGATGTAAATGGATGCAAGTGTTTGCTAGTGGTTACTCGTGGATGCATATACACACACATTAGGCACTAGATCGACTCAATCACTTTCATACTGCATATGGATGTGTGTGCATTTTTCTTCTTTTAATGGATGGAAATGGGTGTATCATCATATCGATGTTGCAATTGGATGGAAGAGTGTGCATACATATAGAACTTACAATTTATAATAGGATTATTTGCATACATGATGGATTCATAACACTAACATACATTGCATAAAAGAGGTCGATTGAATCAGTAGACCGCCTGATCTTTGCATTAGTATTGGGACATATACACACACCTTAAAATATGTTCATATAAGCATTATAAGTCTTTAAGGATGATGGATGCTTGTGATTGGTGGATGAGTATTTAGGTGATGGATGGTAGGATATGCATTCTTATTAACTTAAAGATTTCGGGGACGAAATCCTTTGAGTAGGGGAGAATGTAACACCTGAATTTTAACACAACTAAAGACGATAAATTAAAGAATAATTAATTTAATATTCATAATAAAGGGAAACGGACTGCGCCATTGCGTTCATCTCGGAATTTTGGTCAAAACAGACACCAAGTTTGCGTAAAACGGACACCGTATGAAGAAATTAAGCTTTGAAGTTTGTATATGCGTAAGAAGAGTATATATTCATATATATAGTCCATAAATTCAAAATTTAGTCAAAACAGTTCAAATCGCGCAGAACTCGGGTGAACGAGAAATTTCCCGCCCAGGGGTGTCGACCCCATAAGGGGATTGTCGACCCCGGGTCGACCCCTTAAGGGGGGTGTTGACCCATGGGTCGACCCCATAAGAGGGGGGACGACCCCCCTACGTCATATCTGGGCAGAATTCTTTGTTCTGAATATGGACTCCTTTCTGGACCTGGTTCGTTGGCTTTACCTTGTTTCTTCATTCTAAAATCAATGGAGAACTAGATGCTGCCTCTGCCCAGATTGAATCAAGTCTTTTCTTCTTCAGCAATCAACTAGAGTTATTCAAGTTTTAGAGATCTATAATTCAATCTTTCTTCTATTCTTTTATAGATCCAAACACTATGAGTCTATGTTAATTTTAGATCCAAATAATTAAAAAGTAAATACTGACATGACTATAATTTGGATCTATGCCTGTGACTATGTGAATCATATCAGATCTGTTATAACCTGTTTATTTAAGTTGTTTTGACATGACTATGAACTTGATCTATGTCTATACCTATTTATCATGTCAGATCTGCCATTGTTGTATATCAAATTCACCGATTAGATCTCATTATGCCAGTTTATGACCATGACACTATGCCTAATCAGTCTTATTACCACCAGTTCATCAGATCTGATCTTATATGCATGTGTTATCATTATGCCCAATGTTGTTACTATATGTTTATGCCTATTTCTGCCATCGTATGTCAATCTTGTTATTATCATTTCTCTCCTCTTCCCTCCTTCCTTTTTATTTTATAGCCAGGCTAGCTTCGAGCCTAGGCATGCCGCTGAAATATACGAATGCATTGAATTGGGAATGAGGGGAAATACATTAATATTGGGGCATAACTTGAATTGGGAAATTTGGGCATAATGTGAATGAAATACATGAATAGGGATCTGGGCATAATGTGAATGAAATAATGAATATGAATTTAGGGGCATAAATCAACTTGTGGTTAAGAACCTTAATTTGTGGCATAGGGTTCATTATGGACATAACTTGGGTAAGGGTTATGAAAACCTATAATGACATAGCTATAATTGATTAATAATGGAAATGCCTAGAATTACAATAACTGAAATTGTAATCGTGCTTAGACACGAGGTTAGATTACACTTGTGATGGAAGTCTGCCCGGACCCGCCCGACATAACCAGCGACCACAAGTGGTGAATCAAATGTGAGTGGTCTAAGTGCGTAAACACATAACGTGCTAAGACACGAGGTTAAGTCCGATTTGTGGAATAAGTCTGTCCGAACCCGCCTGACATGTCTAGCATCCATAATTGTAGGCTAAATGTGGGAGGTCTAGCATATTATAACCTTAAATGAATATATGGTAATAAACTTGAATACTTAACCTAGTTGAATCCATAGGGATTGTGTGAACATGTCAATTTGAATAGGGGGTTAAGTAAACTTGGTTGAAATAGTGAGAGGATTAAGTATACCTGGGTTGGGTGGGTAATATTTATATATATAGGCCCACAAACTTAACCGGTTGGGGTTATGTAATTAAAGATACCATTATGTAAGCATAACCTATGGAAATCCTAGTGGGGATGCATGGCAAAGGGGAGAGCTTGCATCTTCTTGAGTGTGGGACCCGTTTCACTCAGTAACCCATATAACGGTATCAAACGAGTACTTCGCCTTAGGTCGGAGTTGGGGCACGCTTACTGGGCTGATTATAAGAGATCCAAATGTGGGGGACGATGTGGGCGGCGTGTACCGACCGGGTCATGTGCATGCATGGTCCGAACAGAGGAAAATAAGACGTCATGGCACCTGTATATATGGTTGTGCATACTGAAAACTAAGGGTTGCCACTTTAGGGAGTGATACACCCTACTGCGGGGCCAGCACAGGGTATTTACAGAGTAAGGAGTCGATCTATTAGGGTAGTAGTTAGGGTACATCCAGACGTATGCCTAAGTCTACCATCTTGTAGTTGTTGGGGATCATCTTGTTATAAGACTCTAATATTGATGTAGAGTGCGGAGTAATCATTAGGGAAGCGTATACATTCTATCATGTTTATCCTGTTTACCTTGTCATACCTGCCTTTTATGATGTTATCTTTCTTATCCACTTTGTATGCCTGTCACGATATTTTTACTTATTTATTTGCTAAAAGTAACTGGACTCGCCAGACTTTATGTCTGACCCATTTTATTTCCTCTTCTTTCTCTTATGTTTCCCCCCCAGGTTCTCCAGCTGGGAATACTCAAGCTTGATCAGGATTCTGCTATCATCTTGCTTGGAGCTGCTTAGATGTATTGCTCAAGTTCTTATCTTTGCTGCTATGGCTATGTTTCTTTTAGGGATTATGCTTCTTTTACTATTGTACTCTGATGTTTTAAGTACAAGACAGAAATTTTAATGATGTACTGGGTTTATGTATTTTCAAACATATGATGTTTTGAACCACGATGCTTTATGATTAATAAAGTTTTTTTATTTCCGCTGCTATTTTATATCTGTCTTGTAATGTTTTTGTTTCTATTTACCTATAACGCTTCACTAAACTTAATGCATTCTCTTAATGAGTGACATTAACAGACGTGGGGTGTCACAGTGCATTAGGTTTTGAATTACATATCAAAAAAAGTAAAACAACTCAATTTGGTAGGATACTCTGATGCTGACTGGGCAGGAGACATAGATGACAAAAAATCAGTTTAGTTTACTGCATCTATTTTCTTGGAGTTCTAAAAATAATGAACAATTTATAAATCTAATAGTGAAGCTGATTATAGAAGTGTGTCTAATACTACTGCTGAAATTATGTGGCTACAATCACTTCTAATGGAGCTAAAAATCAAAAATGAAGCCAAAGCAACATTCTGGTGTGACAATCAGAGTACAGTGTATATGTCAAGCAACCTAGTTCTTCATTCTCGAACAAAACACATAGAAATAGATTTGTATTTTTTCCAAGAAAAGTTCTTAAAAGAAAGCCACAAGTTTGTAACGTACCAACTTTTTATCAAAAAGAAGACATGTTTGCAAAGGCTCTATCATTTAAAAACTTTCAAAGACACAGATATGAGCTTAAAGTCAAGGAAATCCATATCAAAGATAAAATAAAGAAGAAAAGTTGAAGACAGCTTCCTTTCTTCCTCGATTTTCTACTGATGAAGACATTGAAGTATCAATTCTTTACCAGAGCCATAATTGTGACACCCCACATCCCTCAATTTCACTCATATGAGGATTCATTAGGTTATGTGAAGTGCAATAGGTATAAAGTAATAATACAGGGGCTAAGACTTACAAGAGGGAATATAAAATGCAGCAGAAGACTTTCAAAACATTTATTATTATTAAACCAACATCACAACGATACAATTTCAAATACCATAAAGTCATAACCATAAAACATCTGTCTCGTGGAAAGTAAGTCATTAGAGTACAAATACAAAACAATAAAAATCATATCCCTCATGAGTCATAGAACAAAAATCGAAACAATAAATGGAGTAAGAAATAGTCTAAGTCCAAGCTGAATAAAAGAGTCTCATCCATTGCTGCAATCCACCACCCTAAGAACCGAGAGGAAAAGGAAGAGAGAGAAGGAAAAAAATAGTTCAGACATAAAGTTTGGCGAGTTCCAGTGATTTTTAACATAAGCATAAGATAAATAAGTATCAAGACAGATCAATAATACTAGGTATGAAAACACAATGAAGTATAAAAGTACAAAATAAACGAGATAAGGTAAGATCAGATAAGCTTCTCATTCATATCCCAGAACAGAATTTCTACACCAACTATCAGAGTATCAGAATTAGGTTTTACCTAATTACTACCTACCAATAGGCTCCCAAAACAGACGCGAATAACCTGTGCCAGCTATGGTATTCGGGGATATCAGTCCTGAACCCATCAACTAAAAAGATACAACCCTATCCTCCGGTGTTACAGCGTCGTAGCATCCCCAACCGGGTCCATGCACGCTCATGACTCCATCGGAGCACTCCCGTACCTACCTCCAGAATTTGAATATCTGAATGTCATCCATCAGTAAAGCGTGCCCTAGCCTCTACCTTGTGCGAGGCTCGTTTGATAACAGAAGGGTACTGATTGATACGGGTTCCAGATAGAAGAAAAAACATCAGACTGACATAAGCCACCTCTAGGCTTGGCCCCCAATTTAGGATTTTAAGAATCCCCCAAATATTTTAACAGCAAAATGAACAACTTAGCTTATTAAACAGACATGTTTAACTTATCAGGTTTAAGTTCATTAATGATCTTAATATAACCCTATGTTATATTCCAAGGTTGTAAATGATATTTCTTATTAAATATAATTCTTTACATAACCCTTCCCTAAATCAGACAGGCACCTGCTCATATGTTTACAAATATAGATTACAAATTACAAGTTATAGTATCTGATTCTCATATTTTCCCATGACAAATTTACTTAACATAAAATTAAGTCTAACCTATTCGGATTTGCATGATTGCATATTCTTCCTTTATAATTATCCCAAATTTTACAGTTAATGATTCTCAAATTCCAATATGGCCAAATCTCCTTTTTATTGTTATTCCAGATTATTCCAATTTTACGCAATTCTAACGAAAAAGGCCTAGGCTCAACGCAAAATAAAAGAAAAATGAGAATAGATCCAAACTCAGAAATGAACAAATTCAAAAAATAGGCATAATAAGATTCTAAATAAAACAATGAAGAAAGGGGATAAGGAAGAAGAATGTTCATATAAACCAATAATAAATGAAAAAAGGAAAAGGTAATTGACAATAATTAAAAAAAACAATAACATATAAGAATAAACTTATAAACACTGATACTTTTAGATCCAATATAATTACTGTCAAAATCCTTTTTAAATTGCAAATCTAAAAATAGCGTAGAACTGACAAAGATTTGTAATAGATCTAGAAAAGGCCTTTGAGATAGTAATAGAAGAAGAATTATCCATTCAATCTATATTTTGACAGCACCCTAACTCTTTTTCTAATTTTATTTTAGAGCATAACTTAGTAGAGGAAGAAGATAAAGAAATATTTGGTGCAGGAAAATAGTGAGGGTTGCTAGTCTATTTATAGGTGTGCTAGGATTACATAGGCTATAGGATCTTACGGTTTCAATCTAAGCCATCATAAACACATCATGCTGAGTCATCAAAAAGAACATTCTACACACAGGTTAATTAGACCAGGTATGGGCTCGTACCTGGACTCGGGTGGGTCGACCCACCTCTTACGTGGGTCGACACTGGTGTCGACCCATTTAGGGTCTGGGTCGTCCTATTACAGTTGCATTATTTTGAATTAATTAATTAAATTATTTAATTTAATTCAAACATCTTTTAATCATAACTTGCTTATAACTAGTCTGATTTAGGCAAATCAAACGTCTATCTGACTCAAATTTTCATAACGAATGCAATGATAAAGTTCATTTTATCCAGTTCTGAATATTTTATTAATTAATATTCATTTTATTAACCTTCTTTATATAATTATTATTTATTAAATTTTGGGATGTTACAATAGTCTATCAGATGTATCTTCATCTCTCTCTATTTTCCATGTCTATAGCCATCCATGATGCTGCTGTTTCCAACAAAATCGAGTTTCCCTCATGCATTCACCTTTGATGAGGAATACTAACCCTCATATTGAATTGAGGAGGGTATTAGAGATTAGGTTCATTTCGGTTGTATGGTTAAAGACCTATTCGGCCCTATTATATTTTGTTTTATGTTTAGACTAGTGGGCTTGGCCTATCAAGCATTATATCTGCCTATATATTTGTTTGTATAGTTTATAACCATTTTATTCCGATTTCGACCAATTCAATACATTACAAACTTTCATCTTCTACATTTCATATATTCTATACAATCTGTTTTACAATAATTCTTTCATGGTTCACTCTACATTCATTGCATTACGTATAATTACATAAATATCATACCCATTCTGATCAGGCTTGCTTACTCCTCACCAACAAAGGTTCAATACTTTAGTAGTAATAACAACATCATACCAACGAATTTATCCTCGGTATGCTAACATATCTTCTCATACCATTATTGTGGTTCTATCCCCCAAAGCTGCTCCTAGAAGCCCTGAGGTTCCACGACCTAAACTTACGCTAGGTAACCGCAAGACTAAGGAAACTATAATTACGAACATAACACTATGCGTTTCACGCATCACGAAAACATGTTTTCCATGCATGAATTGTTTATACATAAATTGTTTACGTAAAATATTCAAGAGAATTTTTCATATAAAATTTAGTTATATTTCTATATTGAAATTATATGTAGATTGCTCGAATTTATATTTATATTTTGCAACATCTAGTTGTTTATGTAACTAAAAAGAATAAATTTATAAATAAGTTTATATGTGAGGTCCTAATTCTAAGTTATATTAATATTTGAATAAGTAATTAAGCTGATATTACATTGATATTCGATGCATTCACTGCAAATTTATAAATAGCGATGGTCTCCTTATTGAGATAAGTATTATATATGCCTCTAATGTTGAAAAGAGAGATTATCTTTATGAATCATTTAGAGCTATTTAGTATAAACTCTTCTAATCCATCGATAATTATGAGTGACTTTAATACTGTTATGCATGCCAACAAAAAGGGGGAATTCCAATTTCTTTTGAAAAATTGAATTCTTTTCTAAATTTCTTTTTGTAACTGGCCTTATTGAGCCACCAATAAATGGTAACAAACACACTTGAAAGTCCGGAAATTAAGAAATATACATTGTAAATTGGATAGAGTTTTTGTTAATTAATATTTTTGTAAATCTTTTCCCAGTTTTAAATGGTATACTTTTCCCAGTTTTATATATACATTGTAAATTAAATATTAGTGAAAATACCCCCTCCCTTCTGATTACTTTTACCTCTGATAATATTCCTAAAATTAATTTCTCATTTAGATATAAGAATAATTGGATTTTGAAAACGATTATAGAGAAGTAGTTAATAAAAGTTTCAAAATTACATAGATGGGCACTGCCTAGTATAAATTCATTAAATTTCTTGATACTGCTAAAATTAACCTCAAAAGGCGGAATATAAACAAAAGTAAGAGTAATATTGTTTTTAATCAGAAATGATTGTGATATCAAAATAAATAATTATTTTGATAAATTCGATGATTTCCAAATGAATAACCTTTCAATATGCGGAAAACTCTCATTAAAGAGCTAAACATTGAGTCTTTCAATATTAGACAAATAGCTAAAATAGATTGGCTTACATTTGGGGATACCTCCAATAAAAAAATTATGCTAAAAATGTCTTGTAGGAAACACAAGAATGATATTGGTGTGCTAATTGACAATAAAGGGAATATTTTGTAAAAAGCTTCTCATTTAGAAAAGGAATCAATATCTTACTTTATTAAGCTCTATAATTTCGAGATAATGTTACTTGCTTCCCTAGTATTATCACTAAATGCTATCTTCATCCTAACATGAAGAAAATTTTACTAGATGAAATTCAAATTACTGAAATCAAAAATATTATTTTCAACACTAACATTGATAAGAGCCCTGTTCCAAACAGTTTTACTGTTAAATTTTACAACACACATTAGGATGAATTAAAATCTCTCTTTTTGAAGCTATTAATGAATTTTTCTATTTTGCTAAAATTTTAAAGAATATTTATCACGCATTCATTACTTTGGTTCCTTAGTTTAAAACTCCAAATAGTTTGAGTGACTTTAAGCCCATTGTTTGTTGTAACTTTCTTTATAAAATCATTGCAACTATACTTTGTAACATAACTAAGATTTTCTTAAAATATTTAATCTTTGCAAATAAAACTACATTTATCTCTGATAGATTTATTACTAATAATAATTTATTAACACATGAACTGCTAATTTTTTTAAATCATGTTGCTAAAAAACAAAATGTGTATCGAAGATGGTTTGCATAAAGCTTTGATAAAATCAATAAATATTTTATTATACACATGATGCAACTGTTAGGATTTTGTGATAAGTTTTGCAATTGGGTTAAGGAATGTATTTGTAGTGTCACTCTCCCTATGCTGATTAATGGGTCTCCCTGTGGACTCTTTAACAGTAACAAAGATATTCGTCAAGGCAACCTCTTTTTCCCCTATTTGTTTACTATAGCTATGGAGTACTTCACTGTACTAATGAATAAAGATTACTATTAAAAAATCAAGACTTTAAATATTACTACTCTATGTATTACTCACTTATTATATGATGACGATTTATGTAACACCCCATAAAATACATGAATATAAATATTAAATAAATAATTAAAAATAAGCAATTAAATGATAAGGCTAGAAAATGAGACTTTGCAGCTTTAGGAATTTGGCTACGAAATTCTTTATTTGGGTTCGTGGCGAAATTCTGAATCGTTTCCATATATAATATGCTGAAAACGGTCAATGTAAGAAGTTATAAACAAATGAATTTGGACAGTAAAACATAGAAATATATATATATAATTGGATGAGAAATATATATATATATGTCCAAAATATATTTAAAAATAAGAGGGAGAATTTGAAATTTGAAAAAAGGATAAGATTATAGGGACAAAGGATATTTTATATAAGGAAAAAGATTAAGAAAATAAAGCGGCGAATTAATTAAATAAACACCTCATCGCCATAGCTTTTATTGGGCGTTTCATCGACTAGGAGGTCGACTGTCCCCCTAGGAGGGGTGTCGACCGCCGGTCGGCTACCCAGGTTGGCCGCCTAGCGGCTGACAAGCCCAATGAATCTATGTTTGGTTAGGTTTTCTAAGGGAATATATAAATAAAAGGCCTGGATTAAATCTGAATAATCTAACGGCCTACGCTCACACGAGCAACTATATATAGGCCCTCATATAACACAATGAAAACCTAGCCACTCTATTTTATCTACCTCTATGCCAACCTTCTACCATTACTAAATTCCAGAAAAGGTTAGAACTTTTCTTCTATTCTCTAACCTTTATTCTTATCTTCTCTAATCTAAATTCATATCAGTTTTAGTATGAATTCTAGAATTCAGTACATATATATATGATTCTAAAATACGTTTCTTACATATATATTAGGAGGTTTAGAGCACGTTTGTTGTGAAGATTAAGCACAGATCTAGATCTACTACAACAAGAATCCTGCTTGTTCTTCCTTAGATCTGTGAGTGGAATATCATGTTCTTAGGCATATTCTATTTTTAATAGATTATTATGTTGATGGCTTTGCCTAAGAGGATTTGGAAATTGATAACATCAATACTAAAACCCCCAAATCCTCTTGTTTATATTTGCATAAGAATTGTCATGTAATTTGGGTTTATGGGTTTGGATCTTAATATTGGACTGAGGATAAAAGGGGTGTTATTATTATAGTTTCTACTTTGTGTAATTCACCTTTATGTAAACATTTATTACAACCTAAAAGGTTTAAATTTGATTGTGTCACGATTTAATTAGGTTTGGATCCTATTTTGAATCCAAACGTAATCATACTTGAAATATATCAAATATTGACGTTTTTATGTGCATAACACCAAAAAAGGGTGAATTAGATAAAAGTGGAAATTATAAACATACACGTATAAGTGTATGTAATACTCTATCCTTAATCCAGTATTGAAATCACTCCAACAAGCCTAGGATGTAAGTTGAAATTTGTATGTATGTATATCTTCCATTCACTTCTATTTGTTATTTTTTTTATTATGCCATCATGCCTAAATTGTAGTGGTAAAGATATGGAAAAACTAACTTATATACCTTAATTTAGGTAAGATTGACAATTTGTATCTCGTTAGAACATTTTCTCGTTTTTACGAATATTAGCATTAATTGTGCGATATAATTATTATATTAATATAGCGTAATCAACGTAATTAACGTAGTAATAGCGTAATAAATACGATTAGGATAGAATTCAAATTTGAAATGTCCCCAAATATATATATTGATTGCTTGTGTGTGTGTGTGTATTGAATGACTTTGTATATATTAATAATGACATACAGACACGAGGTTATTTTCCATTTGTGGTTGAAGCCTGCCCGGAACTGACTGGCAAATCCAGCAACCACAAGTGGGCCCAACTAATGTGAGATGTCTAGGTGCCATGGAGTATTCAAAACATAGTACACTATCATACGAGGTTAAACCTATTTGTAGTAGAAATCTGCCCGAAACCGCCTGACATATCCAGCATCTACATCCATATGGCTTAATGTGAGAAGTCTAGTGTGTGTATATATATGTGTGTGTGTAACTATATATAAGTCTACTATGTGTGAAAATATGCAGGTTTACTACACCTTGAGAAGGTCTTAAGTGGATGACTCTCTTTCTATCTAGCTTGGGTCTTAAGTTGTTAGGACTATGATCCCTATAAAGGTTTATTCCTTGGAGAGGAACCAAAGTCATGGGACTCATCCTTGTTAGATTCGAAGTAAGTCTTTTGGTCCTCCTTCTCTAAAAGTGGTTAGGCATAAGCAGTAATGGAGTAATGTAGTTCATAAGGAATGTCCACTTCCTCTAGAAGCTTGTAAGGGCTCAACTAGGGACAAGATTGGTATATGAAAGATATGTGTCCATTGCATGCTCACCAATTGCTTAACGAAAGTCTTAAGCGACATAGGTATCCTACCGTAATATCAGTTAAGTAGTCACATTTGCAATACTATTTCTCATATTACAATTGAGAGCATAGATTTAAGAACGTTGACGTACTAGGACATGGTCTTAAGGGGCTAGGGGTCCGCCTTAGGGTTATAAGAGATCATAAGAATCCACCTTTAATAGGGCGATAGGTGACCTAGGATGCCCACCTCATTGGGTCTTTATCTTAAAAACACTAAAGAGCGATTGGCTTGGATATCCACCTCATTGGTTATATATTTGGTGTCTGTATAACTGTTGTGTGCTATGTAGACATACCTTGACATATGTAACCTTGTAAAAACATAGGGTATGGACTTTAAGTTAACACCATATTTCAGTCACATAGAACTTTATGTTGTGACCCATCCCCTTAACATATCCAACAGGTTAGTAGATGGGGTAAAAGTCATGGACGAAGTCATGTTGGGAGCTAAAGAAGAAGAAAATGAAGTTATTATGCTATTATTATTAGTTACTGCTTTACTTATTTCGGTAACATGTGAGAATGAATTATTTGACGTACCCGTTGAGCAGATGTAATCTTTGACATTTGTGTGGGACTTCTGTGATTTAATTTAAGTGGTACATCTTATTTCAGTATTATATTTTCTCTTTCCACTGTGTGAGATTTCCATTCGAAGTATACTGTAACACCCCGCATTTTTAACTCAAGATAATAAATAAGAATAAGTTAATTAAATATTCAGAATTAAGTAAAACGGATTGTACCTTTGCGTTCGTCTCGGAACTCTGGTTCAGATAGACTCCGAGTTTGCATAAAACGGATAACGTATGAAGAAGTTATGGACGGTAGAAGTTTGACGAAGAAAACAGGAAGCAGGCCAGAACAACTGGCGCACTTGGCAAGTGCGCCAAGGCAATTCTGCACTGGCGCACTTGTGAAGTGCGCCCATATCAATTTCGACCTCCGAACCCACGGGGGTCGACCCCTTCAAGGGTGTGTCGCCCCATGGGTCAACCCACCTGAAGGAGGGTCGACCCCGGGGTCGACCCACCGTAGATTTGAGCATTTTTCTTGAGACGTGGTCGGTTCTCATGTTTTTAATTTAAATCTAAGGGACCAGGTTTCTCTGATACACCTATAAATAAGTTTGTAGAGCTAACCCTAAACCTCATATTTTTGAGACTATGCGGAGGCTCTGCCATTCTCCCCTCTTCTCAAATCTATACAGAGAATTAAGATTATTAGTTTAGGAAAAAATTTAAATCAAGATTTGGAGGGAAGAGATTGACGTTTGTAAAAGGTTTTCAGGATTATGTGAAAAGTAAGGTAACTTTCTAGATCCGATCTATTCAATTTTCCTCCTCTTTCTTTTCCTTTCTATTTCAGTAAAAATAGTCAATCCATGGTTGTTAGGTTCTAAATCCAATTAGAGGAAAACCATGGAAGATTAGATCTGGACCAGATCCACGATTTGGAAAGCTTAAGAGGTGAGTGGATTTAAGCTATATCATTTTAGATAATGATATATTATCATTTAAAACATTCCCCGTTATTATATGTGAATTTGCCATAATAATTAAGAATTACTGTTATAACAAGTAGAGATGTTAATATGAATAATTCATATGTTGAATCAGTTAAAGAGTTGGAACGATTACATGTTGAAAAACAAACTGGTTAGAATATGGGTAATGACTACTGTTGTTATACATACATGATTCACTTGTGGCATATTATTGAGTAAATGACATGTTAACCTGTTAGATCTGAACAATTACCCGATTAAATGTTTACATGTCAAAATAGAATTAAACACATGTTAAAAAGGACATGTGCCATAATATAGGCATAATTTGATGACATGTAAATTATATTGCAGTAAAAAGGATAACATGCCTAAAATTAGCAATAAATAAGAAGTTGTAACGCGCTTAGACACGAGGTTAGATTACACTTGTGGTAGAAGTCTGCCCGGAACCGGCCCACATATCCAGCATCCATAAGTGGTAAATATAATGTGAGGGGTCTAAGTGCATGAATAAACATGTAATGGTACTAAGACACGAGGTTAAGTCAACTTGTGGTAGAAGTCTGCCCGGACTCCCTCGACAAATCCAATGTCCACAAGTATAGGCTTAATGTAAGAGGTCTAGTGCACATATATAAATATATGTATATAACAAGATACGAATAAATGGAAATGATGTTAATTAAATGTCCAACTCAGAAAATAAGAAAGGAAGGGACGTAATGGACCGAGTTAGTGTGATGCGAAGGAAAAGTGATGTATTTCCCTAAATGACCTACTTCTGAGAACGTGGTTGCAAGTAAGCCACAGTGAATAAAGTAAGAAAAAGGAAAGAAATTACTTGCCACCATGGATTTAGATGGGAATACGTTATGAAAATAAATCACTGATTCCTTCTATAAATCAAACTGATAAGGTGCATGAAGAGTTTTCCTTAATAAAATAAGGAACATATACTACAGTGAATGAAGAATAACAGATTACAATAGTAAATGGTTTAAATCGGGAATGATAATCACCTATTATAAATAAATTACATTAATGAGAATGTTGTATAATAGGTAGACTTGTCCTAGGGACAAGTGAAGATTATAACATAGGTTATAATAAACTAGTAAGGAAATGGGATAACTGGTGAAATGAGATAAGAGATACTTAATTGTAAATTAAGCAATCAGTAAATGGGGAAAACCAGAAACCAGTTGAGAAAAGGGGGGAAATTTATGAAATATAAGAAGTGGTACTTAATTATAAATTAATTAATCTGTAAACTTGGAAGTCTGAAACCCGTTGATAAGACTAACATATTTAGACTTGTCCTAGGGACAAGAGGAAATTATAACATAGGTTATAATAAATGGGTAGAGAAACCTATTAATGGACCTTAGTTAAGAGAACTAAGTTAATAAGTAAACAATAATAAGTTGTAGTAATGGTGTAAAATGAAATTATGATTAAATGAGAAAGAATGAGGAAAACTTATGAAATAAGTCATATTTAATCATAAATAACGACTGACATGTTAAGCAGAAAACATGTGAATTGGGATATACTTAATTACATATGAAGTAGAACATGTTATTGTAATGATGAAATCAAATTAGAATATAAAAGGGATTGTGGATTACAGACCTTGGACCAAAATCCAGAGAATAACATGTTGTGGGATTATTAATAAACTTAAATGGGTTAAGTTGTACAACTGAAATTAATAAGAAAGAGGAACTTGGTAACTTGATTAAGAATTCAATATGAATGGGAATAACCAAGTTGAATGGAAACCTGATGAGGTAAGGCAAGCGCATAAAAGAATGTTTAGACATAGGGTATAATAACATGTTAAAATGAGGCGCTTGGACTAGTCCGTACGTTTGAGGGTGAATAACCCAATGGGGTAGATCATCGAGGTGTCATGAGGCATGAGGGGAGCACACATTCATCTAATTATTCTGGCGGCTCCGAAGGACTGGAAGGGGAATCACGCGACTTTCTAAGGTACGTAAGGTGCTCTTGGTAGTCCTCTGTGTGGTGGCAGATGTTTAGGCTGTGCTTGCAAAGGTTGGGTCTGCGCGTAACTACTAGGTGGGTGGGCCTTGACTGCAAAAAGTAGCTTTGCAGTCAGAATGATATGATGCAGTGACACCAGGGTGATTCGGCGGTCGCCTCAACGGGGAAGCGAAGGGTCACGACCAACAAGGATAGAAGATCGTCGGATACCCGTCATCGGCAGCCCGTGGGATGCGAAAAGACTAGAGCTAAACCCAATAGACCATTTACCTTTCACTATCGAGGTATGATGGTTGAGGGAAGATGCCAACTGGATGTTTAAATTATCTGTTTGGGGCCATTCGTTTAGCTCTTGTAGTCTTTACTAGTTGAGGGAGGGGCCGAGGTGGGGCCCTAGCCACCATGAAAAACAGACCCGAGGGATATCTATATTTTGAGGCTCTTAAAGGTGGGCCTATACAGATATGGAAAAGCTCCTGACCAAGTTCCGTGTTTCTTGTATCTCCCTGCCATGGAACTCGGTGCACATTAGAGAACGTACGGTTGAGGCATCGAGCTATAATTAACGGTACATACGTGGGACAATCTAGATACATGCATGTCTGCTCTGGGTGATGTATCGTAGACTTAAGGTCATTACTCTGGTATGGAATCTGATTCGAACAAGGGTGGCAGCCTATATGTTTGCATAGTATAGTAATGACAGATATATGCGGAACGTAATATTGTTATATAGAGGTCCGTACGTCACTCCGGCGTAATGTGAGGGACTGCGTACGTTTCGATGGTGTTATGGCAGAGACCGTGTGAGTCGGGTACCATAGGTAGTACCTTGATATTGGGGGTAGCTACATATATACTAAATTAGGTTAATCCACTCTGAAGTAAATGGGTGCGAAGTGAGTGTAAGCCTTGAGTGTTATTAACCCAATTAACCTAATAAATAAAAAATATGATTGAACGGTAGACGTAGTGTTATCGAAAGTGTATAATTTAAATCCAGTCACCAGAACATGTGTTCTCACCCCCTCCTCATAACTTACTCGCAGGTTAGATTTGTGGTAGAGACCTGATAGCTTTGGATACTGGTTAGGCATTATTATTAATACGGTAAGGCTATACTTTGTGTATATTATATTTTATCCATTCCGCTGTGAGATACTTTCTGAGCTCTGACATATTTTATGTCTCTGTCTTTTCTGCAGTATACCAGAGCAAACCAACACGAGTTTCGATAGATTAGAATTTTGAAAAAAAAAATCGGTCTGTCGGAATTCTGGTTGTTACATATATAAATGTATTGTCTGTGCAAATGTAGTTCCTTACAAGGAGTAACGACCCGTTTAGAATGACTCTAAGTTTCAATGGGCCTTTTCTGGGTTGAAATTCAGGCCCATTCCGGGCAGGTTGTTACACTTGGCATCAGAGCATAGGTTACTCGATTATAAGGAAAATGTACATACGAGAGACGTACTTCTAATTTGAAAAAGGTATTTCAAACTATATATATAATATTTACCCCAATAAGCATATGCATTTATACTAGGCAGCTTTATCGTTTTCTTCCCTTTTCAGCTTAAATGTTATCTCAAGAGTATCCGCTAAAGGATTCTTCTTTTTCTTTCAGATAGTAGAATGACTGATAATCCTACTGAGCAGGGTGACCAGATAAGGCCCCGATACTTGCCAGAATGGTTCCAACAATATCTTCATACTGTTGAATAGGTCCCTGTTGCAAATCCTACACTAGCGATGCCTGTAGCTCCAGCCGTTGAGGTAGCCTTTGACTTTTCTCGCTACTGTAAGACCTTTGCGAATATTGGAGGGAAATCATTCAGTGGGAAGGAATTTTTTACTAATGCCCAATCTTGGATAACGTACTACAAAATAATCTTTGAAGCTACTGGCTGACCCGATGTAGTGAAAAGAAGAATAGCGCCCTGGCACTTGAAAGATAAAGCCCTTGAATGGTGGAATTTAATATCTGGAGAGAATGAGGGCTGGATATTTACATGGACGGAATTCAAAACTCATTTCGAAGCAAAGTTTTTGCCAATGGAAGAAATGACTATCCAACTGGAGAAATTCATCCACCTCAAGCAAGGAAGCTTGACTTGCAAGAGTATGTAGCCTAATTTACCAAATTATGTAAATTTGGGAGAGGATTGGTAAATACCCCTATGAGAAAGGCCTTGAGATTTGTTAAAGGACTGAACTCTCCGTTGAAACCTTATTACCCCAAGTAACGTTTGAGGCAACTTTTGAAACCGACTATCCTATGCATGGCTAAAGGCTCATGGAGGATAAAGAAGGTGAGAAAGGAGAAATCTCCAACAAGAATAAGAAAAAGGAATGGTGGAGAAACAAGAAGAAGGGGAGAAAATTCAAAAAGGAATCAAAGACTTGTACGAAGTGCAACCACAAGGGCCATGAGGCCAAGAGTTTTAGACCTCGTTGACGAAGAAGGAGTTCAAAGGAAAATGTTACAACTGCCATGAAGGACACATGTCCAAGGACTGCCCAAAGCCCAAAGTTGTCAAGAGTGGCCAGAATTATGCAATAGAGGCAACACCGATTCAATGCCAACCCCAAAGAGACCAAGTGCAACCCGCACTCCAAGGTATAATTTAACACCCCATAAAATTCATAAGTATTAATAATAAATAAATAATTAAAAATAAGCAGTTAAATAATATGGCTAGAAAATGAGATTTTGCAGCTTTAGGAATTTAGTTAAGAAATTCTTTTATTTGGATTTATAGCGAAATTCTGCATCGTTTTCATATATTATATGCTGAAAACGGTCAATGAATGAAGAAGTTATGAACAAATGAATTTGGACAGTAAACACATAATATATATATATATATATATATAATTAAATGGATAATATATATATGCCCAAAATAATTCAAAATAAAGAGGGAGAATTTGAATTTTGAAACGAAGATAAGATCATGCGGGACAAAGGATATTGTATATAAGGAATAAGATTAAGATATTAAGGAACGCATTAATTAAAATAAACACCTCAGCAACGCACGTTTATTGGGCGTTCCAGCCCTTAGGATGTCGACCCCCCCGAGGGGTGTCGACCGTCGGTCGACATCTCAGGACGACCGCCCGACAGCTGGACAACCTAATAAATCTATGTGGTTAGGTTTTTTTGAGAGGATATATATAAATAAAAGGCCTGGATTAAATCAAACTAATCCAACGGTCTACGCTCACACGAGCAACTATATATAACCCCTCATATCACACTTTAAAACCCTAACCATTCTCTATCCCTGCCTCCTTGCTGTCTCTCCGCCATTACTAAATTCCAGAGGAAAGAGGTTATGGATTTCTTCTATTCCTCCAACCCTATTCTTAACTTCTCTCTATTCTAATTCATATAGGTTTAGTATTTTGGAATTTTGTATAAGTATATGTATATAAGATTCTAATACATATTTCTTATGTGTGTGTGTGTGTATATATATATATATATATTAGGAGAATTGTTGGATCACGTTTGCCGCAAAGATTAAGCACATACCTGGATCTACTATAGATTCCTCTTTATTCTTCCCTAGGTCTGTGAGTGAAATATCGTTTACTTAGGCATATTCATATTTTTATTAGATTATCGTGTTGATAAATATGCTTAGGAGGATTTGGAAATCGATAACAAAAATACCAAAACCCCCAAATCCTCTATTTTATATTTGCGTATGAATTGTCATGATTATTTGGGTTTTGTGGATTATTGATTTTAATATTGGGTTAAAGATGAAAATGGGTGTTGCTATTATTGTTTCTATTTTGTGTAATTCACCTTTATTAACATTTGACTGGGTTTGGATTCTATTTTGAATCCAAACGTATTCATATTTGAAATATGTCAAATCTAAACGTTTTTATGTGTATAAAGGGGTGAATTATATAAATTAGAAATTATAAACATACATGTATAATTGTGTGTAACACTCTATTTTTAATTTAGTATTGAAATCATTCCAACAAGCCTAGGATGTAATTTGAAATTTGTATGTATGTATATTTTCCATTCACTGCTATCTGTTAATTTTTTATTATGTTATCATGCCTAAATTGTAGCAGTAAAGATATGGAAAATTTTAACTTGTATACCTTGATTTGGATAAACTGACAAATCGACACCTCGCTAGAATGTTTTCTCGTTCATATGAATATTTATGTTATTTAGGCGATATAATTATTATACTTATATATAAACGTAATCAATGTAATTAATGTTGTATTAGTGTAATAAGTGCGATTATGTTAGAATTCGAATTTTAAATGTCCCCATATATAAATACATATTGATTGCTTGTGTGTGCGTATATAGAATGGCTTTATATATATTAATAGTAACACATAGACATGAGGTTAGTTGCCATTTGTGGTAGAAGTCTGCCCCGAACCGACCGACAAATCCAGCAGCCACAAGTAGGCCCAACTAATGTGAGATGTCTAGATGTCATGGACCATTCAAAAACTTAGTACACTAGACACGAGGTTAAACCAATTTGTAGTAGAAGCCGGCCCAGAACCGACTGGCATATCCAGCATCTACAGATACATGGTTTAATGTGCGAGGTCTAGTATGTATATATATACAACTATATATATTCCAGTATATTACGTGTGCAAATAGGTAGGTTTACTACACCTTAAGAAGGTCTTAAGTGGCTGACTCTCTTTTTATCTAGTTTGGGTCTAAGTGGTTAGGACTAGGATCCCTCCGATGGTTTATTCCTTGGAGGGGAACTAACATCATGGGACCCACCCTTATTGGATTTGATGTAATTCTTTGGGTCCTCCTGTAAAAGTGGTTAGGCATGAACGGTAACAGAGTAGGGTAGTTCACGGGGATGTCCACTTCCTCTAGAAGCTTGTAAGGGCTTAACTAGAGACAGGATTGGTATATTAAAGATATGTGACCATTGCATGCTCACCAACTGTCCAAGGGAAGTCTTAAGCGACATAGGTGCCCTACCGTAATATAATTTAAGTAGTAACATTCACAATACTACTTACATATTACAATGAAAGTATAGAATTAAGAACGTTAACGTATTAGGATGAGGTCTTAAGGGGATAGGTCCCGACTCAGGGTTATAAGAGATCATAAGAATCCACCTTTAATAGGGTCATAAGTGACCGAGAATGCCCACCTCATCGGGTCTTTACCTTAAAAGCACTAATGAGGGATTGAATTGAATATCCTCATTGGTTAGATACTTGGTGTTTGTATAAATCTTATGTGCTGCATAGACATACCTTGACATATGTTACTTGCTAAAAATATAGTGTATGGACATTAAGTTATACCATATTTCAGTCGCACAGAACTTTATGTTCTGACCCCTTTCCTTAACATATCCAATAGGTCAGTAGATGGGGTAAAGTTATGGACGAAGTTATGACTGGAGCTGAAGAAGAAGACAAAGTTATTATATTATTAGTAGTAGTTATTGCTTTACTTATTTTGGAAACTTATGAGAATGAACTATTTGATGTACCCGTTGAATAGATGTAACTATGACTATTGTATTTCTATGATTTTTATATAAGTGGTACATCTTATTTCAGTATTATATTTTCTCTTTCCACTGTGTGAGATTTCCATTCGAAGTGTGTATATATATTCTATGCAAATGTAATCCTTACAGGAACCAACGACCCGTTTAGAATGGCTCTAGGTTTCGATGGGCCTTTTCTGGGTCGAAATTTAGGCCTACTCTGGGCGGGTTATTACATATAACCTCTGTTTTAGGAAATTCTTTATACACCTTGTTTGATTCCAAAGAGACCCATTCTTTTATCTCCAAGGGATTATTAAATCTGTTGAACCTTCCCATGTCTATCTCGGGTAGTCCGATAGAGGTGGCCAACCCTATCGGAGGATCTAAGTACCTTAAGTTGTTGCGTAAAGACCTAGTATTAGAGATCGACAATGTCGAGTTCCTTTGCGAAGCGTATGCGTTGGATTTTATGGGGTATGACCTTATCCTAGGTATGGATTGGCTATCATTTTATAGGGTCGTCCTAGATTGCGTTAAGAGAATCATTCATTTTAGGAGCCGAGGAGGACGTATTCTGAGTATTCCTTGTAATGCCAGATACAAGGATAAAGCCTTATTATATTCCTTATCTCCTAGTTCAGAAGGACCACCTTCGGTCCCTATAGTTTATGAGTTCTTGGACGTTTTTGAGGAAGTCACGGGACTTCCGCCCCACAGAGAAATCTATTTTTGTATTGACCTAGACAAGGACGCTAGACCTATAGCGCTACCCTTAAGGCATATGGCGCCTAAGGAAAGAAGGTAATTAGATAAGTAGATTTCAGAGTTGTTGCAAAAATGTTTCGTTCGACGAACTACCTCAGAATGGGGTGCACCTATTGTATTTACCACCAAAGCAGATAGATCTTTAAGACTTTTTGTGGATTATAGGAAACTTAATAAATTGACCAAGAAGAATAGGTACCCTTTACCAAGAATCAATGACCTTTTTGACCACTTGGGCGGATCCCGAGTATTTTCCCAGTTAGACCTTGCTATTGGATTTCATTGGTTAAGAATTGCGGAGGACAATAAGGACAAAACTGCATGTAGGATGCCAGATGGATTATTCTATTGGGAAGTTTTTCCCTCTGGATTAACGAATGCACCTGCCTTCTTTGTTGACCTCATGAGTAGAGTGTTTAGGGACATTCTAAATAAGATTCTGGTAGTCTTCGTAGATGATATCCTTATATTTTTAAAAGATCATGAAGAGCATGAAAATTAGTTAAGACAAGTGTTAGGTATATTGAGAAAGAACCAATTGAAAGACAAATTATCGAAGTGCCATTTATGGAGGGAAGAAGTAAGATTTTTAGCACATATTGTGTCAAGTAAAGGCTTGGCCATAGACCCCACAAAGTTCGAGGTAATCAAGGAATGGAGAATAACTCGAAATGCTTTGGAAGTAAGAAGCATCCTTGGATTGGCCGGATATTATAGGAAATTCATTAAAGACTTCGCAAAGATCGCTGCTCTTTTAACCCAATTAACAAGGAAGAATTCAGTGTTTTCTTGGATTGATAAATGTGATATAGCCTTTAGGAAATTAAAGGAAGTATTAACTAGTGTGCTAGTCCTAATTATACCCGATGGTTCAAAATTGTTTACAGTTTACATGATGCACGTGGGATCGGTTTTGGAGCGGTTCTTATGCAAGAAGGAAGAGTGGTTGCTTATGCTAGTAGACAACTCAAGGATCCAGAGAAGAGATACCTAGTTCATTACCTTGAGCTAACCGCAGTAGTATTCGCCCTTAAGATGTGGAGACATTATCTTTTAGGGGAGAAATTTGAACTTTATCCTGATTGTAAATCCCTAAAATATTTATTTTCTCAATTTGACCTAAACCAGAGACAACGGTGGATGGAATATATTGCCTCATTTGATTTCATGATTCACTGCACCATGGGAAAGGGAAATGTTGTGGCGGATGTTTTAAGTCAAAAACATGCGACTTTGAATCCAATCCTAGAATGGAAACAATTAGAGTTTCTCTCTAATTTTAATTTGCAACCCTCACTAGTCACTTTTATTGGTTTTCTTGGAGCAATTATTATTAGACCTACTCTAAAAGAGAGGATTCGAAGTACACAAGATCTTGACAAAGAGTTAAGAATCATAAAAGAGAATGTAGGGGAAGAAGGGACCTTTCCCCATTCGGTCAGATATACGATTGGCGATGATGGAAGTTTACTTTGGGATATACGAATTTACGTCCCTAAAAAAGAAGTGTTGAGGAAAGAAATTCTTGAGGAGTGCCATAGGTCAAAAATGACCATACACCCCATTGGGGATAAAATATACAAAGTTATGAAAAGGAATCTCCATTGGGAAGGAAAGAAGAGAGATGTAGCTGAGTTCGTGGCCAAATGCTTGACGTGCCAAAAAGTAAAAGCAGAGCAAGGGAATCCCGGAGGGTTATTACTAACTTTAGAGATCCCCATATGGAAGTGGGAACACATTTCCATGGTGTAACGACCCGAAAAGTTACGATCTTGACTATCAATACTAATACATATCCTATATCACATATCGACTAATCAACCATTAAAAATTAATAGATCGTTAATAGAAAGAAGTTAGAGGGTGAGAAATAGAAAGAAAGTTAGAATAGATGAAAAAGAAGAACAGAACATAATCAGAGTATCACGAATCTCACAGCGGAACTGAATAAAATATATTATATAACGATATATATAGTACACAAACTGGTATTTACTTACACATATCATCAGAGTACAATTCATATACAACACATCAGAAATAACTCTATATATCTAACACCAAAGCATCCTGCTCCAAGCTTCTTCAAGTGAATCCGAAAAATCCTGAACTACTTGACTGCCCGTACAAATTTGGGCACCCAAGAGTTTAGGGAAAACACAGAAAAATAAACTTTGGGTCAGTCATGGGACTGGTGTGAGTAAACGATTTTAAAGCAGCTTGATTTTTAAAGTTCGAACATCTTTTTGAAAGAAAGGATAATCGTAAGACCAAATCCACACATAAATACAGACAGTTTTTACCTTACGATAACCCAAACATGATTGAAATCATATAAATCATCTGATATTATGATAATGTCTAAATACAAATAAATATCATTCTAGCGGAATGCTTGCATCTCACGCTCCACATATATAGTATACAATGAAAACAACAAGCACTTATTGGAAATTGGATTCCGACTATGACAAGGTATGAAACCACCTACCGATAGTGTATCTCTAGAGGGGAATACACTGGGTTCAACAAGAATGTCTTGCAACCCGGCCCACACATGACCGACCACTCATTTCGCTTGAGTGTATCGAATGTATATCACCAACGTTTGGGCTCAAACCACCGTTTCCCGAAAGGGACAGCATCGGAATAGATTAAAGAAGGAAATGGAATTTCTCTAGATAGGTGATTATACACCGTAATGGAAGCGACCCACATAGTCATGCTGCCTGCCCGATTTCTGTTATTTCCCGGTTGATGAGGCTTGAGGTTAGAATTTCCTTTTAGAAAATTTGGCCATCATTTACTTTGAATGCCACATTGTCAGATCCGTCAAATCACTAATTGACATCCACAAATATACTCTGGATGTAAAAGAAGTGCCCTTCTTTGCCATCAACGTGGTATATTTGTAAAAATCAACGTATGTAATTTTAGGAAATACTCTGTTGAACATTTGTCCATTCAAGTCATCCAGGAACAGGATGAACCGAAGGTACTTTCCCACTTCATCCAATATAGGAATCACCCCGTGGGTCAGTAGCGAATAGTCCTTGCAAATCCGGAAATTTCAATTACGATAGAATCACAAGTCATAATAACTCCACTGGCCACCAGAGAAATTTTAAACAAGTAATTCTTCAAATCATGAAGATCTACGGTCTTCGAATTCTTTAAATCATATAATCGTCCCTACAAGTTAGTTTAAGAATCGTAAAGTTAGTTCTCGGTGGTTTTGGGTCCAGGCCCCATCCTGGTCTCTTCGAACTAATACGTAGGGAAAATTATTTGATAGTGGGTGTTTTAACTATCAAATTTAAATAGTGTAATCAAGTGAAACATTTATAAAATTTTCAAGGCATGACTATTTAATTTAACTTACACAAATCTTTCCAAAATTTAGAACGATAATTGGCACGAGGTGATTAAAAATAAAACGTGCTAATAATTTATTTATTTTAATTTAGACCCATTTGGTCATTTCATAGCATAAAAGATAATCAATAACAACCACTCAATAATAACAATCAACAAATGATTCGACATTTAATCTCAAACTTAACAATAGTTTGAAATATGTAACTCGGATAATAACTAATTTTGCATCATATTTATTCCCATTACTTTGGAAATAAATACATCGAATTTATTTGAAACATTTATTTTGTTTCAACAGATTATATGCCGATTTCAGATACTAACTTGAGTTTACGCGACGACGATTATTTATGTATCACAAAATAACTTAACAACCTCCCGATCCCTTTTCTTACTCATTTATACTTTTTTATTTATGTATTTACCTTTAACTCTAATTTAAAACAAATTTTATTTGATTAAATAAAAATACTTTAACCGGCCAAATATGGTCCAAGCCTGCGTAACCAAATCCTTTACTTACGATTTAATTAAACAAGTCCCTTTTCACCGCTACTTCCTTATTCTATTATATAAAATGGTTTTGATTAAATCTTTAGGATAAACAACATTTTCCTTTTATATATTTTTGGTCCCAAGCCTACTTCCTTACTTATATCCTATTCTGCACGTTTTTCTCCTATTTTTATATTGTTTCCCATTACTTTGGAGAGTTTTGTGCACTTGTGTAAGCCTATTTGCCCCCCCGCCACTGAAGTCAAGAATGAAATAGCACACTTCTGTTCCATTCATCTTTACTACCCTATCCTCTTCTTGTTCTGACCATCTCATGACTCCTTCCCTTGTGTTAACAACATTTTTGAAAAAAACGAGAGGACCAAGATGAAAGATGAAAACTCTACTAACACTAACAGCAACAGACCGTTGGTCCGAGTCACCATGGTGTCCTCCATAGCAAATGTCGAGCGCTCCTCTTGCTTCTCCTTCCTTCTTGCTGTTATCTTCCTTTTTCCATGCCCTGACCATCCGTGCCCATGCGCACATAACTCTGACGCTACCTCTTTGAGCTGACCATCGTCAACAGCCATTAACCGGCCCTCGAACTCCTCTCCACCATCAAAACTGACCCAAATCCCCTGTTGCAGAATATGGTGGTTCAAACCCCCTTAACCAATAGATGATCTTTCCTTAAACCCTTCTTACCGCCGCTGTAGTTTCTTGATCAACACAAAAGTTATATATATATAGGATTGTAAAATTAAGTGAAACACAATTTACTGGTACAAACGATCCAAGCACGTATGCTCTGTGATTTATTTTTATCTGGCATCCCGATGCATGCATGAAATCATTAATGCAGTCCATTGTAACACCAATACGGTTTGGATGCTAACATGTATATGATCCCATAGATATAGCCTATTTGCATTATCTGAATAACACAATACAGGGTATTTGATATTTATTGGTACAGGAACATTTCTGTGACTCTCTTAATAGTACATTAGTTGTATAAAATACCATCACTTCTTTATTTCTATCATATGTATATGCCTCCAAAAATTAAGTTAAGTTTAGTTGTTTATTTGATGCTACTTCTTCTTGACTAGGAAGGAAAGCCCAAAACTACTTTCGATTTCATCACTACGCTTCTGGTTGTCATGGAAGAGAGGTGAGTTCCACAACAGTCTTTAAATTTGAGTTTAACATTGGCTATGAAATAACTTCCTTTGATGTTATAGTTGTTTATTCTTGTTACTCATACTCATTACTACACAAAACCTAATGGTATCATTTTGTAATCGATTTGATTACATAAAACCAATTACATTTTCTCAGGTTGTTTTTCTTTGTCCGAAGTGAGTTTTAATGATACCGGTAGAGCTGAAAACTTAATCTATACATATATGTATTTCATGTTATGACTGTCCAAATTTGATAATCATATTATGACATATTGCCTACCTTAAAATGAATAGCTTGATTAGTCCTTTCTGAAAGCTTAAGTTGAATTTTAACTAAAGTAAACTAATGATATGAGGAATATGCTGTTTGCAAACTTTGAAGTAACTTATGCACCATCACTTATCATCTGTTTTACGTTATCAAGCTTATTGAATCGTTTTGTCTGTAGTTATTTAATCTTTCGTTGACTTAAATCCTTATTATTTTGCTGGTCAAGTCAATCAATTCTAATTTCATCATAATTCAACTATATTTTTCCAATTTTCGGTTACCAGAGTTTGAACTGGCCGACTGTTTTACTTCAGCTCTTTACTATACACGGCATCCCCTTCTGCACCAACCGTCACGCCACCACCCCTCCTGGAATTATCTGACTAAAACAACAATAACCCCCTAGCATCGTCATCTTTTGGCCAGAATCCGGGATAGCTCGATAATCCCATTCATTCCCAGAAGCCTGTGAACACACCATGGTTTGAGCATGCGTTCTGGCCATCTCAGGTCGTGAAACATCGTCATCAACAGTCGAAATGTGTAGCTTGACTTTCTATTACCATATATTACTGCATAAGGTATATCCTTAGCCCTTTTTAAATATATTTTTCTTTAATATTTATCTCATTCCTCGGATTTGTATGTTTATCTTTGATTCATATTAATATTCAGTTGAACCTATGAATCATCATTTAAAGTCTCCATTTTGTATTCACTCTAAAATTTGTTAGTTTAGTCCTTATGTAGCGCATATATAGTTTTCTTCATTATCATGGGTTTATTTTTTCTAATTCTTGAAATTGGGTGCATCGATCCTTCGTTTTATTTGTCTTTTGTGTTCACTATCTATAGTCTACGGTGCTATAATAGGGAATTTTAGGGTGTTTGCTTACTGAACAAACTAATGAGTTCACTACCTTTGTTTTATTTCTTACTGTGATTGTTTCAGGAACTCTCATGTTATTCAACCACATGAGAGGGAGGCACAATCAAAAGTATATACACACAGACATAAGTTAAACCATAGAAGATTTCATAATTTATATAGGAAAGAGACTATAAAAAGTTTACTTGAAACACCCCACCTCCGTTAAGGTCACTCACAAAGGGAATGCCTTAACTTTGGTGGAGGGTTATAGGTACAAGACACATAAAAATTTACAAGATAGATAAATATAAGCAATGAAAATTCAAATCTTTATTGTATACGTGGTCCAATACAAAAGCATTACATCAAATTGTCTCAAAATAAATTCCAAAAAATTACACCATAATTTCTGTATTGATTATTTATTAAAGAAGCATAAACCATAAATAAAACTGCATAAATCCCCAAGGATAATGTCCAAGAGCCATAGCCAAGGTGAGAGAGAGTCCAAATCATACATATACTTTCTTGAAGCTTGCAAAGAGTCTGACTAAGCTGGAGTATTCCCTCCCTGTGGACCTGCGGGGGGGGGGGGGGGGGGGACGAAAGGAAACAGGTTAGACAATAAGTCTGGTAAGTTCAGTGATTACTAGTATTTAAACAAGGAAAGAGGTCATGATAGTAATAGCAGAACATAGGACAATACCCTAATATAAGATAAGAGGAACTTGTGATCGCACCCATTACTATAGTCTCCGCACCTACTTAACCATTATTTCAATCAGCCCACGTGTTCATAACAAACGATCCCCTTAATGATCGGCTCCTACTCGCATGCATTCATATCCTGTGTCATTCGGCCCCGTTTGACTGTAGATACCTGTGCTGGTCCCACCATGGGTTGTATCAGTCCCTCTGGTGGTAACTCGACACGATTCAAGATGCACAGTGTATACTACTGATGCCTAGTGCCTGCTTTTTCACTCCGGAGTACGTGCATGCCCATACCCCGTTGGAACCTACACTGGCCCACCAATCGCCGACGTTTTGACCGCTTATAATCTTCCCAGTAATCCTGCCCCACCCTGCCTAGTTTCAGGGTACCATGATACATCTATGTGGGTTACTACTGAAATGGGCCCCCGTTACTAGGATTTTCTAATCAACATGTTTATTCGGTTAAGTGTCCAAGTTTACCTAACCCCACCCATTCGTTTAGTTAACATGTTGAATCGGTTAAGTGTTTCCCTAATTGACTTAACCCTACCAATACTGATTTAGCTTTAATTTATTCATTAAAGCACCAACCACTCACATTAGACAGGTCTTGTTGTGGTCACTGGATATGCCGGTCGGTTCCGGGCAGATTTACACCACAACTCAGTCTAACCTCGGGTTCTTTTTGGGATTGATGCACTAACCACCCACATTAGACAGGTCTTGTTGTGGTCACTGGATATGCCGGTCGGTTCCGGGCAGATATACACCACAACTCAGTCTAACCTCGGGTTAGGCATATTCGTCTTTTCTAAATTCACATTTTTTTCTATATATGTCTAATTTCTTTATGTAAATTAATTTTAATTTAATCATGCCATAATTATCCTTTGATTATGCTCACAATAAATGGTATATCAAATATACCATTTTATGAACAAATCTATGCCATGAATTTTCATATCTTCCCATCGCTACCCCCGTGGAACGTACGCATGAATCACATAAAATGTTGGGCTAATAAATTAGCCCAAACCCATAAACAAAAAGGGGTAATAAACAAGGGACATGAATCAAACATAAAATAGCATACATTCAATTTATCATGTGTAACTTGGCATAGAAGTATCATTAACTTAATTAAACGGGTAAAGGTGAACTTGTAACTAAGTTTGGTCTAATTGTCAAGTGAACTTGGTAAAGGTCTAACATGGAGGTTTAAAATATAATCACAATTTTAAACCACAACTTAGCATATTAACTTATGTATGTCAAAACATAAGAAAGCTACTATAATCATTTTTAAATCACAACTTAGCATATTAACTGATGTGTGTTAAACATAAGAGAACTATTATCAACATATTCGAATCACAACTTAGCATGATGATTTATGTGTTTTAAACATAAGAGAGGTACTATAAACATATTTGAATCACAACTTAACCTGATAACTTATGTGTGTTAAACATAAGAGGGCTATTATACACATATTCGAATCACAACTTAGCATGATACTTATGTGTTAAAACATAAGAGAACTACAATTCCAATTTTACAACATAAATAGATTCAACTTAACATGGATCTAAATATACATGAGTGTTGATCTAACATATAAGCATGTGCTTTAGATCATAAACTTGCAAGTAACCACCCAATTATAACATGACATGGTTCACCATTTAGTTGGCATAACAATTCCATTACACAATCATAATAGATTCCAATAACATACAATATGTTCATCATCACAAGCGTATAGATATGATCACTCGCAACGGTACTTTAAGATAAACGAGAATCAAACTTTATTTATCTTATACATAAGCATCATTCTATATTCGAATTACAACATGTCATGATTCATTTGAAAGAACGTTTAAATCTACGTAATAACCAACTTACAAACTAAAAAGGAATTCTTGATTTCTGAAATCTGAATTCAGAAATTGGTAAGCTCGCCTTTGATGTAGATCGTTGAATTTGATTACATTTAATTTGATTTTGATTCAGGTTCTTATCTTGTCTTTGAATTGGTGATGGCTACTCCAAGTTCTCTATTGACGGCATGATAGTTCCAGGATTATTTTTGTGTGATTTTTAGGTTTGAGCATTGGGTTGTTTATATAGAATTTCAGTTTAATTATAACCGTCGGATGATCCTAGAGTTAACCACAACCATTCAGTCAAGATAGGGTGACACCATAGCCCTAATGACTTAGCACTGAGTCACAAAATCGTCACCTTTCATATCTTCCCGGGGGGGGGGGGGGGAGGTCGACCTGTAGGGGGGAGGTCGACACTAGGGTCGACCTGGGTCCTGGGCGGGAATTTTCCCGCCTAGCCCACTTCTGACTTTTGATTTGAAATTTGAATCTGTATTCGAGCTCTTTGAATTTATTTGAATTTTCTAGAAACTTCCGACAGCCATAACTTCTTCATACGAAGTCCAATTTACGCAAACTTAGACTCTATCTCTACCAGAATTCCAAGACGAACACAATGGCGTAACCCGTTTCCTTTAATTCTCACATTTTAAATTAAGTATTGTTTAATTCGTTACTATAACGTTAACAGAAAATACGGGGTGTTACATTCTCCCCTCCTTTTAGGATTTCGTCCCCGAAATCTTCAAGTCGAGAAGAACTTATATCCTACCATCCAATCACCCATCTACTCAACCATCAAACACAGGCGTCCATTGTCCTTAAAAGATTTCTAATGCTTCATGATCATATGCATTGTGTGTGTACATGTCCTTATCTAATGCAAAATCAGGTGGTCTGCTGATTCAATTGACCTCCTTAATGCAAATTATGTCAGTTCCATGAGTCCATTATGAATGCAATTTTTTTTCCTACTCAAAATTTCCTACATGAGTGCACAATCATTCATACAAATGCAACATCCATATGATAACAAATCAAGTTTCAATCCATATACCAATACATATATGCATATGCAATACGGAAGTGACTGAGCCGATTTAATACCTAATGTGTGTGTATATGCATCCACGGGAAACCACTAGCAACCACTTGCGACCATCAACCATAACATGTTTCAATTACATGTTTACATCCAAATGGGTTTCTACCTAAGGATAAAGGATAGGATCGAGGAGATATACCTAAAAAGATAGATACAAGCATAAATTTAAGGAAAAAGAGATTAAGAATGTACCCTCAAAAAGAAAAGGGTAGGCTGCGCGTATTCTGTCCTCAGTTTCCCAAGTCGCGTCTTCCTCGGTGTCGCTCCATTGAACTTTGACCAGCTTAACTTCACGATTGCGTAGCTTTTTGACTTCTATTCCCAAGATACGGGTTGGAACTGTAACACCCCGAATTTTCTATTAACACTAAAGTTGCTAAAATATTAATAAGTGTGTAAGAGAGGGGATGTATCTAATATGAATATAAAAATATTAATAAGTGTGTAAGAGAGGGGATGTATCTAATATGAATATAAAAATATTAATAAGTATGTAAGAGAGGGGATGTATCTAATATGAATATAAAAATATTAATAAGTGTGTGAGAGAGGGGATGTATCTAATATGTATATAAAAACAATAATAAGTAAAGGGGGATGTATCTAATATGTACATTGTAGAAAATATATATAAATTTATGACATGAATAGAAGTTTATTAATATGCTGAGTGTTTGCTGAGTCACTTCTGACTCATTGCTGAGTCAACAAGATAAACCCCATCTTGTCTGAACGGCTGCGGTTATTTCTAGGTTAAATCTAATGGCCTAGAATGAATTCTAAAATCTATAAATAAGTGGGTAGACCCTAGACCTAAATCACTTGTAAAATTAGAGAAGCTACCGTCATGCTGCTGCCATGGAGTTCAGCATAGCCGTCACAAACTAAGAAGAGGAAGCCTAATCATCTACAACTAAGTCTACACAAATCAAATCAAAAGATCTCTCTTTCTCTAATTCTTTTCTTTTGTTGGTGAGTATGATGATTCTCACAAGACTATTACAAACTAATTTGACTCAGTTATGAATGGATCACAAGAAAGTGATGTGATTTGTAATTGTAAATTCTATATATTGTGGATCTCTTATTATGTTATTATGTTGTCGTATGATGTAAATTATATATGCTATGTCATGCTATGTTGTGAATTCTCTTATGCTATGTCGTGCTATGTTGAGAATCATGTCAAGCTATGTTATACTATCATACTATGCCATGTTATAAATCATGCTATATTATGTTGAAAAATCATGATGTTGTTGGATCATGCTTAAAGTTATGTTTTTTTTTCTTAATTTAAATGGATCTTGTTTATGGGAATTTGCCTATTAGGTTAGGTGTACCCATAAACTTGAAACTATAATTAAATAAAACTTGATTATGGGAATTTGCCTATTGAGTTAGGTGTACCCATATAAAACCATGTTGTTAAAAAAAATTAGATGATGTTGATTCACACATGTTCATATGTAAGTTTATGAAAATTGATTGAGATTATATTAGGTGAATTTTGAACAAGTTGACACCTTTAGGTCCATGACATGTATAATCTATGCAAGTTGGACATATGCAAGTTTCACCCCTTATTATGATTCATTTGGTCACATATACATGTTGTTATTATGATAATCTCTTTTATGCTATGAGTTAGGCTATTCGAGTCTAACATATATTTTGCGAATAAACGTTCAAACGTGGGGTAGGGGTAATATTAGGAATTAATAAATTGGGTGCAATTTTGTAAGATTTTGCATACCATGAATGGATGTCCATAATTGAGTCAATTATGGACATTGTTAAAAATTGGAAGTAATTAATAATTCAAGTAGGGAATTATTAAAATTGGGGGAAAGTGGATTATTATTAATAATCAATGCTTAGGACACGAGGTTGGACCCGTTTGTGATGTAAACCTGCCCGGACCCGCCCGGCAAATCCAGTAGTCACAAATGTCGGCCCAATGTGAGAGGTCCTAGGCCCAAACTAAAGCATAACAGTTGTAAAGACACGAGGTTAGACTCTTTTATGGTGTAAGACTTCCCGGACCCGCCCGGCAAATCCAGCTGCCATAAATGCCAGTCTAATGTGAGAGGTCTTTATGAGGTTATGGCCTTAATGAACTAAGAAATACTTAACCAGATAATCATGTAAGGTGGGACATGGGGGTTAAGTAGGTGCCTTGGGTGGCATGAGGAATCTGGTGGTTGCCTTTAGAGGCATTTGAAATACGATTAGACTTAACCAAACACACATGTAAATGAACATGACTAAGTGGGTTAAGTGGGATGGACTAATGGGGACAAGCTTAGGTGGAATGCTTGTGGTAAATAGTGGGGGCCCATTTCAACCAGTATCCCAAAACGTATCTTTGTGGGCTCGACCCAAGTCGAGGACGGGACACGCATACTGGGTTTGACTATAAGAGGCCAAAACAGGGAGCGGTGGCAACGCAAGTCCAACGGGTTTCATATGCGTGTGTGGACCCGGGCTGGTAGGTAAGACGTTGTTGCATCGTGTAGGTATAAGCCGTGCATGTCCGTTGTAACAGGTTGCCACTTTAGGGGAGTGATACACCCCACTGTGGGGCCAGCACGGGTATCTACGAGTTAGGGAGCCGATCGAATAATGGGAAGTAGGGTACACCTAGTGGAGATAGGGGCAGGCGGCGCCTATGTAGTCAGCTAGGGGTACGTAAAGCCATTGGGAAAGTTTCTAAGTGAAGCTAAGTGGGATGAATCTTTAGGGTGACTGGTGTGGTGCAGTATAGTGTGTATCCTTTAGTATTTAGGAGCGCCTATAACGTTGCCTTTAGCGATTGTCTATGTCCTTAATCTGCTCTTCATAGACATTTTCTTGTTTTCCAGCTTATGCCTTAGTCCAGTTATTTTGGTAATAGTATTGTAGAATTATCATATTCACCAGACTTTATGTCTGACCCCCTCTTTTCCATCCTTTTTCTCCCTTCAGGTCCGCAGGTTGGGCCAAGTTCTAGTGGAGTCTAGTTGGATCGCTTATCTTCTGGAAAGCTTGGACTGCTGAAGTAAAGTCCAGCTTGTTATCTTTCTTTTTAATGGCTATTCATGTAATGGGATTATGTACTTGTTTTATCAAGATAGATATTGTACTTGACATTGAATATGGTGTTATGATGTAATCAAACATGTTTTGACTTCTGCTACAATGAAATAAAGTTTTTGAATTTCCAAGTACTATTTTATATCTGTCTTGTTGTAATTTTACTGTTCTATATTCACTTAAAACCTCCATGGAAGTTAATGCATTCCCTTTGTGAGTGACATTAATGGACGTGGGGTGTTACACGTGGTATCAGAGCATAAGGTTACCAGAACAGATAAAATTTTTTTTAGAAAAATATTTTTTCTAAAGTATTTTTGGAAGAAGTGCTTTCAAAAAAAAAAAAAATGTTATTTAAAGAGAGTTTTTATGAAAAACATAATCCCGAATAGCCATATCTTTATCTTTCGAGTCCTCTATTTTGAATCTTTCCTTTTTCGTTTCAGCATGGCTGAAGATCTCAACATTCCAGAGGGTGTTCATATACCCGGTTGGTTTCGTCAATATCTTGAGGCCAGGGCCACCACGGGTCCAGCAAATCCTCCTCCTCCTCCTCGTGTTGACACTTTTGCAAAGACGTGCAAGGAGTTTAAGGCTATGGGTGGAAAGACTTTTCAAGGGTCAGAGACGTTCGTGGAGGCCAGAGATTGGCTTAAGGAGACTGAGGAATTACTTGATATCTTTGAAGTGGAGGACGAAAGGAAAGTCCGTTTAGCAGCTTGGTTAATGAAGGGAGAAGCCTCGTTTTGGTGGGAGTTCACTAACGGGGAACGTCCAGTTGATTCATGGGCGGATTTCAGACGAAGGTTTGAGGCAAAGTTTCTTTCAAGAGCAGAGGAGAACTTAAATATGGAAAAATTCCTGGCACTAAAGCAAGGGAGCTCATCAGTAAAGGAATATGTTAATAAATTTAATCAGTTAGCAAGGTTTGGCTTGGAGTTGGTGAACACGCCAGAGAAGAAAGCTTTGAGGTTCGTTAGAGGCTTGAATGAACCGTTGCAAGGGTTGGCTATGACCCACATCCCTATGGGAGCCACCTTTGAAAAGCTAGTAGAAATGGCACTTATGCATGAGGATAAGGCAGTTGAAAAGAAAGGGGATCAGAAGAAACCCCAACAGCAAAATAAGAAGGGTGGTAAAAACAATAATGGCAAAGGGAAGAAGAAATGCTTCAATTGTGGGACGCCTGGCCATCTCAGCAAAGATTGTAGAAAGAAAAAGAAGACTGGTTGTTTTCATTGTGGAGATGCGGGACATTTAGTGAAGGACTGTCCAAAGAAGGGGCAGAGGGCAGGGTCTACCTCGGGAGGACAGGTGCAGGATCTTATGGCACCAGGGCAGGCAAGGGGGCAAGTTCAGGCTATTGCGGCCCCACCGCTGCAAGAAAGAGGTAGAACAATTTCTGTTGAAAGCTTAGTTTTTCTGTTTGATCATCCTGTCCGTACCTTATTCGATTCTGGCGCATCTCATTCGTTTATCTCTGCATCATTAGTTGAATCACTGCACTTGAACACCAGTTTAGTAGAGGATCCCTTGGTCGTTTCAAATCCAATTGGGGGTTCGGCTCATTTGACCATGATATGTTTGGATTTGAAAATCTCTATACTTAGCGTTGAATTTAGATGTGATGCTTATGTATTGGGCTTCACGGGCTATGGGCTAATTTTAGGAATGGATTGGTTGTCTAGAAATAGGGCCATTCTTGATTGTGAAAGGAGAGTAGTTAGGCTTGTGACTCGCCTTGGTAATGCTCTCGACATCTTTTGTAATCCCATAAATTCCGTTATGCTAAGTTATCTTGAATCGCTTGACGCGTCTGTAGAGAACCTGCGATCGGTAGAAGTGGTCCGGGAATATCCGGATGTGTTTGAAGAGGTGAAGGGCTTACCTCCAAAGCGGGAGATAGACTTTCGAATTTATCTTGTGGATAATGCTAAACCCGTATCTTTGCCAGTGCGCCACATGGCTCCTCGTGAAAGGAGGGAACTCAATAAGCAAGTAAAGGAGTTGCTTGAGAAGGGGTTCATAAGACGTAGTATATCGGAGTGGGGTGCTCCAGTAGTTTTTGCCACAAAGGCGGATGGGTCTCTTAGACTTTGTATGGACTATAGAGAACTAAACAAGCTTACTAAAAAGAACCGACACCCACTGCCGAGGATTGACGATCTCTTTGATCAGTTAGTTGGCGCCTCAGTGTTTTCGCAGTTGGACTTAGCCACTGGCTTTCATCAACTGAGAGTGGCTGAGGATAGTATAGATAAGACTGCTTTTAGGACTCCTGACGGATTCTATGAATGGCTAGTGATGCCCTTTGGTTTGACAAACGCCCCTGCATATTTTGTTGATTTGATGAGTAGGGTGTTTAGGGAATACCTTAACAAATTCGTGGTAGTCTTTGTGGATGACATCTTAGTCTTTTCTAAGAATAAAGAAGAGCACTCCCTACATCTTAGGGAAGTGTTGGAAACCCTTCGAGCGCATAACCTTAAGGCAAAATTTTCTAAGTGTCACTTCTGGAGGAAGGAAGTACGGTTCTTAGGGCACGTGGTTTCCAAAGAAGGGATAGCAGTGGATCCCGCAAAGGTGGTGGCCATCCAAGATTGGAAGGTCCCTAAAAATGCAACCGAAGTAAGAAGTTTCTTGGGGTTGGCTGGCTATTATAGGAAGTTTATCAAAGACTTCGCAAAAATATCAGCTCCATTAACACGGTTAATGAAGAAGAACCTGGTTTTTACATGGGACAAAGATTGCGATGATGCGTTCCAACGTTTAAAGAGAGCCTTAACTTCAGCCCCAGTCTTAGTGCTGCCAGACAGGAATAAACCGTTTACCATCTATACTGATGCTTGTGGGACGGGACTTGGCGCGGTCCTCATGCAAGAGGGAAGAGTAATAGCCTATGGTGGAAGGCAGTTGAGGGTTCATGAAAAGAATTACCCCACGCATGACTTAGAGCTAGCCACAATTGTTTTCGCGCTTAAGTCTTGGCGTCACTATCTTCTTGGTGAGAAATTCGAACTGTTCACTGACCACAAATCATTAAAATACTTATTCTCTCAGAAGGATTTGAATTTAAGGCAGCAACGGTGGATGGAATTCTTAGCCTCCTACGATTTTGAAATAGCATATACCCCGGGCAAGGGTAACGTGGTGGCAGACGCCTTAAGTAGGAAAAGGTTGTCCTTGAGTCCGTTGTTTGTTGAACGACAAAGCTTAGAATTCATCTCTATGTTTGACTTTAGACCCTCCGTTGACTTAGTACCCGGTCTGTTAGCATCCTTGGAGGTTAGACCTACACTTCTAGGACGGGTTGGTGAGGCACAGCGAGACGACCCACAGTTGGTTGAGATAGTAGAAAAGCTCAAAGGGGGGGAGTCGTCAAGCCATCTTCGTAGGTATACCCTAGACGATAAGGGTTGGTTACAAAGGGATAATAGACTTTGTGTACCACAAGACGAAGACTTAAGGAAGGCCATTCTTGATGATGCTCATCGCTCAAAAATGACCATTCATCCCGGCGGGGATAAGATGTACAAAGATATGAAGCGGGTTTTCTTTTGGGTCGGTATGAAAAAGGATGTGGCCGAGTACGTCGCTAGATGCTTGGTGTGCCAACGAGTTAAAGCAGAACAAAAGAAACCCGGTGGGTTGCTTCACCCATTAGAAGTTCCACTATGGAAATGGGAAAGCATCTCAATGGATTTTGTGGATGGATTACCAAGATCAAGGAAGGGTAACACGGGGATTTGGGTTATAGTAGATAGACTTACTAAAAGCGCCCATTTTATTCCCGTGAAAAGTAAGAGGACTGCTCCGTGGTTGGCTTCTGTATACATTAAGGAGATAGTTCGTTTGCACGGTATTCCTTCTAGTATAGTAAGCGACCGTGACCCCATCTTTACTAGCGAATTTTGGAAGAGTTTACAAGAGGCGGTAGGGACTCAGCTATGTTTGAGCACCGCATATCATCCTCAGACAGACGGCCAGACCGAGAGGGTGAATCGCATTCTAGAGGATCTTTTAAGGCTTTGTATCCTAGACTTTGGGGGTACATGGGAAGAGCACCTTCCGTTAGTAGAATTCGCATATAATAATAGCTTTCAGTCTAGTATTGGCATGGCACCTTTCGAAGCTCTTTATGGAAGGCCTTGTCGTTCGCCTACATGTTGGTGGGAATCTACCGATAAAATCCTACTTGGGCCCGATATGGTTAGGGAAACCTCGGAGAAGATTGAGTTGATTCGAAGGAGGATGAAAGCAGCACAAGATAGGCAAAAATCGTATGCTGATAAGAGGAGAACAGATCTTGAGTTTGACATTGGGGACATGGTTTTTATCAAAGTGTCTCCGTTACAGAATGTTGTTCGCTTTGGGTCCGTGGGGAAATTAGCACCAAGGTTTGTAGGGCCGTTTCCTGTAAAAAACAGGATTGGGAAGATGGCATATAGGGTGGAGTTGCCTGAGAAACTTAGTGGAGTACACGACGTATTCCATGTATCACATTTGAGGAAGTGTTTGCACAAGACCGCGGAGGTGGTAGAGCCGAGCTTGCTTAAAGAGGTGGAAATAGAGCGTGATGCAACAATTAGACGAGCTCCTACATGCATTCTTGGGTCGGAGATCAAAAAGTTGAGGAATCGAGAGGTCAGACTGGTTAAAGTGCAATGGGGAGATGATGAGAGCAACGCAACTTGGGAGACAGAAGAGAAGATGCGTTCGTTGTACCCTTTTCTTTTTGAGGGTATGTCTTTTAATTTCTCCTTTATCGCTTAGCTTATCTTATCTTATCTTTAGTATGTCCTCTCATTAGTATCTTTGACCTTTAGTTAGGATAATCCTATGGTTGAAACATGTGTTTGAGACATGTTATGTATGATGGATGCAAAATGGATGCAAGTGTTTGCTAGTGGTTGCTCGTGGATGCATATATACACACACTTTAGGCACTAGATCGGCTCAGTCACTTCATATTGCATATTGCATATATATGGATGTATTTAGTATAATGGATGTATAATGGTTGTACCATCATATGGATGCTGCATTCGGTTGAATGGGTGTGCACGCATATAGAAGTAGTATGTAAGCAATTAGGATCTTTTGCATACATAATGGATTCATGACACTTACATAATTTGCATTAAGGAGGTCAACTGAATCAGTAGACCGCATGATTTCGCATTAGGTAAGGACATGTACACACACTTTGCATATGATCATAAAGCATTAGAAGTCTTTTAAGGACAATGGATGCCTGTGTATGATGGATGAGTAGATGGACGTTTGGATGGTAGGATATACATTCTTCCAGACTTGAAGATTTCGGGGACGAAATCCTAAAAGGAGGGGAGAATGTAACACCCCGAATTTTCTATTAACACTAAAGTTGCTAAAATATTAATAAGTGTGTAAGAGAGGGGATGTATCTAATATGAATATAAAAATATTAATAAGTGTGTAAGAGAGGGGATGTATCTAATATGAATATAAAAATATTAATAAGTATGTAAGAGAGGGGATGTATCTAATATGAATATAAAAATATTAATAAGTGTGTGAGAGAGGGGATGTATCTAATATGTATATAAAAACAATAATAAGTAAAGGGGGATGTATCTAATATGTACATTGTAGAAAATATATATATATATTTATGACATGAATAGAAGTTTATTAATATGCTGAGTGTTTGCTGAGTCACTTCTGACTCATTGCTGAGTCAACAAGATAAACCCCATCTTGTCTGAATGGCTGCGGTTATTTCTAGGTTAAATCTAATGGCCTAGAATGAATTCTAAAATCTATAAATAAGTGGGTAGACCCTAGACCTAAATCACTTGTAAAATTAGAGAAGCTACCGTCATGCTGCTGCCATGGAGTTCAGCATAGCCGTCACAAACTAAGAAGAGGAAGCCTAATCATCTACAACTAAGTCTACACAAATCAAATCAAAAGATCTCTCTTTCTCTAATTCTTTTCTTTTGTTGGTGAGTATGATGATTCTCACAAGACTATTACAAACTAATTTGACTCAGTTATGAATGGATCACAAGAAAGTGATGTGATTTGTAATTGTAAATTCTATATATTGTGGATCTCTTATTATGTTATTATGTTGTCGTATGATGTAAATTATATATGCTATGTCATGCTATGTTGTAAATTCTCTTATGCTATGTCGTGCTATGTTGAGAATCATGTCAAGCTATGTTATACTATCATACTATGCCATGTTATAAATCATGCTATATTATGTTGAAAAATCATGATGTTGTTGGATCATGCTTAAAGTTATGTTTTTTTTTCTTAATTTAAATGGATCTTGTTTATGGGAATTTGCCTATTAGGTTAGGTGTACCCATAAACTTGAAACTATAATTAAATAAAACTTGATTATGGGAATTTGCCTATTGAGTTAGGTGTACCCATATAAAACCATGTTGTTAAAAAAAATTAGATGATGTTGATTCACACATGTTCATATGTAAGTTTATGAAAATTGATTGAGATTATATTAGGTGAATTTTGAACAAGTTGACACCTTTAGGTCCATGACATGTATAATCTATGCAAGTTGGACATATGCAAGTTTCACCCCTTATTATGATTCATTTGGTCACATATACATGTTGTTATTATGATAATCTCTTTTATGCTATGAGTTAGGCTATTCGAGTCTAACATATATTTTGCGAATAAACGTTCAAACGTGGGGTAGGGGTAATATTAGGAATTAATAAATTGGGTGCAATTTTGTAAGATTTTGCATACCATGAATGGATGTCCATAATTGAGTCAATTATGGACATTGTTAAAAATTGGAAGTAATTAATAATTCAAGTAGGGAATTATTAAAATTGGGGGAAAGTGGATTATTATTAATAATCAATGCTTAGGACACGAGGTTGGACCCGTTTGTGATGTAAACCTGCCCGGACCCGCCCGGCAAATCCAGTAGTCACAAATGTCGGCCCAATGTGAGAGGTCCTAGGCCCAAACTAAAGCATAACAGTTGTAAAGACACGAGGTTAGACTCTTTTATGGTGTAAGACTGCCCGGACCCGCCCGGCAAATCCAGCTGCCATAAATGCCAGTCTAATGTGAGAGGTCTTTATGAGGTTATGGCCTTAATGAACTAAGAAATACTTAACCAGATAATCATGTAAGGTGGGACATGGGGGTTAAGTAGGTGCCTTGGGTGGCATGAGGAATCTGGTGGTTGCCTTTAGAGGCATTTGAAATACGATTAGACTTAACCAAACACACATGTAAATGAACATGACTAAGTGGGTTAAGTGGGATGGACTAATGGGGACAAGCTTAGGTGGAATGCTTGTGGTAAATAGTGGGGGCCCATTTCAACCAGTATCCCAAAACGTATCTTTGTGGGCTCGACCCAAGTCGAGGACGGGACACGCATACTGGGTTTGACTATAAGAGGCCAAAACAGGGAGCGGTGGCAACGCAAGTCCAACGGGTTTCATATGCGTGTGTGGACCCGGGCTGGTAGGTAAGACGTTGTTGCATCGTGTAGGTATAAGCCGTGCATGTCCGTTGTATCAGGTTGCCACTTTAGGGGAGTGATACACCCCACTGTGGGGCCAGCACGGGTATCTACGAGTTAGGGAGCCGATCGAATAATGGGAAGTAGGGTACACCTAGTGGAGATAGGGGCAGGCGACACCTATGTAGTCAGCTAGGGGTACGTAAAGCCATTGGGAAAGTTTCTAAGTGAAGCTAAGTGGGATGAATCTTTAGGGTGACTGGTGTGGTGCAGTATAGTGTGTATCCTTTAGTATTTAGGAGCGCCTATAACGTTGCCTTTAGCGATTGTCTATGTCCTTAATCTGCTCTTCATAGACATTTTCTTGTTTTCCAGCTTATGCCTTAGTCCAGTTATTTTGGTAATAGTATTGTAGAATTATCATATTCACCAGACTTTATGTCTGACCCCCTCTTTTCCATCCTTTTTCTCCCTTCAGGTCCGCAGGTTGGGCCAAGTTCTAGTGGAGTCTAGTTGGATCGCTTATCTTCTGGAAAGCTTGGACTGCTGAAGTAAAGTCCAGCTTGTTATCTTTCTTTTTAATGGCTATTCATGTAATGGGATTATGTACTTGTTTTATCAAGATAGATACTGTACTTGACATTGAATATGGTGTTATGATGTAATCAAACATGTTTTGACTTCTGCTACAATGAAATAAAGTTTTTGAATTTCCAAGTACTATTTTATATCTGTCTTGTTGTAATTTTACTGTTCTATATTCACTTAAAACCTCCATGGAAGTTAATGCATTCCCTTTGTGAGTGACATTAATGGACGTGGGGTGTTACAGGAACTCTCCTCATAGTTGTTTCTCGTTCAACTGCTACTTCCTCTAGCATGCTTGGTTCTACCACTTCCGCAAACTCATGTAAGCATTTCCGCAGGTGAGAGACATGAAAGACATTATGAACCCCGGCCAATCTTTTGGGCAGCTGTACCCTATAAGCCATCTTCCCAATCTTCTCGATGATAGGGAACGACCCTAAAAATTTTGGTGCTAACTTTCCTGCGGATCCAAAGCGAACGACTTTCCTCAAAGGAGATGCTTTAAGGAATACCTTGTCTCCAACTTCGAACTCAAGGTCAGTTCTTCTTTTGTCTCTGTAGGACTTCTCTCTATCTTGGGCAGTCTTCATTCTTCTTCGTATCAAGTCTACTTTCTCTGAAGTTTCCCTAATCATGTCTGGTCCAAGTATGAGCTTGTCTGTGGACTCCCACCAGCAAGTTGGTGACCTGCACGGTCTTCCATATAAAGCTTCGAAAGGCGCCATGCCTATGGTGGCTTGGTAGCTATTGTTGTAAGCAAATTCCTCCAAAGGTAGATGATCCTCCCATGTACCTCCGAAGTCAATAATGCATAATCTCAAGAGGTCTTCTAATACTCTGTTGACTCTTTCCATCTGGCCATCGGTTTGAGGGTGATAGGTCGTGCTTAAGCATAACTATGTGCCTACAGCCTCTTGTAAACTCTTCCAAAACTCACTCATGAAGATAGGGTCTCGATCACTCACTATGCTGGAGGGTATCCCATGGAGTCGAACTATCTCTTTAAGATATATGGATGCTAGAGATGAGGCAGTCCTTCTACTCTTGACGGGTATAAAGTGGGCGCTTTTTGTGAGCCTGTCCACTATTACCCAAATGCTGGTATTGCCCCTTCATGACCTAGGCAACCCATCTATAAAGTCCATCGAGATTCTATCCCATTTCCACTGTGGGACCTCTAGAGGATGGAGCAGACCACCAGGCTTCTTCTGCTCCACGTTGACTTGTTGGCATATTAAACACTTAGAAACAAATTCAGCTACGTCTTGCTTCATGCCATTCCAAAAGAAATCTCTTTTGATGTCTTTATACATTTTGTCTCCGCCTGGGTGTATGGTCAGCTTGGAATGGTGTGCCTCTTCTAGAACCACCTTTACCAAATCCCTTGCTTGTGGGACGCATAGTCTTCCATCTCGTCTCAACCAGCCCTTGGCATCAATGGAGTATCTATTGAGGTGACTCGAAGTCTCACCCCTAATTAACTTGTCCAACACCTCGGCTAGCTGATGGTCTTCTCTTTGCGCGGCTCCGATTGAGTCTAATAGAGTTGGCCGCACTTCTAACGTTGCTAGCAAGCCAGGTACAAAGTCAGAGGATGGTCTGAAGTTAAAGCTTGCTATGAACTCCAAGCTTTTCCTTTCCACAAAAAGGGGGCTTAAGGTCAATTTCTTTCTACTCAAGGCGTCTGATACTGCATTGCCCTTGCCAGGAGTGTAGGAAATCTCAAAATCGTACGAGGCAAGAAACTCCATCCATCTTTGCTGCCTCAAGTTGAGATCTTTCTGTGAGAAAAGGTATTTCAACGATTTATGGTCAGTATACAGTTCAAATTTCTCACCCAGGAGATAATGGCGCCAAGACTTAAGCGCAAAAACGATGGCTGCCAACTCTAGGTCATGGGTCGGGTAGTTTTTCTCGTGTACTTTCAACTGTCTTCCACCATAAGCCACTACCTTCCCTTCTTGCATCAGAACAACACCTAGTCCTGTTCTGCATGCATCTGTGCATACTGTAAACATCTTACTTCCATCAGGCAATGTCAGAACTGGGGCTGTTGTTAGAGCCATTTTCAAACGTTGGAAAGCAATATCGCAATCCAAATCCCAACTGAAAGCTAGGTTCTTCTTTGTTAACCTTGTCTGTGGAGCTGAGATTTTTGCAAAATCTTTGATAAACTTTCGATAAAGGCCTGCTAGCCCGAGAAAGCTTCAGACTTCGGTTGCGTTTCGAGGAACCTTCCAATCTTGCACAGCAACCACTTTCGCGGGGTCCACAGCTATCCCCTCTTTGGACACCACGTGTCCAAGGAACCTAACTTCTTCTCTCAAGAAATGGCATTTGGAGAATTTCACCTTCAACTGATGTGCACGGAGAGTATCCATGACTTCTTTTAGATGTTGAGCATGCTCTTCCTTATTCTTTGAGAAGATCAAAATATCGTCTACGAAGACCACCACAAACTTATGGAGGAACTCTCGGAACACCCTGCTCTTTAAATCAACGAAGTAAGAGGGTGCATTTGTTAAGCCGAAAGGCATGACAAGCCACTCGAAGAAACTATCTGGAGTTCTGAACGCGGTCTTGTCAATACTATCTTAAGGCACTCTTAGCTGATGAAACCCGGTAGCTAGATCTAATTGGGAGAAGACCGATGCACCTGCAAGCCGATCGAACAAATCATCTATCCTCGGGAGTGGGTGCCTATTCTTCTTGGTCAGCTTGTTTAACTCCCTATAATCAACGCACAGGCGAAGCGAACCATCCGCTTTAGTTGCGAACACTACTGGAGCACCCCATTCAGAAATACTCCGCCTTATAAACCCCTTCTCAAGCAATTCTTTAACTTGCTTGCTGAGTTCTTTCCTTTCCCTCAGAGCCATGTGTCTAACGGGTAAAGAAACGGGTTTTGCGTTGTCAACGAGGTATATGCGGAAATCTATCTCCCGCTTTAGAGGTAAGCCCTTTACCTCTTCAAACACATCCGAGTATTCATGGACTACCCTTATAGACTGCAAGTTTTCAACAGACGCATCAAGAGATTCTAGATAACTAAGCATGACGGAGTTCATGGGATTACAAGAAATTTCGAGAGTGTTACTGAGGCGAGTCATGAGTCTAACCACTCTCTTTTCACAATCGAGGACGACACCATTACTGGATAGCCAGTCCATGCCTAGAATCAACCCATAGCCCGTGAAGCCCAAAACAAAGGCATTACATCTAAACCCAACGCTTACTATAGATATTTTCAAATCCAAACAAGCCATTGATAAATAAGCTGAGCCCCCAATTGGATTTGAAACAACCAAGGGATCCTCTACTATAATGGTGTCTAGGTGCAGAGATTCCACTAAAGCAGTAGATATAAAAGAGTGCGATGCGCCAGAATCAAATAGTGTACGAACATGATGATCAAAAAGATAGACTAAACTTTCATATGAAATATTTCTACCTTGTTCTTGCAGAGGTGCCGTGAGAGCGTGAACTTGTCCTCTAGAAGAAGGTCCAGCTCCCTGCCCTTGCTTCCTTGGGCAGGCCCTAGCCATGTGTCCTGACTCACCATAGTGGAAACAGCCACCCATCTTCCTTTTCTTCTTCTTGCAGTCTTTGATCAGATGTCCAGGGATGCCACAGAAATTACACTTTCTTTTGTCACGTGGTTTGTTGTTCTTCCCGCCTTTCTTTGAATCAGCCTTCTTGTTCTGTGGCCCCTCCCCCTTCTTATCCTGAGGCACTTCTGCTTTTGCCTCTTTCTTGCCCTTGTCTTCCTCATGTAAGTGTGCCATGTACACTAACCTCTCGTAAGTAGCCCCCATTGGTATATGGGTCATAGCCAAGCTGTGAAGTGGCTCATTCAATCCCTTGACAAAACAGAGAGCCTTCTTATGTGGAGTATTCACTAAGTCCAGTCCAAATCGGGCCAGCTGATTGAATTGGTTGACGTACTCCTTGGCCGTCATACTTCCTTGCTTGAGAGATAAGAACTTTTCCAGTTGTAAACTTCGTTCAGCTTGTGAGAGGAATTTCATCTCAAACCTTATTCTGAAATCCATCCATGTTTCAACTGGTCTTTCAGCGTTAGTGACTTCCTACCAATAGGAAGCTTCATCTTTGAGCAACCATACCGCCAATTGTATCTTCTGCCTATCGTCCACCTCGAAGATAATGAACAGATCCTCAGTTTCTTTGAGCCAGTTCCTTGCTTCTACGAATGATTCAGTTCCCTTGAAATCCTTTCCACCCATGGCCCTAAAGTCTCTACAAATCTTTGAGAAAGCATTTGCACGAGGAGGAGGAACCGCTGCAGCTGGAGGAGGAATATCTGCTGGGCCTACGTCGTTGGCCCTAGCCTCTAAGTACCTCCTGAACCATCCAGGTATCGGTACACCCTCTGGAAGGTTAAGATTCCCAGACATGCTGAAACGAAAAAGAAAAGATTCAAAACGAAGGATAGAACGATAGTGCATATGGCTTTGGGGATTATGCCTTTTTAAATTTAAAACAACAATTTTTTCTTGTAAAATTCTTCTTTATATTTCTTTTTTGAAAATAGTTTTCAAAAACTCTTATCTAATCTGGTAAACCATTGCTCTGATACCAAGTGAAACACCCTACCTCCGTTAAGGTCACTCACAAAGGGAATGCCTTAACTTTGGTGGAGGGTTATAGGTACAAGACACAAAAAAATTTACAAGACAAATAAATTTAAGCAGCAAAAATTCAAATCTTTATTGCATAAGTGGTCCAATACAAAAGCATTACATCAAATTGTCTCAAAATAACTTCCAAAACATTACACCATAATTTCTGTGTTCATTATTTATTAAAGAAGCATAAACCATAAATAAAATTGCATAAATCCCCAAGGATAATGTCCAAGAGCCATAGCCAAGGTGAGAGAGAGTCCAAATCATACATCTACTTTCTTGAAGCATGCAAAGAGTCTTACTAAGCTGGAGTATTCCCTCCCTGTGGACCCCGGGGGGGGGGGGGGGGAACGGAAGAAAAGAGGACGAAAGAAAACGGGTCAGACAATAAGTCTGGTAAGTTCAGTGATTACTAGTATTTAAACAATGAAAGGGGTCATGACAGTAATAACAGAACATAGGACAATACCCTAATATAAGATAAGAGGAACATGTGATCACACCCATTACTATAGTCTCTGCACCTACTTAACCATTAGTTCAACCAGCACCACGTGTTCATAACAAACGATCCCCTTAATGATCGGCTCCTACTCGCATGCATTCATATCCTGTATCATTCGGCCCCGCTTGACTGTAAATACCTGTGCTGGTCCCACCATGGGGTGTATCAGTCCCTCTGGTGGCAACCCGGCACGATTCAAGATGCACAGTGTATACTACTGATGCCCAGTGCCTGCTTTTTCCACTCCGGAGTACGTGCACGCCCATACCCCGTCGGAACCTACACTGGCCCACCAACTGCCGACGTTTTGACCGCTTATAATCAGCCCAGTAATCCTGCCCCACCCTGCCTAGTTTCAGGGTACCATGATACATCTATGTGGGTTACTGCTGAAATGGGTCCCCGTTACTAGGGTTTTCTAATCAACATGTTTATTCGGTTAAGTGTCCAAGTTTACCTAACCCCACCCATTCGTTTAGTTAACATGTTGAATCGGTTAAGTGTTTCCCTAATTGACTTAACCCTACCAATCCTGAATTAGCTTTAATTTATTCATTAAAGCACCAGCCACTCACATTAGACAGGTCTTGTTGTGGTCATTGGATATGCCGGTCGGTTCCGGGCAGATTTACACCACAACTCAGTCTAACCCCGGGTTCTTTTTGGGCTTGATGCACTAACCACCCACATTAGACAGGTCTTGTTGTGGTCACTGGATATGCCGGTCGGTTCCGGGCAGATTTACACCACAACTCAGTCTAACCTCCGGTTAGGCATATTCGTCTTTTCTAAATTCACATTTTTTTCTATATATGTCTAATTTCTTTATGTAAATTAATTATAATTTAATCATGCCATAATTATCCTTTGATTATGCTCACAATAAATGGTATATCAAATATACCATTTATGAACAAATCTATGCCATGAATTTTCATATCTTCCCATCGCTACCCCCCGTGGAACGTACGCATGAATCACATAAAATGTTGGGATAATAAATTAGCCCAAACCCATAAACAAAAAGGGGTAATAAACAAGGGACATGAATCAAACATAAAATAGCATACATTCAATTTATCATGTGTAACTTGGCATAGAAGTATCATTTACATAATTAAACGGGTAAAGGTGAACTTGTAACTAAGTTGGGTCTAATTGTCAAGTGAACTTGATAAAGGTCTAACATGGAGGTTTAACATATAATCAAAATTTTAAACCACAACTTAGCATATTAACTTATGTATGTCAAAACATAAGAAAGCTACTATAATCATTTTTAAATCACAACTTAGCATATTAACTTATGTGTGTTAAACATAAGAGAACTATTATCAACATATTCGAATCACAACTTAGCATGATGACTTATGTGTTTCAAACATAAGAGAGCTACTATAAACATATTTGAATCACAACTTAACATGATAACTTATGTGCGTTAAACATAAGAGGGCTATTATACACATATTCGAATCACAACTTAACATGATACTTATGTGTTAAAACATAAGAGAACTACAATTCCAATTTTACAACATAAATAGATTCAACTTAACATGGATCTAATTATACATGAGTGTTGATCTAACATATAAGCATGTGCTTTAGATCATAAACTTGCAAGTAACCACCCGATTATAACATGACATGTTTCACCATTTAGTTGGCATAACAAATCCATTACCAATCATAATAGATTCCAATAACATACAATGTATTCATCATCACAAGCATATAGATATGATCACTCGCAATGGTACTTTAAGATAAACGAGAATCAAACTTTATTTATCTTATACATAAGCATCATTCTATATTCGAATTACAACATGTCATGATTCATTTGAAAGAACGTTTAAATCTACGTAATAACCAACTTACAAACTAAAAAGGAATTCTTGATTTCTGGAATCTGAATTCTGAAATTGGTAAGCTCGCCTTTGATGTAGATCGTTGAATTTGATTACTTTTAATTTGATTTTGATTCAGGTTCTTATCTTGTATTTGAATTGGTGACGGCTACTCCAAGTTCTCTATTGACGGCATGATAGTTCCAGGATTATTTTTGTGTGATTTTTAGGTTTGAGCATTGGGTTGTTTATATAGAATTTCAGTTTAATTATAACCGTCGGATGATCCTAGAGTTAACCACAATCATTCAGTCAAGATAGGGTGACACCTCAGCCCTAATGACTCCGCACTGAGTCACAAAATCGTCTCCTTTCAGATCTGCCCGGGGGTGAGGGGGGGCAGGTCGACCCCCAGGTCGACCCATAGGTCGACCTATAGGGGGGAGGTCGACACTAGGGTCGACCCCCTGGTTGACCTGGGTCCTGGGCAGGAATTTTCCCGCCCAGCCCGCTTCTGACTTTTGATTTGAAATTTGAATCTGTTTTTGAGCTGTTTGAATTTATTTGAATTTTCTAGAAACTTCCGACATCCATAACTTCATCATACGAAGTCCAATTTACACAAACTCGGACTCTATCTCAACCAGAATTCCGAGACGAACACAATGGCGTAACTCGTTTCCCTTAATTCTCACATTTTAAATTAAGTTTTGTTTAATTCGTTACTATAACGTTAATAGAAAATACGGGGTGTTACATTACTCAATTTGTATTTGTTATTTGTTTCAAGGTTCCTGGTTTTCTTCCCTTGTTTTGCTATTCCATTTCCAGTTTTTGCTCACTGTTAAATGCACATCACTGTTTTTGCCAATTTTCCTCAGGTTTTGAGCTCTCTATTTCTCATTTGTTTTCGATAAACTAATGTCTGTATCGTGTGAACTCTACTTGTATTTATAGATGAAAGTTTTTAGGCTTTATGTTGGGTAAGGGTTAATACCTGCAGCAACCAATTCAGGTGAAAGTGATGTTGTATGTGATGTTGATTTTACAACCCTATACTTTCTTCATATTTTGCCCCCAAGTATCCAACTATCCTCTGTTATTTTTGCGTCCCAAGCATGTGTATATGTCCTTTATATATATACAATTCTTCCTTAGTTCCTAAGCTAAAACAATGATTTGATCTTCTGTACATCCCGCATATGCCTAGCTTCTACTACTTCTATTCTACTTATGCCTAGACTTTGCAAATCTTTCTCTTCCTATTAACAGCCTATGCTACCTTTTCACTTTTCTACACTTGCAACTATTGCTTCTTTTCAACATTTGTAGTCTATGCTGTTACATCTTTCCATTTCATCTTAAATGCCTGAGTTCATTAGCAGGCCATTGTCTCTTTTTTTTAAAAGATTTTGGTCAGATTTCATGTCATTCTTATTTTAATCTAGAAGTATATTTTCAAATACTTGGAACTAGCTTTGAAAGCACATGCCAGCATAATGTACTAAGCATCAAACGTGGCATGTCATTGGATTTTCTCGCACAAAAATAGCTCTATGTATGGAGATTTAATTTTGCTGGAAAAGTAGATTTATTAAATAAGCTTGGTTCATTGTGTTATCAATTTCAGGTAATGTGAACATGAACTGATTTTGGAATAGTTTCACAAATGCTGTCTGACAAAGCATGTATTAACATATAAACAAAATTTGTCGAATATTGCTCTTAGAATAAAATATTGAAGTTTGAGTCCGATGTGCCTTACATATAACAAAAAAATCATGTGGAAACTTCTTTGCTCAAAGTCCGCTTAACATGGGCCATAAATGAATTAATGTGCAAAAAGATTAGTAGTCGAAACACAGTTCTTCTAGATGTTATTTCCAGGTGCATTCTTCTAGTTAACGATACATCAAACAATTATATTTTGTGCAGATGTTACTCATCCTTGTTTGACTATCCATTATGCAATGTTCATAGTTTTAATTTTGTTCATGTATCTTGCATGTATATTCATATAAACATATTGCATAAATAAGTAGACTTTGAATTTTATACATTCGATACTATCATCTTTGATTCATTGTGAAATATAATTTTTTTTTGAAACTTTAAGTTCCTTGCTTATGATAACTCATAGACACATATATTTCCACACACACACACACACATATGTATATATATTTAAATTTATTACCCAGAATTTCTAAAATATCCAAATCCATTTTTATCTGTTTGAATTCAATTACCAGTATAATCTATAAATCATAGATTATAGAATTAGTGCAGAAACTGAGTCGTTACAATCTACCCCCCTTAAAAGAATTTCGTCCCCGAAATTGAAGAGTGACAAGGAGATTCCAGTTATATACAAAATATTAGACTTATATCAACACATACATGAGTCATTGCTTAACAATCATAACAACTAAGGCATCCGAAACACACAATTTATCAACCCAAAATATTTCACTATAGTTAATACATCAGCAATTGGCTATCAAACATGATTATTTCATAATTAGAAACATCTGTCATTGGAAAACATTTCCATTTCATATTCACGCATTACTATTCTTCTATATTTATCAGCTCCTTACTGTAAATTGGTAAGAAAATAATCCTCTAATTACCAACCCCGAAGACCGAAATCAACATTAGATTAACACTCAGAAAATCATTTAACTTAACTAATCTCCAGTTAGATTCCAATTTCTTAACTCCGTATCCTAATTCTTAACAACCCAAATATACTTAGTTATAGTTGGAAATTTATTCCAAAACTCATTGGTTTGAATCAAATCTGTTCAACCATACTTATCTGCTTCAAATTCTCCTTTTAAACTCCGATCTAATTTAATTCTACTCAACTTAACCTCAATCAACTCTAATCCATCCAGTTCACCTTTACTGCCTTAATCCACAAAGCTTGTCTTATTTAACTTGTCAAGTTCCTGAATCTAAATCCCAGGTTTTTTTTAATTCAAATCAGTTTGAATGTAGTTTTGATTTGCCTCATTGTATCTTATTCATACCAAAATTCCAATTGGTTTTATATACCCATCTTAATGTTATCATCTAATACCAGATTATAACAGCAACCATCACATCCATTTATAATAATTTCAGAAAATTATTCTTTTATATCAAAATATAATTTTAGGTAAAATTATTTCATTTACCCATTTTTAAAACAATACTATGTCGAGTTACTATGTTCAAGAGTTTAGAAACACTCATCGATACAGTTTGCCATTTCGTATCGATCAGAATCCATAAATCACTCGACAAACCAATCAACACAATATAGAACTATTTTTATATTAATTAACAAATACGTGATCATATATATATATACACTCAAACTCAATCTACGGTATTGCTAACCCCATCTCTATCGAGTTACACCACAGAGCCAAGGTTATTATTAAACCATTGCTCTGATACCAACTGTAACCACCCGAAAAGTTCCAATCCTGATTATCGATACTAATACATATCCTACATCACATATCGACTAATCAACCATCAAAAATTAATAGATCGTTAATAGAAAGAAGTTAGAGGGTGAGAAATAGAAAGAAAGAAAGTTAGAATAGAAGAAAAAGAAGAACAGAACAGAATAAGAGTATCACGAATCTCACAACAGAACTGAATAAAATATATTATTTAACAATATATAGTACACAAACTGGTATTTACTTACACGTATCATCAGAGTACAATTCATATACAACACATCATAAATAACTTTATATATCTAACACCGAAGCTTCCTGCTCCAAGCTTCTTCAAGTGAATCTAAAAAATCTTGAATTACTTGACTGCCCGTACAAATTTGGGCATCAAGGAGTTTAGGAAAAACACAGAAAAATAAACTTTGGGTCAGTCATGGGACTGGTGTGAGTAAACAATTTTAAAACAGCTTGATTTTTAAAGTTCGAAAATCTTATTGAAAGAAAGGATAATCATAAGACCAAATCGACACATAAATACGGACGGTTTTTACCTTAAGATAACCCAAACATTATTGAAATCATATATATCATCTGATATTATGATAGTGTCTAAATACAAAAAATATCAATCTAGCGGAACACTTGCATCTCATGCTCCACACATATAGTATACAATGAAAACTGCGGGTGCTTATTGGAAATTGGATTACGACTATGACAAGGAATGGAACCACCTGCCGATAGTGTATCTCTAGAGGGGAATACACTGGATTCAACAAGAGCATCTTGCAATCCGGCCCACACATGACTGACCACTCATTTCGCTTGAGTGTATCGAAGGTATATCACCAATGTTTGGGCTCAAACCCCCATTTCCCGAAAGGGACAACATCGAAATTGATTAAAGAAGGAAATGGAATTTCTGTAGATAGGTGATTATACACCCTAATGGGAGCGACCCACGTAGCCATGTTGCCTTCTCGATTTCTGTCATTTCCCAGTTGATGAGGCTTGAGGTTAGAATTTCCATTTAGAACATTTGGCCATCATTTACTTTGAATGCCACATTGTCAGATCCGTCAAATCACTAATTAATGTCCACAAATATATTCTAGATGTAAAAGAAGTGCCCTTCTTTGCCATCAACTTGGTATATTTGTAAAAATCAACGTACGTGATTTTCAGGAAATACTCTGCCAAACATTCGTCCATACAAGTCATCTAGGAACAGGATGAACCGAAGGTACTCTCCACTGCATCCAATATAGGAATCACCCCGTAGATCAATAGCGAATAGTCCTTGCAAATCCAGAAATTTCAATTACGACAGAATCACAAGACATATAACTCCAGTGGCCACCAGAGAAATTTTAAACAAGTAATTCTTCCAGTTATGAAGATCTACGGTCTTCGAATTCTTTAAATCGTGTAGTCATTCCTACAAGTTAGTTTAAGAATCGTAAAGTTAGTTCGAAGTGGTTTTGGGTCTAGGCCCCATCCCGATCTCTTTGAACTAGTACGTAGGGAAAATTATTTGATAGTGGGTGTTTTAACTATCAAATTTAAATAGTGTAATCAAGTGAAATATTTATAAAATTTTCAAGGCATGACTATTTAATTTAAATTACACAAATCTTATTTCTAAATTTAGAACAATAATTGGTACGAGGTGATTAAAAATAAAATGTGTTAATAATTTATTTATTTTAATTTATACCCGTTTGGTCATTTCATAGCATAAAAGATAATCAATAACAACCACTCAATAATAACGATCAACACATGATTCGACGTTTAATCTCAAACTTAACAACAGTTTGAAATATGTAACTCAGATAATAACTAATTTTACATCATATTTATTCCCATTACTTTGTAAATAAATACATCGAATTTATTTGAAACATTTATTTTGTTTCAACAGATTATATGTCGATTTCAGATACTAACTTGAGTTTATGCGACGACGATTATTTATGTATCACGAAATAACTTAACAACCTACCGATCCCTTTTCTTACTCATTTATGCTTGTTTATTTATGTATTTACCTTTAACTAAAACAAATTTTATTTGATTAAATAAAAATACTTTAACCGGCCAAATATGGTCCAAGCCTGCATAACCAAATCCTTTACTGACGACTTACTTAAACAAGTCCCTTTTCACCTCTACTTCCTTATTCTATTATATAAAATGGTTTTAATTAAATCTTTAGGATAAACAACATTTTCCTTTTATATATTTTTGGTCCCAAGCCTACTTCCTTACTTATATCCTATTCTGCACGTTTTTCTCCTATTTTTATATTGTTTCCCATTACTTTGGAGAGTTTTGTGCATTTGTGTAAGCCTATTTGTCCCCCTGCCACTAAAGTCAAGAATGAAATAGCACATTTCTGTTCCATTCATCTTTACTACCCTATCCTCTTCTTGTTCTGACCATCTCATGATTCCTTCCCTTGTGTTAACAACTTTTTTGAAAAAAAAGGGAGGACCAAGGTGAAAGATGAAAACCCTACTGATACTAACAGAACAGACTGTTGCTCCGAGTCACCATGGCGTCCTCCATAGCAAATGTCGAGCGCTCTTCTTACTTCTCCTTCCTTCTTACTGTTATCTTCCTTTTTCCATGCCCAGACCATCCGCGCACATGCACACATAACTCTGACGCTACCTCTTCGAGCTGACCATCGTCGACGACCATTAACCGGCCCTCGAACTCCGCTCCACCATCAAAACTGACCCAAATCCCATGTAGCAGAATATGGTAGTTCAAACTCCCTTAACCAAAAGACGATCTTTCCTTAAACCCTTCTTACCGCCGCTGTAGTTCCTTGATCTACCCAAAAGTTATATATATATGATTATAAAATTAAGTGAAACACCATTTACTGGTACAAATGATCCAAGCACGTATGCTCTGTGATTTATTTCTATTTGGCATCCCGATGCATGCATGAAATCATTAATGCAGTCCATTGTAGCATCAATACAGTTCAGATGCTAACATGTATATGATCCCATAGATATAGCCTAATCGCATTATCTGAATAACACCATACAAGGTATTTGATATTTATTGGTACAAGAACATTTCTGTGACTCTCTTAATAGTACATTAGTTGTATAAAATACCATCACTTATTTATTTCTATCATATATGTATATGCCTCCAAAAATTAAGTGAAGCTTAGTTGTTTATTTGATGCTACTTCTTCTTGACTGGGTAGGAAAGCCCAAAACCACTTTCGGTGTCATCACTATGCTTCTGGTTGTCATGGCAGAGAGGTGTGTTCTTGAGTTTAACTTTGGCTATGAAATAACTTCCTTTTGTATTATAGTTGTTTATTTTTGTTACTCATACTCATTACTACACAAAACCTAATGGTATCATTTTGTAACCGATTTGATTACATAAAACCAATTACATTTTCTCAGGTTGTTTTTCTTTGTCCGAGTGAGTTTTAATGATACCGGTAGAGCTGAAAACTTAATCTATACATATATGTATTTCAGGTTATGACTGTCCAAATTTGATAATCATATTATGACATATTGCCTACCTTAAAATGAATAGCTTGATTTATCCTTTCTGAAAGCTTAAGTTGAATTTTAACTAATCTAAACTAATGATACGTGGAATATGCTGTTTGCAAACTTTGAAGTAACTTCTGCACCTTTACTTATCATCTGTTTTACGTTATCAAGCTTATTGAATCATTTTTTTCTGTAGTTATTTAATCATTCGTTGACTTAAATCCTTATTCTTTTGCTGGTCAAGTCGATCAGTTCTAATTTCATCATAATTCAACTGTATTTTTCCAACTTTCGGTTATCAGAGTTTGAACAGGCCGACTATTTTACTTCAGCTCTTCACTATACACACCATCCCCTTCAGCACCAACCGTCACACCACCACCCCTCCTGGAATTATCGGACTGAAACAACAAAAAAAAACCCAACGCCGTCATCTTTCGGCTAGAATCCGGGACAGCTCGATAATCCCATTCAATCCCTGAAGCCTGCGAACACGCCATCGTTTGAGCATGCGTTCTGGCCATCTCAGGTCGTGAAACATCATCATCAGCGGTCGAAATGTGTTGCTAGACTTTCTGTTACCATATATTACTGCATATGGTATATCCTCAGCCCTTTTTAAATATATTTTTCTTTAATATTTATCTCATTCTTCGGATTTGTATGTTTATCTTTGATTCATATTAATATTCAGTTGTACCTATGAATCATCATTTAAAGTCTCCGTTTTGTATTCACTCTAAAATTGGTTAGTTTAGTCCTTATGTAGCGCATATATAGTTTCTTCGTTACTATGGGTTTATTTTTTCTAATTCTTGAAATTGGTTGCATCAATCCTTCTTTTTATTTGTCTTCTGTGTTCACGATCTATAGTCTACTGTGATATACTAGGGAATTTTGGGGTGTTTGCTTATTGAATAAACTAATGTGTTCACTACGTTTGTTTTATTGCTTACTTTCATTGTTTCAGGAACTCTCATGATATTCAACTACATGAGAGGGAGGCACAATCAAAAGTATATACACATAGGCATAAGTCAAACCATAGAAGATTTCATAATTTATATAGGAAAGAGACTATAAAAGTTTACTCACTTTGTATTTGTTATTTGTTTCAAGGTTCCAGGTTTTCTTCCCTTGTTTTGCTATTCCATTTCCAATTTTTGCTCACTATTAAATGCACATCACTGTTTTTGCCAAATTTCCTCAGGTTTTGAGCTCTCTATTTCTCATTTGTTTTTAATAAACTAATGTCTGTATCATGTGAACTCTACTGGTATTTATAGATGAAAGTTTTTAGGCTTTATGTTGGGTAGGGCTTAATACATGCAGCAGCCAATTCAGGTGAAAGTGATGTTGATTTTACAACCCTATACTGTCTTCATACTTTGCCCCCAAGTATCCATCTATCCTCTGTTATTTCTGCGTCCCAAGCATGTGTATATGTCCTTTATATATATACAATTCTTCCTTAGTTCCTAAGCTAAAATACTGATTTGATCTTCTGTACATCCCGCATATGCCTAGCTTCTACTACTTCTATTCAACTTATGCCTAGACTGTGCAAATCTTTCTCTTCCTATTAACAGCCTATGCTACCTTGTCACTTTTCTACACTTGCAACTATTGCTTCTTTTCAACATTTGTAGTTTATGCTGTTACATCTTTCCATTTCATCTTAAATGCCTGAGTTCATTAGCAGGCCATTGCCTTTTTTTTTTTTTTAAAGATTTTTGGTTAGATTTCATGTCATTCTTATTTTAATCTAGAAGTATATTTTCAAATACTTGGAACTAGCTTTGAAAGCACATGCCAGCGTAATATATAAGCATCAAACGTGGCATGTCAGTGGATTTGCTCGCGCAAAAATAGCTCTTATGTATGGAGATTTCATTTTGCTGGAAAAGTAGACTTATTAAATAAGCTTGGTTCATTATGTTATCAATTTCTGGTGATGTGACCGTGAAATGATTTTGGAATAGTTTCACAAATGCTATCTGACAAAGCATGTATTAACATATAAACAAAAGTTGTCGAATATTGCTCTTAGAATAAAATGTTGAAGTTTGAGTCTGACATGCCTTACATATAACAAAAAATTTACGTGGAAACTTCTTTGCTCAAAGTCCGCTTAACATGGGTCATAAATGAATTTATGTGCAAAAAGATTAGTAGCTGAAACAAAGTTCTTCTAGATGTTATTTCCATGTGCATTCTTCTAGTTAACGATACACCAACAATTATATTTGGTGCAGATGTTACTCACCCTTGTTTGACTATCCATTATGCAATGTTCATAATTTTAAACTTGTTCATGTATCTTGCATATATATTTATACATACATATTGCATAAATAAGTAGACTTTGAATTTTATACATTCGATACTATCCTCTTTGATTCAATATGAAATACAATTTTTTTTTGAAACTTTAAGTTTCTTGCTTATGTTAACTCGTAGACACATATATTTCCATATATATATACATTTAAGTTTATTACCCTGAATTTCTAAAATGTCCAAACCCATTTTTATCTGTTTGAATTCAATTACTAGTATAATCTATAAATCGTAGATTATAGAATTAGTGCAGAAACTGAGTCGTTACGCATGGACTTTGTAGATGGAGTTCCTAGAAGCCAAAAGGTTAAAAAGGCCATTTGGGTTATGGTAGATCGTTTGACCAAAAGCGCCCATTTTATACCGATCAAGAAGACAAGGACTGCAGCCTCGTTAGCCCAATTATATGTCAAAGTGATAGTCAAAGTACATGGTATACCATTGAGTATTGTGAGTGATAGAGATCCCTTGTTCACCAGAGAATTTTGGAGAAGCCTACAAGCAACATTGGGAACGACCCTTAACCTAAGTACAACTTATCATGCGCAGACCAACGGACAGACATAAAGAGTAAACATAATCTTGGAAGACTTGCTCAGAGCTTGCATCATCGACTTTGGAGGAGTTTGGGAGAAGCACCTACCGCTTTTGGAGTTCACATATAATAATAGTTTTCAAACGACGATTGGTATGACCTCTTTTGAAGCGCTTTACGGGAGGCCATGCAAATCACCAACTTGTTGGTGGGAAACTACCGACAAGGTTCTACTTGGACCGGACTACGTCCGTGATTCCACGGAGAAGATATCCTAGATTAGGCAGAGAATAAAGGCAGCCCAAGACCATCAGAAATCGTATGCTGATAAGCGAAGGAGGGAACTTGAGTCTAATGTTGGAGATTTGGTATTCGTAAAAGTATCCCCTCTTAAGAAGACTGTTTGGTTTGGCAATACTAGGGCGTTGGCTCCCAGATTTATTGGACTTTTTCGCGTCATCGAGAAGATAGGATCTTTGGCCTATCGAGTGGATCTCCCAGAGTGTCTATCTGGAATCCATAATGTTTTTCATATATCTCATCTAAGGAAGTACCTTTATGATTCTGTTATCAGACTCAAGCTTGATGAAATCAGAGACATAGAAAAACTCGAGTTGGAGTCCAGGATTCCCTGTGCCACTGCAAGGATTGTAGAGCATAGAATCAAGAGACTCCGCAACAAAACCGTTCGCCTCATCCGAGTTCAATGGGGAAATGATCCTGCGGAAAGCACATGGGAGACCGAGGAAATGATGAAACAGATTCACCTAGAGCTTTTCTTAGGTAATTTTTCCTCAAATTAACGTTTATGGATGCATTGTGATTGCTAGATTGGATGTTAGGAAATCGATGCAACACCATTGCACCGAGCAATCATATAGAAATATATGCATATTAGATTGTTTGCATACATACTGCATCACTTATTACACCTACATGCTAGGGTAGAGCTCACTTTAGTGGGTCTGCAGTTCATTACCACTGTGAGTCATGGATGTTTATGGATGAATTAAAAATAAAATGGGTGTACAACATGAATGATTCATAAGAGTTGTTTTTTCTCTCCCCTTAAACAGAATTCAGGATGAAATCTATTTTAAGGGGGGAGGGGGAGAATGTAACACCGCATAAAATACATAAATATTAATATTAAATAAAAAATAAAAAATAAGCAATTAAATGATAAGGCTAGAAAATGAGATTTTGCAGCTTTAGAAATTTGACTACGAAATTCTTTTATTTGGATTCATGGCGTAATTCTAAATCGTTTTCATATATAATATGCTGAAAACGGTCAATGTATGAAGAAGTTATGAACAAATGAATTTGGACGGTAAAACGCAGAAATCTATATATCAATTGGATGAGAATATATATATATATATATATATATATATCCAAAATGTATTTAAAAATAAGAGGGAGAATTTGAAATTTGAAATAAGGATAAGATTATGGGGACAAAGGATATTTTATATAAGGAATAAGATTAAGAAAATAAAGTAGCAAATTAATTAAATAAACACCTCAGTGCCATAGCGTTCATTGGGCATTTTAGCGACCTGGATGTCGAGTGCCCCCTAGAAGGTGTGTCGACCACCATTCAACCGCCTAGTGGCTTACAATCTTAATAAATCTATGTTTGGTTAGGTTTTCGAAGGGAATATATATAAATAAAAGGCCTAGATTAAATCTGTATAATCTAATGGCCTATGCTTACACGAGCAACTATATATAGGCCCTCATATCACACAATGAAAACCGAGCCACTCTATTCTATCTACCTCCATGCCAACCTTCTGCCATTACTAAATTCCAGAAAAGGTTATAACTTTTCTTCTATTCCTCTAACCTTTATTCTTACCTTCTCTAATCTAAATTCATATAGGTTTTAGTATGAATTATGGAGTTTAGTATATATATAAGACTCTAAAATAAGTTTCTTACATATATACTAGGAGGTTTGGAGCACGTTTGTCGCAAAGATTAAGCACAGATCTAGATCTACTACAACAAGAATCCTACTTGTTCTTCCTTAGATCTATGAGTGGAATATCGTGTTCTTAGGCAAATTCTATTTTTAGTAGATTACCATGTTGATAGCTATGCCTAAGAGGATTTGGAAATTGCTAACATCAATACTAAAACCCCCAAATCCTCTAGTTTATATTTTCGTAAGAATTGTCATGTAATTTGGGTTTATAGGTTTGGACCTTAATATTGGATTGCGGATGAAAGGGGTGTTTTTTATTATTGTTTCTACTTTGTGTAATTCAACTTTATGTAAGCATTTGATTGTAACCTAAAAGGGTTTAAATTTGATTGTTCCACGATTTCATTAGGTTTGGATCCTATTTTGAATCCAAACATAATCATACTTGAAATATATCAAATGTAAACATTTTTATGTGTATAACACCAAAAAAGGGTACGGTGAATTAGATAAAAGTGAAAATTATAAATATACACGTATAAATGTATGTAATACTCTACCATTAATCCAGTATTGAAATCATTTTAACAAGCCTAGGATGCAAGTTGAAAATTGAACGTATGCATATTTTCCATTCACTACTATCTGTTGTTTTGTTATTATGCCATCATGCCTGAATTGTAGCGGTAAAGATATGGAAAAATTAACTTGTATACCTCAATTTAGATAAGATTGACAATTTGAATCCCGTTAGAACGTTTTCTTGTTTATACGAATACTAGCATTAATTGTGCGATATAATTATATTAATATAGCGTAATCAATGTAATTAACATAGTAATAGCGCAATAAATTCGATTAGGATAGAGTTTGAATTTGAAATGTCCACAAATATATATATTGCTTATGTGTGTGTATAGAATGACTTTATGTATATTAATAATGACACACATACATGAGGTTAGTTTCCATTTGTGGTAGAAGCCTTCCTGGAACCGACCGATAAATCCAGCAACCACAAGTGGACCCAACTAATATGAGATATCTAGGTGCCATGGGCCATTCAAAACTTAGTAAACTATGACACAAGGTTAAACCTACTTGTAGTAGAAGTCCGCCCGGAACCGCCTGCCATATTCAACATCTACTTGCATATGATTTAATGTTAGAGGTCTAGTGTGTGTGTGTATATATATATGTAACTATATACATAAGTCTATTGTTGTTAACAAAGTGAACCAATTTTCAAAAAGTAATATAAGTCTATTGTGTGTGAAAATATGCAGGTTTACTACACCTTGAGAAGGTCTTAAGTGGATGAATGTCTTTCTATCTAGCTTGGGTCTTATGTAGTTAGGACTATGATCCCTCTGAAGGTTTATTCCTTGGAGAGGAACCAAAGTCATGGGACTTACGCTTGTTAGATTCAAAGTAAGTCTTTGGGTCCTCCTTCTCTAAAAGTGGTTAGGCATAAGCGGTAACGGAGTAGTGTAGTTCACAGGGGATGTCCACTTCCTCTAGAAGCTTGTAAGGGCTCAACTAGGGACAAGATTGGTATATGAAAGACATGTGTCCATTGCATGCTCACCAACTGTCTAACGGAAGTCTTAAGAGACATAGGTGTCCTACCGTAATATCAGTTAAGTAGTAACGTTTGCAATACTACTTCTCATATTACAATTAAGAGCATAGACTTAAGAATGTTAATGTACTAGGATGGAGTCTTAAGGGGCTAGGAGTCTGACTCAGGGTTATAAGAGATCATAAGAATCCATCTTTAGCCGGGCCATAAGTAATCGAGGATTCCCACCTCATTGGGTCTTTACCCTAAAAGCACTAATGAGCGATTGGCTTGGATATCCACCTGATTGGTTAGATAATTGGTGTTTGTAATAAATGTTGTGTGCTGCATAGACATTGTAACGACCCAGAAAATCTGAACCAATTAATTTTTTTTAAATTGGCTAAAATAATGGATTTTAAATATTTAAAATAAATATTTTAAATAATAGCAATGAAAACTGAGTTTTAATCGACAATTGAAAACGAATACAATTAATTCTAATTATAAACAAGGCCTGAAATGGCGCTGCAGTTTCAAAAATTGAATTCAAACATTGTCGGACTGTACCGGGTGCAAAACAAAACGGATTTGAGTGAAACCAAAAATATTTAAATCTGTTAGTGAATACCTTTCTAACGAATCTGAAAAATCGAAGTTTCATAGCGGAAAGCAAAAGTTATGGCCAAATGAATTTTCAGAAAGGTCGCTATGGAATTTATATAGCCCATGAAATTGGCCATTTTGCATACGACCTCGGAATTCGACGAAACCACTTTTGTTGGATCCGGGATGTGAAGTTATTGCTAGGTTTCAAATTTCATAATTTTTGAAGCTAGTATGTGAGCGTGGCAAAGGAAAACGTGTTTTTGTCAATTACAATTATATTAGATCGACCAGAAATGGGCCTTTTTGCAAACGGTCTCAGAATTCGACGAAACTAGTTTTTTTGGGACTGTATCGTCAAAACATAGCTAGATTTATTTTTCTGGAATTTTTCGAATCAGTTTGTGGCCCTGGCAAATTGAAATGTACGTTCAAAGCAAATATTGAATGTTATATATTTTAATTTGAAGGAAAACTGACTGAAACAGTCGAATGGGCCTATGAAACATATCCCATTGTGTTTGGAATGGGGGTAAAACGCTAGGGACGACAGTCATTGGGTTTGAATTGGCGTTCGTGTGGGAAGGGGGGTATTTTCGAAATTTAAAAAAAATATAAAAATAAAGAAAATCCCTCATTGGCTATCACCCTCTCTCTCTTCCCCGATGCCCTCGAAATCAACGGCGGCTTCCCTTCAGTTCTTCGTGCCTCGATTTCTCGTCATCCACGCATCAGAACCCACTGCTCCTTTGGAGAATTTTGAAGCCCTTCCCTCGCTCTTCAAATCCATACCAGTTGGAGCTTCTCTAGTGGTGTATTTTTCGAGATTCAACGCCAAGAAGCGCCGCCGCGTCGTCCCCGATATCTCAGCCACCGTGCCACCGAGTGGCCCCCCCTAGCATCGTTCGGCGCGCCTCTCGGAGGGTTGTGACGTGGTGTTGGACGATCCTCATATCGTTGCACCAAGTTGAAGAAAGATCAAGACCTAGTTTCGAACATCAAAGGAAAGGTACGGGTTTGAATAATTTAAAGTGATTTTAACATTTAAAAGTGTTGCAAAACTTCTAAAAATCATATCTTTTTGCTATGTGGTCGAAATCCAGTGAAACAAGAGACATCGTAACCGTGTGGACGTCTTCTACATTCTAGGAGAGACCGCATATTTTTCTGAGCCTTCTGCTATTTTTGGTGGAGTGGAACCCAATGTGAGATTTCTAATTTATAAATGATATGGAAAACGATGATGTATAAATTATATAGTCGATGTATGAGTTATATAAGCATTGTACACCTCATGTATAAGTGTTGTATAAGTTGGACGTTCGATGTATAAGTTGTATATGCGTTGTAAAAATTATATATGTGTTGAAATAGAAGTGAATTGCTATATATATATATATATATATATATATATATATATATATATACACACCCCTCGTCCACAAACCATGGACGATATTTATTGGTTGTGATTGGTGTGAAAATTGATTGATAGCGAATGGTTGGTTGGAATTGTTTGTGGTTGATATTGATTGATTGTGGTTGAAAAATACCCATTTGTGGTTGAGAAATATTTGGTTGAAACCACATAGGATTAGTTTGTGGAAATGAAATAAATATATACATGCCGCCTGCGTGCGAACTAGATGCATGATCCCCATTGTCAAAAACCGCGAGGTTTTAAGGTAGAGCGAGGAGCCGTACTAGGGACGGTCCCGGTTTTAACTACCCTGCCGTTATGCTGCCGAAATTTTGAATAATATTCATGTGTTTGAATTATTTTCATTTGTTGAAACTATATTTATTCGTTGAATAGAAAACCTTCATGTGTTGAGTCGATATTCATTCGTTGGATAGAAATTCATGTGTTGAATGGTATTCGTGTTTTAAATATAAAAATCACATTTTTATCTATATATAGAAACTATAGAAAACCTTCATGTGTTGAATCGATATTCATTCATTGAATTGAAATTCATGTGTTGAATGGTATTCGTGTTTTAAATATAAAAATCACCTTTTTATCTATTCATATAAACTATAAAAAACCTTCATGTGTTGGATCGATATTCATTCGTTGAATTGAAATTCATGTGTTAAATGGTATTCATATTTTGAAATAAATTGTTTTATAATAAAAATCAAATTTTTATCATCTATATGAAATGTATAAAATAATCTTGTTTTGAAATAAATTGTTTTATAATAAAAATCCTATTTTTATTACCTATATGAACTATATAAAATAATAGTGTTTTGAAATGAATTGTTTTACAATAAAAATCACATTTTTATTATATACAGGAATTGTTAAATATAGCGAAGTGTTGAAATAGAAGACAGTTAGATAAAAATATCATTTTTATCAAATGTATGAAAGGAGTATCGCTTTGAAATCGAAGAATCGATATATATATATATAAATAAAATTAAAATATATCGAATAACGACGCTGCAGTTCGTATTTTGAAACCGTGATTTCAAACGATTAGTACGGGAGATCCGACCATCGGATTTTCCTGAAATCCAACCGTTGGGTTCGCTTTGGAAATATCTTTCCAACGGCACCAACTTTGTAAAAATCCAACGGTTGGATTGTCTTGAATGTTTAATTCAAATCTGAAGAAAAACAGCGCCAGAATCGATTATATTTATATTTATATATAAATATAATTATATATAATCGAATAACGACGCTGCAGTTCGTATTTTGAAATCGAAACTTCAAACGATTATACCGGGAGATCCGACCGTCGGAATTTCCCGAAATTGGAACCGTTGGATTCGTTTTGAAAAGATCTTTCTAATGATGTAAATTTTGGAAGATCCAACGGTTAGATTTTCGGATATGTGTAAATCAAATCTGAAGAAAAACAGCGCCACGGTCGCGTTATGGCCCGAAGCGTCGTTTTGAATAAATTAGCTATTTTAAAATAAATAAAAATAGCGATAAATCGTTATAAAATATTATAAACGATATGGATGTGATTTAGAAATTAACTGAAGGTTGGCTAAGTCGAATGGTTTCCTGGGTGTTGATCTGATGTTGGTTTCGGCCTTCGGGGTTAATATTTGGGAAATCGTTCTCTTACTGATTGACGGTTAGTGACTAATGAATTGAAATGATGCGTGTGTATGTTAGTGTTGCACTTGTTTATTATATACGCGAGTTGCTCAGAAAGACCGGGTTTATCCCATTCTGAATAACTGAATCGACGATAATTAATCGAAGATGAAGACGGTGGTCAAAGACCGGAGATCTTCACCTCGTTTGGATGGTAACCGAGGTCCTGATTGGGAGGCATCCCGAAATATGGATAATGAGTGGTGATCGTCTAGACGTACGTGGTGATCGATGGGTTTGCGAGGTATATAGTGCCTCCGGTTTCGTTCAGACCCAGAACGGACTTGTAAATGGACTGTGTGTCTGACATTGGATTTTATTCTGTGTTGATTGATCTCTATTAAATATACATCTGTTTGGCGGCGGAGAATTTATTCTTTTGCTTAACGCCCTTCTCTGAAACACACGAGCTCAGAGGTTGTATATCGATGGACATCAGTCGCATGGCATGAATTGCTAGTGTGGCATGCCTAAGTGGCAAATGATCAGGGCTTCTGTTGAAAAGCAAAGTCTTGTGGTGATGATCAAAGCACCGCCTGTGTGGCGTAGCTTTGTGTATAACGTAAATTCACGAGCCTCATACCCCGGTATGAACCAGAAACGGGAGAGGACATCAGGGAGGGCCTGCGTTTCTTCCTAGCTAGAAGTGGCGTCAGTGGTTTTACACGCCCTGACGAGTTTGACTTATGTGGTTGTTGCTGTTGCGAGGCGCCTCGGTTAGATCGGACGATCCGGGTCCGATGGAGTCATTCGTTGGCTCGTTTACGCCCCAAAGGGAGGGGAAACACATTGTCCAGGAATTTTAATCCACATCGGTGGACCGGCCCTGACGATCCAAGGGTCACTCGAGCTCTGATCCTGAGACTCGGGCTAGGCAGTCTCGAATTCGGTAAGGACTATCTTTTGCCTTGGTTCATGATGGAAATCCAATTTCCAAATACGACATCGTGCGGTTTTGATTGTATATATATATATATATATATATATATATATGGTGACATGATATATGGTACCCATGCCGTCTATGATTGATAGTTATGATTGAAATTGTTTTTGAAACATATAAACACTAGTAATAATATCAAATGCTTTTGTTTTATTCGTATCAATCATATTTTGGCCATTATAAGGTAAAACTCTATCCTCCGGTTTGCGTTGCATTGTGTGATGGGAATTGAGTCTTATAATGGCTTCATTTTTATAAAAAGCATTGCGATGTTTCAAAGAAAGATTTATTTTTAGAGCACTGGCAATCCAATGGAGTAAACTTGTTCCACGAAAGTGGCGTGGTCCTGTGATTATCCATATTATAAATGTGTTGAGTAGATTTCTCATACCAGTCCCATGACTGACTCGTAGTTTGTTTCACTTTCAAACTCGGGTGCCTCTTTTCCTACACGGGCAGCCTTGTATTCAGGTTTAGCTGGTTCTTTCTGGGTAGCCGGAGCTGAAGATGGATTCTATTATTTATCTCTTTTTATGCTGTTCAGCTCCTATTGTACATATTATGTTTGTTTTCCGCTGTAGACATTTATATATAGCTGAACTGTATTTGTACTAAGTATGATCCTGTATACTGTGTAACTCTGATGATTTCGTTTATCCAGTATGTTCTATTGTTCATTATCTGGTGTATTTATTTAATTCTGTTCTGCTATTATCTGTTTCTGTGTTATATTCCAAGGATTACCCTTGCCACCGTCAGTACGGGGTTTGGGGTCGTCTCAGACATACCTTGACATATGTAACCTACTAAAAATATAGGGTATGGACTTTAAGTTAACACCATATTTCAGCCACACAGAACTTTATGTTCTGACCCCTCTCCCTAACATATCCAACAGGTTAGTAGATGGGTAAAAGTCATGGATTAAGTCATGTTGGGAGCTGAAGAAGAAGAAGACGAAGTTATTACGTTATTATTAGTAGTTATTGCTTTACTTCTTTTGGAAACATGTGAGAATGAATAATTGATGTACCCGTTTAATATATGTAATCTTTGACATTTGTGTGAGAATTTTGTAATTTAATTTAATTGGTACATCTTATTTCAATATTATATTTTCTCTTTTCGTTATGTGAGACTTCCATTCGAAGTATATAAATGTATTGTCTATGCAAATATAATTCCTTACAGGAACCAACGACCCGTTTAGAATGGCTCTAAGTTTCAATGGGCCTTTTCTAGGTCGAAATTTAGTCCTATTCCAGGCTTGTTACAACTTACCATTTTGAAAGCCGGTTCTTATAATGCTAATATTACCAGAGACATCTTCAAAAATTTGAAAATCTATATAGGGATTGAAATCAATGAAAGCAAAGGTAAAAATATATTTTAGTAAGCATTATGCAAAAATGAAATTCTTAACATTCTTAATTTTCAAGAGGGCACTTTGTAGTTAAATATTTAGGACTTCATCTGAGTTCTAACCAACTCAAAGAAAATGATTGTAACAGACTTTATGATATCATTCATAATGAATTTGGGCACTAGTCTGGCAATTATTTATCCATTGCTGATGAAATTGAGCTTACCCATACGTGAGCATACCCATACTTTTGTCACTACTGTATTTCTCTATTGGGTTCAATCTTATAATATTCCTATATTTGGTATTGAAAAAATCAAGAAGCTTTGTGCTGATTTTATTGAAATGATAAATATCGTAAAATTTCTTGGAATACTGTCACTAAAACAAAAAATTGGTTTTTTGGTATTATACACTTCATAAATTTAAGCAAGGCTTGCAATTTCAAACTTTTTTTTTGAAATTTTTAGAAGGCGCCTCTTTGTTGGCTAAGTGGACAGAAATTAAATATACTAATTTTTTTTTACTATAAGAATTGAAAACCATTTTCTTATACTAGAAAAAATATTCTTAAAAGTAAAGAGATTAGCACTGAACTTATCAATAGAAAAATTAAAGATGGTAAGACAACCAGTCTTTGGTTTGACACCTGAATTACTGATAATTTATATCTATTTGGCAAAGCTAATAACAAAGTATATAGCATTATTCAAAATCAAATCTAGTACACTCATCTTCAACCAGTAGCATTAATATACGGTTTTGTTGTTATCAAAATGGATATTGACGCTAGTTTATTTAAAGGCTACTGGTAATGGAAGATGACTGTTAAAGAGAATTTCTCTTTTAAACAGACTTGGAATTAGTTAAAGGGAGAAAAATTAAAAGTTGACTGCTTTAAAGTAATATGCATCAATGCAACTTGTCCAAAAATGGCTCACTGCGCCTATTTTGCTATTTCAAATAAACTTTCTACCATAAGCAAATGTTATAAATAAAATACCAATGGAAATAATTCTTTTTTACTATGTAAAACTAATTTTAAAGTTATTAATCTTTTGTATTTTAACTGTTTATACACCGAGCATATCTGTTTTATTGCAAAGGGTAAGCTCAATTTCAACCAACATGAATCTTTGCAAAGTATAAGAGATATCACTCAATATATTTAAAAGAAATTCAACACATGAAAACCTGAATTGAACAAATCCTGTGTTGTTATCATAACTACAATTTATAATATTTGGAGAGAAAGAAAAATAATAGATTGCATAATGAAGTGGAAATTAACAGTCTCCAACTTTGAAAAACCATTGAAGTTGAATATAATATTCTGCTTTTGAAATGCAACAAACAATAATATAACTCAAGGTATCACCAAGAAGAGCATATTTATGATGAAAACAATTATGATGAAAAGGTGGACGACTACTTACAAAATAGGAAGAACTCTCCAATGATCCCCACTTGTAAACAAAATTGTAACCCCTCTCATTGTAAAGCTAACAAATTTAATGCTAAAGCCACTATTAACAGTCCCCAAGCATCTGGTTCCCTACTTGATGTTAACAAACCAAACAATAACATGACTAAGCAGATAAGTCCATGAAGTAAAATTAATTTTGATTATAATAATAGTAATTATTTATCTATTAAACATAATCATTTACCTGATTAGGTCAGGGTTCATACCAATACCAACAATGTTTCAGATGCGGCTACTAGGGATGATATTTGTGTTAAAGCCACTATAACATATGTTAGAGCAAATTGTCAACCTCCCATTTTAAGGGAATCGATTCTGCATTCAATGAAGATCAAAAATAGGGAAGTAAAATGGTCAATAGTTATCACAAAATTTAAATTTACAAAAGCATGGAATGTAATGTTGGTTTTTCACTCGATCCTTTCAGATTTAAGATCCACTCCTTTAACAGTGTTCTTGACAGCCATTTACTACAATAACATAAAGGCATATTCCAGCTTGAAGCTAATAATCAAAGAATATCAGATTTTCACTATAAAAGCATTTTAAACAATAAAGTATATCATTTTTCCGACTGATCTTATGGAGAATCTAACAACACCAGCCCTAAAAGACATGGTTATTACTTCAGATCTAACAAGTTTGGAAGCTACCAAGTCAGATCCGGTGAATCTTAGCCCGTGTCTACCTCTTCAAAGCCACTGGAAGCTTCGAAGTTCATCTTCGAAGACAGAAATCAAGCTTACAGCCGCTAGAAAATTCTTCAAAGTTTACGCAGAGGATGCAAAAGAGAATCTCACTAATAAGAGATATTTAATAAATGAATATGGAATCCCCATTGAAGCGGTTTCTTTGAAGAAAGTTATAGAGGCGAAAGTTTCATGTAAGTCTCCATTTCCCTAAGTTTGGAATTAGGGCTTGTTTGTTTTGTCTAGATCCGTTGTTTGTGTTATAACTATGTCGGGCTGAGTAACCCATTTCCTTGTACTACTCAAATTTATATCAGGTCAGGCTTTGTGCCTTGTTACTTCTTTACCTATTTAGAAAAAGTTTCTAAGATATTTGTAGAAGGAAGTTTATTATTATTAAATGAAGCTTATTTAGTAGATCTTTTTTAAGAAGATTTGATAATATCCATAAAAGGACATTTTTAGTATTTTGCATTTATAGCAAAAAATTGTGACACAAAAGTTATTACAATTACTAGTAATGATTTTAAAGGAAAATATGGTTGAAACCAAAAAATTTTGTTATGTAGCAAAATTAACATGTAAATGGATCTCTTGATTTCAACTCCATGTTTTGACTTTAATAATTACATAAGTGGCAGAACTATAATTATTTAAATTGGAAGTGACATTAAAATCATAGACTGTACACACACCCCTACCAACCTAAACATCTCATCTCGTTCGTTTACTCCACAATCAAACTTTCTTAATAATTATCATTTTTATGTAATTCTTCACTAATAGAAACAAATCAAAATATTTTGTTTATGAATTAAATTATCGTTAACTGCTAAGTTGCCTTTTGACATGACCATTACTCTTTGAATTTGGATATCCGGATCACTTATAACTCGAGCGTAAGCTCACACGAACTCGAACAAAGCGTCAAAATCGACATTTGTTTGAGAATCATAAAATGACTCGATTCAGATCGATCACCTCCGGGCATCGTCCGATTACTCAGAAATAGCTTATACGGCTCGCTGGATCACTTTGTATTCACTTGATCGATCGCATAGAGGATTAGATCGATCATCTTTGAAAAATGTGATAGACATAGTCTGATCACCTAAAAATAGGTGATCGACACAACACGATCACCCATAAACTCATGACTAGATTTTCGAAGAATTTTTCCGATCACTTCATACATCCAGAATTATCACTCAAGAACTAGTGATCGGATCGACCTGATCATTTAGAAAACTATGATCGGATAGGAAACCAAAGATTGGACAAAAAACTAGAGTAGAACTGGTCACCTGGAAAGTGTTGATCAACATAGACCGGTCACTTATCACTCAAAAACTAGTGACTAGGAAGAAAGACTAGGATCTGAAAAATTGTACATAATCAGGGATCCGAATTCTTGGATCGGGACATGCAAATGTATGAAAATTAAGTGATCACTTCGAAATGATCAGGCAAAGTTGGATTCATATCTATCCAAGAAAAAAGATGGATCAGTATGTGTTTTTGGAATGTTTTCAAGTGATTAAATCCATATTCATGGATATGAATTTATAGGATTCGAAATGTTGTAGATGATCAGATAAGGCCAAGTATGTGCAATGTGATCAAAAGTAAGGACCAATACGTTTTTGAGCATTTTCAATTAGTCAAATCCATGTTTGTGGGTACAAAGTTGTATGATCCAAAATAATATCAATGGTCAAGCAAATATGAGATCATACTGATCCGCGGATCAGTGAAATTTTTAAGGAGTTTTTACCTGATCAAGCTACGTTTTCAGAGATACAAAGTAATGCATGCAGATCCAAATTTTTGAGGTGATCTACACGTGTTTTTGGGGATACGAAATTCATATCTTGGGTATTGAAATTTATCGAAAAAATTCGAGGAACGTGGATATGAGAATCCCTAATGAGCGGTACATGTCTTCTATATAAAATGCATAATCAAAGACTTAAGATTTGAGTATGAATGAAGTGTAAGAGTTTTGGGACACATTGGAGGCATGGAGTAGAAATATGGTAATTTGACTAAGTTTGAGCAGTCTTACTAATCCACAAGCGGAAGTCTTACCGATCCACAAGCGGAAGTCTTATCGATATGCAAGTGAGAGTCTTGTTGACCCACAAGGAACCCAGTCAATTTGAAATCCACTTTTTTCTTTGATATTTTAGGATGAGAACATGCCTTTGTAGTTATAAATAGGCTATCTCTAGGCCATTTTGAGGCATCTCTATCCACTTTTGAAAGGACACCGTTGGAGATTAACTACAACTATCTTTATCCACTTTGGAAAGGACACAATTACAAATTGCATTATACTTGTAACCGAAAGTATAATCAATTGATTGCTAAAAGTGGACGTAGGCACGATTTGTCAACCACTATAAAACTTTTGTGTTCATTCACTTTTACATTTTCTGTGGCTACTCTGCAATTTATCTGTGACTGATAACTACGATATACATCTAATTCACATACGAATTAGTGTTGCCGTGCAATTGGCCAAAACCAAAATTGAGCTTTAACATTTTGGCGCACCAGGTAGGGCTTATGACTACTTTGCTTCTACGCTAAGGAGGCAATGGCTAAGGAGAAGAATACTAATAAATAACCAGAAGGCGCAACAATGGAAGGAGGAAATCAAGAGGCTTCTTCTGGAAGAAATCCTTCCTTAAACTTAATGAGGGAAGACATGGAATAGGCAATCAATGCTTTATAAAACCGCCTCGAACAACATGAAACTTTATTGAAAAGGCAAGAGGATTTGATGATGAGACTCCTCAATTAGGTTAAACAACCATTTCAACCACCAATTCAAAACCAGAATAGTGGCCCTGGACCCAGTAACACTAAACTTTAAAGTTTGAAACTGAAGGCAACTCACCCTACGCTTAGACGAATCGGTATCGGTCCCATGATCAATACCGAACCAATAGCGAGGGAAATCCCCTAGTACCACCGCACACATCCCGTTCAATCCTACTTTGGATCAAAATACTGGACTTGAACATAAAGCTGAGCCACGCACAAGCTTAAACCTTGGACTTGACGCAGAAAACGCCTTGACAACGGGCATGGGCATGGGAGATTCACTTTAGTCGCTCATGGAGACAATCCCGTCATGAATTGATCTGGAGAATTTCGAGAGGTGGACTACCAACTTTGACTGGAACCGAAGTCCATTTCCTCTGAATATCCAAAACACGCGGAATACATTAGATTTCAAGCTATTGGTGAAAGTAGCTTACGATGGTAGGAAGGATCATACCATCCATCTGATCCGATATATCAAACACATGAAAGCACTTGAGGGCATCTGATGATGTCCTAGCAAAATGTTTCCCCCTATATCTCTCAAACTTTGCTACCATGTGGTTTAGGCAACAGGATTGGAATTCTATCAGGATTTGAAACAAGATGGTAGGAAAATTTGTTGAACAATTCAGGGTTTATATTGATAGAAGCGAGAATGTGATGACGCTTTCTCTGATTAAGAAGAGGAAGGGAGAATCTTTGTGCAAATTCCTGGAGCATTTCAATGTTGTTGTGGCTTTTGTGGGTAGACAATATCCATCAACAGTGTCGATGGTTGTGGTTCTGGCATCTTGGACAGCTTAGAGTTCAGGATTTCATTACAAAGAGACCCACCACGAAATATAGGGGATTTCTACCTCGAGGAGGGTAGATTCCTGAAAGAGGAGGATGTCAAAACTGCTCAGGAATCTATCCAAGTGAATAACGTCGATAATAAAGAACCATACAATTATGCGAAAAGCAAAGTAAATAGGAAGGATGAGGGCAACCCATCCTCCATGAATAAATAAAAGTGGGATGAAGGTACAACTCATATACTTAGATGAACGTGAGTGCTGAGCAGATATTCCTAGATTATAAAGAATGCCTTCCGTGAGAAGATGACGTAGTCCCACCAAAAGAGACTTGGCTTCCTGAAAATCATGTCTGTTCCACGAGAGGCTTGGACATGAAATGAACGTGTGCTAGCATTTACGAAATGTCATCGACGACCAAGAGATAAATGGACAACTACAATAGTATGTACATAATAGAACAACAATGACAACCCAGGAGGAACAACCGCCAACTACGAAGGATGTAGATGACCCAAGTGCTCGTCATGACCTTATCATTAACTGACAAGTGAGAATGGGATGATACTAATGGCTAAGTCTCTTACCAATGTATGGAAACCAGAGAGTTTCCTAGGTATTCTCTTTAATAACCAAGTCACCAGATTTTTCTTTATTTGTTTTAGTTCACTTTATTGATCAAGTTGTAATAAAAAGGCTATGCCATTCTATCTTGTATAGGGAACTGAGAAGATCTCTAGATAAGCTCTGGATAAAGAAAAACCTATTATTTTATAGTGAAAATTTTGTTTTTTCAATTCTAATAAAGTTGTTTAGCGTGTATGGATTATGCTCATCATACGTAGATTTTTTATTTTGCTACTTTAAAAGGATCACTTAGCAAGTATAGATTATGCTCGTCATGAATGAAATATGAAATTATAAATCTTTAACAAATCATTCGATAAGTATGGATTATACTCAATAGACATAGAACAAATCATTCGATGAGTATGGATTATGCTCATAGGATATCAAACAAACCATTTGGTGGGTATGGATCATGATATTAGATGTCAAACTCTACTTATACTTTAATAACTTGGCGAGTATGTATAATTTTCATCAAGTATAAACTATTTAACCATGACGTCATGTATGAATTATGCATGGCAAAGCCCAGAGAGGCTAGGGCCGTGTCGAGTATGGATTATGCTCGCCTATTTAACTATGACCTAATGTAAGGATTATGCATGGAAAGAGCCCATAGAGGATTAGGATGGGTCTAGTATGGGTTATGCTCGGCTATAGATAATCAAATATGGATTATGCTTGGTAGAATGAGAATCAATGGGAAGTCAAGTATGAATTATGCTTGGCAAGAACCCGAGAAATGGGATGTTAAGTATGGATAATGCTTGGCAGTTTAACTAAATTGTGAACTACTAAGTATGGATAGTGTTTAGTGGGGATCAACCCAAAATTGAAATGTCAAGTATGGATTATGCTTAACGGCAACCCAGAGAGGATTGAAATCGTCGTGTATGGATTATACATGACTTAAAACTTGGAGAGGTTCAAATGCAATGAGTATAGATTATGCTCTAACAAACGCTTAGAAAGGTTCAAAACGTGAATCGAGGATTGCAGTAAGTGGGGACATGACTCAAATATTCAAGTATGTACTTGGCGTCGAATCGACCCGATGTAGTCATGAATTTTCAACATCGATCCAAAGGGATTGTAGGAGATGGAACTAATCCAAGACACCACTTCCACAAAAACACATGTTTTGGGGGGTAAGTGTTAACGAGACTTTTGACATGACCATTACTCTTTGAACTTAGACATCAAGATCGCTCATGAATCGAGCGCGGACTAGCATGAACTCAGACTAAGCATCGGAGTTGATTTTCACTTGGGAATCAGCAAACGAATCGCGGTTAATCGATCTCCTCCATGCATCATTTGATCACTTAGAAAAAGCTTGAACGACTCGTTGGATCACTCTACATTCACTTGATCGATCGGGCAGGATTAGATAGATCGTCTCAAAAAAGTATGATTGGCATGGTCCGATCACCTAAAAATGGATGATCGACATAAACACAATCATCCAGAAACACATGATTAGATTTTATAAGAATTTGTCCGATCACTTCAAACACCCAGAAAAATTCTAAAAAACTAGTGATCGAACCGATCTGATCACTAAGAAATTTGTAATTGAAAAAAAAACTAGAGCATACCGATCACTTAAATAGTGGTGATCAACACAAACCGACCACAAAAAAACAAGTGATCGAGAAGCAAGACCAGGATCCGAAAAATTACACATGACCAGGGGTCCGAATTCTTGGATCAGACGTATGGATCTGAGAAAATTAAATTATCACTTCGAAGTGATCAAGGAAAATAGGATACGTAATGATACGAGCAAACAGACATATCAATATATGCGTTTGGTTGTTTTCAAGTGATCGAATCCACATTCATGGATGCGAAGTTTTGGGATCCGAAATATTGCAGATTATTAGACAAGACTAGGTATGTGCGGATCCGATCAAAAGTAAGGATCGACATATGTTTTTGATCATTTTCAAGCTATTGGATCCATGTTCGTGGATACGAAGTTGTAGGATCTGAAATAATACAAATGATCAGGCAAAGTTGATATCATACCTATCTACATGAAATGGCGGAACAATGCATATTTTGAGAAGTTTTCACGTGATCGAGCTACGTTTTCAGGGTCATGAAGGAAAGCATGCAGATCCTAAGTTCTGAGGTGATCCAGACTTGTTTTGGGGATACAAATTTCACTAACTTTGAGGATATAAAATTCGTATCTGGTGCACTGACATTGATCGAACAAATTGGGGGAACATGGATCCGAGAATTCTAAATTAAAGGTACGTCTTCAACACAAAATGCATAATCAAAGACTTATGATTTGAATATGAAGGAAGTGCAGGATTTTGGGACATACTGATAGCATGGAGTAGAAATGTGGAAACTTGACTAAGTTTGGAGACTCTTACTGTTAACTCGAAAATTGGTTCTTTGAAGTTAAACACTTGAATATAAAAATTCACAGATTATCTCATAATCATAGAGTATGCAGTAAAGTAAAGAGACAAATATTTATAGTGGTTCGGCAATGTGTCTACGTCCACTGGAAGTACTCTGATGTTTATACTGTTTGATTACAAGTTATGGTTGTTTTATAGTAAGAAATATGAAGAGAAAGAAGTGAATCTCATTTCCGGCGAGTTCCCGTGTCCCCAGAAAAAAGAATATCCCTTGAAATGTCCTAAGCTCAACTATTTACAGAAATTCCAGAATTCAGCTCGGCCAATCACGTGGATGCAGATCCGTTTTGGCCAAGACACGTGGCAACATCTCCAGAGTTCACAACGTAATAAGTGGATTGTGTTTAGGCAGTTAAACAAGTGCCTAGAGAACCACCAAAATCTGCCTCGGTATAGTCCGCTTCGACATAACCGAACCAGATTGGCCAACCTGGAAGTTAGATGATAAAATGATAATAATGATGTGGCTTTACCAAACTGAAGAACACCGAATCGACTTTACCGAACCAGGGAATATCAAACCGAAGTTTGTTCGAATTAGAGTGGATGACAGTTAGGGATGTTGAGTTGAAGTATGTTGAGCTGGGCATCACCAACCTGGGATATGCTGAGCCGGAATCCAAGTACCGACCCTTCTTGAGACTTTATTACTTTAGTTATGCATATTCGAGCTTGCTAATGTTTGTCTCCAAACTTCGAGTGCTTCGATGAATGGAAATCCATGATGTCATGTCTTGCAAAAAGGTAGGTCGACACTTACCCCCAAAACATATCTTGTTATAAAAGATGTGCTTTGGACTCAAGTTGAGTCGGTGCTCATGGTTTGCGATCTCACCGGATCTTTCATGATTTCTGTGACCGTCAGTGCATTATGCCGATAATTAGTTTGATAGCCTCATCGTGCCCTTGGCGAGTACCAACCATACCAGACGATGCATGATTGGATCACGCTTGAGCCATGTATTAGCCATACTTGATAATTGGAGTTTCTGCATGTCAAGCGTCAACCACATTTGATGATTCAAGCCTCACCGGTCTCCTGCCGGATACCATTCGTACCTAACGATCTATAGCCTCTTCGAGATCTTGTCAAGCATAAACCATACTTGACGATCCTAACAAAACGAGCCCATGTTGGGGGATCGCCTAGTCCTTGCCAAGCATAAACTATACTTTACGATCTTGATTAGACTCGCTGGCATCCGAGGTAATTTAACCCTTGCTAAGCATCAAGCATACTTGACGATCCTAGACGCACCAGACTCTTACCGAGCATAAATCATGTTTGACTGTCCTGATCGAACTGGCGAGTGTCCGAGTGTCGCTCGACCTTTGCCAAACATTAACCATACTTGACGGTCCTGAGTAAGCGAACTTGTCAAGTTTTTAACGAAGTTGCCTACCCCTTGCCATGCATCAGCAATACCCGAAGACCCAGGTTTTTCAAGAAATAACATAGTTTTAAACTCCACGCTCAAGAAGCATCAATCTTACTTGCAGAACATTTGATCAAAGTGCCGAAAACATAATTTTGTTGAAATTGATAAAAGCAGGTGGTTTATTGTCATCCTAAAGCTTGCCTGAGAATCACTTTTGGATTCCGTACAAGAGTTGGAGGCTTAACATTAATCACATATTAATTGGAAGATAAAAACAAGTACAACGATGCATCTTCAGGTAATTAGCATGCCTAGAGGATAATAATTAGTCCCTTACATGGGTAGGCCGACTCAGACACTGTTTATTAGAAGTAAAAAATGAAGTGATAGTTTATTGTTGGGTACAGAGCATGCCTAGGAACTAAAAGTTAGTTCCGTACATGTATGAACCAATATAGACATCGTTCATTGTCTATCATCCACATAGACCTGTCAGCTAATGACAAGCCCACCCCGTGAGTCGGGATCACCTCCACGTCGAGCATTTGGTGGCTGACCAGGTCCCATAATAAGGGTTCTGTAACGACCCGTATTCTATATATCGGAGGATCATAGAATATTTGTTTTATTTTCATACAAAGTCATATGGTCGTGTTTTGGGAAACGACTATTGGGGTCATTTCCTACATTAATGATTTTTGCTAGATTTTAAATGACCATTTTGCCCTTGGCGGATCTTGTTTTGCCTATTACTTTTGACTGGTAAGGAGTTTTGACCTAAAACCACTTCTATTAAATTTGGATGATGGTTTCTCATTCCGTAGAGTGGTCACATTAATCAAACAGACTTACCGTTTAGGAGATACGGCTGAAATAAGATTTGAAAGGTGGAAAACAGCCTAATTGGGCTTAATTAAGTGATTAGCAGCTAGGCCCATAACCCAATTTGGGATTATGGTTATGGGAGGCCTGAAAGGAGTTGAGAATCATCTCCTTTCATTTCTCTAGCGGGCACAGACCTTTCTCAAACCCTAATCATGGCTTTCATCTTCTAAATCTCTCTCTAATCACTCCCTAATCACAAATTAATCAAATCTATGTCAAATCAAGTCAGATTAACACCAAATTCGAGGTAGAGCTGCTGAACCACATTGGAATCCAAGCCAAATCAGTAAAAGTTTCATATCTATCATTTATTATTGGCTAAGATGAGTGATTAGCATGTTTATTCACTAATTATGACTAATTAGGGGTGATTAGTGATAATTAGCGAATTAATGACTCATAAAAATATGCAAAAAAATGCATGAATTCTAAAATCATATTTTATGTCACATACATGAAGTTGGTTTGATTTGGATTTATTTTGTTAATCCTGGAATTTAGGGGATTAAGGGGAAAATCAAGGATTTGGGTATGTTTGATCTAAATTAACAAGTGAAATCGTCGTTTTGATGTTTTTGGTCGATTCTACATGTTATTGTTGCCCATTTGGCATGTTTTATGATTGCATAGGGAAGTTAGAATGGTTGAAAACGTCGTCGTTTGGCGAAAATAGCTCGTTGGAAAACTTGTAGAGTTTCGCTCGGGATAGGAGAAGGAGACCCGAACCAAACCGGATATGTGGAGGAGACTTGAACCGAACCGGATAGGAGGAGGAGACCCGAATCGAACCGGTTAGGAGATGATGAACCGAACCAAACACAAATTTGACCAAAACTCGAGATGCAAAGGAAGTCCAAGTGGGAAGTTATCGCTCAGGATCCAGATGGGAACCAACGAGTTAACTTCAAGTATTGGGCTTTGTTGCGGGACGCGTGCAAAGGAGTTATCGATATCTATAACTTTGGTTCACCATTGAGAGAGGTGGCATGTAGATGAACCAGAGCCAGAGCGGTGTGGACTGGTTGGCCCGTACCCCAGAGCCAGGGCGTTGTGGACTGGGTAGGGTTATTGACTATAGACCAGGGAGGTGTGGTCATAGCAATAGTTGTACAGAGTCCAGGGCGGTGTGGACCCGTCATGGCCCCAATGGATTTGGTGATCAAAGTAGTGGATATTGTATGCTTTACGCACTGAGTGAGAGATATGAGGATGATTGCTATGTTTGATGTTTGTTAGCATCATGACACACACACCCCTCCATTTTACACTCTATGTTAGTGTTACCTTAGATTATTATACATCTTGTTGTGCTGACTCTTTTATTGCAAGTCTAGGTCAAGTATGATTACTTATACCTGTTATTGCTCTATTTAGTTGTATAGAATTGCTATCGCTCACACCAGGCTTTCATTTGACCCAGAGTTTTATGTCTCTTCTTATTACTTTGGGTGCTCCTAAACGAGTAGACTAGAGGCAGGTTAGGTGGTTATGGATGAGTAGCTGTCCGGAGACGAGCAGGAGGCTTCCATGTACTTTATACATATTCTCCCTGTGTTGTTGTTGGTCACCTCTTTGGGTATTAGTAGTGTACATCTTTTATTTCCTTTTAGAGACAGTATTTTTAAGTTGTAATAATTGGATATGAAGCTGTATTTTGGATTCCGCTACTCTGATGGATATGGTTTGGTTTTCAGCTTACGTACTGTCTAGCCTGCTTTATATCAAGTTATGTTATTATTATATTTTATTCCATGCGCTATGAGATATACTACAAGTTCTTTGGTAAATCATGGTTTCAACCCTTTTGACGATCATCCTGTGCTAGTCGGGCATTGGCACAGCGCATTTCGGGGAAATGTCTAATGGCACGGGGCGTCCATCACACTTGGTATCAGAGCCTAGGTTTCATAATTTAACCTAGGGGAAGATATTAGGGAGAGATAGTATACGTATATGAGAATGTGCATTTGTGATAGTTTGGTTTCCAAAAACTATATATATACACTATTATTATACCTAAGGATGAAGTCGCACTGCACTGCATCACTAAGGAGATGGTTAATCGTTTTCTCTTTACAGATTGAACGATGAGACGAAATATGAGGAGTACGGTAAGGAACTCCACACCGGGAGTTGAAGAGGAAGCGGGTTCAGGGGCCAACAATGGGTATGTCCCTGATATAAGGACGATGTTTACTACCTTCATGCGAGAGATGCTTAGGGATGCTAAGGGAGCGTCTCCTAATGCTGCTAATAGTGGTGGTGCAGTAGTGTAGGCGCCTAGAGCCGATTTTGCCAAGCTTAACAAGGATTATACTAGTCTTGGTGGGAAGCCATTCCATGGAACGGAATCGGCTATGGAGGTTCAGGATTGGCTTGATTGTTGTGAGCGCATCTTCGTGGATTTGGGGATCGATGATGCAATGAAGAGAAAGCTAGCATCACATCAGCTTCAAGGATGGGCAATGAATTGGTGGAATGCTATTAAAGTGGCGACTTCCAAAGATCAAGTTACTTGGAATCAGTTTAAGACTCGCTTCAGTGACAAGTTTAGTCCAACTGCTCAAAAATCAGAATTATTCTGGAAAATTTTGGAACTTAAGCAGAATGGTAGGGCAGTCTCGGAATATATTGCTGAATTCGATACCTTATCGAGATATGGACTATCTCTTATCTATACTGCCGAGAAGAAGAACGGGAAGTTCATAACTGGCCTTGATGAGTATTTGGGGGAAAGACTTATAAACCATATCCATGAGACTTTCGAATCTATTGTGGGGAAGGCATTGAGATCGGAGAGCCTCTACCCTAAGACGAAGACCGAGGTTGCTATTACTTCTGCAGAGGAGCCAAAACTGCAGGCAAGCTGTGAAGGCAAGAAGAAGTTTTAGAATAAGAGAAAACAGAACTAAACCAAGGATGGTTAGAAAAAGAAGAATAATAAAGATATCGAGTGCTTTGGATGCGGTAAGAAGGGCCACTATATTAGAGATTGTTGAGCGAAGCCAGGGGAGAAGAAGTGCTTCAACTGTGACTAAGTGGGACATTTCAAGAATGAATGTCTGTAAACCCCTAGGGAAAAGCAGATCTTGAAAGCATATGCTATCATTGTTCCTTCTTCGTAGAATGCCCCAACTACGGCGGAGAAGGGAAAGGGTGCCGTTATTCATGGTATGCTTTCTATTTATGATGTTCTTGTTCGAGTACTGTTAGATACCGGGGCTTCCCATTCCTTCGTAACTAGCGACATGGAAGATAGTTGGAATTGGAACCCGAGATTGTCGATAAACCTTTAGTTGTGACGAATCCAATCGGTGGTTCGACTAGACTTTGTATGATTTTTCGTAATTTGGTCTTATAGAGTCATGGATGTATGTTTACTTATGATTGCTTTGTTTTGGGCTTTACTGGATTTGGCGTTATTTTAGGAGTCGATTAGCTCCAAAGGTATGGGGTGGTGGTAGACTGTAAGAGGTCTTCGATGACCACTAGAGCGGATGATGGGAGGAGGGTGGTATTGGGTTTCCTACCTAGTGATGGGGGTGATGGCTAGTTTTCTAAATTCCCTCGATATTCCACATAATGAGTTATCAGATGTGCCTATTGCTGGCGAGTATCCGGACATCTTTGAGGAAGTGACCAGACTTCCACCACACCGAGAGATCAAGTTTCGAATTGATTTAGTGAAAGGTGCTAGACCTATAGTGATTCCTCTATGTCGTATGGCGTCAAGGGAACAGCGCGAGCTCGAAGTGCAAGTAGGCGATCTTTAGAAGAAGGGATTTATCCGAAGAAGTGCTTCCGAGTGGGGAGCACCAGTTGTATTTGCTACTAATGCCGATGGTTACCTTCGCTTATGTGTGAACTACCGCGAGTTAAACAAGGTGACTAGGAAGAATAAGTGTCCTCTTCCACCGATATATGATTTGTTTGATCAACTAAACGGAGCAAGAGTGTTTTCTCAGTTGGATCTCGCGACAGGATTTCATCAGCTCCAAGTAGCAGCTGAGAGTATACCTACAATGGCATTTCAGACGCCGTCTGGATTCTATGAGTGGTTGGTCATGCCAATCGGGGTTTACCAATGCACCCGCATATTTTGTGGATCTTATTAATAGGGTTTTCAGGGATCAATTAAATAATTTTGTTCTTGTGTTCGTGGACGTTATCCTGGTTTACTCGAGGACAGAGAAAGAACACAAGGAACATTTGAGGACAGTGATGGAGGGAAACACCAATTGATAGCGAAATTTTCTAAGTGTCACTTTTGGATGAGGGAAGTGAAGTTCTTGGGCCATTTTGTTTCATAGAATGGTATTGCTGTGTGTAACGACCCAGCGGATTTTCGGACCCGAAAATCGACACAAATACAATTACCGTATCTAATGCCGACCTTCCAAGCACCGAAAACACAAGAACGTTATTAGAAAGAATTTAGAGGGTGAGAAAAGAAAGAAAGAAATATTAGAATAGAAGAAAGAAGAAGAACATCACATCCGAATCTCGCAGTTGAACGAATAAAATATAATATCAAATCACTTTATACAAAAGAACTGTATATACATACCAATCATCAGAGTACAACATATATCAGTCACAGCGGAAATAACTTTATATAACTAGCGGTGAAGCCTCCTGCTTCCAGCTCCTGAAACTCCAAATGAACCTAACCTGGAATGTACTCAGTCTGACCCGAGCACATTTGAAGCAAAGCAATATTCACCGGGTCAGTCTGGAATACTTTCAGTGATAAATTCACAGCACAAACAACTTGTTTAACTTTGGAAAATCCTTTTGAAATAAAAGGATAATGGTAAGACCAGCCCACACATAAACACGAACGGTTTTTACCATACTATAATCCAAAATATTTTTGAAACCAATATATTTTCTGATATTATGATAGTGTCTAAATGCAAATAAATAGCAATCTAGCGGAACGCTTGCATCTCATGCTCCACATATATAGTATACAATCAAAACCGCGGGCACTTAATGGAAATTGGATTCCGACTATGACAAGATATGGGACAACTTGCCGATAGTGTATCTCTAGAGGCGAATACACTGGGTTTAACAAGAACGTCTTGCAACCCGGCCCTCACATGACCGACAACTCATTTCGCTTGAGTGTATCGAATGTATACCACCGACGGTTGGGATCAGCAACCGTCTCCCGAAAAAGGGACAGCATCGAAATAGATTAAAGAAGCAAATGGAATTTCTCTAGATAGGTGGTTATACACCCTAATGGGAGTGACCCACATAGCCATGCTGCTTGCCAATTTTTTTCATTTCCCGGTTGATGAGGCTTGAGGTTTGAATTTACCTTTCGAACATCTGGTCATCATTCACTTTGAATGCCACATTGTCAGATCCGCCAAATCACTAATTGACATCCACAAAAATATTCTGGTCGTTAAGCTAAGAGAGGTGCCCCTCTCCTCCATTAACAGGAATACGTTTGTAAAAATCAATGTACGTGATTCTTAAGAAATACTCTGTCAGACATTCGTCCATACAAGTCATCCAGGAACAGGATGAACCGAAGGCACCCTCCTACCGCATCCAATATAGGAATCACCCCATGGATCAGTAGCGAAAAGTCCTTGCAACCCGTAGATTTCAACCACGACAGAACCACAGTTTATCTCTGGTTGCAATCCCAGAGATTATTAGCAGTCCTTCCGTTTAATGAAGATCCACAGTCTTCAATGCTCCATCTCGATCATCTTCTGATATCTTCACGTATTTGTTGGTCAGAATGGTTTTCGAATATAAATTCGATCCCGGTCTTTCTGTACCAACAATCGTATTGGTCAGGTTTGATAGTTGGTGATTTAACTATCAAATAACAATTGTGTAAATAAAATGAGTTTATCAATTCAGTACTTGACATTACTTGGCCTCTTTAAAAATAATTAACAAAAAGATTTATTAACTTCTAGATCTTCTAATAAATTTAAACATTTTATTTATTCTTATCTTATTATAACAAAACTGTTTTCTATGTTTTCGAGTATGTATATATACTTAGCTCTCCATTCCCTTTAATATTGAGTATATTGTTATATTCTATAAAACCCTTTTTCCATATTCCTTTAAACTCTGGCATCACGATATATATACATATAATACTATTAAGTATTAAACAAATTACCGATTCTGATACGACAAAGGAAAATGTCAAATTATATAATTTGAAACTAAATATTCTTAATTACTTCAATATTCTTTATATTTCAAAATCTCGCACTAATGTACCATATCCTTCGTTTGGGATAATAAACTAATTTCAACACCTTTAGATTATTTCAAACCAATATCATTCCTCGACAATAGTGAAGCTGTTCAAGTTGGGGTATTTTATTTACCGCTATGATCTTGATCGACAACGCTCTTATCTCAGAATAAATAATAGTTTGACACTTAACAAATGATATTAAAATCTCTTTTCCCCCTTTGATTTCAAATCTGGTTTTATAAGTTGTTTCTTATATTTGAAATCCTCATTACATAATCTTCTTACTTAGTTCCTTTAATTAAGTAAATCAACTTCTAACTTAATCATCATTTCATTATAACCTTTGGATTTTAATGAAATCCCACGTCTAATAATCTACTTCCATTTGTTCGGGCATTCTTAAAATAAAATTTTTACCTTGGATTTTACACCTACTTAAAAGTAAAACCTTTCTAACTGGGATTTCATTTCCAAATATCCATTTACCAATATTTAAACCAACCCAATTATATATATTTTCCCTTACATTTGAAATCCTCATTTCAATTACAACGTTTTACCCAATTTGAAACACCCCACCTCCGTTAGGGTCACTCTCAAAGGGAATGCCCTAATTTTGGTGGAGGTTTATAAGTATAAGTCACAGATATACAAGACAGATATAAGAACACATATTTTTGAGCAGCGGAAAACAACAACTTTTATTTCATTAAAATACGTGTTACACAAACCATGCCATAATTGTCTTACAATTCTTCCAAAAACATAACATCTTCATAACTGTCTTGATTACATTATTTAAAGAAGCATAAAGAAAACATAAATAAACTGCATAAGTCCCATAATTGCTGTCCAAAGCCATAGTCCAAAACGAAAAAGATCCAAGCAATACATTCTTTCTCTTCAAGCTGGATGTGAAAGCTGGTCAAGCTGCGGTATTCCCTCCCTGTGGACCTGGGGGGGGGGGACGAAAGAAAAGAAGACGAAAGAAAAGTAGAGTCAGACATAAAGCCTGAGTAAGTCTAGGACTATTCAGTCTATGAATAAAGAACTGGGTGTGATAAGTATAAACTGGAAATGGGAAAGCACCACAAACTAAGTTAAGTTGTCTGGAGTCGAATATACTATCGTACCCCATATTAATCTCTGTACCCATATAAACTAGTTCCCAACCGGCACCCCATAATCAGGGTGAAGTGATCCATTTCTGATGATCGGCTACTACTCGCATAGTTACCTGTGTCTTACGGCACCCGATGTTGTAGTTACCTATGCTGGTCCCACCATGGGGTGTATCAAGTCCCATGGTGGCGGCCCGACACAATCCTAGAATGCACAGGTATGCTACTGGTGCCCAGTGCCTTATTTTCTGCGTCGGAGTGTGTGCACCCCCGCACCCCGTTAGAACCTACACTGCTGCACCACCGCCGTCGATTTGACCTCTTACAGTCAGCCCAGTAATCGTGCCCCACCCTGCCTAGTTTAGGGTATCCTGATACACCTTGTAGGGTTACTGCTGAAAAGGGTCCCCCGCTACTAGGTTTTCTATTTCTAGCCAACATGCTAAGTTGGTTAAGTGTTTTGTAAACCTAACCCCAATCAGTCTGTATAGTTTAGCATGTTCCATTTTGATTAAGTATTAATATAATTTACTTAATCCTATCAATCCTGACTCAGCCTCAATTGTCTTATTAAAGCCTCGACCTCTCACATTAGACAGGTATTGTTGTGGCTGCCTGTTGCCGGTTGGGTCCGGGCAGTCTTACGCCACAACTCAGTCTAACCTCAGGTCCTTATTGGGCTCCGTGTTTAACCACCCACATTGGACAGGTATTGTTGTGACTACTGGACAGCCGGGCGGTTCCGGGCAGGTTTACATCACAACTCAATCCAACCTCGGGTTAAACACATTGTATTTTCTACATTTACATATTTTGTATCTTTCCTTTTTATATGTAAATATTTTCGGCCCATTATTCAAATTCATCTTTATATGTTAAAATTTATTTATGCCACTTAATTATTTTTCAAGGTTGTTGGCATGCGTCAAACATGCCACACATATGTTTTAACCCCGTCGTCATTACCCCCGTTTTTATACGTTCACTAAAATATAACATATGTTGGGTTTAACATTTAAACCCAACTTAGCCACATGAAAAAGGGGAGGCTTATAACATGGTGTTTATATATTCTAAGTGACAAAAAAGGGAGTGAGAACGCATGAACTTGCAACATAACGATCTAATTAACATGAATTAGGCATATGTGAACTTGCATGGTAACAACATATAATCATGGCATAAACATACTTAAACATGAATCATTCTATTCATATGATCATAGCATAAACATACCTAGACATGAACCATGGTTTTTAATCTATTCATGTAAACTTGCAATTGGAATGTAAATCTAACTTAATTTATGTGCTACCTATATCACCATATGATTTTTATAACAACATAGGCCTAAACATGGTTCCAACTAGGCCTAACACCAAACATAGTTTGATCATGTTCATAAAAATGCTTACTTTTGTTTCTAATACAAAAGTATGATTTGCCAATTCCAACATAGATTCATATAAACCATAGTACTCAGTCGAGTCCAATTACACACTAAAAGTGATCATAAAAGTATGTACATCATATTGGCATAATAGTGAATCATATACTTGCATGAATCCCAAATAAAATACCATAACATATGGTTGTTAACATGAATCATATACTTGTATGAATCCTAAATAAAATACCACAACATATGGTTGTTAACATGAATCATATACTTGTATGAACCCCAAATAAAATACCACAACATATGGTTGTCAACATAAACCACATACTTGCAAATATCCAATCGTATACCATAACATTTCCAAACCGTTTAGAATCAAAGCAACATACAAGTATAGATTATTATCGCCACAATTCCATTTCTCACTTTACACAAATCAAAACACAATTATTTATTCACATCGGAATAGCACTCTACTTACAACGTATGACGAATCTTCAATTCAGGAATATGAATTCTGAATTTGGAGATGCTATCCTTTGTTGTAGGCGTTGTTTTGATTTAATTGACGTTGCTTTAAGCTTTTCGAATTATCTCCTAATTGCCTCTCAATTCCTGACGGCTATTCCTAGTCTTTCCTCAGCAGCATGACGGTCTCATCTCCATTTTTGTTTGTGTGAATTAGGGTGAGTCTTAGGTCCTTTTTATAGAGTTTGCGAGTTGATTAGGACCGTCGATGGAGCTTGGTTTAATAATAGCCGTTCGTTTGAAGGAGAGACCAATCAGGAGCTGACACCTAGCCCTAGTGACAAGGCAAGGCTCAGAAAATCGACCAAACATAGACCAGGCCAGCCAGGGGGGCTGGGTTCGACCTGGCTCAGGGGCCAGGTCGACACGCCAGTCGACACCGTGTCGACTTGGCAGTCGACACGGGTGACCCAGGTCGACTACCCAGTCGACCTGGGTGCCTTGGGCGGGAAAATTCCCGCCCTGGCCAATCCGACCCGATTTTGAATTTTGAATTGGTTTTTCTGAGCTGTTTTGGTCTGTTTGAATTTTAAACTGAATTCTGAAACTTCCGAAGGCCATATCTTCTTCATACGGAGTCCGTTTTATGCAAACTCAGACTCTATTTCAAGCTGAATTCCGAGACGAACGCAATGGCGTATCCTGTTTCCCTTAATTCTCTGATTTGAAATTTATTATATCTTAATTTGTGAATTTCACTGTTGTAGAATACACGGGGTGTTACATTCTCCCCCACTTAAAAGGATTTCGTCCCCGAAATCTTCAAGTTCAGGAAGAATGTACATCCTAACATCCATCTACTCATTCATCAAACACGAGCATCCATTGTCCTTAAAAGACTTCTAATGCTTCATGATCATATGCGAAGTGTGTGTACATGTACTTATCTAATGCAAAATCAGGTGGTCTACTGATTCAGTTGACCTCCTTAATGCGAATCATGTAAGTGCCATGAATCCATTATGTATGCAAATTTTCCTATTCATGATTCTACATGAGTGCACAACCATTCATATATAAATGCAACATCCATATGACAACACACTAAACTTCATCCATATACGAATAAATACATTTATGCATATGCAATATGAAGTGACTGAGCCGATCTAAAACCTAAATTGTGTGTGTATATGCAACCACGAGCAACCACTAGCAATCACTTGCAACCATCATCCATAACATGTTTCAATTACATGTTTTCATCCAAAGGGTTTCTTCCTAAAAGATAAGGTCGAGGAGATATACCTAAAAAGATAGATAAAAGCGCAAATTAAGGAAAAAGAAATATCAAAGATGTACCCTCGAAAAGAAAAGGGTAGGCTGCGCGTATTCTAGCTTCAGTTTCCCAAGTTGCGTCTCCCTCGGCGTCGCTCCACTGAACTTTGACGAGCTTGACTTCGCGGTTGCGTAGCTTCTTCACTTCCGTTCCTAATATGCGGGTTGGAACTTTCCTCACGGTTGCTTCGCGTTCCACTTCAGCTTCTTCTTGGGTGTTTGGCTCTACCACTTCAGCAGATTCATGTAGACATTTTCGGAGATGTGAAACATGGAAGACGTTGTGAACTCCGGCCAATTTTCTGGGTAGCTCTAAACTATAGGCCATTTTCCCAATTTTCTCGATGATAGGAAATGGCCCTACGAACCTTGGTGCTAGCTTTCCTGTGGTTCCAAAACGAACAACGTTCCTTAGCGGAGATACCTTGAGAAAAACTCTGTCCCCAACCTCAAATTCAAGGTCGGTCCTCCTCTTGTCGGCGTAGGATTTTTGTCTGTCTTGGGCTGTCTTCATCCTTCTCCGTATTAAGTCTACTTTTTCTGAAGTCTCTCGGATCATATCCGGTCCAAGTATGAGCTTGTCAGTAGACTCCCACCAACAAGTGGGCGATCGGCACGGTCTTCCATATAAGGCTTCGAAGGGCTCCATTCCGATGGTTGCTTGGTAGCTGTTGTTGTAGGCAAATCCCACCAAAGGAAGATGGTCTTCCCACGTCCCTCCGAAGTCAAGGACGCATAGTCTTAAAAGGTCCTCCAAAACTCTGTTCACTCTTTCTGTCTGGCCGTCGGTTTGGGGATGATAGGCTGTGCTTAAGCGTAATTGTGTGCCTACCGCTTCTTGCAGACTCCGCCAAAACTCACTTGTGAAGATAGGGTCTCGGTTACTAACAATGCTGGATGGTATTCCATGGAGTCGGACAATTTCCTTGAGGTAAAGAGATGCTAGGGATGAGGCAGTTCTTTTACTCTTGACAGGTAAGAAGTGGGCGCTTTTAGTAAGCCTATCCACTATTACCCAAATGCTAGTGTTGCCTCTTCTAGACCTAGGCAGCCCATCAATGAAGTCCATTGAGATACTATCCCACTTCCACTGCGGGACCTCTAGAGGATGGAGCAGACCGCCAGGCTTTTTCTGTTCCACCTTAACCTGTTGGCACACCATACACTTAGAAACGAAATCCGCCACGTCCTTCTTCATGCCGTTCCAAAAGAAAGTCCTCTTTATGTCCTTGTACATTTTATCCCCGCCTGGGTGTATCGTCATCTTGGAGTGATGTGCTTCCTCGAGAACCTTCTTTATTAATCCCTTGTCTGTGGGATGCATAATCTTCCGTCTCGCCTTAGCCAACCCTTATCGTCGATGGAGTATCTGTTGAGGTGACTTGAAGTCTCACCCCTAATTAGCCTATCAATCGTCTCCACAAGCTCAGGGTCTTCGCGTTGTGCTGCCCCTATTGAGTCCACTAAAGTCGGGCGTACTTCGAGAGATGCTAGTAAGCCTGGTACAAAATCGGAGGAGGGCCTAATGTCAAAGCTGGCTATAAACTCTAGGCTTTGTCTTTCAACAAACAACGGGCTTAGGGTTAGTTTCTTTCGGCTCAACGCGTCTGCCACTACGTTGCCTTTGCCCGGGGTGTAGGAGATCTCGAAATCGTACGAGGCAAGAAACTCCATCCATCTCTATTGCCTCAAGTTAAGATCTTTCTGCGAGAAAAGATATTTCAACGATTTATGGTCAGTGTAAAGTTCGAACTTCTCGCCTATGAGATAGTGTCGCCAAGACTTGAGTGCAAAGACGATGGCGGCTAACTCAAGATCGTGGGTCGGGTAGTTCTTTTCATGCACTTTCAATTGCCTTCCACCATAAGCTACTACCCTTCCTTCTTGCATTAAGACAGCGCCTAACCCTGTCCCACATGCATCTGTATAAACTGTGAACATCTTGCTTCCATCTGATAATGTTAAAACTGGGGCTGTTGTAAGAGCCCTTTTCAGTCGTTGGAAAGCAAACTCGCAATCCAAGTCCCAATTGAACACTAGATTCTTCTTTGTCAGCCTTGTGAGAGGAGCTGATATCTTTGCAAAGTCTCTAATGAATTTCCGATAGAAGCCTGCTAGCCCGAGAAAGCTTCGGACTTCTGTTGCGTTCTTTGGTGTCTTCCAATCCTGCACCGCTACTACCTTAGCCGGGTCTACTGCTAATCCTTCTTTGGATACTATGTGCCCAAGAAATCTTACTTCCCCTCTCCAAAAGTGGCATTTGGAGAATTTGTCTTTTAGTTGATGGACTCGCATGGTTACCATGATTGCCTTTAGGTGTTGAGCATGCTCTTCCTCATTCTTCGAGAAGATCAAGATATCTTCTACGAAGACCACTACGAACTTGTTGAGGAATTCTCTGAACACCCTACTCATCAAGTCCACAAAGTAAGCGGGTGCGTTTGTCAAGCCGAAAGGCATGACAAGCCATTCAAAGAAGCCATCTGGGGTTCTGAATGTTGTCTTATCGATACTATCTTCAGCCACCCTTAGCTGATGAAATCCGGTCGCTAAATCGAGTTGGGAGAAAACAGACGCTCCTACAAGCTGATCAAACAGATCGTCAATTCTGGGGAGAGGGTGCCTATTCTTTTTCGTTAGTTTGTTGAGCTCCCTATAGTCAACACATAGACGGAGTGAACCATCCGCCTTTGTAGCGAACACCACTGGAGCGCCCCATTCTGAAATGCTCCTTCTAATGAACCCCTTCTCTAGAAGCTCTTTAATCTGTTTACTGAGCTCTTTCCTTTCCCGTGGAGCCATGTGTCTAACGGGCAACGCAACGGGCTTTGCATTATCTACAAGATATATGCGGAAGTCTATCTCCCGCTTCGGAGGCAAGCCCTTCACCTCTTCGAAGACATCCGGATATTCCCGGACCACTATAACCGATTGCAAATTGTCGACAAAGGCATCTAGCGATTCAAGATAACTAAGCATAACCGCATACGAGGGATTACAAGTAATTTCCAAAGTGTTACCGAGTTGGGTCAGAAGCCTAACCACCCTTCTCTCACAATCAAGGACGGCACCATTACTGGATAGCCAATCCATGCCCAAAATCAAACCATATCCCGAAAAGCCCAAAACAAAGGCACTACATTTAAATTCTACGCTTAGAATAGAAATTTTCAATCCCACACAGATCATAGACAAATGAGCCGGGCCCCCGATTGGATTTGAAACAATTAAGGGGTCCTCTACCATACTAGTTTCTAGGTGCAGAGATTCTACTAAAGCAGATGAGATAAAGGAGTGTGATGCGCCAGAATCAAATAAAGTGCGAACTGGGTGATCATAAAGATAAACTACACTTTCTACAGAAGTATTTATACCTCGCTGTTGCAGAGGTGGCACTTCTAGCACATGAACTTGTGCCCCTGAGGTGGATCCAGCTCTCTGCCCCTGCCCTCGCTTCTTTGGGCAATCCTTAGCCATGTGGCCTGTCTCACCGCAAGAAAAGCACCCACCATTCATCTTGGCCTTCTTTTTCCGGCAATCTTTCACTAAGTGCCCAACTTTGCCACAAAAATTACACTTCCTCTTCTCTTTGTTCTCTTTCCCGCCCTTCTTAAAGTCTGTCTTCTTAGGCTACAAACCCTCTTTCTTCCCTTGAGAGCTTTCTGCCTTTGTCTCCTTCTTGCCCTTATCCTCTTCGTTCAGCAATGCCATCTGCACCAACCTTTCATACGTAGCTCCCATGGGTATATGGGTCATGGCCAAACTGTGTAATGGCTCATTCAACCCCTTGACAAAGCGGAGAGCCTTCTTGTGCGGGGTGTTGACTAGGTCCAGTCTGAACCTAGCCAGCTGATCAAACTGGTTAACATACTCCTTGACTGTCATATTCCCTTGCTTAAGAAATAAGATTTTTTCCAACTGAAGACTCCTTTCAGCTTCTGAGAGAAATTTAGCCTCAAACCTTGCCCTAAAGTCCTCCCATGTTTCCACTGGTCTTTCTGCATTAGTGACTTCCCACCAGTAGGAAGCCTCACCTTTTAGTAGCCATACTGCCAGTTGTACCTTCTGCCTATCTTCTACCTCAAAGATGACGAATAAGTCATCGGTTTCCTTTAGCCAATTCCTAGCTGCCACGAAGGACTCAGTTCCATGAAAGTCCTTCCCTCCCATAGCTTTGAAATCTTTACGTATCTTAGCAAAAGTATTACCCCGCGGAGGAGGTGGAGGAAGAGGTGCTGCTGCAGCTGGATGATTTCCTGCAGCTGGGGGAGGAGGAACGGTAGGACCTGGCTGAGTGGCCCTTGCTTCTAAGAATCGTCTAAACCAACCAGGTATTGGTATACCCTCTGGCAAGTTAAGTTCTTCGGACATGCTGAAACAAAAAGGATAGATTCAAAACGAAGGATAAAAGATAGTACCTATGGCTTTGGGGGGGGGGGGACTATGCCTTTTTAAAATAATATTTTATCTTTAAAAATGCTTCTTTAAATTTTCTTTTGAAAATAATTTTTTCAAAACTTTTATCTTATCTGGTAAACCTATGCTCTGATACCAAGTGAAACACCCCACCTCCGTTAGGGTCACTCTCAAAGGGAATGCCCTAATTTTGGTGGAGGTTTATAAGTATAAGTCACATATATACAAGACAGATATAAGAACACATATTTTTGAGCAGCGGAAAACAACAACAACTTTTATTTCATTAAAATACGTGTTACACAAACCATGCCATAATTGTCTTACAATTCTTCCAAAAACATAACATCTTCATAACTGTCTTGATTACATTATTTAAAGAAGCATAAAGAAAACATAAATAAACTGCATAAGTCCCATAATTGTTGTCCAAAGCCATAGTCCAAAACGAAAAAGATCCAAGCAATACATTCTTTCTCTTCAAGCTGGATGTGAAAGATGGTCAAGCTGCGGTATTCCCTCCCTGTGGACCTTTGGGGGGGGAACGAAAGAAAAGAAGACGAGAGAAAAGTAGAGTCAGGCATAAAGCCTGAGTAAGTCTAGGACTATTCAGTCTATGAATAAAGAACTGGGTATGATAAGTATAAACTGGAAATGGGAAAGCACCACAAACTAAGTTAAGTTGTCTGGAGTCGAATATACTATCGTACCCCATATTAATCTCTGTACCCATATAAACTAGTTCCCAACCGGCACCCCATAATCAGGGTGAAGTGATCCATTTCTGATGATCGGCTCCTACTCGCATAGTTACCTATGTCTTACGGCCCCCGATGTTGTAGTTACCTATGCTGGTCCCACCATGGGGTGTATCAAGTCCCATGGTGGCGGCCCGACACAATCCTAGAATGCACAGGTATGCTACTGGTGCCCAGTGCCTTATTTTTCTGCGCCGGAGTGTGTGCACGCCCGCACCCCGTTAGAACCTACACTGCTGCACCACCGCCGTCGATTTGACCTCTTACAGTCAGCCCAGTAATCGTGCCCCACCCTGCCTAGTTCAGGGTATCCTGATAAACCTTGTAGGGTTACTGCTGAAAAGGGTCCCCCGCTACTAGGTTTTCTATTTCTAGCCAAAATGCTAAGTTGGTTAAGTGTTTTGTAAACCTAACCCCAATCAGTCTGTATAGTTTAGCATGTTCCATTTTGATTAAGTATTAATATAATTTACTTAATCCTATCAATCCTGACTCAGCCTCAATTATCTTATTAAAGCCTCGACCTCTCACATTAGACAGGTATTGTTGTGGCTGCCTGTTGCCGGTTGGGTCCGGGCAGTCTTACGCCACAACTCAGTCTAACCTCGGGTCCTTATTGGGCTCCGTGTTTAACCACCCACATTGGACAGGTATTGTTGTGACTACTGGACAGCCGGGCGGTTCCGGGCAGGTTTACATTACAACTCAATCCAACCTCGGGTTAAACACATCGTATTTTCTACATTTACATATTTTGTCTCTTTCCTTTTTATATGTAAATATTTGCGGCCCATTATTCAAATTAATCTTTATTGGTTAAAATTTATTTATGCCACTTAATTATTTTTCAAGGTTGTTGGCATGCGTCAAACATGCCACACATATGTTTTAACCCCGTCGTCATTACCCCCGTTTTTATACGTTCACTAAAATATAACATATGTTGGGTTTAACATTTAAACCCAACTTAGCCACATGAAAAAGGGGAGGCTTATAACATGGTGTTTATATATTCTAAGTGACAAAAAAAAGGGAGTGAGAACGCATGAACTTGCAACATAACGATCTAATTAACATAAATTAGGCATATGTGAACTTGCATGGTAACAACATATAATCATGGCATAAACATACTTAAACATGAATCATTCTATTCATATGATCATAGCATAAACATACCTAGACATGAATCATGGTTTTTAATCTATTCATGTAAACTTGCAATTGGAATGTAAATCTAACTTAATTTATGTGCTACCTATATCACCATATGATTTTTATAACAACATAGGCCTAAACATGGTTCCAACTAGGCATAACACCAAACATAGTTTGATCATGTTCATAAAAATGCTTACTTTTGTTTCTAATACAAAAGTATGATTTGCCAATTCCAACATAGATTCATATAAACCATACTACTCAGTCGAGTCCCATTACACACTAAAAGTGATCATAAAAGTATGTACATCATATTGGCATAATAGTGAATCATATACTTGCATGAATCCCAAATAAAATACCATAACATATGGTTGTTAACATGAATCATATACTTGTATGAATCCTAAATAAAATACCACAACATATCGTTGTTAACATGAATCATATACTTGTATGAACCCCAAATAAAATAACACAACATATGGTTGTCAACATAAACCACATACTTGCAAATATCCAATCGTATACCATAACATTTCCAAATCGTTTAGAATCAAAGCAACATACAAGTATAGATTATTATCGCCACAATTCCATTTCTCACTTTACACAAATCAAAACACAATTATTTATTCACATCGGAATAGCACTCTACTTACAACGTATGACGAATCTTCAATTCAGGAATCAGAATTCTGAATTTGGAGATGCTATCCTTTGTTGTAGGCGTTGTTTTGATTTAATTGACGTTGCTTTAAGCTTTTCGAATTATCTCCTAATTGCCTCTCAATTCCTGACGGCTATTCCTAGTCTTTCCTCAGCAGCATGACGGTCTCATCTCCATTTTTGTTTGTGTGAATTAGGGTGATTCTTAGGTCCTTTTTATAGAGTTTGTGAGTTGATTAGGACCGTCGATGGAGCTTGGTTTAATAATAGCCGTTCGTTTGAAGGAGAGACCAATCAGGAGCTGACACCTAGCCCTAGTGACAAGGCAAGGCTCAGAAAATCGAACAAACACAGACCAGGCCAGCCAGGGGGGCTGGGTTCGACCTGGCTCAGGGGCCAGGTCGACACGCCAGTCGACACCGTGTCGACTTGGCAGTCGACACGGGTGACCCAGGTCGACTACCTAGTCGACCTGGGTGCCTTGGGCGGCAAAATTCCCGCCCTGGCCAATCCGGCCCGATTTTGAATTTTGAATTGGTTTTTCTGAGCTGTTTTGGTCTGTTTGAATTTTAAACTGAATTCTGAAACTTCCGGAGGCCATATCTTCTTCATACGGAGTCCGTTTTACGCAAACTCGGACTCTATTTCAAGCAGAATTCCGAGACGAACGCAATGGCGTATCCCGTTTCCCTTAATTCTCTGATTTGAAATTTATTATATCTTAATTTGTGAATTTCACTGTTATAGAATACACGGGGTGTTACACAATTCAAAGCTTTAACCCTTAAGGTCATCCTTTTGGTTTAAAAACCCTTTTAAAACCTTGTTTGGATTCCTTCCAAATCACTTATAATAATCCATTAAGAAAATTTAACAACTTCTTATATTTAGTTTAAAACCATTACCATGTTCCAGTCTATTTCTAATATATTTATCATATCTCCTAAACATTTCATTTCAATTGAATTCACTTTATTCAATTAAGTGAAATCTTATTTAAATCTCTACTTTTAGTTTCCAATTCCATTTTCTAATCTCGTTTGCACACTAGGGTTATAAACCCCTTTTTTAACACCCTAATTCAACTTTGATCGAACTTATCGACACCCAATCACTTCTAATGGAATTCCCATTAAAGGTCACTTCTTTAATTATTAATTAAAATAATATTTAACTTTAACATTAACTATATTAAAAATAGTTAACTTTGCTATTAATTAAAAATAGTAAAGTTATCACTTTTTAAAAGCTTATTAAATAATAATTACGTCATTAACCCTAATCAACATCAATAATTACCTTAATTCATAGTTAATCGAAGATTAACTAAGATTTTACACCCTTCATTAAATTTTATGAATATTCAGAAAATCCCATGAATTCCATTATCAGTTTAATTCCATTATCGATTTCAATTAAACACGGTCGATTTTATCAACCGTGTATATATCAGTTAACTATTAACTGCATTTCATTGTCATTTCCCTTTTAAAAACACTATTTTATTGTTTTAAAAACAATTATTCTATTTTATCAGCCCGTAGGCAATTTCTGTGATTTTCTGCTCTTCGAACTTGTATAATCCATTTAAATAAACCCTTTTTTAAAAAAAAAAATCGATTAAACTATATATTTATAAATTTCAAATTTAATTACTTATATAAAACAACTGAAAACTTTAATTCAGTTATAAATAATTTATAACTTTAAAATCTACGTCAATCCACCTGACGGTAGAATGACGATTAAAAATAGTACATTTAAGGCCAGTCACCGCCAACTATTCAATCAATATCGTTGATTGATTATAAACACAATAATGATGAATATCCAGTTAACCATTAATAATAAAACAGGTTTTAAAACTATTTGGGGTTCAATCAGTTAATATATCAACAATGTAAAAACAAACAACATATATAATATTTGAGGAATCCAGTCGGATCCCTCCAACCTGTTCTTCCCTGCATCATAGACAACAGTTGATAATAATATACGAATTTAATTTCAATAACATGATAAATAGCAGCAACCAATCAAGTAACAAATCACCAATTAGAATCCATAGCATCCTAGCAACCAATTTATGAGGTTAACGGTAAATTATATTTTACTATGGATTTATCACATCACAGAATTCTAGAAGGTGTGAGAATTAACTCACCAGATTTAATTCCAGTTGACGGTTGACACGTTTGTTGCATTTGATTTTAAACGATCGTCTAAAATTATCTGAAATTTCGACTGCGTCCAAACGATTCTCGGTTAGCGCCATCGCCTAGGCCTCGTCCCTGCGATCCCAACGGATCCAGTTTCGTTAAATTTTGTTACCATATGTGAAATTTATCGTGATTATAAGAACTTACAATTTAAACGAATTATAAATTCTAAGTAAATAATTAATTTAATACCTTAATTATTAATTACCTTAGTTATACCAATCATTGGCATTCCTTAAAACACGTCATTAACCGGCTAATCACCCTCTCTAACCCCTTTTCTCTCTCCTCGACTTTTATTTTCCAGGAAAACACAACAACCTTCCTGCACTTCAGACCGGCGCCGCCGCTGGTAGACCGCAACGGGCATCACGTCGCTGATCCCATTGAGATCGCCAGCCTCCGATGTTCCACCTCCGTCCAACCTTGTTGCCGCCAGCCTCCTGTAGCTCCAGAACGAGGTCAAAAACCGAACCCCTACCATTCTCCGTTCATCTCTGTAATGACCCGAAAACCGGTCCAATTTGAGCTGACTAAATAACACAAGTCCTACCCCAATTACACTAGAAAATCAGAACACTAATAGAAAGAAAACAAAGGGTGAGGGAAGATAAGGTAGAAACTTAGAATAGAAGAAGAAGAAGAACACAACATCAGAGTAACACGAACCTCACAGCAGAACAAAGAACATATAATAGATAACATATCTTTGAAATATAAATCTGTACTTGAATATACATATCATTTTCAAAGTACAACACTTACAACACAGCGGAAAAAACTATAGCTATATGATCCTGAAGCCTCCTGCTCCAGCTCTTCAAGTATCTGTAAATCCTGACTACTTGACTGCCCGTACAAAATTGGGCACCTAAGAGTTTAGGGAAAACAAAACAAAATAAACTCCGGGTCAGTCATGGGACTGGTATGAGTAAAACAGTTTAAAACAGTTTAAGCAGGTAAATGATATCTCATAAGACCACGCCGTATAACGGAACGGGTTTTCCCTTATGAGAATCCAAAATATCTTTATATCAAAAACCTTTTGATATTATAATAATGTCTATCAACCACAATTATATTAATCATCTAGCAGAAACGCTTTCATCTCACGTTCTACATATATAGTATACAATCAAAACCGCAAGCACGTATTGGGTAATGGATTTCCAACTATGACAAGGTATGGAACCACCTTTCGCTAGTGTACCTCTAGAAAGGAATACACTGGGTTCAACAAGAACATCTTGCAACCCGGCCACACATGACCGACCACTCATTTCGCTTGAGTGTATCGAATGTATATCACCAACGGTTGGGATCAGCAACCGTTTCCCGAATGGGACAGCATCAACAATAGATTTTTAGAAATAAATGAAACTCTAGATCAGGTGATTATACACCCTGCTTCGGAGCGACCGACTTAGCCATGCAACCTGCCCGATTTCTGTCATTTACCGGTTGATGAGGCTTGAGGTTACGCTTCATCACCACATCAGATTCACTTCGAATGCCACATTGTCAGATCCATCGAAAATCACTAATTGACGTCTACAACAGTACATTACGTGTTAGCTAAAGAAGTTTCCTTCTCCGCTTCCACTCTTGGTATGGTTGAAGAGATCAATGTACATGACCTTTCTGGAAATACTCTGTCAGACATTCATCCATACAAGTCATCCAGGAACAGGATGAACCGAAGGCACTATTCAGTATATCTATCTTAGGCACTGTTATCTAAGACTTATACAATAGCCCTTGCACTTTACTCTGTCTTCAATTTTCTGTGGCATATATGATTCGCAACGCTTATGCCAATACAGAGTGGTTCTTTGGATAATAATCCAACCGGTCTCTCTATATTAACAACGTTAAAATGGTCAAAAACTTCGATAGTCGGTGAGTTAACTATCAAAGAAAACACGTGTGCAAACAACGATATTATTTCCAAAAGGAAATTATATCGATCAAACATCATTTAACATATATATATATATATATATGTATATATATATATTCACATTTTCTTATTTTCCTATGTTTAGAAAATATACGTTATTAACACTGGAAAACATTCCCATTGTTATTTACATATCACTATCATTTCACAACTATCAGTCCCTGACTGTAAACTAGCAGGAGAACAATTCTCTAAGTATAAACCCCGAAGGCCGAAACCAACATCAGATCGATACTCAGAAAACTATTCAACTTAACTAATCTCTAGTCAGTTTCTAATCTGGTTTAACTCTATTTCGATTACTCTGTTCGATTAACTTGATTCGATTAACTCTTCTATTTATTTTCTAAATAGAAAATCCTTTATTCCATTTATTTTGCTTAACTTCTCTTTTATAACTTATTCAATTTCTAAGTCAATATCCCTTTATCATAACTTATTCATTTCCTAAATAAATAATCCATTTAATATCCTATTTATTTATTCTAAATTTTTCCTTTAATAACTCTATTTATTTAATAAATAAATATGTCCTTTCCTTATTCTATTTATTCAACAAATAAATAAATCCATTATCTTATCCTATTTATTTAACAAATAAATATCTCACTTATTATCTCCTATTTATTTACTAAGTAAATAGTCCATTTTATAACATCTTATTTATTTATCCTAAATAAATAATTCACTTTATAATTATTCCAATTTATAAATATTTCTTATTTATTTTTATTCTGTTTTCAATATCACTTTGAAAATCTCCTTTTCCCATTCCGATATTTTATGGTACTTAACACATCATATCACGATGACCAATATCGTCCAAACACATATAATCAACCACAGATTATAAACCACATCATATATCACAATATATGAAAAACAATAAAATAACTGTTGAGGAATCCAGTCGGATTCCTCCAACCTGTTTCCCTGCATCCACAGATGTTACACAATAAAATCAACATCACTTTCAGTTCCATATGATATATTCTGTTAAACAGAATCAATATAGAAATTCAACTAACTGACTAGCAGTTCAATCAAACAGTCAACACACAGTCAATCAGCCTATATTTAAGAGTTCTAAAAATACAACATGAAATTATAAACTGTTCAGAGTTAGTGAGATTCACTCACATTGGCATTTCATCGTTAAAGAACGACAAACTGTTTGTTTGATTTGAATCAAACAATTTATTTCGCCATAAATTCAAACGAGCTCCACTCCACTCTCAGTCAGTTCCAATGTGTAGTGTCCGTCCATACGATCCTATTGGATTTTGTTTCGCTGAAAACCGATATCGTACGATAAAGTTATCGTCATTACAAGTTATAAGTGTATTTAAATTAAATTAAATTAAAACATAAGTTTAACTTTAATTGGGCTTTCCCTTACCTTAAAAGCCCAAAGCCGTTTTAAATATCCAACTCGCTCCCTCTTTCCCTTTCTTCTTCCACGCCGTGGACTCCAGTAATACCACAGCCATTTCTCCTCCTTCCTCCTGCCGTATCTCCCTCTCCTGACCACCGTTCAACACATCGACACCACCGTTCCTTTTCTCTTCGAGTCCTCTACCCCTCCATACCAAAAGATCTGAACTCGCACTTCCCAGGCGATTTCCGTCGAGAAGCTCTTCACGCACCCAGCTGATGTCGAGCGACATCTTTTTGTGCCAAATTCCACCAAATGTTGCCGACAGGTCCTAATCGAAGCTAGGAACCTGCATCTAACCTTCACTTCACGAATTAAACGCTAGAATCCCCGAATTGTTCAACCCTAGGCGGCGCTGTTTGCTAGTCGAGTTCTGTAAATGTGCGTCGAACAGAAAACAACACCCACCTGGATGAAGAGAATCTCAACAACAATCTAAACATACATATATTATGATTTATATATTTTTGTTTGAGTTTTCTTTGAATTTTGAAAGGAAGATTTTTGCTGTTTGAAGAGAAAAAAAAGAGTGGCGGATATTTTGATCTAAGGAGGAAGTAAAATTAGGTTTTAAGGATTGTTTAGGGGGGTATTTATAAGGAGAAAAAAATATCTAGATATTTTATTTTAATCTTATTATATTCGTTTTCGCCTTCTAAAAATTCTCATGATTACATATGATACCCAAAAATCACCAAACTGGACATACTGCTAGAGTTTGACATTACGGTCCCAACGAAACTGGTTTCTTCGAATTCCGACTCCGTTTGCTCACACAACGTATTTTTAACCGTCAGAATATCGAATGTTTTTCACATTAAAATCCCGTACGGCCACATACTGACTTCAAAAATCACGGAAATTGAAATCTAACAATAATTTGATGTTGCAGATACAACAAAATTAGTTTCGTTGAATTCGGACTTCGTTTGCAAAAGTGGCTATTTTAAAGCTCTAAATAGCCTATTTAAATATATAAATATATTTAAATAAAATTAAATTTAATATTTAAAATAAATATTATCGTCTATATTCACAGTGGAATACCATACAGCTCCTATTGGGTTTATAACTCGATATTTCAAATCCCGATTAAATCGATATTCGATTTAAAATGAAATTCCTTTTTAAAATATAAATATTTCCTTTATAAATTATAAAAGAATTCCACAGCGACTTTTCTAAAATTTGATTTGGACATAAATCAAAATCTACACGACGAAATCCCGATTTTTCTCTTCCACTAGAAAAATATACTTCACCAACTCCCAACGTTTCTTGTTTCACAGAAATCCGGCTTAAAACGAATCCTGTACATTCAGTTGAAGTTCGAATCGCCAATTTACGAACTGCAGCGCCATTTCGAGCTCGATTTTAATTATATTATAACTCTACGTTCAAACTGTCGTTTATATAATATATTCGTTATTCAAATTCAATTCCAAGCTGAATTAAATATCACAGATGACCCAGTTCACACCATATCGCCATTTCAGCCAATTCTGATTATTTCAGAATTTAATATATTATTTAATTTATTATTTTAAGTTAAATATTCACCATTATTTAATTAAACCACCATTTAATTCACTATATCACTATTTATATAATTAAATTAATTAATTATAATACCTCTGCAAATGCGGGTCATTACAATCTCAGTACTGCTCCGCCTCTAGCCACTTCAGCGTCGCGGTCCGCCACCAACAGGACCCCCTCGACCTCGGCCACCTTTCTCCTTCACACCCATGGACCAACACCACCTCCTCCACCCTCACGCCGGCCGAAATCACAACCAATAACCAAAATTGAACCCAAAATGCTGACCCATGTTCATCTCGCTACCCCGGCCACCCCAGGCGATTCCAGACCCCCAAACCAAAGCCAAATTAAAGTCGGATCTCTTCTCTTCATCCTTCCACCGGTCTGGACTCCTAAAATTAAACCAATTCCCCTCAATTTCAAAAAGAACGAAACTAGTTTTTCATCTTTCCTCGCGATTTCTGGCCACCTCCGACCACCGTTCCACCCCAAATTTTTACAGTAGCTAGGTATCGACCTGATCTACAACTTTTGTGTAGAAACATTCCATTGATTTGGTCCAAAATCAAAGGTATAAATTATTTTGTGGATTCAGACTTATTTGCAAATTTCCAGACGAATTTGGGAAGAGGGACGATGAATTCTGGTTTGGGTGGACGGGTATATGTAGTGATAGGATATATTAGTTTATTTTTGATTTGAATGAAGATATTTTGCTGACAACGACTAACGATATTTATTTTCGTGCTTATCATTACCTCTGAACGCTGTTTATTGTCTCCTATGCTTACATACAAACTCTGTTCGCTACGGAAATGGACATCATAGTATAATTTGACATTACGGCCCTAATGAAACCTGTTTCGTCAAATTCCGAGTCCGTTTGCTCAAACAGCGCTCGTTCACGTCCAAATGGTCATTTTATTTGCATTTTATTTTTCCACGCTCACAGAATAACTCCAATTTACGTGAAAATTGAAATCTAGCAATAATTTACTGTTACGGTCCCAATAAAATTTGTTTTGTCGAAAACGGAGGTCGTTTGAATAAAGTCCCTTTTCAAAGGTCCAATTTACAATAAAATAAACCAATTTTAAAACACCTCAATATAAAAATAATAAAATATTGTAATTGGCCATATACGATCAGAATTTCATATATCATCAAAATAAAATAACTCGGATTGAATTTGGAATCAAATCGATGTTATAAATATTTAAAAACCTCTTTATTTAATATAAATAACGATATAATTTATTAAAAAAATTCCACAACGACTATTTTAAAATTTGATTTGGATATAAAACCAAATCTACACTATGAAAACTGGATTTTTCTCTTCCAATAGAAAAATATTATCCAACATATTCAGACGTTTCTTGTTTCGAGGAAATCCGACTTATTTTGGATCCTGTACAACCAAATAAAGTTCAAAACACTATATTACGAACTACCGCGTCGCTGCAGCTCGTTTTATAATTAAATTATTAATTATATATATATTGAACCATTGGTTTATAACGAAATCATTATTATAATCTCAATAAAACAATATTAAATCAATTTAAATTGCCCGGTTACATTATACTGCAAAATCCAATATTTTCCAAATATTCTGGAACTAAAATATTATTACATTATTAATATAGATAAAATAATTCAATTCAACTATTTAAATTCAAATCGATATTTTAAATAATTCAAATAATTATCCAGAAATTACGGGACGTTACATTCCTTTCCCCTTTAAAGAATTTCGTCCTCGAAATTGCTAAGGTAGAAGGAATGCTGCAAACCCAATATCTTTATAATAATAGTTAATTTAAAACTCGATTTTATTTCCAAAACAAATATGATCTTTTTTAAAACCAATTTATTTCGAATAACAGAATTTTCCAAAAATCTCCAAAAATTTCTAACACCTTAAATTTTGGAAATTTTTTGGCATTCTCCCCTGTACGGAGGACATCTGCAACATTGCAGGTTCAACAAATATGTATACATCGACCAATACGGTCGGAAAAATTCAAAATCCAATCCCAAAATCTAGATAAAAACCAAAATTTTATATTTTGCATATGAGTACCTTTTTGCGAGCATTATTACGCGATAGCGATATATTATATACGAGCTTGCTTTATTAGCATGTTAACGGGATTCAATTAACTCCAGAATTCTCTTGGATGAATTTTAACTTTTCTGCACCTGTTCTCAACTCCAATGAATTTCATTAGTCCCCAAAACAATGTCAATTATATTCAAATATCCATGTCATCTATCCCAACCAATTCTACACACAATTGAATCCACATGAGATTATAACTATTCAAAACCAAATCTTAACAATCCATTCATTACTTTAATTATTCATCCAGATTCATTAGACTTTGATTCATGTATTGGCCCTCAATCAAGTTTCAAATCAATATCCATGCAACCAACTATAAAATCCAAATAATTCATTGATTTCCTAAATATTTCGTTGACTTAATGTTTTCCAAACACAAGCCAAATTCTGAAATTTCCAAGTATGATTACGTCTTATACGGTTTACTTTAACAAGTGTGAGTTAGATTAAATATTAATATTTCCATTTACACATCTCATATTTGAGATTTCCTATAAGTATCCATTCAGATTCATAAAATTTGGATAATTTTTTCCCACTTATTCATTTTAGTTTGGGCTTCAACCAAGTCTATTTATGTTCAGATCTATATTCAAGCAATCAACAACACAATCAGCATTAACAAATCCAATTGATTTCCCATATTATAGTAATTTTGAGAAAAATATAACTTTTATTATCTTATGAAATATATTGATCGAAAATGATTTTAAAAATAATTTTATATCAAAATACAAATACGCGCTCTCATATATATATTCAAGTCAATCTAGGGTATTGCTAGCCCCATCTCTATTGAGTCACACCACAGAGCCAAGGTTATCACTAAACCAATAGCTCTGATACCACTGTAACGACCCAACGGATTTTCGGCCTCGAAAATCGACATAAATACAATTACCGTATCTAATGCCGACTTTCCAAGCACCGAAAACACAGGAACATTATTAGAAAGAATTTAGAGGGTGAGAAAAGAAAGAAATATTAGAACAGAAGAAAGAAGAAGAACATCACATCCGAATCTCGCAATTGAACGAATAAAATATAATATCAAATCTCTTTATACAAAAGAACTGTATATACATACCAATCATCAGAGTACAACATATATTAGTCACATCGGAAATAACTTTATATAACTAGCGGTGAAGCCTCCTGCTTCCAGCTCCCGAAACTACAAATGAACCTAACCTGGAACGTACTCGGTCTGACCTGAGCACATTTGAAGCAAAGCAAAATTCACCGGGTCAGTCTGGAATACTTTCAGTGATAAATTCATAGCACAAACAACTTGTTTAACTTTGGAAAATCCTTTTGAAATAAAAGGATAATAGTAAGACCAGCCCACACATAAACACGAACGATTTTTACCTTACTATAATCCAAAACATTTTTGAAACCAATATATTTTCTGATATTATGATAGTGTCTAAATGCAAATAAATAGCAATCTAGCGGAACACTTGCATCTCACGCTCCACATATATAGTATACAATCAAAACCACGAGCGCTTATTGGAGATTGTATTCTGACTATGACAAGGTATGGAACCACCTGCCGATAGTGTATCTCTAGAGGCGAATACACTGGGCTTAACAAGAACGTCTTGCAACCCGACCCTCACATGACCGACCACTCATTTTGCTTGAGTGTATCGAATGTATACCACCGACGGTTGGGATCAGCAACCATCTCCCGAAAAAGGGACAACATCGAAATAGATTAAAGAAGAAAAATGGAATTTCTCTAGATAGGTGGTTATACACCCTAATGGGAGCTACCAGCATAGCCATGCTGCCTGCCCGATTTTTGTCATTTCCCGGTTGATGAGGCTTGAGGTTTGAATTTACCTTTCGAACATCTGGTCATCATTCACTTTGAATACCAGATTGTCAGATCCGCCAAATCACTAAAAATATTCTGGTCGTTAAGCTAAGCGAGGTGCCCCTCTCCGCCACTAACAGGAATACGTTTGTAAAAATCAACGTACGTGATTCTTAATAAATACTCTGTCAGACATTCATCCATACAAGTCATCCAAGAACAGGGTGAACCGAAGGCACCCTCCTATCGCATCCAATATAGGAATCTCCCCATGGATCAGTAGCGAGAAGTCCTTCCAACCCGTAGATTTCAACCACGACAGAACAATAGTTTATCTCTGGTTCCAATCCCAGAGATTATTAACAGTCCTTCCGTTTAATGAAGATCCATGGTCTTCAATGCTCCATCTCGATCATCTTCTGATATCTTCACATATTTGTTGGTCAGAATGGTTTTCGAATATAAATTCGATCCCGGTCTTTCTGCACCAACAATCGTATTGGTCAGGTTTGATAGTTGGTGATTTAACTATCAAATAACAATTGTGTAAATAAAATGAGTTTATCGATTCAGTACTTGACATTACTTGGCCTCTTTAAAAATAATTAACAAAAAGATTTATTAACTTCTAGATCTTCTAATAAATTTAAACATTTTATTTATTCTTACCTTATTATAACAAAACTATTTTCTATGTTTCTGAGTATGTATATATACTTAGCTCTCCATTCTCTTTAATATTGAGTATATCATTATATTATATAAAACCCTTTTTCCATATTCCTTTAAACTCTGGTATCACGATATATATACATATAATACTTAATAGTATTAAACAAATTACCGATTCTGATACGGCAAAGGAAAATGTCAAATTATATAATTTGAAACTAAATAGTCTTAATTACTTCAATATTCTTTATATTTCAAAATCTCGCACTAATGTCCCATATCCTTCGTTTGGGATAATAAACTAATTTCAACACCTTTAGCTTATTTCAAACCAATATCATTCCTCGACAATAGTGAAGCCGTTCAAGTTGGGGTATTGTATATACCTCTCAGACCTTGATCGACAACGCTCTTATCTCAGAATAAATAATAGTTTGACACTTAACAACTGATATTAAAAACTCTTTTCCCCCTTTGATTTCAAATCTGGTTTTATAAGCTGTTACTTATATTTGAAATCCTCATTCCATAATCTTCTTACTTAGTTCCTTTAATTAAGTAAATCAACTTCTAACTTAATCATCATTTCATTATAACCTTTGGATTTTAATGAAATCCCACGTCTAATAATCTACTTCCATTTATTCGGGCATTCTTAAAATAAAACTTTTACCTTGGATTTTACACCTACTTAAAAGTAAAACCTTTCTAACTGGGATTTCATTTCCAAATATCCATTTACCAATATTTAAACCAACCCAATTATATATATTTTCCCTTACATTTGAAATCCTCATTTCAATTGCAACGTTTTACCCAATTCAATGCTTTAACCCTTAAGGTCATCCTTTTGGTTTAAAAACCCTTTTAAAACCTTGTTTGGATTCCTTCCAAATCACTTATAATAATTCGTTATATTTAATTTAAAACCATTACCAATACCATATTCTAGTCTATTTCTAATATATTTATCATATCTACTAAACATTGAATTTCAATTGAATTCACTTTATTTAATTAAGTGAAATCTTATATAAATCTCTACTTTTACTTTCCAATTCCATTTTCTAATCTCGTTTGCACACTAGGGTTATAAACCCCTTTTTTAACACCCTAATTCTTTGATCAAACTTATCGACACCCAATCACTTCTAATGGAATTCCCGTTAAAGGTCACTTCTTTAATTATTAATTAAAATAATAGTTAACTTTAACATTAACTATATTAAAAATAGTTAACTTTGCTATTAATTAAAAATAGTAAAGTTATCACTTTTTAAAAGCTTATTAAATAATAATTATGTCATTAACCCCAATCAACATCAATAATTGCCTTAATTCATAGTTAATCGAAGATTAACTAAGATTTTACATCCTTCGTTAAATTTTATGAATATTCAGAAAATCCCACGAATTCCATTATCAGTTTAATTCCATTATCGATTTCAATTAAACATGTTCGATTTTATCAACCGTGTATATATCAGTTAACTATTAACTGCATTTCATTGTCATTTCCCTTTTAAAAACACTATTTTATTATTTTACAATTATTCTATTTTATCAGCCCATAGGCAATTTCTGTGATTTTCTGTTCTTCGAACTTGTATAAACCATTTAAATAAATCCTTTTAAAAAAAAACTCGATTAAACTATATATTTATAAATTTCAAATTTAATTACTTATATAAAACAACTGAAAACTTTAATTCAGTTATAAATAATTTATAATTTTAAAATCTATGTCAATCCACCTGACGGTAGAACGACGGTTAAAAATAGTACATTTAAGGCCAGTCACAACCAACGATTCAATCAATATCGTTGATTGATTATAAACACAATAATGACGAATATCCAGTCAACCATTAATAATAAAACAGGTTTTAATACTATTTGGGATTCAATCAGTTCATATATCAATAATGTAAAAACAAACAACATATATAATATTTGAGGAATCCAGTTGGATCCCTCCAACCTGTTCTTCCCCGCATCACAAACAACAGTTGATAATAATATACGAATTTAATTTCAATAACATGATAAATAGCAGCAACCAATCAAGTAACAAATCACCAATTAGCATCCATAGCATCCAAGCAACCAATTTATGAGGTTAACGGTAAATTATATTTTACTATGGATTTATCACATCACAGAATTTCAGAAGGTGTGAGAATTAACTCACCAGATTTAATTTCGGTTGACGGTTGACTGTTGACACATTTGTTGCATTTGATTTTGAACGATCATCTAAAATTATCTGAAATTTCGACTGTGTCCAAACGATTCCCGGTCAGCGCCATCGCCTAGGCCTCGTCCCTGCGATCCCAACGGATCCAGTTTCGTCAGATTTCGTTATCGTATGTGAAAGTTACCGCAATTATAAGAACTAACAATTTAAACAAATTATAAATTCTAAGTAAATAATTAATTTAATACCGTAATTATTAATTACCTTAGTTAGACCAATCATTGGCATTCCTTAATCCACGTCATTAACTGGCTAATCACCCTCTCTAACCCCGTTTCTCTCTCCCCGACTTTTATTTTCCAGGAAAACACGACAACCTTCTTGCACTTCAGACCGACGCCGCCGCTGGTAGACCGCACCGGACCTCACGTCGCTGATCCCATCGAAACCGCCAGCTTCCGATGTTCCCCCTCCGGCCAACCTCGTCACCGCCAGCCTCTTATAGCTCCAGAACGAGGCCAAAAACTGAACCCCCACCATTCTCCGTTCATCTTAGTACAGCTCTACCTCCAGGCCACTTCAGCGTCGCGGTCCGCCACCAACAGGACCCCCTCGACCTCGTCTACCTTTCTACTTCACACCTATAGACCAACACCACATCCTCCACCCTCACGCTGGCCGAAATCACAGCCAATAACCAAAATTGAACCCAAAATGCTTACCCATGTTCATCTCGCTACCCCGGCCACCACAGGCGATTCAAGACCCCCAAACCAGAGCCAAATTAAAGCCTGATCTCTTAATCCTCATCCTTCCACCGGCCTAGACTCCTAAAATTAAACGAATTCCCCTCAATTTCAAAAAGAACGAAACTAGTTTTTCACCTTTCCTCGTGATTTCCGGCCACCTCCGACCACCGTTCTACCCCAAAGTTTTACAGTAGCTAGGTATTGACCTGATCTACAACTTTTGTATAGAAACTTTCCATTGATTTGGTCCAGAATCAAAGATATAAATTATTTTGTGGATTCAGACTTATTTGCAAATTTTCGGACAAATTTGGGAAGAGGGACGATGAATTCTGGTTTGGGTGGACGGGTATATGTAGTGACAGGATATATTAGTTTATTTTTTATTTGACTGAAGATATTTTGCTGACAACGACTAACGATATTTATTTTCGTGCTTATCGCTACTTCTAAACGCTGTTTGTTGGATCCTGTGCTCACATACAAACCCCGTTCGCTACAGAAATGGACATCATAGTATAATTTGACGTTATGGTCCTAATGAAACTTGTTTCGTAAAATTCCGAGTCTGTTTGCTCAAACGACGCTCGTTCACGTCCAAATGGTGGTTTTATTTGCATTTTATTTTGCCACGCTCACACAATAACTTCGATTTACGTGCAAATTGAAATCTAGCAATAATTTACTGTTACAGTCCCAATAAAATTTGTTTTGTCGAAAACGGAGGTCGTTTGAATAAAGTCCCTTTTCAAAGGTCCAATTTACAATAAAATAAACCAATTTTAAAACACCTCAGTATAAAAATAATAAAATATTGTAATTGTCCATATACGATTAAAATTTCATATATTATCAAAATAAAATAACTCGGATTGAATTTGGAGTCAAATCGATATTATAAATATTTAAAAACCTCTTTATTTAATATAAATAACGATATAATTTATAAAGAAATTCCACAACGACTATTTTAAAATTTGATTTGGATATAAAACAAAATCTACACTATGAAAACTGGATTTTTCTCTTCCAATAGAAAATATTATCCAACAGATTCAGACGTTTCTTGTTTCGAGAAAATCCGACTTATTTTGGATCCTGTACAGCCAATTAAAGTTCAAAACACTAAATTACGAACTACCGCGCCGCTGCAACTCATTTTATAATTAAATTATAAATTATATATATATTGAACCATTTTTTTATAACGAAATCATTATTATAATCTCAATAAAACAATATTAAATCAATTTAAATTGCCCGGTTACAATATACTGCAAAATCCAATATTTTCCAAATATTCTGGAATTAAAATATTATTACATTATTAATATAGATAAAATAATTCAATTCAACTATTTAAATTCAAATCGATATTTTAAATAATTAAAATAATTATCCAGAAAATACGGGACGTTACACTGTGGACCCTGTGAAGGTGGCAACGGTGCAAGATTGGTCTACGCCCAAGAATGTAGTGGACGTGAGAAGTTTCTTGGGGTTAGCTGGATATTATCGTAAGTTTATTCAAGACTTCTCCAAGATAGCGACACCGTTAACTCAGTTGACCAAGAAGAATCAAGCTTTTGTTTGGGACGAAAGATGCGAGAATGCATTTAAAAATCTAAAGGAGAAGTTAACATGTGCACCAGTGTTAGTTATTATTAAAGGGAATGAAGATATGACGGTATACACGGATGCTTGTGGTACTGGACTAGGTGTTTTCTTGATGCAAGGAGGTATGGTTGTAGCTTATGTTAGTCGGCAACTAAAACCACATAAGAAAAGATATCATACCCATGACTTGGAATTGGCAGCGATCGTGTTCGCGTTGAAGATGTGGAGACACTATCTCTTGGGAGAAAGATTCGAGTTGTTTATCGATCATATGTCATTAAAGTATCTTTTCTCTCAAAAGGATTTAAATCTTCGTCAGTAGAGATGGTTAGATTTCTTGGCTTCATATGATTTCAATTTCGCATACACACCCGGGAAGGGCAATGCGGTGGCTGATGCATTGAGTTGGAGACATGCCAGTTTGGGGGCTATGTTTCTTGCATGGAAGCAACTAGAGTATATCGTGGGATATGATTTCAGGCCTATGTGTGAATTAGATCCAGAGATGTTAGCAAGTTTGACGATTAGACCGACTTTGATTGAGCGGATCGGTTCCAATAAGAGGGACGATCCTAACCTATTGGAAATCATCTACAAGGTAGAGTTGGGTATCGACGGTGAGGGGATGAACAAGTATGGACTTGATCGAGAAGGATGGCTTCGAAAGAATGGGAGACTAGTTATACCTAATGTTAATGGATTGAGAGATGAAGTGCTTAGAGAGTGTTATCACTCGAAACTGACTATACATCCTAGTGGTTAAAAAATGTATCGAGATATGAAGCAGACCTACTACTGGGAAGGGATGAAGAGAGAAGTTGGGAAGTTTATATCGAAGTGCATGAATTACCAGTTAGTTAAAGCCGAGCAAAAGAAGCTTAGTGATTTGTTACAACCGTTGGAAATTCTCGAATGGAAACGGGAACAAGTCTCAGTGGATTTCATTAATAGTTTACCAAGGATTAGATCGGGTCATGATAGTATTTGGGTGATTGTGGATTGATTGACCAAAAGTGCAGGGTTTATACCAGTCAAGTTGAATAGAACGACAACTAAGTTAGCGGAAATAGTATATAAAGTGCGTAGTGAGATTTCATGGAGTACCTAAATGTATTGTGAGTGACCGAGATCCAATTTTTACTAGTGGGCTTTGGAAGAGCTTATAAGAGGCCTTAGGGTTATATTACATCTCCGTATCGCATACCATCCTCAAACCAATGGTCAAACAGAGAGGGTGAATCATGTATTAGAGGATCTCTTGAGAGCTTTTATATTGGATTTTGGGGGGTTGTGGGATGACCATTTGCATTTGGTTGAGTTCGCATATAATAATAGTTATCAGTCCAGTATTGGTATGGCTCCATTTGAAGCTTTTTACGGGGGTAACTCACCATCATGTTGGTTGGAAACCGGTGAGAAATTTGTGCTTGGGCCAGATGTAATAAGGGAAATTTCAGATAAGATCAAGGTTATTCGAGAACGAATGAAGGCTTCCCAAGATAGGCAGAAGAGTTACACTGATAAAAGACGAAGAGATTTGAAATTCCCCGTTGGCGACTTGGTATTCATCGAGATTTCTCCATTGAAGAGTGTGATTCAGTTTGGTAGGAGAGGTAAGTTAGCACCAAGCTTTGTTGGTCCATTCCCAGTTCTCGAACGAGTTGGGAATTTAGCGTGTAAAGTTGGATTACCAAACAAGATGGCGGGAGTGCACAATGTATTTCATGTTTCTCAGTTAAGGAAGTTTGTGTATGATTCTGGTATGACAATTTCACCATATCAGTTGGATGATATTGAGTTAGAATCCAAGGCAGTTGGAAACCGCATACCGATTAGTGTTGTCGGACACAAAATGAAACAACTTCAAAGGAAGACGGTGAAACTGGTTAAGGTCCAGTGGGGTGATAATGAGAATGACTGTACTTGGAAAACTGAGGAGAGCATAATGAAGTCATGTCTAGAGTTCTTTACTAGGTAATATTTTAATCGCGATATAGTTATTCCCTTGTTAGTAAACCGCAAGCTAGGACAGGCTTGTTGTGTTTAATATATATGTTTGATTGTTCGTAAATGGTTGATAGGCATGCGGGACATTATTGTATGTTTTCTTGGTTAAGGAATTTCGAGGGCAAAATTTCTTAAGGGGTCAGAGTGTAACGATTCGTATTCTACGTATCGGAGGATCGTAGAATATGTGTTTTTTTCCATACGAAGTCATATGGTCATGTAACTTTGGGAAACTGCTATTGGGGTCATTTCCCATATTCACGATTTTTTCCTGATATTAAAATGACCATTTTTCCCTTGGCTAATCTTGTTTCTCCTATAACTTCTGAATGGTAAGGAGTCTTGATTTTGAAACCACTTCCATTAGATTTGGATGATGGTTTCCCATTCCATAGAGTGGTCGCAATAATCAAATAGACTTACCGTTTGAGAGATATGGCTGAAATAAGATTTGAAAGGTGGAAAACAACCTAATTGGGCATAATCAAGTGATTTGCAACTAGGCCATAACCCAATTCAGGATTAGGGTTATGGGAGGGCTGAAAGGAGTTGGAGAATCATCTCCTTTCATTTCTCTAGCGGCCACAAACCTTTCTCAAACCCTAATCACGGTTTCCATCTTCTAAATCTCTCTAATCACTCCCTAATCGCAAATTAATCAAATCTATGTCAAATCAAGCCGGATTAACATCAAATTCGAGGTAGAGCTGCCGAACCACATTGGAATCCAAGCCAAATTAGTAAAAGTTTTAGATCTATCATTTATTATTGGCTAAGGTGAGTGATTAGCAGGTTTATTCACTAATTATGGCTAATTAGGGGTGGTTAGTGATAATTAGCGAATTAATAACTCATAAAAATATGGAAAAAATGCATGAATTATAAAATCATATTTTATGTCACATACATGAATTTGGTTTGATTTGGATTTATTTTGTTAATCCCGGAATTTAGGGGATTAAAGGGAAAATCATGGATTTGGGTATGTTTGATCCAAATTAACAAGTGAAATCGTCATTTTGATGTTTCTGGTTGATTTTTCATGTTACTGTTGCCCATTTGGTATGTTTTATGATTGCATGAGGAAGTTAGAATGGTTGAAAACGCCATTGTTTGGCGAAAATAGCTCACTGGAAAACATGCAGAGTTTCGGTTCGGATAGGAGGAGGAGACCCAAACCGATCCGGATAGGAGGAGGAGACCCGAACTGAACCAGATAGGAGGCCGGACCGGATGGGAGCAAGAGACCCGAACTGAACACCAATTCGACCAAAACCTGAGATGCAAAGGAAGTCCAAGTGGGAAATTATCGCTCAGGATCCAGATGGGAACCAATGAGTTAACTTCAAGAATTGGGCTTTGCTGCAGGACGCGTGCAAAGGAGTTATCAATATCTATAACTTTGGTTCACCATGTAGATGAACCAGATCCAGGGCGAGGTGGACTGGTTGGCCCATACCTAAGAGCCAGGATGGTGCAGACTGGGTAGGGTTATTGACTATAGACCAGGGAGGTGTGGTCATAGCAATAGTTGTACGGTGTCCAGGGCGGTGTAGACCCGTCATAGCCCCAATGGATTTGGTGATCGAAGCAGTGGATATCATATGCTTTACGCACTGAGTGAGAGATGTGAGGATGATTGCTATGTTTGATGTTTACTATCACCATGATACACACACTTCCATTTTACACTATATGTTAGTGTTACCTTAGAGTATTGTACATCTTGTTGTGTTAACTCTTTGGTTGCAAGTCCAGGTTAGGTATAATTACTTATACCTCTTAGTGCTCTATTTAGTTATATAGAATTGCTAACTCTCACACCAGACTTTCATCTGAACCAGAGTTTTATGTCTCTTCTTATTACTCTGGGTCCTCCTAAACGAGCAGACTAGAGGTAGGTTAGGTGGTTATGCACGAGTAGCTGTCCGAAGACGAGCAGGAAGCTTCCACGTACTTTATACATATTCTCTCTGTGTTGTTGCTAGTCACTGCTTTGGGCATTAGTAGTGTACCTCTTTTATTTCCTTTTAGAGACTGTATTTTAAAGTTGTAATAATTGGATATGGAGCTGTATTTTGGATTCCGTTACTCCGATGGATATGGTCTAGTTTTCAACTTATGTACTTTCTCGCCTGTTTTATATCAAGTTTTGTTATTATTATATTTTATTCCATATACTGTGAGATATACTATAGGTTCTTTGGTAATTCGTTGTTCCAACCCTTTTGATGATCTCCCGTGCTAGTCGGGCATTGACACAACGCATTTCGGGGAAATGTCTGATGGTGTGGGGCGGCCATCACAGGTTCCATATAGGATATAGTATTGTAGTTGTCTCTTTTTGACAAAATCTTCTATGACATCTTGAAAGTGTTTGCATTCATCCATGTCGTGCCCAGTTCTTTCATGAAATGAACAAAACTTCTTGAATGTTCGATCACGTTCTATGGGCTCCCTTCGAGTCGATTTCCTTGGCGGGAGTGAGCCTATGATTTCATGGTAGATTTTTTCCAAACTCGTGTTTATCCTCGTATATGAGCCATATTTAGGCCCTCTTTCAAACTAGCTATCTCGTCCTAGGTCGTTTTCATCTTTGTGCTTTCCCTTGTTAGACGGTCCGTCCTTCCTAGTTGCATTGAATTCGAGGGCTTTCCAATCAACTTTTGCATCCTCTTCTCTTAGAAACTTGTCGTCTTTGAAGTAGTATCACTCAAAATTCTGTGTTGGATCTCTCTCTAATGATCTCTTAAATTCGGTATTAACCAGGACTCTAGAAACAACTACCATCAACACCATCGATGAATAAGGTCGGTCAACTACAACCACTGCGGGATGGATAAGGTCGGTCAACTACAACCACTGCGGCATTGAATCTCTTGAAAAAAGTAAGTAGAGATTCTCCATTTTTCTGACATGCTATTGCCAAAGTCATCACATTCTTGGGTCATGCCACTTGGGCTCGTAATTGCCCCATGAACCTTTCAGTCAACCCCGTTAACTACTGACTGAATTGCTTTCCAACTGCCTAAACCACTGAACATCTATATCTAATAAAAAGAGCAGAAAGCACTTGGTCATCACTTCCTCTGATGCATATATCACTTCCATGTTCCTCATGCATCGCATGAGATGGACCACTAGATCTCTCCTTCTATCATAAGATTCCAACACTGGTAATTTAAGGTCCGATGAATTCCTTGAGTTTCTTACATTCAGAGTGAAAGGACTTATTTGCATGCTATCCATGTCCTGGTTCGATAAACCACCATAGATTACTTGTCATATAATCTCAGCGACCTTACTTCCACTATAAAGTAGAATCCTTCAGTCATTCATGCCCGCCGCCAAGGTGTCGACGTTTTCCAAGACTGCGTTATCAGTGAAAGTACCGCAAATCATTAAGTTTGGACCAAGTTGTTTATATTCCTTGAGGTGGTCATTGTCCTCCGTTCATCCATATTCCTTTCTGAAGCATGAGTTCTTTCAATACGCTCTTCATTCCTTGGCTTTGATGCTTGATTCATGCCTATACGCGATGTTGGAGCTTGTGGGATTTCAGAGGAAGTGAGGGGCATGCCAGTCGGATGACCTGGCTGATCTGAATACCCGGTTCAATATTGTTGAGTCGGAACCCCAACTCGCCATGGTCAAGCCGGAGTCTATTTCTAGTTGTGCCGCCGAGTGTTTCGGTGGTGCTGTCTATTCTCTGTGTCCTATTCCAACTCCATGCACCTGAACTCTAGCCTCTCTCAGTTCTGCTAGTACCTCTTGCATCATGTCTTCCTGTTGTTGGAAGCACGCCTGTAATCCACCCATTGCTTCGTACAATTCCTCCCTTGTCAAGTAGATAGAGGGACTTCCAGTGGAAGATGCTTCTTGGCCATCTTCCTCTCTTCCAGTGACATCTGTATGAATAAAGTTATCATATTTATTCCTCTTCAACCTGATAGGAAGCTAAGAATGTTAGCGATCTGATTTCGGTAGAAATTCCAGTAGTGTACCCCCTTCATGCGCGTCAAAATGTTAGCTCGAAAATTGGTTCTTTTAAGTTAAATGCTTGAATACAACAATTTACAAATAATCTCACAGTCACAAAATCACATAATATGCAGTAAATTAAAGAGACACAAAGAATTATAGTGGTTCAGCAATATGCCTACGTCCACTTGCAGTAATCTAATGTTTATATTGTTTGATTAGAATTTACATTTGTTTTACAGTAATAAATATGAAGGGAGAGAAGTGAATCTCATTTTCGGTGAGTTTCTGTGTCCCTAGAGAAAAGAAGATTCCATGAAATGTCTTAAGCTCGTCTATTTATAAGAGTTCCAGAACCCGGCTCAGCCAAGACAAAGTGAAGGCAGACCGATTCGACCAAGACAACATGGCAGCATCTCCAGAGGTTACGGCGTAATAAGTGGATTACGTTTAGGAAGTTGAATAATTCTCTAGAGAACTACCGAAATCTGACTCAGCATAATCCGGCTTGACATAGCCTGTCCAGATTGACCGACCCAGAAATTAGAAGATAAAGTGATAGTGATGATATGATATTTTCGAACCGAAGAACACCAAACTGACTTCACTGACCTGAGGAACATCGAACCGAAGTTTGTTCAAACCAAAGGGAGGTAACAGTTGAAGATGTTGAGTTGAAGTATGTCGAGCTAGGAATTGCCGACCCGTGCTTTGCCGAGCCGGAGTCCAAGTACTCATCCTTTTTTTGAGACTTTGTTACTACAGTTATGGATATTCGAGCTTTCCAATTTGTCCTCAATCTTGAGATCTTTGATAAATGGAAATCTATGATATGACTTCCTTGCATAAAGGCAGGTAAAAACTTACAGATCTGCAAGTGGGAGTCTTATCGAATCAGAGGTGGGAGTCTTACCGATCCGCAAACAACCCAATCAATTTGAGACGCGCTTTTTCCTTTGTATTTTAGGAAGAATGTAACACCCCGAAATTTTAATAACACATTAAAATGATAAATTAAGGAAATTTCAATTTAATATTCAGATTTAAGTAAAATGGACTATGCCATTGCGTTCGTCTTGGAATTTTGGTCAAGATAGACATTTGCTTTGCGCAAAACGGACACCTTATGAAGAAGTTATTAAGCCTTGAAGTTTGTAGGCATATAAGAGAAGACTATATATATAAATTAAATAAATAAATATTCAAAAAAATTCAAAATGACGAAGCAGGAAGCCAAAACGCCGAAATGCCCGATTTTAGGGGTCAACCCAGGGTGTTTGGGGGTTGTGTTGTATATAACGGTGTTGTATACACAATTATATGATTTTTGTTTGATGATAACAACCAAATATATATTATTATATATGTGTTTGTAATTGTACTGTTTCATATACTACACAACATACATGAACATAATATTTCTATTTAAATAAAATACAACTGTACAGAAATCTAAATATTCACAGTATTTTGTTTAAACAGAATATTTTATTTTCAATATCAAACAGTACAAATTTTATACTCCACTATTTGTACATCACTGATATTCTTTTCAATACACTAAATTTAACATACAGTTTCTCTCTACATCACTCACGCTTAGTTATACAGACTCATATTCATATACAGACACTTGTACTGACATTCACTGACACTGTTCTTATTCTAAATTTTCTATCTTCTGTCTTCACAGTCTTCACTGTCAGTCCAGTTTTCACAGCTCTGTCAGTCCATCCTTCATGTTTACCTATCACACAGAAACACACACACAGAGTATCTGGAACAGAAATAATATTTTAAATTCTAGCAGATATATTTTTTTATTTAAAAATTTTTTTTGCCTCAAAATTTTGGTGTGTTTCTCATCATTTTCCATGACTTGATCTGATTCATTTGTGTCTAGTCAGTTTGTATATGTGTAGTACAGGGACAGGAAATCATGTCTGATGGCTGCATATACACACGTGTATAGATATACACGTGTGCACTGCCTCGCCAATCAGCGAGCAACTGAGGAGCAGCCACGTAGACCAACTCAACTCAGTGCATAATAAAACAATGAAAAGTGGTCGAGTATGACATCTAACATGTATGCAGCAAATACAAGTGAAGCCATTTCAAGCCGAGCCAAAAAGTCATCACAACAAGTATTTGTTCATGTTCAAGAAGGCAACAACATTTTCAAGAAATGCAATCTGAAATGATCAACATGATTGAGCAACAGCAATGGTACAAGTTTTTAGGCACAACATTAATGTGAAATCACGTGTAGATGAACACAAGTCAGCATGCACAATGGTGGTTCAGTTCATACACAAGCTTGAAGTCAAAGCAACATGATCAAAGTGTTTTCAGGCATAAGAGTGCAAAACTGTTTTTGTACATGGTGACATGAAGAACAAGTGCATGCTCAAGTATTTATATATATGCAATAATATGTGAATGTTGAAATCAATCAGGTGAACAAAAAATGACCATGAAACAAGGACAGTGCAGTGTGATTCGAATTCAAATAAGGATTGATATTTTAAGAATTCAAAATATGCCTCTTTCAGAAAGATTGGTTTACACTCAGAATCTAGAATGAATTAATAACATGCATGGCAACATAATACAAATCATGGTCGAGCTGTAAGCAATCAATTGTACATGGTGGAGACAGTAAAAGCGTGTTCCAGTCAGACAAAAGGAACAACTTTCAAAGTGAAGGTCGAGCAAAAGTAACCATGCAAGTGTACATGTGTGCAACAACATATGCATGTGTATATACACACAAAACAGAATGGTCGAGAAGAAATGGAAATGCGCATAGCAGCATGAACAAGCAGGAAAACATGAGTGCAACAGGTCAAGTGTTCGAGCATTCCATACGTTTTTTCAAGAAGCTAAAGTGGCAACTATAATATACATGCACACTGGTTAAACATGAGTCAGCATATGCACAACAACAGGGTAGCACAGGTGCAAGGATTGCACAACAGTTTAAAATGAGCAAACAATACTGGATTGCATTATAAATGCAAACTGAATTATGGTAAGGATTTAATAATGCTTAAAATGATTTCCAGATTTTATAATGAAGCAATCTTTGGGAAAGGTTTTAATCTGGTTTCAGAATTTCATTCCAGAAATACATGAGTTTTTTAAGAGAGTCAATCATGGCTCGATCTTATCATGCAAGTGTTTCAAGAAAAATTTCATTCAAATTAATTTCCAGATATTCATCCAAGACAATTTTTTTTTGGGAAGTTTGTAATTGCCTAACTTACATTGAATGATCAGTTTCCAGAAATGATTCAAAGACAATCAAGCAAGTTTTTTTTAAGAGGCAGATTTAATTCAAAACCATAGGCAACATTTCGAAACCGAATTCATTCCAGTAATTATCCAATTTTCATTCAAGATTTCTTTCCAGAAATGGCAGTGTGTTTTCAAGACAGTTTTTAAATCATTTCAAGTATGGCAACAATTTCGAATTGATTCTCAATTATACACTAATGAAAGATTTGGCGAGTTTTTAAACTGTTTTCCAGAAATTCATGGATCATATTCGGCAAGTATCCATGCAGAGAATTATTTCAGAATTGCCCAAGACATTAAAAGCCAAGCAAATTCAAAAGAGGAAACGTGGAATCGAGCAATCAATCAAACCACGTCATAGTATACGAAATCAGAGAACTAGGGTTTGTTTACCCTATAAATAACACCACTTTCCTCATATGCAACTTATCGAAAACCAAATTCACAATTTTAAAAGCAGAAATCAAATTCAGAAATACTAACATAGTTTTCGATCGAGATCAACCCAAATCATTGACGAGCAAGAACAGAGACACACGAAGTTCATCAGAGAATCAATTTTCATCAGCCAACGAAGTCACGATTTGAGGATTTCAAAAACCCTAGTGTGAGCCGCCGCTATTAATCTTTCCCAGAGCAGAAGAGAAATTGGGTCAAGGAAATAAACAAGGGTGGAACCTTTTTGATGATGGCCGGCCTATTTATAAGGGAGAAGGTCTTTCTTTTTAATTTGTTTTATCTCCTTTTAACTCTAGGGTTTTAGATTTTATTTCATTGTTTTATAATCTTATTTTGTAACCGTCTGAACAGTTCCTAGAGTCTGTAAAATTCTAGCAGTTTACTAGAGTCTGTGTAAAAACTAGGGTATACTGGTTACAGGGTTGTAATCAGGGGAAATCTGATCTTGGGGATATCGGTCAGTCTAGGGTTTTGAGCGTAGATTTAGAATAGGAGCAGGGTTTGCGAGTGTACATGGTCTTGTATGCGGGATCTATTCTATCACCTAGTAGAAACCTTAGAAATGCAGCAATAGGCAAGTTTTTGCCGAAGCTGGGTATATCTGTGTGTGATTTATTTTCTGCATTTCCGTTTCTGCTATATTCTGTGATCTATTTATATTATATATCTCGTTAGATTTTTAATTCAGTCAAAAACTGTGATAAACCATATTCACCCCCTCTCTAGGGTTAATCTAGGTCCAACAAGTGGTATCAGAGCTTGGTTTTTGATTAACTCTAGAATCATGTTTTCCCCTTGCTGTCAGTCTTCTAAGAGTCAGTCCAGTGATATTCCATTTATTTTCAATGGAACAGATTTTCAAATTTGGAAATCAAATTTTGAATTATATTTAAAATCTGTTAATTCTGAATATTGGAATATTATTGAAAATATGGGAGACTTGTTAGACAAGAGGAATAAGGTCTTAAATGCTCGCATCATGCATATTATTTATTCCTATCTTGATAATGGTCAATTAAAATTTATCTCTCATTGTTTAACCGCGCAGGATATCTGGAAAACTCTCAACACGTTGTATGGGAAATCTGACAGCTGCTCAAAACCCTCAACTGCCAACTCAGATTCAGATCTGTGCTTAACTGGAGCTATTCATGTCGACTCAGACGATGTGGACTTATCATATGAAGATTTGATATCTCTTTGTAACAATTTAACAAGAACTGTTGATCGTCTCAAACGGAAAAACAAGTCTTTGAAATCTGAAAATTCTGAGTTGACCCACAATAACAATAAGTTGAAATTAAAATTTGAAAACTCTGAGTGTAAGAATTGTTTTAACTTGAAAACCGATTTAGCTCAACTTAATGAAAATTCTAGAAAGACTGAAAATGAATTTTTTATTTTGAAAAATCACGAAGATGAGCTAATTCATAAAAATAACGCTTTGCAGAAGGAGTTGGATAAGGTTAATTTCGAACATGAAATTTTTGAAAAGGAAAATTTGTTAAAATCAGAATCTGCTTTGAAGGAACTTGAAAAAGAAATTGAAAATTTCAAGATTTTTGAAATTGAAAAACAAAAACTCTTTGATTCTGAGATTCCTGAATATAAAGTCAAAATTGAGAAGCTTTTAAATGAGAACGATCTTCTGAAATCCAAAATCAATGATCTTGAGTTGAGTCTGAAACGTTTTTCATCCGGAGAAAAATCTTTGAATATGCTTTTGAATAATCAGTTCTCTCATGGAAATAAAAGAGGTCTCGGTTTTGGAAAAACAAATGAGTTTGAAAAACGGAATTCAATTGATTTTAATTGTCCTTCAAATCACTTTGGAAATGTTTGTTTTGAAAATTTGAACTCTAACATTCTCAAAGGATTTTTATATCAAAAACGTGATGTGAATTTGATTGATAACAAATCATTTAAACAATCTTGGATCCCAAATAAAAATAAAACGGCTTCGACTAAATTCAAACAGGTTTGGGTCCCGAAGGGTACAAAGGTAGATTCGAATGGTTTGTTATACAAACAGGTTTGGGTACCAAAACGTACAAATATAACTGTGAGTGGTTTTACTACTTTTGTTAGACCAATCAATCCTCTTCACAGTTAGGTAACGAAGGAGGCTGAGGGACTGCATAGCTAAAGAAAAATTGGATTCAAACTATTACGTATAACAGAATCATTCACAGTTCCTTAGCCACATCTGTTGAGTTAGAGATTCTGGTTTAAATTGCTTTCAGGTATGATCTCTAAACTCACCTTTGTATATTCTTTCTGCTTTTATTTTCTATATTTATTCCTTCCTCTACCCCTTCTATTTTTCTTCAGCTTTTTTTTGATTTGATTTATCACTGCCATATTTTTTTTCTTTATGAGCTTTATTAACTTCCAATTGTAGAAGTCATGTTTTTTCCTGGAAATTTGCTTCTCTTGAATAAAACTCTAATGTTTTTAATCTCTTCCAGATCTTAAACTCAATCCTGTAAATCTCTGCAATTGTTTTGAAGTTTGCTTTCTGATTCTCTGAATTCATAACAGTGTTGATGCATTAATATCATATCTTGAACACTGTCATTTCGAATTCTAAATTTTTGAAGATCTAAATAATTATTGAAATTTCACACACTTATGCTGTTTTGAGTTTCTTCCAATTCATTTTGGAAATGCTTAAAATATTATACTCATTACAGTACACTGCTTCTTATCATTTGTGATTATTTCAGAAATTTTCAGATTGGCTTGAATATTTTGAATTGTCTTGAATTACAGCGATACATCTAGAAATTCACCTTATATTCATGATCATTATTGTTGAAATTTATTTGTTTGAGATCATCTGAAATTCTTGATATTCTGAACATCACATGCCTCAAAATTTGAAATTATCAATCTTGTGTGACTGATTCATTATATCTCAAAACTTGACATTGATTCAAGTGATTTCAAATAAATTATTTTTTAATTTTTTGGATCATGAATATCTCTTAAATTTGATGTAAATGATCTGAAATTTCTCATGTGCTTGTCAGAAATTGTTTTTGAAAAATTCCTTGAAAAATTTAGGTCTTGAAATTTATTGGTATTTCATGGCTATTTGATTTGAATATCTGTTTGTTTAAAATCATTTGAAATTATTGATTTACTGAATCACACACATGTCTTGAATGTGAAACTAATAATTTGGTGTGATCGATTCATTGAATCTAGAGTTTTTCATATTCCTCAAATGATTTCAAATAAACAGTATTTCTAATCTTGGATCATGAATGATCTTATGTGACCATCCTCTGACAAGTCTGATGTGATATTGTTTTCTGTGCTGCTCTGATACTGTTTCAAATAATTTCTAGTTCTTATCTATAGCTTTGAAAAATGTGCAAATTTGTTAATTCTGTCTGTTTGAGCCTTGTAATTAAAATTTGTTAATAGAGACACCAAGTGGTATCAGAAGCGCTGAATTTTTATGTATATATATTTTTTCTTATCCCTCTTGCTTTGTATAGCTCTTCATATTCCTCTTGTAATTGATTTTCAATTTTAAACTTATTTATTGATTATTCATTGAGAAATTGGAATCAATATCCAAAAGTGAGCTGTATTTATAATTCATCAAAAATATTATCAGAATTTGAAATTGTGATGAATTGTGACTGCAGTATATTTCACAACAAGAGGAAATTTTAGTTAAATTTTTCATGATGGTTGAATATTTATTATAATATCTTTGAACTGGCAATTATTTCACGATCATCTTCATTAGCTATCATCCTTCTGCCATCCGCTATGATTTTATATTAATGTGGAGAGTTAATATTTAAAAAAAAAAATCATTTTGAATAAACAGTGGAAATATTCGTGATGGAAATGTGACTGTGTTGTTATTCAGAATTAGTGATAATTGAAGATTTTCAATGATCCCGGTACAATCGAGCATATTTCATAATATAATTAATTTAGAAATTTATTTCACAGTCCATTTCTCTATCTTCCCCATTTTCTATCATCCATTTTTGGTTTTACATACTGAGGAGTTTTTCTTTTTTGAAACTGAAAATAATAAAAATATAATATTCTTAAGTATTTCTCTAACCTCATTTAAAAATCCAAGCTCTGGTTATGCATGGTTATGAGATTACTTAAAATTTAAGCTGCGACTGACCTCATTTAAAAATCCAAGCTCTGGTTATGCATAGTCAGTGTGCTCTTAAATAAAAAGAAAAAGAAAAAGGAATAAATTAGCTAAATAAATTTTTATATGAAATTCTCCTTGGTGTTTAAAAACCAGCCTATCAATCCATCTTCTAATCTGTGAAATCTGTTAATATCTTATGACGTATTATGATTTGTTGATTGATAGCTATTGGGATTTGAGATTATACGATTTTGTCGCTTAAATTGAATTATTAATTATAGTCCAAACCCGTCACTGTTTTTATGCTTCATCTTATAAATCTTTTTGAAAATTAATTGAAATTCATTTTTATATAACTCTCTTCATTTATATAAATTTCATCGTAAATCCGTCATTCTCTGCAATGTGAAATATGCCACTAGTTCTCAGTTTATTATGATTTTTGTTTGACTGATTGAGATTTATGATGGTCATTCTTCCTCTTAAGCTGAAATTATATTTTTAGTCGTTTTTCACCTGTATTTTAAACTCTGTATCCTTTTGATGATAACAAAAGGGGGAGAATGGATTAGATTTTGATTTATGAGTGAATATTTTATAAATATTTTTATTTGTTGAAAATTTATTCATTTCACTCATGCACAGTTATAGGGGGGACTTTCTGGTGTAGGGAGAGCATTCAAATAGGGGGACTAATATATATTTAAGTTTTTTTTTCAAACACATTTATGCTCAAAATCTTATATTTGTTTGTCATCATCAAAAGGGGGAGATTGTTGTATATAACGGTGTTGTATACACAATTATATGATTTTTGTTTGATGATAACAACCAAATATATATTATTATATATGTGTTTGTAATTGTACTGTTTCATATACTACACAACATACATGAACATAATATTTCTATTTAAATAAAATACAACTGTACAGAAATCTAAATATTCACAGTATTTTGTTTAAATAGAATATTTTATTTTCAATATCAAACAGTACAAATTTTATACTCCACTATTTGTACATCACTGATATTCTTTTCAATACACTCAATTTAACATACTGTTTCTCTCTACATCACTCACACTTAGTTATACAAACTCATATTCATATACAGACACTTGTACTGACATTCACTGACATTGTTCTTATTCTAAATTTTCTATCTTCTGTCTTCACAGTCTTCACTGTCAGTCCAATTTTCACAGCTCTGTCAGTCCAGCCTTCATGTTTACCTATCACACAGAAACACACACACAGAGTATCTGGAACAGAAATAATATTTTAAATTCTAGCAGATATGTTTTTTATTTAAAAAAATTTTTGCCTCAGAATTTGGTGTGTTTCTCATCATTTTTCATGACTTGATCTGATTCATCTGTGTCTAGTCAGTTTGTATATGTGTAGTACAGGGACAGTAAATCATGTCTGATGGCTGCATATACACACGTGTATAGATATACACGTGTGCACTGCCTCGCCAATCAGCGAGCAACTGAGGAGCAGCCACGTAGACCAACTCAACTCAGTGCATAAGAAAACAATGAAAAGTGGTCGAGTATGACATCTAACATGTATGCAGCAAATACAAGTGAAGCCATTTCAAGCCGAGCCAAAAAGTCATCACAACAAGTATTTGTTCATGTTCAAGAAGGCAGCAACATTTTCAAGAAATGCAATCTGAAATGATCAACATGATTGAGCAACAGCACTGGTACAAGTTTTCAGGCACAACATTAATGTGAAATCACGTGTAGATGATCACAAGCCAGCATGCACAATGGTGGTTCAATTCATACACAAGCTTGAAGTCAAAGCAACATGATCAAAGTGTTTTCAGGCATAAGAGTACAAAATTGTTTTTGTACATGGTGACATGAAGAACAAGTGCATGCTCAAGTATTTATATATATGCAACAATATGTGAATGTTGAAATCAATCAGGTGAACAAAAAATGACCATGAAACAAGGACAGTGCAGTGTGATTCGAATTCAAATAAGGATTGATATTTTAAGAATTCAAAATATGACTCTTTCAAAAAGATTGATTTACACTCAGAATATAGAATGAATTAATAACATGCATGGCAACATAATACAAATCATGGTCGAGCTATAAGCAATCAATTGTACATGGTGGAGATAGCAAAAGCGTGTTCCAGTCAGACAAAAGGAACAACTTTCAAAGTGAAGGTCGAGCAAAAGTAACCATGCAAGTGTACATGTGTGCAACAACATATGCATGTGTATATACACACAAAACAGAATGGTCGAGAAGAAATGGAAATGCGCATAGCAGCATGAACAAGCAGGAAAACATGAGTGCAACAGGTCAAGTGTTCGAGCATTCCATACGTTTTTTCAAGAAGCTAAAGTGGCAACTATAATATACATGCACACTGTTTAAACATGAGTCAGCATATGCACAACAACAGGGTAGCACAGGTGCAAGGATTGCAAAGCAATTTAAAATGAGCAAACAATACTGGATTGCATTATAAATGCAAACTGAATTATGGTAAGGATTTAATCATGCTTAAAATGATTTCCAGATTTTATAATGAAGCAATTTTTAGGAAAGGTTTTAATCTGGTTTCAGAATTTCATTCCAGAAATACATGAGTTTTTTAAGAGAGTCAATCATGGCTCGATCTTATCATGCAAGTGTTTCAAGAAAAATTTCATTCAAATTAATTTCCAGATATTCATCCAAGACAATTTTTTTGGGAAGTTTGTAATTGCCTAACTTACATTGAATGATCAGTTTCCAGAAATTATTCAAAGACAATCAAGCAAGTTTTTTTTAAGAGGCAGATTTAATTCAAAACCATAGGCAACATTTCAAAACCGAATTCATTCCAGTAATTATCCAATTTTCATTCAAGATTTCTTTCCAGAAATGGCAGTGTGTTTTCAAGACAGTTTTTAAATCATTTCAAGTATGGCAACAATTTTGAATTGATTCTCAATTATACACTGATGAAAGATTTGGCGAGTTTTTAAACTGTTTTCCAGAAATTCATGGATCATATTCGGCAAGTATCCATGCAGAGAATTATTTCAGAATTGCCCAAGACATTAAAAGCCAAGCAAATTCAAAAGAGGAAATGTGGAATCGAGCAATCAATCAAACCACGTCATAGTATACGAAATCAGAGAACTAGGGTTTGTTTACCCTATAAATAACACCACTTTCCTCATAGGCAACTTATCGAAAACCAAATTCACAATTCTAAAGAGCAGAAATCAAATTCAGAAATACTCACATAGTTTTCGATCGAGATCAACCCAAATCGTTGATGAGCAAGAACAGAGACACACGAAGTTCATCAGAGAACCAATTTTCATTAGCCAACGAAGTCACGATTTGAGGATTTCAAAAACCCTAGTGTGAGCCGCCGCCATTAATCTTTCCCAGAGCAGAAGAGAAATCGGGTTAAGGAAATAAACAAGGGTGGAACCTTTTTGATGATGGCCGGCCTATTTCTAAGGGAGAAGGACTTTCTGTTTAATTTTTTTATCTCCTTTTAACTCTAAGGTTTTAGATTTTATTTCATTGTTTTATAATCTTATTTTGTAACCGTCTGAACAGTTCCTAGAGTCTGTAAAATTCTAGCAGTTTACTAGAGTCCGTGTAAAAACTAGGGTATACTGGTTACAGGGTTGTAATCAGGGGAAATCTGATCGTGGGGATATCGGTCAGTCTATGGTTTTGAGCGTAGGGTTAGAATAGGAGCAGGGTTTGCGAGTGTACATGGTCTTGTATGCGGGATCTGTTCTATCACCTAGTAGAAACCTTAGAAATGCAGCAGTAGGCAAGTTTTTGCCGAAGCTGGGTATATCTGTGTGTGATTTATATTCTGCATTTCCGTTTCTGTTATATTCTGTGATCTGTTTATATTATATATCTCGTTAGATTTTTAATTCAGTCAAAAACTATGATAAACCCTATTCACCCCCCCTCTAGGGTTAATCTAGATCCAACAGGTTGACCTCGGGGTCGACACCCTAAAGGGGGGTTGATCGCCCTACACAGATCTGGGCAGGTTCGCTTTTCTGAATGTGGACTCTTTTCTTGACCTGGTTTGTTGCTTTTAAGCTATAAAAAGGACCCTAAACCTAGTCTTATTCAGCTGAAAAATAATGGTGGAAGCAAGGCTCTGCTGCAACTTCAATTAAATTGCCTATTCATCTACAAAATCAAGTTTAAAAAGATTCAAGCGTTTAAACTATAGATATGAGAATCAACACCAACAGTTTCTTTTCTATCTTCTAAAATCCAAACACGGTGAGTTAGTTACTTTTAAATTTAAATGATTAAAAGTAAACGTGATATGACTGTAAGACCCCGTATTTTCTATTCACGTTATAATAATTAATCCTAGAATACTTAATTTAAAATGTAAGAATTAATGGAAACGCGTTGCGTTATTGTGTTCGTCTCAGAATTCTGGTTGAGATAGAGTCCGAGTTTGCGTAAATTGGACTTCGTATGAAGAAGTTATGGCTGTCGGAAGTTTTAGAAATTCAAATAAATTCAAATAGTTCGAAAACGAGTTCAAAATTCAAACAGAAGCCAGAAGCGGGCTGGGCGGGAAAATTCCCGCCCAGGTAGGTCGACCAGGGGGTCGATCGTAGTGTCGACCTTCCCCCCTAGAGGTCGACCTTAAGGTCGACCTGGCCCCTGGCCAGATCTGAAATTTGAACGACTGCTGACTCGCTGTTGAGTTACTAGGGTTTCTAGATGGTCCTGATCAGGTCTGAGTGGCTGTGATTAACCCTAGGTTCATCTGACGGCTATAATCAAACTGAAATTCTATATAAACAACTCAATGCCTAACCTAAAAACACACAGAAAAATAAACCTAGAACTGAAATGCCGTCAGTAGAAGACTTGGAGTAGCCGTCACCATTTCCAATTCAAAGACGAGTTAAAGAACTTGAATCAAAAATCAAATTAAAGCGAGTCTAATTCAACGATCTTCTTCAAAGGAGCGCATCTCCAATTTCGGAATTCAGATTTCAGAACACAAGAATTCTTTTTAGTTTGTAAGTTAGTTGTTACGCAGATTTAAACATTCCTTTCGACTGAATTCATGACATGTTGTAATTGGAATATAGTACGATGATTAAGTATAAGATTTGATCATCTTAAAATATCGTTGTAATTAATCATGTCTATATGCTTGTGGTGATGAACATGTTGTATATTTCATGTCTATATGCTTATGGCGATGAACATGTTGTATATTTCTTGTCTATATGCTTGGGTGATGTACAACATTGTATGTTATTACGATTGGGTAAAGAACATATTATGCCAACAAAATGGTGAAACATGTCATGTTGAAATTTGATGGTTATTTGCAAGTCTAGGATCTAAATCACATGCCTACATGTAGATTAACATTCATGAATAGTTAGAACCATGTCAAGTTGAATCTATTTATGTTGTAAAAAGTTGGAATTGCAATCCTCTTATGTTTAACACACATAAGTTATCATGCTAAGTTGCAATTTAAAAATGGTTAGAGTAGCTTTCTTATGTTTTGACTACATAAGTTAGTATGTTAAATTGCGGTTTAAATCTTGTTTATGTGTTAAACCTCCATGTTAGACCCATATCAAGTTTACATGACTCAGTCACAAGTTCACCTTTACCTGTTTAGTTGAGATAATGATACTTCTATGTCAAGTTACATGTGATAAGTTTAATGTATGCTATTTTATGTTTATGTCATGTTCCTTGATTTTTACCCCTTTTTGTTTATGGGTTTGGGCTAATTTGTTAGCCCAACATTTTATGTAATTCATACATACGTTCTACGGGGATAACGAGGAGTTAACATAAAAATTCATGGCATAGGATTGTTCGTAAATGGTATACGTGATATACCATTTATTGTGAGCAACATTTGAAAAGATAATTATGGCATGAGTAAATTAAAATTAATTTACATAAAGAAATTTGACATATATAGAAAAATATGAATTTAGAAAAGACGAATATGCTTAACACGAGGTTAGACCGAGTTGTGGTGTAAATCTGCCTGGAACCGACCGGCATATCCAATAAATACAACAAGACCTGTCTAATGTGGGTGGTTAGTGCATCAAGCCCAAAAAGAACCTGAGGTTAGACTGAGTTGTGGTATAAATCTTCCCGGAACCGACCGGCATATCCAGTGACCACAACAAGACCTATCTACTGTGAGTGGTTGGTGCTTTAAATTAAAGCTAAGTCAGGATTGGTTGGGTTAAGTAAATTAGGAAAACACTTAACCGATTCAACATGTTAACTAAAATGAATGGGCTGGGTTAGGTAAACTTGGACACTTAACCAAATAAACATGTTGATTTGAAAACCCTAGTAACGGGGACCCATTTCAGCAGTAACCCACATAGATGTACCATGGTACCCTGAAACTAGGCAGGGTGGGGCACGATTACTGGGCTGAATTATAAGCGGTCAAAACATCGGCTGTTGGTGGGCCAGTGTAGGTTCCGACGGAGTATGGGCATGCACGTACTCCGAAGTGGAAAAAAATCAGGCACTGGGCATCAGTAGTGTACTCTGTGCATCTTGAATCGTGTCGGGTTGCCACCAGGGGGACTGATACACCCCATGGTGGGACCAACACAGGTGACTACAATCAAGCGGGGCCGAAGGACACAGGACTTGAATACATGCGAGTAGGAGCCGATCATTTAGGGGATCGTTTGTTGTAAACACGTGATCTGGTTGAACCAATGGTTAAGTAGGTGCAAAGACTATAGTAATGGATGCGATCACACGTCCCTCTTATCTTATATTAGAGTATTGTCCTATGTTCTGTTATCACCGTCATGATCCCTTTTCTTGTTTAAATACTAGTAACCACTGAACTTACCGGACTTATTGTCTGACCCGTTTCCTTTCGTCTTCTTTCCTTCCGTTCCCCCCCCCCTCAGGTCCACAGGGAGGAAATACTCCAGCTTAATCAAACTCTTTACAAGCTTCAAGAAAGTAGATGTATGACTTGGACTCTCTTGCATTGGCTATGGCTTTGGATATGATCCTTGGGGATTTATGCATTTTTACTTTTTGGTTTATGCTTCTTTATTGAATAATCAAGACATAAATTATGGTGTAATGTTTTGAAGTTGTTTTGAGATAATTTGATGTAATGCTTTTGTATTGAACTACGTATGAAATAAATATTTGGATTCCGCTTCTTAAATTTATTTGTCTTGTAAATTTTTCTATGTCTTGTACCTATAACTCTCCACCAAAGTTAAGGCATTCCCTTTATGAGTGACCTTAATGGAGGTGGGGTGTTTCACTTGGTATCAGAACAAAGGTTTACCAGATTAGATAAGAATTTTTGAAAAACTATTTTCAAAAGAAATATAAAGAAGCATTTTACAAGGAAAAGTGTCGTTTCAAAATTTAAAAAGGCATAATACCCAAAGCCATATGCACTATCTTTCTATCCTTCTTTTTGAATCTTTTCTTTTTCGTTTCAGCATGTCTGGGAATCTTAACCTTCCAGAGGGTGTGCCAATACCTGGCTGGTTCAGGAGGTACTTAGAGGCTAGGGCCAACGATGCAGGCCCAACAGATATTCCTCCTCCAGCTGCAGCGGTTCCTCCTCCTCCTCCTCCTCCTCGTGCAAATGCTTTCTCAAAGATCTGTAGAGATTTTAGGGCCATGGGTGGAAAGGATTTTAGGGGGACTTAATTATTCGTAGAAGCAAGGAACTGGCTCAAAGAAACTGAGGATCTGTTCGTTATCTTCGAGGTGGACGATAGACAAAAGATACAGTTGGCAGTGTGGTTGCTCAAAGACTAAGCTTCCTATTGGTGGGAAGTCACTAACGCTGAGAGGCCGGTTGAAACATGGATGGATTTCAGAATAAGGTTTGAGATGAAATTCCTCTCACAAGCTGAACGAAGTTTACAGCTAGAAAAGTTCTTATCTCTTAAGCAAGGAAGTATGACGGTCAAGGAGTACGTCAATCAATTCAATCAGCTGGCCCGGTTTGGACTGGACTTAGTGAATACTCCTCATAAGAAGGCTCTCCGTTTTGTCAAGGGATTGAATGAGCCACTTCACAGCTTGGCTATGACCCACATACCTATGGGGGCTACTTACGAAAGGTTAGTGGACATGGCACTCTTAAATGAGGAAGACAAGAGCAAGAATGAGGCAAAAGCAAAAGTGCCTCAAGATAAGAAGGGGGAAGGGTCACAGAACAAGAAGGCTGATCCAAAGAAAGGCGGGAAGAACAACAAACCCAGTGAAAAGAGAAAGTGTAATTTCTGTCGCATTCCTGGACATCTGGTCAAAGACTGCAGGAAGAAGAAAAGGAAGATGGGTGGCTGTTTCCACTGTGGTGAGACATGACACATGGCTAGGGCTTGCCCAAAGAAGCAAGGGCAGGGAGCTGGACCTTCTTCGGGAGGACAAGTTCACGCTCTCACAGCACCTCCGCAAGAACGAGGTAGAAATATTTCTGTTGAAAGTTTAGTCTATCTTTTTGATCATCCTATTCGTACATTGTTTGATTCTGGTGCATCACACTCATTTGTATCTGCTGATTAAGTCGAATCTCTGCACCTAGACACTAGTTCAGTAGAGGATCCCTTGGTTGTTTCAAATCCAATCGGGGGCTCAGCTTATTTGTCAATGGTTTGTTTGGATTTGAAAATATCTATTCTAAGTGTTGAGTTTAGGTGCAATGCCTATGTTTTGGGCTTCACGGGCTATGGATTGATTCTAGGCATGGATTGGCTATCCAGTAATGGTGCCATCCTCGACTATGAAAAAAGAGTGGTTAGACTCCTGACTCGCCTTGGTAATACTCTTGAAATTTCTTGCAATCCCCTGAACTCTGTTATGCTAAGCTATGTAGAATCTCTTAATGCGTCTGTTGAGGACTTGCAGTCTGTAAAGGTAGTCCGTGAATATTCTGATGTGTTTGAAGAGGTAAAGGGTTTACCCCCAAAGCGGGAGATAGACTTCCGCCTATACCTCGTTAACAATGCAAAGCCTGTTGCTTTACCCGTTAGGCATATGGCCCTAAGGGAGAGAAAGAAGCTCAGCAAGAAAATCAAAGAGCTGCTTGAAAAGGGGTTCATAAGACGGAGTATTTCTGAATGGGGTGCTGCGGTAGTGTTCGCAACCAAAGCTGATGGTTCGCTCCGCTTGTGCGTTGATTATAGGGAGCTAAACAAGCTGACCAAGAAGAATAGACACCCACTCCCAAGAATAGATGATTTGTTTGATCAGCTTGTAGGTGCATCGGTTTTCTCCCAGTTATATTTAGCTACCGGGTTTCATCAGCTAAGGGTGGCTGAAGACAACATTGATAAGACCGCATTCAGAACTCCCGATGGTTTCTTCGAGTGGCTTGTCATGCCCTTCGGCTTAACAAACACACTCACTTACTTCGTGGATTTAATGAGCAGGGTGTTCCGAGAGTTCCTCAATAAGTTTGTGGTAGTCTTCGTAGACGATATTTTGATCTTCTCAAAGAATGAGGAAGAACATGCTCAACATCTAAAGGAAGTCATGGATACCCTCCGGGCACATCAGTTGAAGGCGAAATTCTCCAAATGCCATTTCTGGAGAGAATAAGTTAGGTTCCTTGGACATGTGGTGTCCAAAGAGGGGATAGTTGTGGACCCCGCGAAAGTGGTTGCCGTGCAAGATTGGAAGGTTCCTCGAAACGCAACCGAAGTCCGAGGTTTTCTCGGGCTAGCAGGCTTTTATCGAAAGTTCATCAAAGATTTTGCAAAAATCTCAGCTCCACCAACAAGATTGACAAAGAAGAACCTAGCTTTCAATTGGGACTTGGATTGCGATATTGCTTTCCAACGTTTGAAAAGGTATCTAACAACAGTCCCATTTCTGACATTGCCTAATGGAAGCAAGATGTTTATAGTATACACAGATGCATGCGGAATGGGACTAGGTGTTGTTCTGATGCAAGAAGGGAAGGTAGTGACTTATGGTGGAAGACAGTTGAAAGTACATGAGAAAAACTACCCGACCCACGACCTAGAGTTGCCAGCCATCGTTTTTGCGCTTAAGTCTTGGCGCCATTATCTCCTAGGTGAGAAATTTGAACTGTTTACTGACCATAAATCGTTGAAATACCTATTCTCGTAGAAAGATCTCAACTTGAGGCAGCAAAGGTGGATGAAGTTCCTCGCCTCGTACGATTTTGAGATTTCCTACACTCCTGGCAATGGCAATGCAGTAGCAGACGCCTTAAGTAGAAAGAAGCTAACCTTAAGCCCTCTCTTCTTGGAAAGGCAAAACTTGGAGTTCATAACAAGCTTTAACTTCAGACCCTCCACTGACTTTGTACCCGGCTTGCTAGCAACATTAGAAGTGCGACCAACTCTATTAGACTCAATCGGAGCCGCGCAAAGAGAAGACCCTCAGCTAGCCGAAGTAATGGACAAATTAATTAGGGGTGAGACTTCTAGTCACCTCAATAGATACTCCATGGATGCCTAGGGCTGGTTGAGACAAGATGGAAGACTATGTGTCCCACAGGCAAGGGGCTTGGTAACGACGGTTCTAGAAGAGGCACACCATTCCAAGCTGACCATACGCCCAGGCGGAGACAAAATGTACAAAGATATCAAAAGAGTTTTCTTTTGGAATGGCATGAAGAAAGACGTAGCTGAATTTGTTTCTAAATGTTTAATATGCCAACAAGTCAAGGCGGAGCAGAAGAAGCCTGGTGGTCTGCTCCATCCTCTAGAGATCCCACAGTGGAAATGGGATAGCATCTCAATGGACTTTATAGATGGGTTTCCCAGGTCAAGAAGGGGCAATACTAGCATTTGGGTAATAGTGGGCTGGCTCACAAAAAGCGCCCACTTTATACCCGTCAAGAGTAGAAGGACTGCCTCATCTCTAGCATCCATATATCTTAAGGAGATAGTTCGACTCCATGGGATACCCTCCAGCATAGTGAGTGATCGAGACCCTATCTTCATGAGCGAGTTTTGGAAGAGTTTACAAGAGGCTGTAGGCACACAGTTATGCTTAAGCACGGCCTATCACCCTCAAACTGGTGGCCAGACGGAAAGAGTCAACAGAGTATTAGAAGACCTCTTGAGGTTATGCATTATTGACTTCGAAGGTACATGGGAGGATCATCTACCTTTGGTGGAATTCGCTTACAACAATAGCTACCAAGCCACCATAGGCATGGCGCCTTTCGAAGCTTTATATGGAAGATCATGCAAGTCACCAACTTGCTGGTGGGAGTCAACAGACAAGCTCATACTTGGACCAGACATGATTAGGGAGACTTCAGAGAAAGTAGACTTGATACGAAGAAGAATGAAGACTGCCCAAGATAGACAAAAGTCCTACGCAGACAAAAGAAGAACTAACCTTGAGTTCGAAGTTGGAGACAAGGTGTTTCTTAAAGTATCTCCTTTGAGGAACGTTATTCGCTTTGGATCCGTAGGAAAGTTAGCACCAAGATTTGTAGGGTCGTTCCCTATCATCGAGAAGATTGGCAAGATGGCTTATAGGGTACAGTTGCCCGAAAGATTTGCCGGGATTCATAATGTCTTTCATGTCTCTCACCTGTGGAAGTGCTTACACGAGTCTGCGTAAGTGGTAGAACCAAGTATGCTAGAAGAAGTTGAAGTTGAACGATAAGAAACTGTGAGAAGAGTTCCAACCCGTATCTTGGGAACAGAAGTCAGAAAGCTACGCAACCGTGAAGTTAAGCTCGTCAAGGTTCAATAAAGCGACGCCGAGGAAGCCGCGACTTGGGAAACTGAGGACCGTATACGCGTAACCTACCCTTTTCTTTTTGAGGGTACGTTTTTAATCTCTTTTTCCCCAAGTTTATGCTCGTATCTATCTTTTTAGGTATATCTTCTCGATCCTATCCTTTATCCTTAGGTAGGAACCTATTTGGATGTAAACATGTAATTGAAACATGTTATGATTGATGGTTACAAGTGGTTGCTAGTGGATGCCTATACACACATTAGGTACTAGATCGGCTCAGTCACTTCCATATTGCATATGCATATATGTATTGGTTTATGGATTAAAACTTGATGTGTTATCATATATACGTTGCATTTGTATGAATGGTTTTGCACTCATGTAAGAAATTTTGAGTAGGAAAATTTGCATTCATAATGGACTCATGGCACTGATATAATTTTCATTAAGGAGGTCAACTGAATCAGTAGACCGCCTGATTTTGCATTAGATAAGGACATATACACACACTATGCATACGATCATGAAGCATTAGAAATCTTTTAAGGACATTGGACGCCTGTGTTTGATGGTTGAGTAGATGGTTGATTTGATGGTAGGATATAAGTTCTTCTCGACTTGGAGATTTCGGGGACGAAATCCTAAAAGGAGGGGAGAATGTAACACCCCGTATTTTCTATTCACGTTATAATAATGAATCCGAGAATACTTAATTTAAAATGTAAGAATTAAGGGAAACAGTTGCGCCATTGTGTTCGTCTCGTAATTCTGGTTGAGATAGAGTCTGAGTTTGCGTAAATTGGACTTCGTATGAAGAAGTTATAGCTGTCGGAAGTTTCAGAAATTCAAATAAATTCAAACAGCTCGAAAACGAGTTCAAAATTCAAACAGAAGCCAGAAGCGGGATGGGCGGGAAAATTCCCACCCAAGCATGTCGACCAGGGGGTCGACCCTAGTGTCGACCTCCCCCCTAGAGGTCGACCTGGCCCCCGGCCAGATCTGAAATTTGAACGACTACTGACTCGCTGCTGAGTCACTAGGGTTTCTGGATGGTCCTGATCAGGTCTGAGTGGCTTTGATTAACCCTAGGTTCATCTGACGGCTATAATCAAACTGAAATTCTATATAAACAACTCAATGCCTAACCTAAAAACACACAGAAAAATAAACCTAGAACTGAAATGCCGTCAGTAGAAAACTTGGAGTAGTCGTCCCCATTTCCAATTCAAAGACGAGTTAAAGAACTTGAATCAAAAATCAAATTAAAGCGAGTCTAATTCAACGATCTTCTTCAAAGGAGTGCATCTCCAATTTCAGAATTCAGATTTCAGAACGCAAGAATTCTTTTTAGTTTGTAAGTTAGTTGTTACGCAGATTTAAACATTCCTTTCGACTGAATTCATGACATGTTGTAATTGGAATATAGTACGATGCTTATGTATAAGATTTGATCATCTTAAAATATCGTTGTAATTAATCATGTCTATATGCTTGTGGCAATGAACATGTTGTATATTTCATGTCTATATGCTTATGGCGATGAACATGTTGTTTATTTCATGTCTATATGCTTGGGTGATGTACAACATTGTATGTTATTACGATTGGGTAAAGAACATATTATGCCAACAAAATGGTGAAACATGTCATGTTGAAATTTGATGGTTATTTGCAAGTCTAGGATCTAAATCACATGCCTACATGTAGATTAACATTCATGAATAGTTAGAACCATGTCAAGTTGAATCTATTTATGTTGTAAAAAGTTGGAATTGCAATCCTCTTATGTTTAACACACATAAGTTATCATGCTAAGTTGCAATTTAAAAATGGTTAGAGTAGCTTTCTTATGTTTTGACTACATAAGTTAGTATGTTAAATTGCGGTTTAAATCTTGTTTATGTGTTAAACCTCCATGTTAGACTCATATCAAGTTTACATGACTCAGTCACAAGTTCACCTTTACCTGTTTAGTTGAGATAAAGATACATCTATGCCAAGTTACATGTGATAAGTTTAATGTATGCTATTTTATGTTTATGTCATGTTCCTTGATTTTTACCCCTTTTTGTTTATGGGTTTGGGCTAATTTGTTAGCCCAACATTTTATCTGATTCATACATACGTTCTACGGGGATAACGAGGGGGAAACATAAAAATTCATGGCATAGGATTGGTTGTAAAATGGTATACGTGATATACCATTTATTGTGAGCAACATTTGAAAAGATAATTATGGCATGAGTAAATTAAAATAAATTTACATAAAGAAATTTGACATATATAAAAAAATATGAATTTAGAAAAGACGAATATGCCTAACCTGAGGTTAGACTGAGTTGTGGTGTAAATCTGCCCGGAACCAACCGACATATCCAGTAACCACAACAAGACATGTCTAATGTTGGTGGTTAGTGCATCAAGCCCAAAAAGAACCCGAGGTTAGACTGAGTTGTGGTGTAAATCTGCCCGGAACCGAACGGCATATCCAGTGACCACAACAAGACCTGTCTAATGTGAGTGGTTGGTGCTTTAAATTAAAGCTAAGTTAGGATTGGTAGGGTTAAGTAAATTAGGAAAACACTTAACCGATTCAACATGTTACCTAAAACGAATGGGCTGGGTTAGGTAAACTTGGACACTTAACCAAATAAACATGTTGATTTGAAAACCCTAGTAACGGGGATCCATTTCATCAGTAACCCACATAGATGTATCATGGTACCCTGAAACTAGGCAGGGTGGGGCACGATTACTGGGCTGAATTATAAGCGGTCAAAACGTCGGCGGTTGGTGGGCCAGTGTAGGTTCCGATGGAGTATGGGCGTGCACGTACTCCGGAGTGGAAAAAAATCAGGCACTGGGCATCAGCAGTGTACTCTGTGCATCTTGAATCGTGTTGGGTTGCCACCAGAGGGACTGATACACCCCATGGTGGGACCAACATAGGTGACTACAATCAAGCGGGGCCGAAGGACACAGGACTTGAATACATGCGAGTAGGAGCCGATCAATTAGGGGATCGTTTGTTGTAAACACGTGGGCTGGTTGATCCAATGGTTAAGTACGTGCAGAGACTATTGTAATGGGTGCGATCACACGTCCCTCTTATCTTATATTAGGGTATTGTCCTATGTTCTGTTATCACTGTCATGATCCCTTTTCTTGTTTGAGTACTAGTAACCACTGAACTTACCAGACTTATTGTTTGACCCGTTTCCTTTCGTCTTCTTTTCTTCCGTTCCCCCCTCAGGTCCACAGGGAGGAAATACTCCAGCTTAATCAGACTCTTTACAAGCTTCAAGAAAGTAGATGTATGACTTGGACTCTCTTGCATTGGCTATGGCTTTGGATATGATCCTTGGGGATTTATGCATTTTTACTTTTTGGTTTATGCTTCTTTATTGAATAATCAAGACATAAATTATGGTGTAATGTTTTGAAGTTGTTTTGAGAGAATTTGATGTAATGCTTTTGTATTGAACTACGCATGAAATAAATATTTGGATTCCACTGCTTAAATTTATCTGTCTTGTAAATTTTTCTATGTCTTGTACCTATAACTCTCCACCAAAGTTAAGGCATTCCCTTTGTGAGTGACCTTAATGGAGGTGGGGTGTTTCAATGACTATGATTTGGATTTGTTATAAATTGTGAATCTATGACATTCTTGGATCTTAAATGTTATCATGCTAGATTTACCTATATAAATTTAATTCATTTGTGGTCAATTTATCATGTCATGCTAGAACTACCTTTATAGATCTGATTCGTTTGCTGTTAATTTATCATGTCATGCTAGATCTACTTTTATAGATCTAATTCGCTTATGGTTAATTTATCATCTCATGCTAGATCTACCTTTATAGAGCTAATTCGCTTGTGGTTAATTTATCATGTCATGCTAGATCTACCTTTATAGATCTAATTTGCTTATGGTTAATTTATCATGTCACGCTAGATCTACCTTTATAGATCTAATTCACTTGTGGTTAATTTATCATGTCATGTTAGATCTACCTTTATATATCTAATTCGCTTGTGGTTAATTTATCATGTCATGCTAGATCTACCTTTATAGATCTAATTTGCTTGTGATTAATTTATCATGTCACATTTGTGGTTCTTAAACATTACCATGCTACATCTACCTTTATAGATCTAATTCGCTTGTGGTTAATTTATCATGTCACGTTTGTGGATCTTAACATTTATCTATGTGGCTAAGTTGGATCTGTCATTATTTGGACAGTTAAAACCTTGCTTAGATCTAATTCTACATCTAGATCATCTTGTACCTATCATGTGGTGATTAGTTTAGATCTATCATTAATTGGACATATGAATCCTTATTTACTCATGCCTATTATGACATCCTTAGTATGTTAGATCTATTTTTATTATCACATGCTCACCAGATCTATTTTTATATGTCCACCCTATCACTATGCCAATTACATGTATATGCCACTTTTTTTAAAATAACCACTATTGTCATCTCTCCCTTTTATTGTTTATGGCTAGGCTACTTTCTAGCCTAGGCACGACGCCAAATATATGTGAATGCGTTAGTTAGGAAACGGGAGAAAACATTAGAATTTGCACAACTTGAATGACAAATATGAATTTGGACATATAATCCATTATGAATATAATTGGGTAAATGGGCATGAACACCTATAAAGACCTAGGTATAATTAATTGGTTAATAATTAAAGTCTAGGATTACAGTAATTAGAAAACTGTAATGGCACTTATGACACGAGGTTAGATTGCATTTGTGGTGGAAGTCTGCCCGGACCCGACCTGCATATCCAGCAACCGCAAAGGTTGAATCTAATGCGAGGGGTCTAAGTGCACAAATACGAGACGAGCTCAGACACGAGGTTAGGCCCAACTTGTGGAAGAAGTCTACCCGGACCCGACCGACCGACACATCCAGCATCCACAAGTTGTAGGCCTAATGTGGGAGGTCTAGCCCATTATAAGCATAAATGGACATGGTAATGAATTACAATGAACAAGGAAGGATAGTAACCTATTATCATTAATTACTCTAATAAAGAATGTTATATAATAGGTAGGCTTGTCCTAGGGACAAGTGGAAATTATAACATATGTTATAATAAAAAGGAAAGGAAGTTTATTAGTAAACCTTAGTTTAGAAAACTAATTTAATAAGTAAACAACGTCAAGTTGTAGTAATATGTTAAACAGAAAACAAGTGAACTGAGATGAAGTATACTTAATTACATATTAAGTAAGACACGTTATTGTAACTATGGAATCAGACAATGAATAATACAAAGGGATTGTAAGATTACTTCCATTAATTACAATCCAAGGGTGAAAGATTGTAAGATTACTTCTGTTAATTACAATCTAAAGAGTAACATGTAATGGGGCTTATTAATGAACTTAAATGGATTAAGATGTATTTATACGAAATTAATAAGCAAGTGGAATTTTGGCAAGTGAAAAGAAGTCAATGTGAATGGGGATAACCTGTTAGTCTATAATACTTAACCTAATTGAATCCATAGGGATTGTATGAACATGACAATTTAATTAGGGTTCAAGTAATATTTGAATGAAACAGTGGGAGGGTTAAGTACACCTTGGGTTGGTGGGTAATATTTGCATATATAGCCCCACAAATTTAACCGGTTGGGGTTATGTAATTAAAAACACCGTTAGGTAAACATAACCAGTGGAAAACCTAGTAGTGGGGATGCAAGACAAAGGGGGGAGCTTGCATCATCTTGTGTGGGACCCATTTTAGTTAGTAACCCTTAAATAGGTATCAAATGGGTACTTCGAACTAGGTCGGAGTGGGGCACGCTTACTAAACTGATTGTAAGAGATCCAAATGTGGATGACGGTGTCATGACGGCGCGTTCCATCGGGGTCATGTGCATGCATGACTCCGCCTGCCCGGGAAAATAAGACGTTGTGACATCAGTAGATATGGTTGTGCACATCTTGAAAATGAAGGGTTGCCACTTTAGGGAGTGATACACCCTACTGTAGGGCTAGCACAGGGTATCTACGGAGTAGGGAGCCGATCAGTTAGGGTAGTAGTTAGGGTACATCTAGACTCTGGTAAGTTTAGGAGTCCATTATTGGGGCTGCCTGTGGATAGTATGGGGTTAATACCTCTCACCAGAAGTACGCCTAAGTCTACCATCTTGTACATGTTGGGGATCATCTCATTCTGGTTATCCTAGTATTAGTGCAGAGAAATAGAAATCATTAGAGAAGCGCAACATACTCTATAATGTTTATCCTGTTTACCTTGTCACACTTACCTTTTATGATGTTATCTTCCTTATCCACTTTGTACGCCTGTCATGATACTTTTACTTATTTACTTACTAAAAGTAACTGAACTCGCCAGACTTTATGTCTAACCCTTTTTGTTCCCTCTTCTTTCTTCCGTTTCCCCCCAGGTTTGCAGGGTGGGAATTCTCACTCTTAGCCAGGACTCGGTTATCATCTTGCTTGGAGCATCTTTTGAAGTATTGCTCAAACTCCTATCTTTACTATGGCTATGTCTTTATTTGGGGATTTTGCTTTCTTTATTTTGTACTTTGATGTTTAAGTGCAAGACAGAAGTTTATATTATTGTAATGGCTTTTATGTAGTTTTCAGACATATGATGTTTTGAACCACGGTGGTTTATGATTAATAAAGTTTGTTTTTATCCCACTGCAAAAAGTTTATATCTATCTTGTAATGTTTCTGTTTCTGTTTACCTATAACGCTTCACGAAACTTAGTGCATTCTCTTAATGAGTGACATTAACGGACGTGGGGTGTCACAACGAACATATTTCTCTTGCAGCTATAAATAGGCCATCTCAGGCCATTTTGAGGGATTTCTTCTCCACTTTCGAACCTCATTATGCAAGGACACTGTTAGAGGTTAATTAAAACTATTTTTCTATAATTTCTTAAGAAAAAATGCATTATACTTATAAAAATAGGTACAATCAATAGACTGCTAAAAGTAGACATAGGCAACATTTGTTGAACCATTATAAAACTTGTGTGTTCATTTAATTTTATGCATGTTGTGATTATTTTGCAATTGATCAGTGACTGATAACTATGATTTACATCTAATTCACATACAAATAAAATGCTGCCATGCGATTGACCAAGATCGAGCGTCAACAATGACTATAATTTTAAGCTGATTTTTCAATTACTCTTTGTAAATTGTGTAATCCTAACTAAAATTAATACAATAAAAGACAATTTACAATTAGAATTGATGCTATGGTGGAATATGCTTAAAAAAAATTATTACTATTTCATTGAAAAATATCCGATCATTGTTTCTTTTGTAGTTTTAATAAGTAAAAATTTGAAACTAATAGTAGGAGAAAATACGGTATAGTTGAACATAATCAATTGCCAGTACGTTTCCTTTAGAAAATTACTAGGCTTAAAAATATTGATTTACATGCGCGTTTGAAATATAATTAAATATCTTAACTCAATTCCTAATTTGATATTGATAAATATGATAATATGTTTAAATTTATAAAGGTGAATTGCTAATTTACAAGGATATTATTGTAATTTTCATTTTATATGACATGTTTACAAATAGGGCTTCATTGTAATGTTTGTTTTAGATACGATACGAATAAATTTTATTCTCTCTCCTTTGTTAGTGACTATTCATCTCCTTATTTTTTTGACATGTTATCGACACAATCTATAAATAGAAATTATAAATCCAGATAATGAAATCCAGATAATGATTAGATCCATCTTTTTTATGCGGATCCATCTCTTTCTTTTAATCAATTACTGAAATCAGGTACAAGAACTTTTCTACTTATTTATATCCAGGTATGAAATATTCTACATTTGTATTTTTGGATTTGTTCTACAACTAATTTTAATTTGAGTATTCTTGATTTATACATATTAATCCGTGTCTTAATTTCTTCAGATTTTGGTTTCAATTTTAATGGATTCATTTTTTCAAATATATTCTTCATAAATTAACCTCAAGATATGTTTTAAATGTATTTTTCAATCCTTTTTCGGATCCAATTTTGATTTTTTTAATCATACTTCTTTGATTCTGTTGGGAATTTAATTTTTTTACACATATTTGAAAAAGGTTTGAATCAAATTTCTTTATAAATAATTTAATTAATGTGATGCTTTACTCAAATTACAAACCTACTTGATCTATGTAAAATATCTTTTTCTGAATCTTGAAATAGTAAAATAAGATATTTATTAATATCAAATTAAGACTTGAGTTATATGAAATGTAATTTTGAAGTTCATCAATCAATGAACTTGAAATAGTTCATAGATTGGAAGCTTGAAGTTTACAACAAGGTTGTAAATTTTGAAATAGTTAAAAGAGATAAATAAATTATATATGAGATAGTGATGGTGCATTCATGAGTTTCCAAAAATCTCTACCAAAATTATATCTCATCTATTTATTTACATTTCAATATTATATTGACTAAATATCAGGAAGATATTGTGTTGTATGACATTTCAAATATAAAAGCCAGTTGAAAAATAATTATTAGTATAGTATTGGAAAGAGATGCCCCTTTCTTTATAAAGTATGAATTCAAGCTACATTATAATTATGTCTCTTATCTCATTGATGTTTATATGTTTTCTCCATTTTTTACTTCTAATTATGGAAAATATAGATTGTGAATTTACATATTTTAGTGCAATGGAAATTCATTTGTTGCTTCGATTTAATTACTCCCTTCGTTGCTTTACTTTGGACATATCCAATATAAGTCAAACTTTAAGTTTGATAGAGTACTTTTAATATATTTGATTTTGTTTAATTGTAGCACTATGTTACAAAACTTGAAGTTTTAATAAATTATTTATGCACATTCACACCTAGAAATTTTGCTGAAGAGCATATTTAGTATTCTCCCAAATAGAACCCATATGATATTCTATTTGCATATATGATTTTCTTAATCCATTAAAGATGCATATATATATATATATATATATATATATATATATATATATATAGGCTTTCGATTTTTTTCATGGACATTCACATAATCTTAAAAAGAGATTTTCTTGAATTTTAATTTTACACTTCCTTTGAAAGCAATATAATAAATCCTGAAGGGATATCATGTAGAACTGCAGAAGCAGTGATGATAATTTATGTGAAAAAGAAATATTATATAACACTACTTCACTTTAGAAGTAGTTCAGTTATCTCGTAAATTTTACTTTTATTTGGTACATATAATGTTGTTACTATATTTAAATTTTGATATGACATTTCAAAAACAATTACAATTAAAATCTCCAACAGGGATATTTTATGCTAATATAAAGAATAGTTATTATGTAATTCATGTAAAATAAGCATTATACATTTGTATGATATTCCAATAATTTGCACATATTTTCCTGAAAGATATAAGTTTACCCCTAAAGTGGTGAAAATAAGATAACTCCAAAAGTTATTTATATATTTGAAAGTGGTAAAATATCTCTATGACAACCCACATAATACACCCTAATATCGGTCATATCAAAATATGTAGATAGTCTGGGGTTAATAAGCGGTACAAAAACTTAGATTTTAATGTTGAAATATTTCGACACCCCAAAGCGTCTTTATGTGTGTGCACGTCGTTCAGTGTAGTCACGGAAAACCGCTGAAGAAAGCCCTCTTTGTGCCAGCGTCATGATTGGATATCCCTACATCCTGCAGCACACATATGTTCATGGCAGCAATTAATTGTAACAAAAGGAATCCCTTGTTGTTACATGTCACCAATCCCATATACATACCCATCTTCTTTTAAGATATTGTATGATGTGGGATTAATTGCAAATCTAATCTACACACCCACTCTCATATAATGCGAGCCACACCTAACACATATCCAACTAGGAGAGCATTTCTCAACTGAAATTGCAGTTATATAGAGTCCTCAAACACTTGGAAAGGTCGCTAGTACCTCCAGCGATTCGGCTTAGGTCGCTACAACCTCTAAGAAGTTTCACCAAGCTATTTTGTACAAAGATCTCTTTTCAATGGTTGGCCAGACCACGATCTAACGTATAACTCCACCTTAATGAGAATCTGGAGCTTAAGCCACATATTGGAGAAAACTTAGGCCAATGGTGCATCATAATTGTCCCCTCGAACTATCGGTTCTGATACCGTATTGAAAATTTTTGGCACCCTAAAGCGTCTTCATGTGTGCGCACTTCGTTCAACGTAAAGTCACTGGAAACCACTGATTAATCCCTCTTAGTGCCAGTGTCAAGACTGGATATCCCTACATCTCCCAGAGCGTACATATGTTAATGAAAACAATTAATTGTAACAAAAGGAATCCCTTGTTGTTACATTCCACCAATCTCATATATATACCCATCTTTTTTTGAGTTATTCTACAATGCAGGACTAATTGCAAATCCAAACTACGCACCCACTCTCACACAATGCGAGCCTCACCTAACAGTTAACATATGATAAAAATAAATAACATCATAATGGAAGAATAATTTACAGGCAAAATGAACGAATAACTATGTTGGAAAATACCAATCAACATATATCATAACATCATAGTCTCAAAATACCACAAATATCATACTACATAAAATGCTAGTAATCTATCTTAAAGAACAAACCAAAAGTACTGAACAAAATGAAAATATATAAAAATGATAGAGCACCCAACTATGTTCCAAAACATACCGTCCAAGAAATGATCAACTACTACCCTGCCCCCTTGAGTAGGGGAAAATGAATGGGTTAGACATAAAGTCGGGAGAATGAGAAATAAACTTGAAAGAAAAAGGTCATGTGCAATCAGTCTCATATTTTTTTCTTAAGTGTAATAAAATATATAGTGTTTATGATTTCTTATTTTTAAGGAAAGAAGTTATCAACACTATGTGACCTACGTCAAAGGTCAACCTAAATGCTCCCACCAATCGACCTATCAGGACTTCTATCCCTTTCTCTACTCTACTAAATCGAGTGAAGAAGAACGTGAAATGAAATCTTGCATGATGACTAATCGAAAACAATCATGCCTTTCTTTCGAACGTAGTAGAAAATTTCCTATTATTTTCTATTTCGGTATTCGCATCGAACAAACATCACCAGAATGGGTCACTCCTTTCTTTTGTGATCTCTTATTTCCTAATCCAAAGTTGTCCACGAATCTGCTAGGACAGACACCAAAACTATTAGCACACAAGTACCTAGAGCTGCTTATTTCGTACTCTGATGTTTGCAAGCCCAACACCTCCAGGACAATCTCCCTCCAATCTTGTCCTTCTTCTGGCATCTAATTTTCAGATCCGACATGGACGTCCTCTCATCGTTGCGACTAGCTCAGACTATTATTCTAATTTCGCTTTCCAACAAAGTTCATACACTGAGTTTTACCCTTTGCGTCTTATTTCTTAGTCCGATGTGAGAATACAAACATCGTTAGGACATGCCTTATCTAATATAAATTTTAACTAGGAGGTGCATCAAAGCCTTCCTCCTTCAACAACTCAATTTCTCAAAAACAACAAAGTAAATCATCAATTATAGTCTTATAGACCATTTGGTCTACTATATGTTTCTTGATGTTTTTTAATTGCTTCATATTTTTGTGCATATAACCATTATTACCATGTAGGCTAGATTTGTAATTCATATATTCCAAACTAAATCATAGGCCAAGGTTCACAATTTTTTTTTAATATTCTTCAGGTTAACATTGCAGATCATGTTTTGTTAATTTGTTCCATTTGGACGTATTTAGTTCAAACAAATTTAGGTTTCACAATTACAATATAAGTCATGCTTTATAGATAAGTCTGGGTATTACATATAAGTCAAGGTTTACAGATAAATCCATATTTTTTTTCTTTTTAGATAATTCCATATTTTACAAATAGGTCCATATTTACAAATAAGTTCAACTTTTGCAAATAAGTCTAGCTTTTGATTTATTTTTTGGCAAAGCCTGTCAGTTTTTAAAGTGACCGCAAACACTTTTATTATAACCAATAATAAGTACAAATAATACATGAGGTTGGCGGTAACCAACCTACTATAAATCGGTTTTTAAGATGGCCTGTCCACCGCATACGACATTTATAGTGAGTCGTCCACTATATCTATTCTAGATTAAAGTACATGAGCTAGTTAGTATACTAGACTACTATAAAAACTCCACGCAGGGAGACTATGACATATTACACTACCTTCTGCACCAAGTAGAGCATTACATTCTTATATAATAGGACACAATGCAACAAAACAAACTACAATTAGTACAAGGATCTGCTAAAAGTAAAATGAAGCACAACATACACGAGACGTGACATGGTAGGCAGTCTAGCTGCACCAGATGTGACCAAACGAACTTCCATAAGCATGAACATGAAGATGTGGCCAAAGACCATCACATGAAAGGTAGATGCATACAGTCAGTAAAAGAAAAAAATGCTCAGCAAGGTTGAGCGCTAGCTTCACATGTTACCACCAAACAGAGCATAACCCTCGCAAACTAGCAACACATACCTGATTGACATTTAATATTTCATGAGTGGAATTCACAAAGCAGAGCACAACTATAGTGGACGTGCTCGAAAGAAGTAAACCCAACAGCAGTACATCTCCATTTCCTAAAACAAAAAATGACAACCCACTTAAAAATGCATGCCCTAACACCTAAGTCCAAACAATACCATTAACAAGCCATCAAGATGACATCCCTATTTTACGTATAATCAAACACAAAAACTGCACCAACACACACCATGACATCACCACAATACCTCATTATTTCTCATTGGTTCACTCTGCCAGAAATGGTGCACAACTGTCCCTATAGCTTCAAATTTAATCATAGAAAGGAAGAGAGATACATGTGATCAACCACGAAGGAGTCGTGAAGCATCAAATTGTAATCAACCACACAGATAACAAGGAAGCTCTGCGAGAATTTGTAACCTTATCTACATAGCAAGTCAAAAACCCCAACAGTGCAACCACACCCAATATCGAAACATGAACTAGAAAGCCTCAACATTAAAAGGCCGAACCTCCGCCTGACATGGGTTAGACAGACACTGGACTAAAGTTCGCCAGACAGCTTGTTAGAATGGAATCATCTGGTTACCTAGTGTTGAACATTACTAGAAGTTCGTCTTCTAAGTCGCAACACTTAACAAGACTGGCAACGGTTTGGGGAGATAAACCAATTAGGGTAGAAACCACGCTACGAAGACTTGGGGTGTTGGAAAGTTTGGGAATCAGGGAATATTTGAGGAGGAAGGACGATAACGTAAGCGATATTTAGGATAATCGGGTATCGAGATCTGGAGATAGATCTGAAAAATTATAGATCTGAGAATTGGCTCACGATGGCGTAATCAAGATGAAGAAGAGAAGAGCTAAAGAGATATGGATCGATGAGAGTGGAAAGGTGAGTTAATGTTTGTGTAGGTGAAAACGAAGAAACGAAAGAAAGAGAAAGGGTTCGTGTCACCATTAACAAGCTATTCTCAGTTCCATTAACAAGTCTTGTTTTTATATATAACTCTAAATCTATACTAAAGGGAGTCTGGGAATAAATGATTAACCCTTTTGGTTCACAAAGTTTTATTCCTACTAACTTGAGATTTTTAGTTCTTCCCTAAGCTATTTTTGTGAATCCTCCCTTCTTTGATACAATTAACTCTTATTCTGTTTTATTTTGATTTTTTTTGGAAATAGTAGAGTGGAAAAGGAAGTAGGAATGAAGAAAGAATGGAGAAGATTTGAGTGTACTTTAGGCTTGTACCTAAGGTCTATTTATATGATTAATTAAGAATTTTGACTGTTAGATTAATCATAAGTTAATCCTATGAAACCATGCCATACTAATTCTCTTAACCATTATATTTCGATGTTTATTCAAATATGACCATAGATTTAAATCTTAATGCTCACTAACCATGAAACTAAGGTATGGAGAAGATCTGACTATCTAAACATGTCTTTTTTCTCAAGATCAAATCTAGCAAAAATTAATGTCTAAATCCATTGTGTATCTAGTCAAAAATGACGGCCAGGTACACACCTTCGATTGATTGTCCCTTAGCTAGTCGACCTAAGTATTTTTTCTTCTTCTTGTTTGAATTTAAATTTGAATTTTGAATCTTCTCATCTTCATAAATCTCCTTTACTGACTCGGGTCATGATAAGTTATATATGTATATTGTCTAGAAAATTATTGCAGATAGAATGGTGAAGCCTTTGTATACAAATTAGAACATATGTGGAAATTTTACATTTTTAATTATTTTTCTTTCTTAATTTATTATTATGTAATTTTGCTGGAATGTTACATACTCCCCTCCTAAAGAATTTCGTCCCCGAAATTCGAATGGCAGAAGTTGTGATTAGCAACAACGTCCAATATCCACAACCGTTTACTCATACATCATCATTAGATATCATTATCCTTTATATTTCTAATCTAGTTTATAATTTTATCCAGTTAATGCATATGAACCTATCTAATGTAGTAAATTAGGTGGTCAGCTGATTCAGTTGGCCTTATATCAATGCAAATATGCTTATGCCGTCTTCCCAAATGTATGGAAAGTCCTAATGATAACTAATCATTCTACATGAATGCTTCATCCATTATCCATATGCAACATCTATATTGTAACACCCCGTAGTTTTAAAATACGACATAAGGGATAATTAAAGAATTACTTAATTTTTATAAAAAAGAATTAAGGGAAACGGGTTGCGCCATTGCGTTCATCTCGGAATTCTGCATGGAATAGAGTCCGAATTTGCGTTAATCGGATATCATATGAAGAAGTTATGAAGCTTAGAAGATTTCAGCCTAAAGCAGAATTTAAATTAAAATAATAACTAAAAATAAAAAATGAACTCAAAAAAATAATAATCAAAATCAGCCGAATTTGGGTGGGCGGGAAATCTCCCACTCTAGGGTGTCAACCCCCCTAGGGGAGTCGACAGGGGTGTCGACCCCCCCATCTGTCCAGATCTGGACGACGTATTTTGATGGTCTAGGGCAGATGTGTCCTTCTGGGATTGGCTGGATGACGTGTTTTTCTAGTTTGGATGGTTCAGATGGATCCTAATCTAATCTAAGGGTCCTAATTCACCTAGAGCATCTATAAAATACCCCTAAACCTTACCCTAACCTCATTGTTATTCATCCATGGCGCCTCCATGCTGCTCTAACCTAAATTAACCTAGTCTTTCTTCTCCAACCAAAATCAAAGTAGATATTTAGAAATAGTTCTTCTTCAACAATCAAATTCGAATATCAAATCTACATCAATCAAGTAGAAATCATTCAAGATCCAACAACGCCTAATTTTCTTAATCCTGTCGTTGTGAGTCTATGTTACTTTCACATATAATTAAAAAGTAATTGTGATAGGATTGTAAATTGAATTTAATGATCATGCCTGTAAGTAAGACGAATAATCTCAAGTTTTGTAGAATCTTACCTTTCAGATTCATACCCAAATTACTGTTATCATATGCCTATTTGGATCTATTTTATTGGTCTATGCCAGTTCATGTTTCATATTCCTCTTTTATGCCAGTTTTGATGACATGATTCTCTCCCCATCTTCTTTTCCTTTTTTTAATGAGATTAGGCTAACTTCGAGCCTAACATATTGCGTTGAGATTTGCGTACGAATAACGTTTGAACGATTGGGAAAAGTTTGGGGAAATTGGTAACAAAATGAGAATATTGGCAAAAATCAATTTGAGCATAATTGTGTATAAATTGTATACATGAGATTTGGCATAAGTTGAATTGGGAATAATTGGATATAATTTGTATACATGAGTTTGGCATAAATTGTTAACAACAATGAATGCAAATTAATTTGAGCTTAATTTGGCATAACATGTATACATAAGATTATATGCCTAATTTGGATTAAAATTATTGTAACACCACATAATTTTAAAGGGGGACATAAGAGATAATTAAAGAATAATTAATTATTAAAAGAAAAATTAGGTGAAACGAGTTATGCCATTTCGTTCGTCTCGGAATTCTGCTAGAGATAGAGTCTGAGTTTGCGTAAAACGGATACTGTATGAAGGAGATATGGACGAACGAAGTTAGGCAGAAAAACTAGAAACAGGCCAGATTACACTGGTGCACTTGTGAAGTGCGCCAGTACGAAAATGCACTGGTGCCCTTGCCAAGTGCGCCCATACCAAGGGCAGTCCAACACAACATTCGGGAGTGTTCTATGATGACGTTTCTTTTTCTGATTTGCTGGATGACCTGTCTTCGAGCTGTGTGGCTCTAGTTACTCCTAGACAAATCTAAAGGCTAGAATTAATCCTAGACATCTATATATACGTAGCTAAACCTAAACCCTAACCTCATAACCCTAAAACTATGGTGCCGTCATGCTGTTCATCTACAAGCTAGCCTAGCCTCCTTCATCTTCTCCAAACTAGAAAATCAAATCCAAACTAGTAATCGATTAGAAGAACTTCAAATGAAACGTCTACATCAAAGGATAGCTTAACAAATTCAGAAATCAGATCCCAGAATACAAGATCCGTCCTTTTTCTGTAAGTTCAGTTATTATTTAGATTTAAACATCTACTAGAAATCATGACTATAATAATTGGATCTAGAATGATGCCTAATTCTGATTTCGTGCCTATCCTTTTGTCAAATCTGAATTGCTTATGCCCATGAGACTATTGTGATTGATATAATGATACCTATCATGCCTATGAAACTATTGGACTGACATAATTGAACCTATCATGCCTATGAGACTGTTGGACTGACATAATAGAACCTATCATGCCTATGAGACTGTTGTGACTGACATAATAAAACCTATCATGCCTATGGGACTGTTGGATTGACATAATGGAACCTATCATTTCTATGAGACTGTTGTGATTTATATAATGGAACCTAGCTATCATGTTGTACATCCTATGCCTATGAGACTATTGTGATTGATACAGTGGGACTTATCATGTTGTACATAAAAATTAGTGATTCTCTTAAGTCCAATTCTATCTAATCTTTATACCTATGGTGTAAATTGCTTAGCTTGTCTACACATATTGTTAATGTACAACATTGAAACATGATTCTTGAATTTGGTACATCTTTACATGCCTATTTTTCCTTATGTCAATTCTTATGCTCCTTCTCTATTTTCCCCTTTTACTTGCTTTTGTGAATACTAAGTCCATTCGGAACTTAGATTGAATCCTGTTGTACGTGCGATTAAAACGCGGGGAAAATTGGGTATAATTTAATTGAGTAAATTTTGGGCATAGCATGGGAATGTGGTGTAAACTTGTATTGGATAGACTTGTGGAAAAATTTGACACATAGATTTGGACACATATGACAAATATGTAAATTGGCTAAAGATGAACATGCCTAACCCAAGGTTAGATTGAGTTGCGGTGTAAGACTGTCCGGCACATCCAACGACTGCAACAATATAGATCAAATGTGAGAGGTTAGCGCATTTAATCCCAAAAACCCGAGGTTAGATTGAGTTGCGGTGTAAGGCTGCCCGGAACCGCCCGGCACATCCAGCGACCGCAACAATATAGATCTAATGTGAGAGGTTGGTGCTTTAATGAATAAATTAAAGTTAAGAAACAGACAGGCTAAGAATGGTAGGGTTAAATTAATTAAAGCAACACTTAACCAATATAACATGATGTGTGATAGGTTAAGTAACACAAGAGGGCAACACTTAACCAATGTAACATGACAAGTGGTAGGGTTAAGTAAAACAAGAAGGCAACACTTAACCAATGTAACATGACCAGTGGTAGGGTTAAGTTAACACTTAACCAATGAACAAGTGAGGTTAAGTTAATAGAAAATACTTAACCAATTTCAACATGATGAATGAGAAGGGTTAAGTTAACAAGAAACACTTAAGCAACATGACATGGCGTGTGGATGGGTTAACTTGAATGGATGGATAACACTTAGCCAATTTGGTGGGTATACGAATAGACCCTAGAAAACCCTAGTAATGGGGACCCATTTCAGCAGTAACCCACATAGATGTATCATGGTACCCTGAAACTAGGCAGGGTGGGGCACGATTACTGGGCTGATTATAAGAGATCAAAATAGCGGCAGGGGGGTGCAGCAGTGTAGTTCTGACGGAGTATGGGCGTGCACGTGCTCTGGAGTGGAAAAGCAAGCACTGGGCATCAGTAGTATACACTGTGCATCTAGAATTTGTGTTGGGATGCTATCATAGGGATTGATACACCTTATGGTGGGACCAGCACAGGGTATCTACACGCAAGAGAGGGCCGATTGACACAGACACAAGGAAAGTTAATACAAGTAGGGAGCCGATCGATAGGGTAGTAAGGGTACGTCTAACATCTTCATGGCAATTAGGCTGGTTGAGGTAAGATCCTCATACTAGATGTACACCTGAAGGCTACCACAATTGCGGGGTTGGGATCACCTTATTTTATAACACAGGATACTAGTTGGGACACTAGTAGGGGATATGGATCCTTTTTCACAGGATACTAGTCGAGACACTAGTAGAGAATATGAATCGTTCTATAAAAGACACTAGTTAGGATGCTAGTTGGGTGGTGTAGAGGAAATAGGAAATCAGATAAAGAACCGAAGCACATTTAGTGTATCTTACCTTGTCTAACGATCATCATTTGTTGTTTTGCTATGCTTATTATCATGGTTATGGTCTGGTATCCAGTTTATTCATGTCATGATCCTTTTACCTGTTTACATGCTGAATAATCACTGGACTTACCAGGCTTTATGTCTGACTCTGTTTTGTTTCGCTCTCTTTTCTTCCGTCCCCCCTAGGTTCATAGGGAGGGAATATTACCACTTAGCTCAGTTTTCTTTCCAAGCTCGAAGATAGATGATGTATTGCTTTGGACTCTCTTTTCCACTGCTATGGCTGGCTTATGCTTTATTGGGGAATATCATTGTCGTTTTATGCTTCTTTATTTTGTTAAACAAGACAGATGCTTCGTTGTAATGGGTAAGAGCGTTTTGGTGTTGGAAAACAATCTTTGTACAAGCTGTTTTACCAAGCTGCTGTTTTATCAATGAAGTAAAGTTTTATATATTTTCCGCTATTTAAAATTTTTGTCTGTTTTGTAATTTATCTGTTCTATACACTTATGACGCTCCACTGAAGTTAATGCATTCCCTTTGTGATTGACCTTAACGGATGTAGGGTGTTACACATGGTATCAGAGCTAAAGGTTACCAGAATAGATAAAAGATTTTTCAAAAGCATATTTCAAAAGGGGTGTTTTCTAAAACATGTTTTAAAGAAGCATTTTTCAAGAGAAAAGTATTGTTTTAAAAGGCATATTCCCCAAAGCCATATGCACTACCTTTCGATTCTCTATTTGAATCTCTTCTTCCTTTCTTTTCGCCATAGTTTCGTAGGCATATGGCACATGTCGAGGGCGAAGTAGTGCCTAACCTCCATCTGTAGCCGCAGTAGTTTCACCTGCGGCTAATCTTCTTTCAAGCCTTGTAGGTTGCCGTGTGATGGAGGTAGTTTCGAGGAACTTGTCAACAAGCTACACAAGGATAGTAAGAATAAGAATAAGGGAGTTTGGGCTAAGGAGCACAAGCCCAAGGATAAGAAGCTTGTTGATATGGCTTAATCCACGCAGAAGGAGAAAGGTGAAAAGAAAGAGGCCAAAGTGGAAGAATCACAAACAAGTGATTGAATATAAGAAGAGTGGAAGAAATAATAGATCTTGCGACAAGAGGGAGTGTCTTTTCTATGGTATAGTGAGTCATTTAATTGTAGGAAGAAGAAGGCAGGTTGTTGTTTTCAGTATAGTGAAGCAGGGCATCTTATCAAGGATTGCCGAAGGACAAGGACAAGGGTAAAGGACATAATCTTCTAGAGGGAAATTTCATGCTCTCACCGCTAGTGTACCTAAGAGAGGTAGGAACGTTCCTGTTGAAGGTTTAGTTTTTCTTTTGATCATCCTGTTAGTACTCTTTTTGATATTAGCGCTTCACATTTGTTTATATCTGCTTCCATAGTTGAGTCTCTGCACCTTAGTACTTGTATAATAGAAGATCCCATTATTGTCTCAAATCCAATTGGTGGTTCGGCTCATTTTTTTTGTTTGGATTTGGGAATATCTATACTAAGCATTGAGTTTAGATGTAATGCTTACGTTTTTGAATTCATGGGCTATGCGTTGATTCTAGGGATGGATTGGTTATCTAGTAAGGGTGCCATTCTCGATTGTGAAAGAAGGGTAGTTAGACTTTTGACTCGCCTTGGTAATACCCTCGAAATCTCGTGTAACCCTAAGGGTTCTGTCATGCTTAGTTACCTAGAATCTCTTGATGCATCTATTGATAATTTGCAATTCGTTCAAGTAGTCTTTGATGAAGTAAAAGGTTTACCCCCAAAACGCGAAATTGATTTCCGCATATACTTGGTGGATAACGCCAAACCAGTTGCATGACCCGTACGAAACATGGCTCCTAGGGAGAGGAAGGAGCTCAGCGAGCAAATTAAAAAGTTGCTTAAAAAGGGGTTCATAAGGCGGAGTATTTCTGAATAGGGTGCTCCCGTAGTGTTCGCAACCAAAGCGGATGGTTCACTTTGCCTATGCGTGGATTATAGAGAATTAAACAAGCTGACTAAGAAAAATAGGCACCCACTTCCAAGAATAGATGATTTGTTTGACCAGCTTGTAGGTGCGTCTGTTTTCTCCCAACTAGATTTGGCTACAGGGTTTCACCAGCTGAGGACAGTATAGACAAGATTGCTTTTAGGACCCCTAACGGTTCCTTTAAGTGGCTCGTCATGCCTTTCGGTTGGACGAATGCGTCCTCTTATTTTGTTGACTTGATGAGTAGGGTGTTTAGGGAGTTCCTTAATAAGTTTGTAGTAGTCTTCATGGACTATATCTTGATTTTCTCAAAGAACGAGGAAGAACATGCTTTGCATTTAAGAGAAGTTATGGATACACTTCGTGCACATCAACTTAAGGCGAAGTTCTCCAAAATGTCATTTTTGGAGAGAAGAAGTAAGGTTTCTAGGACATGTAGTGTCCAAAGAAGGGATAGCAGTAGATCCTGCAAAAGTTGTTGCGATGCAAGACTGGAAGGTCCTAAGGAATGCAACAGAAGTAAGAAGCTTTCTTGGACTAGCGGGCTAATATAGGAAGTTCATTAAGGACTTTGCGAAGGTATTAGTCCCACTTATTGGATAAACGAAGAAGAATCTAACCTTTTCTCGGGACATTGATTGTGATATCGCTTTCCAATGATCGAAGAGGGCTCTAACAACGGCCCCAGTTTTGACTTTTACCTTACGGTAGTAAATGGTTTACGGTATACACGGGTGCATGCGGCACGGGACTAGGCGACATTTTGATGTTAGAAGGAAGGGTAAGGTCGTAGCAGATGCCTTAAGAAGAAGAAGGTTGACTTCGAGTCCTCTTTATGTGAAAAGTAAAATTTCAGAATACATATCAACCCTTGATTTTAAAATATTCGGTTAAGTTAGTAGTTGGCATCGCTAGGAGTAAGACCTATGCTTTTCGGTCAAATAGGGACTTCACAAAGAAAAGACTCTCAGATAGTTGACGCAATTGATAAGTTAAGTAGAGAAGAGACCTTTAATCACCTTAATAAATACACTTGGTAACATGTTTAGCATCTGTTTATTTTCAAGAGATAGTTCTTCTACATGGAATACCCTCTAGTGAATTTTGAAGACCTTTGAGGAAATGTTAGCATGACACAGCAGAAGTTGTAGTCCCGAGTATACTAGAAGGAGAAGAGGTGGAATGAGAGATGATAGTGTAATGAGTTCCAACTCATATTTCGAAAACAGAAATTAAGAAGCTACGCAATCGTGAAGTTAAGACAGTCAAAGCAAAATGGGGTGAAGCTCTAGAAGATGCGACTTAGAAGACTGAAGACTAGATACGCGCATCTTACCCTTTTTGAGGGTATATCCTTGAACTCTCTTTTTCTGTAAAGTTTATTTGCATGCTAGTCTTTATCTTTTAAGTATATCCTCTCGGTCCTATCCTCGATCCTTAGGTAGAAGCTAATGGATGTAAACATCTGTTTGAGACATGTTATGTTTGGTGGATGCAAGTGAATGTAAGTGTTTACTAGTGGCTGCTCGTGGATGCATACACACACACACACTAGGCACTAGACCGGCTCTGTCACTTCCATATTGCATATGCATGAGTGGATTTATATATAATGGATTGAAACTTGATGTGATATCATATGGATGATGCATTTGAATGTATGGTTGTGCACTCATATAGAAATGATATGTATCAATAGGGTTCTTTTGCATACATAATGGACGCATGGCACTATCATGAATTGCATTAAGGAGGTCAACTGAATCAATAGACCGCCTGATTTTGCATTTGGGTAAGGACATATACACACACTATGCAGATGTTCATGAAAAACATTAGAAACCTTTTTAAGGACAATGGATGCCTATGATTGAATGGTTGAGTAGATGGATGTTAGATGGTAGGATATACATTCTTCTTAAACTTGAATATTTCGGGGATGAAATCCTTTAAGTAGGGGGAATGAAACACCCCATAATTTTAAAGCGGGACATAAGAGATAATTAAAGAATAATTAATTATTAAAAGAAAATTTAGGTGAAACGGGTTACGCCATTTCGTTTGTCTCGGAATTCTGCTAGAGATAGAGGCCGAGTTTGCGTAAAACGGATACCGTATGAAGGAGATATGAACGAACGAAGTTTGGTAGAAAAACCAGAAACAGGCCAGAATACATTGGCGCACTTGTGAAGTGCGCTAGTACAAAAATGCACTGGCGCACCTGCCAAGTGCGCCCATACTGAGGGCAGTCCAGCACGGCATTCTGGAGTGTTCTATAATGACGTTTCTTTTTCTGATTTGCTGGATGACCTGTCTTCGAGCTGTGTGGCTCTGGTTACTCCTAGACTAATCTAAAGGCTAGAATTAATCCTAGACATCTATATATACGTAGCTAAACCTAAACCCTAACCTCATAACCCTAAAACAATGGTGCCGTCATGCTGTTCGTCTACAAGCTATCCTAGCCTCCTTCATCTTCTCCAAACTAGAAAATCAAATCCAAACTAGTAATCGATTAGAAGAACTTCAAATCAAACGTCTACATCAAAGGATAGCTTAACAAATTCAGAAATCAGATCCCAGAATACAAGATCCATCCTTTTTCTGTAAGTTTAGTTATTATTTAGATTTAAACATCTAATAGAAATCATGACTATAATAATCGGATCTAGAACGATGCCTAATTCTGATTTCGTGCCTATCCTTTTGTCAAATCTGAATTGCTTATGCCTATGAGACTATTGTGATTGATGTAATGACACCTATCATGCCTATGAGACTGTTGGACTGACATAATAGAACCTATCATGCCCATGAGACTGTTGGACTGACATAATAGAACCTATCATGCCCATGAGGCTGTTGTGACTGATATAATAAAACCTATCATGCCTATGAGACTGTTGGATTGACATAATGGAACCTATCATGCCTATGAGACTGTTGTGATTTATATAATGGAACCTATCATGTTGTGCATCCTATGCCTATGAGACTATTGTAATTGATATAGTGGGACTTATCATGTTGTACATAGAAATTAGTGATTCTCTTAAGTCCAATTCTATCTAATCTTTATACCTATGGTGTAAATTTGTATTGGCTAGAGTTGTGGAAAAATTTGACACATAGATTTGGACACATATGACAATATGTAAATTGGCTAAAGATGAACATGCCTAACCCGAGGTTAGATTGAGCTGCGGTGTAAGACTGCCCGGAACCGCCCGGCACATCCAGCGACTGCAACAATATAGATCTAATGCGAGAGGTTAGCGCATTTAAATCCAAAAACCCGAGGTTAGATTGAGTTGCGGTGTAAGGCTGCCCGGAACTACCCGGCACATCCAGCGACCGCAACAATATAGATCTAATGTGAGAGGTTGGTGCTTTAATGAATAAATTAAAGCTAAGAAATAGATAGGCTAAGAATGGTAGGGTTAAGTTAATCAAAGAAACACTTAACCAATATAACATGATGTGTGATAGGGTTAAGCAACACAAGAGGGCAACACTTAACCAATGTAACATGACAAGTGGTAGGGTAAAGTAACACAAGAAGGCAACACTTAACCAATGTAACATGACCAGTGGTAGGGTTAAGTTAACACTTAACCAATGAACGAGTATGATTAAGTTAATAGAAAACACTTAACCAATTTCAACATGATGAATGAGAAGGGTTAAGTTAATAAGAAACACTTAACCAACATGACATAGCATGTGGATGGGTTAAGTTAACTTGAATGGATGGATAACACTTAGCCAATTTGGGGGTATACGAATAGACCCTAGAAAACCCTAGTAATGGGGACCCATTTCAGCATTAACCCACATAGCTGTATCACGGTACCCTGAAACTAGGCAGGGTGGGGCAAGATTACTGGGGTTATTATAAGCGGTCAAAATAGTGGCAGGGGTGCAGCAGTGTAGTTCCGACGGAGTATGGGCGTGCACATGCTCTGGAGTGGAAAAGCAGGCACTGGGCATCAGTAGTATACACTATGCATCTAGAATTTGTGTCAGGTTGCTATCATAGGGATTGATACATCTTATGGTGGGACCAGCACATGGTATCTGCACGCAAGAGAGGGCCGATTGACACAGACACAAGGAAAGTTAATACAAGTAAGGAGCCGATCGATAGGGTAGTACGGGTACATCTAACATCTTCATGGCAATTAGGCTGGTTGAGGTAAGATCCTCATACTAGATGTACACCTTAAGGCTACCACAATTGCGGGGTTAGGATCACCTTATTTTATAACATAGGATACTAGTTGGGACACTAGTAGGGGATATAGATCCTTTTTTCACAGGATACTAGTCGGGACACTAGCAGAGAATACGAATCGTTCTATAAAAGACACTAGTTAGGATGCTAGTTGGGTGGTCTAGAGGAAATAGGAAATCAGAGCCGAAGCGCATTTGGTGTATCTTACCTGGTCTAACGATCATCATTTGTTGTCTTGCTATGCTTATTATCATGGTTATGGTCTGGTATCCAGTTTATTCATGTTATGATCCTTTTACCTGTTTACATGCTGAATAATCACTGGACTTACCAGGCTTTATGTCTGACTATGTTTTGTTTCGCTCTCTTTTCTTCCGTTCCCCCCCCAGGTTCACAGGGAGGGAATATTACCACTTAGCTCAGTTTTCTTTCCAAGCTCGAAGATAGATGGTGTATTTCTTTGGACTCTCTTTTTCACTACTATGGCCAGCTCATGCTTTATTGGGGAATATCATTGTCGTTTTATGCTTCTTTATCTTGTTAAACAAGATAGATGCTTCGTTGGAATAGGTAAGGGTGTTTTGGTGTTAGAAAACAATCTTTGTACAAGCTGTTTTACAAAGCTGATGTTTTATCAATGAAGTAAAGTTTTATATATTTTCCGCTGTTTAAAAATTTTGTCTGTTTTGTAATTTATCTGTTCTATACACTTATGACGCTCCACTGAAGTTAAAGCATTCCCTTTGTGAGTGACCTTAACGGATGTGGGGTGTTACAATTATAAACATAATTTAGATAGGAAATTATGGGTAATTGGAGTATATTTTAATCCAAGATTTAAAATTGGGACTTGAATCAAGAAAGTGATAATGAACGCCTAAGACACGAGGTTAGATTCGAATTGCAGTATAAGCCTTCCCGGAACCGCCCGGCACATCCAGCGACCTCAATTTGGTAATCTAATGTGAGTGGCCAAAGGCAAAAATTAGATGCGTAATAATGCAAAGACATAAGGTTAGATTCGGTTTCCGGTATAAGACTGCCCGGAGCCGCCTGACATATCCAGCAACCGCAAAACGAAAATCTAATGTGAGAGGTCTTGCAAGATTACGGTTATAATAAATTAATGAACACTTAACCACGATAAGACATGTGATTAGACATGGGGATGATAAAGGGTTAAGTGGGTGACATGGGTAACATGTGAAATATAATCAAGGCACTTAACCAAGATGAGACATGTAAGAAAACATGGGAATAAAAGAAGGGGTTAAGTGGGAAATTCTAGTGGGGACCAAGCATAAGAGGGAAGCTTGTGTCAAGTGGGTGGACCCCTTTCAACCAGTAACCCATTTAGTAACTATGTGAGCTTGAACTAGGTCGAGGATGGGACACGCTTACTGAGTTGATTGTAAGAGGTCAATAAAGAGTTAGCGATGGCATTGCAAGTCCAACGGAGTCATGTTCTTGCGTGGGTCCGGGCTGGTAGGTAAGACGCTGTTGCATCGTGTAGGTATAAGCCGTGCATTCTAGTAGAATGTAACAACCCGTATTTTCAATAACCTGTAATAATGTAAATTGAGGCAGAATTTAATTCTAAAATCTGAATCAAGGGAAACGGGCTATGCCATTGCGTTCGTCTCGGAAAAATACGCGAAATAGAGTCCGAGTTTTCGAAAATCGGAGTCCGTATGACCCAGTTAAGGCCCATTGAAGTTTTCAGAAAATTCCTAAGTAAAAACAGATTTAAATTTTAAAATTAAAAACTAGGGATAGGGCAAACTGGCGCAGGCGGGAAAAACTCCCGCCCAGGACCCCATGTCGACAGGCCTGTCGACAGGGGTCTTAGCATGTCGACTGCCCTGTCGACAGCCCTGTCGACAGGGGGTGCCCGGCTGTTTAGCCTGGTGCACCATTTCTGATTAGGGTTGGGTCTTGTGGCCTGTTTCTAGAGAGTTCCGAGATCTGATGGACCTAATTGAATCTAGGGTTAATCCTATGGTCCAAATCACTAGCCTAATCTATAAATAAGACCCTAACCTACCCTAAATCACTCATTATTCAATCTAGTAACTAAACTATGCCAAAATCAAAACTCTCATGGCCTCCACCCTCTTCATACAATTCCTAAATTAATTCCTAAGTGATTTTCCATGCATACAAGTATATTTAGGCTTGTATGATCCTCCTTAGCTTGCATTAAAGGCTTGTTTTTCTATTGGCATCATAAAGGAGGAGTCTTGATCAAGTTTGCTTGCATTTGGGGGTTTTAATTAGTTGCATAAGGGGTTCCTTACAATTGCTATACTCATTTGAGTCCGCATAAGCATTGTAAGCCCTCTTACCTTCATTTTAGAAACTCTAAAGTTAATATGTGATGCAAGTTGGGATTTATGTGAGTTTATTGAGTTATGCATGTTTATGCAAGTTTGGTAAGCCATGATTTGCAAGTTTATTGAGTTATGCATGTTTATGCAAGTTTGCTAAGCCATGATTTGCAAGTTTATTGAGTTATGCATGTTTATGCAAGTTTGCTAAGCCATGATTTGCAAGTTTATTGAGTTATGCATGTTTATGCAAGTTTGCTAAGCCATGATTTGCAAGTTTATTGAGTTATGCATGTTTATGCAAGTCCACTATACCATGATTTGCAAGTTAAATGAGTTATGTATGTTTATGCAAGTTCATTATGCCATATTGTGCATGTTTAATAAGTTATGCATGCTTATGCAAGTTTAAAATGACGAGTTGTGCATGTTTGACAAGTTATGCATGCTTATGCAAGTTTAAAATGACGAGTTGTGCATGTTTGACAAGTTATGCATGCTTATGCAAGTTTAAAATGACAAGTTGTGCATGTTTAATAAGTTATGCATGCTTATGCAAGTTTAAAATGACAAGTTGTGCATGTTTAATAAGTTATGCATGCTTATGCAAGTTTAAAATGACAAGTTGTGCATGTTTAATAAGTTATGCATGCTTATGCAAGTTTAAAAATGACAAGTTGTGCATGTTTGACAAGTTATGCATGTTTATGGTAATATGCAAGTTCACTATGCTAAGTTGTACAAGTCTAACATGTTATGCATGATTGTTGTGCAATTCTATCATGTATGTTGTGCCAAGTGCCCTCTTCCTATCCTTTATGCGTTATTACGAATATGTAAGCGATAGAATGACGTTGGGGGTTTGGGTAAACTTAAAATACATGAAAATATAAGATTGGGAATTTACCTATTAAGTTAGGTCTACCCCTTGGGAATTTACCTATTAAGTTAGGTCTACCCAAGCATTTGTTGACTTGTAATTATGTTTTGAAATAAAGTGGACATGACACTTAGAAAACATAAGTGTGGCCAACTCGAGGTTGGGTTGAGTTTGTAGCGTAATTCTACCCGGAACCGACCGGCTTAACTAGTGGCTACAAACAATAGGACCCAATGTGAGAAGTTGGTCATGTGGTGCCAAAACCCGAGGTTAGACTAAGTTGTGGTGTAAACCTACCCGGACCCGCCCGGCCTAACTAGTAACCACAACAAGGTCTAATGTGGGAGGTTAAGGTGCATTAAATTAATTAATGCCTCATGATTAGGGTTAAGTCAGGGTCCACTAATACTTAACCAATTTGGGGATTTGAGGGATTGAAATGGGGTTAGGTGGTAAACTGTTGGTTACACTTAACCAATTAATCCATGATTAGTGAAGGGTTAAATCACACTTAACCCTCTTAGAAAACCCTAGCAACGTGGTCTGTTCTAACAGTAATCCCAGTTTGGTATCATTCACAACCCTAGAAGCTAGGCTAGGGCGGGGCACGATTACTGACGGATGTAAGCGACCAAAAGGCGATGGCTGAGTGGTACAGCGGTGCGGGTCCAGGCGGGCTACGGACGTGCACGTAGTCCGGTGTTGGACAAACTCGAGGCACGGGTACCAGTAGGTTAGGGCTGTGCATTATTGCTTAAGTGTCTGGGGTTGACACCCGAGGGCTTGATACACCCAAAGGTGGACCCAGCACAGTCTAACTACAACCATATGTGGGCCATATGGACACCAACACTTGACGTGTTAGGTTTATAGGGAGCCGATCGACTAGACCGTTGGGCTGGACCTTATATTAAGGTCACTTCATGTTATTGGGTCAAAGCTTGGGCCAAGGGATCAATACCTGTTGTGTTGGTTTGCTAGTACACCGTGGTGCAAAACTTAACCTTGTTTATGCGATGACACCTCTATCTATCTTGTAGTTAATTTACCATGCCAGTATGTTGTTATCTATGATCATCTCAGTTTCCATCATGATGTTAACTTTATTAGTTTATAGACTGATCGTAGCAGGGCTTACTCAGTCTTTTTGACTGACCTGTTTTCTTTCGCCTCTTTTCTTCCGTTTCCCCCCCCCCCAGGTTCTCAGGGAGGGAATACAGGAGCCTAGCTTGGATCTTAGCTGCTTTCTAGGATAGCTCATGTATGCTTTGGACTTGAGCTCGCTATGGTTTCTTCCACTTTGGGGATAGCTACTTTTATGTTTCCTTTTCAGTTTCGGATGATGTTATTTTATGTACTAGACTTGTTTACTTGGGAAATTGACATTATGATGTAGCAGACTTGTTTTTGAAATGGTTTAAAATTGTTCCACTGTTTTATCTATCTACTTACTCTGTTTATTTACATATATATATGTCATGTCCTGCCTTGCTATATCATTATGCATGTTTACCTTGTTTTAAAACGCCCCACCAAAGTCAGAGTTGCTTCCAAGAGCCACCCTGGCGGAGGTGGGGTGTTACATTTGGTATCAGAGCGAGGTTTACGAGAAGGGATAAAAAGGTTTTTAAAACTTTTGAAAAACTATTTTCAAAACCAAGTATTTTCCAAAGAAAAGTCTAGTTATTTTTAAAAGGCTATTCCCCAAAAAGCCATTAGCACTATCCTTTGATCCCTCGTTTGAACTCTTTTCTTTTAGTTTCCAGCATGTCTGATAATCCCATCTTGCCCGATGGAGTAACAATACCCGATTGGTTTCGTCGGTACTTGGAAGTTGCGGCACTGGTCCCGGGTGTCTCTAATGTTGTCTTTCCAGTCGAGGCCGCTGTTCCTCCTCCTCCTCCTTCCGTAGCTGATGTTCCTCTTCTCCCTCAGTCTCCGCAAGCAGATTTTGCGGAAACTTGTAAGAACTTTAAGATGATGGGTGGCAAGAATTTTAGTGGAACAGAGACTTTTGTAGAGGCAAGGAATTGGTTGAAAGAGACCGAAGATCTTTTAGCCACCTTTGATATAAGTGACCGCAGGAAGGTTTTATTGGCAGTATGGTTGCTAAAGGAAGAAGCTGCACGTTGGTGGGTAGTCACCACCGCTACTAGGCCAATTGAGACTTGGGATGATTTTAGAGGAAGGTTTGGACTAAGGTTCTTATCACTGAAGCAAGGGGACATGACTATTAGTGAATACATAGATAGGTTTAATCAACTGGCTCGGGTCGATTTAGACTTGGTTAATACAGCTCAGAAGAAGGCCCTACACTTTGCTCTAGGATTAAACGAGCCATTACATGGTTTGGCCATGTCTCATATACCCTTGGGGGCGACTTTCGAGAATTTGGTGAATACGGCCCTACTTCAAGAAGAAGATAACAATGACAAGAAAGAGGTCAAGGCGAATGAGTCTCAAGGCAAGAGGGTAAATTCCGGGAAACGGGGCAAGAATAACAACAACCGCAAGGACAAGCCAAGAGGGAATAGGAAATGCAACTTCTGTGGTGAAGTTGGACATATAGCCAGGGAATGTAGGAAGAAGGAGAAGAGAAAGCGGGGCGAATGCTTTCATTGTGGTGAGTTTGGACATCTCAGCAAGGATTGCCCGAGGAAACAAGGGCAAGGTCAGACTCAGTGTGCAGGACTATCTGGAGGGCGAGTTCATCCCCTCAACACCGTTCTTCCATCTCATGATAGAGGTAGTGTTTCTGTTGAAAGTCTTGTTTACATTTTCTGATTTTCCCTGTTCGTACTCTGTTTGATTCTGGCACATCGCATAGTTTTATTTCATCTGATCTAGTTGAAAGTTTGCACCTAAGTACTAGTCTAGTTGATGATCCCGTATGTGTTTCAAATCCAATTGGGGGTTCTGCCCGTTGGTCTGTGGTCTGAGTGGATTTGAAAATTTCTATCTTGAGTATAGAATTCTCGTGGGATGTTTATATTCTCGGTTTCGGGGGATATGGGTTGGTTTTGGGCATGGAATGGTTGTCCTGTTTTGGAGCCATTCTGGGTTTTTGTATATAGGGTTGTGAGGCTCATGACTCGCCTCGGTAATACCCTAGAAATTTCTAGCAACCCTATGGGTCCCGTCATGTTATGTTATCTTGAATCCCTCGACTCGTCTATCGATAGTTTGCAATCGGTGAGGGTGGTCCGAGAATATCCTGATATCTTGGGTGAAGTGAAGGGGTTACCCTTAGACGTGGGATAGATTTCCGCATTATCTGGTTGGTAATACCAAGCCAGTTTCGTGGCCGGTTAGACACATGACCTCACAAGATGAGATTTAAGAAAGTAAGTCAAGGAGTTGCTTGAGAAGAACTTCCTGAGATGAGGCACTTTCGAGTAGGGTGCTCCAGTAGTATTCGTTACTGATGTGGACAGTTTGTTTCGCTTATGTGTTGATTATCGTGAGAGGAATAGATAACCGTTACCAAGGATCAATGATTTGTTTGATCAGCTTGTAGGAGCATCTGTTTTCTTTTGATCTAGCTACCGGATTCCATCAGCTTAGGATGGCTGAGGATGGAATTGACAAGACTGCGTTTAGGACTCTAGATGGATTTTAGAATGGCTAGTCATACTATTTGGTTTGACTAATGCACCCGCATATTACGTAAACTGGATGGGTAGGGTGTTTAGGGAGTCCTTGAACAAGTTTGTCATGGTCGTCATAGACGATATTTTGATCTCCTCAAAAGAATGAGGAAGAACATGCTATACATCTCAAGGAGGAGATGGATACGCTTAGAGCCACCAGTTGAAGGTCAAGTTCTCCAAATGTCACTTTGAAGGAAAGAAGTTGGATTTCTTGGGCACATAGTTCTTAAGTAAGGCTTAGCGGTGGATTCCGCTAAAGTGGTTGCGGTTTAAGACCGGAGAACTCTGAGGAGGGCAATTGAAGTAAAAAGCCTCCTCCGTTTGGCTAGTTAGTTAGCATTCCCGGAGCTTAGACTTGCTCTTCTGGATCAAGAAGGGGGTTTCACAGGAAGAAGACCCGCAGTAGGTCAAGAACATGGACCAGTTGATTCGAGGCGAGATGTTAAGTCACCTCGCTAGATATATTATAGATGACAAGGGATGACTAAGACGCGATGAGAAATTATGTGTTCCTCGAGTGGAAGACTTGGTAAAGAAGGTTCTTGAAGATACGCATAACTCGAGGAGGTGGCCGAGTTGGTCTCAGGATGCATGATGTGCCACCAGGTTAAGGCCAAGTCATAGAAGCCCAGCGGGCCATTACCTCCATTGGAGGTTTCGCAAGGGAAGTATGAAAACATCTCGATTGATTATGTGGATGAACTACCTAGATCAAAGAAAGGGAATACGGGTATGAGGGTCATAATAGGTAGACTCACGAAGAGTGCTCGTTTCAGTCCGGTAAAGAGCGAGAGGACTGCATCATGGATAGCAACGGTTTATCCTCAAGAAGTTGGCCAGTTTTGAAATAGCCTACAGGAAGCCATGGGTAGGCAATTGAATCTAGGTATGGCCTATCACTCATAGGCGGACGGTTCATTTCGATTAAGCATGAGTTATAGAGAATCACGTTTGTAAGGGCAATTGGCAACGTGGATTAGTATTTTCAAGGAAAGTTCTGCTGCGTGGAATACTTTATAGTAAGTAGACGAGCTCCAGGATTCACTAGTGAATTTTGGAGAGCTTGCATGGAATCATGAGGTTACAGTTATGTTTAGGCCAAGTATACAGAAAGAAGAATAAGTGGAAAAGGAAGACGAGAGCCGATAATGAAAGGAGTTCCAACTCGAATTTGGGAAATAGGAGTTAGGAAGCCAAGAAGTCATGAAGTAAAAGACGGTAAAAGCACAGTGGAATTGAGCTCAAGGAGGCGTGACTAAGAAGAGTGAAGGCTAGACACGCGCATCATATCTTTTTTTTAAGAGTGCATCCTTGATCCTTGTTTTCCTGTGGAGCTTGCTTGCAAGTTATCTTTGGTATATATACCCTCTCGGTCCCATTCTCGATCTTATTTCTGTTGTAAACTCCATAAGCGGGTTACGACTCATCGGTTAGTACTACATGTCAGAGCTTGAATGGATTTCTTGTAATCCAAAAAGGAGTTTATCTTGCTTATCTTCTAAGCATATTCCTCTGTCCATGATTATCTAGTTTATCGTGTTTATCTTGTCATGAGAACCTTAGGTAGAAACCCTTTGGTTGAAACATGTGTTTGAAACATGTTATGTTTGATGGTTGCAAGTGGTTGCAAGTGTTTGCAAGTGGCTGCTCGTGGATGCATTATACACGATTAGGCACTAGATCGGCTCGCACACTCCTCATATTGCATATGCATGAGTGTTTATGCTTATTCATGGATGAAAATTATGTGTTATCACATGGATGTTGCATATGGGTGTATGTTATGTGCACACATATAGATGATATACATTATGTTAGGAACTGCATACATATGGATTCATTTCACTAACATAATTTGCATTGATGATATTTGCATTAGATAAGTACATATACACACACCTCTGCATATGTTCATCCAGCATTTAGAATCTTTTAAGGACAATGATTGCTCGTGGATGATGTTTTGAGTAGATGGATGTTGGATGGTAGGATATGTTCTTCCTAACTTGAAGATTTCGGGGACGAAATCCTTTAAGGAGGGGAGAATGTAACAACCCGTATTTTCAATAACCTGTAATAATGTAAATTGAGGCAGAATTTAATTCGAAAATCTGAATCAAGGGAAACGGGCTATGCCATTGCGTTCGTCTCGGAAAAATACGCGAAATAGAGTCCGAGTTTTCGAAAATCGGAGTCCGTATGACCCAGTTAAGGCCCATTGAAGTTTTCAGAAAATTCCTAAGTAAAAACAGATTTAAATTTTAAAATTAAAAACTAGGGATAGGGCAAACTGGCGTAGGCGGGAAAAACTCCCGCCCAGGACCCCATGTCGACAGGCCTGTCGACAGGGGTCTTAGCATGTCGACTGCCCTGTCGACAGCCCTGTCGACAGGGGGTGCCCGGCTGTTTAGCCTGGTGCACCATTTCTGATTAGGGTTGGGTCTTGTGGCCTGTTTCTAGAGAGTTCCGAGATCTGATGGACCTAATTGAATCTAGGGTTAATCCTATGGTCCAAATCACTAGCCTAATCTATAAATAAGACCCTAACCTACCCTAAATCACTCATTATTCAATCTAGTAACTAAACTATGCCAAAATCAAAACTCTCATGGCCTCCACCCTCTTCATACAATTCCTAAATTAATTCCTAAGTGATTTTCCATGCATACAAGTATATTTAGGCTTGTATGATCCTCCTTAGCTTGCATTAAAGGCTTGTTTTTCTATTGGCATCATAAAGGAGGAGTCTTGATCAAGTTTGCTTGCATTTGGGGGTTTTAATTAGTTGCATAAGGGGTTCCTTACAATTGCTATACTCATTTGAGTCCGCATAAGCATTGTAAGCCCTCTTACCTTCATTTTAGAAACTCTAAAGTTAACATGTGATGCAAGTTGGGATTTATGTGAGTTTATTGAGTTATGCATGTTTATGCAAGTTTGCTAAGCCATGATTTGCAAGTTTATTGAGTTATGCATGTTTATGCAAGTTTGCTAAGCCATGATTTGCAAGTTTATTGAGTTATGCATGTTTATGCAAGTTTGCTAAGCCATGATTTGCAAGTTTATTGAGTTATGCATGTTTATGCAAGTTTGCTAAGCCATGATTTGCAAGTTTATTGAGTTATGCATGTTTATGCAAGTTTGCTAAGCCATGATTTGCAAGTTTATTGAGTTATGCATGTTTATGCAAGTCCACTATACCATGATTTGCAAGTTAAATGAGTTATGTATGTTTATGCAAGTTCATTATGCCATATTGTGCATGTTTAATAAGTTATGCATGCTTATGCAAGTTTAAAATGACGAGTTGTGCATGTTTGACAAGTTATGCATGCTTATGCAAGTTTAAAATGACGAGTTGTGCATGTTTGACAAGTTATGCATGCTTATGCAAGTTTAAAATGACAAGTTGTGCATGTTTAATAAGTTATGCATGCTTATGCAAGTTTAAAATGACAAGTTGTGCATGTTTAATAAGTTATGCATGCTTATGCAAGTTTAAAATGACAAGTTGTGCATGTTTAATAAGTTATGCATGCTTATGCAAGTTTAAAAATGACAAGTTGTGCATGTTTGACAAGTTATGCATGTTTATGGTAATATGCAAGTTCACTATGCTAAGTTGTACAAGTCTAACATGTTATGCATGATTGTTGTGCAAGTCTATCATGTATGTTGTGCCAAGTGCCCTCTTCCTATCCTTTATGCGTTATTACGAATATGTAAGCGATAGAATGACGTTGGGGGTTTGGGTAAACTTAAAATACATGAAAATATAAGATTGGGAATTTACCTATTAAGTTAGGTCTACCCCTTGGGAATTTACCTATTAAGTTAGGTCTACCCAAGCATTTGTTGACTTGTAATTATGTTTTGAAATAAAGTGGACATGACACTTAGAAAACATAAGTGTGGCCAACTCGAGGTTGGGTTGAGTTTGTAGCGTAATTCTACCCGGAACCGACCGGCTTAACTAGTGGCTACAAACAATAGGACCCAATGTGAGAAGTTGGTCATGTGGTGCCAAAACCCGAGGTTAGACTAAGTTGTGGTGTAAACCTACCCGGACCCGCCCGGCCTAACTAGTAACCACAACAAGGTCTAATGTGGGAGGTTAAGGTGCATTAAATTAATTAATGCCTCATGATTAGGGTTAAGTCAGGGTCCACTAATACTTAACCAATTTGGGGATTTGAGGGATTGAAATGGGGTTAGGTGGTAAACTGTTGGTTACACTTAACCAATTAATCCATGATTAGTGAAGGGTTAAATCACACTTAACCCTCTTAGAAAACCCTAGCAACGTGGTCTGTTCTAACAGTAATCCCAGTTTGGTATCATTCACAACCCTAGAAGCTAGGCTAGGGCGGGGCACGATTACTGACGGATGTAAGCGACCAAAAGGCGATGGCTGAGTGGTACAGCGGTGCGGGTCCAGGCGGGCTACGGACGTGCACGTAGTCCGGTGTTGGACAAACTCGAGGCACGGGTACCAGTAGGTTAGGGCTGTGCATTATTGCTTAAGTGTCTGGGGTTGACACCCGAGGGCTTGATACACCCAAAGGTGGACCCAACACAGTCTAACTACAACCATATGTGGGCCATATGGACACCAACACTTGACGTGTTAGGTTTATAGGGAGCCGATCGACTAGACCGTTGGGCTGGACCTTATATTAAGGTCACTTCATGTTATTGGGTCAAAGCTTGGGCCAAGGGATCAATACCTGTTGTGTTGGTTTGCTAGTACACCGTGGTGCAAAACTTAACCTTGTTTATGCGATGACACCTCTATCTATCTTGTAGTTAATTTACCATGCCAGTATGTTGTTATCTATGATCATCTCAGTTTCCATCATGATGTTAACTTTATTAGTTTATAGACTGATCGTAGCAGGGCTTACTCAGTCTTTTTGACTGACCTGTTTTCTTTCGCCTCTTTTCTTCCGTTTCCCCCCCCAGGTTCTCAGGGAGGGAATACAGGAGCCTAGCTTGGATCTTAGCTGCTTTCTAGGATAGCTCATGTATGCTTTGGACTTGAGCTCGCTATGGTTTCTTCCACTTTGGGGATAGCTACTTTTATGTTTCCTTTTCAGTTTCGGATGATGTTATTTTATGTACTAGACTTGTTTACTTGGGAAATTGACATTATGATGTAGCAGACTTGTTTTTGAAATGGTTTAAAATTCTTCCGCTGTTTTATCTATCTACTTACTCTGTTTATTTACATATATATATGTCATGTCCTGCCTTGCTATATCATTATGCATGTTTACCTTGTTTTAAAACGCCCCACCAAAGTCAGAGTTGCTTCCAAGAGCCACCCTGGCGGAGGTGGGGTGTTACAGTATCGGGTTGCCGCTTTAGGGAGTGATACACCCACTGTGGGACCAGCACGGGTATCTATGAGTTAGGGAGCCGATCAAATGGGGAGGGTAGTGGGTACAACTAGTGGAGGTAGGAGCAGGCGGCACCTATGACAGCAGCTAGGAATACACAAAACTACCATTATTATTATTATTATTATTATTATTATTATTATTATTATTATGTTTAGTAAGAGGGATCAACTTTCAGTATGGAACTAGTATTGGTGCGGTGTTGGAATTATTTTATAGTGATTAGAAGCGCATCAACGTTATATCTTGTTCACCTTGTCATATCTGCTTATGTTACAGTCATCTCTTATATCCAATTTATGTTCTCATCCTGTTACTTTACTGATTATATTGTTAAAGTCACTGGACTCGCCAGACATATATCAGACCCCTTTTTGTTTTGCCTCTTTTCTCCCTCAGGTCCTCAGGGTGGGACTAGTGGAGCTTGACTTGGATTTCTTCTTCTTGAAGTGCTTGGAATTGTTGAAAGTAATGCTCAACTTTATCTCTTTTTCATTATGGCTATTTGGAGTGGGATTATGGTTTTACTTTTATGTACTCTTATAATAATTTTGTACAAGATGGATATTCGTGTATTTGGCTCAAGTATGTGGTTTTGATTTTGTAACCAAACATGTTTTGCTTTTCCGCTGCAATGAATAAATTTTGAATTTTCTTAAGTACCATTTTATATATCTGTCTTGTGATATTCTGTTCTATACCCTTATAATACTCCATGAAAGTTAATGCATTCCCTTAGTGAGTGACATTAATGGACGTGGGGTGTTACATATATGCTACATATCTATACATATAACAACCGTACATAGCAAAAGAAATCAGACATGTATATGCATATGCATGTGCAAATACTAGCTGACCAATTTTCATATTTAGTGCCTATTCTAGTGTGTGAAATGAAAACATTAGCATGCATTATCCACTAGCAACCACTTGCATCCATCATTCATAATGTATCATAACGACATGTTTACATACATTCCTACCATCCATAAACTTTACTCCTAAATGCATACCATACATGCAAAGTTTTCTTAAAGATCCAAAATAAGGAAAATGATTAAGATCAAAACATCCGAAGTGTACCATTGAAAAAATATGGATTAGAAGCTCAAATTCTCATCTTGCTTCAGTCGAGTCTTTTGCCCCTATTGAACTTTTAAAAAGCTAGTTACTTTGTTGCGAATCCACTTGGCATCATGCCCTAAAATATGGTAGTTACACGATGAATAAGTGACTCTCGCTCGTTTTCTATCACCTCTGTAACACCCTCTTTTCTAAAGTCCAAAGCTAGGCGCTACTAGTGCTGCAGTTATCTATAGTATTTACTTGCGACATATGAAGATGCCTACTCGGTTGATCAAAGGAAAATATATGTAATCATAACTTTCGTGCATTTAATTGCATCCAAAATAAACAAACAGCAGAACAGAACTCCTAGAATAACTATTGCCTCTTACGCACATTTATAAGCTTATTTGTAGAAGCGAAACCTGGAATGCCTTAACCCTTAGCCTACTTAAGTAAGCATCCAACAATTAAAGCTAGAAAACAGAAACTTTGGTTTAGCCAATAGTCTAGCGTGAATAATATTCTTGCTACCTTAATCAAATGTATATCCAGTTGGACTATGCCACGTAGCGGAGCGAGTTTCCTCTCTTTAGTATCCTTTGCAACGTAACCAAGCCTGTGCTCCTGCACTTTCACTGGTTATAACATAATTGTATAAATAACAACTATAATATGCAATACACAACATATAGTTGATTCACCAATCCCGTTACCCTGAATAGCCATTTAATGGTTTCCCATGCATATAGTTGTATGTGGTATCATTCTAGTTTCCTACTAGTAGAATATTGATAATTCCATATTATTTTCTTCATTTTTATTCTTGTATTATGCTTTGTGTAGTAACCCTCCCTAGGCATTAGAATCGAATTCTAAGATGTGTATTAACCATCGCACAACCCTATAATACTAGCTGCAGATGACTATGAACCTTTCGATTCAAGGTAAAGTAAGAAATCCTCATATACACCGGACAATGCAAGTAACCTTTGCCCTGCTGCATGGTTTTACCATCGGTTGACCAAGAACCCCTCAAGTAACGGGATTAACATCGCAGTGCGTTTTGAATTATAATTGTACCCATAATGTGTTCGTACATGGAAAAAAGCATAACAAGGTTCCCTACCAGGTTTAAGAAAAAAAACTAGCCTTCGCCTGGCGAGATATAACATTTAAAGTGACGTATTGGTTCCCTACCGAAAGTGTTATATTATATAGGGTTGGAAACCCCTTTGACCCAAATATCACTTTGGCTCCCTTCATAGGTGTTGAAAGCGTTCATGGTAAAGAACTATGGAAATAAAGTGCAAGCAAAAAAAATGCAAGCAAAAAAACCTATGTAAACGTTCACACACAAGTTGTTTATTGGGATAAGGTTTTTTTTTAACTCACCTTTTATGTTCCATTGAAGGGTATAAAGAAGAAAACGTCTTACTCTATAAATGCATAGTTTGGAATACAAACTCCTTCAGTTCGACGAAGGGGTGTGAGGTGGAAACCTCCCTGATACTTCATAAAGTAAAGTCTAAGTAAAACAAGCCCCTTTAGGTCCTCCGATAGGCGATGAGGTGATACGCTCTAAGTTTAATTAAAACATAAGGGAAAGCCCCTTTATATTAGTATTTTGAGGCTTCGAAAATAACAACTTTGACACAGTTGAGAGGCAAGGAGGTCAAAGGATCTAGGTTAAAATAACATTCCAAAATTCGATCCTTTCGAGATAGATGGTACGAAGATGATAACCTTCATGCTTCTTGCTTCTTTTACAAACCAAGTTAAAAGAAGCATTCCCATTCGGCTCTCTCGAAGGGTATTGAAGAGGAAGCTTCAAGGCCTTTAAAGAAATAAAGGAAGAAGCCCATATTTAGTTCTATCAACTAAGAAAAACGACCAAAACCCATGTGCGGAGGCGATAGGCCCTGCTGGAGTTGACACTTTAAAAATACAATGCCAGTTGCCAAGGGCTCAAAATGAAAGGCAGAGGCCAAAGTCCAACATATGAAAGAAGAGACCCGAATACTTCATATGCCTGTAAGAACCCGAAACTTCCCCGTGAAGAAAAGAGCGGATACTTTGAGAACAACACACAAATGAACGCAGACGGAAGAACATTTCATTGTTAATTACAACAATTCCATCAGATACAAGAATATACAGAGTATGAATAAATATACATTCGATAAATATCATAGATTACAATAAATTACATAGCAGCGGAAAATAATACAAAACACAACTGAAAGTAATGCACGGATACAGAGCTTTCCGAGCATCGTTCCAGCTGTAAATCAGGATCCTGTGAATATAAATCTGCAAAACCAAAACTACTAGCTGCCCGTGCGGAAAATGAGGGCACCCAGAGTTTAGGTTAAAACAATAAACTCCAGGTCAGTCATGTGACTGGTGTGAGAACTAAAACAGTTATTTAAAACTTTACTTTAAAAGAGAGTAATTCAAGGGACCACGCCGTATAACACGGAACGGGTTTCCTACCAAGAATTCCAGTGCATAGAATAGACAACGCAATGCTTTTTCGAAAAATGAAGCTATTATAAGACCCAAGTCCCATCACACAATGCAACGCAAGCCGGAGGATAGGGATTTACCTTATAACAGCCAAACATGCTTGGTACGTTTAAAAACAAATCATTTGATACTATAATAAGTGTATAGTGTCAAAACAATTTCAATCATAAGTATCAATCATAGACGGCATAGCATCCCATGCTACTATGTCGCCATACTAGGCTCTACAAATAAAGCCGAAATATCTCGTATTGGAAATTGGATTTCCGTCATGAGTCGAGGCAAGGGGCAAGCTCCTCTCCGCTTTCGAGGCACTCTAACAAATATCTCAGGACTACACACTCTGGGCAATCCTTGGATCTTCAGGGCCGGTCCTCTCTTACGTTTGAGGATTAATTATTCCTGAACACACGTTTCCCGGTCCTTACAGACCTAAAATCGAGGCGCCTCATCCAACAACCACATAGGTGAAAAGTATATAAATGTCAGGGCTGGTAAGTCACTGACACCACCAAAGCTAGAAAGAAACGTCGTGCTCTCCCTGCAGTCCTTATCCCATTTTTAACTCATACCGAGGTGTGAGGCTCGCGAATTCACGTTATACACAAAGCTGCCACGTAGGTCGTGCTTTGATCATCAACCACAAGACTTTGCTTTTCAATAGAAGCCTTGATCCATGCAACTCAGCATGCCACACAGGCAATTCATGTCATGCGACTGATGTCCATCGATATACAACCTCTGAGCTCGTACGTCTCAGAGAAGGGCGTTCAGCAAGAGAATAAATTCTCCGCCGCCAAACAGATATATATTTAACAGAAATCAATCAACACAGAATAAAATCCAATGTCAGACACACAATCCATTTACAAGTTCGTTCTGGGTCTGAACGAAACCGGAGGCACTTTCCTCGCATATCCATCGATCTCCAAGTACGTCTGGACGACCACCAACTATTTCCATCCTCTTGGGTGTACAGCCTAATCAAGATCATCAGTAATCACCCAAACGATGTGAAGACTTCCGGTCTTCAACCACCGTCTTCATCTTCGACTTATCGTCGAATCGGTTATTCAGAATGGGTATAAACCCGGCCTTTCCGAACAACCCGCGTATATTAAAAACAAATGTTACACAAACACAACATACGCCTCATTCCAATTCATTAGTCACTAACCGTAAATCAGTAAGAGAGCAATTCCCCAAATATTAACCCCGAAGGCCGAAACCAACATCAGATCAATACCCAGGAAACCATTCTTCTTAACTAACCTACAGCTAGTTTCTAAATTTCATATTCTTAGGGAAAGGTTCCCATTAATTTTATCAAAGATAAATTCTTTAAAATTTATCCTTTAATCTTCCTTTGGATGTCATATCAAACCAAATTATGGTTTTTCAAACTAGACGGGATTAGCGAACCACACCGAAGTAATTATATATTTTATTTCCCAATCCCAACCTATTCATCCCATGAAGCCAAACTGGTAATACTCCATATCTAATACCACGGTGTTATCGGTAAAATTAATTACCATTCCACGTTCAAATCTAATTAAAGATTTAACTATCGCTTTGGAGCAAAACTGGTGATACTCCCTTCTCGCTCACTTTCCAAATTTGATAATTTTCATTATCAATTCACATTTCAATTTAATTGCAGATTCATTAAAACTCCTTTTATAATTACATATAATTATTTATATTCTAACGACGACGTATATATACGTTCTAAATATATTCAAAATAAATTTTCGTCGATATTATTTAAAATAATTCATTTTAAATGTTCGAAATTCGCTAAAATTGCCAAAATAAAAATTTTAAACTGGCTCGCATTTCCGGGTTATTACAATGCCACTATGTGACATTACAAATATTCGATGCTTAACAGAAGGAAGCGAAAGTTGCTCTTAGCCGTTCCGAAATGTGCGAAAGGTAATTTCTATTTAAGATACAATGACACTTATCATGAACATGGTGAAAATTGGGTTATTTCTTTTTATAGATGTACTTTTCACAATCTCTAACATAATTCTTGCAATTCTATTGTTTATACAATAGGCCTGATCTCAAGCAATATTCTGGGTATCCTAAGATTTCCAAAAGTGGAAATTATTGATTAATAACAATAGTGCCTTAATTAGTGTTAATTATACCCTAGTCTAGCCAACTTCAAAATTCATATCAATTAATCTACACATGGAAAATTCCTAAAATTACTTAAGAATGAATTCTCCTCCATCATTCATAAAAATTTGGAGTCCAAAACAATTAACTAAACATCTTAATTATTTTTCTCAAAATTATCTTGTAATTGGATTTAGAAAATTCATAAGAAATCTATACAAGCTTAGAAAATTACGAAAACAAAACCCATCTTATACAACATCTTAAGAACATCTAGTTAAAGTTTTAAGAGAATTACAGAAGTCTGAATATAGGCTTTATCCTAAACCCATAATTTTACATGCAAATCATGTATGTTAATCCATTCAAGTAATGCTTTATCCAAACAACCCATTAATATACATATAAACATGAAAACAATCACGTAAATCATAGAACTGTTCGCTTGTTACCTATTCACCTTGATTAGTTATTGTGTTGTTGAGATTTGTAGTTGTAGATCTTAAACCTTGAATCTTCTTAAACTTTGCTTGAGTTTTCTCTTCCTTTAATTTTTGAAACCAAAAATGTGTGATCTTCTAAAGAGAAGAGAGCGCGCGCACACACAAACACACACGCGCGCACGCGCGCGGGGGCGCATGCGCGCGCGCACACACACATATATATAATAATAAACGCATAGTCCACAATAGCTGCCAACATGCCTTGTAGGTAGCCAAAAGAACATAACCAATTCAGACTATAACCAAATGTATAGGAATGTAGATAAATGAACTCTGGATAAACCACTGCCAATCATACTTAAAAATCGAGTTCCGGCAAGGCCGCCACCTGATATTGAAGTATATATACTCCTATACAATACAATACAATACAATACAATAATTTCTCTACAAAATACATCCAAAAAAAATACATGTAAACTAAACAACATGATGAAAGGAAGGACATTGGATTTGCTTTCTAATAGTCTCCATAGTATAAATCAATTACATGTATCCTGAAAAAGACTAGACAAAAGTAAGCTAACAACACACACACACACACACACACACACACATATATATATATATATATATATATATATGTATGTGTGTGCATATATATATATATATATATATATATATATATATATATATATGTGTGTGTGTGTGTGTGTGTGTGTGTGTGTGTGTGTGTGCGTGACTAAAATAATACTATAGGATAGCATGTAATAACAATAATACTTATTAAAATCCGATGTCAATAACAAATGCAAATTCTATTGGAACTAAAATACTTATTAATCCTAATAAACAAATCAAATTATTTCTAACTATGCCAAGAAATCTTTCAAATATAGAATCCCTAATTAACTAACACTGTGGGTTAGACATCCAATTTAGACTACAAGTTACTATCTTAGTAATTAATTTATCTATAGAAACTACACTAGAATGAAACATACACTAATTTCTAACAAACCAAATAAACCAAATAATAATGGTTACTAACGTGTCTAGTACATATCTATATTTAAAATTGAAATCAAATCTAAAACATTCCAATAATAATCACAATTCCTAAAAATATTAGAACAGTTTAAAACAAAAATTCTTAAAACCATTTCTAATATATAAAAAGACTTATTACAAGAGAAAAATAAATGATTCACACTTTCATCAAATATATTATAGAAACAACACTTAGAATAAAAAATAATATTTTTCGTTCTTAATTGCTTTACAGCATTAAGTTTCTTATGGATAATCATCCACATATTAAATTTGGCTTTTGGAGGAGCATTAATCCTCCAAATACACTTAAATTTTAAAATTGAAATACCTGTAAAATTAAGGAACTTATATATAGATTTAGAAGTGTATTTTAAACTCTTATCAAGCCCAAAAAAAAATTTATCAATATGATACATAGACAGCTTAGCTCGTAATAAGGAAAATTTCCTGAAAACTGTGTCATCTAAAATATTCTCAAATGTAAATTCTCATGGGGGATCTAAACTACCTCTATAAACATCCTTAATCAATGCATTCTTAAAACAACAAATCTCAAATAGTTCTTAAACTCTATTTTAAGGGGCACTCTAGAAATCCGAGTGTCATGCGAAAAGAAATTAATACCTCCCTTATGCACAATCAAATTACAATCTAAGTTTAAAAAAATAAAAAATCAAAGCATCTCAAAATGGAAATCCAAAATGAAGATAATATATTATTCCTAAAATAACTAGTATATAATTTTGTCTCCATCATAATAATATTTAAATACTATTTGCTTCCAAGTTGCCGACACTTCTGGATTTCTAAACTTCCACAACCATTTAGCAAACAACGATGAGTTTAAATTATATAGATTGATAGCCCCAAGACCTCCATCCTTCTTGGATCCACAACAAACTTCCTAATTAACTAAATATTTGTAACTTCTACAAATGTTTTCTCCATTCCAGAGAAAACTACGTCTAATTTTGTTAATTTTACTGATCACCCATTGAGGTAATCGATAAACAACCATCCAATAAGTAGGAATAACAGAAATTACCGATCGAGTTAATAAGAACTAATGTACCCACTCTTAATAAAAATATTCTATTCCAACTAGATAGTGTATTGTTAATTTTATTAATAATAATCACCTAATCATCATGTTTGGGTTTTGATGGCTTAATCTTAAAACCTAAATAGTCAAAATAGAATTTCATAGCAGATGAGTTTAAGGTATTAGCAACTTGATTCTCAATATTGCCAAAATCATTTAGAGCCATAACTGAACTTTTATCGAAATTAATTCTAAGACTAGAAAGCATCTCAAAACAGTAAAGTATAAATTTCAAAGATATAATATGTTTGGGTAAATGAGAGGAAAATAAAAGCATATCGACAACAAATTGAATTATAGATATCTCATTATTAAAAAACCCATTACCTACAAAACCTAAAATTCCTCTCTTTTCCTCTCTCTTTATAATTTTGGTGAATAAATCAACTGCTAGATTAAACAGTAGAGGCGATAAAGAATCGCCTTGTTTAAACCCCCTTTTAGATTGAATTTTCTTTCCAACAACCCTATTAATTATAATATTAGAGCAACCATATTTGAGTAATAGCATGATCTAGTTAGTCCATCTTATACTAAAACCCCTAGCTAATCAAAGATCACAAATAAAATCCCAGTTTACCGAGTCAAAGGCCTTTTTAATATAGCACAAGAAAAACTACTCTTACAACATAAATTGATATATTCATAGACCGCGGTCACTCCATAAACTATGTTCCTACCTTTTATAAATTTAGCTTGCGAACAATCAATAAGATCGTTCATTTTTTGACTAAGCTTATTTGCTAAAACTTTCGTAATAAGCTTAATAGAACAGTTGATTAAGGATATTGGACTAAAATCTTTTAATTTATTAGCTCCTAATTTCTTATCCATTAGGATAACATTAGCAAAGTTAAACCTACCAACCTGTAAATTCCCGTTATAAAAATCATTGAATAAATTAATTAAATCATACTTTAAAATCTCACAATTTTTTATATAAAAAAGAATAGAAAACCCGTCTGGACCAGGAGCTTTGTCACTAGGCATATCATTGATAGCCTTCCAAATCTCCTGTTCAGAAAAAGGCTTATTTAAATATACTAAATCAATCTTAGAATAAGAAGGATAAATGTTATTCCATCAAACATTGATCCTCCTCTAAATTTTTGAACAAAAAAATCTGTTTATAATAATTAGTAAAAGCTTCATTTAAATCCTTTTGTACAAACAATTCTATATCATCAACAAAAACAGAGCGAATGAAATTGTTACACCTTCTCTTATTAACAACACTATGAAAAAATTTCGTATTATTATCGCCCTCTTTAATCCATTGTATGCGAGCCCTCTGCTTCCACTTGACCTCCTCTTTCTCAAGAACTAATTGAAATCATTCTTCAGGCTGCTAAGCTTATCACATTCAGTAGAACTAAGTCCCTTGTTCTCACTAATCTTATCTAAATCTAGCATCTCACACATTATTTTATCTTTCCTAATTCTAACACTACCAAATACATATTTATTCCATCTTTTAAGGAAAAAAAATCTAAGTTTGCCTAATTTGGAAACAAAAATCTTAGCAAAATTACCAACATACATATTATTAAAATGAAATAAAGAACACTACACCATAGATGGTCTACTGCCACGAAAATGCAAGGTGTTGCTAGATACATTGTTACCATTGCTATGCTGATTTTTATGTATTGCAACGCACGCTTTAATGTGCTAGCATATGTATCAGATTGTGTTGCAGTAGCTATAGATATATTCTAATTAAAAAATTAATAAAGTTATCAATCCGCGTGACCACAATCCAACGGTCTACGTTATCCATCTGCGTCAATGTGATTTTCCTTCTCCATCTTAGCTACTTTGCATCAAATTTTCGTTTTCTCGTGGAACTATTTGCCTTTGTTTTTTATTTCGGAAAAGATATCCGATCCAAAACTAGGGTTTGCCCATTTTCTATGAATCGCGACTGCAAAACAAATTAGTTCTTCCTCAAAATTTCCTTTCCCAATTTCATTCAGTAAAGCCGTTCCTTTTTCTCCCTAAATCACCAAAAAATGGCTGTCTCCAATTGATTGTTCCTCCTCCTTCTGTTCAATCAAAGGCCGACGCCACCTTAGAAACTGAGTTCGCAACCTTTCAGTTGAAGCTTGCTCTACCAACAAGACGCAACCACTTCCAGCTTTTTCTGTGTCTTCTTATCGGTGAAAAGGCGAGTGTTAATTCACTCACGATTAGCTTGTTTCAAGTAGTTTAATTTCAAGTACTGGATTTAAACGGTTAGTGGGATTGCTTTCCTGTTGGTTCTTGTGTTCTTTTGGGTATAGTTACTTTATTTCACTTTTAATTGAACTCATTGAAATATTGGTCTTCCACTGAGAAACCTGTGAGGACATACCCCACTTTAAATTGGTGTTTCCCATTAACGAGAGTAAACTGCAACTCTAAGTTCATTTTTTTAATGTCTTATGATTTAGTATTGAATAATATTCACCTCTGCATATGTGTGGAGATGGCGTATTATATATATATGCCAGGAATTTGAATGATAATTGGGTTGAAGCAAAACATAAATGACAAGGAACTGGAATAAGATAGTAGTCACAATATACAAATTATTGTGGGAAAACCCCTTGTTAACCAAGTTTTTTTTTCATGCATTGTTCGCTGTAATATAAGACAGTATATAGGAAAGAAGCAAGTTTGTATAGGAATTGCAATATTTTAAATTTGTATTCAACTTTAATTTTATCTTTCCAATCATTTCAATGAGTTTACATGTGGAATGCAGATACTGCGAGTAATATGTTTGATGTAATGCATGTCAAAAAATGCTTCTTGAACTATGATAATTAGTGGTCACTGGCAGTTAAAATTGCTCGAGGAGGGTTTAAGTTGGTTTTTTGATGTATATCTGAATAAGATTACTATAATGAGTCATGTATTTGTTTGTTCAAAATTTGGAATATCTAATTTGAGTAGGCCAGTGTTTTACTATGTATCTTTGTTGAATGCAACTAGCATGTGTGTTGGAACTGTGATGTTATATAGTATAGCCGGTACTTCAACAAATATGTAGTCTTTTTCCATAGCATAAAACTGCACATTAAGATTTATTTCATTTGCTAGATGACGATTGTGGTACACTTTGGATCATTTCTCAATGTTCTGCTGAACATGAGAGTATATAACATAGCCCCCTCCCCTCTCTCTCTCTCTTTACTTCTTTTGAGTTTAAATGATATGAGCGCTCACCCTTGCTTTTTACCAGTTGTTCCCCTTAGCAGTGTATGACCAGTTCATTATCTATAACGGTGATCGGTTTGATTCAATTGTGACACTATATTTTTCTCTCGATGTTATATTTGAGTCTGTAATCAGTCCATTTTCCCCCTTTGTCGACTACTTACATGACAGTATTCAGAAGTCATAAGGTCCATAGCTAATGTAATGTTGGGTTTGCAGGCTTTAACACTAATTCTGTTGTACTGGCTTTTTATGAAATAGTGCAAATTACTTTTCTCCCTTGCAATTACCTGTTTAGATTCAATTCCAAAGTAGTACATCAAATTTCCTGGAAACCCAGTTAGAGTCCTGCAACATTCAAAACATTTAGCAACATGACTGAGCTCTTATTTGATCATGTTATCATTGAAAATGAGGTTCTAGAAAAACTGATAAATTCATGTCCTCTACTAAGTAGACCGAGTCTGCTGAATGTTTGTTCTAGCTTTTTTATCATAATTGATGCCCCTACGCTTGTAATGCTTCATGTAACATATTATAAATGGAGGTTTCTATTGTTGGAACCTGCATTGTTTCAAAAGTGCATGTTTGGCCTTTTGTGTTCTTTGCCACTACTTCAGAGGCTTGAATTAAACCACACTGCTCTGTAAGTATGGCATGCTTTTCTATTAAAATGTTGCTTATTGAATGTTACACTAGTAGCTTTTGTTTTTGTTTTTGTGAAACTGTAGGAACTTGCACCTGGCAATATTCATGCTCATCTTCTAGTGGTATGTCCAATTAGACATCTCAGAGTGTGGATCAATTTGGAAAATATGAATGAATAACTAGCTGCATTTTGTCTATTTAGAAGTTCTCCTTTTATATAGATGATAGACATAGTGGTACAGATTTTATCCTTTTTCTCTTCTTTATATTTTGATTTAGTGTTATTGTTTTCTACGTACAATTGTAAACATTATATTTAGACAGGAATTGTTGTTAGTCCAAATCATGCTAAATAAGTGAATCTTTTAATTCCTGTATTATCCACTTTATGTTTCATGAAAGAGATACATACATATATTTATAGATTTGTTTATTTGTGTATGAAAAAGTGTAAATATTTAGGTTTTCAGTGCTAAGAATTGGTCGTGGGTGTTTGCTACTGTCATTCCATGGTATCTTCTATTAAATCATTGGTTTAATATATGGTTTGTTGTCTTGTGGCAGAAGAAGATTCGAAGCCTTTGTATAATGCTATGTTGGTATATTAAGCATCTAACTTGGGAGCAAAACTAAAAGGAGACAAAGGCAGCACCCTTGATACACAACATTATGGAAGAGGAAAACGTGCTCGTGAGGTAGTTGCGCATACTTTGCGAGCAAATCATCAGAAGTGGGAAAAAAGGTAGTAGTTTATATAATCATTTTCGTGTATTTTTTCTCGTTTATGGTTGTATGTGTAACACCCCGTATTTTCTGTGAACTTAAGAATTACAAATCTGAGTATAATTAAAATATAAAATCAGAATCAAGGGAAACGGGTTGTGCCATTGCGTTCATCTCGGAAAAATACGCGAAATAGAGTCCGAAATTTCGTAAATCGGAGTCCATATGACCAAGTTATGGCCTTCCAAAGTTCAGAAAAAAATTAAACAGCACAGACCAGGTCGATTGGGGAGTCGACCCTAGAGTCGACCTGCCCCCAGGGGGTCGACCCTAGAGTCGACCTGCCCCCAGGGGGTCGACCCTAGAGTCGACCCTAGAGTCGACCTAGGGGTCGACCTGCCTCCCGAATCTGCTTTTCTGCCTGGGTGCGTTCTGATGTATCTGGTCTCGTTTTCTGTCTAGATTCGTCTGCCTAAACCTATTTAAACAGCCCCAAACCAGCCTTCTCTGCACACAATTCTATTCTGCTTCTACTCTGCCTCTGTTCTAAATTAAAAATAAAAATGGCGTTGCTACTCTGCTGAAATCAAAACTAGAAGACAATCAACACCAACCTAAATTCAATTAGAGATTAGAGCTTCTGCAACGGTTCTACAACAACTAGAGTTCTTTCTTTAACCCAATTAAGGCAAGTACAGTTATTTTCCGCTATAAACGTTAATTCTGATTTTAACATGAATTGTGAATCTGAATCTGAGATTATATCTGTTCTGTTCTGATTTGATTTATCTTATTCTGTACCTCTTTCCTCTTTCTGTTCTACAGCCAGGCTACCACGAGCCTGAGCCAATCTCATAAGATATTAACATGCGCTAAAATGTTTGGGACAGTAAAATGAATGATGCATAAATTGGGCATGAACAATAGGTGACTAATTTGAGGAAAGAACATGGACTGTAGCTAGAACATGAATCTGAGACATATGATTGGACATGTTATATTTATAACATAAAAAGGTATTGAACATATGATTTGTGGACATGACATAAAAAGGTATATAATTGAACATAAATATAGACTGTATTGAACACATGATTTGGGATAAAGAGAATATGGCCTAGGTATAAAGATTTACATGAAAGTAGGATATCTATTAATGTAAATAAACACCTAAGTAAGGGACCTTTGGGATATATGACATGCATAGTAATCTATGGCTATATTTGGTATAAATTATATGGATCTTCTGTACTATGCAAGTTTAATAAAAATTTGGAACATATGATATATGGTAAATTTATGACCATAATCTATTCTATGTAAATTTAATACAAACATAGGGTATATGATAATATTGTGAATCAAGACTATTATTTATGCACGTGAACTTAGGCAAGGTTTATAATTAGGCAAGGTATGAAACTTTAAGGAATAAGTAAATTTGTTATATTTGCCTAATTTGCTAGTTGTGTTACATTGCCTAATATGCTAGTTCTGTTATATTGCGTAATCTGCTAGTTCTGCTCTACTGCCTAGTCTGCTAGATTTGTTCATCTGCCAAATCTGTCATTTGCTAAGTCTGTTGAAAATACTAAATCTGCTAGTTTGCTTAATCTGCTAAGTCGCCTAACCTGAGAAATCTGTTATCTGCTATATCTGTTGAGTTGGTATAATTAGTCCGCTATTGACATAATCTGAATTGGCTATAGTTATGAATAATTGACATGTATATTAGGCGTGGGTATAAATGGTAAATCATTAATTAATTGGCCGCAAAGATAAACATGGCTAACTCGAGGTTAGAATGAGTTTGCGGCGTAATTCTGCCCGGAACCGCCCGGCATATTCCAGTGGTCGCAAACAATAGGTTCTAATGTGAGAAGTTAGTCATAACGTGCTTGAAACCCGAGGTTAGACTCAGTTTGCGACAGAAACCTGCCCGGAACCAACCGGCCTAACCAGTAGCCGCAAACTGTCAGTCTAATGTGAGAGGTTTGGGCATTAATATTTAATTAATGAAAATCTGAGATAATTATGATGTCTAAAACGTGTTGGGTAAGGTTAAACCAATTGGACCAATGAATCTGATGAACCCGTTTCGTGAATCCGTAGGCCTAATACAAAGTTAGATAATCTGGAACCAGTTAATCTGTAAGCCTGTTAATCCGAACATCTGATCCATTAGTCTAAAAACCTGTTAACTTGTTTGTTTGATCTATGAACTAGTTATCTAAACGCTGTATGTCTGAACTTCTAAACAAGTTAATCTGAAATCTGTTAGTCTGGGGACACAAGGTTAGGAGGGGAATTACTTGTGTCATCTGTTGTTTGGGACCCATATTAGTCAGTAACCCTTTCTGGTATCAAAACTTTGACCCAACAGTAGGTAGGGTTCGGGCACACTTACTGAACTAATTATAAGCGGTTCATTCTGATAATGGCGAGGGGTGTTGATGGTGCGTTCCAACCGGGTCATGTGCGTGCATGGATCCCGGTCTGCCTCTGAGGATGTAAGACCCCGTGACATCTGTAAATAGGTCTGTGCCAATTGGTTGTGACTTTAGGGAGTGATACACCCTACTGTGGGGCCGACACAGGATATTTATGTATTAGGGAGCCGATCGCTTGGGGTAGGGTTTTAGGGTACACTTAGTTCTGTCTGTTTTTGTTGGTACCGTCTGTTTCTGTTGGGTGGTAACACCTGTCTGTTTCTGTGTGGTACCGTCTGTTCGGGTGGTAAAGGCCCATTACTAGTGTACACCTAATTCTACATTCTGTTTCCGTAGGGATTAATCTGTTTCTGCTTCTGTCTGTTTCTGATCGGGTAGTAAAGGCCCATTATTAGCATTCTGTTTCTGTTAGATTATTCTGTACCCGTTCCTGCTTCAGTTTAGACATTAGGGTGACACCTAATTCTGTTATACTAGTATTAGTGCAGAGAAGTGTAAAGCAATAGTTTATGTCATTCTGTTCATTTGTTATATCTGCTATACCTGTTACAGTTATCCCTCATCCAGTTTTATGTTCATGTCATATTATTATTATTATCTGTTCATATGCCGAAAGTCACTGGACTTGCCAGACTTTTTGTCTGACCCTTGTTGTTTCGCCTCCATTCTTCCGTTTCCCCCCCAGGTTATCCAAGGAGGGAATAATTTAGCTTGATCCGGATTTCTCTTTGCTTGAAGTGCTTAAAGTATGGCTTGGCTCTGTATAGCTTCCGTTCTATGGGGATTATGATTTTAAACCATGCATTTTGAAGGCTTTTGTACAAGACTGATATTTTGTACTTGAATTCTGAGATTTGAAAGGATGTAACCATATTGATTTCTGTTTCCGCTGTAATAAAGTTAAAAAATTTCAAGTACTATTTTATCTGTCTTGTAAGTTTCTGTTCTGTTTACTAAAATGCTCCACCAAAGTTAAGGCATTCCCTTTGTGAGTGACCTTAACGGAGGTGGGGTGTTACACTTGGTATCAGAGCTGAAGGTTACCAGATTTTATAAAAAGTTTTGAAAACTATTTTCAAAAAGGTTTTGAAAGGAAGTATTTTCAAAAATAAAGCTTATTTTGAAAAACATAATCCCCGAGAGCCATTTATCTTTCTTTCAGTCCTTTTTGTATTGAACCTTTTATTTTTCGTTTCAGCATGTCTGAAGCATCTGAGATACCAGAGGGTGTTCATGTACCCGGTTGGTTTCGTCAATATCTTGAGGCTAGGACCGCCGCTGCAGGTCCTGCAAATGATCCCCCTCCCCCACCCCCTCCTCGTGCAATTGCTTTCTCAAAGATCTGTAGAGATTTTAGGGCCATGGGTGGGAAGGATTTCAAAGGAACTGAATCATTCGTAGAAGCGAGGAATTGGCTCAAAGAAACTGAGGATCTATTCGTTATCTTCGAGGTGGACGATAGGCAGAAGGTACAGTTGGCGGTATGGTTGCTCAAAGACGAAGCTTCCTACTGGTGGGAAGTCACTAACGCCGAGAGGCTGGTTGAGACATGGATGGATTTCAGAACAAGGTTTGAGACAAAATTTCTCTCGCAAGCTGAACGGAGTTTACAACTGGAGAAGTTCTTATCTCTTAAGCAAGGAAGTATGACGGTCAAGGAATACGTCAACAAGTTCAACCAACTAGCTAGGTTCGGATTGGATTTAGTCAACACTCAGCATAAAAAGGCTCTCCGCTTTGTTAAAGGATTGAACGAGCCACTGCACAGCCTAGCCATGACCCATGTACCCATGGGAGCGACTTACGATAATTTGGTGGACATGGCACTACTGCACGAGGAAGATAAGGGCCCGAAAGAGACAAAGAAGGAAGAACCACAGAATAAGAAAGCGGGGCCCAAAAAGGAAACACAAAAGAAGGATGAAAGGACTGAAGATAAGAAGGGGAAAAAGTGCTTTACTTGTGGGAGCTCGACTCATCTGAACAAGGATTGCAGAAAAAGGAAAGGCACTTGCTTCAACTGTGGAGAGATGGGGCACTTCACTAGGGACTGCCCAAAGAGACGAGGGCAAGGAGGGCAGGCAAACACTCTCGAGGCTAGTGGCTAGGATAGAAATAGGAAAATTTCTATAGTAGGTTTAATTTCTTTATCTGATTATGGAGTTAAGACTTTTTTCTAATTTTGGTATTTTGATTTTGTAATCGATACTCTGCACTTTAATACTAGTATTATTTCTGAGTTCCGCTGTAGACTCAGACCCATAAAGGTTATGGCTCATCTGTTTGAGATTGGGGTTTGAGGGATATTTGTGTTAGACGTCAAGTATGACGCATACATTCTGAGTTTTTGTGGGATATGATTTTTATCATGCTTAGCTTCTGAAGAATCATTAGGGAACCTGATCTGTACCAGTAGTCTGTAAATATCTGAATACTTCTGATAAGATTTCCAGTTTTGACATTGTCTAAAGAGGGTAACCCTCTGGGTGTCAATCTGATTTTGATTTCGGTCTTCGGGGTTGACACTTAGGGGAATTATTTTCTCAACCAATGTCTGATAGGAATCAAATTTTTTGTTTTATCTGTACTCGCTTCCTCGACTGTATACTATCGATCGAGTGTTCAACTTATAGATAGGAATCCTAATGGGTGTAAACATGTGTTTGAGACATGTTATGTTTGATGGTTGCAAGTGGATGCAAGTGGTTGCTAGTGGTTGCTCGTGGACGCATATACACACACTAGGCACTAGATCGGCTCGAAAACACTCTCATACTGCATATGGATGTGTGAGCATTTTAAATTTTTATGGATGCAAAATGGTTGAATCATCACATGGATGTTGCATATGAGTGGATGGTTGTGCACTCATATAGAAATGATATGTATCAAATAGGAAAATTGCATACATATTGGACTCATGGCACTGACATAATTCACATTAAGGAGGTCAACTGAATCAGTAGACCGCCTGATCTTTGCATTAGATAAGGAACATATACACACACTTTTGCAAATGTTCATACAGCACTAGAAATTTCTAAGGACAATGGATGCTTGTGGATGATGACTGAGTAGATGAGTGATTGGATGGTAGGACACATTCTTCTTAACTTGAAGATTTCGGGGATGAAATCCTTTAAGGAGGGGAGAATGTATCACCCCGTATTTTCTGTGAACTTAAGAATTACAAATCTGAGTATAATTAAAATATAAAATCAGAATCAAGGGAAACGGGCTGTGCCATTGCGTTCGTATCGGAGAAATACGCGAAATAGAGTCCGAAATTTGGTAAATCGGAGTCCATATGACCAAGTTATGGCCTTCCAAAGTTCAGAAAAAAATTAAACAGCACAGACCAGGTCGACTGGGGAGTCTACCCTAGAGTCGACCTGCCCCCAGGGGGTCGACCCTAGAGTCGACCCTAGAGTCGACCTGCCCCCAGGGGGTCGACCCTAGAGTCGACCCGAGAGTCGACCTGGGGGTCGACCTGCCTCCCGAATCTGCTTTTCTGCCTGGGTGCGTTCTGATGTATCTGGTCTCGTTTTCTATCTAGATTCGTCTGCCTAAACCTATTTAAACAGCCCCAAACCAGCCTTCTCTGCACACAATTCTATTATGCTTCTACTCTGCCTCTGTTCTAAATTAAAAATAAAAATGGCGTTGCTACTCTGCTGAAATCAAAACTAGAAGACAATCAACACCAACCTAAATTCAATTAGAGATTAGAGCTTCTGCAACGGTTCTACAACAACTAGAGTTCTTTCTTTAACCCAATTAAGGCAAGTACAGTTATTTTCCGCTATAAACGTTAATTCTGATTTTGACATGAATTGTGAATCTGAATCTGAGATTATATCTGTTCTGTTCTGATTTGATTTATCTTATTCTGTACCTCTTTCCTCTTTCTGTTCTATAGCCAGGCTACCACGAGCCTGAGCCAATCTCATAAGAGATTAACATGCGCTAAAATGTTTGGGACAGTAAAATGAATGATGCATAAATTGGGCATGACCAATAGGTGACTAATTTGAGGAAAGAACATGGACTGTAGCTAGAACATGAATCTGAGACATATGATTGGACATGTTATATTTATAACATAAAAAGTTATTGAACATATGATTTGTGGACATGACATAAAAAGGTATATAATTGAACATAAATATAGACTGTATTGAACACATGATTTGGGATAAAGAGAATATGGCCTAGGTATAAAGATTTACATGAAAGTAGGATATCTATTAATGTAAATAAACACCTAAGTAAGGGACCTTTGGGATATATGACATGCATAGTAATCTATGGCTATATTTGGTATAAATTATATGGATCTTCTGTACTATGCAAGTTTAATAAAAATTTGGAACATATGACATATGGTAAATTTATGACCATAATATGTGCTATGTAAATTTAATACAAACATAGAGTATATGATAATATTGTGAATCAAGACTATTATTTATGCACGTGAACTTAGGCAAGGTTTATAATTAGGCAAGGTATGAAACTTTAAGGAATAAGTAAATTTGTTATATTTGCCTAATTTGCTAGTTGTGTTACATTGCCTAATCTGCTAGTTCTGTTATATTGCGTAATCTGCTAGTTCTGCTCTACTGCCTAGTCTGCTAGATTTGTTCATCTGCCAAATCTGTCATTTGCTAAGTCTGTTGAAAATACTAAATCTGCTAGTTTGCTTAATCTGCTAAGTCGCCTAACCTGAGAAATCTGTTATCTGCTATATCTGTTGAGTTGGTATAATTAGTCCGCTATTTACATAATTTGAATTGGCTATAGTTATGAATAATTGACATGTATATTAGGCGTGGGTATAAATGGTAAATCATTAATTAATTGGCCGCAAAGATAAACATGGCTAACTCGAGGTTAGAATGAGTTTGCGACGTAATTCTGCCCGGAACCGCCCGGCATATTCCAGTGGTCGCAAACAATAGGTTCTAATGTGAGAAGTTAGTCATAACGTGCTTGAAACCCGAGGTTAGACTCAGTTTGCGATAGAAACCTGCCCGGAACCAACCGGCCTAACCAGTAGCCGCAAACTGTCCGTCTAATGTGAGAGGTTTGGGCATTAATATTTAATTAATGAAAATCTGAGATAATTATGATGTCTAAAACGTGTTGGGTAAGGTTAAACCAATTGGACCAATGAATCTGATGAACACGTTTCGTGAATCCGTAGACCCAATACAAAGTTAGATAATCTGGAACCAGTTAATCTGTAAGCCTGTTAATCCGAACATCTGATCCGTTAGTCTGAAAACCTGTTAACTTGTTTGTTTGATCTATGAACTAGTTGATCTAAACGCTGTATGTCTGAACTTCTAAACAAGTTAATCTGAAATCTGTTAGTCTGGGGACACAAGGTTAGGAGGGGAATTACTTGTGTCATCTGTTGTTTGGGACCCATATTAGTCAGTAACCCTTTCTGGTATCAAAACTTTGACCCAACAGTAGGTAGGGTTCGGGCACGCTTACTGAACTAATTATAAGCGGTTCATTCTGATAATGGCGAGGGGTGTTGATGGTGCGTTCCAACCGGGTCATGTGCGTGCATGGATCCCGGTCTGCCTCTGAGGATGTAAGACGCCGTGACATCTGTAAATAGGTCTGTGCCAATTGGTTGTCACTTTAGGGAGTGATACACCCTACTGTGGGGCCGACACAGGATATTTATGTATTAGGGAGCCGATCGCTTGGGGTAGGGTTTTAGGGTACACTTAGTTCTGTCTGTTTCTGTTGGTACCGTCTGTTTCTGTTGGGTGGTAACACATGTCTGTTTCTGTGTGGTACCGTCTGTTCGGGTGGTAAAGGCCCATTACTAGTGTACACCTAATTCTACATTCTGTTTTCGTAGGGATTAATCTGTTTCTGCTTCTGTCTGTTTCTGATCGGGTAGTAAAGGCCCATTATTAGCATTCTGTTTCTGTTAGATTATTCTGTACCCGTTCCTGCTTTAGTTTAGACATTAGGGTGACGCCTAATTCTGTTATACTAGTATTAGTGCAGAGAAGTGTAAAGCAATAGTTATGTCATTCTGTTCTTCTGTTATATCTGCTATACCTGTTACAGTTATCCCTCATCCAGTTTTATGTTCATGTCATATTATTATTATTATCTGTTCATATGCTGAAAGTCACTGGACTTGCCAGACTTTTTGTTTGACCCTTGTTGTTTCGCCTCCTTTCTTCCGTTTCCCCCCAGGTTATCCAAGGAGGGAATACTTTAGCTTGATCTGGATTTCTCTTTGCTTGAAGTGCTTAAAGTATGGCTTGGCTCTGTATAGCTTCCGTTCTATGGGGATTATGATTTTAAACCATGCATTTTGAAGGCTTTTGTACAAGACTGATATTTTGTACTTGAATTCTGAGATTTGAAAGGATGTAACCATATTGATTTCTGTTTCCGCTGTAATAAAGTTAAAAATTTTCAAGTACTATTTTATCTGTCTTGTAAGTTTCTGTTCTGTTTACTAAAATGCTCCACCAAAGTTAAGGCATTCCCTTTGTGAGTGACCTTAACGGAGGTGGGGTGTTACAGTATGTGTGAGTCTGTATATGAGTGAATCGAGTGACAATGTAGTGAGGAATGTATGTAAATACGAGTGAATGTACAATAGTGGAGTCAAAAAAATTTGTACCATTTGAAAGGTTGAAATAAAATATTTATTTGAGTAAAATACTGTGTGATAATAATATTTATTATAATATTATGAAATCTTTGATTAATAGCAGTTAAGGCGTAATTACTTTGCAATTGTAAAAAAAAAATTAACAACTGCTAGAAACAATTGTAAAAAAGGTTGACTTTGTTACGATTGTCAGTTGTACAAGACATATTACAATTGTTTTTGGCAGTTGTGAAAGGGTGTTTTTTTGTTGTAGTGGTACATGTGGCAACACCTGTACTGATGTTACCATAGGATCACAAAAGTATTGCCATTGACTCTAAGGCAACGCGGCAAAAGGCAACCCCAAAAAAGTGTTGCCACAGATCATTTTTTGCCTATAGCAACACTTTTTGGCACCTACTGCGTCACTTCTCTGGGGTTGTTGTAGGCCATCTATGGCATAGTGGAATTCCATTTAAAATCGTCTAAATTAGAAAAATTAGAATCTAATAGACACATTTTCTCAAATTTAAAGCTACTACTAAAGGAATAACTCAATTCACATGAGAGAATAATGGGATAATGGTCTGAATACAAAAAAGGCAAACCTTTTGCTCTACAAAAAGTAAACTTATCCTCAACCTTATTACTTATGAAGAATCTATCTAATAGAGCAAAAGATGGTTCGTCTCTCACATTAGACCAAGTTAACAATCTATTACTTAATGGAATTTCAACCAAATTATTGTTTAGAACAAAATCATTGAACTCCTCCATATTAGAGAATCCCCTTCACGAGGCGATCTCTCCCCTAAAAAATTAGTAACATTGAAATATCCCCCCATAATCCATTGATTAGGGACAAGATTTCTGAAATTTGTACATTCCTCCCACAAAATTATCCTATCTATTTTTGTGTGATGACCATATATATTAGTAGTACCCAGAATTATATTACCTACTTAGGAGGATAGTAAGATATAAAGGAAATGCTTTTTAGGAATTTCCTGAGGAAGCCTAAATTGATTTTCCCTCCAACCTATCATCAATCCCCCTGCAGTACCAATAGCAAGTAGACAAGCCCAATTACGGAAGTGATAAACCCCTAGTCTCATATAAACTCTTAAATCACGGTTACCTATTTTTGTTTTTTGTAATAATGCAATATCAATACGATAATCCTTGAAAAAAGTTCTTACTTTATCACATTTTTAAGGCCATTAAGATCCATAATGTTCCAATTGACTAATCTCAACATCTCAACGAATTAACCCTCTCTTATTCTCTACTTCTAATAAAAATAGTATCTAATTATATATCCGAAAATATAAAAGTTGTATCATCAGCTAATTGTCCTAGCTGTCTAATACATAAGCTGCCCAATGCAAAAGGTGTATAACTGTTGCCATAAACAAAAATCATACTTGAGCCCGAATTCGAAGTGCTGGCATTAGCACTCAAATCCGAGAACCTACCATATGATGATGAGGCTATAGCTCTAATCCTTATACTACTACGAATAAGACCACTGGTTGGAGTCATTCTCTTTCGTCTACCTCTTCTAACCGGTGTAGCGTAGGATATCACTGCTCTATTAGACCTATTCTCTAAGAAATCCAATCCCGAGTTAAACTTCATTATAACATTAAAACCATCCAATGAAATCCCTACACTCTTGATCACCTCACTGAGCATCGGAGATAAATAATAACTGGGACTAGGCAACATATATATGTATCCTATATATGACTTTACCACTATCAAAGAAATAGAAGAATCCATCACCATTATGTCCAATCTAGTGTAACCAGTTACCATCTCCTCTTAAAATATCTCTTCCCTTACCAGCGACTGTTCCAAGTACCCACACGATACAATATCTTTAACACTATTACCAAATGAATCTCGAATTATTTTATTTCTCATACCTGTTGTATTCTAAATGCATCCCTCATGCACCAACGTGGTTAATCGAACATTCTTCATACCATGTCTGCCATTTGCAATAACCCCATTCAAAAAGATTGATTTGACTTGCTTCTTCAAATTCCCCCCACCAAACTATCATTAAAAACATATTTAACATCACTCACAACCATTCTTTCACCGTCCAAAAAAGATACAGCATTTCCATAACTCTCCATAAATGTATCACCATTATATCCACACTTCAAACGATATATCTGTAACAATCCAGAAAATTAGAACTAATTTAAAAAATTTATTTCGAATAATTTTAATAGAAAATGCGTCAGAATTTAAAAATTCGATTTTTAAATTAGAATATAACCCTTAAAAATAGCCATTTTGCAAACGATCTCCATTTTCAACGAAACCACTTTTGTTGGATCCGAAATGTCAAATTATTGCTAGGTTTAAAATTCCATAATTTTTGGAATTAATATGTGAGCGTGGTAAATTAAAATGCGTTTGGTAATTTCAGTTTGAATTGGATCGACCAGAAAATGCCATTTTTCAAACGGTCTCCAAATTCGACGAAATTTGTTTTGTTATGACCGTATCGTCAAAACATAGCTAGATTTATTTTTCGGGAATTTTTGGAATAAGTATATGGCCCCGGTAAATTAAAATGTACGTTCAAATTCAATATTGAACGTAATATATTTTAATTTAGAGAAAAACAGACTAAAACAGTCGAATGTGCTTATGAAACAAATTCCAGTGTGTCCTGAATGGGGGTAATTAGATAGGGGCGGTCGTTGGGTTTGATTTGGAGTTCATATGGATTAACGGGTATATCGGAATTAAAATAAAATAAAAATAAATTAAGATAAATAATCAACCAATCAGAATACACCGTTAAACCCTTATTCATTTCGATCAAAACCATGGCCTTCTGAAAGTGATGGCGGAACTCTTTCAAAACTTCTCTCCTCGATTACTTTCGATTCTCTCAATGGATTCAAGTGATTCTTGAGCCAAATTTGTAGAGAATCTCCCCATCTTCAAATCCATACAAGCCTGGTGTTTTATCGTTGTGTAAATTGGTCAAAATTCATCCTCAAACTCACGTCACCTCATCTGAGATTTCACCGCCGATCTGACACCGAGTTCGACGCGATTGGCATCTTCAGGCGCGCCTCTCCAAGCACTACGACATGGTGCAAGCTAATCGTCCCCTCGTGCATCGGTTTGCACGAAAAATCGAAACCTAATTTCGAACCATTTGCTGAAGGTAACGGATTATATATTTTAAACTAGTTAAAACATTTAAAAGCACTGCTAATTTAATTTATTCATAAAAATCATATTTTTTTGATGCGATATCGAAATCCGATGAAACAAGAAGCATTGGGACCGTGACATCATAGACTACATTCTAGAAGTGACCGGAGGAATTTTAGAGCTAGCCATCCATTTAGAAGAAGTGGAACACAATGTAGGATTTCTAAATTCAAATAAAATGGAGAAAAATATAATAGGTTGCAGACGGGACTTAGTAGCTCCTGACATTACTTTCTGTTAAACCATGGATGATTGTGTTGTGGAAATTGATTGTGATGGTGAATGATTGATTGTGGTTGCAAAAAAATTGATTAGGTATGTGGTAAATTCATTGTGTTGTGAAAATGAATTGAATTATGGAATTATTGAATGGAATGACTATGTATATCGCAAGGCCTAGGTTAGCAGAGGAGCAGTGCTTAAACACTGTGTCGGTGCTACAACACCCTGCCGTTATAATGCTGAAATTTTCTGAAATGAACTATATAAAAATATTAATGTGTGGACTAAATTGTTTGAACAATAAAAATATCAATTTTATTGTATGTATGTACCACTAAAAATATTCATGTTTGGAATAAATTGTTTGAACAATAAAAATATCATTTTTATTGATTGTATGAACCACTAAAAATATTCATGTGTGGAATAAATTCTTTGAACGATAAAAATATCATTTTTATTGGGTATATGAACAAAATAAAGTAGTCATGAGTTGAAATATATTTTTGTTCGCCAAAAATATTATTTTTAACATGTATATGAAGTGTTAAAAATAACCATATGTTGAAATATATTTTTGTTCGCCAAAAATGTTATTTTTAACATGTATATGAAGTGTTAAACATAACCATATGTTGAAATATATTTTTTCGCTAAAAATATTATTTTAAACATGTATATGAACTATATTATTTTTCACACGTATATGAAGTGTTAAAAATAACCATATGTTGAAATATATTTTTGTTCGCCAAAATAATTTTTTTAACATGTATATGAAGTGTTAAAAATAACCATATGTTGGAATATATTTTTGTTTGCCAAAAATATTATTTTTAACATGTATATGAACTATATAAAATAACCATGTGTTGAAATAAATGTTTTTCCGCCAAAGATATTATTTTGGACATGTATATGAAGTGAATAAAATTGTCATGTGTGAAAGTAAATATTTGTTCGCTAAAAATATTATTTTTAGCTTTGATATGCATATATATATACACACACATGTTAAATAGGTAAATGGATTCGCTGTTTAGTAAAGAATTAATTTTCTTCCCCGACAAATAGGTAAACCTTAATGGGTTGGCTGCGCAATTTTATTTATTACATAAACTCCTGTGAATGCCATTGGATGCGGTGTGCTGGTTGTTCTGTGTGAAATTATAAACTACGACATAGGATAACAACAATCAATTTTGAACTACCCTACATGGGATACTATGTGAGAATAACATACTCTATCATATACCATATAAGCATTTGGAGCTTGTATGACAAGGTTGGAATTACCATACAAGCGAGAGGCTTGTATGGCGATGACTACATTTCAGGTTGAACCGAAGACGAACTATTGATGTCATAGCATGTCATATTCCATATAAGCATTTGGAGCTTGTATGACGAGGTTGAGATTACCATAGAGCGAGACGCTCGTATGGCGATGATTGAACTGTAGGTTGAACTAGGACTGATATGGACTAAATAAAACATAACGATAAATGACAGGATTAATTAAAACCCCACACGGGTCTGGAGTTGACAATAATTCACGTCTCTTTTGATTTTAGATACAACACATGGATTATTTATTTTCCAACACTAGAAAAGGTGACGAGATTTAATCTCTATAGAAATGATATTTACACTCTCCCTTAGGCATAGATAGGTCACTAAAAATTGTGTATGTTTTTCTGGATTTATTGGATGCCTAATACGGCCCAATAAATTTCCAAACCGCTCTCCGAACAAAGGAGGCTATGGCGAAATTTTCCAAAATTTAAAGGCATTAGCCAAATTTTTAAAATGAAAATGGTTTGGAAATCATTGAGTGAATTATATATATATATAAGTATAAATTAAAATTAAACGAATCTCACGCGGTAGTTCACGTTTTGGAATCGTAACTTTAAACGATTATATCGAGAGATCCCACCATTGGATTTTCCCGAAACCGGAACCGTTGGCTTCGCTTTGGAAAGATCTTTCCAACGATATTAAATTTGCTAAGATCCAATGGTTAGATTTTGAGAAATGCGTAATTCAAATCTAAATAAAATCAACGCCAAGTGTGTGTAATGACCTGAAGCGTCGTTTATTTAAAATGGGCTATTTTTATATAAATAAAAATAGCGATAAATCGTTTTGAAATATTATAAACGATGTGGAATGGGATTAAACCAATTTTACTTGGTTACCAAATATTTTTGATGGTTACATGTAATGGGCATGAAATTATTACATTGAATTGAATCGTGAATGTCAAATAGTTTAACCATGGAAAGAATTGATTTGAATTCTATATATACGTGAATTATTTGAAACGGCCGAGTTAATTCTCATTTCAAATAATTGAATGGCGACTAGAAGTCGAAGATAATGAAGACGGTGCAAGACCGGTAATCTTCACATCGAATGGATTGCTACTGATGCCTTCGATATGGGTAGCTCCCTTGATGAGGTTACAGTGGTAGTGGTCTGAACGTATTTGTTGATTGTCCGGATGTGCGAGGGCCTCTCTTCCGTATTGGACATACGGAACGAGGAATAAGGTGCCTTCGGTTTCGTTCAGACCCAGAACGGACTAGTAAATGGATGTGTGTCTGACATTAGATTTCATTCTGTGTTGATTGATCTCTATTATTTATTTATTTATTTATTTATGTGTGTGTGTATGTGTGTGTTTGGTGGTGGAGAATTTATTCTTTTGCTTAACACCCTTCTCTAAGACATACGAGCTTAGAGGTGATATATCGGTAGACATCAGTCGCATGGCGTGGATTGTCAGTGTGGCATGCTGAGATGCAAAGGATCAAGGCTTTTGTTGAAAAGCAGAGTCTTGTGGTTGATGATCAAAGCACGACTTTAAATATCATAGCTTTGTGTATAGCGTAAATTCGGGAGCCTCACACCCGGTATGAGTCAAAAAAGGGATAAGGGACCCAAGGAGTGCACGACGTTTCTTTCTAGCTATGGATGGTGTCATGGTATGGAGCCCAGACATTTATTTTTACCTAAGTAGATGATGGAATGCGAGGCGCCTCGGATATATCGGTCTAAACGCGGCCGATGGATAGGTCGGATAGGACCGGGAAACGTGTGTTCAGGAATTGCCAATCCTCAAACATAAGGGAGGACTGGCCTTGGAGGATCCAAGGGTTCACTACGGGGATTCCTGAGGCATTTGCTAGAGTGTCTCTGTAACGACCCGTATTTTTGGCAGTCAAATATTTAATTTAATTTATTATTTTAAATATTATATTTGAAATATTAATGGATTTTAATATTGAATTCATTATTTAAAACGAAGTTTGAATGTTATATATATAATTATAAATCGAGCTCGAAATGGTGCGGCAATTCGTAATATGGAGTTTTGAACTTCAATTGAAAATACAGAATCCGTTATAAGTCGAATTTCTGTGAAACAAGAAACGTTGGAATCATGTTGACTATAATTTTCATATGGAAGAGAAAAATCCAGATTCTGTGTTATAGATTGTTAGTTATGGCTAAATAAAATTTTGAAATGGTCACTATGGAAATCGTTATTTAATTATTGGCCTTTAAAATAGCCATTTTGCAAACAATCTCCGTTTTCGACGAGACAAATTTTATTGGAATATGTATCACAAGTTGCTGCTATACTTTCAGTTTGGAGTCAATTGGAGTTGTTTTGTCGGTGGGCTAATTTCAAAGGTGAACTGATGAATAAATTGAAAAGAAAATAGCGCCGTTTTTGCAAGAGTCGGGTTCCAACAAAAAGAGTTTCATGGGGATCGCAACAACGAGACATACCAATGTGTCATTTTCCATTGTATTTGAAGATCGTGTATGATGGTACGAATATTAGGCGTTCAACGGTACAATAGTTTTGCGGTATAAAAACAAAGCGGTGTCAAACCAAAATTAAATAAAATCAAATAATTAAATTTCATTCCTTTCGGCCAAAGGAAAAAGGAAGCTTACTTCCAAACAAAGTAGAAAAAAAACATATGCATCCTGTAGCATGAAAACACCTGTAGACTAAAATATCACACATGCCTAGTAATAATGTCACCATCCTATTTCTTCATGAGTAAGCATGCATGTTCTTTCCGCCACGATAAGGTACATGTCTACCCTATAGACAACTGGAGCTACTGAAGACTTCATATCTAATTAATAATTCGTAGACTCAGAAACATGTACGCACCAACCTAAATTGCGCAGCAAATATATATTATATATTTGCACCACACTTGGCACATGCTCCTCCAACCTTGTTGTTTTCACTCAGCTACCCTATATAGCTCTACTTTCTCTTTCTGCACAAGCCCACCTATACAAGAACAACACAATAGACCTATACTAGAGTTTACAGCTACCCTACTATTCAACGCTGTGCTCCCCAAATTTGTATGCGTGCTGACCAAGCTGTTGTGTTCCTTGCATGCCAAACTGTTTAATATTATAAATACTCAAGCTTCATCAGCCTCATTTCTTTTTGTTTACAGTAAAAATAAATAAAATGGTAGTTTGATCCTTACAAAAATAATTACCGGTTCCTGTACTTAACTAGATTAAAAGAAAGATATATATATATATACGCTAAGTTGAACGTATACAGCTACATGGGAGGAATTATGCAAACGTGGTGGTGATGTGGGAGTCCTGTTCGTATGGTAATGTTAAATGGAATTTATTTAATGCAAATTTGGATAATTGTTTTATTATGAAAAATTAAATGGAATTTATTTAAATTAATTATATTATTAATTAATTTAAAAAGGAGAACAAATTGGAATCGATTAATAAGATAACAGTGTTTTGAGTGACTAAATCGACCGTTTTTAATTGGGATTAATTATTGAATTAGTTTGTTTTGAATTAATCAAATGAAATAGTTTTAAACAATATTTGTTTAATTTAAATAAGGTTTTAAAAAGGGTTTTTACTATTTATTTTAGTTAATAAAGAAATTAACTATGGAAGTGGTTAATTATTGAAGTAAATTATTATTTTAATTAATAATAATTTAGGAAATTACTTTTTAGTTTAAATTCATTTAAAAAGTAATCGAAGGTGGAATGAAATCAAATTGAATGGTGAAAGGAGTTTATGAACAGGTTTTATATTTAAACCCGAATTTGTATAGCAAAGTTATAAAGGGAATTTAAGCGACCATGATAGCTTAAATTAGATTGACTCAATGTTTGAATTAAGTTAAAAGGAAGTTGAGATGGGAGGGGTTTATATTAAAGAAGAATTATATAAATGAGGTTATAAAAGCGATGAGGTGTTATATCGTTAATTGTAAATTAATTTAATAATGGGGTTAGTAAAGGTGGGGGATTGAAATAAGATTTCCAAAGGGGAAATAGTTGAACGGATTTGAAAAGAATTAAGTAAAGGTGAATTTGGTGAAAGAAGTGGGTCGTAGGATTTTGTAAACAAAATCCGAATTTTAAATGAGTTTGGTTAAAGATACAGAATTAAAAAGTTGTACTTTATAAAGAAATTACTAAATTATTAAATAAAGAAATAATGGGTATATCTGAAAGAGAATTACAAATGGATAAGCATGTTTTATGAAACCGTACTTTGAATAAAATAGTTGAATGGAATTTGTATGGATATTATAATGGAATATGAGTTTTTGGATTAAAGCTTATATTTATCTTAAGATATGAACATTGTTGATCAAGGTCTGAGAGGTAATTAAAATACCCCAACTTGGACGACATCAGGATTACCCGAGGATAATATTAGTTGTAATGGTAAAAGGGGTTAGTAATAATTTATTATTTCCACTTCAGGAATAATAATGCAACGTTTAAGGAAGATTTGGAATATATAAATATATAATGAGGATTCCAAAGTGGAAAGGGAAATAAAAAGGAGATTGCGTGAATTATAACGGTATTTTCGCGCTAGAAAAGGAAACGTAAATTTGAGTTCTATTCTATAAGAATAAGCAGGGATTATTGTTTTCAAGTAACGAATCAAAGATATTTCGTAACGGTGCTGTATGAGTAAAAAGTTGAATTGATTTCCCAATATTAGATAATAATGTGGCTAATGTTTTTGAAAGTGAAAATAGAAACTCGATATGATATAGGATTTTCCTAAGTATAAAAAAAATGAATATGTTTAAAGAAAAATCTTATGTTAAATAAGAAGCGAAAAACTATATTCATAATATCGAAATGATTAAGAGTTATAAATTTACATTTTGTTTTAATTAAAAGGCTAATTGATGCTGAATACTGAACCAGTGAACTCACTGGATTTTCATGTTTGAATCACTGTTTATTTTGATAGTTAAATCACCGATTATCAAATCTATCCAATAAGATTTTGGTAAGGAAAGACCGGGATCGAATTTATGTTCGATAACCATTCCGACCAACAAATACGTGAAGATATCAGAAGATGATCAAGATGTACTGTGGTTCTGTTGTGGTCGGAATCTACGGATTGCAAGGGCTACTCGCTATTGATCTATAAGGTGATTCCTAGGATGTGGTAGGAGGGTGCCTTCGTTTTATCCAGTCGCAGGACAACTTGTATGGACAGATGTCTGACAACATATTTCCAAAGGGATTACGTATGTTGATTTCCTCAAACGTATTTCTGTGGCGGCGGAGAAGACACCTTCTCTTAACTTATCAACCCGAATATTTTTGTGGAAATCAATTAGTGATTTCTTGACAGATCTGATAATGTGGCATTCAAAGAAAATGATGACCAGATGTTCTAAAAAGTAAATTCTGACCTCAAGCCTCATCAGCTGGGAAATGACAAAAATCGGGCAGGCAGCATGGCTATGTGGGTCGCTCCCATTAGGGTGTATAATCACCTATCTAGAGAAATTCCTTTTGCTTCTTAAATCTATTTCGATGCTGTCTCTTTCGGGAAATGGAAGTTTGAGCCCAACCGTTGGTTATATACATTCGACACACTCAAGGGAAATGAGTGGTCGGTCATGTGTGGGCCTGGTTGCAAGACGTTCTTGTTGAACCTAGTGTATTCCCCTCTAGAGATACACTATCGGCAGGTTGTTCCATACCTTGTCATAGTCGGAATACAATCTCCAATAAGCGCCCGTGGTTTTGATTGTATACTACGTATGTGGAGCGTGAGATGCAAGCGTTCCACTAGATTGATATTTACTTGTATTTAGACATTATTATAATATCAGAAAAGATATTGATTTCTAAAATATTTTGGGTTATCGTAAGGTAAAAACCGTCCGTATTTATGTGTGGATTTGGTCTTACGATTATCCTTTTATTTCAAAAAGATTTTGACTTTAAAATCAAGTTGTGTGATACCCTTAAACTTAGTGTGTTTTTTTCTCACTCTGGTTCACCAGACTGACCCAGTGTTTTGTAAATGCTCGAGTTAGACCGAGTTGTGCAGGTCCAGCTTATCGGATGCTGCGAAGTCCAGAGACGAGCTGGAAAGTTCAGACGTATTATATATATGGTGTGTATTCCGCTATGTGTTGTGTATGGGGCAGATTGTTATAACTGTCCAGAGAAGTTGATGTACACTGATATTGTAAGTATTTTTAAAGGCTCTAAATAAAGATTTATTTCTGTATTATATTTTGTTCTGTTGCGATGTGAGACTTAGTGTTGTGTTGGTTTTTCTTCTTCTTCTATTCTGATATTTCTTTCTTTCTTATCTCACCCTCTAATTTCTTTCTATTAACTATCCAGTGTTTTCGATGTTTGGAAGATCGGCATGGGATACGGAATTGTATTTATGTCGGTTTTCGGGGCCGAAAATCCTTGGGTCGTTACAGTGGTATCAGATCCAGGTTTAGTAATAATCTTGGCTCTATGGTATAACTCGATAGAGATTGGGTTAGTAGTACCTTAGATCGAGATTGTGTGTGTGTGTATATATATATGAGAGTGTACTTGTAAATTTTATATACAAATATTATGTATTGTGTTCGTTGGTCGGTTCAAGTGTTGAGAAGCATCGAACTGACAATGGATACAATATTGTTTTGTAAAGAGGGTAAATGAAACAATTTTGCCTAAATTATATTTTGTAAAGAAAATAATTTTTTTCATCAAATTATTGAGATATTAGTGTGTTTGATTGATTTGAATGGAATTCTAATTGGAATAAAAATTTGAATTGAAACTTAACTTTGTTAAGTGTAATTAAATTAAGGATGATATCAAAATTAAATTAAATAGATTTGGAAATTGGGAATTAAACGAATAATAATAATCAAATTGAAATCAATCGGATATTAATCGATTGATGTTCAAATCTGTGAAACCAAAACAAAATATTAATATTGAATGTAAATTCAATCGATTTGGTTGATTTGGTTATGTACTGGTTGTTGGATTGTGAATTGGTTGTTATTGGATGATAGTTCGTTGGAATGGAATAATCAACAATTTAATGGAGCTCAATGAATTATAAACTAAAGAATAATTTCCGGTATCATTAAATTAGAATAAAATTGCAAATGAATTGGAATATATGATTCAACCCTGTATTTGATAATGAATTGATGCTGTGTGTTTGATTTTGGGATTGGTGTAGTTATACCAGTTGATTAGTGAAATATTGCTTAAAAAATTCATATATTTGTTACTCATATGTGAACTGAGTTAAGTACAGGTGCCAGATGGCTAGGCAAATTGATATTGGTTGAGTAAATCGCATATACATTGAGCAATTATGCTCAATAGCGCTCGTAAAAGGTACGCCTATGCGAAAACATAAAATTTTAGGTTTTGATTTTTGTTTTCCAACTGTGTGGGTCGATGTATATATATTATTTGTTCCTGCGATATCGCAGATGTCACTCCGTACAGGGGAGGCTCTGCCGAATTTTTCCGGGAATTTAATGTGTTAGAAAATTTTCGATATTTTTGAAAATATTTATATACAGTATTGAATTGGTTTTTGATTTAAAATAAATTTGATTAGGAAATTAACGAGATTTGTAGCATATTTCTTACCTTAGCAATTTCGGGGACGAAATTATTTTAAGGGTGGAAGAATGTAACGACCCGTATTTTTGGCAGTCAAATATTTTATTTAATTTATTATTTTAAATATTTTATTTGAAATATTAATGAATTTTAATATTGAATTCGTTATTTAAAACGAATTTTGAACGTTATATATATAATTATAAATCGAGCTCGAAATGGTGCGGCAATTCGTAATATGGAGTTTTGAACTTCAATTGAAAATACAGAATCCGTTATAAGTCAAAATTCTATGAAACAAGAAACGTTGGACTCATGTTGACTATAATTTTCATATGGAAGAGAAAAATCCAAATTCCGTGTTACAGATTGTTAGTTATGGCTAAATAAAATTTTGAAATGGTCACTATGGAAATCGTTATTTAATTATTGGCCTTTAAAATAGCCAGTTTGTAAACGATCTCTGTTTTCGACGAAACAAATTTTATTGGAATACGTATCACCAGTTGTTGTTATACATCCAGTTTGGAGTCAATTGGTGTTGTTTTGTCGGTGGGCGAATTTCAAAGGTAAACCGATGAATAAATTGAAAAGAAAATAACTCCATTTTTGCAAATGGAGTCGGCTTCCAACAAAACGAGTTTCATGGGGACCGCAACAACGAGACATTCCAATGTGTCATTTTCCATTGTATTTGAAGATCGTGTATGATGGTACGAATATTGGGCATTCAACGGTACAATAGTTTTGGGGTATAAAAACAAAGCGGTGTCAAACCAAAACTAAATAAAATCAAATAATTAAATTTCATTCCTTTCGGCCAAAGGAAAAAGGAAGCTTACTTCCAAACGAAGTAGAAAAAAACATATGCATCCTGTAGCATGAAAACACCTGTAGACTAAAATATCACACATGCCTAGTAATAATCTCACCAGCCTATTTCTTCATGAGTAAGCATGCATGTTCTTTCCGTAATGATAAGGTACATGCCTACGCTATAGACAACTCGAGCTACTGAAGACTTCATATCTAATTAAGAATTCGTGGACTCAGAAACATGTATGCACCAACCTAAATTGCGCAGCAAATATATATTATATATTTGCACCACACTTGGCACATGCTCCTCCTACCTTGTTGTTTTCACCCAGGTACCCTATATAGCTCTTACTTTCTCTTTCTGCATAAGCCCACATGTACAAGAACAACACAATAGACCTATACTAGAGTTTACAACTACCCTACTATTCAACACCGTGCTCCCCAAACTTGTATACGTGCTGACCAAGCTGTTGTATTCCTTGCATGCCAAACTATTTAATATTATAAATACTCAAGCTTCATCAGCCTCATTTCTTTTTGTTTACAGTAAAAATAAATAAAATGGCAGTTTGATCCTTACAAAAATAATTACCGGTTCATGTACTTAACTAGATTAAAAGAAAGATATATATATATATATATATATATATATATATACGCTCAGTTGAACGTATACAACTACATGGGAGGAATTATACAAATGTGGTGGCGATGTGGGAGTCCTGTTTGTATGGTGATGTGTTTTGGATGTACTCCTGGTGGTGCGAGAATGGCAGATTCGAACTGAGATGGTTCGTGAGCACGGAGGAGCGTGAAAACAAAACAGGGTACATATGTTTACGTCAGTGGGGTTGCTCCGGCGTTAGAGGGGTGGGTTCGGACGACGTAGGAGAGGAGAAGTAGAGAAGTGGTTGAGGTATTCGGGAAGTGGAGCATCGATGTGGGTCTGTGCATGATCTGGTGAAGTGGTTGGACCAGGAGGGTGATGAGGGTCGGTATGTGTGGGAGCGAAGTGGAAATGGTGTCGAGGTGGGTCTGACGGGCTCGCGGGTTGTACTGTGGTACAATACGAGGAAGGAGGTGGGACAGATAAAGGGATAGAAGCAGGTGGAACGAAGCGCAGTATGCTGTGGGGTGCAAGGCCATTGGGAGGTCCATACGGCGGTGGTGAGGGATTTGGCTCGTGAGTTGAAGGAGACGAGTATGGTGAACGAGGATAGATGTTGTATGGAACTAACGGAGTAAGATGGGATTGAACGTGATGTCAGGTGAAACAAATTTGAGTGGACCACGTCAATTTGAAGTGCGATGGAAAACAAAGACGTGAGTGAGGTACGGAAATGGTAGGGGGACACAAGAGTTCACGTACGGTTATGGGAAGAATTGCAAGTAATGGATGAAGCCGATTTTTGAAGTGCCTGAGGTAACATGACGAATGCGAACTATGTAGACAAATATAATCAGTCGTATGGTTAATTATTAGTATATATCTAATTGATGTTTAATCATTATCACAATGGTAATTAAATCATATGTTTTAAAAAGTGGAATCCTTTGTGTTGCAGGAACGAACGAGACGACCTGGGGTTTCAAGATCAAAACAGAGCAGTACAAAAGTGTCGGACCCAAAAAGTTTTAAACAGTATTGAGTAAAACCATCCACCGGGTCTGTTTTCCTCTACCATGAAATCAATGAAATTTATTATGGTAATTAGTTATATAATAAGTAATTAAGGAGTTTAAAATTCAATTAACCCATAACTAAAAATTTATCAGTTGGCTAAATTTTTTGACAGGATTGAAGCATGGATATAACGCAATCGGGAAGGAAGTGACCCTTTATTTGAAGTAAACGTAACACTAATTATATTTTAATTAAGGTTTAGTTATTGTAATTAAATAGTGTTACTTAAAAATGTTAATAACAACTTCATATGTTATCAGAATCGGATAAACAAAGTGCCTTTGGAATCGCGTTGACGAACACTACATCATGAAACTATTCTGGACAAGAATAGAGACAATAGGGGTTTACAGTTAAATTAAATACCGTTTAATTTAACTGTATTCGAACCGTTTCAATGATACAAAAATCAAGGTGAGTTAAACTCACTCAGTTCTTTCCATTTATATTTTATATAAATTATGTTCTTTTATTTATTTTGTGTGCTCTGATTGCTAATGGTTGATTATTTGCTAATTACATATTTATTTGTTGATTTAACTGATGAAACTAAACCGTCATTTAATTTCAGTGAAAAATCCAAATCGTTATTTTAACGATTGGAACCAATGAAAGTAACTTACGTCATTGGTCACATTTATTCATAAACGTGTTTAATTATTTGAATCTTGCTATTATTTGGTTGATGTAAAATAGTTGTTATTTACTATTATAGAAATTATCCATTAAATAGAATTGAATGATCTGATTGGAGATAACCATTTTGAATACAGGGAAGAACAGGTTGGAGGGATCCAGCAGGATCCCTCAAATATTTTTTTTTCTTCATATTATCATATATGAAATGTCATGATTGAGTGATTGATTTGATTAGTGATCATTGACTGAGAATTCAACCTGGGTTTTGCTTTAACCAATGGGCAATATTGGCTGAGTAACCGACAGTAAATGGCCCAAGAATAAATTGTTTTGTTATTATTGATTTACCGTCAGGTGGATTGATAGGACTGAAGTCATCAAATTTATTTTATAACTAGATATATATATTATTTTGAATAAAAGTTTGTTAAAAAAGGAAATAAATATTTATTATTTAAATTTATAATTAATTATTAGTTGATTTTATAGAGTAAATTCTGATGTTAATCAGATTTATAAACATGTGAATAGAAATTAACCGAACCCTTAAATTTGGATAATTTTTTTGTTAAAAAAATTAAATGGAATTTATTTAAGTTAATTATATTATTAATTAATTTAAAAGGGAGAACAAATTGGAATCAATTAATAAGATAACAGTGTTTTGAGTGACTAAATCGACCGTTTTTAATTGGGATTAATTATTGAATTAGTTTGTTTTGAGTTAGTCAAATGAAATAGTTTTAAACAATATTTGTTTAATTTAAATAAGGTTTTAAAAAGGGTTTTTACTATTTATTTTAGTTAATAAAGAAATTAACTACGGAAGTGGTTAATTATTGAAGTGAATTATTATTTTAATTAATAATAATTTAGGAAATTACATTTTAATTGAAATTCATTCAAAAAGTAATCAAAGGGGGAATGAAATCAAATTGAATGGTGAAAGGATTTTATGAACATGTTTTATATTTAAACCCGAATTTGTATAACAAAGTCATAAAAGGAATTTAAGCGACCATGATAGCTTAAATTAGATAGACTCAATATTTGAATTAAGTTAAACGGAAGTCGAGATGGAAGGGGTTTATATTAAACTAGAATTATACAAACAAGGCTTATAAAAGCGATGAGGTGTTATATCGTTAATTTTAAATTAACTTAATAATGGGATTAGTAAAGGTGGGGGATTGAAATAAGATTTCCAAAGGGGAAATAGTTGAACGGATTTGAAAAGAAATAAGTAAAGGTGAATTTGGTGAAAGAAATGGGTCGTAGGATTTTGTAAACAAAATCCGAATTTTAAATGAGTTTGGTTAAAGAGACAGAATTAAAAAGAAGTATTTTATAAAGAAATTACTAAATTATTAAATTAAGAAATAATGGGTATATACGAGAAAGAGAATTCAAAATGGATAAGCAGATTTTATGAAACCGTACTTTGAATAAAATAGTTAAATGGAATTTATATTGTTATTATAATGGAATATGAGTTTTTGGATTATAGCTTATATTTATCTTAAGATATGAACGTTGTTGATCAAGGTCTGAGATGTAATTAAAATACCCCAACTTGGATGACATTAGGATTATCCGAGGATAATATTAGTTGTAATGGTAAAAGGGGTTACTAATAATTTATTATTTCCACTTCAGGAATAATAATGCAACGTTTAAGTAAGATTTGAAATATATAAATATATAATGAGGATTCCAAAGTGGAAAGGGAAATAAAAAGGAGATTGCGTGAATTATAACGGTATTTTCACGCTAGAAAAGGAAACGTAAATTTGAGTTCTATTCTATAAGAATAAGCAGGGATTATTGTTTTCAAGTAACGAATCAAAGATATTTCGTAACGGTGTTGTATGAGTAAAAAGTTGAATTGATTTCCCAATACTAGATAATAATGTGGCTAATGTTTTTGAAAGTGAAAATAGAAACTCGATATGATATAGAATTTTCCTAAGTATAAAAAAATGAATCTGTTTAAAGAAAAATCTTATGTTAAATAAGAAGCGAAAAACTATTCTCATAATATCGAAATGATTAAGAGTTAACAATTTACATTTTGTTTTAATTAAAAGGCTAATTGATGCTGAATACTTAACCAGTGAACTCATTGGATTTTCATGTTTGAATCACTGTTTATTTTGATAGTTAAATCACCGACCATCAAATCTATCCAATACGATTTTGGTAAGGAAAGACCGGGATCGAATTTATATTCGAAAACCATTCTAACCAACAAATACGTGAAGATATCAGAAGATGATCAAGATGGAGCATTGAAGACCATAGATTTTCATAAACGGAAGAATGGCCAACAATCTTCAGTCTGCAGCCAAAGATGTATTGTGGTTCTGTTGTGGTTGGAACCTACGGATTGCAAGGGCTACTCGCTATTGATCTATAAGGTGATTCCTATGATGTGGTAGGAGGGTGCCTTCGGTTTGTCCAGTCCCTGGACAACTTGTATGGATGGATGTCTCACGGCATATTTCCAAAGGGATTACGTACGTTAATTTCCTCAAACGTATTTCTGTGGCGGCGGAGAAGACACCTTCTCTTAACTTATCAACCCGAGTATTTTTGTTGAAATCAATTAGTGATTTCTTGATGGATCTTATAATGTGGCATTCAAAGAAAATGGTGACCAGATATTCTAAAAAGTAAATTCTGACCTCAAGCCTCATCAACTAGGAAATGACAAAAATCGGGCAGGCAGCATGGCTATGTGGGTCGCTCCCATTAGGGTGTATAATTACCTATCTAGAGAAATTCCTTTTGTTTCTTAAATCTGTTTCGATGTTGTCCCTTTTGGGAAATGGTAGTTTGAGCCCATCTGTTGGTGATATACATTCGATACACTCAAGTGAAATGAGTGGTCGTTCATGTGTGGGCCAGGTTGCAAGACATTCTTGTTGATACCAGTGTATTCCCCTCTAGAGATACACTATCGGCAGGTGGTTCCATACCTTGTCATAGTCGAAATCCAATCTCCAATAAGCGCCCGCGGTTTTGATTGTATACTATGTATGTGGAGCGTGAGATGCAAGCGTTCTGCTAGATTGATATCTACTTGTATTTAGGCACTATTATAATATCAAAAAAGATATTGATTTCTAAAATATTTTGGGTTATCGTAAGTTAAAAACCGTCCGTATTTATGTGTGGATTTGGTCTTACGATTATCCTTTTATTTCGAAAAGATTTTGACTTTAAAATCAAGTTGTGTGATACCCTTAAACTTAGTGTGATTTTTTCTCACTCTGATTCACCAGACTGACCCGGTGTTTTGTAAATGCTCGGGTTAGACCGGGTTGTACAGGTCTAGCTTATCGGATACTGCGAAGTCCAAAGACGAGCTGGAAAGTTCAGACGTATCATATATATGGTGTGTATTCCGCTGTGTGTTGTGTATGGGGCAGATTATTATAACTATCCGGAGATGTTGATGTACTCTGATATTGTAAGTATTTTTAAAGGCTCTCAATAAATATTTATTTCTGTATTATATTTTGTTCCGCTGCGATGTGAGACTCAGTGTTGTGTTGGTTCTTCTCCTTCTTCTATTCTAATATTTCTTTCTTTCTTATCTCACCCTCTAATTTCTTTCTATTAACTATCCAGTATTTTCGGTGTTTGGAAGATCGGCACGGGATACGGAATTGTATTTATGTCGGTTTTCGGGGCCGAAAATCCTTGGGTCGTTACAGTCTCGAAGCCGGCGAGGAGTACATCCCTTGCCTCGACTGATGACGGAAATCCAATTTACAATACATGACATTTCGGTTATAATTGTAAACTAGCATGTCGACATAGTATATGGTAGTTATGCCGTCTATGATTTTTACATTATGATTGAAAAGTGTTTTAAACCGACTAGACACTAGTAATAATATCAAATGATTTGTTTTATACGTATCAAGCATATTTGGCCATTATAAGGTAAAACTCTATCCTCTGGCTTGCGTTGCATTGTGTGATGGGACCTGAGTCTTATAATGGCTGCATTTTTCTAAAAAGCATTGCGTTGTTTAAAAGATTTACTTTATTTATGCACTGGTAATCCAATGGAGTAAATCCGTTCCGCGTTAGCGGCGTGGTCATGTGATTAGCCTTATATTTGAATAAGTTAAGTAAGATTTCTCATACCAGTACCATGACTGACACGTTGTTTGTTTTCACTTGCAAACTCGGGTGCCCATATTTTTACAAAGGCAGCCAAGTAACAGGTAGCAAGATTTATTTTGGCTTAGCACTATAGCTTGGAGTGCACTTTTGGCTGAAGGCGAAGACTAGCTTTTATCTATATTTTGGACTATTGACATTACCGCCTGTACTATCTTATGTATATGTACCGTTGATCTCGATGTAGACTGATTATTTCTATTATGTACTATCTTATGTATATGTACCGTTGACCTCGATGTAGACTGATCATTTCTTTTATGCACTAATTTGTATCCTATGACTGTGCAACTCTGATGGGTATGGCATTTTATGATTCCGCTGTCATATTGATGTAAATTATTCCATTTCATGTTTATGCTATTATCTGTAATCTGCTAATGTTGATTAATGTGTTATATTCCAATGATTATCCTTTCTACCGTGGTGTAGGGGTTTGGGTTCTCACAGTTGGTATCAGAGCTTTGGTTAATCTTAGTTCTGGAATTAAACACATTAACGCCTCGTCAAAAATAGAATCCGTAGTATTCTAGGGCAAGTAGCTCATTAGAGGTAGGATTGGTAATGTCCTAGAATGAGCACGACAAAATATCATAATAATTTGATCAGTACATCATTGTTTTTCCATATGTCCTTCTTCTTTTACCATTCCTTAAAATTGTCATTTCTGTTGGTCTGACTCTTTTCTTACTTGTACAGAACTGATTGAAAGATGAGTGGTAGAGGAAGAGGTAGGACTAGGAGTGGTCGAGGTGGAAGAAGGGAGAATATTCCCATTGTTAATGAGCCTATGATTCAGCAACAACCCCCACAGCCACAGTTTGATCTTTATAGGGTGGCCAAGAAGTATAAGAATCTAGGAGGCCTGCCATTCTCTGGCAGTGGTACAGTAGCAGAAGCCCAAGCCTGGTTACGGTCATGCGAACGGATCTTCGTCGGCCTAGAGCTAGAAGATCATAGAAAGAGGTTCGTGGCATTATGGTTGTTGAAGGATGAAGCACTAATATAGTGGGACGCCATCACAATAGGAGAGCTTGAGGTAAATATGTCATGGGCTAAATTCAAGGAAGTATTCGAAGAGAGATTCATCCCTTGACAGGAGGTCGAGCGCTTACATGATGAGTTCGCTAATCTCCAGCAAGGAGACCATATTATACATGAATACCTCAACAAAGTCATCGAACTATCTCGCTACGCATCTGAGCTTATTCAGGATCCTATCGGAAAGAACAAGTGATTTATCAGTGGTCTTCTTCGTAGGTACCAAAGTCAAGCAACTGGACACATTGACCTTCCATTCACCAGGCTGGTTGAGATGGCATGTAGGTACGAAAGTTTAGATTAGAAGAAATTTCAGGGGGACCGCAGGAAGAACCAAGCTAGCAACAAAAGGAAAAACTCTGAGAAGAAACCTGAAACAAGCAACACTGAAGCAGCAAAGCCGCAGAAAGGTTGGAAACCAAAAGGCAAATGCCATAACTGTGGTCAAAGTGGGCATTGAGCAAATGAATGCAACGCTTCAAAGTGGCAAAAGACAAATCAATCTGGTCCTAGTCAGAACTGTCCTGATAATAGGGAGTGCTTCAACTGCCATAAGAAGGGGCACACCAAGTCAAACTGTCCTTTGCTGAAAAGTTCCCAAGTGGCTCATGTGTACGACGGGGCGGATATGCCAGCTTCTTCTGGAGGAGCAGTTAAACCTGATGTTTTGGGAGGTACCCTTACTATTAAAAATATTCCTATTTTAGTATTATTTGACACTGGTGCATCACAAAGTTTCATTTCAAGTAATACAGTTAAAAAGTTAAAGTTAAAACTAAGAAAGCTTAAAAAATCAATTAGAGTTCATAATCCGATAGGAGGATCTCTTGTTCTCATTTTATATTGTAGAGTGCCCGTCTCCTATTCTTTCTACCGTTTTTCTTTTGATTTGATCGTTTGGATTTTTCTGAGTTCAATATCATTCTTGGACTGGATTGGTTAATGAAATATGAGGCCGAAGTAAAATGTGCAGAAAGAATAGTTAAAGTTAAAATGAAGCTCGGAAATATTGTCATACCATGCCAAGGCTCAGATTCAGATAGAAAATAATTTTGGCTTGCGCTAGAAGTTATTGCCACTTTATTAGAAAAGACTCCCGTCGTTAAAAATTATGCAGATGTGTTTGAAGAAGTTGATAGCTTATCTCCGCGAAGAGAAATTGACTTCAAAATCGATTTAATTCCAAATGCAAGGCTAGTAGTGCACACAATTTGGAGAATGACATTGAAAGAGAAAGAAGAATTAGGCGATCAAACTCGATAATTGCTATGGAAGGGTCTGATCAGACCTAGCTTCTCGTGTTGGGGAGCAGCCATAGTGTTTGTTCCTAAGTCAGACGGTACCCTCAGATCGTGTGTCGACTACCGAGATTTAAATAAACAAACATTGAAGAATATATATCTGTTACCACGAATTGATGATTTATTAGGTTGTTTGAATGGAGCACAAGTATTTTCTAGAATGGACCTAGCTATAGGTTTCCATCAACTACGTATTGCTGAAGAATGTGTTCCTTTGACAGCTTTCAGAGGTCCAGACTTATTTTCTGAGTGGTTAGTAATGTCGTTCGGCTTATGTAACGCTCCTGCATATTTTGTTGATTTAATGAATCGAGTATTCCGTGATGTCTTGAATAGATTTGTGTTGATTTTCATCGACGACATTTTGATCTTCTCTAAGCCAGCTAGCGAGCGTGCGAAACATTTAGAACAAGTGTTGGAGATTCCGGGAAAGAAAAAAGCCAAATTTTCTAAATGCATATTCTGGAAAGAAGAAGTGAAGTTCCTTGGTCACATAGTATCAAAAGAAGGAATCTCAGTGGATCCAAGAAAAATTACAGCTATTCAAGATAGGAAGCAGCCTACTACACCCATAGAAGTTCGAAGTTTTCTAGGATTGGCTAGTTATTATCGGAAATTCAATAAAGATTTTTCAAAGCTATCTAGTCCATTAACAAAGCTTACAAAGAAGCACACAAGGTTTAATTGGAACCAGAATGTGAGGCGGCTTTCCAAGAGCTGAAATTAAGGTTGACAATTACTCCGGTGTTAACTATTGTCAATGGCAATCAAGATTTGACAGTCCATACAGATGCTTCTCTTGAACGTGTTGGTGCGGTATTAATGCAAAGAGGCCAAGTAGTTGCTTATGCTCGCCGTCAGTTGAAGCCGCATGAGAAGAGATATGCTACTCATGATCTTGAGTTGTTAGCCGTCATGTTGCTTTGGAAATATGGAGGTACTATCTTTTGGGTGAGAAGTTCGAATTATATACGGATCATAAGTCATTGAAGTATTTGTTCACCCAGAAAGACTTGAATTTGAGGCAGTAGTGTTGGTTAGAATTTCTTGCAGCTTACGATCTAGATATTTTGTATACGCCAGGGAAAGCCAATGTTGTGGCAGATGCACTTAGCAGAAAGAATTCCATTATCGCTAATCTCATTATTACGCCTTCATTGATTGATAAAATCTCCGTTCTTCAGAAGGATGATGAATTTATCCACAGAATTAGCAAAAGAGTTCAGGAAGGCGAACCTTTGAGTTTCCAGATTGATAACAAAGGAGTTCTGAGATTAAAAGGCCAAATTTGTGTTCCGAATATTCCTGAGCTCCAGAGAGAAGTGATGGATGGATGTCACAAATCCAAGCTTAGTATTCATCCAGAGGTGAGTAAAATGTATCATAATCTCAAAAACACGTTCTGGTGGAGATCTATGAAAAGGGACATTTCCATATATGTTAGCAGGTGTTCTACTTGCCAACAAGTCAAAAGTGATCAGCGTAAACTCACCGGATTCTTACAACCATTAGAGATTCTAGATTGGAAGTGGGATCAAATTTCCATGGATTTAATAGATGGTTTGCCCAGAACTAAGAAAGGCAATGACAGCATATGGGTGATCGTAGATCATTTCACGAAGACTGCCCATTTTATTCCTGTTAAATCGACTAGAACAGCTCAGAGTCTGGCGCAAATATATTTTAAAGAAATTGTTAGACTACATGGAGTGCCTAGCAGTATTGTCAGTGATAGAGATCCGATTTTCGATGGTAAATTCTTGGAAGCATTTCAGGAAGAGTTGGGAACAAAGATGAATCTTAGCACTGCATATCATCCTCAGACAAATGGCCAAACTGAGAGGGTGAATCGTATATTAGAAGATTTGTTGTGGGCTTGTATTCTTGATTTTGGCGGATCTTGGGAAGATCAACTACATTTGGCTGAATTCTCATATAATAACAGCAATCAAGCGAGCTTGAAAATTTCACCATTCGAAGCATTATATGGTAGACCATGTAGATCTCCTCCATGTTAGGTAGAATCAGGCTAGCGACTAGTATTGGGTCCTGATACGGTTCGAGAAGATTCAAATAAAGTCGATTTCATTAAGAAGCGACTACAAGCAACTCAAAGCCGAAAGAAGAGTTATGCAGATTCCAGAAGAAGAGGTTAGACTTTTTCTGTTGGTGATTATGTGTATTTAAGAGTTTCTCCGATGAGAGGAGTAGTCCGATTCGGGAAGACAGGGAAGTTGGCACCTAGATTTATTGGTCCATTTCCTATACTCGAAAAGATTGGAACTCTTGCTTACAGGGTTCAGTTACCAAATTGGTTGCCTGGAGAACATGAAGTGTTTCACATTTCTCAACTTCGAAAACATGTTCATGATCCATATTTGATTGTAGAGGAAGCCGCGCAACAAGATTTGGATATTACTCCGAAATTAGCAGTGAGAAGAGAGCCATTTAAAATTATTAGCAAAGAAACTGAGCTTTTGAGAAACAAGAAGGTTCACTTAGTCAAAGTGCAATGGAGCAGAGATCCTAGAGACTGTACATGGGAAACAAAAGATAGCATTAAACAGGCTTATCCCAAGTGCAGAGTGGACATCTCTGATTAGCTCTAGTGCAACGTACATTTACAATATATTCTACTTCGGTTTTGTTTCCTACTTCGGTTTTGTTTCCTTTTCGGAGACAAAAAGTTTTAAATGGGGGAGATTGTAACAAACCGGAAAATCAGAACCAATTTAAAAAATTTATTTGAAGTAATTTTGATAGAAAATGCGTCAAAATTTAAAAATTCGATTTTTAAATTAGAATATAACCCTTAAAAATAGCCATTTTGCAAACGTCATCCGTTTTTGATGAAACTACTTTTGTTGGATCTGGAATGTTAAATTATTGCTAGGTTAAAATTCCATAATTTTTGGAATTAATATGTGAGCATGGTAAATTAAAACGCGTTTGGTAATTTCAGTTTGAATTGGATCAACCAAAAAAAGGACATTTTTCAAACGGTCTCCAAATTCGACGAAATTTGTTTTGTTATGACCGTATCGTCAAAACATAGCTAGATTTATTTTTCGGGAATTTTTGGAATTAGTATGTGGCCCCGGTAAATTAAAATGTACGTTCAAATTCAATATTGAACATAATATATTTTAATTTAGAGAAAAACAGACTGAAACAGTCGAATAGGCTTACAAAACATATTCCAGTGTGTCTGGAATGGGGGTATTTAGCTAAGGGCAATAGTAGTTACGTTTGATTTGGAGTTCATATGGATTAACGGGTATTTTCAGAATTAAAATAAAATAAAAATAAATTAATATAAATAATCAACCAATCAGAATACACTGTTAAACCCTAATTCATTCCGATCAAAACCGCGGCCTTCAGAAAGCGATGGCGGAACTCTTTCTAAACTTCTCTCATCGATTACTTCCGATTCTCTCAATGGATTCAAGGGATTCTTGTGCCGAATTTGTAGAGAATTTCCGCCATCTTCAAATCCATACAAGCTTGGTGTTCTATCGTTGTGTAAATTGGTCAGAATTCATCCTTAAACTCACACCTCCTCGTTTGAGATTTCGCCGTCGTTCTGACACCGAGTTGACGCGGTTGACATCTTCAAGCGCGCCTCTCTAAGCGCTACGACGTGGTGCAAGCTTATTGTCCCCTCATGCACCGATTTGCATGAAAAATCGAAACCTAGTTTCGAACCATTTGCTGAAGGTAACGACTTATATACTTTAAACTAATTACAACATTTAAAAGCATTGCTAATTTAATTTATTTATAAAAATCATATCTTTTTTATACGATGTCGAAATCCGATGAAACAGGAAGCATTAGGACCGTGACATCGTAGACTACATTCTAGAAGTGACCGGAGGAATTTTAGAGCTAGCCATCCATTTAGAAGAAGTGGAACCCAATGTGAGATTTCTAAATTCAAACAAAATGGAGAAAAATACAATAGGTTGCAGACGAGACTTAGTAGCTCCTGACACTACTTTCTATTAAACCATGGATGATTGTGTGATGTTGTGTTGTGGAAATTGATCGTGATGGTGAATGATTGATTGTGGTTGCAACAAAATTGATTGGGTTTGTGGTAAATTCATTGTGTTGTGAAAATGAATTGAATTGTGGAATTATTGAATGGAATGACTATGTATGTTGCAAGGCCTAGGTTAGCAGAGGAGTAGTGCTCAGACACTATGCTGGTGCTACAATATCCCGTCGTTATAATGCTGAAATTTTCTGAAATGAACTGTATAAAAATATTCATGTGTAGAATAAATTGTTTGAACAACAAAAATATCATTTTTATTGTATGTATGAACCACTAAAAATATTCATGTGTGGAATAAATTGTTTGAACAATCAAAATATCATATTTATTGTATGTATGAACCACTAAAAATATTCACGTATGGAATAAATTCTTTGAACGATAAAAGTATCATTTTCATTTTGTATATGAACTAAACAAAAGAGTCATGAGTTGAAATATATTCTTGTTCGCCAAAAATATTATTTTTAACATGTATATGAAATGTTAAAAATAACCATATGTTGAAATACATTTTTGTTCGCCAAAAAGGTTATTTTCAAGATGCATATAAAGTGTTAAAAAATAACCATATGTTGAAATATATTTTTGTTCGCCAAAAATATTATTTTTAACATGTATATAAACTATATTATTTTTAACATGTATATGAAATGTTAAAAATAACCATATGTTGAAATATATTTTTGTTCGCCAAAAATAATATTTTTAACATGTATATGAAGTGTTAAAAATAACCATATGTTGAAATATATTTTTGTTCGCTAAAAATATTATTTTTAACATGTATATGAACTGTATAAAATAACCATGTGTTGAAATAAACGTTTGTCCACCAAAAATATTATTTTTGACATGTATATGAAGTGAATAAAATTGTCATGTGTGGAAGTAAATATTTATTCGCTAAAAATATTATTTTTAGCTTAGATATGCATATATACACACATGCTAAATAGGTAAATGGATTCGCTGCTAGTAAAGAATTAATTTGTGTGCCCGACAAATAGGTAAACCTTAATGAGTTGGCTACGCAATTTTATTTATTATATAAACTCCTGTGAATATCATTGGATGCGGTATGCTAGTTGTTCTGTGTGAGATTATAAACTACGCCATAGGATAACAAAAATTAATTTTGAACAACCCTACATGGCATACTACGTGAGGATAACATACTCTATCATATACCATATAAGCATTTGGAGCTTGTGTGATGAGGTTGGAATTACCATACAAGCGAGAGGCATGTATGGCGATGACTACATTTCAGGTTGAACCGAAGATGAACTATTGGTGTCATAGCATATAATATTCCATATAAGCATTTGGAGATTGTATGATGAGGTTGAGATTACCATACGAGCGATACGCTCGTATGGCGATGATTTTACTGTAGGTTGAACTGAGGACTGATGTGACGGCCCGCCCCGCACCAACCGACATTTCCAATGAAAGTGCGCAGTGCCAATGCCCGACTAGCATGGGACAGTCGCCAAAGAAAGGAAAGGAATTTGAACTAACAAGGAACCTGTAGAATGTCTCACAACGCATGGGATAAAATATAATAATAACATAACTTTGACATAAAACAGGCGAGACAATGCATAAGCTGGAAACTAAACCATCAAAGCAGCGGAAATCCAAAATACAGCTTATAATCCAAACCAACATTATTACAACTTTGAAATACTGTCTCTAAATAAAAAAAGAAAGAGGAACACTACTAATTCCCAAAGTAGTGACCAGCAACAACACAGGGAGATTATATATATATATATCATATGTGGAAGCCTCCTGCTCATCTCCGGTACAACTACTCGTGCATAATCACCTGACCTATCTCTAGTCTGCCCGTTTAAGAGCACCCAGAGTAATAAGAAGAGACATAAAACTCTGGGTCAGACAAAAGTCTGGTATGAGCAATAAGCAGCAAAACAGAACAATAACAGGTACACTAAACCATACCTGAACCTGGACCTGCAACCAAAGAGTTAGCACAACAAGATGTACAATACTCTAAGGTGACACTAACATATGGTGTAAAGATACGGGGAGGGGATGTGCATGTCATAGTGATGGCAAACAATCAAGCATAGTAACCACCCTCACATCTCTCACTCAGTGCGTAAAGCATACGATATCCACCGCTTTGATCACCCAAATCCTTGCTATGATCACTCTGCCCCATGGAGTCATGGCGACTCCATTGCACTAATCCATAGCCTCTAGTCCTTGCTATGTCCACTCTGCCCCCATGAAGTCATGGCGACTTCACTGGACTGGCTCATAGCCATGCTACGATCACTCTGCCACATGTAGTAATAACTACCCCACTGCACTGATACGTAGCCTAACATCTGTCTTGGTGGCGAATCAAAATTATGGACGTCGATAACCCCTTAGCACACGTCCCGTAGAAAAGACCAACTCATGAAGTTAACTCGTTGGTTCCCAATTGGATCCTGAGTTCTACTTCCTATTTGGACTAACTTTGCATCTTGGGTTTTGGTCTTCATCCTGGTTCGATCTTTATCCAGTCCGGTTCAGTCCTCCAGAAGTGGTTCGGCTCGTGATACCCACTCCGGGTCGGTTCGTGGTACTCTGGTACCCATTGGTTCATGATACACACCGGTTCGTGAGCTCCTTCATCAGCTTGGGTCCTGGAAGAGGTTCGGTTCATGACTTCCCTTTGGTTCGGTTCGGAGCTGGCTTCCTAGTTCGTGGGGCTTCTTGTTCAGCTCATGAGTGCATCGGTTCGGGTTCGTGATGAAGCAACCAGCTCGGTGAAGTTTCGGTTCGTGAAGGACATCCGGGTCGGTTCGGTCATGGTCTTCCAGTGCGAACGGGTCGGTTCGTGACCACCATTCACAAGCAGGTCGAGTCGTGAGATGCTCCACGAGTGGGGTCGGGTCCTATCCTATTTCCTGCGCTTTTCCTGCAACTTTTCCAGCAACTGTTTTAGGCCACACGACGACGTTTTTGACCATTTTAACTGTTCTATTCAATCATAAATCATACCAAACAGTAATAGCAACATGTATAATCATCCACAAACATCAAAACAACAATTTAACATGTATATACGAATCAAACATACCCAAAAACGCATGTTTTCCCTTAATCCCCCTTAATCATGTTTAAGCATACAATTAGCAAAACTTATCCAAATTAGCCCAAATTTCTATCAGAGCCATAAAATACTATTTTAGAATTTTACAAATTTTTTCCATATTTTTCTGTGCCATAATTTTGTTAATTATCACTAATCACCCCTAATTAGCCGTAATTAGTGAAAAACAATATAAATCACTCACCTTAGCCACAAATAAATCTTAGACCTGAAAGTATCTCTGATTTGGGTTGAATCTCTATGTGCTCCAGCAGCTCTATCCCAAATTCTATGCTAACTTGCCTTGGTTTGATGTAGATTAGGATAAAACTTGATTAGACGGTGATTAGAAGGTGATTTGGGTGTTGGAGGCCATGGTTAGGGTTGAAGAGACAAAGAAAAGGTTTCTCTAACCCTAATCAGCCCTCATATAGCTATAATCCCAAAATCCCCCAATGGGCCCAGCTGCTAATCACCTGGTTAAGCCCAATTAAGCTGTTTTTCACTTTCTAAATCTTAATTCAACCATATCTCCCAAACGGTAAGTCCGTTTGGCTAATGTGACAACTCTACAAATAGGTAAACCATTATCAAGATCTAATGGAAGTGGTTTCAGGTCAAAATTCCTTACCAATCAAAAGTTATGGCCGAAACAAGATCAGCTAGGGGCAAAAGGGTCATTTAAAAATCGGCAAAAATCGTGAACATGGAAAATGACTCCAATAGTCGTTCCCCAAAGTTACACGACCATGCGACCTCATATGAAAATAAAATAAATATTCTATGATCCTTCGATGCGTAGAATGCGGGTCGTTACACTCCCCCCTCCCTTTAAGAAATTTCACCCCCGAAATTCCTTAACCAAAAACATACAAAGGTGTTCCGCATGCCTATCTGTCATTCAAAAACAATCAAACCTATCCTAGCATGCGGAAAGACTAAATCGAAATGAAAACCTTACCAGGCAAAGAGTTCTGGATACGTTTCCTTAATGCTCTCCTCTATCTCCCAAGTACAGTCATTCTCATCCCCGCCCCACTGAACCCTGACTAAATTCACCGCTTTCCTTCGAAGTTTCTTCGTATCGTGCTCGACAATACGAATCGGCTTGCGGTTCCCAACTGCCTCAGGTTCTACTTCGATATCATCCAACTGATCAGGTGAAATAGCCACATCGGGGTGTGCACGAACTTCCTTAACTGGGAAACATGAAACACGTTATGAACTCCCGCCATCTATCTGGCAACTCAACTTTATATGCCAAATTCCCAACTTTCTCGAGAACTAGGAATGGATCAACAAATCCTGTTGTTAACTTGCCTCTCCTACCAAATCGAATCACGCTCTTTAATGGAGAAATCTTGACAAACACCAAGTCGCCAACGGAGAATTTTAATTCCCTTCGTCGTTTATCGGCATAACTCTTCTGCCTATCTTGGACAGCCTTCATTCGCTGTTGGATAACCTTAATCTTGTCTGAAGTTTCTCTTATCACATCTGGCCCAAGCACAAACTTCTCGCCGATTTCTAACCAATATGATGGTGAGTTGCACGATCTTCTGTACAAAGCTTCAAATGGAGCCATACCAATACTGGATTGATGACTATTATTATATGCGAACTCCACTAGATGCAAATGGTCATCCCAAGACCGTCCAAAATCCAATGTACAAGCTCTCAATAGATCTTCTAATACTCGATCCACTCTCTCTGTTTGACCGTCGGTTTGAGGATGGTTCGCGGTACTAAGATGTAATTCTGATCCTAAAGCCTCTTGTAAGTTCTTCCAAAATCCACTAGTGAATAACGGATCTCGGTCACTCACAATGCCTTTGGGTACTCTATGAAATCTCACTACCCACTTCATATATAGTTCTGCTAACTTAGCTGCAGTTCTATTCGACATGATGGGTATAAACCTTGCACTCTTGGTCAATCGGTCCACAACCACCCAAATGTTATCATGACCCGATCTAGTCCTTGGTAACCCATCAATGAAATCCATTGAGACTTGTTCCCATTTCCATTCTGGAATTTCTAATGGTTGCAAGAAACCACTAGGCTTCTTTTGCTCGGCTTTAACTAGCTGACAATTCATGCATTTGGATATAAACCTCCCAACATCTCTTTTCATCCCTTCCCGGTTGTAGGTCTGCTTCGTGTACCGATACATTTTGTTACCACCGGGATGTATTGTCAGTTTTGAGTGATGACATTCTCTAAGCACTTCATCTCTCAATCCATTAACATTGGGTACAACCAATCTTCCATTCTTTCTAAGCCATCCATCTCGATCAAGCCCATACTTGTTCATCTCCTCGTCAATTCCCATTCCTAACTTGGAGATGATTTCTAATAGACTAGGATCGTTCCTCTGACTGGAACCAATCCACTCAATTAAAGTAGGTCTAATCGTCAAACTTGCTGACATTTCTAGATCCAATTCACACTTTCGTTTGAAATCATACATTGCAATATTCTCCAGTTGCTTCCATTAAAGAAACATAGCCCCTAAACTGGCATGTCTTCTACTCAATGCATCAGCTACTGCATTGCCCTTTCCAGGTGTATATGCGATATCGAAATCATAAGGAAGCCAAGAATTCTAACCATCTTTGCCGTCGGAGATTTAGATCCTTCTAAGAGAATAGATACTTTAACGATTTATGATCGGTAAACAACTCGAATCTTTCTCCCAAGAGATAATGTCTCCACATCTTCAACGTGAATACGATTGTTGCCAATTCTAGATCGTGGGTAGGGTATCTTTTCTCATGCGGTTTCAGTTGCCGACTTGCATAAGCTACAACCCTACCTCCTTGCATCAATACAGCACCTAGTCCGGTACCACATGCATCCGTGTATACTTTCATCTCTTCATTCCCTTTAGGAATGACTAACACTGGTGCACATGTCAACTTTTCCTTTAGGCTCTTAAATGCATTTTCACACCTTTCGTCCTAAACGAAAGCTTGATTTTTCTTGGTCAACTGAGTTAACGGTGCCGCTATCTTGGAGAAGTCTTGGATAAACTTCCGATAGTATCCAGCTAATCCCAAGAAACTTCTTACGTCTGTTGCATTCTTGGGCGTAGAATAATCTTGTACCGTAGCCAGCTTTGCATGATCCACGACTATACCATTCTATGAAACAACATGGCCCAAGAATCTCACCTCCCTCCTCCAGAAGTGACACTTAGAGAACTTTGCTTTCAATTGGTATTTTCTCAACACCTCCATCACTACTCTTAAATGTTCCTTGTGTTCTTCTTCTATCCTCGAATAAACAAGTATATCGTCCACGAACACAAGAACAAACTTATTCAATTGATCCCTGAATACCCTATTCATAAGATCCACAAAATATGCTGGTGCATTGGTCAACCCGAATGGCATGACCAACCAATCATAGAATCCAGACGGTGTCCGAAAGGCCGTTTTATCTATACTCTCAGCTTCCACCCTAAGCTGATGAAAACCTGTCGCGAGATCCAACTGGGAGAATACTCTCGCGCCATTCAACTGATCAAACAAATCATCTATCCACGGTAGAGGATACTTATTCTTCCTCGTCACCTTATTCAACTCGCGGTAGTCCACACACAATCGAAGTGAACCATCTGCCTTGGTAGCAAACACAACTGGTGCTCTCCACTCAGAAACACTTCTTCTAATAAATCCCTTCTTCAAAAGATCTCTTGCTTGCACCCCGAGCTTTCGCTGCTCCCTTGGTGCCATACGATGAAGTGGCATTACTATAGGTCTGGCATCTTTCACTAAATCAATACGGAACTCAATCTCTCGGTGTGGTGGAAGTCCGATCACTTCCTCGAAGATATCCGGATATTGGCCAACAATGGGAATTCCTGCTAACTCGTCCTGCGGGATGTCGAGGGAATTTAGAAAACTAGCCATCACCTCCTCACTATGTAGGCCACCAAACACTACCCTCCTCCGCCCATCATCCGCCCTAATAGTCACTGAAAATCCCTCAAAGTCTACCACCACCCCATATCTTTAGAGCCAATCGACTCCCAAAATAATGCCAAACCCAGTAAAGTCCAAAACAAAGCATTCACAAGCAAACATACATCCATGACTCGATAAGACCAAATTCTGACAAATCATACTAAGGCTAGTCGAACCACCAATCGGGGTCGTCACAACTAAAGGTCTATCGACTATCTCGGGTTCCAATCCCAACCTGTCTACCAGGTCACCAGATATGAAGGAACGGAAAGCCCCAGTATCAAACAGTACTCGAACAGGAACATCATAAACAGAAAGATACCTTGAATGACGACATTCTTTCCTTTCTCTGCCGTAGTTGGGGCATTCGATGAAGAAGGAACACCATTAATAGCATATGCTTTCACAATCTGCTTCTCTTTAGGGGGTTGCGGACATTTATCCTTGTGATGTCCCACTTGGCTGCTGTTGAAGCACTTCCTGTCGCTGGCTTTGCTCGACATTCTTTAGCATAATGGCCCTTCTTGCCATAGCTAAAGCACTCAACATCTTTCTTACTCCTTTTCTGACCATCCTTAGCTTGATTCTGCTTCCTCTTATTCTGAGAATTATTCTTGCCTCCACCGCTTGCTTACGGCTTTGGCCCCTCTGCAGATACAACGACGACTTCAGTCTTGGGCTTAGGATAAAGGCTCTCTGACCTCAATGCTTTCCCAACAATCGATTCGAAAGTCTCATCAGTATGGTTTATAAGCCTTTCCCCCAAGTACTGATCTAAGCCTATTATGAACTTCTCATTCTTTTTCTCGGGAGTGTCAATAAGGGATAATCCATACTTCGATAAAGTATCGAACTCAGCAATATACTCCGAGACTGCTCTACCATTCTTCTTAAACTCCAAGAACTTCCTAAATAATTCTGATTTCTGAGTAGTTGGGATAAACTTATCACTGGATCGGTCCTTGAATTGATCCCAAGTAACTTGATCCTTAGAAGTAGCTGCCTTAATAGTATTCCACCAATTCATAGCCCGTCCTTGCAGCTGATGGGATGCTAGCTTTCTCTTCATCGCGTCATCGATCCCTAAGTCCTCGAAGATGCGCTCACAACAATCAAGCCAATCCCTAACTTCCATAGTCGATTCCATTCCGTGGAATGGCTTCCCACCAAGACTAGTGTAGTCCTTGCAGAGTTTGGCGAAATCGGCCCTAGGCGCCTACACCGCTGCACCACCACCATTTGCAGCTTTAGGAGCTGCCCTCGGAACATCCCTAAGCATCTCTCTCATGAAGTCAGTGAACATCATCCTCATATCAGGAGCATTCCTATTATTGGCTCCTGAACAAGTATTCCTCGTATATCGACTCATCGTTCAATCTGTAAGGAGAAAACGATTAACCATCTCTTCAGTGGTGCCAATGCAGTGCGACTCCATCCTTATATATACTAATAGTATATATATAGCTTTTAAAAACCAAAATATCATAAGTACGCACTCTCATATACATATACTATCTCTCCCTGATGTCTTCCCCTAGGTTAACTATGCAACCTAGAGGTCTGATACCAAGTGTGACGGCTCGCCCCGCACCAACCGACATTTCCAATGAAAGTGCGTTGTGCCAATGCCCGACTAGCACGGGACAGTCGCCAAAGAAAGGAAAGGAAAGGAATTTGAACTAATAAGGAACCTGTAGAATGTCTCACAGCGCATGGGATAAAATATAATAATAACATAACTTTGACATAAAATAGGCGAGACTGTGCATAAGCTGAAAACTAAACCATCATAGCAGCGGAAATCCAAAATATAACTTATCATCCAAACCAACATTATTACAACTTTGAAATACTGTCTCTAAAGCAAAAAGAAAGAGGAACACTACAAATCCCCAAAGTAGTGACGAGCAACAACACAGGGAGATTATATATATATATATGTGTATGTGTATATCATACGTGGAAGCCTCCTTCTCGTCTCCGGTACGGCTACTCGTGCATAATCACCTGACCTGTCTCTAGTCCTCCCGTTTAAGAGCACCCAGAGTAATAAGAAGAAAAATAAAACTCTAGGTCAGACAAAAGTCTGGTGTGAGCGATAAGCAGTAAAACAGAACAATAACAGGTATACTAAACCATACCTGAACCTGGACCTGCAACCAAAGAGTTAGCACAACAAGATGTACAATACTCTAAGGTGACACTAACATATGGTGTAAAGATACGGGGGAGGGGGTGTGCATGTCATAGTGATGACAAACAATCAAGCATAGTAACCATCCTCACATCTCTCATTCAGTGCGTAAAGCATAGATATCCACTGCTTTGATCACCCAAATCCTTGCTATGATCACTCTTCCCCATGGAGTCATGGCGACTCCATTGCACTAATCCATAGCCACTAGTCCTTTTCAATATCCACTCTGCCCCATGAAGTCACGACGACTTCACTGCACTGGCTCATAGCCATGCTACGATCACTCTTCCCTATGGAGTAATAACTAACCCACTGCACTTATCCGTAGCCTAACATCCGTCTTGGTGGTGAATCAAAGTTATGGACGTCGATAACCCCTTAGTACACGTCCCGTAGCAAAGCCCAACTCATGAAGTTAACTCGTTGGTTCCCAATTGGATCCTGAGTTCTACTTCCTATTTGGACTACCTTTACATCTCGGGTTTTGGTCTTCATCCTGGTTCGATCTTTATCCAGTCCGGTTCGGTCCTCCAGAAGTGATTCGGCTCGTGGTGCGCACTTCGGGTCGGTTCGTGGTACTCTGGTACCCATTGGTTCGTGATACACACCGGTTCGTGAGTTCCTTCATCATCTTGGGTCCTGGAAGCAGTTCGGTTCCTGACTTCCTTTTGGTTAGGTTCGGAGCTGGCTTCCGGTTTTGTGGGGCTTCTTGTTCAGCTCGCGAGTGCATCGGTTCGGGTTCGTGATGAAGCAACCAGCTCGGTGAAGTTTCGGTTCGTGGAGGGCATCCAGGTCGGTTCGGTCATGGTCTTCCCGTGCGAACGGGTCGGTTCGTGACCACCATTCACAAGCAGGTCGAGTCATGGGATGCTCCACGAGTAGGGTCGGGTCCGATCCGATCCCATTTCCTGCACTTTTCCTGCAACTTTTCTAGTAACTATTTTACGCCACACGACGACGTTTTTGACCATTTTAATTGTTCTATTCAATCATGAATCATACCAAACAGTAATAGCAACATGTATAATCATCCACAAACATCAAAACAACAATTTAACATGTATATACGGATCAAACATACACAAAAACCCATGTTTTCCCTTAATCATGTTTAAGCATACAATTAGCAAAACTTATCCAAAATAGCCCAAATTCTATCAGAGCTATAAAATAATATTTTAGAATTTTACAAAAAATTTCCATATTTTTCTTAGCCATAATTTCGTTAATTATCACTAATCACCCTTAATTAGCCATAATTAGTGAAAAACAATGCAAATCACTCACCTTAGCCACAAATAAAACTTAGACCTGAAAGTATCTCTGATTTGGGTTGAATCTCTATGTGCTCCAGCAGCTCTATCCCAAATTCTATGCTAACTTTCCTTGGTTTGATGTATATTAGGCTAAAACTTGATTAAATGGTGATTAGAAGGTGATTTGGGTGTTGGAGGCCATTGTTAGGGTTAAACAGAGGTAAGTGGCGGCAGGAAAATGATAAAGAAAAGGTTTTTCTAACCCTAATCAGCCCTCATATAGCTCTAATCCCGAAATCCCCCAATGGGCCAAGCTGCTAATCACCCGGTTAAGCCCAATTAAGCTGTTTTTCACTTTCTAAACCTTAATTCAGCCATATCTCCCAAACGGTAAGTCCGTTTGAGAAATGTGACTACTCTACGAAAAGTTAAACCATCATCCGGATGTAATGGAAGTGGTTTCAGATCAAAACTCCTTACCAATCAAAAGTTATGGCTAAAACAAGATCAGCTAGGGGCAAAACGGTCATTTAAAAATTGGCAAAAATCGTGAACATGGAAAATGACCCCAATAGTCGTTCCCCAAAGTTACACGACCATGCGACCTCATATGAAAATAAAATAAACATTTGACGATCCTTGGATGCGTAGAATGTGGGTCGTTACCACTGATATGGAGTAAATAAAATATAACGATAAATGGCAGGATTAATAAAAACCCCACACGGGTCTGGAGATGACAATAATTCATGCTTCTCTTGATTTTAGATACGACACATGGATTATTTATTTTCCAACGCTGGACAAGGTGACGAGATTTAATCTCTAGGGAAATGATCTTTACACTCTCCCTTGGGCATAGACAGGTCACTAAAAATTGTGTATGCTTTTTTTGGATTTATTGGGTGCCTAATACGACCCAATAAATTTCCAAAACGCTCTTCGAACAAAGGAGGCAATGGCGAAATTTTCCGAAATTTAAAGGCGTTAGCCAAAATTTTGAAATGAAAATGGTTTGGAAATCGTTGAATGAGTTATATTTATATAATATAACTATAAATTAAAATTAAACGAATCACGCGCAGTAGTTTGCGTTTTGGAATCGTATCTTTAAACGATTATACCGAGAGATCCGACCGTCGGATTTTCCCAAAACCAGAACTGTTGGGTTCGCTTTAGAAAGATCTTTCCAACGATATTAAATTTGTTAAGATCCAACGGTTAGATTTTGAGAAATGTGTAATTCAAATCTGAATAAAAACAGCGCCAGGGCCATTTAATGACTTGAAGCGTCGTTTATTTAAAATGGGCTATTTTTATATAAATAAAAATAGTGATAAATAGTTTCAAAATATTATAAACGATGTGGAATGGGAATAAACCAATTTTACTTGGTTATCAGATAGTTTTGAAGGTTAGATGTATTGGGCATGAAATTATTATATTGAATTGAATCGTGAATGTCAAATAGTTTAACTATGGAAAGAATTGATTTGAATTATATATATATGTGAATTATTTGAAAAGGCCGAGTTAATTCTCAATTCAAATAATTGAATGGCGACTAGAAGTCGAAGATAATGAAGCCGGCGCGGAGTACATACCTTGCCTCGACTCATGGCGGAAATCCAATTTCCAATACGTGACATTTTGGTTTCAATTGTAAACTAGTATGGCGACATAGTATATGGTATCTATGTTGTCTATGATTGATACATTATTATTGAAAAGTGTTTCAAACTGACTAGACACTAGTAATAACATCAAATGATTTGTTTTATACGTATCAAGCATATTTGGCCATTATAAGGTAAAACTCTATCCTCCGGCTTGCGTTGCATTGTGCGATGGGACCTGAGTCTTATAATGGCTACATTTTTCTAAAAAGCATTGCCTTGTTTAAAAGATTTACTTTATTTATGCACTGGCAATCTAATGGAGTAAACCCGTTCCGCGTTAGCGGCGTGGTCCTATGATTAGCCTTATTATTAAATAAGTTAAGCAAGATTTCTCATACCAGTCCCATGAGTGACTCGTAGTTTGTTTTCACTTGCAAACTCGGATGCCCTTATTTTTACACATGCAGCCAAGTAGCAGGTAGCAGGATTTATTTTGGCTTTGCACTATAGCTTGGAGTGCACTTTTGGCTGAAGGTGAAGACTAGCTTTTATCTATATTTTGGGCTATTGACATTTCCGCCTGTACTATCTTATGTATATGTACCGTTGATCTCGATGTAGACTGATTATTTCTATTATGTACTATCTTATGTATATGTACCATTGATCTCGATGTAGACTGATCATTTCTTTTATGCACTAAGTTGTATCCTATGATTGTTCAACTCTGATGGTTATGACATGTTATGATTCTGCTGTCATATTGATGTAAATTATTCCATTTCATGTTTATGCTATTATCTATAATCTGCTAATGTTGATTAATGTGTTATATTCCAATGATTATCCTTGCCACCGTGGTACGGGGGTTTGGGTTCTCACAATATCACACTCCTAGTCATTCTACTATTTATCCATTCTCTTTCCCTAATATGACTCAAAATCTCAAAACCGTTGAATAAAACAATATCTTCTGCAGTAGTCCAACAAGAGCCATCAACTATAACCTCCTCATTCAAAGCATTAGAAACCACACTATCAAGAAAGCCATCGTTATTCATCAAGCAACCCATGTTTTCATGATGCAAAGACTCATTACCATTCTCATACCTATCCACCACTGCCGCACATTTTGCCCTGATTCCTGAATACAGTATACATGGATCCATACAAATATGTATCCCTGTACACTACATAACATTGGGGTCGAAATTCATAACATCCATCTGCCTATCATCAGAAAGAACAACTGCAGATTCCACTATAATAAAATCCTCAAAATATGATACAACTGCCTTTTGTTTCACTGCTGAGACCCCACCAGAAAATCCGGTCCCTTTCTCTACATCTCTGCTTTTATATGATCTATGTTGTTCTCCTAAGGTCCAAATCAAAATGGGTTACAATTTATAATCGTGTTAATAACATCAAAATGATTTAAAATATCATCTAGAAGCCTGTTTCCTTTCACCTTATTCCTTAAATCATAAACCATGAATATGTTTTTTAATCTCAGATAAACCTTACAGAAAGATAAAGCATGATACTTTTCTCCATTAGCCTTGGAAGTGGGAGATAGATGACCGGTCTCGATTCAGTAGTCTCCAACTTTTCCCATGATACACCATCTACCATCCCTTCCACATGTCATACCATTGCCAGTGAACAGTATGCCCCTTATTCCTTCTAACGAGATAAAGTTTCTTCAAAAATATTCAAGAAAGCAAGAATTTTTCGACTAAATTGCTCTTAATTGAATTTCAGCACTCGTATTTAGATTTGACGTTAAAAAAATCAAAATAAGCAAATTGGGGTTTTCTCTTCCTTTAAGAAGAAAAATGGCCGACCTCTCTTAAGTATATTTTAGTTTATGAGTAAATGAAGATAATGGCGGAAAAAATGTAGAAAAAGACATTATATAGGAGGCCAAATATTTCCTACTATACCCCTTACATAATCCTACTTATGTTTATTTAAATTTGCTTAGTTCCTAAAGCCAACACTTTAGTAATTTATATATATAATCTCAACCCAACATTTTAATTACATTATTCTTATGTAATTTATCCAAATAAATATCCATAATAATGTCTATCAAAATAAGGATGTTACATCCAATCCTTAAATAATTTCATCCTCAAAATCCTATCAAAGACTAGAACACCATAAAAAGCAACAAACTATGCTAACTATACTAGTATAACCTACTAGTTACTAAGTTTATAAAATTATATAGAACTCACCACTAAGGAGACCAGAAAAAGTTTCCTTAATCCTTTCTTCTATTTCCCATGTACATGTTCCGTATTATCACTCCATCGAACTTTCACTAATTTGAACATCTTGTTCCTCGGCTTATTCTCATCTTTTGCGACAATCCGAATAGATTTTCATACAAAAGTAAAGTTTGATTCCACCAACTCTTCCAATACCCTTGGATCAATGGTAGCTTCTGGGTCACACTCATATTTGTGTAGATGCGAAATGTGAAATACATTATGAATGCCTACCAAACTATCTCGTATATCCAACTCTACTTGATATGTGAGTTTCTCGATCCTTCAAGGACAGCAAAGTGTCTAACAAATCTTGATGCCACCCTGACTTTTAGAAATGAACCACAGATCTCATGGGCAATACGTTGACGGTAACAGGGTCTCCAACATGAGAATTTAATATATTTACACCTTTTATTAGTGTAATTCTTCTTCCTTGATTGAGCTCCCTTCGTTTGGCCTCAGATATACTCAATCTTATTTGCAGCTCCCTTCAAAAATTTAGAAGCAAGAACAAACATGTCTCCGATCTCCAACCAACATGGTGGTGATTTTCATGGCTTCTATACATTGCTTCGAAAGATATCATTCTATAGTAAACTGAAAGTTGTTATTATAGGATAACTCAACCAAATGCAAATGGTCTTCCTATGAGACATAGAAATGAAGAATACATGCTCTCAACAAGTCTTCAAGTACTTGTTAACTCATTCCGTCTTCCCTCCGGACGATAATCTGTACTCATCTTAAGCTTGGTCCACTAGTCCTTATCCAGACTCCAGAACTCGCGAGCAAACAATAGATCTCTATTGTTTACTATACTAGTAGGAATTCCATGAAGCCCAACTATGTACTTCACGAGCAACTCTGCTAAACATGAGCCAATTTTGTTTTCTTAATGGGAATAAATTGAGCAGTCTTAGTCAATCGATCCTTGATGACCCATATGCTGTCATTCCTTCTTTTGGATTTTGGTTGTCCATCAATGAAGTCCATGAATATAAAATACCATTTCCACACCGAAATAACGGTTGAAGCAACTCGCTAGGCTTCTTGTGTTCTGCTTTTACTTGTTGATAGTTCATGCACTGCTTCAACATTAGCCAACATCTTTTTTCATGCTTTCCTAAAATAAACTCTTCGTCATGTCTTGCAACATTTTGGTACCCCATGATGCACTATGAACTTAGAGCGATGACACTCTCTATGAACTTCCTTCCTTAGATCATCAACATCTGGGACACATAACCTTTATTCTTAACTATCTATTTCAGTTAAAACTGAAACCCTTCAAGTCATCGGCTTCCACTCTAGTATGGAGTTCTCTGGTCTTTTCAGCCAATGCAGGATCGTCTTCCTACTTCAAATCTTATATCAAAACTAGTTTAACGTTTATACATGGCAACATCACTGTGCTTCTACTTGAGCTTGTTGTCAATTGAATCACACAACACATATTGTCAAAGCTTCCACATTCTTCCATTCCTCTAACATAGCTAACACCACATCCTGATGTTTCCTACAAAGGGATAAACAACTATATTCCTTTTCCTAGGTGTTTATCCAATTCCAAAATTGCAATTTTCCAAAAAATCAAGCCATCTCTATTATTTCATATTCATCTTTTTCTGAGAGAATTACAACTTTAAGGATTTATGGCTAGTGAACAACTCAAACATTTATCCCAACAAGCAATGCCTCTATATCTTTAAGGAAAAGACAATAGTAGTTAACTCAAAATCATGAGTTGGGTACCTAACCTTGTGTGGACGAAGCTGTCAAGAAGCATAAGTGATAACTCTTCCTATCTGCATCAGAACTGCTCCTAGCCTAATTCTGCAAGCAACGGTATACATCATCAAATCGTGATTACCATATGGTATAACTAATACAAGAGCATTGGTCAAAAAGTGACTTAGTTCCTGAAATACTTCCTCTCACTTATTAGACCAACCAAACTTAACATCATTCCTTGTCAGTTTGTAAGAGGTGCCGCTAACCATGAGAAATCCAGTATAAACCTTCGGTAACACCCAACCAAACCAAGAAAACTTCTTATCTCTGTGATACTCATTAGCATCTTCCAATAGTAGATAACCTTAACTTTGCTAGATCCACAGACAACCTTCACCTAAAACCACATGACCAGGTAACTTCACTTCTTTCTCCCAGACACTTAGAAAAATTAACCATTAGTTTGGTGCTTTAGCAAAGTTCAAGTGCAATCCGAAGGTGACTTGCATATTCTCTTTCATCCTTAGAATATACCATAATATCATCTATGAAGACCAACACAAATCTATCCAAGTATTCTTAAGTAAATTAATTCATCAGATTTTAAAGAAAGCCGGCGTATTAGTTTGGCCGAAATGCATGACTATCCATTTCTAAGATCCATACCTCGTCTAAAAATCATCAAATGGATACTCTCTTCTGTTACTCACAGTTGATAAAAATCATTTGCTAAGTCCAACCGAGAAAATACTTTAGCTCCACTCAACTAATCAAATAAATCGTCGATATGCAGAAATGGATACTTGTTCTTCGCCGTCTTTTCATTGAGCTTTTGATAGTCAATACACATCCTCCAAGATCCATTAGGCTACTTAACAATCATCGCAGTAGCGCTCCATAATGAGCTGCTTGGGCAGACGAAACTCTTTCTTTCTAGATCTATCAGCTTCGCCTTTAGCTTTAACCTCTCCGTAGATGTTATTCAGCAAGGTGATCTACTTACGGGATCCATTCCTGACACAAGCTCAATCCTATACGTGATAGCCCTCTTTGACAGTAAACCCATAACATGTTAAAAAACATTTGCGAACTCCTTAACAATAGGAACTCATGTTACTTCATCATCCAAATCCAGTGCTCCAAGCAAAGCAAACAATTGTGGTCTCACTTTCTCCCTCCATATATAAAATTCGATCATCACAATAAGAATGTTTCAACACCACCACCATATCTTGGCAGAATATTTTATCATCATAACATTCTAACCAATCCATTTCCGAAATGATCCTGAAGCCTTTGAAACCAAACCCATACAAATCACAAGCAAAAGTATAACCTAACAATTGAAATTCTAGGTTATCGCATCTCATCCCCAAATTGCCTATAGTTTTAGCAACCTTAAGAAAAGTAATAAGGTATCATGGTTCTGGATACCTTATCTACTAAACAATTAGGAATGAAAGAGTCTAATATACCAGTATCAAACAGAACCCAAACAGGTACTAAAATAATCTTGAAGAACTTAGTGAAGGGATGATAGAAATAAAGAGCTTCTAGGCTAGTCAAAGCCTTTCCATCAGAGTTTGGTTCCGGGTCTAGGATTAAAGAGCAAGGAACTCCTTTTTGAAAGGAAAAACCCCTTTTGAAGTAGAGTAGAGGGTATATGGCTCGGATCACCAATCTTCAAGAACTTAGAGAAAAGAAAAATGCACCCATCGGTTCACACGGATTCGGGAACTTAAAAACCCCTTAGACATCTATCACATAAGGAAGTACTCTATCCAAGAGGAGGTAGTATTTCGAGCAGCGTCAAGAGCCAGGAATTTTGCTTGCTTATTCCTCCTGCAAATTGTCAATTTTATAGAACAAGGGATTACTTCTAGGGAATCCAGAGGCATTCCAGTGGATGCTTATCTTCAAACATTCAAGAGGGCCAAACATTATTTCGGCTGACGTTGAGAATGCTAGACCTTCGCTATTGAAAGCATTCATATCAGAAACTAGCATTAGGATCCATGGAAGCATCAAGACAAAGTCTGTTAGGCAAAAAGAGGTTCAACTCGCACTTATAAGTATGACTCATGGGGTCCAGAATTAGGAAAATTTTCTTTATTTTCTCACTTGTACAAGAAAAGTCCAAGTTTTGAACCATAATTTTGAAATTGCTTGGGTAAAAATCTACACTTAAGATGCAACAATCCTTGTAACACTCATACATATAAAATAAGAGATTTGCTTACGTAGTTAAGGTAATGACATGGTAATATCTGAATTATTATATTATTATTATCTCATAATTTTGAAGATCCAATATCAAGAGCTCCGAAAGGAACTAATTTTGTAAGAATGCCTTTCGGAAGCCATAAAGGTCAGGGTTAATGAAATAAGTTAAGTAAGGTCATTCTAAGCATCACAACTCGCGAACCTAATAATATAGAATCCAATGAAGATTTCTTCAAGATGCCAGGAACCAAATAGAACATCTAATCTCCTCTGAATGTACAAAAAGACCTTTCTAATCTGTTTTGAAGCCCCCATAAGTGACGGAAACCTATAGGAAAATCCATTTAGGAGATTTAAGAATCTCAATGCCCGACGAAGCGATCTAAACGACTTTATCGAAAGATCTTCTAGGAACTATTTGAGAAAGCCTAATAAGGATTGAACAAAATCACTTCCATTTTCAGATTTCAACCAACGTATATTTAAATAATATATTATGTTTTCAATAGGAATCTACCTTTGGAAAATAGCAGAAGTACAATAAATAAATCCCTCTAATGGAACTCAATATGACCCAAGTCTGTTCTTTCTCAAGTAACGGTTTCTATGAGAACCATACCATTTTTAGGTCTTAACTAATTTTTTAGCTAAATTTTTTGCCACCAGAAGGCCTGGACCTTCGATTACCTATAACATTCCTATTTAGTAAAATATCCTTCCATCGGAAATTAAAATGGATTACAGGTCTAAGAAAGTTCACCATGATTTATAGAAAGATGTTTATGTTTTAAGAAACATTTATTATGAACCAAAAGGCAGTAATTATGACCTAGAAAAAGATTCTGACAATATGAAAGGACATTTCCAAGGGGCTGAACATAATCCCGAAAAAGAATATTGGACACTCCCACAGTCTTACAAAGGAAAAGAGATTATAAATCCCTCGTGCTATTGACAGGAAGATAAAAATGAAGGACTAATAACAATACGAAATAAACCTCTTAAGGGAAAGAAAGCTTTAGCTCCTTTAATAAGTTAGCTACTCAGTAAGGATGATAGAATGAGTTGATCTAAACAAGGGTCCTTCGATCAGTTTATAAGAGATTTAGCTTATGTCGATTTAAGACTCTATAAAGAACAAATGTTAAAAGTGAAAACCTTATGTATAATTAATCGAAAGAAGATCAAAGCCTATGATCCAAACAAATGGAGCATAAACTCTTTCCATTTTTGATCAAAACCTCTCTTTTCCTATTAAAGGATTTTAGAAAAACAACGATGATCTATCTTAAAAAATGAGCAATGCTATTCAAAGTTATTCTAAAGGAACTAAGTTTGAAAATGAAATAGTAAAAGATTATGATGCTTTCGCGCAAAAATGATAATCGAACATCAAAGGATCTATGTCTTTCTATGAGCACCGAGCAATGCCAGAGAAAGGGTCATTGCTTAAAATAGGTTCCATGCAAGGCTATGAGAACTTGAAGAATCTTAAGAAGAAAACAGTCATGGAATCTAATAACCAAACTTCTCAATGAAAATTTTAAGTCAAAAATAGTGAAGGAGTTCAATTTGACTGCTTCTATTGAGAACATATACTTATTGACAAAAGAAGTACTGGATTATTGACTAACAAAAAAGAAAACAACTAACTTTAGGAGAACAAAGGAAAATCTTATTACCACTATCATATGGTCAATGGCCACAGAACCAACCACTATAGAGCACTCAAAAGCTGGTCGCTTACTTCATTAGACAAGGAGAACTAGATGAATATGCAAAGAGATATTGAATAGAGAACTTAAAGCACGTCCTGCCTCTGTTCGAATGAAGAACATTCCCTACTTCTGCTTTAAGAAAAAACATGAAATGGGCATCAGATTTAACAAAGCCAAAAGTGGTTTCGAGACTTTTTAATCTTCAGAAGTAGATTTTCTGCACAATATATTATTTTAATACCCGAATCTGGATTTCAGGTCTTCTAATGTCGGAATGGGTTTTAATCTCTCATTATTTTTAAAAGTAGATTTCCTAGACTCCTATTATTTTAACACATGAATTTGGATTTCAGGCCTTCTAAAGGCGAAAGCAGTTTCAGGACTTATGTTATTTTCAAAAATGGATTTTCTAGACTTCTATTATTTTAACACTGAATCTGTGTTTTGGGTCTACTAGAGACGAGAGTGGTTTAGGACTTCTATTATTTTTGAAATTGGATTTCTGGACTTTTGATATTTTAATACCCGAATCCAGGTTTAGGGTCTTCTAACGTTGAAAAGGTTTCTCTCTCTCATTATTTCCAAAAGTAGATTTCTATACTTTTGATATTTTAATACCGAAATTTGGGTTTTGGGTCTTCTAAAGTCGAAAATGTTTTTGGTCTCTCATTATTTCCAAAAGTGGATATCTGGACTTCTAATATTATAATGCTGAAATATGGATTTTGGCTCTTCTAAAGTTGAATGTAGTTTCAAGATTTCTATTATTTCCAGAAGAATGTTTCTAGACCCAATCATTTTATTACACAAAACATGGTTCCAGTTCTTCTACGACTAAAAGCAATATCAGAATTTCTATTATTTCAAAGGGGAAACAAATAGCCAAGAGAATATAAATGAATTGTACTCAAGTAAATAAGTCAAAAGACAAATAAAAGTTACAATAAAGTCTCAGTTATACAATTATAAACTATATATAAACCAGGGGTTCATCTACAAATTGGTTGAAGGGAAGAAATGAAAATTCGTAGACTTCAGAGTCTCTACATCAGATATGCAGGATCCAAAAGTTGTCCAGAGCACTTTAAAGCATTTATTTGAGCCTAATCTCCTCTTCCTAATGTTTTCGTCCTCATCAATGAGTCAATTCAGTAATGATAGCTCAATTAAAAGCTCAGTTTATTTTCATAAATTTTTTATTTTTCCTTTCATATTCAGCATTACAATTTCTAGTGAGGTATATTTCCTTCTTCAAAAGCCTATCTTGATTAACGTAGTCATAAATATGACAAGTAGTATTTTCCTTTCCTTGGTTTTCGTAGTACTTCCAAATATCCTATTTCACCTTTTTAACCCCATCTCTCATAAGTTCTTTGTTTATGCTTTTCAGAGGTTTTTACGAATGAGGATATCTTTCGATGGATACTTTATTGAGACTTGTGAATCCAGCCGGTTTGCGTAATACATTGAAAGAAGGAACTGGGACGTCAGGGACGCCATCATTAAAAATAAATTCTAGTGACTTGCAGATGGCTTCACAATCTTCTAGCTGAAATTCCAAATCACAAACTTATTTATGAAGTGTGGTCATGTCATTGTCAAAGTTTACTATAGGATTGGTTCTTACTAAATGTTTCACTTCTATAATACTTTTCTCCTGCTGAACTAGTTTTCCCTCCAAATCTCTTCTCTGCTCTTTAAATCTTTGAATTGAAACACTTTATTCTTGAATTTTTTTAAACCACTCTAATGCAAGGGGGTATCTATAAATTTCAGGGAAACGAGATCTTCGAAAGAGTTTTGTTGTAAATCTAGTTACAATTTTATCCTTGATTTTTGAAATATAGAAAGTAGGGTCTTCTGTGAGAGTTTTTGATATCGATTAAGAAACCTGATCAAATCAAAATCATATACCAACTTAGTTTCTGAAAGAAAAAATCCATCATTCATTAATAATAAGTAGATAAGAGAACACAAGTATATTGAAAGGAAGATTTATCCATTAGTATAACACCCCGTAAAATATACCCTAATAGACATAGGAAATTAAATTAAATATAAAAAATAATAAACAATAATAAATTTATAAATTATTAATGAGATAAAAATAATAAATTCGGATAATTAAGAATCTGGTCACGAAAATATTACTATTGTATTTGTGCCGAGACACTAATCCGTTTTTATATTTTACTATATCGAAAATGGAGTTTGTATAAAAAAGTTATGAATAAAACAAGTTATACATAAATTGTATATACACCAGATTTGAAATTCAAACTGTATGAATATAAACCAGGAATAAAATTATATATTGATCGGCATAACGGAATATTCCCTAGAGATTTGAATTTTTGTATAAATATTTATATATAAGGGGGATGGGAATAAATAATAAACAGAAAGAATCAATCAGATTTATAACGTAATTAATATAATAGTAACGTAAAAGGAAACGAATCTCGCAGCGCTCGACCCAGAAGAGGGGCCGACCGCCCTATAAGTAGGGATAGACCTAGGGGTCGACGCCTTCCTATAGAGGAGAACGATCGCCCTTCTGGTTGTAGGTGGGAGAGAAGCAATTTTTATTGAGGGTTTTTATATAGTTTTGCTTAAACACACTGTCTAGATTAAATATAACTAATCCAATTGTCCACATACACACAAGTAACTATAAAAAGGACATCAGGCCTCTCCCCTAAACCCTACTGTTAACGTTATTTTCCATCAACACCTGGAGTAAGCTATATGGGACATGTATTCAGGAAATTTGATGAAGTTATGATCCAGGGTTACTGAAGGATATTCGAAGACTAATGTTACTTAGCTAAATCTACCTTTCCTTAAGCACCGGAATCCCAATTCTAAAGGTTGATTATTCTTCCCTCAAGGGATGATTCCATGCTTACAGTACCACGGTGTTCCGGAATGACCAGAAGAAGGTTTACTTAGTGTGAAACAACTAAGATATTACGAAATCAGTTACTCCCTAGATCACAAATGTAACGATATATACTGCGATAAGAAGAAAACTAGGTAATGGTTCTCCATATTCGGAAGAAAAGGGGGATGGTGGCATCAGAAATCGAGTTATAAACCTGCAGACAACCTCCTTTCTGAGGTTAGAAAGCATTAGGCTCATTATGAGAGTGTTGATCAATGTCATAAACCCTCCAGATTGAAGGAGAAGTACTTCGAATTTCTATGAAATCCTTCCCTATTTCTACGAAGGGGCTATGACCAACTTCCTCATATGAAAGGTTAGTGTTAACTCCTCGTTTCATCATAATGGCACAACAAGATTATAAAATTGCAAGACGTTTAAGTCTCAGAATTCTCCATTCATAAATTATGGATGTATTACAAGATTTGAAGAAATCCCCAGCCCAATTTGGGAATTTAGAATTTACTCCTTAAAGAGGAAAGAACAAGAATGAGAAAAAAATGAAAGAAGTCAAAAAAAATCCCTCCTTGAATGTGATCCCTGGGGTCTTATTTATAGAGAAATTGGGGACCCTTCTGCTATTGGGCCGTTGAGCCCGCGGATGCCTTTGTTAGCTTCTTTCCTCCTTGGTTTCGGTTGTCTTTAGCTCTCGGTCACTTTGTGGTCTGGAATACAGCTTCTGGAAGGAAGGTCTCGGTAGGCTGGGGCCTCCGTAAGAGGGATATAGGCTCGTTGATGTAGTAGCTTTTTCCTGAAGGTCTTTGAACTTCCTGTTGCATGCTCTCGGTTATTAGCTTCCGGATGTAGGCTCCCGATTTTCTCATAAATACTTAGATGAGCTTATCCTTAAGATGCACGTAGATAGCTGTCAGTTCAGAACCGTTGTCGGTGTTTGTACTAAGTGGTTTAGTATGGATAGCTAATATCCTTTCTAGGGTTCTGGTTTGCCTTCTGGTGAGGTCTCTGAGTATATCCCGGTCTTCCGAAAGGTAACTTTGGGTTAGCTTCCTGTTGTTTATCAGTGCGACCTTTCGGTGTTTATGCAGTAGATGTTTCCGAAGCTGGTTCCGGATAATCTTTATGCACCTTTGGTTTAATACTCTTGATGTCTTTATCTCCTAGTGTATCGGTATTAAATAGGTTAATACCAATAGCTCTTCCGTCCTTTTGGGTTTTGGTTGGCTGAGCTCTTGCCTCTTTCTTGGTTTTTGACTTAGGTGACCTTTCATTAAGAGACTCCCTGCCCAGTAGACCCCGTTAGATAATCCCTACTGTATAAATTTCACTGCCATTCTGTAGACTTTGAACTCCTTTCTTCCTGGGGGTGTCGGTTTATGCTATGCTCGGATCATACTCTCCTGCTTTCGGTTCATTCTATTATTTGGCCTTTTGCTTTTGGAAGATTCTTCCGTGCTTATGTTCCCCCGATACTCCTTCACGTTCAGCCTATGTTAGGAGTTAATTTATGTAGTAACACCTACATTCATTCTCTTCTATGCCTCAATTCTGTCTTTCTGTCATTTTCTTAATTCCAGAGACATGTTTGGTTTTTTCTTTCTTTTAACCTATATTCTATCTCTACTAATCTAAATTCTTATATAAATTCTGGAATTAAGTGTTATATATATACGCGATTCTAAATCTGATTCTTATATATATATATATATATATATATATTAGGAGGATTTGAGGTACGTTGTTTCGAAAGGTTCAATCCAGATTTGTTAGATTCTACACTTAATTCATTATTCTTTTCTTTCTACCTCTGTGAGTGGAAATTACATTAATTTTCTATATTCTGTAGTGTAGATTTGGTTTGTTATGTTCAAATGGATTTGGATTTGCATGAAAACAAAATATAAACAAATCCCGTAAATCTCTTTTAATTTTCGGAAATGGTCAATCAATTGGTGTAATTTGGGTTTTGGTTATTAATGTAATAAGAGATTGGCCTTTGGGAATTGTACAATTTCTGCTAATAGTATGGTCCATTTTATTGTAAAATTAGAAAAAAAATTATGTATTTGTGTGCAAAGGCACAAGATTTGAGTATTGGAGATTTAATAGGTTTAAGATTTAAATTTTACAATATATAGCTTGTACGTATTATATACAAATTACTAAAGTCTTAAATTTTTTTGTATATACATGTAAAACATATGAAAAGTGAAGCACTAACAAAAAGGATATTTTACATATTTCACCATGTCTTTCATTTATTATTGAAATAATCTTTTGAATTTTGGCTACAAGTTTTTGTGTATATGTTGTTATTTCCTTGTTGTTGATTGAATGTAAATATAAATGTTTATGCCATGTTAATTAATTTAGGGAAATAAACTTGAAAAACTTATTTTGATGTTAGGATTGACATTCCAACGATTGAGGACGTTCCTTACACATATGCTTAATTTACGTTTTATTTATTACTATTTATAATGTAATTAACGTATTATAAATGTGTATTAAATTCGTATTAAGAGCGTATTGAATGCGTTAAATAAGAAACTAGAATTATAAATGTCCCTGTAAGAACTTTCTATGTGTTTGAGTATTAATGGATTTTATTAGTACTAATGACACGTAGACATGAGATTAATCCCAACTTGAAGTAGAAGCCTGCTAGGAACCGACCGACATATCCAATATCTCCAAGTTAGTTGGGTTAATGTGATAGGTTTAAGTGTCACGGGCCATTATAATTATTCCATAAAAACACAAGGTTAAGCCCAACTTGTAGTAGAAGTCTAGCCGGAATCACATGGCAAATCCATCATCTACAATTGGTCAGTTTAGTGTGAGATGTCTTGTGTGTATTTTTTTTGAAAATGGGTATAGATTTTATTAGTGCATTTTCGACCCAAAATAAATATGCTATTTAAATATGCTTATACCAGCACAACAACTATCCATGCCACAACGCACCCACTTTAACAGTTAATAAAACACATACTTTTCTTTCTCTAACATATAAAACACTAAAAAACCAGATAGCTAATGGCGGTGGTAAGATGGATGAAGCATTCATGGCGGTCTATGGCTTCCAACTTCAATTTGTGATTCCTACAAGTCCCCTGGATGCCTATCTCCACCACCAGCTGATCGTTCTCCCAGTGACATCGTAAGTATTCTTTCCTTCGTCTCGATAAATAATTTAACATCCATTTCTATGAGCTTTCTAAGATCTTCAGCTGACTGGTTTTTGTTCTGAAATACATGCCTATTTCTTTCCTTCCATAACCACTTAATCGTAGATATCAAGCAAATGCCATATATTTTAGTTACTTCAACTTCTGCACCTTATTTCGTGGTGTAAAAATTGATGGATTGAAACCAAATTTGATATGCCCAAAGATAAATGTTTATCTGGACAACAACGTGGAACAAGTTTGAAAACAAGTCACTAAGAATTTAAGAAGATATTCTTTTCCAAAGTTGGCACTAGATAGTGATGATACAAGAACAACAATCCGCAACAAACAAAGACAAAAACTTACGTTCTTTCTCTGGTTCAATACAAATAAATAGAAACTAATGTAAACTAGAAAGCATGAGTCGCACAACTCACCTACGATTGGATTATAGACAAGATTCCTTTAATTTGGAGCTGTAAAGACTAGAGAGCCAAACTGAAGCATGTAGCAGTAAAAAAAAGATATGCAGCAATACTAATTTACTGTATCTTCCTTTCCAAGATTTTAGAGAGAGAATAGCTTGAAGAATTGACTGAGAGCACTCTCTAATAGAAAAGGAGAATTTTTATTCCTTTCTCACTATTTTTGTGTGTAATAGGATTTATTTTTGAGGTAATTGGAGGCCATAGATTCTTAGCTTACAAAATAAGGAAGGAGGCTTAAAGAGAATAAAAATGAACGTACTCTTCTCTGGTAAGGATTTAGGATGGAGAAAATTTACATTAAGCCCTTCATATCATAAAACACTTTTGTAAACCAAGTTTTATTATTTTCTTTCAAGTCCAACCTATTTATTTTGAGGACAAAAACTCCAACTTCTCATTATATACTAAACAAAAGATTGTATTTAATTCACAAAACACACACACATACACAATATACTAGTTATATTGTGTTAAATTTATAAAACACAAACACAAACTATAATAAACTTCAAAACACCCTAACCAATGTTCTAAATATCACATTTAGTCACAGTAATTACTTTACTTATGAAACACATTTATAAATTCACCAACACATATACAAATACTAATTAGAATGTGTTTGATTTATAAAACACAAACATACCCATCATAATAACATTAAAAACTCTTAAGCTACTGTTGATGGGCAAAAATTGTCGCACGCCAACACCCAATGTGTATATGTGAACAATTATCCAAATAAGCAGTAAAGTACGTAAATGCGGGGAGACACAATTTTTATAGGGGTTCGGCACTGAAGCCTACATCCACTTTATAATCCTTATTCATCATATCTTCGGTTGATTACAAGGTTGTACAAGTTCGGACAATAGCTAAGTACAAAGTGTTATAATAGAATAGCAAAATTTATGCTTGGTCAACACTTTGACTAAATTGCCCTTCTTCTTCTTCGTTGAAAAACGTTGACTTGGTCAACAATATCCAAGTTTGGTGTTCATGTCCATGAAGTTCAAAAGTAGCATAACAACCCCAGAAATTTCGACCCCTGGAATTCAACCCCAGGAAATTTCAGCCCCAGGAATTTTGACCCCAGGAATTTCGACCCCAGGAATTTCGACCTCGGAATTTCGACCCTAGGAATTTCGACCCTAGGAATTTTAACCCTGGAAATTTTGACCTAGGAATTTCGACCCTGGGAATTTCGACCCAGGAATTTCGAACCCAAAATTTCGAACACAGAATTTCGAAGAGTTTCGAACCCATAATTTCGAACCCAGATGTGACGTGACTTTTTGACGCTTGAGCGCGTGGCTCACCAAATACTTGACGTGTGACAGCTTTGACTAAAAAGCGTGTCAACTGCTACATTTAAATTTTAATTTAGACACAACACACTATTATAAATATGTTTATAAAATAATTATCTTATCATTTGGATATCTCTACATTAATACAACAATGTTTACAGTCCTCATTAATTTCACCAATTAAATCAATTAACTAGAATAAATATTTCAAAACTACAAATATTGATTCACAATCAATATTTATATTTTTATAATGATAATAAACCAATTAAATCGCTGATATTGTCGTTAATATTACAATTATAATGAAAGCCACATATTTACTAATTAATAACATAATCAACAAATCCAGCGTTATATTATTATTTTTATTCTTCCAACATAGTTTTAAAAACACAATTCTCTATTTTATTATGATAAGAAATACTTTTTGCATTTGAAAATCCAAACCATCAGTTTAATAATTATATCAACCAAATTTGTCATTAATACTGAAAATATATACTTTCCACTTGAATATTAATTCCCAATCAATAATATAATATGTTTTCAATATTCACTTTAATTAATAAGTTATAATTTATAAACATACATTGGAACAAATTACTTATTAAATTAAGGACTTTAATTTGTTCTAAACACACTAATTACTAAACCATAGGTTCCTTATCTCTTGTTATAGAATGATATACGAGTTGGACTTCCAAACTCATTTTTTATTCTCTTCGAATTTAAATTATAGAAAATATATTATAATTTTTCTAACCTGGGTACCCAAAATCTAGGTTGTTACATCAACATCAGCTCTGAGTTGCATCATCTGGACAAAGAATGGGTACATATTTCTTATTTATGCCGGTGGGATCGCAACAACTTGTGTCTCACTTTTTCAAGGCTCTTTGGGTCAGGCATTTCCATTAGTTGTGGTACCTCTCCTACCGAAATTCAACCTTTCACTTCTTCTCTCCATATCTTACATTGTATTTGCAAATTAAAACCTTTATAAGATACCCAAGGGTGAACCCAAGACCGCGAGGTACATACATACTTGTATAATACAAATACAAGTTCGTTATGGTATCACTATCCCATACATGATAATTTATTATGATCATAGGATTCTAGTTGAAAAATCTCTTTAAGAGAAATCTTTTAAGTTGCGTTAACCCATGCTCTAAACCAAGTTGTAACATTCCATTTTCTAAGGCCCATAGATAAGCGCTATAGATACAGTAGTAATGTAAAATATTAATTCTGACGATAGAAAATGATGAGTTAATAAATCAGATCATAATAGAAATTGGGAATATGAAAGAATTCGAGTCACATTCATTGAGTATGCATTTACTACATTTCCCTTGGCATAACCCCTTTAAAATCAAATGTAAATATTATAAACTACAATCTCCTTGAGCAACATATGAAGATGCTCCCTTAGATGATTAGATTCATTTATTTATATATGTATATGTATGTATAGCTTTCGTTCATTTAAATACATTAAAGAAAAGAAAAAATGGAAAAGAACTGCCAAAGCAACACTGGTTCTCACACAACTTCGGAAGCTTATTCGTAAAAGCAAAACTTGAAAAAAATCTTAACCTTCGGCCTCCTCAAATAAGTACCGGAGGTTTGAGGGAAAAAAAACTTTTGATCATTCAATAGATTAATGTGAACAATAATTTACCAACCCAATTCAAATAGTTATCGAGAGAGACTACATCGCTTAGCAGAATGGGTTTTCCCTCAATAGCATCCAACATACTAACCAAGCCCATGCTTCTGCACTTTCAATGGTTGAAATGTAATAATATTACAACAATTATAAGGTGCAACACATTAAATGCAGTGGATTCCCTATCCTCTTTACCTTGACTATCTGTCTTAACTGTTTCATGCACACACACACACACACACAAATATATACATATATATACAGACCACACACATAAATATATACACACAAGTTGTCTACTTTGGTTATAGTTTCCTAGTTTTGATGAACATTAGTGATTCCTAATCATTTTCTTTACTTCGATCCCAATTTTGTGCTTAATGGAGTAACCTTTCCTATGGATCAGAACTGATTTCTAAGATGTGAATAAACCATCACACACCCTTATAGTTTAACCCTAGGATAACTATGAACCACTTAATAAGAAAGTGAGAGTATCCCTCACATACTACATGGTTTCATCCCTCGGTTGACCATGAACCCCTTGATTTATGCGACTAAAAAACCCAATCTATTTCAAATATAATTGGTACCCCAGTATCACTTTCATATATCAGATTTATAACCAAATGTGTTTCTTTAAGTTGCGAGTGTATTTGGTATCCCAAACCGCCTATTTTCATTTCATTGTTGTCCCTATTGTGCTCATACATGCGCAAAAGCACAACAAGTTTCCTACCAAGTCTAACATAAAACAATAGCCTTTGCCAGGCAAGGTATTGTATTTAAAGTGATGCACTAGTTTCCTACCAGAAGCACCATGCATAAACAGTGGCCCGAATCCCTTTTCGACTCAAAAAGCATTTTCGACCCCATTCGCAGGTGTCAAAAGCAATATGGTATAACCTCATGAAAATAAAGAGCAAGCAAGACCGATGCAAGCAGCTGAGTAAACTTTCACATTAAAGTCGTTTATTGAAATAAGGCTTTCGTTTAAACCCACCTCCCCGGTTTCCCTGTAGAGTTTACAGGCGGTATCCAAAATACAATCTCGTTCGATCCGATGATGGGAAGTGAGATGATAACCGCTTATACTTTATAAAAATAAAATTTAAGTAGAACGAGCCCCTTTGGATCCTTATTGATAAGCATTGAGGCGATAGCGTCCAAGCTTTTTTAAAACATAAGGTAAAACCTCTTTATCTTTATAATTTGAGATTACGAAAATAACCCATTTGACACAATCGAAAGGAGAAGAGGTGGAAACCTCTAAGTCAAAATAAGGTTTCATAATAGGATCCTTCTGGCATAGCTGGAGGGTTTAAAGGCGATAGCCTTTATGTTTTTTTTATAAAACTAAATTATTGGAAATATTTTCCTTTTGTCTCAGCCAAAGGGTATTGAGGCGGAAGCTTCAAAGCCATTAAAACAATAAAGGCTAAAATCAGTATATTATACTTTCAAAAATAGTCCTATTGTTCAGGAAACATGACCAAAGCCCATGTGCGAATGCGATGGGTCCTACTAGAGATAACACTTCTAAGCTAGTAGTCAAAGACCCAAAATGAAAGGTGGAGGCTGAAACCTCATATACAATGGCGAGAATCCGAATATTTCCTAAGCCAGCAAGTGACGTTACAAGTGTTTGAAGCTTATCGAAAGTAATGAGAAGGCGCTTCCAACCGTTCCGAAATGTGCAAAAGATGTTTCTGTTACGTCCCACTTTTCCGTACAATTTAAGTTGACATTTAACTACTACAGTCAACCCAAATTATGCAGAAAAGAAGAAAGTTAAGAGAAAGAAAATAGAGGACGAGAGAGAAAGAAAGAAATAATAAAATAGAAGAAAGAAGAAGAAAATCATAATCTCATAGCGGAATGAATAAAATATAATATATATGAAATTATTTTACAAAAAAGAAAATCCTGTATACATACCAATCATCAGAGTATAACAATGTCAAATACAGTGGAACAATTTTAAATAACCAACGGTGAAGCCTCCTGCTTCCAACATCTGAAACTCCAAGCAAGAACTAACTTGGAAAATATGTTCGGTCTGACCCGAGCACATTTTGAAGCAAAGCAAAAACACCCGGATCAGTCTGGAATACTTTCAGTGCTAAATTCACATCAAACCATCGGCTTAACTTTAGAAAAATCCTTTGAAAGAAAAGGATAATAGTAAGACCAGTCCACACATAAATTCGAATGGTTTTTACCCTAATATAACCCAAAACATTTTGATATATCAAAATCCAGTGATATTATAATAGTGTCTATCAAATCATAAATAAATAACCAAATAGCAGAAGGCTTGCATCTCACGTTCTACATATTTAATATAAAATAAAAAACAGCATGGCACATATTGGAGATTGGACTCCAACTATGGCAAGGTATGGGACCACCTTTCCGATCAGTGTACTCTAAAGGGATATACACTGGGGTTCAACAAGAACATCTTGTAACCAAGGCTTAACATGACCGGTCACTCATTTAGCTTGAGTGGACCGAATGTATTATCACCCACCGCTGGGAGCTAACTACCGTTACCATGGGACAACATTGAAAGATTAAAGAAGGAAATTGAATCTCTAGATGGTGATAATACACCCTGCTTGGAAATGACCTAACTAGCTATGCGACCTACCCGATTTTTGCCATTTCCCAATTGATGAGGCTTGAGGTCACGTTTTACCTTTTTGAACGTCACACTATATTCACTTTGAATGCCACATCGTCAGATCCATCAAATCACTAATTGACGTCCACAAATATACTTTGGGCGTTAGGTAAGAGAATTTCTCCGCCACCAAACTTGGTATATTTGTAAAAACCAACATACGTGAGTTTTCCGGAAATACTCTGTCATACATTAGTCCATACAAGTCATCCAGCAACAAGATGAACCAAAGGCACCCTCCTACTGCATCCTAGGAATCACCCTACAGATCAATAGCGAGTAGTCCTTCCAAATCTGTGGATTTCAACCACGATAGAACCAAAGTATATCTTTGGCTGCAGATCAGAGATTTAAGTAGTTCTTCCATTTATGAATACTCACGGTCTTCGATGCTCCATCTTTATTCCCTGCAAGTTTCGATCTCAACGTTGATTCGAAGTGGTTTCGGGTCTAGTTCCCATCCCGGTCTCTTCGAAACAACACGTCAAAAAGTCCAATAAGATATTCGTTGATAGTTGGGGTTTTAACTATCAACTAACAATAGTATGGTCAAGTATCTTGGTAGTTCAGACCCTAATTGATTAAAATCATTTATTTAAAACTCTCTATCGAATCATTGAAAATCATTTCATATTCTTAAAGTCGATTCCATTTACATATCTTGTCAATTCATCTTTTGTATGCCATTTGGAAAAAAATACCTCTCGTTTATTCACGCTTCGCTTTATTCTCCTTTAATTCTGAAAATATTGTTGTATTTTCGTAAACCATTTATTCCCATAAATTTGGAAATGTCGATATATTAATATGTCGTTAACTTAGCACTTCTCGTGTGGAAGAAACCATGGTAAACGATATATGCTCTCTTAATAAAACTCAATGGCTTTTACTTACTTCCACTTGAAGATTCTAAATATTTATTTCCATTTCCAAATTAATATAACCCTTTCCATTTCTAGTTACTTAGTATATTTCAAATCTATTACTTCCATTACCTGGAAATGATAAAAACATTATCACATTTCAAGTTGGCCAAAACAATGTTAATTTATTCATTGTTTATTAAAAACCAATAGTTAAATTTTCATGTTAATACCTTGCAAGTAAGTACAATATATCTCTTATGGAAGTAATGAATGAACTCAACATCTTTACGCATTACAAACTGATACCATCATTGATAATAGCGAAGCCGTTCAAGTTGGAGTATTCTAATTACCTCCTAGACCTTGATCGACCCCGTTCTTATCTTGAGATAGACAAAAGTTTGTAATTCAAAACTCATATTTCTTATAATATCAATTTGATATTATTTCTATTTTATTTAAACCATTGTTTTATAAACCATACCATTTCTTTTGGAAATCTCTATCGGTTTTAACCATTTTACTTAATATATTTATTAAGTAATTCATTTACAAAAATATTAATCCATTACTTCAAAACTTCCATGCTATTCTATTCATAACCTGGATTATATTACAAAAATCCCTTTCACTAATACCTTTTCCAAAACCCTTTTTATATTATAAATAATTTAAACTTTGGACTTGTAACCATAAACCCCTTTATCAACTTCTTGTATTTCAAAAACAATAACCGTCCTTTTCACTTTTGAACTTTTTATTCAATTACGATATTTACCTAATTAAATTCTTAAGTAAATTATTTATTTAAAACCCTTGACTTAGTTTAAAACTTCAAACCCCATTTGCTTATAAACTTGGATCCGTCCTTAACATTCCCTTTTGAAATTCATTTAGCATGATTCAGTTTAGGATCCATTAAAAGCTAATCACTTCCTAAACGATTTCATTTAACAAGTGAAACGCTTATTAAATAATCATTTGCCCTTTCATTATTCAAGAAAAAGTGTATTACTTCATTATCAACTAACGATAGGTTAGTTAATCTTCTTAATAAGTTATTAATTTTTTTAATGACTATTCAATAATCACCTTAAATGTAGTTAAATTAAGGTTAATAGTTTTTTTTAATAATCATTAAGTTGGATCAATTATCCACTGAAACGATGCTTCATTAAGTTAATTAAAAATATAATTAATTTAAACAAAAAATGATCACTTAATTGTTCCTTTGGAACAATTATTCCAAATGATTAACTTCTTGGTTAATCTCAGATTTCGTGATGTATACAAATATAAGGCTCATTACTTTTAAATTTTCTTTAAATAAACAAAGTTATAATTTTAACTTATTTAACTTCTATTTGAATAATTAAAATAAAACATGAAACTTCACTTTGGTTATAACTTAAAATACATAAATTTTCTTAATGACAAACTAATGTCGCAAAACGATGGATTCTAGACCCTCCGCTGCCAATTACTTAATCAATACTGCATATTGATTAAAGCACAACAATTAGATTCAACCATCAACATTTAATAAATCATCGATATCTAAATAGGATATAATATAAATTTGAATTGACAATTCATTTTTTTACAATATGAAACAACCAATAAACAAATAAAAGTAATCCATAGCATCCATTCGACCAATTTATATTGATTAACGATAAATATTAATAATATGAATTTAACACATCACAGCATTCCAGAAGTGTGAGAATTAACTCACCTTATTTTCAATTCGTTTTCGGTGTGATTTTCGTTTAAATTTAAAAAAGTGTCTAAAATTAAACGAAAGCCCAAATTGTTTCCAAATCCTTCTGACTCGTCTCATCAGCATAGTGCTCCTTCATACGGATCTGGTTCTGTCTCAGACATATTAAGTATAACCTAGTTATAGACCGTACAAGATATATATGGATTTAAAATAAATAAAATTAACTAATTTCTTCCGTTTAGGCAAATCGTTTAATTAAGGTTTAATTAACCCTTACCAAACCCATGCTTATCACGATAATGCTTTCGTTCTTATTCCAGTATGTATAAAACACGTCACCGACTATGCTTACCTGTTCTTCTATACCATCCGCTCCAGGTAATTAAAGAAAATACATATACCCTTTTTCACAGCAGGTAATATCATGAGCCCCCCTTCACAAGCAAACCCGCAACCTGTATCACGTCATCTCCTCCACGTAACTTCCCTTACACTCGTGAATTCTTAACCGCCTGTAGACATTTGCTCCAAGCTTCACACCATGCCTAGTCCGTGCTCAACAGATCAACCATAGCTAGAAAAATCCGAGCCCACTCCAAAAATATGACACAGCAAACCGCCTCCCTCCGGCCTTCAGATCGACGGAAACGATCGCCTGAGACCCTTCAAAAGCACCGGCTAACACCGATCTGACCCTCCATCAGTTCGGCGACGCCGAGCCATGAAGATTGCTGCATTATGAAAGAAAAGACACGACCTTTTTGGTACTGAAAACTCTTCAATCTCTGGCAAACAAGTCACCTTGGCCATCTAAGCCCCACGCTACCATCAATTAGTCTCCTGGTCACCTCCTTTAGCCGCGCAAGCTGACCATATTACACTGACCAAAATCGAGCTTCGCTAAGAATATTAGAACCGACCAAACCTTATATGTCTATGAAGAAATATATTGTAGGAATTTAATGAATTATCCAAATTCAGATTTCATTGAGTATCGAATAAATTTTTGATTTTTGAAGAGGGACTTGTAAGTGAATTTCAGGAGAATGAGAACGGGATGAAAAAGGGAATGAGGGATGGATTGAACGGTGTTTATTTTATGGGTAAAAATAAAATATTTTATTGTGATGTGACTAAAGATTTTTATTGACATGATTAACGATATTTATTCATACCTATCACTATTTCTGAGCACTGTTTATTGATTACCGTGGTTGCATACAAACTCAGTTCGTAACGAAAATGGACGTCGTCAGGCAATTCGATGTTACAATCCTAACGTCGAATTCGTAATCTATTTGTGAAAATGGTGCTCGTTCGAGTCCAAATGGTCATTTTGTTCACATTTAATTTTGCTACTATAACACCCCACGTCCATTAATGTCACTCACAAAGGGAATGCATTAACTTCTCTGGAGCGTTTTAAGTAAGTATAGATCAGAAACTTAACAACAAGACAGATATGAACAGTACTTGAAAATTTAAAACTTTATTTCATTGCAGCGGAAAACACATATGTTTGATTACATCATCAAAACCAGAGCCAAGTACATAATATCCATCTTGACTAAATCAAAGTACATAAATTGAAAGACATAATCCCTAATACAAAATAGCCATAAATAAAAGAGAGGCTGAACTTTACTTCAGCGATCCAAGCGATCTTCTAAAAGCAGAAATATAGCTGTCCAAAATCAAGCTCCACTGGTGCTAGTTCCAACCTGAGCACCTGGGGGGGGGGGAAGAAAGAAAAAGAGGAGGAAACAAAGGGGGTCAGACATAAAGTCTGGCGAGTGCGATAACTTTAACAATATAATCACCAAAGTAACTAGGCTAAGGCATAAGTTGGAAAATCAAGAAATGACCATGAACCAATGAGTATGGCAGAGTAAACAAGGAAACAAGATGAACAACGATATCGTTAAAGCGCACCTAAACCACTATAAGATAATTACTAAACTACACCAACACTATGAGATAATTGCTATACTGCACCACCACTAGTCACCCTAAGGTTGATCCCTCCTACAGACTTAATAATGATATTGGTAGTTTCGTGCACCCCTAGCTGCCTTCATAGGTGTCGCCTGCCCTTATCTCCACTAGGTGTACCCACTACCCCCAAGCGATCAGCTCCCTAACTCGTAGATACCCGTACTGGCCCCACAGTGGGGTGTATCACTCCCCAAAGTGGCAACCCGATACCACCAAGAATGCATGGCTTATACCTACACGATGCAACAACGTCTTACCTACCAGCCCGGGCCCACACACGCATATGAACCCGTTGGACTTGCATTGCCACCGCTAACCCGTTTTGGCCTCTTACAGTCAAGCCCAGTATGCGTGTCACGTCCTCGACTTGGGTCGAGCCCACAAAGATACGTATGGGTTACTGGTTGAAACAGGCCCCCATTACTTGACACAAGCTATCCACCTAAGCTTGGTCCCCTCTAGTACATCCCACTTAACCCACTTCTTTTTCATGTTCACTTACATGTTTCAATTTTGGTTAAGTGTTTCTAATCGTATTTCCAATGCCACCCAAGGCACCCACTAGATTCCACATGCCACCCAAGGCACCCACTTAACCACCTCATGTCCCACTACATGTTTATCTGGTTAAGTGTTTCTTAATTCATTAAGACCGTAACCTCATAAAGACCTCTCACATTAGACTGGCATTTGTGGCAGCTGGATTTGCCGGGCGGGTCCGGGCAGTCTTACACTACAAAAGAGCCTAACCTCTTGTCTTTACAATTGTTACGTATTTAGTTTATGCCTAAGACCTCTCACATTAGACTGGCTTTTGTGGCAGCTGGATTTGCCGGGCGGGTCCGGGCAGTCTTACACCACAAAAGAGCCTAACCTCGTGTCTTAGACGATTAATTACTCCTAATTAATCATTCCCCCAATTTGAATTACTTTCCCTATTCAAATCAATTCCTAATTTAATTATGGCCATAATTGACTCAATTATGTCCATCCATTTATGGTATGCCAAATCATACCAATTTTCATCACCAATTTATTTTATGCCATTTAAGGCATTTATGCCAATTCTTAATATTAAATCTTTTTAATATTATCCCCTTTACCCCACATTGTACGGTCGTTCGTTTAACATAAAATATATGTTAGAATCGAATAGTCTAACTCATGGAATAAAGAGAAAACATCACAACATACATATAGATAAAACTAGATCTAAACATAGGGGTGAACTTGCATGTGTGAATGATGTTCTACATCTAAAACTTGCATAGGCCAAAGTTACAACTGTAACAACCCGTATTTTCAATAACCTGTTATAAAATAAATCGAGGCAGAAATTAATTCTAAAATCTGAATCAAGGGAAACGGGCTATGCCATTGCGTTCGTCTCGGAAAAATACGCGAAATAGAGTCCGAGTTTTCGAAAATCGGAGTCCGTATGACCCAGTTAAGGCCCATTGAAGTTTTCAGAAATTTCCATGTTAAAAACAGATTTAAATTTTAAATTAAAAACAAGGATTAGGGCTAACTGGCGTCAGGCGGGAAAACTCCCGCCAAGACCCCCATGTCGACAGGCATGTCGACAGGGGTCTAAGGGTGTCGACTGCCCTGTCGACAGCCCTGTCGACACGGGGTGGCCGGGCAGTTTTGCCTGGCGCACCATTTTGGGTCTTGGTCTGGTCTTGTGGCTTGGTTCTAGATAATTCCGAAATCTGACGGACCTAAACTAACCTAGGGTTAATCCTAGGGCTAAAAACACTCTAATCTTCTATAAATAAGCCCCTAATCCTACCCTAAAACCCCATTATTCATTCTAGCAACCAAACTATGTCAAATTGAATTCTCAAATGGCCTCCACCTAAAAACCCTAGCCTCCACCCTCTTCAAAAATCATTCCTATGAAGGTTTTGATGTTCATACAAGCATTTCTAAGTTGTATGAATGATCATTAGCTTGCATACATCATCAAGTTGCAAGCTTTAATTGCTAAGCTAGAGTTTTTGGGATTTTTGTTAATTGGAGCTTTGTTTTGGGTTTTTATATGCTTGCATAAAGGGCTTCTCAATCTTTATTAGTAGATTTGTGTCTTCATAATATTTGTAAGCCCTCTTACCTTCATTTTAGAAACTCTAAAGTTAATATGTGATGAAAGTTGGGATTTATGCATGTTTAATAAGTTATGCATGCTTATGCGAGTTCACTATGCTATGTTATGCATGTTTTATAAGTTATGCATGCTTATGCGAGTTCACTATGCTATGTTATGCATGTTTAATAAGTTATGCATGCTTATGCGAGTTCACTATGCTATGTTATGCATGTTTAATAAGTTATGCATGTTTATGCAAGTTCACTATGCCATGATTTGCAAGTTTAATAAGTTATGCATGTTTATGCAAGTTCACTATGCCATGATTTGCAAGTTTAATAAGTTATGCATGTTTATGCAAGTTCACTATGCCATGATTTGCAAGTTTAACAAGTTATGCATGTTTATGCAAGTTTACTACACTAAGTTATGCAAGTCTAACATGTTATGCATGTTTATTATGATATGTAAGATTTATAATGTATGTTGTGCCAAGTTCCCTCTTTCTATCCTTTATGCGTTATGACGAATATGTAAGCGATAGAATAACGTTGGGGGGTTTGGGGTAAAACTTAAAATACATGAAAATATGAGATTGGGAATTTACCTATTAAGTTAGGTCTACCCCTTGGGAATTTACCTATTAAGTTAGGTCTACCCAAGTATTCGTTAAACTTGTGATTATGTTTTGAAAATAAAGTGGACATGACACTTAGAAAACATAAGTGTGGCCAACTCGAGGTTGGGTTGAGTTTGTAGCGTAAACCTACCCGGAACCGACCGGCTTAACTAGTTGCTACAAACAATAGGACCCAATGTGAGAAGTTGGTCATGTGTACCTTGGACCCGAGGTTAGACCAAGTTGTGGTGTAAAGCTACCCGGACCCGCCCGGCTTAACTAGTAACCGCAATAAAGTCTAATGTGAGAGGTTAAGGCACAATTAAATTAATTAATGCCTCATGATTAGGGTTAAGTCATGGCCCACTAATACTTAACCAATTTTGGGGATACGAGGGATTAGATGGGGTTAAGTGGTGAACTGTTGGTTACACTTAACTAATTTAATCCATGATTAGTGAGGGGTTAAACCACACTTAACCCTTTTAGAAAACCCTAGCAACGTGGTCTGTTCCAGCAGTAATCCCAGTTTGGTATCATTCACAACCCTAGAGGCTAGGCTAGGGCGGGGCACGATTACTGGACTGATGTAAGCGACCAAAGCGACGGCTGAGTGGTACAGCGGTGCGGGTCCAGGCGGGCTACGGACGTGCACGTAGTCCGGTGTTGGACAAACTCGAGGCACGGGTACCAGTAGGTTTAGACTGTGCATTATTGCTTAGGTGTCTGGGGTTGACACCCGAGGGCTTGATACACCCGAAGGTGGACCCAGCACAGTCTGACTACAACCATATGTGGGCCGTATGGACACCAACACTTGACGTGTTAGGTTTATAGGGAGCCGATCGACTAGACCGTTGGGCTGGACCTTGTATTAAGGTCACCTCATGTTATTGGGCCAAAGTTTGGGCTGAGGGATCAATACCTGTTATGTTAGTTTGCTAGTACACTGTGGTGCAAAGCTTAATCTTCTTTATGTGATGACACCTTTATCTATTGCCAGTACGTTCATCTCAGTTTCCATCATGATGCTAACTTTATTAGTTTATAGACTGATCGTAGTAGGGCTTACCAGTCTTTTTGACTGACCTGTTTTCTTTCGCTTCTTTTCTTCCGTTTCCCCCCCCCCATGTTCTCAGGGAGGGAACAGTGGTGCTTAGCTTGGATCGCTTGCTTGTTCGCTGGATAGCTCATGTATGTCTGGACATTGAGCTCGCTATGGTTTATCATCTTTTATTTTGGGGATAGCACTATGTATTACAGTATTTCTGTTTATGATGTACTAGACATGTTTATTTTGGCAGTTGACTTTATGATGTACTAAGACTTGTTTTGAGATGGTTTGAGATATTCCGCTGTTTTATTCTCACTTACTCTGTTTTACATATAGATTTATGTTCTTGTTCTGCCTTGATATATCATTATGCATGCTTACCCAGTTCTAACGCCCCCCAAAAGCTAGTGCCCCCGAAAGAGTGACCCTAGCGGAGGTGGGGTGTTACAAATTTGGTATCAGAGCATATGGTTTACAAGAAAGAACAAAAAGTTTTTAAAATACTTTTGAAAAACTATATTCAAAACAAGTATAAAGTATTTTCCAAAGAAAAGTCTAGTATTTTGAAAGGCTATTCCCCAAAAAGCCATTAGCGTTATCCTTCGTTCCCTTGACCTAATCTTATCTTATCCTTCGTTTCAGTATGGCTGAGGATCTTGCCATCCCGGATGGAGTAAACGTACCACTCTGGTATAGGAGACTTCTAGAAGCTAGGGCGGCAGCCGGCCCCGCAAACCCTACTCCCACTCCTCCTCCTGTAGTTGAGAATCCTCCCCCTAATGTCCCTCCTCCGGTGGTTCCTGTTCCTCCTCCCGTTGCTAATGTTCCTCCTCCTCCAGTTGCTGAGGCTCCTCTTCCTCCTCCTCCCCCTCAGCATCCTCAGGTTGAGTTCACGAAGGTTTGTAAAGACTTCAAGGCGATGGGAGGCAAGAATTTCCTAGGCACGGAATCTTTTGTTGAAGCTAGGAATTGGCTGAAAGACACTGAGGACTTATTTGCTATCTTTCGGATTGATGACGAAAGGAAGATCTTATTGACAGTGTGGCTTTTGAAGGACGAAGCCGCCTATTGGTGGGAGGTCACCAATGGGACGAGGCCTGTCGAGACTTGGGCCGATTTGAGGGCTAGATTTGTGGCCAAGTTTCTATCTTCTGCTGAGGCGAATTTACAGATGGAGAAGTTCATTGCATTAAAGCAAGGTGATATGTCGGTCAAGGAGTATGTGAACAAGTTTAATCAGCTGGCCCGTTTTGGTTTGGATATGGTAAACACTCCTGAGAAGAAGGCTCTTCGATTTGCTAGAGGGTTGAATGAGCCGCTGCAGGGTTTGGCGATGTCACATATTCCGCATGGGGCTACTTTTGAGAGTTTGGTCGATATGGCTCTACTTCAGGGAGATGGAAAGAAAGAGGTCAAGTCGAGTGATACTCAAGCAAAGAAGGCTGATTCTCAAGGTAAAGGCAATCAAGGTGGTCAAAGCAGTCAGGGGAATCAGAGCAAGAACAAGAAGGGAAACAACAACAAAGGCAAGGGAAAGTGCAATTACTGTGGTGCGCCTGGACACTTTGCTAAGGATTGTAGGAAGAAGAAAAGGAAGCTTAGTGGTGGATGTTTTTCCTGTGGTGAGACTGGACACTTCAGCAAGGAATGCCCGAAGAAGAAAGGACAGGCTGGACCTTCAGGAGGGCAAGTTCATGCTCTCAATACCGCTCCAGCTCCCGACCGAGGTAGTGTTTCTGTTGAGAACCTTGTTTATGTTTCTGATCTTCCAGTTCGTACCTTGTTTGATTCTGGTGCATCACATAGCTTTATTTCATCTGATCTTGTTGATAGTTTGCACCTTAGTACTAGCTTAGTGGATGATCCCGTTTGTGTTTCGAATCCCATTGGGGGTTCTGCTCATCTATCTATGATATGTGAGGATCTGAGCATCTCTATACTTAGTGTAGAGTTCTTGTGTAGTACGTATGTTCTTGGTTTCAGGGGATACGGATTGATATTGGGCATGGATTGGCTGTCCAGATATGGAGCCATTCTTGATTGTGAGCATAGGGTTGTGAGGCTTGTGACTCGCCTTGGCAATACCTTAGAGATTTCATGCAATCCGAAGAATCCCGTCATGTTGTGCTATCTTGAATCTCTCGACTCGTCAGAGGAAGCCCTTCAGTCTGTAAGGGTGGTCCGAGATTATCCAGATGTTTTTGAAGAAGTTAAGGGGTTGCCCCCTAAACGAGAGATTGATTTTCGCATTTATCTGGTGGATAATGCTAAGCCTGTTTCTTTGCCCGTTCGGCACATGGCTCCGCGTGAGAGACGGGAGCTCAGCAAGCAAGTAAAGGAGTTACTTGAGAAGAACTTCATCAGACGAAGTATATCCGAATGGGGAGCGCCTGTGGTGTTTGCTACTAAGGCAGATGGTTCTCTTCGACTCTGTGTGGACTATAGAGAATTGAATAAGCTGACTAAGAAGAACAGACACCCGTTACCGAGGATCGATGATCTCTTTGACCAGCTTGTTGGTGCTTCTGTTTTCTCTCAGCTTGATCTTGCTACTGGATTTCATCAGCTCAGAGTGGCTGAAGATAGTATAGACAAGACTGCATTCAGAACTCCAGATGGATTCTTTGAATGGCTTGTTATGCCGTTCGGTTTGACGAATGCACCCGCGTATTTCGTGGACTTGATGAGTAGGGTGTTTCGAGAGTTCTTGAACAAGTTTGTCATGGTCTTTGTGGATGATATTCTGATCTTCTCCAAGGATGAAGAAGAGCACGCGAGGCATCTTGTAGAGGTGATGGATACGCTTAGAGCGCATCAGTTAAAGGCCAAGTTCTCCAAGTGTCACTTTTGGAGAAGGGAAGTTAGATTCCTTGGGCATATCGTATCCAAGCAAGGCTTAGCGGTGGATCCCGCTAAGGTGGTTGCAGTTCAGGATTGGAAGACTCCAAGGAATGCAACCGAGGTGAGAAGTTTTCTAGGTCTTGCGGGTTTTTACCGGAAGTTCATCAAGGACTTCGCGAAGATATCCGCTCCTCTTACTAAGTTGACGAAGAAGAACTTAGTTTTTGCTTGGGATATGGACTGTGAGCTTGCTTTTCAGAGACTCAAGAGAGCCCTTACCTCAGCACCAGTTCTAGCTTTACCCGATGGTGGTAAGATGTTTACCGTGTACACTGATGCTTGTGGCACGGGATTGGGCGCCGTTCTGATACAAGAGGGCAGAGTTATATGTTTTGGTGGTAGGCAACTTAAGGTGCATGAGAAGAATTATCCCACTCATGATCTAGAGCTGGCAGCGATAGTATATGCACTCAAGGCTTGGCGTCATTATCTTCTGGGAGAGAGATTTGAGCTGTATACTGATCATAAGTCTTTGAAGTATCTCTTTTCGCAGAAGGATCTGAACTTGAGGCAGCAAAGATGGATGGAATTCTTGGCGTCCTATGATTTTGATATAGCCTATACCCCTGGCAAGGGGAATGTTGTAGCGGATGCGTTGAGTAGAAAAAGGTTGACACTAAGTCCTCTATTTGTTGAGATGAAGAATTTAGAGTTCTTGGCAACCTTTGATTTTTCTTTGACAGTTGAGTCGATGACCGGTTCTTTAGCATCTCAGGCCTACCCTTCTAGAACAAGTTGGGGCTTCGCAGAAGGAAGACCCTCAGATGATTGAGATTATGGATAAGCTGATTCGAGGGGAGACATCTAGTCACCTTGCTCGATATTCTAAAGATGATAAGGGTTGGCTGAGGAGAGACGGAAGGCTATGTGTTCCGATGGTGGAAGACTTGGTGAGGAAAGTTCTTGAGGAAGCACATCGCTCCAAGTTGACTATACATCCGGGTGGAGATAAGATGTATAAGGATATGAAGCGCATTTTCTTCTGGCCTGGAATGAAGAAGGATGTGGCAGAGTTTGTCTCTAGATGTGTTGTTTGTCAGAGAGTAAAAGCCGAGTCGAAGAAGCCCGGTGGGCTATTGCATCCTCTAGAGGTCCCGCTATGGAAGTGGGAGAGTATTTCTATGGACTTTATTGATGGGCTTCCAAGGTCAAGGAAAGGGAATACGAGCATTTGGGTCATTGTAGATAGGCTTACGAAGAGTGCTCATTTCATTCCGGTGAAGAGCAAAAGGACCGCATCTGGACTAGCATCAGTATATCTTCGTGAGATAGTGCGACTACATGGAGTCCCTTCCAGCATAGTCAGTGACCGAGACCCCATCTTTACTAGTCAGTTCTGGAACAGTTTGCAGGAAGCTATGGGCACGAGGTTGAACCTGAGTACGGCTTATCACCCACAAACGGACGGCCAAACAGAAAGGGTGAATAGGGTACTCGAGGACTTGTTGAGGCTTTGCATTCTGGATTTTGGTGGTACTTGGGAAGACCATCTTCCTCTTGTTGAGTTTGCATATAATAACAGTTATCAAGCGAGCATTGGGATGGCACCATTTGAGGCTTTATATGGGAGACCGTGCAAGTCACCTACATGTTGGTGGGAGACTACAGATAAGCTTATACTTGGACCTGACATGATTAGAGATACATCCGAGAAGGTCGAGTTGATTAGAAGACGGATGAAGGCGGCCCAAGACCGATAGAAATCCTATGCTGATAAGCGAAGATCCGATTTGGAGTTTGATGTTGGGGATATGGTTTTCGTAAAGGTTTCTCCTTTGCGGAATGTGGTCCGATTTGGAGCTGTTGGGAAGTTAGCACCGAGATTTGTTGGACCCTTCCCTATCATAGAGAGAATTGGGAAGATGGCTTATAAAGTGCAATTGCCCGAGAAGCTGTCCGGAGTGCATAATGTCTTTCATGTCTCGCATCTCCGAAAGTGCCTACATGAGTCCGCTGAGGTGGTTGAACCTAGCATTCTTGAAGACGTGGAAGTAGAGAAAGAGGCAACTTTGAGGAGAGCTCCGATTCGTATCTTGGGGACGGAGACCAAGAAGCTAAGGAATCGAGAGGTCAAGCTGGTGAAGGTTCAATGGGGTGAAGCCGAAGAAGACGCAACTTGGGAAACCGAGGAGAAGATGCGTGGGCTTTATCCATTCCTTTTTGAGGGTACACTCTCAATCTCTTTCCTTTGTTAGCATATCTTTCTCTTTGCTATCCATGTTTATCTAGTTATCGTGCTAATCTTGTCATGAGAACCTTAGGTAGAAACCCTTTGGATGAAACATGTGTTTGAGACATGTTATGTTTGATGGTTGCAAGTGGTTGCAAGTGTTTGCAAGTGGTTACTCGTGGATGCATGATACACATTAGGCACTAGATCGGCTCACACACTCCTCATATTGCATGTGCATGAGTGTTTATGCTTATTCTTGGATGAAATTTGTATGCCATCACATGGATGTTGCATATGGATGTATGATTGAGCACGCATGTAGATATTATACATTATGTTAGGGATTTGCATACATATGGATACATTTCACTAGCATATTTTGCATTGATCTTTGCATTAGATAAGTACATATACACAAACTTTTGCATATGTTCATACAGCATTTAGAATCTTTTAAGGACAATGATTGCTCGTGGATGATGCTTTGAGTAGATGGATGATTGGATGGTAGGATACGTTCTTCCTAACTTGAAGATTTCGGGGACGAAATCCTTTAAGGAGGGGAGAATGTAACAACCCGTATTTTCAATAACCTGTTATAAAATAAATCGAGGCAGAAATTAATTCTAAAATCTGAATCAAGGGAAACGGGCTATGCCATTGCGTTCGTCTCGGAAAAATACGCGAAATAGAGTCCGAGTTTTCGAAAATCGGAGTCCGTATGACCCAGTTAAGGCCCATTGAAGTTTTCAGAAATTTCCATGTTAAAAACAGATTTAAATTTTAAATTAAAAACAAGGATTAGGGCTAACTGGCGTCAGGCGGGAAAACTCCCGCCAAGACCCCCATGTCGACAGGCATGTCGACAGGGGTCTAAGGGTGTCGACTGCCCTGTCGACAGCCCTGTCGACACGGGGTGGCCGGGCAGTTTTGCCTGGCGCACCATTTTGGGTCTTGGTCTGGTCTTGTGGCTTGGTTCTAGAGAATTCCGAAATCTGACGGACCTAAACTAACCTAGGGTTAATCCTAGGGCTAAAAACACTCTAATCTTCTATAAATAAGCCCCTAATCCTACCCTAAAACCCCATTATTCATTCTAGCAACCAAACTATGTCAAATTGAATTCTCAAATGGCCTCCACCTAAAAACCCTAGCCTCCACCCTCTTCAAAAATCATTCTTATGAAGGTTTTGATGTTCATACAAGCATTTCTAAGTTGTATGAATGATCATTAGCTTGCATACATCATCAAGTTGCAAGCTTTAATTGCTAAGCTAGAGTTTTTGGGATTTTTGTTAATTGGAGCTTTGTTTTGGGTTTTTATATGCTTGCATAAAGGGCTTCTCAATCTTTATTAGTAGATTTGTGTCTTCATAATATTTGTAAGCCCTCTTACCTTCATTTTAGAAACTCTAAAGTTAATATGTGATGAAAGTTGGGATTTATGCATGTTTAATAAGTTATGCATGCTTATGCGAGTTCACTATGCTATGTTATGCATGTTTAATAAGTTATGCATGCTTATGCGAGTTCACTATGCTATGTTATGCATGTTTAATAAGTTATGCATGTTTATGCAAGTTCACTATGCCATGATTTGCAAGTTTAATAAGTTATGCATGTTTATGCAAGTTCACTATGCCATGATTTGCAAGTTTAATAAGTTATGCATGTTTATGCAAGTTCACTATGCCATGATTTGCAAGTTTAACAAGTTATGCATGTTTATGCAAGTTTACTACACTAAGTTATGCAAGTCTAACATGTTATGCATGTTTATTATGATATGTAAGATTTATAATGTATGTTGTGCCAAGTTCCCTCTTTCTATCCTTTATGCGTTATGACGAATATGTAAGCGATAGAATAACGTTGGGGGGTTTGGGGTAAAACTTAAAATACATGAAAATATGAGATTGGGAATTTACCTATTAAGTTAGGTCTACCCCTTGGGAATTTACCTATTAAGTTAGGTCTACCCAAGTATTCGTTAAACTTGTGATTATGTTTTGAAAATAAAGTGGACATGACACTTAGAAAACATAAGTGTGGCCAACTCGAGGTTGGGTTGAGTTTGTAGCGTAAACCTACCCGGAACCGACCGGCTTAACTAGTTGCTACAAACAATAGGACCCAATGTGAGAAGTTGGTCATGTGTACCTTGGACCCGAGGTTAGACCAAGTTGTGGTGTAAAGCTACCCGGACCCGCCCGGCTTAACTAGTAACCGCAATAAAGTCTAATGTGAGAGGTTAAGGCACAATTAAATTAATTAATGCCTCATGATTAGGGTTAAGTCATGGCCCACTAATACTTAACCAATTTTGGGGATACGAGGGATTAGATGGGGTTAAGTGGTGAACTGTTGGTTACACTTAACTAATTTAATCCATGATTAGTGAGGGGTTAAACCACACTTAACCCTTTTAGAAAACCCTAGCAACGTGGTCTGTTCCAGCAGTAATCCCAGTTTGGTATCATTCACAACCCTAGAGGCTAGGCTAGGGCGGGGCACGATTACTGGACTGATGTAAGCGACCAAAGCGACGGCTGAGTGGTACAGCGGTGCGGGTCCAGGCGGGCTACGGACGTGCACGTAGTCCGGTGTTGGACAAACTCGAGGCACGGGTACCAGTAGGTTTAGACTGTGCATTATTGCTTAGGTGTCTGGGGTTGACACCCGAGGGCTTGATACACCTGAAGGTGGACCCAGCACAGTCTGACTACAACCATATGTGGGCCGTATGGACACCAACACTTGACGTGTTAGGTTTATAGGGAGCCGATCGACTAGACCGTTGGGCTGGACCTTGTATTAAGGTCACCTCATGTTATTGGGCCAAAGTTTGGGCTGAGGGATCAATACCTGTTATGTTAGTTTGCTAGTACACTGTGGTGCAAAGCTTAATCTTCTTTATGTGATGACACCTTTATCTATTGCCAGTATGTTCATCTCAGTTTCCATCATGATGCTAACTTTATTAGTTTATAGACTGATCGTAGTAGGGCTTACCAGTCTTTTTGACTGACCTGTTTTCTTTCGCTTCTTTTCTTCCGTTTCCCCCCCCCCCCCCCATGTTCTCAGGGAGGGAACAGTGGTGCTTAGCTTGGATCGCTTGCTTGTTCGCTGGATAGCTCATGTATGTCTGGACATTGAGCTCGCTATGGTTTATCATCTTTTATTTTGGGGATAGCACTATGTATTACAGTATTTCTGTTTATGATGTACTAGACATGTTTATTTTGGCAGTTGACTTTATGATGTACTAAGACTTGTTTTGAGATGGTTTGAGATATTCCGCTGTTTTATTCTCACTTACTCTGTTTTACATATATATTTATGTTCTTGTTCTGCCTTGATATATCATTATGCATGCTTACCCAGTTCTAACGCCCCCCCAGAAGCTAGTGCCCCCGAAAGAGTGACCCTAGCGGAGGTGGGGTGTTACAATAACTTACATAAAACAACATATGTCATAGATCCGAATCTAAAGGTGTAGACTTGCGTAGGTAATAACCACAAACTTGCATAAATCATGTATGTCATAGATCTACATCTAAAGGTGTTAACTTGCACAGGCAATAACCCTAAACTTGCATAACATGATTCATATTCCAAACTTATATATTTATATAAACTTGCATATGTGATTTATGCAACATAACAATGGTTTAAACTTACATCTAAACATGTAAACTAGCATGTAGAATTTGGCATATAACTCACACATGTCATAGCCTAACTTTAGATCTAAAATAGATGTCATGTAAAGTTGTAGATAATTTTCACTAATCATATGATTCATGTCTTAAATCAATATCTAAACTTGCATACATACTTGTGATCTATCATATGAATCAACATCACCAAACTAGCATATGAACAACATGATGATTTGATTATATATAAGCTAATCATAGAATTACAACATAGGTGATAGCATCATAACTTTACATACAACATAACATCGTAGAACATGTATGATAACATCAATAATTCACATCATATCCAAATAATCCACATCATAACTCAATCCAATTAATTTTCTTATTATTTTATTAAAATTATCGAACTCACAACTCAAAGAAGGTCTTGAGTTCTGAATTCTGATTTCTGAAGTTGAATTAGCTCTCCTTTGAAGAAGATTAGTTGTTAGGGTTGAATAGAACTGATTTGATTTGCTGTTCTTCCTCTCTAATTGGTGGCGGCTTCTCTAGGTTATAAGATGACAGCATGACGGCCATAGTTTTAGTTTTAATTCTGATTTAGGGTTTGAGTCTATGTGTCTTTTTGTAGAATTTTGAATTAATTTAAGCCATCAGATGATCTTAGGGTTAATCAAAACCATTCAGTTGGAATAGAGTGACACCTCAGCCCTAATGACTCAACAAGGAGTCAGAAAGGACTCAGCAACATGGATCAGACTGAACCAGAAAACTGTGCAGGCCTGCTGCCTCGGCCTGGGCGCACTTGGCAGGTGTGCCAGTGCAAATTTGTACTGGCGCACTTCCCAAGTGCACCAGTGCAATTTTTTTTCTCTTGTTTTGCCACAAAACTTCGTTCGTCCATAACTCCTTCATCCGGTACCCGTTTCCCGCAAACTCGGACTCTATCTCAACCAGAATTCCGAGACGAACACAATGGCGCAACCCCATTCCCTTAATTCTCACGTCTGAGATTAATTATTCTTTAATTTAGTTAATTCTATTATTCAAAAATCCGGGGTGTTACATTCTCCCCTCCTTAAAGGATTTCGCCCCCGAAATCTCCAAGTTAAGGAGAATGCATATCCTAACATCCAAACAACCATCTACTCAACCATCAAACACAGACATCCATTGTCCTTATAGAATTTCTAATGCTGTATGAACATATGCAAAAAGTGTTTGTATATGTTCCTTATCTAATGCAAAATCAGGCGGTCTACTGATTCAGTTGACCTCCTTTATGCAAACCATGATAGTGTCATGCGTCCATTATGTATGCGAAAGAACCCTATCGATACATATTGTTTCTACATGTGTGCACAACCATTCACCAAAATGCAACATCCATATGATGGCACAACCATTATACATCCATTACTTAAATATGTACACACATTTATATGCAATATGCAATATGAAGTGACTGAGCCGATCTAGTGCCTAAAGTGTGTGTATATGCATCCACGAGCAACCACTAGCAAACACTTGCATCCACATGCATCCATCATACATAACATGTCTTAAACGCATGTTTCAACCATAGGGCGACCCTATCTAAAGGTCAAAGATACTAGCGAGAGGACATACTAAAGATAAGATAAGTATAAGCTAAGCGATAAAGGAGAAATTAAAAGACATACCCTCGAAAAGAAAAGGGTACAATGAACGCATCTTCGCTTCCGTCTCCCAAGTAGCGTTGCTCTCATCATCTCCCCATTGCGCTTTGACTAGCTTGACCTCTCGATTCCTCAACTTCTTAATCTCCGACCCAAGAATGCACGTAGGAGCTCGTCGAATCGCCGCATCGCGCTCTATCTCCACCTCTCTAAGAAAGCACGACTCTACCACTTCCACGGTCTCGTGCAGGCACTTCCTCAAATGTGATACATGGAATACGTCGTGTACACCACTAAGTCTCTCGGGCAACTCCACCCTATACGCCATCTGTCCAATCCTCTCCTTAATAGGAAGCGGCCCTACGAACCTTGGTGCTAACTTCCCAACTGACCCAAAGCGAACGACGTTCCGTAATGGAGACACCTTGACAAAGACCATGTCCCCAATATCAAACTCAAGACCTGACCTCCTCTTGTCCGCATAAGATTTCTTCCTCTCTTGCGCCGTCTTCATCCTCCTTCGAATCAAATCGATCTTTTCCGAAGTCTCTCTAATCATATCGGGTCCAAGCAAGATCTTGTATGTAGACTCCCACCAACATGTAGGCGAATGACACGGCCGTCCATAAAGAGCCTCGAACGGTGCCATGCCAATGCTAGATTGAAAGCTATGATTATATGCGAACTCCACCAACGGAAGATGTTCCTCCCATGTACCTCCGAAATCTAAGACACACAACCTTAATAGATCCTCTAGAGTACGATTCACCCTCTTGGTCTGGCCGTCCATCTGAGGATGATATGCGGTGCTCAAACATAACTGAGTCCCTACCGCCTCTTGCAAGCTTTTCCAAAATTCGCTAGTAAAGATAGGATCGCGGTCGCTCACTATGCTAGAAGGAATACCGTGCAAACGAACTATCTCTCGAATGTATACGTAGGCTAACCATGGAGCAGTCCTCTTACTCTTCACGGGAATGAAATGGGCGCTCTTAGTAAGTCTGTCTACCATGACCCAAATCCCCGTATTACCCTTCCTTGATCTCGGTAACCCGTCAACAAAGTCCATCGAGACACTTTCCCACTTCCATTGTGGGGCCTCCAATGGGTGAAGCAATCCACCGGGCTTCTTTTGCTCTGCTTTACTTATTGGCACACCAAGCATCTAGCGACAAACTCAGCCACATCCCTTTTCATATCGGCCCAAAAGTAAATTCGTCTCATGTCCATGTACATCTTGTCCCCGTCGGGATGAATGGTCATCTTCGAACGATGTGCATCATCAAGAATGGTCTTCCTCAAGTTCTCATCTCGTGGTACACAAAGTCTACCGTCCCTACGTAACCAACCCTTATCATCTAGGGTATACCTACGGAGATGGCTCGATGACTCCCCTCTTTTGAGCTTCTCCACCAACTCAAACAACTGTGGGTCATCTCGCTGTGCCTCACCAATCCGTCCCAAAAGCGTAGGTCTGACCTCTAAAGAAGCTAGCAAACCGGGTACTAAGTCAACAGAAGGTTTAAAGTCAAATGTAGAGATGAACTCTAAGCTTCGCCGCTTAACAAACAACGGACTCAAGGACAACCTTTTTCTACTTAAGGCGTCCGCCACCACGTTACCCTTGCCAGGGGTATATGCTATCTCGAAGTTGTAGGATGCTAAGAATTCCATCAACCTTTGCTGCCTTAAGTTCAAGTCCTTCTGAGAGAATAAGTATTTTAGCGATTTGTGGTCCGTGAACAATTCGAATTTCTCGCCAAGAAGATAATGGCGCCAAGACTGAAGCGCGAAAACAATAGTGGCCAACTCTAGGTCATGTGTAGGGTAATTTCTCTCATGCACTCTCAACTGCCTTCCACCATAAGCTATTACCCTTCCCTCTTGCATTAAGACTGCGCCTAGTCCCGTCCCACAAGCATCGGTATAAACGGTAAATGGCTTACTCCCATCTGGAAACACTAATACTGGGGCTGTGGTCAAAGCTCTCTTTAGATGTTGGAACGCATCATAACAATCTACGTCCCATGTGAAAACTAAGTTCTTCTTCGTCAAGCGTGTTAAAGGGGCTGATATTTTTGTGAAGTCTTTGATAAACTTCCTATAGTAGCCAGCCAACCCTAAGAAACTCCTTACCTCGGTAGCCTTTTTAGGAACCTTCCAATCTTGGATGGCCACTACCTTCGTGGGATCCACAGCTATCCCTTCTATGGAAACCATGTGCCCTAAGAATCGCACTTCCTTCCTCCAAAAGTGACATTTAGAAAATTTAGCTTTAAGGCTACGCGCTCGAAGAGTCTCCAACACTTCCCTAAGATGTAGGGCATGCTCTTCCTCGTTCTTAGAAAAGATCAAGATGTCGTCCACAAAGACTACCACGAATCTATTAAGGTACTCCCTAAACACCCTACTCATCAAGTCAACAAAGTATGCGGGGGCGTTTGTCAAACCGAAGGGCATCACCAGCCACTCGAAGAAACCATCTGGAGTCCTAAAGGCAGTCTTGTCTATGCTATCCTCAGCCACTCTCAACTGATGGAAACCCGTGGCTAAGTCCAACTGCGAAAACACTGAGGCGCCACCTAACTGATCGAAGAGATCGTCAATTCTCGGCAGTGGGTGTCTATTCTTCTTAGTAAGCTTATTATGTTCTCTATAGTCCACACAAAGTCTAAGGGACCCATCTGCCTTCGTGGCAAATACTACTGGAGCACCCCACTTCGATATACTACGTCTGATGAACCCCTTCTCAAGTAATTCCTTCACTTGCTTACTGAGTTCTCTTCTCTCTCTTGGAGCCATGTGGCGCACTGGTAATGCAATTGGCTTTGCATTACCTACTAGATATATTCGAAAGTCTATCTCACATTTTGGGGGTAAACCCCTCACCTCATCGAAGACATCAACATATTCACGGACTATACGAACAGAATGTAAATTATCATCGGATGCGTCAAGGGATTCTAGGTAGCTAAGCATTACTGGACCTCTAGGGTCACAAGAAATATCAAGGGTCCTTCCACAACGAGTCAACAATCTAACTACACTCCTTTCACAATCTAGGATGGCCCCGTATCTAGTTAGCCAATCCATACCTAGAATCAAGCCGTAGCCCATGAAGCCAAGAACAAAGGCGTTGCATTCAAACTCAACGCCCAAGATAAATACTCTCAAATCCCGACAGATCATAGAAAGATGAGCTGAACCACCAATAGGATTTGAGACTACTAAGGGATCCGTAACTAGACTAGTATCTAGGTGCAGTGTTTCAACTAATGATGTAGAGATAAACGAATGTGATGCAACAGAATCGAATAAAGTACGGATGGGATGATCAAACAGAAAAACTAATCTTTCAACGGAAATTGCTCTACCTCGTTCTTCCAGCGGTGGGACCACGAGAGCCTGAACTTGTCCCCTTGACTTCCCTGGTGCCATAAGAGCCTGCACCTGTCCTCCCGAGGTAGACCCTGCCCTTTGCCCTTTCTTCGGGCAGTCCTTAGTAAAATGTCCCGCTTCGCCACAGTGGAAACAGCCAGTCTTCTTTTTCTTCCTACAGTCCTTGCTCAGATGGCCTGGTGTTCCACAATAAAGACATTTCCTCTTGTGTAACAACCCGTAAAATGCGAGCCAGTTTGAAATTTTTATTTTGGCAATTTTAGCGAATTTTGATTATTTAAAATGAATTATTTTAAATAATATCGACGAAAATTTATTTTGAATATAATTCGAACGTATATATTATACGCGTCGTCGTTAGAATATAAATATTTATATATAATTATAAAAAGGAATTGAAAATGGCGCGGTAGTTCGAAAATTCGATTTCTAATTTCAAATGAATATACAGAATTCAATATAAGTCAGAATTGAACGAAACAAGAAATATTTGAATCTGTATAACTATATCTTTGTAACGAAGTTAACAAACTGAGATTTCATCTTAGAAATGATAAGATATGTCCAGTTGAAAATTCTGAATAGTCGCTATGGAATTCAGGCCCTTAAAAATGGACATTTTGCAAATGACCTCGGATTTCGACGAAACCAGTTTTGTTGGGTCCGTGATGTTAAGTTATTGCTGGATTCCAAATTTCATAATTTTTCGAACCAGTATGTGAGCGTGGCAAAGGAAAACGTGTTTTGACCATTTCAGTTGATTTTAATCGACTGGAAATTGGCCATTTTTCTAACGGTCTCAGAATTCGACGAAACTAGTTTTGTTAGGACCGTATCGTCAATACGAAGCTAGAAAATATTTTTCTGGAATTTTTCTAGTTAGTATGTGGCCCCGGTAAATTGAAATGCACGTTTAAAATTCAATATAGTGATTTAAATGTAAATGTAATGGAAACTGATTGAAACAGTCGAATCAGCTTGCGATGCATATCCCATTGTGTTCGGAATGAGGGTAATTAGCTAGGGGCGACAGTCGGTGGGCTTGATTTCGAGTTAAAACAGAAAGTCAACTTTAAATTGAATTAAATAATTAAATTAAAAAAAAAAAAACCCTTCCTTCTTATCAGCCGACCCCCCCCCCCTATTTCTCAGTTCAGAAATTAGTAAAAAAAATAAAAAAAAAAAAAGAAAAAGAAGAGAAATCAATCGCGCCAGGCGACGACCATCGCCGCCGCCAGGACCGCACGCCTCCGCCGCCTCACCCTCTCCTCAGACCGACGACCCTCCCCCTTCTCCAATCGAAGATCCGACGCCCTGGCCCCTCGAACCCATACAGCCGTCGTTCCCACCCATTGATCCCCGTCGCCAGTAGCCCCACCGACCAGCCGCGCCGCTCCCTGCCGACGCCAGAGGCCGAGCCCCCCCTGCGAGCTTCCGCGAGCCCCCCCGTAAGTTAACTGTTTTTTTTATTTTAATTACTTTAAACCTGTTTTTTTTAGTTAATTACTTTAAACCTGTTTTTTTTAGTTAATTACTTTAAACCTGTTTTTTTAGTTAATTACTTTAAAACTGTTTTTTTAAAGTTGAAAAACTGTTTTTTTAAAGTTGAAAAACTGATTTATATTTTAAAGTTGAAAAACTGATTTATATTTTAAAGTTGAAAAACTGATTTTTGAAAAGTTTGAAAACTGATTTTTATTTTAAAATTTTAAAGGGAAGAAGATTTGAAACTTTAAAATAGAAAAGATTGAAACTTTAAAATAGAAAAGATTTAAACTTAAAAAGTAAAAGAAAAGATTTGATCTTTACTATGAAAAAGGTTCGATATTTGATATGAAAAGAATTTGGTCTTTAGTTTAGAAAAGATTATATTTTTAAATATAAAAAGATTTGATTTTTGGTAGATAAAGAAACGATTTTTATTTATAGTTATAGATAATAAAAATATAATTTTTATGTTATAGAAAAGGAAAAATATAATCTTTATATTGAAAATGGCGTTATAAAAAAAAAAAAGGTAAAGATATGATTTTTATATATTGAACTTCAGAATAAAAATATGATTTTTATATATTGAACTTCGGAATAAAAATATGATTTTTATATGTAGTGGCTACAGCAACGAAGCTGACGAAGGTGCGACAGCGATGAAGATTTCTATCAATGAAGTGCCGTGGAGCTAGGATAGCTATCTGTGAGAATTTCTCACCTTTCAATTTATTTTTCTAGTTATATATATATATATATACTAGGATGCAGACGGTGCTTAGTAGCACCCGACACCCGTCCACAGACCATGGACTTGTTTGTTTGGTTGCATAGATTAGTTGGATTATTTGTTTGAATTGTTTGGTGAGATGAAATTGATTTGATTGATGTGTGAATGGCGTGGGCCTTCACTAGACCGGGGATAAGGCTAGGCCTTGTCCCGTTTCTAGTATCGTGCCGTTATGCCGCCGAAATTTTCTAAAATAAGTTAGAAAAATAAAAATACCATTTTATTGAATAAATGAATTGAATAGAAATTCATAGGTTGGAATAAAATGTTTTATCGTTAAAAATATAATTTTTAACGTGAAGTGAATAAAATAAAATATTCATTTATAAACCGAACGGTTTGTTTATGTACACCTATTTGAAGGACATTGATTGGGACGATAAATTTTACACATCGCCCAACTGCACAAATAAAATATGCGTGTGATTGTTTGAAACCCCACACGGGTGTTGGGATGAAATTTGAAGTTCACTCATCCTGATTGATTAAATATGTCGATCGATTGATTGACAGGCTGTTATAAGCGTTGAATATCTATATTTGATGCTTATACAGTGTAGTGCACTTTGGTTGATGGTTGATTATTTCTCAATGCTAAGATATACATGTGTTGTATGAAAATCCATATAATTAACTTTATATGGTAATTGATTGGGCCTCATTCTAATTTGAAAAATAAAGAATATTATAAAATAAAAGTTCATGTGTTGACAGTACTCATTCATTGAGATTGGTCATGTGTTGAACGAAATATTTTAATATTAAAATTTACATCTTTATCGATATAAAATAAAAGTTCATGTGTTGACAGTACTCATTCATTGAGATTGGTCATGTGTTGAACGAAATATTTTGATAATAACAACTATTTTGAAAATAGAAATTTATGAAGCCGTGTTGATTAGATTGACGCCATTTTGACGTGAACGATATTTATATCGATTTTATTGATTTCGAAATGAATTGAATTGAAAACGAATTCAAAATGAATTGAAAATGATTTCGAAATGAATTGAATTGAAAACGAATTCAAAATGAATTGAAAATGATTTCGAAATGAATTGAGTTGAAAACGAATTCAAAATGAATTGAAAACGAAAACGATTTCGAAATGAATTGAATTGAAAACGAATTCAAAATGAATTGAAAACGATTTCGAAATGAATTGAATTGAAAACGAATTCAAAATGAATTGAAAACGATTTCGAAATGAATTGAATTGAAAACGAATTCAAAATGAATTGAAAACGATTTCGAAATGAATTGAGTTGAAAACGAATTCAAAATGAATTGAAAACGATTTCGAAATGAATTGAATTGAAAACGAATTCAAAATGAATTGAAAACGATTTCGAAATGAATTGAGTTGAAAACGAATTTCGAAATGAATTGAAAACGATTTCGAAATGAATTGAATTGAAAACGAATTCGAATTGAATTGAAAACAAATTGAAATGAATTCAAATTGAATTGAAATTTGAATTGAATAGAAATGAATTTTGAAACGAATTTATAAAGAAGAATTCAATTTTGCTTTGAATTGAAATGGAAGTTGAAATAGCTTTTGAAACGATTTTAAAACTATTTATATAATTCGTTTTAAATAGAAATCGACGAAATATATATTATATATATTATATATATAATATAATGGCCTGAATAGAACGCGCCGCGCCGCGGCAGTTCGCGAATTTCGACCATTTATTTCAAACGGACATTACGGGAGATCCGACCGTCGGATTCTCCTAAAACCGGAACCGTTGGGTTCGTATCGAAAAGAGCTTTCTAACGGATGTTAGAAATTAGAAATCTAACGGTTGGATTTGGAATTATGTCCAAATCAAATTTGAAAAAGGTCGCTGTAAGTGCAGTTCGATGGCCATTGGTGGAAATCGACTGTACAGGCCTTGATAAAATTATTAAAAATAGTAATAATTTGTGTAAAATCATAAGAAATGATTTAGAAAGAATTGGGATGAAAAACTCCATATTTGAAAAGATAAAAATAGATTTTTATCGAAATGAACTAGTTTTGAACTAGAATTATAATTCTATTTATTTTTAAATAAATAAATTGAATTTGAAAAGGGTTTTGAAAATAACCAAAATTTCCAATGATTGCATTGGAGTGGATTTGAATCGAAATTGTCTTCGGAATATTTCGATGTTGGAATTTGTGATTATACGGATGTTGTTACGGAAATTTGAAAGATATATATTTATATCGTTATTTCCAATACGACATTTGTTAATCGTAGAATTTGATATTGAATATAAGCCGATATATTTTCTATTCAGAGCCTTATATTGAATATCAAATGTGATTTGGGTTTGTCGTGAATGGTGTCTTCACTAACACTGTTCTTGAACCCAGTTGAGGAAAGATTAAATCTTTTTATTTAGATTTAATGAAGTGTACCAATTAAATAATATTTAATTGGAATTGAATTGATATTGATTTTTGGGTTTATCGTGAACAGTGTTTTAAATAACACTTGTTCTTTAACCCGATAATTAATGAATGTGATTTGGGTTTGTCGTGAATGGTGTCTTCACTAACACTATTCTTGAACCCAGTTGAGAAAAGATTAAATCTTTTTATTTAGATTTAATGAAGTGTACCAATTAAATAATATTTAATTGGAATTGAATTGATATTGATTTTTGGGTTTATCGTGAACAGTGTTTTAAATAACACTTGTTCTTTAACCCGATAATTGATGAATGTGATTTTGGGTTTATCGTGAACCGTGTTTTAAATGACACTGATTCTTTAACCCAGTTAACGATTAAAACTAAGTGGGGTTTTAATGAATCTTTAATTAGATTGAAATGATCGAAAATGGAGTATCACCAGTTTTGCTCCAGGCGATAGTTAAATCTTTAATTAGATTTGAACGTGAAATGGTAATTGAATTTACCGATAACACTGTGGTGTTAGATATGAAGTATTACCAGTTTTACTTCATGGGATGAATAGGTTGGGATTGGGGAATTAAAACAAGTGATTACTTCGGTAAGTTTCGTTAATCCCGACTAGTTTGAATTGATATTCAAAAATAGATTTAAGAATAAATTCAAGGAATTTATCTTGGATAAAATTAATGGGAACCTTTCCCTATGAATGTGAAATTTAGAAACTAACTGTCGGTTAGCCAAGCAGAAGGGTTTTCTGGATATTGATCTGATGTTGGTTTCGGCCTTCGGGGTTAATATTTGGGGAATTATTCTCTTGATTAATTTACGGTTAGTGACTAATGAATTGGAATGAGGCGTATGTTGTGTTTGTGTAACACTTTTATAAAATATACGCGAGTTATTCGGGAAGACCGGGTTTATCCCATTCTGAATAACTGATACGACGATAAGTCGAAGATGAAGACGACGGTCGAAGACCGGAGGTCTTCACGTCGTTTGGGTGATAACTGATGATCTTGATTGGGCTGTACACCCAAGAAGATGGAAACAGTTGGTGATCGTCCAGACGTACTTGGAGATCGATGGATATGCGGGGTACTAGGTGCCTCCGGTTTCGTTCAGACCCAGGACGGACTTGTAAATGGACTGTGTGTCTGACATCGGATTTCATTCTGTGTGACTGATATCGGTTGCATAGGATGGTTTGCCTGTGTGGCATGCTAAGATGCAAATGATCAAGGCTTCTGTTGAAAAGCAAAGTCCTGTGGTGATGATCAAAGCACGGCCTTTGTGGCGTAGCTTTGTGTAACGTTTACCTCGCGTGTTTCACACCCGGTATGAACCAAAAACGGGAGACGGACGTCAGGGGGGACATGCGTTTTCTTTCTAGCTAGAAGTGGCGTCAGTGGTTTTACACGCCCTGACGAGTTTGACTTATGTGGTTGTTGCTGTTGCGAGGCGCCTCGGATTGATCGGTCGTTCTCGAACCGATGGAGTCATTTAGTTGGCTCGCTTACGCCCCAAAGGGCGGAGAAACGTATTGTTCAGGCATTATAATCCACTTCGTGTGGACCGGCCCTGACGATCCAAGGTACGGTTGCGGCTGTGCCTGAGACTCGGGCTAGACAGTCTCGAATCGGTAGAGGATCTTGCCCCTAGCCTCGGTTCATAGTTGGAAACCCAATTTCCAAATACGTGACAGTTGCGGTTTTATTTGTAAACCTATATATGGCGACATGATATATGGTACCCATGCCGCCTATGATTGATACTTATGATTTGAAGTGTTTTATACACTATGCACTTATAATAGTATCAAATGATTTGTTTTAAACGTATCAAGCATTCTTTGGCTGTTATAAGGGAAAACCCTATCCTCGGCTGCGTTGCATTGTGTGATGGGACCTGGGTCTTATAACAGCTTCATTTCTTTATTTAGCATTGCGCTGTTTGTTTTAAGCACTGGTATTCTTGGGAGGAAACCCGTTCCGTGTTATACGGCGTGGTCCCTTGATTTACCTAATGATTTAAAATAAAGATCAATAACTGTTTTAGTTCTCACACCAGTCACATGACTGACCTGGAGTTTATTGTTTTAACCTAAACTCTGGGTGCCCTTATTTTGACACGGGCAGCTAGTAGTTTTGGTTTTGCAGATTTATATTCACAGGATCCTGGTTTACAGCTGGAACGATATCCGGAAAGCTTTGTATCCGTATATCTTCTTCTAGTTGTGTATTGTATTATTTTCCGCTGCTATGTATTTAAATGTAATTTAAATCTCTGATATTTCTGTGTAATATTTATTCATTTATACTCTGTATATTCTTGTAATCTGATGCATTGTTGTAATATACAGTGAAATGTTCTTCTGTATGTGTTCTGTTGTGGCTTGTTCTCGAACTATCCGACACTTTCCTTTACGGGGAAGTTACGGGTCTTCACAGTTGGTATCAGAGCTTTGGTTTACAAAGCTCAGAGAACAAGACACATTAGAACCATACGAAAGAATTCATCAGATATTGGATTAGTAATATCCAGTGAGAATGACTCGTTAGAGATGGGATCAGTATTATCCTAGAACGAGTGTGAAGAGTATATTTTTGAAAATGAAAACAATTTTTTTTTTGTTTTGAAGATTTAAATCAATTATTCGTATTTGATTATCTATTTATATTGATGTGGACAATCCAGTATATATAGATTTTGCGTATACGTCTGATCCGCGTGTATTCGAAATTTTAATATACTGGATAGATATAGAGTCACACTCTAGTCGCCCGGACATGATTCTGATGATGGCGCGCCATCACCAGTATTTATTTTCGTGTTTCGAAGGTGTGATATCTATATATTTCCATTAGACTGGTGTGAGAACCAAAACTTATATAGATAGATTTATTTGGTTGTGAATTGGCATCAAAAATGTGATTTTTGACAATATATCAAAGTTATGAATTTGAAAAGCTAATCAACTAATTGATTGATGTTTGTGTTGTTTGTTTATTTGTTTGCTAATTTTGAACTGTTATGCCTAATTGAACCAAATATTGAACTATATTGAAAATTGGTCGCATTTGCTTGCATATACATATATATCATTGAACAGGTCATAGCAAGGAGGCTAGAGCCAGAGAATAAAATTTGTTTGCCCGACAAATAGGTACATGTTTACTACATAATTTACTGTTTTGTTTGGGTGATGATGATTTTATGAGCCTATTGGCTAGCCGCTTGGCTTTTTCTTTTTCTTTTTGAGATCTGAAGGACCGGGGAAGCTATTTGAAATTCCCCGATGCTCCCGGTGCAGGGGAGGTTATGGCGAAATTTTTCGAAAATTTAGGGTGTTAGCCAAATTTTTGAACTTTTGAAAATTCTCAGAAACTAAAGAGTTGGAGAATGGAAGCCAGATCGAGCGTAGTGTTGATTAATCAAACCACTTTCGACTTTGTTCCTTTTCAGGGACGAAAAGTTTTAAGTGGGGGAGATTGTAACAACCCGTAAAATGCGAGCCAGTTTGAAATTTTTATTTTGGCAATTTTAGCGAATTTTGATTATTTAAAATGAATTATTTTAAATAATATCGACGAAAATTTATTTTGAATATAATTCGAACGTATATATTATACGCGTCGTCGTTAGAATATAAATATTTATATATAATTATAAAAAGGAATTGAAAATGGCGCGGTAGTTCGAAAATTCGATTTCTAATTTCAAATGAATATACAGAATTCAATATAAGTCAGAATTGAACGAAACAAGAAATATTTGAATCTGTATAACTATATCTTTGTAACGAAGTTAACAAACTGAGATTTCATCTTAGAAATGATAAGATATGTCCAGTTGAAAATTCTGAATAGTCGCTATGGAATTCAGGCCCTTAAAAATGGACATTTTGCAAATGACCTCGGATTTCGACGAAACCAGTTTTGTTGGGTCCGTGATGTTAAGTTATTGCTGGATTCCAAATTTCATAATTTTTCGAACCAGTATGTGAGCGTGGCAAAGGAAAACGTGTTTTGACCATTTCAGTTGATTTTAATCGACTGGAAATTGGCCATTTTTCTAACGGTCTCAGAATTCGACGAAACTAGTTTTGTTAGGACCGTATCGTCAATACGAAGCTAGAAAATATTTTTCTGGAATTTTTCTAGTTAGTATGTGGCCCCGGTAAATTGAAATGCACGTTTAAAATTCAATATAGTGATTTAAATGTAAATGTAATGGAAACTGATTGAAACAGTCGAATCAGCTTGCGATGCATATCCCATTGTGTTCGGAATGAGGGTAATTAGCTAGGGGCGACAGTCGGTGGGCTTGATTTCGAGTTAAAACAGAAAGTCAACTTTAAATTGAATTAAATAATTAAATTAAAATAAAAAAATAAAAAAAAAACCCTTCCTTCTTATCAGCCGACCCCCCCCTATTTCTCAGTTCAGAAATTAGTAAAAAAAATAAAAAAATAAAAAAAGAAAAAGAAGAGAAATCAATCGCGCCAGGCGACGACCATCGCCGCCGCCAGGACCGCACGCCTCCGCCGCCTCACCCTCTCCTCAGACCGACGACCCTCCCCCTTCTCCAATCGAAGATCCGACGCCCTGGCCCCTCGAACCCATACAGCCGTCGTTCCCACCCATTGATCCCCGTCGCCAGTAGCCCCACCGACCAGCCGCGCCGCTCCCTGCCGACGCCAGAGGCCGAGCCCCCCCCCTGCGAGCTTCCGCGAGCCCCCCCGTAAGTTAACTGTTTTTTTTATTTTAATTACTTTAAACCTGTTTTTTTTAGTTAATTACTTTAAACCTGTTTTTTTTAGTTAATTACTTTAAACCTGTTTTTTTAGTTAATTACTTTAAAACTGTTTTTTTAAAGTTGAAAAACTGTTTTTTTAAAGTTGAAAAACTGATTTATATTTTAAAGTTGAAAAACTGATTTATATTTTAAAGTTGAAAAACTGATTTTTGAAAAGTTTGAAAACTGATTTTTATTTTAAAATTTTAAAGGGAAGAAGATTTGAAACTTTAAAATAGAAAAGATTGAAACTTTAAAATAGAAAAGATTTAAACTTAAAAAGTAAAAGAAAAGATTTGATCTTTACTATGAAAAAGGTTCGATATTTGATATGAAAAGAATTTGGTCTTTAGTTTAGAAAAGATTATATTTTTAAATATAAAAAGATTTGATTTTTGGTAGATAAAGAAACGATTTTTATTTATAGTTATAGATAATAAAAATATAATTTTTATGTTATAGAAAAGGAAAAATATAATCTTTATATTGAAAATGGCGTTATAAAAAAAAAAGGTAAAGATATGATTTTTATATATTGAACTTCAGAATAAAAATATGATTTTTATATATTGAACTTCGGAATAAAAATATGATTTTTATATGTAGTGGCTACAGCAACGAAGCTGACGAAGATGCGATAGCGATGAAGATTTCTATCAATGAAGTGCCGTGGAGCTAGGATAGCTATCTGTGAGAATTTCTCACCTTTCAATTTATTTTTCTAGTTATATATATATATATATATATATACTAGGATGCAGACGGTGCTTAGTAGCACCCGACACCCGTCCACAGACCATGGACTTGTTTGTTTGGTTGCATAGATTAGTTGGATTATTTGTTTGAATTGTTTGGTGAGATGAAATTGATTTGATTGATGTGTGAATGGCGTGGGCCTTCACTAGACCGGGGATAAGGCTAGGCCTTGTCCCGTTTCTAGTATCGTGCCGTTATGCCGCCGAAATTTTCTAAAATAAGTTAGAAAAATAAAAATACCATTTTATTGAATAAATGAATTGAATAGAAATTCATAGGTTGGAATAAAATGTTTTATCGTTAAAAATATAATTTTTAACGTGAAGTGAATAAAATAAAATATTCATTTATAAACCGAACGGTTTGTTTATGTACACCTATTTGAAGGACATTGATTGGGACGATAAATTTTACACATCGCCCAACTGCACAAATAAAATATGCGTGTGATTGTTTGAAACCCCACACGGGTGTTGGGATGAAATTTGAAGTTCACTCATCCTGATTGATTAAATATGTCGATCGATTGATTGACAGGCTGTTATAAGCGTTGAATATCTATATTTGATGCTTATACAGTGTAGTGCACTTTGGTTGATGGTTGATTATTTCTCAATGCTAAGATATACATGTGTTGTATGAAAATCCATATAATTAACTTTATATGGTAATTGATTGGGCCTCATTCTAATTTGAAAAATAAAGAATATTATAAAATAAAAGTTCATGTGTTGACAGTACACATTCATTGAGATTGGTCATGTGTTGAACGAAATATTTTAATATTAAAATTTACATCTTTATCGATATAAAATAAAAGTTCATGTGTTGACAGTACTCATTCATTGAGATTGGTCATGTGTTGAACGAAATATTTTGATAATAACAACTATTTTGAAAATAGAAATTTATGAAGCCGTGTTGATTAGATTGACGCCATTTTGACGTGAACGATATTTATATCGATTTTATTGATTTCGAAATGAATTGAATTGAAAACGAATTCAAAATGAATTGAAAATGATTTCGAAATGAATTGAATTGAAAACGAATTCAAAATGAATTGAAAATGATTTCGAAATGAATTGAGTTGAAAACGAATTCAAAATGAATTGAAAACGAAAACGATTTCGAAATGAATTGAATTGAAAACGAATTCAAAATGAATTGAAAACGATTTCGAAATGAATTGAATTGAAAACGAATTCAAAATGAATTGAAAACGATTTCGAAATGAATTGAATTGAAAACGAATTCAAAATGAATTGAAAACGATTTCGAAATGAATTGAGTTGAAAACGAATTCAAAATGAATTGAAAACGATTTCGAAATGAATTGAATTGAAAACGAATTCAAAATGAATTGAAAACGATTTCGAAATGAATTGAGTTGAAAACGAATTTCGAAATGAATTGAAAACGATTTCGAAATGAATTGAATTGAAAACGAATTCGAATTGAATTGAAAACAAATTGAAATGAATTCAAATTGAATTGAAATTTGAATTGAATAGAAATGAATTTTGAAACGAATTTATAAAGAAGAATTCAATTTTGCTTTGAATTGAAATGGAAGTTGAAATAGCTTTTGAAACGATTTTAAAACTATTTATATAATTCGTTTTAAATAGAAATCGACGAAATATATATTATATATATTATATATATAATATAATGGCCTGAATAGAACGCGCCGCGCCGCGGCAGTTCGCGAATTTCGACCATTTATTTCAAACGGACATTACGGGAGATCCGACCGTCGGATTCTCCTAAAACCGGAACCGTTGGGTTCGTATCGAAAAGAGCTTTCTAACGGATGTTAGAAATTAGAAATCTAACGGTTGGATTTGGAATTATGTCCAAATCAAATTTGAAAAAGGTCGCTGTAAGTGCAGTTCGATGGCCATTGGTGGAAATCGACTGTACAGGCCTTGATAAAATTATTAAAAATAGTAATAATTTGTGTAAAATCATAAGAAATGATTTAGAAAGAATTGGGATGAAAAACTCCATATTTGAAAAGATAAAAATAGATTTTTATCGAAATGAACTAGTTTTGAACTAGAATTATAATTCTATTTATTTTTAAATAAATAAATTGAATTTGAAAAGGGTTTTGAAAATAACCAAAATTTCCAATGATTGCATTGGAGTGGATTTGAATCGAAATTGTCTTCGGAATATTTCGATGTTGGAATTTGTGATTATACGGATGTTGTTACGGAAATTTGAAAGATATATATTTATATCGTTATTTCCAATACGACATTTGTTAATCGTAGAATTTGATATTGAATATAAGCCGATATATTTTCTATTCAGAGCCTTATATTGAATATCAAATGTGATTTGGGTTTGTCGTGAATGGTGTCTTCACTAACACTGTTCTTGAACCCAGTTGAGGAAAGATTAAATCTTTTTATTTAGATTTAATGAAGTGTACCAATTAAATAATATTTAATTGGAATTGAATTGATATTGATTTTTGGGTTTATCGTGAACAGTGTTTTAAATAACACTTGTTCTTTAACCCGATAATTAATGAATGTGATTTGGGTTTGTCGTGAATGGTGTCTTCACTAACACTATTCTTGAACCCAGTTGAGAAAAGATTAAATCTTTTTATTTAGATTTAATGAAGTGTACCAATTAAATAATATTTAATTGGAATTGAATTGATATTGATTTTTGGGTTTATCGTGAACAGTGTTTTAAATAACACTTGTTCTTTAACCCGATAATTGATGAATGTGATTTTGGGTTTATCGTGAACCGTGTTTTAAATGACACTGATTCTTTAACCCAGTTAACGATTAAAACTAAGTGGGGTTTTAATGAATCTTTAATTAGATTGAAATGATCGAAAATGGAGTATCACCAGTTTTGCTCCAGGCGATAGTTAAATCTTTAATTAGATTTGAACGTGAAATGGTAATTGAATTTACCGATAACACTGTGGTGTTAGATATGAAGTATTACCAGTTTTACTTCATGGGATGAATAGGTTGGGATTGGGGAATTAAAACAAGTGATTACTTCGGTAAGTTTCGTTAATCCCGACTAGTTTGAATTGATATTCAAAAATAGATTTAAGAATAAATTCAAGGAATTTATCTTGGATAAAATTAATGGGAACCTTTCCCTATGAATGTGAAATTTAGAAACTAACTGTCGGTTAGCCAAGCAGAAGGGTTTTCTGGATATTGATCTGATGTTGGTTTCGGCCTTCGGGGTTAATATTTGGGGAATTATTCTCTTGATTAATTTACGGTTAGTGACTAATGAATTGGAATGAGGCGTATGTTGTGTTTGTGTAACACTTTTATAAAATATACGCGAGTTATTCGGGAAGACCGGGTTTATCCCATTCTGAATAACTGATACGACGATAAGTCGAAGATGAAGACGACGGTCGAAGACCGGAGGTCTTCACGTCGTTTGGGTGATAACTGATGATCTTGATTGGGCTGTACACCCAAGAAGATGGAAACAGTTGGTGATCGTCCAGACGTACTTGGAGATCGATGGATATGCGGGGTACTAGGTGCCTCCGGTTTCGTTCAGACCCAGGACGGACTTGTAAATGGACTGTGTGTCTGACATCGGATTTCATTCTGTGTGACTGATATCGGTTGCATAGGATGGTTTGCCTGTGTGGCATGCTAAGATGCAAATGATCAAGGCTTCTGTTGAAAAGCAAAGTCCTGTGGTGATGATCAAAGCACGGCCTTTGTGGCGTAGCTTTGTGTAACGTTTACCTCGCGTGTTTCACACCCGGTATGAACCAAAAACGGGAGACGGACGTCAGGGGGGACATGCGTTTTCTTTCTAGCTAGAAGTGGCGTCAGTGGTTTTACACGCCCTGACGAGTTTGACTTATGTGGTTGTTGCTGTTGCGAGGCGCCTCGGATTGATCGGTCGTTCTCGAACCGATGGAGTCATTTAGTTGGCTCGCTTACGCCCCAAAGGGCGGAGAAACGTATTGTTCAGGCATTATAATCCACTTCGTGTGGACCGGCCCTGACGATCCAAGGTACGGTTGCGGCTGTGCCTGAGACTCGGGCTAGACAGTCTCGAATCGGTAGAGGATCTTGCCCCTAGCCTCGGTTCATAGTTGGAAACCCAATTTCCAAATACGTGACAGTTGCGGTTTTATTTGTAAACCTATATATGGCGACATGATATATGGTACCCATGCCGCCTATGATTGATACTTATGATTTGAAGTGTTTTATACACTATGCACTTATAATAGTATCAAATGATTTGTTTTAAACGTATCAAGCATTCTTTGGCTGTTATAAGGGAAAACCCTATCCTCGGCTGCGTTGCATTGTGTGATGGGACCTGGGTCTTATAACAGCTTCATTTCTTTATTTAGCATTGCGCTGTTTGTTTTAAGCACTGGTATTCTTGGGAGGAAACCCGTTCCGTGTTATACGGCGTGGTCCCTTGATTTACCTAATGATTTAAAATAAAGATCAATAACTGTTTTAGTTCTCACACCAGTCACATGACTGACCTGGAGTTTATTGTTTTAACCTAAACTCTGGGTGCCCTTATTTTGACACGGGCAGCTAGTAGTTTTGGTTTTGCAGATTTATATTCACAGGATCCTGGTTTACAGCTGGAACGATATCCGGAAAGCTTTGTATCCGTATATCTTCTTCTAGTTGTGTATTGTATTATTTTCCGCTGCTATGTATTTAAATGTAATTTAAATCTCTGATATTTCTGTGTAATATTTATTCATTTATACTCTGTATATTCTTGTAATCTGATGCATTGTTGTAATATACAGTGAAATGTTCTTCTGTATGTGTTCTGTTGTGGCTTGTTCTCGAACTATCCGACACTTTCCTTTACGGGGAAGTTACGGGTCTTCACAGTTGGTATCAGAGCTTTGGTTTACAAAGCTCAGAGAACAAGACACATTAGAACCATACGAAAGAATTCATCAGATATTGGATTAGTAATATCCAGTGAGAATGACTCGTTAGAGATGGGATCAGTATTATCCTAGAACGAGTGTGAAGAGTATATTTTTGAAAATGAAAACAATTTTTTTTTTGTTTTGAAGATTTAAATCAATTATTCGTATTTGATTATCTATTTATATTGATGTGGACAATCCAGTATATATAGATTTTGCGTATACGTCTGATCCGCGTGTATTCGAAATTTTAATATACTGGATAGATATAGAGTCACACTCTAGTCGCCCGGACATGATTCTGATGATGGCGCGCCATCACCAGTATTTATTTTCGTGTTTCGAAGGTGTGATATCTATATATTTCCATTAGACTGGTGTGAGAACCAAAACTTATATAGATAGATTTATTTGGTTGTGAATTGGCATCAAAAATGTGATTTTTGACAATATATCAAAGTTATGAATTTGAAAAGCTAATCAACTAATTGATTGATGTTTGTGTTGTTTGTTTATTTGTTTGCTAATTTTGAACTGTTATGCCTAATTGAACCAAATATTGAACTATATTGAAAATTGGTCGCATTTGCTTGCATATACATATATATCATTGAACAGGTCATAGCAAGGAGGCTAGAGCCAGAGAATAAAATTTGTTTGCCCGACAAATAGGTACATGTTTACTACATAATTTACTGTTTTGTTTGGGTGATGATGATTTTATGAGCCTATTGGCTAGCCGCTTGGCTTTTTCTTTTTCTTTTTGAGATCTGAAGGACCGGGGAAGCTATTTGAAATTCCCCGATGCTCCCGGTGCAGGGGAGGTTATGGCGAAATTTTTCGAAAATTTAGGGTGTTAGCCAAATTTTTGAACTTTTGAAAATTCTCAGAAACTAAAGAGTTGGAGAATGGAAGCCAGATCGAGCGTAGTGTTGATTAATCAAACCACTTTCGACTTTGTTCCTTTTCAGGGACGAAAAGTTTTAAGTGGGGGAGATTGTAACAACCCGTAAAATGCGAGCCAGTTTGAAATTTTTATTTTGGCAATTTTAGCGAATTTTGATTATTTAAAATGAATTATTTTAAATAATATCGACGAAAATTTATTTTGAATATAATTCGAACGTATATATTATACGCGTCGTCGTTAGAATATAAATATTTATATATAATTATAAAAAGGAATTGAAAATGGCGCGGTAGTTCGAAAATTCGATTTCTAATTTCAAATGAATATACAGAATTCAATATAAGTCAGAATTGAACGAAACAAGAAATATTTGAATCTGTATAACTATATCTTTGTAACGAAGTTAACAAACTGAGATTTCATCTTAGAAATGATAAGATATGTCCAGTTGAAAATTCTGAATAGTCGCTATGGAATTCAGGCCCTTAAAAATGGACATTTTGCAAATGACCTCGGATTTCGACGAAACCAGTTTTGTTGGGTCCGTGATGTTAAGTTATTGCTGGATTCCAAATTTCATAATTTTTCGAACCAGTATGTGAGCGTGGCAAAGGAAAACGTGTTTTGACCATTTCAGTTGATTTTAATCGACTGGAAATTGGCCATTTTTCTAACGGTCTCAGAATTCGACGAAACTAGTTTTGTTAGGACCGTATCGTCAATACGAAGCTAGAAAATATTTTTCTGGAATTTTTCTAGTTAGTATGTGGCCCCGGTAAATTGAAATGCACGTTTAAAATTCAATATAGTGATTTAAATGTAAATGTAATGGAAACTGATTGAAACAGTCGAATCAGCTTGCGATGCATATCCCATTGTGTTCGGAATGAGGGTAATTAGCTAGGGGCGACAGTCGGTGGGCTTGATTTCGAGTTAAAACAGAAAGTCAACTTTAAATTGAATTAAATAATTAAATTAAAATAAAAAAATAAAAAAAAAACCCTTCCTTCTTATCAGCCGACCCCCCCCCCCCTATTTCTCAGTTCAGAAATTAGTAAAAAAAATAAAAAAATAAAAAAAGAAAAAGAAGAGAAATCAATCGCGCCAGGCGACGACCATCGCCGCCGCCAGGACCGCACGCCTCCGCCGCCTCACCCTCTCCTCAGACCGACGACCCTCCCCCTTCTCCAATCGAAGATCCGACGCCCTGGCCCCTCGAACCCATACAGCCGTCGTTCCCACCCATTGATCCCCGTCGCCAGTAGCCCCACCGACCAGCCGCGCCGCTCCCTGCCGACGCCAGAGGCCGAGCCCCCCCCTGCGAGCTTCCGCGAGCCCCCCCGTAAGTTAACTGTTTTTTTTATTTTAATTACTTTAAACCTGTTTTTTTTAGTTAATTACTTTAAACCTGTTTTTTTTAGTTAATTACTTTAAACCTGTTTTTTTAGTTAATTACTTTAAAACTGTTTTTTTAAAGTTGAAAAACTGTTTTTTTAAAGTTGAAAAACTGATTTATATTTTAAAGTTGAAAAACTGATTTATATTTTAAAGTTGAAAAACTGATTTTTGAAAAGTTTGAAAACTGATTTTTATTTTAAAATTTTAAAGGGAAGAAGATTTGAAACTTTAAAATAGAAAAGATTGAAACTTTAAAATAGAAAAGATTTAAACTTAAAAAGTAAAAGAAAAGATTTGATCTTTACTATGAAAAAGGTTCGATATTTGATATGAAAAGAATTTGGTCTTTAGTTTAGAAAAGATTATATTTTTAAATATAAAAAGATTTGATTTTTGGTAGATAAAGAAACGATTTTTATTTATAGTTATAGATAATAAAAATATAATTTTTATGTTATAGAAAAGGAAAAATATAATCTTTATATTGAAAATGGCGTTATAAAAAAAAAAGGTAAAGATATGATTTTTATATATTGAACTTCAGAATAAAAATATGATTTTTATATATTGAACTTCGGAATAAAAATATGATTTTTATATGTAGTGGCTACAGCAACGAAGCTGACGAAGATGCGATAGCGATGAAGATTTCTATCAATGAAGTGCCGTGGAGCTAGGATAGCTATCTGTGAGAATTTCTCACCTTTCAATTTATTTTTCTAGTTATATATATATATATATATATATATATATACTAGGATGCAGACGGTGCTTAGTAGCACCCGACACCCGTCCACAGACCATGGACTTGTTTGTTTGGTTGCATAGATTAGTTGGATTATTTGTTTGAATTGTTTGGTGAGATGAAATTGATTTGATTGATGTGTGAATGGCGTGGGCCTTCACTAGACCGGGGATAAGGCTAGGCCTTGTCCCGTTTCTAGTATCGTGCCGTTATGCCGCCGAAATTTTCTAAAATAAGTTAGAAAAATAAAAATACCATTTTATTGAATAAATGAATTGAATAGAAATTCATAGGTTGGAATAAAATGTTTTATCGTTAAAAATATAATTTTTAACGTGAAGTGAATAAAATAAAATATTCATTTATAAACCGAACGGTTTGTTTATGTACACCTATTTGAAGGACATTGATTGGGACGATAAATTTTACACATCGCCCAACTGCACAAATAAAATATGCGTGTGATTGTTTGAAACCCCACACGGGTGTTGGGATGAAATTTGAAGTTCACTCATCCTGATTGATTAAATATGTCGATCGATTGATTGACAGGCTGTTATAAGCGTTGAATATCTATATTTGATGCTTATACAGTGTAGTGCACTTTGGTTGATGGTTGATTATTTCTCAATGCTAAGATATACATGTGTTGTATGAAAATCCATATAATTAACTTTATATGGTAATTGATTGGGCCTCATTCTAATTTGAAAAATAAAGAATATTATAAAATAAAAGTTCATGTGTTGACAGTACACATTCATTGAGATTGGTCATGTGTTGAACGAAATATTTTAATATTAAAATTTACATCTTTATCGATATAAAATAAAAGTTCATGTGTTGACAGTACTCATTCATTGAGATTGGTCATGTGTTGAACGAAATATTTTGATAATAACAACTATTTTGAAAATAGAAATTTATGAAGCCGTGTTGATTAGATTGACGCCATTTTGACGTGAACGATATTTATATCGATTTTATTGATTTCGAAATGAATTGAATTGAAAACGAATTCAAAATGAATTGAAAATGATTTCGAAATGAATTGAATTGAAAACGAATTCAAAATGAATTGAAAATGATTTCGAAATGAATTGAGTTGAAAACGAATTCAAAATGAATTGAAAACGAAAACGATTTCGAAATGAATTGAATTGAAAACGAATTCAAAATGAATTGAAAACGATTTCGAAATGAATTGAATTGAAAACGAATTCAAAATGAATTGAAAACGATTTTGAAATGAATTGAATTGAAAACGAATTCAAAATGAATTGAAAACGATTTCGAAATGAATTGAGTTGAAAACGAATTCAAAATGAATTGAAAACGATTTCGAAATGAATTGAATTGAAAACGAATTCAAAATGAATTGAAAACGATTTCGAAATGAATTGAGTTGAAAACGAATTTCGAAATGAATTGAAAACGATTTCGAAATGAATTGAATTGAAAACGAATTCGAATTGAATTGAAAACAAATTGAAATGAATTCAAATTGAATTGAAATTTGAATTGAATAGAAATGAATTTTGAAACGAATTTATAAAGAAGAATTCAATTTTGCTTTGAATTGAAATGGAAGTTGAAATAGCTTTTGAAACGATTTTAAAACTATTTATATAATTCGTTTTAAATAGAAATCGACGAAATATATATTATATATATTATATATATAATATAATGGCCTGAATAGAACGCGCCGCGCCGCGGCAGTTCGCGAATTTCGACCATTTATTTCAAACGGACATTACGGGAGATCCGACCGTCGGATTCTCCTAAAACCGGAACCGTTGGGTTCGTATCGAAAAGAGCTTTCTAACGGATGTTAGAAATTAGAAATCTAACGGTTGGATTTGGAATTATGTCCAAATCAAATTTGAAAAAGGTCGCTGTAAGTGCAGTTCGATGGCCATTGGTGGAAATCGACTGTACAGGCCTTGATAAAATTATTAAAAATAGTAATAATTTGTGTAAAATCATAAGAAATGATTTAGAAAGAATTGGGATGAAAAACTCCATATTTGAAAAGATAAAAATAGATTTTTATCGAAATGAACTAGTTTTGAACTAGAATTATAATTCTATTTATTTTTAAATAAATAAATTGAATTTGAAAAGGGTTTTGAAAATAACCAAAATTTCCAATGATTGCATTGGAGTGGATTTGAATCGAAATTGTCTTCGGAATATTTCGATGTTGGAATTTGTGATTATACGGATGTTGTTACGGAAATTTGAAAGATATATATTTATATCGTTATTTCCAATACGACATTTGTTAATCGTAGAATTTGATATTGAATATAAGCCGATATATTTTCTATTCAGAGCCTTATATTGAATATCAAATGTGATTTGGGTTTGTCGTGAATGGTGTCTTCACTAACACTGTTCTTGAACCCAGTTGAGGAAAGATTAAATCTTTTTATTTAGATTTAATGAAGTGTACCAATTAAATAATATTTAATTGGAATTGAATTGATATTGATTTTTGGGTTTATCGTGAACAGTGTTTTAAATAACACTTGTTCTTTAACCCGATAATTAATGAATGTGATTTGGGTTTGTCGTGAATGGTGTCTTCACTAACACTATTCTTGAACCCAGTTGAGAAAAGATTAAATCTTTTTATTTAGATTTAATGAAGTGTACCAATTAAATAATATTTAATTGGAATTGAATTGATATTGATTTTTGGGTTTATCGTGAACAGTGTTTTAAATAACACTTGTTCTTTAACCCGATAATTGATGAATGTGATTTTGGGTTTATCGTGAACCGTGTTTTAAATGACACTGATTCTTTAACCCAGTTAACGATTAAAACTAAGTGGGGTTTTAATGAATCTTTAATTAGATTGAAATGATCGAAAATGGAGTATCACCAGTTTTGCTCCAGGCGATAGTTAAATCTTTAATTAGATTTGAACGTGAAATGGTAATTGAATTTACCGATAACACTGTGGTGTTAGATATGAAGTATTACCAGTTTTACTTCATGGGATGAATAGGTTGGGATTGGGGAATTAAAACAAGTTATTACTTCGGTAAGTTTCGTTAATCCCGACTAGTTTGAATTGATATTCAAAAATAGATTTAAGAATAAATTCAAGGAATTTATCTTGGATAAAATTAATGGGAACCTTTCCCTATGAATGTGAAATTTAGAAACTAACTGTCGGTTAGCCAAGCAGAAGGGTTTTCTGGATATTGATCTGATGTTGGTTTCGGCCTTCGGGGTTAATATTTGGGGAATTATTCTCTTGATTAATTTACGGTTAGTGACTAATGAATTGGAATGAGGCGTATGTTGTGTTTGTGTAACACTTTTATAAAATATACGCGAGTTATTCGGGAAGACCGGGTTTATCCCATTCTGAATAACTGATACGACGATAAGTCGAAGATGAAGACGACGGTCGAAGACCGGAGGTCTTCACGTCGTTTGGGTGATAACTGATGATCTTGATTGGGCTGTACACCCAAGAAGATGGAAACAGTTGGTGATCGTCCAGACGTACTTGGAGATCGATGGATATGCGGGGTACTAGGTGCCTCCGGTTTCGTTCAGACCCAGGACGGACTTGTAAATGGACTGTGTGTCTGACATCGGATTTCATTCTGTGTGACTGATATCGGTTGCATAGGATGGTTTGCCTGTGTGGCATGCTAAGATGCAAATGATCAAGGCTTCTGTTGAAAAGCAAAGTCCTGTGGTGATGATCAAAGCACGGCCTTTGTGGCGTAGCTTTGTGTAACGTTTACCTCGCGTGTTTCACACCCGGTATGAACCAAAAACGGGAGACGGACGTCAGGGGGGACATGCGTTTTCTTTCTAGCTAGAAGTGGCGTCAGTGGTTTTACACGCCCTGACGAGTTTGACTTATGTGGTTGTTGCTGTTGCGAGGCGCCTCGGATTGATCGGTCGTTCTCGAACCGATGGAGTCATTTAGTTGGCTCGCTTACGCCCCAAAGGGCGGAGAAACGTATTGTTCAGGCATTATAATCCACTTCGTGTGGACCGGCCCTGACGATCCAAGGTACGGTTGCGGCTGTGCCTGAGACTCGGGCTAGACAGTCTCGAATCGGTAGAGGATCTTGCCCCTAGCCTCGGTTCATAGTTGGAAACCCAATTTCCAAATACGTGACAGTTGCGGTTTTATTTGTAAACCTATATATGGCGACATGATATATGGTACCCATGCCGCCTATGATTGATACTTATGATTTGAAGTGTTTTATACACTATGCACTTATAATAGTATCAAATGATTTGTTTTAAACGTATCAAGCATTCTTTGGCTGTTATAAGGGAAAACCCTATCCTCGGCTGCGTTGCATTGTGTGATGGGACCTGGGTCTTATAACAGCTTCATTTCTTTATTTAGCATTGCGCTGTTTGTTTTAAGCACTGGTATTCTTGGGAGGAAACCCGTTCCGTGTTATACGGCGTGGTCCCTTGATTTACCTAATGATTTAAAATAAAGATCAATAACTGTTTTAGTTCTCACACCAGTCACATGACTGACCTGGAGTTTATTGTTTTAACCTAAACTCTGGGTGCCCTTATTTTGACACGGGCAGCTAGTAGTTTTGGTTTTGCAGATTTATATTCACAGGATCCTGGTTTACAGCTGGAACGATATCCGGAAAGCTTTGTATCCGTATATCTTCTTCTAGTTGTGTATTGTATTATTTTCCGCTGCTATGTATTTAAATGTAATTTAAATCTCTGATATTTCTGTGTAATATTTATTCATTTATACTCTGTATATTCTTGTAATCTGATGCATTGTTGTAATATACAGTGAAATGTTCTTCTGTATGTGTTCTGTTGTGGCTTGTTCTCGAACTATCCGACACTTTCCTTTACGGGGAAGTTACGGGTCTTCACATCTTGTCACGAGGTTTATTATTCTTTGTACCCTCCTTAGGTTCTACTTTCTTACCCTGTGCCCTATCCATGCCTCCACTATACGTTCTCCATTCGTGACCTCTAACCATCAAGAAACTTCGTCCTTCATCAACCAAGCAGCTAGTCGAACCTTCCTCCCCTCGTCTATATCAAAGATACCGACAAGTCCTCATATATCTTAGGAAAAAGCATTTATACGTGGAGGAAGAGATTCAAAAGGGAAAGAGGAAGAGATTCAAAACGGAGAATCGAAGGAAAGATATATGGCTCTTGGGGATTATGTTTTTAAAATAAACCTTTCTTCTTGAAAATACTTTCCTTAAAACGTACTTTTTAAGGTACTTCTTTATAAAAATTGTTTTTGAAAAACAGCTTTTCAAAATTCATATCTGTTCTGGTAACCTTCAGCTCTGATACCACGTGTAACACCCCACGTCCATTAATGTCACTCACAATGGGAATGCATTAACTTCTATGGAGCGTTTTAAGTAAGTATAGAACAGAAACTTAACAACAAGACAGACATGAACAGTACTTGAAAATTTAAAACTTTATTTCATTGCAGCGGAAAACACATATGTTTGATTACATCATCAAAACCAGAGTCAAGTACATAATATCCATCTTGACTAAATCAAAGTACATAAATTGAAAGACATAATCCCTAATACAAAATAGCCATAAATAAAAGAGAGGCTGAACTTTACTTCAGCGATCCAAGCAATTTTCTAAAAGCAGAAATATAGCTGTCCAAAATCAAGCTCCACTGGTGCTAGTTCCAACCTGAGCACCTTGGGGGGAGGGGGAAGAAAGAAAAAGAGGAGGAAACAAAGGGGGTCAGACATAAAGTCTGGCGAGTGCGATAACTTTAACAATATAATCACCAAAGTAACTAGGCTAAGGCATAAGTTGGAAAATCAGGAAATGACCATGAACCATTGAGTATGGCAGAGTAAACAAGGAAACAAGATGAACAACGATATCGTTAAAGCGCACCTAAACCACTATAAGATAATTACTAAAATACACCAACACTATGAGATAATTGCTATACTGCACCACCACTAGTCACCCTAAGGTTGATCCCGCCTACAGACTTAATAATGATATTGGTAGTTTCGTGCACCCCTAGCTGCCTTCATAGGTGTCGCCTGCCCCTATCCCCACTAGGTGTACCCACTACCCCCAAGCGATCGGCTCCCTAACTCGTAGATACCCGTACTGGCCCCACAGTGGGGTGTATCACTCCCCAAAGTGGCAACTCGATACCACCAAGAATGCATGGCTTATACCTACACGATGCAATAACGTCTTACCTACCAGCCCGGGCCCACACATGCATATGAACCCGTTGGACTTGCATTGCCACCGCTAACCCGTTTTGGCCTCTTACAATCAAGCCCAGTATGCGTGTCCCGTCCTCGACTTGGGTCGAGCCCACAAAGATACGTATGGGTTACTGGTTGAAACAGGCCCCCATTACTTGACACAAGCTATCCACCTAAGCTTGGTCCCCTCTAGTACATCCCACTTAACCCACTTCTTATTCATGTTCACTTACATGTTTCAATTTTGGTTAAGTGTTTCTAATCGTATTTCCAATGCCACCCAAGGCACCCACTAGATTCCACATGCCACCTAAGGCACCCACTTAACCCCCTCATGTCCCACTACATGTTTATCTGGTTAAGTGTTTCTTAATTCATTAAGACCGTAACCTCATAAAGATCTCTCACATTAGACTGGCATTTGTGGCAGCTGGATTTGCCGGGCGGGTCCGGGCTGTCTTACACCACAAAAGAGCCTAACCTCTTGTCTTTACAATTGTTACGTATTTAATTTATGCCTAAGACCTCTCACATTTGACTGGCATTTGTGGCAGCTGGATTTGCCGGGCGGGTCTGGGTAGTCTTACACCACAAAAGAGCCTAACCTCGTGTCTTAGACGTTTAATTACTCCTAATTAATCATCCCCCCAATTTGAATTACTTTCCCTATTCAAATCAATTCCAAATTTAATTATGGCCATAATTGACTCAATTATGTCCATACATTTATGGTATGCAAAATCATACCAATTTTCATCACCAATTTATTTTATGCCATTTTAGGCATTTATGCCAATTCTTAATATTAAATCTTTTTAATATTATCCCTTTTACCCCACGTTGTACGTTCGTTCGTTTAACGTAAAATATACGTTAGACTCGAATAGTCTAACTCATGGAATAAAGAGAAAACATCACAACATACATATAGATAAAACTAGATCTAAACATAGGGGTGAACTTGCATGTGTGAATGATGTTCTACATCTAAAACTTGCATAGGCCAAAGTTACAACTTACATAAAACAACATATGTCATAGATCCGAATCTAAAGGTGTAGACTTGTATAGGTAATAACCACAAACTTGCATAAATCATGTATGTCATAGATCTACATCTAAAGGTGTTAACTTGCATAGGCAATAACCCTAAACTTGCATAACATGATTCATATCCAAACTCATATATTTATATAAACTTGCATATATGATTTATGCAACATAACAATGGTCTAAACTTACATCTAAACATGTAAACTAGCATGTAGAATTTGGCATATAACTCACACATGTCATAGCCTAACTTTAGATCTAAAATAGATGTCATGTAAAGTTGTAGATAATTTTCACTAATCATATGATTCATGTCTTAAATCAATATCTAAACTTGCATACATACTTGTGATCTATCATATGAGTCAACATCACCAAACTAGCATATGAACAACATGATGATTTGATTATATATAAGCTAATCATAGAATTACAACATAGGTGATAGCATCATAACTTTACATACAACATAACATCGTAGAACATGTATGATAACATCATAACTTTACATACAACATAACATCGTAGAACATGTATGATAACATCAATAATTCACATCATATCCAAATAATCCACATCATAACTCAATCCAATTAATTTGCTAATTTTTTTATTAAAATTATCGAACTCACTACTCAAAGAAGGTCTTGAGTTCTGAATTTTGATTTCTGAAGTTGAATTAGCTCTCCTTTGAAGAAGATTCGTTGTTAGGGTTGAATAGAACTGATTTGATTTGTTGTTCTTCCTCTCTAATTGGTGGCGGCTACTCTAGGTTATAAGATGACAGCATGACGGCCATAGTTTTAGTTTAAATTCTGATTTAGGCTTTGAGTCTATGGGTCTTTTTATAGAGTTTTGAATTAATTTAAGCCGTCGGAGGATCTTAGGGTTAATCAAAACCATTCAGTCGAAATAGGGTGACACCTCAGCCCTAATGACTCAGCAAGGAGTCAGAAAGGACTCAGCAACATGGGTCAGACTGAACCAGAAAACTGTGCAGGCCTGCTGCCTCGGCCTGGGCGCACTTGGCAGGTGTGCCAATGCAAATTTGTACTTGCGCACTTCCCAAGTGCGCCAGTGCAAATTTTTGTTTTCTCTTGTTTTGCCACCAAACTTCGTTCGTCCATAACTCCTTCAACCGGTACCCGTTTCCCGCAAACTCGGACTCTATCTCAACCAGAATTCCGAGACGAACACAATGGCGTAACCCCATTCCCTTAATTCTCACGTCTGAGATTAATTATTCTTTAATTTATTTAATTTGATTATTCAAAAATCCGGGGTGTTACAGCTACGCTCACAAAATAACTCTATGGCGTGAAACTTCAAATATAGCAATAATTAGCTATAACGGTCTTAATAAAATTTGTTTTGTTGAAAATGGAGATTGCTTGAATAAAGTCCCTTTTTAACGGTCCAATTTAAATTAAAATTAATCAATTTTAAACTATCTCAATATAATAATATTAAAATATTATAATTGGCCATACCTGACCAGAATTTCATTTTTTTTTTAAAATAAAATACTCTAGGTTGAATCCTGAGTCAAAACGATATTCAATATATTAAAAATCCTTTATTTTTATATAATAAATCGTTGTATTATATAAACAAATTACATAGCGACTATTTGAAAATTTGATTTGGGCATAAAACGAAAACTCGATTTTTCTACTTTATTAGAATATTATTATCTATTAGATTCGGACGTTTCTTGTTTCAAAGAAATCCTTAAATTGGATCCTGTATAACCCTTTAATGTTCGAAACGAAATATTACGAACTACCACACCGCTGTAGCTTGTTTTATAATTAAAATATAAATTAAACATTAAAATATCGTTTAATAATGAAATGGTTAATATAATTCGATTCCAAATTGAATTAAACTGTTTATATCGCCAATTGATATAAAAACTGCAAATCCAATATATTCCGATTATTTCAGAATAATTCTTATTTTATATTAATATAATACTCAAAATTATTAAATTAAAATCCAAAACACCATTTAAACCATTTTTAAATATTAAATAAAATGGTTAAAAATCCCGACCATTACATTCCTTCCCCCTTAAAAGAATTTCGTCCCCGAAATTACTAAAGTAAGAAGAATGCTACTGTTAGCTCTCTTTTTGGCACTAATCTTATCGGGCCAAAACCAAAGCCCAAACGCACTACCAAATACAAGTTGCGCTCCAAGAGGCCCATCAGGGGCGCTACATCAAGCAATGGCATATCGGCCCAAATCCAACTCAGTCAGATTGACTGCGCATTACCTGAAAAATCGCTCACCAGGGCGACCGAGTTTCTTGCTTTCAGAAGGAACTCGTCGACTGATTATCTCGGACCAACGTGGAAAATTTCTACAGAGCCAGTCCACTTAATATCCCGACTTCCAAGGAGATAAAGGCGGTCAACCATATGCGGACAAAGCTCTGCTTTTGATATACCTCTCCACGGATGCCACGTCGGCCACAACTTTTGAGGATACTATTTATGAGCAGTGGAATCAGTCTTCCAGGCGCGATTCGAGCCAATGGATGGATTCCACGTATCTGGACCTTCCTGAAATGGCCGGACCATTTTGCAACAGCCCAAGCAGCATTTTCCACCTATAAATACCTCCAAGCTTAAAGAGAAAAAAAAAGAAAAAAACTTCTCTTAGCCAGACGGCTTCCTTCAAACTTTTCATCTCTACTCTCCTCCAGAATCTTAATCTCTAAAAAGGAAGAAAGGAAAATAGTCATTTTCTTTCTTTTCTCCAAACAGAAAAAGCATTGTATTTGTAATCAAAAAAAGAGAGAAATAATATATAAAGTGGACGTAGGCATCATCTTTGCCGAACCACTATAAAAATTCTGTGTGTGCTCCCCATTCTTTCACTTTTATTGCATATTTTATCTTTATTCGTGTGTAGACCACACGATTGGGGGTTGATTGTCACTAGTGACCAACTTTTGATGTCAACACTTTGGCGCACCAGGTAGGGGCAGCGCACCGACATCGCCATCGAGCTCCTGCTTATCCCAGGTCATGGCGAACAAACGAAAGAAAGATGCAACATCCTCTCGTCCCGCAAACGCCGATGTAGCTGATGCCGATGCCGCAGAAGCAAGCCACGAAGTTTCCTCTCATGACAACATGTCCCGATTCCTTACCCGGGGCGACATGGATAAAATCATGGTCGAACTCAGAGACCATATGACATCTCAGGGTAAAGTCCTCGAACGACAACAACAGTTGATGGATTACCTTCTCGATCGACTGGAAATAGGGTTGAACGCTTCAACATCAATTCCTCCATCGACCGAAGCTGGGGCAATAACCGATCTTCGGTCTGCACGAAATCAGGCCACTGATCAGGCTACACCTTTATTTCATCCTGGTTTGGTTCCACCAACCAATCGATCCCAGCCAAGAATATCGCTTCCAACGACCAGCGCGGCTGCAACAACAGAACCTCAGGAGGCAGGCGACCAAGATCTAGGTCATCTGACAAATATGCCTCCACTCTTTGGAACATCTCGACCTATCGAATCAGTCGAGCTACCCCCGGGTCCCTCAGAATCAATGCCATTCCCATTACAACCCGGGATCTTGCCGTAGACCAGTCTAACCACTCTTCCTCTTCAACGAAGAATTGGAGTAGCCTTCCCTTCGAACGAGGGGAGCCACCCTACCATGTCGGTCCTCACCGTAGCAGAAGAAAACGCTATTGTAGAACCTCCTAACCTCGCTTCAAACGTGGGCAACCCTGGCCCCCGAACATCACATGCTATGCTGGATCAGCCTAGACCTTTAGCTACAAATATGGCTCGATCCACAACTCATCAGGTTCCAGAGGGGCCATTCTACCCAGAACAACCCGCTAGATCTCACCTTCCCTCACACCTTCACTAAACTCTCGGAGGTCGAGCCCAGCCAACGACCACCCTTCCGAGCATGCTTTTGCCGGATCCTCGTACAGAATCCCCTCAGGATGCAGAGTTAAGTTCATGGCAACGACTCCTCGGAGATGGGAGTCAGCTTGCAGGCATCATCCGACGTTTCACTCGGGGCAATTCTTCCCAGCAAGACATAGACAATGTCAATCGCAGCCCCTTTACTAGAGAAATCAGAAATTCTCGAAACCCTCCGGACTTCAGGTTCCCTGCCATCGAACCATACAACGGTCGCACTGACCCGACCATTCATCTTATGCGATACATGCGACATATGGAATTACTTAGTGCATCGACCAGCTTCATGGCTAAGTGCTTTCCACTCTTTCTCACAGATATAGCCGGTATGTGGTTTCGGCAGCTAACAACGGAGTCGATCAGTAGTTGGAATACTTTGGTCACCCGCTTCATCGAGCAGTTTCGAGTGCATATCTCTCGACCGAAAAGTGTCATGTTTCTATCTACCATCAAACAATTATCCGGAGAGACGCTAAGATCCTTCCTCGAAAGGTTCAATGCAGCCGTAGCATCTGTCGATCGGCCCGAGCCATCGATGGTGTTGATGGAAGCCATCGCGGGAGTTCAGAAGAGATCAGAATTCTCGAACTCCTTAACTAGGGATCCTCCCAAAGATATAGATGATTTCTTTTCCGAGGCCGAAAGATTCCTCCGACAAGAGGATGCCAGCCTTGAGATGGAGAGCCTTGAAGTTTTAGTAGCCAAACAACAAGGTCCACTCAACGGCAATGGCCAGAATAAAGGAAGAGGAACGACCCCGGAAAAGGATAAACGCAATGTACGAGCTCGAAATGAAAACAAATATAATCAGTACACCGAGCTCAATTCCTCTTTGCTCGATATCTATCTCGATATGCGCGATTCCTTCCCCACTCCAAGGCCACCTCAACGAGAACCGACCCAGATGGAACTTGACTCTGGCAAGCATTGTATATTCCACAACGTAGCTGGACATAATACAAATGATTGCCGACATCTGCGCGATCTCATCGAAGGGCGAGTCAGAAAAGGGGAACTCGCTGAGTATGTCAAAAATCGCGCCCCGGCCATGCCGCCGTGACCTTCTGCCCAAGCTCCTCAGGCTGGTCTGCAAGATCCTTGAAATGGAAAGGACCCTGAGAATAGCACTCGCGGCATTATCATTAATTAGATTTTTTATCTTTTCTCTCGATGTATTTATTTCGATAATACGGACGCTTTGATGCTATGTAATCAATCACTGTCCTCGTAGATTTTCATTGTAATAGATGCTTAGCAGTTATGAACTTTACTTTTTGCAAAAGTAGATCGACTGTTGTAAAATTTCTAAGCCGAACTAGATTAGTGTTCGCCATTAAGCCGAGCATGGTTAATGCTCACCCCCCTGTTCTATGTGGTTAGCGCGAAAGCCCACCAGTACTTCAAACACCTACTCTTTCAAGTAAGAAAGATCGCTTTCTCTTAAACACGAGTGTGGATTACACTCTCTTTCTTTACACCACGAGCGTGCATAGCTCGTTAAACTAACTAACCCAACATGAGTTGAGCATGAGAAACACTTGCACTAAGCCGAGTATGGTTTATGCTCGCCACTAAGCCGAGTATGGTTCATGCTCGCCACCAAGCCGAGTATGGTTTATGCTCGCCACCCTCTAAAGCCAAGTGGAATAAAATGCTCGACCCATGGTTTGTTTTGTATTTGCAGGAACCAACTTTTGTACCAGTGGCGATCATCACCTCGGCCTTAATACGGTTTCCGACAGTTGTTGGTTTTCTGGCTTTAAAACGACCTGGCATGGTCGTCGGATTTCTGGTCTTAATACAACATCGGACCGTCGGTTTTCTGGCCTTGATATGGTCCAGCGCGACCATAGCAGCTCGAGCGTTTGTGCTTCAGTTCATATTTCAGAATACACCTCCCTCTGTCGATGAAGATATATTCTAAGGGGCAAAGTGTTAGCCCTCGTTTTGGCACTAATCTTATCGAGCCAAAACCAAAGCCCAAATGCACAACCAAATACAAGTTGCGCTCCAAGAGGCCCATCAGGGGCGCTACATCAAGCAATGGCATATCGGCCCAAATCCAACTCAGTCAGATTGACTGCGCATTACCTGAAAAATCGCTCACCAGGGCGACCGAGTTTCTCGCTTTCAGAAGGAACTCGTCGACTGATTATCTCGGACCAGCGTGGAAAATTTCTACAGAGCCAGTCCACTTAATATCCCGACTTCCAAGGAGATAAAGGCGGTCAACCATATGCAGACAAAGCTCTGCTTTTGATATACCTCTCCACGGATGCCACGTCGGCCACAACTTTCGAGGATACTATTCATGAGCAGTGGAATCAGTCTTCCAGCCGCGATTCGAGCCAATGGATGGATTCCACGTATCTGGACCTTCCCGAAATGGTCGGACCATTTTGCAACAGCCTAAGCAGCATTTTCCACCTATAAATACCTCCAAGCTTAAAGAGAAAAAAAAAGAAAAAAACTTCTCTTAGCCAAACGGCTTCCTTCAAACTTTTCATCTCTACTCTCCTCCAGAATCTTAATCTCTAAAAAGGAAGAAAGGAAAATAGTCATTTTCTTTCTTTTCTCCAAACAGAAAAAGCATTGTATTTGTAATGAAAAAAAGAGAGAAATAATATATAAAGTGGACGTAGCCGAACCACTATAAACATTCTGTGTGTGCTCCCCGTTCTTTCACTTTTATTGCATATTTTATCTTTATTCGTGTGTAAACCACACGATTGGGGGTTGATTGTCACTAGTGACCAACTTTTGACGTCAACAGCTACAAACCTGTTATCTTTCAAAAATCAAATCTAGTTAAAATCCTCACTTTCTAAATTTTTAATTAAAAACTAATCCAAATAATTTTTAATCGAAAAACAAATTTATCCTTATTAACAAAAATTTCCAAAGAGATCTGAAATTTTTCTAACACCTTATATATTGGATTTTTTTAGCAAAGTCTCCCCTGTACTGAGGGACATCTGCAATATAGCAGGAACAATAAATATATCAACCACATGGTCGGAAAAAGGAAAAATCCAATTCAAAATCCCAAATCAAAACCAAAAATTTATATTTTGTGTAGGCGTACCTTTTTAGAGCGTTGTTACGCGATAAGGGATAATTAAGCAATACGCGAGCCTGCTCAACAACCAAACTCGATTAAATTATCTTCTGCACCTGTTCTCAACTCAGATGGAACTTATTACAAACATCAAATGTATGATACTTTTATCAACAATGATTTATATCACGTTCATACAGTGTAAGTTCAAATATTCAGTTTATCGACTGTATTCCATTTCATTTATTATTATTCAATTCCTATGAACTAATTAGCAATCCATTTTGATTTCCAAATACCTGAATTCATTCTTTCACTGGTTTTCAATCCAATTCAAATCTACATCCATGACATCAACCATACAATCCAACTCATTTCCAAATATTCCAACCAGATTCGTTAACTTACATGTATATTTATTCTCAAACTCAAGCCAATTTCTTACTAATTTGGGTTATTTTTTTTTTCAAAAATTCTAGTCCAATTATAACTTATATAATTTATTTAACTTATCATAAGTTAAATTAAATAAATTCATTCATGTTTGCAATTTTTCTTTGATTAATCTTTCAATACCATAATCAAACCATTCAAATCAACCAATCAAGGCAATACAAGCTTGAACAATTAATTTAATAATTTGAAATAATTATTCCTTTTTTTCAATAAAAATATGATTCGGGTAAAATTATTTCATTTACCCTCTTTACAAAATAGTTTAAAAATAATTTTATATTCAAATTACAAATACGCGCACTCATATATATACACAATCAACTCAATATAGGGTATTACTAACCCCATCTCTATTGAGTTACACTAGAGAGCCGAGGTTATCACTAAACCAATAGCTCTGATACCAAGTTGTAACGTCACACTTTTCCGTACAATTTAAGCTGACATTTAGCTACTACAGTCAACCCCAATTATACATAAAAGCAGAAAGTTAAGAGAAAGAAAATAGAGGATGAGAGAGAAAGAAACAAATAATAAAATAGAAGAAAGAAGAAGAACATCAGAATATCACAGTGGAACGAATAAAATATAATATATATGAAATTATCTTACACAAAAGAAAATCCTATATACATACCAATCATCAGAGTACAACAATATCAAATACAGCGGAACAAATTTAAATAACTAACGGTGAAGCCTCCTACTTCCAGCGCCTGAAACTCCGAGCAAGAACTAACCTGGAAAATATGTTCGGTCTGACCCAAACACATTTTGAAGCAAAGCAAAAACACCCGGATCAGTCTGGAATACTTTCAGTGCTAAATTCACATCAAACAATCGGCTTAACTTTAGAAAAATCCTTTGAAAGAAAAGGACAATAGTAAGACCAGCCCACACATAAATACAGATGGTTTTTACCTTACTTTAACCCAAAACATTTTAATATATCAAAATCCAGTGATATTATAATAGTGTCTATCAAGTAAAAAATAAATTACCAAGTAGCAGAACACTTGCATCTCACGTTTTACATATTTAATATAAAATCAAAAACCGCATGGCGCTTATTGGAGATTGGATTCCAACTACGGCAAGGTATGGGACCACCTTTCCGATCAGTGTACTCTAGAGGGATATACACTAGGGTTAAACAAGAACATCTTGTAACCCAGGCTTAACATGAACGGTCACTCTTTAGCTTGAGTGGACCGAATGTATTATCACCCATCGATGGGAGATAACCACCGCTCCCACGGGAGAGCATCGAAAGATTAAAGAAGGAAATCGAATCTCTAGATGGTGATAATACACCATGCTTGGGAATGACCCAACTAGCCATGCGACCTACCCCATTTTTACAATTTCCCGGTTGATGAGGCTTGAGGTCACGTTTTACCTTATTGAACATCACACTATATTCACTTTGAATGCAACATCGTCAAATCCGTCAAATCACTAATTGATGTCCACAAATATACTCTGGGTTTTAAGCAAGAGAATTTCTCCGCCACCAAACTAGGTATATTTGTAAAAACCAACGTACGTGAGTTCTCCGGAAATACTTTGTCCGACATTCGTCCATACAAGCCATCCAGGAACCAGATGAACCAAAGGCGCCCTCCTACTGCATCCTAGGAATCACCCTACAGATTAGTGGCGAGTAGTCTTTGCAAATCTGTGGATTTCAATCACGACAGAACCAAAGTATATCTTTGGTTGTAGACCAGAGATTTAAGTAGTTTTTCCTTTTATGAATACTCACGGTCTTCGATGCTCCATCTTTATTGAAACGACCTAAACTTCCCCTTTCGGGAAAGCCTGGATTGAGTTGAGAACAGGACACATCAGAACACAAACAACAGAACGTTTCATTGTTATTACAACAATTTACATCAGAGTACAAGAATATTCCAGAGTATGAATCATTATACAACAAAAAAAATATCAGAGATTTAAAATACAAAGCAGCGGAAAATAATACATAAGTATAATGCGTAGCGGAAAATAACAACTGACACAACTGAAAGAGATATACCGATACAAAGCTGTCAGAATATAGCACCAGCTGTAATCCAGGATCCTATGAATATAAGATCTGCAAAACCAAAACTACTAGCTGCCCATGTGGAAAATATGGGAACCCAGAGTTTGGGAAGGAACAATAAACTCCAGGTAAGTCATGAGACTGGTATGTGAACTCAAAATAGTTAATAATTTGATTTTAAAGTTAGGTAAATCAAGGTACCACGCCGTTTTACCCCAAAGAATACCAGTGCATAAATAAACAATGCAATGCTAATTGAAGAAAAATGAAGCTATATAAGACTTAGGTCCCATCACACAATGCAACGCAAGCCGAAGTATAGAGTTTTACCTTATAATAGCCAAATATGCTTGGTACGCGAAATTTCTCTTTTATTATTACTGTAAGTGTATAGTGTAGAAATCAATTTCGAAAGTCAATGTATCAATCATAGACGACATGAGCGCCCCATCCCACTATGTCGCCATATATAGGTTTATAATCAAAACCGCAAAGCTCGTATTGGAAAGTTGGATTTCCATCATGATGGCTCCTGGTTCGAAAGATCTATCGTGTAGTGCAATGCACAACATCTTACGTCCGAGCTAGAGAAAACACCGTAATGCACATCCGCACTATATCTAGGATATCGAGTATCTCCGTGACTTATGTACCGTGCAAGAGAAAGCACCGCTTACTCTATCCATCTGGGAATCGGGAGGTGTGCCCTATCGCTCTGAGCATGGAGCGACCACACTCAGCTCATCTCGGTCGACCGAATCCATCCTCGTATCGAAAGCATACTGACCTGACCATCAGTTCACCATCATACCGGGGTGTGAGGCTCGCGAAGTCACGTTACACAAAGCTATGCTAATTAAAGCTATGCTTTGATCGTCATCCACAAGACTCTGCTTTTCAACAAAAGCCTTGATCAATGCATCTCAGCATGCAACATTGTCAATCCATACCATACCATTGATTTCTGCTAATGTATAACCTCTGAGCTCATACGTCTCAGAGAAGGGTGTTAAGCAAGAGAATAAATTCTCTGCCACCAAATAGATATATATTAGCAGAGATCAACGAATACAGCATAAAGGAATACAACGTCAGACATACCATCCATTTATAAGTCCGTTCTGGGTTTGAACGAAACCGGAGGCACCTTAATCCTTGTCCCATATGTCCAATATGGGAGAGAGGCCCTCGCATATCCGAACAATCAACAAGTACGTCCGGACGGCTACCATTATACCCCCTTCAAGGTAGCTACTCTAATCATGGACATTAGTAGCAACTCATCCATTTGATGTGAAGATCGTCGGTCTTGCACCGTCTTCAATCTCTTCGACTGTTAGTCGTCGTATTCATTATTCAGAATGGGTTAAACCCGGTCTTTCCGAATAACTCGCGTAATTTATAATCAGGTGCTATAAAAATACATCCTACGCCTCGTTCCAATTCAAAATATTCTTTTATTAAAATATTCACATTTTTAGGGAAAGGTTCCCATTAATTTTATCAAAGATAAATTCTTTTAAATTTATTCTTATTAATCTCAAAAATCATTACTTAATGATTATTCAAGCTTAAGAATTTAACCTTATCTTTAAGTGGGTTAGAGAACTAATGTTTTTTAAAAACATTCTTCACGATCAACCCAAATCTTCTTCCATTAACTATGGAATCTTCACGGAAATCATAACGGTGTATAATCGATATAAATTCCCGTATCAGACTAATAATACAAATGGAATAGCGGTAATGCCTTTTAAATTCCATATATAGTATCGGTCTTCATTCACAGGAGCTCATCTCGATTATTACCAAATTAAGTTCCATTCAATCCCAATTTAATACATTAAACTGGAAAACTTTATTTTGGAAAATTTCCATTAAATCTTAATAAAAGATTATAAATTCCAAATCAGATTCTTCACTGTTAATTGGGTTAAAGAACAAATGTTATTTAAAACATTGTTCACAATAAACCCAAAAATCCAATTCTTTTATTCAATTCCAATTAAATATTAATTGGTAAAATTTCCTAAATCTTAATTAAAAGATTTATTATTTCTAAACTGGGTTTTAAGAACAGTGTTATTAAAGATACCATTCATGACGAACCCAAAATCCCATTTGATATTAAATATAAGGTTCCGAATAAAAATTATATTGGCTTATATTCAATATCGAATTCTGAAACCAACAAATATTGTATTGGGAATAACGATATATATATATATATATATATTGTTAGACCAAAATCTGGGCATAACACCCAAATGCAGATCACAGATCACAGAATGCAAAAAATGATAAATAAGAGGAGACACACGAAGTTTTTATAGTGGTTCGGCTGTAGATGTAGCCTACGTCCACTTTATAATCTTATTGTTATACTGGCAGATTACAAGAATCAGTTATATGCAGACACACAATCCGTGTGTTAATTGAGATTACAGGAGGAGAATTTATGTGTAGAAAGGTGCAAAGTCCTTGCAATCGGTAATGGCAGAGGCTATCTAGATGTATGAGAAAGTTTCGGCCAAAAAGTCAGAGAGAAAAAATCCCCTTAAAATTCCATGTAGAGGTGTATTTATAGCTGTAGGAGAGCTTCTGGGAAGACTGGTTCGTGATGGGGTACGTGGCACCCGATCCAGAAAAGTAGGAGAAAGATTTGGCATGAGAACAAGTCAAAACAGTGCGTGTATCAGCAGGTGAAGGGGTTGGTTCATGGGATCGGATCGTGATATGGGCTCCACGAACCGAGGTCTGATCATGAGCTATATGGTGAAGCTGGTGTGTCACGAGCGGGTCGTGATCAGGTGGTGTACCACGAACCGGTCGTGGTCTGAGGGTGCGCCACGATCCGAGGGGGGCGATCTGATGAGGGGCGATCCGAGGGTGCATGAGCCATACTCCGATCGTGTGACGCTTCGTTGCTTTATCCAGGAAATTGCCAGATTACACCAGTTTACGGAAACAGGTATAACTTTCAAACCGTAAGTCCGATTGAGCCAAACCAAAGCTCAAACTGAAGCTAATTCAGAGATCTACAAGACTTACCGAGCTCAGCTCCGTAATCATTGTTTTCGGGCCCAGAAAAGGTCATATGGTAGGAGTTCCGGGCCTTTCTTTGTTCGTGATGCGACTTTGACCCAATCGCTGCTTATCTTATGATGTTGTTCTCCATATCCGAGCGCGATGCTATCCAGATATTCAATGTGACAGCTTTTACCAAAAAGTGTGTCAACATATATCTTCCAAATTCCTCACAATATTCGTATAATAATGGAATCCAATATCGAAATATTCCGAAGATAATTTACACTCAAATCCATTCCAATTTATTCTTTGGAAAATCTGGTTATTTTTAAGCCATTTTCAAATCCAATTTATTTATTTCTAAAAATAATTAAATTATTATTCTAGTTATTAACTAGTTATAAACATTTCATTTTGAAAAAATATATTTTTATCTTTTCAACACTGGAATTTTTCATCAAAAATCTTTCTAAACCATTTATTATAATTCTACATAATTTTTCCATATTTTTAATAATTTTATTATCGCCCGTATAGTCGGTTTGCAATAACGGCCACCGAACTGCATCCATAGCGACTTTTTCTAAAATTTATTTGGACATATCTCCAATCTAACCGTTAGATTTCAAATCTCTTATATTCAGTGGAATTTTCTTTTCGATACAAACCCAACGGTTCCAATTTTAGGAGAATCTGACGGTCGGATCTCCCGTTACAACAAATTGAAGTAAATGGTCGAAATTCGCGAGCGGTTGCGGCGCGACCCATTCTATTCAGGCCATTATATATATAATATATATATATTATATATATTTCATCAATTTCTATTTAAAACGTGTTTTATAAAATATTTATTTATTTATTCGTTTTAAAACGATTTCAACTTCATTTTCAATCTTATATCAAAATTGAATATTCTATATCTTTATCATATAAAAATGATAATATATTCTACTTTGCTATCATGTAAATGATTAACATTTTAATAAACAAAACATGCATTAATAAATGATCATTTTCTACATTATTATTATGTAAATGATTTACATTTTAATTTACAAAATCTCTTTAATGAAACAAACATAAAATAAAAATATAATTTTTTTATTGTCTAATCTTTTTATTTAACATGATTCTTTTTAATGATTTCATAATACAAACAAAATGTAATTTTCATTGTTTATACATTTTATTTTAAAAACATTGAATATTTTCAATCATTCCTACATACACAATAAAAATGTATATATTTATTGTGAACATATTCTATTTCAAACAATGAATATTTTTGTTTATTCATACATACAATAAAAATGTGATTTTTATTGTATAAACGTTTTCTTTTCAAAACAGTGAATATTTTATTGGTTCATACATTAAATAAAAACGATATTTAATTGTTTTAAATATTTTTATTCAACACATAAATATTTTATTCAATGCATAAATATTTTATTTCCTTTACGGAATATTATTTTGAAATATTCTTTATTTTCCAAATTGGAATGAGACCCAATCAATTACCATATAATGTTATTTATATGGATTTCATACAACACATGTATACAACAGTAATGATAAACAATCATTAAAAATTCATACGACATCCAGAGTGCAATTTACAACTGTGTAAGCATTAAAATAAATAAATAATGCTCATCACAGACTGTCAATCCGTCGATTGACATACAACTAAATATTGGGAATAATGTATGTCAAATATCATCCCAATACCCATGTGGGGTTTTCAAGCAGTTGTTTATTTATTTGTGCAGTTGGGCGATATGTAAAATTTATCATCCCAATCCATATCAGATAAACGAGTGTACATAAACAAATCGTCCGATTTGTAAATGAATATTTATTTATTTTCAAGATAATTTTTGCCTTTAATATATATACGTTAAAAATTATATTTTTAATGATAAAATGTTTTATTCAACATGTGAATATTTATTTTCCATTTCAAACCACAATCACAACATAATACAGTCCAAATAAACAATTCATGGTTTCAATCAAAGGTGTCGGGCGCTACTAAGCACCGTCTACATCCTAATATATATTTAACTGTAAAATAAATTCAGTGAGAAGGAGTTCTCACCTTTGGTTTCCACTCCGTCATTCTTATTTCTGAATTTCTGAACAGTTGGGATTTGCTCCAGCGCGTTGTATTCTTCACCGTGATTCCAACGTAATCTGTTTCACGTAGTTTGTATTAAAAATCACATTTTTAAATCGCTACTATATATATATAAATCATATTTTTAATTCGCTCCATATATAAAAATCATATTTTTATAATCCATTCATATCTTTTATATAATATAAAAAATCCAATTTTTCTATATAGTGAAGAAAAGTCACATTTTTCTATACAATGAAAAATCATATTTTTATATACAATGAAAAATCCCATTTTTCTATAAGCTGTATATATAAAGATTACATTTTTAAACTGTTTAATATATTTTTAAAAATTCCTATTTTAATTTCAAAGTTATTTCTATAGAAATCCATGTTTTTAAAATAAAGTATTTATAAGAAAAATCAATTTCTATAACATTATATATATATATTAAAAATCTCATTTTTAACAAGGTTATTTTATTTAACAAAACCAATGCTATTTTTATTTAGTAAAATCATTGCTATTTTTATTTAACAAAATCATAGCTATTTTTATTTAACAAAATCATTGCTATTTCTATTTAACAAAATCATTGCTATTTCATATATTTAGAAATCTTGTTTTTATTTCTAAAAAATATATTTATATTTCTAAAAATAATGCTAATTTCATTTTAAAGGTAATCCTATTTCATATATTTTAAAAGTAATGTTATTTATATATTTTAAAGTAATGTTATTTATATATTTTAAAACAATACTAATTATATTTTCAAAACCATATTTTTACATCATACTTTTATATTTTATTTTAATTATAAATCCAGATCTTTAAAAGAAACGTCAATTTATTTAAAATCTGAAAATAAAACAATGTTATAAAAAAGACTCACTGTTTTCAGTTCTGATCGGTTCTATGTTGTAGTGCTCTTCAAGACGGTTCCAACGCAAGTTGTTTCATGGAATTCTGTATTCGTTTGGAGAAGATATGACATTTAATACCTTAATGACATAATTAAATTTAATTACAACACTTAACCCTTTCATCCCCTTTACATCGTCTTCTACAGGCAAAACAGAAACCCTCGACGACTTCTGAACCCCACCGCGCATACCCAATCCAACATCCAGACGTCGATCTGCTATGACCACCCCCTTCGCCTTGAAATGCTCCACCACCGCCCATGATTCAGGTAAACTCGGTGGGCCCCTTTAGCCTGAAATTGCATGCGAAAGTAGCATATTTAGGCTTCGATTTCTCTTAATTCATGAAGCAATTAAAGATCATGACCGTTGATTTGAAGGATCTCACATTACTCTTCGGTTTTGTCTTTGGAAGATTGGAAAATCGCTGAACTGATTTGGAGGAAACGAGGATTAAAATCTGGAAGAATCTGGCCATCGGTAGTAATGGGTGGCGGTGCTCAGAAATGGTAGCGGGTTAGGCCTTGAGGAAGAACTGGGACTCTTGATAATAAAATATATTAATTTTTAATTAAACAATTTCTCCAATGTAAAATTAAACGCTTCGAACTCCAAATCAAGCCCAACGACTATCGCCCCTAGCTAAATACCCCCATTCCGGACACAATGGAATATGTTTCGTAAGCCCATTTGACTGTTTTAGTCTGTTTTTCATTGAATTAAAATATAAAACATTTAATATAAAATTTAAACATACATTTTAATTTACCGGGCCACATACTAACTCCAAAAATTCTCGAAAAATAAATCTAGCTATGTTTTGACGATATGGTCCTAACAAAACTAGTTTCATCCAATTTGGAGACCGTTTGAAAAATGGTCATTTTCTGGTCGATCCAATTCAAACTAAAATTAACAAAACATGTTTTCTTTTGCGGCACTCACATATTAATTCCAAAAATTATGAAAATTGGAATCTAACAATAATTTGACATTCTAAATCCAACCAAAGTGGTCTCGTCGAAAACGGAGGTCATTTGCAAAATGGTTATTTTTAATGGCTATATATTATAATAAATTCCATTGCGACTATTATGAATTTTAAACTGGACATAACTTTTTATTCCCGTTATGAAATCTGGATTTTTCACATTTGTTGGAAAGATATTTTAAACAGATTCTAATATTTCTGGTTTTACTGAAATCCGATTTATTTTGAATCTAGTACATTCAATTGAAATTTGAAATCGAACTTTCGAACTATCGCACCATTTCAAGTTCTTTTTATAATTAAAATAAATTTATTCATTCTAACTTCAATTTAAATAAATTTTTAATTGTTATTATTTAAAATAAATCATTTAAATATTCAAAATCCTTTAAATTGCTAAAATAAAATTTTTAAATTTGTTCGGATTTTCCGGGTTATTACAATCTCCTCCACTTAAAATCTTTTCGTCCTCGAAAAGTAACGGAGCTGAAAGTTGTTTAGCTAACCAACTCAACTTCCATTCTGGCTTTTATTCTTCAACTTTCAGTTTCTAAGAATTTTCTAATATCTCAAAATTTTGGCTAACACCCTAAATTTTCAAAAAAATTCGCCATAACCTCCTTTGTACGGGTTGACATTTAAAACTGCAACTTGCCTCACAGGGCCCTCATCAATCCAAAAGAAAAAGAAAAAGCCAAGCGGCTAGTTAATCGGCTCATAAAATCATCAAACCAAAACAAAACAGTAAATACGTACCTATTTGTCGGGCATACAATTTTATTCCTCTTCTTAGCTTTCATGCTATGACCTGTTCATTATATACATGGTCAAGTATGCAATTCCAATAAATTTTCAATTCAGTTCAATATTTGATTCGATTTGGCTAAATTTATCATTTATTCTCATATTGGTTAAATTAATTATCATTCCAATGTTTTAGTTAGTTAAACTAATTATCAAAGATCCCAACCAGCAATCAATTAGTTAGTTAAATTTTCAAACAAATATCTTTCTATATATATATATATTCGAAAATCATATTTTTGATTCCAAATCACAACGATAACCCTATCTAGTTTTGGTTCTCACACCAGTCGATTGGAAACATATAGATATACCACTTTCAAAACTCGGACATAAGCTCTAATGATGATGCCTCATCATCAGAATCATCTTCGGGCGATAAGAGTGTGATTCCATATCTATCAAGTATCCGAGGCTTCGAATACACGTTAATTACGCATATATTCAAAATCTTCATATACTCGATTGTCCAAATTAAAATATAATAATATAATCAAATACATATTTAAGATAAAATTTTCAAAACTAAATTTGTTTCCATTCTTATTTTAAAAATAACACTCTTCACACTCGTTCTAGGATACTGCTGATCCTATCTCTAACGAGTCATTCTATGTGGATATTACTAATCCAATCTCTGATGAATTCTTTTATTTGGTTCTAATGTGTCTTGTTCTCGAGCTCTATAAACCAAAGCTATGATACCACGCTGAAACGACCCAAACTTCCCCTTTCGGGAAAGCCCGGATTGAGTTGAGAACACGACACACCAGAACACAAACAACAGAACATTTCATTGTTATTACAACAATTTACATCAGACGTACAAGAATATTCCAGAGTATGAATAATTATACAACAGAAAAATATCAGAGATTTAAAATACAAAGCAGCGGAAAATAATACATAAGTATAATGCATAGCGGAAAATAACAACTGACACAACTAAAAGAGATATACGGATATAAAGCTTTTCGAATATAGCTCCAGCTGTAATCCAGGATCCTGTGAATATAATATCTGCAAAACCAAAACTACTCACTACCCGTGTGGAAAATATGGGCAGCCAGAGTTTAGGAAGGAACAATAAACTCCAGGTCAGCCATGGGATTGGTATGATAACTCAAAACAGTTATTAATTTGATTTTAAAGTTAGGTAAATCAAGGGACTATGCCGTATAACACGGAATGATTTTACCCCTAAGTATACCAGTGCATAAATAAACAACGCAATGCTAATTAAAGAAAAATGAAGCTATTATAAGACTCAGGTCCCATCACACAATGCAATGCAAGTCAGAGGATAGAGTTTTACCTTATAATACCCAAATATGCTTGGTACGCGAAATTTCTCTTTTATTATTACTATAAGTGTATAGTGTAGAAATCAATTTCGAAAGTAAACGTATCAATCATAGATGGCATGGGCGCCCCATCCCACCATGTCGCCATATATAGGTTTACAATCAAAACCGCAAAGCTCGTATTGGAAAGTTGGATTTCCATCATGATGGCTCCTGATTCGAAAGATCTATCGCGCAGTGCAATACACAACGGCTTACGTCCCAATTAGATAAAACACCGTAATGCACATCCGCACTATATCTAGGATATTGAGTATCTCCACGACTTACGTCCCGTGCATGAGAAAACGCCGCTTACTCTATCCATCTAGGAATCGGGGGGTGTGCTCTATCCCTCTGAGCGTGGAGCGACCACACTCAGCTCATCTCGGTTGACCGAATCCATCCTCATATCGAAAGCATACTGACCTGACCATAAATTCATCATCATACCGGGGTGGGAAGCTCGCGAAGTCACGTTACACAAAGCTATGCTAATTAAAGCTATGCTTTGATCATCATCCACAAGGATCTGCTTTTCAATTAAAGCCTTGATCAGTGCATCTCAGCATGCCACATTGTCAACCCATACCATACCATTGATTTCTACCAATATATAACCTCTGAGTTCATACGTCTCAGAGAAGGTTATTAAGCAAGAGAATAAATTCTCCGCCACCAAACAGAATACAACATAAAGGAATACAATGTCAGACATACCATCCATTTACAAGTCCGTTCTGGGTCTGAACGAAACTTGAGGCACCTTTATCCTCGTCCCGTATGTCCAATACAGGAGAGAGGCCCTCGCATATCCGAACAATCAACAAGTACATCCGGACGGCTACCACTGTAGCCCCTTCAAGGTAGCTACTCCAATCATGGGCTTCAGTAGCAACTCATCCATTCGATGTGAAGATCGTCGGTCTTGCACCGTCTTCTATTGTTAGTCATCGTATTCATTATTCAGAATGGGTTAAACCCGGTCTTTCCAAATAACTCGCGTAATTTATAATCAGGTGCTATAAAAACACATCCTACGCCTCATTCCAATTCAAAATATTCTTTTACTAAAATATTCACATTTTTAGGGAAAGGCTCCCATTAATTTTATCAAAGTTAAATTCTTTTAAATTTATTCTTTTTAATCTCAAAAATCATTACTTAATGATTATTCAAGCTTAAGAATTTAAATTTATCTTTAAGTGGGTTAGAGAACTAATGTTTTTTAAAAACGTTCTTCACGATCAACCCAAATCGTCTTCCATTAACTATGGAATCTTCACGGAAATCATAACGGTGTATAATTGATATAAATTCCTGTATCAGACTAATAATATAAATGGAATAACGACAATGCCTTTTAAATTCCATATATACTTCGGTCTTCACTCACAGGAGCTCATCTCGATTATTACCAAATCGAATTCCATTCAATTCCAATTTAATATATTAAATTTGAAAACTTTATTTTGGAAAATTTCCATTAAATCTTAATAAAAGATTATAAATTCCAAGTCATATTCTTCACTGTTAATTGGGTTAAAGAACAAATGTTATTTAAAACATTGTTCACAATAAACCCAAAAATCCAATTCTTTTATTCAATTCCAATTAAATATTAATTGGTAAAATTTCCTAAATCTTAATTAAAAGATTTATTATTTCTAAACTGGATTTAAGAACAGTGTTATTAAAGACACCAGTCATGACGAACCCAAAATCCCATTTGATATTAAATATAAGGTTTTGAATAAAAATTATATCGGCTTATATTCAATATCAAATTCTCAAACCAACAAATATTGTATTGGGAATAACGATATATATATATCTTCCAAATTCCTCACAATATTCGTATAATAATGGAATCCAATATCAAAATATTCCGAAGATAATTTCCATTCAAATCCATTCCAATTTATTCTTTGGAAAATTCTGGTTATTTTAAAACCATTTTCAAATCCAATTTATTTATTTCTAAAAATAATTAAATTATTGTTCTTGTTATTAACTAGTTATTAAACAGTTCATTTCAACAAAAATATATTTTTATCTTTTCAAAACTCGAATTTTTCATCAAAAATCTTTCCAAACCATTTATTATGATTTTACATAATTTTTCCAAATTTTTAATAATTTTATTATCGCCCGTACAGTCGGTTTCCAATAACGGCCACCGAACTGCATCCATAATGACTTTTTCTGAAATTTATTTGGCCATATCTCTGAATCGAACCATTAGATTTCAAATCTCTTATATTTATTGGAAAGCACTTTTCGATACGAACCCAATGGTTCTGGTTTTAGAGAATCCGAAGGTCGTATCTCTCATTACAATAAATTGAAGTTAATGGTCGAAATTCGCGATCGGTCGCTGCGCAGCACATTCTATTCTGTCCATTATATATAAAATATATATATTTCATCGATTTCTATTTAAAACGTATTTTATAAAATATTTATTTATTTATTCGTTTTAAAACGATTTCAACTTCATTTTAAATTTTATATCAAAATTGAATATTCTATATCTTTATCATATAAAAATGATAATATATTCTACTTATCTATCATGTAAATGATTTACATTTTAATAAACAAAACATGCATTAATAAATGATTATTTTCTACTTTACTATCATGTAAATGATTTACATTTTAATTTCCAAAATCTCTTTAATGAAACAAACATAAAATAAAAATATTTTTTTTTATTGTCTAATCTTTTTATTTAACATGATTCTTTTTAATGATTTCATAATACAAACAAAATGTAATTTTCATTGTTTAAACATTTTATTTTAAAAACATTGAATATTTTCAATCGATCCTACATACACAATAAAAATTTATATTTTTGTTGTGAACATATTCTATTTCAAACAATGAATATTTTTGTTTATTCATACATACAATAAAAATGTGATTTTCATTGTATAAACATTTTCTTTTCAAAACAATGAATATTTTATTGGTATCATACATTCAATGAAAATGATATTTTTATTATTTTAAATATTTTTATTCAAAACATAAATATTTTATTCAACGCATAAATATTTTATATTTTTTACGGAATATTATTTAAAAATATTCTTTATTTACCAAATTGGAATGAGACGCAATCAATTACCATATAATGTTATTTATATGGATTTCATACAACGCATGTATACAACAATAATGATAAACAATATTTAAAAATTCATACGATATGCAGAGTGCAATTTACAACTGTGTGAGCATTAAAATAAATAAATAACGCTCATCACAGACTGTCAATCCATCGATTGACATACAACTAAATATTGGGAATAGTGTATGTCAAATATCATCCTAATACCCATATGGGGTTTTCAAACAACAGTTTATTTATTTGTGTAGTTGGGCGATATGTAAAATTTATCGTCCCAATCCATATTAGATAAATGGGTGTACATAAACAAATCGTCCGATTTGTAAATGAATATTTATTTCTTTTCAAGATAATTTTATGCCGTTCATATATATACGTTAAAAATTATATTTTTAACGATAAAATATTTTATTCAACATATGAATATTTATTTTCCATTTCACACCACAATCACAACACAATATAGTCCAAACAAACAATTCATGGTTTCAATCAAAGGTGTCGGGTGCTACTAAGCACCGTCTGCATCCTAATATATATTTAACTGTAAAGTAAATAGAGTGAGAAGGAGTTCCCACCTTTGGTTTCCACTCCGTCATTCTTATTTATGAATTTCTGAACAGTTTGGATTTGCTCCTGTTAGATCCAAATTTGGCTCTAACACCCAAATTGTCTGAATTTGCTGAGATTAATGACTAGACAATAAAGAAAATAGTGAAAACACACCAAATTTATTGTGGTTCGGTGTTAAAGAGCCTACGTCCACTTTATATGTCTTTGATTATACGTTAAATGCAAGTACGATCAATGGTTTCTCTCAATCTCACTATTACAATGATGATTCACTCAGTAATTTCGTAATAATACTGATAAAAAATAATGGAGGAGCAACAATGGTGGTAACAACTCTCAGAATTGCCAAAAGATCCTAAAAAATGCCAAGTATGGGGCTATTTATAGGTGATATCTGAAGGCGGTTCATGAGGACATGTGACATGGATCCCGAGGTTCTAGGACTGGTTCATGGTTTGATGGAGAAATGGTCAATGTGACAGTTATGGACAGGTGTCCCCAGATCATGGGTTCACGGCTCGTGGAGGACTAGGTTTTGGCTTACATTTCTTGGTTGTTGGGTTGGCTCGTGACTTTATACCACGAGAGGGTCGTGGTGTTCCTCACGAGCGAGTTGAAGCAAGGAATCACGAGCGGTTCGAGATAGAGAGGCCACGAGCGGGTCGTAGTGGAGTAACCACGAACGGGTTATGGTACCTCACGAGCCGAGACTAATCTGTCTTGAGCTTTGATCCATTTGTCTTTCTCCATTTATGTATAAATAATTGTTTTCTTGGTGGCTTGGTCCAAAAGCTAGCCAACATTTTGCCCCCTCGAAGTACGTTTTATCAGGGATGGAACACGCTTCGAAACTGCTAGACTTATCCTTTCATGAAATGATGCGGATCGATAGTCACATCCGTGTATAACGTCGCACTATTTCAAATGGTTACGCCCTTTGAAGAGTATAAATATCAGTCCAGATTTCCAATTATTTCTCCGTTCATTGGTTAATTTCCATCTTCTAAACTCCAGAGTATATCGCGATCAACTTGTCAGGTACGTTTTAAATCCCATGAGTATTTCCATATCTTTTATTCTGTAATGACCCGCATTTTTAGCTGTCGAATAATTAATTAATTTAATTATTAATTATCGATTTAACGATATCAATAACTGGAATTAAATAATATTTATTTTAAATTAATATAAATAATAGAAAGAAAAAAATATTTCCGGAATAATCGGAAATAACAGAATTCATGATATGGTGTGAATTGGACGATATAAAATATATAATTCAGTTTATATTGAACTATATTGACGAATATATTATTTAAACGAAGTTTGAACGTATAATTATATTATAATGAAAATCGAGCTCGAAATGGCACGGCAGTTCGCTATTTGGCGATTTGAACTTCAACTGGATATACAGGGTCTGTTTTAAATCGGATTTCTGTGAAACAAGAAATGTTAGGAGCTGGTGAAGTACATTTTTCTAGTGGAAGAGAAAAATCGGGATTTCATCGTGTAGATTTTGATTTATGTCCAAATCAAATTTTAGAAAAGTCGTTGTGGAATTCCTTTATAATTTATAACGATTTATTTATATTTATAAAAGGAATTTCATTATAAATCGAATATCAATTTAATCGGGATTTGAAATATCGAGTTAGAAATTCATATAGGATTATACTTAAGCTGTATGATATTCTGTTGTGAATATATACAAAAATATTTATTTATAAATATTAAATTTAATTGTTTTTAAATATATGTATACATTTAAAACAGTTATTTAGAGCTTTAAAAATAGCCAGTTTTGCAAATGACCTCAGAATTCGACGAAACTAATTTTGTTGGATCCGCAATGTTAACTTATTGTTAGATTTTAATTTCCGAGATTTTTGAAGTCTGTATGTAGCCGTACCAATTTTTAATGTGGAAAACAGTTGATATTTTGACAGTTAAAAATATGCTGTGTGAGCAAACGGAGTCAGAATTCGACGAAACCAGTTTCGTTGGGACCGTAATGTCGAACTATAGCTACATGACCATTGTCATGATTTTTGAATATCGCGTGTGATCACACGAACTTTTAGAAGGCGAAATGAATATTAAAAAAAATCTAAGTATTGGTGAACCAAAACTTGCCACCTACTCTTTGTTTCAACCACACAAGATTTTCATTCCCCTTATAAAATCAAATACTTCAAGCCGCCATCAGATAATGAAACCGTAAGAAGAGAAATCCAAAAGGAAAATCAAAAGAAATACAAAACAATTTCTATAAATCGTTTTATATATATGAATGGACTCAAGGGACCTTCTTCTACATTATGGCAGGCATCTTTTCGGGTTCGAAGACGATAGTGGAGTTAGTCTGTAGCTAGCGTTAACTAAGGTTGTGGTTCTGGCGAGATTTAAGTGTTAATTCGAAATTTGGGTACCGTAGTTCGATTGAGGAGGTCGAATGGAGATGTGTGTGTAAATTCTGGTGGTATCGGGGGTGAAAACTGTCGCACCTTGCCTGTACACGAGCCGCGAGATCTGGAGAACGCGAGGCGCTCTCCTCGTTCGAGCTTGGTGTTGTGAGTATCAGTTGAAAGGGAAAGCGATGGAGAGGTGAATGGTGGTTTTTGTTTTTGATTCGGTGGTGAATGTCGTGGAGGATAAGTGGAGTTGGAGAGCAGACCGTGGCCATTTCGTGACCTGTAGATATTGGGGAAGAAGTAGTAGACGCGGGTTTGGGCTGGAGGGGATAGTTGGGCTAAGGGATATGGTAAAGGCCCGATTTTTTTAATAGTTTAAGTTTATTTTAAATTAAATAGTTTGTTAACATTGTAAAATTCATAACTTGTCCGTCTGATATCAGAATTCAGCGAAACAATATCCGTTAGGATCGTATGGACGGACACTACCCAATGGAACTGACCGGGAGTGGATTGGAGTCCGTTACAATTTATAGCAAAATAAATTGTCTGTCTGAATCAAGCGATGGTTATCGTTATTAACGATGATCGCCCAATGTGAGTAAAACTCACCAACTCTGAACAGTTATATTTTGATAACGTATTTTTAGAACTGTTAATCATCTGTTGATTGTTGTGTGTTAACCGTTTCGTCGAATTGCTGGTGTATTGGTTGAAAATATAGATAACGATACATATATAAATCGTTATTCAAATATTGATTCTTTTTAGCAGAATATTTCATAGTGAAATGAAATCGATGTTAATTATATTGTTTAACTTCTGTGATGCAAGGAAATTGTAACAACCCGTATTTTTAATAACATGTTATAATGTAAATCAAGGCAGAATTGAATTCTAAATTCTGAATCAAGGGAAACGGGCTTTGCCATTGCGTTCGTCTCGGAAAAATACGCGAAATAGAGTCCGAGTTTTCGAAAAACGGAGTCCGTATGACCAAGTTATGGCCCAATGAAGTTTTCAGAAAATTCCAAGCCTGAAAACAGTTCAAATTCGAATTCAGATTCGAATTGCAACCAAGGAAGAAAGGGCGGGAATTTTCCCCGCCCCAGGCAGGGTCAACACAGGGGTCGACACCAGTGTCGACCCCCCCCCAATGGGTCGACACCCATGTCGACCCAGGGGTCGACCCCCTCGGTCGGACCAGTTTTTCTGGTGCACCATTTGTGACAAGTGAGTCTTGCTCTAGAAGTTTCTGACGGGATTTGACGGACCTGATGTGTTTTAGGGTTAATCCTATGGTCTAAACTAACCTAATCACCTATAAAAAGACCCTAATACCTAGCCTAAGTCATCATAAATCATTCCTACAACTAAGTGCTGCCAAAATGTTTAATCATGGCCTCCACCCTCTTGTCATAGCCTCCATCTTCATTCATATGAGAGTTCCTAAGCTTGTTTGAGAGTTTCTAAGCTTGATTTAAGGCCAAAGTTCAATATTTCTTCATCAAAGCAAGGATCTTTTGCTTGTTTCTCAAGGGTTTTCATTGGAGCTTATCATTTGGGAGTGTTTAGAGTTGCTAGTGGCTTCGTCTCAATCTTATTTATATTTTTTATAAGTCTTCATAGCATTGTAAGCCCTATACTACTCTTAGATTCTAACTATGAAGTTAATATGACATGTTGCAAGTCGAGTTTGGGCCTAAGTATGATATGTGCTTTGATCTTAGCATGTTATGCATAAACATATTCTATGCATGTTTGTAAAGCTATCACCTTTGCCTTATGCATAGAAAGCTATGACCTTTGATTTGAAATGTTGCATTATGCAACATGAGAACTCTCATAACCTTTATGATAACTTGCATATAATGTTATATGCGAACTTCTAGCCTCCATCCTATGTCATTTATGATCATGTTTCACCTATTTGCTTAAGTTGATATTATGCATGTTTTGAGGCCCATGATGTAATATGCAAGTTTATGAACATACTTATGCCTCATATGCCACCATGTTTACCTTGTGGCCAACCTTATTACCTTATGCCCCTTTTGTCATTCTTTTGCCAAGTTCCCTCTTTTGATCTATGTTATGTTATGCGAAACGTACATGCGATGGGAATACGTTGGGTTTGGGTAATATTAATGACATGAAAACATGGTTTTAAAATATGACATGAACATTGACTTGTGATTATGTTTGTAAACATAATGATGGACATGACACTTAGAAAATATGAGTGTGGCCAACTCGAGGTTGGGTTGAGTTTGTAGCATAAATCTACCCGAAACCGACCGGCTTAACTAGTGGCTACGAACAATAGGACCCAATGTGAGTAGTTGGTCATGTTGTGCTTAAACCCGAGGTTAGACTAAGTTGTGGTGTAAAGCTACCCGGACCCGCCCGCCTTAACTAGTAACCACAACAAGGTCTAATGTGAGAGGTTGGGTGCATTAAATTAATTAATGCCACATGGTAGGGTCAAATCATGGACCACTTGAATATACTTAACCACATGAACATGATGGGTTGATAGGGTTAAGTCAACATGGACACACTTAACCAACCCAAAGCTTAGTTGGATAGGGTTAAGTCGTGAACCTTTTTGGGAACACTTAACCAACTTGATACATGGTTTGGACGGGGTTAACCACACTTAACGCACTAGAAACCCTAGTTACGCGGTCCTTCTCAGCAGTAACCCACTAGGGAGTATCGGATACCCTAGGGACTAGGCTAGGGTGGGGCACGATTACTGGGCTGGAGTGTAAGCGACCAAAAAGACGGCAAAAGTAGGTGCGCCATAGTAGATTCCGACGGACCATGGTCGTGCACATTGTCCGGGGATGAAAGACAGACTTGGGCACCAGTAGGTTTTGACTGTGCGTGCTTGTTTCGTGTCAGTGGTTGACACCCTAGGGCCGGATACACCCTAGGGTGGACCTAGCACAGTCGACTACATTTCATGTTTGGGCCGTATGACACCGACACTTGACGAGTTAGGCTTATAGGGAGCCGATCGACTAGACCGAGTAGTTGGACCTCGATTTAGGTCATCTCGTGATGTGGGCCAGCTTTGGGCCAAGGGATCATTTCTTGATTATACTTGACATGAATGGGAATACTAGTACACACCTGGTGCAACTTAACCTTGTATATGCGATGCCACACTTGATCTATCTTGTTAACTTTTCACCATGCCAATTATCACCCTACACCTCATCTCTGTTTTACATGCTCAGTTAACTTTATTAGTTTTTATACTAATAGTAGATAGGACTTACCAGTCTTTTTGACTGACCCGTTTTCTTTCGCCTCTTTTCTTCCGTTCCCCCCCAGGTTTGCAGGGTGGGAACACTCATACCTAGCTGGATCTTTAGCTGCTTTTCTGGATAGCTCACGTATGGTTTGAGCATGCTATGGCCTTATGCTACTTTGGGGATAGTTACTTTATGTTTCTTTTTCAGTTTTCAGTTTATGTTCTAGACTTTGTTTTATGGGAAAATAATGACCAAGTACTTTGATGTAACTTGACTATGGTTTTGAAATGCTAGTTTTATTCGCTGCTTTACTACTCTGTTTTACTTATATGTTCTGTCTTGTGATATCTGCATGCATGTTTACCTTGTTTAACGCCCCTCCAAAGCTAGTGTCCTTGCAAGAGTGACCCTGGCGGAGGTGGGGTGTTACATTTGGTATCAGAGCATAAGGTTTACAAGATTTGAGCAAAAGGTTTTTAAAACTTACCTTTTGAAAAACTATTTTCAAAACCAATTAAGTATTTTCCAAGAAAAGTCTAGTTATTTTAAAAGGCTATTCCCCAAAAGCCATTAGCACTATCCTTCGTTTCCTCGTTCTGAATCTATCTTTTTCTTTTTCAGTATGGCTGATCTTAACCTTCCCGAGGGAGTGACCATTCCCGGATGGTTCCGGAGGTACTTGGAAGCTAGGGCCAACGATGTGGGCCCAGCAAACACCCCAACCGTAACTGAGGTCCCTCCTCCTCCTCCTCCTCAGAATCCACAAGCAGATTTCGCTAAGGTTTGCAAAGACTTTAAGGCAATGGGTGGCAAGAATTTTATTGGGACGGAGACTTTTGTGGAGGCGAGAAATTGGTTGAAAGAAACTGAGGATCTCTTCGCTATCTTTGATGTGGAAGACCATAGAAAGGTTTTATTAGCAGCATGGCTATTAAAAGAAGAAGCTGCTTATTGGTGGGAGGTCACCAATGCTACTAGACCTATAGAGACTTGGGCCGACTTTAGGACGAGGTTTGGGCTTATGTTTCTGTCATCAGCTGAGGCGAATCTGCAATTGGAGAAGTTTATATCTTTGAAACAAGGGGACATGACAGTGAGGGAGTATGTGAATAAATTTAACCAGCTTGCTCGATTCGGTTTGGACATGGTTAATACTCCCTAGAAGAAGGCTTTGCGCTTTGCACGAGGGTTGAATGAGCCATTACAAGGTTTAGCCCTATCTCATATACCCATGGGGGCCACTTTTGAAGGCCTAGTAGACATGGCATTGCTTCAAGGAGACGATAAGAATGGCAAGAAAGAAGTCAAGCCTAATGAGACCCAAGCCAAGAAGACAGACTCCAAGTGGGGAGGAAATCAGAGCAATCAGAACAACAAGAACAACAAGGGCAACAAGGCCAAGGCAAAGGACCCAAGAAAATGCAACTTATGTGGGATTGTTGGGCACATAGCCAAGGATTGCAGAAAGAAGAAGAGGAAGCGGGGTGAATGCTTTCATTGTGGAGAGACTGGACACTTTAGCAAGGATTGCCCCAAGAAGCAAGGACATGGGCAAGGGCAGAATCAGCGTGCAGGACCTTCTGGAGGGCAAGTGCATGCTCTCAACACTGCTCCAGTTCAGGACCGAGGTAGTATTTATGTAGAAAGTCTTGTTTATATTTCTGACTTTCCTGTTCGCACTTTATTTGATTCTGGCGCATCACATACCTTTATTTCGTCTGACATTGTTGAAAGTTTGCACCTAAGTACTAGTCTAGTTGAGAATCCCGTCAGTGTTTCAAATCCAATTGGGGGTTCCGCCCATTTATCTATGATTTGTGTGGATTTGAAGATTTCCATCTTGACCGTAGAATTCGCGTGTAATGCTTATGTTCTCGGGTTCACGGGATACGGGTTGATTTTGGGCATGGATTGGTTGTCCAGTTATGGAGCCATCCTCGATTGTGAGCATAGGGTAGTGAGGCTCATGACTCGCCTCGGTAATACCCTAGAAATTTCTTGTAACCCTAGAGGTCCCGTCATGTTATGTTATCTTGAATCTCTTGACTCGTCCATCGATGATCTGCAATCTATAAGGGTGGTCCGAGACTATCCAGATGTCTTTGAAGAAGTTAAGGGGTTACCCCCTAAACGAGAGATAGATTTCTGCATTTATCTAGTCGATAATGCCAAGCCAGTATCATTGCCCGTTAGGCACATGGCCCCACGAGAAAGAAGGGAGCTCAGTAAGCAAATCAAGGAGTTGCTTGAGAAGAATTTTATTAGGCGAAGCATTTCTGAATGGGGTGCTCCGGTGGTATTCGCTACTAAGGCGGATGGTTCGCTTCGTCTATGTGTTGATTATCGAGAGTTGAACAAACTGACAAAGAAGAATAGGCACCCGTTACTGAGGATTGATGATCTCTTTGACCAGCTTGTTGGTGCTTCTGTTTTCTCTCAGTTCGATCTAGCCACCGGATTCCATCAGCTTAGAGTAGCTGAGGATAGTATTGATAAGACTGCGTTTAGGACTCCAGATGGATTCTTTGAATGGCTTGTCATGCCATTCGGTTTGACTAATGCACCCGCCTACTTCGTAGATTTGATGAGTAGGGTGTTCAGGGAGTTCCTTAACAAGTTTGTTGTTGTCTTCGTGGATGATATTTTGATCTTCTCAAAGGATGAGGAAGAGCATGCCAGACATCTCAAGGAAGTGATGGATACGCTTAGAGCGCATCAGTTGAAAGCCAAGTTCTCCAAATGTCATTTTGGGAGAAGGGAAGTTCGGTTTCTTGGACATATAGTTTCTAAGCAAGGCATAGCGGTGGATCCCGCGAAAGTGGTTGCAGTTCAAGACTGGAAGACTCCTAGGAATGCAACCGAAGTAAGAAGCATTCTCGGTCTGGCGGGCTACTATAGGAAGTTCATCAGGGACTTCGCTAAGATTTCGGCCCCTCTTACAAAGTTGACAAAGAAGAACTTAGTCTTTGCATGGGACTTAGAGTGTGAGCTTGCTTTTCAAAGGCTCAAGAGGGCTCTTACCACCGCTCCAGTTTTGGCATTACCCGATGGCGGCAAGATGTTTACCGTGTACACCGATGCATGTGGCATGGGGTTAGGTGCTGTTCTGATGCAAGAGGGAAGAGTGATATGTTATGGGGGTAGGCAACTTAAAGTTCATGAGAAGAACTATCCCACTCATGATTTGGAATTGGCAGCGATCATCTTTGCTCTCAAATCCTGGCGCCACTATCTTCTAGGCGAAAGGTTTGAGTTGTATACTGATCACAAGTCACTCAAGTACCTCTTCTCGCAGAAGGATCTGAATCTAAGGCAACAAAGATGGATGGAATTCTTGGCATCTTATGACTTCGAGATAGCTTATACCCCTGGCAAGGGTAATGTTATGGCAGATGCACTAAGCAGAAGTAGGTTGACTTTGAGTCCCTTGTTTATTGAGATGAAGAACTTAGAGTTCTTGGCAACCTTTGATTTCACGACGACTGTTGAGTCGATGACGGGTTCGTTAGCATCCCTTGAGCTTAGACCTATACTTCTTGATCAAGTTGGGGCTTCCCAGAAAGGAGACCCGCAAATAGTCGAGGTCATGGAAAAGTTGATTCATGGTGAGACGTCTAGTCACCTTGCTAGATATACTATTGATGACAAGGGTTGGCTAAGGCGTGATGGAAGGCTATGCGTTCCACAGGTAGGAGACTTGGTGCATAAAGTTCTCGAAGAAGCACATCACTCAAAGATGACTATACATCCTGGAGGAGATAAGATGTATAGAGATATGAAGCGCATTTTCTTTTGGGCCGGAATGAAGAAAGATGTGGCAGAGTATGCTTCAAAGTGCATGGTGTGCCAACAAGTGAAAGCCGAGTCGAAGAAACCCGGTGGGCTATTACATCCATTGGAGATCCCGCAATGGAAGTGGGAGAGTATTTCCATGGATTTTGTGGATGGATTGCCTAGGTAAAGGAAAGGGAACACGAGCATATGGGTAATAGTTGATAGACTTACAAAGAGTGCTCACTTCATTCCTGTAAAGAGCAAGAGGACCGCATCATGGCTAGCATCTATTTATCTTCGGGAGATAGTGCAGTTGCATGGAGTTCCTTCTAGCATAGTTAGCGATCGTGACCCAATTTTCACTAGCCAGTTCTGGAATAGTTTGCAAGAAGCGATGGGTACGCGATTGAATCTGAGTACAGCCTATCACCCCCAGACGGATGGCCAAACCGAAAGGGTAAATAGAGTGCTAGAAGATCTTTTGAGGCTATGTGTTCTTGACTTTGGTGGTACTTGGGAAGACCACCTTCCTCTGGTAGAGTTTGCTTATAATAATAGCTATCAAGCCAGCATAGGGATGGCACCATTCGAAGCTCTGTATGGGAGGCCGTGTAGGTCACCATCTTGTTGGTGGGAGACAACAGACAGGCTTATACTTGGGCCCGATATGATACGAGACACATCTGAGAAAGTTGAATTGGTGAGAAGACGGATGAAAGCGGCCCAAGATAGACAGAAATCCTATGCTGACAAGCGAAGGGCAGATTTGGAATTCAAAGTGGGAGACATGGTTTTCGTGAAGGTTTCCCCTTTTCGTAATGTGGTTCGTTTTGGAGCAGTTGGGAAACTGGCACCAAGGTTCGTAGGACCCTTCCCTATCATAGAGAGAATTGGAAAGATGGCCTATAAGGTGGAATTGCCCAAGAAGCTAGCCGGAGTGCATAATGTCTTTCATGTCTCGCATCTCCGAAAGTGCCTACATGAGTCCGCTGAGGTGGTTGAACCAAGCATTCTTGAAGACGTGGAGGTAGAGAAAGAGGCAACCTTGAGAAGAGCTCCGATTCGTATCTTGGGAACAGAGATCAAGAAGTTAAGGAATCGAGAAGTCAAATTGGTGAAAGTTCAGTGGAGTGAAGCCGATGAAGATGCAACTTGGGAAACCGAGGAGAAGATGCGTGGGCTTTATCCATTCCTTTTTGAGGGTACATTCTCAACCTCCTTTCCTAATTAGCATATCTTCCTTTTTGCTATCCGTGTTTATCTTGTTATCTCATAATCGTGTCATGAGAACCTTAACTAGAAACCCTTGGTTGAAACATGTATTTGAAACATGTTATGCTTGATGGTTGCACGTGGTTGCAAGTGTTTGCAAGTGGATACTCGTGGATGCATGATACACATTAGGCACTAAGATCGGCTCACACACTTTCATGTTGCATATGCATGAGTGTTTATGCTTATTCATGGATGAAACTTGTTGTGCTATCACGTGGATGTTGCATATGAATGAATGTTATGTGCACTCATGTAGGGATTATAAATTATGTTAGGAATTTGCATACATATGGACTCATTGCACTAACATACTTTGCATTAAGGAGGTTTACTGAATCAGTAACCGCCTGATTTTTGCATTAGATAAGTACATATACACACACCTTTGCATATGATCATACAGCATTTAGAATCTTTTAAGGACAATGGCTGCACGTGGATGATGTTTTGAGTAGATGAATGATGGATGGTAGGATACGTTCTTCCTAACTTGGAGATTTCGGGGACGAAATCCTTTAAGGAGGGGAGAATGTAACAACCCGTATTTTTAATAACATGTTATAATGTAAATCAAGGCAGAATTGAATTCTAAAATCTGAATCAAGGGAAACGGGCTGTGCCATTGCGTTCGTCTCGGAAAAATACGCGAAATAGAGTCCGAGTTTTCGAAAAACGGAGTCCGTATGACCAAGTTATGGCCCAATGAAGTTTTCAGAAAATTCCAAGCCCGAAAACAGTTCAAATTCGAATTCAGATTCGAATTGCAACCAAGGCAGAAAGGGCGGGAATTTTTCCTGCCCCAGGCAGGGTCGACACCAGTGTCGACCCCCTCCCCTAATGGGTCGACACCCATGTCGACCCAGGGGTCGACCCCCTCGGTCGGACCAGTTTTTCTGGTGCACCATTTCTGACAAGTGAGTCTTGCTCTAGAAGTTTCTGACGGGATTTGACGGACCTGATGTGTTTTAGGGTTAATCCTATGGTCTAAACTAACCTAATCACCTATAAAAAGACCCTAATACCTAGCCTAAGTCATCATAAATCATTCCTACAACTAAGTGCTGCCAAAATGTTTAATCATGGCCTCCACCCTCTTGTCATAGCCTCCATCTTCATTCATATGAGAGTTCCTAAGCTTGTTTGAGAGTTTCTAAGCTTGATTTAAGGCCAAAGTTCAATATTTCTTCATCAAAGCAAGGATCTTTTGCTTGTTTCTCAAGGGTTTTCATTGGAGCTTATCATTTGGGAGTGTTTAGAGTTGCTAGTGGCTTCGTCTCAATCTTATTTATATTTTTTATAAGTCTTCATAGCATTGTAAGCCCTATACTACTCTTAGATTCTAACTATGAAGTTAATATGACATGTTGCAAGTCGAGTTTGGGCCTAAGTATGATATGTGCTTTGATCTTAGCATGTTATGCATAAACATATTCTATGCATGTTTGTAAAGCTATCACCTTTGCCTTATGCATAGAAAGCTATGACCTTTGATTTGAAATGTTTCATTATGCAACATGAGAACTCTCATAACCTTTATGATAACTTGCATATAATGTTATATGCGAACTTCTAGCCTCCATCCTATGTCATTTATGATCATGTTTCACCTATTTGCTTAAGTTGATATTATGCATGTTTTGAGGCCCATGATGTAATATGCAAGTTTATGAACATACTTATGCCTCATATGCCACCATGTTTACCTTGTGGCCAACCTTATTACCTTATGCCCCTTTTGTCATGCTTTTGCCAAGTTCCCTCTTTTGATCTATGTTATGTTATGCGAAACGTACATGCGATGGGAACACGTTGGGTTTGGGTAATATTAATGACATGAAAACATGGTTTTAAAATATGACATGAACATTGACTTGTGATTATGTTTGTAAACATAATGATGGACATGACACTTAGAAAATATGAGTGTGGCCAACTCGAGGTTGGGTTGAGTTTGTAGCATAAATCTACCCGGAACCGACCAGCTTAACTAGTGGCTACGAACAATAGGACCCAATGTGAGTAGTTGGTCATGTTGTGCTTAAACCCGAGGTTAGACTAGTTGTGGTGTAAAGCTACCCGGACCCGCCCGGCTTAACTAGTAACCACAACAAGGTCTAATGTGAGAGGTTGGGTGCATTAAATTAATTAATGCCACATGGTAGGGTCAAGTCATGGACCACTTGAATATACTTAACCACATGAACATGATGGGTTGATAGGGTTAAGTCAACATGGACACACTTAACCAACCCAAAACTTAGTTGGATAGGGTTAAGTCGTGAACCTTTTTAGGAACACTTAACCAACTTGATACATGGTTTGGACGGGGTTAACCACACTTAACCCACTAGAAACCCTAGTTACGCGGTCCTTCTCAGCAGTAACCCACTAGGGAGTATCGGATACCCTAGGGACTAGGCTAGGGTGGGGCACGATTACTGGGCTGGCATGTAAGCGACCAAAAAGACGGCAAAAGTAGGTGCGCCATAGTAGATTCCGACGGACCATGGTCGTGCACATTGTCCGGGGATGAAAGACAGACTTGGGCACCAGTAGCTTTTGACTGTGCGTGCTTGTTTCGTGTCAGTGGTTGACACCCTAGGGCCGGATACACCCTAGGGTGGACCTAGCACAGTCGACTACATTTCATGTTTGGGCCGTATGACACCGACACTTGACGAGTTAGGCTTATAGGGAGCCGATCGACTAGACCGAGTAGTTGGACCTCGATTTAGGTCATCTCATGATGTGGGCCAGCTTTGGGCCAAGCGATCATTTCTTGATTATACTTGACATGAATGGGAATACTAGTACACACCTGGTGCAACTTAACCTTGTATATGCGATGCCACACTTGATCTATCTTGTTAACTTTTCACCATGCCAATTATCACCCTACACCTCATCTCTGTTTTACATGCTCAGTTAACTTTATTAGTTTTTATACTAATAGTAGATAGGACTTACCAGTCTTTTTGACTGACCCGTTTTCTTTCACCTCTTTTCTTCCGTTTCCCCCCTGGTTTGCAGGGTGGGAACACTGTTACCTAGCTGGATCTTTAGCTGCTTTTCTGGATAGCTCACGTATGGTTTGAGCATGCTATGGCCTTATGCTACTTTGGGGATAGTTACTTTATGTTTCTTTTTCAGTTTTCAGTTTATGTTCTAGATTTTGTTTTATGGGAAAATAATGACCAAGTACTTTGATGTAACTTGACTATGGTTTTGAAATGCTAGTTTTATCCGCTGCTTTACTACTCTGTTTTACTTATATGTTCTGTCTTGTGATATCTTCATGCATGTTTACCTTGTTTAACGCCCCTCCAAAGCTAGTGTCCTTGCAAGAGTGACCCTGGCGGAGGTGGGGTGTTACATTTGGTATCAGAGCATAAGGTTTACAAGATTTGAAGAGGAAATATTTGTAAAACATTTACAAATAGATTTGAAAAGGAGATATTTGTAAAACATTTACAAATAGATTTGAAAAGGAGATATTTGTAAAACATTTACAAATAGAATAGAAAAGGGAATATTTGTAAAACGTTTACAAATAGAATAGGAAAGGAAATATTGTAAAACATTTACAATAGTATTGAAAAGGAATATTTATTTGTTAAATAAATAGAAGTGAAAAGGAATATTTATTTGTTAAATAAATAGAAGTGAAAAAGAAATATTTATTTGTTAAATAAATAGAATTGAAAAGGGAATAGTTATTTGTTAAGTAAACAAATAGAAAAGGAGATAATCTAAAGGAGATAATCCAAAGGAGATAATCCAAAGGAGATAATTCAAAGGAGATAATTCAAAAGGAAATGATTCAAAGGAGTTAATTCAAAAGAGAAAATCGAAATGAGTTAATCGAATATTAGTTATTCGGTTAGAGTTAATCAGTTAGAATTAATCGGTTAGAATTAATCAGTTAGAGTTAATCAGTTAGAATTATTCAGTTAGTATTAATCAGTTAGGATTAATCAGTTAGAGTTAACCAGTTAGAATTATCAGTTAGAATGAATCAGTTAGAGTTAGAGTTAACCAGTTAGAGTTAGAGTTAACCAGTTAGAGTTATTCAAATGGAGTAAACCGAGTAGAGTTATCGAATATCACTTATTCGAAGAAGAGTAATCGAATATAGTTCATTCGAGAAGAGTTATCGAATATTGGTTATTCGAAGTGAGTTAATCGAATATTGGTTATTTGAAGTGAGTTAATCGAATATTGGTTATTCGAAAGGAGTTATCGAATCTAGTTATTCGAAAGGAGTAAATCGAATATAGTTTGTTCGAATAGAATTAAAGGAGTAAATCGAATATAGTCTATTCGAATAGAATTAAAGGAGTTACCGAATATAGTTTATTCTAAAGGAGTTAAGTGAAAAGAGTTAATCAAAAAGAGTTAATCAAATAGAGTTAATCGATTAGAGTTAAATCAAATAGAGTTAATCCAATAGAGTTAATTGATAAGAGTTAATTGAATAGAGTTAATCGAATATAGTTTATTCGAAGAAAGGTTTCCGAATCTAGTTATTCGTAAGAGAGAGATTATCGAATATAGTTATTCGAAGGGAGGAGTTATCGAATAGAGATTATTCGAAAGAGAGTTACGTAAGGAAGTTTGTTAAAGGTTTACAAGATAAACTTTGACTATTTCGAAGTTAAAACGTTGTTCAGTTAAGGTCTGAGAGGTAATTATACCCCAACTTGATTGACTTCCTTCTTAACTAAGGAATGGTGAGGTTTGATAGTGAATGATGGTTAAGTGAATTTAGGAAATGGTTTGAGTTGGTGTAACACCCCACCTCCGTTAAGGTCACTCACAAAGGGAATGCCTTAACTTTGGTGGAGCATTTTAGTAAACAGAACAGAAACTTACAAGACAGATAAAATAGTACTTGAAAATTTTTAACTTTATTACAGCGGAAACAGAAATTAATATGGTTACATCCTTTCAATTTCAGAATTCAAGTACAAAATATCAGTCTTGTACAAAAGCCTTCAAAATGCATAGTTTAAAATCATAATCCCCATGGAACGGAAGCTATACAGAGCCAAGCCATACTTTAAGCACTTCAGGCAAAGAGAAATCCGGATCAAGCTAAAGTATTTCCCTCCTTGGATAACCTGGGGGGGAAACGGAAGAAAGGAGGCGAAACAACAAGGGTCAGACAAAAAGTCTGGCAAGTCCAGTGACTTTCAGCATATGAACAGATAATAATATGATATGAACATAAAACTGGATGTGAGATAACTATAACAGGTGTAGCAGATATAACAGAAAAACAGAATGATATAAACTATTGTTTTACACTTCTCTGCACTAATAATAGTATAGCAAAATTAGGTGTCACCCTAATGTCTAAATTGAAGCAGGAACGGGTACAGAATACTTTAACAGAAACAGAATGCTAATAATGGGCCTTTACTACCCGATCAGAAAACAGACAGAAGAAGAAACATATTTATCCCTATGGAAACAGAATGTGGAATTAGGTGTACACTAGTAATGGGCCTTTACCACCCGAACAGACGGTACCACACAGAAACAGACAGGTGTTACCACCCAACAGAAACAGACGGTACCAACAGAAACAGACAGAACTAAGCGTACCCTAAAACCCTACCCCAAGCGATCGGCTCCCTAATACATAAATATCCTGTGTCGGCCCCACAGTAGGGTGTATCACTCCCTAAAGTGACAACCAATTGGCACAGACCTATTTACAGATGTCACGGCGTCTTACATCCTCAGAGGCAGACCGGGATCCATGCACGCACATGACCCGGTTGGAACGCACCATCAACACCCCTCGCCATTATCAGAATGAACTTCTTATAATTAGTTCAGTAAGCGTGCCCGGACCCTACTTACTGTTGGGTCAAAGTTTTGATACCAGAAAGGGTTACTGACTAATATGGGTCCCAAACAACAGATGACACAAGTAATTCCCCTCCTAACCTTGTGTCCCCAGACTAACAGATTTCAGATTAACTTGTTTACAAGTTCAGACATACAGAATTCAGATTTACTAATTCACAAATTAAGTTAACAAGTTTTCAGACTAACGGATCAGATGTACAGATTTTTCAGATTTGTCTAACTTTGTATTGGGCCTACAGATTCATGGACGGGTTTTACTACATCTATTAATCCCTTTGGTTTAACCCTATTTTTCCCCAATACGTTTTAGACGTCATTCTTATCTTAGATTTGCATTAATTAATTATTAATGCACAGACCTCTCACATTAGGTCGGTAGCTTGTGGCCGCTGGATATGCCGGGCGGTTCCGGGCAGACTTCTGCCACAAGCCAGACCTAACCTCGTGTCTTACGCATGTTATGACTAACTTCTCACATTAGAACCTATTGTTTGCGGCCACTGGATGTGCCGGGCGGTTCCGGGCAGATTTACGCCGCAAACTCATTCTAACCTCGAGTTAGCCATGTTTATCTTTGCGGCCAATTAATTAATAATTTACCGTTTATGCGCACGCCCAATATATATGCCAATTCAGATTATATCAATAACAGGATGATTATATCAACATAGCAGATAACAGATTTTATATGACTTAACGGATTTAACAGATTTAGCAACTTAGCAGATTTTGGCATATAACAGGTTAGGCATTTCAACCGACAAATTTAACAGATTAGGCATTTCAATCTAATTAGCAGTCTAGGCAATATAACAAAACTAGTAGTTTAGGCAACTTGACAAATTAGCAGATTTAGCAAATTTAATATTTCTAAAAGTTCTATTTACATGCCTTGCCCAATCATAAATTGGCCTAAATTCATATGCTTACATAATTGTCATGATTCACAACATATACTCCATGTTTGCATAAGCGCAGAATATGGACATAATTTGCCATATAACATATGTTCCAATTTTTGTTAAACTAGCATTTTACAGCAGATTCACATATAAATTATACCAAATATAACCATTAATTTCATTGCATGCCATATATCCAAAAATCCCTATTTAGGTGTAATCACAATAATAGATATCCTAATTAATGTAAATCTTTACACCTAAGTTTCCATATTTTCTTCTTTTTGAGTCATGAATCATTATGCAAACTATACCCAACAATATAAATCTTTAAATCATATCTTCTAAAAATCATATCTTGACTTTTATATGCATTTTGTCCAAAGTCTCAAATCATATGTAATCTTACAATGGTTCCTCTTTTCTTCTATCATAGAATATGCATAGATCCAAATCTAGTTTACAACATATGCTCATTAATTACAGTTCTAAATTACAACATAACTATGCATACAACATGCATAAATTATATGTTCATAGTCAAATTTATGCATATGTCCAATATATTTTATGCCTCAGACCTAAAGTCATACATTCAATTTAGTCTTGTCAAATTTCGCATCATTCATTATTTATCCCAAAATTTGCGTTCATACGTTCATCTCTTATGAGATTAGGCACAGGCTCGTGGTAGCCTGGCTATAAAAACAGAAAAGAAGAAAAGGGATACAGAACAGTCACAGAAAAACAAATCTGACAGAAGAGAATATATATACAATCTCAGATTCAGAATTAAAAACATATCAAAATTATAATTAACGTTTATAGCGGAAAATAACTGTACTTGCCTTGATTGGATTAAAGAAAGAACTTTAACTTGTTGTAGAATCTTTGCAGAAACTTTAATCTCTAGTTTGAATTGAGTTGCTTAGGCTGATGTTGATTATCTTCTAGTTTTAATTCCAGCAGAGCAGCGACGCCATTTTTATTTTTTTTATTAGAAGAAGAGAGCAATGGAGGCTAGAGAATTGTGTAAGAAACCTAGGTAGAGTCTAGGGTCATTTTATAGAGTTTACGAACTGATTAGGACCATCGATGTTGCTTGGATTGATCGTAGCCATTCATTCGAAAGAGAGACCAATTAGAGCCTGCCACCTAGCCCTAATGACAAAGCATGCTTCTGGAAATCGACCAACATAGACTAGGCCAGCCAGGGTGGACTGGGTTCGACCTGGGTCTGGACCAGGTCGACAGCCCTGTCGACAGCCCTGTCGACCTGGCTAGACCAGGTCGACAGCCCAGTCGACCTGGGTGTCTTAGGTGGGAATTTTCCCGCCCTGGCCAATTGGGCCCCATTTTTAATTTTAAACTTGATTTTCTGAACTGTTCGAATTTTAAACTTAATTCAGAAACTTCCGGAGGCTATATCTTCTTCATACGGACTCCGTTTTTCGAAAACTCGGACTCTATTTCGCGTATTTTTCCGAGACGAATGCAATGGCGTATCCCGTTTCCCTTAGTTCTTTGATTTCAAATTAATTATACTTTAATTTGTTAATTCCACAGTTATAGAATACACGGGGTGTTACATTCTCCCCCACTTAAAAGGATTTCGTCCCCGAAATCTTCAAGTTAAGAAGAATGTGTCCTACCATCCAATCACCCATCTACTCAACCATCATCCACAAGCATCCATTGTCCTTAGAAAACTTCTAATGTTGTATGAACATATGCAAAAGTGTGTGTATATGTTCCTTACCTAATGCAAAGATCAGGCGGTCTACTGATTCAGTTGACCTCCTTAATGCGAATTATGTCAGTGCCATGAGTCCAACATGTATGCAATAGAATTCTGATGATATATATTATTTCTATATGAGTGCACAACCATTCACTCAAATGCAACATCCATGTGCTGAATCAACCAATTTGCATCCACAAGAATTGAAAAATGCTCACCCATCCATATGCAGTATGAGAGTGTTTTCGAGCCGATCTAGTGCCTAGTGTGTGTATATGCATCCACGGGCAACCACTAGCAACCACTTGCATCCACTTGCAACCATCAAACATAACATGTCTCAAACACATGTTTACATTCATTAGTTTCTACCTAAAGTTCAAATATTCGATCGATAGGATACAGCCGAATGATGGAAGCGAGTACAGATAGAACGAAAATTTGGTTCCCATTAGACATGGGTCCTAAGTATCGGCCCCAAAGACCGAAACCAACATCAAATTGACACCCAGAGGATTACCTTCTTTAGACAATGTCAAAACTGGAAATCCTATAAAAAGTATTTAGATATTTACAGACTACTGGTACAGATCAGGTTCCCTAATGATTCTTAGGAAGCTAAGCATGATAAAATCATACCCCACGAAAACTCAGAATGTATGCGTCATACTTGACGCCTAACACAGATATCCCTCAAACCCCAATCTCAAACAGATGATCCATAACCATTATGGGTCTGAGTCTATAGCGGAATTCAGAAATAATACTAGTATTAAAGTGCAGAGTATCGATTACAAAATCAAAATACCAGAATCAGAAAAAGTCTTAACTCCATAAAAGAAATTAAACCTACTATAGAGATTTTCCTATTTCTATCCTAGCCACTAGCCTCAAGAGTGTTCGCCTGCCCTCCTTGTCCTCGTCTCTTCGGGCAGTCCCTAGTGAAGTGTCCCATCTCCCCACAGTTGAAGCAAGCGCCCTTCCTTTTTCTGCAATCCTTGTTCAGATGAGTTGAGCTCCCATAAGTAAAGCACTTTTTTCCCCTTCTTATCTTCAGACTTCTCATCCTTCTTTTGTGTTTCCTTTTTGGGCCCCGCCTTCTTATTCTGTGGTTCTTCCTTCTTTGTCTCTTTCGGGCCCTTGTCTTCCTCGTGCAGTAGTGCCATATCCACCAATTTCTCGTAAGTTGCTCCCATGGGTACATGGGTCATGGCTAGGCTGTGCAGTGGCTCATTCAATCCTTTAACAAAGCGAAGAGCCTTTTTATGCTGAGTGTTGACTAAATCCAATCCGAATCTTGCTAGTTGGTTGAACTGGTTGACATATTCCTTGACCGTCATACTTCCTTGCTTAAGAGACAAGAACTTTTCCAATTGTAAACTTCGTTCAGCTTGCGAGAGGAATTTTGTCTCAAACCTTGTTCTGAAATCCATCCATGTCTCAACCGGCCTCTCGGCGTTAGTGACTTCCCACCAGTAGGAAGCTTCGTCTTTGAGCAGCCATACTGCCAACTGTACCTTCTGCCTATCGTCCACCTCGAAGATAACGAATAGATCCTCAGATTCTTTGAGCCAATTCCTTGCTTCTACGAATGATTCAGTTCCTTTGAAATCCTTCCCACCCATGGCCCTAAAATCTCTACAGATCTTTGAGAAAGCAATTGCACGAGGAGGGGGTGGAGGAGGGGGATCATTTGCTGGACCTGCAGCGGCGGTCCTAGCCTCAAGATATTGACGAAACCAACCGGGTACATGAACACCCTCTGGTATCTCAGATGCTTCAGACATGCTGGAACAAAAAAGGAAAGGTTCAATAAAAAAAGGACTGAAAGAAAGATATATGGCTCTTGGGGATCATGTTTTCCAAAATAATCTTTATTTTCTTTTTTGAAAATACTTCCTTCCAAAACCTTTTTGAAAACAGTTTTCAAAAACTTTACCCAATCTGGTAACCTTCAGCTCTGATACCAAGTGTAACACCCCACCTCCGTTAAGGTCACTCACAAAGGGAATGCCTTAACTTTGGTGGAGCATTTTAGTAAACAGAACAGAAACTTACAAGACAGATAAAATAGTACTTGAAAAATTTTAACTTTATTACAGCGGAAACAGAAATTAATATGGTTACATCCTTTCAATTTCAGAATTCAAGTACAAAATATCAGTCTTGTACAAAAGCCTTCAAAATGCATAGTTTAAAATCATAATCCCCATGGAACGGAAGCTATACAGAGCCAAGCCATACTTTAAGCACTTCAGGCAAAGAGAAATCCGGATCAAGCTAAAGTATTTCCCTCCTTGGATAACCTGGGGGGGAAACGGAAGAAAGGAGGCGAAACAACAAGGGTCAGACAAAAAGTCTGGCAAGTCCAGTGACTTTCAGCATATGAACAGATAATAATAATATGATATGAACATAAAACTGGATGTGAGATAACTATAACAGGTGTAGCAGATATAACAGAAAAACAGAATGATATAAACTATTGTTTTACACTTCTCTGCACTAATAATAGTATAGCAAAATTAGGTGTCACCCTAATGTCTAAATTGAAGCAGGAACGGGTACAGAATACTTTAACAGAAACAGAATGCTAATAATGGGCCTTTACTACCCGATCAGAAAACAGACAGAAGAAGAAACATATTTATCCCTATGGAAACAGAATGTGGAATTAGGTGTACACTAGTAATGGGCCTTTACCACCCGAACAGACGGTACCACACAGAAACAGACAGGTGTTACCACCCAACAGAAACAGACGGTACCAACAGAAACAGACAGAACTAAGCGTACCCTAAAACCCTACCCCAAGCGATCGGCTCCCTAATACATAAATATCCTGTGTCGGCCCCACAGTAGGGTGTATCACTCCCTAAAGTGACAACCAATTGGCACAGACCTATTTACAGATGTCACGGCGTCTTACATCCTCAGAGGCAGACCGGGATCCATGCACGCACATGACCCGGTTGGAACGCACCATCAACACCCCTCGCCATTATCAGAATGAACCTCTTATAATTAGTTCAGTAAGCGTGCCCGGACCCTACTTACTGTTGGGTCAAAGTTTTGATACCAGAAAGGGTTACTGACTAATATGGGTCCCAAACAACAGATGACACAAGTAATTCCCCTCCTAACCTTGTGTCCCCAGACTAACAGATTTCAGATTAACTTGTTTACAAGTTCAGACATACAGAATTCAGATTTACTAATTCACAAATTAAGTTAACAAGTTTTCAGACTAACGGATCAGATGTACAGATTTTTCAGATTTGTCTAACTTTGTATTGGGCCTACAGATTCATGGACGGGTTTTACTACATCTATTAATCCCTTTGGTTTAACCCTATTTTTCCCCAATACGTTTTAGACGTCATTCTTATCTTAGATTTGCATTAATTAATTATTAATGAACAGACCTCTCACATTAGGTCGGTAGCTTGTGGCCGCTGGATATGCCGGGCGGTTCCGGGCAGACTTCTGCCACAAGCCAGACCTAACCTCGTGTCTTACGCATGTTATGACTAACTTCTCACATTAGAACCTATTGTTTGCGGCCACTGGATGTGCCGGGCGGTTCCGGGCAGATTTACGCCGCAAACTCATTCTAACCTCGAGTTAGCCATGTTTATCTTTGCGGCCAATTAATTAATAATTTACCGTTTATGCGCACGCCCAATATATATGCCAATTCAGATTATATCAATAACAGGATGATTATATCAACATAGCAGATAACAGATTTTATATGACTTAACGGATTTAACAGATTTAGCAACTTAGCAGATTTTGGCATATAACAGGTTAGGCATTTCAACCGACAAATTTAACAGATTAGGCATTTCAATCTAATTAGCAGTCTAGGCAATATAACAAAACTAGTAGTTTAGGCAACTTGACAAATTAGCAGATTTAGCAAATTTAATATTTCTAAAAGTTCTATTTACATGCCTTGCCCAATCATAAATTGGCCTAAATTCATATGCTTACATAATTGTCATGATTCACAACATATACTCCATGTTTGCATAAGCACAGAATATGGACATAATTTGCCATATAACATATGTTCCAATTTTTGTTAAACTAGCATTTTACAGCAGATTCACATATAAATTATACCAAATATAACCATTAATTTCAATGCATGCCATATATCCAAAAATCCCTATTTAGGTGTAATCACAATAATAGATATCCTAATTAATGTAAATCTTTACACCTAAGTTTCCATATTTTCTTCTTTTTGAGTCATGAATCATTATGCAAACTATACCCAACAATATAAATCTTTAAATCATATCTTCTAAAAATCATATCTTGACTTTTATATGCATTTTGTCCAAAGTCTCAAATCATATGTAATCTTACAATGGTTCCTCTTTTCTTCTATCATAGAATATGCATAGATCCAAATCTAGTTTACAACATATGCTCATTAATTACAGTTCTAAATTACAACATAACTATGCATACAACATGCATAAATTATATGTTCATAGTCAAATTTATGCATATGTCCAATATATTTTATGCCTCAGACCTAAAGTCATACATTCAATTTAGTCTTGTCAAATTTCGCATCATTCATTATTTATCCCAAAATTTGCGTTCATACGTTCATCTCTTATGAGATTAGGCACAGGCTCGTGGTAGCCTGGCTATAAAAACAGAAAAGAAGAAAAGGGATACAGAACAGTCACAGAAAAACAAATCTGACAGAAGAGAATATATATACAATCTCAGATTCAGAATTAAAAACATATCAAAATTATAATTAACGTTTATAGCGGAAAATAACTGTACTTGCCTTGATTGGATTAAAGAAAGAACTTTAACTTGTTGTAGAATCTTTGCAGAAACTTTAATCTCTAGTTTGAATTGAGTTGCTTAGGCTGATGTTGATTATCTTCTAGTTTTAATTCCAGCAGAGCAGCGACGCCATTTTTATTTTTTTTATTAGAAGAAGAGAGCAATGGAGGCTAGAGAATTGTGTAAGAAACCTAGGTAGAGTCTAGGGTCATTTTATAGAGTTTATGAACTGATTAGGACCATCGATGTTGCTTGGATTGATCGTAGCCATTCATTCGAAAGAGAGACCAATTAGAGCCTGCCACCTAGCCCTAATGACAAAGCATGCTTCTGGAAATCGACCAACATAGACTAGGCCAGCCAGGGTGGACTGGGTTCGACCTGGGTCTGGACCAGGTCGACAGCCCTGTCGACAGCCCTGTCGACCTGGCTAGACCAGGTCGACAGCCCAGTCGACCTGGGTGTCTTAGGCGGGAATTTTCCCGCCCTGGCCAATTGGGCCCCATTTTTAATTTTAAACTTGATTTTCTGAACTGTTCGAATTTTAAACTTAATTCAGAAACTTCCGGAGGCTATATCTTCTTCATACGGACTCCGTTTTTCGAAAACTCGGACTCTATTTCGCGTATTTTTCCGAGACGAATGCAATGGCGTATCCCGTTTCCCTTAGTTCTTTGATTTCAAATTAATTATACTTTAATTTGTTAATTCCACAGTTATAGAATACACGGGGTGTTACAGTTGGCATAACGATGTTTTATTTAAACATCTGTTTAAACCCAATGTAGGAGCTTTGGAAATGGTTTCCAAATAAGAATCAGAAATGTTTTCTAAATATAGAAAACATGAAATGGAAATGTTTTCCAGTGTTAATAATATATATTTTCTAAATTTAGAAAATAAGAAATGTTGAATATATGGAAACAGGAGATAAGTAAATTAATGAACTAAAGAGATAAAGGTTAAATGATGATTGATCGATATAATTTCCATCTAGAAATAATATCGTTGTTTGCACACGTGTTTTTCTTTGATAGTTAACTCACCGATTATCGAAGTTTTTGATCATTTTAACGTTGTTAATATGGAGAGACTGGTTGGATTATTATCCGAAAAACCACTCCGTATTGGCATAAGCGTTGCGAATCATATATGCCAAAGATAATTGAAGACGGAGTGAAGTGCAAGGGCTGGTGTATAAATCTTAGGTAAAGATTGCCTAAGATGGTTCTACTGAATAGTTTCTTCGGTTTGTCCAGTCCCAGGACAACCTGTATGGAAGAATGTCTGACAGAGTATATTTAATTGATCGCGTAAGTTAATCTCTTCAAACGTATTTACGTTTGGTGGTGGAGGAATTCGTTTCTCTTAGCTGTATACCCGTGGTATTTTTAGGGAAATCAATTTGTGATTTGGCGGGTATGACGATGTGACATTCAAAGTGAATAATTGTATGATCTGTCAGAGATAAGCGTGGCCTCCAGCCTCACAACCAGGAAATGACAAAAATCGGGCAGGCAGCATGGCTATGTAGGTCGCACCTATTAGGGTGTATAATCACCTGATTTAGAATTTCATTTACTTCTAAAAAATCTATTGTCGATGTTGTCCCATTCGGGAAATGGCTGCTGATCCCAACCGTTGGTGATATACATTCGATACACTCAAGCGAAATGAGTGGTCGGTCATGTGTGGCCGGGTTGCAAGATGTTCTTGTTGAACCCAGTGTATTCCTCTCTAGAGGTAAACTAGCGAAAGGTGGTTCCATACCTTGTCATAGTTGGAAATCCATTACCCAATACGTGCTTGCGGTTTTGATTGTATACAATATAGGTAGAACGTGATATGAAAGCATTCCTGCTAGATGATTATTATATTGTGGTTGATAGACACTATTATAATATCAATGAGTTTTGATATAAAGATTATTTTGGATTCTCATAAGGGAAAAACCCGTTCCGTTGTACGGCGTGGTCTTATGAGATATCGTTTAATGGTTCAAACTGTTTTAAACTGTTATACTCATACCAGTCCCATGACTGACCCGGAGTTTATTTTGTTTTGTTTTCCCTAAACTCTTGGGTGCCCAAATTTTATACGGGCTGTCAAGTAGTCAGGATTTTACAGATATACTTGGAGAGCTTAGAGCAGGAGGCGTCAGGATTATATAGCTATGGTTATTTTCCGCTGTGTTGTAAGTGCTGTACTTTGGAATGTTATGTATATTCAAGTACAGATTTATATTTCAAAGTGATGTTATATATTATATGTTATTTGTTCCGTTGTGAGGTTCGTGTTACTCTGATGTTGTGTTATTCTTCTTCTTCTATTCTAAGTTTTCTATCTTATCTATTCTCACCCTTTAATTTCTTTCATTAACTACCGGTATTTTCAATGTTTGGTTAGTCATCATTGAGTTTATGGCGATAACCAAAGTCGTCAAAAACCGGATCGTCACAGTTGGTATCAAAGCTTAAGGTTAAGTGAATTACCTTGGCTCTGTGGCGTGACTCGGTAGAGATGTGGTGAGTAATACCCTAGATTGAGTTGAGTGTATATATACGAGAGAGTGTATTTATGTTCAGTATAAAATGATTTTATATTGTGGAGATTTATTGATTGAGTTGTTTATGGGTACTGGTCGATCAGTTTGATCCACTGTATCGGTAGGGGTGTATAAACACTTGAATACGATGAATCGACATAGTATGTTTTGAAAAGAGGGTAAATAAAATAATTTTACCCAAAGTATATTTTGATATAAAAGTGAATATATATTGGAATTATTATATCTGATGTGTTAGTGATTATAATCAGATAAGATTATAAATTAAATGGTTATATATAACCAATCAGAATTCATATAAGTGAAATATATGGAATCGAAGTGAATTAAATCTGAAATTTAAATCAGAATTGAAAGTACAACCCTGGAAAATTTGGAAAGGTGTTTGTAAATGGATTTGGATTAAATATATGAGAATTTTAAAATCCTGGGAGGTTTTAAATTTGCCAGTGTGAATGGTATTTTGAAATTGATTTCAAAATGGGAATTGTTTAAATATGAGGTTTGAAAAGTGATATTGTATTGAACTCACTTCGATAGCTGGAAAATCGATTCCGATGATGATCTAGACATCATCGGTGTTCATTTTCGAGTTGTAAGTGACGGATTACTACCAAAGATTTTGTTTTCAAATATGTTTTGCGAAAACAAGGTGTTTAGAAATTTAAGGGTTTTGAATTGTTATGATGATTTCAAATTGATTTGAAATAAAAACGCAGGAATTTAAATTCTAGAATTTAAATATAACTTGTCATGTTAATTCAAATAGGACGATGAAAGTAAATAATAAACCAGAATTTAACTTGAGATGATAAGTTAAGCAAAACTGAAATGGATTAGAGGATAATCTGGAATGGAATTGAGTTGATGAGTTAAGAGTTTGAAATTTGATATTGGAGTTTGAATGGAACTTGGCTTGGATAGAACCAAATGTTTGAGTTGAGGAGTTTGATTAAGATGATATTGGTATATGTTAAATTGGTAACAGATGCAAAGGATATAATGATATGCCCGACAAAAAGGTACAAGTTTATATTTATATTGGGTATGAGATTTATGAGCCGATTTGGCAAGCCGCATGGCTGTTTGATTTTCTTTTGGGTTGGAGAAGGCCAAGAGAGGCGAGTTGTGGTTTTACCGATAGGGCTGTACAAAGGAGGATATGGCGAAATTTTCCGAAAAGTTAGAGCGTTAGAAAATTTTCAGAATTTTTGAAGATTTTAGTAAGTCGGAAAGAATTAATAAGTTAATTGGAATTTAAATGGTTCAATTAAAATGGAAGTTAAGAAGTAAAACCTAAAGATGTTTAAATCTAATTAGTAGAGTTAGTAACATTCTTCTAGCTTAACAATTTCGAGGACGAAATTATTTTAAGGGGGAAAGATTGTAATGACCCGCATTTTTAGCTGTCGAATAATTTATTAATTTAATTATTAATTATCGATTTAACGATATCAATAATTGGAATTAAATAATATTTATATTTAATTAATATAAATAATAGAAAGAAAAAAAATATTTCCGGAATAATCGGAAATAACAGAATTCATGATATGGTGTGAATTGGATGATATAAAATATATAATTCAGTTTATATTGAACTATATTGATGAATATATTATTTAAACAAAGTTTGAACGTATAATTATATTATAATATAAATCGAGCTTGAAATGGCACGGCAGTTCGCTATTTGGCGATTTGAACTTCAACTGGATATATAGGGTCCGTTTTAAATTGGATTTCTGTGAAACAAGAAACGTTAGGAGCTGGTGAAGTATATTTTTCTAGTGGAAGAGAAAAATCGAGATTTCGTCGTATAGATTTTGATTTATGTCCAAATCAAATTTTAGAAAAGTTGCTGTGGAATTCCTTTATAATTTATAACGATTTATTTATATTTATAAAAGGAATTTCATTATAAATCGAATATCGATTTAATCGGGATTTGAAATATCGAGTTAGAAATTCATATAGGAATATTCTGAAGCTGTATGATATTCTGTTGTGAATATATACGAAAATATTTATTTATAAATATTAAATTTAATTGTTTTTAAATAAATTTATATATTTAAAAGGGTTATTTAGAGCTTTAAAAATAGCCAGTTTTGCAAATGACCTCAGAATTCGACGAAACTAATTTTGTTGGATCCGCAATGTTAAATTATTGTTAGATTTCAATTTCCGAGATTTTTGAAGTCAGTATGTGGCCGTACCGATTTTTAATGTGGAAAACAGTTGATATTTTGGCAGTTAAAAATACGCTGTGTGAGCAAACGGAGTCAGAATTCGACGAAACCTGTTTCGTTGGGACCGTAATGTCGAACTGTAGCTACATGACCATTTTCGTAATTTTTGAATATCGTGTGTGATCACACGAATTTTTAGAAGGCGAGATGAATATTAAAAACGAAAATATCTAAGTATTGGTGAACCAAAACTTGCCACCTACTCTTTGTTTCAACCGCACAAGATTTTCATCACCCTTATAAAATCAAATACTTCAAGCCGCCATTAGATAATGAAACCGTAAGAAGAGAAATCCAAAAGGAAAATCAAAAGAAATACGGAACAATTTCTATAAATCGTTTTATATATATGTATGGACTCAAGGGAGCTTCTTCTACATTCTGGCGGGCATCTTTTCGGATTCGAAGACGATAGTGGAATTAGTCTGTAGCTAGCGTTAACTAGGGTTGTGGTTTTGGCGAGATTTAAGTGTTAATTCGAAATTTGGGTACCGTAGTTCGATTGAGGAGGTCGAATGGAGATGTGTGTGTAAATTCTGGTGGTATCGGGGGTGAAAACTGTCGCACCTTGCCTGTACACGAGCCGCGAGATCTGGAGAACGCGAGGCACTCTCCTCGTTCGAGCTTGGTGTTGTGAGTATCGGTTGAAAGAGAAAGCGATGGAGAGGTGAATGGTGGTTTTTGTTTTTGATTCGGTGGTGAATTTCGTGGAGGATACGTGGAGTTGGAGAGCAGACCGTGGCCATTTCATGACCTGTAGATATCGGGGAAGAAGTAGTAGACGCGGGTTTAGGCTGGAGGGGGTAGTTGGGCCGAGGGATATGGTAAAGGCCCGATTTTTTTAATAGTTTAAGTTTATTTTAAATTAAATAGTTTGTTAACATTGTAGAATTCATAAATTGTCCGTCCGATATCAGAATTCAGCGAAACAATATCCGTTAGGATCGTATGGACGGACACAACCCAATTGAACTGACCGGGAGTGGATTGGAGACCGTTACAATTTATAGCAAAATAAATTGTCCGTCTGAATCAAGTGATGGTTATCGTTATTAACGATGATCGTCCAATGTGAGTAAAACTCACCAACTCTGAACAGTTATATTTTGATAACGTATTTTTAGAACTGTTAATCATCTGTTGATTGTTGTGTGTTAACTGTTTGGTTGAATTGCTGGTGTATTGGTTGAAAATATAGATAACGATATATATATAAATCGTTATTCAAATATTGATTCTGTTTAGCAGAATATTTCATACTGAAATGAAATCGATGTTAATTATATTGTTTTACATTTGTGATGCAGGGAAACAGGTTGGAGGGATCCAACTGGATCCCTCAACATTTATTTTACTGTTTTTCATATATTGTGATATATGATGTGATATATAATCTGTTGTTGATTATGTGTGTTTTAATGATATCGATCACTGTTGTTTGGTATTTTAAATATCGTAAGAAAACCCTAGGATGAAAAAGGAAAATTTTCAATAATTATATTGAAATAAAATATTATATAAGATCGAAAGATTTTATATAGAAGGAAGATTTCAAACTGTATATTGAAATAGGAATATTTATAAAATCAAAGGATTTTATATAAAGGAATATTTATAAAATCAAGGGATTTTTAAAGGAAATTATTTATAAAACAAATAGATTTGAAAAAGAGGAAATATTTGTAAAACATTTACAAATAGATTTGAAAAGGAGATATTTGTAAAACATTTACAAATAGATTTGAAGAGGAAATATTTGTAAAACATTTACAAATAGATTTGAAAAGGAGATATTTGTAAAACATTTACAAATAGATTTGAAAAGGAGATATTTGTAAAACATTTACAAATAGAATAGAAAAGGGAATATTTATAAAACATTTACAAATAGAATAGGAAAGGAAATATTGTAAAACATTTACAATAGTATTGAAAAGGAATATTTATTTGTTAAATAAATAGAAGTGAAAAGGAATATTTACTTGTTAAATAAATAGAAGTGAAAAAGAAATATTTATTTGTTAAATAAATAGAATTGAAAAGGGAATAGTTATTTGTTAAGTAAACAAATAGAAAAGGAGATAATCCAAAGGAGATAATCCAAAGAAGATAATTCAAAGGAGATAATTCAAAAGAAAATGATTCAAAGGATTTAATTCAAAAGAGTAAATCGAAATGAGTTAATCGAATATTAGTTATTCGGTTAGAGTTAATCAGTTAGAATTAATCAGTTAGAATTAATCAGTTAGAATTAATCAGTTAGAGTAAATGAGTTAGAATTAATCAGTTAAAATTAATCAGTTAGAATTAATCAGTTAGGATTAATCAGTTAGAGTTAACCAGTTAGAGTTAATCAGTTAGAATTAATCAGTTAGAGTTAACCAGTTAGAGTTAGAGTTAACCAGTTAGAGTTAGAGTTAACCAGTTAGAATTATTCAAATGGAGTAAATCGAGTAGAGTTATCGAATATCACTTATTCGAAGAAGAGTAATCGAATATAGTTCATTCGAGAAGAGTTATTGAATATTGGTTATTCGAAGTGAGTTAATCGAATATTGGTTATTCGAAGTGAGTTAATCGAATATTGGTTATTTGAAAGGAGTTATCGAATCTAGTTATTCGAAAGGAGTAAATCGAATATAGTTTATTCGAATAGAATTAAAGGAGTAAATCGAATATAGTTTATTCAAATAGAATTAAAGGAGTTATCGAATGTAGTTTATTCTAAAGGAGTTAAGTGAAAAGAGTTAATCAAAAAGAGTTAATCAAATAGAGTTAATCGATTAGAGTTAAATCAAATAGAGTTAATCCAATAGAGTTAATTGAATAGAGTTAATCGAATATAGTTTATTCGAAGAAAGGTTTTCGAATCTAGTAATTCGTAAGAGAGAGATTATCGAATATAGTTATTCGAAAGGAGGAGTTATCAAATAGAGATTATTCGAAAGAGAGTTACGTAAGGAAGTTTGTTAAAGGTTAAAAAGATAAACTTTGACTATTTCGAAGTTAAAATGTTGTTCAGTTAAGGTCTGAGAGGTAATTATACCCAAACTTGATTGACTTCCTTCTTAACTAAGGAATGGTAAGTTTTGATAGTGAATGATGGTTAAGTGAATTTAGTAAATGGTTTGAGTTGGCATAGCGATGTTTTATTAAACATCTGTTTAAACCCAATGTAGGAGCTTTGGAAATGTTTTCCAAATAAGAATCAGAAATGTTTTCTAAATATACAAAACATGAAATGGAAATGTTTTCCAGTGTTAATAATATATATTTTCTAAATTTAGAAAATAAGAAATGTTGAATATATGGAAACAGGAGATAAGTAAATTAATGTACTAAAGAGATAATGGTTAAATGATGATTGATCGATATAATTTCCATCTGGAAATAATATCGTTGTTTGCACACGTGTTTTTCTTTGATAGTTAACTCACCAACTATCGAAGTTTTTGACCATTTTAACGTTGTTAATATGGAGAGACCGGTTGGATTATTATCCGAAGAACCACTTCGTATTGGCATAAGCGTTGCGAGTCATATATGCCAAAGATAATTGAAGACGGAGTGAAGTGCAAGGGATGTTTTTTAAATCTTAGGTAAAGATTGCCTAAGATGGTTCTACTGAATAGTGCCTTCGGTTTGTCTAGTCCCAGGACGACCTGTATGGAAGAATGTCTGACAAAGTATGTTTAGTAGATCGCGTAAGTTGATCTCTTCAAACGTATTTACGTTTGGTGGTGGAGGAATTCGTTTCTCTTAGATGTATACCCATGGTATTTTTGGGGAAATCAATTTGTGATTTTGCGGGTATGGCGATGTGACATTCAAAGTGAATAATTGTATGATCTATCAGAGATAAGCATGGCCTCTAGCCTCACAACCGAGAAATGACAAAAATCGGGCAGGCAGCATGGCTATGTAGGTCGCACCTATTAGGGTGTATAATCACCTGATCTAGAATTTCATTTACTTCTAAAAAATCTATTGTCGATGTTGTCCCATTCGGGAAACGGTTGCTGATCCCAACCGTTGGTGATATACATTCGATACACTCAAGCGAAATGAGTGGTCGGTCATGTGTGGCCGGGTTGCAAGATGTTCTTGTTGAACCCAGGGTATTCCTCTCTAGAGGTACACTACCGAAAGGTGGTTCCATACCTTGTCATAGTTGGAAATCCATTACCCAATACGTGCTTGCGGTTTTGATTGTATACTATATATGTAGAACGTGAGATGAAAGCGTTCCTGCTAGATGATTATTATATTGTGGTTGATAGACACTATTATAACATCAATGAGTTTTGATATAAAGATTATTTTGGATTCTCATAAGGGAAAAACACTTTCCATTGTACGGCATGGTCTTATGAGATATCGTTTAATGGCTCAAACTGTTTTACTCATACCAGTCCCATGACTGACCCGGAGTTTATTTTGTTTTGTTTTCCCTAAACTCTTGGGTGCCCAAATTTTATACGGGCAGTCAAGTAGTCAGGATTTTACAGATATACTTGGAGAGCTTGGAGCAGGAGGCTTCAGGATTGTATAGCTATGGTTATTTTCCGCTGTGTTATAAGTGCTGTACTTTGGAAATGATATGTATATTCAAGTACAGATTTATATTTCAAAGTGATGTTATATATTATATGTTATTCGTTCCGCTGTGAGGTTCGTGTTACTCTGATGTTGTGTTGTTCTTCTTCTTCTATTCTAAGTTTTCTTTCTTATCTATTCCCACCCTCTAATTTCTTTCATTAACTACCGGTATTTTCAATGTTCGGTTAGTCATCATTGAGTTTATGGCGATAACCAAAGTCATCAAAAACCGGGTCGTTACATATTCCATGGTCATTATCGAGTCCGGGTTGTTATAATATAATGTGGTTTGTGGAACGGGGTATGCATCACGGTCCTATGGTCCAGCGGGCCTCCTCCCAAACCACAATGGGCTTCCTTGAATGCTCGTGGCCCATGGGTTTACATGGTACGAATGAGACAAAAAGAAGGAGATGAATGGTCTTCAAATTAGCTATATAAGCTGACCCCTTCTCTCTCCTTACTCTTCCTTCTCTCTTCTTTTGCCTTTGCTGTCGCCACCCAGTTCATAAATCGAAACCCTAATTTTGCTTTTTCTAAAAATCACTATCGCCCCATAATCTAAGCTAAAAAGGTAATGATGCTAGGATTGCTTCTAATTTTATGTTGTTTCTTTCTTGTTTCTCGTCAATTCGCATGAGTTTTCACTGACCTCAAAGCCATCGCTGGTATGAGCGGTGATTGTGGCGGAGTCTGCAGATTTGGGGTTTAAAGTAGGAAATGCGCTGGATAAGCAGAGAGGCGAGGAGAAGAGGTCAAGAAACTTCGAGGACGTCGCTACTGCTGGTAGTTGGTTGGGGAAAGAAGACCGAAGAGTTCGTTGGATTTTGGATGAGAACATGAGCCAGGCTCGTGACAAAGGATGGAGAGGTGTGGAGCTTTAAAATCGTAACAGTGGCGAGATAAGACGTCGGGTCGGGTCGTGAAGGTGGTGAAGCATTGGTTGGTGAGAAGGGCGAGCAGAATCGGGTCATGAGGGTGGCTCACAAGCCTTTCATTCACGAGCCGTTGGATCCTGGGATCAACCTCCAGCGCGGAATCAGATCATGAACTGAACTCTTCCACGCGATCTGTCTCTTGACTACGAACCGCGTCACATGATTTTGATGATCCAGTTTAACCAACGAACCGATTTATATCTTGACTGAAACTTGACGCCACTCTGACATATTGATGAACAGTTAGGATAGAGCCTTCGAGATGGACTTCTTAAACTATATTTGGATAAAAACTGTGACAACAAGGAATTTCGCTCGATCCGAATCAGTCGCTAAACCGACCAAGACCGTTCGAAACCCCGGATTGAATTGAGGACACGACAGATCAGGACGCAGATAGAAGAAAATTTCATTGTTAATTACAACAATTCCATCAGAATACAAGAATATACAGAGTATGAATAAATATTACACAGAAAATATCAGAGATTTAAATTACATTTAAATACATCGCAGCGGAAAATAATACAAAACATCACTGAAAGTAATACATGGATACAGAGCTTTCCGAGTATCGTTCCAGCTGTAAACCAGGATCATGTGAATATAAATCTGCAAAATCAAAACTACTAGCTGCCTGTGTCAAAATAAGGGCGCCCAGAGTTTAGGTTAAAACAATAAACTCCAGGTCAGTCATGGGACTGGTTTGAGAACTAAAACAGTTATTTAAAACTTTACTTTAAATCAGATATATCAAGGGACCATGCCGTATAACACGGAACGGGTTTCCTCCCAAGAATACCAGTGCATATAACAAAACAGCGCAATGCTTTTTTGGAAAAATGAAGCTATTATAAGACCCAGGTCCTATCACACAATGCAACGCAAGCCGGGGGATAGGGTTTTCCCTTATAATAGCCAAACATGCTTAGTACGTTAAAAACAAATCATTTGATACTATCATAAGTGTATAGTGTCAAAACAATTTCAATCATAAATATCAATCATAGATGGCATGGGTACCATATATCATGTCGCCAATACTAGGCTCTACGATCAAAACCGCAAATGTCACGTATTGGAAGTTGGATTTCCACCTGTGAACCGAGGCAAAAGATAGTCCTCTGCCGATTCGAGACGCTCTAGCCCGTGTCTCAGGACCCAGACTCAGGTGGGCCTTTGGATCGTCAGGGCCGGTCCACCGATGTGGATTAAAATGCATGAACACTGCGTTTCCCCGCCCTTTGGGGCGTCAATGAGTCAACGAATGACTCCATCGGCTCCACATAGTCACCGATATATACGAGGCGCCTCGCAACAGCAACAACCACATAAGTCAAACTCGTCAGGGCGTGTAAAACCACTGACGTCACTTCTAGCTAGAAGGAAACGCATGTCCTCCCTGAGGTCCTCTCCCGTTTCCGGTTCACATCGGGGGGTGAGGCTTGCGAATCAACGTTACACAAAGCTATGCCACACAGGCGGTGCTTTGATCATCACCACAGGACTTTGCTTTTCAACAGAAGCCTTGATCAATTGCCTCTTAGGCATGCCACACAGGAAATTCACTCCATGCGATTGATATCCATCAATATATAACCTCTGAGCTCGTACGTCTCAGAGAAGGGCGTTAAGCAAGAGAATAAATTCTCCGCCGCGAAACAGATATATATTTAACAGAAATCAATCACACAGAATAAAATCCAATGTCAGACACATAGTCCATTTACAAATCCGTTCTGGGTCTGAACGAAACCGAAGGCACCTAGTACCCCGCATATCCATCGATATCCAAGTACGTCTGGACGATCACCAACTGATTCCCTCCTCTTGGGTGTACGACCCAATCAAGATCATCAGTAATTATCCAAACGACGTGAAGACCTCCGGTCTTCAACCACCATCTTCATCTTCGACTCATCGTCGAATCAGTTATTCAGAATGGGATAAACCCGGTCTTTCTGAATAACTCTCATATATAATAAACAAGTGTTACACAAACACAACATACGCCTCATTCCAATTCATCAGTCATTAACCGTAAATAAGTAAGGGAACAATTCCCCAAATATTAACCCGAAGGCCTAAACCAACATCAGATCAATACCCAGGAAACCATTCATCTTAACTAATCTTTAGTTAGTTGCTAAATTTCACATTCTTAGGGATAGGTTCCCATTAATTTTATCAAAGATAAATTCCTTAAATTTATTCTTTAATCTTCTTTTGAATATCAATTCAACTAGTCGGGATTAGCGAACCACACCGAAGTAATCATTTATTTTATTTCCCAATCCCAACCTATTAATCCCATGAAGTAAAACTGGACATACTTCATATCTAACACCACAGTGTTATCGGTAAATTCAATTACCATTTCACGTTCAAATCTAATTAAAGATTTAAGTATTACCTGGAGCAAAACTGGTGATACTCCATTCTCGATCTTTTCAATCTAATTAAAGATTCATTAAAACTCCACTTGGTTTTAATCTTCCTGTCTTTAACTGTGTTAAAGAATCAATGTCATTTAAAACCCGGTTCACGATAAACCCAAAATCACATTTCATTCTATCAGCCTTTAACCGTAAAATAGCAAGTGAGCAATTCCCTAAGTATTAACCCCGAAGGCCGAAACCAACATTAGATCAATACCCAAGAAACCATTCAACTTAACTAATCTCCAATTAGTTTCTGATTTTCTTAACTCATTTGGGTCTAAAAACAACATTATTGAAGATACCGTTCACGACAACACAAAATCACATTCCATTAATTATCGGGTTAAAGAACAAGTGTTATTTAAAACACCGTTCACGATAAATCCAAAAATCAATTCAAATTCAATTCCAATTAAATACCATTTAATTGGTACACTTCATTAAATCTAAATAAAAAGATTTAATCTTTTTCTCAACTGGGTTTAAGAACAGTGTTAATGAAGACACCATTCACGACAAACCCAAATCACATTTGATATTAAATACAAGGCTCTGAATAGAAAATATATCAGCTTATATTCAATATCAAATTCTACGACCAACAAATATCGTATTGGAAATAACGATATAAATATATCTTTCAAATTTCCATAACAATATCTGTATAATCTCGAAATCCAACATCGAAATATTCCAAAGATAATTTTTATTCAAATCCATTCCAATTCAATTATTGGAAATTTCTGGTTACCTTAAAACCCTTTCAAATCCAATTTATTTATTTCAAAAATAAATGGTTTATAATTCTAGTTCAAAACTAGTTCATTTCGATAAAAATCTATTTTTATCTTTTCAAATTTGGAATTTTTCATCCCAATTCTTCACAAATCATTTCTTATGATTTTACACAAATTATTACTATTTTTAATAATTTTATCAAGGCCTGTACCGTCGATTTCCATCAACAGCCATCGAACTGTACTTACAACGACATTTTCCAAATTTGATTTGGACATAATTCCAAATCCAACCGTTAGATTTCAAATCTCTGATATTCATTAGAAAGCTCTTTTCGATACGAACCCAACGGTTCCGATTTTAGGAGAATCCGACGGTCGGATCTCCCGCAATATCCATTCGAAGTCAATGGTCGAAATTCGCAAACTACCGCGGCGCGACGCGTTCTATTCAGGCCATTATATTATATATATAATATATACTTCGTCGATTCCCTTTCAAAACGTATTTTATAAATCGTTTAAATTCGTTTTCAAAACGATTTCAACTTCCTTTTCAAATTCAAATCAAAATCAAAATTTTCAATATAAATTCATTGTAATTTCATTTCAAATCGATTTCAATTCAATTTCAATTTAATTCGAATTTCAATTTAATTCGAATTTCAAATTTATTCAATTTAATTAGAATTTCAATTCATTTCAATTTAATTTGAATTTCATATCTATTCAATTTAATTCGAATTTCAATTCATTTCAATTTAATTCGAATTTTGAAATCACTTTCAATATTCATTGAAAAATGAATAAAATCGATATAAATATCGTTCCCGTCAAAATGGCGTCAATCTAATCAACACGGCTTTTATTCAACACATGAATGTTTATTCTGTTCAACACATGAATATTTTTCAATTCAACACCTGAATGTTTATTTTCTATTCAACACATGAATTTATTTTCTATTCAACACATGAATTTATTTTCTATATTGGAATGAGGCCCAATCAATTACCATATAATGTTAATTATATGGATTTTCTACAACACATGTATATAATAGCAACGATAAATAATCAACCATCATCCAGAGTGCACCACACAACTGCATAAGCATTAAATATAAATATTTAACGCTTATAACAGCCTGTCAATCAATCGATCGACATACAACTAATTATTGGGATTATTGTATGTCATATATCATCCCAATACCCGTGTGGGGTTTCAATCAATCAAACACCGATTTTATTTGTGCAGTTGGGCGATGAGTAAAATTTATCGTCCCAATCAATATCAGTCAAATCAGTGTATATAAACAAATCGTCCGATTCGTTTATAAATATTTATTTTATATACAAGTTAAAAATTATATTTTTAACTATAAAATATTTTCCACTATAAAATATTGTATTTCATTCACCATCACACAATCAAATTTCACGACACAGTAATCAAACAAACAAGTCATCCATGGTCTGTGGACGATGGGTGTCGGGTGCTGCTAAGCTCCGTCTGCATCCTAGTATATATTTCAAACTAGAAATTAAATAAAATTGAGGAGTTCTCACCGACTAGCTAAACCAACGCCACGACTCTTCATATGTAGAAATCTTCATCGTGCTCGCCTTTTATCACTTTCGTTGTCCGTAGCCACTACATATATAAAAATCACATTTTTATATTGTTGCTATGTATATAAAAATCACATTTTTATATTCTCTATTATATAAAAATCATATTTTTATTATCTACTTTATATAAAAATCATATTTTTATTATCTACATCATATAAAAATTATATTTTTATTATCTACATCATATAAAAATTATATTTTTATTATCTCTATAATATAAAAATCATATTTTTATTCTTTCTATATTATAAAAATCATATTTTTATTTATCCTTTTTAACGCTATATACATTATAAAAATCTAATTTTTACTTTGCTACTTCATAATAAAAATGATATTTTTATATTCTTCTCTTCATGATAAAAATCATATTTTTATATGGTATTCATATAAATAAAAATCACATCTTTACTTCACCGCTACATGGATAAAAATCATATCTTTATACCGCTACTTTATAAGTAAAAATCAAAACTTTCATGTTTATAAAAATATAATCTTTTATGTTTATAAAAATATAACCTTTCTTAAATAAAAATCAGTTTTATAAACAAAGGAAATCACTTTTTTATAAATAAAGAAAATCAGTTTTTTAAAAACAAAGAAAATCACTTTTTATAAACAAAGAAAATCAGTTTTAAAAACTCACCGTGTTCGGTTTTACAAAGGAAGGGGGATCCAGCGTCGGAGGCGGCTCGTCGGAGGTCCGTTGGCCAGGGGGATGGTCGGCCAAGCGGAGGTGGCGTGGTAGCTACTCCGGCGGTCTGATTTGGTGGCGTTGGCTCGGATTTAAAGCGGAGCGAGAGGGAAAGAACGGAGGGGGCGGAGCAAGGGGGGACCGGAGAACGGCGGCTCTGGCTGGAGCGGTGGAGGAAGGGTGGTGGCAGAGCGATCGACCGGGGGGGGGGGGGGGGTGAGAGGGAAGGAGCTCCGTCGGTTTTCTTTTTTTTCTCGTTTTGACTGAGTGAAGTAAGAGAGAGAGAGAGAGAGAGGAGAGTATATAAATATATATATTATTTAATTATTTCAAAAAGCAACTTTTTATTTCCATCTCGAAACGAGACCCACCGCCTGTCGTCCCTAGCTAATTACCCCCATTCTGAATACAATGGGATATGTATCGTAGGCTGATTCGACTGTTTCGATCAGTTTTCGTCAAAATCAACATATAACTCTATATATTGAATTTGAACGCACATTTCAATTTACCGGGGCCACATATGAACTCTAAAAATTCCCGAAAAATATTTTCTAGCTTCGTATTGACGATACGGTCCTAACAAAGCCAATTTCGTCAAATTCTGAGACCGTTTGAAAAATGGCCATTTTCCAATCGATTAAAATCAACTAAAACTGGTCAAACACGTTTTCCTTTGCCATGCTCACATATTGAATCAGAAAATTATGAATTTTGAAACATAGTAATAACTTGACATCACGGATCCAACAAAAGTGGTTTCGTCAAAAATCGAGGTCGTTTACAAAATTTCCATTTTTAAGGGCTAAAATTCCATGGCGACTATTCTGAATTTTCAACTGGGCATATCTTTTGATTCCCGCTATGAAATTTCGATTCTCCGGATTCGTTGGAAAGATATTCTCAATTGGATTCAAATATTTTTGGTTTCGCTAAAATCCGGTTTATTTTGCACCCGGTACACTCATTTGAACTTTGAAATCGAATTATCGAACTACCACGCCAATTTAAATTCCTTTTATAATTTAAATAAAATAATTATATTCTAACGATGATTCAAATAAATATATACGTTCTAATTCTATTCAAAATAAATTTCTCGTCGCTATTATTTAAAATAATTCATTTTAAATATTCAAAATTCGCTAAAATTGCCAAAATAAAAAATTTAAATTGGCTCGGATTTCCGGGTTATTACAAAAACATAACTCGGAGACCTGCAATAACTACTTATTCTTTTATCTATTTCACTTCATGCTTTTCTTTTCAGCGATGCACGCACTGGCACACTTTAACACTTGCTTATGCACGGGGTTCACGGGTAACTACATTCTAATCTTTCATGTTTATTCGCCAACATAGCCATGTCTGATAGACGTTCGTCGAGAACGTCGAGAATATCAGAAATGAGGGCAGATCCAGAGTCGTCAAAATATTACAATCCTGATATGCTTCCGTCCAACCCAGAGTGGGAGAATTCTGGATCTGATTATGAGATAGATATCGATAAAGAATCAACATCTTCCGTGAACACATCACTCGAGGAAGAAGAAGATGATGATCGAGCTCCTGACGAGATCCCAGGTGTTAAAGAAGTAGAGAAAGAGAAACTGAGTGATTCCATGGCTTCTAAATTGGACAAGTTGAAATTAGAGAAAGTCTGTTTAAGGCACGGGATTCCTTGGGATGATGTAAAAACTCTAGAGGAAGGAGACAGGCCTCATTCTTTTCCGGAAGGATATATGGCTGTCAGTAGGCTCATGTGTTAGGTAGGCGCCATCCCTTCGTTTCCTCCAATTGTCGTTGATATATTGAGACGGCTACATATCACTCCTATGCAACTCCATCCCAATGCTTACGCAGCTCTGTATACTTTATATATCGCGTACGCAGAGATTGTACAGACCGAGGTCACCTTCAAAGATTTGAAATTCTATTATCATTTCAAACATCATTCCACAGGGACCCAAACTTCTCTTTCTTCGAATCGGTTCCAGGTAGAAAGGTTTTGTCGGATGGCCATAGCAACTTAGGGGATGCGAGATCCTATTGGTTTTACATAAAACATCAGGCAGGATGTGTAAGGAAATGGCTACAATCAAGTAGGTCTCAAATTCTACAACATATATTCCAATTGCATAATCAAATTGCTAATGTATTCTTTTTCTTGTACAACTCACAATTTTGAAAAAACAGAGGGCTCGGTTTATGAGGACAGATTGTCCCGCCTCTTTGCAAGCAAATCGGACTTTTGTAAAATCAAGAAGTGCATCACCAATGAGAGCCTTCATAAACACCATCTTCTGGATATAAGATTCGGGCTTGGAACAGGTGGCAAGCCTTACAAGTATGAGCCCCGAGCTGAGGGAGAAGGGACTTCAGGGGCCACAAAAACAATCGAATTTCGTAAGAGTCCATCGCCGATGATTAATCAGGATGATGAGGATTTGAATGTATATAAAGGAGACGAAGTTCGGGTTAATGAACCAAAGGATGCTCTCTCTTCCAAAGGACAACCTCCCCTGAAGACCCCACCTCCAGTAGAGTCTGCATTAACAGAGGAGCAAATTTTCGGGGATTTAGAAAAGATCCCCATGCCAGATGACATCTATAATTCTGGAGATTTCGGAGAGGAACCATTCTTCCCTGTCTCCAAGGGATAGACCTCCCCTGCCAAAGATAAAGATATTGCACAGACGAGCCAAACTTCGGGCCCTGGTCTGTTAGCGGGGATTACACGGGCACACAAATCACATGCACCACTTATCACAACACTTAAACACTAACAGTATTCACGATCCTGACGCATATTTTGTGATTTTCTATAGAAAAAATGCCTAGTCGTTATTCTTATCATTATCTTTGTGAGAACACACCCAGGTTGTCTTTTGTATCTAAACATGATCGCAGCGATAGTCGAGGAAGGGATATCCAACGACACCATGATTCTTATCCACCTCACCCTATGCGTTCTCGCTCTCCCTCGAGACAGGATCCTAGGAAGTCTCACAATCGCCAAGTGCCACACACGGGGGGTAAAGAACTTCCCAAGGCTCCAACTCCTCCGAAAGGCTTACCTCCCCTAAGCAAATCCTCTAAGAAGTATCACAAACCCAGAGATAAACAAAAGGAGTCGAGCAAAGATAAAGAGAAAGAAAAACAGCTCTTTTTCCCTCTGATCAGCATAGTTTGGGTACTCCTGGGGTACACGAGGGTGCCATTACTCCTGTTAATCAAGAAAAATTGGAGCGCTTACGGAAGGATTTTCCCGATATCTATTTTAAGAGGATGCATTTTGTCCCGGATCTCGAACGGGTTTCTGATTAATGGGATATAGAAGTTGTAGGTCAGATCGGCCATGTGGCTAAACAATTTAAGGCAATGAAAAAGCATGCCAAGAATTTATCAGACGTTATACGCCGTCTAGAGGTAGATGCTGCCAGGGCTAGAGTGAAGGTCGATCACGATGTTTAGGCAAGAAGCAAGGCGGAGAAAGATCTTGAGGATGCGCAAGCCCAACTCACTTTAGCTCGGCGGGACGCTCAAAATTACAAAACTGAACTGGATGATGCCAAGAAACGTTTCCACCTCGAGCTCGATTCACATAGCTAAGAACGCGTGGCTCTGAAGAAAGAGGTGGAGGATCTCAGGACAACTAAAACTGAGCTAAAGGCGTCGAAGGATCATCTTGTGACAGAGAAGGCTGCTTGGGAGAAGGAAAAAGCAAGGTCAAAGGATGATCTCGCTCGTATTAAAAAGGAAAATGCTGACTTGAACAACAAACTTGCTCATACTGAGGAATGGGTAGCTCTTGCCGAAAGTAACACCAATGTTGCTCTTTAGTCAGCCTCCACTGCCACCTCTAACCTTGTCGCAGCCGAAAAGGAAATAGAAGGGTTCGAGGAGCTGCTAATGGACTTCTTTGCTCAAGTCATTCGAACTCGAGACATCTCTTGGATTAAAGACTATCACACCACCTTGGTCAATGTATGGGATACAATTGTCGAGGGAGAAAAGCAACGCTTAAAGGTTGAGGAATTCGATGAGGACCAACTTATGCAGACTTTCCTTAGGGGTGGAGAGCCTGAGGCTTTAGCAGAGGACATGCGTCAGATTCAAGAGGTCATGGAGAAGGAAAAACTCAAACACAAGGGTAAGAGCAAGATTGACGAAGGTTCAAGTTCGGCACCAGAGCCCAAAGCTTCTGAGGTTGAGGAGTATAGTCCAGATGATCCACTGATCCCTAGGGTTCCGGTTCCCCCTACTGTCGGGGTTTCTGCTTCAGCTTCAGCTTCAGCCGCAGAGTAAGCGGAAGGTATCTCCCTATTTTCTCCACAATTTGTCAAAGCTATTATAACTTGTCCCCGCGTTGTGGAGAAAATAATCAAGGAGACCACATTTTCTCCTAAATTAATAATAGTTGCTTCTCGTGATATAGGTGTCAAATCTACCGAAGAAATTGCAGAAAAACAAGCTGAGGTTGAGAAGGTCGACGTGCCTCCAATCACCGAGGCCATCCCCGAAGATCCAAAGCAAACCGAGGCTGAGACAACTAAGGAGTCCATCGGGGTTTCTAGCACGGATGTTCCGAAAAATGCTGAAATCATTGACACGGGGATGAAGAAGAGGAAGTAGACATCATGGGAGATAACAAGGATGATGATAGCGTGACTCTAGCTGATATGAAGGCAGAGAGGGATAAATAACTGGCCTTCAAAATGGAGGAGCAAGCGCCACTAAATGTAGCACCTATTACTGTAGCTGACCCCAAGACTGAATTGATCATAAAGCTGTCCGGTAAATCGATAACCATGCAAGTTGCAACCCAATCTTCTAATCCTCTGCAAGATCCTCCTTACGATAAGAAGAAGAAGAGAAAGCAGGACAAATCTGATGTCGACAAGGAGGAATCAGAGAAGAAGAAGAAAGAGAAGAGGTCAAGGTCATCCTCGAAGCCCAAGTAGAGCCACTTTATTATGTCTCTTTTCTTTTCAGTATTTCCAATAGCCTTATGATGTAGCTGCGAGTATGGCCCTCGCCTTTTGCTTAGCTTTGTTTTGTAAATCTGCACTTAGTAAATGAAAATCTATTTCTTTTGCGTCATTGCGGTGTACCTGCAAGTTTATCATGCTTAGCTACGAACGTAAATAGTCAAATCATAACTAAGTTGGAATCAAATCATGAATCGTTTCAGCAACAAAACTTTAAAATTCCTGCACTACACTTCTGTGTCTATATATATGCATAAGTATGCCCCCTCTCAATCATTAATATGATGCCTGACTAAGGCTTATTGATGATTAATTAGAGTCACATGTATGCTGCCCTCCATGTCCGGACATGAAGGGTTCGGGCTCAGCTTTCAATCTTGCCCCCGTTACTACGACAAGGTAGGAGCCCTTTAATGGCATTTAATCGATATGCCTTTATACTCTCCTGTCGTATGCCCAGTATAGAATTCGAACTCAGCTTTCAGTTTGCCTCCCGTTCCTTCAGCGGGATAGGAGTTCTTTCGTGGCACCTGGTCTCTAGTGCCTTTATACTCTCCCGTCAAATGCCAAGGATAGCGTATTGTTGAGACGGTCTTTTGAATCATGGTGCACCTACACGTCTCGTGGACAATTCATGTCCTTGTCTTTTGTACTTTTTCTCAAGTCGTGAGAAATAAAGTGTCGGTTGCGGTGTCATTTGCTTTATTGCGTCCTTGATATCCTGCATATTGTTGACCTTCTGATCTGATAGAAGGCACTTTGGATTACATGCTTTGAGACTGTTGCATAGCTCACGGTATTTTTTTTTAAATTATAATGATTCATGTGAGTATAGAATGACAGAATAGATAAGAAATTGTGCAGTAAAAATAAATGACGCAGGATATTTTATAGTGGTTCGGTCGAATCATGACCTACGTCCACTTTATAATATTTTGCTTATATAATCGGACTATTTTAGGCAAGTCGTGCCTTTTTACATTGTCTTAAAAACAAAAGAATAAAACTGACAATTTCATGTTAGGTAATGCCGCAAATTCTGGGCATTCCACACTCTGGGGATTTCATCTCCATCCACGGTCGCTAGCTTGAAGGATCCATTATCAAGCCTCGTAGGATGGCATAAGGTCCTTCCCATTTCGGGCCCAAGTGTACTGGAGGTGGGAAGACGTGCTTTAGAACCAAGTCTCCGGGTTCAAATGTTCTAGCTCGAACCCTTTTGTTGTAGTACCGAGTGACTTGTTGTTTGTGTCTCAGGGCACGTAGATCCATCTCGCCCCTTTTCTCTTCTACCATATCTAGGGATTCAAGAAGCAGTTCATTGTTAGTCATTAGGTTGTAGTAAGAGACTCTGTGAGATGGTACTTCTAACTCAACCGAAATGACCGCTTCAGATCCAAAAGCAAGGGAAAAGGGCGTATGTCCAGTGGCTGACTTAAAGGTTGTTCTGTAGGTCCATAATGCCATAGGTAGTTCATCAAGCCACATGGCTTTGGCCTGCTTTAATCACTTTTTCAAAATGGACTTGATTACTTTGTTTGCTGCTTCTACTTGCCCATTTGATTGCGAATGCGCTACAGTTGTGAATCTCTTCTCAATGTGGTATCTTTGGCAAAAGTCCCGGAACTCGGTGTTGTCAAATTGGGTTCCATTATCTGTTATGATGATTTTCAGGATTCCAAATCGATATATGATGTTTCTCACAACGAAGTTGATCACCCTCTTGGTTGTGATTGTGGTCAATGGCTCCGCTTCGACCCACTTCGTGAAGTAATCTACCGCTACGATGGCGTACTTAGCTCCACCCATAGCAATGGGGAGGCTTCCAATAACATCAATTCCCTATATAGCGAAGGGCCACGGGTTCATCATTGTTGTTAACCGGTTAGGAAGTGCTCTGGGGATCTTGGAGAATTTCTAGCAGCTGTCGCAACGCCATGCATATTTAGTTGCATCTTTGTTTACGGTGGGCCAAAAATAACCGTATCGTAATATCTTCTTTGCCGGTGTCTGGCCTCTAGTGTGGTTGCCACATTCACCTTCGTGAACTTCCCTTAACACTTTTTCGATGTCTCATGGGCTATACACCAGATGAGCGGCATCGAGAATCCTTGTCGGTACAACACTTCACCTTGCACGACATATCTGGAGGCTTTACGAATGGTAGCACGCCTTTCGCTCTTTTTAGTGGGAAGTGTCCCATTTATCAAGAAGTTCTTTATGGGTGTCATCCATGACTCCTTTTCCGGCTCAGTCTCCAGTACAAGATCAATTTCCATCTGATCTATACTCGGAGATTGCAGTATCTCTATCGGGACCATCTCTGTGTCCTCAGGATTATCGTAACTTGCCATCTTGGCCAACTTATCCGCCCTTTGGTTCTCTGATCGGGGGATGTGTGTTATGCTGTAGTGTTCCAAGCCACCTAGCAATTTTCTTACTTCCCTCAAGTAGGATACAAGCCTTGGTCCTTTAGCTTGAAACTCTTCGTTAACTTAGTTCACCACTATCTTCGAATCACAAAAGATTTCCAGCTTCGCTATTCTTAGTTCCCTTGCAAGCTTATGCCCGGTAATCAGGGCTTCATACTCCGAGTCGTTGTTGGTGGCGTGGAACTCAAGTATCAAAGCATAATATACTGATCGTTCTTCGGGAGTTACCAGTACCACTCCAGCACCAGATCGTTTGTCGTTTCTGGTTCTGTCGGCATATAGTTTCCAGGCGTTAGGGTCAACAAATTGTTTTGGAGGCTCAACTTCCTCACTCACCACAACGCTCTCCGGGATAGTAAACTCTGCTATAAAATCTTCCAGTACTTGCCCCTTTATCGATCTATGGGGTTGAAAGTTCAGGTCGAACTGACTTAACTCGATATTCCACTTGAGTAGCCTTCCCGATGCCTCTGGTCTTTGCAACACTTGCCGCAATGGATGATCCGTATATACAGTGATGGGATGAGCCTGAAAATAGTGATGAAGCTTTCTACACACGATTAGCAGAATATACGCAAGCTTCTCTATCTTCCGGTAGTTCCGATCTGCCGCTGCTAGCTTCATACTCACGTAGTATACAGGTCTCTGGACTTTATCCTCTTGTCTTATTGACAGGTGGATGCTTCAGGTTGATACTCAACAAGTGACTCATGATTGATGCGGATATCCCACACATATCAGCATGGGTCCAGGCCTTCAGGAAGTCGATCAATTCCTTTGTGCGAATAGGGTCCAACTGGGATCCGATCTTCAAGAGCTTCGCTGGGTCATTATCGTCGATTGGAATATCCACAGTTGTTTCATTTGGAGTCGCCATTCTACCCCTCGGTTCTTCGTCCTCTCTGGGATCTATATCCTCGGGCAGTTCTCTGGGCGGCTCCTTAGGGGCCATCTTTAATTGCTATGTTGTGTGTCCTCCTTTACGGGTGGAGGAGTACCCTTTGGTTCTATGTTTAATTCTTTGAGCAACAAATTCAACTTTGCTTTGTAGCAAGCTCGTCCTATGACTTGGTCACCTCTAACTACTCCCACTCCTGCATCTGTCAGGAACTTTAACAATAAGCACCAGGATGCAATACAAGCTCTGAATTTTGCCAGAGCCGGTCGGCGCAAGAAGCCGTTATAAGGTGACTCAATATCCAATACCACAAATGGAAGGATTCTCACTCTCCTGCGATCTCCTTCTCCTAAAGTTACTAATAATTCCACATATCTAGTCGGGGTTGTTGAGGCTCCATTTAAGCCTCGTATACATCCCTCACATGGCTTCAAATCTTTTGCCTCAAGCTTCATCTGATCAAAGGCTTTCTTAATCAGGATGTTTACTGAACTTCCATTATCTATCAAAACCTTGTGGACCAAAGTGCGGCCGATGGTTGCCGTGATCACTAAAGGATCTTCAGTGGGGGCGTGAACTCCAATACAGTCTCTATCGTGAAAGACTATATCGTCAAACATCGTTTTATGCTGCTTTATCGGAGCCTCAATTTCGGGATTACTGCATTCTCCCACTTCAAGGTGTTTGGCCTCATTCACATACTGATCCATTGCCCTAAAGTCGTGTCCAGCAGGATGAGGCCCTCCTACTATAGTATTGATGATAATGTTCTTTCCTTTCTGCTGTGTGGTCGGCCATGCAGCAGGTTGACTCTGGCTCGGGGCCTGCTCAGCTTGCCCCCTGTTTCTCCGAGCAACCTTGTACTCGTCCAACTTTCCTTCATGGAGTAGCTTCTCGATGACATCTCTCAAATGAGAGCATTCATTGGCGGAATGACCATAGGTCTGATGAAAAAGACAAAACTTTCCTGTCTTGCGTTCTTTTTCTGTTGAGTCTCTAGGTGGAGGTCTCTTATATTGAAGAACATTGTAGGTATCCAGGAAGATATTTTCTAGTGTATCATTCACTGGCGTAAAATTCTCAAGTGGTTTGAACCGAGGCCTCCTCTGTGAGTCGTTCCCTCGATTTCTTCTCTTGTTGCCATTTCCAGATTGACGTCCATTCCTCTGTTTTTTGTTTCCAATGTTGACCTCTACCTTTCTGGAACTATCTCCAGATTGTTTGATGGCCACATTGCTTTGTATATCCTCTTTGTAGGCAACCTTCCTCTTCCGATTGGCGTATATCTCTTCCTGACGTAAGCGGATGTTATCTTTTTCATAGAATACTTCTCTAGTCAATGGTGGTTTGCCGGCTAAGTATCTCCCAAACTCGGTATCCTTGTCCACTCCGTCAATTAGGGCCATTAAAATAGTTTGTTCATGAGGGTCCCTTACCTCCCTGACTGCTAGGTTGAAGAGGTCTAGATAGGACCTCAATGATTCATCAGGGCGTTGTTTAATGAGGGATAACTCAATGACATTTTTAGACCTCTGAGCATGAAGTCTGAATTGATTTACGAATTGTTCACTCAATTCCCTGAAACTGGAGATCGATCGTGCCGGCAGGCGAGTAAACCACATTAGTGCCACGTCCTCCAAGAATATCGGGAACACTTTACATTTTACTGCATCAGGAGCAGCAGCGACATTCATGTACCAAGAATACCTCATCAGATGCTAAATCGGATCTGTCCTGCCTGCATAACGATTCATGGTAGGCATAGTGAATCGTCTCGGGAAGCGGACATCCAGTATATCATCAGTAAAGGGCGTATGATTGCGGCCTATACCCCAATCCTCATTCCTCTGTCCACATGTATCTATCATGATCTGCCTAATCATTGCTTCAACATCAGCATGAGTCACTGTAGATTCAGGATCGACACTCCTTGCTCTGCGGGGCCCTCCATCGTTCCTTCTACGAGCTTCCACGAAGTCTGGGGCTTGAGTAGAAATTTCTTGTCCCCTGTTGCCACGGTCAATCACACGGCGAGGGGGTTGCAATGGTTGATTCTCAACATGATCATCAATAACTTGATCTCGAAGAAGTGTTGCAGAATTATTCAGATTGCGGTTAATGGGCCCCAAGTTGAGTGCTGCCTCTTCTCGAGAAGGAAGTGATCCAAATCGAAGTTGTTCTATATTTTCAGCCCTTTCCAACGGTCATCGTGGAGGTCTCGGAGATTCCCCAGATGAAGATGAGTATTCTAGAGTCAAAGGACGGGCTGGCGGAGGTGTCCTCTGCCTTTGGAGATCATCAATGCGTCTGTCCAATGCAGTAAGGTTCTGTCGTAACAGGGAACTCTCTTGCCTTTGGGCTGCTAACTCATCATTCGTCCTCTCTAAGATATCGAGGATGCGAGAAATGTCTCCTTCAGTGGCTGGGGCAAAAGGGTTGAACTGATCATCAACATTCTCTCTTATACGCAAAGATCCCGAGCCAGGTAGAGCCGAAGCTACAGCACGAGCGGAACGAGCCATAATTTCCTTTCCAGGTCGAGTTGTGGTCCTGTGGCCAGGGCGGTTCGTGACCCCCTCTTGTTGACGGCTCGTGGTGGCTCCCTGGAGGCGGTTCGTGGTAACGTGAGCAAGGCGGTTCGTAGTGTTGTCTTGGGATCAGGTCGTGACACCCTCTACGAGTCGGATCACCCTTTGGTCTTCATGAACCGGAGAGGCCAGCTCAGCCTGCTCGTGAATGCTTTCTTCGTCGGCATCGTTTGTAGTTTCGTTTGCTTGCGAAGCTCGTGCATCCTTAGACTTCTTTCCAGCCACTATGTCGTGACTTTGCTAAAAACTTCAGAAATCAAAACAGTGAAGATCCGGACTATTTTCTACGGACTTGAATGTCCAAACAGTAGAACAATAATCCGATGTGCTGAGACTTCAATTCTCAGTGAAAGCACCAAAATGTTAGATCCAAATTTGGCTCTAACACCCAAATTGTCTGAATTTGCTGAGATTAATGACTAGAAACGAAAGAAAATACTGAAAACACACCAAATTTATAGTGGTTCGGCGTTAACGAGCCTACGTCCACTTTATATGTCTTTGATTATACGTTAAATGCAAGTACAATCAATGGTTTCTCTCGATCTCACTATTACAATGATGATTCACTCAGTAATTTTGTAATAATACTGGTACAAAATAGTGGAGGAGCAAAAATGGTGGTAACAACTCTCAGAATTGCCAAAAGATCCTTAAAAACGACAAGTATGGAGCTATTTATAGGTGATATCTGAAGGCGGTAAGTGAGGACACGTGACACGGATCCCGAGGATCTAGGACTGGTTCGTGGTTTGATGGAGAAATGGTCAATATGACAGTTATGGGCAGGTTTCACCAGATCCTGGGTTCACGGCACGTGGAGGACTAGGTCTTGGTTTACATTTCTTGGCTGCTGGGTTGGCTCGTGACTTTATACCACGAGCGGGTCGTGGTGTTCCTCGCGAACGAGTTGGAGCATGGAATCACGAGCGGGTCGAGATAGGGAGGCCACGAGCGGGTCGTAGTGGAGTAACCACGAACGGCTTATGGTACCTCACGAACCGAGACTAATCTATCTTGAGCTTTGATCCATAGGTCTTTCTCCATTTATATATAAATAATTGTTTAGCTTGGTGGCTTGGTCCGAAAGCTAGACAACAGCTCCAGTGCGTTGTATTCTTCACCGTGATTCCAACGTAATCTGTTTCACATAGTTTATATTAAATCACATTTTTAAATCGCTACTATATATATAAATCAAATTTTTAATTCGCACCATATATAAAAATCATATTTTTATAATTTATTCATATCTTTTATATAATATAAAAAATCATATTTTTCTATATAGTAAAAAAAAATCACATTTTTCAATACAATGAAAAATCACATTTTTCTATAAGCTATATACATAAAGATTACATTTTTAAACTGTTCCATATATTTTTAAAAATTCCTATTTTAATTTCAAAGTTATTTCTATAGAAATCCATGTTTTTAAAATAAAGTATTTATAAAAAAATTACATTTCTATAAATTATATATATATATATATATATTAAAAATCTCATTTTTAACAAGGCTATTTTATTTAACAAAACCAATGCTATTTTTATTTAACAAAATCATTGCTATTTTTATTTAACAAAATCATTGCTATTTCTATTTAACAAAATCATTGCTATTTCATATATTTAGAAATCTTATTTTTATATCTAAAAAATCATATTTATATTTTTTTAAATAATGCTAATTTCATTTTAAAGGTAATGCTATTTCATATATTTTAAAAGTAATGTTATTTATATATTTTAAAAGTAATGTTATTTGTATATTTTAAAACAATACTAATTATATTTTCAAAACCATATTTTTACATCATACTTTTTATATTTTATTTTAATTATAAATTCAGATCTTTAAAAACAACGTCAATTTATTTAAAATCTAGAAATAAAATAATGTTATTAAAAACTCATTGTTTTGAGTTCTGATCGGTTCTATGTTGTAGTGCTCTTCAATACGATTCCAACGCAAGTTGTTTCATGGAATTATGTGTTCGTTTGGAGAAGATATGACATTTAATACCTTAATGACATAATTAAATAATTAATTATATAATTAAATTTAATTACAACACTTAACCCTTTCATCCCCTTTACATCGTCTTCTACAGGCAAAAGCGAAACCCTCAACAACTTCAGAGCCCCACCGTGCACGCCCAATCCAACATCCAGACGTCGATCTGCTATGACCACCCCCTCCACCTTGAAATGCTCCACCACCACCCATGATTCAGGCAAACTCGGTGGGCCCCTTTAGCCTGAAATTGCATGCGAAAGTAGCGTATTTAGGCTTCGATTTCTCTCAATTTGTGAAGCAATTAAAGATCATGACCGTTGATTTGAAGGATCTCACAATGTTGTCCGATTTTGTCTTTGGAAGATTGGAAAATCGCTGAACCGATTTGGAGGAAATGAGGATCGAAATCTGGAAGAATCTGGCCATTGGTAGTAATGGGTGGCGGCACTCAGAAATGGTAGCGGGTTAGGGCTTTGAGGAAGAATTGGGACTCTTTATAATAAAATATATTAATTTTTAATTCAACAATTTCTCCAATGTAAAATTAAACGCTTCGAACTCCAAATCAAGCCCAATGACTATCGCCCCTAGCTGAATACCCCCATTCCAGACACAATGGAATATGTTTCGTAAGCCCATTTGACTATTTCAATCTGTTTTTCTTGAATTAAAATATAAAACATTTAATATAAAATTTAAACGTACATTTTAATTTACCGGGGCCACATACTAACTCCAAAAATTCTCGAAAAATAAATCTAGCTATGTTTTGATGATACGGTCCTAACAAAACTAATTTCATCGAATTTGGAGACCATTTGAAAAATAGTCATTTTCTAGTCGATCCAATTCAAACTGAAATTGACAAAACACATTTTCTTTTGCCACGCTCACATATTAATTCCAAAAATTATGAAAATTGGAATCTAACAATAATTTTACATTTCGAATCTAACGAAAGTGGTCTCGTCAAAAACGGAGGTCGTTTGCAAAATGGTTATTTTTAATGGCTATATATTATATTAAATTCCATACCGACTATTCTGAATTTTAAACTGGACATAACTTTTTTTTTCCTGTTATGAAATCTGGATTTTTCATATTTGTTGGAAAGATATTTTTAAACAGATTCTAATATTTTTGGTTTTACTGAAATCCGATTTATTTTGAATCCTATACATTCAATTGAAATTTTAAATCGAATTTTCAAACTACCGCGCCATTTCAAGTTCCTTTTATAATTAAAATAAATTTATTCGTTCTAACTTCGATTTAAATATATTTTTAATCATTATTATTTAAATTAAATCATTTAAAATATTCAAAATCCATTAGAATTTCTAAAATAAATTTTTTAAATTTGTTCGGATTTTCCGGGTTGTTAAATTTATTCCCTGCAAGTTAATTTCGATCGCAACATTGATAGTTGGGGTTTTAACTATTAATTCACAATAGTATGGTCAAGTATCTTGGCAGCTCAGGCCCTAATTGATTAAAATCATTTATTTAAAACTCTCCATCGAATCATTGAAAATCATTTCATATTTTTAAAGTCGATTCCATTTACATATCTTGCCAATTCATCTTTTGTTCGCCATTTGAAAACAATACCTCTCGTTTGTTCACACTTCGCTTTATTCTCCTTTAATTCTGAAAATATTGTTGTATTTTCGTAAACCGTTTATTCCCATAAATTTGGAAATGTCGATATATTAATATTTCGTTAACTCACCACTTCTCATGTGACAGAAACCATGGTAAACAGCATATGCTCTCTTAATAAAACTCAACGGCTTTTACTTACTTCCACTTGAAGATTCTAAATATTTATTTCCATTTCCAAATTAATATAACCCTTTCCATTTCTAATTACTTAGTATATTTTAACTCTTTTACTTCCATTACCTGGAAATGATATAAACATTATCACATTTCAAGTTGGCCAAAACAATGTTAATTTATTCATTGTTTATTCAAAACCAATAGTTAAATTTACATGTCAATACCTTGCAAGTAAGTACAATATATCTCTTATGGAAGTAATGAACCAACTCAACATCTTTACTCATTACAAATTGATACCATCCCGTGATAATAGCGAAGTCGTTCAAGTTGGGATATTCTAATTACCTGTCAGACCTTGATTGACCCCGTTCTTATCATGAGATAGACAAAAGTTTGTAATTCAAAACTCATATTTCTTATAATATCAATTTGATCTTATTTCTATTTTATTTAAACCATTGTTTTATAAACCATATCATTTCTTTTGGAAATCTCAATCGGTTTTAACCATTTTACTTAATATATTTATAAAGTAATTCGCTTACAAAAATATTAATCCATTGCTTCAAAACTTTCGTACTATTCTATTCATAACCTGGGTTATATTACAAAAATCCCTTTCACTAATACCTTTTCCAAAACCCTTTTTACATTATAAATAATTTAAACTTTGGACTTATAACCATAAATCCCTTTATCAACTTCTTTAATTTCAAAAACGATAACTATCCTTTTCACTTTTGAACTTTTTATTCGATTACGATATTTACCTAATTAAATTCTTAAGTAAATTATTTATTTAAAATCCTTGACTTAGTTTAAAACTTCAAACCCCATTTGCTTATGAACTTGGATCCATCCTTAACATTCCATTTTGAAATTGCATGATTCAGTTTAGGATCCATTTAAAACTAATCACTTCCTAAACAATTTCATTTAACAAGTGAAACGCTTATTAAATAATCATTTACCCTTTCATTATTGAAGCAAAAGTGTATTACTTCATTATCAAAATCTTCTTAATAAGTTATTAATAATTTTTTTTTATAATGACTATTCAATAATCACCTTAAATGTAGTTAAATTAAGGTTAATAGTTTTTTTAATAATCATTAAGTTGCATCAATTATCCATTGAAACGATGCTTCATTGAGTTAATTTAAAATATAATTAATTTAAACAAAAAATGATCACTTAATTGTTCCTTTGGAACAATTATTCCAAATGATTAACTTCCTGGTTAATCTCAGATTTCGTTATGTATACAAATATAAGGCTCATTACTTTTAAATTTTCTTTAAATAAACAAAGTTATAAATTTTAACTTATTTAACTTCTATTTAAATAAATAAAATAAAACATGAAATATCACTTTGTATATAACTTACTACATAAATTTGCCAAACGACAAACTAATGTCGCAAAACGATGGATTCTAGACCCTCCGCTGCCAATTACTTAATCAATACAGCATATTGATTAAAACACAACAATTAGATTCAACCATCAACATTTAATAAATCAACGATATCTAAATAGGATATAATATAAATCTGAATATATGAAACAACCAATAAACAAATAAAGTCATCCATAGCATCCATTTGACCAATTTATATTGATTAATGGTAAATAATAATAATATGAATTTAACACATCACAGCATTCCAGAAGTGTGAGAATTAACTCACCTTATTTTCGATTCGCTTTCGACGTGATTTTCGTTTAAATTTAAAAAAGTGTTTAAAATTAAATGAAACCCCAAATTGTTTCTCCTTTTGACTCGACTCATCAGCATAGTGCTCGTTCATACGGATCTGGTTCCGTCTCAAACCGATTAGGTATGACCTAGTTATAGACCGTACAAGTTATATATGGATTTAAAATAGATAAAATTAACTAATTTCTTCAGTTTAGGCAAATCGTTTAATTAAGGTTTAATTAACCCTTACCAAACCCATGCTTATCACGATAATGCTTTCGTTCTTATTCCAGCATGTATAAAAGCACGTCATCGACTTTGCTTTCCTCTTCTTCTATACCATACGCTCCAGGAAATTAAAGAAAATACATATACCCTTCTTCACAGCAGTTAATATCACGATCCCCCCCCCCCTTCACAAACAAACCCGCCACCTGTATCACGTCATCTCCCCTACGTAACTTCCCTTACACCGTGAATTCTTAATCGCCTGTAGACATTTTCTCCAAGCTTCACACCATGCCTAGTCCGTGCTCCATAGATCAACCATAGCCAGAAAAATCCGAGCCCACTCCAAAAACACGGCATAACAAACCACCTCCCTCCGGCCTTCAGATCGACGGCAACGATCGCCTGAGACCCTTCAAAAGCACCGGCTAACACCGGTTTGACCCTCCATCAGTTCGACGACGCCGAGCCGCGAAAACTGCTACATCATGAACGAAAAATGCGACCTTTTTGGTACTGAAAACTCTTCAATCTCTGGCAAACAAGTCGCCTTGGCCATCTAAGCCCCACGCTACCATCAATTAGTCTCTTGGTCACCTCCTTTAGCTGCGCAAGCTGACCATATTTCACTGTCCAAAATCGAGCTTCGCAAAGAACAATAGAATCGACCAAACCTTATACGGCTATGAAGAAATATATTGTAGAAATTCAATGAATTATCCAAATTCAGATTTCATTGAGTATCGAATAAATTTTTGATTTTTGAAGAGGGACTTGTAAGTGAATTTCAGGAGAATGAGAATGGGATGAAAAAGGCAATGAGGGATGGATTGAACGGTGTTTATTTTATAAGTAAAAATAAAATATTTTATTGTGATGTGACTAAAGATTTTTATTGACATGATTAACGATATTTATTCATACCTATCGCTATTTCTGAACACTGTTTATTGATTACCGTGGTTACATACAAATTCAGTTCGTAACAAAAATGAACGTCGTCATGTAATTCGACGTTACAATCCAAATGAATCTTGTTTCGTCGAATTCAGAATTTGTTTGTGAAAACGGTGCTCGTTCGAATCCAAATGTTCATTTTATTCACATTTAATTTTGCTATGCTTACAGAATAACGCCGTTTGGCGTGAAACATCAAATCTAGCAATAGTTAGCTATAATGGTCTTAATAAAATTTATTTTGTTGAAAACAGAGATCATTTGAATAAAGTCCCTTTTTAACGGTCTAATTTAAATTAAAATAAATCAATTTTGAAATATCTCAATATAATAATATTATAATATTATAATTGGCTATACTTGACTAGAATTTCATATATTTTCAAAAGAAAATACTCCTGGTAGAATCCTGAGTCAAAACGATATTCAATATATTAAAAATCCTTTATTTTTATATAATAAATCGTTATATTATATAAACGGATTCCATAGCGACCATTTGAAAATTTGATTTGGGCATAAAACAAAATCTACAAAATGAAAACTCGATTTTTATACTTCAGTAGAATATTATTATCTAATAGGTTCGGACATTTCTTGTTTCGAAGAAATCTGACTTAAATTGGATCCTGTATAACCATTTAAAGTTCAAAACGAAATATTACGAACTACCACGCCGCTGCAGCTCGTTTTATAATTAAAATATAAATTAAACGTTCAAATTTCGTTTAACAATGAAATGGTTAATATAATTCGATTCCAAATTGAATTAAATTATTTATATCGCCAATTCATATAAAAACTGCAAATCCAATATATTCCGACTATTTCGGAATAAATCTTACTTTATATTAATATAATATTCAAAATTATTAAATTAAATTCCAAACACCATTTAAACCATTTTTAAATATTAAATAAAACGGTTAAAAATCCGGACTGTTACACTTTCAATATATAGGATGATAGCAATACTAATGAATATAGGGAAAACTAGTTTATTTCCTTTTATAGATAAACTTTTCATAATCTCCAACATAATTCTTGAAATCATATTGATTTATACAAATGGGTACTAATCCAGCCAGACTTTTCTGGTATCTTAATGCTTCCAAAAATAGAAATTAATAATTAACAATGCTAATGCCTTAATTAGCGCTAATTATACCCTAAGTCTGGCCAACTTAGAAAGCTCAAACATAGTAATCCTGCTCCCAAAAAATCTTAGATTTAAAATATATCCTCATCTACATTCCTAAAAACATGAAGTCTAAAATAATTTATTCATTTTTCTATAATCAATATGTAACTAGACTTGGAAAGTTCACAGGAAATACATACAAGCTCCAAAAATTATGAAATTCAAAATACATCTCCCAAAACATCATATGAACATCATATAAAAGTTTCAAACCAATTGGAGATGTTTAACTATAGGTTTTACCTTAAAATATATTCATTTTAGCATGCAAGCAAGTATGTTTAAGCTATTCAAGTATTGTCATATCCAAATAATAAATTAACATCTGTATAAACATGAAAAAAATCATTTAAATCATTAAAATATTCTTATATTTCTCATAACCTAACTAAATAAGGGTTTAGAATCATTATTCATATTGATTAGTTGTTGGGATATTGAGACTTTTTGTTGTAGATCCTAGAATTTTAATCTTCCTAAGCTTAACTTTAATTTCTTCTTCTTGAGAACTTTAATGGCTAGCCTCTTAGGGAATATTTTTAGGTTTACGAGAATGGAGATAATGAGGATAAAAATATAGGAAAAGGTATTATATATGAAGCCAAATGTTTTGCAATTTTCCCTCACATAATCCTACTTATAATTAGTTCGTTTTATTTAGTTCCTAAGGCCGACACATTACTTATTTTTATGTGCAAATCTCAACTTAACAATCTAATTACATTATTCTTATATAATTTACTCAATTAAACATTCTAAATAATGTTCATCTAAATAAGAGATGTTACAGTATTATGAGAAGTTAACGGTTAGATCAGAAGATTCCTACATACTTCAATTGCTAATAAAGGCGTGCTCCTACCTAGTAAAAGGTCAGGAGTTCAAGGCCTACCATGTCTACCATATTGGCACATTAACCAGTTTGTAAGATATATATATATAGAGAGAGAGTGTGTGTGTTCCATTACACTCCAAACAATGCAGCAATCTTACTTCCCTATGACGACCCATAGGACTCGATGCCCGAATTTCAACAATAATACCTAATCCTGTATTACTGGCCAAAACCCAAATATCATAAACACCAGAGTGTTAATAGAAAGAAATTAGAGAGTGAGAAAAGAAAGAAAGAAATAGAAGAATAGAAGAAAAGAAGAAGAACCAACTAACCAAAAGAACACAGAGTCTCACATCGCAACGGAATAAAATATAATATAGAAATAAATCTTTTTTGAGAGCTTGAAATAACGTTTACAATCACCAGAGTACAGGAGACCACCAATACATCTGGACAGTTTAACAACCTATCCTCATATACAACACATAGCGGAATAATACTAGATATGAATCATACGTATGAACTTTTTCAGCTCGTCTCCTGAACTCCATAGTATCCGATAGTTTGAACCTCTAAAACTCGATCTGATCCGAGCATTGCGAACGCCATGGATCGGTTTGGTGAACCAGCGTGAGAAAACTCACTAAGTTTATAGGTAGCATCCAACTTGATTTTATCTTCGGAATCTTCTTTTGAAAGAAAAGGATAGTCGTAAGACCTATCCACACATAAATACAGATGGTTTTTACCTTACGATAATCAAAATATTTTTGATATCAACTATTCTAACGCTATAATAGTTTCTAAATCAGATAAATAACCATCTAGTAGAACGCTGGCATCTCACACTCTACATACATAGTATATAATCAAAAACTGCAGGGTCTTATTGGATAATGGATTCCCAACTATAACAAGGTATGGAACCACCATTCGATAGTGTATCTCTAGAGAGGAATACGCTGGGTTCAACAAGAACATCTTGCAACCCAGTCGTAAATGACCGATCACTCATTTCCTTTGAGTGTACCGATTATCTTAACACCAACGATTGGCACCAACATAACCATTTCCCGGAAGATATAGAAGCGATAGAAGAAATAAATGGATTAACTCTCGATGATGATAATACAACCTAATGGGAGTGACCCACATAGCCATGCCGCCTGCTCGATTTTTGTCATTTCCCAATTGATGAGGCTTGATGTTACTATTACCATTTTGAGAACATCACACCATCATTTTCTTTGAATGCTACTTTGTTAGATCCGACAAATCACTAATTGATGTCCACAAAAATACTCTGGGTGTTAAGCTAAGAGAAGGAATCTTCTCCGCCACTAACAGAAATACATTTGAGGAAATCAATCTACATGATCCTTTGGAAATACTCTGTCAGACACTCGTCCATACAAGTCATCCAGGAACAAGATGAACCGAAGGCCCCCTCCTACCACATCCTTATATAGGAATCACCTCAAGGACCAGTAGCGAGTAGTCCTTGCAATCCACATATTTCAATCATGAAAGAATCACCGTTAAAATTTCTCTGGAAGCAAGTCAGAAAGATTTGATAACTAATCCTTTCGCTTCTGAAGATCACCATCTTTAACTACTCCATCTTTAATCAGCATCTTCCACGTATTCAGTGGTTCAGAATGGTTTTCGAATATAAATTTGACCCCGATCTTTCCATACCAACAATCGTATAGGCCAGATTTGATAGTCGGTTATTTAACTATCAAGTAACAACCCTTCATTCATAAAAATGAAAATGAATTAACTTATTCAATACCCAACGTCATATAGCCTCTTTAATTAACCAGTCATTAATTAAACTTCTAAATCTTCCCATATTTGGAATACCGTTGTTTTACTTCTTATTTCAAAATAAGAGTATACTCAAAATATTTTATTGAACTTATGAACTTATTGAATTATAGTTTATAATATCATTTACGGAAATACTAATTTTATTTCCTTCAACTACTCTCGTTTTTAAACTAATATCATCCTTGGATAATCATGAAGTCATTCAAGTTAGGGTATTTTATTTACCTCTCACACCTGGATTTGACAACATTCTTATCTTCAGAATGGATAGAAGCTTATTAACGAAAACCACATTCTAGTAACTGTCACAAAAGATCCATTTACTCTTTAAATTATGGTTTTATTTTTAAACCATATACTTTATTTATGTAAATCTCATCTAATTTCAACCATGTGTACTTAACTAAACTATTAAGTGAACTACCATATCTATTATCTTTTACCACATTCTGCACAAAACCCCGATTCCATTATAAATAATCATTTTAATAAAATCCTTATAGGTTTATGACAACTTAAGTTTGTCTTCATAACTTTCCCTTTGGCTTAAATTATTCAAAATTACATCGAATCTTTAGATCTTAATTTGCATAACCAAATTGAATCCTCTTTAAGCTCTCATTTATATTTAAACTTCATGTCTTTATGCATTTAAGTCTTAACCCCATTTATGCAATTGCTTATGGTTATAAACCAATTTACCAACTCATTCATTCATTGGAATTATTTACAAAATTATTCGCAAGAACATAATTTTCATAACTAAGTATAACATGGATTTACTAACCAATCCTTTAACAAATTCTTTACAAAGATCTCATTTTAACTCTAATAATGAACTTAAGATATATTCATACCAAATTGCTTAAACTCTTTTTAAAATATCCAACCGATATCCATTTACTAAATCATTTAAAATACTAGGCATTGAACCCAAGGTAAATAGTGGTTTCACATTAGACTTACAAGTTTATACTTACATTCCATTTCCAATTTTATTTATTCTCTAATCTCATTCGCGAACCTCTTTTTAATTACATTTCGTATATTTAAAAAAAACATTTGCAAAAATGTTCATTAGTTACGTAAATAGTGGTTTCACATTACATTTCATATACTTACATTCCATTTCCAATTTTATTTATTCTCTAATCTCATTCGCGAACCTCTTTTTAATTACATTTCGTATATTTAAAAAAAAACATTTGCAAAAATGTTCATTAGTTACGAAAATTCACTTTTCAACTCTATAATCAATATTCGTATACTTGACGATTCCTTTAACCCATTTCAACACTTTGAAATCTTATAAATTACATTTACGATATTTTAATGTTCTTAACACAATCATTACTCTTAAATTCATTAGTATGACCAGTTATATAACACTTAACCATTTATTTAATAATATTTCGAAATCATCTTTAGTTATTTTAAACGACTATATAACGTAAATTTATTTCAAAAAAGAAAACTATAATTTATTTCATAAGAATATATTTCCTTTGTACATACTTAGAACGATACGTTTAACTCGTATATAAAGGATTTTTTAAAAATATTTCAGAATCGATTAAAAATTGATTTCAATAAATTCCTTTTTATAATGATGCTAAATTCCAACGCGTGAAATGTCAACCAAATTTACATCAAATCAAACACGTCCATCAGATTAATAAAAGTTATTAATATTAGTGAGGAATGCAGTTGGATCCCTCCAACCTGTTATTTCCTGCATCTCAAATTCATATCTCAGCATATATCATAATATATATATATATAATTAACAATTACGGGTGAGGAATCTAGTTGGATCCCTCTAACCTATTTTTCTCTACATCCAAATAGGTTACCTCAAATAATATCATCCAAAGAACATCAAATAAAACTGATGATTTCTATAAACAAGCAATAAAAAAAATTTAACATCAACCATTTTATTTAACACGTTTATATTAATATAAACGTGACCAACAAGGTAAGTTACTTCAATTGGTACCAATCATTAAATAATGATTTGGTTTTCGCTTGAATTAAACAAACATTTAATGTAACACCCCGTGTATTCTATAACAGTGAAATTCATAAATTAAAGTATAATTAATTTCAAACCAAAGAATAAAGGGAAACGGGATACACCATTGCGTTCATCTCGGAATTCTGCTTGAGATAGAGTCCGAGTTTGTGTAAAACGGACTCCGTATGAGGGAGATATGACCTCCGGAAGTTTCAGAATTCAGTTTAAAATTCAAACAGACAGAAACAGCTCAGAACAAATTCAAATTTCAAAAAAATCGGACCCAGGTTGGACTGGGCGGGAATTTTCCTGCCCAAGGCACCCAGGTGGACTGGGTAGTCGACCTGGGCCACCCAGGTCGAGTGGGTAGTCGACCTGGGGGTCGACTGGGTAGTCGACCTGGGGGTCGACTGGGTAGTCGACCTGCACCCTGAGCCGGGTCGAACCCAGCCCCTCCTGGCTGGCCTGGTCTGTGCTTGGCCGAATTCCTGAGCCTTGCCTTGTCACTAGGGCTAGGTGTCACCTCCTGATTGGTCTCTCTTTCAAACGAACGGCTAATATTAATCCAAGCTCCATCGACGGTTCTAATCAATTCACAAACTCTATAAAAAGGACCTAAGAATCCACCTAATTCATACAAATAAAAATGAGAATGAGACCGTCATGCTGCTGAAGAAAGACTAGGAGTAGCCGTCAAAATTGAGAGACGATTAGGAGTCAATTCGAAAGCTTAAAGCAACGACAACTAAATCAAAACAACGTTTACAACAAAGGATAGCATCTCCAAATTCAGAATTCAGATTCCTGAATTGAAGATTCGTCATACGTTGTAAGTAGAGTGCTATTCCGATGTGAATGAATAATTGAGTTTTGGTTTGTGTAAAATGAGAAATGGAATTGTACTTAATTTGTGGTGATAATAATTCATAATTGTATGTTGCTATGATTCTAATCGATTTGGGATGTTGTGGTATAACGATGTTAGACCTATTGGATATTTGCTAGTATGTGATTCATGTTGAAAGTTAACAACTATATGTTTGTGGTAGTTTATTACAACACCTATTGGATAATTGCAAGTATATGATTCATGTTGAAAGTTAACGACTATATGTTTGTGATAGTTTATTTGAGATTCATGCAAGTATATGGTTCACTATTATGCCAACATGATGTATATTTTTATAATCACTTTTAGTGTAGTTGGATCCATTTGGGTATTATGACTCATATGAATTTATGTTGGAATTGGCATCATGATTCAAGTGTAAAACCATACTTTTGTATTAGTGACAAAAGTAAGCATCTTTGTGAACTTGTATTAATTCTATGAACATGACTAGATTACGTTTGGTGTTATGCCTAATTGAAACATGTTTTAGGCCTATGTTGTTATCAAACTCATATGATAATATATATGACACATAATTAAGTTAGATTCACATTTTTAAATGCAAGTTTATATGAATAGATTAAAAACCATGATTCATGTTTGGGTATGTTTTATGTCATGATTATATGCTATTACAATGCAAGTTCACAAGTGCCTAATTTATGTTAATTAGTTCGCTATGTTGCAAGTTCATGCGTTCACACACCCCTTTTGATGTTACTTAGGACATATAAACACCATGTTCTAAGCCTCCCCCTTTTCATGTGGCTAAGTTGGGCTTAATTGTTAAGCCCAACATATGTTGTAATATAGCGAATGTATAAAACGGGGGTAATGACGTTGGGTTAAAAATATAAAACATATGTGTTGGCAGGTCTGACGCATGCCAATGACCTTGAGAACATTTAAGGGGTATAAATTAATTTTACCCAATAAAGATGAATTTGAATAATGGGCTGCAAATATTTACATATAAAAAGAAAAGAGACAAAATATGTAAACTTAGAAAATACGATGTGTTTAACCCGAGGTTGGATTGAGTTGTGACGTAAACCTGCCCGGAACCGCCCGGCTGTCCAGTAGTCACAACAATACCTATCCAATGTGGGTGGTTAAACATTGAGCCCAATAAAGACCCGAGGTTAGACTGAGTTGTGGCGTAAGACTGCCCGGACCCAACCGGCAACAGGCAGCCACAACAATACCTGTCTAATGTGAGTGGTCGAGGCTTTAATAAGACAATTAAGGCTGAGTCAGGATTGATTGGATTAAGTAAATTGAATTAATACTTAATCAAATTGAACATGCTAAACTATACAGACTGATTTGGGGGTTAGGTTTACAGAACACTTAACCAACTTAGCATGTTGGCTAGAAATAGAAAACCTAGTAGCGGGGGACCCTTTTCAGCAGTAACCCTACAAGGTGTATCAGGATACCCTGAACTAGGCAGGGTGGGGCACGATTACTGGGCTGACTGTAAGAGGTCAAATCGACGGCGGTGGTGCAGCAGTGTAGGTTCTAACGGGGTGCGGGCGTGCACACACTCCAGCGCATAAAAATTAGGCACTGGGCACCAGTAGTATACCTGTGCATTCTAGAATTGTGTCGGGCCGCCACCATGGGACTTGATACACCCCATGGTGGGACCAGCATAGGTAACTACAACATCGGGGGCCGTAAGACACATGTAACTATGTGAGTAGGAGCCGATCATTAGAAATGGATCACTTCACCCTGATTATGGGGTGCCTGTTGGGAACTAGTTTATGGGGGTGCAGAGATTAATATGGGGTACGATAGTACATTCGACACTAGACAACTTAACTTAGCTTATAATGCTTTCCCATTTCCAGTTTGTACTTATCATGCTCATTTCTTTATTCATAGACTGAATAGTCCTAGACTTACTCAGGCTTTATGTCTGACTCTACTTTTCTTTCGTCTTCTTTTCTTTCGTTTCCTCCCCCCCCAGGTCCACAGGGAGGGAATATCGCAGCTTGACCAGTTTTTACATCCAGCTTGAAGATAAAGAATGTATTGCTTGGATCTCTTTCGTTTTGGACTATGGCTTTGGACAGCAATTATGGGACTTATGCAGTTTACTTATGTTTTTATGCTTCTTTAAATAATGAAATCAAGACAGTTATGAAAATGTAATGTTTTTAGAAGTATTGTAAGACAATTATGGCATGGTTTGTGTAACACGTATTTTGATGAAATAAAAGTTGCTGTTGTTTTCCGCTGTTCAAAAATATGTGTACTTATAACTGTCTTGTGTATCTGTGACTTATACTTATAAACCTCCACCAAAATTAGGGCATTCCCTTTGAGAGTGACCCTAACGGAGGTGGGGTGTTTCACTTGGTATCAGAGCATAGGTTTGCCAGATAAGATAAAAAGTTTTGAAAATTTATTTTCAAAAAAAAATTTAAAGAAGCATTTTTAAAGATAAAATGTTATTTTATTTTAAAAAGGCATAGTCCCCCCAAAGCCATTGGTACTATCTTTTATCCTTCGTTTTGAATCTATCCTTTTTGTTTCAGCATGTCCGAAGAACTTAACTTGCCGGAGGGTATACCAATACCTGGTTGGTTCAGACGATTCTTAGAAGCAAGGGCCAATCAGCCAGGTCCCACTGTTCCTCCTCCCCCAGCTGTAGGAAATCATCCAGCTGCAGCAGCACCTCTTCCTCCACCTCCTCCGCGTGGTAATACTTTTGCTAAGATATGTAAAGATTTTAAAGCTATGGGAGGAAAGGACTTTCATGGAACCGAGTCCTTCGTGGCAGCCAGGAATTGGCTGAAGGAAACCGAGGACTTATTTGTCATCTTTGAGGTAGAAGATAGGTAGAAAGTACAACTGGCAGTATGGCTACTTAAAGGCGAGGCTTCCTACTGGTGGGAAGTCACCAATGCAGAAAGACCAGTGGAAACATAGGAGGACTTTAGGGCGTGATTTGAGGCTAAATTTCTCTCAGAAGCTGAAAGGAGTCTTCAGTTGGAAAAATTCTTATTTCTTAAGCAAGGGAATATGACAGTCAAAGAGTATGTTAATCAGTTCGATCAGCTGGCTAGGTTCGGACTGGACCTAGTCAACACTCCGCACAAGAAGGCTCTCCGCTTTGTCAAAGGATTGAATGAGCCATTACACAGTTTGGCCATGACCCATATACCCATGGGAGCTACGTATGAAAGGTTGGTGCAGATGGCATTGCTGAACGAAGAGGATAAGGGCAAGAAGGAGACAAAGGCAGAAAGCTCTCAAGGGAAGAAAGAGGGTTTACAGCCTAAGAAGACAGACTTTAAGAAGGGCGGAAAAGACAACAAAGAGAAGAGGAAGTGTAATTTCTGTGGCAAAGTGGGGCACTTAGTGAAGGACTGTCGAAAGAAGAAGGCCAAGTTGAATGGTGGGTGCTTTTCTTGCGGTGAGACAGGCCACATGGCTAAGGATTGCCCAAAGAAGCGAGGGCAGGGGCAGAGGGCTGGATCCACCTCAGGGGCACAGGTTCATGTGCTAGAAGCGCCACCTCTGCAACAGCGAGGTATAAATACTTCCGTAGAAAGTGTAGTTTATCTTTATGATCACCCAGTTCGCACTTTATTTGATTCTGGCGCATCACACTCCTTTATTTCATCTGCTTTAGTAGAATCTCTGCACCTAGAAACTAGTATGGTAGAGGACCCCTTAATTGTTTCAAATCCAATCGGGGGCCCAGCTCATTTGTCTATGATCTGTGTGGGATTGAAAATTTCTATTCTAAGCGTAGAATTTAGATGTAGTGCCTTTGTTTTGGGCTTCTCGGGATATGGTTTGATTTTGGGCATGGATTGGCTATCCAGTAATGGTGCCATCCTTGATTGTGAAAAAAAGGTGGTTAGGCTTCTGACCCAACTTGGTAACACTCTGGAAATTACTTGTAATCCCTCTTATGTGGTTATGCTTAGTTATCTCGAATCGCCAGATGCTTCTTTTGAGAGTTTGCAATCGGTTAGAGTGGTCCGTGAATATCCAGATGTCTTCGAAGAGATGAAGGGCTTACCTCCGAAGCGGGAGATAGACTTCCGCATATATCTTATAGATAATGCAAAGCCCGTTGCGTTTCCCGTTAGACACATGGCTCCACGGGAAAGGAAAGAGCTCAGTAAACAGATTAAAGAGCTTCTAGAAAAGGGGTTCATTAGAAGGAGCATTTCAGAATGGGGCGCTCCAGTGGTGTTCGCCACAAAGGCGGATGGTTCACTCCGTCTATGTTTTGACTATAGGGAGCTCAACAAGCTAACGAAAAAGAATAGGCACCCTCTCCCCAGAATTGACGATCTGTTTGATCAGCTTGTAGGAGCGTCTCTTTTCTCCCAACTCGATTTGGCGACCGATTTTCATCAGCTAAGTGTGGCTGAAGATAGCATCGATAAGACAACATTCAGAACCCTAGACGGCTTCTTTGAATGGCTTGTCATGCCTTTCGGCTTGACAAACGCACCCGCTTACTTTGTGGACCTGATGAGTAGGGTGTTCAGAGAATTCCTCAACAAGTTCGTAGTGGTCTTCATAGACGATATCTTGATCTTCTCAAAGAGTGAAGAAGAACATGCTCAGCATTTAAGGGCAATCATGGAAACTCTGCGAGTCCATCAGCTAAAAGCCAAATTCTCCAAATGCCACTTTTGGAGAGAGGAAGTAAGGATTCTTGGGCACATAGTATCCAAAGAAGGGTTAGCTGTGGACCCTGCTAAGGTAGTAGCGGTACAGGATTGGAAGACCCCAAGGAATGCAACTGAGGTCCGAAGTTTTCTAGGACTAGCTGGTTTCTACCGAAAATTCATAAGGGATTTTGTGAAAATCTCAGCTCCACTCACAAGGCTGACAAAGAAAAATCTAGTGTTCAATTGGGACTTGGATTGCGAGTTTGCTTTCCAACGACTAAAAAGGGCTCTTACAACAGCCCCAGTTCTGACGTTGCCAGATGGAAGCAAGATGTTCACAGTTTATACAGATGCATGTGGGACAGGGCTAGGCACTGTCTTAATGCAAGAAGGAAGGGTAGTAGCTTATGGTGGAAGGCAGTTGAAAGTGCATGAAAAGAACTACCCGACCCACGATCTTGAGTTAGCCGCCATCGTCTTTGCACTCAAGTCTTGGCGACACTATCTCCTAGGTGAGAAGTTCGAACTGTATACTGACCATAAATCTTTGAAATATCTCTTCTCGCAGAAGGACCTTAACTTGAGGCAACAGAGATGGATGGAGTTTCTTGCCTCGTACGATTTCGAGATCTCCTATACACCGGGCAAAGGCAACGTAGTGGCAGACGCGTTGAGCCGAAAGGAACTAACCCTAAGCCCGCTGTTTGTTGAAAGGCAAAGTCTAGAGTTTATAGCCAGCTTTGACTTTAGGCCCTCCTCCGATTTTGTACCGGGCTTGCTAGCATCTCTCGAAGTACGCCCGACTTTAGTGGACTCAGTAGGGACAGCTCAACGCGAAGACCCTCAGCTTGTGGAGACGATTGATAGGCTAATTAGGGGTGAGACTTCAAGTCACCTTAATAGATACTCCAGCAACGATAATGGTTGGCTAAGGCGAGATGGAAGACTATGCGTCCCACAGACAAGGGACTTAGTAAAGACAGTTCTCGAGGAAGCACATCACTCCAAGATGACGATACATCCAGGCAGAGATAAAATGTACAAGGACATAAAGAGAACTTTCTTTTGGAGCGGCATGAAGAAAGACGTGGCAGATTTCATTTCTAAGTGTATGACTTGCCAACAGGTTAAGGCGGAGCAGAAGAAGCCTGGCGGTCTGCTCCATCCTCTAGAGGTCCCGCAATGGAAGTGGGATAGCATTTCAATGGACTTCATTGATGGGCTGCCCAAGTCTAGAAGAGGCAACACTAGCATTTGGGTAATAGTGGATAGGCTTACTAAAAGCGCCCACTTTTTACCTGTCAAGAGTAAAAGGACTGCCTCATCCCTAGCATCTCTGTATCTCAAGGAAATTGTTCGACTCCATGGAATACCCTCCAGCATTGTTAGTGACCGAGACCCTATCTTCACAAGTGAGTTTTGGCGGAGTCTACAAGAAGCGGTAGGCACACAGTTATGCTTGAGTACAGCCTATCACCCCCAAACCGACGGCCAGATAGAAAGAGTGAACAGAGTTTTGGAGGACCTTTTAAGACTGTGCGTTCTTGACTTCGGAGGGACGTGGGAAGACCATCTTCCTTTGGTGGAATTTGCCTACAACAACAACTACCAAGCCACCATCGGAATGGCGCACTTCGAAGCTTTATATGGAAGACCGTGCCGATCGCCCACTTGTTGGTGGGAGTCTACTGATAAGCTCATACTTGGACCAGATATGATCCGAGAGACTTCAGAGAAAGTAGACTTAATACGGAGAAGAATGAAGACAACCCAAGACAGACAAAAATCCTACGCAGACAAGAGAAGGACCGACCTTGAATTTGAGGTTGGGGACAGAGTTTTTCTTAAGGTATCTCCTCTAAGGAACTTTGTTCGTTTTGGATCCACTGGAAAGCTAGCACCAAGGTTCGTAGGGCCATTTCCTATTATCGAGAAAATTGGGAAAATGGCCTATAGATTAGAGCTACCCGAAAAGCTGGCCGGAGTTCACAACGTCTTTCATGTTTCTCACCTCCGGAAGTGTTTACACGAGTCTGCTGAAATAGTAGAGCCTAGCATTCTAGAAGAAGCCGAAGTGGAACGCGAAGCAACCGTGAGAAGAGTTCCAACACGCATCTTAGGAACTGAAGTGAAAAAGCTACGCAACCGCGAAGTCAAGCTCGTCAAAGTTCAGTGGAGCGACGCCAAGGAAGACGCAACTTGGGAAACAGAAGCTAGAATACGCGCAGCCTACCCTTTTCTTTTCGAGGGTACATCTTTGATCTTACTTTTTCCTTAAGTTGCGCTTTTATCTATCTTTTTAGGTATATCTCCTTGACCTTATCCTTTAGGTAAGAAACCCTTTGGATGAAAACATGTAATTGAAACATGTTATGGATGATGGTTGCAAGTGGTTGCAAGTGATTGCTAGTGGTTGCTCGTGGTTGCATATACACACACAATCTAGGTTTTAGATCGGCTCAGTCACTTCATATTGCATATGCATATATGTATTTATATTCGTATATGGTTGAATTTTAATGTGTTGGCATATGGATATTGCATTTATATATGAATGATTGTGCACTCATGTAGAATCATGAATAGGAAAATTTGCATACATAATGGATTCATGACACTTACATAATTTGCATTAAGTAGGTCAACTGAATCAATAGGCCGACTGATTTTGCATTAGATAAGAACATGTACACACACTTCGCATATGATCATGAAGCATTAGAAGTCTTTTAAGGACAATGGATGCTCGTGTTTGATGGATGAGTAGATGGACGTTTGGAGGTTAGGATATACATTCTTCCTAAACTTGAAGATTTCGGGGACGAAATCCTTTTAAGTAGGGGAGAATGTAACACCCTGTGTATTCTATTACAGTGAAATTCATAAATTAAAGTATAATTAATTTCAAACCAAAGAATTAAGGGAAACGGGATAGGCCATTGCGTTCGTCTCGGAATTCTGCTTGAGATAGAGTCCGAGTTTGCGTAAAACAGACTCCGTATGAGGGAGATATGACCTCCGGAAGTTTCAGAATTCAGTTTAAAATTCAAACAGACAGAAACAGCTCAGAACAAATTCAAATTTCAAAAAAATCGGACCCAGGTTGGACTGGGCGGGAATTTTCCCGCCCAAGGCACCCAGGTCGACTGGGTAGTCGACCTGGGCCACCCAGGTCGAATGGGTAGTCGACCTGGGGCACCCAGGTCGACTACATAGTCGACCTGGGGGTCAACTAGGTAGTCGACCTGGCCCCTGAGCCAGGTCGAACCCAGCCCCTCCTGGCTGGCCTGGTCTGTGCTTGGCCGAATTCCTGAGCCTTTCCTTGTCACTAGGGCTAGGTGTCAGCTCCTGATTGGTCTCTCTTTCAAATGAATGGCTAATATTAATCCAAGCTCCATCGACGGTTCTAATCAATTCACAAACTCTATAAAAAGGACCTAAGACTCCACCTAATTCGTACAAATAAAAATGAGAATGAGACCGTCATGCTGCTGAAGAAAGACTAGGAGTAGCCGTCAAAATTGAGAGACGATTAGGAGTCAATTCGAAAGCTTAAAGCAACGACAACTAAATCAAAACAACGCCTACAACAAAGGATAGCATCTCCAAATTCAGAATTCAGATTCCTGAATTGAAGATTCGTCATACGTTGTAAGTAGAGTGCTATTCCGATGTGAATGAATAATTGAGTTTTGGTTTGTGTAAAATGAGAAATGGAATTGTACTTAATTTGTGGTGATAATAATTCATAATTGTATGTTGCTATGATTCTAATCGATTTGGGATGTTGTGGTATAACGATGTTAGACCTATTGGATATTTGCAAGTATGTGATTCATGTTGAAAGTTAACAACTATATGTTTGTGGTAGTTTATTACAACACCTATTGGATAATTGCAAGTATATGATTCATGTTGAAAGTTAACGACTATATGTTTGTGATAGTTTATTTGAGATTCATGCAAGTATATGGTTCACTATTATGCCAACATGATGTATATTTTTATAATCACTATTAGTGTAGTTGGATCCATTTGGGTATAATGACTCATATGAATTTATGTTGGAATTGGCATCATGATTCAAGTGTAAAACCATACTTTTGTATTAGTGACAAAAGCAAGCATCTTTGTGAACTTGTATTAATTCTTTGAACATGACTAGATTATGTTTGGTGTTATGCCTAATTGAAACATGTTTTAGGCCCATGTTGTTATCAAACTCATATGATAATATATATGACACATAATTAAGTTAGATTCACATTTTTAAATGCAAGTTTACATGAATAGATTAAAAACCATGATTCATGTTTGGGTATGTTTTATGTCATGATTATATGCTATTACAATGCAAGTTCACAAGTGCCTAATTTATGTTAATTAGTTCTCTATGTTGCAAGTTCATGCGTTCACACACCCCTTTTGATGTTACTTAGGACATATAAACACCATGTTCTAAGCCTTCCCTTTTTCATGTGGCTAAGTTGGGCTTATTTGTTAAGCCCAACATATGTTATAATATAGTGAATGTATAAAACGGGGGTAATGATGTTGGGTTAAAAATATAAAACATATGTGTTGGCAGGTCTGACGCATGCCAATGACCTTGAGAACATTTAAGGGGTATAAATTAATTTTACCCAATAAAGATGAATTTGAATAATGGGCTGCAAATATTTACATATAAAAATAAAAGAGACAAAATATGTAAACTTAGAAAATACGATGTGTTTAACCCGAGGTTGGATTGAGTTGTGATGTAAACCTGCCCGGAACCGCCCGGCTGTCCAGTAGTCACAACAATACCTATCCAATGTGGGTAGTTAAACATTGAGCCCAATAAAGACCCGAGGTTAGACTGAGTTATGGCGTAAGACTGCCCGGTCCCAACCAGCAACAGGCAGCCACAACAATACCTGTCTAATATGAGTGGTCGAGGCTTTAATAAGACAATTAAGGCTGAGTCAGGATTGATAGGATTAAGTAAATTGAATTAATACTTAATCAAATTGAACATGCTAAACTATACAGACTGATTTGGGGGTTAGGTTTACAGAACACTTAACCAACTTAGCATGTTGGCTAGAAATAGAAAACCTAGTAGCGGGGGACCCTTTTCAGCAGTAACCCTACAAGGTGTATCAGAATACCCTGAACTAGGCAGGGTGGGGCACGATTACTGGGCTGACTGTAAGAGGTCAAATCGACGGTGGTGGTGCAGCAGTGTAGGTTCTAACGGGGTGCGGGCGTGCACACACTCCGGCGCAGAAAAATTAGGCACTGGGCACCAGTAGTATACCTGTGCATTCTAGAATTGTGTCGGGCCGCCACCATGGGACTTGATACACCCCATGGTGGGACCAGCATAGGTAACTTCAACATCGGGGGCCGTAAGACACATGTAACTACGCGAGTAGGAGCTGATCATTAGAAATGGATCACTTCACTCTGATTATGGGGTGCCTGTTGGGAACTAGTTTATGGGGGTGCAGAGATTAATATGGGGTACGATAGTACATTCGACTCTAGACAACTTAACTTAGCTTATAGTGCTTTCCCATTTCCAGTTTGTACTTATCATGCTCATTTCTTTATTCATAGACTGAATAGTCCTAGACTTACTCAGGCTTTATGTCTGACTCTACTTTTCTTTCGTCCCCCCCCCCAAGGTCCACAGGGAGGGAATATCGCAGCTTGACCAGTTTTCACATCCAGCTTGAAGAGAAAGAATGTATTGCTTGGATCTCTTTCGTTTTGGACTATGGCTTTGGACAGCAATTATGGGACTTATGCAGTTTACTTATGTTTTTATGCTTCTTTAAATAATGAAATCAAGACAGTTATGAAAATGTAATGTTTTTAGAAGTATTGTAAGACAATTATGGCATGGTTTGTGTAACACGTATTTTGATGAAATAAAAGTTGCTGTTATTTTCCGCTGTTCAAAAATATGTGTACTTATATATGTCTTGTGTATCTGTGACTTATACTTATAAACCTCCACCAAAATTAGGGCATTCCCTTTGAGAGTGACCCTAATGGAGGTGGGGTGTTTCATTTAATTTCATCAATATATAAACAACATACATACATCAATCACAACACACACATTATATAAAACATAAGTAGGACAAATTGAGTGAGAAAACTCACCTTGATTTGATTCGTTGTTAAAACAACTCATTTCATCGTTTATTTTAACTGAAAATTCCAGTTGATTCCAAATGCGTCTAATTCTTTTCCATGACGTAGTGTTCGTCAAGACGAGTCCAACGCATCTTGATTCGTCCAAATCAGACCTAGCAGCAACAAGTTATTAATTTTTAACGTTAATACAATTTAATTAGTAAATGAATTCTTAATTAGGGTTTAACTTAACTTTAAATACTTTGTAAATAAAATAAACGGGTTGACTTTTTTTCCTTCTTCTCTTCGCCCTTGTTCCCAGCTCTTTACCCACTACTCCTCGTTCAAACTCCTCACCTCCATCCTCTCACTGCCGCATGAAGCTCAGACTACCGGAAAATGATCCGTTGCCGCCAAACGTTGCACCTCAACCTGCTCTTCCCTCGCTTCAAGCCTTGATCCTCACGTCGTCACCTAACGCCACCAGTACACTTCGAACCTCCAATACCTTATAACTTGTTTCTGGCCACCCTGGTTCGCAAACAATGATCTACACCGGCTAAAACGAAGAGCTCACTGAGCTGAAGACATTTATAGTTGTGTAACATTCCGTATTTTTATGGTATAATAATTAATTTATTTAATTATTGAAATAGTGATTTAGAGATTTAAATGGCTGTTTAATTAAATACTATTGAATATTTAATTAATATAAATAATAGAATGATATATTTATTTCCGAAATAATCGAAAATAGCAGAATTCACAATATTGTATGAATTAGACAGTTTAAAATATATAATTCAGTTTAGAATTGAACTATATTAACGAATTTAATTATAAATGTTAGTTGAACGTATAATTTATATTATAATTATAATCGAGCACGAAATGGCGCGGCAGTTCGTATTTGGCGATTTGAACTTTAAACGAATATACAAAATCCATTTTAAGTTTGATATCTGTGAAATAAGAAACGTTCGGAGCTGGTGAAGTATATTTTTCTAATGGAAGAGAAAATTCGAGATTTCGTCGTGTAGATTTTGATTTATGATCAAATCAAATTTTTGAAAAGTCGCTATGGAATTCCTTTATAATTTATAACGATTTGTTTATATTATAAATGGATTTTTAATATAAATTGAATACTGATTTAATCTGGATTTGAAATGTCGAGTTATAAATTCAGATAGGAATATTTTGGAGCTGTATGATATTCTATTGTGAATATAAACGATAATGATTATTTATGAATATTTAATTTAATTATTTTTAAATATATTAATATTTAAATGGGTTTATTTAGAGCTTTAAAAATAGCCAGTTTTGTAAACGACCTCCGTTTTCGATGAAACTAATTTTGTTGGATCCGGAATATTAAATTATTGCTAGATTTCAATTTTCATGATTTTTGGAGTCAGTATGTGGCTGTACGGGATTTTAATGTGAAATACGGTCGATAATTTGACTTTAAAAATACTCTGTATGAGCAAACGGACTCGGAATTCGACGAAACAAGTTTCGTTGGGTCCGTAATGTCGAACTGTAGCTGCATGTCCATTTTCATGATTTTTGGATGTTGTATGTGATCACATGAATTTTTAAACTGCAAAAAAATAGCGGTTGATTATAAATAATTATAATAATTGAATATAAAACAATTAATTATTTAAATCTTCCTATAAATAACAGCACCCTCCTCTCTAAACCAAATTCTTCATTTCTTTGCTCAACACAAAACCCGCCCTGTCGTTCTTCATTTTTCTAAAGAAACCGTGAGTTTAAAAATCAAAAACAAATATGGGAAATCTTTAAAAATTCTAAAACTTATATAATTGGAATCACTGGATTCTCCTCTTTACTTCAATATGAATTTCGAAGGATTGATCCCCATTTCCTGTCACCATTCGTTGGAAGCATCGGCTAGGGTTTTGTTAAACATGAATTTGAGGCATTCGTTTGGATTGGTTTGTATATTTGGATTTAGAATAGTGTTTGGCATCTCGTTGGATTTTTTGGAGGTTTTGGTAAGAAAAGATGTTGCGGTTTTCATAGGAAGCAGTGTACAGGGGGTGCTCGACGCGATTCAAGAGAGGACGACATGTACGGGTTGATGGCAGCAAGGTGATAGAGATTTGCATGAGAAAAGTGACGGTGGTATGAGCTTGGATTTTCGTGAGAAGATGAAGGAGGAAGGACCCAGCGTTGGTACGATAATGGCTGAAGGAGCAGCGCGATTAGCAGTAAAGGGGGAAGAAGGTTTATATAGTGGGGGGCTTTTGAATTATGTGATGGGTCGAGAATTGAAAAAGGGTAAGGCCAATAGGGCTAACTAATTAAATTTAAATTAAATAGGTGTATTAAACTATAAATAGTATAACTTTATCATATTATATCAGAATTCGAACGGTCAAATCCATTGGGATTGTATGGACGACATCTATAAAATGGAACTGATTCGGAGTGAACTGGAGCTCGTTACAATTTATAGCGAAATAAATTGTCGGATCCAAATCAATGATCGTTATTCGTTATTTAAAGATAACTGTCCAATGTGAGTAAAACTCACTAACTCTAGCAGTTTATATTTTATAAATATAATCTAGTAATGATAAATGATGATTGATTGCTGTGTGTTGATTGTTTGGTTGAATTGCTAATTTATTGGTTGAAATTGTAGATAATGATATATATATATATATCGTTAATCAAATATTAATTCTGTTTATCAGAATATTTCATATTGAAATGAAATCGATGTTATTTATATTGTTTAACATATATGAATGCAGGAAGACAGGTTGGAGGGATCCAATGGGATTCCTCAAATATTATTACTATTTATATTCATATATTGTGATATATGATGTGATATATTTTCTATTATTGATTATGTAAGTATAGATGACACTGGAACTGTGATTTGGTATTCCGAAAATACCATAAGTAATACTGGGATGTAAAATGGGAATTTTCAAAGTGTATATTGAAAATGAATTATTTGGAAAATGAATAGAATTTTATAAAAGGAAATAATTAAGCCGATATTTAAATTAAGTATTTATAAAATGAATAGAAATATATAAAAAGGGGTAATATTGGAAAATATAATAAAGGAAATATTTATTTAGAAAATAAATCGAATTATAAAAAGAAATATTATTTGGAAAATAAATAGAATTATAAAGGGAATATTTATTTAGAAAATAAATAGTATTATAAAAGGAAATTGGCAAGATATAAAAGAACTATAAGGAGATGGATTATAATAAATTGTAAATAGAAATCTGTTTTCACAGATAAATTGAGAAGTTTAATTTATAAATAATTTTTAAAAATAAAATAAAATGTTTATCCTTTGATAAATGGAAAACATAAGTCTGAACTTATATTGAGAAGTAGAAATCGGTTTCAACACCGATATTTTAAATAGAATGTGAACTCAGCATTTATAAAGCGAATTATAAATGAGATTAAGTGTTAGAAGTAAAAAAGAGATTTCATATGAATAATTCTATAAATAGAAGTATAAATAGAATTTGGAAATTGGATATTATTTTGAAAAACGAAATCAAACTGGTTTAATTATATAAAGAAATATTATTCACATTCTATGTGAAAAAATAGATTATAGTAAATTTTTTGCAAATAAAATATTATAAAGGAATTTAGGGTTTTAAATTAGGAATTTAAATGGAATTACTAAAATTAGAAACTGACTATAAATTAGTTGAGTTGAATGGCTTTCTGGGTATCGATCTGATGTTGGTTTCGGCCTTCGGGGTTTATGCATGGGATGCTATTCTCTTACTAGTTTATAGTTAGAGACTGATAGAAGTGGGAAGATATTAATGCGTGAATCAAAAATGGAAACGTTTTCCAAAGTTAATAATGTATATTTTCTAATTTTAGAAAATAAGGAATTTATGAATATATGAAAACGATAAATGGGAAATTGGGAAATGAAATGATGATTGATCGGTAAGATTTCCATTTGGGAATACAACCGTTGTTTGTACATATGTTTTCCTTTTATAGTTAAATCACCGACTATCAAAGATTTTGACCGTTTTCGTTGTCAATACGGAGAGACCGGGATCAGATATATTATCTGAAAACCACTCTGTATGGCATTAGCGTTGCAAATCAAATATAAAGAAGATAATTGAAGACGGAGTTATGCTAGGGCTGTTTAGTAAATCCTAGGTAGAAATTGCCTAAGATGGATTTGCAGAATAGTACCTTCGTTCTGTCCAGTCCCAAGACGGCATGTATGGAAGAATGTATGACAGCGTATATTTAATAGATCGCGTAAGTTGATCTCTTCAAACGTATTTATGTTTGGTGGCAGAGGAATTTGTTTCTCTTAGTTGTTTAGCCGTGGTATGTTTAGAGAAATCAATTTGTGATTTGGCGGGTATGACGATGTGACATTCAAAGTGAAGAAAGGCGTGGTTTGTAAAAGGATACGTTATGGCCTCTAGCCTCATAACCGAGAAATGGTATAAAATCGGGTAGGTCGCATAGCTAAGTGGTTAGCTGCCAGTTAGGGTGTATTGTCACCGGATCTAGAGAAATTCCATTTACTTCTTTAATCTATTTCGATGTTGTCCCTTCTGGGAAACGGTTACTGATCCCAACCGTTGGTGATAATACATTCGGTACACTCAAGCGAAATGAGTGACCGATCATGTTTAGCCTGGGTTACAAGATGTTCTTTTGAACCCGGTGTATTCCTCTCTAGAGATACACTGTCGAAAGGTGGTCCCATACCTTGCCAGTTGGAATTCATTACCCAATAAGCGCCTACGGTTTTTGATTGTATATTATGTATGTGGAAAGTGAGATTAAAGCGTACTGCTAATGATTATTTAGTTGTGGTTGATAGACATTATTATAATATCAAAAGAGTTTTGATATAAAATTTATCGTTTCTTTCAAAAGGATTTTGAAAGTTAAATCAAATGTTTTGGATTCTCATAAGGGGAAAACCCGTTCCGTGTTATACGGCGTGGTCTTATGAGATATCGTTTATTTTCTAAAACTGTTTTAAATTGTTTACTCACAACAGTCCCATGAATGACCCAAAGTATATTTTGTTTTTTTCCCCTAAACTCTTGGGTGCCCAATTTTGTATGGGCTGTCAAGTAGTCGGGATTTTACAGATATAATGAAAGCTTGGAGCAGGAGGCTTCATGATTATATAGCTATTGTATTTCCGCTGTGTTGTAAGTGTTGTACTCCGATAATGGTATTGTATACAGTATTGGTTTTATTTCCAAATTATGTTATATAGTATATTTATTCGTTTCGTTGTGAGACTCGTGTTACTCTAGTTCTGTTGTTATATTCTTCTTCTTCTATTCTAATTTTCTATTCTATCTATTCTCACCATCTAATTTCTTTCTATTAACTATCCAGTATTTCTGATGCTTGGATAGTCGACATTGAGATTATGTCGATAACCAGGATTTCGAAAACCCGGGTCGTTACAGTGGTATCGAAGCGGAAGGTTAAGTAATTATCTTGGCTCTATGGCGTGACTCAATAGGGATGGGGTTAGTAATACAGTAGATTGAGTTGAGTGTATATATACGAGTGAACGTATTTTTTATTTGATATAAAAGGGTTTTATATTGTGAAGATTTATTGATTGAGTTGTTTATGAGTTCTGGTCTATCAGTTTGATCCACTGTATCAGTAATGGTTCATAAACACTCGAATACGATGAACCAACACTATATGTTATGAAAAGAGGGTAGATGAAATAATTTTACCTAAATTATATTTTGATATAAAGGATTTATATTGGAATTATTATAATATGGATATATTGGTTGTTATTATAATCAGATAAGATTATAATTGAAACAGTTAAGTAAATAACCAATCAAAATTCGTATAAGTGTTACGAAATGAATTAAATTTGAATTTAAATCAGAATTGGAATTAAAATTCCTAAAAGTTGGAGAAGTGTTTGTAAATGGATCTGAATTAAATATATGAGAATTTAAAAATCCTGGGAGATTTTAAATTGTTTTACAGGCATTGTGAATGGTATTTTGAAATAGATTTCAAAATGGAAGTATTTAGAAATGATTTTAAAAGTGATATAGTATTGAACTCACTTTGATAGCTGGGAAATAACCCTGATGATGAATCGTGACATCAATAGTGTTCATTTTTGAGTTGCTAAGTGACAGATTACTACCAAAGATTTTGTTTTTGAATTATTTTGTGAAAAGCAAGTTGTTTTGAATCCTCAAAGGGGATATCTGGTTTTAGAAAAGCTAAACTATTTGAAAATCCCTAGGGAAGATTGTTTGAATTAAAATAAATTAAATTAGAATTTGTAAAAGAAAATAAAATAGAAATTGAATTGAAACATTTAAGTGGAAAATGAACTGAGATAGAAAAATATCGAATTAGATTGGATTAGAGACAATCTGAAATGGAATTAGACTGGTAAGTTAAGAGTTGAAATTAAAAATGGAATTTGAGTTAAGAACAGAATTCGGTTTGGGTATAACCGAATAATTGGGATGACATTGGTATATGTAGAATTGGTAACACATGGCAGGATATATTAATATGCCCAACAAAAAGGTACCAGTTTATATTATTTATGGGTTTGAGATTTTGATGAGCCGAATTGGCAAGCCTCTTGGCTGTTTGATTTTCTTTTGGTTGAAGAAGGCCTAGAGAGGCGAGTTGGAGTTTGAGCTATTGACCAGTACAAAGAAGGTGCTGGCGACAATTTTTGAAAAGTTAAGGTGTTAGAAAATTTTCAGGATTTTTGAAAATTTTCGTTAGTAGGAATGAATATATATTTAATTGAAATTAAATTGGTTCAGTTGAAATTGAATTTAGGAAGCAAATAAATAATTTTTAACCTAGTTAATAGGGTTTGTTTTCTACCTTAGCAATTTTGAGGACGAAATTATATTAAGGGGGGAAGAATGTAACGTCCCGTATTTTTATGGTATAATAATTAATTTATTTAATTATTTAAATAGTGATTTAGAGATTTAAATGGTTGTTTAATTAAATAATAATGAATATTTAATTAATATAAATTATAGAATAATATATTTATTTCCGAAATAATCACAATATTATGCGAATTTGACAATTCAAAATATATAATTCAGTTTAGAATTGATTTATAGTAACGAATTTGATTATAAATGTCAGTTGAATGTATAATTTATATTATAATTATAATCGACTTCGAAATGGCGCGGCAGTTCGTAATTTGGCGATTCGAACTTTAAACGAATATACGAAATCCGTTTTAAGTCGGATTTATGTGAAACAAGAAACGTTCGGAGCTGGTGAAGTATATTTTTCTAATGGAAGAGAAAAATCGGGATTTCATCGTGCAGATTTTGATTTATGATCAAATCAAATTTTCGAAAAGTCGATATGGAATTCCTTTATAATTTATAACGATTTATTTATATTATAAATGGATTTTTAATATAAATTGAATACTGATTTAATCTGGATTTGAAATGTCGAGTTATAAATTCAGATAGGAATATTTTGGAGCTGTATGATATTCTATTGTGCATATATACGATAATATTTATTTATAAATATATAATTTAATTATTTTTAAATATATTAATATTTAAATGGGTTTATTTAGAGCTTTAAAAATAGCTAGTTTTGCAAACGACCTCTATTTTCGACAAAAGTAATTTTGTTGGATCCAGAATATTAAATTATTGTTAGATTTCAATTTTAATGATTTTTAGAGTCAGTATATGGTCGTACGGGATTTTAATGTGAAATACAGTCGATAATTTGACTTTAAAAATAAGTTGTGTGAGCAAATAGACTTGGAATTCGACGAAACAAGTTTCGTTGGGTCCGTAATGTCAAACTGTAGTTGCATGTCCATTTTCATGATTTTTGGATGTTGTATGTGATCACATGAATTTTTGTTGATTATAAATAAATACAATAATTGAATATAAAATTATTTAGTTATTTAAATCTTCCTATAAATAACAGCACCCTCCTCTCTAAACCTAATACTTCATTTCTTTGGTCAAGACAAAACCCGCGGCTATCGTTCTTCATTTTGCCAAAGAAACCGTGAGTTTAAAAATCAAAATCAAATATGGGAAATCTTTACAAATTCCAAAACTTACATAATTGGAATCACTGGGTTCTACTCTTCACTTCGATATGAATTTCGAAGGATTCGATCCCCAATTCCTATCATCGTTCGTTGGAAGCATCGGCCAGGGTTTTGTTAAACATGAATTTGAGGCGTTCGTTTGGATTTTGGTTTGTATATTTGGATTGGGAACTGTGTTTGGCATATCGTTAGATTTTTTTGGAGGTTTTTGCCAGAAAAGATGTCACGGTTTTCATAGGCAGCAGTGTATAGGGGGCACTCAACGCGATTCAAGAGAGGATGGCGAGTACGGGTTAATGGCAGCAAGGTGATTGAGATTTGCATGAAAAGAGTGACAGTGGTATGAGTTTGGATTTTCGTGAGAAGATGAAGGAGGAAGGACCCAACGTTGGTACGATAATGGCTGAAGGAGCAGCGCGATTAGCAGTAAAGGGGGAAGAAGGGTTATACTGTGGTGGGCTTTTGAATTATGTGATGGGCCAGCAATTGAAAAGGGGTAAGGCTAATTGGGCTAACTAATTAAATTTAAATTAAATAGGTGTATTAAACTATAAATAGTATAAATTTATCATACTGTATCAGAAATTCGAACGGTCAGATCCATTGGGATCGTATGGACTGCATCTACAAAATTGAACTGATTTGGAGTGAATTGGAGCTCGTTACAATTTATAGCGAATTAAATTGCTGGATCCAAATCAATTATCGTTATTCGTAATTTAACGATAACTGTCCAGTGTGAGTAAAACTCACTAACTCTACCAGTTTATATTTTTATAAATATAATCTAGTAATGATAAATGATGATTGATTGCTGTGTGTTGATTGTTTGGTTGAATTGCTGATTTATTGGTTGAAATTGTAGATAACGATATATAAATAAATCATTAATCAAATATTGATTCTGTTTATCAGAATATTTCATATTGAAATGAAATCGATGTTATTTATATTGTTTAACATCTATGAATGCAGGGAGACAGGTTGGAGGGATCCAACGAGATTCCTCAAATATTATTACTGTTTATATTCATATATTGTGATATATGATGTGATTTATTTTCTGTTATTGATTATGTATGTATAGATGACACTGGCACTGTGATTTGGTATTCCTAAAATACCATAAGTAATACTGGGATGTAAAATGGGAATTTTCAAAGTGTATATTGAAAAATAATTATTTGGAAAATGAATAGAATTTTATAAAAGGAAATAATTAAGTCGATATTTAATTTAAGTATTTATAAAATGAATAGAAATATATAAAAAGGGTAATATTTGGAAACAAATATTGGAATATATAAAAGGGTAATATTTGGAAAACAAATATTGGAAAATATAATAAAGGAAATATTTATTTAGAAAATAAATCGAATTATAAAAGGAAATATTATTTGGAAAATAAATAGAATTATAAAGGGAATATTTATTTAGAAAACAAATAGAGTTATAAAAGGAAATTGGCAGGATATAAAAGAACTATAAGGAGATGGATTTAAAGTAAATTGTAAATAGAAATATGTTTTAACAGATACATTGAGAAGTTTAATTAATAAATAATGTTTATAAATTAAATAAAATATTTATCCTTTGATAAATGGAAAATATAAGTCTGAACTTATATAGAGAAGTAGAAATCGGTTTCAACACCGATATTTTAAAAAGAATGTGAACTCAACATTTATAAAGGGAATTATAAATGAGATTTAAGTGTTAGAAATAAAAAGGAGATTTCATATGAATGATTCTATAAATAGAAGTATAAATAGAATTTGGAAATGGGATATTATTTTGAAATACGAAATCAAACTGTTTTGATTATATAAAGAAATATCATTCACATTCTATGTGAAAAATTAGATTAAAGTAAATATTTTGCAAATAAAATATTATAAAGGAATTTGGGGTTTTGAATTAGGAATTTAAATGGAATTACTGAAAGTAGAAACTGACTAGAAATTAGTTGAGTTGAATAGCTTTCTGGGTATCGATCTGATGTTGATTTCGACATTCTGGGTTTATGCTTGGGAAGTTGTTCTCTTACTAGTTTACAGTTAGAGACTGATAGAAGTGGTAAGATATTAATGTGTGAATCAGAAATGGAAACGTTTTCCAAAGTTAATAGCGAATATTTTCTAATTTTAGAAAATAGGGAATTTATGAATATATGGAAACGATAAATGGGAAATTGGGAAATAAAATGATGATTGGTCGGTAAGATTTCCATTTGGGAATACGAGCGTTGTTTGTAAACATGTTTTCCTTTGATAGTTAAATCACCGACTATCAAAGATTTTGACCATTTTCGTTGTCAATACGGAGAGACCGGGATCAGATATATTATCTGAAAACCATCTGTATAGCATTAGCGTTGCGAATCAAATATGATGAAGATAATTGAAGATGGAGTTATGCAAGGGTTGTTCAGTAAATCCTAGGTGGAAATTGCCTAAGATGGATTTACAGAATAGTACCTTCGGTCTGTCCAGTCCCAGGACAACCTGTATGGAAGAATGTCTGACAGCGTATATCTAATAGATCGCGTAAGTTGATCTATTCAAATGTACTTACGTTTGGTGGCAGAGGAATTCGTTTCTCTTAGCTGTTTACCCATGGTATGTTTGAAGAAATCAATTTGTGATTTGGCGGGTATGACGATGTGACATTCAAAGTGAAGAAAGGCGTGGTTTGTAAAAGGATACGTTATGGCCTCTAGCCTCACAACTGAGAAATGGTATAAAATCGGGTAGGTCGCATTACTAAATGGTTAGCTGCCAATTAGGGTGTATTGTCACCTGATCTAGAGAAATTCCATTTACTTTTATAATCCATTTCGATGTTGTCCCTTTCGGGAAACGATTGCTGATCCCAACCGTTGGTGATAATACATTCGGTCCATTCAAGGAAAATGAGTGACCGGTCATGTTTAGCCTCGGTTACAAGTTGTTCTTGTCGAACCTGGTGTATTCCTCTCTATAGATACACTGTCGGAAGGTGATCCCATACCTTGCCAGTTGGAATTCATTACCCAATAAGCGCCTGCGGTTTTTGATTGTATACTATGTATGTGGGACGTGAGATGAAAGCGTTACGCTAATGATTATTTAGTTGTGGTTGATAGACATTATTATAATATCAAAAGAGTTTTGATATAACGTTTATCGTTTCTTTAAAAAGGATTTTGAAAGTTAAATCAAATGTTTTGGATTCTCATAAGGGGAAAAACCCGTTCCGTGTTATACGGTGTGGTCTTATGAGATATCGTTTATTTTCTAAAACTGTTTTAAATTATTTACTCACACCAGTCCCATGACTGACCCAAAGCTTATTTTGTTTTGTTTTTTCCTAAACCCTTGGGTGCCTAATTTTGTATAGGGAGTCAAGTAGTCGGGATTTTACAGATATACTAAAAGCTTGGAGCAGGAGGCTTCAGGATCATATCGCTATTGTATTTCCGCTATTTTGTAAGTCTTGTACTCCGATAATGGTATTGTATACAGTATTGGTTTTATTTCCAAATTATGCTATATAATATATTTATTCGTTCCGCTGTGAGATTCATGTTACTCTGATTCTGTTGTTATGTTCTTCTTCTTCTATTCTAATTTTCTATCTTATCTATTCTCACCCTCTAATTTCTTTCTATTAACTATCCAGTATTTCCGATTCATGGATGGTCTACATTGACTTTATGTCGATAACTAGGAACGCGAAAACCGGGGTCGTTACAAGTTGAAACTTTTGCCAGGAAGTGACCGAATTGAGAGGAAGATGGGGAGGAAGTCTGGAGCTCGACTGCCATTCGTATTGTTTGAAATGGCAGCTCTAGAGCCTGTTAACTACGGGAGTGCTAATTGACCAATGAATTAGAGTTTACTATGGTATATCTATAGAAAGGAATATATAATATTTAATTATTTTAACGAAACTTCGGCATGAAGTAACATGTTATGTAATAACCCGGAAATCCGAGCCAATTTAAATTATTTATTTTGGCAATTTTAGCAAATTTTGAGTATTTAAAATGAATTATTTTAAATAATAACGACGAGAAATTTATTTTGAATAGAATTAGAACGTATATATTTATATAGATCGACGTTAGAATATAAATATTTATTTTTAATTATAAAAGGAATTGAAAATGGCGCGGTAGTTTGAAAATTTGATTTCAAAGTTCAAATGAATGTACAGGATTCAAAATAAGCTGGATTTTAGCGAAACCAAAAATATTAGAATCTATTAGAGAATATCTTTCCAACGAATCCGAAAAATCAAAATTTCATAGTGGGGATAAAAAGTTATGCCCAGTTGAAAATTCAGAATAGTCGCTATGGAATTCTAGCCCTTAAAAATGGCCATTTTGCAAACGACCTTGGTTTTCATCGAAACCACTTTTGTTGGATCCGCAATGTCAAATTATTGCTAGGTTTCAAAATTCATAATTTTCTGAATCAATATGTGAGCGTGGCGAAGGAAAACGTGTTTTAAAAGTTTCAGTCAATTTCGATCGACTAGAAAGGGTCATTTTTCAAACGGTCTCAGAATTTGACGAAATTAGTTTTGTTAGAACCGTATCGTCAATACGAAGCTAGAAAATATTTTTCTAGAATTTTTGGAATCCGTATGTGACCCCAGTAAATTGAAATGTACGTTTAAAATTCAATATAAATTTATGTTTAATTTGAACGGAAACTGGTCATAACGATCGAATTATCTTACGATACATATCCCATTGTGTTCGGGATGGGGGTAATTAGCAAGGGACGACAGTCGTTGGGTTCGAAATGGAGTTCAAATTAAAAAGCTACTTTTTTTGAAATTTAAAAATAATAAAATATAAATGGGCCAGGCCCTATCTCCTTTATCATAGTCAACGCCCCCCCTGTATACCTTTCCTCCCAAACCCGATTTCAGGACATCGAATAAAAAAAAGAAAAAGAAAGGGGAGGCGCGAACGATCGCCAGCCGCCACCGCTTCCCAGCGCACGACCTCCGTCGCTCCCCTACCCCCCCATCGCCGCCGTCAGCCTCCCACTGTCCTCCTCCTTCAGTACAAACTCTACGCCCCCCCCAAATCCGTATAAATTCGCCGCTATCCAAACCCTAGCCCCACCGCCTCCTAGCCGCACATCCCCCGACCCTCCCCAGCCCTAGCGCCGACCTCCCAATGCCCCTCTGGCGAACAGCAGCCCCTCCACTCCCGATTCAAACTGTAAGCCTTCTTATTTTGTTAATCCTCATTTATTTAATGTTTTTAGGTTATAAAACGCTTGATTTTAATATAGAAAGCATAGGATTAAAAATTGAACTTTTATTTATGTATAGGATTAAAAACTGAATTTTTATAGAATAAAGTTTAGATTTTTATAAGTGAAAAGAAAAGATTTCATTTTTATTTATAAGGTTTATAGAAAAAGATGAGATTTTTAATTATAAAAGGTAAAGATTATATTTTTATCCATATGAAAACCATAGCAAGATATGATTTTTATTCATATGAAAACCATAGCAAGATGTGATTTTTATTCATATGAAAACCATAGCAAGATGTGATTTTTATTCATATGAAAATCATAGCAAGATGTGATTTTTATTTATCTACCTAGCGTTGACAAAAGAATGAGATATTTATATATATAGTTTGGAATACAAATATGATTTTTATATACTAGAGAATATAAAAATGTGTTTTTTATATATGTAGTGAATTAAAAATGTGATTTTTATAAGGTAAATGATATAAAAATTCGATTTTTATATATAGAAAGTAGCGTTATAAAAATAGAATTTTTATAATGTGGCTTTGAAACAAAAATGTGACTTTTAACATATACCGCGTGAAACAGATCTCGTTGGAAACACGGCAAAGACTTCCTACATAAGAAGAGTCGTGGCGTTTGGTTTAGCTTATCGTTGTGAACTCCTCACTTTATTTTAATTTCTGTTTGAAATATATACTAGGATGCAGACGGTGCATAGCAGCACCCGACACCCGTCGTCCACAGACCATGGATGACTTGTATGTGTGATTGTGTGGTGAAAATTGACTGTTGGTTGTGAAATAAAATATATATTCATGTGTTGAAATCAAATATATATTCATGTGTTGAAATCAAATATATATTCATGTGTTGAAATCAAATATATATTCATGTGTTGAAATCAAATATATATTCATGTGTTGAAGTAAAATATATATATTCATGTGTTGAAGAAAGATGTGACGACCCCAAAAACCCGTACGACGGATTTTAGGGTAATCTTTGGAATATAACACATAAACAGATAATAGCAGAACAGAAATAAATAAATACACCAAATAATGTACAATAGAATACACTGGATAAACGTAATCATCAGAGTTACACAGTATACATGATCATACTTAGTACAAATACAGTTCAGCTATACATAAATGTCTACAGCGGAAAACAAACATAATGTGTACAATAGGAGCTGAACAGCATAAAAAGAGATAAATGATAGAATCCATCTTCAGCTCCAGCTATCCAGAAAGAGCCTGCTAACCTGAATACAAGGCTGCCCATGTAGAAAAAGGGGCACCCGAGTTTGCAAGTGAAACAAACTACGAGTCAGTCATGGGACTGGTATGAGAAATCTACTTAACACGTTTACAATATGGTTAATCACAGGACCACGTCACTTTCGCGGAACGGGTTTACTCCATTGGATTGCCAGTGCTTTAAAACAAGTAAATCTTTTAAACATCGCAATGCTTTTTATAAAAATGAAGCCATTATAAGACTCAGTTCCCATCACATAATGCAACGCAAACCGGAGGATAGAGTTTTTATCTTATAATGGCCAAAATATGCTTGATACGAATAAAACAAAAGCATTTGATATTACTACTAGTGTTTATATGTTTCAAAAACAATTTCAAATCATAAGTATCAATCATAGACGGCATTAATGCCCCATACCACTATGTCGCCATATATAGGTATACAATCAAAACCGCACAGTCACATATTTGGAAATTGGATTTCCGTCATGAACCAAGGCAAAAGATAGTCCTTACCGACTTCGAGACAATCTAGCCTACCATGTCTCAGGATCAGAGCTCGAGTGACCCTTTGATCGTCAGGGCTGGTCCACCGATGTCGATTATTATGCCCGAACAATACGTCTCCCCGCCCTATGGGGCGCAAATGAGCCAACGAATGACTCCATCGGTCCCGTATCGACCGATAAAACCGAGGCGCCTCGCAACAGCAACAACCACACAGGTGAATATAATATAAATGTCAGCCAGTTCAAACACTGACACCACCTCTAGCTAGAAAGAGACGCATGTCCTCCCTGAGGTCCTCTCCCGTTTCTGGTTCATACCGGGGTGTGAGGTTCGCGAATTCACGTTATACACAAAGCTACGCCACACAGGCGGTGCTTTGATCATCAACCACAAGACTTTGCTTTTCAACAGAAGCCCTGATCACTGCATCTTAGCATGCCACACAGGAAATTCACACCATGCAACTGATGTCTATCAATCACATAGAATGAATTCCCATGTCAGACACACAGTCCATTTACAAGTCCGTTCTGGGTCGGAACAAACCGGAGGCACTATATACCTCGCATACCCATCGATCTCCACATACGTCTGGATGATCACCACTCATTATCCATATTTCGGGATGCCTCCCAATCAGGACATCAGTTACCATCCAAACGAGGTGAAGATCTCCGGTCTTCAACCACCGTCTTCGTCTTCGATATCTTATCGTCGATTCAGTTATTCAGAATGGGATAAACCCGGTATTTCTGAGCAACTTGCGTATATAATAAACAAGTGCTACAAAAACACAACATACGCATCATTTCAATTCATCAGTCACTAACTGTAAATCAGTAAGAGAACGATTTCCCAAATATTAACCCCGAAGGCCGAAACCAACATCAGATCAAAACCCAGGAAACCATTCGACTTAGCCAACCTTCAGTTAGTTTCTAAATTTCCCATTCCATATCGTTTATAGTATTTTATAATGGTTTATCGCTATTTTTATTTATTTAAAACAGCCAATTTATTCAAACGACGCTTCAGGCCATAACGCGGCCGTGGCGCTGTTTTTCTTCAAATTTGATTTACACATATCTGAAAATCTAACCGTTGGATCTTCACAAAATTTATATCATTAGAAAGATCTTTTCAAAACGAATCCAACGGTTCCAGTTTTGGGAAAATCCGACGGTCGGATCTCCCGGTATAATCATTTGAAGTTTCGATTTCAAAATACGAACTGCAGCGTCGTTATTCGATTTAATTTAATTATATTTATATATATATATATATATATAAATATAATCGATTCTGGCGCTGTTTTTCTTCAGATTTGAATTAAACATTCCAGACAATCCAACCGTTGGATCTTTACAAAGTTGGTGTCGTTGGAAAGATATTTCCAAAGCGAACCCAACGGTTTCGGTTTCGGGAAAAATCCGATGGTCGGATCTCCCGCACTGATCGTTTGAAATCGCGGTTTCAAAACACGAACTGCAGCGTCGTTATTCGATTTAATTTAATTATATATATATATATAAATATAATATATTCTTCGATTTCAAAACGATATTCTTTTCATATATTTGATAAAAATGATATTTTTATCCAACCGACTTTTATTTCAACACTTCACTATTTTTAACATTTCATGTATATAGTAAAAATGTGATTTTTAATGTGAACAATTTATTTCAAAACACGACTATTTTGTATAGTTCATATAGATGGTAAAAATATGATTTTTATTATAAAACAATTTCTTTTAAAACATGACTATTTTATATAGTTCATATAGATGACAAAAATATGATTTTTATTATGAAACAATTCCTTTCAAACACGAATACCATTCAACACATGAATTTCTATTCAACGAATGAATTTCTATTCAACACATGAACGGTTTTCTATAGTTCGTATATAAAAGATAAAAATGTGATTTTTATTGTTAAAACAATTTATTTAAAACACGACTATTTTATATAGTTCATATAGATGGTAAAAATATGATTTTTATTATAAACTAATTTATTTCGAACACGAATACCATTCAACACATGAATTTATATTCAACGAATGAATTTCTATTCAACACATGAACAGTTTCAACATATGAAAATAATTTCAACAAATGAAAATAATTCTAACACATGAATATTTCAGAAAATTTCGGCAGCATAACGGCAGGGTAGTTAAAACCGGGGCCGTCCCTAGTACGGCTCCTCGCTCTACCTTAAAGCCTCGCAGCTTTTGACAATGGGGATTTCATGCATCTAGTTCGCACGCAGGCGGCATGTATGTTTTTTTCTTTTCCACAAACTAATCCTATGTGGTTTCAACCAAATAATTCTCAACCACAAACGGGTATTTTTCAACCACAATCAATCAATTTCAACCACAAACAATTTTAATCAACCATTCGCTATCAACCAATTTTCACACCAATCACAACCAATAAATATCGTCCATGGTTTGTGGACGAGGGGCGTTTATATATATATATATATATTCATATAAGCATTTCACTTCTATTTCAACACATATATAATTTTTACAACGCATATATAACTTATATATCGAACGTACAACTTATACAATGCTTATACAAGAGGTGTACAACGCTTATATAACTCATACATCGACTATATAATTTATACATCGTCGTTTTCCATATCGTTTATAATTTAGAAATCTCACATTGTGTTCCACTCCACCAAAAATAGCAGAAGGCTCAGAAAAATATGCGGTCTCTTCTAGAATGTAGAAGACGTCCACACGAGTCCACTGTCTCTTGTTTCACTGAATTTTGTCAAGAAACGAAAAAGATATGATTTTTACAGTGAAATCAAAAACCGTAGCGCTTTAAAGTGCTATAGAATAGTTTATTTTAAAATAGTCGTACCTCAGCTGATTTGTTCAAAACTAGGTTTCGATTTTTCTTCGAATCCACGTAGCTATTCGTCGATCGGCCTTTGCAGCGTCGAAGGGGGAGGAGAAGCGCACCTGCGCGCGGCGGTGGGCCCAGCTCGGTGGTCAGAGCTGACGTCGGCGGCGAGATGAAGTTCGAAACTTTCGAACTCGATATCTTCCCCAATTCTGAACGAAAAAAATCAAACCCTATATGGATTTGAAGATCTCGAGAAGCTCTACAAATTTCCCAACTGGAGTGTTTGATTTTGATGCGTGGATTGATCAGAAAATGAACGGGAAACTTTTGAAGTGTTTCCGTCGTCGATCGGGGGGGAAGAGAGAGAATTTTCCTTTTTTTATAAAATTCTGATTGGCCGGGAGCTTTTAAAAGAGGGTTTTCTAACACGACCTCCAATCAAAACCCAACGACTGTCGTCCCTAGCTAAATACCCCTATTCCGAACACAATGGGATATGTTTCGTAGGCCCATTCGACTGTTTGAGTCAGTTTTACTTCAAATTAAAATATAAAACATTCAATATTTGATTTGAACGTACATTTCAATTTGCCGGGGCCACATACTGATTCTAAAAATTCCAGAAAAATAAATCTAGCTATGTATTGATGATACGGTTCCAACAAAACTAGTTTCATCGAATTCTGAGACCGTTTGAAAAATGGCCCATTTCTGGTCGATCCAATTTAAGTGTAATTGACCAAAGAACGTTTTCTTTTGCCACGCTCACATACGAGCTTCAAAAATTATGAAATTTCAAACCTAGCAATAATTTAACATCCCGGATCCAATAAAAGTGGTTTCGTCGAATTCCGAGGCCGTTTGCAAAATAGCCATTTTCACGGGCTATATAAATTCTATAGCGACCTTTCTGAAAATTCATTTAGCCATAAATTTTGCTTCCCGCTATGAAGCTTCGATTTTTCAGATTCGTTAGAAAGATATTCACTAGCAGATTTAAATATTTTTGGTTTCACTCAAATTCGTTTTGTTTTGCACCCGGTACAGTCAATCAAAGTTTGAATTCAAATTTTGAAACTACCGCACCATTTCAGGCCTTGTTTATAATTATATTTAATTATATTTATTTTCAAACATCGATTCAAACTCACTTTTCATCATTGTTATTTAAAATATTTATTTTAAATATTTTAAATTCACCAAATTAGCCAATTTAAAAAATTTAAATTGGTTTAGATTTTCCGGATCGTTACAAAAATAAATATTCATTTACAAATCGAACGATTTGTTTATGTACACCGATTTGACTGATATTGATTGGGACGATAAATTTTACACATCGCCCAACTGCACAAATAAAATATGTGTTTGATTGATTGAAACCCCACATGGGTGTTGGGATGATATTGACGTACACTAATCCCAATCGTTTAGTAGTATGTCGACCGATGGGTTGACAGGCTGTGTAAGCGTTACTTATCTATATTTAAGGCTTATGCAGTGGTGTGGGGCACTCTGGATGATCGTTGATGATTTATCGTGGTCATTATATACATGTGTTGTAGGGAATCCATATAATTAACATTATATGGTAATTGATTGGGCCTCATTCTAATTTGGAAAATAAAGAATAGAATGAAAATTCATATGTTGAATAATATAAATTCATGTGTTGAATCGAATGAAAATTCATGTGCTGAATAATATAAATTCGTGTGTTGAATAGAATAAATATTCATGTGTTGAATAAAATAAATATTCATGTGTTGAATAGAAGAAAACATTCATGTGTTGAATAAAAGCCGTGTTGATTAGATTGACGCCATTTTGATGTGAATGATATTTATATCGATTTTATTCATTTTTATAATGAATATAGAAAAGAAAGTGATTTCAAAATATAACGTTTTGAAATATTATCATTTGTATATCGATGATGTGGAATATTCAATTTTGATTCGAAATTGAATATGAAGTTGAAATCGTTTCGAAAACGAATTTAAAACGATTTATAAAATACGTTTTAAAAGGAAATCGACGAAATATATATAATATATATATTATATATATAGAATGGCCTGAATAGAACGCACCGCACAGCGGCAGTTCGCGAATTTCGACCGTTGACTTCGAATGGATATTACGGGAGATCTGACCGTCGGATTCTCCTAAAACTGGAACCGTTGGGTTCGTATCGAAAAGTTCTTTCTAACGAATATTAGAGATTTGAAATCTAACGGTTGGATTTGGAGTTATGTCCAAATCAAATTTGGAAAAGGTCGCTGTAAGTGCAGTTCGATGGCCGTTGATGGAATTCGACTGTACAGGCCTTGATAAAATTGTTAAAAAAGTAATAATTTGTGTTAAATCATAAGAAATGATTTGTGAAGAACTGGGATGAAAAACTCCATATTTGAAAAGATAAAAATAGATTTTTATCGAAATGAACTAGTTTTGAACTAGAATAATAATTTATTTATTTTTAAATAAATAAATTGGATTTGAAAGGGTTTTAAAAGTAACCGAAGTTTCAATAATCGAAATGGAATGGAATGTGATTTTGGGTTTATAGTGAACCGTGTTTTAAATGACATTGGTTCTTTAACCCAGTTAAAGTTAGGATATGATTTCCCAAGTTAAATAATCATTAATATTGATTTTTGGGAAGATTAAAACTAAGTGGAGTTTTAATGAATCTTTAATTAGATTGAAGTGATCGAGAATGGAGTATCACCCGTTTTGCTCCAAGCGATAGTTAAATCTTTAATTAGATTTGAACATGAAATGGTAATTAAATTTACCGATAACACCGTGGTGTTAGATATGAAGTATGACCAGTTTTACTTCATGGGATGAATAGGTTGGGATTGGGAAATAAAATAAATGATTACTGCGGTGTGGTTCGCTAATCCCGACTAATTTGAATTGATATTCAAAAGAAGATTAAAGGATAAATTTAAAGAATTTATCTTTGATAAAATTAATGGGAACCTTTCCCAAAGTATAAGAATATTTGAATAAAAGAATATTCTGAATTGGAATGAGGCGTATGTTGTGTTTGTGTAACACTTGTTTATTATATACGCGAGTTATTCAGAAAGACCGGGTTTATCCCATTCTGAATAACTGATTCGACGTGGTGTCGAGGATGAAGACGGTGGTCGAAGACCGGAGCTCTTCACATCATTTGGGTGATTACTGATGATCTTGATTGGGCTGTACACCCAAGAGGAGGGAATCAGTTGGTGATCGTCCAGACGTACTTGGAAATCAATGGATATTCGAGGTACATGGTGCCTCCGGTTTCGTTCAGACCTAGAACGAACTTGTAAATGGACTGTGTGTCTGACATTGGATTTTATTCTGTGTGATTGATTTCTATTAAATATATATCTGTTTGGCAGCGGAGAATTTGTTCTCTTGCTTAACGCCCTTCTCTAAGACGTACGAGCTTAGAGGTTATATATTGAAGGATATCAATCGCATGGAGTGAATTGCCTATGTGGCATGCCTAAGTAGCAAATGATCAAGGCTTCTGTTGAAAAGCACAGTCTTGTGGTTGATGACTAAAGCACCGCCTGTGTGGCATAGCTTTGTGTAACGTTGATTCGCGAGCCTCACACCCCGGTTGTTAACCAGAAACGGGAGAGGACGTCAGGGAGGGCATGCGTTTCCTTCTAGCTAGGGTAGTGTCAGTGACCTACCAGCCCTGACATTTTTATTATTTTCACCTGTGTGGTTGTTGCTGTTGCGAGGCGCCTCAGATATATCGGTGACTGTGTGGAGCCGATGGAGTCATTTGGCTCATTTACTCCCCAAAGGGCGGGGAAACGCAGTGTTCAGGCATTTTAATCCACATCGGTGGACCGGCCCTGACGATCCAAGGGACGATGCGTTCTGTTCCTGAGACTCTGGCTAGGCAGTCTCGAATTGGTAGGTGACTATCTTTTGCCTCGGTTCACAGATGGAAATCCAACTTCCAATACGTGATTTTGCGGTTTTGATTGTAGAGCCTAGTATTGGCGACATGATATATGGTACCCATGCCGTCTATGATTGATATTTATGATTGAAACTGTTTTGACACTATACACTTATAGTAATAAAAGATGAAATTTAGCGTATCAAGCATTTTTTGGCTATTATAAGGTAAAACCCTATCCTCCGGCTTGTGTTGCATTGTGTGATGGGACCTAGGTCTTATAATAGCTTCATTTTTCTTTATTTCGCATTGCGCTGTTTGTTTTATGCACTGGTATTCTTGGGAGGAAACCCGTTTCGTGTTATACGGCGTGGTCCCTTGATATATCTGATTTAAAGTAAAGTTTTAAATAATTGTTTTAGTTCTCACACCAGTCACATGACTGACCTGGAGTTTATTGTTTTAACCTAAACTATGGGTGCCCTTATTTTGACACGGGCAGCTAGTAGTTTTGGTTTTGTAGATTTATATTCATAGGATCCTGATTTACAGCTGGAACGATATCCGGAAAGCTCTGTATCCGTTTATCTCTTTCAGTTGTGTTTTGTATTATTTTCCGCTGCGATGTAATTAAATGTAATTTAAATCTCTGATATTTTCTATGTAATATTTATTCATACTCTGTATATTCTTGTATTCTGATGGAATTGTTGTAATTAACAATGAAATGTTCTTCTGTTTGCGTTCCAATTTGTCGTGTTCTGAAAACAATCAGGGGTTTTGAACGGTCTTGGTCGGTTTAGCGATCGATTCGGATCGAGCGGAATTCCCAATCGTTACATGTGGTATCAGAGCTTTGGTTTATAGAGCTCGGAGAACAAGACACGTTAGAACCAAACGAAAGAATTCATCAGAGATTGGATTAGTAATATCCAATGGGAATGACTCGTTAGAGATGGGATCAGTAGTATCCTAGAACGAGTATGAAGAGTAGTATTTTGAAAATCAAAATGAAAACAATTTTTGTTTTGAAAATTTAAACCTTGTTCAACGTATTTGAATATTTATTTGTACTGATTTGGACAATCTAGTATATAAAGATTTTGCGTATTCGTCTGATCCACGTATATTCGAAGTTTTAATATACTGGATAGATATAGAATCACACTCTAGTCGCTCGAAGATTATTCTGATGATCGCTCGAGCATCATCAGAATTTATTTTCGTGTTTCGAAAGTGGGATTTCTATATGATTCCAATTGACTGGTGTGAGAACCAAAGCTAGATAGGGCTTATTGTTGTGATTTAGCATCAAAAATCTGAGTTTTTGACTATGTATCAAAATTATGAATTTGAAATGATAATCAACTAATTGATTGCTGGTTGTGGTGTTTGATTAATTAAAATGTTGAACCTTTAGCCAAATTGAACCAAATAGCGAGTTGTATTGAAAATTTGTCGCATTTGCATGCATATACTTGTACTTACATTGAACAGGTCATAGCAAGGAGGATAGAGAAGAGGAATAAAATTGTTTGCCCGACAAATAGGTACATGTTTATTGTATTTCTTTGGGTTTGGATGATTTTATGAGCGGATTGGCTAGCCGCTTGGCTGTTTCTTTTTCTTTTTGGATTGGTGAGGGTCATGGGAGGCTATTTGAAATATCCCGAAGCTCCCGGTGCAGGTGAGGTTATGGCGAAATTTTTCGAAAATTTAGGGTGTTAGCCAAATTTTTGAAAATTTTGAAAAGTTCTTAGAAACTGAAAAGTTGAAGAACTTAAGCCATAATGAAAGTTGAGTTGGTTTGTAAAACAACTTTCGGCTTCGTTCCTTTTCGGGGACGAAAAGTTTTAAGTGGGGGAGATTGTAATAACCCGGAAATCCAAGCCAATTTAAAAATTTTATTTTGGCAGTTTTAGCGAATTTTGAGCATTTAAAATGAATTATTTTAAATAATAACGACGAGAAATTTATTTTGAATAGAATTAGAATGTATATATTTATATAGATCGACGTTAGAATATAAATATTTATTTTTAATTATAAAAGGAATTGAAAATGGCGCGGTAGTTTGAAAATTCGATTTCAAAGTTCAAATGAATGTACAGGATTCAAAATAAGCCGGATTTTAGCGAAACCAAAATTATTAGAATCTATTAGAGAATATCTTTCCAACGAATCCGAAAAATCAAAATTTCATAGTGGGGATAAAAAGTTATGCCCAGTTGAAAATTCAGAATAGTCGCTATGGAATTCTAGCCCTTAAAAATGGCTATTTTGCAAACGACCTCGGTTTTTGACGAAACCACTTTTGTTGGATCCGCGATGTCAAATTATTTCTAGGTTTCAAAATTCATAATTTTTTGAATTAATATGTGAGCGTGGCGAAGGAAAACGTGTTTTAACATTTTCAGTCAATTTCGATCAACTAGAAAAGGGCCATTTTTCAAACGGTCTCAGAATTTGACGAAATTAGTTTCGTTAGAACCGTATCGTTAATACGAAGCTAGAAAATATTTTTCTGGAATTTTTGGGGTCCGTATGTGACCCCAGTAAATTGAAATGTACGTTTAAAATTCAATATAATAATTTATGTTTAATTTGAACGGAAACTGATCGTAACGATCGAATCAGCTTACGATACATATCCCATTGTGTTCGGAATGGGGGTTATTAGCTAGGGGTGACAGTCGTTGGGTTCGAAATGGAGTTCGAATTTAAAAGCTACTTTTTTTGAAATTTAAAAATAATAAAATATAAATGGGCCAGGCCCTTATCTCCTTTATCCTAGTCAACGCCCCCCTCCTTATACCTTTCCTTCCAAACCTGGTTTCAGGATATCGAATAAAAAAGAAGAAGAAAGGGGAGGCGCGAACGATCGCCAGCCGCCACCGCTCCCCAGCGTACGACCTCCGCCGTCGCTCCCCTACCCCCCCCATTGCCGTCGTCAGCCTCCCACCGTCCTCATCCTTCAGTTCGAACCCTACGCCTCCCAAACCCATATAAATTCGCCGCTATCCAAACCCTAGCGCAACCGCCTCCTAGCCGCACATCCCCCGACCCTCCCCATCCCTGGCGCCGATCTCCTAACGCCCCTGTAATGACCCGAAAATCTGGTCAAATTTGAGCTGACTAAATAACACAAGTCCAACCCCAAATTTGCACTGGAAATCAGGAAATTAATAGAAGTGAGAACCCCCTATCAGACGTACCAGTGAAGCAACATGGACTGCTATGAGTAAAATAGTTTAAAACAGTTCAAGCAGGTAAATGATATCTCATAAGACCACGCCGTATAACGGAACGGGTTTTTCCCTTATGAGAATCCAAATTATCTTTATATTAAAAACCCTTTTGATATTATAATAATGTCTATCAACCACAATATAATAATCATCTAGCAGAAACGCTTTCATCTCACGTTCCACACACACACACACACGCACACACACACACACACACATATATATATATATATACAATCAAAACTGCAAGCACGTATTGGGTAATGGCTTTCCAACTATGACAAGGTATGGAACCACCTTCCTATCAGTGTACTCTAGGAACGATACACTGGAGTTCAACAAGAACATCTTGCAACTCAGCCACACATGACCGACCACTCATTTCGCTTGAGTGTATCGAATGTACATCACCAACGGTTGGGATCAGCAACCGTTCCCGTATATATATGGGACAACATTGGTAGATTAAAGAAGCAAAAGAATATTCTCTAGATAGGTGATTATACACCCTACTTCGGAGCGACCGACTTAGCCATGCTGTCTGCCCGATTTCTGTAATTACCGGATGTGAGGCTAGAAGCTATGCTTATCTTTTACACTCCACATCTTCATTCACTTAGAATGTCACATCGTCATACCCTCTAAATCACAAATTGATTTTCCCAAAAATACCACGGGTATAAGCTAAGAGAAACGAATTCCTCCGCCACCAACGTAAATACGTTTGAAACGATCAACTTACGTGATCTACCAGATATACTCTGTCAGACCTTCGTCCATACAAATTGTCCTGGGACTGGACAAACTGAAGGCACTATTCAGTATATCCATATTAGGCACTGTTATCTAAGACTTATACAATAGCCCTTGCACTTTACTCCGTCTTCAATTATCTTTGGCAAATATGATTCGCAACGTTTATGCCAATACAGAGTGGTTCTTTGGAAAATAATCCAACCGGTCTCTATATATTAACAACGTTAAAATGGTCAAAACTTCGATAGTCTGTGAGTTAACTATCAAAGAAAAACAAATGTGCAAACAACGATACTATTTCCAGATGGAAATTATATCGAACAATCATCCAACATATATATATATATATATTTCCTCATTTTCTATGTTTAGAAAATATACGTTATTAACACTGGAAAACATTTCCATGGCTTAATTATGTATCACTATTCTTCCACATCTATCAGACTCTAACTATAAACTAACAAGAGAATAACTTCCTAAGTATAAACCCCGAAGGCCGAAACCAACATCAGATCGATACTCAGGAACCCATTCAACTTACTAATTCTAGTCAGTTTCTAATTTTGCTTAACTCTATATCTTTAACTCTATTTGATTACCTCTAGTTCGTTTTTAACTCTAATCGATTAACTCTATTTGATTACCTCTAGTTCGTTTTTAACTCTAATCGATTAACTTTATTTGATTACCTCTAACCGGTTAACTCTAACTGATTAACTCCTTTCAAATAAACTATATTCGATTTACTCCTTTAACTCTAACTGATTAATTCTAACTCCTTTTATAATATCGTATTTATTTTCTAAATAAATATTTCCTTTATTCTATATATATTTCTCAAATAAATATTCCTTTATTCTTATTCTATTTATTCTCTAAATAAATAAATAATCCCTTTTAATCTATTTGTAAATGTTCTACAAATATTTCCTTTATAATTCTATTTTTATTTGTAAATGGTTTACAAATATTTCTCTTTCTATTTGTTCTATTTGCAAATGGTTTGCAAATATTTCCTTTATAATCTATTTGCAAATGGTTTGCAAATAATCCCTTCAGGGTTTTATTTCTAAGTATTTCCTATTTATACATAATCCATTTATAAATAAATTTCTATTTATAAATATTCCATTTATAAATAATTCCTTTTATAAAATCTTCTTTGATTTTAAGAATATTTTTGCTTTTATAAAATCCCTTGATTTTATAAATAATATGTTTTCAATATTCATTTTGAAAATTCCCTTTTTCCACATTCCGGTATTCTATGGTACTTAACACATCAAATCACGATGATCAATATCGTCCAAACACATATAATCGACAACAGATTATATCACATCATATATTACAATATAGGAACAGAACAGTATTATAAATATTGAGGAGCCCAGTTGGGCCCCTCCAACCTGTTTCCCTGCATCACAGATGTTAATCAACATAATAACATCTATTTCATTTTGATTTGAAATATTCTGATAAACAGAATCAATATTCGATTAACGATTTATATACATATCATTATCTATAATTTCAATCAATACACAAGCAATTCAACCAAACAGTTAACACACAGAAATCAACAGATGATTAACAGTTCTAAAAATTACGTTATAAAAATATAACTGTTCAGAGTTGGTGAGTTTTACTCACATTGGCAGTTCATCGTTAAAGAACGATAAACTGTTGTTGATTCAGGTCGGACAATTTATTTTGCTATAAATTGTGATAGACTCCAATCCACTTCCGGTCAGCGCCATGGTGTAATGTCCGTCCAAACGATCCTATCGGATCTTGTTTCGTCTGATTCTGATATCGTACGAGCAAGTTACGAATTTATAAAGTTTATATACTAATTTGAATTTAAAATAAAACTTGTTTTTAATTACTATGGGCCTCACCACAACACCTTGGCCCAATTAGAAAAAAACACCGCCCCCCTCCACTTTTAATACCTTCTTCCGCAATTGATCCCAACCCGACAGTAAACCATGGCCATTACCCAAACTTTGTCTGCTTCATTCTCCCTCGTTTTGCCACAAATCTCTAAAAACTCTCCACCGACGTTCTTCTCTCCCCCGCTACTCTCCACCCATACCATCCACATTAAACTCGATGCATCCCCTCTCGATTTCCAGTCACGTCCGTCATCTGCAATTCCAAGAGAAGCATCGACCAAAATGTTTGCTGAAACCCACTAAATTAGGCTACAAGGTGCGGAATACCTCATTGAACCCAAATCCGACATTAGAAGTTTGCATCGATGCCTCCAATTCAGGTTTCCGCAAACCCTAGGATGCTGCCCAAATTCGAACTCCACCATAAAGACGTCGAGTTCCATGATGTTCACATCAAAATGAAGAGCACTTCAGAAGGAACACGAATATATATATATATATATATATATATATGTATTATGATTTAATAAATTTCATATGAATTCATTTCCACTTGTATAACTCACGTTCGAACTGGAGAAAGAAGAAAAAGCAGCGGCGGCCTGTAGTTGATTTTATACAGGACGAGATTTGTGTGTGTGGCTGATAGAGGTAGGTGCGTGGCCTTTGTTTTGACCATCCAAATTAGTTTAGATATTTTCCTTTATTATTTTATATTTGTTTTTGTATTCTAAATATCCCTGCGACTACATACGATACCTAAAAATCATCAAACTGGACGTGTAGCTAGAGTTCGACATTACGGTCCCAACGAAACTGGTTTCATCGAATTCCGACTCTGTATGCTCACACAGCGTATTTTTAACCGTCGAAATATCGACTGTTTTCACTCTAAAAATCCGTACGGTCACACAGTGACTCTAAAAATCACGAAACTGGAAATCTAACAACTATTTGACATTGCGGATCCAACAAAATTAGTTTCATCGAATTCCGACTTCGTTTGCAAAAGTGGCTACTTTTAAAGCTCTAAATAGCCTATTTAAATATATAAATATGTTTAAATATATTTAAATTAAATATTAAAAATTTAATATTATCGTCTATATTCACATGGAATACCGTACAGCTTCATAATATTCCTATATGGATTTACAACTCGATATTACATCGTCAGAGTTATATTGATGTTCGATTTCTATTTAAATCCTTATATAAAATATAATTAAATCGTTATGGTCAGGGCGCTGCATTTCTGAGAATTTGATTTGGATATAACTCAAAATCTACACGACGAAATACCGATTTTTCTCTTCCACTAGAAAGATATACTCCACCAGTTTCACACGTTTCTTGTTTCACAGAAATCCGTTTTAATACGAACTCTGTATATTCAGTTGAAGTTCAAATCGCCAAATAGCGAACTGCCGCGCCATTTCGAGATCTATTTTAATTATATTAAAATTCTACGTTTCAAACTGACGTCGATTGAATATATTCGTCAATATAATTCAACTCTAAGCTGAATTAAATCCTAGGGACGACCCAGTTCACAGAATATTGTGATTTCCAATATTTTTGATTATTTCTGCATTAAATATATTATTCTATTATTTAATTAAATTAATTATTCCATATTATTTAATTAAACCTCTATTTAATTCACTATATCACTTTTATATAATTAAATAAATTAATTATAATACCTCTGATAATGCGGGTCATTACATTCTTCCCCACTTAAAATAATTTCGTCCTCGAAATTGCTAAGGTAGAGGACGACCCTATCTATTTGGTAAAAGTTTGTCTGTCTACCCCTTAACTCTTGTTTCAACTGAACCAATTAATATTGACTAAAATATTAATTCCTTCCGACTAACTAAAATTTTCAAAAATTCTGAAAATTATCTAACACTTTAAATTTTCGGAAAATTTCGCCATAACCTCCTTTGTACAGCCCTATCGGTAAAACCACAACTCGCCACTCTAGGCCTTCTCCAACCCAAAAGAAAATCAAACAGCCAAGCGGCTTGCCAATTCGGCTCATAAGTCTCATGCTTATATCAAATATAAACTTGTACCTTTTTGTCGGGCATATCAACTCTATCACTTTTACCTGTTGTCAATTCAACATATACCAATGAAATTTCCAACTTGATCTCGAATCAATTTATCTTTAACACAACCATTCGCTTATACCTAAGTCGAATTTCATTTCAAACTCAAGCACTATTCTTGATTCCAACTCTTAACCCGATTATCAAATTACACTTCAAATTCAAATATCACAAATCCAATTTGTCTCGATGTATTTTAATTCAATTTCAGTTACCACATAACTGATTCCAATTCAATTTCTATTTGCTTCTGCAAATTCTATTTAATTTGATTTTAATTCAAACAACCTTTTTTTGGGAGTTTTTAAACATCTTTGTTTTTTCTCAAAAACCAAACTTTCCTTAGTAGGATTCAAACAACTTGTTTTTCTCAAAACAATTCAAAAACAATTTCTTTGATAGTAATCCATCACTTAGAAACTCGAAAATCACACTGATGATGCTGCGCAGTCAACATCGGAGTTACTTTCCAGCTACCGAAGTGAGTTCAATACTATAGCACTTTCAAAACCCATTTTAAAACATTTCCACCTTGAAATCAATTCCAAATATCATTTTACAATGTTGTAAACAAATTTAAAATCTCCCAGGATCTTAAAATTCACATATATTAAATCCAGATTCATTTACAAACACCTTTCCCATTTCTGGGATTTTAAATTTCAATTCTGATCTAAATTCAGATTTAATTCATTTCAATTTCATATAATTTACTTGTATAAATTCTGATTGGATATATATAACCATTTCACATTTTATAATCTTATCTGATTATAATTACAACCAACACATCCTATATATGATAATATATCATATATCCATACTATGTCGGTCCATCGTATTCAAGTGTTTATTTACTCCTACCGATACAGTGGACCAAACTGATCGACCAGAACTCATAAACAACTCAGTCAATGAATCTCCACAATATAAAACCATTTTTATATCAAATACAAATACGCACTCGTATATATACACTCAACTCAATCTAGGGTATTACTAACGCTATCTCTACTGAGTCACGCCACAGAGCCAAGGTAATTCTTAACTTAAGCTCTGATACCAACTGTAATGACACGAAAATCCGGTCCAATTTGAGCTGACTAAATAACACAAGTCCAACCCTAAATATGCACTGGAAATCAAGAAATTAATAGAAGTGATAACCCCCTATCAGACGTACCAGTGAAGCAACATGGACTGGTATGAGTAAAACAGTTTAAAACAGTTCAAGCAGGTAAATGATATCTCATAAGACCACGCCGTATAACGGAACGGGTTTTTCCCTTATGAGAATCCAAATTATCTTTATATCGAAAACCCTTTTGATATTATAATAATGTCTATCAACCACAATATAATAATCATCTAGCAGAAACGCTTTCATCTCACGTTCCACATATATATATACAATCAAAACTGCAAGCACGTATTGGGTAATGGCTTTCCAACTATGACAAGGTATGGAACCACCTTCCTATTAATGTACTCTAGGAACGATACACTGGAGTTCAACAAGAACATCTTACAACTCAGCCACACATGACCGACCACTCATTTCGCTTGAGTGTATCGAATGTACATCACCAACGGTTGGGATCAGCAACCGTTCCCGTATATATATGGGACAGCATTGATAGATTAAAGAAGCAAATGAATATTCTCTAGATAGGTGATTATACACCCTATTTCGGAGTGACCGACTTAGCCATGTTGCCTGCCTGATTTCTGTAATTACCAGATGTGAGGCTAGAAGCTACGCTTATCTTTTACACGCCGCATCTTCATTCACTTAGAATGTCACATCATCATACCCTCTAAATCACAAATTGATTTTCCCAAAAATACCATGGGTATAAGCTAAGAGAAACGAATTCCTCCGCCACCAACGTAAATACATTTGAAACGATCAACTTACGTGATCTACCAGATATACTCTGTCAGACCTTCGTCCATACAAGTTGTCCTGGGACTGGACAAACCGAAGGCACTATTCAGTATATCCATCTTAGGCACTGTTATCTAAGACTTATACAATAGCCCTTGCACTTTACTCCGTCTTCAATTATCTTTGGCAAATATGATTCGCAACGCTTATGCCAATACAAAGTGGTTCTTTGGAAAATAATCCAACCGGTCTCTCCATATTAACAACATTAAAATGGTCAAAACTTCGATAGTTTGTGAGTTAACTATCAAAGAAAAACAAGTGTGCAAACAACGATACTATTTCCAGATGGAAATTATATCGAACAATCATCCAACATATATATATATATATATATATATATTTCTTCATTTTCTATGTTTAGAAAATATACGTTATTAACACTGGAAAACATTTCCATGGCTTAATTATGTATCACTATTCTTCCACCTCTATCAGACTCTAACTATAAACTAACAAGAGAATAACTTCCTAAGTATAAACCCCGAAGGCCGAAACCAACATCAGATCGATAATCAGGAACCCATTCAACTTACTAATTCTAGTCAGTTTCTAATTTTGCTTAACTCTATATCTTTAACTCTATTTGATTACCTCTAGTTCGTTTTTAACTCTAATCGATTAACACTATTTGATAACCTCTAGTTCGTTTTTAACTCTAATCGATTAACTCTATTTGATTACCTCTAACCGGTTAACTCTAACTGATTAACTCCTTTCAAATAAACTATATTCGATTTACTCCTTTAACTCTAACTGATTAATTCTAACTCCTTTTATAATATCGTGTTTATTTTCTAAATAAATATTTCCTTTATTCTATATATATTTCTCAAATAAATATTCCTTTATTCTAATTCTATTTATTCCCTAAATAAATAAATAATCACTTTAATCTATTTGTAATTGTTCTACAAATATTTCCTTTATAATTCTATTTTTATTTGTAAATGGTTTACAAATATTTCTCTTTCTATTTGTTCTATTTGCAAATGGTTTGCAAATATTTCCTTTATAATCTATTTGCAAATGGTTTGCAAATAATCCCTTCAGGGTTTTATTTCTAAGTATTTCCTATTTGTACATAATTCATTTATAAATAAATTTCTATTTATAAATATTCCATTTATAAATAATTCCTTTTATAAAATCTTCTTTGATTTTAAGAATATTTACGCTTTTATAAAATCCCTTGATTTTATAAATAATATATTTTCAATATTCATTTTGAAATTTCCCTTTTTCCACATTCCGGTATTCTATGGTACTTAACACATCAAATCACGATGATCAATATCGTCCAAACACATATAATCGACAATAGATTATATCACATCATATATTACAATATAGGAACAGAACAGTATTATAAATATTGAGGAGCCCAGTTGGGCCCCTCCAACCTGTTTCCCTGCATCACAGATGTTAATCAACATAATAACATCGATTTCATTTTGATTTGAAATATTCTGATAAACAGAATCAATATTCGATTAACGATTTATATACATATCGTTATCTATAATTTCAATCAATACACAAGCAATTCAACCAAACAGTTAACACACAGAAATCAACAGATGATTAACAGTTCTAAAAATTACGTTATAAAAATATAAATGTTCAGAGTTGGTGAGTTTTACTCACATTGGCAGTTCATCGTTAAAGAACGATAAACTGTTGTTGATTCAGGTCGGACAATTTATTTTGCTATAAATTGTGACAGACTCCAATCCACTTCCGGTCAGCGCCATGGTGTAATGTCCGTCCAAACGATCCTATCGGATCTTGTTTCGTCTGATTCTGATATCGTACGAGCAAGTTACGAATTTATAAAGTTTATATACTAATTTGAATTTAAAATAAAACTTGTTTTTAATTACTATGGGCCTCACCACAACACCTTGGCCCAATTAGAAAAAAACACCAGCCCCCTCCACTTTTAATACCTTCTTCCCCAATTGATCCCAACCCGACAGTAAACCATGGCCATTACCCAAACTTTGTCTGCTTCATTCTCCCTCGTTTTGCCACAAATCTCCAAAAACTCTCCACCGACGTTCTTCTCTTCCCCACTACTCTCCACCCATACCATCCACATTAAACTCGATGCATCCCCTCTCGATTTCCAGTCACGTCCGTCATCTGCAGTTCCAAGAGAAGCATCGACCAAAATGTTTGCTGAAACCCACTAAATTAGGCTACAAGGTGCGGAATACCTCATTGAACCCAAATCCGACATTAGAAGTTTGCATCGATGCCTCCAATTCAGGTTTCCGCAAACCCTAGGATGCTGCCCAAATTCGAACTCCACCATAAAGACGTCGAGTTCCATGATGTTCACATCAAAATGAAGAGCACTTCAGAAGGAGCACGAATATATATATATATATATATATATATATATATATTATGATTTAATAAATTTCATATGAATTCATTTCCATTTGTATAACTCACGTTCGAACTGGAGAAAGAAGAAAAAGCAGCGGCGGCTTGTAGTTGATTTTATACAGGACGAGATTTGTGTGTGTAGCTGATAGAGGTAGGTGCGTAGCCTTTGTTTTGACCATCCAAATTAGTTTAGATATTTTCCTTTATTATTTTATATTTGTTTTTGCATTCTAAATATCCCTGCGACTACATACGATACCTAAAAATCACCAAACTGGACGTGTAGCTAGAGTTCGACATTACGGTCCCAACGAAACTGGTTTCGTCGAATTTCGACTCCGTATGCTCCCACAGCGTATTTTTAACCGTCGAAATATCGACTATTTTTCACTCTAAAAATCCGTACGGTCACACAGTGACTCTAAAAATCACGAAACTGGAAATCTAACAACTATTTGACATTGCGGATCCAACAAAATTAGTTTCAGCGAATTCCGACTTCGTTTGCTAAAGTGGCTATTTTTAAAGCTCTAAATAGCCTATTTAAATATATAAATATTTTTAAATATAATTAAATTAAATATTAAAAATTAAATATTATCGTCTATATTCACATGGAATACCGTACAGCTTCATAATATTCCTATATGGATTTACAACTAGATATTACATCGTCAGAGTTATATCGGTGTTCTATTTCTATTTAAATCCTTATATAAAATATAATTAAATCGTTATGGTCAGGGCGCTGCATTTTTGAGAATTTGATTTGGACATAACTCAAAATCTACACGACGAAATACCGATTTTTCTCTTCCACTAGAAAGATATACTCCACCAGCTTCACATGTTTCTTGTTTCACAGAAATCCGTTTTAAAACGAACTCTGTATATTCAGTTGAAGTTCAAATCGCCAAATAGCGAACTGACGCACCATTTCGAGCTCTATTTTAATAAATTAAAATTCTACGTTTCAAACTGACGTCGATTGAATATATTCGTCAATATAATTCAACTCTAAGCTGAATTAAATCCTAGGGACGACCCAATTCACAGAATATTGTGATTTCCATTATTTTTGATTATTTCTGTATTAAATATATTATTCTATTATTTTATTAAATTAATTATTCCATATTATTTAATTAAACCTCTATTTAATTCACTATATCACTATTTATATAATTAAATAAATTAATTATAATACCTTTGACAATGCGGGTCATTACAGCCCCTCTAGCGAACAGCAGCCCCTCCACTCCCGATTCAAACTGTAAGCCTTCTTATTTTGTTAATCCTCATTTATTTAATATTTTTAGGTTATAAAACGCTTGATTCTAATGTAGAAAGCATAGGATTTAAAATTGAACTTTTATTTATGTATAGGATTAAAAACTGAATTTTTATAGAATAAAGTTTAGATTTTTATAAGTGAAAAGAAAAGATTTCATTTTTATTTATAAGGTTTAAAGAAAAAGATGAGATTTTTAATTATAAAAGGTAAAGATTATATTTTTATTCATATGAAAACCATAGCAAGATGTGATTTTTATTCATATGAAAACCATAGCAAGATGTGATTTTTATTCATATGAAAACCATAGCAAGATGTGATTTTTATTTATCTACCTAGCGTTAACAAAAGAATGAGATATATATATATAGTTTGGAATAAAAATATGATTTTTATATACTAGAGAATATAAAAATGTGATTTTTATATATGTAGTGAATTAAAAATGTGATTTTTATAAGGTAGAGAATTTAAAATTTTGATTTTTATATATAGAAAGTAGCGATATAAAAATAGAATTTTTATAATATGGCTTTGAAACAAAAATGTGACTTTTAACATATACCGCGTGAAACAGATCTCGTTGGAAACACGGCAAAGACTTCCTACATAAGAAGAGTCGTGGTGTTTGGTTTAGCTTATCGGTGAGAACTACTCACTTTTATTTTAATTTCTAGTTTGAAATATATGCTAGGATGCAGATGGTGCTTAGCAGCACCTGACACCCGTCGTTCACAGACCATGGATGACTTGTATGTGTGATTGTTTGTGTTGTGAAAATTAACTGTTGGTTGTGAAATAAAATATATATTCATGTGTTGAAATCAAATATATATTCATGTGTTGAAATCAAATATATATTCATGTGTTGAAATCAAATATATATTCATGTGTTGAAATCAAATATATATTCATGTGTTGAAGTAAAATATATATATTCATGTGTTGAAGTAAAATAAATATTCATTTACAAATCGAACGATTTGTTTATGTACACCGATTTGACTGATATTGATTGGGACGATAAATTTTACACATCGCCCAACTGCACAAATAAAATATGTGTTTGATTGATTGAAACCCCACATGGGTGTTGGGATGATATTGACGTACACTAATCCCAATTGTTTAGTAGTATGTCGACCGATGGGTTGACAGACTGTGCAAGCATTACTTATCTATATTTAATGCTTATGCAGTGGTGTGGTGCACTCTGGATGATGGTTGATGATTTATCGTGGTCATTATATCCATGTGTTGTAGGGAATCCATATAATTAACATTATATGGTAATTGATTGGGCCTCATTCTAATTTGGAAAATAAAGAATAGAATGAAAATTCATTTGTTGAATAATATAAATTCATGTGTTGAATAGAATGAAAATTCATGTGTTGAATAATATAAATTCATGTGTTGAATAGAATAAATATTCATGTGTTGAATAAAATAAATATTCATGTGTTGAATAGAAGAAAACATTCATGTGTTGAATAAAATCCATGTTGATTAGATTAACGCCATTTTGACGTGAACGATATTTATATCGATTTTATTCATTTTTACAATGAATATAGAAAAGAAAGTGATTTCAAAATATAACGTTTTGAAATATTATCATTTGTATATCGATGATGTGGAATATTCAATTTTGATTCGAAATTGAATATGAAGTTGAAATCGTTTCGAAAACGAATTTAAAACGATTTATAAAATAAATTTTAAAAGGAAATCGACGAAATATATATAATATATATATTATGTATATAGAATGGCCTGAATAGAACGCGCCGCACCGCGGCAGTTCGCGAATTTCGACCATTGACTTCGAATGGATATTACGGGAGAACCGACCGTCGGATTCTCCTAAAACTGGAACCGTTGGGTTCGTATCTAAAAGAGCTTTCTAACGAATATTAGAGATTTGAAATCTAACGGTTGGATTTGGAATTATACCCAAATCAAATTTGGAAAAGGTCGCTGTAAGTGCAGTGCGATGGTCGTTGATGGAATTCGACTGTACGGGCCTTGATAAAATTATTAAAAATAGTAATAATTTGTGTAAAATCATAAGAAATGATTTGTGAAGAACTGGGATGAAAAACTCCATATTTGAAAAGATAAAAATAGATTTTTATCAAAATGAACAAGTTTTGAACTAGAATAATAATTTATTTATTTTTAAATAAATAAATTGGATTTGAAAGGGTTTTAAAAGTAACAAGAAGTTTCAATAATGGAATTGGAATGGAATGTGATTTTGGGTTTATAGTGAACCGTGTTTTAAATGACATTGGTTCTTTAACCCAGTTAAAATTAGGATATGATTTCCCAAGTTAAATAATCATTAATATTGATATTTGGGAAGATTAAAACTAAGTGGAGTTTTAATGAATCTTTAATTAGATTGAAGTGATCGAGAATGGAGTATCACCAGTTTTGCTCCAAGCGATAGTTAAATATTTAATTAGATTTGAACGTGAAATGGTAATTAAATTTACTGATAACTAGTGGTATTAGATATGAAGTATGACCAGTTTTACTTCATGGGATGAATAGGTTGGGATTGGGAAATAAAATAAATGATTACTGCGGTGTGGTTCGCTAATCCCGAATAATTTGAATTGATATTCGAAAGAAGATTAAAGAATAAATTTAAAGAATTTATCTTAGATAAAATTAATGGGAACCTTTCCCAAAGTATAAGAATATTTGAATAAAAGAATATTCTGAATTGGAATGAGGCGTATGTTGTGTTTGTGTAACACTTGTTTATTATATACGCGAATTATTCAGAAAGACCGGGTTTATCCCATTCTGAATAACTGATTCGACGTGGTGTCAAGGATGAAGACGGTGGTCGAAGACCGGAGGTCTTCACATCGTTTGGGTGATTACAGATGATCTTGATTGGGCTGTACACCCAAGAGGAGGGAATCAGTTGGTGAACGTCCATACGTACTTGGAGATCGATGGATATGCGAGGTACAAGGTGCCTCCGGTTTCGTTCAGACCCATAACGAACTTGTAAATGGACTGTGTGTCTGACATTGGATTTTATTCTGTGTGATTGATTTATATTAAATATATATCTGCTTGCTTAACGCCCTTCTCTGAGACGTACGAGCTTAGAGGTTATATATTGATGGATATCAATCGCATGGAGTGAACTGCCTGTGTGGCATGCCTAAATGGAAAATGATCAAGGCTTCTGTTGAAAAGCAAAGTCTTGTGGTTGATGATCAAAGCACCGCCAGTGTGGCATAGCTTTGTGTAATGTTGATTCGCGAGCCTCACACCCCGGTTGTGAACCAGAAACGGGAGAGGACATCAAGGAGGGCATGTGTTTCCTTCTAGCTAGGGTGGTGTCAGTGACCTACCAGCCCTGACATTTATATTATTTTCACCTGTGTGGTTGTTGCTATTGCGAGGCGCCTCGGATATATCGGTGACTGTGTGGAGCCGATGTAGTCATTTGGCTCATTTACGCCCCAAAGGGCGGGAAACACAGTGTTCAGGCATTTTAATCCACATCGGTGGACCGGCCCTGACGATCCAAGGGATGATGCGTTCTGTTCCTGAGGCTCGGGCTAGACAGTCTCGAATCGGTAGAGGACTATCTTTTGCCTCGGTTCACAGATGGAAATCCAACTTCCAATACGTGATTTTGCGGTTTTGATTGTAGAGCCTAGTATTGGCGACATGATATATGGTACCCATGCCGTCTATGATTGATATTTATGATTGAAATTGTTTTGACACTATACACTTATAGTAATAAAAGATGAAATTTAGCGTATCAAGCATTCTTTGGCTATTATAAGGTAAAACCCTATCCTCCGGCTTGTGTTGCATTATGTGATGGGACCTGGGTCTTATAATAGCTTCATTTTTCTTTATTTAGCATTGCGCTGTTTGTTTTATGCACTGGTGTTCTTGGGAGGAAACCCATTCCGTGTTATACGGCGTGGTCCCTTGATATATCTGATTTAAAGTAAAGTTTTAAATAATTGTTTTAGTTCTCACACCAGTCACATGACTGACCTGGAGTTTATTGTTTTAACCTAAACTCTGGGTGCCCTTATTTTGACACGGGCAGCTAGTAGTTGTAACAACCCGGAAAATGCGAGCCAGTTTGAAATTTTTATTTTGGCAATTTTATCGAATTTTGATTATTTAAGATGAATTATTTTAAATAATATCGACGAAAAATTTATTTTGAATAGAATTCGATCGTATATATTATACGCGTCGTCGTTAGAATATATAATAATTATATATAATTATAAAAGGAATTGAAATGGCGCGGTAGTTCGATAATTCGATTTCAAACTTCAATTGAATGTACCGGGTGCAAAACAATCCGGATTTTAGTGAAACCAAAAATAATGGAATCTAATAGTGAATATCTTTCCAACGAATCCGAAAAATCAAGATTTCATATCGGGAATCAAAAGATATGTCCAGTTGAAAATTCTGAATAGTCGCTATGGAATTCAGGCCCTTAAAAATGGACATTTTGCAAACGACCTCGGATTTCGACGAAACCAGTTTTGTTGGGTCCGTGATGTTAAGTTATTGCTAGATTCCAAATTTCATAATTTTTCGAATCAATATGTGAGCGTGGCAAAAGAAAACGCGTTTGACCAGTTTCTGTTGAATTTAATCGACTGGAAATTGGCCATTTTTCTAACGGTCTCAGAATTCGACGAAACTAGTCTTGTTAGGACCGTATCGTCAATACGAAGCTAGAAAATATTTTTTCGAGAATTTTTAAAGTTCGTATGTGGCCCCGGTAATTTGAAATGTGCGTTTAAAATTCAATATAGTGATTTAAATGTAAATTTAATGGAAACTGATTCAAACAGTCGAATCAGCCTGCGATACATATCCCATTGTGTTCGGAATGGGGGTAAAATGCTAGGGGCGACGGGCGTTGGGTCTCGATTGGGGTTCGTAAATTAAAACAAGTAAGGAACGAATTAAATATTATAATATTATTAAAATATATAAATTCCTTTAAAACCTTTCCTCCCTCCATTCAGACAAAACGAAATAAAAAAAAAAAAAAAGAAAAAAAAAGAAAAGGTCGATGCGCTCGGAACCCTAGCCGCCACCACTCGTCGTCGCCCCTCCCCAGGACCTCGCCACCGGTTCTCCACCTCGCCAGCCACCCCCCCCCCCTCCCGAAGATCGATGCCGCCGCTGCGCCATCGCCTGGCGCACCCCCCCTCGCCTTCCCCAGGTGCCGCGACCCCCTCCCCCTTCAATCGTGACCCCACGCCCCGTCCTGATGGTCACCGCACCGCGTCCAACCCTCGCCACTGACGAACCCCGCAACCACCATCTTCACCTCCGCCGCCCCCTTGGACCAGCGCCACCAGATTTCCCCCCCCTGTAAGTATTTATTGTATTTTTTTTATTTTATTTTATTTTTATCTTATTTAAAACATATAAAAACTGTTTTTTTAAAACATATAAAAACTGTATTTTTAAAGATTTAAAAACTGGATTTTTAAAGAATATAAAAATTGGTTTGATAATGATGCAAAAACTGATTTTTATTATGTTAAAATACTGATTTTAGTTATGTTAAAATACTGATTTTAATCATAGTAAGAAACTGATTTAGGTTAAAAAAAAGAAAAATATAAAAACTTTGCTAAGACAAAATATATATATACCTTGTTTAGGAAAATATATTTTGTTTAGAAATATAAAAATGTACATTGTTTTAAATTAAATTTAGCATTGGGTTTTTATAATGAGGTTGAAATGAAAATTCGATTTTTATATATTGAACTTTGAACTAAAAATTCGATTTTTATATATTGAACTTTGAACTAAAAATTCGATTTTTATATATTGAACTTTGAACTAAAAATTCGATTTTTATATATTGAACTTTGAACTAAAAATTCGTTTTTTATATATTGAATAGCGAAGTAAAAATTCGATTTTTATATATTGAATAGCGAAGTAAAAATTCGATTTTTTATATATTGAATAGCGAAGTAAAAATTCGATTTTTACGTATGTAGTGAAAGCAGCAACGAAGGTGACAAAAAGGCGAAACGACGAAGACTTCTGCAAAAGAAGAGCCGTGGAGCTAGGATAGCTATAAGTGAGAATTTCTCACCTTTCAAATTTATTTTCTAGTTATATATATATACTAGGATGCAGACGGTGCTTATTAGAAGCACCCGACACCCGTCCACATACCATGGACTTGTTTGTTTGGTTGTGTAGTTGGTTAGATTATTTGATTTGGATTTGATTGATTGGTTGAATTGGAAATTGATTAAAATTGATATGTGAATGGCGTGGGCCTTCACTAGACCGGGGATAAGGCTAGGCCTTGTCCCGTTTCTGGTATCGTGCCGTTATGCCGCCGAAATTTTCTAAAACATGTTAGAAAAATAAAAATATCATTTTATTGAATAAACGAATTGAATAGAAATTCATAGGTTGAAATAAAATGTTTTATCGTTAAAAATATAATTTTTAACGTGAATATGAAAATAGTGAAGTGAATAAATAAATATTCATTTACAAACCAGATGGTTTGTTTATGTACACTTATTTGAATGACATTGATTGGGACGATAAATTTTACACATCGCCCAACTGCACGAATAAAATAGTTGTTTGATTGTTTGAAACCCCACACGGGTGTTAGGATGAAATTTGAAGTTCACTCATCCTGATTGATTAAATATGTCGATCGATTGATTGACATGCTGTTATAAGCGTTAGATATCTTTATTTGATGCTTATACAGTGTAGTGCACTTTGGTTGATGGTTGATTATTTTTCAATGCTATTATATACATGTGTTGTATGAAAATCCATATAATTAATATTATATGGTAATCGATTGGGCCTCATTCCAGTTTAGAAATAAAAATATTTGAAATAGAAATATTTGAAATAGAATATTTGAAAATAGAAATTTATGAAGCCGTATTGATTAGATTGACGCCATTTTGACGTGAACGATATTTATATCGATTTTGAAAACGATTTCGAAATGAATTGAATTGAAAACGATTTCGAAATGAATTGAATTGAAAACGATTTCGAAATGAATTGAATTGAAAACGAATTCAAAATGAATTGAAAACGATTTCGAAATGAATTGAATTGAAAACGAATTCAAAATGAATTGAAAACGATTTCGAAATGAATTGAATTGAAAACGAATTCAAATGGAATAGAAAGCAAATTGAAATGAATTCAAATTGAATTGAAATTCGAATTGAATAGAAATGAATTTTTAAACGAATTTATAAAGAAGAATTCAATTTTGCTTTGAATTGAAATAGAAGTTGAAATAGTATTTGAAACGAATTTAAAACTATTTATATAATTCGTTTTAAATAGAAATCGACGAAATATATATTATATATATTATATATATAATATAATGGCCTGAATAGAACGCGCCGCGCCGCGGCAGTTCGCGAATTTCGACCATTTATTTCAAACGGACATTACGGGAGATCCGACCGTCGGATTCTCCTAAAACCGGAACCGTTGGGTTCGTATCGAAAAGGGCTTTCTAAAGAAGGTTAGAAATTTGAAATCTAACGGTTGGATTTGGAGATACGTCCAAATCAAATTCGAAAAAGGTCGCTGTAAGTGCAGTTCGATGGCCGTTGATGGAAATCGACTGTACGGGCCTTGATAAAATTATTAAAAATAGTAATAATTTATGTAAAATCATAAGAAATGATTTGTGAAGATTTGGGATGAAAAACTCCATATTTGAAAAGATAAAAATAGATTTTTATCGAAATGATCTAGTTTTGAACTAGAATTATAATTCTATTTATTTTTAAATAAATAAATTGAATTCGAAAAGGGTTTTGAAAATAACCAAAATTTCCAATGATTGCATTGGAGTGGATTTGAATCGAAATTGTCTTCGGAATATTTCGATGTTGGAATTCGTGATTATACAGGTGTTGTTATGGAAATTTGAAAGATATATTTTTATATCGTTGTTTCCAATACGACATTTGTTAATCGTAGAATTTGATATTGAATATAGGCCGATATATTTTCTATTCAGAGCCTTGTATTTAATATCAAATGTGATTTGGGTTTGTCGTGAATGGTGTCTTCACTAACACCGTTCTTGAACCCAGTAGAGAAAAGATTAAATCTTTTTATTTAGATTTAATGAAGTGTACCAATTAAATAATATTTAATTGGAATTGAATTGATATTGATTTTTGGGTTTATCGTGAACAGTGTTTTAAATAACACTTGTTCTTTAACCCGATAATCAATGAATGTGATTTGGGTTTGTCGTGAATGGTGTCTTCATTAACACTGTTCTTGGACCCAGTTGAGAAAAGATTAAATCTTTTTTATTTAGATTTAATGAAGTGTACCAATTAAATGATATTTAATTGGAATTGAATTGATATTGATTTTTGGGTTTATCGTGAACAGTGTTTTAAATAACACTCGTTCTTTAACCCGATAATTAATGAATGTGATTTTGGGTTTATCGTGAACCGTGTTTTAAATGACACTGATTCTTTAACCCAGATAATGATTAAAACTAAGTGGAGTTTTAATGAATCTTTAATTAGATTGAAAAGATCGAGAATGGAGTATCACCAGTTTTGCTCCAGGCGATAGTCAAATCTTTAATTAGATTTGAACGTGAAATTTAGGAACTAACTGTCGGTTAGCCAAGCAGAATGGTTTTCTGGATATTGATCTGATGTTGGTTTCGGCCTTCGGGGTTAATATTTGGGGAATTATTCTCTTGATTAATTTACGGTTAGTGACTAATAAATTGGAATGAGGCGTATGTTGTGTTTGTGTAACACTTTTATAAAATATACGCGAGTTATTCGGGAATACCGGGTTTATCCCATTCTGAATAACTGATACGACGATAAGTCGAAGATGAAGACGATGGTCGAAGACCGGAGGTCTTCTCGTCGTTTGGGTAATTACTGATGATCTTGATTGGGCTGTACACCCAAGAAGATGGAAACAGTTAGTGATCGTCCAGACGTACTTGGAGATCGATGGATATGCGGGGTACTAGGTGCCTCCGGTTTCGTTCAGACCCAGAACGGACTTGTAAATGGACTGTGTGTCTGACATCGGATTTCATTCTGTGTGACTGATATCGGTTGCATAGGATGGTTTGCCTGTGTGGCATGCTAAGATGCAAATGATCAAGGCTTCTGTTGAAAAGCAAAGTCTTGTGGTGATGATCAAAGCACGGCCTTTGTGGCGTAGCTTTGTGTAACGTTTCCTTCGCGTGTTTCACACCCGGTATGAACCAAAAACGGGAGAGGACATCAGGGAGGACTTGCGTTTCTTTCTAGCTAGAAGTGGCGTCAGTGGTTTTACACGCCCTGACGAGTTTGACTTATGTGGTTGTTGCTGTTGCGAGGCGCCTCGGTTATATCGGTTTCGGCCGAATGCATTCTGGTCGGCTGACGGACCAGACTTACGCCCCAAAGGGCGGAGAGACGTATTGTTCAGGCATAATAATCCACATCGGTGGACCGGCCCTGACGATCTAAAGGGTTGATGCGTTCTGATCCTGAGACATGGGCTAGATTGTCTCGAATCGGTTGAGGATCTTGCCCCTAGCCTCGGTTCATAGATGGAAATCCAATTTCCAAATACGTGACATTTGCGGTTTTATTTGTAAACCTATATATGGCGACATGATATATGGTACCCATGCCGCCTATGATTGATACTTATGATTTGAAGTTGTTTTATACACTATGCACTTATGATAGTATCAAATGATTTGTTTTAAACGTATCAAGCATTCTTTGGCTGTTATAAGGGAAAACCCTATCCCCCGGCTTGCGTTGCATTGTGTGATAGGACCTGGGTCTTATAACAGCTTCATTTTTTCTTTATTTAGCATTGCGCTGTTTGTTTTATGCACTGGTATTCTTGGGAGGAAACCCGTTCCGTGTTATACGGCGTGGTCCCTTGATTTACCGAACTTTGAAAATAAAGATAAATAACTGTTTTAGTTCTCACACCAGTCCCATGACTGACCTGGAGTTTATTGTTTTTAACCTAAACTCTGGGTGCCCCTATTTTGACACGGGCAGCTAGTAGTTTTGGTTTTGCAGATTATATTCGCAGGATCCTGGTTTACAGCTGGAATGATATCCGGAAAGCTTTGTATCCGTATATCTCTTCTAGTTGTGTATTGTATTATTTTCCGCTGCTATGTATTTAAATGTAATTTAAATCTCTGATATTTCTGTGTAATATTCTTTTATACTCTGTATATTCTTGTAATCTGATGCATTGTTGTAATAAGCAATGAAATGTTCTTTTGTATGTGTCCTGCTGTGGTTTGTTCTCGAACTATCCGACGCTTTCCTTTACGGGGAAGTTGCGGGTCTTCACAGTTGGTATCAGAGCTTTGGTTTACAAAGCAGAGAACAAGGCACATTAGAAACATATGAAAGAATTCATCAGATATTGGATTAGTAATATCCAATTAGAATGACTCGTTAGAGATAGGATCAGTAGTATCCTAGAACGAGTGTGAAGAGTATATTTTTCAAATGAAGGCAAATTTTGTTTTGAAAATCTAAATCAACTATTCGTATTTGGTTATTTACTTATATTGATGTAGACAGTCCAGTATATAAAGATTTTGCGTATACGTCTGATCCGCGTGTATTCGAAGTTTTAATATATTGGATAGATATAGAATCATATTCTAGTGGCCCGAAGATGATTCTGATGGTTGAGTACTCATCGTCAGAATTTATATTCGTGTGACGAAGGTGTGATATCTATATATTTCCATTAGACTGGTGTGAGAACCAAAATTAGATAGGGCCTATTGTTGTGAATTGGCATCAAAACATGATTTTTAGTATATGTACCGAAAGTTATGAATTTCAAATGATAATTCACTAATTAATTGATGTTTGTGTTGTTTGTTTAATTGTTTGATAATTTTGAACCATTATGCCTAATTTGATCGAATATTGAATTGTATCGAAAATTGGTCGCATCTGCTTGCATACATGTATAACATTGAACAGGTCATAGCAAGGAGGCTAGAGCCAGAGAATAAAATTTGTTTGCCCGACAAATAGGTACATGTTTACTACATAATTTCCTGTTTTGTTTGGGTGATGATGATTTTGTGAGCCTATTGGCTAGCCGCTTGGCTTTTTCTTTTTCTTTTTGAGATCTGAAGGACCGGGGAAGCTATTTGAAATTCCCCGATGCTCCCGGTGCAGGGGAGGTTATGGCGAAATTTTTCAAAAATTTAGGGTGTTAGCCAAATTTTTGAGATTTTAGAAAATTCTCAGAAACTGAAAAGTTGGAGAATGGAAACCAGATCAAGCGTAGAGTTGAATTATCAAACCACTTTCGACTTTGTTCCTTTTCGGGGACGAAAAGTTTTAAGTGGGGGAGATTGTAACAACCCGGAAAATGCGAGCCAGTTTGAAATTTTTATTTTGGCAATTTTATCGAATTTTGATTATTTAAGATGAATTATTTTAAATAATATCGACGAAAAATTTATTTTGAATAGAATTCGATCGTATATATTATACGCGTCGTCGTTAGAATATATAATAATTATATATAATTATAAAAGGAATTGAAATGGCGCGGTAGTTCGATAATTCGATTTCAAACTTCAATTGAATGTACCGGGTGCAAAACAATCCGGATTTTAGTGAAACCAAAAATAATGGAATCTAATAGTGAATATCTTTCCAACGAATCCGAAAAATCAAGATTTCATATCGGGAATCAAAAGATATGTCCAGTTGAAAATTCTGAATAGTCGCTATGGAATTCAGGCCCTTAAAAATGGACATTTTGCAAACGACCTCGGATTTCGACGAAACCAGTTTTGTTGGGTCCGTGATGTTAAGTTATTGCTAGATTCCAAATTTCATAATTTTTCGAATCAATATGTGAGCGTGGCAAAAGAAAACGCGTTTGACCAGTTTCTGTTGAATTTAATCGACTGGAAATTGGCCATTTTTCTAACGGTCTCAGAATTCGACGAAACTAGTCTTGTTAGGACCGTATCGTCAATACGAAGCTAGAAAATATTTTTTCGAGAATTTTTAAAGTTCGTATGTGGCCCCGGTAATTTGAAATGTGCGTTTAAAATTCAATATAGTGATTTAAATGTAAATTTAATGGAAACTGATTCAAACAGTCGAATCAGCCTGCGATACATATCCCATTGTGTTCGGAATGGGGGTAAAATGCTAGGGGCGACGGGCGTTGGGTCTCGATTGGGGTTCGTAAATTAAAACAAGTAAGGAACGAATTAAATATTATAATATTATTAAAATATATAAATTCCTTTAAAACCTTTCCTCCCTCCATTCAGACAAAACGAAATAAAAAAAAAAAAAAAAAAAAAAAAGAAAAGGTCGATGCGCTCGGAACCCTAGCCGCCACCACTCGTCGTCGCCCCTCCCCAGGACCTCGCCACCGGTTCTCCACCTCGCCAGCCACCCCCCCCCCCCCCTCCCGAAGATCGATGCCGCCGCTGCGCCATCGCCTGGCGCACCCCCCCTCGCCTTCCCCAGGTGCCGCGACCCCCTCCCCCTTCAATCGTGACCCCACGCCCCGTCCTGATGGTCACCGCACCGCGTCCAACCCTCGCCACTGACGAACCCCGCAACCACCATCTTCACCTCCGCCGCCCCCTTGGACCAGCGCCACCAGATTTCCCCCCCCTGTAAGTATTTATTGTATTTTTTTTATTTTATTTTATTTTTATCTTATTTAAAACATATAAAAACTGTTTTTTTAAAACATATAAAAACTGTATTTTTAAAGATTTAAAAACTGGATTTTTAAAGAATATAAAAATTGGTTTGATAATGATGCAAAAACTGATTTTTATTATGTTAAAATACTGATTTTAGTTATGTTAAAATACTGATTTTAATCATAGTAAGAAACTGATTTAGGTTAAAAAAAAGAAAAATATAAAAACTTTGCTAAGACAAAATATATATATACCTTGTTTAGGAAAATATATTTTGTTTAGAAATATAAAAATGTACATTGTTTTAAATTAAATTTAGCATTGGGTTTTTATAATGAGGTTGAAATGAAAATTCGATTTTTATATATTGAACTTTGAACTAAAAATTCGATTTTTATATATTGAACTTTGAACTAAAAATTCGATTTTTATATATTGAACTTTGAACTAAAAATTCGATTTTTATATATTGAACTTTGAACTAAAAATTCGTTTTTTATATATTGAATAGCGAAGTAAAAATTCGATTTTTATATATTGAATAGCGAAGTAAAAATTCGATTTTTTATATATTGAATAGCGAAGTAAAAATTCGATTTTTACGTATGTAGTGAAAGCAGCAACGAAGGTGACAAAAAGGCGAAACGACGAAGACTTCTGCAAAAGAAGAGCCGTGGAGCTAGGATAGCTATAAGTGAGAATTTCTCACCTTTCAAATTTATTTTCTAGTTATATATATATACTAGGATGCAGACGGTGCTTATTAGAAGCACCCGACACCCGTCCACATACCATGGACTTGTTTGTTTGGTTGTGTAGTTGGTTAGATTATTTGATTTGGATTTGATTGATTGGTTGAATTGGAAATTGATTAAAATTGATATGTGAATGGCGTGGGCCTTCACTAGACCGGGGATAAGGCTAGGCCTTGTCCCGTTTCTGGTATCGTGCCGTTATGCCGCCGAAATTTTCTAAAACATGTTAGAAAAATAAAAATATCATTTTATTGAATAAACGAATTGAATAGAAATTCATAGGTTGAAATAAAATGTTTTATCGTTAAAAATATAATTTTTAACGTGAATATGAAAATAGTGAAGTGAATAAATAAATATTCATTTACAAACCAGATGGTTTGTTTATGTACACTTATTTGAATGACATTGATTGGGACGATAAATTTTACACATCGCCCAACTGCACGAATAAAATAGTTGTTTGATTGTTTGAAACCCCACACGGGTGTTAGGATGAAATTTGAAGTTCACTCATCCTGATTGATTAAATATGTCGATCGATTGATTGACATGCTGTTATAAGCGTTAGATATCTTTATTTGATGCTTATACAGTGTAGTGCACTTTGGTTGATGGTTGATTATTTTTCAATGCTATTATATACATGTGTTGTATGAAAATCCATATAATTAATATTATATGGTAATCGATTGGGCCTCATTCCAGTTTAGAAATAAAAATATTTGAAATAGAAATATTTGAAATAGAATATTTGAAAATAGAAATTTATGAAGCCGTATTGATTAGATTGACGCCATTTTGACGTGAACGATATTTATATCGATTTTGAAAACGATTTCGAAATGAATTGAATTGAAAACGATTTCGAAATGAATTGAATTGAAAACGATTTCGAAATGAATTGAATTGAAAACGAATTCAAAATGAATTGAAAACGATTTCGAAATGAATTGAATTGAAAACGAATTCAAAATGAATTGAAAACGATTTCGAAATGAATTGAATTGAAAACGAATTCAAATGGAATAGAAAGCAAATTGAAATGAATTCAAATTGAATTGAAATTCGAATTGAATAGAAATGAATTTTTAAACGAATTTATAAAGAAGAATTCAATTTTGCTTTGAATTGAAATAGAAGTTGAAATAGTATTTGAAACGAATTTAAAACTATTTATATAATTCGTTTTAAATAGAAATCGACGAAATATATATTATATATATTATATATATAATATAATGGCCTGAATAGAACGCGCCGCGCCGCGGCAGTTCGCGAATTTCGACCATTTATTTCAAACGGACATTACGGGAGATCCGACCGTCGGATTCTCCTAAAACCGGAACCGTTGGGTTCGTATCGAAAAGGGCTTTCTAAAGAAGGTTAGAAATTTGAAATCTAACGGTTGGATTTGGAGATACGTCCAAATCAAATTCGAAAAAGGTCGCTGTAAGTGCAGTTCGATGGCCGTTGATGGAAATCGACTGTACGGGCCTTGATAAAATTATTAAAAATAGTAATAATTTATGTAAAATCATAAGAAATGATTTGTGAAGATTTGGGATGAAAAACTCCATATTTGAAAAGATAAAAATAGATTTTTATCGAAATGATCTAGTTTTGAACTAGAATTATAATTCTATTTATTTTTAAATAAATAAATTGAATTCGAAAAGGGTTTTGAAAATAACCAAAATTTCCAATGATTGCATTGGAGTGGATTTGAATCGAAATTGTCTTCGGAATATTTCGATGTTGGAATTCGTGATTATACAGGTGTTGTTATGGAAATTTGAAAGATATATTTTTATATCGTTGTTTCCAATACGACATTTGTTAATCGTAGAATTTGATATTGAATATAGGCCGATATATTTTCTATTCAGAGCCTTGTATTTAATATCAAATGTGATTTGGGTTTGTCGTGAATGGTGTCTTCACTAACACCGTTCTTGAACCCAGTAGAGAAAAGATTAAATCTTTTTATTTAGATTTAATGAAGTGTACCAATTAAATAATATTTAATTGGAATTGAATTGATATTGATTTTTGGGTTTATCGTGAACAGTGTTTTAAATAACACTTGTTCTTTAACCCGATAATCAATGAATGTGATTTGGGTTTGTCGTGAATGGTGTCTTCATTAACACTGTTCTTGGACCCAGTTGAGAAAAGATTAAATCTTTTTTATTTAGATTTAATGAAGTGTACCAATTAAATGATATTTAATTGGAATTGAATTGATATTGATTTTTGGGTTTATCGTGAACAGTGTTTTAAATAACACTCGTTCTTTAACCCGATAATTAATGAATGTGATTTTGGGTTTATCGTGAACCGTGTTTTAAATGACACTGATTCTTTAACCCAGATAATGATTAAAACTAAGTGGAGTTTTAATGAATCTTTAATTAGATTGAAAAGATCGAGAATGGAGTATCACCAGTTTTGCTCCAGGCGATAGTCAAATCTTTAATTAGATTTGAACGTGAAATTTAGGAACTAACTGTCGGTTAGCCAAGCAGAATGGTTTTCTGGATATTGATCTGATGTTGGTTTCGGCCTTCGGGGTTAATATTTGGGGAATTATTCTCTTGATTAATTTACGGTTAGTGACTAATAAATTGGAATGAGGCGTATGTTGTGTTTGTGTAACACTTTTATAAAATATACGCGAGTTATTCGGGAAGACCGGGTTTATCCCATTCTGAATAACTGATACGACGATAAGTCGAAGATGAAGACGATGGTCGAAGACCGGAGGTCTTCTCGTCGTTTGGGTAATTACTGATGATCTTGATTGGGCTGTACACCCAAGAAGATGGAAACAGTTAGTGATCGTCCAGACGTACTTGGAGATCGATGGATATGCGGGGTACTAGGTGCCTCCGGTTTCGTTCAGACCCAGAACGGACTTGTAAATGGACTGTGTGTCTGACATCGGATTTCATTCTGTGTGACTGATATCGGTTGCATAGGATGGTTTGCCTGTGTGGCATGCTAAGATGCAAATGATCAAGGCTTCTGTTGAAAAGCAAAGTCTTGTGGTGATGATCAAAGCACGGCCTTTGTGGCGTAGCTTTGTGTAACGTTTCCTTCGCGTGTTTCACACCCGGTATGAACCAAAAACGGGAGAGGACATCAGGGAGGACTTGCGTTTCTTTCTAGCTAGAAGTGGCGTCAGTGGTTTTACACGCCCTGACGAGTTTGACTTATGTGGTTGTTGCTGTTGCGAGGCGCCTCGGTTATATCGGTTTCGGCCGAATGCATTCTGGTCGGCTGACGGACCAGACTTACGCCCCAAAGGGCGGAGAGACGTATTGTTCAGGCATAATAATCCACATCGGTGGACCGGCCCTGACGATCTAAAGGGTTGATGCGTTCTGATCCTGAGACATGGGCTAGATTGTCTCGAATCGGTTGAGGATCTTGCCCCTAGCCTCGGTTCATAGATGGAAATCCAATTTCCAAATACGTGACATTTGCGGTTTTATTTGTAAACCTATATATGGCGACATGATATATGGTACCCATGCCGCCTATGATTGATACTTATGATTTGAAGTTGTTTTATACACTATGCACTTATGATAGTATCAAATGATTTGTTTTAAACGTATCAAGCATTCTTTGGCTGTTATAAGGGAAAACCCTATCCCCCGGCTTGCGTTGCATTGTGTGATAGGACCTGGGTCTTATAACAGCTTCATTTTTTCTTTATTTAGCATTGCGCTGTTTGTTTTATGCACTGGTATTCTTGGGAGGAAACCCGTTCCGTGTTATACGGCGTGGTCCCTTGATTTACCGAACTTTGAAAATAAAGATAAATAACTGTTTTAGTTCTCACACCAGTCCCATGACTGACCTGGAGTTTATTGTTTTTAACCTAAACTCTGGGTGCCCCTATTTTGACACGGGCAGCTAGTAGTTTTGGTTTTGCAGATTATATTCGCAGGATCCTGGTTTACAGCTGGAATGATATCCGGAAAGCTTTGTATCCGTATATCTCTTCTAGTTGTGTATTGTATTATTTTCCGCTGCTATGTATTTAAATGTAATTTAAATCTCTGATATTTCTGTGTAATATTCTTTTATACTCTGTATATTCTTGTAATCTGATGCATTGTTGTAATAAGCAATGAAATGTTCTTTTGTATGTGTCCTGCTGTGGTTTGTTCTCGAACTATCCGACGCTTTCCTTTACGGGGAAGTTGCGGGTCTTCACAGTAGTTTTGGTTTTGCAGATTTATATTCACAGGATCCTGATTTACAGCTGGAACGATATCCGGAAAGCTCTGTATCCGTTTATCTCTTTCAGTTGTGTTTTGTATTATTTTCTGCTGCGATGTAATTAAATGTAATTTAAATCTCTGATATTTTCTGTGTAATATTTATTCATACTCTGTATATTCTTGTATTCTGATGGAATTGTTGTAATTAACAATGAAATGTTCTTCTGTTTTCGTTCCAATGTGGCTTGTCCTCAAAGTATTCGGGCTTTCCTTATCGGGGAAGTTACGGGTCAATACATGTTAAAACAACTACCACATATGACCTCCGATTGGGATGAAAATTGAAACCTCAACATAAAATAATATTACGGACACGGAGGAACAGGTTTCATCAAATTTCGAGATCATTTGCGAAAATTCCTTTATAATTCACAACGTGAATCGATACGTGTTTAACTTGCGCATGGTCACAAAATAAATGCAATTAACTTGAAATCCTATAATAATTCATCATTATGGATTTAAACAAGTTAGTTTCGTTGAAATCTGAGTTTATTTAAAAATTGGTTATTCTTAAGTTGCATTTTAAATTGATAAAACGATTAAATAAAAACTACTCATTTGCTATTCGCACGATCAAACGGTAAGTACGATCAATACAAAAATCAAAATCTTAATAACTTACTAATACGGATCCAACGGCACAAATTCCGTCACATTCCGAGGCTGTTTCCCCGGAATGATATTTTATACGCAGAAACAATGCTATTTTGGACATCAAATTACTCAATCTCCAAAAATAACGAACTGCCTACCCATCCTGACTCTAAACGTTGATACGAACTCAAAGGAACTAGTCTTGCATCTTAATTCAGACGTTTTCCTGAGTTATGCACAAATACTCATCTATTTAAATTAAATTCATTTAATTACGCGATATACAAAACGACTAAGCATTTATGGCTACCATTGTCGCATACGACATCAAATTGCCATGAAATTTGTTTCACATAATAATTTAATATTATGGGTCTAATGAAACCTTTCATCGAAAACTGAGATTGTTTGCAAAATGGTTATTCTTATGGCTTATATAATATCAAAAAAATAATATATATATATATATATATATCAAAAAAATCCAATTAAATAATGTTAAACTATTATTATCGTACTTATCCAAATGTAATATCATATAGCGTCAAATTTAAACTAATATGGATTCAAAATTCAACATCATAAAATTTCGAGTTAAACGATATCCAGATTATATAAAAACCCTTTTTAAATTTATTAAATAAACGTTGTGGTTTATAAACGATTTCACAGCGACTTTCTGAAAATTTGATTTTCACATAACTTATAATCTATAATGTGATTCTTGATTTTTCTCTTTTATTAGAAAATTACAATCAAATAGATTCGGATGGTCCTTATTTTGAAGAATACCGCCTCATATTGGATTCTGTATGTAACATCCCGGATTTTTAGCCAGTAATATTGAGTATTTAAAATTTATTTTTATGTATTGGTTTGGAATAATAAATGAATTTTTAATTTAAATTTATTGACTTAATAATCGATATATGAATTGATATCGAATCTTGTAATGCGAAACTATAATATGGAATTCACAGTTAAATCTGAATATAAACAATTCAATCGGGTAACATAAATTATAATTGAATTAGAATGATAATGGTCAATTATTTTAGATAAATAAAATTGTTTGAAATCAATTTATATTTTAAATCGAAATTAACTTAAATTGTTAATTTAAATTGTTGTTTTCTCTATAAAGTCGAATTGAAATTCAGTAACTGTTTCGTTGAATTCAAAATAGTGAATAACGTTGGAAACATCGGTCGTCACGGTTGAATAGTGATTCGGGATTACTAGTTAAGGACCGCGAAATATTTTGATTATTTAATTAAAATAAAATCAATATAAATAATAAAAGAAAAAAATAATAAAATCAGAGCCGACCTACACATTCAAAACATCAGCCACCCAAAATTTATATTTGCGCAGACTCTTTTCTCCTCGAGCAGTAAAATCTGTCTCTCCCCCTCAATATCAATGAGACAACAGATTAATGGCCTTAGTACGTTGTCTCAGTTCGCATCTATATAAATGACCCTGCTTCCTTTTTCCATCCCATTCCAGACCTTCAATCCTCTTCTCTCGTTCCTCTTCTAAGTCGCGAAAATCAAGGGCGTGCGTCGCAATCGAAGCCGTGGAGTTCCCGGAAGCTTGACCAAGGACGGGCAGCACTCGCGATCGAAGTTACTTCCTAGAGCTCGATAATCTCGAAGTGCTGCCTAGGGTTCATCGCGATGGATGGAGAGGACCTGAGTCAAGGCGCTCGCAAGTTCATTCGAAGATTTGAAGGAAGGGGATTCGATCGACAAGGAGTTGCGATGGCTCCAGGACTGGTGATTTAGGGTTGTCAGAAGGGTTCAGATTCTTGTTGAGGAGCTCGGTGAACTCACGAGGCACCTCTGCTCGACAATGGTGAGGAGTGTTTGCCGCTAAGGACACGGTGACCTCGAAATGGTGGGAAATAGTCGTGGTTCCAGGGAAGAAAGCGGAGCTGTGTTGACATTGATGGGAAGTAGGGTTCGACTTTGGTGATAGTCAGAACTGGAAGGAAGAAGGAAATTAGAGAATGGCTTAAGGTAATCTTCTAATTTAAATTAATTCATCACTTAGTTAAGTAGAAACTTATTTTTAGTTCAAATTGAGATTAAAATATAAAGTTGAGATGATAAATTCATTGGCCATAAGGTATTTTTGAATTAGAATTTAAATGTTTATTTTGGCCTTCGTTTATAGGTAGATAATTAATTTAAAGAAAGTAGTTGTAAAGAATTAAAATTTTAGACTAGTTGTTGGAATATGAAATTTAGGTTATACATGGCGAAAGTAATTAATTTAATAAAATCATTATGCTTAGATAACTGGAATTTTTTTTATTGTGTTTACATTGGAAAAACCAGACGTATGAAGGAATCATCGTGAAATCTATATCATTGGCTGCATTGGATATTCGACAAATAAAAATCCCGGTGAGTAAATCTCACTCACCTTTAGAATTATTTTTATTTTATTAAAAATAATTGTTTGTTGCTTGTGTGCATGCTTTCTGGTTGCTTTATATATATTAGTTATTTAGGATATATATATATATATTGGGTTGATTGATTGGTTGGATTTCCGCAGTCTCATTAGCGGATGCCCGCAGTTTCATAGCGGATGATTACCCTATACGCCCCACGCTATGATTAGTGGATGACCTTCTATACCGCGATATTCTGCCACGAAGCAGAATGGGTATTATTTATGTGCTAACATCTGTGGATGCAGGAAAACAGGTTGGAGGAATCCAACTGGATTCCTCAAAAATATATTATCTGTTTGTTTATTTGTTTGCATATATATTGTTATATATGATGTGTTAGAAAAATAAATAATTCGTTGTTTGTGTGTTTAAATATCACTGGGCTTAAGTAATGATATTTAAAAATATCGTAGAAAGGATATTGGAAATTTAAAAAGGGAAATTCTATTTTTAAATAGAATTTGAATTTTAAATGGAATAAAAATATAAACTTGGTTTGAAAAATATAACAAGTAGTTTCTTTTTAAACGAAGTTATAAATAGTTCTTTTATAACAAAGTTATAAATGAAGGGAAAAGGATTATCATTCGATAATCCAGAAATAGAAATACAAGTGTGAAATTGGGATTTGAAAAGGAATTTCAAAATAGGATTTGAAATGAAATTTTTAAATATATAACTCAAATGAAATTTGATTATAACATTTGAATAGTAGAATTCAAAGGAATTCAAATATTTGAATTTTAAAAGGAGTTTAAATATTTGAATTTTAAAAGGAGATTGAATATTAGAAATTCAAATAGAAGTTCAAATAGAATTTGAATAGACGAAATTTGAATGAAAAATAGAATTTGAATTCAAGGAATTAAAATAAAATCTGAATTCAAAGGAATTCGAATAAAGAAATTCGAATAGAGATTTCAATGTAGAATTCCAAAATAAAATTTGAAATATAGTATTTCAAAAGAAGAAATTCAAATGTGAAATTTGAATAGAGATTTGAACTGGAATTCAAATATGAAATTTGAATAAAGATTTGAATAGGAATTCAAGTATTGAATTTGAACATGGGATTGAATATAGAAACTCAAATAGAGATTTGAATATTGAATTTCAAAATAGAATTTGAAATAAACTTTGAAAATAGGATTTCAAAGTAGAATTGAAATAGGATTTCAAAATAAGAAATCCAAATAGTTTTGAAATGGAATTTGAATTCAAAGGAGTTCCAATGGATTTGAAATAAGAAAATATTCAAATGGGATTTAAATAGAGAGTTTAAGCATAAGAATTTAAATAGAATTCAAATGGTGTTAAATATAAGTTTAATAGAAAGAATTTGAATAAGAGGAATTTGGAACATAGTATTTGAATTCAAAGAAAGTAAATTGTGGTACTTGAAGGTCAAAGTAAAAATGAGTTTTAAATATTTGAAGTTCAAATAGATAGAAAATGGAATTTGGATTCAAATAGTCGAAATAGAATTTGAATATAGAATTTGAATTATAATCGAATTTGAATTTGAATATAGATTTCAAATATAAATGAAATAGAATATCAGAGATATTTGTTGAGTTGGGAAAAATGGTTTGATATATATTTTAAATATATCAGAATAGAGTTGGATTTATATAAACGAAGTTTTAAAAGTTTATACATATAATTATAATTAAAACGAACTCGCCGCAGCGCTGCAGTTCGAAAAATAGCGATTCGAACTTCAATTGAATATATAGAACTCGATTGAAGTCGGAATTCTTTGAAACAAGAAACGTCAGGACCGATTTGATAATAGTCTTCTAATGAAGGGGAAAAATCGGGATTTCGTCGTATAGATTTTGAGTTATGTCAAAATCAAATTTTCAGAAAAGCAGCGCCAGAATCGTTTTAAAACCATAATGGTTTAGTTAATATTAAAAAGGGATTTTAAGCAAATAAAATCCGAATTTTCTATTTAGAAAATCTCAGAGTTGAGTTGTAAAATATATGCGAATTCAAGTAGTGTAAACGAACATGATTTTTGGAAACAGAAACCAGATTTTGATTTATTGAATAGAATCAACTAAATTGAATAGAAACTAGTTGATGAGATTTCAAATGAATATTGGGGTTTGAATAAGTAAATTCGATTTGAAAATTTATATTCGAAAACAAAAAGGAAACTGGAATTGAAATTGAAACGCAATGTAGTTATGAGCAAGTTAAATGTTTGGTTTAAACATGTTAGGTTCAAAAAGAAGTGAAATAGGCAAAATGGCCAATTTAAAGAATAAATGAGCGAAACTGAATTCAAACGATTAGATAGTATTGAATTGAATTGCAAACAGGTGAATATGTGTTAAGCAGGTTTGGGATGAAGTATATGAAGTTATAAATGTAGTGCTCGACAAAAAGGTACATGTTTAATTCGTATATGAGATTTTATGCGCCGTATCGGCAAGCCGCTTGGCTTTTCCTTTTTCTTTTTGATTGAGGAAGATACCGGGAAGCTATTTGCAATTTCCCGACGCTCCCGATACAGGGGAGGTTATGGCGAATTTTTCCGGGAATTTAAGGAGTTAGAATATTTTTAAGAAATTTGACAATTAGAAATCTATATATCGATATATATAGAATTCGACAAGGAAACGAAATCAAAAATAGCGTAAAAGGCCAATATGGTTATTGAAATATTTGGGTAACAAATATTGATTGAGAAAATAGAGAAGTGGTTTAATTAATGAATATTAATTAAAGGGCCCAGTGATTTGTTTGATATGTTTGGATGAACACTTGTTTTTATTCGATAGTTAAATCACAGACTATCGAAGTTTTGACCATCGTTGTCAATATGGAGAGACCGGTTGGATTATTATCCGAAAAACCACTCCGTATCGGCATAAGCGTTGCGAACCAAGTATGCTGGATATATTGAAGACGGAGTAAAGTGCAAGGGCTTTTCTATTTATAGAAATAGTGCCTTCGGGTTCGTTCAATCCCAGAACGAACGAAAATGGACGAATGTCTGACAGAGTATTTCCAATGATCAAATGGGTTGGTCTGTATGAATGTATATGGTTGCAACGGATTTATCCCTTAGCATAATATCCAGAATATTTGTGCAAACTCAACTAGTGATTAACGGATCTGACGATGTGGCATTCAAAGTGATTGTGTTATCGATGAATGGTAAGTATGCGTAGCCTCAGGCCTCAACAACCGGGAAAGGACAAAAATCGGGCAGGCAGCATGGCTATGTGGGTCGCACCCATTAGGGTGTATAATCACCTATCTAGAGAAATTCCTTTTGTTTCTAAATCTATCGATTCTGCCCATTCGGGGACGGTGGTTTGAGTCCAACCGTTGGTGATATACATTCGATACACTCAAGCGAAATGAGTGGTCGGTCATGTGTGGGCCGGGTTGCAAGATGTTCTTGTTGAACCCAGGTGTATTCGCCTCTAGAGATGCACTGTCAGAAGGTGGTCCCATACCTTGTCATGTTGGAAATCCAATCTCCAATAAGCGCCATGCGGTTTTTGATTGTATACTATATATGTGGAGCGTGAGATGCAAGCGTTCTGCTATTTGGTTATTTACTTGATGTAGACATTATTATAATATCACTGGATTCTTGTATCAAAGTGTTTTGGGTTATAGTAAGGTAAAAACCGTCCGTGTTTATGTGTGGGCTGGTCTTACTATTATCTTTTCTTTCGAAAAAGATTTTGAAAGTTAAACAAGTGGTTGGAGTTTACTCACACCAGTCCCATGACTGACCCAGAGTTTGTTTTGTTTTGTTTTTCCTAAACTCTTGGGTGCCCAAATTTGTACGGGCAGTCAAGTGTTTCAGGCTTTTACAGATACACTTGGAGGAGCTTGAAGCAGGAGGCTTCAACGTTAGTTATTTAGAGTTACTTCCGCTGAATCAAATGTCATGTGTACTCTGATGATGGTATGTATATGTGTACCAAACAGATTTGTATTTCGAAGCTTATGTTATATAATATATTTTATTCGTTCCGCTGTGAGTTTGTGATCTTCGTTTTCTTCTATTCTAATATTTCTTTCTTTCTATTTCTCATCCTCTAACTTCTTTCTAATAATGAGTCGTATTTCTGTGTTATTTGAGTTGGACGTGTGGTGTTTTTAGTCAACTCAGATAGCTCGGATTTGCGGGTCGTTTCACTGTACATTCAATTAAAGTTTATGAAACTCAATATTACGAACTACCGCTGTAACGAACCAGAATTTCGGTATTTAAAACTATAAAGTTGATTTAATTTTAGTGTTGAAAATTTTATGTTTATTCTTGGTTTTGAATTAATTTGTAAGTTTAAATTTCAATTTTATACTTGAATCTAATAGTTTTGTTAAATTTTTAAATGATGTTAATTTCTTAAAAGTAATTGAATTATACTACTTGAGAGATTATATTTTTGATTTATTTTATTTAAACTTGAGATTTATTTATTTTATTTTAGATTTGAATTTGATTTTAATTAACTTAAATTTGAGATTTGGAATGTATAAATACCCATTATTGTTTTATTTGGCAATGCCGACGGGGTTATGTGGGCCTCTACCACTTTTATTATTATCTTGAAGACGATTACATAGTAACAAGGATAGACAAAAAGATAATAGAGACAAAACAGCATATCAATGCTAATAGAAGCTAAACAAAACAATTATAAACAAAAACTGCAAGAAGTAGTGACTATGTGCTTCCAAAAATGCCGGGATCATAAAAAATTTATAGAAATTTCAGCCCATCCTTCAGCTCATGCCATAAACGGTGTTCCATTTGCTTCATGTTCAAAGCATGCACAAGATCAAACACCCGCAAATTTCTTCCTCCCCATATTCTGTTAACATATTTCTTGATAGCGTATGTGTACAATCTTGCTTGTTTACTTTTGCCTTTCATCTTTAATCTTATCTCTTCCCATTCAACTTGACTTACATTCTGGACATTAAAGCCACCAATATGTTCATGTATTTCATCCCAAAGAGGCTGAATAACAATATACTCAAAAAATAGTGAGAGACAATCTCAACACTCGAGTTGCAGAAGCTGCATTGAAGATCCACTGTCATGCCAAGGCTGCGAAGTTTATCTTTGGTTAGAACCGCCTTATGCACAAACTTCCATAGACAAAGGTTCTCTTTTTCACTGTTATCCTTCCTCCACACAGCTTTATGCCATCTGCAAGACGAAAGAGATGATGCACCATGCAAATTATGGTACATAGATTAATATTGAACTTAGCACTTGTCCAATGCCAAATCGTGATAGCAGATGCATCACTCATAGTCCAGTTCCTTTTCAATTCGTCCCATAGATTCGTGACATTCTGATTCTCAGAACTTGGCAGACACGGTTGGCTACCATGCACAATGCTCGTGACTTTACTTGATAAACTGACCCTGGATTGTAACTTGTTAAGGTATGTAAGTGAATCCCAGAGAATGACACCAAAGTCAATCCATGGATCATGCCAAAAATTAATAGAGTCATATGCATTCATCCCATATTTAAAATGTGGCAAAAATTCATGTTTTAGCTTAATTAAAAAAATTCATGTCTAGCTCAGTCCACATTTCATTTCCAGTGACCAATATGATTCATTTTTGAGAACATATTTGTATGACCAGTCTACCCAGAGACTGTCACACATATTCAGAATATAATTCAAATGTTTCCCAAAAGCTGCCTTGTTCCACACACTCATATTGGTGATTCCAAGCCCACACTTGTTGATAGGCAGTTCAAGTAAATTAAAAGAGGTTGGAGCTAAATATTTCATATGTATATTTCCTTTCCATAGAAATCTCACAAAGGCAGTTCGCACATAGTGAGCAATTACTTTGGCAGTATGAACATTCTTTCCCAATAAAATGCATTGCAACGATAACAAATTTAATTAAAGTCACCCTTCCAGCTTGTGAAAGCTTTCTAGATAACCAACATATAAGCCTCTTTGTTATTCTTGCATACAGAGGCAAAACATTGCCTTGTAGTGATTCTTGAAGTAGTCAAGGGAAGCCCAAGGTATGGAACTGCTGTGTTATTATGTTTTAGACCAGTTAGCGACTAAATCATCATGATCTGATCAATGTCAATTCCATCAGCAAGGAATTCAGATTTTTCTAAATTGATACGTAACCTAGTCATGTTGTAAAAATTATCGAGAGTGCTCATAATATTAGAGAGAGTGTTTCTTTCTGGTTTGCAGAAGATGACTAAATCGTCTGCAAACATCAGAGAAATTATCACAGGATCACTACATTTTCGGTGAAGAGCGAATTGAGCATTCTCAACCAGTTCATTCAACAATCTCGTTAGGAGTTCCATAACAGTAATAAACAAGTAAGCAGAGATTAGATCTCCTTGTCTTATGCCCCGCAACGTTGACATTAATTGAGAAGTGTTAATGCATTCGTCAATCCAAGCAGTAAAACAGTAGGGGAAATTCCATAAAACTTAGAATTCTGATCACAGAGGTCCACTGAATAATATCAAAATTTTAGAAATATCAAAATTTAACATAATTCTAGGAGATATATGTCTTGTGTTGTACCCTTTAAGCAATTCATGAGAAAGTAAAACGTTATCTAAGACATTCCTACCAGACATGAAAGCTGATTGATTTTTTAATATGATAGTGGGAAGTACATGTTTTAATCTTGCTGCAAGAATCTTAGTGATACATTTATAAATCGTGTTGCAACAAGAGATATGCCTAAATGCATTAACATTGTAGGCATTGCTAACTTTTGGAATGAGTGCAATCATTGTGTTACTAAATGATCCTTGCATTTTACCCTTTTTGAAAAAATGTTTAATAGCTGTAGTGAAATCAGACTCAACAAAACTCTAGCATTTTTGATAAAAGAAGGCATTAAGCCCATCAGGACCCCCGCAAAAGTTAATATTAAGAATGAACAAAGCACATTTGATCTCAACATCAGTTACCTGAGAGCAGATGTATTTTTGTTGGTCAATATTAAGCTGCGGGAGTAACACGGGGTTAATTCCATTAATTTCAGGGGTAAAATTATAAATATTGCCAAATTGATCAAAAAAGAATTTAACAAAAGCTGTATGGATATCAGTTTGAGAAGTATATGTCATACCTGAGAGATCCGTAATGGATAGGATACTCTCTATGTTTTGCTTTGCTTTAAGAACAATATGAAAATAAGATGAATTTCTATCACTCTCCTCCACCCATCTTATTCTAGCCTTTTGCCTGTTCATGAGAGATTCTTGATGCAACACATCCCTTAACTTGATGCAGTATTGCGTTTCCAGTGTAGCAAGGTTCGTATTAGAGGGATCTTGATCCATCTGCAACTGAATGTTCTCAAGAAGTTGCTTCTAATACATGGACTATTGACTACTATTCCCATATTTATTTTAAGCCCATGCTTTCAGTTCATACTTGACATTTTTCTGCTTCTTGTGCAATATATGCATAGGATTACCAAAAGTGATATTGCTCCAGGCTTTTAAAATTATATTATGGAACCGAGGATCATCAGCCCACGTATTGAAGAATTTAAAGCTTGGTTTTCTTTGCTGCTTTTTCTCCCCCAAATGAAGAATTTGAGGAGAGTGGTATGATAATATCGGTGGAGGAAGCTCACTAATTAGAGTTTGCCATACATTCAACGTCACAACGCTGAAGAAGGCATGATCAATCTTTGTGAAGGTTCTAGCCCCTCCCCTCTTATTATTATTCCAAGAAAATTGCATGCCAAAAGAATTGATTTCAAGTAGTTCACAATCATGCAGTGCAACATTGATAGGGATGATTTCAGAAAAGGTTACAGGAGTACCTCCAATCCTATCATAATGCTTAAGGGGTGAATTGAAATCACCACAGACAATCCAAGGATGCGTATTTTGATTTTGTGTAGGTAGCTCATTGAAAAGACAGCTTCTCACATTTGCAGAATTGTGAGCACAAATGTAAGTGATGTAATATGATGTATTTGATGGCAAGTGAATGTTATGAAAATAAATTTGTTGACTTGAAGCTGTAATTTTAGAGAGATTATGTATAACAGGGTCATATATAATCAATATCCTCCTATAACTAGATTCGTTCAAGTTGTGTATATAAAGCCAATTAGCATTCATGTACCTCACTGCTCTCGTGGTTAAAGCATCGTTCAATTTGGTTTCAAGAATGGCGAGCAGACGGAGATTATGTTTCTTGGTTAAGTTTTTGAATTGATCCAACTTCAGATCCTAGTAAGCACCTTTAATGTTCCATACTCCTAGGTTTTGCTGCATCGGTAAACTCTAATGATAGGTTGATAGCATTTGCCATGGATCTAGTTCTGACCTTAGATGATTCTAAAGTTGCAATTTTTCTTTTGTTGTTGTTCTTTGCTTTTTCCACATCATACATAGGTGACTCAGTTGGATCTTTGTGTCTTGGTGGTGGTGTAATGTTTCTGTATATATTTGGAACCTTTCCTTGTGTTCAATGTAACTGGTGGACGCATTTGTCGCATTAGCACATTCACTCTTTGTAACAACCCGAATTCCGACAGACTGATTTTTTTTCAAAATTCTAATATATCGAAACTCGTGTTGGTTTGCTCTGGTATCCTGCAGAAAAGACAGGGATATAAAATATATTAGAGCTCAAAAAACATCTCACAATGGAATGGACAAAATATAATGTAATCAGAATAGCCTTACTGTTGTAATCATATTGCCTAACTAGTATCCAAAGCTATCATATCTCTGCAACAAATCTAACCTGCAAGTATGTTATGAGGAGGGGGTCAGAACAAAATTTCTAGTGACTAGATTTAAACTACACATTTTGGATAATCCTACATATACCATTAAGTTACATTTTCTTATTTATTAGGTTACTTGAGTTAACAGCACTCAAGGCTTACACATACGTCGTACCCATATACTTTCCTGTGGAATAACCTAATATAGTATATATGTAGCTATCCCCAATATTGAGGTACACCCCATGGTACCCCACTCGCACGGTCTCCACCGTAATGCCACAGACATGTACGCAGTCACTCATCCTACACCGTAGTGACGTACGAATCTCTATATAACAATGTTATGTTCCGCATATATCTGCCATTACTATGCTACGTAAGCGCACAGACTGCCACCTTTGATCGAATCAGATTCCATCACAGCGTAATGACCTCGAGTCTACGATACACCACCTAGAGCAGACATGCATGTATCTAGACTTTCCCACGTACGTATCGTCAATCGTACTCGATGCCTTAACCGCACATATCCTCTATTGTGCACCGAGTTCCGTGGCAGGGCTGTACAAGAAACACGGAACTCGGTCGGGAGCTTTTCCATATCTGTACAGGCCTGCCTTTATAGGCCTCAAAATACAGATATTCCGTGGGGTTTGTTTTTCATGGTGGCTATAGCCCCAATCTCGGCCCCTCCCTCGACTAGTAAAGACTACAAGAGCTAAGCAATTTGCCCTGTAACGAACTGGGATTTTCAACCAAGAAAATAAACATAAAACCCATGTCAATTATTCAGGCATCGAACATTCCAGATCATTAATAGAAAGAAGTTAGAGGATGAGAATAGATAAGATAGAAAATTAGAATATAAGAAGGAGGGGAACAACAACAAAATCAGAGTAACACGAGCCTCACAGCGGAACGAATAAAATAGACCATATAACATAACTTTGAAATATAAATCTGTACTTGAATATACATATCATTATCAAAGTACAACACTTACAACATAGAGGAAATAAACAATTGCTATAAAATCCTAAAGCCCCCTGCTCCAAGCTCTTAGTATATCTGTAAAATCCTAACTACTTGACTGCCTGTACAAATTTGGGCACCCAAGAGTTTAAGGAAAACAAAACAAAATAAATTCCGGGTCAGTCATGGTACTGGCATGAGTAAACAATTTAAAACAGTTTGAGAAAATAAACAATATCTCATAAGACCATGCCGTATAACACGGAACGGGTTTTTCCCCTATGAAAATCCAAAACACTTGATTTAACATTCAAAATCCTTTTGAAAGTAAAGATAATCTTTATATCAAAACTCTTTTGATATTATAATAGCGTCTATCAACCACAACTAAATAATCATCTAGCAGAACGCTTTCATCTCACGTTCAACATACATAACATATAATTAAAATTCGCAGGGGCTTATTGGGTAATGGATTCCAACTGGCAAGGTATGAGACCACCTTCCGACCGTGTATCTCTAGAGAGGAATACACCGGGTTCAACAAGAACATCTTGTAACCTAGGCTAAACATGACCGGTCACTCATTTCGCTTGAATGTACCGAATGTATTATCACCAACGGTTGGGATCAACAACCATTTACCGAAAGGGACAACATCGAAATAGATTATAGAAGTAAATGGAATTTTTCTAGATCAGGTAACAATACACCCTAATTGGGAGCTAACCACTTTGCCATGTGACATACCCGATTTTATACCATTTCCTGGTTGTGAGGGTAGAGGGCATAACATATAGATCATACCTTTATTTACTTTGAATGTCGCATCGTCATACCCGCCAAATCACAAATTGATTTCCCTAAAAATACCACAGGTATACAGCTAAGAGAAACGAATTCCTCTGCCACCAAACGTAAATACGTCTGAAGAGATCAACTTATGCGATCTATTAATTATACTCTGTCAGACATTCTTCCATACAGGTTGTCCTGGGATTGGACAAACCGAAGGCACTATTTTGTAAACCCGTCATAGGCAATTTCTACCTAGGATTTGCCAGAACGGCCCTTGCATAAACTCCGCCTTCAACTATCTTCATCATATTTGATTCGCAACGCTAATGCCTATACAGAGTGGTTTTCAGATAATAAATCTGATCCCAGTCTCTCCGTATTGACGATGGAAAAATGGTCAAAACTTTGATAGTCGTTTTTTAACTATCAAAAGGAAAACATCCACACACATAATGATCTTATTTCCAAATGGAAATTTTATCGATCAACCATAAATCAACAATTTTCCATTTTAAATTAATTTATCATTAATTTACTCATTTCCCCATTTCTCTTTTCCATCTATTCATAAATTCTTATTTTCTAAATTTAGAAAATATATGTTATTAACATTGCAAAACATTTCCATTTCTTATTCATGCATCACTATCCTCTCACATCTATCAGTCTCTAACTGTAAACCAGTAAGAGAACAATTCCCTTAATATTAATTCTGAAGGTCGAAACGAACATCAGATCAATACCAAGAAAGTTGTTCAACATAACTAATCTCCAGTCATTTTCTGATTTCTTAACTCTGTTTCTTAACTTGTTATCAAATCATTGCTTACGCAATGCTCGGATTCGTCTTACAATTCCACTTCTTTTATAAAAACATTGGTTACAACGATACCATTATAATCCCTACTTTCGAAAGGATACAGTTATAATCCCTATTTTCAAATATCTAATTTAAAAATATAAGTCTTATCATTAATTTAAATAAATAATAATTAATTAATTTATTATATAAATAAATCTTGATTTTAAAATGGAAAGTAAATAGTACTTTCCTACATTCGATATTATCGAAATCTAATGCATAATTCTCTCTCGAATAATCTCTATTCAATAACTCTTTTTCGAATAATCGTTATTCGATTAACTCTCTTCGAACAACTTATATTCAATTAACTCTCTTCGAATAACTTATATTCGATTAACTCTCTTCGAATAATTTATATTTTATTCGACTAACTCTCTTCGAATAACTTATATTCGATTAACTCTCTTCGAATAACTTATATTCGATTAACTCTCTTCGAATAATTTATATTTTATTCGATTAACTCTCTTGGAATAATCTATATTCGATTAACTTTCTTCGAATAACTTATATTTGATTAACTCTCTTTTTAAATTCCTATTTCAAAACCCAGTTTCCTTTATAATATTTTCACTTCGTAAAATATTTACTTAAGTCCCTTATTCACATCAAATGTGAAAATTATTTCTTATATCAAATCAAACAGTTTGATTTCGTATTTTAAAACAATATCCCGATTCCAAATTCTATTTATACTTCTATTTATAGACTATTCGTAAAAATCTTATTTATAACTCCCTTTACAACTGCTACGTTTACATTCGATTTCAAATATCGGTGTTGAAACCGATTCTACTTCTCTATATAATTTCAGACTTATATATTCCATTTATCAAATGATAAATATTTTATTTAATTTATAAAACATTATTTATAAATTAGTCTTCTTAATTTATTTTTTAAAAAAGATTCTATTTAAATATTTACCTGAAATCCATATCATTTTACACCCGTGTGCGAAGCATGGGTCTAAATCTTCCTGATGTAAAGTTATATTTTTATAAAACCCTTTTTATTTTATAATTTTTTCCTTTTATAAAACCCTTTTCATTTTATAATTATTTCCTTTTAATAAAACCCTTTTCATTTTATAATTATTTTATTTTATAAAATCCTTTGATCTTATAAATATTTTCTTTTATAAAACCCCTTTAATTTTATAATTATTTCCTTTTTCAATCCATTTGTTTTACAAATATTTCCTTTTATATTTCTATTTGTTTCCCAAATAATTCCTTTTATAAAGTCCATTGATTTTATAAAATCCTTAAATTCGATATCCACTTTGAAATTCCTTTTTATAAAATCATTTGATTATATATATATATGTATTATTTTCAATATACACTTTGAAAATTCCCTTTTTACATTCCAGTATTACTTATCCAAACACACATAATCATTAATAGATTATATATCAATCATATATCACAATATAGGAAAAACAATAACATAAATGTTGAGGAATCCAGTTGGATCACTTCAAACTATTTCCCTACATCCAAAGATGTTAATCAACATAAATAACATCAATTTCATTTCAATATGTAATATTCTGATAAACAAAATCAATATTTGGTTAATGATATATATATATCGTTATTTATATTCTCAACCAATTAATTAGCAGTTCATCCAAACAGTCAACACACAGCAATCGATCAACATTTATCAATTCTAAAAATACGTTATAAAAATATAACTGGGCAGAGTTAGTGAGTTTTACTCACTTTGGTCGGTTTATCGTTAAATAACAATAACCATCGTTGATTCATATCAGGCAATTTATTTAGCTATAAATGTAATGAGCTCCAAATTATTCAAAATCAGTTCCATTGTGTAGCCCTTGTCCATACGATCCCAACGGATCATGTTTCGTCGAATTCGGAAAACGTGAGAAAAGGTTATTAAGTTAACAAGTTTTAAATAAGCATTTACATTAATTACTCTTTTTAATTTCGAATGGGCTCACCCCCAAAAATGTCGGCCTATACACGCTTCCATCCGTAACTACAGTTTGCTTCATCCCCGATGGATCAGTAAGCCATTCCGCTGCTCCTTAAAACACCATTACTGCAACACATAGGCAACCCATATCTCACTCACCCCTTTATATAAATTCAAAGAAAAATTTCTATTTTGTTCCTCAACAAAGCTCTCACTCACCATATCCAAAAAGGTCAACTCGAGTTGATCTCTGGATTCTACTTAGCCTTGCTCATGCACTGTATACGTGTAATCAAAAAGAATACAGAACCTTCCCAAAAACAAAATAACATCCTAGATAATACACAATGCACCCTTAGTATTTTGCGTCCTCCTCCTTTTTTTTTGAATTGTCTTCCTCCGTTTCAAAAAGAAAAGCCGCATGATCCTGCTCCCCTTATATAGCAACTGAACTCACCCATATCTATATTAGCCAACATGCACTAGTAAATATATGGTTACCCATCACAATATAACTCTTCTTCCAGTTTACCTTCATGTTCCATTAAGAACTGTAACCCACTTCAGCTCTATTTTATTCATGCCGATAACTCCTCCCATGATCTTTCGTTCACCGAATCAACGCCGACGTCGAACTCCTCTTCTAAGACTCATCTCCTCAATGTATTCAAACGTACCCATATTCAAACATTCCCTCTCACATACTTTCCTCATCGCCAGCGATCTTACGAGCTTCCAACCCGTGGACTAAAAAGCCTGGAACTCAAAAATTCACGTGATTTGTGGTTTATATATATTCAATTCTAATTTATGAGGTTCCGAATCATATGCAGGAAGAATAGAAATACTATGGCGGCTTTGATTTATTTGGTTTTCAGAAGAAGAATTATAGATCCAGTTCGCATATTTATAACCCAATATAACTTAGGCATGAAGGTTCTTAGATCTGCGAATTTATTTTCCTAAGTCTGCAGTGAGTTGTCCATTTCGTAGCTGTTTTCTTTTTACGATTTAATTATCCATGTGATAGTCTGTTCGAAAAGAGAGGGCCGCAGTAAGAATTTACTTAGCAAGGAAGACAGATAATTATATATATTATAATTACGTTTGCATACTTTCATCTATAGTATTATTTTACACTAAAAATTCTAACATATGTTCTTGTTTACAAATGATAGCGAAACCCCTTTTTAGTTGCCTTATTTTAGTTGTCACGTGGATGGTTTGATATTGGTCCTTCTGAATTAGGTATAGTGTTGTTTGTATTTACTGTCCTTGTGCTTTCATGAAGAAACTAATAATATAACTTGCATTTTACTCTTATGCATTTCCAGAACATAATTGACAATGAAGTGCCTAGGGTTAGTTTTTGTGTATACTAATGAAATGATGCTTCATAGCTAAGTAACCAGGGGTACTTACCTTGTATATATCATTGTAGTATTTAAAGTTTAGCATACCCCATTACACATAATTTTATTCGCTTACGAACTGTTATTAACAAAACTAAAAATATCATTGTATCGACCAATGTCCCCCGATCCCAAAAATATAATAATGTAGACAAGTTTGCTTATACTAGGATATCCCGAAATGCTGATATATGGTGTAAAATACTCCAAATAGAAAGCGACTTATTTTCCAAATTAAAAATTACAGTAAAATTCTAAAAATTAAACTATAACTACATCTTAAATATCTTGTCCAAATTCGAAACCAATATTTAATTATAATTAAATATATCATTATGGTTTATAAACGATTCCATAGCGACTATTTGAAAATTTGATTTGATCATAATTCACAATCTACATGACGAAATCTCGATTTTTATCTTCCATTAGAAAAATATAGTTTACCAGATCCGAACGTTTCTTGTTTCATAGAAATCCAACTAAAAATGGATTATGTATATTCAATTAAAGTTCGAATCGCAAAATTACGGACTACCGCGCCATTTCTAGCTCGATTATAATTATAATATAATTTATATGTTCTAACGCCGTTTATTTAATATATTCGTTATTATAATTTAGTTCTAAACTGAATTAAATATTATAAATAATCCAATTCACACAATAGTGTGACTTCTACTATTTCAGACTATTTCAGGATTAAATATATTATTCTATTATTCAAATTGAATAAATATTCAATATAATTTAATATTCAAGCCATTTAAAATACCAAATCATTATTTAAATAATTAAATAAATATATTATTAAACCATTAAAAATACGGGACGTTAATTCTTCCCCCCTTAAAAAATTTTTGTCCTCGAAATTGCAAAGGTAGGAAACAACCCTATTAACCGGGTTAAAAATCTTTTGTTTACTTCTTAACTTCAGTTTCAACTAAACCGATTAATTCTAATTAAGATATTAATTCATTTCGGATAACCAAAATTTTCAAAAATTCTGGAAATTTTCTAACACCTTAAATTTTCGGAAAATTTCGCCAGCGTCTCCTTTGTATGGCTCAATCGGTACAACTACAACTCGCCTCTCTAGGCCTTCTCCAATCCAGAAGAAAATCAAACAGCCAAGCGGCTAGATAAATAGGCTCATAAATTCTAATACTCATATAAAATATAAACTTGTACCTTTTTGTCGGGCATACCATTATATCATTTCCATCAGTTACCAATTCTACATATACCAATGCCTTTCCAACAGGTCTTTGTTCAATTTATTCTCAAAGCAAATCATTTGCTTATACCAAAGCAAAATTCCATTATCAATTTCAACTCTTAACTTACCAATTCAATATACTTAACCAAATTTCATTCCCACATTACATTCACTAAATAATTTCTCTAATCAGTTACTTTCATATTATAACTGTAATCTGGTTTTATATAGGGAATCAAATCATTTACTTACCCGAGTCTAATTATATACCAAAATCCAACTTTATTCGATATCTTTCTATTATAATTCAATTCAATCACCACTTAACTTGTTTTAATTCAATTTCTATTTTAATTTGTTTTTAATTCGAACAATCTCTTCCCGGGAGTTTTAACAATTTACCCTTTTCAAAAATCAAATATCCCTTTTCAATATTCAAAACGACTTGTTTTTCTCAAAACAATTAAAAATCAAAATCTTTGGTAGTGATCCATCACTTAGAACTCAAAAACGAACGCCTACGATGCTACGCAGTCGTCATCGGAATTATTTTCCAGCAACCGAAGTGAGTTCAATACTATCACTTTCAAAATCCATATTTAAATACTTCCATTTCTAAATCTATTTTCAAAATACCATTCACAATGCTCGTAAAACAATTTAAAATCTCCCAGGATTTTAAAATTCTAAATATATATAAACCAAAACTATTTACAAATACTTCTCCAACTTCTAGAAATTTTAATCCCAATTCTGATTTAAATTCATATTTAATTCATCTGATTTCATATATTACATTCATATGAATTCTGAATGGCTATTTACATAACCTTTTCAATTATAATCTTATCACATTATAAGAACAATCGATACATCCAATATATTATAATAATTTCAATATAAATCCATTCTTTATATTAAAATATACTTTGGGTAAAATTATTTCGTTTACCTCTTTTCAAAACATACTGTGTCTATTCATCGTATTCGAGCGTTTAGAAACCCCTATCGATACAATGGATCAAATTGATCGATCAAAATCCATAAACAACTCAACCAATAAATCTGCACAATATAAAACCATTTTTATATCAAATAACAAATACGCTCTCATATATACACTCAAACTCAATCTAGGGTATTGCTAACCCCATCTATACTGAGTTACGTCACAGAGCCAAGGTAATCACTTAACCTTCAGCTCTGATGCCACTGTAACGAACTGGGATTTTCGACCCAGAAAATCAACATAAAACCCATATCAATTATTTAGGCATCAAACATTCCAGATCATTAATAGAAAGAAGTTAGAGGATGAGAATAGATAAGATAGAAATTTAGAATAGAAGAAGGAGAGGAACAACAACAGAATCAGAGTAACACGAACCTCACAACGGAACGAATAAAATATACTATATAACATAACTTTGAAATACAAATCTGTACTTGAATATACATATCATTATCAAAGTACAACACTTATAACACAGCGGAAATAAATAATTGCTATAAATCCTGAAGCCTGCTGCTCCAAGCTCTTAGTATATCTATAAAATCCCAATTGCTTGACTGCCCGTACAAATTTGGGCACCCAAGAGTTTAGGAAAAACAAAACAAAATAAACTCTAGGTCAGTCATGGGACTGGCATGAGTAAACAATTTAAAATAGTTTGGGAAAATAAATGATATCTCATAAGACCATGCCGTATAACACGGAACGAGTTTTTCCCTTATGAGAATCCAAAACACTTGATTTAACATTCAAAATCCTTTTCAAAGAAACGATAATCTTTATATCAAAACTCTTTTGATATTATAATAGTGTTTATCAACCACAACTAAATAATCATCTAGCAGAACTCTTTCATTTCACGTTCCATATACATAACATATAATTAAAATCCGCGGGGGCTTATTGGATAATGGATTCCAACTGGCAAGGTATGGGACCACTTTCCGACAGTATATCTCTAGAGAGGAATACACCGGGTTCAACAAGAACATCTTGTAACCCGAGCTAAACATGATTGGTCACTCATTTTGCTTGAGTGTGCCGAATGTATTATCACCATCGATTAGGATAAACAACCGTTTACCAAAAGGGACAGCATCGAAATAGATTATATAAGTAAATGGAATTTCTCTAGATTAGGTGACAATACACCTTAATTGGTAGCTAACCACTTAGCCATGCGACATACCCGATTTTATACCATTTCCCGGTTGTGAGGCTAGAGGCCATAACGTATAGATCACACCTTTATTTACTTTGAATGTCATATCGTCATACCCGCTAAATCACAAATTAATTTCCCCAAAAATACCATGGGTATACAGCTAAGAGAAACGAATTCCTCCGCCACCAAACGTAAATATGTTTGAAGAGATCAACTTACGCGATCTATTAAATATACTCTGTCAGACATTCTTCCATACATGTTGTCCTAGGACTGGACAAACCGAAGGCACTATTCTGTAAACCAATCTTAGGCAATTTCTACCTAGGATTTGCCAGAACGGCCCTTGCATAAACCCCGCCTTCAATTTTCTTCATCATATTTGATTTGCAACTCCAATGCCCATACAGAGTGATTTTCAGATAATAAATCTGATACTGGTCTCTCCGTATTAACGATGGAAAAATGGTCAAAACTTTGACAGTCGGTTATTTAACTATCAAAGGAAAACATCCATACACACAACGATCTTATTTCCAAATGGAAATTTTATCGATCAATCATAAATCAACATATTTCCATTTTAAATTAATTTATCATTAATTTATTCATTTCCCCATTTCTCTTTTCAATCTATACATAAATTCTTATTTTCTAAATTTAGAAAATATAAGTTATTAACATTGGAAAACATTTCCATTTCTTATTCATGCATCAATATCCTCTCACATCTATTAGTCTCTAACTGTAAACCAGTAAGAGAACAATTCCCTTAATATCAATCCCGAAGGTCGAAACGACATCGGATCAATACCCAGAAAGTTGTTCAACATAACTAATCTCTAGTCAGTTTCTGATTTCCTTAACACTGTTTCTTAACTTGTTATCAAATCATTGCTTATGCAATGCTCGGATTTGGTTTATGATTCCACTTCTTTTATAAAAGCATTGGTTATAACGATACCATTATAATCCCTACTTTCGAAATGTCTAACTTAAAAATATAATCCTTATCATTAATTTGAATAAATAATAATTAATTAATTTACTAAATAAATAAATCTTCATTTAAAACAGAAAGTAAATAGTACTTTCCTACATTCGATATAATCGAAATCTAATGCATAATCCTCTCTCGAATAATCTCTATTCAATAACTCTCATTCAAATAATCGTTATTCGATTAATTCGCTACGAATAACTTATATTCGATTAACTCTCTTCGAATATCTTATATTCTATTAACTCTCTTTGAATAATTTATATTTTATTCGATTAACTCTTTTCGAATAACTTATATTCGATTAACTCTCTTCAAATAAATTATATTCGATTAACTCTCTTCGAATAATTTATATTTTATTCGATTAACTCTCTTCGAATAATTTATATTCCATTAACTTTCTTCGAATAACTTATATTCGATTAACTCTCTTTTTAAATTCCTATTTTAAAACCCAGTTTACTTTAAAATATTTTCACCTCGCATAATATTTACTTAAGTCCCTTATTCACATCAAATGTGAAAATTATTTCTTTTATCAAATCAAATAGTTTAATTTCGTATTTTAAAAACAATATCGCGATTCCAAATTCTATTTATACTTCTATTTATAGACTATTCATAAAAATCTTATTTATAACTCCCTTTACAACTGCTATGTTCACATTCGATTTCAAATATTGATGTTAAAACTGATTCTACTTCTCTATATAATTTCAGACTTATATTTTCCATTTATCAAATGATAAATATTTTATTTAATTTATAAAACATTATTTATAAATTAATCTTCTCAATTTATCTGTTAAAAAGGATTCTATTTAAATATTTACTTGAAATCAATATCATGTTACAACCGTGTGTGAAGCACGGGTCTAAACCTTCCTAATGTAAAATTCTCTTTTTATAAAACCCTTTTTATTTTATAATTATTACCTTTTATAAATCCCTTTTCATTTTATAATTATTTCTTTTTATAAACCCTTTTCATTTTATAATTATTTTCTTTTATTAAATCCTTTGACTTTATAAATATTTTCTTTTATAAAATCCTTTGATTTTAGAAATATTTTCTTTTATAAAACCCTTTCATTTTATAATTATTTCCTTTTTCAATTCTATTTGTTTTACAAATATTTCCTTTTATATTTCTATTTGTTTCCCAAATAATTCCTTTTATAAAATCCATTGATTTTATAAAATCCTTAAATTCAATATCCACTTTGAAATTCCTTTTTATAAAATCATTTGATTTTATATAAATATATTTTATTTTCAATATACACTTTGAAAAATCCCTTTTTACATTCCAGTATTACTTATGGTATTTAAAATACCACATAACAAGGACAATATTATCCAAACACACATAATCATTAACAGATTATATATCAATCATATATCACAATATAGGAAAAACAGTAACATAAATGTTGAGGATTCCAGTTGTGTGTGTGTGTGTCATTATTTATAATCTCAACCAATTAATTAGTAGTTCGTCCAAATAGTCAACACATAGCAATCAATCGACATTTATCAATTCTAAAAATACGTTGTAAAATATAACTGGGCAGAGTTAGTGAGTTTTACTCACTTTGGTCGGTTAATCGTTAAATAACGATAACCGTCGTTGATTCAGATCAGGCAATTTACTTCGCTATAAATTGTAACGAGCTCCAAATCAGTTCCTTTGTGTAGCCCTCATCCATACGATCCCAACGGATCCTATTTCATTGAATTCGGGTAACGTGAGGAAAAGTTATTAAGTTTTCAAATATGCATTTACATTAATTACTCTATTTAATTTCGAATGGGCTCACCCCCAAAAATGTCGGCCCATACCAGCTTCCACCCGTAGCTACAGTTTGCTTCATCTCTTATGGATCAGTAAGCTATTCCGCTGCTCCTCAAAACACCATTACCGCAACACATAGACAACCCATATCTCCCTCACCCCTTTATATAAATTCAAAGAAAATTTTCTATTTTATTCCTCGTACAAAGCTCTCACTCACCATATCCAAAAAGGTCAACTCGAGTTGATCTCTGGATTCTACCGAGCCTTGCTCACGCACTGTATACGTGTGATCAAAAAGAACATAGAACCTTCCCAAAAACAAAATACCGTCCCAGACACAATGCACCATTAGTCTTTTGCGACCTCCTCCTTTTGTTTCGAACTGTCTTCCTCCACTTCGAAAAGTAAAGTCGCATGATCCTACTCCCCTTATATAGCAACTGACCTCACCAATATCTATATTAGCCAACATGCACTAGTAAATATATGGTTACCCATCACAATATAACTCTTCTTCCAGTTTACTTTCGTGTTCCAGTAAGAATGGTAACCCACTTCAACTCCATTTTACTCACGCTGGTAACTCCTCCCATGCTCATCCGTTCGCTGAATCAACGCCGACTTCGAACTCCTCTTCGAAGACTCATCTCCTCAATGTATTCAAACGTACCCATATTCAAACATTCCCTCTCACATTCTTTCCTCACCGCCAGCAATCTTACGAGCTTCAAACCCGTGGACTAAAAAGCCTGGAAGTCAAAAACTCACATGATTTGTGGTTTATATATATTCGATTCTAATTTTTGAGGTTCAGAATCACATGCAGGAAGAATAAAAATACTATGGCGGCTTTGAGTTATTTGGTTTTCAGAAGAAGAATTATAAATCCAGTTCACATATTTATAACCCAATATAACTTACGCATGAAGGTTCTTAGGTCTGCGAATTTATTTTCCTAGGTCTGCAGTGAGCTGTCCATTCCATACCTGTTTTATCTTCATGATTTAATTGTCCATGTGATAGTCTGTTCGAAAATAGAGGGCCGTAGTTAGAACTTACTTAGCAAGGAAGGCAGATAATTATGTATATTATACTTATGTTTGCGTACTTTCATCTACAGTATTTTTTTACACCAAAAATTCTAACAAACGTTCTTGTTTACATATGACAGTGAAACCCCTTTCCAATTGCCTTATTTTAGTTGTTACGTGGATGGTTTGATACTGGTTCTTCTAAATTAGGTATATTGTTGTTTGTATTTACTATCCTTGCGCTTTCATGATGAAACTCCCAATATAACTAGCATTTTACTCTTATGCATTTCCAGAACATAATTGACAATGAAGTGCCTAGGGTTAGTTTTTGTGTACACCAACAAAATGATGCTTCATAGCTAAGTAACCATGGGTACATACCCTATATATATCTTTGTAGTATTTAAAGTTTAGCATACCCCATTACACATAATTTTATTCGCTTATGAACTGTTATTGACAAAACTAAAAATATCATTGTATCGACCAATGTGCCCCGATTCCAAAAATATAATAATGTAGACAAGTTGGCTTATATTGTGATATCCCAAAATGCTGATATAGGGTGTAAATTACTCCAAATAAAAAGTGACTTATTTTCCAAATTAAAAATTACAGTAAAAATCTAAAAATTAAAGTATAACTACGTCTCAAATATCTTATCCAAATTCGAAAACAATATTTATTTACAATTAAATATATCGTTCTGGTTTATAAATGATTCCATAGTGACTGTTTGAAAACTTGATTTGATCATAACTCACAATCTACATGATGAAATCTCGATTTTTCTCTTCCATTACAAAAATATAGTACGCCAGATCCGAACGTTTCTTGTTTCACAGAAATCCGACTTAAACGGATTCTGTATATTCAATTAATGTTTGAATCGCCAAATTACGAACTACCGCGCCATTTCGAGCTCGATTATAATTATAATGTAATTTATACGTTCTAACACCGTTTATTTAATATATTCGTTATTATAATTTAATTCTAAACTGAATTAAATATTATAAATAATCCAATTCACATAATATTGTGAATTCTACTATTATAGACAATTTCAGAATTAAATATATTATTCTATTATTCAAATTGATTAAATACTCAATATAATTTAATATTAAAGCCATTTAAATTACCAAATAATTATTTAAATAGTTAAATAAATATATTATTAAACCATTAAAAATACGGGATGTTACATGCCCCTAACAAACAATCTAAACATGCAGTTGGCATCTCCCCTCAACCACCGTGCCTCGATAGTGAAAGGTTGAAGGCGTTTTGGGTTTAGTTCTAGTCTTTTCGCATCCTACTGACTACCGATGATGGATACCCGATGATCTACCATCGTTCTTTGGTCCTGGCCCGCCTCCCGTTAAGGCGATCGCCGAATCACCATAGTGTCATCTCGTCAAAGCATTCTTACTGCAAAGCTACTTTTACAGTCAAGGCATACTCTCTGTGTAGCAATGCAGAGACCCAACCTCTGCAAGCACAGCCTAAACATCTATCCCCGTACATAGGACTACCAGGAGCACCTCAGGAAGCCGCGTGCTTCCCCTTCCTGTCCTTCAGAGCTAACAGAATAATCAGATGGACGTGTGCTCACCTTGTGCCTCACGACACGGCGACGATCTACCACGTGGGTTATTCACCTTAAACGTGCAGACTGGTCCAAGCGCCTTATTTTAATATGTTATTAGACCCTATGTCTAAACACTTAATTATGCGCTTGCTCAACCTCATTAGGTTTCCTTTTAACTTGGTTATTTCAATTCATATTAACTTCTTATTCAAGTTACCAAGTTCTTTCCGAGCCTCTTATATCTCTAAGGAATGGACCCCTCTTGCTTATTAATTTTGGTTACAAAACTTAACCCTTTTAAATTCATTAATAAGCCCATAACATGTTATTCTCTAGATTGTAATCTGAGGTCTGAAATCTACAATCTCTTTATATTATTCATAGTCCAATTCCATAGTTACACTAACATGTTCTACTTAATACGTAATTAAGTATGTCTCATTTCACATGTTTTCTGTTTAACATGTCACTTATCATTTATGATTAAATATAACTTATTTCATTTCATAAGTTCACCTCATTCTTTCTTATTTAATCATAATTCCATCTTTCATGATTACTACAACTTGCCGTTGCTTACTTATTAACTTAATTCTCTTAACTAAGGTTTACTAATAAATTTCCTTTCCATTAATATAACTTATGTTGTCATCATCAGTGGATTTCAGATTCTTATTCTTACAGATAACTTAATTTACAATTAAGTACAACTTATCTCATTACATAAGTTATTACATTTTCTTTACCATTTATTATAACCTAAGTTATAATTTCCACTTGTCCCTAGGACAAGCTTACCTATTATATAACATTCTCATTAATGTAATTTATTTATAATAGGTTATTATCATTCCGCATTCATGCCACTTCTTTTACTGTTGTAACTTCCATTCATTTCCATTAATCACAATTAGTACCATTTATATCAATCTCTTTTTATATATATATATATATATGTGTGTGTGTGTGTGTGTTAGACCAAAAAATGGTCCTAACACCCAATTGATTATATTTTGGGGAGAATAATGAGGAATCATGAACTAAAAGCAAGAAAAATCAGTCAACACATGAAATTTATAGTGGTTCGGCGTTAATGAGCCTACGTCCACTTCATAGTTTCTCATTTCATTCCAGAATTACAATCACAATGAATATTGAAACTTAATCACTCAAATACAATGAATAATTCTCTCCGAATTCATTGATTTTCATTGGAGAAGAAGGTGGTTATTGATGTGGGAATTCGGCCATGGCTACCATGAATGAATGAAATGCCAAAAGTCCCATGAAATCTCCACGAAATGCTGTATTTATAAGCGAATGGAGGTTACTCCTGGGATCGGTTCGGGTGTGACGTGGCAGCCATCCAGCGGGTCATGGAGAAGTAGTGGGAGACATGGAGAAACGGTTTCCAGATCATGGGCTGCCACGTGTAAGTAGATCCGGATGATAAGCCTAGAAAATAGGAGCACGTTGAGGAGTGGTTGCAACTTCAGGCGGTTCAGGTAGAGGGTACTCCAATCCGATCTGGAGAGGGGGATCCGATCCGAAAGGAGGGATCCGATCCGATCCGAAGGGGGGATCCGATCCGGTGACATTTGCATGAATAATTCAAGTTTTTCAGCTTTCTATCACTCCAGTTAAGTGATCGCCAATCAATGTAAGTTCGCACCCAAGTCCCTGGCTTTGGGTAGCCTGGTTACAAAGCAGACTAACATTTCCCCCCCCTCAAAGTACATCTTATTGCAGATGAGATGTGCTTTGAATAAGTCGAGCTAAATCTTTTTGGAACGTCATCCACCCTTGAGGAGGTTTTATCAGATTGTTGCATTACTTCCATGGGCGCTAGCCAGGCCAAATTCTATGGAAGGAGTAATCGAAATGATCAGGTAACTGTTTAAGCCTCGTCAAATCAAGAGGTCTAATTCCTTCATCATAAGTCATGTAGGATTGTTGGCTCCGGTGCATGCGATCTTGCCCGCATAGGTCGTTGCCAAATGGGGTCGTCTTCCCACACAAACCAAAAGTATTGTAAAGTTAGACCTTCTTTTGCATACGAGCAAATGTATAAAGTAGTCTTCCAAGTCATGTGGTAGTATAAGAATCTTCGGCCTCTGAGCTGGGATCTGCAGAGAACACCTCGGAATTGGCATAGGAATTTGTCATTTGTGCTTGGATTTGGACTATCTCGATATCAAATATTAATCTAGGGCTCCATGATCGCGTTGAATCGTAACATTAAGGAATCTGAAAGCGACGATCACTCCAGATCATGTTAATATAAAATCAAAAACCAGTGGTCGCGTCAGACCGTATTGGGAAAAATCCATGATCGCTCCAGATGGTTTTATAATCCCGTGATCACATATCAGTCAGTTCGAGATATTGTTGAAAACATGCAAGCCAATGGCTGGTACGATCATCATAGTCGTATGACAGCTGGGTAGTTTATCACACTCTCCATTTAATGTAGTGGAAGATCAAGTCTTTGGACTCATGTCAGACCCGTTTGTTGGCTCACTTGGATGGTCAAGACAAATCATGTCATACTCTGGAGATATAGTGTATATGTTCTAAATCACGCATCAAGTTAGGATCGTATTCGAAATCAGTCTGTGAGTTGAAGCTCGTGCTCCTGACATCAGTATAGGATGAACGAGTTAGTGCTTATGCCCCCAAGCATCGGTGGGGGCTGGGCCAAGTCTATCGGGCATCCATTCTTCTAACCTTTATACTTTCTATTGTCGCATTGGGTTAGAGCTGTAGGTTCAACAATCTTAGACGACCCGTGTCGTTCTATACTCTTTCTTAAGTCGTTAAGGGTTGGAGTTGTGTATGTGAATGGTCGAATTGCATTCGCGTCGGGGTCATCCTATCTGTTTAGTCAGAAAGCAGTGATCGCCTCATTGAGTATCAGCCAACTTAGATACTCTCCTCGCATCAGCTACAGAGTCGAGTAAGCTCGTCAATCTTGCAAGCGAGCGAACATCATTAAGCAGTTATTCGAGCTCCTTTACTCATGCTTTGGCACAATCCGAGATATCCATCATAGTCTTGTTGAGTCTATCTCTCATGCTTGGTTCCATTGAGCTTGACAATCAAAATTGAGGGCTTGATCAATGAAATTGATCCTTTCCGAAATTGTACATTTCTGCTAGTCTTTTCCAGGGCTTTTCTTTTCTCTTTATCATTTCAAGGGTCAGATGGTGCTCCATTTTGTCGAGAAACACTGAGATCATCCATTTCAACATTAGCACCCTCTTATTGCATAAATCTGTCTGCCTCAGGATAGGATTTTCCCATGTTTCCATGAAAATCTCATGGTAGAGAGATACCGAGATTTGTTACAGAGGTGAATCGGCCAAGTCCTCTTGGTGGGTCTTGATGCAGAGAGATTTTGAAGCTTGAAATATCCATAATACCAGATACTACTACAATCAACACCATATATGGTCCAGGTCGATTTACCGATGCCACTGCGGCGTTGAATCTTTCAAAGGAATGCATGTAGGGTCTCGTCGGAGCTCTGTTGAAGCATCAATTAATGTTGGCAACCTGGCCCTCATCTTTGAGAAGTTGTCGCCAATTGTCCAATTTAGTGCTGGTGCCCCCGGTATGAAGTCTTGAAGTGGGTGGAAGCCAGTCTCTGGCTTCTTGGTTGCGCATATGTAATAGCTGCCAATCAGGCTTCTGTCTTTTAATTCTGGATGGTGATCCACTACTCGGATGTATGCAGGTTGTTCTTGAGGATCCATTCTTCTGGTTATAGTCTAGGATCTTGCGAAACTCCGATAATAATAAATGTGTCTAAAGTTGGCGGATAGTCAAATTATGTTGCTCGAAGCTCGTATCCCGCACTCCCCATCCATGGGGATTTTACTAAACAGTAATCATCAAATCCACATATTCTCTAAATTCATACTCCCTCATCAAGCCGTGAGTTAAAGTTTGATACAAAATGATTTGTTCGTGTTCAACTCATGTTAGTCTTTGATCTCCCATCCAAGCTCTGAGGTTCGAAGTCGGGTGGCGATAAAGTCAGATTATAGCTGTCTCAAATGCTCTCATTTGCCCCCTACATGGGGATCCTCATGTTGAGGTTGAGCTGGATTTTAAACATTCATCTGAATTAGAGCAAAGGTTGGTCAGGCTCCGTTTAAGTTTTCAGTGGCTCTTGCATATCCATAGTTTTCATCCAAAATGTTACGGTTGGAAGTTGCATGCTACAAATGCCTGGGAGGAGGTTGGTTGCATCTTGTTTCATTAAAGACGACTATGCCAACTTGTCCTAGGGTCTCATATGATCCGGACCACGGAGAAGGGAGTGTTTGAGCCAAGTTCGTTGTCGCTTGAATTCCCACGGTGCTTGCTCCAGCGAGTAAGTCGTAGTTACTCGGCCTTCCAACTATCCAAGTAAAGAAGTTATCCATCACTTTATGTCGTTTCCGGAGAAGTTCATCTTGCTGAGCCATCTGAGTTCTCAAATCAACAAGGGTACCATTCATTTCATATCTAGCTTGACATGCTGAGGGATCATCGCAAGAAGAAATTTGCTGACCTCCTTCGTTCCTAGCGCCTTCTGCGCAAATATCCTCAACACGGAAGAAATTTTTATCTTCCTTCTTCTTAGCCTTTGAGTCTGAGTGTCAGGAAATTCTCCTCCTCGTAAGTTAGAAGTCAAAGTAATGGCGTCCCCCATTATATGGGGTCTTTCAACCGGGAAGTCGGTCGGGACTAGCAAATGGACGTTCACTCTGCATCCATTCCGTGGTCCTCAAGCAACCTGTCAAGATCGAGGTATAAGTTAGACACAAACATATAAATGAAGCCATTTGTAAATATTTTCAACAATGTGGCCCCAGTCCAGGGGTAACGGCGAAAGATCGGTAGTTGTATCACGTCCCATTCAAATTTAGACATGGATGCATGGAAAAGAGACATTGCTTTCAAAGCTTATGTGATTGAGTTATCCAAGTGCACAAGTTATCGCATTTTCCATTCAGTGTATTCGTGAGGTGGCACTTGTCGATGCACTTGGGCTATGGCCAGTCACATGTGGGTGTGTATGCTGATTCGATATATCACTCTTAGGGCCTCCTTTTGGTCGTTGACTTAAGTCATGTGACACATCATTAAACAATTCACTCTCAAGGCCTCCTTTCGGTCGTTGCCTTGAGTCGCATGAGAAATTTAGCATTGGGCATCAGCATCAGCCTTCTAGACGTGGCCCTTTGTTTGTTTTCCACTGGCCTGCTGTGGTTGTCGCGAGTGCGGCCCTCGCATTCTTGTCCTGTTATCTTGTACAAGCCTGCACTCTGTAAACAAAGTGAATCTCTAAGTAATAAGTAATAAGTAATAAGTAATAAAGCACATCACAATCAAGTAAGGGTTCCAATTCAGAACCCCTACAATCAACTAATATCTAGCAGATCATATAGTATTTATATAAGGGGGGCGATGTGTGTGTGCCCCCAAACAAACATGAATAAAGTGCCTAGTCAGGGCTTGTTCGACATTATGTTGCCCCCAATCCTTCTGTGGGGGGTGTCAGCTCAGCTTTCAATCTTATCCCCAATCCTTCAGTGGGGTAGGAGCCTGTTGTCTTCGGTGCTTAATCTTAGCTCCTTTATACTCTCCTGACGTATGCCTAGGTTAGAGTGTAATCAAGGCGGTCTTTAATCATGGTGCACCATCACGCCTTGAGGACGTCATCTTCCCGTCCTTTATACTCTCTCTCGAATCATGAGAGTTAGAGTTAACCAGGCGAATGGTCATGTCATTCGTCTCGGCTTTCCTCCTGTGCTCTAATCCCAAGAGCGGGATTCTGCCGGCTCGAGTGCATTCTCGAACTCGATGTTTAGTCCACACTCCATGCTTCACTCTGCTAGATGGAGATTTTCGGGAAAGTGGTCGGGTCACACTCGCCGAGGCGCTACCTCCTAATCTCCGATTCACAGGTAGAGGTGGCCATTTGCAATAATCAAGTTTCTCTCGTCCCATTGTTTCGTGGGATGGAATTTGGTCGGACACTGCAATATCGTCCTTTAAATGTTCTCTCAAATCATGAGAGCCAGACCCATGGATCGAGTGGTCTTTAATCATGGCGCGCCCATCACATTCATCCTAGATTGGTACTTCTATCCAGTCTCTGGGGGTTAGAGTTAGCCTGGCAAACAGTCGGAAAATGTTTGTAGAAGCTTTACGTTCCTCCGATCAATTCATGGGAGGAGTGATTGGCACCGAACTTTGGGTACCTGCATCATTCATATCGCATGAATTAGTCATGTCAATAATTCAGGAAGCATGTAAGAGTAAATTGCATGATTGAAAAGTAAGCATATCAAGTGGCAGTGCTGCCTCCTTTATTTGGATTCATGTAATCTGATTGCGTCAAACGTAGGACTGGGCCATGTAGACGGTCGAGCTGCATCTGTCTGAAATCGGATTCCAACTTTGAAATGAAAAAATCAATGCATAATTATCTTTATGTCTGCCATGTATGAGAAAAGGAGTGGATAGTCATCTCGGATCCGCCTTGAGCTATACAACTTATTTCAGGCAGAGGGCATGGCTTTGTAAACGAGTTGTTTAGTCAAGCTCGTTATGGTATTGTTCCATAACTCTATATGCAGGTGTTAGAATTCTGATCAGTATCAAATCCTAAGTACCTACACCATCCACATATTAATTCATCTGAGTTGATTACATCAATAGCTCATAAAGCATGCAAATATAAGAGTCATGGTTAAAGAGTAAACTTGTTAAAGGAATGAATATGATTCTGTGTGAAAATGGTATTGCATGCTATCTGCAGGTCCATTTTGCCTTGCCTAAACTCTACCAGGGGATGGCGTGATTGTGGTCTTGGAGTGACAAAGGTAGTTAGGTAAATACTGTAAACGAATGACGAGGTCATGTCTCCTTTGAATCGCCTTCCTGCCCCCATGCTAAGGGCAAGGGTTGAATGTCAGGGAGTCATGTATGTATTGTTAATGGTATCATATCATCACGTTGGTGCTAGGACAGTAATTGGCAAGAGAATAATGGATCCATGTTTATAGAAGCTTTTGTGCTTTCCATGCTAGGAAGTAGGATATGGCTGCTAGGGGGATAGTTATATCTCATCCTTCTGCATGTATGCCTTCAATCCCATGTCGGGAATAAGATCTAATAGACAGATAATCAATCAGCATCTAGGCTTAAGTGCTCTAAACTTTTAACTCGTCAATTTTCAGGCAAGGCTGAGGCAGTCTATCATGCAAGCCTATTATGTATCAGCTTTGAATTAAATGATGTAATCATGAGCAATCGACGTTCGAATCTCCGGTCGCACCTAATACCTGGGACACGAGTTACTTGACTAATCCTCGATGAAGGGAGTGAAATTGTAAATCTTCACTTTCTAACTCCAAAACATCGTTTGTCAAAAGTTTCATTCACGTTCATCTCCCATCCAGCGGGAGGCTGATTAGTGATTTTGTTCAATCATTTAGGGCGGTGAATTCAGCAGTGAGGCTCGTTGGTGTCTGTCTTGGGACAACCTTCCAAGGGAAATAAGCATTGTCACCTTGCATGTCATATCTCGAGGCATAAAGATCGATGGCACGCCTTTCACTTCTCCTTGCTAAATGCATTCCGTGTTGCAGGAAGTTCATCATAGGGTTGTCTATGACTCTCTTCTGAGTTGTCAGAACTATCTAACTTTGTCAGATTATTGACCTTTTGATTTTCCGTTCGTAGGACGTAAGATATGCTGTAACGTTCCAATCCATCCAACAGCTTTTCTACCTATTCTAGGTAAGCTACGAGTTATAGTCCCTTCATCTGGAATTTCCTTCGAATCAATACATCTCCAACGCCGGGTCATCGATCATTCATTGCACCGTCGGTATACAGTAGCGGGTGCTTGTATTCATTTTTCGTTTTGAAGGGCCATCTTCTTCATCTAACACATCCTCTTCGAGAATGGTAAATTCAGCGATGGATTCGACTAATGTTTGGGGATTGAGCAGTAGACACTAGGGTGCAATGTAAGCTCTGAATTCTGCTGGAGCTGGTCGGTCTAGACCTTGATCAGATAAACTTGAGTATGATAGCATAACATGCGAGACTTTAAGTAATATTCGTGCGTTATGTCACAATGGAAATAAGAAGTAGAGAGCTAATGGTTGATTCATATTTGCTTTAATCTCGAGCTCTCATCATTTGATCAAAGTCGTATGGCGGCTGGTGAGCAGTCAAGTTGCTATGATCCAGGAAATGATCCATAGGTCCAATCATGGCGTGTGGTGGTTCAACTAGTACCTAACTCTGGGCATCAAAGTATGTTGACTTAACCCTTATTCGATGGAAATTAGTCTTCCTCAATGCAGTCGACAGAAAACAGCAATTGCAAAGGTTCGCCAAGTTCTTTGAAAGGTGAACCGCAGAACATATTTCATTGATCACATCATACAATTGAAGTGTAGCTTTGGGATGTTGACATGGTCGCTAAGATCTTAGGAATTATCTTCGGAGTAGTGCTCGGACTGTTCCATATAACCGTCATTCGATGCCCCGACGATTGGAAAAGTTTAAGCCACATAAATAACATGGTCACTACTCGTTAGCGAGCAACATTGGTTGCATTAGTGAAATCTATACACCATCAGAACTGAGGAAGAGGAAGTTGCCATGAGACAATCATTGTCTTGTATACTGTCCTTGATAACAAGCCAACTCTGATCGATAGCTCCTCAAATTGTCTTACTAATGTAAATAAGTGTCATAGGTCTGGGAGGAATCCCAGTCGTTGCCAACTTGCTGTGATATTCTCAAACTATTGGTCTAATCTTATTGACAAGCTTTGATAACTGTTGTTAGCTAAAATGTATGCCGAGCCGAAGGCGAGGCCGTGCTCCGAGCCGAAGGCGAGGCCGTCAGCGGGTCCGCGCGCAGCGCCGGTGGGGGTCCGGGGCCCACAGTCCCGGCGGTGATCGATTGCCTCCAAGTCGAGGTTTGGAGATGTCATCGGATCGCGGTTCGGATCTGTCATTGACTGGGGGTCGGAATAGAAAAATCGGTTCGGAAGGGTGTTTCCCTAACCCGATCCGATGTTTGTTTGCTGAAACTCAGTCTTTGTATGAGTACGGTTCCGGTCCGACCCGGTTACCTCGAACCGATTCATTTGCTTTTGGAAGTGACGGTGTAGAGCTACTTTAACTCGATCCGACTAGAAGTATAAGATCCGACCCAGAGGCATTTTTGACCCTATGCAGAATCCGACCGGAACATCAGAGCTGCTGTAACCGCTAGATACCCATCCGACCTTAACTAGCAGCTTTCTTGGACTTCATTTCTGAACTTTAGCGATTGTTGTTGAATGTTGCAGGATTTCCTCATCGGACTTGGCAATCCAATAGTAGAATGGAGAATCCTTATATGTTGAGAATCTTCATTTCTCAGTGAAAGCACCAAAATGTTAGACAAAAAATGGTCCTAACACCCAATTGATTATATTTTGGGGAGAATAATGAGGAATCATGAACTAAAATCAAGAAAAATCAGTCAACACATGAAATTTATAGTGGTTCGGCGTTAATGAGCCTACGTCCACTTCATAGTTTTTCATTTCATTCTAGAATTACAATTACAATGAATATTGACACTTAATCACTCAAATACGATGAATAATTCTCTCCGAATTCATTGATTTTCATTGGAGAAGAAGGTGGTTATTGATGCGGGAATTCGACCATGGCTACCATAAATGAATGAAATGCCAAAAGTCCCCTGAAATCTCCACGAAATGCTGTATTTATAGGCGAATGAATGTTGCTCCTAGGATCGGTTCGGGTGTGACGTGGCAGCCATCCAACGGGTCATGGAGAAGTAGTGGGAGACGTGGAGAAACGGTTTCCAGATCATGGGCTGCCACGTGTAAGTATATCTAAATGATAAGCCTAGAAAATAGGAGCACGTTGAGGAGTGGTTGCAACTTCAGGCGGTTCCGGTAGAGGGTACTCCGATCCGATCCGGAGAGGGGGATCCGATCCGAAAGGAGGGATCCGATCCGATCCGAAGGGGGGATCCGATCCAGTGACATTTGCATGAATAATTCAAGTTTTTCATCTTTCTATCACTCCACTTACGTGATCGCCAATCATTGTAAGTTCGCACCCAAGTCCCTGGCTTTGGGTAGCCTGGTTACAAAGCAGACTAACAATATGTTTCTGCACTAGACCTCTCACATTAAATTAACAACTTGTGGATGTTGGATTTCCTGGACGGTTCCGGGCATACTTTTACCATGAGTTGAATTTAACCTCATGTCTTAGCACCGTTACATGTATATTTACATACTAGACCCCTCACATTAAATTAACAACTTGTGGATGTTGGATTTGCCAGGCGGTTCCGGGCAGACTTCTGCTACAAGTTGAATTTGACCTCATGTCTAGGCATAGTTACAGTTTTCTATTTACTGTAAATTTAGGCATGTTCATTCTTTCAAGTTTTACTATAATTTATATTTTACATGTCATACTTAATATCATATTAAGTCCATTATCTTATTTTCATGTCGGATGTTCTTCCTAACATGTAATTAACTTCAATCTAAAATAATAACATGTGACTATCAATCATGTAACTATTCTCATCTAACAATTTAACATGTAATTGTACTAATTCTTACAATTAAGGGTTCAAGTACATAATATGCCATAATTAACATGTAATATTCCAATTTCACTGTAACTTGACTTACAATATCAAATTAACAAGTTATTAAAACATGCATGTATACAACAGTAATAGTTTCCACATATTTTAACAGGTTTATCCTTTTCAACATATTAACATTTCAACGCATCAAATTAACAATTCAACATATTATATTAACATTTTGGAAGATTTACATTGTATGTTGATGGGGAATGTCAAACGATAAATATAACATTATCAAGAATGTTATAACTTAAATCCACTCAACTAATTTGCTTTCCAAATCTTGAATCTGGTCCAGATCTAGTACTCCATGGTCCTCTTAACTGAATTTAAGACCTAGCAACCATGGATCCACAATTCTTACTAAAAGAAAACGGGAAGAAAGAGGAGAAAATTCAAATAGACCAGATCTAAGAAATTACCTTACTTCGAATAGAATTCTGAAAACCTTTTGTATTAATTTACATCCTTTTCCTCCATATCTTCAATTAGAATTTTCCTAGACTAATTATCATATTTTTCTGAAGAGATTTAAGGAGAAAGAAGAATGGCAGAGCTTAGGTGGCTTCTCAGAAAATGTGAGATTTAGGCTAGGCTCTACTAGCCTATTTATAGGTGTTTAGGATCCTATCGTACACGCAGTGCTGAGTCACCATCGAACTTGGTTAAGAAAAAAAAATCAAATTCATTGATGAATCTGCCCGGATCTGGGGTGGGTCGACCCCTAGGTCGACCCCCCCATGGGTCCTGCGAGCTGTTTTGGTGTAGAAGTTTTATTTTTGAACGTTTGAATTTCTGGAATTTATTTTAAACATTATATTTACATATAATATCCTTATATGTATACAAATATTCTAATGACCATTTTACGCGTATATATATACGCACAACTTTTATTTCGTTTTCTAAATTCAAACGATGCTATGCCATAATTTAATCCTAAACATATTTTTTTAATTGCAGCCTTAATTTGAACTTTTCTCTTGTGCATATGTAACAACCCGGAAAATCCTAACCAATTTAAAAAATTTATTTTAGTTAATTTTGAATATTTAAAATGAATTATTTTAAATAATAACAATGAGAATTTATTTTGAATAGAATTAGAACGTATATATTTATTTGAATCGACGTTAGAATATAAATATTTATTTTAAATTATGAAAGGAATTGAAAATGGTGCGGTAGTTTGAAAATTCGATTTCAAATTTCAAATGAATGTACAGTATTCAAAATAAACTCGATTTAAGCGAAACTAAAAATATTAGAATCTATTTGAAAATATCTTTCTAACGAATCCGAAAAATCAAAATTTCATAGCGGGAATAAAAAGTTATGTCTAATTGAAAATTCGGAATAGTCGCCATGGAAAATATAGCCCTTAAAAATGGAAATTTTGCAAACGACCTCTGTTTTCGACGAAACCACTTTTGTTGGATCCGAGATGTCAAATTATTGCTAGATTCCAAAATTCTTAATTTTTGGGATCAATATGTGAGTGTGGCGCACGAAAACGTGTTTTAACAGTTTCAGTCAATTTGGATCGATCAGAAAATGGCCATTTCTCAAAAGGTTCTCCAAATTTGATGAAATTAGTTTTGTTAGAACCATATCGTCAATACGAAGCGAATAAATATTTTTCAGGAATTTTAGGGTCCGTATGTGGCCCCAGTAAATTGAAATGTGCGTTCAAATTCAATATATAGATTTATATTTTGATTTTGACAAAAACCGATCGAAACGGCCAAACTGGCTTACGAAACATATTCCATTGTGTTCGGAATGTGGGTAATTAGTTATGGATGATAGTTGGTGGGTTGGATTTCGATTTCAAAATAAAAAAGTACTTTTTGAAAATAAATAGTAAAATATATAAAAATAAAATAAAATATCTCTATATCCTCTCTCAGCCCCCTTTCATTTCTTTTCAAATCAAATAAAAAAAAAGGAAAAACCGTCATTGCCCAGACCCCCTCCCCCCGCCGATTCAGCGCCGCCGCCGCCCGGGTGGGCCACCACACCCCCTCCCCCTGGCTCCTCCTCCCTCCGCGCGTTTCACCCTCCTCCCCCTCTCCATCCATTTTCCCTAAACCCCTCAAACAACCGCCGTCGTTACTCCCCTAGGGCCCACTACACCCTCACCACCATCGGCGCCTCCGATTGCTCCCCCTCCTTCACTCCGACGCAGCGCAGAGACGCCCCCCCTCTCTCTGTTCGTCGAACACAGTAAGCTTTCTTTTTTTTTATTTCTTTCTTATGTGAAATATAGAGCATTGAATTTATATTCTGTTTTTATTGTAATAAAAATCTGATTTTTATATAAGTTTGTTTTGAAAATATTTCTTTTTAGTTAGCATTAATATGAGAATATGATTAGTGTTTAAAGAAGTGATTTTGATTTTTTTAAATAAGTGATTTTTATTTGGTTAAAGATTTGATTTTTATATTTGAAAAGTTTATATTTTTAAAAGAAAAAAGGTTAGATTTTTCTAATTATAAAAAGATTTTTATTTTTGATTATATAAAGTTATGATTTTCTATAATATAAAAATATGATTTTTATATTATAGGGATAATAAAATATGATTTTTATATTATAGGGATAATGAAAATATGATTTTTATAATATGAATAACGATATGAAAATGTTATTCTTAGTTGGATAAAAGTATAAATTTTATCGTATGTATGTAATAATATAAAGATTCGATTTTAATATATGTAGGATGGCGATAAAAATATATTTTTTATTTTATAGGAAGAATTATAAAATGTGAATTTTATAAATAAAAATACGATTTTATTAATGCTTTCATTATGATAAAGATACGATCTTTATATGGATATCATTAAGATAAAAAAATCGATTTTATTATATATGAAGCGAAATAAAAATTCGATCTTTATATAAGAAGTAGAAATATAAAAATATAATTTTTATATAGAAAGAAGCGATAAAAATATATGATCTTTATATATGAAATGCCATCGTAAAATGTGATTTTTAATGTGAACAGCAGGAAAAGATAGCGATGGTATCGACGGAAATCAAAACGGAATCCATACCATTCAGAAGGAAAGAATGACGGAGTGGAACCCAATGGTGAGAACTTCTCACTTTTATTCTATTTTCTAGTTAAAATATATACTAGGATGCAGACGGTGCTTAGCAGCACCCGACACCCGTCGTCCACAAACCACAGACGGCTTGTTTGTTTGTTTGATTGTGTTGTGAAAATTGATTGTGTGATGTGGAATGGAATAAATAAAATATTCTTGTGTTGAAATAAAATATTTTATAGTTAAAAATATAATTTTTAACATGTAGATGAATAAAATGAATATTTATAATCAAATTGGATGATTTGTTTATGTACACATTTGACTGATATTGATTGGGACGATAAATTTTACACATCGCCCAACTGCACAAATAAATCTGTGTTTGTTGTTTGAAACCCCACACGGGTATTGGGATGATATATGACTTACACTAGTCCCAATAATTAGTTGTATGTCGATCGATGGACTAAAGGCTGTTGTAAGCGTTAAATATTTATATTTGATGCTTATGAAGTGTAGAATGCACTCTGGGTGATGGTTGAATGTGTTTGATTATTGTTGTATACGTGTGTAGTATGAAATCCATATAATCAACATTATATGGTAATTAACTGTGTCTGATTCCAGTTCAGAAAGAATGAATATTTTAAAATAATGATTATTTTAAAATAATGAATATTTTAAAATAATATTCAGTAATGGATCAAAATCTGATTTTTATGTCCGATTTGGGATGGACATGAATATTTAAATATATAAAGCCGTGTTGATTAGATTAACGCCATTTTGATGTGACCGATATTTATATCGATTTTATACATTTTTATAATGAATATCGAAAAGGAATTGATTTCAAAATCTAATATTTTGAAAAATACTATCATTTATATATCGATGATATGGAATATTCAATTTTGATTTGAAATTGAATATGAAGTTGAAATCGTTTTGAAAATGAATTTAAAACGATTTATAAAATACATTTTAAATGGAAATCGATGAAATATATATTATATATATAATATAATGGCCTGAATAGAACGCGCCGCGCTGTGGCAGTTCGTGAATTTCGACCGTGGACTTCGAACGGACACTACGGGTGATCCGACCGTCAGATTCTCCTAAAACTGGAACCGTTGGATTCGTATCGAAAAGAGCTTTCTAACGAATATTAGAGATTTGAAATCTAACAGTTGGATTTGGAATTATGTCCAAATCAAATTTGGAAAAGGTCGTTGTAAGTGCAGTTCGATGGCCGTTTATGGAAATCGACTGTACGGGCCTTGATAAATTTATTAAAAATATCAATAATTAGTGTAAAATCATAAGAAATGATTTGGAAAGAATTGAGAAGAAAAATTCCATATTTGAAAAGATAAAAATAGATTTTTATCAAAATGAACTAGTTATGAACTAGAAAAATAACTTATTTATTTTTAGAAATAAATAAATTGGATTTGAAATGGTTTTAAAAATAACCAGGATTTCCAATATATAAATTGGAAATGGATTTGAATCGAAATTGTCTTCGGAATATTTCGATGTTGGATTTCGTAATTATACAGATATTGTTATGGAAATTTGAAAGATATATTTATATCATTATTTCCAATGCGATATTTGTTGGTTGTGGTATTTGATATTGAATATAAGCTGATATATTTTCTATTCAGAGCCTTGTATTTAATATCAAATGGGATTTGGGTTTGTCGTGAATGGTGTCTTCTTTAACACTGTTCTTAAACCCAGTTGAGAAAAGATTAAATCATTTTATTTGTATTTAATGAAGTATACCAATTAATTGATATTTAATTGGAACGGAATTGAAATTGGTCTTTGGGTTTATCGTGAACGGTGTTTTAAATAACACTTGTTCTTTAACCCGATTAACAATAGAATAAGATTTTGGGTTGTCGTGAATGGTATCTTTAATAATACTGTTCTTAGACCCAATGGAGTTATGAAAATTAGAAACTAACTGGAGATTAGTTAAGTTGAATGGTTTCCTGGGTATTGATCTAATGTTGGTTTCGGCCTTCGGGGTTAAAACTTAGGGAATTGTTCTCCTACTAATTTACAATTAGAGACTGATGGAATGTGAATTGGGTTTGTTGTGAACTGTGTTTTAGCGACATTCGTACTTTAACCCGATTTACAGTGAAACGGGATTTGGAATTTATAAATCTTTTGTTAAGATTTAAAGGAGATTTTCCAAAGTAAAGTTTTCCAATTTAACATATTAAATTAGAATTGAATGGAATTCGATTTGGTAATAATCGAAGTAAGCTTCTGTAGAGGAAGACGGCTAATATGTATGGAATTTAAAAGGCCTTGTCATTATTCCATTTAAATTATCGGTTGGATATGGAAGTTTATATCGATTATATATATCGATTTGTTTTCCATGAAGATTCCATTGTTAATGGAATGTGATTTTGGGTTGTCGTGAATGGTATCTTTAATAATACTGTTCTTAGACCCAACGGAGTTAAGAAAATAAAAAACTAACTGGGGATTAGTTAAGTTGAAGGGTTTCCTGGGTATTGATCTGATGTTGGTTTCGGCCTTCGGGGTTAATACTAAGGGAATTGTTCACTTGATAATTTAAAGTTAAAAGCTGATGGAATGGAATGTGATTTTGGGTTTATCGTGAACCGTGTTTTAAATGGCATTGGTTCTTTAACCCAGTTAAAGGCAGGATATGATTTCCTAAGTTAAACAATCGTTAATATTGATTTTTGAGAAGATTAAAACCAAGTGGAGTTTTAATGCATCTTTAATTAGATTGAAATGATATCCAAAGGAAGGTTAAAGAATAAATTTAAAGAATTTATCTTTGATAAAATTAATGGGAACCTTTCCCAAAGTATAAGAATATTTGAATAAAGGAATATTCTGGATTGGAATGAGGCGTATGTTGTGTTTTTATAGCAATTGTTTATTATATACGCGAGTTATTCAGAAAGACCGGATTTATCCCATTCTGAATAACTGATTCGACGATGTGTCGAGGATGAAGACGGTGGTTGAAGACCGGAGGTCTTCACATCATTTGGATGATTACTGATGTCTTGATTGGGCTATGCAGCCAAGACAAGGTAATAAGTGGTGATCATCCAGACGTACTTGGAGATCGACCGTGCGAGGACCTCTCCCCTGTATTGGACATATGGGGGAGGAATAAGGTGCCTTCGGTTTCGTTCAAACCCAGAACGAACTTGTAAATGGATGTGTATCTAACATCGGATTTCATTCTATGTGATTGATAGACATCGGTTGCATAGCGTGAATTGCCTGTGTGGCATGCTGAGATGCAAATGATCAAGGCTTCTCTTGAAAAGCAGAGTCTTGTGGTTGATGATCAAAGCATGGCTTTAATATAGCATAGCTTTGTGTGGTGTTAATTCACGAGCCTCACACCCTAGTGTGAACCAGAAACGGGAGAGGACATCAGGGAGGGCATGCGTTTCCTTCTAGCTAGGAGTGGTATCAGCGTTTTGCACGCCCTGGCATTTTACTTATGTGGATGAAGGATAGGAGGCGCCTCAGTTATATCGGTCGATCCGGGGCCGATGGAGTCATTTGGCTCATTTACGCCCCATAGGGCAGGGAAATGCAGTGTTTAGGCATTTTAATCCACTCCGTGTGGACCGGCCCTGACGATCCAATGGTCACTCGAGCTCTGATCCTAAGGCTCGGGTTAGACAGTCTCGAAGCGGTAAGGACGATCCCTTGCCTTGGTTCACAAATGGAAATCCAACTTCCAATACGTGACTTTGTTTTTGATTATAGAGCCTAGAATTGGCGACATGATATATGGTACCCATGCCGCCTAGGATTGATATATTTATATTTGAAGCTGTTTTATTTACTATGCACTTATAATATTATCAAATGATTTGTTTTAATGTACCAAGCATGTTTGGCTATTATAAGGGAAAACCCTATCCCCTTGCCTGGGTTGCATTGTGTGATAGGACCTAGGTCTTATATTAGCTTCATTTTTCCAAAAAGCATTGCGCTGTTTTGTTATATGCACTAGTATTCTTGGGAGGAAACCCGTTCCGTGTTATACTGCGTGGTCCCTTGATATATCTGATTTAAAGTAAAGTTTTAAATAACTGTTTTAGTTCTCACACCAGTCACATGATTTACCTGGAGTTTATTGTTTTAACCTAAACTCTGGGTGCCCAAATTTTCCACACGGGCAGCTAGTAGTTTTGGTTTTGCAGATTTATATTCACAGGATCCTGCTTTACAGCTGGAATGATATTCGGAAAGCTCTGTATCCGCACATATTTTTCAGTTGTGTTTTGTATTATTTTCCACTGCATTGTAATTTGTAAATCTCGGATATTTAGTAAATGTGTAACATGTAATTCACACTCTGTATATTCTTGTATTCTGATGAAATTGTAGTAATAAGCAATGAAATGTTCTTCTGTTTGTGTTCTGATTCGTCATGTTCTCAAAGCAATTTGTTCTTTCCTTCACGGGGAAGTTCGGGCCGTCTCATTTTGGTATCAGAGCTTTGGTTTACAAAGCTCGGAGAACAAGACATGTTAGAACCAAACGAAAGAATTCATCAGAGATTAGACTAGTAATATCCAATGAGAATGACTCGTTAGAGATAGGATCAGTAGTATCCTAGAACGAGTGTGAAGAGTGATATTTCTAAAATAAAATTGAAAACAAATTTTTTTTTGAAAATTTAAACCTTATTCAATGTATTTGAATACTATTTGTATTGAATTTGGACAATCCAGTATATAGAGATTTTCATATACGTCTGATCCACGTGTATTGAAGTCTCAAATATACTGGATAGATATAGAATCACGCTCTAGTCGCCCGGACATAATTCCAGTGATGCCCGGGCATCGTCAGTAATTGTGTTCAAGTTTCGAAAGTGGGATTTCTATATGATTCCAATTGACTGGTGTGAGAACCAAAAACTAGATAGGGCTTATTGTTGTGATTTGGCACCAAAAATGTGATTTTTTGACTATATATCAAAGTTATGAATTTGAAAAGCTAATCAACTAATTGATTGATGATTGGGTTATGTGATTATTCATTTAAACCAACATATGTAAAAAAAGTAAATTTGGGCCAAATTGAACCAAATATTGAACTGCATTGAAAATTGTTTGAAATTGCATACATGTACATGTATATACATTGAACAGGTCATAGCAGGGAAGTTAAGCAGAGGTATAAAATTGTTTGCCCGACAAATAGGTACATGTTTATTGTATTTCTTGGGGTTTTTGATGATTTTATGAGCCGATTGGCTAGCCGCATGGTTGTTTCTTTTTCTTTTTGGATTGGAGAGGCCTGTATGGCGATTTCGGGATTTTCCCGGTGCTCCCGTACAGGGGAGGTTATGGCAAAAAAAATCAAAAATTTAAGGTGTTAGCCAAATTTTTGAAGAATTAGAAAAGTTCTTAGAAACTGAAAAGTTGAATAACTTAAGCCATAATGAAAGTTGAGTTGATTAGTTAAACAACTTTCAGCTCCGTTCCTTTTCGAGGACGAAAAGATTTTAAGTGGGGGAGATTGTAACAACCCAGAAAATCCAAACCAATTTAAAAAATTTATTTTAGCAATTTTAGTGAATTTTGAATACTTAAAATGAATTATTTTAAGTAATAACAACGAGAAATTATTTTGAATAGAATTAGAACATATATATATATATTTGAATCGACGTTAGAATATAAATATTTATTTTAAATTATGAAAGGAATTGAAAATGGTGCGGTAGTTTGAAAAATCGATTTCAAATTTCAAATGAATGTACAGGATTCAAAATAAGCCGGATTTTCGCGAAACCAAAAATATTAGAATCTATTTGAAAATATCTTTCTAACGAATCTGAAAAATCAAAATTTCATAGCGGAAATAAAAAGTTATATCCAATTGAAAATTCAGAATAGTCACTATGGAAAATATAGCCCTTAAAAATGAAAATTTTGCAAACGACCTCCGTTTTCGACGAAACCACTTTTGTTGGATCTGGGATGTCAAATTATTTCTAGATTCCAAAATTATTAATTTTTGGGATCAATATGTGAGCGTGGTGCAGGAAAACGTGTTTTAATGGTTTCAGTCAATTTGGATCGACCGGAAAATGGCCATTTTTCAAACGGTCTCCAAATTTGACGAAATTAGTTTTTTTAGAATCGTATCGTCAATACGAAGCGAGAAAATATTTTTTGGGAATTTTGGGGTCCGTATGTAGCCCTAGTAAATTGAAATGTGCGTTCAAATTCAATATATAGATTTATATTTTGATTTTGACGAAAACCGATCGAAACAGCCAAACTGGCTTACGAAACATATTCCATTGAGTTCGGAATGGGGGTAATTAGTTACGGACGAAAGTCGGTGGGTTGGATTTCAAGTTCAAAATAAAAAGGTACTTTTTGAAAATAAATAAAAATAAAATATCTCTATATCCTCTCTCAGCCCCCCTTTCATTTCTTTTCAAATCGAATAAAAAAAGGAAAACCCGTCGTTGCCCAGACCCCCCTTCCGATTCAGCGTCGTCGCCGCCCAGGTGGGCCACCGCACCCCCTTTGAAACGACCTGAAATCCCCCTTACGGGAAATCCCGGATTGAGTTGAGAACAAGCCACAAAAGAACGTAGACGGAAGAAAATTTCATTGTTAATTACAACAACTTCATCAGATTACAAGAATATACAGAGTAATGAACAAATATTACACATTATAAAATATCAGAGATTACAATACTTTACAAAGCAGCGGAAAATAATACAAAATACAACTGAATGAGATATACGGATACAAAGCTTTCCGGATATCATTCCAGCTGTAAACCAGGACTCTGTGAATATAAATCTGCAAAACCAAAACAACTGGCTGCCCGTGTCGAAATAAGGGCACCCAGAGTTTAGGTTAAAACAATAAACTCCAGGTCAGTCATGTGACTGGTGTGAGAACTAAAACAGTTATTTAAAACTTTACTTTAAATCAGATATATCAAGGGACCACGCCGTATAACACGGAACGGGTTTCCTCCCAAGAATACCAGTGCATATAACAAAATAACGCAATGCTTTTTGGAAAAATGAAGCTATTATAAGACCCAGGTCCTATCACACAATGCAACGCAAGCCGGGGGATAGGGTTTTCCCTTATAATAGCCAAACATGCTTAGTACGTTTAAAACAAATCTTTTGATACTATTATAAGTGCATAGTGTATAAAACAACTTCAAATCATAAATATTAATCACAGACGGCATGGGTACCATATATCATGTCGCCATACTAGTTCTACAATTAAAACTGCAAAATCACGTATTTGGAAATTGGATTTCCATCTGTGAACCGAGGCAAAAGATAGTCCTCACCGATTCGAGACAATCTAGCCCATGTCTCAGGACCCAGACTCAGGTGGGCCCTTGGAGCAACAGGGCCGTTCCACCGATGTGGATTAAAATTCCTGAACACTGCGTTTCCCCGCCCTTTGGGGGCGTAAATGAGCCAACGAATGACTCTATCGGACCCGGATCGTCCGATCTAACCGAGGCGCCTCGCAACAGCAACAACCACATAAGTCAAACTCGTCAGGGCGTGTAAAACCACTGACGCCACTTCTAACTAGAAAGAAACGTATGTCCTCCCTGAGGTCCTCTCCCGTTTCTGGTTCACAACCGGGGTGTGAGGCTCGCGAATCAACGCTACACAAAGTTATTCCACACAGGCGGTGCTTTGATCATCAACCACAAGACTTTGCTTTTCAACATAAGCCTTGATCAATTTCCACTTAGGCATGCCACACAGGCAATTCACTCCCTGCGATGGATATCCATCAATATATAACCCCTGAGCTCGTACGTCTCAGAGAAGGGCGTTAAGCAAGAGAATAAATTCTCCGCCGCCAAACAGATATATATTTAATAGAAATCAATCACACAGACTGAAATCCAATGTCAGACACACAGTCCATTTACAAGTTCGTTCTGGGTCTGAACGAAACCGGAGGCACCTAGTACCCCGCATATCCATCGATCTCCAAGTACGTCTGGATGATCACCAACTGATTCTCTCCTCTTGGGTGTACGGCCCAATCAAGATCATCAATAATTATCAAAACGACGTGAAGACCTCCGGTCTTCAACCACCGTCTTCATCTTCGACACCACGTCGAATTAGTTATTCAGAATGGGATAAACCCGGTCTTTCTGAATAACTCGCGTATATAATAACAAGTGTTACACAAACACAACATACGCCTCATTCCATTTCAGAATATTCTTTTATTCAAATATTCTTATACTTTGGGAAAGGTTCCCATTAATTTTATCAAAGATAAATTCTTTAAATTTATTCTTTAATCTTCTTTGAATATCAATTCAAACTAGTCGGGATTAGCGAACCACACCGGAGTAATCATTTATTTTATTTCCCAATCCCCACCTATTCATCCCATGAAGTAAAACTGGTAATACTTCATATCTCACACCACGGTGTTATCGGTAAATTCAATTACCATTTCACGTTCACATCTAATTAAAGATTTAACTATCGCCTGGAGTAAAACTGGCGATACTCCATTCCCGATCTTTTCAATCTAATTAAAGATTCATTAAAACTCCACTTAGTTTTAATCTTTAACTGGGTTAAAGAATCAGTGTCATTTAAAACACGGTTCACGATAAACCCAAAATCACATTCCATTAATTATCGGGTTAAAGAACAAGTGTTATTTAAAACAATGTTCACGATAAACCCAAAAATCAATACCAATTCAATTCCAATTAAATATTATTTAATTGGTACACTTCATTAAATCTAAATAAAAAGATTTAATCTTTTTCTCAACTGGATTTAAGAACAGTGTTAATGAAGACACCATTCACGACAAACCCAAATCACATTTGATATTAAATACAAGGCTCTGAATAGAAAATATACCGGCTTATATTCAATATCAAATTCTACGACCAACAAATATCGTATTGGAAATAACGATATTAATATATCTTTCAAATTCCCATAACAATATCTGTATCATCTTGAAATCCAACATCGAAATATTCCGGAGACAATTTCGATTCAAATCCATTCCAATTCAATTATTGGAAATTCTGGTTATTTTCAAAGCCATTTCAAATCCAATTTATTTATTTAAAAAGTAAATAAATTATTATTCTAATTCAAAATTAGTTCATTTCGATAAAAATCTATTTTTATCCTTTCAAATATGGAGTTTTTCACCCTAATTTTTTCCCAAACCATTTCTTATGATTTTACACAAATTATTACTATTTTTAATAATTTTATCAAGGCCCGTACAGTCGATTTCCATCAACGGCCATCGAACTGCACTTACAGCGACCTTTTTCAAATTTGATTTGGACATAATTCCAAATCCAACCGTTAGATTTAAAATTTCTAATATTCATTAGAAAACTCTTTTCGATACGAACCCAACGGTTCCGGTTTCAGGAGAATCCGACGGTCGGATCTCCCGTAATATCCGTTCGAAGTCAATGGTCGAAATTCGCGAACTGCCGCGGCGCGGCGCGTTCTATTCAGGCCATTATATTATATATATAATATATATAATATATACTTCGTCGATTTCCTTTCGAAACGAATTTTATAAATCGTTTTAAATTCGTTTTCAAAACAATTTCGACTTCCTTTTCAAATTCAAATCAAAATTGAATTTTCCCTTACAAATTCGTTTTAAATTCATTTCAAATTGATTACAATTCAAATCGATTTTCAGTTCAATTTCAATACGTTTTAAATTCAATTCAAAACGATTTCAATTCTATTTCAATCTAATTCGAATTTCAATTCTTTTCAATTTAATTTGAATTTCAATTCAATTCAGTTTAATTCGAATTTCAATTCAATTCAGTTTAATTCGAATTTCAATCCTTTTCAAAATATCAGATTTTGAAATCACTTTCGATGTTCATTATAAAATGAATAAAATTGATATAAATATCGTTCACGTCAAAATGGCGTAAATCTAATCAACACGGCTTCATATATTTCTATTTTCAAATATTCTATTTCAAAAATTTCTTTTTCAAAAATTTCTATTTCAAAAATTTCTATTCAAATATTCTATTTCAAAACTGGAATGAGGCCCAATCAATTACCATATAATGTTAATTATACGGATTTTCTACAACACATGTATATATCAACCATGACAAATAATCAACCATCATCCAAAGTGCATTCTACACTGTATAAGCATCAAATATAAATATTCAACGCTTATAACAGTCTGTCAATCAATCAATCGACATACAACTAATTATTGGGATTAGTGTATGTCACATATCATCCCAATACCTGTGTGGGGTTTTCAAACAATCAAACACAGATTTTATTTGTGCAGTTGGGCGATGTGTAAAATTTATCGTCCCAATCAATATTAGTCAAATGTGTGTATATAAACAAATCGTCCGATTTATTTATATTTATTTCATTTTAAATACACGTTAAAAATTCTATTTTTAACTATATAATATTTTTAATTATATAAATATTTTATTTCATTTCACATCACATCACACAATCAACTACACATCAAAATCAAACAAACAAGCATACAAGTCGTCCATGGTCTGTGGACGACGGGTGTCGGGTGCTACTAAACACCGTCTGCATCCTAGTATATATTTTTAACTAGAAATTTAAATTAAAAGTGAGGAGTTATCACCGAACAGCTAAACCAAACGTCTTGCTCTTCAAATGTAGAAGTCTTCATCGTTCCTTCTTTCATCACTTTCATCATCCGTCTTCAAATGTAGAAGTCTTCGCCGTTCCTTCTTTCATCACCTTCATCATCCGTAATCACTACATATATAAAAATCGAATTTTTACTTCGCTATTCAATATATAAAAATCGAATTTTTACTTCGCTATTCAATATATAAAAATCGAATTTTTACTTCGCTATTCAATATATAAAAATCGAATTTTTACTTCGCTATTCAATATATAAAAATCGAATTTTTACTTCGCTATTCAATATATAAAAATCGAATTTTTACTTCGCTATTCAATATAAAAAAATTCGAATTTTTACTTCGCTATTCAATATATAAAAATCGAATTTTTTACTTCGCTATTCAATATATAAAAATCGAATTTTTACTTCGCTATTCAATATATAAAAATCGAATTTTTACTTCGCTATTCAATATATAAAAATCGAATTTTTACTTCGCTATTCAATATATAAAAATCGAATTTTTCCTTCGCTATTCAATATATAAAAATCGAATTTTTACTTCGCTATTCAATATATAAAAATCGAATTTTTACTTCGCTATTCAATATATAAAAATCGAATTTTTACTTCGCTATTCAATATATAAAAATCAAATTTTTACTTTGCTATTCAATATATAAAAATCGAATTTTTACTTCGCTATTCAATATATAAAAATTAAAATTTTACTTCGCTATTCAATATATAAAAATCAAATTTTTACTTCGCTATTCAATATATAAAAATATCGAATTTTTACTTCGCTATTCAATATATAAAATTCATATTTTTAATATGCCACTAGTATAAAAATTATATTTTTAACCTTTCTATGATATAAAAATATCGTCTTTCTCTGTTCAAAAAAACAAGTTTTTATATCGATGTTCATTTAAAAAAAACAAAGCTTCTTCAGTTTTATAAAAATCGAAACTTTTTATAATAAAATTCATAGCTTCTAAATAAATAAAAATCAGATTTTCTTAAGTTAAATCTAATTAAAAACTAAAAATAAAATTAGATAAGTAAATAAAACTTACTTTCCTAAGTGGAGGAGGAGGGGTGGTTCATTACTGTTGGCCGGGGGGGTTTCACCGTCGCTGTGGTGGCAAGGCAGGAAGAAGAAGAAGCAGCGGCCGCAGCAGCAGGAGGAGGGGGCGCGTTCGGTTTTAGAAGGGAGGGAGAGGATCGGGAGGTCGAGGGGGGTTTCAGAGAAGAAGGAGAAGGAGAGGGAGGGTGCGATGGGGCGCGACCACCCTGGACGGCGACGCGGTGGCGTGCGATGGGGGGGGGGGACTGGCGAATCGCGGCTAGGGTTTTTTTTCTTTTTTTTCCTGGAATTAAATTGACGGGGGAAGAGGAGGATTGGGGAGGGGTTTTTTATAAATTATTTATTTAATTAAATTAAAATTCCAAAAAGTTGAATTTTTTATTCGAATTCCAAATCGAGTCCAACGACTGTCGTCCCTAGCTAATTACCCCTATTCCGAACACAATGGGATATGTATTGTAGGCTGATCCGACTGTTTCGATCAGTTTTCGTCAAAATCAAAATATAACTCTATATATTGAATTTGAACACGCATTTCAATTTACTGGGGTCACGTATAGTCTCTAAAAATTCCCGAAAAATATTTTCTAGCTTCGTATTGACGATACGGTCCTAACAAAACTAATTTCATCGAATTCTGAGACCGTTTCAAAAATGGCCATTTTCCAGTCGATTAAAATAAACTGAAACTGGTCAAATGGGTTTTCCTTTGCCACACTCACATATTGATTCAAAAAATTACGAATTTTGAAACCTATCAATAACTTGACATCACGGATCCAACAAAAGTGGTTTCGTCGAAATCCGAGGTCGTTTGCAAAATGGTTTTTTTAAAAGGACTGAATTTCATAGCGACTATTCTGAAATTTCAACTGGACATATCTTTTTATCCCTGCTATGAAATTTCAATTTTTCGGATTCGTTGGAAAGATATTATCAAATAGATTCTAATATTTTTGGTTTTGCTAAAATTCGGTTTATTTTGCACCCGGTACATTCATTTGAAATTTGAAATCGAATTATCGAACTACCGCGCTGTTTTCAATTCCTTTTATAATTTAAAATAAATATTTATATTCTAACGACGATCTATATAAATATATTCGTCCTAATTCTATTCAAAATAAATTTCTCGTCGTTATTATCTAAAATAATTCATTTTAAATATTCAAAATTCCATAAAATTGCCAAAATAAAAATTTTAAATTGGCTCGCATTTCCGGGTTGTTACACCCTTACCCTAGCTCCTCCTCCCTCCACACGTTTCACCCTCCTCCCCCTCTCCGTCCATTTTCCCCAAACCCCTCAAACAACTGCCGCCGTTACCCCCCCTAGGGCCCATCGCACCCTCACCAGCACCGGCGCCTCTGATTGCTCCCTCTCCTCCACTCCGACGCAGCGCAGAGACACCCCCTCTCTCCGTTCGTCGAACACAGTAAGCTTTCTTTTTATTTTTATTTTTTTATTTTTGTTTTATTTCTTTCTTTTGTAAAATATAGAGCATTGAATTTATGTTCAGTTTTTATTGTAATAAAAACCTGATTTTTATATAAGTTTGTTTTGAAAATATTTCTTTTTAGTTAGCATTGATATGAGAATATGATTAGTATTTAAAGAAGTGATTTTGATTTGTTTAAAGAAGTGATTTTTATTTGGTTAAAGATTTGATTTTTATATTTGAAAAGTTTATATTTCTAAAAGAGAAAAGGTTAGATTTTTTTTAATTATAAAAAGATTTGATATTTGATTATATAAAGTTATGGTTTTCTATAATATAAAAATATGATTTTTATATTATAGGGATATTAAAATTATGATTTTTATATTATAGGGATAATAAAAAATATGATTTTTATAATATGAATAACGATATGAAAATGTTATTTTTAGTTGGATAAAAATATAAATTTTATCGTATGTATGTAATAATATAAAGATTAGATTTTTATATATGTAGGATGGCGATAAAAATATAATTTTTATTTTGTAGGAAGAATTATAAAAATGTGATTTTTATAAATAAAAATATGATTTTTATAATGGTTTCATTATGATAAAGATACGATCTTTATATGGATATCATTAAGATAAAAAAATTCGATTTTATTATATATGAAGCGAAATAAAAATTCGATATTTATATAAGAAGTAGAAATATAAAAATACAATTTTTATATAGAAAGAAGCGATAAAAATATATGATTTTTATATATGAAATGCCATCGTAAAAATGTGATTTTTAATGTGAACAGCTAGAAAAGATAGCGGTGGTATCGACGGAAATCAAAATGGAATCCATACCGTTCAGAAGGAAAGAATGAAGGAGTGGAACCCAAAGGTGAGAACTTCTCACTTTTATTCTATTTTGTAGTTAAAATATATACTAGGATGCAGACGGTGCTTAGCAGCACCCGACACCCGTCGTCCACAAACCATGGACGGCTTGTTTGTTTGTTTGATTGTGTTGTGAAAATTGATTGTGTGATGTGGAATAAATAAAATATTATTGTGTTGAAATAAAATATTTTATAGTTTAAAATATAATTTTTAACGTGTAGATGAATAAAATGAATATTTATAAACAAATTGGACGATTTTTTTATGTACACATTTGACTGATATTGATTGGGACGATAAATTTTACACATCGCCCAACTGCACAAATAAATTTGTGCTTGTTGTTTGAAATCCCACACGGGTATTGGGATGATATATGACTTACACTAGTCCCAATAATTAGCTGTATGTCGATCGATTGATTGACAAGCTGTTGTAAGCATTAAATATTTATATTTGATGCTTATGAACTGTAAAATGCACTCTGGATGATGGTTGAATGTGCTTGATTGTTGTTGTAGTATGAAATCCATATAATCAACATTATATGGTAATTGACAGTGTCTGATTACAGTTCAGAAAGAATGAATATTTTAAAATAATGATTATTTTAAAATAATGAATATTTTAAAATAATATTCTATAATGGATCAAAATCTGATTTTGATGTCTGATTTGGGATGGACACGAATATTTGAAGCTGTGTTGATTAGATTAACGCCATTTTGACGTGAACGCTATTTATATCGATTTTATTCATTTTTATAATGAATATCGAAAAGGAATTGACTTCAAAATCTAATGTTTTGAAAAATACTATCATTTATATATCGATGATATGGAATATTCAATTTTGATTAGAAATTGAATATGAAGTCATTATGAAAATGAATTTAAAATGATTTATAAAATACGTTTTAAGTGAAAATCGATGAAATATATTATATATATATATAATGGCCTGAATAGAACGCGCCGCGCTGCGGCAGTTCGTGAATTTCGACCATGGACTTCGAACGGGCATTACGGGAGATCTGACCGTCGGATTCTCCTAAAACCGGAACCGTTGGATTCGTATAGAAAAGTGCTTTCTAATGAATATTAGAGATTTGAAATCTAACGGTTGGATTGGGAATTATGTCCAAATCAAATTTGGAAAAGGTCATTGTAAGTGCAATTTGATGGCCGTTTATGGAAATCGACTGTACGGGCCTTGATAAAATTATTAAAAATATCAATAATTAGTGTAAAATCATAAGAAATGATATGGAAAGAATTGGGATGAAAAATTACATATTTGAAAAGATAAAAATAGTTTTTTATCAAAATGAACCAGTTATGAACTAGAAAAATAACTTATTTATTTTTAGAAATAAATAAATTGGATTTGAAATGGTTTTAAAAATAACCAGGATTTCCAATATATAAATTGGAAATCGATTTGAAACGAAATTGTCTTCGGAATATTTCGATGTTGGATTTAGTGATTATACAGATATTGTTATGGAAATTTGAAAGATATATTTATATCGTTATTTCCAATACGATATTTGTTGGTTGTGGTATTTGATATTGAATATAAGCCGATATATTTTCTATTCAGAGCCTTGTATTTAATATCAAATGGGATTTGGGTTTGTCGTGAATGGTGTCTTCATTAACACTGTTCTTAAACCCAGTTGAGAAAAGATTAAATCTTTTTATTTAGATTTAATGAAGTATACCAATTAATTGATATTTAATTGGAATGGAATTAAAACTGGTCTTTGGGTTTATCGTGAACGGTGTTTTAAATAACACTTGTTCTTTAACCCGATTAACAATGGAATAAGATTTTGGGTTGTCGTGAATGGTATCTTTAATAATACTGTTCTTAGACCCAATGGAGTTAAGAAAACTAGAAACTGACTGAAGATTAGTTATGTTGAATGGTTTCATGGGTATTGATCTGATGTTGGTTTCGACCTTCAGGGTTAACACTTCAGGAATTGTTCTCTCACTAATTTACGGTTAGAGACTGATGGAATGTGAATTGGGTTTGTTGTGAACTGGGTTTTAGCGACATTCGTTCTTTAGCCCGATTTACAGTGAAATAGGATTTGGAATTTATAAATCTTTTGTTAAGATTTAAAGGAGATTTTCCAAATTAAAGTGTTCCAATTTATCATATTAAATTGGAATTGAATGGAATTCGATTTGGTAATAATCGAAGTAAGCTTCTGTAGAGGAAGATGGTTAATATATATGGAATTTAAAGGGCCTTGTCGTTATTCCATTTATATTATCGGTTGGATATGGAAGTTTATATCGATTTGTTTTCCATGAAGATTCCATTGTTAATGGAATGTGATTTTGGGTTGTTGTGAATGGTATCTTTAATAATACTGTTCTTATACCCAACGGAGTTAAGAAAATCAGAAACTAACTGGGGATTAGTTAAGTTGAAGGGTTTCCTAGGTATTGATCCGATGTTGGTTTCGGCCTTCGAGGTTAACACTTAGGGAATTGTTCACTTGCTAATTTACGATTAAAGGCTGATGGAATGGAATGTGGTTTTGTGTTTATCGTGAACCGTGTTTTAAATGACATTGGTTCTTTAACCCAGTTAAAGGCAGGATATGATTTCCTAAGTTAAACAATCGTTAATATTGATTTTTGGGAAGATTAAAACCAAGTGGAGTTTTAATGCTTCTTTAATTAGACTGAAATGATATCCAAAGGAAGGTTAAAGAATAAATTTAAAGAATTTATCTTTGATAAAATTAATGGGAACCTTTCACAAAGTATAAGAGTATTTGAATAAAGGAATATTCTGGATTGGAATGAGGCGTAAGTTGTGTTTTTATAGCACTTGTTTATTATATACGCGAGTTATTCAGAAAGACCGGGTTTATCCCATTCTGAATAACTGATTCGACGATGTGTCGAGGATGAAGACGGTGGTTGAAGACCGGAGGTCTTCACATCGTTTGGATGATTACTGATGTCTTGATTGGGTTGTACACCCAAGACAAGGTAATAAGTGGTGATCGTCCAGACATACTTGGAGATCGACCGGATATGCGAGGACCTCTCCCCTGTATTGGACATATGGGGGAGAAATATGGTGCCTCCAGTTTCGTTCAAACCTAGAACGAACTTGTAAATGGATGTGTGTCTGACATCGGATTTCATTCTGTGTGATTGATAGACATTGGTTGCATAGCGTGAATTGCATGTGTGGCATGCTGAGATGCAAAAGATCAAGGATTCTGTTAAAAAGCAGAGTCTTGTGGTTGACAATCAAAGCACGACTTTAATACAGCGTAGCTTTGTGTGGCGTTAATTCGCGAGCCTCACACCCCGGTGTGAACCAGGAAGGGGAGAGGACATCAGGGAGGGCATGCATTTCCTTCTAGCTAGGAGTGGTGTCAGCTTTTTGCACGCCCTGGCATTTTACTTATTTGGATGATGGATTGGAGGCGCCTCAGTTATATCGGTCGATCCGGGGCCAATGGATTCATTTGGCTCATTTACGCCCCAAAGGGCGGGGAAACGCAGTGTTCAGGCATTTTAATCCACTCCATGTGGACCGGCCCTGACGATCCAAGGGTCACTCGAGCTTTGATCCTGAGACTCGGGCTAGACAGTCTCGAAGTGGTAAGGACGATCCCTTTCATTGGTTCACAGATGGAAATCCAACTTCCAATACATGACTTTGCGGTTTTGATTGTAGAGCCTAGTATTGGCGACATGATATATGGTACCCATGCCGCCTAGGATTAATACATTTATATTTGAAGCTGTTGTATACAATATGCACTTATAATATTATCAAATGATTTGTTTTAACATACCAAGCATGTTTGTCTATTATAAGGGAAAACCCTATCCCCGGCTGGTGTTGCATTGTGTGATAGGACCTAGGTCTTATAATAGCTTCACTTTTCCAAAAAACATTGCGCTGTTTTATTATATGCACTGGTATTCTTGGGAGGAAACCCGTTCTGTGTTATACGGCGTGGTCCCTTGATATATCTGATTTAAAGTAAAGTTTTAAACAACTGTTTTAGTTCTCACACCAGTCACATGACTGACCTAGAGTTTATTGTTTTAACCTAAACTCTTGCCCTATTTTCCACACGGGAAGCTAGTAGTTTTGGTTTTGCAGATTTATATTCACAGGATCATGGTTTACAGCTGGAATGATATTCAGAACTGTATCCGCATATTCTTTTCAGTTGTGTTTTGTATTATTTTTCCACTGCATTGTAATTTGTAAATCTCTGATATTTAGTAAATGTGTAATATGTAATTCATTCTCTGTATATTCTTGTATTCTGATGAAATTGTAGTAATAAGCAATGAAATGTTCTTCTGTTTGTGTTCTGATTCGTCGTGTTCTCAAAGCAATTCGTTCTATCCTTCACGGGGAAGTTCGGGTCGTCTTAGTATATATTTCTGTACATATATATTCTCATATACATATATATATATATATATATATATGTATGTATATATATTTATTCTTTACTTCCTTATAGTATATTTTTCCTTATATGTGTATTTATATGTATTTTCTCTTATGAACATGTGTTATTTTAGTCGTTCCCTTAAAACAAAAATATGGCGTCAGCGGGGATCAAACTCTGTACCTCTTGCATGAAAGCTGTAACGACCGGGAATTCCGCTCGATCCGAATCAGTCGCTAAACCGACCAAGACCGTACGAAAAGCTTGATTGTTTTGAGAATACAACAAATTAGAACGCAGTCAGAAGAACATTTCATTGTTTATTACAACAATTACATTAGAATACAAGAATATACAGAGATTTAAATACATTACATAGCAGCGGAAAATAATACAATACACAACTAGAAGTAATACACGGATACAGAGCTTTCCGAGTATCGTTCCAGTTGTAAATCAGGATCATGGGAATATAAATCTGCAAAACCAAAACTACTAGCTGCCCGTGTCAAAATAAGGGCACCCAGAGTTTAGGTTAAAACAATAAACTCCAGGTCAGTCATGTGACTGGTGTGAGAACTAAAACAGTTATTAATCTTTATTTTAAAGTTAGGTAAATCAAGGGACCACGCCGTATAACACGGAACGGGTTTCCTCCCAAGAATACCAGTGCATAAAACAACAACGCAATGCTAAATAAAGAACAATGAAGCTATTATAAGACCCAGGTCCCATCACACAATGCAACGCAAGCCGGAGGATAGGGTTTTAACCTTATAATAGCCAAGAATGCTTGATACGTTTAAAAACAAATCATTTGATACTATTATAAGTGCATAGTGTATAAAACAACTTCAAATCATAAGTATCAATCATAGACGGCATAAGCGCCCCATTCCACTATGTCGCCATACTAGGCTCTACAATCAAAACCGCAAAGTCACGTATTTGGAAATTGGATTTCCATCTGTGAACCGAGGCAAGGGTTCGTCCTCTACCGAATTCGAGACGCTCTAGCCCGTGTCTCAGGAAAGTACTCAGTCAAGCCTTTAGATCGTCAGGGCCGGTCCATCGATGTGAATTAAAATGCCTGAACACTGTGTTTCCCCACCCTATGGGGTGTCAATGAGTCAACGAATGACTCCAACGGTCCCGGATCGACCGATATAACCGAGGCGCCTCGCAACAACAACAACCACATAAGCCAAACTCATCAGGGTGTGTAAAACCACTGACGCCACTTCTAACTAGAAAGAAACGCATGTCCTCCCTGAGGTCCTTCTCCCGTTTTTGGTTCACAACCGGGGTGTGAGGCTCGCGAATCAATGTTACCCAAAGCTATGCCACACAGGCTATGCTTTGATCATCCACCACAAGACTCTGCTTTTCAACAGAAGCCTTGATCATTTGCATCTTAGCATGCCACACAGGCAAACCACTCTATGCAACCGATATCAGTCACACAGAATGAAATCCAGTGTCAGACACATAGTCCATTTACAAGTTCGTTCTGGGTCTGAACGAAACCAGAGGCACCTAGTACCCCGCATATCCATCGATCTCCAAGTACGTCTGGACGACCACTAACTGATTCCCTCATCTTGGGTGTACGACCCAATCAAGATCGTCAGTAATCACCCAAACGACATGAAGACTTCCGGTCTTCGACCACCGTCTTCATCCTCGACACCACGTCGAATCAGTTATTCAGAATGGGATAAACCCGGTCTTTCTGAATAACTCGCGTATATAATAAACAAGTGTTACACAAACCCAACATACGCCTCATTCTAATTCATCAGTCACTAACCGTAAATTAACAAGAGAAAAATTCCCCAAATATTAACCCCGAAGGCCAAAACCAACATCAGATCAATACCCAGGAAACCATTCTACTTAGCCAACCTACAGTTAGTTTCTAAATTTCACAATCTTAGGGATAAGTTCCCATTAATTTTATCAAAGATAAATTCTTTTAAATTTATTCTTTTAATCTTCCTTTGAATGTCACTTCAAACTAGTCGGGATTTGCGAACCACACCGAAGTAATCATTTATTTTATTTCCCAATCCCAACCTATTCATCCCTTGAAGTAAAACTGGTCATACTTCATATCTAACACCACGGTGTTATCGGTAAATTCAATTACCATTTCACGATCAAATCTGATTAAAGATTTAACTATCGCCTGGAGCAAAACTGGTGATACTCCATTCTCGATCTTTTCAATCTAATTAAAGATTCATTAAAACCCCACTTAGTTTTAATCTTTAACTGGGTTAAAGAACCGATGTCATTTAAAACACGGTTCACGATAAACCCCAAAATCACATCATATTTCAATCAGTCCCTAACCGTAAATTAGCAAGTGAGCAATTCCCTAAGTATTAACCCCGAAGGCCGAAACCAACATCAGATCAATACCCAAGAAACCATTCAACTTAACTAATCTCCGGTTAGTTTCTAATTTTCTTAACTCAGTTGGGTCTAAAAACAGCATTATTGAAGATACCGTTCACGACAACCCAAAATCACATTCCATTAATTATCGGGTTAAAGAACAAGTGTTATTTAAAACATTGTTCACGATAAACCCAAAAATCAATACCAATTCAATTCCAATCAAATATTATTTAATTGGTACACTTCATTAAATCTAAACAAAAAGATTTAATCTTTTTCTCAACTGGGCTTAAGAACAGTGTTAATGAAGACACCATTCACGACAAACCCAAATCACATTTGATATTAAATACAAGATTCTGAATAGAAAATATATCGGCTTATATTCAATATCAAATTCTACGACCAACAAATATCGTATTGGAAATAACGATGTATATATATTTATATATCTTTCAAATTTCCATAACAACATCTGTATAATCACGAATTCCAACATCGAACTATTCCGAAGATGATTTCGATTCAAATCCATTCCAATTCAATTATTGGAAATCCTGGTTATTTTCAAAACCATTTCAAATCCAATTTATTTATTTTAAAAATAAATAAATTATTATTCTAGTTCAAAACTAGTTCATTTCGATAAAAAACTTTTTATCTTTTCAAATATGGAGTTTTTCATCCCAATTCTTTACAAATCATTTCTTATGATTTTACAATAATTATTAATATTTTTAATAATTTTATCAAGGCCCATACAGTCGATTTCCATCAACGGCCATCGAACTGCACTTACAACAACCTATTCTGAATTTGATTTGGACATAATTACAAATCCAACCGTTAGATTTCTAATTTATAATATTCATTAGAAAGCTCTTTTTGATATGAACCCAACGGTTCCGGTTTTAGGAGAATCCGACGGTCGGATCTCCCGCAATATCCATTCGAAGTCAATGGTCGAAATTCGCGAACTGCCGCGGCGCGGCGCGTTCTATTCAGGCCATTATATATAATATATATATATATATTTCGTCGATTTCCTTTCAAAACGTATTTTATAAATCATTTTAAATTCGTTTTCAAAACGATTTCAACTTCTATTTCAAATTCAAATCAAAATTGAATTTTCCCTTACAAATTCATTTTAAATTCATTTCAATTTGATTTCAATTCAAATCAATTCTTAATTCAATTTCAGTTCGTTTTCAATTCAATTTGAATTTCAAATTAATTCAATTTCAATTCGAATTCATTTCTATTCAATTTCAATTCGAATTCAATTCTATTAAATTTCAATTCAAATTCAATTCTATTCAATTTCAATTCGAATTCAATTCATTTCAAAATATCAGATTTTGAAATCACTTTCGATATTCGTTATAAAATGAATAAAATCGATATAAATATTGTTCTCGTCAAAATGGCGTAAATCTAATCAACACGGCTTCATATATTTCTATTTTCAAATATTTCTATTCAAATATTCTATTTCAAATATTTCTATTTCAAAACTGGAATGAGGCCCAATCAATTACCATATAATGTTAATTATATGGATTTTCTACAACACATGTATAAAATAACAACGATAAATAATCAACCATCATCCAGAGTGCGATCTACACTGTATAAGCATCAAATATAAATATTTAACGCTTATAACAGCCTGTCAATCAATCGATCGACATACAGCTAATTATTGGGACTAGTGTATGTCATATTCATCCCAATACCCGTGTGGGGTTTTCAAACAATCAAACACAGATTTTATTTGTGCAGTTGGGCGATGTGTAAAATTTATCGTCCCAATCAATATCAGTCAAATGTGTGTATATGAACAAATCGTCCGATTTGTTTATATTTATTTCATTTTAAATACACGTTAAAAATTCTATTTTCAACTATGAAATATTTTTAACTTTATAAATATTTTATTTCATTTCACATCACATCACACAATCAACTACACATCAAAATCAAACAAACAAGCATACAAGCCGTCCATGGTCTGTGGACGACGGGTGTCGGGTGCTACTAAACACCGTCTGCATCCTAGTATATATTTCAAACTAGAAGTAGAAATAAAAGTGAGGCATTCTCACCGACTAGCTAAACCAAACGCCACGACTCTTCATATGTAGGAAATCTTCATCGTTCTCGCCTTTGTCAATTTCATTGTCCGTAGCCACTACATATATAAAAATCACATTTTTATACCACTACTATATAGATAAAAATTCTATTTTTATACCGCTGCTATATAGATAAAAATTCTATTTTTACATAGCTACTATATCGATAAAAATTCTATTTTTACATAGCTACTATATCGATAAAAATTCTATTTTTACATAGCTACTATATCGATAAAAATTCTATTTTTACATAGCTACTATATCGATAAAATTCTGTACAGAAAATTTAAAGTGAGAGAATTCTCACTTTGACCGGTTTTAATTTCTGAATTCCTGAACTGTTCTGATTCAAATTTGGCTAAAATTCTGACGTGCTCTGTTTCTGTTCTGGTCAGCTCCATTGTGTAGTGTTCGTTGCCACGATTCCAACGGATCAGAAATCATCGAAATCCGACCTCGTATGAGAGAGATATGATAAATTACACATTGGACAATTTAGACGAGAATTAAATTAATTAATTACTTAATTAATTTTAACCTTCCCTTTAATTAACCATCTCTCTCTCACGTTCAAAACCCTGACCGCCGTAACCCATTACTTCAATCCTTTGACCAAAATCGCTCGCCACTGGAGTTGATTAATCATCGATCTGAAGACCCCACGCCATCGGCCATCTCAAGAGCCACCTCCGCCTGTAACATTGACCATTTCGGTCCCCTCCTCGGCTTGAAAAACGAGACCAAGCGGAGCAATTTCGAGCTCCACACTCGAGCAATCTAGGGCGTAATTTACGATCTTAACCGTTCAAGCTATAGAGCTCAAGAAGCTCTTCGATTTGCAATTGGGAATTTCGAATTTCATTATGTGGATGTGGAGATCGGAGGGGATGAAGATCGGAGCGATAACCGCCCTTCATTTTGTAAAATGTGGCGGCTGATGGAAACAGACGGGGTGGTTAGGGTTTGGGCCAATGAGAGTATTTATAATTTAATTTAATTATTATTTAATTCGAAAATTCTTGCTTATCGTAACGAACTCCAAATCAAACCCAACAACTGTCGCCCTTAGCTAAATACCCCTATTCCGAACACAATGGGATATGTTTCGCAAGTCAATTCGATTGTTACGGTCAGTTTTCGCTGAAATTAAAATATAACTCTATATATTGAATTTGAACGCACATTTCAATTTACCGGGGCCACATACTAACTCTATAAATTCCGGAAAAATATTTTCTAACTTCGTATTGACGATACGGTCCTAACAAAACTAATTTCGTCGAATTCTGAGACCGTTTGAAAAATGGCCATTTTCCAGTCGATTAAAATCAACTAAAACCGGTCAAACGCATTTTCCTTTGCCACGCCCGCATATTGATTCAAAAAATTACGAATTTTGAAACCTAGCAATAACTTGACATCACGGATCCAACAAAAGTGATTTCGTCGAAAACCGAGGTCGTTTGCAAAATTCCCATTTTTAAGGGCCGAAATTCCATAGCGACTATTCCGAAATTTCAACTGGGCATATCTTTTGATTCCCCTATGAAATTTCAATTTTTCGGATTCGTTGGAAAGATATTCTCAAATAGATTCTATTATTTTTGGTTTCACTAAAATCCGGTTTATTTTGAATCCTGTACATTCATTTGAAATTCGAAATCGAATTATCGAACTACCGCGCCTTTTCAATTCCTTTTATAATTAAAATAAAATATTTATATTCTAACGACGATTCAAATAAATATATACGTTCTAATTCTATTAAAAATAAATTTCTCGTCGTCATTATTTAAAATAATTCATTTTAAATAATCAAAATTCGCTTAAATTGCCAAAATAAAAATTTTAAATTGGCTCCGATTTCCGGGTTATTACAAAAGCCACATGCTCTAACCAACTAGACTACTAAGGCTATTGTTAATAAGGCTTAGAACAATGATGGTCATTGTTCTTTTCTTATTCCTCTTTCCCATTTAAACTATTGCGTGTAACCTTATCACTTGGCATGCATCTATCTCTTTTATTTTTATTTTATTATTAATGCATAATATTTATAAATTATTGCATGCAACATATTGCACTACATGCAACTGATTTCTTCTTTCTATTAACGTATGCGTTGCATATTTATTTCATGCGATCGTATATTATCTTTATTTTATTCTTCTTTTATAAATTTATGTCTATGCATACATATACACATATGAACAATTAAATATTTAATTGTCATAAAATGCGGTGGGTGTTACATTCTCCCACCCTTAGGGAATTTCGTCCCTGAAATTTGATAAGGGTAAAAATTAAATAAACCCTCGCATAATATCCATCCATCATGTGCGCATCCAATTTTTGCAAACATTGTGCACTTGTGCAAAGTGTAATACATAATAATACATGAATGAAATGAATGACTAAGCGATACCTCCTATATGTATGCAAAAAATTTCAAAAATCCTATAAAAACATGGTGCTCACATACTAAATATACTGGCAGTTTTACATGAATGCAATATTTTGAAGATCAAAAATGCTTTTTCATCCAAATTTTCCCACATTCTTATGGAGCAAGAGCATTGCGTCCAAAACCCTATAAAGCAACTTTATTTTTCAAATTTTAGAAAAATCTAATTTTCTAAATTCGATTTCTTATGTTACAAAAAGGTGGAAAACGGAAACCTTACATCTTCCGTTTTTCTTTTTCAACCTTTTTCCAACCGTACTTGGATTTTATGAAACTATTTATAAAGATTCCCTATTTTTGTATCTAAGCACAGCTCACATAAGAAAATTTTCTTTGTTACTGATTTTCTTTTTCATCTCATCTTGGAATTTTTTATTCTTATCTATCTTCCTTTAACTGTCATGTTTGTTGCTTTACTGAAGTTGTTGTTTCCTTTTTAGTTATGTCATTACTCTTTTCTTAGCTTATTTAACTTAATCCTCTGATCTAAGTTTAATTTTAAATAAGCCTTCTAGTTCTTCAACTAAAACAGGACAACAGACGCTATACACAGCTACTACTAAGGGCCAAGGATCTCAGGACTATGTCCCCCTCTGAAAAATTCAAACAACAGGATGTAAACACTTACTTGCCCTTTATTTTCTAGTAGTCACCAATAGTCCTTGTTGTGTGCTAATAGAAATTTTAAGCAACACCCTAGGCTTTTCAATGCTTACGCATTCTACAAGAACTTACCATTATTCCAAGATAATTCTCGCTATCTACTTCATAGCCACAAAAATTTTCCCGTCTTCCCTAGACCCTAGTCTTTACCAACTCCATCCTTTTTAAAACACGTTTTGGCCTTTTTATTTAAATTTTCTCCCAAAAATTCAAAAGCGTTAAAACTTCTTTTTCCTCACCAAAGATTACTTTTGCCAAACCACGAAACATGTCATTTTATTAAAAAAAATTGTAAACCATTTTTTTTCTTCAAATCACAAAAAATGGAGTAGATAAGGACAACTATTTCTCAATGGGGGTTATAACTTGTTCTTACCTATAAGGTCAGTTCAGGTGCAAACATCTACTCAATTCTTAATTTCTACACTTATTTTGTCCACCCAACAAAATTTTCTCTTTAAAAACAATTCATCAAAAATTATTGTCAAAATAATAGAGATTTCAAAACTTTCTTTACTACGAATTTTAACAAAATGCAATATTTTCTAAGTTTTGCATTCTAATCCTTTCATGCAATATAACAAGAAACTAGCGAGCTATACATGCTCTATAATATGCACCTTTTTAATGGGAGAATTTTATTTTAGACAAAATTGCCACAAGAAATCACTATTTCCAAAGTATACCCCATTTTACTTTAAAACTCAATATGTGTACTTTACATATTTTGAAACTATAACTTTTAAGATTAAAACTTGAAAACAAGATAAACCGTTTTCCCAAATCTTTTACAATTTCAAATTTTTTAAAGTTAGGAATGGGGTTAGACTCAAAACGGGTTTCCAATTTTAACTAGGCTTTCCTAGACACTCCCACAAATTCAATTCTCTCAACTATATATATTCCTAATCCAATTTCCTCCTTTTAACCTTTTCCAATTTATAAGGTTTTACTGCCAAACCGACTAACCAAAAATACTAATCATATGGGATTCACCTACTTTCCATACAAAGTACATTGTACACTTTCCACCCAAATTACCTAAGGGTCTCGAATTTCCATATTCATTCCTTTAGCGTACAAAACAGATATCCCAATTCTTACCATATTACACTCTTTCTATTTAGTGGGTTCCTCTATGGATCTAGGTATATACATATAACATTTATATTTTAGAAATACAAATACGTTCACTCGTTATCTATACAGGAATCCTAAACCTAGGCTCTGACACCAGATGTAACAATATAAATTCCGATAGACTGAATTTTTTCAAAATTCTAATCTATCGAAACTCGTATTGGTTTGCTCTGGTATCCTCCAGAAAATACAGAGATATAAAATATGTTAGAGCTCAGAAAAACATCTGACAACGGAATGGATAAAATATAATGTAATCAGAATATAGCCTTACCGTAGTAATAATACTGCCTAACCAGTATCCAAAGCTATCATATCTCTGCCTCAAATCCATCCTGCGAGTATGTTATGAGGTAGGGGTCAGAACACAAGTTCTGTTAACTGGATTTAAACTACACATTTTGGATAATCCTACATATACCGTTCAGTTACATTTTTCTTATTTATTAGGTTACTTGGGTTAACATCACTTAAGGCTTAAACACACATCGTACCCATCTACATTCCAGTGGATTAACCTAATACAGTATATATGTAGCTATCCCCAATATTGAGGTACACCCCATGGTACCCCACTCCCACGGTCTCCACCGTAATGCCACAGAAATGTACGCAGTCTCTCATCCTACGCCGGAGTGACGTACGGATCTCTATATAACAATGTTATGTTCCGCATATATCTTCCATTACTATGCTACGTAAGCGTACGGAATACCACCTTCGATCGAATCATATTCCATCACAGAGTAATGCCCTCGAGTCTACGATACACCACCCAGAGCAGACATGCATGTATCAAGACTTTCCCATGTATGTATCGTCAATCGTACTCGATGCCTTAACCGCACATATCCTCTACTATGCACCGAGTTCTGTGGCAGGGCTGTACAAGAAACACGGAACTCGGTCGGGAGTTTTCCCATATTTGTACAGGCCCGCCTTTAAGGGCCTCAAAATACAAATATTTCACGGGGTCTGTTTTTCATGGTGGCTATGGCCCCACCTCGGCCCCTCACTCAACTAGTAAAGACTACAAGAGCTAAGCGACTTTCCCCTAACAAACAATCTAAACATCAAGTTGGCGTCTTCCCTCAACCACCGTGCCTCGATAATGAAAGGTTGATGGCATCTTGGGTTTAGATCTAGTCTTTTCGCATCCCACTTGCTGCCGATGATGGGTACCCGAAGATCTACTATCCTTGTTTGGTCCTGACCCGGCTCCCATTGAGGCAATCGTCGAATCACCCTAGTGTTATCTCGTCACATCATTATGACTGCAAAGCTACTTTTCCCGTCAAGGCGTACTCACCGCGTAGTAACGTGCAGATCCAACCTCTACGAGCACAACTTAAACATCTACCACTACACAGACGACTACCAGGTGCACCTTACACGTCTCTGGAATCTGCGTGCTTCCCCTTCTAGTCTTTTGGAGCTAACATAATAATCAGATGGACGTGTGCTCCCCTCGTGCCTCATGACACCGCGATGATCTACCCTGTTGGATTATTCACATTAAACGTGCGGACTGGTCCAAAAGCCTAATTTTAATATGTTATGTCTAAATATTCAATTATGCGCTTGCTCAACCTCATCAGGTTTCATTTTAACTTGGTTATTTCAAATCATATTAACTTCTTATTCAAGTTACCAAGTTCTTTCCGAGCCCCTTATATCTCTAAGGAATGGACCCCTCTTGCTTATTAATTTTGGTTACAAAACTTAACCAGTTTATGTTCATTAATAAGCCCATAACATGTTACTCTAGATTGTAATCCAAGGTCTGAAATCTACAATCTCATTATATTATTCATTGTCCAATTCCGTAGTTACAATAACATGTTCTACTTAATATGTAATTAAGTATGTCACATGTTTTCTGTTTAACATGTTACTTATCATTTATGATTAAATATAACTTTTTTCATTTCATAAGTTTGCCTTATTATTTCTTATTTAATCATAATTCCATCTTTCGCTGTTACAACAACTTGTCGTTGTTTACTAATTCACTTAATATTCTTAACTAAGGTTTACTAATAAATTTCCTTTCCATTAATATAACTTATGTTGTCCTCATTAGTGGATTTTAGATTCTCGTTCTTACATATAACTTAATTTACAATTAAGTACAACTTATCTCATTACATAAGTTATTCCATTTTCTTTATCGTTTATTATAAACTAAGTTATAATTTCCAGTTGTCCCTAGGACAAACCTACCTATTATATAACATTCTCATTAATATAATTTATTTATAATAGGTTAGTATCATTCCTCGTTCATTCCACTTCTTTTACTGTTGTAATTTCCATTCATTTCTATTAATCACAATTAGTACCATTTATTTCCATCTCTTATATATATATATATGTTTCTGCACTTGACCTCTCACATTAAATTAACAACTTGTGGATGTTGGATTTGCCAGGCGGTTCCAGGCAGACTTCTACTACAAGTTGAAGTTAACCTCGTGCCTTAGCACTGTTACATGTATATTTACGCACCAGACCCCTCACATTAAATTAACAACTTGTGGATGTTGGATTTGCCGGCGGTTCCTAGAAGACTTCTACAACAAGTTGAATTTAACCTCGTGTCTAGGCGCGGTTACTGTTTTCTATTTACTGTAAATTTAGGCATGTTCATTCTTTCAAGTTTTACTGTAATCTATATTTTGCATGTCATACTTAATATCATATTAAGTCCATTATCCTATTTTCATGTCGCATGTTCTTCCTAACATGTAATTAACTTCAATCTAAAATAATAACATGTAACTATCAATCATGTAACTATTCTCATTTAATTTAACATGTAATTGTACCAATTCTTATAGTTAAGGGTTCAAGTACATAATATGCCACAAATTAACATGTAATATTCCAATTTCCCTGTAACTTAACTTATAATATCAAATTAACAAGTTATTAAAACATGCATGTATACAACAGTACTAGTTTCCACATATTTTAATAGGTTTATCCTTTTCAACATATTAACATTTCAACGCATCAAATTAACAATTCAAAAATTATATTAACATTTTGGAAGATTTACATTGTATGTTGACGGGGAATGTCAAGCGATAAATATAACATTATCAAGAATGATATAACTTAAATCCACTCAACTAATTTGCTTTCCAAATCTTGAATCTGGTCCAGATCTAGTACTCCATGATCCTCTTAACTGAATCTAAAACCTAGCAAATCCACAATTCTTACTAAAATAAAATGGGAAGAAAGAGGAGAAAATTCAAATAGATCAGATCTAATAAATTACCTTACTTCGAATAGAATTCCGAACACCTTCTTTATTAATTTAAATCCTTTTCCTCCAGATCTTAAATCAGAATTTTCCTAAACTAATTATCTTATTTTTCTAAAGAGATTTGAGGAGGAAGAAGAATGATAGAGCTTAGGCGGCTTATCAGAATGTGAGATTTAGGCTAGGCTCTACTAGCATATTTATAGGTGTTCAGAATCTTATCGTACACGCAGCGCTGAGTCAGCATCGAACTTGGTTAAGAAAACAGTCCAGATTCATTGATGAATCTACCCAGATCTGGGGTGGGTCGACCCCTTGGTGGACCCCTGTAGGTGGATCGACCCCTACGTCGACCCCCTATGTGGGTCCCGCAAGCTGTTTTGGTCCAAAAGTTTTATTTTTGAACGTTTGAATTTCTGGAATTTGTTTTAAGCATTATATTTGTATATAATCTCCTTATATGTATACAAATCTTCTAATGACCATTTACGCGTATATATATACACACAACTTTTATTTCGTTTTCAAAATTCAAACGGTGTTTTGCCGTTATTTACTCCTGAACATATTTCTTTGATTGCAGCCTTATTTTGTACTTTTCTGTTGTGTGTGTATATATATATATATATATATTTCTGTACATACATACATGTATATATTCTCATATACATATATTTTTCTTTACTTCCTTATATGTATATTTTTTCTTATATGTGTGTTTATACGTATTTTCTCTTATGAACATGTGTTACTTTAGTCGTTCCCATAGAAAAAATTACGATGCCGACGAGAATCGAACTTTGTACCTCTTGCATGAAAGCCACATGCTCTAACCAAATGGACTACTAAGGCTATTGTTAACAAGGCTTAAAACAATGATGGTCACTATTCTTTTCTTATTCCTCTTTTCCATTTACACTATTGCACGTAACCTTATCACTTTGCATGCATCTTTCTCTTTTATTTTTATTTTATTATTAATGCATAGTATTTGTAAATCATTGCATGCAACATATTACACTGCATGCAACTGATTTCTTCTTTCTATTAACGTATGCTTTGTATTTTTATTTGCATTAGTCTTTTCTTCTTTTTCAGTGCATATATTTATTTCATGCAATCATATATTATCTTTATTTTATTCTTCTTTTATAAATTTATGTCTATGCATACATATACACATATGCACAATTAAATATTTAATTGTCATAAAATGCGGGGTGTTACACTGTTGCTTTGTTCTTGTGTGTTGTCATTTTGAATAAAATTTATCAACAGATTATCAGAATCTTGTCCTTCCATAGCAAGCCCACATGCTCCTGGCAACATTGATTTCAGGGTTGGTTCTAATGTATTTTTCTCATCATTTTGTATAATCACACTATCATGCACAAAGTACACAAAACCTCTAGCATTTGCATTGTTATCATATGACTTGTCCATAATCTGGGATTTTTCAACATTGGTATTCATGCAAACATGCTCCTTTATTTAATTATTTTGCCTTCCTTTCTCCAAAGAATTAGCAACACCTCTATCATCATTTGGTTTGTTAACAATGCTTTCTCTACTTCCTTTACTGTGTGACACACTCAAGTATTTATGTCCTTCACTTTGCATATTCAAAATGTCAATGCTGTTGTTTATTGAAGTCCTCCTTTGCTGTTTCATTCGAAACTAAATCGAACATTGCTGGAGTCATTCACATTTGTGTTAAATTTTTAGGTAACCTCTTGTTTTTCATGTTCATTCATCTCTGCTATCTCCCCTTCTTCAATAGAGCTCTCCTCTTGATTAGAAGTAGTTTATTTCCTCTTCTGCCACTGCATCCTTAAATGATTTGGCAAGATATCACCCAATGTACTCTTTCTCCTTGCGTTTTAAAATGTTACATTCTTCTTGTGTCTCTCAACCTTTTGTCATGGCTGTGTTTTGGTAGCTGCAACTCTATTTTGTTTAGACTACTCTTGTCTTTTCACATTGTATTCATATACCTTTGCTCTATATCCACATCAGATGTTGAACTAACAAATTTAGCAGTTCGATTTCCTTTGGAATTTACCTAACTATCTGCTTTGTCATATCTACTCTCATTTTGCTTGCTTCTCTTCTTAGTATTGCCTTCACATCCTTGCATATTATGACTGAACACCTTGCATGAAACACACACAAGAGGCTTCCAAAGGTAAGTTACCTTAATTCTCTACTTACCTCCATCTGGTGCCTTAACCAGAAAATCATCACCTAATTCAGTATCAGGCTTCAATTCAATAAGGCACTTTGCATAGTGTAATCTCTCAAGACTCACTGTCATTTCATCTAGATAAATAAGTCTTCCAAGCCTGCACGTAAGCCAATTAATACCTGTATGTGACCATGAAAACAACGGGGTATTCGAAAATTGAACCCACACTGGAACCTCCTTCACAAATCCACATACATTTGTAACTTTCAGATCATATGGTTTAATGATAAACAACTTATTTTTCATCAGAAAGGGGTCACCTATTCAAACTTTTTGCCTATCTTCAGCATTGGTCATTTGAAAAAGGAAAAGATAGCCATCTGATTTTACTTTCAGCGAACCCTTCGACTTCCATAATGATGTTATTTTCTAAACAACAGTCGTAAAAGAGAGGGGATCATCCAAGAAAAAACCAACTAATGCATCCTTCCATACTTGTGTTCTAGCATCAACAATGTCATATGCATACTCCATACAATCATTATAGAAGGTAAGGTACATCCCAATGGTTTCATAACTCCCAGCTTTACGCGGTAAGTGTTGGAACATTGATGCCCATCGGTTTTGGCGGTTTGGCATGGAAGTTGCTTGCAGAAAAGCCTCTGAGGTGAAGGTTGTTATGGGAGGGTTTAGAGGTGGTTGTGGTAAGGCAGTAGAAGCAAAAGAGGAGGGATTCGAAGGAGCAGGAGGTGGTAGAGGATCGGGAGGGGGTGCGTTGTTTTGAGCAGAAACTGAAATAAAGAGGAGTCGTCGGAGAGGAAGAGAGAGCTTCCACGGAAATGACCGTTGGAAATTTTTTGGGTCAAAAGGTTCTGATGGCATCTATACTTTAAAAAAAATTGTTTAATTGTTTTTACACTTGTTCACTCTTGACTGGAATATTTTGCCACTTGTTAAGCTGGCCAGAAATTGAAGACACCTGTTATATTTGTGATAAAGAGTTCACACGTGTCCACGTTAAATTTGATCCTTTGTTCCCTTTTATTCCCTTACCATCTCTCTCTTTTTCTTTTCTTTTTATTTTTTCGTTCGCCCTCTCTTTCTTCCTGCAGCCGAAATGAACCCCCTTTCCCCAAATCAACAAAACATCCCAAAACAAAATCCATGGCCTCCTGTAAAAATTCGCATTCTCCTCCTAAATCCATCTCCTCGTTTCTTAAACTCTCAAGCACCAAACGACCCCCATCATCCACTTAGAAGCCAAATCCTTTAGTGCTTGAAACCCTAACTCTACCGCATCAGAAATCGAAATCGATGGCCACCGCCTGACTTAGTTTTTTTCACTCCACCGCTTGTGTCGATCGCCTGAACCATCCATCTTCGACCGAATCGCTCAATCCAAAAATCAAGCCGCTCGCTTCCCTTAAGCCACTATCGTCGGCAGTGACATTCTCCACCACTGCTCGAGCTCCACCTCTGTGCCACGCATGACCAAAACTGCCTTTCCTCTGAGCCTTTGCTTCCTTTTCAAAGTTTGGAGCCCAAAACCAGTCCAGACTCGAAGTCCGCTCCTCCCTTTATCTTGGACAGCCCACCCTTCAATCATCAGACCTATCCCCGCTGTCTGCACTGTTCGCACTGACCATGAAGCTCTCCTCCTCCATCCATTGTCACATTGTTATCACCTGCTTCTTTTTCCTTGTTGATCCAAAGTATGTTTACCTTACGATTAAATTCGTTTTTAAGTCTCTTAACTTCAACGTAATACTGAGTATAGAATAGGAATTTGGTTGATTTGTGGATTTGGTAACCATGTTGCCACTGTGTTTGGAGCCTATCAACCTATTTGTATTTGCGTGTTTGTTATTTTATGCTTTCTGTATACATTTGATGGGTATAACAATTTTGAAACATGGTGGCATTCCCTTTCCATACATACACATACCTGGTATATTATTATCTGCCCGATAATATGAATTTCGAAATGTGTAATATTTTAGTGTAAACGTTGCCTTCATCTACTTTAGACTGCCTTATTCTTGTTTGCTTGTGCTTGATGTGAGACTATATGTACACCATGCCTTATCGCTCACCCTTACCCATGTAAACTGGATTGTATATATATATTTTATGTTGAACATATAAACTAGAAATAGTATAAAAATATGCATGAACTCTTGACAGTACATATTACGTGCCTGTAAGTGTGCTGTATAAGATGAAGTGAATGTTGACTTTTACTAACACGCTTAAATCTGCAGAGCGGGCTTGAAATTTCCTGCACTCACATTTTCTATATAGATGGGTTTATTTGAAATGGCTTATAGTTAAAAATAATACATACCTTGTTGCCTTGTTGTAAACTGAAACTTATGCCTGGTTTTACCCATTGCCTTGTTGACACTGAATATACTCACAAATTTATTTCACACGCCCTTGAATTTTACCATGCGGCCCTTGCCCTGTCATTCTTTGTTATGCATTGTAGACAATGGTTCCTTACTTCTTGGCACACCTCATGTGTCAGATGGGTTTGTTGTAGCCTCTTTTTGGGTAATGCGTACACACACTCATGCATGGGGAAAAAGATAAAGAGTGTAATGCTTGTACTTTTAATTCTAGAACCATCATATATGCGTATTATGTTGCACTAGAATATCTATACTAGCTGAATATTAAAGCCTTTGAATTGTTACCCTGACCTGACTTTTAAGATGATACGAATCTCATTTAGATTGCTTATAGTTGCATGCCTTGATAATTTCTAATGAACTAATTCGTGAATTCTTTTTGTGCGTGTGTATTCATTTTGTTAATACCCTAGTTCATTTTACTATGGGACACGAGAGAAATTTCTAATATTTGATGCCTCGCTGTGAGTATGGGTCTACATAATTTATCATACAATTTCTATCCATATTTTTTTATTCTAGAAATGGAAGATGTAATTTTGACACTACTGTTACATCCAAACTTATATAACTTGGTTATATTAACTTGCCTCAATCAGCATCTCTATTTAACTTAAGACTTGTGAATTTATCTACACCATGTTGCCTACGCATATTTATCTCCCCTTTGCTAAATGCATGGAACAAGTATTTTGTGGTTAAAGTCATGGCTATTAACGTTAAAATCTTGGTTAGGATTAACTATTTTATTTTAGCAATATATTGACATTAACTTACTTGAAATATGTTTAATCCCGACTCGAGTGTCTTATGTTTTTGCATGAAACGCTCGGGTCAGATACGAGTATTGCTGTAATAACCCGGAAAATCTGGGCCAGTTTAAAATTTTTATTTTGGCAATTTTAGCGAATTCTGGATATTTAAAATGAATTATTTTAAATAATATCGGCGAGAAATTTATTTTGAATAGAATTCGACGTATATATTATATACGCCGTCGTTAGAATATAAATAATTATATATAATTATAAATAGAATTAAAAATGGCGCGGTAGTTCGATAATTCGATTTCAAACTTCAATTGAGCATACCGGGTGCAAAACAATCCGGATTTTAGTGAAACCAAAAACATTAGGATCTAATTGAGGATATCTTTCCAACGAATCCGAAAAATCGAAATTTCCTAACGGGAATCAAAAGATATGTCCAGTTGAAAATTCTGAATAGTCGCTATGGAATTCAGGCCCTTAAAAATGGAAATTTTGCAAATGACCTCGGATTTCGACGAAACCAGTTTTGTTGGGTCCGTGGTGTCAAGTTATTGCTAGGTTTTAAATTTCATAATTTTTCGAATCAATATGTGAGCGTGGCAAAGGAAAACGCGTTTGACCAGTTTCAGTTGATTTTAATCGACTGGAAATTGGCCATTTTTCTAACGGTCTCAGAATTCGACGAAACTAGTTTTGTTAGGACCGTATCGTCAATACGAAGCTAGAAAATATTTTTCTGGAATTTTTCGAGTTAGTATGCGACCCCGGTAATTTGAAATGTACGTTTAAAATTCAGTATAATGATTTAAATGTAAATTGAATGGAAACTGATCGAAACGATCGAATCAGCCTGTGATATATATCCCGTTGTGTTCGAAATGGGGGTAATTAGCTAGGGGCGACAGTCGTTGGGTTTGAATGGTAGTTCATATGCAAAAACAAAATAAAAAGGAATAAAATATTATAAAAATTAATATAAATATCAACCTTTCTCCCTAAAACCTAGTCAAAATGGTCAACGCCCCCTATCAGCCGCTCTTCATCGTGTTCGACGACCGAAATCGCTCCAGATTTCAAATCAAAAATTCATCCAATCCCCTCAAAATTAATCCAACGTGATAAATGAAAATCGAAGCGCCCCCGGAGATCATCACCTTCAACGGAGGTGATCGCGAAGCACGTTTTCTGGTGGCGGAAATCTCCATTGGAATCGGCGGACTTCGGAGGAGGTTTTAGCTTCAGGGGGGACTTCGAGCTGAGCGCGCCGCCTGGCATGGGAAGAGGGAAGAACGGCCGATGATGTGGTGACCTTGGATCAACGTCCAGCGCCTCGACAGTGGAGCAATAACGAACCCTAGCCTCTGAGCCTCAGTTCGACGAGTATTTCAGTTCAGACTGAAGAGAAAGGTGATTTTATTTTCATTTCTATTTATGATATAAAACATTGTAAAAAAATCAGAAATGTATATAATGTTTGAAACAAAGATAAGATTTCAAAATAAATTTACATTGATTAATTTTCTGTTTTTAAATATATAATTAGCAATGTTTTAAAAATATAAAATACCTTTTGTTTTTAAAATATAAACATAGAAATAGTGAAAATAAAAATAGGATTTTTATATATTGAACTTCGAAATAAAAATATTCTTGTTTTAAATGTGTTTTCAAAGAAAAAAATTGAATTGTTTTCAAAGGCAAAATAGAAATTAGCAAATGTTTTGTAATGTAAATAGCTTGATTTTGGAAATAGATATACATTGGTTTTAAAATATAAAATAAGAATAGTTTTAAAAATAAAAAGGGGAATATAATAGATTTTTAAAAATAGAAATATACCTTGTTTTAGAATACAATTGCTTTGAAAATAAATATGTTTTAAAATAAAAATTAACTTTGTCTTGGAAGGGAAAATCAATGTTGTTTTTAAAAATAAAAATAGCTTTGGTTTTCAAAATAAAAATAGAATGCTTTTAATAAAAATATGATTTTTGGCATAGAAAAGAATACGATTTTTTTTTTTATACTTTCATATAGAAAGAAGGGATTTTGAGAAAAAGATTTGATTGTTAACTATAAAAAGATTTGATCTTTATAGTATAGAAGTATTAAAAAATATAATTTTTATATTATACAAAGGTTAAAAGTATAATTTTTATAGTTTAGAAAGGATAAAAATTTGATTTTTGATTTATAGAAGAAATAAAAATGTGATTTTTATATATTGAACATCGAAGTAAAAATGTGATTTTTATATATTGAATAGCATAATAAAAATTCGATTTTTATATATTGAATAGCGTAGTGAAAATTCAATTTTTATATATGTAGTGGCTACGGGCAACGAAGATGCGATAGCGATGAAGATTTCTATCAATGAAGTGCCGTGGAGCTAGGATAGCTATATGTGAGAATTTCTCACCTTTCAATTTCTTTTCTAGTTTTATATATATATACTAGGATGCAGACGGTGCTTAGTAGCACCCGACACAATCGTCCACAGACCATGGACTTGTTTGTTTGGTTGCATAAATTAGTTTGATGATTTGATTTGAATTTGATTATTTGGTGAATTTGATTGATATGTGAATGGCGTGGGCTTTCACTAGACCGGGGATAAGGCTAGGCCTTGTCCCGTTTCTAGTATCGTGCCGTTATGCCGCCGAAATTTTCTAAAATATGTTAGAAAAATAAAAATATCATTTTATTGAATAAATGAATTGAATAGAAATTCATATGTTGAGATAAAATATTTTCTCGTTAAAAATATAATTTTTAACGTGGAAATAAAATAAGATAAAATATTCATTTACAAACCGGACGGTTTGTTTATGTACACCTATTTGAATGACATTGATTGGGACGATAAATTTTACACATCGCCCAACTGCACAAATAAAATATTTGTTTGATTGTTTGAAACCCCACACGGGTGTTGGGATGAAATATGAAGTTCACTCATCCTAATTGATTAAATATGTCGATCGATTGATTGACAGGCTGTTATAAGCGTTAGATATCTATATTTGATGCTTATACAGTGTAGTGCACTTTGGTTGATGGTTGATTATTTTTCAATGCTATTATATACATGTGTTGTATGAAAATCCATATAATTAACTTTATATGGTAATTGATTGGGCCTCATTCCAATGTAGAAAATAAAGAACAATATAAAATAAAGGTTCATGTGTTGACAGTACTCATCCATTGAGATTGGTCATGTGTTGAACGAAATATTTTAATAATAAAGTTTATATCTTTATCTTTATAAAATAAAGGTTCATGTGTTGACTGTACTCATCCGTTGAGATTAGTCATGTGTTGAACGAAATATTTTAATAATAAAATTTACATATTTATCATATATAGAATTAGAAATCAACTGGAAAATAGATGAGATGAGTGGTCTCCTGGATATTGATCTGATGTTGGTTTCGGCCTTCGGGGTTAATATTCAGGAAATTGTTCTCTTACTAATTTACAGTTGAAGTCTAATTTTATATCAAACGATAGATACCTTGATTTTTATAAAATATATTAAATAGCAAAAATAGTCACACGTGGACAGTACTCATTCGTTGAGATTAGTCGTGTGTTGACAAAAATAAATATTCATTTGTTGAATGGAATATTTGAAAATAGAAATATATGAAGCCGTGTTGATTAGATTGACGCCATTTTAACGTGAACGATATTTATATCGATTTTACTCATTTTGAAATAAATTGAATATATAACGATTTCGAAATGAATTGAATATATAACGATTTCGAAATGAATTGAATATATAACGATTTCGAAATGAATTGAATATATAACGATTTCGAAATGAATTGAATATATAACGATTTCGAAATGAATTGAATATATAACGATTTCGAAATGGATTGAATATATAACGATTTCGAAATGGATTGAATATATAACGATTTCGAAATGGATTGAATAGAAAACTAATTTGAATTGAATCGATTAGAAAACTAATTTGAGTTGAATCGAATAGAAAACGACTTTGAAATTGAATTGAATCGAAAACGAATTCAAATTTAATAGAAAGCGAATTGAAATGAATTCAAATTGAATTGAAATTTGAATTGAATAGAAATGAATTTTAAACGAAATTATAAAGAAGAATTCAATTTTTCTTTGAATTGAAATGGAGGTTAAAATCGTTTTTGAAATAAATTCAAAACTATTTATATAATCCGTTTTAAATAAAATCGACGAAATATATATTATATATATTATATATATAATATGATGGCCTGAATAGAACGCGCCGCGCCGCGGCAGTTCATAAATTTCGACCATTTATTTCAAACGGACATTACGGGAGATTCGACCGTCGGATTCTCCTAAAACCGGAACCGTTGGGTTCGTATCGAAAAGAGCTTTCTAACGAATATTAGAAATTAGAAATTTAACGGTTGGATTTGGAGATACGTCCAAATCAAATTCGAAAAAGGTCGTTGTAAGTGCAGTTCGATGACCGTTGATGGAAATCGACTGTACGGGCCTTGATAAAATTATTAAAAATATCAATAATTTGTGTAAAATCATAAGAAATGATTTAGAAAGATTTGGGATGAAAAACTCCATATTGGAAAAGATAAAAATGAGTTTTTATCGAAATGAACTAGTTTTGAACTAAATTTAAAACCCAATTATTTTTAAATAAATGAATTAGATTTAAAAAGGGGTTTTAAATAATCGGAATTTCTAATATATTTGATTGAATTGGAAATGGGTTTATCGTGAACAGTGTTTTAAATAACACTAGTTCTTTAACCCGATAACAAATAGAATGTGATTTGGGTTTGTCGTGAACTGTGTTTTAAATAACACCTAGTTCTTTAACCCAGTAAAAGGAGTTCTAACGAATCTGCAATTAGATTGAAATGTGAATCTATAATCTAAATTATCAAATTTAGAAATGAGCGGGAATGGAGTATTACCAGTTTTGCTCCAAAGCGATAGTTAAATCTTTAATTAGATTTGAACGTGAAATGGTAATTAATTTTACCGATAACACCACGGTGTTAGATATGGAGTATTACCAGTTTTGCTTCATGGGATGAATAGGTTGGGATTGGGAAATAAAATAAATAATTACTTCGTTACGGTTCGCTAATCTCGACTAGTTGGAAAAACCATAATTTGGTTTTAAATGACATCCAAAGGAAGATTACAGGATAAATTTTAAAGAATTTATCTTGGATAAAATTAATGGGAACCTTTCCCTAAGAATGTGGAATTTAGAAACTAGCTGTAGGTTGGCTAAGAAGAATGGTTTCCTGGGTATTGATCTGATGTTGGTTTCGGCCTTCGGGGTTAATGTTTGGGAAATTGTTCTCTTGCTAATTTGCGGTTAGTGACTAATGAATTGGAATGAGGCGTATGTTGTGTTTGTGTAACATTTGTTTTCAATATACGCGGGTTGTTCGGAAAGACCGGGTTTACACCCATTCTGAATAACCGATTCGACAATATGTCGAAGATGAAGACGTTGGTCGAAGACCGGAAGTCTTCACATCGTTTGGATAATTACTGACGATCCTGATTGGGCTGTACACCCAAGAGGATGGAAATAGTTGGTGGTCGTCCAGACGTACTTGGAGACGGATGGATATGCGAGGAAAGTGCCTCCGGTTTCGTTCTGACCCAGAACGAACTTGTAAATGGATTGTGTGTCTGACATTGGATTTTATTCTATGTTGATTGATTTCTGTTAAATATATATCTGTTTGGCGGCGGAGAATTTATTCTCTTGCTTAACGCCCTTCTCTGAGACGTACGAGCTTAGAGGTTATATATCGATAGATATCAATCGCATGGCATGAATTGCCTGTGTGGCACGCTAAGATGCAATGATCAAGGCTTCTGTTGAAAAGCAAAGTCTTGTGGTTGATGATCAAAGCACGCCTACGTGGCAGCTTTGTGTATAACGTGTATTCGCGAACCTCACACCTCGGTATGAGTTAAAAACGGGATACGGACTGCTGGGAGAGCACGGCGTTTCTTTCTAGCTTTGGTGGTGTCAGTGACTTACCAGCCCTGACATTTATATACTTTTCACCTTTGTGGTTGTTGGAATGAGGCGCCTCGATTATAGGTCTGTAAGGACCGGGAAACGTGTGTTCAGGCATAATTAATCCTCTAACGTAAGTGAGGACCGGCCCAGCCGCATCCAGGGTTGCCCAGAGTGCGTAACCCGGAGGCATTTGCTAGAGTGTCTCGAACGCGGAGAGGATCTTGCCCCTTGCCTCGACTCATGACGGAAATCCAATTTCCAATACGAGATATTTCGGTTTTAATTGTAGAACTAGTATGGCGACATAGTAGATGGTAGCTATGCCGCCTATGATTGATATTTATGATTGAAAATGTTTTGACACTATACACTTATTATAGTATCAAATGATTTGTTTTAAACGTACCAAGCATGTTTGGCTATTATAAGGGAAAACCCTATCCTCCGGCTTGCGTTGCATTGTGTGATGGGACCTGGGTCTTATAATAGCTTCATTTTTCGAAAAAGCATTGCGTTGTTTATTCTATGCACTGGTGTTCTTGGGAGGAAACCCGTTCCGTGTTATACGGCGGGTCCCTTGAATTACTCTCTTTTAAAGTAAAGCTTTAAATAACTGTTTTAGTTCTCACACCAGTCACATGACTGACCTGGAGTTTATTGTTTTAACCTAAACTCTGGGTGCCCCTATTTTCCGCACGGGCAGCTAGTAGTTTTGGTTTTGCAGATTTATATTCACAGGATCCTGGTTTACAGCTGGAATGATATCCGGAAAGCTCTGTATCCGTATATCACCTTCAGTTGCGCTTTGTATTATTTTCCGCTGCTATGTCATTTATTGTAATCTCTGATAATTTATCGAATGTAATTTATTCATTTATACTCTGTATATTCTTGTATCTGATGGAATTGTTGTAATAACAATGAAATGTTCTTCCGTATGTGTCCTGATTTGTCCTGTTCTCAAACGTTCAGGGGTTTCGAACGGTCTAGATCGGTTTAACGACTGATTCGGATCGAGCGAAATTCACGGCCGTCACATTTGGTATCAGAGCTTTGGTTTACAGAGCTCGAGAACAAGACACATTAGAACCATACGAAAGAATTCATCAGATATTGGATTAGTAATATCCAATTAGAATGACTCGTTAGAGATAGGGTCAGTAGTATCCTAGAACGAGTGTGAAGAGTATATTTTTCAAATGAAAACAATTTTGTTTTGAAAATTTAAACCATTTTATACGTATTTGATTATTTATTTATTTTGAATATGGACAATCTAGTATATAAAGGTTTTGCATATACGCGTCATGAACGTATATTCGAAGTTTTAATATACTGGATAGATATGGAATCACACTCTAGACACCCGGAGATGATTCTGATGATTGATATATCATGATCAGAATTTGTGTTCGTGTTTCGAAGGTGTGATTTCTATATACTTCCATTTGACTTGTGTGAGAACCAAAACTTATACAGTTAGAACACATTGTTGTGAATTGGCATCAAAAACATGATTTTTTGTATAGATATCAAATTTTATGGATTTGAAACTCTAATTCACTAATTGATTGATGTTTGTGTTGTTTTCCTATTTGTTTGCTAATCTTGAACCATTATGCCTAATAGCACCAAATATTGGATTATATTGAAAATTGGTCGCATTTGCTTGCATATACATATACTTACATTGAACAGGTCATAGCAAGGAGGCTAGAGCCGAAGAATAAAATTTGTTTGCCCGACAAATAGGTACATGTTTACTACATAATTTACTGTTTTGTTTGGGTGATGATGATTTTATGAGCCTATTGGCTAGCCGCTTGGCTTTTTCTTTTTCTTTTTGAGATTAGAAGGACCGGGGAAGCTATTTGAAATTCCCCGATGCTCCCGGTGCAGGGGAGGTTATGGCGAAATTTTTCGAAAATTTAGGGTGTTAGCCAAATTTTTGAAAATATGAAAATTCTCAGAAACTGAAAAGTTGGAGAATGGAAGCCAGATCGAACGTAGAGCTGATTAATCAAACCACTTTCGAATTTGTTCCTTTTCGGGGACGAAAAGTTTTAAGTGGGGGAGATTGTAATAACCCGGAAAATCTGGGCCAGTTTAAAAATTTTATTTTGGCAATTTTAGCGAATTCTGGATATTTAAAATGAATTATTTTAAATAATATCGGCGAGAAATTTATTTTGAATAGAATTCGACGTATATATTATATACGCCGTCGTTAGAATATAAATAATTATATATAATTATAAATAGAATTAAAAATGGCGCGGTAGTTCGATAATTCGATTTCAAACTTCAATTGAGCATACCGGGTGCAAAACAATCCGGATTTTAGTGAAACCAAAAACATTAGGATCTAATTGAGGATATCTTTCCAACGAATCCGAAAAATCGAAATTTCCTAACGGGAATCAAAAGATATGTCCAGTTGAAAATTCTGAATAGTCGCTATGGAATTCAGGCCCTTAAAAATGGAAATTTTGCAAATGACCTCGGATTTCGACGAAACCAGTTTTGTTGGGTCCGTGGTGTCAAGTTATTGCTAGGTTTTAAATTTCATAATTTTTCGAATCAATATGTGAGCGTGGCAAAGGAAAACGCGTTTGACCAGTTTCAGTTGATTTTAATCGACTGGAAATTGGCCATTTTTCTAACGGTCTCAGAATTTGACGAAACTAGTTTTGTTAGGACCGTATCGTCAATACGAAGCTAGAAAATATTTTTCTGGAATTTTTCGAGTTAGTATGCGACCCCGGTAATTTGAAATGTACGTTTAAAATTCAGTATAATGATTTAAATGTAAATTGAATGGAAACTGATCGAAACGATCGAATCAGCCTGTGATATATATCCCGTTGTGTTCGAAATGGGGGTAATTAGCTGGGGGCGACAGTCGTTGGGTTTGAATGGTAGTTCATATGCAAAAACAAAATAAAAAGGAATAAAATATTATAAAAATTAATATAAATATCAACCTTTCTCCCTAAAACCTAGTCAAAATGGTCAACGCCCCCTATCAGCCGCTCTTCATCGTGTTCGACGACCGAAATCGCTCCAGATTTCAAATCAAAAATTCATCCAATCCCCTCAAAATTAATCCAACGTGATAAATGAAAATCGAAGCGCCCCCGGAGATCATCACCTTCAACGGAGGTGATCGCGAAGCACGTTTTCTGGTGGCGGAAATCTCCATTGGAATCGGCGGACTTCGGAGGAGGTTTTAGCTTCAGGGGGGACTTCGAGCTGAGCACGCCGCCTGGCATGGGAAGAGGGAAGAACGGCCGATGATGTGGTGACCTTGGATCAACGTCCAGCGCCTCGACAGTGGAGCAATAACGAACCCTAGCCTCTGAGCCTCAGTTCGACGAGTATTTCAGTTCAGACTGAAGAGAAAGGTGATTTTATTTTCATTTCTATTTATGATATAAAACATTGTAAAAAAATCAGAAATGTATATAATGTTTGAAACAAAGATAAGATTTCAAAATAAATTTACATTGATTAATTTTCTGTTTTTAAAAATATAATTAGCAATGTTTTAAAAATATAAAATACCTTTTGTTTTTAAAATATAAACATAGAAATAGCGAAAATAAAAATAGGATTTTTATATATTGAACTTCGAAATAAAAATATTCTTGTTTTAAATGTGTTTTCAAAGAAAAAAATTGAATTGTTTTCAAAGGCAAAATAGAAATTAGCAAATGTTTTGTAATGTAAATAGCTTGATTTTGGAAATAGATATACATTGGTTTTAAAATATAAAATAAGAATAGTTTTAAAAATAAAAAGGGGAATATAATAGATTTTTAAAAATAGAAATATACCTTGTTTTAGAATACAATTGCTTTGAAAATAAATATGTTTTAAAATAAAAATTAACTTTGTCTTGGAAGGGAAAATCAATGTTGTTTTTAAAAATAAAAATAGCTTTGGTTTTCAAAATAAAAATAGAATGCTTTTAATAAAAATATGATTTTTGGCATAGAAAAGAATACGATTTTTTTTTATATACTTTCATATAGAAAGAAGGGATTTTGAGAAAAAGATTTGATTGTTAACTATAAAAAGATTTGATCTTTATAGTATAGAAGTATTAAAAAATATAATTTTTATATTATACAAAGGTTAAAAGTATAATTTTTCTAGTTTAGAAAGGATAAAAATTTGATTTTTGATTTATAGAAGAAATAAAAATGTGATTTTTATATATTGAACATCGAAGTAAAAATGTGATTTTTATATATTGAATAGCATAATAAAAATTCGATTTTTATATATTGAATAGCGTAGTGAAAATTCAATTTTTATATATGTAGTGGCTACGGGCAACGAAGATGCGATAGCGATGAAGATTTCTATCAATGAAGTGCCGTGGAGCTAGGATAGCTATATGTGAGAATTTCTCACCTTTCAATTTCTTTTCTAGTTTTATATATATATACTAGGATGCAGACGGTGCTTAGTAGCACCCGACACAATCGTCCACAGACCATGGACTTGTTTGTTTGGTTGCATAAATTAGTTTGATGATTTGATTTGAATTTGATTGTTTGGTGAATTTGATTGATATGTGAATGGCGTGGGCCTTCACTAGACCGGGGATAAGGCTAGGCCTTGTCCCGTTTCTAGTATCGTGCCGTTATGCCGCCGAAATTTTCTAAAATATGTTAGAAAAATAAAAATATCATTTTATTGAATAAATGAATTGAATAGAAATTCATATGTTGAGATAAAATATTTTCTCGTTAAAAATATATTTTTTAACGTGGAAATAAAATAAGATAAAATATTCATTTACAAACCGGACGGTTTGTTTATGTACACCTATTTGAATGACATTGATTGGGACGATAAATTTTACATATCGCCCAACTGCACAAATAAAATATTTGTTTGATTGTTTGAAACCCCACACGGGTGTTGGGATGAAATATGAAGTTCACTCATCCTAATTGATTAAATATGTCGATCGATTGATTGACAGGCTGTTATAAGCGTTAGATATCTATATTTGATGCTTATATAGTGTAGTGCACTTTGGTTGATGGTTGATTATTTCTCAATGCTATTATATACATGTGTTGTATGAAAATCCATATAATTAACTTTATATGGTAATTGATTGGGCCTCATTCCAATGTAGAAAATAAAGAACAATATAAAATAAAGGTTCATGTGTTGACAGTACTCATCCATTGAGATTGGTCATGTGTTGAACGAAATATTTTAATAATAAAGTTTATATCTTTATCTTTATAAAATAAAGGTTCATGTGTTGACTGTACTCATCCGTTGAGATTAGTCATGTGTTGAACGAAATATTTTAATAATAAAATTTACATCTTTATCATATATAGAATTAGAAATCAACTGGAAAATAGATGAGATGAGTGGTCTCCTGGATATTGATCTGATGTTGGTTTCGGCCTTCGGGGTTAATATTCAGGAAATTGTTCTCTTACTAATTTACAGTTGAAGTCTAATTTTATATCAAACGATAGATACCTTGATTTTTATAAAATATATTAAATAGCAAAAATAGTCACACGTGGACAGTACTCATTCGTTGAGATTAGTCGTGTGTTGACAAAAATAAATATTCATTTGTTGAATGGAATATTTGAAAATAGAAATATATGAAGCCGCGTTGATTAGATTGACGCCATTTTAACGTGAACGATATTTATATCGATTTTACTCATTTTGAAATAAATTGAATATATAACGATTTCGAAATGAATTGAATATATAACGATTTCGAAATGAATTGAATATATAACGATTTCGAAATGAATTGAATATATAACGATTTCGAAATGAATTGAATATATAACGATTTCGAAATGAATTGAATATATAACGATTTCGAAATGGATTGAATATATAACGATTTCGAAATGGATTGAATATATAACGATTTCGAAATGAATTGAATAGAAAACTAATTTGAATTGAATCGATTAGAAAACTAATTTGAGTTGAATCGAATAGAAAACGACTTTGAAATTGAATTGAATCGAAAACGAATTCAAATTTAATAGAAAGCGAATTGAAATGAATTCAAATTGAATTGAAATTTGAATTGAATAGAAATGAATTTTAAACGAAATTATAAAGAAGAATTCAATTTTTCTTTGAATTGAAATGGAGGTTAAAATCGTTTTTGAAATAAATTCAAAACTATTTATATAATCCGTTTTAAATAAAATCGACGAAATATATATTATATATATTATATATATAATATGATGGCCTGAATAGAACGCGCCGCGCCGCGGCAGTTCATAAATTTCGACCATTTATTTCAAATGGACATTACGGGAGATCCGACCGTCGGATTCTCCTAAAACCGGAACCGTTGGGTTCGTATCGAAAAGAGCTTTCTAAAGAATATTAGAAATTAGAAATTTAACGGTTGGATTTGGAGATACGTCCAAATCAAATTCGAAAAAGGTCGTTGTAAGTGCAGTTCGATGACCGTTGATGGAAATCGACTGTACGGGCCTTGATAAAATTATTAAAAATATCAATAATTTGTGTAAAATCATAAGAAATGATTTAGAAAGATTTGGGATGAAAAACTCCATATTGGAAAAGATAAAAATGAGTTTTTATCGAAATGAACTAGTTTTGAACTAAATTTAAAACCCAATTATTTTTAAATAAATGAATTAGATTTAAAAAGGGGTTTTAAATAATCGGAATTTCTAATATATTTGATTGAATTGGAAATGGGTTTATCGTGAACAGTGTTTTAAATAACACTAGTTCTTTAACCCGATAACAAATAGAATGTGATTTGGGTTTGTCGTGAACTGTGTTTTAAATAACACCTAGTTCTTTAACCCAGTAAAAGGAGTTCTAACGAATCTGCAATTAGATTGAAATGTGAATCTATAATCTAAATTATCAAATTTAGAAATGAGCGGGAATGGAGTATTACCAGTTTTGCTCCAAAGCGATAGTTAAATCTTTAATTAGATTTGAACGTGAAATGGTAATTAATTTTACCGATAACACCACGGTGTTAGATATGGAGTATTACCAGTTTTGCTTCATGGGATGAATAGGTTGGGATTGGGAAATAAAATAAATAATTACTTCGTTACGGTTCGCTAATCTCGACTAGTTGGAAAAACCATAATTTGGTTTTAAATGACATCCAAAGGAAGATTACAGGATAAATTTTAAAGAATTTATCTTGGATAAAATTAATGGGAACCTTTCCCTAAGAATGTGGAATTTAGAAACTAGCTGTAGGTTGGCTAAGAAGAATGGTTTCCTGGGTATTGATCTGATGTTGGTTTCGGCCTTCGGGGTTAATGTTTGGGAAATTGTTCTCTTGCTAATTTGCGGTTAGTGACTAATGAATTGGAATGAGGCGTATGTTGTGTTTGTGTAACATTTGTTTTCAATATACGCGGGTTGTGCGGAAAGACCGGGTTTACACCCATTCTGAATAACCGATTCGACAATATGTCGAAGATGAAGACGTTGGTCGAAGACCGGAAGTCTTCACATCGTTTGGATAATTACTGACGATCCTGATTGGGATGTACACCCAAGAGGATGGAAATAGTTGGTGGTCGTCCAGACGTACTTGGAGATGGATGGATATGCGAGGAAAGTGCCTCCGGTTTCGTTCTGACCCAGAACGAACTTGTAAATGGATTGTGTGTCTGACATTGGATTTTATTCTGTGTTGATTGATTTTTGTTAAATATATATCTGTTTGGCGGCGGAGAATTTATTCTCTTGCTTAACGCCCTTCTCTGAGACGTACGAGCTTAGAGGTTATATATCGATAGATATCAATCGCATGGCATGAATTGCCTGTGTGGCACGCTAAGATGCAATGATCAAGGCTTCTGTTGAAAAGCAAAGTCTTGTGGTTGATGATCAAAGCACGCCTACGTGGCAGCTTTGTGTATAACGTGTATTCGCGAACCTCACACCTCGGTATGAGTTAAAAACGGGATACGGACCGCTGGGAGAGCACGACGTTTCTTTCTAGCTTTGGTGGTGTCAGTGACTTACCAGCCCTGACATTTATATACTTTTCACCTTTGTGGTTGTTGGAATGAGGCGCCTCGATTATAGGTCTGTAAGGACCGGGAAACGTGTGTTCAGGCATAATTAATCCTCTAACGTAAGTGAGGACCGGCCCAGCCGCATCCAGGGTTGCCCAGAGTGCGTAACCCGGAGGCATTTGCTAGAGTGTCTCGAACGCGGAGAGGATCTTGCCCCTTGCCTCGACTCATGACGGAAATCCAATTTCCAATACGAGATATTTCGGTTTTAATTGTAGAACTAGTATGGCGACATAGTAGATGGTAGCTATGCCGCCTATGATTGATATTTATGATTGAAAATGTTTTGACACTATACACTTATTATAGTATCAAATGATTTGTTTTAAACGTACCAAGCATGTTTGGCTATTATAAGGGAAAACCCTATCCTCCGGCTTGCGTTGCATTGTGTGATGGGACCTGGGTCTTATAATAGCTTCATTTTTCGAAAAAGCATTGCGTTGTTTATTCTATGCACTGGTGTTCTTGGGAGGAAACCCGTTCCGTGTTATACGGCGTGGTCCCTTGAATTACTCTCTTTTAAAGTAAAGCTTTAAATAACTGTTTTAGTTCTCACACCAGTCACATGACTGACCTGGAGTTTATTGTTTTAACCTAAACTCTGGGTGCCCCTATTTTCCGCACGGGCAGCTAGTAGTTTTGGTTTTGCAGATTTATATTCACAGGATCCTGGTTTACAGCTGGAATGATATCCGGAAAGCTCTGTATCCGTATATCACCTTCAGTTGCGCTTTGTATTATTTTCCGCTGCTATGTCATTTATTGTAATCTCTGATAATTTATCGAATGTAATTTATTCATTTATACTCTGTATATTCTTGTATCTGATGGAATTGTTGTAATAACAATGAAATGTTCTTCCGTATGTGTCCTGATTTGTCCTGTTCTCAAACGTTCAGGGGTTTCGAACGGTCTAGATCGGTTTAACGACTGATTCGGATCGAGCGAAATTCACGGCCGTCACAATTGCGGATCTTAAGATTTCAGCAATCGAAGCTAGAAGCACGGGAAGACGCGACCGCTTATGTTCGTTCTTTCATTTTTATTTTAATTAAAATCAATGTATGTGTATTAATCTTCCGTTGTATAAAATAAAATGTTGTATTAACTCTGATATTTTTGTGATAAAAATTCCGTTGTGAGATATTATTCTGTACTTCTTTTTTGTAATTCTGTGTGTTTATTCTATTTAAACTCTGAAAGCTAAATAACAATCTATTGTTTTGAACGTTTCGAGTTGGTTTAATTACCGACTTGAAGCTGTCAAAAAGGCAGATCGTCATATGTGGTATCAGAGCTTTGGTTTGACAAAGCTTAGCTTATCGGGTTTAAAAGCTCATTAGAGATGGGATAGCGATATCCTAGAATGAGTGGAATTGTCACAAGAATCACTGTAGAGAGAGAAAGTGTGTGTATTTTGGAATATAAATTATTATAAAATTAAATAATTTGTTTTGAAAAGTGTAATTATGTTGAAATATACCTTATAATAAGAGTTTTTGAGTATCTTATTTGACGTCAAGGTTGGACTATAAAGTATGTAACGATTTTGAATATATGCCTTGCTAACGTATATACGAAGTCCAATACATACTAGATAGATATAGAATCACATTCTAGTCGCTTGAAGATAATTATGATGATGACTGCAACATCATCAGGCATTTATTTTCGAGTTTCGAAAATGGGATGGCTATATATTCCAATTGAAACATTGAGAAATACTTAAAACCGTTGATAAGCATTTGAAAATGTTTGGATTAATTCAAATAAAATGTTTTGATAAATTAACATGATCTGGAATAGATAAGCAAATTTTAAATAAGTGACTAAATTGAATATGCAAATGAATTAAGATGTAATAAGAGAGAAATTTGAATAGAATGAATATTTTGAAAACATAATATTATCCCATCGCTTGTTGTTGTGTTTTGCTATTCCTTGACATGTCGTCATCTTTTGCTTATCATTACCGATTCAAACCATTCGTGCTTGAATTTTTGAAACTGTTCAATTCTTATCTCTGAATCATTTGCCTTGCTTTGACAAATCTATGGACAAGTTGGATTTTGAAAAGAAATATTTATTTGAGAATTGGGTTCCCATTTTTTTTGAAATTAATTTTTAAATTAATATTTTGGAAATAGAACTAGTTTGTAATATGTATATACTATATCAGAGTAGCGCAGTGAAAGTGTGAAGATATTTTCAAATAAAATTGTTCAAGAGATTTTCTGACTATTTAAATAACGTAATATTTTTTTTCAAATGAGATTTGAATATTTGAAACTAAAATGAATAAAATCCTATATTATTTTGGAAATAAAAATTGAAAGGAAAGCTATATGACTTTATGAATCTCTTGCAAAATATTATCTTATGTATAACTATTGGAAATCTCATTTCAAGAATATTTCGAAATGATTTGAAATTTATTTTCATAAAGCTTGATATGTTTTAAAAATTGAAATGGTTATAAAGCCTATGATTTGGATATTTGCAAAGTTTGAATTTGTATAATACTCGATTCAAGTTAAATTGTATTGTAAATTGATTAAATTCTAATTTCCAATTATTGATTGAAATTGATTTTACAATTATTGAATGAAATTGATTTTCCAATTAATTGGAATGTTAAAATTAGTTTATAAAGTTTTTTATGAACAAAGAAGTTTAGACGGCTTGAATTATGAGATTTTGAAGAAAAAAAAACAATAATACTATTTGAAAGTATTTGTAAATTATTATTGCGAAATGTTTATGATTTTGGGATATGAAATGAAATGATTTGTAACTAAGACTCGAGTAACCCGTGACCAAAGAAAGGTATAACATGGGCGTAAACCCTTGATGATGCTATGCTCTGTAGTGTTTATCTATATCGATACAAGCGTAGGTCGTGCCTAGTGGCCATATCATTGGGAGAACCCTCTCGACTTGGGACATAAACATTGTTATGTCGTTTTATCGTAAAATATTTGAAATTTTCGAAATGATTTTGGTTTCGAAATCCTGAGGCAAGTATGATTCAATATGAAAAATGTAGTATTTCGAATGATTTGAAATTAAAACCAGGATCTTAGGTCGAAGGAATTATTTTGATTTCAAATTTTGATGAGATTTTGATAAAAGTAGGTTTGATGAGTTAATTTATAAGAAATTTCAAGTTTTAAATACTATTGTTATTTCGTTTGAACTAAATTTGGTAATGGTAAAATTTTGTTTTAAATATATGTATTATTTTTTGAATCTCTCCTTTTCGAGGACGAAAAGCCTTAAGGGGGGAGATTGTAACGAACCGGAATTTGGTATTTAAAATTATAGCATTGATTTAATTCAGTGTTAAAAAATTTATGTTTATACTTGGTTTTGAATTAATTTGTAAGTTTAAATTTAAATATTATATTTGAATCTGATAGTTTTGTTAAATTTTTAAACAATATTAATATCTTAAAACTAATTGAAGTATACTACTTGATAAATTAGAAATTTGATTTTTTTTATTTAGACATGAAATTTATTAATTTTATTTTAGATTTGAATTTGATTTTAAGTAACTAAAGTTTGAGATTTGGAATGTATAAATACCCATTATTGTTTGTATATACTAAGTATTATAAATGGTATTTATACTTGAAAAAAATGTTTAATTGTTTTTACATTTGTTCACTCTTGACTAATATATTTTGCCACTTGTTAGGCTGGCTGAAAACTAATGACACATGTTATATTTGTGCTGAGGAATTCACACTTGTCCACATTAAATTTGATCCTTCATTCCCATTTATTCCCTTATAATCTCTCTCTTTTTCAAATTTTTTCCTTTTCGTTCCCCCTCCTTTTCTTCCTGCAGCAGAAATGAATACCTTCCCCAAATCAACAAAACTTCCCAAAACAAAATCCATGGCCTCCTGGAAAAATTTGCATTCTCCTCCTTAATCCATCGATCCGTTTCTTTAACTTCCAAGCACCGAACCACCCCATCGTACACCTCGAATCCAAATCCTTCAGTGCTTGGAACACTAACTCCATCGCCTCACAAATCAAAATCGATGGCCACCTACTGACTTAGTTTTTTTTTCACTCCACCACCGGCGTTGATCGCCTGAACCATCCACCTCCAACTGAATCGCTCCACCCAAAAATCAAGCCACTTGCTTCCCTTAAACCACTGCCACCAACATTGACATTCGGCACCACCGTTCGAGCTCTGCCTCCATGCCACGCATGACCGAAGCCGCCTTTCCTCCTACCCTTCGCTTCCTTTTCAAAGTCTGGAGCTCGAAACCAGTCCATACTCGATGTTTGCTCCTCCCTTTAACTTGAACTGCCCCGCCTCGTCAATCACCAACCCTGTCACCGCTGTGTGCACCGTTCGCACTAGCCATGAAGCTCTCCACCTCCGTCATCACAGCATTGTCACCTGCTTCTTTTTCCCCGTTGAACCAAAGTAGTTTACATTACGATTAAATTCGTTTTCAAGTCTCTTAATTTCAACATTATACTGAGTATAAAATAGGATTTTGGTTGATTTGTGGATTTGGTAACCTTGCTGCCATTGTGTATTGAGCCTATCGACCTGTTTGTCTTTGCATGTTTGTTATTTTGTGCCTACTGTATGCATTTGATGGGTATATCAAATTTGAAACATGGTGGCATTCCCTTTCCATACAAACACATACCTACTATATTGTCTGCCTGATAATATGAAATTCGAAATGTGTAATATTTTTGTGCAAACACTGCCTTCATCTGCTTTAGACTTCCTTATTCTTGTTTGCTTGTGCTTGTTGTGAGATAATATGTACACCATGCCTTGTTGCTCAACCTTACCAGTGTAAACTAGATAGTATATATATTTTATGTTGAACATATAAACTAGTAGTAGTACAAAAATATGCATGAACTCTTAAAAGTACATATTACGTGCCTGGAAGTGTGTTATATAAGCTGAAGTGAATGCTTACTTTTATTAATACACTTAACTTCTGCAAAGTGGCCTTGAAATTTCCTGCACTCACATTTGCTATACAGATGAGTTTATTCGAAATTGCCTATAGTTAAAAATAATACATACCTTGTTGCCTTGTTGTAAACTGAAACTTATGCCTCGTTTTATCCATTGCTCTGTTGAACTAAGTGTACTCACCAATTTATTTCATACGCCCTTGAGTTTACCATGCGGTCCTTGGCCTTTCATTCTTGGTTATCCACTCTAGACAAGGTTTCCTTACTTCTTGGCACACCTTATGTGTCATATGGGTTTGCTGTAGCGTCTTTCTGGGTAATGAATACACACATTACACATGGGAAAAAAGATAAGTAGTGTAATGCTTGTACTTTTAATTCTGGAACCATCATATATGCATACTATTTTGCACTGGAATATCTATACTAGCTGAATATTAAAGCCTCCGAGTTGTTACCCAGACCTGACTTTCAAGGTGATATGGATCTCATTTAACTTGCTTATAGTTGCATGCCTTGATCATTTCTAATGAACTAATTCGTGAATTCCTATTGCGCGCGTGTATTCATTTTGTTAATACCCTGGTTCATTTTGCTATGAGACCCGTAGGAAATTTCCAATATTTGATGCTTCGGTGTGTGCATGGGTTTGCATAATTTATCATACAATTTATATCCATATTGTTTTATTCTAGAGATGGAAGGTGTAATTTTGACACTACTGTTGCATCCAGACTTATATAACTTGGTTATATTAACTTGCCTCAATCTGCATCTTTATTTAACTTAAGACTCTTGAATTTATCTACGCCATGTTGCTGCACATGCTTGTCTCCCCTTTTCTAAATGCATGGAACATGTATTTTATAGTTAAAGTCATGGCTATTAACGTACAATCTTGGTTAGGATAAACTATTTTATTTCAGCATTATGCTAACGTTAACTTACCTGAAATAAGTTTAATCCTAATTTGAGTGTTTTATGTTTTTGCATGAAATGCTCAGGTCAGATACGAGTGTTGCAGATCTTAAGATTTCAGCTATCGAAGCTAGAAGCACGTGAAGACGCGATCGCTTTGGTTCATTCTTTCACTTTTATTTTAATTAAAATCTATGTATGTATATTAATCTTCTTCTGTATAAAATAAACTGTTGTATTAACTTTGGTATTTCTATCATAAAAATTCCATTGTGAGATATTGTTTTGTACCTCAATATTGTAATTCTATGTGTTTTTCTGTTTAAAATCTGTAAGCTAAATAACAATCTGTCGTTTTGAACGTTTCGAGTTGGTTTAATTACCGATTTGAAGCGGTCAAAAAGGCAGGTCATTACAACCACGCTGTTACGAGCCCGTTTTAAATTAAATATAAATTTACATATTCAAACGTCATTCTATCAATGAATTATATATAAAACCCATTAATATTTCAAATACAATATTTAAAACATATTTAAATATTCAAATTTAAAAGACCGAAAAATCCGGGTCATTACATTCTTCCCCCTTAAAATAATTTTTTCCTCGAAATTACTAGGTAAGAAGAATGCTCCAGCCCAATTACTTTCAAAATAATCAATTTAAAATTATCATCTAAAATTAACGAAAAAAATTCGCCAGCTTCTCCTCTGCACTGCTCGATCGGAGCAACTATAAACGCTACTTCGACCCTTATATTGATCAAAAGAAAACAAAAGTTAAGTGGCTACCCATCTCAGGGGTATAAAATCAATCACCTAAATATCAATATTAAGGTTTACCTATTTGTTGGGCAACCAAACTTCAATTACAAAGCAAAGCAACTAACAGCTCTTCCTTCTTCAAACCTGCACTTAACTCAATTTACAATGCAAGTAACAAATACTGGGTTAAATCATTTAGTTTTAGTTCATAAACGATTCTATCCAAATTCATTATATTAGAATTCCTCTCTTTTGTTTTTAATTCATTCAACTTCTTTATATTGTTGGTGAATTTTGTCCAACCTATCTAGCATCCAAATAACAAACAATGCACAATCAGCATAACAAATCATTCTATTTTTATTAAATTCAATTGGTTTGGTTAAATTCAATAAATATTTACTTGTTTACATTTTTTGGGTTTAACATACTTCGATAACAATTGATTAACATCAAATTTACTTCCATTCAATTGCTATTCCCCAATTCATTAGCTTTTAAGCATTTAGCATATATTTTCATTAGTCACAACTGCAAATTTACTTCACCCACTTATTTACTTAACCGAGTCAAGTTTGATTTCATATTCAATTACCTAATTGTCTTTCAATTATTTCACTTTCATCTTCTGATTTTCATCCCAAAAATCATCCATTCTAATTCATTCTGTTTTTAATTAACTTAGCTCTGAGTTAAACTCTGATTTATAAATTTCTATTTAACTTTCATTAGTTAAATCTTCAATCCAAACAATTTCTTTTCTATCTTAACTTATTTAGATCAAGTCAAATTTCCTTTAAAAACTCTATATGTGAAACTTCTTGTGGTTATAATAAACCATTCAAATTCATAATCCAATTTAAATTTCTTTCAAATCAATCAAATACACCAATATCTCAATAATCTAATAAAATTATCCCTTTTCTAAAAAAAATTAATTTGAGTAAAATTATTTCACTTACCAACTTTATAAAAAAATATTGTGTAAATTTCCAGTTTAATATGATCTCCAAACGCTTGAACCAATCAAATAACGAAATACAAAACATTTTTATAAAATCAACAAATACGATCCCTCATACATATACACACACACACTCGAACTCAATCTAGGGTATTACTAGTCCTATCTTTATCGAGTTACGTCACAGAGCCAAGGTTATCACTAAACCTTATGCTCTGATACCACTGTAACGACCTGAGGGATTCAACGCCCAAATTTCGACAATAATACCTAGTCGTGTATTACTTGCCAAAACCCAAGTATCAAAAACATCGGATAGTTAATAGAAAGAAATTAGAGGGCGAGAAAAGAAAGAAATATTAGAATAGAAGAAAAGAAAAAGAACCAACTAACCAACAGAACAAAGTGTTTCACATCGCAATAGAATAAAATATAATGTAGAAATAAATCTTTAATGAGAGCTTGAAATAATACTTACAGTCATCTGAGTACAACAGACCACCAATACATCTGGACAATTATAACAATCTATCCTCATATATAACCCACAGCGGAATAATACAAGATATGAATCATATATATGAACTTCTCCAGCTCGTCCCTTGAGCTCCATAGCATCCGATAGTTTGAACCTGTAAATCTCGGTCTGATACGAGCATTTCAAACTCCATGGATCAGTCTAGTGAACTAGCATGAGAAAACTCACTAAGTTTATAGGTAACATCCAACTTGATTTTAGCTTAGAAAACTTGAAAGAAAAGGATAATCGCAAGATATATCCACAGATAAATACAGACCTTACGATAACCCAAAATGTTTTTGGTATCAACTATTCTAATACTATAATAGTGTCTAAATCGGATAAATAACCATCCAGCAGAACGTTTTCATCTCACACTCCATATATATAGTATATAATCAAAAACCACAGGGTCTTATTGGAGAATGAATTTCCAACTATGATAAGGTATGGGACCACCTTCTGATAGTGCATCTTTAGAAAGGAATACACTGGGTTCAACAAGAACATCTTGCATTCTGGCACACATAACCGACCACTCATTTCCTTTGAGTGTACCGAGAATCTTATCACCAACGGTTGGCGCCAACATAACCGTTTCCCGGATACCGAAGTGACAGAAGAAATAAATGAATTTTCTCTAAATGGTGATAATATAGCCCAATGGAAATGACCCACAAAGCCATGTGGCCTGCCCTATTTTTTTCATTTTTGGGTTGATGAGACCTGAGGTTACTATTACCTTTTTGAGAATATCACACCATCATTTACTTTGAATGCCACACTGTCATATCTGTCAAATCACTAATTGATGTCCACAAAAATGTTATGGGTGTTAAGCTAAAAGAAGGTGTCTTCTTCGCCACCAACAGGAATACGTTTCAGGAACAGGATGAACCGAAGGCACCCTCCTACCACATCCTTATATAGGAATCACCCTAAGGATCAATAGCGAGTAGTCATTGCAATCCGAAGATTCTGATCACGACCAAATTACTATCAAAGTAACCCCTTGTTGCACTGTAATGACCCGAGGGATTCGATGCCCGAATTTCGACAATAATACCTAATCCCGTATTACTTGCCAAGACCCAATTATTAAAAACACCAAATAATTAATAGAAAGAAATTAGATGGTGAGAAAAGAAAGAAAGAATATTAGAATATAAGAAAAGAAGAAGAACCAACTAACCAATAGAACACAGAGTCTCACATCGCAAACGGAATAAAATATAATATAGAAATAAATCTTTATTTAGAGCTTGATATAATACTTACGATCATCAGAGTACAGCAAACCATCAATACATCTGGACAGTTATAACAACTTGTCATTATATACAACACACAGCGGAATAATTCTACAAAGCATTGCAAATGCCACTGACCAGTCTGGTGAACCAACGAGAGAAAACTCACAAAGTTTATAGGTAACATCCAACTTGATTTTAGCTTCGAAAACTTCTTTTGAAAAAAATGGATAATCATAAGATCAATCAACACCTAAATACGAATGATTTTTACCTTATGATAACCCAAAACAATTTTGATACTATAATAGTGCTAGCAGAACGCTTGGATCCGACGCTCCACATATTCGCTGAATCAGAATGGTTTTAGAATATGAATTCGATCCCGTTCTTTCGGTACCTATAATCGTATAGGAAAGATTTGATAGTCAGCTATTTAACGATCAAATAAAAACCATTCATTCGAACAAAGAAGATGAATTCACTAATTCAATACCCAACATCATTTAGCCTCTTTAATTAACTAGATGTTAATTAAACTTCTAAATCTTCCCGTGTATAGAATACAGCTTTTTACTTCTTATTTCAACATAAGAGTATACTCAATATATTTTATTCAACTTATAAACTTTTTGAATTATAGTTTATAATATCATTTATGGAAAAACTAATTTTATTTCCCTTAATTACTCTCATTTTAAAGCTAATATCATCCTTAGATAATCATGAAGTCATTCAAGCTGGGGTATTTTATTTACCTCTTAGACCTTGAGTTGACAACATTCTTATCTTTAGAATGGATAGAAGTTTATTAACGAAAACCGGATTATAGTAACTGTCACAAAAGATCCATTTACTATTTAAATTACGATTTTATTTTTTAAACCATATACTTTATTTTTCTGTAAATTTCATTATAATTTCAAACATGTTTACTTAAGTAAACTATTAAGTGAACTATCATATCTATTATCTTTTATTATATTCTGCACAAAACCTAGATTCCATTATAAATAATCATTTTAATAAAAATCCTTATAGGTTTATGACAACTTAAGTTTATCTTCATAACTTTCCCTCTTACTTAAATTATTCAAAATTACATTGAATCGTCAGATCTTAATTTGCGTAACCAAATTCAATCCTCTTTAAGATCTCATTTATATTTAAACTTCATGTCTTTCTGCATTTAATCCTTAACTCCATTCATGCCATTGCTTATGGTTGTATACCAATTTACCAACTCGTTCAGTCGTTGGAATTATTTAAAAACTTATTACGAGAACTTAATACCACTGTTATGACCCGAGGGATTCGATGCTTAAATTTCAACAATAATACCTAATCCCTTATTACTTGCCAAAACCCCTGTATCAAAAACACCAGATAGTTAGTAAAAAGAATTTAGAGGGTGAGAAAAAGATAAGAAAATAATATTAGAATAGAATTAAAAAGAAAAGCCAACTAACTTACAAAACACAGTCTCACGTCGCGGCGGTATAAAATATAATATGGAAATAAATCTTTATTAAGAGCTTGAAATAATACCTACAATCATCAGAGTACAACAGATAACCAATACATGTGGACAGTTATAACAATCTATCCTCAAATACAACACACAGTGGAAAATACTAAATACAAATTATACGTCTGAACCCCTCCAGCATGTCTTCTGAAGTCCATATCATCTTATCCTGAACCTGTAAAACTCGGTCTGACTCGAGCATGGAAAACGCCACGGATCAGTATGATGAACCAGCGTGAGAAAACTCACTAATTTTATAGGCATCATCTAACTTTATTTTAGTTTTCGAAAACTTATTTGAAAGGAAAGGATAATCATATGACTAGTCCACACATAAAGGACAGTTTTTACCTTACGATAATCCAAAACATTCTTTTATATTAAAACTATCCTGATATTATAATAGTGTCTATATCAAATAAATAACCATCTAGCAGAACTCTTGCATCTCACGCTCCACATACATAGTTCATAACCAAAAATCACGGGCTCTTAATGGATAATGGATTTCCAACTATGAAAAGGTATGGAACCACCTTTCGATAGTGTATTTCTAAAGAGGAATACACTGGGTTCAACAAGAACATCTTACAACCTGGCCACACATGATCGGACAATCATTTCATTTGAGTGTACCGAGTATATTATCACCAACTGTTGGCGCCAACATAACCGTTTCATGGGAGATACAGAAGCGATAGAAGAAATAAATGGATTTCTCAAAATAGTGATAATACACCCTAATGGGATCGACCTACCTAGCCATGCTGCCTACCCGATTTATATCATCTCCCAATTGATGAGGCTTGAGGTTAATATTACCTTTTAGAACAACAAGTCATATTTACTTCAAAATCCACATCGTTAGTTCCGCCAAATCACCAATTGACATCCACAAAAATACTCTGGGTGTTAAGCTAAGAGAAGGTGTCTTCTCTGCGACCAACAGAAATATGTTTGATGAAATCAATGTACATGATCCTTTGGAAATACTCTATCAGACATTCGTCCATACAAATCATCCAGGAACAGAATGAACCGAAGGCACACTCTTACCACATCTATATATGGGAAGTACCCCAAGGATCAGTAACCAGTAGTCCTTGCAATCCGCAGATTCTAATCACGGCCGAATTACCATCAAAATACCTCTGGTTGCAATCCAAACAAATTTATCAAGTAGCCCTTTCGTTTATGAACCATGGTCTTCAACTGCTCCATCTTCAATCAGCATCTTCCATGTTTACGTATTTGCTAGTTCGAAGTGGTTTTCAAATATAAATTCGATCTCGATCTTTTGGTACCAATAAACGTATAGGCCTAATTTGATAGTTGATTATTTAACTATCAAATAAAAAATCATTCATAAAAAGAAAACAAATTCACTTATTCAATACCTAACATCATTTGGCCTCTTTAATTAAAACTAATTAAATATTTTAATATTTGGAAAACAACATCTCACTTCTAAATTTTAATATTAGAGTATTCTCAAAACCATTATTTACTTTAGGGAACATTTAACATATATATATTGAATGTATATATGTGTGTGTGTATATATGTATATGCACACACATACACACACACACACACACACACACACACATATATATATATATATATAACACAATTTGGGTTCAACAATAAAACATCATTACAACTCCAAATATTAGAATCGAAGTTTAATTAATATATGTAAAAATATTATTTTTAAACCACTTCCCTTTTGGAATTCATCCCGTTTATAATTCTAATATATCTCCAAAATTCCTTTTCGACACTAAAATATTATTCCAAATCCTTGTTCAAACTCCATTTTAGAAATAAATTTATAATTCCCTCGAATGTTTTCAATTAAATTCCCTTCTTTACCATTTTAAATTGATTATATTCCTTTATAATCTCACTAATCATGTCCAACTTTATTTTTTTAATATCATTTCATAATACTAACTAAAATGTTCAACTTAACATCTGTAAAGAAATGTTACATATTTCATTTCCAACTTTATGTTTTAATATCATTTCATAATATTAACTAAAATGTTAAACTTAACATCTGTAAAGAAATGTTACAAATTTATTTCCAAAGCCTTAACCTATCATATCGTTTCTATTTGCACTTACTTTGCCAATAACAGGGATTTCTTTTACTTCGCGTATATTCTTTACATTTGTCAACATTTAACTTTTACTTAACGAATTCCTTTATTATAAGCAATATCTTTCACAATCCTTTACCCGTATAATCCCGTTTATATATGCTTCTCATTAATAACTACTTTTGAAAACATCTTGACTTGAAATCTTATTTACCAAGTATTGTCCCAATCCCAATTACACTTTCAAATCAATATCCCATTTTCAATTTCATTATTTGCTAATCTCATTCACGAATGTTATTTAATCCCACTTTGTATATTTATAAACAAAATTGCAAAAACGTTCATTAGTTATAGAAAAATCACTTTTAACTCTTAAAAATCAATTCACGTACACTTACAATTCCCTAAACCTGTCTCAATACTTTTAAATCTTATGAATTCCATTTATGACAATTAAGTTCCTTAACACGACTATTACACTTAAATTCATTGGTATAACCAATTATATAACACTTAACCATTTATTCAATAATATTTTGGAATTTATTAGTTATAATTAAACGACTATAAATGTAAATTTACTTTGAAAACGGAATACTCTAATTTACTTCATATCCTTTATATACACTTAGAACGGTACGTTCAACTTGTATATAAAGAATTATTTTTAAATACTTTAGAATCGATTCCAATAAGTATCTTTTTTATCACGATGGTACTAAAGAGGCAAACGTCCACTAATGTACCGAACTATGAAATATCAACTAATTTCACGTCAAATCAAACACATCCAATCTCATTGATAAACTTTATCAATATCACTGTAGAATCCTATTGGATTCCTTCAATTTGTCATTTCCTACATCACAAAATCATATTCTTTTAAACATATATTGTAATATATAAAATTTAATAATTACTGTTATGGAATACAGTTGGATCCCTCCAACCTATTTTTCCTTGCATCCAATTTGGTTACCTCAAATAAAATCATCCATAATAATATCCAATTAAACTGATGATTTTTATAACAGTTAATAACAACAATTTAATATCATGCATTTTATTTAACGCATTTATATTAATGGAAACATGACCAATAAGGTAACTATCAATTGGTTCCAATTGGTAAATAACAATTTGGTTTCAACTAAATTAAAACAAATGTTTAATTTAAACAATTCATCCAATATATTTAAAAATATATAGCACACATCAACCACTTAACAACCATAGCACACACATTATAAACCCGAGCTATATAAAATATAAGTGAGACAAACTGAGTGAGTTATACTCACATTGATTTCCATCGTCCAGACAACTTTACCGTTTCCAATTAAATTAAACATGCGTTCAATTTAACTGGAAAATCCAGCTGCATCCAAACGCATTCAATTCTGTTCCACGACGTAGTGCTCGTCAATATGATTCCAATACCACTTGGTTTGTCTAATTCTGATATCATATGAATGAATTATTAACATTTTAAGTAACCGTGATTTTAATAGATAACTATCTCCTTAATGATGATTTTAATAAATTTTAATTACATTGCTTAGAAACTAATGGTCGACTAATTCCTTCCCTGCATCTTTCAAAAACCCGTTACTTTCTTTGTGCTTTCGTTTAAAACTCCAACAGCGCGCATCGACTTCATCTCCCTCGCACCACCATCAGGCCACCTGACGATCATCAGACCGACCTGCTTTTTCACCTGAGCCTCCTCGTCCATCGCCGCAGGTGCCACCTCGCCTGACTCCGCCTTCTTCCAGTAGCACATCAATATCCTCCACCGCTTCCTGGAGAGATTTCGGTTACCATGGTAGTTCATATTCCATCTCAACCGTTCACAAGACAAATCTCAATGTCCCGAACACTTTTGCTGTTGAACATTTTCAGGTTTGATGATCGGATTGGGCGATTTTTCAAAGAGAAAGTGGAAGGTTTTCTGTTCATTCATATTGAAAACGGAGGTTGCGTTTTCTCTTCTTCATGCTTCCTTAAAGGAAACAAAATGACGGGGGGAGTATGCATACATATATGTTGACATAAGGGTTTGGATAGGAACAACGTCCCCTTTCACACGGTACAGGCTAATGCTTGGCTGCTGAGAATTTTGGGTAGGTATGCACGTGATTTTGACCTGACCATATGCGTGCTCTAGCAATTTGAGGGCTCAGGCATTAATTCAATGAAGGTTACACAATGCTGGTGCAATATAGGGGTTGGAGAGTTTTTCAACAGCCGTGTATGTTTCATACTAGGCATGTGCACTTAGTACCGTATAAGTCTGCAAATATACTTAGATAGGTAAAGAAATGTTTAAGTAGGCAAGTACTTTTATTTAGTTGCTTAGGGCTTAAGTTTTTATTATTTATTTCGTTTTAATATTGTTAATTTATATTTCCACTATTAACATTGAACGTTCTATATTTGCATCGCCAAACACGAATTCCAAATGCAACGAAAATAGACATACTGCTATGTCTTAACGTTTTGAACCCAATAAAACTCGTTTGGTCAAAATCCGACTTCGTTTGTACAATGAAGTTATTTTAATTTCAACTTATTGACCGATTCCCAATTAAATTTATCCCGTTCACAAAACAATTAACTCCGAATTTGAAATCCTATAAAAATTAGCTATACGTATTCTAATAAAATCCGTTTCGTCAAAAACGGGGGTCATTTTGAGAAATAGCCATTCTTAAGGCTTATATAATGTCAATAAAATATAAATTAATCCCAAAACAATTAAATTAGCAATAATAAAATTATTATTATCGTATATAACCAAATGGAAGTATATATATAGCTCCAACATAAACCAATATGAATTTAAATTGATCAATAAAATTCCGAGTTAAAACGGTATCCAAATTATATAAAAATTCCTATTTAATTTATTAAATCAACGTTATAGTTTATAAACGATTCCATAGTGACTTTCTAAAAATTTGATTTTGGCATAACTCAAAATCCATGATATGAAATCTTGATTTTTCTCTTTCATTAGAAAATTACAATCAAATAAATTCGAACGATTCTTGTTTCAAAGAATTCCGACTTATAATGGATTCTGCATATTCAATTGAAGTTCAGAACTAATTATTATGAACTACCATGACATTGCGAGCTCGTTTATAATTAAATATAAATATATTTATTCAATCGTCGTTTTATTAATAAATTCTATATAAAAATCCATTGATATTTCAAATATAATTTTTAAAATAGATTTAAATATTCAAATGACTAAAAAATCCACATATTTCAATCACGATAGAATCATCGTGGAAATATCTCTAGAAGCAAGTCAGGGAGATTTGACAATTAATCATTTCACTTATGAAGATCCACAGTCTTCAACAGCTCCATCTTCAATCATCATCTTCCACGTATTCATTGGTTCAGAGTAGTTTTCGAATATAAATTCTATTCCGGTCTTTCCGTACCAAAAATCGTATAAGCCAGATTTGATAGTTGGTTATTTAACTATCAAATAACAACCATTTATTCACGCAAAGAAAACGAATTCACTGATTCAACACCCAGCATTATTTAGCATCTTTAATTAACCAGTTGTTAATTAAACTTCTAAGTCTTCCCATATTTGGAATACATCTTTTTACTTCTTATTTCAAAATAAGATTATACTCAAAATATTTTATTCAACTTATAAACTTTTCAAATTATAGTTTATAATATCATTTACGGAAATGCAAATTTTAGTTCCCTCAACTTCTCTTGTTTTTAAACTAATATCATCCTCCGATAATCATGAAGTCGTTCAAGTTGGGTATTTACCTCTAAAACCTTGAGTTGACAACATTCTTATGTTCAAAATAGATAGACGTTTATTAAGGAAAATGCCATTCTAGTTACTGTCACAAAAGATCCATTTACTATTTAAATTACAGTTTTATTTTTAAAACCATATACTTTATTTTTCTGTAAATCTCATTCTAATTTCAAACATGTTTACTAACTAAACTATTAAGTGAACTACCATATCTATTATCTTTTACCATGTTTGCACTTTGATTCCACTATAAATAATCTTTTTAGTAAAAATCCTTATAGGTTTATGACAACTTAAGTTTATCTTCATAACTTTTCCTCTTACTTAAATTATTCAAAATTACATCGAATCATTAGATCTTAATCTGCGTAACCAAATTAAATCCTCTTTAAGCTCTCGTTCATATTTAAACTTCATGCCTTTTCGCATTTAAGCCATAACCCCATTTATGCCATTGCTTATGGTTATAAACTAATTTAACAACTCGTTCGGTCGTAGGAATTATTTACAAACTTATTCGTAAGTACTTAATTTTCATAACTAAGTATAACACTGATTTACTAACCAATCCTTTAACAAATTCTTTAATTAGAGCTTATTTAAACTTTTATAATAAACTTAACTTATATTCATATCAACTCGCTTAAACTTTTTTTAAAATATCCAACCAATATCCACTTACTAAATCATTTAAAATTCTAGGCTTTGAATCTAATACTAAATAGTAGTTTCACACCAGACTTACAAGTCTATACTTACGTTCCATTTCAAATTTATTCATTCTTTATTCTCATTCACGAACCCCCTTTTAATCACAATTCGTATATTTAAATACAACATTTGCAAAAATGTTCATTAGCTACGAAAATTCACTTTTCAACACTTTAACCAATACTCATATAATTGACGATTCCTTTAACACATTTCAACACTTTGAAATCTTATCAATTCCATTTAGGACATTTTAATGTTCTTAACATGATCATTACTCTTAAATTCATTAGTACGACCAGTTATATAACAATTAACCATTTATTTAATGATATTTCAAAATCAACTTTAGTTATATTTGAACGACTATGAAACATAAATTTACTTCGAAAACGAAAACTGTAATTTATTTCATAAGAATAAATTTCTTTTATATACACTTAGAACGATACGTTCAACTCGTATGTAAAGATTTTTTTTTAAATATTTCAGAATCGATTGAAAATCGATTCCAATAAATTCCTTTTTAATTACAGGTGAGGAATCCAGTTGGATCCCTCCAACCTCTTTCTCCCTGCATCCAAATAGGTTACCTCAAATAGTAGCATACAAAGGAATATCAAATTAAACTGATTGTTTCTATAAATAGCCAACAATTTTTTTTAACAACAACCATTTTATTTAACACGTTTATATTAATATAAATGTGACAACAACGTAAGTTACCTCAATTGGTTCCAATCGTTAAATAACGATTTGGTTTTCGCTTGAATTAAACAAAAGTATAATTTCATCAGTATATAAATATATAACTAACATACACACAACAATCAGCAATCATAGCACACACATTATAAACCCGAATTATATAAAATTTAAGTAGGACAATTTGGGCTAGTAAAATCAAATTGATTTGATTTGTTGTTAGAACGACTCGTTTTAGTTAAATTAAACAAACATTTAATTTAACTAAAAATTCCAGTTGATTCCAAACGTGTCCAATTCGGTTCCATAACATAGCGCTCGTCCAGACGAGTCCAACGCATCTTGAATCGTCCAAATCATACCTAGCAGCAACAAATTATTGATTTTTAAACTTAATACAATTTAATTAATAAATTAATTCTTAATCAGGGTTTAACTCAACTTTAATTACTTTGTAAATAAAATAAACAGGCTGACATTTTTTCTGCTTCTCTTCGCCCACGTTCCCGGCTCTTTACCCACTGCTCCTTGTTCAAACTCCTCACCGTCATTCTCTCACCACCGTTCGAAGCTCAGACCACCATATAACGATCATCTACCGCCAAACGTTGCGCATCAACATGCTCTACCCGCGCCCCAAGCCTTCATCCTCCTATCGCTGCCTAACACCTCTAGTACACCTCGAACCACCAGCGTCGTCTAACCCGTTTCTGGCCACCTTGGTTCACTAACAATGATCTCCACCGGTCCAAATGAAGAGCTCACTGAGTTGAAGACATTTGTAGTTTAAGCTTTTTCCAAGAAATGAACGATTTGAGAGAAAAAGGGGAAGGAAGTTTGTAGCTCTCTTGCCGTTCATATTGTTTGAAATGGTGACTTTAAAGCCTGTTGACTACGGGCATGCTAATTGACCAATGAATTAGGGTACTATGGTATATTTAAAGGAAGGAATGTATAATATTTAATTATTTTAACGAAACTTCAGCACGAAGTAACATGTTAAAATTATCACACAAGGCCTCCGATTAGGATGAAAATTGAAATCCTAACATTAAATAATATTTCAGACACAATGGAACAGGTTTCATCGAATTCCGTGATCGTTTGTAAAAATTCCTTTATAATTCACAATGTAAATCGATACGCATTTAAATTGCACACGATCACAAAATAAATCCAATTAACTTGAAATTTGAAATTTTGTAATAGTTAATCATTATGGATTTAATAAAATTAGTTTTGTTGAAATCTGAGTTCATTTGAAAATTGGTTATTCTTAAGTTGCATTTTAAATTTACAAAACGATTAAATAAAAACTACAAGTTTATTATTCGCACAACCAAACGGTAAGTCCGATCGATACGAAAATCGAAATCCTATAATAACTAACTAATACAGATCGAACAGCAAAAGTTTCGTCGCCTTCCGAGACTGTTTCCCCAAAATAATATTTTATACGTAAAATGACGCTATTTTGGGCATCAAATTACTCGATCTCCAAAAATAATGAACTAGCTACCCATCCTAACTCTAAACGTCGATACGAAATCAGAGGAACTAGTCTTGCATCTTAATCCGGTCATTTGCTTGAGTTATACACAAATACTCATCTATTTAAATTAAATTCATGTATTTACGCGCTATACAAAACGACTAAGCTTTTATGCTTGCCGTTGTCGCATACAACATCGAATTGCCATGAAATTTGGTTCTGTATAATAATTTAACGTTACAGATCTAATGAAACTCGTTTCATCGAAAACCGAGTGTAACACCCCGCATTTTCAATAAAAGATAATAAAACAAGAATAACTTAATTAAATATTCATAATTAAGCGGAATCGGCATCACCGTTGTGTTCGTCTCGGAATTCTGGTTCAGATAAACCCCAAGTTTGCGTAAAACGGATAACATATGAAGAATTTATGAGCATTAGAAGTTTGTATATATAAGGCTCATATATATAAAATATTAATGATAAAATAAATCAAATTTATCAACGTGGAAATCTGGGCGGGAAAGAGACCCATTAGGGGTCGACCCCTATTCTTGGCTGTCGACCCTAGGGTCGACCCCATAAATGGGGTGTCGACCCATAGGTCGACCCCGGGGTCACCCCCTGGATCTGGGGTAGATTCATGCGTATGAACGTGGACTGGTTTTTGGACCAAATTCATTGCTTAGCACCTATATATAAGCTTGTAGAGCCTAACCTAAATCTCACATTTTCTAAGGGGCTGCCTAAGCTCTGCCATTCTTCTTCCTCCTCAAATATGTCCAGAAAAATAAAATAATCAGTCTAAGGAAATTCCAATTCAAGATCTAGAGGAAAATAATATACATCTTCAATTGGGTGTTTTGATTTCAATTCAAAGTAAGATAATTTCTTGGATCTGGTCTATCTGAATTTCTTCTCTTTCTTCCCTTCTTCTTTTAGTTAAGAATTGTGGATCCATGGTTGTTTAGGTTCTAAATCCAGTTAGGGGAAGCATGGAATGCTAGATCTAGACCATATTCAGGATTTGGAAAGCAATTAGGTGAGTGGATTTAAAATATACCTTTTTGATAATCGGAGGCTGTAATTTAAGTTATAGTGAAATTGGAACAATTACACGTTAACCTATGACATATTATGTACTTGAACCCTTAACTGTAGAAGTTGGGATAATTATATGTTAAATTGTAGGATTAGAATAGTCACATGTTTGATAATAACTTGTTATTATTTTATAATGGAGTTAATCACATGTTAGGAAGATCATGCGACACGATTACAAGTTAATATGGAATCAACTCATAACATGTAAAAATTAGAATTACAGTAAAAATTTGGAAGAATAGACACGCCTAAATTATATGGAAAATTTACAGAAATTAGAAAACTATAATCGCACGTAGACATGAGGTTAAATTCAACTTGTGGTAGAAGTCTACCCAGAACCTTCCGAAAATATAGCATCCACAAGTTGTTAATTTAATATGAGGGGTTTAGTGCGTAAATGTACATGTAACGGCGCTAAGGCATGAGGTTAAGTCAACTTATGGAAAAAGTTTGCTCGGAACCGCTCGACGAATCCAGCATCTACAAGTAGTAGGCTTAATGTGAGAGGTCTAATGCATAAACATATATAAATATAAATATATGTAAATAGCAAGATTGATAAAATAACATTAATTGTGATTAATGGAAATGAATAGGAAATAAATGAAAGTTGCAATAGTAAAAGAATTGGAATGAACGGGGAATTATAATAACCTATTATAATTAATTACATTAATGAGAATGTTATATAATAGGTAGGCTTGTCCTAGGGACAATTGGAAATTATAACTTAGGTTATAATAAACGATAAGGAAAATGATATATCTTATGTAATGAAATAAGTTGTACCTAATTAAATTAAGTAATCAGTAAATTTGGGAACCTGAAACTTGTTATTCGTAATGAGTAGAGAAAAAGGAGAAAAACTTATGAAATATGATAAGTTGTACTTAACTATAAATTAAGTAAGCTGTAAACTTGAGAATATGAAATCTGCTGATAGGAATAACAATGTTAAAAGCTTGTCCTAGGGACAAGTGGAAATTATAACACAAGTTATAATAAATGGAAAGGAAACTTATTAGTAAACCTTAGTTAAGAGAACTAAGTTAATAAGTAAACAAAGACAAGTTGTAGTAACAGTGAAAGGTGGAATTATGATTAAATAAGGAAAAACAAGGTGAAAATATAGGATGAAATAAGTTATATTTAATCATTAATAATAAGCGATATGTTAGACAAAAAACGTGTGAATTGAGATAAAGTATACTTAGTTACATATTAAGTAAAACATGTTATGGTAACTATGAAATTGGAGTATGAATAATATAAAGAAATTGTAGATTACAGACCTTGAATTACAATCTAGAGAATAACATTTTATGGGCTTATTAATGAATGTAAAAGGGTTAAGTTTTGTAACCAAAATTAATAAGCAAGAGGGATCCATTCCTTATAGATATAAGGGGTTCGGAAAGAACTTGGTGACTTGAATAATAAGTTAATATAGTTGGGAGTAACCAAGTTAACTGGAAACCTGATGAGGTAGAGCAAGCGCATAATAGAATGTTTAGACATTGGGTCTAATAACACATTAAATTGAGGCACTTGGACCAGTCCGTACGTTTGAGGGTGAATAACCCAACGGTTTAGATCACCGTGGTGTCATGGGACACGAGGGGTGCGCACGTCCATCTGATTATTCTGCCTGCTCTACTTATTGATATTCTGCTGGCTCTGAAGGACTGGAAGGAGAAGCACACGACTTCTTGGGACATGGAGGGTGCTCCTGATAGCCCTCTATGCTGTGAAAGCATTCTACTGTGCTTATAGAGGTTTGGTGCACGGTAAAGGATATGTGCAGTTAAGTCATAGAGTACGATTAACGATACGTACGTGGGAAAGTCTATGACATGCATGTCTGCTCTGGGTGGTGTATCATAGACTCTTTGGGCATTACTCTGTGATATGATTCGATCAAAGGTGGCAGTCTGTACGTTTACGTAGCATGGCGATGGCTGATCTATGCGGAACGTAGCATTGTTATATAAAGATCTGTACGTCAGTCCAGCATAGGAAGAAGGACTACGTATATTTATGAGGCATTACGGAAAAGACCGTGCGAGTGGGGTACTATGGGGTGTACCTTAATATTGCGGGTAACTACATATCTACTGTATTAGGTTAATCCATTAGGAAGTCGATAGGTACAACGTGTGTGTAAGCCTTGAGTGCTGTTAACCCAAGTAACCTAATAAACAAGAAAACGTAATTAAACGATATATGTAGGATTATCCAAGACATATAGTTTAAATCCGGTCACCAGGACTTGTGTTCTGACCCTCTCCTTATAACATACTTGCAGGTTAGATTTGTGGCAAATATATGATAGCTTTGGATATTAGTTAGGCAGTATTATTACTACGGTAAGGCTATATTTTGTTTATATTATATTTTATCCATTTCGCTGTGAGATATTTTCTGATCTCTGATATATTTTATATCTCTGTCTTTTCTGCAGAATATCAGAGCAACCAACACGAGTTTCGATAGATTAGAATTTTTGAAAAGAAATTCGGTCTGTCGGAATTCAGGTTGTTACATTTGGTATCAGAGCCTAGGTTTAGGATTCCTGTATAGATATTGAGTAAACGTATTTGTATTTTTAAAATATAAATATATTATAAATATACCTAGATCCATAGAGGAACCCTTTATATAGAGAAAAACATAATATGGTAAAAATTGGGATATATGTTTTGTAGACTAAAGGAATGAATATGGAAATCTGAGACCCTTAGCAAATTTGGGTAGGAAGTGTACAATATGTTTTGAAATAGACAAGTTGAATCCCATATGTTAATATTTCATATTAGTGGGTTTGGCGGTATAACCTTATAAATTGGAAAAGGTTAAAAAGAGAAAAATGGATTAGGAATATATATAGTTGGGGGAATTGACTTTGTGGGAGTGTCTAGGAAAGCCTAGGTAAGTTGGAAACCCACTTTGAGTCTAACCCCATTGTTAACCTTTAAGAACTTGAAACTGTAAAAGCTTTTGGGAAGATGGTTAATGGTGTTTCAAGTTACAGTTTTAAAAATATGTAAAGGGCATATTAGAAAAGTACATATTGAATTTTGATGTAAAATGGGGAATATTTTGGAAGCAGTGATTTCTTGTGAAAATTTTGTCTAAATTAAAATTCTCTCAGAAAAAGGTGCACATTATAGAGCCTTTATAGCTCGCTAGTTTTCTTGTTATATTGCATGAAAGGATTAAAAAGAAAAACATAGAAAATATTGCATTTTGTTAAAATTCTCAATAAAGAAAGTTTTGAAATCTCTATTCTTTTAACAATCATTTTTTATAATTGTCTGAGTGTAATTCTAGGCTTAAATATTGCCTGAGTGTAATTCTTGGCTTAAATATGCATTATAATATCACGTTGATTTTTTGTAGGGTACCCAAACTTTTAACCGATACCCAACGGGTGGGGCTTGGATACCGACTTATTAATACCCGCCGGGCTTGGACCGGGCTCGGACATGAAATATGCCAATTGGGTATAGGCTTGGGTTATCTACTACCCAGACCAAAACCGGACCGTTGACAGGCCTAGTTAGGGTAACACCTAAACCTGTCATTGATCACGTTGTTCAAACTTTCTGTCTGAGGGGGACGTAGTCCTGAGATTCGTAACCCTTAGTAGTGGCTGTGTAGAGTGCCTATTTTCCTGTTTTAGTTAAAGAACTAGAAGGCTTATTTGAAAACTAAACTTAGATCAGAGGATTAAGTTAAATAGGCTAAGAAAAGAGAATTGGTACAACTAAAAAGGAAACAACAAATTCAGTAAAGCAACAAACATGACAGTTAAAGAAAGATGGAAAATTATGAGAAAAGATGGATAAGAATAAAAATTCCAAGATAAGATGAAAAAGAAAATCTGTAATAAAGAAAATTTTCTTATGTGGGCTGTGCTTGGATAGGAAAATAGGGTATCTTTAAATAGTTACATAAAATCGAAGTACAGTTAGAAAAAGGTTGAAAAAGAAAAATGGAAGATGTGGAATTTTCTATTTTCCACTTTTTTGTAACACAAGAAATCGAATTTAGAAAATTAGTTTTTTTTCTGAAATTCGAAAAATAAAGTTGGTTGGTAGGATTTTGGATGTAGAAATTGGATGAACTGCGCACGTGATGGATGTATATTTTGTGAGGGATTGCTGAATTTTACCCTTATCAAATTTCGGGGACGAAATTTTCTAAGGGTGGAAGAATGTAAAACCCTGCATTTTCAATAAATGATAATAAAATGAGAATTAATTAATTAAATATTCAAAATTAAGTGAAATTGGCATCATCATTGCGTTCGTCTTAGAATTTTGGTTCAGATAGACCCCAAGTTTGCGTAAAACAGATAACGTATGAAGAAGTTATGAGCATTAGAAGTTTGTATACATATAAGGCTCATATATATAAACATATTAATGATAAAATAAATCAGAAAATCAAATTTATCAACGCGGAAACTCTTGGAGGGAAAGGGAACCATTAGGGGTCGACCCTTACTTTTGGGTGTCGACCCTAAGGTCGACCTCATAAAGGGGGTGTTGACCCATGGGTCAATCCCCCGGGATCTGGGGCATATTCATGCATACAAACATGGACTGCTTTCTGGACCAAATTAGTTGCTGAGCAACTATAAATAAGCTTGTAGAGCCTAATCTAAATCTCACATTTTCTGAGAGGCTACCTAATCTCTTCCATTCTTCCCCCTCCTCAAATCTCTTTAGAAAAATAGAATAATTAGTCTAAGGAAATTCCAAATCAAGATCTGGAGGAAAATAATATATATCTGTAATTGGGTGTTCAGAAATCTATTCGAAGTACGGTAATTTCTTGGATCTGGTCTATTTGAATTTATCCTCTTTCTTCTCTTCTTCTTTTAGTTAAGAATTGTGGGTCCATGGTTGTTTAGGTTTTAAGTCCAGTTAGGGGAACCATGGAATGCTATATCTGGACCAGATTCAGGATTTGGAAAGCAATTAGGTGAGTGGATTTAAAATATACCTTTTTGATAATGGTATATTTATCGTTTAACATTACCCATTGATATGCATAGTAAATTTGCTAAAATGTAAACCTGCTGAAATGTGAAAATCTGTTGAGATATTAATATGATATATGTTGAAACGTTAATATGATTGAAATATATATATATATATATTTGTCAGATATGTGGAAACAATTACTGTTGTATACATACATGTTTTAATAACTTGTTAATCGAAGGCTGTAATTTAAGTTATGGTGAAATTGGGATAATTACACGTTAACCTGTGATATATTATGTACTTGAACCCTTAACTATAGAAATTGGGATAATTATACGTTAAATTGTTGGACTAGAATAGTTACATGTTTGGTTGTTACTTGTTATTATTTTAGAATGGAGTCAATCACATGTTAGGAAGAACATGCAGCACAATTACAATTTAATATGGAATCAACATGTGACATGTAAAAAATTAGAATTACAGTAAAAATTTGGAAGAATAGACATGTATAAATTATATGGAAAATTTACAGAAATTAGAAAACTATAACCGCATTTAGACACGAGGTTAAATTCAACTTGTTGTAGAAATATGCCCGGAACCGCCCGGCAAATCCAACATCCATAAGTAGTTAATTTAATGTGAGGGGTCTAGTGCGTAAATGTGCATGTAACGACGCTAAGACATGAGGTTAAGTCAACTTGTGGAAAAAGTTTCCCCGGAACCGCCCGGCGAATCCAACATCCATAAGTGGTAGGCTTAATGTGTCTAGTGCATAAACATATATAAATATATGTAAATAGCAGGATTGATAAAATAGCATTAATTGTGATTAATGGAAATGAACAGGAAATGAATGAAAGTTACAACAGTAAAAGAATTGGATTGAAGGGGAATGATAATAACCTATTATAATTAATTACATTAATAAGAATGTTATATAATAGGTAGGCTTGTCCTAGGGACAAGTGGAAATTATAACTTAGGTTATAATAAACAATAAGGAAAATGAGATAACTTATGTAATGAAATAAGTTGTACTTAATTATAAATTAAGTAATCGGTAAATTTGGGAACCTGAAACTTGTTGTTCGTAATGAGTAGAGAAAAAAGAGAAAAACTTATAAAATATAATAATTTGTACTTAACTATAAATTAAGTAATTTGTAAACTTAAGAATACGAAATATTCTGATAGGAATAACAATGTTCAAAGCTTGTCCTAGGGACAAGTGGAAATTATAACACAAGTTATAATAAATGGAAAGGAAACTTATTAGTAAACCTTAGTTAGGAGAACTAAGTTAATAAGTAAACAACGATAAGTTGTAGTAACAGTGAAAGGTGGAATTATGATTAAATAAGAAAGAACAAGGTGAATATATAGGATGAAATAAGTTATATTTAATCATAAATGATAAGCAACATGTTAGACAGAAAACATGTGAATTGAGATAAAGTATACTTAATTACATGTTAAGTAAAATATATTATGGTAACTATGAAATTGAACTATGAATAATATAAAGAAACTATAGATTACAAACCTTGAATTACAATCTAGAGAATAACATGTTATGGGTTTATTAATGAATGTAAAAGGTTTAACTTTTGTAACCAAAACTAATAAGCAAGAGGGGTCCATTTCTTAGAGATATAAGGGCTCGGAAAGAACTTGGTAACTTGAATAATAAGTTAACATAGTTGGGAATAACCAAGTTAACTAGAAACCTGATGAGGTAGAGCAAGCGCATAATAGAATGTTTAGACATAGGGTCTAATAACACATTAAACTAAGGTGCTTGGACCAGTCTGTACGCTTGAGGGTGAATAACCCAACGGGGTAGATAATCGTGGTTTCATTGGACACAAGGGGAGCGCACGTCCATCATATTATTCTGTCTGCTCTGCTTGTTGATATTCTACTGGCTCCGAAGGACTGGAAGGGGAAGCACGCGGCTTCTTGGGATGTGGAGGTTACTCCCGGTAGCCTTTTATGCCGTGACAGCGTTCTACTGTGCTCATAGAGGTTAGGTTTGCGCATTTCTACCCGGTGAGTATGCCTTGATTGCCACGATAGTGACAATCAGAAGACTGTAGGGTGGCATAAGTGATTCGATGATCTCGTTACCTGATTTGGCAAGGTGACAACCACTCTTATGTACTGACAGGTCTAACCATTAGATAGCAGAATTCGTCGGGTACCTACCATCGACAGTCAACTTGATACGTGATGTGTGATGCGGAAAGGTCGAGAATTAAACCAACAAACCATAGACCTTTTGTTATCAAGGCTATGGGTAAGGGACAGACCAATTAGGATTTGTTGTTTATTGTTTGCTCTTGGGCCAGGTCATTAGTTCTCAATCTTGTTCGTCTTTCATTAGTTGAGGGAGGGGTTAGGTGGGACCATAGCCACTGAAAATGCAGATCTTATGTAACGACCCGCATTCTACGCATCGCAGGATTGTAGAATATTTATTTTTTTCACATACGAAGTCGTATGGCCATGTAACTTTGGGAGACGACTATTGGAGTCATTTCTCATGTTCATGATTTTTGCTGATTTTCAAAATGACTATTTTGCCCCTAGCTGATCTTATTTTGGCCATAACTATTGATTGGAAAGGAGTTTTGACCTGAAACCACTACCATTGGATCCGGATGATGGTTTACAATTCCGTAGAGTGGTCATATTAGACAAACGGACTCACCGTTTGGGAGATATGGCTGAAACAAGTTTCAGATGGTGAAAAACAGCTTAGTTGGGCTTAACCGGGTGATTAACAGCTAGGCCCAAAGGGGAATTTCGGGATCAGGAGTTTAAAAGGGCTGTTAGGGTTTGGAGAATACCTTTTTCTCATTTTTCAGTCGTCTAATAACCAAATTTCGGGATTAAATTTTGGAAAAATATTTAGAAATTCGAAAATAATGTCTTAGACCTCTGTTAGAAATTTGGTTTGATTTGTTTAAGTTTTACTAATCATACCATTAGATTTTGTCTAAACATGTTTAAGTGAAAATATGGGGTTTTGGGTATGTTTGATCCATTTTACATGCTATGATTGTTGTTTTGCTGTTTTTGGATGATTATACATGTTGCTATGACCATACAGTATGTTTTGTGGTTGTCTAGAAGTGTTAGATTGGTCGAAAACGCCGTCGAATGGCGTAAACAGTCGCTGGAAGAAGTTGCAGGAAAATATGCAGGGACCGGATCGGATCGCCCCTACCCGAACCAACCCGATCGTGGAGTATCTTCTCCGAACCAATCCGCTTGTGGTGATGGAACCCGATCCGAACCGCCTGGAAGCTCGTGAACTGATGGCCATGGAAGATCACAAACCGGAGTGCTCTACCCGAACCGAACCGCTTACACCATCCGACCCGATCCGCCTCGTGAGCATGAGCTACCCCGACCCAAACCACTCTAGGGGGCGCGATCCGAGCCGCTTAGTGGACTCCGAACCAATGGCATTGCATCACGAGTAGGACCTGACGATGAGTCACGAGCTGGAGGAGCACGACCCGGCCCGTATGGGGTATCCAAACCGAGGAGCTGATGACCACGACCTGAAGCAAAGTGAGGTGAAGAAATGAAGACCGATCTGGGGAAGAAGGTGACGACCAAAACCCGAGATGCAAAGGTAGTCCAAGTGGGAAGTTTGTACTCAGGATCCAGCTGGGAACCAAAGAGTTAACTTCATGAGTTGGGCTTTACTACGGGACGTGTGCTAAGGGGTTGTCGATGTCTATAACTTTGGATCACTATGTGTAGGGGGTATGTGAACGGATTCAGGGCCACAGTGGCCTAGGTACGACTAAAGAGCTATAGACCAATGTAGTTGGGTCATTTGTAAAGATTCGGTCATGACTCCATAGGGCAAGCTTGGTAGTAGCAGTAGTTGTACAAGTCGAACTTCGTCACTACTTCGGTGGGTCTAGTGATCGACAGTGGTGGACATCGTATGCTTTACGCACCGAGTGAGAGATGTGAGGATGGTTGCTATGTTTGATTTGTTTGCCATCATTATGACATGCACACCCCACCCCCCGTTATCTTTACACCATATGTTCAGTGGCACCTTAGAGTATTGTTCGGTATGTAGTGCTAACTCTTTGGTTGCAGGTCCAGGTTCAGGTATGGTTTAGTATACCTGTATTGTTCTGTTTAGCTGCCTATCGCTCATACCAGACTTTTTGTCTGACCCAGAGTTTTATGTCTCTTCTTATTACTCTGGGTGCTCTCACGAGCAGACTAGAGATAGGTTAGCTGGTGATGCACGAGTAGCCGTACCGGAGACGAGCAAGAGGCTTCCACGTATGATATATATAGATATTCTCACTGTGTCGCTGCTGGTCACTACTTTGGGCATTAGTAGTGCACCCTTCCTTTCTTTTACTTTAGAGACAGTTTTAAAGTTGTAATAATAATGATGTGGGACATAAGCTGTATTTGGATTTTCCGCTGCCATGATGTTTAGTTTTCAGCTTATGCACAGTCTCGCCTGTTTTATGTCAAGTATGATGTTATTATATTTTATCCCATGCGCTGTGAGACATTCTACAGATTTTCGATTAGTTCACTCTCTTCTTTCCTTTCTTTGGCGACCGTTCCGTGCTAGTCGGGCATGTGTACAGCGCACTTTCGGAGGAAATGCCGGCTGGTGCGGGGTGGGCCATCACACTTGGTATCAGAGCTCTAGGTTACGTAGTTAACCTAGGGAAAGATACCAAGGAGAGATAATACGTATATGAGAGCGCGTATTTGTGATTATTTTGATTTTCAAAAGCTATATATATATATACTATTAGTATAGTTAAGGATGAAGTCGCACTGCACTGGCACCACTATGGAGAGGGTTAATCGTTTTCTCTTTACAGATTGAACGATGAGCCGATATGCAAGGGGTACCGGTAGAGGAGCCAATAATGGGAATGCTGCTGACATAAGGACGATGTTTACTGACCTCATGAGAAAGATGCTTAGGGATGTGTAGAGGGCAGCTCCAAATGCTGGTAATAGTGGTGGTCCAATAGTGCAGGCACCTAGAGCCGATTTCGCCAAGCTGAACAAGGATTATACTAGTCTTGGTGGGAAGCCATTCCACGGAACGAAGTCGGCTACGGATGTTCAGGACTGGTTGGATAGCTGCGAGCGTATCTTCGAAGATTTGGGTATCGAGGATGCGATGAAGAGAAGGCTAGCATCCCGTCAGCTGCAAGGATGGGAAATGAATTGGTGGAATGCTATAAAGGCAGCTACTCCCAAGGATCAGATTACTTGGGATCAGTTTAAGGTTCGCTTTAGCGATAAGTTCATTCCAGCTGCTTATAAGTTAGTGCTGTTTAAGAAATTCTTGGAACTCAAGCAGAATGGCAGAGCTGTCTCGGAGTATATTGTCGAACTCGACACTTTGTCGAAATATGGGTTATCCCTAATAGATACTGCCGAGAAGAAGAACGAAAAGTTCATAAATGGCTTGGATCAGTACTTGGGGGAAAGTCTTTCTAACCACATCGATGAGACGTTTGAATCGATTATTTGGAAAGCATTGAGGTCAGAAAGTCTTTACCCTAAGTCGAAGACTGAGGTTGCATCTGCAGAGGAGCCAAAGCCGGAAGCAAGTGGTGGAGGCAAGAATGGTTCTCAGAATAAGAGGAAGTAGAACCAGAATAAGGATGGCCAGAAGAAGAAGAAAGATGTTGAGTTCTTTAGCTGTGGTAAGAAGGGTCATTATGCTAGTAATTGTCGGGCCAAGCCAACGGATAGGAAATGCTTCAACTGTGGCCAAGTGGGACATCACAAGGACAAGTGTCCGCAACCCCCTAAAGAAAAGCAGATGGTGAAAGCATATGCCCTTAATGCTATTCCTTCTTTGTCGAATGCCTCAACTGTGGCGGAGAAGGCAAAGAATGTCGTTATTCAAGGTATGCTTTCTGTTTATGATGTTCCTGTTAGAATTTTGTTTGATACCGGAGCTTCCAGTTCTTTCATATCTAGTGACCTGGTAGATAGGTTGGGATTGGAGCCCGAGATTGTCGATAGACCTTTAGTAGTGATGAACCCGATTGGTGGTTCGACTAACTTTAGCATGATTTGTCGTAATGTGGTCTTATCGAGTCATGGATGCATGTTTGTTTGTGATTGATTTGTTTTGGGCTTTACTGGGTTTGGCATTATTTTGGGAGTCGATTGGCTCCAAAGATACAGGGTGGTGGTAGACTGTGAGGGCCTTTTGGTGGCAGCTAGGGCGGATGATGGGCGGAGGGTAGTGTTTGGTGGTCTACCTGGTGATGGGGTAATGGCTAGTTTTCTAAATTCCCTCGACATCCCGCATAGTGAGTTGTCAGGTTTGCCCGTGGTTGGCCAGTATCCGAACGTCTTCAAAGAAGTGATCGGGCTTCCACCACACCGAGAGATTGGGTTCCGTATTGATTTAGTGAAAGATGCCAGACCTATAGTGATGCCACTTCGTCATATGGCGCCAAGGGAGCAGCGAGAGCTCGAGGTGCAAGTCAGTGATCTTTTGAAGCAGGGATTTATCAGAAGGAGTGTTTCTGAATAGGGAGCACCAGTTGTGTTTGCTACCAAGGCGGATGGTTCCCTTCGATTGTGTGTGGACTACCGCGAATTGAATAAAGTGACAAGGAAGAATAAGTATCCTCTACCGCGGATATATGATTTGTTTGATCAATTGAGTGGCGCGAGAGTATTCTCCCAGTTGGATCTCGTGACAGGTTTTCATCAGCTTAGGGTGGAAGCTGAGAGTATAGCTAAAACGACATTTCGGACGCCGTCTGGATTTTATGAATGGTTGGTCATGCCATTTGGGTTGACCAATGCACCAGCATATTTTGTGGATCTTATGAATAGAGTATTCAGAGATCAGTTGAATAAGTTTGTCCTTGTGTTCGTGGACGATATACTTGTTTATTCGAGGACAGAGGAAGAACACAAGGAACATTTAAGAATAGTGATGGAGGTGTTGAGAAAACACCAATTGAAAGCAAAGTTTTCTAAGTGTCACTTCTAGAGAAGGGAAGTGAGATTCTTGGGCCATGTTGTTTCAGAAAATGGTATCGCCGTGGACCCTACGAAGGTGGCTATGGTACAAGATTGGTCTACGCCCAAGAATGCGACAGTCATAAGAAGTTTCTTGGGGTAAGCTGGATATTATTGTAAGTTTATCCAAGACTTCTCCAAGATAGCAGCACCGTTGACTCAGTTGACTAAGAAGAATCAAGCTTTCGTCTGGGACGAAAAGTGTGAGAATGCATTCAAGAGTCTAAAGGAAAAGTTGACATGTGCACCAGTGTTAGTCATTCCTAAGGGGAATGAAGAGATGACGGTATATACGGATGCATGTGGTACTGGACTAGGTGCTGTATTGATGTAGGGAGGTAGGGTTGTAGCTTATGCAAGTCGGCAACTGAAACCGCATGAGAAAAGATACCCTACCCATGATTTGGAATTGGCAGCGATCGTGTTTGCATTGAAGATGTGGAGACATTATCTCTTGGGAGAAAGATTAGAGTTGTTTACCGATCATAAATCGTTAAAGTATCTCTTCTCTCAGAAGGATCTAAATCTCCGACAGCAAAGATGGTTAGAATTATTGGCTTCCTATGATTTCGATATCGCATACACACTGGGAAAGGGCAACGCGGTAGCTGATGCATTGAGTGGAAGACATGCCAGTTTAGGGGCTATGTTTCTTGAATGGAACCAACTGGAATACATCGTTGTGTATGATTTCAGGCCAAAGTGCGAATTAGATCCAGAAATGTTAGCAAGCTTGACGATCAGACCCACTTTGATTGAGCGGATTGGTTCCAGCCAAAGGGACGATCCTAACCTATTGGAAATCATCTCAAAGTTAGAGATGGGAATCGACGGAGAGATGAACAAGTATGGGCTTGATCGAGATGGATGGCTTAGGGAGAATGGAAGACTAGTTGTACCCAATGTCAATGGATTGAGAGATGAAGTGCTTAGAGAATGTCATCACTCAAAACTGACTATACACCTCGGTGGTAACAAGATGTATCGAGACATGAAGCAGACCTACTACTGGGAAGGGATGAAAAGAGACATTGGGAAGTTTATATCCAAATGCATGAATTTCCAGCTAGTTAAAGCTGAGCAAAAGAAGCCTAGTGGTTTGTTACAAACATTAGAAATTCCATAATGGAAATGGGAACAAGTGTCAATGGATTTCATTGATGGGTTACCAAAGACTAGATCGGGCCATGATAGCATTTGGGTGATTGTGGACCGATTGACTAAGAGTGCAAGGTTTATACCCGTCAAATCAAACAGGACGGCAGCTAAGTTAGCGGAACTGTATATAAAGTGGGTAGTGAGATTTCATGGAATACCCAAAGGCATTGTGAGTGACCGAGATCCGTTGTTCACTAGTGGATTTTGGAAGAGCTTACAAGAGGCGTTAGGATCAGAATTACATCTCAGTACCGCGTATCATCCTCAAACTGATGGTCAAACAGAGAGGGTGAATCGTATACTAGAAGACCTCTTGAGAGCCTGTGTATTGGATTTTGGTGGATCATGGGATGACCATTTGCATCTAGTAGAGTTTGCATATAATAATAGTTATCAATCCAGTATTGGTATGGCTCCATTTGAAGCTTTGTACGGAAGGCCGTGCAACTCACCGTCCTGTTGGTTAGAGACCGGTGAGAAATATGTGCTTGGACCAGAAGTAATAAGAGAAACATCAGACAAGATCAAGGTTATCCAACAGCGAATGAAGGCTGCCCAAGATAGGCAGAAAAGTTATGCTGATAAGAGGAGAAGAGAATTAAAGTTCTCCATTGGCGACTTGGTGTTTGTCAAGATTTCTCCGTTGAAGAGCGTGATACGATTTGGCAGGAGAAACAAGTTAGCACCAAGATTTGTTGGTCCATTCCCAGTTCTTGAGCAAATTGGGAATTTGGCATACAAAGTTGAATTACCAGAGAAGATGGCAGGAGTTCACAACGTATTTCATGTTTCCCAGTTAAGGATGTTCGTACACGACCTAGATGTGACTATTTCACCTGATCAGTTGGATGATATCGAAGTTGACCCCGAGGCGGTTGGGAACCACAAGCCTATGCGTATTGTTGGGAACGATAAGAAGCAACTTCGAAGGAAAGCGGTGAATCTAGTCAAAGTTCAGTGGGGGTGAGAATGAGAATGACTGTACTTGGGAGACAGAGGAGAGCATTAGGAAGACATATCCAGAACTCTTCACCTGGTAAGATTTCAGTTTCGATTTAGTCTTTCTGCATGATAGGACAGGTTTGTTTTATCTGTTTTGCATGTTTGATTGTTGTATGTGATTGGTAGGCATGCAGGATCCTTTGTATGTTTTGGGTTACGGAATTTCGGGGACGAAAATTCTTAAGGGGGGAGAGTGTAACGACCTGCATTCTACGCATCGCAGGATCGTAGAATATTTCTTTCTTTCACGTACGAAGTCGTATGGCCATGTAACTTTGGGAGACGACTATTGGAGTCATTTCCCATGTTCATGATTTTTGCTGATTTTTAAAATGGCTATTTCCCCCTAGCTGATCTTGTTTTGGCCATAACTTTTGATTGGAAAGGAGTTTTGACCTGAAACCACTTCCATTGGATTCGGATGATGGTTTACAATTCCGTAGAGTGGTCACATTAGCCGAACGGCTCACCGTTTGGGAGATATGCTGAAACAAGTTTCAGATGGTGAAAAACAGCTTAATTGGGCTTAACCGGGTGATTAACAGCTAAGCCCAAAGGGGAATTTCGGGATTAGGAGTTTAAAAGGGCTGTTAGGGTTTGGAGAATACCTTTTTCTCATTTTTAAGCCGTCATTATTCATTCCTCCTAACCTAGCCATGGCCTCCACTCTCTAAATCTCTCCAAAACACCTCTAAACCACTTTCTAATTGAAGATTAGGCTTTGCTAACATCAAATTAAGGAGAGAAAGCACCAAAGCAAGGTTAGGGCTGCTGTGTTGCATTGGGAACAGCGCCAAACAGAGAATCATTTTAGATTTGGTATTTTATTTGTGGCCAAGGTGAGTGATTTGCATAGTTTTGCACTAATTACGGTTAATTAAGGGTAATTAGTGAAGATTAACGAAATTAGACATGATTAAATTTTGGAAAAATATTTATAAATTCGAAAATAATGTCTTAGATCTCTGTTAGAAATTTGGTTTGATTTGGTTAAGTTTTACTAATCATACCATTAGATTTTGTCTAAACATGTTTAAGGGAAAATATGGGGTTTTGGGTATGTTTGATCCATTTTACAGGCTATGATTGTTGTTTTGCTATTTTTGGATGATTATACATGTTGCTATGACCGTATAGTATGCTTTGTGGTTGTCTAGAAGTGTTAGATTGGTCGAAAACGCCGTCGAATGGCGTAAACAGTCGCTGGAAGAAGTTGCAGGAAAATATGCAGGGACCGGATCGGATCGCCCCTACCCGAACCAACCCGATCGTGGAGTATCTTCTCCGAACCAATCCGCTTGTGGTGATGGAACCCGATCTGAACCGCCTGGAAGCTCGTGAACTGATGGCCATGGAAGATCACAAACCGGAGTGCTCTACCCGAACCGAACCGCTTACACCATCCGACCCGATCCGCCTCGTGAGCATGAGCTACCCCGACTCGAACCACTCTAGGGGGCGCGATCCGAGCCGCTTAGTGGACTCCGAACCAATGGCATTGCATCACGAGTAGGACCTGACGATGAGTCACGAGCTGGAGGAGCACGACCCGACCCATATGGGGTATTCCGATCCGAACCAAGGAGCTGATGACCACTACCTGAAGCAAAGTGAAGTGAAGAAATGAAGACCGATCCGGGGAAGAAGGTGACGACCAAAACCTGAGATGCAAAGGTAGTCAAAGTGGGAAGTTTGTACTCAGGATCCAACTGGGAACCAAAGAGTTAACTTCATGAGTTGGGCTTTGCTGCGGGATGTGTGCTAAGGGTTGTCGATGTCTATAACTTTGGATCACTATGTGTAGGGGGTACGTGAACGGATTCAGGGCCACAGTGGCCTAGGTACGACTAAAGAGCTATAGACCAATGTAGTGGGGTCATTTGTAAAGATTCGGTCATGACTCCATAGGGCAAGCTTGGTAGTAGCAGTAGTTGTACAAGTCGAAATCTGTCACTACTTCGGTGGGTTTAGTGATCGACAGTGGTGGACATCGTATGCTTTACGCACTGAGTGAAAGATGTGATGTGGTTGCTATGTTTGATTTGTTTGTCATCATTATGACATGCACACCCACCCCCCCACCCCGTTATCTTTACACCATATGTTCAGTGGCACCTTAGAGTATTGTACGGTATGTAGTGCTAACTCTTTGGTTGCAGGTCCAGGTTCAGGTATGGTTTAGTATACCTGTTATTGTTCTGTTTAGCTGCCTATCGCTCATACCAGAATTTTTATCTGACCCAGAGTTTTATGTCTCTTCTTATTACTCTGTGTGCTCTCACGAGCAGACTAGAGACAGGTTAGCTGGTGATGCACGAGTAGCCGTACCGGAGACGAGTAGGAGGCTTCCACGTATGATATACATGGATATTCTCCCTGTGTCGCTGTTGGTCACTACTTTGGGCATTAGTAGTGCACCCTTCCTTTCTTCTACTTTAGAGACAGTTTTAAAGTTGTAATAATAATGATGTGGGACATAAGCTGCATTTGGATTTTCCGCTGCTATGATGTTTAGTTTTCAGCTTATGAACTGTCTCGCCTATTTTATGTCAAGTATGACGTTATTATATTTTATCCCATGCGCCGTGAGACATTCTACAAGTTTTCGATTAGTTCACTCTCTTCTTTCCTTTTTTTGGCGACCGTTCCGTGCTAGTCGGGCATGTGTACAACGCACTTTCGGAGGAAATGCCGGCTGGTGCGGGGTGGGCCGTCACACCTTAGCATCTATGTAAAAAGATATCTGAAAAGCTCCCGACCGAATTCCGTGTTTCTTGTACAGTCCTGCCACATGACTCGGTGCACAGTAGAGGATATGTGCAGTTAAGGCATTGAGTAGAATTGACGATACGTACGTGGGAAAGTCTAGATACATGCATGTCTGCTCTGGGTGGTGTATCATAGACTTTTTGGGCATTACTCTGTGATCTGATTCGATCAAAGGTGGCAGTCCGTACGTTTACGTAGCATGGCGATGGTAGATCTATGCGGAACGTAGCATTGTTATATAAAGATCCGTACATCACTTCGGCGTAGGATGAGGGACTGCGTATATTTCTAGGGCGTTACGACGAAGACCGTGCGAGTGGGGTACTTGGGGTGTACCTTAATATTGGGGATAACTACATATATATTGTATTAGGTTAATCCATTAGGAAGTTGAGTACGTCATGTGTGTAAACCTTGAGTGTTGTTAACCCAAGTAACCTAATAAACAAGAAAATGTAATTGAACGATATATTTAGGATTATCCAAGATGTGTAGTTTAAATCCAGTCACCATAACTTGTGTTCTGACCCCCTCCTCATAACATACTCGCAGGTTAAATTTGTGGCAGAGATATGATAGCTTTGGATACTGGTTAGGCAGTATTATTACTAGGTAAGGCTATATTTTGGTTATATTATATTTTATCCATTCCACTGTGAGATATTTTCTGAGCTTTGATATATTTTATATCCGTCTTTTTTGCAGGATACCAGAGCAACCAACACGAGATTCGATGGATTAGAATTTTGAAAAAAAAAATCGGTCTATTGGAATTCGGGTTGTTGCACCAAGGTTGTTTGCAAAATGGAGATTCTTAAGGCTTATATAATATCGATAATATATATATATATATATATATATATATATATATATATATATATATATTCCAAAACATTCCAATTTAATAATAATAAATTGTTTTTATCGCATTTGTCCAAATGGAATATCATGTAGCTTCAAATATAAACCAATATGTATTTAAAACTCAACATTATAAAATTTCAAGTTAAACAATATCAAAATTATATAAAAACCCTTTTTAAATTTATTAAATAAATGCTATGCTTTATAAACAATTTCACAACTTTCTGAAAATTTGATTTTAACATAACTCAAAATCTATAATGTGAAATCTCGATTTTTCTCTTTCATTAGAAAATTATAATCAAATTCGGGCGATTCTTGTTTCAAAGAATTCCAACTCATATTGGATTCTGTATATTCAGCTAATGTTCAAAACTCAATATTACGAATTACCGTGCTGTTACAGGCTCTTTTTAAATTAAATATAAATTTATATATTCAAACATCGTTTTATTAATAAATTCTATATAAAAAATTCAATAATATTTCAAATATAATATTTAAAACAAATTTAAATATTCAAATTCAAATAACCGAAAAATTTGAGTCGTTACCGTCCCCTTCACTTCAACAATACAAGTTCATATTTGTTTCTTTGTTCACTAACTCTCTACATCCATTAATTAACTTGTTTAATTATAAACGAGTGGCAACAATTTAGATATAGTGTACCATGAAATAAAAGGATCAGGGAGCACGTGTGTATATACGTGACTTTCTATTGTATCTTAAATAGTGCAACCACCTAAATGTCCCTAATTTACACCACGTAATCCATATTCTTTCTCTTTTGACTAACTATTTTTTCTCTTCACTCTCTCTTATTTAAATAATAACGAGTAGTTGTGTTTCAGATGCAAAGAATATGCACTGAAATATAAAAGATCAGAATGTGTGGTGGAAATCAAAGAGCTGCAGGGATGCTGTACTGCATGAGTTGCTCTTGATCTCATCTCTCTCTCGATATGCTGGGTGCTTTGCCTATACAAAAACGGGGACCATATCAGACTACAGAAGCCACTATGCCTATATATATATATCGTCTGTCCAACTATTTCAGTTTGCTGGAAGCCACCATGACTATATATATTGTGGATCCAACTATTTCAATATGCTGAGTGCATTGCCCGAACAAAAACCGGGACCCTATCAGGCTACAGAAGCAACTGTAGCATAACATAAAAGATCGAAACATTATGCTTCCAATAAAACAGTCAAAAAATTAGGTAAAAAATAGGAATGATTTATCTTATATGATAGCAGAACTTTAGCCAACGCGTGAACCCCACAATATTCCAGCCTTACCTTACCCCCTTCTTCGGGTGGAGGTGGAAGGCATACGAGAACTTGTATAGTATATTAAAACTGATGATTTTGTGCTCTGGGTCACCAAATAATTTATTTGATGTAATAGATCTTATATGAAAAAATTTGTGGATGTCATGAATCGCAATACCTTTACAGTCATCTATCACCCTAAATAATATCAAACTATAATAGTTATAATTACGATAAACTCCACTAGCAGCAGTTTTGAGAGAAATCAAATGCTCAACCCTTTTAAACTACTTTTGATACAAGCTGATAACTCTAAACAGAGTGGTCGTCGTGACTCACACATTGACTCATTGAGCACAAACAAAGCACAAAATTAACAACGAAAAGCAAGCATATAGGCTTTTCCTACTGAACCATGAATAAAACATGTGTTAATTAATATAATTTAGATCCATCTGTAGTTATTTGATAGGCTGTTAGATTTTATTATATTCCAGGTATTGCTACGTACTTGATAAGGCATTATATACGACATTCCTTATTTACTTTTGCTTTCAAATCTACTTGTTCTATAATGGGGTAAAAAAAAAAACAGATTCTACATGAGTGCTGCAATGTAATGGACAAGAAAATGCCTTTTAACTCATCTAAAATAGTAAATTTGTACTCCCTCAACATATTTTTCTGTGCACTTTGCAAGTTGTTACCTATATACTATATTAGTTTTACACGATATTCTACTGAAGTAAGCTTTGTCTGCCACTTAAAGGATAATCAAAAGAGTTGTATTATTGAGAATAATTATGCGAGAAGAAAAGCAAAACAAGACGATGTGGAATTTTGACAGAACTATTCATTGAAGATTACACGATTTGATTATTGTCAAATATACAACTACGTTTTTCAATGGTTTTACACCTTGTCAAATATACAAGCGTCGTGGATTGTTTGGGCAATCTAAGTGAACGCTATAACTGTTGAAAGTTGAAACAGTCGTCGTGAATGCGCAAGCCTGACATATCCAAGCAAAAGAGCAATCTCTGATGGAATCCACCAGAGAATTGCATAATAAAAAAGAAGAAAAGTGACCACTATATTTGATTCTGATGTTCACACTTCACATGATGAAAGCGAACAAGAATCGGGTTAAACTTGGGCCGCACTGGTTCCTGTAGGATCGCAGGTGTCACGTATTGGTTAAGCATCCCATATATCGCACGTTGTTGAGCAAACTGATGCGAGGGGATGCTTATTGTGCCATTTTTTGTATGTGTGCTTAGCTTGTTGGATACATATTTATCTGTACTAAGATTCTCCCTTAATAACAAAGTTTCTTGATTCTTATGCCGTCACCATTAGTACGCCGGTGCAATTTATATTTTTCCACATACGACAGCGACGGCGACGACTACAGATGATGTATAAGTATTGCATCGGCTGCCTCCGACCAAAACACGACGACTTATTGCAGCGCTAGTGGTACCATGAGTATAATTATTAAGTGTAATCATAAAATTAACATCACTTGCGCTAGTGGTGCCATTTTTTGTATTTATTATTATATTATACGTACTATTATTTTAAGGAAATTGCTAGCATCACTTGCGCGTCCCTACAGTCGTTGCACAGTCGCTGGGTTGATTGGTTGAAACTATTTTATTATTTTTAAATTCAATGAAAGTGGAATCCACTTAAACTTATGTGGCCAATCCATGTGAAAGTATAGCTTCAGTCGCTTGATGCGCAACTGTTGTTAGCCCAGCTCAAAATACATTAAAAACAAATAAAAAATGAACTATTAAAGCTTATTTGAAATAGAGAGCACAACTTTAATGCTACATGTAGCTTTTATAGCAATTTTAAAGCATCATTTAAATTAATGCATGCAGCTTTTATACACCAATTCCAAAGCATCTTTTTAATTACTACCACATTTATATATAAATACTTTTTTTTTATTTCCTAACCATTTTGTTTTGAATTCTGTCTTGGTTCTCCTTTACTCTAACGTTGCTATAAAACGAAGGTTTGATAATAGAATATCCTCGCTTAATGTCAGATAAAGTCTCAAATCTCACTTTAATCTCAATTCAGAACTGCAAGAAGGTATGTAAACGTTATCTTTATGCTTGATTAAAGAATTTTGATTTTGATACACTTATTTTGCATTTTAATCAATAATCAATGGTTCATAATAAGGGGTTAAAACCTTAAATTCTATCATGATTAGGAATCAAAGATTGTAAGTTTAATATAATGGATTTTGGGTTTGTCATTTTTTATTACTGCAGCCATCTTCAAAAGTAAGCACCACTAAATGTTGTCTGCTAAAAAAAATCTAATGTCAAACCAATATTCAAGTAAACCAAAAAACACAAATAGTTTAGTTTCAAATAAGCCAATATTTAAATACATCATGTTTTAGGCATTTGGGACTTATGAAAAGATGGTCCTAACAAACAAAGCAAGTTCTCCAAGACAATTAAGCTTCCTTTATCTTTAAGCTTAGTTTTCTATTAGCGATTGTTAAAGGTCCAATCAAGAATTTTGTCCAGGGCCTAAACTAACATAGGACCGGCCCTGTTAATGAGATATGGTTATCTACCACTCACATGTTTTATTTTTCTGATTTTGGGTCAGGATCGATTCTTTAAAAAAAAAAATATGCTGACTGGTATAGGTTGGTTGACAAGACCATGAGCTGGTACTCTTTGATAGTTCGTTTGAGGACTGAGTAATATTCTGATTACTCATACATAGTCATATAATATAGATTATAGGAAGGCTGAATAGATTCACACACTAATTATTCATGCTTTTTCATTATACCAATTCATTTCTATATTGTTTTCAAACAATAAGATATGTGCTCAGGCTCCTGTAACTGCACCAGCTCAAGGTGCCTGCTGGTCAGGGTGGATGCTGCAATCATATGGTGTGCTTCCTCAATATAATTCTCATTCTCTAACACTACCTCAAAATGCCTAAATACCACAGTCCAAAGGTGGCTAAAAGGGATCGTCGGTTGTCCCCTACTCAATGCAGTCATGTACTGTGCCATAATCTCTCTCGCCCAGTTGACCCGGAGTCCCGCAAAGACGGCATAGGTAGCACGCCTAATGATACACGTGACCTTATCTATAACAACCCGCATTCTACACATTGGAGGATCGTATAATATTTATTTCTTTCTTATATGAAGACATATGGTCATGTAACTTTGGGAAATGACTATTGGGGTCATTTCCCATGTTCATGATTTTACCGATTTTTAAATGACCGTTTTGCCCCTAGCTGATCTTGTTTTGGCCATAACTTTTGATTGGAAAGAAATTTTGACCTGAAGCAACTTCCATTAGATTTGTTTGATGGTTTACCTTTCCGTAGAGTGGTCATTATAGCCAAATGGACTCACCGTTTGGGAGATATGGCTGAAATAAGGTTTGGAAGGTGAAAACTGCTTAACCGGGCCAAATAGGGTGATTAGTGAATGGGCCCATAACCCATTTCGGGATTAGAGTTATGGGGAGGCTGAAAAGAGTTAGGGTTTCATTCCATTTCAGTTTTCTAACCTCCACTTAGCTCTTAGAAACCATAAAAATGGTCTCCAACCTCTAAATCACCTCCAAATCACTTTCTAATCAAGGATTAAGCTTAGCAACATCAAATCAAGGGAGATCTTCACCAAATTAAGATTAGAGCTGTTGTTTAGCATTGGTATCCGCGTCATACCAGAGATTTATTTCAGATCTAAGGTTTATTTGTGGCTAAGCTGAGTGATTTGCATAGTTCCTCACTACTTATGGTTAATTAAGGGTAATTAGTGTTAATTAGCGAATTTAAACATGGTAAAATTCTGGAAAAATATTTATAAATTCTTAAATGATGTTTTAGATCTCTGATATGAATTTGGGTTAATTTGGTTAAGTTTTGCTAATCCTATCATTAATTATGCTTGAACATGTTTAAGGGAAATATGGGGTTTTGGCTATGTTTGATCCATTTTAACCTATCATATTGATGTTTTGGTGTTTGAGGTCACTTCTATTTGTTGCTATGACTTTGTGGTATGCTTTGTGATTGATTAGAATAAATGGAATGGTTGAAAACGCCGTCGAATGGCGTAAAACACTCGTTGGAAAAAGTTGCAGAAAATGGTGCAGGCTTTCGGATCGGATCGGAGGGATGGGCTCGAATCGGATAGTGGACTAGGCAAGGGATCACCGAACTGAACTGAGGCTTGGCACAAGGGAAAGTATGGAAAAAAGGAAGGCCACAATGGTTGAACTGGGATCGGATCGAGCTAAAGAAGGGGGAATCAGATCGACTGAAGGGAAGAGAAGGGGATCGGAACAGAAGAGGAAGGGGAAGTGGATCGGATCAGAGACCAGGAACCCGATCCGAACAGATGGAGCAAGGGTACACCTACCCGACCCGCCAGAGAGCACCCGAACCGAATCAATGTACTAAGAAGGGGACTTGGAGGCCACGACTCGACCCGGAGCACTAGGAAAGAGGCCGATCCGAACCGACAGAGAAGAAGGACTGGGGATCCAAACCGATCCAGTGATGATCAATAACCCGAGATGCAAAGGTAGTCCAAATGGAAGTTAGAGCTCAGGATCTAGTTGGGAACCAATGAATTCACTTCATGATTGGGCTTTGCTGCGGGACGTGTGCTAAGGAGTTGTAGACGTTCATAACTTCGATTCACCACTTAAAAGGAACGATGGGCTACGTATCAGTGCAGTAGAGTCATCACGACTCGAGGGGCAAAGTGATCGTAGTAAGACTATGAGCCAGTGCAGTGGGGCCGCTGCGACTCCATGGGGCAGAGTGGACATAGTAAAGGATTAGTAAGGCTATGAGCCAGTGCAGTGGGGTATGTACGACTCCATGGTGCAGAGTGGACATAGCCAAGGATTAGTGGCTATGGATCAGTACAGTGAAGCCGTTGTGACTTCATGGGGAAGAGTGATCATAGCAAAGTATTGGGTGATCGAAGTGGTGGATATCGTATGCTTTACGCACTGAGTGAGAGATGTGAGGATGGTTGCTATGCTTGATTGTTTACCATCACTATGACATGCACACCCCCACCCCCGTTATCTTTACACCATTTATTTAGTGGCACCTTAGAGTGTTGTACAGTGTGTAGTGCTAACTCTTTGGTTGCAGGTCCAGGTTCAGGTATGGTTTAGTATACCTGTTATTATTCTGTTTAACTGCTTATCGCTCATACCAGACTTCTTGTGTGACCCAGAGTTTTATGTCTCTTCTTATTACTCTGGGTGCTCTCACGAGCAGACTAGAGACAAGTTAGCTGGTGATGAGCGAGTAGCAGATTCGGAGGCGAGCAGGAGGCTTCCACGTATGATATATATAGGTATCCTCCCTGTGTCGTTGCTGGTCACTACTTTGGGCATTAGTAGTGTACCTTTCTTGTTTAGATTTTTGAGACAGTTTTTAAAAGTGGTAATAATGTTGGCTTTGGATCATATGTTGTACTTTGGATTTTCCGCTGCTATGATAGTTTGTTTTCAGCTTATGCACTGTCTCACCTGTTTTATGTCAAGTATGTTGTTATTATATTTTGTTCTATGCGCTGTGAGACATTCTACAGGTTCCTTGTTGATTCTTCGTCTTCTTCCTTTCCTTCTGACGACCGTTCCGTGCTAACTGGATACGTGTACAGCGCACTTTTGGAGTAAATGTCGGTTGGTGCGGGGCGGCAGTCACATTTGGTATCAGAGCTCTAGGTTGCGTAGTTAACCTGGGGAAAGACACTAGGGAGAGATAGTACGTATACGAGAGTGCGTATTTGTGATTACTTTGGTTTTCAAAAGCTATATATATATATATACTATTAGTATAGCTGAGGATGAAGTCGCACTGCACTAGCACCACTAGGGAGATGGTTAATCGTTTTCTCTTTACAGATTGAACGATGAGCCGATACGCAAGAGGTGCTGGTAGAGGAGCAAATAATGGGAATGCTGCTGACATGACGGCGATGTTTATTAACCTCATGAGAGAAATGCTTAGGGATGTGCAGGGGTCATCTCCCAATGCCGGTAATGGTGGTGGTCCAATAGTGTAGGCGCCTAGGGCCGATTTCGCCAAGCTGTGCAAGGATTACACTAACCTTGGTGGGATGTCGTTCCACGGAACGGAGTCGGCCACGGATGTTCAGGATTGGTTGGATAGCTGTGATCGTATCTTCGACGACTTGGGTATCAAGGATGCGATTAAGAGAAGGCTAGCGTTTCGTCAGCTGCAAGAGCGAGCAATGAATTGGTGGAATGCTATTAAGACAGCCACTCCAGAGGATCAGGTTACTTGGGATCAGTTTAAGGCTCGCTTTAGCGACAAGTTTATCCCAGCTGCTCAGAAGTCGGAATTGTTTAGGAAGTTCTTGGAGCTTAAACAGAATGGTAGGGAAGTCTCGGACTATATTGCTGAGTTCGACACTTTGTCGAAGTATGGATTATCCCTTATCGATACTCCTGAGAAGAAGAATAAGAAGTTCATTACTGGTTTGGATGGATACTTGGGGGAAAGGCTTATCAACCACATCGATGAGACTTTTGAATCGATTGTGGGGAAAACTTTGAGATCAGAAAGTCTTTACCCTAAGTCAAAGACTGAGATTGCATATGCAGAAGGGCTAAAGCCGCAAGCAGGCGGTGGAGGCAAGAATAACACTCAGAACAAGAGGAAGCAAAACCAAACTAAGGATGGCCAGAAAAAGAACAAGAAAAATGTTGAGTGCTTCAGCTGTGGTAAGAAGGGCCATTATGCCAAAGAGTGTCGGGCCAAGCCAGCGGATAGGAAGTGCTACAACTGTGGTCAAGTGGGACATCATAAGGATAAATGCCCACAACCTCTTAAGGAGAAGCATATTGTGAAAGAATATGCTATCGGTGCTATTCCTTCTTCGTCGAATGCCCCAACTGCGGCGGAGAAAAGAAAGAATGTCGTCATTCAAGGTATGCTTTCTATTTATGATGTACCTGTTTGAGTTTTGTTTGATACTGGGGCTTCCCGTTCCTTCATATCTAGTGACCTAGTAGATAAGTTGGGACTGGAACCCGAGATAGTCGATAGACCGTTGGTTGTGACGAAGCCGATTGGCGGTTCGACTAGCCTTAGTATGATTTGTCGAAATTTGGTCTTATCGAGTCATGGATGCATGTTTGGTTGTGATTGCTTTGTTTTGGGCTTTACTGGGTATGGCATTATATTGGGAGTCGATTGGCTCCAAAGATACGGGGTGGTGGTAGACTGTGAGGGCTTTTTGGTGACAGTTAGGGCGGATGATGGGCGGAGGGTAGTGTTTGGTAGTCTACCTAGTGATGGGGTAATGGCTACTTTTATAAATTCCCTCGACATCCCGCATGATGAGTTGTCAAATGTGCCCGTGGTTGGCCAGTATCTGGACATCTTCGAGGAAGTGACCGGACTTCCACCACACCGAGAGATTGAGTTCCGTATTGATTTAGTGAAAGATGCCAAACCTATAGTGATGCCACTTCGTTATATGGCACCAAGGAAGAAGCAAGAGCTCGAGGTGCAAGTTAGCAATCTTTTGAAGAAGGGGTTTATTAGAAGAAGTGTCTCCGAATGGGGAGCACCAATTGTGTTTGCCACTAAGGCAGATGGTTCTCTTTGGTTGTGTGTGGACTACCGCGAGTTGAATAAGATAACGAGGAAGAATAAGTATCCTTTACCACAGATAGATGATTTGTTTGATCAACTGGAAGGAGCAAGAGTTTTCTACCAGATGGACCTCGTGATAGGATTTCATCAGCTCCGAGTAGCGGCTGATAGTGTTCCGAAAACGACATTTAGGACGCCGTCTGGATTCAATGAATGGTTGGTCATGCCATTTGGGTTGACCAATGCACCAACATATTTCATGGATCTTATGAATCAGGTGTTCAGAGATCGGTTGGATAAGTTCGTTCTTGTGTTCGTAGATGACATCCTTGTTTACTCGAGGATAGAGGAAGAACACAAGGGGCATTTGAGGATAATGATGGAGGTGTTGAGAAAACACCAATTGAAAGCGAAATTTTCTAAGTGTCACTTCTGGAGGAGGGAAGTGAGATTCTTGGGCCATGTTGTTTCAGAAAATGGTATTGCCGTGGACCCTGCGAAGGTGGCTACGGTACACGATTGGCCTACGCCCAAGAATGCAACAGACGTGAGAAGCTTCTTGGGGTTAGCTGGATATTATCGTAAGTTTATCCAGGACTTCTCCAAGAAAGCAACACCATTGACTCAGTTGACTAAGAAGAATCAAGCCTTTGTCTGGGACGGAGTGTGTGAGAATGCATTCAAGAGTCTAAAAGAAAAGTTGACGCGTGCGCCAGTGTTAGTCATTCCTAAAGGGAATGAAGAGATGACGGTATACACGGATGCTTGTGGTACCGGACTAGGTGTTGTATTGATGCAAGGAGGTAGGGTGGTAGCTTATGCTAGTCGGCAACTAAAGCCGCATGAGAAAAGGTATCCAACCCATGATTTGGAACTGGCAGCGACTGTGTTCGCATTGAAGATGTGGAGACATTATCTCTTGGGAGAAATATTTGAGTTGTTTACCGATCATAAATCGTTAAAATATCTCTTCTCTCAAAAGGATCTAAATCTCCGATAGCAGAGATGGTTAGAGTTCTTGGCTTCGTAAGATTTTGATATCACATATACACCCGGGAAAGGCAATGCGGTAGCCGATGCCTTGAGTAGAAGACATGCCAGTTTAGGGGCTATGTTTCTTGAATGGAAGCAACTGGAGTATATCACAGGGTATGATTTCAAACCAAAGTGCGAATTGGATCCAGAGATATTAGCTAGTTTGACGATCAGACCCACCTTGATTGAGCGGATTGGTTCCAGTTAGAGGGACGATCCTAATCTATTGGAAATCATCTCCAAGTTAGAGATGAATATCCATGGTGAGGAGATGACTTTGTATGGGCTTGATCGAGAAGGATGGCTTCGAAAGAATGGAAGACTAGTTGTACCCAACGTGAATGGTTTGAGAGATGAAGTGCTTAGGGAATGTCATCACTCAAAACTGACTATACACCCCAGTGGTGATAAGATGTATCGAGACATGAAGCAGACTTACTACTGGGAAGGGATGAAAAGAGACGTTGGGAAGTTTATATCCAAGTGCATGAATTGCTAGCTAGTTAAAGCCGAGCAAAAGAAGCCTAGTGGTTTGTTACAACCATTAGAAATCTCCGAATGGAAATGGGAGCAAGTCTCGATGGATTTCATTGATGGTTTACCAAGGACTAAATCGGGACATGATAACATTTGGGTAATTGTGGATCGATTGACTAAGAGTGCAAGATTTATACCAGTCAAATCGACCAGAACGGCAGCTAAGTTAGCAGAAATGTATATGAAGTGGGTAGTGAGATTTCATGGAGTACTTAAAAGCATTGTGAGTGACCGAGACCCGTTGTTCACTAGTGGGTTTTGGAAGAGCTTACAAGAGGCTCTAGGGTTGGAATTATATCTCAGTACCGCATATCATCCTCAAACTGATGGTCAGACAGAGAGGGTTAATCATGTATTGGAAGATCTCTTAAGAGCTTGTATATTGGATTTTGGTGGATCATGGGATGACCATTTGCATTTAGTAGAGTTTGCATATAATAATAGCTACCAATCCAGTATCGGTATTGCTCCATATGAAGCTTTGTACGGAAGAACGTGCAACTCACCATCATATTGGATAGAGACCGGTGAGAAGTTTGTGCTTGGACCAGATGTGGTAAGGGAAACTTCAAATAAGATTAAAATCATTCAACAACGGATGAAGACTGCCCAGGATAGGCAGAAGAGTTATGCTGATAAGAGGAGAAGAGACTTAAAATTCTCCGTTGGTGACTTGGTGTTTTATAAGGTTTCTCCGTTGAAGAGCGTGATACGATTTGGCAGGAGAGGCAAGTTGGCACCAAGATTTGTTGGCCCATTCCCAGTTCTCAAGCAAGTTGGGAATTTGGCGTATAGAGTTCACTTACCCGAAAAGATGGCGGGAGTTCACAACGTATTTCATGTTTCCCAGCCAAGGAAGTTCGTGCACGACCCAGATATGACTATTTCACCTCATCAGTTAGAGGACTCGAAGTGGAACCCGAAGCGGTTGGGAATCGCAAGCCGATTCGTATTGTCGAGCACGATACGAATCGACTTCGAAGGAAGGCGGTGAAGCTGGTCAAGGTTCAGTGGGGCGAGAACGAGAATGACTGTACTTGGGAGACAGAGGAGAGCATTAGGAAGACGTATCCAGAACTCTTTGCCTGGTAAAGTTTACTTTGCAATTTAGTTATTCCGCATGATAGGATAGGCTTGTTTTGCATGTTTGACTGTTGTTTTATGGTTGATAGGCATGCGGGACCCTTTGTGTGTTTCGGTTAGGGAATTTCGGGAGCGAATTTTCTTAAGGGGGGAGAATGTAACAACCCGCATTTTACGCATCGAAGGATCGTAGAATATTTATTTCTTTCTTATATGAAGACGTATGGCCATGTAACTTTGGGAAACGACTATTAGGGTCATTTCCCATGTTCATGATTTTTACCGATTTTTAAATGACCGTTTCCCCCTAGCTGATCTTGTTTTGGCCATAACTTTTGATTGGAAAGGAATTTTGACCTGAAGTCACTTACATTAGATTCGTTTGATGGTTTACCTTTCCGTAGAGTGGTCATAATAGCCAAACGGACTAATCGTTTGGGAGATATGGCTGAAATAAGGTTTGGAAGATGAAAAACTGCTTAACCGGGCCAAATAAGGTGATTAGTGAATGGGCCCATAACCCATTTCGGGATTAGGGTTATGGGGAGGCTGAAAAGAGTTAGGGTTTCATTCCATTTCAGTTTTCTAGCCTCCACTTAGCTCTTAGAAAACCTAAAAATGGACTCCAACCTCTAAATCACCTCCAAATCACTTTCTAATCAAGGATTAAGCTTAGTAACATCAAATCAAGGGAGATCTTCACCAAATTAAGATTAGAGCTGCTGTTTAGCATTGGTATCCGCGTCATATCAGAGATTTATTTCAGATCTAAGGTTTATTTGTGGCTAAGTTGAGTGATTTGCATAGTTCCTCACTACTTATGGTTACTTAAGGGTAATTAGTGTTAATTAGCGAATTTAAACATGATAAAATTCTAGAAAAATATTTATAAATTCTTAAATGATGTTTTAGACCTCTGATATGAACTTGAGTTAATTTGGTTAAGTTTTGCTAATCCTATCATTAATTATGCTTGAACATGTTTAAGGGAAAATATGGGGTTTTGGCTATATTTGATCCATTTTAACCTATCATATTGATGTTTTGTTGTTTGAGGTCACTTCTATTTGTTGCTATGACTTTGTGGTATGCTTTGTGATTGATTAGAATAGGTAGAATGGTCGAAAACGCCGTCGAATGGCGTAAAACACTAGTAGCAAAAAGTTGTAGAAAATGGTGCAGGCTTTCGGATCAGATCGGAGGGATGGGCTCGGATTGGATAGTGGACTGGGCAAGGGATCACCGAACCAAACCAAGGCTTGGCACAAGGGAAAGTATGGCAAAAAGGAAGGCCACAATGGTTAAATTGGGATCGGATCAAGCTAAAGAAGGGGGAATCAGATCTACTGAAGGGAAGAGAAGGGGATCGGAACGGAAGAGGAAGTGGATCGGATCGGAGACCAGGAACCCGATCCGAACCGATGGAGCAAGGGTACACCGACCCGACCCGCCAGAGAGCACCCGAACCGAATCAATGTACTACGAAGGGGACTTGGAGGCCACGACCCGACCCGGAGCACTAGGAAGGAGGCCGATCTGAACCGACAGAGAAGAAGGACTGAGGATCCGAACTGATCCAGTGATGACCAATAACCCGAGATGCAAAGGTAGTCCAAATGGAAGTTATAGCTCAGGATCCAGTTGGGAACCAATGAGTTCACTTCATGATTGGGCTTTGCTGCGGGACGTGTGCTAAGGAGTTGTCAACGTTCATAACTTCGATTCACCATTGAAAAGGAACGATGGGCTACGTATCAGTGCAGTAGAGTCATCATGACTCGAGGGGCAAAGTGATCGTAGTAAGACTATGAGCCATTGCAGTGGGGCCGTTGCGACTCCATGGGGCAGAGTGGACATAGTAAAGAATTAGTAAGGCTATGAGCCAGTGCAGTGGGGTACGTACGACTCCATGGGGCAGAGTGTACATAGCGAAGGATTAGTGGCTATGGATCAGTGCAGTGAAGCCGTTGTGACTTCATGGGGCAGAGTGATCAAAGCAAAGTATTAGGTGATCGAAGTGGTGGATATTGTATGCTTTACGCACTGAGTGAGAGATGTGAGGATGGTTGCTATGCTTGATTGTTTACCATCACTATGACATGCACACCCCCACCCCCGTTATCTTTACACCATTTATTCAGTGGCACCTTAGAGTGTTGTACAGTATGTAGTGCTAACTCTTTGGTTGCAGGTCCAGGTTCAGGTATGGTTTAGTATACCTGTTATTGTTCTGTTTAGCTGCTTATCGCTCATACCAGACTTTTTGTCTGACCTAGAGTTTTATGTCTCTTCTTATTACTCTGGGTTCTCTCACGAGCAGACTAGAGACAAGTTAGCTGGTGATGCGCGAGTATAGGATTCGGAGGCGAGCAGGAGGCTTCCACGCATGATATATATAGATATCCTCCCTGTGTCGTTGCTGGTCACTACTTTGGGCATTAGTAGTGTACCTTTCTTGTTTAGCTTTTTGAGACAGTTTTTAAAAGTTGTAATAATGTTGGCTTTGGATCATAAGCTATACTTTGGATCCTAAGCCCTATGCTGAAGATCAAGGAAAATCCGACCTAAGACAGCATCATCCGTCATCTGTAGCTGGTTTATCTATAAGCCTTAGCACTAATGCCTAACATACCACCCAACTAAGTCTCAGTAAACATCACCCTTACACCTTTAACCTCAGATTCAAAAGCTATCTCAATACCGACATCCCTAAGAACTATTTTTTCATCAAAAAGGCGGACTAACTTGAGGTATGTGATCTGCCCTATCGCAGTATAGCTAAAAATATGATGTAACCCCGTATCCTAAAAAAGTTGCTCTAATGGGGTGTTCTAGAAATTTGAAAACTTTACTGACCTCCCAAGCAAAATCTGATATACTGCGAATTCTTCGTAAGCTTGCGTTATCTTTCTGTTGTTCCGACATCATGCAATCTCTTGTGGTGTCAATTAGGGGAAATGGGTTGACAATGTTTGTTGTCTTGGAGGCATGGCGAAAAACTCTCAAATCCGTGAAAAAGAAGTAAGGATCTAGATAGAGATCTCGACAGGCTTCGATTCAGAACTAATTTCGGATGAGACGGAAGATTTTTGGAGAGTAAGGAGTTGGGTTTCAGTGGTTTCTGAGGGGGCTGCGTTTTCTCAGCTGGGAAGGTAACAACGAAGTGATGCTTCGTTATATACCCAGGGAAACTTCGCTGGGTTGGTCGACCTGACCGTGGGTGGGTCGACACATGTGCCAACCTATCCAAGAGTTGGGTCGACCCAGGCAACTTAAAAAAATATGTATACGATTATATATTTTATTTTCGCGTGTCACATCTTCTTCTCTTCCCTTCTAACCACCATTTCCAATCGTTGCTTCTGACTAATTCCAAAGTCGATTGAGACGCCATCTTAACTGAGCAAAATTTCCAATGTTTTATTTCTTCCAAGTAGCTCCCCTCTCCTATCTTCAAAATTTTCCGTAATGTTTCCAATCTTGTAATCAATTTTTAAATTTTCATTTTTTTCATTCATCGTCATATCTTTTGTGGATTTGTTCCCTCTTTGTCCAATTCTTCAAAAATATGTTGTTGCTCTATCCAAATAAACTACATATATCGACCTACTCCATATATTTGTCTCTCCATTACTAAACCACGATAGCGATCTCCCTTTTTTTTCCCAAAATCTTTACTTTGGTGTACCGACTTACCATTCCAAGCTTTTCATGTGTAGTTTTGATCAGAAGTAGGTTTTTCTTATGGATTTAGATGTATGTTTAAATATATATAGTATATTTATAATTCGAAAATACAAATACGTTCACTCACTATCTATATAAAAATCCTAAACCTAAGCTTTGATACTAGATGTAACAACCCAAATTTCTGTAGGCCTAAATTTTCTCGCAAAATGCTAAAATCCAAGTCCATTGAAACCCTAGTTGATTTGTCTGGTATCCTGCAGAAGGGCAAAGATGAAATATATCATAACTCACAATAAAATATATCATAAGGGAATGAATAAATTATAATAGTAAATAATTACTTACCCTAATAATGACATTGTCTAACCAGTGTCTCTAAGTTGTATAATCCTTGCCACTTGTTTAACCTGCGGGTTTGTTACGAGGAAGGGGTTAGAACAATAATTCTGGTGAATGGGAAAATTATACTTTCTACAAATAGCACTACATATACATTCTATCACTGATTTGCCTTTATTAAGTTATTTTGGGTTTACTACACATTACGCTTCTGATTTCCTGTAAATCATACCCACATACTCTCAAGTCGATTAGCCTAATAAATCACATATATGTAGCTATATAACCAATACATCTAGGTACTCTCTATAGTACCCTCCTCGAGTGGATTCCACCGCCGTACAGCGAAAATGTACAAAACCTTCATTGCCATGCTACGAAAGTGTACTAAGCTGCGTTACGAAAGGGAATGAGCTTCTACTGTTATATCATAAAGGCGCCCAAAGCCTGAGTTCTCCCAAAGAACTCAGTAGGGGATTTTTCTGTATCTGTCAGAATGGCTTCGTTAGGCTCAAAATAATGACTTTGTTAAGCCTTCAAAAATGACTTCATTAGGCCTATGATACAGATATCAAAATTTGGTATGTCTTTTTATGGTGAAATCATAGTGCAACCAAGGCATACTCCCCAGATTGAACCGTACAGACCATATCTCTATGGGTACAACTTTGTTAGGCCTACCATAGAGGACCATCACGGAGTATCCTCACATCAAATCGAAGCCTAGCACTTCCTTGTAGTCCCATCAAATAAGTTGGACTTGTTCCCACCGCATCTTTGAACGCCCTCTGATGACTTTCCCCGCTGGGCTCCTCATCCCCCACAGACTTGTCCAAACGCATATCGTTATGTTGATTAGACCCTATGTCTAATTTACTATTATGTGTTCCACTTACTTTCCTTTTCGTTGATTTACAATATTCATTAATGTATTTAATCAAATATTATTTATTTATGAATCAACTTTATTAGTTACCAAAGAATCGCCTAGTTGCAAGGCTAACATAGAATATCATATAATTGCAAGGCCACCGTAGAATACCTTTAGGCTTATTAAACTTAATTTCCTTATTCCTATTTATTTATAATAAGCTTTATTTCTTTCTTTCCACTCTCCAATATAATCTTTCTTAGACGTTATTGCCACTGAACTATGCTTAATATATTCCAATTATAAGTTTATTATAAGCCTTTTTTCTTTTAATGACCCCTTTCAGTTACGTTATCTTTTCTTTTCCTATCTTTGCAATTTATCCTTTTAGGAAGTTACGACTATTGTCAATTGATTGGTTACCAAAACTGTATAAAATCTATTTCCATAGTTTCAGGTGATAGGAACCCGTGATTGCAAGAAAATCCTCAAATTAATGTGTAATACGGCTAGTCCTCTATTTTGCGCCAATCTGTACCTTTTTTCTTATTTTCATGTTTGTAATCATGTTTCCTATTTTAGTTGATTACTGACTATGCAGACATATTACCTTTTTCCAAACCAATCAATTTAAGATATTCCTGACCTATCAGATTTATAGATATGCGTGGATTCCTGTTTTTCCTCAAATTTAACATACTTTTCTATAACTTAAATATAATTTGGTCTGATAACATTTTTTTCCAATTCAACATTTGAATAATGGTTCCCATATTCAATATAGAAATTCTCATATCTACAATCCAATTATACGATCACAGTGCGTGGAACATTTTATATATTTTCAATTAGGATTTTCCATAGAATTTAGACAAGAGTAGGTTCATATCCAGATTGTACAGAAAAGGATTATCATAATTTAACAAATCCAATTTCGCAAGATACACAGGAATCAAATGATATAATATATAATTATCAAATGAAAATATAATTTAAACCACTCACCTGTTTGCTCTCTAAATCTGAATCTGATTTAGATCTATTACTCGTTGTTTCTCTAATCTGAATCTCATACAAACGAAAATTTTGGGTACTTATAGCCTAATTTACAACCTTTCGTATCCAAAACCTCAAATTAAATACCCTAAAACAAATATATATGTTTTTGAAGAGTTTGGGGGAGAAGGAAAATGGAAGAACCCTGGCATCCTCTCAAAAAATATGAGTTAGAGGCTAGGTTTTACCAGTTTATTTATAGCTGCTTCGAAGAACCACAACCGACCGAATGAAACGAATTAGATTTGGACCATTAACACGAGATAAATCACGCTTCCCTGACCTAAAAGAGTCAACTCACGCTCTAAGTGGTTCTATCCTGGGTCGACCCAATACCCGAGTGTATGGACCCCTGGGTCGACCCACTTCTGGTACAGGTCGACTCATATACGATTTTGAAAATCATATATCGGGTTGTTTAGCCGGTTGATTATTGGTATCCTAAAATGTTTTATTTCTTAACCATTTTACTGACTATTTCCTATTTTCACTGCCTGTTTTAACTTTGAATTCAAATACGTGATTTACTACATATATATTCATGTTTATTTACATAGAAATTCCCATGTTAATATTTTTCCTATGACTCTGTTTGGGATAAATTATATATGTAATGGAATCAGAAAATTGCCACGAGCGCAACGGTATACGTTCAAAGCCAAATTTTAAAAATCCAAAAATGTCTATTTTTTGTTATAGGTTATTTAAGTTTCGATCATTTTACTAAAAGTACGGGGTGCTACAGAGATTGCCCAAGCGAAGATATCATTTTTTTTACGAAAATGGATTAAGTCATCTTCAACCTTGTTTCCAAAGTTTGACCTACTTATACAGTTTTATCGGTGTTGGAAGGGTCTATGTTTATTTCCTCAATCTCCTCAATAGGTTCGACCCTTTCAACTTCTCCTCGACAGTGCATGCCGGTTATGATTTCCTCTTCTACCTCTATACTAATTTCTTGTGTTTTCCTTTTTCTATCCTTAGACCTACAATTATAACTTTTACGCTTAATGGAATAATTATTTCTTACCTTCCTTACCTTCGCTTTGAATGTTGGGTTTAAGAGACCATCTTCCGAAGATTTCATTTCAGTGGAGGCACTGAGATAAGCAAACAGTTCCTTTTTATACTGATCAAGAGTGAAAAGTACATTTTCTTTGAATTGCATTGTTCACCCTTGATTGTTTCTCAATCCTTCTATGTCAAGAATTTAACCATCAAATATTCCAGGGAAATAAAAGCATCCACCTTATCCAGCGCTAGTCATCCAAAGAAAGCATTATAGAAAGAGGGTTGGTCAATAACAACGAGCAGGGCTTCAAAGGTGCGACAACACAGGGGGAGGGGGTGTCCTATATGAACCTTCAACTTTATCTGGCCAATGGGCGTTGAGCCTTTGTTATTAAATCCAAATATTGCTTATGCGCTTGGCTATAACTTTGCTTTCGGAATGCTCATGCGAACAAGATCATGTTTGAAGATGACGCTCACAACACTTACGGTACCGACCACTATTTTGGTCACAATTGATTATCTTATTTGAGTAGTAATTTGAGTGGATCATTATAAGGACAATGGATCCACTTCTGAAGCTCCTTCGGTGTTATAATCAAAGGGTGCAAATGAATTCCTCATGGAATATGATCTGGAAACCCTTCTCGGACAGAGGAAAACCCATCACTTGCTTCTCTAATGTAGAGGCTCTTGGCACCCTGACTATTTCCAACAACATTTAGGCCTCCATGGATTATGTTAATTTGATTAGGCGATGGACCCATTTCTACAGGATTTATTCTTTGACCATATTAATTGTAGCTCTGACGGAGGGCTATAATAATTGTTATCTTAAGGGGCACTATAAGCGTTCTTAACAAATTCTTGTAGCTGTCCAAGTCGAATAAGATTTTTAGTTATACCGATCAGAACATTACAATCATTCGTTTTGTGGCCATTTGCCCTATGGTAAATGCAATAGTTGTCACTCTTCTTGGCTTACGGATTCGTCTGAGCTTTGAGATGGGTGGCGAAGTGTATTTCCCTTCCATTAGTACATAGATGAAAGCTATAGGTTTATTTAATGCTGTAGAATTACTGTCGGATTCTACCCATCGTGATCGTTTATTATTTTGATCGAAGTCCAACTTTGCACACTGATGCTTTCTTTTAGGCATGGTAGATTTCATCCATTCGGATAAATTTGTTAGTATGAAAATGGAATCCTTGCAACCATGAGATCCCTCTAGAAGGGAGTATTGTCCTGAAGTTCTGCATGGATGGCAGTCAGTTTTGCTCTATCATTCATTCCGTTGCCCCTTATAACCTCAGCATTAAACCTTCTTTTGTGATCTCCCGAAAGCTCCTCAGGTTGTTGCTTAATATTGGCCACCATTGTATAATGTACTTTGGGTACCTTGCTTATGCAAATTTGAGCAGCGAATTTATAACAAAACTGCATTCAAGAACATATATTCTTGCCCCGGTACCGTTGATACCACTTATCGGCAACAGACAGCTCTAGAAGCGTTGTATAAATCCATCGGGCTGTCAAAAGCTATTAATGATCATTAGGGTTTGTGGTTCCCCGATACTTGATTATTGAGATTTTTCCTTGTAGAGGATGGTTGCGAACATAATCTCATCAGTGAACAGAGCAATTCTTTCATTTTTGTTTGCCTACGCACCATAGGTTCTTTTTCCCTTTGCATTTGGCGATTCTTTCAAAGCTTTGGCTATCAAATCCTTTGTAATAATCCACCCTTAGTGGGCTTAAATTTCGACCTAGAAAAGACCCATTGAAACATGGAGCCACTCTAAATGGGTCATTCCATCCTTGATGTAAGCATCTTCATTGGGATAATTTCTTCGATGAGGTATGTACCCATCGGTGGTGGAGCTCGCCGATTGTTCCACCTTACTCTATAACTTCCCTTGATAATGAGGCTTTTATTATCTTTTGGCTTCTCGCATTTTGATGTTTCACTCTTCTTCTTTCTTTCGGATTGTGCAACATTGGACCCTTTCTTTTTGGATTCAACTATCTGGCTGGTTGTGTTTTTGGATTTGGCTTTTAGCTATATTTAAGAATGTAATTCGCCTATCAAGGCTCTCATCCTAGCAATTTCACCCTCCAATTCCTTGATTCTCTCAATGTATCCCTCCTAAGGCTTTGTGATGGAGGGCTCTCCCTGCAAGGAGTTTGACTGGTTAAAGGATAGGTCTATGTCCACCTCAATTTGAGAAACATGAACTTCATTCTCACTAAATGTGTCCATCTTCTTTGAGTTGGTTTTAGTGGTCTTCATGATTCCTACATTCGACCAAATATAAAGATAAAATTAGTTATATAAACCACAAGGTCATAGGTTCAAGTCCTCCTTCTAGCACCAAAAATGTTAGGTGTAAAAATAGTTAACACTTTGAAAGTTGATTTTCGTATGCAGATGAAAAAATCATAAACTTTTGCCTTAAACTTGCTACTGCTTAGCCACTCCCAAATGGCGATGACATCCGGTTTCCAACCAAAACCAAAAGGGTAAAAGTTGTGCTGAAGCTTTTTAGGTTGAAGTTTCGTTTCTGTATGAGAAATTCAACTTGAGTTGTGATGTAAATCCCTTCGATGGGATTATAAAATTTTTGGAAAAATTATTGATCGATAATTAGTACTGTAAATAAAGAATCAAATATTGTGAAGCTCCATAAAGGAAGCTGAATTAGCCTTAGTTTTCGAAAAGTAAACTAATCCCATCGGTGGTAATAGTTGCTACACCTTTTTGGTTGAATTGTTACAATCTTCAGTATTAATTATACAGCTTCCCCTTATGTGCACCGCATTATAGCTTTGAAAAAAAAATAAAGTAGAAAATAAATCATCTGCTATCGACTGTTAAGAGAGTTCATAGTCGTGATTGATCATGCTTCGTGTCTTAAAATTAAACTTCGTTGACAAGGCTCCTCAGTTCTTCTTTTCATTACAAATTACATAATACGATTACAAGAAGATAGAAAATCCCCAATTCGATTAGAAAAATTACGGTTTTACTCCGTAATTTGTATCACAAATTATGGAATGAGCCGAATATCCCGATCTTGAACCCCTAAGGTCCTATTTATAGGTGCAGATTGGAGTATACTTTTTGAAGCAGTCCTGGACATTGCAAGAGGCATATATGTATGCCAGCTTTCAGCTTATAGCGATAGTTTGTTCTGGAATGATACTTCTTTTGGCACGACGAGTCTTCCTAATGGGTGCGGGGAGTTTTTCTCATGCTTTATCCTTTTAAATAAATTTCTCTTATATTATCCGAGGCCCTTGCTTTTCTGTTTTGTATTATCACATATCCTTTGGCATGAAATTCTTTTAATGCTTTCTGAGAGGAAGTTTACTTTGTCATTTTCTTTATCTATTAAGGTCGGGTCTTTCAAATGATGAGCGGCGGTCTTGAAAGGTATGAGGAATCTTTTCCTTTAATAGAGCATTATGATGCATTTATTTCCCTTGCTTCTTCTGGATCTTTTTCCTTTTTTTTGGCCTTCTTTCACTTCTTTTATTTGTAGAAGTAATTTTTGGTTAACATTATTACTTCCAGGAGATGATTTCTGGGCTTTTATTATTCTAAAACCTATCTAGGATTTGGATCATTTATTAAGTCAAAGGTGGTTTTGTATGTATTATTTCCATTACAAACTTCTGAATTTCTATTATTACCCGAATTTTTGTTTCAAATATTTTAATAAGTTGAAGGTGACTTCGTACTTATTGCTTCTGAAAAATAATTTTTGGACTTCCACTACCCGAGTATTAGTTTAGGGATTCCAATGAGCCAAAAGGGACTTCATTCAATGTTTTTATAATAAGCCTTCTGAATTTATGTTTACTCCAATTTGGGTTTCAAGTAAAAAACTAAGCCGAAGGTGGCTTCATATATCTTGCTTCTCGAAAAATATTTATAGATATCTATTATTTAGTTGCTCGAATCAGGTTTTCGTGACTTTTATTCAGTCAAAAATGGTTTCATATCTATTATCGAAGGAAAATATCTATAGGATTCTATTACTCTTAGTATATATATTTGGCTTCTAAATCCTCTTAAATACCAAAGGATATTTTGGTCCCCTATTGTCCCTGGTCTTTATTAAGTTGAGGGAGGATCCACTCTTGGTCAATTAATCCAAAAATGGTTTGGTCATACTAACCTCTTCCGGGGAAGGGTAATTGAATTTCTATCTCACTAAGTTTGGATTTATGGAAGCCGAAAGTGTCCTCGTTAGAACCCATTTATGGGGGTATAAACCTTATTAGTTCTTAGTGTTATATTATTGCCAAGAAAATTGATATTCTACCCTTCCAGTTAAAAAAATTTGAACAAACTCATGCACATATGCAATTATTGATTATTTTTAACCAACATCAATGCTAATATGATTAAGTTTGCAGGTAGAGGTGAGACAAAATCATTCACGATCTTTGTTTAAAGAACGAAAGTACCTTTCATACTAGAAGGCTAAATGTTAACCAAAGTTTTCCTTCAGGTAGACCGAGTGAAAAAAGGCCTAAGCAACAGAAAAAGCCTCCGGAGGAAGCATAGAAATGCGAAGCACCTTAAAATTTGATTAAAGAAAAGGCTCAAGGAGAAATCAAAAGTCTTGTATAACCGCCAAAAGAGCTATTGTCATCAAGCAAGGCAACGATGAAGAGGAAGGCTTCTAGTGTAGTGAAGCAAAGCCCCATTCAGTAACACTGAAAGGCACATCCTTTGAAAGAATTTGTTTTAGAACTAAGCAGCAAAGCATATAAATTAAAGAGACCAAAAGAAAGGCTTTTCAGAAGAAACTCACAAAGGAATAGCTTTATAACCAACAAAAGACTCATTATGCCAAAGGCAGTGTTGTTCCAGGATAAGCTGTTACCACAAGTCGGGAGCTTGCACAAGTGCATGCCTTTTGCTACAATTAAATCTGCTTCCCAAAGGATACATTCAGGAAGTACTATACACACCAGCTGCTCAACATAAAGGTGCCTTTGTGACGCTCTCAGAAATGCCTCCGAAAAAGCATCTGATGAAGCCTAGCGAGCGAAAGGAGGTTAACCCGCACCGATAAATATGACCCCACAGGTCCGGAATGGGACAATCAATTTATTCCAAAAATTGTAACCGTTCCGAAGCGCAACCCTAATTTCAAAATTGAATTAGGTACTTCTTTTCTTATAATATTGGTTATAAATTTGTAACAAACGAAGGAGAATTGAGGATCCTGACTTATGGAGTATAATTTTAAGAGAAGTTGTCTTGATCATTTTTGGTTATTAACTTGTTTAATTGCTGATTGCATATGATTCTAAATTCTTATTCTTATCCTAAACCATGTTGCAAACACATGAGAAGGGATAATGTAACTAGGACCGAAGGAAGTATATTCTTATCCGAAAGGCATAAGAAGGATTACAACTGACGGATCATATTTCTCCTGAGATGACACAACTAAATTTCTCCCCTCTTTATTGAGCTTTGGAATGTCAGATTCTTTATTTACTAAGCCCTGAAATAGAGCCTTCCTAATAGATTGTTAATCTCCCAAAAGTAAAGATGGTTTCGACAAACTTTATAAGCGAAGCCATTACCACATGTTCTGTCGGTGGTCTATGGCCCGAAAGCCACAAACATCTATTTAAATAAAAGCTTTCGGGGGAATGGAAAGCAAAAACATATTGTCCTTTGTTAAATTACAGCGAGATTAAAACGTGATCCTATGCTTTTGGAATTTATGTATTATAACCTACTTTATGATGTTAACTGTTTTTTGGTCTGATAGAAATTAACCTAAATTAAGAATGCATTAATCCATCTCCTTCCACCAGGAGAGTACGCAACCTGCTCGACCAAATATCACAATCTCGCGCCTAAAACATTTCATCGTAACTCTTACATGCCTCGTCACTACCTTCACCTAGTCGAGATGCTACCATGCCTGCAATGGCGAGCCTTATCTCCGCATTATCTCATCAAAAAATGGACTTGAACACATTTCATTTAACCCTTAACTCCATTCGGATCTAGCCATTGTCAATAGCTGCATCTTGCCTTCCTCCTCGTTTTCACTTCAGGCACCACCGGCCAATGTTTATCATCAACGCGAGTATAACTAGAAATCCAATCCAAACTTCCTTAACTTTGAACATAAATTTTGGTTATCCCGTTGCTCTGACAAGGGTTTAGGGACCATGAGTGTGTTTTTATTGACTATACGAACAACTTTCATATCAGTCGTTTTGGCTAAAAGTGGACGGACTGAAAGAAGATATTTATGTAATTGAATGTTAGGATTTCAAGTTGGCTATAGTTAGGGTTTGAGAATAAAATAATATTATTTTTGAAGTATGCTCCTATATTTATAGTGGATGGTCCAAAATATGGCATATCGGCATATGCCGACAGGCGATCTAAATGTAAAATGACCTTGTGAATGTAGTTAAATATGTTTCAAAGCCCAATTTCAAATTCTTTGGCAACAAAAGCTTTTTCTTAATATTAAATTTCCAAAATTAACTCGACGCACATTTATGGTTCACATGACCAAATGTTACATCTGATCATCACAAAACTCTCCTACATATATCACCTCATCAGTATGTATTTGAAATAAAAATTTCGTTGTAATATGATTATGCGCCTCAAAATGATTATTTTCACATGTATCGAGACCTCTTTCCTCTAAAACAACTAATCTTGAAATATAGCGATCATTATACTTTTTATTCACGTAACAAACCATCTAAACTCAAAGATAGTGATTATAAGTCTTGATTTGTCACTTTGGAACTGTCATTTAATTAGCAATTAATATTTGAATATCCGAGCGTTAAAATACGTGTCGTTGCACTAACGTGCAAGCATGCGCATCTATTCAACGTTTGATATATAGATTCAATGGAGATTAAATACCTCATATGTGGACCCAAAGAAAGACCCAATTTATACCATCAAGGATTTTTTATTCAGAACACTTGGCTCAATGGAGCCGTGTGAATATAAAGTACTAATAAGACTCACTCAAATATTTATATGGATAAAAATCTAATCAAGTGTCTCAATGAGTTCAAAAGGACGTGACAGTTCTGTAGAGTCTAGACTAATCTTGTAGCAGGTGAATAGGGTTTATTGTTGTTTTACAAGATATTAAAATTATCCCAGCTCAGATCACAATAGTATAAATAAACACAGAAAATAAACAACAAAGATTTTACTAGGCTTTGGCAAACCTCTTCCCACTGCTGCATTCCCCAAGGGTTGTACTAGAATTAAAACAATCTCTACGCTTACAATTTCCATGAAAACCCACAACACCCGCTCCCAACTATTTTAATCCTGTGCTTAAAACCCTGCACTGGTCTTTATCTCCAAGATCAGTTTTTCCCGAATTACAAACCCGTAATTCTTAAAAACTAGTTTAGAGAAAATTGGAAAACCTATAGATTGTTTACAAAAGAAAATAAAATAAAACAACTTAAAAATAATTAAATCAAAAACCCCCCTTAAGTAAAACAGAATAGCCGACCTCCCTTGTTATTTCCTTTGATACTTGTGTCGGCTTCTCTTTGTTCTCAACGGTCACCAAAATCGAAATTTAGTGTTTTGAATTCCTTGCTCCAAATCGCGATTTAAAAATGATTGACCATATTCTTTGATGCTGCGAAGCTTGTCTCTCTCTGTCGATCCGATTTGGGCCTATGATCGAAAACCCCTATAAGTAATTTTGATTTTATTTCTTGTACACTCGAATGAATTGTTTGGTTTTCAATGCTCATAGCCTGTGATGATGTGGTTCTATTTACAGGGTTTAGAAACCCTTGTATTCTCTGATTTCGATCATGACTTGATTAGGATAATTTGCATGATTGTTGCTTGATCTTGTCCGTGGGTGTGTGAATGATTTCTTGAAACTTTTGTGTAAATTTTTTGGCACTAACACCACACTTGTGAATATCTGGAAACATTTGATAAAAGTGAACTCATTCTTGCCAAAACAAATCCTTTAATCACATTTGATAATTCTTGCATGCAACATGCTTGATGAATTTAATGAGATTACAGCATTATGCATTTTGAGAATAAATTTGCAAAAATAGATTGCCATATTTTACTTATGCAAATTAATCTCATTCCTATTTTTGAGCTAGTGAATTTGAAAGATATTTCGTTTTCATTTGGAAACCATTCGAAATTGTGTTTGCATTGTTACTTAAAATTAATTGCTATGTAGTTGCCATGACACCTGACGTGTTCTGTATGCATATTCACGGCTTGTTCATACATGCGTATATGTGTGTATAAATTTATCCACGCACATATGCTTGTGCGTTTGGCTTCTATATATGTTGTGCATTATGTATTTGACAATTCTTGGATCATCCCTATACCGTGTTGCTTCATTTTAACCTGTTGTGTCACTTGGCTCAATGTTGCCCACTTCTTGTGCACGTGATACACTTGTTTCATGCTACCATTAACATGATCAGTTACACTCCAATGTACTCCTTCACTTCCACATATGTATATTCATGTATATGAACCATTGTATTGCTTTGACTATTTTTTGAACATCTTGCTTTGCTTCTTCTTGACCATATGAACACGTGAACTTGAATTTTTAGCTATGTGCACTTGCCACCTGCACATGTATTTGTTCACTATACCTAGTGCTTTGTCATGCACACATATGCATGTCTGGTTGTTTGAGTTATCTTGTTGTGCATGACTTTTGCACTCTTGTCCTTGCTGGCCTATGTGAATGCTGCTCTTGCTTGTACACGTTGCAGTTGTCACTGTTCTTTATCCCCATTTGCCTGAACCTGTACATATGTTATGCATTTGCATTGATTTATTTCTTAGACCCAGTTTTGTACTATTGCTTTCATGGTCAGGAGGTGCTCATGCCTCTTCTACATGCTTTGAGCTATGCATGCATTTTGTGTATTCACTGATCTAAACTTGGAGCATTATGTATTGTTTTGCACCTGTCTTGATATTAACCTTCTTGGCACTTGGCCCCATTTGTGTTCACCTGCTTTATCATACTTCCTAATTCATGTTTCACCCATTCCTTGAAATGTTGCACTTGGTGTTTGAATTCTCCATGCTGTACATTTGCATGTTGTATTACATGAGCTCGTATATCATTGACCTTCTTGAGCTTGTATACGTGCATACTGATGCACTTTCACATGTACATGTGTACATTTGTTGTGGCTTTCCCGACTTCATATATTTTGCTACCGAGTTGTTTTTTGTTAACTAGACTTAAGTATGACTGCCCACTTTAATTCATGTTTTTTCACTTGAGCTTGAGTTGAGCTAGTTTGCATTTGCAATTGAGCTATCATGTGCATGTATGCTTCATGTATTCCCCTGCACATTACATATGTATATATACATACACATGCATGTGTATATATATACACATGTATGTGTATATATGTTTTGTGCATGTGCAATTTTATTTTCTATTGAAATCAACAGACCTGTGGTGGCTGGTCAAGATCAGCAGTCCACAAATATGAGTTGAGGCTTGTTTTGATCAGCTGACCACTATAGCGGTGTTGAGGCTGATCTGCAGGCACTAGATACATTGTCTACCTTGTGATATTTAAAGTGAATCACTGTGAATATCACAAGCAGTCTACACACAAATAAGTGTATATACATATCAAACCAAGTGAAGAAATATGATGAGAATCACACCAAAATTTCAATGCAAATAAAATTTGAAATAAATTTATATTTTCTAGAATTTAAGTCTATTTCATTCCAGTTTACTCTATGTGTTTCTGTGATAGGTATGTAGGTGACTGGACTGAAACTGAAGCAGACAGAAGAAAAGTGAGTCAATGTGAATGTGTTTGTACATGAAATTGAGTGATTGTAACTGAGTGAAATGTGACTGAGTGAGTTCTGAGTGTTGTAGTGGAGAACCAGTTTATATGAAATTGAATGTATTATATCACAGTGAGATGTACAATATTGGAGTTGGAAGTTTTCGCTATTCTAAATGTTGAAATAAAATATTTACTTGAATAAATATACTGTTTGAATATTAAATTCTTGTGCAATAGTATTTTATTCAAAAATAAAGATTTATTTCTGCATGTGATGAAATATGGAATAGTACATATACAAACACTATTATGTAATATATATATATATATGTATTTTATCATCAAACAAAAATCATATTGTTATATACAACATTCACCCCTTTTTAATGATGACAAACATGCACATAAGTTTTTGAAAATAAAAAATGTGTTTGTGAAAGTGTAGAATTCCCCCTATATGTATGCTCCCCCAACAACTGAACTCGCCCTATATGTGTGCATATGAGTGAAGAAAAAAATGAATTGAATTTCAATATTTAAATATTCATGAAATATTCACTCATCTATCAAAATCTTAACCATTCTCTCCCTTTCGTTATCATCGATCAAAAGGATACAAAAATCGAAATAGTGATAAATATAGAGTCGAAAAATAAATTCAAATCAAGAGAGAATGAATATCATAAACCATATATAATCAAACAAAAATCATAATATTCTTCAAACTCGAAGCAAATTTCACATTTTAAAATGATAGATTTACGATGGATTTTATAAAATGGATAGACTTATAAAACATATGAATTCCAATAATTTTCAAAGATTTTTTAAAATTAAGCAGAAAGTAGCAATTGATTTGGACTATGGTTATTAATTTAAATTAAGAGGAAAAAAAAATCAAATAATTACAAATCTCAAAAACGATCAACCAAAAAATTCATAATAGATCATAAAATAGAAACGTATTTCACAATTCAGAAAATGGATTAATAGGTCGGTTTTTACATAACAAGGAGGATTTCATATATATTTTCTTTTCTTTTCCCTTTTTTATTTAAGAGCACATTAACCATGCATAACCATAAAGAATTTTAAATGAGGTCAGTAGTAACTTTAATAATAAGCATTCTCTAACCATGCATGACCATATATAGGTTTTTTAAATGAGGTTAGAGTAACACCTATTATACAAAATCTCCTCATTATATGAAACCAGAATGAATGATAGAATTATGGTAGAGATAGAGATGGTTGTAAAATAAATTTCTAAGTTAATCGTATTATGGAATATGCTCAACTGTACCAGGATTTTTGAAAAGAATTCATTTCTCTTATTCTAAAAAATAGTATAGTCACATTTCCATCACAAAATTTGATACTATACTTGTAAGATAATTTTAAAAAATTAAACTCTCCACATTAAATAAAACCAGAATGAAAGATGACAGGAAAAGAAGATCTTCATGAAATAACCATCAATTCAAAGATATTATAAAAACTATTCAAACATCACGAGAATTTAAATAGAATCTCCTTTATTATGAAAGTAGACTATAGTCACAACTCATCACAGTTTCATAAATCTTATAATAATTTTAATGAGTTTCAATTATAGTTCAATTTAGTCAACAATTTTAATTTTTGAATAAATAACCAAAAATGAGTTTAAATATGAAAATATCAATTTCATGAGGGATTCTGAAGGAACTCTATAGGTTGAATTTTTTTTTAAAAAAAAATCAGTTGAATGCAAGATTTTCAAAGCTCCTAAGACAGATATAACTTGTAGGTCCTAATGTCCATAATTACAAAGTATCTAAGCCCAAGCAGACAGATCTAACAATTTAGTTCCTTTTATCAAAGAAGTAGAACAATCAGTTTCAAAACAAACAAACAAACAAGAGAATTTTTAACAATATTTACAAGAAGCCCAAGACAATCAATGATTCAAATCAAAAACAAGTTATTTGAAATCACTTGATGATAAGTATTTTTAGAAACCAAATCCAAAAAAAAGGGTATCCATGAAATTCAGTATACAGTTAATCACAAATGATTTCAAAAACAAGATAGTATTTAAAAAAATAATGAAATTATCGCAACATAAAAAATAGATGTGTGCTATAATGAATATAGTTTTTCAAGTCTTTCCAAAATGAATTAGAAGAAACTCAAAATAGCAAAGTCGTGTGAAATCTCAATAATTTTTCAGATCATCAAAAAAAAAATTAGAATTCCGAATAACCTGTTCAAGATATGATAAGAGTACTTCAACACTGTTAGAAACTCAGGAATCTGTCAAAAAATTAAACTTCAAAACAATTGCAATTATTTACAAATTTAAGTTCATAACTGGGAAATCATCAAAACATGAGAGTTTTAGATAAGTGAACCTAATTTTTAGAAAATAAAAAATTCTGCATTTAAAGTTAAAAAGCTTCAGAAGTGATAAAAAACTGTAGCAGTGTCAATAAAAATTAGTATAAATAAAAGGAAAGAGCAAAGGGAAGAATAAGAGGAAGAACAAAAATAGAAAAATAAGCATGAGTTTAGAGATCATACATGATTTACAAGTGACGATTCTCTAACTCAACAATCATGGCTAAGGAACATATGACAATTATCTTCGATGTTGATGTAGAACAACTTTAATTCTTTCAGAAAGTTGTTCCTTAGACAGCCTCTGGTACCTAAGTGTTTAGATAGTCGAGTGGTTTAACAAAATTTGTAGAACCACTCATAGCTTCGTTCAGCACTTTCGATACCCAAACTTGTTTAAATAACAATCCATCTGAAATTTACCTTTGTACCCTTAAGAACCCAAATTGTTTAACTTTAGTCACTGTTGAATTTTAAATTTTGGGAACCACATTTGTTTAAGTGGATTATTATTACACCAATATATATTTTGATTGTGGTGGCCTTTCAACAATATAAGCAATTTGAAGAAATTGAGAAATTTTGGAACTTTTATTTTTTAGTTAAATTTTAAATCCCAAATCCTTTCTTGTTTTCAAATTTTGAATTATTTTGCAATATTGAATTCAAAGAATTCTGATTATTTGAAAATTTCTTAAATTTCAACTCAAAATCATTGACTTTAGATTTCAACAGGCTATTCTCATTTACATGCCTCTCAATTTTGGCTTTAGACTCAGAAATTTTAATTTCAAAAGGACTAAGCTTTTCAATTTCAGGTTTTTCAAATTCCTTGAAAATTTCAATTTCTTTTTCCACATCACAAATTAATTCAGTAATCTCAATTTTATTGTTTTTCAAAAACATGTTTTCATTTTCAAGGAACTTGAAATTCTCTTTTGTTTCAATTAAGACGTGCACTTATTGCATTTGAATTTCTGATTCTCTCGATTTCAATTTTAAGCTCGTTCAGAATTATTTCAGTTTTTAACAAACTTTCCTTTTTGAAACTTTTATTTTTGGAATTTTTATTCATCTTAAAATTTTCTAACTCCTTTTACAAAACATTATTTTTATGAATTAGCTCATCCTCATGTCTTTTCTAAATTAACATTTTGTTTTCAAGATGTTTAAAATTTTCATTCAGATGAGCTAAATTAGGTTTCAAATTGAAACAATTTTTGCAATCAAAGTTTGAAAATTTCTTAACATTTTCAAATTTTAATTCCAAATCATCAGTTTTTCCACTCAACTCAAGATTCTCATATTTTAGAATTTTATTTTTTGATTTGTGACTATAAATAGTTTTAGTTAAACCATGACAAAGATGAAATAAATCTTCATATGTAAATTCTCCATCGTTGTCATCATTGGTTTCCTCATCTGTATATCCTCTTAAGCATATTTCTGAACTTGAGTTAATAATTGAGGGTCTTGAGCAATTATTATCATTTCTACCATACTTCAAATCGAGAGTATTCCAGATTTCATGTGCATTTGAACAATGAGAGATATGATTATACTAATCATTATCAATATAAGAATATAAGATATGTGTGGTACGAGAATTAATCACAGTATCATTCCTATCTGCCATATCACATCCATTGTAATAATATCCCAACATTTAACCTTAGCAGATTTTAAATAGAATTCCATATTTAAATTCCAATTTAAAAAATTTGTTCCATCAAAAATAGTTGGCGTATTACTGGACTGAATCTCACTATACTGACAACTAGAACCATCCATGACTCTAGAGTTAATGGAAAATACCCGCTCTGATACCACTTGTAGGATCAAGATTAACCCTAAAGGGGGTGAATATGGTTTATTGCAGTTTTACAAGATACTAAAATTATCATAACTCGGATCACGACAGTATAAATAAATGTAAACTATAAATGACACAGATTTAACCCAGCTTCGACAAACCCCTGCCTACTGCTGCATTCCCCAAGGTTTCTACTAGAATTAAAGTATTCTCAACGCTTACAATTTCACAGTAAACTTGCGACACTCGCTCTCAACTGTTCTAGTCCTACGCTGAAAAACCTATACAGATCATTATCCCCAGGATCAAATTTTCCCGACTTACAAAGTCATAATTTGTAAACCCTAGTTTAAGGAAAACTAGAAAACCTACAGATTTTTTACAAAAGAAAATAAAACAAAACAACATAAAAAACAAATAAAACAAAACCCCATTAAGTAAAATAGAATAGCCTGTTATTTCCTTTGATACTTGTGTCGACTTCTCGTTGTTCTCAATGGTGATCGAAATTGAAATTTAGGGTTTTGTCTTCCTTGCTCCAAATCGCGATTTAAAAATGGTTGAACATAATATTTGATGCTTCGAAGCTTGTCCCTCTCTGTCGATCCGATTTGGGCTTGTGATCGAAAACCCTTGTGAGTAATTCTGATTTTATTTCTCTTACACTTGAATGAATTGTTTTGTCTTCGATGCTCATACCCTGTGCTGAGGTGATGCTATTTATAGGGTTTAGAAACCCTTGTATCCTATGATTTCGGTCGTGGCTTGGTTGAGATAATTTGCATGATTATTGCTTGATCTTGTCCGTGAGTGCCTGAATTATTTCCAGAAACTTTTATGTAATTTTTTTGGCAATAACACCGCACTTGTGAATGTCTTGAAATATTTGATAAACGTGAATTTATTCTTGCCAAAAAAAAATCCTTTAATCACGTTTGATAATTCTTGCATGCTCTTGCTTGATGAATTTAGTCGAGATAACATCATTGTGCATTTTGAGAATAAATTTGCAAAAATAGATTGTTATATTTTACTTATGCAAATTAATCTCATTCGTAATTTTGAGCCAGTGAATTTTAAAGGTATTTCTTTTCCATCTTGAAACCATTCGAAATTGTGTTTGGACTGGTAGTTAAAATTCACTGCTGTATAGTTGCCATGATCCTTAACTTGTTCCATATGCATGTTCTTGGCTTGTTCATACATGTGTAAGTGTGTGTATAAATTTATCAACATACGTATGCTTGTGCACTGACTTGTATATATGTTGTGCATTGTGTATTTGACATTCCTTGGATAATCCCTATGCTGTGTTGCTTCATTTTAACCAGTTGTGTTACTTATCTCAATGTTGTACACTTCTTGTACTCATGAAACACTTATTTCATGCAACCATTACAATGATCAGTTGCACTCCAGTGTACTCCTTCACTGCCACATATGTATATGAACCATATTTTTGCTTTGACCATTTTTTGAACATTTTGCTTTCCTTCTTCTTGACCATAAGAACACCTGAACTCGAATTTTTAGTCCTTTGCACTTGGCACCTGCACATGTATTTGTTCACTATACCTAATGCTTTTTCATGCACACATATGACTGTTTGGTTGTTTGAGTTATCTTGTTGTGCATGGCTTTTGCACTCTTACCTTGCTAGCTTATGTGAATGCTGCTCTTGCTTGTACACGTTGTAGTTGCCATTGTTCTTCGTCCCCATTTGCCTAAACCTGTACACATGTTGTGCATTTGCATTGATTTATTTCTTAGACCCAGTTTTGTACTCTTGCTTGCATGGTCAGCAGATGCTCATGCCTCTTGTACATGCTTTGAGCTATGCATGCATTTTGTGTATTAACTAATCTGAACTTGGAGCATTATGTATTGTTTTGCACCTTTCTTGATATTGACCATCTTGGCATATGGCCCTATTTGTGTTCACCTGCTTTATCATGCTTCCTAATTCATGTGCATTTTCATGTTGCACCCATCCTTGAAATGTGGCACTTGTTTGTTCAAATTCTCCATGTTGTACATGTGCATGTTGTATTACTTGAGGTCGTATATCTTTGACCTGCTTGAGCTCGTACATGTGCATATCCATGCACTTGCATATGTACATGTGTACATTTGTTGTGACTTTCCCCACTTTATATATTTTGCTTCTGAGTTATTGTTTTGTTGACCATACTTGATTATGATTGCCCACTTCGATTCATGTTTTTTTCACTTGAGCTTGAGCTGAGCTAGTTTGGCATTTGCATTTGAGCTAACATATGCATGCATTCTTCATGTATTTCCCTACACATTATTTGTGTGTATTTGCATACATATGTATGTGTATATATGTATTTTGCATGTGCAATTATATTTTCTACTGGCATCAGCAGACCACTATACGATGTGCCGTTGTTGGTCAAGATCAGCATACCACAAATGTAAGTTTAGGATGGTCTTGATCAACAGATCACTATAGTTGTGTTAAGGCTAATTTGTAGGCAATAGATATATCATCTACCTTATGGTATTTATAGTGAATCACTATGAATATCATAAGCAGTCTAGACACAAATAAATGTATATACATATTAGACCAAGTGAAGAAATATGATGAGAAACACACCAAAATTCTAAGACAAATAAAATTTAAAGTAAATTTAAATTTTCTACCTACTCAAAAAAAATTAAATTTCCTAGAATTGAAATCTATTTTGTTCCAATTTACTGCGTGTGTTTCTGTAACATGTATGCAGGTGACCGGACTGAAACTGAAGCTGACTGAAGACAAGTGAGTCATTGTGAATGTATATGTACATAAAATTGAGTGACTGTAACCGAGTGAAATGTAAATGAGTTAGTTCTAAGTGTCGTAGTGAGGAACCAATGTATATGAAATTGAATATGAAAGTAAATGTATTATATCACATGAGATGTACAATAGTGGAGTCAGAAGTTTGTACTATTCCAAATTTTGAAATAAATATTTATTTGAATAAATATACTGTTTGAATTATAAATTCTTATCTAATGGTATTTTATTCAAAAATATTTATTTATATCTATATGTGATGAAATATGGAGTAGTACTGATACGAACACAATTATAATATATATATATATATATATATATATATATATATATATATATATATATCTGTGTGTGTGCGTGTTTGTTATCATCAAAGAAAAATCATATTGTTACATACAACAAGTTCTCTAAGGCAACTCCCTGAAAGATGGAAATTATTCTAAAAATGGAGTAATAATTTTTCTAGATGCAAAGCTTAACATGATTCAAAGCATGTCGCCTCTATAACAAAATGTACTTTTAGGGTCAAAATTTTACTCGAACTTAATGCCTGGCTACTTCAGACCATCCAAATAAGTATAGATTGGCAATGGTACATTAGATGTTCCAAAGCGATAATATGGGAGCCTATATATTAGGGGAGGACATAGCTATCGAATAGCAACAAGATAAACTAAAAGGAATGAGACAGATTGGTGTATCTGGATCAACATGCCTAGATTGGTGCACCTTCTTTTCTTCTAAAACTTGACGTTACTATATCAATCAAGATTGGCATACTCTCTCATCCATATAGGTCAAAGTTGCACCAATCTAGATTGGTTTTCTTCAAGGATGAAGCTGTAGTCTAGATTCGTTTGGTTCAGAGGATTGCGCTATAACTTCGAGTTGAACTTATGCAAACTCATGATAATACACTTGGATCAATATCAGGAAGCAACTACTCTAAAGACTTTAATTTAGATGATGAAGTGAAGACAAGGTCAAGGCATAGTTATAGCTAAATCTGTATCTATAGTGGCATATTGAATCTGGATTGGTACTGATTCAAACTCAACCTATAGCAAATATGATTCGATTACTATGAATGTGACCAACCCAAAAATGCCTCTACCTCCACTGAATCCACTGTCATTGCTGATCTTACGGATGATCCGAGATCATCCTTACAAATAAATATGAGTTACCTTGGAATAATTCAAGATTTTGACTCCTGAGAAATTTCTTTTATTTGTGATATTTATCACCGACAATCTGAATCGCTGTAATTTTGAAAAATCAAGAAAAAATGTAATAAACTTGGAAAGTGGATGTAGGCTCGATATGGTTGAACTACTATAATCGTTTATGTGTGAATTTACTACTTCTCTACTCTTTTTTCATTCAATATTCTTCATTAATATCTTCTAAATTCTATTTTTGGGTGTTAATGCCACATTTAGCGCTAACGATATAAGTACTATATTTTAGATATCTAATACAATCTCCATTTAAAAATATACACACGATTCATTTTGATTAAATCATATAAACTATGATTTAAAAATAGAGAAAACAATTCTTAATAAGCTAGGCATTTGAACTGCTATGCCAATCATCTGATCTATGCATCAAATTTTTTAGATTAATAAAGTCAAACTTTTGATTAGTAAATCAGACGTCTTTTCTAAATCTCGAGAATTTTCCTTAGAGTAACTCAAACATCTGACTATAAGACCAAATGTCTAACTCCAAGAGTAGAAGTCTGACTTAAGTTTTAGAAAAATTTCTCAGTATATTTCATACATCTAAATTCCAAACCAAAAATCTGACTTTTTTCCTAACAAATATTGTAGATCAGAGTTGGACGCCTAAACTAGGCACTTAGGTGTCTGACCTGTAGAGAAACAGATTTTTACAGAAAATCACCTTCATGTCTCCTCACTCTATACATCTCTTGTTCAACAACTACAACCCCTAATTAACTTGAATGTTGTAAATCTTAAACTTAACTTTTGATTATGCAAGTATAGATAAGGAATTCATGATAAATGTAACTTGAATTTATAAACTTGCTCTCAATATTCTATCATGTTCTTAAGCACTCTAAACCAATGTTTTGCTCTCATATAATTATCATTGTTTATTATTATTAGCATAACTACTTCCATTAAATCTATGCACATCCAGGATTTATAGTCAAGGGAGATTATAAGAATATTTGTACTCGTAGCCAGAAGTTGTGTTTATTGAACATGAGATTATAAAGATAAATAGCTTGTGTAAGCATATTCCTCCGAGAGAAGCAAGGTTTCTTGTCGATGAAAATGAAAGGGAAGCTTCAGGTACAGGCATAAAAACTCTAATGTGGTTGTTCTTATTTTAATTACTTCGTATCTATTTATTATTACATATATACACACATGCATATATATATATATGTATGTATGCATGTATGTATGTATGTACTGCCGCGTACAAATTATATCATGGCCTTAGTACAATTTCATGATATATTCTATAGTTATCCAATAATTATCAGTAGGTAACCCCCCAAAGCCCTCAGTAGCCATGACTAATGTGTTATTCAACACCAAAAGAGCATTACGTGCTTTAATCTTAACCGGTGTATCGATATTCAATCTCGATCCATCATGACTAGAAATAATTAAAATGCTATATTTATTTTCATTATGATAAATTATTCGCAGCTGTAATATTTTGTAACTACAATCACGAGGCATATCACTTATGGATTTTCAATTAAATATGCTTTAAAGCGTACTAAATAATTAATATAACACATTATACTAAGCACATAACAGAAAGAAAACGTCTTTTATTTTAACAAGACTGACCGATGAGTTTAGAATATGCAACAAATTACATAATTACTCCTTGGACATACCTTTAAGCTTATCATGTAACACCCTTAATTTTTAATATAACATTATATATGAAATTTAATAGATAGATCAAATAGAATAAATATTGTGGGATATTGAGATGAGATTTAATAATTAATTTGGTTTCGCATTAGTTAATTAATGACTAATAAGAGATAAATTATGGGAGTGACAAAAAAGGTTTCCTATCTTTTATCCCATAACCCTTCACCCTCTCGTCCATTCTTTTATTTTACGTAAACATACACAAAACTAAAGATAGGGACAGAGCCGGTCCTTGAGGTTTTGGTACCTAAAGCGAATTGCAAAACAAATGCCCTTATATAGAAACTAATGCTATTATCATTAGTTACTTCATCAAAATAATTTATGTTGTTTATAAATAATTAGAAGAGAAAAAAAGAACTTTATTTGTAACAATAATTCGAGTATGCAACAAAATTATAATTATCGTTGACGAACATTTTTCTAGCATTTCGACTTGGAAAATTACTAATAAAATTACATATTAAAATTTATTGACAATATCTTGTTCAATTTATTGAAGTATCAAACCATTTAATCTTTTTTATGACATAGTGACACAAAGATATGTCAATATACGTGTATCGTCTTAGATATAAAAACTGAACACATATCATGAATTTGTAACTAAAGCTAACTAGACATTATCTAAAGAAAATATCACATTATATATAGAATCATAGAGAAAGTCAAAATATATCAAATTGTTTTGTCCTAGTATAATGAACAATTCTAAAATATTTCAGCCAGCTAGCAGCTTTGCACAAAGAATAAGGATTTCAACTGCGTGTTATCATATTGTACCATCTTCTCCTTCATATTACAAATTAAATTGCAAATTTTCACACTGGACATATTGGAATCGAATGTACTGCAATCTAGCCTAAGGGATAAAAAAGAGCAAAGAGGATAGCCACAAGGTATAAGATGAATGAGTTCACTGTCATTGAATTATTAATAACTTTGAGAAAATCAAAGTTGTCATAAATAAAAATCAAAACAATTTGAGCAAAAAAATTGTGAACTTTTGTTGATAAAAAGTTATAACTACCGATTGGAGTCTTTGCAGATGGAGTCACTACCGATTGTAGTCTGCAATTTCCACTTTCCCATGTTATTGCGCTCTAGTTGTTTCGAGGCAGCAATTTTCACTTTCCCATCGATTGGAGTCTCTACAGATGGAGTCATTACCGATTGATTTTGGAGATGGAGTCATCGCTTCGCCATCTCGATGCAGTCGCCAGTCGCCAAGTTGTACCATAGAGTCTCAATCGATGATTGCAATTCCTGATGTCTTCTTCTTCCACGGGTCGCGATTTTGATTTTCATTTTTTTATGACTGCATTGGTATCTGGAGCGTGGAGGAAGATCGACGATGGTGCCCTAGATTTTATGCGGCCCTAAGCTATCGCTTTAGCAGCTTTGGTAAAAGGCCGGCCCTGGATAGGGAGACTGGTTATCGTCATTGATGAGAAGAAGGAAAACTAAGGGAAACTTAGGAGAGGCTTGGAATAATCAGGCTACTTCAAATCTCGACTAACCATCCATTTAAGATGAATAATACACTCATCCATCTACTTATGCTTAGTTTTTATTCAACTATGGGTAATGCAAACTATATAAGTTGTCTTAGTGATTTCTTATTGTTTGGATAAAATAATAATTACTTCAATTTGTTTCAAGTTAATTGATATTTTTTGGATAAAAGCCTAAAGCTTTTGGATAGAAACATATAATTTATGCCTCCAAATGCTTTCAAAATTTAATATGTCATGCTTAATACAATTTTGAAGATGGGTTTTAGTTTTCATAATTTTCTAAACTATTAAGGGTATTCTATAAGTATACTAAGATGGAAATATGCTTAATTTTGGGATTTAATCAATTAAAGCATTAAATTAAAGATCTATGATCTAAATTTTAACGGAATGAAGAGAAAGAAATTCTCTAATTTTTCTGATTTTTGGGGAATTTTCCTAATTAAAAATAAATTGTTATAAATTGCTTTGTCCTGAAAAGCTCAAGGAAAAGTAATTAGTTAAGGTTATCGATTAATCCTTTACAAATAATTAGCCTTTGGATAAGAAATATAATTAACTTGATTTTTGAAAAAGAAGGTTTAAATTTTGAGTTTGACCAATAAAATTATGACATATTTGCAAAATTGATAAAAATGAAGAATTTTAATTAGCAAGAAATCAGTTTTCTCTTCATAACGGTTCTGCCATAGGCAAACTTTGGCTTTGCTTCTCTCTATGTGCTTTGCTTTAGCCTAAGGGAAAGCTAAGACATCGGTCCTACTGATATGTACGAAGATTGATTCCTTTGCGACCTATGCAAACCTACTTGTTTTAAGACAAAAGACCAATTCCTTTCATTCTAAGGCTCGTCGCTTCAAATCAAAAAGTCAGAATGACACTACCATGCCATTGCTCTCGTTTTGAACATGATTTTGCAAATTAATTTAAGTGATGAAGCTCAAGAGGGATGAATCACTTATACTTTTATTTTAGGGTAGAAACCCTATAATTTCGTTCTATTGGGTCATCAGGCGATACTGCTTTGCTTTGCTTCACAATCAAATAGGTAGGCAAAGGCAAACCAAGAGTTTCATATATGTTTAACAGTTAATTGTCGAAGCCTTTTTGCTTTGAATGAAGCACAAAATTTAGTTGTTTTGCCTGAGTTAAAGGGGTCAATCAGGGTTAAGCCGACGTTGTTTTTGCTTAGCTCAATGTTATTTATTAAGTGGGCGAGAAGCTAAAATATTTTGTTTGAAATCAATGTGTTTTACTTAAATGGTGGATAACTATACACTTTTAATTTGACTTAAGATGTTTGTCTAGTTTGTGGATAACCAAACACTTTTTCTTCGAAATACAAAGAAGAGACATGGGTATTGCTACAATTCACTTGAACTATTATCACTTTGCAAGGGCATAACCGATGCTTTTTTGCTATATTATTTTTTGACTCAATGGGGATACCACTGCTTTACTATATGATTTGATGTTTTCCACCAACATAAGTTATTGGAGATACCATTTAGAAACAGATAAAGGTTAGATCCTTGGGATACGAGATTGAAAACATAAAATTTGTAGGTTTATTGTTAATTTTAGAAAACTATAGAATGTGAGACGGATAGTCCACATGATGTTGGGTCTAATAGACCTGGTTTTCAGTATCCGAGTAAATAGATTATAACGTGTTTTGTTTATTTTAAAACTAAGATGGATGTAAAATGTGTTCAAATTCAAACTCATGTATAACCTTAAGATTTGGAATAAAAGAATTTGTGAATTTTAGAATTTGTGTGTATTAAAATAAATTAGGTATCTTGGTTATAATAAGAATTTATTCCAGTATATATTTTTAAATTGTATTTTGGTGATTTAAGTAAATACTGAAAATATAAAAATACTGATTAGCCATCAATATTTAAGATGAAATATATTTTCAATATAAGCATTAAATCGTTTTTAAATGGATAATTAATAATTTGAGAATTGTGTTCGGGAAAGTAAGTTGTTAAAATTAGAAAATAAAGTTGGAATTGTATTTATAATCGTGTTTCGAAATCATATTACAGTTGTTATATGGAAATTTGGTGATGAAATAATTTAATAAGTGCACGTGCAATAAATCGGTGAATTACTGCTAACAGAGGATATTATTCCAAAACGTATCTTTTAAATTTAAGTATGCCGTAAATAAAAAATATAAAAGAGTAAATATTGATTGGAAATCAATATTTAAGCCAGTCAATATTTAAGTATATTGGAATATTTTGTTAAAGTTGTTTTTCAAGAAAGTGACATCTTTATGAATTAAGACTTAAGAAATATAAGTTTGATTACACTTAAAAGTATGACATGTACTTTGTAAAAATGTGAAGTTTTCCAAATGTTGTATTAAAAACGATGCCAATAATGTTTTAATAATTATGTGAATATGTAGGTTTGTATTTAAAAAATTAACATAGCTTAGTTTGAGTGTGTGTATTGTTAAATAGGGTAAAGACGTGTTTTGAATGCTTAACATTGTGTAATTGTGACTAATTAGCATGATTAAGTTTTTTTGGGCTTGGGAACGAGGTTCAACCCATTTCCTAATATATGGATTATCTGGAGAAAGGATGGAAAAAGAAATCATGACACGTTATTTCCAACCTCTCCTTCAGCCTCCTTCTTCATCTTGAGACAGTAAGTCATGACCACCTTTTTGCAATAAAAACAAAACCCTTCCCTAAGTCTTGATTATAAAGAAGGATAAGGGAAGCTAATGCATTAACAAGAAATCAAGGCTAGCCATCTTCTCAAATTTATTTGCTGGAATAAAGGAAATAAATTTACAATAAGCAATTTTGAAGCTGCTTGTCAGGAAATCTAATTGTTCCAAGTTGTCGGAAGCCGGATCCATTCAAATCCGGCCAAGATTAGGTATTACACTCACTCCCTCTATCTTAAATCCATATTCCATGTTTAATCGCTGATTTTTCCTGAGTTTATGTTATATGAAATGAAATTATTGCTCTATGTAAACAATTTCTAAGAAAATTTATTCTCAGAAACCTAGCTTGCCTATACTCTTCTTTGCATTCCTACTATGTCATCACCCTTTGTAGGATTCATGTCAAACTTATATAAATTTTTTCCATAAACCTATAGTTGTTTTGTGAAGCTTTGCATGTTGAAATCATATTGTTAATCATTCTAGAAATCCATCGAAAAATGCAAGCGAACTGGATTTGTTGTTCGTTGGAAATCACATATAATAGGTCGATCCGTACCCCCATTAGGTCAATACATGGGTTGACCCAAGCATAGGATGGGTTGACACTATGCTTGGGTCAACCGATAATAGGGATGTGTCGATCCACATAAAGTAATTAAACACGAGAACTTTTCCTAGCTTCGGTGTTATACTTTGAAGTGTTGTTGTTTGGTTTCCAGGCTATTTTGAACATGATTTTGGTAGTGATTCTTTAGGTCTTTAAACCTATATGTTAACGATATTTTTCGTCAACACCGGGAATGGATCAATGGGGTAAATCTTAAGGGAAAATCAGGTGGATTGTTTCTCTTTCCCATTCGATTTTAGTGATGGATTGGGAAGCTAAGGCTATTTGGCGTAGGCTCATGTGATCTACCAGATTGGATCTAAGCTCAGCGAATGGAATTCGGTCGCCATTCAAGGGTGTGATGAGTGTAAACCTGAGCTCCTCTGTTAAATGGATAATAGAGTGCGATGATAACAATTAAAGAAATAAATGTGCACACTTACAGAGCAATTTTATCAAGAAGTTCTCCATTTGTTAAGATTTTAATAAGAATAAACAGATGTTGTAGAGAAAGAATTCTCCATTGACGATTTTCTAAGTTATTTCTGAGGATATAGAAAGTAAGAAGAAGGTTCCCCCTCACTGTGGCGTCTGGGGCCTTATTTATAATGATTCAGGACTCCTCCCGTTAATGGGCTCGTGGGCCTGTAGGGAACCTTTTCGGTCGCTTCCTTTTTGGCTTCGGGTGCGAGATCTTTGGCTGCTTTCAGTGCATTAGTCACGGTCGTAGAACGATACTTGAATCTCTATAAGTGACTTGTGAATGTAGGCTTGTGGATATGTGCTTTCGGATGTAGGCCTCCGGCTTTATCGTGAATACGTGGAGGGACTGGGCCTCGTGGTGTATGTTAATATTTGCCAGTTCGAAACTGCCACGGGTTTCAGTACTAAGTGAATTAGTATGGGTAGCCTGTGTATTCGCTCGGGTCTTGGTTGACCTTTCGGTGGGGTTTCCGTGGTAGCCTGGATTCTCGAGGGACGGCTTCCGACGCTACTCCTGTTATTTGTGACTTCATCCTTTCGGTGTCCATGCGGTAGATACTCTGGGGGTCTATTCTGGGTAGCCTTAGTGCTCCTTTGGTTTAGTGCTTCTAGTGCTTTCGCCTTTGGATGTATCGCTGTGTGGTTATGTTGTTATTGAAGATTTTCTCTCGGGCTTTGTCTATCGGGTTTGTCGCCTTTGATTTTTTTCGGTTCTAGGTCAGAATGGTTCTTTACGCGGAGCCTTTTGTCGGGTCGATACTGCCGAGAGAGTCCTGTCGGGCTGAATATGGCAAAGGGATCCCATCAGTTTTTTCTCTAGTTCTTCTCGACTTTCTCCTTTAGGAGGAATAAAAGGTTGCGGTTGATACAGTCTTTCGAATTATGTCTTCCCGCTCTTTTTCTACACATTGTTAGGCCCCACTTTCTATTGAGCCTTCTGCGAACTTTCGGTTATCCGATACCCCTTCACTATTAGCTTTCTTCAATGTTGATTTTGGTAGTAACACTTGCCCCCCTCCCCCCTTAGTGAAGGGGTGTTTTAGACTTTTCAAGTCAAAGTTTGGTCTTTTCTTTGGAATGTCATGTAAGTATCTCCGATCTTCTCCAATTGGAAGCGTCGATTGGCTTTTATTTGTGCAGCCCAGATTGATCTTGAAATTTGAACCTAATTTTTTACTTCTTCATCATTCCCATCTTTCATCTGCAGATCAAAATTTTAAATAAGATCACTGTTCTTACAAAAGAAAATACTCGAATTCTCCTCTTTCTTGAAGAATCAAGCTTGATTACTAGTGAGTATTTTTACATCTTCTATAAACAGTGGTTCTAATTACGCATTAGAATTAACACAATGGTTAGCTTAGGTTATGCTTAGGTCTTTAAGACATTTGCGCTAGGAACAATCGTACAATTGTTATGGTATAAAAGAACGTGTCTTTCCCTGCGTTCCCTCATCTGCATTTGATTTAGGGTTCTGCCTACTTGACCTCTGTTAATCGATGTGTAATGACACTTAATAACATTAAGAATTATCGTGGTATGTGTATTTGTGTAAGGGATACGCGTACCGATCATATTACTATGAAACGATGTCACCTGGCAGAATCATGTTATACAAAAGCTCTGTTATGGGAGGAGGCCATGGGTTCCACAATTTCCTGCCTTAAGGAGGTGTTTGCGTCCAAGCCGTTCTTGCTTTTATCCAATAGCCTGCGGATGCCATATCAGATGGTTTTGGCATAGTGGGCGCGGCTGCTGGGATTGCTGCTTCTCCAACTTTCCTTAGGTATTTCCCAGAAGGATTTTCTGCATACTCGGCCACTTGTGGCTGGCGTGGGGATTTTCACCTTTTATATTATCAATTTGTGGAACATGGGTTTGCAAATCCTTGTTTTCCTTTAAGTTAGTAGCACATGGTTTAGTAGGGGTAAGTTCTTCTTTATGCTCCCTTGAACCTTTTTCCATATGGTTACCGGATGTAGTTTGTGTTGTTGTCGATCCCTCTCTTCTCTTGATCTTGAATTTTGTACATATGGTATGCCTACTGAAACACTTTAAATAGCCTTTCAATTCTTACGATTTCCAATTTTAGGATTATGTGCACATGATTTGGCCCCAGCCGTTGAATTCGAAGGAGTGCAAACTGTTGAGTCGCATAGCCTTATTTGGGCTTGACATTATTGCTATCATTTACTCTTTTGGTTCAATTCTTATGGTTTCTCAAGCTTATTTCGCATAGGGTTGTTTCTATTCAACCCCGAGTCAGTCCTGAACGGTCCTGCATGAGCGACCATATGGCATCAAGAATGCGAGTACAATATGAGCTTGTCATGCGGGGCCAGGGCTGGAGGGGTCGATCGTTCGTGGTTTTTCCATCGGTCGCACTGCTTGTTTTCATCTTGACTGACCTTTAAATCCCCGAATTACATGATCATTCATTGGTTTATTTGTACAGGATGGACACATCTCAGAAGTGCTGTGAGTGGGAGAAGCTTTTTGATTTAGATGCCCAGACAACCGAAGTTCAAACAAACAGCCATCCGTAAATTCCCCCTTCGTCAGTCCTACCCATGCGGAACTTAAAACAATCATTGGTAGGCCCCACTATGCCCCAAGGCCATGCAATCCTAAGCTTGCCAAGCGATTCAGGGGTTGGGACCTGCAGGGAATATCTTCTGACATTGATATTTCTCTATCTGACCAACAAACAATTTCCAGCGAGATGGTTGTTGCGAAGTCCCAGTTGCTTGCTAGATTTGAGACCGCCATGCATCAGTTTGTGGAACACATGGACGTGCTCAAGGATCATACCACGAAACAAATGAGCGATTGGCACACACTAGCCTATGACCTCCAAAGGTTACACAGGGATAATCTTGAGCGCATCTCCATCTTAGAGAAAGATAAGGTGAAGTTGATCCAAGCTCTCTGATCCCGGGATAGTGTTGTTGCCTCTTTCGCTCAAGGAGGAATTGAGTTGGCAGGTCCTGAACGCAAAAAGCCCTTGGCTGATGAACCTCCGTCTTGCTCAAATCAGGCTAAAAGGAAGGTTGGTAGGCCCAGGAAGAACAAAGATCTGAAGTCTTCTTATCCCGCTGATGATTGCCTCTCTTTTTTGTGAACTATGCTTTAGATTGGTTGTACAAGCGAGTGTCGGTCCTCGTGTTTAATATTGTGTTGGTCTGTGTTATGACTTTGTTAGTATTGGATGGTACCTCTATTTATCATATCGCGACCTTTCACTCCATTTTATCATATTGTTATTTGTACTTTGTGTGTTGTACATGCATCACCATTCACTTTGCCGACCATGTGGTTGTAGCGTACATGACCAGTTTGCTTTCGATGCTGCAGTAGCCTGGTATAACTATACTAGACTAAGAATGATCATGATTTCGGGTGGACCTTTACTATGTGTCTATAAAGGGACTCCTTCTCGAAACAATGGTTCTTGAAATATATCCTAATAAAAAATCGGTTAGAACAAAATAAAAGGGGTTAGTTACTCATAAAATGTTGTTGAAATCGTTTACAATCTTTTTTTTCTTTTATTTTGAGGTTGCATAAGGGTTTGATATGTTAGAAAAAAAGAAAATATCTAACGGAAATGCAAGTTGAAGGTACTTCCCTGAGGGGTTTGTAAGCCCACTATTAGTGTCAAACCTTGAACCCTCAATGGAATTCCCGAGAGGGACAAGCGATTCCTTTTCTGTTTGAGTCAGGAATTGTGTTCATATGCTTGGTGCAGCTTGGTGACTCCATATCTACTGGGGATTTTTATTTTTATGGGATTGCCCCGGGTTATGACACGTGAGATCATCAGCTTGCTTTGGGACTTCATTGAGAAATCGATTTAACCGAGACTCGGGCATTGAGTGGCCGGAACCTTTTCCGTCTTCGATCAAGAGCTGAATGGATCCAGATTTAGGCATTAGCACAGAAGACCAGAACCCCTTCCGGTACCCATAAAGTGTCGGATCGACCCAGATTTGGGAATTCAGCATAGGAACCTGGAACCACTTCCAGTATTAATGAAGTGCCGAATCGACCCAGATTCGGATTTTAAGATAGAAGACCGTAACCCCCTCCGGTATTGAGAAAGTTTCGGATCGACTCAAATTCAGGTATCAGTATGGAAAATCGAAACCTCTTTCCGTATTAAGAGAACGCCGAATCGACCCAGATTTGGGTATTATTATGGAGAACCGAACCCTCTTTTGGTATTAAGAGAACGCCGAATCGACCAAGATTCGGGTATTAGCATAAGAACCGAAACCTCTTTCGATATTAATAGAATGCCGAATCGACCTAGATTCGGGTATTAGCATAGAGAACCGAAACCTCTTTCATATTAAGAGAACGCTAAATCAGCCTAGATTCGGGTATTAGCATTGAGAACCGAAACCTCTTTCGGTATTAAGAGAACGCTGAATCGACCCAGATTTAGGTATTAGCATAGAGAACCGAAACCACTTTTGGTATTAATAGGGCGAGTATCCCCTTTAGAATTGATTTAGGAAGCAGAGGTTGTACGTGCTTCTTGAGCCTCCCCTTGGGCTTTTGTCATCAAAGTAGAGGATGTACGTGATTTGTCGGCCACTCTCTGGGCCTGTGCGTCCGATGCGCTTGGCTATCTTATCCACAAGCAGGGCCCAAGGACTTACTTGACCTCCCTCCAGGAGGCGCCTCATCCTGACCATCATAAGCGATGACGATGGCTTAGAAACTTAGACGGGGCCATCATAGGCACAAAACTAAGGTTTACTCTTTTGATGCTCTAGACGGGCCATCATAAGCACTGATAGAGGCTTATATGCCACCCCCTTCCAAAGGGTGCCCTATCCTGACCATCGTAGGCGATGATAGGGGATTGTGCTCCCTTCTGCAGTTAATGCGGAACATAATCAGAGGTAGGATGTGCTCTTCTGCGAGCAGAGGTAGGACGTGCTTAGTTCGAGCAGAGGCAGGGCGAGTTAATTTTTAGATGCACCACCACGACCATTTCTGGTGTGAAACGACGGCTTATGCTTTTGATGCTTTAACCCTTCCCCTCTGGTTTGGGCAAGGAGAAAGACTAACACAATCATCCCCCCTTTGGGGAATCCCGACCAATTTTGGCGATGACAAGGGATTTAATCCATTGATAATTGGACCCCTTTTGGGTTTTCCTTTTTTTCTTTGAAAATTCTGAGGAATAGGCTTTCCGCACACCAACACACATGCATTAACCCTTTTCCTAAGGATTTTCGTAATTTCACCTCAATTTCTCGATAAATTCCCATAGTCGGCCTTGACTAGTGAATCTGACAATGGCTTCCCTGAGAGTTCTGTAGTGATTAGTCTCGTGTCCATTCATCAAGTGATAATGACAGTAAGTCCCTTCTGTCTTTCTTTCGTATTTAGGTCTCTTCTTCGTCGAGGTCCAATACTTGAGTTCGTGTTTGATTAGGAAGTAAATATTCTCCCTAGAAGTAGCGAGGTGGCATTTCTGAGGTATTTTAGGCGTACACTTCCCCTTCCGCCAACGGGGTCTAATCCTTCTGCGAATTGTTTCAGTTACGGTTCTTATGCTCTCTTCCTCTCTTTCCGGAACATATCGGGATCAATTTGTCACCTCTTTGGTCCATCTGTCGGCGAAGTAGTTGAAGTGGTCCATTATTTCGCGTTCGAGCTTCATTCCCTTAACTTGCGTGTAGAGAGAGCATCCTTCAAGCGGGGGAAACGCTAATGACTTATGATGTAGATCCAATGGGTGAGGACACCATGGTTTGTTCTATGTGGGAAGAGTTGTTATTCCCTGCCTCACGGGCATGTAGTTCTTTCTCCCTATTCCCTCTTATTGCTCGTAAAGCCTCTGCCCTTAACTCTTGCTTTTCAATCAACCTACGACTAGTGCTTCTCGACTTATCCATTCGAGATCCTGAGAACCTTCGTCTGAGTCCCTTGCTCATATCCTTGCTTCTTCAAAGCTTGTCCGGTCCGGGACGGAAAAACACAGGTAGATTTGTGGTTGTTAACCACAAGGTCGGATGTTCAGGCCCTCCTTCTATCGCCAAAATGTTAATGATATTTTTCATCAACACCGGGAATGTATCAATGGGGGTAAATCTTAAGGGAAAATCAGGTGGGATGTTTCTCTTTCCCGTTCGATTTTAGTGATGGATTGGGAAGCTAAGGCTATTTGGCGTAGGCTCACTATGATCTACCAGATTGGATCTAAGCTCAGCGAATGGAATTCGGTTGCCACTCAATGGTGTGATGAGTGTAAACCTGAGCTCCTCTGTTGAGTGGATAATACAATATGATGATAACAATTAAAGAAATAAATGTGCACACTTACAAAGCAATTTTATCAAGAAGTTCTCCCTTCGTTAAGCTTTTAATAAGAATACATAGATGTTGCAGAGAGAAAATTCTCCATTGATGATTTTTAAGTTATTTGTGAGGATACAAAAAGTAAGAAGAAGGTCTCCCCTCAATGTGGCAGGCCCTATTTATAATGATTCAGGACTCCTTCCCTCGATGGGCTCGTGAGCCCGTAGGGAACCTTGTTGGTCGCTTCCTTCTCGGCTTCGGGTGCGAGATCTTTGGCCGCTTTCGGTGCATTGGTCACGGTCCCTGAATGATACTTGAATCTCTGTAAGTGACTCGTGAATGTAGGCTTGCGGATATGAGATTCCGGATGTAGGCCTCCGGCTTTATCGTGAATACGTGGAGGGACCGGGCCTCGTGGTGTATGTTGATATTTGCCGGTTTGAAGCCACCACGGGTTTTGGTACTAAGTGAATTAGTATGGGTATCATGTGTTTCCTCTTGGGTCTCAGTTGACCTTTCGGTGGGGTTTCCATGGTATCTTGGATTCTCTAGGGACGGCTTCTGACGCTACTCCTGTTATTTGTGACTTCATCCTTTCGGTGTCCATGCGGTAGGTACTCTGGGTTCGGTTCCGGGTAGCCCTAGTGCTCCTTTGGTTTAGTGCTTTCGCCTTTGGATGTATCACTGTATGGATATGTTGTTATTGAAGATTTTCTCTCGAGCTTTGTCTGTCGGGTTTTTCGCCTCTAATTTCTTCAGTTCTAAGTCAAAGTGGTTCTTTATGCGGAGCCTTTTGTCGGGTCGATACTGTCGAGAGAGTCCTGTTGGACTAACTATGGCGGAGGGGTCCTGCGGTTTTGTTCTCTAGTCCTTCTTGACTTTCTCCTTCAGGAAGAATAAAAGGTTGCGGTTGATACGGTCTTTCAGATTATGTCCTCCTGCTCTTTTTGTTCATATTGTTAGGCTCCACTTTCTATTGAGCCTTCTATGAACTTTCGGTCATCCGATACCCCTTCACTATCAGCTTTCTTCAATTTTATTTTGGTAGTAACACTATATACACAAGCCAATATTGTACACAAACTCCTACTTCAGATTTGTATTTTTTTGTCGATGTTAATGATGTTTTCATAATGAAATTTAGTGTATTTTTGATACGTGTACATTTTTATAAAATGGTTTCCAAGCATCTATATATGGATTTTCTTGCAGTTTTGAGATAAACTGGTTTTCATAGTTTTGTTTTCGAAATAAAAATCTTCTCAAGATAATATTAAATCTCTACTTTTTCAATTATGAGGATTTTACATAATAAACTCTAATGCCTTTGTAATGGTTTTATAATTTTTTTCTCTAACCAAGTATTTTCCATGTATTAAAATACACATTTTGCACCCTTCTAGAAGGCATTATTATGATTAAACGATGTCATAAACCTTATGGTATAGAACACGAAAGTATATGAGATTGGTTAATTCCAGACTCATCGATCGAAGTAAATTGTTGATTCCTGTGTGAAATGATTAACTTATGGTGAATCGATTAGTGATACATGCAGTATGGGACGTACTTCTTTCACTTTTCGAGTTACTATTTGGAAATATATGACACATTTCAGTGTTATCGCCAGTACATGCTTCGTAGTGAAGCTTGATTCGGAGGAGTCTTATATATGTATTTTCTTGATTGAAATGGTCAAGTACACCCAATCAAGGCAAGTTGTGGTGAAGCTATACTCAACCGAGATGGGTCGTAGTAAAGTTATACTAAACCGATATGGGTTGTAGTGAAGTCATACTTGATCGAGATGGGTTGTAGTAATGACATTTGACCTAGACGGGTTATCCAGTTGTTATACTTGACCGAGATGGGTTATAGTAATAATATACTCAACCGAGGCAAGTTGTAATGAAACTATACTTGAGTAAGAAGGGTCGAAGTAAAGCCTACTCGATCGAGGCGGATAGTAGTAGAATTATATTTAATCATGACGGGTCATATTGGTATTATACTCAACGGAGACAGATTGCTGCAGTAAATATGTAAATAGTACTTGGCGAATCATTTTCTTTTGTTGATACTGGTGCAACTTTGTGTTTGGATCCATTTTATGATATATTTTTTTGTTTAAACGGTCATTTGAAATTTTAGATCCAATGTTATGATGGATGTTGATTTATAGCCTTAAAGCTATTTTGATGATATTTAAAATATGATTGCATTCAGTTGAATAAACTCATATACAGGTTTATATGTTACCTTTTGATGGAAACAAAATTTTCCTTGTGATTTTTATGTGGTCTTTGAGATTTCATAGGTTGTTTAGCCTTAATTATTGCATGAATTAAATTGATGCCTTGGGCTTATATAATTCCTTTTGTGATGAAAGGAATTCTTATCTATATGACTTCGTGTTTCACCTATTGGATTGTAACCGATATGTTTAAGCTAGACTGATCAGTGTATGTAATATTTTGCTTAGACTGGGTTGTTTTAGATCCTAGCTCGATATCGATTCATGTTTAGCTGATTTGTCTTAGCCTATTCCCCAAAGTCATTACCTTAGAGATATTTGTTGTGTTCATGTCATTGTACCATTATTTTGTTGAGACATGTTGTATATGTATATGGGTTATGTATAATTATCCGAGTTTGTAGTATAAGTAATTGTTGTATTATGCTGTTGTAATATTATGTAATCTGTTTTATGATCTATATTTGTGTATCTATGTAAACTATGTTCAAAATACTATCCTTATCTGTCATAGGTTTATACTAGATGAATCGAGTACGTTGTCTACTTGAGATATGAAAGAAAAATTTATACATCCAATCGATGTATTTGATACTCGTATAATGTAGAACTATGGATGGTCGCTCTTGATAAGCCTTATTCCTTACTTTAATTGACGACATTGCTTGTTAATTCTCTTTATTATGGTGGGTCTCATGGTAGGGCGTTACATTATAGTATCAGAGAAAATTTAGATTAAAGTACGATAGACACAGAACATAACCAGAATAAAACATGTGTTGCAACATGGAGAGGTACCAGTCATGTTTATGTCTATCCCTTTTATTGTTGTCCTTATCCCGTGTTCTTTATCAATTTAGTCACATGGGAATATTAGCTTTCGAAGTACATCTAGGAATGTGTTTCAGTTTGTAGTATGTCATGTGTGGTGTCCTATCATTTGTGGTCAATCTTGATGGAAAATTTTCCATCCTTTATCCCTTTCAATGCTTGAATCTTGGATTTAAAATTCTAAGGAAAATTATCGTGTTTAAGTTGATTGTTGAATTGGATAAAATATAAGTTGGGATAGGTAATGAATTAAATCCAAGATAATAAAAGTAAAATTCATGTTGGGGTATATAGTGTTAAAATTGAATAAATTGGAGTACATAACAAAAACAAGTAAGTCGTTCGGTTATGGTAAAAATTAATAAATCTATAAGTGGGAACTAGGGGATGGAGTAATATTGGTTTTTGAGTATTTGTTAGAAGTTAATTGACTAAGTAGATGTAAATCAAAAGGCTAACTAGAAATTTTTGATATTGGGTTGTTAATTTAAGTAAAGCAAGAATATTGGTGATAGTTAATAATGAAAACAACCAAGTCTGAACTTAAATTTGTGATTGTCTTTCGTGTTGGGTTATCCGTAGGGTATTTTAAAGTGTTATAATCGATATGTCTGATCAACGATATAGATTAGAATTTCTTAAACACTCAGGAGAGATAATCAAGCATAATGTTTTGTGTGATAAAATAAAGTAGAGAAAATATTCTTGTGAGACTAATGTTAAACCACTAAACGAGGCGAGAGTTATAATGAACTTAATAAGGCAATAGCGATATTATATCGACTTTGCCGCCAAAGGAAGGGAAAAACCGGTATAAATTTGGTGGTTCAACGTTATCCAAACAAGCTATAAAGTTGTTAATTAAAAATTTACTTTCAAGAAGAAGTTTAGGAAATAAAATGAAGCGTTATGACTAGTTAAAGTTGAGTTTAAAGGAGTAACTATCTTGAACATGTGCAATAGTTTTAAAATACACTCTCATACATTGGGTTAGTAGGTGATTGCAACCATCATGATAGTGGTAGAAAACGGTGTAATGGCAAGGTTATTCGATTCTATAATCAAATTAGCAGCCATTGCTCGCAAAATTAAAACAAATTTTATGGCATGGAAACGTCAATTATTGATTAGAAATCAGCGAAAGGTGAGTGCATATTTAAAAGAAATGCCTAGCGAAAGATAATTATAATACTTTAAAACTTTTATGTAAGGTTTCTAAGACAAAATTTTAAGTCTTTATGCATTAATCAATTTGAATTTTCAACCATTGTTGTGAGATGTGTAATAAATTAGTAAAGATATTGAAGTTTTGAGAGTGTGTTTTTAATAGCTTCAGCTAAATCTTTTCCAAGTAAATAAAATTTGGGATGTTTATGTGTGAGTTATCTTAAGTAAATTGCGAAAATACAATTTACTTAAGGAGAGTTAGTAACAACCCGGGTTTTGGGCACTCATGTTAAATAGATTATAGTGTGCTTTGTTTATTTTAAAAACTTAGATGTATGTAAAACAAGTTCGAATTCCGAATCGTGCAATACCTTAAGTTGTGGAATAAAAGAATTTTAGAACTTTTGTGAATTAGAAATTTGTAATTATATTTTTTATAATAAGAATTTATTCCAGTCTGTGTTATATTTTGGTGATTTAAGTAAATACTGAAAATATAAAAATATTGTTTAGCCATCAATATTTATGCGGAAGTATATTTTTAATATATGCGTTAAATCGTTTTAAGTGGATAATTAACAATTTAAGAATTGTGTTTGGGAAAGTTAGTTGTTAAAATTAGAAAATAAAGTTGGCATTGTGTTTATAATCGTGTTTGGAAATCTTGATAAAGTTGTTATTTGGAAATTTGGTGTTAAATATTTTAACAAATGCACATGCAATAAATCAGTGAAATATTGCGAATAGAGGATTTTATTCCAAAAACTGTCTTTTAAATTTAAGTATGTTGTAAATAAAAAAAAATATAAGGTAAATATTGATTGGAAATCAATATTTAAGTATATTAGAGTATATTTTTTTGAAAAACTTGATGGAAAAAAATCATGACACTTTATTTCCTACCTTTCCTTCCTCCTTGAGAACGTAAGCCATGGCTACCCTTTTGTCATCAAAAATAAAATCCCTCCCTAAGTCTTGATTATAATGAAGGAGAAGGGTAGTTGTTACGGCCTGCCCTGCACCAGCCGACATTTCCAATGAAACGCGTTGTGCCGACGTCCAACCAACATGGGACAGTCATTAAAAGAAAGGAAAAGGGAAGGAATTTGAAACTATGTATCATCAAAGAACCTGTAGTATATCTCACAGCGCATGGAACAAAATATAATAATAACATAGCTTGATATAAAATAGGCGAGACAGTGCATAAGCTGAAAACTAAATCATCATAGCAGCAGAAAATTCAAAAGACAGCTTATGATCCAAACCATCTTTATACAACTTTGAAAACTGTCTCTAAAGCAAAATAGGAAGGTACACTACTAATGCCCAAAGTAGCGACGAGCAATAACACAGGGAGAATATATGGGAATGATACGTGTAAGCCTCCTGCTCATCTCCGGACAGCTACTCATGCATAACCAGCTAACCTGTCTCTAGTCTGCTCGTTTAGGAGCATCCAGAGTAATAAGAAGAGACATAAAACTCTGGGTCAGACAAAAGTATGGTACGAGCGATAAGCAGCAAAAACAGAACAATAAAAGGTATACATAACCATATCTGAACCTGGACCTGGACCTGCAATCAAAAAGTTAGCACAATAAGACGTAGAATACTCTAAAGTGACACTAACACATGGTGTGAAAATAATGGAGAGGGGGTGCGCATGTCATGGTGATAGCAGACATCAAACATAGCAATCATCCTCACATCTCTCACTCAGCGCGTAAAGTATACGATATGCACCACTTTGATCACCCAATTCTTTGTTACAATCACTTTGCCCCACGGAGTCATGACAGCTTCACTGCACTGATCTGTAACCAATAATATTTTGCTATGTCCACTCTGCCCCATGGAGTCATGACAGCTCCACTGCACTGGCTCATAGCCCTGCTACGATCACTTTGCCCCATGGAGTTATGACAACTCCACTGCACTGATCCATAGCCAATATCCATCTCTCAGTGGTTAGTCAAAGATATAGACATCGATGACCCCTTTGCACACATCCCGCAGCAAAGTCCAACTCATGAAGTTAACTCGTTGATCCCTATTGGAATCCTGAGTAATTGTAACGACCCAGGGGTTTCAACCCAGAAAATCAACATAAAACCCATGTTAATTATTCAGGTATCGAACATTCTAGATCATTAATAGAAAGAAGTTAGAGGGTGAGAATAGACAAGGTAGAAAATTAGAATAGAAGAAGAAGAAGAACACAATCAGAGTAAACACGAATCTCACAGCGGAATGAATAAAATATATAACAAAATTTTGCAATAAAACAGTATATATATAGATTAACATTATCAGAGTACAACACTTACACACTGCGGAAATAACAATAGCTATATAATCCTGAAGCCTCCTGCTTCAAGCTTCTCCAAGTATATCTGTAAAGACCTGAACTACTTGACTGCCCGTACAAATTTGGCCACCTAAGATTTTAGGGAAAACGAAACAAAATAAACTCTGGGTTAGTCATGGGACTGGCGTGAGTATACTCAAATCATTTGGTTTAACTTTTCAAAATCCTTTTCAAAAGAAAAGGTAATCGTAAGACCGATCCACACATAAACACGGATGGTTTTTACCTTACGATAACCAAAACACTTTTTGGAAATCAATAGTTCTTTGATATTATAATATTGTCTAATCAGAAGTACTTAACAATCTAGCAGAACGCTTGCATCTCACGTTCCATATATATAATATACAAACAAAACCGCAGGCGCTTATTGGAGATTGGATTCCAACTATGACAAGTTATAGGACCACCTGCCGATAGTGTATCTCTAGAGGCGAATACACTGGATTCAACAAGAATGTCTTGCAACCCGGCCCATATATGACCAACCACTCATTTCGCTTGAGTGTATCGAATGTATATCACCAACGGTTGGGAGCTACCCACCATTTCCCGAAAAGGGACAGCATCGAAAATAGAATAAAGAATGAAATGGATTTTCTCTAGATAGGTGATATACACCCTAATGGGAGCGACCCACCTAGCCATGCTGCCTGCCTGATTTCTGTCATTTCCCGGTTGATGAGGCTTGAGGTCATAACGTATCTTTGATACACCTAACCACCATTCACTTTGAATGCCACATCGTCATACCCGCCAAATCACAAATTGATTTCCCCAAAAATACCACGGGTATAAAGTTAAGAGAGATGAATTCCTCCACCACCAAACGTAAGTACGTTTGAAGAGATTAACTTACGCGATCCGTTAGATATACTTTGTCGGACATTCGTCCATTCACGTTGTCCTGGGACTGGACAAACCGAAGCACTATTCTGTAAATAGGATAGCCCTTGAATAACTCCATCTTCATTATCTCCATCATATTTGATTGCAATGCTAATGTCTATACAGAGTGGTTTTCAAATAATGAATCTGATCCCGGTCTCTCCGTATTGACGACGGAAAAATGGTCAAAAACTTCGATAGTCGGTGATTTAACTATCAAAGAAAAATAGGTGTACAACCAAACGATCTTATTTCCAGATAGAAATTCGATCTATCAATCATCAATCAACATTAATCTCCTTTAATTTAATTCATCATTAATTTATTCATTTCCTATTTCTATATATTTGTAAATTCTTATTTTCTAGATTTAGAAAATATACTTTATTATTCATTAGAAAACATCTCCGTATTTGCTCCATTCCTTATTTTCTATATTAGAAAACATTTATGATTCTTATTTGGAAAACATTTCCAAAACTCCTTCATTTGATTTAAACAGATGTTTAAATAAAACATCACTAAGTCAATTCAAACCATTACACTTATTAACTAAATTCATTTAATCAACCTTCACTATTGAACCTTACCCATCCCTGAGTTGAAAACGAAGTCAATCAAGTTGGGGTGTAATTACCTCTCAGACCTTAACTGAACAATATTCCAAACCTCGAAATAGAGAAAGTCCAACCTTTTAAATCTTTTAACCAACTTCCTTATGTAACTCGGATTCTATTTATGAATCCACTTCTTTTACCAAATCATTTGATTATAACGATGGTGTTATAATCCCATACTTTCGAAATAAAATAACTTAAATATAATTCTTATTTATTATTTTGAATAAATAACAAATGACTAATTGAAAAATAAATAAATCTTGATTTAAAGACAGAAAGTAAATAGCACATTCCCTAACTTGATATAATCGAATTCAATGTATAATTCTCTTTCGAAAAATCCCTATTCGATAACTCCTTTCGAATAAACTATATTCGATTAACTCTCTTCGAATAACTATATTCGATAACTCTTTCTTCGAATGATTTACATTCGATTAATTCTCTTCGAATGATTTACATTCGATTAACTCTCTTCTGATAAACTATATTCGATTAACTCTCTTAATTCTATTCGAATGCTATTTCGAATAAATCCTTTAACTCTATTCGAATAAACTATTTCGAATAACTCTTTTAATTCTATTCGAATAAACTATTTCGAATAACTCCTTTGGATTAACTCATTTTGTAGCGACCCAGCGGATTTTTGACCCCGAAAATCGACATAAAATCACCATGTCGACTATTCAAGCATCGAAAACACTGGATTGTCATGAGAAAGAAATTAGAGGGTGAGAATAGAAAGAAAGAAATATTGGAATAAAGAAAGAAGAAGAACACATATCAGAATCTCACAGCGAAACGAATAAAATATAATATCAAATACCTTTATACAAAAGAACTATATATACATACCAATCATCAGAGTTCAACATGTATCAGTCACAGCGAAAATAACTTTATATAACTAGCGGTGAAGCCTCCTGCTTCTAGCTCCTGAAACTCCAAGCGAGACCTAACCTGGAACATACTCGGTCTGACCCGAGCACATTTGATTTAAAACAAAATACACCGGGTCAGTCTGAAATACTATCAGTGATAAATTCACATAACACACACGTTGATTAACTTTGGAAACTCCTTTCTGAAATCAAAGGATAATAGTAAGACTAGTACACATATAAACGCGAACGATTTTTACCTTACTATAACCAAAAACGTTTTTGAAATCATAACTTTGTTCTAATATTATCATATTGTCTAAATACAAGTAAATAACAATCTAGAGGAACACTTGCATCTCACGCTCCCCATATATAGTATACAAACCAAAACCATGGGCGCTTATTGGATATTGGATTCCAACCCTGACAAGGTATGGGACTACCTGCCGATAGTGTATCTCTAGAGGCGAATACACTGGGTTCAACAAGAACGTCTTGCAACCCGGCCCTCACATGACTGACCACTCATTTCGCTTGAGTGTATCGAATGTATATCACCGAGGGTTGGGATCAGCAACCGCCTCCCGAAAAGGGACAGCATCGAATATAGATTAAAGAAGCAAATAGATTTTCTCTAGATAGGTGATCATACATCCTAATGGGAGCGACCCACATAGCCATGCTGCCGGCCCGATTTTTTTCATTTCCCTGTTGATGAGGCTTGAGGCCAGAACTTAACTTTAAAACATCTGGTCATCATCCACTTTGAATGCCACATCGTCAGATCCGCCAGATCACACTTGATTGACATCCACAAAAAACTCTAGTTTATTTGGCTAGAGAATAACCATTTCTCCACCATCAACTATGGTACGTTTGGAGAAATCAACTCATGTAATTCCTTTGAAAATACTCTGTCAGACACCCGTCCATACAAGTCATCCAGGAACAGGATGAACCGAAGGTACTCTCCTACTGCATCTCATATAGGAATCACCCCATGGATCAGTAGCGAGTAGTCCTTGCAAACCGTAACATCTCAACCACGACCGAATCACGTCAGAATATCACTGCGTTGCAACACAGAGATTATTCGTCAAGTAATCCTTCCGCTTATGAAGATTTCCGGCTTTCACTTGCTCCATCTTCAATCAATGACTTCACGTATTTGTTGGTCGGAATGGTTTTCGAATATAATTCGATCCCGGTCTTTCCGTACCCACAATCGTATTATTCTGGTTTGATAGTCGGTGTTTTAACTATCAGATAACAAATGTTTGAATACAATGAGTTTGCTGATTCAGTACTTGACACAATTTGAACCCTTAAAAATATATTTAACCAAATTTCCTCTAATTAACTCTGACTGATTTACTCCGAATGATTAACTCTAACTTGACTAACTCGATTTATTTAACTTGCCTAACTTAACTTGATTACTCCTATCGATTACCTAATACTCGACTTAACTCCATTCGCTTGACTCTAGATCGCAGCGATCACAATGGTTACCCTGATTCGCTCCGGAAACATCCGACCGCCATAGGCTATCTGCAGCCTTGCGAATTACGCTAGCAGTCGTACGCAATGGTAGCTTTTCCCAGAATAACTATGTTTGACTAATTCTACTTCAAATACTATATTCGATCAACTCTAATTGGATAACGAATGTTCAATAAAATTTGAAATCAATATTCTTATTTCCTTGAAACTAATATTGCAATATTATTTATTTTCCAAAACCTTGCATTAGAGTTCGATATTCCTTGTATAGGGCAAACCCAATCTCAACACTTTCCACTTATTCCAAACTAATACTATTCCTCAATAATAGTGAAGCCAACCAAGTTGGGGTATTTTAGTTACCTCTCAGACCTTGATCAACCCATTCTTATCTCAGGATAATATCAGTTTAACCACTAACATAAAAATCTCAATTCCCCTTCGATTTCAAATCTGGTTTTAAAACCCTTTCTTGTATTTGAAATCCTCTCTCAAACTTTCTTTACTTAATTCCTTTCATTAAGGAAATGTCCACTAAACGCCACTTTTAACTTAACACATTATTTCACTCATACCTTTGGGTTTTAATGAAAATCCTCGTCTAATAACCCACTTGCATTATTTTGGACATTCCTTAAATTAAAACTCTTACCTTGGATTTTTCAACAAAAATCCGCTTATACTTACTTTAAGTCAAAACTTTTCTAATTGGAATTTTATTTACAATTATCCATTTACAAATCTTATTTGAAACCTGGGTTAAAAATCCCTTTATAACACCCTTATTCGGCTTCAATCAATTTTATCATCATTTATTACTTCTTAATTGAACTCCAACTAAAATCATCTCTTTAATTATTAACAAAATAATTAACTTCAATACTAACTATACTGAAGTAGTTAACTATGCTATTTACCCAAAAATAGGATCATTATCATTTTTGAAACTAAGTGAGTAATAATTAACTTCATTTACTCTAATCAATTTGATCCTTTCTTTAACCATAGTTAATCAGGAATTAACTAGTTTTTAACACCATACAATTTGAATAACTCCCTTAATTTATGGTTAATCAAGGATTATCCAATTATCTAACACAGTTCATTCAATTTACGAATATTTAGAAAAATTAACTCAAGTTAACTAAATCATTAATCTCAATTGATCACACTTGATTTGCCCACAGTACGTATCAGTTAAATTTTAACTGAATTTCATTTGTGATTTCCCCTTTTAATTTATTAAATAACTTGATTAATTTAAGAATACCATTTAGTTGTTGAAAAAAATTTATTGATTCTACCCACCCGTAGGTATATTCTGGGGTTTCCTCTGCTTTTAAAATTGATATAAACTCTTTAAATAATTTCTTTTATAACTCGATTTAAAATATATACATATAATTTCCCATTTTAATTACTTATATTGAATAAATGAAACCTAAATTCATTTATAAATAATTTATAACTGTAAAACAACGTCAATCCACCTGACGGTAGACCGGTGTTTAAAACAATCTATTTCAGGCCGTTTACTGCCAGTTACTTCATCAACGACTGTCGATTGATTTCAAACAAAAATGTTGAATACAAACAGGTTTTGGTGTCAGTCAGGGTGAACAATTCATATATATGCACAACCAAATAAAATACAGTTTATTTGAGGAATCCGGTCGGATCCCTCCAACCTGTCCTTCTCTGCATCACAGATATCAGTTGATAAAAATATACAAATTAAATAAATGATGGAACATAAATAACCGCAACCAATCAAACCATAACAACCAATTTGCATCCATCGCATCCAATCAGCCAATTTATACTGTAAATTGTAGGTTATATTTTTCTATGGATTTACCACATCATACGACTCCAGAAGGTGTGAGAATTAACTCACCAGTGTTTATTCTGGTTGATGGTTGACGCGTTTGTTCCTTTTAATCTTGAACGAACGTTCAAAATTAGCTGAATTTTCAATGGTGTCGGATCAGTGCCTAGTTAGTGCCATCGTCTAGGCCTCGTCCCTGCGATCCCAAAGGATCCTGTTTTGTGGAATTTGGTTATCGTATGCAAAAGATACGCGAATTCAAAGTTTTATACTCGTTTGATATAAATTAAATAAATTAATTAATTAAAAATTTAACTTAATACCTACTTAAGCCACGTCAAACCCTGATTAGCCGTTTCCTTAATCCTCCACGTCAGCAATTTTAGAGCCCACGCGTTTTCCTTTCTTCTTCAATCTCAAACATGATTCTTTTTTTCCCACAAAGCAGGATCCCAAACTTCAATCATTCGCTGCCACTCCTCAACGTCGCCGGACTCCGGCCAACGCCCACCGTCATCACTGCAGTTGAGTCCGCTTTCACCTCCCATTGGCCTCACCGCACCTCATAGCCTGCAAGCCCCACACCCATCAGAAATACGAACCCAGATCCGAAATAACCCACAGAAATTTGCCCCCGTTCAACTGCGAACTACTCCGACCATCGGCCACCGGACCCCCTCAGACCACCACCGTACCCTTCGCCGTCCCTCCAGCTATCACCTCAACCTAACCCCATCCATTCTGGTGCCCTACAGCGCCACCCCCAATTGAAAAACCGAACTCAACATCCAGAAAAACAAAAGCAGCTGCTCATCGTTTAACTCACCTAACCACCACCGTCCGGTCACCGGACCACTGTACTCCGCCACCAATACTTTTGCCATTCCTCAGCCTACCACCTCGACCAACACCCCCACCTCCGGTGGTCCGCTGCCTCAACACGACCCTTAAACCCGCAACCTAGTTCAAACAAAAACAACACACCACGCTCCTTCATTCAAGAAAAGAGAACCCCCAAATGATAGATCGAGCCATTCGATATTGACCTCAAATCGCAGCTTAAACTAGCGGTAATCCAAATATAGGATTCCCAGAATTTTTTTAAAACACTGGTGTAATTGTTTCGAATTTAAAGGTGGAGAGTTTTTGTGAATAATTGGGTTTGAAGCATGAAAAAGGGAATGAGAAATTGATTTGGGAATTAGGGTGCGTATGGTTGTACTACATAGGAGAAAATATAATTTTTTTATTATATTATTTTAATATTTTTATTATTTTATTATTAAACGAAACTTCATGGTAAAGTAACACATCAAAACCACCACAAACGACTTCCGTCTACTGATAAAAAAACCAATCTCAATGTAAAACGATATTCCGGTCTCAATGGGACAGGTTTCGTCGAATTCCGACTTTGTTTGGAAAAATTTCCTTTATAAAACCAGAAATAAACACGCATTTTAAATTTTTACGGTCACTAGATACATCAAATAAATTTTAAACTTTAAAATCCTACTATGATTCTTCAATACAAACCCAACGGAACCAGTCTCGTCGCATTCTGAGACTGTTTCCCCGGTAGGCTATTTTTACGCGCACCGCAATGCCATTTTTAACGCCAAATTAACCGGTCTTCAAAAATAACAAACTATATACTTATCCTGACTCTAATCGACAATACGAACTCAACGGAACTGGTTTCGCAGTCTAATTTGATCGTCTGCTCAAATTACCCTCAAATCTCCCTTTATTAATTTAATTCGCGTTATAGAAAATGAATGAGCGTTTATTGCTACCGTGGTCACATATGACATCGGTTTGCCACGCCATTCAACACCATACAATAATTTAACGTTACGGTTCCAGTGAAACTGGTTTCGTCGAAAACGGCATCTGTTTGCAAAATGGCCATTTTAAAGGCCTATATTTTAAATAACGATTTCCACAGTGACTATTTGAAATTTTGAATTGGCCATAAAATAAAATCTACAAGGCGAAAACTCGATTTTTCTTTTTCATTAGAAATTTATTATCAAATGGGTTCAGACATTTCTCGTTTCGAGAAATCTGACTTATTTTGAACCCGGTATGACCAATTGAAGTTCAAAATGCCAAATCGCGAATTGCCGCGCCGCTGCAGCTCGTTATTTAATTAAATTATAAACCATATTGCTCAACCGTCGTTTTCGGATCGAAATTGCCACTATAATTTCAATATAACCAAAATTTGACCACTTTAACTGTCCGGTCACAATATATGGCAAATTCTATATTTTCCAAAATATTTTGGAAATTGAAATATTATTTTATTATTTCTTTAAATAATATATTCCAAATAAAATCGTTAAATTTGATTATTTAAATCCAAACCAATATTTTAAATAATTAAAATATTCCAAATAAAATTGGCAGAAAATACGGGTCGTTACGTTCCTTCCCCCTTAAAATAATTTCGTCCTCTAAATTGCTAAGGTAGAAGAAATGTCGTCAACTACTATCTTTTCAAAAGGAATTAATTTTTAAAACTCGAATTTATTTTCAAACTGACCCAATTGGTTTTAAAACCAATTTATTTCAAATAAAAGAATTTCCCAAAAAATTTCAAAAAAAATTTTAACACCATAAATTTTGGAAAAATTTCGGCAGATTCTCCCCTGTACGGAGGACATCTGCAAAATTGCAGGTTCAAGAAATATACATCCTCGACTCTCATGGTCGGAAAAATCCCAAAATCAAATCCTAAAATCCAAACAAAACCAAAATTTCATATTTCCGTTGGCGTACCTTTTTGCGAGTGCTATTATGCGATAAGCGATAATTTATATTCAAGCTTGCTTAATTATTCTGCAGCTCGATTCGAACTGTATTTGATTAACTCCAGAGTTTCCTCTTTTGAACGGATTTTAAAACTGAACTGGTACTCCTGCACCTGTTTCTCAACTCAAATGGATTTCATTAGTCCACAAAACAATATCAATAAGGTTCAAACATCCATATCCTACATATCATCCATACCACACACAATTTAATCCACACGAGATTTATAACCAAGTTATAACAATCTATTTATCTTTATAATTATCCATTCAGATTTATTTATCGTAACACCCCACGTCCACTAATGTCACTTACAAAGGGAATGCATTAACTTCCATGGAGGTTTTAAGTGAATATAGAACAGAAGAATTACGACAAGACAGATAATAAGTAGTACTTGGAAATCTAAAACTTTATTTCATTGCAGCGGAAATTAAACATGTTTGTTACATCATAAACCATAAATCAGAGTCAAGTACAATATCCATCTTGATAAAACAAAATACATAATCCCATTACATAAATAGCCATTAAAGAAGATAACAAGCTGGACTTTACTTCAACGGTCCAAGCTTTCCAAAAGAGAGATAAAGCAATCCAATCAAGCTCCACTAGAGCTGAGCCCACCCTGAGGACCTGGAGGGGGAAAAGGATAGAAATAGAGGGGGTCAGACATAAAGTCTGGCAAGTATGATAATTCTAACAATACTATTATCAAAATAATTAGACTGAAGCACAAGTTGGAAAATAAGGAAATGTCTATGAACTATTGGGTATGGAAGAGCAAATAAAGATAACGTTAAAGGCACACCTAATTATTAACGAATACTTACCACACAGCACCACACCAGTCACCCTAAAGGTTGATCCCACTTGCTTCACTTAGAAATTTTATAAATAGCTTCGTGTACCCCTAGCTGACTACATAGGTGCCGCCTGCCCCTATCTCCACTAGGTGTACCCCACTACCCACTTGCGATCGGCTCCCTACTCGTAGATACCCGTGTTGGCCCCACAGTGGGGTGTATCACTCCCCTAAAGTGGCAACCCGATACAACTTGAGGATGCACGGCTTATACCTACACGATGCAACAACGTCTTACTTACCAGCCCAGGTCCACACACGCATATGAAACCCGTTGGACTTGCGTTGCCACCGCTAACCCGTTTTGGCCTCTTATAGTCAAGCCCAGTATGCGTGTCCCGTCCTCGACTTGGGTCGAGCCCACAAAGATACATTTTGGTTACTGGTTGAAATAGGCCCCCAATTACTTACCACAAGCTATCCACCTAAGCTTGTCCCCACTAGTATATCCCACTTAACCCTCTTAGTCATGTTTATTTACATGTGTTTTTGGTTAAGTCTTACTAATCTTATTTCAAATGCCACTAAAGGCACCCACTAGATTCCTCATGCCACCCAAGGCACCTACTTAACCCCCATGTCCCACTTCACATGTTTATCTGGTTAAGTATTTCTTAATTCGTTCAGGCCATAACCTCATAAAGACCTCTCACATTAGACTGGCATTTATGGCAGCTGGATTCGCCGGGCGGGTCCGGGCAGTCTTACACCATAAAAGAGTCTAACCTCGTGTCTTTACAACTGTTATGCTTTAATTTGGGCCTAGGACCTCTCACATTGGGCTGACATTTGTGACTACTGGATTTGCCGGTCGGGTCCGGGCAGGTTTACGTCACAAACGAGTCCAACCTCGTGTCCTAAGCATTGATTATTACTTATAATCTTTTACCCCAGTTTTAAATATATCCCTATTCAAATCATTAATTAATTCCATTTTTAATGATGTCCATAATTGACTCAATTATGGCCATCCACTTACGGTATGCAAAATCATATCAATTGCACCCCAATTTCTTAATATTAAATCCTTAATATTATCCCTACCCCACGTTATACGTTCGCTTATTCAACGCAAAATATACGTTAGACTCGAATAGTCTAACTCATAGCACAAAGCTAAATTATCACAACATATAGACAAATAAAATAGATCTAATCATAAACGGGGTGAAACTTGCTTGTGTGATAGATGTCCAACACCTAAGCTTGCATAGGCAAAAACTACAACTTGCATAAAGCTACACATGTCATGGATCTAAAGGTGTCAACTTGTTTGGTAAAATGTCACAATTTACATAATATGATCATAATCCAAATTCATGTATAAACTTGCATATGTGGTTTATGCAACATAATGATGGTGTAAACTAGCATCTAACCCATAGAACTCACACATGTTATAACCTAATTTTAGATCTAAATAGATGTCATAGGATATGTGAGATTATACATACTAATCAATCTAAACTTGTATAGGTACATGTGATTTATCATGTGAATCATCATAGCCCCAAACATATATATAATCAACATCATGATTTGATCAAGCATAAGCTAACCATAACATAAATAATAACATCATGACTTTGTAACATCGCAACTTAGCATAGAAACTTTCAATATATATAACATCATCATCACATAACATAGGGTTTACAACATACATGATAGCATAAGATTTACAACATATATAATCAATAATTCACATCATCCTCTTATAATCCATATCACAACTTAATCTAATTAGTTGTCTAATAATCTTATTAAAATCATCATACTCACAATTTGAAAAGAAAGAGAGTCTTGATTTGCTTTAGAGTTGAGTAGAATTAGAGTTTTGATTAGCTTTCTTCCTTCTTAGTTGGCGGCGGCTACACTGAGTTCCATGGTGATGACATGACGGCGACTATTCTATTTTTCATGTGATTTTAGAGTGAGAGACTACCTAGGTATATATAGAGCTTAGGATTTATTTAGACCGTCAAATCAACTCAGAACTAACCTGAACCGTCAAATTAGCCAACTCAGCCCTTAAGACACATCAGCAGCTCAAAATTGGGCTCTGCCAAAACCTGGCCGACTGGACCAGGTCGACACCCAAGTCGACTGCGCAGTCGACCTGGTCCTGCGGGTGTCGACTTCCCAGTCGACTCCCCAGTCGACCTGGGTACTGGGCGGGAAATTTCCCGCCTGGCCTGTTTGACTTCGAATTTTGAATTTTGAATTTTCTGAAACTTCCGATGGCCATATCTCCTTCATACGAAGTCTAAATCACGCAAACTCGGACTCCATTTCAACCAGAATTCCGAGTCGAACACAATGGCGCAACCTATTTCCCACAATTCTAACGTCTGAGATTAGTTATTCTTTAATTTGTGAATATTAATATTAACAGAATTACGGGGTGTTACATTCTCCCCTCCTTAAAGGATTTCGACCCTGAAATCTTCAAGTCAAGAAGAATGTATATCCTAACATCCAATCGTCCATCTACTCAACCATCAAACACAGGCATCCATTGTCCTTATAGACTTCTAATGCTCATATTTAAATGCACAGTGTGTGTATATGTCCATATCTAATGCAAAATCAGGCGGTCCACTGATTCAGTTGACCTCCTTAATGCAAATCATGATAGTGCCATGCGTCCATTATGTATGCAAAAGTTCCTTAATGCTACATATTATCTCTATATGCGTGCACAATCATCATCTGAATGCAGCATCCATATGATAAAAAAATCCTCATACATCCATTTTAATAAATACATCCATATATATGCAATATGCAATATGAAGTGACTGAGTCGATCTTGTGCCTAATAGTGTGTGTATATGCGTCCACGAGCAACCACTAGCAAACACTTGCATCCACTTTGCATCCATCATACATAACATGTCTCAAACACATGTTTCAACCATAGGATTATCCTAACTAAAGGTCAAAGATACTAGCGAGAGGACATACTAAAGATAAGATAAGTACAAGCTAAGCGATAAAGGAGAAATTAAAAGACATACCCTCAAAAAGAAAAGGGTACAACGAACGCATCTTCGCTTCTGTCTCCCAAGTAGCATTGCTCTCATCATCTCCCCATTGCACTTTGACTAGTCTGACCTCTCGATTCCTCAACTTCTTGATCTTCGACCCAAGAATGCATGTAGGAGCTCGTCGAATCATCGCATCACGCTCTATCTCCACCTCTCTAAGCAAGTTTGGCTCTACCACCTCCCCGGTCTCGTGCAAGCACTTCCTCAAATGTGACACATGGAATACGTCGTGTACACCACTAAGTCTCTCAGGCAACTCCACTCTATACGCCATCTGTCCAATCTTCTCCTTAATAGGAAACAACCCTACAAACCTTGGTGCTAATTTCCTAAAGGACCCAAAGTGAACAACATTCCGTAATGGAGACACTTTGATAAAGACCATGTCCCCAACATCAAACTCAAGATCTGTCCTCCTTTTGTCTGCATAAGATTTATGCCTATCTTGCGCTGTCTTCATCCTCCTTCGAATCAAGTCGATCTTTTCCGAAGTCTCTCTAATCATATCGGGCCCAAGTAAGATCTTATCCGTAGATTCCCACCAACATGTAGGTGAACGACAAGGTCGTCCATAAAGAGCTTCGAAAGGTGCCATGCCAATGCAAGATTGAAAGCTGTTATTATATGCGAACTCTACCAACGGAAGATGCTCTTCCCATGTACCCCCAAAGTCTAGGATACATAGCCTCAAAAGATCCTCTAGAATGCGATTCACCCTCTCTGTCTGGCCGTCCGTCTGAGGATGATACGCGGTGCTCAAACATAACTGAGTCCCTACCGCCTCTTGCAAGCTCTTCCAAAATTCGCTAGTGAAGATAGGATCACGGTCGCTTACTATGTTAGAAGGAACACCATGCAAACGAACTATCTCTCGAACGTATACAGAAGCTAACCATGGAGCAGTCCTCTTACTCGAATGAAATGGGCGCTTTTAGTAAGTCTATCTACTATAACCCAAATCCCCGTATTACCCTTCCTTGATCTTGGTAATCCATCCACAAAGTCCATCGAGACACTTTCCCACTTCCATAGTGGAACCTCCAATGGGTGAAGCAACCCACCGGGTTTCTTTTGCTCCGCTTTTACTTGTTGGCACACCAAGCATCTAGCGACATGCTCGGCCACATCCCTCTTCATACCGGCCCAAAAGAAAACTCGCTTCATGTCTTTGTACATCTTGTCCCCGCCGGGATGAATGGTCATCATCGAATGATGTGCTTCGTCAAGAATAGCCTTCCTCAAGTCCTCGTCTCGAGGTACACAAAGTCTACTATCCCTACGTAACCAACCCTTATCATCTAGGGTATACCTACGGAGATGGCTTGATGACTCCCCTCTTTTGAGCTTCTCCACTAACTCAACCAACTGTGGGTCGTCTCGCTGTGCCTCACCAATCCGTCCCAAAAGCGTAGGTCTGACCTCCAAGGATGCTAGCAAACCGGGTACAAAGTCAACGGAAGGTCTAAAATCAAACATAGAGATGAATTCTAAGTTTCGCCGTTCAACAAACAACGGACTCAAGGACATCCTTTTCCTACTTAAGGCGTCTGCCACCACGTTACCCTTGCCAGGGGTATATGCTATTTCGAAGTCGTAGGACGCTAAGAATTCCATCCACCTTTGCTGTCTTAAATTCAAGTCCTTCTGAGAGAATAAGTATTTTAAAGATTTGTGGTCAGTGAATAATTCGAATTTCTCGCCAAGAAGATAATGGCGCCAAGACTTAAGCGCAAAAACAATTGCGGCCAACTCTAGGTCATGTGTGGGGTAGTTCTTCTCATGCACCCTCAACTGCCTTCCACCATAGGCTATTACCCTACCCTCTTGCATTAAGACTGCGCCTAGACCTGTCCCACAAGCATCAGTATAAACAGTAAATGGCTTACTCCCGTCTGGCAGTACTAAGATTGGAGCTGAGGTCAAAGCTCTCTTTAAATGTTGGAACGCATCATCACAATCTACGTCCCATGCGAAGACTAGGTTCTTCTTCGTCAGGCGCGTCAATGGAGCTGATATGTTTGCGAAGTCTTTGATAAACTTCCTATAGTAGCCAGCCAACCCCAAGAAACTCCTTACTTCGGTAGCATTTTTAGGGACCTTCCAATCTTGGATGGCCACTACCTTCGCGGGATCCACAGCTATCCCTTCTTTGGAAACCACGTGCCCTAAGAATCGCACTTCCTCTCTCCAGAAGTGACACTTAGTAAATTTAGCTTTAAGGTTATGTGCTCGTAGAGCCTCCAACACTTCCCTAAGATGTAGGGCATGCTCTTCTTCATTCTTAGAAAAGATCAAGATGTCGTCTACAAAGACCATCACGGATTTATTAAGGTACTCCCTAAACACCCTACTCATCAAATCAACAAAGTATGCGGGGGCGTTTGTCAAACCGAAGGGCATCACTAGCCATTCATAGAAACCGTCCGGAGTCCTAAAGGCGGTTTTGTCTATGCTATCCTCAGCCACTCTCAACTGATGGAATCCAGTGGCTAAGTCCAACTGCGAAAACACTAAGGCGCCAACTAACTGATCAAAGAGATCGTCAATCCTCGGCAGTGGGTGTCTGTTCTTCTTAGTAAGCTTATTAAGTTCTCTATAGTCCACACACAGTCTAAGGGACCCATCCGCCTTCGTGGCAAATACTACTGGAGCACCCCACTCCGATATACTACGTCTTATGAACCCCTTCTCAAGCAACTCCTTCACTTGCTTATTGAGTTCCCTCCTTTCACGAGGAGCCATGTGGCGTACTGGCAAAGATACTGGTTTTACATTATCCACAAGATATATTCGAAAATCTATCTCCCGCTTCGGAGGCAAGCCCTTCACCTCCTCAAACACATCCGAATATTCTTGGACTACTTTAATATATCGTAGATTTTCCACCGACGCGTCAAGCGATTCTAGATAACTTAGCATAACGGAATTTATGGCATTACAAAAGATTTCGAGAGCGTTACCAAGGCGAGTCATGAGCCTAACTACTCTCCTTTCACAATCAAGAACGACCCCATTTCTGGATAACCAATCCATTCCTAAAATTAGCCCATAGCCCGTGAATCCCAAAACATAAGCATCACATCTAAACTCAACGCTAAGTATAGAAATTTTCAAATCCAAACACATCATGGACAAATAAGCTGAGCCCCCAATTGGATTCGAAACAACTAAGGGATCCTCTACTAAACTGGTGTTCAAGTGCAGTGATTCAACTAATGATGTAGAGATAGACGAATTGCGATGCGCCCGAATCGAATAAGGTACGGACAGGATGATCAAACAGAAAAACTAAGCTTTCAACAGAAATGGTTCTACCTCGTTCTTGCAGTGGTGGGACCGCGAGAGCTTGAACTTGTTCCCTTGCCTGCCGTGGTGCCATAAGAGCCTGCACTTGTCCTCCCGAGGTAGACCCTGCCCTCTGCCCCTTCTTTGGGCAGTCCTTCACTAGATGTCCCGCTTCACCACAGTGAAAACAGCCAGTCTTCTTTTTCTTTCTACAATCCTTGCTGAGATGGCTTGGTGTCCCACAGTTAAAGCATCTTTTCTTTCCTTTGCCATTATTGTCTTTACCACCCTTCTTGTTTTGCTGTTGTGGTTTCTTCTGATCCCGTTTCTTCTCGGGTGCCTTAGCATTAGCGCCTTTCTCCTCGTGCATGAGTGCCATGTCTACCAGCTTCTCAAAGGTGGCCCCCATAGGGATGTGGGTCATAGCCAACCCTTGCAATGGCTCATTCAAGCCTTTAACGAACCTCAGAGCCCTCTTCTCCAGCGTGTTCACTAAGTCCAAGCCAAACCTTGCTAACTGATTAAATTTGTTGACATATTCTTTCACTGATGAGCTTCCTTGCTTCAATGTCAAGAACCTTTCCATGTATAGATTCTCTTCTGCCCTTGAGAGAAACTTTGCCTCAAACCTACGTCTGAAATCCGCCCAAGAATCAACAGGACGCTCCACATTAGTGACCTCCCACCAAAACGAGGCCTCTCCCTTCATTAACCAAGCTGCTAATTTGACTTTCCTCCCTTCTTCTACTTCAAAGATTTCTAGCAATTCTTCCACCTCCTTAAGCCAATCTCTAGCTTCCACAAACGTTTCTGACCCTTGAAAGGTTTTCCACCCATAGCCTTAAATTCCTTGCATGTCTTTGCAAAAGTATCAGCGCGAGGAGGGGGAGGACGAGGAGCGGGTGCAACTGGTGGTGGAGGAACATTGGCTGGACCTGCAGTGGCCCTAGCCTCTAATAACCTTTTATACCATCCTGGTATCGTTACACCCTCCGGAAGGCTAAGATCTTCAGCCATGCTAAAACGAAAAAGGAAAGATTCAAAATGGAGAATTCGAACAATAAAGATATATGGCTATTGGGGATTATGTTTTTCATAAAAACTTTCCTCTTAAAATCACTCATTAAGACATGTTTTTGAAAACACTTCTTCCAAAAATACTTTAGAAAAATAGTTTTTCTAAAAAATTTATCTATTCTGGTAACCTTAAGCTCTGATACCACATGTACCACCCCACGTCCATTAATGTCACTCACAAAGGGAATGCATTAACTTCCATGGAGGTTTTAAGTGAATATAGAACAAAAGAATTACGACAAGACAGATAATAAGTAGTACTTGGAAATCTAAAACTTTATTTCATTGCAGCGGAAATTAAACATGTTTGTTACATCATAAACCATAAATCAGAGTCAAGTACAATACCCATCTTGATAAAACAAAATACATAATCCCATTACATAAATAACCATTAAAGAAGATAACAAGCTGGACTTTACTTTAACGGTCCAAGCTTTCCAAAAGAGAGATAAAGCAATCCAATCAAGCTCCACAAGAGCCGGGCCCACCCTGAGGACCTGGAGGGGGAAAAGGATAGAAATAGAGGGGGTCAGACATAAAGTCTGGCGAGTATGATAATTCTAACAATACTATTATCAAAATAATTAGACTGAGGCACAAGCTGGAAAATAAGGAAATGTCTATGAACTATTGGGTATGGAAGAGCAGATAAAGATAACGTTAAAGGCACACCTAATTACTAACGAATACTTACTACACTTCATCACACCAGTCACCCTAAAGGTTGATCCCACTTGCTTCATTTAGAAATTTTATAAATAGCTTTGTGTACCCCTAGCTGACTACATAGGTGCCGCCTGCCCCTATCTCCGCTAGGTGTACCCCACTACCCACTTACGATCGGCTCCCTACTCGTAGATACCCGTGCTGGCCCCACAGTGGGGTGTATCACTCCCCTAAAGTGGCAACCCGATACAACTTGAGGATGCACGGCTTATACCTACACGATGCAACAACGTCTTACCTACCAGCCCGGGTCCACACACGCATATGAAACCCGTTGGACTTGCGTTGCCACCGCTAACCCGTTTTGGCCTCTTACAGTCAAGCCCAGTATGCGTGTCCCGTCCTCGACTTGGGTCGAGCCCACAAAGATACGTTTGGGTTACTGGTTGAAATGGGCCCCCAATTACTTACCACAAGCTATCCACCTAAGCTTGTCCCCACTAGTATATCCCACTTAACCCTCTTAGTCATGTTTATTTACATGTGTGTTTGGTTAAGTCTTACTAATCGTATTTCAAATGCCACTAAAGGCACCCACTAGATTCCTCATGCCAACCAAGGCACCTACTTAACCCCCATGTCCCACTTCACATGTTTATCTGGTTAAGTATTTCTTAATTCATTCAGGCCATAAACTCATAAAGACCTCTCACATTAGACTGGCATTTACGGCAGCTGGATTCGCCGGGCGGGTCCGGGCAATCTTACACCATAAAAGAGTCTAACCTCGTGTCTTTACAACTATTATGCTTTAATTTGGGCCTAAGACCTCTCACATTGGGCTGACATTTGTGACTACTGGATTTGCCGGTCGGGTCCGGGCAGGTTTACGTCACAAACGAGTCCTACCTCATGTCCTAAGCATTGATTATTACTTATAATCTTTTACCCCAGTTTTAAATATATCCCTATTCAAATCATTAATTAATTCCAATTTTAATGATGTCCATAATTGACTCAATTATGGCCATCCACTTACGGTATGCAAAATCATATCAATTGCACCCCAATTTCTTAATATTAAATCCTTAATATTACCCCTACCCCACGTTATACGTTCGCTTATTCAACGCAAAATATACGTTAGCCTTGAATAGTCTAACTCATAGCACAAAGCTAAATTATCACAACATATAGACAAATAAAATAGATCTAATCGTAAACGGGGTGAAACTTGCATGTGTTATAGATGTCCAACACCTAAGCTTGCATAGGCAAAAACTACAACTTGCATAAAGCTACACATGTCATGGATCTAAAGGTGTCAACTTGTTTGGTAAAATGTCACAATTTACATAATATGATCATAATCCAAATTCATGTATAAACTTGCATATGTGGTTTATGCAACATAATGATGGTGTAAACTAGCATCTAACCCATAGAACTCACACATGTTATAACCTAATTTTAGATCTAAATAGATGTCATAGGATATGTGAGATTATACATACTAATCAATCTAAACTTGCATAGGTACATGTGATTTATCATGTGAATCATCATAGCCCCAAACATATATATAATCAACATCATGATTTGATCAAGCATAAGCTAACTATAACATAAATAATAACATCATGACTTTGTAACATCGCAACTTAGCATAGAAACTTTCAATATATATAACATCATCATCACATACCATAGGGTTTACAACATACATGATAGCATAAGATTTACAAAATATATAATCAATAATTCACATCATCCTCTTATAATCCATATCACAACTTAATCTAATTGGTTTGCTAATAATCTTATTAAAATCATCATACTCACAATTAGAAAAGAAAGAGAGTCTTGATTTTCTTTAGAGTTGAGTAGAATTAGAGTTTTGATTAGCTTTCTTCCTTCTTAGTTGGCGGCGGCTACACTGAGTTCCATGGCGATGGCATGACGGCGGCTATTCTATTTTTCATGTCATTTTAGAGTGAGAGACTACCTAGGTATATATAGAGTTTAGGATTTATTTAGACCGTCAGATCAACTCAGAACTAACCTAAACCGTCAAATTAGCCAACTCAGCCCTAAAGACACATCAGCAGCTCAAAATTGGGCTCGGCCAAAACCTGCCCGACTGGACCAGGTCGACACCCAAGTCGACTGCGCAGTCGACCAGGTCCTGGGGGTGTCGACTACCTAGTCGACTCCCCAGTCAACCTGGGTGCTGGGCGGGAAATTTCCCGCCTGGCCTGTTTGACTTCAAATTTTGAATTTTGAATTTTCTGAAACTTCCGATGGCCATATCTCCTTCATACGAAGTCCAAATCACGCAAACTCGGACTCTATTTCAACCAGAATTCCGAGACGAACACAATGGCGCAACCCGTTTCCCACAATTCTCACATCTGAGATTAGTTATTCTTTAATTTGTGAATATTAATATTAACAGAATTACGGGGTGTTACATTTATCCAACTTATTCAACTTATTTATTTCATGTTGGGTTTCAATCAATTTGATTCATGTTCGAGTTCATTCATCGAGCACACCATCCAAACATATCACACAATCAATATCAACGAATCCAAATAATTTGCCCATACTATAATAATCATTACTTTTATTATATTATAAAATAAGTTGGACAAAAATAATTTCAAAAATAATTTTATAATCAAATTTACCAATACGCGCTCTCGATTATATATACACAAACTCAATCTAGGGTATTACTAACCCCATCTCTATTGAGTCACGCCACAGAGCCAAGATTATCTCTAAACCAACAGCTCTGATACCACTGTAGCGACCCAGCGGATTTTCGACCCCGAAAATCGACATAAAATCACCATGTCGACTATTCAAGCATCGAAAACACTGGATTGTCATGAGAAAGAAATTAGAGGGTGAGAATAGAAAGAAATATTAGAATAGAAGAAAGAAGAAGAACACATATCGGAATCTCACAGCGGAACGAATAAAATATAATATCAAATACCTCTATACAAAAGAACTATATATACATACCAATCATCAGAGTTCAACATATATCAGTCACAGCGGAAATAACTTTATATAACTAGCGGTGAAGCCTCCTGCTTCTAGCTCCTGAAACTCCAAGCGAGACCTAACTTGGAACATACTCGGTTTGACCCGAGCACATTTGATTTAAAACAAAATACACCGGGTCAGTCTGGAATACTATCAGTGATAAATTCACATAACACACATTTTGTTTAACTTTGGAAAATCCTTTCTGAAATCAAAGGATAATAGTAAGACCAGTCCACATATAAACGCGGACGGTTTTTACCTTACTATAACCCAAACCGTTTTTGAAATCATAACTTTTTTCTAATATTATAATAATGTCTAAATACAAGTAAATAACAATCTAGAGGAACGCTTGCGTCTCACGCTCCCCATATATAGTATACAAACCAAAACCATGGGCGCTTATTGGATATTGGATTCCAACCTTGACAAGGTATGGGACCACCTGCCGATAGTGTATCTCTAGAGGCGAATACACTGGGTTCAACAAGAACGTCTTGCAACCCGGCCCTCACATGACCGACCACTCATTTCGCTTGAGTGTATCAAATGTATATCACCGACGGTTGGGATCAGCAACCGCCTCCCAAAAAGGGACAGCATCGAATATAGATTAAAGAAGCAAATAGATTTTCTCTAGATAGGTGATCATACATCCTAATGGGAGCGACCCACATAGCCATGCTGCCTGCCCGATTTTTGTCATTTCCCTGTTGATGAGGCTTGAGGCCAGAACTTAACTTTAAAACATCTGGTCATCATCCACTTTGAATGCCACATCGTCAGATCTGCCAGATCACACTTGATTGACATCCACAAAAATACTCTAGTTTATTTGGCTAGAGAATAACCATTTCTCCGCCATCAACTATAGTACGTTTGGAGAAATCAACTCATGTAATTCCTTTGAAAATACTCTGTCAGACACCCGTCCATACAAGTCATCCAGGAACATGATGAACCGAAGGTACTCTCCTACTGCATCTCATATAGGAATCACCCCATGTATCAGTAGCGAGCAGTCCTTGCAAACCGTAACATCTCAACCACGACCGAATCACGTCAGAATATCTCTGCGTTGCAACACAGAGAATATTCGTCATGTAATCCTTCCGCTTATGAAGATTTCCGGCCTTCACTTGCTCTGTCTTCAATCGACGACTTCACGTATTTGTTGGTCGGAATGGTTTTCGAATATAATTTGATCCTGGTCTTTCCGTACCCACAATCGTATTGGTATGGTTTGATAGTCGGTGTTTTAACTATCAAATAACAAATGTGTGAATACAATGAGTTTGCTGATTCAGTACTTGACACAATTTGACCCCTTAAAAATATATTTAACCAAATTTCCTCTGATTAACTCTGACTGATTTACTCTGAATGATTAACTCTAACTTGACTAACTCGATTTATTTAACTTGCCTAACTTAACTTGATTACTCCTATCGATTAACTAGTACTCGACTTAACTCCATTCACTTGACTCTAGATCGCAACGATCACAATGGTTACGCCTGATTCCCTCAGGAAACATCCGACCGCCGTAGGCTATCTGCAGCCCTGCAAATTACGCTAGCAGTCGTATGCAATGGTAACTTTTCCCAGAATAACTATGTTTGACTAATTCTACTTCAAATACTATATTCGATCAACTCTAATTGGATAACGAATGTTCAATAAAATTTGAAATCAATATTCTTATTTCCTTGAAACTAATATTGCAATATTATTTATTTTCCAAAACCTTGCATTAGAGTTCGATATTCCTTGTATAGGGCAAACCCAATCTCAACACTTTCCACTTATTCCAAACTAATACTATTCCTCAATAATAGTGAAGCCAACCAAGTTGGGGTATTTTAGATACCTCTCAGACCTTGATCAACCCGTTCTTATCTCAGGATAATATCAGTTTAACCACTAACATAAAAATCTCATTTCCCCTTCGATTTCAAATCTGGTTTTAAAACCCTTTCTTGTATTTGAAATCCTCTCTCAAACTTTCTTTACTTAATTCCTTTCATTAAGGAAATGTCCATTAAACGCCACTTTTAACTTAACACATTATTTCACTCATACCTTTGGGTTTTAATGAAAATCCCCGTCTAATAACCTACTTGCATTATTTTGGACATTCCTTAAATTAAAACTCTTACCTTGGATTTTTCAACAAAAATCCGCTTATACTTACTTTAAATCAAAACTTTTCTAATTGGAATTTTATTTACAATTATCCATTTACAAATCTTATTTGAAACCTGGGTTAAAAATCCCTTTATAACACCCTTATTCGGCTTCAATCAATTTTATCATCATTTATTACTTCTTAATTGAACTCCAACTAAAATCATCTCTTTAATTATTAACAAAATAATTAACTTCAATACTAACTATACTGAAGTAGTTAACTATGCTATTTACCAAAAATAGGATCATTATCATTTTTGAAACTAAGTGAGTAATAATTAACTTCATTTACTCTAATCAATTTGATCCTTTCTTTAACCATAGTTAATCAGGAATTAACTAGTTTTTAACACCATACAATTTGAATAATTCCCTTAAATTTTGGTTAATCAAGGATTATCCAATTATCTAACACAGTTCATTCAATTTACGAATATTTAGAAAAATTAACTCAAGTTAACTAAATCATTAATCTCAATTGATCACAGTTGATTTGCCCACCGTACGTATCAGTTAAATTTTAACTGAATTCCATTTGTCATTTCCCCTTTTAGTTTATTAAATAACTTGATGAATTTTAGAACAACATTTAGTTGTTGAAAAAAAAACAATTATTTATTCTACCTACCCATAGGTAAATTCTGTGGTTTCCTCTGCTTTTAAAACTGATATAAACTCTTTAAATAATTTCTTTTATAACTCGATTTAATATATATATATATATTCCCATTTTAATTACTTATATTAAATAATTGAAACCTAAATTCAGTTATAAATAATTTATAACTGTAAAACAACGTAAATCCACCTGACGGCAGACCGGTGTTTAAAACAGTCTATTTCAGGCCGTTTACTGCCAGTTACTTCATCAACGACTGTCGATTGATTTCAAACAAAAATGTTGAATACAAACAGGTTTTGGTGTCAGTCAGGGTGAACAATTCATATATATGCACAACCAAATAAAATACAGTTTATTTGAGGAATCTGGTTGGATCCCTCCAACCTGTCCTTCTCTGCATCACAGATATCAATTGATAAAAATATACGAATTAAATAAATGATGGAATATAAATAACCGTAACCAATCAAACCATAACAACCAATTTGCATCCATCGCATCCAATCAGCCAATTTATACTGTAAATTGTAGGTTATATTTTTCTATGGATTTACCACATCACAGGACTCCAGAAGGTGTGAGAATTAACTCACCGGTGTTTATTCTGGTTGACGGTTGACACGTTTTTTCCTTTTAATCTTGAACGAACGTTCAAAATTAGCTGAATTTTCAACGGCGTCGGATCAGTGCCTAGTTAGTGCCATCGTCTAGGCCTCGTCCCTGCGATCCCAAAGGATCCTATTTCATGGAATTTCGTTATCGTTTGCAAAAGATACCCGAATTCAAAGTTTTATACTCGTTTGATATAAATTAAATAAATTAATTAATTAAAAATTTAACTTAATCCCTACTTAAGCCACATCAAACCCTGATTAGCCGCTTCCTTAATCCTCCACGTCAGCAATTTAAGAGCCCACGCGTTTTCCTTTCTTCTTCAATCTCAAACCTGATACTTTTTTTTCTTTCAACAAAGCAGGATCGTAAACTTCAATCATTTGCTGCCACTCCTCAACGTCGCCGGACTCCGGCCAACGCCCACCGTCATCTCCGCAGTCGAGTCCGCTTTCACCTCCCATTGGCCTCACCGCACCTCATAGCCTATAGGCCCCACACCCATCAGAAATACGAACCCAGATCCGAAATAACCCATAGAAATTTACCCCCTTTCAACTGCGAACTGCTCCGACCATCGGCCACCGGACCCCCTTAGACCACCACCGTACCCTTCGCCGTCCCTCCAGCTATCACCTCAACCTAACCCCGTCCATTCTGGTGCCCTACAGCGCCACCCCCAATTGAAAAACCGAACTCAACATCCAGAAAAACGAAAGCAGCTCCTCATTGTTTAACTCACCTAACAACCACCGTCCGGTCACCGGACCACTGTACTCCGCCACCAATACTTTCGCCATTCCTCAGCCTACCTCCTCGACCAACACCCCCACCTCCGATGGTCCACAGCCTCAACACGACCCTCAAACCCGCATCCCAGTTCAAACAAAAACAACACACCATGCTCCTTCATTCAAGAAAAGAGAACCCCCAAATGATAGATCGAGCCATTCGATATTGACCTCAAATCGCAGCTTAAACTAGCGGTAATCCAAATATAGGATTCCCAGAAATTTTTTAAAACACTGGTGTAATTGTTTTGAAATAACGGTGGAGAGTTTTTGTGAATAATTGGGTTTGAAGCATGAAAAAAGGAACGAGAAATTAATTTGGGAATTAGGGTGCGTATGGTTGTATTATATAGGAGAAAAATATATATTTTTTATTATATTATTTTATTATTAAACGAAACTTCGTGGTGAAGTAACACATCAAAACCACCACAAACGAATTCCGTCTACTGATAAAAGAACCAATCTCAATGTAAAACGGTATTCCGATCTCAATGGGATAGGTTTCGTCGAATTTCGACTTTGTTTGGAAAAATTTCCTTTATAAAACCAGAAATAAACACGCATTTTAAATTTTTACGATCATTAGATACATCAAATAAATTTGAAACTTTAAAATCCTATAATGATTCTTCAATACGAACCCAACGGCACCAATCTCGTCGCATTCTGAGACTGTTTCCCCGGTAGGCTATTTTTACGCGCACCGCAATGCCATATTTAACGCCAAATTAACTGGTCTTCAAAAATAACAAACTATATACTTATCCTGACTCTAATCGACGATACGAACTCAACGGAACTGGTTTCGCGGTCTAATTTGATCGTCTGCTCAAATTACCCTCAAATCTCCCTTTATTAATTTAATTCGCGTTATAGAAAATGAACGAGCTTTATTGCTACCATGGTCACATACGACATCGGTTTGCCATGCCATTCAACACCATACGATAATTTAACGTTACGGTTCCAATGAAACTGGTTTCGTCGAAAACGGCGTCCATTTGCAAAATGGCCATTTTAAAGGCCTTTATTTTAAATAACGATTTCCACAGCGACTATTTGAAAATTTGAATTGGCCATAAAATAAAATCTACAAGGCGAAAACTCGAATTTTCTTTTTCATTAGAAAGATATTATCAAATGGGTTCAGACATTTCTCATTTCGAGAAAATCCGACTTATTTTGAACCCGTTACGACCCATTGAAGTTCAAAATGCCAAATCGCGAACTGCCACGCCGCTGCAGCTCGTTATTTAATTAAATTATAAACCATATCGCTCAACCGTCATTTTCGGATCGAAATTGCCACTATAATTTCAATATAACCAATATTTGACCACTTTAACTGTCCGGTTACAATATATGGCAAATTCTATATTTTCCAAAATATTCTGGAAATTAAAATATTATTTTATTATTTCTTTAAATAATATATTCCAAATAAAATTGTTAAATTCGATTATTTAAATCCAAACCAATATTTTAAATAATTAAAATATTCCAAATAAAATAGGCAGAAAATACGGGTCGTTACACATTTGGATTAACTTGGTTTGATTAACTCATCTTGACTAACTCAACTTGATTAACTCAACTTATTTAGCTCCGATCAAATAACTAATATTCGATTAACTTATATTCGAATAACTATGTCTGTTTTAACTTTATTTCGAATGACTAATATTCGATTTAACTCCATTCGCTTGACTCTAGATTGTAGTGATCACAATGGTTACGCATGATTCCCTCAGGAAACATCCGACCGCCGTAGGCTATCTACAGCCTTGCGAATTACGCTAATAGTCGAACGAAATGGTAACTCATCCTGAATAACTGTGTTTGACTAACTCTATCTCAATAACTATATTCGATCAACTCTAATTGAATAATTAATATTCAATTTATCCTAATTCAATTAATTACGTTCAATTAACTTTATCTGGTTAACTCTAACTGATTTACTCTAGCTGGTTAACTCTAATTAATTAAATCTAATCAATTAACTCTAACTCTAATTGATTAATTCTAACCCTAATCGATTAACTATAATTCGATTGATTCCTTTGATTTAACTCTACGTCCATACTCAGTTCCAAATATCGATGTTGAAATCAATTCTTACCTTTCTATATAAGTCCTGACTTATATATTCTGTTTATCCAATGATAAACATTTCATTTGATTTATAAAATATTATTTATAAATTTATCTTCTCCACTTATCTGTTAAAATAGATTTCTATCAAAAATCTTTTTAAATTCATATTCTGTTATACCGGTGTGCAATGCACGGGTCTAAACTTTCCTAGTGTAAAATTCTCTTTTTATACACTTCTTCATTTTTCAAGTATTTCCTTTTATAATCTATTTATTTTCTAAATAAATATCACTTTTATTTTATTTTATTTATCAAATGATAAATATTCCTTTTATAAAATCCTTTGATTTTATAAATATTTTATTTCTAATCTACACTTTTAGAAGATCTTATTTATTTTCTAAATAATATTTCCTTTACTATTTGTTATACAAATATTTCCCTTTTCTATTTGTTATACAAATATTTTCCTTTACTATTTGTTATAAAAATATTTTCCTTTATATTTCTTTGATTTTGTAGTTATTTTCTTTCATAAAATCCTTTTCCTTTTATATATAAAATCCATTGATTTTATTTAAATAATTTATTTTCAAATATAATTTGAATATCCCCCTTTTTCCATCCAAGTATTTCTCACGGTATTTAAAATACCAAATAACAATGACAGATGTCATTCAAACCCATAAAATCAACAACAGATTATATATCGCATCATATATCAAAATATATGAAAAACAGTAAAATAAATGTTGAGGAACCCAGTTGGGTCCCTCCGACCTGTTTCCCTGCATCCACAGATGTTAATCACATGAATAACACGAATATGAAATATTCTGATAAACAGAATCAATATTCGATTAACTATTTATATTTACATCGTTATCTATATTTTCAACCAATTAACTAGCAGTTCAACCAAACAGCCAACACACAGCAAACAACCATCATTTATCATTTCTAAAATTACATTATAAAAATATAACTGAGAAGAGTTAGTGAGTTTTACTCACAAAGGACGGTTATCGTTAAATAACGGTAATTGGTCATTGATTTGATTCAGGCGTTTAATTTCACCATAAATCCAAACGAGCTCCAATTCACTCCCGGTCAGTTCCATGGTGGAGCCACAGTCCATACGATCCCAACAGATCTTGTTTCGCTGAAAACCGATATCATATGATAAAGTTATTCCATTTCAAATTATATATATATATATTTAAATTAAAACTAATTCCAACCGGGCTCACCATTCTTTTAGCCCAACACCCAACACCCAACACCATCCACCCGAAATACACAGTAATCTTCCTCCTCCAGAACCTAAATACGCGCACAGCAGTTTCTCATGGCCATTATCGATTTCTAGCTCAACCTTTCTCCCTATCTTCTCCATTAAACTCCGAATAAAAATCACCAACATATCCCTCATCTAATTCTCCATCAATCCCACACCAAAATATCAAACTCGCATAACACTTTCCCCATTCGGACTTCAGTCGCATCGCGAAAATAGTGTATATATATGGACACTTTTTTCCATCAATTCACTTTTAAATCTCACAATGGATGTTAAATCCGATAATAAACCCACAAACACACTTGGATCGAGCTAAAAACCCACAAATTCAAAGAGGATCCGAGCCCTAAGCCTAAAACATCACGCTGTTCAAATAGACAGCGGAAATTAAAACTGTCGATACCCCAGACAGTGATCGCACCTTGTAAAACTTGGTGAAACTGAATCTCAATTGCTCACAAACTCACAAACTCACAAACCAAACCATATGATTTTTATTTGATTTGTTATCGAATTATGAAATGAGGATTTTGCTGTGAGGAAGACAATAGTGGCGGCGGATAGTTTTGACCAGTGGAGAAAAATGAATTTAGGGTTAGAGGAAGGTATAGTATTTACAGAGAAGTTTAAATATATTTTTATTTGATTGTTATATTTATTTTTAAGCAATCGGTATATGTATTTACAGTTTAAAAACTCCTATGATCACACATGACATCCAAAAATCACGAAAATGGACATACACCTTCTATTCGACATTACAGACCCAACGAAACTTGTTTTGAATTCCAACTCTGTTTGCTCACACAACGTATTTTTAACTTTTAGAATATCGACTGTTTTTCACATTAAAATCGCCCACGGCCACATCCTGACTTCAAAAATCACGGAAATTGAAATCTATTAATAATTTAATATTGCGGATCCAAGAAAATTAGTTTCATCGAAAACGAAGGTCGTTTGCAAAACTGGCAATTTTTAAAGCTCTAAATAACCTATTTAAATATATAAATATATTTAAAAATAATTAAATTAAATATTTAAATTAAATATTATCGTATATATTCACAAATAGAATATCATACAACTCGACTGGGATTTATAACTCGATATTTCATATTTCCCAGTCATATCGATATTCGATTTATATTAAAAATCCATTTAAAAATATAAATAAATCGATATAAATTATAAAGGAATTCCATAGAGACTTTTCGAAAATTTGATTTGGACATAAATCAAAATCTACATAATGAAATCCCGATTTTTCTCTTCTATTAGAAAGATATACTTCACCAGCTCTAAACGTTACTTGTTTCACAGAAATCCGGTTTAAAACGGACCCTGTATTTTCAGTTGAAGTTCAAATCGCCAAATAGTGAATTGCCATGCCATTTCGATCTCGATTATAATTATATTATAATTATACGTCCAACTATCGTTTATATAATATATTCGTTATTCTAATTCAATTCTAAACTAAATTAAATATTACAGAAGATCCAATTCACACCATATTGTGAGTTCCACTATTTTTGATTATTTCAGAAATTAAATATATTATTATATTATTTATTTTAGTTAAATATTCAATATTATTTAATTATGGTCATTTTAGATAACCAAACCATTATTTAAATAATTAAATAAATTATTTATATATCGTAAAAATACGGGTCATTGCATTCTTCCCCCCTTAAAATAATTTCGTCCTCGAAATTGCTAAGGTAGAGAACAAACCCTATTTACTAGTACAAATTTATTTGTTTACTTATCAACTTTAAGTTCAACCGAACCAATTTAATTTCAATTAAAATATTAATTAATTCTTATCAACGATAATTTTCTAAAATCCTGAAAATTTTATAACACCCGAAATTTTCGAAAAATTTCGCCAGCACCTCCTTTGTACCGGTCAATAGTTCAAACCCCAACTCGCCACTCTATGCATTCTCCAAATCCAAAAGAAAATCAAATAGCTAAGCGGCTTGCCAAATCGGCCCATAAATCACCAAATCTATAAAAATAAACGTGTACCTTTTTGTCGGGCATATCATTACATCCTTTTTCATCTTCCACCCTGCCAACATACACAAATGCATTCCCAAACAAAATTTCAATTTTATCCACAAATCAAACCATTCACGTATCCAAGCCAAATTCCATCTCAAACCAAAGTTCCACTCTTGATTCCAGACTCCTAACTCATCAATCCAATACTATTTCAGATTTCTATCTCTCAATTCAAAATCTGATTCTATTTAATATATCATATTCCAATTCAATTTCCAGTTAATTGGTTTCAATTCAATTCATATTTGCTTCCACAAATTTCTATTTAATTTGTTTTTATTCAAACAATCTTTTCTAGGAGTTTTAAACAGTCTAACTTTGCTTTTCACAAAAAAATCAAATATGCCTTTTGGATTTCAAATAACTTGCTTTTCTCAAAACACTTCAAAAACAAAAATCCTTGGTAGTAATCGGTCACTTAAAACTCGAAAATGAACATTGATGATGTGGCCAACATCATTAGAGTTATTTCCTAGCTATCGAAGTGAGTTCAATACTATATCACTTTTCAAAACTCAAAATTTAAACACCTTCATTTTGAAATCTTTTTCAAAATATCATTCACGATGCTTGTGAAACAATTTAAAATCCCCCAGGATTTTAAAATTCTCATATATTTAATCCAAATCCAGTTATAAACACTTATTCAATTTTTTTCAGGGCTTTAATTTCAATTCTGATTTAATTCAGATCAATTAATCTGCTTTTATATTATACGAACTCTAATTGGTTATTTATATAACCATTCCAATTATAATCAACCAACACATCCAATATACTATAATCCTTCTAATATTAATCGTTCTTTTATATAAAAATATAATTTGGGTAAATTTATTTCATTTACGCTCTTTAAAAACATACTGTGTTGGTTTATCGTACTTGAGTGTTTAGAAATCCCCATTGATACAGTGGATCAAACTGATCGACCAGAATTCACAAACTACTCAACCAACAATATCTCCACAATATAAAACAATTTTTATAAAATCTACAAATACGTTCACTCGTATATATACGCTCAAACTCAATCTAGCGTATTACTAACCCCATCTCTACTGAGTCATGCCACAGAGCCAAGGTAATCACTTAACCTTCAGCTCTGATACCACTATAACGACCCGGGGTTTTCAACCCAGAAAATCAACATAAAACCCATGTTAATTATTCAGGTATCGAACATTCCAAATCATTAATAGAAAGAAGTTAGAGGGACAAGAAAGAAAATTAGAATAGAAGAAGAAGAAGAACACAATCAGAGTAAATAAGAATCTCATAGTGGAACGAATAAAATATAATATATAACAAAATTTTGCAATAAAACAATATATATAGAATAACATTATCAGAGTACAACACTTACACACATCGGAAATAACAATAGCTATACAATCCTGAAGCCTCCTGCTTCAAGCTTCTCCAAGTATATCTGTAAAGATCTGAACTACTTGACTGCCCGTACAAATTTGGGCACCCAAGAGTTTAGGGAAAACAAAACAAAATAAACTCTGGGTCAGTCATGGGACTGGTGTGAGTAAACTCAAATCATTTGGTTTAACTTTTCAAAATCCTTTTCAAAAGAAAAGATAATCATAAGACCGATCCACACATAAACACAGACGGTTTTTACCTTACGATAACCAAAACACTTTTTGGAAATCAATAGTTCTCTGATATATAATATTGTCTAATCACAAGTAATTAACAATCTAGCAGAACGCTTGCATCTCACGTTCCACATATATAGTATACAAACAAAACCGCGGGCGCTTATTAGAGATTGAATTCCAACTATGACAAGGTATGGGACCACCTGCCGATAGTGTATCTCTAGAGGCGAATACACTGGGTTCAACAAGAAGGTCTTGCAACCTGGCACACACATGACCGACCACTCATTTTGCTTGAGTGTATCGAATGTATATCACCAACGGTTGGGAGCTACCCACTGTTTTCTGAAAAGGGACAACATCGAAAATAGAATAAAGAATGAAATGGATTTTCTCTAGATATGTGATATACAACCTAATGGGAGCGACCCACTTATCTATGTTGCCTGCCCGATTTCTGTCATTTCCCGGTTGATGAGGCTTGAGGTCATAACGTATCTTTGATACACCTGACCACCATTCAATTTGAATGCCACATCATCATACCCTCCAAATCACAAATTGATTTCCCTAAAAATACCACGGGTATAAAGCTAAGAGAAACGAATTCCTCCGCCACCAAACGAATGTACGCTCAAAGAGATCAACTTACACGATCCGTTAGATATACTTTGTCACACATTCGTCCATTCACGTTGTCCTGGGACTGGACAAACCGACGGCACTATTCTGTAAATAGGATAGCCCATGAATAACTCCATCTTCATTATCTCCATCATATTTGATCGCAACGCTAACGTCTATACAGAGTGGTTTTCAGATAATGAATCTAATCTCGGTCTCTCCGTATTGACGATGGAAAAATGGTCAAAAACTTCGATAGTCGGTGATTTAACTATCAAAGAAAAATAGGTGTACAACCAAACGATCTTATTTCTAGATAGAAATTTGATCGATCAATCATCAATCAACATTAATCTCCTTTAATTTAATTCATCATTAATTTATTCATTTCCCATTTCTATATGTTTGTAACGACCCACACTTTTGATCGTTCAAATCGACAATAAACCACACATGTCGACCCGAACAAATCATAAATACAGGAAGTTATTGGGAAAAGAAGAAAAAGAAGAAAGAAGAGAAAACAATAACAGAATCTCACAGCAGAAGGACAACATATAATAAACAATATAGTTTAAAAGAGTTGAAATATATATACTTTGACTATCAGAGTTATACATATACAGGTTTCAACACATGGCAGCGGAAATAAAATGCTGCAGAAATATATATACATAATGATAGATATATACCAATCTTCGTCTTCAACCTCTAAGGCACAGTCATCTTTGGAAACTGCAAACGTCTGCTGACCCGAGCGTATTGCATAAAAGAAAACACAACAAACACTCGGATCAGCCTTAAATCATTCTCATATTAGTCAAATCAAAATACGAAATAACATCAGTGTCATAGGTGCAGTAACTCAAGAGATGTTACAGGATTTTTCCATCTCTCGAGGATCCGTTAAATTAATACATACATAGTATAATATGTTATTATGATAGTGTCTATCCAGTAAAGTAAATATCATAAAAACAGCATAAGCGGGATTACCATATTACCCTTACGCCATTTACAGGCATCAACAGTCTATATAGTACCGTAAATTCACCGTACTGGTGTTATCAGAGGGCACCACATAGAAAGTAATGCTAAATCAAAATCGTATGGGGCTCGATATGTATCAATATGACAAGGCACTCGAGGCAATGCCCAGGGTAGGATTGTACCAATGGCACTCCCGGACCGGTGGTAACGCATAACAGCCACTACAACCCTCCTCGGATCACACTCCCATATCACAAAAGGGCCCAAATCATCATCATCATAGTCACGGAAATAGTATCGAAGAAGTGCGTCCGATCAGAGGTGCTACCTCAATTAGTCACGGTATAGCTCCTGTTTTAGTCATTACAATTCTGACCCGAAGGTCAGGGCTATTATGTCATCGTTTATCTCCTTGATTAAATGATTGCCTCCAAGTCATCATATACCGTTCTGGATATGTAAAAACGTTACAGTTGTCAAAGTGGTATCGACACTAACAGAGAATATGCCTTATGTCGACTCCGGTCTCACATTGGTCGGTTCTTTTGCATGTCTCAAAGGTTCGCTTCATATCAAAATATCATATTCAGTTTCGAACCAAATATATATTCAATAGAATAAAATTTCATATCAACATCATAAATCATACCATACCGATTATATTCAAATTAGAAAACATTTCCATATCCTTATATTATAATCATATAATATTTCAAAATCGACTTATATTCGAATAGAATATATTTCATCTCAAAAATTCAAATTATTCCAAAATGATTTATGTTCGAAATCCATTCATATTCAAATAGAATATATACTTTCGTAACTCATTTCAAATTCCTTAAGAGATAAATTTATATTCGAGTAGAATATAATTCGCACTCCCATATTATCATTAGTTTAGAAATCGATTCTTATTCAAAGAGGATGAAACTTGTCTCAACTCCATTTGAGCAATGATTTTAGATCCAACATTTCCGTTCGGAAGAACTTTATACTTATAAAAATGTAAATTTTAAAAATATATATTTACAAAGAAAACCTTTATATAAATTATATATATATATATATATATATATATGATATCATAGTTAGAATAGGATAATATAAATTTTAAAACACTATATATATATATATAAATTAAAAGCTTACTAAATAATTTAAATCATATAATATAAGAAAACTTGTTATAATAAAAATAGTTATAGATGAAAGTAAATAAGTAAATTTTTGAAGAGAGGGTAGTTATTTGAAATCAAATGGTGTAAATATATATATATATAAGAAAAATTCTTTAACTAAAAATTTACTCTTTCTTTCAAACTTCAATACATGAATCTAAACCCCAGTCTGAATGGAGTTGCCTACCTCAAAGGACTTGTTTCAAATCCCATTTCAACCCATATCAATTCAAGAATTCAAAATCATACTCGTATTAAGTTTTGAAAACAATTTCTGAGTATCATGGATTATCTTTTCTTCATATGTTAAATTTAATAAGAATTTATTAAATCTGAGTCTGTCCAATCCTTGAAAATCCCAAATCCTATAAATTTAAATTTTTACCTTCAAAATTCACTTTGGGAAAATTTATTTAATCATTTCAAACAATATTCCAGATTCATAAGGAAGAATAAAATTTATCGAAGTCGATACATTTCCTTTAATGAATTTTCCATCAAAATAGAATTTTAAATATTAAAATCATTTAACCGACCGATGCCCATATATAATTTGCTATCCTATTGCCAAGTGATTTTAAGTTCAATTCTTGATATTTCAGGGATGGATATATATCATTTCAATCCAAATCAGGGTCACAGATATTTATCATTTCAATCTATGTTCTTAATTTATTATAAATCGATTAATCCCAGGTTTATTCGATGCCCGTAACATCTAGGTGAAAATTTGGGATTAATCATCAAATGAGCATACAACATCATGTGTTGAATAATAGAACAGTTCAAGAAATATCCATCCAGCAATCAAATCAACCAAGGCACCCATCACATCATTTCCTTCAAACAGTAAATTGAATCATTTTACTGGTTAACAAGTGTTGGGATTTATAACTAGAAATTTAAATTAAATTTAACTAACTAATTTATCGATTTTTAATGCATGTTACACTTGTATGTCAAATTTTAAGCAACCATTTCACAATCAATCACAACCATGCAACCAATATCATTTCATAATTCGATTTAATAAACATAGGAACAATTTAGTTATGTGTGAGTGAGAAAATCACTCACCTTTGCGTCCTTAGTGGATCGGACATCCAACCAAAGCCCAAAATTTCACAGTCTCCAAACGCAGCCAAATTAGTCTCGGATCGACCGCAATTCGTCACGATCCCAACGCACCGAACCGCGCTCCAATCCGAGTTCATACGAGAAAGTTATTAGCGTTATACCATTTGAGTTTTGAAATTATATAAATTAATAAAAATAATTTCTCACCCACTTAACATTTGACACGTCATCTCCCTTCACACAGAAATCCCGCTCTGTTTCTCCTTTGGCTACAGTAGAACCAACGTAAAAACAAACCCATCTCCACTAACTTTGACCGTCGAACTCTCCTTCCCTACACCGTACTGGCCACGCCGACCACCACCATCGGCGAGCTTAGCTCGCACCGCACCCCTTTCCCCCGATCCGGTCCACTCCGATGAAATTTGGAGCCCGCCCGTCGAACTAGACGGAAGACAAAATCCAGCACAAAACACCAAATTCGACCGCTACGAAGACTTCCGGCCCTCCAGAGCACCATGGTTATATTTCCCTGATCGAGCTCTATAAAACCCATATCCCACTTTCTTCGATTAGAGCTTCGATCAAAAAGCCCCAAATTTACATCTAGGGTTTTGCCATATTGAAACTTTGACTAGAAATTCTGGCATAACCACTCACTATATGTCGAAACTGAACATACCAGCAGCTTCGTATCATTGAGAGCTTCGATTCGACATATAATTTGTTATGGTTTTGAAGAAGTTTCGATTTCAAAGTTAGGATTTTTATTTGAACTAGGTTTAAACTCTGATTTTCTGCCATGGAAGATAAAATAGGCAGATGGAGTATACGTGAAGTGAGAAATGAATAGATGGAGGGGTAAAAGGTTTTATTTATATAATGTATAAGGCCCAATATTAGAAAACAACTGATTTTCATATTACACTGACTTCTTCCACATTTTCTCTCGTACGATCAAACTGTAAGTCGGATTGTAACACAAATTTAAATCCTATCATAATTCACCGTTCCGGTTCCGATGGCGCCAGTTTCGTCGAATTCCGAGACAGTTACCATAACTGTTAAATTTCACAGTTAATTAATTAAATAGAATATTCAATTTATCATTTAACTATTTTACTTAAATTAAAATATCTATAAATCCCATTTAAATCAGTTTATAACTTAAATAAAACTTTATAATCAATTTCACATATTTTAAGTTCCTGAATTAATTTATCTATCCATTTAAACTTATATTTCGATTATTATTATTATTAAATAACTTAGAATTTCACCAATTCACCAATTTAAATTTAAATTTAAATTTCCCCTTTAACTTAACCAACTAAAATTCCAATTAATTATTAAAAATATTAAATTCCCTTTTACAACATTCTTAATAACTAAATTTGAAAATTTAATTTTACTTAACCCAACAATCCTCATCATTATGAATCATCTAATTTGATTTTTAACCCATGTTATTCAATTTATTTAATTAAATTCAAGTTTTAAATATGAGGAAAATTATGGGATGTTACATTATCCCCCACTTAAAAATCTTTTCGTCCTCGAAAAGAGAACGAAATGATATTAAGCACATATCTATTTTAAATTCACACTTAAAAATAGCCTTTATAAAGTAAGTTATATTTGTAAAACTCATAAAATTTTCTAACTCCCGAAATCACAAAAAATTCCGGCAGCATCTCCTTTGTACGGAGAGGTCCGGAGAAACACATACATATTTAAAATTCAAATATACATCTCATCACTCGATCATGCATCCGAAAAATGGGGAAAACCCAATATATACTGTAACCACAAACCATATAATGCAATTACGTACCTTCTTTAGCATTATTAGCAATTTCATTTACCTTAGTATTTTAGTCCTTAGCGCAAAGGAGCTCCAAAGCATAACGCAACATGCATACACCTGCTACATACTCATATACGCATGAGGATCAAGTGTATATACAATATATAGCAAAATATATCACTTAACACAACATATATTGAACATTTCAGCTATAAAACCAAAATGTTAAGGACGGATCAGCGAACAAATTGAGGGTTAGCACTCCTTAGGTGATGGAATTTGACGGCAAAATTTGTTCTAATCGTTTCAGGCTTTCCGAATTGTCCGAATTCGTCGAATTCGGATAATTCGTTCAAAAGTTATGACTGTTTTAGTGAAGACGAACACCTCAGCCCGTACACTAAAAATGCAAATCTGAGTTGTTCAACCCAGTTTTTAACCCTTTAAACAGCAAAATTTTACCCATAAAATTAAGGAAAAGTTTTAGATCACCTCCTGGGCTTTCCGAATTGTACTCGCACATCAAAATCCGACGCTCCGTTAGGAAGTGATGGTCAAAACAACATTAGTATTCAGTTTAGATTTTTTATTTTCTGCACATACAACTACGACTAGTTCTTGGTTTTCAACCTAATAGACTTGGAAATTAGTGTAACGACCGGGAATTTCGCTCGATCTGAATCAGTCACTAAACCGACCCAGACCGTTCGAAACTCCTGATTGTTTTGAGAACACGACAAATTAGAACGCAAACAGAAGAACATTTCATTGTATATTACAACAATTCATCAGAATACAAGAATATACAGAGTATAAATCAATATTATACATTTACCAAATATCAGAGATTGCAATCAATTACATAGCAGCGGAAAATAATACAATACACAACTGAAGAAGATATACGGATACAAAGCTTTCCGGATATCATTCCAGCTGTAGATCAGGACCCTGTGAATATAAATCTGCAAAACCAAAACTACTAGCTGCCCATGCGGAAAATAGGGGAACCCAGAGTTTAGGTTAAAACAATAAACTCCAGATCAGTCATGGGACTGGTGTGAGAACTAGAACAATTATTTAAAACTTTACTTTAAAGCAGATATATCAAGGGACCACGCCGTATAACACGGAACGGGTTTCCTCCTAAGAATACCAGTGCATAAAACAACAGCGCAATGCTGAATAAAGAACAATGAAGTTATTATAAGACCCAGGTCCCATCACATAATGCAACACAAGCCGAAGGATAGGGTTTTTACCTTATAATAGCCAAGAATGCTTGATACGTTTAAAACAAATCATTTGATACTATTATAAGTGCATAGTGTATAAAACAACTTCCAATCATAAGTATCAAACATAGACGGCATAAGCGCCCCATCCCACTATGTCGCCATACTAGGCTCTACAAATAAAACCGCAAAGACACGTATTGGAAGTTGGATTTCCATCTGTGAACCGAGGAAAAAGATATCCTCTACCGATTCGAGACAATCTAGCCCATGTCTCAGGCAAGTACTCAGCCAAGCCTTTGGAGCGACAGGGTCGGTCCACCGATGTGGATTAAAATTTCTGAACACTACGTTTCCCCGCCCTTTGGGGCGTAAATGAGCCAACGAATGACTCCATCGGACCCGGATCGTCCGATCTAACCGAGGCGCCTCGCAACAGCAGCAACCACATAAGTCAAACTCGTCAGGGCGTGTAAAACCACTGACGCCACTTCTAACTAGAAAGAAACGGATGTCCTCCCTGAGGTCCTCTCCCGTTTTTGGTTTACCACCAGGGTGTGAGGCTCGCGAATCAACGTTACACAAAGCTACGCAACACAGTCCGTGCTTTGATCATCAACCACAAAACTTTGCTTTTCAACAGAAGCCTTGATCCATTGCCACTTAGGAATGCCACACAGGAAATTCATTCCACGCGATGGATATCCATCAATATATAACCCCCGAGCTCGTACATCTCAGAGAAGGGCATTAAGCAAGAGAATAAATTCTCTGCCGCCAAACAGATATATATTTAATAGAAATCAATCACACAGACTGAAATCCCATGTCAGACACACAGTCCATTTACAAGTTCGTTCTGGGTCTGAACGAAATCGGAGGCACCTAGTACCCCGCATATCCATCGATCTCCAAGTACGTCTGGACGACCACTAACTGATTCCCTCCTCTTGGGTGTACGGCTCAATCAAGATCATCAGTGATCACCCAAACGACGTGAAAACCTCCGGTCTTCAACCATCGTCTTCATCTTCGACTAATCGTCGAATTAGTTATTCAAAATGGGCTAAACCCGGTCTTTCTGAATAACTCGCGTATATAATAAACAAGTGCTAGACAAAAACAACACACGCCTCATTCCAATTCATCAGTCACTAACCGTAAACTAACAAGAGAATAATTCCCCAAATATTAACCCCGAAGGCCGAAACCAACATCAGATCAATACCCAGGAAACCGTTCTGCTTAGCTAACCTACAGTTAGTTTCTAAATTTCACATTCTTAGGGAAAGGTTCCCATTAATTTTGTCAAAGATAAATCCCTTTAAATTTATTCTTTAATCTTCCTTTGAATATCACTTCCAACTAGTCGGGATTAACGAACCTTATCGAAGTAATCATTTGTTTTAATTTCCCAATCCCAACCTATTCATCCCATGAAGTAAAACTGGTCATACTTCATATCTAACACCACAGTGTTATTGGTAAATTCAACTACCATTTCACGTTCAAATCTAATTAAAGATTTAACTATCCCTTGGAGCAAAACTGGTGATACTCCATTCTCGATCTTTTCAATCTAATTAAAGATTCATTAAAACTCCACTTAGTTTTAATCTGTGCCTGGGTTAAAGAATCAGTGTCATTTAAAACACGGTTCACGATAAAACCCAAAATCACATCACATTTCAATCATTCCTTAACCGTAAATTAGCAAGTGAGCAATTCCCTAAGTATTAACCCCGAAGGCCGAAACCAACATCAGATCAATACCCCAGAAACCATTCAACTTAACTAATCTCCAGTTAGTTTCTGATTTTCTTAACTCCTTTGGGTCTAAGAATAGTATTATTGAAGATACCATCCACGACAACCCAAAATCACATTTGATATTAAATACAAGGCTCTGAATAGAAAATATATCGTCTTATATTCATTATCAAATTCTACGACTAACAAATATCGTATTGGAAATAACGATCTATATATATCTTTCAAATTCCCATAATAATATCTGTATCATCACGAAATCCAACATCGAAGCATTCCAAAGACAATTTCGATTCAAATCCATTCCAATTCAATTATTGGAAATTCTGGTTATTTTTAAAACCCTTTTCAAATCCAATTTATTTATTTAAAAATAAATAGAATTATAATTCTAGTTCAAAACTAGTTCATTTCGATAAAAATCTATTTTTATCTTTTCAAGTATGGAGTTTTTCATCCCAATTCTTCCCAATTCATTTCTTATGATTTTACACAAATTATTACTATTTTTAATAATTTTATCATGGTCCGTACAGTCAATTTCCATCAACGGCCATCGAACTGCACTTACAACGACCTTTTCCAAATTTGATTTGGACATAATTCCAAATCCAACCATTAGATTTCTAATTTCTAATATTCGTTAGAAAGCTCTTTTCGATACGAACCCAATGGTTCCGGTTTTAGGAGAATCCGACGGTCGGATCTCCTGCAATATCCATTCGAAGCCAATGGTCGAAATTCACGAACTACCGCAGCGCGACGCATTCTATTCAGGCCATTATATTATATATATAATATATATAATATATACTTCATCGATTTCAATTCAAAACATATTTTATAAATCGTTTTAACTTCGTTTTCAAAACGATTTCAACTTCCTATTCAATTTCTAGTCAAAATTGAATATTCCATATCATCGATATACAAATGCTAATATTTTCAAAACGGTATATTTTGAAATCAATTACTTTTTTATATTCATTATAAAAAAATGAATAAAATCGATATAAATATCATTCACGTCAAAATGGCATCTATCTAATCGACACGGCTTTATATATTTCTATTTCAAATATTTCTATTCAAATATTTCTATTCAAGTATTTCATTTTCAAATATTTCATTTCAAATATTTCATTTCAAATATTTTAAAATATTTGATAATTCTGAACTGGAATCAGGCACAGCCAATTACCATATATTGTGATTATATGGATTTCACACAACAAATGTGCATAACAACAATGAAAACAGCAATCCATCATCCAGAGTGCATTCTACACTGTATAAGCATTAAATATAAATATTCGACGCTTACACAGTCTGTCAATCAATCGATTGACATACAGCTAATTATTGGGATTAGTGTATGTCCAATTTCATCCCAATACCCGTGTGGGGTTTCAATCAATCAAACACAGATTTTATTTGTGCAGTTGTCGACGTGTAAAATTTATCGTCCCAATCAATATCAGTCAAATGTGTGCATATAAACAAATCCTTCGATTTGTTTATATTTATTTCATTTTAAATGCGCGTTAAAAATTCTATTTTCAACTATAAAATATTCTTAACTATATAAATATTTTATTTCATTTCACATCACATCACACAATCAACTACACATCAAAATCAAACAAACAAGCATACAAGCCAGCCATGGTCTGTGGACGACGTGTGTCGGGTGCTACTAAACACCGTCTGCATCCTAGTATATATTATTAACTAGAAAAAGAAAATTAAAGGTGAGAAGTTCTCACAGAGGGTTCCACTCCGCCGTGCTTTGCTTTTGAACTGCTGAACTGTCTGGATATGTTTGAAATTCCAATACAGTCCTTTCTCGCTGTTCATAATAAAAATTATATTTTTATTGCTTCATTCCAATAAATAAAAATCACATTTTTATTTCTACTTCATATATTTTTACAACGCTCCTTCCTATATGAAAATTATATTTTTATATTTCTACCCCTTATATAAAGATCGAATTTTTATTTCTATTCTATATATATAAAAATCAAATTTTTATCGCTATTCTATATATACAAAAATCAAAATTTTCATATTAACAAAATTTATACTTTTAACTTCTTACTATGATAAAAATTATATTTTTTTTAACTTCTCCATGATACAAAAATTATATTTTTGTTTCACTTCATATATTGTAAAGATCATACTTTACCACTTCGTTTGCATTATAAAAAATCACAACTTTATCACTTCTTTTGCGACATTAAAAATTATATTTTTCTTTTAAATTATTTCATATAAAAATTATAGCTTTCTTATAAATTCTTCCATATAAAAATTATACCTTTCTAGCAATTTTATTTATATCCAAATCTAAGATCTTTAAGTTATTAAAAATCACACCTTCAAGTGATTAATTAGATTATCCAAAGTCGAGATTTTTCAGAAGAGGTATTGCACGAAGAGAAATATTACAAAAGACTCACTTGGATTTGGCAGCGAGAAGGAGGGACTCGCAGGGTTTGATGGCTCGACAGCTGAGGGCTCTGCGCGACGGTGACCGAGCTGGAGCTTGCGCCCTTCCCTGCAGGCGACGCGGTGGTCTTTGAAGGAGTTGGGGGGGCTGAGCATTCGATCGAGAGGGGGAAGGGGAGGGGAGACAGATCGGAGCAGGGGAAGGAGCTGGGGGTGCGCAGGGTTGGCCGCGGTGAGGTTAGGGTTTGAGGGGGGTCAACGGGTCCCGCGGTTTTAGTGATTGGCCGGGGGGGGCTGAACGCGGAGAGAGGAGGGCGTGAGGGGAGTTCGCCGGAGGATGGACGGAGGGAGGGAGGCGATGGGCGGCTGTAGGAGGAAGCGGCGGGTTTTTTTTATTTTAATTTTTTTTTTCAATATTTGGACGGCGAGGGAGTGAGGGAGAGGAGGGTAGGGGTTTTATATATAATAAATATTAATATATTATTTTTATTTTCAATTTATGTTGACTTTTTGTACGATCGCCAAACAACACCCAACGATTGTCACCCCTAGTTAATTACCCCCATTCCGAACACAATGGAATATGTATCGTATGCCAATTCTATCGTTTCAACCAGTTTTCGTCAAAATCAAAATATAACTCTATATATTGAATTTGAACGCGCATTTCAATTTACTGGGGTCACATACTGACTCAAAAAAATTCTAGAAAAATATTTTCAAGCTTCGTATTGACGATACGGTCCTAACAAAACTAGTTTCGTCAAATTCTGAGACCATTTGAAAAATGGCCATTTTCCAATCGATTAAAATCAACTGAAATTGTTCAAACGCGTTTTCCTTTTCCACGCTCACATATTGATTCGAAAAATTATGAAAATTGAAACCTGGCAATAATTTGACATCACGGATCCAACAAAAGTGGTTTCGTCGAAAACCGAGGTCGTTTGCAAAATTTCCATTTTTAAGGGCCAGAATTCCATAGCGACTATTCTGAAATTTCAACTGGGCATATCATTTGATTCCCGCTATGAAATTTCGATTTTTCAGATTCTTGGAAAGATATTCCCAATTAGATTTAAATATTTTTGGTTTCACCAAAATCCGGTTTATTTTGAATCCTGTACATTCATTTGAACTTTGAAATCGAATTATCGAACTACTGCGCCATTTCCAATTCCTTTTATAATTATAAATAAATATTTATATTCTAACGACGATCTATATAAATATATACGTTCGAATTCTATTCAAAATAAATTTCTCGTCATTTTTATTTAAAATATTCATTTTAAACATTCAAAATTCATTAAAATTTCCAAAATAAAAATTTTAAATTGGCCCAGATTTCCGGGTTATTACAACTAGGCAAGGCACTGTTAACAAAAGTTTTAGTTCAGTTTCTTAGGTATCCAAAAAGTCCAGAATCATTGAATTTCGATCAGCCCATCAAAAGTTATGGTCAAATTAGTTTTGGATTATTGAACATTCTAGATTTCCACCTAAACGTCGATTCATTGATTCAAAGTTTCGAACTCAAAAAAAAAAAAGTTTAACCAAACTTAACTATCTAAACTGGGTTATCGCTCCATTTAGCACATAATACTACTTACCCTTTCATTTGCTTTCATTTATTCATTCAATCCTTTATATCCACCTCATAATCCGAGAAATGAATTTCGTTAAATTTCTTTCTTCGTTCTAATATATTTTCTATTCGTTTCTCGTTTATTCCAAGCATTAAATCCCCAAATGAACTTGAATTTATTCTAACTTCCAGCTAACTTGGTTATATTACATTCTTAATTCATTAACATGAACCGATTTTCCAATTTCATTAATTATTACTATTTACTTCATCTATATTCCATTGAATTGTCATTCCATTTTCCATATTCAATTAGCCATTTACTTGAATTAATTCAGATTTATTTATTCTAATTATTCGAGTTCATCCTCACCTTATCTTCATTTATTATTTGGTTCTAAATCCACCAATTAAATTTCTTGGATTTACTTGCCTATCCATTTCTCGTTAGTATGGATCAAATTTTACTTACTCGACTAAACTATCAACATTGATTCTAGCTCGACTTGTTTAAATTCCCTAAGTCGATTCGTTTTATCAATCCGTTCAACTCAGGTTAAGGTTTATTTTTATTTCATTCCAATATTTCCATTAACTCAAGTGTTAATTCTCAAATCTTTATTATTCGATTTCCTGAGTTAAACTTCATTTAGCTCAATTCCTCTACTCAAGTTAGGTTATATTTCATTCAACAAAACGATTTGCATTCCATTCATTTCACGTGTTGTAACGACCCATATTCTACACATCATAGGATTGTAGAATATTTATTTCTTTCCCGTGTGAAGTCGTATGGTCATATAACTTTGGGAAACATCTATTAGAGTCATTTCCCATGTTCATGATTTTTGTCGATTTTTAAATGACCATTTTGCCCCTAGTTGGTACTGTTTTGGCCATAACTTTTGATTGGAAAGGAATTTTGACCTGAAACCACTTCCATTTGATTCGTTTGATAGTTTCTCTTTCCGTAGAGCGGTCATAAAAGCCAAACGGACTTACCGTTTGGGAGATATGGCTGAAACACGGTTTGGAGGGTGAAAAACTGCTTAACCGGGCCAAATCGGGTGATTAGTGAGTAGGCCCATAACCCATTTCGGGATTAGGGTTATGGGAGGGCTGAAATGAGATGGAGAATCATTCCATTTCAGTTTTCTAGCCTCCACTTATCACCAAGGATCCCTAAAAATGGCCTCCAACCTCTAAATCACCTCCAAATCATCTTTTGGTTAAGGATTTGGCTTAGCAACCCCTAATCAAGGAAGATCTTCACCAAAGCAACAAAGGAGCTGCTGTTTGGCATTGAGATTCACATCAAATTAGAGAATTATTTCAGATCTTAGTTTGTTTTGTGGCTAAGGTGAGTGATTTGCATAGTTTTGCACTAATTATGGCTAATTAGGGTTGATTAGTGTTAATTAGCGAATTTAAACATGATAAAATTCTGGAAAAATGTTTGTAAAATTCAGAATGATATTTTAGACCTCTGTTAGAAATTTGGTTCCATTTGGTTAAGTCTGCTAATCATATCATTGGTTTCACCTAAACATGCTTAGGGGGAAATATGGGGTTGTGGGTATGTTTGATCCATTTGGACTTACCAGGTTGATGTTTTGATGTTTGTGGTTGATTATGCATGTTGCTATGACTGTATGAAATGCTATGTGACTGTTTAGAATAGTTGGAATGGTCGAAAACGCCGTCGAGAGGCGTAAACAGCTCGCTGGACAAGGTGCAGGGGTTCGGATCGCATAGGGGGTTGAGGGACGATCGGATCGCCCTATGGGATCGTGGGACATTACCACGAGTCGAGTCATCTCCTCCGAACCGAACCATCTGCGCAAGGCCCACGAGATGAACCGATGCAGCGCCGTGCCCAAATTGAAGTACTTCGACCCGGATCGCCAATGAGCATTACGACCCGATCCGATCCACTCGTGCTTCATATCATGACCCGACTAGAAGAAGGCAGCATCCACGATCCGATGCATAACGAGACGATGGAGGAGCGCGATCCGATCCGTATAGGGTATTCACGATCCGACCAGAAGTGGAGACCCGATTCGATGGAGACTGGATTCACGAGACGATGGGGAGGGCGACCCGATCCGATGCAAGAGGCGCGACCCGATCCGAATGCAAAGGCCGATCCGATCCGCTGAAGAATGTGAAGGCTGATCCGATTCGATTCGATTGTGATGACCAATAACCCGAGATGCAAAGGTAGTCCAAAATGGAAGTTAGAGCTCAGGATCCCGGAACCAGTTGGGAACCAATGAGTTGACTTCATGGTTGGACTTTGCTGCGGGACGTGTGCTAAGGAGTTGTCGACGTTCATAACTTCGATTCACCACTAAAAAGGAATGATGGGCTACTTATCAGTGCAGTAGGGTCATTACGACCTGAGGGGCAAGGTGATGGTAGCAAGACTACGTTATCAGTGCAGTAGGGTCATTATGACCTGAGGGGCAAGGTGATGCGTAGTAAGACTATGAGCCAGCGCAGATGGGGTGAATAACTCCATGGGGCAAGTGGACATAGTAAGGATTAGTAAGGCTATGAGCCAGCGCAGATGGGGTGAATAACTCCATGGGGCAAGTGGACATAGCGAGGAATTAGTGGCTACGTCATCAGTGCAGTGAAGCCATTTATGACTTCATGGGGGCAAAGTGGTCGTAGCAAGGAATGTTGGGTGATCGAAGTGGTGAATATCGTATGCTTTACGCACTGAGTGAGAGATGTGAGGATGGATGCTATGTTTGATTGTTTGCCATCATTATGACATGTGCACCTCCCCCACCTCCGTATCTTTACACTGTTTGATATGATACCTTAGAGTGTTGTACAGTATGTAGTGCTAACTCTTTGGTTGCAGGTCCAGGTTCAGGTATGTTTTAGTCTACCTGTTATTGTTCACTTTAGATGCTTATCGCTCATACCAGGCTTTATGTCTGACCCAGAGTTTTATGTCTCCTCTTATTACTCTGGGTGCTCTCACGAGCAGACTAGAGACAGGTTAGCTGGGAATGTGCGAGTAGCTGATTCGGAGGCGGGCAGGAGGCTTCCACGTATGATATATATATACACATTCTCCCTGTGTCGCTGGTGGTCGCTACTTGGGCATTAGTAGTGTACCTCATTTATCTTACTTTTGCTTGAGACAGTTTGAAAGTTGTAATAAGCTGTATTTTGGATTTCCGCTGCTATGATGTTTAGTTCTGATTTTCAGCTTATGCACTGTCTCTCCTGTTTTATGTCAAGTATGTTATTATTATATTTTGTTCTATGCACTGTGAGACATTCTACAGGTTCTTGATTAGCTCATTCACTTCTTCCTTTTTTTCTCCTCACGACCCGTTTCGTGCTAACTGGACATGTGTACAGCGCACTTTTGGAGTAAATGTCGGTTGGTGCGGGGCGGGCCGTCACACTTGGTATCAGAGCCCTAGGTTGCGTAGTTAACCTAGGAAAAGACACTAGGGAGAGTTAGTACGTATATGAGAGCGCGTATTTGTGATTACTTTGGTTTTCAAAAGCTATATATATATATACTATTAGTAGTATAAGAATGAAGTTGCACTGCACTAGTACCACTATGGGGTCGTTGATCGTTTTCCTTTTTCAGATTGACGATGAGCCGACATGTTAGAGGTACCGGTAGAGGGGCCAATAATGGGAATGCCGCTGACATGAGGGCGATGTTTACCAACCTCATGAGAGACATGCTTAGAGAAGTGCAAGGGGCAGTTCCCAATCCCGGAGTGGGTGATGGCCCAGTAGTGCAGGCGCCTAGGGTCGATTTTGCCAAGTTATGCAAAGATTACACTAATCTTGGTGGGAAGCCGTTCCACGGAACGTAGTCGGCCACAGATGTTCAAGATTGGATGGATAGCTGTGATCGTATCTTTGATGACTTGGGTCTTGAGGATGCGATGAAGAGAAGGCTAGCGTCTCGTCAGCTGCAAGGGCGAGCGATGAATTGGTGGAATGCTATTAGAACAGCCACTCCAGAGGACCAGGTTACTTGGGTTCAGTTCAAGGCTCGCTTTAGCGAGAAGTTCATTCCAGCTGCCCAGAAGTCAGTGTTGTTCAAGAGGTTCTTGGAACTGAAGCAGAATGGGAGGGCAGTTTCTGATTATATTGCTGAGTTCGACACTTTGTTGAAGTATGGACTGTCTCTTATCGATACTCCTGAAAAGAAGAATGAGAAGTTCATTACTGGTTTGGATGGGTACTTGGGGGAAAGGCTTATCAACCACATCGATGAGACTTTTGAATCGATCGTGGGGAAAGCTTTGAGATCAGAGAGTCTTTACCCTAAGTCAAGGACTGAGGCTGCATCTGTAGAAGGGCCAAAGCCGCAAGCGGGCGGTGGAGGCAAGAATAACTCTCAGAATAAGAGGAAGCAGGACCAATCTAAAGGTGGTCAGAAAAAGAGCAAGAAGGATGTTGAGTGCTTCAGCTGTGGAAAGAAAGGCCATTATGCTAAGGAATGTCGGGCCAAGCCAGCGGAAAGGAAGTGCTACAACTGTGGTCAAGTGGGACATCAGAAGGATAAGTGTCCGCAACCTCTTAAGGAGAAGCAGATTGTGAAAGCATATGCTCTTGATGCTATTCCTTCTTCGTTGAATGCCCCAACTGCGGCGGAGAAAGGAAAGAATGTTGTTATTCAAGGTATGCTTTCTATTTATGATGTACCAATTCGAGTTTTGTTTGATACTGGGGCTTCCCGTTCCTTCATATCTAGTGACCTGGTAGATAGTTTGGGACTGGAACCCGAGATAGTCGATAGACCATTGATTGTGACGAACCCGATTGGTGGTTCGACTAGCCTTAGTATGATTTGTAGGAATTTGGTCTTATCGAGTCATGGATGTATGTTTGTATGTGATTGCTTTGTTTTGGGCTTTATTGGGTATGGCATTATATTGGGAGTCGATTGGCTCCAAAGATACGGGGTGGTGGTAGACTGTGAGGGCTTTTTGGTGACAGTGAGGGCGGATGATGGGCGGAGGGTAGTGTTTGGTAGTCTACCTAGTGATGGGGTTATGGCTAGTTTTGTAAATTCCCTCGACATCCCGCAGGATGAGTTGTCAGATGTGCCCGTGGTTGGCCAGTATCCGGACGTCTTCGAGGAGGTGACCGGGCTTCCACCACACCGAGAGATTGAGTTCCGTATTGATTTAGTGAAAGATGCCAGACCTATAGTGATGCCACTTCGTCGTATGGCACCAAAGGAGCAGCGAGAGCTCGGGGTGCAAGTCAGCAATCTTTTGAAGAAGGGATTGATTAGAAGGAGTGTCTCCGAGTGGGGAGCACCAGTTGTGTTTGCCACTAAGGCAGATGGTTCCCTTCGTTTGTGTGTGGACTATCGCGAGTTGAATAAGGTGACGAGGAAGAATAAGTATCCTCTACCGCGTATAGATGATTTGTTTGATCAACTGGAAGGAGCAAGATTGTTCTCCCAGTTGGACCTCGCGACAGGATTTCATCAGCTTCGAGTAGCGGATGAGAGTGTTCCGAAAACGGCATTTAGGACGCCGTCTGGATTTTATGAGTGGTTGGTCATGCCATTTGGGTTGACCAATGCACCAGCCTATTTTGTGGATCTTATGAATCGAGTATTCAGAGATCAGTTGAATAAGTTTGTTCTTGTGTTCGTGGATGATATCCTTGTTTATTCAAGGACAGAGGAGGAACACAAGGGGCACTTGAGGATAGTGATGGAGGTGTTGAGGAAACACCAATTGAAAGCGAAATTCTCTAAGTGTCATTTTTGGAGAAGGGAAGTAAGATTCTTGGGTCATGTTGTTTCAGAGTGCGGTATTGCCGTGGACCCTGCGAAGGTGGCTACGGTACAAGATTGGCCTACGCCCAAGAATGCTACAGATGTAAGAAGTTTCTTGGGATTAGCTGGATATTATCGTAAGTTTATCCAGGACTTCTCCAAGATAGCAGCACCGTTGACTCAGTTGACTAAGAAGAATCGGTCCTTCGTCTGGGACGGAGTGTGTGAGGATGCCTTCAAAAGTCTAAAGGAGAGGTTGACGCGTGCGCCAGTGTTAGTCATTCCTAAAGGGAATGAAGAGATGACGGTATACACAGACGCTTGTGGTACCGGACTGGGTGCAGTATTGATGCAAGGAGGTAGGGTTGTAGCTTATGCTAGTCGACAGCTAAAGCCGCATGAGAAGAAGTATCCTATCCATGATTTGGAATTGGCAGCGATTGTATTTGCGCTGAAGATGTGGAGACACTATCTCTTGGGAGAAAGATTTGAGTTGTTTACCGATCATAAATCGTTAAAGTATCTCTTATCTCAGAAAGATCTGAATCTCCGTCAGCAGAGATGGTTAGAGTTCTTGGCTTCGTATGATTTTGATATCGCATACACACCTGGGAAGGGTAATGCGGTAGCCGATGCCTTGAGTAGGAGACATGCCAGCTTAGGGGCAATGTTTCTTGAATGGAAGCAACTGGAGTATATCGCGGGGTTTGATTTCAGACCAAGGTGCGAATTAGATCCAGTTATGCTAGCTAGTTTGACGATCAGACCCACTTTGATAGAGAGGATTGGTTCTAGCCAGAGGGACGATCCTAATCTATTAGAAATCATCTCCAAGTTAGAGATGGGTATTGATGGAGAGATGAATGTGTATGGGCTTGATCGAGATGGATGGCTTCGAAAGAATGGAAGACTAGTTGTGCCCAACGTAAATGGTTTGAGGGATGAAGTGCTTCGAGAATGTCATCACTCAAAACTGACTATACACCCCGGTGGTAATAAGATGTATCGAAACATGAGGCAGACTTACTACTGGGAAGGGATGAAAAGAGACGTTGGGAAGTTTATATCCAAATGCATGAATTGCCAGCTAATTAAAGCCGAGCAAAAGAAGCCTAGTGGGTTGTTGCAACCATTAGAAATTCCCGAATGGAAATGGGAGCAAGTCTCGATGGATTTCATCGATGGTTTACCAAGGACTAGATCGGGATATGATAGCATTTGGGTAATTGTGGATCGATTAACTAAGAGCGCAAGATTTATACCAGTCAAATCGACCAGAACGACAGCCAAGTTGGCAGAATTGTATATGAAGTGGGTAGTGAGATTTCATGGAGTACCCAAAAGCATTGTGAGTGACCGAGACCCGTTGTTCACTAGTGGGTTTTGGAAGAGCTTACAAGAGGCTCTAAGGTCAGGATTACATTTCAGTACCGCATATCATCCTCAGACCGACGGTCAGACGGAAAGGGTGAATCGTATATTGGAAGATCTCTTGAGAGCGTGTATATTGGATTTTGGTGGATCATGGGATGACCATTTGCATCTAGTAGAGTTTGCATATAATAATAGCTACCAATCCAGTATTGGTATGGCTCCATATGAAGCTTTGTACGGAAGACCGTGCAACTCACCATCATGTTGGATAGAGACTGGCGAGAAGTTTGTGCTTGGACCAGACGTGGTGAGAGAAACTTCAGATAAGATTAAGATCATTCAGCAACGAATGAAAGCCGCCCAAGATAGGCAGAAGAGTTATGCTGATAGGAGGAGAAGAGACTTGAAATTCTCCGTTGGTGACTTGGTGTTTGTCAAGATCTCTCCGTTGAAGAGCGTGATACGATTTGGTAGGAGAGGCAAGCTGGCACCAAGATTTGTTGGCCCGTTCCCTGTTCTTGAATTAGTCGGGAATTTGGCGTATAGAGTTGGCTTACCAGAGAAAATGGCGGGAGTTCACAATGTGTTTCATGTTTCCCAACTAAGGAAGTTCGTTCACGACTCAGATATGGCTATTTCACCTGATCAGTTAGAGGACTTCGAGGTAGAACCTGAGGCGGTTGGGAACCGCAAGCCGATTCGTATTGTGGGGCACGATACGAAGCAACTTCGAAGGAAGTCGGTGAAGCTAGTCAAGGTTCAGTGGGGCGAGGACGAGAATGATTGTACTTGGGAAACAGAAGAGAGCATTAGGGAGGCATATCCAGAACTCTTTGCCTGGTAAGATTTACTTTACGATTTAGTTATTCCGCATGCTAGGATAGACTTGTTTTGCTTGTTTTGCATGTTTGATGGTTGTTTTATGATTGATAGGCATGCGGGACCCTTGTGTGTGTTTGGATTAGGGAATTTCGGGGGCGAAATTTCTTAAGGGGGGAAGAGTGTAACGACCCGTATTCTACACATCATAGGATTGTAGAATATTTATTTCTTTCCCGTGTGAAGTCGTATGGTCATATAACTTTGGGAAACATCTATTAGAGTCATTTCCCATGTTCATGATTTTTGTCGATTTTTAAATGACCATTTTGCCCCTAGTTGGTACTGTTTTGGCCATAACTTTTGATTGGAAAGGAATTTTGACCTGAAACCACTTCCATTTGATTCGTTTGATAGTTTCTCTTTCCGTAGAGTGGTCATAATAGCCAAACGGACTTACCGTTTGGGAGATATGGCTGAAACAAAGTTTGGAGGGTGAAAAACTGCTTAACCGGGCCAAATCGGGTGATTAGTGAGTAGGCCCATAACCCATTTCGGGATTAGGGTTATGGGAGGGCTGAAATGAGATGGAGAATCATTCCATTTTAGTTTTCTAGCCTCCACTTATCACCAAGGATCCCTAAAAATGGCCTCCAACCTCTAAATCACCTCCAAATCATCTTTTGGTTAAGGATTTGGCTTAGCAACCCCTAATCAAGGAAGATCTTCACCAAAGCAACAAAGGAGCTGCTGTTTGGCATTGAGATTCACATCAAATCAGAGAATTATTTCAGATCTTAGTTTGTTTTGTGGCTAAGGTGAGTGATTTGCATAGTTTTGCACTAATTATGGCTAATTAGGGTTGATTAGTGTTAATTAGCGAATTTAAACATGATAAAATTCTGGAAAAATGTTCCTAAAATTCGGAATGATATTTTAGACCTCTGTTAGAAATTTGGTTCCATTTGGTTAAGTTTGCTAATCATATCATTGGTTTCACCTAAACATGCTTAGGGGGAAATATGGGGTTGTGGGTATGTTTGATCCATTTGGACTTACCAGGTTGATGTTTTGATGTTTGTGGTTGATTATGCATGTTGCTATGACTGTATGAAATGCTATGTGACTGTTTAGAATAGTTGGAATGGTCGAAAACGCCGTCGAGAGGCGTAAACAGCTCGCTGGACAAGGTGCAGGGGTTCGGATCGCATAGGGGGTTGAGGGACGATCGGATCGCCCTATGGGATCGTGGGACATTACCACGAGTCGAGTCATCTCCTCCGAACCGAACCATCTGCGCAAGGCCCACGAGACGAACCGATGCAGCGCCGTGCCCAAATTGAAGTACTCCGACCGGATCGCCAATGAGCATTACGACCCGATCCGATCCACTCGTGCTTCATATCACGACCCGACTAGAAGAAGGCAGCATCCACGATCCGATGCATAACGAGACGATGGAGGAGCGCGATCCGATCCGTATAGGGTATTCACGATCCGACCAGAAGTGGAGACCCGATTCGATGGAGACTGGATTCACGAGACGATGGGGAGGGCGACCCGATCCGATGCAAGAGGCGCGACCCGATCCGAATGCAAAGGCCGATCCGATCCGCTGAAGAATGTGAAGGCTGATCCGATCCGATTTGATTGTGATGACCAATAACCCGAGATGCAAAGGTAGTCCAAAATGGAAGTTAGAGCTCAGGATCCCGGAACCAGTTGGGAACCAATGAGTTCACTTCATGGTTGGACTTTGCTGCGGGACGTGTGCTAAGGAGTTGTCGACGTTCATAACTTCGATTCACCACTAAAAAGGAATGATGGGCTACTTATCAGTGCAGTAGGGTCATTACGACCTGAGGGGCAAGGTGATGGTAGCAAGACTACGTTATCAGTGCAGTAGGGTCATTATGACCTGAGGGGCAAGGTGATGCGTAGTAAGACTATGAGCCAGCGCAGATGGGGTGAATAACTCCATGGGGCAAGTGGACATAGTAAGGATTAGTAAGGCTATGAGCCAGCGCAGATGGGGTGAATAACTCCATGGGGGCAAGTGGACATAGCGAGGAATTAGTGGCTATGTTATCAGTGCAGTGAAGCCATTTATGACTTCATGGGACAAAGTGGTCGTAGCAAGGAATGTTGGGTGATCGAAGTGGTGAATATCGTATGCTTTACGCACTGAGTGAGAGATGTGAGGATGGATGCTATGTTTGATTGTTTGCCATCATTATGACATGTACACCTCCCCCACCTCCGTATCTTTACACTGTTTGATATGATACCTTAGAGTGTTGTACAGTATGTAGTGCTAACTCTTTGGTTGCAGGTCCAGGTTCAGGTATGTTTTAGTCTACCTGTTATTGTTCACTTTAGATGCTTATCGCTCATACCAGGCTTTATGTCTGACCCAGAGTTTTATGTCTCCTCTTATTACTCTGGGTGCTCTCACGAGCAGACTAGAGACAGGTTAGCTGGGAATGTGCGAGTAGCTGATTCGGAGGCGGGCAGGAGGCTTCCACGTATGATATATATATACACATTCTCCCTGTGTCGCTGGTGGTCGCTACTTGGGCATTAGTAGTGTACCTCATTTATCTTACTTTTGCTTGAGACAGTTTGAAAGTTGTAATAAGCTGTATTTTGGATTTCCGCTGCTATGATGTGTAGTTCTGATTTTCAGCTTATGCACTGTCTCTCCTGTTTTATGTCAAGTATGTTATTATTATATTTTGTTCTATGCACTGTGAGACATTCTACAGGTTCTTGATTAGCTCATTCACTTCTTCCTTTTTTTCTCCTCACGACCCGTTTCGTGCTAACTGGACATGTGTACAGCGCACTTTTGGAGTAAATGTCGGTTGGTGCGGGGCGGGCCGTCACACGTGTACACTAACTTATCATTTAATTCCTTATTTTAATTTATCGACCATTCATACTTATTAACAACATAAATTTCTTTTCAACTCCTTCTCGACTAACTTCGCATATTTATTAATTAGCCAAGTCATAAGTTGTTTCCTTTCTTATTTACACAACTTAATCTTCCATTTCATTTTGATCGACCCTAGTTGAGTTTTGTTTCATAGTTAACTTAAATGTTTCTCTAACACTTATATCGACTAAATTTGGAGTTTGTTTAAACTTTATCATTACCCTAATTTAAGAGTTTATATGATAATTTCTATAAATACTTCAAGTCCATTTCATGATTACTCAAGGTATATATTCAAATGAATGGATTTACCTTAACATAGGACTTAACATTATTAGTTAAAATGAACTTAAGTACTTGACTCCGAGTTCATAACTAAGATTTAAAACAATATATGTACTTATTCTATTTTATAGAAAACCATACCATATATAGAAATTTAAATCCAAACTTTAATTAACCAAGAACATAGGAATTTCAATTTTAGTTTAATTCAATTTCAACTTTAAATAACATACACAAATACTTTTATATATTCTTTATACTATATGGAATTTAAAGTCCAAAATCCATTGTCAAACTGGATATGAAAATACTGAGTGGTCTCCCCCACTCAGATGCTTCAGAATAAACGTTGATAATGTGTGCACTCATTACCGATGTTATTTCCGATGTTCTGAGAAGGGATTTCACACTTTGAAAAATCTTCAAACCATTTCTTTTCGATCATACCTATAATATGATATTATTTAAAACTTTGGCAAAAACTATTTCCAAAGATACCCCAGGATCAAGTTTCAAGTTCATTTTTATTTCAATCATAAACCTTTTACGCCCAATTATACCTATAGGTATTTCATTTCAAATATATTCTAAATTCATAAAATTTCCCTTATTAGATATATTATCTAATCAACCATAATATGTAATAACTTAACATGACCACCTACTAAAGTGAATACATACATACTTGAACCAATAATATATTTTTGATATATTTTAAAATATAATCGAAAACCATATTATTTCGATCATTCTGTTCGATTATTTAGAAATTCCTATCGATTCTATAGCGTCCCATATATCGACCAGAATCCATAAATATTCAACAGAACAAATCAACACAATGTAAAACAAATTTATATCAAAAATACAAGTACGCTCTCTCATGTATACTCTCAAACTCATTCTAGGGCATTTCTAACCCTATCTCTAACGAGTTAATTCCCACACAAAGCCAAGGTTATCGCTAACTGACGCTCTGATACCAAATGTAACGACCCACACTTTTGATCGTTCAAATCGACAATAAACTACACATGTCGACCCGAACAAATCATAAATACAAGCAGTTATTGGGAAAAGAAGAAAAAGAAAAAAGAAGAGAAAACAATAACAGAATCTCACAGCGGAAGGACAACATATAATACACAATAGTAGTTTAAAACAGTTGAAATATATATACATTGACTATTAGAGTTGTACATATATAGGTTTCATCACATGGAAGCGGAAATAAAATGCAGCAGAAATACAAATATATATATATATATACACCAATCTTCGTCTTCAATCTCCAAGGCACAGTCATCTTCGGTAACTGCAAACGTCTGCTGACCCGAGCGTAGTGCATAAAAGAAAACACAACAAACACTCGGATCAGCACTAAATCATTCTCATATTAGTCAAATCAAAATACGAAATAACATCAGTGTCATGGGTGCAGTAACTCAAGAGATGTTAAGGGATTTTTCCATCTCTCGAGGATCCGTTAAATTAATACATACATAGTATAATATGCTATTATGATAGTGTCTATCCAGTAAAGTAAATATCATAAAAATAGCGTAAGCGGAATTACCATATTCCCTTACGCCGTTTACAGGCATCAACAGTCTATACAGTACCGTAAATTCACCGTACTGGTGTTATCAGAGGGCAGTCCATAGAAAGCAATGCTAAATCAAAATCGTATGGGGCTCGATATGGATCAATATGACAAGGCACTCGAGGCAATGCCCAGGGTAGGATTCTACCAATTGCACTCCTGGACCAGTGGTAACGCGTAGCAGCCACTACCGCCCACCTTGGATCAAACTCCCATATCACAAAAGGGCCCAAATCATCATCATCATAGTCATAGAAATAGTATCGAAGAAGTGCGTCCGATCAGAGGTGCTACCTCAATTAGTCACGGTATAGCTCATGTTTTAGTCCTTTCAATTCTGGCCCAAAGGTCAGGGCTATTATGTCATCGTTTGTCTCCTTCGATTAAATAATTGCCTCCAAGTCATCATATACCGTTCTGGATACGTCAAAACATTCACAGTTGTCAAAGTGGTATCGACATTGCCAAAGAGTATGCCTTATGTCGACTCCGGTCTCTTTAACAACCAACGCTTACATCTTTCACATCGGTCGGTTCTTTTGCATTTCTCAAAGGTTCGCTTCATATCAAAATATCATATTCAGTTTCGAACCAAATCTATATTCAATAGAATAAAATTTCATATCAATATCATAAAACATACTAAACCGATTATATTCTAAATTAGAATATATTTCCATATCCTTATATTATAATCATATAATATTTCAAAATCGACTTATATTCTAATAGAATATATTTCATCTCAAAAATTCAAATTATTCCAAAACGATTTATGTTCGCAATCCATTCATATTCAAATAGAATATATACATTCGTAACTCATTACAAATTCCTTAGGAGATTAATTTATATTCGTGTAGAATATAATTCGCACTCCCATATTGTCATTAGTTTAGAAATCGATTCTTATTCAAAGAAGATGAAACTTGTCTCAACTCCATTTGAGCAATGATTTTGGATCCAGCATTTCCGTTCGGAAGAACTTTATACTTATAAAAATGTAAATTTTAAAAATAGATATTTACAAAGAAAACCTTTATATAAATTATATATATATAATATCATAGTTAGAATAGGATAATATAAATTTTAAAACACTATATATATAAATTAAAATTTTACTAAATAATTTAAATCATATAATATAAGAAAATTTGTTATAATAAAAATAGTTATAGATAAAAGTAAATAAGTAAATTCTTGAAGAGAGGGTAGTTATTTGAAATCAAACGGTGTAAATATATATATATATATATATGTATATATAAGAAAAAATCTTTAACTAAAAATTTACTCTTTCTTTCAAACTTCAATACTTGAATCTAAACCCCAGTCTCAATGGGGTGGCCTAGCTCAAAGGACTTGTTTCAAATCCCATTTCAACCCATATCAATTCAAGAATTCAAAATCATACTCGTATTAAGTTTTGAAAACAATTTCCGAGTATCATCGATTATCTTTTCTTCAAATGTTAAATTCAAGAAGAATTTATTAAATCTGAGTCTGTCCAATCCTTGAAAATCCCAAATCCTATAAATTTAAATATTTAACTTCAAAATTCACTTTGGGAAAATTTACTTAATCATTTCAAATAATATTCCAGATTTAGATTTTCAAAGGAAGAAAAAAACTTATCTAAGACGATACATTTCCTTTAATGAATTTTCCATAAAAATAGAATTTCAAATATTAAAATCATTTAACCGACCGATGACCATATATAATTTGCAATCCTATGGCCAAGTGATTTTAAGTTTAATTCTTGATATTTCAGGGATGGATATATATATATATATATATATATATATATATATATATATATATATCATTTCAATCCAAATCAGGGTCACAGATATTTATCTTTTCAATCTATGTTCTTAATTTATTCTAAATCGATTAATCCTAGGTTTATTCGATGCTCGTAGCATCTAGTGAAAAATTGGGATTAATCTCAAATGAGCATACAACATCACGTGCCGAATAATAGAACAGTTCAAGAAATATCCATCCAGCAATCAAATCAACCAAGGCACCCATCACATCATTTCCTTCAAACAGTAAATTGAATCATTTTACTGGTTAACAAGTGTCGGGATTTCTAATTAGAAATTTAAACTAAATTTAAATAACTAATTTATCGATTTTCAATGCATGTTATCACTTGTATGTCAAATTTTAAGAAACCATTTCACAATCAATCACAACCATGCAACCAATATCATTTCATAATTCAATTTAATAAACATGGGAACAATTTAGTTATGTGTGAGTGAGAAAATCACTCACCTTTGCATCGTTAGTGGATTGGACATCCAACCAAAGCCCAAAATTTCACAGTCCCCAAACGCAACCAAACCAGTCTCAGATCGACCGCAATTTCGTCACGATCCCAACGCACCAACCGCGCTCCAATCTAAGTTCATACGAGAAAGTTATTAGCGTTATCCCGTTTGAATTTTGAAATTATATAAATTAATAAAAATAATTCCTCACCCACTTAACATTTTACACGTCTTCTCCCTTCACACAGAAATCCCGCTCTGTTTCTCCTTTGGCTACAGTAAAACCAACGTAAAAACAAACCCATCTCCACGAACTTTGACTGCCGAACTCTCCTTCCCTACGCCGTACTGGCCACGCCGACCACCACCATCGGCGAGCATAGCTCGCGCCGCACCCCTTTCCCCCGGTCCGGTCCACTCCGATGAAATTTGGAGCCCACCCCGTCAAACTAGACGGAAGACAAAATCCAGCACAAAACACCAAATTCGACAGCTACAAAGACTTCTAGCCCTCCAGAGCACCATGGTTAGATTTCCCTGATCGAGCTCTACAAAACCCATATCCCACTTTCTTCGATTAGAGCTTCGATCAAAAAGCCCCAAATTTACATCTAGGGTTTTGCCATATCGGAACTTTGACCAGAAATTCTGGCACAACCACTCACTGCATGTCGAAACTGAACATACATGTAGCTTCGTATCGTCGAGAGCTTCGATTTGACATATAATTTGCTATAGTTTTGAAGAAGTTTTGATTTCAAAGTTAGGATTTTTATTTGAACTAGGTTTAGACTTTGATTTTCTGCCATGGAAGATAAAATAGGCAGATGGAGTATACGTGAAGTGAGAAATGAACAGATGGAGTGGTAAAAGGTTTTATTTATATAATGTATAAGGCCCAATATTAGAAAACAACTGATTTTCATATTACACTAACTTCTTCCTCATTTTCTCTCGTATGATCAAACTATAAGTCGGATTGTAACGCAAATTTAAATCCTATCATAATTCACTGTTTGGTTCCGATGGCGCCAGTTTCGTCGAATTACGAGATAGTTACCATAACTGTTAAATTTCACAGTTAATTAATTAAATAAAATATTCAATTTCTCATTTAACTATTTTACTTAAATTTAAAATATCTATAAATCCCATTTAAATCAATTTATAACTTAAATACAATTTTATAATCAATTTCGCATATTTTAAGTTCCTGAATTAATTTATCTATTCATTTAAACTTATATTTCAATTATTATTATTAAATAACTTAGAAATTCAACAATTTAAATTTAAATTTAAATTTCCCCTTTAACTTAACCAACTAAAATTTCAATTAGCTAATAAAAATATTAAATTCCCTTTTACAAAATTCTTAATAACTAAATTTGAAAATTTAATTTTACCCAACCCAACAATCCTCATCGTTATAAATCATCTAATTTGATTTTTGACCCATGTTATTCAATTTATTTAATTAAATTAAAGTTTTAAATATGCAGAAAATTATGGGATGTTACAATATTTGTAAATTCTTGTTTTCTAGATTTAGAAAATATACTTTATTAATCATTTGAAAACATCTCCGTATTTTCTCCATTCCTTATTTTCTATATTAGAAAACATTTCTGATTCTTATTTGGAAAACATTTCCAAAACTCCTTCATTTGATTTAAAGAGATGTTTAAATAAAACATCACTAAGCCAATTCAAACCATTACACTTATTAACTAAATTCATTTAATCAACCTTCACTATCGAACCTTACCCATGCCTGAGTTAAAAACGAAGTCAATCAAGTTGGGGTATAATTACCTCTCAGACCTTAACTGAACAACATTCCTAACCTCGAAATAGACAAAGTTCAACCTTTTAAATCTTTTAACCCACTTCCTTATGTAACTCGGATTCTATTTATGAATCCACTTCTTTTACCAAATCATTTGATTATAACGATGGTGTTATAATCCTATACTTTCGAAATAAAATAACTTAAATATAATTCTTATTTCTTATTTTGAATAAATAAAAAATAACTAATTGAAAAATAAACAAATCTTGATTTAAAGACGGAAAGTAAATAGTGCTTTCCCTAATTCGATATAATCGAATTCAACGTATAATTCTCTTTCGAAAAATCTCTATTCGATAACTCCTTTCGAATAAACTCTATTTGATTAACTCTCTTTGAATAACTATATTCGATAACTCTTTCTTCGAATGATTTACATTCGATTAATTCTTTTCGAATAATTTACATTCGATTAACTCTCTTCGGATAAACTATATTCGATTAACTCCCTTAATTCTATTTGAATGCTATTTCGAATAACTCTTCTAACTCTATTCGAATAAACTATTTCGAATAACTCTTTTAATTCTATTCGAATAAACTATTTCGATTAACTCCTTTGGATTAACTCATTTGGCTTAACTCGGTTTGATTAACCCAACTTGACTAACTCAACTCGATTAACTAAACTTGATTAACTTACTTGATTAACTCAAATTATTTAACTCCTATCAAATAACTAATATTCGATTAAATTATATTCGAATAACTATGTCTGTTTTAACTTTATTTCGAATGACTAATATTCTATTTAACTCCATTCGCTTGACTCTAGATCGTTGTGATCACAATGGTTACGCCTGATTCCCTTAGGAAACTTCCGACCGCCGTAGGCTATCTGCAGCCCTGTGAATTATGCCAGCGATCGTACGAAATGGCAACTCATCCTGAATGACTGTGTTTGACTAACTCTATCTCAATAAATATATTCGATCAATTCTAGTTGAATAACTAATATTCAATTTATCCTAATTCGATTAACTACTTTCAATTAACTTTATCTGGTTAACTCTAACTGATTAACTCTAACTGGTTAACTCTAACTGATTAACTCTAACTGATTTACTCTAACTGGTTAACACTAATTAATTAAATCTAATCAGTTAACTCGAACTCTAATCGATTAATTCTAACCCTAATCGATTAACTATAATTCGATTAATTCCTTTGATTTAACTCTACGTCCGTACTCAGTTCCAAATATCGATGTTGAAATCAATTCTTACCTTTCTATAAAAGTCCTGACTTATATATTATATTTATCCAATGATAAACATTTCATTTGATTTATAAAATATTATTTATAAATTTATCTTCTCCACTTATCTGTTAAAATAGATTTCTATCAAAAATCTATTTTAAATTCATATTCTATTATATTAATGTGCGAAGCATGGGTCTAAACTTTCCTAGTGTAAAATTCTCTTTTTATACACTTCTTCATTTTTCTAGTATTTCCTTTTATAATCTATTTATTTTCTACATAAATATCACTTTTATTTTATTTTATTTATCAAATGATAAATATTCCTTTTATAAAATCCTTTGATTTTATAAATATTTTATTTCTAATCTACACTTTTAAAAGATCTTATTTATTTTCTAAATAATATTTCCTTTACTATTTGTTATATAAATATTTCCCTTTTCTATTTGTTATAAAAATATTTTCCTTCACTACTTGTTATACAAATATTTTCCTTTATATTTCTTTGATTTTATAGTTATTTTCTTTTACAAAATCATTTTCCATTTATATATAAAATCCATTGATTTTATATAAATAGTTAATTTTCAAATATACTTTGAATATCCCCCTTTTCCATCCCAGTATTTCTCATGGCATTTAAAATACCAAATAACAATGATAGATATCATTCAAATCCATAAAATCAACAACAGATTATATATTGCATCATATATCAAAATATATGAAAAACAGTAAAATAAATGTTGAGGAACCCAGTTGGGTCCCTCCGACCTGTTTCCCTGCATCCACAGATATTAATCACATGAATAACATGAATATGAAATATTCTGATAAATAGAATCAATATTCGATTAACGATTTATATCGTTATCTACATTTTCAACCAATTAACTAGCAGTTCAACCAAACAACCAACACACAGCAAACAACCATCATTTATCATTTCTAAAATTACATCATAAAAATATAACTAAGAAGAGTTAGTGAGTTTTACTCACATAGGATGGTTATCGTTAAATAACGATAATTGGTCATTGATTTGATTCAGGCGTTTAATTTCACCATAAATCCAAACGAGCTCCAATTCACTCCCGGTCAGTTCCATGGTGGAGCCACCGTCCATACGATCCCAACGGATCTTGTTTCGCTAAAAACCGACATCGTGTGATAAAGTTATTCAATTTCAAAGAGTGTATATATATATATATTAAAACTAATTCCAACCGGGCTCACCAATCTTTTGGCCCAACACCCAACACCATCCACCCGAAAGACACAGTAGTCTTCCTCCTCCAGAACCCAAATACACACACGATAGTTTCTCATGGCCATTATCGATTTCTAGCTAAACATTTCTCCCTCTCTTCTCCATTAAAATCCAAATAAAAATCACCAGCATATCCCTCATCTAATTCTCCATCAATCCCACACCAAAATATCAAACTCGCATAACACTTACCCCATTCGGACTTCAACTCGCATCGCGAAAACAGTATATATATATATATATATATATATATATATATATTAACACTTTTTTCCATCGATTCACTTCGAAATCTCACAATGGATGTTAAATCCGATACTAAACCCACAAACACACTTGGATCGAGCTAAAAACCCACAAATTCAAAGAGGATCCGAGCCCTAAGCCTAAAACATCACACTGTTCAAATAGACAGCGGAAATTAAGACTTTCGAAACCCCAAACAGTGATCGCACCTTGTAAAACTTGGTGAAACTGAAGCTCAGTTGCTCACAAACTCACAAACCAAACCATATGATTTTTAGATTTTTATTTGATTTATTATCGAATTATGAAATCAGGATTTTGCTATGAGGAAGACAACAGTGGCGACGGATAGTTTTGACCAGTGTAGAAAAATGAATTTAGGGTTAGAGGAAGGTATAGTATTTATAGAGAAGTTTAAATATTCTTTTATTTGATCATTATATTTATTTTTAAGAAATCACTATATTTATTTACTGTTTAAAAATTCCTATGATCACACATGACATCCAAAAATCACGAAAATGGATATACACCTTCTGTTCGACATTACGGACCCAACGAAACTTGTTTCGTTGAATTCCGACTCTGTTTGCTCAGACAGCGTATTTTTAACTATTAGAATATCGACTGTTTTCACATTAAAATCGTCCACGGCCACATACTGACTTCAAAAATCACGGAAATTGAAATCTAATAATAATTTAATAATGTGGATCCAACAAAATTAGTTTCATCGAAAACGAAGGACGTTTGTAAAACTGGCTATTTTTAAAGCTCTAAATAACCTATTTAAATATATAACTATATTTAAAAATAATTAAATTAAATATTTAAAAATAAATATTATCGTATATATTCACAAATAGAATATCATACGGCTCCACTGGGATTTATAACTCGATATTTCATATTTCCCAATTATATCGATATTCGATTTATATTAAAAATCCATTTAAAAATATAAATAAATTGATATAAATTATAAAGGAATTCCATAGCGACTTTTCAAAAATTTGATTTGGACAGAAATCAAAATCTACATAATGAAATCCTGATTTTTCTCTTCCATTAGAAAGATATACTTCACCAGCTCTGAACGTTTCTTGTTTCACAGAAATCCGATTTAAAACGGACCCTACATTTTCAGTTGAAGTTCAAATCGCCAAATAGCGAACTGCCGTGCCATTTCAAGCTCGATTATAATTATATTATAATTATACGTTCAACTGTCATTTATATAATATATTCGCTATTCTAATTCAATTCTAAACTGAATTAAAAATCACAGATGATCCAATTCACACCATATTGTGAATTCCACTATTTCTGATTATTTCAGAAATTTAATATATTATTATATTATTTATTTTAATTAAATATTCAATATTATTTAATTCTGGTCATTTTAAATAACCAAACCATTATTTAAATAATTATATAAATTATTTATATACCGTAAAAATACTGGTCGTTACAGTAATAACCTCCTATTTGGACTTCCTTTGCATCTCGGGTTTCAGTCGAATTGGAGTTGGTCTTTAGAAGATTCGTCGCGTAGAAGTAAGAGTATACATCCGGTTCGGTTCGGTTCGGTACTCCATACCCAGTTCGGTTCGATGCTCATAGCCCACGCCTTGGTTCTGTTCGAATATGCATAGTGCTCCATTCATAATCAGTTCGGTTCGGGTCTCTCATTTGGTTCGGTTCGGTGCTCCTGAGGCAGTTCAGTTCAGTGCTACTCTAGCTCAGTGCTCCATTCAAACTCCAACCCTGCTCCAATCCGATCCGATCTGGCTTTCCTTGTTTCCTCTTTCATTTGTACACTCCAGAAGATGCCAAGTTCCAGTTCGGTTCGGTAGCCGATTCGAACCCCCTATCTGATCCGATCCGGATCTCTGCAGCGTTCCCAATAAGCTAATTTTCATCCATTCTCGCCATATGACGGCGTTTTCAACCATTCTAACTTTACTAATCAATCATAAGACATTCCAAACAGTAGTAGTAACATATAGGATCCATCAACAAGGTCAAAACATCAAGCATATAGGTTATTTTAAATCAAACATACCCAAAAAGCATGATTTTCCCCTTAATCCCCTTAACCATGTTTTAACAATAAGATTAGCAAAATTAATCCAAATTAACCAAATTTTTGACCAGTAACGTAAAATAATATTTCATACTTTATGCATATTTTTCCATATTTTATGATGTATAATTTCGCTAATTATCACTAATCACCCCTAATTAGCCGTAATTTGTGAAAAACAACACAAATCACTCACCTTAGCCACAAATGAATTATAGATCTGAACTCTACTACTGTTTTGGGTTAAATTCCTATGCAACACACCAGCTCCAACTCTGATTTGGTGTTGATTTGCCTTGATTTGATGGAGATTAGGCTAATATGTGATTAGAAAGTGATTAAGGATGAATTTAAAAAGGTGGAGGCCATTGCTAGAGTTAAAGAACGTTTTAGGCGGTTGAGAAAATGAAAAATAAATCGTATCCTAATTGATTTCAGTCTCCTCATAACCTTAATCCCGAAATAGGTTATGGGCCTAGCTGCTAATCACCCTAATTAGGCCCGGTTAAGCTGTTTTTCACCTTCCAAACCTTATTTCAGCCATATCTCTCAAAAGGTAAGTCTGTTTGATTAATATGACCACTCTACGGAAAGGTAAACCATCATCCGAATCAAATGGAATGGTTTCAGGTCAAAACTCCTTACCAATCAAAAGTTATAGGCGAAATAAGATTCGCTAGGGGTAAAATGGTCATTTAAAAATCGGCAAAAATCGTGAACATGGAAAATGACCCCAGTAGTCATTCCACAAAGTTACATGACCATACAACCTCATAGAAAATGAAATAAATATTCTACGATTCTCCGATGCGTAGAATGCGGGTCGTTACATTCTGCCCCCCCCTTTAAGAAATTTTGCCCCCGAAATTCCTTAACTAAGAAACAACAATAGGTCCTGCATGCCTATCAATCATTTGCAACAATCAAACATGCATAGCAACATAACAAGCCTATCCTAGCATGTGGTCTACTAACGAGAGGATAACTAAATGGTCGTTAAAATCTTACCAGGTAAAGAGTTCTGGATACGTCTTCCGTATGCTCTCCTTTGTTTCCCAAGTACAGCCATTCTCATTCTCACCCCCACTGAACCTTGACCAGTTTCACTGCCTTCCTTCGAAGTTGCTTCGTGTTGTACTTGACAATACGGATCGGCCTACGGTTCCCAACTCTGATTTGGTGTTGATTTGCCTTGATTTGATGTAGATTAGGCTAATATGTGATTAGAAAGTGATTAAAGATGAATTTATAAGGTAGAGGCCATTGCTAGGGTTACAGAATGTTTTAGGCGGTTGAGAAAATGAAAAATAAATCGTTTCCTAACTGATTTCAGCCTCCCTATAACGCTAATCCCGAAATGGGTTATGGGCCTAGCTGCTAATCATGTTAATTAGGCCCGGTTAAGCTGTTTTTCACATTCCAAACCTTATTTCAGCCATATCTCCCAAACGGTAAGTCCGTTTGATTAAAGTGACCACTCTATGGAAAGGTAAAGCATCATCCAAATCAAACGGAAGTGGTTTCAGGTCAAAACTCCTTACCAATCAAAAGTTATAGGCGAAACAAGATTCGCCAGGGGCAAAACGGTTATTTAAAAATTGGCAAAAATCGTGAACATGGAAAATGACCCCAATAGTCGTTCCCCAAAGTTACACGAACATACAACCTCGTACGGTAATGAAATAAATTTTCTACAATCCTCCGATGCGTAGAATGCGGGTCGTTACAGTAGTTAATGCATTAACAAGAAATCTAAGCTAGTCATCTTCTCAAATTTATTTGCTGAAATGAGGGAAATCAATTACAGTAAGTAATATTAGAGTTGCATGTCAGGAAATCTTATTTTTCCAAGCAATAGGAAGCCAAATCCATTTAACTCCGGCCAATATGAGTTGTTACACTCACTCCCTCTAACTTAAATCCTTTTTCCATGTTTAATCATTGATTTTGCCTGAGTTTGTGTTGTGTGGAATGAAATTGATGCTCTTTTTAAACAATTTCTGAGAAAAAATATTCTTAGAAACCTATCTTTTCTTTAGCCATCTTTGCATGCCTACTATGTCATCACCTTCTGTTGGATTCATGTCAAACTTGTATCGATTTTTTATCGGAAACCCGTAGTTGTTCATTGATGCATTTCATGTTGAAATCGTATTGTCAATCGTTCCGGATATGGATCCAAAGTTGCAAGCGAACTGGATTTGCAATTTGTAGGAAATCACGTATCATGGGTCGACCCACACCCCCACTGGGTCGACACATAGGTTGACCCAAGTATAGTATGTGTTGAAACGCAGGTTAACCCATGCTGGGGATGTGTGGACCTATATAAGGTAATTAAACGCAGGAATATCTCCTGGCTTTTGTGTTACACTTTGAAGTGTTGTTGTTTGGTTTCTATGCAATTTTGATGATTTTGAACATGATTTTAGAAGTGATTATTTAGGGACTTTACCCTATATGGACAAGCCAATATTGTACACAAACTCGTAATTAGGATTTATAGTTTTCTGTTGTTGCAGATGATGTTTTTGTAATTAAATTTTGTGTATTTGTGGCACATGCACATTTTTATAAAATGGTTTCCAATCATCTATATGTGGATTTTCTTGTAGCTTTGAGACAAATTAGTTTTCATAGTTTTGTTTTTAAAATTAAAGTTGTAACGATCCAGTTTTTCCAATGTTTCAAAATATGCAGAATTTAAATCTTTGTTTTGAAATTAACTTATATTAAGAAATTATTTATAATTTTAGATCTATTCTATTTTAAACTTGGTTTTGAATTAGTTTTATATGTGTAAATTTAAAATATTAATATTTGAATCTAAGTTGTTTTGATAAATGTAAATGTTGATAATATTTTAAAACCAATTTAAAATAAATTATTAGTGAAATTATAAAATTTGATTCTTAAATTTAACTTGAGAAATTTAATTTAATTAAATTTGAATTTGGTATGTATAAATATCCTATTATTGTTTGCATTGTATAATACTTGAAATTTATTTATTTATTTATTTTATTTGGGAATCTATAGATTTGATTTTTAGATTTAATTTGAGATTTGTTTTAATTTAAGTAGATTTAAATTTGTTTTAATAATAATGATAAGAATTAAGAATTGTATTTGGGAATATATAAATACATTGTATTGAATTTGTATACATAGTAAACAAACGGTATAACATTAGTATTAAAATTTTATTTGTTTAACGGATATTTCCACTTGTTAGTGTATGCTGAGATTGTTGACACTTGTAAATTTTGTACTAAAAAGTTTACACATGTTCCTTGTTTAACTGTGTCATGTTCCCTTTTGTTATCGTTCCTTATTTTTATTCTGTCCCTTCTTTCTTTGTCATTCATTTTGTTTCCATACCTCAACGGAAATTTTGTTTATCCCAAAAAAAACGTTCCTCAAATTTATCCACGGCCACCGATCGATCCTCCAAATTCTGATCGCTGCACCGTTTATCGACCTTCGCCCACCATCTCCATTGCGCCACCCTCCTCGGCCCTGACAAACCTCGCTCACTCAAGCGGTGCCGCCTCAGACCAAAGCCTTCTTCGCCCTTCGTCGTTGAGCCACCAGCGCCACTTGAAACTCGAAGCCAATCCCCTTACCACCACATTGCTATTTGAACCCCTATCCATCTCACGGAACCACCGCTACTCCAGTCAAATCACCATCGTTCGAGCAACCCATTGCTGCGCCGAATACCGTGACCTTGCGTCGCCTTCGAAGTTATGCCATTCCATTCATCCGCCTCTATTCACTGTAGAGATGAGTTCGTTACTCACAATTTAACTTTTTTTTTCTAGAATGATAACTTTAGTTGGGTGCGTTGTTGATTGTCCTATGATTGGTGTTTGAGGTTGTTCATTGTATGCACCATATTCATTCCATGCGCACTGTTAGAATTGTGTTTACACCTTTTATTTTGCGACAGTAAGCACAAACCATAGTTTGCATGCTTTCCTAGTGAACCAAAGACTGTTTTTTAATCTATAATTATCGTGCCTTCTGGACATGTGAAACACTGTAAATATACCATTTTCCTTTGGTACTTATTGTCACCATTTTAAGGTTCCATTTGTATATTGGGTCTTATTGAAACTTGACTCTCTGAGTCCATTAGCTAAAGAAAGATTATCATTACAAGCCTGAACATTTTGGTTCACAGTTTAGTTCACACTTTTGTAAGCCTGAACATGCTGTATATATTTGTTTAAACTTGAAAATCATATTGTTGCTTCAACATATTTAGAATATGAAAACTGTATATTAAGCAATACTAGTATGGGCATATATGTAGAGATTCAAGCAGTTTTATCATGGATTTAATTTACCTGAACCGGGAACGAAACTTGTACATCCGTTACTTGTAATGGTCGACCTGAAACCTGAAGTTTAACGTGTATTTGTGTAGTGCACTAGAATGGATTTTAGCAAGTCTCATGCATGCGCTGAGTTCAATGCATTTATGATTTTTTTTGTTATGCTTTGAACTAATATATGTATGTTTGTTTGCATGGTTGTGTGGTGTTGAGAACTTGCGTGTATGGTCCAATGCATGTGTGTGTGTTAAGTGTGTTGATGAACTTGAATATCAGCTCTCAAAGGATGGAAGCCTAAAAAAACATTATTTTTAACACCATCATCTAACAGCGATATTTAGGGGCACTATGTTTGGTCATGAAGGATGTCCATAACATTGTTGTTCATGGTTGGAGTAGCAAGCAGTTTTCCTGAATGTGCTTCTGCTATTATAACAAAAGAGGATGTTTTATGTTGATGTTTGTAAAACTGAAATATTTTATGATTCGTGTTATGTTTAACTATTATACTTTAGTATATTATTAACGTTGATTTTACTTGAATATAACCTAACTCAAGTTTTTGTTTTGCTCGGGTCCGGGTCAGACCTGAGTAATTACAGCTTAAGCTGACGACGATACGGATTCATGAAGATCCGCGAAGACGCTCTGATGTCGTTAACTTGTTCCGCCGTAAGATTTTAAAATTTTTATAGTTCAAATTATTGCATATGTAGCTTCCGTTGTATTTATAAATATTATACTCTGATATTTGTTATAAATAAATTTTCAGCTATTAAATATTGTATAAAAACCTGTCTGTGATTCTGTGATTTGTTCATGTTAATCATATAAGCAATAAAGATTCGTCATTTTGAGCATCTTGAGTTGGCTTAATTACCGATTCGAGACGTTAAAAACAACGGGCCGTTACACTTGGTATCAGAGTGAGGTTACACAAAGCTTGACTTATAGGTTTCACAAGAATTGTTACTAGAATCTTTAAAGACAACATGTTTTGAGAATTCAAGTATTTTGAATATAAATTAATTTGAAAATGATATATTTGAATTGAGATTATAAAGTACTTTTGAAATATTAGTTAATTTGGAAAGTAAGGTATTTGGATTTTTTAAAGTACTTTGAATATAAGTTTATTTGAGAAATATTTTTGATATTGAAAACAAAGAGTTTTGAAATCGAATTAAAGAAATAAAGTATTTTAAAATATAAATTAATTTGGAAATGTAAAGAACTTTTTAAATATAAATTATTTTGAAACTAAAATTTTATTAGAGTAGCACAGCGGAAGCAAAGTTATGTGTAAAATTATTTTGAAACTAAAGGTGATTTGAAATATAAAATGTTTTGATATATAAAATAATTTTGAAAATGGAGTAATATGAAATATAAATAAATTTGGATTTGGAGTGTTGTGAATATAAATTAATTGAATACAATGTATGTTGAAACTATATAATAAGAAATAGTTTGAAATAAACTTGAGTATTAAATCGATTGAAACCAAATAAATCTTTGGAAATAAATGAGACTTAAGTAATTTTGAATATTTTATAAAATATCATTTTAATAGAGCAAAAACATGGCTTGTATAAGTAAAATTATGTTTGTAAATTATTTAGAAATATAAACATTTGTGTAATAATTGATTTAATATTTAAATTGAATTGAGTATATATGTAAATTGCTTAGTAATATAAGTATGTGTAACATTAATAAATTCGATATTTAACTTGAAACGAGAGAATAAATTATTTCCAATATAATTTAATTTGAAATTAAAAATGGTTTTGGAGTCCCACTCTACGAATCTGTATCTTTGATCGCCTCTATTCGATAGGGTTCCTCAGCTTTCGTCTTGATAAGTTGTAGATGTAACCGGAAAAATATGGGAAGCTATGAATTTGTACAAATTGGATTTCATCTTTAATTATCGTGTACTTAAATATATTAACAAAAGATAACTAATAGTTAATAGATAAATTGAAGATGTCAAACAATTGGAAGAATAGGAAATGTATATCCATCCATATACTAATTTAGTTACAACTAAAAAAAAATAGTTTGACTGAAACAGGAGATTTTAATTCCAGAATTTTGAATTTGGTTTCAAATGTTTAAAAATGAAATTGTTCCAAGCAACTTAATTATGCTAGTAAACCATATAAGTATTTTCAAATGAAAATATTTTGAATGATTTTCAAAATGTTTTGAAAATATATATTTGAATAAAGAACCCACTTTGTCACTAAATAATGGTTTCGATGATAATTTTATGCCGTCAATATTTATTTCCAAGTTTTAGATTGGGGGAGACCTTCATATCAGTATTGCTACTAGTTTGTTTTGATAAATTGAATCTGATTCTAAAATATTTTCGAAATGCAAATATGTATATATTTTGAAATTGAAGTAAAAGAACTCGGAATTGGTTCTCGAGTATGAGTTGAATAATATAATCCTATTGTATTAGGTTTATATAATATGTATACCTCAAATGAATATCTCGAAGAAAACAGCCAAATTTAAGTTAGCAACAAATTGAGAAAAAGTTCAATTTTCTACTAGTTGAATAATTTGGAATAAGTCAAATAAGATTTAAAATTTTGAGTTATATCTTTATAATCTTAAAGGAATTTGAATGTAAATTTGAATGTAAATTTGAATAATTAGTTCAATTTGGAACCTAATTGAAATTGAGATTTGAATTTCAAATTTAATTGAAATTGAAGATGCAAAAGGGGTGAAAACTAAAGTAATGAGTAAATGTGAACTTTGGTGCAACTTGAAATGTAACCGAATTGATTCTGAAGTTAAATTGAGTTTAGCCTTGAAATTGGAACCGATAACAATGAAAGTTATGAAATTTGAATAAGTTATTCGGATTGGATTATTAGAAAATTTGTATTGTTATTTTATAATTAATTTATTGGAAATTATGGTATTAAATTTATTTCTTTGTTTAAATTGTTTTGTATATAAGCTTAATTTATCTTTGTTTTCAAACAAATTTTCTTACAGTTATTATACTGAACCTTATTTTATGTATTCAAGCTTATTATCAAGTTTATTATCTTACAAAACCCATTTATTTTATTCAAACCATTTTCAAACCTATGTACTTGTTTAGCTTATTTTACAAGATTATATTTATTTAAATCTATTGTATATCAAGCTAATTATTTTACAAAGCATATCTATATATTTCAAACCCATTTCCAAAATATATTTATTTATTCAGGTTAATTTTATATTAAGCTATTATTTTTCCAAAATTACTTTTATGTTATTTAAATTATTTTGATAAAAGTATATATATCCAATTCAAAAAAATTAAGACCCAAAATGATTGAATATAAAGACTCAATTGAATATCAATAATCATAATGTGAAATCCAAATTGAATACGAATGTTGATAATGAACCAATTTGTAAATGTGGATTTAAAATGTGAAATTATATTGAATACTCAAATCGTTTTGAAATCAATTTGAATTGATCTTGAAATGGAAATTTTGAAGATTATCAATATATGAATATTTTGATATGAAATTTGAAACTTATATTCGAATTATATAAGTATGAGATTCGAAAACTATTGATTTGGAATATAACTGATGTGAAATTAATAATCTTTTATTATGACAATGACATATTTGAAATTGAGATTTGGAAAATTTATGTAAATGGATATTTATATAAATGTGATTAGAAATTAAGTACTATGCATGTTGTATATATGTTTTGAACCAAGGAAATGGAAGTACATTCTGCTTGATATCCACATTGTGGCCACATCGTGGATTCATTCTATTGATCCATATTTTCTATATTAGGTTTTTCGGATGTAATACTCGAGTAGTCCTTTGAATTCCATAGGGATAACCCATGGTCTTATGAACTCGACTCCATAGCGAAATTCATAGGGATGTGAAAGCTTACGGTTACGGATGTTTCTTGGGGAACCTAAGTGAAACCATTGTGTAACTACGATCTATGGTCGATTTATGGCGTAATCCGCCTAGGTATTGATTGCCCTGAGGTATGGATGTTTTCTGGGGGATCCGGGCGTAACCATTGTGTATCTGTTGTCCACACGACGTAATTCGAGAGGTAGTTATTGCTTAAGGTCTATGAGTGATAGCGATTTAACCAACAGTGTTACTATAAGTATACTTTGATCCATGAGTTAGGTTGGCATAGCATAATTCGTAGAGTAGGGATTGCTCAAAAGCACAGATTTTTTTTGGGATCCAGACGAAACCATTGTGTATCTGCGATCTATGCTTGTGTTGTGTGTCGTGGCGTAATTCGTAGCAGTGATTGCTCAAAGGTATGGATGTTATCTGAGGGAGGCAGACGTAACCATTGTGTATCCGCGATTCATGGTTCGATTTGTTTGGATTGTACTTGCCATATCCATTGTAAAATACAAAAAATGTTTTAAAAGTTTCATAGGGGTTGAAGCAAGTATATCACGTACTTAGAGACGTTTTGGTCATGCGTCAGTACCACGCATGATCAAAATTTTTATGAGAATAAAAATAGACTTGTCAAACTCCAAGTGGTTATGTATTTTGAAACTTGAAATAGCCAATCAATAAAATATATGTTTCTGATTTTAGAATTATTTTTCAAACATGAGAGATATTTAAATTTAAGTTTGGTTATAAACAAATAAATGTTTTAATGGAAGGAATGTAATTTTTGGTGACTATGAATCCATTAGAAAAATTGGACATTGATAACTACATCGGAAATAAATTGAATAGGAATGAAAAAATAATGATTGATAAGTTGTTCCTGTAGCAACTCAATGCTAGAAATTTCATATGTATAAGGTTAATGACAGATAGATAAAAGGAAAATATATGTATTGTAATGTAATTCATGAGTTGTGGAGTTGTCAAAGGAAACGGACGTTGAACAAGGATAAATCAAAATAAGCAAATTGCAAGTAATGTAAGTATATTAAAAACGAACAAATTGAAATGAACAAAATTATATGTGAATAAATAAACTGAATGGATACATGAAATGAATGTAAGTGAATGGAAGTAAATTAAAAGTGAATGATTTAAGAACAAATGAGGTATATAAGAGCGAAAAAATGCGAACGAAATGATATGTGTTACACCTGTATTTTTAACAACACTAAAAGAGGACAAATTAAATAATAATTAATTTAATATTCATAATTAAGGGAAACAGACTTCGCCATTGCGTCCGTCTCAAAATTCTGGTTAAGATAGACATTTGGTTTGCGTAAAACGAATATCATATGAAGAAGTTATGAGGATCTTAAGTTTGTATATGCGCAGAAGAATTATTTATATACATATGAGTTAGAACTTATCCAGAAAAGGGTTAAAAAAATCAAAATTTTGTAAGGCGACAAATTTCCCGCTCCGGGGGGTTGACCCCCCTACGGAGGTATCGACACCGGGGTCGACCCCCCTACAGGGGTGTCGACACCAGGGTTAACCCCTCTATAGGGGTGTTGACACCCCTAGGGCTGACATGGCAGTCGGTTTCTGGAGGCTGGCAACTATATATATGGGTCTATTTCTCTTGTTTTCTTCACTGGAATTCAATGGAGGCCAAATGCTGTTGGTGCCTGAACTGAACTGGATCCGTTATCTTTTGCAACTATCAACTTAATCAAATCATTTAGAGATTCAAGATCTATTCTTTTTCTATTTTCCAATCCAAACTCTATGAGTTCTTAGTTGCTTTTAGATTTAAATATTTAAAGTAAACCTGATATAACTATGGTTTGGATTTGTTCATGTGCCTATATTATACTGGATTCATTGTAAATTGTGAACATATGACATTCTAAATTGGTTATAACTTGGATCTAAATCTCTCTCTTGTCAGATTTGTTGTAACTTCTGTGGCATTCTATGATGTGGATCTTAAACCTTATTTGTGTTAGATCTATTTATAACTATTGGATCTGAATTATGTGGACATCTAAATGATTAATTAGATCTAGTTTATCACCTTGTGCCTATCATATTAGATCTGAACCAGTTGGACATCAAAATTGTTAATTTAGATCTTATTATTCTTATTATGACATCATAGTTATGTTAGAATTAGTTAAATGCCACAAGTTCATCAGATTTATGCGCATATGTCCATCTTATCACCATGCTAGTTCATGCTTATGCCAGAACATTCTCCTTTGTCATAGTCCCATCACTTTTCCTTTTTTATATTGTTTATGACTAGGCTATTATTTAGCCTAGGCATGCCGCGAATTATGTGAATGCGCTAGTTAGTGAACGAGGGAAAAAAGGTTAGAATTGGCATAATTTAAATAATGTTTATATGAATTGGACATATAATTCAAAATGGGGGAAAAAGGGGCATAATCACCTACAAAGACATAGGTGAGAATTTGGATAATAATGAAATGTCTAAGATTACAATTAGAAATTGTAACTGCACTTATGGCACGAGGTTAGGTTGCACTAGTGGTGGAAGTCTTCCCGGACTCGACCGGCATATCTAGCAACCACTAACGTTGAACCTAATGTGAGAGGCATAAGTGCACAAATACGAATCGGGCTAAGAAACGAGGTTATTCCCAACTTGTGGAAGAAGTCTTCCCGGACCCGACTGGCATATCCAACATCCACAAGTTGTAGGCCTAATGTAGGAGGTCTAGCCCATTATAAGCCACAAATGGACATGGTAATAAATTGGACAATTTAACCTAATCTAATCTATAGGGATTGAATGATTATGAACTAAAGTTGGGGTTAAGTAAAATTGGTTGGACAGTGGGTGGGTCAAGCAAATTCTGAGGGAGTGGGTACTATTTACATATAGGCCCACAAACTTAACTTGATAAGGTTATGTAATTAAAGACACCTAGTGGTATACATAACCGTTGGAAATAACAAAGATATGTAATTAAATACACCTATGGTATATATAATCCAATGGAAAACCTAGTGGGGGATACAAGACAAAGGGTATAGCTTGTATCATATCGTGTGGGACCCGTTTCATCTAGTAACCTGGAGTAGATATCCAAACATGTACTCCGAACTAAGTCGGAGAAGCGACACGCTTACTGGACTGATTGTAAGAGACCCAAATATGGAGGACGGTGTGGGCGGTGCAAACCGACCAGGCCATGTGCATGCATGAGCCGGGCAAAGGGGGATAAGATGACCGTGACACCTGTAGATATGGGGCTATGCATATCAGCGAGGAGTTGCCACTTTAGGACGTGATACATCCTACGGTGGGGCCGGCACAGAGTATCTACGCATATTAGGGAGCCGATCGATTAGGGTAGTAGTTAGGACACATTTGGACGTATGCCTAAGTCCACCACCTTATAGTGGAGGGATCATCTCATTCTGGTTATACTAGTAATAGTGTAGAGTAATCATTAGAAGCGTATACACCCTGTCCTGTCCACTTGTCATACTTGCCTTTTTTTTGTAGTCATCTCTCCCTTATCCACTTTATATGCCTATCATGTTACTTCTATTTATTTACTTGCTAAAAATAAATAGACTTGCCAGACTTTATGTCTGACCCTTTTTGTTTCCTCTTCTTTCTTCTGTTCCCCCTAGGTTCTCAGGGAGGCAACACTAAGGCTTGACTGTGATTCTGCTTACTTTTGCCGGAGCTGCTGATATGTACGGCTCAAGCTCCTATCCTTGTTGCTATGGCTATATTTTGTTTTGGGGAATTTTATTTCTTTTATGTACTCTGATATTTTTGAAGTACACGACAGTAGCTTTTGTGTTGTAATGGGCTTTTGTATTTCAGGCATATGATGTTTTTGGACCACGGTATCTTATGATAAATAAAGTTTTCATTCCGCTGTTATTTTATATGTCTATCTTGTAATATTTCCGTTTTGTTTCCTATAATGCTTTACGAAACTTAATGCATTCCCTTTGTGAGTGACATTAACGGACGTGGGGTGTCACTCTTGGTTTAAGAGCTGAAGGTTACCATATTCGACAAAAAAATATGAAAATTGTTTTCAAAAGAATTTTTAAGAAGCATTTTTCAAAAAGAAAAGTCTGTTTTGAAAAACATTCCCCAAAAATCCATAAGTAATATCTTTCGATCGCTTGTCTGAATCTCTTTCGTTTTCTTTTTCAGCATGTCTGGGGGACCTAACATTCCAGAGGGCGTTATGATACCAGGATGGTTCTGTAGGTATCTGGAGGCCACGGCGCCTACCGAAGGTCAAGGAAACGTTCCTCCCCCAGCTGCACTCGTTGCTCCTCCTCCTCCTCCTCCGCATGTAGAAAACTTCTCAAAGATCTGCAAAGATTTCCGTGCTATGGGAAGGAAGCCATTCAATGGAACCGAGACGTTTGTGGAGGCAAGGAACTGGCTCAAGGAGACTGTAATGACCCGCATTCTACGTATTGAAGGATCTTAGAATATTTATTTCTTTCACATACGAAGTCGTATGGTCATGTAACTTTGGGAGACGACTATTGGGCTCATTTCCCCTATTCATGATTTTTGCCGATTTTTAAATGACCATTTTGCCCTTAGCTGATCTTGTTTCGGCCATAACTTTTGATTGGAAAGGAGTTTGGAGCTGAAACCACTTCCATTAGTTCCGGATGATGGTTTACCTTTCCGTAGAGTGGTCATATGTGAAAAATGGACTTACCATTTGGGAGATATGGGTGAAATAAGGATTGGAAGATGAAAAACTGCTTAACCGGACCAAATGAGGTGATTAGTGAATGAGCCCATAACTCATTTCGGGATTAGGGTTATGGGGAGGCTAAAATGAGCTAGGTTTTCATTTCACTTCAGTTTTCTAGCCGCCACTTTCATTCTTAAAACCCTAACAATGGCCTCCAACATCTAGAATCACCTTTAATCACTTTCTAATCAAGTATTAGCCTAATCTACGTCAAATCAAAGGAGAACAGCACCAAAGCAAGGTTAGAACTACTGTGTTGTCTTGGGAACAGTGCCAAATCAGAGGATAGTTCAGTTTTGAAAGTTTATTTGTGGCTAAGGTGAGTGATTTGCATAGTTCCTCACTAATTATGGCTAATTAAGGGTAATTAGTGATAATTAGCGAATTTATACATGTTAAAAATCTGAAAAAATATTGATAAATTTCGAAATATTGTTTTAGGCCTCTGTTAGAAAATAAATTGGTTAATTTGGTTAAGTTTTACTAATCCTGTCATTAGTTTTGCTTAAACATGCTTAAGAAAAAATATGGGATTTTGGCTATGTTTGATTCGTTTTAACCTATCAAATTGTCGTTTTGATGTTAGTGGTCGATTTTATATGATGCTATGACTGTATGGTATGTTTTGTGATTGATTAGAAAAGATCGATTGGTCGAAAACGCCGTCGAATGGCGTAAAACAGTCGCTGGAAAGAAGTGCAGGAAGTTAGCCGAAGCGGATCAGATCGGAGGAGGGGAGCACGAACCGAACCGTGGAGCACCATGAAGCTCCGACCCGACCCGATCGTGGAGCATAACCCGATCCGAACTGCTCGTGGATGGCATCACCGAACCGACCCGCTCACCTGGAGAGCCACACGATCCGAACCGCTCACATCTGAAAATCTCCGACCCGACCCACTCGTGGCCTACACACCACGACCCGAATCGAAGTGCCAACCACGAACCAGAAGCTCTGACCCGGATGGAAGCAAAGACTTGGGAGGATGCACCCGACCTGATCCAGCTAGGGGACCACTACCTGATCCGACGGAGGGGGTAGGAACCGACCCGATGTGGGTGATCATGAACAAGACTACTTCAAGGAGCACGATCTGAAGCAAAGTAAAGTGAAGAACCGAACCGATCCAGAGAAGACCAAAACCCGAGATGCAAAGGTAGTCCAAGTGGAAAGTTTGTACTCAGGATCCAGTAGGGAACCTACGAGTCGACTTCTTGAGTTGGGCTTTGCTGCGGGACGTGTGCTAAGGGCTTATCGACGTCTATAGATTTGATTCACCACCAAGACGGATGTTAGGCTACGTATCAATGCAGTGGGGTAGTTATTACCCCATGGGGCAGAGTGATCGTAGCATGGCTATGAGCCAGTGCAGTGGAGTTTTTATGACTTCATGGGGCAGAGTGGACATAGCAAAGACTAGTAGCTATGGATCAGTGCAGTGGTGTCATCATGACTCCATGAGGCAGAGTGATCATAGCAAGGAATAGGGTGATCAAAGTGGTGGATGTCGTATGCTTTACGCACTGGGTGAGAGATGTGAGGATGGTTGCTATGTTTGATTGTTTGCTTTCACTATGACATGCACACCCCACCCCTGTATTCTTTACACCTTATGTTTAGTGGCGCCTTAGAGTATTAAGCGGTATGTTGTGCTAACTCTTTGGTTGCAGGTCCAGGTTCAGGTATGGTTTAGTATACCTTTTATTGTTCTTTTTTGATGTTTATCGCTCATACCAGACTTTTGTCTGACCCAGAGTTTTATGTCTCTTCTTATTACTATGGGTGCTCTTAAACGGGCAGACAAGAGAGGGGTTAGGTGGTATGCATGGGTAGCCGTACCGGAGACGAGCAGGAGGCTCCCACATATGATATATATAGATATTCTCCATGTGTCGTTGCTGGTCACTACTTTGGGCATTAGTAGTGTACCTTTCCTTTCTTTTGCTTTAGAGACAGTTTTAAAGTTGTAATAATGATGATGTGGAACATAAGCTCTAATTGGATTTTCCGCTGCTATGATGTTTAATTTTTAGCTTATGCACTGTCTCACCTGTTTTATGTTGAAGTATGTTATTGTTATATTTTATTCCGTGCGCTATGAGATATTCTACAGGTTCTTTGTTAGTTCACCAGTAAGTTCTCTTCTTTTTACTTTCTTTAGCGACCGTCCCGTGTTGGTTGGACATCGGCACAACGCACTTTCATGGGAAATGTCGGCTGGTGCGGGGCGGGTCGTCACATTTGGTATCAGAGCTCTAGGTTGCGTAGTTAACCTAGGGAAAGACATCAGAGAGAGATAATACATATATGAGAGCACGTATTTGTGATTATTTTGGTTTTCAAAAGGTATATATATACTATTAGTATAGCTAAGGATGAAGTCGCACTACATTGACACCACAAAGAGGATGGTTAATCGTTTCTCTTTACAGATTGAACGATGAGCCGATATACGAGGGGTGCTAGTAGAGGAGCCAACATTGGGAATGCTCCTGACATGAGGGCTATGTTTACTGACTTCATGAGAGAGATGCTTAGAAATGTGCAAGGAGCAGTTCCCAATGCTGCAAATGGTGGTAGTGCAGCGGTGCAGGCGCCTAGGGCCGATTTGACCAAGTTATGCAAGGATTACACTGGAATTGGTGGAAAGCCGTTCCACGGAATGGAATCGGCCATGGATGTTCAGGATTGGTTGGATAGCTGTGAGCGTATTTTCGAAGACTTAGGTATCGAGGATGCGATGAAGAGAAAGCTAGCGTCCCGTCAGCTGCAAGGACGGGCGATGAATTAGTGGAATGCTATTAAGGCAGCTACTTCAGAGGACCAAGTTACATGGGATCCGTTTAAGGCCCGATTCAGTGAAAAATTTATCCCAGCTGCTCAGAAGTTAGAGTTATTTAGGAAGTTCTTGGAGCTAAAGCAGAATGGTAGAGCTGTCTCGGAGTATATTGCTGAGTTTGATACTTTATCACAGTATGGATTATCTCTTATCGACACTCCCGAGAAGAAGAACGAAAAGTTCACGACAGGCTTAGATCAGTACTTGGGGGAAAGGCTTGTTAACCACATCGATGAGACGTTTGAATCGATTGTGGGGAAAGCTTTGAGATCAGAGAGTCTATACCCTAAGACGAAAACTGAGGTTTCATCTGTAGAGGAGCCAAAGCCGCAAGCAAGCGGTGGAGGCAAGAATGGTTATCAGAATAAGAGAAAGAAGAATCAGACCAAGGATGTCCAGAAGAAAAAGAATAAGAAAGATGTTGAGTGCTTCAGCCGTGGTAAGAATGGCCACTATGCCAAAGAATGTCCGGCCAAGCCAGCGGATAGGAAGTGCTTCAACTATGGCCAAGTGGGACATCACAAGGATAAGTGTCTGCAACCCCCTAAAGAAAAGATGATTGCGAAAGCATATGCTATCAATGTTGTTCCTTCTTCGTCGAATGCCCCAACCGCGGCGGAGAAAGGAAAGAATGTTGCTATTCAAGGTATGCTTTCTGTTTATGATGTTCCTGTTCGAGTATTGTTTGATACCGGATCTTCCAATTCCTTCATATCTAGTGACCTGGTAGATAGGTTGAGATTGGAGCCCGAGATGTCGATAGACCTTTGGTAGTGATGAACCCGATTGGTGGTTCAACTAGCCTTAGCATGATTTGTCGTAATGTGGTCTTACCGAGTCATGGATGCATGTTTGTTTGTGATTGCTTTGTTTTGGGCTTTACTGGGTTTGGCATTATTTTGGGAGTCGATTGGCTCCAAAGATATGGGGTGGTGGTAGACTGTGAGGGCTTTTTGGTGACAGTTAGAGCGGATGATGGGCGGAGGGTAGTGTTTGGTGTCTACCTAATGATAGGGTAATGACTAGTTTTCCAAATTCCCTCGACATCCCGCATGATGAGTTGTTAGATGTGCCCGTGGCTGGCCAATATCCGGACGTCTTCGAGGAAGTGACCGGACTTCCACCACACCGAGAGATTGAGTTCCATATTGACTTAGTGAAAGATGCCAGACCTATAATGATGCCACTTCGTCGTATGGGGCCATAGGAGCAGCGAGAGCTCGGGGTGCAAGTAAGCGATCTGTTGAAGAAGGGGTTTATCAGAAGAAGTGTTTCTGAGTGGGGAGCACCAGTTGTGTTTGCTACTAAGGCAGATGGTTCCCTTCGATTGTGTGTGGACTACCGCGAATTGAATAAAGTGACGAGGAAGAATAAGTATCCTCTACCGCGGATAGATGATTTGTTTGGTTAGTTAAGTGGCGCGAGAGTGTTCTCCCAGTTGGACCTCACAACAGGTTTTCATCAGCTTAGAGTGGAAGATGAGAGTATAGCTAAAATGACATTTCAGACGCCGTCTGGATTTTGTGAGTGGTTGGTCATGCCATTCGGGTTGACCAATGCACCAGCATATTTTGTGGATCTTATGAATAGGGTATTAAGAGATCAGTTGAATAAGTTTGTTCTTGTATTCGTAGACGATATCCTTGTTTATTCGAGGACAGAGGAAGAACACAAGGAACACTTGAGGATAGTGATGGAGGTGTTAAGAAAACACCAATTGAAAGCAAAGTTTTCTAAGTGTCACTTCTGGAGGAGGAAAGTGAGATTCTCGGGCCATGTCGTTTCAGAGAACGGTATTGCCATGGATCTTGCGAAGGTGGCTACGGTACAAGATTGGTCTATGCCCAAGAATGCAACGGACATAAGAAGTTTCTTGGGATTAGCTGGATATTATCGTAAGTTCATCCAAGACTTCTCCAAGATAGCAGCACCGTTGACTCGGTTGACCAAGAAGAATCAAGCTTTCGTCTGGGATGAAAAGTGCGAGAATGCGTTCAGGAGTCTAAAGGAAAAGTTAACATGTGCACCAGTGTTAGTCATTCCTAAGGGGAATGAAGAGATGACAGTATATACGGATGCATGTGGTACAGGGCTAGGTGTTGTATTGATGAAAGGAGGTAGGGTTGTAGCTTATGCAAGTCGGCAATTGAAACCACACGAGAGAAGATACCCTACCCATGACTTGGAATTAGCAGCGATCGTATTCGCGTTGAAGATGTGGAGACATTATCTCTTGGGAGAAAGATTCGAGTTGTTTACCGATCATAAATCGTTAAAGTATCTTTTCTCTCAAAGGTATCTAATTCTCCGACAGCAAAGACGGTTATAATTCTTGGCTTCCTATGATTTCGATATCGCATACACACCAGGAAAGGCAATGCGGTAGCTGATGCATTGAGTAGAAGACATGCCAGTTTAGGGGCTATGTTTCTAGAATGGAAGCAACTGGAGTACATCGCTGGTTATGATTTCAGACCAAAGTGCAAATTGGATCTAGAAATGTTAGCAAATTTGACAATCAGACCCACTCTGATTGAGCAGATCGGCTCCAATCAGAGGGACGATCCTAACCTATTGGAAATCATCTCAAAGTTAGAGATGGGAATCGACGAAGAGATGAACAAGTATGGGCTTGATCGAGATGAATGGGTTAGAAAGAGTGGAATATTTGTTGTGCCCAATGTCAATGGATTAAGAGATGAAGTGCTTAGAGAATGTCATCACTCAAAACTGACTATACATCCCGGTGGTAACAAGATGTATCGAGACATGAAGCAGACCTACTACTGGGAAGGGATGAAAAGAGATGTTGGGAAGTTTATATCCGAAAGCATGAATTTCCAGCTAGTTAAAGCTGAGCAAAAGAAGCCTAGTGGGTTGTTGCAACCATTAGAAATTCTAGAATGGAAATGGGAACAAGTCTCAATGGATTTCATTGATGGGTTACCGAGGACTAGATCAGGCCATGATAGCATTTGGTTGATTGTGGATCGATTGACCAAGAGTGCAAGATTTATACCCGTCAAGTCGAATAGAACAGCAGCTAAGTTAGCGTAACTATATGTAAAGTGGGTAGTGATATTTCATGGAATACCCAAAAAGCATTGTGAGCGACCAAGATCCGTTGTTTACTAGTGGATTTTGTCAAAGCTTACAAGAGGCGTTAGGATCGGAATTACATCTCAGTACCACGTATCATCCTCAAACTGAGGGTCAAACAGAGAGGGTGAATCGTATATTAGAAGTTCTCCTGAGAGCTTGCATATTGGATTTTGGTGGATCATGGGATGACCATTTACATCTAGTAGAGTTTGCATATAATAATAGTAATCAATCCAGTATTGGCATGGCTCCATTTGAAGCTTTGCATGGAAGACCGTGTAACTCACCATCATGTTGGTTAGAAACTGGTGAGATGTTTGTGCTTGGACCAGATGTGATAAGAAAAACTTCAGCTAAGATTAAGATTATCCAATAGCGAATGAAGGCTGCCCAAGATAGGCAGAAGAGTTATGCTGATAAGAGGAGAAGAGATTTAAAGTTCTCCATTGGCGACTTGGTGTTTGTCAAGATTTCTCCGTTAAAGAGCGTGATTCGATTTGGCAGGAAAGGCAAGTTAACACCAAGATTTGTTGGTCCATTCCCAGTTCTTGAGCAAATTGGAAATCTGGCATATAAAGTTGAATTACCAAAGAAGGTGGCAGGAGTTCATAACGTATTTCATGATTCCTAGTTAAGGAAATTCATGCACGACCCCGATGTGACTATTTCACCTGATCAGTTGGATGATATCGAGGTTGAACCCAAGGCTGTTGGGAACCGCAAGCCTATGCGTATTGTTGGGAACGATACGAAGCAACTTCGAAGGAAGGCGGTGAAATTAGTCAAAGTTCAATGGGGCGAGAATGAGAATGACTGTACTTGGGAGACAGAGGAGAGCGTTAGGAAGACGTATCCAGAACTCTTCGCCTGGTAAGATTTCCATTTCGATTTAGTCTTTCCGCATGCTATGATAGGTTTGGTTTGTTTGTTTTGCATGTTTGATTGTTGTATATGGCTGGTAGGCATGCAGGGTCCTTTGTATGTTTAAGGAACCGCATTCTACGTATCGAAGGATCATAGAATATTTATTTCTTTCATATACGAAGACGTATGGTCATGTAACTTTGGGAGACGACTATTGGGGTCATTTACATTATTCATGATTTTTGCCTATTTTTAAATGACCATTTTGCCCTTAACTGATCTTGTTTCGGCCATAACTTTTGATTGGAAAGGATTTTTGACCTGAAACCACTTCCATTAGTTCCGGATGATGGTTTACCTTTCCGTAGAGTGGTCATATGTGAAAACGGACTTATCATTTGGGAGATATGGCTGAAATAAGGATTGGAAGATGAAAAACTGCTTAACCGGGCCAAATGAGGTGATTAGTGAATGGGCCCATAACCCATTTCGGGATTAGTGTTATAAGGAGACTAAAATGAGCTAGGTTTTCATTTCATTTCAGTTTTCTAGCAACCACTTTCATTCTTAGAACCCTAATAATGGCCTCCAACATCTAGAATCACCTCTAATCACTTTCTAATCAAGTATTAGCCTAATCTATGTCAATCAAAGGGGAATAGCGCCAAAGCAAGGTTAGAACTGCTGCGTTGTCTTGGGAACAACGCCAAATAAGAGGATAGTTCAGTTTTGAAAGTTTATTTATGGCTAAGGTGAGTGATTTGCATAGTTCCTCACTAATTATGGCTAATTAAGGGTAATTAGTGATAATTAGCTATATACATGTTAAAAATCTGGAAAAATATTGATAAATTTCGAAATATTGTTTTAGGCCTCTGTTAGAAAAAGATTTGGTTAATTTGGTTAAGTTTTACTTATCCTATCATTAGTTTTGCTTAAACATGCTTAAGGGAAAATATGGGATTTTGGCTATGTTTGATCCGTTTTAACCTATCAAGTTGTCATTTTGATGTTAGTGGTCGATTCTATATGCTGCTATGACTGTATGGTATGTTTTTTGATTGATTAGAAAAGATAGATTGGTTGAAAATGTCGTCGAATAGCGTAAAACAGTCGCTGGAAAGAAGTGCAGGAAATTAGACGAACTGGATCATATTGGAGGAGCGGAGCACGAACCGAACCGTGGAGCACCATGAATCTCCGACCCGACCCAATCGTGGAGCACTACCCGATCCGAACTGCTCGTGGATGGTGGCACCGAACCGACCCGCTCACCTGGAGAGCCACACGATCCGAACCGTTAACATCTAAAAATCTCCGACCCGACCCACTCGTGGCCTACACACCACGACCCGAACCGAAGTGCCAACCATGAACCAGAAGCTCCGACCAGGATGGAAGCAAACACCTGGGAGGATGCACCCGACCCGATCCAACTGGGGAACCACTACCCGATCCGACGGAGGGGGGCGCGAACCGACCCGATGTGGGTGATCACAAACAGGACTACTTCAAGGAGCACGGTCTAAAGCAAAGTAAAGTGAAGAACCGAGCCGATCCGGAGAAGAAAAAAACCTGAGATGCAAAGGTAGTCCAAGTGGGAAGTTTGTACTCAGGATCCAGTTGGGAACCAACAAGTCAACTTCATGAGTTGGGCTTTGCTGCGGGACGTGTGCTAAGGGGTGTTATCGACGTCTATAGCTTTGATTCACCACCAAGACGGATGTTAGGCTATGTATCAGTGCAGTGGGGTAGTTATTACCCCATGGGGCAGAGTGATCGTAGCATGGCTATGAGCCAGTGCAGTGGAGTTGTTATGACTTCATGGGGCAAAGTGGACATAGCAAAGACTAGTGGCTATGGATCAGTGCAGTGGTGTCATCATGACTCCATGGGCCAGAGTGATCATAGCAAGGAATAGTGTGGTCAAAGTGGTGGATGTCGTTTGCTTTACACACTGAGTGAGAGATGTGAGGATGTTTGATTGTTTTCTTTCACTATGACATGCACACCCCCACCCCCGTATTCTTTACACCTTATGTTTAGTGGCACCTTAGAGTATTGAGCGGTATGTTGTGCTAACTCTTTGGTTGCAGGTCCAGGTTCATGTATGGTTTAGTATACCTGTTATTGTTCTGTTTTGATGCTTATCGCTCATTCCAGACTTTTGTCTAACCCAGAGTTTTATGTCTCTTCTTATTACTCTGGGTGCTCTTAAACGGTCAGACTAGAGACAAGTTAGGTGGTATGCATGGGTAGCTGTACCGAAGACGAGCAGGAGGCTCCCACGTATGATATATATAGATATTCTCCCTATGTTGTTACTGGTCACTACTTTGGGAATTAGTAGTGTACCTTTCCTTTCTTTTTCTTTAGAGACAGTTTTAAAGTTGTAATAATGATGATGTGGAACATAAGCTCTAATTGGATTTTCCGCTGCTATGATGTTTAATTTTCAGCTTATGCACTATCTCACCTGTTTTATGTCAAAGTATGTTATTATTATATTTTATTCCATGCGCTGTGAGATATTCTACAGGTTCTTTGTTAGTTCACCAGTAAGTTCTCTTCTTTTTACTTTCTTTGGCGACCGTCCCATGCTAGTTGGACATCGGCACAACGCACTTTCATGGAAAATGTCGGCTGGTGCGGGACGGGTCATCACAGAGACCGAGACTTGTTTATAATCTTTGAAGTAGAGGATCGAAGAAAGATTCAGTTAGGTGCTTGGCTATTGAAGGATGAAGCTTCATTTTGGTGGGAGGTAACCCAAGCAGGTCGTTCGATGGAAAGTTGGGATGACTTTAGACAGAGGTTTGAGATGAAATTCCTTTCCCGAGCTGAGAAGAGCATGTAGATGGAGAGGTTCTTAACACTCAAACAAGGGAACTTGACGGTTAAAGAGTATGTGAACAAATTTAACCAGTTGGAAAGATTTTGATTGGAACCGGTAGACACTCCACATAAGAAGGCTTTGCAGCTTGCTAAAGGGCCCTTCATGGGTTAGCCATGTTCCATATTCCAATGGGATCCACTTTTGAAAAGATTGTCGATATGGACCTAATGTACGAGGAATACAAGGGGGAAAAGAAGGAAGTAAAGGCTGAGGAAACAACACAAAATAAGAAGGTGTGGCCCAAGAAGAGGCAACACCAGCAGCATAAGAAGAAGAAAGGTGGGAAGCATGCCAAGTCCAAGGATAAGAGGAAATGTCACAGTTGTGGGAAAGAGGGTCACTTGATCAAAGACTGTAAAAGAAGGAAGAACACTTGCTTCAATTATAGAGAAGTCAGACATTTTGCTAGGGAATTCCCGAAGAAACAGGGATCACAGGGACAAGGTCAAAGGACAGGAATTTTTGGAGGGCAGGTGCATGCTCTCGCGACCAGTGCTCTAGATAGAGGTAGAAAAATTTCTGTGGAAGGTTTAATTTCTCTTTCAAACCATCCTATTAGAACACTTTTTGATTTTGACGCTTCACATTCATTTATATCTAGTTATGTGGTTGAATCTCTACACTTAATTACTAGTATGGTAGTGGATCCCGTAGTTGTCTCACACCCCATTGGTGGTTCGGCTCAATTATCTATGATTTGTCAGGGTTTGAGGATATCTGTGTTAGGCTTCGAGTTCGAATGTGACTCATATGTGCTCGGGTTTATGGGCTATGGGTTGATTCTCAGAATTGATTGGCTTACCACGTATGGTGCCATTATGGATTATGAGAGGAGGGTCGTTAGGCTTCTGACTTGTCATGGGAGGACCCTCGAGATTTCTTGTGACCCCCAAGGGTCTGTTATGCTTAGTTTCCTAGAGTCTCTTGATGCATCTATCGATGATCTGCAATCTGTTCTGGTAGTCCGAGATTATTCTGATGTCTTTGATGAGCTACGGTGTTTACCTCCGAGGTGCGAGAACAATTTTGGTTTATATCTAGTGGATAATGCAAAGCCATTTGCATTTCCAGTGCACCATATGGCTCCAAGGGAAAGGAGGGAGCTAAGTAAGCAAGTAGGGGAGCTACTTGAGAAAGGATTTATCAGATGAAACAAATCTGAATGGCATGCTCTAGTTGTATTTGTAACTAAGGCGGATGGTTCGCTTCGTTTGTGTATCAACTATAGAGAGTTGAATAAACTCACTAAGAAGAATAGGCACCCGCTCCTCCTGAGGATTGATAATTTATTTGATCAGCTTGTTGGTGCCATGGTATTCTCTCAGTTAGACTTGGCCATGAGGTTTCATCAGTTGAGGGTGGCTAAGGATAACATAGATAAGACTACTTTTAGGATTCCAGATGGTTTCTTTGAATGGCTAGTTATGCCTTTTGGGCTGATAGATGCACCCGCCTATTTTTTCGATCTGATGAGTAAGGTGTTTCGGGAGTTCCTAAATAAATTTGTCGTAGTCTTTATTGATGATATTTTGATCTTCTCCAAGAGCGAAGAAGAGCATGCCCAGCACTTGAGAGAAGTTTTGAAAACTCTCCGTGATCATCAGCTTAAGGCAAAGTTCTCCAAGTGCCATTTTTGGAGAAAGGAGGTGAGATTCTTAGGGCATGTAGTCTCCAAAGAAGGGACAGTTGTGGATCCCACGAAAGTAGTTGCGGTGCAAGATTGGTAGATTCCCAAAAATGCAACAGAGATGAGGAGTTTTCTTGGATTGGCAGGTTATTACAAGAAGTTCATTAAGGACTTCGCAAAGATATCAGCCACTCTCAACAGGCTGACGAAGAAGAACTTGGAATTTTCATGGTATATACATTGTGATGTTGCTTTCCAACGACTGAAGAGGGCTCTGACAACAGCCCCAGTCTTGAACTTGCCTAATGGAAGTAAAGTGTTTACAGTTTACACTGATGCATGTGGTACAGGGCTTGGTGCGGTTCTGATGCAAGAAGGGAAAGTAGTGTGTTATGGGGGTAGACAGTTGAGAGTTTATGAGAAGAACTACCCCACCCATGATCTAGAGCTAGCTACCATAGTATTCACGCTTAAGGCGTGGCGACATTATTTACTTGGAGAGAAGTTCGAGTTATACACCGATCATAAACCTCTCAAGTATCTGTTCTCACAGAAGGATCTTAATTTAAGACAACAAATGTGGATAGAGTTCTTAGCTTCTTATGATTTTGAAATCGCTTATACCCCTGGCAGGGGTAATGTGGTGGCTGACGCACTAAGCAAGCAGAGGATGGCCTTAAGTCCTCTATTTGTGGAGAGGAAGAGCTTGGAGTTCATATCAACCTTTGACTTTAGACCATCCGTCGATATTTTGCCTGATTTGTTTGCATCACTAGAAATATGACCAACTCTTATGGATCAGATAGGAGCTTCGCAGCAAGGTGACCTACAGATTTTAGACATCATAGATAAGCTCAGAAGAGGGGAGACTTCTAGTCACCACAGTCGATATACCATAGATGAAAAGGGTGGTTGCGAAAAGATGGAAGGCTTTGTGCCCCTCAAACTGGAAGCTTGATAAAGGCAGTCCTAGAAGAAGCCCACAATTCTAAATTGACCATTCATCTAGGCGGTGATAAGATGTACAGAGACATGAAGAGGGTTTTTCTTTTAGGCTGGGATGAAGAAAGATGTGGCCGAATTTGTTTCTCAATGTTTAGTTTGCCAGCAAGTTAAAGCTGATTAAAGGAAACCTGGTGGTTTACTTCATCCTTTGTACGTTCCTCAGTGGAGATGGGAGAGCGTCTCTATGGATTTCATAGATGGTTTGCCTAGATCAAAGAAAGGCAACACCAATATTTGGGTGATCGTAGATAGACTCACTAAGAGCGCTCACTTTATTCCAGTTAAGAGTAAGAGGACGTCATCATGGTTGGCAGCAATTTATGTCCGAGAGATAGTTTGTCTTCGTGGAGTACCTTCCAGCATCGTGAGTGATCGTGACCCCATCTTCACCAATGAATTTTAGAGAATCTTGCAAGAAGCATTAGGTACACAGTTGTGTTTGAGCACTGCTTATCATCCTCGGACCGATGGGCAGACGGAAAGGGTAAACAGAATTCTTGAAGATCTTTTAAGGCTATGTATCCTAGCTTCAAAGGGACTTAGGAAGAGCATCTTCCTTTAGTAGAGTTTTCCTATAACAACAGTTATTAAGCTAGCATCGGCATGGCACCCTTCAAAGCGTTGTACGGATGACCCTGTAGGTCACCAACTTGCTGGTAGGAATCTACAGAAAAATTGTTACTTGGACCCGATATGGTTAGAGAAATGTCCGAGAGGATTGACCTTATTCGATGGCGGATGAAGACAACTCAAGATAGGCAGAAATCATATGCGGACAAGAGAAGGAATGACATCGAATTCGAAGTGGGGACTTATTTTTTATCAAAGTGTCACCTCTAAGGAATGTGGTTCGCTTCGGATCAGTAGGGAAGTTGGAACCTACGTTTGTGGGGCCATTTCCCATAACCGAGAGGATTGGCCAAATGATCCATAGAGTAAAGCTTCCAAAAAATTTATCTAGTGTTCATAATGTTTTCCACGTTTCTCATCTGCGAAAGTTTTTGCATGACACCACGGAAGTTGTTGAGCCAAGTATATTAAAGGAAGTAGAAGTAGAACAGGAGGTAACAGTTAGACGAGTTTCTACCCGTATTCTTGGATCAAAAGTTAAGAAGCTATGCAATAAAGAGATCAAGCTGATAAAGGTTCAATGGGGAGATAACCCAGAGGATGCGACTTGGGAGACCGAAGACAAGATTCAGGCTTCGTACCCTTTGCTTTTCGAGGGTATGTTCTTAACTCCTTTTCCAAAATTTTATATGTGCTTGTTTCTATCATGATATCCTATCCTGAGCATTTTCGACATTTAGATAGGAATCCTATGGTTGTAAACATGTGTTTGAGACATGTTATGTTTGATGGATGCAAGTGTTTGCTAGTGGCTGCCTGTGGATGCATATACACACATATTAGGAACTAGATCGGCTCAATCACTTTCATACTACATATGGATGTGTGTGCATTTTCTTTTTTTTCTATGGACGGAAATGGATGTATTAGCATATGGATGTTGCATTTGGATGAATGAGTGTGAACACATATATAACTCACACGTTATAGTAGGATTATTTGCATACATATTGGATGCATGGCATGGGCATCATTGCATTAAGGAGGTCAATTGAATCAGTAGACCGCCTGATCTTCGCATTAGTATTGGGACATATACACACCTTTGCATATATTCACATAAGCATTAGGAATCTTCAAGGACAATGGGTGCCAGTGATTGATGGATGGGTAGATGGATGATGGATGGTAGGATATGCATTCCTCTCAACTAATAGATTTCGCGGACTAAATCCTTTCAGTAGGGGGAATGTAACACCCCGTATTTTAAAAAAAATAAAAGAGGATAAATTAAATAATAATTAATTTAATATTCTTAATTAAGGGAAATGGACTTCGCCATTGCGTTCGTCTCGAAATTCTGGTCAAGACTGACATTTGATTTGCGTAAAATAGACACCGTATGAAGAAGTTATGAGGATATTAATTTTGTATACGCGCAGAAGAATTATATATATACATATGAGTAAGAAATGAATCAGAACTTATCCAAAAAAGGGTTCAAAAATCACAATTTCGTAAGGTGGCAAATTTCCCACTCTAGGGGGTCGACCCCAGGGGTGTTGACACCCCTAGGGCTGATGTGGCTGTCAGTTTCTAGAGGCTGACAGCTATATATACGGGTCCATTTCTCTTGTTTTCTTCACTGGAATTCAGTGGAGGCCAAACGCTGCCGGTGTTTGAACTGAACTAGATCTGTTTTCTTCTGCAACTATCAACTTAATCAAATCTTTAGAGATTCGAGATCCATTCTTTTTCTAATTTCTAATCCAAACTCTGTGAGTTCTTAATTGTTTTAGATTTAAATATTTAAAAGTAAATCTGATATGACTATAGTTTGGATTTATTCATATGCCGATACTATACTGGATCCATTGTAAATTGTGAACATATGACATTCTAAATTGGTTATAAATTGGATCTATATCTCTATCTTGTCGGATCTATTGTAACTTCTGTGGCATTCTATGACGTGGATCTTAATCCTTATTTGTGTCAGATCTATTTTTAACTATTGGTTCTGAATTATGTGGACATCTAAATTATTAATCAGATATAGTTTATCACCATGTGCTTATCATATTAGATCTGAACCAGTTGGACATCTAAATTGTTAATTTAGATCTTATTATGCTTATTATGACATCATAGTTATGTTAGAATTAGTTAACTGCCACAAGTTTATCAGATTTATGCTTATATGTCCATCTTATCGCCATGCTAGTTTATGTTTATGCCAGAACAGTCACAGTTGTCATATTCCCATCACTTTTCCTTTTTTATTGTTTATGACTAGGCTATTATTTAGCCTAGGCATGTCGCGAATTATGTGAATGCGCTAGTTAGGGAACGGGGGAAAATGATTAGTATTGGCATAATTTAAATAATGTTTATATGAATTGGACATATAATTCAAAGTGGGGGAAAAAGGGGCATAATTACCTATAAAGACATAAGTGAGAATTTGGATAATAACGAAATGTCTAAGATTACAATTAGAAATTGTAACTGCACTTATGGCACGAGGTTAGGTTGCACTAGTGGTGGAAGTCTTCCCGGACTCGACCGGCATATCTAGCAACCACTAACGTTGAACCTAATGTGAGAGGCATAAGTGCACAAATACGAATCGGGCTAAGAAACGAGGTTATTCCCAACTTGTGGAAGAAGTCTTCCCGGACCCGACTGGCATATCCAACATCCACAAGTTGTAGGCCTAATGTAGGAGGTCTAGCCCATTATAAGCCACAAATGGACATGGTAATAAATTGGACAACTTAACCTAATCTAATCTATAGGGATTGAATGATTATGAACTAAAGTTGGGGTTAAGTAAAATTGGTTGGACAGTGGGTGGGTCAAGCAAATTCTGAGGGAGTGGGTACTATTTACATATAGGCCCACAAACTTAACTTGATAAGGTTATGTAATTAAAGACACCTAGTGGTATACATAATCAAATGGAAAACCTAGTGGGGGATACAAGACAAAGGGAAGAGCTTGTATCATATTGTATGGGACCCGTTTAATTCAGTAACCCGGAGTAGGTATCAAAACATGTACTCCGAACTAGGTCAGAGAAGCGGCACGCTTACTAGACTGATTGTAAGAGATCCAAACATGGAGTATGGTGTGGGCGGCGCAAATCGACCGGACTATGTGCGTGCATGAGCCTGGCAGAGGAGGATAAGACGACCGTGACACCTATAGATATGGGGCTGTGCATATCAGCGAGGGGTTTCCACTTTAGGACGTGATACATCATACGGTGGGGCCGGCACAGAGTATCTACGTGGATTAAGGAGCCGATCGATTAGGGTAGTAGTTAGGATACATTTGGACGTATGCCTAAGTCTACCACCTTATAGTGGAAGGGATCATCTCATTTTGGTTATACTAGTAATAGTGCAGAGTAATCATTAGAAGCGTATAACCCTAGCCTGTTCACCTTGTCATACTTGCCTTTTTGTAGTTATCTCTCTCTTATCCACTTTATATGCCTATCATGTTACTTTTATTTATTTACTTGCTAAAAGTAACTAGACTCGCCAGACTTTATGTATGACACTTTTTGTTTCCTCTTCTTTCTTTTGTCCTCCCTCCTCCTCCCCCCCCTCCCCCCAGGTTCTTAGGGCGGGAACACTCAAGCTTGACCGTGATTCTGCTTACTTTTGTTGGAGCTGCTGATATGTATGTCTTAAGCTCCTATCCTTGTTGCTATAGCTATATTTTGTTTTGGGGAATTTTATTTCTTTTATGTACTCTGATTTTTTTTGAAGTACAAGACAATAGCTTTTGTGTTGCAATGGGTTGTATTTCAGACATATGATGTTTTTTGTAACACCCCACGTCCATTAATGTCACTCACAAAGGGAATGCATTAACTTCCATGGAGGTTATAAGTGAATATAGAACAGAAAAATTACAACAAGACAGATAATATATAGTACTTGGAAATCTAAAACTTTATTTTATTGCAGCGGAAATTAAACATGTTTGTTACATCATAAAACCATAGATCATAACCAAGTACAATATCCATCTTCATAAAAACAAAATACATAATCCCATTACATAAATAGCCATTAAAAAGATAACAAGCTGGACTTTACTTCAACGGTCCAAGCTTTCCAAAGAGAGATGAAACAATTCAATCAAACTCCACTAGAGCTGGGCCCAACCTGAGGACCTGGAGGGGGAAAAAGGATAGAAATAGAGGGGGTCAGACATAAAGTCTGGCGAGTATGATAATTCTAACAATACTATTATCAAAATAACTAGACTAAGGCATAAGCTGGAAGACAAGTAAATGTCTATGAACTCTTAGGAAGATAAAGATAACGTTTAAGATAACGTTAAAGATAACGGTAAAGGCACACCTAATTACTAACTAATGATTACTACACTGCACCGCACATTACTACACTGCACCACACCAGTCACCTTATTGTTTGATCCCACTTGCTTCACACAGAAACTTTATAAATAGCCTTATGTACCCCTAGCTGACTACATAGGTGCCGTCTGCCCCTATCTCCACTAGGTGTACCCCACTACCCACTTTCGATCGGCTCCTTACTCGTAGATACCCGTGCTGGCCCCACAGTGGGGTGTATCACTCCCCTAAAGTAGCAACCCGATACAACTTGAGAATGCATGGCTTATACCTACACGATGCAACAACGTCTTACCTACCAGCCCGGGTCCACACACGCATATGAAACCCGTTGGACTTGCGTTGCCACCGCTCCCCGTTTTGGCCTCTTACAGTCAAACCCAGCATGCGTGTCCCGTCCTCGACTTGGGTCGAGCCCACAAAGATACGTTTGGGATACTTGTCGAAATGGGCCCCCACAAGCTACCCACCTAAGCTTGTCACTAGTATATCCCACTTAACCCTCTTAGTCATGTTCATTTACATGTGTGTTTGGTTAAGTCTTACTAATCGTATTTCACATGGCACTAAGGGCACCCCCTAGATTCCTCGTGCCACCCAAGGCACCTACTTAACCCTCATGTCCCACTTTACATGTTTATCTGGTTAAGTATTTCTTAATTGATTCAGGCCATAACCTCATAAAGACCTCTTACATTAGACTGGCATTTATGGCAGCTGGATTTGTCGGGCGGGTCCGGGCAGTCTTACACCATAAAAGAGTCTAACCTCGTGTCTTTACAACTGTTATGCTTTAGTTTAGGCCTAGGACCTCTAACATTGGGCTGACATTTGTGACCACTGGATTTGCCGGGCGGGTCCGGGCGGGTTTACGTCACAAACGAGTCCAACCTCGTGTCCTAAGCATTGATTAACACTTAAAATCTTTTACCCCAGTTTTAATAATTCCCTATTCAAATTATTAATTAAGTCAACTTTTAATGATGTCCATAATTGACTCAATTATGGCCATCCACTTATGGCATGCAAAATCATATCAATTGCACCCCAACTTTTTAATATTAAATCCTTAATATTACCCATACCCCACGTTTATACGTTCGCTTATTCAACGCATAATATAGGCTAGACTTGTATAGTCTAACACCTAGCACAAAGATAAATTATCACAACATATAGACAATTAAAATAAATCTAATCATAATAGGGGTGAAACTTGCATAAACTACACATGTTAAGGATCAAAAGGTGTCAACTTGTTAAATGTCTCAATTTACATGATATGATCATAGCCCAAATATATACATAAACTTGCATATGGGGTTTTTAGGCAACATAATGATGGTGTGAACTAGCATAGGATATCACATATGTCATAGCATAATTCTAGATGTCATAATAGATGTCTTGGTATATGTTCATAACTTTTCTAATCAATCTAACTTGCATATGTGACTTGTCATATAGATCAACATAACCCAAGCATGATGATTTAATTAATATGAACTAACTAGCATAGATGGTAACATCATGGCCTTTTTAACATGTATGATTCATCACAACTTAGCATAGAAACTTTCAACATACATAACATCATCATAGCATGATTTACAACATATAAGATATCATCATCACATAACATTGGATTTACAATATACATGATAGAAAAAGGGGTTTACAACAACATATATGATAATTCACATCATCTACTCATAATCCATTCATAACTCAACCTAATTAAAATGATAATAATCTTGTTAAGATCATCATACTCACAATTTAGAGAAGAAAAGAGAGAGTTTTGCTTTGCTTTAGGGTTGAGGGAATTAGAATTGAATTTGCTTTTCTTCTTTCTTAGTTGGCGGCGGCTCCATTGATTTCCATGGCGATGGTATGACGGTAACTATTCTATTTTAATTAGGTTTAGGGTTAGCATTAGGATGTATTTATAGGTGTAGGAAGTTATTTAGGACCATTAGATTAACCCTGAACCATGAGAACCAATCAAATGCAAAATCTGCATTTGAGCGAATCGGCCCACGGGTTGACAGCCAAACACCCTGGATTAACCCCTAGTCGACCCAGCAGAGCTCGGGTCGACCTCAAAAATGGGCCGGTTCGGTTATTCCCCTTCCCAATTCGCTGTTTTGAACTTTTTCGCATATTTATTTATATATATATATATCAATATATATATTTCTCTGCGCAACCCATTTCACTTAATTCTTTTCTAAAAATTAAGTATACTTTAATTTGTGAACTTTAATGTTATAAAATTACGGGGTGTTACATTCTCCCCTCCTTAAAGGATTTCGTCCCCGAAATCTCCAAGTCAAGAAGAATGTATATCCTACCATCTAATCGTCCATCTACTCAACCATCAAACACCAGCATCCATTGTCCTTAAAATACTTCTAATGTTTTAATGTTTATATGCACAGTGTGTATATGTCCATATCTAATGCAAAATTAGGCGGTCTACTGATTCAGTCGACCTCCTTAGTGCAATTCATGATAGTGCCATGCATCCAATATGTATGCAAAAGATTCCTAATGATACATATTAATTCTATATGCGTGCACAACCATCCACCCGAATGCAGCAACTATATGATAATACAACCATTATACATCCATTTTACTAAATACATCCATATATATGCAATATGCAATATGAAGTGACTGAGCCGATCTGGTGCCTAATAGTGTGTGTATATGCATCCACGAGCAACCACTAGCAAACACTTGCATCCACTTTGCATCCACCATACATAACATGTCTCAAACACATGTTTCAACCATAGGATTATCCTAACTAAAGGTCAAAGATACTAGCGAGAGGATATACTAAAGATAAGATAAGTACAAGCTAAGTGATAAAGGAGAAATTAAAAGACATACCCTCAAAAAGAAAAGGGTATCGTGAACGCATCTTCTCTTCTGTCTCCCAAGTAGCGTTGCTCTCATCATCTCCCCATTGCACTTTGACTAGTCTGACCTCTCGATTCCTCAACCTCTTGATCTCCGACCCAAGAATGCACGTAGGAGCTCGTCGAATTCTCGCATCACGCTCTATCTACACCTCTCTAAGAAAGCTCGGCTCTACCACTTCCGCGGTCTCGTGCAAGCACTTCCTCAAATGTGATACATGGAATACGTCGTGTACACCACTAAGTCTCTCGGGCAACTCCACTCTATACGCCATTTGCCCAATCTTCTCCTTAATAGGAAACGGTCCTATGAACCTTGGTGCTAATTTCCCAACGGACCCAAAGCGAACTACGTTTCGTAATGGAGACACTTTGACAAAGACCATGTCCCCAACTTCAAACTCGAGATCTGTCCTCCTCTTATCCGCATAAGATTTCTGCCTATCCTGTGCTGCTTTCATCCTCCTTCGAATCAAGTCGATCTTCTCCGTAGTCTCCCTAATCATATCGGGCCCAAGTAAGATCTTATCCGTAGATTCCCACCAACATGTAGGTGAACGACAAGGTCGTCCACATAGAGCTTCGAATGGTGCCATACCAATGCTGGACTGAAAGCTATTATTATATGTGAACTCCACCAATGGAAGAAGCTCTTCCCATGTACCCCCAAAGTCTAGGATACATAGCCTCAAAAGATCCTCTAGAATGCGATTCACCCTCTCGGTCTGGCCGTCCGTCTGAGGATTATATGCGGTTCCCAAACATAACTGAGTCCCTACCGCCTCTTGTAAGCTTCTCCAAAATTCGCTAGTGAAAATAAGATGGCGGTCGCTCACTATGCTAGAAGGAACACCGTGCAAACGAACTATTTCTCGAACGTATACGGAGGCTAACCATGGAGCAGTCCTCTTACTCTTCACGGGAATAAAATGGGCGCTCTTAGTAAGTCTATCTACTATAACCCAAATTCCCATATTACCCTTCCTCGATCGCGGTAATCCATCCACAAAATCCATCGAGATGCTTTCCCATTTCCATAGTGGAGCCTCCAATGGGTGAAGCAACCCACCGGGTTTCTTTTGCTCTGCTTTTACTTGTTGGCACACCAAGCATCTAGCGACATACTCGGCCACGTCTTTCTTCATGCCAGCCCAAAAGTAAACTCTCTTCATGTCTTTGTACATCTTGTCCCCGCCGGGATGAATGGTCATCTTCGAACGATGTGCTTCGTCAAGAATAGTCTTCCTTAGGTCATCGTCTTTTGGTACACAAAGTCTACTGTCCCTACGTAACCAACCCTTATCGTCTAGGGTATACCTACGGAGATGGCTTGATGACTCCCCTCCTTTGAGTTTTTCTACTAACTCAACTAACTGCGGGTCGTCTCGCTGTGCCTCGCCAATCCATCCCAAAAACGTAGGTCTGACCTCCAAGGATGCTAGCAAACCGGGTACAAAGTCAACGGAAGGTCTAAAGTCAACCATCGAAATGAATTCTAAGCTTCGCCGCTCCACAAACAAAGGACTTAAGGATAACCTTTTTCTACTTAAGGCATCCGCCACCACGTTACCCTTGCCAGGGGTATATGCTATCTCGAAGTCGTAGGATGCTAAGAACTCCATCCACCTTAACATATCTCCCTTCCCTAGAGACCACATGCCCTAAATTCCTCACTTCCTTCCTCCAAAAATGGTATCTTGGAGAACTTAGCTTTAAGCTAGTGCACTTGAAGGGTCCCTAAGCTTTCCCTAAGACATAGGGCATGCTCTTCTCTGCTTCTAGAGAAAACCAGGATATTATCCCATGTAAAATCGTCACAACTATCCATCTCTCACGCAGACCATCCTAGTCGAATTCGACATCCCCCAAGTGCAAGCCCCAAAGGCCTAAACCAATATCAGACAAACACCCAAGGGATACCTCCTTCGAATTCAGACGACCTACGTGAGATGATACTAGTAAGATGGTCAATCAATTGAGCACTTGACCGACTCTGGCCGTCCTTGCCAGTCTTGCTCCAAAACTACCGTTGATTACATAACGGGCTTTGCTTAATCTATTAAGCACATACGAAAACTTATTCCGCGCCTATGGGTAAACCCCGCGCTTTATCAACGACGTCTCCATACTCACGGACCACACAAACAGGTTCCTAATCATCGTTAGATGCGTCAGAAGATTCTAGGCAGCTAAGCATCACTGAACTCCTAGGGTCGCAAGAAATATGAGGGTTTTTCTACAACGAATCAATAGTCTAACTACCCTCCTTTCACAGTCTAGGATGGCACCTTGCTTGGCTAGCCAATCCACCGCTAGAATCAAACTACAGCCCGTGAAACCAAGGACAAAGGCGTTGCATTCAAACTCAACGCCCAAGATAAACACTCTCAAATCCCGACAAATCATAGAAAATGAGCCGAACCACCAATAGGATTTGAGACTACTAAGGGATCAGTAACAATACTAGTATCTAGGTGCAATGTTTCAACTAATGATGTAGAGATAAACGAATGCGATGCGCCCGAATCGAATAAGGTACGGACAGGATGATCAAACAGAAAAACTAAGCTTTCAACAGAAATGGTTCTACCTCGTTCTTGCAGCGGTGGGACCGCGAGAGCCTGAACTTGTCCCCTTGCCTGCCCTGGTGCTATAAGAGCCTGCACCTGTCCTCCCGAGGTAGCCTATGCCCTCTGCCCCTTCCTTGGGCAGTCCTTCACTAAATGTCCCGCATTGCCACAATGAAAACAGCCAGTCTTCTTTTTCTTTCGGCAGTCCTTGCTGAGATGGCCTGGGGTTCCACAGTTAAAGCACTTCTTCTTTCCCTTGCCATTATTGTCTTTTCCACCCTTCTTGTTTTGCTGTTGTGGTTTCTTCTGATCCCCCTTCTTCTCGGGTGCCTTATCAGCTTTAGCGCTTTTCTCCTCGTGCATGAGTGCCATGTCTACTAGCTTCTCAAAGGTGGCCCCCATAGGGATGTGGGTCATAGCCAACCCTTGCAACGGTTCATTCAAGCCATTAACGAACCTTAGAGCCTTCTTCTCCGGCGTGTTTACTAAGTCCAAACCAAACCTTGCTAGCTGATTAAATTTGTTGACATATTCTTTCACTGACGAGCTTCCTTGCTTCAATGTCAAGAACCTTTCCATATATAGATTTTCTTCCGCCCTTGAGAGAAACTTCGCCTCGAACCTACGTCTGAAATCCGCCCAAGAGTCAACAGGACGCTCCCCATTAGTGACCTCCCACCAAAACGAGGCCTCTCCCTTCATCAACCAAGCTGCTAAACGAACTCTCCTCCCTTCTTCTACTTCAAAGATTTCTAGCAATTCTTCCACCTCCTTAAGCCAATCTCTAGCTTCCACAAACGTTTCTGACCCTTGAAATGGTTTTCCACCCATAGCCTTGAATTCCTTGCACGTCTTTGCAAAAGTATCTACGCGAGGAGGAGGAGGAACGGGTGCAACTGGCGGTGGAGGAACATTGGCTGGACCTGCAGCGGCCCTAGCCTCCAATAGCCTCCTATACCATCCTGGTATCGTTACACCGTCGGGTAGATTAAGATCTTCAGCCATGCTGAAACGAAAAAGGAAGGATTCAAAATGGAGAATTCGAAAGATGGCTATTTGGGGATTATGTTTTTCATAAAAACTTCCTCTTTAAATTTCTCATTAAAACATGTTTTTGAAAACATTTCTTCCAAAAATAACTATTTTTCTAAAGTATTTTTATCTGTTCTGGTAACCTTAAGCTCTGATACCACGTGTAACACCCCACGTCCATTAATGTCACTCACAAAGGGAATGCATTAACTTCCATGGAGGTTATAAGTGAATATAGAACAGAAAAATTACAACAAGACAGATAATAAATAGTACTTGGAAATCTAAAACTTCATTTTATTGCAGCGGAAATTAAACATGTTTGTTACATCATAAAACCATAGATCATAACCAAGTACAATATCCATCTTCATAAAAACAAAATACATAATCCCATTACATAAATAGCCATTAAAAAGATAACAAGCTGGACGTTACTTCAACGGTCCAAGCTTTCCAAAGAGAGATGAAGCAATTAAATCAAACTCCACTAGAGCTGGGCCCAACCTGAGGACCTGGAGGGGGAAAAAGGATAGAAATAGAGGGGGTCGGACATAAAGTCTGGCGAGTATGATAATTCTAACAATACTATTATCAAAATAACTAGACTAAGGCATAAGCTGGAAGACAAGTAAATGTCTATGAACTCTTAGGAAGATAAAGATAACGTTTAAGATAACGTTAAAGATAACGGTAAAGGCACACCTAATTACTAACTAATGATTACTACACTGCACCGCACATTACTACACTGCACCACACCAGTCACCCTATTGTTTGATCCCACTTGCTTCACACAGAAACTTTATAAATAGCCTTACGTACCCCTAGCTGACTACATAGGTGTCGTCTACCCCTATCTCCACTAGGTGTACCCCACTACCCACTTTCGATCGGCTCCCTACTCGTAGATACCCGTGCTGGCCCCACAGTGGGGTGTATCACTCCCCTAAAGTGGCAACCCGATACAACTTGAGAATGCACGGCTTATACCTACACGATGCAACAACGTCTTACCTACCAGCCTGGGTCCACACACGCATATGAAACCCGTTGGACTGCGTTGCCACCGCTCCCCGTTTTGGCCTCTTACAGTCAAACCCAGCATGCGTGTCCCGTCCTCGATTTGGGTCGAGCTCACAAAGATACGTTTGGGATACTGGTCGAAATGGGCCCCCACAAGCTACCCACCTAAGCTTGTCACTAGTATATCCCACTTAACCCTCTTAGTCATGTTCATTTACATGTGTGTTTGGTTAAGTCTTACTAATCGTATTTCACATACCACTAAGGGCACCCCCTAGATTCCTCGTGCCACCCAAGGCACCTACTTAACCCCCATGTCCCACTTTACATGTTTATCTGGTTAAGTATTTCTTAATTGATTCAGGCCATAACCTCATAAAGACCTCTCACATTAGACTGGCATTTATGGCAGTTGGATTTGCCGGGCGGGTCCGGGCAGTCTTACACCATAAAAGAGTCTAACCTCGTGTCTTTACAACTGTTATGCTTTAGTTTAGTCCTAGGACCTCTCACATTGGGCTGACATTTGTGACCACTGGATTTGCCGGGCGAGTCCCGGCAGGTTTACGTCACAAACGAGTCCAACCTCGTGTCTTAAGCATTGATTAACACTTAAAATCTTTTACCCCACTTTTAATAATTCCCTATTCAAATTATTAAATAAGTCAACTTTTAATGATGTCCATAATTGACTAAATTATGGCCATCCACTTATGGCATGCAAAATCATATCAATTGCACCCCAACTTTTTAATATTAAATCCTTAATATTACCCCTACCCCACGTTTATACGTTCGCTTATTCAACGCATAATATAGGCTAGACTTGTATAGTCTAACACCTAGCACAAAGATAAATTATCACAACATATAGACAATTAAAATAAATCTAATCATAATAGGGGTGAAACTTGCATAAACTACACATGTTAAGGATCAAAAGGTGTCAACTTGTTAAATGTCTCAATTTACATGATATGATCATAGCCCAAATCTATACATAAACTTGCATATGAGGTTTTTAGGCAACATAATGATGGTGTGAACTAGCATAGGATATCACATATGTCATAGCATAATTCTAGATGTCATAATAGATGTCTTGGTATATGTTCATAACTTTTCTAATCAATCTAACTTGCATATGTGACTTGTCATATAGATCAACATAACCCAAACATGATGATTTAATTAATATGAACTAACTAGCATAGATGGTAACATCATGGCCTTTTTAACATGTATGATTCATCACAACTTAGCATAGAAACTTTCAACATACATAACATCATCATAGCATGATTTACAACATATAAGATATCATCACACATAACATTGGATTTACAATATACATGATAGCAAAAGGGGTTTACAACAACATATATGATAATTCACATCATCTACTCATAATACATTCATAACTCAACCTAATTAAAATGATAATAATCTTGTTAAGATCATCATACTCACAATTTAGAGAAGAAAAGAGAGAGTTTTGCTTTGCTTTAGGGTTGAGAGAATTAGAATTGAATTTGCTTTTCTTCTTTCTTAGTTGGCGGCGGCTCCATTGATTTCCATGGCGATGGTATGACGGTAACTATTCTATTTTAATTAGGTTTAGGGTTAGCATTAGGATGTATTTATAGGTGTAGGAAGTTATTTAGGACCATTAGATTAACCCTGAACCATGAGAACCAATCAAATGCAAAATCTGCATTTGAGCGAATCGGCCCACGGGTTGATAGCCAAACACCCTGGATTAACCCCTAGTCGACCCAGCGGGGCTTGGGTCGACCTCAAAAATGGGCCGGTTCGGTTATTCCCCCTCCCAATTCGCTGTTTTGAACTTTTTCGCATATTTATTTATTTAATTTTTAATATATATATATATATCAATATATATATATATTTCTCTGCGCAACCCATTTCACTTAATTCTTTTCTAAAAATTAAGTATACTTTAATTTGAGAATTTTAATGTTATAAAATTACGGGGTGTTACATTTTTGGACCACGGTATCTTATAATTAATAATAAAAAAATTCTGCTGTTATTTTATATGTCTTTCGTGTAGTATTTCCATTCTATTTACTATAACACTTCACGAAACTTAATGCATTCCCTCTATGAGTGACATTAATAGGCGTGGGGTGTCACACGTGTAAATAGAGTGAACGCTGACAAAAATAAGCACATATAATGAATATATGCATGGATTAAATGAAGGTTGAAGTAAAATAAATTTGAGACGGCCTGGAATTTCGCTCGATCTGAATCAGTCGTTAAACCGATCTAGACCGTTCGAAACCCCTGACTGTTTGAGAGCAGGACAAATCAGAACGCAAACAGAAGAACATTTCATTGTATATTACAACAATTCCATCAGATATAAGAATATACAGAGTATAAATGAATAAATTACATTCGATAAATATCAGAGATTATAATAAATTACATAGCAGCGGAAAATAATACAAAGCACAACTGAAGGTGATATACGGATACAGAGCTTTCCGGATATCATTCCAGCTGCAAACCAGGATCTGTGAATATAAATCTGCAAAACCAAAACTACTAGCTGCCCGTGCGGAAAATAGGGGCACCCAGAGTTTAGGTTAAAACAATAAACTCCAAGTCAGTCATGTGACTGGTGTGAGAACTAAAACAGTTATTTAAAACTTTACTTCAAAAGAGAGTAATTCAAGGGACCACGCCGTATGACGCGGAACGGGTTTCCTCCCAAGAATACCAGTGCATAGAATAAACAACGCAATGCTTTTTCGAAAAATGAAGCTATTATAAGACCCAGGTCCCATCACACAATGCAACGCAAGCCGGAGGATAGGGTTTTCCCTTATAACAGCCAAACATGCTTAGTACGTTTAAAACAAATCATTTGATACTATAATAAGTGTATAGTGTCAAAACAATTTCAATCATAAATATCAATCATAGGCGGCATAGCTACCATCTACTATGTCGCCATACTAGTTCTACAATTAAAACCGAATTACACGTATTGGAAATTGGATTCCGTCATGAGTCGAGGCAAGGGGCAAGCTCCTCTCCGCGTTCGAGACACTCTAGCAAATGCCTCAGGATTACGCACACTGGGTAACCCCTGGATGCTTCAGGGCCGGTCCTCACTTACGTTAGAGGATTAGTATTCCTGAACACACGTTTCCCGGTCCTTACAGACCTATAATCGAGGCGCCTCATCCAACAACCACAAAGGTGAAAAGTATATAAATGTCAGGGCTGGTAAGTCACTGACACCACCAAAGCTAGAAAGAAACGTCGTGCTCTCCCTGCAGTCTGTATCCCGTTTTTAACTCATACCGAGGTGTGAGGCTCGCGAATTCACGCTATACACAAAGCTGCCACGTAGGCCGTGCTTTGATCATCAACCACAAGACTTTGCTTTTCAACAGAAGCCTTGATCCTTGCATCTTAGCGTGCCACACAGGCAATTCATGCCATGCGACTGATGTCCATCGATATACAACCTCTGAGCTCGTACGTCTCAGAGAAGGGCATTAAGCAAAAGAATAAATTCTCCGCCGCCAAACAGATGTATATTTAATAGAAATCAATCAACACAGAATAAAATCCAGTGTCAGACACACAATCCATTTACAAGTCCGTTCTGGGTCTGAACGAAACCGGAGGCACTTTCCTCGCATATCCATCCATCTCCAAGTACGTCTGGACGATCACCAACTATTTCCATCCTCTTGGGTGTACAGCCCAATCAGGATCGTCAGTAATTACCCAAACGATGTGAAGACTTCCGGTCTTCGACCACCGTCTTCATCTTCGACTTATCGTCGAATCGGTTATTCAGAATGGGTATAAACCCGGACTTTCCGAACAACCCGCGTATTAAAAACAAATGTTACGCAAACACAACATACGCCTCATTCCAATTCATTAGTCACTAACCGCAAATTAGCAAGAGAACAATTTCCCAAACATTAACCCCGAAGGCCGAAACCAACATCAGATCAATACCCAGGAAACCATTCTTCTTAGCCAACCCACAGCTAGTTTCTAAATTCCACATTCTTAGGGAAAGGTTCCCATTAATTTTATCCAAGATAAATTCTTTAAAATTTATCCTGTAATCTTCCTTTGGATGTCATTTAAACCAAATTATGGTTTTTCCAACTAGTCGAGATTAGCGAACCGTAACGAAGTAATTATTTATTTTATTTCCCAATCCCAACCTATTCATCCGATGAAGCAAAACTGGTAATACTCCATATCTAACACCGTGGTGTTATCGGTAAAATTAATTACCATTTCACGTTCAAATCTAATTAAAGATTTAACTATCGCTTTGGAGCAAAACTGGTAATACTCCATTCTCGCTCATTTTCTAAATTTGATAATTTAGATTATCCATTCGCATTTCAATCTAATTGCAGATTTGTTAAACTCCTTTTATTGGGTTAAAGAACTAGGTGTTATTTAAAACACAGTTCACGACAAACCCAAATCACATTCTATTCATTATCGGGTTAAAGAACTAGTGTTATTTAAAACACAGTTCACGATAAACCCATTTCAAATCCAATCAAATATATTAGAAATCCCGATTATTTAAAACCCCTTTTAAATCTAATTTATTTATTTAAAAATAATTAGATTTTAAATTTAGTTCAAAACTAGTTCATTTCGATAAAAATCTATTTTTATCTTTTCAAATATGGAGTTTTTCATCCCAATTCTTCCCAAATCATTTCTTATGATTTTACATAAATTATTACTATTTTTAATAATTTTATCAAGGCCCGTACAGTCAATTTCCAACAATGGCCATCGAACTGCACTTACAGCGACCTTTTTCTAATTTGATTTGGACGTATCTCCAAATCCAACCGTTAGATTTCAAATTCCTAATATTCGTTAGAAATCCCTTTTCGATACGAACCCAACGGTTCTGGTTTTAGGAGAATCCGACGGTCGGATCTCCCGTAATGTCCGTTTGAAATAAATGGTCGAAATTTACGAACTGCCGCGGCGCGTTCTATTCAGGCCATTATATTATATATATAATATATATTTCGTCGATTTCTATTTAAAACGAATTATATAAATAGTTTTAAATTCGTTTCAAGAACCATTTCAACTTCTATTTCAATCCAAAGCAAAATTGAATTCTTCTTTAAAAATTCGTTTTAAAATTCATTTCTATTTAATTCAAATTTCAATTCAATTTGAATTCGTTTCAATTCGCTTTCTATTCAATTTGATTCAAATTTCATTTCAAAATCTTTGTATATTCAATTCATTTCGAAATCGTTATATATTCAATTCATTTCGAAATCGCTATATATTCAATTCATTTCGAAATCGTTATATATTCAATTCATTTCGAAATCGTTATATATTCAATTCATTTCGAAATCGTTATATATTCAATTACGAATGTAATCGATATAAATATCGTTCGCGTCAAAATGGCGCATCACTAATCAACACGGCTTCATATACTTCTATTTTCAAATATTCTTTTTGTCAACACACGACTAATCTCAACGAATGAGTACCGTCCATGTGTGACTATTTTTGTTAAAATACTTCGTTCAACACATGACTAATCTCAACGGATGAGTACAGTCAACACATGAACCTTTACTTTATATTGATAAAGATGTAAATTTTATTATAAAAATAATTCGTTCAACACATGACTAATCCCAACGGATGAGTATAGTCAACACATGAACCTTTATTTTATATATTGATAAAGATGTAAATTTTATTATAAAAATAATTCGTTCAACACATGACTAATCCCAACGGATGAGTATAGTCAACACATGAACCTTTATTTTATATATTGATAAAGATGTAAATTTTATTATAAAAATAATTCGTTCAACACATGACTGATCCCAACGGATGAGTACAGTCAACACATGAACCTTTATTTTATAATATTCTTTATTTTTCTAAATTGGAATGAGGCCCAATCAATTACCATATAATGTTAATTATATGGATTTTCATACATCACATGTATAAGATAGCATTGAAAAATAATCAACCATCAACCAAAGTGCACTACACTGTATAAGCATCAAATATAAATATCTAACGCTTATAACAGCCTGTCAATCAATCGATCGACATATTTAATTAATCAGGATGAGTGAACTTCATATTTCATCCCAACACCCGTGTGGGGTTTCAAACAATCAAACACAGATTTTATTTGTGCAGTTGGGCGATGTGTAAAATTTATCGACCCAATCAATGTCAGTCAAATAGGTGTACATAAACAAACCGTCCGGTTTGTAAATGAATATTTTATTTTATTCACTTCACGTTAAAAATTATATTTTTAATGATAAAACATTTTATTTCAACATATGAATTTCTATTCAGTTCATTTATTCAATAAAAATGATATTTTTATTTTTCTAACATATTTTAGAAAATTTCGGCGGCATAACGGCACTATACTAGAAACGGGACGAGGCCTAGCCTTATCCCCGGTCTAGTGAAGGCCCACGCCATTCACACATCAATCATATCAATTTCATTTCACCAAACAATTCAAATCAACCCAAAACAATCTAACTAACAACACAGCCAAACAAACAAGTCCATGGTCTGTGGACGATTGTGTCGGGTGCTACTAAGCACCGTCTGCATCCTAGTATATATATATATAACTAGAAAATAAATTGAAGAGTGAGAAATTCTCACATATAGCTATCCTAGCTCCACGGCACTTCTTTTGCAGGAAATCTTCATCGCTATCGCATCTTCGTCATCTTTGTTGCCCGTAGCCACTACATATATAAAAATCACAAATTTTTATATTTTGATGTCTTTAAAATAAAAATCACATTTTTATTTATTCACTTTCAATTTAAAAATCGTACTTTTATAATCACTTAATATATTTAAAAATCGAATTTTTTCTTTGTTATTCAATATATAAAAATCATATTTTTATAATCACTCTCTATGGATAAAAATTCTATTTCTACATTGCTACTATATAGATAAAAATTCCATTTCAAAAATATAGATTTCATCATTATAAAAATTACCACTTTATCTCAACGTATATAAAATAAAAATCAGATTTTTATTTCGCTACACATACAAAGATGATATTTTTATTTTCTCTATCCTATAAAGATTATATTTTTAATACTTTAAAAATATAAAAATCATATTTTTATTACTTCTATATAGTAAAGGTTATATTTTTAATACTTTAAAAATACAAAAATCATATTTTTACTTCTTCTACTCAATAAAAATTACGCCTTTTCTATTTTAAAGTTTAAACCTTTTTTTCTATTTCAAACTTTTAAAATAAAATCAATTTTAAAATTCCTTTTAAATCAGTTTTTAAATCTTAAAAAAAAATCAGTTTTAAAATATCCTAAAAATCAGTTTTAAAATATCCTAAAAATCAGTTTTAAAATTCTTTAAAAAAACAGTTTTTATTATCTAAAAATTCAGTTTATAATATTCTTAAAAATCAGTTTATAAATCTAATTAAAATCAGTTTAAAATGCTTTTTTAAAAAAAAACAGTATTAAATTCTTTTTAAAAAAAACAGTTTAAAACCCTAAAATAAAAATAAAATAAAATGCTTACTGTTACCTGCGAAGAAAAGGGGGGGAATGCTGCTGTCGGTGGTCATCAGAGATCCGGGGGAAGGCGCAACTAATCGGAGGTCGGCGGTGGAAGGCTGGGGTTGCGGTTTCGATTGGGGCTTTATGGGTTTTGGGCGCGGGTTCAGGCATCGCGGTGGGAAGAGGGAGCGGGAGGAGAAGGAGAAGGGGAGGGGAGGGGTCTCCGGTTGAGGCGCGGCGGCGGCGCCGCTGGGGGGGGGGCGCGCGAGGTGGCGGCGGCGGCGGTGAGGTCAGATCGAGGGGCGACGATAAGCAATCGGGGTTTTTTCTCTTTTTTTTTTATTTCTGTTCGATTTTAAAAAGGGGGGGCAGAGTATAGAGATATAGGAGAGGAGGGATTTAATTTTTTTTATTTATTTATTTTATTTACAAAAATGTTGACTTTTACATACGACCTCTAAACGAGGCCCACCGCCTGTCGTCCATAGCGTTTTACCCCCATTCCGAACACAATGGGATATGCCACGCAAGCTGATTCGATCGTTTCGATCAGTTTCCGTTAAATTTACATTTAAATCACTATATTGAATTTAAACGCGCATTTCAAATTACCGGGGTCACATACTAACTCTAAAAATTCTCGAAAAATATTTTTTAGCTTCGTATTGACGATACGGTCCTAACAAAACTAGTTTCGTCGAATTCTGAGACCGTTGGAAAAATGGCCAATTTCCAGTCGATTAAAATCAACTAAAATGGTCAAAACACGTTTTCCTTTGCCACGCTCACATATTGATTCGAAAAATTATGAGATTTGAAATCTAGCAATAACTTTACACTGCGGATCCAACAAAAGTGGTTTCGTCGAAATCCGAGGTCGTTTGCAAAAATGTCCATTTTTTAAGGGCCTGAATTCCATAGCGACTATTCAGAATTTTCAACTGGACATATCTTAACATTTATAAAGTGAAATCTCAGTTTGTTAACTTCGTTGGAAAGATATCGTCAATTAGATCCTAATGTTTTTGGTTTCACTAAAATCCGGATTGTTTTGCACCCGGTACATTCAATTGAAGTTTGAAATCGAATTATCGAACTACCGCGCCATTTTCAATTCTATTTATAATTATATATAAATATTTATATTCTAACGACGACGTATATAATATATACGTTCTAATTCCATTCAAAATAAATTTCTCGTCGATTTTATTTAAAATAATCTATTTTAAATATAGAAAATTCGCTGTAATTGCCAAAATAAAAATTTCAAACTGGCTCAGATTTTGCGGGTTATTACAATCTCCCCCACTTAAAACTTTTCGTCCCCGAAAAGGAACAAAGTCGAAAGTGGTTTGATTATTCCACTCTACGCTCGATCAGGCTTCCATTCTCCAACTCTTTAGTTTCTGAGAATTTTCAAAATTCCAAAAATTTGGCTAACACCCTAAATTTTTGAAAAATTTCGCCATAACCTCCCCTGCACCGGGAGCATCGGGGAATTTCAAATAGCTTCCCCGGTCCTTCAGATCTCAAAAAGAAAAAGAAAAAGCCAAGCGGCTAGCCAATAGGCTCATAAAATCATCATCACCCAAACAAAACAGGAAATTATGTAGTAAACATGTACCTATTTGTCGGGCAAACAAATTTTATTCTCTGCTCTAGCCTCCTTGCTATGACCTGTTCAATGTAAGTATATATATATGCAAGCAAATACGACCGATTTTCAATACAGTTCAATATTTGGTTATATTAGGCATAATGGTTCAAAATTAGCAAACAAATGAACAAACAACACAAACATCAATCAATTAGTGAATTAGAGTTTCAAATTGATAATTTGATACATATACAAAAAATCATGTTTTTGATGCCAATTCACATCAATGTGTTCTAGCTATATTATTTTGGTTCTCACACCAGTCGAATGGAAATATATCGATATCACACCTTCGTTACTCGAACATGAATACTAATGACGACTAGTCAATCATCAGAATCATCTTCGGGCCACTAGATTATGATTCCATATCTATCCAATATATTAAAACTTCGAATATACGTTCATGACGCGTATACGCGAAATCTTTATATACTCGATTGTCCATATTCAAAATAAATAAATAGTCAAATATGTTTTAAAATGGTTTAAATTTCAAAACAAAATGGTTTTCAATTGAAAAATATACTCTTCACACTCGTTCTAGGATACTACTGATCCTATCTCTAACGAGTCATTCTAATTGGATATTACTAATCCAATATCTGATGAATTCTTTCGTATGGTTCTAATGTGTCTTGTTCTCGAGCTCTGTAAACCAAAGCTCTGATACCAAATGAGACGGCCTGGAATTTCGCTCGATCTGAATCAGTCGTTAAACCGATCTAGACCGTTCGAAACCCCTGACTGTTTGAGAGCAGGACAAATCAGAACGCAAACAGAAGAACATTTCATTGTATATTACAACAATTCCATCAGATATAAGAATATACAGAGTATAAATGAATAAATTACATTCGATAAATATCAGAGATTATAATAAATTACATAGCAGCGGAAAATAATACAAAGCACAACTGAAGGTGATATACGGATACAGAGCTTTCCGGATATCATTCCAGCTGCAAACCAGGATCTGTGAATATAAATCTGCAAAACCAAAACTACTAGCTGCCCGTGCGGAAAATAGGGGCACCCAGAGTTTAGGTTAAAACAATAAACTCCAAGTCAGACATGTGACTGGTGTGAGAACTAAAACAGTTATTTAAAACTTTACTTCAAAAGAGAGTAATTCAAGGGACCACGCCGTATGACGCGGAACGGGTTTCCTCCCAAGAATACCAGTGCATAGAATAAACAACGCAATGCTTTTTCGAAAAATGAAGCTATTATAAGACCCAGGTCCCATCACACAATGCAACGCAAGCCGGAGGATAGGGTTTTCCCTTATAACAGCCAAACATGCTTAGTACGTTTAAAACAAATCATTTGATACTATAATAAGTGTATAGTGTCAAAACAATTTCAATCATAAATATCAATCATAGGCGGCATAGCTACCATCTACTATGTCGCCATACTAGTTCTACAATTAAAACCGAATTACACGTATTGGAAATTGGATTCCGTCATGAGTCGAGGCAAGGGGCAAGCTCCTCTCCGCGTTCAAGACACTCTAGCAAATGCCTCAGGATTACGCACACTGGGTAACCCCTGGATGCTTCAGGGCCGGTCCTCACTTACGTTAGAGGATTAGTATTCCTGAACACACGTTTCCCGGTCCTTACAGACCTATAATCGAGGCGCCTCATCCAACAACCACAAAGGTGAAAAGTATATAAATGTCAGGGCTGGTAAGTCACTGACACCACCAAAGCTAGAAAGAAACGTCGTGCTCTCCCTGCAGTCCGTATCCCGTTTTTAACTCATACCGAGGTGTGAGGCTCGCGAATTCACGCTATACACAAAGCTGCCACGTAGGCCGTGCTTTGATCATCAACCACAAGCCTTTGCTTTTCAACAGAAGCCTTGATCCTTGCATCTTAGCGTGCCACACAGGCAATTCATGCCATGCGACTGATGTCCATCGATATACAACCTCTGAGCTCGTACGTCTCAGAGAAGGGCGTTAAGCAAAAGAATAAATTCTCCGCCGCTAAACAGATGTATATTTAATAGAAATCAATCAACACAGAATAAAATCCAGTGTCAGACACACAATCCATTTACAAGTCCGTTCTGGGTCTGAACGAAACCGGAGGCACTTTCCTCGCATATCCATCCATCTCCAAGTACGTCTGGACGACCACCAACTATTTCCATCCTCTTGGGTGTACAGCCCAATCAGGATCGTCAGTAATTACCCAAACGATGTGAAGACTTCCGGTCTTCGACCACCGTCTTCATCTTCGACTTATCGTCGAATCGGTTATTCAGAATGGGTATAAACCCGGACTTTCCGAACAACCCGCGTATTAAAAACAAATGTTACGCAAACACAACATACGTCTCATTCCAATTCATTAGTCACTAACCGCAAATTAGCAAGAGAACAATTTCCCAAACATTAACCCCGAAGGCCGAAACCAACATCAGATCAATACCCAGGAAACCATTCTTCTTAGCCAACCCACAGCTAGTTTCTAAATTCCACATTCTTAGGGAAAGGTTCCCATTAATTTTATCCAAGATAAATTCTTTAAAATTTATCCTGTAATCTTCCTTTGGATGTCATTTAAACCAAATTATGGTTTTTCCAACTAGTCGAGATTAGCGAACCGTAACGAAGTAATTATTTATTTTATTTCCCAATCCCAACCTATTCATCCGATGAAGCAAAACTGGTAATACTCCATATCTAACACCGTGGTGTTATCGGTAAAATTAATTACCATTTCACGTTCAAATCTAATTAAAGATTTAACTATCGCTTTGGAGCAAAACTGGTAATACTCCATTCTCGCTCATTTTCTAAATTTGATAATTTAGATTATCCATTCGCATTTCAATCTAATTGCAGATTTGTTAAACTCCTTTTATTGGGTTAAAGAACTAGGTGTTATTTAAAACACAGTTCACGACAAACCCAAATCACATTCTATTCATTATCGGGTTAAAGAACTAGTGTTATTTAAAACACAGTTCACGATAAACCCATTTCAAATCCAATCAAATATATTAGAAATCCCGATTATTTAAAACCCCTTTTAAATCTAATTTATTTATTTAAAAATAATTAGATTTTAAATTTAGTTCAAAACTAGTTCATTTCGATAAAAATCTATTTTTATCTTTTCAAATATGGAGTTTTTCATCCCAATTCTTCCCAAATCATTTCTTATGATTTTACATAAATTATTACTATTTTTAATAATTTTATCAAGGCCCGTACAGTCGATTTCCAACAATGGCCATCGAACTGCACTTACAGCGACCTTTTTCTAATTTGATTTGGACGTATCTCCAAATCCAACCGTTAGATTTCAAATTCCTAATATTCGTTAGAAATCCCTTTTCGATACGAACCCAACGGTTCCGGTTTTAGGAGAATCCGACGGTCGGATCTCCCGTAATGTCCGTTTGAAATAAATGGTCGAAATTTACGAACTGCCGCGGCGCGGCGCGTTCTATTCAGGCCATTATATTATATATATAATATATATAATATACATTTCGTCGATTTCTATTTAAAACGAATTATATAAATAGTTTTAAATTCGTTTCAAGAACCATTTCAACTTCTATTTCAATCCAAAGCAAAATTGAATTCTTCTTTAAAAATTCGTTTTAAAATTCATTTCTATTTAATTCAAATTTCAATTCAATTTGAATTCGTTTCAATTCGCTTTTTATTCAATTTGATTCAAATTTCATTTCAAAATCTTTGTATATTCAATTCATTTCGAAATCGTTATATATTCAATTCATTTCGAAATCGCTATATATTCAATTCATTTCGAAATCGTTATATATTCAATTCATTTCGAAATCGTTATATATTCAATTCATTTCGAAATCGTTATATATTCAATTACGAATGTAATCGATATAAATATCGTTCGCGTCAAAATGGCGCATCACTAATCAACACGGCTTCATATACTTCTATTTTCAAATATTCTTTTTGTCAACACACGACTAATCTCAACGAATGAGTACCGTCCATGTGTGACTATTTTTGTTAAAATACTTCGTTCAACACATGACTAATCTCAACGGATGAGTACAGTCAACACATGAACCTTTACTTTATATTGATAAAGATGTAAATTTTATTATAAAAATAATTCGTTCAACACATGACTTATCCCAACGGATGAGTATAGTCAACACATGAACCTTTATTTTATATATTGATAAAGATGTAAATTTTATTATAAAAATAATTCGTTCAACACATGACTAATCCCAACGGATGAGTATAGTCAACACATGAACCTTTATTTTATATATTGATAAAGATGTAAATTTTATTATAAAAATAATTCGTTCAACACATGACTGATCCCAACGGATGAGTACAGTCAACACATGAACCTTTATTTTATAATATTCTTTATTTTTCTAAATTGGAATGAGGCCCAATCAATTACCATATAATGTTAATTATATGGATTTTCATACATCACATGTATAAGATAGCATTGAAAAATAATCAACCATCAACCAAAGTGCACTACACTGTATAAGCATCAAATATAAATATCTAACGCTTATAACAGCCTGTCAATCAATCGATCGACATATTTAATTAATCAGGATGAGTGAACTTCATATTTCATCCCAACACCCGTGTGGGGTTTCAAACAATCAAACACAGATTTTATTTGTGCAGTTGGGCGATGTGTAAAATTTATCGACCCAATCAATGTCAGTCAAATAGGTGTACATAAACAAACCGTCCGGTTTGTAAATGAATATTTTATTTTATTCACTTCACGTTAAAAATTATATTTTTAACGATAAAACATTTTATTTCAACATATGAATTTCTATTCAGTTCATTTATTCAATAAAAATGATATTTTTATTTTTCTAACATATTTTAGAAAATTTCGGCGGCATAACGGCACTATACTAGAAACGGGACGAGGCCTAGCCTTATCCCCGGTCTAGTGAAGGCCCACGCCATTCACACATCAATCATATCAATTTCATTTCACCAAACAATTCAAATCAACCCAAAACAATCTAACTAACAACACAGCCAAACAAACAAGTCCATGGTCTGTGGACGATTGTGTCGGGTGCTACTAAGCACCGTCTGCATCCTAGTATATATATATATAACTAGAAAATAAATTGAAGAGTGAGAAATTCTCACATATAGCTATCCTAGCTCCACGGCACTTCTTTTGCAGGAAATCTTCATCGCTATCGCATCTTCGTCATCTTTGTTGCCCGTAGCCACTACATATATAAAAATCACACATTTTTATATTTTGATGTCTTTAAAATAAAAATCACATTTTTATATATTCACTTTCAATTTAAAAATCGTACTTTTATAATCACTTAATATATTTAAAAATCGAATTTTTTCTTTGTTATTCAATATATAAAAATCATATTTTTATAATCACTCTCTATGGATAAAAATTCTATTTCTACATTGCTACTATATAGATAAAAATTCCATTTCAAAAATATAGATTTCATCATTATAAAAATTACCACTTTATCTCAACGTATATAAAATAAAAATCATATTTTTATTTCGCTACACATACAAAGATGATATTTTTATTTTCTCTATCCTATAAAGATTATATTTTTAATACTTTAAAAATATAAAAATCATATTTTTATTACTTCTATATAGTAAAGGTTATATTTTTAATACTTTAAAAATACAAAAATCATATTTTTACTTCTTCTACTCAATAAAAATTACGCCTTTTCTATTTTAAAGTTTAAACCTTTTTTTCTATTTCAAACTTTTAAAATAAAATCAATTTTAAAATTCCTTTTAAATCAGTTTTTAAATCTTAAAAAAAATCAGTTTTAAAATATCCTAAAAATCAGTTTTAAAATTCTTTAAAAAAACAGTTTTTATTATCTAAAAATTCAGTTTATAATATTCTTAAAAATCAGTTTATAAATCTAATTAAAATCAGTTTAAAATGCTTTTTTAAAAAAAACAGTATTAAATTCTTTTAAAAAAAAACAGTTTAAAACCCTAAAATAAAAATAAAATAAAATGCTTACTGTTACCTGCGAAGAAAAGGGGGGGAATGCTGCTGTCGGTGGTCATCAGAGATCCGGGGGAAGGCGCAACTAATCGGAGGTCGGCGGTGGAAGGCTGGGGTTGCGGTTTCGATTGGGGCTTTGTGGGTTTTGGGCGCGGGTTCAGGCATCGCGGTGGGAAGAGGGAGCGGGAGGAGAAGGAGAAGGGGAGGGGAGGGGTCTCCGGTTGAGGCGCGGCGGCGGCGCCGTTGGGGGGGGGCGCGCGAGGTGGCGGCGGCGGCGGTGAGGTCAGATCGAGGGGCGACGATAAGCAATCGGGGTTTTTTCTCTTTTTTTTTTTATTTCTGTTCGATTTTAAAAAGGGGGGGGGGCCAGAGTATAGAGATATAGGAGAGGAGGGATTTAATTTTTTTTTTATTATTTATTTTATTTACAAAAATGTTGACTTTTACATACGACCTCTAAACGAGGCCCACCGCCTGTCGTCCATAGCGTTTTACCCCCATTCCGAACACAATGGGATATGCCACGCAAGCTGATTCGATCGTTTCGATCAGTTTCCGTTAAATTTACATTTAAATCACTATATTGAATTTAAACGCGCATTTCAAATTACCGGGGTCACATACTAACTCTAAAAATTCTCGAAAAATATTTTCTAGCTTCGTATTGACGATACGGTCCTAACAAAACTAGTTTCGTCGAATTCTGAGACCGTTGGAAAAATGGCCAATTTCCAGTCGATTAAAATCAACTGAAATGGTCAAAACACGTTTTCCTTTGCCACGCTCACATATTGATTCGAAAAATTATGAAATTTGAAATCTAGCAATAACTTTACACTGCGGATCCAACAAAAGTGGTTTCGTCGAAATCCGAGGTCGTTTGCAAAAATGTCCATTTTTTAAGGGCCTGAATTCCATAACGACTATTCAGAATTTTCAACTGGACATATCTTAACATTTATAAAGTGAAATCTCAGTTTGTTAACTTCGTTGGAAAGATATCGTCAATTAGATCCTAATGTTTTTGGTTTCACTAAAATCCGGATTGTTTTGCACCCGGTACATTCAATTGAAGTTTGAAATCGAATTATCGAACTACCGCGCCATTTTCAATTCTATTTATAATTATATATAAATATTTATATTCTAACGACGACGTATATAATATATACGTTCTAATTCCATTCAAAATAAATTTCTCGTCGATTTTATTTAAAATAATCTATTTTAAATATAGAAAATTCGCTGTAATTGCCAAAATAAAAATTTCAAACTGGCTCAGATTTTGCGGGTTATTACAAAATTTGTATAAGATAAACAACAAGTAAATAATAAGAATGCAAAAAATTTCATTTATTTGTATGTAGCAATTGATTTTTGTTAATAAATTTGGTTCCATTCATGCCTTGTTACTATTGTACCATGCTTGCTTAGTTAATTGTCATTTATGCCTTGTATTTGTCATTTATGTTATATATTTTAAGCTTAATGTATATACACTATCCTCACTTGTTTGATAAGTATTTTAGTAGTTTTCAATGGTGTGCTTCAATTTGGAGCTTGTTTTTGCACCCAATTGCTAAAATATACGAAAATTTGTTTCAAACGCTAATAAAAGGTATGTATTTCAGATTCATAATTGGGTTTATATTTGTTGTTTCCCCTGATTAGGGATGCCTCATCGTATATATGAGATGTATATTTTGTGTTTTTGTTGTTTTTGTGTACGGGAGATTTTCCCGATCGAACCATGCTGGGGAGATGCTGCCGAAATATTCCGTAAATCTGGGCATTAGGATTTATTTTTTTAAAGTTAAAAAGTTTTTTTTACAAATTTTAAAACTATGTATGAACTTATGAAATAAATAAATTGTTACATACATAGGTATAATCTTAACAACTTTCCTTTTCGAGGATGAAAAGCCTTAAGGGGGGAGATTGCAACGATCCGGTTTTCCCAATGTTTCAAAATATGTAGAGGTTAAATATTTGTTTTGAAATTAACTTATATTAAGAAATTATTTATAATTTCAGATCTAGTCTATTTTAAACTTGGTTTTGAATTAGTTTTATATGTGTAAATTTAAAATTTTAATATTTGAATCTAATTTGTTTTGTTAAATGTAAATGTTGACAATATTTCAAAACCAATTTGAAATAAATTATTAGCGAAATTATAAATTTTGATTTTTAATTTTAACTTGAGAAATTTAAATTAATTAGATTTGAATTTGGTATGTATAAATATCCTATTATTGTTTATATATATATACTAGTATTGTTTGTGTTGTATAGTACTTGAAATTTATTTATTTATTTTATTTGAGAATCTATAAATTTGATATTTAAATTTAGTTTGAGATTTGTTTTAATTTGTGTAGATTTAAATTTGTTTTAATAATAATAACAAATAAGAATTGTATTTGGGAATAGATTGTTGACACTTGTATTGTTAGTGTATGCTGAGATTGTTGACGCTTGTTAATTTTGTACTAAAAAGTTGCAACTGTTCCTTGTTTAACTATGTCATGTACACTTTTGTTACCATTCCTTATTTTCATTTCATCCCCTTCTTTCTTGGTTTTTCATTTTTTTCTATACCTCAGCAAAATTTGGTTTATCACTAAAAATAAATCATTCCTCAAATTTATCCATAGCCATCGATCGATCCTCCAAATTCCAATCGCTGCCACCATCAGCCTTCGCCCACCATATCCATCGCGCTACCCTCCTCGGCCCTGACAAACCTCGCTCCCTCAAGCCGCGCCACCTTAGACCAAAGCCTTCTCTACCATTAGCCGTTGAGCCACCGCGCTACTCGAAGCCATTCCACGAACCACCGCGTTGCTACCTGAACCCCGTAGCCATCTCACGGAACCACCGCTGCTCTAGTCAAGTCACCACTATTCGAGCAACCAAGCGTTGCACTGAATACCATGACCTTGCGTCGCCTTCGAAGTCATCACATTCTGTTCATCCACCTTTGTTCGCTGTAGAGGTGAGTTCGTTACTCACGATTTAACATTTTTTTTCAAGAATGATAACTTCAGTTGGGTGCGTTGTTGGTTTTCCAATGGTTGGTGTTTGAGGTTGTTCGTTTTTATGCACTATATTCATTCCATGTGTGCTGTTGGAATTGTGTTTACACCTTTAATTTTGCGACAGTAAGCACAAACCATGGTTTGCATGCTTTCCTAGTAAACCAAAGATTGTTTTTTATCTATAATTGTGGTGGCTTCTGGATATGAGAAACACTGTAATATATCATTTTCCTTTGGTACTTACTGTCACCATTTTGAGGTTCCATGTATATTGGTTCTTACTCAAACCTGCCTCTCTGAGTCCATTAGCTAAGGAAAGATTATCATTAGAAACTTGAACACTTTGGTTCATAGTTTAATTCACATTTTTGTAAGCCTGAACATGTGTATATATTTGTTTAAACCTAAAAATCATATTGTTGCTTCAACATATTTAGCACATGAAAATTCTATATTAAGCTATACTAGTATGGGTATATATGTAGATATATAAGCAGTTTTGTTATGGATTTAATTTACTTGAACCAGGAATGAAACTTGTACATCCGTTACTTGTATTGGTTGACCTGAAACCTGAAGTTTAACGTGTGGTTGAATTTGTTTACTTGGTACACTAAAAAGGATTATAGCAAGTCTCATGCAGGTGTTGACTGAGATGCATTTTTGCATATTTTTTTGTTATGCTGCATGGGTGCAAGGGCGGACCTAGGAATTAACACTATAGTGGGCTAATTTATATTGAAACAAAATTTCGGATTGAAACACAAAAATTCAGCCTTCTTAAAAGAACCTGCACCAGTTGCAATTTTGCTCTTATTGATTAACCACAAAGAAATACCCAAATATCTTGACTCTAAGGCTACACCTAATTATTGACAGTAATGAAAATTTCAAACCAAAAAATTAGGGTTTTTCCTTTTAAATAATCAATTCCAATCAAATAACTTGAAAGCAAATAAAATAATCACCTGAACTGATCTAGGTATTGAGCTAATTGACTGAATTGGAGAATCACCGAAAGCAGACCGAATGGGTTGTTTTTTTGTGGTGCAGGAGAACATAAGTCTGGAGGAGAGGGAAGCGGCTTGAAAGAATAATACGTTCTTTTTGGTTTTGCCTTCGTTGTTCTTCCTTCTAGGTGACCGGCTGAGTCAACTTTTTTTTTTCAAACGTTGTGCTGTTTTGGTGCTATTGAGCTGAGGTATTTTTTTTTAATGTTAGGCTGCTTTCTGCATTGGGCTATAGCCCAACTGAGTCAGGGGCTAGTTCCGCCATTGCATGGGTGTGTGGTGCTGAGAACTTGCGTGTGTAGTCCAATGCATGCATGTGTATTAAGTGTTTTGATGAACTTGAGTCTCAGCTCTTAAAGCTTGGAAGCCTAAAAAAACTATTTCTACCACCATCATCTAACAGTAGTATTTAGAAGAACTATGTTTGGTCCTGAAATATGTCCATTACATTGTTGTTCATGGCTTGGAGTAGCAAGCAGTTTTCCTGAACATGCTTCTGCTATTATATCTGAAGAGGGTGTTTTATGTTGATGTTTGTTAAACTGAAATATTTTATGATTCTTGTTATGTTTAACTATTATACTTTAGTATATTATTGAAGTTGACTTTACATGAATACAACCTAACCTGGGTTTTTGTTTTTCTCGGGTCAGGGTCAGACCTGAGTAATTACAACATAGATTTGAAGCTGACGACGATAAGAATTCGTGAAGACGCTCCGTTACTGTTAACTTGTTCCGCCGTAAGATTTTAAAATTTGTATAGTTCGGAATATTGCACTTGTAGCTTCCGCTATATTTATAAATATTGTACTCTGATATTTGTTATAAAAATGTTTTCCGCTGATAAATATTGTTTAAAAATCTACCTGTGATTCTGTGATTTGTTATTTTTAATCCTATAAGCATTAACGATTTACCGTTTTGAGCGTCTTGAGTTGGTTTAATTACCAATTCGAGACGTTAAAAACAACAGGCCATTACTAAAGTCTTCAGAAGGAAATATTAATTTATATATTTTCCAATTATAAGAATTTTAAAGAGTAAACTCAACCATCTATGGAATAGTTTTTTAAATTTGTTTTCTCTAACCAAGTATTTTTTTTCATATATTAAAAATACACATTTTGCACCCTTCGAGAAGGCATGAATATGATTAAACAATGCCGTAAACCTCGTGGTATGGGACACGAAGTTATATGAGATCGGTTAGTTTAAGAATTGTTGATCGAAGTAAATTGTTAATTCCCACGTGAAATAGACAAACTTATGGTGAATAAATGAGTGAAACAAGCAGTATGGGACAAATTGCTTTCACTTTTTGAGTTACTATTTGGACGTTTATGATACATTCCGGTGTTATCGCCAGTACATGCTTCGAAGTGAAGCTAGACTCAAGGGATTCTTATATGCATATTCTCTTAACTGATATGGTCAAGTACATGCCTCGGTCGTGGAGAAGCTACACTCGACCGAGTTGTTTCATAGTAAAGTTATACTTGACCGAGGCTGGTTGTAGTGAAGTCGTACTTGACTGAGGCGAGTTCTAATAAATACATTAAACCGAATGGGTCATCTGGTGTTTATACTCGACCGAGATGGGTCATAGCAATATTACACTCGACCGAGGCGGGACGTAGTGAAGCTGTACTCGACCGAGATGGGTCGATGTAAAGCCTACTCGATTAAGGTGGATCATAGTAAAATTAAATTTGATCACGACGGGTCATATTGGTGTTATACTCCATTAAGACAGATTGCAGTAGTGGATACATATATTGCATTTAGCAAATAGTTTTCTCTTGTTGATACTAGTGCAATTTAGTGTTTGGGTCCATTTTATGATGTTTTGTTATTTTAATGGTCATTTGATATTTTGGATCCAATTTTATGATTGCTGTCGATTTATAGCCTTAGATCTATTTCGATGCTATTTAAAATGGTTATCACTTTCAATTGGATAAACTCATATACGAGTTTATAAGTTGCCTTTTGATGGAAATGAATACTTCCTTGTGAATATTTGTGTTGTCCTTCGTATTTCATTAGCTTACGTGTTTTGTCTTCTTTCTCCATTTAATTTAAACGTCAATTTATTACACAATCTGTGTAAGAATCTTTTTAAGGCTCATAATTGAAAACGTTTACCATTATTCTTTAATTAAGGAATTCATCTTTTTTTTTTACTTAAAGTTTAAAATTATAGTTTATCTAATAGAAGAAACAATAGTTTTTCTCTAATTCCTCAAAACATGTATTTTCTCAACAACCATATTTCAAATTTTCCTTCTTGAATGGAATTATTATGCAATTGAAGTCTATAATTGAAATGTCAAAATTCCCTTTTTTCAAAATAATTTAATATTGTGTCGAAAAATCACTTTATAGTTTTCTTAACACTTCTAATTTTTTCGTCTAAACCTTCCGACACACTACTCTAAGAAAGTCTATTTCTATTATTACATCCTTTCTTCCGTGTTCTTAAATTTTCAATTCTTGACATTCCTAATTGCTACCACTATAAATGTCCTCCATGCCATTTTAACCATTAAACAACACTCATTCTTATAGACATTAAAAAATTGAATATTTATACCTTCGCACAAATGGATTAAATTACTTCCTCAATACTTCTGATTCTGATATCCTTTTTCTTTTCGACCATTTAGTGCTCTTTCAAATTTCAAAATTCCATTAATTACTCATGTGGAAGCTTATCCTATTTAATAAAAGGTATTCTTCCTCTTTTTCCTGAAACCTTCACATATTTAGGTTATGGACGTTAATTTGTCCCATTCCAAATCCCTATTACTTATTTTTCCCGTATTTTTCCATAAATTATAATTAAATCATAAATTTATCTCCATTAACTGTCTAATAAATTAGGGAGTTTCTTTCCACTTTCCAAATTTTTAGTTATTACATCCCATAGGTTGTTATAGGCTTCAAAATCGGTAACGGAACTACTAAATCACTGCATGGCTTCTAGGAGTTTTCTAGAAATTAAGGTTAATCCTTTCCTAAAAGGACTTGTAGACAATATTGTCTAAAGATATACATACTTTAAATATATATAGATATATATATATACACACACACACACACTCTTACATATATTAAAACTTTTCAACATCCTTTTACAAAATAACAAGTACGCCTCTCACACGTATATATTTCCCCATAAATGGTTAACCTAGGCTCTAATACCAAATGTAACCATCTGCCCGGAATGGGCCTAAATTTCGACCAAAAACGGCCAATCGAAACTTTGAGCCATTATAAATGGAATGTTGATTCCTATAAGGAAATAGTATAACAGATATAACAAAGCATACTAAAGTGAAATCAGAATCTCACGTAGAGGAAGGGATAAAGTATAATAACTTAAAATAGATGTACCTTTAATTAAAACCATCATAAATATCAGTTACAGCGAGTCTCATGCAATAATAGATACATAAACATTAAGTATCCCTATGTAATAATACCGCCATAAAGCCTAATAGCTACAGATCCTTCATCATTAGGCTCCATCTCCAAGGTATCAACGATCTGAGCATTACCACTTATGGTCCTGTTTATATGTTAAGAAGAGGGACGTCAGAATATAAAGTTCAAGTGAATGAAAATAACATGTGTTTAAAGGCTATACTCTATATTTGGCAGGTTAAATACTTCAAAGTGTCTATGTAAACACACAAGTATACACAAACAAAGGTATATTCTAATTAATGAGGTGGAAATCCAAATCAGTCGCTTAAGACCCTATGGAGGATCCTAGCTACTTAAGACCCCATCCTATCATGTCAACGCTATACACACACACTCTCAATAGAAATATAAGAAGTAGTATCTCACCGCTTAATACTGGTTTAGGGTAGGCCCACACACAACCATTTAATGCCCCTCTGGCGGACTCCCCGTGTTACTACTAAACTGATATTGCAGTAATAAACCTATGCCACTTAAGACTTCCCTTGGACGGTGGTTAATAATTTCAAGCAACGTCCAACATATACCTAACCCCTCCTTAGGTTGGCCCTCACATAGCTCCTAGAGGAAGTGGACATTCTGGTGAACTACCCTACTTCGTTATTGCCATGACTAAACCACTTTAGAGAAGAAGGATCCATAGATCACTTCGAATCTAATAAGGGAGGTTCCCATGACTTTAGCCCAAACCAAATAGTAAACCTTAGGAACGGGCCTAGTCCTAACCATTTAAGACCCAAACTAAATAAGAAGAAAGTTAGCCACTTAAGACCTTCACAAGGCGGGTAATAAGCCAACCTACACACACATACATAATATATACACACACATAAATACATACACACTAGACCTCTCACATTAAATCGGCTACTTGTAGAAGCTGGATTTGCTGGATGGTTCCAGGAAGAATTCTACTACAAGCGAGCTTAACCTCGTGTCACTGTGTACTAAATTTAATGGCCCATGAACCCAGAATTATCACATTAGTCATACTCACTTGCGGTTGCTAGATTTGTTGATCGGTTCCGAGGAGACTTCTACAACAAATGATGACTAAACTAGTGTCTGTGTGCCATTATTTAATATATATATAAGCCGTTTATACATACATGAGAAAATGATTCTTATGGGGGCATTTAAAATTCAAATCCTATCCTAACGTTTTATTATGCAATTATTACATTTATTTACGTTGATTATGCTATATAAATATATGATTTAATAATCGATATAAACGTTAATTATCATTCAAATTATAAAATGTTCTAACAGTGAATTTTGTCGATCTTACTCGCTTACAAGGTATACAAGCCCAATTCCCATAATAACCTACTTAATTCATGGAATAACAAGAAACAAATGGGAAAATATCAACAATAATCGTTCAAATGTTTATTTGAATCAAACTTCACTTTTCTATGTTTGCACATAAAACCATTAATATCTAATTATTACAAGTCTAAATATGTTCAGATCCTCCATTAAGATTAGAGATATAAACCTATTCACACTCTGCAATCAAATCAAATCTTAACCTTTTTATACTACAAACATTTTATATTTAATTTACATTGAAATGGAAAAGTTCAACCAAACAAAAGCACAACCACCAAATCATTCCTCAAATGTTGCTAAATAATCACAAGCCCAAAATATTGATTGACAAACTTAGCGACAAAACAGAAAGATAGGAGATTTTGGGGGGTTTTAATGTGTTATTATTGTTAAAACCCAAATCTCCTAGGCATACAAATTCATATTAAATCTACAAAATAGAGAGAACAGTCTAAACAAATCTTATTTCCACTCACGGTGATTGAGACAAAAGAAATAACAACGATTTGAATGTTGTATATGAGAAATCAACGTCGTTCTCCAACCTTACTGCTAATTTATAAGGAGAATCCTTGAAATTTGAGTCTCACATATAGATTATAGAAACTCGAAAATAAAATCTAAATAGGAATAGAATAGAAAAGAAATATATTAAGGATAGAAGAAGAAGGCCTTACTCTTTTGGAATTTCAATGTAGAGTGGAAGCGTAAGAAAAATGAAGAATACGGTCTGGGAGAGGGTAGGAGAGTGGTATATGTAGTTGTATGTGTAAATAAAGACCGTAGGATTTATAAGATTTAATCCTGGCAGTCCGTGTGTACAAAACATATAAAAACCTCTAACCAAAACAAGCCAAACATATCAAAATTCCCTAAGGGCAGTCGACCACACTAAGAGAAGTAGTCGACCGTTTGGGGTCTGAAACAACCAATTAATTAGTTTAATTGATGGATAGATTAATTTAATTAAACGTTCCCTTATTACATTGATTACTTTGATTGATTTCTTTCCCTTGTTTTCAAATCCTTGCCTCCTCTTGCATATAAATATGCACATACAAATTCAATCTTCATTGAATGTTCTGTTTAGCTAATTAATATATATTTATTCCATTTGAATTTAAAACTTTGTGCATAAACTATTTGCATAGAACTTAATTAATGTTTCTTTATTTGTTTATTTCTGAATTAATTCTTTATCCCCTACTACTTATCCATACGTTCGAATTTCAAATTCCCTAGGGAGATTTTTTTTATTCCAATTCATTCATTATTATCTCTTGGACATTTATTTATTTTATTAATTCAAACGTTTATATGTGTATATTTACAATACAGTCTAATTTAATTATAGTTTCTTTATACAGACTTCGTTGTCAACATATTATATATGAAAACATATTAGAATTTTGTCACCAACACAAATATAATATTTTCGTGGCTAAATTCTTAGTTGTCCAAAATACCAATTTTCTACTGTTTTGCATTTATCGTTTATTTAACTTATTTTTATTACTTAACTATCTAGTATACTATATATATATATACACACACACATTTGGGGTGTTATAAAATGATTTCTCTAAACCGACGTGGCCTCTCTGGGCCTTAGCCGATCCCTATCTAATCACTTTCCATGAAAGAGGTTCAACAATAAGTAAGTCGATCCTATTGCTCTCCATAAAGCGACACTACCTCTTGCACTCCAATCCCGATACTTTATTCAAGGACACGTATCGATCTATGATTTTTCATGCCAAATGTCATCCATTCTTGGTGATCCGTATGATTATCTACTTATTATTATCGTATGTATCTAATTTCCATTATTTGGTGACTCAAACTACTTGATCGGGGGTTCATTCAATAGCATATTCACACGATTTCATTCAATCGTTATCCAAAAAAGGGAATTTGTGGCTCATTCGTATATATCCGTCCATTCACTTTTTGATGATATGAATTTGTGTCTTGTGATTATTACTTCATCTCTCTGGTTGAAGCAACTACGACCAGTCTTATTTATCGCTTTACATGGACCAAAGAATATATATGACAAAATCAAGAAAAACAAAATGGAAAGGAAAATATGTTAAGCCTCTTCGAGCTTCGTGCCTTATTGTTGGCGCACAGCATGCGTGAGGACCAAAGCCTATTCTGGCACACGCTTAAGCGATTGGGCCATTCAATTAAGAAGAAACTACCTGTTATTAGGGCCTTATTAACTACATAAAGGGATAACGAGTTTGCTCGTTAAGAGAGACCTGCTCGGACTTTGCATTGCAGATGGTTGGCCACTCTCCACGACAATCCATTAATTTTTAACATATTATGGGAGTTGTCCATTTTGAGCATGCTCCTTTGTCACGTCCCTGAGATGCTTGCACTCAGTGATTGTAGGCTCCTCCAGCTCATGGGACATGCAATACTTTCCAGACCTCCTTTCATTGTCCTTCATTTCCCTCTAATCCAGCTTCCGATAGAGGATCTGAACCATAGTGTCCTAAAAAATCTTCTTGATGGACTCATTTCGTTCAACACACAAAATCGGTATTTTAGTCTCCTCATATTCATTCTTTGGCCTTCATGCTAGCTTTCAGTCTTTCCTTTCCATTATCTTTCTTGAAAGTCACTTCGAGCGCTTACTCTTCCTTGAAGCATTGAGCTCGTGCGTTTGTTGAAGCAGAATTCTATCAACCTCAAAGTAAAATTCACTGAGATCCGACAGGAATATCTCTAGCTTTGAATCTTGAACCAATGTCCACTCTAGACTGTTTCATTAAATCTCTCTAAGAAACCCTCTAATGTTTCTAGCAGCCTTTGCTTATTTATCATAAGCATTATCACAACCATAAGCCTTGCGATGTGTAATATGAATTGTCTCATACATCTACCAACAAGTTCGCTCTAGGCATTAATTGATCCATTATTCAACTACCTGAACTAGAGCTTAGCTAGATCTATTAAATACAAAGAAAAGCATTTTGCCATTAAATCTTCGGATGCTCCGGTACATCCATATGCCTGATGTATCTCGTTTAATGCATAATAGGGTCCAATCTTCCATCATAAGTGGCCAGTACCAAAAGTTTGAAATATGGAAGATTCCTTGCATTCCTTATATTAGGAGTGAAGGGTTCCTATTAACGTCTTTATATCCTTGACTCAAAAGTTCACCTCTTGTCACATGTCTAATCAACTCTATCAAACTTTCATTTTCATTTACACGTAGTACTGCTTATCCCCTAAGTCCGAGAGCATACTCCGACATGTATTCCTCATATTATTACTCAGCATTTCTATTCACTTCAGTTTGTCCGATATCAGCCATGGGCATGATATCTTTTCATGTTCTCAAGTTTCGAGTCACGTCAATATGAAGTCCTTCACAAAGAAGTGTACCCGTATTGCACAAGGATGCTTTCTTGGTAGATCTAGGCATTTGAATTGGTAGTGACTCAAGTCCACCGATGGGGTTTACCCCGAGTCATGTGTTGTTCTTACCTCTCTACCGAATCTGATTCCAGCGCCTTGAGTCTGGCCTTCTAGTCATCTGGATTGCCCAATTCATTTAAGGAATTTGGTCATCATTTCCTCTTGCTTTTTTAACATATCTTCCTGACGCTTATGGAGATTCTGAAGTAGAATTAACTACTTCACCATGTCTTCCGTGATGACCCGAGTTTTCAGACTTCAGAAGTCGACATCTAACACAACTCAAGCATCAAATGTCAAAGATTCAAATGCCTAATCCCTGCTTCCCTGGGTTTATAACACATCAGAAATAAAAAAACATTTCATAATGTGATTTGAGATACATCAGAGTTATATCATCAACTACATCAGAGTAATATACATATCTAATTACATGAACTACTAGATAAAAGTAATAGCAGAAATAAACAAAAAGAGAGTGAACCCAAAACATGCTCCATCTTCACCTCTAAGATCCAAAATATAGTCCACAAAGCTAAATGCTCCACAAAATAAGATGCTCTATAAAAGATAGTGCTCCAAAATACTGTTACAACCTAACTCTTAGGCTACCCATGCAAAAATTATGGGCACCCAATGTATATGGGAAAAATTATAAACTTCAGGTCGGTTATGAGACTAGTATAAGAAATAGAAATAGTTATTCACATTTATTTTAAAGTTTAGGAAAATCATAAGAGCACACCGTATAATACGAAAAGGGTTTTCCCTTACAAATACCTATCATAAAACTCGAAATGTTTTTTGAAAATGAGGCTACCATAAGGTCTCCCGGCAAACACACAATGAAGTTGCAGATATGGAAAAGGTTTCCCCTTATGATAGTCAAATATGCTTGATACGAAAATTTCTCTTTTATCATTATTAGTGCATAGTATGGAAAACTCTTTCATAAATAAATGTATCAATCCTAGATGGCATAAGTACCAAATATTAGGTCGCCATATACGTTTACAACTAAACCCATACAAACTCGTAGTGAAGAATAGGTTTCCATCAAATGACTGGGCTAAAATACTTCCTTACCGAATTCAGGAAACTCTAGAGGGACGCCTCGGGAATCACACAAGTTCTCTGCCAACACAAGGCCGTGACATCCTTTCTTGGTCACACCTAAGTCCACCATCTCTCGGTCGTTACCAACTGATAAACCAGGGCCCGCAACATCAACAACCACATAAAAGTAGAAGTTGCCACTAAGGTATACCTAGGATCCATACCATGGTATACCTTTCTATCTTGAAAGAGATGATAACTCATAACATTGATACATCTTTCCTGTTTTGGTCATTTACTGGGGTGTGAGGCTTGTCGAAGTCTTGTTACACAAAGCTACGCTTCACTAAGTCATGCTTTGAACATTACTAGCATATCACTTGGTATGGCACACCGTCATTCCATAATATATAATTGATAATTACTAACCATAAAACCTTTGAGCTCGTATGTCTCAAAGAAGGGTGTTAGGTTGAGATAACATCTCAACCAACAACAGAAATATGTTTAATAAAAACCAACCATTACATTATATATACAACGTCAAACATACATCCATACAAGTAAGTTCTGGGTCTAAATGAAACCAAAGGCACCTCATTCCTCATCCAGTAAAGAAGAGAGGTCCTTGCAAATCTAAAAATTCTACAGATACGTCCAGACATGCTGCCACTATAACATCTCAATGTTGGAGTAACCAAGTGAAGAGAAAATCAGTTGGCCAATCTTTTCGATGTGAAGATTTCTGGTCTTCAACACCTTTCATCATGACTCATTCTTATTTGAAATGGTCTCCAGACCTAAGTCTGATCCTATTCTTTCCAAATAAGAATCGTCCTTTTAAACTTATAGATGTATAAGTATTTATTTAAATCTCAACTTCAAACTTCATTAGAATATTTTAATATTCATCTTAAATCAATTCTCAAAGTTTGGGAATATAATTATGAAGTTTAATATTTTTTTGGTAATAGCGCTTAAAAACGTTACCAAAAGTTATTTAAAATAGTCAATCTTGCAAATTTCATTAAATCGACTTTAAATCTTCATAATTTTGATCCAAATTATTTTGAAACTATTTATTATGATATATATATATACATATATGAATTTTTTCCTATATTTAATAAACTTTAAAAAGCTTTTTTTTTATTGATTTCCAAATTCGGCCACTAAACTACACTTATAGCGACCTTTTCAAAAATTGTTTTACACATAACTTGAAATCTGTATATTATAATTTGGAAATTCCTCTTCCATTATAAAACTATTATAATTAGAAAGCAAATATTTTTCATTCCAAAGAAATCCGACTGAATTTGCTCCAGTTATGAGCATTTAAAGCTTATAGTCGAAATCCGCGAACAACCGCAGCGTGTTTAGTCCTATTCAGACTATATTATAATTTTACATTAAAATAAATCCGATTTACTTTGAAATAGTTTAGAAATTATTTCCAAAAATGTATATACTTATTTGAAAATAATATTTCAAATTTTACCTTTAAATTTCAAATATTCCTACTTAATGGATATTATAACATTATTTTATTATTAAAATATTATTATTCCTTAAAACTTATCCGTTTGAGCTCAAACTTTCCTGAAGCCCATAAAAAAGATAGTTTGAATAATAAAATTGAGTTAAAATACTTTCTAAATGCTCAAACCGAACTTCACTTTTAAAGTTACTATTCATTTTAAAATTCAAATTTGAACATGTTATTTATACTTGAAAATAATTTTCCATTCTTTTTAAAGTTTTTCATATTCACTTTAACTTTGTTCCCAAATCATTTTGAAATTAAAAATCCAACTTTTATTTCTAACTTATTATTTAAATGAATATAATATTCATTTAAATTATCCAAACTTATTCAATACCCAATAATCCAACTTTTTGGGAATAATTAATCATGATGACCTATACCACATCATACACAACCATTATAACATCCAACAATAACCAAACAAGGTGTCATTAACTTAGCAAGGAAATATCCAATAACCCAATACTATTTAATATAGTATTCAACAACCCAATCAGGTTTATATCCATAACCAATCATTCACACAATCATCATATGGTATCATTTACTTAGTTATCCATACAATTATCACTAAAAAATTATATCTTTACTTCACGAATCATCATTAAATCTTCAAGTGATTTAATATTAATAACCTTAAACTACTTAGCCTTTTAAGTGCATAGTTTCTCATAACTATATTTAAAAGTTTAGATTTCTCACCGTGGGATCCACTCCTTCGTAACTTTAAATGTAGGACTCCTTTAGCTTCACTACTATCTTGAATTTCACTTAGCAAGTAAACCAACCACTCTTTCAACTCAACATCGCTACTAACACAAGATATATATATATACACGTACATATATGTATGTATATTCACCTTGTTTGAGCCATGGGTGAATTGTATGTGTCTGGTAGATTTAACTGGTGTTTCTAGACTCCAAGTTAATGGTGGGAAAAATGGTTTGGTGTCAGCAATTGTAGAAGACAGGAAGATTATTGGGAGTTTGCATTCTGCTACTCGTGAAGTACTACAATAGGTAAATAATGTAAAACTTGATAACAGTAGACATGTAGATCAATATGTTTGGTGTGAAGGTGGGGATTTCTCTTTTAACATAGCCTGGAATAAAATTAGATAGAAGCAAGTGGGACTGAGTTGTTATAAAGTGATATGGCATGGAAAGAATGCAAGGAGAATGTCTTTTATAACCTATTTGGCTGTCAATAATAGGTTATATACTCGATACAAATTGAGAAGCTTTGGTATGATAAACCAAACAAACTGTCTGCTTTGTGGTGATCATGAAGAATCTGCTAGTCATATGTTTTTTGCTTGTGAATGCTCGAGGAATGTATGGTCTGTAATTGCAGTTAAGCTTTGTTTACCAATAATGTATGACAGATCTCTAATTCATATAGCTGATCAAAATCTAGATGTTTATAAGGAAGGGGACAAAACTTTTGATATAACATGTGCTGCATATAATATAGCAGTGTATCAGATTTAGATGGAAAGGAATGTTCAACTGTTTAACGGAAGAAATGTAGGAAAAGAAATCAGGTTTCAACAAATTGAGAAAGAAGTTTGCTTTTTGGTAAGGAATAATGGCAGTAAAACTAAAAGAACATGGAGGAAGACAGATTTTCTGAAGCTATAAGGAGTTGACATTCTGGACACTGGATAAATTTTTTTATCCATGTTGTTTTTGTTTGTATTTGAGTCGAGAAGTTTTGTGTTTGTGAATGTTTGTTTGAGAGAGAGGGTATGAAGTTGTATGTGATTGAGAGTTGATGGTTTTGTATTGTTGATATATAGAGTATATATGTGCTCATTTCCTTATGTCGCACCCATTTAGGTTAGGGGGCATAAGGTTTTGATGAAGCATATATACGAAGTTATGATTGGTAGTAGCAAAAAAGGGTACCAATTTTCAATAAAAATGTATACATATACATATACATACATACATATATATATATATATATGTTTGTATCTAAAAGTGGAAATGTGAAAGATTAAATGTTTAAGGGGGTAAAGGTAGGATTTTTAGCAAGGGGAGCTCGGTAAGGGGGTAGAGTCTACGTACAAACGACCCGCCCTCCCGACCGCACCAAGCCGGTAACCGAACCGACTCGGAATGTTCTCAAATGAGGATTATTATGAGAAGACGACACATTAGACCAAAGAACAAGTGAACATTTTGTTGCTATTACAACAATTTTACATCAGTGCACAATAATATATCAGAGTATAGATAATCAATACACAACGGAAAAATATCAGCTGTATAAGTTAAAAACAATGGAAACATAAATACATACATACAAACAGTGGAAGACTATGAAATAATCCAGAGTACAGCTCCGGACATAATCCAGGATCCTGTTTAAAGAATATCTACAAAAAAAAAACTAATAGCTGCCCGCATGGAAAATATGGGCACCTAGAGTTTAGGTGAAAAACAATAAACTCTAGGTCAGTCATAAGACTGGTGTGAGAACCAAACAGTTATTAAACTTTAATTTTAAAGTTGGGTAAATCACGGGACGACGCTGTATGACACGGAACGGATTTCCTCCACATGAATACCAGTAAATAAAAACAAGCAATGCTTTTTAAAGAACGAAGCTATTATAAAACTCAGGCCCCATCACATAATTCAAGCGTAAGCTGGAGGATGGAGTTTTACCTTATAATATCCAAACATGCTTGATACGTGAAATTTATCTTTTTTTATTACTAGTGCAAAGTGTAGAAAACAATTTCAAAGATAAATGTATCAATCTTAGATGGCATAATACATCATCCTATTATGTCACCATATAGGCATACAACTAAAAGTGTAAAGTCTCGTATTGGAGATTGGATTTCCATCATGAGACGAGGCAAAGGATCTACCTCAATCCGAACTTCGAAACATATCCATCAAAAATCCCACGGAAGATACACGCATCCCTTTGGAGCGGCAAGGTCGGTCTGCAGTACGTCGCTGATTGGATAATTTCCTAAACAATACATTTCTCGGTCCTATTGGACCTCCTGGTCATTATGTCGACCACCATGGCCTTGTGCGGCCACAACCAAGGCGCCTTAATTCCAACATATACATAAGTAAATTTCCTGACATCCATACCATGGCATCACTTCCAAACAGAAAGAAATGTATGTCCTTCCTACTGTCCTTCATCCCCTTTTCGGCTCACACTGGGGAGTGCTCGTCGAAGTCACGTCTCGAAACAAAACTACGTTATATTCTCCATGCTTTGATCATCATCCATAAAGCTCTACTTTTCAACAAAATCTTTGATCATTGCATCGCAGCATGCCACATTGTCAGTTCATTCCATACAACTAATGTCTACTAATATATAAACTTCAAGCTCATACGTCTCAGAGAAGGGTGTTAAGCTAAGAGAATAAATTCTCTACCACCAAATGGATATATATTTAGTAAAGATTTATTAATATAGCATGAAATACAATGTCAGACACACAATTCATTTGCAAGTTTGTTCTGGTCTGAATGTAACCGAAGGCACCTTATTCCTCGTCCCATATGTCCAATACAGGAGAGAGGACCTCGCATATCCGGTCGATCTCCAAGTACGTCTGGACGTTTACCATTTATTACCTTGCCTTGGTTGTACAACCCAATTGAGACATCGGTAATAATCCAAACGATGTTAAGATCTCCAGTCTTCAACTACCATCTTCAATATCTTCGACTTTTAATCGTCGTATCAATTATTCAGAATAGGTTAAACCCGGTCTTTCCAAATAATTCGCGCATCTTCAAAATTGAGTGATATATAAAGATATCATACACCTCATTCCAATGCATAATATTCTTTTATTCAAATATCCTTTTACATCTGGAATTACTCCCACAAATCTTATCAAATATTTATTTCATTTAAACCACTTGTTTAAATATTTCCTTGGAAATCATTGCAAAAGATTATATAATCTCTTTTTCGCAAACTTAACTCAAATTAAGGTTTATAAGCAATACTGGGATTATCGAGCCTTACAAAAGGGTAATTTCTCTTATGATTGTTCCATTCCCAACCTATTCAGAGCAAAACTGGTAATACTCCATATCTAATACCCATCGTGTTTCGGTTGATTTAATTATCTCTTTACATTTCAAATCTAATTAAATATTTATTTGTCTCATGGACCAAAACTAGTAGTACTCCATATTTAACATCTATCGTGTTTCGGTAAATTTAATTACCTCTTTACATTTCAAATCTAATTAAAGGATTTATTAAAACTCCAACTTAGTTTCAATCTCCAAAAATCATTATTTAATGATCATTCAACTTCATAAAATTAATCATGTCTTTAATTGGGTTAAATAACAAATGTTATTTAAAACATCGTTCACAATAAACCCAAAATCAACTTCCATTGAAAATGGAATTCTTAGAAAATCGTATCAGTTTATAATTGATATAAATTTCCATATCAGACTAATACTATAAGCAAAATAATGGCAAAGCCTTTTAAATTCCTTAAATAGTAAAGGTCTTCCTCCACAGAGGCTCATCTCAATTATAACTAAATCGAATTCCATTCAACTCCAATTTAATTTATAAAATTGGAACACTTTACTTTGGAAAATTCCATTAAATTTTAATTAAAAGGTTTATTCCATAAACTTAATTTATATCTAGGTTTAAGAACGGTGTTAGTAAAGACACTATTCACGACAAACCCTAAACCCAATTTGATAATAAATATAAGGCCTTGAATTGAAATCGTATCGACTTATATTCAATATCAAATTCTGAAACTAACAGATATCGTATAGGGAATAATGATATATATATCTTTCAAATTAGTCCAACAATATCCGTATAATCATGGAATCCAATATTGAAATATCAAAAGATTATTTCCACTCAAATTCAGTCCCATTCATATTTTGGAAAACACTGGTTACATTTAAACCATTACAATCCAATATGTTATTTAAAACCACTAGATTCTTTACTCTAGTTGTTAACTAGCTTATTCAGATAAAATATCTTTAATCTTTTCAAAACTTAGAATATTCCATCCAAAATCTTTTCAAATCACTTACTATGATTTAACATAATTTATTCATATTTTTAATAATTTTATTAAGGCACTTACAGTCGGTTTCCAATATCGGGTCACCGAACTGCATTCATAGCAATTTTTTCCATAACAGATTTGGACTTATATTAAAATCAGACCATTGGATCTTAAAACTTCTTATTTCATTTCGAACCCAATTTTTCTCGTTTTAGGAGAATCCGACGGTAGGATGTCCCATTGCGTCAATTCAAAGTTACGCGTAGAACTTCACGAACTATCGCTACATGACATGTCCTATCCAAGCCCCAATTGATTTATAATTAAAAATAAATTGGAAATGCTTCCAAAATATTTGATAAATTTTACAAAATATACATAATCATCATTAAACATTCTATTTTAATCATTTCACTTCAAAATCAAATATTTCAATATTAAGTCATTTTAATATTATTTTAATTATTAAAATAATATTATTTTAATTATTAAAATAATATTATTTTTTCAAAACTCGTTATTTAAGCTTAAACTTTCATGTTAGTCATTATAAAAATTAACAAGAAACTTCCAAAAAGAAACTTCTTTTAAAATGCTTTCCAAATAGCTTAACCGAACTTCACTTTTTGATGTTACCATTCATTTCAAATTAAAAACTTTGATCAGCCAAAACTACATGAAAATTAATTCAAAACCACTTGGCACAGTTACAAAAATTCATCTAATTTTTAATATCTTCATGTCCTTCCAAATCGGATGTCAAAAACAAACTTTGATTTTTCATCAAATATTATATTATAAAAATATTCAGTTTTATTCCGGATTGAAATGAAATTCAACCAAATACCATATGATTCAATTTATATGGATCACATACATTATATGGATCCAACATTAGTTGCAAACAACTTTTTAACATCCAACTCACATCCAAAGTGGAATTCACCTGCATAATCCTTAAATAAATAACGCTTATATATGTCTATCAATCAACCAATTAACATAAAAACTAAACAATTGGGCGATGTGTTAATAAATATTATCCCAATACCTGTTTGGAGTTTACGTCACAAAATAGTGATTATTATCTACACACTTGGGAGATGTATAAAATTATCATCCCAATACCCGTGTAAGGTTTACATAGCAATCCATGTGAACTTATCTACACACTTGGGAGACGTGTAGGCTAATTGTGATCCCCGAACTTATGTGGGGTGTAACCCTAGAACGACTACGATAAACATTTTAACAGTGTTTTAACATGTCATTTAACTCAAATTCACATTTAAATCATATTACAGTCAATCATCCTTTCAACCACATGGTAATCAAACAATTTATAGTGTGAACTACCATATAACCTACAATTAACTGTCTAATTAACCAAATTAGGGTATAGAGTTCTCACCCAAGGCATGCTACACCTCGACACTTCACATTACGATTACACAAGCCTGCTACGGAGTCAAAATTGTGTTTTTATGACTCAAACTCCACAGCTATTACCTGCACATACTCACACATACCATAATTTAATGAATTAAGTATAAGGTTGGAATTTTATGGGTGTTTGGGATAGAGGAGGCTAGGATACCCGTGGCTTTGGGCTGTTGGGGGTGGCGCAGACAACGGGAGGTGGTAGAGGCAAGGCGTGGCTAGGTGAGGTCCGTAGGATGAGGATAGACGTGGTTGTAGGTGATTTAGGGATCAAAGGAGTAATTTTTCGTTTTAGGAAGGAGAAAGAGGGGTCTGGCTTGGAGGAGGGGCCAACGACTTAGAGGTGGGCTAGAGGGAGTGGTGAAGGAGCAGCGCAAGGCCGGAGGTGGACTTAGTGGCGGCGTGAGCTAGAAGGAGGAGAGGAAGGAAGTGGAAGCGTAAGGTTTAAGGAAAGAAAATGGTTTTAAAATGAAAATAAAATTAAAAGAATGAAAAATGTTTTAAGTACACATGAATGGCCTATTAGGAAGAAGGTGACACTTGTCCAAGAGGACAATGAGTTTACTAAATTTGGTTGGTTGTAGGAATTAGTGTAGAAAGTATTAATTAACTCCTTATTTGATTATATGTCGTATACTTCGTTCTAGTCGTACGACCACCCACTAACTCCAAATTTACGAAATTTGGAATCTCGCTATGTTACAGAATTACATTCCAACAAATCAAGCCTCACCAAATTCGAAGTCTGTTTGAAAAATCACATTATTTCTAGCTTTGGCCAAAAATTGATAGAATTTTCAACTTACGTTTATACATCTTATGCTTACAAATGAACTCCGTTTCACTTGAAATTTTAAATCCTATCATATTTTGACATTCGGGATCAAATAAAAGCAGTTTCGTCAGATTCCGAGACTGTCTTGAAAATTGCCCTTTTATAGGTCATCATATAGCATTAAAAAGTAAAAACTGATTTTCAAAACCTTCACTTTTAAACTAATTTTAAAAAGTTTACCGAGCCTATTATAAGTCAAATAAAACATAAATCTAAGTTTTGAAATTATTTCCAAAATTTATCAAGTCCAAATTCAGCATTCATTGTTTTAAAATTCATCAAAATAGATTAAAATTCAAAATTTAAATTGACCAAAAATACGGGTCATTACAATTTACCCCACTTAAAAACTTTTTGTCCCCGTAAAGGAAGATGGAACCGAAGGTCGTTTAGTTAACCAACCCAATCTTCATTCTAGCTCTAGTTCTTTAACCTATAAGGTTTCTAAGGGCCTCTCAGTTTATCAAAAGTTGGCTAACGCCTTAAATTTTTGAAAAATTTCACCATAACCTCCTTTGTACTGGCCAATTAGTACAACTACAACTTGCATTCATGGGATCTGATCAATCAAAAGAAAATCCAAAAGCCAAGCTACTCATAAAAATATCACACCCAATTAATACAATAAACATGTACCTTTTTGTTGGGCATGCAATTTTATTCCTCTTCTTAACCTTCACAATACAACCTGTCCAACATATACATATATCCAGTTCCAACCAATTTGTAATTCCGTTCAACATTAAATTTGACTTGGTTCAATTGAATTTCTCTATTCTTATATTGGTTTTATCATTCCAATATTTTTATTAGTTAAATTAATTATCACACATCACAATCAGCAATCAATTGGTTAATTAACTTTCCAAACTTATATGTTGTCAAAACATATATCTTTTATATACTCAAAGCATATTCTCAAAATCAAACACAAACATTAAACCTAAATAAGTTCTTGGTTCTCACACCAATCAATTGGATCATATAGACATCCCACTTTCGAAACTCAAAAATAAACACCGATGATCTTGCAATCATCATTAGAATAATTCCCGGGGGACTAGAGTGTGATTCCATATCTATCCAGTATACTTGAGACTTCGGATTTACGTTTACAAAGGTGTATATGCAAAATCTTCCTATACTCGATCCAAACTCAACATCAAATAAAATACTCAAATTCTTATAATATGATATAATTTTCATAACTAAATTCATTTTTATAAATACACATGAATTTGTTTTCTTTTATACATAATAATCATCAAACTCATTCTAGGGCATTACTAACCCTATCTCTAATGATTCATTCTTATAGGGTATTACTAATCCTATCTCTGACGAGTCCTTTCAACTTGTTCTTATAGGATATTATGATATCCCAAAACATTTTTGATATAAAATCCGGTGATATTATAATAGTGTCTACATCAAATAAATAACCAAATAGCAGAACGCTTGCATCTCATGCTCCACACACATAGTATAAAATCAAAAACTGTGGGGATCTTATTGGAAAATGGGTTCCAACTATGACAAGGTATAGGACCAACTTCCAACCAGTGTACTCTAGAGGGGATACACCGGGGTTCAACAAGAACATCTTGCAACCTGGCCACACATGATCAGTCACTCATTCAGTTTGAGTGGACCGAATGTATTATCACCCTACGGTTATAAGGGCCCACCGTACTTCTGTAGAGATATAGAAGCGAAAGAAGAACAAATAAGGATTTTTCTATAGACGGCGATAATACACTCTGCTTAGGTGCGACCCAACTAGCCATGCTGCTTTCCCGGTTTTTGTCATTTCCAGGTTGATGAAGCTTGAGATCAGGATTATCTTCTAGAATAGCATGCCACTATTTACTTTAAATTCCACATCGTCAAACCTGCCAAATCACAAATTGATTTCACCAAAATATAAAACGGGTATAAAGCTAAGAGAAACGAATTTCTCCGCCATCAAATGTAAATATGTATGAGATAATCGACCCATAATCTATTAGGTATACTCTGTTAGACATTCGTCCATATGAATCATCCAGGAACAGTATAAACCGAAGGCATCCACCTACCACATCCAAAGGATCAGTAGCGAATAGTCCTTACAAATCTGCAAAATCTCAACCACGACCGAATCACAGTTTAAAAACCTCTGGTAGCTAGCCAGCGAAATTTAACCAGTGATCTTTCCACTTATTAAGATACATGGTCTTCAATTGTCCATCTTGGTCTGCATCTTCGATGTTCGTATTTTCTGGTCGGAATGGTCTTCGGGTATAAATTCGATCCCGGTCTTTCCATACCAACAATCGTATTGGCCAGATTTGATAGTTGGCTATTTAATTATCAAATAAACAATCATTCATCCACAAAAGAATAATGAATTCACTGATTCAATAACCATCGGTTAATTAAAACTTCTATTCTCTCAATATTTAGAAAAAACGATTTTTCTTCTTATTATAACATAAGAATATTAGCCATTTTATTCAATTTAAAACAAGGTCTTTAAAACATTTTCAATTCTTTGAAATTCTATTATGACATTTTAATGCCCTTGATACTTCCATTATACTTAACACATTACCACAACCAATTATATATCACTTGACGATTATTTAATAATATCTTAAAACCGACTTTAGTTATGATTAAACTATTTAAGACATAAATAAACTTTGGTATTTATTTTTAAATCAAAAACCGTATTTCAAAACTGTATACAAATATAACTTTGAAACGTTCAAAATCGATTTAATATCAATTCCAATAATCTTGAACTTGTCAACGATACTAGAGAGGCAACTGTCTACTAAAGTAATAAACCATGAAATATTAATAACTTCACATCAAATCAAATAAGTCAACTTATAATGAGAAATAGATCATACTATAATATAAGAACAAACAACATATTTGAGGAATCCGGTTGGGTTTCTCTAACCTGTCCTTCCCTGCATCACAATGGGTTACCTCAATTTCAATATGACAATGTATCTATTTTTTTTCATCACAATAAACAAAAATAAATGGTTTAACTAATAACGGTCAGCAATCAATTAATAACATCCATTCAAGCATCTAATTATTTATTAAATACATTTATATTATTATAAACGTAACCAACGAGGTAAGTTACCTCATTTGGAATATACTAATTAAAGTAACGATTCATTTTGATTAAATTAAACAAACATTTAATTAAATCAATTAATATCAAAATTATTCAGCATCCATGCAAACAGTCATCAAATCATCGATCATTAGCAAACATTACATGGTTTATAAAATATAGGCGGGTTAAACTGAGTGAGTTAAACTCACCTTGAATTTCCATTCCTTGTCAAAACAGATTATTTTAATTAAATTAAACAAGCATTTAATTTAATTAAAATCTCCAACTGCTTCCGTCTTTGTCCAAACCAACCCCAGAATGATGTGCTTGCTGATAAGGCTCCAACATCTCTTGGTTTGGCTGGATTCTATTATTTAAATTAGGCTCGCAATATCCCATTCATCCGCTATTTTTCCTTAAACGCGCTGCATCTTTTCGCTGCCATATAAACCACTTCCCTTTTTTGTTTATTATTTTATTTCTATATTTTTTTATCCATCAAAACCCAAAGTGTAAACACCCCACCTCCGTTAAGGTCATTCACAAAGGGAATGCATTAACTTTGGTGGAGTATTATAGGTAAAAGGTACAGGTAATTTACAAGACAGACATATAAACAATGGAAAAGCTAAGTTTTATAAGCACGTGGTCCAGTCAAAATATTACAACAATTATCTTAAAAAACCAACTTCCAAATCACTACAATAAAGCCTCTGTCTTGACTAAAACATAAAGAAGCATAAATAATAATAAAGTAGCATAAATCCCCAATTAAGAGTGTAACCACAGCCATAGCCCATGAGAAGAGAATCCAAGCAATATGTCCACTCTCTTCAAGCTGGAAAAGGTCTGGACTAAGTTGAAGTATTCCCTCCCTGCGGACCTGGGGGGTGGGAACGGAAGACAAGAAGACGAAAGAAAATGGGTCAGACATAAGCTTGGTAAGTCCCGTGATTATTTAGCATGTAAACAGGTAAAAGGATCATGACATGAATAAACTGAACCTAGGACAATAACCTAGAAATAAGATAATAATAAATAAGGAAAGATAGACTAAATATACTATCGCACTCGTTTCTATTTCTCTGCACCTACTAACAAGTCTAGCACCATGTGTTCATAATAAAATGATCCCCTTTATCAATCGGCTTCTACTCGCATGCATTTATGACTTGTGTCATTCGGCCTCGCTTGGTTGTAGGTACTTATGTTGGTCCTACCATGGGGTGTATCAATTCCTATGGTGGCAACCCGACAGAAATTCAAGATGCTCGGTGTATACTACTAATGCCCAGTGCCTGATTTGTCCATGCCAGAGTACGTGCACGCCCATACTCCGTCGAAACCTACACTGCTGCACCACCCGCCGTTATTTTGACCGCTTATAATCAGCCCAGTAATCGTTCCCCACCCTGCCTAGTTCAGGGTACCATGGTACATCTATGTGGGTTACTGCTGAAATGGGTCCCCATTACTAGGGTTTCCTAATCAACATGTTAAAATGGTTAAGTGTTCTCAAATTAACCTAACCCCCACCCATCAGTTTAGTTAAAATGTTGTATTAGTTAAGTGTTGCCTTAATTTACTTAACCCTATCATTCTTAGCCTGCCTGTCTCTTAGCTTTAATTCATTCATGAAAGCACCAACCTCTCACATTAGATCTATATTGTTGCGGTAGCTGGATGTGTCGGGCGGTATCGGGCATTCTTACACCGCAACTTAATCTAACCTCGGGTTTTTGGGCTTAATGCGCTAACCTCTCACATTAGATCTGTATTGTTACGGTTGCTGGATATGCCAGGAGGTTCTGGGCAGTCTTACACCGTAACTCAATCTAACCTTGGGTTAGGCATATTCATCTTTTAATCAATTTATGTATTTTCCATTTATGTTTATATGTAAATTATCCACCAATGTTGTCAACTCAAGTCATGTCCCATTTACCCTCTAAATTATGTCCATAATTCTTAGGTATACAAATTATACCATTTCATGCCATTAATCATTTACATGATTATGAGCCAACCTATGCCAATAGCATGTAATTTAATATTTTTCCTAACGTATCCCCTGCTATTCGTTCGCATAAATCACATAGAGCGTTAGGCTCGCAAATTAGCCTAACTCATAAACGAAAAGGGAAGAGCAAAAGGGACATGTAACATTCCAACGACATAAAACAATATAGATCAACTAAGCATGTGTGATAAAAATTTGGCATAGTACTACACAAATTTAATTAAGCATGTAAATGTGAACTTGCATTTGAGTTGGACCAAATTAACATAGATCTAAACATCTAGGCATGTAGATCTAGACATATAAGCATATATGAACATGACTTAGCTTATGGTCTTGTATAACATATCATAAAAGAATCACCAAATTAATATACAACATGATAGGTTCATCACCAAATTAATATACAACATGATAGGTTCATCACCAAATTAATATACAACATGATCATGATAGGTTCATCACCAAATTAATATACAACATGATAAGTCGTATCAATCACAATATTCACGTAGGCATAGGTAATTTCAGAATTGCTATAGGGATAAACGTGAATCAGAATACGATTATCTTACAACTAGGCACAGTTCTAGTTTCGCTTAATTATAAGTCATGACTTTTATTTGTTCAAATCTAAAGAATAACCGAACTTACAAACAAAAGAACAAATCTTGTTTTCTGGGATCTGATTTCTGAAACTGAAAAGTTACCCTTTGATGTAGATTATTGATTCTCTAGTTTAGACTTGATTACGGGCTTTCTAACTTGATTTCTAGTTTAAAGAAAAATGGAGGCTACGCTAGTTTGGCCATGGACAACATGACGGCTTCAGAGAGCAAGGTTATGATGCTTTAGGTTTGAGGGTTGGGGTTGTTTACACAGAAGTTTAGATTAATGAGAGCCGTTAGATCAACCTAGGAGTAATCAGAGCCATCCAAACCAAATAGAGCCAACCCAAAGTCGCCACATATGCCCTAATGACTCAGAAAAAAGTCACTGGACAAAACAGCACAAATCTGGCCGAGGGAGTCGACCCCTACAGGGGGGTCGACGCCCCTCTTGGTGGGTCGACACCTTTGTCGACCCCCCAAGGGGTAGTCGACCCCTATGGGCGGGAATTTTCCCGCCCAGCTGATTCTCGGAATTTTGAATTTCGAACTACTTTTTGATTTAATTATTATTTATATTTAATTTCCGTTTAAACTTTAAATATTCTTAACTCCATAACTTCTTCGTAAGGAGTCCGATTCACGCAAACTCGGACTCTATCTCAAGCAGAATTCCAAGATGAACGCAATGGCGAAACCCGTTTCCCTTAATTTCTACTTTTAAAATTAAGTATTCTTTAATTCATTGCTTTAATGTTCACAGAAAATACGGGGTGTTACATTCTCCCCTCCTTAAAGGATTTTGTCCCCGAAATCTTCAAGTCAAGAAGAATGTATATCCTACCATCCAACATCCATCCATTCAAACATTCAATCACAAGCATCCATTGTCCTTAAAAGGTATCTAATGCTTTTCATGAACATATGCTTAGTGTGCGTATATGTCCTTATCTAATGCAAAATCAGGTGGTCTACTGATTCAGTTGACCTCCTTAATGAAAATCATGATAGTGCCATGAATCCATTATGTATGCAATTATTCCTAATCGTATTTTATAACTTCTACATGAGTGCACAATCATTCATGCAAGTGCAACATCCATATGACAACACATCAAGTTTCAATCCATATACAAATACATATATGCACATGCAATATGAAAGTGACTAAGCCGATCTAGTACCTAATGTGTGTGTATATGCATCCACGAGCAACCACTTGCAACCACTTGCAACCATCAATCATAACATGTTTCAAATACATGTTTACATTCATTGGTTTCTGCCTAAAGATCAAGGATAGGACCGAGGAGATATACTTAAGAGATAGATACAAGTATGCATAAACTTATGGAAAAAGAGATCAAGGATGTACCCTAAAAAAGAAAAGGTAAGCTGCGCGTATTTTTTCCTCGGTCTCCCAAGTCGCGTCTTCCTCAGCGTCACTCCATTGAACTTTAACAAGTTTGACTTCACGGTTGCATAGCTTTTTGACTTCTATCCCTAAGATACGAGTTGGAACTCTCCTCACCGTCGCTTCTCGTTCCACTTCTACTTCTTCTAGTATGCTTGGCTCCACAACTTCCGCGGACTCATGTAAGCACTTTCGTAGATGAGAGACATGGAAAACTTATGAACTCCATCCAATCTTTCGGGCAGCTCTACTCTATAAGCTATCTTCCCAATCCTCCCAATGATTGGAAATGGCCCTACAAATCTTGGTGCCAATTTTCCTGTAGGCCCAAAGCGAACGACATTCCTCAAAGGAGATACTTTAAGGAAAATCCTGTCTCCAACCTCAAACTCAAGGTCGGTCCTTCTTTTATCAGCATAGGACTTCTGTCTATCTTGTGCAATCTTCATTCATCTTCGTATCAAGTCCACCTTCTCTGAAGTTTCTCTAATCATGTCCAGCCCAAGTACGAGCTTGTCTGTAAACTCCCACCAACAAGTTGGTGATCAGCATGGTCTTCCATATAAAGCCTCGAAGAGTGCCATGCCTATGGTGGCTTGGTAGTTATTGTTGTAGGCAAATTCCACCAAAGGAAAATGATCCTCTTATGTCCCTCCAAAATCAAGAATGCACAATCTCAAAAGATCTTCTAATACTCTATTTACCCTTTCCGTCTGACCATCGGTTTGAGGGTTATAGGTCGTGCTTAAGCATAGCTGTGTGCCTACAGCCTCTTGCAAACTCTTCCAAAACTCGCTCTTAAAGATAGGATCTCGATCACTTATTATGCTAGAGGGTATTCCAATCAGTCGAACCACCTCTTTAAGATAAATGGATGCTAAGGCATTCCTCCTACTCTTAACAGGTATAAAGTGAGCGCTTTTAGTGAGCCTCTCCACTATTACCCAAATACTGGTATTGCCCTTTCTTGACCTGGGCAACCAATCAATAAAGTTCATCGAAATGCTATCCCATTTCCACTGTGGGACTTCTAGAGGATGAAGCAGAACACTAGGCTTCTTCTGCTCCGCTTTGACTTGCTGGCATATCAAGAATTTAGAGACAAACTCATCTACATCCTTTTTCATGCCATTCCAAAACAAAACCCTTTTTATGTCTTTATACATCTTGTCCCCACCTGGATGTATGGTCAATTTAGAATGGTGTGCTTTTTCGAGAACGGTTTTCACCAAATCTCTTGCTTGTGGGACGCATAGTCTTCCATCCCGTCTCAACCAACCCTTGTCATCGATGGAGTATCTATTGAGGTGACTAGAAGTCTCACCTCTCATTAGCTTATCCATCACATCAACTAGATGAGTGTCTTCACATTGTGCGGTTCCTATTGAGTCCACAATCATAGGTCGCACCTCTAGTGTTGCTAACAAGCCAGGTACAAACTCAAAGGAAGGTCTAAAGTCAAAATTTTACTGTGTACTCCAAGCTTTGCCTTTCTACAAAGAGAGGACTTAGGGTCAGCTTTTTCCTACTCAAGGCATCTGCTACCACATTGCCCTTGCCAGGGGTATAAGCAATCTCAAAATCGTATGAGGCAAGAAACTTCATCCACCTTTGTTGTCTTAAGTTAAGATCTTTCTGTGAAAAAGGGTACTTTAATGATTTATGGTCATTAAACACTTCAAACCTTTCTCCTAGTAGGTAATGACGCTATGATTTAAGAACGAAAACAACGGCAGCTAGCTCCAAATCATGAGTTGGGTAGTTCTTCTCGCGTACCTTCAACTGCCTTCCCTCATAACAAACTATTTTGCCCTCTTGATCAAGACAGCGCCCAATCTGTACTGCATGCGTCTGCGTATACAGTAAACATCTTACTCCCATTCGGCAACGTCATAACCGGGGCTGTTGTCAGAGCCCTTTTTAGTTGTTAGAAAGCAACACCGCAATCCAAATCCCAAGCAAAAGTTAGGTTCTTCTTTGTCAACCTATTAAGTGGGGCTGAGATTTTTGCAAAGTGCTTAATGAACTTTCTGTTAAAGCCCGCTAACCCAAGAAAACTGTTGAATCAAGGAATTCATGGCGTTTTGATTAAATGACAAGGAGACGTTCAAGATCGAAAAAAAGAAGAGATTCAATGGTATCTAATGTTAGAGGTTGATTATTTAGAGTGTTAGTTGAGTTTTATATGTTAAAATCTATCCTCAAATAATCATATACCTAGATGGTTTGAATATATATATATATATATATATGAGTATATATGTATGCACATTCATTGTGCATACTACTAGAAACCGGTCGACCGGTTTCATTATGGGCGGTCAACCGATTTTGGGCAAAAATGCACAATGAACGTGCACACATATATATAACGTACATATATTCAAATACCAGTCTACTAGTCATTTTTAATCAGTCGACTGGTCTACGTACTGAAAGCATCTTTTCGAAGAGACACCATTATTGGTTGTTTTCTTTTCTCTTCACCAAAAATCATCTCTATTCGTTGCTTCTCTTCACCAATGATTACAACTCTTCATCCTCTACAAAAAAAACATGAAATCATCATTTTTATATCATCATCAATTCTTTCTATTCTTGCTATCTAATTGCTGATTTCATTCTTGCTCTCTAAAAGCACTCAAAAGCTCATAATTCTCATATATCGTTATTTGAATCCTTGAATCTATATATTATTCTTTTGATTCAAACAACGATATCATCTTCCAAATCTTCATAATCACAAAATCATATTTGAGGATAAGATTATAGGAAGGTTGTACAAGAATTGACAAATTCGTATTATTGAGAACACACATTGTCAAATTACAAGTTTTACTCATCTTGTTTGAAGTCCTCGTGTTGTAAGAGGCGAGTTGTGAAGTCCTCGTGTTGTTAGAGGCGTGAAATCCCATTCGACTGCTCGGGTATTGTGAACCTGTTCCTCCGGGTGATGTGAGGTAGTTGTTTAGTGAAAATCCAGAGAGAGGTCTGGGACTGGACGTAGGACAGTGCTCCGAACCAGTATAAAAATCCCTGGTGTGATTTTTTATTTTTTTACTGCATTTACTATCACACAGTTCTGTGCTTGTTTATTACTTCATACTTGACTAGTGTTTGTCATATTACACGATCCTTGTGTGTATATTATACGTAGCACATACGCAGTCGCACTTTCAATTGGTATCAGAGCGAGGTCATCACATAACCGTAACACAGTTATTTGATATATTCTAGTAATACGGAAAACAACCCAAGTAGTAGCACTAACACCACTTACACGGAAGGTCAATCGACACAAAGATCTCCTTTCTTTAATGGTCTTAACTATAGTTATTGGGAAACATGTATGGCTTTTTACATGCAATCAACTAACTATGATGCTTGGAATGCTACTCAAAAAGAAATAGTCAATCCAACGATTGAGTATGCAGAATGGACGGCTGCTGAGAAAACCGCAGCTGCTGTAAATGGAAAAGCAATTAATATGTTGTTTTGTGCATTAGATCAAAACGAATATAACCGTGTTAGTATCTGTACCACTGCTTATCAAATTTGGCAAACGCTAAAAACTACTCATGAAGGTACTAACAAGGTTAAACAAGCAAAAATAGCTTTGTTGAAAAGTCAATTTCAAAATTTTAAAATGAAGCCAAATGAAACAATCAATGAGATGTATTCAAGGTTTCAAACCATTCATCATGCTCTTATTGGATTAGGGCAAAGATATTCTGACTTTGATGTAGTTTCAACAGTCCTACATTCTCTGACTAATGAATGGGAAGGAAAAGTATTAGCAATAGAAGAAGCTAATGATCTTTCCACCATGAAGCCAGATGAATTGATAGGAAATCTTATGTCCTATGAAGCAAATTTGCAGGCTCGAAAAGAACAAAAAGAAGAAAAGAAAAATGTAGCTTTTCATGTTGAAAAAGATGAAGATATCTCAGATTCCGAAGATGAGGATCTAGCATTCATTGCAAAAGGATTCAAGAAATTCTTAAAGCAACGAAAAGCTAGTCGATACAACAGAAAGAAGTTCGGATCAAACAAGTCATCATCATCAAATGTAGAATGATTTAATTGTCACAAGAAGGGACACATGCAAAAGGATTGTCTGGAACAAAAGAAGAAGACAAAAAATGAAAAATTCAAACACAAGAAGGACAAGTCAAAGAAACGAGCATTCTCAGTGACATGGGATGATTCAGACTCATCTTCATCTGATAGTGAAAGTAACTCAGATGATGAACAATCAAATATATGTTTTATGGCTAAAGAAAATGAGGTATAAATTCCTTCTTTTGAAGAAGTTCTTGATGTAAATGCTGAATTAATATATAAATTTAAAGATATGAAACGACAATGCAAACAAGCTTAAGCTGATTTAAGTAAAGCACAATTTGAATGAGATATGCTAAAAGATGAGAAGAAAATATTAGAGGAGGAACTTGAAAAAGCTCAAGAATCATCATCTAATTTTGATTCTCAATTATCTCTTCTGAGTCAAGAAATTAAAACTCAAAAAGAGAAAAATGATGCTCTTATTATTGAAAATCATGAGCTTAAGGCAAAAGTCAAAATGTTAGACCTTGAAAAGGCTAGTTTACAAACAAAGTTAGATGACATTACTCAAAATGTTTCTAACTTTAACAAAGGTCGAGAAAATTTGACAAAAATTATTGAAAGTTCACAATCTGCTACAAATAAACATGGCTTGGGATATAAGAAACAAATTATCAAGAAACATCTTGGTAATAAAAGAAAAAAGAAAAATAAGGTAGTATAAGAAACTGAAGGTAAGAAAAATCTTAGTTTATTATATTCCAAACCAAAACCAATTGTGAAATTTCAAAAGAAGAATGTCAAGTCTATAAAAATATGGGTTCCTAAAACAAACAACAACTTGATTAGGAACAAGTACATTCAATTTTTTTTGAATTCTGTGCATCACAATCCAAATTATATGTATAAAGGGGATACCGGACCCGTATGGGTTTGGACTCCTAAGACCTGACTTTTAGGACCCTATAAAAAGGTGGGTACCATGGACTTAATTTTATTTTTTGCAGGTCCCACTTAAGAAAAGAGGAAAGTGGATACTGGACAGTGGTTGCTCGAAGCATATGACTGGAGACAAGAGCTTATTAACAAATATCACTTATTCAGATGGTGGCTCAGTCACTTTTGGAGATAATTCGAAAGGCTATATTATTGGAAAAGGCGATGTGAGCAATTACGGTACATCTGACTTACTTCTTATTACTAATGTCATGCTAGTTAGAAATCTGAAACATAATTTAGTAAGCATCAGTCAATTATGCGACAAAGGCTTTATCATTTCCTTTTCAGATAATAATTGTAGTATTTTAGATAAAGATCAAAATTTAGTTTTTGAAGGATATAGAGACAGAAATATCTATATTTTGAATATGAACATCAATCATAATTCAGATATGTGTCTTGTAGCAAATGATAATGATCCATGGCTATGGCACAAACGTTTCTGTCACATAAACTTCGGATCTATTGACAAGTTAGCCAAAAATGATCTAGTTAAAGGACTACCCAAAATAAGCTTTGCGGTTGATAATCTTTGTGATGCATGTCAATTAGGAAAATTACATATGGATTTATTTGGACCAACACAGGTTCAGTCAATAAACCATAATCGCTATGTGTTTGTAATTGTTGACGACTACTCTCGTTATACATGAGTGATTTTCTTGAAAAACAAAAGTGACACTTTCAAACATTTCAAGTCCTTCGTTAAGAGAGTTCAAAAGTCAAAAGAGCTCAAGGTTAAAAATATAAGAAGTGGTCATGGCGGAGAATTCGAAAATAGTGAATTTGAACATTTTTGTACAAAGAAAGGTATAAATCATAATTTTTCGTTTCCGAGAACTCCACAACAAAACGGAGTTGTAGAATGGAAAAATCGAACTTTAAAAGAATGTGCAAGAACACTATTAAATGGATTCACTCTACCAAAACATTTTTGGGAAGAAGCTGTTGCAACTGCGTGTTATGTTTTGAATCATGTATCCGTTCGACCTCTGACCAAGAATACATCCTATGAGCTATTCAATCAAAGAAAGCCAAATATCTCATATTTCAAAGTTTTCGGTTCTAAATGCTTTATTTTAAATACAAAAGACCATCTTGGAAATTTTGATTTAAAATCCGATGAAAGTATATTTGTTGGATATCCTGAACGAAGCAAGGCCTATCGTATATTTAACAAGAGAACTAAAACTATTGAAGAATCACTTCATGTCTCTTTTGATGAATTCTATAAACCATCTCATATCATATCAGATGACGAAGAAACTATAGTCACTGATAATCCTATCATCACAAATAATGACTCTGACTCAGAAATTGTTGACGATATTCCTCAACCAACTGTGGTACCTTCTCCACCAAGTTTTAGATCTCATCCTAGAATTCTAAGAGATCATCCGGTTCAAAATGTTATTGGAGAAGTAACATCACTAATAAGAACAAGAAGTCAACTGAATCAAATGGGTCATGTCACGTTTCTTTCAAATATAGAACCTAAGAATCCAAAAGAAGCTACTAATGATGATTACTGGATCATTGCCATGCAGGAAGAACTAAATCAGTTTGAGTGCAATGATGTCTGGGAACTTGTTCAAAGACCGACTGACCAGTCAGTCATTGGTACGAAATGGGTCTATAAAAATAAGGCCGACGAACAAGGAAATATAACTAGAAATAAGGAAAGATTAATAGCACAAGGATATAATCAGGAAGAAGGTATCGATTATAAAGAAACCTTTGCGCCCGTGGCTCGATTAGAAGCTATTCGAATCTTATTGTCCTTTGCTTGTCATCATAATTTTAAACTTTACCAAATGGATGTCAAAAGTGCATTCTTAAATGGGTTTATCAAAGAGAATGAATATGTCGAACAACCTCCCTTGTTCGTACATGAGAAATATCCTGATCACGTATATAAACTTAAGAAAGCTTTATATGGATTAAAACAAGCACCTCGTGCTTGGTACGATTGATTACGAAGCTATCTTATTGATTCTGGATTTCAAATTGGTAAAGTCGATCAGACTTTATTCATTAAACATTCTCGAAACGATATATTAGTTATCCATATATATGTAGACGATATTATCTTTGGTTCAACAAACGATAAACTCTGCAAAGAGTTTGCAAATATTATGACCAAAGAGTTTGAAATGTCTCATATGGGAGAACTATCGTATTTCCATGGTATCTAATGTTAGAGGTTGATTATTTAGAGTGTTAGTTGAGTTTTAAATGTTAAAATCTATCCTCAAATAATCATATACCTAGATGGTTTGAATATATATATGAGTATATATGTATGCACATCCATTGTGCATACTACCAGAAACCGATCGACCGGTTTCATTATGGGTGGTCGACCAATTTTGGGCAGAAATGCACAATGAACGTCCTCGTGTTGTTAGAGGGGTGAAATCCCGTTCGACTACTCGGGTATTGTGAACCTGTTCCTCCGGGTGAAGTGAGGTAGTTGTTTAGTGAAAATCCAGAGAGAGGTCTGGGACGGTGCTCCGAACCACTATAAAAATCCCTGGTGTGATTTTTTATTTTTTACTGCATTTACGATCATACAGTTCTGTGCTTGTTTATTACTTCATACTTGACTAGTGTTTGTCATATTACACGATCCTTGTGTGCATATTATACTTAGCACATACGCACTTTCAAAAACTTCGTACTTTGGTTGCATTCCTTGGAATCTTCCAATCTTGCACCACGACTACTTTTGCGGGATCCACAGTTATCCCCTCTTTGGACACCACATGTCCAAGAAACCTTACTTCTTTTCTCCAAAAATGGCATTTGGAGAATTTTGCTTTCAGCTGGTGTGCACGAAGAGTATCCATGACTTCCCTTAAATGCAAAGCATGCTCTTCCTCACTTTTCGAGAAGATCAAAATGTCATCCACGAAGACCACTACAAATTTATTAAGGAACTCTTTGAACACCCGACTAATCAAGTCAACGAAATAAGCAAGTGTGTTTGTCAAGCCGAAAGGTATGACAAGCCATTCAAAGAAACCATCCGGGGTCCTAAATGCGGTCTTATCAATGTTGTCCTCAGCCACTCTTAGCTGATGAAACCCAGTAGTTAGATCTAGTTGGGAGAAAACCGATGCACCTACAAGCTGATAAAACAAGTCGTCTATTCTTGGAAGTGGGTGCCTATTCTTCTTGGCCAGCTTGTTTAGCTCCCTATAGTCAGCGCATAGGCGAAGTGAACCATCTGCTTTGGTTGCAAACATCACTAGAGCACCCTATTCAGAAATACTCCGCCTTATAAACACCTTTTCAAGCAACTCCTTAACTTGCTTGCTGAGCTCTTTCATTTCCCTTGGAGCCATGTGTCTAATGGGTTTTGCATTATCAACAAGGTATATGCGGAAGTCTATCTCTCGCTTCGGAGGTAAACCCTTCCCCCTTCAAAGACATCCGAGTATTCACGGACTACTGTAATAGATTGCAAGTTTTCAACAGACGCATCAAGAGATTCTAGGTAGCTAAGCATAACAGAGTTCATGGGATTACAAGAGATTTCGAGAGTGTTAAAGAGGCGAGTCATAAGTCTAACTACTCCCTTTTCACAACCGAGGATGGCACCATTACTGGATAGCCAATCCATGCCTAGAATCAACCAATAGCCTGTGAAGCCCAAAACATAGGCATTATATCTAAACCCAACGCTTAGTACAGAAATTTCCAAATCCAAACAAATCATTGATAAATAAGCCGAACCCCCAATTGGATTTGAAACAACCAAGGGATCCTCTACTATACTGGTGTCTAGGTGCAGAGATTCAACTAAAGCAGTAGATATAAAAGAGTGCGATGCGCCAGAATCAAAGAGAGTACGAACATGATGATCAAAAAGATAAACTAAACTCTCAACAGAAATATTTCTACCTCATTCTTGCGGAGGTGCTATTAGAGTGTGAACCTGCCCTCTAGAAGTAGATCCAGTCCTCTGCCTTTGCCCTTGCTTTCTTGGGTAGTCCTTAGCCATGTGTCCTTTCTCGCCGCACTAAAAACAACCACCCATCTTCTTCTTCTTCTTTCTGCAGTCCTTAATCGGATGTCCAAGTATGCCACAAAAATTACACTTCCTCTTGTCACGGGGTTTGTTATTCTTCCCGCCCTTCTTGGAATCCGTTTTCTTGTTCTGTGATCCCTCCACTTTCTTGTCTTAAGGTACTTCCAACTTTATCTCTTTCTTTCCATCCTTATCCTCCTTCTGTAACAGTGCCATGTCCACTAGTCTCTCATAAGTCGCACCCGTAGGTATATGGGTCATAGCTAGGTTGTGCAGTGGCTCGTTTAACCCTATAACAAAATGGAGAGCCTTCTTATGTGGAGTGTTCACTAACTCCAATCCGAAGCCAGCTAGTTGGTTGAATTGGTTGACATATTCCTTGACTGATTGGCTTCCCTGTTTGAGAGCTAAGAACTTTTCCACCTGTAGGCTTCGTTCAGCTCGCGAGAGGAACTTCATTTCAAACCTCATTCTGAAATCCTCCCAAGTTTCAACTGGTTTCTGAGCATTAGTAACTTCTCACCAATAAGAGGCTTCGTCCTTAAGTAACCACACAGCCAATTGTATCTTCTGCCTATCGTCCACTTTGAAGATAACAAACAAATCTTCTGTTTCCTTGAGCCAATTTCTTGCTTCCACAAATGAATCAGTCCCATTAAAGTTCTTTTCACCCATGGCTCGAAATTCTCTACATATCTTCGAGAAAGCATTCACATGAGGAGGAGGAGGAGGAACACCTGCAACTGGGGGAGGAGGAACGTCTGTTGAGCCTGCATCATTAGCCCTAGCCTCCAGGAACCTTCTGAACCAATCAAGTACCGGTACGCCCTCAGGAAGATTAAGATCCTGAGACATGCAGAAATGAAAAGAAAAGGTTCAAAACAAAGGATAGAAAGATAGTGCATATAGCTTTGGGGATTATGCTATTTTTAAAATAAAACAACATTTTTCTTAAAAATGCTTCTTTAAACTTCTTTTTGAAAAATAGTTTCCAAAAACTTTTATCTGATCTGGTAAACCTTGCTCTGATACCAAGTGTAAACACCCCACCTCCGTTAAAGTCACTCACAAAGGGAATGCATTAACTTTGGTGGAGTATTGTAGGTAAAAGGTATAGATAAGTTACAAGACAGATATATAAATAGCGGAAAAGCTAAATTTTATTTTATAAGCACGTGGTCTAGTCAAAACATTACAACAACTATCTTAAAAACCAACTTCCAAATCATTACAATAAAGCCTCTGTCTTGACTAAAACATAAAGAAGCATAAACAATAATAAAGTAGCACAAATACTTAATTAAGAGTGTAACCACAGCCATAGCCCAAGGGAAGAGAATCCAAGCAATTCTACTCTCTTCAAGCTGGAAAAGATCTAGACTAAGTTGAAGTATTCCCTCCCTGCGGACCTTGGGGGGAACGGAAGACAAGAAGACGAAAGAAAACGGGTCAGACATAAGCCTGGTAAGTCCAGTGATTATTTTGCATGTAAACAGGTAAAAGGATCATGACATGAATAAACTGAACCTAGGACAATACCCGAGAAATAAGATAACAATAAATAAGGCAAGATAGACTGAATATACTATCGAACTCGTTTATATTTCTCTGCACCTACTAACAAGTGTTTTCAACCAGCACCATGTGTTCATGATAAAATGATCCCCTTTATCGATCGGCTTCTACTCTCATGCATTTATGACTTGTGTCATTCGGCACCGCTTGGTCGTAGATACCTATGCTGGTCCCACCATGGGGTGTATCAATTCCTATGGTGGCAACCCGACACAAATTCAAGATGCATGGTGTATACTACTGATGCCCAGTGCCTGATTTGTCAATGCAGGAGTACGTGCACGCCCATACTCTGTTGGAACCTACACTGTTGCACCACCCGCCGTTATTTTGACCGCTTATAATTAGCCCAATAATCGTGCCCCACCCTTCCTAGTTTAGGGTACCATGGTACATCTATGTGGGTTACTGCTGAAATGGATCCCCGTTACTATGGTTTCCTAATCAACATGTTAAAATGGTTAAGTGTTCTTAAATTAACCTAACCCCCACCCATCAGTTTAGTTAACATGTTGTATTGGTTAAGTTTTGCCTTAATTTACTTAACCCTACCATTCTTAGCCTACCTGTCTCTTAGCTTTATTTCATTCATTAAAGCACCAACCTCTCGCATTAGATCTATATTGTTGCGGTCACTGGATGTGTCGGGCGGTTTCGGGCAGTCTTACACTGCAACTCAATCTAACCTCGGGCTTTTGGGCTTAATACGCTAACCTCTCACGTTAGATCTATATTGTTATGGTTGCTGGATATGCCAAGCAGTTCCGGGCAGTCTTACACCGTAACTCAATCTAAATTTGGGTTAGGCATATTCATCTTTTAATCAGTTTACATATTTACCACTTATGTTTATATGTAAACTATCCACCAATGTTGTCAACTCAAGTCATGTCCCATTTACCCTCTAAATTATGTCCATAATTCTTAGGTATAAAAATTATACAATTTCATGCCATTAATCATTTACATGAGTATGAGCCAACCTATGCTAATAGCCTGTAATTTAATATTTTTCCCAATGTATCCCCCGTTATTCATTCGCATAAATCAGATAGAGCATTAGGCTCGCAAATTAGCCTAACTCATAAACAAAAAGGGAAAAGCAAAAGGGACATGTAACATTCCAATGACATAAAACAGTATAGATCAACTAAGCATGTGAGATATAAATTTGGCATAGTACTACACAAATTTAATTAAGCATGTAAATGTGAATTTTCATTTGAGTTGGACCAAATTAACATAGATCTAAACATCTAGGCATGTAGATCTAGACATATAAGCATATATGAGCATGACTTAGCTTATGGTATTGCATATAACATATCATAAAAGAATCACCAAATTTATATACAACATGATAGGTTCATCACTAAATTAATATACAACATGATAGGTTCGTCACCAAATTAATATACAACATGATAGGTTCATCACCAAATTAATATACAACATGATAGGTTCATCACCAAATTAATATACAACATGATAAGTTGTATCAATCATAATAGTCACGTAGGCATAGGTTATTTCAGAATTGCTACAAGGATAAACGTGAATCAGAATACTATTGTCTTACAACTAGGCACAGTTCTAGTTTCGCTTCATTACAAGTCATGACTTTTATTTGTTTAAATCTAAAGAATAACTGAACTTACAAACAAAAGAACAAATCTTGTTTTCTGGGATCTGATTTCTGAAACTGAAAAGTTATCCTTTGATGTAGACTATTGATTCTCTAGTTTGGACTTGATTACGGGCTTTCTAACTTGATTTCTAGTTTAAAGAAAAATGGAGGCTACGCTAGTTTGGCAATGGACAGCATGATGGCTTCAGAGAGCAAGGTTATGAGATTTTAGGGTTAAGGGTTGGGGTTGTTTATATAGAAGTTTAGATTAATGAGAGCTGTTAGATCAACCTATGAGTAATCAGAGCCATCCAGACCAAATAGAGCCAACCGGAAGTCGCCACATATGCCCTAATGAGTCAGATAAATGTCACTGGACAAAACAGCCCAGATCTGGCCGAGGGGGTCGACCCCTACAGGGGGGTCGACACCCCAGTTGACACCCTTCTTGGGGGGGTCAACACCTATGGGCGGGAATTTTCCCGCCCAGCTGATTCTCGAAATTTTGAATTTCGAACTGCTTTTTGATTTAATTATTATTTATATTTAATTTCCGTTTAAACTTGAAATCTTCTGAACTCCATAACTTCTTCATACTGAGTCCGATTCACGCAAACTCAGACTCTATCTCAAGCAAAATTCCGAGACGAACGCAATGGCGAAACCCATTTCCCCTAATTTCCACTTTTATAATTAAGTATTCTTTAATTCGTTACTTTAATGTTCACAGAAAATACGGGGTGTTACACAAAGCCTACTTTAGAAAAACACAACCCAGCTTCCCATAAGTTCTTCTTCCATCCCGCATCTGATTTTGAACTGGACAACAGCTACTTGCTATAACCAAACGATTCATCCCACATAGATCCAATTTTTTAATATCACGAAGGCCCAAGCCCAACTTCGAATTCTACCCCGCCTTTTTCACGAAATAAAACCACCTCCTACATGCCATGTGCCTTCTTTTCTCCTCCCCAGCAGTTTCCATTCTCCCCACCTTTTCTAATTCGCCTAGAAGCTTATCAAAGCCATTTTCGTATCGGCCTTCTTTTCTCCCCCTGCAGTTTCCATTCTCCCTATCTTTCCTTATTCGCCTAGAAGCTTATCAAAGCCATTTTCATTCCTTCCCATCCCGTTCAAACTCCCTGTAAATCCCCCACCTCCATTAAGGTCACTTACAAAGGGAATGCCTTAACTTCAGTGGAGCGTTTTTGGTAAACAGACACATAATATCACAAGACAGATGTAAAAATTTTGCAGCGGAAACAAATAACTTTATTAAATGTCCAAAACACTTTGTTACGTAATACCATGAGTCATAAAACCCTTACAACAAAACGCTTCTGTCTTATATTATCAGAGTCCATAGGTATTTAAAAGAAAACATTATTCCCCATATTAAAGAGCAAGCCATATAGGAGACCGAGACTCGAGCCATACTTCAGAAATAGCTCCTAGAAGATGATATCCAATTCCTGACTAAACCTGGGTGTTTCCTCCCTGAGAACCTGGGGGGAAACGGAAGAAAAGAGGCAAAAAAAAACTAGGTCAGACATACGTCTGGTGATTCCAGTAACTTTTAGCCAGTAAATAAATAAAGGTAAACATGACAGGCATACAAAGTGGATAAGAGGATCATGGTACATATGACAGGTATGACAGGACAAATAAGGTAAGGTGTACGCATGATTCACTACTAACTACTCTGCACTATTACTAGTCAAATCAAGATGGGATGATCCCTTCCACTAATGATAACGATGGTGGTAGTTTTGTGTATTCCTAGCTGCTGCCATAGGTGCCGCCTGTTCCTATCTCAACTAGTCGTACGCACTACCCTCCTACTATAAATTGGTAGACTTAGGGCATATGTCTGGATATACCCTAACCACTACCCTAATCTATCGGCTCCCTACTCTGTAGATACCCTGTGCTGGTCCCACAACTAGGGGGTATCACTTCCCTAAAGTGGCAACCTAAGGTGTGCACAGTTATACCTACTGGTGTCACGGTCGTCTTGTCCCCCTCTGCCCGGCCCATGCATGCACATGTCCCCGGTCGGTTTGCGCCACCCACACCATCCGTCTCGTTTTGGATCTCTTACAATCAATGAGTAAGCGTGCCCCATCCCCGCCTAGTATGGAGATCTTTACTTTGATACCCCTCTGGGTTACTGACTGAAATGGGTCCCACACAACGCGATACAAGCTCTCCCCTATGTCTTGTATCCCCACTAGGATTTCTACTGACTATGTATACCCTAAGGTGTCTTTAATTACATAGCCCTCAATCAGTTATGCGTACCAATAGGTGTCTTTAATACATAACCCCTATTCTACCTATCGGTTATGCGTACCTATAGGTGTCTTTAATACATAACTCTACCTATTCCCATTAGTTATGCGTACCCCTAAGGGTGTCTTTAATACATAACTTTACTATTCTGCCCCGGTTATGTATACCATTAGGTGTCTTTAATTACATAACCCCATTTTAATGGTTAAGTTTGTGGGACTATATGTATTAATATTACCCACCTACCCTTCAGTTGTACTTAACCCTCCCACAATCCAATTCGTTTTTCTTAACCCTAACTTATGTCAACCATCATACAGTCCATATGTATTAAGTTAGGTTAAGTAGCATTAATTTAATCGTATTTCACAGGCCACCCAAGGCACCCTCTTAATTCCACATGCCACCCAAGGCACCCACTTAACCCCTCATGTCCCACTACATGTTTATCTGGTTAAGTGTTTCTTAATTCATTAAGACCGTAACCTTATAAAGACCTCCCACATTAGACTGGCATTTGTGGCAGCTGGATTTGCCGGGCGGGTCCGGGCAGTCTTACACCACAAAAGAGCCTAACCTCGTGTCTTTACAATTGTTACGTATTTAATTTATGCCTAAGACCTCCCACATTAGACTGGCATTTGTGGCAGCTGGATTTGCCGGGCGGGTCCGGGCAGTCTTACACCACAAAAGAGCCTAACCTCGTGTCTTAGACGATTAATTACTCCTAATTAATCATCCCCCAATTTGAATTACTTTCCCTATTCAAATTATCGATTAATTCCAAATTTCACTATGGCCATAATTGACTCAATTATGTCCATCTATTTATGGTATGAAAAATCAAACCAATTTTCATCACAAATTTATTTTATGCCAATTCTCAATATTAAATCTTCAGACTTTAATTGCTTAAACATTCCTCTTTTGATTAATTAAGTAAATTAATTAATCCTTTCCTTTTTCATAGGTGTCAATACCTATCTTATTAACAATTTGGACTTCTTATCCATAAATGGTCATATTCAAATTATACCATTTTTACCTAATTTTACCCATGTTATGATAGGTAATTATTTATATGTTTTCCTACTTGAATCATGTGTCAATTTTACATAATCTCTAAGTAAATTACGCTTATTACAAGTTCCCCTTTCTCCCTGTTTCTTAACTAGCGTAACCGTTTACGTTTTTGGCATCGTCGAGGCTACAAGGTAGCCTCGCCATAACAATAAAATAAAGGGAATGACAAGGTGATCGTTTTCAGTACAATTTTTGGCATAAGCATGACAGCTGGGGGAAATGACATGATAACTTCGCATATAATTATGATTCACCACATAATTAACAACTTGCATGGATTCGTAACAACTTGCATAGGTTCATGAATTAACAACGTAATTAACAACTAACATAGGCTCATGATTCTCAACATAATCAACAACTTATATGAGTTCATGATTCACAATATAACGACTTGCATGATTCATAACATAACTTCTTGCATAGGTGACTTACATAGGTTTATGATCTACAACATAACAACTAGCATAGGTTCATGAATTAACAACTTATCAACTTGCATAGGTCACTTGCATAGGTTCATGATTCATAACATAACAACTAGCATAGATTCATGAATTAACAACGCAACAACTTGCATAGGTTCATAGTTTCTCAACATAATAACTTGCATAACTTCATGATTCACAACAATAATAAACTTGCATCATATCATGATTCACAACAATAATAAACTTGCATCATATCATGATTCACAACAATAATGAATTTGCATAACTTCATGATTCACAATAATAAGGAACTAGCATCATTTCATGATTCACAACAATAATGAACTTGCATAACTACAAACAACATATGCCCAAATCATAGTCTACCACAATTCACTTTTATTTATTTAAACCTAAAAGTGACTAGAACTCACCGAATAAGGGGTCTTGAGTTCTGGGTTCTGAATTCTGTAATTGATTAGCGTTCCCTTGTTGTAGACAATTACACTGTTGTAGTTTTAGGCTTGATTTGAATTGAATTGTTGTCTTTAATTTGCTTCCAGTTGGTGGCGGCTACTATAGGGTTTGGAGTGACAACATGACGGCTAATGATCTAATTTTTGATTTGATTCTAGGGTTTGGGTCTACACATGTTTATATAGAATTTCAATTTAATTATAGCCGTCGGATGATCTTAGGGTTAATCAAAACCACTCAGTCGGGATAGGGTGACACCTCAGCCCTAATGAGTCAGCAAGGAGTCAGAAAGGACTCATAAATGAGTCAGAACATGGGTCAGACTGAACCAGAAGGCTGTGCAGGTTTTCTCTCGGCCCGGGCGCACTTGGGAAGTGCGCCAATGTAAATTTGTACTGGCGCACTTCCCGAGTGCGCCAGTGCAATCCTTTTTTTTTTCTATTTAGCCACCAAACTTCGTTCGTCCATATCTTCTTCATATGGTATCCGTTTTACGCAAACTCGGACTCTATCTTAAGCAGAATTCTGAGACGAACGCGATGGAACGACCCGTTTCCCTTAACTCCCACATTTGAAATTAAGTATTCTTAAATTTTAGTTAATCTAATTATTCGAAAATTCGGGGTGTTACATTCTCCCCTACTTAAAGGATTTCGTCCCCGAAATCTTCAAGTTAAGAAGAATGTGTCCTACCATCCAATCACCCATCTACTCAACTATCATCCACAAGCATCCATTGTCCTTAGAAAAACTTCTAATGTTGTATGAACGTATGCAAAAAGTGTGTGTTTATGTTCCTTATCTAATGCAAAATCAGGCGGTCTACTGATTCAGTTGACCTCCTTAATGCAAACCATGATAGTGCCATGCGTCCATTATGTATGTGAAAGAATCCCATCGATGCATATTATTTCTACATGTGTGCTTGTAACGACCCAGAAAATCTGAACCAAATTAAAAAATTTAAATTGGCTAAAATAATGGATTTTAAATATTTAAAATAAATATTTTAAATAATAGAGATGAAAAGTGAGTTGAATCGACAATTGAAAACAAATATAATTAATTCTAATTATAAACAAGGCCTGAAATGGCGCTGCAGTTTCAAAAATTGAATTTAAACTTTGTCGGACTCTACCGGGTGCAAAACAAAATGGATTTTAGTGAATCTAAAAATATTTAAATCTGTTAGTGAATACCTTTCTAAGGAATCTGAAAAATCGAATTTTCATAACGGAAAGCAAAAGTTATGGCCAAATGAATTTTCAGAAAGGTCGCTATGGAATTTATATAGCCCGTGAAATTGGCCATTTTGCATACGACCTCGGAATTCGACGAAACCAATTTTGTTGGATCCGGGATGTGAAGTTATTGCTAGGTTTCAAATTTCATAATTTTTGAAGCTAGTGTGTGAGTGTGGCAAAGGAAAACGTGTTTTGGTCAATTATAGTTAAATTGGATCGACTAGAAATGGGCCTTTTTGCAAACGGTCTCAAAATTCGACAAAACTAGTTTTGTTAGGACCGTATCGTCAAAACATAGCTAGATTTATTTTTCTAGAATTTTTCGAATCAGTTTGTGGCCCTGGCAAATTGAAATGCACGTTCAAATCAAATATTGAATGTTTTATATTTTAATTTGAAGAAAAACTGACTAAAACAGTCGAATGGGCCTACGAAACATATCCCATTGTGTTCGGAATGGGGGTGAAACGCTAGGGATGATAGTCGTTGGGTTTAGATTAGTGGTCGTGTCAGAAAGCCCCTTTAAAACTTCCCCGACCAATCAAAAATTTTATAAAAAAAAAATTCCTTTTTTCTCTCTCCCCGATATACGGCAGAAACCCCTCAGAGCTTCTCTCCTCAAATCCGGCCGCCTCCGCCACCTGCAGCCACCGCCACCACTCGACTCGCCATCTCCTCCTCTTCAAATCAGAACCGACCCCACCCCCTAACGTCGCCTGTAGCGACGGAATCGAGCCCCCAAAGTTCGCCTGCGCCGATCCGATTTTCTCCCTCCTCCGACGATCGCAGGGGATCACCCCACCGTCGATCTGAAGCCCTCTCCAGCCTCTCCGACGTGGTGTTGGCTGATCTGAACATCGCTGCACCGATTGGAAGAAAATTTGAGACCTAGTTTTGAAGAAAACAACGAGGTATACGACCAAATTTATTTTCAGCAGTTTTAACAGTTTAAAACCATTGCAAACTTTGAAAAATCATATCTTTTTCGTTTCTTGTCGAAATCCAGTGAAACAAGAGACAGTGGACTCGTGTGGATGTCTTCTACATTTTAGAAGAGACCGCATATTTTTCTGAGCCTTCTGCTATTTTTGGTGGAGTGGAACCCAATGTGAAATTTCTAATTTATAAACGATATGGAAAACGACGATGTATAAATTATATAGTCGATGTATGAGTTATATAAGCGTTGTACACCTCTTGTATAAGCGTTGTATAAGTTGTATGTTCGATGTATAAGTTATATATGCGTTAGAAAATTTATATATGTGTTGAAATAGAAGTGAATTGCTATAAATATATATATACGCCCCTCGTCCACAAACCATGGACGATATTTATTGGTTGTAATTGGTGTAAAAATTGATTGATGGCGAATGGTTGATTGAAATTGTTTGTGGTTGATATTGATTGATTGTGGTTGAAAAATACCCATTTGTGGTTGAGAAATATTTGGTTGAAACCACATAGGCTTAGTTTGTGGAAATGAAATAAATATATACATGCCGCCTGCGTGCGAACTAGATGCATGATCCCCATTGTCAAAAACCGCGAGGTTTTAAGGTAGAGCGAGGAGCCGTACTAGGGACGGTCCCGGTTTTAACTACCATGTCGTTATGTTGCCGAAATTTTGAATAATATTCATGTGTTTGAATTATTTTCATTTGCTGAAACTATATTTATTCGTTGAATAGAAAACCTTCATGTGTTGAGTCGATATTCATTCGTTGGATAGAAATTCATGTGTTGAATGGTATTCGTGTTTTAAATATAAAAATCACATTCTTATCTATATATATAAACTATAGAAAACCTTCATGTGTTGAATCGATATTCATTCGTTGGATAGAAATTCATGTGTTGAATGGTATTCGTGTTTTGAATATAAAAATCACCTTTTTATCGATTTATATAAACTATAGAAAACCTTCATGTGTTGAATCGATATTCATTCGTTGAATTGAAATTCATGTGTTGAATGGTATTCATATTTTGAAATAAATTGATTTATAATAAAAATCACATTTTTATCACCTATATTAACTATATAAAATAATTTCGTTTTGAAATAAATTGTTTTATAATAAAAATCTTATTTTTATCACCTATATTAACTATACGAAATAATAGTGTTTTGAAATGAATTGTTTTACAATAAAATTCACATTTTTATTATATACATGAATTGCTAAATATAGTGAAGTGTTGAAATAGAAGACAGTTAGATAAAAATATCATTTTTATCAAATGTATGAAAAGAATACAGCTTTGAAATCGAAGAATCGATATATATATATATATAAATAGAATTAAAATATATCGAATAACGACGCTGCAGTTCGTATTTTGAAACCGTGATTTCAAATGATTATACCGGGAGATCCGACCATCGGATTTTCCTGAAATTGCAACTATTGGGTTCGCCTTGGAAATATCTTTCCAACGGCACCAACTTCGTAAAAATCCAACGGTTGGATTGTCTGGAATGTTTAATTCAAATCTGAAGAAAAACAGCGCCAGAATCGATTATATTTATATATATACATAAATATAATTATAAATATATCGAATAATGACGCTGCAGTTCGTATTTCGAAATCGAAACTTCAAACGATCGTACCGGGAGATCCGACCGTCGGATTTTCCCGAAACTGGAATCGTTGGATTCGTTTTGAAAAGATCTTTCTAATGATGTAAATTTTGTGAAGATCCAACGGTTAGATTTTCAGATATGTGTAAATCAAATCTGAAGAAAAACAGCGCCACGGTCGCGTTATGGCCCGAAGCGTCGTTTTGAATAAATTGGCTATTTTAAAATAAATAAAAATAGCGATAAATCGTTATAAAATACTATAAACGAAATGGATGTGATTTAAAAATTAACTGAAGATTGGCTAAGTCGAATGGTTTCCTGGGTGTTGATCTGATGTTGGTTTCGGCCTTCGGGGTTAATATTTGGGAAATCGTTCTCTTACTGATTGACGGTTAGTGACTAATGAATTGAAATGATGCGTGTATATGTTAGTGTTGCACTTGTTTATTATATACGCGAATTGCTCAGAAAGACCGGGTTTATCCCATTCTGAATAACTGAATCGACGGTAAGAAATCGAAGATGAAGACGGTGGTCGAAGACCGGAGATCTTCACCTCGTTTGGATGGTAACCGAGGTCCTGATTGGGAGGCATCCCGAAATATGGATAATGAGTGGTGATCGTCCAGACGTACGTGGTGATCGATGGGTTTGCGAGGTATTTAGTGCCTTCGGTTTCGTTCAGACCCAGAACGGACTTGCAAATGGAAAGTGTGTCTGACATTGGAATTTATTCTGTGTGATTGATAGCCATCAGTTGCACGGTGTGAATTGCCTGTGTGGCATGCTAAGATGCAGTGATCAGGGCTTCTGTTGAAAAGCAAAGTCTTGTGGTGATGATCAAAGCACCGCCTACGTGGCGTAGCTTTGTGTATAACATGAAATCGCGAGCCTCACACTCTGGTATGAACCAGAAACGGGAGAGGACCTCAAGGAGGACATGCGTTTCTTTCTAGTTAGAAGTGGCGTCAATGGTTTTACATGCCCTGATGAGTTTGACTTATGTGGTTGTTGCTGTTGCGAGGCGCCTCAGTTTGATCGGGCGATCCGGGTCCGATGGAGTAATTCGTTGGCTCGTTTACGCCCCATAGGGCGGGGAAACGCATTGTTCAGGCATTTTAATCCACATCGGTGGACCGGCCCTGACGATCCAAGGGTCGATGCGCTCTGACCCTGTGGCTCGGGCTAGAGAGTCACGAAGTCGGTAAGGACTATCTTTTGCCTTGGTTCATGACGGAAATCCAATTTCTAAATACGTGATTGTGCGGTTGTGATTGTATACCTATATATGGCGACATAGTGGTATGGGGCATTAATGTCGTCTATGATTGATAGTTATGATTTGAAATTGTTTTCAAAACATATAAACACTAGTAATAATATCAAATGCTTTTGTTTTATTCGTTTCAATCATATTTTGGCCATTATAAGGTAAAACTCTATCCTTCGGTTTGCGTTGCATTGTGTGATGGGAACTGAGTCTTATAATGGCTTCATTTTTATAAAAAGCATAGCGATGTTTAAAAAGGATGATTTGTTTTTAAAGCACTGGAAATCCAATGGAGTAAACCCGTTCCACGAAAGTGGCGTGGTCCTGTGATTAGCCATATTATAAATGTGTTGGGTAGATTTCTCATACCAGTCCCATGACTGACTCGTAGTTTGTTTCACTCTCAAACTCGGGTGCCCCTTTTTCTACACGGGCAGCCTTGTATTCAGGTTTAGCTGGTTCTTTCTGGATAGCTGGAGCTGAAGATGGATTCTATCATTTATCTCTTTTTATGCTGTTCAGTTCCTATTGTACATTATGTTTGTTTTCCACTGTAGACATATATGTATAGTTGAACTGTATTTGTACTAAGTATGATCATGTATATTGTGTAACTCTGATGATTACTTTTATCCAGTATATTCTATTGTTTATTATATGGTGTATTTATTTATTTCTGTTCTGCTATTATCTGTTTCTGTGTTATATTCCACGGATTACCCTTGTCGCCGTCAGTACGGGGTTTGGGGTCGTCTCATTTGGTATCAGAGCTTTGGTTAAGCTTAGTTCTGGAATATAACATATTAACGAACTCGTCAGAAATAGAACCAGTAGTGTTCTAGGACGGGTAACTCTATACAGATAGGATCAGTAATATCCTAGTATAACTAAAGCAGAATCAGAATAGCTCGTTAGAGATGGGGTCAGAAGTGCCTCAGAACGAGTCGAGAGTTATATGTTTTTAAATAACGTATTTGTGATTATATATAAAGTCTGGTTTTAGAAATATGATTTTTGAATATATAAAAGATATATATTTGAAAAGTTAAGAGAGTATAGGAATTGATTAGTATATTTTTGAAAAGTTAAAAACAATTTGATTATTGTTTGTGTTGTGTGATAGTAGATTTGATTAATTAAAATTATTGAAACGATAGTTAATTTAATTAATAAGAGAATGAATGGTAGAATTTATTCGATTAAATCATACATTGAACTGATTAGAAAATAGATAGAAATATATACATGTGTATTATATATGTTTGAACAGGTAATTGGATTAGCTGTTGAGTAAAGATTTTATTTGCATGCCCGACAAATAGGTAAACCTTAATGAGTTGGATGCGAAATATTATTATATCAACTCCTGTGAATGCCATTGGATGCGGAGTGCTGGTTTTTCTGTGTGAAATAATAAACGTCGCCATAGGATAGTAAAAATTAATTTTGAACTACATTACATGACATACTTCAGAAGATAGGCATACTTCATCATATACCACATAAGCATTTGGAGCTTGTGTGACGAGGTGGAAGATTTACCATACGAGTGAGAGGCTTGTATGGCGATGACTATATTTTACAGGTTGAACTGATGACTGATATGGACTATTTAAATAGTAACGATTAAATTGCCAGATTAATAAAAACCCCACACGGGTCTGGAGTTGACAATAACCATGTCTCTCTAGTTATTAGATACGGCACATGGACTATTTATTTCCCACACGGGACGAGGTGACGAGGATTTATCCTCTGGAGCATTTAAAATACACACTCCCTCAGGCTTTGACAGGGTGACGAGAATTTATTCTCTGGAGTTATTATCAATACACGCTCCCCTGTAAACACCAGAATATATCACTATAAATATGTGTATGCTTATTAGGATTTATTGGGTACCTAATACGGCCCAATAAATTTCCAAACCTCTCTCCGTACAAAGGAGGTTATGGCGAAATTTTTCGAAAATTCCGGGTGTTATCCAAATTTTTGAAGAATTTGAAAATTCTCAGAAACTGAAAAGTTGGAGAATGGAAGCCAGATCGAACGTAGAGTTGATTAATCAAACCGCTTTCGACTTTGTTCCTTTTCGGGGACGAAAAGTTTTAAGTGGGGGAGATTGTAACGACCCAGAAAATCTGAACCAATTTAAATTTTTTAAATTGGCTAAAATAATGGATTTTAAATATTTAAAATAAATATTTTAAATAATAGAGATGAAAAATGAGTTGAATCGACAATTGAAAACAGATATAATTAATTCTAATTATAAACAAGGCCTGAAATGGCGTTGCAGTTTCAAAAATTGAATTCAAACTTTGCCGGACTGTACCGGGTGCAACACAAAACGGATTTTAGTGAAACCAAAAATATTTAAATCTGTTAGTGAATACCTTTCTAACGAATCTGAAAAATCGAATTTTCATAATGGAAAGCAAAAGTTATGGCCAAATGAATTTTCAGAAAGGTCGCTATGGAATTTATATAGCCCGTGAAATTGGCCATTTTGCATACGACCTCCGAATTCGACGAAACCACCTTTGTTGGATCCGAGATGTGAAGTTATTGCTAGGTTTCAAATTTCATAATTTTTGAAGCTAGTGTGTGAGCGTGGCAAAGGAAAACGTGTTTTGGTCAATTACAGTTAAATTGGATCGACCAGAAATGGGCCTTTTTGCAAACGGCCTCAGAATTCGACGAAACAAGTTTTGTTGGGACCGTATCGTCAAAACATAGCTAGATTTATTTTTCTGGAATTTTTCGAATCAGTTTGTGGCCTTGGCAAATTGAAATGCACGTTCAAATCAAATATTGAATGTTTTATATTTTAATTTGAAGGAAAACTGACTGAAACAGTCGAATGGGCCTACGAAACATATCCCATTGTGTTCGGAATGGGGGTAAAACACTGGGGACGACAGTCCTTGGGTTTAGATCAGTGGTCGTGTCAGAAAGCCCCTTCAAAACTTCCTCGACCAATCAAAATTTTTATTAAAAAAAAAATTTTCCTTTTTTCTCTCTCCCCGATATACGGCAAAAACCCCTCAGAGCTTCTCTCCTCAAATCCGGCCGCCTCCGCCACCTGCAGCCACCGCCACCACTCGCCACCTCCTCCTCTTCAAATCAGAACCGACCCCACCCCCTAACGTCGCCTGTAGCGACGGAATCGAGCCCCCAAAGTTCGCCTGCGCCGATCCGATTTTCTCCCTCCTCCGACGATCGCAGGGGACCACCCCACCATCGATCTGAAGCCCTCTCCAGCCTCTCCGACGTGGTGTTGGCTGATCTGAACATCGCTGCACCGATTGGAAGAAAATTTGAGACCTAGTTTTGAAGAAAACAATGAGGTATGCGGCCAAATTTATTTTCAGCAGTTTTAACAGTTTAAAACCGTTGCAAACTTTGAAAAATCATATCTTTTTCGTTTCTTGTCAAAATCCAGCGAAACAAGAGACAGTGGACTCGTGTGGACGTCTTCTACATTTTAGAAGAGATCGCATATTTTTCTGAGCCTTCTGCTATTTTTGGTGGAGTGGAACCCAATGTGATATTTCTAATTTATAAACGATATGGAAAACGACGTTGTATAAATTATATAGTCGATGTATGAGTTATATAAGCGTTGTACACCTCTTGTATAAGCGTTGTATAAGTTGTACGTTCGATGTATAAGTTATGTATGCGTTGTAAAAATTATATATGTGTTGAAATAGAAGTGAATTGCTATATATATATATATATATATATATATATATATATATATATATACGCCCCTCGTCCACAAACCATGGACGATATTTATTGGTTGTAATTGGTGTAAAAATTGATTGATGGCGAATGGTTGATTGAAATTGTTTGTGGTTGATATTGATTGATTGTGGTTGAAAAATACCCATTTGTGGTTGAGAAATATTTGGTTGAAACCACATAGGATTAGTTTGTGGAAATGAAATAAATATATACATGCCGCCTGCGTGCGAACTAGATGCATGATCCTCATTGTCAAAAACCGCGAGGTTTTAAGGTAGAGCGAGGAGCCGTACTAGGGACGGTCCCGGTTTTAACTACCCTGCCGTTATGCTGCCGAAATTTTGAATAATATTCATGTGTTTGAATTATTTTCATTTGCTGAAACTATATTTATTCGTTGAATAGAAAACCTTCATGTGTTGAGTCGATATTCATTCGTTGGATAGAAATTCATGTGTTGAATGGTATTCGTGTTTTAAATATAAAAATCACATTTTTATCTATATATATAAACTATAGAAAACCTTCATGTGTTGAATCGATATTCATTCGTTGGATAGAAATTCATGTGTTGAATGGTATTCGTGTTTTGAATATAAAAATCACCTTTTTATCGATTTATATAAACTATAGAAAACCTTCAAGTGTTGAATCGATATTCATTTGTTGAATTGAAATTCATGTGTTGAATGGTATTCATATTTTGAAATAAATTGTTTTATAATAAAAATCACATTTTTATCACCTATATTAACTATATAAAATAATTTCATTTTGAAATAAATTGTTTTATAGCAAAAATCTTATTTTTATCACCTATATTAACTATACGAAATAATAGTTTTTTGAAATGAATTGTTTTACAATAAAATTCACATTTTTATTATATACATGAATTGCTAAATATAGTGAAGTGTTGAAATAGAAGACAGTTAGATAAAAATATCATTTTTATCAAATGTATGAAAAGAATATAGCTTTGAAATCGAAGAATCGATATATATATATATATATATATAAATAGAATTAAAATATATCGAATAACGACGCTGCAGTTCGTATTTTGAAACCGTGATTTCAAACGATTATACCGGGAGATCCGACCATCGGATTTTCCTGAAATCGCAACCGTTGGGTTCGCCTTGGAAATATCTTTCCAACGGCACCAACTTTGTAAAAATCCAACGGTTGGATTGTCTGGAATGTTTAATTCAAATCTGAAGAAAAACAGCGCCAGAATCGATTATATTTATATATATATAAATATATCGAATAACGACGCTGCAGTTCGTATTTCGAAATCGAAACTTCAAACGATCGTACCGGGAGATCCGACCATCGGATTTTCCTGAAACTGGAATTATTGGATTCGTTTTGAAAAGATCTTTCTAATGATGTAAATTTTGTGAAGATCCAACGGTTAGATTTTCAGATATGTGTAAATCAAATCTGAAGAAAAACAGCGCCACGGTCGCGTTATGGCCGAAGCGTCGTTTTGAATAAATTGGCTATTTTAAAATAAATAAAAATAGCGATAAATCGTTATAAAATATTATAAACGATATGGATGTGATTTAGAAATTAACTGAAGATTGGCTAAGTCGAACGGTTTCCTGGGTGTTGATCTGATGTTGGTTTCGGCCTTCGGGGTTAATATTTGGGAAATCGTTCTCTTACTGATTGACGGTTAGTGACTAATGAATTGAAATGATGCGTGTATATGTTAGTATTGCACTTGTTTATTATATACGCGAGTTGCTCAGAAAGACCGGGTTTATCCCATTCTGAATAACTGAATCGACAATAAGAAATCAAAGATGAAGACGGTGGTCGAAGACCGGAGATCTTCACCTCGTTTGGATGGTAACTGAGGTCCTGATTGGGAGGAATCCCAAAATATGGATAATGAGTGGTGATCGTCTAGACGTACGTGGTGATCAATGGGTTTGCGAGGTATTTAGTGCCTCCGGTTTCGTTCAGACCCAGAACGGACTTGCAAATGGAAAGTGTGTCTGACATTGGAATTTATTCTGTGTGATTGATAGCCATCAGTTGCACGGTGTGAATTGCCTGTGTGGCATGCTAAGATGCAGTGATCAGGGCTTCTGTTGAAAAGCAAAGTCTTGTGGTGATGATCAAAGCACCACCTACGTGGCGTAGCTTTGTGTATAACGTGAAATCGCGAGCCTCACACCCTGGTATGAACCAGAAACGGGAGAGGACCTCAGGGAGGACATGCGTTTCTTTCTAGTTAGAAGTGGCGTCAGTGGTTTTACACGCCCGGACGAGTTTGACTTATGTGGTTGTTGCTGTTGTGAGGCGCCTCGGTTTGATCGGACGATCCGGGTCCGATGGAGTCATTCGTTGGCTCGTTTACGCCCCATAGGGTGGGGAAACGCATTGTTTAGGCATTTTAATCCACATCGGTGGACCGGCCCTGACGATCCAAGGGTCGATGCGCTCTGACCCTGTGGCTCGGGCTAGAGAGTCACGAAGTCGGTAAGGACTATCTTTTGCCTTGGTTCATGACGGAAATCCAATTTACAAATACGTGACTGTGCGGTTTTGATTGTATACCTATATATGGCGACATAGTGGTATGGGGCATTAATGCCGTCTATGATTGATAGTTATGATTTGAAATTGTTTTCAAAACATATAAACACTAGTAATAATATCAAATGCTTTTGTTTTATTCGTATCAATCATATTTTGACCATTATAAGGTAAAACTCTATCCTCCGGTTTGCGTTGCATTGTGTGATGGGAACTGAGTCTTATAATGGCTTCATTTTTATAAAAAGCATAGCGATGTTTAAAAAGGATGATTTGTTTTTAAAGCACTAGCAATCCAATGGAGTAAACCCGTTCCACGAAAGTGGCGTGATCCTGTGATTAGCCGTATTATAAATGTGTTAGGTAGATTTCTCATACCAGTCCCATGACTGACTCGTAGTTTGTTTCATGCTCAAACTCGGGTGCCCCTTTTTCTACACGGGCAGCCTTGTATTCAGGTTTAGCTGGTTCTTTCTGGATAGCTGGAGCTGAAGATGGATTCTATCATTTATCTCTTTTTATGTTGTTCAGCTCCTATTGTACATTATGTTTGTTTTCCGCTGTAGACATATATGTATAGTTGAACTGTATTTGTACTAAGTATGATCCTGTATACTGTGTAACTTTGATGATTACTTTTATCCAGTATATTCTATTGTTCATTATCTGGTGTATTTATTTATTTCTGTTCTGCTATTATTTGTTTCTGTGTTATATTCCACGGATTACCCTTGCCGCCGTCAGTACGGGGTTAGGGGTCGTCTCAGTGCTCAACCATTCATCAAAATGCAGCATCCATATGATAACACAACCATTGATCATCCGTTAACATAAATATGGACACACATTTATATGCAATATGAAAGTGATTTGAGCCGATCTAGTGCCTAATGTGTGTGTAAATGCATCCACGAGCAACCACTAGCAAACACTTGCATCCACTTGCAACCATCAAACATAACATGTCCAAAGCACATGTTTACATCCATGAATTTCCTATCTAAAGGTCGAAGATTCGGTTGATGGGATATAAACAAATGATATAACTAAAGCAAAAACTCTGTTCCCATTTGACATCGGTTAAGAGAATGAATTCCTAAGTCTCAGCCCCGAAGACCGAAATCAACATTAGACTGACACCCAAAGAATTACCCCCATTAAACAATGTCAAAACTGGAGATCTACTTCGTGCTTCGAGTAGAAATCCGTATCCTTCGGAAATATCCATATACTTACAGACTACTGGTACAGATTAGATTACAGAATGATTCTGAGAAAGCTAAGCATGAAACACCCTTGCAGGTCACAAGAAACTTTGGGGTCTTCCCATGACAAGTTAGAAACTTAACGACCCTCCTCTCAAAATCTAGAACGACCCTCTACATAGAAAGCAGGTCCATTTAGACCCAACCTATAGCCCATAAACTTGAGCACACAAACATCACATTCAAATTTTTGACGCCTAACACAGATAATTTCAACCCCTTACAAATCACCAATAAATGAGCCGAACCACAAAAGGGGGTTGAAACAACTACGGGATCAGAAACAAGACTAGTATTAAAGTGCAGAGTCAATTACAAAATCAAAATGCCAGAATCCAAAAGAGTCTTAACTTCATAAGGAAATTAAACCTTTTACATAAATTTTTCCTATCTCTATCCTATCCATCTTCCACGAGAGCATTCACCTGCCCTCCAGAAGTCCCTTGTGATCCCTGCGCCTTCGGGCATTCCTTGGAAAAGTGTCCGACCACTCCACACTTAAAGCAATTGGACTTCCTCCTTTTACATTCTTTGACTAGGTGACCTTCTTTCCCACAATAGTGGCATTTCCTCTTAACCTTTCCCTTGTCATCCTTCTTGCCTTTCTTCTGTTGTTGCTGTTGCTGTCCTTTCTTGGGTCCCGCCTTCTCATTTTTCAGTGTCCCTTAACCTTTTTCCTCTTTCTTTGCTCCTTCGTCCTCTTCATGCATGAGGGTCATATCCACTAGCTTTTCAAAAGTGGCCCCCATGGGAACGTGGGTCATAGCCAATCCGTGTAGCGGCTCATTCAAGCCTTTAACAAATCTCAGAGCCTTCTTCTCAGGTGTGTTCACTAAGTCTAAGCCGAACCTCGCCAACTGATTGAACTTGTTGACGTACTCTTTTACTGACATATCCCCCTGCTTCAATGCCAGAAACCTTTCCATATTTGGATTTTCTTCGGCTCGGGAGAGAAATTTCGCCTCAAAACTACGCCTGAAATCTGGCCATGTATCAACTGGACGCTCTCTATTAGTGACCTCCCACCAAAACGAAGCTTCATCTTTCATCAACCAAGCAGCCAATTGGACCTTCTTACGGTCATCAAAGTCGAAAATGCCAAACAGATCCTCCACTCCCTTCAACCAATTTCTAGCTTCAATAAACGTTTCAGTCCCACTAAAAGATTTTCCACCCATCGAACGAATGTGCTTACATATCTTGGAGAAAGTCTCTCCACGCGGAGGAATGACTGGAGCTGGGGGAGGAGGAGGAGGAATGTTGGCCGGACCCGCGGTAGCGGCCCTAGCCTCGAGATATTGACGTAACCAACCGGGTACATGAACACCCTCTGGTACCTCAGATACTCCAGACATGCTGAAACGAAAAAGGAAAGATTCAATACAAAGAACCGACGGAAAGATATATGGCTCTTGGGGAATGTTTTTCAAAACAGGCATTCCTTTTTGAAAATACTTTCTTTTAAAACCTCTTTGAAAATAGTTTTTCAAAAGCTTTTATCTAATATGGTAACCTTCAGCTCTGATACCAAGTGTAAACCCCCCACCTCCATTAAGGTCACTCACAAAGGGAATGCCTTAACTTCAGTGGAGCGTTTTTGGTAAACAGACACAGAATATCACAAGACAGATATAAAATTTTTGCAGCGGAAACAAATAACTTTATTAAATCTCCAAAATACTTTGTTACATAATACCATGAGTCATAAAACCCTTACAACAAAACACTTCTGTCTTATATTATCAGAGTACATAGGTATTTAAAAGAAAACATTATTCCCCATATTAAAGAGCAAGCCATATAGGAGACCGAGACTCGAGCCATACTTCAGAAATAGCTCCTTGAAAATGATATCCAATTCCTGACTAAACCTGGGTGTTTCCTCCCTGAGAACCTGGGGGGAAACGGAAGAAAAGAGGCGAAACAAACTAGGTCAGACATACGTCTGGTGAGTCCAGTAACTTTTAGCCAGTAAATAAATAAAGGTAAACATGACAGGCATATAAAGTGGATAAGAGGATCACCGTACAGATGACAGGTATGACAGGACAAATAAGGTAAGGTGTACGCATGATTCACTACTAACTACTCTGCACTATTACTAGTCAAATCAAGATGGGATGATCCCTTCCACTAATGATAATGATGGTGGTAGTTTCGTGTATTCCTAGCTGTTGCCATAGGTGCTGCCTGTTCCTATCTCAACTAGTCGTACGCACTACCCTCCTACTATAAATTGGTAGACTTAGGGCATATGTCCGGATATACCCTAACCACTACCCTAATCGATCAGCTCCCTACTCTGTAGATACCCTGTGTTGGTCCCACAACTAGGGGGTATCACTTCCTTAAAGTGACAACCTAAGGTGTGCACAGTTATACCTACTGGTGTCACGGTCGTCTTGTCCCCCTCTGCCCGGCCCATGCACGCACATGTCCCCGGTCGGTTTGCGCTGCCCACACCATCCGTCTCATTTTGGATCTCTTACAATCAATCAGTAAGCGTGCCCCATCCCCGCCTAGTAAGGAGATCTTTACTTTGATACCCCTCCGGGTTACTGACTAAAATGGGTCCCACACAACGCGATACAAGCTCTCCCCTATGTCTTGTATCCCCACTAGGTTTTCTACTGACTAGTATACCCTAAGGTTTCTTTAATTACATAGCCCTCAATCAGTTATGCGTAGCTATAGGTGTCTTTAATACATAACCTCTATTCTACCTGTCGGTTATGCGTACCTATAGGTGTCTTTAATACATAACTTTACTATTCTGCCCCGAATATGTATACCATTAGGTGTCTTTAATTACATAACCCCTTTTTAATGGTTAAGTTTGTGGGCCTATATGTATTAACATTACCCACCTATCCTTCGGTTGTACTTAACCCTCCCACAATCCAATTCGTTTTGCTTAACCCTAACTTATGTCAACCATCATACAGTCCATATGTATTAAGTTAGGTTAAGTAGCATTAATCTAATCATATTACACAGGCTACCCAAGGCACCCACTTAATTCCACATGCCACCCAAGGCACCCACTTAACCCCTCATGTCCCACTACATGTTTATCTGGTTAAGTGTTTCTTAATTCATTAAGAACGTAACCTTATAAAGACCTCTCACATTAGACTGGCATTTGTGGCAGCTGGATTTGCGGACGGGTCCGGGCAGTCTTACACCACAAAGGAGCCTAACCTCGTGTCTTTACAATTGTTACGTATTTAATTTATGCCTAAGACCTCCCACATTAGACTGGCATTTGTGGCAGCTGGATTTACCGGGCGGGTCCGGGCAGTCTTACACCACAAAAGAGCCTAACCTCGTGTCTTAGACGATTAATTACTCCTAATTAATCATCCCCCAATTTGAATTACTTTCCCTATTCAAATTATCAATTAATTCCAAATTTCATATGGTCATAATTGACTCAATTATGTCCATCTATTTATGGTATGAAAAATCATACCAATTTTCATCACAAATTTATTTTATGCCAATTCTTAATATTAAATCTTCAGACTTTAATTGCTTAAACATTCCTCTTTTGATTAATTAAGTAAATTAAGTAATCCTTTCCTTTTTCATAGGTGTCAATACCTATCTTATTAACAATTTGGACTTTTTATCCATAAATGGTCATATTAAATTATACCATTTTTACCCAATTTTACCCTTGTCATAATAGGTAATTATTTATAAGTTTTCCTACTTGAATCATGTGTCAATTTTACATAATCACTAAGTAAATTATGCTTATTACAAATTCCCCTTTCTCCCCGTTTCTTAACTAGCGTAACCGTTTACGTTTTTGGCGTCGTCGAGGCTACAAGGTAGCCTCGCCATAATAATAAAATAAAGGGAATGACAAGGTGATCGTTTTCAGTACAATTTTTGGCATAAGCATGACAGTTAGGGAAAATGACATGATAAATTCACATATAATTATGACTCACCACATAATTAACAACTTGCATGGATTCATAACAACTTGCATAGGTTCATGAATTAACAACATAATTAACAACTAACATGGGCTCATAATTCTCAACATAATCAACAACTTATATGAGTTCATGATTCACAATATAACGACTTGTGTGATTCATAACATAACTTCTTGCATTGGTGACTTACATAGGTTTATGAACCACAACATAACAACTAGCATAGGTTCATGAATTAACAACTTATCAACTTGCATAGGTCACTTGCATAGGTTCATGATTCATAACATAACAACTAGCATAGATTCATGAATTAACAACACAATAACTTGCATAGGTTCATAGTTTCTCAACATAATAACTTGCGTAACTTCACAATTCACAACAATAATAAACTTGCATCATATCATGATTCACAACAATAATAAACTTGCATCATATCATGATTCACAACAATAATGAACTTGCATAACTTCATGATTCACAATAATAAGGAACTAGCATCATTTCATGATTCACAACAATAATGAACTTGCATAACTACAAACAACATATACCCAAATCATAGTCTACCACAATTCACTTTTATTTATTTAAACCTAAAAGTGACTAGAACTCACCGAATAAGGGGTCTTGAGTTCTGGGTTCTAAATTCTGTAATTGATTAGCGTTCCCTTGTTGTAGACAATTACGTTGTAGTTTTGGGCTTGATTTGAATTGTTGTCTTTAATTTGCTTCCAGTTGGTGGCGGCTACTCTGGGGTTTGGAGTGACAACATGACGACTACTGATCTAATTTTTGATTTGATTCTAGGGTTTGGGTCTACACATGTTTATATAGAATTTCAATTTAATTATAGCCGTCGGATGATCTTAGGGTTAATCAGAACCACTCAGTCGGGATAGGGGGACACCTCAACCCTAATGACTCAGCAAGGAGTCAGAAAGGACTCAGAAATGAGTCAGAACATGGGTCAGACTGAACTAGAAGGCTGTGCAGGTTTTTTTTGGCCTGGGCGCACTTGGGAAGTGCGCCAATGTAAATTTGTATTGGCGCACTTCCCAAGTGCGCCAGTGCAATCATTTTTTTTCTATTTAGCCACCAAACTTCGTTCGTCCATATCTTCTTCATACAGTATCCATTTTATGCAAACTCGGACTCTATCTAAAGCAGAATTCCGAGACGAACGCAATGGAACAACCCATTTCCCTTAACTCCCACATTTGAAATTATGTATTCTTAAATTTTAGTTAATCAGATTGTTCTAAAATTCGGGGTGTTACACTCCCCGCCCCACCGTCTGAAAACTCAAAACATATGCAACCTGACAACGTCGAGCTTCTCTCCCCTCGACCATATGAGCTCCTGTAAACCCTGTGTGGACCCTCCTCGACCTCTGGCCTGAACCCCACCTGACATCCTACACACCTCCTCCGACCAACTCTGCTCCCACGTACCACCAGCAAACCAACAGAAAACTATATGCTACATCATCAGTGCAGCTCTATCGCCGACAGCTTGGAACCGACTCCAACTGCCTGAGTCTCGATCCTCTCTCCTCCTTCTTGTACACACGACACTCACCGGTTGAGGAGATTTGAATTTTTCAGTAATGGAGGTGAGGTAAGGTTTGTTCTGGAGATAATAAGGAAAGGTTCGGGTTTACTTTGTTTGGTGGGGGAGAAAAACAAATGGCACGATATATATATATATATATACATAATATATATATAAGAGGAAGAATGTGGATAAAAACAACGTCTATCAGGGGTACGAGGTAGGCATGAAGTAGGCATGTGGTTAGGTCTACATACTTAATTTTTTTTATTTTATTTTTTGGCCTTTTTTATTGAAGCATGTTTGTACGTATGGAGGCATGGATTAAATACATAGGTCTCTGGTTGTAAATATATTAGGTTGGCCTGGGTTTGATTAATTCTTTGCTCGTCAAGAATTCAACAATTTGGCAGAAAACATGTGTAGGAACCAAATTTGAAAAGAAATAATGGTTGCGATTTTGGTCTTAGTGATAAGCTTAGGCATGTATTATACGTCGGCTTGGCAAATCTATAGAGCTGTGTGTATATAATTCAAGTTAGGCTGAATTGAAAAGTCAGTTTGTACAATAGGTTATATTTGCATGTGGAATTGGGTAGGTAGCTTGTACACTTCATTTAATTTAGAAAGAAATAATATGCTACACATTCTTCGTATTTTAGGGTAAGTTTTATTATATTTTAATGCGATACTGCTATTTAATGTTGACCGTCAAATTCGCACTGACACACAAAAACTCCAAAGGCAACGAAAATGGACACACCGCTATGTCTTGATGTTCTGGTCCGAATGAAATTTGTTCCATCTAAAACCAATTCCGTTTGCAAAAACGATGTTATTTTATTTTTCAATAAATTTATCGGTTCACATTTAAGTTTCATTCACCGACAAAACAACTCTGATTGGCTCCAAACTGGAAATCTAGCAATAACTAGCTATACGTATTCCAATAAAATTCGTTTCATCGAAAACAGAGGTTGTTTGGAAAACGGGTATTTCTAAGGCTTATATAATATCGATAAAATATATATTAAATCCAAAATAATTTAGTTTAGTAATAATAAATTATTATTACCAAATATATTCAAATGGAATAACGTATAGTTTCAAAGTAAAACAATTACAGATTCAAAACACAACATTTAAAAATTCGGATTGAATGATATTCAATTTATATAAAAATCCTTTATATTTTATAAATAAATTGTTATATAAAAGTGATTCCATAGCGACTGTTTAGAAATTTTATTTGAACATGTCTTACAACTTATATAATGAAATCTCGAGACACAATAATCTTACAGTGGTTCGACTTCAACCAAGCCTACGTCAACTTTATAATCTCTGTTTATACTGTTGATTTTTCTATTTCATTAGAAAATCACTATCCAGCAGATTCAAACATTTCTTGTTTCATAGAAATCCGACTTATATCAAATCCTGTATATTTAATTAAAGTTCAAAACTCATTATTACGAACTACCACGACATTACAAGCTCATTTTAATTAAATTATAAATTTATATGTTCAAACTTTGTTTTATTAAATAGATTCAATATAAAAATCCATTAAATTAATATTTAAACAGAATTAAAATTTGTAATCAACGTTCGAAAATCTAAGATGTACATTCTTCCCCCCTTAAAAGAATTTCGTCCTCAAAATTACTGAGTAAGAAGAATTCCCCGAACCTAATTACTTTTTAAAATGACCATTTTAAAATTATCATCAAAATATTCTAAGTAAAAAAATTGGAAAATTTCGCCGACATCTTCCCTACGCGGCTTGATCGGTACAACTACAATTGCCACTTCGGGCATTAACTTCACCAAAAGAAAATGAAAGCCAAGCAGCTCCCCAACTCAGGGGTAAAATTAATCAGTCCAATTAATATATTAAGGTTTACCAGTTTGTCGGGCAATTCAATCTCCAATAACAAATCAAATCAACAACTGGTCTTCCATATCCTTCCAACCTGTATTTCAATCTATGCAACTAGATCAACTCTTATGGCCTTTTGGAATCTGTATTTAACTCAATTTATAATGTAAGTAACAAATACCAGGTTAATACATTTAGTTTCATTTCATATATTATTCTATTTGATTTATTATCCATTCAAACCCCAAATTTATTTGATTTAAATTCGATTTCCATACCCATTTCTTAGTTCATTTCTCTTAACCCAATTAATCTCATAAACTAATTAACTTTCTAACCAATCCAATTTCATTTTACTATTCATTATGAATTCCAAATAAATCAATCAGACAACCAATACTACTATAACTAAAGATGTAATTTTTTTCTACATAAAAATATGATTTGGGCAAAATTATTTCATTTACCCACTTTATAAAACAATATTGCGTCAGTTGCCAGTTCAATTTGAACCGATCAAACATCACAATACAAAACATTTGTATATAAAATCTAAAAGTACGCTCTCTTATATATATATACACTCAAACTCAATCTAGGGTATTACTAACCCATCTATATTGAGTTATGCCATAGAGCCAAGTTATTACTAAACCAATAACTCTTGTACCAAATGTAAAGACCCGCATATCTGTACCTTTTGAGTTGACTAAAATTACACACGTTCAACCCAAAGTGCATGAAAATATGAATCTTAAACAGAAAGAAAATTAGAGGATGTGAAAAGAAAGAAATATTATAATAGAATAATAAGATGAGAACCAACACCACACAGATCTCACGTCGCATCAGAATAAAATATAATATGGAAATAAATCTTTATTGAGAGCTTTAAAAATACTTAAAATCATCAGAGTACAACAATACGTCTGGACAGTTACAATGATCTGTCCTTATACACAGTACACATCGGAATAAATACTAGTACGCATGGACCCCTTCAGCATGTCTTCAGAAGTTCGCAGCTTCCTAACCTGAACCTGTAAAACTCGTTCTAACCCAAGCATTGCAAATGCCATGGATCAGTCTAGTGAACCAGCGTGAATAAAACTCACTAAGTTTAAGTAACATCCAACTTGCTTAACTTTAACAAATCCTTTTTGAAAGAAAAGGATAATCGTAAGACCAATCCACACACATAAACACAAACGGTTTATACCTTACAATAACCCAAAACATTATTGATATAAAATCTGCTAATATTATAATAGTGTCTCTGTCAAATAAATAACCAAATAGCAGAAGGGTTGCATCTCACGCTCCACATACTAGTATAAAACCAAAAACCGCGGGATCTTATTGGAGAATGGTTTCTAACTATGACAAGGTAAGGGACCAACTTCCGATCAGTGTATTCTACAGGGCATATAATGGGGTTCAACAAGAACATCTTGTGACCCGGCCACACATGAACAGTCACTCATTCAGCTTGAGTGGACCGAATGTATTATCACCTTACGGTTTTAAGGGTCCACCGGACTTCCGTGGAGATATAGAAACAAAAGAATAACAAATAAGGATTTTCACTAGATGGTGATAATAAACCCTGCTTGGGTGCGACCCAACTAGCCATGCTGCCTGCACGATTTTTGTCATTTCCCAATTGATGAAACTTGAGGTCACGATTATTTTCTAGAATAGCACGCCACCATTTCCGTTAAATGCCACATTGTCAAACCCACCAAATCACAAAGTGATTTGCCCAAAATATAATATGGGTATAAAGCTAAGATAAATGAATTTCTCCACCATCAAACGTAAATATATGTTTGAGATAATCAACTCGTAATCTATTAGGTATAGTCTGTCATACATTCGTCCATATGATTCATCCAGGAATAGGATGAACTGAAGGCACCCTCCTATTGCATCCAAAGGATCAGTAGCTAGTAGTCCTTGCAAATCCACAAAATCTCAACCACAACTGAATCACAGTTTAAAAACCTCTGGTAGCTAGCAAGAGAAATTTAACCAGCGATTCTTCCGCTTATAAATATCCACGGTCTTCAATTGCTCCATCTTGGTCTGCATCTTCGATATTCGTATTTTCTGGTCGGAATGGTTTTCGGGTATAAAATCGATCCTGGTCTTTCCATACCAACAATCGTATTGGCCAGATTTGATAGTTGGCTATTTAATTATCAAATAAACAATCATTCATCCATAAAAGAATAATGAATTCACTGATTCAATACCTAGCATCATTTGGCCTCTATAATTAACCATCGGTTAGTTAAAACTTCTAATCTTTCAATATTTGGAAAAACCTCTTTTACTTCTTATTATAACATAAGAATATTCTCAACCCCATTCTATTTAATTTGAAACAGGGTCTTTAAAACATCTTTAATTTTTTGAAATCTTATGAATTATATTATGACATTTTAATGTCCTCGATACTTCCACTATACATAACCCATTACTATTACCAATTATATATCACTTGACCATTATTTAATAATATCTTAAAACCGACTTTAGTTATAATTAAACAATTTAAAACATAAATAAACTTTGATATTTATTTTTAAATCAAAAACCATATTTCAAAATCATAAATGAATATAACTTTGAAAACGTTTAGAATCGATTCCACAAATCTTTAATTTGTCAACGGTATCAAAGAGGCGAATGTCTACTGAAGTACTAAACCGTGAAACATTAACAATTTTCACATCAAATCAAGCACATCAACTTATAATGATAAATAGTTCACACTAGAATATGAGAGTAAACAACATATTTGAGGAATCCAGTTGGATTCCTCCAACCTGGCCTTCCTTGCATCGTAATGGGTTACCTCAATTTTAATACGAGAATATATCTATTTTTTTCATCACTATAATTGAAAATAAACAGTTTAACTGATAATGGTCAACAATTAATTAACAACATCCATTTAAGACTCCAATTATTTATTAAATAGTTTGTATTATTATAAACGTAACCAACGAGGTAGGTTATCTCATTTGGAATATAATTGTTAAAGTAACAATTCATTTCGATTAAATTAAACAAACGTTTATTTAAATCAATGAATATAAAAATTATTCAGCATCCATGCAAATAGTCATCAAATAATCGATCATTAGCAAACATTACATATAAGATTAAAAAAATGGCTTATAAAACATACGTGGGGTAAACTGAGTGAGTAAAACTCGTCTTAGGTTTCCATTCCTTGTCAAAACGGTTTATTTTAAGTAAATTAAACAAGCATTTTATTTAATTAAAATCTCCTACTGCTTCCATCTCTGTCCAAACCAATCCCAGAATGATGTGCTTGTTAATACGGCTCCAACATCTCTTGGTTTGGTCGAATTCTATTATTTATATTAGGCTCACAATATCCCTTTCACCCGCCATTTTTCCTTGAATGCACTGCATCTTTTCGTTGCCTTACTAACCACTTCCCTTTTTTATTCCTTTCCTTTTTTTGTTCATCAAAGCCCAAAGACCACTTTAGAAAAACACAACTCAACTTCCCTTAAGTTCTTCCATCCCGCATCTGATTTTTGAACTAGACAGGAGCTACTTGCTGTAACCATGTGCTCCATCCCACACAGATCCGATTTTTTTTAATATATCATGAAGGCCGAAGCCCAACTCCAAATTCCAGCTGCCTTTTTCATGAAAAACAACTACCTCCTACCTGCCATCTTTTCTCCCGCCATGCTTTTTCTATTCTCTTCACCTTTTCTAATTCGCCTGGAAGCTTATCAAAGCCATTTTCGTGCCTTCCCATCATGTTCAAACCACCCACCCCACCGCTTGAAAACTCAAAACACTTGCAACTTGACAACATCGAGCTTCTCTCTGCCTCGACCATCCAAGCTCTGGCGAACCCTATGCGGACCCTCCTCGGCCTCAGGCTTGAACCCCACCTGACACCCTGCGCACCACTTCCGATCGACCCTACTCCCACATACCACCAGCAAACCAACAGAAAAATCTATGCTACATCATCAGCATAGCTCCATCGCCGACAGTCTGGAATAGACTCCAACTGCTTGAGGCCCTATCCTCTCTCCTCCTTCCTATACACGTAACACTCACCGGTTGGGGAGATTTGAATTTTTCGGTAATGGAGGTAGGGTAAGGTTTGTTTTGGAGATGAGGAAAGGTTCAGGTTTATTTTGTTTGGTGAGGAGAAAAACAAATGGCACAATATATATAGAAAGAAGAGGAAGAATGTGGATATAAACAACGTTTATCAGTGCTACAAGGTAGGAATGGAGAAGGCATGTGGTTAGGTCTGCATTCTTTTTTTTTATCCTTAGGATTTTGTTGTTGAACCATGTTTATACTTGAGGAGGCATGGATTAAATACATAGATCTGCGGTTGTAAATATATTAGGTTGGCCTAGGTTTGATTAATTCCTTGGTTGGAAAGGTTTCAACTATTAGGCAAAAAGCATATGCAGGAATTAAATTTGAAAAGAAATAATGGATGCGGTTTTGCTTCCAGTGATAAGCTTAGGCATGAATTGAAATGTCAGTTTGTACAATGGGTTGGCAAATATTTAGAGCGTGTGTATACAACTTAAGTTAGGCTAAATTGAAATGTCAGTTTGTACAATGGGTTATATTTGCATGTGGAATAGGGTAGGTAGCTTGTACACTTTATTTAATTTAAAAAGGAATAATATGATGTGCATTCTTTAGATTTTAGGGTAGGTTTTATTTTAGTTCAATAAGGTGCCTCTATTTAAGGTTGACCGTTAAATTCGCACTGACACACTAAAACTCCAAACGTAGAGAAAATAGACACACTGTTATATCTTGACATTCCGGTCCCAATGAAATTTTTTTCATCGAAAACCGACTTTGTTTGCAAAACCGGCTTTATTTTATTTCAAGTATATTTATCGGTTCACATTTAAATTTCGTCCACCGACAAAAGAACTCCGACTGGCTCCAAACTGAAAGTCTAGCAATAACTAATTATACATATTCCAATAAAATTAGTTTTGTCGAAAACGGATGTTGTTTGGAAAACGACTATTTCTAAGGCTTAATTGATGTCGATAAAATATATGTTAAATCCAAAATAATACAGTTTAATAATCATAAATTATTATTACCAATTATAGGAATATCATATAACTTCAAATTAAACCAATTATAAATTCAAAACTCAACATTCAAAAATTCGGATTAAACGATATTCTGTTTATATAAAAAACCTTTATATTTTATAAATAAACTGGTATAAAAAACGATTTCATATTGACAACTTGAAATTTTGATTTGAACATATCTTAAATTTATACAATGAAATCTCTAATTTTCTCTTTTAATAGAAAATCACTATCCAATAGATTCAAACATTTCTTGTTTCATAGAAATCTGACTTATATTGGATCATGTATATTTAATTAAAGTTCAAAACTCAATATTACGAACTACCGTGACATTACACGCACATTTTAATTAAATTATAAATTAACATGTTCAAACTCCGTTTAATTAAATAGATACAATGTAAAAATCCATTAAATCAATATTTAAATAGAATTAATATTTGTAATTAACGTTCAATAATCTGGGACGTTACATAATCTATACGCGTCGGAAAAATATCAGAGATATAAAGTACAAACAATGGGAACATAAGTACATACATACAAATAGAAAAAGACTACGAAATAATCCAGTTTGTAGCTCCAGCTATAATCCAGGATCCTGTTTAAAGAATATATGCAAAAGCAAAACTACTAGCTGGCCATGTGAAAAATATGGGCACCCAGAGTTTAGGTGAAAAACAATAAACTCCAGGTCTGTCATGGGACTAGTGTGAGAACCAAAACAGTTATTAAACTTTATTTTAAAGTTGGGTAAATCATGGGACCACGTTGTATGACATGGAATGGGTTTCCTCCACATGAATACCAGTAAATAAAAACTTGTAATGTTTTTTGAAAAATGAAGCTGTAATAAGACTCAGGTCCCATCACACAATGCAAGAGAATGCCGAAGGATAGAGTTTTACCTAATAATAGCCAAACATGCTTGATACGCGAAATTTCTCTTTTATTAATTACTAGTGCATAGTGTTGAAAACAATTTCGAAAATAAATGTATCAATCTTATACGGCATAATACCTCATCCTATAACATTGCAATATAGGTATACATTAAAACCGTAAAGTCTCATACTAAAGATTGGATTTCCATCATGAACTCAGTCCAAACTTCGGAACATCTCAAGCAAAATGTCCTACGGAAGATACACGCATCCCTTTGGAGCGGCAGGGGCATTTAGTAGTACGTTGCCGGTTCGATAATTTCTTGAACAATACATTTTCCGGTCCTATTGGACCTCCTGGTCAGTCTGTCGACCACCATGGCCTTGTGCGGCCACATCCGAGGCACCTTAGTTCCAACATCCATACAAATAAATTGCATGGGTTCCATACCATGGCATCACTTCTAGATAGAAAGAAAGCATGTATCTTTGCCGTCCTTCATCCCCTTTTTGGCTCATACCGGGGAGTGAAGCTTGTCGAAGTCACATTTCGACACAAAGCTACACTATATTAGCCATGCTTTGATCATCATCCACAAAGCTCTGCTTTTCAACAAAAGCTTTGATTATTGCATCTCAACATACCACAATGTCAGTTCATACCATACAACTAATGTCTACTAATATATAACTTCCAAGCTCAAACGTCTCAGAGAATTGTGTTAAGCTAAGAGAATAAATTCTCTGCCACCAAACAGATATATATTAGGTAGATATCAATTAATACAACATGAAATACAATGTTAGACACATAATCCATTTGGAACTTCGTTCTGGGTCTGAACAAAACTAGAGGCACCTTATTCTTCGTCCCATATGTCCAATACAGGAGAGATGCCCTCACATATCCATTCGGTCTCTAAGTACGTCTGGACGGTCACCACTTATTACCTCGTCTTTGGTGTACAACCCAATTGAGACATCAGTAATAATCCAAACAATGTGAAGAACTCCGGTCTTCAACCACAGTATTCAATATCTTCGACTTTTAATCATCGTATCATTTATTCAGAATGGGTTAAACTCGGTCTTTCCGAATAACTCACGCATTTCCAAAATCAAGTGATATATAAAGATATTATACACCTCATTCCAGTCCATAATATTCTTTTATTCAAATATCCTCTTACATCGGGAATTACTCCTACAAATCTTATCAAATATTGATTTCGTTTAAACCTCTTGTTTAAATCTTTCATGGGAAATCATTGCAAAAGATTACATAATCTTTTTTTCGCAAACTTAACTCAAATTAAGTTTTATAAGCCTTATTGGGATTATCGAGCCTTACAAAAGGGTAATTTCTCGTATCATTATCCCATTCCCAACCTATTCATCTCATGGAGCACAACTGGTAATACTCCATATTTAACACCCATGGTGTTTCGATAAATTTAATTACCTCTTTACATTTTAAATATAATTAAAGATTTATTTACCTCATGGAGCAAAACTGGTAGTACTCCATATTTAACAACAATCGTGTTTCGGTAAATTTAATTACCTCTTTACATTTCAAATCTAATTAAGGACTTATTAAAACTCCAACTTAGTTTCAATCTCTAAAAATCATTATTTAATTATTATTCAACTTTAAGAAATTAATCTTGTCTTTAACTGGGTTAAAGAACAAATGTTATTTAAAACATCGTTGACAATAAAACCAAAATCAATTTCCATTCAAAATGGAAATCTTATGGAAATTGTATCGGTTTATAATTGATGTAAATTTCCATATCAGACTTATACTAAAAGCGGAATAACGATAAAGCCTTTTAAATTCCTTAAATAGTAAAGGTCTTCCTCTATAGAGGTTAATCTCGATTATCACTAAATCGAATTCCATTCAATTCTAATTTAATTTATTAAATTGGAAAACTTTACTTTGGAAAATTCCATTAAATCTTAGTTAAAAGATTTATTCGATAAACTTCATTTACAACTGGGTTTAAGAATGGTGTTATCAAAGATACTATACATGACAAACCCTAAATCCAATTTTGATATCAAATACAAGGAATTGAATAAAAATCATATCGACTTATATTCAATATCAAATTCTGAAACTAACAGATACTGTATAGGGAATAACAATATCTATATCTTCCAAATTCCTCCAACAGTATCCATATAATCACGGAATCCAATATTGAAATATCAGAAGATTATGTCCATTTAAATCCAATCCCATTCATACTTTGGAAAACCCTAGTTATATTTAAACCATTACAATCCAATATGTTATTTAAAACCACTGGATTCTTTACTCTAATTATTAACTAGCTCATTCAGATAAAATATCTTTTATCTTTTCAAAACTTGGAATATTCCATCCAAAATATTTTCAAATCACTTATTATGATTTAACATAATTTATCCATATTTAATTTTATTAAGGCTCTTATAGTCGATTTCCAATTTCGGGTCACCGAACTGCATCCATAGCGATCTTTTCCAAAACAGATCTGGATTTATATTAAAATCAGATCATTGGATCTTAAAACTTCTTATTTCATTTGAGAACTCATTTTATTTTGGATCCAACGTTTCTCCTTTCAGGAGAATCCAACGGTTGGGTCTCCCGGTACGTCAATTCGAAGTTATGGGTTGAACTTCGTGAACTATCGCTGCGCAACACGTCCTATTCAAGCCCAAATTGATTTACAATTAGAAGTAAATCGAAAATGTTTCCAAAACATTTTTTAAATTATATAAAATATATATAATCATCATTGAGCATTTTATTTCAATCATTTCACATCAAAATCAAATATTTTAATATTAAGTCATTTTAATATTATTTTAGTCACTAAAATAATATTATTTTTCAGAACTCGTTATTTTAAGCTCAAACATTCCTGTCGGTTATTATAAGAATAAACAAGAAACTTCCAAAAGGAAACTTCTTTAAAACGTTTTCCAAATAGCATAACTGAACTTCACTTTCCGATATTATTATTCATTTCAAATTAAAAACTTTGATAAGCCAAAACCACATGAAAATTAATTCAAAACCACTTGGTATAGTTACGAAAATTCATCAATACTTTAATATCTTTGCGTCCATCCAAAATTAGGCATCAAAACCAGACTTTGATTTTTCATCAAATATTATATTTTTAAAATATTTAGTTTTATTCTGGATTGGAATGAAACTAAACCAAATACCATTTAATTCCATTTATATGGATTTCATACATCATATGGAACCAACAATAGTTGTAAAAAAACTATTCAACATCCAATTCACATCCAAATTGGAATTCACCCTATAAGCCTTAAATAAATAAATAACGCTTATATCAGTTTGTCAATCAACCGACTGACATACAAACTAAGCAATTAGGCAACGTGTCTATCAACTATCATTCCAATACCCCTATGGATTTTCATCACAAAATAGTGATTATTATCTACACACTTGGGAGATGTGTAAACTTATGATCCCAATACTCGTGTGGGTTTTACATTACAATGCGTGTGAACTTATCTACACATTTGGGAGACGTATGGGCTAATTGTCATCCCAAAACCCGTGTGGGGTTTCAACCAATTCAAATTAACCACATATTCAAACAATCAACAATAACTCGTTTATTTCAAGTTATTTTTCTACTAAGTCAATTTGACTTAAACAAGTGATTAAAAATATGTCGTTTGAATTGCGAATGGGTGTTTAACCCTATAATGACATCATAAACATTTTAGCAGTGATCTAACAAGTCACATAACTCAAATTCACATTCAAATCATATTATAGTCAATCATCCATTCAACCATATGGTAATCAACAACTTATAGTGTGAACTACCATATAACCTACAATTAACTGTCTAATTAACCAAATAAGGGTATAGAGTTCTCACCCAAGCCATGCTACACCTCGAAACTTCACGGTAGGATTACACAAGCTTGCTACAGAGTTAAAATTGCGTCTTTCCAACCCAAACTCCTCAAATATTACCTGCACACACTCACACACACTTTTTAATTCAAGGATTTAAGTATAAAGTTGAAATTTTTATGGGTGTTTGGGATTGAGAGGGCTAAGGTGTAACAACCCGAAAATCTGGGCCAGTTTAAAAATTTTATTTTGGCGGTTTTAGTGAATTTTGATCATTTAAAATGAATTATTTTAAATAAAATCGACGATAAATTTTACACATCGCCCAACTGCACAAATAAAATCTGAGTTTGATTGTTTGAAAACCCCACATGGGTATTGGGATGATATTTGACGTACACTAATCCCGATTGTTTAGTTGTATGTTGATCGATTGATAAGCGTTAAATATTTATATTCGATGCTTATACAGTGTAGAGTGCACTTTGGATGATGGTTGATTATTCATCGTTGTTATTGTATACATGTGTTGTAGAAAATCCATATAATTAACATTATATGGTAATTGATTGGGCTTCATTCAATATTTGAAATAGAAATATTTGAATAGAATATTTGAAAATAGAAATATATGAAGCCGTGTTGATTAGATTGACGCCATTTTGACGTGAACGATATTTATATCGATTTTATTCATTTTAAAATGAATATCGATTTTATTCATTTTATAATGAATATCGAAAGTGATTTCAAAATCTGATATTTTGAATAGAATTGAAATTCAAACTGAATTTGAATTGAATTTAATAGAAAACGAATTCGAATTGAAATCGATTTGAAAAGAATTAAAAACGAATTTATATTGGAATATTCAATTTTGATTTGAAATTGAATATGAAGTTGAAACCGTTTTGAAAATGAATTTAAAACGATTTATATAATACGTTTTAAAAGGAAATCGACGAAGTATATATTATATATATAATATATTAGCCTGAATAGAACGCGCCGCGCCGCGGCAGTTCGCGAATTTCGACCATTGACTTCGAACGGATATTACGGGAGATCCGACTGTCGGATTCTCCTAAAACCGGAACAGTTGGGTTCGTATCGAAAAGAGCTTTCTAATGAATATTAGAAATTTGAAATATAACGGTTGGATTTGGAATTATGTCCAAATCAAATTTGGAAAAGGTCGCTGTAAGTGCAGTTCGATGGCCGTTGATGGAAATCGACTGTACGGGCCTTGATAAAATTATTAAAAATATCAATAATTTGTGTAAAATCATAAGAAATGATTTGGGAAAAATTGGGATGAAAAACTCCATATTTGAAAAGATAAAAATAGATTTTTATCGAAATGAACTAGTTTTGAACTAGAATTAAAATTCTATTTATTTCTAAATAAATAAATTGAATTTGAAAAGGGTTTTGAAAATAACCAGAATTTCCAGTAATTGGATTAGAATAGATTTGAATTGAAATTGTTTGTGGAATATTTCGATGTTGGATTTCGTAATGATACAGATATTGTTATGGGAATTTGAAAGATATATTTATATCGTTATTTCCAATACGATATTTGTTAGTCGTAGAGTTTGATATTGAATATAAGCCGATATAATTTCTATTCAGAGCCTTGTATTTAATATCAAATGTGATTTGGGTTTGTCGTGAATGGTGTCTTCATTAACACTGTTCTTAAGCCCAGTTGAGAAAAAGATTAAATCTTTTTTATTTAGATTTAATGAAGTGCACCAATTAAATGATATTTACTTGGAATTGAATTGGTATTGATTTTTGGGTTTATCGTGAACAGTGTTTTAAATAACACTTGTTCTTTAATCCAATAATTAATAGAATGTGATTTTGGGTTGTCGTGAATGGTATCTTCAATAATACTATTCTTAGATCCAAAGGAGTTAAGAAAATCAGAAACTAACTGGAGATTAGTTAAGTTGAATGGTTTCTGGGGTATTGATCTGATGTTGGTTTCGGCCTTCGGGGTTAATACTTAGGGAATTGCTCACTTGCTAATTTATGGTTAGGGTCTGATTGAAATGTGATGTGATTTTGGGTTTATCGTGAACCGTGTTTTAAATGACACTGATTCTTTAACCCAGTCACAGATTAAAACTAAGTGGAGTTTTAATGAATCTTTAATTAGATTGAAAAGATCGAGAATGGAGTATCACCAGTTTTTCTCCAGGCGATAGTTAAATCTTTAATTAGATTTAAACGTGAAATGGTAATTGAATTTACCGATAACAGTATGGTGTTAGATATGAAGTATTACCAGTTTTACTTCATGGGATGAATAAGTTGGGATTGGGAAATTAAAATAAATGATTACTTCGTTAAGGTTCGCTAATCCCGACTGGTTTGAATTGATATTCAAAAGTAGATTAAAGAATAAATTCAAGGAATTTATCTTTGATAAAATTAATTGGAACCTTTCCCTATGAATGTGAAATTTAGAAACTAACTGTCGGTTAGCTAGGCATAATGGTTTTCTGGATATTGATCTGATGTTGGTTTCGGCCTTCGGGGTTAATATTTGGGGAATTATTCTCTTGATTAATTTACGGTTAGTGACTGATGAATTGGAATGAGGCGTATGTTGTGTTTGTGTAACACTTGTTTATAATATACGCGAGTTATTCGGAAAGACCGGGTTTATCCCATTCTGAATAACTGATACGACGATAAGTCGAAGATGAAGACGGTGGTCGAAGACCGGAGGTATTCACGTCGTTGGGGTAATTACTGATGATCTTGATTGGGCTGTACACCCAAGAAGATGGAAACAGTTGGTGATCGTCCAGACGTACTTGGAGATCGATGGATATGCGGGGTACTAGGTGCCTCCGGTTTCGTTCAGACCCAGAACTGACTTGTAAATGGACTGTGTGTCTGACATTGGATTTTAGTCTATGTGATTGATTTCTATTAAATATATATCTGTTTGGCGGCGGAGAATTTATTCTCTTGCTTAACGCCCTTCTCTGAGACGTACGAGCTCAGGGGTTATATACTGATGGATATCAAACGCATAGAGTGAATTGCCTGTGTGGCATGCCTAAGTGGAAAATGATCAAGGCTTCTGTTGAAAAGCAAAGTCTTGTGGTTGATGATCAAAGCACGGCCTTTGTGGCGTAGCTTTGTGTAACGTTTACTTCGCGAGTTTCACACCCGGTATGAACCAAAAACGGGAGACGGACCTCAGGGAGGGCATGCGTTTCTTTCTAGTTAGAAGTGGCGTCAGTGGTTTTACACGCCCTGACGAGTTTGACTTATGTGGTTGTTGCTGTTGCGAGGCGCCTCGGTTTGATCGGACGATCCGGGTCCGATGGAGTCATTCGTTGGTTCATTTACGCCCCATAGGGCGGGGAAACGCATTGTTCAGGCATTTTAATCCACATCGGTGGATCGGCCCTGACGATCCAAGGGTCACTCGAGCTCTGATCCTGAGGCTCGGGCTAGAGAGTCTCGAATCGGTTGAGGACTATCTTTTGCCTCGGTTCATAGACGGAAATCCAATTTTCAAATACGTGATCCTACGGTTTTATTTGTAGAGCCTAGTATGGCGACATAGTGGGATGGGGCGCTTATGTCGTCTATGATTGATACTTATGATTTGAAGATGTTTTATACAATATGCACTTATAATAGTATCAAATGATTTGTTTTAAACGTATCAAGCATTCTTGGCTATTATAAGGTAAAAACCCTATCCTCCGGCTTGCGTTGCATTGTGTGATGGGACCTGGGTCTTGTAATAGCTTCATTTTCCTTTATTTAGCATTGCGCTGTTTGTTTTATGCACTGGTATTCTTGGGAGGAAACCCATTCCGTGTTATACGGCGTGGTCCCTTGATTTACCTTACTTTGAAAATAAAGATAAATAACTGTTTTAGTTCTCACACCAGTCCCATGACTGACCTAGAGTTTATTGCTTTAACCTAAACTCTGGGTGCCCTTATTTTGACACGGGCAGCTAGTAGTTTTGGTTTTGCAGATTTATATTCACAGGATCCTGGTTTACAGCTGGAATGATATCCGGAAAGCTTTGTATCCGTATATCTCTTCTAGTTGTGTATTGTATTATTTTCCGCTGCGATGTATTTAAATGTGATTTAAATCTCTGATATTTCTGTGTAATATTCATTTATGCTCTGTATATTCTTGTATTCTGATGGAATTGTTGTAATTAACAATGAAATGTTCTTCCGTCTGCGTTCTAATTTGTCCTGTTCTCAAAAACGATCAGGGGTTTCGAACGGTCTAGATCGGTTTAACGACTGATTCGGATCGAGCGAAATTCCCGGCCGTCACATAAGGGACCCACGATTTTGGGCTGTAAGGGTGTGACGCAGGCAAGGGGAGGTGGTGGAGGACACGGTGTGGCTAGGTGGGGTCCATAGGAGGAGGATGAAAGTGGTTGTAGGTGATTTAGAGGTAAAAGGAGATAGTTTTTTATTTTAGGAAGGAGAAAACGAGGGTTTGGCTTGGAGGAGGGAACCATGACTTGGAGGAAGGCTAGAGGGGCGTTATGGAGGAGCTGCACAAGGCCAGAGGAGGGTTGTGGAGTAAAATTGGTCGTGACGTAAGCTAGAAGGAGGAGAGGACGGACTTGGAAGCTTAAGCTTAAGGTATAAGGAAAGAACATGGTTTTAAAATGAAAACAAAATTGGAAGAAAAAAATGGTTTAAGTACAAATGAATGACCCATTTAGGAAGAAGATGACACTTTTCCAAAAGGACAATGAGTTTACTAAACTTGGTTGGTTGTAGTAGTGTTGAAAGTATTAACTAACTCCTTAATTAATTATACGTCGTATCCTTCGTTCTGGTTGTACGACCACATACTAACTCCAAAAATTAAGAAATTTGAAATCTTGCTACGTTACGAAATTATGGTTCCAATGAACCAAGTATCATCAAACTCAGAGTCCGTTTGAAAAATCACTTAACTTCTTGCTTTGACTGAAAATTGATTGAATTTACAACTTAGTTTACATATCGTACGTATGCTTACATGTGAACTCAGTTTGATTTAGAATTTTAAATCCTATCATATTTCGACATTCTAGATCCAATAAAAGCAGTTTCATCGGATTCCAAGACTGACTGAAAAATGGTCCTTTTACAAGTCATCATATAGCATTAAAATAACAATTTTCAAAATCTTCACTTTTGAACTGGTTTTGAAATTTTTACTAAGCCTGTTATAAGTCAAATAAAACATAAAACCAGGTTTTGAAATTATTTCCAAAAAAAATTCAAGTCCAAATCAGCATATATTATTTTAACATTCATCAAAATTAAAATTCAAAATTTAAATTGACCAAAAATGTGGGTCGTTGCAGCGCACAAGGGTTGGAGGCGGGCTGCAAGAGTGTTGGCGCGGCGATAGAAGGTGGTGGAAGGGGTGGTGGTGGTCGGAGTTTAGGAGAAAGGGGTAAAGGAGGTGGCTTCTGGGTTTTTAATGGTTTTAGGGATGTTTTAGGAAGAGAGGCCCACGGCAAGGGGGAGGAGGATCACGCCGGTAGTGGTGGTGCTAGAAGGGGAAGGCGGACGGTGAAGGTGGAGGATATGTGGCCTACGGACGAAGGAAAGAGCGGGGAAATGGGGAAGAAAAGAGAGAAAAGGAAGGGAATGTAAAGTGGAAATGGCCTCTTATCTATACATAACCTCTGCGGTCCTTAGTGCTAAAAGTCATAATGAGGTGTCATGTAACACCCCATGTCCATTAATGTCACTCACAAAGGGTATGCGTTAACTTTCATGGAGTATTATAAGTGTATAAAACATAATATAACGAGACAGATACATATATTGGTATTTTAAAATTTTAAAACAACTTCATTGCAGTGGAAAAATAGTTTGGTTACAACACCAAAACCAACAATAAAACCAAGTACACTAATATCCATCTTGACAAATTATTTTCTAAGTACATAAAACAAAAAGCATAACCCCAACATAAATAGCCATAAAAAGAGATAAGCTGAACTTTTACTTTCAGCAATCCAAGCACTTCCAAAAGAGAGAGAAAGAGAACCAAATCAAGCTCCATTAGCCCATCCTGAGAACCTGAGGGGGAGGAAACAGAAAGAAAAGAGGCGAAACAAACAAGGTCAGACATAAAGTCTGGCGAGTCCAGTAACTTTAACAATATAATTATTAAAGTAATAGGATAAGAACATAAACTGGAAAGTAAGAAATGACTATAACATAAACATGTATGACAAGGTAAGCAAGATGAATAAGATAAAAGTTGACTGCGCTTCTAATCACTATAGGATAATTACTGCACTGCACCAACACTACTTACTCTGAAAGTTGATCCCTCTTACTAATTATATTGATAATAATAATAATAATAATTGTAGTTTCGTGTACCCCTAGCTGTTGTCATAGGTGTTGCCTGCCCCTATCTCCACAGTTGTACCCACTACCCTCCCCAATTCCATCGGCTCCCTAACTCGTGTGTATTTATTACTTTGTGTCATTCGGCCCCGCTTATTTGTAGATACCTGTGTTGGTCCCACCATGGGGTGTATCAATCCCTATGATGGGAATATGACACAATTCAAGATGCACAATGTATAACTACTGATGCCCAGTGCCTGATTTTTTCACTCTGGAGCACGTGCACGCCCATACTCCGTCAGAGCCTACACTGACTCACCACCCGCCGATATTTTGATCGCTTATAATCAGCCCCGTAATCGTGCCCCATCCTGCCTAGTTCAAGGCACCATGATACATCTATGTGGGTTACTGCTGAAATGGGTCCCCGTTACTAGGGTTTGCTAATCAACGTGTTATAACGGTTAAGTGTTCTCAATTTAACCTAACCCCACCCATTTGTTTAATTAACATGTTGTATTGGTTAAGTGTTGCCTATACATGTTACTTAACCTTACTATTCTTAGCATGTCTGTTCATTGGCATTAATTGATTTATTAATGCATCAACCTCTCACATTAGAACTGTTTTTTGTGGTTGCTGGATGTGCCGGACGGTTCCAGGCAGACTTCTACCGCAAACTCATTCTAACCTCGGGTTTTGGGTTTGATGCACTAAACTGTCACATTAGACCTGTTGTTGCGGCTGCTGGATGTGCCGGGCGGTTCCGGGTAGTCATACACCGCATGTAACGACCCGTATTCTACGCATTTGGGGATCGTAGAATATTTATTTCTTTCTCATGTGAAGTCGTATAGCCATGTAACTTTGGGACAAGACTACTGGGGTCATTTCTCATGTTCATGATTTTTACCGATTTTCAAATAACCCTTTTGACCCAAGATGATCTTGTTTCGGCCATAACTTTTGATTGGTAAGGAGTTTTGACCTGAAACCACTTCCATTAGATCCGGATGATGGTCTACCTTTCCGTAGAGTGGTCACAATAGCCAAACGGACTCACCATTTGGGAGATATGGCTGAAACAAGGTTTGGAAGGTGAAAAACAGCTTAACCGGGCCTAATTAGGGTGATTAGCAAGAGAGCCCATAACCCATTTCGGGATTAGGAGTTTAAAAGGACTGTTAGGGTTTAGAAAACATCATTTTCTCATTTTTCAGCCGTCACATTTGGTATCAAAGCTCTAGGTTGCGTAGTTAACCTAGGGAAGACACCAGGGAGAGATAGTACGTATATGAGAGCGCGTACTTGTGATATTTTGGTTTTCAAAAGCTATATATATTTATATATACTATTAGTATATTTAAGGATAAAGTCGCATTGCACTAGCACCACTGAAGAGATGGTTAATCGTTTTCTCCTTACAGATTGAATAATGAGCCGATATACTAGGGGTACTGGTAGAGGAGCTAATAATGGGAATGCTCCTGATATGAGGACGATGTTCACTGACTTCATGAGAGAGATGCTTAGAAATGTGCAAGGAGCAGTTCCTAATGTTGCAAATGGTGGTGGTGCAGCGGTGCAGGTGCCTAGGGCCGATTTCGCCAAGCTATGCAAGGATTACACTAGTCTTGGTATAAAGCCGTTCCACGGAACGGAATCGGCAACAGAAGTTCAAGATTGGCTTGGTAGCTGTGAGCGCATCTTCGAAGATTTGGGTATCGAGGATGCGACGAAGAGAAAGCTAGCATCCCGTCAGCTGTAAGGATGGGCGATGAATTGGTTGAATGATATTAAGGCAGCTACTCTAGAGGATCAAGTTACATGGGATCAGTTTAAGGCCCGATTCAGTGAAAAGTTTATCCCAGTTGTTCAGAAGTCAAAGTTGTTTAGGAAGTTCTTGGAGCTTAAGCAGGATGGTAGGGCAGTCTCGGAGTATATTGCTGAGTTCGATACTTTATCGAAGTATGGATTATCTCTTATCGACACGGCCGAAAAGAAGAACGAGAAGTTAATAACCGGCTTAGATGAGTACTTAGGGGAAAGGCAGATAAACCACATCGACGAGACGTTCGAGTCTATAGTAGGGCAAGCATTGAGATTGGAAAGTCTTTAACCTAAGTCAAAGGCCGATGTTGCTATTGCATCTATAGAGGAAACAAAGCCGCAAGCAAGCGGTGGAGGTAAGAAGGAGTCTCAGAATAAGAGAAAACAGGATCAGACCAAGGGTGGTCAGAAAAAGAAGGACAATAAAGAAAAAGAGTTCTTTAGTTGTGGCAAGAAGGGCCACTATGCTAGAGATTGTCAGGAAAAGCCTGGGGAAAGGAAGTGCTTCAATTGCGGCCAAGTGGGACTTCCATTAGCCTTGGGATTGGTTGGACCAGTCAAGTAGGTATCGACGTATGTAGGGCTTTAGCAGGTGATAGATGGGACATGTTTGATGGATGTTATGGTTGTTATGTTTGTTCCTATTTTTGTTCCCTTGAGTAGAGTATCACCTGTAGGATTCTGGTAATAAAGAATGAAGAGATGATGGCATACATGGATGCCTGTGCTACCGGACTAGGTGCGATGGCTGATGCATTGAATAGGAGACATGACACTTTAGATGCTATGTTTCTTGAATGGAAGCAGATGGAGTATATCATAGGATATAATCTCAGACGTAAGTATGGATTGGATCCAGAAATGTTAGCAAGTTAGACGATCAGACCGACTTTGATTGAGCGAATTGGTTCCAGTCAAAGAAAAGATCCTAACCTATTGGAAATCATCTCCAAGGTAGAAACAGATATCGATAGCAAGGAGATGAGCAAGTGTGGACCAGATAGAGAAGGATGGCTTCGAAAGGATGATAAACTGGTTGTACCCAATGTCAATAGATGGAGAGATGTTCTTATAAAATGTCATCACTCATGACTGACTATACATTCCGTAGTAACAAAATGTATCGAGACATCAAGCAGACCTACTACGGGGAAGGGATAAAGAGAGACGTTGGGAAGTTTATCTCCAAGAGTATAAATTGCCAGTTAGTTAAAGCTGAGCAAAGGAAGCATAGTGGTTTGTTGCAACCATTAGAAATTCCAGAATGGAAATGGGAACAAGTCTCAATGAATTTCATTGATGGGTTGCCAAGGACAAGATTGGGCCATGATAGCATTTGGGTGATTGTGGACCGATTGAATAAGATTGCAAGGTTTATACCCGTCAAGTCGAATCGAACGACAACTAAGTTAGTGGAACTATATATGAAGCGGGTAGTGATATTTCATGGAGTACCTAAAAGCATTGTGAGTGACCGAGACCCGTTGTTTACTAGTGGGTATTGGAAGAGCTTACAAGAGGCTCTAGGGTCAGAATTATATCTCAGTACCGCGTATCATCCTCAAACTGATGGTGAAACAGAGAGGGTAAATCGTATATTAGAAGATCTCTTGAGAGCTTGCATACTGGATTTTGGTGGATCATGGGATAACCATTTGCATCTAGTAGGGTTTGCATATAATAATAGTTATCAGTCCAGTATTGGTATGGCTCCATTTGAAGCTTTGTACGGAAGACCGTGCAACTCACCATCACGTTGGTTAGAAACCGGTGAGAAATTTGTGCTTGGGCCAGATGTGATAAGAGAAACCTCAGATAAGATCAAGATTATCCGACAACGAACAAAGACTGCCCAAGATAGGCCGAAGAGTTATGCTGATAAGAGGAGAAGAGATTTAAAATTCTCCATTGGCAACTCGGTGTTTGTCAAGATTTCTCCATTAAAGAATGTTATTCGATTTGGAAGGAACCGGAAACTAGCGCCAAGATTTATTGGTCCATTCCCAATCCTCGAGCAAGTTGGGAATTTGGCATATATAGTTGAGTTGCTAGACAAGATGGCGGGAGTCCATAACGTATTTCATGTTTCCCAGTTAACAAAATTCGTGCACAACCCCGATGTGGCTATTTCACCTGATCATTTGGATGATATCGAAGTAGAACCCGAGGTGGCAGCGAACCGCAAGCCGATTCGTATTGTCGAGAACGATACGAAGCAACTTCGAAGGAAAGCGGTGAATCTAGTCAAAGTTCAGTGGGGCGAGAATGAGAATGAATGTACTTGGGAGACAGAGGAGAGCACTAGGAAGACATATCCAGAACTCTTTACCTGGTAAGATTTTAATTGCAACTTAGTTTTCCGCATGCTAGGATAGACTTGTTTGTTTGTTTTTGTATGTTTGATTGTTGTGAATGGTTGGTAGGCATGCAGGATCCTTTGCTTGTTCTTAGTTAAGGAATTTCGGGGATGAAATTTCTTAAAGGGGAGAATGTAACGACCCGCATTCTACGCATCTGGGGATCGTGAAATATTTACTTCTTTTTCATGCGATGTCGTATAGCCATGTAACTTTGGGAGACGACAATTGGGGTCATTTCCCATGTTCATGATTTTTACCGATTTTTAAATGACCATTTTGCTCCTAGTTGATCTTGTTTCGGCCATAACTTTAGATTGGTAAGGAGTTTTGACCTGAAACCACATCCAATAGATCCGGATGATGGTCTACCTTTCCGTAGAGTGGTCACATTTGCCAAACGAACTCATCGTTTAGGAGATATGGCTGAAAGAAGGTATGGAAGGCGAAAAACAGCTTAACCGGGACCAATTAGGGTGATTAGCAAGAGGGCCTATAACCCATTTCGGGATTAGGAGTTTAAAAGGACTGTTACGGTTTAGAGAACACCCTTTTTCATTTTTCAGCTGTCACTTCGCAACTCAATCTAACCTCGGGTTAGGCATGTTCATTATCTCATTTTATTATTCAACCCCAATATAAATTAATATCCCTATTTCAAATTGTCCATGATTTCCAATTCAAGCTATGTTCGTAAATATCCTCCAAATTATGTCCATAATTTCAATGTATATAAACTATACCAATTTATGTCTCAAGTTAATTACATGGTTACTAACCAATTTATGCCAATTACATAATATCCAATATTTGATATTTCCCAAACTATTCCCCAACGTTCCCACGTTGTTCTTACGTATAATTCACATAATACGTTAGGCTCGCTGTTATCCTAACTCATAAGAGAAAGAAAAGAAAGAGGCATATGACATCCACATTAGCATAAAACAATATAGATCTGATTAAGCGTGTGTAACACAAACTTTACATAGAACATCATAAATCTAATTAAGCATACAAATGTGAACTAGCATAAAAGTTGGATCCAATTAACATATGAAATGTAAACTGACATAGATCTAAACATAAGAACTGGCATGGATGTAAACATATAAGCATAAACTTGCATAGATGAACATAACTTGCATATAAACTCGCAAAACTTGCATAGATGAACATAACTTGCATTGCATAAATTGCATAGATGAACATAATTTGCATATAAGCTTGCATAGATAAACATAACTTGCATATAAACTTGCATAACTTGCATAAATGAACATAACTTGCATATAAACTTGCATAACTTGTATAGGATGAACATAACTTGCATATAAACTTGCATACATAAACTTGCATAACTTCCATAGATAAACATAACTTGCATAACTTGTATAGGATGAACATAACTTGCATATAAACTTGCATAGATAAACTTGCATAACTTGCATAGATAAACATAACTTGCACAGATGAATCTAATCAAGCATATGTAATTAGACATAGGAATTAACATCATAAAATGAATCTAATTACATATGATAACAAACTGGCATATATAACGAAATATATGATAACAGAACTGGCTAATAGCATATGATTCAATAGGCGTATTCATACAGTCCAGATCACAACTTATCATAATTATTTTGATTAATTAACTTGTAAAAGAAACTGTACTCATAGTGACATAAGAAAGAATAGATTCGTTCGTTGTTGTTCTAGAATCCTTTTTCACAATTTCTAAGCTTTAATTCGTTGGAGAAGAGACTAGCTTAGTTTAGGATGCAGCAGCATGGCGGCTTATGAATGAATTTAGTTTAGATTAGGGTTTAGGTTTATGGGTGTTTATATGGATGTGTACGATTAATTAGAGCCCTTAGATTAGTTTAGGACCAATCTAAACCACCCATTTCACAATGACACATCACCCAGCCAATCAGAGGATGCCACATATGTCCTAATCCATCAAAAATCGTCACTGCCCAGATCTGGCCGATGGGGTCGACCCCGGTGTCAACCCCAAAGATCCTGAGTCGACAATGGTGTCGACCCAGCGGGTCTCGGGTCGACACCCCAAATGTGGTTGGTTCCGCTTTTCCTCTTCCCGCCTTCGCTGTTTGAATATTTTATTTTAATTCTGGTTTTAAACTGAAATCTTCTAACCTCCATAACTTCTTCATACTATATCTATCCGTTTTACGCAAACTCGGACTCTATCTCAGGTAAAATTCCGAGACGAATGCAATGGCGCAACCCGTTTCCCTTAATTCTTCTTCTAAAAATTAAGTATTCTTTAATTTGTCAGTTTTAATATTTAAAATTACGGGGTGTTACATTCTCCCCTCCTTAAAGGATTTCGTCCGCGAAATCTTCAAGTCAAGAAGAATGTATATCCTACCATCCAATCATCCATCTACTCAACTATCAATCACAAGTATCCATGGTCCTTTAAATATTTCTAATGCCATATGGACATATGCAAAAGTGTGTATATGTTCCTTATCTAATGCAAAATCAGGCGGTCTACTGATTCAGTTGACCTCCTTAATGCAAATCATGATAGTGCCATGCGTCCATTATGTATGCAGAAGAATCCTAATGATACATATTATTTCTACATGAGTGCACAATCATTTCGTTCAAATGCAACAATCATATGATAACACAATCAATATACATCCATTTATTTAAATATGCACAATTATTCATATGCAATATGGAAGTGATTGAGCTGATCTAGTGCCTAATTGTGTGTAAATGCATCTACGAGCGACCACTAGCAAACACTTGCATCCACTTACATCCACCAAACATGTATTATGTCTCAAACACATGTTTACAACCATAGGATTTTCCTACTGAAAGATCGAAGATGTAAGCGAGAGGACATACTAAACGATAGAACAATTACAAACAAAGTGGTAGAAAAAGGAGAAAATAAGAACATACCCTCAAAAAGGAAAGGGTACGACGCACGCATCTTGTCTTCCGCCTCCCAATTCGTGTTTCCTTGATCATCTCCCCATTGCACTTTGACCAACTTGACCTATCGGTTGCATAATTTATTGACCTCTGATCCAAGGATGTGTGTAGGAGCTCGTCTAATCGTGGCATCTTGCTCCACTTACACTTCTCTAAGCATGCTCGGCTCCACTACTTCCACGGTATCATGTAAACACTTCCTCAAATGCGACACATAAAATATGTCATGCACACCACTAAGCTTCTCTGGCGACTTTACTCTGTACGCCATCCATCCAATCCTCTCTGTAATGGGGAACGGCCCTACGGACCTCGGTGCCAATTTCCCTACAGCTCCAAAGCGAACTACATTCCTTAATGGCGACACTCTGATAAAAACCATGTCCCAACATCAAACTCAAGATTGGTCCGTCTCTTGTCAGCGTATGACTTTTGCTGGTCTTGTGCCGTCTTCATTCGTCTTCGAATCAAGTCCATCTTCTCCGGAATTTCTCTCTAATCAGCTCGGGTCCAAGCAAAATCTTATCTGTAGACTCCCACCAACAAGCTGGTGATTGAGACGGTCATCCATAAAAACCCTAATACTAGCTTAATAACTGTTGTTATAAGCAAACTCCACAAATAGAAGATGCTCTTCTCATGTCCCTCCAAAATCTAGGATGCATAACCACAAAAGATCTTTAAGAATTCTATTCACCCTTTCTGTCCGTCCATCCGTCTGTGGACGATATGCGATGCTCAAAAATAACTGCGTACCTACCACCTTTTCCTCTAGCATCGAAAACTTCTCTAAGCCCTATACCACAAGAACCGGTATATACTGTGAACAGTTTGCTCCCATCTAGCAAAACTAAAACTGGAGCTGTCGTCAAAGTCCTCTTCAAACGTTGGAAAGCATAGTCACAGTCAACATCCCAAGATAAAGTCAAGTTCTTCTTCATCAACCGAGTAAGTGGGGCTGATATCTTCGCGAAGTCCTTAATGAACTTACTTTAATAGCCCGCTAACCCCATAAAACATCTTACTTCTGTTGCATTCTTAGGAATCTTCCAATCTTGGATTGCTACCACCTTCGCGGGATCCATTGCTATCCCTTCCTTAGAGATCACGTGTCCTAAGAACCTCACTTCTTTCCTCCAAAAATGACATTTGGAGAACTTAGCTTTGAGTTGATGCGCTTGTAGGGTCACTAAGACTTCCCTAAGATGTAGGGCATGCTCTTCCTTGCTTCTAGAGAAAATCAAAATACCATCCACAAAGATACCACAAACTTGTTTAGAAGCTACCTAAACACCCTACTCATCAAGTCTACGAAATATGCGGGTGCATTCGCCAAACCAAAAGGCATGCGAGCCACTCGAAGAAACCGTCGGGAGCCCCAAAAGAAGCCTTATCTATGTTGTCCTCAGCCGCCCTTAGCTGATGAAATCCTGTAACTAAATCCAACTGCGAGAAAAACGAAGCACTAACCAAATGATCGAAAAAATTGTCTATCCTCGGCAATGGGTGTCTGTTCTTCTTCGTGAGCTTATTCGGCTCTTTATAGTCCACGCACAATCTAAGTGAACCATCAGCCTTCGTAGCAAAAACAACTGGAGCACCCCATTCCGAAATGCTTCTTCTTATGATCCCTTTCTCAAGCAACTCTTTCACTTGCTTACTGAGTTCCCTTTTCTCTCTCGGAGCCATGTGGCGCACTGGTAATGCAACTGGGTTTGCATCATCTACTAAGTATATACGGAGGTCTATCTCGCGCCTCGGGGGTAAACCCTATCAAAGACATCACCATACTCACGGACTACACGAATAGATTCCAAATCATCGATGGATGCGTCAAGAGATTCTAGGAGGCTAAGCATCACCAAGCCTCTAGGGTCACAAGAACTATCAAGGGTTCTTCCACAACGAGTCAACAATCTAACTGCCCTCCTTTCGCAGTCTAGGATGGCACCATACCTAGCTAGCCAATCCATCCCTAGAATCAAGCTATAGCCCATGAAACCAAGAACGAAGGCATTGCATTCAACCCCAACGCCCAAGATAGACACTCTCAAATTCCCGACAAAGCATAGATAAATGAGCCGAACCACCGATAGGATTTGAGACCACAATGGGATCCATAACTAAACTAGTATTTAGGTGTAGTGTTCCAACTAACAAAGAATATATGAACGAATGCGAAGCGCTAGAGTCAAACAAAGTTCGAACAGGATGATCAAAAAGGAAAATCAAACTTTCAACAAAAACGTTTCTATTTCTCTCCTATATTGGTGCCATGAGAGCATGAACCTGTCCTCCAGAAGTAGGTCCTGTCCTCTGCCCTTGCCTTTGTCCTTGCCTACTCGGGTAGTCTTTAATCGGATGTCTTGCCTCACAGCAATGAAAAACAACCAGGCTTCTTCTTTAATTACATGGCCCGTTATACCACAATAAAGACACCTTCTTTTGTCACGGGGTTAATTATTATTTCCACTTTCTCCTTTATCTTCTTCATGGATTAAAGCCATATCAACAAATTCCTCATCCTTGGGTTGTGCTCCTTAGCCTAAACCCCCTCATCGACCAAGAAGATAGCTGAACCTTCCTTCCATCGTCTATCTCAAAGATACCAAACACGTCCTCCACTTCCTTGAGCCAATTCTAGCCTCGACAAACATCTCAGTCCTATGAAACGGTTTTCCGTCCATCGCACGAAAGTCCTTATATATCTTAGAAAAAGCATCTACACGCAAGGAAAAAGACTCTAGAAGGAAGAAGGAAGGGATTCGAAACAAAGAATCGGAAGAAAGATATATGGCTCTTGGGGATTATGTTTTTCATAATAAACTTTTCTCTTGAAAATACTCTCTTTAAAACATGTTTTTAAAAATACTTCTTCATAAAAATGATTTTGAAAAACATTTTTTCAAAATCTTTTATCTGTTCTGGTAACTTTCAGCTCTGATACCACGTGTAACACCCCATGTCCATTATTGTCATTCACAAAGGGAATGCATTAACTTTCATGGAGTATTATAAGTGTATAGAACAGAATACAACGAGACAGATACATATATTGGTACTTAAAAATTTAAAGCAACTTCATTGCAGTGGAAAAATAGTTTGGTTACAACACCAGATCCAACAATAAAACAAAGTACACTTAATATCTATCTTGACAAATTATTTTCTGAGTACATAAAACAAAAAGCATAACCCCAACATAAATAGCCATAAAAAGAGATAAGCTGAACTTTTACTTTCGGCAATCCAAGCACTTCCAAAAGAGAGAGAAACAGATCCAAATCAAGCTCCACTAGGCCCACCCTGAGAACCTGGGGGAGGGGGAAACGGAAAGAAAAGAGGCGAAACAAACGAGGTCAGACATAAAGTGTGGCTAGTCTAGTAACTTTAACAATATAATTATTGAAGTAATAGGATAAGAACATAAACTGGAAAGTAAGAAATGACTGTAACATAAACATGTATGACAATGTAAGCAAGATGAATAAGATAAACATTGATTGCGCTTCTAATCACAATAGGATAATTACTATACTGCACCAACCCTATTTACTCTGAAAGTTGATCTCTCTTGCTAATCATAATGATAATAATAATAATGGTAGTTTCGTGTACCCCTAGCTACTGTCATAGGTGCCGCCGGCCCCTATCTCCACTAGTTGTACCCACTACCCTCCCCAATTTGATCGGCTCCCTAACTCATGTGTATTTATTACTTGTGTCATTCGGCTCCGCTTGTTTGTAGATACCTGTGCTGGTCCCACCATCGGTGTATCAATCCCTATGATGGCAACCCGACACAATTCAAGATGCATAGTGTATAATTATTGATGCCCAGTGCCTGATTTTTCCATTCCGGAGCACGTAGACGCCCGTACTCTGTCGGAACCTACACTGACGCACCACCCGTCGCTATTTTGACCGCTTATAATCAGCCCAGTAATCGTGCTCCAACTGCCTAGTTCAGGTACCATGATACATCTATATGGGTTGCTGCTGAAATGGGTTCCCATTAATAGTGTTTCCTAATCAACATGTTATAACGGTTTAGTCTTCTCAATTTAGCCTAATCCCACCCATTTGTTTAATTAACATGTTGTATTGGTTAAGTGTTGCCTATTCATGTTACTTAACCTTACCATTCTTAGCATGTCTATTCATTGGCATTAATTGATTTATTAATGCACCAACCTCTCACATTAGAACTGTTGTTTGCGGTTGCTAGATGTGCCAGGTGATTCCGGGCAGACTTCTACCGCAAACTCATCCTAACCTCGGGTTTTGGGTTTGATGCACTAACCTCTCACATTAGACCTGTTGTTGCGGGTGATGGATGTGTCGGGAGGTTCCAGGCAGTCTTACACCGCAACTCAATCTAACCTCGGGTTAGGCATGTTCATTATCTCATTTTATTATTCAACCCCAATTTGAATTAATATCCCTATTTCAGATTGTCCATAATTTCCTATTCAAGCTATGTTTGTAATTATCCTCCAAATTATGTCCATAATTTCCATGTATATAAACTATACCAATTTATATCTCAAGTTAATTACATGGTTACTAACCAATTTATGCCAATTACATAATATCCAATATTTAATATTTCCCAAACTATTCCCCAACGTTCCACGTCATTCGTACGTATAATTCACATAATACGTTAGGATCGTTGTTTGCCTAACTCATAAGAAAAGGAAAAGAAAGAGGCATATGACATCCACACTGGCATAAAACAATATAGATATAATTAAGCATGTGTAACACAAACTTGGCATATTACAACATAAATCTAATTAAGCATAAAAACGTGAACTAGCATATAAGATGGATCCAATTAACATATGCAATGTAAACTAACATTGATCTAAACATAAGAACTGGCATGGATCTAAACATATAAACATAAACTTTCATAGATGAACATAACTTGCATGAAAACTTGCATAGATGAACATAGCTTGCATATAAACTCGCATAACTTACATAGATGAACATAACTTGCATATAAACTTGCATAACTTGCATAGATGAACATAACTTGAAAATAAACTTGCATAGATGAACATAACTTGCATAAATGAACATAACTTGCATATAAACTTGCATAACTTGTATAGGATTAACGTAACTTGCATAACTTGCATAGATAAACATAACTTGCATAACTTGTATAGGATGAACATAACTTGCATATAAACTTGCATAACTTGCATAGATGAACATAACTTGCATAGATGAATCTAATCAAGCATATGTAATTAGACATAGGAATTAACATCATAAAATGAATCTAATTACATATGATAACAAACTGGCATATATAACAAAATATATGATAACCGAACTGGCTAATAGCATATGATTCAATATGCGTATTCATACAGTCCAGATCACAACTTATCATAATTATTTTGATTAATTAACTTGTAAAAGAAACTGTACTCATAGTGATAGAAGAAAGAATAGATTCGTTCGTTGTTGTTCTAGAATCCCTTTTCACAATTTCTAAGCTTTAATTCGTTGGAGAATAGACTAGCTTAGTTTAGGATGTAGCAGCATGGCGGCTTATGAATGAATTTAGTTTAGATTAGGGCTTAGGTTTATGGGTGTTTATATAGATGTGTAGGATTAATTAGAGCCCTTAGATTAGTTTAGGATCAATCTAAACCATCCATTTCACAATGACACATCACCCAGCCAATCAGGGGATGCCACATATGTCCTAATCCATCAAAAATCGTCGCTGCCTAGATCTGGCCGATGGGGTCGACCCCGGTGTCGACCCCAAAGAGCTTGAGTCGACACTGGTGTCGACCCAGTGGGACTCGGGTCGACACCCCGAACGTGTTCGACTCCACGTTTCCTCTTCTCGCCTTCACTGTTTGAATATTTTATTTTAATTCTGGTTTTAAACTGAAATCTTCTAACCTCCATAACTTCTTCATACTGTATCCGTTTTACGTAAACTCGGACTCTATCTCAAGTAAAATTCCGAGACGAACGCAATGGCACAAACAGTTTCCCTTATTCTTCTTCTAAAAATTAAGTATTCTTTAATTTGTCAGTTATAATATTTAAAATTACGGGGTGTTACATGTCAGCACAAGGGGAGATAGTTTGGTGGTTAAGTAAAATACTTTTGGCTAATTTTCCAATAAAGGTCTTAAGTGACTAATGGCTTGCCTTATCTTTTGTGCCACTCTTAACATCACCTCACTTAGTGTTTTGCGCCGAGGTAATACTTCATTATGAAGCCATGACATTATGTGATGACATGGAATTCCACTCACTTCATTTGGGATTAATCTGTTAAGTGTATTAGTATATGCAATTCCTTTTTAATTAAATTGGTTCATACGCGTTTTCAACTCATGCGATCAAACCATAAGTCTGATTGATACGAAATTTGAAATCCTACTAGATTTCATTGATACGGATCCAATGAAATTGGTCTCGTCGAATTCCAAGATTGTTTGCAAAATATCTATTTTTATCTATTAAAATAATACTAAATTATCGAATTTCAATATATTTACTTTTAATTCAATTATTATCAGAAAATCACAAATTTTACAATATCGGTGAATAGTGTCAAATTCTCATTTTTAATGACATTCGGTAAATTGTTTGAATCGGTAAGTCGATAAAACTGATAAAATAATTATCTGATCATTATACTTTTTGGAACGATATTCAGAAATGAGTGTATGTATCCAGAATTGTGCGCGGTTATTCCAAATTCTTAAAAACTCGAAATTTTAAATATTAGAAATTTTGGGTCGTTACATTCTCCCCTACTTAAAAAATTTCGTCCTAAGAATTGAATAAGAAGGAAATAGTGAAAAGTAAATAAATAGAGGAGATAAATTTACCAAGGAGTTGGATATCTACATGACATTCGGGATAAAAGTTCTGCATCATTTTCCCAGGTACAATCCTATGGATCACCACCCCACTGTACCTTGACATGATTTACTATCTTGTTCCTCAATCTTTTCTCATCATAATCAATAATTTTGAGGGACTCTCTTTTTACTGTTAAGTTGGATGAAATCTCTAAGTACTACTGAGCAGCCTCTTCAAAAATTTGGTCTAGATCGTGTACATACTTTTGTAAACTAGATACGTGAAAATATCATGTATTCCCGGAAACCACTCGGGCAGTTGAACTCTATAAGCCATAGGTCCAATCCTTTCTAGAATAGGAAAAGGTCTAATATATTGGGGTGCTAGCTTCCCCATCTTCCCAAACCTGATAACTCCTCGTAATAGAGAAACTTTCAAGAATATGGAATCTCCGATTTCGAAGTCCAAGGCTCTTCTTCTTCGATCGATATACTTTATCTGTCGATCTTGTGTTGTTTTTAACTTCTTCCTAATCAAGTCCACTTTCTGTGTTACATCTCTGATCATATCTAGTTCAAGAAAAAGTCTATCTCTAGATTCTATCCAGCAAGTAGGCAATTTGCAGGGAGGACTATATAATTCTTCAAAAGGATCCATTTTAATACTAGCTTGATAAATGTTGTTACAAGAAAACTCAATCAAAGGTAGATGACTTTCCTATGATCCTCCAAAGTCAAGAATACACACCCATAAAAGATCTTCTAATATACGATTGGCTCTTTCTGTATGCCCATCTATCTACGGATGATATGTCATACTGAGATTTAGTTTAGTTCCCAAGGCAGTTTGGAAAGCTTCCCAAAAATGAGTAGTGAAGATCGGATCTCAATCACTCACTATGCTACTCAGTACTCCGTGCAATCTTACAATCACCTTTATATATATCTGCTAAACTTGCAGCTATCCGAGATGATTTTATAGGGATGAAATGGGCGCTCTTGATTAGAAGATCCATAATAACCCATATACCTCCATTCCCTCCACCAGTATAGGGAAACCAATCGATGAAATCCGTTGAAACTTGGTACCACTTCCATTTTGGTCTTTCCAAGGGGTTAAGTAATCTTGCAGTCTTCTGCTGATCACTTTTAATTTGTTGGCAAGTAGCACACCGGCTAACATACATAGATACGTCTCTTTTCATCGTCTTCCACCATAAAGTACATTTAATATCTTGATACATCATGTTAACGCTTGGATGGATACTAAATTTGGAATTGTGACACCCATGCAATACTTCTTTCTGGAGTTATTTAATATTAAGGACACATATTCTCCCTTTAAATCTTAAAATGCCTTTATTATCGACTTTGAAACTCGAATTTTCACCTTGTCGAATACTTTTAGTGTTCCTCTATATAAATTCACCTTCGCTTTTCTTACTAAATATTTTCTCTATAAGAGTTGGAGTAATGACTAGGTAAGCAATGACAACTTGCTTTCCACTAAGTTAGCTTTTCTAGGAGTATATTGAATATCCATATCGTAAGAAGTTAGAAATTCCAACCAATGTTGCTGTCTTAAAATCAAAACCTTTTGAGTAAATAGTTACTTCAGGGACTTGTAATCAATGAATAATTCAAACTTCCCTTCTAGCTGATAGTATCTCCGTATCTTTAAAGCAAATATCACTGCTAATAGCTCCAGGTCATGAGTTGGATAATTATTTTCATATGGCTTCAGCTGTATACCTGCATAATCAATAACTTTGGCACTTTTGCATTAATACAGCATCGACTCCTTCTTTGCAAGCATCTATATAAACAGATAACCCTTGGTTCCCATCAATAATGGCTAAGACCAGGGTAGCGGTCAACCTTTTCTTTAACTTTGCAAAAGCATCTTCACACTTGGAAGACCAGACAAACTTTGCCTTCTTTATTGTCAGCTTGGTCAAAGGTGAGGTTATCTTAGAAAAAACCTTGACAAACTTCCTATATATCCAACTAGTCCTAAAGAACTTTGGATGTCTCTTGGAGTTGAAGGTCGCTTCTAATCCATAATGGCAGATATATATTTCCTAGGTCTACTAAGATTCCTTCTTCAGACAATATATGTCCAAGAAACTTGACTTCTTTTTCCTATAAATAGTATTTGGAAAGTTTTGCTTTAAGCACATTCCTACTTAATATCTCCAAAACAATTCTTAAAAATTCTGCATGATCCTCTTCGGTCTTTGAATAAACGAGAATGTCATCAATGAAAACTAATACAAATTTATTCAACACTTCCCAAAATACTCTAGTCATTAGGTCCACGAAATAAGCGAGGAAGTTTGTCAATCCAAATGGCACTACTAACCATTCGTAAAAAGTATTAGGCCATCTAAAGGCAGTCAAATGGATATGTTCCTCACCAGTTCTGAGTTGATGAAAACCTATGGCTAAATCCATTTTAGAGAAAAATCTCGCCTCGTTCAATTGATCGAATAGGTCATTTATTCGAGGCAAAGGGTATTTATTCTTAATGGCTTGTTTATTTAAGTCTCTATAATCGACACACAACCTTAAGGAACCATCAGACTTGGCCACAAATACCACGGCTGGTCCCCAGCTGGAATGACTCAATCAAATAAACACTTTCTCTAAAAGTTCTTGAATTTTCTAATCTACTTCTCTTTTCTCCTTTGATGTCATTCTCCGACTAGATGAACAACTGGTCGAGCGTTAGATATTAAGTCAATCTTAATTCAATTTCTCTATAAGAAGGGAGACTTTTGACTTCTTCAAATACATAAGGAAATTTTTGGATGACAGGTATAGTTCTGATGCCCGTAATAGGGTAACTAAAAGTACACATTAATCAATCTCGTTTAAGGCTAGGGTCCTCACATGATATCTCAATAAAATCTCCCAATTCAGTTCTTACTGATGCCCTTCTGCTCACACAATCCAACCTTGCTTTATACTCAATCAACCAATTCATTCCCAGTATAATATCAAATTCTTCAAAATCTAGAATATATAGGTCGAAAGGGAATTGATGTTTTGAATAGGAGATAGGGAATTCTTTACAATATAGACATAAAGTAATAGAGCCTCCTACTGGATTTTTCACACAAAGAGGATCCTTAACGAATTTTGTCTTTAGGTTAAACTTTTCAATCGTATGTTTAAAAATAAAGCTATGTGTAGCACCAATATCAAGCAAAACTCAAACTAATTTATCATGAACAAAAATGTTACCTTCCAACACTCCTTTCCCTTTGTTTTCCCTTAAGGTTAAGGGATCATCCTCGATAGCATAAACCTTTATTGCTTCGGCTTTCTTAATTATGGATAGTTCTTGGATAGATGTCCGACCTTGTGGGAGTTATAACATTCTCTAATCTCCTTTTATTTCTTTAATTTGCCATAATTGCTTGAATAATTCCCTTTCTTCTGACAGTTGTAACAGGTAATATCTTGGAGAGAATCTTCTTGCTTCCTTTCTTTTCCTTGTTCTGTCCTTGCTTTTTCCAATTGAATTTCCTTTTCTTCCAGTTGGTTTTGTTGTTCCTGCCTCCTTTTTCTTCAGATGCTTTATCAATTGTAGCATATCTATATCCCATATCTATTAAGTCCACAAATGACTGCTTCACATGCGTTGTCATCCTCTCGTGGTACTTTTGCTTCATTCCTTTGATAAAACTCTCATTCTTCTTTATTGAGGTAATGATCAGCTCCGATCCGAAATGAGATAGTTCATTAAATTTGTTAAGATATTCTTCAAACACTTTTTTTCTTGCTTGAGATCCATGAATTCCCATACATTCTGGAGATTCCCGATGAAGGCATATATCATTCCTTAAAAATTTCCTTGAATTGTTCCCATGAAATATCATCCTCTGTCATCCCTTGAATGATAGTTTCCCACCATACTGCAGCTCCATCCTGAAATTGCCAAGTTGCTAATATCCTTTTCTTATCATCCTCCAAGTTTAACCTTGAAAATCTTCTCGCATGCACTCATCCAGGCTTGAGCCGCTATGATATCATCAGCTCCTTTGAATAGCTTTCCTCCCAGATTTGTATAATGCTTATTAAGAGTAGGAAGAATGAATTGGGTTTGAGCTGGAAATGCATCATCCTCAACTGTTGTAGTGCGACCATTGGTGGTGGTACTACCTCTTCCCCTACGTCTTCTGTTACCACTCATTTTCCACTATCAGTGAATAGTAAGAAAAATGCTTGTTAGGGTATACAGATAAATTACCTTTGGGATTATAGAACAGTTGTGATTCTTTATATTTCAGCGGACTTTACTCATCTTAGGGTATTACTAACCCTTTTCTAATGAGCTTTCTAATGAGTTATGTTCCAATGCTTTGATACCAAATGTGACAACCCAAGATTTCGGACCTCGGAAGTCGACATCTAACACAACTAAGCATCAAATGTCGAAGATCCAAATGCCTAATCCCTAGTTGTCTGGGTTATAACACATCATAAAAAATCACAAGAAATAAGACAACATCTCATACCATGATTTGAGATACATCAGAATTACATCATCAACTACATCAGAGTAGTATACATATCTAATTACATGAACTACTAGGTAAAAGTAATAGCAGAAATTAACGGAAAGAGGGTGAATTCAAAATATGCTCCATCTTCATGTCTAAGATCCAAAAGGTAGTCTACAAAGAAAAGTGCTCCACAAAATGAGATGCCCCATAAAAGATAGTTCTCCAAAATATTGCAATAACCTGACTCGTAGATTGTCTATGCAAAAATTATGAGCACCCAAAGTTAAGGGAAAAATGATAAACTCCAGGTCGGTCATTGGACTGGTATAAGAAACATAAATAGAAACAGTTATTCACATTTATTTTAAAGTTTCTGTAAATGGTACGACCACACCGTCTAACACGGAACGAGTTTCCCCTTATGAATACCGGTCATAAAACTCGCAATGCTTTTTGAAAGTGAGGCTACTATAAGGTCTCTCGGCACAAACAATGCAACCATAGTCATGGGAAAGGTTTCTCCTTATGATAGCCAAACATGACTGATCCGAAAAGTTCTCTTTTATTATCATTGGTGCAGAGTCTGGAAAACTCTTTCACAAATAAATGTATCAATTCTAGACAGCATAAGTACCATATATTATGTAGCCATATAGGTTTACAACTAAAACCGTACAAACTCGTAGTGGAGAATAGGTTTTCATCAACTGACCGGGCTAAGGAACTTCCTCACCTAATTCGGACACCTCTAGAGGGATGCCTCGAGAATCACACAAGTTCTCTGCCAACACAAGGTCAGGATATCCTTTCCTTGTTACACCTAAGTTTATCGTCTCTTAGTCATTACCAACTAATAAACTAGGGCCCTGCAACATCAACAACCACATAAAAAGTAGAAGTCGCCACTAAGGTAATACCTGAGCTCCATACCATGGCCCTTCTATCTAGAAAGAGATGATAACTCACAACCTTGCTACATCTTTCCTATTTTGGTCATTTTCCAAGGTTTGAGGTTTGTCAAAGTCTCGTTACACAAAACTATGTTTTGATCATCACTAGCATGCCACTTAGTATGCCATATTGTCATTCCATAATATATAATTGATAATTACTAATTATAAAACCTTTGAGCTCATATGTCTCAAAGAAGGGTGTTAAGTGGAGATAACCTCTCAATCAATAACAAAAATATGTTTAACAAAAACCAACCAATACATTATAAATACAACGTACACCCATACAAGTCCATTCTAGGTTTGAACGAAACCGAAGGCACCTTATTCCTCAACCAATAAAGGAGAGAGATCCTTGCAAATTAGGAATTCCCCAAATACGTCTAGGCATGCCGCCACTATAACATCTCAATACTGGAGCAACCCAGTAAAGAGAAAATCAGCTAGCCAATCCTTTCTATGTGAAGGTTTCCAGTCTTCCACACCATCTTCAACACATTTTATCATGTCTCATTCTTATTTGGAATGGTCTTCGGGCCTAAGTTTGATCCCGGTCTTTCCAAATAAGAATCGTCCTTTTAAATTTCTGGATGTATAAGTATTTATTTAAATCTCAACTTCAAACTTCATTAGAAAATTCTAATATTCATCTTAAATCATTTCTCAAAGTTTGGTAGTATAATTACGAAGTTTAAATTCCTTTTTGGGTAATAGCATTTAAAAACGTTACCAAAGGTTACTCGAAATAGTCAATTTTGCAAATTTCATTAAATAGACTTTAAAACTTCATAATTTTGATCCAAAACATTTTCAAACTATTTATTATGGTTTATAAAAAGTTTTTCCTATTTTTATTAATTTTTAAAAAGATATTTTTATTGATTTCCAAATTCGACCACTAAACTGCACTTATAGTGACCTTTTCAAAAGCTTATTTACCCATAACTTGAAATCTATGTATTATAATTTGAAAATTCCTCTTTCATTTGAAAACTATTATCATTAAAAAGCAAACATTTTTCGTTTTAAAGAAATCCGATTAGATTTTCTCCAGTTATGAGCGTTTAAAGTTTATAGTCGAAATTCACGAACTATCGCGGCACGACTAGTCCTATTCAGACTATATTATAATTTTATATTAAAATAAATCCGATTTACTTTGAAATAGTTTATAGATCATTTCAAAACACATATATACTTATTTGAAAACAATATTTCAAAATTTACCTTTAAAATTCAAATATTCCTATTTAATGGATATTATAATATTATTCTAGTATTAAAATAAAATTATTTTTCAAAACTTATTCGTTTGAGCCTAAACTTTCTTGAAGCCCATAAAAAATAAGATAGTTTGAATAATAAAATTGAGTTAAAAATACTTTTCATTTACTTAAACCGAATTTCACTTTTTAAAGTTATTATTCATTTTAAAATTCAAATTTAAATATGTTAATTTTACTTGAAATAAATTTCAAATTATTTTCCATTCTTTTAAAAGTTTTTCATATTCACTTTCCCTTTATTCCCAAATCATTTTGAAATTAAAAATCCAACTTTTATTTTTTACTTATTATTTAAATGAATACAATATGTATTTAAATTATCCAAACTTATTCAATACCCAATAATCCTACTTTTTAGGTATACTTAATCATGGTAACCTATACCACATTATACACAACCATTATAACATCCAACAAAAACCAAACAAGGTATCATTAACTTAGCAAGGTATCATTAACTTAGCAAGGTAATATCCAACAATCCATTACTATTTAATATAGTATTCAACAACCCAATAAGGTTTATATCCACAACCAATCATCACAAAGTACCATTTACTTAATACTCCATATAATTATCACGTAAAATTCATATCTTTACTTCACTAATCATTATTAAATCTTAAAATGATTTAATATTAATGACCATAAACTACGTAGCCTTTTAAGTGCATAATTTCTCACTACTATATTTGAAAGTTTGCATTTCTCACCGAGGGATCCACTCCTTCGTAACTTTAAACGTAAGACTCGTTTAGCTTCACTAATGCCTTGAATTTCACTTAGCAAGCAAACCAACAACTCTTTCAACTCAACATCGCTACTAACTCAAGATATATACATTTGTTTGTATTTAAAAGTGAAAAGGTGGAAGCTTTAAGCGTTTAAGGTGGGTAAAAGTGGTATTTTTGGCAGGGGGAGCTCGTCAAAGAGGGTGGGGTCCACGTAGGTGCTGTGGGGATATTGGCACGGTGGTGGTGGTCGGAGTTGAGGAGAAAGGGGTAAAGGAGGTGGCTTTTAGGTTATTATTTTAGTAGTTTTAGGGGGTATTTTGGGAAGAGGGGCCAACAACAAAGGAGAGGAGGCTCATGCTGGCGGTGCGGGTTATGACACCCCACGTCCGTTAATGTCACTTACTAAGGGAATGCATTAAGTTTCGTGAAGCGTTATAGGTAAAAAGACACAGAATAATTACAAGACAGATATAAATAAGATAGCAGTGGAAATTTTAAATTTTTATTTCAAAAATAAATCATAATGTCGTGGTCCATAGTACCTTAAGTCACCAAAACCATTACAATAAAACAACTTTTATCTTGCATCATCAGAGTACATAAGAATATGAAAAACATAATTCCCCAATTAAAAGAGTTAAGCCATAATAGAGACAAGAACTTGAGCCATACTTCAGAAGTAGCTCCTAGCAGGATGATATCTAAGTCCTGACAAAGCCTGAGTGTTTCCTCCCTGAGAACCTTGGGGGGAACGGAAGAAAGAAGGAGAAACAAAAGGGTCAGACATAAAGTCTGGCGAGTTCAGTTACTTTTAGCCAGTAAATAAATAAATGTAACATGACAGGCATATAAAGTGGATAAAAGAGAGATTACTACATAAATGGCAAGTGTGACAAGGTAGACAGGGTAAGGTGTATGTGCTTCACTAATGATTACTCTTTACTATTACTAATATAACTAAAATGAGATGATCCCTTCCATTATAAGTTGGTAGACCTAGGGCATACATCCGAGTGTACCCTAACCACTACCCTAATCGATCGGCTCCCTACCCCGTAGATATCCTGTGCTGGCCCTGCATTAGGAGGTATCACTTCCTAATCTGGCAACCATTAAGGTGTGCACAACCATACCTACTGGTGTCATGGTTGTCTTATCCCCCTCTGCATGGCTCATGCATGCATATGGCCCGGTCGGTTTGCGCCGCCCACACCATCCGTCTCATTTGGATCTCTTATAATCAATCAGTAAGCATGCCCCTTCTCCGCCTAGTATGGAGTTCTTTATTTGATACCAACTCCGGGTTACTGACTGAAATGGGTCCCACACAATATGATACAAGCTCTCCCCTTTGTCTTGTATCCCCACTAGGTTTTTCACTGACTATGTATACCCTTAGGTGTCTTTAATTACATAGCCCTATGTCAGTTAAGCTTACCCTAAAAGGGTGTCTTTAATTACATAACATTATTATATTTTTCCACTGGTTATGTATACCACTAGGTGACTTTAATTACATAACCTTATTGGGTTAAGTTCGTGGGCCTATATGTAAATATTACCCACCCCCTCTAATTTACTTAACCCACCCACTACCCATCCAATTTTACTTAACGCTAACTTAAGTTTGTAATCATACAATCCTTATGGATTAAATTAGGTTAAGTAGTCCAATTAAATACCATGTCCAATTATGGTTATAATGGGCTAGACCTCCCACATTAGGCCTACAACGTGTGGATGCTGGATATGCCGGTTGGGTCCGAGCATTCTTATTCCATAGTTGGGCCTAACCTCGTGTCTTAGCCCGATTCGTATTTGTACACTTAGACCTCTCACATTAGGTTCAGTATTAGTGGCTGCTAGATATGTCGGTCGGGTCCGGGCAGACATCCGCCACTAATGCAACCTAACCTCGTGTCATAAGTGCAATTACAATTCCTAATTGTAATTACTAAATATTCCATTTTTATCCAAATCTACCTTTGTCATTATAGGTGATTATTTCTATGTTTCCCCATTTGAATTAAATGTCCAATTTATATAAATATTACATAAATTATGCCAATTATAAATCCCTTTTCACCGTTTCCTAACTAACGTGCTCACACATATTTTGGCGGCATCTAGGCTATAAAGCAGCCTAGCCATAACAATGAAAAGGGAATATGACAAAGGTGATAGTTTCAACATATCTTGGCATAAACTAGCATGATAACAAGGTGAATGGATATGTAATTAACATCATCACAAGGTGGACATACAAATGATAATTTATGGCAATTACTGCGATGTCAAAGCAAGCATAATGAGATCTAAATTAACCATTTTAGGTGTCCAACTATTTAGATCTAGCATAATTATGGTGACGTAGTAACATGTTTAGATCTAAAGATGGCTTCACATGTCAAGTTTACAACATATCTAGATTGATCACAATATGACAAGTGAAAAAGGGGATTTACATAAAGAACTAGATCTAGCCAATGTTACAACTGTCCAATTTAATAGATGTACATTCACCATAATATAGATACAAGTCAAGATCCACATAAAAAACATAATAGAATAAGTACAATTATATTAGATCTAGGGAAATAGATCTATCATGACATGGTATAGGATTTAATACTAGCACATAATCAAGCTTTACAACATATCCAATTCACGGTCTTTCACAATTCACTTTTATTTATTTAAACCTAAAAGTAATCTAGAAACTCACAAAATTAGGTTTAGAGAATTGAGAAAGAACGGATCTTGAATTATGAATTTGATTTGCAAAGTATGTTGTTGTAGAAAACGGTCCTGTCTCAGTTCGTATCCCAGCAGCATATGGCTCCCATAAATTCCAATGAAGAAATAGGAGATTTGAGCACATATTTATAGCTGCAGAACCCTCTGAAACCGACTGCCACCTCAGTCCTAGGGGTATCGACACCCCTGTGGGTGGGTCGACCCATAGGTCGACACCCGTCTAGGGGGTCGACCCCTTAAAGCAGGAATTTTGCCGCTCTGACGAATTTTTCGAATTTGAATCGTTCTGGATAAAATTCTGACTCATCTCTGGCTCATGCGTATATATATAATTTTTCTACGCGTATACAAACTTAAAACCCTCATAACTTCCTCATACGGTGTTCGTTTTATGCAAACCAAGTCTATCTTGACCAGAATTTCGAGACGGACGCAATGGTGCAATCTGTTTCTTCTAATTCCAAATATTAAATTAATTATTATTTAATTTATCCTCTTTTAGTGTCAGTACAAATTTGGGGTGTTGCATTCTCCCTACTCAAAGGATTTCGTCCTAAAATATCTAAGTTGAGAAGAATGCATATCCTACCATCCATCATCCATCTACTCATCCACCAACCACTGACATCCATTGTCCTTAAATATTTCTAATGCTTATATGAATATATGTGAGGTTGTGTGTATATGTCCAATCACTAATGCGATGACCAGGCAGTCTACTGATTTAGTTGACCTCCTTAATGCAATGTATGTTAGTGCCATGAATTTAATATGTAAGTGATTAGTCCCATTATATCATGTGAGTTCTATATGTGTGCACATTCATTCGTCCAAATGCAACATCCATATGCTAACTCATCCATTTCCATGCATAAAAGATAAGAAAATGCACACGCACCCATATGAAGTATGAGAGTGATTGAGCCGATCTTAACGCCTAATGTGTGTGTAGATGCATCCACAGACAACCACTGGCAAACACTTGTATCCATCAATCATAACATGTTTCAAACACATGTTTACATCCATAGGATTCCTATCTAAAGTTCGAAAATACTATGGATAAGATATACTCTATTGACATAAACAAGCACTGATAAACTTAGAAAAAGGAGTTAAGAACATACCCTCGAAAAGAAAAGGGTACGAAGCATGAATCTTGTCTTCGGTCTCCCAAGTCGCATCTTCTGGGTTATCTCCCCATTGAACCTTTAGCAATTTGATCTCCTTATTGTGCAGCTTTTTAACTTCTGACCCAAGAATATGGGTAGGGACTCGTCTAACTGTCGCCTCCCATTCCACTTCGACTTCTTCCAATATACTCGGCTCAAAAACTTCTACGGTGTCATGCGGGCACTTCCGTAGATGAGAGACGTGGAAAACGTCATGAACACCAGATAGATTTTCTGGGAGATTTACTCGGTAGGCCATTTGGCCAATCCTCTCGGTTATAGGAAATGGTCCTACAAACCTAGGTGCCAACTTCCGTACTGATCCGAAGCGAACCACATTCCATAAAGGCGATACTTTGATAGAAACCAACTCTCCAACTTCGAATTCGATGTCACTCCTTCTCTTGTCTGCATAGTACTTTTGCCTATCTTGAGCTGTCTTCATCCGCCGTCGAATAAGGTCAATCTTTTCAGATGTTTCCTTAACCATACCTGGTCCAAGTAATAATCTTTCTGTAGATTCCCACCAACAAGTTGGCGATCTACAGGGTTGCCCGTACAATGCTTCGAAGGGTGCCATGTTGATGCTAGCTTGATAACTGTTATTATATGCAAACTCTACTAAAGGAAGATTCTCTTCCCAAATCCCTCCGAATTCTAGGATACACAGCCTTAAAAGATCTTCAAGAACCTATTCACCTTCTACGTCTATCCGTCGGTCTAAGGATGATAAGCGGTGCTCAAACACAACTGTGTACCTAATGCTTTTTGCAGGCTCCTCCAAAGTTCATTGGTAAAGATGGGGTCACGATCGCTCACGATGCTAGAAGGTACTCCATGAAGACGAACTATCTCACGAACATAAATTGCTGCCAACCATGATGCCGTCCTCTTACTCTTAACTGGAATAAAGTGAGCGCTCTTAGTGAGTCCATCCACTACCACATAAATACCAGTGTTACCTGTAACACCCCGCCTCCGTTAAGGTCACTCACAAAGGGAATGTCTTAACTTCGGTGGAGCGTTTAGTTAAAAGATGCAGATAAAATACAAGACAGACAAATAAAGCAGCGGAAAATATAGTCATTTTATAAACAATGTGGTTCAGTCAAGCTTTTACAGCAATTGTCTCAATCATACTTAAAAGTAATACATAGAATTTCTGTCTTGATTCAAAAACTTCCAAGTATAAAAGAAGCATAAAAATAACAATGATATTCCCCCAGTGAAGCATGAACTAGCCATAGCAGTGGAAGAGAGAGTCCAAAGAAATACATTGACTATCTTTGAGCTTGGAAAGAAAACTGAGCTAAGTGGTAACATTTCCTCCCTGTGAACCTGCTGGGGAGGGGGGAGGGAATGGAAGAAAAGAGGCGAAACAAACTAGGTCAGACATAAGTCTGGTAAGTCCAATGACTTTCAACATGAAAATAGGCAAAAGCATCATGACATGAATAAACTAAATATAAGACAATATCATGATAACATGGATAACAAGATAACCTAAGATTAGCATAAGATATGATAAGGCAAGATAAACTGAATGCACTTCGACTCTTTCTCTACTTCGCTACTACCCTGTTATTCTGATTTCTATGTCTCTGCACCACCTAACTAGTGTCCCAACTAGTAATCTGTATAAAATGATCATATGATAATGTGATTCCAATCCCCGCAATTGTGGTTGCCTTCAGGTGTACTTCTAGTATGAGGATCTTACCTCAATCAACCTAATTGCCATGAAGATGTTAGATGTACCCTTACTACCCTATCGATCGGCTCCCTACTTGTATTAATGTTCTATGTGTCTGTGTCAATCGGCCCTCTCTTGCATGTAGATACCCTGTGTTGTCCCCACCATAAGGTGTATCAATCCCTATGATAGCGACCCGACACGATTCAAGATGCACAGTGTATAAATACTGGTACCTAGTGCCTGCTTTTTCCCACTCCGGAGTACGTGCACGCCCGTAATCCGTCGGAACCTACACTGACGTACCCCCTACCGCTATTTTGACCGCTTATAATCAGCCCAGTAATCGTGCCCCACCCTGCCTAGTTTCAGGGTACCTTGATACATCTATGTGGGCTACAGCTAAAATGGGTCCCCGTTACTAGGGTTTCTTATTGGTTAAGTTTGGGGCCTATATTTACTAATATTACCCACCAACCCGGTATGTACTTAACCTTCCCACTGATTCAAACATGTTTACTTAATGGTTAAGTTTGTGGGCCTATATTTACTAATATTACCCACCAACCCGATATGTACTTAACCCTCCCACACATTATGTCATATTGGTTAAGTGTTGTACATTCATGTTAACTTAACCCACCCACTCATCATGTCATGTTGGTTAAGTGTTTCTCATTAACCCTTCTCACTTGTCATGTTGGATTGGTTAAGTGTTTCCTATTAACTTAACCCCGTTCATTCATGTTATATTGGTTAAGTATTTCCCATTAACTTAAACCCATTCGTTCATCAAGTTACATTGGTTAAGTGTTTCTTATTAACTTAACCCCACGCATTCATCATGTTGTATTGGTTAAGTGTCATAAATTAATTCAAGTTTTGTCGTGTTACATTGGTTCATTGTTGCCTTCTTGTGTTAACTTAACCCTTCCACGCATCCTGTTATATTGGTTAAGTGTTGCTCTCTTGTTTTAACTTAACCCTACCCCTTCATCATGTCATTATTGGTTAAGTGTTTCTTATTAACTTAACCCTTCTCATTCATCATGTTGTACTGGTTAACTTAACCCTACTCACTTGTCTAATTAACATGTTATAACGGTTAAGTGTTCTAAATTTACTTAACCTCACCTTCTTGTCTAATTAACATGTTATAACGGTTAAGTGTTCTAAATTTACTTAACCCCCTCTTCTTGTCTAATTAACATGTTATAACGGTTAAGTGTTCTAAATTTACTTAACCTCATCTTCTTGTCTAATTAACATGTTATAACGGTTAAGTGCTGCCTTAGTTAACTTAACCCTACCATTCTAACATGTCTCGTTCATTAGCATTAATTGATTTATCAATGCACCAACCTCTCACATTAGATCTATGTTGTTGCTGTTACTGGATGTGTCGGGCGGTTCCAGGTAGTTTTACACCACAATTCAATCTAACCTCGGGTTTTTCTTGGGCATGATGCACTAACCTCTCACACTAGATAGGTGTTGTTGCGGTTACTGAACGTGCCGGGAGATTTCGAGCAGTTTTACACTGCAACTCAATCTAACCTCGGGTTAGGCGTGTTTATCTTTTAGCATATTTACAACACATGTCCGAGTCTAGATTTTATATGCTAATCATCCCAAATTCACAAAACTAGTCATGTTCCAGTTCTCAAGTTATACCTCTACAAAGATAAATACAAGTTATGCCCCACAAATTCAAATTTAAGTTATTACTCAACATAGGTTACACTCAATCTTCCCAAATTTGCAATAATAGTCATGCCCCCAAAAATCACAATATAGCACATGCCCTAAGGTTTAATTATATTGCATCGTACAAAATATTCTCCAAAAACCCCCAATTATGATTCACGGTATAAACTATGCCAAATTATAGCCTTTAATTATAGTGCATGCCAATTACCCAAAATCGCAATTTAGGCGTGTTCACATTTAACAGTTATCCCTATCTTACTATAGGTTTTCATGCCTAAGCCATATATCACTATACACAATAATCTCCTTCTTCCAAGTCATAAACTATCATATATAATATGCCCCAATTTTTGGTTTTAAACCACAGCCTGTACTATGCCTTATATGTTTACAGTTCAATTTACGCCCCAAATCCCAAGTCATGTGTCCAATATACTTTATGCCTCAAATCGCAAGTCATATGTTCAATGCACTTTATGTTTTAAATACAACATGTGTTATGCCCTCAAATTAGTTACAAATCAGTTATGCCCAATTATACATAATTTAATACTTTTCCAAATTTTAGCGTTGGCCATGTCCAAATCATATATTATGCCCATTTTTTTTCCAACGTATGTTCATCTCTTATGAGATTCTGCTCAGGCTCGCAGTAGCCTGGCTATAAAAACAAAAAGGGAAGAAGGAAAGAAGAGACAAAGAATGGACACAATAATATCAATGAGATAGATCCAATGGATATAGAAAGACAGATAGAAATAGGCATAATCTCAGATCAGATTTATTAAAATGTCAGAATCACAATTGAATTTTACTTCTGAAAGTAACATAAAATTACAAATTACAGAACGGTCTTGAATTCTGGGATCTAATTTCTGAATTTGATTAGCTATTCCTTTGATGTAGACTTTGATTGTTAACTTGAAAACTCTAATTTGACTGATTAAGGTGGAGGCTAGGTCACTTCAGTTTTTAGCAGCATATAAACGCTTATGATTTCGTGTATAGAAAACAATAGGTTTAGGGGTCTTTTTATACGTGTATAGGGAGATTTAGAGCCTTCGGATCAGTCTAGTAGTCATCAGAATCGTCCAGAGCAGAATACCATGTCACACAGCGAATCAGAGAGTGACACGTGGCGAAACACGTTACTGGCCAGATCTGGGCCAACAGGGGTCGACTCCCCTATAGGGGGGTCGACACCTATGTTGACACCCCTATAGGGGGGTCGACACCTATGTCGACTCCCCTTGGGGGGGTTCGACACCCTGAGCGGGAATTTTCCCCTCAGCCCATTCTGCTTGAATTTGGAATTTTGAACTTGGTTTGAGATGTTTAATTATTATTTATATCTAATTTCTGATTTAACATGAAATCTTCTAAACTCCATAACTTCTTCATACGGAGTCCGATTCGCGCAAACTAGGACTCCGTCTCAAGCAGAATTCCGAGATGAACGCAATGGCGTAACCCGTTTCCCTTAATTCTCACTTTTAAAATTAAGTATTCTTTAATTCGTTACTTTAATATTCACAGGAAATACAGGGTGTTACATTACCCTTCTTCGATCTTGGCAAACCATCTATGAAATCCATAGAGACGCTCTCCCATTTCCACTGCGGAACCTCCAACGGATGAAGTAATCCACCGGGCTTCTTTTGCTCAGGTTTGACTTGCTGGCAAACTAAACATTGAGAAACAAATTCGGCCATATCTTTCTTCATCCCAGCCTAAAAGAAAACCCTCTTCATGTCCCTATACATCTTATCAGCACTTTGATGAATAGTCATCTTAGAATGGTGGGCTTCTTCTAGGACTACCTTTATCAAGCTTCCAGTTTGAGGAGCACAAAGCCTTCCATCTAGTCGCAACTACCCCTTTTCATCTATGGCGTATCTACTGAGGTGACTAGAAGTCTCCCCTCTTCTGAGCTTATCCATGATGTCTAGAATCTGTGGGTCACCTTGTTGCGAAGCTCCCATCTGATCCATAAGAGTTGGTGGTATCTCCAAGGATGCAAACAAATCAGGCAGAACCTCGATGGAGGGTCTGAAATCAAAAGCTGATATGAACTCCTAGTTCTTTCTTTCCACAAACAGAGGACTCAGGGCCACCCTCTGCCTACTTAGTGCGTGTGCCACCACATTACCCTTGCCAGGGGTATAAGCAATCTCAAAATCATATGAAGCTAAGAACTCCATCCATCGTTGTTGCCTTAAGTTGAGATCCTTCTGTGAGAATAGATACTCGAGAGATTTATGATCGGTGTATAACTCGAACTTTTCTCCAAGTGAATAATGACACCACGTCCTTAACGCAAATACTATGGCATCTAGATCTAGATCATGGGTGGGGTAGTTCTTCTCATGAACTCTCAACTGTTTACCCCTATAACATGTCACTTTCCCTTCTTGCATCATAACCGAACCAAGCCATGTACCGCACGCATCAGTTTAAACAGTAAACACTTTAATTCCATCAGGCAAGGTCAAGACTGGGGCTATTGTCAGAGCCCTCTTCAGTCGTTGGAAAGCAACGTCACAGTCTATGTCCCATGAAAATGCCAAATTCTTCTTTGTCAGCCTGGTGAGAGGGACTGATATCTTTGCGAAGTCCTTAATGAACTTCTTATAATAACCTGCTAACCAAGAAAGCTTCTCACCTCAGTTGCATTTTTAGGAATTTGCCAATCTTGCACTGCAACCACCTTGGTGGGATCTATAGTTATCCCTTCTTTGGAGACTACATGCCTTAAGAATCTCACTTCTTTTTTTCCAAAAATGGCATTTGGAGAATTTTGCCTTAAGCTGATAGTCACGGAGAGTTTTCAAAACTTCTTTCAAATGTTGGGCATGCTCTTCTTCACTCTTGGATAAATCAAAATATCATCAACAAATACTACGACAAATTTGTTTGGGAACACCCGAAACACCCTACTCATCAAATCAAAAAAATAGGCGGGTGCATTTGTTAACCCAAAAGGCATAACTAGCCATTCAAAGAAACCGTCCGGAGTTTTGAAAGAAGTCCTATCTATGCTGTCTCAGCCACCCTCAATTGATGGAACCCCATAGCCAAATCTAAATGAGAAAATACCGAGGCACCAACAAGCTGATTAAATAAATCATCAATCCTCGGAAGTGGGTGCCTATTCTTCTTGGTGAGCTTATTCAATTCTCTATATTCAACACATAAACAAAGTGAACCATCCGCTTTAGTTGAGAATACTACTGGAGCACCCCATTCAGATATGCTTCGTCTGATAAACCCTTTCTCAAGCAGCTTCCCTACTTGCTTACTCAACTCCCTCCTTTCCCTTGGAGCCATGTGGCGCACTGGTAATGCAACTGGCTTTGCATTGACCACTAGATATATGCAGAAGTCAATTTCGCGCCTTGGAGGTAACCCATACCTCATCAAAAACATCGGAATAGTCTCAAATCACTGGAAAAAATTGCAAATATCTATGGATGCATCTAGAGACTCTAGGAAGCTAAGCATAACAGACCCTTGGGGGTCACAAGAAACTTCGAGGGTCTTCCCATGACAATTCAGGAGTCTAACAACCCTCCTTTCACAATCCAGAATGGCCCCATACGTGGTAAGCCAATCCATTCCTAGAATCTATCCGTAGCCCATAAACCCGAGCACGTACGTGTCACATTCAAACTCGACGCCTAACATAGATATTTTCAAACCCGACAAATCATCAATAAATGAGCTGAATCACCAGTGGGGTTTGAAACAACTATGGGATCTACTAACATACTAGTAATTAAGTGTAGAGATTCAACCACAGAACTAGATATAAACGAGTGTGAAGCACCAGAATCAAAAAGTGTACAAACTGGATGGTTTGAAAGAGAAACTAAACTTTCTACGGAAATTTTTCTACCTCTTCCAGGAGCACTGACCGCAAGAGCAGGCACCTGCCCTCCAGAAGTCCCTGCTCTTTGACCTTGTCCCTACGATCCCTATTTCTTCGGGTACTTTTTAGAGAAGTGTCCGACCTCTCCGCAATTAAAGCAATAGGCCTTCCTTCTCTTACAATATTTGATCAAGTGACCCTCCTTTCCACAATTGTGACATTTTCTCTTATCCTTGCCTTTATCATCTTTCCTTCCTTTCTTCTGCTGTTGTTGCTGCCCCTTCGTGGGCCACACCTTCTTATTCTGCGATGTCCCCTCACCTTTTGTTTCATTCTTTTCTCCCTTGTCCTCCTCAAGCATTAGGGCCATATCAACAAGCTTTTCAAAAGTGGCCCCCATTGGAATATTGGACATGGCTAAACCATACAGAGGCTCATTCAGCCCTTTAGCAAACCGCTAAGCCCTTTTGTGTGGTGTATCCACCAACTCTAACCCGAACCTTGCCAGCTGGTTGAACTTGTTCACATACTCCTTTACTGTCAAATTTCCTTGTTTGAGCGCTAAGAACCTCTCCATCTGTATGCTTCTCTCAGCTTGGGAAAGAAATTTCATTTCGAACCTCTGTCTAAAATCTTTCCAAGTTTCCACCGGATGTCCAGCTTGGGAGATTTCCCACCAAAATGAGGCTTCGTCCTTTAACAGCCAAGCAGCTAACTGAATCTTTCTTCCGTCCTTCACTTCAAAGAATACAAATAAGTCCTCGATCTCCTTAAGCCAATTCCGAGCTTCTATGAAGGTCTTGTTCCCATGGGATGGCCTTCCTCCCATAGCCCGAAAGTCTTTGCAGATCTTAGCAAAGTTGTCAACTCTTGAAAGGGAATAGGAGAAGGAATAACTGGTGCAGCTGGGGGAGGAACGTCTCTTTGGCATTCGGCCGGCGCCATGGCCTCCAAATACCTACGGAACCATCCGGGTATTGTGACGCCCTCTGGGATGTTAGGGATGTTTTGTTCCCCAGACATGCAGAAAAAGGGAAAAGGAAGAAATATAGATGAAGGATCGAAAGATACTACATATGGTTTTTTGGGGAATGTTTTTCAAAATAGACTTTTCTTTTGAAAATACTTTCTTTTAAAACCTTTTTGAATATGATTTCCAAAAACTTTTATCTAATCTGGTAACCATCAGCTCTGATACCAAGTGTGACACCCCACATCCGTTAATGTCACTCACTAAGGGAATGCATTAAGTGTCGTGAAGCGTTATAGGTAAACAGACACAGAATAATTACAAGACAGATATAAATAAGGTAGCAGCGAAAATTTTAAATTTTTATTTCAAATATAAATCATAATGCCATGGTCCATATACCATAAGTCACAAAAACCATTACAATAAAACAACTTCTGTCTTGCATCATCAGAGTACATAAGAATATGAAAAACATAATTCCCCAATTAAAAGAGTTAATCTATAGTAGAGACAAGAAATTGAGCCATAATTCAGAAGTAGCTCCTAGCAAGATGATATTTGAGTCCTCACTAAGCCTGACTGTTTCCTCCCTGAGAATCTGGGGAGGGGGAACGGAAGAAAGAAGGAGAAACAAAAGGGCCAGACATAAAGTTTGGCGAGTCTAGTTACTTTTAGCCAGTAAATAAATAAAAGTAACATGATAGGCATATAAAGTGGATAAAAGAGAGATCACTACATAAATGACAGGTGCGACAAGGTAGACAGGGTAAGGTGTATGTGCTTCACTAATGATTACTCTGCACTATTACTAATATAACTAAAATGAGATGATCCCTTCCACTATAAGTTGGTAGACTTAAGGCATACGTTCGAGCGTACCCTAACCACTACCCAAATCGATCGGCTTCCTACCCCGTAGATATCCTATGCTGGCCCCACAGTAGGAGGTATCACTTCCTAAAGTGGCAACCATTAAGGTGTGCATAACCATACCTACTGGTGTCGCGGTCATCTTATCCCCCTCTGCCCGGCTCATGGACGCACATGGCCCGATCGATTTGTGTTGTCCACACCATCTGTATCGTTTGGATCTCTTATAATAAATCTGTAAGCGTGCCCCTTCTCCGCCTAGTACGGAGTTCTTTATTTGATACCAACTTCGGGTTACTGACTGAAATGGGTCCCACACAATATGATACAAACTCTCCCCTTTATCTTGTATCCCCATTAGGTTTTTCACTGACTATGTATACCTTAAATGTCTTTAATTACATATCCCTATGTCTGTTATGCTTACGCTAAAAGGGTGTCTTTAATTACATAACTTTATTATATTTTTCGACCGGTTATGTATGCCACTAGGTGTCTTTAATTACATAACCTTATTGGGTTAAGTTCGTGGGCCTATATGTAAATATTACCCACCCCCTCTAATTTACTTAACCCACCCACTACCCATCCAATTTTACTTAACCCTAACTTAAGTTCATAATCATACAATCCTTATGGATTAAATTAGGTTAAGTAGTCCATTTCAATACCATGTTCAATTATGGTTATAATGGGCTAGACCTCCCACATTAGGCCTACAACATGTGGATGCTGGATATGTTGGTCGGGTCCAGGCAGTGTTATTCCACAGTTGGGCCTAACCTCGTGTCTTAGGCCGATTCGTATTTGCGCACTTAGACCTCTCACATTAGGTTCAGCATTAGTGGCTGCTGGATATGCCAGTCGGGTCCGGGCAGACTTCCGCCACTAATGCAACCTAACCTCATGTCATAAGTACAATTACAATTCCTAATTATAACTACTAAATATTCCATTTTTATCCAAATCTACCTATGTCATTATAGGTGATTATTTCTATGTTTCCCCATTTGAATTAAATGTCCAATTTATATAAATATTACATAAATTATGCCAATTATAAATCCCTTTTCCCTATTTCCTAACTAACGTACTCACACGTATTTTGGCGGCATCTAGGCTATAAAGCAGCCTAGCCATAACAATGAAAAGGGAATATGACAAAGGTGATCGCTTCAACATATCTTGGCATAAACTAGCATGATAACAAGGTGAATGGATATGTAATTAACATCATCACAAGGTGGACATAAAACTGATAACTTGTGGCAATTACTACAATGTCAAAGCAAGCATAATGAGATCTAAATTAACCATTTTAGATGTCCAACTATTTAGATCAAGCATAATTAAGGTGACACGGTAACATGTTTAGATCTAAAGATGGCTTCACATGTCAAGTTTACAACATATCTAGATTGATCATAATATGACAAGTGAAAAAGGGGATTTACATAAAGAACTAGATCTAGCCAATGTTACAACTGTTCAATTTAATAGATGTACATTCACAATAATATAGTTACAAGTCAAGATCCACATAAATAGCACAATAGAATAACCACAATTATATTAGATCTGGGGTAATAGATTTATCATGACATATTATAGGATTTAATACTAGCACAGAATCATGCTTTACAACATATCCAATTCACAGTCTTTCACAATTCACTTTTATTTATCTAAACCTAAAAGTAATCTACAAACTCACAGCGTTAAGTTTAGAGAATTGAGAAAGAACAGACCTTGAATTCTGAATTTGATTTGCAAAGTATGTTGTTGTAGAAAATGGTCATGTCTCAGTTCGTTTCCCGGCAGCATATGGCTCCCATAAATTCCAATGAAGAAATAGGAGATCTGATCACATATTTTTAGTTGCAGAACCCTCTGAAACCGACTGACACCTCAGCCCTAGGGGTGTCGACACCCCTGTGGGTGGGTCGACCTATAGGTCGAAACCCCTTAAGGGGGGTCGACTCCTTGGTCGACACCCCTCTAGTGGGGTCGACCCCCTAGAGCATGAATTTTGCCGCTCTGACGAATTTTTTGAATTTGAATCGTTCTGGATAAAATTCGGACTCTTCTCGGACTCATGCGTGTATATATAATTTTTCTGCGCATATACAAACTTAAAACCCTCATAACTTCCTCATACGGTGTCCGTTTTACGCAAACCAAGTGTCTATTTTGACCAGAATTTCGAGACGGATGCAATGGTGCAGTCCGTTTCTTATAATTTCGAACATTAAATTAATTATTATTTAATTTATCCTCTTTTAGTGTTAGTACAAATTCGGGGTGTTACAGGGGAGATGGAGCGGGAAGGTGGACGGTGAAGGTGGTGCCTACATCCAAAGCAAAGAGAGCTAAATGGGGAAGAAAAGAGAAAAAAGGAAGAAGGAAGGGAAAGTAAAGTGGAAATGGATTCTTATTTATACACAACCTCTAGTGTCCTTAGTGCAAAAAGCCATGGTGTGGTGTCAACACAAAGGGAGATAGTTTGGTGGTTAAGTAAAGGACTTTTGGCTAATTTTCCAATAAAGGTCTTAAGTGAATAATGGCTTGCCTTATCTTTTGTGCCACTCTTAACATCACCTCACTTAGTGTATTGTGCCAAGCTAATGCTTTATTAAGAAGCCATGACATTATGTGATGATGTGGAATTCCACTCAATTCATTTGGGAATAATTTGTTAAGTGCATTAGTATATGCACTTCTTTTTAAATTAAACCGATTCCTATGCATTTTCAACTCGTACGTTCAAACCGTAAGTCCGATTGATATGAAATTTAAAATGCTACCATATTTCACTGATAATGATCCAATGTAATTGGTCTCATCGACTTCTAAGGCTATTTGCAAATGTTTATTTTTAGCTATTAAAATAATACTAAATTCTCGAATTTCAATTATTTACTTTTAATTCAATTATAATCAAAAATTCAAAATATTGACAATATTGGTGAACAGTGTCAAATTCTCATTTTTGACGACATATGGTAAATTGTTTGAACCAGTCAGTTGATAAAACTGATACAAATAACTTATCTGATCGTTATACTTTTTGGAATCGTATTTAAAAATGAGTGTATGTATCCAGAATCGTGCGCAGTTATTCCAAATCTTAATAACTTAAATTTTCAAAATATCGGAAATTTTAAGTCGTTACATCTTCTTTCGTGATATTCAAAACGACATTTCCAACAAAATAAATCTCCCATTCATCTTCATTTCTCTTAGCTTGAGAAGGATCCCTTTTCTTCTCAAACATTTCCAGTCCATTTCCTGATTTTCAAGTTTCAATTGAGGTTGCCCCCGACTTGGCATACCAAAAATGTTAGCTTTAAATTTTGTCCCTAACACCTGATTCAGTCCAAAACACATATATTAGAGACAGTAGCTACAAATCCAAATCATATAGTACATAAAAGTAACGAACACAATAGAACCATAGTGGTTCAATAATTTATCATATGTCCACTTAGCATAATCAAATTTTTTTTATTATAGAAATACGAGTATAGTTATGTTTTGATGTAAGAAATTAAAGGAGAATGGAGTTCAATCCTGTATCCAGTAGAGTGTATGGGTGTTCCCAAGCCAAACAGATGATAAGGTCCTATTTGTAAATGAGGGTTGATTAGGGTCGGTACATAGTTAAGTGGGAGTAGTGGAGAACGTGGTGTTGCCACATCATCAGAAGAGGTTGAACTAGATAGGCAAGCTTTGGATGATCTGGATCAAATCGGATTGGCATGAGTAAGTCGATCGTGATCCGTGCTTGACGTTGCTATTGTTTGCTTTGCCACTTTGTGTTGTCTAGGTAACAACTGTTTAAGATTCAAACCAAGTCTTTGAGGAACCATCCAAGTCGTTGAATTTAAGCCGATTTGACTTATTACACACACTGATCTGATGAGGTGCACATGTATGATCTAATCTAAATCATAACATCATGATCAGTTGGATTTCATTGCTTCACAAATCCAAAGTTATTGTTGTTTTCCTGCTTTATCCAACCATGCTAGAGTTTACAAAAGCAACTTTGTATGACTATCAACACTCGGTTCCTAAGTTATCTAATCATCCAACCAAAGTGCAACAAACCTTGCAAAAAGGCAAGTTAACATGTAGTAAAGTCACTTTCTTTTTATTTAAGTCTAGGTTCACACACAAATTCGATTGTCATTGTGTTAGACCAAAATCTGGGCCTAACACCCAAATGCGGTGTGAAATCCTCACAATCACATAATAAATGCAGAAAAAGCAGTAAAATAAGAGGAGACACACGGGATTTTTATAGTGGTTCGGCTGTAGATGTAGCCTACGTCCACGTTATAATCTTATTATTATACTGACAGATTACAAGAATCAGTTATATGCAGACACACAATCCGAGTGTTAATTGAGATTACAAGAGGAGAATTTATGTGTAGAAAGGTGCAAAGTCCTTGCAATCGGTAATGGCAGAGGCTATCTAGATGTAGGAGAAAGTCTTAGTCAAAAAGTCCTTGAAAATGCCTTCAAATGGTGTATTTATAGCTGTAGGAGAGCTTCTGGGAAGACCGGTTCGTGATTGGGTACGTGGCACCCGATCCGGAGAAGTAGGAGCAAGATGTGGCATGAGAAAAGGTCAAAACAGTGCGTGTATAAGCAGGTGCAGGGGTCGATTCATGGTCATGGGATCGGATCATGATATGGGCTCCACGAACCGAGGTCTGATCGTGAGCTGTATGGTGAAGCTGGTGTGTCACGAGCGGGTCGTGATCAGGAGGCGTACCACGAACGGGTCGTGGTCTGAGGGTGCGCCACGATCCGAGGGGGGCGATCCGATGAAAGGCAAACCGAGGGTGCACCACGAGCCAGAGAGGATGCACGAGCCATACTCCGATCGTGTGACGTTTCGTCGCTTTATCCAGGAAATTGCCAGATTACACCCATTCACGGAAACAGGCATAACTTTCAAACTATAAGTCCGATTGAGCCAAACCGAAGCTCAAACTGAAGCTAATTCAGAGATCTACAAGAATTACAGAGCTTTGCCCTATAAATGCTATTTTCGGGCCCAAAAAAGGTCATCTGATTAGAGTTTTGGGCCTTTCTTTGTTCGTGATGAGACTTTGACCAAATCGCTGCCTATCTTCTGATGTTGTTCTCCATATCCGAGCGCGATGCTATCCAAATATTCAGTGTGATAGCTTTTATCAAAAAGTTTGTCAACATGTTTCCCCCCAGAACATATCTTGCTGGTTGAAGGAAGATGTGTTCTGGATAATCTGAGAAATCCAAACCCAGAATGCGACAATCACGCGAGATCGTATTAAGGCCAGAAAACCGACGATCACACGGGATCGTATTAAGGCCATAGAAATCCAAGAAGACTAGGAGTTTGTACCTGCAAAAAGATAAAACAAATAATGCAAGAATATTTCCTACATGGCCTTACCGGAGTAAACCATCCGAGGAGATGTTAGAGGGGTTCCAAGACGGCCTTACCGGAGTAAGACGACCAAGGAAATGCCATGAAAGTTCCAAGACGGCCTTACCGGAGTAAGACGACCAAGGAAAAGCACATGAATTTCCAAGACGGCCTTATCGGGGTAAGACGACCAAGGAAAAGCACGTGAGAATTTGTTTATACTGGACGGATCCAGTTGGGAGCCGGAGCTCATGTTTGTACTGGACGGATCCAGTTGGGAGCCGGAGCTCATGTTTGTACTGGACGGATCCAGTTGGGAGCCGGAGCTCATTGTTTATACTGGACGGATCCAGTTAGGAGCCGGGGCTCAAGAGTGATCATTATTGATTCATGAAAGCTAAGCGGCAGTTATTCTAACCTCGAACACGACTGGAGACTACAGGTCGGTTCCGTGCGTGTGGGCCAATGTTGCCGTGCTTATTACATGCGTTGAAAACAAAGAGGGGCGAGAAGTCGCCTAAAAACCTAAAAACGTGAACTACGAACCGGAGTCCGGCAAACTGAAGGGATCCGCTGAGTGGGATCAGATGATAATAATCCCGTGATTGCTCGATCTAGGATCATTTCGTCTTCAGGGAGTCAGTAGTGGTAGCGCAGGGGCAAATGCAGGCGTTGTTGGTTGAATGACGTACTCGGGTAGTTCTCCTCACCTGACCCGATCCTCGATAAGGTCTCGCAAATGTCTGCAGTCATCAGTGTTATGACCATCCATGTCATGAAATATGCAGTGTCTGCCAGAATTGCATTGTGCTAGTGTTGGTTCCCTCTTGGGAGGCCTTGGATATGAGGCAGCACCCCCTGTATCTACGTAGATATTGCTCAGGGCGTCATTCAGTTCAGTGTATTTGTCGTATCTGGACCCTCCCCGGGGTGGAGCATTACGATCATTCTGTGCATTGGCTGCTCCTTTGCCTTTTCCAGAATCAGATGGTTCTCCATCCTTGAGCATGTTGACTTCGAGGTATTTCTTCTGGGAAGTTGCATCTTCTTCCCGTAGAAATCTATCTGCTTCAAGGTAGAATTCGCTGAGATTTCGTGGTGGATCTCGGTACAAGGATTTTTTAAACTCCGAGTTATCTAGAACGCCGGGTACTGCTGCCATCAGTACCATCGATGGTTCAGGGCGATCAACTGATGCTGCTGCAACGTTGAATCTTTCCAGGAATGAACGCAAAGTTTCTCTGGGCCTCTGCTTGATTATGGTGAGGGACATGACATTCTTGGGTTATGCGATGTGGACCCGAAATTGTTCAAGGAAGCGTGCGACCAACATGTTCCAACTGCTGATCGATTCCGTTTCTAGCTGTCGAATCCACATGGCTGCTATATCAGTTAGAAAGAGGGGAAAACATTTAGCCATGACGTTTTCCGATGCCGATTGAACTTCCATATACCGTTTGTAGCGCATTAAGTGCACAGTACGATCTATCCTGCCATTGTAGGGCTCCAGTTGTGGAAGTTTGAAATCCGGGGGATTGCTAGAATTCCTGATTTCTTGTGTGAACGGGTTGTGATTGACGTCATCCACGTTGTTCTGATGAGTGCGGCCTCTTGAGAGGCGTTGAATCATATTTGCGAGCCGGTCGCCTTCAAAAAGTTGTTGTAAATTGCCAAGATCAGAGCTGGTGCCCCCAGCGTTGAGTGCAGGAGAGAACGGAAGCTGCTGGTGAGCTGTTTCCTGGGGATCGCGGATCGAGGGTGGCGAACCGATCCGGTTCGATGGGGTCAGTTCGTGAGGAAGGTTGATGAAGACCGGATCGTGGTTCATGGGGAGCGAACTAAGGAGGGGCGATCTGACCCGGTGCCGGTGGCCTTTCACGAGCCGATCTCTGTTGTAGTTATGTGAGAGTTTGCGCTCTGGTATCCATCTGATCTAGTGCTGAAGTCGGTCGCTGTGCATTTCCAATAACGAGGGGGTTGCCCCCGAGTCCATGTGATGCCCGAGCCACTTCTGTGGCTTCATTTCCACTGACTTGAACGTTGCTCGGCCTTCCATCCATCCGAACGAAGAATTGGTTGATCATTTCCTGTTGTTTCTGGAGGAGATCATCTTGCTGTGCCATCTGATCTCTCAGTTCAGTGAGAACTCCGTCCATCTCGTCTCTGGTCAAGTATGCAGAAGGATCTCCATGAGAGGAAACTTCCTGGCTTGCCTCGTTACTTGTGTCTTCGGCGCCAGCATCATCGCCATGAGCATAAGTTCCAGTCTTCTTCATTTTTTTGCCATTTATCCAATAGCCAAAAAATCCAAGCAGAAGTTGAAGTTGTCGTGTGCCCCCCTCCTGGCGTGCCAAAATGTTAGACCAAAATCTGGGCCTAACACCCAAATGCAGTGTGAAGTCCTCACAATCACAGAATAAATGCAGAAAAAGCAGTAAAATAAGAGGAGACACGGGATTTTTATAGTGGTTCGGCTGTAGATGTAGCCTACGTCCACTTTATAATTTATTGTTATACTGACAGATTACAAGAATCAGTTATATGTAGACACACAATCCGTGTGTTAATTGAGATTACAAGAGGAGAATTTATGTGCAGAAAGGTGCAAAGTCCTTGCAATCGGTAATGGCAGAGGCTATCTAGATAAAGGAGAAAGTCTCAGCCAAAAAGTCCTTGAAAATGCCTTCAAATGGTGTATTTATAGTTGTAGGAGAACTTCTGGGAAGACCGGTTCGTGATGGGGTACGTGGCACCCGATCCAGAAAAGTAGGAGCAAGATGTGGCATGAGAAAAGGTCAAAACAGTGCGTGTATCAGCAGGTGCAGGGTCGGTTCGTGGTCATGGGATCGGATCGTGATATGGGCTCTACGAACCGAGGTCTGATCGTGAGCTGTATGGTGAAGCTGGTGTGTCACGAGCGGGTCGTGATCAGAAGGTGTACCACGAACGGGTCGTGGTCTGAGGGTGCGCCACGATCCGAAGGGGGCGATCCGATGAAGGGCGAACCGAGGGTGGACCATGAGCCAGAGAGGATGCACGAGTCATACTCCGATCGTGTGACGTTTCGTCGCTTTATCCAGGATATTGACAGATTACACCCATTCACGGAAACAGGCGTAACTTTCAAACCATAAGTCCAATTGAGCCAAACCGAAGCTAATTCAGATTTCTACATGAGCTACAGAGCTCAGCTCCGTAATTGTTGTTTTCGGGCCCAAAAAAGGTCATCTGATACGAGTTTCGGGCCTTTTTTTGTTCGTGATGCGACTTTGACCAAATCACTGCCTATCTTCTGATGTTGTTCTCCATATCCGAGCGTGATGCTATCCAGATATTCAGTGTGACAGCTTTTACCAAAAAGTTTTTCAATACATTGCACCCATGTATTTGCACATAAGTATAATTAAATCTAGAATTTACAGTTTATTATAGCCTTTTTAACTAATTATTTTTCATAATTATTATACAAATGTGATAATTCTTATTAGATAAACTAGATGTGTGACACCCCACGTCGTTAATGTCACTCATTAAGAGAATACATTAAGTTTCATGAAGCGTTATAGGTAAACAAAAACAGAAACATTACAAAACAGAACAAAATAGCAGTGGAATTTAAAACTTTTATTAATCACAAAGCATAACTTCGTGGTTCAAAATATCATAAGTCTGAAAATACATAAACCCATTACATCATCTTAAACATTTATGTCTTATACTTAAACATATCGGAGTACAGTAAATAAATAAGCATGATTCCCCCTACAAAAACATATCCATAGTAGTAAAGGATAAGAGCTCGATCAATACATCAAAGTAGCTTCAAGCGAATGAAAGCAGAATATTGGTCAAGCTTGAGCATTCCCACCTGAGAAACTTGGGGGGAGAACGGAAGAGAAAGAAGAGGAAACAAAATAGGTTAGACATAAGCCTAGCAAGTCCAGTTACTTTTAGCATAAAAATAAGTAAGTTAATAAAATAGATACAAATAACTTATCTGATCGTTATACGTTTTGGAATCGTATTTAAAAATGAGTGTATGTATCCAGAATCGTGCGCAGTTATTCCAAATCTTAAAAACTAAGATTTTCAAAATATCGAAAATTTTGGGTCGTTACATCTTCTCTCGTGATATTCAAAGCGGCATTTCCAACGAAATAAATCTCCTAGTCATCTTCATTTCTCTTAGCTTGAGAAGGATCCCTTTTCTTCTCAAACATTTCCAGTCAGTTTCCTGATTTTAAAGTTTCAATTAAGGTCGCCCCCGACTTGGCATACAAAAATGTTAGCTTTAAATTTTGTCCCTAACACCTGATTCAGTCCAAAACACAAATATCAGAGATAGTAGCTACAAATCCAAATCATATAGTACATAAAAGTAACGAACACAATAGAATCATAGTGGTTCAACAATTTATCCTATATCCACTTAGCATAATCAAATTTTTATTATTATAGAAAATATGAGTATAGTTATGTTTTGATGTAAGAAATTTAAGGAGAAAGGAGTTCAATCCTATATCCAGTAGAGTGCATGGGTGTTCCCAAGCCAAACAGATGATAAGGTCCTATTTGTAAATGAGGGTTGATTAGGGTCGATACACAGTTGAGTGGGAGTAGTGGAGAACGTGGTGTTGCCACATCATCAGAAGAGGTTGAACTAGATAGGCAAGCGTTGGACGATCTGGATCGAATCGGATTGGCATGAGTAGGTCGATTGTGATTCGTGCTTGATGGTACCATTGTTTGCTTTGCCACTTTGTGTTGTCTAAGTAACAAGTGTTTAAGCGTTAAACCAAGTTTTTGAGGAACCATCCAAGTCATTGAATTTAGGACGATCTGACTTATTACACACACTGATCTAATGAGGTGCACATGTATGATCTAATCTAAACCGTAACATCATGATCAGTTGGATTTCATTGCTTTACAAGTCCAAGTTATTGTTGTTTTCATGCTTTATCCAACAATGCTAGAGTTAAGCAACTTCATATGACTATCGACACTCGGTTCCTGAGTTATCTAATCATCCAACCAAATTGCAACAAACCTTGCACAAAGGCAAGTTAACATGTAGTAAAGTCACTTTCTTTTTATTTAAGTCTAGGTTCACACACAAATTGGACTGTCATTACACTCATTTATTTGCACATAAGTATAGTTAAATCTAGAATTTACAGTTTATTATAGCCTTTTTAACTGATCATTTTTCATAATTATTATACAAATGTCATAATTCTTATTAGATAAACTAGATGTGTGACACCCCACGTCCGTTAATGTCACTCATTAAGAGAATACATTAAGTTTCGTGAAGTGTTATAGGTAAACAGAAACAGAAACATTACAAAACAAAATAAAATAGCAATGGAATTAAAAACTTTTATTAATCACAAAGCATAACTTCGTGGTTCAAAACATCATAAGTCTGAACATACATAAACCCATTACATCATCTTAAACATTTATGTCTTGTACTTAAAAATATCGTAGTACAGTAAATAAAGAAGCATGATTCCCCAAACAAAAACATAGCCATAGTAGAAAAGGATAAGAGCTCGAGCAATACATCTAGGTAGCTTCAAGCGAATGAAAGCAAAATCCTGGTCAAGCTTGAGCATTCCCACCCTGAGAACCTTAGGGGGGACGGAAGAGAAAGAAGAGAAAACAAAATAGGTCAGATATAAGTCTGGCAAGTCCAGTTACTTTTAGCATAAAAATAAGTAAAAGTGTCATGATAGGCATATAAAGTGGATAAGAGGGATAACAACATATAAGGCAAGTATGACAAGGTAAACAGGATAGACATGATAGAATGTATATGCTACCATAATGATAACTCTGCACCAATACTAGTGTCTTATTAATAAGATGATCCCCAACCAGTATAAGATGGTAGACTTAGGTGTACTTCCAGTGAGAGGTTTTCACCCCAAACAATCAACAAGCAACCCAACATATCGGAGTTACCCGTAAGGGTATTAATGGGCTCGCAACATACCGGAGTCTAAGTGTACCCTAATTACTACCCCAATCGATCGGCTCCCTACTCCGTAGATAACCTGTGCTAGCCCACAGTAGGGTGTATCACTCCCTAAAGTGGAACCCTTCGTTTTCAGGATGTGCACAACCATATCTATAGGTGTCATGGAGTCTTATCCTCCTCTGTCGGACCCATGCGCGCACATGACACCGTCGGTCTGCGCCGCCTACACCACCCCTTTTGTTTGGATCTCTTACAATCAGCGTAGTAAGCGTGCTCCGACTCCGACCTAGTTCGGAGTACTCGTTTGATACGTACATATGGGTTACTGACTAAAACGGGTCCCACACACAAGATGATACAAGCTTACCCCTACGCTTGCATCCCACTAGGTTTTCCACAGGTTATGCCGTACCAGAGTAAAAGATTTCATAACCCCACAGGTTAAGTTTGTGGGTCTATATATAAATATTACCCACCCACCCCTGATTTACTTAACCCACCCACTGCTTCAAACAAGTTTACTTAATCCCAATTCAAGTTAATGTTCATACACTCCCTATGGATTCTAGGTTAAGTATTCCAATTCATTACCATATAAATTTATGGTTATAATGTGCTAGACCTCCCACATTAAGCCTACCACTTGTGGATGCTGGATATGTCGGTCGGTTCCGGGCAGACTTATTCCTCAAGTCGGACTTAACCTCATGTCTTAGCATGTCTCCTGTTTATGCACTTAGACCCCTCATATAACATTCACCTCTTGTGGTCGCTGGATATGCCGGTCGGTTCTAGGCAGACTTCCACCACAAGTGCAATCTAACCTCGTGCCTAAGCGCGGTTACCGTTTCTATTTACTTTAATGATGGCTTTTCAATTATTAACCAATTATTCCTATGTCGTTATAGGTTTTCATGGCCCTTCCCCAAGTTATGTTCATAATGAACCATATGCCCAAACTAAGGTTTTTTAACTGTAAGTTGATTTATGTCCCCAAATTCATGTTTCATGTATTGCATTCAAATTATGCCCAAATTCCAATTACAAGTATGCCACAAATTAACGTTTTTCTCCTCGTTCCTAATTTAATGCGTCCGCTTATTTCAGCGGCATGCCTAGGCTCGAAGGTAGCCTAGCTATAAAAATAAAAAGGGAAAAGATGAAGGGAGAAGGACAGAAACGATCATACTAACAAGTTTGACATATAGTGGCAGGAATAGGCATAAACATATAGTGACGAAATGACAAGACAGGCATAACGGGGCATATATAATGAATATGTGACAATAGAACTGATTTTAACATAATAGTACATCGTAAACTGGCATAAGGTGACCTAAACAGTGAATTAGGTCAACTAATCATGGCAGATCTGACATGATAAATAGGTATTGGTTTAGATCTAGTATAATAGTCATGTCAGAATAACATAATTAAACAGGTTATAACATATCTGATATGATTCACATGGTCACAGGCGTAGATCCAAATTACATTCATGTCAAGTTTTACTTTTTAATTATTTAGATCTAAAATTAACATGAACTTACAGTGTTTGGATCTAGAAAAATATAAGAAGAATTGTTGGTGTTGAACCACGGAAACTTGAGTGACTTGATTGCTGAAGAAGAAAAAGGCTTGATTCAATCTAGGCAGAGACAGCATCTAGTTCTCCATTATTTTTGGTGTGCAAAATCATGAGAAATGAGGCCATATATATAGCCTTTAGCCCCAACCCTAATCTGCCACATCTGACCTAGGGGGGTCGACACCCCCCTTGAGGGGTCGACACCGCTGGGAAGGATATTTATCATTCACCTATTTCTACGCAATTTGAACTATTTTGACTTAATTTTGAATTTCTGGACTATATATATATGTATATATACTCTTCTTGCGCATATACAAACTTCAAACCTTAATAACTTCTTCATACGGTGTTCATTTTAGGCAAACCATGTGTCTATTTTGATTAGAATTCCGAGATGAACGCAATGCAGCGGTTTGTTTACCTTAATTCTGAATATTAAATTACTTATTGTTTAATCTATCATCATTTAGTGTTGTTAAAATTAGGGGGGTTACATTCTCCCCTGCTCAAAGGATTTCATCCCCGAAATCTCTAAGATAAGAAGAATGTATATCCTACCATCCACATCCATCTACTCATCCAGAAATCACAGGCATCCATTGTCCTTAAAGGATTTCTAATGCTTATATGAACATATGCAAAGGTGTGTGTATATGTCCCTACGCTAATGCGGAAGACCAGGCGGTCTACTGATTCAGTCGACCTCCTTAATGCAATGTATATTAGTGTCATGAATCCAACATGTATGCAAATAATCCTATTATAACATGTAAGTTCTATATGTGTGCACAATCATCCATCCAAATGCAACATCCATATGATGATATATCCGCATTCACTCATTAAAAGAAGAAAATGCACACACATCGATATGCGGTATGAGAGTGATTGAGGCGATCTAGTGCCTAACGTGTGTGTATATGCATCGATAGGCAACCACTAGCAAATACTTGCATCCATTTGCATCCATCAAACATAACATGTTTCAAACACATGTTTTCATCCATCGGTTTCCTAGCTAAAGGTCGAAGAATCGATTGATAGGACATATTTAAATGATAGAAACAAGTATAAATAAAAGCTTTGGAAAGGAAGTTAAGAACATACCCTCAAAAAGAAAAGGGTATAAATCACGAATCCTGTCTTTGGTCTCCCAAGTTGCATCCTCTGGGTTATCTCCCCACTGAATTTTCATCAACTTGACTTCTCTATTGCGTAGCTTCTTAACTTTTGATCCAAGGATATGGGTAGTAACTCGCCTAACTGTCGCCTCACGTTCCACCACTACTTCTTCCAATGTACTCGGCTCAACTATTTATGCAGTATCATGCAAGCACTTCCATAAATGAGAAACATGGAAAACATCATAAACACCAGACAGTCTCTCGGGTAGCTTTACCCTATAGGCCATTTGGTCAGTTCTCTTTATTATGGGAAACAACCCTACAAATCTTGGTGCCAATTTCCCTACATATCCAAAGCGAACAATATTCCTCAAAGGTGACACTTTAATGAAAACCATGTCTTCCACCTCATACTCAATGGCGGTCCTTCTCTTGTCTGCATAGGATTTCTGCCTATCTTGAGCTATCTTCATTCGCTGTCTAATACAATCAATCTTCTTGGACGTTTCCCTAACCGTATCTGGTCCAAGTAAAAGTCTTTCTGTAGTCTCCTACCAACAAGTTGGTGATCTACAGGGTCGTCTGTATAATGCTTCAAAGGGTGCCATGCCAATACTAGCTTGATAACTGTTGTTGTGGGCGAACTCTACTAAAGGAAGATGCTCTTCCTAAGTCCCTCCGAAGTCAAGGATACATGGTCTTAAAAGATCCTTAAGAACTTTGTTCATCCTTTCTGTCTGTCCATCGGTTTGAGGGTGATAAGCGGTGATCAAACACAACTGTGTACCTAATGCTTCTTGCAAGCTCTTCCGAAATTCACTGGTGAAAATGGGGTCACGATCACTTACGATACTAGAAGGTACTCCTAAAGACGGACTATTTCTCGAACATAGACTGTTGCCAACCATGCTGCCGTCCTCTTGCTCTTAACCAGAATGAAATGAGCGCTCTTATAAGTCTATCTACTACAACCCAAATACTGGTGTTGCCTTTCTTCTATTTAGGTAAACCATGTATGAATTCCATAGAGACGCTCTCCCACTTCCACTGTGGAACCTCCAAAAGATGACCACCAGGCTTCTTTTGGTTAGCTTTAACTTGCTGGCAAATCAAACATTGAGAAACAAACTTTAGCGCATCTTTCTTCATCCAAACCCAAAAGAAAACCCTCTTCATATCTCTATATATCTTATCATCACATGGATGAATGGTCATCTTAGAATGATGGGCTTCCTCAAGGACTGTCTTTAATAAACTCCCAGTTTGAGGAGCACAAAGCCTCCCATATCGCCGTAACCACCCTTTATCGTCTACGGAATATCTACTGAGGTGACTATAAGTCTCCCCTTTACTGAGGCTATTTAAGATGTCTAAAATATGCGGATCCTCTCTTTGCAAGGCTCCTATTTGATCCATAAGAGTAGGTCGCACTTCCAATGATGCAAATAAGTCAGACAACAACTCAATGGAGGGTCTAAAATCAAAAGCTAATATAAACTCTAAGCTTTTACTTTCCACAAACAGAGGACTTAAGCCCATCCTCTGCCTACTTAGTGCGTTTGCTACCACGTTACCCTTGGGATATAAGCAATCTCGAAGTCATAAGATGCTAGGAACTCCATCCACCTTTGTTGCCTTAAATTAAGATTCTTCTGCGAGAACAAGTACTTGAGAGATTTGTGATCGGTGTACAACTCGAACTTCTCTCCAGGAAAATAATGACACCACGTCTTAAGTGCGAATACTATGGAAGCTAGCTCTAAATCATGGGTAGGGTAATTCTTCTCATGAACCCTTAACTGTCTACCCCCATAACATACTACCCTTCCTTCTTGCATCAGAACCGCATCAAGCCCTGTACCACATGCATCAGTGTAAACTGTGAACACTTAGTTTCCGTCGGGCAAGGTCAAGACTGGGGCTTTTGTCAAAGTCCTCTTCAATCGTTGGAAAGCAACATCACAATCTATATCCCATGAAAACGTCAGATTATTCTTAGTTATCCTGGTGAGCGGGGCTGATATCTTTGCGAAGTCCTTAATGAACTTCCTATTGTAGCCTGCTAATCCATGAAAACTCCTCACCTTCGTTGAATTCTTTGGAACTTTCCAATCTTGAACTGCAACTACTTTTGCGGGATCTACTGCTATCCCATCTTTAGAGACCACATGCCCTAGAGATCTCAGCTCCTTTCTCCAAAAATGGCATTTGGAGAACTTTGCCTTAAGCTGATGTGCACGCAGAGTTTTCAAATCCCCCCAATTAATTCATTTTCCCCCCAATGCCTGGTTTACTTTCCTCATTACTGTCATATCGTTTCCTTCAATCCAGCGAGAAATCCCAAGCTTCTCCTTCAATCCAATCTTCTGAACGTTCTGTCCACTTAGATCGATCTCCTTCTCGTCTATCTACTCCACGTTCGCTCCTTCTCCTTCAACCGACAGATCCATGTTTTCTCCGTCTCCTCTTCGATTTCTTTTAGATCCACGTATAGTTTTCTAACTAATTTTGTTTTTTGATTCACAGATCTACAGCTCTGCTTTCAAATCGAGATTTTTGTTCAAGCGATTCAGATTAAGGTAACAAATCGGTCTAATTGATATTTTATTTTCAAATGGTCGTGGTTTATGTTGAATATTTCATAATAAAATGAAAGTCCACAAAAAGAAAAATGGATAATTGTATATAATTGTCAAGTTACATTACTTTAAACTGATTACCTCTCTAAAATGGGTAATTATGAACTAGTCTTTTGTTTGATCACTGTATCTCTAGTTAATCCTATACACTAGCGCCCTATTGTCTTGAGTAATGTTGTAGTTTAAAACACTGTAGTCTTGCTACCTGTGTGTTTTGTTTGTGTCTTATTTTGTCAACAAATGTAGCATTGCATGCAGAAACAAAGCATGATCCAGATCCATTTGTTCTGCTAACTAGAAGTTCATGATGTTCATCCATATATTTGCTTATGTAAAAAAAGTCCTCTTTAAACTGGATAACGGTATATAATTGTCAAGTTATATTGCTCCCTCAAAGATGCGGAATAGTGGATGAATAATTGAAATGGAACTAAAATACACAATGCTACGCTGGCGGTTGTAGTGCAAAGACCAACTTAGGATAATCAATAATTTTATGGGAACAGAGTTCGTTTCAGCAATCATATTGTGTGCTGCTTCCTGGTTTTAAGGTTTTTCTTTCTTTATTTTTTTTACCTGAGTATTCTAGTTATATTGGTGATTTGTATAGTTTGGCTCCCTGAAAAACATAAACATTATTCTAGCGTAATTAACTAGAATAATTAGGCTACCAACCGGTTGCAGTAGAATTCAAGTTAGAGCACCATAAATAATCCTTCTTCAAGGTGAACAGAAAATTTAAAGCTATTGCTTCGGAAACCAGAACCTTTGAAGGAAACAAAAATAAAAATCTGGAAGCTGCGAAGGCCTATGATTTTTCAGAATGAAGCCATCAAAATGTTAACAAAGCCAATCAAGCTTGGAACTTAAACAACTAAATATGGATTCATTTCTATTGCGTTTCATCGGTCTTTTGAAGTTACATAATATACCAAAGTGAGAAAATAAATTATATGTAAGAAAATAAATGTCACAAATAATAAAGGAATAACAATAATAATTTACAGAAAAATAAAGTAAACTGGAAATAATCGGTGAGAAAATTATTTATGAAAGAGTGGACCAACAGTGGAGGAAAATAGAAAACAGTAAATGTTAGCTGGGATAAAAGATATAAAATTATCATTTCTGCTTGTTATGTACATAATTACATATAAATTATGCAGAGTGAAGTTTTGAGAAATGATCCATAAGAAAAACATTCAGGGTTAAAAATAAAGCAACCGATAGAAGTTTGAAATTAACGTAGAAGATATAGGAACATAACTATTAATATAGACAAAGATAAGCATGTTAAATTTTACAGATATTTTGAATAATAAACTTTTTTTTGGCCATTTCATATGCATGGAAAAAATCTAGTAGAATTATTATATTTTTGTTTCTTGTAATTCGCCTATGGAAAAAGGTTGTAAATGATTACATTGAAATATTATCCGTCATATTTATTAAACAGTTACGATATTGTTTGACGGGTATTCTAAAAGCTTGAGAGAAAATGTGTGAGAATGTTATCGGGGGACAACATCGCTTGAATATTAGATGGAACCATCAATTTTTCATGTTGATCATCCCTATAACTTTGATAGAAACCAGTTTCCATCCTAAAATAAATAGTCCCTACTCTCATTTTTCACAAAAAGTAAATGCATATAATGCTGCTGTGAGTTCAGTCTACAACATATTGCTTTGAAGATAATAGTGAAATGTGAAGATTTGCAAAAACAGTTGGAAAGTCATGCGAAAGTGAAAATTTGTAAAGTCACATAATTAGTGATAAGTAACAGATATTAATATGGTTAACTTCACAAATAAAGAAGACATTTTATAGTTTAACATGATTATCTTTTATTTTGAAACATCAACAATAATTAGTGATATGTTGTATGTATCATTAGTAATTTGAACTATGATTATATGCCAACTTTTATAACGGCTCATGATTATCTTTTATCATAGGACTAGTGATATGTTGTATGTATAATTAGTGATATGTTGTTTGTATAATTAGTAATTTTAACATGATTATCTTTTATCTTTTATAGTGGCTCATGATTTATCATTTAATTTTTTTTAAATCCCAATATGAATCTTAAGGTGGAAAATATAAATTTGAATTATGAAACATGTAGTATTTTGTTTGATTAAAATAGAAAAACATATTCTACATCAAAGCTTGAGAAATTGCTTGACTGCCTATATCGCCGATGGAAAAAGATTGGGTGAATTTAAACAGGTAAGTATATAATACGTAAAAAAAAATTTGCAAGGCAAGCGGGAATGAATGGCCCCAACCATCTTTATTAATCAAAAACTAATACAAGTACAAAGAAATATTACGTTAACATTATCTGATACCAGTGATGATAGTACGAACCAATACATGTTTAGCAACAACTACATTCCTAAACGCCTTAATGTTCCATTCCATCCATAAAATGTAAAGAGTCTTCTTCAATGCTTTTAAAAGTAAGCAGCCACTTATGTTCTTCCATCGAGTATTTTTAAATAAAAAATACCATTCCTCAGCAGAACCCTTCGCTGGAGTATGCAGACCAAAATGAGCAAGAACATGTTCCCATACATAGCTAGAATAGGTACACTCAAAATACAAGTGATTAATAGTTTCAGATTGGTTATTACAGAACACACATGCATCCACATCAATTATTCCCATGTCAAATAGCTTCCTTCTTGTATGTAACCCATTATTCAACATTCTCCACATGAAAAGATTTTCCTTAGGAACACTGTTGGACGGCCAGACTCTAGAATGCCAAGGAAAAAGTACAATACCATGCAACAGTGCCTTGTATACCGTACTCACAGCATGAGGCTTTCCATTCCATTGTGCATGATCATTGAGGTGAAAGTCAGCATTCAAAATATCAGCCCAAATAATATTAATGACAGAGGCACTATAGTGAGGTAGACAAAAAGCTCCATTAACGAATACATGTGCAACCTTCGCTCCATCACTAATTCCAGTAGATCCTCTAACAATGAAATCAACATAGTCAGCAAGGATAATTCCTTTTGCATACCAGGGGTCAAACCAAAAGGATACACGATTCAGTTGAGACAGATTGCTTTGAAAATGAGGTAGAAACTTCTGTCGATGATTCAATATATTCCTCCAAGACCAGCTACAATCATTAGGGGTTATCATAGTCCAGAAGTGATCACCTTTTATCAAGTTACGTCTGCACCAGTCAGCCCAAATGTTGGAATCGTAACTGTGAATTTTATCAATTCTAGTGGAAAGCGCAGCAATGTTCCAAAGTTTTAGATTTATAACCCCTAGACCACCATTAGTATAAGGAGAACATACTCTCTTAAATGAAATAGGGATGAGTTTTTTGGAAAAAGGATTGCCATGCCAAAGAAAGTGGCCAAGAGCAGAGCACACCATGTTAATAACTTTTGATGGTAGCATAAATAATCTAGCATAATATATACACATTGCTAATGCAATAGACTTGACAATGATAAGTCTTCCAGCCATAGAGAACTTTGACACCAGCCAACTGGATATTTTAGTAATTATTCTCTCAAATAAGGGGAGACAGTGGGATGCTTTAAGTCTAGAAGTACTAAGAGGAGCACCTAAATACATTTCATCATCAAGCATTGGAGAAAGACCAGTTAAGGTATACATAGTTGTCTTTCTGTCTTCATCAATACCACTGCACTTCATTTTAGATTTACTTCTTTTAATAGCTAAGCCAGACAACCTCTTGAATGACCCAAGGACCACCATTATCCCATTCATAGATTTCACGTTTGGTTTGGTAAACAGGAGCAAATCATTGGCAAATAGAAGAGAGCTAATACCAGAGCTTTTACAGTATGGGTGAAAATCAATCTTCTTAGTCATATAAGCCTTTTGAGATAAATTAGTGAATAACTCCATAACACAAACAAATAAATATGGGGAAATGGGATCCCCTTGCCTCAGTCCTTGCATAGCTCTAAAGTATCCAAAAGTATTCCCATTAATGCTGAGTGAAACATGAATGGTAGATATGCATGTGTAGATCCAAGATAGAAATGGTATAGGAATATTCATTTTGAAAAGAATATAAATGATAGTTTCCTACTTAACCGTGTCATATGCCTTTTGGATATCAAGTTTGAGAACACACCTTGGTGATATAGAACCTCTATTATAACCTTTCATTAGTTCAGAAGCCAATAATATGTTATCTGCAATGTCTCTTTTTGGGAGGAATGCACTCTGGTTCGGCGAGATGATTTTAGATATTGCATTCTTCAGTCTTGCAGAGATAATTTTTGCAATACATTTATAAAGCACATTACAACATGCAATTGGACGGAAATTATTAACAGACGTAGGATTTTCAGTCTTTGGTATTAAAGCTAAACGAGTAGCATTGATGCCTCCCAATATTTTGCTGTAAAGGAAAAAGTTTTTAATACCTTTAATAACTTCAGTACCAACAACCGACCAACAACTCTTAAAAAATAAAGCATTAAATCCATCAAGTCGAGGAGAACTCGAGTTCTTCATAGAAAATATGGCTTTAACTATTTCATCATCATCAATAACAGCTATTAACCCATTCTTGATTTCTTCAGATATAGAAGGAATCATTATATGAGAAAAAGAATCCAGATTTATTGATAGGTTATGAGAATTACCAATAGTTAAAGAGAAAAAAAATCCAAGAAAGCTTTTTGAATGGAGTCATCATCAGAGCACAAGTTACCCTCTTTATCAGCAATAGTGGTAATGTTGGTAGAAGACTGACGTATCTTCAAAGCTTTATGGAAATAAGAAGAGTTCTTGTCACCATGAAGTTTCCAATTATTCTTGTTCTTTTGTCTTGCCATTTTTCCTTCTTCAATTATTGCTTTAGATAGGTCATCAGACAGTTTTTTTTTTCAGTTTCCGAAAGCACGCTTACAGAAGAACTGATAGTACACTATTGGATTTCATTTTGGATCTGGAAAAGCGATTGTCTAATAGAACTTGAGAGACTTGTACCATTCCCAAAGTTTGCTGAAGACCATACCTTTAAAACTCTCTTCAATCTTTTTATTTTTTCCTGCACAATAAACATTAGGTTACCAAGCAATTGATTATTCCAACTGTTTTGAACTATATTTATAAAATCAGGGTGTTGAACCCAATTGTTAAAAAATGAAAATGAGGAGTGTCTTCTATTGATTTTCTTGCCCCAATCCAAAACAAGAGGAGAATGGTATGATAGGGATGGAGGAGGAATAAAGGTGCTTAGGGATGGCCAGATAGTGATGGTAGCAAAGTTTTGATAGGTTCTGTCGAACTTGCAATAGGTTCTAATACCATTCCTTGCACGATCATTCCAAGTATAAGCGACACCAGAAGATGAAATGGGTATCAAATTGGCATCAAATATCGCATTGTTCAAGGGTCTTGTCTGTCTAAAAGTAAGAGCGATGCCACCAATTTTGTCTGAAGAGTGCTGCATGCAGTTCCAATCTCCAATGCAAATCCAAGGATAAGAGGAATGTTGAAGAGATGGGAGGATGTCAAGAAAAGGTTGTCTATTAGCAATACTGTTTTCTGCATAGATGATGGTTAAAAGGAAAGTAGAGTTGGATGGGATATGGTGATTTCAGAGTGTATGAATTGCCTATGGACAGAGATGGGTTTAAGAGAGAAAGATAAGGGATTCCAAAGAACCAATATTCTACCAAACGGGGCTTGAGCAAGATTGTGTATAGAGCTCCAGGATGGTTGGATATTCTGAATAGCTTTAGCAGTAGTGGAATAGTTTAATTTTGTTTCCGCAATTGCCATCATATGAATGTTATGGGATGTGATCAAATTCTTAATTTCAAGTTGCTTTGATAGAGGATTAGCTCCTCTAATATTCCAAAATGAGATTTTGTCTATCATTAAAATGAGTGAGACATTGAGGCTTTGGTTCGAACACCAGATGAACAAAGGTTAGGATTTTTATGAGAAGGCAAGGATAACATAGATTCTTCCATTGTAAATTCCGTGGAGTTATCCAAATCTTTGGCCGATGATTGGATTTTCTTAGGTATACTCTTCTTTTCCTAGCAACCCGATTACTAGGAAAGGGAAAAGTAGGAGATTTAGGCAGTTTAGAATCAGAAGACAATACATGGGACTGTTGAATGTTGCTCTGAAGAGTAGAAGAGATAGATTGGTTAGAGATATCCCCAAATATATGAATAGGAAGGGACAAGGATGAATAAGGGGACTGTTGAAAATTAAAGGGGGTGTGCATGACATGCACAGGAGAAGAATTGATAACAGATTGGCTAGGAGGAGGTTCATGTTGAAGAATGTCAAATTGGTTTGAAGTACTCACTGCATTAGCAAGATGAGTAGGAGGGGATTTGGATGATGAAAAGACGGTGCCACTTTTTTTGCCATTTGCTACAAAAGTGAATGTATTGTTGCTATCCCCATAATTCTTGTTGTTAGTATCACTTGTGCCCACATTTACCACTGTATTCTCATTTCCAGTGCATAAATTTGCATCTACTTCATCAACATTTATACAATCATTTTGACCATCATCATTCTTTTCATTTAGCACTTCCTTTCCATTGGTATTACTTCTCTGCTTTTCATTAGTAACCCTTCTCCACAATCCTTTTCTGTTTCTGATTTTTTTTTCCTTTGCACCACCGTAAATCCCCTTTGTGTGCCTTGCTCTTCTTCATAAACATTGTTATCATTTACTTGAACCTCTTCAAATTTATATTGCATCTTTTTCTTTACTCCACAATGTACTTTGTTATTTTCTTTATGCTTTTCACATTGCACCATCGCATGTCCAAATATCTTGCATTTTGTACATATAAGGGGTTTCCAAGTGTATTCCACAAATACATCCGGACATGTTTCATCTCCAGCTACTAGGCTTTCTGGAAGATCTTTATCAGGGCTAACTTCTATTAAAACCTTAGCATACTCGAATCTTTTCATTTTTTTCAGTATTCTCAACATAACATAAAACTTTTCCTACATGACAACCTATCCAGTTTATACCCAATAGAGACCACAGCATCATTGGAATTCTATAGAAATGAACCCATATTGGAACAGTTCTTACCGCAGCTTTAGCAGATGATAGGGAAGGTGTCAAGTTTGAGATGATGAACATTTGTCCTTTGATGAACATCGGGTCTCTCTTCAAAACTGAAAGTTTATCTTCCTGGTTGACAAATTTGAAAAAGTAGTTTTGTTTGTCATAAAACATTTCATAATCACCTTTCAATTTCCAAACCCTATCTAAATGCTGCTTCACTGCCATATGGTTGACATTGCCCGCAAGAAATGATCCAACCAAACAATCATGCCACGCCTTTGAGCCTTCATCTAAGACAGTTTACGGAGGAGTACTGATTTACCTTCATAATTTACTTCAAAGTGAGAGGGACAAAAGCACCTGCATTTTTAGGTTTAGAATAGAAAAAAGAAGAAAACTTCAAAGGAGTGGATGTGGAGATTGGAGGAGAAGGCTGCGAAGGAATGTCAGGGAGCGGATTAAGGTTAGGATCAGGAGTAGGTGGAGGTATGGGAGGAGGATGGGTAGGGATGGGGACTAGGATCGAAGAAGGATGGATGGATGCAGCGACGGGACAAGACGGAGTGGTTGCGACAGGAAAAGGATGGGATAAGATGGAATCGCCAGAAGACATGGAAGACATGACTTGGAAATGATTTGATTTTTATGAACTAATCCGTAAAATTTATTTTAAGAATTAACACATATGTTAATATTAAAACTTAATTTTTTATGTTTTTAATTTTTGTCATAGGACTAGTGTAGAGTATCGGCAAGGAGCTATGAATTTCGTGCGTGTAGCAAAGAAAAATCTGAGAAATGTGGAGAAAATTTTGTGCCCATGAAAGGATGGTCGAAATCTTAGGCGTCATGATGACCACATCATCGTTGAGCATTTAGTTATAAAAGGAATGGATCCTAAATACAAGAGCAGTAGGTGGTATAGCCATGATGAACAAATAAATGTAGATGAAAAGACAAATTTGTCTGACACGTGTGATTTATTCAAGATGATTCACTATGAAGATGAAGATTTTGTGGATCATGATTTTCTTGCTAATGATGAAGATGATGTTTATTTTCAAAGAAGAGAGGATGAGTTGCTTAAAAATTTGGAAGATGAGGAAACTCCATTATATCCTGGCTGTGTAGATCATACAAAATTATCAGCCATCACTGTCTTGTATAATCTTAAATATGAGACCGGTCTATCAGATAGTGGGTTCGACAAGCTTCTAAATGTTCAACAATTGTTTTTGCCGAAAGACAACGTACTTCCTAAGACTTTATATGAAGTAAAAAAATTCTTAAAGCATTTGACATGGGTTTTGAGAAGATACATGCTTGTGAGAATGACTGTTGTCTTTTCAGAAAAGAATACAAAGATTTAAATGCTTGTCCAAAATGTGGTTCTTCAAGATGGAAAATAAATCAAGATACCAAGGAGATTGTAGAAGGTGTTCCAGCTAAAGTCTTGAGATATTTTCCGATAATTCCAAGATTTAGAAGAATGTTTAGATCTCAGAAAATGGCAGAAGATTTAAGATGGCATTTCAATAATAAAAGCAATGATGGAAAAATGCGTCATCCTTGGATTCTATGGCATGGAATATGGTGGATGAACGATGGAAACCTTTTTCTGTCGATCCATGCAATCTTAGACTTGGTCTTGTTACAGATGGATTTAATCCATTTTCTATGTTAAATTCTAAGTATAGTTGTTGGCCAGTAATGCTTGTGACATACAACCTCTCACCTACATTAAGAAGGAAAATATTTTGTTAACATTACTTATTCCTAGCCCGAAACAGCCCGGAAACGATATTGATGTATATTTGGCACCTTTGATTGAAGACTTGCATTACTTGTGGAGTGATGGAATTGATGCTTATGATGCATTTAGTAAAACGTTGTTTAAACTGCACGCAATCTTGCTTTGGACAATAAACGATTTTCCAGCCTATGGAAATCTAGCTGGATGTTGTGTGAAAGGAGAAAAGGCTTGCCCATCATGTGGTGTTAATACTCATCATCGTTGGTTGAATTATAGTCGAAATAATGTCTACATGGGTCACAGAAGATATCTATCTATATATGATGCACAGAGGAAACAAAAGACTTGGTTTGATAACACCATGGAAAATGGTAACGCACCTAGAATTTTAACTGGAAGAAATATTTTTGAATTGTTGAAAGATTTTCCAAATAATTTTGGAAAAGAGAAAGAAAAGAAAAAGAAAAAAGAAGAAAAGGAATAATAAGAAAAAGGCCATTAAAATAAAATCCATCAAGTTGAAGAAGAGAAAGATGAAGATTGTCCATGATACGGAAGACGAATATGATGAAGATAAAGATCCTATTAAACTGGAGTTAACAAGGTGGAAAAAGAGATCGATTTTCTTTGATTTTCCATATTGGAAGGTTGGTGGTAGTTTTTTTATTTTTTATTTATTTAAAATTATAATATAATATAATTATGGGTTACATTATTTATTTTTATAGGAACTTCCGTTACGACATAATTTAGATGTAATGCATGTGGAGAAAAACATCGGTGAAAGCATCTTAGGATCAATGTTGCATGATAACAAATCAAAAGATGGAACGAACTCCAGAAAGAATTTAAAGGATTGGGGAATTCAACATGAGCTTCATGCACAACCTCGTGAGAAGAAAACATATCTTCCGCCGGCTCCTTATACATTGTCAAGTTCTGAGAAAAAAATATTTTGCAAAAGACTGTATGATTTCAAAGGGCCCGATGGTTACAGCTCAAATTTGAAAATTCGTATATCGTTGGAGAATTGTAAAATTGGTGGCTTGAAATCACATGATTATCATGTTTTAATGCAATGCTTATTACCTATAGCAGTAAGAGGGTTATTGTCAAAGAAGGCAAGAAAAGCTTATGTTCATTTTTCAACAAATTATGTCAACGTATCCTTGACAGAGAAAAATTGCAACAAATGTAACAATGAGATTATAGAAATTCTATGTGAGCTTGAAAAATATTTTCCACCCTCATTTTTTGACATAATGGTGCATTTGTCAATTCATCTTGGTTGAGAAGCACTTATATGTGGACCAGTTCAATTTCGCTGGATGTATCCTTTTGAAAGATATATGAAAACACTCAATGATTATGTAAGAAACTACTCATGACCCGAGGGATGTATTGCTGAATCTTATCTTGCGGAGGAATGCATGAATTATTTTAGTGAATTCTTGAAAAAATCAGGGCACATTGAGGAGACAGATGCTCGAAATGAAGATTACGAAAGCAATGTAATACTCGAGGGACGCCCAATTTCAGCGTCTAAGACAATTACATTATCCCCAAATGAGAAAGAAAGTGCTCATTTAGCCATATTAATGAATATGGCTGTGGTTGAACCACTTTTAGAGTAAGTATATATTATATTATGTTTCAATTATTTTACTATGTTTCTGCTAGTAAATATAACTTTAAGTTTCTTGTTTTATACTAGTTTGCACTTAGAGGAATTACAAAATTCAAACAAGCGCATGGAGAGAAATTCAGGTTTCCTTTGGCAAACGCATACAAAAAAATTTGCTGACTGGATTAAAAAAAGGTTAAACGATTTTTTTTTAAATACATTCTCATTTTAAAAAAAAAATATTATTCTAAAATAACCAATGTAAATCAAACTTTTTTATAGATACCTATTAACTCCAATGATCAAGATGAGATGCTGAAGTGGATTGCATATGGTCCGAAGAATGATGCTTTGTCTTACAAAGGATATATCATCAATGGACAATGGTTTCACATAAAAGATGTAGCGAGAGAAACTCAGAATAGTGGAGTGATTTACGATGCGACTACTTTGTGTAGAGCAAGTGCAAAAGATAATTCTCAAGTAGCTGATGTGGTCGCTTATTATGGAATATTGACCGATATAATTTTATTAGATTATCATGTGTTTTATATTCCTATTTTAAGTGACATTGGGCACATGTTAGAAATGGAGTAAAAGTTGATGAAGATGGTTTCACTCTTGTCAATTTACATCAAAACCAAACATCATTTTCAAAAGATCCACAAATCCTTGCATCTCAAGCAAAACAAGTATTTTATTAAAAGCGATTCTTCAAGTCGGTATGTTGTAATGAAAGCACCACCAAGAGGTTTTCTTGATTCGGAAACAAATGATTATATGGAAGAAACTATTAATATTCCAGATGATCTCGATGTAACCGATATGGAAGTTGACGATGTTAGCTATGTTAGAGAGGACTGCGAAGGCATACTCGAATAACTCAATATTGCTGAATTTGTTACCCTATGGATAGTCAATAAATATTGTTACATGCATTAGTTAAAAGAGGTATAGGTACCCTTCACACAGGGCATTTTTTGTTTATTTATATTTGACTATTTTATTTTTTATGCAGTAATTATTGTGTTTGACATGTGTTGATTTATATAAATGATTTTGACATCATATTTTCCATTTCAATATCTAAATCAATAAGATACATTTAATTATGAATAATTGGTGATCATTAGAAGAGTTATTGAGTTATATATCTCATAAAATTTGTTATTTCTTATATGCTGGCATCGAGTTATTGATTATCATAGAGTTTTTCATATTTGAAGACACTCATAATCTTGATCATGAAGGTATGAATGATGTTAACATTAAATCACTTTTGTCCCGGTGAAATACAGAGCCGGTCCTTGAGGTTTTGGTACCTAAAGCGAATTGCAAAACAAATGCCCTTATATAGAAACTAATGCTATTATCATTAGTTACTTCATCAAAATAATTTATGTTGTTTATAAATAATTAGAAGAGAAAAAAAGAACTTTATTTGTAACAATAATTCGAGTATGCAACAAAATTATAATTATCGTTGACGAACATTTTTCTAGCATTCCGACTTGGAAAATTACTAATAAAATTACATATTAAAATTTATTGACAATATCTTGTTCAATTTATTGAAGTATCAAACCATTTAATCTTTTTTATGACATAGTGACACAAAGATATGTCAATATACGTGTATCGTCTTAGATATAAAAACTGAACACATATCATGAATTTGTAACTAAAGCTAACTAGACATTATCTAAAGAAAATATCACATTATATATAGAATCATAGAGAAAGTCAAAATATATCAAATTGTTTTGTCCTAGTATAATGAACAATTCTAAAATATTTCAGCCAGCTAGCAGCTTTGCACAAAGAATAAGGATTTCAACTGCGTGTTATCATATTGTACCATCTTCTCCTTCATATTACAAATTAAATTGCAAATTCTCACACTGGACATATTGGAATCGAATGTACTGCAATCTAGCCTAAGGGATAAAAAAGAGCAAAGAGGATAGCCATAAGGTATAAGATGAATGAGTTCACTGTCATTGAATTATTAATAACTTTGAGAAAATCAAAGTTGTCATAAATAAAAATCAAAACAATTTGAGCAAAAAAATTGTGAACTTTTGTTGATAAAAAGTTATAACTACCGATTGGAGTCTTTGCAGACGGAGTCACTACCGATTGTAGTCTGCAATTTCCACTTTCCCATGTTATTGCGCTCTAGTTGTTTCGAGGCAGCAATTTTCACTTTCCCATCGATTGGAGTCTCTACAGATGGAGTCATTACCGATTGATTTTGGAGATGGAGTCATCGCTTCGCCATCTCGATGCAGTCGCCAGTCGCCAAGTTGTACCATAGAGTCTCAATCGATGATTGCAATTCCTGATGTCTTCTTCTTCCACGGGTCGCGATTTTGATTTTCATTTTTTTATGACTGCATTGGTATCTGGAGCGTGGAGGAAGATCGACGATGGTGCCCTAGATTTTATGCGGCCCTAAGCTATCGCTTTAGCAGCTTTGGTAAAAGGCCGGCCCTGGTGAAATATGTCAAGTTAGTTATCTAAAATTAATCTTTACCACATTTTATTAGACTTAGCATGCAGAGATGATAATTGTGGTGTAAATGAAGCATCTAACAAAACTGAATTTTTTTTAGTAGTATTACTGAATATACGATATATGCATATAATGATGCGTCTCAATTACACAATACAGAAAGGGAGATCCGATGCGCCTAGTACATGAAAGATTATCCTCTACCTTATTTGTGCATATAATTGTGTGCTTCAAATACTGAATATAGAAAGAGAGATCCCCTGCCCCTAGTATATGAAAGATTCTCCACCTTATTTATGCATATAATGGTGTGTTTTCTTTTACTAAACATATAAAGAGTGATACCCTTGGACCTTGATGCATGGATCATGTGCCTTGTTTTCGTATAATGCGTGTTTCTAAATATTTGTCTACGTCATTCAATAAGATTCACGTGTTAGGCACGAGATATGTCACACGTGCAGAAGCGTATTGAGGCAAGTATCACATTGAGAAATTATTACTGTATAAATATTAAGAGTACATTCTTCAAATTAGCAGTTGATTTTGTGATAATTTGCAGTACTTATCCATCAAATTATAGCCACACGTAAAACTGGAGTCCTGCTTTCGATTATCAATGCTATAATCATGGCATTACACCAATAGATAAGATGTATGTATATTAGTATATTGACTGAAAGAAAAAAAAAGACGAACAATATACAAAAGTTAAGCTTGCACTTAAAGAAAATAAATGAATACAATGGTTTTAGCATTTTTAAGACTGAAAAGTAATGTTATTTGATGTCGATAATATTAATATACGCAACCAGTCCGGTTTATTGCAAGAGTGGACAAAATTTAATCGAATGCTATTGGTGCAACATGATATCTTCTTACCAAAGTTATTGTGGTTTTTAGCACATTTATGTGTATTAATATGGTACAATGTCAAATAGAAAACACCAAGGCAGGCGCCATCAACTGCAAGATCTACACGCTAGTCACGAGGAGTGAACCGGCCTAAATTCGGAAGTTTGCTTTATTTTAACAGAAATATAAACTATATTTACATTTTAGTAACCCAGTACTGAATTTTTGTTTATTTTTCGATATGAGTAATCTCTAAACACAGTAATAGTAATAAATATTTTTTAGGTTATCGTCAATTGTTTTTGCTATAACTTTTGATGAATTGCAACCGAATCTTGCTTAGTTTTTTGATTAGATACTACCAAATTTTGTTTTCCCCAATCTAAGTTTTTTTTTTCCTACTTTCTTTTTGGTACCTTCTGAGATTTGATAATAATTCGGTTTGTTCCTCGCCCTTAGATCAAAATCAGTGGCTGTCATAGGTACATCTTATCTATTAGTGTAATGCCAAGGTGATTAATTTGCATTGATAATCCAAAGCAGGAGTCCACTTCATGCCTGGCTATAATTTGATGGATGGTGTAAGCGGAAGCCAGACTACTGCAATGGTCCAGTAGTTTCAACATGGATCTGTCTGATAGCGTCTAACTTATTTTTTAACAACTGACATTATTGGCTTTCTAATGAATTTTTGGCCAGAGTACTGACATTATTTTTTAGCAACTGACATTATTTTTTAGCCAGAGTACTGCAATGGTCCAGTAGTGCCATGAGTCGGCAATTTCATTTCGTTTGTATTGATGTATGATGATAAGCTTTCTAATGAATTTTTGGCTATTCTTGATAAATTTTGGGCATTACGATTCGAAACTGTTTCCACTTCTTTTATGACTTAAGAAGTTATTGCTTTAATTCTTAATTTCACCTTTCAAATTTCCAGTTTAATTTATGAATGATGATGCTTTCGTCTAAATTATTTTTCTAGCCTTATGATTATTTGAAACACTTTTGCCATTTTTAGAGCCCTTGCTCAAATTATTTTTAGAGTCCTTGCTCAAATTATTTTTCTATCCTTGTGATTATTTGAAACACTTCTGAATGATGATACAAAGGTTTTTAATCTTCCGTGATATTTTAGTTCAAAATGTGAAGTTGTATTATATTTAAGCATATTTTGGAGTTTTTATCAATATTAAAATGTTAATTGAGCGCTCATCTAAATTTGTTGTGTTTGTTGATATTGTTTTCATAGAAAAAGGATATGGATATGCACAGAATCTTAGTACGTACTCGCCAACAGTTGAAGAATGAGAAATCCCGAAAGTATAAGCCAAAAGCCAAATATAACAAACCAACCATTGAAGCTTGCAATGTAGACAAAGAACAAGAATTACGACACAAGAAAATACAAATGCCATGTGCGGAAATTGAAATGACTTGTGAAGAAAATGAAATGCACGAGGAAACTGATATGCTCCATGAAGAAAATGAAATACGTGAAGAAAATGAAATACGTGAAAAAGTTGAAATAGTTTCTGAAGAAAATGTTGATGCCAAAGAGGAAATCAATAGATCAAGTGAAGTTAAAACTGCAAACATCAATGTGAAAAAAACATCCTAGAGGTCCAACAAGAGCAAAAAAATTCCGTTAAGTCTTACGAATCAAATTGTAATTGAAGTCAATGAGGTAGCCATACCCATAGGAGAGGGCTCAATACATTTATCTTCTTATCTTGGGCCGCTTGTACGAGAACATGTATCGGTTACACTTGCCAATTGGATGTTTCTAAGGCCTGAATTGAAAGTCGTATTGTGGGAATCGATTCAGGTATGGGATCTTAATAATTGCTTTGCTTAATAATTTGGGTAGGTAATTCACAAACACTTTAGATGCTCCATTTAGCAAGTTTCTGATTATCTCTCTACCTTTTATTTTCTGATTATGCTCTTGAACTTGTTTGCTGCAGATGATGCTATTTTTTTTCCAGTTGATTGTATTATTTAAGCATTTACACACTCCTATGTTCAGTTGTAAGAACCTTAATATGCAATCTGAACTTATGTAGATAGTTTTACATTACATCCTCTTCTTTTATTTTTCCTTATTTCCGAGTGTTGTTCCATCATTTTATTTCTTCTTTCACGTGGGGAATGGATAATCCTAAAGAGTAGCCTTGTTCATGCACTACACTTGTCGTGTTTGGCTACATGTATGTTACCAAAATTGCTTGTATTTCACTAAGTGTAAATTAAAATTGTAAATTGTAGGTGGATATTTATCCATTAAAGAAACATCTGATTGAAACAATGCACATGATGAAAAAGTGTAACTGCTTATGACTTCATACATGAAACACCTGACTGAAACAATGTACATGATGAAACACTTGACTGAAACACCAAACTTAGTCGATTATATTTCACGACTTCATATTTATTTCAATCACCAATTTAGTTAAGTTTAGATATTACTAGATTCTTTTAATATGAAATTGCTTTCTTATTTCAGTCACTAAACTGAAAATAATGCATGTTATCAAATTGCTTGCTTATTTTTCTTCTTATTATTTACTTGTAGGCTAGATTCAAAGTGGAAGAATGGCAAAAAAAACTTCCATATTTCAATAAATGGGAACTAGATCATCAAAAAGAAAATTGGTCCGAAAATTAGTTAATGCAACGACGGAAGAGGAAAGAATTAGCTTGAAACCTTACAATTTAAAAAACATGAGCGAGTGGAAATCGTTTGTAAAGGCGAAATTAAGTTTGGAATTTAAGGTATGCTTATATATATTATTCAAAATTATTTTCTCTAAAGCTAAATTGTGGATTAAACAAGTTTAGAGTCTAAGGCTAAATTATGTATTTTTAAGCAAAAAGTGAGAAATATAGAGCCATTAGGCAAAAACAATTGCCGCACACAACTGGACGTAGAGGAATGGATCGATTTACCGACGATTTGGTTAGTTAATTAAACGTAGCGTTATTTATCTAGCTAGCTAATAAATATCGACCGATTTATTTTTTGTGTTTTTAAATTTAGAAAAAGCATAGTTAAGATTCATCTTCCATATCTAGAACAGATATTTGAGTTAAATCCTATGCTAAAAAGAATGGTGAACCAGTGAATACGGATGTTGCAAATGTTATTTTAAGTATTTTTATTTTTTGTCACTAATTGAATATTATGACATTTTTATCATTATATATAACATACATGTATGTTAATTTAAACAGGAAGAGATTAAAAAAATTGAAAATGCGAAACCGTCCGACTCGATAAAGAATATCCAAGAAGATGCAATTGTACAAATTTTGGGACAAGATAAACCAGGAAGGTTAACAGCGCTAGGAAGGGAGTATACAAAAACCAAGTTAGCTTTGGCACAATCGAGGGATACTCAGATAACTCAGTGTCACAAAAGAATTTCAGAATTGGAGAATGTGGTTCGCTCTCTAATAAACAAACAGGTATACATTTTAATGTGCAATTTACTAATTTATGCATTTTGTGTTCAGACTATATAGTAATTGAATATGGACATCATGTCACTGCATTTGTTCCCATGCTCCAGTCTTAGTGCTACAACATTGAATTTGATGCAATATTTAGTCACCCCTTTCTGATTTTCTGTTCGGACTGTATACTAATTTGACTAGATCTCTTCTAAAAACATAATCAACATTTGAAATATTCCAAACCTCTTCTAAAAGAAAAAACAACAATAACAGTTTAAACCTACTGTTTCGTTTTTCCCACTGAACCGATAATCGGTCAGAACGAGTCAGAGAGACGTCTTAAAAAATACAAGAGCCTGCAAATTCATTTGTATGCAACAGAAGACCGAGTGTTGAATTAAAACGATCAAAGTCGGAGGAAAGGCAATTTTTTTGAGATAAAGTGGTACACTCTTGACTTTTGGCATCATGTGTTAAAGTCGTGCGAGCTTTGTACGGATGATGTTATAATAGGAGATTTTCAGATTCTCCTAGACGATGTAAGATTTATTTCATGGTTATTTCATGTTTTTTTTAACTTTCACTCTAATAGTAAATAAAGCAGAAGAAAATAAAACTCTCTCCTGTCGCACTTTCCTCTTTTTCTCCTCTTTAATTCGCTTATTTTTCTCTAATCCCTTAAAAGGCTCTGGATATTATATTTTGAAGTGGACGTGACAAATAAATCAGACCAATTTTTTTTTCATGTAACATAAACCTTCAATATAACCTTCCTAATTGATAAATAAATAAGCTTTGCCATTTTAGTTGATACAAAACCTCATAAGAATACATCTGAATTGCCCAAAATGCCTTTCATTAATGTTGTTTTTTACCGAAGGAAAAAAAGATAAAATTAATGGAAATACTGAACACCGATGAAAAACCAACCATTCGAATGAGCAAAAAAATGATAATATAAGTAACAGATAAAATTTCTGTTAACCTTTTAGCAATAATATGTTGGATAAAAAATAACTTGTATTATATAAAATATAAGTAATGGATAATAAAACTATATGTTCATGAAAAGGCTCGCAGCCATTGAATTGGGGCAGCAGCTAGCGTATTTTGTTCATCAAAAATAAATATAACACAAGAATTCCCTAATCAGTTCTTAGTATTTATTTGATATTCAAATATTCCATGAAATTATGGTCATTTTAACTTAGTTCCGCCACTCTTATATCTTGTAAAATAGTTCCCTGATGCACTGCTCAATGAATGTTAACATGTATTTTACTTTGACAATTTGGCAGGGTAACGAATGTTCGAAAGAAGGAAACACACCTAAAATGGTATAAATCACTTGTATTGATATAACACCATTTCAAGTTTAGTTTTAAATCCAATAATCAACATAATTTTTGACTGAGTGATTGTAGAATAATGACAACACATGTGAGCTGTTGAATTGGGATGGAACCGATGAAATTGTTGCTGAAGGGAGAGTCGTGTCCACCGATCCAAATGAAGTTGTCAATGACATTATTATTCGACCAAATGCTGTGAAAGTTGTTATAGATTGCATAAAGAGATCAGACGCTTATTTATGGAGGCCTACATCTAGTTTATCGGTATTAGGAGAAGCCAAGGATAAGTCAGTGACATGGCCAGCAAATCATGTTGTTGTGCTGGGAGGACACATGATAGAAGACATTACGGTAAAATTTATGATTCACGATAAGTATTTGTAGTTGTATATTTTTTCCCATTAAACACAGTTATTGTTCTTTTTAGAGTAAAACTAGTAGCACAAACAACAAATGCAAGCTTTATGATTGGAATGCGGGTGAGACGTTGGTTGCCGAAGGAAGACTTTGCTCGAGTGATTCAAAAATGATTATGAATGGTATTCCGCTTGGTCCGTTAGCCATATTGGTTTGGGTAGACTATGCAAAAAAAGAGGATGCTTACTTGTGGCGCCCCACAATAGATATGTCATGTATTAAAGAGGCCGTTGGCAAGAAAATAGCATGGCCAAAGTCAAAAGTTGTAGCTGAAAAAGTAAGCTTCTCGTCTCCTCCTTTCAAGGCTAAAACAAACATTTCAACTTCTCCTTGCAAGGCTAAATCAACTCGTTAGGTAATTTGTTGGACACTGAATTATCATGGTAAAGAAGTAAAATAAATTGTATTTGTATTATTTACATGGGCGAGTACTCCATTATGTACATATGCTCATTTTTCAAAACAAAAAAAAAATTGATCTCATGCTTAACACATTAGCACATGCTTAGTACACCAACATTGACAAGAATGTAGTAATATATGCTTAACCTCTACGTGCATCCATCTAAATATTCACGGATATAACAATAAATATGAATTAAAAATAGATCACAAAACACTTATAACAGACTGTAAGAGCAAATTGTAAATGCTTCATTTCTATTTTCATAACTAATTATAACGGACTATATGAGTAATTTGTAACCTTACCATCACCATATCTGCTGCATATCCAAGCACCCAGGTTTGAAGCTAAACATAATATTCTTCTTGGTGATTACATAATATTTTGACTGCTCTATTTTGTAAAAAATGTTACTTTGGTTTACTTATCCAGAAAAGCTCGATTCTGGTAGCAAATAATAAATGCAAGCCGCTTGATGTGGCTGAAACGGGACGAGTAGTGGTCGAAGGAACTATCGCTTCAACTGATCCGACATCAACGGTTCACTGTGTTCCTTTAGGAGATGATGCGGTAAAAGTTTGGGTAGACTTTGTGCGAGTCAATGACGATTACTATGGAGACCTACATTGGAGTGTACATACATGGAAGATGCTTTTGGAACTACCGTAGCTTGGCCGACGGCATGTGTCATTGGGGAATCAAGTTCAAGTAAGTATTTATTATAGTTTAACCATATTAAACAATATGTTGAACTGAATAGGTTGTACCAAAAAATATATAACAAAGGACGTTATTTGTACAAAGTCATGGCGAATAGCTTCAAGAAATGCTCTGAAAAACTGATTAATATCCTTTTTGCACCTTTTATCATGTTAGATATATTACTATGTTGAGCCGACTATAATGTTAGCAGCCTAGCACAAATAAGTTGTTGGTGTTAGAAATTCTAGACAGACCTACATCCATGTGAGTCGAAATCAACACTAATTAAGTTAAAGACTAAATTTGTTAACTGTTAAAAGTAGAATCAACTCGTGAAATAACGACGGTGAGAAAATTAATTTTACAACAGTTTTAAAACAACGATGAAAAATCAAATCCAAATTTATGTTTTAAACCATAAGTCATTAATGCATTTGTTTTATAGTACATAATAGTCGGTATCCCGGAAAGACTGTTCTTGTCAGAAAATTTGGTAGTCGTAAGCTTACATGCAAATGTGTACATGTGTATAAAACAGTTGCGATGAATACTGTGGTTGTGAAGGAATACTGTGGATAACTATGCGGTTGTGAAGAATGTAACACCCCACTCCCGCTATGGTCACTCGCTAAGGTAATGCCATAACATCGGTGGAGTATTTTTAAGTGAATATAGAACAGAAAAATTTTAAAACATCATTTCATTGCAGCGGAAAGTAAAACATGTTTGGTTACATCACAAAACCATAATAAGAGTCAAGTACAAAATATCCATCCTGATAAATAAAAGTACATAATCCCAATACATGAACTGATAGCCATAAAAGAAAGGGTAAGCTGAGCTCTACATCTATGGTCCAAGCTCCAAAAGAGAATAAAGCAGCCTGATCTAAGCCCACTCGTACTGGGCCCACTTTTATACCTGAGGGTTGGAAAAATAAATAAAAACAACGGGGTCAGACATAAGTCTGAGTGAGTCCTATAACCCTAACAATACAATCATTAAAGTAATTAGGGTATGATATAAACAAGGTACGGTACCTCTGGGGATAATGACTACACTAAGTAGCCAACTAAACACAGGACGTACTAAGATAACCGAAAAGACGCATTTATCCACCCAAGGATAATTACTGGATTACACCACCCCAGATCTACCCACCCAAGGGTAATTCCTACACTGCACCACACTAGTCATTCCTAACTTAAAGGTTGATCCCACCTATGGACTTATAAAATTTACTTAATAGTTCTTGCGTACCCCTAGGTGACTAAGTAGACGCCACGGGGCCCTACAATCCACTAGGTGTACACACTACTCCCCATTCGATCGGCTCCCTAACGTAGATACCCGTGCTGGCCCCACCGTGGGGTGTACCATTCCCCAGCGTGGCAACCTGATAAAACTAACGGTGCACGGCTTATATCTACACGATGCAACAACGTCTTATTTACCAGCCCGGGTCCACACACGCATATGAAACCCGTTGGTCATGCGTTGCCACCGCTAACCCATTTTGGCCTCTTATAGTCAAGCCCAATATGCGTGTCCCGTCACTCGACCAGAGTCGAGCCCACTAAGATACGTTTGGGATATTGGTTGAAATGGGCCCCCACAAGCTACCACCTAAGCTTGTTATTTTATTTAGTGTATCCCACTTAACCCCTTTTATAATCATGCCCACCTACATGTTAAGGTTTGGTTAAGTCATCTAACCATATATCAATTGCCACTTAAGGCACCCACTAGATTTCCATATGCCACCCAAAGCACTTACTTAACCCTTTACCCATGTTTAATTACATGTTCCTCTTTGGTTAAGTATTCTAATCGTATTTTCTATTGCCACCCAAGGCAACCCACTAGATTCCTCATGCCACCCAAGGCACCCACCTAACCCCTCATGTCCCTCTACATGCTAATATGGTTAAGTGTTTCTTAATTAATTAATTAAGATCATGACCTCATAAAGACCTCTCACATTAGACCGTCTTTTATGACTGCTGGATATGTCGGTTGGGTCCGGGCAGCCTTACGTCATAAAAAGGGTCTAACCTCGTGTCTTTACTTTAATCACGTATTTAATTTGTGCCTAAGACCTCTCACATTGGACTAACATTTGTAGCAACTGGTTAAGCCGGTTGGGTCCGGGCAGTTTTACGCTACAACTGAGTCCAACCTCGTGTCTTAGTCGATTAATTACACCTAATTAATCACCCTCATAATTTATATTAATTATCATGTTTATTTTAGGAATATGGGTACACCTAACTTAATAGGCAAATTCCCAACTCCAAAGTGTGGGTACACCTAACTTAATAGGCAAATTCCCAACACATAGTATGGGTACACCTAACTTAATAGGCAAATTCCCATACTATGTTCATTTAATTTATGTTACTCTTAAGCATACCCATTCCACATCATTTTATTAACATGCATATTAACCCCATCGTTCCCCACGTAATTCGTTCTCGTAACGTGACATAATAAAAGGGAAGATTCATCACAAATGTCATGGGTTTAGCCAACATAGCATGTAACTTTATCATGGGTTCAAAAGGTGTCAACTTGCATATATGAACATACATTAAACCCAACTAGTAATTAACCCAAACTTGCATTATGCATATCATAAAAGAGACAACTTGCATATGTACTTGCACATAAACTTGCATATGAACTTGCATCATAACTTGCATATGAACTTGCATCATAAATTGCATATAAACTTATATCATAACTTGCATATGAACTTGCATCATAACTTGCATATGAACATATATCATAACTTGCATATGAACATATATCATAACTTGCATATGAACTTATATCATAACTTGCATATGAATATGTATCATAACTTGCATATGAACTTGCATAACATCAAATATTTAGCATGCATAAAACCAAACACTTAGCATGCATAAAATCAAATACTTAGCATGCATAAAATCAAATACTTAGCATGCATAAAACCAAATACTTAGCATGCATAAAATCAAATACTTAGCATGCATAAAACCAAACACTTAGCATGCATAAAATCAAATACTTAGCATGCATAAAATCAAATACTTAGCATGCATAAAACCAAATACTTAGCATGCATAAAACCAAATACTTAGCATGCATAAAACACTTAGCATGCATAAAACCAAACACTTAGCATGCATAAAACCACATGCATAACTTGCATATCATGTTACATATAACTTGCATATACTCTCACATATAGTTTGCATAACATGTTACATATGCATAAATGTTCAACATAGTGTTTTGCATCATAAAACATGGCATTAAACTTGCATATAGCATAAAACTTGCAAATCACATATCATACAAACTTGCATAAACACATTTATCCACAAACATAGCCATGTCTTATCACATCCTACCATAATCAATTTAACAATTGATTATTAAAGCTATAGGAACTCACCACTAAGCTCCCATAAGCAAACCCTTGCCACAAATTACCCAAAACTCTAGCCTTGAACATAAAGCTTGCAACTTGATGATGAATGCAAGCTAATGACCACTCACACAACTCAAAGATGCTTGTATGAACATGAAAGCCTTCATAGAAATAGTTTAGAAATAGGATGGAGGCTAGGGTTTTAAGTGGAGGCCATGATCATAGAAAATTTTGGCATAGTTTAGTTAGGAGATAGGATTATGATCATTTAGGGCTAGCTTAGGGTCTTATTTATAGGATTAGGCAAGTGTTTTAGGCCTTTAGATTAACCCTAGGTTAGATTAGGACCATCAGATCTCGGAAGCTTCCAGAACTCAGCCCAAACCAGCCAGAAAAACCAGACCTGGTGCACCCAGGCCAACTGGTCGACACCCCGTGTCGACAGGCAAGTCGACAGGGCAGTCGACTCCCCAGTCGACAGGCCTGTCGACAGCCCTGTCGACATGGGTAGGGCGGGAAGTTTCCCGCCTGGCCCCCCTGCTGGCTCCAATTTCGAAATCTGATTTTTAATTTTTAAATCTGTTTTTAACTTTGAATTTTCTGCAAACTTCTTTGGGCCATAACTGGGCCATACGGACTCCGATTCTCGAAAACTCGGACTCTATTTTGCGTATTTTTCCGAGACGAACGCAATGACGTAGCCCGTTTCCCCCAATTCTCACATCTGAGATTATTTATTCTGTAATTAGTGAATATTAGTATTAACCGAAATTCGGGGTGTTACATTCTCCCCTCCTTAAAGGATTTCGTCCCCGAAATCTCTAAGCTAAGGAGAATGCATATCCTACCATCCAAACAACCATCTACTCAATCCATCAAACACGGGCATCCATTGTCCTTAAAACAATTTCTAATGATGTATGAGCATATGCAAAAAGTGTGTGTATATGTTCCCTATCTAATGTACGAACATATGCAAACCATGATAGTGCCATGCATCCATTATGTATGCGAGAGAACCCTATCGACACATACGATATCTACATGAGTGCACAATCATTCACCAAAATGCATCATCCATATGATAACACAATCATTATACATCCATAAATATAGCTACCTACACACAATTATATGCAATATGCAATATGAAGTGACTGAGCCGATCTAGTGCCTAAAGTGTGTGTATATGCATCCACGAGCAACCACTAGCAAACACTTGCATCCACATGCATCCATCAACCATAACATGTCTCAAACACATGTTTCATCCATAGGTTTACCCTATCTAAAGGTCAAAAGTACTAACGAGAGGACATACTAAAGATAAGATAAGTACTAGACAAACGATAGAGGAGAAATTAAAAGACATATCCTCAAAAAGAAATGGGTACAATGAACGCATCTTCGCTTCCGTCTCCAAGTTGCGTTGTTCTCATCTTCTCCTCATTGCACTTTGACTAGTTGAACCTCTTGATTCCTCAACTTCCTAGTCTCTGACCCAAGGATGCGAGTAGGAGCTCGTCGAATCGTCTCATCACGCTCTATCTCTACTTCTTTAAGCAAGCTTGGCTCTACCACCTCAGCGGTCTCATGTAGGCACTTCCTCAAATGTGTCACATGGAATATGTCATGTACACCACTAAGTCTGTCGGGCAACTCCACTCTATAGGCCATCTGTCCAATTCTTTCCTTAATAGGAAACGGTCCAACAAACCTTGGTGCTAACTTTCCAATAGATCCAAAGTGAACCACATTCCGTAACGGATATATTTTGACGGAGGCCATGTCCCCAACATCAACTCAAGATCTGTCCTCCTCTTGTCCACATAAGATTTCTGTCTGTCTTACGCCGCTTTCATCCTCCTTCGAATCAAATCAATCTTCTCTGAAGTCTCTCTAACCATATCCGGCCCAAGCAAGATCTTATCCGTAGATTCCCACCAACATGTAGGAGATCGATAAGGCCTTCCATAAAGAGCTTCAAAAGGAGCCATGCCAATACTAGACTGAAAGCTGTTATTGTATGCGAACTCCACCAAAGGAAGATGTTCTTCCCATGTACCTCCAAAATCCAAGATACAAAGCCTCAAGAGATCTTCTAAGATACGGTTCACCCTCTCGGTCTGACCGTCCGTCTGAGGATGATATGCGGTGCTCAAACACAACTGAGTCCCTACCGCCTCTTGCAAACTTCTCCAAAACTCACTAGTGAAGATAGGATCTCGATCACTCACAATGCGGGATGGTACGCCATGCAATCTAACAATCTCTCTAACATAGACTGAAGCAAGCCATGGAGCGGTCCTCTTACTCTTCACGGGTATAAAATGGGCACTCTTGGTAAGTCTGTCTACCACAACCCAAATTCCCGTATTGCCCTTCCTCGATCTCGGTAACCCATCGATGAAATCCATCGAGACACTATCCCACTTCCATTGCGGAACTTCCAATGGGTGTAGCAACCCACCGGGTTTCCTTTGCTCCGCTTTAACTTGTTGGCACACTAAGCATCTAGCCACATACTCGGCCACATCTTTCTTCATACCGGCCCAGAAGAAAACTCTCTTCATGTCTTGGTACATTTTGTCTCCACCGGGATGAATAGTCATCCTTGAACGATGTGCATCATCCAAAATAGCCTTCTTCAAACCCTCATCTTGCGGTACACAAAGTCTACTGTCTCTATGCAACCATCCCCTATCATCTATGGTGTATCTACCCAAATGGCTGGACGACTCCCCCCTTATAAGCTTCTCTACCAACTCAACCAACTGTGGGTCGTCTCGTTGAGCCTCGCCAATCCGTCCCAAAAGAGTAGGTCTAACCTCCAAGGATGCTAACAAACCAGGTACAAAGTCAACAGAAGGTCGGAAGTCGAACAAAGAAAGAAACTCCAAGCTTCGCCGTTCTACGAACAATGGACTCAAAGATAGCCTTTTTCTACTCAAGGCGTCTGCCACCACGTTACCCTTGCCAGGGGTATACGCTATCTCGAAATCATGGGATGCTAAGAACTCCATCCACCTTTGCTGTCTTAAGTTTAAATCCTTCTGAGAGAATAAGTACTTCAATGATTTATGGTCAGTGAACAACTCGAATCTCTCACCAAGAAGATAATGGCGCCAAGACTTAAGTGCGAAAACAATCGCGGCCAACTCTAGATCATGGGTAGGGTAATTCTTCTCATGCACTCTCAATTGCCTCCCTCCATAGGCTATTACCCTTCCCTCCTGCATCAAGACTGCGCCTAATCCTGTCCCACAAGCATCGGTATAAACAACAAACGGCTTACTCCCATCTGGAAGCACTAAAACTGGAGCGGTGGTCAAAGCTCTCTTTAACCGTCGGAAAGCATCATCACAATCTACGTCCCATGAGAAAACCAGATTCTTCTTCGTCAAGCGGGTTAATGGGGCTGATATCTTCGCGAAGTCTTTGATGAACTTCCTATAATATCCTGCCAACCCCAAGAAACTTCTTACTTCGGTAGCATTTCTAGGAACTTTCCAATCCTGGATAGATACTATCTTCGCAGGATCCACGGCTATCCCTTCCTTAGAGACCACATGCCCTAAGAATCGCACTTCTCTTCTCCAAAAATGACATTTAGAGAATTTAGCTTTAAGACTATGTGCTCGAAGAGTCTCCAACACTTCTCTGAGATGTAGGTCATGCTTTTCTCCACTTCTAGAGAAAATCAGGATATTCTCCCATGCAAAATCGTCACAACTATCCATCTCTCACGCAGACCACCCTAGTCGAGCTCGACATCCCCCAAATGCAAGCCCTAAAGGCCTAAACCAATATCAGACAAACACCCAAGGGATACCTCCTTCGAATTCAGACGACCTACGTGAGATGATACTAGTAAAAACGGCTAAATAATTAAGCCCTTGTCCAACTCTGGATGTCCTTGCCAGTCTCGCTCCAAAACCACCGTTTATTCCATAACGGGCTTTGCTCAACCTATTGAGCACATACGAAAACTTATTTCGCTCCTAGAAAAGACCAAGATGTCATCCACTAAGATCATCACGAACTTATTTAGGTACTCCCTGAACACCCTTCTCATCAAATCAACAAAGTATGCGGAGGCGTTCGTCTAACCAAATGGCATCACCAACCACTCATAAAATCATCCGGAGTCCTAAAGGCAATCTTCTCTATACTATCCTCAGCCACTCTCAACTGACGAAACCCCGTGGCTGAGTCCAACTTGCGAAAATACTGAGGCGCCAACCAACTGATCAAAGAGATCATCCATCCTCGGCAATGGGTGTCTATTCTTCTTTATGAGTTTATTTAGTTCTCTTTAGCCTACACAAAGTCTGAGGGACCCATCCGCCTTCGTAGCAAAAACTACTGGAGCACCCCACTTCGATATACTTTGTCTTATGGACCCCTTCTCAAGCAACTCCCCTACTTGCTTATGGAGTTCCCTCCTCTCGCGAGGAGCCATGTGGCGCACTGGTAAAGATACAGGTTTAGCATTGTCTACTAGATATATTCGGAAGTCAATCTCCCGCTCCGGAGGTAAGCCATTCACCTCCTCAAACATATCCGAGTATTCCCGGACCACTCTAACAGATCGCATACTCTCGACCGACGTGTCAAGCGATTCTAGATAACTTAGCATAACAGATTCCATGGGATTACAAGAGATCTCGAGAGTGTTACCCAAGCGGGTCATAAGCCTAACAACTCTCCCTTCAAAATCAAGAACGACACCCCTACTGGATAACCAGTCCATGCCCAAAACTAACCCATAGCCCGTGAAGCCCAACAAGCATCACATCTAAACTCAACGCTAAGTATAGAAACTTTCAAACCCAAACACATCATGGAGCCCCAATTGGGTTTGAAACAACTAAGGGATCATCTACCAAACTGGTGCCTAAGTGCAGTGACTCAACTAACAATGATGAGATAAACGAACTCGATACATCAGAATCAAATAAAGTTTGGATCGGATAATAAAGAAATCCAAATTCCAACCTAGACGGTCTTATCCCTATCTGGTACCTTAGCCGTGAGGGAATACAACCACCCTCGCCCCTGCCACTTTGGACAATCCTAATAAGGTGTCCTATTCCTCCAAAAGGATAACTACTCGCCTTCTTCTTCCCATTCTCCACTCGCAACCTCCCACCAATGAGGTTTCATCCTTCATTAACCAAACAACTATTTGAGCCTTCCTCCCATCGTCCATCCAATAGGTACCTACAAGTCCTCCTCCTTCTTGAACCTACTTCTAATCCAACTAATGTCTAAGTCCCTTGAAGTGGTTTTCCATTCTTATCTATCTTAGAAAGATCATCTACACACGGAGGGGAAACTCAAAACGAGAGAGGAAGAGATTCAAACGGAGAATTCGAAAGATAAAGATATGGCTATCGGGGATTATGCTTTTCTTTCAAAAATATTCTTAGAAAATAGTTTTTATAAAAAAAATTATCTGTTCTGGTAACCTTAAGCTCTGATGCCACGTGTAACACCCCACTCCCGCTATGGTCACTCGCTAAGGGAATGCCATAACATCGGTGGAGTATTTTTAAGTGAATATAGAACAGAAAAATTTTAAAACATCATTTCATTGCAGCGGAAAGTAAAACATGTTTGGTTACATCACAAAACCATAATAAGAGTCAAGTACAAAATATCCATCCTGATAAATAAAAGTACATAATCCCAATACATGAACTGATAGCCATAAAAGAAAGGGTAAGCTGAGCTCTACATCTATGGTCCAAGCTCCAAAAGAGAATAAAGCAGCCTGATCTAAGCCCACTCGTACTGGGCCCACTTTGATACCTGAGGGTTGGAAAAAAAATAAAAACAACGGGGTCAGACATAAGTCTGAGTGAGTCCTATAACCCTAACAATACAATCATTAAAGTAATTAGGGTATGATATAAACAAGGTACGGTACCTCTGGGGATAATGACTACACTAAGTAGCCAACTAAACACAGGACGTACTAAGATAACCGAAAAGACGCATTTATCCACCCAAGGATAATTACTGGATTACACCACCCCAGATCTACCCACCCAAGGGTAATTCCTACACTGCACCACACTAGTCATTCCTAACTTAAAGATTGATCCCACCTATGGACTTATAAAATTTACTTAATAGTTCTTGCGTACCCCTAGGTGACTAAGTAGACGCCACGGGGCCCTACAATCCACTAGGTGTACACACTACTCCCCATTCGATCGGCTCCCTAACGTAGATACCCGTGCTGGCCCCACCGTGGGGTGTACCATTCCCCAGCGTGGCAACCTGATAAAACTAATGGTGCACGGCTTATATCTACACGATGCAACAACGTCTTATTTACCAGCCCGGGTCCACACACGCATATGAAACCCGTTGGTCATGCGTTGCCACCGCTAACCCATTTTGGCCTCTTATAGTCAAGCCCAATATGCGTGTCCCGTCACTCGACCAGAGTCGAGCCCACTAAGATACGTTTGGGATATTGGATGAAATGGGCCCCCACAAGCTACCACCTAAGCTTGTTATTTTATTTAGTGTATCCCACTTAACCCCTTTTATAATCATGCCCACCTACATGTTAAGGTTTGGTTAAGTCATCTAACCATATATCAATTGCCACTTAAGGCACCCACTAGATTTCCATATGCCACCCAAAGCACTTACTTAACCCTTTACCCATGTTTAATTACATGTTCCTCTTTGGTTAAGTATTCTAATCGTATTTTCTATTGCCACCCAAGGCAACCCACTAGATTCCTCATGCCACCCAAGGCACCCACCTAACCCCTCATGTCCCTCTACATGCTAATATGGTTAAGTGTTTCTTAATTAATTAATTAAGATCATGACCTCATAAAGACCTCTCACATTAGACCGTCTTTTATGACTGCTGGATATGTCGGTTGGGTCCGGGCAGCCTTACGTCATAAAAAGGGTCTAACCTCGTGTCTTTACTTTAATCACGTATTTAATTTGTGCCTAAGACCTCTCACATTGGACTAACATTTGTAGCAACTGGTTAAGCCGGTTGGGTCCGGGCAGTTTTACGCTACAACTGAGTCCAACCTCGTGTCTTAGTCGATTAATTACACCTAATTAATCACCCTCATAATTTATATTAATTATCATGTTTATTTTAGGAATATGGGTACACCTAACTTAATAGGCAAATTCCCAACTCCAAAGTGTGGGTACACCTAACTTAATAGGCAAATTCCCAACACATAGTATGGGTACACCTAACTTAATAGGCAAATTCCCATACTATGTTCATTTAATTTATGTTACTCTTAAGCATACCCATTCCACATCATTTTATTAACATGCATATTAACCCCATCGTTCCCCACGTAATTCGTTCTCGTAACGTGACATAATAAAAGGGAAGATTCATCACAAATGTCATGGGTTTAGCCAACATAGCATGTAACTTTATCATGGGTTCAAAAGGTGTCAACTTGCATATATGAACATACATTAAACCCAACTAGTAATTAACCCAAACTTGCATTATGCATATCATAAAAGAGACAACTTGCATATGTACTTGCACATAAACTTGCATATGAACTTGCATCATAACTTGCATATGAACTTGCATCATAAATTGCATATAAACTTATATCATAACTTGCATATGAACTTGCATCATAACTTGCATATGAACATATATCATAACTTGCATATGAACATATATCATAACTTGCATATGAACTTATATCATAACTTGCATATGAATATGTATCATAACTTGCATATGAACTTGCATAACATCAAATACTTAGCATGCATAAAACCAAACACTTAGCATGCATAAAATCAAATACTTAGCATGCATAAAATCAAATACTTAGCATGCATAAAACCAAATACTTAGCATGCATAAAATCAAATACTTAGCATGCATAAAACCAAACACTTAGCATGCATAAAATCAAATACTTAGCATGCATAAAATCAAATACTTAGCATGCATAAAATCAAATACTTAGCATGCATAAAACCAAACACTTAGCATGCATAAAACCACATGCATAACTTGCATATCATGTTACATATAACTTGCATATACTCTCACATATAGTTTGCATAACATGTTACATATGCATAAATGTTCAACATAGTGTTTTGCATCATAAAACATGGCATTAAACTTGCATATAGCATAAAACTTGCAAATCACATATCATACAAACTTGCATAAACACATTTATCCACAAACATAGCCATGTCTTATCACATCCTACCATAATCAATTTAACAATTGATTATTAAAGCTATAGGAACTCACCACTAAGCTCCCATAAGCAAACCCTTGCCACAAATTACCCAAAACTCTAGCCTTGAACATAAAGCTTGCAACTTGATGATGAATGCAAGCTAATGACCACTCACACAACTCAAAGATGCTTGTATGAACATGAAAGCCTTCATAGAAATAGTTTAGAAATAGGATGGAGGCTAGGGTTTTAAGTGGAGGCCATGATCATAGAAAATTTTGGCATAGTTTAGTTAGGAGATAGGATTATGATCATTTAGGGCTAGCTTAGGGTCTTATTTATAGGATTAGGCAAGTGTTTTAGGCCTTTAGATTAACCCTAGGTTAGATTAGGACCATCAGATCTCGGAAGCTTCCAGAACTCAGCCCAAACCAGCTAGAAAAACCAGACCTGGTGCACCCAGGCCAACTGGTCGACACCCCGTGTCGACAGGCAAGTCGACAGGGCAGTCGACTCCCCAGTCGACAGGCCTGTCGACAACCCTGTCGACATGGGTAGGGCGGGAAGTTTCCCGCCTGGCCCCCCTGCTGGCTCCAATTTCGAAATCTGATTTTTAATTTTTAAATCTGTTTTTAACTTTGAATTTTCTGCAAACTTCTTTGGGCCATAACTGGGCCATACGGACTCCGATTCTCGAAAACTCGGACTCTATTTTGCGTATTTTTCCGAGACGAACGCAATGACGTAGCCCGTTTCCCCCAATTCTCACATCTGAGATTATTTATTCTGTAATTAGTGAATATTAGTATTAACCGAAATTCGGGGTGTTACAAAGAAAATGATGGAGCAGTGGGCAGGAGGGTGAGCAAGAGGGGATAACTATGCGGTTGTGAAGTAATACTGTGGTTTTGTGATGAAGTGCAGCTGTGGGTAGGAGCAGTGTGGGGATAACTGTAATGTAACGACCATTCACGTATTAATTGAAGATTATAATATTTTGACTTTTAAATTACCACTTATTTCGATCAGTTATATTTTTTGTTCACATTATTTTTGGTAAAAGTGTTAATGCATACTGTGGTTTTGCGATGATGTTTACCAATTGTCTGGTAATGGTAAACTTACCGTTAACATAATAGTCCTATTATTACTCTAGCCTGTGAGCTTTCCTACGAGATCATATAATATGTTAGGTATCATATCAGCGATGAACTACTATTTGATTATTATTTTCTATATACATCTATCAAATCCCATCCGAGTCTACTTGCTACCATTAATTAATTTCTCTAAATTGGAATTCTGTTCCAAAAAAAATATGAAGTCTCAGAAAAAAATATCTTTCTTTCCTCACTAGGACAAAATATATATCCTTGAGAAATTATATGCCCCATAAATGAATAAAATCGATCCGTTGAGCAAACGTCCCTCTGTCTTTACCAAATAAGCTCATCTTATACCCACCAAATAGAGCACCATTGTCAAAAGCGAAGCAATAGTTAAATCAAATTGTTCTTTCGGGAATCGATCTAGCCACTTTATTCATTATATTTGTGTCTTTGGTCATAGTATCTGTTGGTTGTCTGTATGCATTAAGTGGAATATACTTGTGAATCCTAATCAAAGATCAGTTTAAACCTGAACTTCAACTTAGCTATGAAACTGAGCTTCAGCCGAGTATAAAAGTTGAGCTTCAATTTAGTAATACAACCAGCTTAAGCTTAGTTTAAACTAAGCTTCAATTCATTTTAAACCAAGCTGAACTCAATTGTAAAACTGAGCTTGCTCAGTTTGAACTTCACATATAGTGTTTTGTTGGGTATGAACAAATATACCCAACAAACAATATAAAAATGAATAAATACTAATATATTAAAGGTCAACGAACAAATTAAAGGTGGAAAACGATATAAGAAGAAACTCATACTATGCACACGGAGCTATTCTATAAACATTTTTTATTGACGAGTTATTTGCGTTTTTGATAATTTTGAAGAAAATAAAGTACATGTTTGTTTGCTCAAATATCTGGTTCCAAAACATAATCAAGTGGAAATTTTAGTAGTGGATGAATTTATGATTAGTAGAAGAAATACATCTAAATATGGTAACTATCGAGAAATTTCACTCTACTGTATCACGTGATAAAAATTAATGCAATCACCACGTAAATGGGAGGTAGGAAATGAAGACAAATGATGTAAAATGCTGTCAGTGTATTGCTTTTTAATTTAATGCAGATAATTAGATCGATATCAACTATTGTGACGATAGATAACACAATAAAATTCATGAAAAAAATATTAGACAAGTTTGTGTTGACAGTTTGTGTTGGCTGTAGAAGGTAGCAGAGTTGATGCCGAGGATTGCTGTCGATGTTCTTGAGCAGTGATGGTAATGTGAAGGTGGATGGAATTGGTAATGTTAAGGTGGTATTTGAGATAGGAAGCGTGGGAGTGTGTGTAAGAGGAGTGAAGGTTTCTGTAGTGTATGGGTTGGGGATGAGGCAGTCAGGTGTTTTCGGATTGTGGTTTATTCGAGGTGATGGAAGAGTGATGCTTGTTTGTGGAAATTGTCTGGATTTGTAGTTGTGGAGTGAACTGTTTGAAGTTTTTTGTTTGTAGTTGTGGTGCACAGGCAAGTGAAAGGATGGGTCTGTTTTGGTGGTGGCAATGGATGGCAAGAGGATGGTATGATGGAATCGTAGTGGTTCGAGAATAGACTTGACGTATGTGCACGGTTGAAAGTTGTATATGGTTTGGGTATGGACTGTAAATGGTGACTTGAGAAGGAGTTAGTTGCACGGCAGTGAAGCACAATTGGTTGAAGTTGAAGTAGGTGACTGTTTGTGGAAAATTATGATGATGGTTTGTGAAGTTTTGAGTAGAAACACATTCTGATGTAGGTCCCCATTGGATATGCATTCAGTTAACCTTTGGTCATGCATTCACAAGTGTAGTCGATAGAATTGGTGATGTATACTATCCAAAGTAAATATAATTAATGCGACAAGAGTCATTGGTTTGCCCACATTTCGAATATTTATACATTCGAATGGTTGCACACTTCCTTCAGTTAATTTGATAATACTTAGCATTAATTTAAATGGTCTAAAGAATATTCAATTTTTTTCCACCTTTGATTTATATTCATATCGCTCATGCATTTGTTGGTAAAGAATACTTTTGATAAAATATTTTTTTTCATCAACAAGCATGCTAGTAGTTTTTCACCCTAGACCAATTATCAAATGAAATATTGTCAACGAGAAAATTTTATATTTAGAGAGTTTAAAACCACTGATCAATTATCAGAACAATAAGACTTCCATTCCAGAAGTTACACAAGGGATGGTACAGATATTGGTTCAAATAATACAGCAGTGCTTACACGAAAACTTTGTAAATCTTAATAATATGATTGTGCTTACCATTCAAATTCAGTTAGTTTGAAAATCCAGACTTCCAAACTGCTGTCAACTCCTTACCTAATAGGTACTATGGAATGAAAACTTTGAGTGGGAAGATAAATTTATTACAAGGTTTTATAAGCTCTATCTGAATTTATGGCATCAGCAGGCTTGACTGTTGGTTCCTTTGTGTTTATGTCGGTTTGTATGACAGTAGGGTCTTATGGGGACTATGTATGACAACCAAATGATTATATTTATATGATACAAGTTGCTGTTTTGAGCTTCAAGCAACTGTACTTGTTTTAAATGCAACATATCTATCTTATTTGCTAATTATCTTATTTGGTGTTTTATAGACGATTGCATAGGAACACCATATTTTAAATGCACCATATGTATCGTCATAACGTACAATATCGTCCGAATGTTATTTGAATGTTATTTGATAATTCATGACAAATACTTATTGATGATTTTTGAACGTGTTTACAGGTAATTAGCTTTTCCGGAGTAAAGACCATCATCAACAATGGACATGACTTAAATTGTTATATATATTACGATATTAGTCGGTACTTAAGTAAAACTCTTTGGGAATGCTTGTGGTATGTGAACTTGTTCATTTTGTCAAACAACTATTATGTAAATGGTTATGGATAGTACTTATGTAATTAACGTGTTATCAGTTATTTGAATATGCTAACTTTATGATTGGTTCATTGTTGGTTTGAATATGATAATTATATGATTGTTGTTGATTTTGGCAATACTATTACAAAGCTGGTTACTGGAAACAATGTAAGCCATTAACAGTATATAGTAGAATTTTAAAAAATGCTACAAAACAATCAATACATTTCAGCAGCGTTTCAGAAATGCTACTGAAACAAACGTAAAATTTTATCTGAATTTATAGTGGCATAAAATAAATGCAACAAAAAGTTTTTAGTTACATAAAATAAACGCTACAGAAAATCAAAGAAATGGACCAATAAAAAACGCAACAAAAAATGTAAGTTTTGGTTGGATTTTTTAAACGCTGCAGAAAATTTTTGGTTGCTTTAGTTTGGTAGCGTTTATGGAAACGCAACAGAAAAAAACAGACTTTTACTTGCGGGACCTGTAGTAGCGTTCTCTAAAACGCTGCTAAAGGCTTTGGTAGCATTTTTTAAACGCTGCTAAAGGCATTTTCTGGTGTAGTGGTAATTGGTCTCATCGACTTCTAAGACTATTTGCTAAATGTTTATTTTTAGCTATTAAAATAATACTTAATTATCAAATTTCAATATATTTACTTTTAATTCAATTATTATCAATGTCGACCCGCCTTTTGGCAAGGCCGTCAACCCGTGGACCCATCATAGGTTCATTCAGGGCTCAGGCATGGGCTTGGACAAGCCGGGACATTCTTTTCTCGTGGCTCCTTGGCTCATGGGCTCTTAGATAGAAGCACTTCAGCCCTATAGACCTAGGCTAGGTGGTCATGAGATCAGCTTGCACTACAGCAATGACTTGGTCATGAGATATATTTCATAGCCTATTTGCTTTGTCCAACTACCTATTCTAAAGCATATAAACTTGGATCAAGCTATACTTATGCTGCCACATATTGAAGGGAACTTCTCTACGTAATCAAGACTTAGCTCCATTATCTGCTATTCACATGGATCAACCGACACATGGCACCTCCAATTATTGAAGCCTACTTCCTATAAATACACCAAGCAATACAACAAAGAGGGAATCTTCTTCTTCAGCTTAGATTAGAGCATAACTCTTTGGCCCACACATGACTCAATCATGGCTGTCAACCACTTTCATCATGAAATACTTGTTGTATTCCTCAAAAACGATTATGTAATAGAGATCCCGACGATCTCATTCATTGTACCTCCGACTTTATGATATTATTATGAGATTATAAAGTGGGCGTAGGCTCGTTAACGCCGAACCACTATAAAAACGCTATTGTCTTACTTTTTCTCGCTTTCTCTGATATTTCTTCATATATCATGCTCAAATCTGACTTTTGGCCATTGATGACCACTTTTTGGCGTCAACAGTTTGGTGCTTTCACTGAGAAATGAATTTTCAACGTCATAAGGGTTTTGTTCAACTTTTGGATCACCAAGTCCAAGACGAAATCCTAGTTTCAGTTATCTTCAGCATCTATGGTTTCCAATACTTCTGCACATGCTTTGGAAAGCAGAAGCAGCAACATCTGCATAAAAAAACTGTTTTTTTTCAGTTCTGGGTTCGACCCTTGTCGGATTGACCCTTCCTGGGTCGACATCAACCGGACCAGAGAACCAGCCAGTAGGAATTGCACTATGGAAAGATCCCAGTATGTAGCTTGGCCCAGAGCAGGTCATAGGTCGAGGTGAGATCAGTTCGAACAGCCATCATCGTAACGATGTTCAAGTCCAGGTCAACCGACTCGTCTGAAGCTCTCCAGGTCGACCGACTCCTCTAAAGATCTCCAGGTCGACCTGCTTCGAATCAACTTTTTTAGATATACCGGCCTGGATTACTAGTCATTTCTAAAGCCTTGCACATCGACCCGAGACAAGGTCATTTTTAGAAAAAATTCATTTTTCTGATCGTTTCAGAAAAGACTTCATCTTCCAAAATCGAAAAAATCATGCGGTGCCCGCATTTTCGACCTAATTGGCTAGGTCGATCGCCACCGGGATTTTAGGGCCCCGGACCCCCACCGGCGCTGCGCTCGGACCCGCTTGACGGCTTGCCTTCGGCTCGAAATATATTTTGGCCAACAACAATCATAAAGACTTATCATCCAAGATTCGACGGATGGTCTGAGAATATCAACAGCAGGATGGCAACGACCGGGATTATTCCAAGAGCCATCACCCTCATTTACTTAGGTTATTCAATCCTGATCGACTGCTTCAATCTTGCCCGAAGATCTATGAGTTAAAAGCTTGAAACACTTAAGCCAGGATGTTGATAGATTGTCTATATATCGGATCTCATTCCCCGACGTTGAATTAAAGACATAATCGCTGATGGACGAGGCATGTCTACATTATTACCCTCCATATCTCACTTCCTGACATGGAAAAAACAAAGCTTCTATATGCATGGATCCATTGCTCTTCTGTCGATCAAAGCCATAACACCCACAAGATGAGATACCGCCATTAGCAATTCTGATCTAACTACCTGACCTTTTTTCCTTGCCCTCGACATGGGGGAAAGAAGGCGATTCAAAGGAAACACGCCTTCATCATTCACCCACAAAGGCCGCTTGCCTTTATTATCCCAGTACCTCGATCCAGGTCTGATCGTTCTTGGCATTGCCGCCCCATGAGGATTTGAAAAGACTTCCTCCATCAACTAAAACTTCAGCAGTCGTCAGAGATAGGACAAAGCAGAATGGACTGACAAAGGATATGCGATACCATTCTCATTCTGAATAATACTCATCCCATTAACATGATTATTTTTTACCCATATTTCTTATCTTTGCATGCTTTATGAGTTACTGATGTGACTAACTCATATGAATTTATGTGTGAATGATATAGCTACCCAGAGTTTGGTACTAATCAGACTTCTACCACCAGCATACAGAACTACAGAGCATTGCCATAACGAGCCCGACTAAACCGCTCGTTTACAAAACCATGTCCTCCGTCCGAGGAAAGTTATACAGCTCAAGGTGGATCTGATATGACCATCCACTACTCGGCTCATGTGTGGCATGACTCAAGACAATTATGCATCGACTTTTGCATTTCAAAGTCCGAATCCAACTCAAAATGGACGCGATTCGACCGTCCATACGACCAGATCCTGCACTTGATGCCATCGAGTTACATAAATCCAAATAGAGGAGGCAGCACTGCCCATCAACATACTTACTTTCCAATCATGCATTTTGCCTTTACATACTTCTTGAGTTATTGACATGATTAACTCATGCAAATTCATATATAAATGTTGCAGGTACCCGAGGTTTGGTACCGACCATTCCTTTCATAGTTTGATCGGAGAAATGTAAAGCTTTGGCGAACATGATTCATCTATTCACCTGCTTACTCTTGGTTTGACGCCAACAATCTAACGTGAATGAAGTTCGCCCATTCATTTACTGACTTTTTCCCTTGAAGTAAAGGGCAAGGGAATATACGCACATGAGTTCGTCGTGAGTTATCTTTGCATGGGCATACTAATGAGGCATCCTCGGCATCTACCTTCGATTCGCCAGACAAGACATAGAGATGTATTCGAGTGTGACATAACCACGTAGTATATTGATGACTCCATCCCTTGATCCGACAGGAAGAGTGCAACAATGACAGGGGAACGATCCATGAACAACATAATAACTTTTTCCTTCGATGTGGGGGCAAAAGAGATATGTTAAGGCGGGGATGAGTATGACTCGACCGCTCTCCAACGACGTATCTAACTCTTTCCCATGACTAAACTCAATAAGGGCATGAACTGACCACCCCTGATGGCGACCTTTGCCCTTGACGTGGAAGCAAAGGAACGATGCCAAGGCAAATATGATCCGATTGTTTGCCCGATTAACTCTAATCCTCAGAGCTTGGATATGAGTATAAACTTAGGATGAGTGTGACAGGCGCACCAAGATTTAAGACCACTCGATCTATAACTCTAACCAAGACTGACTTTGGGAGAGTATAAAGGACGAACCACGACGTCCATAACTCTAACTCTCACGATTTGAGAGAGAGTATAAATATGTTGGGTTAGTGTGAACGGTGCACCATGACTTAAGACCACTAAACCCATAACTGTAACTCTCATGACATGGGAGAGAGTATAAAGGACAATGCTACGACGTGCATGCAATCTTCATTGCCCTTCGACTGAGGAGAAGATTATAAAGGACTTACAGACCAGAACGCTGGGGGCACAGGCATAGATTTCTGAATTAACTTCAAACACGCTTCAGACGCGACCCATGTTTCAAAGTTAAATGGAGGCTACAGACACTATAGCTCCAAACTATGACACCTTACACTTTGACATTTAATAATTCTATGCTAGATAGATTAGCACTCAACATGTATTCATTTCGAGCTACAATTGCTTGTGACTTAAAGATTGACTTAGTAGCTTGCAAGATTAAGCGAACTATTCTTTGTTGAATTGCAGGATTATGTACAGACACAAAGCAAAGACACGAGGGACACACTCGCATACAACAACAAACGGGTCGTGTTCGAAGGACTGACATCAACTTCTAATGCTAAACTTCCCACACGACTCAATGCAACGACTGAAAGAGGGCCTTGAGAGTGATATCTAGAATCGACACACATGCCTATATGCTGCATGTGGACCACAAAAGGGGTGCAGAGTGAACATTCATTGACTGATCCCAACCTACTTCCCAAATGGAAGGGGAAGAATGAGAGCATTCCAAGTGACTACAGTCTGACCTCTCGCAATCCAACTTCGATCCTCAGAGCTTGGATGGGAGTGCAGAAACTAGTAAGGGTTGAATACCAACAAATCATTTTGCATCCAACTCTAACTCACGACATGATAAGGAAGTATGAATCTTGAGAAGACATGGATTTGAAGTTCGCTACTCGACCAAGCCCCCAATGACTAGAAACAAAGAGTGCGAGCCATAAAAAGCATGAATCTACTACTCTATTCACATTTTCAACTTCCTAAAGATTCGCGGGATCCCAAACGACAACAAAAATGATGACCTCAATGGAACCAAGCATGAAGAATGAACTCGACAAGAGTGTGATGACTATTTTGGACTACGATGAAACATAAACAAAGGGGATCGGCCTAACTGGCCCGAATGATATGAGTAACTAAGTTCATTGGCTCTTGATGTGCCGATCCTCACTTTCCAACTAAGGTGAAGGAACAATGCCTAGACATGTGTGATTCGACAGCTCGTATGTTCAACTGTAACTCTCGCTGACTCGAGAGAGAAAGTATAAAACGACTTGAGTTGGCTAAGATCGCCAAACCCGCAACTCTAACCTGAAACAACGACGAAGAGTATAAAGGATTGGATGTCCGACTGACTTAGCTTGACCCCCATTGACGCTAGGGGAAAGAGCACTGGCTTCGTCTGTACCCCACAGATGTTGTAGACATGAGCGTCAGCTTATAGACTGACTTTGAACACGTCCTTGACTTGACGCGGTATTCAAAGGATATATACTATACCTCCGGACCATGACATGACTTGTCTTACTCATTCAAGCGAGACAGCTTATGAGATCAACATGACTTGTCTTACTCATTCAAGTGAGACAGCATATGAGATCAACATGACTTGCCTTACTCATTCCAACGAGACAACTTATGAGCTAAACATGACTTGGAAGACTTAAATCACAAGTACATTAAGTGGAGAGCGAGAGTAACTTTTCTAATGCCTTATGATTTTGACAATCACACTAGAAATCGGCTCACATGATTTCAACAATATCTCGTTCTGATTTGTATGTGATTGTTGTACCATAAAAACGATTCGGAGTGGTCGTGGATTTATTTAAATATGGTTTGACGCGATCATGAATTTATGGTCTTCTATTATTACGATCCGGAGTGATCGTGATTTTCTAGCTTTATATTGGTAAGATACAACGCAATCATGGATTTCTAGACTACTATTCCAATAACTCGGGAAGTAAAAACTCATATGCGATGTCAAGTTCACATGCCCTTTCTGATCCGAACCATGCACTGACCTGTGTGTGACTAATGGTCTGACTTGATCTTACACTTGACCATGCTCTCGAATTCCATAAGGAGATGACACCATTTGGAAAAGACTATTTATGAATGACCGTGTGCAAAAGCCAGCGGCCCAGCTAGACTTATAATGATTTCATTTGACCTCTTGACTCGACGAGATGTAAGTGATTACCTGTTCATCTCAACTACTCCAGCTTCAAACTTTTGCTCGATAAGTACTACAGATGGTGGTGTGATGCATGACATGATGTTTGCACAGAGAAAAGAAAAAAAAATTCAAGCTTCAGGACTACGCCCAAAGACATGACAATTCGACATTGCTTTGTCAAAGATGAATGACATTCCAAAGGGATGTAGCTCGACTTATTCAAAGTACATCCCGTTTGCCGCACGATGTACTTTGGGGGGCAAAGTGTTGACCCGCCTTTTGGCAAGGCCGTCAACCCATGGACCCATCATAGGTTCATTCAGGGCTCGGGCATGGGCTTGGACAAGCCCGGACATTCTTTTCTCGTGGCTCCTTGGCTCATGGGCTCTTGGATAGAAGCACTTCAGCCCTACAGACCTAGGCTAGGTGGTCATGAGATCAGCTTGCACTACAGCAATGACTTGGTTATGAGATATATTTCATAGCCTATTTGCTTGGTCCAACTACCTATTCTAAAGCATATAAACTTGGATCAAGCTATACTTATGCTGCCACATATTGAAGGGAACTTCTCCACGTAATCAAGACTTAGCTCCATTATTTGCTATTCACATGGATCAACCGACACATGGCACCTCCAATTATTGAAGCCTACTTCCTATAAATACACCAAGCAATACAACAAAGAGGGAATCTTCTTCTTCAGCTCAGATTAGAGCATAACTCTTTGGCCCACACATGACTCAATCATGGCTGCCAACCACTTTCATCATGAAATACTTGTTGTATTCCTCAAAAACGATTATGTAATAGGGATCCTGACGATCTCATTCATTGTACCTCCGACTTTATGATATTATTATGAGATTATAAAGTGGACGTAGACTCGTTAACGCCGAACCACTATAAAAACGCTGGTGTCTTACTTTTTCTTGCTTTTTCTCGCTTTCTCTGATATTTCTTCATATATCATGCTCAAATCTGACTTTTGGCCGTTGATGACCACTTTTTAGCGTCAACAATCAAAAATTCAAAATATTGACAATATTAGTGAATAGTGTCAAATTCTCATTTTTGATGACATATGGCAAATTGTTTGAACTAGTAAGTTAATAAAACTGATACAAATAACTTATCTGATCGTTATACTTTTTGGAATCGTATTTAAAAATGAATGTATGTATCCATAATCGTGCGTAGTTATTCCAAATCTTAAAAACTTAAATTTTCAAAATATCGAAAATTTTGGGTCATTACATCTTCTCTCATGATATTCAAAGCGGCATTTCCAACAAAAGAAATCTCCCAGTCATCTTCATTTCTCTTAGCTTGAGAAGGATCCCTTTTCTTCTCAAACATTTCCAGTCAGTTTCCTGATTTTCAAGTTTCAATTAAGGTCGCCCCCGACTTGGCATACAAAAATGTTAGCTTTAAATTTTGTCCCTAACACCTGATTCAGTCCAAAACCCAAATATCAGAGATAGTAGCTACAAATCCAAATCATATAGTACATAAAAGTAACGAACACAATAGAATCATAGTGGTTGAACAATTTATCCTATGTCCACTTAGCATAATCAATTTTTTTTTATTATAGAAATTACGAGTATAGTTATGTTTTGATGTAAGAAATTTAAGAGAAAGGAGTTCAATCCTATATCCAGTAGAGTGTATGGGTGTTCCCAATCCAAACAGATGATAAGGTCCTATTTGTAAATGAGGGTTGATTAGGGTCGGTACACAGTTAAGTGGGAGTAGTGGAGAACATGGTGTTGCCATATCAACAGAAGAGGTTGAACTAGATAGGCAAGCATTGGCTGATCTGGATCGAATCGGATTGGCATGAGTAGGTCGATTGTGATCCGTGCTTGACGGTACCATTGTTTGCTTTGCCACTTTATGTTGTCTAAGTAACAAGTGTTTAAGCGTCAAACCAAGGTTTTGAGGAACCATCCAAGTCGTTGAATTTAGGCCGATCTGACTTATTACACACACTGATCTAATGAGGTGCACATGTATGATCTAATCTAAACTGTAACATCATGATCAGTTGGATTTCATTGCTTCACAAGTCCAAGCTATTGTTGTTTTCATGCTTTATCCAACAATGCTAGAGTTTACAAAAGCAACTTCATATGACTATCGACACTCGGTTCCTGAGTTATCTAATCATCCAACCAAAGTGCAACAAACCTTGCACAAAGGCAAGTTAACATGTAGTAAAGCCAGTTTCTTTTTATTTAAGTCTAGGTTCACACACAAATTCGACTGTCATTACACTCATGTCTTTGCACATAAGTATAATTAAATCTAGAATTTACAGTTTATTATAGCCTTTTTAACTGATCATTTTTCATAATTATTATACAAATGTCATAATTCTTATTAGATAAACTAGATGTGTGACACCCCCACGTCCGTTAATGTCACTCATTAAGAGAATACATTAAGTTTCGTGAAGTGTTATAGGTAAACAGAAACAGAAACATTACAAAACAAAATAAAATAGCAGTGGAATTAAAAACTTTTATTAATCACAAAGCATAACTTCGTGGTTCAAAACATCATAAGTCTGAACATACATTAACCCATTACATCATCTTAAACATTTATGTCTTGTACTTAAAAACATCGGAGTACAGTAAATAAAGAAGCATGATTCCCCAAACAAAAACATAGCCATAGTAGAAAAGGATAAGAGCTCGAGCAATACATCTAAGTAGCTTCAAGCGAATGAAAGCAAAATCCTGGTCAAGCTTGAGCATTCCCACCCTGAGAACCTTGGGGGGAGGGGACGGAAGAGAAAGAAGAGGAAACAAAATAGGTCAGACATAAGTCTGGAAAGTCCAGTTACTTTTAGCATAAAAATAAGTAAAAGTGTCATGACAGGCATATAAAGTGGATAAGAGGAATAACAACATATAAGGCAAGTATGACAAGGTAAACAGGATAGACATGATATAATGTATATGCTACCATAATGATAACTCTGCACCAATACTAATGTCTTATTAATAAGATGATCCCCAACCAGTATAAGATGGTAGACTTAGGTGTACTTCCAGTGAGAGGTTTTCACCCCAAACAATCAACAAGCAACTCAACATATCGGATTTATCCGTAAGGGTATTAATGGGCTCGCAACATACCGGAGTCTAAGTGTACCCTAATTACTACCATAATCGATCGACTCCCTACTCCGTAGATACCCTGTGCTGGCCCACAGTAGGGTGTATCACTCCCTAAAGTGGAACCCTTCGTTTTCAGTATGTGCACAACCATATCTATAGGTGTCATGGCATCTTATCCTCCTCTGCCGGACCCATGCGCGCACATGACTCCGTCGGTCTGCGCCGCCCACACCACCCCTTTTGTTTGGATCACTTACAATCATCCTAGAAAGCGTGCTCCAACTCCGACCTAGTTCGGAGTACTCGTTTGATACGTACATATGGGTTGCTGACTGAAACGGGTCCCACACACAAGATGATACAAGCTTCCCCCTACGCTTGCATCCCCACTAGGTTTTCCACAGGTTATGCCGTACCAAAGTAAAAGATTTCATAACCCCATAGGTTAAGTTTGTGGGTCTATATATAAATATTACCTACCCACCCCTGATTTACTTAACCCACCCACTGCTTCAAACAAGTTTACTTAATCCCAATTCAAGTTAAATGAACACTCCCTATGGATTCTAGGTTAAGTATTCCAATTCATTACCATATTCATTTATGGTTATAATGTGCTAGACCTCCCACATTAAGCCTACCACTTGTGGATGCTGGATATGTCGATCGGTTTCAGGCAGACTTATTCCACAAGTCATACTTAACCTCATGTCTTAGCATGTCTCCTATTTATGCACTTAGACCCCTCATATAACATTCACCTCTTATGGTCGCTGGATATGTCGGTCGGTTCCGAGTAGACTTCCACCACAAGTGTAATCTAACCTCATGCCTAAGCGCGGTTATCGTTTCTAATTACTGTAATTCTGGCTTTTCAATTATTAACCAATTATTCCTATGTCGTTATAGGTTTTCATGCCCCTTTCCCAAGTTATGTTCATAATGAACCATATGCCCAAACTAAGGTTTTTTAACTGTATGTTGATTTATGTCCCCAAATTCATGTTTCATGTATTGCATTCAAATTTTGCCCAAATTCCAATTACAAGTATGCCACAAATTAACGTTTTCCCCCTCGTTCCTAATTTAACGCGTCTGCTTATTCCAGCGGCATGCCTAGGCTCGAAGGTAGCCTGGCTATAAAAATAAAAAGGGAAAAAATGAAGGGAGAAGGACAGAAATGATCATACTAACAAGTTTGACATATAATGGCAGAAATAGGCATAAACATATAGTGACAAAATGACAAAATAGGCATAAAGGGGTAGATCTTATGAACATGTGACAATAGAACTAATTCTAACATAATAGGTACATCGTAAAAAGACATAAGGTGACCTAAACAGTGAATTAGATCAACTAACCATGGCAGATCTGACGTGATAAATAGGTATATGTTCAGATCTAGTACAATAGTCATGTTAGAATAACATAGTTAAACAGGTTATAACATATCTGACATGATTCACATGGTCACAGGCATAGATCCAAATTAAAGTCATGTCAAGTTTTAATTTTTAATTATTTAGATTTAAAATTAACATGAACTCACAGTGTTTGGATCTAGAAAAATAAAAGAAGAATTGCTGGTGTTGAACCATGGAAACTTGAATGACTTGATTGCGGAAGAAGAAAAAGTCTTGATTCAATCTGGGCAGAGACAGCATCTAGTTCTCCATTATTTTTGGTGTGCAAAAACATGAGAAATGAGGCCATATATATAGCCGCCAGCCCCAAACCCTAATCTGCCACATCTGACCTAGGGCGTCGACACCCCCCTTGAACGGTCGACAACCCTGGGTGGGATATTTACCGCTCACCTATTTCTGTGCGATTGGAACTATTTTGACTTAATTTTGAATTTCTGAACTATATATATGTATATATACTCTTCTTGCGCGTATACAAACTTCAACTCTTAATAACTTCTTCATACGATGTCCGTTTTACACAAACCAGATGTCTATTTTGACTAGAATTCCGAGACGAACGCAATGGAGCGGTCTGTTTCCCTTAATTATGAATATTAAATTACTTATTCTTTAATTTATTGTCTTTTAGTGTTGTTAAAATTCGGGGTGTTACATTCTCCCCTGCTCAAAGGATTTCGTCCCCGAAATCTCTACGTTAAGAAGAATGTGTATCCTACCATCCACATCCATCTACTCATCCAGCAATCACGGGCATCCATTGTCCTTAAAGGATTTCTAATGCTTATATGAACATATACAAAGGTGTGTGTATATGTCCCTATGCTAATGCGGAAGATCAGGCGGTCTACTGATTCAGTCGACCTCCTTAATGCAATGTATATTAGTGTCATGAATCCAACATGTATGCAAATAACATGTAAGTTCTATATGTGTGCACAATCATCCATCCAAATGCAACATCCATGTGATGATATATCCACATTCACTCATTAAAAGAAGAAAAATGCACACACATCGATATGTGGTATGAGAGTATTGAGCCGATCTAGTGCATAATGTGTGTATATGCATCGATTGGCAACCATAGCAAACACTTGCATCCATCTGCATCTATCAAACATAACATGTTTCAAACACATGTTTTCATCCATCGGTTTCCTACCTAAAGGTCGAAGAATCGATCGATAGGACATATTTAAATGATAGAAACTTGTATAAATAAAAGCTTTGGAAAGGAAGTTAAGAACATACCCTAAAAAAGAAGAGGGTACAAATCACGAATCTTGTCTTCGGTCTCCCAAGTTGCATTCTCTGGGTTATCTCCCCACTGAATTTTCATCAACTTGACTTCTCTATTGCGTAGCTTCTTAACTTTTGATCCAAGGGTATGGGTAGGAACTCGCCTAACTATCGCCTCACGTTCCACCTCTACTTATTCCAATGTAGTTGGCTCAACTATTTCTGCGGTATCACGCAAGCACTTCCACAAATAAGAAACGTGGAAAACATCATGAACACCAGACAGTCTCTTGGGTAGCTTTAACCTATAGGCCATTTGGCCAGTTTTTTCTATTATGGGAAATGACCTTACAAATCTTGGTGCCAATTTCCCTACAGATCCAAAGCGAACCACATTCCTCAAAGGTGACACTTTAATGAAAACCATGTCTTCCACCTCAAACTCAATGGCGGTCCTTCTCTTGTCTGCATAGGATTTCTGCCTATCTTGAGCTGTCTTCATTCGCCGTCTAATAAGATCAATCTTCTCGGATGTTTCCCTAACCGTATCTGGTCTAATTAAAAGTCTTTCTGTAGTCTCCCACCAACAAGTTGGTGATCTACAGGGTCGTCCGTACAATGCTTAAAAGGGTGTCATGCCAATACTAGCTTGATAACTGTTGTTGTGGGCGAACTCTGCTAAAGGAAGATGCTCTTCCTAAGTCCCTCCGAAGTCAAGGATACATGGTCTTAAAAGATCCTTAAGAACTTTGTTCACCCTTTCTGTCTGTCCATCGGTTTTAGGGTGATAAGTGGTGATCAAACACAACTGTGTACCTAATGCTTCTTACAAGCTCTTCCAAAACTCACTGGTGAAAATGGGGTCATGATCACTTACGATACTGGAAGGTACTCTATAAAGACGGACTATTTCTTGAACATAGACTGTTGTCAACCATGCTGTCGTCCTCTTGATCTTAACCAAAATGAAATGAACGCTCTTATAAATATGTCTACTACAACCCAAATACTGGTGTTTCCTTTCTTCGATTTAGGTAAACCATGTACGAAATCCATAGAGACGCTCTCCCACTTCCATTGTGGAACCTCCAAAGGATGAAGTAAACCACCGGGCTTCTTTTGGTTAGCTTTAACTTGTTGGCAAATCAAACATTGAGAAACAAACTATGCCACATCTTTCTTCATCCCAACCCAAAAGAAAACCCTCTTCATATCTCTATACATCTTATCATCACATGGATGAATGGTCATCTTAGAATTGTGGGCTTCCTCTAGGACTGTCTTTAATAAACTCCCAGTTTGAGGAACACAAAGCCTCCCATACCGCCGCAACCACCCTTTATCGTCTATGGAATATCTACTGAGGTGACTAGAAGTCTCCCCTTTACCGAGGCTATTCAAGTATGCCTAAAATATGTTGATCTTCTCTCTGCGAAGCTCCTATTTGATCCATAAGAGTAGCTCGCACTTCCAACGATGCAAATAAGCCAAACAACAACTCGGTGGATGGTCTTAAATCAAAAGCTAATATAAACTCTAAGCTTTTACTTTCCACAAACAGAGGACTTAAGACCATCCTCTGCCTACTTAGCGCGTCTGCCACCACGTTACCCTTGGGTATAAGCATTCTCGAAATCATAAGATGCTAGAACTCCATCCACCTTTGTTGCCTTGAATTAAGATTCTTCCGCGAGAACAAGTACTTGAGAGATTTGTGATCGGTGTACAACTCTAACTTCTCTCCAAGCAAATAATGACACACGTCTTAAGTGCAATACTATGGAAGCTAGCTCTAAATCATGGGTAGGGTAGTTCTTCTCATGAACCCTTAGTTGTCTATCCCCATAACATACTACCCTTCCTTCTTGCATCAGAACCACACCAAGCCCTGTACCACATGCATCAGTGTAAACTGTGAACACTTAGTTTCCGTCGGGCAAGGTCAAGACCGGGGCTGTTGTTAGAGTCCTCTTCAATCGTTGGAAAGCAACATCACAATTTATATCCCATGAAAACGTCAGATTATTCATTGTCAGCCTGGTGAGCGGGGCTGATATCCTTGCGAAGTCCTTAATGAACTTCCTATTGTAGCCTGCCAATCCATGAAAACTCCTCACCTCCGTTGCATTCTTTGGAATTTTCCAATCTTGAACTGCAGCTACTTTTGCGGGATCTACTACTGTCCCATCTTTAGAGAACACATGCCCTAGAAATCTCACCTCCTTTCTCCAAAAATGGCATTTGGACAACTTTGCCTTAAGCTGATGTGCACGCAGAGTTTTCAAATCCTCCCTTATATGTAAGGCATGCTCTCCCTCGCTTTTCGAGAAAATCAAGATGTCATCAACAAAGACCACGACAAATTTATTTAGAAACTCCCGAAACACCCTAATCATAAGATCAACAAAGTAGGCGGGTGTGTTCGTCAACCCAAAAGGCATAATGAGCCATTCAAAGAAACCATCTGGAGTCCTAAAAGCGGTCTTGTCTATACTGTCCTCGGCCACCCTTAACTGATGAAATCCTGTAACCAAATCTAACTGAGAGAATACTGATGCACCAACAAGCTGGTCAAACAAATCATCTATCCTCAAGAGTGGGTGCCTATTCTTCTTTGTGAGTATGTTCAACTCTCTAGAATCCACACACAAGCGAAGCAAACCATCTGCCTTAGTTGCGAATACTAATGAAGCACCTCATTCAGATATGCTTCGCCTAATAAACCCTTTCTCAAGTAGCTCCCCTACTTGCTTACTAAGCTCCCTCCTTTCTCTTGGAGCCATATGACACATAGGTAATGCAACTGGGTTTTCATTGTCTACTAAGTATATACGAAAGTCAACCTCGCGCCTTGAAGGTAAGCCCCAAACCTCCTCAAAAATATCAGAATACTCACATACTACTTGTACAGATTGCAGATCATCGGTAGATGCATCCAGAGACTCTAGGAAACTAAGCATGACAGAACCCTTAGGGTCACAAGAAATATTGAGGGCCCTCCCATGGCAAGTCAAAGGTCTAACGACCCTCCTCTCAAAATCCAGAATGGCACCATACATGGCTAGCCAATCCATCCCTAGAATCAAACCATAGCCCATAAAACTGAGCACATATGCATCATACTCAAACTCAATGCCTAACACGGATATTCTCAAACCCCGAAAAATCATGGACAAATGAGCCGAACCACCAATGGGGTTTGAGACAACAACGAGATCCACTACCATACTAGTATTAAGGTGCAGAGACTCAATTGCAGAATCAGATATAAATGAATGCAAAGTGCCAGAATCAAAAAGAGTTCTAACAGGGTAATTGGAAAAGGAAATCAAACCTTCAACGGAAACTTTCCTACCTCGATTTGGAGTACTGATCGCGAGAGCATGCACTTGCCTTCCAGAAGTTCCTGCCCTTTGACCTTGTCCTTGCTTCTTCGGGCACTTCTTAGAAAAGTGTCCGACCTCTCCACAACTGAAGCAAGCATTCTTCCTTTTGCAGTCCTTTATCAAATGACCCTCACGTCCGCAATTTTGGCATTTTCTCTTATCCTTAGCCTTGTCATTCTTTCCACCTTTCTTTTGTTGTTGTTGTCCCTTCTTTGGTCATACTTTCTTGTTTTGTGTTTCCTCAACCCTAACTCCTTTCTTGTCAGCTTTATCTTCTTCATGCATGAAGGCCATATCAACGAGCCTTTCAAAAGTTACCCCCATCGGAATGTGGGACATAGCTAACCCATGAAGGGGATCATTCGGTCCTTTAGCAAACCGCAAAGCCTTCTTATGCGGAGTATCTACCAGCTCCAACCCAAACCTTGATAATTTGGTTGAATTTATTAACATATTCTTTGATAGTCATGCCTCCTTGCTTGAGTGCCAGAAACCTCTCCATTTGCATGCTTCGCTCGGCTTGAGATAGAAACTTCATTTCAAACCTGTACCAAAAATCATCCCAAGTCTCTACTGGACGCCCTTGTTATGTCACTTCCCACCAGAACGAAGCTTCATCTTTCAATAGCCAGGTGGCTAACCGAATTTTCCTACGATCGTCCACTTCCTCCGTCTCTTTGAGCCAATTCCTTGCCTCTACGAATATCTCTGTTCCACAGAATGGCTTTCCTCCCATAGCACATAAATCTTTGCAGATCTTAGAGAAATTATCTACACACAGAGGAGGAGGAGGAATGAATGGTGCAGCTGGGGGAGGAACGTCTGCTTGACCACCGGCAGGTGTCATGGCCTCTAAATACCTACGAAACCAGCCTTGTATCGTAACGCCCTCAGGAATATTAGGTTCCCCAGACATGCTAAAAAATATGAAAGGGATTCAGACAAAGGATCAAAAGATGTTACATATGGCTTTGGGGTATATGTTTTTCAAAACAGACTTTTCTTTTTGAAAATGCTTCCTTTTAAAACCTTTTTGAAAGTAATTTTCTAAAACTTTTATCTAATCTGGTAACCTTCAGCTCTGATACCAAGTGTGACACCCCATGTCTGTTAGTGTTACTCATTAAGAGAATGCATTAAGTTTCGTGAAGCGTTATAGGTAAACAGAAATAGAAACATCACAAGACAGATTAAAATAGAAGCAAAACTAAAAAAAATATTAATCATAAAGCATAACTTCGTGGTTCAAAACATCATAAGTCTGAAAATACATAAACCCATTACATCATCTTAAACATTTCTATCTTGTACTTAAAAATATCAGAGTACAGTAAATAAAGAAGCATGATTCCCCAAACAAAAACATAGCCATAGTAGAAAAGGATAAGAGCTCGAGTAATACATCTAAGCAGCTCCAAATGAATGAAAACAAAATCCTGGTCAAGCTTGAGTATTCCCACCCTGAGAACCTGTGTGGAGGAGGGGTGGAGGGGAAGAGAAAGAAGAGAAAACAAAATAGGTCAGACATAAGTCTGGAGAGTCCAGTTACTTTTAGCATAAAAATAAGTAAAAGTATCAAGACAGGCATATACAATGGATAAGAGAGATAACAACATATAAGGCAAGTATGACAAGATAAACAGGATAAACATGATAGAATGTATACGCTTCCCTAATTATTACTCTGCACCATTACTAGTGTCTTATTAACAAGATGATCCCCAACCAGTATAAGATCGTAGACTTAGATGTACTTCCAGTGAGAGGTTTTCACCTCATACAATCAACAAGCAGCCTAACATACCAGAGTTACCCCTAAGGGTATTAACGGGCTCCCAACATACCGGAGTCGAAGTGTACCCTAATTACTACCCTAATCGATCGGCTCCCTACTCCGTAGATACCTTGTGCTAGCCCTACAGTACGGTGTATCACTCCCTAAAGTGGCAACCCTTCATTTTCAGGTTGTGCACAACCATATCTACAGGTGTCACGACGTCTTATCCTCCTCTGCCGGACCCATGCACACACATGACTCCGTCGGTCTGTGCCGGCCACACCGCCCCTTTCATTTGGATCTCTTACAGTCAGCCCAGTAAGCGTGCCCCGACTCCGACCTAGTTCGAAGTACTCGTTTGATACCTATATATGGGCTACTGACTGAAATGGGTCCCACACACAAGATGATACAAGCTTTCCCCTACGCTTGCATCCCCACTAGGTTTTCCACATGTTATGCCATACCAGAGTAAAAGATTGCATTACCCCACAGGTTAAGTTTGTGGGCTTATATATAAATATTACCACTCACCCCTGATTTACTTAACCCGCCCACTATTTCAAACAAGTTTACTTATCCCCAATTCAAGTTATATGTTCATACAATCCCTATGGATTGTAGGTTAAGTATTCTAATTCATTACCATATTCATTTATGGTTATAATGTGTCAGGCCTCCCACATTAAGCCGACCACTTATGGATGCTGGATATGATGGTCGGTTCTGGGCAGACTTATTCCACAAGTCGGACTTAACCTCGTGTCATAGCACGTCTCGTATTTATGCACTTAGACCCCTCACATTAGATTCACCACTTGTGGTCGCTGGATATGCCGGTCGGTTCCAGGAAGACTTCCGCCGCAAGTGTAATCTAACCTCGTGCCTAAGCGCGGTTGCCATTTCTAATTACTGTAATTCTGGCATTTCAATTATTAACCAATTATTCCTATGTCGTTATAGGTTTTCATGCCCTTTTCCCAAGTTAAGTTCATAATGAACCATATGCCCAAACTAAGGTTTTTTAACCACAAGTTGATTTATGTCCCCAAATTCATGTTCATGTATTGCATTCTAATTATGCCTAAATTCCAGTTACAAGTATGCCACAAATTAATGTTTTTCCCCTCGTCCCCAATTTAACGCGTTCGCATATTTCAGCGGCATGCCTAGGCTTGAAGGTATCCTGGCTATAAAAATAAAAAGGGAAAAGATGATGGGAGAAGGACAGAAATGATCATACTAACAAGTTTGACATATTATGGCAGAAATTGGCATAAACATATAGTGGAAAAATGACAAGATAGGCATAAAGGGGTAGATCTAATGAACATGTGACAATAGAACTGATTCTTTCATAATAGGGACATCGTAAACAGGCGTAAGGTGACCTAAACAGTGAATTAGATCAACTAACCATGGCAGATCTGACATGATAAATAGGTATAGGTTCAGATCTAGTACAGTAGTCATGTCAGAATAACATAGTTAAACAGGTTATAGCATATCTGATGTGATTCACATGGTCACAGGCATAGATCCACATTACAGTCATGTCAAGTCTTACTTTTTAATTATTTAGATCTAAAATTTACATGAAATCAAAGTGTTTGGATCTAGAAAAATAGAAGAAGAATTGCTGGTGTTGAATCATGGATCTAAACTTGAAGGACTTGATTGCTGAAGAAGAAAAAGGCTTGATTCAATCTGGGCAAAGATAGCACCTAGTTCTTCATTATTTTTGGTGTGCAAAAACATGAGAAATAAGGACATATATATAGCCGCCAGCCCCAGACCCTAATCTACCACATCTACCCTAGGGGGGTCGACACCCCACTTGAGGGGTTAACCCATGGGGACACCCCCCTAAGGGTTCGACACCCCTAGGCGGGATATTTCCCGCTTACCTTTTTTCTGCGCGATTTGAACTGTTTTGACTTAATTTTGAATTTCTGGACTATATATATGTATATATACTCTTCTTGCGCGTATACAAACTTCAAACCTTAATAGCTTCTTCATACGTTGTCCGTTTTACGCAAACCAGGTGCCTATTTTGACCAGAATTCCGAGATGAACTTAATAGCGCAGTGCATTTCCCTTATTTCTGAATATTAAATTAATTATTATTTAATTTATCGTCTTTTAGTGTTGTTAAAATTCGGGGTGTTACAAGATGAGAATCTAATAATATTATATATTATCATAGCAAAAGATATACAACTTATTTACTCTAATCAAAAGCATTCCAAATCACCAGATCTGATTCAATTCCAATCCTATCGTTCAAATCCTTCCTTTCATAATTCCATATTTGGACTTACAACATAGATGTATAAATTTTGAATCCAAATAAACCAATGGATTCAAATAGAAAATATAGTTGGGACCTTAACTCGATCATACAGTTTTCTTATGCAAACCTCTGTCATAAATCTCTATAACCTCCTTCTTTAATTCGTATTGGAAAACCTGGATTTAATTTCTATGGTTTCTACTGCTTTTAGAAGGAAAAAATGGAAGAGCTTTCATGTTAACTCGAATAAAGGTTTATTTTGTAGGCACAAATCAATGTCACCCATATGATGGAAAATGATCGAAGCCCATCCATTCAAAACGAGTCCAATACACGATTTAAAACCGCACAACGGTCGACCCGTCCCCGTACATGGTCGTCCGCTACGATTGACCTAGTCCAAGGGCGGTCGACCATTACTTCGTTTGTACACATATTTTAACACGTAACATTTAGTAATTATTTATTATATGTTTGTTTCATATAAACGTTACCAATTTCTTGTCATACGTTATATTTAATGTTCCACTTGCACTGGTTTCATTCCTACTTTGTTATACGTTTGAATTTCAGATTCCGAACGTACTTCAAATTTGAAATCCTCATATGTATGTACACATACACATTTACGTATTGTTATTTTTGATATATAAATTTCAAACGATTGTAACTTTTCTATTCAAACTCTGTGTGGAATATATATATATATACATATACATATATATATATATAGAGAGAGAGAGAGAGACAGAAATGCTCTATGGCACCCCAATTGAACCTGAATTATAGGCACTCATTTATAATTAAATAAGTTAGTGGAGGTAGAGAGAATAAGGAATGTGTGGTGGAAATCAGAGGGCTAAAAAGGTACTGCACTATTTGGGGGTTCTCTTGATCTTATCTCGTGTGTGTATATATATATATATATATATATATATATGTGTGTGTGTGTGTGTGTGTGTGTGTGTGTGTTCACCATGAATATAATGGCATAAATTTCATAGCCAAATTCCAAAAAATCTATTCTCTTAAATTGTCATTTAAATTTTATTAGTTATTTATTCTAAAAATGCAGGGTGTTACGAACAAGCACTTCATTACTCGAGCCAAAGTGTTGTTTCAAAATAAGGATCCCTCTTTTCATTGGGCGGGAAACCCCCGGATTGTCATGCTTTCTATATCTTTTGAAGGCGAAGGGAACACAGTGTAATAAAGGATTTTGTTGATAGTAGCAACCGTAAAGTTCAAAGCATCACATATAATTTTGAAAGATAGATCCCAATTAGTGAGCAAATTATTGGAGCAGAAACAAATTCATTTTTGAGACGTCCAAGTGAAGAAACATAATTAGAATTAAAATTGAAGGGAACTTATTTTTCTAAAAAAGCAGTTAAAGATCAATCAATTTTACAGAAATCTTCATTAAGCGTCTGTAAAAACTGACGTATTCAAGAAATGATTGAATGTCCTTAACGCGTTCAAGAATAGATAAATTTGAAATAACATCAAATTTTGCTTTATCTACCTCAATACTTTCATTTAAAATGGCATGTCCAAGAATTAAGTCATGTTTAACCATAAACTAACATATATTTTTCTTAATTTAAAGTTGAATATTTCTCCATACATTGTTTTAAACTAGTTTAGAATAGTCGGTTATCAGATATTTTCTAAATTGATTAAATTTAAGGTTGTTAAGAGCATTGTTATAGGTTGCAATTCATAGGGTGTTCTTAGCTGATTTTAATCGATTAAAAATAAACACAAAGCCCCTAACATGAAAACTTGTGCCTTCCACCGTTGAGGGTGCATTGGAGACGTGCCCCAAAAACCAACACCCCCACCATGGAAATGCTCAAAGTAGCCTCATCAAACCAACTTTATTGGTTTCTCTTAACTCAGTCGCATCCACAAAAACAAATGTCTATCTAAAGGCTGACAACATCCTTCTTTTTCCTCGTCAAATGCACCCACCTCTTTCGCATATCCTTTCTTCCTCTTCTTCCGCATCTACTTTACAACTGATTCAATTTATTTTTCTTCCCCGAATATGATTCTCGATATTCTTCCTATTTCTCATGCACTCTATATATTTGACCAAACTCTGCACCTTGAGCCATACCGACCTGCTATATTAATCCTTCAATCCTCGACAATCATGTGACCTGTAAACTCCAGTTGCTTCACCTTCAATTGTGATTCTCTCATCACCAAACATGGATAGGTATTGATTTCTATGTTTTTCCAAAAAAAAAATTAATCATCTCGTGAATTGGTGAATTCGGTTGAGAATAGACGGTGAAGTCGCGTTATTTGGTTTTACACGGATGATTTATTTTTATAGTAATGGGTATGTGGGCTTCTTTACGTCCGCTGATAATTTTTTTCCTTTTTTTCTTGAATTTGGTTTTACTTTTTCTCCTTCGTTTCAAATTCCTTGCAATATATAAATGAATCTAGATTAGCAATTCGATGAATCACAAAAATTCCTTGTAGTGTACGGTTGGGATAATAAGAAGAAACTAATATGTTATATTATGAAATAACAGCGCTGGTTGTGTATGGTACATGCTAAGCATCGTATAACTATATCAAAAATTTAGGGGATCGAAAAATTTGCCAAACAGTCGTATTAGTATAAACTCGATTTTTGATCTTTTTAGGTATGGTTGAATTTTAATCAGTCGTTACATAATCCCCCCTAGATGGTCTGCTTTAGGAAAATTATGGCACAACCGACTACTTTAGGAAATTGTGTGTATATAAAAGATATGATAATCTGATCAGACAAAGATGAGTAAAATTTTAAATAACCCATTTGGTAATGCAATCCGCATATTATTAGAACATCTTACCATGCAAACCGTCATGCATTCTATTTGACTTCAAAATCTAATAAATTACAAACTTACCATATGATTGATCAAAGTGGTAAAAGATTATATTCAAAACCTAATAAATTGCAAATTTAGTTACTTGAAAAATGAAGGATGTCGGATTTATAAAAAATGTGGAACCTATGGTATATACTTCAGTAGTACTAATCGATGTTTTCATATCACCAAGTCACTGAATTCTGCCTCCAGTCTAACTATGTGGGATGTATTAGTTTAAATGGTAAAAGTATTATTTGAAACACCCTACCTCCGTTAAGGTCAGTCTCAAAGGGAATGCCTTAATTTCAGTGGAGCGTTATAGGTAAAAGATGCAGATAAATTATAAGACAGACAATTAAAGCAGCGGCAAATAAATAAAACTTTATTTCATTGATAAACAGCTTGTACAAAGATTGTAAAAACAATACCAAAGTATCCTGTCTTGCTTACAAAAATAAAGAAGCATAAAATGATTTTCCCAAATAAAGCATGAGCCGGCCATAGCAGTAGAAGAGAGAGTCCAAGGCAACACGTCAAAGAGTCTTCAAGCTTGGAAAGAGTAACGGTCCAAACAAACCTGAGCTATTCCCTCCCTGACTACCTAGAGGGGGGAACGAAAGAAAAGAGGTGAAAGCAAACTAGGTCAGACATAAAGTCTGGTAAGTCCGGTGATTCTTGGTATTTAAACGAGGAAAAGGGTCATGGCATGAATAAACTAAATATAAGACTAAACCATAGTAACAAGATAATATGGGATAAGCATGGGATATGGCAAGATAAACTAAATGTACCGATAAACTGAATGTACTGATAAACTGAATGCGCTTCTACTCCTTCTCTGCTTCGCAACTACCCTGTTTATACTGATTTCTATATCTCTGCACTACCAAACTGGTATCCAAATTAGTAATATATGATCATATGAAAACGTGATCCCAATCCCCGTATTTGTGGTTGCCTTCAGGTGTACATCTATTTTGGGAATTCCGTTTATTACCTAGATCTAATCTAGGGTTTTCTATCGAGTGCTTACTAGATTTACTCAGGGTTTACATTACCTAGGGCCACTGGGGTTTATGCTACCTATTGAACGCTTCTCGGATTCAGGGTTTACGCGACCTAGGTCCAACTAGGGATTATGCTACCTACTTGTATAAAGTTTCCAAATGTTTGTGTCAGTCGGCCCTCTCTTGCGTGTAGATACTCTGTGCTGGCCCCACCATAAGGTGTATCAAGCCTTATGATAGCGACCCGACGCGATTCAAGATACACAGTGTATAACTACTGGTACCCAGTGCTTGCTTTTTCCCACTTCGGAATATGTGCACGCCCGTAAACCGTCGGAACCTACACTGACGTACCCCTGCCGTTATCTTTGACCGCTTATAATCAGCCCAGTAATCGTGCCCCACCCTGCCTAGTTTCAGGGTACCATGATACATCTATGTGGGTTACTGCTGAAATGGGTCCCCGTTAATAGGGTTTCCTGCTGGTTAAGTTTATGGGCCTATATTTACTAATACTACCCACCAACCCGATGTGTACTTAACCTTCCCACCGATTCAAGCATGTTTATTTAATGGTTAAGTTCTGTGAGCCTATATTTACTAATATTACCCACCAACCCGATATGTAATTAACCTCCTACTCGTCAAGTCGTGTTGGTTAAGCGATTCTTATTAGCTTAACCTTTCTCACTTATCTTGTTGGATTGGTTAAGTGTGATCTATTAACTTAACCCTGTTCAGTCATCAGGTTATATTGGTTAAGTATTCCCCATTTAACTTAACCCCATTAGCTCATCCAGTTATACTGGTCAAGTGTCATTAATCAATTCAAGTTAACTTAACCCATCCACCCGTCACGTCATGTTGGTTAAGTGTTTCCTTCTGGTGTTGACTTGACCCTACCTCAAATCGTGTTATATTGGTTAAGTGTTGTTCTCGTGTTAACTTAACCCTTCCCATACATCATGTTATATAATTGGTTAAGTGTTTTCCTCTTGTATTACTTAGCCCCACCACATGTCATTATATATTTTGGTTAAGTGTAACCCTAGTTAACTTAACCCTATCATCTCCTTAATTAACATGTTACAATGATTAAGTGTTCTAAATTTACTTAACCTCACCCACTTGTCTAATGAACATGTTGTAACGGTTAAGTGTTCTAATTTTACTTAACCTCACCCACTTGCCTAGTTAACATGTTATTACGGTTAAGTGTTTCCCTAATTACTTAACCTCACCATTTCTGGCTTGGCTTATTTATGAGCCTTAATTAATTAATAAAAGCACCAACCACTCACATTAGACAGATATTGTTGTGGTTACTGGATGTGCCGGTCGGTTCCGGGCAGGTTTACACCACAACTCAGTCTAACCTCGGGTCTTTCTGGGCTTGATGCACTAACCACCCATATTAGACAGGTATTGTTGTGGTCACTGGATGTGATGGTCGGTTCCGGGCAGTTTTACACCACAACTCAGTCTAACCTCGGGTTAGACATATTCGTCTTTTACTAAATTTACATTTTTACTATTTATGTAAATTTTCTATAAATCAATTTAGCCTAGATCATATTCATTTGTCATGCAAATTAGCATATTTATATTCTATGCCCAAAACTTGATTTACCTATCAACCAGCCTAACTTGCAGTTTATACCAATTTAGATTTAATATTCCCCTTTTTCAATTCATGCCTTGTCTAGATTAATATTCCAATTTACGGTTCATGTCAAAACTAGATTTAATATTCTAGTTTACTGTTTATGTCCGAAACTTGGTTTACAGGCCAATTTCACACTTTGCGGCCAATTAAATTTATCAATTTATGCCTAAGTCTACTATGCATGTAAATCATTCATTATTATAGCCAATTTAGACTATGCCAACATATTTATTATGCTAAACTAACTTAATTAAGCTACGCCCAAATTTCCGCGCCGTAATCATACGTATAACATGATTTTACAAGTTTCTAAGTACTCATGAAATGATACTAAAGTATCAAAGCAAGGAATAGGGGATAAGCACGAGAATTGACATAAAAGAATAGCCATGCAAGAATGAACCAAATACAAAAATAATGGTTCCAATGGATTTGATGTACATAATAGTGAATAGGAATAAACTAGCCAAGTTACACACTAAATATGAGATCCACATGATCAAGGGAATAGGCATAGGTGATTTGGTCCAACATAATGCCAGTCCAAGGTACAACATGATCGGTTATTTTTAACAACGGGAATAGTCATAAGCAACTAACTACAATAGTCATAGGCAATTAACCACAATAGTCATGGGCGACTAATCACAATAATTTCTTAACCAATGTCATAGGCAATAGTCTCATAGTCATAAATCTTGGTAATAGTCTCATAGTCGTGAATCATATGCAATAGTCTCAAAATTATGAATCATAGTCATAGGCAACAGTCTTATAGTCATAGTCATATGTAATAGTCTCTTTGTCATGGATCATAGTCATAGGCGAGAGTTTCATGGGCAACAGTTTCATAGTCATAGTCTTAGGCAAAAGTCCCATAATCATAGTCATTGGCAATTAGCCACAATAAGCTCTAGGCCACAATCGAGAATCAGATCCAAAGGCATAGATAACGTTAGATTTGACATAAGCATGAATCAAAGATAATTAACTTGCAAATTGGTATAGTTCTATATTTTGATTCACTACATTCATAATTCCAATTACACGATCAAATCTAAGGAATAACCGAACTTACAGTGATCGGTTTAGAAAAGGCGATTTGCTATGATTCGAGTGACGTTGCTTGAAGCAAAATGCCTATGGTCCAACTTGAAGCTTTATCTTGATTTGAATCTCCAATTTGAAGAAGAACCATAACTTGTTTTAATGGAGAATAAGAGATTTTTAATTAGGATTGAGGCAGAGTATAGGCGTAATGAAGTTGTGTGGAAAAAGTGAAGTTAGAGGGCATTTTTATAGCGTAGAACTCATGAATTTGGTCCAGAAATCAGTCCGGATACATTAAAATGAATTCTGCCTCGGATCTGAAAAAACAGGGCAGGTTGATCCCTAGGTCGACACCCAGGTCGACCTATAGGCCGGAGGTCGACACTAGGGTCGACACCCTAATCGACCTGGGTCCTAGGCGGGAATTTTCCCGTCCAGTCCGCTTCTGACTTCTGATTTGAATTTGTTTTCGAGCTGTTTGAATTTATTTGAATTTTCTGGAAACTTCTAACAGCCATAACTTCCACATGCGAAGTCCGATTCACGCAAACTCGGGCTTTATCTCAAGATGAATTCCGAGACGAACGCAATGGCATAATCCGTTTCCCTTAATTCTTTTCTTAAAAATTAAGTATTCTAGGATTCGTTATTACAACTTTAATAGAAAATACGGGGTGTTACATTCTCCACTCCTTTTAGGATTTCGTGCCCGAAATCTTCAAGTCGAGAAGAACTTATATCCTACCATCCAATCACCTATCTACTCAACCATCAAACACAGGCATCCATTGTCCTTAAAAGATTTCTAATGTTCATGTTCATATGCATAGCGTGTGTACATGTCCTTATCTAATGCAAAATCAGGCGGCCTACTGATTCAGTTGACCTCCTTAATGCAAATTATATTAGTGCCATGAGTCCATTATGAATGCAATTTTTCCTACTCAAAATTTCTTACATGAGTGCACAACCATTCACTCAAATGCAACGTCCATATGATAACACATCAAGTTTTAATTCATAAACCAATACATATATGCATATGCAATATGGAAGTGACTGGGCCGATCGAATTCCTAATGTGTGTATATGCATCCACGAGCAACCACTAGCAAACATTTGCAACCACTTGCATCCACCAAACATAACATGTCTCAAACACATGTTTACATCCATTGGCTTCTACCTAAGGATCGAGGATAGGACCGAGAGGATATACTTAAAAGCTAAAGACTAGCATGCAAATAGATTTTTACAGAAAAAGAGGAATCAAGGATATACCCTTAAAAAGGGTGTGATGCGCGTATCTGGTCTTTAGTCTTTTAAGTCGCATCTTCTTGAGCTCCACTCCACTGTACCTTAACTAATTTAACTTCACGATCGCGAAGCTTCTTGGCCTCCATTTCCAAAAACCACTAGTGAAGATAGGCCCTCGATCACTTACCATGCTAGAGGGTATCCAATGTAGTCGAACTATCTTTCCAAGATAAACAGATATTAACCAAGATATCAAGTGTATATCCTAAGATGATTAGAGGTCTCTCCTCTACTTAGCTTATCCATCATGCTGCAAGTTTGAGGGTCTAAAGCTAATGGTCACTATGTGCTTATTACCTCTCTTAAGGTCAGTCTAACTTAGGGTGCCAGCCCCCAACTATTAATTTCTCACGTAAACCATCCTAGCCGAACTCGACATCCCTCAAGTACAAGCCCCAAAGGCCTAAACCAATATCAGACAAGCACCCAAGGGATACCTTCTCCGAATTTGGACGATCTATGTGAGATGATAGTAGCAAAACAACCAAACAATTGAGCACTTTACCGACTCTGGCTATCCTCGCCAATCTTGCTCCAGAATTATCGTTGATCGCATAACGGCTTTGCCTTGTCAACTAAATATATGCGGGAGTCCATCTCGAGTTTTAGGGGAAAATCCCTACCCTAATCAAAACATATTGTGTACTCATGGACCACTCCAATGGATCGAAAATCGTCGATAGATAAGTAAAGTGATTCTAGGTAGCTATGACAAACTGATCCCTTAGGATCGTACGAAATCTCAAGGGTATTCTCGAGGCAAGTCGAAAGTCTAACTACCCTTGTTTCATAATTACTAGCTAACCAATCAATGCCTAGAATCAACCCATAGCCCAAAAAAACATAAGCATAAATATAGCTATTCTCAAATCCTCACAAGTCAAAGATAGATGGGCCGAACCAGCAATTGGATTCGAAACTATAATGGGATCCTCCACTACACAATATCTAGGGTGTAGAGACTCAACTATAGAAGCAGATATATACGGACGTGAAGCGCTAAAATCGGAAGTAGTACTAACAGGATAATCAAAAAGGAAAAACTCTTTCAACCAAAATCTTACTGCCTCTCTCTCTCAGGTATGCTGGTGGTGAGAGCATGCACTCGCCTTCCGGAAAATCTTGTCCCTTGTTCTTGCCCTTGCCCTTAATTATATGACCCGTTATACCAAAATAAAGATACTTCCTGTTGTCTTAGGTTTTACTATTTTTTTCCTCCCCTCCTTTGTGAACCAAGTCCATATCCATGGGTTCTTCATTCTTGTGTTGTGCTCCTTAGACAAACCCCTTCATTCTCAACTTTGCCACCCTTGTGTAACTTGTTTACATGTCTCTCGAAAGCTGCCTCCATCGCACGGAAAATCCTACAAAGCTCGAAAGAAAATTAGCCATAGGTGAAACTATAGCGGCTATAGATGAAAGTTAGGCACTTATTTTCCCTTTGACAAGTGTCGTAGTCTCATCAAGCCTACGGAACCATGCCGCGATGAGGTTACCTCCTAGAGAGCCAGGAGCCCCAGAGACTTAAGAAAGAAGGAAACAAGGATTCAAGCAGAGGGTCAAAAGATAGTGCATATGGCTTTGGGGAATATTCCTTTAAAACAAAACTTTTGTTTTTGAATATGCTTCTTTTTAAACCGTTTTGAAAATAATTTTTTCAAATATTTTATTTTATCCGGTAACCTTCGGCTCTGATACCAAGTGAAACACCCCACCTCCGTTAAGGTCACTCTCAAAGGGAATGCCTTAATTTCAGTGGAGCATTATAGGTAAAAGATGCAGATAAATTGCAAGACAGACAATTAAAGCAGCGACAAATAAATAAAACTTTATTTCATTGATAAACAACTTGTACAAAGATTGTTTTACAATACCAAAGTATCCTATCTTGCTTACAAAAATAAAGAAGCATAAAATGATTTTCCCAAATAAAGCATGAGCCGGCCATAGCAGTAGAAGAGACAGTCCAAGGCAACACGTCAAGGAGACTTCAAGCTTGGAAAGAGTAACGGTCCAAATAAACCTGAGCTATTTCCTCCCTAATTACCTGGGGGGAACGGAAGAAAAGAGGCGAAAGCAAACTAGGTCAGACATAAAGTCTAGTAAGTCCGGTGATACTTAGTATTTAAACGAGGAAAAAGGTCATGACATGAATAAACTAAATATAAGACTAAACCATAGTAACAAGATAATATGAGATAAGCATGGGATATAGCAAGATAAACTGGATGTACTGATAAACTGAATGCGCTTCTACTCCTTATTTGCTTCGCAACTACCCTGTTTATACTGATTTCTATATCTCTGCACTACCTAACTGGTGTCAAAACTAGTAATCTATGATCATATGATAACATGATCCCAATCCCCGTATTTGCGGTTTCCTTCGGGTGTACATCTATTATGGGGATTCCGTTTATTAACTAGATTTAATCTAGGGTTTTCTATCGAGTGCTTACTAGATTCAACCAGGGTTTACGCTACCTGGGGACACTAGGGTTTATGCTACCTATTGAACGCTTCTCGGATTCAGGGTTTACGCGACCTAGGTCCAACTAGGGATTATGCTACCTACTTATATAAAGTTTCCAAATGTCTGTGTCAGTCGGCCCTCTCTTGCATGTAGATACTTTGTGCTGGCCCCACCATAAGGTGTATCAAGCCTTATGATAGCGACCCGACACGATTCAAGATGCATAGTGTATAACTACTGGTACCCAGTGCCTGCTTTTTCCCACTTCGGAATACGTGCACGCCCGTAAACCGTCGCAACCTACACTGACGTACCCCTGCCGTTATCTTTGACCGCTTATAATCAGTCCAGTAATCGTGCCCCACCCTGCCTAGTTTCAGGGTACCATGATACATCTATGTGGGTTACTGCTGAAATGGGTCCCCGTTACTAGGGTTTCCTGCTGGTTAAGTTTATGGACCTATATTTACTAATATTACCCACCAACCCGATGTGTACTTAACCATACCACCGATTCAAGCATGTTTATTTAATGGTTAAGTTCTATGGGCCTATATTTACTAATATTACCCACCAACCCGATATGTACTTAACCTCCTACTCGTGAAGTCATGTTGGTTAAGTGGTTCTTATTAACTTAACCTTTCTCGCTTATCTTGTTGGATTGGTTAAGTGTGATCTATTAACTTAACCCTGTTCAGTCATCAGGTTATATTGGTTAAGTATTCCCTATTTAACTTAACCCCATTAGCTCATCAAGTTATACTGGTCAAGTGTCATTAATCAATTCAAGTTAACTTAACCCATCCACCCGTCACGTCATGTTGGTTAAGTGTTTCCTTCTGGTGTTGACTTGACCCTACCTCAATTCGTGTTATATTGGTTAAGTGTTGTTCTCGTGTTAACTTAACCCATCCCATATATCATGTTATATAATTAGTTAAGTGTTTTCCTCTTGTATTACTTAACCCCACCACATGTCATTATATATTTTGGTTAAGTGTTACCCTTGTTAACTTAACCCTATCATCTGCTTAATTAACATGTTACAACGGTTAAGTGTTCTAAATTTACTTAAACTCACCCACTTGTCTAATGAACATGTTGTAACGGTTAAGTGTTCTAATTTTACTTAACCTCACCCACTTGCCTAGTTAACATGTTATTACGGTTAAGCGTTTCCTAATTACTTAACCTCACCATTTCTGGCCTGACTTATTCATGAGCCTTAATTAATTAATTAATTAATTAAAGCACCAATCACTCACATTAGACAGATATTGTTATGGTTACTGGATGTGCCGGTCGGTACCGGGCAGGTTTACACCACAACTCATTCTAACCTCGGTTCTTTCTGGGCTTGGTGCACAAACCACCCACATTAGATAGGTATTGTTGTGGTCACAGGATGTGCCGGTTGGTTCCGGGCAGTTTTACACCACAACTCAGTCTAACCTCGGGTTAGGCATATTCGTCTTTTACTAAATTTAAATATTTACTATTTATGTAAATTTTCCGTAAATCAATTTAGCCTAGATCATATTCATTTGTCATGCAAATTAGCATATTTATATTCTATGCCCAAAACTCGATTTACCTATCAACCAGCCCAACTTGCAGTTTATACCAATTTAGATTTAATATTCCCCCTTTTCAATTCATGCCTAGTCGAGATAAATATTCCAATTTACGGTTCATGTCAAAACTAGATTTAATATTCTAGTTTACCATTTATGTCCAAAACTTGGTTTACAAACCAATTTCACACTTTGCGGCCAATTAAATTTATCAATTTATACCTAAGTCTAATATGCATGTAAATCATTCACTATTATAGCCAATTTAGACTATGCCAACATATTTATTATGCCAAACTAACTTAATTAAGCTACGTCCAAATTTCCGCACCGTAATCATACGTATAACATGATTTCACAAGTTTCTAAGTACTTAACCCCAATAGTCATGGGCGACTAATCACAATAATTTCTTAACCAATGTCATAGGCAATAGTCTCATAGTCATAAATCTTGGTAATAGTCTCATAGTCATGAATCATATGCAATAGTCTCAAAATTATGAATCATAGTCATAGGAAACAGTCTTATAGTCATAGTCATATGTAATAGTCTCTTTGTCATGGATCATAGTCATAGGCGAGAGTTTCATGGGCAACAGTTTCATAGTCATAGTCTTAGGCAAAAGTCCCATAATCATAGTCATTGGCAATTAGTCACAATAAGCTCTAGGCCACAATCAAGAATCAGATCCAAAGACATAGATAACGTTAGATTTGACATAAGCATGAATGAAAGATAATTAACTTGCAAATTGGTATAGTTCTATATTTTGATTCATTACATTCACAATTCCAAATACGCGTTCAAATCTAAGGAATAACCGAACATACAGTGATCTGTTTAGAAAAGGCGATTTGCTATGATTCGAGTGACATTGCTTGAAGCAGAATGCCTATGGTCCAACTTGAAGCTTTATCTTGATTTGAATATCCAATTTGAAGAAGAACCATAACTTGTTTTAATGGAGAATAAGAGATATTTTAATTTGGATTGAAGCAGAGTATAGGCGTAATTAAGTTGTGTGGAGAAACTTTATAGCGTAGAACTCATGAATTTGGTCCAGAAATCAGTCTGGATACATAAAAATGAATTTTGCCTCGGATCTGGGAAAACAGGGCAGGTCGACCCCCAGGTCGACCTATAGCGGAGAGGTCGACACTAGGGTCGACCCTCTGGTCAACCTGGATCCTGGGCGGGAATTTTCCCGTCCAGCCCGCTTCTGACTTCTGATTTGAATTTGTTTTCGAGCTGTTTGAATTTATTTGAATTTTCTGGAAACTTCTGACAGCCATAACTTCCTCACACGAAGTCCGATTCACGCAAATTCGGACTCTATCTCAAGTAGAATTCCGAAACGAACGCAATGGCATAACCCGTTTCCCTTAATTCTTCTCTTAAAATTTAAGTATTCTAGGATTCGTTATTATAACTTTAATAGAAAATGCGGGGTGTTACATTCTCCCCTCCTTTTAGGATTTCTTCCCCGAAATTTTCAAGTCGAGAAGGACTAATATCCTACCATCCAATCACCCATCTACTCAACCATCAAACACAGGCGTCCATTGTCCTCAAAAGATTTCTAATGCTTCATGTTCATATGCATAGTGTGTGTACATGTCCTTATCTAATGCAAAATCAGGCGGCCTACTGATTCAGTTGACCTCCTTAATGCAAATTATTTTAGTGCCATGAGTTCATTATGAATGCAATTTTTCCTATTCAAAATTTCTTACATGAGTGCACAACCATTCACTCAAATGCAATGTCCATATGATAACACATCATATATGCATATGCAATATGGAAGTGACTGAGCCGGTCTAATGCCTAATTTGTGTATATGCATCCACGAGCAACCACTAGCAAACATTTGCAACCACTTGCATCCACCAAACATAACATGTCTCAAACACATGTTTACATCCATTGGCTTCTACCTAAGGATCGAGGATAGGACCGAGAGGATATACTTAAAAGCTAAAGACTAGCATGCAAAATTTTTTTTACAGAAAAAGAGGAATCAATGATATACCCCTAAAAAGGGTATGATGCACGTATCTGGTCTTTAGTCTTTTAAGTCGCATCTTCTTGAGCTCCACTCCACTATACCTTAACTAATTTAACTTCACGATCGCGAAGCTTCTTGGCCTCCATTTCTAAAACCCACTAGTGAAGATAGGCCCTCGATCACTTACCATGCTAGAGGGTATCCAATGTAGTCGAACTATCTTTCCAAGATAAACAGATATTAACCATGATATCAAGTGTATATCCTAAGATGATTAGAGGTCTCTCCTCTACTTAGCTTATCCATCATGCTGCAAGTCTGAGGGTCTAAAGCTAATGGTCACTATGTGCTTATTACCTCTCTTAAGGTCAGTCTAACTTAGGGTGCCAGCCCCCAACCATTTATTTCTCACGCAAACCATCCTAGCCGAACTCGACATCCCTCAAGTACAAGCCCCAAAGGCCTAAACCAATATCAGACAAGCACCCAAGGGATACCTTCTCCGAATTTGAATGATCTATGTGAGATGATACTAGCAAAACAACCAAACAATTGAGCACTTTACCGACTCTGGCTATCCTCGCCAATCTTGCTCCAGAATTATCGTTGGTAGCATAACGGCTTTGCCTTGTCAACTAAATATATGCGGGAGTCCGTCTCAAGTTTTAGGGGGAAAACTCCTACCCTAATCAAAACATCTTGTGTACTCATGGGCCACTCCAATGGATCGAAAATCGTCGATTGATAAGTAAAGTGATTCTAGGTAGCTAAGACAAACTGATCCCTTAGGATCGTATGAAATCTCAAGGGTATTCTCGAGGCAAGTCGAAAGTCTAACTACCCTTGTTTCATAATTACTAGCTAACCAATCAATGCCTAGAATCAACCCATAACCCCAAAAAAAAACATAAGCATAAATATAGCTATTCTCAATCCTCACAAGTCAAAGATAGATGGGCCGAACCAACAATTGTATTCGAGACTATAATGGAATCCTCTACTACATAATATCTAGGGTGAAGGGACTCAACTATGGAAGCAGATATATATGGATGTGAAGCACTAAAATCGGAAGGAGTATTAACAGGATAATCAAAAAGGAAAAACTCTTTCAACCGAAATCTTACTGCCTCTCTCTCAGGTATGCTGGTGGTGAGAGAGCATGCACTCGCCTTCCGGAAAATCCTGTCCCTTGTTCTTGCCCTTGCCCTTAATTATATGACCCGTTATACCAAAATAAAGATACTTCCTCTTGTCTTAGGTTTTACTATTTTTTTCCTCCCCTCCTTTGTGAACCAAGTCCATATCCATGGGTTCTTCATCCTTGTGTTGTGCTCCTTAGCCAAACCCCCTCATTCTCAACTTTGCCACCCTTGTGTAACTTGTTGGCATGTCTCTCGAAAGCTGCCTCCATCGCACGGAAAATCCTACAAAGCTCGAAAGAAAATTAGCCGTAGGTGAAACTATTGCGGCTATAGATGGAAGTTAGGCACTTATTTTCCCTTTGACAAGTGTCGTAGTATCATCAAGCCTACGGAACCATGCCGCGATGAGGTTACCTCCTAGAGAGCCAGGAGCCCCAGAGACTCAAGAAATAAGGAAACAAGGTTTCAAGCAGAGGTCAAAATATAGTGCATATGGATTTGGGGAATATGCCTTTAAAACAAAACTTTTCTTTTTGAATATGCTTCTTTTAAAACCGTTTTGAAAATAATTTTTTCAAACCTTTTATCTGATCCGGTAACCTTCAGCTCTGATACCAAGTGAAACACCCCACCTCCGTTAAGGCCACTCTCAAAGGGAATGCCTTAATTTCAGTGGAGCATTATAGGTAAAAGATGCAGATAAATTACAAGACAGACAATTAAAGCAGCGACAAATAAATAAAACTTTATTTCATTGATAAACAACTTGTACAAAGATTGTTTTACATTACCAAAGTATCCTGTCTTGCTTACAAAAATAAAGAAGCATAAAATGATTTTCCCAAATAAAGCATGAGCCGGCCATAGCAGTAGAAGAGAGAGTCCAAGGCAACACGTCGAAGAGTCTTCAATCTTGGAAAGAGTAACGGTCCAAACAAACCTGAGCTATTCACTCCCTGACTACCGGGGGGGAACGGAAGAAAAGATGCGAAAGCTAACTAGGTTAGACATAAAGTCTGGTAAGTCCGTTGATTCTTAGTATTTAAACGAGGAAAAGGGTCATGACATGAATAAACTAAATATAAGACTAAACCATAGTAACAAGATAATATGGGATATGACAAGATAAACTGAATGTACTGATAAATTGAATGTATTGATAAACTGAATGTGCTTCTACTCCTTCTCTGCTTCGCAACTACCCAATTTATACTGATTTCTATATCTCTGCACTACCTAACTGGTGTCCAAACTAGTAATCTATGATCATATGATAACGTGATCCAATCCCCGTATTTGCGGTTGCCTTCAGGTGTACATCTATTATGGGGATTCCGTTTATTACCTAGATCTAATTTAGGGTTTTCTATCGAGTGCTTACTAGATTCAACCAGGGTTTATGCTACCTAGGGCAACTGGGGTTTATGCTACCCATTGAACGCTTCTCGGATTCAGGGTTTACGCGACCTAGGTCCAACTAGGGATTATGCTACCTACTTGTATAAAGTTTCCATATGTCTGTGTCAATCGGCCCTCTCTTGCGTGTAGATACTCTGTGTTGGCCCCACCATAAGATGTATCAAGCCTTATGATAGCGACCCGACACGATTCAAGATGCATAGTGTATAACTATTGGTACCCAGTGCCTGCTTTTTCCCACTTCGGAATACGTACACGCCCGTAAACCGTCGGAACCTACACTGACGTACCCCCTGCCGTTATCTTTGACCGCTTATAATCAGCCCAGTAATCGTGCCCCACCCTGCCTAGATTAAGGGTACCATGATACATCTATGTGGGTTACTGCTGAAATGGGTCCCCGTTACTAGGGTTTCCTGCTGGTTAAGTTTATGGGCCTATATTTACTAATATTACCCACCAACCCGTTGCGTATTTAACCTTCCCACCGATTCAAGCATGTTTATTTAATGGTTAAGTTCTGTGGGCCTATATTTACTAATATTACCCACCAACCCGATATGTACTTAACCTCCTACTCGTCAAGTCGTGTTGGTTAAGTGGTTCTTATTAACTTAACCTTTCTCACTTATCTTGTTGGATTGGTTAAGTGTGATATATTAACTTAACCCTGTTCAGTCATCAGGTTATATTGGTTAAGTATTCCCCATTTAACTTAACCCCATTAGCTCATCAAGTTATACTGGTCAAGTGTCATTAATCAATTCAAGTTAACTTAACCCATCCACCTGTCACGTCATGTTGGTTAAGTGTTTCCTTCTGGTGTTGACTTGACCCTACCTCAATTCGTGTTATATTGGTTAAGTGTTGTTCTCGTGTGAACTTAACCCTTCCCATACATCATGTTATATAATTGGTTAAGTGTTTTCCTCTTGTATTACTTAACCCCACCACATGTCGTTATATATTTTTGTTAAGTGTTACCCTAGTTAACTTAACCCTATCATCTGCTTAATTAACATGTTACAACGGTTAAGTGTTCTAAATTTAGTTAACCTCACCCACTTGTCTAATGAACATGTTGTAACGGTTAAGTGTTATAATTTTTCTTAACCTCACCCACTTGCCTAGTTAACATGTTATTACAGTTAAGTGTTTCCCTAATTACTTAACCTCACCATTTCTAGCTTGACTTATTCTTGAGCCTTAATTAATTAATTAATAAAAGCACCAACCACTCACATTAGACAGATATTTTTGTGGTTACTGGATGTGCCGGTCGGTTCCGGGCAGGTTTACACCACAACTTAGTCTAACCTCGGGTCTTTCTGGGCTTGATGCACTAACCACCCACATTGGACAGGTATTGTTGTGGTCACTGGATGTGCCGGTCGGTTCCAGGCAGTTTTACACCACAACTTAGTCTAACCTCGGGTTAGGCATATTCGTCTTTTACTAAATTTACATATTTACTATTTATGTAAATTTTCCGTAAATCAATTTAGCCTAGATCATATTCATTTGTCATGCAAATTAGCATATTTATATTCTATGCCCAAAACTTGATTTACCTATCAACCAGCCCAACTTGCAGTTTATACCAATTTAGATTTAATATTCCCCTTTTTCAATTCATGCCTAGTCCAGATAAATATTCCAAATTACGGTTCATGTCAAAACTAGATTTAATATTCTAGTTTACCGTTTATGTCCAAAACTTGGTTTACATGCCAATTTCACACTTTGCGGCCAATTAAATTTATCAATTTATGCCCAAGTCTAATATGCATGTAAATCATTAACTATTATAGCCAATTTAGACTATGCCAACATATTTATTATGCCAAACTAACTTAATTAAGCTATGCCCAGATTTCCACGCCGTAATCATACGTATAACATGATTCCACAAGTTTCTAAGTACTCATGAAATCATACTAATAGTATCAAAGCAAGGAATAGGGGATAAGCACGGGAATTGACATAAAAGAATAGCTATGCAAGAATGAACCAAATACAAAAATAATGGTTCCAATGGATTTGATGTACATAATAGTGAATAGGAATAAACTAGCCAAGTTACACACTAAATATGAGATCCACATGATCAAGGGAATAGGCATAGGTGATTTGGTCCAACATAATGCCAGTCCAAGGTACAACATGATCGGTTATTTGTAACAATGGGAATAGTCATAAGCAACTAACTACAATAGTCATAGGCAATTAACCACAATAGTCATAGGCGACTAATCACAATAATTTCTTAACCAATGTCATAGGCAATAGTCTCATAGTCATAAATCTTGGTAATAGTCTCATAGTCATGAATCATATTCAATAGTCTCAAAATTATGAATCATAGTCATAGTCATAGGCAACAGTCTTATAGTCATAGTCATATGTAATAGTCTCTTTGTCATGGATCATAGCCATAGGCGAGAGTTTCATGGGCAACAGTTTCATAGTCACAGTCTTAGGCAAAAGTCCCATAATCATAGTCATTGGCAATTAGCCACAATAAGATCTCGGCCGCAATTGAGAATCAGATCCAAAGGCATAGATAACGTTAGATTTGACATAAGCATGAATAAAAGATAATTAACTTGCAAATTGGTATAGTTCTATATTTTGATTCATTACATTCACAATTCCAATTACACGTTCAAATCTAAGGAATAACCGAACTTACAGTGATCGGTTTAGAAAAGGCGATTTGCTATGATTCGAGTGACGTTGCTTGAAGCGGAATGCCTATGGTCCAACTTGAAGCTTTATCTTGATTTGAATCTCCAATCTGAAGAAGAACCATAACTTGTTTTAATGGAGAATATGAGATATTTTAATTAGAATTGAGGCAGAGTATAGGCGTAATGAAATTGTGTGGAGAAAGTGAAGTTTGGGGGCGTTTATATAGCGTAGAACTCATGAATTTGGTCCAGAAATCAGTCCGGATACATAAAAATGAATTCCGCCTCGGATCTGAAAAAATAGGGCAGCTCAACCCCTAGGTCGGCCTATAGGGGGGAGGTCGATACTAGGGTCGACCTCCTGATCGACCTGGGTCCTAGGCGGGAATTTTCCCGCCCAGCCCGCTTCTGACTTCTGATTTGAATTTGAATTTGTTTTCGACCAATTTGAATTTATTTGAATTTTCTGGAAACTTTTGACAACCATAACTTCCTCACACGAAGTCCAATTCACGCAAACTCGGACTCTATCTCAAGCAGAATTCCGAGACGAACGCAATGACATAACCCGTTTCCCTTAATTATTCTCTTAAAAATTAAGTATTCTAGGATTCGTTATTATAACTTTAATAGAAAATACGGGGTGTTACATTATTTGTCTAAACTATATTAAATTTTCAGAACTTACAAGTACTAGCTTTGCCTTTTCTTGTTTCCCAACTGAATCATATAGTACTGACATCTAATATTTTAATTTCGATATCACTTGACTGTGTTATATAACAAACATACATATATTATATTATATAAAAATTGCTTAGTTCACACATTTAAGCCTTTGACTTACATGTTAGAATTGGTCCACAAAGTGTCACAAGATTAATTTACACAAGACGGATACAAAAATGCTTTTAATTAAATTATTTGATCCTATGCATAAATTCAGAAGTAGTTTTGATTATCATAGCTTGTGTCGTTGTAACTTGTTAGAATGTAATGTAATGAGCTATTTTATTCTATTTGTTATGAACAATTTATGGCTTTATTTGAACCAAATGAAAATTACTAACTGTACACTTGTAACAACCCGAAAAATCAGAACCAATTTTTTTTTTTTTTAAGGAAATTTGTTAGAAAATATGCCAGAATTTAAATAATATTAAAGCCATTAAAAATAGTCATCCTATAAACGACCTCCGTTTTCGATGAAATCATTTTCGTTGGATCCAGAATGTCAAATTATTGCTAAATTTAATTTTCCATAATTTTTGGAATTAATATGTAAGCGTGGTAAATTAAAATGTGTTCGATAATTTCTGTCGAATTTGATCGACCGTTAAAAAGGTCATTTTTCGAACGGTCTTGGTCGATTTAGCGATCGATTAGGTCCGAGCGAAATCCGTATCGATACAACACTTATGCATAAATCATGGAATGAAAATAATAATGTAATGCCTTTAGTTCCTCTGTTAAATTGTCAATTTGAATCCACAGGTTATGTGTTTGATATTCCATTTTGTTTCTTAAAAACATAGGTGCTAGATAATTCTTAAAGATTCTAACGGTACAGAACTTGTTTTAAACCATGAGAAAACAACTAGAGCATATTTGTGCGTAAGTCATAATTTTAGAGAGTATTGTTGTATTCATTTTATTTGTTATTGGAAATCAATATTTTTATGGTACAATTGCAATTTAATTGTATATTTATTGGAAAAAGGTAAGGACAAAGAGAAATGAGCTTACTACTTTTCACTTTTCGTTCATTTGATTTCAGCAGCTTCTTGTTGGATTGTCTTCTATCTTTACTAAGAAGTCTCTTTTGAGTTTGTGGAACTTATTATTTAATCTGAGGTAGTTATGCCGAGTTATGTAATATTTATAGTTCAGTGATGATTATGAGTTGGTTATGTACCATTAACCTAACCTTTTTTAGTACACTTATTTCGTACAAGATTAATGCTATATATGCCCTTATTTTTACAGGTGCCATAGTCGCTATATGTCTTATGTAAGGACTATATAATAAGAAGTTATCTAACAAGTAGTCAATCTTGAATGCTACTTAAATGTCAGGAAACTAAATCATCTGTTATTTTTTTGTGGCATGAAATTGTATACAAGCAAATTATCTGAAGGATTGCATCTTAGATTTAATGTGCTATCCCTTAATATAACAAAAAAAAGTCCAAAATCAAGTATAATTGCAATGTCTTTTGGTAAATGGTACATAAATAAAATTGTATTTTTTAAGAAAGTTATTTCATTTTCGAATTAAATTTACTACGAATGAACTAAAATTATTATGAAGATGAGTAGTCATCCTTTTCTTTTTTTTTTCTTATAATTTGGTTAACTTTTGATATATTTACAAAACTCATGCATTCAACTTTTAGGATTTTAGAGAACTTTGCATGTATCTGTTCTGGATGGACTTAAAGAAAATGCAACATCCCATGGTTAATTATGCTATCACCGAGATAGCAAAGTTCTGCAATAATTTAAATCATTATACCAATTTTTTTGATCTTTTTCATAAATATTTTTTAGTGTATTTAATCTTTACGTTGCATAATTGGTTAAAATAATTATTCATGGTTTTAATAATATATGTTGTTTTCATTCATATATTTTCGTTTGTAGGTAGTTTCAAATAATTAAAAACATTATAACAAAATAAACTTTTTTGTCGGTTGCGTGGTATTAGAAAGTCAGGTTTTACCACTGTTATACCAGTGGAATTAGTCGTCGAACGCCGAAGCATACTTCAGTGAACCATCTACAAATAATTTGATTTGATTTTGATTTATCAATTGAAACGATACCTTTCAAACAAAACCCAGTCCATGTACAGCCCAACGTGCATAAGAGTAAGACGCAAATGCCATTTTTTCTAGAGTCCATGAACTGAATTCCGAATCTCAACTTCAAATACCTGTGATGCATGATTTTGAAGGATCTGGCCTATTTCACGTTTTGCAAGAAAAGAAATCAACAGCGCCGATGGTTTGTTCGATGAAATGCTTCAATGTATCTTGTGAGTATGCATATAAATTTTGTCATGGCTTACTCTAAACGTCAAACAATCCAAAAAGTTAATCTCGTTACTTAGACCATGAATTGTTATCTGGTATAGTTTCGTAGCCTATAAGTTTATTTTCCTTCCTAAGAGCAATTAGACCTTTTATCGTGGATTTTTTTATTTTTTATTTGTCCAATAGTGGTTGCTGTGTGGGCGGCTTCTGTTAACATCCCTTAAATTTGCTTTTCGTTCTCACAGTTAATGTATAACTTTTCTATCTCTAGTTTTGCCCTTTGAGTTTCTACTTTCTATAGGAAAATAAGAAAAACTTTGATAATGGTATATACAGTATAGAAAAGTGGTTATAGAGCTAGGATTTTAAATTGCTCCGGGCTAGGATTATACGTATAGAACTTGACGCACGGAACGAATCACAACAAATGTAATAATAATAACAATAATACATTGGTTGATTATTGATACAACTACAGTTCTTTAACAACTAAATGTACATATACTAAGAATATATATTTTGTAAATGATTCCACATGCAAATGTGTATATGCAAACAGATGTACTCCACGTATAAACAAAAATTATAAAATTCGACAATGGATTGCTACTAATTTCTCACTGTTCTTTAGATTTTCCTAATTTATGTCTATGCTTTTATTATTTTTATGAAATATATGGTAGAGACTAGAAGATTTGAATATAATCCCTTATTATTATTATATGAAATTATTACTAATCCAACCTGGGCTAGCCCAGGGTACCTTACACACAGCTCCATCCTTGGTTATCATAGTAACCTAGGTCGCATCAATCTTGGTAACATAGCAATTCAGTTCGCATTGAGCTTTGTTATCATAACAATCTTGTTCACACTAAGCTTGGTTAATATAATAACCCGAATCATGAAAAGCAAGGTTAATGTAAAACCACGTATATGTGTAACGTGGTTTTTTAGTCGGAGATATTTTAGGGTTAAATCGGGATGCATATGGAAAATAGTGGGTTGCCAACATAGTGTGGCATATTGGAAATCTCCTATCTGATCATCGTGTTGACATTATTAACCAATTTTCAAAAAAATAAAAATAAAATAAACAAATAAATAAAATAGTGGGTTGTGATGTATTTTGAGGACATAGCTGGGTGCTAAAGGAAAATAAAGGGATCCTAGTAAATCTGGCCTACTTTATGTTGTTATGAAATATGAAGTTATATTGGTATCGTTTAATAGTTCCTGAAGGTCAAATGAACCTCTAATTCCACATTGTGCTGGCTTTCCCTTGTTGCGCTACATAGGTCAAAAATCAGTGAAAGAAAAAAAAAATTGTTTGATCTGATCAAACTGTATCAGTTCATCGATTTTGGTTCGTAGCATCAACTTCAGATGCTGAATGATAGTTAAAACACATAAATCAATACGTTCTTTATCCTTAAAAGTATTACATTTATTTTCCAATCTGACATGAACAAATTCAGAATAGCACACTTTCACATATCATACAAGAATCAGAACACAACGAGGAGTTGAGTTGCTATCAACATGACCGACTTACACAATACAAGATCTACAAGACGTGAAATAAATAAATAAAAGCTTAAAGTTCCGCTTTGAACAATGTAACATGTTTCAGTCTTTCTCCAATATCCGCAACAGAACCAACTGCAGCAATGGTGGACACGATTAATGCAATCACATTGAGACACTGAAGCACCAACCATTTCCCTGATCCTCTCCCAATATTCGCTTGCTTTATATACATGGTTACAGGGAAATAAACTGTTAATGGCCAAAAGGCTATAGACCCAAGAAATCCGACTATTGCGTTGAAGAAAGGAAGCAACATAGCGATGACTGTAGTGAAGACTACAAACAAAGAGCGGAGAATGAGCTTGCTCAGAGTGAAGTTGTATGAACATGATTTGGAAAATAGTGGAATTGTGTACACTTTGTGGAAGAAGACCGAGTTTGGATATGTTTTGCAAAGGTATTCTTCATATTTTGCGTATACAGGTTGGGCATACACCTATGCAGATTGTGTACATATCTGATATTAGTTGTTTTCAAATATCAAGCAAGTCTGAATCTTTACTAAATTTCAGTAAAGCTTGTCCATCAATCAATATATGCAGAATAGTATCTAAAACCTAGTGTATCAAAGAGATATGATGTGTAGCCCAGTATAGAAAATATAACTACTGTTAAAATTAGCAGCTACCTGAAAAGCACCAACAAGATGAATAAGAACGGCTATATTGGCTATGTCGACAAGCCAGAATGGTTCATGAAATCCTGTAAGAATATTTCCAGGTGCATCATTTCCAAAAGCTGCATATCCTGCACAACCTAAGGATACATAAAATATAGTGGTGACTCCAATGCCATATAGTGATGCTTTTTTCATTGTTTTGTTCTCAGCCGGTGGAGTTCTCAGAGTATCCTTCACAAACATTAGGTTTAGTAAGAAATTCTCAATTCTCTTGTAATTTCTAACTTATATAGCATATTTCACAACTGTTGTTAAAGAATACCTGGATTTCAATTAGGAGCATAGCATAAGTATAGGCAAAAGCAATATTTCCAAGTGCTTGAAATGAATGCCATACTTTTGTCAAGGCAGGCACACCACCAACACCTCCGATCTTAACTCCTAAGAGAGTCCCGTGAAGTGAGTGATGTGATGCAAGTTTTGCAATGCTTAAAGCTAGAGCAATAAATGAGTAAGTGAATGACATTATGGCCGCTATGACTGATATTATGGTGATTTTTTCCAGATTTGGAAATTGAGAGAGAACAATTTCAGCCAAGCCAAATATGATCATGTATATGGTTCCAGATGCCCTGCAGTGTGCATTTTGACCTTTTGAATGGAAGCAGTTTGAGCGATCCACATACCTGTCTCGATTTGTAAACCAATATAATACATAAATTGTTAGTATACAAATCCGGTCAGCAATAGAGGGAAGATTCAACTTCCATTGGGTTATAATTTGATTAGATCTTCATCGCACACACATCTAGTCCTTGAAAGTACGATGATCTTTTCACTTCGTAGATTTTTTTTTTTATAAAAATAAAACCATGTTCCTTATCTGGAAACCAAAAACGATTATAGACACCCCGATCCATTGAACGTAGATTAAACTTCAAGTAGACGATAATTTAATTAGACGACTGTTTGTTGCTCAGACATATAATCAGAGGATGATCTGTATGAAGTCCAAAGGGGCCACCTAAAAAAACAAAAACCCTCTCCCATGAACTGTACAGATATGTGTTGTGTCTGTTGTGCATACTTGATTTTATGTGCTGTTATTGAATTAGCTACTTAGTTTACTGTGCTGTTATGAAATCAAGTATTACACGTACTCTTGTTGGAACCCGGTGTGATTGTTTTATTATAAGTATGTGCCACTGAAAATATTAGCCTTTTGTCCAGGACCACTTTTCTCAGTGGTTAAGCTTAAGCATTCAAAGGTGGGATTTGGGAGGTTATACATTAGAAACTTTATGTACTGCATTTTATTGTATACAACCAAATAATAATAAAAAGAGAAAAGAAAACAAAGATAAAAAGGATTATGACTTTTGTGTCTTACTCGTTTTTCATTCCAGTCCCCACACAGTTATTCTTTCAACCGTGGTTGCTGCTTTATGGCACATTACAAAATTCCAATATAGTTGTATATTTCAGTTTGGTTTATTTGCCTTTTCATTCTTCCTTTCTACTAAATCTTCAATATGATAACATTTCTTAAAAGTCCAGCACAAATGTCATAGTGATTAGATTCTCCGGTGGTAGTCTGTGAGGTCGCTTGTTCGACTTTTGCGTAGCATGATTTGAACCATTGGATATAAAGTTAGTTTGTAGTATGTTATCGACCATCTAGGATCTGTAACACGATCATGTACTACCACCTAAATACCCAATTTTTTATAAAACACATCTCATTATAAAAGCCCTTTAATATCTGGTTTCGCAATTAAATCACAAATTTCATTGGTTTTTTAATGATAATCATTATGAATATATAAAATTCAAATTCATGAAAATCACATTCCTAGCTTTTGATACATACATATACAAACATATATATATATATATATATATATATATATATATATATATATATATATATATATATATATACGTACATACATTTTTGTTTGAAAATGTAAATACATACATATATATACTTGTGTACATGCATACACACACACATATATATTTCATACATACATACGTGTATGTATATGTGTGTGTGTGTGTGTAGATGCACATATGAGACAGAAATCGGTTGCACCTCATTTCAAAGGTCAACTTTCTTTCTAAGGCATGTAATATATTGGCATTGTTGGTAATAAAAGAGAAAAAGTACTGAACATAATAAGTTTAAGATGGAGGAATGTTTTGTTATTTGGATTATTATTAGGAAATTATATATGATTTTCCCCTTTGTCAATTAACAATTTTGATTAAACACTTTCTGTACTTACAATAGCCAGCAAAACCATCTATGTCAATGACGGGTTTAAAAAAATGCAAATGAAGTCATGCTACACTCTATTTCGAATATTTTTTCCATTGGTTTTAGCTGGTTTTGTTTCAGGCATTGTCATTACTTCTGTAAGATTTTTTCTCATCAACTCTCAGCACTTGTAACCAAGCTGAGTAAGTTTAAGTTGAAGGAAAGTTTCGTTGGTCTGGGTTAATTAATAGGTAGTAATGTGATTTTCCACTTTGTCAATTTACAGTTTTTATTTCACATTCTATACTTACAATAGTCAGCAAGAGCATCCGTATCAATGATAGATAAAATGCAAATGTGTTTATGTAAATTTTTGCTTGGATTTGTTTTCCCTACCGGCTTTTGATAGATCTGTATTTAAGAAGTTGTTAGAACCCTAACTTGTAAATTTTTGCCTCATCGGTTCTAAACGGTTATAAAATCAACAAAAAATTATGTATTACAATTTTGATGGTAATTCCCAACTTTTAGGGCTGTTTCGAAGGGTTCTGTTTGTTGAATTGTAATATAGGCGTGATATAATCGAACTACAAGCACGTATCAATGACCACTAACTGAAATGATAAAGGTTAATTTTATCTACATCCACCTTATTTGTTAGTTAGTCCACCTTAATTTTTAGGAGGAGTATCAATTTTTATGGCTTGTTTAAATTCTAAAAATTGATTAGTTAATCCACTTAAACATATTTTTTTTCTTTTCTCAGGGTTCTCTTTCCTTCTTCTCTTTCCCCCTTTCTCTTGTACAGTAATTGTAACACCCCGAATTTCGGTTAATGCTAAAATTCACTAATTACAGAATAAATAATCTCAGATGTGAGAATTGGGAGAAACGGGCTGCGTCATTGCGTTCGTTTCGGAAAAATACGCGAAATAGAGTCCGAGTTTTCGAGAATCGGAGTCCGTATGGCCCAGTTATGGCCCAATGAAGTTTGCAGAAAATTCAAAGTTTAAAACAGATTTAAAATTCAGGTTCAAATTCGAAATTGGGGCCATTGGGCGCAGGCGGGGAAAATTCCCGCCTGGCTACCCAAGTCGACAGCCCTGTCGACTTGGCTAGACCAAGTCGACAGCCCTGTCGACTTGGGTGTCGACAGGGGGTGCTCGACAGGTTTAACCTGGTGCACCATTTTAGGGATTGGCTGTGTTTTTGGGCTGTTCTCTAGAAGCTTCCGAGATCTGATGGTCCTAATCTAACCTAGGGTTGATCTAAAGGCCTAAAACACTTGCCTAATCCTATAAATAAGACCCTAAGCTAGCCCTAAATGATCATAATCCTATCTCCTAACTAAACTATGCCAAAATTTTCTATGATCATGGCCTCCACCCAAAACCCTAGCCTCCATCCTCTTATGAAATTATTTCTATGAAGGCTTTCATGTTCATACAAGCATCTTTGAGTTGTTTAAGCAATCATTAGCTTGCATTCATCATCAAGTTGCAAGCTTTGTGTCCAAGGCTAGAGTTTTTGGGTAATTTGTGGCAAGGGTTTGCTTATGGGAGCTTAGTGGTGAGTTCCTATAGCTTTAATAATCAATTGTTAAATTGATTATGGTAGGATATGATAAGAGATGGCTATGTTTGTGGATAAATGTGTTTATGCAAGTTTAGTATAGTGTATGTTATGTGTTTTGCAAGTTTTATGCTATATGCAAGTTTAATGCCATGTTTTATGATGCAAAACACTATGTTGAACATTTATGCATATGTAACATGTTATGCAAACTATATGTGAGAGTATATGCAAGTTATATGTAACATGATATGCAAGTTATGCATTTGGTTTTATGCATGCTATGTAATTGGTTTTATGCATGCTAAGTATTTGGTTTTATGCATGCTAAGTATTTTGTTTTATGCATGCTAAGTATTTTGGTTTATGCATGCTAAGTGTTTGGTCATATGCAAGTTATGATGCAAGTTCATATGCAAGTTATGATGCAAGTTCATATGCAAGTTGTGATGCAAGTTCATATGCAAGTTGTGATGCAAGTTCATATGCAAGTTATGATGCAAGTTCATATGCAAGTTGGGTTTGTGGTCATATATACAAGTTGACACCTTTTAAACCCATGGTAATGCTAATGATATGCTAAGTTGAACCCATTGTGTGTATGATGAATCTTCTCTTTTGAAGTATGTCATGTTAACGTATTTACGTGGGGACGATGGGGTAAAAATTAATGAACACATAAAATTGTGTGAAGTGGGTATAATTAAACATACCGTAAAGTGGATGGACATAATTGGGAATTTACCTATTAAGTTAGGTCTACCCATATTATGGAATTGGGAATTTACCTATTGAGTTAGGTCTACCCATATTCTTAAATATTTGTAATTAATTAGGGATAATTAATACAAATTATGGGGGTGATTAATTAGGTGTAATTAATCTATTAAGACACGAGGTTGGATCATTTTGTAGCATAAGGCTGCCCGGAACCGACCGGCAAATCCAGCGGCTACAAATGATTGGCCCAATGTGAGAGGTCTTAGTCATAAACTAAATACGTGACAAGTGTAAAGACACGAGGTTAGACTCGGTTATGGTGTAAGGCTGCCCGGAACCGACCGGCATATCCAGCTGCCATAAAAGACAGTCTAATGTGAGAGGTCTTTACAAAGGTTACGATCTTAATTAATTAAGAAACACTTAACCAAATTAGCATGTAGAGGGGCATGAGGGGTTAAGTGGGTGCCTTGGGTGGCATGTAGTAACTAGTGGGGGTGCCTTGGGTGGCATAAGGAAACTAGTGGGATTGCCTTGGGTGGCAATAGAAAATACGATTAGAATACTTAACCAAAGTGGAACATGTAATTAAACATGATTAAGGGGTTAAGTAAGTGCCTTGGGTGGCATGGGAGAATCAAGTAAGTGCCTTGGGTGGCATGTGGAAATCTAGTGGGGGCCTTAAGTGGCAATTGAAATAAAATAAAATGACAAGCTTAAGTAGTAGCTTGTGGGGGCCTTAAGTGGCAATTGAAATATAATTAAATGACAAGCTTAAGTAGTAGCTTGTGGGGGCTTTAAGTGGCAATTGGAATATGATTAGATGACTTAACCAAACCTTAACATGTAAATGGGTATGATTATAAAAAGGGGTTAAGTGGGATGCACTAGATAAAATGGCAAGCTTAGGTAGTAGCTTGTGGGGGCCCATTTCAACCAATATCCCAAACGTATCTTTGTGGGCTCGACCCAGGTCGAGGACGGGACACGCATATTGGGCTTGACTATAAGAGGCCAAAACGGGGTAGCGGTGGCAACGCGAGTCCAACGGGTTTCATATGCGTGTGTGGACCCGGGCTGGTAGGTAAGACGTTGCATCGTGTAGGTATAAGCCGTGCACCATTGATAGTCAGGTTGCCACTTTGGGGAGTGATACATCCCACTGTGGGGCCAGCACGGGTATCTACGGTAGGGAGCCGATCGCTTGGGGGTAGTAGGTACACCTAGTGGAGATAGGGGCAGACGGCACCTATGTAGTCAGCTAGGGGTACACGAAACTACTATTAAAAATTACTGAGTACACCTAGTGGAGATAGGGGCAGACGGCACCTATGTAGTCAGCTAGGGGGACAAGGAACTACTGGGTAGAATTACTAAATACACTTAGTGGGATCAACCTTTAAGTAGGAATTACCCTTGGATGGGTAGAACTGGTGTGGTGCAGTGTAGGAATTACCCTTGGGTGGGTAAATCTGGGGTGGTGCAATCTAGTAATTATCCTTGGGTGGATAAATGCGTCTTTTCGGTTATCTTAGTACATCCTGTGTTTAGTTGGCTACTTAGTGTAGTCATTATCCCCAGAGGTACCGTACCTTGTTTATGTCATACCCTAATTACTTTAATGATTGTATTGTTAGGGTTATAGGACTCACTCGGACTTATGTCTGACCCCGTTGTTTCTTTATCTTTTTCCCAACCCTCAGGTTTTCAGAGTGGGCCTAGCACTAGTGGGCTTTGATCAGACTGCTTTATCTATCTTTTGGAGCTTGGACCGTGGATATAAAGCTCAGTTTATCTTTTCTATTATGGCTATTAAGTTATGTAGTGGGATTATGTACTTTTGTTTTATCAGGATGGATATTATGTACTTGACTCTTATTTATGGTTTTTGGTGTAACCAAACATGTTTTACTTTCCGCTGAAATGAAATGATGTTTTAAATTCTCAAGTATTACTTATATCTGTCTTGTTGAAATTTTTCTGTTCTATATTCACTTAAAATACTCCACCAATGTTATGGCATTCCCTTGTGAGTGACCGTAGCGGGTGTGGGGTGTTACAGCGTGGTATCAGAGCTTAAGGTTACCAGAACAGATAATTTTTTTAGAAAAACTATTTTCTAAGAGTATTTTTGAAAGGAGTATTTTCAAAAACATGACTTTTAAGAGAAAAGTTTTTGAAAGAAAAGCATAATCCCCAATAGCCATATCTTTATCTTTCAAATTCTCCGTTCTGAATCTCTTCCTCTCTCTCGTTTTGAGTTTCCCCTCCGGGTATAGGTGATCTTTCTAAGATAGTTAAGAATGGAAAACCACTTCAAGGGACTTAGACGTTAGTCGGATTAGAAGTTGGTTCAAGAAGGAGGAGGACTGGTAGGTACCTATTTGATAGACGATGGGAGGAAGGCTCAAATAGTTGTTTGGTTAATGAAGGATGAAACCTCATTGGTGGGAGGTTACGAGTGGAGAATAGGAAGAAGGGGGCTAGTAGTTATCCTTTTGGGAGGAATAGGACACCTTATTAGGATTGTCCGAAGAGGCAAGGGCAAGGTACGGAATCTCCCGGAGGGTAGTTGTATTCCCTCACGGCTAGTGTACCAGATGGGGATAGGACCGTCCAGGTTGGAATTCGGATTTTTATTATCCGATTCGAACTTTATTTGATTCTGACGCATCGAGTTCGTTTATCTCATCATCGTTAGTTGAGTCACTGCACTTAGACACCAGTTAGTAGATGATCCCTTAGTTGTTTCAAACCCAATTGGGGCTCCATGATGTGTTTAGGTTTGAAAGTTGCCATACTTAGCGTTGAGTTTCGATGGGATGCTTTTTGGACTTCACGGGCTATGGGTTAGTTTTGGGCATGGACTGGTTATCCAGTAGGGGTGCCGTTCTTGATTTTGAAGGGAGAGTTGTTAGGCTTATGACCCGCTTGGGTAACACTCTCGAGATCTCTTGTAATCCCATGGAATCTGTTATGCTAAGTTATCGCTTGACACGTTGGTCAAGAGTTTGTGATCTGTTAGAGTGGTCCGGGAATACTCGGATGTGTTGGAGGAGGTAAAGGGCTTACCTCCGGAGCGGGGGAATGACTTCCGAATATATCTGGTAGACAACGCCAAACCAGTATCTTGGCCAGGGTGCCACATGGCTCCTCGTGAGAGGAGGAAACTCCATAAGCAAGTAGGCGATTTGCTTGAGAAGGGGTTCATAAGACGAAGTATATCGGAGTGGGGTGCTCCAGTAGTTTTTGCTATGAAGGCGGATGGGTCCCTCAGACTTTGTGTAGGTTATAGGGAGTTTAACAAGATAACAAAGAAGAATAGACACCCATTGCCGAGGATTGATGATCTTTTTGATCAGTTGGTTGGCGCCTCAGTGTTTTCGCGGTGGACTCAGCCACGGAGTTCCATCAGTTGAGAGTGGCTGAGGATAGTATAGAGAAGACTACCCTTAGGACTCCGGATGATTTTTATGAGTGGCTGGTGATGCCATTTGGTTTGACGAACGCCCCCGCATACTTTATTGATTTGATGAGAAGGATGTTCAGGGAGTACCTAAATAAGTTCGTGATGGTCTTTGTAAATGACATCTTGGTCTTTTCTAGGAGCGAAATAAGTTTTCGTATGTGCTCAATAGGTTGAGCAAAGCCAGTTATGGGATAAACGGTGGTTTTGGAGCGAGACTGACAAGGACATCCAGAGTTGGACAAGGGCTTAATTATTTAGACCGTTTTTATTAGTATCATCACACGTAGGTCGTCTGAATCCGAAGGAGGTATCCCTTGGGTATTTGTCTGATATTGGTTTAGGCCTTTGGGGCTTGCACTTGGGGGATGTCAAGTTCGACTAGGATGGTCTGCGTGAGAGATGGACAATTATGATGATTCTGGATGGGGTGATATCCTGGTTTTCTCTAAAAGTGGAGAAGAGCATGCCCTGCATCTTAGGGAAGTGTTGGAGACTCTTCGAGCGCATAGTCTCAAGACAGCAAAAGTGGATGGAATTCTTAGCATCCTATGAGTTTGAGATAGCGTATACCCATGGCAAGGGTAACGTGGTAGCAGACGCCTTAAGTAGAAAAGGTTGTCCTCGAGTTCATGGTTCGTTGAACGACGGAGCTTAGAGTTTATTTCTATGTTTGACTTTAGACCTTCCGTTGACTTTGTACCCGGTTTGCTAGCCTCCTTGGAGGTTAGGCCTACTCTTTTGGGGCGTGTTGGCGGAGCACAGCGGGACGACCCACAGTTGGTTGAGTTAGTAGAGAAGCTCATGAGGAGGGGGTCGTCCAGCCATTTGAGTAGGTACACCCTAGATGGTAAGGGGTGGTTGCGTAGAGACGATAGACTTTGTGTACCGCAAGACGAGGGTTTGAGGAAGGCTATGCTTGATGATGCACATCGGTCGAAGATGACCATTCATCCCGGTGGGGACAAGATGTACCAAGACATGAAGCGAGTTTTCTTTTGGGTCGGTATGAAGAAAGATGTGGCCGAGTATGTCGCTAAATGCTTGGTGTGCTAGCAAATGAAAGCGGAGCGGAAGAAACCCGGTGGGTTGCTTCACCCATTGGAGGTTCCGCTATGGAAGTGAGATAGTGTCTCGATGGATTACCAAGATCGAGGAAGGGTAATATGGGAATTTGGGTGGTAGTAGACAGACTTACTAAGAGCGCCAATTGTATACCCGTGAAGAGTAAAGAGAACTGCTCCATGGCTAGCTTCAGTATACATTCGAGAGATTGTTAGATGGCATGGTGTACCTTCCAGTATAGTGAGCGATTGAGATCTTATCTTCACTAGAGAGTTTTGGAAGAGTTTGCAAAAGGCGGTAGGGACTCAGTTGTGTTTGAGTACCGCATATCAGCCTCAGACGGACGGCCAGACCGAGGGGGTGAATCGTATTTTAGAAGACCCTTTGAGGCTATGTATCTTAGATTTTGGAGGTATATGAGAAGAGCATCTTCCATTGGTGGAGTTGCCCGACAGACTTAGTGGTGTACATGACATATTCCACGTGTCACATTTGAGAAAGTGCCTACATGAGACCGCAGAGGCGGTAGAGCCGAGCTTGCTTAAAGAAGTAAAAGTAGAGCGTGATGTGATTATTCGACGAGCTCCTACCCGCATCCTTGGGTCAAAGATTAGGAAGTTGAGAAACAGAGAGGTTCGACTAGTCAAAGTGAAAAGGAGAGAAGGTGAGAGCAATGCTACTTGGGGGACGACAGAAGCGAAGATGCGTTCGTTATACCCATTCCTTTTTGAGGGTATGTCCTTTAAACGTCTCCTTTATTGTTTGTCTAGTGCTTATCTTATCTTTAGTATGTCCTTAGTACCTTTGACCTTTAGATAGGGTAAACCTATGGTTGAAACATGTGTTTGAGACATGTTATGTGTGATGGATGCATGTGGATGCAAGTGGTTGCTAGTGGTTGCTCGTGGATGCATATATACACACTCTAGGCACTAGATCGGCTCAATCACTTCATATTGCATATTGCATAAAATTGTGTGTAGGTAACTATATTAATGGATGTATAATGGTTGTGTTATCACATGGATGATGCATTTTGGTGAATGGTTGTGCACTCATGTAGAAATAGTATGTGTCGATAGGGATCTTTCGCATACATATTGGATGCATGACACTATCATGGTTTGCATATGTTCATACATTAGATAGGGAACATATACACACACTTTTTGCATATGCTCATACGTCATTAGAAATTGTTTTAAGGACAATGGATGCTCGTGTTTGATGGATTGAGTAGATGGTTGTCTGGATGGTAGGATATGCATTCTCCTTAGCCTAGAGATTTCGGGGACGAAATCCTTTAAGGAGGGGAGAATGTAACACCCCGAATTTCGGTTAATGCTAAAATTCACTAATTACAGAATAAATAATCTCAGATGTGAGAATTGGGGGAAACGGGCTGCGTCATTGCGTTCGTCTCGGAAAAATACGCGAAATAGAGTCCGAGTTTTCGAGAATCGGAGTCCGTATGGCCCAGTTATGGCCCAATGAAGTTTGCAGAAAATTCAAAGTTTAAAACAGATTTAAAATTCAGGTTCAAATTCGAAATTGGGGCCATTGGGCGCAGGCGGGGAAAATTCCCGCCTGGCTACCCAAGTCGACAGCCCTGTCGACTGGGCATTCGACTTGGCTAGACCAAGTCGACAGCCCTGTCGACTTGGGTGTCGACAGGGGGTGCTCGACAGGTTTAACCTGGTGCACCATTTTAGGGATTGGCTGTGTTTTTGGGCTGTTCTCTAGAAGCTTCCGAGATCTGATGGTCCTAATCTAACCTAGGGTTGATCTAAAGGCCTAAAACACTTGCCTAATCCTATAAATAAGACCCTAAGCTAGCCCTAAATGATCATAATCCTATCTCCTAACTAAACTATGCCAAAATTTTCTATGATCATGGCCTCCACCCAAAACCCTAGCCTCCATCCTCTTATGAAACTATTTCTATGAAGGCTTTCATGTTCATACAAGCATCTTTGAGTTGTTTAAGCAATCATTAGCTTGCATTCATCATCAAGTTGCAAGCTTTGTGTCCAAGGCTAGAGTTTTTGGGTAATTTGTGGCAAGGGTTTGCTTATGGGAGCTTAGTGGTGAGTTCCTATAGCTTTAATAATCAATTGTTAAATTGATTATGGTAGGATATGATAAGAGATGGCTATGTTTGTGGATAAATGTGTTTATGCAAGTTTAGTATAGTGTATGTTATGTGTTTTGCAAGTTTTATGCTATATGCAAGTTTAATGCCATGTTTTATGATGCAAAACACTATGTTGAACATTTATGCATATGTAACATGTTATGCAAACTATATGTGAGAGTATATGCAAGTTATATGTAACATGATATGCAAGTTATGCATTTGGTTTTATGCATGCTATGTAATTGGTTTTATGCATGCTATGTAATTGGTTTTATGCATGCTAAGTATTTGGTTTTATGCATGCTAAGTATTTTGTTTTATGCATGCTAAGTATTTTGGTTTATGCATGCTAAGTGTTTGGTCATATTCAAGTTATGATGCAAGTTCATATGCAAGTTATGATGCAAGTTCATATGCAAGTTGTGATGCAAGTTCATATGCAAGTTGTGATGCAAGTTCATATGCAAGTTATGATGCAAGTTCATATGCAAGTTGGGTTTGTGGTCATATATACAAGTTGACACCTTTTAAACCCATGGTAATGCTAATGATATGCTAAGTTGAACCCATTGTGTGTATGATGAATCTTCTCTTTTGAAGTATGTCATGTTAACGTATTTACGTGGGGACGATGGGGTAAAAATTAATGAACACATAAAATTGTGTGAAGTGGGTATAATTAAACATACCGTAAAGTGGATGGACATAATTGGGAATTTACCTATTAAGTTAGGTCTACCCATATTATGGAATTGGGAATTTACCTATTGAGTTAGGTCTACCCATATTCTTAAATATTTGTAATTAATTAGGGATAATTAATACAAATTATGGGGGTGATTAATTAGGTGTAATTAATCTATTAAGACACGAGGTTGGACCCTTTTGTAGCATAAGGCTGCCCGGAACCGACCGGCAAATCCAGCGGCTACAAATGATTGGCCCAATGTGAGAGGTCTTAGTCATAAACTAAATACGTGACAAGTGTAAAGACACGAGGTTAGACTCGGTTATGGTGTAAGGCTGCCCGGAACCGACCGGCATATCCAGCTGCCATAAAAGACAGTCTAATGTGAGAGGTCTTTACAAAGGTTACGATCTTAATTAATTAAGAAACACTTAACCAAATTAGCATGTAGAGGGGCATGAGGGGTTAAGTGGGTGCCTTGGGTGGCATGTAGTAACTAGTGGGGGTGCCTTGGGTGGCATAAGGAAACTAGTGGGATTGCCTTGGGTGGCAATAGAAAATACGATTAGAATACTTAACCAAAGTGGAACATGTAATTAAACATGATTAAGGGGTTAAGTAAGTGCCTTGGGTGGCATGGGAGAATCAAGTAAGTGCCTTGGGTGGCATGTGGAAATCTAGTGGGGGCCTTAAGTGGCAATTGAAATAAAATAAAATGACAAGCTTAAGTAGTAGCTTGTGGGGGCCTTAAGTGGCAATTGAAATATAATTAAATGACAAGCTTAAGTAGTAGCTTGTGGGGGCTTTAAGTGGCAATTGGAATATGATTAGATGACTTAACCAAACCTTAACATGTAAGTGGGTATGATTATAAAAAGGGGTTAAGTGGGATGCACTAGATAAAATGGCAAGCTTAGGTAGTAGCTTGTGGGGGCCCATTTCAACCAATATCCCAAACGTATCTTTGTGGGCTCGACCCAGGTCGAGGACGGGACACGCATATTGGGCTTGACTATAAGAGGCCAAAACGGGGTAGCGGTGGCAACGCGAGTCCAACGGGTTTCATATGCGTGTGTGGACCCGGGCTGGTAGGTAAGACGTTGTTGCATCGTGTAGGTATAAGCCGTGCACCATTGATAGTCAGGTTGCCACTTTGGGGAGTGATACATCCCACTGTGGGGCCAGCACGGGTATCTACGGTAGGGAGCCGATCGCTTGGGGGTAGTAGGTACACCTAGTGGAGATAGGGGCAGACGGCACCTATGTAGTCAGCTAGGGGTACACGAAACTACTATTAAAAATTACTGAGTACACCTAGTGGAGATAGGGGCAGACGACACCTATGTAGTCAGCTAGGGGGACAAGGAACTACTGGGTAGAATTACTAAATACACTTAGTGGGATCAACCTTTAAGTAGGAATTACCCTTGGGTGGGTAGAACTGGTGTGGTGCAGTGTAGGAATTACCTTTGGGTGGGTAAATCTGGGGTGGTGCAATCTAGTAATTATCCTTGGGTGGATAAATGCGTCTTTTCGGTTATCTTAGTACATCATGTGTTTAGTTGGCTACTTAGTGTAGTCATTATCCCCAGAGGTACCGTACCTTGTTTATGTCATACCCTAATTACTTTAATGATTGTATTGTTAGGGTTATAGGACTCACTCAGACTTATGTCTGACCCCGTTGTTTCTTTATCTTTTTCCCAACCCTCAGGTTTTCAGAGTGGGCCTAGCACTAGTGGGCTTTGATCAGACTGCTTTATCTATCTTTTGGAGCTTGGACCGTGGATATAAAGCTCAGTTTATCTTTTCTATTATGGCTATTAAGTTATGTAGTGGGATTATGTACTTTTGTTTTATCAGGATGGATATTATGTACTTGACTCTTATTTATGGTTTTTGGTGTAACCAAACATGTTTTACTTTCCGCTGAAATGAAATGATGTTTTAAATTCTCAAGTATTACTTATATCTGTCTTGTTGAAATTTTTCTGTTCTATATTCACTTAAAATACTCCACCAATGTTATGGCATTCCCTTGTGAGTGACCGTAGCGGGTGTGGGGTGTTACAGTAATAATGTCATGCAAAAAAATTTCTTGAAAACAGCCTAACACCCACATACAATAGTTTGCAGTTCATATAATATAAGGCTTAGTAATCAAATGAAGCTAACAAAGAATATGGCTCAAAATGCAGGCAAGTGCGTTTTTTCTTAATAGTACTTCTTTATTTCTAGTACTCAAATGCTCCGACATTCTAAAGACAGTAGAGGCTATCGAGTACTGAAACCAGGTATTTGATATGATGTGTTTAAATACCAGCAAACGCAGAACATATTATTAATTATTAATTATGGCTACAAAAGAAAGGAAGTTGAGAAAGGTGGACAAAGTAGAAGACTATGAGCTTGCATTTATGCTCTAGTATATATAGGACCCAGAACAATACGTAAATAGGAAAATGCATTCATGCATGGTTATTCTTACACTTTCTTATCCCATATGAAGCCTTGAAACTCTTCTTTCCCCTAACAAAAATGAAGCACTCGGTTGAAGAATTATGCTTAGTACCACAAGTTTTATATAAAAAAAAAGGCCAAAGCCTGTATACACCGATGTCCTCCTCTAATCTACATATATATGAAGAATTACGCTTAGTACCACAAGTTTTATAAAAAAAGGTCAAAGCCTGTAGGTTGTATACACCGATGTCCTCCTCTATCCACACACACACACACACACACACATATATATATATATATATATATATATATGAAGAATTACGCTTAGTACCGCAAGTTTTATAAATAAAAAAAAGGTCAAAGCCTGTATACACCGAGCTCCTTCTCTAATCTACGAACTTCAGCACCACCGAACATCTCGTCGCCTCTGCACCATCCGCTTCCTTACCTGACACCATTTCACCTACAACCCCATCTGGAACATAATAGGAAATGGAGGAAGAGAGCTGAGAGAAGAAGATGCTACTATGCATTGTGTGGATCAACTAATAGAAATGGTGGATAAAAAATATTTGTTTATTTTTAGTTAATCTAATATTCATTAGTTAATCCACGGTGGATCAACTAACAAATAGATTGGTGGATGAACTTAATAAATCAAATATGTGGATGAACTAAACAAATTGGTGGATACAAATAAAATTTCCCAATGATAAATGGCATGACATGTTTGATTGAGTTTTAGAGTTCATGGGTTCAAATCATGGTCTCAGACTTCGGCAGGTATGTCGGAATCCCGGCCATTTCTGTTCGATTCCGGCGGTGTTCGGGCTGGAAGTGGCCTCGAAATCCATTTAGGTCAATAGAAAAAGGGGGGAAAACTTAATAGTAGAGGCTTCGCCCCGGGGGGGGGGGGGGGGGAGGGGGTTGGGTTTAGAGAGAGAGAGTAGAAGAAAAAATGCAACCTCAAGTAGGAAGAGAGAAGCCAACATTGGGAATAAGAGAGAAGAATGTGACATTGGGAAAGTACGAAAACGCAGCAAGCAGAGGGAGAAGGCAATATTGAGAAAGTAAGAAGGCACAAGCGGAGAGGGAGGCGCAAATTGATTTCAGTTTATTTTGGAATAAGACAACAAATGGTTGTGTTATTTTCACTTTCTTTGACCAGGCTGGAACTTCAAGTTTTTAGGATATTTTTGGTTGTTTAGAAACCATGAGCTAAAAATATAAATTAGTATTATAATAAAATAAACCATATTCTATGATTATTTAACAGCGAATTATGATAAAATAATTTGTATTAAACTCATGTGAAGCTTTAATTTAGTTTTTTATATTAAAGTTCAAGTTGTTTACATGACGATATATTTATATTAAAGAAAATAACGGAATTTACAAAACATAACTAAGGTGGAACTTCTGTAACGAAACCGCAATATCTAAATTTCTCAATAGCAGGAGCGGAAATGTAAAACGGTTTTTCGAGCCTCGGTTCAAACGTATAAACTAAAAGGAATCTATCAAACATGTGTTAGTCAGGCATAACCATTAACCACTATGGATAAACTAAAAAATCTATCAAATATGTTGGTCAGGTGTACGTAACGACACTTCACATAAATTAATCAATATATCTGTGATAACAACGAACAAAATGGGTAATCGCGAAACTCTTATAATTGTTCTACAAAACTGTCAAGCAATCTTAAAAGAACCTTCCTATACAAACCGAATTGGGTATTCTATATGTGGTAGAAATCAGGGATTTTTGTGTAGTGCCTATTGATTTCTCCGGTCTACAAATATTCAATTCAGTAAGAGTGCGTTTGCGCATAACAGGACATTTAAGCGGGATATTTAAACGGAACATTTAACGGAGTATGAGGTTAAATGGGGCATGCATCTGCGGCTTTAAATGAGACATTTAAGCAGAGTATTTTATTTTGTGATTTTAATTTAATTGATGTATAGCTAATTTATTATTTGTTTGTTGTGTAATATACATTTAATGGCGGCAAATAAAACACAGTAGGATAAGCTCAATATTTTATTCAATCATAACTAAAAAAGTTATACTTAAATATCATATCCAACAAAAGGGGGCTGGTGGCAACGACTTCGCTAATGACGTTCAAGCTGGCTGATCAGGTAACTGAGATTTTGAGGCAGCGCTCGCGTCCGATACAATAGACTTTATTGATGGTTGAATTTGAATTTAAATGACAACGGTAAAAATCTGTTAGCAAACGGTTAGAATCGTTCGAACTTCTAAAATAAGTATCATCAGATAACGATTTTTGAAAGATAACTATTCATTCATGCCTTGAAGCAATTAATTTTATATGACCGAGAACATAATATGTGTTTAGTTTGATTAAGCATAGTATTTAGGGAAGAACTAAAAAAAATTATCCATTGACGTCGAAGACTTAATTTTTTTTCCTTGTAAGAAAAGTAACCAAAATGGCCAGTTTCCGCGTTTGACGCGTCGGACGCGCATCAAACATGGAAACTGACCAGCTTGGACATGCAAAGTTTAGATTTATTATATTCAAAAATGTAAAACACATTGGTTTTACTGATTCATGGGTTCCCACCTATATAAGTTTAGCCTTATTATATTAAAATTTGCAGAAATGATAATAGGTTCTTTGAATGGCTTAGTACAAATTACTTTTTTCTTTACAAAGCAAAAATTAAAATTTTTGTATGAATGGATAAAAAATTTAACTTTCAAAAGTTCCGCTTTAACTAGATTTGAAATCATTTTTTGCCTTTTGCTTAACAAAAGTGGCTTTGGTTGATGAGAAAGATTGAAAAAAAAGTTTAAAATAAAACAAAGTATATTTTTTCTTTTCCAAGTATTCAATTTTAAATTTTAAAATTCGAAATTGCAAATTTTCTGAATTTAAAATTCCAAATTCAGATTCAAATTTCACAATTCAAAGATCAAATGTTCGAGTTCTACAATTAGAACTCAAAATTTAAATTTTCAAAATTCAAATTGTCAAAATTAAATACTCAAAATCTCAATTTTCAAATTCCATATTGATCCCCTTTTTTTCTTGTAAGTCAAAAGTTTAACCGATTAAACTTTTTGACTTTTCAAAGCAAAGGAATTTTTGAAATAAGCAAAAGCCCTTGCCCCTTTGTTTTCCAAGAGGGCACAAAGCTACTGGCCATTCCTAGTAAAACAGTAAAAGGATGGGAAAACCAGTGTGGTTTGCCTATGGAACCATTAATAAAGACTTTGAATTAAAATTATTAAGTTTTAACATGTTTTCTTGTCACAACTTACATATTTATCGGCATGATCATGCCGTACATATTAGATTATTCGACATGAATATAACCTATCATTTAGTGTTCCACAAAAAACATGGTTATTGTGTTACAAACTATACATTAAGTAATAGAATATAAAATAGGCAATAAATCTGAAGAAATACTCACATCATGCTTGTTGAGGCAACAATAATATATCCAATCATGGCACCCCATAGCATTGCATACTGTGCTAAGGCACAAATTATAACATCTCTAGGCCCTAAAATAAACAACATGATTTAAGACAACCAATGTAACTTTATCAATGAAAATACAATATACAACAGCTAAAATACTATAAGATATATCATTAATCAGAGGCAGCAACAATATATTTAATCATAGCACCCCATAGCAATGCATACTGTACTGACAAACAAATTATAACATCTCCACCTAAAATAGACAAGATGATAAAGGCAACCAATATAACTTTATAAGTGAACATACAATATACAACAGCTAAAGGACTATATGAAATATCATTAACCAGAGGCCAACTATTTATCATAAGTTCAATTGATAAAGTAAATAATGATATATTTATATTCATATAGATTTAGTTATACTAATTGTCTGATTAAGCTTATGCTTTTTCAAGCCAAATACATGTGGAATTGGATGAGCTGATGCAGTTGAAAGGTTAAATACCCATGAATTTCACCTAGCTTTTATATTTTTGGATAATCGTCTTAAAACCAACTGACTACTTACAATTCAATTTTCCTAAGTCCTGTTATTTTACTTTTTAGATTTGTTATTATTTTCAGTGTCATTTACATCAGCTTGTGACGGTTTTTGCACTGTTTTATGGTGTGTTCCAATTTACATTTTTGATATTTATGTGGCCATCCATTGATTTCTTTTACACAAACAATGAAACTACTTAGCTTTGGACAATGATTAAAAGTTATGTATACCTAGGCTAGATCTGACAACATCCATGTAAGTATGGTTTCTTTTTCCTTTAACAGGATCAGGAGTTCTGTAGCAATCACAAAGCAAGACAGCGGTGTAATAAGTAACATAGGCACAAGCAATAAGTGCTGCAGGACCGATAATCCATCCCAACTGAGCAACGCTCCAAGGCAAGGCTAAGACTCCGGATCCAATGACTGCTGTTATTGCATGTGTCGTTGCTGTCCAGACGGTTCCTTCAAAATGTAAGCATGTAGTCATTATCTAATTAACCATATAATGGTACGTGGACCCATCCCTTATTTCATATACTAACATCATAAAGCCCAGGGACATCACTTCTTAATAAATAAACACTTTTTTAATTTGTATTCATTTCATCTTCCACATTAAAATGCTTACTATGATTACAAGTAGCTGGTTGCTGATGAAAGAATGCATTGACTTTAACAAAAGTATTGATTGTAGAATTTATAAAGGTGAAAAGACAATGCCTTCTTCAGGTCACTGGGAAGTAGTGATGCAGGGAGATTATCGTGCAACATATGAAAATGGTGTCATGTTCTTTATGCTAAAAAATGATCATTGTCTTAAAAGCTGGGCAAATGCGTCTGTGCATGTGTGTTTGTGTGTGTATATATAAATTTGACACAAAATTTGAGACAATAAATATGGATCATTAGATTTTTTTGGTCTTGATATGGAAAGTGGAAATTAAGTGATAATTCAATGATTGAGATTTATTGTGTCAATTAGTTATTGTGTTCAATTTGTGATCCAATAGAACTTCCACACACACACACACATACATACACGTGTGCGCGCTTACACACACATACATATACATATATTTGTGTGTGTGAGACATGGTTTGAAAACCACAACCATATATAAAATTAACCAAGATTCAAATTTCAAACTCAAATAATAAGATAAATGAAGAAGTGTGATAAGATCTAACAGTGTGTAGACCACCACCATTACCATTTGCAAATTGTTCAATTTGATAGTGGTCCTTTAACGAACATTTTTTGTATGCTATCTCCAACTGTTGTGGAAAAAGTTCGCACGAATAACTTTTATATTCTTCCTTTGGAGCATAATAGGGTTGTCCAGCTCACAACAGATTCTTTGATTCATGTTGTTTATTTTTCTAATTCAGCTAGTCCAATTTTTGATTTGATATTTTTCTTGGATTAGTTCACAAATTTGATGCAGGGAAAATATTAGGTGGAATATTTGGAGTATGAACTTTGTTGTCAAGATAAATTTGTTAATACTGTTTCTAACTGCTTTTAAGGGGTTAAGTTACATAATACTCGGAATGTTGTGCTCTAGACGGTTTGAGAATATGGTAAAAATATAGTTCTGAAACTTAATATCATACAGACTAATCTGAAATCAAAACACCAGTCAAGTGCTAAAACCATCTCTTGTGGTGATGATTTGGAATTCAGCTCGAGTTTGTCGAACAATATAATTGAAAGTTGAAACAGTTCCAAATTTATATGAAAAACATTCAGTCCTAAATGAATATTCGAAAACCATATAAATGGAATTAAAAATAATAATAATGATTTATATACTTATAACAGGTGTCTGAAACCTATTTGGCACTTAAAAGAGTTCCTGTAACCCACTTATTGCGCTGAAAAGGTTTTTTGAACTCATTTAGCACTAAAAGTTGAAACCCTGTAATATCTAACATTTTCATATAGAAAATCATTCCAAAGTGAGCCACTATAGTTTTCTAAGCTTTTTTGAGCTCTCGTCATGTGCTCAAATCTCTTGGGGGAAGATGCTCTAAGAGATCTTCAATGCGATTTACACGTTAAGTTGCAAAATTGTTGTGTGTGTAATGTAACTAGACATTTATAGAGTAAACATATTTCAAACAATTATTATTCAAAAGAAAGACGATGTCAATTAAAAATGTCTGCTAATACAACATGTCAGTGAGTAAGATCAAGGCACTGACCATGGATCTTACAAGGATACAACGATTTTACAAGCGTCTGTTCCGGTTCAGGAATGATTAAGTTAATGTTTCTACACAAAAACCTTACTATACGTTATGTTAAATGGATCACTGACTTTGGTATCAGGCTGGAACTGATTGGAGCACCAAAACCCAGGCTGATCTTTTGCTTTATAAATCATTTGAAAGCTTATGGAATGCATCGATCAACCATGTTGCTGGTGAACATTACACATAAAACTAAAAGATAGAAATATCGCACTTCAAAAGCAGTAGATGATTGACTCAAGCTGATATCGTACTTCAAAAGCTGGGTGTTTAACTTAACTGCCTTTATTATTTTTTTCTTCCTTTTCAGCTATTTAATTCGAGAAAGTATGAACTTGTTGCTTCTGAAACACAACTGAAAATTGCTAGTTTATGTGCCAGCAGGAAAAATTGTAATAGATATCAACTTAGAATTAGGCATGCATGAAAATAATAAAATTCACCTGTTCTAATGTGGCCATCATCTTCAACCATTTCCATATTCTAAGTTTGTTTTTTGACTCAATACAGTGACTACAGCTGTGTGATGTAGCCTCTGTGTGTAAGCCTATTTATAAGGTATCTCCAGTGGTTTTTTGTTAATGGTAAGAGTACATAAGCCAACACGATGTGCGTGCAGAAGGCAATTCATTTTCTTACGTAACCTCACACTAATTGAAATATAATAGTTCAAATTTATTCTATTAGACTTAGTGCCGTTATGATAATGGTATATCAGTGCTATCGGTAAATTATTGATAAATTACCATTGTTAGTGGTAATGGAATGGTAAAATCAACGATGATGGTGAATATACCAATCATATCAATAATGCCCTTTTCACTATTTAAATTAGTCCAAGGCATACACTTTTGGATGTTTATCATGTTTTAAAAAGGCGTTTGTAAGTATTGTTTACATTGTTTTGCTTTTAGTTTTATTATGTTCAAAATGTGAAGATTAACAAAGTTATTATTTCATATTCTTGTAAATAATCTGTGATGAATTAAGAATAATTTAGATGTCAATTAAGATAAGTTAATTGATATAAATATTAATGAAGTTAGAATCAGAAATTAAGTTATTTTTGTTATTAATGTAATCGAAATTTCAATGTAATGAAATTTGAATGTTTTATGAATCAATAAAATTATCATTATCTATCAACAATTTACCACTTTATCGATATATCAATAACTATTTTATCTAGTAATAAACATCAGCATCTATTTTTGACCCATCAACATCGGTAGGGTAACTATCTTACGACTATCGGTGGCGGTTAACGTTGCTGTCACAGTCATGGACTTGTTCTGTTTTTCAGAATTTACATCTGATGTTATCAAAATCTTGCCATAATTAAACGATGGTTCAGTGCAAGTTAAAAATAGGTGCAATACGATGAGTGACTTCATTCATAATAACATATGCATGCGTAGTTTACTTTATAAATAATCAAATTAATTCGCACTAAATAATAGAATCATGGTTATTTATCATTAATAACGTACTAAATCGCTGGTGATATCGCTATGGTTGATGTATTACTTCAGATGTTGTATACCATCATAAACTGTTACGTCACAAGAACAATTGCAGTTACATGGTTGAAGATAATAACGCTGACGACGACAGCAGTACAACATTAGTTCAAAGTATGGTTGCAAGGAAAAAATAGTCTATGCAGGAGGGATAACGACTCATCTCCACATCCATTTGTTCAAGAGTTGCAGGCTGTTGCGTATTCAAATAACAGAAATGGCGAAGAGTAGTCAGCTTCTATAGTGCAGAAGTAATAAACTCCAGTACTGCGGGTTAGAGCAACTTCCGAGTCTGACTATCTTTATCGATCCTAAATGATCAATCTTCTTGGCGCTGTCACGTTTTTTGGCCTTTAACAACAGTATTGTTTGCTTGATTCCTCCCTAACCTTAAAAATGGAAATTATTCTTGTTGCGAAATTCGGATTCAATACCAAATTCTAAACCCAAATTTACAATCATGGTGGTTGACCAGATTGATGATAATCCGTCGTAATATCTCAATCATTAAAACAACAAATAATCAATTCAAATAGCAGTCTCAATTACAAACAATCAAGAGTAAGCAATAACAATAAAATAAAGTAAATACAAGATTTATAGCGGTTCCGCTAATAATTTGTTAGCGCACATCCACTTTGAAAGAAATTTTATTAGCATGATTAGAAGAGTACAAGAAATTGAAACAATAATCACTCAATATTCAATCAAGAATATGATTTTGTGAAGATTAAAATTAAAAAAAATTAAAGCTAAGGTTAAAACTCTAATTTCCTTTTAGAAAAATCCATAAGTTAAGAGATATGTCTCTTTGAATCTGAAAATAACTCATATAAGAAGTATTTTCGTCATGATAAAATTACCAATTTTGCTCATTGAAGCCTTCACATATGTCTAACAGCAACCTAGACAAAAATGTCGATTTTCATCAGCTCAGGCGTCTGATTCTGTTTACCAAACGTTCGACGAATTAATCAGATTTCAAAGAACCAGACGTCTGGCCAGGTGCTAAACATCCGACCCAGGTCTCGAGTATTAGCACACCAGACAACCAGACGTCTGACCCAAAACACTAGACATCTGACCAAATTTTCGGGAAACATTCTGCAAATTACCAAACGTCTGACTCTCCTTGTTAGACATTTGACTCAGCTTTCAAGAAGCCCCCTTGCTTTAGCTCAGACGTATGGGCAGATGTACTATATGTTTGAAGCAAGGCTTTGATTTTTAGTTTGCTTCCTAAACCTGCTAGCTTCGACTCACCATATCTTGAGCATTCATGCTTCGATTCCTAAACCATTTTCGCTGATACCAAATTATTCTCAAATATTTCAGTTCGTTGTATAATGTTGTCAACATTTAACAAATACTACTTCTTCCAACTCTACATTTTTTGTGTGTTTTGCTTTGTATATCTTGTTTTTTAACATAAGTTTAACAAATACACAGTTTGAAGTGTCGACACATAGTTTTCTTTTTCTTTTTTCGTGTGGAACCTAAGACTTCACTCAAGACATAGCTTGTTTGTCTTAGTAAACCCCACGGGTGGTGTATACCTCGATTTTCAGCGTTTTCACACCACCAAGATAGTCATCCTAGAAATTGGCAGAGGCGACCCTCGAGCCTGAGACCTGTGTCTCATCCTAATTCGCCCGCCTCTAATCAACTGAGCTAGGAGTGTCGGGTGTCGATGCATATATTTATTAATTTTACCACGAAAAAGTGCAAAATATATTAATATTGGATTCAACTGCTCTAAATTTCTTGTATATAAGGTCACAAGCTGCTAAAACATAAATATCGAACATATTGTTTTAGAGTGTGTAACATACATATAATTAGTTATAAAGCACAATGGACACTAGGAATCAGAGTCAATAAATTGTTTATTTTTCTAAACATAATCCAAAATAAATTAAATACCAGTGAAATTTCATTTGAACATAGAAATATTGCTTGAATCCAAAGAATAAGGATGCATATGAGCTCTAATAAAGTAAATTTTGTGCCATTTGATTGCTTCTACCATTGTTTTGAAGATCTGATGACTAGTCTGAACTATGATGGTCCAAGATTGTAGATTTTGGTGATTCGATCCGTTGAATCATTTGAACCGCAAAAACTGTACTTTCTAACTTTTTTGGTGTGAGTGTAAAATCATATTAAAATCCGGATTGAAGTGAGAAACAAATACAGGATAATTAAAAAGTTGCATTACAAACAAAAATGGACCAAGTGTTTTTCTCAGTTGGAAAAATGGATCTTCTTGAGAAAGTTTAAGTCATACATGGGTTGTGCAGTGTGGTAAGAAGCTCCAAGTGTTTCTTTATGTATATATACATGTAGGGGTGAGAGTTTAGTTGGTTCGGTTGGTTAGTCTGGTAAACTAAAGTATAACCAATTTAAATAAAGACCAAACCAAATCAACAAAAACAAGTTTGGTTGGTTCGGTTAGTTCTGTTATTTAACCAAACTAAAAATGATTCACATTTTATTTTCAAAATATACACCGCAATTTTAAGTAACGCCTAGATATATGATTAAACTAAAGTATTCTTATTGAATATCCCTACTCTTTCCAATAATAATTCTGACAAATGTATCTATATAATAAATTTCCCTTGGTTTTGCTGATTAGGACAAACTCAGAGACAAAGAAAGGACCAGATACAAGGATGGAAGACGAAGAAAGGTCTGATTTACAGTTGAAGTTACGTTAAGAATTGATGTACACTCTTCCGCACGTTCTATTTCACAATTTAAATGTGTTTATTCCTGAACTCCCCTGCATTCTGCCTCTTACCTTTCTTCTTTGAAGACTTTCTCTCTCTTTAATACCATGGCAAAACTATCTTCACATCCCATCAACACAAGATCGCAATTTATAGAATTAGTATTCGTCTTAATTAATATTAGATCCGGACTATTAAAGATTATAATTGCTTATTTTTATTTGATTTGTTGCATTTTTTTACATTCTGTCTTCAATTCCTCCATGATCTTCGTCAAATATGTTTATTCCTGAACTCCCCTGCATTCTTCCTCTTGCCTTTCTTCTTTGAAGACTTTCTCTCACTCTTTAATACCATGGCAAAACTATTAAAGATTATAATTGCTTATTTTTATTTGATTTGTTGCATTTTTTTACATTCTGTCTTCAATTCCTCCATGATCTTCGTCAAATATGTTTCTAGAATGTTATGCTCGTTTATTAGCTAGTAATCAATGTTGGTTCACCAAATTTGAATTTTGAGAGGATTTCCACCAGCTTTACTTTTTTTTTCTTTTTTCACTTTTATACTACTAACGATGATTACGTTTTCTTTTTCAGTCAAACATTCTAAGTTGCTATTTGATTTATTTGATGTTAAACGTCACTTGTATCTCAAGTTAGTAGATCAACGTATGCCGACTATATATTATATGAAAAACATGCATGGTATGATTATGGATTCGTTCGCATGTAACGGGAACATGTGTACATTGTAACGGAGTATTTAAGTAAGGCATTTAAACGGAGTTGGAAGTTAAACGAGGTGTTCATTTGCGTCTTCGAATGAGACATTTAAACAAAGTATTTTAATTTGTGATTTTTTTTTATTTTTATTTTTTTTGCAAGGCAAGCAGAGTTTTCTAGAGGACCCTTACCTCATTTTATTAAAACAAAAGAAGTACAAAAGCTTGGACTATAAATGAAAAACAAGCCATTTATGATAAACTAAAGGTAATTTTTATTATAATCCACGGTTTTAATAAGTTAGTCCACCATTCTACTTTAATAAGTTAATCCACGAGTGGATTAACTTAAATATATTTTTTCCCTTCCAATTATGATATCTAATTTCATTACAGATATCTAACAGTACATACAGGGAAAATGTATTCTCAAAACTGAATCAATGGGTAAACATGCTTTATAAATATGAATAGGAAATAAGAATGCAAATTTTTGATCTTCAAACATAAAATCAGACTATTGATATAAATTATGTACTACATATGTAGACTTTAATAAATCAGGTGGTACTATGGAGATGATAAAATCACAAATCTTTGTATCAATGTTCGGATCTTTATTGTTATTTTTATGTGTTCTCTTGCTCAACAATAACGAATGAACAGTCCGCATATGTGATGCAATTGAAAGTATTGTTTGAGTCTGGTAGCAGACCCAAATTTCACATATTGATTTCACTTTTACTTTTCTCTGTCAGTGGTGGAATGCCTATTGGATACTTGGATAAAAGTTGATGTCAATTTTGTAGCTTATGCCTGAAGAGTATATATGACAGATTTCTAATATTCACAATCAAGATTTTCATCATTAACTCAACTTTATTTTTTGTACAATTAATCAGCTTCAAACAAAAAATAAACAAACTGCTTATGGTTATTACGTTGAATTACTCTACTTAAACTTGGATTTAGATTGTAGGATTTCAGAAACAAGAATACGACGCAAAACGTAGAGAAGAATACTAAGAAGAAAGAAAATTAGATACATTTTTTTTAAGTGGATACACTGATTAAAATTTAAATTTCAGTAAAAGTCAACGATCCTATAAAATAGGGTGGATTAACTTATTAAAATTGTGGATTAGAATAAAAATTACCTAAACTAAAATATCATTATAAGATGTACAAAATTTAGTTTGTCTTGATATAACTTTCCTACGTATGTCTTGCATACTGGCATATGTCACTTCACTTCTCGTCCTAGATTTGCTTTCAGAAGTTCTTGCATTTCTTTCCTTCCGTACCTCTTGGATAACTACCTTCAAACTAATTAACAGAGCCTTGAGCCTTTCCATCTTTCCATCTTGTGCCCAGAAAATTTGAAAACCATTCTTCAGGTGAGACTTTGTTGGGGATATGGTAACCTCCCTCTTTCAAGACAGTAGCCCAGATAAGGTAGACAAACTTGCAATGGAAAAACAAGTGCAAATTCGTTTCCACCTCAGTTTGACATAGGCTGCAAGCAGTACTAATATTCATTCCCATTCTAAAAGGTTTGCTTTTGGTCAGCAAGGCATTTTTTAGGACTCTCCAAAGAAGTAAGTTTTGTCTTTGATTTCTGAAGTATCCCACACTCTCTTGGCCCAAGGATCTTTATGTGATCTACCTTCCAGAGTCATAATCTTGTACACAACACAAATGGAATGCTCGCGCGGAGGGTTACCCCAATATAGCTGGTCATTATCTTTATATTGAACATGTGTTCGTTGTAGATGATTGCATAGTTCTCGAAATTTCTGGTCGCTTGTATGGGGCAAGAGAGGATTACCATGAGATATATACGCTGTAGCTCTTACATTCGGCGGAATGCCAGTTTGCATCTTTTCATTGTGAGTTAGCAGGTCGCTAAGAAAGCATCCCGTTGTAGACCAAGGCGCTGTCCAGAAAGGGGCGGTAGAAAGTGGCGAAATAACAATAAGCATGTGCTGTTTCAGTTTATCACGGGTTGAAAGAATGCCCCTCCAAACCCAACTTCGGTTTTGTTTCAATTTGGCATTCCAGAAATCCGTAGAATGCAAGTAGTGTTTAAGGCACCATCAGGTCCATATGTTCATTCTAAACATGAAGTGGTTGCAGGCTTTCATTATCATGAACATGAGTTTTTTGGCAATATTAAAATTTTGAAGTAATAAACTTGCATGGGAAAGATGATGGATTTGACTATAGTGGTTCCACCAGCGCTAGTGAGGAATTTGTTATACAACATGTTCATTCTGCTAGTTATCTTTTCAAAAAGCTTGAGGCAGCGCGTAGTCTGGATTCTAGTGGAAGTAAGAGGCACGCCTAAATAGTTGATTCCTGGGTTCTCAAGTGGAAGACCAAAATCTGAAGCAAGCTCAAGTTTTAAAATGAGTAGCGAAAGCGTTGGATATTGTGATAAAAAGCGGAGTTCCTGCGTAGAAAGTTGAAGAGCTTGTTGGCTTCAAGTTTATGAGCGTTGGAGAGCTTGTCGGTCAGTTGGTGTTCCTGCATAGAAAGTTTGAGTCTAGAGGATTATGAAGTGATTTTGTGATTTTTATTAAATTGTTGTTTAGTTAATTGATAATTTATCTAATAGTGTAATGCATGTTTAGTAATTGCAAAATAAAATTGATATTTCATTTAGTCACAAGAACACAATTTTTTACTCAATTACCCACTAACCAAATGGACTACAAAACAAACTAAACAAACAATTTACAATAAACCGTAGATATACTACTACTAAGTACCGTGGAATCTTCTCAACAAATAACTAAGATACTCCGTTAGATCAATATTAGAAAGCGTCTGTATCACAACCAAGACCACAAGACCATTGCGCTATAAGCTTCCATCTTTGGTCGTCGGTAATACTAGGTCAGTAATACTGGATAGAATAGAATAACATCGATCTACCATCTAAGTGAAATGGTTTGTTAGAACAAAAAACTATGATCTGCTATAAGTCGTGGCCCTATTGGAGGATGGATGTCTAGGCTGGCTCATAAGACATCATCGGTCATCCAATCGATATGTAGAGATGCATCAGTAGCAGTAAAAGGTAGAGGCTAAGTCAAGGCTTGGGTATCTGATACTGGCAAGTGCCCATTTCTATGCGTCTATCAAACATCTCGTCTAGCTCTCTAAATTTAAGAGGTGCATTTTGTCTAAACCTCTGGTACTTTCGTATAGTACCGTTCCACCAATCATCTGATCGTCAATCATCTTCATCATTTCACTCACCTTCCGAAAGCTATAACAAGTTGTCTCATGCTCTCCAAAGATGCTTCAGATTTTCCCACTTATTCATCATTTATGTTCCCGTCCAGTTATCATTAAATTTCAGTGTTTTACCAGCTAAATATGGCCAGTTGCTTCCCCTTAGGCCTATGTTATTGACGTAGACATCAATAAATATTGCCGTGCATTCATTTGTCTAGTTCGAGATAGGCATGGACGAAGTAACAACAGTGGCAGAATCAGATGAGGGTCGTAGCACTGAAAAGACAAAATATCAAACTATTTAGGGAAATAAAAATAATATTGCAGAGAACTATAAAATAAACATAACTTTTAAAGAAATTTAATTGAAAAAAATAGCGGAAAAATTTGAGAAGATGGGAAGAGATAATGGTGGTTTGGGTTTGAGGAGGGAGAGGGACGGGGGAAGGGAATAAATAGAACACCGGATATAATTCTATCTGTTGGCATCCTAGCCGAAATGACCAAGTTGATTTATCGACGCGTCGAATGCATTGGATGCGTCGACAAAAGAACCTGCCAGACGACCGACACCTAAGCTTCATTTTTAGTTCATAGAATTGTATGGCTTTATTTCCTGTTAATAGAGTTGTACTTTGTTTTAAATAAAAATGGCGCTTCTTTGTTTGTATGCTTCATGGCTAGTATTCGGTACATAGAAACGATGAGATTTATGATATTAAATCATATATATATATATATATATATCAGACTATGTGTGCTAGTCATGAAAGCATCTGGGTGAAGGAGAAAATGATTCGTGAATCCAAGTTAAGAGAAGGAAGATATAGTTGAAAAAAGCCAAGAATTGCTGAGTTGCAGCAGCTCACACGTCTAGGGGTGAAACCAGGCGTCTGAGCATAGTTTTGGTTTAACAACCCAGATTTTTAACTGTTAAGTTTGAACATTTAAATTTGGTTTTAAATGTTGAATTGGAATTATAAAAGGATTTATTAATTAAACGAAGTTGAACATATAATTTATATTTAAATTAATAACGAGCTCGTAACATCGTGGTAGTTCGTAATATTATGTTTTGAACTTTAATTGAGTATACAGAATTCAATATAAGTCGGAATTCTTTGAAATAAGAATCGTCTGAATCTATTTAATTATAATTTCTAATGAAAGAGAAAAATGGAAATATCATAATATAGATTTTGAGTTATGTCTAAATCAAATTTTCAGAGAGTCGCTATGGAGTCATTTATAAACCATATCGACTAATTATATAAATTTAATTTGATTTGAAAGGAATTTGTACGTAACTTGAGATAACGATCGAATTAAAACGCGAAACTAATTCAGTTGGATTCGTATTGACGTTTAGAGTCAAGATATGTATATAGTTCGTTATTTTGGGAGATCAGATATTTTAGTGTCCAAAATAACGCATTTTACGTATAAAATATCATTTCGGGATAAAAGTCTAGGAATGCGACGAAACTTGGATTCGTATTAGTAAGTTATTATTGGATTTTTGATTTTCGTACCAATCAGACTTACTGTTTGAACGTGCGAGTGGTAAACACAGATTTTTATTTAATCGTTTTATTGATTTAATATGGAATTTGAGAATAACCAATTTTCAAACGAACTCGGATTTCAACGAAACTAGTTTAATTAAATCCGTAGTGATTAATTATAATAAGATTTCAAGTTTCAAGTCAATTGGATTTATTCTGTGATCGTGCAATTTAAACACGTATCAGTTCACGTTGTGAAATTACAAAGGAATTTTTACAAATGATCTCGAAACTTGACGAAACCAATTCCATCATGTTCGGAATAACCAATAATGCTGGGATTACAATTTTATTGCGATCGAAGGTCATATGTGGTGGTTTTTACGTTTACTTCATGCGTAAGTTTCATAAAATAATATAATAATAATTTATCTCCCTCATAAATATCACCAAGCCAAACCTATTCTCAGTCAAACGGTTTTCCGTGGTCAACTGTAAATGCCGCCTCAACCCTTAATAATGAACGACTAGAACATCCCGATCTTTCTTCTCGAGTATCTCGAAATTGGATCACCTATCCAAGAAACGTTTAACCACAAAAGTATAAAGCTCAGTGAGCGCTATTAGATGGACGGTGGCGATCTGATATGGTTCATCGTGGTGGCCGGATCAAGGCCGTAAAGCGCTGGCGTTTGAGGAGGTTTTGGCAGGGAACGGGGAGGCCAGGCATAGCGGCGTTTGGGTCGTGAGTAGAGGAAGCTCAGACGCTCCCGTGGGTGGTCACCGATCGAGTTCTGATGGTCTGAGAATGGTGCGGCGCGGCAGTAAGGGATATTGTGCATGTTGAAGGCAGCAGATGGAAATTACTTCAAGCGAAAAAGGAGTCAGCATGTTATCTCGTTAGCAAAGTAATTAAATGTTAATTAATATATGATTAAGGAAAGTTAATTATTTTAATTAAAAGCCATGAACTTATATTATTTGTAACTTGTGCATATGTTGACAGAATTGAATGAAACAAGCTACGTTTGAACCATATTGACGAACACAACATTCTTGAACTGATTTGGACAAAACTGGAGATAGCTGAAATTTTTAGTTAAATTAAACGCCTGTTTAATTTAACTGAAATTGAATCGTGTCCGTGATAAATGGAATCAAAGTGAGTATAACTCACTTAGTTTGACCCACTTATATTTCGTATAAGTCGGGATATTTATTTGTGTGCTATATTTGATGATTTTTTGATGTATGCTGAACATATTTATATATTGGATGAATTGGTTAAATTAAACGTTGTTTAATTTAATTGAAATAAATCGTTATTTCAACGATTATTTCCAAATGAGGTAACTTACCTTGTTGGTCACGTTTATAGTAATATAAACGTATTAAAATAAAAGGTGGATGCTTGAATTGTTGTTACTGACTGATTATTGAAATCATATCTGAATATTGAATTAGATGATATTATTTTGAGGTAACCTATTTCTGATGTACGGAAAAACGGGTTGGAGGGATCTAACTGGATTCCTGAAATATATTGAATATTACTTACTTTCATGTGAACTATTTAACCAATATGATTAAATGATTAATTTGGTTGTTGATTGTTAAATTAAAATTCAACGTTTGTTATGTTATTGACCAATGTGTAGTTTTGGTTGAGTAATTGGCATCAGATGACCTAAAAATCCATCTTTTTATAAATATTGATTTAGCGTCAGGTGAATTGAAAGGAAATAAAGTTATAAAAATTATTTTTTATAAATAAAGATAGATTTTGAAATCTATTTTATATAAATTATTGAATAAAAGTTTTATTTAAAAAACAATATTTATTTAATTTTATAAGTAATTATAGAATGATTTATAAAGCAAATTCTTATGTTAATAAGATTTATAAGCAAGTGAGCAGAAATTAACCTCAGGGTTAAGAGTTGGATTAATTGTTTCCAAGAGACAATTAAATAAGATTATTTAAATTAATTATATTGTTAATTAATTTAAAGGAAGGACTAGTTGGAATTGGTTAACGAGTTAACTATGGTTTGAGTTGACTTAGTCAACCGCTTTAACTAGAATTGATTATTAAATTAGTTTGTTATCAATTAATTTAATCGAAATAGTTTTTGACAATAGTTGTTGGAACTTAATACGATTTCTCAAACGATTGAACAATCTTTTAATTAGTTGGTTTTAAAGAAAATTATTTAATGAAGTTGATTATTATTTTAGTAACTTTTTAAGACAGATTGACTATTATAAAAATAGTTAATGATGAAGTAAACCGTTTTTATTTTTGATAATGTTGAAATTGGTTATTATTTATTTAATGTTAATTAAAGTGACGATCTTGAATTAAAATTCATTTAATGGAGGTTTCTGAAGTCATAAGGTCCTATTTATAATTAAATCAATTTTTAAGCAAATTTATATTAATAGTAATATAAGTTAAGTTTATATTGAATTCTTATTGGAATTCTATTGAATTGGATTTTACAAAATCCTAGTTGGACGAAGTTATAAAAAACCAAGTTTTGTTGAATATGTTGTAAATGATTTCAACAATTGGAATGAGTTATTAAATTTATAAACTTAAAAATGGTCTATGAATGGAATGAAAGCTCAGAAGTGTGAAGATATGAAATAGAAATCGAAACAGAAACCCAAATTTGAATTGAAGTGGTCATGACGAATTAAGTTATAAGGATTAAATCTGAATTCGTATATATTAAGTATGATATGAAGTTTTATTAAGATAAAACCAAAATACGTTTAAAATATACTTATAAGAAGTTTTATAAAGCATTCTATTTATAATAGAATCAAGGCTCGTATATAATGTTGTAAGGGATAGTTAAAATTAATAGAAAGGGTTTTAAATAATAGTCTACTTAATACTTAAATTAAGTGAATGCGTTTGAGATTGAAATAAGGTTTTCAAAAGAGGGAGTATGGTGTTAAAAACCGTGTTTAAATCGGATATTAAATGGAACTTTTGTGACAGTTACTGGAATAAGGTTTCGTTAATAAACTTCTATCTATTCTGAAGATAAGAATGTTGTCGACTCAAGGTCTGAGAGGTAAATAAAACCCCAACTTGAACGACTTCATGATTTCCCAAAGGGATATTAGTTTTAAAATGAGAGTAGTTGAGGGAAATTAAATTAGTATTTCCATGAATGATATTATAAACTGTAATTTGAAAAGTTTATAAAAGGGTTTTGAGAATACTCTTATGTTAAAATAAGGAGTAAATACCGTGTTTCAAATATTGAAAGATTTAGAAGTTTAATTAACCATTTGTTGAGTAGTTTAATTAAAGAGGCTAAGACGTTGTGTACTGAACCAGTAAATCCATTTTATTTTTCATAATTGAATGGTTGTTTATTTGAGAGTTAAATAACCGACTATCAAATCTGGCCTATTATCGATTGTTGGTACGGAAAGACCAGGATCAAATATATATTCGAAAACCATTCCGAAACGGCAAATACGTAAACGTGGAAGATATCAGGTGATGATAGAGGTGAAGCATTCGAAGACCGTAGATCTTTGTAAATGGAAGGATTACTAATAATCTCCGGTTAGCTCCCAGAGATAAACTGTGGTTTTGTCGTGGTTGGTATCTACGGATTGCAAGGATTACTCGCTACTGATCCGTAGTGTGATTCCTATGATGTGACAGGAAGGTACCTTCTGTTCATCCTGGTTCTAGATGTCTTGTATGGACGAATGTCTGACAGAGTATTTCCAAAGGGGTCACGTACGTTGATTTCTTCAAACATACCATAGTTGGTGGTGGAGAAGGCAGCTTCTCTTAGCTAAACACCCAGAGTATTTTTATGGAAATCAATTTGTGATTTCTGGCGGATCTTACGATGTGACATTCAAAGTGAATGGTGATGTGCTATCCTAAAAATGTAATCGTAACCTCAAGCCTCATCAATCGGGAAATGGAAGAAATCAGGTAGGTCACATGACTATGTGGGTCGCACCAGGGGTATATCATTATCTGATCTGGAGAAATCAAATGCTTTCGGTTGTCCCTTTTTGTATGCTTTCAGTTCGGTTTGCTGACCCCAATTGTGGTAATGATATATTCGGTACACTCAATTAGAATGAGTGGCCGATCATGTTTAGCCGGGTTGCAAGATGTTCTTGTTGAACCCCAGTGTATTCATTCCCGGAGGTACACTGTTCGGAAGGTGGTCCCATACCTTTCCATAATTGGAATCCATTCTCTAATTAAAGCCTCGCGACTTTTGATTATATACTATGTATGTGGTGCGTGAGATGCAAGCGTTCCACTAGAATGCTATTGATTTGATTAGACACTATTATAATATCATAATAGTGTTGATATAAAGAATGTTTTGGGTTATCGTAAGGTGAAAACCATTCGTGTTTTTGTGTGGACTAGTCTTATGGTTATTCTTTTTGTTCTAAAGGATGTTTAACTTTAAATCATTTTGATGATACCTATAAACTTAGTTAGTTTCCTCACGCTGGTTCACCAGGCTGATCCGTGGTGTTTGCAATGCTCAGATCAGACAAAGTTTTACAGGTTCAGGTCAGGATGCTATGGACTTTAGAAGGCATGCTAGAGGAGTTCAGACATACGATTTGTATCTAGTGTTTTCCATTGTGTTTTGTATATGAGGACGGGTTGTTATAACTGTCCAGATGTATTGAATGTCCCTTGTGCTCTGATGATTGTAAGTATTATTTCAAGCTCTCAATAAAGATTTTATTTCTATATTATATTTTATTTCTCTGCGATGTGAGACTCTATGTATTGTTGTTTAGTTTGATCCTTCTTCTTTTCTTGTATTCTAACATTTCTTTCTACTTCTCACCCTCTAATTTCATTCTATTGACTATCTAGTGTTTTCGATACTTGGGTGTTGGCAAGAAATACCGGATTAAGTATTATTGCCGAAATTTGAGTTTCGAATTTCCGTCGAGTCATTACAAATGGAATGTTCGCGGAGGGTTACCCCAATATAGCTGGTCATTATCTTTATATTGAACATGTGTTCGTTGTAGATGATTGCATAGTTCTCGAAATTTTTGGTCGCTTGTATGGGGCAAGAGAGGATTACCATGAGATATATACGTTGTATCTCTTACATTCGGCGGAATGCCAGTTTGCATCTTTTCATTGTGAGTTAGCAGGTCCCTAAGAAAGCAACCCGTTGTAGACCAAGGCGCTGTTCGGAAAGGGGCGGTAGAAAGTGGGGAAATAACAATAAGCATGTGCTGTTTCAGTTTATCACGGGTTGAAAGAATGCCCCTCCAAACCCAACTTCGGTTTTGTTTCAATTTGGCATTCCAGAAATCCGTAGAATGCAAGTAGTGTTTAAGGAACCATCAGGTCCATATGTTCATTCTAAACACGAAGTGGTTGCAGGCTTTCATTATCATGAACATGAGTTTTTTGGCAATATTAAAATTTTGAAGTAATAAACTTGCATGGGAAAGATGATGGATTTGACTATAGTGGTTCTACCAGCGCTAGTGAGGAATTTGTTATACAGCACGTTCATTCTGTTAGTTATCTTATCAATAAGCTTGAGGCAGTGCTTAGTCTGGATTCTAGTGGAAGTAAGAGGCACGCCTAAATAATTGATTCTTGGTTTCTCAAGTGGAAGGCCAAAATCTGAAGCAAGCTCAAGTTTACTGGCCGAATCAATTCCAGAGATGATAATGGAGGATTTGTTGACGTTAAAGTTTAAAAGCTGACATGGAATCAAAAAGCCCATGGATGAATTTACGGTAGGGCGTGGTGAAGATCATAAGGTCGTCAGCGAAGCAAAGGGATGTGACCAGGGGTCTAGGCATTTCGGGTGAGAGTCAATGTATTTAGTGGAGAATTTATGGTTTAACAAAATAGCGAGCATTTCCATTACCAATAAAAAGATGTAGGGGGTAATGGGGTCTCCTTGGCGGATCTCGCAAGTTCTAGGAAAATAACCAGCGATGTAACCATTTACACAAACCGAGTACCTGGTGGTAGAAACACAGGCCATGATCCACTTGATGAATATCAAGGGGAACCCCATTCTATTCATGACGTAGGTAATGGAGTTCCAGTTAATGGAATCATAAGCTTTGCTCAAGTCTGTTTTGGCACAACATCTTGGGTTAAGGTTGTTGTTGTCATATACATAAGAATATTATCGGCGATATTGCGGTCGGGAAGGAAAGCACTTTGATTGATATCAGGGAGCACACATTTGAGCTTATTGCTGGAATTTTAGCTATAAATTTGTACACGGTATTGCAAAAACTTAATGGTATGAAATCATTTACGGAGTCAGGGTTATGGTTTTTTGGAATGAGGCATATAATCGTTGAATTAACGCCATTGAGAAGTTTAGAGCTTCTGAAAAAAAAATTAGTATGGCTTTGTTGAACTCTGACATGATAATTTGCCAACAGGACGTGAAGAAACAAGAGTTGAAGTCGTCAGGACCTCCGGAGCTATTTTTTGGAATGTCCAAAAGGGTAGTTTTTGTTTCTTCTTCTGTGATGTCTGCTGTAAGCATGTTGTTATGAGATTGTGAGGTGTTTGGGAAAGTGAGCTATTTTTAGAAAGCGTCCGTATCACAACCAAGACCACAAGACCACTGCGAAATAACTCTATAAGCTTCCATCTTTGTTCGTCAGTAATACCAGATAGAATAGAATAACATCGATCTACCGTCTAAGTGAAATGGTCTGTTAGAACCAAAAACTATGATCTGTTATAAGTCGCAGCCATATTGGAGGAGGGATGTCTAGGCTGGCTCGTAAGACATCATCGGTCATCCAATCGATGTGCAAAGATGCATCAGTAGCAGTAAAAGGTAGAGGCTAAGTTAGGGCTTGGGTATCTGATACTGGCAAGTGCCCATTTCTATGCATCTATCAAACAACTCGTCTAACTTCCTAAATTTAAGAGGAGCATTTTGTCAACCTCTGGTACTTTCGTATAGTACCGTTCCACCAATCATCAGATTGTCAATCATCTTCATCATTCCACTCACCTTCCGAAAGCTATAACAAGTTGTCTTATGCTCTCCAAAGACGCTTCAGATTTTCCTACTTATTCATCATTTATGTTCCCGTCCAGTTGTCATTAAATTTCAGTGCTGTAACAGCTAAATATGGCCAGTTGCTTCCCCTTAGGCCTATGTTATTGATGTAGATATCAATAAATACTGTCGTGCATTCATCTGTCTAGTTCGAGATAGGTATGGATGAAGTAACAACAGTGGCAGAATCAGATGAAACTGTAGAGAACTATAAAATAAACATAACTTTTAAAGAAATTTAATTGAAAAAAATAGCGGAAAAATTTGAGAAGATGGGAAGAGATAATGGTGGTTTGGGTTTGAGGCGGGAGAGGAACAGGGGAAGGGGAATAAATAGAACAACGGATAGAATTCTATCTGTTGACATCCTAGCCGAAATGACTAAGTTGATTTATCGATGCGTCGAATGCATTGGATGCGTCGACAAAGGAACCTGCCAGACGACCGACGCCTAAGCTTCATTTTTAGTTCATAGAATTGTATGGCTTTATTTCCCATTAATAGAGTTGTACTTTGTTTTAAATAAAAATGGCGCTTCTTTGTTTATATGCTTCACGGCTAGTATTTAGTACATAGAAACGATGTGGTTTATGATATTAAATGTTTGTATGCTTTATGGCTAGTATTCAGTACATAGAAACGATGTGATTTATGATATTAAATCATATATATATATATAGGATTAAGAGCACCCCAAATAGTGCAACACCCCTTTAGCCCCCTGATTTCCACCACATATTTCCGTTTCTCTCTCCTTCCACTAACTCTCTCTCCCTCCACTAACTTTTTTTAACATAAATATGTGGCCATAAATGAGGTGCATTTGGGGTGCCCCCAAATAGGGGTGCCATGGAACTCTCTTCATATATATATATATATATATATATATATATATATATATATATATATTGAAGCAGACTATGTGTGCTAGTTATGAAAGCATCTGAGTGAAGGAGAAAATGGTTCGTGAATCAAAGTTCAGAGAAGGAAGATATAGTTAAAAAAGCCAAGAATTGCTGAGTTGCAGCAGCTCACACGTTTAGGGGTGAAACCAGGCGTCTGAGCATAACAACCCAAATTTTTAACTGTTAAGTTTGAACATTTAAATTTGGTTTTAAATGTTGAATTGGAATTATAAAAGGATTTATTAGTTAAACGAAGTTGAACATATAATTTATATTTAAATTAATAACGAGCTCGTACCATCGTGGTAGTTTGTAATATTACGTTTTGAACTTTAATTGAATATACAGAATCCAATATAAGTCGGAATTCTTTGAAACAAGAATCGTCTGAATCTATTTAATTATAATTTCTAATGAAAGAGAAAAATGGAGATATCATAATATAGATTTTGAGTTATGTCTAAATCAAATTTTCAGAAAGTCGTTATGGAGTCGTTTATAAACCATAGCGATTAATTAAATAAATTTAATTTGATTTGAAAGGAATTTGTACGTAGCTTGAGATAACGATCAAATTAAAACGCGAAATTAATTCAGTTGGATTCGTATTGACGTTTAGAGTCAGGATATGTATATAGTTCGTTATTTTGGGAGATCAGATATTAGTGTCCCAAAATAGCGCATTTTACGTATAAAATATCATTTCGGGAGAATAGTCTCGGAATGCGATGAAACTTGTGTAGTAAGTTATTATTGGATTTCGATTTTTGTACCAATCAGACTTACTGTTTGATCATGCTAGTGGTAAACACATAGATTTTTATTTAATCGTTTTATTAATTTAATATAAAACTTGAGAATAACCAATTTTCAAACGAACTCGGATTTCAACAAAACTAATTTAATTAAATCCATAGTGATTAATTATTGCAAGATTTCATGTTTCAAGTCAATTGGATTTAATCTGTGATCGTGCAATTTAAACACGTATCAGTTCACATTGTGAAATTATAAAGGAATTTTTACAAATGATCTCGAAACTTGACGAAACCAATTCCATCATGTCCGGAATAATCACTAACGTTGAGATTACAATTTTCATCGCGATCGGAGGTCGTATGTGGTGATTTCTACGTTTACTTCATGCTTAAGTTTCATAAAATAATATAATAATAATTTATCTCCCTCGTAATATCACCAAGCCAAACCTATTCTTGGTCAAACGGTTTTCGTGGTCAACTGTAAATGTCGCCTCAACCCTTAATAACGAACGACTAGAACATCCCGATCTTTCTTCTCGAGTATCTCAAAATCTGATCACCTTTTTCAAGAAACGTTTAACCACAAAAGTATAGAGCTCACCGAGGACTATCAGATTGTAACGACCCGCATTCTACGCATCGAAGGATCGTAGAATATTTATTTCTTTCACATATGAAGTCATATGGTCATGTAACTTTGGGGGACGACTAGTGGGGTCATTTCCCATGTTCATGATTTTTGCCGATTTTTAAATGACCGTTTTGCCCCTAGTCGATACTGTTTTGGCCATAACTTTTGATTGGAAAGGAATTTTGACCTGAAATCTCTTTTCTTGGCTCCGGATGATGGTTTACAATTCCGTAGAGTGGTCACATTAGCTAAACAGACTCACCGTTTGGGAGATATGGCTAAAACAAGTTTCAGATGGTGAAAAACAGCTTAATTGGGCTTAACCAGGTGATTAACAGCTAGGCCCAAAGGGGGATTTCGGGATTTGGAGTATTTAAGGGCTGTTAGGGTTAGGGATTTCGGTTTTTCTCATTTCCCAGCCGCCATATACATCTTAGAAAACCCTAACAATGGCCTCCAACATCTAGAATCATCCCTAATCACTTCTTAATCAAGTTTTGGCTTAAACTACATCAAATCAAGGCGGATTAGCAAAAAAATCGAGGTAGAGCTGCTGTGTTGCATTGGTATTCGCGCCCAAACAGTAGAGTTTCAGTTCTAAAGGTTTTATTTGTGGCTAACGTGAGTGATTTGCATAGTTCCTCACTAATTATGGTTAATTAAAGGTAATAAGTGTTGATTAGCGAATTTATACACTAATAAATCCTAAAAAAATATTTATGAAATCTTAAATGATGTTTTAGACCTCTGTTAGAAATTTGGGTTAATTTGATTAAGTTTTGCTAATCATATCATTAGTTTTGCCTAAACATGCTTAAGGGAAAATATGGGGTTTTGGCTATGTTTGATCCGGTTAACCTTGTCATGTAGATTGTTTTGGTGTTTGTGGTCACTTCTATATGTTGCTATGACTGTATGATATGCTTTGTGATTGTTTGGAATAGTTAGAATGGTCGAAAACGCCGTCGAATGGCGTAAAACAGCTCGCTGGTCAAAGTGCAGGAATTCAGATCGGATGGGGGATTGAGGGCCGGATCGGATCGCCCTATGGGGTCGTAGAGTCACATCACGAACCAAGCCATATCCTCCGAACCGAACCGTCTGTGTGAGGTCCACAAGCATCAACTGTAAACTGCCTCTCGTACCCGATCCGAATCACTCAAGAGAAGAAGTCCGACCCGAACCGCTCCGCCTCTCGTGGCATGTACCGTCCTGACCCGACCCGTATGGCCACCTCCGAACCGAACCGATGTATGGCGATTGGACTTGAAGAACCCGACCCGATCCGCCAGGAGGTGATGACGACCGATCCGAACCACCACGAGATGAAGATCTCGAACTGAGCTGGGGAAGCACGATCCGAACCCAAAGAGAGGACGATCCGAAGCAAAGCAAAGGGGGAAAATGGAACCGATCCGGGAAAGAAGACCAGTAACCCGAGATGCAAAGGTATTCCAAATAAGTAGTTTTGACTCAGGATCCAGATGGGAACCAATGAGTGAACTTCATGATTGGGCTTTGCTGCGGGACGTGTGCTAAGGAGTTGTCGATGTCCGTAACTTTGGATCACTATGTGTAGGGAGTACGTGAACGGATTCAGGGCCACAGTGGCCTAGGTATGACTAAAGAGCTATAGACCAATGAAGTGGGGTCATTTGTAAAGGTTTGGTCATGACTCCATGAGGTGAGCTTGATAGTAGCAGTAGTTGTACAAGTCGAACTCCGTCACTACTTCGATGGGTCTAGTGATCAAAGTGATGGATATCGTATGCTTTACGCACTGAGTGGGAGAAGTGAGGATGGTTGCTATGTTTGATTTGTTTGCCATCACTATGACAAGCACACCCCCACCCCCATTATCTTTACACCATCTGTTCAGTGGCACCTTAGAGTATTGTACGGTATGTAGTGCTAACTCTTTGGTTGCAGGTCCAGGTTCAGATATGGTTTAGTATACCTGTTATTATTCTGTTTAGCTGCTTATCGCTCATACCAGACTTTTTGTCTGACCCAGAGTTTTATGTCTCTTCTTATTACTCTGGGTGCTCTCATGAGCAGACTGGAGACATGTTAGCTGGGTATGCACGGGTAGCTGATCCGGAGACGAGCAGGAGGCTTCCACGTATGATACATATAGTATTCTCCCTGTGTTGTTGAAGATCACTGCTTGGGCATTAGTAGTGCATCTTCTACTTTAGCTTTCTTTTGTTTTAGTGACAGTAATTTGGAAAGTTGTAATAAGCTGTATTTGGATTTCCGCTGCTATGTTGGTTTGGTTTTCAGCTTATGCACCGTCTCGCCTGTTTTATGTCAAGATTATGTTATTATTATATATTTTTCCATGCGCTGTGAGACATTCTACAGGTTCCTTGTTAGTTCATTCTCTTCTTTCCTTTCTTTGGCGACCATTCCGTGCTAGTCGGGCATGTATACAGCGTACCTTCGGAGGAAATGCAGGCTGGTGCGGGGCGGGCCGTCACATTTGGTATCAGAGCTCTAAGTTGCGTAGTTAACCTAGGGAAGTCATCTGGGAGAGATAGTATATGTATATGAGAGCGCGTATTTGTGATTATTTTGGTTTTCAAAAGTTATATATACTATTAGTATAGCTAAGGATGAAGTCGCACTGCACTAGCACCACTATGGAGATGGTTAATCGTTTTCTCTTTACAGATTGAACGATGAGCCGATACGCAAGAGGTGCTGGTAGAGGAGCCAATAATGGGAATGCTGCTGACATGAGGACGATGTTTACTGACCTCATGAGAGAGATGCTTAGGGATGTGCAGAGGGCAGCTCCCAATGGTGGAAATGGTGGTGGTCCAATAGTGCAGGCTCCTAGGGCCGATTTCTCCAAGCTAAACAAGGATTATACTAGTCTTGGTGGGAAGCCGTTCCACGGAACGGAGTCGGCTACGGATGTTCAGGATTGGTTGGATAGCTGCGAGCGTATCTTCGAAGACTTGAGTATCGAGGATGCGATGAAGAGAAGGCTAGCATCCCATCAGCTGCAAGGACGGGCAATGAATTGGTGGAATGCTATAAAGGCAGTTACTCCCGAGGATCAGATTACTTGGGAGCAGTTTAAGGCTCGCTTTAGCGATAAGTTCATTCCAGCTACTCAGAAGTCAGTGCTGTTTAAGAAATTCTTGGAGCTCAAGCAGAATGGCAGAGCTGTCTCGGAGTATATTGTAGAATTCGATACTTTATCGAAGTGTGGACTATCTCTTATTGATACTGCCGAGAAGAAGAATAAGAAGTTCATAAATGGCTTGGATGGATACTTGGGGGAAAGGCTTATTAACCACATAGATGAGACGTTTGAGTCGATTGTGGGAAAAGCATTGAGGTCCGAGAGTCTTTACCCTAAGTCGAAGACTGAGGTTGCATCTGCAGAGGAGCCAAAGCCGCAAGCAAGTGGTGGAGGCAAGAGTGGTTCTCAAAATAAGAGGAAGCAGAACCAGAATAAGGATGGCCAGAAAAAGAATAAGAAAGATATTGAGTGCTTCAGCTGTGGTAAGAAGGGCCATTATGCTAGTAATTGTCGGGCCAAGCCAGCGAATAGGAAGTGCTTCAACTGTGGCCAAGTGGGACACCACAAGGACAAGTGTCCGCAACCCCCTAAAGAAAAGCAGATGGTGAAAGCATATGCCCTTAATGCTATTCCTTTTTCGTCGAATGCCCCAACTGCGGCGGAGAAGGGAAAGAATGTCGTTATTCAAGGTATGCTTTCTGTTTATGATGTTCCTGTTAGAGTTTTGTTTGATACCGGGGCTTCCATTTCTTTCATATCTAGTGACCTGGTAGATAGGTTAGGACTGGAGCCCGAGATTGTCAATAGACCTTTATTAGTGATGAACCCGATTGGTGGTTCGACTAACCTTAGCATGATTTGTCGTAATGTGGTCTTATCGAGTCATGGATGCATGTTTGTTTGTGATTGCTTTGTTTTGGGCTTTACTGGGTTTGGCATTATTTTGGGAGTCGATTGGCTCCAAAGATACGGGGTGGTGGTAGACTGTGAGGGCTTTTTGGTGACAGCTAGAGCGGATGATGGGCGGAGGGTAGTGTTTGGTGGTCTACCTGGTGATGGGGTAATGACTAGTTTTCTAAATTCTCTCGACATCCCGCATAGTGAGTTGTCAGGTTTGCCTGTGGTTGGCCAGTATCCGGACGTTTTCGAGGAAGTGACCGGGCTTCCACCACACCGAGAGATTGAGTTCCGTACTGATTTGGTGAAAGATGCCAGACCTATAGTGATGCCACTTCGTCGTATGGCACCAAGGGAGCAGCGAGAGCTCGGCATGCAAGTCAGCGATCTTTTGAAGAAGGGATTTATCAGAAGGAGTGTTTCTGAATGGGGAGCACCAGTTGTGTTTGCTACCAAGGCGGATGGTTCCCTTCGTTTGTGTGTAGACTACCGCGAGTTGAATAAAGTGACGAGGAAGAATAAGTATACTCTACCGCGGATAGATGATTTGTTTGATCAGTTGAGTGGCGCGAGGGTATTCTCTCAGTTGGATCTCGCGACAGGTTTTCATCAGCTTAGAGTGGAAGCTGAGAGTATAGCTAAAACGGCATTTCGGACGCCGTCTGGATTTTATGAGTGGTTGGTTATGCCATTCGGGCTGACCAATGCCCCAACATATTTTGTGGTTCTTATGAATAGGGTATTCAGAGATCAGTTGAATAAGTTTGTCCTTGTGTTCGTGGATGACATTTTGGTCTATTCGAGGGCAGAGGAAGAACACAAGGAACATTTGAGGATAGTGATGGAGGAGTTGAGAAAACACCAATTGAAAGCAAAGTTTTCTAAGTGTCACTTCTGGAGGAGGGAAGTGAGATTCTTGGGCCATGTTATTTCAGAGAATGGTATTGCCGTGGATCCTGCGAAGGTGGCTACGGTACAGGATTGGTCTACGCCCAAGAATGCAACGGACATAAGAAGTTTCTTGGGGTTAGCTGGGTATTATCGTAAGTTTATCCAAGACTTCTCCAAGATAGCAGCACCGTTGACTCAGTTGACCAAGAAGAATCAAGCTTTCGTCTGGGACGAAAGGTGCGAGAATGCATTCAAGAGTCTAAAGGACAAGTTGACATGTGCACCAGTGTTAGTCATTCCTGAGGGGAATGAAGAGATGACGGTATACACAGATGCATGTGGTACCGGACTAGGTGATGTATTGATGCAAGGAGGTAGGGTTGTAGCTTATGCAAGTCGGCAATTGAAACCGCACGAGAGAAGATACCCTACCCATGATTTAGAATTAGCAGCGATCGTGTTCGAGTTGAAGATGTGGAGACATTATCTCTTGGGAGAAAGGTTTGAGCTGTTTACCGATCATAAATCGTTAAAGTATCTCTTCTCCCAAAAGGATCTAAATCTCCGACAGCAAAAATGGTTAGAATTCTTAGCTTCCTATGATTTTAACATCGCATTTACACCAGGAAAGGGCAATGCGGTGGCTGATGCATTGAGTAGAAGACATGCCAGTTTAGGAGCTATGTTTCTTGAATGGAAGCAACTGGAGTACATTGTTGGGTATGATTTCAGACCAAAGTGCGAATTGGATCCAGAAATGTTAGCAAGTTTAACGATCAGACCCACTTTGATTGAGCGGATTGGTTCCAGTCAAAGGAACGATCCTAACCTATTGGAAATCATCTCAAAGTTAGAGATGGGAATCGACGGAGAGATGAACAAGTATGGGCTTGATCGAGGTGGATGGCTTAGAAAGAATGGAAGACTGGTTGTGCCCAATGTCAATGGATTGAGAGATGAAGTGCTTAGAGAATGTCATCACTCAAAACTGACTATACACCCCGGTGGTAACAAGATGTACCGAGACATGAAGCATACCTACTACTGGGAAGGGATGAAAAGAGACATTGGGAAGTTTATATCCAAATGCATGAACTGCCAGCTAGTTAAAGCTGAGCAAAAGAAGCCTAGTGGTTTGTTGCAACCATTAGAAATTCCAGAATGGAAATGGGAACAAGTCTCAATGGATTTCATTGATGGGTTACCAAGGACTAGATCGGGCCATGATAGCATTTGGGTGATTGTGGACCGATTGACTAAGAGTGCAAGATTTATACCCGTCAAATCGAACAGGACAGCGGCTAAGTTAGCTGAACTATATATAAAGTGGGTAGTGAGATTTCATGGAATACCCAAAGGCATTGTGAGTGACCGAGATCCGTTGTTCACTAGTGGATTTTGGAAGAGCTTATAAGAGGCGTTAGGATCAGAGTTACATCTCAGTACCGCGTATCATCCTCAAACCGACGGAAAGACAAAGAGGGTGAATCGAGTGTTAGAAGATCTCTTAAGAGCTTGCATATTGGATTTTGGTGGATCATGGGATGACCATTTGCATCTAGTAGAGTTTGCATATAATAATAGCTATCAATCCAGTTGTAATAACCCGGAAAATACGGGCCAATTTAAAATTTTTAAATTGGTGATTTCAAAGGAATTTGAACAATTGAAAATTTAAATTCAAACTTTGACTGACTGTGCAGGGTGGAGAATATAATGGATTTTAGTGAAACCAAAAATATTTAAATCTGTTTATTAATACCTTTCTAACGAATCTGAAAAATCGAAGTTTCATAACGGGAATCAAAAGTTATGGCCGAATGAATTTTCAGAATGGTCGCTATATAGGATATATAGCCCTGGAAAATTGATATTTTGCATACGACCTCGGAATTCGACGAAACCACTTTTGTTGGGTCCGGGATGTCAAACTATTGCTAGGTTTCAAATTTCATAATTTTTGAAGCTAGTATATGAGCGTGGCAAAAGAAAATGCGTTTGGTCAATTTCTGCTAAATTGGATCGACCAGAAAATGGCCATTTTTCAAACGATCTCAGAATTCGACGAAACTAGTTTTGTTGGGACCGTGGCGTCAAAACATAGCTAGTTTTATTTTTCTGGAATTTTTCGAATCAGTATGTGGCCCTGGCAAATTGAAATGTACGTTCAAAGTTAAAAATTAAATGTTTTATACTTTAATTTGAAAAATAACTGACTGTAACAGTCGAATTGGCCAACGAAACCTATCCCATTGCGTCCGGGATGGGGGTATTTAGCTAGGGACGACAGTCGTTGGGTTTAAAAAGGAGTTCGTTGGAGAAAACACTATTTAAAAATATAATATATATATCGGCCAATAGGATTTTTTCTTTCATAATTAAAAAAATAAACCCCCCCCCTAAACCCTCGAATCAACGGCGAAACCCGTTCCCCCCTTCTCTCCTCCGTCGCCGCCGCTACAGCCACTTCCAGCCAACGCCGCCACCACCCCTCGATGCGCCTCCGCCTCCTCTTCAAATCCGACCCCACCACGACCCCGACCGACCCCTCCTCCGCCTGAATCGAGCCCAGAAAGTCCCGACCTTCCTGCCGCTGCTGCCGACGATCCCGACCACCGAGCGCCACCAAACCACCACCGACAGATAGCCCTCTCCTCCCTCTTCCACGTCCAACCCGCCGATCGTCCCCTCGTGCCTCGGTTCTCGCGAAAACCGCAAACCTAGTTTTGAACCATCGTGAAAGGTGAGTTCTTTTTTATGTTTGCACTTTGAAAAATCATATCTTTTTGGTGTGTTGACGAAATTCGATGAAACAGGAAACATCGGGACCGCAAGGGAGCTCTCTACCACATAGAAGAAGCCGCGGATTTTTCTGAGTCATCTACGATTTTTAGCACTCCAAAAACCAATGTGAGAAATCTAAATTAAAAGAATTTGAATGGAAAATCTCGTGTATAAATTATATTAGCGAAATATAAATTACACACGTGTTGTATACCTCATGTACATGCGTAGTGTAAGCTATATAAGCAAAGTATGAATTTTATATGCATAGAATAATTGATATATGTGTTGAAATGCAAGTGAAATATAGCAATTATAATATATATATATATATACTCCCCTCGTCCACAAACCATGGACGATATTTATTTTTGTGAATTGGTGTGAAATATTGGATGAAAAATACGAATGGTTGAATAATTGTTTGTGGATGATATTGTTTGGTTGTGGTTGAAAAATACCCATTGGTGATTGAAATGAATTGGAAATATTTGTAGAAATAAAAATAAAACATGCCGCCTGCGTGCGAATTAGATGCATGAATCCCCATTGTCAAAAACCGCGAGGTTTTAAGGTAGAGCGAGGAGTCGTACTAGGGACGGTGCTGGATTAACTACCCTGCCGTTATGCTGCCGAAATTTTGAATAATCTTTTTGTGTTAGAATAATTTTCATATGTTGAAATTATTTTCATGCGTTGAAATTAAAGTCCTATGTTGAAACTATATCCATGTGTGGAAATGTTCATGTGTTGAAAAATGTTGTGTGAAAATTAAATTCATTTGTGAATGAATGAAGTGTTTAAACGATAAAAATCACATTTTTATAATATATATGAAGTATGAAAAATATTCAGCTTATATAAATAGTTTCAACAATAAAAATTCCATCTTTCTAATATGAACAACATAAATAAAATATCCATGTGTGGAAATGCTCATGTGTTGAGAAGTGTGTGTAGTGGAAAAGTTCATGTGTTGAATAAAAAGATCGAACAATAAAAATTACATTTTTATTGAAACTATGAAGTGTTGAAAACATCCATTTGTCGAATAAATATTTTAAATGATAAAAATATCATTTTTATCATATATGTGATATGCTAAAGATATGCGGACGTTGAAATAAATATTGGCGAAGAAATATTATTTTTAACATGCATAGGAACTAAATAAAATAGTCACGTGTTGAAATCTATTTTAGTTCGCCAAAATTATCATCTTTGAAATGTGAAGTGTTAAAAATAACCACTTGTTCAAATAAATGTGCATGAGTTGAAATATACATTAATTAGCTAATGATATGATTTTAGCCTATGCATGCAACATTAGAATGAATGCTGTTTTTAAACCAAAGTAAATCAAATATGAAGTGGAATGGAAAATGATAAGTGATAAAAATTGTATATATATGTATATGCATATTTATTGAACATGTTATAACAAAGGGGCTAGAGAAGAGGAATAAAATTTTGTGCCCGACAAATAGGTACACATTTACTGTTTTGTTTGGGTGATGATTTTATGAGCCTGTTGGCTAGCCGCTTGGCTTTTTCTTTTTCTTTTTGACATGAGACGCCCGTGTGGCTATTTGGGAATTTTCCCAGCCCCTCCCGTACAAAGGAGGTTATGGCGAAATTTTCCAAAATTTAAATGCGTTAGTGAAATAATTGAAGTGAAAACGATATAGGAATCTTTGAATGAACTATATTTATATAAATATATAAATATAAATAAAATCAAAACGAAACGTGGCCGTGCAGTTCGTGTTTTGAAACCATGATTTCAAACGACTAGTGCGGGAAATCCGACCATTGGATTTTCCCGAAACCGCAACCGTTGGGTTTGCGTTGGAAATATCTTTCCAACGGCACCAACTTTGTGAAGATCCGACGGTTGGATTGTCTGGAATGTTTAATTCAAATCTGAAGAAAAACAGCGCCAGAAACGATTATATATATATATATATAATTAAATTAAATCGAATAAACGACGCTGCAGTTCGTAAATTGAAATCGTAACTTCAAATGACTAGTGTGGAAGATCCGACCGTCGGATTTTCCCAAAACTGAAACCGTTGGATTCGTTTTGAAATGACCTTCCTAATGATATAAAATTTGGGAAGATCCAACGGTTAGATTTTCAGATATGTGTAAAACAAAATTAGTGAAAAACAGTGCTAATGCATCGACATGGCCCGAATCGTCGTTTAATTAAATTGGGCCGTTTTAAATTAAATAAAAATGGCGATATATCGTTATAAAATACTATATACGATATAGAGTGGAAATAAACCAATTTCGTTGTGTTTGCTTGATATGTGATGGTTGAATGTATTTAACAGGAGAATTATAACCAAAGGACTGAAATGTGAATGTTGAATAGTCCAACCATGTGATAAATTGATTTGAAAATCTAAATATACGTGGATTATTTGAAAAGGCCAAGTTTATCCCATTTCAAATAATCGATCGACGTTGAGAAGTCGAAGAGTCGAAGACGGTTGAAGACCGACGTTCTTCACATTGGATGGATGGGCGCTACTGATGCTCGTGATTGGAGTAGCTACCATGAAGGAGCTGAAGTAGTAGCCATCCAGACATGCTGTTGATTGTACGAATATGCGAGGAATTGGTGCCTCCGGTTTCGTTCAGACCCAGAACGGACTTGTAAATGGACTGTGTGTCTGACATTGGATTTTGTTCTGTGTTGATTGATCTCTGTTAAATATATATTTGTTTGGCGGCGGAGAATTTATTCTCTTGCTTATCGCCCTTCTCTGAGACGTACGAGCTCAGAGGTTATGTATTGATAGAAATCAGTCACATGGAGTGGATTGCCTGTGTGGCACGCCTGAGTGGCATATGATCAAGGCTTCTGTTGCAAAGCAAAGTCTTGTGGTTGATGATCAAAGCATGGTCTGTGTGACGTAGCTTTGTGTAAAACGTGAATTCGCGAGCCTCACACCTCGGTATGAGTCAAAAACGGGAGAGTGACCGCAGGGAGAGCACGACGTTTCTTTCTAGCTAAGGTGGTGTCAGTGACCTACCAGCCCTGACATTATATATACTTTTCACCTGTGTGGTTGTTGGAATGCGAGGCGCCTCGATATAGGTCTGTAAGGACCGGGAAACGTGTGTTCAGGAATAATTAATCCTCAAAAGTAAGAGAGGACCGGTCCTGAAGATCCAAGGATCATAGTGGGGTCCTGGGACATTTGCTAGAGTGTCTCGAATCAGAGAGGAGCTTGCCCCTTGCCTCGACTCATGAAGGAATCCAATTTCCAATACGAAATGTGTGAATGTGATTGTATTAATAGTATGGCGACATGATATATGGTACCCATGCTATCTAGGATTGATATTTATGATTGAATTCGCTTTTGAAACATATGTACACTAGTAATAATATCAAACACTTTTGTTTTACTCGTATGAAGCATTTTTGGCCATTATAAGGTAAAACTATATCCTCCGGCTTGCGTTGCATTGTGTGATGGGACCTGAGTCTTATAATGGCTTCATTTTATAAAAAGCATTGCGATGATTTAATCATTTACTTTATTTCATGCACTAGCACTCATTGGAGTAAACCCGTTCCGCGAAAGTGGCGTGGTCCTTTGATTTGCCTTATTATTGTTGTTAATAAGTTAAGTAGATTTCTCATACCAGTCCCATGACTGACTCGTAGTTTGTTTCACCTTGCAAACTCGGGTGCCCTCATTTTCACACGGGCATCCTAGTTACAGGTTTCTGACGCACCTTTTGGCTCATGGCGAGGCTTGACTACACCGTGCTGACTTGGATTTTCTCCGCCATTATTGTATCTATATTATGATTCCGCCATCGGCGATGTAGACTGATATTTATTTTGTGTACTCTTTTTGTATGATTCCGCCTCAGGCGATGGTGACTGATTATGTATCATTATGCACTAAGTTGTATCTTGTACTGTGCTTCTCTGATGTGATGATATCTATATGATTCCGCTGTCATATGTGTGTAAATTATTCTATATTCTGTTTATGCTATTATCTGTGATCTGCTAATGATGATTAATGTGTTATATTCCAATGATTATCCTTAACACCGTGTCACGGGGTTTTGGGATCGTCACAACTGGTATCAGAGCTTTGGTTAACCTTAGTTCTGGAGTCTAACACATTAAACACTTCGTCAAAATAGAATCAGTAGTGTTCTAAGGCGTGTTGCTCATTAGAGATAGGACTAGTAAAGTCCTAGAATGAGCCGAGTAGAATAGCAAAAACAATTGATCAGTCCATCGTTATCTTTCCGTAAATTTTCTGCTTAATCATGCAATAAACTATCATTGCTGTTAGCTGACCCTTTCCTTGCTTATACAGAATTTGACAAATGGCTACCAGAGCAGCAGCCGCTAGAGGAGGCCGTATCGGCCGAGGCCGAGGAAGGGGAGAAGCCTCAATTCAAGAAGGACCTTTGATACAACCTCCGGCCGCTCAATACTTCGAGCTAGACCGTGTAGCTAAGAGATACAAAAACTTAGGAGGCAAGACCTTCTCGGGAACTGGCACAGTAATAGAGGCCCTTACATGGCTCAAAACATGCGAGAAAATTCTTGAAGGCCTAAGGCTTGGAGACGAAGACAAAGCTATTATGGGCGCCTGGCTAATGCAGGAACAAGCTGAACTATGGTGGGAATCTCTCACCGCCGGGAATAGAGAAGCTGGAAGAACATGGGATGGATTCAAAGAACTCTTCAAGGAGAAATATGTCCCGGAAAAAACACTAGAACGAATGCACGATGACTTCGCCAACCTCCAGCAGGGGGATCTTTCCGTGCAGGATTATCTGAATAAATTTACACTGTTGTCGCCCTATGCTCCGAAGCTCGTCGCCACTGCAAAGTCCAAAAACAAGAGGTTTATCCTTGGGCTAAGGCGACAGTATCATGAAAGAGCCATGGCCCATGTCAAGCTGGAATTCAACGAACTGGTGGAAATGACATGCAACTACGAAGACCTTGACCATAGGCATCTGGAGCAGGATCACGCTAGAAGCCAAGCCGAGAACAAACGCAAGCCTACCGCGAATCAAGCTGAGTCAAGCCAAGCAGAATCTTCAAACCCTCAGACTGGCAAGCCGCCGAGAGGAAATTGCTTTAACTGTGGCAAAGCGGGGCACTACTCTAATGTGTGCACAACCCCGAAGAGGCAGAAGACAAATTCACAAGGTTCAAGCCAGGGTTCTCAAAACCCTCGCTCCTGCTTTAATTGCCGCAAGACCAATCATCTAGTCAAAGACTGTCCTTTGGTGAAGAAAGCTACAGTAGCTCACGTATATAACGGGTCGAGCCCGCCAGCTGCTTCCGATGGAGCAGGTAAACCTGATGTTTTGGGAGGTACCCTTACAATTAAAAATATTCATGTTTCTGTATTGTTTGACACAGGTGCATCACGTAGTTTTATTGCTAGTAATACAATGCACAAATTAAAGTTAAAACAGAGAAAGCTTAAAGAATCGGTAGAGGTACATAACCCGATAGGAGAATCTCTAATTCTCAGATCATGTTGTAGAGTGCCAATCTCTTATTCTTCCTACAAATTTCCCATTAATTTAATCGTTATGGATTTTCCCGAATTCGACGTTATCCTTGGGTTGGAATGGTTAACGAAATACGAAGCCGAAGTGAATTGTGCAGAAAGAATCGTTAAAATTCGAACGAAGCTTGGATATATTACGGTACCCTGTCATGGTTCGAATCCAAATAGAGAAGAATTTTGGTCGGCATTAGAACTTATCCCCACTTCCATAGAAAAGATTCCGATTGTTGGAAACTATGCGGATGTGTTTGAAGAAGTTGAAAACTTACCTCCGCAAAGAGAAATAGAATTCCGAATCGATCTGATTCCCAATGCCAGACCGGTGGTACATCCGATTCGCAGAATGACTCCGAAGGAAAAAGAAGAATTAGGCGATCAAACTCGTCAACAGTTGTGGAAGGGTCTAATCAGACCTAGTTTTTCTATTTGGGGTGCAGCTGTTGTGTTTGTCCCAAAGTCAGACGGTACTCTTCGATTATGCGTTGATTACCGAGACCTCAACAAACAGACGCTCAAAAATAAATATCCATTACCCCGCATCGATGATTTGCTAGACCAATTGAATGGGGCGAAAGTATTTTCCCGAATGGACCTAGCTACAGGTTTTCACCAATTGAGAATAGCAGAAGAGTGTGTTCCTTTGACAGCTTTCAGAGGTCCAGACATATTTTATGAATGGTTAGTAATCCCGTTTGGCCTATGCAATGCTCCAGCATACTTTGTCGATCTAATGAATAGAGTGTTCAGGGGAGTTCTGAATAAATTTGTCCTCGTATTCATCGATGATATTTTAATCTACTCCAAATCAAAACCCGAGCATGAAAAACACTTAGAACAAGTATTGGAGATTCTAAGGAAGAACGTCTTCAAAGCCAAATTCTCTAAATGTGTTTTCTGGCAAGAAGAAGTCAAATTTCTTGGCCATGTCGTGTTAGAGAAAGGAATTTCTGTTGACCCAAGCAAAATAACAGCGATTCAAGACTGGAAACAACCCACTACTCCCACAGAAGTTAGAAGTTTTATGGGGTTGGCTAGTTATTATCGGAAGTTCGTTAAGGATTTTTCGAAGATATCCGGTCCGTTAACGAAGCACACGAAGAAACATGAGAAGTTTAAGTGGACTTCCGACTGTGAGGAAGCTTTCCAGGAATTGAAATCGAAACTGACAACTGCTCCAGTGTTAACCATTATTGATGGCAATCAGGATTTAATGGTTTGGACAGATGCTTCTATTAGAGGTCTTGGTGCAGTGTTAATGCAAAGAGGCCAAGTAGTCGCTTATGCAAGCCGCCAACTGAAACCGCATGAGAAGAATTATGTGACTCATGATCTTGAGTTGCTAGCCATCATTTTTTCTTTGAAAATCCGGAGGCATTATTTATTGGGCGAGAAATTTATACTATATACAGATCATCAATCATTGAAGTATTTATATACCCAGAAAGATCTGAATTTGAGGCAGCAGCGTTGGCTAGAATTTCTCGCAGCGTATGATCTGGATATCCTGTATACGTCGGGGAAGGCTAACGTTGTAGCGGATGCGCTTAGTAGAAACACCGCAATCATTGCCAATCTTATAATTACCCCTAGCTTGATCGATAAGATATGTGCTCTCCAGAGGAATGATTATTTCATTCAAAGGACCAAAGGAAGAATCCAGAAGGGAGAGCCCTCAAGTTTTCAGGTAGATAAAGAAGAAGTTCTGAGACTGAATGGGAGAATATGTGTTCCCAACATCCCTGAGCTCAAAAGAGAAGTGTTAGACGAATGCCATAAATCCAAATTTTGCATCCATCCTGGTGTGAGTAAAATGTACAACGATATCAAACGCACTTTCTGGTGGAGGGCAATGAAAAGGGATATTTCTTTGTATGTTAGAAGATGCCCTACTTGTCAATTGGTCAAGAGCGACCAACAGAAGCTAGCTGGATTGTTGCAACCGTTGGAAGTTCCAAGTTGGAAATGAGAGCAGATTTCCATGGATTTCATAGATGGTTTGCCGCGAACCAGGAAAGGTAATGACAACATTTGGGTAATCGTAGATCGCTTCACGAAGACTGCCCATTTTATACCTGTCAGATCCAATAGAACCGCTCAAAGTCTAGCACAGATATATTTCAAAGAAATCGTTAAGCTGCATGGAATTCCCATCAGCATAGTCAGTGATAGAGACCCGATATTTGCTAGCAAATTCTGGGAAGCTTTCCAGACAGAATTGGGAACGAAACTGAATATGAGCACCGCTTATCACCCTCAAACAGATGGCCAAACTGAGCGGGTGAATAGAATTCTAGAAGATTTATTGTGGGCTTGTATAATTGATTTTGGTGGGTCATGGGAAGATCACTTGCATTTGGCAGAATTCTCATATAACAATAGCTATCAAGCAAGTTTGGGAATGTCGCCATTTGAAGCATTATATGGCAGACCCTGTAGATCTCCAGCATGTTGGGTAGAACCTGGCAACAGACTTGTGTTAGGACCCGATATGATTAGAGAAGCATCTGATAAAGTCGACTTCATTAAAAAGCGATTGAGAACCGCGCAAAGCCGACAGAAAAGTTATGCAGATTCTAGAAGAAGAGATTGACATTTGCTGTTGGTGACCATGTTTATTTGAAAGTTTCTCCGATGAGAGGAGTAATCAGATTTGGCAAAACTGGGAATTTGGCACCGAGATTTATTGGTCCCTTTCCTATACTTGAACGAATTGGAACTCTTGCTTATAGGGTTCAATTACCAGATTGGTTGCCTGGAGTGCATGATGTATTTCACATATCTCAACTTAGAAGACATGTGCATGATCCAGATCTTGTTGTAGAAGAAACAGCGCAACAGGATATAGACATAACTCCAGAATTAGCACTCAGAAGAGAGCTATTAAAGATTGTTGGCAAAGAAACTAGAGAACTCAGAAGCAAAAAGGTTCATTTAGTTAAAGTGCAGTGGAGTAGTGATCCTAGAGACTGTACTTGGGAGACTGAGGAAAGCATTAAGCAAGCTTACCCCAAATGCAAAGTGGATATCTCTGACTAACTCCGGTGCAAGGTACCTTTACAATACTTTGCATTTACATTTTGTTTCCTACTTTACTGTTGTTTCCTTTTCGAGGACGAAAAGTTTTAAGTGGGGGAGATTGTAATAACCCGGAAAATACGGGCCAATTTAAAAATTTTAAATTGGTGATTTCAAAGGAATTTGAACAATTGAAATAGAATATTTCAATAAAATAGTGAATTAGAAATAGTGAGTCAGTTTGAAATTTTGAATTCAAACTTTGACTGACTGTGCAGGGTGGAGAATATAACGGATTTTAGTGAAACCAAAAATATATAAATCTGTTTATCAATACCTTTCTAACGAATCTGAAAAATCGAAGTTTCATAACGGGAATCAAAAGTTATGGCCGAATGAATTTTCAGAATGGTCGCTATATAGGATATATAGCCCTGGAAAATTGATATTTTGCATACGACCTCGGAATTCGACGAAACCACTTTTGTTGGGTCCGGGATGTCAAACTATTGTTAGGTTTCAAATTTCATAATTTTTGAAGCTAGTATGTGAGCGTGGCAAAAGAAAATGTGTTTGGTCAATTTCTGTTAAATTGGATCGACCAGAAAATGGCCATTTTTCAAACGATCTCAGAATTCGACGAAACTAGTTTTGTAGGGACCGTAGCATCAAAACATAGCTAGATTTATTTTTCTGGAATTTTTCGAATCAGTATGTGGCCCTGGCAAATTAAAATGTACGTTCAAAGTTAAAAATTAAATGTTTTATACTTTAATTTGAAAAATAACTGACTGTAACAGTCGAATTGGCCAACGAAACCTATCCCATTGTGTCCGGGATGGGGGTATTTAGCTAGGGACGACAGTCGTTGGGTTTAAAAAGGAGTTCGTTGGAGAAAACACTATTTAAAAATATAATATATATATCGGCCAATAGGATTTTTTCTTTCATAATTAAAAAAAAACCCTAAACCCTCGAATCAACGGCGAAACCCGTTCCCCCCTTCTCTCCTCCGCCGCCGCCGCTACGACCACTTCCAGCCAACGCCACCACCACCCCTCGACGCGCCTCCGCCTCCTCGTCAAATCCGACCCCACCACGACCCCGACCGACTTCTCCTCCGCCTGAATCGAGCCCAGAAAGTCCCGACCTTCCTGCCGCCGCCGCCGACGATCCCGACCACCGAGCGCCACCAAACCACCACTGACAGATAGCCCTCTCCTCCCTCTTCCACGTCCAACCCGCCGATCGTCCCCTCGTGCCTCGGTTCTCGCGAAAACCGCAAACCTAGTTTTGAACCATCGTTAAAGGTGAGTTCTTTTTGATGTTTGCACTTTGAAAAATCATATCTTTTTGGTGTGTTGACGAAATTCGATGAAACAGGAAACATCGGGACCGCAAGGGAGCTCTCTACCACATAGAAGAAGCCGCGGATTTTTCTGAGTCATCTACGATTTTTAGCACTCCGAAAACCAATGTGAGAAATCTAAATTAAAAGAATTTGAATGGAAAATCTCGTGTATAAATTATATTAGTGAAATATAAATTACACACGTGTTGTATACCTCATGTACATGCGTAGTGTAAGCTATATAAGCGAAGTATGAATTTTACATGCATAGAATAATTGATATATGTGTTGAAATGCAAGTGAAATATAACAATTATAATATATATATATATATGTATATACTCCCCTCGTCCACAAACTATGGACGATATTTATTGTTGTGAATTGGTGTGAAATATTGGATGAAAAATACGAATGGTTGAATAATTGTTTGTGGTTGATATTGTTTGGTTGTGGTTGAAAAATACCCATTGGTGATTGAAATGAATTGGAAATATTTATGGAAATAAAAATAAAACATGCCGCCTGCGTGCGAATTAGATGCATGAATCCCCATTGTCAAAAACCGCAAGGTTTTAAGGTAGAGCGAGGAGCCGTACTAGGGACGGTGCCGGTTTAACTACCCTGCCGTTATGCTGCCGAAATTTTGAATAATCTTTTTATGTTAGAATAATTTTCATATGTTGAAATTATTTTCATGCGTTGAAATTAAAGTCCTATGTTGAAACTATATCCATGTGTGGAAATGTTCATGTGTTGAAAAGTGTTGTGTGAAAATTAAATTCATTTGTGAATGAATGAAGTGTTTAAACAATAAAAATCACATTTTTATAATATATATATGAAGTATGAAAAATATTCGCCTTATATAAATAGTTTCAACAATAAAAATTCCATCTTTCTAATATGAACAACATAAATAAAATATCCATGTGTGGAAATGCTCATGTGTTTAGAAGTGTGTGTAGTGGAAAAGTTCATGTGTTGAATAAAAAGATCGAACAATAAAAATTACATTTTTGTTGAAACTATGAAGTGTTGAAAACATCCATTTGTCGAATAAATATTTTAAATGATAAAAATATCATTTTTATCATATATGTGATATGCTAGAGATATGCGGACGTTGAAATAAATATTGGCGAAGAAATATTATTTTTAACATGCATAGGAACTAAATAAAATAGTCATGTGTTGAAATCTATTTTAGTTCGCCAAAATTATCATCTTTGAAATGTGAAGTTTTAAAAATAGCCACTTGTTCAAATAAATGTGCATGAGTTGAAATATACATTAATTAGCTAATGATATTATTTTAGCCTATGCATGCAACATTAGAATGAATGGTGTTTTTAAACTAAAGTAAATCAAATATGAAGTGGAATGGAAAATGATAAGTGATAAAAATTGTATATATATGTACATGCATATTTATTGAACAGGTTATAGCAAAGGGGCTAGAGAAGAGGAATAAAATTTTGTGCCCGACAAATAGGTACACATTTACTGTTTTGTTTGGGTGACGATTTTATGAGCCTGTTGGCTAGCCGCTTGGCTTTTTCTTTTTCTTTTTCTTTTTGACATGAGACGCCCGTGTGGTTATTTGGGAATTTTCCCAGCCCCTCCTGTTCAAAGGAGGTTATGGCGAAATTTTCCAAAATTTAAAGGCGTTAGTGAAATAATTGAAGTGAAAACGATATAGGAATCTTTGAATGAACTATATTTATATAAATATATAAATATAAATAAAATTAAAACGAAACGTGGCCGTGCAGTTCGTGTTTTGAAACCGTGATTTCAAATGACTAGTGCGGGAAATTCGACCATTGGATTTTCCCGATACCGCAACCGTTGGGTTCGCGTTGGAAATATCTTTCCAACGGCACCAACTTTGTGAAGATCCGACGGTTGGATTGTCTGGAATGTTTAATTCAAATCTGAAGAAAAACAGCGCTAGAAACGATTATATATATATATAATTAAATTAAATCGAATAAACGACGCTGAAGTTCGTAAATTGGAATCATAACTTCAAATGACTAGTGTGGAAGATCCGACCGTCGGATTTTCCCAAAATTGAAACCGTTGCATTCGTTTTGAAATGACCTTCCTAATGATATAAAATTTGGGAAGATCCAACGGTTAGATTTTCAGATATGTGTAAAACAAAATTAGTGAAAAACAATGCTAATGCATCAACATGGCCCGAATCGTCGTTTAATTAAATTGGGTCGTTTTAAATTAAATAAAAATGGCGATATATCGTTATAAAATACTATATACGATATAGAGTGGAAATAAACCAATTTCGTTGTGTTTGCTTGATATGTGATGGTTGAATGTATTTAACAGGAGAATTATAACCAAAGGACTGAAATGTGAATGTTGAATAGTCCAACCATGTGATAAATTGATTTGAAAATCTAAATATACGTGGATTATTTGAAAAGGCCAAGTTTATCTCATTTCAAATAATCGATCGACGTTGAGAAGTCGAAGAGTCGAAGACGGTTGAAGACCGACGTTCTTCACATTGGATGGATGGGCGCTACTGATGCTCGTGATTGGAGTAGCTACCATGAAGGAGCTGAAGTAGTAGCCGTCCAGACATGCTGTTGATTGTACGAATATGCGAGGAATTGGTGCCTCCGGTTTCGTTCAGACCCAGAACGGACTTGTAAATGGACTGTGTGTCTGACATTGGATTTTGTTCTGTGTTGATTGATCTCTGTTAAATATATATCTGTTTGGCGGCGGAGAATTTATTCTCTTGCTTATCGCCCTTCTCTGAGACGTACGAGCTCAGAGGTTATGTATTGATAGAAATCAGTCACATGGAGTGGATTGCCTGTGTGGCACGCCTGAGTGGCATATGATCAAGGCTTCTGTTGCAAAGCAAAGTCTTGTTGTAACAACCCGTATTTTTCGATAACGTGTTAAGACGAGAATCAAGGCAGAATTTAATTTTAAATTCTGAATCAAGTAAAACGGGCTATGCCATTGCGTTCGTCTCGGAAAAATACGCGAAATAGAGTCTGAGTTTTCGAGAATCGGAGTCCGTATGACCAAGATATGGCCTCGCGAAGTTTCACGAAAAATTTCCAAATTAAAGTATACTTAATTAAGTGAAATGGGTTGCGCAGAGAAATATATATATATTGATATATATATATATAATTGAAAATTAAATAAATAAATATGCAAAAATGTTCAAAACAGCGAATTGGGAGAGGGGAATAACCGAACCGGCCGATTTTTGAGGTCGACCCGAGCTCGCTGGGTCGACTAGGGGTTAATCCAGGGTGTTTGGCTGTCAACCCGTGGGCCGATTCGCTCAAATGCAGATTTTGCATTTGGATGGTTCTCATGGTTCATCTTTAATCTAAAGGCCCTAGATGGTTCCTACAGTTGACTTCTTCCCCAAGACATGCTTTGATGGCTTGGATTGAATCTAGGTTTAATCCTATGGCCTAAAACACTTGCCTAATCTATAAATAAGACCCTAACCTATCCTAAATCCTCATTATTCATTCATGCAACTAAACTATGGCAAAATTTTACCTCTCATGGCCTCCACTCTCTTCATAAAATTTCTAAATGGTTTCTATGAGAGATTTTCCATGCATACAAGTGTTTTCAAGCTTGTATGAGTGTCATTAGCTTGCATTCAAGTCAAGTTTCTATCTTTGCATCATAAAGCAAGAGTTTTGATCATTTTGGCTCAAGGGTTTTTATGTTAGAGCTTGCATTTTGGGTCTATTTGATTGCATAAGGGCTTTGTCATATCTTTTGTGCCTTCATAGCAATGTAAGCCCTTTCCCTACTCTTAGATATTAACTATGAAGTTAAATGTTCATGTTGCAAGTTTGGGGTTTGATCATTGAGTATGATACATGCTATCATGTCATGCAAGTTTATGAAGTCATTATCTTGATCTTGTGAGCTAAAAGCTACAACCTTTATGTTGAAATGTTGCATTAGGCAACATGAGAACCCTCATAACCTTTATGTCAACTTGCATATGAAGTCATAACCCTTATATGATGATATATGCGAGTTACTAGTCATCATTCCATATCTTTTGTCACCATGACTCGCTTATGTGCCAAGTTTGGGTTTATGCATGTTTTGAGGCTTAAGAATGTAACATGCAAGTTAATGAACACATTTGAGCCTCATTTGCCACCATGATTAACTTGTGGCTTAATATCCATTTTTGTCATGCCTTTGCCAAGTCTCTTCTTTTAATCCATTACGTTGTCGCGAACGTATATGTGAGTTTAAAAGCGTTGGGTTATGTTATGGGTAATTTCTAATGACATGAAAATACAACTTGAAAACATGACTTGAAATATAACATGGAAGTTGACATGTAAGTATGCATAAAAACATAAGCTTGGGAATTTACCTATTAAGTTAGGTCTACCCAAATGCTTGAAAACTTGTAACATGTTTTGGGAAACATGATGGACATGACACTTAGATAATATAAGTGTGGCCAACTCGAGGTTGGGTTGAGTTTGCAATGTAAAACTACCCGGAACCAACCGGCCTAACTAGTAGTTGCAAACAATAGGACCCAATGTGAGAAGTTGGTCATGTTGTGCTTGAACCCGAGGTTAGACCAAGTTGTGGTGTAAAGCTACCCGGAACCGACCGGCTTAACTAGTAACCACAACAAAGTCTAATGTGAGAGGTGAATGTGCATTAAGTAATTAATGCCACATGATAGGGTTAAGTTAATTTGATTAATGACTCTTAACCAAATATGACATGGACAAATGGGTTAAGTAATTTGATTAGGCTAATGATACTTAACAAAACATGACAAGGTTGGGTAGGTTAAGTAACTTGATTTGCCTAATGACACTTAACCATTTTTATATGACTAGTGGATGGGGTTAAGTTAACCAACACTTAATCAATCCAACGCGATAACTTGGTAAGGTTAAGTAAGTTTTCTTAATGACGCTTAACCGAAAAATACGGTTAACGAATGGGGTTAAGATTAGACTCAGCTAGTCTAAACATGGAAATCGGATGGGGTTAAGTTAGCCTAGACTTAATTAATCCCACTTGGTAGTTTAATGGGGTTAAGTTAAACACTTAACTAATCTAAACATGATGAATTGATGTGGTTAAGTGACCTGTACTTAACCAATCTAACTCGTGAATTTATTGAGGTTAAGTTAACCTATACTTAACCGATCTAACGTGAAAACATGATAAGGCTAAGTCACGAATCGCTTGAATACACTTGACCGATTTGACTGAGTAAATTGATAGGGTCAAGTTAATATATACTTAACCAATCTAGAATGATAATTGGACGAGGTTAAGTCGTGAATTGCTTAATACATACTTAACCAACGTGAGCTTGGTTTGTAGGGTTAAGTCTTGGACTTGGATACTTAGCCAATTTTGACATGATTTGAAGACGGGTTAAGTCTTGGACTTGGATACTTAGCCAATTTTGACATGATTGGTAGACGGGTTAAGTCATGAACTTAAGTGACACTTAATCCATTATGTAAACCCTAGTTCTGAGGATAGGGGATAACCGTAGTTAACAAGGATAACGGGAATAAGGCTAAGTGGTAAACCTTAGTTGAGGAATAACTAAGTAATGATTCTTAGTCAAGGAAATTTAGACCAGTTCATAGATAGATGAGTAACCTGATACGGTAGGTCATCGTTTAAGTATACGAGTAGGAGCAAGTATCTGATTTAGATAAAGGCTCCAGCAAACTGGGTAACGAAGCAGCGGCTTCGGGGAACGTGAGGGTATTCTTGGTATCCCTCTATGAGCTGCCAGGTGATTATACTAGGCTCATGAGAGGTTAAGGTCTGCGTTAGAAGAACCAAGAGTATGCCTTGGTTGCTATGCGAGCGACCTAAAGACGGGGATGGATAGGGGATAGTCGACGATACACGGTCGTACCCTAGATAGCATTTCGTCAGACTACCTACCATCTTTGGTCAAGCGTGTACGTACGGAAAGGCAGAGAACACCCAAAAGACCATAATTGCTATCTAATTATGGTTGCGGTAAGGCTTGGATGTGGGTTGGCCAGTGTTGTGTTCTCATACAGGATTTATCCTGTCTTGTCTTTCACTAGTTGAGGGAGTGGTCTCGTGGGACCATAGCCACGTATAAGAAAAACAGACCTTAGCATCTGCATCGGCAGATAAATCGAAAGCTCCCGACCGAGTCCTGTATTTCTTGATTTGCCCTGTGACAGGACTCGGATGGCACGATGTGATACATGTGCATACAGTCATGGAAAACGATTCACGATGAATGCGTGGGAAAAAGGGCGCGGTTGACGGTTAGCGTAAATCCCAGTGGCCCTGGGTGGTTGAACCAAAACCGAGATACGAAAACGTGCAATAGGTAAGCGTAATCCCTAGTGGCCCTAGGTAGCATAAGTCCTAGTTGTACAAACGATAATTCATGTTGGAAGACCCTAGCTAGGTTTAGGGTAACAGTCCAAACCGATCTTAAGGATCATGGAACTATGTTAAAGTAATGTAGAATCTCATGGGAAAGCCCGTATGGTCTACGGCAAGGGACCGAACATTTACATGGAATAAAACATACAAGTTGAGTAACCTATATATGCGATATATTAGGTTGACATGGACCATTACACGACTTTTGAGTGAGGGTCATTCTTGGTTAACACATGATACGGTGGGGATACTAGTACGGTAGGTGCAGAGCTAAAATGCAGGATAGATATCATGGGACGTTATACGTGATAGATATCTTGGGGATATTATACTTGATAGAAACCTGACGATGTGATACCTTATTTTATCGTGACATCGTAATTTATCATGACACCTTAGTTTATCTGAGTTCAGTAGTTCATCCTGTTATTTTGATTTAGCTTATCTATCTTGTCATCATGCTTATGTTCATCTCAGTTTCTCATGTCAGTTAACTTTACTAGTTTTTATGCTAATAGTAGATAAGGCTTACTTAGTCTTTTTGACTGACCCGTTTTGTTTCGCCTCTTTTCTTCCGTTTCCCCCCAGGTTACAGGGAGGAAATACTGTTGTTTAGTTCGGACTTCTTCTGCTTGAAGGTCATCATGGATGGCTTGGACTTTTCTTGGCTAATGGCTACTTTACTGTTTTTACTTGGGGAATAATTTATGAAAATGTCTTTATGCTTCTTTACTATTGCAAGACAGGTTTTGATGTACTCTGATGTAAAAGGCTTTAGACCTTATTTATTCATGTTATGAAAGTTTGATTTTACTTCCACTATTTTTATATGTTCTGTCTTGTGATATTTCTGTGCATGTTTACCAATAATGCCCCTCTAAAGCTAGTGCATTCCTTTGCGAGTGACCCTAGCGGAGGCGGGGTGTTACACGTGGTATCAGAGCAGAAGGTTACCAGACTGGGCAAAAGTTTTTAAAGACCTTCTGAAAACTATTTGAAAATCGTTTACAAAGAAGCATTTTTTCAAGAAAATTTTCTTCTAAAAGAAAAAGGCTATTCCCCAAAGGCCATTAGCACTATCCTTGTTTCCTTAATTGAATCTCTTCTCCTTTCTTTCCTCCATCTGTAGTCACAGTGGTTTTAACTGCGACTAATCTTTTCTATCTACGAAAGTGCTTTCCATGCGATGGAGGTGGTTTTCAAGAGACCAGTGGCCGCGTTATAAGAAAGGATAGTGAGAAAGAGGATAAAGTATACGAACTTAAGGGTGAGCAACTTGTTGGTATGGCTTAGTCCTCAAAGGAGGGAGAAAGATGAACAATGAAACCCATGACGAGAAAGTATCTTTGGTATGGTGAAACGGGACGGATAGTTAAGTATTGTGGGACAAGGACAAGATCATCGTTGTATACCCTCACTAGAGTACCTGAGTAGAAGGATAACATCCTTGTTGAAGATCTAGTTATTCTTTTCTATCATCCCGCCAAGACTTTGTTTTGATCCCCGCATCATTTAAGTCCGCTTCGGTAGTTGAGTCTCTGCACCTTAAGTACTAGCGTAATAGAGAATCCCATTTTTGTCTCAAAGTCCTATTGGAGAATCAGTCCATTTATACATGACTTGTTTGGATTTGGGAATGTCTATGCCAAGTGTTGAGTTTGGAAATAATGCTTATGTTTATAAGCTATGGATGGATTCTAGGGATGAAGTGGTTATCCAGTAGGGGGTGCCACTCTCGGTTTTGATAGGAGGGTAGTTAGACCTTTTGACTAGCCTTGGTAATGCCCTCGAAGTATCGGGTAACCTTTTTGAGGTTCTGTCATGACTAGTTACTTAGAATCCCTTGATGCCTTTATTGGAAATTTGAAGCCCGATCGAGTGGTGTTCGCCAATAAGACGGATGGTTTACTTCATTTATGCATGGGTTATAGAGATCACCCTAGTAAGTGCGCATGATAACCTGATTGACATCTGTTTACTTTTAAGAGAAAGTTCTTCTACATGGAATGCCTTATAGTATATAAATGAGATCCAAGATTCACTAGTGAATTTTGGAAAGCTTGCATGAGATCATGAGTACGCAGTCATGTTTGCGTCAAGTATTCTAGGAAAAGGATAAGTGCAAGTGGAACGAGAGGCGACGAAGAAATGAGTTCCAGCTCATGTTATGGAAACAGGAATAAGAAGCTACAAAATCGCGAAGTTAAAAGACGACTTTGATGGTCAAAGACTAGATACGTGCATGATATCTCTTTTTGGGAGTATATCCTTGATCCCTGTTTTCTGTAGAGCTTACTTGTAGGCTATCTTTTGTGGACATCCTCTCGGTCCTATTCTCCGTTACAAACCCTATAAGGAGTTTGTCTTGTTTATCTTCTCGGCCCTGTTTCAGGGAATTCTAGGTAGAACCCTATGGATGTAAACATGTATTTGAAACATGTTATGATTGATATGGTTGCAAGTGGTTGCAAGTGGTTGCTCGTGGATGCGCGAATACACATTAGATACTAGCTCGACTCGGTCACATTTCATATTGCATATGCACGAGTATTTATACTTGTTTATGGATGAAATCGAATGTATTATCATGCGGTTGTTGCATATGAATGAATGATTGTGCACGCATATAGTATCTATATGACTAGGACTATTTGCATACATGTTGGATTCATGGCACTATACATATTTTGCATTAGAAAGATTATTCAGGCCTGATCATTAGCATTAGCTAAGGAACATGTACACACACGTTTTGCATATATTCATACAGCATTAGAAATCATCTAAGGACAATGGTTGCTTGTGGATGATGTTTTGAGTAGATGGATGATGGATGGTAGGATATGTTCTTCCTAACTTGGAGATTTCGGGGACGAAATCCTAAAAGGTGAGGAGAATGTAACAACCCGTATTTTTCGATAACGTGTTAAGACGAGAATCAAGGCAGAATTTAATTTTAAATTCTGAATCAAGTAAAACGGGCTATGCCATTGCGTTCGTCTCGGAAAAATACGCGAAATAGAGTCTGAGTTTTCGAGAATCGGAGTCCGTATGACCAAGATATGGCCTCGCGAAGTTTCACGAAAAATTTCCAAATTAAAGTATACTTAATTAAGTGAAATGGGTTGCGCAGAGAAATATATATATATTGATATATATATATATATAATTGAAAATTAAATAAATAAATATGCAAAAATGTTCAAAACAGCGAATTGGGAGAGGGGAATAACCGAACCGGCCGATTTTTGAGGTCGACCCGAGCCCGCTGGGTCGACTAGGGGTTAATCCAGGGTGTTTGGCTGTCAACCCGTGGGCCGATTCGCTCAAATGCAGATTTTGCATTTGGATGGTTCTCATGGTTCATCTTTAATCTAAAGGCCCTAGATGGTTCCTACACTTGACTTCTTCCCCAAGACATGCTTTGATGGCTTGGATTGAATCTAGGTTTAATCCTATGGCCTAAAACACTTGCCTAATCTATAAATAAGACCCTAACCTATCCTAAATCCTCATTATTCATTCATGCAACTAAACTATGGCAAAATTTTACCTCTCATGGCCTCCACTCTCTTCATAAAATTTCTAAATGGTTTCTATGAGAGATTTTCCATGCATACAAGTGTTTTCAAGCTTGTATGAGTGTCATTAGCTTGCATTCAAGTCAAGTTTCTATCTTTGCATCATAAAGCAAGGGTTTTGATCATTTTGGCTCAAGGGTTTTTATGTTAGAGCTTGCATTTTGGGTCTATTTGATTGCATAAGGGCTTTGTCATATCTTTTGTGCCTTCATAGCAATGTAAGCCCTTTCCCTACTCTTAGATATTAACTATGAAGTTAAATGTTCATGTTGCAAGTTTGGGGTTTGATCATTGAGTATGATACATGCTATCATTTCATGCAAGTTTATGAAGTCATTATCTTGATCTTGTGAGCTAAAAGCTACAACCTTTATGTTGAAATGTTGCATTAGGCAACATGAGAACCCTCATAACCTTTATGTCAACTTGCATATGAAGTCATAACCCTTATATGATGATATATGCGAGTTACTAGTCATCATTCCATATCTTTTGTCACCATGACTCGCTTATGTGCCAAGTTTGGGTTTATGCATGTTTTGAGGCTTAAGAATGTAACATGCAAGTTAATGAACACATTTGAGCCTCATTTGCCACCATGATTAACTTGTGGCTTAATATCCATTTTTGTCATGCCTTTGCCAAGTCTCTTCTTTTAATCCATTACGTTGTCGCGAACGTATATGTGAGTTTAAAAGCGTTGGGTTATGTTATGGGTAATTTCTAATGACATGAAAATACAACTTGAAAACATGACTTGAAATATAACATGGAAGTTGACATGTAAGTATGCATAAAAACATAAGCTTGGGAATTTACCTATTAAGTTAGGTCTACCCAAATGCTTGAAAACTTGTAACATGTTTTGGGAAACATGATGGACATGACACTTAGATAATATAAGTGTGGCCAACTCGAGGTTGGGTTGAGTTTGCAATGTAAAACTACCCGGAACCGACCGGCCTAACTAGTAGTTGCAAACAATAGGACCCAATGTGAGAAGTTGGTCATGTTGTGCTTGAACCCGAGGTTAGACCAAGTTGTGGTGTAAAGCTACCCGGAACCGACCGGCTTAACTAGTAACCACAACAAAGTCTAATGTGAGAGGTGAAGGTGCATTAAGTAATTAATGCCACATGATAGGGTTAAGTTAATTTGATTAATGACTCTTAACCAAATATGACATGGACAAATGGGTTAAGTAATTTTATTAGGCTAATGATACTTAACAAAACATGACAAGGTTGGGTAGGTTAAGTAACTTGATTTGCCTAATGACACTTAACCATTTTTATATGACTAGTGGATGGGGTTAAGTTAACCAACACTTAATCAATCCAATGCGATAACTTGGTAAGGTTAAGTAAGTTTTCTTAATGACGCTTAACCGAAAAATACGGTTAACGAATGGGGTTAAGATTAGACTCAGCTAGTCTAAACATGGAAATCGGATGAGGTTAAGTTAGCCTAGACTTAATTAATCCCACTTGGTAGTTTAATGGGGTTAAGTTAAACACTTAACTAATCTAAACATGATGAATTGATGTGGTTAAGTGACCTATACTTAACCAATCTAACTCGTGAATTTATTGAGGTTAAGTTAACCTATACTTAACCGATCTAACGTGAAAACATGATAAGGCTAAGTCACGAATCGCTTGAATACACTTGACCGATTTGACTGAGTAAATTGATAGGGTCAAGTTAATATATACTTAACCAATCTAGAATGATAATTGGACGAGGTTAAGTCGTGAATTGCTTAATACATACTTAACCAACGTGAGCATGGTTTGTAGGGTTAAGTCTTGGACTTGGATACTTAGCCAATTTTGACATGATTTGAAGACGGGTTAAGTCTTGGACTTGGATACTTAGCCAATTTTGACATGATTGGTAGACGGGTTAAGTCATGAACTTAAGTGACACTTAATCCATTATGTAAACCCTAGTTTTGAGGATAGGGGATAACCATAGTTAACAAGGATAACGGGAATAAGGCTAAGTGGTAAACCTTAGTTGAGGAATAACTAAGTAATGATTCTTAGTCAAGGAAATTTAGACCAGTTCATAGATAGATGAGTAACCTGATACGGTAGGTCATCGTTTAAGTATACGAGTAGGAGCAAGTATCTGATTTAGATAAAGGCTCCAGCGAACTGGGTAACGAAGCAGCGACTTCGGGGAACGTGAGGGTATTCTTGGTATCCCTCTATGAGCTGCCAGGTGATTATACTAGGCTCATGAGAGGTTAAGGTCTGCGTTAGAAGAACCAAGAGTATGCCTTGGTTGCTATGCGAGCGACCTAAAGACGGGGATGGATAGGGGATAATCGACGATACACGGTCGTACCCTAGATAGCATTTCGTCAGACTACCTACCATCTTTGGTCAAGCGTGTACGTACGGAAAGGCAGAGAACACCCAAAAGACCATAATTGCTATCTAATTATGGTTGCGGTAAGGCTTGGATGTGGGTTGGCCAGTGTTGTGTTCTAATACAGGATTTATCCTGTCTTGTCTTTCACTAGTTGAGGGAGTGGTCTCGTGGGACCATAGCCACGTATAAGAAAAACAGACCTTAGCATCTGCATCGGCAGATAAATCGAAAGCTCCCGACCGAGTCCTGTATTTCTTGATTTGCCCTGTGACAGGACTCGGATGGCACGATGTGATACATGTGCATACAGTCATGGAAAACGATTCACGATGAATGCGTGGGAAAAAGGGCGCGGTTGACGGTTAGCGTAAATCCCAGTGGCCCTGGGTGGTTGAACCAAAACCGAGATACAAAAACGTGCAATAGGTAAGCGTAATCCCTAGTGGCCCTAGGTAGCATAAGTCCTAGTTGTACAAACGATAATTCATGTTGGAAGACCCTAGCTAGGTTTAGGGTAACAGTCCAAACCGATCTTAAGGATCATGGAACTATGTTAAAGTAATGTAGAATCTCATGGGAAAGCCCGTATGGTCTACGGCAAGGGACTGAACATTTACATGGAATAAAACATACAAGTTGAGTAACCTATATATGCGATATATTAGGTTGACATGGACCATTACACGACTTTTGAGTGAGGGTCATTCTTGGTTAACACATGATACGGTGGGGATACTAGTACGGTAGGTGCATAGCTAAAGTGCAGGATAGATATCATGGGACGTTATACGTGATAGATATTTTGGGGATATTATACTTGATAGAAACCTGACGATGTGATACCTTATTTTATCGTGACATCGTAATTTATCATGACACCTTAGTTTATCTGAGTTCAGTAGTTCATCCTGTTATTTTGATTTAGCTTATCTATCTTGTCATCATGCTTATGTTCATCTCAGTTTCTCATGTCAGTTAACTTTACTAGTTTTTATGCTAATAGTAGATAAGGCTTACTCAGTCATTTTGACTGACCCGTTTTGTTTCGCCTCTTTTCTTCCGTTTCCCCCCAGGTTACAGGGAGGAAATACTGTTGTTTAGTTCGGACTTCTTCTGCTTGAAGGTCATCATGGATGGCTTGGACTTTTCTTGGCTAATGGCTACTTTACTGTTTTTACTTGGGGAATAATTTATGAAAATGTCTTTATGCTTCTTTACTATTGCAAGACAGGTTTTGATGTACTCTGATGTAAAAGGCTTTAGACCTTATTTATTCATGTTATGAAAGTTTGATTTTACTTCCACTATTTTTATATGTTCTGTCTTGTGATATTTCTGTGCATGTTTACCAATAATGCCCCTCTAAAGCTAGTGCATTCCTTTGCGAGTGACCCTAGCGGAGGCGGGGTGTTACACTTGTGGTTGATGATCAAAGCATGGTCTGTGTGACGTAGCTTTGTGTATAACGTGAATTCGCGAGCCTCACACCTCGGTATGAGTCAAAAACGGGAGAGTGACTGCAGGGAGAGCACGACGTTTCTTTCTAGCTAAGGTGGTGTCAGTGACCTACCAGCCCTGACATTATATATACTTTTCACCTGTGTGGTTGTTGGAATGCGAGGCGCCTCGATATAGGTCTGTAAGGACCGAGAAACGTGTGTTCAGGAATAATTAATCCTCAAAAGTAAGAGAGGACCGGCCCTGAAGATCCAAGGATCATAGTGGGGTCCTGGGACATTTGCTAGAGTGTCTCGAATCAGAGAGGAGCTTGCCCCTTGCCTCGACTCATGAAGGAATCCAATTTCCAATACGAAATGTGCGAATGTGATTGTATTACTAGTATGGCAACATTATATATGGTACCCATGCCGTCTAGGATTGATATTTATGATTGAATTCGCTTTTGAAACATATGTACACTAGTAATAATATCAAACACTTTTGTTTTACTCGTATGAAGCATTTTTGGCCATTATAAGGTAAAACTCTATCCTCCGGCTTGCGTTGCATTGTTTGATGGGACCTGAGTCTTATAATGGCTTCAATTTATAAAAAGCATTGCGATGATTTAATCATTTACTTTATTTCATGCACTAGCACTCATTGGAGTAAACCCGTTCCGCGAAAGTGGCGTGGTCCTTTGATTTGCCTTATTATTGTTGTTAATAAGTTAAGTAGATTTCTCATATCAGTCCCATGACTGACTCGTAGTTTGTTCACCTTGCAAACTCGGGTGCCCTCATTTTCACACGGGAAACCTAGTTACAGGTTTCTGACGCACCTTTTGGCTCATGGCGAGGCTTGACTACACCGTGCTGACTTGGATTTTCTCCGCCATTATTGTATCTATATTATGATTCCGCCATCGGCGATGTAGACTGATATTTATTTTGTGTACTCTTTATGTATGATACCGCCTCAGGCGATGGTGACTGATTATGTATCATTATGCACTAAGTTGTATCCTGTACTGTGCTTCTCTGATGTGATGATATCTATATGATTCCGCTGTCATATGTGTGTAAATTATTCTATATTCTGTTTATGCTATTATCTGTGATCTGCTAATGATGATTAATGTGTTATATTCCAATGATTATCCTTAACACCGTGTCACGGGGTTTTGGGATCGTCACACCAGTATCGGTATGACTCCATTTGAAGCTTTGTACGGAAGACTGTGCAACTCACCGTCATATTGGGTAGAAACTGGTGAGAAGTTTATGCTTGGACCCGATGTGATAAGAGAAACTTCAGCTAAGATTAAGATTATCCAACAGTGAATGAAGGCTGCCCAAGATAGGCAGAAGAGTTATGCTGATAAGAGGAGAAGAGAATTAAAGTTCTCCATTGGCGACTTGGTGTTTGTCAAGATTTCTCTTTTTAAGAGCGTGATACGATTTGGCAGGAGAGACAAGTTAACACCAAGATTTGTTGGTCCATTCCTAGTTCTTGAGCAAATTGGGGATTTGGCATATAAAGTTGAACTACCAGAGAAGATGGCAGGAGTTCAAAACGTATTTCATGTTTCCCAGTTAAGGAAGTTCGTACACGACCCAAATGTGACTATTTCACCTGATCAGTTGGATGATATCGAAGTTGAACCCAAGGCGGTTGGGAACCGCAAGCCTATGCGTATTGTTGGAAACGATACGAAGCAACTTCGAAGGAAAGCGGTGAATCTAGTCAAAGTTCAGTGGGGCGAGAATGAGAATGACTGTACTTGGGAGACAGAGGAGAGCATTAGGAAGACGTATCCAGAACTCTTCGCCTGGTAAGATTTCAGTTTCGATTTAGTCTTTCTGCATGCTAGGATAAGTTGTTTTGTTTGTTTTGCATGTTTGATTGTTGTATATGGTTGGTAGGCATGCGGGATTCTTTGTATGTTTTGGGTTAAGGAATTTCGGGGACGAAATTTCTTAAGGGGGGGAGAGTGTAACGACCCGCATTCTACGCATCGAAGGATCGTAGAATATTTATTTCTTTCACATACGAAGTCATATGGTCATGTAACTTTGGGGGACGACTAGTGGGGTCATTTCCCATGTTCATGATTTTTTCCGATTTTTAAATGACCATTTTGCCCCTAGCCGATACTGTTTTGTCCATAACTTTTGATTGGAAAGGAGTTTTGACCTGAAACCACTACAATTGGCTCCGGATGATGGTTTACAATTCCGTAGAGTGGTCACATTAGCCAAACGGACTCACCGTTTGAGAGATATGGCTGAAACAATTTTCAGATGGTGAAAAACAGCTTAATTGGGCTTAACCGGGTGATTAACAGCTAGGCCCAAATGGTGATTTCGGGATTTGGAGTATTTAAGGGCTGTTAGGGTTAGGGATTTCGGTTTTTCTCATTTCCCAGCCGCCATATGCGTCTTAGAAAACCCTAACAATGGCCTCCAACATCTAGAATCATCCCTAATCACTTCTTGATCAAGTTTTGGCTTAAACTACATCAAATCAAAACAAATTAGCACAAGAATCGAGGTAGAGCTGCTGTGTTGCATTGGTATTCGCGCCCAAACAGTAGAGTTTCAGTTCTAAAGGTTTTATTTGTGGCTAAGGTGAGTGATTTGCATAGTTCCTCACTAATTATGGTTAATTAAGGGTAATTAGTGTTGATTAGCGAATTTATACACTAATAAATCCTGGAAAAATATTAATAAATTCTTAAATGATGTTTTAGACCTCTGTTAGAAATTTGGGTTAATTTGATTAGGTTTTGCTAATCATATCATTAGTTTTGCCTAAACATGCTTAAGGGAAAATATAGGGTTTTGGCTATGTTTGATCCGGTTAACCTTGTCATGTAGATTGTTTTGATGTTTGTGGTCACTTCTATATGTTGCTATGACTGTATGATATGCTTAGTGATTGTTTGGAACAGTTAGAATGGTTGAAAACGCCGTCGAATGGCGTAAAACAGCCCGCTGGACAAAGTGCAGGAATTCGGATCAGATGGGGGATTGAGGGCCGGATCGGATCGCCCTATGGGGTCGTAGAGTCACATCACGAACCAAGCCATCTCCTCCGTACCGAACCGTCTGTGTGAGGTCCACGAGCATCAACTATAAACTGCCTCTCGTACCCGATCCAAATCACTCAAGAGAAGGAGTCCGACCCGAACCGTTCCGTCTCTCGTGGCATGTACCATCCCGACCCGACCCGTATGGCCACCTCCGAACCGAACCGATGTATGACGATTGGACTTGAAGAACCCGACCCGATCCTCCAGGAGGTGATGACGACCGATCCGAACCACCACGAGATGAAGATCACGAACTGAGCTGGGGAAGCACGATCCGAACCCAAAGAGAGGATGATCCGAAGCAAAGCAAAGGGGGAAAACCGAACCGATCCGGGAAAGAAGACCAGTAACCCGAGATGCAAAGGTAGTCCAAGTAAGTAGTTTTGACTCAGGATCCAGATAGGAACCAATGCGTGAACTTCATGATTGGGCTTTGCTGCGGGACGTGTGCTAAGGAGTTGTCGATGTCCATAACTTTGGATCACTATGTGTAGGGAGTACGTGAACGGATTCAGGCCCACAGTGGCCTAGGTACGACTAAAGAGCTATAGACCAATGAAGTGGGGTCATTTGTAAAGGTTTGGTCATGACTCCATGAGGTGAGCCTGGTAGTAGCAGTAGTTGTACAAGTCGAACTCCGTCACTACTTCATTGGGTCTAGTGATCAAAGTGATGGATATCGTATGCTTTACGCACTGAGTGAGAGATGTGAGGATGGTTGCTATATTTGATTTGTTTGCCATCACTATGACATGCACACCCCCACCCCCGTTATCTTTACACATCTGTTCAGTGGCACCTTAGAGTATTGTACGGTATGTAGTGCTAACTCTTTGGTTGTAGGTCCAGGTTTAGGTATGGTTTAGTATACCTGTTATTGTTCTGTTTAGCTGCTTATCGCTCATACCAGACTTTTTGTCTGACCCAGAGTTTTATGTCTCTTCTTATTACTCTGGGTGCTCTCACGAGCAGACTAGAGACATGTTAGCTGGGTATGCACGGGTAGCTGATCTGGAGACGAGCAGGAGGCTTCCACGTATGATACATATAGTATTCTCCCTGTGTTGTTGAAGATCACTGCTTGGGCATTAGTAGCGCATCTTCTACTTTAGCTTTCTTTTGTTTTAGAGACAGTAATTTGGAAAGTTGTAATAAGTTGTATTTGGATTTTCGCTGCTATGTTGGTTTAGTTTTCAGCTTATGCACTGTCTCGCCTGTTTTATGTCAAGATTATGTTATTATTATATTTTGTTCCATGCGCTGTGAGACATTCTACAGGTTCCTTGTTATTTCATTCTCTTCTTTCCTTTCTTTGGCGACCGTTCCGTGCTAGTCGGGCATGTGTACAGCGCACCTTCGGAGGTAATGCAGGCTGGTGCGGGGCGGTCCGTCACACAGATGGGCGATGGCGATCTGATATGGTTCATCGTGGTGGCTGGATCAAGGCCGTGAAGCGCTGGCGTTTGAGGAGGTTTTGGCAGCAAACGAGGAGGCCAGGCGTAGCAGCGTTTGGGTCGTGAGTAGAGGAAGCTCAGACGCTCCGGTGGGTGGTCACCGATCGAGTTCCGATGGTCTGAGAATGGTGTGATGTGGCAGTAAGGGATGTCGTGCGTGTTGAAGGCAGCAGGTGGAAATTATTTCAAGCGAAAAAGGAGTCGACATGTTATCTCGTTAACAAAGTAATTGAATGTTAATTAATATATGATTAAGGAAAGTTAATTATTTTAATTAAAAACCATGAATTTATATTATTTGTAACTTGTGCATATGTTGATAGAATTTAATAATACAAGCTACATTGGAACCATATTAACGAACACAACATTCTAGAACTGATTTGGACAAAGCTGGAGATAGCTAGAATTTTTAGTTAAATTACACGCTTGTTTAATTTAACTAAAATTGAATCGTGTCAGTGATAAATGGAATCATAGTGAGTATAACTCACTCAGTTTGACCCACTTATATTTCGTTTAAGTCGTGATATTTATTTATGTGCTATGTTTGATGATTTTTTGATGTATGCCGAACTATTTATATATTGGATGAATTGGTTAAATTAAACGTTGTTTAATTTAATTGAAATAAATCGTTATTTCAACGATTATTTCCAAATGAGGTAATTTGCCTTGTTGGTCACGTTTATAGTAATATAAACGTATTAAAATAAAAGATGGATGCTTGAATTGTTGTTATTGGCTGATTATTGAAATTATGTCTGAATATTGAATTAGATGATATTATTTTGAGGTAATCTATTTTTGATGCACGGAAAACGGGTTGGAGGGATCTAACTGAATTCCTCAAACATATTGAATACCACTTACTTTCATGTGAACTATTTAACCATTATGATTAAATGATTAATTTAGTTGCTGATTGTTGAATTAAAATTCAACGTTTGTTATGTTATTAACCAATGTATAGTATTGGTTGAGTAATTGGCAGCAGATGACCTAAAAAATTCATCGTTTTATAAATATTGATTTAGCATCAGGTGAATTGACAGGAAATAAAGTTATAAAAATTATTTTTTATAAATAAAGAGATTTTGAAATCTATTTTACGTAAATTATTGAATAAAAGTTTTATTAAAAAACAATATTTATTTAATTTTATAAGTAATTATAGAATGATTTATAAAGCAAATTCTAATGTTAATAAGATTCATAAGCAAGTGAGCAGAAATTAACCTAAGGGTTAAGAGTTGGATTAATTGTTTCCAAGAGATAATTAAATGGTATTATTTAAATTAATTATATTGTTAATTAATTTAAAGGACGGACTAGTTGGAATTGGTTAACGAGTTAACCATGGTTTGAGTTGACTTAGTCAACCGCTTTAACTGGAATTGATTATTAAATTAGTTTGTTATCAATTAATTTAATTGAAATAGTTTTTGATAATAGTTGTTCGAACTTAATACGGTTTCTCAAACGATTGAACATTCTTTTAATTAATTGGTTTAAAGAAAATTCTTTAATGAAGTTGATTATTATTTTAATAACTTTTTAAGAGAGATTGACTATTATAAAAATAGTTAATGATGAAGTAAACCGTTTTTATTTTTAATAATGTTGAAATTGGTTATTATTTATTTAATATTAATTAAAGTGACGATCTTGAATTTAAATTCATTTAATGGAGGTTTCTGAAGTCATAAGGTCCTGTTTATAGTTAAATCGATTTTGGGCAAATTTATATTAATAGTAATATAAGTTAAGTTTAGATTGAATTCTTATTGGAATTCTATTTAATTGGATTTTACAAAATCCAAGTTGGACAAAGTTATAAAAAACCAAGTTTTATTGAATATGTTGTAAATGATTTCAAAAATTGGAATGAGTTATTAAATTTATAAACTTAAAAATGGTCCATGAATGGAATGAAAGCTCAGAAGTGTGAGGATATGAAATAGAAATCGAAACAGAAACCCAAATTTGAATTGAAGTGGTTAGGCGAATTAAGTTATAAGGATTCAATCTAAATTCGCATATTTTAAGTATGATATTTTATTGAGATAAAACCAAAATATGTTTAAAATATACTTATAAGAAGTTTTATAAAGCATTCTATTTATAATAGAATCAAGGCTCGTATATAATGTTGTAAGGGATAGTTCAAGTTAGTAGAAAGGGTTTTAAATAATAGTCTACTTAATACTTAAATTAAGTGAATGTATTTGAGATTGAAATAAGGTTTTCAAAAGAGAGAGTATGGTGTTAAAAACCATGTTTAAATCGGATAATAAATGGAACATTTGTGATAGTTACTGGAATAAGATTTCGTTAATAAACTTCTATCTGTTCTGAAGATAAGAATGTTGTCGACTCAAGGTCTGAGAGGTAAATAAAACCCCAACTTGAACGACTTCATGATTGCCCAAGGATGATATTAGTTTAAAAATGAGAGTAGTTGAGGGAAATTAAATTAGTATTTCCATGAATGATATTATGAACTGTAATACGAAACGTTTATAAAAGGGTTTTGAGAATACTTTTATGTTAAAATAAGGAGTAAATACATGCTTCAAACATTGAAAGATTTAGAAGTTTAATTAACCATTCGTTAAGTAGTTTAATTAAAGAGGCTAAGTGACGATGTGTATTGAACCAGTAAATCCATTTTATTTTTCATAGTTGAATGGTTGTTTATTTGAGAGTTAAATAACCGACTATCAAATCTGGCCTATTATCGATTGTTGGTACGGATAGACCAGGATTGAATATATATATATATATATATATATATATATTCAAAAACCATTCCGAAACGACAAATACGTAAATGTGGAAGATATCTGGTGATGATAGAGGTGAAGCATTCGAAGACCGTAGATCTTTGTAAATGGAAGGATTACTAATAATCTCTGGTTAACTCCCAGAGATAAACTGTGGTTTTATCGTGGTTGGTATCTACGAATTGCAAGGACTACTCGCTATTGATCCATAGTGTGATTCCTATGATGTGGTAGGAGGGTGCCTTCGGTTCTTCTTGGTCCTAGATGACTTGTATGGACAAATCTCTAACAGAGTATTTCCAAAGGGGTCACGTACATTGATTTCTACAAACGTACCATAGTTGGTGGTGGAGAAGGCAGCTTCTCTTAGTTTAACACCCAGTGTAATTTTGTGGAAATCAATTTATGATTTTTGGCGGATCTTACGATGTGACATTCAAAGTGAATGGTGATGTGCTATCCTAAAAATGTAATCGTAACCTCAAGCCTCATCAACTGGGAAATGGAATAAATCGAGTAGGTCACATGACTATGTGGGTCGCACCCATTAGGGTATATCATTACCTAATCTGGAAAAAACAAATGCTTTCGGTTGTCCCTTTTTGTATGCTTTCAGTTCGGTTTGTTGATCCCCAATCGTCGTAATGATATATTCGGTACACTCAATTAGAATGAGTGGCCGGTCATGTTTAGCTGGGTTGCAAGATGTTCTTGTTGAACCCCGGTGTATTCATTCCCGGAGGTACACTCTTCGGAAGGTGGTCCCATACCTTTCCATAATTGGAATCCATTCTTTAATAAAATCCCCTCGACTTTTAATTGTGTACTATGTATGTGGTGCGTGAGATGCAAGCATTCCACTAGAATGTTATTGATTTGATTAGACACTATTATAATATCAGAATAGTGTTGATATAAAGAATGTTTTGGGTTATCGTAGGGTAAAAACCATTCGTGTTTATGTGTGGAGTAGTCTTATGGTTATTCTTTTCATTCTAAAGGATTTTTAACTTTAAATCAGTTTAATGATACCTATAAACTTGGTTAGTTTCCTCACGCTGATTCACCAGGCTGATCTGTGGTGTTTGCAATGCTCAGATCATACAAAGTTTTACAGGTTCAGGTCAGGATGCTATGGACTTCTGAAGGCATGCTAGAGGAGTTCAGACATATGATTTGTATCTAGTGTTTTCCATTGTGTTTTATATATGAGGACGGGTTGTTATAATTGTTCAGATGTATTGAATGTCCGTTGTGCTCTGATGATTGTAAGTATTATTTCAAGCTCTCAATAAAGATTTATTTCTATATTATATTTTATTTCTTTGCGATACGAGACTCTGTGTATTATTGTTTAGTTTGATCCTTCTTATTTTCTTCTATTCTAACATTTCTTTCTACTTCTCACCCTATAATTTCATTCTATTGACTATCTAGTGTTTTCGATACTTGGGTGTTGGCAAGAAATTCCGGATTAAGTATTATTGTCGAAATTTGAGTTTCGAATTTCCGTCGGGTCATTACAGTGGTATCAGAGCATAAGGTTTAGTGATAACCTTGGATCTGTGGCGTTACTTAATAAAGATGAGGTTAGTAATACCCTAGATTGAATGAGTGCATACACACACACACACACACAGATATATATATATATATATATATATATATATATATGGGAGCGGCTATTGGGACATAAAATTGAACACAAATCAAGGGACACAGAGTATTAGCCGTTGGATCATTTTGTCTTTATGTGAAGAGGTGCAAATCATAGGGAGATCCAATGGTGGAGATGCATTGTGTCACCAATTGTGTCTATGTTTTGTGTCTCTTTAGACTTTCCCTATATATATATACATATATGAGAGCACGTATTTGTAATTGAGTATAAAATTATTTTTATATCATTTTGCCTAGTATTTAGAAAAGAGGGTAAATGAAATAATTTTGCCCAATTTATATTTTATATATAATCCTAATTTTCTTAAATGATGATAGTATTGGTTTGTTTGATTGATTTGAATGAAAATTCAAATGGAATTATGAATTCGAATGGTTTAATATAATCATAAGAAATTTCACATATAGAATTTGTGAATGAGAATTTTAATATGGAATTGAATGAATCGGAAATTAACTTAAAGATAAGTTGAATGAAATTAAAAGGGAAAATGGATGATTTTTTTTGAAATGAAAATCAAAAGATAAAAGTGAAATAATTGAAAGATCAATAAGTTAATTGAATATGAAATGAGACTTAACTTGGTTAAGTAAAGAGGTGGATGAATTAAAATTTTAATTGGATATAGATTTTGGGATAAATGGATGTGTAATTGTGACTAATGAAAATATGCTAAATGCTTAAAAGCTAATGAATTAGGAAATAATAATAATGGAATGGAAGTCAATTTGATGTTAATTAATTATTACTGAAGTATGTGAAACCCAAGTGAATGTAAACAAGTAAATATTAATGTTGAATATAAAGTAAATTGGTTCGGTTATGTTGATTGTGCATTGTTTGTTTATTCGATGATAGATTGGTTAAACAAAATTCATCAACAGTTTAATGGAGTTGAAGCTAAACAAATGAATTCCAATATAATAGTTGTGGAAGGAACATAGGATAAATATGCGAATTCAAGTAATTTGAAAGTTGGACTTGCGTGTGAATGTGCCAATTAATATAAGTTTGCAATCTGCATAATCATGGAACTAATATGTTCTATTGAGATAAGTACAGATACCATATGGCTGTAAGAGTTGCTTTTGGTTGAGTAGATCGCATATAAGTTAAGCAAGTATGCTTAATAATGCTCATATAAGGTACGCTTAGTGAAAATATAAAATTTTGGTATTTGAATTGGATTTTCTAACTGTGTGGGTCGATGTATATATATTTGTTGTTCCTGCGATATTGCAGAAGTCCCTATGTACAGAAGATACTCTACCGATTTTTTTCCTGGAATTTAAGGTGTTAATTTTTTTTTTTGATATTTTTGAAACTTTTGTTAACAGGAAAATAATTAGTGTTTTAATTAATACGAATTAAATCAGTGGAATTATTAATTCAAAAAGTGGAGTTGAAAATTTTAACTGAGTGGATTTTTGAAAAATTAATGGGTTTGTAGCATTTTCCCTACCTTATTAATTTTGTGGACGAAATTCTTTTAAGGGGAAAGGATTGTAACGACCCAAAATTTTAACCATTAAGTTTGAACATTTAAATTATGTTTTAAATGCTGAATATGAAATATAAAAGGGTTTTTATTTATTAATTAAACGAAGTTGAACATATAATTTATATTTAAATGAATAACGAGCTCGTAACGTCGCGATAGTTCATAATATTGCCTTTTGAACTTTAATTGAATATACATAATCCAATATAAGTCGGAATTCTTTGAAACAAAAATCGTCTAAATCTATTTAATTATAATTTTCTAATGAAAGAGAAAAATGGAGATTTCATATTATAAAACTTGAGTTATGTCCAAATCAAATATTCAGAAAGTCGCTATGGAAACGTTTATACACAATAGAGATTAATTAATTAAATTTGATTTGAAAGGAATTTGTATGTTACTTGAGATAACGATCGAATTAAAACGTGAAACTAATTCCGTTGAATTCGTTTTGATGTTTAGAGTCAGGATATGTATATAGTTCGTTATTTTTGTAGATCATATATTTTGGTGTCCAAAATAGCATCATTTTACATATAAAATATCATTTAGGAAGAACAGTCTTGGAATACAACAAAACTTGTGTCGTTGGATTCGTATTGTTAAGTTATTATAGGATTTTCATTTTCGTATTAATCAGACTTACCGTTTGACCTTGCGAATGGTAAACACGTAGATTTTTATTTAATTGTTTTATCGATTTAATATGGAACTTGAGAATAATCAAATTTCAAATGAACTCGGATTTCAACGAAACTAATTTTATTAAATTCGTAGTGATTGATTATTTAGGATTTCAAGTTTCAAGCCAATTGGATTTATTTTGTGATCGTGAACAACTTAAATGCGTATCGATTCACATTGTGAAATTATAAAGGATTTTTTACAAGTGATCTCGGAATTCAACGAAACCAGTTCCATTGTGTAATAACCCGTATTTTAATAACAAGATATAACACAAAACAAGGCAGAATTAAATAATAAAATCTGAATCAAGGGAAACGGGCTATGCCATTGCGTTCGTCTCGGAAAAACATGCGAAATAGAGTCCGAGTTTTCGAAAATCGGAGTCCGAGTTTTCGAAAATCGGAGTCCGTATGACCCGATTAAGGCCCAACAAAGTTTTCAGAAAATTTCTAAATAAAAACAGATTTTCAAATTCAAATCTAAGCTTGGAAATTGGGCCAGTTGGGCCAAGGCGGGAAAATTCCCGCCACAGTACCCAAGTCGACAGCCCTGTCGACTTGGGAGTCGACTGGGTCTGACCAGGTCGACAGCCCTGTCGACTTGGCTGTCGACTTAGCTCAGACGCCCAGTCCTGCCTGGTGCACCATCTTGAGAATGTGTTGAGCTAGAGGGCCAGATTCGATTTGGAGGGCTAAGATGAGAACTAGGGTTTAATCCTATGGTCTAAATCACTAGCCTAATCTATAAATAAGACCCTAACCTACCCTAAATCCTCATTAATCTATCCTACAACTAAACTATGGCAAAATCAATCCTCTCATGGCCTCCACTCTCTTCATAAATTCCTAAATCAATTTTCAAGAGATTCCCATGCATACAAGTGTATTTAGGCTTGTATGATCCTCTTTAGCTTGCATTAAAGTCTTGTTTCTCTATTGGCATCATAAAGGAGGAGTCTTGATCAAGTTTGCTTGCATTTTGGGGTTTTAATTAGTTGCATAAGGGGTTTCTTACATTTGCTATACTCATTTGAGTCTTCATAGCATTGTAAGCCTATTTCTACTCTTGTATTTTAACTATGAAGTTAATGTGTTATGTTTCAAGTTTGAGTTTGGGGTTAATCATGATATGTGCTTTGATCTTATGATTTTATGCATAAGATTACTCTATGCATGTTAGTAAAGTCATTACCTTGGCTTTATGCATAGAAAGATATGATCTTTGGTTGGAAATGTTGCATAATGCAACTTTGAAACTCTCATAACCCTTGCATTAACATGCATGTAATGTTATATGCATGTTACTAGCTCTTATCTCATGCTATCTATGGCCATGTTCCACCTATTTGCCAAGTTTGATGTTATGCATGCATATGAACCTTATGCAAGTTGAAACCATGTTATGCATGCATATGAACCTTATGCAAGTTGAAACCATGTTATGCATGCATATGAACACTATGCAAGTTAAAATGATGTTATGCATGCTTATGAATATTTTGCAAGTTGATAACATGATATGCAAGTTTATGATCACATCTTTGTCTCATGCCACCATGTTTAACTTGTGGCTCCAACCCCTCTATGTCATGATTATGCCAAGTTCTCTCTTTCTATCCTTTATGCGCTATTGCGAGATGTAAGCGTTGGGATTGCGTTTGGGATTGGGTAAACTTAAAAGTCATAAAAACATAAGCTTGGGAATTTACCTATTAAGTTAGGTCTACCCATTGGGAATTTACCTATTAAGTTAGGTCTACCCAATTGCTTGAAAACTTGTAATGTGATGGACATGACACTTAGAAAACATGAGAATGGCCAACTCGAGGTTGGGTTGAGCTTGTAGCATAAACCTACCCGGAACCGACCGGCTTAACTAGTGGCTACAAGCAATAGGACCCAATGTGAGTAGTTGGTCATGTTGCACGTGACACCCGAGGTTAGACTAAGTTGTGGTGTAAACCTACCCGGACCCGCCCGGCCTAACTAGTAACCACAACAAGGTCTAATGTAAGAGGTTGGGTGCATTAAATTAATTAATGCCACATGGTAGGGTTAAGTCATGGACCGCTTGAATACTTAACCAATTAAACACGATGGGTTGGTAGGGTTAAGTCATGAACCTTGGGTACACTTAACCAACTTGGTACTTAGATGAGTTGGGTTAACCACGTTTAACCCATTAAGGAAACCCTAGTTACGTGGTCCTTTGCACCAGTAACCCTCTTGGATGTATCATGATACCCTAGGGACTGGGCTAGGGTGGGGCACGATTACTGGGATGACATGTAAGCGACTTAAACGACGGCTGTGTAGGTGCGCCGGTGTAGGTTCAGGCGGGCCATGGTCATGCACATGGTCCGGAGTTGAAAAAGCAGGCACGGGCACCAGTAGGTTTAAACTGTGCGTGCTCGGATTGTGTCAGGGGTTGACACCCTAGGACTTGATACACCCTAGGGTGGACCTAGCACAGTTTAGCTACACTTCGTAGTTGGGCCGTATGACACCGACACTTGACGAGTTAGGCTGTAGGGAGCCGATCGACTAGACCGTGCTAGTTGGGCCTTGATTTAGGTCATTCATGATGGTGGGCCAAACTTGGGCCTGGGGATCACCTCTTGTTTACACTTGACACGACTTTTGACACGACTTGTGATACTAGTACACTTGGTGCAAACCTCAATCTTGTTTATGCGGTACCACATTTGATATATCCTGTTGACTTCTTACCATGCCAGTTATCATCCTATGACTCATCCTTGTTTATATATACTGTTAACTTTATTAGTTGTTGTACAATTGTAGATAGGACTTACCAGTCTTTTGACTGACCCATTTTCTTTCGCCTCTTTTCTTTCGTTTCCCCCCCAGGTTTACAGGGCGGGAATACCAGCACTTAGCTTGGATCTTAGCTGCTTTTCTTGGATAGCTCATGTATGCTTCGGACTTGAGCTTGCTATGGTTTTCTACTTGGGGATAGCTACTTCATGTTTTCCTTTTCAGTTACAAGTTTTATGTTTCTTGACTTTGTTTATGGAAAATAATTAAGTACTGTGTTGTAACTTAACCTATGGTTTTGATATGCTAGCTTTTATCCGCTGCTATACTTACTCTGTTTTTACTTATGTGTTCTGTCTTGTGATATCCGCATGCATGATTACCTTATTTAAACGCCCCTCCAAAGTCAGTGTCCTTGCAAGAGTGGCACTGGCGGAGGTGGGGTGTTACATTTGGTATCAGAGCATAAGGTTTACGAGATTGGAGCAAAAAGGGTTTTAAAGTTACTTTTAAAAGCTATTTTCAAAACCAATTAAGTATTTTCCAAAGAAAAGTCTAGTTTATTTTGAAAGGCTATCCCCCAAGAGCCATAAGCACTATCCTTCGTTTCCTCGTTCTAAATCTATCTTTTCCTTTTTCAGCATGGCCGATCTCAATCTTCCTGAGGGAGTCACCATTCCCGGATGGTTCCGGAGGTACTTGGAAGCTAGGGCCAATAATGTAGGTCCAGCAACCACTCCCACTATCACTGAGGTTCCACCTCCTCCTCCTCCTCAGCAACCACAAGCCGATTTCGCCAAGGTTTGCAAGGACTTCAAGGCCATGGGTGGCAAAAAAATTATTGGGACAGAGACTTTCGTGGAAGCAAGAAATTGGTTGAAGGAGACCGAAGATCTTTTTGCCATCTTTGATATAGAGGACCATAGAAAGGTTCTGTTGGCGGTTTGGCTACTAAAGGAGGAAGCTTCTTATTGGTGGGAGGTCACCAATGCTACAAGGCCCGTAGAAACCTGGGCCGACTTTAGGGCAAGGTTTGGGCTTAAGTTTCTATCATCTACAGAGGCAAATTTGCAACTAGAGAAGTTCATAGCTTTGAAGCAAGGAGACATGACAGTGAGAGAGTATGTGAATAGGTTCAACCAGCTTGCCCGATTCGGTTTGGACATGGTCAATACTCCCGAGAAGAAGGCTCTACGTTTTGCACGAGGGTTAAATGAGCCATTACAAGGTCTAGCTATGTCACACATACCCATGGGGGCCACTTTCGAGAGCCTGGTAGACATGGCATTGCTGCAGGGAGAGGATAAGAATGGGAAGAAGGAAGTCAAGCCCAATGAAACTCAGCCTAAGAAGACAGACTCCAAGTGGGGAGGGAATCAGAGTAATCAGAACAACAAGAACAACAAGAACAACAAGGGCAACAAGAACAAGGCAAAGGACACAAGGAAGTGCCACTTCTGTGGGATTGTTGGGCATGTAGCCAAGGACTGTAGGAAGAAGAAAATGAAATTGGGTGGATGCTTTCATTGTGGGGAGACGGGACATTTTAGCAAGGATTGCCCTAAGAAGCAGGGGCATGGACAAACTCAGCGCGCAGGTTCATCTGGAGGGCAAGTGCATGCTCTCAACACCGCTCCAGTTCAGGACCGAGGTACTGTTTCTGTGGAGAGTCTTGTTTATATTTCTGGTTTTCCTGTTCGCACTTTGTTTGATTCTGGCGCATCACATACCTTTATTTCCTCTGATGTTGTTGAAAGTTTGCACCTAAGTACTAGTCTTGTTGAGGATCCCGTTAGTGTTTCAAATCCGATTGGGGGTTCAGCCCATTTGTCTATGATCTGTATGGATTTGAGGATTTCTATCTTGACCGTAGAATTCTCGTGTGATGCTTATGTTCTCGGGTTCACGGGATACGGGTTGATCTTGGGCATGGATTGGTTGTCCCGCTATGGAGCCATTCTCGATTGTGAGCATAGGGTGGTGAGACTCATGACTCGCCTTGGCAATACCCTAGAGATTTCTTGCAACCCGCTAGATCCCGTCATGCTATGTTATCTTGAATCTCTTGACTCGTCTATCGATGATCTGCAATCTGTAAGGGTGGTTCGAGAATACCCTGATGTTTTTGAAGAAGTTAAGGGGTTACCCCCTAAGCGAGAGATAGATTTCCGCATTTATCTGGTTGATAATGCTAAGCCAGTCTCCTTACCAGTTAGGCACATGGCCCCGCGGGAAAGGAGAGAGCCCAGTAAGCAAATCAAGGAGCTTCTTGAGAAGAATTTTATTAGGCGAAGCATTTCCGAATGGGGTGCTCCTGTGGTGTTCGCTACTAAGGCGGACGGCTCGCTTCGTCTATGTGTTGATTATCGAGAGCTGAACAGGCTAACCAAGAAGAATAGGCATCCATTACCGAGGATAGATGACCTCTTCGACCAGCTTGTTGGTGCTTCTGTTTTCTCTCAGCTTGATTTAGCCACCGGATTTCATCAGCTTAGGGTGGCCGAAGACAGCATTGATAAGACTGCATTTAGGACTCCAGACGGATTCTTTGAATGGCTTGTCATGCCATTCGGCTTGACTAATGCACCCGCCTACTTCGTAGATTTGATGAGTAGGGTGTTCAGGGAGTTCCTTAACAAGTTTGTTGTTGTCTTCGTGGATGATATTCTGATCTTTTCAAAAGACGGGGAAGAACATGCTAGACACCTCAAGGAGGTGATGGATACGCTTAGAACCCATCAGTTGAAAGCCAAGTTCTCCAAATGCCACTTTTGGAGAAAAGAAGTCCGATTTCTTGGGCATATAGTTTCTAAGCAGGGTATAGCTGTGGATCCCGCGAAAGTGGTTGCAGTTCAAGACTGGAAGACTCCTAAGAATGCAACCGAAATGCGAAGCTTTCTCGGTCTGGCAGGCTACTATAAGGAAGTTCATTAGAGACTTCGCTAAGATTTCGGCCCCTCTCACTAGATTGACGAAGAAGAACTTAGTCTTTGCATGGGACTCAGAGCGTGAGCTTGCTTTTCAAAGGCTCAAGAGGGCCCTTACCACAGCTCCAGTTTTGGCATTACCCGATGGCGGTAAGATGTTTACCGTGTATACCGATGCATGTGGCACAGGGTTAGGCGCTGTTCTAATGCAGGTAGGAAGAGTGATATGTTATGGGGGTAGGCAACTTAAAGTTCATGAGAAGAACTATCCCACTCATGACTTGGAGTTAGCGGCGATTGTCTTTGCACTCAAGTCCTGGCGCCACTATCTTTTAGGCGAAAGGTTTGAGTTGTACACTGATCACAAATCACTCAAGTATCTCTTCTCGCAGAAAGATCTGAATCTTAGGCAGCAAAGGTGGATGGAATTCTTGGCATCTTATGACTTCGAGATAGCTTATACCCCTGGCAAGGGTAATGTTGTGGCTGATGCACTAAGCAGAAAAAGGTTGGCTTTGAGTCCCTTGTTTGTTGAGATGAAGAGCCTAGAGTTCCTGGCAACCTTTGATTTCACGACAGCAGTTGAGTCGATGACAGGATCGTTAGCATCTCTCGAGCTTAGGCCCACACTTCTTGATCAAGTAGGGACTTCGCAGAAGGAAGACCCACAGATAGTGGAGATCATGGATAGGTTGATTCGTGGTGAGACGTCTAGTCACCTTGCTAGATATACTATTGATGACAAGGGTTGGCTAAGGCGTGATGGAAGACTCTGCGTTCCACAAGTGGGAGACTTGGTGCATAAAGTTCTCGAAGAAGCACATCACTCAAAGATGACTATACATCCTGGTGGAGATAAGATGTATAGGGATATGAAGCGCATTTTCTTTTGGCCTGGAATGAAGAAGGATGTGGCAGACTATGTTTCAAAGTGCATGGTATGCCAACAAGTGAAAGCTGAGTCGAAGAAACCAGGTGGGCTATTACATCCATTGGAGGTCCCGCAATGGAAGTGGGAGAGCATCTCTATGGACTTTGTGGATGGATTGCCTAGATCAAGAAAAGGGAATTCGAGCATATGGGTCATCGTTGATCGACTTACGAAGAGTGCTCACTTTATCTCGGTAAAGAGCAAAAGGACTGCATCATGGCTGGCATCTGTTTACCTTCGAGAAATAGTGAGATTGCATGGGGTTCCTTCTAGCATAGTCAGTGATCGTGACCCAATCTTCACTAGCCAATTCTGGAATAGTTTGCAGGAAGCAATGGGTACGCAATTGAATATGAGTACAGCCTATCACCCCCAGACGGATGGCCAAACCGAAAGGGTGAATAGAGTGCTAGAAGACCTTCTGAGGCTTTGTGTTCTTGATTTTGGTGGTACTTGGGAAGACCACCTTCCTCTTGTGGAGTTTGCTTACAACAATAGCTATCAAGCTAGCATAGGGATGGCACCATTTGAAGCTTTATATGGGAGGCCGTGTAGGTCACCATCTTGTTGGTGGGAGACAACAGATAAGCTTGTACTTGGGCCCGATATGATACGAGACACATCTGAGAAAGTTGAATTGGTGAGAAGACGGATGAAAGCGGCCCAAGATAGACAGAAATCCTATGCTGATAAGCGAAGGACAGATTTGGAGTTCGAAGTTGGAGACATGGTTTTCGTGAAGGTTTCTCCTTTGCGTAATGTGGTTCGCTTCGGAGCAATTGGGAAGCTGGCACCCAGATTCGTAGGACCCTTCCCTATCATAGAGAGAATTGGGAAGATGGCTTATAAAGTGCAATTGCCCGAGAAGTTGTCCGGAGTGCATAATGTCTTTCATGTCTCGCATCTCCGAAAGTGCCTACATGAGTCCGCTGAGGTGGTTGAACCTAGCATTCTTGAAGACGTGGAAGTAGAGAAAAAGGCAACCTTGAGGAGAGCTCCGATTCGTATCTTGGGAACGGAGATCAGAAAGCTAAGGAATCGAGAGGTCAAATTGGTGAAAGTTCAGTGGAGTGAAGCCGAAGAGGATGCAACTTGGGAGACAGAGGAGAAGATGTTTAGGCTTTATCCATTCCTTTTTGAGGGTACATTCTCGACCTCTTTTCCCTCTTTGGCATATCTTTCTTTTGCTATCCATGTTTATCCTGTTTATCTTGTAACTTCGTCATGAGAACCTTAGGTAGAAACCTCTTGGATGAAACATGTATTTGAAACATGTTATGCTTGATGGTTGCAAGTGGTTGCAAGTGTTTGCAAGTGGATACTCGTGGATGCATGATACACATTAGGCACTAAGATCGGCTCACACACCTTCATATTGCATATGCATGAGTGCTTATACTTATTCATGGCTGAAACCTGTTGTGCTATCTCATGGATGTTGCATATGGATGAATGTTATGTGCACTCATGTAGAAATTATAAAATTAGGCTAGGAATCTGCATACATATGGACGCATTTCACTAGCATACTTTGCATTAAGGAGGTGTACTGAATCAGTAACCGCCTGATTTTCGCATTAGATAAGTACATATACAAGCACCTTTGCATATGATCATACAGCATTTAGAAATTGTTAAGGACAATGGTTACTCGTGGATGATGTGGGGAGTAGATGGATGATGGATGGTAGGACACATACTTCCTAACTTAGAGATTTCGGGGACGAAATCCTTTAAGGAGGGGAGAATGTAATAACCCGTATTTTAATAACAAGATATAACACAAAACAAGGCAGAATTAAATAATAAAATCTGAATCAAGGGAAACGGGCTATGCCATTGCGTTCGTCTCGGAAAAACATGCGAAATAGAGTCTGAGTTTTCGAAAATCGGAGTCCGTATGACCCGATTAAGGCCCAACAAAGTTTTCAGAAAATTTCTAAATAAAAACAGATTTTCAAATTCAAATCTAAGCTTGGAAATTGGGCCAGTTGGGCCAAGGCGGGAAAATTCCCGCCACAGTACCCAAGTCGACAGCCCTGTCGACTTGGGAGTCGACTGGGTCTGACCAGGTCGACCGCCCTGTCGACTTGGCTGTCGACTTGGCTCAGACGCCCAGTCCTGCCTGGTGCACCATCTTGAGAATGTGTTGAGCTAGAGGGCCAGATTCGATTTGGAGGGCTAAGATGAGAACTAGGGTTTAATCCTATGGTCTAAATCACTAGCCTAATCTATAAATAAGACCCTAACCTACCCTAAATCCTCATTAATCTATCCTACAACTAAACTATGGCAAAATCAATCCTCTCATGGCCTCCACTCTCTTCATAAATTCCTAATTCAATTTTCAAGAGATTCCCATGCATACAAGTGTATTTAGGCTTGTATGATCCTCTTTAGCTTGCATTAAAGTCTTGTTTCTCTATTGGCATCATAAAGGAGGAGTCTTGATCAAGTTTGCTTGCATTTTGGGGTTTTAATTAGTTGCATAAGGGGTTTCTTACATTTGCTATACTCATTTGAGTCTTCATAGCATTGTAAGCCTATTTCTACTCTTGTATTTTAACTATGAAGTTAATGTGTTATGTTTCAAGTTTGAGTTTGGGGTTAATCATGATATGTGCTTTGATCTTATGATTTTATGCATAAGATTACTCTATGCATGTTAGTAAAGTCATTACCTTGGCTTTATGCATAGAAAGATATGATCTTTGGTTGGAAATGTTGCATAATGCAACTTTGAAACTCTCATAACCCTTGCATTAACATGCATGTAATGTTATATGCATGTTACTAGCTCTTATCTCATGCTATCTATGGCCATGTTCCACCTATTTGCCAAGTTTGATGTTATGCATGCATATGAACCTTATGCAAGTTGAAACCATGTTATGCATGCATAAGAACCTTATGCAAGTTGAAACCATGTTATGCATGCATATGAACACTATGCAAGTTAAAATGATGTTATGCATGCTTATGAATATTTTGCAAGTTGATAACATGATATGCAAGTTTATGATCACATCTTTGTCTCATGCCACCATGTTTAACTTGTGGCTCCAACCCCTCTATGTCATGATTATGCCAAGTTCTCTCTTTTTATCCTTTATGCGCTATTGCGAGATGTAAGCGTTGGGATTGCGTTTGGGATTGGGTAAACTTAAAAGTCATAAAAACATAAGCTTGGGAATTTACCTATTAAGTTAGGTCTACCCATTGGGAATTTACCTATTAAGTTAGGTCTACCCAATTGCTTGAAAACTTGTAATGTGATGGACATGACACTTAGAAAACATGAGAATGGCCAACTCGAGGTTGGGTTGAGCTTGTAGCATAAACCTCCCCGGAACCGACCGGCTTAACTAGTGGCTACAAGCAATAGGACCCAATGTGAGTAGTTGGTCATGTTGCACGTGACACCCGAGGTTAGACTAAGTTGTGGTGTAAACCTACCCGGACCCGCCCGGCCTAACTAGTAACCACAACAAGGTCTAATGTGAGAGGTTGGGTGCATTAAATTAATTAATGCCACATGGTAGGGTTAAGTCATGGACCGCTTGAATACTTAACCAATTAAACACGATGGGTTGGTAGGGTTAAGTCATGAACCTTGGGTACACTTAACCAACTTGGTACTTAGATGAGTTGGGTTAACCACGTTTAACCCATTAAGGAAACCCTAGTTACGTGGTCCTTTGCACCAGTAACCCTCTTGGATGTATCATGATACCCTAGGGACTAGGCTAGGGTGGGGCACGATTACTGGGATGACATGTAAGCGACTTAAACGACGGCTGTGTAGGTGCGCCGGTGTAGGTTCAGGCGGGCCATGGTCGTGCACATGGTCCGGAGTTGAAAAAGCAGGCACGGGCACCAGTAGGTTTAAACTGTGCGTGCTCGGTTTGTGTCAGGGGTTGACACCCTAGGACTTGATACACCCTAGGGTGGACCTAGCACAGTTTAGCTACACTTCGTAGTTGGGCCGTATGACACCGACACTTGACGAGTTAGGCTGTAGGGAGCCGATCGACTAGACCGTGCTAGTTGGGCCTTGATTTAGGTCATTCATGATGGTGGGCCAAACTTGGGCCTGGGGATCACCTCTTGTTTACACTTGACATGACTTTTGACACGACTTGTGATACTAGTACACTTGGTGCAAACCTCAATCTTGTTTATGCGGTACCACATTTGATCTATCCTGTTGACTTCTTACCATGCCAGTTATCATCCTATGACTCATCCTTGTTTATATATACTGTTAACTTTATTAGTTGTTGTACAATTGTAGATAGGACTTACCAGTCTTTTGACTGACCCATTTTCTTTCGCCTCTTTTCTTTCGTTTCCCCCCCAGGTTTACAGGGCGGGAATACCAGCACTTAGCTTGGATCTTAGCTGCTTTTCTTGGATAGCTCATGTATGCTTCGGACTTGAGCTTGCTATGGTTTTCTACTTGGGGATAGCTACTTCATGTTTTCCTTTTCAGTTACAAGTTTTATGTTTCTAGACTTTGTTTATGGAAAATAATTAAGTACTGTGTTGTAACTTAACCTATGGTTTTGATATGCTAGCTTTTATCCGCTGCTATACTTACTCTGTTTTTACTTATGTGTTCTGTCTTGTGATATCCGCATGCATGATTACCTTATTTAAACGCCCCTCCAAAGTCAGTGTCCTTGCAAGAGTGGCACTGGCGGAGGTGGGGTGTTACACATTGTGTCTGGAATATTCATTTATGCTACGATTAAAGTTTTCATCGCGATCGGAGGTCGTATGTGGTGGTTTTTACGTCTTAGCTCGTGCGTAAGTTTCATAAAATAATATAATAATAATTTGTCTCCCTTATAAATATCACCACAACCAACCGTAATCTGGGTCAAACGTTTTTCCATGGTCAACTATAAATGCCGCCTCCACCCTTAATAATGAACAACCAGAACATCCCAATCTTTCTCCTTGATTATCTAGAAATCAGCTCACATATTCAAGAAACATTTAACTACAAAAGTATAGAGCTCAGCGAGGAATATCAGATGGACGATGGCAACCTGATATGGTTCATCACAGTGGATGGATCGAGACCGTGAAGCGCTGGCATTTGGGGAGGTTTTGGCAGCGAACGGGGAGGCCAAGCATAGCGGCGTTTGGGTCATGAGTAGAGGAAGCTCAGATGCTCTCGTGGATGGTCACTAATCGAGTTCTGATGGTCTGAGATTGGTGCGGCGCGGAAGTAATGGATGTCGTGCGTGTTGAAGGTAGCTGGTGGAAATTATTTCGAACGAAGAAGGAGACGACCTATTATCTCATTAATAAAGTAATTACACGTTAATTAATATATGATTAAGGAAAGTTAATTATTCTTTTAAAACCATGAACTTGTATTATTTGTAACTTGTCCATATGTTGACAGAATTCAATGAAAAGGCTACGTTGGAACCGTAATTACGAACACATATTCTGGAACTAATTTGGACAAAGCTGGAAACAACTAGAATTTTTAGTTAAACTAAATGCATGTTTAATTTTACTGAAATTAAATCGCTTCAGCGATAAATGGAATCAAAGTGAGTACAACTCACTAAGTTTGACCCACTTATATTTCATATAAGTCGGGATTTTTATTTGTGTGCTATATTTGATAATTGTTTGATGTGGTTGAACATATTTATATATTGGATTAATTGGTTAAATTAAACGTTATTTTATTAATTGAAACTAAATCGTTATTTCAACGATTATTTCCAAATGAGGTAACTTACCTCGTTGGTCACATTTATAGTAATATAAACCTATTAAAATAAAAGATGGATGTTTGAATTGCTGTTATTGGTTGATTATTGAAATTATACCTGAATTTGAATTGGATGATATTATTTTGTGGTAACCTATTTGTGATGAATAGAAAAACAGGTTGAAGGGATCCAACCGGATTCCTCAAATATATTGAATATTACTTACTTTCAGATGAACTGTTTAACTATTGAATGATTGATTTTGTTGTTGATTGTTGAATTAAAATTCAACGTTTGTTATGTTATTAACTAATAGGCAGTATTGGTTGAGTAATTGGCCTAAGAAGGCCTATAAATCCACCATTTTATAAATGTTGATTTATCATCTAGTGAATTGACAGAAATATAGTTATAAAATTTATTTGTATAACTAAAGATAGAATTTAAAATCTATTTTATATGAAATATTTTGAATAAAAGTTTTATTAGATAAACAATATTTATTTAATTTTAGAAGTAATTATAGAGTTATTTTATAAAGCAAATTCTTATGTTAATAAGATTTATAAGCAAGTGAGCAAAAATTAACCTAAGGGTTAAGAGTTGGATTAATTGTTTCGAAGAGGAAATTGAATGAGATTATTTAAATTAGTTATATTATTAATTAATTTAAAGGAAGGACTAATTGGAATTGGTTAACGAGTTAACCATGGTTTGAGTTGACTAAGTCAATTGCTTTAACTAGAATTTATTATTAAATTAGTTTGTTGTCAATTTATTTAATGGAAATAGTTGTTGGAACTTAATTTAGTTTCTCAAAAGACTGAACAATCTTTTAGTTAATTAGTTTCAAAGAAAAATCTTTAATGAAGTTGATTATTGTTTTAGTAACTTTTTAAGAGAGATTGATTATTATAAAAATAGTTAATGATAAAGTAAACCATTTTGTTTTTAATAATGTTGAAATTGATTATTATTTATATAATAATAATAATCAAAGTGATGATCTTGAAATTAAAACTCATTTAATGGAGGTTTATGAAGTGATAAGCTCTTGTTTATTGTTAAATTGATTTTTAAGCAAATTTATATTAATAGTAATATAAGTTAAGTTTAAATTGAATTCTTTTTGGATTCTATTTAATTGAATTTCATAAAATCTAAGTTGGATGAAATTATAAAAAACCAAGTTTTATCGAATATATTGTAAATGATTTCAACTATTGGAATGAGTTATTAAATTATAAACTTAAAAATGGTCTATGAATGGAATGAAAGCTCAGAAGTGTAAAGATATGAAATATCGAAACAGAAACCCAAATTTGAACTAAAGTAGTTAGGCAAATTAAGTTATAAGGTTTCAATCTGAATTCGCATATTTTAAGTAAGAGATGAAATTTTATTGAGATAAAATCAAAATAGGTTTAAAATAAACTTATAAGAAGTTTTATAAAGGATTCTATTTATAATAGAATCAAAGCTCGTATATAATGTTGTAAAGGATGGTTAAAGTTAATTTAAAGGGTTTTAAATAATAGTTTAAATACTTAAATTAGGTGAACGTGTTTGAGATTGAAATAAGGTTTTCAAAAAAAAGAATATGGTATTAAAAACCGTGTTTAAATTGGATAGTAAATGGAACTTTTGTGACGGTTACTGGAATAGGGTTTCGTTAATAAACTTCTATCTATCTGAAGATCAGAATGTTGTCTACTTAAGGTATGAGAGGTAAATAAAAACCCTAACTTGAACGACTTCATGATTATCCATGGATGATATAAATTTAAAAATGAAAGTAGTTGAGGGAAATAAAATTAGCATTTCCATGAATGATATTATAAACTGTAATTCTAAAAGTTTATAAAGGGTTTTGAGAATACTCTTAAGGAGTAAATACTGTGTTTCAAACATTGAAAGATTTAGAATTTTAATTAACCATTCGTTAATTTGTTTAATAAAAAAGGCCAAGGGAAAGTTGTATACTGAACCAGTAAATTCATTTATTTTTCATAGTTGAATAGTTGTTTATTTGATAGCTAAATAACCGACTATCAAATCTGGCCTATTATCGACGGAAAGACCGAGATCAAATTTATATTCGAAAACCATTCTGAACCAGTAAATACGTGAACGTGGAAGATATCAGGCGATGATCGAGGTGGAGCATTTGAAGACCGTAGATCTTCATAAAACGAAAGGATTACTTATAATCTCTGGTTAGCTCCTAGAGATAAATTGTGGTTTTGTCGTCGCTGGAATCTACGGATTGCAAGGACTACCCGCTACTGATCCTTCGGGTGATTCCTAGGATGTGGTAAGTGGGTACCTTCGGTTCATCCTGTTCCTGAATGACTTGTATGGACAGATGTTTGATAGAGATTTCCAAAGGGATCATGCACGTTGATTTCTTCAAACGTACCACAGTTGGTGGCAGAGAAGGCAACTTCTCTTAACTTAACACCTAGAGTATTTTTATGGAAATATATTAGTGATTTCTAGCGGAGCATTCAAAGTGAATGATGATGTGCTATCCTAAAAAGGCAATCATAAAGTCAAGCCTCATCAACCGGTAAATGACACAAACTGGGTAGGCCGCATGGCTATGTGGGTCGCACCCATTATGATATATCATTACCTGATCTAGAGAAATCAAATGCCTTCAATTGTCCCTTTTTGTATGCTTTCGGTTCAGTTGGATGGCCCCCAATTGTTTAATGATATATCTGGTACACACAATTAGAATGAGTGGTCGGTCATATTTAACCGGGTTGCAAGATGTTCTTGTTGAACCACTGTATATTTATCCCCGGAGTTACACTGTTCAGAAGATGGTCCCATGCCTTGCCATAGTTGGAATCCATTCTCCAATAAGAGTCTCACAGTTTTGATTGTATACTATGTATATGGAGCGTGAGATACAAGTGTTCCGTTGGATTGCTATTGATTTGACTGGACACTATTATAATAACAGATTAGTGTTGATATAAAGAATGTTTTTGGTTATCATAAGGTAAAAACCGTCTTTGTTATGTGTGAGTTGGTCTTACGATTATCCTTTTCTTTCAAAATGATTTTTTAACTTTGAATCAGTCTGATGATACCTATAAACTTAGTGAGTTTTCTCACGCTGGTTCACCAGACTGATCCGTGGCGTTTGCAATTCTTGGGTCAGATCGAGTTTTACAGGTTCAGGCTTGGATGCTACGTACTTCAGAAGGCATGATGGAGGAGTTCAAACATATGATTTGTATTTAGTGTTTTCCGTTGTGTTTTGTATATGAGGACGTGTTATAAAAATCCAGATGTATCAATACTCTGATGATTGTAAGTATTATTTCAAGCTCTCAATAAAGTTGTATTTCCATATTATATTTTATTCCGCTGCGATGTGAGATTATATATTGTTGTTTATTTTGATCCTTCTTCTTTTCTTCTATTCTAACATTTCTTTCTTTCTGCTTCTCACCCTCTAATTTCTTTCTATTGACTATCTCGTGTACTTAGTTTTGGAAAGCAATGCGAGATTAAGTAATATTGTCGAAATGCGAGTTTCGAAATTCCGCCGGGTCGTTACATCTGGAATATCCAGAAACTCAACTTAGACATCTGGTCTCTTATCCTAGATGTTTGGGCCGAAAAATATTTTATTTTGATTGGGCATTATCATAGTTGATTTATGGTATTTTAAAGGGGAAATTTGAGTATTTTTCTACGTTTTCTACTCTTCTATATAACCTACTTTCGGGTTTGAAACAAGTAGCAAATAATTAGAGAATCTTAATCTTACGATAGCCTCTATGTCAAGGGTTAACCCTCATTCTTCGTGATTCCTCCTCTCCAAAAACTTTAGTCATATGGATATTCTTTTCCTTCCTCAATTTTGTTATGAATTCAATTTGTATTTTCTTTATTTTAGCTTTTTGCTACTTAATTATACACAAAATTTTGGCGAATCAATAAAATTAATGGTTGGATGAAACATCTTTTTTATTGCAGTTTAATTTCAACTTCGTCTTGTTTTTAATCCAAGTTATCTCTTTGTGATCTGGATGATAAAGATCCATTGGTATAAGCTTCTGCAAAGCGCCGCCATTTACATAACAGTTGATATCGAAGTCAGATCATCGCAAAGCTTAGAGTAATTTTGGTTTGAAAAATTATCGATGATGGATATGATTTCATTTTCGAAGATCGCTATTTTAGATGGAAAATTTTGGGGTATTTGAAAGCCTAAGATGTAGGATGTTCTGTACCTCAATGATCTTCATGATCCGATTGATGGAGATGGAAAGAAGCCCTCTTATATAGATGAGAGAATATAGAAGAAGATAGATAAAAAGGCGATTGCTTTGATTCACCAATATCTTGACAATTCAGTTTTCCATCATGTGGCTAGTAGTGAATCCGCGAACAATTTGTTGGACAAGTTGGTATCTTTGTATATGTCAAAAGTGATACTAGTAAGGCTTTTCTAGTTCAAAAGTTAGTGCAACTGAGATTAGATGAAGAAAAGTTTTTTATATTTCCTTTGAATGAATTTCAAGATGTAATAGATCAACTGGCAAATATAAAGGTCAGTTTTGATAATGAGTTACGTGCTCTTTTATTAATGGGTTCGTTGTTAGAAAGTTGTGAAACTTTGGTTGTTTCATTAAGAAATTCCAATTCCAATGGAACTATCTCTCTAGAAGCTGTTTGAAAGCAATCTTTTTAACGAGGAGCTTAGAAGAAAAGAGTCAGGTTTGAAATCAGTTCAAAATCAGACTATGGTGGTAAGGGGGTTGAAGAAAGATACAATATGGAAGAAAATGAAGCAAATTGTAAAGGAGTTATCACTTATCATTATGTTTATAAGAAAGGTCACATAAGCAGCAAGTGTTATGCTTATAAAGGAGATCAGAAAAAGGCTGCACACAGTGATTGTAATGAAGATGCACATGCAGATTTCCTTGAAGGTACCATTAATGATGTTTCTTATTATTCCTCTTTAGTGAAAATAAGCACTGAAAGATGGATTCAGGAGCCAGTTTTTACATTTGTAGAGATTGAATCGTTTCGTATCTAATGAGAAGAGTTACCGATTTGTTTTATTGGATCTATCTGGTTTCGTATCCATGATGGTGTGGTTAAAAACTCTCTGGAGTCGGATATGTACCCACTTGTTGATATAATCTTATTTCTCTCATTGGTTGGATCATCGTGGTTAAACTCATGAGACTCAAGGTGAAGTTTTGATATTGCGGAAAGGTGGTTGTGTAAAGATGAGAGGAGTATTGGAGAAGGAAACCTTTATAGATTGGTTTAAATATGGGGAATTGTGAGAGATCAAATGATGACATGTTTGTGTTTATTGGAGCTTTTGATGTGATTTTATATCAAGGTGAAGCGCTCAGATTTACGATATTATCACATATACACTGAAGTGGGCTATGTGTATTAGTTATGAAATTTATTGGTGAATGAGAAAACAATTTGCAAATCAAATTTTGAAGGAGGAAGATATGACTGAAAAAGCCAAGAATTGTTAAGTTGCAGTAGCTCAGACATCCGGAGGATGAAACCAGACGTCTAAGCACATGGTTTGGAATTTCCAGAAACTTAACTTGGACTTCTGGTATCTCATCCCTGACGTTTGAGTCGGAAAATATCAATTTTGACTGGGCTTTATTAGAGTTGATTGTGATATTTTAAAGACACAATTTGGGTATTTGCCTACGTTTCCTACCCTTCTGTATAAGCTACTTTCAGGTTTGAAACAAATAGCGTTGAGTTAGAGGATCTTAATCTTAAGATAATCTATAAATCAAGTATTAGTCATCGCTCTTCATGGTTCTTCCTCTCTAAAAATTTTAGTCATATATATATATATATTCTTTCAATTTCTAAATTTGGTTATTTATTTATTTATTTATTTTAGCTTTGTTATATTAATTGTAAACAATAAAATTGATAAATTAATAAATTGGGTGGTTTGGTGGAATATCTTGTGTTATTACATTTTAGTTTCAACTCCGTCTTGTTTTCAGTTCAAGTTATCTCTTTGTGATTTGGATGATAAAGATCACTTTATATAAGCTTCCGTAAAGCGCTACCCATTTACATAACAAAAACTACTTATTAGTACCCCACTCTATTTAGGTACATGATTTATTAAGCAAGTTGTCATATGCACCTCAAACTAGTAAATCGTATATACCAATAATATGTTTTAAGAAAAAAGTGTTGATCTGGATAATTCCTTTCTGATGTATTGTTGATGTGTCTTCTATGGTTTAGATTAAAAACCTAATATCTACAGGCCTAAAATATAAGTATAAAATACAATGAACCTGAACAATAAATCCAATGAATCTGGACACCTAACTCTACGTAACTAAATCTTCACTACTCCATTTCTTTACCTCTCTCAAATAACCTTCTTCTAAAATATTATTTTAATGGAGTATTGAGGGCTTGGTTCAACACATATTAGGGGGATATTCATAGATACAGAGGATCTATCAAAGCCTATTAGATTTGCTCATACTTTTGTGAGTAATAGTGTGATTATCATATTTCTTCTAAGTTAATGTTAAAATAGATACAATAGTTGTTACAGTGATTAGCAATCTAGACAAAAAGGATTTAGACAGTAAAATATATTGAATCTGAAAGTTCGATAATTATAGTGTTTATAAGTTTATCTTTTACATGTTATTGTTCATTTTAATTACTATCTATTATTTTATTCCTTCTCAGTTGTTATCTGTTTATAAGTACATTCCTTTTCCTCATCCCCTTCTCTGTCATTATTTTATTTATAGTCATTACTACAAAATAGATCATTTGCGACGGTTCTACAACCGTAGCAACTGCGACCGTTGCAAAAAAGTATAAACCTTTTGTGATGGTTAAACCATCGCACAATATAACTTTTTGCGATAGTTTTTTGAAAGAGTTGTCGCATAATATGAAGAATTTGCGACAGTCATTAGTAACAGTAGTCGCACATAAATGTTGCATTGTTTCAAAACTATGCCTTTTTGCTACTGTTTTTAAAAAATGTAGCAAAATAGTATTTTTTGTGACTGTTTTTAATAAAAACCGTAGCAAAATCGTTTTTTTTTATGATTGTTTTTTATATAGCTGTCGCAGTAGACTTACTGGCGCTTTTAAATATTTTCCTTTTCGTAACAGTTTTTCAACAAAAAACTACTAATATCATAGAATTAATATGCATATGAGCTTAGATAACAATCCACATAGCCGAGCATAGACTGTACAAATGAACATACATCAAACACACTTCCAACAACCAACATTTAACATAAACAAGGCTGTATGTATAAATCAAAATAATAACAATGGTTAAATTTATCATATTTAACACAAATTCATATGTTACATAATTTACTATTAACTTTATAATACTTCAAAATATATATGAATCCAGAAGATAAAACATTTCACATTGAAAATATATTACTGAATATCTATTACACAAAGATAATTACACAACTACTAAAATGATATAAGAAAAGGAATGCATAACCTTTGCATGATCCAATCACCCTTACATAAGTCAATGTTATAATTGTCTCGATTTGGCCAGCTCTAACCATTCATCAAATTTGAAAGAAAAAATTAAACACGTGACATAAGTCAATATATATTTTCAAATAAACGCACTTTAAAATAACAGTACGTTATATATTACCTCGTCGACGAGCACTTAGATATAAACATGAGACTTGTCGAAAGATAAAAATGTATTGCTTCATCAAATAATGACATGTTTAAAATATTACCTCGCTGATGAGGACTTAGATGTTATAGACCCATTCTGAATACCTTACCTCATGAGTTCTACATATCAAAATTCAAAACCTTGGTCGGCATCAACTCATAGTTCCATATATCATAAATTATAGACTAGGCATGTGATCATGTTGCATAAAATAAAGCCACCATGCAAATGACTTTCCCGTTGAATGATTTTATACCGAACATCCTCTTTTACGTACAAAATAACACCTGCATATGGTGCTTTACATATTTTGAAATTGTATATGTGTGCTTGTTTACCTAATGCTATCCATCATACGTTATAGAAGGGGAAATTACAAGAGCATTCTGCCAGGAATTCAACGCCATGAGTTCTGAAACTTAAACTACAAATTTGATACTCAAAACTTAATTCTAGTTATACATTGTGTCAAGGGATACTTGTACGCTCAAAACTTAATTCTAGTTATACATTGTGTCAAGGGATACATGTACGTTAGAAATGATTAAGTTAATTTTAAAGATCTACTGTACATAGAGATCTTTCGTGCCTTGAACATAAAGTCTTTTACTTTCTAAAATCACAAAATTCTCATTTGAGAAGTTTTCTGCACTTGAAAATGATACATCTTAAAGCCAATTATTTATAAGAAACCAATTATCTAAATATATGTACTCAAAAATTTAGTGACAAAATTGAGCTGGACATTTAGTGAAATCAAGATTTATTTAGGCTCATGCATACACACCAGAAACCATATACAGATGCATGCACTCAACATATATATCCAAAGTTATGAATCCATCTTTGTTCGAAACCCAATGTTCATTGAAAGCTCTCGCAGATCTTCATACGAAATTATCCTACTTATAAAACTATGGAACTATATTTGTTATATGCTACAGAGCACAAGTTTTCAATTTTAGTCAGCGATTCAACTCCGTTTCTAAGCCCGGTCCAACCAGAGTCGTGTTCCTTATCCAATTTTTCCCTATTTTCTCTCTCTCTCTCAACCTCTTTCAATGCATACGAAGCTTAAATTTCAATGGATTGCTTCTCTGCGCCAGAACTCAAATTTCCATTGTTTCATTTTCAATTTATTCGAGTTGTTTAGGTAGATTACGAAGCAAAGGAAAATCTTTACACAAATGAAGAAGCTACAGTATCTGCAACTGCTGCTAAAGCTTTAGCAATTACTAAAGCTACACTTGAAGTTGCAAAGGATGATGCTCAATTAACCAGAATGACACCACCCATCAAAATGGAAAAATTAGAAAAACCTGAAAAATTCAGATATTTTATGAACCAGAACTTCTTGACATGAGGAACATTTCCAGCAAAGATAAAAATGAAAATTCGGAAGTGAAAATTATCCTAGAACAATCCAATGATGTTCTTATTGAAGAATTGCAAGATTATGAAGGAATATCTGTAAGATCGAAGAAACAAAGAGATAGACGAGCTAAAAGAGAAAAGACATCAAAAAAGGATGTTAATAGTGCTATGTCTTTAAAATTAGGATCATCTAGCAAGAAAAGACGTAATGTTGTTCAGGAGATAGATTATTCAGATCCATTGCGTTGCTTGAAAGGAACAACAGGTACTTCTAAACTTCTTACCGCCAGTGAAGAGTTACTATTATCTGAAGGAATTCATGATTTAATCAAACTAGAAAATCTCCAAGAGGATCTTACTGAATGAAATGGAAGCCCGCAAAGTCCTTACTGTGGTTGATCATATTCGTCCTCTTCTTTCTAAGCTCACAAAGTCCTTATATTATTTGAGAAAGATGTTACAATTTGCTTTTGTTATGTATGTTAATCATACTGTATATGCTTGTATTTGTCATAAGCACCTAAATAAATATGTGAAAATGGCTAACCTATGTATCAAAAACAAAATAATTATTCAAAATTGTAGGTTTGGTCCAAGTAAGAAATTCTTTCACCAAAATAAAAAACTAACCTTTTACAATGGATATAAGTAATCCTGACATCATCGTTTAAATTCTTCCTGCGAGCTGCAATCCACAATCATGCTAGATTGGAAACAAATGCACAAAATTTCACTCATAAGTTAAACAAGTAAGTACTAATAGTGATTAATCACATTCGTCGTCTTCTTTCTAAGCTCACAAAGTCCTTATATTATTTGAGAAAGATGTTACAATTTGCGATTGTTGTGTATGTTAATCATACTGTATATACTTGTATTTCTCATAAGCACCTAAATAAATATGTGAAAATGGCCAACCTATGTATCAATTTTTTTTTAATTCAAAATTGTTGTTTTGGCAAAGAAATTCTTTCACCAAAATAAAAAAAAAACATTTTACAATGGATAGAAGTAATCCTGACATTATCATTTAAAATCTTCCTGAGTGCTGCAACCCACAATCTGCTAGACTGGAAACAAATGCACACAAAATTCACTTACAAAACAGAAACAAATAAATACTAAGAGTTAGTGGAAATAACTGCATAGATTGATTGTTCATGATCATAAGTTTGAATTCTTTTTTGTTTTTTTTAATTGCCTGCACTTTAATCTATATAATTTCTGCTTCATTTTAATCTATATAATTTCTGTTTCATTTGAAATTTTCATTGTTGCTAATTTCATGCAGTTTAATTGCCTGAGCTCACAAAGCTTGCTTGTTTTCTACTAAATATCACTCATATTCAAGCCTAACTTGATGTATACCTTCCACCTTATTTCTTTCTCCTCACCATAAAACTCCATGTTATCTTCTTTAATACTTGCAATCTCCATGAACAAAGATGCAGAGCAGCCAAACCTTACCATACCGCATCTCTGGTGGTAGATCAAATAGATGTTAGCTGTCGCGATCCGAAATCCCCCGAACTTCGAAGAGATATAAAAATACGGATTGTGTGAGAACACGATGCATTAGGACACACTACTTCAGAACTTTTCAGTATTTTCACAATAATTTGCATCAGAGTAAAAGAATATCAGAGTGCGAATAAATATTACATAGCAGAAAATAATATCAGAGATTAATAATTTACATAACAACGAAAATATTATATAAATAAATATAAAGAAGAGGAAATCATCAACTAACACAACTAAAACCAATATACAGATAAAGAGCTTTCCGAATATAGCTCCAGCTGTAATCCAAGATCCTGGGAAAAATAAAGAATCTGCAAAACCAAAACTACTAACTGCCCATGTGGAAAATATGGGCACCCGGAGTTTAGGTGGAAACAATAAACTCCGAGTCGGTCATGGGACTGGTGTGAAAGCTAAAACAGTTATTAAACTTTACTTTAAAATAAGGTAATTCACGATACCACGCCGTATAACATGTAACAGGTTTACCCCCATGAATACTTTGAAATAAAACAGTTTATAAACAAGACAATGCTTTTTGACAAAAAGAAGCTATTATAAGACTCAGGTCCCATCACACAATGCAACGCAAGCCGAAGGATAGAGTTTTACCTTATAATAGCCAAACATGCTTGATACGCTTTAAAACAAATAATCTTGATATTACTCTAATTGCATAGTGTATAAAACAACTTCGAATATAAATGTATCAATCACAAACGGCATAATACCCCCATCCTACTATGTCGCCATACATGTTTACAACTAAAACTGAAAAGTGGCGTATTGGAAATTGGATTCCTTCTACGAGTCCAGGCAAGGGATCTTTCTCGCCGGTTTCGGATCACATCTAGCAAGATGTCCAGGATCACACCTATGAGCAACCCTTTGTTAGTGTCAGGGCCGGTCCACATCTAACGTTTGCGGATTATATATTTCTGAACAATATGTTTCCCGATCCTATAGGACCTCTCACTTGAGCCTTTTAACCGGCTCTATATCCGAAGTGGCTCGCAATCCATCATCCACATAAGTAAAAATGTTTGCGCTCCATACCATGACATCACCCATAGCTAGAAAGAAACACATGTCCTCCCTGAGGTCCTCATCCCGTTTATGACTCACATTGAGGTGTGAAGCTCGTGAATTAACTCTGTGCACAGAGCTGTGTTAATTAAAGTCGTGCTTTGATCATCATCCACAAGGCCCTTCTTTTCAACAAAAGCCTTGGTCATTGCATCTCAGCATGCCACATTGTCAATCCATGCTATGTCATTGATTCTCCACCAATATATAACCTCTAAGCTTGTATGTCTCAAATAAGGGTGTAAAGCAAAATAATAAATTCTCTAGCACCAAACATATATATATATATATATATTTAGCAAAGATCAATGAATATAGCGCAAAGTACTATGTCAGACATACAATCCATTCGCAAGTCCGTTCTGAGTCTGAACGAAACTGGAGGCACGTTATTTCTCATCCCATATGTCCAATACAGGAGAGAGGCCCTCGCATATCCGATCGATTTCCAAGTACGTTTTAAGCTGCAACCACTTATTACCTTGTCTTGGGTGTACGTCTCAATCAAGACATCAGCATTAGCTCAAACGATGTGAAGATCCCCAGTCTTCAACCGCCGTCTTCATCATTGAATTTAATCGTCGTAATAATTATTTAGAATGGGTAAAACCCGGTCTTTCCAAATAAGTTGCGTATCTTTGTAATCATGTGTCAAATACACAAAGATAACACTCATTCCATTCCAATCCAGAATATTCTTTTACTTAAATATTCTTGTTCTTTAGAAACAGGTTCTCAATAATTTTATCAGAGATAAATTCTTTAATCTCAAAAATCATATTTCAATGATTAACCAAATATTAGAAACAAATCTTATCTTACGTAGGTTAAAGAACAACTGCCATTTAAAAGCCTTGTTCACTATAAACCCAAAATGTTATTTTTCATTCATTATGGACTCTTTACCAAAATCCCGTTTGATTTAATATATTGGGGGAGAATTCCCTAATTCTCATTTAAAATATCCTTCCCTTTTCATGTTTGGGCTCAAGAACAATATTCTTAAAGATACCATTTACGACGAACCTCAAAATAATTTATTACGTTCACACATTAAATCTTACCATAATTGCAAAAATAGAAATTTTAGAAAAAAATAATATTTATCTTACTAATCATGGAATAATTCACCCAAACTTCTTCCAAACCACTTATTATGATTTATCATAATTTATTTATATTTTTAAAAATTTTTGTTAAGGCCCTTACAGTCGGTTTCCAATATCGGCCACTGAACTGCATTCATAACGACCTTTTTCAAAACTGATTTGGACATAGTCTAAGATCTAACCGTTCAAATTTAAACCACTTATATTTATTGTAAAAATATTTTCTATATGAACCCAATGGTTCCGGTTTAAGGAGAATCCGACGGTCGGATCTCCCGCTACGTCGATTCTAAGTTACGGTTGATATTTGCGATCTATCGCTGTACGACGTGTTCTACTCAAGCCTGAATCGATTTTATAATTTATAAATAAATCAAAATGTTTCTAAACGTCTTTATTTAATGATATAAAATTATTTCATCCGTTTATCTTCAAATTCAAATATTTTACCATTTGGTCCAATTTTATATTACCCTAAAGAGTAAAATAATATTATTTTTCGAAAATCATCCGTTCACACCCAAAATCTCCTTACAGTCATAATAAAAATAAACGAGAAACTTTTGAAAGAAAATCTCTTCTCAAACATTTGCTACATATCCTAACCGAAATTCGTTTTGAAAAGTTACTATTCATTTAAAATTCAAATACTTTGAATAGCCAAAAGTATATAAAAAATACTTCAAAATCATTCGTCACAGTTACAAATGTTCATCGATATTTCGATATAAGAGTGTCCACTCAAAATTGTACATCGAATTTATTTTCATTTTTTACCTCATATTTTTATATTATTAAAATATGTCATTTTATTCTGGATTGAAATGAAATTCAGCCAAATATCATGCAAATTTTTTCATACCAATCCAATGCATCGAACAATAGTTGCGAACAACTATTTCACATTCAAATAACATCCAATGTGCATTTATTCTCATACAAGCTTCAATATAATTTATTGAGGCTTGTCTCGCCTCTTTAACCAAACGATTAACACGCAAACTACAAACCAGAGAGATGTGTAAATCAAAATCATCTCCAGACCCGCATGGGGTTTTCAGTCATTCAACAATTACTTAATGTATCATTTATTACATCCCATTGATTTTATTTAAATAGGTGAACATGAACGAGCCGTTCAACTTATAAATGTATTTTCACTCCAATTTCGCTACTACAAACAACATGACATTTTTTGTCAACCAATTAATTTTTCAAATTCTCATCCATATCACAACATAACTAATCATCCATTGCCATTTACGGCGCCACAAAGTGTCCATCAATGCAGTATGAAATACGAGTGTCACATATTCATACAACGCTTCTACTGCAAATGATTTGTGAATAGTTCATGTGTTAAACTCAAAAGGGGGTATTACATGCAATGGGTAATATAACTATATGAAATATTTAAATGTCGTTCTAATTGTAACATAATCCATTTTCTAACTTGCAAGTTGCTAAATTTCACTGCATTACCTTATAACTTAAAATGCATAACTAATTAATTTTTCATAACTAATTAAACTACTATAATGTATTAATTTAAGCAAGAATCTCTCACTCCAGCCATCAGAAAACAATACATTGCAATCTTTGATTTTTTGGTGCTCGCTACCGCCTAAAAATCCCGCATTTTTGGCTCGGAGTGTCTTCAAATTCCATGGCAACCTTGATACACTTTCCAACTAGCGAATGAAGCAAGAAATAAAGGAGCTTTGGCCAATTAGAGCTCTCCGAAGCTAAGAGCTTCTCTATCTGAAATTGGAGAGTGGCCTAATATGCTCCACGAGTTGTCTCGGGGCATGTAGAGCTCACCAAGGAGGTGCTAAGGGTAGTATATGAGGTTAGGAACCCTAAATGAAGCTCTTTTTCATTGCATGAAGAGAACTGAGAAAGAGAAGAGGGGGGCTGCGTGCGTAAGAGGGAGTAGGGGGGGGGCGATGTGGGGTAGGGTAGGGGCGGCTAGGGTTTTGAGGGTTAGGGTTTAGGGGAGGGGCCAACTAATGAAGAAAGGTGGAGGTACTAAGAGGAACTGAAAAGTAAAGAAGAATAGGAGAGAAAGTGATCTAAGTAGGAAATTCTCTCTCTACTCTCTTCGATTGCCTAACTGCAAACGATCTCCATTTGCTACTAAATTTCGGCACAAGTAATACACATAATATGAATCCAACGAATCAAGTTTCATCGAATTCCGAGTTCGTTTGACCTTCCGTTTAATTTCCCAATTATGCTCAATTAACTTCAAAAATGCGATTTTAGCGTACATTTTCTTCTTGCACGCCCAAATGAAACTCCATAATATAATGAAACTTAGGATTCTTCCATTATTTGATGATATGAATTCGGAAAAAAAGTGTCGTAGGATTCCGAGATCGTTTCAACAACGTTCCTTTGTAGACTGATTGTCAATTTCACCCCAAACAGGTTTATTAAGCACGACCACATACTAACTCCATTCTTCATGAAATTTGAAACTCAACAATGATTTGCTATTCTGAATCCAACAAAATTGGTCTCGTCGAATTCTGAGCTTGCTAGCAAAATTTCACTTTTTAAGGGCTATACGATGATTTAAAAATCAAAATTTTAAATTTCGGATTTATAAATCAATTTAACAATTTTACGTAGTTTGTTTTAAGTCAAATAAAATATAAAAACTAATTTTGAAATCATTCTCAAATTTTATTTAGCAAAAATAGTAAATTTATCTTCAATATTCATCAAAATAGCTTAAATCAAAATTTTAAATTGGTTCTGAAATTACGGGTTGTTACATTTTGATTCCTCGATTCTCGGATACGTGCACCTCACTCAAATTCAGTTTCCTTTCTTAGTTGCTAGAAACTGCTCAATCCTTGTTGTCTCTGATTTCAATAGGATTCAAATCTGTAAATTGGAACATATATATAATTTAAAAGCAATGATGTGCTTTTGACAACAGTAGTATAATTATCAATTTAATCCCCACAAGTGTGGGCTATATATATTTGACATGGTACTGAATTATGTCAATTAGCTTTTACTATTTTTTGGTTAAAAAAGGGCTTGCTGTTGTTTATCTATTTGTCGTATGTAACATTAGATTGTTTTCAACTCATTGGTATGCAAACTACTTTACATTGAATTTTTAGTAACTTAAATTATTCTTGCATAAATTTATTTATATTAAATATCCTCTAAATTTATTACTACCACGTCGTAGGCTTCTATTGCTTCTTCTTGAGTTTTAAAAAATAAACATTCTATGATCTTTGTGTTGGTTGTTTCAAGGATAGAATTCGTCAACCAATGAGTTTTATGACCAATGAATGCAACTTTACATAAAAGAAATAATTTGAAATTCAGTATTGTGTGATCAAAGCACAAATCACGAACTAAAGCAATTGGTGTTAACTAGAATGTTCCGAATATACTAATGAAATGCTCTTAGAATAATAAGATGGTTTAATTATTCAAAAAATTACTAAAAGGTAGTGTACAAATTTTGGAGATATGAACATACTTTCATGTTGATAATTCATTTGAATTCCATATATGTGTGTGTGTGTGAAAATAATGCTAGAGCCTTTTAATAAATAAAAATCCATTAACTTTTGTTTAATTCTCATTGCATTATCCCACTATGTAATGTTCCTTTTTATAGGTTTACTTGATTGTGGGTGAATGACGTGTTTGAGGTCTAGTTATCCAAACAAAATTTGAGGAAAAATACAATTAGGTAAAGTTGACATAAAACAAGTCAACGTATTCCTGTTTATAGTTTTGACAACCTTTTTTACTGTCAAATGTAAAAAGGGAACGTGGAGCACAAGTTGATCAGCGTATACATGAATGCCACAGTAATAGTTACCAAACGCTTCATCAACAGTGATATGAGACTAGCACAAATAAAAAATTTGTTTCTTCACTAAAAATTTAACCATGACAAATCAACATGCAAATGGAAAACAAAATAGAACATGAATGATTACCGGCGTGAATCACAACACTAGATTGGCATTGAACTAAATTCATTTTAAAAGCACACCAATGAAGATAAAGTAGTTTACTTACATAGAGTTTACTTCTAGCATAATTAGCAAGGATGTAACAACTTTGATTATCCCACTCTCCTGGTGAACAATTAAACCCTGTAGATTAACATATAAAAAATATATATGATTATAAGGTGATATAATTATGAGTAAATTCAATCAAGCTTTTCAAATGTAGACTTAGTCCATATAATAAACCTACCAACATGCCCACCAGGTGCCAACTTCAACAAATTCGGCCTCTCTACATTTAACAACCCGGAAAATCTGAGCCAGTTCAAATTTTTATTTTGGCAATTTTAGCGAATTTTGAATATTTAAAATAGATTATTTTAAATAAAAACGACGAGAAATTTATTTTGAATAGGATTTAGAACGTATATAATTATATACGTCGTCGTTAGAATATAAATATTTATATATAATTATAAATAGAATTGAAAATGGCGCGGTAGTTCGATAATTCGATTTCAAACTTCAATTGAATGTACCGGGTGCAAAATAATCCGGATTTTAGTGAAACCAAAAACATCAGGATCTAATTGATGATATCTTTCCAACGAATCCGAAAAATCGAAATTTCATAGCGGGGATCAAAAGATATGTCCAGTTGAAAATTCTGAATAGTCGCTATGGAATTCAGGCCCTTAAAAATGGGAATTTTGCAAACGACCTCGGATTTCGACGAAACCACTTTTGTTGGATTCGTGATGTCAAATTATTGCTAGATTCCAAATTTCATAATTTTCCGAACCAATATGTGAGCGTGGCAAAAGAAAACGCGTTTGACCTGTTTCAGTTGATTTTAGTCGACTGGAAATTAGCCATTTTTCCAACGGTCTCAGAATTCGACGAAATTAGTTTTGTTAGGACAGTATCGTCAATACGAAGCCAGAAAATATTTTTCTGGAATTTTTAGAGTTAGTATGTGACCCCGGTAAATTGAAATGTGCGTTTATATTCAATATATAGAGTTATATGTTGATTTTAACGGAAACTGATCGAGATGATCGAATCAGCCTACGATACATATCCCATTGTGTTCGGAATGGGGGTAAAACGCTGTGGACGACATGCGGTGGGCCTCGTTTTGAGGTCGTATGTAAAAGTCAACTTTTTGCAAAATAAAATAATTAAAAAAAATTCCTTTCCCTCTTCCCCTTAATCCCGTTCTGGCCCCCCCCATTTCGATTGAAATCAGAAAAGTAAAAAAAAATGTCGCGCAACCTCGTTCAGCGCTGCCCCACCACCGCGACGACGTCTGGCCACCCCTCCTTCTCCGATCTCCCTCTCTCTCCCCGTTTACACCACAAAACCGCGACGCCCGAGCCCAAATCAGCGCCTCCACCGCCTGTTGTCCACCGTCTTGCAACCTTGACCGCTCCTCTCACTGCCGCCGCCTGGAGCACCGACGACAAGCTCCCTCCATCCGATCGAACACCACTGAACTGCCTCCGTTGACCACTGCGAACAGCTGCTTCCAGTCACGATGGGTTTCGCTGGTATGCCTGAAGGAGTGTATGGATTGGAAGAGGAGGAAGGGCGTAGCCCTTAGGTCAGAAAGTGACGGCAGGGATGATTTTTCCAAAGTGATTAAGGGTAATTTCTTTTTTTTATTATTATTATATTAGTAAATGTTAATAATAAGAACATGAGTTGTTTTAGAAATAGAAACATGAATTTTTAGCAATAAAAAGTTAGCATTTTTAGCAATAAAAAGTTAGCATTTTTAGCAATAAAAAGTTAGCATTTTTAGCAATAAAAAGTTAGCATTTTTAGCAATAAAAAGTTAGCATTTTTAGCAATAAAAAGTTAGCATTTTTAGTTATAAAAAGTTGCCATTTTTAGTTATAAAAAGATGATTTTAATTATCATGAAAGTGATAAGAAGGTTTGAATTTTTAAAAAGCATAATATAAATTTGATTTTTATATATTGAAAAGCATAATAAAAATTTGATTTTTATATATTGAATAGCATAATAAAAATTTGATTTTTATATATTGAATAGCATAATAAAAATTTGATTTTTATATATTGAATAGCATAATAAAATTTTGATTTTTATATATTGAATAGCATAGTAAAAAAAATTCGATTTTTACATATATAGTGGCTACAGCAACGAAGATGACAAAAATGCGAAAACGACGAAGACTTCTGCAAAGAAAGAGTCAAGATGATTGGATAGCTATCGGTGAGAATTTCTCACTTTTCAATTTCTTTTTCTAGTTATATATATATACTAGGATGCAGACGGTGCTTAGTAGCACCCGACACAATCGTCCACAGACCATGGACTTGTTTGTTTGATTGCAAAAATTAGTTAGATTATTTGATTGAAATTGATTGTTTGGTGAAATGGAATGGATTGATTGATGTGTGAATGGCGTGGGCCTTCACTAGACCGGGGATAAGGCTAGGCCTCGTCCCGTTTCTAGTATCGTGCCGTTATGCCACCGAAATTTTCTAAAATAAGTTAGAAAAATAAAATATCATTTTATTTAAAGAATGAACTGAACAGAATATTCATATGTTAAAATAAAATATTTTATCGTTAAAAATATAATTTTTAACGTGATGTGAATAAAATAAAATATTCATTTACAAACCGGACGGTTTGTTTATGTACACCTATTTGAATGACATTGATTGGGACGATAAATTTTACACACCGCCCAACTGCACAAATAAAATCTGTATTTGATTGTTTGAAACCCCACACGGGTGTTGGGATGAAATTTGAAGTTCACTCATCCTGATTGATTAAATATGTTGATCGATTGATTGACAGGCTGTTATAAGCGTTAGATATCTATATTTGATGCTTATACAGTGTAGTGCACATTGGTTGATGGTTGATTATTTTTCAATGCTATTATATACATGTGTTGTATGGAATCCATATAATTAACTTTATATGGTAATTGATTGGGCCTTATTCCAATTCAGAAAATAAAGAATATTATAAAATAAAGGTTCATGTGTTGACTGTACTCATCCGTTGAGATTAGTCATGTGTTGAACGAAATATTTTAATAATAAAATTTACATCTTTATCAATATAAAATAAAGGTTCATGTGTTGACTGTACTCATCCGTTGAGATTAGTCATGTGTTGAACGAAATATTTTAATAATAAAATTTACATCTTTATCAATATAAAATAAAGGTTCATGTGTTGACAGTACTCATCCGTTGAGATTAGTCATGTGTTGAACGAAATATTTTAATAATAAAATTTACATCTTTATCAATATAAAATAAAGGTTCATGTGTTGACTGTACTCATCCGTTGAGATTAGTCATGTGTTTAACGAAACATTTTGATAATAGAAATATTTGAAAACGAAATATTTGAAATAGAATATTTGAAAATAGAAATATATGAAGCCGGGTTGATTAGATTGACGCCATTTAGACGTGAACGATATTTATATCGATTTTATTCATTTTAAAATGAATATTGTAAAGCGATTTTGAAATGAATTATATTGAAAACGATTTCGAAATGAATTGAATATAAAACGATTTCGAAATGAATTGAATATAAAACGATTTTGAATTGAATCGAATAGAAAACCAATTTGAATTGAATCGAATAGAAAACCAATTTGAATTGAATCGAATAGAAAACCAATTTGAATTGAAAATCAATTCAAATAAATTCAAATTGAATTGAAGTTTGAATCGAATAGAAATGAATTTTGAAACAAATTTATAAGGAAAAACTCAATTTTGATTTGAATTGAAATGGAAGTTGAAATTGTTTTTGAAACGAATTCAAAAATATTTATAAAATTCATTTAAAATAGAATCGACGAAATATATATTATATATATAATATAATGGCCTGAATAGAACGCGCCGCGCCGCGGCAGTTCGTGAATTTCGACCGTTTATTTCAAACAGACATTACGGGAGATCCGACCGTCGGATTCTCCTAAAACCGAAACCGTTGGGTTCGTATCGAAAAGAGCTTTCTAACGAATATTTGAAATTCAAAATCTAACGGTTGGATTTGGAGATACGTCCAAATCAAATTCGAAAAAGGTCGCTGTAAGTGCAGTTCTATGGCCGTTGATGGAAATCGACTGTACGGGTCTTGATAAAATTATTAAAAATATCAATAATGTGTGTAAAATCATAAGAAATAATTTGGGAAAATTTGGGATGAAAAACTCCATATTTGAAAAGATAAAAATAGTTTTTTATCGAAATAAACTAGTTTGAACTCAATTTAAAACCCGATTTGTTTTTAAATAAATAAATTAGATTTAAAAAGGGGTTTTAAATAATCGGAATTACTAATATATTTAAATTAAATTAAAATTGAATGTGATTTGGGTTTATCGTGAACTGTGTTTTAAATAACACTAGTTCTTTAACCCGATAATAAATAGAATGTGATTTGGGTTTATCGTGAACTGTGTTTTAAATAACACTAGTTCTTTAACCCGATAATAAATAGAATGTGATTTGGGTTTATCGTGAACTGTGTTTTAAATAACACTAGTTCTTTAAACCGATAATAAATAGAAGGTGATTTGGGTTTGTCGTGAACTGTGTTTTAAATAACACTAGTTCTTTAACCCAGTAAAAGGAGTTTTAACGAATCTGCAATTAGGTTGAAATGTGAATCTATAATCTAAATTATCAAATTTAGAAATGAGCGAGAATGGAGTATCACCAGTTTTGCTCCAAAGCGATAGTTAAATCTTTAATTAGATTTGAACGTGAAATGGTAATTAAATTTACCGATAACACCACGGTGTTAGATATGGAGTATTACTAGTTTTGCTTCATGGGATGAATAGGTTGGGATTGGGAAATAAAATAAATAATTACTTCGTTGTGGTTCGCTAATCTCGACTAGTTCAGAAAACCATAATTTGGTTTGAAACGACATCAAAATGATGATTAAAGAATAAATTTAAAGAATTTATCTTTGATAAAATTAATGGGAACTTTTCCCTTAAAATATGAGTTGGAATGAGGCGTATGTTGTGTTTGTGTAACATTTGTTTTAATATACGCGGGTTGTTCGGAAAGACCGGGTTTATACCCATTCTGAATAACCGATTCGACGATATGTCGAAGATGAAGACGGTGGTCGAAGACCGGAAGTCTTCACATCGTTTGGATAATTACTGACGATCCTGATTGGGCTGTACACCCAAGAGGATGGAAATAGTTGGTGGTCGTCCAGACGTACTTGGAGATGGACGGATATGCGAGGAAAGTGCCTCCGGTTTCGTTCAGACCCAGAACGGACTTGTAAATGGATTGTGTGCCTGACATTGGATTTTATTCTGTGTTGATTGATTTCTATTAAATATACATCTGTTTGGCGCGGAGAATTTATTCTTTTGCTTAACGCCCTTCTCTGAGACGTACGAGCTCAGATGTTGTATATCGATGGACATCAGTCGCATGGCATGAATTGCCTGTGTGGCACGCTAAGATGCAATGATCGAGGCTTTTGTTGAAAAGCAAAGTCTTGTGGTTGATGATCAAAGCACACCAACGTGGCAGCTTTGTGTATAACGTGAATTCGCGAGCCTCACACCTCGGTATGAGTTAAAAACGGGATAAGGACTGCAGGGAGAGCACGACGTTTCTTTCTAGCTTTGGTGGTGTCAGTGACTTACCAGCCCTGACATTTATATACTTTTCACCTATGTGGTTGTTGGAATGCGAGGCGCCTCGATTATAGGTCTGTAAGGACCGGGAAACGTGTGTTCAGGCATAACTAATCCTCTAACGTAAGTGAGGACCGGCCCTGAAGATCCAGGGGTTGCCCAGAGTGCGTAGCCCTGGAACATTTGCTAGAGTGTCTCGAACGTGGAGATGAGCTTGCCCCTTGCCTCGACTCATGACGGAAATCCAATTTCCAATACGAGATATTTCGGCTTTATTTGTAGAGCCTAGTATGGCGACATAGTGGTATGGGGCACTCATGCCGTCTACGATTTATATTTATGATTGAAATTGTTTTGACACTATACACTTATTATAGTATCAAATGATTTGTTTTAAACGTATCAAGCATGTTTGGCTGTTATAAGGTAAAACCCTATCCTCCGGCTTGCGTTGCATTGTGTGATGGGACCTGGGTCTTATAATAGCTTCATTTTTCGAAAAAGCATTGCGTTGTTTATTCTATGCACTGGTATTCTTGGGAGGAAACCCGTTCCGGGTTATACGGCGTGGTCCCTTGAATTACTCTCTTTTAAAATTGAATTTAATAACTGTTTTAGTTCTCACACCAGTCACATGACTGCCCTGGAGTTTATTGTTTTAACCTAAACTCTGGGTGCCCCTATTTTCCGCACGGGCAGCTAGTAGTTTTGGTTTTGCATATTTATATTCACAGGATCCTGGTTTACAGCTGGAATGATATCCGGAAAGCTCTGTATCCGTATATCACCTTCAGTTGTGCTTTGTATTATTTTTCCGCTGCTATGTAATTTATTGTAATCTCTGATATTTATCGAATGTAATTTATTCATTTATACTCTGTATATTCTTGTATTCTGATGGAATTGTTGTAATAACAATGAAATGTTCTTCTGTTTGTGTTCTGATTTGTCCTGTTCTCAAACGATCAGGGGTTTCGAACGGTCTAGATCGGTTTAACGACTGATTCGGATCGAGCGAAATTCCTTGTCGTCACACTACATTCGCCATGTCAACACCTGGAATGTTCCTAAAAAGCCTTGAATATTATAGAGCTTTCGGCCCCATACACGATCAATGGCCCCTTTGTTTTCACATAACGCCTGTTTCTGGCCATTCCATTTCAAAGGATGGATCTTCATGCTTTCTTTCACCTCTTCAACATCAGGCAAGCCACCAGTCTGCTTCTAAACTTCAACTGCATCCTTCGTCTTTTCAATTGCTCAATGGAGTTTGAAACAACGAGATGTAATTCAGCAATTGAATAAAGTTATGTCCCCCTAGCCATCACAAGAAAAGGTATAGTTGAAGCAGTGAGTGCAGAGACAACAAGAAACACTTGTGAAGAAGCTTATGAAGTAGGATCTTTGTAAAGTTTTAGATAGCTTAATTCCAAAAGAAAAGCAAGTTATTCAATGGAGAATTGTTCTTGAGGATGGAAGAATGAAAACTTTACAAGAAATAGAAGAGTTGATGGGTGTGAGTAGAGAAAGGGTTAGACAGATGGAATCTTGTGCATTTAGAAAACTAAAAAATAAGCAGAGAATTAAGAATTTGCAGCAGTATTTATTGTCTTAAGGATCTTTTCTGGCTACCCTTGTATCTGAGGCAAGTATTCTTTCAATACTATCCCCAAAATTGTTTTCCTACCATTTTTGTATTGTACATTATAATATATACACATTATTTAAAAAAAATACAATGCACAAGTTTTCAAAACCCTGAACTTGTCATCATGAATTTGTGTTCAAAATAGCGCATGCTCAAAAGTGCACGCTAAAACTCACACAACATCAAATTTGAAATATTGAAGACCACACTAGTCGTGTATTAAAGCATTTGCTGACATAACTAAAATTTATATTTTCTCATATGAAATCTGTTTCTTCCCTATTACTTAAATTATTGAAACTGTTTGTTTTGTCAAAATAATTCTCATTTGAAATTTGCACATTTGTAAACTTTGATCTTTCAGAAATTAGATGAAATTCTATGATTCTGGAAAATGTATATACATTAAAAAGTTTGGTGCATTTACAATTGTGCTCATTTTCAAAATCAGGTATATACATAAAACACTCATTTCTCAAAAGGCATATAGCCAGTTAAAGCTTGTGAAATTGTTATAGATTAAAAGATTTGCACAATGTGCATTTTCTAAATCCATATACATGTACAAAGCCTCGGTTATTCGAAACATATGTAAAATTGTTCAAATAAGAAATCATCTCCATATAAAAATTTACACGTTTAGATTATATGCTTTAGAAAACAAGTCCATTGAATGTAGGCACACAAGTATCAGGATTAAGGTGTCTATTCAAATCCATATGTGTATTACGTATAAATTATAAAGTATACACATATGAAGTTTCGAATCACGTGCCCAAAGCTTAAATATGCTAAATGTAACCATTATAGCTATAAATCAATAATCTATTACTTAATTTTGAAACCAAAGCGTGGGGGAAAAAGGAAACAGTAAAGACTGTTTGAAATATACATCCAAAAAGAAGATTTAAATATCTAATATATCTTTGGAGATGGAATTCATTTATGCCTTTGAAGCCACACCCTCGACATTCCAAATTTGACCATATAGCGATTTCTTCAACTTGCAAGCTAAATTTGACTTAGCATCTACACCAAAACCTTCCGATTGCTCTATATAAATGTCTTCATCCAAGTCATCATGCAAGAAGGCTGTTTTCAGATCAAGTTGCTCCAATTTCAAGTCGTGAATAACAACTATGGCAAGTAATATTCTGATAGAAGTATGTCTCACAACCGATGCAAAATTTTCATTATACTCCTTTCTTTTCCTTTGTGCAAACTTCTTAGCCACCAATCTAGCTTCGTATCTTCCATCGTCCTTCACCTTGTATATCCATTTGCATCCAATAGCACGATTTCCTTTATGAACTAGAACCAAATTCCAAATCCAGTTCTTCATTAATGATTGCATCTCTTTCTCTATGTCACAAAACCACTTCGAGCTATCACTTGTAACGACCTGCATTTTACGTATCGTAGGATCGTAAAATATTTTTATTTTATTTCCTAAGGGTGGTATGTTGCTTATGAGGATGTGGGACATGTCCATAATTTTTACCGATTTTGTTTGTGACCATTTTGCCTCTATCAGTCTTGTATAGGGCATAATTTTTGACTTAGGTTGAATCAGAGGGTGGGACTTGTGCCATTGGAAAGGAATTGATGATTGTTTTCCGTAGAGTGGTTACATTAAAGATTTGGCTTAGTGGTTTAGGAGAAATCGCTTTTTTAAGGTTTTCTAGTTGGCTGTCCAGGTTTGGTAAGCCAAAATGGGCTGAATTGGGAAGGCCTCTTAGTGGGTTGGTGGAAACTATAAATATGGGGTGAGGGGTATGGAAAATAGGTTACTTCTCCCATTCTCCCATTAGGTGGCCTTGAGCTCCTTCTTCCTCTAACACCTTTCCACCATTAAAAATCCAAATCTAAGGAGGGAAATCATATATCTACACCATTGGAGGCTAGATATCTACATTATTTCAAGGGCGAATTCATCGGATCGAAGAGTCTAGTTTGGATTGCTCGCTGTCCGGATTCATAATTCTACCATTTTAGCTTGTATTGGAGAATCGGTGAGTGATTTACATCTCTCACATGAATGCAATGAAGTATATAAGTGTTTGTGCATGTTTTTCATTAATTGCAAGTGTTTTACTATAGATCTATATCATTATATGTCCATTTTCATATGAATCACCCTATGATCTAATTTAGCAAGTTTAACTGGTTAGTTCCATACCGTTTCATATGTTTATGCAAGTTAGATCTCTTATTTTGATCATATGTTCATTTCAATGGTTTTTGGTGAAATTTACGTCATCTTTGTGATAATCATCATCTTCATGTTGTTAGTGATTGCATTTGATGATTTGGTTGAGTTGGTTTCGTCTATTTGATCGTTTGGCGAAGTTTTGGTCGAAATCGGAGTTGAATTGCAATATGCAGGTTTTGGATCGGCCATAAGTTGGATCGGGCATAAGTTGGATCGGCCATAAAGTTGGATCAACCATAAATTGGGTCGGCCTAGTCAGAAATAGTGGGTCGGCCTTGCCAGAAAAAGTGGGTCGGTCTAGTCATTCATAGGTGGGTCGGCCTAGTCAGAAGAAGTTGGGTGAGCCATAGGTTAGGTCAGACTAAATTTGGGTCGGCATAAAGTTGGGTCGGACTAAAGTTGGGTCGGCCTATTCTGGTCAACCATTTCTGCCATTTTTGGTCGGCTATTTCTAGTCGGACATTTCCGGTGATGATGTGACTTCAAAGTGAATTCAATTGGGAAGTTTGGAAGTGTTGAAAGGTGTCCTGAGAGGGGTGATAATGCTATAGACTATATTGAACCTTATATTGAAGTTGTTTGGTTCGATGGTGATGATGACTTCGACGAGAGTCCAGAAGGGGATATTCGAAGTGATGTGATATGTTCGTTGATAGGTGAAAAGTAACGAATAGGTAGACAACTCAAAGGTGTTGGGTTGTGGATAATGGTTACTCGAGTGGGACTTGAGTTTATGATTAGTCGTCGGTGATGACGACTAGATATGCGAAGGCCGAGAGATTGTCATTATCGTAAGTTCTAGCAGACTCAAAGCAAGGGTACTTTGGCCAGTCGTGAAGGGCCTCGTACCTTGGGAAGTCGTGAAGTGCCTAGTTGTCTTGAGAAGACAAACATACGAGTCATGATGGCGTATGGAGTTGTGCTAGAACCGGGGTTACCATTTGCCCTTGACATATGGCAGTCATGATGGGCCATCATATGATTAACGATGGTTTCAAAGCAGGATTGGCGGTGATAGCCAGAGTCAGTCATGGATGATTAGTTGTTTTGTTTGTACCATCTCATATAGGTTGTCCAAAGTCGAAGGAGATGTTTCTTGGGTGCTTGTCTGATATTGGTTTAGGCCTCTGGGCTTGTACTTAAGGGATATCGAATTCGATTCGGATGGTCTACATGTGATATATATAATCTGGATGTTATGAGTGCTTTACCATGATTGAATGAGTGTTCTGGTTTACATGGATGAATGGTTGAATTGCTTAATGTAAAGGCTATCACTGTCTGATACGGGGGAAAGACATGAGTTGTGTTCTTCTCTGATGGTTGGTAGATTGGTTTGTTAATCTACCTATTCTCGTATACTTTATTGTTGAAGTTTGTTAGCTATTTTATCGCTCACTAAGACTGTTGTATGACTCAAGGTTTTATGTCTCCTCTTATTACCTTGGGCTGTTCATCCGATGTGGATGGGCAGACTGAGTAGCAGGTTACCAAAAATGGAGCTTAGTGAGGCGAGGAAGCTGAGCGATGATGAGCAGGAGGCTTGCGTACCAGTTTATTACTATCTAGTATTTCTGGTTTCCGCTGTTTGAGTGCTCTATGAGTGTTGTAGTGAGGGCTTATGTACAGACTTTAGTATCAGTTGGGTAACTTTTCACGATGTTGAGAAAGTTTTCTAAAGTTTGTTATATGATGTCTCATTACTATTACTATTACCTATTGTATAATTTCTATTATATTTTATCCTTGTGTTGTGATTCTACGAGAGGTTCCGCTTGTGTTTACCTACTCTGATTATCGTCCGTAGCTGCCTGGCACACTTTTCAGCGCATAAATTCTCTTGTTTAGGCAGGGGTTAGGGCGGTCATCTCATCACTCGAACTCACAAGGTCCATCGTCTCATCTTGAGATACATGAAGAGCATAGTCCAACTTATCTCAAAAGCTAAGATAGTTCCAATCAACCATATCTTTCGGGTTGTCTTATAGCATGACGACCAACCCGAGTAGCAATTCCTTCACCCGGACATCCTTTAGCTTCACCTTGATCTGGATTTTCTCTAGTGTCGTATACATCACCAGCAACATCCGATGAGCTCTAATTTTCATTGAATATGGCCTACTCATCAAAAGTAGTATGACAAGAGTTCAATACCTTCTTTGTTTATGGATTCCAAATCTGATAGCCTTTAACTCTGTCCATATGACCAAGAAAAATTCCCTTGAATGCTCTGGTGCAAGGTTATCATTCTCTGGATCATGCACATAAACTGAACTTTTTAATACACGAGGACGACTCAAGTCAATGCTTCCCTTCCACACCCCCTCTGGAATTTTGTTATCAATAGCCGAGCATGGAATTTGATTCACAATATGCACAGCGGTTGACAACGCTTTGACCCAAAATCCCTTAGACAAACCCGATGTCAATCATAAGCGTCAAGCTTTCTCTACTACAGTACGGCTCATCCTCTCTGCAACCCTATTCGACTGAGGATCTCCCAGTGTGGTAAAATACCTCCGATTACCATGATACTTGCAATAATACAAAAACTCTCCGGAAACATACTCCTCGCCATTGTCAGGCCTAAAAACCTTCAAAGCCTTAGCACTCTCATTCTCAATAAGAGCCTTCCATGCTTTGAACTTTGCAAATGCCTCCAACTTGGACTTCATTGCATAGACCCAAACTTATCGAGAAAAGTCATCTATAAAGGAAATATAATATCTTGCTCCACCTAAAATTTATCGGTTCCTGCCCCCAAAAATCCTTGTGCACATACTCAAGAACCCCTCTTGAATCATGTTTCCCTTCATCGAGTGACACTCTAGTTTGCTTCCCTCTGACACATTCTTGCAAAACTCTAACTTGTTGAAACCTATCAACCAATCATCTCCCTTTTTCGAAGAATATCCAAACTCTTCTACGATACATGAACCAATCTCAAATTCCACAACCTTATCACATCAAAGCCATGAGAACGATCAATACAAACGCAAGTTTCACCGTCAGTTGTCACATATTGAAGCAAATAAACACCATTAGCCTAGCACCTTTCATTATTACAAGCATACCCTTTGAAATCCGCAAGTTATCACTCTAAATAGTGATCTTACATCCCAAAGAATTTTATTGCCCCAAAGAGATAAGAGACTTCCTAAGTGCTGGAACATAGTGCACATTAGTGAGCATACTAACCACTCCGTCAAACATCCAAATTTGCGCAGAAACAGTGCTTTTAGACTTACAAATAACACCGTTTCTCATAACAATTACATTTTCTTCCTTGTCGACATTTGAAGAAAGACAATTTTTATTTGGTATCATATAATAAGACGCCTCTAAATCGAGCACCCATTTGCTAATCGAAACATCTGATATTATCGATGTAAAAACGTCAAATTCTCCCTCACCAACACCTCTCTCCATCACAATCAATGAAGATGCTACTTTCTTCTTTGACTTCTCCTTTTATGGACATTCATTCTTATAATGGTCAAACTTCTTACAAATATAGCACTTGCCTATCCTTTTCTTCGACTTTCTCCTCCAACCAAGATTCCGAGATTTGGAACATCCCCAGTTCTCCTTCTTCACATATCTCTCCTTCTCCACAAATAAGCCTTGACAATTACCGATACTACTACTCCCAACACTTAACTCCTACCTTTGATCTTGCAATTCCTCCCTAAGAAGACCCGTCTTGACATCATCACATGTCAATGTATTCCGGTTATAGATCAAACTATTTGAGAAATCTGTATAATGGACTGGAAATAAACATAAAAATATCATCGCCTTTTGCTCTTCCTCAATTTTCAGATCTATCATCTTCATCTACGTTAGCAAATCATCAAACACATTCAAGTACACCTTTAGCGAAATTCTCTATTTCATCTTATAGGTGAAAAACGTTCGTAAGAAGTCAAACGATTGTTAAGCGACTTCTTTATATATTGCTCCTCCAACATGTCTCAAATTCCCTTAACAGTCATCTCACCACTAATTTCGGAGAAAACATTCTCTACCATAGCAAGTTGAAGTGTAGTAAATGCCCACTCTTCCATTTCCTCTCTCTCTCCGCATCCGATATGTCCGCCGGTAATAAATGTGTATCAAACACTACCGGATGTACCTGATTTTGACTTAGAACCACTTTCATCTTCCATTGCCATTTTTAAAAATCATTATTACCATTCCACTTGTCAATAACCAATTGTGATCCCGAAGCCACATACAATCCACATAAATACGACGTCATACTATTTGTACTAACCGTTGAGAGACTTCCCGAGTTATTATCCAATTTTGGCATTTTCACAAACACCTAACAACACTTAAAGCTTTGATACCAAATGTTGTGGAATTTTCCTATTCGAGCTCACTCAAATTCAATCCCCAACGTAGTGGAAAAATCTAAATCGTGATAGAAGTACAAAAACAACCAATCAATATCTCAAACCCAAAAACAATCAATCCAACAACCAATCATAAATAATCAACAAGAAATATAACGAGCAATAATGATAAATAAATCATACACCGATTTATATTGGTTCCACTAACGCCATGTTAGTATATATCCACTTGAGAGAGAGCTTTTATTAATATCAATGAGAGGAGTACAAGAGACTGATTACAATGATCAGTAAATCACGAAGAATCCAATTTTTTTGGAGATAAGAATTAATAGGATTTCCTAAACCCTAATTAGTGAAGGATAGGACCCGTACTTAGAGATTAATCTGATCCATCCTTTCAGATATGAATATAACTCATATACGAAATTAAAAACACTGGCTAATGACCCAAATACCCCTAAATACTCCATAAATCATCTAGTACTCGAAAGCCGGATTTGACATCTGACCTGGGTGGTCAGACGTCTGTCCACAACCACTGAAATTTTCAATTCCAATGGCCAAATGTCTTACTAACTAAGTCAAACGTCTAATCTGATACTAAATGTCTAGTATGGGGTGGCCAAACATCTGATCCGCCTTTCTTTTTTATGAAGCACTCCTACTCAGACATATGGACAAACCACTCATTTGTCTGAGATACTGCACATGCAATTCCATCCTTTAAATCGCCATTTATTTCACCTTCAAGCTCCGATTTACGAACTATCTTCTCCTCTCCAAAGCTACGTTCACCGACTTCAATTCTAGCATATATATTGTCGCCTAATTTCAACAACTTTGTGGTTTTTGTGCTTTACTCATTTTCATATGCATCAAAATTAAAACGAACTAGTTTTAACAATTTTCATTTTCTATATATAATACAATTTTATGGAAAATAAATCTAACTTATGAAATTTTGAAAAATTCCGGTAGAGTCTGCTTTGTACGAAGAGCGTTCTTAAAAATCAAACACAGTATTATTACTAAATATACATCTTCGTAGAGGCATCCCGAAATAGAGGTGTAAACGGGTCGGACCGGATGGAGGTGTGTCCAAGCTCTACCCTATAAGAATTCGAACGGACAAGGACTGGACATCATATAGCCTCGGACCGAGCCGGACAACGGACTGTCCTATCCGATATAGCCTTGGATAATAGAAAAACATCGAACATTTTATATCGGACCGAACACTAGTATGGACAAACTCTGTCCTATAAGATAATCAGACAGACACGGACCAGACACCTTATAGCTTCGGACCGAGCCGGACAACGGACTGCCATGTCCGATATACAGCCCTATCCCGAAATATATGGAAACAAGATATATATATATATATATTCAAAAATAAAAATTATGTATATATGTCACTACCAAAAAATAGTATATACCAACAGGGGGGCAAGGGCTTCCCACGACAATGTGGCAATGACTTCCAACGGCTACTAATGACAGGTACTTTATGTATTTTTTTAACAAAATGAAAAATACGTTGGAGGCCATTGAAACCCATTAGTTTTAAACCCGTTGGAAGTCGTTGCTAAGTTGAGAAGATATTGCCATAACAACTTCTTCCTCATTACGAATTCCTCCCTTAAATCCACCAAAACCAGCTCCCCTTGTCAGATTTCGCCTCCGTTCTCCCCTTGCCCCTCCAACTCCTGAAAGCCTCCCTCTCTTCCTCTCTAGCCTTCGAATATCTTCCAGACAAGGTATAAACCCTAATACCTTTTTAATTATATTCGCTAGTTTATGGTTAATTTACTAATTTACATGTTTGTATTGCCTTATTGTATGTATAGGTTTTTATTGAGGTCTGATTCTTGTTATTAATCTATATATTACAAGCTTATGTATTTTATATCAAAATAGAATTATGTGCATATATGTTGAATAGTTAAGCGATTTTAGGCTTGTTCGGGGATGTTTAGTGGGAATGGGCATAATTAAGTTTATGTTTTATAGAAATTTATTTAATTTTATGACGTACATTTAATTTGATTGAGTTTTGAAAAGGTGCGTATATGTGATAAACTCCGTGTATATACGGTTTGATTGAAATTAAGTCGTTCAAGGCTTACTTGGTTTAACATGGAATTTTTTCGTGATTTTGTATATGTCGGACGCCAATTTTTTAATAAGTATAAAATATGTAATATACTATACTCATAAACCCTTAGAGTGTTTTTCTTCCCCGTTTGATAAGTATTGTATATGATCGTTATGTGGATATTTGTCTTGTTAACAGAACGAACATCTATATTCATCATATATAATATTTTTTAGATTTGTCCTTATATTAGACAAGTTACGAACAAAATAATGAAATTAAATATCGTAAAGCATTTCAATTTAAATGGTTCTCAAATTTTCAAAAGCACTTCCTTTATGTTCCTTGTGTACACGCAATTGTGTATTGTCCAGGGAACTAAAATGAAGTGCTGCCAAAATTTTATTGAATCATTTAAATTGAAAAGATTTATTCGATTTAATTCGTTATTATATTTGTAATGAGAGGTGGGATGACCCATCAGGAAAGTGTAAATGATCAATTAACATAAAATTCACCAATAAAATTGTTTTAATAAAATATCAATGCAAACTTTATCATATTTTTTAATTATCTAATTAGGATAAATGGAAATTATTTTATTGATCGGAGCTAGATGTACAAAAGAGGGGAAACCGGAGGCTTAATAAGTGAACATTATAATAACGGTGTTCGTGTGTTTATTGATTTAGCTTTAAGTAATAATAGAAACGACAAAGAAATCCGTTGTCCATGTAGTAGATGCAAATTGTTAAAGCATTTGATGCCAGAAATGGTTATAGTTCATTTGCTTCAGTACGGTTTTGTGTCAAACTATTTGGTTTGGGACCGTCACGGAGAACAGGTAGCATCTACTTTTGTACAAATTGAGGAGGTAGTTAGCAATTAAATTTCTACGACAAAACTCGTAGAATATAGGGTTGAAGATGTTGCACGTTCAATGTTCCCCATGTTGTGCGATAAGATTGCGCGAATGCGGAAACACAATAAACAAGATCTAGATTTGCCAAATGAACATCAATCTAATATGATAATAGTTATTTTATTGCATCAAACAAATAGTAAATAACTATAACAGAGAAACAAGAGACGCACAATATTTATACTGGTTCCACTATCATCGAGATAGTGTACATCCAGTCCAAAAGAGAGAGATTTCATTCCATATGAGAGAATTACAAGAGATTACAAAATAAGAGTTTACATATTCAAGCCTCAAATAGGCTTAACAAGAAGAGACACCATTGGGGATCACTGGCTCCATGCCAGGATGGGTTTACAATGAAGTACACCCCTCAATATATAGTCGGTGCAAATCTATGTGAGTCATCAATTAAATTACCAACATAGATAATAAAATAATGGAGGCAAATTACAATAGCAACAAATGTGCATACATAGAAAGTAAATCAATCCCTTTCCTTAGGGTAAATGGAAGAAATTAATGTCTGCATTTATTTCTTTCCATCTCATGCAAATGCAATCAAATAATTCATGCATTTCCATATTAAACAAATATTTACTTTCCATCTATTCATGATTTTGTATCACCTAAATTTAACACTCCACCTTTATGCAAAATCACATATCTTCAACACCCCATCTCAAATAAAATTCTCTTCACACATAAAACTCTTCAACAGAACTCCACCTTAAATCAAAATCTCACAATAAGATAGAAACCAAAAATGAATATTTTCCTAATGGGCTCCAGCAAAGCTAACCCCCCATCACACAATGTTAACGAGCTCAGACTATGTCCCTGAGCTCCAACAAAATGTTGCAAATACCCAAAATCGAAAAAGGCAGATCCTAATATAATCTCAATACCACCAAAGCCAAAAATAATTCTCTCAATCACCAATTCAAATAACAGAGCCAAAATCTAAATCTCCGTAGGCAAAATAAATCTCTCTTCTTCAACATACCTGCATATTGCAACACTTCTTTAGGACGACATCACAAAATCGATGATATACCACAATGGCACCAAATCCGCCAAAAATAGCTCTATGAACTAAACACTCCAAGATGGCATCACAAGTCGATAAGCTTGAGTGGCGTCAAATCCGTCACCAAAATATGCTACATCAGATACGGTTTATAAACCCATTGGTCCCTTCAACACATTAAACTCTTTATCTCTCATACAACGCGAGCACTTCTCAACTGAACATGAAGTTATACAGTCCTTAAACACTTGGAAAGGTCACTAACACCTCCAGCAGTTCGTCTTTGGTCGCTACCACCTCTGAGCAATTTCTCTAAGCTGTTATCTACGAAGTCACATTCTTGAACAAACATATAACTCCACCTTAATGAGAATCCAAAGCTCAAGCTACCAAAGTTCCAAGCTTAGAACGCTTTTCTCTCTCAACATAATCTTCTCCACTAAAGTCGCCTTTTATCCCAAAATAGTAATAACATAATCACCACTGAATTTACGAACTTTGTAGATATATTTGATGCACAATTTAAAGAAAATCGCCTTGCTCTGATACTAATCTGTTGTGCGAGAAGATTGCGTGAATGCGGAAGAACAATAAACAAGATCTAGATTTGCCAATTGAACATCAATCTAATCTGATAGAAGTTGTTTTATTACATCAAACAAATAGTAAATAACTATAACAGAGAAATAAGAGACACACAATATTTATACTGGTTCCACTATCATTGAGATAGTGTAGATCCAGTCCAAAAGAGAGAGATTTCATTCCATATGAGAGAATTACAAGAGATTACAAAATAAGAGTTTACATATTCAAGCCTCAAATAGGTTTAACAAGAAGAGACACCATTTGGGGTCACTGGCTCCATGCCAGGATGAGTTTACAATGAAGTATACCCCTCAATATATAGCTAGTACAAAACTATGCGAGTCATCAATTAAATTACCAACATATGGTAATAAAATAATGGAGGCAAATTACAATAGCAACAAATGTGCACACATAGAACGTAAATCAATCCCTTTCCTTAGGGTAAATGGAAGAAATTAATGCCTGCATTTATATCTTTCCATTTCATGCAAATGCAATCAATTAATTCATGCATTTCCATATTAAACAAATATTTACTTTCCATCTATTCATTATTTTGTATCACCTAAATTTAACTCTCCACCTTGATGCAAAATCACATATCCTCAACACCTCATCTCGAATAAAATTCTCTTCACACATAAGACTCTTCAACAGAACTCCACCTTAAATCAAAATCTCACAATGAGATAGAAACCAAAAATGAACATTTGCCTAATGGGCTCCAGCAAAGCTACCCCACATCAGACCGTGTTAACGAGCTCAGACTACGTCCCCGCCCTCCAACAAAATGTTGCAAATATCCAAAATCGAAAAAAGGCAGATCCTAAAATAATCTCGATACCACCAAGGCCAAAAATAATTCTCTCAATCACCATTTCAAAAAACAGAGCCAAAATCTAAATCTCTGTAGGCAAAATAAATCTCTCTTCTTCAACATACTAGCATATATCAACACTTCTTTAAGACGGCATCACAAAATCGACAATATACCATAATGGCACCAAATTCGCCAAAATCAGCTCTATGAATTGAACACTCCGAGACAGAATCACAAGTCGATAAGTTTGAGTGGTGTCAAATCCGTCACCAAAATCAGTACATCAAATACTATTTCTAAACCCATTGGTCCCTTCAACATATTAAACTCTTTATCTCTCATACAATGCGAGCATTTCTCAACTGAACATGAAGTTATATAGTCCTTAAACACTTGGAAAGGTAACTAACACCTCCAACGGTTCCTCTTTTGTCGCTACCACCTCTAAGCAATTTCTCCAAGTTGTTATCTATGAAGTCACATTCTTGAACAAACATATAACTCCACCTTAATGAGAATCCAAAGCTCAAGCTACCAAAGTTCCAAGCCTAGAACGCTTTTCTCTCTCAACACAATTTTCTCCACTAAAGTATCCTTTTCTCCCAAAATAGTGATAGCATAATCAACACTGAATCTATCAACTTTGTAGAAATATTTGATGCACAATTTAAAACAAATCGCCTTGCTCTGATACCAATCTGTTGTGCGAGAAGATTGCGTGAATGCGAAAGTACAATAAACAAGATCTATATTTTCCAATTGAACATCAATCTAATCTGATAGCAATTATTTTATTACATCAAACAAATAGTAAATAATTATAAAAAAGAAACAAGAGACACACAATATTTATACTGGTTCCACTATCATCGAGATAGTGTACGTCTAGTCCAAAAGAGAGAGATTTCATTCCATATGAAAGAATTACAAGAGATTACAAAATAAGAGTTTACATATTCAAGCCTCAAATAGGCTTAACAAGAAGAGACACCATTAGGGATCACTGGCTCCATGCCAGGATGGGTTTACAATGAAGTATACCCCTCAATATATAGCCAGTGCAAATCTATGTGAGTCATCAATTAAATTACCAACATAGGTAATAAAATAATGGAGGCAACTTACAATAGCAACAAATGTGCACACATAGAAAGTAAATCAATCCCATTCCTTAGAGTAAATGGAAGAAATTAATGCCTGCATTTATTTCTTTTCATCTCATGCAAATGCAACCAATTAATTCATGCATTTCCATATTAAACAAATATTTACTTTCCATCTATTCCTGATTTTGTATCACCTAAATTTAATACCCCATTCTACAATTTACTAATGACAATGGTAATGTTGAAGAGGAACCAAATATTAGAGCAAAAAAAATATGATTTATTTTATGCCGCGAAAAAAATCTCTTTGGGAAGGTTGAACAAGCGGAACCCAATTATCAGTAACTGCTGAATACATTGCGATGAAATCAAAATATAATCCCATAGAAGCTAGATTTACAGCTATTGTACAAGCTGCGAAGCGGCATATGCCTCCTAATAATTTGATGTGCGAAAATCATTATGTAGTAAAAAAAATAATGTCAGCTTTTGGTAAATCGTATGAAAAAATATATACATGTCAAAATGGTTGCATGCTGTTTTAAAAGGAACATACCAACCTTAAGAATTGTAAAATATGTAATCATAAAAAATACAAACTAAGAAAGAAAAAGGGAAAGGAAGTCACGTATAAACATATGCATTATTTACCTATTACTCCTAGACTTTAAAGATTATATGCATCTTCTGAAACTGTAATGTCCCGTATTTTTATGGTGTAACAATTGATTTATTTAATTATTTAAAAAGTGATTTATAGATTTAAATGGTTATTTAATTGTATAATATTGAATATTTAATTAATATTTATAATATAAAAATATATTATAATTCCGAAATATCAGGAATAGCTGAATTCACAATATTGTGTGAATTGGATCATTTATAATATTTAATTCAGTTTAGAATTGAATTTGAATAATGAATATATTATATAAACGATTTTAGAACGTATAAATTATAATTTAATTATAATCGAGCCCGCAACGTCGCGATAGTTCGTTATTTGGCGATTTGAACTTCAACTGAATATACAGAATCCATTTTAAATTGGATTTTTGTGAAACAAGAAACGTTCGTAGCTGGGGAAGTATATTTTTCTAGTGGAAGAGAAAAATCGAGATTTCGTCGTGTAGATTATGAGATATGGTCAAATCAAATTCTCAAAAAGTCGATATGGAATTCCTTTATAATTTATAACGATTTATTTATATTATAAATGGATTTTTAATATAAATTGAATACCGATTTAATCTAGATTTGGAATGTCGAGTTATAAATTCAGATAGCAATATTTAGGAGCTGTATTATACTCTGTATGAATATATATGATAATATTAATTTATTAATATTTAATTTAATTGTTTTTCAATATACATATTTAAATGAGTTTATTTAGAGCTTTAAAAATAGCCAGTTTTGCAAACGACCTTCGTTTTCGACGAAACTAATTTTGTTGGATCCGGAATATTAAATTATTGTTATATTTCAATTTTCGTGATTTTTGAAGTCTGTATGTGGCCGTGCGCGATTTTAACATGGAAAACAGTCGATATTTTGATCGTTAAAGATGAGCAAACGAAGTCAGAATTCGACGAAACAAGTTTCGTTGGGTTCGTAATGTCAAACTCTAGCTTCATTTCAATTTCCATGATTTTTGGATATCGTGTGTGATCGGGCGGATTTTTAGAAGATGAATAATTAGAAAATAGCTTAAATAAAATATAAAAAATAGAATAAAAAAATAGTAAAACCTATCTGTAAATACCTATACCCTTGCCTAACCCTAAGTCATATATTCTCTCTGGTCAATAAGAAATAGCCGCCACCATGAAACCCAAAATGTGGAGATGATCATCTTTTAAAATCCAAAACAAATCATAGAAATTTCTCTAAATTATCAGACATATATATCTGAGATCTCTATAACTTGCTCTTTACATCTATATGATTTTCGTTGGGTACGGTGGAGTTGCTTTTCACTGCAAATCGAGATAGCGTGCCTTTCGAGCATCTAGGATTGCGAGCATTGATTCAAGGTTTGGGTATCACTTTTGAGCTTGGGAGGTAAAGAGCTACCCGTAAGCAAAGTTTTGAAGGAATTGGTGAGTATAAGTGTCTATCAAAATAATGTGCTGCGTGGGTTTTGTAAATTGAGTTGCGGTATTCAAGAAACTAGTGCATGAGTTCATGAATGTGAAGTTGTTTTTGAGTTTGTGATAGTGTATGGAGCTCGTATACTAAAATTGGTAAGATTTGATTCATAAAAAGTATGCACATTTGCAGATCTTATACCGGGAAGATTAGGAATCGCAAATTCCCTGATGGTGTTCGAGTTTAGCAACATTTATATAGGGTGATAGAGATTTTCGTGGAGACAAATATGGTGATTTCCGTTTGTTGAATCATGGGGAGGAGGTGGATTTTTGATGGAGGAAATGTTGCGTTCATGGGGGAGGAATACCTAGAGCCGATGTATTTTGGTTTGGAGGAGATGAACGTGAGCGGGTATGGGTAGAAGGAAATTGGGTTAGGGCCTTATGATAATTGTGAGCCCAATTTTAATTAAAATTTTAGTTTTAATTTATAATAATCATATAACTTTTATAATGTATAACTCTATCATACGGTATCAGAATTCAGCAAAAAAAGATCCGTTGGGATCGTATGGACATAGGCTTCACAGTGAAACTGGTTTGGAGTGATTTGGAGCTCGTCTCAATTTATGGCGAAATAAAACGCTAGAACCAGTCCGACGATCGAATATCGTTATTTAACGATAATCGCCCAATGTGAATAAAACTCACTAACTCTGTTTAAATTATATTTTTATAAATATAATCTAGTACTGATAAATAATGATTAATTTCTGTGTGATTATTGTTTGGTTGAATTGTTGATTATTGGTTGAAATTTACAGATAACGATATACACAATATCATTAACAAACCTTGATTCTGTTTATCAGAATAGTACATATTGAATTGAAATTGCTATGAATTATATTGTGTAACATTTGTGAATGCAGGAAAACAGGTCAGAGGATCCAACTGAATTTTCAACATTTATTTTACCGTTTTTCGTATATTGTGATATATGATGTGTTATATAATCTGTTGTTGATTATGTATGTTTGAATGATATTGATCATTGTTATATGGCATGTTAAACACCATAAGAAGTACTGGAATATAAAAAGAGAATTTTATAGTGTATATTGAAAACAAAATATTTATTTAGAAAATAAATAGAATCCTATAAGGAATATTTATTTAGAAAATAAATAGAATTATAAAAGGAATATTTATTTAGAAAATAAATAGAATTATAAAAGGAATATTTATTTAGAAAATAAATAGAATTATAAAAGGAATATTTACTTAGAAAATAAATAGAACTATAAAAGGAATATTTCATAAATAAATAGACATTTTTAAAAGGAATATTTCGGAAATAATTAGATTTGATAAAATTAACATTTATAAAATGAATATATATTATAAAGAGAAACATTTATAAAATGAATAGATTTTATGAAAGGAAACAACTGTAAATTGAATAGAATTTTATAAAAGGAATTATTTATAAAATTGAATAGAATTATAAAATGGAATTGACAAGATATAAAGAACTATATGAGATGAATTTAAAATAAATAGAAATCTGTTTTAACAGATAACTGGAGTAGATAAATTTATAAATAATGTTTTATAAATTAAATGAAATATTTATCATTTGATAAATGAAATATATATGTCCAAACCTATATACAGAAGCCGAAATCAGTTTTAACACGGATATTTTTAAACAGAATGTGAACTCAACATTTATAAAGTGAATTACAAATGAGATTTTAGCGTTAGAAAATAAAAGGAGATTTCGTATGAGAAATTCTATAAATATAAGTACAAATAGAATTTGGAAATGGAATATTATTTTAAATATGAAATCAAAGGAAATGGAGTATATAAAAGGAAATATTTTTCACATTAGATGTGAATGATGAAATTTAGCAAATATTTTGCAAATAAACATATTTGTAAAGGAAATTGGATTTTTAAACAGGAATTCAAACAGAAATGAAATTCCGAATGATTAGAAATAAATAACTTGTTTAATAATAAAAACAAGTGGTCAAATTTATAAACAATGTTTATAACTGGATTAAATTATAATTATAAGTGGACAATTGAAATTGCAAATTCAATAGTGAATGAAAAATGGGAAATTGGAAGTTGTTTAAAAAGGAAACGATGAAATCCATTTCGATGTTCGAAATGTAAAAAGGATTAAATAAAAACCGCAAATGTGTGTAATTAGCATTCGACTAGAAACTAATAGTTATATCGAATATAAGTTATTCGAAGTGAAATAATCGAATCTAAGTTATTCAAAGCGAGTTAATCGAATGTAAGTCATTCGAAAGAGAATTTATTGAATATAGTTACTCGAAAGATAGTTAATCGAATATAAGTTATTCGAGAACAGTTAATCGAATAGAGATTACGCGAAAGACAGTAACGTGTCGAATTCAATTATATCGAATTCGGGATAGTAATATTTACTTTTCGGTTTTTAATTCAGGAGTATATATTAATAAATTAGTGTTTGTTTAATTATTCGAATTAAGAATTAAAAGTTATATTTTAAGTTAGATATTTTAGAAGTATGAATTATAACGTTACAATAAATGATTTTCAGAAAAGAAATGGAATTGTAAACTGAATCCGAGGATTTGCCTAAGCAATGAGTATACGAATTAGAGTATTGAGCTTTATCTGTTGCAAGGTTAAGAACGTTGTTCAGTTAAGGTCTGAGAGGTAATTACACCCCAACTTGATTGACTTCATGATTAACTAAGTAATAGTTGAAGTTCGATGGCGAAGATTGATTAAAGATACATTAAGAAGTAAGCGATAAATGGATAGAGCGGGCGTAACGATGTTTTATACAACGTCCATTTGAAATCCATATAAATGAGTTTTGGAAACGTTTTCCAAATATAATCAGAGATATTTTCTAAGCATAGAAAATGAAATGTTTGATGATGAAGAATACTGGAATGACGGTGATACGTGAAAAGAAATGGAAATGTTTTCCAATAGTTAATAACGTATATTTTCTAAATATAGAAAATAAGGAATGTTGAATATATGGAAACAGGAAATAAAAAATGAATAAATTAATGAATTAAAGAGATAAATGTTGATTGATGATTGACCGATAGAATTTCCCTCTGGAAATAATATCGTTGTTTGCACACGTGTTTTTCTTTGATAGTTAAATCACCGATTATCGAAGTTTTAGACCATTTTTTCGTTGTCAATAAGGAGAGACCGAGATCAGATTCATTATCTGAAAACCACTCTGTATGGATGTTAGCGTCGCGATCAAATATGATGAAGATAATTGAAGACGGAGTTATGCAAGGGCTGTCCTGTTTACATAATAGTGCCTTCGGTTTGTCCAGTCCCAGGACAAATTTTATATGGAAGAATGCCTGACAGAGTATACCTAAAGGATCGCATAAGTTGTTCTCTTCAAACGTAGTTACATTTGGTAGCGGAGGAATTCGTTTCTCTTAGCTGTATACCGGTAGTATGTTTGGCGAAATCAATTTGTGATTTGGCGGATATGACAATGTGACATTCAAAGTGAATGAAGATCAAAAGATACATTTAAACTCTGGCTTCACAACTGGGAAATGGTATAAAATCGGGTAGGTCGCATGGCTAGTTGGGTCATACCCAAGCAGGGTGTATTGTCACCTGATCTAGAGAAATTCCTTTTGCTTCTTAAATCTATCGATGCTTTCCCTTTCGGGAAACAGTTGCTGATCCCAACCGTTGGTGATAATACATTCGATACTCTTAAGCTAAGTGAGGGACCGGTCATGTTTAGCCTAGGTTGTAAGATGTTCCTGTTGAACCCGGTGTATTTCTCTCTAGAGGTACACTGTCGGAAGGTGGTCCCATACTGTAACGACCCGGAAAATCTGAACCAATTTAAAAATTTTAAATTGGATATTTTAGTGGATTTTAAATATTTAAAATGAATATTTTGAATAATATTGATGAAAAGTAAGTTTGAATCGACATAGAAAATAAATATAATTACTTTGAATTATAAACAAGGCCTGAAAAGGCGCGGTAATTTCAAAATTTGAATTCAAACTTTGACTGACTGTACCGGGTGCAAAACAAAACGGATTTAAGTGAAACCAAAAATATTTAAATCTGTTAGTGAATATCTTTCTAACGAATCTGAAAAATCGAAGTTTCGTAGCGGGGGTTAAAAGTTATGGCCAAATGAATTTTTAGAAAGGACGCTATAGAATTTATATAGCCCGTGAAAATAGACATTTTGCAAACGACCTCGGAATTCAACGAAACCACTTTTGTTGGATCCGGGATGTCAAATTATTGCTAGGTTTCAAAATTCATAATTTTTGAAGTTAGTATGTGAGCATGACAAAGGAAAACGTATTTTCGTCAATTAAGTTAAATTGGATCGACCAGAAATGGGCCATTTTTCAAACGGTCTCAGAATTCGACGAAACTAGTTTTTTGGGACTGTATCGTCAAAACATAGCTAGATTTATTTTTCTGGAATTTTTCGAATCAGTTTGTGGCCCTGGCAAATTGAAATGTATGTTCAGATCGAATATTGAATGTTTTATATTTTAATTTGAAGGAAAACTGACTGTAACAGTCGAATTGGCCAACGAAACATATCCCATTGTGTCCGGGATGGGGGTATTTAGCTAGGGGCGGCAGTCGTTAGGTTTGAATTGGTGCTCGTTTGGTCAAGAAGATATTATTGAATTTAAAATAAATTAAAAATAAAATATAAAGGGGCCAATCACTATCTTTCTCTCTCATTTCCCTTTGACTGGTCAACCCGCCTCCCTCCACTCTCGTTCACGACGGAAATAGCTTCCGTTCTTCTTCCCTATTTTCCGGCGAAACCTCTCATCAAAACCCACCACTCCTTTGCAACTTTTTATAGCTCATCTCCTCCTCTTCAAATCAAGACAAACCCCATCTCCTATTGTGCACCCTATCGCGAGAATTCCCTCTCCAAAGTTCACCAGTTTCGCACTGATTTCCGGCCGAGGTTGGAGTTCGAGCTCCACCATCTTCCCGGCGCAGGGGCGCCTCTCGAGGCCCGTCAACGTGGTGCAGTTGGATTTCGACGAAGTGCAACAGATTTGGTTTAAATTCGAACCCTAGTTTTGAAGAATCGAACAAGGTAAACGGCTGTTTTTATTTTAAACTATTTAATAGAAGTTTTAAGCGCTACGGTTTTTGATTTCGCTGTAAAAATCATATCTTTTTCGTTTCTTGACGAAATTCAGTGAAACAAGAGACAGTGGACTCGTGTGGACGTCTTCTACATTCTAGAAGAGACCGCATATTTTTCTGAGCCTTATGCTATTTTTAGTGGAGTGGAACCCAATGTGAGATTTCTAATTTATAAACGATATGGAAAACGACGATGTATAAATTATATAGTTGATGTATGAGTTATATAAGCGTTGTACACCTCTTGTATAAGCGTTGTATAAGTTGTACGTTCGATATATAAGTTATATATGCATTGTAAAAATTATATATGTGTTGAAATAGAAGTGAAATACTTATATATATATATATACGCCCCTCGTCCACAAACCATGGACGATATTTATTGGTTGTGATTGGTGTGAAAATTAGTTGATTACGAATGGTTGACTAGAATTGTTTGTGGTTGAAATTGATTGGTTGTGGTTGAAAAATACTCGTTTGTGGTTGAGAATTATTTGGTTGAAACCACATAGGATAAGTTTGTGGAAATGAAAAAAATATACATGTCGCCTGCGTGTGAACTAGATGCATGAAATCCCGATTGTCAAAAACTACGAGGCTTTAAGGTAGAGCGAGGAGCCGTACTAGGGATGGCCCCGGTTTTATCTACCCTGCCGTTATGCTGCCGAAATTTTCTGAAATATTCATGTGTTAGAATTATTTTAATTTGTTGAAATTATTTTCATATGTTGAAACCGTTCATGTGTTGAATAGAAATTCATTCGTTAAATAGAAATTCATGTGTTGAATGGTATTCGTGTTTGAAATAAATTGTTTTATAATAAAAATCCTATTTTTATCATCCATATGAACCATATAAAATAGTAGTGTTTTGAAATAAATTGTTTTGCAATAAAAATCACATTTTTACTATATGTATACAAACTATAGAAAACCTTCATGTGTTGAATAGAAATTCATTCGTTGAATAGAAATTCATGTGTTGAATGGTATTCGTGTTTTGAAATAAATTGTTTTACAATAAAAATCACATTTTTACTATATATATACAAACTATAGAAAACCCTCATGTGTTGAATAGAAATCCATTCATTGAATAGAAATTCATGTGTTGAACGGTATTCGTATTTTAAAATAAATGGTTTTATAATAAAAATCATATTTTTATCATCAATATGAACTATATAAAATAGTCGTGTTTTGAAATAAATTGTTTTACAATAAAAATCACATTTTTATTATATCAATGAATTGTTAGAAATAGTGAAGTGTTGAAATAGAAGTCAGTTGGATAAAAATATCGTTTTTATCAAAGTTATGAAAAGAATATGGTCTTGAAATCGAAGAATCGATTATATTTATATATATATATATATAATTAAAATAATCGAATAACGAAGCTGTAGTTCGTATTTTGAAACCGTGATTTCAAATGATTAGTGCGGGAGATCCGACCATCGGATTTTCCCGAAACTGAAACCATTGGGTTCGCTTTGGAAATATCTTTCCAACGACACCAACTTTGTAAAGATCCAACGGTTGGATTGTCTGGAATGTTTAATTCAAATCTAAAGAAAAACAGCGCCAGAATCGATTATATATATATATATATATAAATATAATTAAATTAAATCGAATAACTACGCTGCAGTTCGTATTTTGAAATCGAAACTTCAAACGATTAAACCGGGAGATCCGACCGTCGGATTTTCCCAAAACTGGAACCGTTGGATTCGTTTTGAAAAGATCTTTCTAATGATATAAATTTTGTGATGATCCAACGGTTAGATTTTCAGATATGGGTAAATCAAATCTGAAGAAAAACAGCGCCACGGCCGCGTTATGGCCCGAAGCGTCGTTTGAATAAATTGGCTATTTCAAAATAAATAAAAATAGCGATAAATCGTTATAAAATATTATAAACGATATGGATGTGAAATTTAGAAACTAACTAAAGGTTGGCTAAGTCGAATGGTTTCCTGGGTTTTGATCTGATGTTGGTTTCGGCCTTCGGGGTTAATATTTGGGAAATCGTTCTCTTACTGATTTACGGTTAGTGACTAATGAATTGGAATATGGCATATGTGTGTTTGTGTTGCACTTGTTCATTATATACGCGAGTTGCTCAGAAAGACCGGGTTTATCCCATTCTGAATAACTAAATTGACGATAAGAAATCGAAGATGAAGACGGTGGTTGAAGACCGGAAATCTTCACCTCGTTTGGATGGTAACTGATGTCCTGATTAGGAGGCATCCCGAAATATGGATAATGAGTGGTGATCGTCCAGACGTAAGTGGAGATCGATGGGTTTGCGAGGTATATAGTGCCTCCGGTTTCGTTCAGACCCAGAACGGACTTGTAAATGGATTGTGTGTCTGACATTGGAATTTATTCTGTGTGATTGATAGCCATCAGTTGCATAGTGTGAATTGCCTGTGTGGCATGCTAAGATGCAGTGATCAAGGCTTCTGTTGGAAAGCAAAGTCTTGTGATTGATGAACAAAGCACCGCCTGTGTGGCGTAGCTTTGTATATAACGTGAATTCGCGAACCTCACACCCCGGTATGAACCAGAAACGGGAGAGGACCTCAGGGAGGGCATGCGTTTCCTTCTAGCTAGAGGTGGTGTTGGTGCTTAAACTGGCTGACATTTATATTATTTTCACCTATGTGGTTGTTGCTGTTGCAAGACGCCTCGGATATATCGGTCGATCCGGGACCGATGGAGCTATTCGTTGGCTCATTGACGCCCCAAAGGGCGGGGAAACGCAGTGTTCAGGCATTTTAATCCACATCGGTTGACCGGCCCTGACGATCCTAGGGTCACTCGAGCTCTGATCGTGAGACACGGGCTAGAGCGTCTCGAAGTCGGTAAGGACTATCTTTTGCCTTGGTTCATGACGGAAATCCAATTTCCAAATACGACATCGTGCGGTTTTGATTGTATATATATATATATGGCGACATGATATATGGTACCCATGCCGTCTATGATTGATAGTTATGATTGAAATTGTTTTTGAAACACATAAACACTAGTAATAATATCAAATGCTTTTGTTTTATTCGTACCAAGCATATTTTGGCCATTATAAGGTAAAACTCTATCCTCCGGTTTGCGTTGCATTGTGTGATGGGAACTGAGTCTTATAATGGCTTCATTTTTATAAAAGGCATTGCGATGTTTAAAAGAAACATTTGTTTTTAAAGCACCGGCAATCCAATGGAGTAAACCCGTTCCAAGAAAGTGGCATGGTCCTGTGATTTGCCATATTTTAAATATGTTGAGTAGATTTCTCATACCAGTCCCATGACTGAATCGTAGTTTGTTTCACTTGCAAACTCGGGTGCCCCTTTTTCTACGCGGGCAACCTTGTATTCAGGTTTTATCTGGCTCTTTCTGGATAGCTAGTGCTGAAGATGGATTCTATCATTTATCTCTTTTTATGTTGTTTAGCTCCTATTGTACATATTATGTTTGTTTTCCGCTGTAGACATTTATTTATGGCTGAACTGTATTTGTTCTAAGTATGATCCTGTATACTGTGTAACTCTGATGATTATTGTTTATCCAGTGATTATTTGTTCATTATTTGGTGTATTTATTTATTTCTGTTCTGCTATTATCTGTTTCTGTGTTATATTCCAAAGATTACCCTTAACACCGTCAGTACGGGTTTTGGGGTCGTCACAACGTGGTATCGGAGCTTTGGTTAAGTTTAGTGCTGGAATATAACGTATTAATGAACTCGTCAGAAATAGAACCAGTAGTGTTCTAGGACGGGTAACTCATTACAGATAGGATCAGTAATATCCTAATATGAGTATAGCAGAATGAAATTACACCCCGATAGACACATTTACATTTGAAGTATATGTTTCTATGTTTTAAAATATCTTTTCTGTGACCTGACACTTGATCTGCTATTTGCAGATGTGCTAGAAAATGTGTGTCAGAAACAGAAGAAATGCAGAACCAGATCTAGAGGCTCTATTAAAGAGATATCGAAATCTGGGCGAAGCACAATTCTCGGGCATTGAATCTATAATTCAGACTCAAGCTTGGATGAGTTCTGTCGAAAGAATTTTTGAGCGTATCCAGTTGAGAGATGATCAGAAAAGATTAGTGGCATCTTGGGCGCTCAAAGAGGAAGCTTTAATCTGGTGGGAAACAATCATCAAAGATAATATAGAGGGTGATATCACCTGGGATAGATTCAAAGAGATTTTCCTAGAAAGATTTACTCCTCCTGAAGCGACTGAGCGATTATGTGATGAATTCTCTTATCTGATACAAGGAGATATGACCATTCCAGAATATCATAAGAAATTCAACGAACTCTCTCACTTTGCCCCGCATCTGATTCAAGATCCAAAGAGGAAGAATCTGAGGTTCATTCATGGCCTGCAAAGAAAATACCAGAATATTGTAATGAAGAATGTGAAGCTTCCTTTTTCAGAAATGATTTTTATGGCTTATCAGTATGAAGATCTCCATAAGAAAGGTATGTTGCGCGACGAAGAGGAAGTCAGTTCGAGTAACAAAGTGGAGTCTGTGACTGATAGTCCTGTGGTCAGTAAGAAGCCCAGTGCCAAGAGGAAAAGGGTTAAATCTGAGAAAGAACCAGTAACGACCGCCGTATGCAATAACTGCCATCAGAAAGGGCATCTGTCGATAAACAACGGACCCTTAAAGAAGCGATTAAAAGGTGGACTTCAATCCAAGAAGGGATTTCAAGAGAATAGAAAGTGCAGTCAATGCCATCAGGCCGGTCATCTTTTAAAGGCCTGCCTGCTATTCAGAAAAACGGAAGCAATATGTGTAAATGAAGCGGCAGAAGTGCCTGCATCTTCGTCTGCTCAGGAAAGGCCAGATGTTTTGGAAGGCACGCTAACTGTCAAGGATATTCCAGTTAAAGTACTGTTTGACACAGGCGCGTCGCGAAGCTTTGTTGCAAAGAATGCGGTGAAGAAACTGGATTTGAATTTGAAGAAGCTCAAAGAACCAATGACTGTCCATAATCCGGTTGGGGGTTCCCTCAATCTCATTTGGGTTTGTGGAGTGCCGGTTTCCTTTTCTCGTTATCGGTTCCCTACCATCGCGTTCGTCATGAATTTTACAGAGTTTGATCTTATCTTGGGATTAGACTGGTTGACCAAATATGAAGCTGAGGTTAAATGCGCCGACAGGGTCGTCAAGGCGAAGATTAAATCAGGTGATTATATAACCATTCCCTGTGAAGGTCAGAATTCTAATAGAAAAGACTTCTGGGCAGCTTTGGATGTTTCTCCTGTTCAAATAGAAAATATCCCGGTTGTCACAGAGAATATTCCCGACCTCATCAAAGATATTCCTGTCGTAAAGAATTATGCAGACGTGTTCGAAGAAGTTGTCAGCTTACCTCCGCAGAGAGAAATTGATTTCAAAATTGCTTTAATCCCGAATGCAAGGCCAGTAGTGCACGCCATTCGGAGAATGACCCTAAAGGAGAAAGAAGAACTAGACGACCAAACTCGACAGCTTGTATGGAAGGGTCTGATCAGGCCTAGTTTCTCTGATTGGGGAGCAGCAGTGGTGTTTGTCCCAAAGTCCGACGGTACTCTATGACTATGTGTGGATTATCGCGACTTGAATAAACAGACAATAAAGAATAAATATCCATTGCCGCGAATCGATGATTTATTGGATCGTCTGAATGGAGCACAAGTATTTTCAAGGATGGACCTAGCTACAGGCTTCCATCAGCTTCGAATTGCCGAAGAGTGTGTTCCTATGACAGCATTCAGAGGTCTAGACTTATTCTTTGAGTGGTTAGTAATGCCGTTCGGCTTATGTAACACTCCAGCATACTTCGTCGATATGATGAATCGAGTGTTCAGAGGAGTCCTGAATAAGTTTGTTTTGGTTTTTATTGATGATATTCTAATCTTCTCTAAATCAAATGCCGAATATGAAAAACATTTGGAGCAAGTTCTAGAAATTCTGAGAAGGAACGTTTTGAAAGCTAAACTGTCCAAATGTATATTCTGGCAAGATGAAGTGAAATTTCTTGGCCACATCGTATCAAAAGAAGGAATTGCTATGGATCCAAGTAAAATCACGGCTATTCAAAATTGGAAACAGCCTAGTACTCCTACAGAAGTCCGTAGTTTTCTTGGATTGGCTAGTTATTACAGGAAGTTCGTTAAAGATTTTTCGAAGATATCTAGTCACTTAACGAAGCTCACAAAGAAGCACTAAAAATTCAAGTGGACTCCAGAATGTGAGGAGGCTTTTGAAGAGCTAAAGTTAAGATTAACAACGGCTCCAGTGTTAACGATTATCGACGGCAATCAGGACTTGAAAGTCCGGACAGATGCCTCTAGAGAAGGCCTTGGTGTAGTGTTAATGCAAAGAGGTCAAGTGGTTGCTTATGCTAGCCGTCAACTAAAGCCGCACGAGAAAAACTACGTCACTCATGATCTTTAGTTGTTGGCTATCGTATTTGCTTTGAAAATCTAGAGACATTATCTCTTGGGTAAGAAATTCGAACTGTTTAGAGATCATCAGTCGTTAAAGTATCTGTTCACCCAGAAATACTTGAATCTAAGGCAGCAACGTTGGCTAGAGTTCCTTGCAGCATACGATTTTGAGATTCTATACACTCCAGGGAAAGCCAATGTCGTGGCCGATGCGCTGAGTCGAAAGAATGTAATGATCGCCAGCTTTATTATTACGACTTCCTTGATAGATAAAATATCTTCTCTTCAGAAGGATGATCACTTCATTCAGAAGATCAGAGAGATAATTCATAAAGGCGAGCCCTCGAGTTTTCAAGTCGATAATGATGGGATTCTAAGGCTAAAAGGTCGAATCTGTGTTCCTAACCTTTCTGAGCTCCGAAAGGAAGTGCTGGATGAATGCCACAAGTCAAAACTTAGTATCCATCCGGAAGTAAGCAAAATGTATAATGACATCAAACGCACTTTCTGGTGGAGGTCGATGAAGAGGGACATTTCTTTATATGTTAGCCGATGCCCTACTTGCCAACTAGTCAAGAGCAACCAACAGAAACTGGCTGGATTGTTGCAACCGCTGGACGTTCCAGGTTGGAAGTGGGAACATATTTGTAAAGACCCGCAACTTCCCCGTAAAGGAAAGCGTCGGATAATTCGAGAACAAGCCACAATAGAACGCATATAAAAGAACATTTCATTGTATATTACAACAATGCATCAGATTACAAGAATATACAGAGTAAAAATGAATAAATATTACACAGAAATATCAGAGATTAAAAATAAGTTACATAGCAGCGGAAAAATAATACAATACACAACTAGAAGAGATATACGGATACAAAGCTTTCCGGATATCGTTCCAGCTGTAAACCAGGATCCTGTGAATATAAATCTGCAAAACCAAAACTACTAGCTGCCCGTGTCAAAATAGGGGCACCCAGAGTTTAGGTTAAAACAATAAACTCCAGGTCAGTCATGTGACTGGTGTGAGAACTAAAACAGTTATAATTCTTTGTCTTTAAAGTTCGGTAAATCAAGGGACCACGCCGTATAACACGGAACGGGTTTCCTCCCAAGAATACCAGTGCATAAAACAAACAGCGCAATGCTAAATAAATAAAAATGAAGCTGTTATAAGACCCAGGTCCTATCACACAATGCAACGCAAGCCGGGGGATAGGGTTTTCCCTTATAACAGCCAAAGAATGCTTGATACGTTTTAAAACAAACCATTTGATACTATAATAAGTGTACAGTGTATAAAACAACTTCAAATCATAAGTATCAATCATAGGCGGCATAAGCGCCCCATCCCACTATGTCGCCATATATAGGATTACAAATAAAACCGCAAAGTCACGTATTTGGAAATTGGATTTCCATCTATGAACCGAGGCAAAAGATAGTCCTCAACCGATTCGAGACTGTCTAGCCCGAGTCTCAGGCACAGCCGCAACCGTACCTTGGATCCTCAGGGCCGGTCCACCGATGTGGATTATAATGCCTGAACAATGCGTTTCTCCGCCCTTTGGGGCGTAAATGAGCCAACGAATGACTCCATCGGTTCGAGAACGACCGATCAATCCGAGGCGCCTCGCAACAGCAACAACCACATAAGTCAAACTCGTCAGGGCGTGTAAAACCACTGACGCCACTTCTAGCTAGAAAGAAAACGCATGTCCCCCCTGAGGTCCGTCTCCCGTTTTTGGTTCATACCTGGTGTGAAACACGCGAGGTAAACGTTACACAAAGCTACGCCACAAAGGCCGTGCTTTGATCATCACCACAAGACTTTGCTTTTCAACAGAAGCCTTGATCATTTGCATCTTAGCATGCCACACAGGCAAACCATCCTATGCAACCGATATCAGTCACACAGAATGAAATCCGATGTCAGACACACAGTCCATTTACAAGTCCGTCCTGGGTCTGAACGAAACCGGAGGCACCTAGTACCCCGCATATCCATCGATCTCCAAGTACGTCTGGACGATCACTAACTGTTTCCATCTTCTTGGGTGTACAGCCCAATCAAGATCATCAGTAATTACCCAAACGACGTGAAGACCTCCGGTCTTCGACCACCGTCTTCATCTTCGACTTATCGTCGTATCAGTTATTCAGAATGGGATAAACCCGGTCTTTCCGAACAACTCGCGTATATTTTAAATAAGTGTTACACAAACACAACATACGCCTCATTCCAATTCATTAGTCACTAACCGTAAATTAATCAAGAGAATAATTCCCCAAATATTAACCCCGAAGGCCGAAACCAACATCAGATCAATATCCAGAAAGCCATTCTGCTTAGCTAACCGACAGTTAGTTTCTAAATTTCACATTCATAGGAAAAGGTTCCCATTAATTTTATCCAAGATAAATTCTTTGAATTTATTCTTTATTCTATCTTTGAATCTCAATTCAAACTAGTCGGGATTAGCGAACCTTACCGAAGTAATCATATGTTTTAATTTCCCCATCCCAACCTATTTATCCCATGAAGTAAAACTGGTAATACTTCATATCTAACACCACAGTGTTATCGGTAAATTCAATTACCATTTCACGTTCAAATCTAATTAAAGATTTAACTATCGCCTGGAGCAGAACTGGTGATACTCCATTTCGATTATTTCAATCTAATTAAAGATTCATTAAAACTCCACTTAGTTTTAATCTTTGACTGGGTTAAAGAATCAGTGTCATTTAAAAACACGGTTCACGATAAACCCAAAGTCACATTCATTAATTATCGGGTTAAAGAACGAGTGTTATTTAAAACACTGTTCACGATAAACCCAAAAATCAATATCAATTCAATTCCAATTAAATATTATTTAATTGGTACACTTCATTAAATCTAAATAAAAAGATTTAATCTTTTCTCAACTGGGTTCAAGAACAGTGTTAGTGAAGACACCATTCACGACAAACCCAAATCACATTCGATATTCAATACAAGGCTCTGAATAGAAAATATATCGGCTTATATTCAATATCGAATTCTACGACTAACAAATGTCGTATTGGAAATAACGATATGAATATATATATCTTTCAAATTTCCATAACAACACCTGTATAATCACGAATTCCAACATCGAAATATTCCGAAGACAATTTCGATTCAAATCCACTCCAATGCAATCATTGGAAATTTTGGTTATTTTTAAAACCCTTTTTAAATTCAATTTATTTATTTAAAAATAAATAGAATTATATTTCTAGTTCAAAACTAGTTCCTTTCGATAAAAATCCATTTTTATCTTTTCAAATATGGAGTTTTTCATCCCAATTCTTTCTAAATCATTTCTTATGATTTTACACAAATTATCGCTATTTTTAATAATTTTATCAAGGCCCGTACAGTCGATTTCCATCAATGGCCATCGAACTGCACTTACAGCGACCTTTTTCGAATTTGATTTGGACATAATTCCAAATCCAACCGTTAGATTTCAAATTTCTAATATTCGTTAGAAAGCTCTTTTCGATACGAACCCAACGGTTCCGGTTTTAGGAGAATCCGACGGTCGGATCTCCCGTAATGTCCGTTTGAAATCAATGGTCGAAATTCACGAACTACCGCGGCGCGGCGCGTTCTATTCAGGCCATTATATTATATATATAATATATATAATATATATTTCGTCGATTTCTATTTAAAACGAATTATATAAATAGTTTTAAAATTTGTTTCAAAATCTATTTCAACTTCCATTTCAATTCAAAGCAAAATTGAATTCTTCTTTATAAATTCGTTTTAAAATTCATTTCTATTCAATTCAAATTTCAATTCAATTTGAATTCATTTTCAATTCAATTCATTTCGAAATCGTTTTCAATTCAATTCATTTCGAAATCGTTTTCAATTCATTTCGAAATTGTTTTCAATTCAATTCATTTCGAAATCGTTTTCAATTCAATTCATTTCGAAATTGTTTTCAATTCAATTCATTTCGAAATCGTTTTCAATTCAATTCATTTCGAAATCGTTTTCAATTCCATTCATTTCGAAATCGTTTAAAATCGATATAAATATCGTTCACGTCAAAATGGCGTCAATCTAATCAACTCGGCTTCATAAATTTCTATTTTCAAATATTTCCTTTTTCAAAATAGTTGTTAATATCAAAATATTTCGTTCAACACATGACCAATCTCAATGAATGAGTACTGTCAACCCATGAACTTTTATTTTATATTGATAAAGATGTAAACTTTATTATTAAAATATTTCGTTCAACACATGACCAATCTCAATGAATGAGTATTGTCAACACATGAACCTTATTTTATAATATTCTTTATTTTTCAAAATTGGAATGAGGCCCAATCAATCACCATATAAAATTAATTATATGGATTTTCATACAACACATGTATATAATAGCATTGAAAATAATCAACCATCAACCAAAGTGCACTACACTGTATAAGCATCAAATATAGATATTCAACGCTTATAACAGCCTGTCAATCAATCGATCGACATATTTAATCAATTAGGATGAGTGAACTTCAAATTTCATCCCAACACCCGTGTGGGGTTTCAAACAATCAAACACAGATTTTTATTCGTGCAGTTGGGCGATGTGTGAAATTTATCGACCCAATCAATGTCCTTCAAATAGGTGTACATAAACAAACCGTCTGGTTTGTAAATGAATATTTATTTATTCACATTCACGTTAAAAATTATATTTTTAACGACAAAACATTTTATTCCAACATATGAACTTCTATTCAATTCATTCTTTAAATAAAATGATATTTTTATTTTTCTAACATATTTTAGAAAATTTCGGCGGCATAACGGCACGATACTAGAAACGGGACGAGGCCTAGCCTTATCCCCGGTCTAGTGAAGGCCCACGCCATTCACACATCAATCAAATCAATTTCATCTCACCAAACAATTCAATTCAAACAAATAATTCAACTAATCTATGCAACCAAACAAACAAGTCCATGGTCTGTGGACGATTGTGTCGGGTGCTACTAAGCACCGTCTGCATCCTAGTATATATATACAACTAGAAAAATTAAATTGAAAGGTGAGAAATTCTCACTTATAGCTATCCTAGCTCCACGGCTCTCCATTGATAGAAATCTTCATTGCTATCGCATCTTCGTCATCTTCGTTGTCAGCTTTCACTACATATGTAAAAATCGAATTTTTACTTCGTTATTCAATATATAAAAATCGAATTTTTACTTAGCTACTCAATATATAAAAATCGAATTTTTATTTAGCTACTCAATATATAAAGATCGAATTTTTATTTATATAGATTCCGCCTTTTTCCATTTTAAAGATCAAATCTTTTCTTTTCAAAATTCAAATCTTTTAAAACCTCTTTTAAAAAAAATCAGTTTTTACATCTTTCATAAATCTGTTTTAACTTTTATAAAAAATCCGTTTTTACTTTTTAAAACATCAGTTTTTATACTTAAAATAAAAATCAGTTATTATACTTAAAATAAAAATCAGTTATTATACTTAAAATAAAAATCAGTTATTATACTTAAAATAAAAATCAGTTATTATACTTAAAATAAAAATCAGTTATTATACTTAAAATAAAAATCAGTTATTATACTTAAAATAAAAATCAGTTATTATACTTAAAATAAAAATCAGTTATTATACTTAAAATAAAAATCAGTTTATAAATCATTTAAAATAAATCAGTATTTTCTGTTTTAAATAAAATAAAAATAAATAAATTAAAAAAAAACGACTTACATAGGGGGGCGCTTATTTCAACGGCGGGGAGGAGAAGGGGGAGAGGGCTGCGATTTGGGAGGGGTGTCGCAGGGTGGAAGCGCAGCAGCAGGGGGGGCCTCGCCGGAGTTCTGGTGGCGTGGGCGGCAGCAAGGCGTCGAACGATTTGATGAGGGAGGAGGGTTTCAGGGTTTAAACGGGGAAGGCAATGGCTAAAAGAGGCGAAGGCGGAAGAGGTACTGGAGGTGCGGTGGAGCTAGGAGGTGGTGGAGGGTCTGGGCGACGGCGTCGATCGCCTGCGATGGCGGGTGGGCGAGCTACGGGGCTAGGGCACAGTTTTTTTTATTTTTTCCTTTTTTTTTTTAAAAAAATGAAGTCAACGATAGGAAGGGGGGGGGGGTTAAGGAGAAATATAAATAATTATAAATATTTAATTAATTAATTTCTACCATACAGTCACTTTTTCATTCGATATCTAAATGAGGCCCAACGACTGTCGCCCCTAGCCAATTACCCCTATTCCGAACACAATGGGATATGTATCGCAAGCTGATTCGACTGTTTGAATCCGTTTCCGTTAAATTTACATTTAAATCATTATATGGAATTTTAAACGTACATTTCAAATTACCGGGGTCACATACTAACTAGAAAAATTCCAGAAAAATATTTTCTAGCTTCGTATTGACGATACGGTCCTAACAAAACTAGTTTCGTCGAATTCTGAGACCGTTGGAAAAATGGACAATTTCCAGTCGATTAAAATCAACTGAAACTGGTCAAACGCGTTTTCCTTTGCCACGCTCACATATTGATTCGAAAAATTATGAAATTTGGAATCTAGCAATAACTTAACATCACGGACCCAACAAAACTGGTTTCGTCGAAATTCGAGGTCGTTTGCAAAATGTCCATTTTTAAGGGCCTTATATATATAAAAATATATATAAATTCCACAGCGACTATTTCTAATTTTAAACTGGACATATCTTATCATTTCTAAGATGAAATCTCGATTCTTCGGATTCGTTGGAAAGATACTATCAAATAGATCCTATGATTTTTGGTTTCACTAAAATCCGGATTGTTTTGCACCCGGTACATTCAATTGAAGTTTGAAATCGAATTATCGAACTACCGCGCCATTTTCAATTCTATTTATAATTATATATAAATATTTATATTCTAACGACGACGTATATAATATATACGTTCGATTTATATTCAAAATAAATTTCTCGTCGATATTATTTAAAATAATTCATTTTAAATAATCAAAATTCGCTAAAATTGCCAAAATGAAAATTTCAAACTGGCTCGCATTTTACGGGTTGTTACAATCTCCCCCACTTAAAACTTTTCGTCCCCGAAAAGGAACAAAGTCGAAAGTGGTTTGATTAATCAACTCTACATTCGATCTGGCTTCTATTCTCTAACTTTTCAGTTTCTGAGAATTTTCTAAAATTTCAAAAATTTGGCTAACACCCTAAATTTTTGAAAAATTTCGCCATAACCTCCCATGCACCGGGAGCATCGGGGAATTTCAAATAGCTTCCCCGGTCCTTCAGATCTCAAAAAGAAAAAAGAAAAAGCCAAGCGGCTAGCCAATAGGCTCACAAAATCATCATCACCCAAACAAAACAGGAAATTATGTAGTAAACATGTACCTATTTGTCGGGCAAACAAATTTTATTCTCTGCTCTAGCCTCCTTGCTATGACCTGTTCAATGTAAGTATATGTATATGCAAGCAAATGCGACCAATTTTCAATATAATTCAATTTTTGATTCAATTAGCCCAAATGGTTCAAAACTATCAAACAATTAAACAAGCAACACAAACATCAATCAATTAGTGAATTAGCTTTTCAAATTCATAATTTTGATACATATACAAAAATCAGATTTTTGATGCCAAATCACAACAATAAGCCCTATCTATTTTAGATTTGGTTCTCACACCAGTCTAATGGAAATATATAGATAATCAACTACGAATAATTGATTTAAATTTTCAAAACAAAATTGTTTTCACTTTAAAAATATACTCTTCACACTCGTTCTAGGATACTACTGATCCTATCTCTAACGAGTCGTTCTAATTGGATATTACTAATCCAATATCTGATGAATCCTTTCGTATGGTTCTAATGTGCCTTGTTCTCTGCTTTGTAAACCAAAGCTCTGATACCACGTGTAAAGACCCGCAACTTCCCCGTAAAGGAAAGCGTCGGATAATTCGAGAACAAGCCACAACAGAACGCATATAAAAGAACATTTCATTGTATATTACAACAATGCATCAGATTACAAGAATATACAGAGTAAAAATGAATAAATATTACACAGAAATATCAGAGATTAAAAATAAGTTACATAGCAGCGGAAAAATAATACAATACACAACTAGAAGAGATATACGGATACAAAGCTTTCCGGATATCGTTCCAGCTGTAAACCAGGATCCTGTGAATATAAATCTGCAAAACCAAAACTACTAGCTGCCCGTGTCAAAATAGGGGCACCCAGAGTTTAGGTTAAAACAATAAACTCCAGGTCAGTCATGTGACTGGTGTGAGAACTAAAACAGTTATAATTCTTTGTCTTTAAAGTTCGGTAAATCAAGGGACCACGCCGTATAACACGGAACGGGTTTCCTCCCAAGAATACCAGTGCATAAAACAAACAACGCAATGCTAAATAAATAAAAATGAAGCTGTTATAAGACCCAGGTCCTATCACACAATGCAACGCAAGCCGGGGGATAGGGTTTTCCCTTATAACAGCCAAAGAATGCTTGATACGTTTTAAAACAAACCATTTGATACTATAATAAGTGTACAGTGTATAAAACAACTTCAAATCATAAGTATCAATCATAGGCGGCATAAGCGCCCCATCCCACTATGTCGCCATATATAGGATTACAAATAAAACCGCAAAGTCACGTATTTGGAAATTGGATTTCCATCTATGAACCGAGGCAAAAGATAGTCCTCAACCGATTCGAGACTGTCTAGCCCGAGTCTCAGGCACAGCCGCAACCGTACCTTGGATCCTCAGGGCCGGTCCACCGATGTGGATTATAATGCCTGAACAATGCGTTTCTCCGCCCTTTGGGGCGTAAATGAGCCAACGAATGACTCCATCGGTTCGATAACGACCGATCAATCCTAGGCGCCTCGCAACAGCAACAACCACATAAGTCAAACTCGTCAGGGCGTGTAAAACCACTGACGCCACTTCTAGCTAGAAAGAAAACGCATGTCCCCCCTGAGGTCCGTCTCCCGTTTTTGGTTCATACCTGGTGTGAAACACGCGAGGTAAACGTTACACAAAGCTACGCCACAAAGGCCGTGCTTTGATCATCACCACAAGACTTTGCTTTTCAACAGAAGCCTTGATCATTTGCATCTTAGCATGCCACACAGGCAAACCATCCTATGCAACCGATATCAGTCACACAGAATGAAATCCGATGTCAGACACACAGTCCATTTACAAGTCCGTCCTGGGTCTGAACGAAACCGGAGGCACCTAGTACCCCGCATATCCATCGATCTCCAAGTACGTCTGGACGATCACTAACTGTTTCCATCTTCTTGGGTGTACAGCCCAATCAAGATCATCAGTAATTACCCAAACGACGTGAAGACCTCCGGTCTTCGACCACCGTCTTCATCTTCGACTTATCGTCGTATCAGTTATTCAGAATGGGATAAACCCGGTCTTTCCGAACAACTCGCGTATATTTTAAATAAGTGTTACACAAACACAACATACGCCTCATTCCAATTCATTAGTCACTAACCGTAAATTAATCAAGAGAATAATTCCCCAAATATTAACCCCGAAGGCCGAAACCAACATCAGATCAATATCCAGAAAGCCATTCTGCTTAGCTAACCGACAGTTAGTTTCTAAATTTCACATTCATAGGAAAAGGTTCCCATTAATTTTATCCAAGATAAATTCTTTGAATTTATTCTTTATTCTATCTTTGAATCTCAATTCAAACTAGTCGGGATTAGCGAACCTTACCGAAGTAATCATATGTTTTAATTTCCCCATCCCAACCTATTTATCCCATGAAGTAAAACTGGTAATACTTCATATCTAACACCACAGTGTTATCGGTAAATTCAATTACCATTTCACGTTCAAATCTAATTAAAGATTTAACTATCGCCTGGAGCAGAACTGGTGATACTCCATTTCGATTATTTCAATCTAATTAAAGATTCATTAAAACTCCACTTAGTTTTAATCTTTGACTGGGTTAAAGAATCAGTGTCATTTAAAAACACGGTTCACGATAAACCCAAAGTCACATTCATTAATTATCGGGTTAAAGAACGAGTGTTATTTAAAACACTGTTCACGATAAACCCAAAAATCAATATCAATTCAATTCCAATTAAATATTATTTAATTGGTACACTTCATTAAATCTAAATAAAAAGATTTAATCTTTTCTCAACTGGGTTCAAGAACAGTGTTAGTGAAGACACCATTCACGACAAACCCAAATCACATTCGATATTCAATACAAGGCTCTGAATAGAAAATATATCGGCTTATATTCAATATCGAATTCTACGACTAACAAATGTCGTATTGGAAATAACGATATGAATATATATATCTTTCAAATTTCCATAACAACACCTGTATAATCACGAATTCCAACATCGAAATATTCCGAAGACAATTTCGATTCAAATCCACTCCAATGCAATCATTGGAAATTTTGGTTATTTTTAAAACCCTTTTTAAATTCAATTTATTTATTTAAAAATAAATAGAATTATATTTCTAGTTCAAAACTAGTTCCTTTCGATAAAAATCCATTTTTATCTTTTCAAATATGGAGTTTTTCATCCCAATTCTTTCTAAATCATTTCTTATGATTTTACACAAATTATCGCTATTTTTAATAATTTTATCAAGGCCCGTACAGTCGATTTCCATCAATGGCCATCGAACTGCACTTACAGCGACCTTTTTCGAATTTGATTTGGACATAATTCCAAATCCAACCGTTAGATTTCAAATTTCTAATATTCGTTAGAAAGCTCTTTTCGATACGAACCCAACGGTTCCGGTTTTAGGAGAATCCGACGGTCGGATCTCCCGTAATGTCCGTTTGAAATCAATGGTCGAAATTCACGAACTACCGCGGCGCGGCGCGTTCTATTCAGGCCATTATATTATATATATAATATATATAATATATATTTCGTCGATTTCTATTTAAAACGAATTATATAAATAGTTTTAAAATTTGTTTCAAAATCTATTTCAACTTCCATTTCAATTCAAAGCAAAATTGAATTCTTCTTTATAAATTCGTTTTAAAATTCATTTCTATTCAATTCAAATTTCAATTCAATTTGAATTCATTTTCAATTCAATTCATTTCGAAATCGTTTTCAATTCAATTCATTTCGAAATCGTTTTCAATTCATTTCGAAATTGTTTTCAATTCAATTCATTTCGAAATCGTTTTCAATTCAATTCATTTCGAAATTGTTTTCAATTCAATTCATTTCGAAATCGTTTTCAATTCAATTCATTTCGAAATCGTTTTCAATTCCATTCATTTCGAAATCGTTTAAAATCGATATAAATATCGTTCACGTCAAAATGGCGTCAATCTAATCAACTCGGCTTCATAAATTTCTATTTTCAAATATTTCCTTTTTCAAAATAGTTATTAATATCAAAATATTTCGTTCAACACATGACCAATCTCAATGAATGAGTACTGTCAACCCATGAACTTTTATTTTATATTGATAAAGATGTAAACTTTATTATTAAAATATTTCGTTCAACACATGACCAATCTCAATGAATGAGTACTATCAACACATGAACCTTATTTTATAATATTCTTTATTTTTCAAAATTGGAATGAGGCCCAATCAATCACCATATAAAATTAATTATATGGATTTTCATACAACACATGTATATAATAGCATTGAAAATAATCAACCATCAACCAAAGTGCACTACACTGTATAAGCATCAAATATAGATATTCAACGCTTATAACAGCCTGTTAATCAATCGATCGACATATTTAATCAATCAGGATGAGTGAACTTCAAATTTCATCCCAACACCCGTGTGGGGTTTCAAACAATCAAACACAGATTTTTATTCGTGCAGTTGGGCGATGTGTGAAATTTATCGACCCAATCAATGTCCTTCAAATAGGTGTACATAAACAAACCGTCTGGTTTGTAAATGAATATTTATTTATTCACATTCACGTTAAAAATTATATTTTTAACGACAAAACATTTTATTCCAACATATGAACTTCTATTCAATTCATTCTTTAAATAAAATGATATTTTTATTTTTCTAACATATTTTAGAAAATTTCGGCGGCATAACGGCACGATACTAGAAACGGGACGAGGCCTAGCCTTATCCCCGGTCTAGTGAAGGCCCACGCCATTCACACATCAATCAAATCAATTTCATCTCACCAAACAATTCAATTCAAACAAATAATTCAACTAATCTATGCAACCAAACAAACAAGTCCATGGTCTGTGGACGATTGTGTCGGGTGCTACTAAGCACCGTCTGCATCCTAGTATATATATACAACTAGAAAAATTAAATTGAAAGGTGAGAAATTCTCACTTATAGCTATCCTAGCTCCACGACTCTCCATTGATAGAAATCTTCATTGCTATCGCATCTTCGTCATCTTCGTTGTCCGCTTTCACTACATATGTAAAAATCGAATTTTTACTTCGTTATTCAATATATAAAAATCGAATTTTTACTTAGCTACTCAATATATAAAAATCGAATTTTTATTTAGCTACTCAATATATAAAGATCGAATTTTTATTTATATAGATTCCGCCTTTTTCCATTTTAAAGATCAAATCTTTTCTTTTCAAAATTCAAATCTTTTAAAACCTCTTTTAAAAAAAATCAGTTTTTACATCTTTCATAAATCTGTTTTAACTTTTATAAAAAATCCGTTTTTACTTTTTAAAACATCAGTTTTTATACTTAAAATAAAAATCAGTTATTATACTTAAAATAAAAATCAGTTATTGTACTTATAATAAAAATCAGTTATTATACTTAAAATAAAAATCAGTTATTATACTTAAAATAAAAATCAGTTATTATACTTAAAATAAAAATCAGTTATTATACTTAAAATAAAAATCAGTTATTATACTTAAAATAAAAATCAGTTATTATACTTAAAATAAAAATCAGTTATTATACTTAAAATAAAAATCAGTTATTATACTTAAAATAAAAATCAGTTATTATACTTAAAATAAAAATCAGTTTATAAATCATTTAAAATAAATCAGTATTTTCTGTTTTAAATAAAATAAAAATAAATAAATTAAAAAAAAACGACTTACATAGGGGGGCGCTTATTTCAACGGAGGGGAGGAGAAGGGGGAGAGGGCTGCGATTTGGGAGGGGTGTCGCAGGGTGGAAGCGCAGCAGCAGGGGGGGGCCTCGCCGGAGTTCTGGTGGCGTGGGCGGCAGCAAGGCGTCGAATGATTTGATGAGGGAGGAGGGTTTCAGGGTTTAAACGGGGAAGGCAATGGCTAAAAGAGGCGAAGGCGGAAGAGGTACTGGAGGTGCGGTGGAGTTAGGAGGTGGTGGAGGGTCTGGGCGACGGCGTCGATCGCCTGCGATGGCGGGTGGGCGAGCTACGGGGCTAGGGCACAGTTTTTTTTTTTCCTTTTTTTTTTAAAAAAATGAAGTCAACGATAGGAAGGGGGGGGGGTTAAGGAGAAATATAAATAATTATAAATATTTAATTAATTAATTTCTACCATACAGTCACTTTTTCATTCGATATCTAAATGAGGCCCAACGACTGTCGCCCCTAGCCAATTACCCCTATTCCGAACACAATGGGATATGTATCGCAAGCTGATTCGACTGTTTGAATCCGTTTCCGTTAAATTTACATTTAAATCATTATATGGAATTTTAAACGTACATTTCAAATTACCGGGGTCACATACTAACTAGAAAAATTCCAGAAAAATATTTTCTAGCTTCGTATTGACGATACGGTCCTAACAAAACTAGTTTCGTCGAATTCTGAGACCGTTGGAAAAATGGACAATTTCCAGTCGATTAAAATCAACTGAAACTGGTCAAACGCGTTTTCCTTTGCCACGCTCACATATTGATTCGAAAAATTATGAAATTTGGAATCTAGCAATAACTTAACATCACGGACCCAACAAAACTGGTTTCGTCGAAATTCGAGGTCGTTTGCAAAATGTCCATTTTTAAGGGCCTTATATATATAAAAATATATATAAATTCCACAGCGACTATTTCTAATTTTAAACTGGACATATCTTATCATTTCTAAGATGAAATCTCGATTCTTCGGATTCGTTGGAAAGATACTATCAAATAGATCCTATGATTTTTGGTTTCACTAAAATCCGGATTGTTTTGCACCCGGTACATTCAATTGAAGTTTGAAATCGAATTATCGAACTACCGCGCCATTTTCAATTCTATTTATAATTATATATAAATATTTATATTCTAACGACGACGTATATAATATATACGTTCGATTTATATTCAAAATAAATTTCTCGTCGATATTATTTAAAATAATTCATTTTAAATAATCAAAATTCGCTAAAATTGCCAAAATGAAAATTTCAAACTGGCTCGCATTTTACGGGTTGTTACAATATTTCCATTGACTTCATAGATGGTTTGCCCAGAACCAGAAAAGGAAATGACAGTATTTGGATGATCGTAGATCGCTTCACGAAGACCGCCCATTTCATACCTGTCAGATCGAACTGAACTGCCCAGAGTCTGGCACAGATATATTTTAAGGAAATAGTTAGACTACACGGAGTGCCGATCAGTATAGTTAGTGATAGAGAACCAATATTCACTAGAAAATTCTGGGAGGCATTTCAAGTAGAACTGGGAATGAAGCTGAACTTGAGCACCGCTTATCATCCTCAGACAGATGGTCAAACTGAGAGGGTGAATCATATACTAGAAGATCTATTGCGGGCTTGTGTTCTAGATTTCGGTGGATCATGGGAAGACCATTTACATTTGGCTGAATTCTCATATAACAACAGCTACCAAGCGAGCCTGACAATGTCGTCATTCAAAGCATTGTATGGTAGACCGTGCCGATCCCCTGCTTGTTGGGTCGAACCCGGTAATAGACTTGTGTTGGGGCCTGATATGATCCGAGAAGCTGTCGACAAAGTCGATTTCGTTAAGAAACGATTACTCGCCGCTCAAAGCCGACAGAAGAACTATGCCGATAAGAGAAGAAGAGATATATCATTTGCTATTGGCGACTATGTATATTTGAAAGTATCGCCGATGAGAGAAGTTATCCGGTTCGGTAAAACTGGGAAGTTGGCGCCCAAATTCATTGGTCCGTTTCCTATTCTTGAATGGATTGGAACTCTCGCTTATAGGGTTCAATTGCCTGACTGGTTGCCTGGAGTGCATGATGTATTTCACATATCTCAACTTCGAAAGCATGTTCATGACCCAGACTTGGTTGTGGAAGAGGCCGCACAGCAAGATATTGAAATTACTCCAGAATTGGCTGTGAGAAGAGAGCCGCTCAAGATTATTGGCAAAAAAACCAAAGAGCTGAGGAACAAGAAGGTTCACTTAGTCAAAGTGCAATGGAGTGGAGATCCGCGAGATTGTACTTGGGAAACTGAGGAGAGCATTCAGAAAGCCTATCCTAAGTGTCGTGTGGATATCTCTGATTGACTCCGGCGCAAGGTACATTTACTATACTTTGCATTACCAATTAGCTCTCTACTCTGTTGTTATTTTCCTTCCATGGATGTGCACTTTTAATTCTATAGTCTGAATGATTTTAAAAGAGTATAGAAATTGATTAGTATATTTTTGAAAAATTAAAAACAATTTGATTGTTGTTTGTGTTGTGTGATAGTAGATTTGATTAATTAAATTATTAAAATGGTAGTTAATTTAATCAATAAGAGAATAATGGTAGAATTTATTCGATTAAATCACACATTGAACTGATTTAAAAATAGATAGAAATATATACATGTGCATCACATATGTTTGAACAGGTAAATGGATAGCTGTTGAGTTAAGAAATTATTTGCGTGCCCGAAAAATAGGTAAACCTTAATGAGTTGGATGCGAAATATTATTATATCAACTCCTGTGAATGCCATTGGATGCGGAGTGCTGGTTGTTCTGTGTGTAATAATAAACGTCGCCATAGGATAGTAACAATTAATTTTGAACTACACTACATGGCATACTTCTTGAAGATAGGCATACTTCATCATATACCAAATAAGCATTTAGAGCTTGTGTGACGAGGTGGAAGATTTACCATACGAGCGAGAGGCTTGTATGGCGATGACTATATTTTATAGGTTGAACTGATGACTGATATGACCATATAAAATTGTAACGATAAATTGCCAGAATAATAAAACCCCACACGGGTCTGGAGTTGACAATAATCACGTCTCTCTAGTCATTACATACGGCACATGGATTATTTATTTCCCACATGGGACGAGGTGACGGGAATTTATTCTCTAGAGCAATTATCTATACACATTCCCTCAGGCTTTGACAGGGCGACGAGAGTTAATTCTCTGGAGTTATTATCTACACACGCTCCCCTGTAAACACCAGAATATATCACTATAAATATGTGTATGCTTTATAGGATTTATTGGGTACCTAATACGGCCCAATAAATTTCCAAACCCCTCCCCGTACAAAGGAGGTTATGGCGAAATTTTTCGAAAATTCCGGGTGTTTGCCAAATTTTTGAAGAATTTGAAAATTCTCAGAAACTGAAAAGTTGGAGAATGGAAGCCAGGTTGAACGTAGAGTTGATTAATCAAACCACTTTCGACTTTGTTCCTTTTTGGGGACGAAAAGTTAAGTGGGGGAGATTGTAACGACCCGGAAAATCTGAACTAATTTAAAAATTTTAAATTGGCTATTTTAGTGGATTTTAAATATTAAAATAAATATTTTGAATAATAACGATGAAAAGTAAGTTTGAATCGAAATTGAAAATAAATATAATTACTTTGAATTATAAACAAGGCCTGAAAAGGCGTGGTAATTTCAAATTTTGAATTCAAACTTTGACTGACTGTACCGGGTGCAAAACAAAACGGATTTAAGTGAAATAAAAAATATTTAAATCTGTTAGTGAATATCTTTCTAACGAATCTGAAAAATCGAAGTTTCGTAGCGGGGGTGAATTTTCAGAAAGGACGCTATAGAATTTATATAGCCCGTGAAAATAGACATTTTGCAAACGACCTTGGAATTCGATGAAACCACTTTTGTTGGATCCAGGATGTAAAATTATTGCTAGGTTTCAAATTTCATAATTTTTGAAGTTAGTATGTGAGCGTGGCAAAGGAAAACGTATTTTGGTCAATTAAGTTAAATTGGATCGACCAGAAATGGGCCATTTTTCAAACGGTCTCAGAATTCGACGAAACTTATTTTGTTGGGACCGTATCGTCAAAACATAGCTAGATTTATTTTTTTGGAATTTTTCTAATCAGTTTGTAGCCCTGGCAAATTGAAATGTACGTTCAAATCGAATATTGAATGTTTTATATTTTAATTTGAAGGAAAACTGACTGTAACAGTCGAATTGGCCAACGAAACATATCCCATTGTGTCCGAGATGGGGGTATTTAGCTAGGGGCAACAGTCGTTGGGTTTGAATTGGTGCTCGTTTGGTCAAGAAGATATTTTTGAATTTAAAATAAATTAAAAATAAAATATAAAGGGGCCAATCACTATCTTTCTCTCTCATTTCCCTTTGACTGGTCAACCCGCCTCCCTCCACTCTCGTTCACAACGGAAATAGCTTCCGTTCTTCTTCCCCATTTTCCGGTGAAACCTCTCATCAAAACCCACCACTCCTTTGCAACTTTTTATAGCTCATCTCCCCCTCTTCAAATCAAGACAAACCCCATCTCCTACCGTGCACCCTATCGCGAGAATTCCCTCTCCAAAGTTCACCAGTTTTGCACCGATTTCCGGCCGAGGTTGGAGTTCGAGCTCCACCATCTTCCCGGCGCAGGGGCGCCTCTCGAGGCCCGTCAACGTGGTGCAGTTGGATTTCGATGAAGTGCAATGGATTTGGTTTAAATTCGAACCCTAGTTTTGAAGAATCAAAGAAGGTAAACTGCTGTTTTTATTTTAAACTATTTAATAGCAGTTTTAAGCGCTACGGTTTTTGATTTCACTGTAAAAATCATATATTTTTCGTTTCTTGACGAAATTCAGTGAAACAAGAGACAGTGGACTCGTGTGGACATCTTCTACATTCTAGAAGAGACCGCATATTTTTCTGAGTCTTCTGCTATTTTTGGTGGAGTGGAACCCAATGTGAGATTTCTAATTTATAAACAATATGGAAAACGACGATGTATAAATTATTAAGTCGATGTATGAGTTATATAAGCGTTGTACACCTCTTGTATAAGCGTTGTATAAGTTGTACGTTCGATATATAAGTTATATATGCGTTGTAAAAATTATATATGTGTTGAAATAGAAGTGAAATGCTTATATATATATATATATATATATATATATACGCCCCTCGTCCAGAAACCATGGACGATATTTATTGGTTGTGATTGGTGTGAAAATTAGTTGATTACGAATGGTTGACTAGAATTGTTTGTGGTTGAAATTGATTGGTTGTGGTTGAAAAATACCCATTTGTGGTTGAGAATTATTTGGTTGAAACCACATAGGATTAGTTTGTGGAAATAAAAAAATATACATGCCGCCTGCGTGCGAACTAGATGCATGAAATCCCCATTGTCAAAAGCTGCGAGGCTTTAAGGTAGAGCGAGGAGCCGTACTAGGGACGACCCCGGTTTTAACTACCCTGCCGTTATGCTGCCGAAATTTTCTGAAATATTCATGTGTTAGAATTATTTTCATTTGTTGAAATTATTTTCATATGTTGAAACCGTTCATGTGTTGAATAGAAATTCATGTGTTGAATGGTATTCGTGTTTGTAATTAATTGTTTTATAATAAAAACCCTATTTTTATCATCCATATGAACCATATAAAATAGTAGTGTTTTGAAATAAATTGTTTTGCAATAAAAATCACATTTTTACTATATGTATACAAACTATAGAAAACCTTCATGTGTTGAATAGAAATTCATTCGTTGAATAGAAATTCATGTGTTGAATGGTATTCGTGGTTTGAAATAAATTGTTTTACAATAAAAATCACATTTTTACTATATATATATACAAACTATAGAAAACTGTCATGTGTTGAATAGAAATTCATTCGTTGAATAGAAATTCATGTGTTGAATGGTATTCGTATTTTAAAATAAATGGTTTTATAATAAAAATAAAAATTTTATCATCAATATGAACTATATAAATAGTCATGTTTTGAAATAAATTGTTTTACAATAAAAATCACATTTTTATTATATCAATGAATTGTTAGAAATAGTGAAGTGTTGAAATAGAAGTCAGTTAGATAAAAATATCGTTTTTATCAAAGTTATGAAAAGAATATGGTCTTGAAATCGAAGAATCGATTATATTTATATATATATATATAAATATAATTAAAATAATCGAATAACGAAGCTGCAGTTCGTATTTTGAAACCGTGATTTCAAATGAATAGTGCGGGAGATCTGACTATCGGATTTTCCCGAAACCGAAACCGTTGGGTTCGCTTTGGAAATATCTTTCCAACGACACCAACTTTGTAAAGATCCAACGGTTGGATTGTCTGGAATGTTTAATTCAAATCTGAAGAAAAACAGCGCCATAATCGATTATATTATATATATATATATAATTAAATTAAATCGAATAACGACGCTGCAGTTCGTATTTTGAAATCGAAACTTCAAACGATTATATCGGGAGATCCGACCGTCGGATTTTCCCAAAACCGGAACCGTTGGATTCATTTTGAAAAGATCTTTCTAATGATATAAATTTTGTGATGATCCAACGGTTAGATTTTCAGAAATGTGTAAATCAAATCTGAATAAAAACAACGCCATGGTCGCGTTATGGCCCGAAGCGTCGTTTGAATAAATTGGCTATTTTAAAATAAATAAAAATAGCGATAAATCGTTATAAAATATTATAAACGATATGGATGTGAAATTTAGAAACTAACTGAAGGTTGGCTAAGTCGAATGGTTTCCTGGGTTTTGATCTGATGTTGGTTTCGGCCTTCGAGGTTAATATTTGGGAAATCGTTCTCTTACTGATTTACGGTTAGTGACTAATGAATTGGAATATGGCGTATGTGTGTTTGTGTTGCACTTGTTCATTATATACGCGAGTTGCTCAGAAAGACCGGGTTTATCCCATTCTGAATAACTAAATCGACGATAAGAAATCGAAGATGAAGACGGTGGTTGAAGACCGGAAATCTTCACCTCGTTTGGATGGTAACTGATGTCCTGATTGGGAGGCATCCCAAAATATGGATAATGAGTGGTGATCGTCTAGACGTACGTGGAGATCGATGGGTTTGCGTGGTATATAGTGCCTTCGGTTTCGTTCAGATCCAGAACGGACTTGTAAATGGATTATGTGTCTAACATTGGAATTTATTCTGTGTGATTGATAGCCATCAGTTTCATGGTGTGAATTGCCTGAGGGGCATGCTAAGATGCAGTGATCAAGGCTTCTGTTGAAAAGCAAAGTCTTGTGATTGATGAACAAAGCACCGCCTATGTGGCATAGCTTTGTGTATAACGTGAATTCGCGAACCTCACACCCTGGTATGAACCAGAAACGGGAGAGGACCTCAGGGAGGGCATGCGTTTCCTTCTAGCTAGAGGTGGTGCCGGTGCTTAAACTGGCTGACATTTATATTATTTTCACTTATGTGGTTGTTGCTGTTGCGAGGCGCCTCGGATATATCGGTCGATCCGGGACCGATGGAGCCATTCGTTGGCTCATTGACGACCCAAAGGGCGGGGAAACGCAGTGTTCAGGCATTTTAATCCACATCGGTGGACCGACCCTGACGATCCTAGGGTCACTCGAGCTCTGATCCTGAGACACGGGCTAGAGCGTCTCGAAGTCGATAAGGACTATCTTCTACCTTGGTTCATGACGGAAATCCAATTTCCAAATACGACATCGTGCGGTTTTGATTGTATATATATATGGCGACGTGATATATGGTACCCATGCCGTCTATGATTGATAGTTATGATTGAAATTGTTTTTGAAACATATAAACACTAGTAATAATATCAAATGCTTTTGTTTTATTCGTATCAAGCATATTTTGGCCATTATAAGGTAAAACTCTATCCTCCAGTTTGCGTTGCATTGTGTGATGGGAACTGAGTCTTATAATGGCTTCATTTTTATAAAAGGCATTGCGATGTTTAAAAGAAATATTTGTTTTTAAAGCACTGGCAATCCAATGGAGTAAACCCATTCCACAAAAGTGGCGTGGTCCTGTGATTTGCCATATTTTAAATATGTTGAGTAGATTTCTCATACCAGTCCCATGACTGACTCGTAGTTTGTTTCACTTGCAAACTCGGGTGCCCCTTTTTCTACGCGGGCAACCTTGTATTCAGGTTTTCTCTGGCTCTTTCTGGAAAGCTGGAGCTGAAGATGGATTTTATCATTTATCTCTTTTTATGTTGTTCAGCTCCTATTGTACATATTATGTTTGTTTTCCGCTGTAGACATTTATGTATGGCTGAACTGTATTTTTTCTAAGTGTGATCATGTATACTGTGTAACTCTGATGATTATTGTTTATCCAGTGATTATTTGTTCATTATCTGGTGTATTTATTTATTTCTGTTCTGCTATTATCTGTTTCTGTGTTATATTCCAAAGATTACCCTTAACACCGTCAGTATGGGTTTTGGGGTCATCACGCATACCTTGCCAGTTGGAATCCATTATCCAATAAGAGCCCACAGTTTTGATTGCATACTATATATGTAGAGCATGAGATGCAAGTATTCTACTACATTGATATTATTTGTATTTAGACACTATTATAATATCAAACAAATATTGATTTCAAAGAATGCTTTGGGTTATCGTAAGGTAAAAACCATCCGTATTTATGTGTGGATCGGTCTTATGTGGATCGGTCTTACGATTATCATTTCTTTTAAAAGGATTTTTAAAAGTTAAACCAAGTGGTTGGAGTTTACTCACACCATTCCCATGACTGACCGAAGGTTTATTTTTGTTTTGTTTTTCCGTAAACTCTTGGGTGCCCAAATTTGTACGGGCAGTCAAGTAGTTCAGGTATTTTCAGATATCATTGGAGGAGCTTGGAGTAGGAGGCTTCAGCGTTATCTCGTATTTTTATTTCCCCTGTGTTGTAAGTGTTGTACTCTGATAATGTTATTGTATACATATACTGTTTTGTTTCAAAGTTAGGTTATATTTTATTCATTCCGCTGTGAGATTCGTGTTACTCTGATTTGTGGTGTGTTCTTCTTATTCTTCTATTGTAATTTTCTATCTTATCTATTCTCACCCTCTATTTTATTTTTATTAATGATATGGAATGTTCGGTGCCTGAATATTGACATTGGTTTTATGTTGATTTTCTGGGTCGAAAATCCCAGTTCGTTACAGTGGTATCAGAGCTGAAGGTTAAGTAATTACCTTGGCTCTGTGGCGTAACTTAGTAGAGACGGGGTTAGCAATACCCTAGATTGAGTTTTTTATGAGCGCGTATTTTTTATTTGATATAAAAATGGTTTTATATTGTGAAGATTTATTGGTTGAGTTGTTTATGAGTTCTGGTCGATCAGTTTGATCCACTGTATCGGTAGGGGTTTATAAACACTCGAATACGATAAACTAACACTGTATGTTTTGAAATGAGGGTAAATGAAATAATTTTACCCAAATTATATTTTGATATAAATGAATGATTGATATTACAAATATTATAGTATATCGGATGTGTTGGTTTTATTATAATCGAATAAGATTATAAAAATTGAAACAATTATGTAAATAGCCAATCAAAATTCATATAAGTGTTACAAAATGAATTATATCTGAATTTAAATTAGAACTGAAATTTAAAACCCTAAAAATTTGTATAAGTGTTTGTGAATGGACTTGGACTTAATATATGTGAATTTTAAAATCCTGGGAGATTTTAAATTGTTTTACAAGCATTGTGAATAATATTTTGAAATGTATTACCAAATGGAAATGTTTAGAAATGGTTTTGAAAGTAATATATTATTGAACTCACTTCGATTGCTGGAAAATAAATTCCGATGATGATCTTGACATCATCGGTGTTCATTTTCGAGTTTCTAAGTGACAAATTACTACCAAAATTTTTGTTTTTGAATTGTTTTGTGAAAATAAGTTATTTTGATATTCCAAAATGAATATTTTGATTTTTGGAAAAGGCAAAAGCTATTTAAAAACTCCCAGAAACCAATTATTTGAATTAAAACTAATTAAAGTAGAATTTGTAAAAGCTAATAGAAATTGAAAATTTAATTAAAGCCAGTTAAATGGAAAATTGAATTGAAATAGGAAATATCGAATAAGATTGGATTATGAGACAGGAATCTGGAATTACGTTGAAGTGATAAGTTAAGATTGGAATCGAGAACGGAACTCGAGTTTGAAATGAAATTTGGTTTGGATATATGTGAATAGCGGTGTTGAACAGATATTGATTGGAAATTGGTTGAGATGACATTAGTATATGTTGAATTGATAGCAGGTGAAAGTGATAAAGTTGATATGCCCGACAAAAAGGTACCAGTTTATATTTTTGTATTGGATATGAGTATTATGAGCCGAGTTGGGAAGTCGTTGGCTGTTTGATTTTCTTTAGGCCCAGAGAGGCGAGTTGTACCGATTGAGCCGTAAAAAGGAGGTGCTGGCGAAAATTTTTGAGAATTTAAAGTGTTAGAAAATTTTCATAATTTTTTAAAATTTTCGTTAATAAAAATGAATTAATATTTAATTGAAATTCATTGGTATAGTGAAACTGAAATTCAAGAAGTAAGTAAATAAATTTCACCTAGTTAATAGGGTTTGTTTTCTACCTTAGCAATTTCGAGGACGAAATTATTTTAAGGGGGGAAGAATGTAATGTCCCGTATTTTTAGGGTGTAATAATTGATTTATTTAATTATTTAAAAAGTGATTTATAGATTTAAATGGTTATTTAATTAAATAATATTGAATATTTAATTAATATTTATAATATAAAAATATATTATAATTCCGAAATAGTCAGGAATAGCTAAATTCACAATATTGTGTGAATTGGATCATTTATAATATTTAATTCAGTTTAGAATTGAATTTGAATAACAAATATTTTATATAAATGACGTTAGAACGTATAAATTATAATTAAATTATAATCGAGCCCGTAACGTCGCGGTAGTTCGTTTTTTGGCGATTTGAACTTCAACTGAATATACAGAATCCATTTCAAATCGGATTTCTGTGAAACAAGAAACGTTCGGAGCTGGGGAAGTATATATTTCTAATGGAAGAGAAAAATCGAGATTTCGTCATGTAGATTATGAGGTATAGCCAAATCAAATTCTCAAAAAGTCGCTATGGAATTCCTTTATAATTTATAATGATTTGTTTATATTATAAATGGATTTTTAATATAAATTGAATACTGATTTAATCTGGATTTGGAATGTTGAGTTATAAATTCAGATAAGAATATTTCGGAGCTATATTATATTCTGTATGAATATATACGATAATGTTAATTTATTAATATTTAATTTAATTGTTTATAAATATATATATTTAAATGAGTTTATTTAGAGCTTTAAAAATAGTCAGTTTTGCAAATGACCTCCGTTTTCGATGAAACTAATTTTGTTGGATCCGGAATATTAAATTATTGTTATATTTCAATTTTCGTGATTTTTGAAGTCAGTATGTGGCCGTGCGCGATTTTAACATGGAAAACAGTCGATATTTTGATGGTAAAAAATACGTTGTATGAGCAAACGGAGTCGGAATTCGTCGAAACAAGTTTCGTTGGGTCAGCAATGTCAAACTCTAATTGCAAGTCAATTTCCATGATTTTTGGATATCGTGTGTGATCGTGCGTATTTTTAAAAGATGAATAAATTAGAAAATGGCTTAAATAAAATACAAAAATATAGAATAAAAAAATAATAGAACCTATCTATAAATACCCATACTCTTGCCTAACCCTAAGTCATATATTCTCTCTGGTCAATAGGAAATAGCCGCCACCAGGAAACCCAAAATGTGGAGATGATCATCTTTTAAAATCCAAAACAAATCATAGAAATTTCTATAAATTATCAGACATATATATCTGAGATCTCTATAATTTGCTCTTTACAACTATATGATTTTCATTGGGTACAGTGGAGTTGCTCTTTACTGCAAATCGAGACAGTGTGCCTTCCGAGCAGCTAGGATTGCGAATAAAAGAAGATTCAAGCATTGATTCAAGGTTTGGGTATCACATTTGAGCTTGGGAGGTAAAGAGCTACCCATAAGCAAAGTTTTGAAGGAATTGGTGAGTATAAATGTCGATCAAAATAATGTGCTGTGTGGGTTTTGTAAATTGAGTTGCGGTATTCAAGAAACTGGTGCATGAGTTCATGAATGTGAGGTTGTTTTTGAGTTTGTGATAGTGTATGGAGCTCGTATACAAAAATTGGTAAGATTTGATTCATAAAAAGTACGCACGTTTAGAGTGCTTATACTGGGAAGACAGGGACGCGCAAATTCCCTGATGGTGTTCGAGTTCTGCAACATTTATATATGGTGATAGAGATTTTCGTGGAGACGAAAATGGTGATTTCCGTTTGTTGAATCATGGGGAGGAGGTGAATTTTTGATGGAGGAAATGTTGCATTCATGGAGGAGGAATACCTGGAGCCGATGTATTTCGGTTTGGAGGAGATGAACGTGAGCGGGTATGGGTAGAAGGAAATTGGGTTTGGGCCTTATGATAATTGTGAGCCCAATTTAAATTAAAATTTTAGTTTTAATTTAATTTATAATAATCATATAACTTGTATAATGTATAACTCTATCATACGGTATCAAAATTCAGCAAAACAAGATCCGTTGGGATCATATGGATGTAGGCTTCACAATGAAACTAGTTTGGAGTGATTTGGAGCTCATCTCAATTCATGGAGAAATAAAACGCTAGAACCAGTCCGACGATCGAATATCGTTATTTAACGATAATCACCCAATGTGAGTAAAACTCACTAACTCTGTTTAAATTATATTTTTATAAGTATAATCTAGTGCTGATAAATAATGATTAATTTCTGTGTGATGATTGTTTAGTTGAATTGTTGATTGTTGGTCGAAATTTACAGATAATGATATACACACATATCATTAACAAACCTTGATTTTGTTTGTCATAATAGTACATATTGAACTGAAATTGCTGTGAATTATATTGTGTAACATCTGTGGATGCAGGAAAACAGGTCAGAGGGATCCAACTGGATTCCTCAATATTTATTTTACCGTTTTTCATATATTGTGATATATGATGTGTTATATAATCTGTTGTTGATTATGTATGTTTGAATGATATTGATCAGTGTTATATGACATGTTAAACACCGTAAGAAGTACTGGAATGTAAAAAGAGAATTTTATAGTGTATATTGAAAACAAAATATTTATTTAGAAAATAAATAGAATTATATAAGGAATATTTATTTAGAAAATAAATAGAATTATAAAAGGAATATTTATTTAGAAAATAAATAGAATTATAAAAGGAATATTTATTTAGAAAATAAATAGAATTATAAAAGGAATAGTTATTTAGAAAATAAATAGAATTATGTAGGGAATATTTATTTATGAAATAAATAGAATTATAAAAGGAATATTTATTTCGAAAATAAATAGAATTATAAAAGGAATATTTACTTAGAAAATAAATAGAACTATAAAAGGAATATTTCAGAAATAAATAGACATTTTTAAAAGGAATATTTCATAAATAAATATATTTGATAAAAATAACATTTATAAAATGAATATATTTTATAAAGAGAAGCATTTATAAAATGAATAGATTTTATGAAAGGAAACAACTGTAAATTGAATAGAATTTTATAAAAGGAATTATTTATAAAATTGAATAGAATTATAAAAGGGAATTGACAAGATATAAAGAACTATATGAGATGGATTTAAAATAAATAGAAATTTGTTTTAACAGATAACTGGAGAAGATAAATTTATAAATATTTTTTCTTAAATTAAATGAAATATTTAACATTTGATAAATGAAATATATAAGTCCGAACCTATATACAGAAGCAGAAATAGGTTTTAACGCTGACATTTTTAAATAGAATGTGAAATCAACATTTATAAAGTGAATTATAATTGAGATTTTAGCGTTAGAAAATAAAAGGAGATTTCATATGAGAAATTCTATAAATAGAAGTACAAATAGAATTTGGAAATGGAATATTATTTTAAATACGAAATCAAACGAAATGGAGTATATAAAACGAAACATTTTTCACATTCGATGTGAATGATGAAATTAAGCAAATATTTTGCAAATAAACATATTTGTAAAAGAAATTGGATTTTTAAACAGGAATTCAAATAGAAATGAAATTCCGAATGATTAGAAATAAATAACTTGTTTAATAATAAAAACAAGTGGTCGAATTTATAAACAATGTTTATAACTGGATTAAATTATAATTATTAGTGAACAATTGAGATTGCAGATTCAATAGTGAATGAAAAATGGGAAATTGGAAGTTGTTTAAAAAGGAAACGATGAAATCCATTTCGATGTTCAAAATGTAAAAAGGATAAAATAAAAACCGTAAAGGTGTGTAATTAGCATTCGACTAGAAATTAATAGTTATAATCGAATATATGTTATTCGAAGTGAAATAATCGAATCTAAGTTATTCAAAGTGAGTTAATCGAAAGTAAGTCATTCGAAAGAGAATTTATTGAGTATAGTTATTCAAAAGATAGTTTATCGAATATAAGTTATTCGAGAAGAGTTAATCGAATAAAGATTACTCGAAAGACAGTTTCGCGTCGAATTCAATTATTGAATTCGAGAAAGTAATATTTACTTTCCGGCCTTTAAATCAAGAGTATATATTAATAAATTAGTGTTTGTTTAATTATTCGAATTAAGAATTAAAAGTTATATTTTAAGTTAGATATTTCAGAAGTACAAATTATAACGTTATCGTTATAATAAATGATTTTTTGAAAAGAAATGGAATTGTAAACTGAATCCGAGAATTTGCATAAGCAATGAGTATACGAATTAGAGTATTGAGCTTTATCTGTTGCAAGGTTAAGAACGTTGTTCAGTTAAGGTCTGAGAGGTAATTATACCCCAACTTGATTGACTTCGTGATTAACTAAGGAATAGTTGAAGTTCGATGGAGAAGATTGATTAAAGATACATTAAGAAATAAACGATAAATGGATTGAGCGGGCGTAACGATGTTTTGTACAACGTTCATTTGAAATCCATATAAATGAGTTTTGGAAACGTTTTCCAAATATAATCAGAGATATTTTCTAAGCATAGAAAATGAAATGTTTAATGATAAAGAATACTGGAATGACAGTGATACGTGAAAAGAGATGGAAATGTTTTCCAATGATTAATAACAAATATTTTCAAAATTTAGAAAATAAGGAATGTTGAATATATGGAAATAGGAAATGAAAAATGAATAAATTAATGAATTAAAGAGATAAATGTTGATTGATGATTGACCGGTAGAATTTCCCTCTGGAAATATTATCGTTGTTTGCACACGTGTTTTTCTTTGATAGTCAAATCACCGACTATCGAAGTTTTAGACCATTTTTACTTGTCAATACGGAGAGACCGAGTTCAGATTCATTATCTGAAAACCACTCTGTATGGTCGTTAGCATCGCGATCAAATATGATGAAGATAATTAAAGACGGAGTTATGCAAGGGCTGTCCTGTTTACAGAATAGTGCCTTCGATTTGTCCAGTCCCAGGACAAATTTTATATGGAAGAATACCTAACAGAGTATATCTAAAGGATCGCGTAAGTTGATCTCTACAAACGTAGTTACATTTAGTGTCGGAGGAATTCGTTTCTCTTAGCTGTATACCCGTAGTATGTTTGGCGAAATCAATTTGTGATTTGGCGGATATGACAATGTGACATTCAAAGTGAATGAAGATCAAAATATACGTTTAAACTCTAGCTTCACAACCGGGATATGGTATAAAATCGGGTAGGTCGGATGGCTAGTTGGGTCATATCCAAGCGGGGTGTATTGTCACTTGATCTAGAGAAATTCCTTTTGCTTCTTAAATCTATCAATGTTATCCCTTTCGGGAAATGGTTGCTGATCCCAACCGTTGGTGATAATACATTCGGTACTCTCAAGCTAAGTGAGGGACTGGTCATGTTTAGCCTGGGTTGCAAGTTGTTTTGTTGAACCCGGTGTATTTTTCTCTAGAGGTACACTGTCGGAAGGTAGTCCCATACCTTGCCAGTTGGAATCCATTATCCAATAAGAGCCCACGGTTTTGATTGTATACTATATATGTAGAGCGTGAGATGCAAGCATTCTGCTACATTGATATTACTTGTATTTAGACACTATTATAATATCAGATAAATATTGATTTCAAAGAATGCTTTGGGTTATCGTGAGGTAAAAACCATCCGTATTTATGTGTGGATCTGTCTTACGATTATCCTTTCTTTTAAAAGGATTTTTAAAAGTTAAACCAAGTGGTTGGAGTTTACTCACACCAATCTCATGACTGACCCGGAGTTTATTTTTGTTTTGTTTTTCCCTAAACTCTTTGGTGCCCCAATTTGTATGGGCAGTCAAGTAGTTCAGGTATTTTCAGATATCATTGGAGGAGCTTGAAGCAGGAGGCTTCAGCGTTATCTAGTATTGTTATTTCTTCTGTGTTGTAAGTGTTGTACTCTAATAATGTTATTATATATATACTGTTTTATTTCAAAGTTAGGTAATATTTTATTCGTTCCGCTGTGAGATTCGTGTTACTCTGATGTGTGGTGTGTTCTTCTTATTCTTCAATTCTAATTTTCTATCTTATCTATTCTCGCCCTCTATTTTATTTCTATTAATGATCTGGAATGTTCGATGCATGAATATTGACATTGGTTTTATGTTGATTTTCTGGGTCGAAAATCCTAGTTCGTTATAGTAACCACACAACATATGAGATAGCACAGTGTGAGAACACAGGAAGAAGGTACATTAACACACCCAGCCGATGGGAAAGCATGGAAGAATTTTGGCCAGAAATATTCCAATTTTGCATCCGAGAGTCGTAGTGTTAGACTTGGTTTATGTATGGATTGTTTATCACCATTTTCTTAGTTTGGTGCTAAATATTCGTCCTAGTTTATAATTGCTACACGTTAAAATTTACCTCCGTGGATGTGTATGAAAACCCCTTATATGTTTCTCATAGTTATCGTCCCCTGGTCCTGATGATCCGACACAAGGAATCAATGTTTATTTTCAACCTTTGATTGAAGAATTAAAAACATTATGGTACAAAGGAGTAGAAACATACGATATTTCGCAAAAAAAAGAACTTTCGCATGTATGCTTCCGTATTGTGGACAATCAGTGATTTTCCTGTGTATGCAATGTTTTCAGGTTGGAGTGCGGGTAGTCATCTAGCTTGTCCTTACTACATAGAAGAAACATGAGCATTTTCTTTACCTCATGGAAATAAAATTTTGTGGTTTGACTGTCATCGATGTTTTCTTCATATTAATTATCCTGTTAGAAAAGATAAGAATTTTCTTACGGCTATAGGCATGAAACTTTTAGACCACCTACAGTTTGGCCAAGTGAAGATGTTTATGAACTTGTAAGGGATTATACAAAGGTACATGAAACCGGAGAATAAATTAATGTTCAAGGTAAATCATCAATTCATAATTGGTGCAAACAAAGCATATTTTGGGAGTTGCCTCATTGGAAAATTTTCCTGATTTGTCATAATATTGACATGATGCATAATGATAAAAATGTGTTTGACAATGTGTTTAATACAATTTTGAATGTCAAGGGGAAAACGAAAGATGATTTGAAATCAAGACGTGATATGAAGTAATATGTAATTGTCTTGAGCTTCATATAAAGCTAAATAGTACAAAAAACCAAAAGTGTGCTATGAGTTAGACAATAATCAAGTTAAAATACTTTTAAAATGGGTGTAAGGATTAAGATTCCCGGATGGTATATCTTTTAATCTTTGTAGATGTGTCGACTATAAGAACAATAAACTTAGCGGGGTGAAAAGTCATGATTGTCATGTTATGATGGAAAATTTGTTGAATGTCTCTTTCAAAGAACCGTCGCTCGTAAAAGTTTGGACTGTTGTAACAAAACTTAGTCTTTTTATAAAGGGCGTTTTTCTACTACATTAAAAATTGATTGTCTACATAAGTTTGAGGAAGAAATCTCTATATTTCTTTGCAAACTGGAAAAAATATTTCCTCGATGTGTTTTTTAATGTTATGGAGCATTACCTATTCATCTTTCATTAGAAGCACGTTTTAGAGGGCCTGTGCAATATGGACGGATGTATCGATTTGAAAGGTATATTAATATTTAGTTCATTAAATGTTGGTTAATTACATGTATAAAAAAATTAATTTAAAATAATTCTTAATAGGTACTTAAATCATCTAAAGAAAAATATTGAGATAGAAGGCTAGAGTTGAAGGTTCAACTTGCAAATCATACATTGAAGAAGAAGCTTCGTTTTTTTCTTTTATTATTTTAGTGACCACGTAAATATATCATTTAAAAGTGATACACGTAATGATGAAGTCATTGATCAAGATAATTGTCGAGCAACTTTATCTATTTTTAAAATACATGGTCGCCCTTTTGGTAAATGTGTGGAAGTATGGTTGGATGATAGAGATTATCATGCAGCACACACATATATTCTTCTCAACTGCTCTGAAGTTGCATCGTTTGTTAAGTAATATACTTTTATTCACCATAATACATTTATGTACGTCATCTGTACATGGTATGTACAAATATGCAAACGTGTATCTTAATCATATTATAACATTTGTTCTATAATTGCAACATTTACGAATCACAACATCCAAACGACGATATCGGTAAAGAATTCACTATTTGGTTTTCTAATTATGTTTTTGATATACCAAATTGTGTTGTATACGAAGGATTGATACATTTAGCCATGAGAACAAAAAGGAAAGCAAGGCATATCTAATATTCTTTATCAATGATATAAATTTAATACCAAAGAATACGGTGCTGAAAAATTAACCAACATACCGGTGTATTTGCTAAAGGCAATGATGATCCAAATGACCATATAAATGATTTTTATGGCGTGCTAACCTAGATTTTGCAATTGACATATTTCACATGACTCGCGGAAGAAGTATTTTTGATTAAATGCAACTGGTTCAGCAAGGTTCCATGTTTTGGAATCAACGTTCACCCAAAATATAATCTTATAGAAATAAAACATAATTCACGTCATTATAAGTATGATCCTTTTGTACTTGCCAAACAAGCTCTTCAAGTTTATTATGCTCCTTGTCCATTTCTAAGAAGAGATAAAATTGATTAGTCAACTGTTTTTAAAATAAAGGCAGGGTTTACATTTGATTGAGGAATATTCCCAATGAACCAGCTTATCAACCAGATGTCGAGGAAAATAAAGGAATAGTAATAACCGACAATTAAAAAGATTTTGAACCTCTAAACGATGAATCAAATGCATTATTTGAAGAATTTGAGCAAAATATAGAGTATGAAATAGAGTCGGAATACGAAAGTGACGAGGACTGATCAATAATCCTTATTTTAAGATGGTATTTTTTTTTAATGTTATGTTGTTTCATTAAAATGATATGTTATGCTAATATGACAAGTATCGCATTGTCTTATTATGTTATGCCATAATTTTTGTTTTACATAGTCCTTTTATGTTATGTTATAATGTTTGTCTTTAACACATACTATAGATATGACGTTAAGTAGACGTACATCTTCACATTCTGGGTCTCCTTCTACTTCTTATCCTCCAGTAGGTGGTGATGGCGGTGATCCTTCACAGGCTATCATGTCATGTGGCTTCAGCCAAAAGTCAATGGAGGGTAAGTATTAAGTTTCAAAATTAAATTTTATTTATGTATAATATATATAGTAGTCATGAAATATTAAATGATTTTTATTTGTTTAGCATAGTGGTTTTGAGATAGTGCCCTCCACCATAGTCCTAGGGATATCGCAACAGGCTTACATGAGTCGCATGACGTCATGTTGACCTAAGTAGGCCTTGATTCCAGATAATGATAAGGAGATTATTTGGAAGGATAGTTTGGTACATGTGATATATCAATTATTACATTAAGTATTCATGTGTACTGATTTGTTTTATAGCTTACTTTTTAGGTTTAAATATAAATTCATCTTTATAAGAATATGATTAATTCATATTTATAATATTTCTCAAAAGTGCAAGGTTCATTGGAACTCCAGGAATATGATATTTCCCTCGTCCAACACTTGGAATAGTAAAGTGCCCAAAAATTACAGAAAAACATTAAAGAACATAAAATCATCTGGAAAAAAGCCTAGTTGGATGAGCATATAGGATGATTTTATCACAAGCAACGAGAAGTTTCAGGTATATTTACTGCGTATTTAATTTAAATTGATATGCTCAATTAATATATATATATATTAGAACTGTAAAAAGATCAACTTAAATTTATAGGGGGGTCTCAAAGAAATTCAGCTAAGCAAGAATCCTGATACATACCACGGTGATTCCAAATCGTTTCAGCATCATCGCGAGGACTTGGTATATTTATTAATTAAACAGTTAAAGATTTTAAGTTCTAATTTGTTAAAAGATAGACAATATAACAATATATATATATATGCATATTTCAAGAGAGAAAGTGTGGTGTTCCTGTGTTATACTGTGATGTTTTCACGCATACTCATGCGGTGAGTTAGAACGATGATTCGGGCTTAGTTTCTACTCTTGGGACCATGATGCCAAAGCATCTATTGCATATGTATGTATAACATAGTTAACTTAAAGCTATAACTTAATTAAAATAGTGTTATCTAAATTCAATTGTTTTTTGCATAACAGAAATGGTTCTAGCAACAACGGGCATAGATGCTTGAGCAAATTAGACATGCCGACTTGACTGTTGATGAGGAGGATACAATTTTTGAGGCTGTCATGGATCCACCAACACGCAATAGGCGCTATGGATTTAGGAACCAAGGGGTAATTTAATAGAACTGAAATGTACGTGAATTGCAATTATGAAACAATGAAAAACTAAAATTGTTTACAGGTTAAGACATCTCAAAAGGCATAGCAGAGGGCTCAGGACAAGGAGGAGATTGCATGGCTACAAGCACAGATCGTCATGCTTGAAGAACTGATCGTCGCTGTGAGGAATATATGGAGCAGCTGAACCATCGTTTGGCGGAGTATGTATCCCAGTACGGACAGTTTCCTTCATCATTTGGTGGTACCGAAGGAGAGTGACTTTAGGTCTGTTTTGATATATTCTTTTGTTATATGTACATATACTCTTTGAGTGTGTTGGGATTTCGTTGATACATTATGATGGTTTGTATATATTGTTATTGTGGTGGTGATGTTGGTTTAGACATTCTGTTGGATGATGGTTTATGTTGATTTGGTGATGTTGGTTTGTTAGATATTTGTACATATTGATTTTATGTTGTGTATAATGGATTGTATGTATATAATTTTGGTTTAATACTATGTTTGAGTATATATGTGAGGGTTATTGTTATGTATATGCTCGAAATGGAGCTATTATGATATATATGAGATTGTGGGGGTGGCTGGGAAGCAATCTGAATTCTGGAAAAAATACCCAGATTTCCAATGGCTTTTAGGTGGTAAATTTTCAGCGGCTCCCAACGGCATCTGATGACCCATTCCAACATTTTCCAGTGGCTCTCAGATCAACCATTACTTCCACGTGTCTGAATTAATCGCTGAAGACCGTTGGAAATTATCTGTTGAAGGCGTTGTAGGTCATTGGTAGCCGTTGAAGAACATACCAACGGTTTTCCAACGGCTGTCAGAAATCATTGTTTTCTTGTAGTGTATATATAGTAGTTAATCTGAAAACATCCTTTATTAAGCATTCACTACACCATATATGCAAATTAGGCTGTGTTTTAGGTTGTATCTAATGCACTTAGGCACGGCTATAAGCCGTATTATAAAATGGCATGTTTAAATATTAGATTCGGGCATAAGTTATATCAAAATCAAAATTAGATACGGCTCTTAGTCGTATCTAAAGTTTAGATAGATACGGCTGTAAACCGTTTCTCAATGCAAATAACGTACATCTTTAAGTTGTATTTAAATTATTACCAGATACAAATATAAACCGTATCTAAATTATCTATAGATACAAATATATACAAAAGGCTAGTAAATATCATACAAACTCTATTTGACAAATTATAACAGTAAACGAAAGAATTGTACGATATTTCATTACATTACAATATAACGATACATTCTATTTCATTACATTACAATAAAGAAGATACATACTGTTTCATATATAATGTTTCATAATTACATTACAATAAAGAAGGTAAACTCGATATTTTAGCAACTTCGGTGACCACTCTTCTCTTTTCAACTTCGGCGATCGACCATTTCGATCCGCAACTCATCCATTCACCAAGATGAAGGTTTAACTTTCTAGTTAAGAATTTAATGGGTGATAAACCAGGTGGATGCATTTGAGCTCACACACCTGGTTCAGGTATTCATGTTAACTTATGCATTTAACTAAGCGCCAGGACTAGCAAAGGGGATAATATCAAGTGTCGTATGTTGCTTCACTAAAACTTAGGAAAAAGCATTTGACACTTGATATTATCTCCTTTGCTAGTCCTAGCGCCTAGTTAAATGCATAAGTTAGGATAAATACCTGAACCGGCGGCATGAGCTAAAGTGCATCCACCTGGTGAATCATCTAGTAATTTTTAACCAGAGAGTTAAAGCCTTCAGCTTTGTGAGACTTTGCTGGTGGATCACCTAGTAAATTCTTAACCAGAATAGACATGCATCATCTTTGTCTATATTTGCAACCTAATTTGCATTAGAACAATAATGAGTCAGAATATACACATACAACACACAAAATTGGCGTAACAAGAGCAGCATACAAATGGACCAGAGGTGCATCAAATTACATGGACATATAAATGAAGCATGGTAGATAAATCAGGCAATACAGTGCACATATACAAGGTTATGCATAGCAACAGACACAACATGCCATAACGCCATGGTATAACAAAAAATGGTGCGACAATGCCAAGTACAACGGGCAAAAGGTGATTCAAGACCAAGGATAATGGCCAAGCATGCACATGACAACAGTGTTGACACATGCACAAGCCATCAGATAGCCAACAGTGTTGACACATGCACAAACCACAAACAAGCAAGCACAAGCTTAATAACTCAAGTGCAAAATGCCATAGTAGTATACAAGTAAATAGAGAGAATGGAGATGCATCATTGATCATCCCAGGTTACTCTTGGTGAAGGACAAAATGCACAAGACCATGAACAAGGCACATAGCTTAAGGAACAACAAAACAGTAGCCAGTCAACTTGCATGTACAAGATGATAGGTCATACCAGCCATTACATACAAAACAGGTGCCAATGACATTGAACACAAGCATGCCAGGTTCAAATACTAACATAGACACATGAATAACTCAAGTGACAGTGCACAAACACAGGGTTGATCAAGTTCGTATCAAGTTTCCAACATCATGATAAATATTGTAAATGGCACATCACAAGTAAACGTGCACAACATAAAATAGTTGTACACAAGCATGCAAAAAAAAGAGTAAAGAAAGAAGGCACAAGAAGTCCATTGTGCACATGGGTAAAGCCTTTCAAACAAGTTGATGTCACATACAATACATTGTAGCAGTGACAAAGAAGACCAAGTTTAGTAATTGTTCTTATCATTCAGAAATCCTAACAGTGAGCCTACCACACGGCAGTTTTCAGGTTCAATCAACATAACAACATCCAAGAAAAAGGGGATATTTGTTTTTGAATTCGAACAAGAATAGATGAAACATAACAAAACTGTCTGAAAATACTCAATTCAAATTCAATTTAAACCCATTAACATAATAACAACATGAAATCGAGGTAGACAAGCACATGCACATATCTATAATTCGTATTTTTGAACCAAGGCATGGAAATTCAAATTTAACCCAATTCAAATTCAAATTAAACCCAATTTGAATTCAAATTAAACCGAGAGCATACTCACCTTCAGTGGCAACGAGAAATATGGACAATGGTGGACATAAGGTTCGCGATCACCTGAAGGCAGCGCGAGCTGATGGGCAAGATGGACAGCGGTGGATGGTGTAACAACCCAGAAAATCAGGACCAATTTAAAATTTTTATTTTGGCTATTTTAATGAATTTTGAATATTTAAAATGATTTATTTTAAATGATAACGACTGGAAATTTATTTTGAGTAGAATTAGTACGTAGAAATTTATTTTGAGTAGAATTAGTACGTATAAATTTATTTATTTAAATCGAAATTAGAATATAAATATTTATTTTAATTATAAAAGAAATTGGAAATGGCGCGGTAGTTTGAAAATTCAATTTCAAATTTCAAATGAATGCACGGGATTCAAAATAAATCGGATTTTAGTGAAACCAGAAATATTTGAATCTGTTTGAAAACGAATCTGAAAAATCAAAATTTCATAGCGGGAATAAAAAGTTATGTCCAGTTGAAAATTCAGAATAGTCGCTCTGGAAATATCGCCCGTAAAAATAGCAATTTTGCAAACGACCTCCATTTTCAATGAGACCACTTTTGTTGGATCTTGAATGTCAAATTATTGCTAGATTCCAATTTTCATAATTTTTGGAATCAATATGTGAGCATGGTGAATTTAAACGCATTTGGTCAATTTAGTTTGAATTTAAATCGATTGGAAAATGACCGTTTTTCAAACGGTCTCCTAATTCGACGAAATTAGTTTTGTTAACACCATATCGTCAAAACATAGCTAGATTTATTTTTGTGGGATTTTTGGAGTCCGTATGTGGCCCCAATAAATTGAAATGTATGTTTAAATTAAATATATATTGATTTATATTGTAATTTAAATGAAAACTGATCAAAACAGCCGAAATGGCTTACTATACATATCCCATTGTGTTCGGAATGGGGGTAATTAGCTAGGGGCGACAGTCGTTGGTTGTGAATTAGAGTTCAGGTCGTCTCAGATGGTTTATTGACTAAGGAAGATGGTGCACCGAGTACAAAACCCGAATTTGGGTTTTCGTTCACCATGGAAACTAAAAAGAGGGAAGAAGTCGGCCGAAAGTTTTGAAGTGTCAAAACAAGATGGTGCTAGAAAGAAAATAGCGAGGGAAAATTTTGAATGGATTTCATATGGCCAAAAGCCTATCAAATGAACTGATCTGGAACTTTGTTGATGTACGGTTAGATCTTACATGTTTGGGAGGTGCAGATCGCTAGGAGGAAATTTGATACGGCTATGAGCAGTATAAAATTTGATACAGCAAAAGGTATTATCAAATCTCTGCATCCTCGTGTGCCAAATTTGCATATATGGCATAGTGATTTAAAGAAAGTTTGCTTATTATTTCAGCGAGCAAAAGCGAGTTCGCACAACCTTCCAATCCATATAGTTGTGGCATACATATTCTTAACTCAAATCAAACACATAAGCATTATAAATATGCATTTAGTTAGTTGCCTAGCAAGTTCATTGACAATATTGCATATATATATATATATATATATATATATGTATGTGTGTGTGTGTGTGTATAACTGAAGTTTTATTAACATATTGTTCAAATTAATATAAATGAAAACCTACACATTCAGTCCTTAAAAAAGTTCATTACTAATTGATCAAGTGGATAGTTGCTATTCTTTCCTATAAATTGCAGCAGCGACCATGCTAGGAATACATACGTCTAATTGATTATTAATGAATGGCAAGTAATCAACTTGCATGTTACTAAAAAACGCACATTTATATATAGCATGCCAATATGGACAAGAGCAACATGCAACACATACAACCACAGAGTTCAAATGATGGAAACATGAATACAACTGGTGTGATTTTATTTTTTTGTTCTTTTGTGGGCTGACACCTTGTTATTGTCATGACATTTGTTAGCTATAAGCAACAGTTAATAGCTAACATGTTATTATTATATTCACTACTCTTATTGTACTAGTGCCCAATAGCCAAAAAGCTATATAATCACCAACTCCATGAATGTTAAATCACATGTGTACTTATAATCAATGCAAGGATCTCTCGAAGTTCAATATAAAAATAAAACTACTTAGTCATCCGATCGAATTATATATACAAAGAGAGAGAGAGAGGAGTGTTTCTGGGCACCCCTACCTTATCTTGAGCTACAATAATCCAAATCCAACAAGATTTTGTAGATGTTCAGTCCACATATATATTATCATCTATCCAAAATTTGATCTCATTCCGACATTAATAGAATAATATATTGGATGTTTAAATTTAATGGTTCGAATAAATGTCTAAACGGTGAATAATTGAGCTATGATTTTGAAAATGTTATATGAGCAGCATTCCGAGGCCCCCTGTTTTGCAGCACTTCTTTTGCATCCCTACCCGTTCGTGAGCCACATCAATCCAAATCCAACAAAAACTTGTAGATGTTCAACCCACATATATATTATCGTCTATCCAAAATTTGAGAACGTTCTGACATTCAGAATAATTTATTTGATGTTTAAATTTAAAGGTTCGCATAAATATCTAAACGACGAATAATTGAGTTAAGATTTTGAAAATGTTACGAATGTTGGAATGAGCTCAAATTTTGAATAGATGATAATATATATATGGATTGAACATCAACAAAATCTTGTTGGATTTAGATTAGTGTAGCTCACGGTAGGGTACGGGTGCTAAATGGATGCTACAAAACAGGGGTGTTCCGGAATGTCTCTCTCTCTCTCTCTCTCACACACACACACACACACATATATATATATATATATATATATAAAGTAAATACTTCTCTCTTTGAAGCCTTTTTTAGATTTCCCATGCTATTCCTGCTAATTTTGAAACTAAAGTTACCCACGCAGGGCTAGATTTGTCTTTTTATAATAACACGTTTTCAACCCACTGTCGTGGCCATGTTTTATCCCACTTCCACCCGCGTTTCTTTGTGTATTTCTCAGTTTTACCCAATTCTGCATTTTCATCCCCTCCTCATACTATTTCCTTGCAGTAAAAAGGACCTAAGGTATTGTTTGTTTTGGGGAAAAGTGCTTATTAAGTGCTGAATAAATTTGCTTAATAAATTTAGCGGTATTAAGAACATTTTGCTGGAAAAGTGAATCAGCAATACTGAGTAAAATAAGCAAAAAATCATTAAGCTCAAATATGGAGCTTATTGAGCTGCTGAATCGGTGATATTTTTACAACGGATAGTTCCAATTTCTTTTGTATGCTGGTGGAACTCACACAAAAAACAGCTTTATCTCTGTATGCACTGCTTCAGCCGTACCAGGTAACAACACTGTTCTTCATTGAACTGGGTATATTTTCTGTTTGATAGTATTTTTACAGCTATCAGTTTCTAGTCACTGCGTGAATTTTCCTTCCAGTTTGTGTTCATTGTCTAAAGTGTTGATATCATAAATAAGTTGTCTAGTATATATGAGAAATTTTTGCTGCTCGTGTTTGTAAGTTTCATGTGTTTAATACCATTTTTAAAACAGTTCGCAAATTCATGCCTTTTGGAATATGTATCGTCTTGCATTCAACATTAAGCAACCCTAAATAATATCAAAAGCTTGGTTGTTATCATGCTGTTAAGATGAGACAAAAGCAGATCCTAATTTATGCATAAATGGCCTGTTTTATTTTTTAAATGTCCATGTGCAATTTGTAGAAATGACATTGTTCATGTTGAGTAATATACGAATCAACCATTAAATTTAAATTTATCGGATAACAAGTTATTATAAAAATATATTCGCAATCAGCACTTAATCAAACAACATTTAACATTCAACATTAAACATTAAACAACCACTTTTCAGCAATCATCATTCAGCTATCAGCAACCACTTTTCCGTACCCCAGTTGAAGATTGCTCTTGAACGAATCTGTGATATTAGCATACGGATCTGTGATATTAGTATTCGTTTTAAAACTAAGCAGCATTGTATAAAAGCAATAAAGGAGGTTTTCTCTTTCAGTGATAGTTTGACTGAGATGCGGAGGATAGATGGCTAATTAAGATCGGTATGACGATTCTCAATTTGTATTTCATGAATAATTTCCCTCCTTTGTGTTTACTTAATTATAGTTGATTCCAATTAACATATGTTCATTCATTAATATTATGCTAAACCATTTCAATAAAGTTAGGGATTTTTTCCAGCCAGATTGGTTTTGTCTGGAATGAAATAGTACTATCAATAATTAGGTTTGATAAACTGTTCATGGTCTCTATGTATAATGAGAATATTCCTCTGCAGAACCTATTCTTTTTCTAGAAAATGCGCGCTGGATTCTGAACTTCATTTTTTAAAAGCAGGATTTCTACGTCCCCTGCTATGATGAGAGGGAGGCTTTTTTATTTTTATCATCTGCCTTTCTATCCACTTACTCTATGAATACCACTGGAACTTTGGATCATTGCTTCTGAGCCATTAGCGCTAGCATGGTGAGATCTGTGACATCTGTTGACAAGTTGCATTATTATTTTATTTACCCCTTTTTCTCTCTTAGTTTATTAGTACAGTAGTAGTGGAAATTATTTTTTATTATTCCAGACGATACGATTCTTACTTCATGTAGTTATTACTATTTTATGACAATTTTTTTTTTTTGAATTTGTTCAGGAGGGAAACCATCCGGAGTCGTAAAACCCTCCCTAGTGCACCTAGCCCAGTCCGCGAGCACCACACAAGTGATAATTTATATCATGTAAATTTATTTCAACCAAGTAGAATACTAAAAAAGAAGATATATATGTTTCATTTATTGCCATACAGGTTCATGGGGATTGGTTAAGCAGATGGCACATTTTGGCTGGGAATCTCAATTAAATTGTATGTATGAGACGAGATTAGCTTTCCCCACTTTTTACAAGATGCTTTATGGTTGCAGGAAATAATTTTATGATTCCTCACTACCACATATCTTATGTTTATATCCATATTATATGACTCGTATATCATTTTACTTTATAAAAAAGTGAGGCAGTTTATGCCGAAACAAGGAAGATTGTGAAGATATACGTAGGTAGCTCTAATTGGTGAGGAGAATTAAGTGGGGGCAGCCATTATACGTGATACATTCACTACATTTTAATTCGTATTTTGCATCATTTTATCATACCAATTATGATCTAATTTTTAATATATGAAAGCAAGAACCAATGTTTAGATGCATTCACAAAGTCGTATCATCTTTTATATAATTTTATAGCCTATTAATTAATCACATTCTTTTGATAAAACAAACATAAATATCATATATCAATGTGATATATGGTTTTCAGATCTTTATTTTGTTAAGTATTAACAGAGAGCTTTGTTTTTAAGGATTTTTTAGTTTATTGTACCATTTCTAAACTAATCAATTGTTAAATGAATAACCGGTCTGTATTTTAAATTAGCATTTCCGACTATTTAAAAAACGTGGATGGTTGACATTTTCATTATTTTCAAAATGTGAGCTATTTCATTGTGGTTTAATGCTGTCATGGGATATCTATTTGTTATTTTTATTGGCTCTGAGTTAATTCTTTAGCTTTATTTTACCCAGTGTTTGTTAAAATTGAACATTTTTTGTCCTGCTAACTTTTTTTTACTGCTGTTTACCATTTATTTCATATGATTGATTAGATGAGCTACAAAAACAAGTGTGCCTAAATGCTCTTACTGTTGGAAAATGAATGAGCAAAGAAAGAGGAAAGTGGGAAGAAGAAGAGATAGGGAAGAAGAAGGGATAGCAACATTTAAAGTCCCACATCATAGAAATATTAGCACAATCTCTCCTTATATATTAGAAGCCAAATAGGCTTATGTAAAATAAAAAAGAGAGGGATGATAAAAGGATGTGGACTTGGCCATATTAAATACATTAAAAAGTCAAAGATAAGGGCCTTGGGGCTCTTGGGGTCTCCTGATTGGATATGGCCGACGTTGCTGATTGGGCTAGTGCACTGACATGAGAATATTTTTTCTCAAAATTTTAAAAGGTGTGTCTATTCAGTCCAGAATTCGAAAGGAATGTCTGTTAACTGAACGAGTACAACCATTTGGATTCTCAGCGTATGCATATTAATAACTGAGCGGTTAAAGGGTCGCAACCTTTCCTATTCTGACGGTTACTGATGCATGCGAACAGGCACTCCTCCTTGCCTATATATACACTGCCCAAAACAAGACAGAATTCACTTTTTTGCTTGCATTGCTTCTTCTTCTTCAAAGTAATTCTCTGATCTAGTTTCTGTGATCAACTTCCGTTCATCAGAGCTCCGTTTGTTGGCACTACGCAACGGAGTCGGTCCGTTTTATCCTGGGAAACAAATTGCAACTACGTCGATTGGTGCATACGACGGCAATATTGTTTCAAGGAAACAGAAAATATCTGGACTCGGACATTAGTGAAACAAAATACTTTCTGTTTATCTTCTATCTTGCGCACAAATCGGTTACGCTTTCTGTGATTATTGTAAACACAGTTTGACGTGACAATTGTGGCATAATTGATTAACATTCATTTTGTTGTTGTCTGTTTGTAATACAATTGTGTAATTACAAAAGTTCTAACATCTTGAAACAATATTTTGTTGCAGATGACGAAAACCAGCAGCACTGATTCTGCACCGATTCAGACGGTGAAAACTGCTCAGTCAGCGCCTGTGCTTCCAACAATGGCTCTGTCTCATGGCGAAAGGCCAGAGAAGTTCAATGGAATCAATTTCAAGCGCTGGCAACAGAAAATGTTGTTTTATCTAACAACATTAAGCCTTGCAAAGTTTCTGACTGAAGAGGCTCCTGTGGTAGACGAACTCGAACCTGACGCTACTAAAGTAGAGGCACTTAATATCTGGACAAATTCAGATTTCATGTGCAAAAACTATATTCTGAATGGTCTGGATGATAGCCTCTACAATGTCTATTGTACTTTTGCAACGTCCAAACAACTCTGGTTGGCTCTGGAAAAGAAGTACAAAACTGAAGATGCAGGCATGAAGAAATTCATTGCTGGAAAATTTCTAGACTTCAAAATGGTTGACTCAAAGACGGTGATAAGTCAAGCTCAAGAACTGCAACTTATCATCCGTCAATTAGAAGATGAAAAGATGACTCTTAGCGAGACTTTTCAAGTTGCTGCAACTATTGAGAAATTGCCTCCTTCTTGGAAGGACTTTAAAAATTACCTTAAGCACAAGCGTAAGGAAATGACAATGGAAGATCTCATAGTTCGGCTACGCATTGAGGAAGATAACAGAAATTCTGAGAAAAAGATTTCTCAGAATATTGCTGCCAAAGCAAATGTTGTTGAGTCAGACAAAACTAACAAAAGAAAAAGGGAGAATGTTCCTAAGAAGTCAAAGAAATTTCTGGGTTCTTGCCACAACTGTGGAAAGAAGGGGCACAAAGCAGCTGAATGTCGTGCGTCTAAAAAGAAGAAGTTGGAAGCAAATACGGCTGATGTTTCGAAAGGCATTTCTGATCTTGATTTATGTGCAGTAATATCAGAATGCAACCTTATTGGTAACTCAAAGGAATGGTTTGTAGACACTGGAGCCACTTGACACATATGTGCTAACAAGTGGATGTTTACAACCTATAAAACTGCAACTGATGCTGAACAACTTTTTATGGGCAATTCTTCCACTTCAAAGGTCGAAGGCAAAGGAAAAGTTGTGCTGAAACTGACTTCTGGAAAGGAACTAACTTTAAATGATGTTCTCCATGTTCCAGAAATTCGCAAGAACCTGATTTCAGGATCGTTGCTGAGCAAGCATGGCTTCAAATTGATCTTTGAAGCTGACAAATTTGTTCTTTCCAAGAATGGGGTGTATGTTGGAAGAGGATATGTGTGTGATGGTTTATTTAAAGCAAATGTAACCACTATTGTACCACGCACTGAAATGAATGAAAATGAATCTTCTGCTTATATTGTTGAATCTTCTAACATATGGCATTCTAGATTAGGGCATGTAAACTTTGATACATTGCGAAAATTGATTAATCTAGAATTTATACCAAAATGCAATATAGATTCCAACTATAAATGTCAAGTTTGTGCAGAAGCAAAATTGACAAGAAACTCGTTTCATCATGTTGAACGAGTGACAAAACCTCTAGACTTAATACATACTGATGTATGCGATTTGAAAATGTGTCAAACTAGAGGTGGAAAAAGGTACTTTATTACATTCATTGATGATTGTACCAGATACTGTCATGTATATCTCCTTAGAAGTAAGGACGAAGCATTCGAAATGTTTAAACAGTATAAGGCAGAAGTTGAGAATCAACTCAACAAGAAAATAAAATCTTTAAGAAGTGATAGAGGAGGAGAATACGAGTCTCCATTTGAGGAATTCTGTGCTGAACATGGAATTATACATCAAACTACAACCCCGTATTCACCTCAATCCAACGGTATTGCCGAACGGAAAAATAGAACTCTTAAAGAAATGATGAATGCCTTACTAATTAGCTCTGGCTTGCCAGATAACTATTGGGGAGAAGCTATTCTTTCGGCAAATCATATTTTAAATAAAATACCCCGAAAGAAAATATCTAAATCTCCTCATGAACTTTGGAAAAACAGATCACCATCTTACAAATACCTAAAAGTGTGGGGGTGTCTTGTCAAAGTAGAGGTACCAAAACCAAAGAAGGTCAAAATTGGACCAAAAACAATTGATTGTGTATTCATTGGATATGCACAAAACAGTGCTGCATATCGATTTTTGGTACACAAATCTGAAATTGATGATATTCATGAAAATACCATCATTGAGTCGAGAAATGCTAGATTTTTCGAACATGTATTTCCCTTGAAACATGGTACTGAAAATCATGCACCTAAGAGACCAAGGGAAAATGAAGTTCCTTACTCTATTGAGGATGCTGAACAAAATAACACTCAACAAAGTAGTGTTGAGCAGCAAGTGGAGGAACCAAGAAAAAGTAAAAGGTCAAGAACTTTGAAAACCTTTGGACCGGACTTCTATACATTTATGTTAGAAGATGATCCATTGACATACAAACAGGCTATGTCTTCCAGCAATGCCCCTTGTTGGAAGGAGGCAATTAACAATGAAATTGAATCCATTATGTCGAATCATACATGGGAATTGGTTGATTTACCTCAAGGATGTAAGGCCTTAGGTAATAAATGGATATTTAAAAAGAAATTGAAACCTGATGGTTCAATAGACAAGTACAAAGCTCGTCTGGTAGTCCAAGGATTTAGACAAAAGGAAGACTTGGACTATTTTGATACATATTCACCTGTAACGAGGATAACGTCAATTAGAATGCTCATTGCAATTGCATCCGTACATGACTTGGAAATACATCAAATGGATGTTAAAACTGCATTCTTGAATGGTGAACTAGAGGAGGAAATCTATATGAAACAACCTGAAGGATTCCTAAGCTCAGTAAATGAGCATAAAGTTTGCAAACTGGTAAATTCACTTTATGGCCTTAAGCAAGCTCCAAAACAGTGGCATGAGAAGTTTGATAATACTATGTTATCAAATGGATTCACGATAAATGAATCAGATAAATGTGTGTACATAAAACATACACACATTGGATATGTCATTGTTTGTCTTTATGTTGATGACCTATTGATCCTAGGCAACAACAAGGCCATAATAACATCTACAAAGGATATGTTATCCTCTATATTCGATATGAAAGACCTAGGACTGGCTGATGTGATATTGGGTGTAAAAATTCTAAGAACACCACAGGGATATGCATTATCCCAATCGCATTACATCATCAAAATACTTGAGAAATTCAAGCAATATAATGTAACTATTGCAAAATCACCAGTAGATATGAACCAAAATTGGGTAAAGAACACTGGTGATGGTATTTACCAATTGGAATACTCTCGTATACTAGGAAGTATCATGTATGTTATGAACTGTACTAGGCCTGATATCGCATATGCTGTAAGCAAACTAAGTAGATTTACCAGCAATTCTGGTAAACATCATTGGAAAGCGATAATCAGAGTTCTTGGATATCTAAAGTATACACAGAGTTATGGTCTATACTATACAAACTATCCTTCAATAGTGGAAGGATACAGTGATGCAAATTGGATCACTGGATCAAATGATACAAAGTCTACAAGTGGATACGTGTTCACATTAGGAAATGGAGCAATTTCATGGAAATCATCCAAACAGACTTGTATCGCTAGATCTACGATGGAATCAGAGTTTATTTCACTAGATAAGACTGCAGAAGAAGCAGAATGGATTCGAAGCTTCTTGGAAGACATTCCTAATTGGAGCAAACCTATGCCTCCAATATGTATACATTGTGATAGTCAATCAGCTATTGGAAGAGCAAATAGTACACTATACAATGGTAAATCTAGGCATATTCGTCGTAGACATAAAACGATAAGACAACTTCTCTCTAATGGGGTTATCACAATAGATTACATTCGATCTAAAGATAACTTAGCGGATCCACTTACAAAAGGCTTGCAAAGAGAGAAAGTTCAAACCTTATCGAAGGGAATGGGGCTAAGGCCTATAAACTAAAGGTTTTTCTAAAATGGAAACCCCACCTAGTTGACTGGAGATCCCAAGATCTAGGTTCAAAGGGACAACGAAGTTTTAGAGAAACTTGATGGCACTGTTATACACAAACCATTCCTATGATAAGTCAGTGCATTATATATTGAATAAGGATAAGTATTAGTACTTTTAATGATGTCTGTATTTGAGGAATTAGAGAATACCCTTTACAGAATCACCTACGTAAGTGCGAAGGCGCCGCTTCAAAGAGAATTATGAGGCCAAATTCTCTAAGCACTTATGAGACCAGGCAGGTGTTCAAGGCGAAAACGAACACATACAGAGAACGAAGGGTTATAAGAAACATTTATCGTGTGTTATCTACTTTGGAATTACACAAAAGGCTTACAGTTCAAGGACAGTCTATGTCTACTGATTCGCCTGTGATTCAAATAGGTAATCACTAGGAAAGTTCAAAGCCCTTGTGCTACTTTAACCGATGCGATAAATGGTTCGTGAAACTAAGATCGATTGCTCATTCATGTGGGGGATTGTTGGAAAATGAATGAGCAAAGAAAGAGGAAAGTGGGAAGAAGAAGAGATAGGGAAGAAGAAGGGATAGCAACATTTAAAGTCCCACATCATAGAAATATTAGCACAATCTCTCCTTATATATTAGAAGCCAAATAGGCTTATGTAAAATAAAAAAGAGAGGGATGATAAAAGGATGTGGACTTGGCCATATTAAATACATTAAAAAGTCAAAGATAAGGGCCTTGGGGCTCTTGGGGTCTCCTGATTGGATATGGCCGACGTTGCTGATTGGGCTAGTGCACTGACATGAGAATATTTTTTCTCAAAATTTTAAAAGGTGTGTCTATTCAGTCCAGAATTCGAAAGGAATGTCTGTTAACTGAACGAGTACAACCATTTGGATTCTCAGCGTATGCATATTAATAACTGAGCGGTTAAAGGGTCGCAACCTTTCCTATTCTGACGGTTACTGATGCATGCGAACAGGCACTCCTACTTGCCTATATATACACTGCCCAAAACAAGACAGAATTCACTTTTTTGCTTGCATTGCTTCTTCTTCTTCAAAGTAATTCTCTGATCTAGTTTCTGTGATCAACTTCCGTTCATCAGAGCTCCGTTTGTTGGCACTACGCAACGGAGTTGGTCCGTTTTATCCTGGGAAACAAATTGCAACTACGTCGATTGGTGCATACGACGGCAATATTGTTTCAAGGAAACAGAAAATATCTGGACTCGGACATTAGTGAAACAAAATACTTTCTGTTTATCTTCTATCCTGCGCACAAATCGGTTATGCTTTCTGTGATTATTGTAAACACAGTTTGACGTGACAATTGTGGCATAATTGATTAACATTCATTTTGTTGTTGTCTGTTTGTAATACAATTGTGTAATTACAAAAGTTCTAACACTTACAACATAAGGGCTTACTGAAAATACAGTCCAGTACTACCCATATGCAATTAACTAATGGCTTGATGCGTTAATTTTAGTCAATTTACCTGATAATTATGTGTGTGGGGTGGGTAAATGAATGCAATATTCTTTCCCAATAATCCGTTCGTTCACTATTTGGTAATTGAATCGCGTTAGAGTTGTCCTTTGTCAGCTGTTAGTGGGTTATGATAAAAATAAGGACGTTTTACCCATTTAGGCCTATTTAGAAATAGTATTACACGTATAGCCATGTTTCAGAATTAATTACGTATATAGGCCTGTTTTGGTTTTGAAGGCGAGTTTTGAAAACTTGCCTTCATTAAAATACAAAGGCGAGTTTTGAAAACTCGCCTTTGACAGAACCCACCACACACACACACACCAATTAACAACAAAACCTATAACATTCAGTAATTTTTCTCTTATTCACTGAAGTTGAATAACATTTCACTATAGAAAAAGAAGAGTCACAAGAGACCATTCTGTGTAATTGCACTGAAGTTGAACAACAAAATTACTGAATGTTATATGTAGTGAAATGTTCAAATGTAGCGAATTTCATAAACCAAATAACAACAAATAATTACTATAAAGCTGATTACAAGAGACCATAACACAGAAATAAGTACTAAAACTCAGGAGGAAACAGATGCTAACACGAGACTAGATACTATAGCTTAGGATACAGCAAATGCTAATTAGGAAAATAGTACGATAACCAAACTACATCTAACGTTCATGCTCTTGGGATGTGAAGCTGCTTAATCATCACGGTTAAGCTGCAACTGTTCAATAATGTTACAGAGATGTCTAATCTCTTGTTCGAGTTCGTTTGCATATGTTATTCCCCTTGGCCCTATCGGTTCGTCCATCCATTCCGTGTAATTGCACCCATTCAGATAGGATGGACATTGCTGAATGCGACGACCATTATCGATGCCATCTGCTCGAACCACAACTTCAACTGGATAATAATCGCAGTAGCAACAAACTTGATAAAAGCCACCTTCATGTTCATATGGAATTGGAACATGTGGTACTTGATAAGAACCAACTTCTTGTCGTGGTACAACGACGGACTGTTCATGCGTATGCTGAACGTTTGGTACTTGGGCTTGATGTAGAGGTTGGATGGGCCGTTGTTCGGACGATGGTCCAAGCCGAGAGTTCAGTTCGTTTAGAAACTCGAGTTCATCTGCAAGCACCTGAAGTTCCATCTGTTCGTACGCCTCTTCCTCAGAGTCTGGAGATGATGGCCAAGAAGGCATAGTTGTGGTAAAGCACAGGGTAGTTGGAAACAAAGTTGTGGGAGTGAGGTAAGTTTTTAGAAATTCGACAGAGATATATAGATGCGTAGTGTACAAGTGAATAGAGGGTAAAACAAAGAATGATGTGAAGGGTCACTGGTAGGGAATCTTCTTTACGTATGGTACTGCAGGGAATCTTCTTTATGTGCTGCACGACACTTTAATCCTACTCTGACTAGTCGTATCAGAAGAGAATCTGCTTTACGGTTTTTATCAGCAATATTCATACTTCTAGGAATTTTAATATATTGCATTACAGAATTGAGAATTTTACGATGACAACAATGACAACATTAAGAAACGCAAACTACAATCATACGAACTACAACAAAGGAACACACGAACGTCAAATTCGAAGTACAATAAAACACATTAAGATGGTTTCCACATACACCTACCACGGTCGTGGGTAAAATCTAGCTCTAGGTGACTGAACTCCACGATCGCAGATCGGAGGGTCAATCCACTGCTTAAAGTAACAACAATCAATTTCAGTAGGAAAAACATTGTGGTCCTCATAGGCTTCACAGCCGAAAAATCGACAACCAGCATTTTTTTCGGTTTTGGAAACAACCCCGACCGATACTTATCCACAACGACAAATAGGGTTAGATCCACCAGGAATTAGTGGCTCTACAACGCGCCCTGCAACTACCCTTTCTTTTCCAGGTCGTTGATTTACTACCGATTCATCGTCGTTTTCCAATTTTTCGACGGTGGAGCCTACACTTTCTTTTCCATGTTTCGACATGGTGAAATTGTGAATGAGGGTTTAACTGGATTCAGAGAAGCCGCTATATATACCGGAAAACAGGGTCGTTCCCAACCGTATATAATTTAAATATTTCTCTACATAAAGGAGTTAAAAAACAGGGTCGTCCCAATTCACATTAGCAACATGGCAGGCCAACAGTGTACCAGGAGAGAATCTGCTTTACGTACTCCTTTAACCCTCCACTGACTAGTCGTATCAGGAGAGAATCTGCTTTTCGTACTCCTTTAACCCAGCACGACACTGTTTCGTCTAACGTATTACTGTAGGGAATCTGCTTTGCAGAGATGTAATGTTGCTATTTCGTAGATATTTCAAACCAGCCTTTCTTCCTTTCTCCCTTATTAAAGACCAACCAACCTCTCTCTTCCTCTATTCATCACTCCTTGGTTTTTTATAGAGTAGTTCACTGTCAAAATGGCTAACTGGGCATACGACGACGATACCATGGTTCAAATGTACGATGAGTACGAACGGGGTAAACAACCTGCAGAAGATGTCGAATTTGTGCCCGAAACGCAAATGGGAGTCCAAGTAAATGCAGCAGAGGTCGAGTCTGAACTTTTAAGTGCAACACAACAAACGTTGCAGTCCAGCGCATCAGACCGGTTCAAAAATCCCTCAATGCTCAGTTGAGGGAAGTTCTTGCCCGGCATAACCCAGATAGGTCAAGCTCCAGCATGACGGGTCGTTCAGTCCTTTGCTATTGTGGAGTCGAATGTAATGTGCTTGTTTCTAAAAGTCAAACGAATGCAGATCGTCGCTTTTATGGTTGCAAAGCATACATTCATGTACAGAATCGCCAAGGGTTGCAAAGTTGCAATTTTTTTTCCTGGTACGATCCACCTTTAACTGAGAAGGGTGTCCAGAACGCATTTGAGATGCAAGCTGAGGTTATTTTGGGTCTTATTTATGTTGTATTGGGTCGTACTAATATAATTTATAATATTATATAATATAATTATATGTCAAACCCTATACCTTATGCCGTAGCAGTTGTTACCATTCGAGTTATTAAAGATATATGCTTATAAGTTGTTATTCATGTGTGGTTATACATTACAGATGTGACGTATTAAAACTTTTAATGGGTTTTTTTTTTGTTTTTTTTTTTTTTTTTTTTTTGTATTCTGGTAACTATTTGGAAGTGTTAGAAGCTAAAAATATGTACTTGGCAAGATTCGAACCTAGATCTCTCACCAAGAAGGCACACACATCTACCAATCAAGCCAAGTATGCTGTTACACAACTTTTATACAGGCGAGTTTTGAAAACTCGCACAAAGGCGCGTTTTCAAAACTCGCCTATATGTTCATCTGGACAAAACAGGTCTATTTTTTTGTAATAACTTTTGAAAGATGGCTAAACATGTTATAAGTTTTAAAAAGAGGTCTACACATGTTAATTGTCCTAAAAATAATTAAATTATCTGTTTTATGGTCATTTTCATGCCTAAGTTACTCGCGCTATTTTACTGTGATGTTCATACTACCTAATTCACCGATCAATTAACAAAGTTAGAAAATAACCATGTGATTGCCTGATAATGATTTTCTTATCTTGGTAGTGGTGCAGGCGTTTTTTAATTCATTTTTGGTTATTTTCTAACTTTTATTTATTTAATTTGTTCCCCTTATTTGTTTAACAAATCAGATTAATTTTTGAGGCAAGAACGCAATATATTTATGGATGTGTGTATTAATGTATATACACACATTTTCCTTTGTGCCTGTGCAATTAAATGTATATACATGTGTGTCTGTCGGAGATGTTGGTAAATATATTTTAACATTGCCAACTTCTTGCAACCTTTCCATTTCCATTAAAATGTGAAAGATGCAGTTAAGGCTTATAGCTGCTCAAACGAAGTAAGTTCATATGTATTTATGTCTTTCCCTGGCAGCCCATACTCTCTACTACTAGGTATGTTGACTACTACTCTGATTTAGATACAATCAAGGTTTCTGGGTATTTACATAAGTTTGTATTGGTCATATTGTATTGTCTTTACGGTTGAATGAATGGCCATTACATCTTTGTTATTCTGAGGTATCTTTTTGATTGCTAACATGATGAAGAAATTGAAAAGCGGTGCAATGGAATTATTACCGCCATCGTCTTCTTCGTTTCCAGTTAGCGACAAGGCTAGAATGATGTTCATGCATCAGAGTCTATTGCAGAGGATCATAAAGAGTTGATAAAGGAAACAGATGCAAGGAGGATGAAATTGCAGCAAACTATGCAAAGAAATCAAAGCTAAAGGCCAAGGTGAAGTTTGTAAGGAAGAAGTACAAGTCATTCATGAAGAAACAATCTCAACCAGCGGTAGCTTCCCTGAAGATGCCTATGAAGACATTTTTATCAGCACAACTGCAAGTTGTTCAAGTAATAGACGTTTCTCATATGGATGAAATTGCAGCAAACAATGCAAAGGAAATCAAAGCTAAAGGATAAGGTGAAGTTTTTAAGGAAGAAATACAAGTCATTCATGAAGAAAAAAATCTCAACCGGCAGAAGCTTCCCTTAAGATGCCTATGAAGACATTTTTATCAGCACAATCGCAAGTGTTTCAAGTAATAGATGCTTCTCATATGGATGAAAACCATAGATCAAAAAATTCTGAAAGTTCGAGAGCCGCTACATCATTCGATTCAAATAGAATTTCAATACCGAAGAAGGCTAAAACGCTAGGAAGAGAGCATGCACCTAATTTCAAAGGGGGAGGCGTTGTATTATTTCGGTCAATCTATGTATTAAAATTAGGGCTGTTACGGTAACGGTAAATTTAACATTATCATATCATTACCAGTCGATCGGTAACCATTTTTGATTGAAATCGGTATAACAGTTAAAACGGTATGGTAACGGTAAATTTACCATTTTTAACAGTAAATTATCGGTAACGTTTCTTCAATACCAGCGGTAACGGTAATTTTACCAGTTAATTCAAAACATAAGTGTACTCATCTAATATGTTTTATTACATGCACGTAGAACCAAATAAATGATTATATTTAGTTTAATAATCAGATGAAATAATTCCAGATACACTTATTTTCTTTTTCGTTTATGTTTTTTTATAAACTAACACCACATATAGTATAATAAAAATGCACGGTGTACAAAAATTATGTTAAGATGTAAACTTTGATCGACAAACGGTAATTTACCATTACCAGTGTAACGGTTACCAAATTATCGGTATACCAGTCAACGGTATACCAGTCGATCGGTAACGGTATCGGTAAGCAATTCTGGCTTACCAATAAAAACGGTACAGTAACGGTATTTGCCAAACGGCAACGGTAACCATTACCATAACAGCCCTAATTAAAATGTTGGTAGCAGTTCAAACCATGTTATCAGTAGGAGAATGCCATGGCAAGGTCGGCAGGTTCTAGGAGTTTGACACCTTTATTTTCATGGAAGGGTTTATAGCGACTAAGGGTGTGTTCTTTGCAAGCGGAAGCGGAGATTTTGAGAGGAGAACGTTAGCGGAGAATTGTAGTTAGCGGAGAATGTGTTCTACGCGTTAAGCGGAGCATTTAAGCGGAGTATTTTATTTTTATTTTGTAATTTAATTATTAAATGATTAAAACTTAACAATATGATTAATGCAAAATAACACATTTAACCATAAATAACAGTTCAGTACATAATAATATTTCAAACCAGTTCACTACATAATAATAGACACATGCGAGCAACTACCTAATAAAAACATAAAAACGTACAACAAACTACTAACGTCTGCGGAATCTAGAAAGATGATAACTCATGTACCCCAGCAACTCCATATCAGACAAGGTCTCAACCACCTCCAAAATAGACCTGTCGGGACGAAAAATCTCAATAATCTCCCACTGGCTGACATCAGTGATGGGCGAGAGAAGGGCATAGCATTTCTCCACGGCCGCGGAGAAACGTTGTCTGTACGAAGGCGGGTTCGGGAGGAGCAGGTTCGGGAGGAGCTGCCCTACTAGATGTGGCACGCGTCGACTGCCTCCGTGCAGACTGAACCGGCGGTGGACTATCTGAGGCGGCCTCTAGAGCAGGGGGGATCTCATAACTGCAAGTTCCTGTGCCAATGCAGCCCCTAAAATGCTGGTCCTACTCACGAAACTTCAGAGGTGGCTGTCTCCTAAACCTCTGGTACAAGCATGCAAGCCCATGCCACCAGTCGTCTGATCCGTCCAAGCGGTCCTGCGAAGCATCCCAAAAACCGCCAGGAATCTGTAAAAGTGCATTCCATGAAGTCCATACCCTCTTCAGATTATCCCATTTGTTTTTTATTTGTATCTGCGTCAACTCGTCTTCAAACATCTCATTGAACTCAGCCTGCACCGCACTGAGCAATCTGTTGGTTCCTCGAAGATCAATATTGTTGAGGCAAATATCTATAAAAGCCTCAGTGCGATCCACTGGACATAAAGCATTTAGGGCGTTGGAAGAGCCAGAAGCAGAAGCAGACGAATGTGCCATTAGAATGGAAAAAGGGGGGGAAATGAACATAAAAAACGTAAAAAAAAAAGAAGAAGAAAGAGTATCTGATCCCAAGCAGAAAGCAGAAGAAGGAGGAAGAAGGTAGGAGAAGTGAGGAGAAAGAAGGAAGGGGGGGTTTGAAGGCAAGGAGCCAACGGCTCAATTTTGAGCCGTTGGCCAAACGATCCGTTTGGACCATGTAACGACCCGCATTCTACGCATCATAGGATCGTAGAATATTTATTTCATTCACATACGAAGTCGTATGGTCATGTAACTTTGGGAGACGACTATTGGGGTCATTTCTCATGTTCATGATTTTTCCCAATTTTTAAATGACCATTTTACCCCTAGTTAGCACTGTTTTGGCCATAACTTTTGACTGGAAAGTGATTTTGACCTGAAACCACTTTCATTGGCTCCGGATGATGGTTTCTCTTTCCGTAGAGTGGTCGCATTAGCCAAACGGACTCACCGTTTGGGAGATATGGCTGAAACAAGTTTCAGATGGTGAAAAACAGCTTAATTAGGCTTAACCGGGTGATTAGCAGCTAGGCCCAGAGGGGAATTTCGGGTTTAGAGGTATAGGAGGACTGGTTAGGGTTAGGAAACCACTTTCATTTCAGTTTTGAGCCGCCACAAACCTTCTTGAGACCTTAGTAATGGCTTCCATCCTCTAAAACCATTCCTAAACACATTTTTAGTGAAGATTAAGCCTAAACTACATCAAAATAAGGCCAAATAGCAACAAAGCAAGGTTGGAGCTGCTGCTATACGTAGGAATTCGACCCAAACAGAGAGTATTTCAGATTTGGTGTTTTATTTTGTGGCCAAGGTGAGTGATAGCATCGTTTTGACACTAATTACAGTTAATTAAGGGTAATTAGTGAAGATTAGCGAATTTATACACCAATAAATTCTGGAAAAATGTTTAGAAATTCTTAAATAATATTTTATGCCTCTGTTAGAAATTTGGTTCGATTTAGTTAAGTCTTATTAATTCTATGATTAGTCTTATTTAATCATGCTTAAGGGAAAAATATGATTTTGGGTATCTTTGATCCATTTTGACATGTAAATTCATGGTTTTGGTGTTTGTGGTTGCTCTTACATGTTGCTATGACCCTATGGTATGTTTTATGATTGATTAGAATGGTTAAATTGGTCGAAAACGTCGTCGAATGGCGTAGAAAGCTCGCTGGAAAGTTGCAGAAATGTGCAGGTTCCGAACCGGTTCGGATCGGAGCAGGGGTCGGATCGGATTAGTGAACTGACCAAGGGAATCCGAACTGGATTGTGACTTGTCACTGGAGGAGGCTTGGCGAGAAGGAAGGCCGTTTACTTAGAGTTGGAGTGGACAAGGGGATCGGATCGGAAGAATAAGGGAGGCCAGATCGGATCGACTCAAGAATGGAAGACTACGACTGGAGTAAGGCGAAGGAGCGGATCGGATTGGAGTAGATGGAAAACGGGAGCGGATCGGATCGGAGTAGATGGAAAACGAGGGAGCTGATCGGAGAAAACTGGAAGGAAGACAGTAACCCGACCCGACCCGGAGGAGGACACCGACCCGACCCGAAGTGGAGTATCCGACCCGAACCAAGCTAGACGAGGACCACCGAACCGAACCGATCAGGAAGGTTACACCGAACCGAACCGAGCTAAATGACGAGCACCGAACCGAGCTAAACGAGGAGCACCGAACCGAACCGTACGTGGGCTATTACTACTACGTGATGACTCTTCGGAAGACCCACTCCAATTCGATCAAAACCCAAGATGCAAAGGAAGTCCAAATGAGAAGTTAGAGCTCAAGATTCATACGGGAATCAATGAGTTCGCTTCATGGTTGGGCTTTGCTGCGGGACGCGTGCCAAGGGGTTATCGACGTCTATAGCTTTGGACCACTATGGTAGGAGGTACGAAGGCGGATTCAGGGCCATTATGGCATCGGTAGAACCAAGGGCTACGACCAATGAAGTGGGTCATTGAAATGTTTGGTCATGACTCCAAGTGTTTGGCTTGGTCACAGCAGGGTTTCTACAAGTCGGGATTCGTCGTTACCTCAATTTGTCTAGTGTTCCAATGTGGTAGATATCGTATGCTTTACGCACTGAGTGAGAGATGTGAGGATGGTTGCTGTGGATGATTTGTTTGCTATCATTATGACATGCACACCCCACCCCCGTATTCTTTACACTATTTATTATGGCACCTTAGAGTATTGTACGGTATGTGGTACTAACTCTTTGGTTGCAGGTTCAGGTTCAGGTATGGTTTAGTATACCTGTTATTACTCTGTTTGGATGCTTATCGCTCATACCAGGCTTTATGTCTGACCCAGAGTTTTATGTCTCCTCTTATTACTCTGGGTGCTCACACGAGCAGACTAGAGACAGGTTAGCTGGTGATGCACGAGTAGATGATCCGGAGACGAGCAGGAGGCTTCCACGTAATACATATATATAGTATTCTCCCTGTGTTGTTGAAGATCACTGCTTGGGCATTGGTGGTGTATCTTCCACTTTGTCTTTCTTTTGTTTAGAGACAGTAGATTTTGAAAAGTTGTAATAAGCTGTATTTGGATTTCCGCTGCTTTGATGTTGATGTTGGTTTTAGTTATCAGCTTATGCACTGTCTCACCTGTTTTATGTCAAGTATATTATTATTATATTTTATCCCATGCGCTGTGAGACATTCTACAGGTTCTTTATATGTTCATTTCCTTCTTCCCTTTCCTTCTGACGACCCGTTCCGTGCTAACTGGACATGTGTACAGCGCACTTTTGGAGTAAATGTCGGTTGGTGCGGGGCGGGCCGTCACACTTGGTATCAGAGCTCTAGGTTGCATAGTTAACCTAGGGAAGTTATCAGGGAGAGATAATATACGTATATGAGAGAGCGTATTTGTGATTATTTTGGTTTTTTAAAAGCTATATATATATACTATTAGTAGTATAAGAATGAAGTCGGGCTGCACTAGCACCACTATGGAATCGTTAATCATTTCCTTTTTCAGATTGACGATGAGCCGATATGTTAGAGGTACCGGTAGAGGGGCCAATAATGGGAATGCTGCTGACATGAGGACGATATTTACTGACCTCATGAGAGAAATGCTTAGAGACGTACATAGGGCAGCTCTCAATGATGGAAATGGTGGTGGTCCAATAGTGCAGGCTCCGAGGGTTGACTTCGCCAAGCTAAATAAGGATTATACTAGCCTTGGTGTGAAGCCGTTTCACGGAACGGAGTCGGCCACGGATGTTCAAGATTGGTTGGATAGTTGCGAACGTATCTTCGAGGATTTGGGTATCGAGGATGCGATGAAGAGAAAGCTAGCGTCCCGTCAGCTGCAAGGGCGGGCAATAAATTGGTGGGATGCTATAAAGGCAGCCACTCCCGAAGATCAGATTACTTGGGAGCAGTTTAAGGCTCGCTTTAGCGAGAAGTTCATTCCAGCTGCTCAGAAGTCGGTGCTGTTTAAGAAATTCTTGGAGCTCAAGCAGAATGGCAGAGTTGTCTCGGAGTATATTGCTGAATTCGACACTCTGTCAAAGTACGGGTTGTCCCTTATTGATACTGCCGAGAAAAAGAATGAGAAATTCATAACTGGTTTGGATCAGTACTTGGGGGAAAGACTTATTAACCACATCGATGAGTCGTTTGAGTCGATTGTAGGGAAAGCATTGAGGTCAGAAAGTCTCTACCCTAAGCCGAAGACTGAGGTTGCATCCGCAGGTGAGCCAAAGCCACAAGCAAGTGGTGAAGGCAAAGGTGGTTCCCAGAATAAGAGAAAGCAGAATCAGACTAAGGATGGCCAGAAGAAAAAGAATAAGCAAGATGTTGAGTGCTTCAGCTGTGGTAAGAAGGGCCATTATGCTAGTAATTGTCGGGCCAAGCCAGCGGATAGGAAGTGCTTCAATTGTGGCCAATTGGGACATCACAAGGACAAGTGTCCGCAACCCCCTAAAGAAAAGCAAATGGTGAAAGCATACGCTCTTAATGCTATTCCTTCTTCGTCGAATGCCCCAACTGCGGCGGAGAAGGGAAAGAATGTCGTCATTCAAGGTATGCTTTCTGTTTACGATGTTCCTATTAGAATTTTGTTTGATACCGGAGCTTCCAGTTCTTTCATATCTAGTGACCTGGTAGATAGGTTGGGATTGGAGCCCGAGATTGTTGATAGACCTTTAGTAGTGACGAACCCGATTGGTGGTTCTACTAGCCTTAGCATGATTTGTCGTAATGTGGTCTTATCGAGTCATGGATGCATGTTTGTTTGTGATTGCTTTGTTTTGGGCTTTACTGGGTTTGGCATTATTTTGGGAGTAGATTGGCTCCGAACATACGGGGTGGCGGTAGACTGTGAGGGCTTTTTGGTGACAGCTAGAGCGGATGATGGGCGGAGGATAGTGTTTGGTGGTCTACCCAGTGAGGGGGTATTGGCTAGTTTTCTAAACTCCCTTGACATTCCGCATAGTGAGTTGTCAGGTTTGCCCGTGGTTGGCCAGTATCCGGATGTTTTCGAAGAAGTGACCGGACTTCCACCACACCGAGAGATTGAGTTCCGTATTGATTTGGTAAAAGATGCCAGACCTATAGTGATGCCACTTCGTCGTATGGCACCAAGGGAGCAGCGAGAGCTCGAGGTGCAAGTCAGCGATCTTCTGAAGAAGGGATTTATCAGAAGGAGTGTTTCTAAATGGGGAGCACCAGTTGTGTTTGCTACCAAGGCGGATGGTTCCCTTCGTTTGTGTGTAGACTACCGCGAGTTGAATAAAGTGACGAGGAAGAACAAGTATCCTCTACCGCGGATAGATGATTTGTTCGATCAGTTGAGTAGCGCAAGAGTATTTTCTCAGTTGGATCTCGCGACAGGTTTTCATCATCATAGAGTGGAAGTTGAGAGTATAGCTAAAACGGCATTTCGGACGCCGTCTGGATTTTATGAGTGGTTGGTCATGCCATTCGGGCTGACTAATGCCCCAGCATATTTTGTGGATCTTATGAATAGAGTATTCAGAGATCAGTTGAATAGGTTTGTCCTTGTGTTCGTTGATGATATTTTGGTCTACTCGAGGACAGAGGAAGAACACAAGGAACATTTAATAATAGTGATGGAGGTGTTGAGAAAACACCAATTGAAAGCAAAGTTTTCTAAGTGTCACTTCTGGAAGAGGGAAGTGAGGTTCTTGGGCCATGTTTTATCAGAGAATGGGATTGCGGTGGACCCGGCGAAGGTGGCTACGGTACAGGATTGGCCTACGCCCAAGAATGCAACAGATGTAAGAAGTTTCTTGGGGTTAGCGGGATATTATCGTAAGTTTATCCAAGGTTTATCCAAGATAGCAGCACCATTGACCCAGTTGACTAAGAAAAATCAAGCTTTTGTCTGGGATGGTAGGTGCGAAAATGCATTCAAGAGTCTAAAGGACAAGTTGACAAGCGCACCAGTGTTAGTCATTCCTAAGGGGAACGAAGAGATAACGGTATACACGGATGCATGTGGTACCGGACTGGGTGCTGTATTGATGCAAGGAGGTAGGGTTGTTGCTTATGCAAGTCGGCAATTGAAACCGCACAAGAAAAGATACCCTACCCATGATTTAGAATTGGCAGCAATCGTATTCGCGTTAAAGATATGGAGACACTATCTCTTGGGAGAAAGATTTGAGCTATTTACAGATCATAAGTCGTTAAAGTATCTTTTCTCTCAGAAAGAATTGAATCTCCGTCAGCAGAGATGGTTAGAGTTCTTAGCTTCCTATGATTTTGACATCGCATATACACCGGGAAAGGCCAATGCGGTGGCTGATGCATTGAGTAGGAGACATGCCAGCCTAGGGCTATGTTTCTAGAATGGAAGCAACTGGAGTATATCGCGGGGTTTGATTTCAGACCAAAGTGCGAATTGGATCCAGAAATGTTAGCAAATTTGATGATCAGACCCACTTTGATTGAGCGGATCGGCTCTAGTCAGAGGGACGATCCTAACCTATTGGAAACCATCTCTAAGTTAGAGATGGGTATCGATGAGGAGATGAACAAATATGGGCTTGATCAAGATGGGTGGCTTAGAAAGAATGGAAAGCTCGTGGTACCCAATGTCAACGGATTGAGGGATGAAGTGCTTAGAGAGTGCCATCACTCAAAACTGACTATACACCCCGGTGGTAATAAGATGTATCGAGATATGAAGCAGACTTACTACTGGGAAGGGATGAAGAGAGACGTTGGGAAGTTTATATCCAGGTGCATGAATTGCCAGCTAGTTAAAGCCGAGCAAAAGAAACCTAGTGGGTTATTGCAACCCTTAGAAATTCCCGAATGGAAATGGGAGCAAGTCTCGATGGATTTCATCGATGGTTTACCAAGGACTAGATCGGGACATGATAGCATTTGGGTGATTGTGGACCGATTGACTAAGAGTGCAAGATTTATACCAGTCAAATCAACCAGAACGGCAGCTAAGTTAGCAAAATTGTATATGAAGTGGGTAGTGAGATTTCATGGAGTACCTAAAAGCATTGTGAGTGACCGAGACCCGTTGTTCACTAGTGGGTTTTGGAAGAGCTTACAAGAGGCTCTAGGGTCAGAGTTACATCTCAGTACCGCATATCATCCTCAGACCGACGGTCAGACGGAGAGGGTGAATCGTATTTTGGAAGATCTCTTGAGAGCATGTATATTGGATTTTGGTGGATCATAGGATGACCATTTGCATCTGGTAGAGTTTGCATATAATAATAGCTACCAATCCAGTATCGGTATGGCTCCGTTTGAAGCTTTGTACGGAAGACCATGCAACTCACCATCATGTTGGATAGAGACTGGCGAGAAGTTTATGCTTGGACCAGATGTGGTGAGGGAAACTTCAGATAAAATCAAGACCATTCAACAACGAATGAAGGCTGCCCAAGATAGGCAGAAGAGTTATGCTGATAAGAGGAGAAGAGACTTAAAGTTCTCCGTTGGCGACTTGGTGTTTGTCAAGATTTCTCCGTTGAAGAGCGTAATACGATTTGGCAGGAGAGGCAAGTTGGCACCAAGATTTGTTGGTCCATTCCCTGTTCTCGAACTAGTCGGGAATTTGGCATATAGAGTTGGCTTACCAGATAAAATGGCGGGAGTTCACAATGTATTTCATGTTTCCCAACTAAGGAAGTTCGTTCACGACCCAGATATGACTATTCCACCTGATCAGTTGGAGGACTTCGAAGTAGAACCCGAGGCGGTTGGGAACCGCAAGCCGGCCCGTATTGTCGAGCACGACATGAAGCAACTTCGAAGGAAGGCGGTGAAGCTAGTCAAGGTTCAGTGGGGCGAGGACGAGAATGATTGTACTTGGGACACAGAGGAGAACATTAGGAAGACTTATCCAGAACTCTTTGCCTGGTAAGATTTTGACTTCGATTTAGTTTTCCGCATGCTAGTATAGGCTTGGTTGTTTGTTTTGCATGTTTGATTGTTGTATGTGGTTGTTAGGCATGCGGGATTCTTTGTGTGTTTTAGGTTAAGGAATTTCGGGGACGAAATTTCTTAAGGGGGGGAGAGTGTAACGACCCGCATTCTACGCATCATAGGATCGTAGAATATTTATTTCATTCACATACGAAGTCGTATGGTCATGTAACTTTGGGAGACGACTATTGGGGTCATTTCCCATGTTCATGATTTTTCCCAATTTTTAAATGACCATTTAACCCCTAGTTAGCACTGTTTTGTCCATAACTTTTGACTGGAAAGGAATTTTGACCTGAAACAACTTCCATTGGCTCCGGATGATGGTTTCTCTTTCCGTAGAGTGGTCGCATTAGCCAAACGGACTCACCGTTTGGGAGATATGGCTGAAACAAGTTTCAGATGGTGAAAAACAGCTTAATTGGGCTTAACCGGGTGATTAGCAGCTAGGCCCAGAGGGGAATTTCAGGTTTAGAGGTATAGGAGGACTGATTAGGGTTAGGAAACCACTTTCATTTCAGTTTTGAGCCGCCACAAACCTTCTTGAGACCTTAGTAATGGCTTCCATCCTCTAAAACCATTCCTAAACACATTTTTAGTGAAGATTAAGCCTAAACTACATCAAAACAAGGCCAAATAGCAACAAAGCAAGGTTGGAGCTGCTGCTATACGTAGGAATTCGACCCAAACAGAGAGTATTTCAGATTTGGTGTTTTATTTTGTGGCCAAGGTGAGTGATAACATCGTTTTGACACTAATTACAGTTAATTAAGGGTAATTAGTGAAGATTAGCGAATTTATACACCAATAAATTCTGGAAAAATGTTTAGAAATTCTTAAATAATATTTTATGCCTCTGTTAGAAATTTGGTTCGATTTAGTTAAGTCTTATTAATTCTATGATTAGTCTTATTTAATCATGCTTAAGGGAAAAATAGGATTTTGGGTATCTTTGATCCATTTTGACATGTAAATTCATGGTTTTGGTGTTTGTGGTTGCTCTTACATGTTGCTATGACCCTATGGTATGTTTTATGATTGATTAGAATGGTTAAATTGGTCGAAAACGTCGTCGAATGGCGTAGAAAGCTCGCTGGAAAGTTGTAGAAATGTGCAGGTTCCGAACCGGTTCGGATCGGAGCAGGGGTCGGATCGGATTAGTGAACTGACCAAGGGAATCCGAACTGGATTGGGACTTGTCACTGGAGGAGGCTTAGCGAGAAGGAAGGTCGTTTACTTAGAGTTGGAGTGGACAAGGGGATCGGATCGGAAGAATAAGGGAGGCCAGATCGGATCGACTCAAGAATGGAAGACTACGACTAGAGTAAGGCGAAGGAGCAGATCAGATCGGAGTAGATGGAAAACGGGAGCGGATCGGATCGGAGTAGATGGAAAACGAGGGAGCTGATCGGAGAAAACTGGAAGGAAGACAGTAACCCGACCCGACCCGGAGGAGGACACCGACCCGACCCGAAGTGGAGTATCCGACCCGAACCGAGCTAGACGAGGACCACCGAACCGAACCGATCAGGAAGGTTACACCGAACCGAACCGAGCTAAATGAGGAGCACCGAACCGAACCGAGCTAAACGAGGAGCACCGAACCGAACCGTACGTGGGCTATTACTACTACGCGATGACTCTTCGGAAGACCCACTCCAATTCGATCAAAACCCGAGATGCAATGGAAGTCCAAATGAGAAGTTAGAGCTCAAGATTCAGATGGGAATCAATGAGTTTGCTTCATGGTTGGGCTTTGCTGTGGGAAGCGTGCCAAGGGGTTATCGACGTCTATAGCTTTGGACCACTATGGTAGGAGGTACGAAGGCGGATTCAGGGCCATTATGGCATCGGTAGAACCAAGGGCTACGACCAATGAAGTGGGTCATTGAAATGTTTGGTCATGACTCCAAGTGTTTGGCTTGGTCACAACAGGGTTTCTACAAGTCGGGATTTGTCGTTACCTCAATTTGTCTAGTGTTCCAATGTGGTAGATATCGTATGCTTTACGCACTGAGTGAGAGATGTGAGGATGGTTGATGTGGATGATTTGTTTGCTATCATTATGACATGCACACCCCACCCCCGTATTCTTTACACTATTTATTATGGCACCTTAGAGTATTGTACGGTATGTGGTACTAACTCTTTGGTTGCAGGTTCAGGTTCAGGTATGGTTTAGTATACCTGTTATTACTCTGTTTAGATGCTTATCGCTCATACCAGGCTTTATGTCTGACCCAGAGTTTTATGTCTCCTCTTATTACTCTGGGTGCTCACACGAGCAGACTAGAGACAGGTTAGCTGGTGATGCACGAGTAGATGATCCGGAGACGAGCAGGAGGCTTCCACGTAATACATATATATAGTATTCTCCTTGTGTTGTTGAAGATCACTGCTTGGGCATTGGTGGTGTATCTTCCACTTTGGCTTTCTTTTGTTTAGAGACAGTAGATTTTGAAAAGTTGTAATAAGCTGTATTTGGATTTCCGCTGCTTTGATGTTGATGTTGGTTTTAGTTATCAGCTTATGCACTGTCTCACCTGTTTTATGTCAGGTATATTATTATTATATTTTATCCCATGCGCTGTGAGACATTCTACAGGTTCTTTATATGTTCATTTCCTTCTTCCCTTTCCTTCTGACGACCCGTTCCGTGCTAACTGGACATGTGTACAGCGCACTTTTGGAGTAAATGTCGGTTGGTGCGGGGCGGGCCGTCACAGACCAAAAGAACACCCCCTAAATAGATTGTAAACTGTGGAATATTTATTAAACAAATGGGATATCATTGTATGAATGTATGTATCAACGTTTAAATGTTTAGTTCAAAAAAAGTTGGAGTCATATTTCATACAAAAAAAAGGTTGAATGAATGGTATTTTATTTTATTTCCGGCATATGGTGTTGGAAATGTTTTGTATGTAGTGAATTTATTTTAAAAAAAATTACAGCTACTGAGAATTTATTATTGAACCATTATTGCAATAGAGCCATTGAAAGTTATAACGGTAACATATATGAGTCATTATTGTGATTGAGCAGTTACACTAACACAACAGTCATATATTTATATGACTTTTTATCGAGTTGTTACAAAAACAAATATATTAAAATATTACTATGAATGATAATAAATTAAAATTTATTGACATTCATCATTTTTGAAACGTATACAATTTACATGTTATAAACTGTGGGTTTTTTACCGTTTCTTTTATTTATTATGGTATTAATTATGATCCAACTCTCCTCTCATTAACACAGCGAACGTTACATTTTTGTATTATGTATAAGAAATAAAACAGACAAAGCAAAATATAGAACAATCTTTCATCTTCCTCTCTCTTAAAAAAAAATCCCCTTATCTTCATTGAAAATTTTTCATTAGAAAAAATAAAACAAAAGAGCGGTACAGTTTTTTTTTTTTGAGTGCAAATCGGGATCAATTCGTTTGTGCAAGCTAAATGATATTGAAGAAGAGGCATTTATACTAGAGGCGGCGACGAAAGGTACGAGCTGCTTTGGACCATTGAGCAGATCGCTGAAACGTCTTCAAGAGAGCGACGTTGTTTGCAACTCAGCCGTTAGTTTTCCAACAAACTGAAGAAGTTCAGACTACTAATGGCTTCCGCTTCCTCTGTCACTGCAAACAACATCGAAGATGTTGCGCCTGCATCAATGTTCCAGATCCTACTTGTCACAGCTGCACCTTTCAGACTTGAAAGGTCTACACTTCAAACGCTGGCGACAAAAAATGAGTCCTTTCTGACTATGCGAAAAGTCGTCAGCACTTTATCAACCGAGAAACTGCAATATCCAGAGAAACCAAATGAAGCCGATGCAGATCAGATGGCGGTTTGGACAGAGAAATCGAAATAGTTGCAAACTTGGATTGAGCAGGACTACATGTGCAAGAACTTCATCCTAAATGGCCTCAGTGATAATCTGTACGACTATTACAATTCAAACAAATCGGCAAAGGAGATCATGGAGGCTCTGAAGAAGAAGTATGACAATAAAGAGGCAAGCGTAAAGAAGTATGCAGTTAACCGCTACCTCAAATATCAGATGGCGGATGACAGATCGGTAGAGCTGCAATCTCATGAGTTTCAGAAAATAGCTCATGTGATCATCTCCGAAGGTATGACTTTGGATGAACAATTTCATATTATTGTAATAATTGGAAAATTGCCCCTAAGATGAAAATATTTTAATAATGTGCTGAGGCACAAGACTAAGGAATTTTTCTTAGAGAGCTTGATCACTCGCCTTCGTACTGAGAAGGAGGCACACAAACAGGACCAGAAAGAGGAAATGCTAGTTGTCACAAACAACACTAAAAAGACCAAACCAGTTGTTTTGAAACCAAATGCGAATACATCCAAAAATCAAAATCATCGCAAAAAATAGAATTGGAACCCGTAAGAGAACCAAAAAGGACAGCAACAACCAGCCCAAAGAGCGAACCTGGAAGTTGTTTCTCTGTTACAACTTTAGAAAACCAGGTCATATAGCACGCAAGTGTCGGAACAGATCAGACCCTGCACCGCAAGCTAACCTGACTGAGCAGCCTTTAACGACTATGATTGTTGAGATTCACCTTGTTGGTGGATCAGAGGGTTGGTGGCTAGATACTGGTGCTTCTCGCCATGTCTGCTATGATCATGATACGTTTACTACATACATGGTTGTTGATGATCAAAAGGTGTTATTGTGAGATACTCACACCACTAAAGTTGCTGGGGTTGGAAATGTGGAAATCAAGTTTACCTTTGGAAAGATAGTGATTCTGAAAGACGTGATGCATACTTCAGAGATGAGAAAGAATCTGATTTCTAACTTTCTTCTAAATAAAGTTGTCTTTACTTAAGTTATAGGGGCTGATTTGTATACCTTAACTTATAAGGAAACTTTTGTGGGGAAAGGGCTATGCTTGTTAAGGTATGTTTAAGTTGAATGTTGAATCTAATAAAGTAACTAGTTCTGCTTATATGTTGTGTAATTTTAATATTTGTCACTTTAGATTATGTCATGTTAACAAACGAATAATTCATAACATGAGCACCTTAGATATGATTTCTAAAGTGTTAGAAACTGATTTTGATTAATGTGAATTATGTACTCATGTTAAATTTACAAAGAAACCTCATAAGTCTATTGATAGAGTATCTGAATCCCTAGATTTAATTCATTCTGATATATGTGAGCTTGATGGCACCTTAACTAGACACGGACATCGTTATTTTATCACTTTTACCGACGATTGTTCTGATTTCACATATGTATATCTCATGAAAAATAAAAGTGATGCATTTGATATGTTTAAGACGTTCAAAACTGAAATTGAAAATCAATCAAACAAGAAAATTAAAAAACTACGTAGTGATAGAGGAATAGAATATGAATCTATTTCTATCCTGGATTTCTATAAACTACATGGTATTATACATAAAAGAACTACACCTTATTCGCCTGAAATGAATGGTAAAGCTGAAAGAAAAAATAAGACCTTTACCGAATTAGTAGTTGCCATTTTATTAAATTCTGGTGCAGCAAAACATTGGTGGTAGGATACATTATTAATGATGTGTTATGTACTAAATAGAATCCCTAAATCAAAAAGAAAAAGTTCACATTTTGAAAGTCTGAAAAATTACAAACCCAATGTGTCCTATTTTAGAACTTGGGGATGCTTGGCATATGTTCGTATTCCAGACCCTAAGAGAGTAAAATTAGCAAGTAGATCATATGAATGTGTATTTATTGGTCATGCAGTTAATAGCAAAGCATACATATTTTATAACATAAACACACAAAATATAATTGAATCAAATGATGCTAACTTTTATGAAACAAAATTTCCTTTTAAATTAAGGAATTGTGGGGGCAAATCAAGTAATTTATTACCTGTAAGAACAGAACCTAATGAACATTCTGAAAATGAACCTAGAAGAAGTAAAAAAGCAAGAACCGCAAAAGATTTTGGTCCAAATTTTTGTGCTTTTACTATAGAGGAGGATCCCTTAAACCTTCAAGAGGCCTTATCTTCACTAGATGCCAATTTTTGGCAAGAGGCTAAGAATAATGAGATGGATTCCTTGGAATCCAATAAGACTTGGCATTTAGTTGATTTACCACCTGGTTTTAAATCTATAGGCTGTAAATGGGTGCTTAAAAAGAAATTAAAACCTGATGGCACTGTCGATAAATATAAAGATCGTCTAGTAGCTAAAGGTTTTAAGCAAATAGAAAATGTAGATTTCTTCAACAATTTTTTCACCTGTAACTAGAATTACAGGTATTAATCTCACTTGCTTCTATTCATAATTTAATAATACACCAAACGGATGTTAAAACCGCATTTCTAAACGGTGAATTAGACGAAGAAATTTGTATGGACCAGCCTGAAGGATTTGTAGTACATTGTTAAGAACATAAAGTATGCAAATTGGATAAATCATTATATGGTTTAAAACAAGCACTTAAACAATGACATGAAAATATTTATAACTTAATCATTTCACATGGTTTTAAAGTTAATGAAAGTGACAACTGCATTTATTACAAATCTGAGAATGATATTTTGTACTATTATATGTCTTTATGTAGATGACCACTCATTTTTAGGTCAAATATTCATGCCATTAACAATGTTAAATCTTTGCTAAGTGCCAACTTTAATACGAAAGATCTAGGTGAGGCGAGTGTAATCCCTGGTATTAAAATTACTAGGTCCGAAAAGGGACTTTCTTTGAATCAATCTCATTATATTGAGAAGATTCTAAAGAAATACAATTACTTTGACTGTAAACCAGCATGTACACCATATGATCCAGTGTGAAGCTATTTAAAAGCACTAGTGAAGGTGTAAGACAGTCTGACTATGCGAGCATCATTGGCAGCCTTCGGTATGCCACTGATTGTACTAGACCCGACATTGCCTATATCGTAGGATTATTATACAGGTTCACCGGTAGACTTAGTATAGAGCACTGGCATGCTATTGAGAGGTCATGAGATACCTAAAACGAATAATGACCCTTGGATTAGATTATGAAAAGTTTCCAGCTATACTAGAAGGATACTCCGATGCAAACTAGAATACTTTATCTGATGATTCAAAAGCAACCAGTGGCTATATATTTAGCATTGCTGGAGGAGTTGTTTCTTGGAAATCTAAGAAACAAACTATGGAGTTTGAGATGATAGCACTAGCCACAGCAAGTGAAGAAGCAGAGTACTTGAGAAATCTGCAAGTTGAGATTTCCTTATGGAAAAAACCAATACCAGTTGTGTTGATCCATTGCGATAGTACCGTGGCTATTGCAAAAATTTAGAACCGTTATTATAAAGATGACAGGTATGTCTTAAACACAATACTATTAGAGAGCTACTCTCTTCATGTACTGTTAGAGTTGATCACATACGCAGTGATGAAAATTTGGAAGATCCTTTGACGAAAGGACTGAGAGAAAGTCCTTAATACTTCTAAAACAATGAGACTATTGCCCTTAGATTGTTGAGCCACACATAATGGTAACCCGACCTAATGACTGGAGATCCCAAGAACTAGGTTCAATGGGTAGAAACAAGTTGTGTAGTGATAGCAATTGAACATGCAATTAAGAAGCGTGTATTCCTGAAGTGATTAGAGGATGATTTAATAAAAACTCTTAATGTGATCTATACTCTATTTGGAGTGGAGTACCTACTTTCAGTAGTGCTCTTGATAGACTCACTTATGTGAATGTGGAAATGTGGTCATTTCATATGAAGTTTTGGGCAAAACTTCTAGAGCGTTCACTAAACTGGGATAGACGTGCATGGCCATTAATGCACCGGCTTATTTAATTGCACCATAGAAATAGTTTTGTGTGGTCTGATGTCAGGAATAGAATTCAAGACCACGTGTCGCTCTACTAAAACTGAATTTTATCCACTATGCAAAGGTTCAAGTCAGAAGACACCTTTGCATATGCACAATCTTATAATTTTAGAAACTGCTCGAAAAATATATATTTTAAAAAATTCAAGTGGGGGATTGTTGAAAACGTTTTGTATATGTAGTGAATTTATTTAAAAAAAAATACAGTTACTAAGAAATTATTATTGAGCCATTATTGCAATAGAGCCGTTGAAAGTTATAACGGTAATATACATATATATATATGTATGTATATATATATATATATATATGATTCATTATTATGATTGAGCAGTTACACTAGCACAACGATCATATATTTATGTGACTTTCTATCGAGCTGTTACAAAAAAATGCTATTAAAATATTTTTATGAATGATAATAAATTAAAACTTATTAACATTCATCACTTTTGAAACGTATACAATTTACATGATATAAATTGCAGTTTCTTGACCGTTTCTTTTATTTATTATGGTATTAATTGTGCTCCAACTTTCCTCCCAGTAACATAGTGAACGTTACATTTTTGCAATCTGGCTATATAAGAAATAAAGTAGACAAAGCAAAATATAGAACAATCTTTCTTCTTCAAAAAAAAACATCCTTATCTTCATTGAGAAATTTTCATTAAAAAAGAAAAGAGCGGCACAGTTTTTTTATTTAAGTGTAAATAAGGCTCAATTCGTTTGTGCAAGTGAATTGATATTGAAGAAGAGGCTGTTTTATCCTAGAGGCAGCAGCGAAAGGTACAAACTGCTTTGCACCATTGAGCATATCGCCGAAATGTCTTCAAGAGAGCGATGTTGTCCGCGACTCAGCCATTAATTTTCCAACATATGGAGCATTGGAATATGGCTAAAGCAGCACTGCTTAGGCAAATTTTCAAACCAACAAGAAATAGGTTTGCATTAGCTATGAACACTAGAAATAGGTTTGCATTATTATGTTTCTAATGCACTCTAATCGATTCAAGTAGAATTTAAAATAGTTCAACGATAAACCAACAATTTCATGTTTTCCCTTAATGGAATATTTTGCATCATATTTGCGGTTATACAATTTTTGCCCACTATATTGTTGATAATTTCACTCTTTTGCAATAAATGAAGTACACCTAAACAAGTTGAGATTACTTCAAGTCAAAAACACGAAGATACAGAAGTTAAAAAGGGAAGCAAATTTCTAACAATGAAAGGTTTTCAAAGACAATAAGCTCATTTTTATAAATGCAATGGAGATATACATCTATTATTAACTCATGTTGTAACACCTAGCTTTAGCAAAGAATATGAAATTCATGTCCACGCTTCTATTCATGACTTCATATTTTCTTTGACATGTACTTTGACATGTTTGTTGTCTATTATATTGAGCTAAATGGGTAAGGTTTGCTCTATTTTTTTTTAATATAATTAGTTTTATATATTTTTTCTCATATTTCAATATTCATTTTTATAATTTTCATACAACTGGAAGCATTGTTCATTTATTTCAATTTGAATAATTCCCCTTTAATTATGCATTTTTTAATTACTACCACCATGCTTAGATCCACAGTTTAAAAGATCGATAAATCTGTTAATAGACTTCGTTTTTAGTACTTATACTTAGGTACATGATTATATAGGATTTTAGTTTTTTCCCTCACTACTTATACTTCGGTTATCTTGAATTTTCATTGATGGAGGTATTTTGAATAATTATTTGAAGGGTTGAAGCCTGGACCATGTGTCAAATTGGAAGGGGAGGAAATGCGAAGGTCATTGAAGTTGTACATACTACAGTGGCTATATTATTATTAATACATTTGCTCTTTCGGCTAATTAACGTGTTACTTGCTGGGAGATATTCTAGGCCATTATTTAATTGTTTCTTCTTTAACTATTTAATGCCAAGGTCATTCAATTTGGATAGCCTATCTACACAAACAATAAAATGATATTGGTTTCGTAAACAGAATCTGTAATACCCCGTACTTCAACTACACTAAAGAGGATAAATTAAAGAATAATTAATTTAATATTAAGAATTAAGGGAAACGGACTATGTAATTGCGGCCGTCTCAAAATTCTGGTCAAGATAGACACCTGGTTTGCATAAAACGGATAATGTACGAAGAAGATATGGACGGTAGAAGTTTGGCGAAAAGAGCAGGAATTCCCGGTGCAGTTGACAAGTGCGCCAATGTGTTTTTCCATTGGCGCATTTGTAAAGTGCGCCCATGTATGTTTTTGGGCACCCGGACCCAAGTAGATGTCGACCCATGGCCCGATTCACCCTAGGGCTGAGGTGGCATTCAAATTCTGGAGGCTAGCAGCTGTAAATATATCTTCATTTCTCTTGTTTTCTCATATGAAAAACAATGGAGGCCAGATGCTGTCAGTGCTTGAATTGAATCTAACATTTTCTTCTTCTACAAATCAAGTGCCTAAGTATAGATTTGAGATTCAAATTTCAGTTTTCTCCTTCTATTCTCATAGATCCGATCCTTGTGAGTATAGTTACTTTTAGGTTTAAATGATTAAAAGTAAACATGTTATGACTATGATTTGGATATATACATGTGATTAAATCATCTTGGATTTATCATATTTTGTGAATCTAAAATATTCTATGGCTTGGATCTCAATATTTACCATATTAAATCTATTGTAAATTTTGAATCTATGACATCCTTGGATCTTAACTTGTACTATGCTAGATCTACTTCTATAGATCTAATTCATTTGTGATGTCATATTTGGGATATTAACTTGTACTACGCTAGATCTACTTCTATAGATCTAAACTCACATGTGATGTCATATTTGGGATCTTAACTTGTACTATGCTCGATCTACTTCTATAGATCTAAACTCACCTGTGATGTTATATTTGGGATCTTAACTTGTATTAAGCTAGATCAACCTCTATAGATCTAATTCACTCGCAATGACATGTTTGGGATCTTAACTTGTACTATGTTAGATCTATTTTCTTTAGATCTAATCCTTTTGTGGTTAATTCATCATGTCACATATGTGGATCTTCCTTTTCTCTAAGTTTGTAATTATCAGCATATGGACAATTGAGCCTTTGTTTAGATCTAGTTCTATCATTACCCTTTTTACTAAATCTGTTTTTATGTCCACCTTAATTATCTTATTATGATTAATTAAGATCTGTTATTATTGGACATATGAATTCTTTTTTGGATCTGTTCATCCTAAGTATTGGATCTAGTATTATCATTACCCTTTTTACTAGATCTGTTTTTATGTCCACCTTAATTATCATATTGTGATTAATTAAGATTTGTTATTATTGGACATATGAATTCTTATTTGCATCTGTTCATCCTAAGTATTGGATCTAGTTTTATCATTACCCTTTTTACTGGATCTGTTTTTATGTCCACCTTATTATGCCTATTACTAGTCTATGCTAGTATATATGTTTATATCACTTTTAGAATGATCACTATTGTCATTTTTCCCATCACCTTTTCCTTTTATTGTTCATGACTAGGCTATTTTCTAGCTTAGATGCCGCCAAATATATGTGAATATGTCAGTTAGGGAACGGGGAAAAATGTTGGAGTTGGCATAATTTAAATAAGGTTTATATGAATTGGACCTATAATTCAAAAAGGGAAAGTAGGGACATAATCACCTATAAAGACATAGGTAAGAATTGGATAAAAATGGAATGTTTAATAATTACAATTAGAAATTTTAATTGCACTTATGACACAAGGTTAGGTTGCATTAGTGGTGGAAGTCTGCCGGGACCCGATCGACATATCCAGCAGCCACTAATGTTAAATCTAATGTGGGAGGTCTAAGTGCGCAAATACGAGACGGGCTATGACACGAGGTTAGGCCTAACTTGTGGAATAAGACTGCCCGGACCCGACCGACATATCCAACATCCACAAGTTGTAGGCCTAATGTGGGAGGTCTTGCCCATTATAAACCATAAATGGACATGGTAATGAATTGGACTACTTAACCTAATATAATCCATAAGGATTGTATGATTATGAACTGAAGTTAGGGTTAAGTAAAATTGAATGGATAAGGGGTGGGTTAAGTAAATCTGAGGGGGTGGGTAATATTTACATATAGGCCCACAAACTTAGCCCGATAAGGTTATGTAATTAAAGACACCTAGTGGTAAGCATAACCAGTAGAAAGATTGGTGTTATATAAAATTAATGACACCTTTATGGTAAAATATAACCTATGGAAAACTTAGTGGGGGATACAAGACAAAGGGGGGGGGCTTATGTCATATTGTGGGGGACCCGTTTCAGTCAGTAACCCGGAGTGTGTATCAAGTAGAGAACTCCAAACTAAGTCGGAGAAGGGGTACGCTTACTGACTGATTATAAGAGATCCAAACGTGGAGGCGGTTTTGGCGGCGCATTCCAACAGGGTCATGTGCGTGCATGACTCCGCCTGCTCCGGAAGATAAGACGCTGTGACATCAGTAGATATGGTTGTGCACATCCGAGAAATGAAGGGTTTCCACTTTAGTTAATGATACACCCTACTGTGGGGCCAGCACAAGGTATCTACTGAGTAAGGAGCCAATCGTCTAGGGTAATAAATAGGGTACATCTAGTCCTGTCTGTTTCTGTGGGGTACCTGTGTTTCTGTTGGGGCTAACACCCGTTATTCCTGTTTAGGTACCGGCTAATTTTATTTGGGTTAAAACCCGTTACTTGAGTACACTTAAAACTACCATTATATTTCTGTTGGGATCATCCTGTTTCTGTTAAGCAGTTAGGGAGTATGTAATCCTGTTACGTACTTGGTTATACTAGTATTGTGCAGAGGAATCTTTAGAGAAGCGTATCACTGTATCATGTTTACTTTGTCACACCTTCCTTTTATGTAGTAATCTCTCTCTTATCCACTTTGTATGTCTGTCATGCTACTTTTATATCTTTACTTGCTAAAAGTAACTAGATTCGCTAGACTTTATGTCTAACCCTTTTTGTTTCCTCTTCTTTCTTCTGTCCCCCCTCCCCTACGTTCTCAGGGTTGGAACACTCAGGCTTAGTCAGGACTCGGTTATCATCTGCTAGGAGCTGCTTTCGAAGTATGGCTCAAGTTCTTATCTCTACTATGGCTTTGTCTCTATCTGGGGAATTATGTTTTCTTTTAAGTATTTATGTACTCTAATGGCTCAAGACAGAAGTTATATTATTGTAATAGTTTTTATGTAGTTTTTAAACTTATGGTATTTTGTACCACGATGCTATGATTTATGTTGAAATAAAAATTTAAATTCCGTTGTTGCATGCTTTTATATCTATCTTGTAATATTTATGTTCTGTTTACCTATAACGCTTTACGAAACTTAAAGCATTCCCTTTGTGAGTGACAATAACGGATGTGGAGTGTCACACTTGGTATCAGAGCTGAAGGTTACCAGATTGGATAAAGTTTTTGAAAACTCTTTTCAAAAAGGTTTTAGAAGAAAGCATTTTCAAAATAAAAATCTGTTTTGAAAAACATACTCCCAAAGCCATAGGAAATATCTCTCCATTCTTCACTTGATTCCTTTTTCTTTTTTTTAGGGGAACCAATCCTTCCCAATAAGGTGTCCCTATTGCGGCATGGTTCCGTAGGCATGTTAAAACTACGGCACATGTCGAAGGGAAATGAAGTACCTAACCTCCATCTGTAGCTACAGTAGTTTCACCTGTGGCTTACTTTCTCAAGCTTCGTAAGGATTTCCATGTGATGGAGGCAGCTTTCGAGAGACTAGTTAGCTTGTTACACAAATATGGTAAAAAGGAGAATAAGGGAGTTATGACTAAGAAGCACAACCAAAGGATGAGAAAAAATGATGGCCCGGGAAGGGAACATAGATAAAGTTCAAATAAGGTGAAAAGGAAAAAGTCAGGGTTGAGGAAACAAAAAATAAAAAGGTATGGCTCAAGAGAGGATGGCAACAACAAAAGAAAAAGGGAGGAAAGAATGAGAAGGTTAAGGGTAAGAGGAAGTGCCATAGTTGCGGGCGAGAGGGTCACTTGGCCCAGGACTGCAGGAAAAGGAAGAATGCTTGCTTCGTTTGAGAAGAGGTTGGACACTATTGTAGGGAGTGCCCAAGGAAGCAAGGGCAAGTCAAGGGACATGAACCTCTGGAGGGCAAGCGAATGCTCTCGTGGCTAGTGCACCAGATAGAGGTTGGAAAGTTTCCATGGAAGGTTTGATTTCTCTTTCCAATCTTGCTATAAGAACTCTTTTTGATTCTATCGCTTCACATTCGTTTATATCTAGTTCTGTAGTTGAATCTATGCACTTAAATACTAGTATGGTAGTGGATCTCGTTGTTGTCCCAAACCCCATAAGTGGTTCGGCTCATTAATCTTTGATTTGTCAGGGTTTGAGAATATCTATGATAGGCGTCGAGTTTGGATGCGATGCGTATGTGCTCGGTTTTATGGGCTATGGTTTGATTCTAGGGATGGATTGGTTAACCATATATGGTGCCATTCTAGATTGTGAGAGGAGGGTCATTAGACTTTTGACTTGCCATGGAAGGACCCTCGAGATTTCTTGTGACCCGCAAGGGTCTGTCATGCTTAGTGTCCCAGAGTCTCTTGATGCATCTATCGATGTGATGCGGTCGGTACCAGTAGTCCGTGAGTATCCTGATGTCTATGATGAGGTTCGGGGTTTACCCCCAAGGCGTGAGATCGATTTCCGCATATATTTGGTGGACAATGCAAAGCCAATTGCATTGCCCATGCGCCATATGGCTCCAAGAGAAAGAAAGGAGCTCAGCAAACAACAGGGGAGCTACTTGAGAAAGGTTTTTCTTTTGTGATGGGATGAAGAAAGATGTAGCAAAGTTTGTTTCTCAATGTCTGATTTGCCAGCAAGTCAAAGCTGAGCAAAGGAAGCCCGGTGGTTTACTTCATCCTTTAGAGGTCCTGCAGTGGAAGTGGGAGAGCGTATCCATGGATTTAATAGACGGTTTGCCTAGATCAACGAAGGGCAGCACCAACATTTGGGTGGTAGTAGATAGACTCACTAAGAGAGCTCACTTTATTCCAGTTAAGAGTAAGAGGACGACACCATGGTTGGCAGCAATTTATGTCCAAGAGATAGTTCGTCTTCATGGAGTACCTTCCAGCATCGTGAGCGATCGTGACCCTATCTTCACCAGTGAATTTTGGAGGAGCTTGCAAGAAGCATTTGGCATACAGTTGTGTTTGAGCATCGCTTATCATCCTTAGACCGATGGATAGACAGAGAGGGTGAAAAGAATTCCTGAAGATCTTTTAAGGCTGTGTATCATAGACTTCGGAGGGACTTGGGAAGAGCATCTTCCTTTAGTAGAGTTTGCCTATAACAACAGTTATCAAGCTAGCATTAGCATGGAACCCTTCGAAACATTATATGGATGACCCTGTAGACCACTGACTCGTTGTTGGGGATCTACAGAAAGACTTTTACTTGGATCGGAGGTTTAGAAGCTACACAAATGAGAAGTCAAGTTGGTGAAGGTCAGTGGGGAGACAAGCAAGAGGATGCGACTTGGGGAGACCGAAGACAAGATTTTTGCACTTTGTACCCTTTTCTTTTCAAGGGAATGTTCTTAACTTCTCTTTCAAAAGCTTTTATTCGTGCTTGCCTCTATCATCTGAGTATATCCTATCGATAGAATCTTCGACCTTTAGGAAGGAATCCTGTGATTGTAAACATGTGTTTGAGACATGTTATGTTTGATGCATGCAAGTGGATGCAAGTGGTTGCTCGTGGATGCATATACACACATTAGGCATTAGATCAGCTCAATCACTCTCATACTGCATATGGATGTGTGTGCATTTTCTTTCTTTAATGGATGAAAATGGATGTATCATCATATGGATGTTGCATTTGAACAGATGATTGTGCACACATATAGAACTTGCATGTTATAATAGGTTTATCTGCATACATGTTGGATTCATGGCACTAACATACATTGCATTACGGAGGTCGACTGAATCATTGGACCGCCTGATCTTTCGCATTAGTGTTGGGACATATACACACACCTTTGCATATGTTCATATAAGCATTAATAAACTTTAAGGACAATAGATTCTTGTGATTGGTGGATGAGTAGATGAACGATGGATGGTAGGATACATTCTTCTTAACTTGGAGATTTCGGGGACGAAATCCTTTGAGTAGGGGAAGAATGTAACACCTCGTATTTCAACTACACTAAAGAGGGTAAATTAAATAATAATTAATTTAATATTAAGAATTTAGGGAAATGGACTACGTCATTGCGTCCGTCTCGAAATTCTGGTTAAGATAGACACCTGGTTTGCGTAAAACGGTTAACGTATGAAGAAGTTATGGACGGTAGAAGTTTGGTGAAAAGAGTAGGAATTTACGGCGCACTTGACAAGTGCACCAATGTATTTTTGCACTGGCGCACATGTAAAATGCGCCCATGTATGTTTTTGGGCACCCGGACCCAAGTAGGTGTCGACCCGTGGCCCGATTCACCCTAGGGCTGAGGTGGCATTCGAATTCTGGAGGCTGGCAGCTATAAATATATCTTCATTTCTCTTGTTTTCTCATTTGAAAAACAATGGAGGCCAGATGTTGTCAGCGCTTGAACTGAATCTAACATTTTCTTCTTTTACAAATCAAGCGTCTTAAGTATAAATCTGAGATTCAAATTTCAGTTTTCTCCTTCTATTCTCATAGATCTGATACTTGTGAGTATCGTTACTTTTAGGTTTAAATGATTAAAAGTAAACATGTCATGACTATGATTTGGATATACACCTTGATTAAATCATCTTGGATTTATCATATTTTGTGAATCTAAAATATTCTATGGCTTGGATCTCAATATTTATCATATTAGATCTATTGTAAATTTTGAATCTATGACATCCATGGATCTTAACTTGTACTATGCTAGATCTACTTCTATAGATCTAATTCATTTGTGATGTCATATTTGGGATCTTAACTTGTACTATGCTAGATCTACTTCTATAGATCTAAACTCACCTGTAATGTCATATTTGGGATCTTAACTTGTGCTATGCTAGATCTACTTCTATAGATCTAAACTCACCTGTGATGTCATATTTGGGATCTTAACTTGTACTATGCTAGATATACTTCTATAGTTCAAATTCACTTGTGATGACATGTATGGGATCTTAACTTGTACTATGTTAGATCTATTTTCTTTAGATTTAATCCTTTTGTGGTTAATTCATCATATCACATATGCGGATCTTGACTTTTCTCTAAGTTTGTGATTATTAGTATACGGACAATTGAACCTTTGTTTAGATCTAGCTTTATCATTACACTTTTTACTAGATCTGCTTTTATGTCCACCTTAATTATCATATTTTGATTAATTAAGGTATGTTATTATTAAACATATGAATTCTTATTTGGATCTGTTCATCCTAAGTATTGGATCTAGTTCTATCATTACCCTTTTTACTAGATCTGTTTTTATGTCCACCTTAATTATCATATTGTGATTAATTAAGATTTGTTATTATTGGACATATGAATCCTTATTTGGATCTGTTCATCCTAAGTATTGGATCTAGTTTTATCATTACCCTTTTTACTAGATCTGTTTTTATGTCCACCTTATTATGCCTATTACTTGTTTATGCTAGTATATATGTTTATGTCACTTTTAGAAAGATCACTATTGTCATTTTTCCCATCACCTTTCTCACTTATTGTTCATGATTAGGCTATTTTCTAGCCTAGATGCCGCCAAATATATGCGAATACGTTAGTTAGGGAACGAGGGAAAAATGTTAGAGTTGACATAATTTAAATAAGGTTTATATGAATGGGACATATAATTCAAAAGGGGGAAGTAGGGACATAATCACCTATAAAGACATAGGTAAGAATTGGATAAAAATGGAATGTTTAATAATTACAATTAGAAATTGGAATTGCACTTATGACACGAGGTTAGGTTGCATTAGTGGTGGAAGTCTGCTCGGACCCGACCGGCATATCCAACAGCCACTAACGTTGAACCTAATGTGGGAGGTCTAAGTGCGCAAATACGAGACGGGCTACGACACGAGGTTAGGCCCAACTTGTGGAATAAGACTGCCTGGACCCGACCGGCATATCCAACATCCACAAGTTGTACGCCTAATGTGGGAGGTCTAGCCCATTATAAACCATAAATGGACATGGTAATGAATTGGAATACTTAACCTAATCTAATCCATAAGTATTGTATAATTATGAACTGAAGTTAGGGTTAAGTAAAATTAATTGGGCAGGGGGTGGGTTAAGTAAATCTGAGGGGGTAATATTTACTTATAGGCCCATAAACTTAGCTTGATAAGGTTATGTAATTAAAGACACCTAGTGGTAAGCATAACCGATAAAAAGATTGGGGTTATATAAAATTGAAGACACCTTTTGGGTAAAATATAACTTGTGGAAAACCTAGTGGGGGATACAAGACAAAGGGGAGAGCTTGTATTATATTGTGTGGGACCCGTTTCAGTCAATAACCTGGAGTATGTATCGAGTAGAGAACTCTGAACTAGGTCAGAGAAGGGGCACACTTACTGATTGATTGTAAGAGATCCAAATGTGGAGGCAGTGTTGGCGGCGCGTTCCAATGAGGTCATGTGCGTGCATGACTCCGCCTGCTCGGGAAGATAAGACACTGTGACATCAGTAGATATGGTTGTGCACATCCGGAAAATGAAGGGTTGCCACTTTAGGGAATGATACACCCTACTGTAGGGCCAGCACATGGTATCTACGGATTAGGGAGCCGATTGTCTAGAGTAGTAAGTAGGGTACATCTATTCCTATCTGTTTCTGTGGGGTACCTGTGTTTCTGTTGGGGATAACACCTGTTATTTCTGTTTAGGTACCAGCTAATTCTGTTTGGGTTAAAACTCGTTACTAGAGTACACCTAAAACTACCATTATATTTCTGTTGGGATCATCCTGTTTCTGTTAAGCAACTAGGGAGTATGTAATCACGTTACGTACTTGGTTATACTAGTATTGTGAAGAGGAATCTTTAGAGAAGCGTATCACTCTATCATGTTTACCTTGTCACACCTGCCTTTTATGTAGTAATCTCTCTCTTACCCACTTTATATGTCTGTCATGCTACTTTTATTTTTTTACTTGCTAAAAGTAACTAGATTCGCCAGACTTTATGTCTGGCCCTTTTTGTTTCCTCTTCTTTCTTCCGCCCCCCCCCTCCCCCAAAGTTCTTAGGAAGTATGGCTCAAGTTCTTATCTCTACTATGGCTTTGTCTCTTTCTGGGGAATTATGTTTTCTTTTAAGTATTTATGTACTTTGATGGCTCAAGACAGAAGTTATATTATTGTAATGTGTTTTATGTGGTTTTCAGACTTATGGTATTTTGTACCATGATGCTATGATTTATGTTGGAAATAAAAATTTAAATTTCGTCTTGTAATATTTATGTTCTGTTTACCTATAATGCTTCACGAAACTTAATGCATTCCCTTTGTGAGTGACATTAAGTGACGTGGGGTGTCACAGAATCCCTTATGCCACTAAGGTGACACGACTTGCATATGCAGTTTTGGGGCAGAAGCAAAGAGTGTTAGATGTACTCTTGAGTAGGTCACTTGCTACTGTGTTGCATGGATGAGTGTTGCAATAATCTATGGGATTACTTCTTTTGAGGTATAGGTTTTCAGGGTAGTCTACAGTATACTTGTAATGCTCAATAGGTCTTCTTGGGTGCCACTAGCAATTCAACACGAACTATATACACGATTTTGAAGTAGATGAAGAGAGGGGTTTCGTTGTTTCGATATCAAAATAGAGTAGGTCTTATACTCTTCCATGGTACAATCAAATGCAACCACATGATATACAAACCAACCTATTCTTAGGTGTTGACTTTCAGAGATGTACATAATGTAGTTATTTTTATTAATAGTTCACTTTGTTCGCTAATGATTTGGCACCAGTCTTAGTTATGGGTATTCGAATTTTGGTATTGGCATGGTAAGACCCCCACAAGGTCAATGGTACTGGATATGGCTCAAGGTTTATAACAACTAAGTAGTGATTTTGTTTATTTTGAACACTAGATGGGTATTATTGGACCATATTGGGTACCTTAGCGGAATCCATCCATCGGAGAAAATGGGTGTATCTGTACTATATGTATGTCTTCTCTTATAAGGATTGTGTGCAACTGTGCATTATTCATTAGTTTGTTATTATTGGTTATTGTAACTTTAGAATTTAATAATTATATTGACTTATCTATGTTATTATATTATTACCGAGTTGGATTTCGGTGATGCACAAGCCATTTAATATTTTTGTGCAGTCAAACGATGCCTTTTCTATTTCCTTCTTTCCATACCAGTTCTCCACTTCTTCGTAAAATCTTCCCCTCTCTAAATTTCCTTTATCCAATCAAAATTGAATTGCGTTTATGGATTATCGCTTAATCTCTTCCAGCCTCTCCATTTTCCCCTTCTTTCCAACCCTAAATACCAAAGTCCCCCTTTGATTTGTGCCCATCTCGCTCTGCTACCGTCATCCAATCCTTCTACCATTGTTGCCCAAATAGAGTCTAATTTAGGTACAAGGCCTTATTCTTCTAAGGCGTCCTCTGTTGTATGAAGCCAGATAGGGCCAAAACAACATGGAAATCGACAAGAGTACTTAGGCAATTTTCAGGCCTTTAACTTGGTTATTTTGGTTTTACAAAACTATTGCTAATTTTCTAAAATAATTTACATTATATATAGGATAAAACATTGAATTTTCACTGATGGAGGTATCTTGAATTGTTAGTTGAAGGGTTGAAGCCTAGACCATCTGCCAAATTAGAAGTGGGGGAAATGTCAAGATCATCGAAGTTGTACGTAATATGATAGCTGTATTATTATTAATACATTTGCTCCTTCCTTTAATTAACGTGTTAGTTGCTGAGAGGCATTCAAGGCCATTATTTAATTGTTGCTTCTTTAACTATTTAAGACCATTATTAAATTTCCTCATTCATTGTTGTTGCTACGAAATTGCACTTCAGTACATGTATGCAAACATAATATGAATTACCTTGGATTGTGTTATGTTTTGATATATTATTTGTTTGGATATATATATATATATTGTTAACGACATTTTTCGTCAACACTGGAAATAGGTCTAAGGAAACAGACCTAATAGAAAAATAGGATTGTTCAGCTCTCACTAGCTTGAGTTAGTTCACCGTTTTCTAGATATCAAGGTCTCAAGCCCGAAGATTATTATTTTTTCTTTCAAGGGGAGAGTATCACGCTTACAAGACTTAAGGATCAACAGTTCCCTTGGGATAAGGGTTTCATAAGCTCGTTACAAGTTAGGATGCTAAACAGCTTGTGGAAGGGTTACATAATGGTTTAAAGTTCAAGGACAAGGCTTGCGTGTGAAAATTTTACCGGGGGGTAGGGGAGGGGATGCATAAGGGTGTTAGAAAGTTAAGAGACTTGTAAAAGAGTATTTTAGTAATTCGGTGGCATAGAAGAACCACTTCAGAAGCATAATAAAGAACAATATAATATGCGGAAATATTAAGAACACACAATTTGTAGTGGTTCTGTTTGGATTGAACCTACGTCCACTTTAAGGGATTTGATGACTTTATTCATAGACGAGGTTACATAAGAAATCCCCAAATAGATTTACAAACTAGGGTTCACTCTCTTAGTTATGAGAGGGAGATTGTGGAATGAGGGAAAAGTCCCCCAAAATGAGAACCCTGGGGTCATATTCATTGGAAAATTAGGCCCCCTTATGTTGTGAGTCCATCAGAAGCCTCTTTCAGATGCTTCCAACGATGTAGATCTAGCTTGGAATGATGTAGATCTAGCTTCCAACGATGTAGATCTAGCTTCCAACGATGTAGATCTTTCAAATATGATATCACTCATAAGGGAGTTAGAAAGTTAAGAGACTTGTAAAAGGGTATTTTGGTAATTTGCTAGCATAGCAGAACGCCTTCAGAAGCATAATAAAGAACAATATAATATGCAGAAATATTAAGAACACACAATTTATAGTGGTTCGGTTTAGATTGAACTTACGTCCACTTTTAGGGCTTTGATGACTTTATTCATAGAGTAGGTTATATAGGAAATCCACAAATTGATTTACAAATTAGAGTTCGCTCTCTTGTAAATGAGAGGGAGATTGTGGAATGAGGAAAAAGTCCCCCTAAAATGAGATTCCTGGGGTCTTATTTATAGAAAAATTGGGTTCCCTTCTGTTGTGAGCCCAGCAGAAGCCTCTTTCGGATCCTAGACTAAGGCTTCAGCCACTCTTATTGCTCTTGGTTCCGACAGAAAGGTCTCGGCCGCCTTTTCTTTTTTTGAATGTCTTCATTGTCCTCGGAGTATCAATCTCGGGCTTCCAGGAGTGGTTCCACTGACATACCTTTTGGTAGGTCATCTCGAAATCCGAGAGCTTGACTTTGGTGGCTCTCGGTTTTTGGACCACTGGTCTTGCTCCATATCCGTATCTTACGGCTTTAGCTTTAGGTCTTCGTGATGTTTTTGGCCTTGAGCTTTGGATACTTACGTCCGGGATTGGCAATGAGCAAGTCATTCGGGTAGGTTTCTGAAGTAGCTTCCGGTTTTTCGGGGGGTGGGGGGGGGGTACTCCCGGTGCATTTCTTGCTGACTGCTAAAGTTGTCATTCAGTGATCATTAAGCCTAGGTCTCGGTTGATGGCTTCATGAAGATATCTTCATGTTTTAGTTTCTTGTCCTTGACGCCTTCATCTCCTTTATCTTCCTAGCAACCCTTGGTCCCAGTCTATGTGTCTTCCGACAACCTCTTATCATCTGCTTCCAGTATTATATGTAATGTTTTCCGGGATTGTTACTCTGCATCTCACAAAGTGTAGGTGTTGCCCTTCCGTAGCCTTCCTTTTTCATATCGGTTCTAAGCTTCCTCCTTTTCTGTCCTCTCGGAGTCTTTATTACTACTTCAACCTTCTGCCATCGGTGTTGAACCGATATTGTTGTGCTCTGATTCTTCCTGGCAGCCGGTATATGCTTTCGGTTTGTTGTCAGCTCTCGGATTCTGCTTCCGGTAGCTCCGTAGATCTTCCCTTTTCTTTATGATCCCAGTTTTGCTGTTTGGATCCCTTTTGTTCCTCCGGCTCTGATCCTTCCACTTTTATATATTTTTCCAATGCGAATTTCGGTGTTAACAGTTAGCCCCCTAGTATAAAGAAGCTTTTGTTCTTTAGGACAAATCTTGCGATTTTTGTATTGTCTTTTCTGTAATTTCAAGTTATGAAGCCTTAGGAATCTAGTTATGAATAATGCACAGGATCAAACATGTATCCATTGAACCAAATATTATGGGTAAATATGCCATGAGTTTAGAAAACTTCCTGTACGAAGTGTTGTGAGATCATAATCCTTATTGGAAGGCTTCAGATGGGAGGTCTGTAGTACCTTCCTGTGCTTTAACTTAAGAACCTTTATTTTGGAATAATAACGGTATATTCGAACTTCATATGTGAATATTGAAAAATAAATTTTAAATATTCATTTTGGAAATAGACATAAGCAATGCTTAACTAAACTTGGATGTTAGAATAATGCAGGCCTAAAGATTTATCTTCTGAAAATATTGTAAATCTAGAATGCTCATTTGGAAATACCAAGGAAAGAGGTTTAATGCTAAGACTTGAACTTATGCAACAAGAATTCAAAAGCTTGCATGTGATAGGAAAGTGAAAACTTATAAATAAAAAATCACATATAAGAAATTCACATCTACAATTAGTAGAAATCCTGGGACTCACACTCGGGTGAATGGAAACCAGAAATTATATAGAAACCCCGAGACTCACACTCGGGTAAGTAGAAATCACATGGAAATCACATTTGAAATTAGTAGAAACCCCAAGACTCATACTTGGGTAAATAAGAAATCAGAAATCATGTAGAAAGCCCGAGACTCACACTCGCGAAAACAGAAATTAAAAATCCTAGCAACCCCGAGACTCACACTTGGGTAAATTGAAATTAGAAATCATATAGAAACCCTAAGACTCACACATGGGTAAGCATGGATCAAAAATCGCATAGAAAACCCAAGAGTGACACTCAGGTAAATGAAGTCAGAAATCTTCTGGAAACCCCGAGACTCACACTCCGGTTAGTGGAAATAAAAAATAATATAGAAATCCCGAGACTCACACTCGGGTAAATAGAAAGTCAGAAATCATAGCAACCCCAATACACATGCTCAGGTAAATAGAAGGACAGACATCCTATCTGAAAATAATAGAAGCCCCAAGACTCACACTTGGGTAAATAGAATTCTGTATGGAAATCCCGAGACTCACACTCGGGTTAGCGGAATTCAGAAATCATGTATAAACCATGTACCAATTGGTAGTTACTGGAAAATGCCTTAAGCGAAATGTTTTAATAAGAGTATAAAGAAAGCATTAAAAGTTAACTAAAAGGCCATCTAATGAGAGCATCACAAATCATCCAATAATTACATATGTGTACAGTGTCAACTTATCCAAACATTATTGGAAGTGATCAAGCAACCATAAGTTATCTTGGGTTCTCGGAAGTTTACTCGGAGGAACCACACAAGTGAAAGAGTCATAAATATACCGAGGGATAACTTCTTAGACGCATATGCGAAGCACTGCTTTCGAAATAAGTTAATCTTGTCCTGAGTTAGTTAGTCGTTCGGTGGATGTTCCTCTCAGCTTTCTAGCCATTGGGTATCTAACGTATAGTCTTATTCCTAAACTATCGGATATGCAAATGAATGAATGCTCTCTAAGAGAGTGACACTGGTCCCTTTATATGGGAATACGTAGGAATTACTAACCCTACATAGGGGTACTATAATTTGTAGGGGGTGTTAGCCTCACTTAGGAGGCGACTCCACAAGGTGGAGATGTAACTTTGTTTGTTATCCCCACTTAGGAGGCGGCTCCATTAGGTGGAGATGTAACTTTGTGTCTTCTCTTCTTGGAAGCTTTATTTTTTGCTCCTCTTCTAGAGGTTTTGTTTGACGCTCCTCTTCTGGGAGGCTTTGTTTGTTGTTGCTTCACTCTCTGGAAGATTTATTTGGTGGTGCTTCTCTCCCCGGAAGCGATATTTGATGGTGCTTCTCTCTCGAAAGCTTTGTTTGATGGTGCTTCTCTCCCTGGAAGCTATATTTGATGGTGTTGTTGTATATAACGGTGTTGTATACACAATTATATGATTTTTGTTTGATGATAACAACCAAATATATATTATTTTAAATGTGTTTGTTGCTGTACTGTTTCATATATTTATCACAGACTGGAATATAATATTTATATTCAAATAAAATACGACTGTACAAAATTCCAAATATTCACACAATATTTTATTTGAATAGAATATTTTATTTCAAAATTTAAACAGTACAAATTTTATACTCCACTATTTGTACATCATTGGTATTCGTTTCAATACACTCAATTTAACATACAGTTTCTCTCTACATCACTCACGCTTGGTTATACTAACTCATATTCATATACAAACACTTGTACTGACATTCACTGACACTGTTCTTATTCTAAATTTTATATCTTCTGTCTTCACAGTCTTCACTGTCAGTCCAGTTTTCATAGCTCTATCGGTCCATCTCTGTCAGTCCAGTCTTCATGTTTACCTGTCACACATGAAACACACACAGTACACTGCAATAGAATAAAAAACTGAATACATGCAGATTTGAATTTTATTTTTAAATTTTTATTTGCCTCAGTTTTCTGGTGTGTTTCTCATCATTTTTCATGACTTGATCTGATTCATCTGTGTCTAGACAGACAGTTTGTATATGTACAGGGACAAGAAATTTTCTGATCGATTACAAATACACACGTGTATAATTATACACGTGTGCACTGCCTCGCCAATCAGCGAGCAACTGAGCAGTAGCCACGTGGACCATCTCGACTCAGTGCACAACAGTGAAATAAATGAGTCATAAGAAAATGTATGCAAACCAGCAAATGAATGGTCAAATAATAAAATTTTCAGATCAGGCCAAAACCGAAAATACAAAACATCATGGTGATCAAACTACAATAAATACAAAAGCAAAGTGGTCGAGCCAGTTTGATGTTCAAGTGAACACAAGTACTGGATTACAAGCATCTCAATGGTGCATAAACAATGGATCAAACATGTCAAAAGAGAGTGTAGCATGGCAATTTTTTTAAGTTTAAATATATGGTGCAACAGCAACAATGACAAGTCAGCAAGGGTTCAAGTGGCTAAACATAGTCAAGTTCAACCAAGTCAGGTTACTGGTCAAATAGAAAATTCAATTTCATAGCAGCATGCTGTTTCAGCAAACATGGTGAGTGAATAACATAGGTGGCGGATCAGGTTTTAAAGCAACAACATTTGGCCGAGCACAAGGCAAAGCAACTCAAAGTACAAGTGCATACACAACATCATAAGAGAACTTACATGAAGATGCAACACAATGAAGAAGTGAACAGCAATGATCAACACAGTTCAGCATGAATGTGAAACACAATGGTACAAGCAGTGAACAAGCACATGCACAAGGCAAACTAGATGGAGTAGGTTATACAGTGTGATGCAAACAAAGATGAATCAACATAGCAGCAGTTTTTTACAATGGACAAGTAGTCAACATGAATGGCTAAATCAGTGTACATATGGATGAAGCAATCACAAATAGAAAAATCAATGTAACCAGGTTCATGAATACATGGTGCATTTGTGTGATACAGCATGTACAAGGTGAACTGCACAAATTGGTCGAGAGTGGGATTCATTTGTAGAAAACATGAAATCAAAGAGAACATAAATGGCAACTTTTCAGGAATCAAGCAGGTGCATATATCAGATTATGACATGCTCAAATTAAGTCATGGAATCAACAATATGTTGTGAGCAATTAATCAATTCCAAGAATTCAGTGAATCATAACTAGCAAGTTATAAAGGAGGAATCTCAAATACATTTCAAAACAGGAAACCAGGGAAGCACATTTCATTTTTGGCAAGACAATCATTTTTCTTAATATTCATTTCAAGAATTTACAGTAAAGTTCTTGGCAGAAATCAACTTAAATTGGGCAAGAGCAATTAGTTTTTTTTTCTTGAAATCATACTCATTCGAAATGATTCTTTCCAGTTCCATATCAATCAGAAAATTCATTTTTGGCATTTTTTTTTGAGAGAGGAGAATAAGTTTTTTTTCTTCAGGAAATTGATTCAAGACAGATTTAAATCCATTCAAGGTTGGCAATATAATTCACGGCCATTCACAGTGCAAAAACAGATGGAAATCAAGTAACATTTCAAAAGAGAAAAGTGTAAAATTTCATTCAGGCCGTATGTCAAAAGAGGAAAACAATAAAATCAGATCGACGACATATATGGCGAAATCAGAGAAATTTATGGATTTGAAATCCTATTTAACACCAATACATCACTGGCATTTGATTATCGAAAACCCACAAATCAATTCAAGCAATTCAAAGCAATAATTTCCAGGAAAAACTCACTTGGTTTTCGGTCAAGGGCAAGAGAGAAAATTCCAAATCGAAACATCTGAGAGCAACAACGAATCAGAGCTTCAGAGAAGCAATTTCATCAAGCCGTCGATTTGATTTGGGACGAAGCAGGAGGAAACCCTAGAAAATTATTCAAGCCGCCGCCATTGTTATTTTTCAAGAGAAAGGGACGTGGAAATAAACAAGGGTGCATTGAAAATCAAGGGGGCCAGCCTATTTTTCATTTTGGCTAAGCTTGTTTCTTAAAAAGGGGATGACCCCTTATAATTTAAAATCCTAAAGGGTTTTTGAATTTGGGTTTAAATTTGTATTATTTTATTTTCTTTGTAAAAATCATCTGAGCAATATTCTAGTGTTTGTATAATCTAGGGGATTCAGTCAGGGTGTTGACTGACAGTTGACAGAGTCTGTAAAATCTGGGTTAGTGGTTACGGGGTCGTAAACAGGGAAATCTGATCGAGTGGATATCGGTCAGTCTAGGGTTTTGAGCGTAGGGTTAGGACAGGAGCAGGCGTTGCGAGTGTACATGGTCTTGTATGCGGGATCTGTTTATAAAAACTAGTAGAAACCTTAGGAATGCAGCAGTAGGCAGGGTTTTGCCGAAGCTGGGTATATTTGTGTGTGATTTATTTTTTGCACTTTTATTTCTGTTGCATTCTGTGATCTGTTAATTATTTTAATATCCTATCAGATTTTCAATTCAGTTAAAAACTGTGATAAACCCTATTCACATCCCCTCTAGGGTTAATCTAGATCCAACATTTGGTATCAGAGCAGGTTATTTCTTTAACTCTAGAGTCATGGGTTATTCTAGTTGTCAGTCCATAGAGAGTCAGTCCAGTCGCATTACATCTATTTTTAATGGTTCAGATTTTTCAAATTGGAAGTCAGAAATGGAATCCTTTTTAAAATATGTTAATTTTAAATGTTGGGATGTTGTTATTAATGGTTATGATAAGGAAGATAAATGTTTTAATAATCATGCTACACATATCTTATATTCCCATATTGATGATGTTCAGTATGGCCTTATCTCCCATTGTTTAACTGCGCAGGAAATATGGAATACTCTCAATATGAGGTATGGAAAAATTGACAACAACAGCTCAAAACCCAAGAAGATCAACTTAGATTCAGATCTATGCTCGGAAGAATAAACAAATGAAAATTCAAGTAGATCAGACGATAGAGACTCAACAGACAATGAAACTGAAAGCTTCTCATATGAAGATTTGGTTTATATGTGTACTGATTTGACAAAAATCGTTGATAAACTCCATCGTAAAAATAAATCTTTAAAATCTAAAATCACAAGTTATTTAGCAAAATTAACTGTTTGGAATCATAAGTTACAAATGTCGTGAAATTAGAAAGATCTACTGTGAAAGTTGTTTGAATTTGAAAACTGACGTCGTTCATCTCAATAAAAATATTCAAAGGCTTAAAGAGGAAATTTTGATTTTAAAAGATAACGAGGTTGAGTTAAAAGATTCAAACAATTCTTTGCAAAAAGAATTTAATAATTTTAGGCCACCAAAAATTCCAAACATGAATTTGCTGAAAAATAAAGCTTGTTGAAAAGTGATTTGATTTTAAATGAGCTTGAAAAAAAGATTGAAAATTTCAAAAAAGTTGAATTTGAAAAACAAATTAATTTTGAATCTGAGATTCTTGAATCCAAGACCAAAATCAAACTTCTTGAAAACGAAAATTTGATTTTGAAACAAAATGATACTGAAAGGAGGAAGATCAGCATTAATCATTGTTCAAATCTGGTAAAAGAAAATTCTGATCTTTCATCCAAAATTCAACGATTAGAATCAACTTTGGATAAATTTTCTAATGGGGAAAAATTGTTGAATATGCTGTTACAAAACAAGTTTTCTGTTGGAAATAAGCAAGGTCTTGGTTTTGGGAAAAATAAATATTTTGGAAAACGGAATTCAAACGATTTTAAAAATCCTTCAACCTTCTTTGAAAAGAATCGACTTGATAAAATGAACAGTGATAATTTCAAAGGATTTTTGAATCGAAAGAAAAATGTAAACTTGTTTAGAAACAACCCTGTTTGGACCTCAAAAAGAAACAAAATGAATTCGTCTAAATTCAAACAGATCTGGGTTCCTAAAGGCACCATGGTAAATTCGGATAGATTGTTATATAAACAAATCTGGGTACCAAAACAAATGAACATAACTGTGAGTGGTTTTACAAATTTTGTTAGACCACTCGATCCCTTAAATTGTTAGGTATCGGAGGAGGCTGAGGAACTGCTAAGCAAAAGAGATTTGGATTCAAGTTGCTCAATACTTCTGTAATCATTACAGTTCCTTATGCCAAGGCTGTTGAGTTAGAGATTTATTTACTCACGTCAATTTCAGGTATAACCTCTAAACTCATCTTTGTAAAAAAAAATTTGGTATTCCTTCTTCTACCCCTTCTTTTTCTGTTTTGTCTCTGTCATCTCATTGTAACTTCTTCTGGGCTTCATTAACTTCAAATTGTAGAACTCATATTTTCTGGAAAATTCGCTTTAGTTTAATAGAACTCTGATGTTCTTAATCATTTCCAGATCTTGAATTTTTTTTGTAAATATCTGCAATTGTTTTGAAGTTCATTTTCTGTTCTCTGAATTCCTAACAGTGTTGACATATTCTTATTATATCTTGAACACTGTTAATATGAATTCTAAATTTTTTGAAGATCTGAAAAACAATTGAAATTTCACATAAATTTGCTGTTTTGAGTTCCTTCTAATTCATTTTAGAAAAGCTTGAAATAATATACTCATTACAACACACTGCTACTTCTCAGTTGTGATAATTTCATTGATTTTCAGATTTGCTTGGAAATGTTAAATTGTCTTGAATCTCAGTGATACATCTTAAAATCCTTTTTATATTCATGATCAGTATGGTTGAAATTTGTTTATTTGAAATCATCTGAAATTTTCACACACCTCATAAATTTAAAATTATCAACCGTGTGTAAATAATTCATTATATCTCAAACTTAACATTGATTCAAGTGATTTCAAATATTTTTTTTAATTTTTTTTTCACGAATACCCCTCAAACTTGATGTATATGATCTGAAATTACTCTTGTACTTATCAAAAATTCTTGTGAAAAATTCTTTGAAAATCCGGTCTTAAATCTCTTTGATTTTCATGATGATTTGATTGAATACTAGTTTGTTTAAAATAATTTGAAATTATTGATTTATTGAATCTCACACATATCTTGTATCAAAAACTTAATCTGGTGTGATTGATTCATTGAATCTTAAGATCTTCATATTTTCTCAAATGACTTCAAATAAACTGTATTGTTAATCTTGAATCATCTTATGTGATCGTCACCGTGATAAGTATGATTTGAAAATATTTTCTGTGCTGCTCTGATACTGATTTGAGAAATGTTTGTTGTGAAATCATCTGCTGCTCTGATTAAAAGAAATTGATTTGTAAATATTTTTGAGGACTGCTTGATTTGGTATCAAAGGTTTACCATGCTCTGATAAATGGAATATGTGTGCTTGAGTTGCTTGCTTTGTAATTAATTTTTTTTTGCTGACTAAGATACCCTTATTTAGCCACCAGTGTCATTTTAAAAAAATCCTCATTAATAGAGACACCAATTGGTATCAGATGTGCAGTTTTTTTTTGTCTTGCTGTATATTTTTTTTTAATCCCTCTTGTGTTGTATAGATCTTTTCAATTTCCTCTTGTAATTGATTTTCATTTTTAAAATTATTTATTGATTATTCATTCAGAAATTGAAATCAATATCCAAATTGAACTGTATTTATAATTCATCAAAATTATTATCAGTTTTTGAAATTGTGATGAATTGTGACTGCAGTATATTTCACAATAAGAGGAGACTTTATTTAAAATTTTCATGATGGTTGAACATTTATTATAATATCTTTGAATTGGAAATTATTTCACGATCTTCTCCTTTATCTATCATCTTTCTGCCATCCATGATAATTTTATATTAATGTGGAGAGTTAATATGTTTTTAAAATCCTTTTGAATAAACAGTGGAAATATTTGTGATAGAAATGGGACTATGTTATTATTCAGAATAAGTGATAATTGAAAGTTTTCAATGATCCTGATACAATCGAGCATATTTCGTAATATAATTAATTTAGAAATTTATTTCATAGTCCATCTCTGTACCTACCCCATTTTCTATCATTCATATATTGGTTTTTTATACTGAGAAGTTTAATTTTTTTCTTTTAAATGCTGAAAATAATAAGTATAATTAATATATAAGTGTGTGTCTCTAACCTCATTTAAAAATCCAAGCTTTGGTCATGCATGGTTATGAGACAACTTATAATTTAAGCTGCGACTGACCTCATTTAAAAATCCAAGCTCTGGTTATGTGTGGTCAGTGTGCTCTTAAATAAAATAAAAAGGAAAAGGAAATATTGTGCTATAAATTGAAATTAATCTGAAATTCTCCATGGTGTATAAGAACCAACCTATCAATCCATCTTTCTAATCTGTGAAGTGTGTTAATATTTTATGACGTATTATGATTTGTTGTTTGATAGCTACTAGGATTTGAGAGTATTTATTTTTGTCACTTAAATTGAATTATTAATTATAGTCCAAAATCCATCACTGTTTTTTGAACCTCATTTTTATAAAAAAATATTTGGAACTCATTTTTTAACTCTCCCTATTTTATATAAAATTCATTGTAAATCTGTCATTCTCTAAAATGTGAAATATGCCACCTGTTCTAAGAATATTATGATTTTTGTTTGACTGATTGAGATTTATGATGACCGTTCTTCCTCTTATGCTGAAATTATATTATTTAGTCATTTTTCATCTATATTTTAAATTACGAATCCTTTTGATGATAACAAAAGGGGGAGAATGGGTTGAGATTTTGATTTATGAGTGAATATTTTATAAATTTTATTAATTTTGAAAATTTATTATTATTCATATCATTCATTTCACTCATGCACAATAATAGGCGGAGTTGTCTTTTGAAGGGGGAGCTTTCAAATAGGGGGAGTTGTCTTTTGAAGGGGGAGCTTTCAAATAGGGGGAGTTATGTTCTTCTCTGTCAAACACATTTATTGTATTCAAAATCTTAATATTTGTTTGTCATCATCAAAAGGGGGAGATTATTGTATATAACGGTGTTGTATACACAATTATATGATTTTTGTTTGATGATAACAACCAAATATATATTATTTTAAATGTGTTTGTTGCTGTACTGTTTCATATATTTATCACAGACTGGAATATAATATTTATATACAAATAAAATACGACTGTACAAAATTCCAAATATTCACACAATATTTTATTTGAATAGAATATTTTATTTCAAAATTTAAACAGTACAAATTTTATACTCTGCTATTTGTACATCACTGGTATTCTTTTCAATACACTCAATTTAACATACAGTTTCTTTCTACATCACTCACGCTTGGTTATACAGACTCACATTCATGTACAGACACTTGTACTGACATTCACTGACACTGTTCTTGTTCTAAATTTTCTATCTTCTGTCTTCACAGTCTTCACTGTCAGTCCAGTTTTCACAGCTCTGTCAGTCTAGTCTTCATGTTTACCTGTCACACATGTAACACACACACACACACACAATACACTGCAATAGTAATAAAAACTGAATACATGCAGATTTGAATTTTATTTTTAAAATTTTATTTGCCTCAGTTTTCGGGTGTGTTTCTCATCATTTTTCATGACTTGATTCACCTGTGTCTAGAAAGAAAGTTTGTATATATACAGGGACAGAAAATTTTCTGATCGACTGCAAATACACACGTGTATAATTATACACGTATGCACTGCCTCGCCAATCAGCGAGCAACTGAGCAGTAGCCATGTGGACCATCTCGACTCAGTGCACAACAGTGAAATAAAAGAGTCACAAGAAAATGTATGCAAACCAGCAATTGAATGGTCAAATAATAAAATTTTCAGATCAGGCCAAAACAGAAAATACAAAACATCATGGTGATCAAACTACAACAAATACAAAAGCAAAGTGGTCGAGCCAGTTTGATGTTCAAGTGAACACAAGTGTTGGATTACAAGCAGCTCAATGGTGTATAAACAATGGATCAAACATGTCAAAAGAGGGTGTAGCATAGCAATTTTTTTAAGTTTAAATATATGGTGCAACAACAACAATGACATGTCAGCAAGGGTTCAAGTGGCTAAACATAGTCAAGTTTAAACAAGTCAGGTTCATGGTCAAATGGAAGACTCAATTTCATAGCAGCATGCTGTTTCAGCAAACATGGTGATTGAATAGCATAGGTGGCAGATCAGGTTTTAAAGCAACAACATTTGGCCGAGTACAAGGCAAAGCAACTCAAAGTACAAGTGCATACACAACAGCATAAGAGAACTTACATGAAGATGCAACACAATGAAGAAGTGAACAGCAATGATCAACACAGTTCAGCATGAATGTGAAACACAATGGTACAAGCAGAGAACAAGCACATGCACAAGGCAAACTGGATGGGGAAGGTTATACAGTGTGATGCAAACAAAGATGAATCAACATAGCAGCAGTTTTTTTACAATGGACAAGTAGTCAACATGAATGGCTAAATCAGTGTACATATGGATGAAGCAATCACAAACAGCAAAATCAATGTAACCAGGTTCAGGAATACATGGTGCATTTGTGTGATACAGCATGTACAAGGTGAACTGCACAAATTGGTCGAGAGTGGGATTCATTTAAACATAAAATCAAAGAGAACATAAATGGAAACTTTTCAGGAATCAAGCAGGTGCATATATCAGATTATGACATGCTCAAATTAAGTCATGGAATCAACAATATGTTGTGAGCAATTAATCAATTCCAAGAATTCAGTGAATAATATCTGGTAAGTGATAAAGGAGGAATCTCAAATACATTTCAAAATAGGAAACCAGGGAAGCACATTTCATTTTTGGCAAGACAACCATTTTTCTTAATAATCATATCAAGAATTTACAGTAAAGTTCTTGGCATAAATCAACTTCAATTGGGCAAGAGCAATTAGTTTTTTTTTTTTTGAAATCATACTCATTCGAAATGATTCTTTCCAGTTCCGTATCAATCAGAAAATTCATTTCTGGCATTTTTGTTTAAGAGAGGAGAATAAGTTTTTTTTCTTCAGGAATTTGATTCAAGATAGATTTAGATCCTTTTAAGGTTGGCAAAATAATTCACGGCCATTCACAGTGAAAAAACAGACGGAAATCAAGTAACATTTCAAACGAGGAAAGTGTAAAATTTCATTTAGGTCGTATATCAAAAGAGGAAAACAATAAAATCAGATCGAAGACATATATGGCGAAATCAGAGAAATTTATGGATTTGAAATCCTATTTAACACCAATACATCACTGGCATTTGATTATCGAAAACCCACAAAACAATTCAAGCAATTCAAAGCAATAATTTCCAGGGAAAATGTAACACCCCGAATTTTCTATTAACACTAAAGTTGCTAAAATAATAATAAGTGTGTAGAAGAGGGGATGTATCTAATATGAATATAAAAATATTAATAAGTGTGTAAGAGAGGGGATGTATCTAATATGAATATAAAAATATTAATAAGTATGTAAGAGAGGGGATGTATCTATTATGAATATAAAAATATTAATAAGTGTGTAAGAGAGGGGATGTATCTAATATGTATATAAAAACAATAGTAAGTAAAGGGGGATGTATCTAATATGTACATTGTAGAAAAAATATATATATTTATGACATGAATAGAAGTTTATTAATATGCTGAGTGTTTGCTGAGTCCATCTTGTCTGAACGGCTGCGGTTATTTCTAGGTTAAATCTAATGCCCTAAATGAATTCTAAAATCTATAAATAAGTGGGTAGACCCTAGACCTAAATCACTTGTAAAATTAGAGAAGCTACCGTCATGCTGCTGCCATGGAGTTCAGCGTAGCCGTCACAAACTAAGAAGAGGAAGCCTAATCTACTACAACTAAATTCTACTCAACAAAACAAATCAAACCAAAGAACTCTCTCTCTAATTCTCTTCTTTTGTTGGTGAGTATGATGATTCTCACAAGACTATTACAAACTAATTTGACTCAGTTATGAATGGATCACAAGAAAGTGATGTGATTTGTAATTGTAAATTCTATATATTGTGGATCTCTTATTATGTTATTATGTTGTCATATGATTATATATGCTATGTCATGCTATGTCGTAAATTCTCTTATGTTATGTCGTGCTATGTTGAGAATCATGTCAAGCTATGTTATACTATCATACTATGCCATGTTATAAATCATGCTATATTATGTTGAAAAATCATGATGTTGTTGGATCATGCTTAAAGTTATGTTTTTTTTTCTTAATTTAAATGGATCTTGTTTATGGGAATTTGCCTATTAGGTTAGGTGTACCCATAAACTTGAAACTATAATTAAATAAAACTTGATTATGGGAATTTGCCTATTGAGTTAGGTGTACCCATATAAAACCATGTTGTTAAAAAAATTAGATGAGGTTGATTCACACATGTTCATATGTAAGTTTATGAAAATTGATTGAGATCATATTAGGTGAATTTTGAACAAGTTGACACCTTTAGATCCATGACATGTATAATCTATGCAAGTTGGACATATGCAAGTTTCACCCCTTATTATGATTCATTTGGTCACATATACATGTTGTTATTATGATAATCTCTTTTATGCTATGAGTTAGGCTATTCGAGTCTAACATATATTTTGCGAATAAACGTTCAAACGTGGGGTAGGGGTAATATTAGGAATTAATAAATTGGGTGCAATTTTGTAAGATGTTGCATACCATGAATGAATGTCCATAATTGAGTCAATTATGGACATTGTTAAAAATTGGAAGTAATTAATAATTCAAGTAGGGAATTATTAAAATTGGGGGAAAGTGGATTATTATTAATAATCAATGCTTAGGACACGAGGTTGGACCCGTTTGTGATGTAAACCTGCCCGGACCCGCCCGGCAAATCCAGTAGTCACAAATGTCGGCCCAATGTGAGAGATCCTAGGCCCAAACTAAAGCATAACAGTTGTAAAGACACGAGGTTAGACTCTTTTATGGTGTAAGACTGCCCGGACCCGCCCGGCAAATCCAGCTGCCATAAATGCCAGTCTAATGTGAGAGGTCTTTATGAGGTTATGGCCTTAATGAACTAAGAAATACTTAACCAGATAATCATGTAAGGTGGGACATGGGGGTTAAGTAGGTGCCTTGGGTGGCATGAGGAATCTGGTGGTTGCCTTTAGAGGCATTTGAAATACGATTAGACTTAACCAAACACACATGTAAATGAACATGACTAAGTGGGTTAAGTGGGATGGACTAATGGGGACAAGCTTAGGTGGAATGCTTGTGGTAAATAGTGGGGGCCCATTTCAACCAGTATCCCAAAACGTATCTTTGTGGGCTCGACCCAAGTCGAGGACGGGACACGCATACTGGGTTTGACTATAAGAGGCCAAAACAGGGAACGGTGGCAACGCAAGTCCAACGGGTTTCATATGCGTGTGTGGACCCGGGCTGGTAGGTAAGACGTTGTTGCATCGTGTAGGTATAAGCCGTGCATGTCCGTTGTATCAGGTTGCCACTTTAGGGGAGTGATACACCCCACTGTGGGGCTAGCACGGGTATCTACGAGTTAGGAAGCCGATCGAATAATGGGAAGTAGGGTACACCTAGTGGAGATAGGGGCAGGTGGCACCTATGTAGTCAGCTAGGGGTACGTAAAGCCATTGGGAAAGTTTCTAAGTGAAGCTAAGTGGGATGAATCTTTAGGGTGACTGGTGTGGTGCAGTATAGTGTTTATCCTTTAGTATTTAGGAGCGCCTATAACGTTGCCTTTAGCGATTGTCTATGTCCTTAATCTGCTCTTCATAGACATTTTCTTGTTTTCCAGCTTATGCCTTAGTCCAGTTATTTTGGTAATAGTATTGTAGAATTATCATATTCACCAGACTTTATGTCTGACCCCCTCTTTTCCATCCTTTTTCTCCCTTCAGGTCCGCAGGTTGGGCCAAGTTCTAGTGGAGTCTAGTTGGATCGCTTATCTTCTGGAAAGCTTGGACTGCTGAAGTAAAGTCCAGCTTGTTATCTTTCTTTTTAATGGCTATTCATGTAATGGGATTATGTACTTGTTTTATCAAGATAGATATTGTACTTGACATTGAATATGGTGTTATGATGTAATCAAACATGTTTTGACTTCTGCTACAATGAAATAAAGTTTTTTGAATTTCCAAGTACTATTTTATATCTGTCTTGTTGTAATTTTACTGTTCTATATTCACTTAAAACCTCCATGGAAGTTAATGCATTCCCTTTGTGAGTGACATTAGTGGACGTGGGGTGTTACACGTGGTATCAGAGCATAAGGTTACCAGAACAGATAAAAAAAAAATTTAGAAAAATATTTTTTTCTAAAGTATTTTTGGAAGAAGTGCTTTCAAAAAAAAAACATGTTATTTAAAGAGAGTTTTTATGAAAAACATAATCCCAAATAGCCACATCCTTATCTTTATCTTTTGAATTCTCCATTTTGAATCTTTCCTTTTTCGTTTCAGCATGGCTGAAGATCTTAATCTCCCAGGAGGTGTGACGATTCCAGGGTGGTTTAGGAGATACTTGGAGGCTAGGGCCACCACTGCAGGCCCAGCGGATACTCCTCCACCCCTAGTTGCACCCATTCCTCCTCCTCCTCCTCGTGTTGACACTTTTGCAAAGACGTGCAAGGAATTCAAGGCTATGGGAGGAAAAACTTTTCAAGGGACTGAGACGTTTGTGGAGGCCAGAGATTGGCTTAAGGAGACTGAGGAATTGTTGGATATCTTTGAAGTGGAAGATGGGAGGAAAGTCCGTTTAGCTGCTTGGTTAATGAAGGGAGAGGCCTCGTTTTGGTGGGAGGTCACTAACGGGGAACGTCCAGTTGATTCATGGGCGGATTTCAGACGAAGGTTTGAGGCAAAGTTTCTTTCAAGGGCAGAGGAGAACTTAAATATGGAAAAATTCCTGGCACTAAAGCAAGGGAGCTCATCAGTAAAGGAATATGTCAATAAATTTAATCAGTTAGCAAGGTTTGGCTTGGAGTTGGTGAACACGCCAGAGAAGAAAGCTTTGAGGTTCGTTAGAGGCTTGAATGAACCGTTGCAAGGGTTGGCTATGACCCACATCCCTATGGGAGCCACCTTTGAAAAGCTAGTAGAAATGGCACTTATGCATGAGGATAAGGCAGTTGAAAAGAAAGGGGATCAGAAGAAACCCCAACAGCAAAATAAGAAGGGTGGTAAAAACAATAATGGCAAAGGGAAGAAGAAATGCTTCAATTGTGGGACGCCTGGCCATCTCAGCAAAGATTGTAGAAAGAAAAAGAAGACTGGTTGTTTTCATTGTGGAGATGCGGGACATTTAGTGAAGGACTGTCCAAAGAAGGGGCAGAGGGCAGGGTCTACCTCGGGAGGACAGGTGCAGGCTCTTATGGCACCAGGGCAGGCAAGGGGGCAAGTTCAGGCTATTGCGGCCCCACCGCTGCAAGAAAGAGGTAGAACAATTTCTGTTGAAAGCTTAGTTTTTCTGTTTGATCATCCTGTCCGTACCTTATTCGATTCTGGCGCATCTCATTCGTTTATCTCTGCATCATTAGTTGAATCACTGCACTTGAACACCAGTTTAGTAGAGGATCCCTTGGTCGTTTCAAATCCAATTGGGGGTTCGGCTCATTTGACCATGATATGTTTGGATTTGAAAATCTCTATACTTAGCGTTGAATTTAGATGTGATGCTTATGTATTGGGCTTCACGGGCTATGGGCTAATTTTAGGAATGGATTGGTTGTCTAGAAATAGGGCCATTCTTGATTGTAAAAGGAGAGTAGTTAGGCTTGTGACTCGCCTTGGTAATGCTCTCGACATCTTTTGTAATCCCATAAATTCCGTTATGCTAAGTTATCTTGAATCGCTTGACGCGTCTGTAGAGAACCTGCGATCGGTAGAAGTGGTCCGGGAATATCCGGATGTGTTTGAGGAGGTGAAGGGCTTACCTCCAAAGCAGGAGATAGACTTTCGAATTTATCTTGTGGATAATGCTAAACCCGTATCTTTGCCAGTGCGCCACATGGCTCCTCGTGAAAGGAAGGAACTCAATAAGCAAGTAAAGGAGTTGCTTGAGAAGGGGTTCATAAGACGTAGTATATCGGAGTGGGGTGCTCCAGTAGTTTTTGCCACAAAGGCGGATGGGTCTCTTAGACTTTGTATGGACTATAGAGAACTAAACAAGCTTACTAAAAAGAACCGACACCCACTGCCGAGGATTGACGATCTCTTTGATCAGTTAGTTGGCGCCTCAGTGTTTTCGCAGTTGGACTTAGCCACTGGCTTTCATCAACTGAGAGTGGCTGAGGATAGTATAGATAAGACTGCTTTTAGGACTCCTGACGGATTCTATGAATGGCTAGTGATGCCCTTTGGTTTGACAAACGCCCCTGCATATTTTGTTGATTTGATGAGTAGGGTGTTTAGGGAATACCTTAACAAATTCGTGGTAGTCTTTGTGGATGACATCTTAGTCTTTTCTAAGAATAAAGAAGAGCACTCCCTACATCTTAGGGAAGTGTTGGAAACCCTTCGAGCGCATAACCTTAAGGCAAAATTTTCTAAGTGTCACTTCTGGAGGAAGGAAGTACGGTTCTTAGGGCACGTGGTTTCCAAAGAAGGGATAGCAGTGGATCCCGCAAAGGTGGTGGCCATCCAAGATTGGAAGGTCCCTAAAAATGCAACCGAAGTAAGAAGTTTCTTGGGGTTGGCTGGCTATTATAGGAAGTTTATCAAAGACTTCGCAAAAATATCAGCTCCATTAACACGGTTAACGAAGAAGAACCTGGTTTTTACGTGGGACAAAGATTGCGATGATGCGTTCCAACGTTTAAAGAGAGCCTTAACTTCAGCCCCAGTCTTAGTGCTGCCAGACGGGAATAAACCGTTTACCATCTATACTGATGCTTGTGGGACGGGACTTGGCGCGGTCCTCATGCAAGAGGGAAGAGTAATAGCCTATGGTGGAAGGCAGTTGAGGGTTCATGAAAAGAATTACCCCACGCATGACTTAGAGCTAGCCGCAATTGTTTTCGCGCTTAAGTCTTGGCGTCACTATCTTCTTGGTGAGAAATTCGAACTGTTCACTGACCACAAATCATTAAAATACTTATTCTCTCAGAAGGATTTGAATTTAAGGCAGCAACGGTGGATGGAATTCTTAGCCTCCTACGATTTTGAAATAGCATATACCCCGGGCAAGGGTAACGTGGTGGCAGACGCCTTAAGTAGGAAAAGGTTGTCCTTGAGTCCCTTGTTTGTTGAACGACAAAGCTTAGAATTCATCTCTATGTTTGACTTTAGACCCTCCGTTGACTTAGTACCCGGTCTGTTAGCATCCTTGGAGGTTAGACCTACACTTCTAGGACGGGTTGGTGAGGCACAGCGAGACGACCCACAGTTGGTTGAGATGGTAGAAAAGCTCAAAGGGGGGGGGAGTCGTCAAGCCATCTTCGTAGGTATACCCTAGACGATAAGGGTTGGTTACGAAGGGATAATAGACTTTGTGTACCACAAGACGAAGACTTAAGGAAGGCCATTCTTGATGATGCTCATCGCTCAAAAATGACCATTCATCCCGGCGGGGATAAGATGTACAAAGATATGAAGCGGGTTTTCTTTTGGGCCGGTATGAAAAAGGATGTGGCCGAGTACGTCGCTAGATGCTTGGTGTGCCAACGAGTTAAAGCAGAACAAAAGAAACCCGGTGGGTTGCTTCACCCATTAGAAGTTCCACTATGGAAATGGGAAAGCATCTCAATGGATTTTGTGGATGGATTACCAAGATCAAGGAAGGGTAACACAGGGATTTGGGTTATAGTAGATAGACTTACTAAAAGCGCCCATTTTATTCCCGTGAAAAGTAAGAGGACTGCTCCGTGGTTGGCTTCTGTATACATTAAGGAGATAGTTCGTTTGCACGGTATTCCTTCTAGTATAGTAAGCGACCGTGACCCCATCTTTACTAGCGAATTTTGGAAGAGTTTACAAGAGGTGGTAGGGACTCAGCTATGTTTGAGCACCGCATATCATCCTCAGACAGACGGCCAGACCGAGAGGGTGAATCGCATTCTAGAGGATCTTTTAAGGCTTTGTATCCTAGACTTTGGGGGTACATGGGAAGAGCACCTTCCGTTAGTAGAATTCGCATATAATAATAGCTTTCAGTCTAGTATTGGCATGGCACCTTTCGAAGCTCTTTATGGAAGGCCTTGCCGTTCGCCTACATGTTGGTGGGAATCTACCGATAAAATCCTACTTGGGCCCGATATGGTTAGGGAAACCTCGGAGAAGATTGAGTTGATTCGAAGGAGGATGAAAGCAGCACAAGACAGGCAAAAATCGTATGCTGATAAGAGGAGGACAGATCTTGAGTTTGACATTGGGGACATGGTTTTTATCAAAGTATCTCCGTTACAGAATGTTGTTCGCTTTGGGTCCGTGGGGAAATTAGCACCAAGGTTTGTAGGGCCGTTTCCTGTAAAAAACAGGATTGGGAAGATGGCATATAGGGTGGAGTTGCCTGAGAAACTTAGTGGAGTACACGACGTATTCCATGTATCACATTTGAGGAAGTGTTTGCACAAGACCGCGGAGGTGGTAGAGCCGAGCTTGCTTAAAGAGGTGGAAATAGAGCGTGATGCAACAATTAGACGAGCTCCTACATGCATTCTTGGGTCAGAGATCAAAAAGTTGAGGAATCGAGAGGTCAGACTGGTTAAAGTGCAATGGGGAGATGATGAGAGCAACGCAACTTGGGAGACAGAAGAGAAGATGCGTTCGTTGTACCCTTTTCTTTTTGAGGGTATGTCTTTTAATTTCTCCTTTATCGCTTAGCTTATCTTATCTTATCTTTAGTATGTCCTCTCATTAGTATCTTTGACCTTTAGTTAGGATAATCCTATGGTTGAAACATGTGTTTGAGACATGTTATGTATGATGGATGCAAAATGGATGCAAGTGTTTGCTAGTGGTTGCTCGTGGATGCATATATACACACACTTTAGGCACTAGATCGGCTCAGTCACTTCATATTGCATATTGCATATATATGGATGTATTTAGTATAATGGATGTATAATGGTTGTACCATCATATGGATGCTGCATTCGGTTGAATGGGTGTGCACGCATATAGAAGTAGTATGTAAGCAATTAGGATCTTTTGCATACATAATGGATTCATGACACTTACATAATTTGCATTAAGGAGGTCAACTGAATCAGTAGACCGCCTGATTTCGCATTAGGTAAGGACATGTACACACACTTGCATATGATCATAAAGCATTAGAAGTCTTTTAAGGACAATGGATGCCTGTGTATGATGGATGAGTAGATGGACGTTTGGATGGTAGGATATACATTCTTCCAGACTTGAAGATTTCGGGGACGAAATCCTAAAAGGAGGGGAGAATGTAACACCCCGAATTTTCTATTAACACTAAAGTTGCTAAAATAATAATAAGTGTGTAGAAGAGGGGATGTATCTAATATGAATATAAAAATATTAATAAGTGTGTAAGAGAGGGGATGTATCTAATATGAATATAAAAATATTAATAAGTATGTAAGAGAGGGGATGTATCTATTATGAATATAAAAATATTAATAAGTGTGTAAGAGAGGGGATGTATCTAATATGTATATAAAAACAATAGTAAGTAAAGGGGGATGTATCTAATATGTACATTGTAGAAAATATATATATATTTATGACATGAATAGAAGTTTATTAATATGCTGAGTGTTTGCTGAGTCACTTCTGACTCATTGCTGAGTCAACAAGATAAACCCCATCTTGTCTGAACGGCTGCGGTTATTTCTAGGTTAAATCTAATGGCCTAAATGAATTCTAAAATCTATAAATAAGTGGGTAGACCCTAGACCTAAATCACTTGTAAAATTAGAGAAGCTACCGTCATGCTGCTGCCATGGAGTTCAGCGTAGCCGTCACAAACTAAGAAGAGGAAGCCTAATCTACTACAACTAAATTCTACTCAACAAAACAAATCAAACCAAAGAACTCTCTCTCTAATTCTCTTCTTTTGTTGGTGAGTATGATGATTCTCACAAGACTATTACAAACTAATTTGACTCAGTTATGAATGGATCACAAGAAAGTGATGTGATTTGTAATTGTAAATTCTATATATTGTGGATCTCTTATTATGTTATTATGTTGTCGTATGATTATATATGCTATGTCATGCTATGTCGTAAATTCTCTTATGTTATGTCGTGCTATGTTGAGAATCATGTCAAGCTATGTTATACTATCATACTATGCCATGTTATAAATCATGCTATATTATGTTGAAAAATCATGATGTTGTTGGATCATGCTTAAAGTTATGTTTTTTTTTCTTAATTTAAATGGATCTTGTTTATGGGAATTTGCCTATTAGGTTAGGTGTACCCATAAACTTGAAACTATAATTAAATAAAACTTGATTATGGGAATTTGCCTATTGAGTTAGGTGTACCCATATAAAACCATGTTGTTAAAAAAATTAGATGAGGTTGATTCACACATGTTCATATGTAAGTTTATGAAAATTGATTGAGATCATATTAGGTGAATTTTGAACAAGTTGACACCTTTAGATCCATGACATGTATAATCTATGCAAGTTGGACATATGCAAGTTTCACCCCTTATTATGATTCATTTGGTCACATATACATGTTGTTATTATGATAATCTCTTTTATGCTATGAGTTAGGCTATTCGAGTCTAACATATATTTTACGAATAAACGTTCAAACGTGGGGTAGGGGTAATATTAGGAATTAATAAATTGGGTGCAATTTTGTAAGATGTTGCATACCATGAATGAATGTCCATAATTGAGTCAATTATGGACATTGTTAAAAATTGGAAGTAATTAATAATTCAAGTAGGGAATTATTAAAATTGGGGGAAAGTGGATTATTATTAATAATCAATGCTTAGGACACGAGGTTGGACCCGTTTGTGATGTAAACCTGCCCGGACCCGCCCGGCAAATCCAGTAGTCACAAATGTCGGCCCAATGTGAGAGGTCCTAGGCCCAAACTAAAGCATAACAGTTGTAAAGACACGAGGTTAGACTCTTTTATGGTGTAAGACTGCCCGGACCCGCCCGGCAAATCCAGCTGCCATAAATGCCAGTCTAATGTGAGAGGTCTTTATGAGGTTATGGCCTTAATGAACTAAGAAATACTTAACCAGATAATCATGTAAGGTGGGACATGGGGGTTAAGTAGGTGCCTTGGGTGGCATGAGGAATCTGGTGGTTGCCTTTAGAGGCATTTGAAATACGATTAGACTTAACCAAACACACATGTAAATGAACATGACTAAGTGGGTTAAGTGGGATGGACTAATGGGGACAAGCTTAGGTGGAATGCTTGTGGTAAATAGTGGGGGCCCATTTCAACCAGTATCCCAAAACGTATCTTTGTGGGCTCGACCCAAGTCGAGGACGGGACACGCATACTGGGTTTGACTATAAGAGGCCAAAACAGGGAACGGTGGCAACGCAAGTCCAACGGGTTTCATATGCGTGTGTGGACCCGGGCTGGTAGGTAAGACGTTGTTGCATCGTGTAGGTATAAGTCGTGCATGTCCGTTGTATCAGGTTGCCACTTTAGGGGAGTGATACACCCCACTGTGGGGCCAGCACGGGTATCTACGAGTTAGGGAGCCGATCGAATAATGGGAAGTAGGGTACACCTAGTGGAGATAGGGGCAGGCGGCACCTATGTAGTCAGCTAGGGGTACGTAAAGCCATTGGGAAAGTTTCTAAGTGAAGCTAAGTGGGATGAATCTTTAGGGTGACTGGTGTGGTGCAGTATAGTGTTTATCCTTTAGTATTTAGGAGCGCCTATAACGTTGCCTTTAGCGATTGTCTATGTCCTTAATCTGCTCTTCATAGACATTTTCTTGTTTTCCAGCTTATGCCTTAGTCCAGTTATTTTGGTAATAGTATTGTAGAATTATCATATTCACCAGACTTTATGTCTGACCCCCTCTTTTCCATCCTTTTTCTCCCTTCAGGTCCGCAGGTTGGGCCAAGTTCTAGTGGAGTCTAGTTGGATCGCTTATCTTCTGGAAAGCTTGGACTGCTGAAGTAAAGTCCAGCTTGTTATCTTTCTTTTTAATGGCTATTCATGTAATGGGATTATGTACTTGTTTTTTCAAGATAGATATTGTACTTGACATTGAATATGGTGTTATGATGTAATCAAACATGTTTTGACTTCTGCTACAATGAAATAAAGTTTTTTGAATTTCCAAGTACTATTTTATATCTGTCTTGTTGTAATTTTACTGTTCTATATTCACTTAAAACCTCCATGGAAGTTAATGCATTCCCTTTGTGAGTGACATTAGTGGACGTGGGGTGTTACAGAAAACTCACTTGGTTTTCGGTCAAGAGCAAGAGAGAAAATTCCAAATCGAAACATCTAAGAGCAACAGCGAATCGGAGCTTCAGAGAAGCAATTTCATTAAGCCATCGATTTGATTTGGGACGAAGCAGGAGGAAACTCTAGAAAATTTTTCAAGCCGCCGCCATTGTTATTTTCCAAGAGAAAGGGACGTGGAAATGAACAAGGGTGCATTGCAAATCAAGGGGGTTGACCTATTTTTCATTTTGGCTAAGCTTGTTTCTTAAAAAGGTGATGACCCCTTTTAATTTAAACTCCTAAAGGGTTTTTGAATTTGGTTTTAAATTTATATTGTTTTATTTGCTTTGTAAAAATCATCTGAACAGTTTTCTAGTGTCTGTATAATCTAAGGGAATCAGTCAGGGTGTTGACTGACAGTTGACATAGTCTATAAAATCTGGGTTACTGGTTATGGGGTCGTAAACAGGGAAATCTGATCGAGTGGATATCAGTTAGTCTAGGGTTTTGAGCGTAGGGTTAGGACAGGAGCAGGCGCTGCGACTGTACATGGTATTGTATGCGGGATCTGTTTATAACACCTAGTAGAAACCTTAGAAATGCAGCAGTAGGCAGGGTTTTACCGAAGCTGGGAATATCTGTGTGTGATTTATTTTCTGCACTTTTATTTCTGCTGCATTCTGTGATCTGTTAATTATTTTAATATTCTGTCAGATTTTCAATTCAATTAAAAACTGTGACAAACTCTATTCACCCCCTCTAGGGTTAATCTAGGTCCAACAGGTGCTTCTTTCTCAGAATCTTTGTTTGATGGTGCTTCTCTCCCCAGAAGCTATATTTGATGGTGCTCTTCTAAGCTTTATTTGATGGTGCTTCTCTCCTCGGAAGCTATATTTGATGGTGCTTCTCTATCAGAAGCTTTGTTTGATTTGTCTTTTCTTTTAAAGGCTTTATTGGTTTGCCTTTTCTACCAAAGGCTTTGTTGATTCATCTTCATTAGAGGTGTGTTCCATACCCTTCATGGTGATTTTCAGATATATTAGTATAATTCATTCGACAAGAAATGTTTATGAAAATATTAGGACAAAGTAGATAAGATTAGAGCAATCTCATTTAAACCGGGCAACGATTTACATTTGGTCGTTTCTTCGTTGTTTATTCCTTTGGGCGACATCTATCAAGGCTTTCCATCGATCGATAACTTCGTTGTGCATTAAGTCGCGATTGCATTCTTAAGTGCTCCCAATTGAGCTTTCGTTCCCTTCCATAGGATGGGACATAAACGGAAATTGAGCATGATTTAAGTGCTCCTCATGAGCCCTTGTTGTATGCATAAGCTTGAACAGGGTTTGGTTTTTACCTATAATAGCACTTGAATTTACATTAATATTTGTTCGATGATAAGCAAGATATGAAGTGAAATAACTAATGAAAGTAAGTATTTGAGATAGAAGACTAATTGTTAAGTTCTCATTCTCATGTTACGTTGTCTCTGACCAGCTTCCCACTGGTTTTACTTCGAATTTCTCAAATAATCCTTCTTTTCTTTTTGGCTTGGTGCATCTTTATCAAATTCCAATAATGTCTGGTTTTGTGTCCTACTATCTTGTAATAAGAGAAATAAACTTCTCCTTTGCTTTATTTTGAAGAGCCTTTTGCAAGAGGATTGGAATCAGGCGTTCCCGCCTTCTGACTTTATTTCAAAGTTTTCCTTATGTCAAGCATTTCTTTCATGCGAATGAATTTGTCGGCTCTGGAATAAAAATCATCGAAGATTTCTCCTTCTCTTAAGGTAAGCTCTTTTAGAAAGGGGGATGGTACTAATAATACCGACTGCACAGCTATTAGTTTTCCTCTATATGTCGCCCTTTGTACTTTGAGCGACTCATTATAAAATCTCTTCAAATAACAGTTTAGCGACTCCTCTGGTCTTTGTCTAATTCTGGCTAGATCATAGATGTTGGTTGTTTGGTCTTTCTGCATGTGAAAATGTGTGCTAAAGGCAGTGGATAATGGTTTCCAAGTTGTGATGAAAGGGCCGCTATAATGTCTACGCCATATGCTAGCTTCTTTACGAAGGGTTGTCTGAAAGATCTTGCATTGAAGTGCTTCAAAAACGTCGTATGCATCCATATAACTTTCAAAGATAGTGAGATGTTCTTCTGGGTCTGTAGTCCCATCATATGTGAGCTGTGGTACTTCTATAACACGTGGAATTTCAACCATCATTATCCCTTTGGTGAAGGCGATTCTCAGCCACTTCTTGTCTTCTAGCAACTTTAGGCTTTTTCTTTCTTATGAACTGACCACTTCTCTTGATGTTGATTGTTTCCCTGCGAAAGCGGACTATCTTGTAGACTTGACGAAGGCTTAAATTGGTTATAAAGCTCTTGAGGTGGCATTATTTTTTATTCTGCCTTATAAGGTTCCACTTCAAGGGACCTTCGGACTAAGTCTTCTTCAATGGATTCTCTAGTTGCATCAATCTGCCTAGCCAAGTGTAGAATTCCCAATTCATTACTTTTTCTTTTTGTTAAGGTTTAAGATCCTCCTGTTTCTAGTTTTGCAGAGTTGATATTGTTTTCTAGGATGAATGACGTGTTGGACCCTTTTTCCCACTCCTTTCCGATTGAATCAGCCTTTAATTTATTTTCAGAGTATTTTGTTATGATGGAATGAGAAATAAGGTTAGAAGGTTGAAGATAAGGTCGAAAGTAGGAGAAATAAGGGTTAATCACAAGGGCGGAAGTATAGGTAATAAGGTGGGGGATTCAAGGTTAAAATATTCTTCAAATAGCTTAGATTAATGATGTTTTGAAGTAGTAACTTGGTATTCAGAAGCTCCTTGTTGAGACTCCTTCTATAATCTTGCTTCTTCAAAGCTTAGTCCAAACCGAGACGGAACAACACAGTTAGAAATGAGGCAATGCTATCCAAAGGGTTAAAGGTAGAAAAAGGGAACGGAGGTTCAAAGCCCTCCTTCTAGAGCCAAAATGTTAACGACATTATTCGTAAACACCAGAGAAAGGTCTTCATTGTCCTCGGAATATCAACCTCGGGCTTCCGGGAGTGGTTCCACTGACATACCTTTCGGTAGGTCGGTCTCGGAATCTGAGAGCTTGACTTTGATGGCTCACGGTTTTGGGACCACTGGTCTCGGTCCATATCCATATCTTCTGGCTTTAGCTTTAGGTCTTCGTGATGTTTTTGGTCTTGCGCTTTTGATACTTACGTCTTGGAGGCCATTACCCCTTCCGGGTTTGGCACTAAGCAAGTCATTGCAGAAGGCTTTTATTGCCAGAGGCTCTGATTCGCTTCCGGTAGGTTTCTGAAGTAGCTTCCGGTTATCCGAGGGGGTACTCCCGGTGTATTTCTTGTTGACTGCTAAAGTTTCCATTCGGTGATCATTAAACCTAGGTCTCGGTTGATGGCTTCCGAAAGATATCTTTATGTTTTGGTTTCTTGCCCTTGACGCCTTCGTTTCCTTTCTCTTCCCGGCAACCCTTGGTCCCGGTCTATATGTCTTCCGACAACCACTTGTCACATGCTCCCGGTATTATGTGTAATGTTTTCCAGGATTGTTCCTCTGCATCTCACTAAGTGTTAATGTTACCCTTTTGGAGCCTTCCTTTTTCATATCGGTTCTAAGCTTCCTCCTTTTCTGTCCTCTCGTGGTCTTTATTACTACCTTCAACCTTCTGCCATCGGTGTTGAACCGATATTATTATGCTCTGATTCTTCCTTACTGCCGATATATGCTTTCGGCTTGTTGCCAGCTCCCGGATTCTGCTTCCAGTAGCTCCCCAGGTATTCCCTTTTCTTTATGATCCCGGTTTTGCTGTCTGGAGCCCTTTTGTTCCTCCGGGTCTGATCCTTCCGCTTCTTTATATTTTGCTAGTGCAAATTTTAGTGTTAACATACATATATATATATATATATATATACACACACATATATATATATACACTATATATTACACAATATTTGTGGTACAACTGATCACTCCCGAAGCGTGTGCCGTTATACTCCTCTGTGTGTGTGTATATATAAATATGGTACAAGGGATCACGCCCAAAGCGCATGACATTATCACGCGCGAAGCACGTACCTTTATGCTCGTATATGTGTGTATATAGGAAAGTCTATTTAGGCACAAATGGTGGCACAATTGATTTGCACCATTGAATTACCCAATGAATTCCACCTTTTCATACGAAGACAAAAGGATTCAGTGGTTGAGGCTTTGTGTCTAGTATTGTGTCCAAATAGCCTCCATATATATATATATATAACCACTCATTTCGATATCAATATTAATTATTTTTCTTTTTTTCTACTCATTCTGATTTCAATTCTTTCTCCGATTGAATTAAATTATATAGTGTAGTGGAAACAGAGAGAAAGAATTAATATTAAAATGAAATGAGTGGGTTGAATTCAGGGGGTGATAAAGGTGTAGCCTAAAAGGTAGAGTGGAACATTTCCCATATATATACACGCACACACACACACACTAACCCTTTCTCCTTATCTTTTTTCGATAGCTATGGAGTATTTTACCTATTGTATGATTGAGGCAGTTTGCTATGAAGAAATTTTTACCAGTTCATAATTTTGAACTAGTAGTCTCTCACCTGATGTATGCGGATGATCTAATGATATTTGGCCGATGTTCTCTTCAATGTGCCATTTATTTAAACAAATGTTTTGATAGATTAAGAAGACATTGTGGTCTTTCACTCAGTGCGCTTAAGTCAAAGATTTACTTCAGCCTACAAGCTAGACTTACACATGAAATATCTTCAGCATTGGGTTTTCAGGTTGATCACTTACCAATTATATATTTGAGAGTGCCATTATCTTCTAATTATATCTACTATAGTGAATGCCAATATTTTCTTCAGAAAATTCAAGTAAAGATTCAATCATGGGATGCCATTTTTCTCAGTTATGCCGGTAGAGCAGAATTAATACAATCAGTAATTAATCCCACCATTTTATATTGGTTATCAGTTTATCAACTACCGGATCATATTATATCTAAATTACATTCTATGTGTTCTGACTTCTTTTGGGGAGGGTCTTCTCACAAAGTCAGTTGGGATAAGCTGTGTTTACCAAAGTCTGAAGGTGGTATTGGCATCAAATCTTTGACTGATTTGAAGAAAGCTTCATGCAGAAAGCTCGTGTGGAAATACTTAGAAGGTTCTTCTTTATGGAGTCAATGGATGAAGAGTAAGTATTGTAAAGGTAATTTTTTTTTGGAGTATGCATGTTGATAATAACTCATCTTGTACATGGAAATCCATCATGAGATTAAGAACTAATGGTGAGAAATTATTTCGTAAAATCATTGTTACAGGAAGTAATACTCATGTTTGGTTTGAACCTTGGATAAACTCAAAATGTCTAGTTGATATTTTAAGTTTCTCTTGATTTAAATGTTTTGGTAGAAATAGTGAATTAGTGTCATCTTTAATTGTTGATGGTAGGATCAATGGTAGCATTCATGCAGCTACAAGAGAAATTCAAGATGAAGTTAATTCAATTGTTCTAAATCTTGAAGCAAGTGAGGACTTTTATGAATGGAAAGATGGTGGTAAATTTTCCTTTCGTAAGGCTTGGAATCATGAAATAAGCAGCAGGGTAGGCACTGTTTTAAAGTTATATGGCATTCGAAGAATACAAAAAGAATGACATAAATTTCGTATCTAGCATTGATTGATAGGCTCTCTACCAAAGACAAACTAAATAGGTTTGGCATGAGAGAAGATAAAGTATGTGTTCTTTGTTAAAATAATGATGAAACAGTGGGTCACTTGTTCTTCACATGTGAGTATTCGAATTATATTTGGATGCTTTTATTGTTAAAACAGGGTTTAACAACTAATATCTTGGGTCCTATGGAGTATGAAGCAGAGAAGATTTTGAATGTTCAAGCATAATGATCAAACTCAAAATTTGGCTTGTGCAGTGTTCACTACTGATGTGTATCATGTATGGAAAGAGAGAAACATAAGGATTTTTAGTGATAAGAAGACTGCTAAAGAAATTCGGCTAAAGCTTATTGAAAGAGATGTTGTCTGGTTGGTGAAAAATAATGGGAGCACCTTCAATCACACACAAATGAAAGTAGATTTGATGAAGAGAAGGGGGATTGAACTTCACGATTCGGACAAATGATTATATTTGTTTTGTTGAGAGTTTTCTGGTTTGTAGGTGTGGTGAGTGGTCTAGAGTGTGTTGTTTTGGTTATGTTTTTTGGCTTTGTATTGTTAACATATGGTGTTTATATGTCCGCTTTTCCCTTATGTGGTACCTATTTAGATTTGGGGGGCCTAAGATTTTGATGAGGCATATAAACAAAGTATATGATTGGTATAACAATAAAGAATACCAATTTTCAATATTAATATATACACTAATCCAAATCCAACAAGATTTTGTAGATATTAATCATTTATCCCAAATTTGAGCTCGTTCCGACATTCATAGAATAATATATTTGATGTTCAAATTTAACAGTTCGAATAAATGTCTGAACGGTGAATAATCGAGATAAGATTTTGAAAATGTTACGAATGTCGAAACGAGCTCAAACTTTGGATAGATGATAATATATATTTGGATTGTGAACATCTACAAATTTTCGTTGGATTTGGATTACCGTAGTTCACGATACAGTAGAGATGCTAAAAGGATGCTACAAAACAATGGTAGCCCGAAACGTTCATGTGTGTGTGTGTGTTCTCGTTTATCTCTTTTCCCGCTAATATACACACACAAAATATCACACCCCAAACCTACAGCATCTCTATACTCTTTGATTTTCGACATACATTCTCGTCTATCGCTTTTCCCACTAACTTATTTAATTATAAATAAATAGCTATTATTGCGGTGCAAAAATACCATGAAAGAGGGGTGACATTTAACCTTGTCGTGTGTTCTATACATAGACACACATTCACATTTTCCGAGCATAATACGTAAACCAATAAACACAAGCATCACATCTTGAAATGCATAGCAGTCAGCCACCTTTATTAATACACACACATTTGAAAGCGACCACGCGGATGCAAATCACATATGCATTTTTCTTAAATGAGCTGCCACTGCACTATTGCACCAGCTGTAAGAGCACTCCGAGCAGTGGCCAGGGGAAGGGAAATGGGGGAGATCGACGCTTCAAATCGTGAATAAGCATTCCATCAGAGTGAGGATCAGTGTGGGGAGAGAAGTGAAATGAGGATTGTCGCCGTTTGAAATTAAGAGTGGTGACCCTTAAACGGTTTTCTGAAAACCATTTAGGTTTTTAACAGTTTTCAGAAAACCATTTAAGGAATTTTCAATTAAAAAAAATTAACCCCTAAATGGTTTTTTGAAAACTGTTTAGTCCTTAAACGATTTTCAGAAAACTGTTTAAGGCATTTAATATTAAAAAAAAAAATCTGCATTTTCTCCCCACTCACTGCTGGAAGGTTGGGGGAGAATTAACGCTTTAAAAGCGGGATTAAGGCTCGAATTCACGTTGGCTGCTGGGAGTGCTCTAACTACTTTAAGCAGCAAAATTTTTTTCTACAAGATCTGTTATAAAAAATTATAGTGTCTATGTGGATATATGGAATATCCGATATACAGTAGAGCATGCCTCTTCAAAATCATGCATTTAAATTTTAAATGTGTTTAAAAATTATGTTTATGTATGATGCCTATCTTGGAAAAGATAGTAGTAAATAAAAACAAAATAAAATAAACCACATGCTTTGTAAAATGACATATATCAAACTATGTATTCACACGAAATAATATCAAAATTTTATAACTTGAATCTTGCTCTCCAAATTTTATATGAAATCTTTCAAAGTCTAAATGTTATATTTGTAAACCAAGACAATTTTTATATATTCTTGGAAGCTGGTATACATATTCAAGGCTTGATGTATATGAAGATATTACATAAAAGCTTCGTATACATCAAATCTTTCACCCAAAGCTTCTCTCTATTTATGAAAACTCAAAAGGACGACAGATTTACTTCGAAAGTTTGGCTCATTCTCTCAACACACAATATCCTTTGAAACTTAGATACATGTCCGAAATACAAATTGGTTTATGAAATTGGCACATGTCTGAAATCTGTGCATTATGAAGTTCTAAGGATTTTTTAACATCAATCACACAAACAATTCACAGCTACAAACACCTACTCCTCACACATTGAAATAGCAAATAAACAACTACAAATGAAAACACATTTTGTTTATTTTGTAAACATTAGCCTAAATTTATTTTCTTGTATATAGTGTGAATAGTTTTGTTTTCATTAAGATTAAATATGAAAAACATATGCCTGTTTTAATTTATTTTGTCTTTAAATAGTTATGTAAATAAGTGCATAGATTTTTATTTCAAAGTAAATATTCTCATCAGAATGATAGTTGCTAAATTCACACATAGCCAATACATAACATTTTCTTTTCATGCAACAATACAAGAGCCTAAACATGAAGAAATCGAGAGGCAACATCCAAGGACGGAACTGGAGGGGGGTTTGGGAAGGGGGGAGTAAGGGCCAATGCCCCCTTTGTTGGGTGAAGTATTGTGAAGTACTAGTGTTATTACAATGCATAGTTGTGTATTATCGTTATTGATGTTGGAAATTGATTATCTGCGCACGTCAACATTTAAATGTGGGTTTAGAAGAAAACCTGATATCTCAAACAATCAAAGTACGAGAAATGTAAATGGACGCACAATGTTTATAATGGTTCGGTACTATGTCCACTTTATAGTAATCATTCATCATAGTTTTGTCGATTACAACGTTTATCCAAGTACAAACAATTTGAATGTGCAAAGTTATACAACAAAATATAAAATATCTCAATAATTCTAAACTTTCACCAAAATGTCTTTCTTCTTTTTCGTTGACCCAAAGTGTGCTAGTGTGAACAACAATGGCCAATGAAAAGCTTCAATGTCCAAGAATATCCAAAATGTCCAAACTTGCTGAATACTAAAAAGTTATAGACAAACTTCTATATGAAGTTTACAAGTCCATAAAATATCCCAAAGCCATAGAAATGACCATGAAAGTAATTAATGAGCTCTAAAGAAAGCTCTCTCGTATGCCAAAGGTCTAAAAATACCAAGCCAAGCCGACCCTTTGAATGCCAGGAGAGGGGTATTTATAAGTGAAGTTTTCATGCATCAGCTAAAATTTTGTATCTAGAGTATGTGAAATTTGCATCCCCAAGACTTAGCCAAAAAAGTGAGTTCCAACGCAAAAAATCGATTCCTAAATGAACATCCAAAAGACGGTGATCGGCACATGCGGATCACCGACGTACCAATCGCGGATAAGCCATTTTGCCATACCCTAATCCAATTTCACATAACCTCCTACACCTTGCCAATTTGCATAACAAAAAACCGCAGCCAATCTAAGTTGCTCAAGTGAAACCGGTGATCCTCATGGAAATTTCCATTTGTCAAATCCGCCTGATCGACCACTTCACATCCGCCTCTATGCCACAATATTTTGTATCGCGTCCTCGTGTTGCTCTGGTGATTCGAAGTGATCAACACACGATTTTTCATCCGATCAGGGATGCGAAATTTCCCCGATCCTTGCCAAAATCCAGAGTTGTGCCAAGCTGATGCACACACATGATCTTCCACGATTCTACCGTGCCTTTCACCCCTTTTTGAAGTGCAAAATCCATATTTTGCCAAAGTGGTTGATCTCTAAGTTTTGAGTCGAGTATGTCATTTTTCTTGATCATGCCTTGCCAATTAGTAGTTTTTGAGTGATCAAAACCAGAATTTACCAAAATCCAAATATTTTGCCTCAACGATTTTTGCAACGTGATCGGACCGAGGTATTCAAGGATTCTGATCTAATCAGACTAAGTTGATCACGTATTTTTAACATGTTCGATTTTCCAAGTTTATTAACGAACTTTCCAATTCGATAACGATGATTTCGGGAATCGACGATATTTCCAACCTTTCCCGAACACTTCGCGACTTCGACCAAATCGCTTTGTGTTTTCCGATGAAGTTCTCGAGACTCGATCGCATTGCTAACCACAAACTTAACGTGTGACTGCTTTGCCAAAAAGCAGATCGACAATCATGTACCTGAAGTAGTATGCAATTGAGCATGTATGTAATTTAAACGTCTCGTTTGATTATTATTTTTGTCGTACAATAATAAATTGATGATATTATGTATGGAACATATGAGTATAATTGTACTTAAATTCATGGTTAGTTTATTTGATTTTTTATTTTTTTTAGATGGTTGATTTTATCATGAAATATTCTAGACAAAATTAAGTCGAGTTGCAGTTAAATTCTTGGCTAGTTGACTAGCATATTTACATGTTTTAGTTGTTCTTTTTATTATGATATATTCTAGATAGATCACTAAAAATAATTTAGCCCCACTTTTGTCGAATTCTCGGCTCCGTCCCTGGCAACATCATACAGGCACACTACAAGAAAAACCGTAAATAGCTATAAATTATAGCAGTGGAAAATTCCATCACAAATTACTGATGGTTTTTCACAGAATCTGTAAAAGGATATTATCTAGGATTTTATATTTCAATTTGGTATAAATTATTTCGGTCGTGTTTTGTTTTCCGCCACAAAACCGTAGCAAATTGCAGCGATTTACCATCATCTTTTTTCATCGCAAAATTCCATCACAAATGGAGACAATTTGTCGTCTTGTATATCTTGAAGCTATTTTGCAGCAGATTTTCAGGGGATTTTCAAGGGACTGACATTCTTGATCTTCATAAAATATTTTATTGTTATGATTTTACTAATTAATTGACAAGTAAAAATAAATTTTAAATAATTAATGTTAATAATAATATACTAACAACAAAAAATAAATAATTACAATTAATAGTAAATAAAATTCAATTGTTAGTATTGATAAATTATTAATTACTAAATAATTAAGAGGTAATAATAATTAATAATATAGATTAATAAGTAATATTTAATAATCAATGATTAATAAGTAATTTTCAATAATTAAGAAGTAAAATTTATTATCTAGTATCTAAAATTTAATAGTTATAATTGATAATTATGTTTAAGTACGTATTAATTCAAAAAATTAAACTTTCGTATTTTCTAAAATAAATATAATGTTTAAATATAAACTTTTGAACTCACACTGCTAATAATTAATAGTTAATTTAGAAATATTTATTATTAACAACTATTATTCAATGCCAAAAAGCCTTCTAAACTACAATGGTGACTAGGGTTGCCGATGCCCCCATCTTTCCCCTCTGATCTCTTCTGCTCTCCCCATTTCCTCATTGCTTCCTATTTATTCACCTCCCCTCTCGACCATCCACAAATCCCTAGCTTTCATCATCGTGGCGTAGGATCTTTTCTATAACAACCCGAAAATTTATCGCTTGAATTTACGGATATTCAATAAAATTTAAATACTGAAGTGATGAGTCATAACTAAAATAAAGCTCTTTTAAATAATAAAGAGTGATAGTGAAATAATTTTTAAAAATAGTGTACAAAAATATTTAATTTGATTTGAAATTGAAAATGTGGCCGGAAGTTGTTTATCAAATTCTCGACCTTTCATCAACTAAAACTTATCATAAGGTCATGACGCTCTCGTGCATGCTAACACATATTATGTAAAGTTAACATAGTTGTTAAGCATGAATATATGTATTCATAAATAAAATGTAAAATACGAATTTTATCATGTAAGCTAAAAGATATAAATTTAAAATAATAAGCTTATCATGTAAACTAAAAGATATAAATTTAAAATAAGAAGATTATCATGTAAGTTAAAATAAAAATAAAAGAAGAAAAGAGATAAGGACACATAAACATATTAGGTGTCTATGTGTAGACACATCTGAAGACACCTACAGAGGCATGTATCTACATCTTAAAGCTTGTATGAAGATAAGGTGGACAAGTATCCAAAAATAAATTACCAAACTAGCCTTGGAAAATATTATATACAGGGTGAAAATGTTCACTTCTTTCCATAGCATTTCGGAAACGCTGTCTTTTCTCTGAATTATTTATAAAGCATTTTAACGAGCCCAGAAGTTTTCACAGCGTTCCAGAAACACTATAATATCTGTTTTGATTCTTATAAACTACCCAGAATTTTTCATAACACAACAGGAACACTGTCATAACTGTTTTTAGTATACACATGGATTAACTAATGTAAGAATGTGTTAGGAAGTAAATTAATAAGCATTCGACTTGACATTTGATTTGACATGTCATAATAATAAAGGTTTGATATGACAATTGATTTGATATTTCATAATGAAACTATGACACATATGCGGCTTAGGTGCAAACTTCTAGTATACCTTAAAGGATAACTAGGAGGGTATGTTTTATCATGCTAAGGTATGCATGGTAGATGAAGGGAAAGAATCTAAAGAAGGAATAAAGATAAGAGTTTAGTGGCTTCTCTTAGAAGATAAATCTTAGTGGCTTCTCCTAGAAGCCTAAGTGTTGGTGGCTTCTATTGGAAGCCAATTCTTAGTAGTTTCGACTAGAAGCCTAGTCATATTCTTAGTGGCTTCTCTTGAAAGCCAATTCTTTGTGGCTTCCCTTGGAAGCCTGGTATATCTTAGTGTCTTCTCTTGCAAGCCAATTCTTGGTGACTTCTCAAAGAAGATAAAGAGGGTAATATGTGTAAGAAGACAATTTGGTTTTTTCTTCCTTAAGCTTATGGCTTCTTAAGGAAGCCTTAACACATATATACTTACATGTTAAGTAATGGCAGGAACACGAGATTTGTCCCTAAGTTAATGACATAAATGCCCTTAAACATGGCTATATAAAGGCACCTACTCTTCTCATTTTCATTCGATCCTTACAAGCTTAAGTAGTGTTGACTTCTCTTAGAAGTCTAGTCAACCTTAGTGGATTCTCTAGGAAGCTAAAGTACTAGTGGCTTATCTCATAAGCCTATTCTTAGTGGCTTCTCGAAGAAGCTTCGCTTCACTTATATATATGGAGTTCATTTGCAAAGAGACGGAGCTAACTTCTTATTTATTAAGAAAATCCTCCTACTTAGTTTGGTCATATCTTCCAAACTGATATGCTAATTCAATGTGAAAGAGGGTCAAATTATGTTAAACCCGAGAGCAATTATTAAGTTGATGTAAGATTTTTTGATGATTCGACGAAGAAATTTGCATACTGAGGTATGGATAAGAATTATATTTATGTTCTACGAGGCATTAACATGAAGCTAGCACGAATTACTGTAAGTATACTCATTATCTAAATGATTACTAATTTCTTATGCTTGTGTTTTAATTTAATGTTGCATAGGACTTCATCATACTATATTAGCTGTAATCTTTGCTTGGAAAGAAATCAACATATACAACTGATGATTGAGGACAATTATGATTAGTAAGAGCTTGTTAGAAAAATATAAATGTGGTTTGAGATTTGTTTATGAAGAAGTTTTTACATAAAGAAGATGATTAGTATGTAAAATAAAAGATGTTTATCTTTTTAAAGGAAGTTTTACAAGAGAATATAAATGTATTTCAAAATGAGTATTTACAAAAGTATTGCACCCCTATTTGATATAAAGAGTATTTTGGAAGTAAATATTGATTTTAAATGTTTTGTGTAAAGAAGAACTACGTTGGCTTGATTCTGTATCTAATTGTTTACCCAATTAGATAAAGGTACGTAGGCAGTCACAAGTGGTAGTAATGCAGCTGCTTTATTAATAAAAATATTTTTTGTTGTTATTACATTTTGTGTTGATGAATTTTTCATGCTTATCATTTAAGCTATACCAATGTTTTATCAAGTGTGCAGAATTGAATATTGATGTCCCTCTCATCAGAGTTACACAATGATAGATGTATGGTAATTTTGTTTGAATTTGTATTTAAGCACAAACATTTAATTAGATAAGTGTTATTTATTAACATTTTATCCAGAGCAATTAGTGATGTTGTATATTTATCAAATAAAATGGAAGCTTTCATTGTTTGTTTTGGATGGAAGGTTTTCGGCAATTTTGACTGGTCCGAAATTCTAGGGCGTTACAAGTGGTATCATAGCTTAGATTAGGTGCCGAAATAAAATTTCATATAAGATTAGAAAATCATCCTAAATTTTTTGAAATGAAGTTACCTTATTTTGATAAATATAACTGGCGAGGGTAAGGCACCATTCCTCTGACCAGGGTTATGAGTAATATTTATTTTGTGTGTTTAACTTTTGTTTAGTGTTTATACTAATAATAATAGTGTGTTGATTCATTATCATGTACCACATAGAGAGGTTTAATGAAGTTGTTAGTGCATACATGATTAGTTATAAAGTAGTGAAGGAATGGAATGGCTTCGAAGGAATATGGAATAACAACTTATCGAGGAAAAAATTTAATGAGCTTGAGAAAATAAACTTGATAGAGATTAAGATGAGCAAATTTAACCTTACATTCATGCAAAACAAGGTGAGAAAATCTCTTTAAATATTTATATTATAATATATTGTGATATTGGAATTGTTTAGCATTGATGATGTTGGCTTAAAGCTGTTAAAAGATCTCTTCGCAAATCGATCATCACTTTTGATTCCTTAATTGGGTTTGGTCAAAACATATCTTATTGGGAAGCTATATTAATTATCTAGAATACTTACATCATACGCATTTTAAAGTTTGAAAGTTTGCTATCTCAAAACATTGCTATAAACTACCTATGTGTTTGACAAAAAAAAAGGGTTTGACATCATTCAATGTGAATGTTGTAACTAGTGTCCTATATAAGATTTTGAGATACATCGAGTTATGTGAAAATTTTGATGTGAAAAAAAAGGGTTTATACTTAAGATGATTTTCGAAGTTGAGAGTGTGGAATTCTAAAAGAAAATGGTTATCCATGTGGGAGTAATGATTGCGAAGTATATAAGTGTTTTGAGAGAATACTTCGAGTAAACTTATGAAAGATTTTTATTGATTATTTCATCAATGATGGATACCTTCGATGTGCGGTATCAGACAATGGATTTTGGGTAGTGCACTATTACTCTATGTGGTATCGAGCCAGTAGAGTACATCCCGACTTAGTGAAGGGATGCCGACCGCAAAATGATGGTTACCTTTGGATAGTGATGATGATGTGTAGTATAAGACAATAAATCTTGGGTAGAGAAACTATTACTATATGTTGGTATAGAGCCGAGTAAAGTACGTCCTACTTAGTGAGGGGATGCTGACTGCGCAAGAATAGCCTAAATTGAGGAGGTGGCGTGGATCCACTTTGATGAATATAATCATATTATAAAAAAAATTGATTCATTAGAGTCTATTTTGAAAACATTGCTCTCTGGTACATTTTGGTGGGTACTATAACAAGGAGAGTACAACATAAGTGAAGAGTTGACTTTGATGAATATAATCATTGAAGATATTATTTGAGATATCTATTTTGAAAATATTACTCTCTGGTACATTTCAATGGGTACCACAACATGAAGAATACATCCTAACTAGATGATGATGAGTCAGATGAGCCGAAGTACGATGAATCTTTGGTACATTTCGATGGGTACCACACAAGAAGAGAAGGAGACCGGGTATCGATGTGGATTGCAAAGAACATATTCCTGAATTTAGGCACAAAAAGAAACTATGGTATGCCTGATCCAGCAATAGCTTGCAGATTTGACGGGATGTTGGTCACAAATTGAAAGGTTAAGGTATGTCTTAGAATTTTGATTTATGAAATTGCTTTGAAAGTATACTTTCAAGAAAATTTCCTGGATACATTGAGTTTCTTTCATGGAATATTTGGTTTTCTTTTGACTAAGTATTGCATAGAATTTCGGGGACAAAATTCATTTTAAGGGGGGTTGAATGTAACAACCCGAAAATTTACTGCTTGAATTTACGAATATTCAATAAAATTTAAATATTGAAGTGATGAGTCGTAACTAAAATAAAGCTATTTTAAATAATAAAGAGTGATAGTGAAATAGTTTTTAAAACTAGTGTACAAAAGTATTTAATTCCATGTGAAATTGAAAATGTGACCGAAAGTCATTTATCAAACTCGACCTATCATCAACTAAAACTTATCATAAAAGTCATGACGCTTTCATGCATTCTAACACATATTATGTAAAGTTAACATGGTTGTTAAGCATGAATATATGTATTCATATAATAAATTTAAAATACGAATCTTATCATGTAAGCTAAAAGATATAAATTTAAAATAAGAAGCTTATCATGTAAGCTAGAAGATATAAATATAAAATAAGAAGCTTATCATGTAAGCTAAAAGAAAAATAAAAGAAGAAAATAGATAAGGACACATAAACATATTAGGTATCTATGTGTAGAAACATCTAAAGACATCTAAGAAGGCAAGTGTCTACATCTTAAAACTTGTATGAAGATAAGGTGGACAAGTATCCAAAACTAAGTTACCAAACTAGCCTTGGAAAATACTATATATAGGGTGAAAATGTTCACTTCTTTCCATAGCATTTCAGAAACGCTGTCTTTTCTTTGAATTATTTATAAAGCATTTTAACGAGCCCAGAAATTTTAACAGTATTCCAAAAACGCTGTAATACCTGTTTTGATTCTTATAAACTACCCAGAATTTTTCATAGCACAACAGGAATGCTGTAATAACTGTTTTTAGTACACATATGGATTTACTAACGTAAGAATGTGTTAGGAAGTAAATTAATAAACATTCGAATTGACATTTGATTTGACATGTCATAATAATTAAGGTTTGATGTGACATTTGATTTGACATTTCATGATGAAACTGTGACACATATTTGCTTAGGTGTAAACTTTTAGTGTACCGAAAAGGACAACTAAGAGGGTATGTGTTATCATCCTAAGGTATGCATGGTAGATGAAGGGCAAGCATCTTAAGAAAGAAGAAACATAGGAATTTAGTGGCTTCTCTTAGAAGATAAATCTTAGTGGCTTCCCCTAGAAACCCAAGTGTTGTGGCTTCATTTGGAAGCCAATTCTTAGTAGTTTCTCCTAGAAACCTCGTCATATTCTTAGTGGCTTCTCTTGAAAACCAATTCTTTGCGGATTCTCTTGGAAGCCTAGTATATCTTAGTGGCTTCTCTTGCAAGCCAATTCTTGGTGATTTCCCAAAGAAGATAAAGAGGGTAATATGTGTAAGAACACATTTTGGTTTTTTTCTTCCTTAAGCATATGGCTTCATAAGGAAGCCTTAACACATGTATACTTACATGTTAAGTAATGGTAGGAACATGACATTTGTCCCTAAGTTAATGACATAAATTCCCTTAAACATGGCTATATAAAGGCACATACTCTTCTCATTTTCATTCGATCCTTACAAGCCTAAGTATCAATGACTTCTTTTAGAATTCTAGTCAACCTTAGTGGATTCTCTTAGAAGCTTAAGTATTAGTGGCTTCTCTCATAAGCATATTCTTAGTGGCTTCTCAAAGAAGCTTTGCTTCAATTATATATATGGAGTTCATTTGCAAAGAGAGGGCGCTAACTTCTTATGTATTAAGAAAATCCTCCTACCTAGTTCGGTCATATCTTCCAAACTAATATGCTAATTCAATGTGAAAGAGGGTCAAAATATGTTAAACCCGAGAGCAATTATTAAGTTGATGTAAGCTTTGTGATGATTCATGGAAGAAGATTGCATGTTGAGATATGGGTAAGAATTATATTTATGTACTACGAGGCATTGGCATGAAGTTAACACGAAGTACTGTGAGTATACTCAATATCTAATTGATTACTAATTTCTTATGCTTGTGTTTTAATTTAATGTTGCACATGACTTCATCATACTATATTAGCTATGATCTTTGCTTGGCAAGAAATCAACATATACAACTAATGACTGAGGACGATTATGATTAGTAAGAGCTTGTTAGAAAAATATAAAGGTGGTTTGAGATTTGTTTATGAAGAAGTTTTTGCATAAAGAAGATGATTAGTATTTAAAATAAAAGATGTTTATCTTTTAAAAGGAAGTTTTACAAGAGAATATAAATATCTTTCAAAATGAGTATTTACAAAAGTATTTTACCCATATTTGATATAAAGAGTACTTTGGAAGTAAATATTGATTTTAAATGTTTTGTGTAAAGAAGAACTACATTGGCTTGATTCTGTATCTAATTGCTTTCCCAATTAGATAAAGGTACGTAGGCAGTCACAAGTGGTAGTGGTGCAGCTGCTTTATTAATAAAAATATTCTTTGTTGTTATTACATTTTGTCTTGATGCATCTTTCATGCTTATCATTTAAGTTATAATAATGTGTTATCAAGTGTGCAGGATTGAATATCGATGTCTCTCTCATCAGAGTTGCACAAGGATAGATGTACGGTAATTGTGTTTGAATTTTTATTTAAGCACAACATTCAATTAGATAAGTTATATTTATTAAAACTTTATCCAGAGCAATTAAGGATGTTGTATATTTATCAAATAAAATGGTAGCTTTCATTGTTTGTTTTGGATGGAAGGATTTTCGGCAATTTTTACTGGTCCAAAATTACGGGGCGTTACATTTTCTGCCAATTCTCACAATTGATTCTCCTTTAGCCTTCCCTTAGCTAGGCGTACTCTTCAGATCCTCTACCCCTAATCTACCTTATTGGTCGCCTCTTTCCGGATCCTCACTTTAGTCTTCTATGAACAATGCATCCCTTCTACCCGTTTTGCAATAATTTCCCTCAGATTTATCTTTTCTGACAGCACATCGATACTCATCTTTCTACCTCTTCCCTTTCCCTCGATCAATTTATTGATGATTCCTTCACCTCCTGGCTAGTCTGACTCACTCCTATCGCCTTTCCTTATTTATAGCTAGCTTCTTCAATGACTGCTAATTGTAGCTAGTGTTGTTTGGGCGACTACGGGTTGTATGCGTGCTGGATACGGTAAGTTTTTAGATTTTTTTGTGTTTGTATTAAGGTGATTGAGTCTGTTGGATATTGGTTTTGGCTGCCAGTGAGTGTTCATAACCTATTGTGCGTGTCATCTTTGATTTCTGGGAGGTGGTTGTTGTTGGGCATTGAGACTGTTGGCTGATTCCGATTTATGTTTTCCTGAGTGATTTCTTCTTGTTCGTTGGTGCGTGTTGTCTTATGTGTGATTCGTGTGGTGGTGTAAGTCATATTTCAGCTTTCTTTGGGCTGCCTTGTTGTGATTGTTGCTGGTTCTGGAAATAGCTGTTTGTCATTGCTAAGTATTGCTCCTCAGTTTGCTGTCACAGATCTATGTTCCAAGTTCTTTAATTATCTGCATACTTCAACTTCTGCTTCTTGGTTTATTGCTCTGCTAGATTTCCTGTAGTTTTTGCTTTTTTGTGTTTTTCTGGCTTGGACACTTAATCCGTATCTGTGCTTGGTGGTAAAGAAGTGTATTATCTGAAGCTCTACTTGTTTATGTGTACACAGTGTAGTAGGGAGTCTTTAGTACTCTGCCTCTTCAACGATCTGCATCCCTTCTTACAACTGATATCTTCATAAGCTTGATTAGCTAAATTAAGGCTCTAAATGTATGTAATCTAATTTGATTACTGAGTCTACAATGGACTATTGTTCAGCCTGAAATAGGAGTTGTAAAAATGTAATTTATTGTGCATGTGAGTGTTTGCCTTCTAGCTATTTACATTAATTAATCTCATCCTGCTTGATGACAGATTATAGTTAAGGTGTAGTTAGGGAAATATGTTTGTAGCAGATAGGCGATCTGCCTATCACCTGTTACATTATGTACTCATTACTTGTTATAATGAAAAAGTGGAACAGTCCACTATAAAAACTGACTGGCTTTGACAAAAAATACAACTATTATTCAAGAATTAATAACTAATAGAATAATTACTAATTATTATTAATTATTACTTAGTAAATAAGAATTAATTTTTAGTAATCAATAATTAATATTATTAATTTGAAATAAAGAAGTAATAATTAAGAAGAAATAACTAACATTAATAATTAAGAAGTAATATTTAGACAATTAAATTAAGGTTATTCATAAAAAAGTTAATAATAATAAAATTTACAATAATAAATAAACAATATTTTAATAAATATAATAATGAAATATATATATATATACAAAATAATGATTATTAGCAATTTGGAGTATGACTTAATTCCTATCAATAATTCTATTGTAATTAACAACTAATTAGTAATTGACTAATAATTTTTAAATAATAGCTGTTATTATATACAAGTAACCATAACTAATAACTAATATTATTTATAATAAATAGTAATTAACTGAATAGTAATTAAAATTCAAAAATCAATAATAAATAAAAACTAAAATTTAAAAATCAATATTAAATAATAGTAGTATTTTATAATTAGTCATAATGATCATAATTAACAATAAATAAAAATTAATATTAAATAAATAATTATAAATAGTAGAAGATACATATTAACATATAATAATTAATGATCAATATCAAATAATAATAATCAATAACTAATTGGAAGTACGAATAATTCCTTTTAGTAATTTGTAATTAATAATTATTTGGTAACTAAGAATAAATAATTATTTCATAAATTAATAACCAATAATTAGTAAATAACACTACTAGAACTATAGTGCATTCCAACGCCGGATTTCCAATGGCCCCCAACGTACGGCTAACCTAACGGCTTTCAATGGCTTGTTGTTTTTTTAACAAGCTGTCTAGAGCTGTTGGAAACAGATGGAATTATAGCCATTTGCAGTTGATGGTAGTCGTTGAAAAATTTCCTGCATATTTCCAAAACCCGCGACCTGCTTTCATTATCTCTTCCCCAAAACGTTTTTTTACTCCCCAATCCACCATTTCCTAACCTCCAACTCCGCTGCCACTACCCCAAACGGCCGCCAACCACTTCGGACATAATCTAGGAGCATCTCTAGCCCGTCACAACCCTCTTAGCTCTCCAAATCTGGTAATATCTCTAAACCTAATTTTTTTTATTTAGGGCTTAATTTAAACTATGATTGATCCCTACTTGTCAATGTATGTATATTATATCATGTAATCCCCTAATTGCTATTAGTATCTCCATAATGATAAAATTATTAGCGAGTTCCAAATTTCCTAATTTAGTACATTGCCCTTGTTTAGATAGCTTTGGTTAGTATTGAACGTACGTGCGTGATAGAGTTTGCAAATAGTACAACTTATGCAAACACAAAGTATATATATTATGCTGAGTGATCATAGTTTTGGATAATTTGTGTGAACATGAGTTTTGTGCTTATGTGAACATGCAAAATGATTTGGTGTATAAATGATTTTGATAGGAATCATCGTAGTTAGGATTAAATAAATTTTAAAAAAGGGATTTTCACTTAAAGGGCCTCCTTTATGTTTAAAATTTATTTCTAGGACACACGTGGTGAATAATTAGTTTCCAGGACAAATTTAAAAACACTTGCCCATCCGCGTCTGATTCTTATCAAAAAAGGTGATTCCGTAAAACCCTAGATCCCAAATTTGATTTTCTCAAATGATTTGATCTTCTCATACAAGTCGACATTCTAAACCAAGGTTAAATCGAAAAATCGCTAATACCCTAAAGGTCAGAATCTAGTTTTTCATCTTTTACCATTCAACATTAACCCAAGTATCTAAACATTAAAAATCACTACTTTTCCACTATTATTCCTTTTTCTTGTGTGCTTGTAACTCCTTTTTTTGGTTGTTTAATAATTACTGACGGTTTTTGCCTCTTCGATTACTCAAAAGATAAATAAAAATTTCTTTTAAGTAATAATGAGTAATTTTTAAGCTTAACTAAAGTAGAACTAAGCGTTTAGTGTATGCTTGTCTTACTTTATACCAAAATAGAGAACTTAGATTATGAAAATTATTGTAAAACTACTATAACAACCCATATTTTTGACCGTTCAAATCGACAATAAACCACCCATGTCGATTCAAACAAATCGCAAATGCAGGTAGTTATTGGAAAAAAAAAAGAAGAAAAGAAAGAAAGAAGAGAAAAACCAATCACAGAATCTCACAGCGGAAGGACAACATATAATAAACAAATAGCAGTTTAAAAGCAGTTGAAATGTATACATCGGTTATAACATTCAATGATTATCAGAGTTACATATACATACAGCTGTACATAATAAGCAGCGGAAATAATGCAGCGGATATACATATGTATAGATAATAGATATACAAAATCTTCGTCTTCGATCTCCTAGTCACAGCCATCCCTGTTAACTGCAAACGCCTGCTGACCTGAGCGTATTGCATAAAAATAAAACACAACAAACACTCGGATCAACACTAAATCATTCTCATATTAGTCAAATTAAAATACGAACTAATATCAGTGTCATGGGTGCAGTAACTCAAGAGATGTTACGGGATTTTTTTTTCCATCTCTCGAGGATCCGTTAAACTAATATCTATATAATAATACGCTATTATTATAATGTCTATTCAGTAAAGTATAAATACTGAAAATAGCGTAAGCGGGATTACATTTTTACCCTTACACCGTTTATAATACCGTAGTCTATACAGTACCGTAAACCCACCGTAAACGATGGCATCAGAGGGCACTCCATAGGTACGATACAAATCAAAATCGAATGGGCTCGATAAGGATACATATGACAAGGCACTCAAGGCAATGCCCAGGGTAGGATTCTACCAATTGCACTCCCGGACCGGTGGTAACGCATAGCAGCCACTACCGCCCACCTCGGAACACACTCCCAAAGTCATAAATGGGCCCAAATCATCATCATCGAATTCATAGAAATAGTATCGAAGGAGTGTGTCCGATCAAAGGTGCTACCTCAGTTAGTCACGGTATAGCTCCTGTTTTAGTCATTTCAATTCTGACCCGAAGGTCAGGGCTATTTCGTCATCGTTCACCTTCTTTGATCCAATAATCACCACCAAGTCATCATACCTCATTCTGGATACGTCAAAACGTTCACAGTTGTTAAAGTGGTATCGACACTGACAGAGAGTATGCCTTATGTCGACTCCGGTCTCTTTAACAACCAACGCTTACATTTTCCACATCGGTTGGTTCTTTTACATTTTCTCAAAGGTTCGTTTCATATCAAAATATCATATTCTGTTTCAAACCAAATCTATATTCAATAGAATATAATTTCATATTAAAATACCATAAATCATACAAAACCGATTATATTCTAAATTAGAATATATTTCCATATCCTCATATTATAATCATATCATATTTCAAAATCGACTTATATTCAATTAGAATATATTTCATCTCAAAATTTCAAATTATTCCAAATCGGTTTATGATGAAATCCATTCATATTCCATAGAATATATTTGTTCCATTACAACCCATCTGATCCCTTAGGAGATCCATTTATATTCGAGAAGAACATAATTCAAATTTCCATAAACGTTTAAATCGGTTCATATTTAAATGGGATGAATTCCTATCTCAACTCCATTTGAACCAGCGGTTCAAATTCAACATCTCCATTCGGAAGAAATTAAAAATTTCAAAAATACTTGTAAACTAAATGTTTATATAAAATAATAATAATAATAATAAAGTTTATATAAATAAATATATTGATATATAGAATATAATAATTAAAATAAATAAGTAATTTAAATATTATATATATACTTTAAAAATAAAGGTTTACTAGCAAATTTTGAATCATGAACTATAAGGAAAAATTTATTTATAATACCATAGTTGTAAGTAAAGGTAAATAATAAATTTAAAGAAAGAATAATTATTTGGAATCAAATGTATAAATATATATAATAAATTTCTCTAACCATGATCTTTCCTTCCTTCCAAATTTCAAATACTTGAATTTATCGTCCGGTCTCAATGGAGTTCATTTAATTCCATATCTCATCTCAACATCGTTCAAAACAACCATTTAATTTCAAGAGTTCAAATATATATATATATATATATATATACAAACTGAGTTAAAAACAACTCAGAATACCCTCGATTTCCGTTTTTCCAAAAAAAAATCGATTCCATAACAATTTATTTCTTTCTAATCCAAACTCTTAATTTGAAAAGTTTCAAATCATATTCAAATTCCAATTTAAATATTTCCACTTTGTTTTGGAAAAATTCCCTTACCACTTTTAAATCAACATCCCAAGTTCAGAATCTTTAAAGAAATGAATTTATCGAGTATCGGCACATTCTTCTAAATGAAAATTTTATCAAATAAAATTTCCAAATATTTAAAATCATTTAACCAACCGATGTCTGTAAATAATTATCTATCCAATGGCCACGTGATTTTAAATTTAATTTCTTGATCTTTCAGGGATGGATCTATCATTTCAATCCAAATCATGGTCACAGAGGTTTATCATTTCACTCGGTGTTCTTAATTTATTTATTGATAAATCCCGGGTTTATTAGATGCCCGTAACATCAAGGGTAAATGGGATTTATCGTTAAAATCACATGTATTACAATATACTGAAATAAGGAGAATTAAAATGTCACTATAAATTCAGTAATAAAATTTCAACCAACATCCATCACAACAATTCCATTCAACTGATCAGCATTACACTGTTTCAGGATGTTTGCAAGCGTTCAAATTTTAAATTAGAAATTTAAATTAAATTAGATAACTAATCGTTACCTAAATTGCATGTAAACACACTTGCATGTCAAATTTAAACAATGCATCAACAATCCAACACAACCATGCAACCAATCTTATTTCATAATTTAATTCAATAAATATGTGAATAATTCAGTATTTCGTGAGTGGAAAAATCACTCACCTTTGGGTCCTTAGTGGATAAGACGTCCAAAAGAAGCCCAAAATTTCACAGTCTCTAAACGCAACCAGGATAGTGCCAAAACGTCTGCAATTCCACCACGATCCCAACGCAACAAACCGCGTCCAAATCCGTGTAAAAACGAGAAAGTTATTAGGGTTTTACCGTTTGAATTTTGAATTTAAAATAATTAATTAATACTTCTCTCACCGTACACCTTCTGCCACGTCAGCCAAGGATTCCCGCCCCTCTCTCCTTCTCGCTACAGGAATTCAACAGAAAAAAGAACCCAACTTCGATGAAACTTTGACCAGAATTTTCACCTTCCTCCGATCGAGTTAGGGACTCCGGCCACCAACATCTCGAAGCTCATCTCGCGGCGCATCCAAGGACCCCTACCATCGTAACTCCGGTGACTGTATGCTCACGCATGACGCAACCCTAATTTCGCCGTTTTCTGGCCTTTAACTACCGAATTAAACCTCCTCCGACCACGAAACGACCGGCGACCACCACCTATGAGCTCCCCAAGCCATCCTCAACAAAACCCATATCACCATCTCTCCGATTAACAAGCAAATTGAAAAGCCCTAATTTTAGCTCTAGGGTTCCGCGATTTCGTGACTTTGACCAAGCTTTCAGACCCAACCGAGTGCTGCATGTCGAAATAAACTATACCAGAGGCTTCGTATCGTCGAGAGCTTCGATTTGACATATAATAAGCTGGGCTTTGTGAAGATTTGATTTTCAGCTTGTATTTTATTTTAGATCCAGGGTTTTGAAATTTATTTCTGCCATTAGAGAGCAAGAATAGGAAGATAAGAAAATACGTGAAGTGAGAAATGGCTGGTGAGGTGGATAAGGAATTTTTATTTGTATTTATATAAGGCCCGATATGAGAGCCACACAAATTATCACATTATACTAACTTCTTTCACATTTTCTCTCGTACGATCAAACGGCAAGTCTGTTTGTAACGCAAGTTTAAATTCTATAATAATTCATCATTCCGGATCCAATGGCGCCAGTTTCGTCGAATTCCGAGACAATAGCCAAAACACTTAAATTTCACAGTTAAATAATAAATAAAATATTCAATTAAATCATTTATCTAGTTTAATTCAATTTAGCTATTCATAAAATTCCCTTTTAATCCAATTGCAATTTAAATAAAATTTATAAATCGATCGACAAATTTTAAGTTCCCGGATTTTGATTATTTCTCAAATTAAATTTGAACTGCAAATTTCAAATAAATGAGTTATTCAATATCAAACCCCAAATTTCACCATCTACCTATTTAAATTTGAGACTCTTATTTATAAATTAAACACTTTAGTCTTATTCAGTCATTTAAATATAAATCCCAAATTACGACATCTTCTAATCATAACTCAATAAAAAGAACTGTTTAATTTCAATTCAACAATCATCATCATTAAAATCAACTAATTTAATTTTTAACCCATGTTATCCTATTTTATTTATTTAAATTGAAAATTAATTATACAGAAAAAAATTACGGGATGTTACATTCTCCCCCACTTAAAAATCTTTTCGTCCCCGAAAAGAGAATGAAATTAGGTATTAAACAAATCATCCTTTAAATTCATACTTAAAATAGCCTTTATAAAATAAGTTATATTTGAAAGACTCATAAATTTTCTAACTCCCGAAATCACGGAAAATTTCGGCAGCATCTCCTTTGTATGGAGAGCCCGGGAAAAATCCCGATACGTATATCAACCCAACATATACATCTCATCAACGATGAGGCATCCCTGAACCAGGGGAAAACAAAAACAAAACCACCAAACTTTATATAATCCCAAATACGTACCTCTTTTAGCGTTTATGCAGATTTTCATTTATTTTTATCACTTAGCATTTTGCGCAAGCGAACTCCAAGCGTAGCGCGACTTCCCTACACCTGCTACATACTCACATATACATGAGAATCAAACATATATACAATATATAGCAAATGTATACTACTTACACAACATATACCGACCATTTCAACTACAAAACAACAATATTCATGACCGGCCAGCGAACAAATCAAGGTTTATCAACCCTTAAATGATGGAATTTGACCAAAGCACACTAGGAAAAAGTTTTAGCATTTGTTTCAGGCTTTCCGAATTGTCCGGATTCATCGAATTCGGATAAATCGTTCAAAAGTTATGATTATTCTAGTGACGGCCGACGCTTCAGCCCAGGCAAATAAAATTGCAGGCCTGAACCATTCAACCCAGTTTTTAACCCATTAAACATTGAAATTACACTCAGCATATAAAGGAAATGTTTTAGTTTACATTCTGGCCTTTCCGAATTGTACTCGTACATTAAAATCCGACGCTTCGTTAGGAAGTTATGGTCGAAACAATATTGATATTCGCTTCAGCCTTTAAATTTCAGAGCATAGTACTATGACTTAAATTTGAGATTCGGCTTAGAAAACATGAGAATGTCGATGTGGCGCTATATACGAAAGTCTTAGTTCAGATTCTAAGGTTTCTGAAAAGTCCGGAATCGTCAGATTCCGATCATCCATTCAAAAGTTATGATCATTTCAGTTTTCAGCTTATCGACTATTTCAAATTTACGCATAATGTCAAAACTTATTAAATTTGGAGTTTTAAATCATCGAACTCCAAAACTTAAGCAAGGCTTTATCATCTAAAAGGATTATCGCTTCATTTTGCTCATAAATATGATTTACCTTTTATTGCTTATATATTCGAGCTCGTTCCACTTATATTAAATGTATTTTATCTCATTTACTTATATTGCTCTTCATCCACCCTATTATAATTCCATTTATAATTCATCCATTTCATTTATTCTTGTTCATTCATTTAATTATTTTCATTCACTTCATTAGTCGAGAAATGAATTTCACACTAAATTCCTTATCTCACTTCGATATATTCCCTAATCATTTTTCCGTTTCATTTCAAGTATTAATTCTAGTTAAAATTTAAAAATTCATTTTAACTTTCCAGCCACTCGAATCTATTGAACTCTCAATTCATTTACATGGATTGATTTGCCAAATTTCATTACTTAGTACTATTCATTTATATTCCATTGGAAATCACTCCATTTTCCATACTCGATTAGCCTTTTACTTGACTTTATTCAGACTTGTTTATTCTAATTATTCAAACTCATTCTCACATCATCTTCATTTGTATTTAGATTCTGATTCAGCTAATTCCAATTTCCCGAGTTACTTCCATTTGGTTTAATTCATTTGACTAAATTGAATCGACTAATTTCAAAAAAAATCATATTCTAGTTTAATAACTAAACTTTTGTTTTATATTCCCAACACCTTATTTCATATTTTAAATTTCAAGTTTATTTCAATTCCTCTTTCCAAAATTAGTTAACCTTAAATCCATAGCAAATGGGGAAGCTCAGTTATGGTTTTCATGTAAACTATTCTAATTTATCTCGTCCATTTACATACTTACTTGTTAATCTTTATCATGGATCGAGTTTTATTTACTTAACCCAAGTGTCTATTAAATCTTGAATCAACTTACTAAATTTCTTAAGTTGATTTCATTAATTCAATCCACCCTCAACTCAAGTTTATATTTAAAACTCATTTCAAATTTTCTTATAATTTCCAATTTATATAAATGCCTCGTTTAATTGATCAGATACGAGGTCTATAAACTAGGATTATTGCCGATTATTATTGTTTATGTAACTCAAATTCCTTTTACAGCCATTTATTATTCGATTTTCCCAAATCAACTTTATTTAACACTTATATCAACTAAATTTGTAGCTTATTTAACTTAATTGTCGTCTAAATCTATGTGTTTAGATGAGGGTTTCCCTTAACTCAGCACTTGAATCCATTTTCGAGGTTTCAAAGTCTGACATTTTCACGAATCGAGTTACCTTAGTACCTAAGGCGATATTATAAGTTAAGATGAACTTAAATACTTTGATTTCGAATTTAAAAACCAAGTTAAAATAACATATTTTATAAAGATTTTATAGAAACAATACCCAAAATATTAAATCCAAACTCTTAATTACCAAAGCATGGAATTTTTTTTCAAAGCATGTTAAATTTTAAATTTCAACTTTAATTAACATATCCTAATACCTTTATATAAAATTTATATCATATGGAATTACATTTAAAAATTCCTTTCAAACTAGAAGTGAAAGTACGAAGTGGTCTCCCCCACTTAGACGCTTCAGAATAAACGTCGATAATGCGTGCACTCATTACCGACATCATTTCTAAGGTCCAAGAAGGGATTTTCACACTTATTCCTTTAAAAATCCTTTAAACGCTTCCTTCAAAAATACTTATAATACGATATTATTGCAAAATTTGATGAAACTATTTCCAAAAGTACCCCCAGGATCAAGTTTCAAGTTCATTTCTATTCTATCGCAACCTTTCTCATCCAATTATTCTTAAAGATATCATTTTATTTTCAAATATATTCATAGACAATTTCAATTTTTTTCCTTACGAAATTTATTATCGAATCAACCGCAATAGGTAATATCTTAATATTATTACCTACTAACGAACACATATATACTTGAACCAAAAATATATATTTAATATATTTTAAAATATAATCGAAAACCATATTATGTCGATCATTCTATTCGATTATTTAGAAATTTCTATCGATTCTATGGCGTCCCATATATCGACCAAAATCTATAAATATTCAACAGAACAAGTCAACACAATATAAAAACCGTTTTATCCAAAATACAAGTACGCTCTCTCATATCACTCAAACTCATTCTAGGGCGTTTCTAATCCCTATCTCTAATGAGTTTATTCCCAAACAGAGCCAAGGATATCGCCAACCATCGCTCTGATACCAAATGTAACGACCCATATTTTTGACCGTTCAAATCGACAATAAACCACCCATGTCGATTCAAACAAATCGCAAATGCAGGTAGTTATTGGAAAAAAAAGAAGAAAAGAAAGAAAGAAGAGAAAAACCAATCACAGAATCTCACAGCGGAAGGACAACATATAATAAACAAATAGCAGTTTAAAAGCAGTTGAAATGTATACATCGGTTATAACATTCAATGATTATCAGAGTTACATATACATACAACTGTACATAATAAGCAGCGGAAATAATGCAGCGGATATACATATGTTTAGATAATAGATATACCAAATCTTCGTCTTCGATCTCCTAGTCACAGACATCCCTGTTAACTGCAAACGCCTGTTGACACGAGCATATTGCATAAAAATAAAACACAACAAACATTCGGATCAGCACTAAATCATTCTCATAATAGTCAAATTAAAATACGAATTAATATCAGTGTTATGGGTGCAGTAACTCAAGAGATGTTACGGGGTTTTTTTTTTCATCTCTCGAGGATCCGTTAAACTAATATCTATATAATAATACGCTATTATTATAATGTCTATTCAGTAAAGTATAAATACTGAAAATAGCATAAGCGGGATTACATTTTTACCCTTACACCGTTTATAATACCGTAGTCTATACAGTACCGTAAACCCACCGTAAACGATGGCATCAGAGGGCACTCCATAGGTACGATACAAATCAAAATCGTATGGGCTCGATAAGGATACATATGACAAGGCACTCGAGGCAATGCCCAGGGTAGGATTCTACCAATTGCACTCCCGGATCGGTGGTAACGCATAGCAGCCACTACCGCCCACCTCGGAACACACTCCCAAAGTCATAAATGGGCCCAAATCATCATCATCATCAAAGTCATAGAAATAGTATCGAAGGAGTGTGTCCGATCAAAGGTGCTACCTCAGTTAGTCACGGTATAGCTCCTGTTTTAGTCATTTCAATTCTGACCCGAAGGTTAGGGCTATTTTGTCATCGTTCATCTTCTTCGATCCAATAATCGCCACCAAGTCATCATACCTCATTCTGGATACGTCAAAACGTTCACAGTTGTTAAAGTGGTATCGACACTGATAGAGAGTATGCCTTATGTCGACTCCGGTCTCTTTAACAACCAACGCTTACATTTTCCACATCGGTTGGTTCTTTTACATTTTCTCAAAGGTTCGTTTCATATCAAAATATCATATTCTGTTTCAAACCAAATCTATATTCAATAGAATATAATTTCATATTAAAATACCATAAATCATACAAAACCGATTATATTCTAAATTAGAATATATTTCCATATCCTCATATTATAATCATATCATATTTCAAAATCGACTTATATTCAATTAGAATATATTTCATCTCAAAATTTCAAATTATTCCAAATCGGTTTATGATCGAAATCCATTCATATTCCATAGAATATATTTATTCCATTACAACCCATCTGATCCCTTAGGAGATCCATTTATATTCGAGAAGAACATAATTCATATTTCCATAAACGTTTAAATCGGTTCATATTTAAATGGGATGAATTCCTATCTCAACTCCATTTGAACCAGCGGTTCAAATTCAACATCTCCATTCGGAAGAAATTAAAATTTTCAAAAATACTTGTAAACTAAATGTTTATATAAAATAATAATAATAATAAAGTTTATATAAGTAAATATATGGATATATAGAATATAATAATTAAAATAAATAAGTAATTTAAATATTATATATACTTTAAAAATAAAGGTTTACTAGCAAATTTTGAATCATGAATTATAAGGAAAAATTTATTTATAATACCATAGTTGTAAGTAAAGGTAAATAATAAATTTAAAGAAAGAATAATTATTTGGAATCAAATGTATAAATATATATAATAAATTTCTCTAACCATAATCTTTCCTTCCTTCCAAATTTCAAATACTTGAATTTATCGTCCAGTCTCAATGGTGTTCATTTAATTCCATATAATCTCAACATCGTTCAAAACAACCATTTGATTTCAAGAGTTCAAATATATATATACAAACTGAGTTAAAAACAACTCAGAATACCCTCGATTTCCGTTTTTCCAAAAAAAAAAAATCGATTCCATAACAATTTATTTCTTTCTAATCCAAACTATTAATTTGAAAAGTTTCAAATCATATTCAAATTCCAATTTAAATATTTCCACTTTGTTTTGGAAAAATTCCCTTACCCCTTTTAAATCAACATCCCAAGTTCAGAATCTTTAAAGAAATGAATTTATCGAGTATCGGCACATTCTTCTAAATGAAAATTCTATCAAATAAAATTTCCAAATATTTAAAATCATTTAACCAACCGATGTCTGTATATAATTATCTATCCAATGGCCACGTGATTTTAAATTTAATTACTCGATCTTTCAGGGATGGATCTATCATTTCAATCCAAATCAGGGTCACAGAGGTTTATCATTTCACTCCGTGTTCTTAATTTTTTTATCGATAAATCCTGGGTTTATTAGATGTTCGTAACATCAAGGGTAAATGGGATTTATCGTTAAAATCACATGTATTACAATATACTGAAATAAGGAGTATTAAAATGTCACTATAAATTCAGTAATAAAATTTCAACCAACATCCATCCCAACAATTCCATTCAACTGATTAGCATTACACTGTTTCAGGATTTTTGCTAGGGTTAAAATTTTAAATTAGAAATTTAAATTAAATTAGATAACTAATCGTTACCTAAATTGCATGTAAACACACTTGCATGTCAAATTTAAACAACGCATCAACAATCCAACACAACCATGCAACCAATCTTATTTCATAATTTAATTCAATAAATATGCGAATAATTCAGTATTTCGTGAGTGGAAAAATCACTCACCTTTGGGTCCTTAGTGGATCAGACGTCCAAAAGAAGTCCAAAATTTCACAGACTCTAAACGCAGCCAGGTTAGTGCCAAAACGTCCGCAATTCCACCACGATCCCAACGCAACAAACCGCATCCAAATCCGTGTAAAAACGAGAAAGTTATTAGGGTTTTACCGTTTGAATTTTGAATTTAAAATAATTAATTAATACTTCTCTCACCATACACCTTCTGCCACGTCAGCCAAGGATTCCCGCTCCTCTCTCCTTCTCGCTACAGGAATTCAACAGAAAAAAAGAACCCAACTTCGATGAAACTTTGACCAGAATTTGCACCTTCCTCCGATCGAGTTAGGGACTCCGGCCACCAACATCTCGAAGCTCATCTCGCGGCACATCCAAGGACCCCTACCATCGTAACTCCGGTGACTGTATGCTCACGCATGACGCAACCCTAATTCCGCCGTTTTCTGGCCTTTAACTACTGAATTAAACCTCCTCCGACCACGAAACGACCGGCGACCACCACCTATGAGCTCCCCAAGCCATCCTCAACAAAACCCATATCACCATCTCTCTGATTAACAAGCAAATTGAAAAGCCCTAATTTTAGCTCTAGGGTTCCGCGATTTCGTGACTTTGACCGAGCTTTCAGACCCAACCGAGTGCTGCATGTCGAAATAAACTATACCAGAGGCTTCGTATCGTCGAGAGCTTCGATTTGACATATAATAAGCTGGGGTTTGTGAAGATTTGATTTTCAGCTTGTATTTTATTTTAGATCCAGGGTTTTGAAATTTATTTCTGCCATTAGAGAGCAAGAATAGGAAGATTAGAAAATACGTGAAGTGAGAAATGGCTGGTGAGGTGGATAAGGAATTTTTATTTATATTTATATAAGGCCCGATATGAGAGCCACACAAATTATCACATTATACTAACTTCTTTCACATTTTCTCTCGTACGATCAAACAACAAGTCTGTTTGTAACGCAAGTTTAAATTCTATAATAATTCATCATTCCGGATCCAATGGCGCCAGTTTCGTCGAATTCCGAGACAATAGCCAAAACAGTTAAATTTCACAGTTAAATAATAAATAAAATATTCAATTAAATCATTTAACTAGTTTAATTCAATTTAGCTATTCATAAAATTCCCTTTTAATCCAATTGCAATTTAAATAAAATTTATAAATCGATCGACAAATTTTAAGTTCCCGGATTTTGATTATTTCTCAAATTAAATTTGAACTGCAAATTTCAAATAAATGAGTTATTCAATATCAAACCCCAAATTTCACCATCTACCTATTTAAATTTGAGACTCTTATTTATAAATTAAACACTTTAGTTTTATTCAATCATTTAAATATAAATCCCAAATTACGACATCTTCTAATCATAACTCAATAAAAAGAACTGTTTAATTTCAATTCAACAATCATCATCATTAAAATCAACTAATTTGATTTTTAACCCATGTTATCCTATTTTATTTATTTAAATTGAAAATTAAATATACAGAAAAAAATTATGGGATGTTACAACTACCATTTAACAACACTTCTTCAGTATGTTCAAACTGCATTGTTACATCATTGCTTCAGTATGTAAGAAGAGCACAAATATATTTAACTAAATAATTGTTAGAAATGTCAGTTTATCTTTTACTATTAAAAATATAAAAGAATTTATCTTTAAGTTTTTACAGCTGATACAATAATTATGATTACAGTATACCAAAATTGTCATTATGTGTCATTTTTGGCTGTAAGGTGTAACAACCCGAAAATCTGGGCCAGTTTAAAATTTTTATTTTGGCAATTTTAGCGAAGTTTGATTATTTAAAATGAATTATTTTAAATAATATCGACGAGAAAATTTCTTTTGAATAAAATTCAATCGTATATAGTTGTATAGACCGACGATAGAATATAAATAATTATATATATTTATAAAAGGAATTGAAAATGGCGCGGTAGTTCGATAATTCGATTTCGAACTTCAATTGAATGTACCGGGTGCAAAACAATCCGGATTTTAGTGAAACCAAAAACATTAGGATCTAATTGATAATATCTTTCCAACGAATCCGACAAATCGAAATTTCATAGCGGGAATCAAAAGATATGTCCAGTTGAAAATTCTGAATAGTCGCTATGGAATTCAGGCCCTTAAAAATGGGAATTTTGCAAACTACCTCGGATTTCGGCGAAACCACTTTTGTTGGAACCATGATGTCAAATTATTGCTAGATTCCAAATTTCATAATTTTTCGAATCAATATGTGAGCGTGGCAAAGGAAAACGCGTTTGACCAATTTCAGTTGATTTTAATCGACTGGAAAATGACCATTTTTCCAACGGTCTCAGAATTCGACGAAACTAGTTTTGTTAGGACCGTATCGTCAATACGAAGCTAGAAAATATTTTTCCGGGATTTATAGAATTCGTATGTAGTCCCGGTAATTTAAAATGTACGTACAAATTGAATATATACTGATTTATATTTTGATTTTGATGGAAACAGATCGTAACGTCCGAATCAACCTACGATACATATCCCATTGTGTTCGGAATGGGGGTAAAACGCTAGGGACGATAGGCGGTGGACCTCGTTTAGAGGTCGTATGTAAAAGTCAACTTTTTTATAATTAAAATAAATTAAAAATTAAATCCTCTCTCCTCTCCCCCTATTTCTCTCTGCCCCCCCCCCCCCACGTTCATTCTTCAGAAATGAATAAAAGAAAAAAAACGATCGATGCTTCCAATCGCGATCGCCCCCCCCCCCCCATTTACTCGTCGTCGCCGCCTAGGGAGGACCGCCGCCGCCATCTCCAGCTACCCCCCCCCCTCTGCCGATCTCCGCTGGCCCGCTCCCCCTTGTCTCTCCCTCTACCTCTTCTGGAAACCGAACCCGCGAACCACCCACCGCCCACGACCGCCTGCTCCGCCCCTGCCACCTCCTTCGCCGCGCCCCAGCTCGCCTCCTCGGCCATCTGACCCCACCTCCGATGATCCCGACACCCTCTTCCCTCCGGTCAGCCACTGCTTCACCTCCCTCCTCTTGATTTCAAACCAAAAATGTGAGTTTGTTTTTATTTTATTTTCCATTCATCTCTTTTCAGTTTTAACATATATTTGTATAACGTTAGGAAAAATATATATATTCGAATTTTATGAAAGTAAAAATGTGATTTTTATATATTGAACATCGAAGTAAAAATGTGATTTTTATATATTGAACATCGAAGTAAAAATGTGATTTTTATATATTGAACATCGAAGTAAAAATATGATTTTTATATATTGAACATCGAAGTAAAAATATGATTTTTATATATTGAACATCAAAGTAAAAATAGGATTTTTATATATTGAATAACGAAGTAAAAATGTGATTTTTACATATGTAGTGGCTACGGGCAAAGGAAGTGATATCGACGAGAACGATGAAGATTTCTCCAAATGAAGAGTCGTGGTATTGAATAGCTATTGGTGAGAATTTCTCACCTTTCAATTTCATTTTCTAGTTATATATATATACTAGGATGCAGACGGTGCTTAGTAGCACCCGACACAATCGTCCACAGACCATGGACTTGTTTGTTTGGTTGCATAGATTAGTTAGATGATTTGATTTGAAATTGAATTGTTTGGTGAATTTGATTGATGTGTGAATGGCGTGGGCCTTCACTAGACCGGGGATAAGGCTAGGCCTCGTCCCGTTTCTAGTCTCGTGCCGTTATGCCGCCGAAATTTTCTAAAAATAAGTTAGAAAAAGAAAAATATCATTTTATTGTGTAAATGAATAATAGAAATTCATGTGTTGGAATAAAATGTTTTATCGTTAAAAATATAATTTTTAACGTGAAGTGAATAAAATAAAATATTCATTTACAAACCGAACGGTTTGTTTATGTACACCTATTGAATGACATTGATTGGGTCGATAAATTTTACACATCGCCCAACTGCACAAATAAAATCTGTGTTTGATTGTTTGAAACCCCACACGGGTGTTGGGATGAAATTTGAAGTTCACTCATCCTGATTGATTAAATATGTCGATCGATTGATTGACAAGCTGTTATAAGCGTTAGATATCTATATTTGATGCTTATACAGTGTAGTGCACTTTGGGTGATGGTTGATTATTTTTCAATGCTATTATATACATGTGCTGTATGAAAATCCATATAATTAATTTTATATGGTGATTGATTGGGCCTCATTCCAATTTAGAGAATAAAGAATATTATAAAGTAAAGGTTCATGTGTTGACTGTACTCATCCGTTGAGATTAGTCATGTGTTGAACGAAATAATTTAACAAAAATAGTCACACGTGGACAGTACTCATTCGTTGAGATTAGTCGTGTGTTGACAAAAATAAATATTCATTTGTTCAATAGAATAAAGGAATATATGAAGTCGTGTTGATTAGATTGACACCATTTTGACGCGAACGATATTTATATCGATTTTATTCATTTTAAAATGAATATTGAAAAGTAATTTCGAAATCAAATATTTCGAAATGAAATGAATTGAAAACGATTTCGAAATGAAATGAATTGAAAACGATTTCGAAATGAAATGAATTGAAAACGATTTCGAAATTAAATGAATTGAAAACGATTTCGAAATGAATTGAATTGAAGACGATTTCGAAATGAATTGAATAGAAAACCAATTTGAATTGAATTGAATAGAAAACCAATTTGAATTGAATCGAATAGAAAACCAATTTGAATCGAATAGAAAACGATTTTGAAATTGAATTGAATTCAAATTGAATTGAAATTGAATTGAAATTTGAATTGAATAGAAATGAATTTTAAAACGAATTTATAAAGAAGAATTCAATTTTGCTTTGGATTGAAATGGGAGTTGAAATTGTTTTGAAACGAATTTAAAACTATCTATATAATTCCTTTTAAATAGAAATCGACGAAATATATATTATATATATTATATATATAATATAATGGCCTGAATTTCCAATGATTGCATTGGAGTGGATTTGAATCGAAATTGTCTTCGGAATATTTCGATGTTGGAATTCGGGATTGCACAGATGTTGTTATGGAAATTTGAAAGATATGTATATATTTATATCGTTATTTCCAATACGACATTTGTTAATCGTAGAATTTGATATTGAATATAAGCCGATATATTTTCTATTCAGAGCCTTGTATTGAATATCAAATGTGATTTGGGTTTGTCGTGAATGGTGTCTTCATTAACACTGTTCTTGAACCCAGTTGAGAAAAGATTAAATCTTTTTATTTGGATTTAATGAAGTATGACAATTAAATGATATTTAATTGGAATTGAATTGATATTGATTTTTGGGTTTATCGTGGACAGTGTTTTAAATAACACTCGTTCTTTAACCCGATAATTAATGGAATGTGATTTTGGGTTTATCGTGAACTGTGTTTTAAATGACACTGATTCTTTAACCCAGTTAAAGATTAAAACTAAGTGGAGTTTTAATGAATCTTTAATTAGATTGAGATGATCGAGAATGGAGTATCACCAGTTTTACTCCAGGCGATAGTTAAATCTTTAATTAGATTTGAACGTGAAATGGTAATTGAATTTACCGATAACACCGTGGTGTTAGATATGAAGTATTACCAGTTTTACTTCATGGGATGAATAGGTTGGGATTGGGAAATAAAATAAATGATTACTTCGGTAAGGTTCGTTAATCCCGACTAGTTTGAATTGATATTCAAAGGAGATTAAAGAATAAATTTAAAGAATTTATCTTGGATAAAATTAATGGGAACTTTTCCCAAAGTATAGGAATATTTGAATAAAAGAATATTCTGAATTGGAATGAGGCATATGTTGTGTTTGTGTAACACTTTTATAATATATACGCGAGTTATTCAGAAAGACCGGGTTTATCCCATTCTGAATAACTGATTCGACGTGGTGTCGAAGATGAAGACGGTGGTCGAAGACCAGAAGTCTTCACGTCGTTTGGATAATTACTGATGATCTTGATTGGGCTGTACACCCAAGAAGATGAAAACTGTTGGTGATCATCCAGATGTACTTGGAGATCGATGGATATGCGGGGTACTAGGTGCCTCCGGTTTCGTTCAGACCCAGAACGGACTTGCAAATGGACTGTGTGTCTGACATTGGATATTAGTCTGTGTGATTGATCTCTATTAAATATATATTTATTTGGCGGCGGAGAATTTATTCTCTTGCTTAACGCCCTTCTCTGAGACGTACGAGCTTAGGGGTTATATATTGATGGATATCAAACGCATGGAGTGAATTGCCTGTGTGGCATGCCTAAGTGGCAATTGATCGAGGCTTCTGTTGAAAAGCAAAGTCTTGTGGTTATGATCAAAGCACAGCCTGTGTGGCACAGCTTTGTGTAACGTGAATTCGCGAGCCTCACACCCCGGTTGTGGACCAAAATGGGAGACGGACCTCAGGGAGGGCATGCGTTTCTTTCTAGCTTGGGTGGTGTCAGTGACCTACCAGCCCTGACATTTATATACTTTTCACCTGTGTGGTTGTTGCTGTTGCGAGGCGCCTCGGTTTGATCGGACGATACGGGTCCGATGGAGTCATTCGTTGGCTCATTTACGCCCCAAAGGGCGGGGAAACGTAGTGTTCAGGCATTTTAATCCACATCGGTGGACCGGCCCTGACGATCCAAGGGTCACTCGAGCTCTGATCCTGAGACTCGGGCTAGACAGTCTCGAATCGGTTGAGGACTATCTTTTGCCTCGGTTCATAGATGGAAACCCAATTTCCAAATAAGTGACTTTGCGATTTTGATTGTATAACCTATATATGGTGACATAGTGGTATGGGGCATTCATGCCGCCTATGATTGATACTTATGATTTGAAGTTGTTTTATACACTATACACTTATAATAGTATCAAATAATCTGTTTTAAACGTATCAAGCATTCTTTGGCTGTTATAAGGGAAAACCCTATCCCCCGGCTTGCGTTGCATTGTGTGATAGGACCTGGGTCTTATAACAGCTTCATTTTTCTTTATTTAGCATTGCGCTGTTTGTTTTATGCATTGGTATTCTTGGGAGGAAACCTGTTCCGTGTTATACGGCGTGGTCCCTTGATTTACCTAACTTTAAAATAAAGATTAACTGTTTTAGTTCTCACACCAGTCACATGACTGACCTGGAGTTTATTGTTTTAACCTAAACTCTGGGTGCCCCTATTTTGACACGGGCAGCTAGTAGTTTTGGTTTTGCAGATTTATATTCACAGGATCCTGGTTTACAGCTGGAATGATATCCGGAAAGCTTTGTATCCGTATATCTCTTTATAGTTGTGTAATGTATTATTTTCCGCTGCTATGTATTTAAATGTAATTTAAATCTCTGATATTTCTGTGTAATATTTATTCATACTCTGTATATTCTTGTATTCTGATGCATTGTTGTAATAAACAATGAAATGTTCTTCTGTATGCATTCTGTTGTGGCTTGTTCTCGAACTATCCGACGCTTTCCTTTACGGGGAAGTTACGGGTTTTCACAGTTGGTATCAGAGCTTTGGTTTACAAAGCAGAGAACAAGGCACATTAGAACCGTACGAAAGGATTCATCAGATATTGGATTAGTAATATCCAGTTAGAATGACTCGTTAGAGATGGGATCAGTAGTATCCTAGAACGAGTGTGAAGAGTATATTTTTAAAATGAAAACAATTTTTGTTTTGAAAATTTAAATCAACTATTCGTATTTGATTATTTATCTATATTGATTTGGACAGTTCAGTATATAAAGATTTTGCATATACGCCTTGCAAACGTATATTCAAAGTTTTAATATACTGGATAGATATAGAATCACATTCTTGACACCCGGAGATGATTCTGATGATAGTTCGAACATCATCAGAATTGGTATTCGAGTTTCGAAGGTGTGAAATCTATATATTTCCTATTGACTGGTGTGAGAACCGAAACTAGATAGGGCTTATTGTTGTGATTTGACATCAAAAATCTGATTTTTGACTATATATCAAAGTTATGCATTTGAAATGATAACCAACTAATTGATTGATGTTTGTGTTGTTGATTATTGGTTGATTAATTAAAATTTGTATTATATAGCCAATTTGATCAAATATTGAATTTTATTGAAATTTGGTTGCATTTGCTTGCATATACTTGTACTTACCTTGAACAGGTCATAGCAAGGAGGCTAGAGCAGAGTATAAAATTTGTTTGCCCGACAAATAGGTACATGTTTACTACATAATTTACTAAATTGTTTGGGTGATGATGATTTTATGAGCCTATTGGCTAGCCGCTTGGCTTTTTCTTTTTCTTTTTGAGATTAGAAGGACCGGGGAAGCTATTTGAAATTCCCCGATGCTCCCGGTGCAGGGGAGGTTATGGAGAAATTTTTCGAAAATTTAGGGTGTTAGCCAAATTTTTGAAAATTTGGAAATTCTCAGAAACTGAAAAATTAGAGAATGGAAGCCAGATCGAACGTAGAGTTGATTAATCAAACCACTTTCGACTTTGTTCCTTTTCGGGGACGAAAAGTTTTAAGTGGGGGAGATTGTAACAACCCGAAAATCTGGGCTAGTTTAAAATTTTTATTTTGGCAATTTTAGCGAAGTTTGATTATTTAAAATGAATTATTTTAAATAATATCGACGAGAAAATTTCTTTTGAATAAAATTCAATCGTATATAGTTGTATAGACCGACGATAGAATATAAATAATTATATATATTTATAAAAGGAATTGAAAATGGCGCGGTAGTTCGATAATTCGATTTCGAACTTCAATTGAATGTACCGGGTGCAAAACAATCCGGATTTTAGTGAAACCAAAAACATTAGGATCTAATTGATAATATATTTCCAACGAATCCGACAAATCGAAATTTCATAGCGGGAATCAAAAGATATGTCCAGTTGAAAATTCTGAATAGTCGCTATGGAATTCAGGCCCTTAAAAATGGGAATTTTGCAAACTACCTCGGATTTCGACGAAACCACTTTTGTTGGAACCGTGATGTCAAATTATTGCTAGATTCCAAATTTCATAATTTTTCGAATCAATATGTGAGCGTGGCAAAGGAAAACGCGTTTGACCAATTTCAGTTGATTTTAATCGACTGGAAAATGGCCATTTTTCCAACGGTCTCAGAATTCGATGAAACTAGTTTTGTTAGGACCGTATCGTCAATACGAAGCTAGAAAATATTTTTCCGGGATTTATAGAATTCGTATGTAGTCCCGGTAATTTAAAATGTACGTACAAATTGAATATATACTGATTTATATTTTGATTTTGACGGAAACAGATCGTAACGTCCGAATCAACCTACGATACATATCTCATTGTGTTCGGAATGGGGGTAAAACGCTAGGGATGGCAGGCGGTGGACCTCGTTTAGAGGTCGTATGTAAAATTCAACTTTTTTATAATTAAAATAAATTAAAAATTAAATCCTCTCTCCTCTCCCCCTATTTCTCTCTGCCCTCCCCCCCCCCCCCCCACGTTCATTCTTCAGAAACGAATAAAAAAAACGATCGATGCTTCCAATCGCGATCGCCCCCCCCCCCATTTACTCGTCGCCGCCGCCTAGGGAGGACCGCCGCCGCCATCTCCAGCTACCCCCCCCCCTTCTACCGATCTCCGCTGGCCCACTCCCCCTTGTCTCTCCCTCTACCTCTTTTGGAAACCGAACCCGCGAACCACCCACCGCCCACGACCGCCTGCTCCGCCCCTGCCACCTCCTTCGCCGCGCCCCAGCTCGCCTCCTCGGCCATCTGACCCCACCTCCGATGATCCCGACACCCTCTTCCCTCCGGTCAGCCACTGCTTCACCTCCCTCCTCTTGATTTCAAACCAAAAATGTGAGTTTGTTTTTATTTTATTTTCCATTCATCTCTTTTCAGTTTTAACATATATTTGTATAACGTTAGGAAATATATATATATTCGAATTTTATGAAAGTAAAAATGTGATTTTTATATATTGAACATCGAAGTAAAAATGTGATTTTTATATATTGAACATCGAAGTAAAAATATGATTTTTATATATTGAACATCGAAGTAAAAATATGATTTTTATATATTGAACATCAAAGTAAAAATAGGATTTTATATATTGAATAACGAAGTAAAAATATGATTTTTACATATGTAGTGGCTACGGGCAAAGGAAGTGATATCGACGAGAACGATGAAGATTTCTCTAAATGAAGAGTCGTGGTATTGGATAGCTATCGGTGAGAATTTCTCACCTTTCAATTTCATTTTCTAGTTATATATATATACTAGGATGCAGACGGTGCTTAGTAGCACCCGACACAATCGTCCACAGACCATGGACTTGTTTGTTTGGTTGCATAGATTAGTTAGATGATTTGATTTGAAATTGAATTGTTTGGTGAATTTGATTGATGTGTGAATGGCGTGGGCCTTCACTAGACCGGGGATAAGGCTAGGCCTCGTCCCGTTTCTAGTCTCGTGCCGTTATGCCGCCGAAATTTTCTAAAAATAAGTTAGAAAAAGAAAAATATCATTTTATTGTGTAAATGAATAATAGAAATTCATGTGTTGGAATAAAATGTTTTATCGTTAAAAATATAATTTTTAACGTGAAGTGAATAAAATAAAATATTCATTTACAAACCGGACGGTTTGTTTATGTACACCTATTTGAATGACATTGATTGGGTCGATAAATTTTTCACATCGCCCAACTGCACAAATAAAATCCGTGTTTGATTGTTTGAAACCCCACACGGGTGTTGGGATGAAATTTGAAGTTCACTCATCCTGATTGATTAAATATGTCGATCGATTGATTGACAAGCTGTTATAAGCGTTAGATATCTATATTTGATGCTTATACAGTGTAGTGCACTTTGGGTGATGGTTGATTATTTTTCAATGCTAATATATACATGTGTTGTATGAAAATCCATATAATTAATTTTATATGGTGATTGATTGGGCCTCATTCCAATTTAGAGAATAAAGAATATTATAAAGTAAAGGTTCATGTGTTGACTGTACTCATCCGTTGAGATTAGTCATGTGTTGAACGAAATAATTTAACAAAAATAGTCACACGTGGACAGTACTCATTCGTTGAGATTAGTCGTGTGTTGACAAAAATAAATATTCATTTGTTGAATAGAATAAAGGAATATATGAAGTCGTGTTGATTAGATTGACACCATTTTGACGCGAACGATATTTATATCGATTTTATTCATTTTAAAATGAATATTGAAAAGTAATTTCGAAATCAAATATTTCGAAATGAAATGAATTGAAAACGATTTCGAAATGAAATGAATTGAAAACGATTTTGAAATAAAATGAATTGAAAACGATTTCGAAATGAAATGAATTGAAAACGATTTCGAAATGAAATGAATTGAAAACGATTTCGAAATAAAATGAATTGAAAACGATTTCGAAATGAATTGAATTGAAGACGATTTCGAAATGAATTGAATAGAAAACCAATTTGAATTGAATTGAATAGAAAACCAATTTGAATTGAATCGAATAGAAAACCAATTTGAATCGAATAGAAAACGATTTTGAAATTGAATTGAATTCAAATTGAATTGAAATTTGAATTGAATAGAAATGAATTTTAAAACGAATTTATAAAGAAGAATTCAATTTTGCTTTGGATTGAAATGGGAGTTGAAATTGTTTTGAAACGAATTTAAAACTATCTATATAATTAGTTTTAAATAGAAATCGACGAAATATATATTATATATATTATATATATAATATAATGGCCTGAATTTCCAATGATTGCATTGGAGTGGATTTGAATCGAAATTGTCTTCGGAATATTTCGATGTTGGAATTCGGGATTGCACAGATGTTGTTATGGAAATTTGAAAGATATATATATATATATATATATATATATTTATATCGTTATTTCCAATACGACATTTGTTAATCGTAGAATTTGATATTGAATATAAGCCGATATATTTTCTATTCAGAGCCTTGTATTGAATATCAAATGTGATTTGGGTTTGTCGTGAATGGTGTCTTCATTAACACTGTTCTTGAACCAAATTGAGAAAAGATTAAATCTTTTTATTTAGATTTAATGAAGTATGACAATTAAATGATATTTAATTGGAATTGAATTGATATTGATTTTTGGGTTTATCGTGGACAGTGTTTTAAATAACACTCGTTCTTTAACCTGATAATTAATGGAATGTGATTTTGGGTTTATCGTGAACTGTGTTTTAAATGACACTGATTCTTTAACCCAGTTAAAGATTAAAACTAAGTGGAGTTTTAATGAATCTTTAATTAGATTGAGATGATCGAGAATGGAGTATCACCAGTTTTACTCCAGGCGATAGTTAAATCTTTAATTAGATTTGAACGTGAAATGGTAATTGAATTTACCGATAACACCGTGGTGTTAGATATGAAGTATTACCAGTTTTACTTCATGGGATGAATAGGTTGAGATTGGGAAATAAAATAAATGATTACTTCGGTAAGGTTCGTTAATCCCGACTAGTTTGAATTGATATTCAAAGGAGATTAAAGAATAAATTTAAAGAATTTATCTTGGATAAAATTAATGGGAACTTTTCCCAAAGTATAGGAATATTTGAATAAAAGAATATTCTGAATTGGAATGAGGCGTATGTTGTGTTTGTGTAACACTTTTATAATATATAGGCGAGTTATTCAGAAAGACCGGGTTTATCCCATTCTGAATAACTGATTCGACGTGGTGTCGAAGATGAAGACGGTGGTCGAAGACCAGAAGTCTTCACGTCGTTTGGATAATTACTGATGATCTTGATTGGGCTATACACCCAAGAAGATGAAAACTGTTGGTGATCATCCAGATGTACTTGGAGATCGATGGATATGCGGGGTACTAGGTGCCTCCGGTTTCGTTCAGACCCAGAATGGACTTGCAAATGGACTGTGTGTCTGACATTGGATTTTAGTCCGTGTGATTGATCTCTATTAAATATATATTTATTTGGCGGCGGAGAATTTATTCTCTTGCTTAACGCCCTTCTCTGAGACGTACGAGCTCAGGGGTTATATATTGATGGATATCAAACGCATGGAGTGAATTGCCTGTGTGGCATGCCTAAGTGGCAATTGATCGAGGCTTCTGTTGAAAAGCAAAGTCTTGTGGTGATGATCAAAGCACAGCCTGTGTGGCACAGCTTTGTGTAACGTGAATTCGCGAGCCTCACACCCCGGTTGTGGACCAAAAACGGGAGACGGACCTCAGGGAGGGCATGCGTTTCTTTCTAGCTAGGGTGGTGTCAGTGACCTACCAGCCCTGACATTTATATACTTTTCACCTGTGTGGTTGTTGCTGTTGCGAGGCACCTCGGTTTGATCGGACGATACGTGTCCGATGGAGTCATTCGTTGGCTCATTTACGCCCCAAAGGGCGGGGAAACGTAGTGTTCAGGCATTTTAATCCACATCGGTGGACCGGCCCTAACAATCCAAGGGTCACTCGAGCTCTGATCCTGAGACTCGGGCTAGACAGTCTCGAATCGGTTGAGGACTATCTTTTTCCTCGGTTCATAGATGGAAACCCAATTTCCAAATACGTGACTTTGCGATTTTGATTGTATAACCTATATATGGCGACATAGTGGTATGGGGCATTCATGCCGCCTATGATTGATACTTATGATTTGAAGTTGTTTTATACACTATACACTTATAATAGTATCAAATAATCTGTTTTAAACGTATCAAGCATTCTTTGGCTGTTATAATGGAAAACCCTATCCCCCGGCTTGCGTTGCATTGTGTGATAGGACCTGGGTCTTATAACAGCTTCATTTTTCTTTATTTAGCATTGCGCTGTTTGTTTTATGCACTGGTATTCTTGGGAGGAAACCCGTTCCGTGTTATACGGCGTGGTCCCTTGATTTACCTAACTTTAAAATAAAGATTAACTGTTTTAGTTCTCACACCAGTCACATGACTGACCTGGAGTTTATTGTTTTAACCTAAACTCTGGGTGCCCCTATTTTGACACGGGCAGCTAGTAGTTTTGGTTTTGCAGATTTATATTCACAGGATCCTGGTTTACAGCTGGAATGATATCCGGAAAGCTTTGTATCCGTATATCTCTTTCTAGTTGTGTATTGTATTATTTTCCGCTGCTATGTATTTAAATGTAATTTAAATCTCTGATATTTCTGTGTAATATTTATTCATACTCTATATATTCTTGTATTCTGATGCATTGTTGTAATATACAATGAAATGTTCTTCTGTATGCATTCTGTTGTGGCTTGTTCTCGAACTATCCGACGCTTTCCTTTATGGGGAAGTTACGGGTTTTCACATAAGGACAGTTGATGTTATATAATCATTATTATCTTTTATTCTGTTGTTAGGATAAAAGAAATTATATTTCTATATATTGTAATTAAACAAGTTTATCTTTCTATATAGATATTGTATTTTAAATTATTATTATCTTTATATAATCAGATATACAAGTTATTAATTAAGTTTTGTTAAATTGCTAAAGAAGTAAAATCTAATTTAGACTATTTTTTATAAAACAATTTAAACCTAGAAATATATTTGGCTTAGAAAGATATACTTATTTATCTTTCTATACAGATATTATAATTCAAATTATTATTGACTTTAAACAATAAGGTATACAAGTTATAAAAGAATTATTGTTAAATTACTAAGGAAAAAATATTTAATAAAAACTATCTTTATGAATTTTTCTGAAGCTATAAATGTATTTGGTTTGAAAAGATAAAAAAGTTTATGTTTCTATAGAAATATTATATTTTAAATAATTATTGTCTTTCTGATTTTTTGATATTACAATTTAAAATTATTATTGACTTTAAACAATAAGATATACAAGTTATTAAAGAAGTTTTGTTAAATTACTAAGGAAAAAATAATTACTAAAAACTATCTTTATGAAAAATTTTGAAGCTATAAATGTATTTATTTTAAAAAGATATACAAGATTATCTTTCTATACAAATATTGTGTTTTTAATTATTATTGTATTTATACAATCAGGTATACAAGTTATAAAAAAGTTTTGTTAAATTACTAAGGAAAAAATATTTAATAAAAACTATCTTTATGAAAATTTCTGAAGCTATAAATGTATTTATTTTAAAAAGATAAACAAGTTTATCTTTCTATACAAATATTAAATTTAAATGTTTATTGTCTTTATCTTTTTAAACAAAAATTGATTTTTAAATACTTTTATTGCTAATAACAAGTATAGTCAACCTAATCACTTATGGTTGATCATTAATTTTAGTATGCATATATATTTGTATTAAAAAATTTGTTCAATAACAAAATTGATATTTCAATGCAGCAAAAATGCATAGAAGAAGATCAAGGAATGCTAACTAAAACAAAGCAATTGAAGATACACGACAATGTATCTTTACTCACATTAATGGACAACAATGTTCAAATGTAAGGAATCAGTCACATTCATTTTGTGATAAACACAACGATACGATGCAGAATACAACACCTCCACGTACTCCTATTGTAAGTAAACAAAAATTTATACTATTAAGTGCAATAGTTAGACTATGATTATGTAATAAATGTTAAAGATAATATATGTATATCATATTGTGAATAAACATATAAATTGTGTAAAAAGATAATTTTTTTTATCTATTTTAAAAAGATATATTATTCATGTGTTCATCTAAACTTAGTTTAATTGTTTTCCTGCATGCTTAACAAAAAGCTAACTAGAAATATTCTTCTGTATTTAAACTTACATTATTTCCATTTAATAATTTGGTATAACAGGTTCATACAATCAACTTCACTGAAGAAGAGGAAAGAATACTGCAGTCAGAGCCACAGCTTCATGAATGTGTCTACTCTCCTCCAGAAGGATGCTTATATGCAAATTTAGACAACAACTCCGACCCCGACACTGAAGATGATGCTGAACAATATGAAGTGGAAAAAAGGGGTGAGGAAAAATTAAGAGAACTTATAGGTGTAATTTAGATGCATTCTTCAAGGTGATGACTAAAATAAAGGAAAAAAATATATTCTCTTCTGCTGCAATGTCATATATAGATAGAACACCTTTCAAGAAATTATTTCATATATTTTTGGAAGTTAAAATCTAAAGAAAGGATATTAGAAAAAGTGCAAAAAGTTTAGATGAAGTCATTACATCATATGATAGGGAAGAGAAAGCATTTAAAATAGGAGATGATAGTCTTAAGTTGACTGAAGAGGATATTAGTTTAATACTTGGAATTCCATTGACCAGAAAGAATATATTCCAAATTGGAATTATTAATAGGAATAACTTGGATGAGGAGTACTTAAGTTTTCTAAATTGACATTTTTAGTGGAATGAGAGGGTAAATAAGAAAAATTTGAGTAAGAGAATCAACATAATGATTGAAGAAAGGAACGGAAGTGAAGATTTAGTGAAATTGCTTCTTTTGTTACTAATTATCACATTTTTCTTCCCCAACAACCAATTCTACTTACAATGGGGATTTATTCCCAAATTGTTGAATTTGAAGAACATAAATTCCATTTCTTGGGCAAAATCTATTCACACACACGTGTCCCAAAATGTTGAAAAGTTTGGTAAAGACCCAAGAAATATGCCCGGATGCTCCATGATATTATTGGTATGTATTTTATATTTAATAATGTACATTGAATTTATTTAATATTAAAAATTTACATCTTTTAATTTTTTGATAGTATTGGCTTTGTGGAAGGACACAAATCATTAAGATTAAAGACCGATGTGAAAATGAAAGGCCAAGAATATTAAGATGGAATTTATCGTTGTTGAAAAACATATCAATTAAATCCATTAAGTCAGAAAAGGTAAAAAAAATTTGTGTGTGCTTCATTGTTGATTATGTCATTTTACAGTTTTTTTTTAAATTTTAAAAACTTAATTTTTAACACATGCGTAAAAAGATAGCAACTTTTATCTTTTTAATTATTTCCTGTTGTTATTATCTATACCTTTGATTAATCTTATGCATATTAATCATTATTCTGTATTTTTACCTAGAAGTTAAATAAATTTGCACATAACAAATTAATCAACAATATGAAGTAACAATATTGTTTTCCGAATTTTATTTTTTCAGTTCGCAAAGAGATTCTACAAAACTATGAAAGATGAAAAAATTCTTCTATTGAAAGTGAACAAGACTTTGGAAGAGGGGAAAAAAAGATAACGAAGAAAGCTATCTTCTAACACAAGTCGAAGGCAAAGTAAAAGAAATTGCAAAGTTAAAAAGAAAAGTTGAGCAGTTACAAAAAAAGCTTCATTCCAGATAAAATCAATTACAATCCCAAAAAAAGTAGAGAAAGGAATTGGAAAGTTTGTTAAATAATGACCACAATTTAACTGAAATTCCAAAAAAAGAATGTGAGAAAAAGAATGATTAAGAAAACAAAGATATAGAAAAAGATCTAGAACACAATGAATTCGACAAAATTAAAGAAAAAATATGTGAGAAAATAGATGGTGAAGAAATGGAAGATATAAAACATAATGAAAACGAAGAAATTCAAGAAAAAGAATGTGAAAATATGGATGGTGAAGAAAAGGTAGATAAAGAAGAAGAAGAACATAGTGACCCTAAAGAATTTGAAGAAAAAGGAAAAATAGACAAAGAGAAAAGGAAAAAGCGAAAATGTGAAAGCCAAAAAACTATACATGTGGATACTCTCAACACACCAAAAAGTATAAAAATGAGAAAAAGGAAAATAGTAAATTCTGAATTTATTAAGGAATTGCCCGATGATGAGCAGGAGTGCATACCAGATTACTTCAACAAAGTTGGTGATGTTAAGTAAGCTTATATACTGTTTAAATTATATATTTTACAAATTTCTTAAATTATAACTTTGTTTACTTTACAGTGTAGATATTTACAATTCAAACGACGAAAACAATATTGTCATACATAAGGACATGACTGAAGAACTGATTTTCGGTGAATTTTTTTCTGGCCAGGTAAGTATATAATATAATTCGACTTATGACACTAATGGATTTGTACACATATGATATTTATTCTGATTACTGAAACATAGAAGCTCTACCGATCACATAATTTTAATACTTTTAACAATATAAAAAGATAAAAACATATATCTTTTTTTAAAAATAATGTTTCCATACAAATATTATACATAATAATTTTATATCATATGAAATGTTTTCATATGATTTTGAGTAATAGAATTTACCATACGGTGAAACAAATAATTTCAATTGATCATAGTTTTTAATATTTTTGTCATTATAAAAATATATATACATTTGTCATTTTTAAAATTAAAACTTACAAAGAAAAAAATGCACATATATTATGATAATTGCAAAGTGTTTTACTATTTTTGTATCAATAAACTTTAATTTCTATCAAATATAATTATCCATTACTAGCATATCAAAACAATATAAAATTGCTTTATTTTATATGTTTATTATTGCAAATACTCTGATATAATGCCTATGCAGATAATTGATTGGTTCTAGTATAGAGTAGCAAAAGTGTGGGATGTCAATTCAAACGTGGCTTACTTTAATACCACAATGACAGTAAGATCATTATTATAGACATATATGTAATGATTTATTAACAAATTTGGTTTGTATAACTAAAAGTTTGCTACGTTTATACAGAAAAGTGTTGTAATTGACATAGAAAATGTCAAAACTCATTTGTTTATTTTAGCTTTTACAACAACACTACAAGATTCACGATGTGATGTACTTTTATTTCTAGTCCATGAAGAGTCACACTGGGTACTTTTAACATTTGAACCATAATTTTCAGAATGGACACTGTATGATTCTTTGTCAAACAGATGTAGAAATGGAAGATTTACCAGCAGGCATAAAAAAATCGCGTTAAAAATCGTAAGACATTTTGAATGTTTAAATTTTCTATGTTAACTAAATTAATAGATATTCTTATTATTATATATAGAGAAATTTAGTCAATGACATAAACAAGAAACTTCAGAAGGAACAAACTAAGGAGAACACCAAAAAATCATCTGTACCTACAGTTGGAGAATGTGCTCAACAGCGTAATGGGTAATACTATATAATTGCTATATTGTTTAATTTTTTAATTTGTTTTTTAATATATGCATTCAAATAAATAATTTCAACTTTTTTTAAAAAAATAATCGGTATATTCATTAGTTTATAATACATGTACATTATTTTTAGTACTTATATTATAAATGAAGTTTAAAAAATAATAAATTTAGTTATATTTTCAAATAATTTAATTTTTTTTCCATATATAATCAACAAAACCAAAATATAAATATTTTTATCTTTTTCAGAATTTGCTGTTTATGTTATACATACATACATAAAACTACATTCTTTTAAAGAGAAAAACTTATTTACTAAATGTTTCAATAGGATATTAAATTATATTGTAGTAATACTAATTTTTTCTATTATAAAATAAATATTTTAATTTTTAATTTAAAAAATCAATAAAATAATTATATTTATCTTTTTTATTAACTTATGTTTTTTATACATTAACTTGTACGTATATATATTAATTTTGTAATAAGAATTATAAACTTATTTTAAATTTAACCAACTTAAAAATGATTTATCTTTCTTACAACAAATATGATTACGGAATGTATGTGATTATGAACATTTCAAGACTGTCTCATGATAGATGTCTTCTTGCAACCATATCTCAAAAAGAAATTAATTACCTAAGAGTTAGTATTGCATCTAGAATATTCCATAATGAAGATTTCTGCTGGACAAAGGATAAGTCGTCTGCTGAAAATAACAACTTTGTTTGTAGTTCATAATGCTTGATGTTGAACAATGGACAAGATCTTTATAGATGAGATGGATTTATTTGTTTGTACTCTTTTTGAATACTTTGTTAATGACTGTTAATTGTTTGTGTATGTTGAATGTCTGTGTATTGCATTGGATTATGAATATTATCGTAAAACTTCAAGGTTTAACAACATTGCTTCAATATATTCTAACTGCGTTATAAATTCACTGTTGTAGTTTGTTCAAACTATATAAATATATTTAACTAGATCACTGTTTGGTATATCAATTTATCTTTTACTACCCAAACATATATAATCATTTATCTCTATTATTTTACACCTGATACGAAGCTATACTTAGGGTTTGTTTTTTAATTAATAAGTATAGTATATAAAACTGATATACTGCTTGTCTTATAATACAGAATATTTTAAACTTATTATCTTATGTAAACTGTGTTGCAATTAAAATTAAAAGATAAAACATTTTATCTTTTTTAAATACTTACCAACAACATTCTCCAAAAAACAAATATTTAAACCCTTAGATATTATTTGGCACCGTCTGACAAGTGCTGTATATGATCGTTATATGAATATTCGTTTTTTCTACAAAACAGACATCTATATTCATCTAATACATCATTTGTCGGATTTGTCCCTGTATTGGACAAGTTACAAACACTATAAAGTAATTATATTTTGTAACTCATGTCACTTTAAACGGTTCACAAAATTTCAATGGAATTTCCTTTACTTTCCTTATGTACACGCATTTTTGTACGATACAAGGAACATGGAGGAAATGCTGCCGAAATTTCGTGAAAACGTTTAAAACGATATAATTTACGAAATGTAATTACTATTGTGTTTGTAATGGGAAGTAGGATGACCGACCATCAAAGAAGAAACATAAGTGTCAATGAACCAATAGTTGTTTATTCAAAAAAAATTGTAAAAAAATATAAAAAATTAGTACATGTTTACTAATTCAGTAAATAAAATTTAAACAAAATATAAAATTTATGATTAATCTTTCTATTACTTCATCATAGGTTTTAAAGTAGGAAAAATGGTCAATTACTTTATTAATCGGATTTGGATGTATCAAAAAAAGGAAATTAGTGGTGCAGTAAGTGAACATTTTCAAAACGGGGTATAAGCGTTCATCAAATTTGCTTTATGTAATATGGGAAGCAATAAAGAAATTCATTATCCATCTAGTAGGTGCAAATTGTTAAACTATTTAATACCAAATATGGTTAAGATTCATTTGCGCTAATACGGTTTTGTACCCAATTATTTGTTGTGGGATCGTCATGGAGAAATTGTAGCCCCTAGTAATCAAGATAGTCAGTGAAGATCATTAGTGATGAAGTTAGTACGAATATCATAGAAAATATGGTCGCAAATGTTGAACAATCAATGTTCCCTACCATTGAAATTGATAACGGCGATGTTAACATGGAAGAGGAACAAAATGTTGAAGCTACAAAGTTGTAACACCCCATAATTGTGTTAACATTAAAGAGGATAAATTAAAGAATAATTAATTTAATATTAAAAATTAAGGGAAACTAACTACGTCATTACGTCCGTCTCGAAATTCTGGTCAGGATAGACATCTGGTTTGCGTAAAACGGATAACGTATGAAGAAGTTATAGAAGATAGAAGTTTTTGGGTATTCGGGCCTTTTTCAAGTGGATATCGGCCCATTACCCAATCCCCTTTTAAGGCTGAGGTGGCAATTCCATTTCTGAAATCTAGCGGCTATAAAATCACCTCAATTCCATTGTTTCCTTCACAAAGAAACAATGGCGGCCAAACTCTGCTGGAGTGCGAACTAAGACGTATCTGCTTTCTTCAATTATCAGTTTTGCAAATCAAATTCTGAGATTCAAGTTTCAGTTTTCTCCTTCTATTCTCATAGATCCAATCCTTGTGAGTATAGTTATTTTTAGGTTTAAATAAATAAAAGTGAATTATGAAATACTATGATTGGATTAATGTTATTATCATGTTTTATGTTATGACATGATAAGTCTATTCTATGCTATTATCATGTTTTATGTTATGACATGATAAATCTATTCTATGCTATTATCATGTTTTATGTTATGACATGATAGATCTATTTTATGCCATTATCATGTTTCTTGTTATGACATGACAAATCTATTCTATGCTATTATCATGTTTTATGTTATGACATGATAGATCTACTCTATGCTATTATCATATCTTATGATATGTTAGGATAGATTTATTTGTTAGATCTAATTATCATGTGGATATTTTATGTAGATCTAAATCTTTAATTATGTTAGATCCATTTTATGTAGATCTAAATCTTTAATTATGTTAGATCTAATTATCATGTGGACATTTTATGTAGATCTAAATCTTTAATTATGTTAGATCTAATTATCATATGGATATTTTATGGGATTAATTGACAAGAATAATCCGAAGTTTAACGTGTCCGCCCATATTAATCCCAAGTTTGCGTTATTCAAGAATAATCCAAAGTTTAGGGGGTGTCTTCCCAAATTAATCCCATTTACTTGTATCTTCCCATATTAATCCGAAGTTTGGGGGTGTCTTCCCATATTGATCCCAAAATAACACGTGAAAAAATCATCAAAAGTCATCGGGATCAATTTGGGAAGACACCCCCTAAACTTGGGATTATTCTTGAATAACGTAAACTTGGGATTAATATGGGTGGACACGTTAGACTTCGGATTATTCTTGTCAATTAATCCTATTTTATGTAGATCTAATTCTTTAATTATGTCAGATCTAATTATCATGTGGATATTTTATGTAGATCTAAATCTTTGATTATGTCAGATCTAATTATCATGTGAATATTTTATGTAAATCTAAATCTTTAATTATGTTAGATCTATTTTATGTAGATCTAAATCTTTAATTATGTTAGATCTAATTATCATGTGGATATTTTATGTAGATCTAAATCTTTAATTATGTTAGATCTAATAATCATATGAATATTTCATGTAGATCTAAATCTTTAATTATGTTAGATCTATTTTATGTAGATCTAAATCTTTAATTATGTTACATCTAATTATCATGTGGATATTTTATGTAGATCTAAATCTTTAATTATTGACACGACCCGAACTTCCCCGTGAAGGAAAGCGCGGATAGCGTTGAGTACAAGACAAATCAGAACGCAGACGGAAGAACATTTCATTGTTATTACAACAATTCCATCAGATACAAGAATATACAGAGTATAAATGAATAAATTACATTCGATAAATATCATAGATTACAATAAATTACATAGCAGCGGAAAATAATACAAAGCACAACTGAAGGTGATATACAGATACAGAGCTTTCCGGATATCATTCCAGCTGTAAACCAGGATCCTGTGAATATAAATCTGCAAAACCAAAACTACTAGCTGCCCGTGCGGAAAAATAGGGGCACCCAGAGTTTAGGTTAAAACAATAAACTCCAGGTCAGTCATGTGACTGGTGTGAGAACTAAAGCAGTTATTTAAAGCTTTACTTTAAAAGAGAGTAATTCAAGGGACCACGCCGTATAACACGGAAGGGGTTTCCTCCCAAGAATACCAGTGCATAGAATAAACAACGCAATGCTTTTTCGAAAAATGAAGCTATTATAAGACCCAGGTCCCATCACACAATGCAACGCAAGCCGGAGGATAGGGTGTTTCCTTATAATAGCCAAACATGCTTGATACGTTTAAAACAAATCATTTGATACTATAATAAGTGTATAGTGTCAAAACAATTTCAATCATAAATATAAATCATAGACGGCATAGCATCCCATGCTACTATGTCGCCATACTAGTTCTACAATTAAAACCGCGATACACGTATTGGAAATTGGATTTCCGTCATGAGTCGAGGCAAGGGGCAAGCTCCTCTCCGCGTTCGAGACACTCTAGCAAATGTCCCAGGGCTACGCACTCTGGGCAACCCCTGGATGCTTCAGGGCCGGTCCTCACTTACGTTAGAGGATTATTTATTCCTGAACACACGTTTCCCGGTCCTTACAGACCTATAATCGAGGCGCCTCATCCAACAACCACAAAGGTGAAAAGTATATATATGTCAGGGCTGGTAAGTCACTGACACCACCAAAGCTAGAAAGAAACGTCGTGCTCTCCCTGCAGTCCGTATCCCGTTTTTAACTCATACCGAGGTGTGAGGCTCGCGAATTCACGTTATACACAAAGCTGCCACGTAGGCTGTGCTTTGATCATCAACCACAAGACTTTGCTTTTCAACAAAAGCCTTGATCATTGCATCTTAGTGTGCCACATAGGAAATTCATGCCATGCGACTGATGTCCATCGATATACAACCTCTGAGCTCATACGTCTCAGAGAAGGGCGTTAAGCAAAAGAATAAATTCTCCGCCGCCAAACAGATGTATATTCAACAGAAATCAATCAACACAGAATAAAATCCAATGTCAGACACACAATCCATTTATAAGTCCGTTCTGGGTCTGAACGAAACCGGAGGCACTTTCCTCGCATATCCATCGATCTCCAGGTACGTCTGGAAGACCACCAACTATTTCCATCCTCTTGGGTGTACAGCCCAATCAGGATCGTCAGTAATTATCCAAATGATGTGAAGACTTCCGGTCTTCAACCACCGTCTTCATCTTCGACTTTTCGTCGAATCGGTTATTCAGAATGAGTATAAACCCGGCCTTTCCGAACAACCCGCGTATATTTAAAACAAATGTTACACAAACACAACATACGCCTCATTCCAATGCAGAATATCCTTTTTATTCACGAAATCACTTCTTAGGGAAAGGTTCCCATTAATTTTACCAAAGATAAATTCTTTAAAATTTATCCTTTAATCTTCCTTTGGATGTCATTCAAACCAAATTTTGGTTTTCTAAACTAGTCGAGATTAGCGAACCGTAACGAAGTAATTATTTATTTTATTTCCCCATCCCAACCTATTCATTCCATGAAGCAAAACTGGTAGTACTTCACATCTAACACCACAGTGTTATCGGTAAAATTAATTACCATCTCACGTTCAAATCTAATTAAAGATTTAACTATCGCTTTGGAGCAAAACTGGTGATACTCCATTCTCGCTTATTTGTCAAATTTGATAATTTAGATTATCAATTCGAATTTCAACCTAATTGCAGATTCATTTAAAACTCCTTTTACTGGGTTAAAGAACTAGTGTTATTTAAAACACAGTTCACGACAAACCCAAATCACATTCTATTTATTATCGGGTTAAAGAACTAGTGTTATTTAAAACACCGTTCACGATAAACCCATTTCAAATCCAATCAAATATATTAGAAATTTCGATTATTTAAAACCCCCTTTTAAATCTAATTTATTTATTTAAAAATAATTGGGTTTTAAATTTAGTTCAAAACTAGTTCATTTCGATAAAAATCCATTTTTATCTTTTCAAAATTGGAGTTTTTCATCTCAATTTTTCCCAAATCATTTCTTATGATTTTACACAAATTATTACTATTTTTAATAATTTTATCAAGGCTCGTACAGTCGATTTCCAACAATGGCCATCGAACTGCACTTACAACGACCTTTTTCAAATTTGATTTGGGCGTAACTCCAAATCCAACCGTTAGATTTCAAATTTCTAATATTCGTTAGAAAGCTCTTTTCGATACGAACCCAACGGTTCGGTTTTAGGAGAATCCGACGGTTGGATCTCCCGTAATGTCCGTTTGAAATAAATGGTCGAAATTCACGAACTGCCGCGGCGCGGCGCGTTCTATTCAGGCCATTATATTATATATATAATATATATATCGTCGATTTCTATTTAAAACAAATTTTATAAATAGTTTTGAATTCGTTTCAAAATTCATTTCAACTTTCATTTCAATTCAAAGCAAAATTGAATTCTTCTTTATAAATTCGTTTTAAAATTCATTTCTATTCAATTCAAATTTCAATTCAATTTGAATTCGTTTTCAATTCAATTCAATTCCAAAGTCGTTTTCTGTTCGATTCAATTCAAATTGGTTTTCTATTCGATTCAATTCAAATTGGTTTTCTATTCGAATCAAATTCGTTATATATTCCATTGAAATCACATTCGTTATATATTCAATTCATTTCGAAATCGTTTTCAATTCAATTGATTTCGAAATCGTTTTCAATTCAATTCATTTCGAAATCACTTTTCAATATTCATTTTAAAATGAATAAATCGATATAAATATCGTTCACGTCAAAATGGCGTCAATCTAATCAACACGGCTTCATATATTTCTATTTTCAAATATTCTATTTCAAATATTTCTTTTTCAAATATTTGTTTCAACAAATGAGTATTTATTTTTGTCAACACACGACTAATCTCAACGAATGAGTACTGTCCACGTGTGACTATTTTTGTTATTTAATATATTTTATAAAAATTAAGGTATCTATCGTTTGATATTGAATCAGACTCCAACCGTAATTTAGTGAGAGAACAATTTCCTGAATATTAACCCCAAAGGCCGAAACCAACATCAGATTAATATCCAGGAGACCACTCATCTCATCTATTTTCTAGTTGATTTCTAATTCTATATATGATAAAGATGTAAATTTTATTGTTAAAATATTTCTTTCAACACATGACTAATCTCAACGGATGAGTACGGTCAACACATGAACCTTTATATTATATTGATAAAGATGTAAATTTTATTATAAAAATATTTCGTTCAACACATGACTAATCTCAATGGATGAGTACTGTCAACACATGAACCTTTATTTTATATTGATAAAGATGTAAATTTTATTATAAAAATATTTCGTTCAACACATGACTAATCTCAACGGATGAGTACAGTCAACACATGAACCTTTATATTATATTATTCTTTATCTTCTAAATTGGAATGAGGCCCAATCAATCACCATATAATGTTAATTATATGGATTTTCATACATCGCATGTATATAATAGCATTGAAAAATAATCAACCATCAACCATCAACCAAAGTGCACTACACTGTATAAGCATCAAATATAGATATCTAACGCTTATAACAGCCTGTCAATCAATCGATCGACATATTTAATCAATCAGGATGAGTGAACTTCAAATTTCATCCCAACACCCGTGTGGGGTTTCAAACAATCAAACACAGATTTTATTTGTGCAGTTGGGCGATGTGTAAAATTTATCGACCCAATCAATGTCCTTCAAATAGGTGTACATCAACAAATCGTCCGGTTTGTAAATGGATATTTATTTATTCACATTCATGTTAAAAATTATATTTTTAACGATAAAATATTTTTAACTATATAAATATTTTATTTCCTTTCAACACATTAATTTCTATTTCGTTCATTTACACAATAAAATGATATTTTTATTTTTCTAATTTATTTTAGAAAATTTCGGCGGCATAACGGCACGATACTAGAAACAGGACAAGGCCTAGCCTTATCCCCGGTCTAGTGAAGGCCCACGCCATTCACACATCAATCAAATCCATTCATTTCACCCAACAATTCAATTTCAATCAAATAATCTAACTAATTTTTGCAATCAAACAAACAAGTCCATGGTCTGTGGACGATTGTGTCGGGTGCTACTAAGCACCGTCTGCATCCTAGTATATATATATATAACTAGAAAAGAAATTGAAAAGTGAGAAGTTCTTACCGATAGCTATCCAATCATCTTGACTCTTCTTTTAGAGAAATCATCGCCATTCTCGCCTTTTGTCGCTTTCGTTGCCCGTAGCCACTACATATATAAAAATCACATTTTTATTTGTTCACTTTCAATTTAAAAATCATATTTTTATAATCACTTCATACATTTAAAAATCGAATTTTTCTATGCTATTCAATATATAAAAATCAAATTTTTACTATCACGCTATATGGATAAAAATTCTATTTTTACATTGCTGCTATATAGATAAAAATTATATTTTTTTTTCCTCGCTATTCTCTATATAAAGATTTCGCCTTTTCAAACATATCATTATAAAAATCACATTTTTATTTTTCTACACATATAAAGATGATATTTTTAATATTCCTATCATGTAAAAATTATATTTTTAATTCTCTACCTAACCAAAAATCATATTTTTACATCTTCTATATAGTAAAGATTATATTTTTAATACTTTAAAAATATAAAAATCATATTTTAAATAATGCATTTTCTATTCAAAAATCCGATTTTATTTTAACAATCAACGTATATTTATATTCAAAAACAAGGTATATTTCTATTCTCAAAAACAACCTATAATTATATTTCTAAGAACAATGCATATTATCCAAAGATTACACATTTTTTTTATCCTACATAATAAAGATTATATTTTTATCCTTTACAAATAATAAAGTTTTCGCCCTTTCAAGAATCAAAGCTTTCGCCTTTAAAGATCAAAGCTTTCGCCTTTATAGATCAAAGCTTTCGCCTTTATTATAAATAAAAATCCCGTCTTTCATATCTAAAATTCTCGCCTTTCACATATTAAAAATCTCGAAATTTTTCATACGCTCTTCACCTCATAAAAAATCGTATTTTTAATAACTCTACTTGTAAATTAAAAATCACCTTTTTATAATAAATTATTATATGCAAAAACTGATTTTATAAATATAAATAAAAATATAATCAAAACTTACCGTTGAAAAGCAGGGAGGAGGGGGTGTTTCACGTCAGTCGAGGAGGCCGGGGAGGTGTCTTCAGCGCTGGAGTTGGAAGCTAGGGGGCTCGGCGGTTTTCTGATGGGGGGGATGTTGTCGCGAATTCTGAACCGAGGGGGGGGGGTTTAGGGCGGCGCACAGGCGGGGGAAGGGGGTCGCGATGGTGAACTGCGGCGAGGGGGGGGGCTGATGCGAGGTTAGTGGGAGGTCGCGATAGGGGGGGTGCTGTTGCGGCGGTCGGCTAGGCGGAAGGGACGTCGGAGCAACGACGAGGGTGGCGGCTAGGGCTTCCGTCGCCCTTTCTTTTTTTTTCTTTTTTTTCTCTGTTTCGAAATGGATCGGGGGGGGGTCTGGAGGAGTTTAAGGGAAGAAAGGGTTTTTATTTTATTTTTATTATTTAATTATTTTATTTTCTAAAAAGTTGACTTTTACATAGGACCTCTAAACGAGGCCCACCGCCTGTCGTCCATAGCGTTTTACCCCCATTCTGAACACAATGGGATATGTATCGCAAGTTGATTTGTTCGTCTCGATCAGTTTCCGTTGAATTTACATTTAAATTGCTATATTGAATTTTAAACGTACATTCAAATTACCGGGGTTACATACTAACTCTAAAAATTCAATAAAAATATTTTCTAGCTTCGTATTAACGATACGGTCCTAACAAAACTAGTTTCATCGAATTCTGAGACCGTTTGAAAAATGGCCATTTTCCAGTCGATTAAAATCAACTAAAACTGGTCAAACACGTTTTCCTTTGCCACGCTCACATATTGATTCGAAAAATTACGAAATTTGGAATCTAGCAATAATCTGACATTGCGGACCCAACAAAAGTGGTTTCGTCGAAATCCGAGATCGTTTGCAAAATGTCAATTTTTAAGGGCCTGAATTCCATAGCGACTATTCAGAATTTTCAACTGGACATATCTTTTGATTCCCGCTATGAAATCTTGATTTTTCGGATTCGTTGGAAAGGTATTCACGAATAGATCCTAATGTTTTTGGTTTCACTAAAATCCGGATTGTTTTGCACCCGGTACATTCAATTGAAGTTTGAAATCGAATTATCGAACTACCGCGCCATTTTCAATTCCTTTTATAATTATATATAATTATTTATATTCTAACGACGGCGTATACAATATATACGTTCGAATTATATTCAAAATAAATTTCTCGTCGATATTATTTAAAATAATATATTTTAAATATTCAAAATTCGTCGAAGTTGCCAAAACAAAAATTTTAAACTGGCCCAGAATTTCCGGGTTATTACAATCTCCCCCACTTAAAACTTTTCGTCCCCGAAAAGGAACAAAGTCGAAAGTGGTTTGATTAATCAACTCTACGTTCGATCTGGCTTCCATTCTTCAAGTTTTCAGTTTCTGAGAATTTTCAAAATTTCAAAAATTTGGCTAACACCCTAAATTTTCGAAAAATTTCGCCATAACCTCCTTTGTACGGGGAGCACGGGAAAATCCCGAAATTACCATACAGCCTTTTGATCTCAAAAAGAAAAAGAAAAGCCAAGCGGCTAGCCAATCGACTCATAAAATCATCATCACCCAAACAAAACAGTAAATTATGTAGTAAACATGTACCTATTTGTCGGGCAAACAAATTTTATTCTCTGCTCTAGCCTCCTTGCTATGACCTGTTCAATGTAAGTATATGTATATGCAAGCAAATGCGACCAATTTTCAATACAGTTCAATATTTGGTTCCATTAGGCATAATGGTTCAAAATTGTCAAACAAATAGACAAACAACATAAACATCAATCAATTAGTTGAATTAACGTTTCAAATTCATAATTTTGATACATATACAGAAAATCACGTTTTTGATGCCAATTCACAACAATGTGTTCTAGCTATATAAGTTTTGGTTCTCACACCAGTCTAATGGAAATATATAGAAAATCACACCTACGAAACACGAACATAAATATTGATGATGCGATCGCTATCATCAATATCATCTCCGGGCGACTAGAGTGTGATTCTATATCTATCTAATATATTAAAACTTCGAATATACATTCATGACGCGTATATGCAAAACCTTTATATTCTAGATTGTCCATATCAATATAAATAAATAATCAATTACGTTTAAAACGATTTAAATTTTTAAAACAAAATTGTTTTCATTTCAAAAATATACTCTTCACACTCGTTCTAGGATACTATTGATCCTATCTCTAACGAGTCATTCTAATTGGATATTACTAATCCAATATCTGATGAATTCTTTCGTATGGTTCTAATGTGTCTTGTTCTCGAGCTCTGTAAACCAAAGCTCTGATACCAAACTGACACGACCCGAACTTCCCCGTGAAGGAAAGCGCGGATAGCGTTGAGTACAAGACAAATCAGAACGCAGACGGAAGAACATTTCATTGTTATTACAACAATTCCATCAGATATAAGAATATACATAGTATAAATGAATAAATTACATTCGATAAATATCACAGATTACAATAAATTACATAGCAGCGGAAAATAATACAAAGCACAACTGAAGGTGATATACGGATACAGAGCTTTCCGGATATCATTCCAGCTGTAAACCAGGATCCTGTGAATATAAATCTGCAAAACCAAAACTACTAGCTGCCCGTGCGGAAAAATAGGGGCACCCAGAGTTTAGGTTAAAACAATAAACTCCAGGTCAGTCATGTGACTGGTGTGAGAACTAAAGCAGTTATTTAAAGCTTTACTTTAAAAGAGAGTAATTCAAGGGACCACGCCGTATAACACGGAAGGGGTTTCCTCCCAAGAATACCAGTGCATAGAATAAACAACGCAATGCTTTTTCGAAAAATGAAGCTATTATAAGACCCAGGTCCCATCACACAATGCAACGCAAGCCGGAGGATAGGGTGTTTCCTTATAATAGCCAAACATGCTTGATACGTTTAAAACAAATCATTTGATACTATAATAAGTGTATAGTGTCAAAACAATTTCAATCATAAATATAAATCATAGACAACATAGCATCCCATGCTACTATGTCGCCATACTAGTTCTACAATTAAAACCGCGATACACGTATTGGAAATTGGATTTCCGTCATGAGTCGAGGCAAGGGGCAAGCTCCTCTCCGCGTTCGAGACACTCTAGCAAATGTCCCAGGGCTACGCACTCTGGGCAACCCCTGGATGCTTCAGGGCCGGTCCTCACTTACGTTAGAGGATTATTTATTCCTGAACACACGTTTCCCGGTCCTTACAGACCTATAATCGAGGCGCCTCATCCAACAACCACAAAGGTGAAAAGTATATATATGTCAGGGCTGGTAAGTCACTGACACCACCAAAGCTAGAAAGAAACGTCGTGCTCTCCCTGCAGTCTGTATCCCGTTTTTAACTCATACCGAGGTGTGAGGCTCGCGAATTCACGTTATACACAAAGCTGCCACGTAGGCTGTGCTTTGATCATCAACCACAAGACTTTGCTTTTCAACAAAAGCCTTGATCATTGCATCTTAGCGTGCCACATAGGTAATTCATGCCATGCGACTGATGTCCATCGATATACAACCTCTGAGCTCATACGTCTCAGAGAAGGGCGTTAAGCAAAAGAATAAATTCTCCGCCGCCAAACAGATGTATATTTAATAGAAATCAATCAACACAGAATAAAATCCAATGTCAGACACACAATCCATTTACAAGTCCGTTCTGGGTCTGAACGAAACCGGAGGCACTTTCCTCGCATATCCATCGATCTCCAGGTACGTCTGGAAGACCACCAACTATTTCCATCCTCTTGGGTGTACAGCCCAATCAGGATCGTCAGTAATTATCCAAACGATGTGAAGACTTCCGGTCTTCAACCACCGTCTTCATCTTCGACTTTTCGTCGAATCGGTTATTCAGAATGAGTATAAACCCGGCCTTTCCGAACAACCCGCGTATATTTAAAACAAATGTTACACAAACACAACATACGCCTCATTCCAATGCAGAATATCCTTTTTATTCACGAAATCACTTCTTAGGGAAAGGTTCCCGTTAATTTTACCAAAGATAAATTCTTTAAAATTTATCCTTTAATCTTCCTTTGGATGTCATTCAAACCAAATTATGGTTTTCTAAACTAGTCGAGATTAGCGAACCGTAACGAAGTAATTATTTATTTTATTTCCCAATCCCAACCTATTCATCCCATGAAGCAAAACTGGTAGTACTTCACATCTAACACCACAGTGTTATCAGTAAAATTAAATACCATCTCACGTTCAAATCTAATTAAAGATTTAACTATCGCTTTGGAGCAAAACTGGTGATACTCCATTCTCGCTTATTTGTCAAATTTGATAATTTAGATTATCAATTCGAATTTCAATCTAATTGCAGATTCATTTAAAACTCCTTTTACTGGGTTAAAGAACTAGTGTTATTTAAAACACAGTTCACGACAAACCCAAATCACATTCTATTTATTATCGGGTTAAAGAACTAGTGTTATTTAAAACACCGTTCACGATAAACCCATTTCAAATCCAATCAAATATATTAGAAATTCCGATTATTTAAAACCCCCTTTTAAATCTAATTTATTTATTTAAAAATAATTGGGTTTTAAATTTAGTTCAAAACTAGTTCATTTCGATAAAAATCCATTTTTATCTTTTCAAATATGGAGTTTTTCATCTCAATTTTTCCCAAATCATTTCTTATGATTTTACACAAATTATTACTATTTTTAATAATTTTATCAAGGCCCGTACAGTCGATTTCCAACAATGGCCATCGAACTGCACTTACAGCGACCTTTTTCAAATTTAATTTGGACGTAACTCCAAATCCAACCGTTAGATTTCAAATTTCTAATATTCGTTAGAAAGCTCTTTTCGATACGAACCCAACGGTTCGGTTTTAGGAGAATCCGACGGTTGGATCTCCCGTAATGTCCGTTTGAAATAAATGGTCGAAATTCACGAACTGCCGCGGCGCGGTGCTTTCTATTCAGGCCATTATATTATATATATAATATATATATCGTCGATTTCTATTTAAAACGAATTTTATAAATAGTTTTGAATTCGTTTCAAAATTCATTTCAACTTTCATTTCAATTCAAAGCAAAATTGAATTCTTCTTTATAAATTCGTTTTAAAATTTATTTCTATTCAATTCAAATTTCAATTCAAATTTCAATTCAATTTGAATTCGTTTTCAATTCAATTCAATTCCAAAGTCGTTTTCTGTTCGATTCAATTCAAATTGGTTTTCTATTCGATTCAATTCAAATTGGTTTTCTATTCGAATCAAATTCGTTATATATTCCATTGAAATCACATTCGTTATATATTCAATTCATTTCGAAATCGTTTTCAATTCAATTGATTTCGAAATCGTTTTCAATTCAATTCATTTCGAAATCACTTTTCAATATTCATTTTAAAATGAATAAATCGATATAAATATCGTTCACGTCAAAATGGCGTCAATCTAATCAACACGGCTTCATATATTTCTATTTTCAAATATTCTATTTCAAATATTTCTTTTTCAAATATTTGTTTCAACAAATGAGTATTTATTTTTGTCAACACATGACTAATCTCAACGAATGAGTACTGTCCACGTGTGACTATTTTTGTTATTAAATATATTTTATAAAAATTAAGGTATCTATCGTTTGATATTGAATCAGACTCCAACCGTAATTTAGTGAGAGAACGATTTCCTGAATATTAACCCCGAAGGCCGAAACCAACATCAGATTAATATCCAGGAGACCACTCATCTCATCTATTTTCCAGTTGATTTCTAATTCTATATATGATAAAGATGTAAATTTTATTATTAAAATATTTCTTTCAACACATGACTAATCTCAACGGATGAGTACGGTCAACACATGAACCTTTATATTATATTGATAAAGATGTAAATTTTATTATAAAAATATTTCGTTCAACACATGACTAATCTCAATGGATGAGTACTATCAACACATGAACCTTTATTTTATATTGATAAAGATGTAAATTTTATTATAAAAATATTTCGTTCAACACATGACTAATCTCAACGGATGAGTACAGTCAACACATGAACCTTTATATTATATTATTCTTTATCTTCTAAATTGGAATGAGGCCCAATCAATCACCATATAATGTTAATTATATGGATTTTCATACATCGCACGTATATAATAGCATTGAAAAATAATCAACCATCAACCAAAGTGCACTACACTGTATAAGCATCAAATATAGATATCTAACGCTTATAACAGCCTGTCAATCAATCTATCGACATATTTAATCAATCAGGATGAGTGAACTTCAAATTTCATCCCAACACCCGTGTGGGGTTTCAAACAATCAAACACAGATTTTATTTGTGCAGTTGGGCGATGTGTAAAATTTATCGACCCAATCAATGTCCTTCAAATAGGTGTACATCAACAAATCGTCCGGTTTGTAAATGGATATTTACTTATTCACATTCATGTTAAAAATTATATTTTTAACGATAAAATATTTTTAACTATATAAATATTTTATTTCCTTTCAACACATTAATTTCTATTTCGTTCATTTACACAATAAAATGATATTTTTATTTTTCTAATTTATTTTAGAAAATTTCGGCGGCATAACGGCACGATACTAGAAACAGGACAAGGCCTAGCCTTACCCCCGGTCTAGTGAAGGCCCACGCCATTCACACATCAATCAAATCCATTCATTTCACCCAACAATTCAATTTCAATCAAATAATCTAACTAATTTTTGCAATCAAACAAACAAGTCCATGGTCTGTGGACGATTGTGTCGGGTGCTACTAAGCACCGTCTGCATCCTAGTATATATATATATATATATATATATATATATATATATATAACTAGAAAAGAAATTGAAAAATGAGAAGTTCTCACCGATAGCTATCCAATCATCTTGACTCTTCTTTTAGAGAAATCATCGCCATTCTCGCCTTTTGTCGCTTTCGTTGCCCGTAGCCACTACATATATAAAAATCACATTTTTATTTGTTCACTTTCAATTTAAAAATCATATTTTTATAATCACTTCATACATTTAAAAATCGAATTTTTCTATGCTATTCAATATATAAAAATCAAATTTTTACTATCACGCTATATGGATAAAAATTCTATTTTTACATTGCTGCTATATAGATAAAAATTATATATTTTTTTTTCCTCGCTATTCTCTATATAAAGATTTCGCCTTTTCAAACATATCATTATAAAAATCACATTTTTATTTTTCTACACATATAAAGATGATATTTTTAATATTCCTATCATGTAAAAATTATATTTTTAATTCTCTACCTAACCAAAAATCATATTTTTACATCTTCTATATAGTAAAGATTATATTTTTAATACTTTAAAAATATAAAAATCATATTTTAAATAACGCATTTTCTATTCAAAAATCCGATTTTATTTTAACAATCAACGTATATTTATATTCAAAAACAAGGTATATTTCTATTCTCAAAAACAACCTATAATTATATTTCTAAGAACAATGTATATTATCCAAAGATTACACATTTTTTTTATCCTGCATAATAAAGATTATATTTTTATCCTTTACAAATAATAAAGTTTTCGCCCTTTCAAGAATCAAAGCTTTCGCCTTTAAAGATCAAAGCTTTCGCCTTTATAGATCAAAGCTTTCGCCTTTATTATAAATAAAAATCCCGTCTTTCATATCTAAAATTCTCGCCTTTCACATATTAAAAATCTCGAAATTTTTCATACGCTCTTCACCTCATAAAAAATCGTATTTTTAATAACTCTACTTGTAAATTAAAAATCACCTTTTTATAATAAATTATTATATGCAAAAACTGATTTTATAAATATAAATAAAAATATAATCAAAACTTACCGTTGAAAAGCAGGGAGGAGGGGGTGTTTCACGTCAGTCGAGGAGGCCGGGGAGGTGTCTTCAGCGCTGGAGTTGGAAGCTAGGGGGTTCGGCGGTTTTCTGATGGGGGGGGATGTTGTCGCGATTTCTGAATCGAGGGGGGGGGGTTTAGGGCGGCGCGCAGGCGGGGGAAGGGGGTCGCGATGGTGAACTGCGGCGAGGGGGGGCTGATGCGAGGTTAGTGGGAGGTCGCGATAGGGGGGGTGCTGTTGCGGCGGTCGGCTAGGCGGAGGGGGCGTCGGAGCAACGACGAGGGTGGCGGCTAGGGCTTCCGTCGCCCTTTCTTTTTTTTTCTTTTTTTTCTCTGTTTCAAAATGGATCGGGGGGGGGGGGGGTCTGGAGGAGTTTAAGGGAAGAAAGGGTTTTTATTTTATTTTTATTATTTAATTATTTTATTTTCTAAGAAGTTGACTTTTACATACGACCTCTAAACGAGGCCCACCGCCTGTCGTCCATAGCGTTTTACCCCCATTCCGAACACAATGGGATATGTATCGCAAGTTGATTTGTTCGTCTCGATCAGTTTCCGTTGAATTTACATTTAAATTGCTATATTGAATTTTAAACGTACATTCAAATTACCGGGGTTACATACTAACTCTAAAAATTCAATAAAAATATTTTCTAGCTTCGTATTAACGATACGGTCCTAACAAAACTTGTTTCATCGAATTCTGAGACCGTTTGAAAAATGGCCATTTTCCAGTCGATTAAAATCAACTAAAACTGGTCAAACGCGTTTTCCTTTGCCACGCTCACATATTGATTCGAAAAATTACGAAATTTGGAATCTAGCAATAATCTGACATTGCGGACCCAACAAAAGTGGTTTCGTCGAAATCCGAGATCGTTTGCAAAATGTCAATTTTTAAGGGCCTGAATTCCATAGCGACTATTCAGAATTTTCAACTGGACATATCTTTTGATTCCCGCTATGAAATCTTGATTTTTCGGATTCGTTGGAAAGGTATTCACGAATAGATCCTAGTGTTTTTGGTTTCACTAAAATCCGGATTGTTTTGCACCCAGTACATTCAATTGAAGTTTGAAATCGAATTATCGAACTACCGCGCCATTTTCAATTCCTTTTATAATTATATATAATTATTTATATTCTAACGACGGCGTATACAATATATACGTTCGAATTATATTCAAAATAAATTTCTCGCCGATATTATTTAAAATAATATATTTTAAATATTCAAAATTCGTCGAAGTTGCCAAAACAAAAAATTTAAACTGGCCCAGAATTTCCGGGTTATTACAATTATGTTAGATCTATTTTATGTGATCTAAATTGTCACCTTTTGTTGTCATGTTAAATCTATTTTATGTGATCTAAATTGTCACCTTGTGTTATCACGTTAGATATATTTTATGTGATCTAAATTGTCACCTTATGTTATCATGTTAGATCTACTTTATCGGGCTATGACACGAGGTTAGGCCCAACTATGGAATAAGTCTGTCCGGACCGGACCGACATATCCAACATCCACATGTTGTAGGTCTAATGTGGGAGGTCTAGCCCATTATAAAACATAAATGGACATGGTAAAGAATTGGACTACTTAACCTAAGTTAATCCATAGGGATTGTATGAACTTAAATTTAAGTTGGAGGTTAAGTAAACTTGGTAGAACAAAAGTGTTGGGTTAAGTAAATCTTGGGTAGGTGGGTAATATTATTATATATAGGCCCACAAACTTAACCGTTAAATAAACAATCTTGAATCAGTGGGAGGGTTAAGTAAATCTTGGGTAGGTGGGTAATATTAGTATATATAGGCCCGCAAACTTAACCTCATAAGGTTATGTAATTAAAGACACCTAGTGGTATACATAAATGAGGGAAATAATAAAGTTATGTAATTAAAGACACCTTTTAGGGTAAGTATAACTTATAGAAATGGTAGGTTTTTTTTCTAAAGACACCTATAGGTAAGCATAACTAACATAGGGCTATGTAATTAAAGACACCTAAGGGAATACATAGTCAGTGAAAAACCTAGTGGGGGATACAAGACAGAGGGGAGAGCTTGTATCATATTGTGTGGGACCCATTTCAGCCAGTAACCCGGAGTTGGTATCAAGTATATAATCCGAGCTAGGTCGGAGAAGGGGCACGCTTACTGGACTGATTGTAAGAGATCCAAATAGGGAGGACGGTGTGGGCGTCACAAACCGACCGGGGACATGTGCGTGCATGGGCCGGGTAGAGGTGGCTAAGATGACCGTGACACCTATTGATATGGTTGTGCACATTATTAACGAGGGGTTTCCACTTTAGGAAGTGATACCTACTACAATGGGGCCAGCGCAGGGTATCTACGAGGGTTAGGTAGATGATCGATCAGGGTAGTTGTTAGGATATATTTGGACGTATACCTAAGTCTACCACCTTATAGTTGAAGGGGTCATCTCTTTTTGGATATACCAGTAATAGTGTAGAGTAATCATTAGAAGCGTATACACCTTATTCTGTCTACCTTGTCACACCTGCCATTTATGTAGTGATCTCTCTTATCCACTTTATATGCCTATCATGTTACTTTTATTTATTTACTGACTAAAAGTAACTAGACTCGCCAGACTTTATGTCTGACCCTTTTTGTTTCTCCTTCTTTCTTCCGTTTCCCCCCAGGTTCTCAGGGCGGGAATACTTAGGCTTGACCGTGATTCTACTTTCATTTTGCTTGGAGCTACTTCGAAATACTGCTGGTTTCACATCTTTCTCTACTATGGCTTATGATTTGGGATTATGCTTTCTTTATTATTGTACTCTGATATTCAAAATACAAGACAGAAGTTTTAATGATGTACTGAGTTTATGTATTTTCAGACATATGGTGTAACCATGCTTTATGATTAATAAAAGTTTTTTTTAATTTTGTTGCTATTTTATATCTGTCTTGTAATGTTTCTATTCTGTTTACCTATAACGCTTCACGAAACTTAATGAATTCCCTTAGTGAGTGACATTAACGGACGTGGGGTGTCACACTTTGTATCAGAGCTGAAGGTTACCAAATTAGATAAAGCTTTATAAATTATTTTTCAAAACGGTTTAAAAGAAAGTATTTTCAAAAAGAAAGGTCTGTTTTGAAAAACATATTCCCCAAAGCCATAGGAAGTATCTCTCAATTCTCTACTTGATTCCTTTTTCCTTTTTTTTTGTCCGGGGGACCGATTCTTCCCGAAAGGTGTCCCCATTCCGGCATGATGCCATAGGTATGTTTAAACTGCGGCATATATCATAGGGCAATGAAGTGCCTAACCTCCATCTATAGCTGCAGTAGTATCACCTGCGGCTAATTTTCTCGAGCTTCGTAAGAATTTTTGTGTAATGGAGGCAACTTTCGAGAGACTTGTTAGCTTGTTACACAAGGATGGTAAAAAGGAGAACATGGGAGTTAGGGCTAAGGAGTACAGCCCAAGGATGAGAAAAATGATGGCCTGGGAAGAGAACATAGATAAAGCTCAAATATAGGTGAAAAGGAAAGAGTTGAGGTTGAGGAAACACAAAATAAAAAGGTATGGCCCAAGAAAGGATGGCAACAGCAACATAAGAAGGGAGGAAAGAATGACAAGGCTAAGGGTAAGAGGAAGTGACATAGTTGCGGGCGAGAGGGTCACTTGGCCCACGACTGCAGGAAAGGGAAGAATGCTTGCATCGTTTGTGAAGAGGTTCGACACTATTCTAGGGAGTGCCCAAGGAAGCAAGGGCAAGGTCGAAGGATAGGAACCTCTGGAGGGCAAGCGAATGCTCTCGTGGCTAGTGCACCAGATAGAGGTAGGAAAGTTCCATGGAAGGTTTGATTTCTCTTTCCAGTCACCCTATTAGAACCCTTTTGATTCTGGCACTTCACACCCGTTCATATCTAGTTCTGTAGTTGAATCTCTGCACTTAAATACTAGTATGGTAGTAGATCCCATTGTTGTCTCAAATCCAATTGGTGGTTCGGCTCATTTATCTATGATTTGTTGGCATTTGAGAATATCAGTGTTAGGGGTCGAGTTTGAGTGCGACGCATATGTGCTCACACTACACCAGAAATGCTATTTCGCAACGGCTTTGAGCCGTTGCAAATTCATTTAGCAACAGCTATGAGCCGTTGCAAAATCAGGGGTTGCAAAAATTTAGCAACGGCTTGCAAAAATTTAGCAACAGCTTTAGGCCGTTGCTAAATTATATTTTGCAACGGTTAAAAGCCATTGCGAAATTTGATTTTACGATGGCTCAAAGCGGTTGCTATTTTTGATTTTGCAATGGTTTATAACCGTTGCGAATTCATGTATCATTTTTTATAAAAATTTGTACTTTCTTGGGCTCATTTACAATACCATATTCATTTAATTTTCATACTCAACATAAACATTTACAAACTTTACATAGTATCACAAAAGAAAAATCATTAAACTAAATATTTTTTTATAAATTTAACATAATAACCAAACTGAACAACAAGTTTTGAAATTGCAATGTTCAACAACGGAGTGTTACACTTCGAAGTTCAGCAGCAATAGCAATAAAAATATTACAGAATACAATACATAATTCACAAGCATATTAAATTGTAAATAGTTCAACAAGCATACTGAGTACATAGTACAATGCAGAGATCTATCATTAATCGGTACATTGTTCATTCTCTCGAAGTTTTCCTCCATATTGGCTCTTGCTTTCATCATTTCTTTTACATCAGCAATGCATGTTTTGTATAAGAAATGGCTCCATATCCAATGACAACCGTTTTACAACTACAAATGCAATTGAATTTTTCAACATGTTTAATTTTACTAGAATGAACTTCTTTGACATGTTTAAATATGTTTTATAGTACCAAAGAATGAAAAATGCCTGGATCATAAAGTGGGTTTCCAAAATGAAAAATAGAAAAGCCTAGCATAATTCTAACTTTGTTTGGACCATTAAATAATCAGATAAGTTTGCTTTTAGACATTGTGCACATAAAGTTCTAAAGAAAGAAGAAAACTATAATTGCAATACCACTTTTATACAATTGAAACTGTCATCAAAGTGATAATGCAGCTATATATGTGACAATCCAAGTTGAGTTGGCTTTACATTGTCCTCAATATTATTTCCATTGATAGTTGCTTCCAAAAAAGAAAAAAATGGATAACTTGAATTGGTGCACGTAAACCTAAAAATCACATAATGATGATATACCTGGAATGCCTTTTTCAGATGTTGTAGCTCTTAGTCAAGATCTTCGATGCTATTTGTTGTATCACAAAGGAACTTCGCTACCGTTTCGCAAGATGTTATTCATCATCAGGGTGAATAATTCCTTAAGGTGAGACCTTAATTGCAACATGCCTCGAATGTATTCATTCTCGGATCCTACTCTTGATTCAATTAACAAGACCGACATGAAAGTATGACATTTGAGAAATTATGCAATTGGTGCATACTACAATGGAAAATATTTTAAAAATGAAATGCATCAAGAGCAATAATTAAACCATATTGAGGGGGAAAAAATGACAAGGTTCTCCCACGAAGAAAAAGTGAATCAAAGTACAAAATACAAGATAAAATTACAACGTTCTCAACCTACCATCTTCTGCTGATGTTAGAAAATTCATTAGGGACAGAAAACATGCTATTATCATGTTTCTCAACCTACCTCGAATTTTCGACCTTTAGGTAGGAAATCCCATGATTATAAACATGTGTTTGAGACATGTTATGTTTGATGGATGCAAGTGGATGCAAGTGTTTTCTAGTGGTTGCTTGTGGACGCATATACACACATTAGGCACTGAGGTCGGCTCAATCACTTTCATACTGCATATGGATGTGTGTGCATTTTCTTTTATTTTATGGATGAAAACGAATGAACTAGCATATGGATGTTGCATTTGGACGAATGAGTGTGCACATGTAGAGCTTATATGTTATAATAGGCTTATTTGCATACATATTGGATTCATGGCACTAACATACATTGCATTAAGGAGGTCAACTGAATCAGTAGACTACCTGATCTTCACATTAGTTTTGGGACATATACACACACCTTTGCATATATTCATGAAAGCATTAGAAATCCTTTAGGACAATGGATGCCAGTGATTGATGGGTGAGTAGATGGATGATGGATGGTAGGATATGCATTCTTCCCAACTTGGAGATTTCGGGGACGAAATCCTTTAAGTAGGGGGAATGTAACACCCCATAATTGTGTTAACATTAAAGAGGATAAATTAAGGAATAATTAATTTAATATTAACAATTAAAGGATACTGACTACGTCATTACGTCCTTCTTGAAATTTTGGTCAGGATAGACACCTGGTTTGCGTAAAACAGATAACGTATGAAGAAGTTATGAACGACAGAAGTTTTTGCGTATTCAGACCTTTTTCAAGTGGATAGCGGCCCATTACCCAATCCACTTTTAGAGCTGAGGTGGAAATTCGATTTCTGAAACCTAGTGGCTATAAAATCACCACAATTCCATTGTTTGCTTCACAAAGAAACAATGGCGGCCAAACTCTACTAGAGTGCGAACTAAGACGGATCTGCTTTCTTCAATTATCAGTTTTGCAAATCAAATTCTGAGATTCAAGTTTCAGTTTTCTCCTTCTATTCTCATAGATCCAATCCTTGTGAGTATAGTTATTTTTAGGTTTAAATAAATACAATTGAATTATGAAAGACTATGATTTGGATCTATGCAATTATCATGATTTATGTTATGACATGATAAATCAATTCTATGCTATTATCATGTTTTATGTTATGACATGATAAATCTATTCTATGCTATTATCATGTTTTATGTTATGACATGATAGATCTATTCTATGCTATTATCATGTTTTATGTTATGACATGATAAATATATTCTATGCTATTATCATGTTTTATGTTATGACATGATAGATCTATTATATGCTATTATCATATCTTATGATATGTTATAATAGATTTATTTGTTAGATCTAATTATCATGTGGACATTTTATGTAGATCTAAATCTTTAATTATGTTAGATCCATTTTATTTAGATCTAAATCTTTAATTATGTTAGATCTAATTATCATGAGGATATTTTATGTAGATCTAAATCTTTAATTATGTTAGATCTAATTATCATGTGGATATTTTATGTAGATCTAAATCTTCAATTATGTTAGATCTAATTATCATGTGGATATTTTATGCAGATCTAAATCTTTAATTATGTTATATCTATTTTATATAGATCTAAATCTTTAATTATGTTAGATCTAATTATCATGTGGATATTTACGTAGATCTAAATCTTTCATTATGTTAGATCTAATTATCATGTGAATATTTTATGTAGATCTAAATCTTTAATTATGTTAGATCTATTTTATTAGATCTAAATCTTTAATTATGTTAGATCTAATTATCATGTATATATTTTATGTAGATCTAAATCTTTAGTTATGTTAGATCAATTTTATGTGATCTAAATTGTCACCTTATGTTGTCATGCTAGATCTATTTTATGTGATCTAAATTGTCACCTTGTGTTATCATGTTAGATCTATTTTATGTGATCTAAATTGTCACCTTATGTTATCATGCTAGATCTACTTTGTGGGATCTAAATTGTCACCTTATGTTATCATGTTAGATCTATTTTATGTGATCTAAATTGTCACCTTGTGTTATCATGTTAGATCTATTTTATGTGATCTAAATTGTCACCTTATGTTGTCATGTTAGATCTATTTTATGTAATCTAAATTGTCACCTTATGTTATCATGTTAGATCTATTTTATGTGATCTAAATTGTCACCTTATGTTGTCATGTTAGATCTATTTTATGTGATCTAAATTATCACCTTATGTTATCATGTTAGATTTATTTTATGTGATCTAAATTATCACTTTGTCATGATGACAATTTCATGTCCATGCCAGTATGTATGTTCACCTTATTATATACTAGTTTATGTTTATGCCAGAATTATCATTTTAGTCACTTTCCCATTATTTTCCCTATTATCATTCATGACTAGGCTATTGTCTAGCCTAGGCATGCTGCCATTTTTTTGAGGGCGCTAGTTAAGGAGCGGGGGAAAAAGGGTTAAAATGGCATAATTTGAATATGAACATTTTTGGACATGTAATTCAAAGTATTGGGTAAAATAGGTATTGACACCTATAAAAGGAAAGGTTTAATTAATTAGTTGATTAACTAATTAAAAATGGAATGTTTAGTAATTACAATTAGGAATTGTAATTGTACTTATGACATGAGGTTAGGTTGCATTAGTGGTGGAAGTCTGCCCGAATCCGACCGGCATATCCAGCAACCACTAATGTTGAACCTAATGTGGGAGGTCTAAGTACGTAAATACGAATCGGACTATGACACGAGGTTAGGCCCAACTGTGGAATAAGTCTGCTCGGACCCGACCGGCATATCCAGCATCCACATGTTGTAGGCTTAATGTGGGAGGTCTAGCCCATTACAAACCATAAATGGACATGGTACAGAATTTGACTACTTGACCTAAGTTAATCCATAGGGATTGTATGAACTTTAATTTAAGTTGGGGGTTAAGTAAACTTGGTGGAACAAAAGGGGTGGGTTGAGTAAACCTTGGGTAGGTGGGTAGTATTATTAGATATAGGCCCTCAAACTTAGCCGTTATATAAACATGCTTGAATCAATGAGAGGGTTAAGTAAATCTTGGGTAGGTGGGTAATATTAGTATATATAGGCCCACAAACTTAACCTGATAAGGTTATGTAATTGAAGACACCTAGTGCTATACATAACAGAGAGAAATAATCTAATAATTTTCCAATTCTTCAAAAATTTGGCTAACACCCTAAATTTTTGAAAAATTTCACCATAAACTCCTTTGTACGGGAGCACCGGGAAAATCCCCAAACCGCCACACAGGCCCTCTCATCTCAAAAAGAAAAAGAAAAGGCCAAGCGCCTAGCCCATCGGCTCATAAAATCATCATACCCAAACAAAACAGTAAATATGTACCTATTTGTCGAGTATACAATTTTATTCCTCTTCTCTAGCCTCCTTGCTATGGCCTGTTCACACATATATATTTACATGCATGCAATTTTTTCCAAACAATTTGCAATTCAGTTCTAATTTGACTAAATTGGCTAAATTTAACTTTCATTCACATGTTGGTTTAACAATTCGATTAGTCAAACTAATAATCAAACAACACAACCAGCAATCAATTAGTGGATTAACGTTTTCAAATGCATAACTTTGATATATATACAGAAAATCATGTTTTTGATGCAAATTCACAACAATAAACCCTATCTAGTTTTGGTTCTCACACCAGCCAATTGGAAACATATAGAAATCCCACTTTCGAAACTCGAACACAAATACTGATGTACTATAGTAATCATCAGGATCGTCTCTGGGTGACTAGAGTGTGATTCTATATCTACCCAGTATATTTGGGACTTCGTACACACGCTAGCTAGGCGTATATGCAAAATCTTCATATATCAGATTGTCCAAATTCAATACAAATAAAATATGGTTTAAATTTTCAAAACAAAAATTGTTTTCATTTTAAAAATATACTCTTCACACTCGTTCTGGGATACTACTGATCCTATCTCTAACGAGTCATTATCATTGGATATTACTAATCCAATCTCTGATGAATTCTTTCGTTTGGTTCTAATGTGTCTTGTTCTCGAGCTCTGTAAACCAAAGCTCTGATACCAAATGTGGCGACCCGAACTTTCCCGAAAAGGAAAGGCCGGATTGCTCTGAGAACAAGATGAATCAGAACACAAACGATAGAACATTTCATTGCTTATTACAACAATTTACATCAGAGTACAAGAATATACAGAGTATGAATAAATATTATACATCAGAAAATATCAGAGATTACAATACAATACATAGCAGCGAAAAAATAATACGATACACAACTGAAAAAGATAAACAGATACAGAGCTTACCAGATATCGTTCCAGCTGTAAACCAGGATCTTGTGAATATAAATCTGTAAAACCAAAACTACTAGCTGCCCGTGTGGAAAGTAAGGGCACCCAGAGTTTAGGTTAGAACAATAAACTCCAGGTCAGTCATGTGACTGGTGTGAGAACTAAAACAGTTATTTAAAACTTTATTTTAAAAGAGAGTAATTCAAGGGACCACGCCGTATAACACGGAACGGGTTTCCTCCAAAGAATACTAGTGCATAGAATAAACAACGCAATGTTTTTGGAAAAATGAAGCTATTATAAGACCCAAGTCCCATCACATAATGCAACGCAAGCCGGAGGATAGGGTTTTCCCTTATAATAGCCAAACATGCTTGGTACGTTTAAAAGAAATCATTTTGATACTATCATAGTGTAAAGTGTATGAAAACAACTTCAAATATAAATGTATCAATCATAGACAGCATAGCATCGCATGCTACTATGTCGCCAATACTAGGCTCTACAATCAAAACTGACACGTATTGGAAATTGGATTTCTGTCATGAGTCGAGGCCAGGGATGGCTCCTCACCGCTTCGAGTCACTCTAGCCAATGTCTCAGGACTACACACTCTGGGTAACCCTTGGATCCGTTGGGCCGGTCCTCCGTTACGTTTGAGTATTATTTATTCCTAAATACACGTTTCCCGGTCCTATCGGACCTATCCATCGGCTCCGTAGAGGCCGATATAACCGAGGCGCCTCGCAATCCAACAACCACATAGGTAAAAATAATATAAATGTCAGGGAATGTAAAACGCTGTCACCACCCATAGCTAGAAAGAAACGTCGTGTTGTCCCAATGGTCCAATCCCGTTTTTAACTCATACCGAGGTGTGAGGCTCGTGAATTAACGCTATACACAAAGCTATGCCATTTAAGGCCGTACTTTGATCATCAACCACAAGACTCTGCTTTTCAACAGAAGCCTTGATCATCTGCATCTCAACATGCCACACTGGCAATTCACGCCATGCAACTGATGTCTATCGATATATAACCTCTGAGCTCGTATCTCAGAGAAGGGCGTTAAGCAAGAGAATAAATTCTCCGCCGCCAAATAGATATATATTTAATAGAAATAAATCAACATAGAATAAAATCTATTGTCAGACACACATCCATTTACAAGTTCGTTCTGGGTCTGAACGAAACCGGAGGCACCTTATTCCTCATCCCGTATGTCCAATACAGGAGAGAGGTCCTCACATATCCGGTCGATCTCCAAGTACGTCTGGACGATCACCACTTATTACCTCGTCTTGGGTGTACAACCCAATCAAGACATCAGTAATCATCCAAACGATGTGAAGACCTCCGGTCTTCAACCACCATCTTCATCGTCGATTTATCGTCGAAACAATTATTCAGAATGTGTAATGATCCAGAATGTGTAACAATTATTTGTATTTGATATAAATATATATGGTTAAGAGTATTTAATAATTTTGATAATTTATATGATAGATTTTACTTGAATTATAAATGAGAATGATTATTAATGAGTTTGGATTTATTGATACTATTTGCCGTTCGATCGGATTTGACAAACCATAACTCGAATTAGTAGCGTTAGAATTAAATGTTGCCTTTAGTTTTCATAACATTTAAAAGAAAGTGATACCAAAAGTTCTTTTTCCTTCTTAAGGCAAGTGTTAAGACACATGTCTTTATGCATGCTCCCTTTCGAGCCTGATTGCCACTTGCCCCCTATGTGTCTTGTAACAACCCGGAAAATCTGAGCCAGTTTAAAATTTTTAATTTGGCTCTTTTAGTGGATTTTAAATATTTAAAATAAATTATTTTAAATAATAATGCCGAAAAGTATGTTTGAATCGATGTTTGAAAATAAATATATTTATTTTAAATTATAAACAACTCCTGAAATGGCGCGGCAGTTTCAAAATTTTAATTCAAACTTTGACTGATTGTACCGGGTGCAAAATAAAACAGATTTTAGTGAAACCAAAAATATTTAAATCTGTTAGTGAATATCTTTCTAATGAATCTAAAAAATTGAAGTTTCTTAGAGGGAATCAAAAGTTATGGCCAAATGAATTTTCAGAAAGGTCGCTATAGAGAATATATAGCCCTTGAAAATAGACATTTTGCAAACGACCTCAAAATTCGACGAAACCACTTTTGTTGGATCCGGGATGTCAAATTATTGCTAGGTTTCAAATTCCATAATTTTTTAAGTTAATGTGTGAGCGTGGTGGAGGAAAATGTGTTTGGTCAATTTTAGTTTAATTGGATCGACCAGAAAATGGCCATTTTTCAAACGGTCTCAGAATTCGACGAAACTAGTTTTGTTGGGACCGTATCGTCAAAACATAGATGGATTTATTTTTCTGGAAATTTTGGGATCGGTATGTGGCCCCGGCAAATTGAAATGTACATTCAAATCAAATATTGAATGTTTTATATTTTAATTTGAAGAGAAACTGACTGAAACAGTCGAATGGCTGACGAAACATATCCCATTGTGTTCGGAATGGGGGTATTTAGCTAAGGGCGACAGTCGTTGGGTTTGAATTGGTGTTCGTATGGGAAAACCCTAATTTTCGAAAATATATATATTCCGACCAATAAAAAAATTCTATTCATTATTTAATTTTATAAAAATATCTCAAAAACCTCCGTCTCTCTCTCGTACCTGACGGCGCCAGCTTTCCATCGTTCCCCGGCCGATTCCGGCGAAACCACTCATCATTTCACCCCGGCTCTTTGCAACTTTTTGTTGCCCTCTCCATCCTCTTCAAATCCATCTAAAGTTTGAATTTTTTTTGTTGAGTAAATCAACAATTCTGGCCCCCCGAAGTTCCGCTGCCTCGTCCGCCGTAACCCCCCAGATCCGCCACCGAGTGCCACCATACCCCCGTCGATCTGAGCGCACTTCCTTGCTCTACGACGTGGTGAAGCCCGATTATTCCCTAGTGCAACGGATTGGAGATTAAATTGAAACCTAGTTTTGAACAGGTTTGAAAAGTATACGGCTTTGGTTTATTTAAACTGATTTTTACACTTTTAAGTGTTGCAAACTTCTAAAAATCATATATTTTTCGTTTCTTGTCGAAATTCAGTGAAACAAGAGACACCGGGACCGTGAGGACGTCTTCTACATTTTAGAAGAGACCGGATATTTTTTTGAGCCTTCTACAATTTTTGGTGGAGTGGAACCCAATGTGAGATTTCTGATTTATAAACGATATGGAAAACAACGATGTATAAATTATATAGTCGATGTATGAGTTATATAAGCGTTGAGCGTTGTATAAGTTGTATGTTCGATGTATAAGTTATATATGCATTGTAAAAGTGATATATGCAATGAAATAAATTGAAATGATATTGAAATGAAATCGAAATATTGTTATATACGTATATCTATATATATACTCCCCTCGTCCATAGACCATGGACGATATATATTGGTTATGATATTGTTTGGATTATTGGTTGATGTGAAATTTGGTGAATATCATGAATGGTTGATTTGAAATGATTGATTGTGATTGAAATACCAATAGGATTAGTATATGGGAAAATTCGTCTGTTTACGAACTAGATATTGAAAATCCCCATTGTCAAAAGCTGCGAGGCTTTAATGTAGAGCGAGGAGCCGTACTTGGGACTGTGCCGGTTTTAACTACCCTGCCGTTATGCTGCCGAAATTTTCAATAATATTCATGTGTTAGAATTATTTTCATGTGTTGAAACTATATTCATGTGTTGAACAGAAATTCATGTGTTGAATAGAAATTCATGTGTTGAATGAAGTTCATGTGTTGAATAAATTCTTTGAAAGATAAAAATAACATTTTTGTTATATATATAGACTATATAAAATATTAGTATTTTAAATAAATTGTTTTAACACCAAAAATAACATTTTTACCTTATGTATGAACTATATAAAATAATCGTGTTTTGAAATTAATTGTTTTACAATAAAAATCACATTTTTATTATATATATAAACTATAGAAAATATTCATGTGTTGAATAAAGGACTAGAACGATAAAAATCATATTTTTATTGTATGTGCGAAGTCAAAAACATTCATGTGTTGAATATATGGATTGAGCAATAAAATCTACAATTTTATTGTGAATATGAAGTGCTAAAAATATTCATGTGTTGAATAAATATTTTTGATGATAAAAATATCATTTTTATCAAATATATAAAGTGAAGTTGGTTTTGAAATCGAAGAATGAATTATATTTATATATATATATATAATTAAAATAAATCGAATAACGAAGCTGCAGTTCGTGTTTTGGAACCGTGATTTCAAATGATTAGTGCGGGAGATCCGACCATCGGATTTTCCCAAAACCGAAATCGTTGGGTTCGCTTTGGAAATATCTTTCCAACGACACCCACTTTGTAAAGATCCAATGGTTGGATTGTTTGGAATGTTTAATTCAAATCTGAAGAAAAACAACGCCAGAATCGATTATATTATATATATGTATATATATATAATTAAATTAAATCGAATAACAATGCTGCAGTTCGTATTTTGAAATCGTAACTTCAAACGATTGTACCGGGAGATCCGACCGTCGGATTTTCCCAAAACTGAAACCGTTGGATTCGTTTTGAAAAGATCTTTCTAATGATATAAAATTTGCGAAGATCCAACGGTTAGATTTTCAGATATGTGTAAATAAAATCTAAAGAAAAACAGCGCCACAGTCGCGTTATGGCCTGAAGCGTCGTTTGAATGAATTGGCTATTTTTAAATGAATAAAAATAGCGATAAATCGTGATAAAATATTATAAACGACATGGAATGGAAATAAACTGCATTTGCTTGGTTTATTTGATATTTGATGGTTGAATGTGTTTGGCGTGAAAATTACATTAAAGAACAGAATTAGTGATATCGAATAATTTAACCATTGAAAAGAATTGATTTGAAATTCTAAATATACGTGAATTATTTGAAAAGGCCGAGTTAACTCTCATTTCAAATAATTGATCGACGGTTAGAAGTCGAAGATATGAAGACGGTACAAGACCGATGATCTTCACGTCGGATGGAGGGGTGCTACTGATGCTCATGATAGGAGTAGCACCTTGAAGGGGTTGAAGTAGTAGCCGCCCGGACGTACTTGTTGATTGTACGGATGTGCGAGGTGTTAAGTGCCTGCGATTTCGTTCAGACCCAGAACGAACTTGTAAATTGACTGTGTGTCTGACATTGGATTTTTTTCTGTGCTGATTGATCTCTATTAAATATATATCTGTTTGGCAGCCGAGAATTTATTCTCTTGCTTAACGCCCTTCCCTGAGACGTACGAGCTCAGAGGTTATATATCGATAGAAATCAGTCGCATGGAGTGAATTGCCTATGTGTCATGCCTAAGTGGCAGATGATCAAGGCTTCTATTGAAAAGCAAAGTCTTGTGGTTGATTATCAAAGAGCGACCTGTGTGGCATAACTTTGTGTATAGCGTTGTTTCGCGAGCCTCATACCCTGGTATGAGCCAAAAATGGGAGAAGGACCTCAGGGAGAACATGCATTTCCTTCTAGCTAGGAGTGGTGCTTTAGGTTTTATACGCCCGGGTGTTTTACTTATGTGGATGATGGAGAGCGAGGCCTCGGTTGCTTCGGTCTCTTCGGAGCTGATGGTGAGGTCGGATATGACCAGTGAAGCCCCATAGGGCGGGGAAACGCAGTGTTTAGGAATTTTAATCCACATCGAGGTGACCGGCCTTGACGATCCAAGGGTCGATGCGTTCTGATCCTGAGACATGGGCTAGAGCGTCTCGAATTCGGTAAGGACGATCCCTTGCTTTGATTCATGATGGAAATCCAATTTCCAAATACGACATTGTGCGGTTTTGAATGTATACCTATATATGGCGACATAGTGGTATGGGGGCATTAATGCCGTCTATGATTAATACTTATGATTTGAAATTGTTTTTGAAACATATACACACTAGTAATAATATCAATTGCTTTTGTTTTAATTGTAACAAGCATATTTTGGCCATTATAAGGTAAAACTCTATCCTCCGGTTTGCGTTGCATTGTGTGATGGGAACTGAGTCTTATAATGGCTTCATTTTTATAAAAAGCATTGCGATGTTTAAAAGATTTACTTGTTTTAAAGCATTGGAAATCCAATGGAGTAAACCCGTTCCGCGAAAGTGGCGTGGTCCTGTGATTGGACATATTATAAAATATGTTAAGTATATTTCTCATACCAGTCCCATGACTGATTCGTAGTTTGTTTCACTTGCAAACTCGGGTGCCCCTTTTTCTACACGGGCAGCCTTGTATTCAGGTTTTAGCAGGCTCTTTCTGGATAGCTGGAGCTGAAGATGGATTCTATCATCTATCTCTTTTTATGTTGTTCAGCTCCTATTGTACATATTATGTTTTGATTCCGCTGTAGACATTTATGTATAGCTGAACTGTATTTTGTACTAAGTATGATCCTGTATACTGTGTAACTCTGATGATTATGTTTATCCATTGTATTCTATTGTACATTATCTGGTGTATTTATTTATTTCTGTTTTGCTGTTATCTGTTTATGTGTTATATTCCAAAGATTACCCTTGCCACCGTCGTACGGGGTTTGGGGTCGTTACAAACGTGGTATCAGAGCTTTGGTTAAGCTTAGTTCTGGAATATAACATATTAACGAACTCGTCAGAAATAGAACTAGTAGTGTTCTAAGGCGGATCGCTCATTTCAGATAGGATTAGTAATATCCTAGAATGAGTGAAGCAGAATGAGATACACCCTGATAGACACATTTACATTCAAGTATATGTCTCTATGTTTTAAAATTACCTTTTCTGTTGGCCTAACACTTTGTCTGCTATTTGCAGACATTGAAAATGAGTGGCAGAAGTAGAAGAGGTAGGTTAGTACCAGATGTTGAAGCTCTACTTAAGAAATATAGAATCATGGGTGGAGTAACGTTCTTAGGCGAAGAATATATTATTAAAACACAAGCTTGGATTCATTCTGCTGAGAAAATCTTTGTAGGTTTAAAGCTGAGAGATAACCAGAAAAGATTACTGACATCTTGGGCACTCAAAGACGAAGCTTTGTTCTGGTGGGATTCGATTATTAAGGATAATCCAAAAGGTAATATTACCTGGGATAGATTTAAAGATATTTTCAGTGAAAGATTTATTCTTCCAGAAGCAACTGAGAGGTTATGTGATGATTTCTATTATTTGATACAAGGAGATATGACCATTCCAGAATATCATAAGAAATTCAATGAACTTTCTCATTTTGCCCCTCTTCTAATCCAAGATCCAAAGAGGAAGAATCTGAGGTTTATTAATGGTCTTCAAAGAAAATACCAGAACAGTGTGATGGGGCATGTGAAGCTTCCTTTTTCTGAAATGATATACATGGCTTATCAGTATGAAGATCTAGATAAGCGAGGCCTTTTTGACGACGAAGAGGAAATCAGTTCGGGCAACAAAAGGAAAACTGAAACTGATAGCCCAGAGGCAAGTACATAGCCAGAGTCAAGCACGACGTCTGGAGTCAGAAAAAAGCTTAGATTCAATCGAGAAAAGGTTATATCTGAGAAAGGACCAGTAACAACTGCCACATGTTCGAACTGCAAGAAGCCAGGGCATTTGGCGATAAACTGTGGACCCTTGAAGAAACGAAAGAAGGATAAATTTAAATCCACGAACAAGTTTCAAGAGAATAGAAATTGCAGTCAATGCCATCGGACTGGACATCTTGAAAAGGATTGCCGGCTCTTAAAGAAATCTGAAGTGGTTCAGGTAAATAAAGTTGCAGAAACTTCTGAACCCTCAACTGGTTCGGAAAGGCCAGATGTTTTAGAAGGCACGCTAACTGTCAAAGATATACCAGTTAAAGTATTGTTTTATACAGGCGCATCGCGAAGCTTTGTTGCAAAGAATGCGGTTAAGAAGCTGGATTTGAATTTGAAAAAGCTCAAAGAATCCATGACTGTCCATAATCCGGTTGGGGGTTCCCTCGATCATAGTTGGATATGTGGAGTGCCTGTCTCTTTTTCCCGTTATCGATTCCCCACTATCGCGATCGTCATGAATTTTACAGAATTTGATCTTATCTTGGGGTTAGACTGGTTAACCAAATATGAAGCTGAGGTTAAATGCGCCGACAGAGTCGTTAAGGCAAAGATTAAATCAGGTGACTATATAACCATTCCCTGTGAAGGTCAGAATTCTGATAGAAAAGACTTCTGGGCAGCTTTAGATGTTTCTCCTGCTTCATTAGAACGTATTCCTGTCGTTACGCAGAATATTCCGGTCGACATTGAAAATATTCCAGTTGTCAAGAACTATGCGGATGTGTTCGAAGAAGTTGTCAGCTTGCCTTTGCTAAGAGAAATTGATTTCAAAATCTCTTTAGTTCCGAATGCAAGGCCAGTAGTTCATGCTATTTGAAGAATGACCTTAAAGGAGGAAGAAGAGTTAGACAATCAAACTCGACAGCTTGTATGGAAGGGTCTGATCAGGCCTAGTTTCTCTGATTGGGGAGCAGCAGTGGTGTTTGTCCCAAAGTCAGACGGTACTCTTCGACTATGTGTGGATTATCATGACTTGAACAAGCAGACATTAAAGAATAAATACCCATTGCCGCGGATTGATGATTTGTTAGATCGATTGAATGGCGCACAAGTATTTTCAAGGATGAACCTAGCTACAGGCTTCCACCAGCTTCGTATTGCCGAAGAGTGTGTTCCTATGACAACATTCAGAGCTCCCGATTTATTCTATGCGTGGTTAGTAATGTCGTTCGGCTTATGTAACGCTCCAGCGTATTTTGTCGATCTGATGAACAGGGTATTCAGAGAAGTATTGAATAAATTTGTTCTGGTTTTCATTGATGATATATTGATCTTCTCTAAATCAGAAAGCGAGAATGAAAAACATTCGGAACAAGTGTTAGAAATTCTCAGAAAGAATGTTTTAAAAGCAAAATTTTCCAAATGTATATTCTGGCAAGAAGAAGTCAAATTTCTTGGCCATGTCGTGTCAAAACCAGGAATTCAGTGGATCCCAGTAAAACCACTGCTATTCAAAATTGGAAACAACCTCGTACACCCACAGAAGTCAGAAGCTTTCTCGGATTGGCCAGTTATTATCGGAAATTCATTAAGGATTTTGCGAAGGCATCCAGTCCCTTAACAAAGCTTACTAAGAAACATTCGAGATTCAATTGGACTCCTGAATGTGAGGCAGCTTTCCAAGAGCTGAAGTTAAAATTGACGACTGCTCCAGTGCTCACAATTATTGATGGAAACCAAGACTTGAAAGTCTGGACCGATGCTTCTAAAGAAGGTCTCGGTGCAGTGTTAATGCAAAGAGGCCAGGTAGTCGCTTATGCTAGCCGTCAGTTGAAACCACATGAAAAGAATTATGCGACTCATGATCTTGAGTTGTTAGCCATCGTGTTTGCTATGAAAATCTGGAGGCATTATCTATTGGGTGAGAAGTTCGAATTATATACTGATCATCAATAATTGAAGTATTTATTCACCCAGAAGGATCTAAATATGAGGCAGCAGCGTTCGTTAGAATTTCTCGCGGCGTATGATCTTGATATTTTATATACTCTGGGGAAAGCCAATGTTGTGGCTGATGCGCTGAGCAGGAAGAATGTGATCGTCGCCAGTATTATCATCACACCATCGTTGATTGATAAAATATCTATTCTTCAAAAAGACGATAGTTTTGTTAAAGAGATGATCAAAAGAATTCAAAAGGGCAAAGTCTCCAGTTTTCAAGTGGATAGCGCAGGAGTTCTAAGATTGAAAGGAAGAATTTGTGTTCCCGACAATCTTGAGCTCAAAAGAGAAGTATTGGACGAGTGTCACAAGTCCAAGTTGTGTATCCTCCCAGGGGTTAGTAAAATGTATAATGACCTCAAGAGAACTTTCTGGTGGAAGGCAATGAAAAGAGATATCTCTATATATGTTAGCCGGTGTTCCACCTGTCAACAAGTCAAAAGCGATCAGCAGAAACTCGCTGGATTGTTGCAACCTTTGGAATTTCCAGGTGGAAAGTGGGAACAAAATTCTATGGATTTCATAGATGGTTTTCCCAGGACCAGGAAAGGAAATGACAGCATTTGGGTGATCGTAGATCGTTTCACGAAGAACGCCCATTTCATACTGGTCAAATCGAATAGAACTGCTCAGAGTCTGGCATAGATTTATTTCAAGAAATAGTTAGACTTCATGGAGTTCCCATGAGTATCGTTAGCGACCATGACCCGATTTTTGCTAGTAAATTCTGGGAAGCATTCCAAGCAGAATTGGGAACGAAACTGAAATTGAGCACCGCATATCATCCTCAAACAAATGGTCAAACTGAGAGGGTGAATCGCATTCTAAAAGATTTATTGCGGGCTTGTGTTATTGATTTTGGAGGATCATGGGAAGACCATTTGCATTTGGCCGAGTTCTCATACAACAACAGCTACCAAGCGAGCCTGACAATGTCACCATTCGAAGCATTGTATGGTAGACCGTGCCGATCTCCTACTTGTTGGGTAGAACCTGGTAATAGACTCGTATTGGGACCCGATATGATTCGTGAAGCTGCGGACAAAGTCAATTTCATTAAGAAACGATTACTCGCCGCTCAAAGCCGATAGAAAAGCTATGCAGATAAGAGAAGAAGAGATATATCATTTGTTGTTGGCGACTATGTGTATTTGAAAGTATCTCCGATGAGAGGAGTCATCCGATTCGGTAAAACGGGGAAATTGGCACCTAAATTTATTGGTCTGTTTCCTATTCTAGAACGGATTGGAACTCTCGCTTATAGGGTTCGATTGCCTGATTGGTTGCCTGGAGTACATAATGTGTTTCACGTATCTCAACTTCGAAAGCATGTTCATGATCCAGACTTGATCGTGGAAGAAGCAGCGCAATGGGATATAGAAATTACTCCAGAATTGGCTGTGAGAAGAGAACCGCTAAAGATTATTGGCAAAGAAACAAAGGAGCTGAGGAACAAGAAGGTTCACTTAGTCAAAGTGCATTGGAGTGGAGATCCGCGAGATTGTACTTGGGAAACTGAGGAGAGTATTAAGAAAGCCTATCCTAAGTGCAGGGTGGATATCTCTAATTGACTCGGGTGCAAGGTACATTTACCATATTTTGCATTTCCATTCTGTTCTTTACTTTGTTGTTGTCTTCTTTGCATGGATGTAAACTTTTAATCATATAGTCTGAATGATTTTAAAAGAATATATGAATTAATTAGTATATTTTTGAAAAGTTAAAAACAAATTGATTGTTGTTTGTGTTGTATGATTGTGGACTTGATTAATTAAATTATTAGAAGGATAGTTAATTTAATCAATAGAGGAATGAATGGTAGATTTATGCAATTAAATCACACATTGAATAGATAGAAATATATACATGTGCATTATATATGTTTGAACAGGTAAATGGATTAGCTGTTGAGTAAAGAATTTATTTGTGTGCCCGACAAATAGGTAAACCTTAATGAGTTGGATGCGCAATTTTATTATTACATCAACTCCTGTGAATGCCATTGGATGCGGAGTGCTGGTTGTTCTGTGTGTAATAATAAATGTCGCCATAGGATAATAACAATTAATTTTGAACTACACTACATGGCATACTTCTTGAAGATAGGCATACTCCATCATATACTACATAAGCACTTGGAGCTTGTGTGACGAGGTTGAAGATTTACCATACGAGCGAGAGGCTTGTATGGCGATGACTATATTTTACAGGTTGAACTGATGACTGATATGGACCATATAAAATGTAATGGTAAATTGCAAGATTAATAAAAAAACCCCACACGGGTCTGGAGATGATAATGAACACGTCTCTCTGGTTATTAAGGCACAAAAACCATTTATAGGGTGACGAGAATTTATTCTCTGGAGTTATGATCTATACACATTCCCCTGTGGACAACGGAATATATCGCTATAAATATGTGCATGCTTATTAGGATTTATTGGGTACCTAATACGGCCCAATAAATTTCCAAACCCCTCCCCGTACAAAGGAGGTTATGGCGAATTTTTTCGAAAATTTAGGGTGTTAGCCAAATTTTTGAAGAATTAGAAAATTCTTAGAAACTGAAAAGTTGAAGAACGGAAGCCAGAATGAAAGTTGAGTTGGTTAATTAAACGATTTTCGACTTCGTTCCTTTTCGGGGACGAAAAGTTTTAAATGGGGGAGATTGTAACAACCCAGAAAATCTGAGCCAATTTAAAAATTTTAATTTGGCTATTTTAGTGGATTTTAAATATTTAAAATAAATTATTTTAAAAAATAACGTCTAAAAGTATGTTTGAATCGATGTTTGAAAATAAATATATTTATTTTAAATTATAACAAAGTCCTAAAATGGCGCGGCAGTTTCAAAATTTGAATTCAAACTTTGACTGATTGTACCGGGTGCAAAATAAAACGGATTTTAGTGAAACCAAAAATATTTAAATCTGTTAGTGAATATCTTTCTAACAAATCTGAAAAATCGAAGTTTCATAGCGGGAATCAAAAGTTATGGCCAAATGAATTTTCAGAAAGGTCGCTATAGAGAATATATAGCCCTTGAAAATAGACATTTTGCAAACGACCTCAGAATTCGACGAAGCCACTTTTTTTGGATCCGGGATGTCAAATTATTGCTAGGTTTCAAATTCCATAATTTTTGAAGTTAATGTGTGAGCGTGGTGGAGGAAAATGTGTTTGGTCAATTTCAGTTAAATTGGATCAACCAGAAAATGGCCATTTTTCAAACGGTCTCAGAATTCAACGAAACTAGTTTTGTTGGGACCGTATCGTCAAAACATAGCTAGATTTATTTTTCTGGAAGTTTTGGGATCACTATGTGGCCCGGGCAAACTGAGATGTACGTTCAAATCAAATATTAAATGTTTTATATTTTAGTTTGAAGAGAAATTGACTGAAACAGTCGAATGGGCCTACGAAACATATCCCATTGTGTTCGGAATGGGGGTATTTAGCTAGCGGCGACAGTCGTTGGGTTTGAGTTGGTGTTCGTATGTGAAAACCCTAATTTTTGAAATTATATATATTCCGACCAATAAAAAAATTATATTCATTATTTAATTTTATAAAAATATCTCAAAACCCTCCGTCTCTCTCTCGTACCCGACGATGCCAGCTTTCCATCGTTCCCATGCCGATTCGGCGAAACCGCTCACCATTTCACCCCGACCCTTTGCAACTTTTTGTAGCCCTCTCCATCCTCTTCAAATCCATCTAAAGTTTGAATTTTTTTGTTGAGTAAATCGAGAGTTCTGGCCCCCCAAAGTTCCGCCGCCTTGTCCGCCGTTACCCCCAGATCCGCCACCGAGTGCCACCATACCCCCGTCGATCTGAGCGCACTTCCTTGCTCTATGACATGGTGAAGCCCGATTATTCTTTAGTGCAACGGATTGGAGATTAAATTGAAACCTAGTTTTGAACAGGTTTGAAAAGTATACAGCTTTGGTTTATTTAAACTGATTTTTACACTTTTAAGTGTTGCAAACTTCTAAAAATCATATCTTTTTCGTTTCTTGTCGAAATTTAGTGAAACAAGAGATACTGGGACCGTGAGGACGTCTTCTAAATTTTAGAAGAGACCGGATATTTTTCTGAGCCTTCTACAATTTTTGGTGGAGTGGAACCCAATGTGAGATTTCTTATTTATAAACGATATGGAAAACAACGATGTATAAATTATATAGTTGATGTATGAGTTATATAAGCGTTGTAAACCACATGTATGAGTGTTATATAAGTTGTATGTTCGATGTATAAGTTATATATGCATTGTAAAAGTGATATATGCGTTGAAATATATTGAAATGATATTGAAATGAAATCGAAATATAGTTATATACGTGTATATATATATATATACTCCCCTCATCCACAGACCATAGACAATTTATATTGGTTGTGATATTGTTTGGATTATTGGTTGATGTGAAATTTGGTGAATATCATGAATGGTTGATTTGAAATGATTGATTGTGATTGAAATCTCAATAGGATTAGTATATGGGAAATTTCGTCTGTGTACGAACTAGATATTGAAAATCCCCATTGTCAAAAGCTGCGAGGCTTTAAGGTAGAGCGAGAAGCCGTACTTGGGATGGTGCCGGTTTTAACTACCCTGTCGTTATGCTGCCAAAATTTTCAATAATATTCATGTGTTAGAATTATTTTCATGTGTTGAAACTATATTCATGTGTTGAATAGAAATTCATGTGTTGAATAGAAATTCATGTGTTGAATGAACTTCATGTGTTGAATAAATTCTTTGAGAGATAAAAATAACATTTTATTATATATATAGACTATATAAAATATTAGTATTTTAAATAAATTGTTTAACACCAAAAATAACATTTTTACCTTATGTATGAAGTATATAAAATAATCATGTTTTGAAATAAATTGTTTTACAATAAAAATCACATTTTTATTATATATATAAACTATAGAAAATATTCATGTGTTGAATAAAGGAATAGAATGATAAAAATCATATTTTTATCGTATGTGTGAAGTCAAAAACATTCATGTGTTGAATATATGGATTGAGCAATAAAATCTACATTTTTATTGTGAATATGAAGTGCTAAAAATATTCATGTGTTGAATAAATATTTTTGATGATAAAAATATCATTTTTATCAAATATATAAAGTGAAGATGGTTTTGAAATTGAAGAATGAATTATATTTATATATGTATATAAATATAAATATAATTAAAATAAATCAAATAACGAAGATGCAGTTCGTGTTTTGGAACCGTGATTTCAAACAATTAGTGCGGGAGATCCGACCATCGGATTTTCCCGAAACCGAAATTGTTGGGTTCGCTTTGGAAATATCTTTCCAACGACACCCACTTTGTAAAGATCCAACGGTTGGATTGTCTTGAATGCTTAATTCAAATCTGAAGAAAAACAGCGCCAGTATCGATTATATATATAATTAAATTAAATCGAATAACGACGCTGCAGTTCGTATTTTGAAATCGTAACTTCAAACGATTGTACCGGGAGATCCGACCGTCGGATTTTCCCAAAACTGAAACCGTTGGATTCATTTTGAAAAGATCTTTCTAATGATATAAAATTTGTGAAGGTCCAACGGTTAGATTTTTAGATATGCGTAAATCAAATCTAAAGAAGAACAACGCCATGACCGCGTAATGGCCTGAAGCGTCGTTTGAATGAATTGGCTATTTTTAAATAAATAAAAATAGCGATAAATCGTGATAAAATATTATAAACGATATGGAATGGAAATAAACTGCATTTGCTTGTTTTATTTGATATTTGATGGTTGAATGTGTTTTGCGTGAAAATTACATTAAAGAACAGAATTAGTGATATCGAATAATTTAACCATTGAAAAGAATTGATTTGAAATTCAAAATATATGTGAATTATTTGAAAAGGCCGAGTTAATTCTCATTTCAAATAATTGATCGACGGTTAGAAGTCGAAGATATGAAGACGGTGCAAGACCGATGATCTTCATGTCGGATGGAGGGGTGCTACTGATGCTCATGATAGGAGTAGCTGCCTTGAAGGGGTTGAAGTAGTAGCCGTCCGGACGTACTTGTTGATTGTACGGATGTGCGAGGTATTAAGTGCCTCCGGTTTCGTTCAGACCCAGAACGAACTTGTAAATGGACTGTGTGTCTAACATTGGATTTTGTTCTGTGCTAATTGATCTCTATTAAATATATATCTGTTTGGCGGCGGAGAATTTATTCTCTTGCTTAACGCCCTTCTCTGAGACGTACGAGCTCAAAGGTTATATATCGATAGAAATCAGTCACATGGAGTGAATTTCCTATGTGGTATGCCTAAGTGGCAGATGATCAAGGCTTCTGTTGAAAAGAAAAGTCTTGTGGTTGATGATCAAAGCGCGGCCTGTGTGGCATAACTTTGTGTATAGCGTTGTTTCGCGAGCCTCACACCTCGGTATGAGCTAGAAACGGGAGAAGGACCTCAGGGAGAACATGCGTTTCCTTCTAGCTAGGAGTGGTGCTTTGGGTTTTACATGCCCGGGTATTTTACTTATGTGGATGATGGAAAGCGAGGCCTCGGTTGCTTCGGTCTCTTCAGAGCCGATGGTGTGGTCGGATATGACCAGTGACGCCCTATAGGGCGGGGAAACACAGTGTTCAGGAATTTTAATCCACATCGAGTGGACCGTCCTGACGATCCAAGGGTCGATGCGTTCTAATCCTGAGACACGGGCTAGAGCGTCTCGAATTCGGCAAGGACGATCCCTTGCCTTGGTTCATGATGGAAATCCAATTTCCAAATACGACATTGTGCGGTTTTGATTGTATACCTATATATGTCGACATAGTGGTATGGGGCATTAATGCCGCCTATGATTGATACTTATGATTTGAAATTGTTTTTGAAACATATACACACTAGTAGTAATATCATTTGCTTTTGTTTTATTCGTATCAAGCATATTTTGGCCATTATAAGGTAAAACTCTATCCTCCGGTTTACGTTGCATTGTGTGATGGGAACTGAGTCTTATAATGGCTTCATTTTTATAAAAAGCATTGCGATGTTTAAAAGATTTACTTGTTTTAAAGCACTGGCAATCCAATAGAGTAAACCCGTTCCACGAAAGTGTCGTGGTCCTGTGATTGGCCATATTATAAAATATGTTAAGTAGATTTTGCATACCAGTCCCATGATTGACTCGTAGTTTGTTTCACTTGCAAACTCGGGTGCCCCTTTTTCTACACGGGCAGCCTTGTATTCAGGTTTTAGCAGGCTCTTTCTGGATAGCTGGAGCTGAAGATGGATTCTATCATCTATCTCTTTTTATGCTATTCAGCTCCTATTGTACATATTATGTTTTGATTCCGCTGTAGACATTTATGTATAGATGAACTGTATTTCGTACTAAGTATGATCCTGTATACTGTGTAACTCTGATGATTATGTTTATCTAGTGTATTCTATTGTACATTATCTGGTGTATTTATTTATTTCTGTTTTGTTGTTATCTGTTCATGTGTTATATTCCAAAGATTACCCTTGCCACCTTCGTACAGGGTTTGGGGTCGTCACATGTCTTTACCTCCTTACTCCTCCTTTCATATATTAGGAGGCTCTTTCTCCATTTTTTACCTTTCCATTTCCTCCTTTCCACCCTCTTCTTAAAGCTTATGGCCATGGTTTCCATGGCAAAAGTCTTCCTATTTTCCACCACCACCTTGCCAAAGTTCGTCATTCTTCTCCTCCTCTTATAATATAAAGATAGATTAGTGTATATTATATTATATATATTTTGGTGAAGAATACGTTGCGCTGAAATATTGTCCGACGGTTCGCTTAGCAAGGCTCGCCTACCGTGAAGATTTGGAAAGCTGTTAGGTGAGAACTCTTTAACCATGGTTTATATATTTAATTAGTAGCTAGACTAATTTAAATATAGTGATGAATTATTATTGGTTAATGATGATTGATATTTGTTGTGATGGATGATGGATGCGAAGTTTAGAACACACTATTAAGCGTCAGTGTTATAACGCTTGTGCACAATTATGATTTATTGAATCATGTTGATGATGGTTGTTATGGGTGTTTAAATGGTTGTTGATGTTGTTATGCACACACTATGACACAACAATTATGGTATCACATTGGTGATCGACAAATCTCCTTCATAATTAAAAGCAATATCATTATTGAAATTGAAGGTTAATAATTGGAAAGACCATATGTAAGAATTCATGTATATTGTTAAAGTCTTTTAAATGAATAAATAAATACCGGAACATTCTAGGATGACAGAGAGGAAAGTGTCTAGGCTTGGGTTTGGAAATAAAGTTTCCTGCTCTCCTTGGATATCCCTAACTGATCCGACGAATGGGAAGGTTAATTTGAAGTTATTTGAATTTAGAAATGAATTGGAATTTATGAAAGTTGAATTTTAGATCCAAAATAATTTGGAAAGTAAATTTAAATGATTTTATAAGGGTTATCTAAAGATATAATGGTTTTCTAAGATATTTTGAAGTATCATAGAATAATGGTTATTATGGTCAAAATAGAGCTTGTCGCATAACGACAATTTACATATTTTAGATGCAAACTTTAAACGCTTATAACTTTTGCAATCTAAATCGGATTTGCATAATATGAAAAACGTTTGATTTCCATTAACAAGAACTTTCAAATGAGTGAAAGCAGATTTTAAATTCGAGTTATAATTTTCAAGTTATGTTTAAAACCATTTTGGAAAAGGTCGCTACAAGAGAAGTTATCGACCGTAACCGTAAACTGAAAATATGGAAAAAGGGTAAAATCATTATAAATTATGTAAAAATGTTTTGAATTGTAAAGTTTAAGTTTTGACTAGGAAAAGCGATGTATTGATCGAAGTAATTAAGATAACTGTTTTGTAATGCTTTTGTAATGCTTTTGAAAACATTATTGTAACGCTTTCTTCGAAAACAATCTATTTTGAAGTTTTTAACCAACAAACTATTTTCCAAACTACAAGTAATCATTTTTAAATGATTTTTGGAATGTTTTCAAAGGTTCAAAAGTATTGGAAATATTTTATATGGAATTTAAATTGATATTAATATGGGTTTTCAATTTTAAATAATAGGATATGGTTGGAGATAAATCTTCGGATGTTTGATATTAATCCGGTAGATGATGATTCTTACTATTTGAGGAATTTAAAAGGTTGTTCACCATTATTCCGCTTATAGTGTGAGTTGGATATCGAGATTAATATTGAGTATAAGTTGATGATATTTCTATCCAGATCTAATGTCAAAGAGTTGAATAAATCTTTTAATTAAGATACGAGTTTCCTATGTTGACTGGGATAAGTTGGATAGAAATAATCTTCAGATATTTGATATGAAATTATGTGGTGTAAATGTATACTATTTGAGGAATTTGGAAGATATTATTATATCGTTATTCCACTTATAGTACTCGTTGATTATGAAATTGATATCGAATATAAGTAGATACAATTTCTGTGTAACTTATGTTCAATATCAATTGATTTGGGTTTTGTCGTGAATCATATCGTCAATAATATCATTCTTGAAACCCAATGAGATTGAGTTATGAAAATTCATATCGTAATTTGAGGATTTAATCAGATCTTTGATTTGAGGAAATTAAAAGTGAGGAACTGGAAAGAAAGTATAATCCTTAAGTTAAGATTAAAGAATGGAATGTTGGAAAATCAATATAATTGGAAACTTTGGTTGAAATGTGGGGAAAGGGTTTTCAAAGGAAACTGGATTTTTGATAACGAGTTATCAAACAGAAAGTTAATTAAGGCTTTGGGGCTAGATTATCTTGGATTTAAGGGTTGTGTTTTAAAGAAGAAGGGTTAAATATGGATTTTGTTAAAGATAATTTGAGAATAGATTTAAAGAAGTTTAATTTAACAAAATCCAAAATGGAAGGAGATTTGGTAGAAAGCCTATGTGTTCTGTGATTGTGTTTTAAATTGCGCTTATTATTTGGAAAGACCGGGATCAGAATTATGTCTGAAAACCATTCCAAGTAATAATACGACGTTGTGGAGCAATTGAAGACATTGTAGGCAGCATTGAAGACCGGGACCCTTCGTGTCGTAAGGGCGACTTGTTGAATGTCTCGAATAGATGGCTCCCATTCGTAGATGGATTTTATATATCAGCTAAGTGGCAAGAAGCCCGAATATATGTGAAGGAATTCCGGATTGTTGTTTCGTTCAGACCTAGAACGGACATGTATGGATTGTGTGTCTGACATTTTAATTGACTGCGTAGCACTAATATTTATTAATATTTATCTGCTTGGTGGCGGAGAATTTATTCTCTTGCTTAACACCCTTCTCTAAGACATATGAGCTTAGAGGTAATATTTTAATAGAAATCAGTGATGTGTAGTGAATGGACAATGTGGCATACTTAAGTTATGTGATGAGCTATGGATGATCAAAGCATGGCTTATTTAAGCGTAGCTTTGTGTATATCATGACCTCGACGAACCTCACACCTCGGAATGATGGTAAGCTGGTGGTCAGATTTTTATATTCGTTTCGTATGTTCGGTGCACCGGGATGTGATGATGAAAGGGTACTGCCAAGTCCTTAGTCTGGGACGCTATTTGTTGGGTACTCTGATTCATGTATGGTGGGCTAGTATAACGGAGTCCGAGTCTGGACGTTATCCGCGAGTACTGGGATGATGCGCGCAAGAATGTTTGTGAGCCCACGAATGATCTTTCGTACCATGAACCATCATGTTCGAAACCCAATCTCCACTACGAGCCCGTACGGTTTTGATTGTATAGCATGCTGGTTACCGGTAGGATTGTCAGTATAATGGGATGGGGCATTATGCTGGCTAAGATTAATACATTTATTTGCGAAAAGGTTTTTCACACTATATATAGTAGTAAAAGAGGATTTTCACGTATGAAGGCATTTTTGGTTATCATAAGGCAAAACTCGCCCATTTGGTGTGCGCTTGCATTGTGTGATGTGGGACGAGCTTATGATAGCTTCATTTTTTCAAAAAGCCATTGCGGATTTCAATGCACTGGTATTCACATGGAGTAAACTCGTTCCGCATTGACGGCGTGGTCCGGTGAATTACCTAACTTTAAAATAAACGCTAAAGACAACTGTTTTGAGTTCTCACACCAGTCCCATGACTGGCCTGGAGTTTATTATTCCCACACCTAAACTCTGGGTGCCCAAAATTTTTACACGGACAGCCTAGTAGTTTGGTTCGTAGGATTTAGCCTTGGAGTTAGTTGGAGAAGGATTCTGGTTTAACTGGAGTTATTATGTTTGGAGCATTCGCATTCTTCCACTGAGTTTAGTATCTTTTCCGTTGTGTAACCGATGTACTCTGATGTACCTCTTGTAACTCTGATGTAATATTATTTTAATGATAGTGGAAATGTTGTTTTTATTTTGTGTACATGTGTAAGTGCCCATAACAATCCGTCTTTATGAACGGTTTAAGTTGGTTTAATTACCGGCGAAAACCGTGCAAAAATCCGGGTTGTTACAACGTGGTATCAGAGCTTTGTTTTATACAAAGCAATGGGGTACGACACATTTGAACAAATGGAAAGACTCATCAGAGTTATATATCTCATTAGATATAGGGTTAGTAATGCCATAGAAAGAGATTTTGGAATATTATATTTGAGAGAGCGTATTTGAAAATATGAAATGAGTTTTGAAAAGTTTTAATTTAAGAAACAAACATATTTTGGAAATATATGGTTAATTATAACCTAGATACTTAATCAAATGATTAAGGTTAAGTTTGCATTTTGTGATTATAATTACACATAAAATACTTCTTATGGCATGGTAATTAAGCCCTTCCACTAATCAGGAAAACGATCCGAGTACAAATGCCTTTTGATTTAATTTCACTATTGGGGATTTCGAAATATCGATAAACTTGGGTCAAATTTGTTAAGGTAACTAACTAATATGGTTATAAATTAAAAATTAGAATTTGAGTATTGTGTTCGATGTTGAGGTTGGACTATCGGGTATTAGAAGATTTTGAATATACGCCTAGCTAACGTATATACGAAGTCTTGAGTATACTAGATTGATATAGAATCACACTCAAGTCACTTGAAGATGATTCTGTTGATGACTACAACATCTTCAGTATGTATTTTCGATTTTCGAAAGTGGGATGACTATATGATTCCGATTAAAACATCAATATATACTTAAATCCATTTAGATAAGTGTTTGAAATTGTTTGGTAAATTGATATGAACTTAAATAGACAAGTTAAAATTTGATTGGGTTGTAAGAATTATAGCAGGTAAACTCGTTAGTAAGGGATAAGCCAGTAAATTAAGTGGAGGGTAAGATGGATTTTTCAACAAAATTTCCTTATAGGAACAAAGATGGAGTTTGGTTTATGAGGTACTAAATGGTGGATGACCTTAAAACAAGAAAGGAAAGCTCATAATCGAAAAGAAAAGGAAGAAAGCCTTAGATTGGGGAAATTCAAAGGCATTTATTGTTATAGATGTAGTCAAGAAGGACATTTTGCTGTTTTATGCCCAGAAAGAATACAAAAGAAAACCATTCGAGAAGACATAATTTGTTTCAAATGCAAGAAGAAAGGATATTTTATACGTAAGTGTCCTAAAACAAAGAAGAAACCCATGAACCCAACAAAAGAAAAGAAGTGTTATCGATGTAGAAAAGAAGGGCATGTAGTCCAGGATTGTCAGTTAAAGAAGGGAGAAAGACCAACTAAAGCAACACCACCCGCAGTCATAAGTGAAGAAGAAGGAATGCAAGAATTATGTAATTAAAGCAAGCTCTTTGACCCCTAGGGAATTATCTCTGAAAAGTTGGATAAATGTATGTTTATGATGTTAAATAAAAAAACTTCTTTTATAAATCTTTTTAATATATTCCATCATATATCCAAATAGATCTTATTCTAATGAAAAAGTTACTGAATTTAAATAAGGGTATAGATAGGAAGATTGGAATTATCGACGATTTTGGACAAGTCGATAAGTTCTAAAGTATATTGTGGCAACAAAAGGAACTTTTAAGTAAGCATAAATACCTTATGAATTAAGTTTCACAATTTGATTAAAGGATTTTGGCAAGCGGGAATAGTAAGAAGAAATTACCAAAACTGAAACATTTAGATAAGTTGAGTTCGGAGATGATCAAGTTTTTCGTGTAACGAATAATAGTAAATTTTGTAAACTGAAAAGGAATAAGTTTCATAACCTTTGCATTTGTAAGATAAGATCTAAGAGCATAATTTATAAGTCTGAATATTTTTTAAAGCAGTAAATGGTTAAGTATAAGTAATTGGCCCAGTAAATGATGAATCGAATATAATAAGTAACTGGAGGTTATCGTAGGAGGACATGTAGATATGGTTATCTGTTAATACATGTGAGAACATGGAGCTTTGGTATAAAGAATTTTAATCTTAAGTTTGTCGAATAAGTAGTTATGATTCCCTTTCCTTTTTTAGGATGAAAAGTTTTAAGGGGGGGGGAGTGAATGTAACGACCCGGAATTTTTAACCAATTTAAAATTGGAATTTTTATTACTTAATTTGAATTTAAATTTGAATTTGATATAAATATATATGGTTAAGAGTATTTAATAATTTTGACAAGTTATATGATAGATTTAACTTGAATTATAAATGAGAATGATTATTAATGAGTTTGGATTTATTGATACTATTTGTCGTTCGATCGGATTTGTCAAACCATAACACGAATTAGTAGCGTTAGTATTAAGTGTTGCCTTTAGTTTTCATAACATTTAAAAGAAAGTGCTACCAAAAGTCCTTTTTTTCTTCTTAAGACAAGTGTTAAGACACATGTCTTTATGCATGCTCCCTTTCATGCATGATTACCACTTGCCCCCTCATGTGTCTTTACCTCCTTACTCCTCCTTTCCTATATAAGAGGCTCTTTCTCCATTTTTTTACCATTCCAATTCCATTTCCTCCTTTCCACCTTCTTCTTAAAGCTTATGGCCATGGTTTCCATGGCATAAGTCTTCCTCTTTTCCACCACAACCTTGCCAAAGTTCATAATTTTTCTCCTCCTCTTATAATATAAAGAGAAATTAGTGTATATTATATTATATATATTTTGGTGAAGAAGACGTTTCGCTGAAATACTGTCCGACGGTTCGCTTAGCTAGGCTCGCCTACCGTGAAGATTTGGAAAGCTGTTAGGTGGGAACTCTTTAACCATGGTTTATATATACAATTAGTAGCCAGACTAATTTAAATATAGTGATGAATTATTATTGGTTAATGATGATTGATATTTGTTGTGATGGATGATGGATGCGAAGTTTAGAACACACACTATTAAGCGTTAGTGTTATAACGCTTGTGCACAATTATGATTCATTGAATCATGTTGATGATGGTTATTATGGATGTATAAATGGTTGTTGATGTTGTTTTGCACACATTATGACACAACAATTATGGTATCACATTGGTGATTGACAAATCTCCTTCATAATTAAAAGTAATATCACTATTGAAATTGAAGGTTAATAATTGGAAAAGACCATATGTATGAATTCATATATATTGTTAAAGTCTTTTAAACGAATAAATAAATACCAGAATATTCTAGGATGACAGAGAGGATATTGTCTAGGCTTGGGTTTGAAAATAAAGTTTCCTGCTCTCCCTGGCTATCCCTAACTGATCCGACGAATGGGAAGGTTAATTTGAAGTTATTTGAATTTAGAAATGAATTGGAATAAATCAAAGTTGAATTTCAGATCCAAAATAATTTGGAAAGTAAATTTAAATGATTTTAAAAGGGTTATATAAGGATATAATGGTTTTCTAAGATATTTTGAAGTATCATAGAATAATGGTTATTATGGTCAAAATAGAGCTTGTCGCATAACGGCAATTTACGTATTTTAGATGCAAAATTTAAACGCTTATAACTTTTGCAATCTAAATCGGATTTCCATAAAATGAAAAACGTTTGATTTCCATTAACAAGAACTTTCAAATGAGTGAAAGAAGATTTTAAATTCGAGTTATAATTATCAAGTTATGTTTAAAACCAATTTGGAAAAGGTCGCTATAAGAGAAGTTATCGACCATAACCATAAACAGCCATTTTTTAATGTTTCTAAAAATATGGAAAAAATGGTCAAATCATTATAAATTATGCAAAAAATGTTTTGAATTGTTAAGTTTAAGTTTTGACTAAGAAAAGCGATGTTTTGATCGAAGTAATTAAGATGACTGTTTTGTAACGCTTTTGAAAACACTATCGTAACACTTTCTTCGAAAACAATCTATTTTGAAGTTTTTAACCCGCAAACTATTTTCCGAACTACAAGTAATCATTTTTAAATGATTTGCGGAACGTATTCAAAGGTTCAAAAGTATTGGAAATATATTATATGGAATTTAAATTGATATTAATGTGTGTTTTCAATTTTAAATAATTGGATATGGTTGGAGATAAATCTTCGGATGTTTGATATTAATCCGGTAGATGATGATTCTTTCTATTTGAGGAATTTAAAAGGTAGTTCACCATTATTTCACTTATAATGTGAGTTGGATATCGAGATTAATATTAAGTATAAGTTGATGGTATTTCTATCCAAATCTATTGTCAAAGAGTTGAATAAATCTTTTAATTAAGATACGAGTTTCCTAAGTTGACTTGGATAAGTTGGATATAAATAATTTTCAGATATTTGATATGAAATTCTGTGGTGTAAATGTATACTATTTGAGGAATTTAGAAGATATTATTATATCGTTATTCCACTTATAGTATTCGTTGATTATGAGAATTGATATCGAATATAAGTAGATACAATTTCTGTGTAACTTATGTTAAATATCAATTGATTTGGGTTTTGTCATGAATCGTATCTTCAATAATATCATTCTTGAAACCCAGTGAGATTGAGTTATGGAAATTCATATCGTAATTTGAGGATTTAATTAGATCTTTGATTTGAGGAAATTAAAAGCGAGGAATTGGAAAGAAAGTATAATCTTTTAGTTAAGATTAAAGAATGGAATGTTGGAAAATCGATTTAATTGGAAACTAGGGTTGAAATGTGGGGTAAGGGTTTTCAAAGGAAACTGGATTTTTGATAATGAGTTATCAACCGGAAGATTAATTAAGGCTTTGGTGCTAGATTATCTTGGATTTAAGGGATGTGTTTTAAAGAAGAAGTGTTAAATATGGATTTTGTTAAAGATAATTTGAGAATAGATTTAAAGAAGTTTAATTTAACGAAATCCAAAATGGAAGGAGATTTGGTAGAAAGCCTGTGTGTTCCGTGATTGTGTTTTTAATTGCACTTATTATTTGGAAAGACCGGGATCGGATTTATGTCTGAAAATTATTCCAAGTAATAATACGACATTGTGGAGCAATTAAAGACATTGGAGGCGACATTGAAGACCAGGACCCATCGTGTCATAAGGGCGACTTGTTGAATGTCTCGAATGGCTGGCTCCCATTCGCAGATGGATTTTATATATCAGCTAAGTAGCAAGAAGCCCAAACATATGTGAAGGAATTCCGGATTGTTGTTTCGTTCAGACCTAGAATGGACATGTATGGATTGTGTGTCTGACATTGTAATTGATTGCGTAGCACTAATTTATTAATATATATCTGCTTGGTGGCGGATAATTTATTCTCATTCTTAACATCCTTGTCAAAGACGTATGAGTTTAGAGGTTATATATTAATAGAAATCAGTGATGTGTTGTAACGACCGTGAATTTCGCCTGATCCGAATCAGTCGCTAAACCGATCAAGACCGTTCGAAACTCCTGATTGTTTTGAGAACACGACAAACCAGAACGCAGACAGAAGAACATTTCATTGTATATTACAACAATTCATCAGATTACAAGAATATACAGAGTATAAATCAATATTACACATTCGATAAATATCAGAGATTACAATACATTACATAGCAGCGGAAATATAGTACAATACACAACTAGAAGAGATATACGGATACAAAGCTTTCTGGATATCATTCCAGCTGTAAACCAGGATCCTGTGAATATAAATCTGCAAAACCAAAACTACTAGCTACCCGTGTCAAAATAAGGGCACCCAGAGTTTAGGTTAAAACAATAAACTCCAGGTCAGTCATGGGACTGGTGTGAGAAATAAAACAATTATTAATCTTTATTTTAAAGTTAGGTAAATCAAAGGACCATGCCGTATAACACGGAACGGGTTTCCTCCCAAGAATACCAGTGCATAAAACAAACAGCGTAATGCTAAATAAAGAAAAATGAAGCTATTATAAGACCCAGGTCCCATCATACAATGCAACGCAAGCCGGAGGATAGGGTTTTACCTTAAAATAGCCAAAGAATGCTTGATACGCTAAATTTCATCATTTTATTCTTAATCAGACTCCAACCGCAAATTGGTAAGAGAACGATTCCCTAAGTATTAACCCCGAAGGCCGAAACCAACATCAGACCAATACCCAGGAAACCACTCATCTTAGCTCGTTTCCAGTTAGTTTCTGATTTTATATACAATCATAAATATCAATCATAGGCGGCATGAATGTCCCATACCACTATGTCGCCATATATAGGTATACAATCAAAACCGCAAAATGTCGTATTGGAAGTTGGGTTATCATTTATGATATGAACCGAGGCTAGGGATCGTCCTCACCGATTCGAGACAATCTAGCCCATGTCTCAGGACCCAGACTCAGGTGGGCCCTTGGATCATCAGGGCCGGTCCACCGATGTGGATTATAATTCCTGAACACTGAGTTTCCCTGCCCTATAGGGCGTAAATAATCCAACAAATGACTCCATCGGCTTCACATAGTCACCGATATATATCCGAGGCGCCTCGCAACAGCAACAACCACATAAGTCAAACTCGTCAGGGCGTGTAAAACCGCTGATGCCACTTCTAACTAGAAGGAAACGCATGCCCTCCCTGAGGTCCCCGTTTCTGGTTTATACCGGGTGTGAAACTCGCGAATTAAACGTTACACAAAGCTATGCCACAAAGGCCGTGCTATGATCATCAACCACAAGACTTTGCTTTTCAACAGAAGCCTTGATCATTTGCCACTTAGGCATGCCACACAGGCAATTCACTCTATGCGTTTGATATCCATCGGTATATAACCCCTGAGCTCGTACGTCTCAGAGAAGGGCGTTAAGCAAGAGAATAAATTCTCCGCCGCCAAACAGATATATATTTAATAGAAATCAATCCCACAGAATAAAATCCAATGTCAGACACACAGTCCATTTACAAGTCCGTTCTGGGTCTTAACGAAACCGGAGGCACCTAGTACCTCACATATCCATCGATCTCCAAGTACGTCTGGACGACCACTAACTGATTCCCTCCTCTTGGGTGTATTGGCCCAATCAAGATCATCAGTAACCACCCAAACGACGTGAAGACCTCTGGTCTTCAACCACCATCTTCATCTTCGACTTATCGTCGTATCAGTTATTCAGAATGGGATAAACCCGGTCTTTCCGAATAACTCGCGTATATTATAAACAAGTGTTACAAAAACACTACATACGCCTCATTCCAATTCGTCAGCCACTAACCGTAAGTTAGTAATAGAACAATTCCCCAAATATTAACCCCGAAGGCCGAAACCAACATCAGAACAATACCCAGGAAACCATTCATCTTAGCCAACCTACAGTTAGTTTCTAAATTTCACATTCATAGGGAGAGGTTCCCATTAATTTTATCAAAGATAAATTCTTTTAAATTTATTCTTTAATCTTCCTTTGAATATCACTTCAAACTAGTTGGGATTAGCGAACCGCACCGAAGTAATTATTTATTTTATTTCCCAATCCCAAGCTATTTATCCCATGAAGTAAAACTGGTCATACTTCATATCTAACACCACGGTGTTATCGGTAAATTCAATTACCATTTCACGTTCAAATCTAATTAAAGATTTAACTACCGCTTGGAGTAAAACTGGTGATACTCCATTCTCGATCTTTTCAATCTAATTAAAGATTCATTAAAACTCCATTTAGTTTTAATCTTTGACTGGGTTAAAGAATCAGTGTCATTTAACAACACGGTTCACGATAAACCCCAAATACACATCACATTTCAATTAGTCCCTAACCGTAAATTAGCAAGTGAGCAATCCCTAAGTATTAACCCCGAAGGCCAAAACCAACATCAGATCAATACCCCAAAAACCATTCAACTTAACTAATCTCCAGTTGGTTTCTGATTTTCTTAACTCCTTTGGGTCTAAGAACAGTATTATTGAAGATACCGTTCACGACAACCCAAAATCACATTCCATTAATTATCGGGTTAAAGAACAAGTGTTATTTAAAACACTGTTCACGATAAACCCAAAAATCAATACTAATCCAATTCCAAGTAAATATTATTTAATTGGTACACTTCATTAAATCTAAATAAAAAGATTTAATCTTTTTCTCAACTGGGTTCAAGAACAGTGTTAATAAAGACACCATTCACGACAAACCCAAATCACATTTGATATTCAATACAAGGCTCTGAATAGAAAATATATCGGCTTATATTCAATATCAAATTCTACGACCAACAAATATCGTATTGGAAATAACGATATATATATATATATATCTTTCAAATTTCCATAACAACATCTGTATAATCACGAAATCCAACATCGAAATATTCCAAAGACAATTTCGATTCAAATCCATTCCAATTCAATTATTGGAAATTCTGGTTACTTTTAAAACCCTTTTCAAATCCAATTTATTTATTTAAAAATAAATAGAATTATAATTCTAGTTCAAAACTAGTTCATTTCGATAAAAATCTATTTTTATCTTTTCAAATATGGAGTTTTTCATCCCAATTCTTCCCAAATCATTTCTTATGATTTCACACAAATTATTGATATTTTTAATAATTTTATCAAGGCCCGTACAGTCGATTTCCACTAACGACCATCGAACTGCACTTACAACGACCTTTTCCAAATTTGATTTGGACATAATTCCAAATCCAACCGTTAGATTTCAAATTTCTAATATTCGTTAGAAAGCTCTTTTCGATACGAACCCAACGGTTCCAGTTTTAGGAGAATCCGACGGTCGAATCTCCCGTAATATCCGTTCGAAGTCAATGGTCAAAATTCGCGAACTGCCGCGGCGCGGCGCGTTCTATTCAGGCCATTATATTATATATATAATATATACTTCGTCGATTACCTTTTAAAACGTATTTTATAAATCGTTTTAAATTCGTTTTCAAAATGATTTCAACTTCTTTTTCAAATTCAAATCAAAATTGAATTTTCCCTTACAATTTCGTTTTAAATTCATTTCAAATTGATTTCAATTCGAATCGATTTTCAGTTCAATTTCAATACGTTTTAAACTCAATTCAAAAGGATTTCAATTCTATTCAATTCAATTCAATTCGAATTCTAATTCATTTCAATTCAATTAATTCGAATTTCATTTCAAAATATTCGATTTTGAAATCACTTTTCAATATTCATTATAAAAACGAATATAATCGATATAAATATCGTTCACGTCAAAATGGCGTCAATCTAATCAACACGGCTTCATATATTTCAATTTTCTAATATTCTATTTCAAATATTTCTTTTTCAAAAATTTCTTTTCAAAAATTTCTTTTTTTTAATATTTCTTTTTCAATTATTTCTATTTCAAATATTTCTTTTTCAAATATTTCTTTTTCAAAACTGGAATGAGGCCCAATCAATTACCATATAATGTTAATTATATGGATTTTCTACAACACATGTATAAAATAACAACGATAAATAATCAACCATCATCTAGAGTGCACCATACAACTGCATAAGCATTAAATGTAAATAATTAACGCTTACACAGTCTGTCAACCCATCGATTGACATACAACTAAACAATCGGGATTAGTGTACGTCAAATATCATCCCAATACCCGTGTGGGGTATCAAACAATCAAACACAGATTTTATTTGTGCAGTTGGGCGTTGTGTAAAATTTATCGTCCCAATCAATATCAGTCAAATGTGTGTATATAAACAAATCGTCTGATTTTTTTATATTTATTTATTCACATTCACGTTAGAAATTATATTTTCAACTATAAAATATTTTTGACTATATAAATATTTTATTTCATTTCACATCACACAATCAACTTCACATCAAAATCAAATAAACAAGTCGTCCATGGTCTGTGGACGACGGGTGTCGGGTGCTACTAAACACCGTCTGCATCCTAGTATATATTTTAAACTAGAAACAAATTAAAGGTGAGGAGTTCTCACCGAGGGTTCGACTCCTCCAGTTTTATTTCTGAATTATGTTTTGCTGCTAGTCAATTCCATCACACTTTTATTCACACTGTTCATAATAAAAATCAAATTTTTATTTCAACGCTGTAAAAATCACATTTTTATATCATAGACATATAATAAAAATCCGATTTTTACTTCACTATATATATAAAAATCGTATTTTTATATTCTCTACCTCATAAAAATTATATTTTTATAATCTCTACTATATAAAAATCATATTTTTATTATCACATTAGAAGGATAAAGATCGTATTTTTAACTTGCTATTCACATATTAAAATTTATATTTTTATTTCGCTAGTTTCACAATAAAAATCACACCTTTTTATGTTTTAAAAATCTCCTCTTTTCATGAACAAAAATCATAACTTTTCTAATCAAAGATCTAAGCTTTATAACGCCTCTCATATGATAAAAATCCGATTTTTATCACATCAATATAAAGGAAAAATCCTAGCTTTTCTAAGTTAAAAATCCCATCTTTTCTGTTTTCAAAAGGCAAATCTTTTCATTTTCAAAACTCTAATCTTTTTATTTATAAACAACGCATCTTTCCCCGATCAAAATCATATCTTCACATAACGAAAAATCACCCCTTTGCCTTAATAAAAATCAAAACTTTTCATTTTTCAAGAATTCATATTTTTCAACTCCGCATTTATATAAATAAAAACTGAAAATAAAAACAAAAAGCAAAAAATTACTTTGATTTACAGCGGAGAGGGGGGGTGTTGTCTTCAACGCAGGTGGAAGGAGGGGGAAAAAGAATAGAAGGTCGGAGTAGGAGGAGGAGGGGGAAGGGAGGTAGTGGGCGGTCGGTGGAGGGGGTAGGGTCGGCGCAGGGGGCTCCGGTGCTGTCTGCGGTGGAACGGGGGAGTCCTCGCGAGATGGGTGCGGGCTTTGGGGTCTTCGTTCGTGGGAGGGTGACTGGAGAAGGTGGATCGGAAGGGGAGGGGTGCGGTGGTGGCGAACTGATCGGGGGGGGGCTGTGGGTCATGATCCCCCCTCCCCCTTTATTTATTTTCTTTTTATTAATAGAATGAGCAGGTATAGGGGAAGAGGGCAAGGATATATATTTTAATTTATTTAATTTTAATTTTAAATTCTCACAAAGTAACTTTTTACTACGAACTCAAAATCGAACCCACCGACTGTCGCCCCTAGTTAATTACCCCTATTCCGAACATAATGGGATATGTATCGTAAGCCGATTCGGCCGTTTCGATCAGTTTTCGTCAAAATCAAAATATAACTCTATATATTGAATTTGAACGCGCATTTCAATTTACCGGGGTCACATACTAACTCGAAAAATTCCAGAAAATTATTTTCTAGCTTAGTATTGACAATACAGTCCTAACAAAACTAATTTCGTCAAATTCCGAGACCGTTTGATAAATGGCCATTTTCCAGTCGATTAAAATCAACTAAAACTGGTCAAACGCGTTTTCCTTTGCCACGCTCACATATTGATTCGAAAAATTACGAAATTTTAAACCTAGCAATAACTAGACATCACGGATCCAACAAAAGTGGTTTCGTCGAAAACCGAGGTCGTTTGCAAATTTTTCATTTTTAAGGGCTAGAATTCCATAGCGACTATTCTGAATTTTCAACTGGACACAACTTTTGATTCCCGCTATGAAATTATAATTTTTTGGATTCATTGGAAATATATTCTCGAATAGATTTGAATATTTTTGGTTTCACTAAAATCCGGTTTAATTTGCACCCGGTACATTCATTTGAAATTTGAAATCGAATTATCGAACTACCGCGCCATTTCCAATTCCTTTTTTATATATAAATAAATATTTATATTCTAATGACAAGCTATATAAATATATACGTTCTAATTCCATTCAAACTAAATTTTTCGTCATTATTATTTAAAATAATTCATTTTAAATAATCAAAATTCGCTAAAATTGCCAAAATAAAATTTTTAAATTGGCTCGGATTTCCGGATTATTACATGTGTAGTGAATGGACAGTGTGGCATACTTAAGTTATGTAATGAGCTATGGATGATCAAAGCATGACTTATTTAAGCGTAGCTTTGTGTATATCGTGGCCTCGACGAACCTCACACCCCGGATTGATGGTAAGCTAGTGGTCAGATTTTTATGTTCGTTTCGTATGTTCGGTGCACCGGGATGTGATGATGAAAGGGTACTGCAAAGTCTCCAGTCTGGGACGCTATTTGTTGGGTTCTCTGATTCATGTATAGTGGGTTAGTATAATGAAGTCCGAGTCTGGACGTTATCCGCGAGTACTGGGATGATGCGCACAAGAAAGTTTGTGAGCCCACGAATGATCTTTCGCACCAGGAACGATCATGTTCGAAACCCAGTCTCCACTATGAGCCCGTACGGTTTTGATTGTATAGCCTGCTGGTTACCGGCAGGATTGTCAGTATAATGGGATGGGGCATTATGCTGGCTAGGATTAATACATTTATTTGCGAAAAGGCTATATATAGTAGTAAAAGAGGATTTTCACGTATGAAGGCATTTTTGGTTATCATAAGGCAAAACTCGCCCATTTGGTATGCGCTTGCATTGTGTGATGTGGGACGAGCTTATGATAGCTTCATTTTTTTTCAAAAAGTCATTACAGATTTCTATGCATCAGTATTCACATGGAGTAAACCCGTTCCGCATTGGCGGCTTGGTCCGGTGAATTACCTAACTTTTAAATAAACCCTAAAGACAACTGTTTTGAGTTTTCACCAGTCCCATGACTAACCTAGAGTTTATTGTTCCCACACCTAAACTCTGGGTACCCATAATTTTTACACGGCCAGCCAAGTAGTTTGGTTCGCAGATTTAGCCTTGGAGTTAGTTGGAGCAGGATTCTGGTTTAACTAGAGCTATTATGTATGGAGCATTCGCATTCTTCCGCTGAGCTTAGTATCTTTTCCGCTGTGTAACCGTTGTACTCTGATGTACCTCTTATAACTCTAATGTAATATTATTTTAATGATAATGGAAAAGTTGTTTTTATTTTGTGCAAATGTGTAAGTGCCCCTAACAATCCTTCTTTATGAATGGTTTAAGTTGGTTTAATTACTGGCGAAAACCAACCAAAAAGCTGGGTCGTTATAGAATGGGTATAAACCCGGCCTTTCCGAATTACTCGCGTATACGATAAAAGAGTGCTATAAAACACAACATACGCCTCATTCCAATTCTGAATATTCTTTTATTTAAATATTCACATCTTTAGGGATTTGTTCCCATTAATTTTATCAAAGATAAATTCTTTTAAATTTATTCTTTAATCTTCCTTTGCATATCATTTCAAACCATATCACGGTTTTCCAAACTAGTCGGGATTAGCGCACCTTACCGAAGTAATCATTTGTATAATTTTCCAATCCCAACCTATTCATCCCATGGAGCAAAACGGGTACTACCCCATAACTAACACCACGGTGTTATCGGTAAATTTAATTACCATTTCCCGTTCAAATCTAATTAAAGATTTAACTATCGCTAGGAGCAAAACCGACGACACTCCATTCTCGATCATTTCCCAAATTTGATAATTTAAATTATCAATTCCCATTTCAATCTAATTAAAGATTCATTAAAACTCCACTTGGTTTTAATCTTCCCAAAAATCAATATTAATGATTATTTAGCTTGGGAAATCATATCCTGTCTTTAACTGGGTTAAAGAACCAATGTCATTTAAAACACGGTTCACGATAAACCCAAAATCGCATTCCATTACATCAGACTCTAATCGTAAATTAGCAAGTGAACAATTCCCTAAGTATTAACCCCGAAGGCCGAAACCAACATCAGATCAATACCCAGGAAACCATTCAACTTAACTAATTTCCAGTTAGTTTCTGATTTTCTTAACTCTATTGGGTCCAAGAACATTATTATTAAAGATACCATTCACGACAACCCAAAACCTCATTCGATTGTTAATCGGGTTAAAGAACAAGTGTTATTTAAAACACCGTTCACGATAAACCTAAAAACCAATTTCAATTCAATTCCAATTAAATATTAATTAATTGGTATACTTCATTAAATCTAAATAAAAAGATTTAATCTTTTCTCAACTAGGTTCAAGAACAGTGTTGATGAAGACACCATTCACGACAAACCCAAAATCACATTTGATATTAAATACAAGGCTCTGAATAGAAAATATATCGGCTTATATTCAATATCAAATTCTAGAATCAACAAATACTGTATTGGAATAACAATATATAAATATATCTTCCAAATTCCTCCACAATATCCATATAATCACGGAATACAATATCGAAATATTCCGAAGATAATTTCGATTCAAACCCATTCCAATTCATTTATTGGAAATTCCAGTTATTTTTAAAACCATTTCAAATCCAATTTATTTATTTAAAAATATTGGATTATAATTCTAGTACAAAACTAGTTCATTTCGACAAAAATATATTTTTATCTTTTCAAATATGGAATATTTCAGCCCAATTCTTTCCAAATCATTTATTATGATTTTACTTAAATTATTGATATTTTTAATAATTTTATCAAGGCCCGTACAGTTAATTTCCATAAACGGCCATCGAACTGCACTTACAACGACCTTTTCCAAATTTTATTTGGACATGATTCCAAATATAACTGTTAGATTTCAAATCTCTAATATTCTTTGGAAAGCTCTTTTCGATACGAACCCAATGGTTCCGATTTTAGGACAATCTGACGGTCGGATCTCCCGTAACGTCTGTTCGAAGTCAATGGTCGAAATTCGCGAACTACCACGGCACGACGCGTTTTATTCAGGCCATTATATATATATATAATATTATATATATTTCATCGATTTCTATTTAAAACGTATTTTATAAATCATTTTAAATTCGTTTTCAAAACGATTTCAACTTCATATTCAATTTCAAATCAAAATTGAATATTCCATATCATCAATATATAAATGATAGTATTTTCAAAACATTATATTTCAAAATCATTTCCTTTTGAATATTCATTATAAAAATGAATAAAATCGATATAAATATCGTTCACGTTAAAATGGCGTCGATCTAATCAACACGGCTTTATATATATTTAAATATATACGTGTCCAACCCAAATCGGACATCAAAACCACATTTTGATCCATTACTGAATATTATTTTAAAATATTCATTATTTTAAAATAATCGTTATTTTAAAATATTCTTTCTTTCTGAAATGGAATCAGACACAGTCAATTACCATATAATGTGATTTATATGGATTTCATACACACATGTATACAACTACAATCAAACGCATTCAACCATCATCCAGAGTGCATTCTACACTGCATAAGCATTAAATATAAATATTCAATGCTTACATAGCCTGTCAATCAATCGATCTACATACAACTAATTATTGGGATTAGTGTATGTCATATATCATTCCAATACCCGTGTGGGGTATAAAACAACAAACACAGATTTTATTTGTGCAGTTGGGAAATGTGTAAAATTTATCATCCCAATTAATATCAGTCAAATGTGTGTACACAAATAAACCGTCCTATTTATTTATAAATATTTATTTATTTCATATACACGTTAAAATTTATAATTTTAACTATAAAATATTTTATTCCATTCCACACCACACAATATATTTTCACAACACAATCAAACAAACAAACAAGTCGTCCATGGTCTATGGACGACGGGTGTCGGGTGCTACTAAGCACCGTCTGCATCCTAGTATATATTTTAACTAGAAAATAAAATAAAAGTGAGAAGATCTCACCTTTTGGATCCACTCCTCCATTCCTTATCTGAATTTCAGATTTGCCAATTTACATAGCACACCTACGTTAAAGATCATATTTTTAACCCATTAATATTTATTTCTTTGTATGCCCATTTTATAAACAACATGCATGCGATAAAAATCATATTTTTATCGAACTAATTTTTTTTCATATATACGATAAAAATCCCATTTTTTAGCTTTCTAAAAATAACTTCATACCTCGATAAAATTCTATTTTTAGCTTTCTAAAAGTCATGTCATACGTACGATAAAAATAATATTTTTATCGAACTAAAGATCGTATTTTTATAACTGTACTGTATATATATATATATATATATATAAGTCATATTTTTAAACCGCTACTTTATATGGAAAAAAAATTATATTTTTACTTTGCTACTCCTATGGTTAAAATCGTATTTTCATTACGTTATACATATAATAAAAATCACTTCTTTATTCACATGAAATCTATATCAAAATCAAGTTTTTATTCGCTATTTATATTTTTAAAAACCATGTCTTTATATTGTTCAAAATCATGTCTTTTTTTTATAAAAATCAAATTTTTATTTAAATAGAGATTATAACTTTCATAAAAAAATCATATTTTTATCGAAATAAACATCTTTACTTTATTAAAACAAAGATCTAAACTTTATTAAAATAGAAATCTAAACTAGAAAACTTACAACCGTCGGATTTTGGGGTGCTTGGCCTAGGGCTTCGCGGTCTCGAGGTTGGAGAGGAAAAGCTGGGGGTCGTGGCACGTTCAGAGGGGTGGAGGCCGTTGCCGGAGGCGGTTTCAGGGGGAGGGTCTTGGCGTCGCAGTTTTTTGAAGGAAGGGGGGTTTGGGGAGGTTCTCACCGACGTGGAGGAGGCGGGGTCTCGTAGGGGCGGCGCGGTGCTGGGGGGTAGGTGAAGGCGTGCGGTGGCGGCGCGTCGGCCGTGGGGGGGGGGGAGCGGTGGTCTAGGTTTTTTTCTTTTTAATCGATTTCGTTTTGTTTGGGGTGGGAGAGAATGTAGAGGGAGATATAATTATATATATATATATATATATTATTATTTTTAATTTCAAAAAGTACCTTTTTATTTTGAACTCAAAATCAAACCCACCGACTGTCGTCCCTAGCTAATTACCCCCATTCCGAACATAATGGGATATGTCATATAGGCCAATTTGATCGTTTCGATTAGTTTTCATTTAAATTAACATTTGAATCGTTATATTGCATTTTAAACGTACATTTCAATTTACTGGGGTCCCATACGGACCCCAAAAATCCCAGAAAAATTAATCTGGCTATGTTTTGACGATACAGTCCTAACAAAACTAATTTCGTAGAATCTGGAGGCCGTTTGAAAAATGGCGATTTTTTGGTCGATCCAAATTGACTAAAACAGAAAAAACACGTTTTCTTTTGCCACGCTCACATATTGATTTCAAAAATTATGAAAATTGGAATCTAGCAATAACTTGACATCTCGGATCCAACAAAAGTGGTTTCATCGAAAACGGAGGTCGTTTGCAAAATCGCTATTTTTAAGGGCTATATTTTCCATAGCGACTATTCTGAAATTTCAACAGGGTACAACTTTTTATTCCCACTATGAGATTTCAATTTTTCGGATTCGTTGGAAAGATATTTTCAAATAGATTCAAATATTTTTGGTTTCACTAAAATCCGGTTTATTTTGAATCATGTACATTCATTTGAAATTGGAAATCGAATTTTCAAACTAACATGTCATTTTCAATTCCATTTAAAACTAAAATAAATATTTATATTCTAACTTCGAACTATATAAATATATACGTTCTAATTCTATTCAAACTAAATTACTCATCGTTATTATTTAAAATAATTCATTTTAAATATTCAAAATTCATTAAAATTGCCAAAATAAAAATTTTAAATTGGTTCGGATTTTCCGAGTTGTTACAATCTCCCCCACTTAAAATCTTTTCATCCTCGAAAAGGAACAGAGCTGAAAGTTGGTTAAGTTTTTCCTTATCTGACTTAACCCTACCTACCCTGACTCAGCTTTAATCTATTCTTTAAAGCACCAACCACTCACATTAGACTGATATTGTTGCGGTCACTGGATGTGCCGGTCGGTTCCGGGCAGGTTTACACCGCAACTCAATCTAACCTCGGGTCTTTATTGGGCTCAATGCTCTAACCACCCACATTAGACAGGTATTGTTGTGGCTGCCTGTATGCCGGTCGGTTCCGGGCAGTCTTACGCCACAACTCAGTCTAACCTCAGGTTAGGCATATTCGTATTTTCTAAATTTACATTTTATTTAAGTAAATTATTCATGTCACATGTTTAATTCAAAACTAACGGTGTATAAATTTACACCATTCATGGTCTTAACCAATTTCATGGTTTTGGGCCCACCTACATATTAACATGTTTTGAATTAATAATTACCCCCAACGTTACCCCTGTTTGTTCGTTTATATAAATCGCATAAAGGCATTGGGCCCACTAATTGGTCCAATCCAAAAACAAGAGATAAAAGGGAGGTAGGATACATAACATAGGTTTCAACAATGTACATCATGTAAATTTGACATAAACATAGTTATTGGGTAGCATGTGACATAATACTGGCATGTCAAATTTCAATACATGTATGTTGACACAATAGGTGTAAACTAGGTTAACGAGGTGAACTTGTACAACATGAATCATAACATTGCATAACATGCCACAAACTTGCATATAAATATTGGGTCTAGTTAAATAGGTGTCACATGAATCATGTAGTTTTAGCCTAACATAAAGGTATAACATGGTATAACCTAATAGGTGTCACATGTCCACTACAACATGGTGTAACATGTTAATGCATAGACCTAAGCATAACCTCAAACATAAAACTGGCATATGACAAAACTATATGTATAATTTTGACAACCACTTAAGGGTGTGAACTTGCAACACATATGTATAAACATAGATCTAACAATAAACTTTCGTTAATCATATGAATCCTAAACGTATTTTGACATGGATGCAATTATACATTTTCACTTGCATAAGAACATGTGAATATAGATGTATTCTAATCATGTAGGCACAATTGGTTTAACATAAACATATATACATAGAGCCTACATGAATCATATCAATACATGTGTAAATCTAACTTGCAACCTATAACTTGCATAAGAATATATTTAGATCTAATTGTATACATACAATTCGCATAAGGTGTTGATTGTTTGATTCACAATACATAAAAGATTCAATCACCACAACATTCAAATTATCACAAATGACAAATACAAAACAACATCGTCAATACTGATATAATTCCATATTACAATTTACATCAAATCATGTCTTAATCGCATTCTCATCTAAAGAGCCACTATACTTACAACGAATGCGGAATCTTGAATTCTGGATTTTGAGTTCTGAAATTGAGATGCGTTCCTTTGGGTAGACGTTGTTGTTTTGATTTTATCAGTAGCTTTAATCTCAAATTTGAATTAGCTTGAGTTGATTCGTTGTTCGTCTCTTTTCAAGCGGAGGCTCTCCTTAGTTCTCTTCCGACAGTATGGCGGCTCAAGTTCTTATTTTTGTGTGAATTTTAGTTGGAGACCTAGGGTGTTTTATAGAGTTGCAAGTTAATTAGAGTCGTCGATTAAGCCAGGTTTAATCAAAGCCATCCGTTCTAAAGAGAAGCCAATCAAAAGAAGACAACTCAGCCCTAGTGACAAGACCAGGCCCAGAAATTCGAGCAAGAACCCAACCATACAAACCAGGCCGACCAGGTAGGTCGACTGGTAGGTCGACACCCAGGTCGACACTATGGTCGACCTGGGGTGACCAGGTCGACACCATGGTCGACCCTATGGTCGACCTGGTCCCTGGGCTAGAATTTTCCCGTCCAGCCCAGTTTGAGCCTGTTTTTCGAATTTTGAACTTGAAACCGAGCTGTTTGAATTTTAAATTTTATTCTGAAACTTCCGAAGGTCATAACTCCTTCATACGGAGTCCGATTCACGCAAACTCGGACTCTATCTCAAGTAGAATTCCGAGATGAACGCAATGGCGTAACCCATTTCCCTTAATTCTTTCATTTAGAATTAATTACACTTTAATTTGTGAAGCTTAATGTTACAGAATTACGGGGTGTTACATTCTCCCCTTCTTAAAAGGATTTCGTCCCCGAAATCTTCAAGTTAGGAAGAATGTGTCCTACCATCCAATCACCCATCTACTCAACCATTCAATCACAGGAATTCATTGTCCTTAAAAAGATTTCTAAATGCTTTCATATTCATATGCATAGTGTGTGTATATGTCTTTATCTAATGCAAAATCAGGCGGTCTACTGATTCAGTTGACCTCCCTAATGCGAATTATGTCAGTGAGATGCGTCCAATTATGTATGCAAGCATCCCTAGTTATGTAAATACTACATGTGTGCATAGCCATTCATCCATATGCAACATCCATATGATAACATATCAAATTAAATCCATTAAGCAAATACATATATGTGAATGCAATATGAAAGTGATATAGTCGTTCTAGCGCATATGGCGTGTATATGCATCCACGAGAAACCACTTGCAACCATCAATCATAACATGTTTCAAATACTTGTTTCAAATACACGTTTACATCCATTGGCTTCTACCTAAGCATCGATGATACGTCCTAGAGGATATACCTTAAAAGCTGGAAACAAGTAGGCATAAAACTCCTAGAGAAAGGATATACCCTTAAGAAAAAGGGTATGATGCACGTATCTAGTCTTCAGTCTTCTAAGTCGCATTTTCTTGAGCTTCTCTGTACCGTACCTTATCTAGTTAATCTCCACGATTGTGAAGCTTCTTGACTTCCATTTCCAAAACTGTCGTTGATCGGATAGCTGGGTTTTCATTGTCAACTAGATATATGCGGAAGTCTATCCCGTGTTTTAGGGGTAAACCCCTAGCCAAATCAAAACAACTGCGTACTCATGGACTATTCTAACGGATTGCAAATCGTTGATAAATGTATTAAGTGATTCTAGATAGCTAAGCCTAATTGATCCTTTTAGGATCACGAAATCTCGAGGGTATTTCCAAGGCAAGTCAAAAAGTCTAACTTTCAAAATTACTAGCCAACCAACCCATGCCTAGGATCAACTCATAGCCTATGGAACCAAAACATTACGCTTAAACTCAACACTTAATGTGGCCGTTCTCAAATCCCTACAAACCAAAGGTAAGCGGGTCGAACCACCAATTTGGATCTGAGACTAATTGGGATCTTCTACTATACAAGTACCTAGGTGCAGAGACTCAACTATGGAAGCAGGTATAAACGAATGCGAAGCGCTAAGATCAAAAGAGTACTAACTGGTTGATCAAATGAAAAGATAAATTTTTCCAATGGAGACTTTTACTACCTCTCTCCAAGGTATTCTGGTAGTGAAAGCACGCACTCGTCCTCCTGAAAATCCTTTCCCTCGTCCTTGCCCTTGTCCTTAATTATATGCCCTATTATACCATAGAAAAGCTACTTCCTCTTGTCTTAAGTTTTATAATTCCTTCCTCCTTCGTGAGCCAAGTACATATCCATGAATTCCTCATCCTTGGGTTGTGCCCCTTAGCCAAACTCCTCATCCTCTTCCTTGTGTAATCATGTTGACAAATCTCTCTCGAAAGCTGCCTCCATCGAACAGAAAACCCTATATAGCTTGAAAGAAAACTAGCCGCAGGTGAAACTATTACGACTATAGATGGAAGTCGGGCACTACTTCGCCCTTCGATGAGGTTACCTCCCAGAAAGCCAAAAGCCCCAGAGACTCAAGAAAGAAGGAAACAAGGACTCAAACAGAGAATCAAAAGATAGTGCATATGGCTTTGGGGAATATGCCTTTAAAACAAAACTTTTCTTTTGAAAATGCTTCTTTTAAACCCGTTTTGAAAATAATTTTTCAAATCTTTTATCGGATCCGGTAACCTTCAGCTCTGATACCACGTGTAACACCCCACATCCATTAGTGCCACTCACAAAGGGAATGCGCTAAGTTCTGTGGAGCATTTAAGGTAAAAGATGCCGATAAATTACAAGACAGACAAAATTAAAACAGCGGAAGATAAAACTTTACTTTATTGATAAAATAGTTTGTACAACAATTGCTTTCCAATACCAGAGTATCATCTGTCTTACAAAATAAAGAAGCATAAAATAACATTTATATTCCCCAATGTAGCATAAGCCAGCCATAGCAGCGGAAAAGAGAGTCTGAAGCGATATATCCAAGAGTCATCAAGCTTGGAAAGAGTAACAGTCCATACTAAGCAGAGCTATTCCCTCCCTGACTACCTTGGGGGGGGGAACAGAAGAAAAGAAGACGAAAGAAAAACAGAATTAGACATAAATCCTGAGTAAGTCTAGTGGCTTTTAGCATGTGAACAGGATAAAGTTCATGACAGGAGTAAACTGAAAAATGGGACAGTACCAGAATAATAGACTAATATAAACCAAAGCAAGACAGTTTAAACCGAATATACTATCACACCCCATTCTATATCTCTGCACCACCTAACTAGTATCCCAACTAGTAATCTGTATAAAGATGATAACGTGATCCCAATCCCTATAATTGCGGTTGCCTTTAGGTGTACATCTATTATTTATTACCTAGATCTAATCTAGGTTTTTCTTACCGAGCGCTTCCTAGATTCAACTAGGGTTTATGCGACTTATCTAATACTTCTCGGATTCAGGATTTATGCCACCTAGGTCCAACTAGGGATTATGCTACCTGTCGAACGATGTCCCTAGTCTAGGACACACTACCTAGAGTGGCATATGTTCCTAGACTTTCCCCACGTATGTGTCGCGAATTGTTTATCGCTGTCTAGATGCACATGTCCTGAAATGTGCGACCCGAGTCCCGTGGTAGGGCTATTTTAGAAACACGGAACTCGGTCGGGAGCTTTCAGATATCTGTCGATGCAGATGCTAAGGTATGTTTTTCCAGTGGCTATGGTCCCACCTGACCCCTCCCTCAACTAATGAAAGGCCACCCTTGAAAAAATGAGAACTATACGCAGGCCCGCTATGCCCCACTGTCTTGTGGCCATCCTCACCCATAACTAGATAGCAAGTATATGGTCTTTTGGAGTTCTCCGCCTTTCCGCTTTACGTATCTCGACTGACTCAAGATGGTAGGTAGACGACGGGTCGCTATCACAGGGCCATTTGTCCCGCCGAATCACGCTGGTCCATCCTAGTCTTTAGGTTGCCTTATATTGCAACCAAGGCATACCATTCGTTCTTCTAACGCAGACCTTAACCTCTGTGAGTCCAGGCGGATCATCTGCATCCTCACAGAGGGATACCAAGAGTACCCTCACGTCCCCTCGAAGCCTCGGGCTTCGTAACCCAATTCGTTGGAGCCTTCTTTAAGATCAGATGGACGTTCGCTCCACCTTGTGTTATACTAAGGATTACTACTTAGTTTTCCTAACTAAGGTTTACCACTTAGTTTCCTGAATCGTCGTTTTCTTAACTAAGGTTTACTACTTAGCCCCTTTCAACTAAGGTTTACTACTTAGTTCTCTTTCTCGTCAAGTTGTATTGGTTAAGTGTCATTAGTCGATACAAGTTAACTTAATCCATTCATTTGTCATGTTAAACTGGTTAAGTGTTATCAGTAATTCACGTTGACTTAACCTTATCACAAACCAAGTTTTATTGGTTAAGTATTTCTTATTACTTAACCCTACCCATTCACCTTGTATTGGTTAAGTATTGTCCCTTCATGTTTTAACTTATCCCTGTTCATTTATCACACTATGATGGTTAAGTGTTCTAAGTTTACTTAACCCTACCCTCTAGTCCAGCTAACATATTAAATTGGCTAAGTGTATTTACTTAACCTTACCCACTTATCTAGCTAACGTGTTATAATGGTTAAGTATTCTAAATTTACTTAACCTCACCCACTTATCTAATTATCAAGTTATAACGGTTAAGTGTCCTGAATTTACTTAACCTCACCCTCTAGTCTAGTTAATATGTTAAATTGGTTAAGTGTATTAACTTTACTTAACCTCACCTTCTAGTCTAGTTAACATGTTAAGTTGGCTAAGTGTTTTCTCGGTTACTTAACCCCTACAAGTCTTGTCTTGTTAACAAGTTAAGTTGGTTAAGTGCTTCCTTATCTGACTTAACCCTACCAACCCTAACTCAGCTTTAATCTATTCTTTAAAGCACCAACCACTCACATTAGACAGATATTGTTGCGGTCACTGGATGTGTCGGTCGGTTCCGGGCAGGTTTACACCGCAACTCAGTCTAACCTCGGGTCTTTATTGGGCTCAATGCTCTAACCACCCACATTAGACAGGTATTGTTGTGGCTGCCTGTATGCCGGTCGGTTCCGGCCAGTCTTACGCCACAACTCAGTCTAACCTCAGGTTAGGCATATTCGTATTTTCTAAATTTACATTTTATTTAAGTAAATTATTCATGTCACATGTTTAATTCAAAACTAACGGTGTATAAATTTACACCATTCATGGCCTTAACCAATTTCATGGTTTTGGGCCCACTTACATATTAACATGTTTTAAAATAATAATTACCCCCAACGTTACTCCCGTTTGTTCGTTTATATAAATCGCATAAAGGCATTGGGCTCACTAATTGGCCCAATCCAAAAACAAGAGATAAAAGGGAGGTAGGATACATAACATAGGTTTCAACAATGTACATCATGTAATTTTGACATAAACATAGTTATTGGGTAGCATGTGACATAATACTGACATGTCAAATTTCAATACATGTATGTTGACACAATAGGTGTAAACTAGGTTAACGAGGTGAACTTGCATAACATGAATCATAACATTGCATAACATGCCACAAACTAGCATATAAATATTGGGTCTTGTTAAATAGGTGTCACGTGAATCATATAGTTTTAGCCTAACATAAAGGTATAACATGGTATAACCTAATAGGTGTCACATGAATCCACTACAACATGGTGTAACATGTTAATGCATAGACCTAAGCATAACCTCAAACATAAAACTGGCATATGACAAAACTATATGTATAATTTTGACAACCAATTAAGGGTGTGAACTTGCAACACATATGTATAAACATAGATCTAACAATAAACTTTCGTTAATCATATGAATCCTAAACGGATTTTGATATGGATCCAATTATAAGTTTTCACTTGCATAAGAACATGTGAATATAGATCTATTCTAAACATGTAGGCACGATTGGTTTAACATAAACATATATACATAGAGCCTACATGAATCATATAAATACATGTGTAAATCTAACTTGCAACCTATAACTTGCATAAGCATATATTTAGATCTAACTGTATACATACAATTCGCATAAGGTGTTGATTGTTTGATTCACAATACATAAAAGATTCAATCACCACAACATTCAAATTATCACAAATGACAAATACAAAACAACATCGTCAATACTGATATAATTCCATATTACAATTTACATCAAATCATGTCTTAATCGCATTCTCATCTAAAGAACCACTATACTTACAACGAATGCGGAATCTTGAATTCTGGATTCTGAGTTCTGAAATTGAGATGTGTTCCTTTGGGTAGACGTTGTTGTTTTGATTTTATTAGTAGCTTTAATCTCAAATTTGAATTAGCTTGAGTTGATTCGTTGTTCGTCGCTTTTCAAGCAGAGGCTCTCCTTAGTTTTCTTCCGACAGTATGGCGGCTCAAGTTCTTATTTTTGTGTGAATTTTAGTTGGAGACCTAGGATGTTTTTATAGAGTTGCAAGTTAATTAGAGCCGTCGATGAAGCTAGTTTAATTAAAGCCATACGTTCTAAACAGAAGTTAATCAAAAGAAGACAACTCAGCCCTAGTGACAAGACCAGGCCCAGAAATTCGAGCTAGGACCCAACCAGACAAACCAGGCCGACCAGGTAGGTCGACTGGCAGGTCGACACCCAGGTCGACACTATTGTCGACCTAGGGTGACCAGGTCGACACCATGGTCGACCCTATGGTCGACCTGGTCCCTGGGCGGGAATTTTCCCGCCTAGCCCAATTTGAGCCTGTTTCTCGAATTTTGAACTTGAAACCGAGCTGTTTGAATTTTAAACTTTATTCTGAAACTTCCGAAGGTCATAACTCCTTCATACGGAGTCCGATTCACGCAAACTCGGACTCTATCTCAAGTAGAATTCCGAGACGAACGCAATAGCATAACCCATTTCCCTTAATTCTTTCATTTAAAATTAATTACACTTTAATTTGTGAAGCTTAATGTTACAGAATTACGGGGTGTTACATATAAACAGCGGAAAACTGAAATCATTTCATAAATAGTGTGGTCTAGTCAAAACATTACAAGCATTGTCTCAAAAACCAACTTCTAAATTATTACAATAAAACATCTGTCTTGATTTAAAACTCCAAGTACATAAAGAAGCATAAAACAGTAATAATGCGGCATAAATCCCCAATAAAAGTGTAACCACAGCTATATCCCAAGAAAAGAGAATCCAAGCAATACATCTACTCTCTTCAAGCTGGGAAAAGGTCTGTACTAAGCTGAAGTATTCCCTCCCTGCGGACCTAGGGGGGAATGGAAGAAAAGAAGGCAAAAGAAAACGGGTCAGACATAAGCCTGGTAAGTCCAGTGATTATTCAACATGTAAACAGGTAAAATGATCATGACATTAATAAACTGAACATAAGACAATACCATAGAAATAAGATAACATAAGATAAGGCAAGATAAACTGAATATACTATCGCACTCATTTCCTTTTCTCTGCACCTACTAACGAATGTTTCAACTACCATCATGTGTTCATAACAAAGTGATCCTTTTCCGATCGGCTTCTACTCGCATGCATTTCTTACTTGTGTCATTCGGCCCCGCTTGATTGTAGATACCTGTGCTGGTCCCGCCATAGGGTGTGTCAATTCCTGTGGTGGCAACCCGACACAAATTCTAGATCCATAGTGTATACTACTGATGCCCAGGCCTGCTTTATCCACTTCGGCATACGTGCACGCCCATACTCCGCCGGAACCTACACTGTTGCACCACCCGCCGCTATTTTGACGCTTATAATCAGCCCAATAATCGTGCCCCACCCTGCCTAGTTCAGGGTACCGTGATACATCTATGTGGGTTACTGCTGAAATGGGTCCCCATTACTAGGGTTTCCTAATCAACATATTATAATGGTTAAGTGTTCTCAAATTAACCTAACCCACCCATCAGTTTAACTAGCATGTTGTATTGGTTAGGTGTTGCCTTAATTAACTTAACCCTACCATTCTTAGCCTGTCTGTTCCTTAGCTTTAATTCATTCATTAAAGCACCACCCTCTCACATTAGATCTATATTGTTGCGGTCTCTGGATGTGTCGGGCGGTTCCGGGCAGCCTTACAGCGCAACTCAATCTAACCTTGGGTTTTTGGGCTTAATGCGCTGACCTCTCACATTAGATCTATATTGTTGCGGTCGTTGGATGTGCCCAGCGGTTCTGGGCAGTCTTACACCGCAACTTAATCTAACCTCGGGTTAGGCATGTTCATCTTTTGCCAATTTACATATTTTTCATATGTGTCAAAGTTCATGTCTTTTTATGCCAATATTCCCCAAATGTAGCCAATACAAGTTTTATGCCATATTCACTTGCTACGCCCAAAATTTACTAAATTAAATTATACCCAATTTTCCCGCGTTATAATCGCACGTACAACGAGATTTAATCTAAGTTCCAAATGAACTTAGTATTCCCAAAAGAAAGTAAAAAGGGAAGAATAGAGAAAGAGCATACGAATTGACACAAGGAAAAATAGGCACGTAAAGGTGTACCCAATTCAAGAATCATGTTTCAATAGGCATGTTGTACATTAACAATAAGTGTGGGCAAGCTAAGCAATTTACACCCTAGGTATAAATATTAGATAGAATTGGACTTAAGAGAACCACTTATTTTGATGTACAACATGATAAGTCCCATTATATCAATCACAATAGTCTCATAGGCATAGGATGTACAACATGATAAGTCCCATTATATCAATCACAATAGTCTCATAGGCATAGGATGTACAACATGATAGGTTCCATCATATTAATCATAACAATCTCATTGGCATGATAGGTTCCATTATGTCAATCCAACAGTCTTACAGGCATGATAGGTTTCATTATGTCAGTCACAACAGTCTCATAGGCATGATAGGTGCCATTACATCAATAATTTTAGTCTAATAGGCATAGGCAATTCAGATTTGACAAAGGATAGGCATGAATCAGAATTAGGCATCATTCTAGATCCGATTATTACAATCATGATTTCTATTAGGTGTTTAAATCTAAATAATAACTGAACTTACAGAAAAAGTATGGATCTTGTATTCTGGGATCTGATTTATGAATTTGTTAAGCTATCCTTTGACGTAGACGTTTGATTCTCTAATTTGGATTTGGTTTTGAGCTTTCTAAATTGATTTCAAATTTGGAGAAGAAGAAGGCTAGGCTAGCTTAGGGATGGACAACATGACGACTTCATAGAATGAGATTGTGAGGTTTAGGGTTAAGGTTTGGGGTGTTTATATAGAAGTCTAGGATTAATTCTAGCCTTTAGAATAGTCTATGAGAAATCAAATCCATCAAACCAAAGAGATGTGTCATCCAGCCAACCACATAAGCCCAAATTCCTCGGAAATTAGTCATCGGCCAATCAGAGAAGGCCACATCAGCTCAGGGCTATAAAAATTCGCCACAGGAATTGGATCTCAAAGGGGTCGACTCCCTACAGGGGGGTCGACACCTATGTCGACTTCCCCTTGGGGGGGGAGGATTGACACCCCTAGGCGGGAAATTTACCGCCTAGCTGTTCTTGCCGAATTTCGAATTTCAAACTGAATTTATTATTTAATTATTATTTTCTGTTTACACTAGAAATCTTCTAACCTCCATAACTTCTTCATACGGAGTCCGATTCACGCAAACTCGGACTCTATCTTAAGCAGAATTCCGAGACGAACGCAATAGCATAACCCGTTTCACCCAATTCTTCTTCTAAAAATTAAGTGTTATTAGATTTGTTAATTTTAATATTCATAGAAAATACGAGGTGTTACAAGGCTCGTAGAGAATGTTTATTTGTTTAGATGCAACTGGTTCAACAATGTTTCAGGTTCTGGTATTGATGTGCATCCAAATTATAATCTTATAGAAATTAAACATACCTCACGTTATCAAAAGTATGACCCTTTTGTACTAGCCAAACAAGCTCTACAAGCTTATTATGCCCCTTATCAATCTCTAAAAAGGGATAAAGCAGATTGGTATGTAGTTTTTAAAACCAAGGCAAGAATTACGTTTGATGGGAAGAATATTCCTAATGAACAAGCCTATCAAGCAGATCTGGAGGAAAATGTTGAAATAGCAATTACAGATGATCAAACTGATTTTGGACCTTTAAACGATGAGACAAATGTATTAGTCGAAGCATTTGACAGTGTAGAGGAAAATGACATAGAACAAGAAACCGAGTCTACATGAGAAAACGACGAAGAATGAGTAGTATTTGGTAATTTTCACAATTATTCACATTACATTTACCTATGTTTAATATTGTTGTTAACCAGCTTTTTATTCTGGTTCCCAGGAGTACATCAGACACGCTCAACTCAACACATCGCGTGGAGTTAAGGCCGAGAGGGACACCTAGGAGCGACAAAAACAGGATCGAGAAGGGTCTGCGCTGCTCAAAACCTCGCAACACCTAGAACACACTTCCGGACCAAGGCTTCAAATCCTGAAGGGGTCACAAGCCTCGAACGCCCGTATTTGTGGTACTTGCGTCCCTCGAGAAGTGGACTTCGCACCCAAGTGGGTGTGAAATTTCGTACCCAACAGGTGCGAAACTCCACACCCAGTAAGTGGGAAATTATGCACCCAGCAGGTGGGAAATTCCGCACCCAGCAGGTGCGAAACTCCGCACCCAACAGGTGCAAAACTCCGCACCCAGCAGGTGCGAAACTCCGCACCAAGGGCCGGGTTCGAATTTTGCGCAGGTGCAGGTGCGAAACTCCGCACCAGCAGGTGCGAAACTCTGCACCCAGCAGGTGCGAAATTTTGCACCCAGGGCCGGGTTCGAATTTTGCGCAGGTGTAGGTGCATGTTCTCTGCCATCCCTTCCTGTTCCAGGCACGCACCCGGCAAAGCAAGCCTGCCTGTTCCAGACAGTAAGACCCTTTGCGGTGCATGTGCTCTGCCATCCCTTCCTGGGGCGTGGGATTCACCCACCGATATGTTGAAGCACACCGCCATTTTCCTAGCTGCTGTGGCATCCATGCGCGATGGTACCGAATCAATCGGATTCTCCAAGATAACCGTGTTGGGCAGCATGCCCGGGGTCACCAGAGTCACTGGCACATCCTCACTCATAATGTCCACATTCTCAACCTCCTCAGTTATAACCGGGGAATGCTGCCTCCTAGTTTGTTCTGCATGATCGGATACTTCAGGCTAGCTGGCCGTGTGAGAAGGAGTCGATCCTTTGGTAGTCTCAAGCTCGCTGCCAGACGAGCTACCACTAGGGTAGAGTTAGATGTATGTGGCGAGGGCGGGGAAGCCTCGGCTTTCGTGGTCTTTCCAGTCTTCGATCTTGTCTGCATCGCTAGCTATACTTTAACACATCAGTGTTAGAACTCACAGAAAAGTGACATATGCCCCTCGTGTTGGTGATAACTAACATATGTGCGTAGTGTTATGCAAAGGTGAGCAACATAAAGGAAAGTTTGAAACAGTCCAACAAGTTCAGTCCCAGTCCGAATGTATGCTCTACCCTATGTGAAAGGTTCAAAACCCTGCTCACGCGACTACCGGTGTATGTATTTACGCTAGGCATGCGGTTACGCGATTGATATGTAAATCTGAAGATGGCAGTTAGGAGGTCAAAGTCCTAAGCAGGTGAGAAAGGATCCAATCCATTTCAGAATTCGTAAATCCGAGCCTCAAAGTCCGAGTCTTCGAACCCCTCTAGGCTCGAAATTTCGAACCCCTCAAGGTTCGAAATTTCAAACCCGAGGGTTCAAAAATTCAAACCCCTCTGGGTTCGAGGACTCGAACCTGAAGGTTCGGAAATTCGAACCTCCCAAGGTTCGAAGATTCGAATCCATCCAGGTCCGAAATTTCGAACCTCTTAAGGTTCGAAAATTTGAACCTAGAAGGTTCGAAAATTCGAAACCACGGAGGCTCGAAACTTCGAACTCAGCTGGGTTCGAACTTCCGAACCCCCTCCAGAGGTTCGACGGCTCCGTCTCTCGCGTCTACCCCCTCCAGAGACGCCATGGCCCTTCGACCTCCTTCCTCCTCATTTTCTTGATCCCAGCCGTTACCTAGTTCGGGATCGAAATTTTCGGCTATGAAGATTTCACAACAATGGCGGCCAGAGAAGAAAATAATAGAAGGAAGAAAATGAAGGGGGAGGCCTATTTATAAAAGGAAAGGATGTCCCTTCATATTCCAAGGTAGGTTCGAAATTTTTGAACCTATTGGGTTCGAAAATTTGAACCCCAGGGTTCGAAATTTCGAACCTCCGAAAGTTCGAAAATTCGAACCTCCTGGGTTCGAAATTTCGAACCTCCAAGGTCTTGAAATTTCAAACCCCCTCAGGTTGAAATTTCGAACCTCCTGGGGTTCGAAATTTCACACCCCTAGATTTAAAAAAAATATTGCTCCTTCGAGTTCGAGACATTGCGCCACACTCTCTCGTGTTCCCCTGCACAGGCATGCCGACTCCCGTGCATCGACGGAGGCGACGCACTGCGGATACGTAGCGACTTGAGTACGGTGCAGCCCCCAACAACGACTCATTCGCAACCCCAGAGCGAACGTGCCAAACAGCTAACGCTTGTTTTCCTTTGACTTACCGGATGAATCAACAACTCAGCTATTATCTCAACCAGTGCAAAGCATATCATGTCGAGACAAGACGTACTTTGTGGGGGCAAATGTTAACCGGCTTTTTGGTTCGGTTCCTAGGAGTACATCAGACATGCTCAACTCAATACATCGCGTGGAGTTAAGGCCGAGAGGGACACCTAGGAGCAACGGAAATAGGATCGAGAAGGGACCGCACCTCTCAGAACCTTACAACACCCAGAACACACTTTCGAACCAAGGCCTCCAATCCTGAAGGGTCACAAGCCCCGAATGCCCGTATCTGTGGTCCTTGCACCCTTCGAGAGGCGGACTTCGCACCCAAGAGGTTGCAAAATTTCGTACCCAGCAGGTGCGAAATTTCGCACCCAGCAGGTGTGAAACTGCGCACACAGTAGGTGAGAAATTCCGCACCCAGGTGCGAAATTCCGAACCTAGGGCCGGGTTCGAATTTTGAGCGGGTGTAGGTAGCGGGTGCGAATTTCTGCATGTGGTCCCCCATTCTTACCTACTCTTTCCTAATCCTACCTAACCCCTCCAATATAAATGGCCCATAGCCTCACACTTCAAAGGGGTTGGATTTCTATCACTTAGGACCTCCATAGAGCTTCATGAGCTTCATTTATGGCATCTCCTATTTGAGGAAGAAGAAGGATTAAATAGTCTTTTTACCAAATACTTAGCATATGACAATTATTAAGTGAATGTAATGAGATTTCATGAGCATGCCTCTACTTTGTAATTCTTGAGTGATTAATAATATTCCAACACCTTTCCAAAGTGGACGTAGGCCTCCGTCGAGGTCGAACCACTATAAATTCTTTGTGTCATTTATTGTTTTCTTTTACTTAGTCATACGACCAAAACTATAATTCCTAGTATTAGGAATCTTTGGTGTTTTCGACATTTTTCGCCGTCAACATTTGCATTTATCCAAGTTATACAATTTTAATGACAATAAGTGTATAATCACACACACAACACATACACAACATGACACATGTGCAGCATGTATTACTTTTTTTAACAGTTCATCATATCATAATTATTATGAGTTGTACATGTATCTATGTGGCAGGTACACTTTGTATGGCTCTAGCTCTCGACAACGTGACTCTTTCTACCAGGCCGGTGAGAGTAGTGGCGAGCCACTAGCTCGTCCAGTTGTGTACTTGAAGCCTAAAGCTGACCATACGTATGTATCGAAATTAGCAGCATAATAATTTATTTTTTATACATGATATATCTACAATTTTCTAAAGTTCTAATTTATATTTAACGCAGTGGGATTGAGTTGGAGCCATCTCAGACAGTGCTGAATATTTCTAAGGATGCGTACATTGCTAGAATGAGCGATTTCTGGCCAAAGTGAAGCAGGATCCCCGACACAGTCAGAGAGACCATCTGGCAAGATTTTCTGGTTAGTTTATACTGCTTTACAAAATGATTAAATACAAATAAATGATTAGTGATATTTTCTCATTGTACATGGGCGGTAGATTTGCAGGAGAATGATATCAACGTAGTTCAGCAACACTGGAACACGAAGATCACTAAGAATTACAGGGAACAAATGAATGAGATTAAAAAACTAGGGAAGAAACCAAGATGGATGAGCGATGAAGTATTTAATAAGACGGCTGATTAGTGGGACACAGATGAGTTCAAGGTAAATTTATAACTAATCTCAATTATTTTTTGTCGCTTATTAAATAATTAGTCAATGTACATTTGCAGGCGGAATCAGCAAGAAACTCCGCAAACAGGAGCAGGAATTCAGTGACTCATCGTGGAGGATCCAAGTCTTTCCAGCATCACCGCAAGGACTTGGTAAATTAATCAATTATTACATTTATATATTGATCAGTTCAGTAATTAACTATGTGGAATTGATTTATCCAAATTATCAATTGTAGGAATGAGCTTGTGGACATCCGGTGTCCTACATGGACGTATTTGCTCACACCCAAGCATCCAGGAAAATAGACGAGGTAGACAACGTCACATATCAGTGGGATGATTAGGATAGAGCGACAGCTGCATATGTATGCGTATTATAAATTCTAATACTCACATCGATAAGTTCATTAATTGCTAGATAATGTAAAATAAAAACAACATTCTATTATTTTTCAATTGAAATTGTGGATCTGTCGCAGCAGAGCAGACGTTATGGTTTCTATAACCTGACGGTAATTAATCATTTTGCATACATACAACAAACTAGCTTTTAAATATATAGTGTTATAATATTTTATATTCTGTCATAACCTTTTTGTTATTCATTCTATTTGCAGTCTCGACAAACTAATAAGGCCCAAGACAAAGAAGAAATTAAAGAGCTTAGAACCATGATTGAGCAGCTACAGGAGAAAAATCATCTGTAGGCTATGCAGATGGAGCAGCTAAATCAGAAGCTTGCAGAGTATGTGCACAATCATGATATTTTTCCTTCGTCGCCTAGTGCTTTCGGAGGCGACAATGATGATTCTTGAGGTATGTGTTTTTTTTTATGTTTGTCATTGCACGGTGTATATATTGACTTGGAGATGGTGAAGATTTTGTTCTGATGTTGTATATATTGGTACAAAGTGGGTGAGGATGATACTTTGGATATATTTTGATGGTTTGTATTTGGTTTGTAGACATGTAACGTTGATGTATTTGTTTTTGAGACATTTGGATTGTTTGTTTTGTTTATGCTGATGTATATTTGATTATGTTGGTTGTTTATATTGTTATTGACATAAATGTGCTATATATGTGTGTAATTGATTGGAATCGAATTGGAAATGGTGTGGCTGGAAGGTAATAGGCATGCTGTTATAAAAAACACCCAGTTTTTCCAACGGTCAAAAACGATTTCCAACAGCTTATAGGTCTTTCGTTTGAAACAGTTTCCAACGGTAGCAGACCATTTAAAGCCGTTGGAAATGGTCCGTTGGAGCCATTGGAAACCGTTAGACGTCGTTAACTCTATTCCAATAGCTCCAAACGTCCGTCAAAGGCTCTGAGCCGTTGGAATAGTGTTACTCTCTTATAGTGATATTTAATTAAAAACTAAAAAATTATAATTAAATCACTATTAAATAATAGTATTTAACAATTATTAATAATTTTTACAACAAATAATTATTATTTAAATAATTGTAGTTAAAAGTTAAAATTTAATCTTAAATAACAATAGTAATAAATCAAAAAAAATAAACAAAGAACTTTGATTCATTATATATCAATATTACTACTAAAAAATATGCTAGACAAATCAATTTTATGCAGTAAATATTGATCTTTATATAGATATAAATTTGTTTACTTATATAAAATTGTAAATGATAATCATTTTATCTACTAGAATATATTAAATTTGTTTACTTATATAAAATTGTAAATGATAATCATTTTATCTACTAGAATATATGAAAAAGTAATTATTATCCCGGTTAAGATCAGATGGTTAACTATTAGATGGGATGCGATCATATTCCTATTCGTTTTTCAAATATCAAATAAATATTTATTTTTAAAATACGAATGCGGATGGTTTCAAAAGTTTTAACCTAATTAACACAAAATGTTTTACATCAAGGCACACAAACTTTTGTTGGCTCGAACATCAAATATGACCTCCAAAACCAAAATTTTCATTTAGGTTGCGAAACCAATTTTTTTGACTTTCAAAAGGACGCTTTCATATTTAATCAACACTCCCCCTCTCCTCTCGCTTTGTAGCTTCAATATTCACTCATCCCCAAACATTCTTCCACCAAATTCAAACCCGATAGCAAGCCTCCCATATCCTTCAAACTTAAACTCGAGAACATGGCTTTTTGGAAGAGGTGCTGCTTATTATTGAGGATTTGGAGATGAATCCTGTAACAACCCGGAATTTTGGAACCAATTTAAAATTTTTATTTTAGCAATTTTAATGGATTTTTAAAATTTAAAATAATTTATTTTAAATTTTAAATAATAACAGCGAAAAACTTATTTTAATCGAAGTTAGAACGAGTATATTTATTTTAATTATAAAAGGAGTTAGAAGTAGCGTGGTAGTTTGAAAATTTGAATTTGAACTTTGACTGAATGTATAGGATGCAAAATAAATCGGATTTTAGTGAAACCATAAATATTTAAATCTGTTTAACAATATCTTTCCAACGAATCCGAAAAATTAAATTTCGTAGCGGGAATCAAAAGTTAGGGCCAGTTGAATATTCAGAATAATCGCTATGGAATTTATATATATTTTAATATTAAAAATAGTCATTTGCAAACGACCTCCGTTTTTTGACGAAACCACTTTGGTTGGATCCGGAATGTCAAATTATTGCTAGATTCCAATTTTCATAATTTTTGGAATTAATATGTGAGCGTGGCAAAAGAAAACGTGTTTTGTTAATTTCAGTTAATTTGGATCGACCAGAAAATGACCATTTTTTAAACGGTCTCCAAATTCGACGAAATTAATTTTGTTAGGACCGTATCGTCAAAACAAAGCTAGATATAATTTTTCTGTAATTTTCAGAGTCAGTATGTGGCCCCGGTGAATTTAAATGTATGATCGAATTAAATAAATAAATGATTAAAATTTTAAATTAAAGAAAACAGGCCGAAGATGATCGATTGGGCTGACGTGACCTAGCCCATTGGTTCCGGAATGGGGGCAATTGGGTAGGAACAACTTTTGTTGGGTTGAAATTAGAGCTGTTAAGGATTAATGGGCTAAAATCAATATTTAATAGAATTTAATATTATTATATTATAAATAACCCAAAGAAATCAAAACCCTAAAAACCTATTATCATTCGCCGCCTTCTTTATAAATCAATGGCGATGGAGCTCCCAAATTTAATCCTTAATTATCCTCAAATCGTTCAATATTATTTCATGGATCCAAAGTAAAAACTGTAGTATTTTGTGAGCTCTTCAATCGGGTACGGATATGATGGGATTTCATGGAGTGTGGCGATCGAAATTGGCCTCCAAAGCCCTACCATTCGGCGTCAATTTCAGGGGAGAGGACAGGTGCGAGTTGCACCTCGTTGGCGGTGCTGGAGGAGCTTGTGACGGCGGATGATGTGGTGGCCTCCGATCTGGTGTAGGCTCGACGATGGAGGCGCGGTGTACAGCCCTAGGTGCGAACGGTTTCCAAATTGTTCGAACGAAGAGGAAGATGATGTCAGGTGTAATAACCTGGAAATCTGAGCCAATTTAAAATTTTTATTTTGGAAATTTTAATGAATTTTGAATATTTAAAATGATTATTTTAAATAATAACGACGATAAATTTGTTTTGAATAGAATTAGAATGTATATGTTTATATAGATCGTCGTTAGAATATAAATAATTATTTTAAATTATAAAAGGAATTGAAAATGGCGGGTAGTTTGAAATTACGATTTCAAAGTTCAAATGAACGTACAGGATTCAAAATAAACCGGATTTTAGCGAAACCAAAAATATTGGGATCTATTTGAAAATATCTTTCCAACAAATCCGAAAAATTGAAATTTCATAGCGGGAATAAAAAGTTATGCCCAGTTGAAAATTCAGAATAGTCGCTATGGAATTCTGGCCCTTAAAAATGGTCATTTTGCAAATGACCTCGGTTTTCGATGAAACCACTTTTGTTGGATCCGCGATGTCAAATTATTGCTAGGTTTCAAAATTCATAATTTTTCGAATCAATATGTGAGCGTGGCGAAGTAAAACGTGTTTTAACAGTTTTGGTCAATTTCGATCGACCAGAAAATGGCCATTTTTCAAACGGTCTCAGAATTCGATTAAATTAGTTTTGTTAGGACCGTATTGTCAATACGAAGCTAGAAAATATTTTTCGGGAATTTTTAGAGTTAGTATGTGGACCTGGTAAATTGAAATGTGCGTTTAAATTGAATATATAAAGATTTATATTTTAAATTCAACGGAAATTGAACGTAACGGTCGAATTGGTCTGCGATACATATCCCATTGTGTTCGGAATGGGGGTAATACACTAGGGACGACATTCGTTGGGTTCGAATCGGGTTTCGAAAGAAAAAGTTACTTTTTGAAATATAAAATAATTAAATAAATAAATATATAGTTTCCTTTACCTCCCTACTATACCTCTCCCCCCTTTATCTCCAATCAGAAGTCAATGAAAAAAAAAAGAAAAAAAGGAAAGGGAGGAGAGACAGGGGGAACCGCCGCTACCACCTCATCGCGGCCCCCCCAGGTGGCGCGCCCACCACCGTAGCCTCCCCTATTGCGACGCCTCCCTCCTCCCGATCCCCTCTCTCTCCTCTTCTACTCCCAAAACCACCCACGTCTTTAACAGCAGCACCACCCAAACCCTAGCTGACGCCCATCGCTCGAAGCCTCCACCTCGGGGCGCGCCTTCCCAACCCTAACCGCCCTGACACCTCCTGGCCTTCGACGCCCTCCAGCGCAATTAACCCCCTCCTCTCACTCCTTGCTCGATTCAAACAGCAGAGAACCCCCTCCCTCTAGCGAGCGCAGACACCACCCCCCTCCTCCGTTTAACTGTAAGCTTCTGCATTTATTTACTTTATTTTCAGTTTTGTATGGAATAATCTTTAAAATCAAATCTGATTTATACGTATGAAAGGTTGAATTTATTCTCGGTTTGTAATGTAATAAAAATTTGATTTTTATTTATATGTACAACGCGAAAAGTTATGATTTTTGTTCATAATAAAAATATAATTTTTATAGAGTAGAGATAATAAAAATATAATTTTTATAGAGTAGAGATAATAAAAATATGATTTTTATGTAGTAGAGATAATAAAAATATAACTTTTATATACTTGAGAATATAAAAATGTGATTTTTATATGAGTGGCGAAATAAAAATATAATCTTTATTAGGGCAAGAGCGATATAAAAATATAATTTTTGTTATGAAGTTAGCGTTATAAAAATATAATCTTTACAATATATGAAGTGAAATAAAAATATGAACTTTATTTTTATCGTGAAGTAGAGAGTATATAAAAATGTGATTTATATATATATATATATATGTATGTAGTGGCTACGGACGATGAAATTGACAAAAGGTGAGCACGACGAAGATTTCTACATATGAAGAGTCGCGGTGTATTGGTTTAGCTAGTCGGTGAGAACTCCTCACTTTTATTTTAATATCTAGTTTGAAATATATACTAGGATGCAGATGGTGCTTAGCAGCACCCGACACCCGTCGTCCACAGACCATGGATTACTTGTTTGTTTGATTGCTGTGTTGTGAAATTTTATTGTGTGATGTGGAATGGAATAAAATATTTTATAGTTAAAAATATAATTTTTAACGTGTATATAAAATAAATAGTAATAAACAAATCGGACGATTTGTTTATATACACTGATTTGACAGATATTAATTGGGACGATAAATTTTACACATCGCCCAACCGCACAAATAAAAATTTGTGTTTGTTGATTTGAAACCCCACACGGGTATTGGGATGAGATTTGACGTACACTAATCCCGATTGTTTAGTGGTATGTCAATCGATGGGTTGACAGACTGTGTAAGCGTTAATTATTTATATTTAATGCTTATGCAGTTGTGTGGTGCACTCTGCATGATGGTTGATAATTTATCGTTGCTATTATATACATGTGTTGTAGAAAATCCATATAATTAACATTATATGGTAATTGATTGGGCCTCATTCCAATTTGGAAAATAAATTCATGTGTTGAATAGATATAAAAATAAATTCATGTGTTGAATAGAAAATAAATTCATGTGTTGAATGGAATAAAAATAAATTCATGTGTTGAATAGAAAATAAATTCATGTGTTGAATAATAAAAATTCATGTGTTGAATAATAAAAATTCATGTGTTGAATAATATAAATTCATGTGTTGAATAGAATAAATATTCATGTGTTGAATAGGATAAATATTCATGTGTTGAATAGAATAAACATTCATGTGTTGAATAAAAGCCGTGTTGATTAGATATGCGCCATTTTGACGCGAACGATATTTATATCAATTATATTCGTTTTTATAATGAATCTAGAAAAGGAAGTGATTTCAAAATATAACGTTTTGAAAATATTATTATTTGTATATCGATGATAAGGAATATTCAATTTTGATTAGAAATTGAATATGAAGTTGAAATCGTTTCGAAAACGAATTTAAAACGATTTATAAATTACGTTTTGAAAGGAAATCGACAAAATATATATAATATATATTATATATATAATGGCCTGAATAGAACGCGCCGCGCCGCGGCAGTTCGCGAATTTCGACCATTGACTTCGAATGGATGTTACGGGAGATCTGACCGTCGGATTCTGCTAAAACCGGAACCGTTGGGTTCGTATTGAAAAGAGCTTTCTAACGAACATTAGAGATTTGAAATCTAACGGTTGGATTTGGAATTATGTCCAAATCAAATTTGGAAAAGGTCGCTGTAAGTGCAGTTCGATGGCCGTTGATGGAAATCGACTGTACGGGCCTTGATAAAATTATTAAAAATAGTAATAATTTGTGTAAAATCATAAGAAATGATTTGTGAAGAATTGAGATGAAAAATCCCAAATTTTAAAAGATAAAAATAGATTTTTATCGAAATGAACTAGTTTTGAACTAGAATAATAATTTATTTATTTTTAAATAAATAAATTGGATTTGAAAGGGATTTAAAAGTAACCTGAATTTCCAATAATTGAATTGGAAAGGATTTGAATTGAAATTGTCTTTGGAATATTTCGATGTTGGATTCCGTGATTATACAGATATTGTTATGGAAATTTGAAAGATATATTTATATAGTTATTTCCTATACGATATTTGTTGGTCGTAGAATTTGATATTGAATATAAGCCGATATATTTTCTATTCAGAGCCTTATATTTAATATCAAATGGGAATTGGGTTTATCGTGAACTGTGTTTTAACGACATTTGTTCTTTAACCCGATTTACAGTGAAATGTGATTTGGAATCTATAAATCTTTTGTTAAGATTTAAAGGAGGTTTTCCAAAGTAAAGTTTTCCAATTTAATAAAATAAATTGGAATGGAATGGAATGTGATTTTGGGTTTATCGTGAACCGTGTTTTAAATGACATTGGTTCTTTAACCCAGTTAAAGACAGAATATGGTTTCCCAAGTTAAAAAATCATTAATATTGATTTTTGGGAAGATTAAAACTAAGTGGAGTTTTAATGAATCTTTAATTAGATTGAAATGATCGAGAATGGAGTATCACCAGTTTTGCTCCTGGCAACAGTTAAATCTTTAATTAGATTTGAACGTGGAATGGTAATTGAATTTACCGATAACACCGTGGTGTTAGATATGAAGTATTACCAGTTTTACTTCATGGGATGAATAGGTTGAGATTGAGATATAAAATAAATGATTACTTCGGTGTGGTTCGCTAATCCCGACTAATTTGAATTGATATTCAAAAGAAGAATAAAGAATAAATTTAAAGAATTTATCTTTGATAAAATTAATGGGAACCTTTCCCAAAGTATAAGAATATTTGAATAAAAGAATATTCTGAATTGGAATGAGGCGTATTTGGTGTTTGTGTAACACTTGTTTATTATATACGCGGGTTATTCAGAAAGACCGGGTTTATCCCATTCTGAATAGCTGATTCGACGATGTGTCGATGATGAAGACGGTGGTCGAAGACCGGAGGTCTTCACATCGTTTGGGTGATTACTGATGATCTTGATTGGGCTGTACACCCAAGAGGAGGGAATCAGTTGGTGATTGTCCAGACGTACTTGGAGATCGATGGATATGTGTGGTACACGAGCCTCCGGTTTCGTTCAGACCCAGAACGGACTTGTAAATGGACTGTGTGTCTGACATTGGATTTTATTCTGTGTGATTGATTTCTATTAAATATATATCTGTTTGGCGGTGGAGAATTTATTCTCTTGCTTAACGCCCTTCTCTGAGACGTATGAGTTCAGGGGTTATATATTGATGGATATCATTCGCTTGGAGTGAATTGCCTGTGTGGCATGCCTAAGTGGCAATTGATCAAGGCTTCTGTTGAAAAGCAAAGTCTTGTGGTTGATGATCAAAGCACCGCCTGTGTGGCATAGCTTTGTGTAGCGTTGATTCGTGAGCCTCACACCCCGGTTGTGAACTAGAAACGGGAGAAGGACCTCAAGGAGGACATGCGTTTCTTTCTAGCTAGAAGTGGCGTCAGTGGTTTTACACGCCCTGACGAGTTTGACTTATGTGGTTGTTGGATTGCGAGGTGCCTCGGATATATCGGTGACTGTGTGGAGCCGATGGAGTCATTGGACTCATTTACGCCCCAAAGGGCGGGGAAACGCAGTGTTCAAACATTTTAATCCACATCGGTGGACCGGCTCTGACGATCCAAAGGCTTGATTGAGTACATGCCTGAGACATGGGCTAGATTGTCTCGAATTCGGTGAGGACTATTTTTTGCCTCGGTTCACAGATGGAAATCCAGCTTCCAATACGTGACTTTGCGGTTTTAGTTGTAAACCTATATATGGCAACATAGTGGTATGGGGCACTTATGTCGTCTATGATTGATACTTATGATCGAAATTGTTTTTGGCACTATACACTTATAGTAATAATAAAACATGAAATTTAGCATATCAAGCATTCTTTGGCTATTATAAGGTATAAAATCTATCCTCCGGCTTGCGTTGCATTGTGTGATGGGATCTGGGTCTTATAGTAGCTTCATTGTTCTTTATTTAGCATTGCGCTATTGTTTTATGCACTGGTATTCTTGGGAGGAAACCCGTTCCGTGTTATACGGCGTGGTCCCTTGATTTACCTAACTTTAAAATAAAGATCAATAACTATTTTAGTTCTCACACCAGTCACATGACTGACCTGGAGTTTATTGTTTTAACCTAAACTCTGGGTGCCCTTATTTTGACACGGGCAGCTAGTAGTTTTGGTTTTGCAGATTTATATTCACAGGAACCTGGTTTACAGCTGGAATGATATCCGGAAAGCTCTGTATCCGTATATCTCTTTCAGTTGTGTTTTGTATTATTTTTCCGCTGCGATGTATTTAAATGTAATTTAAATCTCTGATATTTTGTGATGTATATTATTTATTCATACTCTGTATATTCTTGCATTCTGATGGAATTGTTGTAATAAGCAATGAATTGTTCTTCTGTTTGCGTTCCGATATGTCTTGTCCTCAAAGTATTCGCTCTTTCCTTACTGGGGAAGTTACAGGTCCTTACAGTGGTATCAGAGCTTTGGTTTACAAAGCTCGAGAACAAGACACATTAGAACCAAACGAAAGAATTCATCAGAGATTGGATTAGTAATATCGAATGGGAATGACTCGTTAGAGATGGGATCAGTAGTATCTTAGAACGAGTGTGAAGAGAATATTTTTAAAATGAAAACAAATTTTGTTTTGAAAATTTAAACTTAATTATTCGTATTTGAATATTTATTTGTATTGATTTGGAAATCCAGTATATAAAGATTTTGCATATACGTCTGATCCACGTATATTCGAAGTTTTAATATACTGGATAGATATAGAATCACACTGTAGTCGCCCGGAGATGATTCTGATGATTGATCAATCATCATCAGAATTTATGTTCGATTGCCGAAAGTGGGATATCTATATATTTCCATTAGACTGGTGTGAGAACCAAAACTTACATAGGATTATTTGTTGTGATTTGGCATCAAAAATGTGATTTTTGGCTATATATCAAAGTTATGAATTTGAAATGATAATCACCAAATTGATTGATGGTTGTGTTGATTGATTACTGTTTTGATTAATTGAATGTTGAACCTTTAGCCAAATTGAACCAAATAATGAATTGTATTGAAAATTTGTCGCATTTGCATACATATACATGTACTTACATTGAACAGGTCTTAGCAAGGAGGCTAGAGAAGAGGAATAAAATTGTTTGCCCGACAAATAGGTACATGTTTATTGTATTTCTTTGGGTTTGGATGATTCTATGAGCCGATTGGCTAGCCGCTTGGCTGTTTCTTTTTCTTTTTGGATTGGTGAGGGCCATGGGAGGCTATTTGAAATATCCCGAAGCTCCCGGTGTGGGGGGGTTATTGCTAAATTTTTCGAAAATTTAGGGTGTTAACCAAATTTTTGGAAAATTTGAAAAGTTCTTAGAAACTGAAAAGTTGAAGAACTTAAGCCGTAATGAAAATAATGAAAGTTGAGTTGATTTGTAAAACAACTTTCGGCTTTGTTCCTTTTCGGGGAAGAAAAGTTTTAGGTGGGGGAGATTGTAATAACCCGGAAATCTAAGCCAATTTAAAATTTTTATTTTGGCAATTTTAATGAATTTTGAATATTTAAAATGATTATTTTAAATAATAACGACGATAAATTTGTTTTGAATAGAATTAGAACGTATATATTTATATCGATCGTCATTAGAATATAAATAATTATTTTAAATTATAAAAGGAATTGAAAATGGCGCGGTAGTTTGAAATTTCGATTTCAAAGTTCAAATGAATGTACAGGATTCAAAATAAACCGGATTTTAGCGAAACCAAAAATATTGGGATCTATTTGAAAATATCTTTCCAATGAATCCGAAAAATTGAAATTTCATAGCGGGGATAAAAAGTTATGCCCAGTTGAAAATTCAGAATAGTCGCTATGGAATTCTGGCCCTTAAAAATGGCCATTTTGCAAACGACCTCGGTTTTCGACGAAACCACTTTTGTTGGATCCGCGATGTCAAATTATTGCTAGGTTTCAAAATTCATAATTTTTCGAATCAATATGTGACCATGGCGAAGTAAAATGTGTTTTAACAGTTTTGGTCAATTTCGATCGACCAGAAAATGACCATTTTTCAAACGGTCTCAGAATTCGATGAAAATAGTTTTGTTAGGACCGTATCGTCAATACGAAGCTAGAAAATATTTTTCGGGAATTTTAGAGTTAGTATGTGACCCGGTAAATTGAAATGTGCGTTTAAATTGAATATATAAAGATTTATATTTTAAATTCAACGGAAGCTGAACGTAACGGTCGAATTGGTCTGCGATACATATCCCATTGTATTCGGAATGGGGGTAATACGCTAGGGATGACAGTCATTGGTTTCGATTCGGGTTTCGAAAGAAAAAGTTGCTTTTTGAAATATAAAATAATTAAATAAATAAATATATAATTTCCTTTACCACCCTACTATATCACTCCCCCTTTATCTCCAATCAGAAGTCAACGAAAAAAAAGGAAAGGGAGGAGCGACGGGGGGGAACCGCCGCTGCCACCTCATCGCCCCCCCCCCCCCCCAAGTGGCGCGCCCACCACCGTAGCCTCCCCTATCGCGACACCTCCTGATCCCCTCTCTCTCTCCTCTTCTACTCCCAAAACCACCCACGCCTTTAACAGCAGCGCCACCCAAACCCTAACTGACGCCCATCGCTCGAAGCTTCCACCTCGGGGCGTGCCTCCCCAGCCCTTACCGCCCTGTCACCTCCTGGCCTGCGACGCCCTCCAGCGCGCTAAACCCCCTCCGCTCGCTCCTTGCTCGATTCAAACAGCAGAGAACCCCCTCCCCCTAACAAGTGCAGACAACCACCCCCCTCCTCCGTTTAACTGTAAGCTTCTGCATTTATTTTTTTATTTACTTTATTTTCATTTTTGTATGGAATAATCTTTAAAATCAAATCTGATTTATACGTATGAAAGGTTGAATTTATTCTCGGTTTGTAATGTAATAAAAATTTGATTTTTATTTATATGTACAACGCGAAAAGTTATGATTTTTGTTCATAATAAAAATATAATTTTTATAAAGTAGAGATAATAAAAATAAAATTTTTATAGAGTAGAGATAATAAAAATATGATTTTTATGTAGTAGAGATAATAAAAATATAATTTTTATATACTTGAGAATATAAAAATGTGATTTTTATATGAGTGGCGAAATAAAAATATAATCTTTATTAGGGCAAGAGCGATATAAAAATATAATTTTTGTTATGAAGTTAGCGTTATAAAAATATAATCTTTACAATATATGAAGTGAAATAAAAATATGAACTTTATTTTTATCGTGAAGTAGAGAGTATATAAAAATGTGATTTTTATATATATGTAGTGGCTACGGACGATGAAATTGACAAAAGGAGAGCACGACGAAGAATTCTACATATGAAGAGTCGCGGTGTATTGGTTTAGCTAGTCGGTGAGAACTCCTCACTTTTATTTTAATTTATAGTTGGAAATATACACTAGGATGTAGACGGTGCTTAGCAGCACCCGACACCCGTCGTCCACAGACCATGAATGACTTGTTTGTTTGATTGCTGTGTTGTGAAATTTTATTGTGTGATGTGGAATGGAATAAAATATTTTATAGTGGAAAATATTTTATAGTTAAAAATATAATTTTTAACGTGTATATAAAATAAATAGTAATAAACAAATCGGACGATTTGTTTATATACACTGATTTGACTGATATTGATTGGGACGATAAATTTTACACATCGCCCAACTGCACAAATAAAAATCTGTGTTTGTTGATTTGAAACCCCACACGGGTATTGGGATGAGATTTGACGTACATTAATCCCGATTGTTTAGTGGTATGTCAATCGATGGGTTGACAGACTGTGTAAGAATTAATTATTTATATTTAATGCTTATGCAGTTGTGTGGTGCACTCTGGATGATGGTTGATGATTTATCGTTGCTATTATATACATGTGTTGTAGAAAATCCATATAATTAACATTATATGGTAATTGATTGGGCCTCATTCCAATTTGGAAAATAAATTCATGTGTTGAATAGAAAATAAATTCATGTGTTGAATAGAATAAAAATAAATTCATGTGTTGATAGAAAATAAATTCATGTGTTGAATAATAAAAATTCATGTGTTGAATAATAAAAATTCATGTGTTCAATAATATAAATTCATGTGTTGAATAGAATAAATATTCATGTGTTGAATAGGATAAATATTCATGTGTTGAATAGAATAAACATTCATGTGTTGAATAGAATAAACATTCATGTGTTGAATAAAAGTCGTGTTGATTAGATATCCGCCATTTTGACGCGAAGGATATTTATATCGATTATATTCATTTTTATAATGAATATAGAAAAGGAAGTGATTCCAAAATATAACGTTTTGAAAATATTATCATTTGTATATCGATGATATGGAATATTCAATTTTGATTAGAAATTGAATATGAAGTTGAAATCGTTTCGAAAACGGATTTAAAACGATTTATAAAATACGTTTTGAAAGAAAATCGACGAAATATATATAATATATATCTATTATATATATAATGGCCTGAATAGAACGCGCCGCGCCGCAGCAGTTCGCGAATTTCGACGATTGACTTCAAATGAATGTTACGGGAGATCCGACCGTCGGATTCTCATAAAACCGGAACTGTTGGGTTCGTATCGAAAAGAGCTTTCTAAAGAACATTAGAGATTTGAAATCCAACGGTTGGATTTGGAATTATGTCCAAATCAAATTTCGAAAAGGTCGTTGTAAGTGCAGTTCGATGGCCGCTGATGGAAATCGACTGTACGGGCCTTGGTAAAATTATTAAAAATAGTAATAATTTGTGTAAAATCATAAGAAATGATTTGTGAAGAATTGAGATGAAAAATCCCAAATTTGAAAAGATAAAAATAGATTTTTATCGAAATGAACTAGTTTTGAACTAGAATAATAATTTATTTATTTTTAAATAAATAAATTGGATTTGAAAGGGTTTTAAAAGTAACCAGAATTGCCAATAATTGAATTGGAAAGGATTTGAATCGAAATTGTCGTTGGAATATTTCGATGTTGGATTTCGTGATTATACAGATATTGTTATGGAAATTTGAAAGATATATTTATATCGTTATTTCCAATACGATATTTGTTGGTCGTAGAATTTGATATTGAATATAAGCCGGTATATTTTCTATTCAGAGCCTTATATTTAATATCAAATGGGAACTGGGTTAATCGTGAACTGTGTTTTAACGACATTTGTTCTTTAACCCGATTTACAGTGAAATGTGATTTGGAATTTATAAATCTTTTGTTAAGATTTAAAGGAGATTTTCCAAAGTAATGTTTTCCAATTTAATAATATAAATTGGAATGGAATGGAATATGATTTTGGTTTATCGTGAACTGTGTTTTAAATGACATTGGTTCTTTAACCCAGTTAAAGACAGGATATGGTTTCCCAAGTTAAACAATCATTAATATTGATTTTTGGGAAGATTAAAACTAAGTGGAGTTTTAATGAATCTTTAATTAGATTGAAATGATCGAGAATGGAGTATCACCAGTTTTGCTCCAAGCGATAGTTAAATCTTTAATTAGATTTGAACGTGTAATGGTAATTGAATTTACCGATAACACCGTGGTGTTAGATATGAAGAATTACCAGTTTTACTTCATGGGATGAATAGGTTGAGATTGGGAAATAAAATAAATGATTACTTCGGTGTGGTTCGCTAATCCCGACTAATTTGAATTGATATTCAAAAGAAGATTAAAGAATAAATTTAAAGAATTTATCTTTGATAAAATTAATGGGAACCTTTCCCAAAGTATAAGAATATTTGAATAAAAGAATATTCTGAATTGGAATGAGGCGTATGTTGTGTTTGTGTAACACTTGTTTATTATATATGCGGGTTATTCAGAAAGACCGGGTTTATCCCATTCTGAATAACTGATTCGACGATGTGTCGATGATGAAGACGGTGGTCAAAGACCGGAGGTCGTCACATCGTTTGGGTGATTACTGATGATCTTGATTGGGCTGTACACCCAAGAGGAGGGAATCAGTTGGTGATCGTCCAGACGTACTTGGAGATCGATGGATATGCGAGGTACAAGGGGCCTCCGGTTTCGTTCAGACCCAGAATGGACTTGTAAATGGACTGTGTGTCTGACATTGGATTTTATTCTGTTTGATTGATTTCTATTAAATATATATCTATTTGGCGGCGGAGAATTTATTCTCTTGCTTAACGCCCTTCTCTGAGACGTATGAGCTCAGGGGTTATATATTGATGGATATCAATCGCATGGAGTGAATTGCCTGTGTGGCATGCCTAAGTGGAAATTGATCAAGGCTTCTGTTGAAAAGCAAAATCTTGTGGTTGATGATCAAAGCACCGCCTGTGTGGCATAGCTTTGTGTAGCGTTGATTCGCGAGCCTCACACCCCGGTTGTGAACCAGAAACGGGAGAAGGACCTCAGGGAGGACATGCGTTTCTTTCTAGCTAGAAGTGGCGTCAGTGGTTTTACACGCCCTGACGAGTTTGACTTATGTGGTTGTTGGATTGCGAGGCGCCTCGGATATATCGGTGACTGTGTGGAGCCGATGGAGTCATTGGACTCATTTACGCCCCAAAGGGCGGGGAAACGCAGTGTTCAGACATTTTAATCCACATCGGTGGACCGGCCCTGACGATCCAAAGGCTTGACTGAGTACTTGCCTGAGACATGGGCAAGATTGTCTCGAATTCGGTGAGGACTATCTTTTGCCTCGGTTCACAGATGGAAATCCAGCTTCCAATACGTGACTTTGCGGTTTTAGTTGTAAACCTATATATGGCGACATAGTGGTATGGGGCACTTATGTCGTCTATGATTGATACGTATGATCGAAATTGTTTTTGACACTATGCACTTATAGTACTAATAAAACATGAAATTTAGCGTATAAAGCATTCTTTGGCTATTATAAGGTAAAAACCCTATCCTCCGGCTTGCGTTGCATTGTATGATGGGACCTGGATCTTATAATAGCTTCATTGTTCTTTATTTAGCATTGCGTTGTTGTTTGATGCACTGATATTCTTGGGAGGAAACCCGTTCCATGTTATACGGCGTGGTCCCTTGATTTACTTAACTTTAAAATAAAGATTAATAACTGTTTTAGTTCTCACAGCAGTCACATGACTGACCTGAAGTTTATTGTTTTAACCTAAACTCTGGATGCCCTTATTTTGACACAGGCAGCTAGTAGTTTTGGTTTGCAGATTTACATTCATAGGAACCTGGTTTACAGCTGAAATGATATCCGGAAAGCTCTGTATCCGTATATCTCTTTCAGTTGTGTTTTGTATTATTTTTCCGCTGCGATGTATTTAAATGTAATTTAAATCTCTAATATTTTGTGATGTATATTATTTATTCATACTCTGTATATTCTTGCATTCTGATGGAATTGTTGTAATAAGCAGTGAATTGTTCTTCTGTTTGCGTTCCGATATGTCTTGTCCTCAAAGTATCCGCTCTTTCCTTACTGGGGAAGTTACGGGTCCTTACATCAGGGGTAAAGAGGGTAAAGGAAAAGTTTAATTAAAATTGTTTTGTTATATTAATAATGTAATTAACCGATAAATAATCATAAATCGTTCAAAACAAAACAGAATTTGACGATTTATGCTTTGTTGGAATCGCAACGATGATATCTACAACATAGAACAAACCAAAACTGAAACGGAGCCAATTGGAATTTGGGGAAAATTCAAAACTGAACTGTACAGAATTAAAATCATGGTGAGATTTCTCAATTTAAAATTAAAATTATATATATATATATATATTGATTGTGGCTGTGATGATTTGCCGAATTATATTGTTGTAGGATAGAAATATAATCTTTGACATGTGAAATTAAAATATCCTTTTTGTCAGATCATGTTATATTAACATTAAAATATCCTTTTTGTTAGATCATGTTATATTAACATTAAAATATCCTTTTTGTTAGATCATGTTATATTAACATTAAAATATCCTTTTTGTTAGATAATGACATGTGAAATTAAAATATCATTTTTGTTAGATCATGTTATATTAACATTAAAAATATCACTTTCTTAGATCAGATTGTATTAAAATAAAAATGTCACTTTTGTTAGAAATGTCACATTAGATTAAAAATAACATTTTTGTTAGAAATGTTACATTAGATTTAAAATAACATTTTTGTTACAAATTGTCATCTTAGATAAAAAAAACATTTTTGTTATAAAAAATATCATTTTAGATAAAATTTCATGCTAGGATAAAAATGTCATTTTAGATAAAATGTCATATAAGATAAAATTGTCATTTTAAATTAAATGTCATGTTAGGATAAAAATGTCATTTTAGATAAAATGTCATGTTAGGATAAAATTGTCATGTTAGAATAAAAGGTCATTTTAGTTAAAAATGTCATTTATGTTAGTGATAAAAATGTCATTTATGTTAGGGATAAAAATGTTGGAATTTCAAAATTCACATTTTTAATGTAAGGATAAAATATATAAAATATTCATTGTATGGATAATAATGTTGAAACATTAAAATTTAAATAGAAATTTACATTTTTAATGTAAATAAATCATATGAAAATAAAAGATTCATTGTGTAATAAAAATATATTTTGACATTGAAATTTACATTTTTAACGTAAATAGATCATTAGAAAAAGCTTCATTGTTTAATATATTATGTTAACATTAAAATTACATCTTTAATGTAATAATGGATTGATTAGAAAGATTAAACTTTGGTAAAAATGTGTTAACATAGGAAAGTACATTTTTAATGTACAAATGATTATATAAAAAGATTAAAATTTGATTATAATATGTTTACATTCAAAATGGGTTCAATAAAAGGATCATTGTTTGATAAAAATGTTTTTACATTAAAAATTACATTTTTAATGTAAGTAGGAATAATTAGAATATGCATTGTTTGATATCAACATTTACATGTTAGAGAAGTAGAAAAATGTACTTTTGTTTAAAATTATCATTATTATATTAGCGATATTAGAAAATAATTCAAACTGAATTAGAATTGGTTAAATTTATTAACCAATGATTTATGTATGTAAACTGTTGTTGTTTGAAAACCCCACATGGGTATTGGGATGGTATTGTCATACACTAGTCCCGATGTTTAGTTATATGTCAATCGATGGATTGACAATCTATGATGAGCATTATTTATTTATTTATTTTAATGCTCACACAGTTATAAATTTCACTCTGGATGTGAATGGATTGTTTATTGATTATTTCTCATTATTGTTATATACATGTGATGTATGAAATCCATGTAACAGAAATTATATGGTAATTGATTGAGTCGCATTCCGATTCAGAATATTTTTAATGAAAAATATATTTAAAATAAAGAATAGTTTAAAATTATGAATATTTTAAAATAATATTCAGTGTAAAATAAAATTATGATTTCTATGTCCCTTTTTAGACGAATATAAAAATATAAAAATGTGAAGCCGAACTAAGAACCAAACGTTATTTTAACCCGAATGGGTATATCGATCGATTTGATTTACTTTATAATGAACATCGAAAGAAGTGATTTATAAATATTTAATATGATAACGATATAAAATATTCAATTTTGATTTAAAATTAAAAATGAAATTAAAATCATTTTAAATAAATTTACAAATATTTTATAAATACATTTTTAAATAGAAATCGACGATAATATATATTACATATTTAATGGCCTAAATAGAACGCGTCGCGCAGCGACCGTTCACGAATTTCGACAATTAACTTCAAATTGATGTAACGGGAGATCCGACCGTCGAATTCTCCTAAAACCGGAACCATTGGCTCGTATCGAAAAGAGCTTTCCAAATAAGGACTTTGAAATCTAATGGTTGGATTTAGAATTATGTCCAAATCAATTTAAGAAAAGGTCGCTGTAGATGCAGTTTGGTGGCCATTATTGGAAACCGACTTTACGGGCCTTGATAAAATTATTAAAAATATTAATAAATTATGTAAAATCATAATAAATGATTTGAAAAGATTTTTGGATGAAAAATTTCATATTTGAAAAGATAAAAATACATTTATATCGAAATGAACTAGTTATTAACTAGAATAAATCTTTTAAATTAAGATTTAATGAAATTGACCAGTTGATAAATATTTAATTGGAATTTAATAAATAAATTGTATTCTTGGGTTTGTCGTGAATGGTGTCCTCAATAACACTGTTCTTAAACCCAGTTGAGAAAAGAATAAATCTTTTAATTAAGATTATTAGAGTTTCCAATCATATTTAGAAATTAGAATAAAATGAAATGTGAATTGAGTTTATCGTGAACTGCGTTTTAAACGACATTTGTTATTTTATCCAATTAACAGTGAAAATATAATTTGGAATTTATTAATCTTTTTATTTATATTTAAATGGAAATTTCCCAAAGTAAAGTTTTCCAATTTAATATATTAAATTGGAATTGAATGGAATTCGAATTAATAATAACCGAGATGAGATTCTGTAAAAGAAGACCATTACTATATATGGAATTTAAAAGGCCTTGTCGTTATTCCATTTATATTATTAGTCTGATACGGAAATTTATATCGATAATATATTGATCTGATTTCTGTGAAAATTCCATATTTAATGGAAGATGATTTTGGGTTTTTCGTGAACTGTGTTTTAAATGACATTGGTTCTTTAACCCAGTTAAAGATAAGATTAATTTCATAAATTTGAATAATCATTAAATAATGATTTTTGATATTAAAAACCAAATTGGAGTTTTAATGAATCTTTAAAAAGAAAATTAAAGAATATATTTAAAAGAATTTGTCTTTGATAAAATTAATGGGAAACTTTCCCTAATAATGTGAATATTTCATTAAAAGAATATTCTGAATTGGAATGAGGCGTTTGATGTGTTTTTATAGCACTTAACTTTTGATTATAAAATACGCGAGTTTTCGGAAAGACCGGGATTAACCCATTCTGAATAATTACTACGACGATTAAAAGTCGAAGATGAAGACGGTGGTTGAACACCGGAGGTCTTCACATCGTTTGGAGGATTACTAATGTCTTGATTGGGAGGCATCGCAAGACAAGGTAATAAGTGGTGATCGTCCAGACGTAGTTGGAGATCGACGGATATGCGAGGACCTCTCTCTTGTATTGGACATATGGAACGAGGAATAAGATGTCTCCGGTTTCGTTCAGACCCAGAACGGACTTGTAAATGGATGGTATGTCTGACATTGTATTCTTTTATGTTGTATTCGTTGATCTCTGCTAAATATATATCTGGTTGGTGACAGAGAATCTATTCTCTTGCATAACACCCTTTTGAGACGTACGAGCTTAGAGGTTATATATTGGCAGAAATCAATGGTATGGTATGGATTGACAATGTGGCATGTTAAGATGCAAATGATCAAGACTTTTGTTGAAAAGCAGGACCTTGTGGTTGATGATCAAAGCACAGCTTTATTTAGCATAGCTTTGTGTAACGTAACTTCGCGAGCCTCACACCGCGGTAAGAGTTAGAAACGGGACAAGGGGACGCAGGGAGTGCACACTTTTCTTTCTAGCTAGAAGTGGTATCTGGGTTTTGCAAGCCCTGACATTTTACTTATATGGATGATGGATTACGAGGCCTTGGTTATATTGGTCGATAGTGACCAATTTATAGGTTCAATAGGACCGGGAAGCGTGTGTTCAGGAATTGTCAATCCAATAAAGTATTTGTGGACCGACCCTGCAGGATCCAAGGGTTCGCCAGCGTCCGAATCCTGAGACATTTGCTAGAATGTCTCAAATCGGTAAGGAGATCATCCCTAGGCTTGGCTCATGATGGAAATCCAACTTCCAATACAACATCATGCGGTTTTGATTGTAGAACTAGTATGACGACATAGTATAAGGTAGCTATGTCATCTATGATTGATACATTATGATTGAATTGTTTTTGAAACAAATATACACTAATAATAATATCAAATCCGTTTTATCGTATAAAACATTTTTGACCATTATAAGGTAAAACTCTATCCTCCGGTTTGCATTGCATTGTGTGATGGGACTTGAGTCTTATAATGGTTTCATTTTTCTAAAAATCATTGCAATGTTTAACGATTTACTTCATTTATGCACTGGCAATCCATTGGAGTAAACCCGTTCCGCGTTAGCGGCGTGGTCCTGTGATTAGCCTTATTATTAGATTAGTTAAGTAAGATTTCTCATACCAGTCCCATGACTGACCTGTAGTTTGTTTCACTTTGCAAACTCGGGTGCCCTCTTTTCCACACGGGCAGTCGAATAGCTTATTTTGCAGATATTTTGAGCAGGATTCTGGATCGAAGCCTAAAGCTGTGTCTAGAGCATTAATAGTCTACCGCTGTGATTAGTTTATTTGTTCTGCTGCACTGTATTAAATCTATTGTAAATTTATCTTCTGCTGTATTATATTCGATATACTCTGATGTTACGTTATTATGATGTAATGAAAGTCTTCTGTTATTTGTTCTGATGTGTTATATTCCCAGAGTTAGCGTATTCGGGTTTTGAACGGCCTTGGTTGATTTAGCGATCGATTAGGCCCGAGAGAAATCTGAATCGTTACAGTTTCTATCAGAGCTCTGGTTAGCTTAAATCTTTGGGGTACAACTCGTTAGAACTGAACAAAAGACTCATCAGAGGTAGGATTAGTAATATCCTATAAAAGAATACTCATTAGAGATAGGATCAGTAGCATCCTAGAATGAGAAGACTCGTTAGAGATGGGGTTAGAAATGCCCTAGAATGAGTTGAGAGTTACAAGTTTATAATTAACATATTTGTGATTATATATATATATAATCTGATCTTAGAAATTATGATTTTTGAATATATAAAAGTTATATATATTTTCTAAGCTAATCAACTAATTGATTGATGATTGTGTTATGTGATTATTAGTTCAACTAATAAAATTATTAAAACCAATTAAAAGAATGAAAATTGAGTTGGTTAAATAAACAACTTTCAGCTCCGTTCCTTTTCGAGGACGAAAAGATTTTAAGTGGATGAGATAACGGCGAAAAATTTATTTTAATCGAAGTTAGAACGAGTATATTTATTTTAATTATAAAAGGAGTTAGAAGTAGGGCGGCAGTTTGAAAATTTGAACTTGAACTTTTACTGAATGTATAAGATGCAAAATAAATCAGATTTTAGTGAAACCAGAAATATTTAAATCTGTTTAACAATATCTTTTCAACGAATCCGAAAAATTGAAATTTCATAGCGGGAATCAAAAGTTAGGGCCAGTTGAATATTCAGAATAGTCGCTATGGAATATATATATATATTTTAATATTAAAAATAGTCATTTGTGAACGACCTCCGTTTTCGACGAAACTAGTTTGGTTGGATCTGGAATGTCAAATTATTGCTATATTCCAATTTTCATAATTTTTGGAATTAATATGTGAGCGTGGCAAAAGAAAACGTGTTTTGTTAATTTCGGTCAATTTGGATCGACCAGAAAATGACTATTTTTCAAACGGTCTCCAAATTCGATGAAATTAATTTTGTTAGGACTGTATCGTCAAAACAAAGCTAGATATAATTTTTCTGTAATTTTCAGAGTCAGTATGTGGCCCCGGTGAATTTAAATGTATGATCGAATTAAACAAATTAATGATTTAAATTTTAAATTAAAGAAAACGGGCCGAATACGATCGATTGGGCTGATGGGACCTAGCCCATTGGTTTCGGAACGGGGGCAATTAGGTAGGAACAACTTTGTCTAGGCTGAAATTGGAGCCGTTAAGGATTAATGGGCTAAAATCAATAATTAATAGAATTTAATATTATTATATTATAAATAACCCAAAGAAATCAACCTAAAAACCTATTATCAGCCGCCGCCTTCTTTATAAATCAATGGCGATGGAGCTCCCAAATTTAATCCTTAATTATCCTTAAATCGTTCAATATTATTTCATGGATCCAAAGCAAAAACTGTAGTGTTTTGTGAGCTCTTCAATCGGGTACGGATATGATGGGATTTCGTGGAGTGTGGCGATCGAAATTGGCCTCCAAAGCCCTACCGTTTGGCATCAATTTCAGGGGAGGACAGGTGCGAGTAACACCTCATTGGAGGTGCTGGAGGAGCTTGCGACGGCGGATGATGTGGTGGCCTCCGATCTGGTGCAGGCTCGACGATGGAGGCGCGGTGCACAGCCCTAGGTGCGAACGGTTTCCAAATTGTCTGAACGAAGAGGAAGATGAAGTCAGGGGTAAAGAGGGTAAATGAAAAGTTTAATTAATTTTTTTTATTATATTAATGATGTAATTAACCGATAAATGATCATAACTCTTTCAAAACAAAATAGAATTTGACGATTTCAGCTTTGTTGGAATCACGACGATGATATCTACAACATGGAACAAACCAGAACTGAAACGGAGCAAATCAGAATTTGGGGAAAATTCAAAACTGAACTATACATAATTAAAATCATGGTGAGATTTCTTAATTTAAAATTAAAATTAAATATATATATTTATATTGATTGTGGTTGTGATGATTTGCTGAATTATATTGTTGTAGGATAGAAATATAATCTTTGACATGTGAAATTAAAATATCCTTTTTGTCAGATCATGTTATATTAACATTAAAATATCCTTTTTGTTAGATCATGTTATATTAACATTAAAATATCCTTTTTGTTAGATCATGTTATATTAACATTAAAATATCATTTTTGTTAGATAATGACATGTGAAATTAAAATATCATTTTTGTTAGATCATGTTATATTAACATTAAAAATATAACTTTGTTAGATCATATTGTATTAAAACAAAAATGTCACTTTTGCTAGAAATGTCACATTAGATTAAAAATAACATTTTTATTATAAATGTTACAGTAGATTAAAAATAACATTTTTGTTGTAAATTATCATGTTAGATAAAAATAACATTTTTGTTATAAACATTATCATTTTAGATAAAATGTCATGTTAGGATAAAAATGTCATTTTAGATAAAATGTCATGTAAGATAAAATTGTCATTTTAAATTAAATGTCATGTTAGGATAAAAATGTCATTTTAGATAAAATGTCATGTTAGGATAAAATTGTCATTTTAGATAAAAATGTCATGTTAGAATAAAAGGTCAATTTAGTTAAAAATGTCATTTATGTTAGTGATAAAAATGTTATTTATGTTAGGGATAAAAATGTTGGAATTTCAAAATTCACATTTTTAATGTAAAGATAAAATATTCTTTGTATGGATAATAATGTTGAAATATGAAAATTTACATTATAATTTACATTTTTCACGTAAATAAATCATATGAAAATAAAAGATTCATTGTGTAATAAAAATATATTATGACATTGAAATTTACATTTTTAATGTAAATAGATCATTAGTAAAAGTTTCATTGTTTAATCTATTATGTTAACATTAAAATTACATCTTTAATGTAATAATGGATTGATTAAAAAGATTAAACTTTGGTAAAATGTGTTAACATAGGAAAGTACATTTTTAATGTACAAATGATTATATAAAAAGATTAAAATTTGATTGTAATATGTTTACATTCAAAATGGGTTCAATAAAAAGATCATTGTTTGATAAAAATGTTTTTACATTAAAAATTACATTTTTAATGTAAGTAGGAATAATTAGAATATGCATTGTTTGATATCAACATTTACATGTTAGAGAAGTAGAAAAATGTACTTTTGTTTAACATTATCATTATTATGTTAGCTATATTAGAAAATAATTCAAACTGAATTATAATTGGTTAAATTTATTAACCAATGATTTATGTATGTAAACTGTTGTTTGAAAACCCCACACGTGTATTGGGATGATATATGTCATACACTAGTCCCGATGTTTAGTTATATGTCAATCGATGGATTGACAATCTGTGATGAGCATTATTTATTTATTTTAATGCTCACAGAGTTATAAATTTCACTCTAGATGTGAATGGATTGTTTATTGATTATTTCTCACTATTGTTATATACATGCGATGTATGAAATCCATATAACTGAAATTATATGGCAATTGATTGAGTCGCATTCCGATTCAGAATATTTTTAATGAAAAATGTATTTAAAATAAAGAATCTTTTGAAATAAAGAATATTTTAAAATTATGAATATTTTAAAATATTATTCAGTGTAAAATAAAATTATGATTTCTATGTCCCTTTTTAGACGAATATAAAAATATAAAAATGTGAAGCCGAATTAAGTAGCAAACGTTATTTTAACCCGAACGGGTTTATCGATTGGTTTGATTTACTTTATAATAAACATCGAAAGAAGTGATTTATAAATCTAATATTTTGAAAATATAAATATTTAATATGATAACGATATAGAATATTCAATTTTGATTTAAAATTAAAAATGAAATTAAATTCATTTTAAAATAAATTTATAAATATTTTATCAATACATTTTTAAATAGAAATCGACGATAATATGTATAATATATCTTTATTAATAATTCTCTTGGAAACACATATTTTTGGTCCGACCGTGAACTTCCCAAAATGCCCTTACGTATGAGCTTTTAAATATACAAAATTATTATTTTCTCTAATATCCCCAATAAATTAGGCATTTAATGTCACTTAAATTTTACATTCCCCGCTTAAACTTAAATTAGGCATTCATTCAGGTTTTTATTTTATGTAATTAAAATTTTACATTCCCCCCTTAAACTTGGAGTCAACATTAATGTTCTATTGCATTTAAAATAGGTTGAATTTGTAACTGTTGATGATGTAGAAGGGGAAATCGAACTTCATTGATGTGAAATCTATGGTAATCTAGCTTGAGTAACATTTTTTTTGTTCTACGTTAAAACCTGGTTGAGATTTTAAATGAAAGATAAAGGCAGATGCATAACCCATATTCAAACTTTTTTATTCTTTTTTGAACTTCCCAAAATGCCCTTACGTATGAGCTTTTAAATATACAAATTTATTATTTTCTCTAATATCCCCAATAAATTAGGCATTTAATGTCACTTAAATTTTACATTCCCCGCTTAAACTTAAATTAGGCATTCATTCAGGTTTTTATTTTATGTAATTAAAATTTTACATTCCCCCCTTAAACTTGGAGTCAACATTAATGTTCTATTGCATTTAAAATAGGTTGAATGTGTAACTGCTGATGATGTAGAAGGGGAAATTGAACTTCATTGATGGGAAATCTATGGTAATCTAGCTTGAGTAACATTTTTTTTGTTCTACGTTAAAACTTGGTTGAGATTTTAAATGAAAGATAAAGGCAGATGCATAATCCATATTCAAACATTTTTATTCTTTTTTATGTAGATTCAAGATTTTGGAATGATGCGTGCTTTAATAACCTAAAGAAATACATATTTGCAATAGAGCTTGAAAAATAAGAAAATAAATAATTGATTAATATGCTCAATTTAACTCATAAATATTTAGGGAAAATTTAGGTATATGGAAGGAACATAATTACTTGCATTGTCTACACTATTTTATCTTACTGAACAATTAGCATTTAGTCTACATTCAATTGGAAAAATATGTTATTGGTTTGTTTTTTAATTATATTTTACCATTTTTTCAATTCTCCTTATAATTTACTATCTTAATTTCATTTATCAAACCATATGTGCATAATATCTTGGTTAATTATGTGTTCATACCATTTTTCTTCAATCCATTTGCTCCGTTTGCACATTACATTCCTTTTTTTTACCTTATCAGTGCTAATTTAATAAATCTAATGCATGTAACATTTATGTGCCTTTGATTGATTTAAATTACAGTCGACATTGCCATAGACAATTAAATAAATTTAATGTGTATGGGAAGAAATTAATTACTTGCATCATGTTCAAAACACGATGCTATTGGTTTATCCTAGATACACGCATTCCAGAAAAATCCATTGGTCCTATAAATACCGTAGAGTTTTTCATCACTCTACTGTTGATCTCATTCTACTCTACTTTCAGTCTCATTGTCCATCTACTTCAGGTTAGTTTTATTAAATTATCCTAGAAGCGTATGATATATTGACCTTATCAGCATAGTTTATAAACCATGTGAAATATATTATTAGCTGTGAACAGAGAATACACAGGTTTCCAGACTAAATAGGATCCTAAAATTTCATCTCTCCTCACTCCACCATTACTCCAAATGTTGATTCAACTTGCAGCTTATATCCTAGAAGCGCATGCCACGAGCACGCACGAAGCGCGTGCCGTTACGCTCATATATTATATATTTAATGGTCTGAATAGAACGCACCGTGCAGCGACTGTTCGCGAATTTCGACCATTAACTTCAAATTGACGTAACGGGAGATCCGACCGTCGGATTCTCCTAAAAACCGGAACTGTTGGATTCGTATCGAAAAGAGCTTTCCAATGAATATAAGAACTTTTAAATCTAACGGTTGGATTTGGAATTATGTCCAAATCAATTTCAGAAAAGGTCGTTATGGATGCAGTTCGGTGGCTGTTATTGGAAACCGACTTTACGGGCCTTGATAAAATTATTAAAAATATTAATAAATTATGTAAAATCTTAATAAATGATTTGAAAAGATTTTTGAATGAAAAATTTCATATTTGAAAAGATAAAAATATATTTTTATCGAAATGAACTAGTTATTAACTAGAATAAATCTTTTAAATTAAGATTTAATGAAATTTACCAATTGATAAATATTTAATTGGAATTTAATAAATAAATTGTATTCTTGGGTTTGTCGTAAATGGTGTTTTCAATAACACTGTTCTTAAACCCAGTTGAGAAAAGAATAAATCTTTTAATTAAGATGATTAGAGTTTTCAATTATATTTAGACGTTAGAATAAAATGAAATGTGAATTGGGTTTATCGTGAACTGTGTTTTAAACGACATTTGTTCTTTAACCCAATTAACAGTGAAAATATAATTTGGAATTTATAAATCTTTTTATTTAGATTTAAATGGAAATTTCCCAAAGTAAAGTTTTCCAATTTAATATATTATATTGGAATTGAATGGAATTCGATTTAATAATAATCGAGATGAGATTCTGTAAAAGAAGACCATTACTATATATGGAATTTAAAAGACTTTGACATTATTCCATTTATATTATTAGTCTGATACGGAATTTTATATCGATTATATATTGATTTGATTTCTACGAAAATTCCATATTTAATGGAAGATGAGATTAATTTCTTAAATTTGAATAATCAATAAATAATGATTTTTGATATTAAAAACCAAATTGGAGTTTTAATGAATCTTTAAAAAGAAGATTAAAGAATAAATTTAAAAGAATTTATGTTTGATAAAATTAATGGGAAACTTCCCCTAATAATGTGAATATTTCATTAAAAGAATATTCTGAATTGGAATGAGGCGTTTGATGTGTTTTTATAGAACCTAACTTTTGATTATAAAATACACAGGTTATTCGGAAAGACCGGAATTAACCCATTCTGAATAATTACTACGACGATTAAAAGCCAATGATGAAGACAGTGGTTGAAGACCGGAGGTCTTCACATCGTTTGGAGGATTATTGATGTCTTGATTGGGAGGCATCCCAAGACAAGGTAATAAGTGGTGATCGTCCAGACGTACTTGGAGATCGACGGATATGCGAGGATCTCTCTCCTATATTGGACATATGGCACGAGGAATAAGGTGTCTCCGGTTTCATTCAGACCCAGAACAGACTTGTAAATGGATGGTATGTCTGACGTTGTATTCCTTTGTGCTGTATTCGTTGGTCTCTGCTAAATAAATATCAGTTTTGTGGCGGAGAATCTATTCTCTTGCATAACACCCTTCTCTGAGACGTATGAGCTTAGAGGTTATATATTGGCAGAAATCAATAGTATGGTGTGGATTGACAATGTGGCATGCTAAGATGCAAATGATCAAGGCTTTTGTTGAAAAGTAGGGCCTTGTGGTTGATGATCAAAGCACAGCTTTATTTAGCATAGCTTTGTGTAACGTAACTTTGCGAGCCTCACACCCCGGTAAGAGTCAGAAACGGGACAAGAGAACGCAGGGAGTGCACACGTTTCTTTCTAGCTAGAAGTGGTATCATAGTTTTGCAAGCCCTGACATTTTACTTATGTGGATGATGGATTACGAGGCCTTGGTTATATTGGTCGATAGTGACCAATTTATAGGTTCAATAAGACCGAGAAGCGTGTGTTCAGGAATTGCCAATCCACTAAAGTATTTGTGGACCGGCCCTGCAGGATCCAAGGGTTCGCCAGCATCCGAATCCCGAGACAATTGTTAAAGTGTCTCGAATCGGTAAGGAGATCGTCCCTAGCCTTGGTTCATGATGGAAATCCAACTTCCAATACGACATCATGCGGTTTTGATTGCAGAACTAGTATGGCGACATAGTATATGGTAGCTATGCCGTCTATGATTGATACATTATGATTGAAATGTTTTTGAAACAAATATACACTAATAATAATAATATCAAATCTGTTTTATCGCATCAATCATTTTTGACCATTATAAGGTTAAACTTTGTCCTCCGGTTTGCGTTGCATTGTGTGATGGGACTTGAGTCTTATAATGGTTTCATTTTTCTAAAAAGCTTTGCATTGTTTAATGATTTACTTTATTTATGCACTGGCAATCCAATGGAGTAAACCCGTTCCGCATTAGCGGCGTGGTCCTGTGATCAGCCTTATTATTAGATTAGTTAAGTAAGATTTCTCATACCAGTCCCATGACTGACCTGTAGTTTGTTTCACTTTGCAAACTTGGGTGCCCTCTTTTCCACACGAGCAGTCGAATAGCTTATTTTGCAGATATTTTGAGCAGGATTCTGGATTGAACCCTAAAGCTGTGTCCAGAGCATTGATAATCTTCCGTTGTGATTGGTTTATTTGTTCCGCTGCACTGTATTAAATCTATTGTAAATTTATCTTCCGCTGTATTATATTCGATATACTCTGATATATTCTGTACTCTGATGTTACGTTATTATGATGTAATAAAAGTCTTCTGTTATTTGTTCTGATGTGTTGTATTCCTAGAGTTAGTGTATTCGGGTTTTGAATGTTCTTGGTTGATTTAGCGATCGAGTAGGTCCGAGTGAAATCCGAATCGTTACAAATCCTTTATCGATCTGAAATCTAACTCCAACTTGTTACAGCCAAATCTCGGCTACTAATTTGAATCTCATATTGGTTATTATGAAAGTGAAGTTGTGGACTAATGTGATTCTAGTAAAAAATGGTATGGTTTAATGGTTAACGGTCAGTTTGCAAATTATTTTCGTATTTGTATTTGAATTGAATTCATTAAATTAGACAAAAAATGATGTACATAGGGTTTATGATCAAATGCCTGAACCAAGGATGAATCCATGTTTTGTTCTTTTGTTATTACTGGATTTTTTAATGTGTATTATTTTAGTAAAGAACCGTTGTTGTGCTCGAGTTTCTCTATTTTACGATGTTGTATGATATATTAATACTGCCTTGTTTCAAGCATGTGATCTAGACTTTTTATGTCCGAGGAACACCTCCTAATTTGCTTGCAAGTTTCATGTGTCCATTTATTCATAACTTTATTCGCTGCTGTTTTGTTTCTAAGTAGTTGTTTGTGTACTGGGTGAAAATGATGGTCTTTTACGTGATTACGTGACAAAAGTATTAACTGAAGGAAGTGCTTCAAGGGAATGTATGTAAGAACGGTGCATGGTGAACCCTTGCTTGAAGCGGAAGATACTGCTTATGGTGGAAGGGATGTTGCATGTGAAGAGCTACATCCAGTAGAGCAAACTTGAAGAGATAAGATGCATGGGCCATATTAGAAGAGCTGCATCCAAGCAAACATTTGGAGGTAACTTACATTTCAGTATTGTAATTTTACTGAATAGAGTATGTTTAACAATTATATAACTATTTTGAACCAATGTTACATAGCATGCATCTTGTGCCTTTTCTTTTATTAGGATGATACCTAAAACATCCCATATCGATTTAAAAGCTGTCAAAAATGTTATTAGTTCTTTCATAGTGGGTTGTTGAGAAAGATGGATGAAAATTTGATATCTTAGCAAACATTGGATTTTTTTGCATATAATCTTCTAGTGTCTTCGCTGTATTATTTATAAGAGTTAGTTTTTATTAAATTTGCTTTATGCACTTAATTTTTGAAGGAAATAAACTTCATGTCAAATAACAATTCTATTTCATTACAAACATTACATGACCCAGATTGACTAATTCCAAAAATATTTTATTCGCTGCATTATATAACATTGTCCATATCTTCCATTATGTCATGGTAGATGGCCTTGTTCCTTGAGCGATTGGATACAATCATCAAACATATCTCTTAAGTCCCTTTAAATTTGATGCATAGTTGCTTGACTTTAGAGGTGATGCATTCAAAGTGCGGCCTTTGTACATAGTTATCATCGAACCGGAATGAAATTGAAAGCCATGCGTAAAAAAATGGACCGACACTATATGTTGATTGAGGCGTAGTGGTGCAACTGAATAGGATTAAGAGATAGGGATTTTTTCATCCTTGTCAGCAAGATGTGTAGGTGGTTGTTGAAAATGTTGCAAACTGGGAAGACAGAGACATGAAGGTGGGTCGATGGCATAAGATACACAATCGTGAAGCAGTACCTACAGTATATTGGTATGTGCATTTTGCTTTTATAGGTTATTTGTTAGTACTCTATTAAGAACTTGATATGTATTTTAGAATGTGGAAATAAGGCTCCGCCCCCTATTTTAGTTTTAAATATAACTCACGTCCCTCCCTAAGTTTCAATGCATTTCTGGTCCCTGTTTTCCATACTTCCTCCTTTTACGTTTTTGTGCCAACAAAAATGCGCTATCAGGTTAAAAAAATTCTAAATTCTGGAAACCTCCACAGAAGTCCATGCAAAAAAAAAAGTTGCATACATGTGTGCAACTTTTACCAATAGTTGCACACATGTATGCAACTATTGCATACGCTGTTTGTGTTGAAAAATCTGGATGGAAATTTGCATACATGTGTGCAATTATTCTGAAATATTTGCACACTTATATGCAAGTATTTCATGAAGAAAAGTTAACTGAATTTTTGCCTGTGGATTGTTGCATGCATGTGTGCTACTTTTATGTTTTATCTGCATATGTGAATGCAAATAAATTCGAACTGATTTGCAAGTGTGTGAATTATTGCATATTTTCATGCAAGAATTATGCTATATTTGCACATATGTATGCAAGTATTTTCAACACAGATGCATAACTGAAATTCTTGCACAGATGCATGCATGAAAATCCAAATATATGCATACTAGTATGCATTTAACTGCTGATTTCGCTGTTTTTCTGTTTTTTTGGGATGAATTTTTTTACGTTTACCTATTATAATTAAATACGAATTTACGTGATTTTTTATATTTTATTTTTATTTTTTTACTAAATTTTCAAAAAATAGGGACTAAATTTACAATAATAAGTTTATGACCGGATGTGAGCCTAATTTAAAACTTAATAAGGACATGTGCCAAATGGACCCTTTTAGAATTGTATGTCTCTTGATCTCCAGGTTTATGATTTGAAGTGATGGATGCAAAATAATTTATGTCAAGCTAGGAGTTTACAAGAAAGATTTAGTTTGTTTTTGTCACAAAACCGTTCCATGTTATACGACGTGATCCTGTGATTTACCTTACTTTAAAATGAAGATTAGTAATTGTTTTAGTTGTCACACAAGTCTCATGACTGACTCGAAGTTTATTGTTTCGCACCTAAACTTCGGGTACCCATAATTTTCCACACGGGCAGGTAGTAGCTTTGGTTTTGTAGATATTCTATAAAGCGGAATTCTAGATTGAAGTTAAAGCTGTGTCCAGAGCATTTGACAGTCTTCCACTAAATGTAACTATTTCTCCACTGTGTATTGTTTATTTTACGTACTTTGATCGACGCTAGAAAAGCATGATATTTGTAATAAATTCTGCAAGCGTACAGGTGTGTAGCATACAGGTCGAACACAGGGAGGAAAAATTAAAAATTATTATTTATAGAATTTCGTGGGCGAGTTAGACAAATCTTCGAGGTTGGTTTTGAAAGCAAACGAAATTGAAACTGCAATTAAACTGTTATTGAATTGAATCATATCTGAATCTAATCAAATCTATATTCAATCCAATTGACCTAAGGAAGTAGTAAAAAGAACAGAAATTGAAATTGCAGAAATTAAAAATAACAAACAGGAATTAGAATTAGAATTACTGCTGAATCTAATCAGACGGTCAATCACTAATGAAAAGGTGTGCAAAATACAACTAGTACTCTACGAAACCTAATTGTGTAGATGGTACTAGTTGCTATGAAAATTAAAATACAGAAAAATAAAAGAGAACTAGAAACTTTATTAATGGAGAAGAAGAGAAAATAGGATGGTGGCTACAATGATATTACAAGGGTATTTATAGGAGATAACCAAACCCTAACCCTAATTACAAATGGGCCTAGCCATTACATCACTAATTAATTTACAATGAGAATCTCAAATGGGCCTTAGTTAAATCTATTAAATTTTTGGCCTTTCTTCTTTTCCTCTTGGTTCTTTGACAAGCCTCCCTTGATTTGAGATGTGCATGGCCTTTTTATCAATCATTTTCTTGTCCAACAGCAACTAGATGTGGGATCTTCATCTACAATTCTTCAAAATGTAAATATATAGCAATCTGATCTCCATTTCTCTACTTTTCTGGTTGCATGCGGGCTGGGTTGGAATATCTGTAAAAGTAACAAAACAATACCCAAGTAATATTTATTTATATACAAAAGATAAGATATAGGAGCATAAAACAAACACATTTCTATGTTAATCAAATACCCCACACTTATCTTTTACTCGTCCTCGAGTAAAACAAAAAATTAAAAACTAAACTAGATAGGTCACACTTTCGTAGGAAACACGATTGCATTGAGCGTATGCAACAAGCCGTTAAACCTCTAGGTGTCCCTAGTAGGACGAGTGGTGTCTCGTGAGGGTTTTCAGCGGATACTACCCACAAAATCCAAATGTAGTATGCTATGATTCTAATGAAACTACCCGAATGCAATGGACATATGCAAAATAAAAACAAAAATGAAAACAAGACTTGTTTCTGAAGTGGTACAACAAATTAAATTAACAATTTCTAGTCAGTTGATTTTATTTTAGATATCTCAACTTGTCACAAATTTTCAATATAAATCAAGTTTTCAAATGTTAAATTCCAGTTTGGCCAGTTAATTCGGTTGATAACATAGTGCAACCATGAAATAGATTCTTAGTTTGCTTGGCATAGTTTGCAAAGTGGTATTATTATTTTTTCATGTATGGCTAATCAAATCAATAAGGTCAAGAAGTGTTTGGGCATCATCGCTTATTCTTTATTGTATAAAATTTTAAAATTTATGATTAAGTACATACACCTAACTTAGAAGACCAAGGTTTACCGCCCATGCACTGCCTCGCGGACTAACGGAGAGTGGGTAAAGAGCTTGGCGGATTGTGCAGGCCGACTTTGACTTTGTCAACAACGTGTCGGTAATCCTTAGGTGTCCAATTTCATAAAATGAGACCAAGATATTCCAACGCTGACTTTGTCAACAACATGTCGGATAGAGCTTGGCGGGTTTGCACACCAACGCTTGATATACAAGCAATGTTGGATACCCTTGGATTACTATTATTATTGAATTTACAAGCACAAAAGAGAGTTACGCGAATTCAACTTAACACAACTTAGTTTTAAAGATTCGAAAAGACAATATAAGTATTTTAAGTCCTCCACTTATTAAACAAAGACTACAATTTAGAATAGATTTCATGGCCATCACCTAAGAATCTCCCTATGTACCAGTTACACTATTATCCCTCAAAATTCAACTTTTCATTATATTTCATATTCGATCTTAGCTGAGAGAAAAAAATACTATCAACTGATTAACAATCCTTAACTTATTTTGTTGTATCAATCTAAAATGAGTCATGTTTCAAGAAAAAAAAAGGTATGTTACTACGATCTAAAATGCATGAGGGTCCTATTTAAATGGATGAAAATGAAAAGAAAGAAAAAAACGAAAATGAATGAAATGCAGACTCCCCCCACACTTGGACAAAACAGTGTCCACACTGTAGCACGTTTCCTAAATTTGAAAGACAGAACCCAAAGATGGATGAGATGCAAAATTATTTGTAGAATGAAATGAAGTCTAACTATATGTAAGAATGGATCATATGTACAATGATAAATGTGTTTGCGATGTATGCGACGCAAAGAATGTCACCAACCATTTCCCCCACACTTGGTTCTAGCCCGATGAATTATGTTCCCACAATGTCTAGGCATGTTTTCTAATAAGCAAAGGTTTTTGAAAACCATTTCATCTTTATACCTAGATTTATAGTCCAGCAAACAAATGTCCAGGGTCATCCTAACATGAAGTTTTTCAACCAGGCTAGCATTCCTAAAGTAATTCATGTGTTCAACAAATTTATCAGTGTAATTATTCAAAAATTTGTGATCGTATATAAACTCAGTTGCAATCGTGAATTTTAAATTCTGAGTGTTATTCAAGACTATGTGATCACATTTCTCAATTTCATTCATTGAAAACGTATTTTTGACACTGACAACTTCGTGTTCGTTTGAAATTTTCTCAATGTTAAAATTTTTGAACTCGTGCCTTGAATCCACTTCTTCCTCATTTGGCAACTCATCCTCGTACAATCCAAAGAATTCATGTTCGTTAAAATCCTTTTCCAAAATTGAATTGAAAATTTCAACATTTTCATTTTGTTCAATTTCAAAAATTTCAAGTTTCTCGCAGCCCGGAAGAGAAAGATCAAAATCTGAGTTTAAATCTTTTTCCTGAAAAGAGTTGAAGTCCAAATCATTTACTGAATTGTGAACAACTTCATTTAGATGGTTATTCTCAATTTCGAAAGTTGTTATCTGAAAATTTTCACTATCAGTAAAGAATGGATTATCTTCTGATTCATCGCATGTTTGAATTTGATTTTGTTGCTCGAGTTGTTCTTTAAAAGACGTCATTAAACAAAGAAGTTCATCAAACTGTCTATCTTTCTTTTCTACCCTCTCTCTAAGAATGTTAAGATGATATTCTTCAAAATCGTTGATTTGAGAGCTCTCGTTTTGGATTTCTTGATTTCCAAAATTATAGTCCACATCAATTTCATGATCAATATTACTTCCAATGTGGTGGTTGTTTGAATTTTCAGAAGAATGACAGTGATATTGGAAATCATTTTGATTTTGGAAATTAGGTTCATAACCAAAACTGTCGAAATTCGAGGGAAAATTGCAATTTTGGTTATTTTCAAGATGTTGATATGAGCTATAATTTTGAAAATTTTGGTTTTTAACCCCACATTGATGTGGATCAAAACCATATTGAGATTCGGAGCTATTTTGATATGGATGGGGCCCATAATCGAAATTATTGAAATTTGAATTGAAGTCGTCATTTCGATCATAACTTTGAAAATGTTGGTCATTTTGAAAAATTTGAAAATTGTTGACATTTGGCTCGCGAAATTTTGGAAAATTTTGCTTCATGAGTTGTAATTCAAAATCATACTCTTCAAGCGGACGTCTACTTCGACTATTATCCCACAATTCTCTCAAGGATTTTTTTGAATCAGACATTTGAAATGAAATCAAGACAAGACAGAAATTATTCTCAGTTCGAAATAGTATAAAATACTGAGTTGTGCTCTATTAATTAACTGACTCAATTAGAAGGGGGAAGAGGGTCTTATGGCCGTTTACGTATAGTATAAATACTAAGGTATACGACCAATGTTTTACGAGTAGTATGCAACCACTTTTGCTAATAGTTCAATAAATTGAACTACTATATATCCGCGATCCAATTATACGAGACAATCAACTTCACAAAGCACCGCTTTTCAATTATATTATTTTGCAATGTCTATTTTTATTGTTGAAAACGATGAGAATGCGGATTTCAATTATGGAAATTCGTTCCTCACAAATAGATTCAGAAATTTCAATCACAGAATAATAGCAGAATTGAAAAAATTGTACAAGCAAGCCGCTGCCCCTGCAGAAGATTTTTACAAGCGATGTCTAAATATTTTTCGCAGCAGAGCACCTGTAGAGTTCAGAAATTTTTACAGTGGGGCATGGCTGTCCATTCAGAAAAAATGGGTAGCACTTGACAATTCAAACTTCAGCAATCGCTTCACCCCTGTATCTTGATTTAATTGCCTGAGCACCTTTTCTTCTGATGGTCCTGTTCTGTCTGTTCTCTTTTTTTTTAAGAGAGAAAAGAAGACGAACAAAAGAAATTGAACAGAAGCTAACAATTAAAACAACAAGAAAGACTGCAACAAATTGAATTGTGAATGCCGCAGGATTAAGGGAACAAGGCAACTTGGAACAATTCAATGCAATATGGTTCGACAACAATGCAATTGTAATTCAGTCGAACTACTCCCCCTTATTTTTCATAAAACCAAAAACGCAAAATAACAATTCCCCCGGTTTTTTTTGTGTGCGTCTATAAATACCACCACCACACCAACCGTTTCTCCAGGAAACAGAAGAATTGAATCAAACAATAACTCTCGCCGCCCCCTATAGAAAACAAAATACTCACTCTAATAAACCCAGTTAAACGAAAATAGTTTTTCGCTCTTTCTCTCTCACGGTTTACACGCCGGAACTGCTTCTTCTTCTTCTTCTTTTTTATTCATTCGAAATCGATTTGGGTATCCAATTGGGTTTCGATTTCGAGTATGAGTTCGGGTTTGAAACGGAGGATTTGGGGTTCGGTTGTTCAAACTTTTGGTGATTGAACCAAGGCAGAGTGAGGGATCTTCGAATGAGATTTCGATCTAGGGATCTTCGACGGCGCCCCTTTTGATTTGCGATTTTTGATCTGGGAAACTCGGATTTGGAGTTTGGTGAGTTGCGAGTGGAGGTTAGAGTTGCGGAGAAGATGAAGGCTGAGGTTGTTCAGATCGGTGCAAGGTGGGTTCAGAATTGGATTTCAGATCTTGTGATTTTCGGTTTCGGGTTTATGCGATTGGGAAATCGAACAAGGTTTTCTGAACTGATGAAAGAATTGTGTTATATGGTGGAGCGTGTCAGTGTTTGACAGTGGGATGAAGGTGAAAGCGTGAACCTTTGGTAGATGCGTTGGTGAAAGATGGCAACGGGCAGCCTTGATTTGTGGTAGGATGAACTATGGTAGGGTTTGGCTGTGATGATGTTAATGGTTTGTGCGGGATTCACGGCGGTTACAAGGGAGGGCATTGCGTGATTTCAGTATGGTGAACTGAGTATGGGGTGTCGTGGGTTATTGTGTGAACGGTTTGAACAGGAAGAGATGGTGATTTGCGTGGAGTTTGGATATGGGGTATGTGGTGATGGGAGTGTTTGGAAGAACAGGTGGTGGACTGAATTTCGATGAAGGATTGTGGATTTGGACAGTAATGAGTTTTTGGGTAGGGATGGTTGATGACAAGAAGATAGATGGAAATCAGATGAAGATAGGGGCTTTGCAGAGATAGAAAAAAAATTATGGAAAGAAATAAAGAAAAATAGGAATATTTTTTTATTTTTTTTGACTTGAAGAGAAAGAAATGCTATGTACTGAAAGCAGGTAAGGAATCAAAGAAAATTTGGCAAGTTATTTTTTTTTTCTCTTGCTTAGTTCATGACCATATCAATGTAATTGATACACCACATTACTAATCAAGATTTTTTTTCTGTATATACAAATGAACAAAAGGAAAATAAAATAAAATAAAAACTAACACGAATCAGAAATTAAATAAATAATAAAATTTAATCGTTACCTCCCCGACAACGGCGCCAAAAACTTGATCGACGCTAGAAAAGCGTGATATTTGTAATAAATTCTGCAAGCGTACAGGTGTGTAGCATACAGGTCGAACACAGAGAGGAAAAATTAAAAATTATTATTTATAGAATTTCGTGGGTGAATTAGACAAATCTTCGAGATTGGTTTTGAAAGCAAACGAAATTGAAACTGCAATTAAACTGTTATTGAATTGAATCAGATCTGAATCTAATCAAATCTATATTCAATCCAATTGACCTAAGGAAGCAGTAAAAAGAACAGAAATTGAAATTGCAGAAATTAAAAATAACAAATAGGAATTAAAATTAGGATTACCGCTGAATCTAATCAGACGGTCAATCACTAATGAAAAGGTGTGCAAAATACAACTAGTACTCTTCCAAACCTAATTGTGTAGATGGTACTAGTTGCTATGAAAATTAAAATACAGAAAAATAAAAGAGAACTAGAAACTTTATTAATGGAGAAGAAGAGAAAATAGGATGGTGGCTACATGATATTACAAGGGTATTTATAGGAGATAACCAAACCCTAACCCTAATTACAAATGGGCCTAGCCATTACATCACTAGTTAATTTACAATGAGAATCTCAAATGGGCCTTAGTTAAATCTAATAAATTTTTGGCCTTTCTTCTTTTCCTCTTGGTTCTTTGACAAGCCTCCCTTGATTTGAGATGTGCATGGCCTTTTTATCAATCATTTTCTTGTCCAACAGCAACTAGATGTGGGATCTTCATCTACAATTCTTCAAAACGTAAATATATAGCAATCTGATCTCCATTTCTCTACTTTTCTGGTTGCATGCGGGCTGGGTTGGAATATCTGTAAAAGTAACAAAACAATACCTAAGTAATATTTATTTATATACAAAAGATAAGATATAGGAGCATAAAATATACACATTTCTATGTTAATCATACTCTGATGTAACATTGAAATGATGATAAATGAAAAAGTTGTTTTGTTCTGCTCTTATTAGTCGTAATCCCAAGCGATACGTCTTGTTGATCGGTTTAAGTCGATTTAATGATCGATTTTAATCGGGCGGCAGGACGGGTCATCACAAGACTACAAGGCTCTGCAACATTGAGGTAGACTGGTTTAAGTACATTGGGAAGAAAATTTGGTGGAAGGCATGAAAATTTTAAATTTTATATCTTTCCCCTCAAAAAAATTCTCACTAAAAATAGGATTCTATGGTTGTAGTGAGCTTGCTAGATTGGATGATAAATTGATTGTGAGACAAATGCACCAAGCAGGCAGTCACATAGAAATTTTATGCATATTAGGATGTTTTACATACATACAACATCATTGATTACACTCCACGTTAAGACTGAGCTGACTTTAGCGAGTCTGTCATACATAATCACATTGAGTATTATTGTTTTATGGGTGTATAAATAAATAGCTTGGTTGCATAACACGTTCGTTAGGGAGAGTCGTATTTTTCGCCCGTTCTAAAATATTTCAGGATGAAATCTCTTCCAAAGGGGGGAGAATGTAACACCTCGTTAAATACACCTTAACTAGATATAAATATTTAAATTAATAATAATTAATAAAATAATAACAATCTAAAAATATGAATAGTTAATATTTAGGAATTACAATGTTAAAATATTCCTTATATTCATAGAGAGATTCTGACCCATTTTCATATTTATTTATTGAAAAAAGAGTTAGTATGTGACAGATATGTATATAATAAGTCTGAACGGTAAAATAATATATTAAAGACATAGAAAGGAATTAAATAAATACCATTGGCATGAAAAATATGTCATATTCCAATTCATTGTATTGTGTATATATATATACACACTTATAATAGTGGACAACGTTTAAAAGAAACGAAAACAAATCAATGACATTAATCAATAATTATTATAAAATAGAATGTGCACATGAAATAAATTCATTGTATCCATATTCGAAGGAGAGGGTCTACCGCCTCGTCTTTAGTGGGGTCGACTCGTCGGTCGATCGCCCTACTTAGGACGGTGTCAATCGCCCCGAGCTTAGAGATGTGGATGGCGATTATGTTTAGATTTTCTAATTTATAAATGACTTGGATAGTTCGAGGGAACATAGGGTATAATGGAGGGTCAAATGGAAAAGTCTACCATCCTTTTTTTCTTATATAACAAGCCATACAGTGATTTTGCTATATAATAGCTTGTTAACCCCTTCCTTGTACAATAAAGGGAAATTAAAACGATACATGTTTTTGTAAATATAGACTTTCTTTTAAAACAATATGCAGACCTATTCCCTCCACATGAATACCAATCATAAACCAATTGCAATGGTTTTTGAAAAATGAAGCTATTAAAAGACTCAAATCCCATCGCATAATGCAACGCAAATAGGAGGATAAATTTTTACCTTATAATAGCCAAAAATGCTTGATATGTGAAATTCTCTTTTATTATCATTAGCGTATAGTGTAGAAATCATTTTCACAAATAAATGTATCAGTCCTAGCAGACATAGGTACTACGTATAAATACATAGAGTATAATTATAATCGTGAAGTTTCGTATTGGAAGTTGGATTCCATTATTGACCAAAGCAAGGATTTTTCCTTCGTGAAACTGCTAATGAGGTGTCCCAGGACTCAACGCATGGTCCTAAAACTTCAGATCACCTTTATCAGGGTGTCCAGGATAAAAAAACAATTAACCCTTAACCATCACCTTTATAAGGGTGTCTAGGAATCGCGTGCAGGTCATCCTTTCAAATTATGGACTGCAGATACACAATGGTTACGCCTGGATCCCACATGAAACATCTGTACCTTTAAGCCTTCCTCAACTTTGCAGATTTCGCCCTCGACCTAGATTGCAGCAACACAATGGTTACACGTGGTTCCCCAAGGAAACATCTGCCGTCGTAGGCTTTTGTAGCCCTGCGAATTACGCTGACAGTCGAGCTCAACCGATTCTATCATGCTGTTTATTATCCAGCTTCGGTCATTTATGGGTTATGAGGCTTGTTGAAGTCTCATTAATCAAAGTTATGTTATATTAGTCATGCTTTGATCATCATCCACAAAGCTCTTCTTTTCAACAAGAAGATTTGATCTATCTGCCAACAGCACTCAACATGCTACGTTGTCAATACACACATATGGCCAGTTTATATTAATAATATAACATTTGATCTCATACGTCTCAAAGAAGTGTGTTAAGCTAAATTGTAATGTCCCAGAAATTTCGGCAACTGGAAAAAAAAAATTAATTAGAGATTTATCGATGAATAATCAATTTTATATTGATATCGGGGTCAGAAATTTAAAATCGAAAATATTGTTTTGTGTATAAATTGAATTCAATATTTAATTTTTATGGTCGGTTGAGAATCAAATATTTACTGTTGAATATTTGAATTGAATTGGATATTTGAATTAGATTTGGAAATCGAGTGAAAAATATAATTGGTCGAATTTAAAATAAACGTTATCGAAAATATTATTTATTCGAATTATAGATATTACATCTGTAAAATATAAGCCGTATAAATAACCAACTTTTAAAACGACCTGGATTGTAATGAAACGAAATTTATTTGGATACGTATAATTAACTGTTGTTATTGGAGCCAGTCAGAGTTATTTTGGTGGTAGGCGTAATTCAAATATGAATCGACAAATAAATTAAATTTAAAATAATAATGTTGTGTAAATGGTATCGGATTTCGATCGAACAATTTTTTTTTTGTTCAGAATGTGAAAACGTAGCATCACGTCATGTTTCATAACGTTTGGAGTTCGTTTGTGAAAAAAGAAAAGAAAACGTTTAACGTAATTCATGGTAGAATTAAATTAAATAGGGTTCGATTAAATTTTTGGAAACCAGACTATTAACTCTTTCACCCCTAAGTATTTCACCATACACTAGAAAAAAAATCTGCAAACGACCTTCCTTGGATTTTCTCATGCAGACCTATCGCCCTACCCTATGACCAACGATGTAACTTCGAGCTTATATTCACTTTCCTTCTATAAATCACGCCCTTTCCCCCATTTCTTCAACGAGGAAAAAAAAGTTCAGTCTTCCCCAAATCAATTAAAAATGGCCACCACCCCTTTTAGATATAATCCGCCATCATTTCCTCCCTTTTTACCACTGGAATCTGCTCCTCTTCAACATTCGTCTTGAACCCGACTTCACAAATCAATGGCCACCCTCACCTTATCGTTTCCCTAAATTAATTAATTCGCAGCTCCTTCTTCTGATTTGGCAGCAGTGCCTCCTTTTCCAAGTCCGAATCTTGCTGCCGCCTTGGTTGCTGCGAAGCTCGGAAATGGCCAGCAAATGGTATACCCACTTTTTCCCTTTCGCTCCTTCTTCTGATTTGGCAGCAGTGCCTCCTTTTCCAAGTCCGAATCTTGCTGCCGCCTTGGTTGCTGCGAAGCTCGGAAATGGCCAGCAAATGGTATACCCACTTTTTCCCTTTCGGTCACCCTTCACTGCTAGACTATTTAAGGTAAGTTTACTTTACAAATGGCTTCATTTCAAATATATTAGCACCATCAAAATTCCGAGTAAAAAATAGGAACGGGTTTGATTTTGTGGTTGACTGTGTCTAAATCATTTGCTCACCGTGTGGTACCTATATGATCATTTTCCTCTGTCATGCGCTTTTAAGATATATCCCATGTTTGATATGAAGAGCACGGTCTCTTGTATCCATATACTTTAGTTTAGAGTAAGCTACTTAGATGTCTATTCCCCTTTTGATTCATTTGTGGTTCATTGGGATGGTAATTGAACATACATTTTGTTAAATTTTTAATGCTATTATCGTTTTGTTTCATCCCACATGGTTTAAGCAATTGATTTCAAGTAGCAGCCATGAAAATTTGTTATAGCAATGGACATGCTGTTGTCCACTATCATTTGTAACATACTGTCCTTAGTTATTTTGCATTTCACGTTTTTGTCCCCTTGTGTCATTTTATTAATGCATATGAAACAAATGTTTTGGAAGTACTGATCACGTTATTTTTGGGATTGGATTTTGGGTTTTAAAATGCTGATTTAAATTTGGTTCCATGACTACCGTAGTCCGTACCCCATTGCAATATAAATATAACTTAAGAGTCACATAAGAGCATTGAAGTCATTGGCAGGGTAAATGTGTGTTTGACTTAGCAGAAAATAAAAATGAAGAGTCAGTTAACATGGATTAAGGGTAAGGATTTGATAAAAGTTGATTACGGAGCAAATTAGTATATTTTTCTAAAACTGATAAAATGGTACAGTTTAAACCATGTTTACAGTGCTTAAACTAAGAATTGCGGTGCTTAAACTAAGTGCCTGGTTACAGTTTAAACCATGATAAAATGGTATAGTTTAAACCATGATAAAATGGTACAGTTTAAACCATGTTTCCCTGATCATCACTGAGTGGAATAACATAGTTTTAGGAACATGTTATAGTGGTGATCAAAATAATACAGTAAAATCTTATGAGACCCGGATCAAGTAAAATAATACTAACAAAAACTATATTGGATTTTTTTTTTCCATTCCTTTATTCATTGAAGGGGCGAATTAAACTGGTAGTATTCGCTGCACTTTAGGGATTTTGCGTATGGTGGGATTGTGTTGTGCCATTGTTCCATTTATACATATATTGAACTGGGTATTTTAACATTTTTCTACTTTGATACTCAGCATGTCAACGACATTTCATACTTTACGACTGTGTGTATACACATGACAGCACGTGTGAGTATATATATGTCGTATATATACATACTCAGGAATTGTTCCATACTCAGCTGTTCAAATGAGTTATTAACCTGCATACCGCACCACATGTTCCTGTATATGTGTACACATATGTGTGTGTATACATGTAAGGAATATTGTGCAATTTTGATTATATTACTACACGGTCACTTTCGGAACATCGCCATTTTTGCATAGATTTTTTTGAATCATTAAAACATGAAAGTGTGTATTTACCTCTTGCTTGAAGTATTTATAGTAACCAAGTATTAAATCTGCTCTGCTATTTTCAACGCGTACACTAGTACATTGTATAATTGCTCATCTGATCTTGGACATTCCATGCATAATCCGATCTCGATTCATAATTTTGGGTCTTACATTGTGCTTCAGTTCATAGTTTGGCCTTACATTGTGTGGGTGTGTCTGTTACTATTTTGAAGTTGCTCGCTAATATAATCTCCATTTCATGTGTCCCTTATCTGTTGTGCTGCCATAACTGCAAATGTGTTACACGTGTTTTGGGAAATCTGTGTATATGTCTTTTTGCCTCATTTGCCAAAGTGCTAGACCTAAATAGACACATACTGTCTCATATCCGTATATTTCTCCTTTGGACTATGTGCAGAAATCTGTTCTAACCATGGATGCCTGTAACCAAACTACATATTGTCATATGTTGACATTGTTATCAGGACCGGGCCGTAAGTTAAACCGTAATGGCTAAGGGTTCAAGGTTTAAATGGTCGGACCGGTCGAACCGTCAAAACCGTGTATCACTTTTTCACATTCTCTACATCTTTTTACCGTTGTAAAACAAAAGAAATTGGGGCTAAAGCAAAAAATTTAGTTAAAGTGGTGCTAAACAGTAAAAACAATGGATAAATAAAAATATGTTGGAGGTTTTTAATGCAAACTTTCAGCTCCAAAAAGCTTTCGTCTTCCCTCCTCCTTCCACGAACGATGTTTTCAGCAATTTAACCCTAGTTATTCAAATCAACACACAAATCATCTAAAATTACTGCAAATAACAGCAGCTTTGAAGTGTTTCACACGGTTATGTCGAAGCCGAATATAAGTTACGGTTCCACTGACCTCCGGGCCGCCATGACCAACGGTCGGCGGTTTTGACGGTCCGACCGGCGGCCCGGTCCGGTCTTGATAACAATGTATGTTGACCAATGGTTTGTTATGTATTGGCAAATGCGTGGGTTCAGGTTATAATTTCTGGAATATAATGAGTTTGTCCATATTATTCTTTACTGTTAAATTTTCATGCCCATATTATCAAGCATTCTCTATTATAAGTAAAGACCCTGTTATGCATGCTTTGTCGTATTGCCTTGCTACATATATAAATAGCTGCATGTGAAATTAAGATATTATTTGACTATGAAATGCGCCTTCCTTTGTTAATGTACATGCTAGTGTTTTACTCAGGATATTTTGACTCATTGTGCGATATATATTCACCATCTAGCATTTGACATGGATTGATATACCCGAACATTTGATAAATTGTGAAGTTTATTAAGTATATTCCAGTGTTATTCAAAGTCAACTTTCTTGAAATAAGCTTAAACCTGACCCGAGTTTTTGTTTTGCTCGGGTCGGGGCCAGACCCGAGCATTACAGATTGAAAGATTTCAGCTTAGGATTCGAATACTGACAAAGCTGAGGATTCCAAAGATGCGTACTCTGAAGATTTCAAACCAGTAACTATTTTTATTCAATTGTATACTAAATTTCGATGTATATAAAAAATGTTGTATCAAAATTCTAATTTATAAATAAAAGATTTATTCTGCTGTTCATTTATTCTGTTTTTTCTGTGTTGATTCTGTTATTAAACTCTATAAACTAAATAACGATCCATCGATTTGGACGTTTTAAGTTGGTTTAATCACTATTTGAAGCGGTCAAAAAGGCGGGACGTTACATAAATTCTCTGCCATCACAGATATATCATCAACAACAACTAATAAGTTATGTTATGAAATACAACGTCAGACACACATCCATTACAAGTTCGTTTTGGTACTGAACGAAACCCGAAGGCACCTTATTCATCGTCCAGTAAAGGAGAGAGGCCCTTGCATATCTGGTCGATCTCAAGTACGTATGGACGACCACCACTTATAACCTCATCTTGGTTGTACATCCCAATCGAGACATCAGTAATAATCCAAACGATGTGAAGATCTCCGGTCTTCAACACCGTCTTCAAGTATCTTCAATACTTGTCTTATTACTTATTCAGAATGGGTCGGAACCCAGTCTTTCAGAAATAACCATCGCATCTTTAAAATCAAGAGTTATATAAACATATATAATTCTATTTTTGGAATATTCATTTCACCCAAATCATCTTTTACATTGGGAATTACTCCCTTAAATCTTATCAAAGATTTACTTCATTTAAACTTCTTGTTTAAATCTTTCCTTGGAAATCATTTCAAAAGATTACATAATCTCTTTTCACGGACTTAACTCAAATCAAGGTTTATAAGCCTTATTGCGAATATCGAACCTTACAAAAGATAATCCCTCATATCGTAATCCAATTCCCATCCTATTCATCCTATGGAGCAAATCTACCACCCCTCGTGTTTCAGTAAGTTTAATTACCTTCTTTTATTTCTAATCTAATTAAGATTCATTAAAACTCTAACTTAGTTTTAATCTCCATCTAATTCGTTCAAATCTTTGTTGAAAGATCTATTAAAACTTTAACATAGTTTTAATTTCCATTTTATCAAATTAAATCTTTATTCAAAGAATTATTAACACTCAAATTTGAGAAATCATCTTCCTTTTAACTGGGTTAAAGAACAAATGTTATTTAAAACATCATTCACGATAAACCTAAAATCAAATTTCCATTCAATTCCTATTAAATTTATTAATTGGAAAACTTCACTTTGGAAGACTTCATTAATCTTAATTAAAAGATTTTTTCCATAAACTTCATTTTCAACTAGGTTTAAGAACAGTGTTATTGAAGACACCATTCACGAAAAACCCCAAACCAATTGATATCAAATATAAGGCTCTAAATAGAAATCATATCAACTTATATTCAATATCAAATTCTGAAATCAAGATATCTATATTTTCCAGATTTCTCAAACAGTATCCGTATAATTACGGAATCCAATATCGAAATATCTGAAGCTCATTTCCATTCAAATCCAATATTCATACATTGGAAAAACTAAACTTAGTTACGTATTTATTAACTTCAAACTGTTTCAAAAACTTTTGTCAAAATAGCTAATTTTTCACAAAATAACTTTATATAATCCAAAACTAAATATATTTAGTCCAACTCACTTTTAAATTATTTATTATGATTTATCGTAATTTTTTCTTTTTTTAATAATTTAAAAATAACTCAATTCATAAAAAACCAATTTCAGGTCATTTACGGCATTAACGTTGTTTTTATTCAAATTTGATTTGAATTTATCTCAAAATCCAACATCGGATCTCCCGGTATATCAATTTGAAGTTAATGGTCGAAATTCACAAATGATCGTTACGCGACTCGTCCTATTCAAACCATTTTATTATTTATAATAAAATTCCTTGATTTAATCCAAACGTATTTTATAAAACGTTTATAATCTCGTTTAAAAAACGATTTCAATCTCCAATTCAATTTTAAATCAAAATTGAATATTCAATAATATTAAAATAATAATATTTTTCAAAACATAATATTTTGAAATCCTAACTTTTCTGACATCCATTATAAAAATAAATAAGATTAATGGAAAAATCCATTCGAGTTAAAAACATCGTATATATACCTAACTCGAATTCACAATTTACTATTCAAAATCCAATTTGAATTAAAACAAGTCGTTTTTAATCCAAATCTTCTTCAAATCCATTGCAATCTTTTCAATAGTTGTTTGAAATTATATTAACTTCATTTACAAATCAGTTTGGATTTATAAAATCCAATTTTAATTTGCTTGTCAAATTTTACTTAAATGAATATACAATTCATTTAAAATCTCAATAGATTGAAATTCAATCAAATTTCCAAATTTCATAATCCTGGTATAAATTTTTGTGTCAATAATATAAACACATTCATATCAGCTAACATCCATCAACCAATAATTATAATATAAGTGTTTCCATCGACAACGCTTGTATTCATAGTTAATAATAATAGAATAACTGTAAAATCATCCATCAACCACGAAGCAAACATTGCAATCACAGGCAATTGATACATATTTAGATATGTTTATAATAACCATAAAAACCAGTTGAGGGAATACATTGGTCGTTTATCGTTAAATAACGATAAACGTTGATTGATTTGAATCAGGTGTTTTATCTCGCCAAAAAATGCAACGAGCTCCAAATCTCTCCAAATCAGTTTCTTTGCGTAGCCTTCGTCCGTGCGATTGTTTCGTCAGATTCTGATGATGTATGCAAAAGATATGATTTTTATAAGTTTGTACAAAAATAATGGTCATTAACTTAATAATTAAATAATTAATTACCTACTTAATCTAATTCTCCCCCTTAATACTTCTCCCACACTACTAGGTAACGAACCCGACCTCTCCTCCCATGGTCGAATCTTAAAACTCCATTATCTCCTTTTATGCTTCCTAAAAGTTCAAACTAAAATACCCATAATTCATCTATTCAAATCCACTTCAATTACCTACCAAATTCACAAAACTCGGTCCTCTCAACACAAACCCGAACTCATGTCGTCCCCACGCCACACAGAGAAAACAACGACCTCTTTTATACTGACTCCACCAAAAACTTTCCTGCATATGATAATCTTCATCAGCATCCCAAAAACAATAATTATAACATGAATCGATGCTTAAATCCCTAGAAATCTCTAACCCTAGGCTGTAAGAACCCGTGCTGACTCTAGACCCGTGACAAAATTTGTATTCGAACTGCTAGAAAAGTAAATAGGCATGAAGTACTGCTTACAACAAGATCAAAGGAGTTTGTTTGAGGATTTTTGGGTTTTTATTTTATTTGTTTTGGATTTTTGAAGATAAGAAATTATACAAGAGGGTTACGGTGCATTTCTGAAGTTGGCCAAAGAGATGTAAAGTTAGGGTTTAGGTTAGGATGTTATATAGAGTAGGATAAATATATATTTTATTGATTATTGTATTGGATTTTATTCAATCGTTATCTTCATTAATCGTTTAAAAATCCGTATGATCACAAACGAATCCCGTTTTCGAAGAAAACAGAAAGACAACAATAGTTTGACATTATGGACCCAAAGAAACTTGTGCGTATTTCTAAAGTCAAATCATTGATCAGTTCATATTTAAATTCCCACGGTCACATACTAACTCCGATTGGCGCGAAATTTGAAATCCAACAATAATTTAACGTTTTGGATCTGATAGAATAAGTTTCATCGAAAACGGAGGTCGTTTGAAAAAAGTCTATTTTTAAGGCCTAAATAAAACCAATAAAATATAAATAAATTCAAAAATAGTTCAATTTAATAAGAATAAATTGTATTTTTGTACATATCCTAATAGAATATCATATAGCTCCAAAATAAACATACTTGGGTTTATAACTCAATGTTTTCAAAATCTAGGTTAAATCGATATCCATTTTTATAATAAATCTTTTATTTTATTTAGTAAATCATTATAATTTGCAAACAATTCCATAACGACTATTTGAAAATTGGATTTGGACGTAACTTACAATTTATAACACAAAATCTTGATTTTTCATTATCGTTAGAAAGATATAATTAAATAGATTCTAATGTTTCTTGTTTTAACGAATTAGGCTTACATTGAATTTTGTTCACTCATTTAAAGTTCAAAACTAAATATTTCGAACTACTGCGACGTTACGAGTTCGTTTTATAATTAATATAAACTTATACATTCAAACTTCATTTTAAATAAATTCTAAGTCGTTAATCCTCAAAATAAATCGTTTTAAAATTAAAAACCCATTAAATATTTCTTAATAAATTTTGGGTTGTTACAAGTCTCATGCTCCACAGTATCCATGGTGGTACGAAACACTAAATGTTTCGTTTGAGTCCTCATTTTTCTGATTAGGCCTTAGCAAATTTTTTTATAGTGTGTTGGATTCTTATCAAATATAAAAGTATAAAAACGTCATAGACTTCTATTAACAACCTCTCTTATTTTGTTGATATAGGGAAAGCTCAAAATATAATGTCAACTTTCCAACCTTCACAAACTGGCTAATCGAATTAGACTTTTTCCAAAGTCACAAATTTGGTTTTGAGCAGAAGTTTATCAATTGTTGTCCCATCCACACTTTAGTGATTTGTGTGGTCTCCTTAAAATATTTTAAGAGCATCCACCCATTACCAAGAAGGTAACTATATTAATCCTCTAAAGATAAATATTATTCCTACTGTCCACAATTTATGAGAAGATCCAATAAGTTTCCTAAACGTTTTTTTTAAATTAAACTAATTTATGTTCTAGTCCATACTAAACACTAGGATAATCTTTCTATATTTTGATTTGTTGATATATAAATCTCATTAAAGTTCTTTTTCTATAGTTTTCATAAATTTAACCAATCAATAATAAAAAAATATCAATATATTAAAATTACAACGGATGGGTTGTCTTTTATTTGGAACATATAGTATAAACTACGTACAAATACGTTAATTTACACATCTCTTCCTTTATATCTTGTGCATATTCCTTGTAATTTCGAATATAGTATTTTTGAAAGAAAAAAAAGACGGTAGGACTAATTTATAAAAATTAAACAAATGTACTTAAACAAACCAAAGAACATTTGTATTCAAACAAAAAAGGGAAATTTACGCAAATCTAATATTTTGCCTGTTTCTTAATCCCAAGTATTGAATTCTTACTCTTAAGGATGAAATTCTAGAAGCTAAACTTCCTCTTCATTCAGTATTTTGAAACTTTGAGATCAAGACATTTCCTCGTTATGGGCTGCAAATCTGATTTCCTTGTTAACTTCTAATTTCCATATGTGGTTAACTACTAGTTAAGTGGCCCACAGAAATTTTCTTACTTACAATTAAAATTTACTTAGTGGTTTTGAATCCTAATCAACATAGGCATAAGTAGTGATGTATTACTTTCACCATCTCATACTATTATCCAATCACCACGGAAGAACGCTAGTGCTTATAACCTCAAAACTTAAGGAAAGAAAATTTTACTATGAATTATTACTTACGATCCAGTGGTATAAACAGTATTGAAATGTTAATCCTTTGTTCCAAACTTAACATATCATTCCATTACTATTTATCTTTCTCAATTTTTCATTTTTGTTTATATCATTCCATTACTATTTATCTTTCTCGATTTTTCATTTTTGTTTTTCTCATAGATGGGGTCCATCCATATTCCTAGTTGATATATCCATAATAGTCTAATTTGGACCATTTGACAAATCATTATTATTTAGTTTCTTTAACCTCTTGAAAATATATCAATTTACCCAAATTTAATTCATTTTCAGTCGGTCCCCATAGATTCCTTTTTTTCTTTTATTAAGTACAAATTCATTGCCCACTAATTTATAATTAATATATATGAATTATAAATTAGAAAATCCTAAAATTTGTAAATTATGCAATACCTATATATGTATATTATTAAGGGCATTGTTATTGACACTCCAAATATTGTTAATGGAGGATCAAATTTAATTTTTTTTTTAAAAATGGTAGGGGGAGAACCCATGAGGGAAGTAGCCCCTTAACAAATAAAGATAATTTTACATTATTACCTACTTAGGCTTAATTTCACTCTTCTATTCATTAGTCTAATTTTCAATGGTTAATCAATACCATTAGTTGTGGAGAAATCAAACCCTAACCAAAAAACATGATCGAAAAAGAAAACAATATGATATTGATGTTGGAGAGTGAGCGTTATATTGGAGTTGATCAGAGTGATGAGACGGTAAGATCTAATTTTAGTTTATTAATTTCAGTTTATTAAATCATAAGCATATGATATCAACTATTCCTTAACGTTATTTGCAGTAAAATGATTTAGGGTTTTTTGATTTAAAGGTTTGATGATTTTTCGGTGCGTAAGTTTTTAAAAGCAAGGGTAAATGTGTAAGAAGTTAAAAAAATTAGCTACCTACATTGATCCTCCCTTAACATTTTAAAAAAAGTGGAGTATCCTTAAAATTCAACCTCCCCTTAACATAAATTGGAGTGTCAATAACAAACCTCATTATTAATCGCTAGATACAGTTGTAAACATACTTATTTCTAAACTAAACTATCTAAGGCAACATAGTTTACAACCAAACATCGGTTCTAGATATCCTTACTTCTACATTGACTTTAAAAATATAGATCTACGGGATTGATACAAAAAAAATCAGATTAGGTTGTACAACTTATTCTTTTCTAATCCTAAAACCTAACTTTAACTTACATGTTTGATACTCTTATTTATTCCAAGATTACTTCTTTTGTAAATATACGGTTTTGGCAATTGCACAAAAGAAATACATTCACATGCCATTTTTATTATTATTATTTTCATTATTATATATTCAAACAACTAAAATTTACCAAATTCATAAATGAGAATTTTAATGTCTCGTTAAAATCTGAAGTATTAAATTTTTATTTTTCCTTAAAGAAATGTAACTCTTTTATAGAGAGCTTAATGTTTCTTGCTTCCTTAATGTGGTAACATATATCCTTTTAAACAAAACATTTTTTTAATAAAAATTCATTTATTTCTTACAAAAGGTTCATTGATGAACAATAAATACCTCTTTTTAAATTTACAAAGTTTTGGAAGCATTTGTCAAGCGTTCATAATTTATAAATTAAAAATGAAATAACTTCTAGCTTTTAATGCCTCTTAAAAATTGACAATTGTTTTAAGGATTAACAAAATAAATAGCTATTTTATTTTGAAAACAAACTTTTCTGTTTTCTTTCTTTTCAATTAAACTTCAATTCTATGGTCACAACTACAACGTAGTCTTGAAAGAAATAATCATTTTAAATTCAATTATTTCATGTGAAACTTAGCACAGAAAATATGGCTAAAACAAGAGAGGTTAAAACCTTTTAATTCATTTAAATTTCAAAGTTGTTACATGCAGTGGAGGCCCAATAGAGTGAGTTGCCCCAGTCCAAAAAAAAGTCGATTTCGCCTAACTTTTAGAACAAAAAATTTAATGTGATGTCAAAGACATCTTGATTTACACATAATAACATTAGGATTGATAAGTGCAAATTCTTGTATGGTTGACGTCAAGTATGACTGTGATGCTAAGGACACTGAGATTTGCACTTACTAATATAGTAAGTGCAAATCAATGTGTCATTAACACTACTCAAAATTTAAATTAGCTAATAGAGAAAAATTTCCCTCGAGTTTCACATTATCATATTATAACAAAACCTACAAATATGTGTATCTCACATTATATTTTTTATTATTAACAAGTGTTTGTTCTTGAAAAATAAATCGTAATGACAAATTCTAATATTTAAGGGAAGTTTTCATGAATTTTCTCATCACACAAATTTTTCTTAAAACACAATTTGTCTCAAGTCCCTAATAAGTTTCAAAATTACACTCACATTCCTCTCTTAAATTTTTATAAATTAGGTCCCTATTTTTCGTAAATCATAAAAAAAAAATCACATAAATTCATAATTAAATACAACAACTAAACATCATCAAATTCATCCGCTAAAACTAGCCAAAAAAAAACTCAAAACCCAAAATAACAAAAAAAAAAAAAAAAAAACAGCGAATCACCAGTATTATGCATCAAACGATGCACTTATTTGTAATAGTTGCATACATTTCTGCATATATTTGAGTTATGCATCAAACTGCAGTGTAAATGCAGGAATGTGCACTAATACTATAATAAATGCATCATTTGATGCAGTAATTCAATCCTGGCCTGTTTTTCAAGCATACACAGTTTTTAAACATTGTTTCAAACATTTCTACATTTGTAAGTAATAAATGCATACATTTCTGCACATATTCATAAGTCTTTATCCGTTTTAACTTTGTTGCATGCATTTCTGCACTTATACGGAATAAACGCATACATTTCTGCAACAATTTGTAGCCCATGCAGATTAGTTCATCTTTATATGCATACATCTTTGTAACACCCCGCATTTTATGACAATTTAATAATTAAATAATGCATATATATGCATAGATATAAATGTATATATGAAGAATAAAATAAAGATAATGCAAATAAAAATGTAATGCATACATTAAAAGAAAGAAGAGATTGGTTGCATGCGGTGTAAATATGTTGCATGCACTGATTATGCATTAATAATAAAAGAAAAAGATTCATGCAATGGTTTAAATGAAATATTGTAACAAACATGAAAAAGAGAAGTAAAAAGAGAACAATAACTACCATTGTTCTAAGTCATGTTAACAATAGCCTTAGTAGTCCAGTTAGTGAGAACATGTGGCTTGCATACAAGAAGTACATAGTTCAATCCCCGCTGCCGTCATATTTTTGTTTTAAGCAAACGGCTAAAATAACACATATCATGAGAGAAAATATGTATAAACGCATATATAAGGAAAAATATACATATAAGGAAGTAAAGAAAATATGTATATATATATATATATATACGTATATATATATGCATATATATATATATATATATATATATCTACAAGAGAAAAATTCAAAACAAGGCTGCAATCACAGAAATATGGCAAGAATCAAACAACGGTGCAACACCGTTTGAATTTTGAAAACGAAACGAAAGTTGTGCGTATATATACGCGTAAAATGGTCATTAGAAGATTTGCATATGTATAAGAAAATTACATATTAATATAACAATTAAATAAATCCCAGAAATACAAACATTCGAAAATCTAATTTCTGCGCCAAAACAACTCGTGGGATCCATAAGGGGGTTGACACCCCTGTAGGGGTGTCCACACCGGGGTCGACACCCCCCAGATCCAGCCAGATTCATCGATGAATCTGGATTATTTTCTTAACTATGTTCAATGCTGACTCAGCGTTGCGTGTGCAATAAGATCCTGAACGCCTATGAATAGTCTAGCAGAGCCTAGCCTAAATCACATTCTCTGAGACAACGTCTAAGCTCTGCCATTCTTCCTCCTCCTCAAATCTCTTCAGATAAATAAAATAATTAGTTTAGGAAAATTCTGAATTAAGATCTGGAGGAAAAGAATGAATCTTAATAAGGTGTTAAGAATCATATGCGAAGTAAGGTAAATTCTTAGATCTGGTCTATTCAATTTTCTTCCTCTTTCTTCTCTTTTTTTTAGTAAAAATTGTGGATCAATGGTTGTTAGGTTCTAAATCCAGTTAGGGGAAACCATGGAATGTTGGATCTGGACCAGGTTCAGGAATTGGAAAGCAATTTAGGTGAGTGGATTTAAGTTATATCATTTTTTATAATAATATATTATCATTTAACATTCCCCGTTATTATGCAATGTAAAGTGATGAAATGCTAATATGACATGTTGAGATATTAATATGTTAAAATATTAATATGTTAGAAATTCATATGTTGAAATATAAACTTGTTAATACATGTGTAATGATTACTGTTGTAATTACATGAGTCACTTGTGGCATATTATATACTTGAATTATTAGCTGAAGAGTTGATAAAATGACACGTTAAATTGTTAGATTTGAACAGTTACATGATTAAATGAATACATGTTCAATTAGAATAATTACATGATTTGACGATCACATGTTATTTTGAGATGAAATTAATTAGATGTTAGGAAGAACATATGATATAAAATAGACATAATATGATAACATGCAAAATAGGTTGCAGTAAAAATATGGAAAGAATAATATGCCTAAATTTACAGTAAATAGAAAACTGTAATGCACCTAGACACGAGGTTAAATTCAACTTGTGGTAGAAGTCTGCCCGGAACCGCCCGGCTAATCCAGCGTCCACAAGTTGTTAGTTTAATGTGAGAGGTCTAGTGCGTAAATAAACATGTAACGGTGCTAAGACACGAAGTTAAGCCAACTTGTGGAAGAAGTCTGCCCGGCAAATCCAGCATTCATATGTGGTAGGCTTAATGTGAGAGGTGTAGTACATAAGCATATATATATATATATGTATATATATATATAAGTATACATAAAAGGATAGAATTAAATGGCAATAACTGTAATTAATGGAAATGAATGAAAGATAATTACAACGGTAAAAGAAATGGAATGAACGGGGAATAATAATAACCTATTGTAAATAAATTACATTAATGAGAATGTTATATAATAGGTAGGCTTGTCCTAGGGACAAGCGGGGATTATAACTTATGTTATAATAAACAATAAAGAAATTGGAATAACCTATGAAATAAGATAAGTTGTACTTAATTGTAAATTAAGTTATATATGATAACGGGAATCTGAAATATGCGGATAAGGACAACATAGGTTATATTTATGAAAAGGGAACTTATTAGTAAACCTTAGTAAAGAGAACTAAGTTAATAAGTGAACAACGATAAGTTGTAGTGACAATATAAGATGGAATTATAATTAAATAAGAAAGAATGAGGCAAACTTATGAAATGAAATAAGTTGTATTTAATCATAAATAATGACTGACGTGTTAAGCAGAAACATGTGAATTAAGATGTACTTAATTACATATTAAGTAGAACATGTTATGGTAACTGTGAAATCCAACAAGAATATAAAGGGGCTGTGGATTACTGTAATAACCCGAAAATCTGAGCCAGTTTAAAATTTTTATTTTGGCAATATTAGCGAGTTTTGACTATTTAAAATGAATTATTTTAAATAATATCGACGAGAAATTTAATTTGAATATAATTCGAACGTATATATTATATACGTCGTCGTTAGAATATAAATAATTATATATAATTATAAATAGAATTGAAAATGGCGCGGTAGTTCGATAATTCGATTTCAAACTTCAATTGAATGTACCGGGTGCAAAACAATCCGGATCTTAGTGAAACCAAAAATAATAGGATCTAATTGACAATATCTTTCCAACGAATCCGAAAAATCAAAAGTTCGTAGTGGGAATCAAAAGATATGTCCAGTTGAAAATTCTGAATAGTCGCTATGGAATTCAGGCCCTTAAAAATGGACATTTTGCAAATGACCTCGGATTTCGACGAAACCAGTTTTGTTGGGTCCGTGATGTCAAGTTATTGCTAGATTCCAAATTTCATAATTTTCTGAATCAATATGTGAGCGTGGCAAAGGAAAACGCGTTTGACCAGTTTCAGTTGATTTTAATCGACTGGAAAATGGCCATTTTTCAAACGGTCTCAGAATGAGACGAAACTAGTTTTGTTAGGACCGTATCGTCAATACGAAGCTAGAAAATATTTTTCTGCAATTTATAGAGTTCGTATGCGACCCCGGTAATTTGAAATGTACGTCTAAAATTCAATATAATGATTTAAAGGGAAATTCAACGGAACTGATCGAAACGATCAAATCAGAGTGCGATACATATCCCATTGGGTTCGGAATGGGGGTGTAACGCTATGGGCGACAGGCGGTGGACCTCGTTTAGAGGTCGTATGTGAAAGTCAACTTTTTAATTAAATAATAATAAAAAAAAATATTTTTCTCCCCTTAACTACCAGCCCCCCCCCCCCCCCCCCCGATAATTTCAATTCACTTTTTAAAAAGAAAAAAAAAACTCGATGACGAATCGCGCCACCACAGCCCCGACGCCGCCGGGCCCACCCTCCTCCGTCGCAACCGCCACCATCCCCTTCCTCTGCTTCTCCGTCTCTCCTTCACCATCTCGAGACCACGCTCGCGCCAGATTCGCTCAGCCCAACCCAAAACTGAACCCCGCTTCAACCCAGTACCGAAACCCTAGCTGAAGCCGCCACAGCTCCAAGCCCGCCCTCCGCCGCCAGTCGCTACCGTGGGCCCCCCCCCTTCCGCGCTGCTGATCTGAAGCGACCCCCCCCCTGATCCAGAAACGATGTTGAACCCCTTCCTGCCGAGATAAATGTAAGTTTTTTTTTAATAACTTTATATATTTGTATATATAAATGTGATAAGTAGAATAGATAAGTTGAATAGGAAAAATGCGATTTTTAAACTATAAAAGTTTCGATTTTTAAACTATAAAAGTTTCGATTTTTAAACTATAAAAGTTTCGATTTTTAAACTATAAAAGTTTCGATTTTTAAACTATAAAAGATTCGATTTTTAAACTAATAAAAATGTGATTTTTATATATTGAGCTTCGAAATAAAATATGATTTTTATATATGGAATAGCGAAGTAAAAATTCGATTTTTACATATGTAGTGACTACGGGCGACGAAGATTCGAAAAAGACGAAGATTTCTATCAAAGAAGTGTCAAGATGTTTGGATAGCTTTCGGTGAGAATTTCTCACCTTTCAATTTATTTTCTAGTTATATATATATATATACTAGGATGCAGACGGTGCTTAGTAGCACCCGACACAATCGTCCACAGACCATGGACTTGTTTGTTTGGTTGCATAGATTAGTTATATGATTTGATTTGAATTTGGTTGTTTGGTGATTTTGATTGATGTGTGAATGGCGTGGGACTTCACTAGACCGGGGATAAGGCTAGGCCTTGTCCCATTTATAGTATCGTGCCGTTATGCCGCCGAAATTTTCTAAAATATGTTAGAAAATAAAAATATCATTTTATTGTGTAAATGAATTGAATAGAAATTCATAGGTTGAAATAAAATGTTTTATCGTTAAAAATATAATTTTAACGTGAAGTGAATAAAATAAAATATTCATTTATAAACCGGACGGTTTGTTTATGTACACCTATTTGAATGATATTGATTGGGACGATAAATTTTACACATCGCCCAACAGCACAAATAAAATATGTGTTTGATTGTTTGAAACCCCACACGGGTGTTGGGATGAAATTTGAAGTTCACTCATCCTGATTGATTAAATATGTCGATCGATTGATTGACAGGCTGTTATAAGCGTTGAATATCTATATTTGATGCTTATACAGTGTAGTGCACTTTGGTTGATGGTTGATTATTTTCAATGCTATTATATACATGTGTTGTATGAAAATCCATATAATTAATTTTATATGGTAATTGATTGGGCCTCATTCCAGTTTTGAAAAAGAAATATTTGAAAAAGAAATATTTGAAAAAGAAATATTTGAAATAGAATATTTGAAAATAAAGGAATATATGAAGCCGTGTTGATTAGATTGACGCTATTTTGACGTGAACGATATTTATATCGATTTTAAAACGATTTCGAAACGAATTGAATTGAAAACGATTTCGAAATGAATTAAATTGAAAACGATTTCGAAATGAATTGAATTGAAAACGATTTCGAAATGAATTGAATTGAAAACGATTTCGAAATGAATTGAATTGAAAACGAATTCAAATTGAATTGAAAGTGAATTGAAATGAATTCAAATTGAATTGAAATTTGAATTGAATAGAAATGAACTTTGAAACGAATTTATAAAGAAGAATTCAATTTTGCTTTGAATTGAAATGGAAGTTGAAATTGCTTTTGAAACTATTTATATAGTTTGTTTTAAATAGAAATCGACGAAGTATATATTATATATATTATATATATAATATAATGGCCTGAATAGAACGCGCCGCGCCGCGGCAGTTCGCGAATTTCGACCATTGATTTCAAATGGACATTACGGGAGATCCGACCGTCGGATTCTCCTAAAATCGGAACCGTTGGGTTCGTATCGAAAAGAGCTTTCTAGCGAATGTTAGAAATTTGAAATCTAACGGTTGGATTTGGAATTATGTCCAAATCAAATTTGAAAAAGGTCGCTGTAAGTGCAGTTCGATGGCCATTGTTGGAAATCGACTGTACGGGCCTTGATAAAATTATTAAAAATAGTAATAATTTGTGTAAAATCATAAGAAATGATTTGTGAAGATTTGGGATGAAAAACTTCATGTTTGAAAGGATAAAAATAGATTTTTATCGAAATGAACTAGTTTTGAACTAGAAATATAATTTTATTTATTTTTAAATAAATAAATTGAATTTGAAAATGGTTTTGAAAATAACCAGAATTTCCAATGATTGCATTGGAATGGATTTGAATCGAAATTGTCTTCGGAATATTTCGATGTTGGATTTCGTGATGATACAGATATTGTTATGGGAATTTGAAAGATATATATATCGTTATTTCCAATACGATATTTGTTAGTCGTAGAATTTGATATTGAATATAAGCCGGTATATTTTCTATTCAGAGCCTTGTGTTTAATATCAAATGTGATTTGGGTTTGTCGTGAATGGTGTCTTCACTAACACTGTTCTTGAATCCAGTTGAGAAAAGATTAAATCTTTTTATTTGGATTTAATGAAGTGTACCAATTAAATGATATTTAATTGGAATTGAATTGATATTGATTTTTGGGTTTATCGGGAACAGTGTTTTAAAATAACACTCGTTCTTTTACCCGATAATTAATGAATGTGATTTTGGGTTTATCGTGAACTGTGTTTTAATTGACACTGATTCTTTAACCCAGTGAAATATTAAAACTAAGTGGAGTTTTAATGAATCTTTAATTAGATTGAAAAGATCGAGAATGGAGTATCACCAGTTTTGCTCCAGGCGATAGTTAAATCTTTAATTAGATTTGAACGTGAAATGGTAATTGAATTTACCGATAACACCGTGGTGTTAGATATGAAGTATAACCAGTTTTACTTCATGGGATGAATAGGTTGGGATTGGGAAATAAAATAAATGATTACTTCGGTGTGGTTCGCTAATCCCGACTAGATTGAATTGATATTCAAAGGAGATTAAAGAATAAATTTAAAGAATTTATCTTGGATAAAATTAATGGGAATATTTGGATAAAAGAATATTCTGAATTGGAATGGGGCGTATGTTGTGTTTGTGTAACACTTTTATAATATATACGCGAGTTATTCAGAAAGACCGGGTTTAACCCATTCTGAATAACTGATTCGACGTGGTGTCGAAGATGAGGACGGTGGTCGAAGACCGGAGGTCTTCACGTCGTTTGGGTGATTACTGATGATCTTGATTGGGCTGTACACCCAAGAAGATGGAAACAGTTGGTGATCGTCCAGACGTACTTGGAGATCGATGGATATGCGGGGTACTAGGTGCCTCCGGTTTCGTTCAGACCCAGAACGGACTTGTAAATGGACTGTGTGTCTGACATTGGATTTTAGTCCGTGTGATTGATCTCTATTAAATATATATCTGTTTGGCGGCGGAGAATTTATTCTCTTGCTTAACGCCCTTCTCTGAGACGTACGAGCTCAGGGGTTATATATTGATGGATATCAATCGCATGGAGTGAATTGCCTGTGTAGCATGCCTAAGTGGCAATTGATCGAGGCTTCTGTTGAAAAGCAAAGTCTTGTGGTGATGATCAAAGCACGGCCTTGTGTGGCGTAGCTTTGTGTAACGTTTACTTCGCGAGTTTCACACCCGGTATGAACCAAAAACGGGAGACGGACCTCAGGGAGGGCCTACGTTTCCTCCTAGCTAAAAGTGGCGTCAGTGGTTTTACACGCCCTGACGAGTTTGACTTATGTGGTTGTTGCTGTTGCGAGGCGCCTCGGTTAGATCGGACGATCCGGGTTCGATGGAGTCATTAGTTGGCTCGCTTACGCCCCAAAGGGCGGCGAAACGTAGTGCTCAGGTATAATAATCCACATCGGTGGACCGGCCCTGTCGCTCCAAGGCTTGCCTGCGCGCTTGCCTGAGACTCGGGCTAGGCAGTCTCGAATCGGTTGAGGACTATCTTTTGTCTCGGTTCATAGACGGAAATCCAATTTCCAAATACGTGACATTTGCGGTTTTATTTGTAAACCTATATATGGCGACATGATATATGGTACCCATGCCGCCTATGATTGATACTTATGATTTGAAGTTGTTTTATACACTATGCACTTATAATAGTATCAAACGATTTGTTTTAAACGTATCAAGCATTCTTTGGCTGTTATAAGGGAAAACCCTATCCCCCGGCTTGCGTTGCATTGTGTGATAGGACCTGGGTCTTATAACAGCTTCATTTTTCTTTATTTAGCATTGCGCTGTTTGTTTTATGCACTGGTATTCTTGGGAGGAAACCCGTTCCGTGTTATACGGCGTGGTCCCTTGATTTACTTAATTTTAAAATAAAGATTAATAACTGTTTTAGTTCTCACACCAGTCACATGACTGACCTGAAGTTTATTGTTTTAACCTAAACTCTGGGTGCCCTTATTTTGACACGGGCAGCTAGTAGTTTTGGTTTTGCAGATTTATATTCACAGGATCCTGGTTTACAGCTGGAACGATATCCGGAAAGCTTTGTATCCGTATATCTCCTTCTAGTTGTGTATTGTATTATTTTCCGCTGCTATGTATTTAAATGTAATTTAAATATCTGATATTTCTGTGTAATATTCATTTTTACTCTGTATATTCTTGTAATCTGAGGCATTGTTGTAATATACAATGAAATGTTCTTCTGTCTGCGTTCTACTTTGTCGTGTTCTCAAACGATAGGGCGTTTCGAACGGTCTGGGTCGGTTTAGCGACTGGTTCGGACCGAGCGAAATTCTTTGTCGTCACAGTTGGTATCAGAGCTTTGGTTTACAAAACTCAGAGAACAAGACACATTAGAACTGTACGAAAGAATTCATCAGATATTGGGTTAGTAATATCCAATGGGAGTGACTCGTTAGAGATAGGATCAGTAGTATCCTAGAACGAGTGTGAAGAGTATATTTGTAAAATGAAAACAATTTTGTTTTGAAAATTTAAAATCAATTATTCGTATTTGATTATCTATTTATATTGATGTGGACAATCCAGTATATACAGATTTTGCGTATACGTCTGATCCGCGTGTATTCGAATTTTTAATATACTGGATAGATATAGAATTACACTCTAGTCGCCCGGGGGTGATTCTGATGATTGATCGATCATCATCCGAATTTATGTTCGAGTGACGAAAGTGGACTTTCTATATATTTCCTATTGATTGGTGTGAGAACCAAAATTAGATAGGGCTTATTGTTGTGATTTGGCATCAAAAATGAGATTTTTGACTATATATCAAAGTTATGAATTTGAAACTCTAATTCACTAATTGATTGATGTTTGTGTTGTTTGTTTATTTGTTTGCTAATTTTTAGCCATTTAGCCTAATTGAACCGAATATTGAATTGTATTGAAAATTGGTCGCATTTGTTTGCATATACATATATATCATTGAACAGGTCATAGCAAGGAGGCTAGAGCCAGAGAATAAAATTTGTTTGCCCGACAAATAGGTACATGTTTACTACATAATTTACTGTTTGTTTGGGTGATGATGATTTTATGAGCCTATTGGCTAGCCGCTTGGCTTTTTCTTTTTCTTTTTGAGATCTGAAGGACCGGGGAAGCTATTTGAAATTCCCCGATGCTCCCGGTGCAGGGGAGGTTATGGCGAAATTTTTTCGAAAATTTAGGGTGTTAGCCAAATTTTTGAAAAATTTGAAAATTCTCAGAAACTGAAAAGTTGGAGAATGGAAGCCAGATCGAACGTAGAGTTGATTAATCAAACCACTTTCGACTTTGTTCCTTTTCGGGGACGAAAAGTTTTAAGTGGGGGAGATTGTAATAACCCGAAAATCTGAGCCAATTTAAAATTTTTATTTTGGCAATATTAGCGAGTTTTGACTATTTAAAATGAATTATTTTAAATAATATCGACGAGAAATTTAATTTGAATATAATTCGAACGTATATATTATATACGTCGTCGTTAGAATATAAATAATTATATATAATTATAAATAGAATTGAAAATGGCGCGGTAGTTCGATAATTCGATTTCAAACTTCAATTGAATGTACCGGGTGCAAAACAATCCGGATCTTAGTGAAACCAAAAATAATAGGATCTAATTGACAATATCTTTCCAACGAATCCGAAAAATCAAAAGTTCGTAGTGGGAATCAAAAGATATGTCCAGTTGAAAATTCTGAATAGTCGCTATGGAATTCAGGCCCTTAAAAATGGACATTTTGCAAATGACCTCGGATTTCGACGAAACCAGTTTTGTTGGGTCCGTGATGTCAAGTTATTGCTAGATTCCAAATTTCATAATTTTCTGAATCAATATGTGAGCGTGGCAAAGGAAAACGCGTTTGACCAGTTTCAGTTGATTTTAATCGACTGGAAAATGGCCATTTTTCAAACGGTCTCAGAATGAGACGAAACTAGTTTTGTTAGGACCGTATCGTCAATACGAAGCTAGAAAATATTTTTCTGCAATTTATAGAGTTCGTATGCGACCCCGGTAATTTGAAATGTACGTCTAAAATTCAATATAATGATTTAAAGGGAAATTCAACGGAACTGATCGAAACGATCAAATCAGAGTGCGATACATATCCCATTGGGTTCGGAATGGGGGTGTAACGCTATGGGCGACAGGCGGTGGACCTCGTTTAGAGGTCGTATGTGAAAGTCAACTTTTTAATTAAATAATAATAAAAAAAAATATTTTTCTCCCCTTAACTACCAGCCCCCCCCCCCCCCCGATAATTTCAATTCACTTTTTAAAAAGAAAAAAAAAACTCGATGACGAATCGCGCCACCACAGCCCCGACGCCGCCGGGCCCACCCTCCTCCGTCGCAACCGCCACCATCCCCTTCCTCTGCTTCTCCGTCTCTCCTTCACCATCTCGAGACCACGCTCGCGCCAGATTCGCTCAGCCCAACCCAAAACCGAACCCCGCTTCAACCCAGTACCGAAACCCTAGCTGAAGCCGCCACAGCTCCAAGCCCGCCCTCCGCCGCCAGTCGCTACCGTGGGCCCCCCCCTTCCGCGCTGCTGATCTGAAGCGACCCCCCCCCCCCTGATCCAGAAACGATGTTGAACCCCTTCCTGCCGAGATAAATGTAAGTTTTTTTTAATAACTTTATATATTTGTATATATAAATGTGATAAGTAGAATAGATAAGTTGAATAGGAAAAATGCGATTTTTAAACTATAAAAGTTTCGATTTTTAAACTATAAAAGTTTCGATTTTTAAACTATAAAAGTTTCGATTTTTAAACTATTAAAGTTTCGATTTTTAAACTATAAAAGTTTCGATTTTTAAACTATAAAAGATTCGATTTTTAAACTAATAAAAATGTGATTTTTATATATTGAGCTTCGAAATAAAATATGATTTTTATATATGGAATAGCGAAGTAAAAATTCGATTTTTACATATGTAGTGACTACGGGCGACGAAGATTCGAAAAAGACGAAGATTTCTATCAAAGAAGTGTCAAGATGTTTGGATAGCTTTCGGTGAGAATTTCTCACCTTTCAATTTATTTTCTAGTTATATATATATATATACTAGGATGCAGACGGTGCTTAGTAGCACCCGACACAATCGTCCACAGACCATGGACTTGTTTGTTTGGTTGCATAGATTAGTTATATGATTTGATTTGAATTTGGTTGTTTGGTGATTTTGATTGATGTGTGAATGGCGTGGGACTTCACTAGACCGGGGATAAGGCTAGGCCTTGTCCCATTTATAGTATCGTGCCGTTATGCCGCCGAAATTTTCTAAAATATGTTAGAAAATAAAAATATCATTTTATTGTGTAAATGAATTGAATAGAAATTCATAGGTTGAAATAAAATGTTTTATCGTTAAAAATATAATTTTAACGTGAAGTGAATAAAATAAAATATTCATTTATAAACCGGACGGTTTGTTTATGTACACCTATTTGAATGATATTGATTGGGACGATAAATTTTACACATCGCCCAACAGCACAAATAAAATATGTGTTTGATTGTTTGAAACCCCACACGGGTGTTGGGATGAAATTTGAAGTTCACTCATCCTGATTGATTAAATATGTCGATCGATTGATTGACAGGCTGTTATAAGCGTTGAATATCTATATTTGATGCTTATACAGTGTAGTGCACTTTGGTTGATGGTTGATTATTTTCAATGCTATTATATACATGTGTTGTATGAAAATCCATATAATTAATTTTATATGGTAATTGATTGGGCCTCATTCCAGTTTTGAAAAAGAAATATTTGAAAAAGAAATATTTGAAAAAGAAATATTTGAAATAGAATATTTGAAAATAAAGGAATATATGAAGCCGTGTTGATTAGATTGACGCTATTTTGACGTGAACGATATTTATATCGATTTTAAAACGATTTCGAAACGAATTGAATTGAAAACGATTTCGAAATGAATTAAATTGAAAACGATTTCGAAATGAATTGAATTGAAAACGATTTCGAAATGAATTGAATTGAAAACGATTTCGAAATGAATTGAATTGAAAACGAATTCAAATTGAATTGAAAGTGAATTGAAATGAATTCAAATTGAATTGAAATTTGAATTGAATAGAAATGAACTTTGAAACGAATTTATAAAGAAGAATTCAATTTTGCTTTGAATTGAAATGGAAGTTGAAATTGCTTTTGAAACTATTTATATAGTTTGTTTTAAATAGAAATCGACGAAGTATATATTATATATATTATATATATAATATAATGGCCTGAATAGAACGCGCCGCGCCGCGGCAGTTCGCGAATTTCGACCATTGATTTCAAATGGACATTACGGGAGATCCGACCGTCGGATTCTCCTAAAATCGGAACCGTTGGGTTCGTATCGAAAAGAGCTTTCTAGCGAATGTTAGAAATTTGAAATCTAACGGTTGGATTTGGAATTATGTCCAAATCAAATTTGAAAAAGGTCGCTGTAAGTGCAGTTCGATGGCCATTGTTGGAAATCGACTGTACGGGCCTTGATAAAATTATTAAAAATAGTAATAATTTGTGTAAAATCATAAGAAATGATTTGTGAAGATTTGGGATGAAAAACTTCATGTTTGAAAGGATAAAAATAGATTTTTATCGAAATGAACTAGTTTTGAACTAGAAATATAATTCTATTTATTTTTAAATAAATAAATTGAATTTGAAAATGGTTTTGAAAATAACCAGAATTTCCAATGATTGCATTGGAATGGATTTGAATCGAAATTGTCTTCGGAATATTTCGATGTTGGATTTCGTGATGATACAGATATTGTTATGGGAATTTGAAAGATATATATATCGTTATTTCCAATACGATATTTGTTAGTCGTAGAATTTGATATTGAATATAAGCCGGTATATTTTCTATTCAGAGCCTTGTGTTTAATATCAAATGTGATTTGGGTTTGTCGTGAATGGTGTCTTCACTAACACTGTTCTTGAATCCAGTTGAGAAAAGATTAAATCTTTTTATTTGGATTTAATGAAGTGTACCAATTAAATGATATTTAATTGGAATTGAATTGATATTGATTTTTGGGTTTATCGGGAACAGTGTTTTAAAATAACACTCGTTCTTTAACCCGATAATTAATGAATGTGATTTTGGGTTTATCGTGAACTGTGTTTTAATTGACACTGATTCTTTAACCCAGTGAAATATTAAAACTAAGTGGAGTTTTAATGAATCTTTAATTAGATTGAAAAGATCGAGAATGGAGTATCACCAGTTTTGCTCCAGGCGATAGTTAAATCTTTAATTAGATTTGAACGTGAAATGGTAATTGAATTTACCGATAACACCGTGGTGTTAGATATGAAGTATAACCAGTTTTACTTCATGGGATGAATAGGTTGGGATTGGGAAATAAAATAAATGATTACTTCGGTGTGGTTCGCTAATCCCGACTAGATTGAATTGATATTCAAAGGAGATTAAAGAATAAATTTAAAGAATTTATCTTGGATAAAATTAATGGGAATATTTGGATAAAAGAATATTCTGAATTGGAATGGGGCGTATGTTGTGTTTGTGTAACACTTTTATAATATATATGCGAGTTATTCAGAAAGACCGGGTTTAACCCATTCTGAATAACTGATTCGACGTGGTGTCGAAGATGAGGACGGTGGTCGAAGACCGGAGGTCTTCACGTCGTTTGGGTGATTACTGATGATCTTGATTGGGCTGTACACCCAAGAAGATGGAAACAGTTGGTGATCGTCCAGACGTACTTGGAGATCGATGGATATGCGGGGTACTAGGTGCCTCCGGTTTCGTTCAGACCCAGAACGGACTTGTAAATGGACTGTGTGTCTGACATTGGATTTTAGTCCGTGTGATTGATCTCTATTAAATATATATCTGTTTGGCGGCGGAGAATTTATTCTCTTGCTTAACGCCCTTCTCTGAGACGTACGAGCTCAGGGGTTATATATTGATGGATATCAATCGCATGGAGTGAATTGCCTGTGTAGCATGCCTAAGTGGCAATTGATCGAGGCTTCTGTTGAAAAGCAAAGTCTTGTGGTGATGATCAAAGCACGGCCTTGTGTGGCGTAGCTTTGTGTAACGTTTACTTCGCGAGTTTCACACCCGGTATGAACCAAAAACGGGAGACGGACCTCAGGGAGGGCCTACATTTCCTCCTAGCTAAAAGTGGCGTCAGTGGTTTTACACGCCCTGACGAGTTTGACTTATGTGGTTGTTGCTGTTGCGAGGCGCCTCGGTTAGATCGGACGATCCGGGTCCGATGGAGTCATTAGTTGGCTCGCTTACGCCCCAAAGGGCGGCGAAACGTAGTGCTCAGGTATAATAATCCACATCGGTGGACCGGCCCTGTCGCTCCAAGGCTTGCCTGCGCGCTTGCCTGAGACTCGGGCTAGGCAGTCTCGAATCGGTTGAGGACTATCTTTTGTCTCGGTTCATAGACGGAAATCCAATTTCCAAATACGTGACATTTGCGGTTTTATTTGTAAACCTATATATGGCGACATGATATATGGTACCCATGCCGCCTATGATTGATACTTATGATTTGAAGTTGTTTTATACACTATGCACTTATAATAGTATCAAACGATTTGTTTTAAACGTATCAAGCATTCTTTGGCTGTTATAAGGGAAAACCCTATCCCCCGGCTTGCGTTGCATTGTGTGATAGGACCTGGGTCTTATAACAGCTTCATTTTTCTTTATTTAGCATTGCGCTGTTTGTTTTATGCACTGGTATTCTTGGGAGGAAACCCGTTCCGTGTTATACGGCGTGGTCCCTTGATTTACTTAATTTTAAAATAAAGATTAATAACTATTTTAGTTCTCACACCAGTCACATGACTGACCTGAAGTTTATTGTTTTAACCTAAACTCTGGGTGCCCTTATTTTGACACGGGCAGCTAGTAGTTTTGGTTTTGCAGATTTATATTCACAGGATCCTGGTTTACAGCTGGAACGATATCCGGAAAGCTTTGTATCCGTATATCTCCTTCTAGTTGTGTATTGTATTATTTTCCGCTGCTATGTATTTAAATGTAATTTAAATATCTGATATTTCTGTGTAATATTCATTTTTACTCTGTATATTCTTGTAATCTGAGGCATTGTTGTAATATACAATGAAATGTTCTTCTGTCTGCGTTCTACTTTGTCGTGTTCTCAAACGATAGGGCGTTTCGAACGGTCTGGGTCGGTTTAGCGACTGGTTCGGACCGAGCGAAATTCTTTGCCGTCACAGTTGGTATCAGAGCTTTGGTTTACAAAACTCAGAGAACAAGACACATTAGAACTGTACGAAAGAATTCATCAGATATTGGGTTAGTAATATCCAATGGGAGTGACTCGTTAGAGATAGGATCAGTAGTATCCTAGAACGAGTGTGAAGAGTATATTTGTAAAATGAAAACAATTTTGTTTTGAAAATTTAAAATCAATTATTCGTATTTGATTATCTATTTATATTGATGTGGACAATCCAGTATATACAGATTTTGCGTATACGTCTGATCCGCGTGTATTCGAATTTTTAATATACTGGATAGATATAGAATTACACTCTAGTCGCCCGGGGGTGATTCTGATGATTGATCGATCATCATCCGAATTTATGTTCGAGTGACGAAAGTGGACTTTCTATATATTTCCTATTGATTGGTGTGAGAACCAAAATTAGATAGGGCTTATTGTTGTGATTTGGCATCAAAAATGAGATTTTTGACTATATATCAAAGTTATGAATTTGAAACTCTAATTCACTAATTGATTGATGTTTGTGTTGTTTGTTTATTTGTTTGCTAATTTTTAGCCATTTAGCCTAATTGAACCGAATATTGAATTGTATTGAAAATTGGTCGCATTTGTTTGCATATACATATATATCATTGAACAGGTCATAGCAAGGAGGCTAGAGCCAGAGAATAAAATTTGTTTGCCCGACAAATAGGTACATGTTTACTACATAATTTACTGTTTGTTTGGGTGATGATGATTTTATGAGCCTATTGGCTAGCCGCTTGGCTTTTTCTTTTTCTTTTTGAGATCTGAAGGACCGGGGAAGCTATTTGAAATTCCCCGATGCTCCCGGTGCAGGGGAGGTTATGGCGAAATTTTTTCGAAAATTTAGGGTGTTAGCCAAATTTTTGAAAAATTTGAAAATTCTCAGAAACTGAAAAGTTGGAGAATGGAAGCCAGATCGAACGTAGAGTTGATTAATCAAACCACTTTCGACTTTGTTCCTTTTCGGGGACGAAAAGTTTTAAGTGGGGGAGATTGTAATAACCCGAAAATCTGAGCCAATTTAAAATTTTTATTTTGGCAATATTAGCGAGTTTTGACTATTTAAAATGAATTATTTTAAATAATATCGACGAGAAATTTAATTTGAATATAATTCGAACGTATATATTATATACGTCGTCGTTAGAATATAAATAATTATATATAATTATAAATAGAATTGAAAATGGCGCGGTAGTTCGATAATTCGATTTCAAACTTCAATTGAATGTACCGGGTGCAAAACAATCCGGATCTTAGTGAAACCAAAAATAATAGGATCTAATTGACAATATCTTTCCAACGAATCCGAAAAATCAAAAGTTCGTAGTGGGAATCAAAAGATATGTCCAGTTGAAAATTCTGAATAGTCGCTATGGAATTCAGGCCCTTAAAAATGGACATTTTGCAAATGACCTCGGATTTCGACGAAACCAGTTTTGTTGGGTCCGTGATGTCAAGTTATTGCTAGATTCCAAATTTCATAATTTTCTGAATCAATATGTGAGCGTGGCAAAGGAAAACGCGTTTGACCAGTTTCAGTTGATTTTAATCGACTGGAAAATGGCCATTTTTCAAACGGTCTCAGAATGAGACGAAACTAGTTTTGTTAGGACCGTATCGTCAATACGAAGCTAGAAAATATTTTTCTGCAATTTATAGAGTTCGTATGCGACCCCGGTAATTTGAAATGTACGTCTAAAATTCAATATAATGATTTAAAGGGAAATTCAACGGAACTGATCGAAACGATCAAATCAGAGTGCGATACATATCCCATTGGGTTCGGAATGGGGGTGTAACGCTATGGGCGACAGGCGGTGGACCTCGTTTAGAGGTCGTATGTGAAAGTCAACTTTTTAATTAAATAATAAAAAAAAAAAATATTTTTCTCCCCTTAACTACCAGGCCCCCCCCCCCCGATAATTTCAATTCACTTTTTAAAAAGAAAAAAAAACTCGATGACGAATCGCGCCACCACAGCCCCGACGCCGCCGGGCCCACCCTCCTCCGTCGCAACCGCCACCATCCCCTTCCTCTGCTTCTCCGTCTCTCCTTCACCATCTCGAGACCACGCTCGCGCCAGATTCGCTCAGCCCAACCCAAAACCGAACCCCGCTTCAACCCAGTACCGAAACCCTAGCTGAAGCCGCCACAGCTCCAAGCCCGCCCTCCGCCGCCAGTCGCTACCGTGCCCCCCCCCCTTCCGCGCTGCTGATCTGAAGCGACCCCCCCCCCCCCCCCTGATCCAGAAACGATGTTGAACCCCTTCCTGCCGAGATAAATGTAAGTTTTTTTTAATAACTTTATATATTTGTATATATAAATGTGATAAGTAGAATAGATAAGTTGAATAGGAAAAATGCGATTTTTAAACTATAAAAGTTTCGATTTTTAAACTATAAAAGTTTCGATTTTTAAACTATAAAAGTTTCGATTTTTAAACTATAAAAGATTCGATTTTTAAACTAATAAAAATGTGATTTTTATATATTGAGCTTCGAAATAAAATATGATTTTTATATATGGAATAGCGAAGTAAAAATTCGATTTTTACATATGTAGTGACTACGGGCGACGAAGATTCGAAAAAGACGAAGATTTCTATCAAAGAAGTGTCAAGATGTTTGGATAGCTTTCGGTGAGAATTTCTCACCTTTCAATTTATTTTCTAGTTATATATATATATACTAGGATGCAGACGGTGCTTAGTAGCACCCGACACAATCGTCCACAGACCATGGACTTGTTTGTTTGGTTGCATAGATTAGTTATATGATTTGATTTGAATTTGGTTGTTTGGTGATTTTGATTGATGTGTGAATGGCGTGGGACTTCACTAGACCGGGGATAAGGCTAGGCCTTGTCCCATTTATAGTATCGTGCCGTTATGCCGCCGAAATTTTCTAAAATATGTTAGAAAATAAAAATATCATTTTATTGTGTAAATGAATTGAATAGAAATTCATAGGTTGAAATAAAATGTTTTATCGTTAAAAATATAATTTTGAAGTGAATAAAATAAAATATTCATTTATAAACCGGACGGTTTGTTTATGTACACCTATTTGAATGATATTGATTGGGACGATAAATTTTACACATCGCCCAACAGCACAAATAAAATATGTGTTTGATTGTTTGAAACCCCACATGGGTGTTGGGATGAAATTTGAAGTTCACTCATCCTGATTGATTAAATATGTCGATCGATTGATTGACAGGCTGTTATAAGCGTTGAATATCTATATTTGATGCTTATACAGTGTAGTGCACTTTGGTTGATGGTTGATTATTTTCAATGCTATTATATACATGTGTTGTATGAAAATCCATATAATTAATTTTATATGGTAATTGATTGGGCCTCATTCCAGTTTTGAAAAAGAAATATTTGAAAAAGAAATATTTGAAAAAGAAATATTTGAAATAGAATATTTGAAAATAAAGGAATATATGAAGCCGTGTTGATTAGATTGACGCTATTTTGACGTGAACGATATTTATATCGATTTTAAAACGATTTCGAAACGAATTGAATTGAAAACGATTTCGAAATGAATTAAATTGAAAACGATTTCGAAATGAATTGAATTGAAAACGATTTCGAAATGAATTGAATTGAAAACGATTTCGAAATGAATTGAATTGAAAACGATTTCGAAATGAATTGAATTGAAAACGAATTCAAATTGAATTGAAAGTGAATTGAAATGAATTCAAATTGAATTGAAATTTGAATTGAATAGAAATGAACTTTGAAACGAATTTATAAAGAAGAATTCAATTTTGCTTTGAATTGAAATGGAAGTTGAAATTGCTTTTGAAACTATTTATATAGTTCGTTTTAAATAGAAATCGACGAAGTATATATTATATATATTATATATATAATATAATGGCCTGAATAGAACGCGCCGCGCCGCGGCAGTTCGCGAATTTCGACCATTGATTTCAAATGGACATTACGGGAGATCCGACCGTCGGATTCTCCTAAAACCGGAACCGTTGGGTTCGTATCGAAAAGAGCTTTCTAGCGAATGTTAGAAATTTGAAATCTAACGGTTGGATTTGGAATTATGTCCAAATCAAATTTGAAAAAGGTCGCTGTAAGTGCAGTTCGATGGCCATTGTTGGAAATCGACTGTACGGGCCTTGATAAAATTATTAAAAATAGTAATAATTTGTGTAAAATCATAAGAAATGATTTGTGAAGATTTGGGATGAAAAACTTCATGTTTGAAAGGATAAAAATAGATTTTTATCGAAATGAACTAGTTTTGAACTAGAAATATAATTCTATTTATTTTTAAATAAATAAATTGAATTTGAAAATGGTTTTGAAAATAACCAGAATTTCCAATGATTGCATTGGAATGGATTTGAATCGAAATTATCTTCGGAATATTTCGATGTTGGATTTCGTGATGATACAGATATTGTTATGGGAATTTGAAAGATATATATATCGTTATTTCCAATACGATATTTGTTAGTCGTAGAATTTGATATTGAATATAAGCCGGTATATTTTCTATTCAGAGCCTTGTGTTTAATATCAAATGTGATTTGGGTTTGTCGTGAATGGTGTCTTCACTAACACTGTTCTTGAATCCAGTTGAGAAAAGATTAAATCTTTTTATTTGGATTTAATGAAGTGTACCAATTAAATGATATTTAATTGGAATTGAATTGATATTGATTTTTGGGTTTATCGGGAACAGTGTTTTAAAATAACACTCGTTCTTTAACCCGATAATTAATGAATGTGATTTTGGGTTTATCGTGAACTGTGTTTTAATTGACACTGATTCTTTAACCCAGTGAAATATTAAAACTAAGTGGAGTTTTAATGAATCTTTAATTAGATTGAAAAGATCGAGAATGGAGTATCACCAGTTTTGCTCCAGGCGATAGTTAAATCTTTAATTAGATTTGAACGTGAAATGGTAATTGAATTTACCGATAACACCGTGGTGTTAGATATGAAGTATAACCAGTTTTACTTCATGGGATGAATAGGTTGAGAATGGGAAATAAAATAAATGATTACTTCGGTGTGGTTCGCTAATCCCGACTAGATTGAATTGATATTCAAAGGAGATTAAAGAATAAATTTAAAGAATTTATCTTGGATAAAATTAATGGGAATATTTGGATAAAAGAATATTCTGAATTGGAATGGGGCGTATGTTGTGTTTGTGTAACACTTTTATAATATATACGCGAGTTATTCAGAAAGACCGGGTTTAACCCATTCTGAATAACTGATTCGACGTGGTGTCGAAGATGAGGACGGTGGTCGAAGACCGGAGGTCTTCACGTCGTTTGGGTGATTACTGATGATCTTGATTGGGCTGTACACCCAAGAAGATGGAAACAGTTGGTGATCGTCCAGACGTACTTGGAGATCGATGGATATGCGGGGTACTAGGTGCCTCCGGTTTCGTTCAGATCCAGAACGGACTTGTAAATGGACTGTGTGTCTGACATTGGATTTTAGTCCGTGTGATTGATCTCTATTAAATATATATCTGTTTGGCGGCGGAGAATTTATTCTCTTGCTTAACGCCCTTCTCTGAGACGTACGAGCTCAGGGGTTATATATTGATGGATATCAATCGCATGGAGTGAATTGCCTGTGTGGCATGCCTAAGTGGCAATTGATCGAGGCTTCTGTTGAAAAGCAAAGTCTTGTGGTGATGATCAAAGCACGGTGAAACACCCCACCAGTCCGTTAGGGTCACTCTCAAAGGGAATGCCCTAATTTTGGTGGAGGTTTATAAGTACAAGTCACAGATATACAAGACAGATATAAGAACACATATTTGTAAACAGCGGAAGAACAACAAACTTTATTTCATAAAGTCAAATACGTGTTACAACAACATCCTTTCAAAAAAAAACATAACATAACACTTTCATAATCTGTCTTGAGTACATTATTTAAAGAAGCATAAATAAAACATAGATAAACTGCAAAAGCCCCATAGTGGATTGTCCAAAGCCATAGTTCAAAACAGGAAAGTCCAAGCAATACATTTCTCTTCTTCAAGCTGGAGGTTGAGGTAGGTCAAGCTGCTGTGTTCCCTCCCTGAGGACCTGGGGGGGAAACGGAAGAAAGAAGACGAAAGAAAAGTAGAGTCAGACATAAAGCCTGAGTAAGTCTAGTACTATTTTGTCTATGAATAAAGAACTGGGTATGATAAGTATAAACGAGAAGTGGGCATGCACTATAAACTTGGTTAAGTTATCTAGGGTCGAATATACTATCGTACCCCATGTTAATCTCTGAACCCATATAAACTAGTTTCCCACTGGCACCCCATAATCAGGGTGATGTGATCCATTCTATGATGATCGGCTCCTACTCGCATAGTTACATGTGTCTTACGGCCCCCGATGTCTGTAGTTACCTATGCTGGTCCCACCATGGGGTGTATCAAGTCCCATAGTGGCAACCCGACACAACCTTAGAGTGCAAAGGTACGCTACTGGTGTCCAGTGCTTTATTTTTCTGCGCCGGAGTGCGTGCACGCCCGCACACCGTTAGAACCTACACTGCTACACCACCGCCGTCGATTTTTGACCTCTTACAATCAGCCCAGTAATCGTGCCCCACCCTGCCTAGTTTCAGGGTATCATGATACACCGTGTAAGGTTACTGCTGAAAAGGGTCCCCCGTTACTAGGTTTTCTATCTCTAGCCAACATGCTAAGTTGGTTAAGTGTTTTCTAACCTAACCCCACCAGTCCGTTTAGTTTAGCATGTTCCATTTTGATTAAGTCTTAGTCCACTTAATCCTAACAATCCTGATTCAGCCTTAATTGTCTTATTAAGGCCCTAACCTCTCACATTAGACAGGTATTGCTGTGGCTGCCTGTTGCCGGTTGGTTCCGGGCAGTCTTACGCCACAACTCAGTCTAACCTCGGGTCCTTATTGGGCTCCATGTTTAACCTCCCACATTGGATAGGTATTGTTGTGACTACTGGACAGCCGGGCGGTTCCGGGCAGGTTTACATCACAACTCAATCCAACCTCGGGTTAAACACATCGTATTTTCTACATTTACATATTTTGTCTTTCTTCTTTGTTTATATGTAAATATTTGCGGCCCATTATTAAGTTAATGGTGTAAAGGTTACACCAATCATGGGCCCAACCCATACTTGAATTTGGGCCCTTCTACTTTAGTTTTCATTCATTAGTAATTTTAATCCAACGTTATTTTCCCCCGTTTTACACGTCCGTTTATATATATTGGGCTTAGCCTTTTAAAGCCCAATTTAGCCATGCGAAAAGGGGAGGCTTAAAGCGTGATTACATACACAAAGAGGGGAAGGTGAGCGCATGAACTTGCATATGACGTTGGAAATCCATAATAGAAACTGGTGTACTTGCATAGTGGTAACATAGGTGACATGAATCAAAGCATGTGAACTTGTAATTGAGATATCATTATTGACCCATGAACCTATATTTTTACTTAGGCATAATGTCAAACATAAGCATGGCATAAATACTTTTAGCATAAACATGGCATAATGTCAAACATAAGCATGGCATAAATACTTCTAGCATAAACATGGCATAATGTCAAACATAAGCATGGCATAAATACTTCTAGCATAAACATGGCATAATGTCAAACATAAACATGGCATAAATACTTCTAGCATAAACATGGCATAATGTCAAACATAAACATGGCATAAATACTTCTAGCATAAACATGGCATAATGTCAAACATAAGCATGGCATAAGTATAGTTAAATTTGTTTATAAGGTTTCTACATGTTTACAAAGAGGATACTTTGTTACTAACACAAAAGCATAGTTCAACTTAATTAAATTTAATCACATAACGATGGTACAAATATACTTATGCATAAATATTCCTAAGCATGGTGTTTACAAACTTGCAAAAAGGGATTTTTGAGTCTAACCTAGCCATGTCTCACATATGTCATCATATAATTTTTTTTTTTTAAACAAGATAGACTTAATCATGAATTTCAATTATGCCCAATATCATTCATAGCCTAGCCATATTCATAAGTTTGCAAATAGGTTTCTAGTACAAAACATGGCTTGATACATAGATCATGGTGCCAAACTTGTCAATATAATTTCATATGAATTATGATAATCCCAACCTTATTCCAATTACTTCACAAAAATGATGTTTTGCATAAAAAAATACACATTATGATGGCATAGTAACAAAATCCCAAACTTGCATGATTTTCAATTCAACAACTACATACATGTAGCTTCAACATAAATTACATATTTTGCGAATATCCAAACGTCATACTTGCATAAAACTACCGCATGTAGTTTTTCATGATGAATAACATAATCCAAACGTCATACTTGCATAAAACTACCGCATGTAGTTTTTCATAATGAATAACATAATCCAAACGTCATACTTGCATAAAACTACCGCATGTAGTTTTTCATAATGAATAACATAATTCAACGCACAAATATGAATTATTTTATCGCCACAAATCAAGTATACATATCAACACAATTATTTGTTCATACCAAAGTAATACTCTACTTACAATGGTTGCGGCAAATTCTCTAATTAAGAGATATGATTCCTTTGTTGAATTGATTAGCTTTAGGTTGCTTGAATTGCTTTAGGTTTTAGAACTTCCTCCCTAATCCTCTCTCTAGTTGGCGGCTACCTCTAGTCGTTCCTCAGCAACATGGCGGCTATGTTCTTAATTTTGAATGAATAGATTAGGGTTTGTCTAGGGTTGTTTATATAGAGGTTAGGAATTGATTAGGACCATTGATGTTGCTAGGTTAGATCGTAGCCATTCATTCGATAGAGAGACCAATTAAAACTTGCCACCTAGCCCTAATGACAAAGCAACCCACAGAAATTCGACCAAACACAGACCAGGCCAGCCAGGAGGGACTGGGTTCGATTTTCAAAAATTAAACTTTAAATTGAGCTGTTTTAGTCTGTTTGAATTTTATCTATTGTATACATATATTTTTGCATATATATATATATATATTCTCATATATATACATATATTTTCTTTATTTCCTTATATGTACGTTCTTATCCTTTCAAAATTTGAATTTGTATACGTACATGTATTTGCATGCTCAGTTGGCCCTCTCTAAAACAGAGATAAAAATTATGTCGCCGCCGGGGTTCGAACCCCCGACCTCCATGCTACAAATCCAATGCCTTAACCAACTGAGCTACAGAGGCTTTTGCTAATAAGTCTTAGAATAATAATAATTATTGTCCTCTCCTTACTTCTTTTTTTCATGTTTTGCTGTAATATTTAAATTAAAGATATCTTCTTCATACGTTATCCGTTTTGCGCAAACTCGGACTCTATCTCAAGCAGAATTCCGAGACGAACGCAATGGTGATGTCCGTTTCCCTTAATTTTTCTGTTACAATTTAATTATACTTTAATTTGTTAATTTACTGTTAACAGAAAAATCCGGGGTGTTACATTCTCCCCCACTTAAAAGGATTTCGTCCCCGAAATCTTCAAGTTAGGAGGAATGTATATCCTAACATCCAATCATCCATCTACTCATCCATCAAACACGAGCATCCATTGTCCTTAAAAGACTTCTAATGCTTCATGATCATATGCGAAGTGTGTGTGTGTACATGTACTTATCTAATGCAAAATCAGGCGGTCTACTGATTCAGTTGACCTCCTTAATGCGAATCATGTAAGTGCCATGTATCCATTATGTATGCAGATTTTTCCTATTCATGATTCTACATGGGTGCACAATCTTTCATACAAATGCAACATCCATATGACAACACATTACAATTCAACCATATACGAGTGCAAACATATATGCATATGCAATATGAAGTGACTGAGCCGATCTAAAACCTAGATTGTGTGTGTATATGCAGCCACGAGCAACTACTAGCAATCACTTGCAACCACTTGCAACCATCATACATAACATGTTTCAATTACATGTTTTCATCCAAAAGGGTTTCTACCTAAAAGATAAGGTCGGGGAAATATACCCTAAAAAGATAGATAAAAGCGCAACTTAAGGAAAAAGAAAGATCAAGAATGTACCCTTGAACAGAAAAGGGTAGGCAGTACGTATTCTAGCTTCAGTTTCCCAAGTCGCGTCTCCCTCGGCGTCGCTCCACTGGACTTTGACGAGTTTGACTTCGCGGTTGCGTAGCTTCTTCACTTCCGTTCCTAGTATGCGGGTTGGAACTTTTCTTATGGTTGGTTCGCGTTCCACTTCGGCCTCTTCGAGGATATTTGGCTCTACCACTTCAGCAGACTCATGTAGACATTTTCGGAGATGTGAAACGTGAAAAACGTTGTGGACTCCGGCCAATTTCTCGGGTAGCTCTAATCTATAGGTCATTTTCCAAATTTTCTCAATGATAGGAAATGGTCCTACCTAAAGGTATAGTCGAATGATAGAAGCAAGTAAAAATTTTGTGCCCATTAGGCAATGTCAAAACTGGAAATCTATGCCACATATATATTGATTAGGAGAAGAACTCTCTAAGCATCAGCCCCGAAGACCGAAATCAACATCAGACTGACACCCAAAGAATTAATCAACCCAACCACCACATATGATTCTAGGAAACTAAGCATGATGGACTCCTTTTAGGTCACAAGGGAGTCCCTTCCTAAGTCCAACTATGTTGCCAAATGTACTTACTAAGGTGATTCTTTACAACTCATGCATAAGTGAAATGAACCTTCAGCCTTAGTGGCGAACACTCCTGGAGTGCCCTATTCTGAAATGCTCCACCTAATGAACCCCTTCTCTAGAAGCTCTCTAATTTGTTTACTGAGCTCTTTCCTTTCTCGTGGAGCCATATGTCTAACGGGCAACGCAACGGGCTTTGCATTATCTACAAGATATATGCGGAAGTCTATTTCCCGCTTCGGAGGCAAGCCCTTCACCTCTTCGAAGACATCCGGATATTCCCGGACCACTCTAACTGATTGCAAATTTTCAACAGAGGCATCTAGCGACTCAAGATAACTAAGCATAACCGCATACGAGGGATTACAAGAAATTTCCAAAGTATTACCGAGCTGGGTTAGGAGCCTAACAACCCTTTTCTCACAATCAAGGATGGCCCCATTACTGGATAGCCAATCCATACCCAAAATCAAACCATACCCCGAAAAGCCCAAAACAAAGGCACTACATTCAAATTCTACACTTAGAATAGAAATTTTCAAATCCAAACAGATCATAGACAAATGAGCTGGGCCTCCAATTGGGTTTGAAACAATTAAGGGGTCCTCTACCATACTAGTTTTTAGGTGCAGAGATTTTACTAAAGCAGACGAGATAAAGGAGTGTGATGCGCCAGAATCAAATAAAGTGCGAACGGGGTGATCATAAAGATAAACTACACTTTCTACAGAAGTGTTTGTACCTCGCTGTTGCAAAGGTGGCGCTTCCAGCACATGAACATGTGCCCCTGGAGTGGATCCAGCTCCCTGCCCCTGCCCTCGTTTCTTTGGGCAGTCCTTAGCCCTATGGCCCGTCTCACCACAAGAAAAGCACCCACCATTCTCCTTGGCCTTCTTTTTCCGGCAGTCCTTTACCAAGTGCCCCACTTTGCCACAGAAATTACACGTCCTCTTCTCTTTGTTGCCTTCCCCGCCTTTCTTAAAGTCCGTCTTCTTAGGCTGCAAACCCTCTTTCTTCCCTTGAGAGCTTTCTGCCTTTGTCTCCTTCTTGCCCTTATCCTCTTCATTCAGCAACGCCATTTGCACCAATCTTTCATACGTGGCTCCCATGGGTATATGGGTCATGGCCAAACTGTGTAATGGCTCATTTAACCCTTTGACGAAACGGAGAGCCTTCTTGTGCGGGGTGTTGACTAGGTCAAGCCCAAACCTAGCCAGCTCATCAAATTGATTCACATACTCTCTAACAGTCTTGTCTCCTTGCTTAAGATATAAGAATTTCTCCAACTGCAAACTTCTTTCCGCATCTGAGAGAAATTTGGTCTCAAACCTTGCCCTAAAGTCCCCCCATGTTTCTACTGGTCTTTCAGCATTAGTGACTTCCCACCAGTAGGAAGCCTCGCCCTTCAATAGCCACACTGCCAATTGTACTTTTTGTCTATCTTCTACCTCAAAGATGATGAATAGGTCTTCAGTTTCCTTCAGCCAATTCCTAGCTGCTACGAAGGACTCAGTTCCATGGAAATCCCTTCCTCCCATAGCTTTAAAATCTCTACATATCTTAGCGAACGTGTTTCCCCGTGGAGGAGGTGGAGGAAAAGGTGCTGCTGCAGCTGGATGATTCCCTGCAGCTGGGGGAGGAGGAACGGTAGGACCTGGTTGAGTGGCCCTAGCTTCTAAGAATCGTCTAAACCAACCAGGTATTGGTACTCCTTCCGGCAAGTTAAGATCTTCGGACATGCTGAAACAAAAGGGATAGATTCAAAACGAAGGATAAGAGATAGTACCTATGGCTTTGGGGAGTGGACTTTGCCTTTTTAAAATAAAATAATATTTTTATCTTTTAAAAATGCTTCTTTAAATTCCCTTTTTGAAAATAATTTTTCAAAACTTTTTATCTTATCTGGTAAACCTATGCTCTGATACCAAGTGAAACACCCCACCAGTCCGTTAGGGTCACTCTCAAAGGGAATGCCCTAATTTTGGTGGAGGTTTATAAGTACAAGTCACAGATATACAAGACAGATATAAGAACACATATTTGTAAACAGCGGAAGAACAACAAACTTTATTTCATAAAGTCAAATACGTGTTACAACAACATCCTTTCAAAAAAAAAACATAACATAACACTTTCATAATCTGTCTTGAGTACATTATTTAAAGAAGCATAAATAAAACATAGATAAACTGCAAAAGCCCCATAGTGGATTGTCCAAAGCCATAGTTCAAAACAGGAAAGTCCAAGCAATACATTTCTCTTCTTCAAGCTGGAGGTTGAGGTAGGTCAAGCTGCTGTGTTCCCTCCCTGAGGACCTGGGGGGGAAACGGAAGAAAGAAGACGAAAGAAAAGTAGAGTCAGACATAAAGCCTGAGTAAGTCTAGTACTATTTTGTCTATGAATAAAGAACTGGGTATGATAAGTATAAACGAGAAGTGGGCATGCACTATAAACTTGGTTAAGTTGTCTAGGGTCGAATATACTATCGTACCCCATGTTAATCTCTGAACCCATATAAACTAGTTTCCCACTGGCACCCCATAATCAGGGTGATGTGATCCATTCTATGATGATCGGCTCCTACTCGCATAGTTACATGTGTCTTACGGCCCCCGATGTCTGTAGTTACCTATGCTGGTCCCACCATGGGGTGTATCAAGTCCCATAGTGGCAACCCGACACAACCTTAGAGTGCAAAGGTACGCTACTGGTGTCCAGTGCTTTATTTTTCTGCGCCGGAGTGCGTGCACGCCCGCACACCGTTAGAACCTACACTGCTACACCACCGCCGTCGATTTTTGACCTCTTACAATCAGCCCAGTAATCGTGCCCCACCCTGCCTAGTTTCAGGGTATCATGATACACCGTGTAGGGTTACTGCTGAAAAGGGTCCCCCGTTACTAGGTTTTCTATCTCTAGCCAACATGCTAAGTTGGTTAAGTGTTTTCTAACCTAACCCCACCAGTCCGTTTAGTTTAGCATGTTCCATTTTGATTAAGTCTTAGTCCACTTAATCCTAACAATCCTGATTCAGCCTTAATTGTCTTATTAAGGCCCTAACCTCTCACATTAGACAGGTATTGCTGTGGCTGCCTGTTGCCGGTTGGTTCCGGGCAGTCTTACGCCACAACTCAGTCTAACCTCGGGTCCTTATTGGGCTCCATGTTTAACCTCCCACATTGGATAGGTATTGTTGTGACTACTGGACAGCCGGGCGGTTCCGGGCAGGTTTACATCACAACTCAATCCAACCTCGGGTTAAACACATCGTATTTTCTACATTTACATATTTTGTCTTTCTTCTTTGTTTATATGTAAATATTTGCGGCCCATTATTAAGTTAATGGTGTAAAGGTTACACCAATCATGGGCCCAACCCATACTTGAATTTGGGCCCTTCTACTTTAGTTTTCATTCATTAGTAATTTTAACCCAACGTTATTTTCCCCCGTTTTACACGTCCGTTTATATATATTGGGCTTAGCCTTTTAAAGCCCAATTTAGCCATGCGAAAAGGGGAGGCTTAAAGCGTGATTACATACACAAAGAGGGGAAGGTGAGCGCATGAACTTGCATATGACGTTGGAAATCCATAATAGAAACTGGTGTACTTGCATAGTGGTAACATAGGTGACATGAATCAAAGCATGTGAACTTGTAATTGAGATATCATTATTGACCCATGAACCTATATTTTTACTTAGGCATAATGTCAAACATAAGCATGGCATAAATACTTTTAGCATAAACATGGCATAATGTCAAACATAAGCATGGCATAAATACTTCTAGCATAAACATGGCATAATGTCAAACATAAGCATGGCATAAATACTTCTAGCATAAACATGGCATAATGTCAAACATAAACATGGCATAAATACTTCTAGCATAAACATGGCATAATGTCAAACATAAACATGGCATAAATACTTCTAGCATAAACATGGCATAATGTCAAACATAAGCATGGCATAAGTATAGTTAAATTTGTTTATAAGGTTTCTACATGTTTACAAAGAGGATACTTTGTTACTAACACAAAAGCATAGTTCAACTTAATTAAATTTAATCACATAACGATGGTACAAATATACTTATGCATAAATATTCCTAAGCATGGTGTTTACAAACTTGCAAAAAGGGATTTTTGAGTCTAACCTAGCCATGTCTCACATATGTCATCATATAATTTTTTTTTTTTAAACAAGATAGACTTAATCATGAATTTCAATTATGCCCAATATCATTCATAGCCTAGCCATATTCATAAGTTTGCAAATAGGTTTCTAGTACAAAACATGGCTTGATACATAGATCATGGTGCCAAACTTGTCAATATAATTTCATATGAATTATGATAATCCCAACCTTATTCCAATTACTTCACAAAAATGATGTTTTGCATAAAAAAATACACATTATGATGGCATAGTAACAAAATCCCAAACTTGCATGATTTTCAATTCAACAACTACATACATGTAGCTTCAACATAAATTACATATTTTGCGAATATCCAAACGTCATACTTGCATAAAACTACCGCATGTAGTTTTTCATGATGAATAACATAATCCAAACGTCATACTTGCATAAAACTACCGCATGTAGTTTTTCATAATGAATAACATAATCCAAACGTCATACTTGCATAAAACTACCGCATGTAGTTTTTCATAATGAATAACATAATTCAACGCACAAATATGAATTATTTTATCGCCACAAATCAAGTATACATATCAACACAATTATTTGTTCATACCAAAGTAATACTCTACTTACAATGGTTGCGGCAAATTCTCTAATTAAGAGATATGATTCCTTTGTTGAATTGATTAGCTTTAGGTTGCTTGAATTGCTTTAGGTTTTAGAACTTCCTCCCTAATCCTCTCTCTAGTTGGCGGCTACCTCTAGTCGTTCCTCAGCAACATGGCGGCTATGTTCTTAATTTTGAATGAATAGATTAGGGTTTGTCTAGGGTTGTTTATATAGAGGTTAGGAATTGATTAGGACCATTGATGTTGCTAGGTTAGATCGTAGCCATTCATTCGATAGAGAGACCAATTAAAACTTGCCACCTAGCCCTAATGACAAAGCAACCCACAGAAATTCGACCAAACACAGACCAGGCCAGCCAGGAGGGACTGGGTTCGATTTTCAAAAATTAAACTTTAAATTGAGCTGTTTTAGTCTGTTTGAATTTTATCTATTGTATACATATATTTTTGCATATATATATATATATATATATATATATATATTCTCATATATATACATATATTTTCTTTATTTCCTTATATGTACGTTCTTATCCTTTCAAAATTTGAATTTGTATACGTACATGTATTTGCATGCTCAGTTGGCCCTCTCTAAAACAGAGATAAAAATTATGTCGCCGCCGGGGTTCGAACCCCCGACCTCCATGCTACAAATCCAATGCCTTAACCAACTGAGCTACAGAGGCTTTTGTTAATAAGTCTTAGAATAATAATAATTATTGTCCTCTCCTTACTTCTTTTTTTCATGTTTTGCTGTAATATTTAAATTAAAGATATCTTCTTCATACGTTATCCGTTTTGCGCAAACTCGGACTCTATCTCAAGCAGAATTCCGAGACGAACGCAATGGTGATGTCCGTTTCCCTTAATTTTTCTGTTACAATTTAATTATACTTTAATTTGTTAATTTACTGTTAACAGAAAAATCCGGGGTGTTACACACGGCCTTGTGTGGCGTAGCTTTGTGTAACGTTTACTTCGCGAGTTTCACACCCGGTATGAACCAAAAACGGGAGACCGACCTCAGGGAGGGCCTACGTTTCCTCCTAGCTAAAAGTGGCGTCAGTGGTTTTACACGCCCTGACGAGTTTGACTTATGTGGTTGTTGCTGTTGCGAGGCGCCTCGGTTAGATCGGACGATCCGGGTCCGATGGAGTCATTCGTTGGCTCGCTTACGCCCCAAAGGGCGGCGAAACGTAGTGCTCAGGTATAATAATCCACATCGGTGGACCGGCCCTGTCGCTCCAAGGCTTGCCTGCGCGCTTGCCTGAGACTCGGGCTAGGCAGTCTCGAATCGGTTGAGGACTATCTTTTGCCTCGGTTCATAGACGGAAATCCAATTTCCAAATACGTGACATTTGCGGTTTTATTTGTAAACCTATATATGGCGACATGATATATGGTACCCATGCCGCCTATGATTGATACTTATGATTTGAAGTTGTTTTATACACTATGCACTTATAATAGTATCAAACGATTTGTTTTAAACGTATCAAGCATTCTTTGGCTGTTATAAGGGAAAACCCTATCCCCCGGCTTGCGTTGCATTGTGTGATAGGACCTGGGTCTTATAACAGCTTCATTTTTCTTTATTTAGCATTGCGCTGTTTGTTTTATGCACTGGTATTCTTGGGAGGAAACCCGTTCCGTGTTATACGGCGTGGTCCCTTGATTTACTTAATTTTAAAATAAAGATTAATAACTGTTTTAGTTCTCACACCAGTCACATGACTGACCTGGAGTTTATTGTTTTAACCTAAACTCTGGGTGCCCTTATTTTGACACGGGCAGCTAGTAGTTTTGGTTTTGCAGATTTATATTCACAGGATCCTGGTTTACAGCTGGAACGATATCCGGAAAGCTTTGTATCCGTATATCTCCTTCTAGTTGTGTATTGTATTATTTTCCGCTGCTATGTATTTAAATGTAATTTAAATATCTGATATTTCTGTGTAATATTCATTTTTACTCTGCATATTCTTGTAATCTGAGGCATTGTTGTAATATACAATGAAATGTTTTTCTGTCTGCGTTCTACTTTGTCGTGTTCTCAAACGATAGGGCGTTTCGAACGGTCTGGGTCGGTTTAGCGACTGGTTCGGACCGAGCGAAATTCTTTGCCGTCACAATTACAGACTTCGGATCACAATCTAGAAAATAACATGTTGTGGGCTTATTAATAGGCTTAAATGGTTAAGTTACATAGCTGAAATTAATAAGCAAGAGGAACTTGGTAACTTGAATAAGAAGTTAATGTGAATGGGAATAACCAAGTTAGATGGAAACTTGATGAGGTAAAACAAGCGCATAAAAGAATGTTTAGACATAGGGTCTAATAACATATTAAAATGAGGCGCTTGGACTGGTCCACACGTTTGAGGGTGAATAACCCAACGGGGTAGATCATTGTGGTGTCATGAGGCACGAGGGGAGCACACGTTCAGCAGATTATTCTATCGTCTCCGAAGGAATGGAAGGGGAAGCACGCGACTTACTGAGATACGTAAGGTGCTCCTGGTAGTCCTTTGTGTGGTGGCAGATGTTTAGGCTGTGCTCGCAGAGGTTGGATTTGCGAGTTACTATCAGGTGGGTGGGCCTTGACTGCAAAAGTAGCTTTGCAGTCAGAATGTTGTGACGAGGTAACACTAGGGTGATTCGTTGATCGCCTCAACGAGAGGCGAGGTCAGGACGAACAAGGATAGTAGATCGTCGGGTACCCGTCATCGGCAGCCAGTGGGATGCGAAAAGATTAGAGCTAAACCCAAGATATCATTCACCTTTCACTATCGAGCTATGGTGGTTGAGTGGAGACGCCAACTGAATGTTTAGATTGTTTGTTAGAGGCAAGTTGCTTAGCTCTTGTAGTCTTTACTAATTGAGGGAGGGGCAGAGGTGGGGCTATAGCCATCATGAAAAACAGACCCGAGGGATATTTGTATTTTGAGGCCCTTAAAGGCAGGCCTGTACAGATATAGAAAAGCTCCCGACCGAGTTCCGTGTTTCTTGTATAACCCTGTCACGGAACTCAGTGAACATTAAAGGACATATGCGGTTAAGGCATCGAGCTATGATTTATGATACGTAAGTGGGAAAGTCTAGATGCATGCATGTCTGCTCTGGGTGGTGTATCGTAAACTTGAGGGCATTACTCTGTGATGAAATCAGATTTGATCTAAGGTGGCAGTTCGTACGCTTACGTAGCATAATAATGACAGATATACGCAAAACGTAACATTGTTATATAGAGATACATACGTCACTCCGACGTAAGATGGAGGACTGCGTACATTTCAGTGGCATTACGGTGGAGACCGTGCGAGTGGGGTACCATGGGGTGTACCTCAATATTGGAGGGGGAGTAGCTACATATATATTGTATTAGGTTAATCCACTGGGAAGTAGATGGGTACGACGTGTGTGTAAGCCTTGAGTGTTGATAACCCAAGTAATCTAATAAATAAGAAAAATGTAACTGAACGATATATGTGGGATTATCCAAAGTGTATAGTTTAAATCCAGTCACCAGAACTTGTGTTCTGACCCCCTCCTCATAACATACTTGTAGGTTAGATTTGTGGCAGAGATATGATAGCTTTGGATACTGGTTAGGCAGTATTATTACTACGGTAATGCTATATTTTGATTACATTATATTTTATCCATTCCGCTGCGAGATGTTTTTCTAAGCTCTGGTATAAAATATAGTGAATATTAGGCTCACGTCCCTATTTTGAAACTTAATTAGGCTCACATCCGGTCATAAACTTAATATAAATTAGGTCCCTGTTTTCAAAACTTATAAAATAATAATTAAAAAAAATAAAAAAAAATCGTAAATTAGTAATAAAATAAATTATGCATTATACAAAAAATTCAGTTCAAAAAACAACAAAAATAATGTCAGAAAGAAGAAAACAGCAAAAAAAACAGAAAAAACTGCAGTTAAATGCATAATATTATGCACCTTTTTGACTTTTTTGCATGCATATATGCAATTAACTGCAGTTCTTCCAGCGGATAGATTTAACTTAATATTTCAGTTCATTTTTATTTGCATCCAAATGTGCAAATTTCTCAAAAAAATGCACACATGTGTGCAACATTTTTATCGGATAAAAGTAGGGACCTAATTTATATATAAAAAAAAAGATTTGAAAAATTTAAACCCGCCCCTTATTTTATTACTTCCGCCTTTTTTTATTTTATTTTAAAAAAAGTACGTTCCTTCATAAAAAAAAAATCTAAAATATGGAAATAATTTCAGGATTCTACGGAAATAAAAAAAAATAGTTGCATACATTTATGCAATTATTACTAATAATTGCATATATGTATGCAACTTTTCCGTAAGCTGTGTTCGGTTTGAAAATTTGAAACTAAACCTGCACAAATGTGTGCAAATATTGGGTATATTTGAACACATGTAAGCATATTTTTGTATAAATAAAAATCAAGGAAGATGTATGTAGTGAAAAATATGCACGGATGTATGCAGGAAAATGATATATGTGCATACTATTATGCATTTAACTGGAAATTTCGTTTTTTTCTGTTTTTTTTTTATTTTTGACGCCTTATTTGATGGTTTTTTGTTCTGAATTTTTTAGTGTTTACATGTTTTATTTAAATACAAATTTACGTGATTTTTTTATATTTTTTTTATGACTTTTCAAAAAATAGGGACCTAATTTACAATAAGTTTATGACCGGTTTTTTTTATATTTTGAAACTTAATATGGACCTCTAAAAAACGCACCCTAAAATATATCTCTGTCTTTTCTGCAGAATACCAGAGCAAACCAACACGAGTTTCGATAGATTAGAATTTTGAAAAAAAATCGATTTGTCGGAATTCGGGTTGTTACAATCTTAGCAACTATTACCAATATATGCATACATGTATGCATATATTCATCCAGATTTGCAATATAAATCCTGAATGAATATATGCATACATATATTGAGTATTAATGTAGAGATGTATTCAACTTTTTTTTTTAGGTTGCTTCTGGGAATATTTGCGCTTTTTTGAATTTTTTGGTTGAAAACACACAAGTCCCAAAATAGGGACCTCTTTGCATGGAAACATAGTGGAGGATGTCGTTTACATTTTGAAACTTTTGAGGGACGTCACGCTTATTTTCACATGTATTAAAGTATTTGAAAGATAAAAGGACTAGGGTTAGGATATATAAAGACTATTTATTAATTATCTAAAACAAAATGTAAAATTATTTTGTATTTACATTTTTCAGACACTTCAAAATATGTAATAATACAATGTTAAGTTATCATTCTACTTATACAATATATTTATATGACATGATTCTTATTTGCTTTAAAATACAGATTATGATGATAAGAATAAAATACATAATTTTATAATATATTTTAAATTTCTAAAGATAAATTTCTTTTTTTGTAATTTATGGAATGATAGTAGATGCATGTTCTTTTCTAAAGAATTATCGATCAATATAATTCTAAACTATAATATGTGTTGACATCCTATGGACACACATCCTTGAGATTAATCAAAGTATGTGTATTAAGTTTGATGAATATTTTTTAAAGGATACCTATATTCCATAACGACAATGTAATGTGTGGTTGTTATAATAACGTTCATTGAAATCAAAATCAAAATCATTCTTAAAATATTTGTTAAATGTAAATTAAAAATCACAATAGCATGAATTGAACTCTTAACCTTTTACAGTTATCAACATATGCTAAATACTTGAACAAACACATGTTTTATATTTGTAATACATATGAAATCTATAAACAAGATAACATATACATACAAATAATTTTTTATTTTTTGTTGGCCCGACCCTAGTGGGTTATATATTTCTAGTACCTCAACTAACCAAATGATTAATGAAACCAAACTCAAAACTTGAAGCATCACCGTTAAAGGCCAAAAGGATATTGAGCAAAGAAATCCAATTATTGCACTGAAAAAGGGAAGCAACAAAGCAATAAATGTGGTTAAAACTACAAAAAGGAAACGGAGAACGAGCTTGCATAAAGTGAATTCAAATGAATGTGATTTTGGAAAAAAGGTGTACTTTATAGCTTTTGTAGAAGGTAGAATGTGGATATTTTTTGCATAGACACTCCTTGTATTTTGCAAAAATAGGTAGTGCATATACCTACATACAGGGGTTGCCCTGTGGGCAAGCCATCCAGCCCACGGGCTGGGGCAGCCCACTAGGGTCGGGGAAACAAAAAATAAAAAATTATATGTATATACATGTTATCTTGTTAATAGATTTCATATGTATTAAAAATATAAAACATGTGTTTGTTCAGGTATTTAGCATATGTTGATAACTGTAAAAGGTTAAGAGTTCAATTCATGCTATTATGATTTTTAATTTACATTTAACAAATATTTTAAGAATGAATTTGATTTTGATCTCAGTGATATTATTATAACAGCTGCACGTTGCATTGTCGTTATGGAATTACAGGTAACCTTTAAAGAAATATTCATCAAACTTAATACACATGCTTTGATTAATCTCAAGATTGTGTGTCCATAGGACCCCAACACATATAATAGTTTAGAATTATATCGATTAAGAATTCTTTAGAAAAGTACAAGCATCTAATATCATTCTATAAATCACAAAAAAAAAATATCTATAGAAATTTAAAATATATTGTAAAATTGTGTATTTTATGCTTATCGTCATAATATGTATTTTAAAGCAAAATAAGAATCATGTCATATAAATATGTTGTATAAATAGAATGATAACTTAACATTGTATTATTACATATTTTGAAGTTTCTGGAAAATGTAAATACAAAGTAATTTTTACATTTTGTTTTAGATAATTAATAAATAGTCTTTATATATCCTAACCCTAGTCCTTTTTTCTTTTAAATACTTTAATATATGTGAAAATAAGCATGATGTCCCTAAAAAGTTTCAAAATGTAAACGGCATCCTCCTCAATGTTTCCATGCAAAGCGGGTCCTTATTTTGGGACTTACGTGTTTTCAACCAAAAAAAAATACACTATAAAAAAAATCGCAAATATTACCAGAAGCAACATGGAAAACAAAAGTTGCATACATCTCTGCATTAATGCTCAATATACGCATATATTCATCCAGAGTTTATATTGAAATCTAGATGAAATTATGCATACATGTATGCATATATTGATAATAGTTGCTGATATGTATGCATATAAAGATGAACTAATCTGCATGAGCTAAGAATTATTGCAGAAATGTATGCATTTATTATGTATAAGTGCAGAATGTATGCAACAAAGTTGAAATGGATGAAGGCTTATGAATATGTGCAGAAATGCAAGCATCTATTACTTATAAATGCAGAAAAATATGCAACAACATTTAAAAACTGTGTATGCTTGAAAAACAGGTCAGGATTGAATAAATGCATCAAACGATGCATTTATTGTAGTATTAGTGCATACATTTCTGCATTTATACTGCAGTTTGATGCATAACTGAAATATATGCAAAAATGTATGCAACTATTACAAATAAATGCATTGTTTGGTGATTCGCTGTTTTTTTTTATTCTGGTTTTTGAGTTGTTTTTTAGTAGTTTTAACGCATGCATTTGATAATGATTAGTTGTTGTATTTAATTATGAATTTACATGATTTTTTTTTTTAAATGATGATTTACGAAAAATAGAGACATAATCTATAACATTTTAATGGAGGAATGTGAGTATAATTTCGAAACTTATTCGGGACCTAAGACAAATTGTGGTTTAAGAAAAATATGTGTGACGAGAAAATTCATGGAAACTTCTCGTAAATATTAGAATTTGTCATTATGATTTATTTTTTGAGAACAAACACTTATTGATAATAAAAAATATAACGTGAAATACGCATATTTGTAGGTTTTGTTATAATATGATAATGTGGAACTTATGGAATTTTTTTTCTCTATTAGCTAATTTAAATTTTGAGTAGTGTGAACGACACTTTGATTTGCATTTACTGCATTTAGGGCTGCACAAAGTATGGGTTGGGTCGGGTTAGACCAAATACTTCATCCAACCCGCATAGGTATGGGTTTAAGGTAGTTCAACCCATACCCGACCTCATATGAGGTTGGATATGGGTTGGGTTGAAATATGGGTTGGGTCGGGTTTAGTAGGGTTGAGTTGGGTTGCTTGTATATAATAAAAATGAGAATACGAGGGATTTTTTTAAAAATAATATTAAAATATTCAGCATAATTTATCAGATTTTAGCTATCATAATGCATTTAAAATAATAGATTCATTATAAGACATATTTTATTAAAATTTCATAGTAAAACACATCATATAAAATTAATTTACTACATAGTAGAACAAGTTTTCATTTTAAAATACATTAAAATGCTCTTTAAATTATATTTGTCGAATTCTATCTAGTTTGGATTGACATGAAATATGTTTTTTTTTGTATATTTACTATTGAATACAAAAATGTTATTCTAAGATTATACTAATCTAATTCTAAGTGGGCTGATATTAAATTAGTTTCTAATATAGGGTTGGGTTGGATTAAAATAAGGTTGGGTTGAACAAAATATCAAACCCGACCCGTATATAGTATGAGTTACAAATCATAACCCATATCCGACCCGAATTAGGATGGGTTGGGTTGAGTTTATGTGGGTTGGGTCGGATTGGTGGGTTGGATCGGATTGGATATGGGTTGTGTGCAGCCCTAACTGCATTGGTAAGTGCAAATCTCGGTGTCCTTAACATCATAGTCATACTTGACGTCAACCGTATAAGAATTTGCACTTATCAAGATGTCTTTGACATCACATTGAATTTTCTGTTCAAAAAGTTAGGGGTAGCAAACTTTTTTTGGACTGGGGCAACCCAATCTACATGTAACACATTTTCCCACTATTGTGCAATTTTTCATTTAATCTGAAAATTCCAGTACTGGTTTTGTACCAAAGTGAACAAAAAATACCTGAAAAGCACCAACAATATGAATAAGAATAGCGACATGAGCTATGTCAATCAGCCAAAATGGTTCAAAGAATCCGGTAAGAATTCCAGGCGCCTCATTTCCAAAAGCTGCATACCTTAAACAGCCCAACGCCACAAAGAAAATACCAGTAACACCTATACCATAAAAGCTAGCTTTCTTCATTGTTCTGTTCTCAGCCGGTGGTGATTTCAAAGTGTCCTTTATTTGAAAAAACATGTTTATTGTAAACAAAATTGAAATATTGATAGAATAAACCTAGAGGGATGTGTGTCTGCGTTTACTACACAGTAGGCTATTTCAAGTTGTATGTTTTATGTCGTTACTATCTTTGAACTTTGCATCATTCTCCCTACAATTATATGCTCAACCATATGACCTTTGCTTGGAGGTAAAATTATGCTTATTATCATAATTCCTAAAAATAAATAAGAAGCAACATTTAAAAACACCTTAATTTCAATGAGAAGCCTACCATAAGTGTATGCAAAAGCTATATTTCCAAGTGCTTGGAAAGATTGCCATACTTTTGTTCAAACAGAAACACCACCAACGCCTCCGATTTTGATCCCCAAAAGACTTCCTTGAGTATGACGATGCGATGCTCAAAGCTAAAGTTATCAATAAGTAAGCAAACGACATTATATAAGCTATCACTGATATTATCGTTACCTCTTCTAGGTTCGGTAATTGAGATAGCACAGCTTCTACCAGGCTAAATATAATCATGTATTTGGCATAGTTTTCATGACCGCGCCGCGACTCGAACCGTAACGACTCATGGTTTAAGGTTTCGAGGGTCGGACCGGTTGAACCGTTAAAGCCGTGCTTATTTTTTTGCATTGATTATGAACTTGAAGGGGAAGAAAATAACCTGCAGTGGAAGAAAATGTGCAAAGACTGATAGTGAAATGTCCCACATCGTAGGCTTAGGGAGTTGGCTTTGAATCAGCTCCTTATAAAAGCAACTGCATGGCTCCTTCCTTCAGCAGGCTTCAGCTGCTTGCATCATTTTGGGGGTAACTGGGCCTAATAAGTTGGGCTTTGGTTGGAAATTTAAAGGAATTGTTTTAATTAACCGTTTTTTTCCCGTTTAACCGAGGGTCCAACCGGTTTTTAAGCGGTTCTGGCGGTTTTTGGGTCATTCAAGGCTTTATCTTCCTCCGGGCCCTTAAGCTCCATGGCCCACGGCTAACCGCGGTTGGGCCGAGGGCCTGGCCCGGTCATTAAAACAGTGGTATTTGGTTCCTGATGTCTTGCAATCTGCATCATGTCCTTTTGTATGGTAGCAATTTAAACGACCAACTGACCTCCTACAAAGCAGGGGTGCTTCAACAATATGAAGAACTGCGCACCGATACGTATGGGGTGGAGGGTGCGGCGAAATACGTACGGGATGCGCCACGATGATTGAAACTACAAAGCATACCATAAGAACACATCACTCATCTTTAATTAATTGATTGAGAAGCCCTAGCTCCATCTGTTTTTTGCTCGTCTTCAATACTATTGCTCGTCGCTACTCGCCCTCGTCGCTTTTCGTCCTCGCCCTCGTCGCTGGTAAGCGGTTCAGATTTGAAGCAATTGTTTTTTTAGGGCATCGATTTTCATATTTAAGGCAGAGGCATCAATTTTTATATTTGAGGCAGGCTTCGATTGTTATATTTTAGGAGGCATCAATTTTGATTTTGATTTTTAAGGCAGATACGATTTTTTATTTTTGAGGCTTTCTGGGCCATTATTTTTTTAGGGCACGCTGAGCCCATATTTTTTCCTAAGGCTTTGCTGAGCCTTTTCTTTTCTTTTTCTTTTTTTTTTTTTTTTTTTTTTTTTGGGTCTAACATTATTTTTAATTCATTCGATTAAAAGGAATAAGATTCTACCCACTCGGACGGAAGACTTGGTTTATGTCAACACCAATCTTCGACTCCTATCTAGAAAAAGTGACTTATACGTAAAAGTGGAAGGTGAGTCGAAATTGTGGGACATTGGAGGTGATTGCTTTGATCCACTTAATGGTGCCGAATAGCTTGAGATAACTAGTCATTCTCTTGATAAGCCGGAGATGGAAGCCGTGATCATTCAAGATGATTGAAGTACTTTAATTATTTTGTTTAATGTTGTGTATTTTAATTGGTAAGGATGATGAATTGTGTATTTGACTACTTAAGATGTTGAACTTATTTATTTAACTACTTTGTTTAATTAAAATGCATATGTTAGATTATATTTATTAATGTAACATATTTTTAATATTTTATTATTTGTTGTATCCCTCCAAATACGAATCCTTATTTTTTTTTTTTAATTTGCCGAATTCTCGTACCACGCACCCGCATCCACGCCAATGCTGACCTATCTCATAATAAAAAGTCATACACAATTACAGATAGCTGGTAAATTGTCCATAAATGACTTAAAAGGAACGTACTCACATAATGTTTGTTGAGGAAATGATTACAGATCTAATCATTATATCTCATAGCATCACATACCGTGCTATTGCACAAACAAAGAACATCTGGAGGACCTACATTAGACAGTAGATACTACAAAAGGAATAAACTAATATCATAATCACTAACAAAATTACTATGCGTGTGGGACAATGTTCACATCTCTTAAAATATACGAATACATGTTAAAAGCCTTGTTTTAAAGACCGGACCGAGCCGTCGGTTCGGGCCAAAAGGGCCAAAGAACCACAGACCACAAGCCAATTCGGCCTGGAATCCAATATAACCGTTATTTCCATCAAACCACGTGAACCGCGGTTCAATCGCAAAAAACCCGGTCTTTCTTATTTTCCAAACCGGAAATGGAACCAAACCGAATATATATTTCTGTACAAACGCGGCTGGCATTGGTACAGTGGAATGGAGCAGTTCACAAAAAACACCACGAGCCAGCTGTACCCACTTTCGCTGTAGGAGTCAATATATTTATAAAGGTAAATGTCTGGGCTCTTTCATATTTAAGAGACGTGGGACATAAATTCTTCAATGAACTTCATTTTCTGTGCGGAAACATTCACATTTGATGCATGGTTCATTGCTTATTTCAGGACTGATTTGCACGGGATTTGTTTAGTGACTATCATGATTTTTATTCCAGTTTCTCAATAATAATAATAATAATTTTGAATTGACACACTAATTTTAGTCAAATTTTTTATATTCACGGCTTTGACGGTTCGACCGGTCGAACCGTAAAAGCCTCCGACCTTGAACTACCACGGTTCGACGCACGGCACGATCATGAAAACTATGGTTAAAAGCAGATATACATCCCTTTCGTTTACTTCCCAAGTCTTACCATTTTTACCAAGGGTGGTTTTTATTAATGCCATAGTGATAGAATTATCGGTCATTTATGTTTCAAACAAGGTTACATATGCCTGTTAAAATTATTACCTAGGCTTGACTCACAACATCCATGTAGGTATAGTTTCCTTTTCCCTTGACAGGATCAGGTGTTCTATAGCAATCAGAAAGCAAGACAGTAGTGTAGTATGTGATATATGCACAAGCAATGAGCATCATAGGACCAATAACGACCCATCCCAGTTGAGCAACACTCCAAGGCAATGCTAATACTCCTAATCCAATTACAGCTGTTATTGCATGGGTTGTTGCAGTCCAGACAGTACCTAGTAAACAATCATATATGGTCAATCATTTAAACTTTTTCAGTACATTAAAATCTTTTTTTTTCCATTAGTGACTATTTAAAAAGCATTATGGAATTGAACGGTAAACGATGAAAGAAAAACAAATTTGAACTTTGTACTAAAGTGAGTTATGAAATCATGTCAGCTAGTTGTGGTTAAGTCAATATATATTAACATGAACCACACTCCGATAATCAATCTTTGTCTTTAATTTTAATGGTAGTCCCACTGACCTTGTTGATAATTAGTTTTTCTTTTAACCAAACCCCACTGCAAAAATTGTTCATAGCTTCAGGTAATGGCATATTTGTGAGATTATGTAGTAAGTAATGGAGTAATGGTGTAGTTCCTACATCAATTTCAGTGAAGTACTAAAAAGTGTGTCGAAAAATGAAAGAAATGAACCATGTAAACTACTGCTGACATCAGATGTCATGCAACAAGATGAGTAGTATAACATGCAATTCTTACTCCTTGTTCCATTATTGGCAATGGTGGATACCAATTCCTCGGTACTAGGAGATTGGAGCTGGTGCTTCTTTTGTCAGTATGAAGGGTTTTTTTTTTTTTAAAAAAAAAAAAAAAAAAGAGGCAGAATAATGTTTGTAGTTGACAATTCAGCACTTTTAATTTCTTAAAAAAAAAAAAAAAAAGTCTACTCCAAGAATAGAGCTTCAATTAGCATTGATTGGTTTGTTTCATCAAAACGGATGACCAAACTATTTGCTCCATGTCATTTTTGACACATCCAGACGCTTTATGAATTCAAAGACCTGCTCATACGAAGGGAATTACGCAGTTATCGAACCATGACTGATAGAGAGTTTTGTACTGCAAAATAGCTAACAAAAGTTTGTTGAACCATTGAAACATGAGATGAGGAAACTGTTGTCATTTGACATGTTTAACTGTCTCCCAGATTCATTTTGTCAGTCTTTCCACCATTCCCTCAGACTAATTTTTCCATAGTTTTTTACAGTAAATGGGGTTAAATTCAAATATTAAATATTTCCCTAAAAGTTAAATTATTAATTTTTATGGAAGTTCTAGCGCTTTAAAAAACAATGCAAAGTTCCTCTAAAAGTTCAAATTAAAATAGGAAGTCACATTTTTATTGGAATAGCATTTCAAATTCTTCTAGCACTTTAAAAACAATGCAAAGTTCCTCAAAAAGTTCAAATTAAATTAGGAAGTCACATTTTTCTTGGAATAGCATTTCAAATTCTTCTGCGAGAAAACTGAATCATTTTTGAATCATTTTTTAAAAATATATTAACAAACATGAAAACCAACTTTCCATATTATTTCCCAGTAATATTAATTTTATACAACTAGTATTACCATACAACGGTGGGAAAAACCGACCGTTAAATTGTATAGTATCAAAAAAAAAAAAAAATCTTTGTTATCTTTTTCTTTTAACTTGAAATTGATGAAAAATTAACTACATTGGTTGAAAAAAATAAAAATATTTAGAAAAGTATAAATCAAATCACAAACATTTAAGCTAGTCTGATAATTATGCATTGTTATCATCGTATAAGTTACTAACATTCAAACACATACATATATTATCATATCACGAATGATTAATACATTACAAAAAGTAAGCTTCTAGAAGTTCAAAATCATTATTGAATTCGAAAAATAAAAGGACAGATCAAACAAATATTAGCTCAAAACATATCATATTTGTGAATATTTAATCAAAGAAGATGAAAAATATAAGAATAAATGTAATAAATAAATTAAATATTTTTGAGTTACGTCATTTAAATGTGTAACATTAAATTACAATTGTCATTAACAATAATTAACATGAAAGAAATTACAAAAAAAAAAAAAAAAAACCACCTTAAACATGAGTGCTAAAAGGGTGCTGCTTTTGGCTGCCCCGGAACACCACATATATATGCACACATATAATCGATTAGGGAACGTAACAATGGTATGTACAAATTCAAATCAGCATCAATACGAAGATCGAAACTGTTTTCATCTCAAATTTTAATTTGTTTCAATTAATTTCTGGAGAGACAATAGAAGAAGATTTAATGAAAAAAGCCTGAGCAAGAGAGGTGCAACTGGAAGCCTACAAGAGGAATAGAAGAAGTGTTCATGTGATAAACACAATTTTACTTGAGATGGAAGGAGGGTACAACTTTAGAAAACAAACCAAAAACAAAAGGAAATATGAGAGCATGAACAGCAGCATTCCAATGGATTTTTAAGAAAAAAACAAAAATTTATATGAAATCAAACCATCATGATTTAAACTGTTGTTCTTCACTACTATTCATAGATGATCTAGACTCCTTATCACATTAAGAATATTCAGAAACCACCAAGTCAAGCAGAAAAGCCCAACAAACTCAACCCTGCTATATTTAGCGGCAGGAACATGCATAGTCAAACTAACCCACTCTAAGAAAAACCACTTATTGGTGCCAGTAAGTTGCTGAACCAACTGCTATCGAGGAGTGCATAAGTGTTCCCTGTTTATGATGCTAACATTTTATTTTCCAAACCTGAAAGGAAAATTAAATAGCAGCATCACGGTTTCTGTGTTCAATTCCACTATTTGCACAATATAATTCATAAATCTAGATATCAAAAACGTCAACATGTTTTTCTAGTTGTAAATTTACAACGTAATTTATCACCCTTACATATCCAATGGTCAGACTATGAATCACACAAACGAATTATATTTTAATTCAAATATAGGTAGTACAACCATCTTCGACGATGATGTCACAATTAAACTATACAAAGTATATCCTAGTAAGAAAAAACTATACGTATTATGTCCGTAATCAAGAAAAAAGGAATATCTAAAATATCGTCAAAGCCATGCAAAAAGAAACAGATACAGAAAGCCAAACTGCATTTACTGGTACTTCTTGATTGTTCACCTTGTGCCACAAAGAAGAAAAGGTAATTGTCCATCTCTTGAAAATGCATAAGTTGTCCTGCATATACAAGAGTTAATAGATAGAAATCCTTAGAAATACATATATTTTGGAATATTAATATCTTCCAAACTACTGAACATAGTTGTAGAATGTCACAATTGAAACGTATATAGAACTGCTTGTTACTGAGCTCATTACGCAAAAGAATATGGAAACTGCAACAATTCCTAATTAAGCAGACAAACCCTTTTGTTCCATTGCCAAATCTGCCCATGAAGACTAGATAAAACACTTCACAATTGCATGCCCTCCTGCATCATTGTTTCTGTTTAACAGATATGGCATGTTAGATGACTGCATATGTAATGCCAAGCAAGTATCCCCATCAGCAATAACAGATATACAAAATGAACTATTTATGCCTTTTGGCCGATTAATATTTGCATTCTTTGTTTGTTACGTCTATAGGAGACATTAACATGACTATAATATTGGGTGTAAATATGCAAAAATTAAATAAGTAAATAAAATTATAAAAGCGTGGTCTGCTCAACTAACTTGGTAAACAACATTAATGGTAATGTTACGGTTGATATATAACATTCTGCAAGGTCTACTAAAATGGGCATGGGTACACAGATAATTGATTCCTCCTACCAAAAATAATGTACCTAAACATATTTCCTTTAAACATCCAATAAATCGATGAGTAAAATGTTGGTTTCTTGTACAAAAACTAATACGCTTAAATTTTGTTTCTTTAAGAGCTTTAATAGGCCAAAGACTAAATGCACACAATGCTTATCTGATTATTGTATGAAAGACTAAACATGTATTATTAAAGTTCTTAGCTACCAAATTAATGACCAAAAAGAAACATTTAAAAGTAATGGGTTCATTGTATTAAAGGAAACGCCATGAATATAGTTTCTATCAACTATATTTTTCAAGTCCATTTCCTTTTATGTTCTTTCTTTCTTTAAGAAGTTCATATGAAAAAAAAAAATAACATAGTTAAGCAATATTTTAATAAACCTATGATACATGATAGTTTAACAAATCATTCAATAAGACTGCACTGATTATTTGTTGAAAATTTGTTTAAGTATCAATAAAAGAATGTAATTTTTTCTTAGATGGTAAGTATCTGACTTTGCATATCAACAGTTCTATATTTTTAAATATTTCCATATATTTTCTTACTTATGTTACATTTTTTCTAATACGAGTCATATAACTTTAAACATTGATTATTCCATGTTAAAAAAATTCCAAATAATATAATGTAATGTTTATAGCTATAATCATTGAATATGTATTTTATAAATATTGAGGACTAAAATATGTAAATGAAATTAAATAATCATTATCAGCTCCGCTTACTTAGTAAGCTTCATTAATGGTGACATAAAAGGTAAGATAAAAGGAAATCAATTCAATGAGAATCCAATCGCTTAGGTATTGGATTTATTCAAAACAACAATTCCCTTATTAAATATATTCTTCACTTGTGCAAAATCAAACCAAGGAAATAAATCTTCAGTTTCGAAAAAATTATAGTCGAGCAAGAAGGACAGGGGAATCAGGAAGTGGAAGGTCAACAAAACACGTCTGGAAAGCCTAGAGAAACAGTAGAAGTTTCTACTACACAAGAACCTCAAGATGATGAAACCCTACAACAGATGAAAGAAGAAATACTTCAAAAAAGAGAAAGAAGGAGCAAAAAAAGGAACGATGGAAAAAATACTAAGAAAGATCAGAGGAGTACTAGAAAGAAGGTTGAAGAGGCTAAAAGTGGAGAAGAAAATTCGGTAATAATATACCATAAAAACTTATAGTTAGATTTGTTTTTAAAAATGATACCACATTGTTTTTAAAAATCTGATACCAGAATGCTTTGAAAATTGGTACATTACCTTCAGTATCAAACTGATACTACATAATTTGGAAAACTGATACTACAATTAAAAAAAATCAGAATTGTAGTATCATAAATGATAACACTTAGCCAGTGAGCTTTTATTTTGTAGTATAAAAACTGATGCCAGTGAGCTTTTATTTTGAAATATTATATTAAATTTTTAATAGTATGTAACTCATTATGAAATATTGTATGAAAGCTGGTAGTTACGAATGTTAAAAAATGAAACTGTGTTGTAATTTGTATAAAACTAAGCTTTGAATATTGTGTTCGTATGATTTATATCTTAAATGTTGTAATATACTTTATCATGGTATCAGTCTTAAAAGCACACTAGTATCAGTGTTGATAATAAAATTTTGTTTGCATGAAACTGGTATCTGTTACGGAAGCACACTAGTATCAGTTATGCTAATAAAATTTTGTTTATGTGAATGTGGTATCAGTTCTTCCAGTTAACTGGTATCAGTTATGCTAATAAAATTTTGTTTATGTGAATGTGGTATCAGTTCTTCCAGTTAATTGGTATCAGTTATGCTAATAAAATTTTGTTTATATGAATGTGGTATCAGTTCTTCCAGTTAACTGGTATCAGTTTTGATATTGAGATTAATGGTACAATTTTTGAATGCATTTTGTTATCAGTTCTGAATCCAAAATGGTATCAGTATTATTACTGAATTTCTATTTACATGAATATTGTGTCATTTTGTTATCTAAATAGTAATTTTTCAGTTTTCAATAATGTTTCTATTTTACATTAGGATGATGATTTTGCTAATCCTCGGCCACGAGAAACAAAAGATAGAACAACTGCAAATGAAAAAACTGGATCTGCGTATAGATGTGGGTTGCAACCTTCTTATAAAATCATAAAGCTTGTGAAGGAGAAAAAAGCATTAAGCAAAAAATAACTAGAACTACTGAAAAGATCACCATTCTTCAACCTTTTCAATGTTTTCTATGAAGGAAAAATAAATTTGAAGGAATGTAAGAAATATACGGAAAATTTGGATGCGATTTACAAGTGTTATTCAGTGGAAGAAGGAGCTTTTATCTTTGGCAAAGAAAAAATGACAGTAACGGCCAAAGATATTAGCTTACTTTTTGGGTTGCCGATGCTTGGAAATAATATAGAGCCTCCCAAAATGATGACTAGCAAAACAATTCCATTAGCTTGTAAAAATTATGCTTTACGCAATTTTGGATCATCGGCATATATCACAAGACCTTTGATTGAAGCAAGAATAAAGAAAGTAATAGATAAAGAGGATGAGTACAAGATGGAAGACTTGCCTACTCTTCTTATCATGGACATTGTAGTTACTTTTTTCTTCCCCAATAATCAACAGAAATTGAGATGGGGACTTCTGCAGTACTTGTGTGATTTGGAAAAAATGAAAACAGTTTCTTGGCCGTTGACCATTGAAAAGAATTTCCATAAATTTGTTAAAAATTTCATTCATAATCCAAGGAATATGTCTGGATGTGCAATGCTCCCACTGGTAATTTATTTGTTTTTTATTTGATTTTTTCTAACATTTGTGAATTTAGCACAACTTTTATTAATTTTTTTTTGTTTTTTTTTACGAAGTATTGCATATGTGAAAAAATGAAGATAATAAAGCCACGATGCTCAGCTAGTGAGATATACCCAAGATTTGCTAGATGGGATCTACGAGCCTTGAAGGAATATGTTACCCAAAAGTTCATGAATGACATCAATGAAGGAGAGGTATATGTTTTTTAATTTCAGTTGTATCGGTTTTAAGATTATGGTAGTATCATTTCTTATGATTTCTTGTTTAAATAAAATTGTCAAGTCTTTATGTAATATCAGTTTTTCTAGGCTGGTAGTATCAGTTTTTTTGAGTTTTAGTTAAAATTTAATTTTGCATTTTCTTGGTATCAGTTATAGGAGACTGGTAGTATCAGTTTTTTTTAGTTCTGCTTAAAAATTTCCCAGTATATTAATATCAATTTTATTAGCCTGGTGGTATCAGTTTTTTTGAGTGCTAGCCTGGTGGTATCAATTTTACTAGCCTGGTGGTATCAATTTTACTAGCCTGGTGGTATCAATATTACTAGCTTGGTGGTATCAATTTTACTAGCTTGGTGGTATCAATTTTTCCAGTATATTTATTTTTCCAGTAGCATTGTATCAGTTTTATTAGGATGGTAGTATCTGTTTTTCTTTTTGTTAACTGAAATTTAATTTTTCACATTCTCGGTTTCATTCTGAAGTGTCGAGTGGTATTAGAACTTTAACATTCTTATTATCAAAACTGATATTATCAAAACAAATTTAAATTTTTAGGTTCATGAAATTTCAGACATACATCCACATGAATTAAAAAATTTGGAAACAGCAGATGAAATTTCTTCTAAATCAAAGGGAGCAGCAACAAAAAAAAAAGAAAATGTCGAGAACAACAAACACAAATGGATTCTTTTGAGGATGATGTGACTATGAGAGTGTTGAAAGTTCACATTGACAAAATCGAAGCTGAAAACAAGAAACTGAAAAAAGATTTGACAAATGAAAGATTTTTGAGAAGAGAAGCAGAAAAAAAGGTTGTTAGTTTGGAACAACAGTTGCAAGAAAGAAATATAGATTTTGAACAAACGGAACTTCCGGAATCTGATTCGGAAGAGACTAAAAGTGATTCACATTCTCAACATAATGACGAAGAAGAAGGAAAAAACGACAATGAGAATGTTGAGAATGAAAATCAATGCAATATTCAAGTCGAGAAAGAGAAATGTGAACAAAATGAAAATTTTGAAACTGCAGAAAAAACAATTCCAGCTGAACAAAGCTCAGAAATCAGAAAAAATGCATCGGTTGAAGTCAGTCCGCCCAACTTCGACTTTGGTATCACACAAATTATTAAGGAAATACAAGAAGAAAGAAAATCAGCCGAGCAAGAAGGGAAAAAAATGCCATCAGAAGACGAACCGCCTTCATATGTAGACAGAATAAAAAAGAGAGAAAGGAAGAAGACAATAAGAAGAGATTCATTTGACTATCCTACAATTTCAAAAAAAAAACAAGTATTGAAGCAGGAAAAAATAGAGAAGATCAGCCTACAGAAGAATCCGAAAAAGAAAAAAAGCAAGAGCAGCAGCATGAAGAAAAACAAAGTGAGAAAACGGAGAAAAATGTAGAGCAAGAATCAATTAGAATTGAAAAGCCACTAGCTATTTTGGAAGCATCATGGGCAGAATTGAATTTGTCACATTGCGACAGTGTTAAATATCTGAATAAAAAACAACAAGCCTTGGTTAAAGAAAAATTCTCTGTTGCAAAAGCAAGAAATTTGTAAGTACACATTTTTTCTATCGATATTACTAGAGATTTGTTCAAAACTTAACTATAATTTTCATTTCTACATAACAGGGATGTTATGATAAATGATGACACAATTTTAGGTGGTTGTGTCATAACGAAACGTATGCTTGTTAATGTTCTGGAAGGGAGCTTCACGGATGGACAGGTACCATATATACGCTTGTTAGTATCTGTTTTCAATGCCTGCCAGTATCATTTTTTTTGAGTTATAGTAAATTTTATTTTTGCAGTTTCTTGGTATATGTTTTAATAGCCTGGTAGTATCAGTTTTTTTAATTTCTAGTTAAAAATTATTTTTAGTAAATTTTAGCTAGTGAGCATCTCTGTTTTTGATACTGATCTTCTTGTACGTGCATTGTGTGCATGTTTGATTGTGCACGTGTTTATGTTGAAATGATGCACATTTATGTGTACACTCACAGACATAAATCTGTATCAGTTTTAACAAGGACTAAACCTGTATCGGTTTTAACATATCAGATTTCATAGACTGGTAGTATCAGTTTTTTTGATTACCCGTTAAAAATTATTTTTCCAGTATTGTGATATCAGATTTCATAGGCTGATAGTATCAGTTTGTTTTTATTTCTATATAAAAATTATTTTACCAGTATCTTGATATCAGTTTTCATAGCCTGATAGTATCATATTTATTTCGCAATATCATATGACTTCTTATATACATATGTATGTGTATTACAGATTATCGACTGGTTTACAAGATACTGTGCTTTAACGGTAAACAATTACGCAATGCCAACGATGAGAACAGTAAGTAAAAATTCAAGTCACTTTTGTGCAATATTATTTATTAAATTAGTAAATAACAAACAATATTTTTTATGAATAGAAAGCATTGGCTGACAAAATCGAATCACTTATAAAGGCAATAGCTCTTCCCATTTTAGAAAAGGCTGTGAAAGACGAGTTCACGGAGGTTATTTACTTTCCATTGCATTGTGAAAGTCACTCGACACTAGTGACTTTAACATATGAAAATATGCAGTGGGCACATTTCGACTCCAATCGGCCTAGAAGATCAACCACGAACACTAATGCAAGTTTGAAAGCTGCACTAACATTGGTACGAAGTCACTACTTGTATATGTTTGAAACTACTGCTGCAGTTATGTCACTAACATATAACCTGCTATATATTTTACAGAGAGCTGTAGTTGAGGAATTACTGCCGCGGTTATGGCAAAAACATAATGTTACAAATAAGAAACTCAGCACATCTGAAATGGTTCAAGAAAAGTGCGCACAACAAGGCTGTGACACGTAATTCTTTACCATATATTAATTTTAATACCCAGAATGAATGAGTATTTATACAACTAATGACATGATTTCCTTTATACAGGCTTGATTGTGCGATATATGTTATGATTTTCATAATATCAATGAACAGAAAAGAAATTCCTCTAAAGGTTGACCCGAAGAACATGCTGAAATGTAGAGCGCAGCTAGTGTATGAAATTTTGACAAACAGTGGTTATTGTTGGGATTTAGCAAACTTTATGTCTAATCTTTCTTAGGAGGAAAAATGATTATAGTTGGTAGTTGAAATTGGTTGGTTGTTAGAAATGTACATATGATGATATTTGTTTCAAAACTACTTGTTTTTAGCTATTGTAATGGATGTCAAATGTTGCAAATGTTCAACATTTCTTATGGGTATTTTTTTTATATGATGATATGATTTTAGTTTGAAATTGCTGCCATGTTACTAATGAGTTTTATGCTGTCAAAATGCATTGAATTATGTGTTGTGAACTGTTTTATGGTTGTATCTATGAAACTGATATCTCATTTTTTTCCAAACTGACATACATATTTTTTTAAAAAAAACTGATACCAACATCAACACAAAACTGATACCTAAATAATATAATTTGAACAAAACATGATAAAAGATGAAAAACTGATACCAGATTTGGTTCAAAACAGATACCCTACTGATGTTAAATATAATAATCCCAAACTGATACCAGCACATGACCAAGTGCATGGTTGAGCATATAACAAATCACATGGTGGTATAAGTTATGGTATAGTTAGTAGTTTTCTAGTATCAGTTGCATTCATGCTGGTATCAGTTTGGGATTTTTTTTTTTTATGTTTTCAAAAAATAATCCCAAACTGATACCAGCATGAATGCAACTGATACTAGAAAACTACTAACTATACCATAACTTATACCACCATGTGATTTGTTATATGCTCAACCATGCACTTGGTCATGTGCTCGATCATGTGCTTGGTTATGTGTCCAGTTATATGCTTTGTTATGGCAAAGTCATGGGCTTGGTCATGGGCTTGGTCATGTGCTTTGTCACGTGCTCAATCCTGTCCTCATTCAGGTGCTCGGTAATGTACCAGGTCATGGGTTCGATCAAGTGTCCGATCATGGACTCAGTTATGGGCTCCGTCAAGGGCTTGGTTATGTTCACAATCATGTGCATGATCACATGCTCGGTCAAATGTTCGGTCATGGACTCGATTATGGGCTCGATCATACCATATTAATGTATACATAGTTTCAGAAAGAAATCTGATACCATATTAATGTATACATAATTTAATACCATGTTAATGTATACATAATTTCAGAAAGAAAGCTGACACTATATTATTAATGTGCTTCCAAAAGTAATACATTGACTATGCTATTACAACATATAATAGCCCATGATTGGGAACACAACCATACCTCATAGGAATTCTTAAACCAAGTACATACCTATCGCACATAAAATATATCTTATAGAAAAACCTAATCAAGTAACTATGGCTTTAAAATTCATATACCAACCTATTTTTATATCAAAAGGATGCCTTAATCATGTAAATAAAGTCACAGTCAAAAAATGATACTAGATTTCGTTCAAAACTGATACTAGGTAATTTGACAAAAATATACCATATTCACATAAACAAATCTCACGACCAAAACTGATATCAGTTAGCTTGAAAGTCTGATACCACATTTGTTTAAACATAATCACAGTACCAAAACTGATACCATTATGCTCCAAAACTGATACCAGAAACTGTATATTACAACATTGAAGGATACCAATATCATCAATAATTGATATCTACAAAACAAGCAACATAAAATAGACACAGAACATACATACATACATACATATATATATATATATAAAAGGCATCAACTAAAAACATGAAAGTAAACCAAAAAATCAATGAATACTCACAACTAATATCAAATTTATTACGTTTCCAAATTTTAATGCATAAAGTGAAGGAAAAAACTGTAAAATCTGTAATACAATTGTAAGAAAGTATCAATTCTTCGAAGCTTGGCAGTTGCGCTTGTTGTGGCCATATTGCTTACACACACCACACTGATTTTGTTTATTCTGGAAAAATGCGAATCCACCTTTTCGTTTGGTAGAAGGTCTACCAGCACCACGTTTGTCTTTAGGAGGCTTAATGAAATCTTCATTGCAAGGATCAACAATGGGCTTATCATAGTTAGGAATTGGATTCACTGGATTAGCATAAGAAGATCGATAAGCGTCTACGGTGAAATAGTGTTCAACAAAATCGTATACCCGAAGTTTAGATCTAGTAATGCACTTGATAGCATGAACACAAGGAAATCCGGTAACTTTCCATTGATTGCAAGTACAACTTCGATTTTGAAGATCAACATGATGCGAAGATGGAGACTTGACTTCAAATATGAATTCCGAAGATTTATAAACAACCCAACCAAACCCTTCATCAATCAACCCTTTTAACCTATACTCCATAGATGGACAAAGAATGGTAGTCCACAAATGACACTCCTCTCTCCTTTTGGCCATTTGTTCCATAATTTTAATCCTAATTCCATCTAAGCATGAAGTAATTGGCAACGCTCTTTCCTCTATAATCCAACTATTAAAACTTTCAACTACATTTGAACTATACTCTCCATATCGTTTACCCTTAAAAAACAAATCAGTTCACTTATCAAACGGTTTATCCTTTAAAAAGTTCATTTCTGCAGTACCTCCAACATCCAAAAATTTAGAATGTGCAGCTTCAAATTCATTTGAATTTGAAGCTGGAGAACACAACTTAAACAACTCAACAATCGAAACATTTGTATTCTTTGACTTAACAGCTGAAAGCAAGTTTTGTTCCATATGAAGATAACAAAAACTATGAAATGCATTAGGGAAAACTTCACGAATACCCAAAACTAACCCTTGATGACGATCTGAAATAAAAACCAAATCACGAGTTTCTTCAAGCATTTTCTTCAAGTGACTTAAAAACCATCTCCAATTATCCACATTTTCAATGGAGACTACACCCATAGCTAAGGGGAAAAAGCCTGCAAATTAAATAACAGTTAAATAGACAATCAAATTACATGTAAAAAATAACTGATACTACCAGGCACATAAAACTGATACCAGAAAACTGAAAATTAAATTTCTTACAAGAATCATAAAAACAGATACTACCAGGCTATGAAAACTGATACCAGGAAACTGGAGAAAATAATTATTAAATAAAAGTTTAGAAAACTGATACTAACAGGCACATAAAACTGCTGAAAACTGGAAAATTAATTTTTAACAAGACATCATAAAAACTGATACTATCATACTATGAAAAGTGATACCAACTAACTGGAAAAATAAACATTAACTAATACTTAAAGAAACTGATACTACCAGGCTTCTAAAACTGATATATAAAAACAATTAAAAATAAGACTTAACATAAGCTGATACTACATGTCACCTAACACCAATATGTAAGAATAAAAAAAAACTTGACAAAATAAAAAAAATACTGTAACACCCCACCTCCGCCAGGGTGTCTCTTGCAAGCACTCTGACTTTGGAGGGGCGTTTGTATCGGGTAAACATGCATAATGATATATCAAGGCAGAACAAGAACATATGTATATATGTAAACAGAGTAAATAAGATAAGTAAAACAACGGAAGATTTCAAACTATTTCAAATACAAGTCTGGTACAACATAACTTTCCAAATAAACAAGTCTAGATAAAAACAACATCAACTGAAAAACTGAAATACATAAGTACTATCCCCAAAATAAGTGATAACCATAGCTAGCTTCATGTCGAAACCGTACATGAGCTGAAATCCCACAAGCAAGCAATCAGAAATCCAAGCTAAGCTCCAACGTTCCCACCCTGAGAACCTGGGGGGGGGAACGGAAGAAAAGAGGCGAAAGAAAAACAGGTCAGTCAAAAAGACTGAGTAAGCCCTACTACAATCAATGTAAACTGATAAAGTTAACTGGCATGAGAAGCAGGGATGAACATAAGGATAACACATACTAGCATGATGATTAACTAACAAGGTAGATAAAGGTGTCATCGCATAATCAGGTTTAAGGTTTTTGCACCACAGGTGTACTAGCAAACTAACATGACTTGAATAAACAAGTATTGATCCCTTGGCCCAAGCTTTGGCCCAATAACATGAAATGACCCTAATACGAGGTCCAACCAAACGGTCTAATCGATCGGCTCCCTAAGCCTAACTCGTCACGTGTTGGTGTCAATACGGCCCAAACATAATTGTAGTCGGACTGTGCCGGGTCTCCCGTCGGGTGTATCAAGCCCTAGGGTGTCAACCCCTGGACACCATAAACATAAGTGCACAGTCTCGATCTACTGGTACCCATGCTTGCTTCTCCAAATACGGACTACGTGCACGATCATAGTCCGTCCGGAACTACATCGGCGTACCACTCGACCGTCGTTTTGGTCACTTATACCAGTCCAGTAATCGTGCCCCCACCCTAGCCTAGTCCCTAGGGTCTTAATGATACAAACTAGGGATTACTGCTGGAGTGGACCCCCATTGCTAGGATTTTCTAGTGGGTTAAGTACAGTTTAACCCTTTTACTAATCATGGATTAACTTGGTTAAGTGTAACGATGAGTTCACGACTTAACCCTGATTAATCTACCAAGCCCAAATTGGTTAAGTATTAAGTGGACCATGACTTAACCCTAATCATGAGGCATTAATTAATTAATGTGCCTTAACCTCTCACATTAGACTTTGTTGTGGTTACTAGTTAAGCCGGGCGAGTCCGGGTAGCTTTACACCACAACTTGGTCTAACCTCGGGTTCAAGGTACAACATGACCAACTTCTCACATTGGGTCCTATTGTTTGTAGCAACTAGTTAAGCCGGTCGGTTCCGGGTAGTTTTACGCTACAAACTCAACCCAACCTCGAGTTGGTCACACTTATATTTTCTAAGTGTCATGTCCATCATGTTTACAAAACATATTACAAGTTTTCAAGCATTTGGGTAGACCTAACTTAATAGGTAAATTCCCAATGGGTAGACCTAACTTAATAGGTAAATTCCCAATCTTATGTTTTTATGTCTTTTAAGTTTACCCAACCCCAAACGCAATCCCATCGCTTACATATTGCAATAGCGCATAAAGGATAGAAAGAGGGAACTTGGCATAATCATGACATAAAGGTGTTGAAGCCACAAGTTTAACATGGTGGCATATGAAATGTACATATGTTCATATACTTGCATATTACATTTTTAGGCCTCAAAAGCATGCATAAAACCAAACTTAGCATATTGGTGATACATGGTGATAAATGACATGTAGGAATGGCCATAAGTTCGCATTTAGCCTCACATGCAAGTTATCATAAGAGATATGATAACTTACATGTTGCCAAAATGCAACCTTTAGCATAAAGCTTGAAGCTTTATGTTCATATACTCAAGGTAAGCTTGCATAACATGATAACATGAGTAAAATGATCCATCCAAACTTGCATACATAACATGACAACTTGCATATCATAACATGGCAAACTTGCATAACATAACATGGCAAACTTGCATATCATAACATATCAAACTTGCATAACATGACATGGTAAACTTGCATATCATGGAAAACTTGCATATCATAATGATCAACCAAACTTGCATCATTCATTTAACTTTAGAGTTTAAATATGAAAGTAGAAAAGGGCTTACAATGCTTATGAAGACACAAAAATATATATAGATTGAGACAAAGCCCTTATGCAATCAAATAAACCCAAAATGCAAGCTCCAATAGAAAAACCCTTGAGCCAAAATGATCAAAACTCTTGCTTTATGATGTAAATATGGAAACTTGACTTGAATGCAAGCTAATGATGCTCATACAAGCTTGAAAACACTTGTATGCATTGAAAATCTCTCATAGAAATAACTTAGGAATTTTATGAAGAGAGTGGAGGCCTTGAGAGGAATGATTTTGCCATAGTTTAGTTACTTGAATGAATAATGATGATTTAGGGTTAGGTTAGGGGCTTATTTATAGAGATTAGGATTAGTTTCAACCTTAGGATTAAACCCTAATTCCAATCTCAGCCCTTAAAACCGAATCTGGCCCCAAAACCTAACCAAAACCCCAAAATGGTGCACCAGGCAAAACTGCCCGGCTGAACCAAGTCGACAGCCAAGTCGACAGGGCTGTCGACTTGGGTCCAACCAAGTCGACTCTCAAGTTGACAGGCCCAATCTGACCGTTTTTCGAATTTTGAACCCGAAATTCGAAATCTGTTTTGAACTTGAAATTTTCTGAAAACTTCATTGGGCCTTAATCGGGTCATACGGACTCCGATTTTCGAAAACTCGGACTCTATTTCGCGTATTTTTCCGAGACGAACGCAATGGCACAGCCCGTTTCCCTTGTTTCAGATTTTAGAATTAAATTCTGCCTCGATTATGGTATAACAGGTTATTGAAAATACGGGTTGTTACAAATACCTTGATTACCATTCTTTGCAGTAGCTCCCATCAATACACCTGGTCGTCCCTTTAAGTGAGTAGCGTCCAAAAAAATCATGGCTCGGCAATACTTAAACCCACGTATACATGCAGAAAGGGCAATAAACACTCTCTCAAACTGGTTAGTACTGGCATTAACCTCTAAATCAACATAACTACCTGGGTTATGATTTTGTAGTGCCTCCAAATATCATCTCAAGTCATCATAAGACATAGCATCATTACCATACAATTCAGTCAAAGCAAGTTTTTTTGCAGAATAAGCAACCGCATAATTCAACTCAATATTATATTCTCTACGAAAATCATCTATGATCTCCTTAGGCTTCTTACTTGGACGATCACGAATTTCATCTATAATCAATGATTTAATAAACGATCTAGAAATATGCGGATTGCTCAAATTTTTAACTCCACCACCACAAGAATGCTCACTAACTAAATTCCGTATGAAAAAACTATTAAGTTGTTCGGAATCACAAGTAGCATGAACTTTAAATTGACATCCAGTAGACGACAAAGAAGAGCAAACAACTGTTATCCTAGAAGAACTATTCTTTAAAAAAAGTAGTTCATACCCTGTCTGAATTTGATATGCCATCAATAATCCCCTAAAGTCATTAGCACCCCCAAAACAGAACCCTTTAAAATCAGAAATGGAAAGATTAGATCCTCTCTTCATCATGTCTTTTAAGTAATTTTTTCCATGTACAACAATAGTAGAACACAAAGATGCATTAGACGGAACTTCAGATCCAGTTGAATGAGAACAAATATCAATATTTTGGAGCTGACAATCCTTCCGCTTAATAGTGAAAGAAAAGAAAGCACTCTTTTTATGTAGTTGAAAGCAAATTGTACTTTGAAGATCGGAATTAGTATCAACATATATTATTTTGTTCTCAAGCAAATAGCTAATCTCAATTGAATCAGGAGTAAGTTGAGACCAATGATGGCATAATTCATTCTTCAAATCATATAATGAACAATTAATGGTCAACCGAGTACTAAAGGTAAGATTGTTGAACAAAAACAAGACCAAGAGACTATCATCACCACTGAAAAAGAAAAAAAAAGCAGTCAACAAATTATTATATAATTGATACAAATTTTAATTCAAAACCGATATTGTATTGTTGTACACTTAACAACAGAGAACAAACTGATACCACCAATGACAAAAAACTGATACTGTATTGCTGTACACTTAGCAACAGAGAACAAACTGATACCACAAATGACATAAAACTGATACTGTATTGCTGTACACTTAACAACAGAGAACAAACTGATACCACCAATGGCATAAAATTGATACCCAGATATAAACATAATATTTATGAACATATCACCAATACCACATGCCTCAAGAGATTGCAATATCGAGTTACTCCAACTTATGTTATTTGACAGAATAAAACTGATACTAAATCCACTAAGCACATAGCATAACACATTACAATAATGTAATCTAAATGAAAACATCCTAAATAAGGACAGTTTGATACATATATGAACACAGTCTAAAGAAGGAAAAAAATTACTCAGTGTAAAACATATAACCTGGTGCTGCTGCAAATCGAATCCATTAATCAACCAATTCAAATCAATAGGAGAAAACCTAAAGAGAATCGATCACATAAAAAAAAAAAGATCACGCAAAGGAATTTCAGAACAAGAAAAGCAAAAAAAAATCACGAATGAGAAAATCACACCTGACAAGTAATGCTCAACCGATTTTGCAATCACGACCGAGAAAATCACGAATGAGAAAATCGCACCTGACAAAAAAAATCATGAATGAGAAAATCACGCAAAGGAAAATCTATTTTGCAATCACGACGGAGAAAATCGCACCTGGATTTTCAAACGCGCACATAAATTTGCAAATCGATTTTGCACGATGGAAGGAGCGAAATTAGGGTAAGATAATTTCAGAAGTAATTGCGCGCGCGATGATGTGAGAAAAACTTATATATTGTCCTGGAGAAAAAAATAAGATGGACTGTCCTTGTGGACAAAAAACCCAATATTTTTGTCCTTCACAATATTTTCCTGTTTGAAGAAGGGTTAAATGATATTAAAGGCGATTCATGCAAAAAAATATTTTTGCAAACATAGTCAATTCAATGCAGATTACAGACTTAAAAATAACTTAAAAAATAAATCAAGAATGAATAAAATCTGGTAAATCAAGAAAGAATCAAATCTAGTATCCGCCCTAATGCGTCCATCATCATCATCTACCATATCCATTGTTAAGGCCTCAATTCTTTTTCATATAAAACTGATGATGAAAGTAAGAAATATCAGTACTTGATTTATTAAGTTTAACATGACATTACAATCATGCTAGCTTGCTGACAGTACTAGTGCATATAACAATTCCACTCTCTAAAATTAATTAGTGTACTTGTTAGGAATATTTTTTTAAGAGAAGAAGGAGGTATTTTTGAAAGGATTATTTTAATGGAGAGGAAATTTTCATTGATTTCCTTTTGATTACAAATTTGATTGCATTCATACATCAACTTGATTGCCTTACTTTTATAATGCACTGCATTCTCTAGAGTATTCTAGGAATGTCTTATCTAGAATATCTAAAATAGGAATTTTAGATTTTGCCTTTTATTCAATTCATTAATACAATTGCTAATTTAACAATACAATTATTTGTTTCCTGAAAAGCCAAGATTATTTCCAACATTCCCCCGTAAGCTTGGTTTTTGAACTCCAAGAAGATCTCGCAATCTTTTAAAATTATCAGGCTTTAATGCTTTTGTGAAAATATCAGCAACTTGATTATTTGTTTTGCAAAAATTCAGCTGTACCTCTTCATTTTCAGTTGCTTCTCGAATGAAATGATGTTTGATGGCTATATGCTTTGTTCTTCCATGATGGACTGGATTCTTAGCTATAGCAATGGCTGATTTGTTGTCACAATGGATAGTCACAGCTTCTTGTTTCTCACCAAAATCATTTAGTATTTTCTTCAACCATATTGCTTGTTGGGTAGCTAGGCCAGCTGAAATATATTCAGCTTCTGTAGAAGACTGAGCAACTATTTGTTGCTTCTTCGAACACCAAGAAAATGCTCCTGATCCAAGAGAAAACACATATCCAGAAGTGCTTTTCATGTCATCTATACTTCCTGCCCAGTCACTATCGCAAAACCCAATTAAATTAGTTTCAACATTATTTTCATATTTGATCCCATTGTCCAAAGTGCCTTGAATATATCTCAGCACCCTTTTTGTTGCACCTAGATGGATATGACTAGGATCATTCATGAAACGAGAAAGTAGGCTGGCTGCAAACATGATGTCAGGTCTTGTATTAGTAAGGTAAAATAAATTACCAACTAGGCTTCTGTAGTAACTAGCATCAACCTTCCTTCCCCCATCTTCCTTTTTTAGCTTTTCATTCACAACTAGCGGTGTATCAACCGGATTACACCCAAGCATTCCAAACTTTCTCAATATTTTCTCAGCATATTTCTTTTGACAAATAAAAACTCCATCATCACTTTGAGAGATTTCTATTCCAAGGAAAAAATGCAGCAAGCCTAAATCATTCATTTCATATTTTTTCATCATTTCTTTTCTAAAATCTTCAATCAACTTTAAATTGTTTCCGGTATAAATTAAATCATCTACATAAAGTGCAATAATTAGAATACCGTCCATACCTTGTCGTTTGACATAAAAAGTAGCCTCATTTTTGCTCTTCTCAAAGCCTTTCTCCATGAAGTAGTTGTCAATATTGCTATACCATGCTCGTGGTGCTTGTTTTAGCCCATAAAGCGCTTTCTTTAGTTTGTAAACTTTTCCTTCTTGTCCTTTAATCTCAAATCCTTGAGGCTGCTCCACGTACACATCTTCTTTCAATTCTCCATTCAAGAATGCCGATTTTACATCTAGCTGATATAGCTTCCATCCTTTTTGGGCTGCAAGTGATATTAAAGCTCTAATGGTGTCAAGACGTGCCACTGGAGCGAATGTCTCTTCGTAGTCAATACCGGGCTTTTGAGAATAGCCCTTTGCAACAAGTCTCGCTTTGTTCTTTTGAACTGAACCTTTTGGATTATGCTTCACTTTGTAGATCCATTTTACTCCAATGGTTTCTTTGTCTTTTGGCTTATCAACCAACATCCATGTTTTGTTCCTTTCAAGTGCATCCATCTCTTCTTGCATTGCCTTCCTCCATGCATCTTCCTTAACCGCTTCTTCAAAATTTTCTGGTTCCATTGCGCAATAGTTGCACCTAGCAAAAATATCATCCAAACTCCTCGTTTTTATTGGGGTTTAGGATGGAGATGATGAATTATGGCTTGCTGAGGACAAAGTGCTAGATGGAGAACTTGGTGTAGGTGAATCACATTGGTTATTTGCCAGTGTTGTTGGATTTTGTTCTAATACTACTGCTGGAATGGTTTTATCCTCCACTTTCTCCTTTTGCCAATTCCAAGATGTCTTCTCATCAAATACAACATCTCTACTGATGATTACTTTCTTTGTCTTCAAGTTGCGAAGTCTATAGCCCTTTGACACAAAACTGTAGCCAATAAAAATGCATCTTTCACTTGCTTCTTGAAGCTTTGTCCTTTTTTCTTTAGGAATTTGAGCATAGCAAATACTCCCAAAGACTCTAAGATGATTCACTGAAGGCTTTCTTCCACTCCACGCTTCAAACGGCGTCATATTCCATACAGCTTTTGTTGGACATCTATTCAGCAAATACACAGCTGTATTTACAGCCTCAGGTCAAAATTCTTTAGGCATGCCTTTCTCAAACAACATTGATTTAGCCATCTCCATCACTGTTTGATTCTTCCTTTCGGATACACCGTTTTGCTGAGGTGTATACCTAACGGTTAGTTGCCTCTCCACACCTTCTTCTTCACAAAATTTATCAAAATCATTGGAGTTATACTCCTTTCCCCTGTCACTTCTCAAAACTTTTATGGACCTGCCACTTTGTTTCTCAACAAAAGCTTTAAACTTCTTAAATATAACAAACACTTCAGATTTTTGTCTCATAAAATAAACCCATGTCATGCGGGTCAAATCATCAATGAATAAAATAAAGTACCTGTTTTGAGCATGAGATAATGTGCTCATAGGACCGCATACATCCGTGTGTACTAATTCCAACACTTCTTTGGCTCTCCTTGATCCTTCTTTTGGAAACGGTTGCCGATGATGTTTGCCAAGTACACATCCTTCACATACTCCATGTTCTTCTTTTTTTATTGTTGGCAGCCCGTACACCATCTTCTTTTGTGAAAGCAATGTGAGACTATTGTAGTTTAAGTGCCCAAGTTTCTTATGCCATAAATAAGTGTCGTCTTCCTTTTTTGCCATGAAGCTATGATTTTTCTCATAATTGAGATGGAGGGGAAAGCTTCTGTTTTGTGTCATTTTTATTACTGCAACAACTTTTCCTTTTGAATCAAAAATTTTACATTCTCGAATCTCAAATTGAAGAGAATAACCATGCTCTAAAAGTTGTCCAATGCTCAACAAATTCTCATCTAATTTAGGAACATAAAAGGTATCATGAATAACTTTACCTCCTTGCTTTGTTGCAACTCCAATGCTGCCTTTGCCTTCAACTTCAACATACTCTCCATTGCCAAGTTTAACTTTCGAACCAAATGAAGGATCTATGTCAATAAATGCACTTTTGTCTCCCGTCATATGATTGCTGCATCCGCTGTCCAGGTACCATATATTCTTATATTCTTCAGTTGTCTTTTGAAAAGCAAAGAACAAGCTCCCTTCCATATCTTCCGCTCCGGCAAATGCTGTGTTATGTGGCTTACCAAGGCGACAGTCCTTTTGAATGTGCCCAAACCTTTTGCAATTATGACATTGTGGTTTTCCTTTGTTCCAGCAGTCCTTTTCTTCATGAGAGCTTTTTTGGCAAATTCCACACCATTTATTTGTTCCTTCATCTCTTCCTCTTCCGCAATAGGTGCCTCGACCTCTTCCGCGTGAATTTCTTCCTCTTCCTTTGCCAAATCTGCCACCTCTAGAAGACTCGCCATTATTTTGTTTTATTGTTTTGTCATTGTTGCATTGAGTGGTGAGTTTGGACTGAAATGCGTTTTCAACCGTCTTTTCCATACGGCGTAACAATCTTTGCTCGTAGGATCTAAGTGAACCCATCAAGCCTTGAACAGTCATGTTTGACAAATCTTTGGTTTCTTCTATAACAGCCATCATAGGATCAAATTTTTCAGTTAAGCTTATCAAAATTTTATCAACGATTCTACGATCGTCAATTATATCTCCATGAGACTTCATTTGATTCACTAACTCGGACAGCCTATTAAAATACTCATTCAAACTTTCATTTTCTTTCATTTTTTCATTTTCAAAATCTCTCTTTAGAGATTGAAGTTTGACAGTTCTCACCTTTGAATCCCCTTCAAACTCTTGTTGCAAGATTTCTCATGCTTCCTTGGCTGTTTTTGCTCTCATAATTCTTGGGAATATGGTGTTTGACACTCCTCTTTGAATCATTCCAAGAACTCCAGCATCTGTGATTCTTTTCTTTTTTAATACTTCTGTTTGAGCTGCTGTACGTTCTGCCGCAGTTGTTGAGTCTTCATATCCTTGCTTGATGAACTCCAAGACATCCAAGGAGATGAACAAAGTCTCCATTTTTACTGCCCAAAAATCATAATTTTCTCCTTCAAATAAAGGAACTTGGACATTGCTATAGGTGAAGTTGATGCTTGCTGAAGTATTGCTTGGAGAAGCCATTACTTTGCACTTTTTTTTTAATTGCAAGGATCTAGGGCTCTGATACCACTGTTAGGAATATTTTTTTAAGAGAAGAAGGAGGTATTTTTGAAAGGATTATTTTAATGGAGAGGAAATTTTCATTGATTTCCTTTTGATTACAAATTTGATTGCATTCATACATCAACTTGATTGCCTTGCTTTTATAATGCACTGCATTCTCTAGAGTATTCTAGGAATGCCTTATCTAGAAAATCTAAAATAGGAATTTTAGATTTTGCCTTTTATTCAATTCATTAATACAATTGCTAATTTTACAATACAATTATTTGTTTCCTGAAAAGCCAAGATTATTTCCAATAGTACTCCTATACCCTTAATATTGTAAATAATGAATGAATGATATTTGATTGGATGCATGGGATGGAAAGAAAGCGAGGAATTATTCGTAGACTCCACGTTTGTCGTAGAGTAAATATGGTGAATCTAGTAACAACATACTGTAGTGAACAATACAATTTTTGATTATGTATTTGGGTTGTATAATTATTTGTGTAGACAGATATAGCATGAAAAACTTGAGTACAGAAAGTCTTATTAGCTAATTAAAACTGGAAATTAGGTTCCAGTACTTCTCATTTCCCTTGAATTTTTTTGCAAGACGACGGTCTGGATTTCTAAGTTTTAAGGAAAGAAATGCATCTTTCATCCTATTGAAGGACTTCATTACCAATTTTGATCGGTTTCAGGTCCCGGTTATATTTTTCAACTTGCCGCAATTACCCTTTGCCTTCTCCTTTTCTCTTCCTAATCAAAATATACAATCTCAATCTCGATTCTTTTATCAGATCACCACTCTCTATTTTATTCTCAATCATCGAGTCCTAAAATTCCCATTTCTTTGCCCCCGTCTAGATGACCAATAAAAGCAGCTATAGTTCTTCACGTTGCATATTCCAAGCTGGAGCAACCTTGAGGAAAAATAATGGGATGGTCGGGTTTCAGCTTTCGGGAGGTAGTTTTGGTCTTTTTCCATGGCTTTCCAAAATGGGTTTTTCATAGTAGTGGGTTTACTGAGTTTTTGTATTTATTTTACTGAATAATTTTGGTAAACATCTTTATTGTTAATCATTCAACTTGTTCCAGATCTTATAAAACCCTTTTGACTAGAATCAGCTTTTAAGCAAAAAGATAAATAATTTTATCCTTCAAATGTAGTTAATGTTGTGTATTTATTTTTTTATTTGTATGTTTGGTCATTTATCTCCATGTTTTGTTTTTAAACATACAATTAAGAGAATGCAAGGAAGCATTAGCTTGTAAGTAATGATACTAAGTTTTGGTCTAGAAACATTGGTGAAAACATAAAATATCAAGCAGTTATACTCAGTCATACAACAACTCAACCTTAGCAATACATGCTTTAGCAACTAATCGATATTAGAATGTATAATGCAGTTTCAGCAAATGTATATTGAGCAAATGTGCATTCCTCAGTGCAGTTTCAGCAAATTGAGGCAAACATATCTTTATGTTGCCCAGTCATCATCAAATGCTTGTTTGAACAGGATTGGCATTTAATTACGCGGCTTATTGATTTTAATCTATATCAAAGGCAAAACATATAACTTAGTGAAAGACGGTACATCTACAAGTCATTTTATTCAAAATATAAGTCAATTTTTTATATATATTCATGATTGTTATCTTTTTGTCAATCATCTAAGTGATACCTTCTATGGGAATTTCAAAATTTTTATAAAAAAGTTGAAATAGTCAACAACTCACACTGATATCCGTTTCAATATATATAGAGGTTCCATTCTTGGAAAATATACATAACCGTCTTTTAAAGATAAATTAACCAATAACAAAAATGCCAGCTGCAGATCCAGAAGTACATAGTACAATGTTGAATCTTGATTTCAGAAATTCAAAGTTACGGGCGCAAGCTGGAATAATATTTCTGCTCATCACCTTCATTGCAGTTGACATTGATCACTATGTTGATGACTGTTCGACCTCAAGACTGACATGGACCAGAAAGGCAGTGTTTGAGGCTGAGAAGGTGGCCACTATTTACTGTTCCAATCATGGAAATACTGCCAACAGTGTTCAAGTTCGCGAGTGTCATAACTGCTACCGCGGTCGTACCTGCGTTGTTTATAACCAGAGTTGTGTTGCTGATGCTACTGTGTAAGTTTTGTATGTTGAATTTACCGGGTAGTAGGCATCATTTTGAAAAGAATTTCAAGCAAAAATATAAGTAAGAGGACAAAGTGAACTTATTATTTTCTTTCTACTAAAGATTGTAAACTGCTTCTTAATTCAAAAGAGATGGCATAGTACATTTATCATTTGATTGATCAATTAGCCAATCAACTAACATAATATCATTTACTAATTTAATCTGTGCACACATAAACAGTGGTGATGCACTGTTTCTAAGGAAGTACTGGATAAGATAAATATTTGTTTATGTGATTTATAATAGAAAGCATGAATGCCCGATCATGCATAAGATAAATATGAAAGTGGTTTTCACATGGTTGTTCATTTTCAAGCTATTACATGCCTTTCATACATGTATGTATGCGTGTCTATGTATATACTATACATGGTCTTGCTAGCAAGTAGAATATATAGAGCAACACCCCAATAGATCAACATAATTCCTATGCAAAATAACAAAACAGAAGGACAAGGATTTGCAGTTTTAGAGTGGGCTGATTGCATATTTAAAACAGTTGTATGGAACTTCCCGTTGTTTAATTATTGAACAAAGAGCTTTGGAGTTTTTAATGTTAACAATTATGGAGTTTTCAGAGTTAACGGTTGTATAGAACTGCATGTTGTTTAACTGTACCTCATGTCCTCCTTCGCCCAAAGCTCCAACCTCCCCACCTCAGTCTAGTGTACCTCTGTACAGCTGGCCTCTTCCTTTTCCAAGAAGTCCGCCTCCACCTTCTACATCTGTTGCTGCTCCACGTCCAACTCTATTTTGACTGCACAGGTACACTATTTTGAAACTTAATTTCATTTATTTTAAGGTTATTTTTTCTTTTGTTCAGGTTATACTTCAAAATAAATATTAAATTGAAGCGAAGGTCGAAACGATAGAGAGTACCGAGTTTCATGTTTTGGCGATTGATTGGTTAAAAATATGATGTAATATTGATAATTAATTCAGCGCAATGTTCACTGTCTTTTTCTCCCTTTATATATTATCCACTATTATGATCCCGTATGACTTTTGCATCTATCAAAACAATAAATAACTCAAAGGTGATGGTAGATAATCATGTATAGCTTGATGGCATGGCAATTGTTTCAAACAGGTTCAATTAGCAAAATAAACTGTCTTTAATAAACAAAGAGTTATTGTTTGTATGTATGTTCAATTTCAACTTCATGAGAGTCCATATGTATTTGCTATAAGGGCAACTGAGAAAGTATGATGAACTGCCTTGGGTTGTTCATTACACAACACAAACGTTTTAAAACAATCCACACCTCATTGCATTAGTTTGTCACTTGTGTTAATACTTCCAGAAATAACCTATGTGCACATCACAACATTTTTTATTATTAATATTACTTCATATTATTGGACACTAGTCATATTGTTTGAGAGTTTTTCTAAAAGTTGCCATGTATTTGGGAAATAAAAATTTCTGACCTCACCATTCCAAATAATCATCATCACTAGTCAGAATAATTTGCACTTGATTAATTGTTAATGCTAGTTTCCTTGTTTCTAATATGATTAAAGTATTCCGTTTGCCATTTTTTATGATAGCAGAAACTGGAATGCGCTTGTAATTACCTATTAACTCTATTTAGTAGTGACTCTCAACTGTCTACATTGTAATTGTTTCCCATCAGTTCTCCTATTGATCCAGTTATATAAGTTCATTGGATTGTAGTTCTATAATTTTATGGGGAGATATATATGAAGAAGGAGCCTAAAAATCCAAAGGCAAGACTCTTAGATTCTAGTACACATTGTCGTCATAGAGTGGGTCGTTATTTGGCATAGGGTCTAATAAGAAGAGGAAGCTGATTGTTAAAATTTGAAAAGGAGTTGAGAAGAAGTAAGCAAGCGTTCAGCTTCTATTTTGTTTATTGCATTAGCTGAGCCATTAAATGTATTGAGCCATTAAATCTATATTTTGCATTTTTTTGAGTCAATTGGGTTGAGATTATATGGGTATAGGCCTCTGCCCATTTCAGTCTTGTACAAAGATGTTAATACCAATGAAACATTTGGGTTTCTGTTGCAATCTTTATTGTGATTTTTCCATACCTCGTGTATTATGTAGGTTTTTCTACGTATAACTGCATTCTACAGTTATTTCTTTGTCCTACATCCATTTGTCTGTAAATTGTAAATTGTAATTATTCATTGCAGCTTTGCGTCTATAAACTAAGTTCATGCATTTGTTTGTTATATTATGTTATTTAGCTCTATTATAATTGCCGGAACATTAAAGTTCTCTGTCGAATGCAACAAAATTATTTATATTTTATTCATATTTTATATTTTAATTTTTTTTGTTTTATACTTTAAATTTTATATTTTCTAATTCTCTTTTATTCCATAATCGATCCCATAACCGAGATCTAAACCTAGCTTATAACTAAGGTAACAATCGAGCTTATAACCACAGTCATAATTGAGGTCATAACTAAACCCTTAACCTAGCCCATAACCAAGACCATAACTGAGACAAAACTAAACCCATAACTTATCCCATAACTGAGCTCTTAAATAAGCTTGTAATTGAATTTAAAACCGAGGCCTTAATCAAGGTTATGATCTACCTTGTAACCAAAATCAATTATTTATATTTTATTTATATTTTGTATTTTTTTTATAATTTATACTTTGCATTTTATATTATAAATTTTATACTTTATATTATATTATATATTTTATGTTGTATATTTTCTAATTTAGTTTTTATTCCATAACCGAGCCCATAACTAAGATCTAATGCTAGTTCATTACTAATTCCTACTGGGTGTAGAATCGTTGCTGGAGTACCCGATTAGGCCTTGCATGCGGAAGTTACGTGTCATAGGTATCTGATTAGGCCTTACATGCTTAAGTCTTTTACGTGTCACCGATACCTGCTCGGTTAACTAATTCCTACTATGTGCAAAATCGTTGCTGGAGTACCCGATTAGGCCTTGCATGCGGAAATCTTTTACGTGTCATAGGTGTCCGATTAGGCCTTGCGTGCGTAAATCTTTTATGTGTCACCACTACCCGCTCGGTTATCTAATTCATACCGTGTGCAGAATCGTTGCTAGAGTACCCGATTAGGCCTTGCGTTCGGATGTGTTTTACGTGTCATAGGTACCCGATTAGGCCTTGCGTGCGTAAGTCTTTTACGTGTCACCGGTACCCGCTCGGTTAACTAATTCCTACTGGGTGCAGAATCGTTGCAGGAGTACCGATTAGGCCTTGCGTGCAGAAGTCTTTTACGTGTCATAGGTACCCGATTAGGTCTTGCGTGCGTAAGTCTTTTACTTGTCATCGGTACCCGCTCGATTAACTAATTCCTACTGGGTGCAGAATCGTTGTTGGAGTACCCGATTAGGCCTTGCGTGCATATGTCTTTTACATGCCATAGATACCCGATTAGGCCTTGCGTGCGTTAGTCGTTTACGTGTCACCAGTATCCGCTCGGTTAAATATTCCTACTGGGTGCAGAATCGTTGCTGGAGTAACCTATTAGGCCTTGCGTGCGAAAATCTTTTACGTGTCATAGGAACCCGATCAGGCCTTGCGTGCGTAAGTCTCTTACAGGTCACCAGTACCCGCTCAGTTAACTAATTCCTAATGGGTGCAGAATCGTTTTTGGAGTACCCTATAAGGCCTTGCGTGCAGAAGTCTTTTACGTGTCATAGTTACCTATTTAGGCCTTGAGTGGGTAAGTCTTTTTCGTGTCACCGGTACCCGCTCGGTTAACTAATTCCTATTGGGTGCAGAATCGTTGATGTGGTACCCGATTAGGTCTTGCATGCGGAAGTCTTTTACGTGTCATAGATACCTGATTTGGCCTTGCGTGCGTAAGTTTTTTACGTGTCACCGGTACCCGCTCGGTTAACTAATTCCTACTAGGTGCAGAATCGTTGATGGAGTACCCGATCAGGGCTTGCGTGCGTAAGTCTTTTATGTGTCACCGATACCCGCTCAGTTAACTAATTCCTACTAAGTGCAAAACCGTTGATGGAGTACCCGATTATGCCTTGGGTGCGGAAATCTTTTACGTGTCATAGGTACCCGATTAGGCCGTACATGCGTAAGTCTTTTACGAATCACTGGTACCCACTCGGTTAACTAATTCCTACCGAGGCCATAAGCGAGACCCTAACTGAACCCGTAACCGGGACCCTTCACATAACTAATCACAAAACCGTGTCCATAACCGAGCCCATAACCGAATCCATAATTGAGCCCATAACTGAGACCTTTCATATAACCGAGTCCATAACAAGCCAATAACCAAAACCGTAACTGAGCTCTTAATTGAGGTCTTAACCAAACCTCTAATCAAGCTCAAAATTTATATTTTATGTTTTAAACTTTAAACTTTATGTTTTATACTTTGTACTTTATATTATATAATTTGTAATATATACTTTATATTTTATATTTAATAATTAATATTTTTTTATTTTTTTATTTTCTAATCTAGCCTATATTCCATAACCAATGGAATGACCTAGCCCATAACCTAAATATAAACCTGGGCCATAACTGAACCCATAATCATGGTCATAACTAGGGTTACAACCAAACATTTAAACTAGGTCATAACCGAGACCATAACCAAACCCATAACCGATCACATAACTTATCTTATACTTTATGTTTTATAATCTAGCCTATATTTTATATTTTATACTTTACGTTTTATATTTTATATCTTATACTTTAATCTAGCCTATATTTTATATTTCATAACCGATCACATAACTTATGTTTTATGCTTTACATTTTTTACTTTATACTTTATATTATTTACTTTATACTTTATAATTATATTTTATACTTTATAATTGCATCCCATAACCGAGCCCATTAACATGTTCATATTGTAGCCTATAACCGAGACCATAACCGAGCCAAAACTAAACACATAACTTATCCTATAACCAAGTCCATAACCGGGCTGTTAAAAAAGCTTGCAATTGAATTTATAACTGAGCTCTTAATCGAAACCCTTCGCATAACAGAGTTCATAACCGAGCCCATAACCGAGCTCATAACCAAGACCCTAACTGAGCCCATAATCGAGACCCTTCACGTAACCGATCACATAACCGTGTTCATAACCGAGCTAATAACCGAATCCATAATTGAGCCCATAACCGAGACCCTTCATATAACCGAGTCCATAACCAAGCCCATAACCGAGCCAATAACAAAAACCCTAACTGAGCCCATAATTGAGCTCTTAACCAAACCTCTAATCAAGCTCATAATTTATACCTTATATTTTATACTTTATATTTTATACTTTATACTTTATATTTTATACTTTGTACTTTATATTATATAATTTGTAATATATACTTCATATTTTATATTTAGTAATTTTTTTTAATTTAGCCTATATTCCATAACCGATGGAATAACCTGGCCCATAACCAAAATCTAAACCTAGGCCATAACAGAACCCATAATCACGGTCATAACTAGGGTTATAACCAAACATTTAAACTAGGTCATAACCGAGACCATAACCAAACCCATAACCGATCACATGTCCACAACCGAGGCCATAACCGAGTCCATAACTGAGCCTATAACCGAGACCCTTCACATAACCGACTCCATAACCGAGCCCACAAGCGAGCTCATAATCGAGTCTATTGTCAAGCCAATAACCGAGACCCTAGCCGAGCTCGTAATTGAGGTCTTAACCAAACATATAATCGAGCTCATAATTTATATTTTATGCTTCATATTTAATAATTCATATTTTATACTTTATATTTTATACTTTATATTTTATAATTTATACTTTATATTTTTTACTTTATAATTTATATTTTATACTTTATATTTTATACTTTATATTTTATATTTTATGTTTTATATTTTATATTTTATGCTTTATATTTTATTCTTTATACTTTATATTTTTCACTTTATAATTTATATATTTTATAAATTATACTTTATAATTGTAGCCCATAACCAAGCCCATAAACATGTTCATAAATGTAGCCTACAACTGAGACCATAACCGAGCCAAAACTAATCAAATAACTTATCTTATAACCAAGCCCATAACTGGGCTCTTAAACAAGCTTGCTATTGAATTTATAACCGAGCTCTCAATTGAAGTTATGATCTAGCTTGTAACTGAAATTAGTTATTTATATTTTATTAATATTGTATTTATATTTTCTATTTTATAATTTAGCATTTAGGACATAAATTAGGTATTAACTGAGCTTATAACCACAGTCTTGATTGAGGTCAAAACCAAAACCTTTAACCTAACCCATAACCGAACTCATAATCAAGTCCATAACTGAGTCCACAACCGAGCCCATAACCAATCACATAACTGAGACCCTTCGCATAACAAAGTCTACAACTGAGCCCATAACTGAGCTCATAACTGAGACCCTAACCGAGCCCATAATCAAGACCCTTCAAACAACCGATCACAAAACCATGTCCATAACCGAGTCCATAACCAAATCCATAATTGAGCCCATAACCGAGACCCTTCATATAATCTAGTCCATAACCAAGCCCATAACCGAGCCAATAACCGAGCCAATAACCAAAACCTCTAATCAAGCTCATAATTGAGGTTTTATTATTTATACTTTATGTTTTATACTTTTTACTTTATATTATTTAATTTGTAATATATACTTTATATTTTATATTTAATAATTAATATTTTTTATTTTTATTTTTTATTTTAGCCTATATTCCATAACCGATGGAATAACCTATCCCATAACTAAAATCTAAACCTAGGCCATAACTAAACTCATAACCATAGTCATAACTGGGGTTATAACCAAACATTTAAACTAGGTCATAACGGAGACCATAACCAAACCCATAACCGATCACATGTCCATAACCAAGTCCATAACCGAGCCCATAACTGAGACCCTTCACATAACCGACTTCATAACCGAGCCCACAAGCGAGCTCATAATCGAGTCCATAATTAAGCCAGTAACCGAGACCCTAACTGAGCTTGTAATTGAGGTCTAAACCAAACCTATAATCGAGCTCATAATTTACATTTTATATTTTGTGCTTTATACTTTATAATTTATAGTTTATATTTTATACTTTATATTTTATACTTTATACTTTATATTTTTTTACTTTATATTTTATATTTTATATTTTAAGCTTTATATTTCATACGTTATATTTTATATTTTATATTTTAAGCTTTATATTTCATACGTTATATTTTATATTTTACGCTTTATGCTTTATATTTTATATTTTATACTTTATACTTTATACTTTATACTTTATTTTATTTACTTTATACTTTATATTTTATACTTTATAATTTATAATTTATAATTTATAATTGTAGCCATAACTGAGCCCATAAACATTTTCATAATGGTAGCCCATAACCGAGCCAAAACTAAACACATGATTTATCCTATAACCGAGCCCATAACCGGGCTCTTAAACAAGCTTGCAGTTGAGTTATTAACTGAGCTCTTAATCGAAGTTATGATCTAGCTCGTAACTGAAATTAATTAATTATATTTATATTTTGTATTTTATAATTTAGCATTTATTACATAAATTAGGTAATAACCAAGCTTATAACCATGGTCGTGATTGAGGTCATAACCAAACCTTTAACCTAACCCATAACCGAATTCAAAACCAAGTCCATAACTGAGTCCACAGTCGAGCCCATAACCAATAACATAACCAAGAACCTTCGCATAACAGAGGCCATAACCAAGCTCATAACCGAGACCCTAACGGAGCCCATAATCGAGACCCTTCACATAACCGATCACAAAACCTTGTCCATAACCGAATCCATAATTGAGCCCATAATCGCGACCCTTCATATAACCGAATCCATAACCAAGCTCATAACCGAGCCAATAACCAAAACCCTAACTGAGCTCATAATGAGGTCTTAACCAAACCTCTAATCAAGCTTATAATTTATATTTTATGATTTATACTTTATGTTTTATATTTTATAATTTATATTTGATACTTTGTACTTTATATTATATAGTTTGCAATATATACTTTATATTTTATATTTTATATTTAATAATTAATATTTTTTATTTTTTAATTTCTAATTTAGCCTATATTCCATAACTGATAGAATAACCAAGCCCATAACCAAAATCTAAACCTAGGCTATAACTGAACCAATAATCACGGTCATAATTGGGGTTATAACCAAACATTCAAACTAGGTCATAACCGAGACCATAACCAAACCCATAACCGATCACATGTCCATAACCAAGTCCATAACCGAGCCCATAACCGAGACCCTTCTCATAATCAACTTCGTAACCGAGCCCACAAGCGATCTCATAATCGAGTCCATAATCAAGCCAATAACCGAGACCCTAACTGAGCTCGTAATTGAGGTCTTTACCAAACCTATAACCGAACACATAACTTATATTTTATATTTTATGCTTTATACTTTATAATTTATAATTTATATTTTATACTTTATATTTTATACTTTATATTTTTTACTTTGTAATCTATATTTTATAGTTTATAATTTATATTTTATATTTTATACTTTATATTTTATACTTTATACTTTATATTTTATATTTTATGATTTACATTTTATATTTTATATATTATACTTTATATTATTTACTTTATAATTTGTATTTTATACTTATATTTTATAATTTATGCATCATATTGTATTTTCCATAATTTATACTTTATAATTGTAGCCCATAACCGAGCAACGATTAGGCCTTGTGTGCGAAAGTGTTTTACGTGTCATGGGTACCTGATTAGGCCTTGTGTGCGTAAGTCTGTTACATGTCACCGGTACCCGATCGGTAAACTAATACCTACTGGGTGCAGAATCGTTGCGGGAGTACCCGATTAGGTCTTGCGTGCAGAAGTTTTTTACGTGTCATAGGTACCCGATTAGGCCTTGCGTTCTTAAGTCTTTTACTTGTCACCGGCACCCACTCGGTTAACTAATTCCTACTAGGTGAAGAATCATTGTTGGAGTACCCAATTAGGCCTTACGTGTGGATTTCTTTTACGTGTCATAGGTACTTGATTAGGCTTTGCGTGCGTAAGTCTTTTACGTGTCACTAGTACCTGCTCGGTTAACTAATTCCTACTGTGTGTAGAATCATTGTTGGAGTACCTGATTAGGACTTCGTGCGAAAGTCTTTTACGTGTCGTAGGTACCAGATTAGGCCTTGCGTGCGTAAGTCTCTTACGTGTCACCGGTACCCGCTCGGTTATCTAATTCGTACTGGGTGCAGAATCGTTGCTGGAGTACCCGATTATGCCTTGCATGCGGAAGTCTTTTACGTGTCATAGGTACCCGATTAGGCCTTGCGTGCATAAGTCTTTTACGTGTTACTAGTACCCGCTTGGTAAACTAATTCCTACTGGGTGTAGAATCATTGCGGGAGTACCCGATTAGGCTTTGCGTGCAGAAGTATTTTACTTGTCATAGGTACCCGATTAGGCGTTGCGTAAGTAAGTCTTTTACTTGTCACCAGTAATCGCTCGGTTAACTAATTCTTACTGGGTCAGAATCGTTGTTGGAGTACCCGATTTGGCCTTACGTGCGGAAGTCTTTTACGTGTCACCAGTACCCGCTCGGTTAGGTAATTCCTGCTGGGTGCAGAATCATTGATGGAGTACCCGATTAGGCCTTGCGTGCAGAAGTCTTTTACGTGTCATGGGTACCCGATTAGGCCTTGGGTGCATAAGTCTTTTACGTGTCACCAGTACTCGCTCGGTTAAGTAATTCCTACTTGGTCCAGAATTGGTTATCGAGGTTATGGTTTTGCTTGTAACCAAAATTAGTTATTTATATTTTATTTTTATTTTATATTTTTATTTTATATTTTTATTTTATATTTTCTAATTTAGCTTTTATTCCATAACCGATCCAATAACCATGCCTATAACCGAGATCTTAACCTAGTTCGTAATTGAGATAATAACTGAGCTCATAACCACGATCATAATTGAATTCATAACCAAACCTTTAAACTAGTCCATAACCAAGCCCATAACTGAGCACATTACTGAGCCAAAACGAAACCCATAAATGATCCCATAACCGAGTCCATAATCGAGCCCATAACCGAGCTCTTAATTGAGGTCATAACCAAACCTTTAACCTGGTGTATAACCGAGCCCATAATCGAGCACATAACCAAACCAAAACAAAACCAAACCCATAACTGATCCTACAACCGAGCTCTTAAATAATCTTGAAATTGAATTTAAAACTGAGATCTTACACAACCTAATACGTTAATACATAATCGAGCATATAATTGCGTACATAAACAAACATAATAACCATAACCAAGCTCATAATCGAGCTCATAACCGAATGTAACACCAACAACCATGTTCAAAACTGATCCCATAAGTAGACATAACACCCATAACCAAGTTCATAACCGAGCCTATAACTAAACATAGTACCCATAATCAGGCTCATAACCTAAATGATAACTCAGCCTATAACCGAATATATAACCGAACCCATAACCAGACATATTACCTATAATCGAGATCATGACCAAGCACGTTACCGAGTTCCTTCATTGATCCCATAACCTAGGTCGTAACAGAGCCTATAACCTAGTGCCTTCACCGAGCCATTAATCAAGACCATAACCTGGCATAATATCAATAATAAAGTTTAATATTGAGCCTATAACCCAATATGTATATTAATTTATTAATATTTTACATTATTATTATATATTATTTATTTATATTTACATTTTGTATTTTAAACTTTACTTTTAAACTTTATTTATTATTCCTTGTTGGGATAATACCCAAGGTATTTCATTTAACCGATCTATACCTGTAACATTTAACTGACCAAACGACGGAAAACGAAAGATGGTTGAATTTCAAACCTAATCGGACTACCTTATGGATGTAAAGCACGATAGTGTCCATAACCGAGGTAAAAACCGAGCCCATAAAATTGAGCCATTGACTGAACCCATAACTCAGGTCATAACTAAGTGCATAATAGACACCTATAACTGTGTTCAAACTATGTTCATAACCGAAATCATAAACAAGTCCATAACTAATGTCGAAACCAAACACATAACAGACCACATAACCATTTTTTATGTAAATTAAGTTTATATTTGATTATTTACATTTTATATTATTTATTTTACATTTTTTACTTAGCTTTCATTTTTATTTTTTATTATTGGTATTTTATGACTTACAATTTTAATCTTTTCATCATCCTTAGCTAGTTTCATAACCATCCCTTTAACCAAATTAAACAATAAACAAAACAATAATCCATCTTTTACAAGCCTAATACGCTAATACATAATCAAGCCTATAATCACGCCCACAACCGAACATAATAATCACAACCGAGCTCATAATCGATATTATAACCGAATATAATACCCAAAACCATGTTCATAACTGAGGTAGTAACCGATCTCGTAATTGAACAAAACACAGAGCAATGTTCATAACCGAGGTCATAACCGATCCCATAACTGAGATTAAAATCAAGTCCATAACTGGGGTCATAGCCAAGCCCAGAACAACAACATAATTGATCCCTTAACAGAGCATAACCGGACAAATAACCGAGCCAAAACCAAACCCATAGTTGATTCAATAACCGAACTCATAACCGAGCCCACAACCCAGCTTTTAAATAAGCTTGTAATTGAATTTATAATTGAGCTCTTAATCGAGGTTATGATCTAGCTTGTAACTTAAATTAGTTATTTATATTTTATATTTTTTTATAATTTATATTTTATACTTTATATTTTATAATTTATATTTTATATTTTATTCTATATTTTATATTTTCTAATTTAGCTTTCATATTATCTTATTTAGCTTTTATTACATAACGGATCCAATAATCGAACACATAACCGAGATCTAAACATAGCTCATAACTGATTTAATAACCAAGCACATAACCACGGTCATAACTTAGGTCATAACCAAACCTTTAATCTAACCCATAACCGGTCAACCAAGCCAAAAACAAACCCATAACTGATCCTATAACCGAGCTCTTAAACAAGCTTGGGTTGGTGTTATATGTGCAATCAAAATTACTACAAAACAAAACAAATAGTAGCAAACTGTAAAAATTACTACAAACCAACAAGAACAATGTTAATTTCGGAACAACAAGAACAATGTTATATGTGGGATCAAAATTACTACAAATGGCTTTGCCTAAAAAAAATTTACTACAGAACAAAACAAAACAAAATAGTAGCAAAATCTAAAAATGACATTCAAACAAAACGCATTGAGAAACTCATATGCAATATAAGATCAGATGGAAAAAAATACTCTTCGGTTAAAATTTACTGAACAGGTAAAAATGAAACGGTAGAAGATTTGTGGTTTATAAGAATTGAAACTCATATGCAATATAAGACCAGATGGAAAAAAAAATTTACTCTCCGGTTAAAATTGATTGAACAGGTAAAAATGAAACGACAAAAGATTTGTGATTTATAAGAATTAATTTAACTGTTTCCATTTTGTTTAAGGTAATTTTGTTGTCTGAACCGAGGGCAATTCTTGGGTCTTGCTCCTTATTCTTATGTAACTTCTTAGCTTCTCATCTACTTGTTTCTCCATGCTGATATTTACTAGAGCATCCTCCTCAAATACACTTTTCGCATAAAATTAGTAGTAAGGAATCCACATTCTCCATCCAATGCAAATAGCGGGGTGAGGCATTTCATATTAGCTGGCTTTGTTATGTGATCCAAAATTCTTTCTCGTCCTGAATTATAGTGCTCATAGCAACCGTGTTCTCCAATGAAAATTCTGCCCACATGTTTTTAAATGCCACTTCAGCATAGGTGGCACGAGAAATGTAGTCCATAATGTCAATATGAATGTCATTGAGCACTACAACTTTCCTTTCCAAAACATTTGAAGTTTCATAAACAAGATTACCAAATATGACATCAATTCCAGTGGAAGAAACCTTGATGTTAGCTTTAATCCGCTTACTTGATTCTAGTCCAAAAATATTATTTTATAAGCATTCGACAAGTTTAAGGTCCCCCACAGTTGCTAACTCAAATCATAATTTTGAAGAGTCGTTTTAGTTCTGTTGATGATAATTACATCAAGAAGAATGTCATAGTTATGAGCAGTTACATAACCTTCAACACAAACAGGATCACTAAATTCTGTTAGTTGAACAATGTAATTAAGCTTGTTAGCATCATTGCCATCCTTGGCAAATTCTCGTTTAGCACGTTTTAGAGATCATCCTAAACCTCATCCTCAAGTTCAAGTTTTCTCTTTCCCTTCGACCCTTAAGATGGTAGAAATCGATGAGGTCATCAGGCTACGCATGAGAAAACTGTGCTTTGGCCTTAATCTCCTGTGTCTCCCCAAACTGCTTCTCTATAAGCATCTTAGCAAAGTTCTGCCTACATGACAACAACCAAAATTTTCTTGCATCATCCCTAGTATTGCACAATATCCTGATGCAAAGCACAATTCTATCATATGAATCATTATCAATCGGATGGGGAAGATAAGAAGAAAGCCCTAGTTGCAACATAGATGTCGTAATCAACAATGCAGTGGCAGTCTACTTATTCACTTCAATTTTTGATGGCTGGACCTCTACCAACCTCAAAATCAACTTAGTCAATGTACAAGACACAACGGCTCCTAAAAAGAAATCACTACTCAATATCAAAGATCTCAAATTGCCAGTTTAAGATAAAGAGCCAGGCACAATAGCCGGAGCAGAGAACACAGTTTCAGAAGCAACACTCTAAGTGGCATAAGTATCATCAACTAAAACAGCTAGGCCTTCGAACCATTTCTGAAATCAAACCGTAAAAATTGAAGTCTGGAACCAAGCCAAAATGATGTACTTGGGTTTGTGTTTGATGGTAATAGCCGTGTAACTCTCCAGCATGGTAACTAAGTAAAATAAAACCCAAGAATCGATCTACAAAAAAGCATTCTGCCTGAAACAACACTGTTTCATTCTTTTCCCATTCGAAATAGTAAAGAAAATACATCACCTCCCCTGTAACTTGAATCTTCAATAAATGATATAAAATAACAAGAATCGTTTGATTTGTTTCTCTCATTTAAACATGCTCTCCTCACCGGTAGCATCAATCTCGAGTGCGGTTCAATCCTGGAAAATGCGGTTCGGATCGGCCTTTGATTTGTATCAAAGGTGGGTGGTCTGGTGACGTGCTAATGTGGCATGGTTGCTGCAGGGATTCGTGAAGTCAAGTAGGTTGTTGGTCCGGAGATGGTCGTGATTCCAGGAGGAAGAGGGTGCATCCAGTTCGGGTGTATGTTGTGAGCAATGGAGAGGGAGCTGTGTCCATGGCGAGGCTCGCGAAATGGAAGGGAAGGGTGGTGGTCGTCCGACGTCATCAGGAGGAGCTCTGGCCGAGTTGGCATGGTGCGGGCGTCAGGAGGTGATGTAGACGGTGAAGATGCGGTCAGGAGGAGATAAAGTGGAGCGGTTCTCGTTTTTGAGGATTTGTTGAGAAATCGATAATATCGGTTAATTTTCATTGCGTTGAGTGGCACAGAAGGGCAGCGAAGTAATTTTTCTTTATTTGTCCTGGAAACCAATTCAATTTTGACCCTGTCCTAGAAACTAATTAATTAATCTACGTAAGCCCTTTATCCTAATTCCCCCTTTTTTAATTTAATATTTTTTATGGTTTATAATTTTATAACTTATAATTTATAATTTATTTTATATTTTATATTTTATACTTTATAGTTTATATTTTATAATTTTATTTTTTATTTTTTTTATTTTATATTTTCTAATTTAGCTTTTAATCTATAACTGATCCAATAACTGAGCAATAACTTGCGCATGACCGAGCCTATGACCTAGCATATGATTGAGTCCCATAATTGTGCACATAATCAAGCCCATAACTGAGCACATGACCAAGCACATGACCGAGCCCCATAACCAAGAACGTGACCGAGCCATGACCAAGCCCATAACTGTGCACATGCTCGGGCACATGACCGAACACATTACCGATAACATAAGCGAGCCCATGACCGAGCTCATAACCGAGCCCATGACCAAGCACATGACTAAGACTATAACCGATCCCATGATCGAGCCCATGACCGAGAACATAACTGAGTCCATGACCAAGCTCATAACCGAGCATATGATCGAACATTTAACTAAGCACATGAGCGAGCGAGCACATGATCGAGCACATGACTAAGTTAAAATCAAACCCATAACTGGTCCCATAACCGAGTCCATAACCGAGTCCATAATCGAGCCCATAACCGAGACCCTAATCGAGCTCATAATTGAGGACTTAACCAAACCTCTAATCAAGCTTATATTTTATATATTATATTTTGTAATTTATATTTTATATTTTGTACTTTATACTTTATATTTTATACTTTATACTTCTTAGTTTATATTTTATATTTTATACTATATATTTTATATTTTATACTTTATACTTTATATTTTATAGTTTATATTTTATATTTCATACTTTATGCTTTATATTTTATATTTGATATTTGATTTTTTTTAATTTTGTAATTTTTTATGGTTTTTATAACTTATAATTCATAGTTTATTTTATATTTTATACTTTAAAGTTTATACTTTATAATTTTATTTTGTATTTTTTTATATTTTGTATTTTCTAGTTTAGCTTTTAGTCTATAATCGAGTCCATAACCGAGCCCATAACCGAGCCGATAACCAAAATCCTAACTGAGCTCATAATTGAGGTCTTAACCTAACCTCTAATCAAGTTCATAATTTATATTTTATATTCTATACTTTATTTTGTATACTTTATATTTATATTTTATATTTTATACTTTATAATTTATATTTTATACTTTTTAGTTTATATTATATAATTTGTAAAATTACTTTATATTTTATATATTATAATTTGTAATATAATTTGTAATATTACTTTATATTATATAAACATGCATATATACATATGATCAATTCATAATTTATAATTTATAGTTTATAGGTTATAGTTTATACTTTATATTTTTTATTTTACACTTTATATTTTATGTTTTATACTTTTACTTTATATTTTATACTTTATACTTTATACTTTATATTTTATACTTTATATTTTATCACATAACCGAGCCCCTAATCGAATCCGTAATTGAGCCTATAACCGAGACCATTCATATAACCGAGTCGATAACCGAGCCGATAACCGAGCAAATAACCAAAACCCTAACTGAGCTCATAATTTAGGTCTTAACCAAACCTCTAATCAAACTCATAATTTATATTTTATAATTTATTTTTTATACTTTGTATTTTATGCTTTGTACTTTATATCGTATAGTTTGTAATATATACTTCATATTTTATATTTAGTAATTAATATTTTATATATTTTTATATTTTTATATTTTCTAATTTAGCTTATATTCATTAACCGATAGAATAACCGAGCTCATAACCAAGATCTAAACCTAGTCCGTAACTGAACCCATAATCACAGTCATAACTGTGGTCATAACCAAATCTTTAAAGTAGGTCATAACCGAGACCGTAATCGAACCCATAACCGATCACATGTCAGTAACCGAGTCCATAACTGAGCCCATAATCGAGACCCTTCACATAACCGAGTCCATAACCGAGCACATAAGCGAGCTCATAATCGAGTCCATAACCGAGCCCATAACCGAATCCATAATTGAGCCCATAACTAAGACCCTTCATATAACTGAGTCCATAACCGAGCCCATAATCGAGCCAATAACCAAAACCCTAGCTTAGCTCATAATTGTTGTCTTAACCAAACCACTAGTCAAACTCATAATTTATATTTTATATTTTATACTTTATTTTGTATACTTTATACTTTATATTTTATACTTTATAATTTATATTTTATACTTTGGACTTTATATTATATAATTTGTAATATTACATTATATTTAATAATTAATATTATATATATTTTTATATTTTTTATTTTCTAATTTATATTTTATACTAGGTCATAACCAAACCTTTAAACTAGGTCATAACCGAGAACGTAACTGAACCTATAACTGATCACATGTCCATAACAGAGGCCATAACCGAGTCCATAACTGAGCCTATAGCCAAGACCCTTCACATAACCGAGTCCATAAACAAACCTATAATCGAGCTCATAATATATAATTTGTATTTTATACTTTATGCTTTGTACTTTATATTTTATACTTTATAATTTATATTTATTTTTTATAATTTATAATTTATATTTTATACTTTATACTTTATATTTTATACTTTATATTTTTTATTTTATGCTTTATATTTTATGTTTTATACTTTATACTTTATATTTTATACTTGATATTTTTTATTTTTTATTATATACTTTATATTTTATGTTTTATACTTTATATTATATTTTATATTTATACTTTATATTTTATATTTTATACTTTATGTTTAATAGTTTATACTTTATGTTTTATACTTTATACTTTGTATTTTGTACTTTGTACTTTATATTATATAATTTGTAATATACACTTTATATTTTATATTTAATAATTAGTGTTATATAAATGTGTATATATATATATATATTTCTAATTTAACTAATATTCCATAACCGATGGAATAACCAATCCCATAACCAAGATCTAAACCTAGCCCATAACCGAACCCATAACCGATCACATGGTCATAACCGAGACCATAATCGATCACATGGCCATAATCGAGACCATAACCGAACCCATAACCGATCACATGTCTGTAACCTAGGCCATAATCGAGCTCAAAACTGAGCCCATAATTGAGACGCTTCACATAACTGAGTCCATAACCGAGCCCATAAGCGAGCTCATAATCGATTCCATAATCGAGCCAATAACCGAGACCCTTCACATAACCGATCAAATAACCAAGCCCCTAACAGAATCCGTAATTGAGCCCATAATCGAGACCCTTCATATAACCGAGTCCATAACCGAGCCCATAACCGAGCCAATAACCAAAACCCTAACTAAGCTTATAATTTAGGTCTTAACCAAACCTCTAATCAAGCTCATAATTTATATTTTATACTTTGTATTTTATGCTTTGTACTTTATATTATATAATTGCTAATATATATTTTATATTTAATAATTAATATTTTATATATTTTTATATTTTATATTGTCTAATTTAGCTTATATTCCATAACAGATGGAATAACCGAGCCCATAACCAAGATCTAAACCTAGCCCATAACTGAACCCATAATCACGGTCATAACTGTGGTCATAACCGAACCTTTAAAGTAGGTCATAACCGAGACCGTAATCGAACTCATAACCGATCACATGTCCGTAACCGAGTCCATAACCAAGTCCATAACCGAGACCCTTCACATAACCTAGTCCATAACTGAGCCTATAAGCGAGCTCATTATCGAGTCAACAACCGAGCCAATAATCGGGACCCTTCACATAACCAATCACATAACTGAGTCCATAACCGAGCCCATAACCGAATCCATAATTGAGCCCATAACCAAGACCCTTCACATAACTGAGCCCATAACCGATCCAATAACAAAAACCCTAACTAAGCTCATAATTGAGGCCTTAACCAAACCACTAGTCAAGCTCATAATTTATATTTTATATTTTATACTTTATTTTGTATACTTTTACTTTATATTTTATACTTTATACTTAGTACTTTATATTATATAATTTGTAACATTACTTTATATTTTATATTTAATGATTAATATTTTTTATTTTTATTTTTATTTTTTATTTTCTAATTTATATTTTATACTAGGTCATAACCAAACCTTTAAACTTAGGTCATAACCAATACTGTAATCGAACCCATAACCGACCACATGTCCATAACCGAGGTCGTAACTGAGTCCATAAATGAGCCAAACCCGAGACCCTTCACATAATCGATCACATAACCGAGTCGATAACCGAGCCCATAACCACATCCATAATTGAGCCTATAATCGAGATCCTTCATATAACCGAGTCCATAACCGAGTCCATAACCGAGCCCATAATTGAGTCAATAACCAAAACCCTAACTGAGCTCATAATTTAGGTCTTAACCAAACCTCTAATCAATCTCATAATTTACGTATTATATTTTATATTTTATACTTTATACTTTGTATTTTATACTCTATACTTTATATATTATACTTTATATTTTATACTTTGTAATATTACTTTATATTTAATAATTAATATTTTTTATTTTTTTATTTCTAATTTACATTTTATAGTAGGTCATAACCAAACCTTTAAACTAGGTCATAACCGAGACTGTAACCAAACCCATAACTGAGCCTATAACCGAGACCCTTCACATAACTGTGTCCATAACCAAATCTATAATCAAGCTCATATTTTATATTTTATGCTTTATACTTTATATTTTATATTTTATACTTTATAATGTATATTTAATTTTTTTAAATAACAATTTGTAGTTTATAGTTTATATTTCATACTTTATATTTTATATTTTATACTTTATATTTTATACTTTACAGTTTATGTTTTATACTTTATAATTTATATTTTATATTTTAACCGAGGCAATAACCAAGTCCATAACTGAGTCTATAACCGAGACCCTTCACATAATTGAGTCCATAGCCAAACCTATAATCGAGCCCATAATTTATAATTTATATTTTATTCTTTATATTTTATACTTTATAATGCATATTTATTTTTTATAATTAATAATTTATATTTTATATTTTATACTTTATCTTTTATACTTTATATTTTATATTTTATACTTTATATTTTGTACTTTATACCTTATATTTTATACTTTATACTTTATATTTTATATTTTATACTTTATATTCTATATTTTATACTTTATATTTTATACTTTATATTTTATATTTTATATTCTATACTTTATACTTTATGTTTTATAATTTATACTTTATATTTTATACTTTATATTTTATATCTTATATCTTATATTTTATATTTTATACTTTATACTTTATACTTTACTTTATATTTTATTTTTTATTTTTTATACTTTATACTTTATATTTTATATTTTAGCATTTATTACATAAATTAGGTAATAACCGAGCTTATAACCACGGTCATGATTGAGGTCATAAACAAACCTTTAACCTAACCCATAACCGAACTAATAACCAATCACGTAACCGAGCCCATGACCAATCACATAACTGATACCCTTCACATAACCGAGTCTATAATCGAGCCCATAACCGAGACCCTTCATATAACCGAGTCCAGAACCAAGTTCATAACCGAGCCAATAACCAAAACCCTAACAAAGCTAATAATTGAGGCCTTTACCAAACCTCTAATTAAGCTCATAATTTATATTTTATACTTTATTTTTTGTATTTAATAATTAATATTTTATTTTATTTTTATATTTTACATTTTACAATTTAATTCTTATACTTTATATTTTATATTTTATTTTATACTTTATATTTTATATTTTATATTTTATATTACATTTTGTTATTCGTAACAAATTAGTACCAAGCTGATAACCGAGCTGATTACTGAACCTATAACCGAGCGTATACCAAACTCATACGGTACACTGTACGCATAATCAAGCCAATAATCGAGCCCATAACAGAGCACATAACCGAGTCAAAAATCAAACTCATAACCGATCTCATATTTGAGCCCATAACCATGCACATAACCGAGTCCAAAACCAAACCCATAACCGAGCTCTTAAATAAGCTTGTAATTGAATTTATAATTAAGCTCTTAAACGAGGTTATGATATAGCTTGTAACCAAAATTAGTTACTTATATTTTATACTTTATACTTTGTACTTTATATTTTATATTTTACACTTTATATTTTTTTAATTTAGGTTTTTTATTTTTTATTTTTCTAATTTGGCTTTTATTCCATAACCGATCTAATAACCGAGCCTATAACCAAGATCTAAGACTAGTTCATAACTGAGGTAATAACCGAGCTAATAACCACGCTCATAATTAAGGTCATAACCAAATCTTTAAACTAGCCCTTAACAAAGCTTACAATCAAATGCTTTAAATTACCCTCATGTGTACAGTTCGATGGCCTAGGATCGTTTGTACTAGTTTAAATATCCTAATCCAACAATATATGAAACTGCGTGACCTCCTATTTTGCTCTATTTATTTTGTTTATACATTAGAGAAAAGGATACCAGATTATCCCATAAATGTTCCTAACTTTAAGAATAATCACAATTTTGGTCTTACATTATATCTGCAATATAGATCAAGCATTTACAAGTTTTAAATCATTCTATATTTGTGTAGCTCATGATCCAAAGTATATATTGAGCAAAAATTGATTACAGGTATCATGAGCAAAATTCATTTTATAAATTGGCTCAAAACTGATTACAAGTATCCTTAAAATTCAAAAATATATAAACTCTGTGTGTGATGTTCTATAGTGCAACTGTATACATTTGCTCAAAAACTGATTACAAGTATCATGAGCTAAAGTATATATTGAACAAAAACTGATTACAAGTATCATGATCAAATTTCAGATATAAAAGAGAATTGTATATATAATTCAGATATAAAATTCAGAAAAAAGAGGAGAAAAAAAAGAAAACGTTTATATACAACATATATAATTTAAAAACTGATATACAACATATATTAAGAACATATAAAAAAGAGAAAAAATAGGTAGCATATATTTACAACATATATACAACATAATTTAGGCATCAAAGGCAATGAAAGTAGTTTGCTCTTTAAAAGTAATGGTTTTCATGCTTGGTTGCTAGCATGCTCTGTGACATATAAAGTTGCTTGGACTCGATTAATAAATGCATGGTGTATGTTGTACATTGCTCATCTTTCATGAACGTTGCACTTTGCCACTTCCATCGCCATATTTCAATTTATTAATGGAATTTTATTTGTTTAATGAAAGAAGCAATAATGAAATCAAACAATAACAGTACTTTTTTTTAATATAAATTAACATCAAGTTGCATTCTGAATAACTTTATACACTTGCATATTATTATGTTAATCAAACATAACAGTATTTGTTTGATCTTTGAGGTATAATTCATACACTTGCCTACTTCTCTTCCATTCTGAATTTCTACCAATGCATTTGTACTTCCAATTTTTGACCTAACAACATTTACTCCGTTTCGGCTACGGGCGCTCCGCATCGAGCCGCTCCGCGGCTATCCGCGCGGACCGCTCCCTTGAACCTCAGAGATTTAACATAAATTTACTTTGTTTTTTTTAATATAAATTTATCATGTTTCATTGTGAATACATTTTTTTAGTATGAATTAACAGTACCTCAGAGATTTAACATTTAACTACAACTACAACTACTCCCTTGAACCTCCTACATCACAAAAAAGCCACCTTAACATCATCACCGTCGACCAACAAAGAACTCACTACAACCTCCACTTCAGACTTTCATCCCAACCATCCAAAACACACCATAACTCCTTCTCTGCCAATTCACACTCCATTGCTCACCAACTATAGACCACAATCACACAGCAAACCATAAATGGTCATTGTACCATTGCCATCTCACCTGCAACATCGTGAACATCTACAGTTAATGGAGCATGTTCAACTGAAATTTGGAAGAATAATATAAAATACATCATATTTTAATTTGAGTAAAAATACAGGATATTTTTGTGAATAATCTCCAACTGAAATTTTGTTTACTTTTCAACATGCTTGTACTAAAATATAAAAATAAATTAGATAAGGAGCTTACATCAGGAATTCTACAAAGCGCAAATGGAAATCACTCATCTCACTTTAGTTCATTCACTTTGAACATGTTAGAAACTGCAACTTTATACTACCTAAGACTTGGAGAAAGACACTAATGTAGATATCATTCTGTCTATTTCTTTCTTAATTTGTCAACCTATCATTTTTTTGTTCGCTTCCATGAGTACAGTGATACAACCATATGCCTTATGTTTCGCTGAAACATATACAGCGAACTATCAAAAATAAGTTCCTAGGTCAACAAATGGTTGGCTGGATGATGAAGTTTGAAACAGAACGGTAAACATACAATGAAAAAGGCGTAATAAAAACCAGGGCCGGTCCTGAGTATTTGTAGGCCTAGTGTGGAAAGAAAATTCTGGGCCCTTATTTTTTTTTTTTTTTTTACGAAATTGAAGTTAAGTCATATGTCATATCATTGTCATATGTCAACTAAATTTTATTATACTCATAACATGTTTAAAAACACAACTGGTAATAAGCAGAAACAAGAAAGTTGAATAAATTTTTCTAACCTTTCTAAAGCAAACTTAACAAGTGTTGGATTTCATTCTTCCTCACTGAGCAGATCATAATGAAGATATATTACGCATCCTGACAAGAAAAAGCAGCTCTAAGTAAATAACTCATTAAAATTAATCTAAATTTGACATAAATTATATGGGATGAACATCATATAATAAGACACATTAAGCAAAAAAATAAGATATTATGAATTATAAATGAAGTTAGCATACCTGTACAAAGATCATGGGCAAAAATAAACATCAATTCTCATTTAAAGTGACATCTTCTTGCATTTTTTGAAGCAAAATCATCGATAATATGCTCCACTTTGATAATTTTCAGCATATGCTTTTCAATGCTCAAAATTGCTAAGCCATTCAACCTATCATGAGTCATACTTGTGCGCAAATAAGATTTAATTAACTTCAACTTTGAGAAACTCCTCTCAGTAGAAGCCACAGTAATAGGTATAGTTAACAAAACCTGTAAGCAACCAAAATATTTGGAAACATGTCCATCTTCTTCACAAATTCCAAAACTCTGATAGAATTCCATGGAATCTCACACTCATATGCTACACTAGGAAGCATTTCCTGTAATATTTGTAATTCAGAAAGTAAGCGTTTTCCATCGATATCGCAATAATCACCATGAGTCAAGGATTTTTCAAGTTTTACACAACATTCTTTCAATCCTTCATCATCCAAAGAAATCAACCGGGAAGCATCGAACAAAAAACCAAATATAGACTCGAAAAGTTCCATTTGTTCGAACCTTATCTTCAACTGAGAGAGTGCCATATCAACTAGAACAAGAAAGTAATCAGTTCTAATGTTCTCTGAAGCAGATTGTTGTTCTCTTTCCGTGTTAGGATTCTCATCAAATTGTCTATTTCTTTTAATCCTACGCTTTATTTGAAAAACAGGTTCAATGTCCATTTCATCTGCAAGTTCTTTAGCATCATTCATAGCTGACACAAACCCATTTTCCCTATATTTCTCAAAGAAAGAAACCAACCCTTTTAAACTTGCAATTGCTACATCAAGACGCATATCTTCAGATTGCAACTTTTTGCTCATCAAATTGATTTTGTACAGAATTTCATGCCAAATAATTAAGCTCAATAAGAATTTAAAACTTGAAAATTCATTAGAAGCTAATTTTTCAACATCCCAGCTTATTTTTGGATCATCAGAAACTTCAGCTAGTTTCATTAAAGCATCTGTAATTTTAGGAGCTTGAGTTCTTATTGCTTTAAAACTTTTAACTCGACTTTCCCATCTTGTCACACACAGGGATTTTAAAGTCAAATCATCAACATATTCAAGCAAAAGGTGCCATCTTTTAGTGGAATTAGCAAACACATTATATAATGCTTGACACGCTCCAAAAAACGTTTTTCCTTTCACACAAGAGTTTGCCATATCTGAAAGTACCAAGTTAAGAGAATGACAACCACAAGGCATATAAAAAGCTCTAGGATTAACATCAAGCAATCTTTTTTGAACACCTTGATGTTTTCCCCTCATATTAGAACCATTATCGTACCCATGTCCCCTTACATCATTAATATCTAAATCAAGAGAGCTAAGAGCAGCTTCCAATTCACCAAAAAGATCCAAGCCAGAAGTGTTCTCCACATTCAAAAACTCTAAAAAATATTCTTCTATTTTTATTGGGTAGCTCACGACATCAACACATCTAATCACCAAAGTCATTTGTTCAATACGACTTGCATCAGGAGTACAATCAAGGATCACAGGAAAATATTTTGCTTCTTTTATTTTCTTTATTATGGCACTTTTGACACTCGATGCCAACATTTCAATCAAATCATTTTGAATTTTATGACTAAGATAATGATAATGAATGTCCCTATTTTGAATGAGTCTAAAATGATGTTTCATTACAGGATCAAACTCAACTATTGACTCCAGAAAACCCAAAAAATTACCATTTGAATCTTCAAATATTTTGTCGTGCGTCCCACGAAATGCCAAATTATTCATTGTAAGACGTTTAACAATAGCAATTATTCTGATCATAACATCTCTCCAGTGTTCAGTGTCTTTTTTTATTTGCTCTTGCAATTCTTTATCAATAGTTTGATTTGTTTTCGGTCTAATTTGAAGTTCAGCCCAAGCTCTAAGGTTAATAAGATGTTCACGGCTATCTTCATGTTGCTTAAGTTTTTCACCCAAATGCACCCAGTCATCTACTCCAGAACTTGCTAAATTGCTTTGTGAACGAGCTTTTTTCACAACTTTTCAACAAAAACAGAACACTTTATCTAATTCCTTTGAGTAAACTAACCATTTTCTGTCAATAAGTTCCCCGTTTCTTAATTTCTGATCAAAATAATATGTAGAGAACCCCCTATTGTACTTATCTTTAGGAAAATTGACATTTTTCTCTCTAACATGACCCTTTTCAACAAGAAAATCTCTCATTTTATTATTTAATCCATCCCACACTAGAGGATCATTAATATTCAAAGACAGGGAACCAGGTCACATGGATTGGTTTCTTCCCTATTTTCACTAATCATATTTTCAAACACATCTTTTTCTTCTTCAATTACTTCATTTTCAGTCTCTTCATTAACCACATTCTCATCTTCTATAGAATTTCTTATAATTTCAGGCGTTTCATTTTCAACATCAGGCATTTCTTTTTCTTCAGGTGGTTTGGCTTTTTTCCAAAGTTTTTCAAGTGATCCTTTAAGGGGTTTAATCTTCTCTTCTTCCTCTTTTTTTCGTTTTCTTTTCTCAAGACCAGACATGTGTTTTTTATTGAACATAGTTAAACTGAAAATAAAAATTTATCATAGTTAAATTAGGTTCAAATTTGAATCATTACCAAAATAAGCATAGATGAAAGACATTAAAAAACAACTACACGATTCTTAAAACCCTAGGATTTTCGATTTTGAAAGCCCTGAAATTAAATTAGAACCGAATTTACATACCCATGTAACGCCGGAATTAGATCAAAACCCTAGGGTAACGGCGGAATTCAGGAAAAGAAGGTGACGGCGGCGGTTTTCTCACAAAAAGGCAATAGTACGAATTTTCGAGTATGCACCAGTACGAATTTTCAAAAACGCATTAGTGGAAATTTTATCTCGCATGCGGATTTTTGGGGAAAAAGGCAATAGTAGGAATTTTATTTGCCACGCGGCCAAGTTCGCAAAAGGAACGATGCCAACTTCTGGTGGGCCCCACCGCGCTCGTGGGCCCTGTGTGGTCGCCCCGGTGGCACCGCCTCAGGCCCGGCCCTAATAAAAACCAGCATATACCAAAAAATCATATTACTGGACCTGTAGCCTTGAGGTAAGTAAAAATTAATCTATAATGAAAAACTCCATCTTCTTCTGTCCAAATTAGAAAAGAACCATAGAACAACGTGTAACCATATAGTCATAGGAAAACGAATAAAAAGGTTATATTAATAATTTGGTATAAGAAGTTACAAATTGTGTAGCTGAAAAGAAAAACAAACTACAAAAAAGATAGCGGAACATGTAGCTAAATTGGTCAAGTGGAGCTTCTCTTTGCAAGGCGTTCTCTGTTAAATTGCCAACTGTTTTGAAAATGTTTACCATGATAAACAGAAGTTAATTGGAATCAAATTTAAATAAAAGAACAGAAAGAAGGGAAATTAATCAACTGGAGCTTAAAAAAAAAAGCGAACTACCAAAAAAAGCAATACCTATAGCCAAATTATTCAACTGGAGCTTCTCTTTGCAAGGCGTACTCAATTAAATTCCCAGCTGGTTTGAAAATGTTTAACACAATAAACATATGTTAATTGCAACCAAATTTAAGAAAACAGGAAGAAGGCAAATTATTCAACCGAAATAATTATATTATAAAAAATTAATATGTTTATTAGTTCAGTGTGTAGAAATGGCTAACCATCGTTTAGACTATTTCTGCATTAGCAATTAAAGAACAGGTCATTTGAAGAAATTTCAAAGCTCAAGAGAACAAAAAGCTTTCTTTATTGTTGAACTTAAACTATAATAATCATCCACTCTCATCCTTGTCTGAACAATCACAAACAATTTAATATAAGTCAAAATATATCCTCTTTTTGAAATACAATATAATCATATTTGAAGTACATATTCACATGAACAGGCATGGTTACAAAAGTCTTTTGCACAAATATAGCAGGGCTATTCTTTCAGGATTACCACACTCAAAAGTTTAAATACATATACACATCTACAATTTCAGATTTTAAGATATATGCACTCCAAAACAGGTATCTTTATCAAGACTTCCGTCCTTTTGAAGCCAAATACATATTTGAAATTAACATGTTTATCAGTTTTCAAAAAAATGTCAACATATTAAAAGTGACCAAGACTCTTTTCGGTTTACTTACTCATTTTGATTTCCATATTCAGTGTTTTACATTTCCCATTTTAAAGTTTGAGAAGAAACAACTTTGCGTGCAATCAAGTGTGGTTAAGTAAAACTGGCAGGGGCAAAACATATTATAGAAAATTAGAAGCACATGAATGAAGCATAAATCTTTAGGCAACGTTAAAGTATGCCTGTATTCAGAACATCAGATAAAACATTGAACGGGTACATTAAAGAGGGCAACAAATGAATGTGGGAGCCAACCTGGTAAGCTTTTAAGTCATTTGAGTAACAACATGCATTATAAAATTATATTTGCTTCTATATTGTAAAGCTTAGCCAATACATACCTTCAGAAAATTATAGTTCACATGAACTATAATTTTACCACCAGATCCTTAACCAATATATTGGTTAAGGTATATAAAATATTCAGTTGGTTAATATTCAGGTGGACAAATAAACTTCAATTTTTAATGCCTAAAACTCAATTATGAAAACATGAGTATATGTTTAGTGATCCTTTTGAATTAATTTTTTAATACTCGAGATTGTTATATATAAGACCACGTATATCCTCAGAGAAGAACATCAGTAGATGTTACTGCTGCCGTGGATCATGTATAAATTAGTAGCTTAAAAACTACTTCCAGATTGGTTTAGATATGACGAACTCTTTAAAACTATAGCCTTTGCTTAAGAATTGGATAATAATGGTTATACATCCATGCTAGTCTGTTTCAAGAAAGTATATATGAGGGCTAAAATAGATGCAACTTATGCTCGGATGAAATATTCCACAGTAATTAAAATGCAAATAATTTGATTATATGAACATGGTTTATGTGCTAAATGTAATGTTGGGTAAAATTGTTCTGATGTTTCTTACTCCCTCCGTTTCTATATATAAGATGTTTTAGCAAGTTTGATGTGTTTCAAAATATAAGATGGTTAAGGTTTTATGCTCTCTTTATCCGTGATGCATAATAAATAATGATACTTTATATTCATCTATCATGTTTTCAACTACTAATTGTTCCTTTGTTAATGACTTTTTTTTTTCTTTTTTTAAAAGAGTTGTACATGAAAAGAAGTAATTTAAAAGAACAAGACAACATTAATTAGCTCCTTAATTCTTGTGCAAACAAGCAAAATATCTTAAATATTGGAACGGAGGGAGCATATGCTATCAGTAAGAGTAAACTATCCTATACTGGTGGAAAAATTTCATGCACTACTACTAACCTTTACTTTCACTATATAAAGTCTCTGATAATTGCACTAATCAAAATAGCATATTTTAACAATTTTTTGCTTTTCCAAACTAAATCTAGGATTTTAATTTGTTTTTCACATTAGTAAATGTCCAGTGCCGGCTAGACTGCTGATTCCTTTCGTAAAGGTGAGAATTTCAAAGCAACCAAAAGTACTTAGAACCAATTAGCCCAAATATCATTAACTCGAAACATATACAGATTACCATAAAATTGAGGAAGAGAAAAGCAGTACCAAAGATAGAACATTGGAAGGAAGAAATCAAATCAAAAGCGGAGGTCCATGTTCATTATATAGATCGCTAGTCTCCATTTTTTTTTTTTTTGTATCCTACAAACACAAATACATATTAATGAGAAATATTATTGTAATCGAATCTATAAATAAATAGCAAGATCGAGTAAGAACCTTCCTGCAGAATCTATCAAATGGAGATCAGATTGCAAAAAATACAGATATTGAAGGTGGATGAGTACCTGAATTTTGGTTTTGGAAAGGGAACGCATAGAAGCGGTTATTGAAGGTGGATCGTTAGGTACCAATCAAAATAGTAAGCAGCAGCGATGATCGCCATTAGAAGTGAGGGCATGTTTGTAGTAAGCGAGAAGGGCCATCGCATAGAAGCAGAACTCTTTATTAGTAATAGAGATTTATATGGATCTGAAGAATTTTCATTGAGATTGGGTGAATTTGGAGGAGATGAAGAGGAGCGGTTCTCTTTTTTTGGGATTTGCTGAGAAATTGATAACATTAGTTAGTTTTCATTGCGTTGAGCGGCAGGGAGGGGCAGGGAAGTAATTTTCCTTTATTTGTCCTGAAAACTGATTCAATTTTAACCGTGTCCTGGAAACTAACTAATTAACCTACGTAAGCCCTTTATCTTAATCCCCCCTAATTAAAATATACGGAAATATCCATTTGGATATTTTACCATATGATCAGATATAATATAACACGTGAATTCTACCCATCCATTTCTGTCATCGGTTACTTTGAGCTTTTGGGAAAAGCAGAGAAGAAAAGAGAAGAAAGCTTGTACCGGGGCAGCCTTAGCAATACTCGTAGGATATGCATGACTCATTCTGGTTCACTTATTCAAGCTTAAAACATGTGTTCATTTCCAGTATTAATCAAATCTTTAGTCCAGCATTCAAGTTGACTTATTCAAGTATACATTGGAGAAATGAAGATTTTACGTTCGGTTAGTAAAGAGGCCATGAATTGCGGGCTGCCTTAGCAAATAATAACCGAACAGTATTGTGGCGTGCAACGGGAGCAATACTTCTTTGTATTTAATTTCACACTGAACCCCTGCTCATATCCTTTAGCTTCAAGGTAAGCTTTGTATTTGTCAGCATGCCCATCCTGATTCAACTACCTCTTAAATACCCACTTGACGCCAATGGACTGATGACCTTAAGCAAGATATGTCAATTCCCATGTATTGTTCGCCCCGATGGCCTTGAATTATAGAATCCATGGCTTGCTTCTAGTGTATTTTTTGAACAGCATCAGTGAATGAAATTGGATCATAATCCACAAACAAAGCAAAATGAACTAATGGATCGTCACCGTTTTGAACTCTAGTTGCATAATGATCTTTCATCCAAGCTTGTTTGTTTCGGTTGAGGATGAGAATCGGCTGCATGATCTGACTGTGTTGGAGTAGCTGAAGGACTTCGAGATAGAGATGAAATGCTTGCTGAATGGAGGTCAATTGGTACCACATATCAAGGTTTAAATTTCCGCTTTTTGTTTCATTTTGGTCATCAAGAGATTTCCTTATTTTAGATTCCATTTCGGAAATTTTGAAATTTCCACTTTAATTTTGTTTTACGAATTCCAGTATTTTTTTTTATATAATAATATGCTAACTAATATAGTTTTTGCAGATAAATAGTTCGAACTTCACATAAATCAAACAAAAATAAACTTTATATGAGTTTTTTGACAAACTATGTTTTTGTAATATGAGTTGTAGAGTAAATTTAGTGGGATGGAAAACAAATCCCTGCACAGTCCCTCACCGTTCCTCCTCCACCCATATGCGGTAATCGGACGAAATACAAACATCCGCTCCTGATCTACAACCACGAAGACGGGATCTGCCTTGACTTCCCCATCAACAACATAAACAATTATGTTCAATCACTACCTCGGATCCTCGGTTTCACACTAGTTCTGTTGTTTTGTCTCCTCGACGGACAGAAGAATCATAAATCATTTGGTAAGTTTTTGATTATGTGTGTTCACCTCTGCTGGTTCTCAAATGTGTTTCGCACTAATATATAGTTTAATTATACTGCTGCCTTTGATTTTTCTGTCTGGATGATGTTCTAATACACTTTTAGGTTAATCTATGTACTGTGGACGCTACTGAAACGCGGTTATTTTTTACAACCAAAGTTCCCCTGTTCTATCATCTATTGCAAAGAAGGGAGGATGCACTTTTAAATTCAAGTTGTCTATAGATAGTTCTAAGTCAGAAGGGGATACCTTGGTAATAGTTTTGAAATTTCTCAACCTCTACTCTTCCTCGTTGTGCACGCTTGACTGAACAACTCTTCTCCAAGGCTGGGGGTATTTTTTTTTTTTTTTTGCTGATAAGTAAATGATTTGATTTTCTTCGTATGCGTTTTTAATACCATCAGTTGATAATGTTCATGTTGTGCTATAATAAAGTCATAGGTGTTAGTGCAATTTTCCACCTTTTGTAGTTAAATCCCTCAATTGTCCGAAGACTTAAATGCAAAAGAGCGGAAATGAGGAGATTTGATTGGGGGGATATGAGGGAATGGGGAAATGGGGACAGAAGAATTGGTCTCGTCTATATTTGTTGTCTTTATTTATGAGGGTTGTTCATGTCAATACAAGTTTGTTGACTCGGGGTCGCCATGACATCACTAACAGTGTTAGTGGTATGGGCCATGATTGACTCTGTATTTCTCCCATTAAATCACACTCTTACACCACTAACACCATTAGTGGTGTCATGGTGACCCCAGTTAAAATGAGGTCAACAAACTAGCTCTTTGTTCATGTGGTAGGCAATAACTTACAAAAACATGTGGTAGGTTTGAAACATTTGATGGGTTTTAATAGTGGAAATCGATTGTCATGAAGAAGTATGGAGAGAAGTTGAAAGTTCCACATTCTGGAAATCGTGGTGAATTTGTATTAAAGGAATTGATCGATTTTCGTGAGGCTGAAGGCATTAAGAGGCACTAAATCAAATAAATGACCTTTAATCTTCTTCTTGTTTAATTAAATCAATTCTCTTTTTGAAATACATGTACATAATTTAAAAGCCTTCAAAATGAGATATTACCTCTTTTTTTATAGAACTAAAATACTTTATAAAATTAAGAAAAAGGACATGAAAGTTACGTTCATACATTTAATAAAATATCTTAATTTGTTAAAGCTATATCCACATAAAAATACTTTTATAGTACTTTTAAATATCCTTATAAGGTAGTACTAAAAATAACTAATTTAAAATTTACTAAGAACTTTTAGAAATCATGTTTTAGATGTAATAAAACCATTTACTTTAAAATTTACAAATAATTATTATTGAATATATTAAACTTCAAGATATTTTTAAAATACTCTAATATAAAAAATTAAACATCTCTTAAACAATTTCAGAAAACTATTTTATTAATATATCATTATACATCTTTTAAAGTCTCAAACAACAAAAAATTTGCACATAACAAAAGTGCGTTTAAAAGCCATGAAATAGACATAAGTGTTGTTATTCAAGAAGCGTCATTCTTATAGGTTTTAGCTTAAAAACCGGATTGAAACCCTCAAAGTTTGGTCGTTTTTAAATAACCTATTCTCGACTTGAAATCTAATTTATTTTAACTATAAGTGATACGTTCATAGTACATCATATCCATGCCAAGAAACCCTCGAGGGTGACTTCACAAAGTACTATAAAATATCATCAAAACAAGGGATCCAAAGTGCTTATACTGGCCTTTCTCTATGCAAACTGTCTCCAAACAAACACGATCGAGCTAAACATACACAATTCTAAGGGCACATCACATGTTATAGAAGGTCACATAAGTGATGGTATACAATATAGAGCTATAGTTTTCTTTCAAAAGAAAGTACGATCGTAACTTATAGCTTTGATTTGTTATGCACTTCAATATAATTTAGCTAGCATATTACAGACTTTATATATTACCAAATAGTGAGTTAGCTCACCCAAAATAGGCTTCCAACAGGAACATGCTTCTACCTCAAAATCGCTTCCTAGAAGGTCATCTAATAGCTTGCGACCATAAGTAGTTTGACGGTGTGTGTTGCTGGGGACTGAGGCTTCTATAATACCGCATTAATGGATATTAAGGCTATTCTGACACCAGAGGGGTGAAGTGTATTTATGAATTTAATCCTATATTTATTCAAATTGAAAACAAAAAGAAATAAGTAATAAAATAGAATGTAGTAAAGTAAATAACACCAAGATTTTTATATTGGTTCAGATTAACCAATCCTACATTTAGTCCTACACTTCATCATGCAGAATTTCACTATAACTGCTTTCTTTCCACGTATGGCAAGAAAACCTTTACAATTTTGGTTTCACGGTCTCTAAGATACATCTTCTCCTTATCAACGGCAACAAACAATAACAAGTAGTCGTATCTTCAATAAATATTCTTGTAGATTTGGTAAAATAATCCTACAGACCTCCAATGGCAATAAATCTTTGGATTCTTTGAAGAAATAGGATGAAATCAAAAAGAGAATGATGTGAATTCAAGTACAACTCTATGATATTGTGTAGCTTGCAAATCAATGAAAAACTAGAGTGAAAGAGAATGGATTTGCAAGAATAATCGGATAGTATTCAATGGATTTGTATAGAAAATATATAGAGAAGAAGGATAGAAGAAAATGTGAGAAGTTGGTGAAAAAATTCGTTTCAAGAGCCTTTAAATAGTGGTTGAAAGAATGTGTCTTTTGGTAAAGGGATAGAGAGAAATAACTTCTTAATTTGAAATTGAAAAACTGAAAACCCATTATATGTCAACATACAACAACCTATATGTCGACATATGTGTTGTAGTAACACTTATAAGTGTTTCAAATGTGTTTCAGATTTTCTATATTTCAAATTACGTTATATTTGTGGGTTTTTGTGATTCGATTGAGGTCATTGACTGATTGTCTTCAAGAATAATTGCCATGTGATCTTTAACAATATATTTTAAGGTACAACTAAATCCTCATCACGTCAAACACCTCTACTCTTTAGTATTCTTCACTAACAGGCTTTGATCTTCAATTGTTTTGATTATCCTTCCTCTATTATTTTTCCATTGCTTTGATTAATCTTCTTTTGTAATTCTTCTTTTGTACTATTGTTTATCTTTATAAATGACTTCATAATATATACGATATAACTGTAAAACTCAAAGATATGTTAGCAATAATTTGTATATGGTTGTTGTCATAAGAATCAATACCTAGGGTATAACAATCTCTCCTTTTTTATGATGACAACTATATATATATACACACACATTTGAGAGTTAAAATATAATATTTCTATATTTGACTCCCCCTTACTCTATGCACTCCTCCTATCATTTTGTCTAGTATACTTAGACCTCCCCCCTGTCATCAATAAAAAGGGTAAAATGAATTTTTTTTAATTTACTACTAGGCAATATATAGAGCTTGTATATGAATATAAATGAAACACAGGAAGGGAAATCAAATACATTAAAAACATGAAATAAACTATATAAGATAATTAAATGAGTTTTAGAGTTACCGACTTTTCCAATGCAAATAACGAATTCTTTTCATATTTATCCAAGGTTCAATAGATTTCTCGTCATATGCTATGAGCATATGTTATTTGGTACCTGAAAAATTAAAAATATGCACACTGGTACCCTATTTATTTTAGGGTCTATAGGGGTTAAGTTTTGGGATGCCAAACCCATGAAGAATTTGAATGTCCTTTAAAAATATGATTATTTGATAAACAAACTTTATCAATAAAATTATCAATATATATATATATATATATATATATATAATATTTTCCAACCTTTTTGGAATCCATAAGGTAATGAACCTATTTGGAGGATTTAACTTTAATATCCTAGGTCTAGGTTTGAACTTGGTAGCTTTAACAAACCTAGTACTTTGAGTACTATTATTTTTTGATTTAGCCTTAGTGGTGTATTCAAGTCTATGTTTATTCCTAGCGTGTTTAGATGCAGATAATAATTTTTCTAAATTATCCTTCCCTTTAACTGTTTGATTAAAACAATCCATCTCTAATTTCTAGATAATAATTTGATTGTCTCTTGGGCAATTAGGAACTACAAGTGGTATTAGTTTTAAAAGCTTTGAAAAAATTCACATTTAACTGTTTGATTTTTGATCAACTTACATAGTTCTTTCAGAATCCCTCTTGAAATTGATAATTTAAACTTTAAAATCATTTTCGATTATTTATTAAAAAAATTGAAACTATTGACCAAATTAAACTATTTTAAAGCTCATCAAAATTATTATTAGATTTATGAAATTATGATGAGTAGTGACCATAGTATAATTGATAACAAAGAGGAGATATTATTTAAATTCTCAATGATGATTGGGCAGATTTTATATATCTTTGAATTGGTTCTTATTTCACAATTGTCTTCTTTTTCTACCATCTTTCGGTCATTCATCATGTTTTTAATATAATATGGAGAGTTTTTTTGGACATCACTAAAGAAAATACAGTTTTAAAATTTCAGTGATGTAAATGTGACTATACTATTTTTTAGAATGAGAGAAAGATGAAAATTTTCAAAATTCCTTATACAGTTGAACATATTTCATATTATGATTAATTTAGAGATTTATTTCACGATCATCTCTATCCCTACCATATTTCTATCATTCATTATAGTTTTATATAATGAGGGGATTTTTATATAATAAGTGTTATTTTAATCTCATTTGAAAAACCTCACAGTCAAAGAATGCTTATAATTTAAGTTACTACTTACCCCATTTAAAAGTCCTTATGGTTATGCGTGGTTAGTGAGTTCTTAAAAAAAAGGAAAGGAAAATAAAATAAAAAGAAAACAAAAGAAAAAAGAAAAAAAATTGTGTGTATATATATATGAAAAATTCTCCTTATTATGTAAAAACCGACTTATCTATCCATCTTCTAAAATGTGAATTGTGTTACTATGTTATGAAATATTATAATTTTTTTGTTTGATTGTTTTAGGATTTGCGATATTTGATTTTGTCTCTTTATTTGAATTTATAAATGTAGTTCAAATCCATCACTATTTTTTTATCATATTGCTCTTAATTTTAAATTTTACTTGAAGTTTTTTGGAATTCATATTCATGTTTATAACTCTCTCTCTATTTTATAAAATCCTTCATTCTAAAAAATGAAATTTGCTTCTAGTTTAAAGAATATTATGATTTATGTTTTATTAGATAAGGTTTACGATATATATCCTCTCTCTTGATTTGAATTTACATTACTAGTCTATATTCATCATTATTTCGATTTCGATTATTCTTCTGGTGATAACAAAAAGAGGAGAATGGTTAAGATTTTGATTGATGAGTGAATAATCCAAGAATATTTTTAATATTGGAAATTCAATTGCTTGTATATTCACTCATACGCACATATATAGGGAGAATTCAGTTATGGGGGGAGCATACAAATAGAGGGAGTACTATATTTCATATTCAAACATTTATCACTTTCAAAATGTTTGTATGTGTTTATCATCATCAAAAGGGGGAGATTATTGAGTATAACAATATGATTTTTGTTTGATGATAACAAGCTTATATATTATTTTATAAATGTGTTTGTATCTGCACTATTATATATTGCATCATATACATAAATAAATATCTATATTGGATAGATTCTATTGCACATAATTTAATATTCAGACGGTATTTTTATTCATTAAATATTTTGTTTCAATATTTGCAATAGTACAACTTTTGATTCCATTATTGTATAGTTCACTATTACATAACACTGTCAATCACATATACATGGGTTCCTCACTACATTTTAGTTGGTTCACTCAGTTATATTTACAATTTATACAATTTCATGTAAAGACTCATATACACACACTGACACACTTCGTCTTCAGTTCAGTATCCCATCCAAACACCTGCATACTTGTCATATAAACACATACTAAATTGGAACAAAATAGAATTAACTGCAGACAAATATGAATTTATTTTAATTTTTATTTGCCTTAGATTTTGGGTGTGTTTCTCATCATATTTCTAGAATTAGTCTGATATATATACATCTATTTGAGTCAGACTCCTTGTGATATTCATAGTGGTTCACTGTAAATACCACAAGGTAGATTGAATACTAGTGCTCATAGATCAACCTCAACACAGTGATAGTAGTCTGCTGATCAAGACCAGCCTCATCTCACATTTTTGGTCTGTTGATCTTGACCAGCCATGACACAATGTATAGTGGTCTGCTGGTTTAAATGAAAAATATTTTTACACACGTATATAGTGATTTTCAGGTGAACATGTACAAAACCAATTCATGCACAAGTTAAACTCAAGTGATACAGTGCAAGCATGGGTTCCAACTAATCAAGTTGCATAATGGCCAAATACAAGACAGAAGCAAGACAGGTCAAACCAGCTTAGTACAAAGCTCAGGCCCAACAACATAGGCCAACAGTGAAGCAATATCAAGCTTTAAAGTGTCAAAGTCAAAACAGTTAACTCAGGCCATTGAAAAAGCTAAAAATCAGCATGCATCAAAATGGGGCAAGCATGCACATGAATCAAGCCAGAGACAAACAGACAAATCACAACATTGAAGTAACATCAACCTCAACAAGCCAAAGTCAAGCATGTAGCTTGGCCCAGGAAAACAACACTGCAAAACAATCAAAGTGGACAGGAGTTTTCAAGTGCAAACATAATTGGTGTAGTAAGGACAATGATACAAATAACCAAGCAAGCATAGAGGCATCACAAGGCATTTGAAGAATTTTTTTTAGGTTCATTCATAAGTCAAACAAACTGTGAAATGGTGCAAATATACAAGTATTGCATGGAGAATCGAACCAGCAAGGCACCAAGGCTACAATGAAACAACACATACATACTCACTCACATATGCACATGTGTATAACTGGTTAGTTCAAGGAATCAACTCTAGCAGCACCACAATAACTCAAGCACACATGTCCATGCTAAGTAAAACTGCATGGCAAGCGAAACATCATGGCATAATGACAACATGAACAAGGCATAGTTCACATGCACAAGTGCACACAAGTTTATTTCAATGCAATGGAAAATGCATAGAGCTGAAACAACATCGAAATGATCAAGACACAAAAACCCAAGCAATGGTGAAGCACAAAATTATATCAGTACGGAACTAGTGCACAAGCTCTTATCAGAAATGTCAAGCATGAAGCATATGTGAAGCAGGTTGTAAAATGCAAATGAGCAGGGCAACATGAAATAGATATATACACATGTTTGTATATATATGCATATATAAGAGCAGCCAAACAATGTTCACCAAGCAAAAGATAAAGACAAGAAACAACGGGTTTCAAGTAACATGGCAATGCATAGTGAAGAATATATTCTCATTAGTGTTTTCTGTAAAAGAGTATATGTTCTAATCAGTGATGAACTAGAGCATGAAAGAAGAGCAAGTACATCATGGTAGTGGATGCAGTAAATCAAGTATAGTCGAGACCAAAAGCATGGTCAAGCGCAGTATCATGTTCAGAGACAAATCAAGGCCAAATCTTTTAATTTCAAGGAAATATAATAAAGAGCCAAGATTTAAGGAAGCATATTTTTAGAAAGTTTTGAGATATTAAAATATGTTATTTTGGCAAGCTCCAGAAATTGATTTCAAAAATATCTTTAGCAAGTACATTTCAAAACATCCAGAAATCAAATCTAGTAAAATTCGCATTAGTTAATTTCGGCAAAAAAAAAAAATCCTGAAATCAATTCAAGAATATTTGGCAAGAAGATTTGTATTCGTAGCATGTTTTTAGTTCAAGCAAGTGCAGAAGAATTCATCAATCTAGTATCACGCAATATCAAGACCAAATCAACGATTGAAATCAGATATATCAAAGGGTTTGAAAACCCTATAAATACATCAACATTTCATCACTGGCAGGCACTGAAAATACAAGCAATTAATCCAAGAATAACAGAAATTAAATCTAATAAACTCACAGAATTCTTTCATCGTTTTCGATCGACCAAAAGGCAGAAGTTTTTGAAGTTCAATCGTGGAAGAACTACAACAACAAATAGAAGCATCACAACATATCAAAGATCAATTGAATATTCAATGCCATGATTTGAATGAGATCCAAAACCCTATTTTTGTTTCAAAGCAACGACCATTGGAGATAAAAATAGAAGCTGGGATATTTTTTTGTGACAAAGCTCAAATAAAATTGGGCCGGCCTAATCCATTTTAATAGTGTCTTAAGTTTAAAAGAACGGTTGAAGGCTTTTATGTTTATCTTTTGAGTTGTATTTTTTTATAATCTCTTTGCATAAGTTTACTAGTTTTCTAAACTAGGGTTTACGAGTTATGGGTTTGTGATTCGGGAAAATCTGATCTCAGGGTACGAGATCAGTTCAATATTTTGAGCTTAGGATTAGAACAGTTGGGAGCGGGTCTCGCAATTTGTAGAGGATTGTAAGTGCAAAATCATTTTAATATCTAGTAGAAACCTTGGGCAATGCAGCTGTAGGCAGGGTTTTAGCGAAGCTAGGTAAATTATGTGTCATTTATTTTCTGCATTTATTTATTCTACTATGATATGTGCTGCGTTAATTTTTATATTCCACAAAACTGGAAAAATAAACCTATTCACCCCTCTTTAGAGTTAATTTAGATCCTGCACTCGTCACTTCAAACACCTATATTCTTCAGTATTCTTCAATAATAGGCTTTGATCTTCAATTGTTCTGATTATCCTTCCTTTGTTATTCTTCCATTGCCCTGATTAATCTTCTTTTGTAGTTCTTCTTTTGTATTCTTGTTTATCTCTATAATTGACTTCATAATATATCTAATATAACCGTACAACTCAAAGACATGTTAGTAGTAATGTTTATACGGTTGTTGTCATCAAAATCAGTACTTAGGGTATTAACACGTGCTCCGAATTATTAAGTTTTGTATAACTAATCGTTGTTGCTATGGTAGGTTAAACCAATAGCATTAGTCCGTAGAAGTTCATTTGCTTTTTAGAATGTTAATATGAAGAGATGAATTATAAGTTTTTATGTTGATAAATTTGAAACCAACCCACCTCCAACCTCTTCTGGCTTATCAGTAAGCTTTCCCCTTCATGTGCTTTATTTTATGCTAAGTCTCTTGAAAGTACACCTCCTTCCCCCTTTTCCAAAAAATAATAATATATAATATCATATCTTACACCACAAATTTGATTTAGTTAGCTATATAAACTAAAATATTTTTAATTTCTAATTAATTGCACATTAATATGCCATATAAATCCAAAAAGTTCGAGTAATTTATATCTACTAAAATGTCGTTTATTGATAAATTAATTTTTGGTCACACTGTTGATATTTCTTTAAGCAACTTATTTCTATTAACATATTTGATATACAAGATAAACTTCATTGATTATTAGATAAAAGGTGATTAACATGGGTATAAAAGCCATTTAGCCACATTTAACCCTGATTTATATTTTTGAAAAATCTAGATATTTAAACATAAAATATTCGGAACTCCAAGGCATTATTGTTAAAATAGAAAAGTAAGTCACTTGATAATTTAAACAAATATGTAATTATGTTAAATATCGACTATTTTCAATAAAAGATATTCAGGAGAAAAATGGATTTGTTAAATAAACAAAATGTTGAACCACCTTTTTACAATGTCGTCAACCTTTGGATTTTGAATTACTGGATCGCTCAGGACTTGAGAACGAAGTTACATAAACTAGAAAATTCTTGATGAAGTAATGGATTCCAAAAATACTTGGATTTGGATTTACATGAGGATTGATCGACACTTAGTCCTAGACTGGACCAAGTTGATCGCCGTTAAGCTTCGGATCTAGCAAGGGCTCTTATTTGGATCAGATTATCTGGAAATCAGATCAGGTATGACTTCTGGAATTAGATTAGCTTTGGTTTTGAATCGGCCAAATCCTATGCACTAGATCTATGTTTGGAATCTTATAATCTGGATGTGGCTTGATCACTTCAGGGATCGGATAAAGCATCATTTCATCATTTCAGCCTAAGGCCATGACTTTAGACCGAATTTGGCTTTTCATATTTGTTTTTAGGCCACTGATTCAAGCATCGCATATCAATGCAGGCTACGGATGGATCAGCTTTGGATCATGTTCTAACAATTGGCAAGGACTTTGCCATGATTGAATCAGTATAGATTCGATCACAGGCTGATTGGGCCGATCGGATCTCTTCTCTGGCTTAATCCTCACTATAACCCTATTTTGCCTTCTTGAATTTAGATGATCCAAGCTCTTGCACAAAGCTATAAATACATAATAAATGCCTCATTTGGAGAATGTTCTCTTTTCTTTTTGGCACCACTACGCAAGGACTTTGCTATTGCCAAGGCAAATACACCCACCGTTCCAATATATAAGATGTTTTAAGTAGTTTGATGTGTTTTAAAGTATAAGGTGTTTAAGCTTTTCCTGTCTTTTTTCTGTGATCCATAATAAATGATGTGACTTTTTATGCATCCACACATATTTTCAACCACTAGTTGATCTTCATTAATGGTTTTTCTTCTTTTTGTGCATAAAAAGAAAGTTAATTCAAAAGAGAGTCTTAATTTTTGTATCGGTTAAAGTGCCATTGATTGATTCCTTAATTCTTGTGCAAATAGCTAAAAAATCTTATATTAAGAAATGGAGGTAGTATATTTTTTACGCCATGTTCTTGTAACTAAATCTGGATTGTAAATGTAATTAGATAGTATAAAAATAGATTATCTCACATTGGAAGTAAGCACATTGCCAGACTACAATATATTTGTGTGTTCATTTGCTTTTTATGCACTCTGTGTTCTAGATCTATGACATATTCTATGACTGCTATTTAGACTTATTTCATTTTGGACGTCAGGTAAGAAGTGATCAAATTTCCTTTTAACATTTTTGGCATGCTAAGTTGGGGGTGACTACCTTTGGATATATCATTCGGATAGATTAACGACTTGGACTACTTTAGAATTTGGAGATGGCAAGAAAGAAGAAAGCAGATGCTTCTACTCATTTTGAAGGCGCTGAATTGGAAGGGAGCTACAAGGGTTCTTACTTGAAATCTCTCCATTTATCTGACTTGGGAAGAGATGGATAGAGCGGTCAAGGAATTACAAAATTGCTTGGAACGACAAAAGGACTTCTCAAATGGAAAGAGGTGACGATAGCAATATTTTTGACATTGATGGAACAGATCAGAAGGCTATAATGTTATGATATCTTCTAGAATCGAACCTAGCATGATGCAAGGAACTGAACCAGGCTCAGGGTTACCTCCCTCGATTTCCCTTTGGATCGGTAATGATCCAACTCAGGTTGGTACCGAGTTTACCGACCCGACTTCATTTGGGGGTAACCCTCTAAGGTGATGCTATATTGGATCAAGACAGTTTGGCTCATTGCACCTTGGATGCCGGTACTGGAAATGCTACTTAAACATAGTTACGAATGCGTATGGACTTGGAAACTCGATTAAAGGCGCGCTTGGATATGGATATTGGTTTGGACAGAGGAAGAGCTCACTCAACTCCGTGACTTTGGCTTAGAGCTGATCCCACTCCTCAGGTTAGGGTTGATTACAATACCGATGTCACGGATCGACATCCCATCTTTTTTGACTTAGGGACTATGAATACTTATGTTGGATTAGATGGTTGGAAACAACTTCTCGGCAATAGAAATCGAATTGCAAATGCAATTCAACTATTTTCTCGAGGCAAGATACCTTAACTTTATATGGACTTAATTAATCATAGTCCTTTCACCCAACCTATAAGGAATTTCCGAAAGCCCCCATATTTCAAGTTACTAGTGCTAGAAGCTTACGAAGGTAGAAAGGATCCTACTATCCATATCATTCACTACATGCATTACATGGAAGTGTTGGGAGGCATTGGAAGATGACCTAGCAAAATGCTTTCTTTTATTTCTCTTAGATATCGGTGCATATGGTTTTGGCAGTTGGACTTAGGATTAATTGAAAATTGGAATATTTTGATGAAAAGGTTCACTGAGTAGTTTTGTGTTCACATCTCTCAATTCGAGAACGTGATGATTTTTATCACAATCAAGTAGAGGATTGGAGAGATTTTACGGAAATTCTTAGTGCTGTTTAATGCAATAGTAACAACAACAAATAAACCTGATCCAATCCATGATACTTATGGTTGCTGTTTCTGGCATTAAGGATAATTCTAAATTTAAGATCCCACTGGAGAGGGATCTTGTTGACTTTTATTATGAAGAAAATCAATTTCTGTGTTAGGATAATGCGAGAGTTGACAAGGAAACTCTCTAGGTTAACACTATTAAGGATAGAGTACCGTCTGGATTCAGAAATGATAAAGGCAAAGGGAAAGCCTTTAATGGAAATGATTGGAACACTCAACAATGGAGAGAACCTAAGTTCTCCTCGTATACGGATTTTATTGCATCTCAAGAAGAGATGTACTGCGATATTCATGATGTTGCTCCATTCAGAAATCCTCCAAAGCAGGAACCAACAAAGATGGAAAGTGAACCTGGCAAACATTGTTTGTTTGATGACTTGAATAGTCACAATACAAATGAGTGTCGAGATCGTACGAATACGATCGAGGAGTGTGTCAAGCACGGAGAGCTAGCACAGTACATCAGGAACATGACCGTGGTAACAGAACAGGTGCAACAGCCTATCACTCGGAATAGGGGTGTGGGATAATTATTAACTAATCTGGATTTTGGATAGAAAAATCATTGTATTCATGTACGGGATTAGGAATTAGTCTCTATGCATGCTATGTACCCGACAATAAACCATTCAACCCTTGGTGTAATAATTTTTTCATAAAAAACGACTAAGACGACCCACCTACATACGAGATTTGGATTTAGTCCTTAAGTGTGATCTGTACCCAACGATTAGTTTTTTTTTTTTTTGAATTTTGTAATAAGTAAGGATTTTAGAGCTTTAATAAAATTACTTCACTTATATGAATTATGCTCATGAAGTACAGAATTGAAAATTGGAATTTCAAACTTTAGTAACGAGTCCCCATGTATGGATTACACCTAGGAAGTACTGGGCTGTATCGTCAGGACTTGGCAAGGCAACATTATCGGTCCTCGAGTATGGACTATAATCGTGAAGGATTAGGGCATTTTGTCTGGATTTAGCAAGGCCGCTTAAACAAATTTTGCAGGTATGGATATAATCCATACCAATTGAGCCCGAAGAGCCCATATCGGATTATGGATTTGGATGTGGATATTATGGATTCCAAGTTCCTTGAATTTTTGCATTTATCGAATTTCTTTGGTTTTTTTAATTTCTCGAATTACTGGATTTAGATTTCAGATATTTCTGATTTCTGATTTCTTAGATTTCAGATTTTGGTTTTCTATTATAATTACGATTGATTTTTGAACTTTGTTTATAATATTATCCAGTGATATCGTGGGATTTTTGTGGCTTTTGGATACGGTGGCTTATAATATGATATCGTGCGATTGTGGCTTTCAGATCTCTTATTTTTGGCCATCAGATTAATTAGGGTTTTCTGTCGAACTTCTCTCAGATTATTCGGACTTCTTGATTGTATGAAACATATCACCCATCGAAAAACTTGTTTTGAGGGGCAAGTGTTGACCCATCTTTTTACAAAGCTATCACACATTGTATTTTGGATCTTTCGATTATTCGGGACTCGAGCACAGACTTGCATAAACTTCCAAATGCTTGGAATAAGTATTAGATTCAACAAAAATTGAACTTCGGATTTACCTGACTCGAATTGGCCATGTTCACTAGAATCAAACTAATCAGCACTTGGCTCTAAATCAGATCAGGATGATCACCTTCAAGCCTCGGATCCGGCAAGTGCGCGTGTTTGGATCAAATCATTTGGAAATCATATCATGTACGACTTTTGGAATTGGATCAGCCTTGGATCGGCCTAGGCCTACGCACTGGATTAATGTTTGGAATTTGAATATTTGGATCGATCATCTCTGGGATTGGATCAAATAAAGCATCATTTATCGGATTGGTCTAATGCCTTCGGATTGGATTTGGGATTAAGCTATTTGGTTTTAGATCACTCACTCAAGCAAAGTGGATTAGTTGCAAGCTTAGAATGAATCTTTGTTTGAATCACACTCTAACATTTGGCAAGGACTTTTCCATGATCAGATCGGTACCGATCCGGTCACAGACTGATTAGGTCAATCCGTTCTCTTCTCTGGCTCGATCTTCATCGTGATCTGAAAAAGTCATGTGATTTAGTGTAGATCTTTATATATGGAATTGACAGTGATATACTAACTTGTCTAATACAATAGTTATGCAAGTAAAACTAAAGGATATAGAATACCACAAATAAGTAAAAGCAATAAGTAAAGTGACACTAGGAATTTTATACTGGTTTGGACTTCCCGTCTTACGTCTAGTCCCAGAATCCTTCTGGAGTTCTACTATCAATGCCCTCTCTTCACTCAAAGGAACTGGTTCACAACAATCCGAACCCCAACAAGGATTTCGCCGCTTGAGCAATGACACAAGACTTTTACAAATTAAAAGAGTTTGACTTCTGCTTTGTGTTCTTGATACATTGAATAGCCAACGATTAAGTACACCCTTCCTGTAATCTTATCCTCAATTATATATCGTGTATGTGAAGATTGAAGGAGGTATATTACTTACTGAATCAAGAGATATGAAATAATTCCAATGATTCAACAAGTAACTTGAATATATGAAAGCTTTTTAGAATGCAAGAGTATGGAAATGTATATCAGAAAATAGATTAGATTCGGAAAGAATTGGTGATTTAAATACTAGATTTGTAGTGTATATATAATAGTTGAAAGGGAGAGATCCTTCATGAAGAGTTTTATAAAAGAGATGCACGCATTTCATTTCAGAAATGAAGAGAAACCCATTCATGAACAATGATGTCTCTTCATAAAAATGGTTGTTGTTTCGAATCAGCCAACTGGTCTGTAAATCACCAGTCAACTGGTTAAAAAATACTGTAAATCGTATATATTTAAAAATAAGCAGAAAATAGCCGTTGCTGGGGAAAAATATGCTCGACCAGTTGACTGGTTCGACAGTCACCAATCGACTGGTTCTGAGCATATTGCCTGCATCTGCTTGTTCTTCTAGCCATTTGTTTATACATACATACATACATATATATATATATATAAAATCAAAATATGTGCATATGTGTTATACAATGTGGATAGATTTTAACGTTGATCTAACACAACTAAACACACACACACACACGCATATATATATATATAAACTAATTCTTTGATTTGATCTCCATTTCGTCGTTGTCTCGAATCAATAATCTTATGAATCAACATTCTCCCCCTTTTTTGATTGATGAAAACACCTTGCATTTTTGTTAAGATAATGAATTGCTCCCTCTGAATGTATGCTTTTATATATTCACCCCCCTTGACTAAAAAGCTTATCTGCAACATTTTGTTATATATAATAAATTTACCGTTTCCTATAACAAAATGTTAGTGTATAGAATGATATATAATGATAACATATTTCTCCCCCTTTTTCGTCGATTAAAAAGAGTAAGTATTATGAGAAAGCATTATTCGACATAAAGTTAATTATAACTTAGATATCAACAAACAACTAGATAGATTAATACACAACATAAAATAGGTTTCAAAGTAAAAAACAACACAAATAGAATTTGAAAAGATAAATGAGGCTAATTAGTACAAGCCCCTTAGAGTTCCATATCTAAAAGTACTAGAAGGAAAAATGGGATTATTCAGACAAATCCCATCAAGTTAAAAAAGACAAAAGCAAATTTATTTGCAAGACATAAGAAAATGTACTACGAAGATTCTTCTTAAAAGGTGTTGGATTCTGTACTTTCCGAAGTTGTCCAATGAACCAGGGACATTGGCCTTTTATTCGGATCCGTAGCTTGACTTGAAGATGCTAGAGTACAAGAAATCACATTCCATATATTTCCAAGAAACTTTTTGATTTTATCAAATTTCTTATCAACCTTCTTATCAATTCTTTTAAGTCTAGCTTCGAGAAGGAGTTGGTCGCGAGCTACAACATCAATAGCTTTTCGAGTGGTTTGTGATTCATTTGTCATGCGAACGTCTTCGGGATTAGAATGTGTAGTACTAGACGATGGTCTATCCGTCTCCCTTTTCTTCCACTCTTCTAAGCTCATAATTCTCCGAACCGGAGGTGGCAACTTCATCAATTTCAAGTTCTTACTATCAAGCAATTTTTCCTCTGGTTTGTCGAATGTAGGTTCGAGTATTTAAGCATTTGCAAAAACTCGCATAAGATATTCACCGTAATAAAATAAGTCAGAGTTCCATCAGTAAAAAGCAAGATGTGATCTATGATTGTTTGCATCCAATTGACCGGAGTTTCATTGTAGATAGCATATAAAGCTCGGAATGTCTCGGCATAGACTAAATCAAAAGTTCTGGTGCGAGCAAGATCGTTCGAGTAAGAGCTTGATGCATTAGCCTTGCACTAAAACATAATCCTTTAGTATGTGATCCATCAGGGTTATCATTAATAAATTGGTGACTCACCTCATCTCTAACTCCAACATCGCACTCCACTTCCCCTAATGGTATACCATCTGATGGAGAATTCAAAATATGGCCTAACATTTCGATAGTAAAAAAACATTGGACCGTATTTCTTGAGTCTCCCTTTTTGCGCTAAATGTTATGGACCGTATTTCTCGAAATCAGGAAATTTGACATATATTCCTTCAATAAACTATAATTTCTCCATTTTCCTCTACCTATCCCTTGCAACATCATTCCACAACCATTGAGAGATATACGTATGTATGGGCTTCTCTATAGATGATGACGCACCTCTTCTTGGTCTTTTTGGTGGGGGAGCCATTAATTGATGAAATAAGGCGGAAAAATCGAAATTTTCTAATGGTAGAAGGCTTAGGTTTTTAATAAAGGAAGCTAGGTTTAGTAGAAATGAAGTAGAAGAGGTTTTTGGGGTTATAAAGGCTAGCACGGGTTAGTAGGTTTTTGCCCTTGGATTTTCCTACCAGTCGACTGGTTCTGTATCCACCAGTCGACATGTGGCTATTAAACGGGTTTTTCCATATTTTCTTCTTCTTGCATTCTTTTTATATATAAATGTATATATTTTTATTCATCTGTTTTAAGTCTTTAAATATACATACTTATTAAATCTTATTAGGATATATTTATTTTCGATGATTTATAAAGATTGTCTTATAAAAACAATTTAACCAAAGAGAGAAATTTTATTAACGATTGACAAGGAAACATCATTGTCTTTTGCATTCTCGGTCAGTGCAAATTTTATTAACAAAAACTCACTAGAAAAAAGGAAACAAATAAGATCATCGCATTAATCTAGCTCCTAAGAAGTTGATTTTCAAGGAGTTTTTGATCCATCTCCCTCATTCTCTTTATAGTTTTTGTCTTATGAATTGGGGCTATACTTAGGATCCTTGGGAGTTTTCTTCCTTGAACTCCACGACATGGTCAGTCTCTTTGGAGATTCTAGAGTTGTAGATAGCGAAGGATGTCTTGGTTCTAAGACAACGAATTTTCTACAAGCCCGAAGTGCGATTTTCTCAAGGAAACCCAATCTATGCGAGATTTTTTTGTTTGAATTATAGTTGACGTTGTAACTTCATTTACTCCTACTTATAGTGGTGTATCTCATCGATCTAACATTTAGTAGATGGTGATACAGAAAATTGTCTTTTCTTCTTTTCTTTTGGAGTATATCCAGTACAATATCCTTGCCACCGTAACTCTGGTTCTTTATTTGGAGTTGGGGAGATCATAATATCAATGGAATTGGAAGTCGTTTTTTTCGATGATTTTGTCGGAATAGATGGTGATGATTTTGAGGAGTTTGATTTCTTTGACATGTTGTATAAAGCTATTGTTTTTATTAAGAGGGATAATGACAATTGTTTTGGGAAGGAGGTAAAAACTTCTTTAATTATATATAAGGGAGAAGAACACTGCAAAATTGCAACAACAAATAAAAGAATGAATGGTGAAATATCTTGAGACCACTAGTTTAAAAAGAGGTTTGTTAGATAAAAATTGTAAATACTATAAGTAATTTCAACCACAAAATTTAAAAGAAATGTGGCCTGAATTGTGCAAAACTAATACGACTTATTTAGTTACATAGATTAGTAAAGCGTAAATATATAGGTTTAAAACTTAATTTGCTTACTTCTTAAAGGCAATCTCCTTGTTTCTTGTAGCGATAATCACTGACAAGTATTTATATTGTTTTGAATGGTACCCATAAAAATATAAGAGATATTGGTACCCACTTCCTCCGTTAGGGTCCTATGAGTCGGATCTTAGGAAACCAAACCCAAGAGGGTTCAGAGTCCCTTTTGAAAATATAATTAATATTATTATGTATAATACCTAAGAAATCTTTAATATACTTGTTCGTAATTAAATTATTATTTGTTTTAGGAACCCATATATTAATACTTCTAGATATTTTTCCTTGAAACTTCTTTCTTTATGTTAGAAAAGACAGGTTTGATAAATTCAATATTTCTTTTAGTGCTAATAGGTTTGCTAGAATTTTTATTAGCACTGACTTTTTGTCTAAAAACTAAACCTTTTTTACTATGAGAAGGCTGAGAATATTCTAAAATTTTGGATAGATTTTCTCTTCCTTTATTAAAATTATTAATATTTTTAGAAATATCATCTAATCTTAATTTAAGACTAGAATTATCTAACTCAATAATTTTAATTTTTGAATTTAAATCATGATTTTATAAAGCAAGCAAATCATTCTTTTCTTTTTGAGTTTCAATTTCTTGACTCAATAAAGAAATTTGGCAATTTGCGTTGGATAAAGATTTTTGTAACTTTATGATTTCATCCTCCAAAATCTATTTTTCATCTTTCAACAATTCTCTTTCAAATTCTGCCTTTTTTCTATCTTTATTTGCTTGTTTATACTTCCTTCTAAAATTATTTCTAGATTCTAAAATTTCCATATTAATTTCAACCATTTCTTCATGAGTAAAATCACTAACCTCGGTCTCTTTGGCCATGAAACATACATTAACTTGTTCATTGTCGCTGTCACTGTCACTTTCTGAAGGTGAAGTGTCTGAATTATCCTATATAACCGAGAAAGCCCGTCTTCTAGATTTCTCCCTTCTGTGATTTTTCTTTAGTCCTCGACAATTCTTTTGAAAATGTCCAATCTTGTGACAATTGAAGCACTGAACTAAGGATGGATCAATATTATTTCCCTTGTAGAATTCTTCTTTGTATTCTTTATCTGACCCTTTTTATATTTCAGAAGTTTCCTGAAATTTTTGGCAACAAATGAAATGTCTTCTTTGTCTGAATCCAACTCATCTTTTTCAGCATGAAAAGCTAAATTTTTCTTGTCTTGAGCATGAATCTTTTTGGCCTGCAAATTGACATCATACGACATGAGACTGCCTGTTAACTCTTCGAGTTTCATGGTTGAAAGATTATTAGCTTCTTCAATAGCTAAAACCTTTCTTTCCCACTCGTTCATTAGAGAGTTTAATATTTTTAAAACAATATCAAAGTCGGAATTTCTTTCTCCTAAGCCTAGTAGTGAATGATAAATATTTTGAAACATGGAGTACGTATCATTTATAGACTTATTCTCATTTATTCTAAAATTTTGAAATTGATTCAGCATGGATATCTTGCTTTGTTTAACCTTGCTAGTTCCTTCGCGAGTTGCTTTGAGTGTTCGCCAAATTTCATATGCAGTATGGCACACACAAATTCGGTTAAACTCGTTTCTACCCAAGGCATAATGCAACATATTCATAGCTTTAGCATTGGAAATGGATTATGCTTTTTCATTTGTAGACCATTCAGTATAAGATGTAGTGGGTTGTATGTATCCTTTTTGTGTAATATTCCAAGCATCAAAACCGTTAGCTTGCATATATATTATTTTACGTGTTGCCCAATAACTATAATTCATGCCATTAAAAAAAGGTGGCCGCGGAGTTGACTGGCCTTCTGTGAATCCATTGTTTGTGCTAGTACTAGCATTATTATCCATATTAAATAAATATCAAATAACGGTTGTAAGGTTAAATGATAACCTAATCCGATACTAATTGAAAAAGTCATGTGATTTAGTGTAGGATCTTTGTATACGGAATTGACGATGATATACTAACTTGTCTGATACAATAGTTACGCAAGTAAAACTAAACGATACATAATATTAAAAATAAGTAAAAGTAATAAGTAAAGTGCACCAGGAATTTCATATTATTTCGGACTCCCCGTCCTACGTCCAGTCCCAGACTCCTTCTGAAATTCTATTATCAATGCCCTCTCTTCACTCGAAGGAACAGGTTCACAACAATCCGAGCCCCAACAAGGATTTCCCCGATCAAGCATCGCCATAGGACTTTTACAAATTACAAGAGTTTGACTTCTGTTTTGTGTTCTTGAAACACAGAATAGCCAACGATTAAGTACACCCTTCCTATAATCTTATCCTCAATTGTATATTGTATTTGTGAGGATTGAAGGAAGTATATTACTTACTAGATCAAGAGATATGAAATAATTCCAATGCGTCAACAAGTGACTTGAATATACGAATGCTTTTTAGAATGCAAGAGTATGGAAATGTAGATCAGAAAATAGATTAGATTTGGAAAGAATTGGTGATTTGAAAACTAGATTTGCAGTGTATATATAATCGTTGAAAGGAAAAGAACCTTCATGAAGAGTTTTATCAAAGAGGTGCACCCATTTCATTTTAGAAATGAAGAGAAACCCTTTCATGAAGAATGATGTCTCCTCATAAAAATAGTTGTTGTTTTGAATCAGTCAACTGGTCTGTAAATCACCAGTCAATTAGTTAAAAATACTGTAAATCATATATATTTAAAAATTAGCATAAACTAATCATTATTTGGGAAAAATATGCTCGACCAGTAGGCTGGTTCGACAGTCACCTAACTGGTTCTGAGCATATTGCCCAGTTATTGCTGTTCTTCTAGCCATTTGTTTATATATATATATAATCAAAATACGTGCATATGTGTTATATAATGAGGATAGATTTTAACATTGATCTAACACAACTAAACACACACATATATATAAGCTAACTCTTTGATTTGATCTCTATTTCGTCGTTGTCTTGAATAAAAAATCTTGTGAATCAACATGATCCTATTTTCGCTCCATGATTTCTGACCGATCCGAGCTTTTTCATTGCTATAATACACTACCCTACGACTCATTTATGAGATCGTCTCTTGGCTTTATGGCTCCACTATGTAAGGACTTTTCTATTGAACTACGACATCTTTTGCTCCACATTCTTATAATCAAATCAAGACCATAATTTTAATCAAGTGTTATAGGTATGATATTACCGCACAATGGAAGTAGGCACATTGATAAACAACTATAAATTCGCGTATTCATTTACTTTTTATGTACTTTATGTTCTGAATATGTAATACATTATATGGTTGTTATCTGGAATTATTTCACTTGGGGTGTCGGGCAAGAAGTGACCAAATTTACTTCCAACACCGAATAAAGTCACAAATATATACGATTAGATCAATTAATAAATTTATGAAAATTAAATTAAATTGTAGGTATGGTTTCAATATATTAAATAAAAACTTACAAAAATTAAAATATAAATTTTATTAAATCACATAATGAATTAAAAAACATATGTGTTTATATAATTATGTTAAATTATAAAATTTGTTTTAATAAATTAGTCTAGAGCTTGTTTGAGTTAAAATGTATATTTTGATGAATCACCAATAAATTAAAGAAACAAATAAGTTAAATCATTGAATAAGGTACACTAATGTGTACTTTAGTTAAGTTATAACAATAACTTTTTAGCAAACTAGACAAATTCTTTTGTGTTTAAAATAAAGATTTTAGTAAATCACCCAACAAATTAAAAAAGTATTAGTAAATTAAATAAATAATTGATTTTGTTGTAATAAATTAAAAATGAATACAATATTCAAGTTAAAAACATAGATTCTGTTAAACAACCCAATAAATTAAGAAAATATAAATGTACTTATTTAATTAAATTATAGTTTTTTTCAATAAATTAAACAAGAGTTTATATATATATATGATTTTGTTAATTCATTAAATAAATTTAACAAATATATACATTAAATCACTCAATAATTAAGCTAATGTACAATTAAGTTAAATTATTTTATTTTTTAATATATTAGAAAAATAGTTAAGTAAAAATATAAAATTTGCAAAATCGTCCAAAAAAGTAAACAAATATAAAAGTTAAATCATTCGGTAAATAAAAGTTGTTAACGATATTTTTCGTCAACACCCGTGTTAATTCATGTGGAACATGGGCTTAAGTAATGTGATGTATTCATGATCCAGGATTGCTGGAGGATGTCAAGAAATCAGTATTATTGGACTAGATCCACCCTTCTTCAGGCATCGGGATATCAACTTTGGAGATTAGATATCCTACCTTTAGGGGATGGATGCTCCATTGACAACAGTGTAGAGATCTTAAGTTGTCCGGAGGAGGTTCACTCACCCGGACATAACTAAGGCCCCGTTAGATTAATAACTTCCTGAATCGGAAACACAATAACACATATTGTGATAAGAGGAAAACATACCAACGCTTCCTCATACTAAAGGAAGAAACCACCGCGATGCTTATTGACTCAGATGGTCGTTTTGCATCGAACCGGCCTAAAGGGCCAAGGATGCGCTAAGAACCAAGTGATAATCCTGCGGGCAATTCCTTTCTCCAGATCTAGGAGAATTAGGCTCATTATGAAGACGTCAATCGATATGCGATGCCCTCAGGATGGAAGGACGAGGACTTTAGATCTCTACGAAGTCCTCCTTCTTCTTTGAGGGCGTCATGACCAACTTCTCCATATGAATGGTTTGTATTAACTCCCTGTTTCATCATAACAGCACAACAAGACTATAAATTTGCGAGATATTTAAGCCTTGGAATTCTCCATTCATAAATTGCTGATGTATTACAAGAGTTGAAGAAAATCCTTAATCCGCTTTGGGGGGGGGGTTAGGGTTTGTTCTTTTTCTGAGAGGAAAGAAAGAGCCAGAGAAATGAAAAATTCATCCCTTTCTATGTGGCCTCTAAGATCCTATTTATAGAGACTTTGGGCTGCTTTCGCTGCTGGGCTATTGGACCTGCAGGGACCTTTGTCGGCGGCTTCTTCCTTGATTTTGGGTGTTTGGCTTCCGGTCGTCTCCGCAGTCTTTGAAGTAGGGGTTTTGGTCATTTGCGGCTTCATTGGGATGGTATTTTAACCCTTGGTAACAGCTCCCGAGTGTAGGCACTCAGATGTAAGCTTTTGGATGTAGGCTTCTAGCTTTAGCTTAAATACTTAGAGGAGTCTGCCCTCATGATGTATGTAGATAGATGCCGATTTGAAACCGCCGCTGGTTTCTGTACTAGATAAATTAGTACGGGCAGCCTATATCCCAGGTAGCCTTTCGGTGGAGCTCTTGTTCTCCGGAAGGTGGCTTCCGGTGATATCTCTATTACTTACGAATGTGGTCTTTCGTCATCTAAGTAGTCTATTTTTCAAAAGTCGGCTCTAGATAACCCTTACACACTGGCCTGTTACCCTTCTCCTTCTTGTGTGTCAGTGTTAAGCGGGTTAATTCTGAAGTTACTTCTGAGTTTCGACGAGCGGAGCTTGTGCCCTCCTTCTTCCTAGTTCCTGTCTTAGGTTACCTTTCATCGCAGAACTCCCCTTCAGATGAACCATGTTGGATGAGCTTCGCTAGCATTCTATAGGTTTTGAGCTCCTTTCTTCCTAACGGGTGTCGGTTTATGGTGTCCTAGGGTTGTTATCTGTATGCTTATATTCGTCCGATACCCCTTTACCATCAGCTTACGCTAAGGGTACTTTTTGGTAGTAACATTTGGCCCCCTAGTGAAGGGGTGTCTTTGACTTTCCAAACCAAGCTTCTTTGTCCAAACTCTTTTCTATTCATCTGTTAGTTGTTTCTTAATGCTGGATTACGTCATGGGTCCTTATGAAGAAATCCTCCTTCGGTGTTTATGGAGAAAAGAACTGACCCAGACTCGGGCATTGATATAAATGGCAGGTTGGAAATTCCTTTCGGCCTTTGTGAAGGGTTGAATCCACCCTGATTCGGGTATTTCAAAGATTGAAGACCCGAAGCCCCTTTCGGTATTAACTGTAACACCCTGAATTTTCTATGTCTATTAAAAGAACGAATTAAAGAATACTTAATTTTTAAAGTGAGAATTAAGGGAAACGGGTTACGCCATTTCATTCGTCTCGAAATTTTGCTTGGAATAGAGTCCAAGTTTTCGTAAATCGGACTTCGTATGAGGGAGTTATGGCCCTCAGAAGTTTCATAAATTTATATAAATTAAAAATAGTTCAGTAAAAAATTAAAAATTAAAACGAAAAGCAAAGAAGCGGGCTAGGCGGGATTTCTCCCGCCCCAGGCCAGGTCGACCAGGGGGTCAACCTACCCCCCTCGCCCAGATCCAAAATAGTGACGATTCTGACTAGTTGTTGAGTCTTTTCTGACCTGTTGCCGAGTCACTGGGGCATAGGTGGCAACTCTGGATAACTCTATCTAGTCTGGACGGTTGTGATTGCTCCTAGAATGATCTAACGGTTCACATAAGATTAAACTTCTATAAAAGCAACCATAATCCTCAAACCCTAAATCACACAAATTCATTCAAAGGAGCCACCATGCTGTACATGATCGTTTTAGCCTAGCCACCATTTCTTCTTCAATTAGAAAACGAGTCAAAAGCTACGAATCAAAACTAACTTAGAGAAATTGATAGCCTTCTTCAAGGGATTGCTTTTCAAATTCAGAAAACACATCCCAAAAAACAAGACTTTCTTTTGTTTGTAAGTCCTGTTATTATTTAGATGTGAACGATTAAAAGTTATGATTTGTAATAAAATGAAAACTAGCGTTATTCCTAGTTGTAAGATAAGGATGATGTTGATTCATGCTTATTCTTGTAACGATTCTATCGTATATGCTTATGAGATTATTGTGGTTATTATGTTGATGTTAAACCAATCATGTATAATGTAAATGTTTGGTGACTTATTCATGTTATGTTACATGCAAGATTGTTAGGCTATGTGTGGTTATTATGTCGATGTAAACCAATCATGTAAAATTGGTGACTTAATTATGTTATGTTACATGCAAGTTATTAGGTTATGTGGTTATTATGTTGATGTAAACCAATCATGTAAAAATTGGTGACTTATTAATGTTATGTTACATGCGAGTTGTTAGGCCAAGACATGTATTATGTTTAGATCTACATTTAGATCTATGAAAATTGGATCTAAGATAAAAGTTCATATTTACGTGCCTAGTTGAACTTGTGTAATTCCATATGTTTAAGATTCATGTTTATTAGATCCAAATTAAAAGTTCACATTCGCATGTCTTGTTGAACTTGTGTAATTCTATATGCTTAAGTTTTATCTTTATTGGACCCAAAATAAAAGTTTACATTTACATGACCAGTTGGATTTGGGTAATTTCATATGCTTAAAAGACTCATGTTAGTTGGATCCAAAAATGCAAGTTCATTATTTTATGCCACATTTACATGACACATGTTTAGTTAGATCCTTATTATTTTATGTTATATGGATGGTACATGCTCCCTTCTTTCCCCTTTTGTATATAAGTTAGGCTAAGTTATGAGCCTAACATTCTATGTGAATTTTGCAAACGTATGATGGGGGTAACATTGGGAAAAACCTTAAAAAATTATTGTTATTGGCATAATTTGGTCCATAAATAAATGAATGGTTAGTGGCATAAGAACGATATAATTTATATACCAAAAAGTTTGAATATGATTTAGAGGGTAATTGGGACATGACTTGAATGGCAATTATTGTGGATAATTTACATATAAATTTGAAAGATAAATATGTAAATTAAGAAAAAGACGAATATGCCTAACCCAAGGTTAGATTGAGTTATGGTGTAAGACTGCCTGGAACCGCCTGGCACATCTAGCAATAATAACAATATATATCTAATGTGAGAGGTTAGTGCATCAAGCCCAAAAGAACCCGAGGTTAGATTGATTTGCGGTGTAAGACTGCCCGGAACCGACCGGCACATCCAGCAATCGCAACAATACATATCATATGTGAGTGGTTGGTGCTTTAATGAATGAATTAAAGCTAAGACAAGAATGGTAGGGTTAAGCTAATTAAGGCAACACTTAACCAACACAACATGTTAACTAAACTGATGGGTGGGGTCAGTTTATTCAAGTCATAAACCTTTTTCTTGTTTACATGTTAAATAATCACTGGACTTACCAGACTCATGTCTGACCCATTTTCTTTCGTCTTCTTTTCTTCCGTTCCCCCCCCCAAGGTTCGCAAGGAGGGAATACTTCAGTTGAGATCAGATCATTTCCAGCTTGAAGAGAGTAGATGTATTGCTTGGAATCCTTTTCCTTGGGCTATGGCTTTGGATACTCTCTTATTAGGGATTTATGTTGCCTTACTGTTGTTTTAATGCTTCTTTAAATTTAATTCAAGATAGAGATTTTGTTGTAATAATTTGGAAGTTGTTTTGAAACAGTTGTTGTAATGTTTTATCTGAACCACGTACTTATGAAATTAAATTTAGTTTTTCCGCTGTTTATATGTCTATCTTGTAAATTATCTGTATCTTTTACCTATAATGCTCCATCGTAGTTAAGGCATTCCCTTTGTGAATGACCTTAACGGAGGTGGGGTGTTTCACTTGGTATCAGAGCTGATGGTTGCCAGATCAGATAATTTTTTTTTGAAACTAATTTTCAAAAAGAAGTTTTAAGAAGCGTTCTCAAGAAAAAGTGTTGTTTTAAAAGGCACAATTCTCCCCAAAAGCCATATGCACTATCTTCCTATACTTTGTTTTGAATCTTTTCTTTTTCGTTTCAGTTTGTCTGTGGATCTTGACCTTTCAAAGGGTATACCGGTACCTGGCTGGTTCGGAAGGTACCTAGCGGCTAGGGATAATGATGCAGGCCCAGCAGATGCTACTACTCCCCCAATTACAGTTGTTCCTCCTCCACCCCCTTGTGCAAATGCTTTCTCCAAGATATGTAGGGATTTTCGAGCCGTGGGTGGAAATAACATTAATGGAACTGAGTCATTTGTAGAAGCAAGAAACGGGCTCAAAGAAACCGAGGATCTGTTTGTTATCTTCGAAGTGGACGATAGGCAGAAGATACAGTTGGCCGTGTGGTTGCTTAAAGACGAAGCCGCTTATTGGTGGGAAGTCACTAATGCTGAGAGACCTGTTGAAACTTTGGAGGATTTCAGAATGAGATTTGAAATGAAATTCCTCTCACAAGATGAACGTAGACTACAGATGGAAAAATTCTTAGCTCTCAAACATGGAAGTATGTCGGTCAAGGAATACGTCAACCAATTCAACCAGCTGGCTAGATTCGGACTGAAGTTAGTGAACACTCCCCATAAGAAAGCTCTCTGTTTTGTTAAAGGGTTGAATGAGCCACTGCATAGCCTAGCTATGTCCCATATACCTATGGGTGCAACTTATGAGAGACAGGTGGACATGGCACTACTACAGGAGGAAGACAAGGATGGCAAGAAAGAGGCAAAGGTGGAAGTACCTCAAAATAAGAAAGGGGAGGGATTCCAGAATAAGAAGACGGACTCAAAGAAGGGCGGGAAGAACAACAAACCCATGAAAAGAGAAAGTGTAATTTTTGCGGCATTCCTGGACATCTGATTAAGGACCGCAGAAAGAAAAAGAGGAAGATGGGTGGTTGTTTTCACTGCGGTGAGACAGGACACATGGCTAAGGACTACCCAAGAAAGCAAGGGCAAGGGCAGAGGACTGGATCTACTTCTGGAGGGAAGGTTCACGCTCTCATGGCACCTCCGCAAGAACGAGATAGAAATATTTCTATTGAGAGTTTAGTTTATCTTTTTATCATCCTATTCGTACACTCTTTGATTCTGGTGCATCGCACTCTTTTATATCCACTGTTTTAGTTGAACTCTGCCTAGACACCAGTATAGTAGAGGATCCCTTGATTGTTTCAAATCCAATTGGGGGCTCGGCCTATTTGTCTATGATTTGTTTGGATTTGGAAATTTCTATACTAAGCGTTGGGTTTAGATGTAATGCCTATGTTTTGGGCTTCACGGGCTATGGGTTGATTCTAGGCATGGATTGGTTATCCAGTAATCGTGTCATCCTCGATTGTGAAAAGAGAGTGGTAAGACTTATGAATCGCCTCGGTAACACTCTCGAAATCTCTTGTAATCCCATACACTATGTTATGCTTAGCTACCTAGAATCTCTTGATGCGTCTGTTGAAAACTTGCAGTCTGTTAGAGTAGTCCGTGAATATTCAGATGTATTCGAAGAGGTGAAGGGCTTACCTCCGAAACAAGAGATAGACTTCCTCATATACCTTCTTTATAATGCAAAACCCATAGCTCTACCCATTAGACACATGGCTCCAAGTGAGAGAAAAGAGCTCAGCAAGCAAGTCAAAGAGCTACTTGAAAAAGGGTTTATAAGATGGAGTATTTCTGAATGGGGTGCCCCAGTAGTATTCGCAACCAAAGCAGATGGTTCACTTCGCCTATGCGTTAATTATAGGGAGCTAAATAAGCTGACCAAGAAGAATAGGCATCCACTTCCAAGAATAGATGACTTGTTTGATCAGCTTGTAGGTGCATCGGTTTTCTCCCAACTAGATCAAGCTACGGGGTTTCATTAGCTAAGGGTGGCTGAAGACAGCATTGATAAGACCGCGTTCAGAACCTCAGATGGTTTCTTCGAATGGCTTGTCGTGCCTTTTGGCTTGACAAACGCACCCGCCTACTTCGTTGACTTGAAGAACTGGTGTTTAGGGAGTTCTTTAATAAGTTTGTGGTTGTCTTCATAGACAACATTTTGATTTTCTTGAAGAATGAAGAAGAGCATGCTTTGCATTTAAGGGAAGTCATGGATACTCTTCGAGCACATCAACTAAAAACCAAATTCTCCAAATGCCATTTCTAGAGAGAAGAAGTGAGGTTTCTTGGACATGTGGTGTCCAAAGAAGGGATAGCTGTGGATCCCGCAAAAGTAGTTGCGGTGCAAGATTGGAAGGCTCCACGGAATGCAACCGAAGTCCGAAGATTTCTAGGGCCAGCGGGCTTTTACCGAAAGTTCATTAAAGACTTTGCAAAAATTATAACAGTCTGTCAATCAATTGATCGACATACAACTAATTATTGGGATTAGTGTATGTCATCCATCATCCCAATACCCGTGTGGGGTTTCAAACAATCAAACACAGATTTTATTTGTGCAGTTGGGCGATGTGTAAAATTTATCGTCCCAATCAATATCAGTCAAATGTGTATATATAAACAAATCGTCTGATTTGTTTATTTTTATTTCATTTCATATACACGTTAAAAATTTTATTTTTAACTATAAAATATTTTTAAGGGCCTGAATTCTATAACGACTATTCAGAATTTTCAACTGGACATATCTTTTGATTCCCGCTATGAAATCTTGATTTTTCGGATTCGTTGGAAAGATATTCTCAATTAGGTTCAAATATTTTTGGTTTCACTAAAATCTGGTTTATTTTGAATCCTGTACATCCATTTGAAGTTTGAAATCGAATTATCGAACTACCGCGTCATTTTCAATTCCTTTTATATATATAAATAAATATTTATATTCTAACGACGAAATATATATTCGTTCGAATTCCATTCAAAATAAATTTCTCGTCGTTATTATTTAAAATAATTCATTTTAAATATTCAAACTTCGCTAAAATTGCCAAAATTAAAAAAATTTAAATTGGCCCAAATTTCCAGGTTATTACAAATCTCAGCCCCACTCACAAGATTGACAAAGAAGAACCTAACTTTCGCTAGGGATTTAGATTGCGATATTGCTATCCAACATTTGGAAAGGGCTCTAACAACAGCCCCGGTTCTGACATTGCCTGATGGGAGCGAAATGTTTACCGTATACACAGATGCATGCGGTACAGGATTAGGCGCTGTCTTGATGCAAGAAGGCAAGGTAGTTTGTTATGGGGGAAGGCAATTAAAGGTACATGAGAAGAACTACACAACTCATGATTTGGAGCTAGTTGCCATTGTTTTCGCTCTAAAGTCATGGCATCATTACCTACTAGGAGAAAGGTTTGAATTGTTTACTAATCATAAATCGTTAAAGTACCTTTTCTCACAGAAAGATCTTAACTTAAGATAACAAAGGTGGATGGAATTTCTGGCCTTATATGATTTTGAGATTTCCTATACCCCTGGCAAAGGCAATGTAGTCGCAGACACCTTGAGTAGGAAGAAGCTGACCTTAAGTCCTCTCTTTGTAGAAAGGCAAAGCTTGGAGTACACAACAAGCTTTAACTTTATACCCTCCTCTGAAATTGTACCTGGTCTGTTAGCATCGCTAGAGGTGCGGCCTACTCTTTTAGACTCAATAGGAATCGCGCAACGTGAAGACCCTCAACTAGTTGATATGATGAATAAGCTAACCAGGGGTGAGACTTTTAGTCACCTCAACAGATACTCTATCGGTGATAAGGGTTGGTTGAGACGGGATGGAAGATTATGCATCCCACAAGCAAGGGATTTGGTGAAGACGGTTCTCGAAGAAGCACACCATTCTAAGCTAACCATACACCCAGGCGAAGACAAGATGTATAAAGATATAAAAAGGGTTTTCTTTTGGAGTGGCATGAAGAGGGATATAGCTGAGTTCGTCGCTAAGTGCTTGATATGCTAGCAAGTCAAAGCGGAGCAGAAGAAGCCTGGTGGTCTGCTCCATCCTCTAGAGGTCCCACAGTGGAAATGGGATAGTATTTCGATGGACTTTGTTGATGGGTTTCCTAGGTCAAGAAGGGGCAATACCGGTATTTTGGGTAATAGTGAACAGACTCACTAAAAGCGCTCACTTTATACCTGTTAAAAGTAGAAGGACTGCCTCATCCCTAGCATCCATTTATCTTAAAGAGATAGTTCGACTCCATGGGATACCCTCCAGCATAGTGAGTGATTGAGATCCTATCTTAACAAGCAAGTTTTGGAAGAGTTTGCAGGAGGCTGTAGGAACACAATTATGCTTAAGCACAGCCTATCACCCCCAAACTGATGGTCAAACGGAAAGGGTGAACAGGGTATTAGAAGGCCTCTTGAGATAGTGCGTTCTCTACTTTGGAGGGACATGGGAAGATCATCTTCTTTTGGTGGAATTCACTTACAACAATAGCTACCAAGCCACCATAGGCATGGCACCCCTTCGAAGCTTTATATGGAAGACCATGCTGATCACCAACTTATTGGTAGGAGTCTACAGATAAGCTCGTACTTGGGCCATACATGATTAGAGAAACCTCAGAAAAGGTGGACTTGATAAGAAGACGGATGAACACTACAACAAAATGACCCTATTACAACGGTGGAAAACAGTTGTAAAAGACTTTTTACAACTGTGGAGCCATCGTCGTCTATTAAGAAGTTGTAATAGACTGAAATCTTTTACAACTTTTATACACCGTTGCAACACTGTTGTAAAATGTATATTTTACAACTGTTTTCCACCGTTGTAGTAATACATATTACAACATTTTTTCACCGTTGTAGTAATTCATACTACAATTAATTATAACAATACGATTTTTGTTTCTTTATACATTACATTTCATATAAAAATAAATATTTATATTGAATAAAATGATACTACACTGAACTGAAATAATCAATTAAATATTTTATTTCAATATTTGAATAAGTACAACTTTGTGATCCACTATCGTACAACTCACTTTTACATAATATAGTCATAACAATACATACATTCCTCACTTTTATATAATACAGTCACAACTCACTTTTGCACTGTTCTCTTCGTATACTTCAAGTGCCATGTATTCGGGCGTTCCGGTCATTGTGCGTGCTGCATGGTTCCTTTCTACTACTACTTCTTCTCCAAGATCTCCTATTTTAACCTGTACATTGTTTATACCAAAATTTAACTACTGGCAAAGATTATATTACTATTCAGCAATCATCTCATATAAACACTATATTTATCCAACAACCAGTTCTCCTTTAAAAAAAACTTTACTACCCTACAACCATTGAATTCCAAAACAGAAAGAGATAGTTCTAGTATTTTATTTTATGGTGCAACACAGAAGATAGCTATAAAGCGTAAAGTCCTTTTCCTTTATAAAAATATATAGATATAGCTGCAAAGCACCTGCTTATAGCTAGGCAAACAAACTGAATAACATAAGCAAACAGTCGTAAACCTGTAGATTAAGTATAATAGAATGTTCAGACAGTATCAAGGGTGGACCTAGGAATGAAAGCAAGGATGGGATAATTTTAAAAATTGACTTATTTCTCAAGTCAATATAAGCTCAATGGATATTTTCCACAACCTTCAATCGATGAGCGAAACAGATACCTCAAAATTATCCTAACTTATATTAGCTGCAGAATTGCTAAGAAAATATACAGTATGATAGAAATGAAAGCTATCCAAAAGGGACAATGAACAAGCACTAAAAAATGGAAGAGACTAACGCAGCTAAAACAATGAAACACTTGAACATAGAAAAGTTGCTAGTATGGAGCAAAGCATTGACAGGAACAGACTAACGCGGCAAAAAAATTTATGTAGGTAGTATAATAAATTTAAATCAGTTTGCCTATAGTCTAATTCCCAAAGAAACATATACAGCAATACAAATTGGGATGAGAAACCCAAAAATTAGGGTTTGTTTTTTCCTTTCAAAGGACCGACCTCCAATCTAGAAAATGAAAATTCACTTGAATTGACCAATGATGTTGTCCAGCTCGAATGAAAACTCACACACGAATTGGAGTCTCTCGACCTGCCTTTTCACATAAATGAATTACTTGCAAATCAGCTTCCTATTAAAGGTCATAGTGCCTAACAGAGGGAAATACACTCACCTTAAACCCGATTAGCTTCCAGATCTCGATTTCTCTCTGTAGTACCTCTATTTGGGTTTCGATCTCCCCCAGATCTACTGTCGCTTCCCCTTGGAAACCATTTCTCTCATAAATTCATTCTATTTGATGTGAGACGTTGGTCGATTTGTTGATTTCCCCAATTCGATTTCTAGGGCTTCGGCCATTTTTAAGTTTTTTTAGAACGAGGGAATGAAATGGAAACCGACGGCCTATTTTCTTTTATTTGCTTCATACGGGTAGGGTTTCACCATTGCCAATGTCCATTTTGCCCTTAGATTTAATGTTAACCCTTATAAAACTTAAGCCCCAAATCATCATAACACTTAAACAAAATTTTCATGTCACATACACAATATACAAACAAATGTGTATGTTTATTCACCATTTTAATCATGCACAATTTCACATATTCATCATGTACATATCACAAATGATTTATTTATTAATTTATTCACCCCAAATATTATGGATTTAATTGAAATCAATGTAATCTAGGATCATCAAAGTTGGGTTCTCACATTATTAATCTCTACTTCTTAATTATTAATAGCAATCACTGATTATTCATGATTAGCATTGATTATTATATTTTAGTTATTAACTGTTTAATAGTAATTATGTAATATTAACTATATTTTTTAATTATTCTTCTTAATTTCTAAGTATTAAATATTACGGATTGATTATTAATTATTACTTCCTAATTGATTATTAATAGTAATTATTAGTTATTAATTATAAATAATCAACATAAATGTATTAAATATTAATAATTAGTTGTTAATTATATTAAACTATAGTCATATATTACAACAATCAAAAAATAGAACTTGTGATAGCTTTTATTACAACTGTCAAAATAATATAGTTGTTAAAACTAAGTTTATTACAACTTTTCTGGGAAAAAGTTGTAAAAAACATATATTACAACGGTGCTTTTACCACCATTGTAAAATTAAAGTTGTAATATGGTGTTTTTGTTGTAGTGGAAGGCTACACAAGATAGATAGAAGTCCTACACAGACAAAAGAAGGACCGACCTTGAGTTTGAGGTTAGAGATAAGGTGTTCCTTAAAGTATCTCCTTTGAGGAATGTCATTCGCTTTGGGTCCGTAGGAAAGCTAGCACCAAGATTTGTAGGACCATTTCCTATCATTGAAAGGATTGGTACGATGGCTTACAGAGTAGAGCTACTCGAGAGACTGGCTGGAGTTCATAACATTTTTCATGTTTCTCAACTACGAAAGTGCTTACATGTGTCTACGGAAGTTGTGGAGCCAAGTATACTAGAGGAAGTGGAACGAGAAGTGACTGTGAGAAGAGTTCCAACTCGTATCTTGGGTACGGAAGTCAAAAAGCTATGCAACCGATAAGGTAAGCTTATTAAAGTTCAATGGAGTTACGCTGAGGAAGACGCAACTTGGGAAACTGAGGGGAAAATTAGCACAGCCTACCCTTTTCTTTTTGAAGGTACCTCCTTGATCTCTTTTTCCATAAATTTATACATGCTTATATCTATCTTTTAAGTATATCTCCTCGGTCTTATTCTTTATCCTTTGGTAGAAACTAATGGACGTAAACATGTATTTGAAACAAGTTATGATTGATGGTTGCGAATGGTTGCAAGTGGTTGCGAGTGGTTGCTTGTGGATGCATATATACACACATTAGGTACTAGATCGGCTTAGTCACTTGTATATTGCATATGCATATATGTATTTGTATATGGATTGGAACTTGATGTGCTATCATATGGACGTTGCATTTGTATGAATGATTGTGCACTCATGTAGAAAGTATGATTAGGAATAATTGCATGCACAACGGACTCATGACACCAACATAATTTGCATTAAAGAGGTCAACTGAATCAGTAGACTGCCTAATTTTGCATTAGATAAGGACATATACACACACTATGCATATGATCATGAAAGCATTAGAAGTATTTTAAGGACAGTGGACGCATGTGTTTGATGGTAGAGTAGATGGACGATTGGATGGTAGAATATACATTCTTCTTGACTTGAAGATTTCAGGGATGAAATTCTTTAAGGAGGGTAGAATGTAACACCCTGAATTTTCTATGTCTATTAAAAGAACGAATTAAAGAATACTTAAATTTTAAAGCGAGAATTAAGAGAAACGGATTATGCCATTTCGTTCGTCTCGAAATTTTGCTTGGAATAGAGTCCAAGTTTTCGTAAATCGGACTTCGTATGAGGGAGTTATGACACTCAAAAGTTTCAGAAATTTATATAAATTAAAAATAGTTCAGTTAAAAATTCAAATTTTAAACGAAAAGCAAAGAAGCGGGCTGGGTGGGATTCCTCCCACCCCAGACCAAGTCGACCAGGGGGTCGAGCTCCCCTACACAGGTCGACCAGGGGGTCGACCTACCCTCTCGCCCAGATCCAAAACAGTGACGATTCTGACTAGTAGTTGAGTCTTTTCTGACCTGTTGCTGAGTCACTAGGGCATAGGTGGCAATTTTGGATAACTCTATCTAGTCTGGATGGTTGTGATTGCTCCTAGAATGATCTAATGGTTCACATAAGATTAAACTTCTATAAAAGCAACCATAACCCTCAAACCCTAAATCACACAAATTCATTCCAAGGAGCCACCATGTTGTCCATGATCGTTTTAGCCTAGCCACCATTTCTTCTTCAATTAGAAAACGAGTCAAAAGCTACGAATCAAAACTAGCTTAGAGAAATTGATAGTCTTCTTCAAGGGATTGCTTTTCAAATTCAGAAAACAGATCCTAGAAAATAAGACTTTCTTTTGTTTGTAAGTCCTGTTATTATTTAGATGTGAACGATTAAAAGTTATGATTAGTAATAAAATGAAAACTAGTATTATTCCTAGTTGTAAGATAATGATGATGCTGATTCATGCCTATTCTTGTAACGATTATATTGTATATGCTTATGAGATTATTGTGGTTATTATGTTGATGCTAAACCAATCATGTATTATGTAAAGTTTGGTGACTTATTCATGTTATGTTACATGCAAGATTGTTAGGCTATGTGTGGTTATTATGTCGATGTAAACTAATCATGTAAAATTGGTGATATGTTATGTTACATGCAAGTTGTTAGGCTATGTGGTTATTATGTTAATGTAAACCAATAATGTAAAAATTGGTAACTTATTCATGTTATGTTACATGCGAGTTGTTAGGCCAAGACATGTATTATGTTTAGATCTACATTTAGATCTATGAAAATTCGATCCAAGATAAAAGTTCATATTTACATGCCTAGTTGAACTTGTGTAATTTCAAATGTTTAAGATTCATGTTTATTAGATCCAAATTAAAAGTTCACATACACATGTCTAGTTGAACTTGTGTAATTCTGTATGCTTAAGTTTTATCTTTATTGGACCCAAAATAAAAGTTTACATTTACATGTCTAGTTGTATTTGGGTAATTTTGTATGCTTAAAAGACTCATGTTAGTTGGATCCAAAAATGCAAGTTCATTATTTTATGCCACATTTACATGACACATGTTTAGTTAGATCCTTATTATTTTATGTTGTGTGAATGGTACATGCTCCCTTCTTTCCCTTTTTGTATATAAGTTAGGCCAAGTTACGAGCCTAACATTCTATGTGAATTTTGCGAACGTATGACTGAGGTAACGTTGGGAAAAACCTTAAAAAACTATTAATATTGGCATAATTTGGTCCATAAATAAATGAATGGTTAGTCGCATAAGAATGGTATAATTTATACCAAAAAGTTTGAATATGATTTAGAGGGTAATTGGGACATGACTTGAATGGCAATAATTGTGGATAATTTGCATATAAATTTGAAAGATAAATATGTAAATTAAGAAAAAGACTAATATGCCTAACCCGAGGTTAGATTGAGTTACGGTGCAAGACTGCCCGGAACCGCCCGGCACATCCAGCGACCGTAACAAATATATCTAATGTGAGAGGTTAGTGCATTAAGCCCAAAAGAACCCGAGGTTAGATTGAGTTGCGGTATAAGACTGCCCGGAACCCTCCAGCACATCCAGCAACCGCAACAATACATATCTAATGTGAGTGGTTGGTGCTTTAATGAATGAACTAAAGCTAAGATAAGAATGGTTGGGTTAAGTTAATTAAGGCAACACTTAACCAATACAACATGTTAACTAAACTGATGGGTGGGGTTAGGTTAATTTGAGAACACTTAACCATTTTAACATGTTGATTTGGAAACCCTAGTAACGGTGACCCATTTCAGCTGTAACCCACATAGATGTATCATGGTACCTTGAACTAGGCAGGGTGGGGCACAATTACTAGGCTGATTATAAGCGGTCAAAACAACGGCGGGTAGTGCGTCGGTATAGGTTCCGACGGAATGCGGTCGTGCACGTACTCCGGAGTGGAAAAAGAAGGCACTGGGCATCAGTAATTATACTCTATGCACCTTGAATTGTGTCGGGTTGCCGCCATAGGATTTGGTACACCCCATGGTGGGACCAGCACAGGTATCTACAATCATGCTGGGCCGAATGACACAAGTGGAAAACGTATGCGAATAGGAGCCGATCGATAAAAAGGGGATCAATTATCTTGAACACATGATGCTAGTTGAAACACTTGTAAGGGGGTGCAGAGAAGTAGAAATGAGTGCGATAGCATATTCAGTCTTATTATCTTATTCCTAGGATGTTGTCCTAGATTCAGTTTATTCAAGTCATAATCCTTTTTCTTTTTTACATGCTAAATAATCACTGGACATGCCAGACTCATGTCTGACCCATTTTCTTTCATCTTCTTTTCTTCCGTCCCCCCCCCCCCCCCAGCTCCGCAGAGAGGGAATACTTCAGCTTAGATCGGATCATTTCCATCTTGAAGAGAGTAGATGTATTGCTTGGAATCCTTTTCCTTGTGCTATGGCTTTGGATATTCTCTTATTGGGGATTTATGTTGCCTTACTGTTGTTTTAATGCTTCTTTATGTTTAATTCAAGACTGAGATTTTGTTGTAATAGTTTGGAAGTTGTTTTGAAACAGTTGTTGTAATGTTTTATCTGAACCACGTACTTATGAAATAAATTTAGTTTTTCCGCTGTTTATATGTCTGTCTTGTAAATTATCTGTATCTTTTACCTATAACGCTCCATCAAAGTTAAGGCATTCCCTTTGTGAGTGACCTTAACTGAGGTTGGGTGTTTCATTAACGAAGAGCTGAATCCACCCATATTCGGGTATTTTGTAGGTTGAAGACTGGAACCCCTTCCGGTGTTAATGAAGAACCGAATCCACCCATATTCCGGTATTTGGAAGTTAAAGACCGGGAACCCCTTCCCGTATTAATGAAGAGCTGAATCCACCCAGATTTGGGTATTTGGAAGGTTGAAGACCGCGAACCCCTTCCGGTATTAATGAAGAGCCGAATCCATCCAGATTCGGGTATTTTGTAGATTGAAGACCAAGAAAACCCTTCTGGTCTTAATGAAGACACGAATCCATCCAGATTCGGGTATTTTGTAGGTTGAAGACTAGGAATCCTTCCGGTATTAATGAAGAGACGAATCCAACCGGATTCGGGTATTTTGTAGATTGAAGACCGAGAAACCCTTCTGGTATTAATGAAGAGCCAAATCCACCCAGATTCAGGTATTTTGCAGGTTGAAGACCGGGAACCCTTCCGGTATTAATAAAGAGCTGAATCCACCCAGATTCGGGTATTTGTAAGGTTGAAGACCGGGAACCCCTTCCGGTATTAATGTTATTGGCATCCCTCTCGGATTTGATTCGTGAAGTAGAGGCTGTACGTACTTCCTGAACCACTCTCTAGGCTTTCGGTGTCAAAGCAGAGGATGTACGTGCTTTGTTGGCCACTCACTGGGCCTGTATGTTCGATGCACTTGGCTAGCTTATCAACAAGAAGGGCTCGAGGACTTACCCTTCCTCCCTCCAGGAGGCGCCTTAACCTGACCATCGTAGGTAGTGATAAGGTCTTAGAAACTTAGACAGGGCCATCGTAGGCACAGAACTAAGGTTTACTCTTTTGACGCTCTATACGGATCATCGTAAGTACTGATAGAGGTTTATATGCCACCCCCCTCCGAGGGGTGCCCTATCCAGTCCATTGTAGGTGGCGATAGGGGTTAGCGCTCCCTTCTGCAGGTAACGCGGAACATAAGCAGAGGTAGGACGTGCTCTTCTGCGAGCAGAGGTAGGACGTGCTTAGTTCTAGCAAAGGCAGGGTGTACTCTTCTACGAGCAGAGGCAGGGCGTGCCAAGTTAGGGGCACCGCCACGACCATTGCAGGTGTGAAACAAACGCTTACTCTTTTGATGCTTTGACCTAGCCCCCTCTTATTTGGCCAAGGAGAAAGACTAACACATTATCCCCCTATGGTGGATGCCTCGTCTTGATGATGGGGGATTTGACCTCTTTTTCCTTTCCAGCTCGACCCATTTTGGGTCTCCTTTGAAGCTATAGGAAGGGTTTCCATACCCTTAGTTACGTGATCATCTTTGGAAGAAAACCTTTTCTCTTATTTTTCCACCATTTGGAAATATGGTCTTAAGTGTTCTGAGTTCCATGTTCTTGGAACAAAGTCCCATTGGGTCTGCTTAGTCGATATAATCCAGGTATAATTCTTGATGGATGACCAAACGCCCTTCCCAATTTGGGCCGAGAGGGCCATCGGTTGCCCTAAACTTTGAGTTGTAGTATTTCGTAATCCTTCTTTGATATTCGGCTGTTTTGATTGCAGCCTCGTTTCTTAATCCTTGTATTAAGTCCAGGGATTCTTTTCTTAACTCTTGGTTAGGTTTGAATGCATATGTTATCCTTCTATGCGATGGAACCTCAATCTCAACCGGAAGCATAACTTCGCATCCATATGTTAGTGAAAAAGGGGTGTGTCCCGTGGTTGTCTTAGCAGAGGTTCTATACGCCCAAAGCACTAGGGGCAACTCTTCGGCCCAATTCCATTTGGCTTGGTTTAGATGTTTTTTAAGAATCGTCTTTATGGTTTTATTGGAAACTTCTACTGCCCCGTTAGCATTCATATGGGCTACCGAGGAGAAACTTTTGACGATTCCATTTTTCTCACAAAACCGAGTGAACTCTTCACTTTCGAATTATGTTTTGTTATCTGAGATGATTTTGTGAGGGATTCCGAAGCGGTTAACAATATTCTTTACTACGAATCTTAACACTTTTTTGGATGTGATTGTCGGAAGGGGTTCTGCCTCTACTCACTTAGTGAAGTAGTCAATGGCTACCACAACATACTTTGCTCCTTCTTTGGAGATTGGCAAGGATCCAGTCAAATCTATACCCCATATGTCGGATGGCCAGGAGCTTGATATAGTGATTAGTTCGCTAGGCGGAAGCCGGGGCACCTTGGAGTACCTTTGAAACGTATCACATCTTTTAACATATTCTACTGCTTGATTGACCATCTGCAGCCAATAATTTCCCTGTCGCATAACCCTTTTGGCCAGCTTGACTCCACTGGAGTGGTCTCCACTCCATCCTTCATGAGCTTCCTTCAGGAGGTTGAGCCCATCTTGGGAATTTATACAACTTAAGTAAGGAAGTGGATGTACCTTTTTATAGAGTATGTTGTCCGCAATCAAAAATGTAGGAGCTTGGCATTTTATCCTTCTTGCGTCTTTCTTATTAAGGGGCAAAGTCTCATTTAGGAGATAATCCATTATGGGAGTCATTCATTTATTCTTACAATGGCAATTCGTTTCAGTTAAGGGAGGATCCCCGTTGGAGTTCCCCTCCCTGTCTCTTTCATCCTCCCTTCTCAAGGCTTGGGATCTCGTTAAGACTAATAGCTCTTTCTCTGCTTCCGATTTTTCATGCCCAACACTAGGCTTTTCCTGATAACCCACGGGAATCACTCGGGTTTCAGGGTGTGACGACTGCCCATAATCCCTGGACTAAACAATAGGAATAATGCACTGAAAAGTATGCCAGGTAGCTATGGACGATCATCAGAGTAGGTAAACAACATCGGAACCTGTCGTAGAACTCACAGCGCAAGGATAAAATATAATAGAACATATACAACACATAATAGTAATGAAGCATCATATAGCAAACTTTTGAAACTTTCCCAACATCCTAAAAGGTTATCCAACTGATACCAAAGTTTGTACATAAGGCCTCACTACAACCCTCATAGAGCACTCAAACAGCGGAAACAAAGATACGAGATAGTAGTAAAAATGGTACGCCAGCCTCCTGCTCGCCTCGGCACAGCATCATCGTCCTCACTAATAAAATGTAACCTGCTACTTAGTCTGCCCATCCACAATCAGATGAACAACCCAAGGTAATAAGAGAAAACATAAAACCTTGAGTCAGACAACAGTCTTAGTGAACGATAAAATAGCTAACAAACTTCAATAATAAAGTATATGAGAATAGCTAGATTAACAAACCAATCTACCAAACACCAGAGAAGAACACAACTCTCTTCTTCCCCACATCGGACAGTGATAGCCTTTATGATAAACAATTCAACCATTCATCCATGGAAACCAGAACACCCATTCAATCATGTTAAGCACTCGTAACATCTAGATTATATATATCTCATGTAAATCATCCTAATCGAATTCAACATCCCTCAAGCACAAGTCCCAGAGACCTAAACCAATATCAGGCAAGCACTCAAGGAACGTCTCCATCGACGTTGGACAACCTACATGAGATGGTACAAACAGAACAACCAATCATCCACGACTGACTCTGGCTATCACCGCCAATCATGCATTGAAACCATCGTTAATCGTATGACCGCCAACCTTGCCATATGTCAAGGGCTAATGGTAGCCCCAGTTCTAGCATAAACTCCATACTCCTTTCAATGATACGTATGTATGTCCAACCCTAACAACTAGGCCTTTCAATGATACCCAAGGTACTCGACCTACAACCGGTCTTTTGGGTGCCCCTATCGTACCTTTGCTTTGAGCCTGCTAGAACTTACGACAACGATAACCACTCGGCCTCCGCATCTCTAGTCATCCAACTTGACGACATTTCAAAGCTTAAGCAACCTTCTCGAGCAACCATTATCCACCAACTCACGACCTTTGACTTGTCACCTCATTCGCTGCTTTTCACCGATCAAAGAACACATTACAACACTTCGAACCTTCCTACTTGAACATGTGTCGAAGCTAGAACCATTATCGACTCAAAAACAAGCTTCGTTTGGTCGAAACTGCATTTGATATCATCTCCAGCCTTTTCTCTATGAAAAACATGCCAAGATGTCAAAACATCCTTTTACAGCGTTTCTGAAATGCTGTTATATCCCCTGGTTCAATTCTGCGTCCATGTGCGACCGACCACAACATTTCACAAATGTTGTCATAGGTGCGATCGACCACAGCATTTCACAAATGTTGTCGTAGGTGCGACCTAAAACTCACGCATGATTGACCACAACAGTTCATAAATGTTGTCGTAGATGCTACCCAAAACTCATGCGCGACCGACCACAACATTTCACAAATGTTGTCGTATGTGCGACCCAAAAACTCATATACTTCATTGGATCCATGTGAGAGATGCAAATCACTCACCGATTCTTCAAAATAAGCTAAAATTGATGAAATAGGAATCCAGACAGCAGGCACCTCGTACCAAACCCCTTGATCCGATGAACTCTTGCTTCAATTAATGTAGATCTAGCCTTCAATGGTGTAGATCTATGATTTCCCTCCTTGGATTTTGATTTTTTATGGTGGAAAGGTGCTAGAGGAAGGAGGAGCATAAGGCCTCCAAATGAGAGAATGGAAAACTAAAATCATTTCCCATATCCCTTACCCCCTATTTATAACCTTCCATCAGCCCACTAATGGGCCTTCCCAAATCAGCCTATTGTGGCTCTCCAAAACTGAACAACCAACTGAAAACCTCGAAACAACGATTTATCTCAAATCGCTAAGCCAAATCTTTATTGTAACCACTCTACGGAAAGACAACCATAAATTCCTTTCCAATGGCATAGGTTGACCTGAGTCAAAAGTTATGCCCTGTACAAGACTGACAGGGGTAAAATGGTCACAAACAAAATTGCTAAAAGTTATGGACATATCACATCCCCATAAGCAGCATGTCAAAAGATAATAATGATCCAACCCTCAGGGAATAAAACAAAAATATTTTATGATCTTCCGATATGTAAAATTTGGGCTATTACATTCTCTCTCCCCTTCCCCCTTAGAATTTAGCCCCCGAAATTCCAAGCAACCACAATAATTCCGCATGCCTATCATCCATGAGAAGCCAATTCTATCATCCAAACTAGCGACCATCAAGTCATGCATCCATAGCCTTAGCCTAGCACGTGGAATTCTATCAAACAGCAACAAGATACAATGATATAACAATGATACGATATCAAAGGGTCCTACCGACGGAGAGTTCTGGATGAGTCCCCCTCATGTTCTCTTCCGTCTCCCATGTACCATGTTCCCTCCATTGTACCTTGAATAGCTTAAACATCTTCCTCCTAAGTTGTTTCATGTCATTCCCCACAACACGAAGTGGATTACGAGGTCTCGCAACTGCTGTCTCTACTTTTAGGTCTTTATACTGCTCTGGAGGTACCACCACATTCGAATCATGCACAAATTTCCGTAGAAACGACACGTGGAACACATTATGCATGCTCGACATCTTCTCAGGTAACTCCAATCTATATGAGAGCTTTTCAATTCGCTCGACAATCGGAAATGGTCCAACGAATCTTGGAGCTAACTTTCCTTTCTTTCCGAATCTAACCATATGCTTTAATGGTGAAATCTTCATGAAGACCATATTGCCTACGTTGAATTCCTAATACTTTCGATGCTTATCAGCATAACTTTTCTGATGATCTTGGGCTGCCTTCATTCGTTGCCGAACGATCTCGATATAATCTGAGGTCTCTCTAATCATCTCTGGCCCAAGTACCAACTTATCTCCAGTGTCTAACAAACATGTTGGAGAATTGCACGGTGTCCCATACAACGCCTCGTATGGTGCCATACCAATGTTAGACTGGTAACTATTATTATATGCAAACTCAACTTGATATAGATGGTCTTCCCATGATCCCCCCAAAATCCAACACACAAGCTCTCAGGAGATCTTCCAGAACTCGATTGACTCTCTCGGTCTGACCATCAGTTTGGGGATGGTATACCGTACTTAAACACAACTCGATTCCTAAAGCTTCTTGCAAACTCTTCCAAAATATACTTGTAAATAATGGATCTCGGTCACTCACTATACTCTTTGGGACACCGTGGAACCGAACTATTCATTTCACATAAATTTCAGCCAATTTTGAAGCTGTCCTAGTCGATTTGACAGGAATGAACCTTGAACTTTTGGTCAAACGATCTACAATGACCAAATCCCTTCATTCCCTGCCCTGGTTCTAGGTAATCCATCGATATCTGCTCCCACTTCCACGTAGGAACTTCTAATGGCCAAAGCAAACCACTCGGCTTCTTCTGTTTAGCTTTCATCAACTGACAGTTCATGCACTTGGAAATAAACTTTCCAATATCTCGCTTCATCCCTTCCCAGTAGTAGACTGGCTTCGTGTTCTGATACATCTTGTTGCCAACGGGATGAATCGCCAACTTCGAGTGATGACATTCTCTCAGAACCTCATCTCTCAATCCATCAATATCAGGAACAACTAATCGTCCTTGCTTTCAAAGCCAACCTTCCCGATCGACCTCGAACTCTTTATCCTCTGGTTCCAGCTTCTGGATAAATTCGACAAGCTTTACATCTCGCTTTTGGCTCTCGCCAATCCTTTTGATAAGAGTTGGTCTTATAAATAGGCTTGCCAACATTTCAGGTTCCAACTCACACCTTGGCCTAAAATCAAACCTTGCCAAATACTCGAGGCTCTTCCAGTCTAAAAAAATCACTCCCAAACTCGCATGTCTTCGACTTAACGCATCTACAACTGCGTTACCTTTGCCAGGAGTATAGGCTATACCAAAATCGTACGACGCCAGAAACTCTAATCGTCGTTGCTGCGGAAGATTCAAATCCTTTTGTGAGAAAAGATACTTCAACGATATGTGGTCAATAAATAACTCGAATCGAACTCCCAATAAGTAATGTCTCCACATCTTTAGAGCAAAGACAATCACTGCCAACTCTAAATCATGAGTTGGGTAATTCTTCTCATGTGGCTTTAGCTGTCGACTCGCATAGGCCACAACCTTATCGTTCTGCATTAACACTACTCCAAGTCCAGTACCACATGCATCGGTGTATATCACCATCTCTTCATTCCCACTTGGAATGGTCAACACATGAGCACTCGTCAATCTCTCCTTCAGGATTCTAAATGCTTGCTCACACTTTGCATCCCGTATGAACACTAGGTTCTTCTTTGTTACTCCCGTCAATGGTGCAGCTACCTTAGAGAAATCCTTGATAAACCGTCGGTAATAACCAGCCAACCCAAGGAAACTCCGAACATCCATCGCATTCTTAGGTCTATCCCAGTCCTGGATTGTTGTCACTTTAGTAGGGTCAACCGCTATTCTATCTCCAGAAACAACATGGCTTAAGAACCTCACTTCACTTTTCCAGAAGTTGCACTTCGAAAACTTAGCTCTCAGCTGATGCTTTCGCAAGATTTCCAACACAACTCTCAAGTGCGTCTTATGCTCTTCCTCATTCCGAGAGTAAACCAGAATATCATCCACGAACACAAGCACTAACTTATTCAACTGATCTCTAAAACCCTATTCATAAGATCCACAAAATACGCTAGCGCGTTTGACAACCCGAATGGCATCACCAACCATTCGAAGAAACCAAATGGTGTCCTAAAAGCAGTCTTTGGCACACTATACTTTGGCACCCTCAACTAGTGAAATCTCATTGCCAAATACATCTGAGAAAACACTTTGGCTTCGTGGAGTTAATTAAACAAGTCATCTATGCTTGGCAGCAGATACTTGTTCTTCTTTGTCACCTTGTTCAGCTCACGATAGTCCATACACAATCTTAACGAGCCATCCGCCTTGGTTGCAAATACAGCCGGTGCACCCCATTCGGATACACTCCTCTGAATGAATCCTTTTACCAAAAGGTCTTTAACTTGCACCTCCAACTCTCGCTGTTCCTTAGGCGCCATATGCTTAAGAGGCATAACGATTGGTCTAGCACCCTCGACCAAATCGATCCTAAGCTCGATCTCACGATGCGGTGGCAACCCTTTGACCTCGTCAAAGACATCTACATACGCATTAGCGATCAACACTGTTGATAAGTCTTCTTTTGGAATCCTAAGCGAATATAGATAACTCACGAAGACCCCGTCTTTGCGCTTACATCTGATCAACACCTTTTTCCCTTCCACAACCCCGACCCTCACCTCTAGCTTCTCGCAATTCACCCTTGTCGCATACCTCTTGATCCAATCCATGCCCAGGATAATCCTCAACCCATCGAAGTTAAGAACAAAGCAACCATGACTCGACAACGCTAGACCACAACAAATCATACAAAGATTGGGCGAACCCCCAACTGCATTAGTCACGATCAACGGTCTATCACAAATCTCGGGTTCCGAACCCAAGCGACACACAAGCTCATTGCAAATGAATGAATGTGATGCTCTAGTATCAAAAAGCACACGAATTGAAACACCATTAACAGAAAGAGTACCTTGCACCATGATACCCTTCCCCTTTTCCTCTGCAGTAGGAGCTCTCGAAGAAGTTGGCACGACTTCCAAAGCATATGCCTTCACAACCTGCTTGCCCTTAGCTGATTCTGGATAGTCTTTCTTCACATGCCCAGGCTTCCCACACTTGAAGCACTTCTTCTCAGCTTTGGGATTCCTGCACTCATTCGAATAATGACCCTTTCGTTGGCAGTTAAAGCAAACCACCTCACTCTTTGGCTTCTTTTGTCCATTCTTCTCTTTTTGTGTTGCTGCTTCCTCTTCTTATTATTACCACCCTGCTGTGGCTTCTGTTCTTCCTTAGGTGCAACAATAGACATCTTCTTAGGAAACAGACTTTCATGCCTCAAAGACTTCTTGATGATCTTCTCAAAGCTATCATCGAGGTGATCCACAAGCTAATTCCCAAGATATTCATCCAACCCCAAGACAAACTTCTCGTTCTTTTGATAAGGAGTATCCACATATGAACGAGCATACTTTGATAAAGCCTCAAAGTCAGAAATATAGTCAAGAACTGGCCGACCATTCTGCTTAAGTTCCACGAATCTCTTAAACAAAATAGATTTTTGCACAGTGGAGATAAACTTCGCTTCAAACTTAGCCTGTAACAACTCCCATGAAATATCCTCTTCAGGGGTCTCAAGTGTGATAGAGTTCCATCAGTCCATTGCTCTGCCCTCTAACTGCCTTGATGCAAGCTTCCTCTTTGTTGCATCATCAATGCCCAAGTCCCTGAAGATCCAAATGCAAGTATCCATCCACCTCTAGACTTCTTCAACTGGTTCAGTGCCCTTGAATTGTTTTCCTTCGAATGAAGACAGGTCTTTGCATAGCTTTGCAAATTCTACATCTTTAGGCACTGGAACTCCAACATCAACCGTAGCCGCTACTGGAGTGGTAACCCTATTCATGATCGCTGTCGGCATGGCCTCGAACATGGATGGGTAGTCTAGTTCGCCACCATTTCCCCTTCCTGTATTAGCTCCCCTAGCAGCGTGTCATAATGGTCGTGTACTCATTATAAATCTGCAATTTAGAATAATTAGCCACTTCCAAGAACACTGCTAAAGAGATACAACCGCTACTACTATATATGCTAATATATATAGTAAGCATCCAACTGAAATATATAAGTACGTCTATCATACGTAATTAAGTCTTTGAACTTTGGCCAAAATCGTTGACCAGAGCTCTGATACCAAATGTGACGACCGCCCATAACCCCTGCACTAAACAAGAGGAATAATGTGCTAAAAAGTGTGCCAAGCACCTACGGACGATCAGTAGAGTAGGTAAACAACATCAACTCACAGCACAAGTATAAATTATACTAGAACATATAAAATAGGTAATAGTAATGAAGCATCATATAACAAACTTTTGAAACTTTCCCAACATCTTGAAAGGTTATCCAACTGATACCAAAGTTTGTACATAAGGCCTCACTACAACCCTCATAGAGTACTCAAACAACGGAAACAAAATACTATATAGTAGTAAAACTGGTATGTCAGCATCCTGCTTGCCTCCGCACAGCATCATCGTCCTCACTAATAACCTGTAACCTGCTACTTAGTCTGTCGATCCACAACCGGATGAACAACCCAAGGTAATAAGAGGAAACATAAAACCTTGAGTCAGACAACAGTTTTAGTGAGCGATAAAACAGCTAACAAACTTCAATAATAAAGTATATGAGAATAGGTAGGTTAACAAACCAATCTACCAAACACCAGATAAGAACTCAACTCCCGTCTTCCCCACATCGGATAGTGATAGCCATTATGATAAACAATTCAACCATTCATCCATGGAAACCAGAACACCCATTCAATCATGGTAAGCACTCGTAATATCCAGATTATATATATCCCATGTAAACCATCCTAATTGAATACAACATTCCTCAAGCACAAGCCCCAGTGGCCTAAACCAACATCAGATAAGCACTCAAGGAACATCTTCTTTGACGTTAGACAACCTACATGAGATGGTACAAACAAAACAACCAATCATCCATGACTGACTCTGGCTATCACCGCCAATCCTGCTTTGAAACCATCGTTAATCGTATGACGGCCAACCTTGCCATACATCAAGAGCTAATGGTAACCCGAGTTCTAGCATAAACTCCATACGCCTTTCAACGATATGTATGTATGTCCAACCTTGACAACTAGGTCTTTCAACGATACCCAAGGTACTCGACCTACAACCGGTCTTTTGGGTACCCCCATCGTACCTTTGCTTTGAGCCTGATAGAACTTATGACAACAATAACCTATCGGCCTTCGCATCTCCAGTCATCCAACTTGACGACTTTTCATAGCTCAAGAAACCTTCTCCAGCAACCATTATCCACCAAATCACGACCTTTGAGTTGTCACCTCATTCGCTGCTTTTCATCGATCAACGAACACATTACAACACTTCAAACCTTCCTACTTGAACTCGTGTCGAAGCTAGAATCATTATCGACTCAAAAACATGCTTCGTTTGGTCGATACTGTATTTATAGCATCTCTATCCTCTTCACTATGAAAAACTGGCCAAAATGTCAAAATAGCCTTTTACAGCGTTTTTGAAATGCTGTTATATTCTCTGGTTCATCCATGCGCGACCGACCACAACATTTCACAAATGTTGTCATTGGTGCGATCGACACAGCATTTCACAAATGTTGCCGTAGGTGCGACCCAAAACTCGTGCGCGACCGACCATAGCATTTCACAAATGTTGTCGTAGGTGCGACCCAAAACTCATGCGCAACCGACCACATCATTTCACAAATGGTGTCGTAGGTGCGACCCAAAAACTCATATACTTCATTGAATCCATGTGAGAGATGCAAATCACTCACGGATTCTCCAAAATAAGCTAAAATTGATGAAATAAGAATTCGAACAGCAAGCACCTCGCACCAAATCCCTTGATCTGATGTACTCTTGCTTCAATTAATGTAGATCTAGCATCCAATGGTGTAGATCTATGATTTTCGTCCTTGGATTTTGATTTTTAATGGTGGAAAGGTGCTACAAGAAGGAGGAGCACAAGGCTTCCAAATGAGAGAATGGAAAACTAAAACCATTTCCCATATCCCTTACCCCCCTCTTTATACCCTTCCATCAGTCCACTAATGGGCCTTCCCAAATCAGCCCATTGTGGCTCTCCAAACCTGAACAACCAACTGGAAAACCATAAAACAACGATTTATCCCAAACCACTAAGCCAAGTCTTCAATGTAACCACTCTATGGAAAGGCAACCATAAATTCCTTTGCAATGGCACAGGTCTCACCCTCTGATTCGACCTGAGTCAAAAGTTATGCCCTGTACAAGACTGATAGGGGCAAAATGGTCAGAAATAAAATTGGTAAAAATTATGGATATGTCTCAAATCCCCGTAAGCAACATATCAAAAGATGAGAATGATCCAACTCTAAGAGAATAAAATAAAAATATTTTACGACCTTTGGATACGTAAAATGCGGGCTATTACACGGGGGCCCTAGGGAACTAGCTAATTTAGCTATTGAATCCTCTTGGGTATTCTCCTCGTGAGGTATTTAATGGACTGAGAAATCCTCAAACTGGGAAAGCATTTTTAAAACCTTCTTCACATACAGGATTAGCCGCGAGTCCTTGGTTTGGTAGACTTGCTTTATTTGGTTTATCATTAATTGTGAGTCACTATAGATTTCTACCCGCGGTATCTTCAATTGTAGTGCCAAATTTATACTAGCTATCATTAACTAATATTCGGCTACATTGTTAGTCGCCAGGAATCCTAACTTCATGGCATAGTGCAAGCAATGCACGTCAGGGGTAATTATAACATACCCTGCTCCTTCCCCCTGTTTGTTTGAGGCTCCGTCTACAAAAAATTGTCATTTGGCCTTTAAGTCATTTTCCTTAACTGATTGCTCTGAAATGAAGCTCGTGCACTCATTCACGAACTCTGCGAAGGCTTGTCCTTTAATCGCCGCCTGAGAGTGAAATTCAATTTCGTACTGGCTAAGCTTGATACCTCATTTGATTAACCTTCCCAAGGTTTCCGGTTTACTAAACACTTGTTTGAGCGGGAAACTGGTTAAGACCCTAACGAGATGAGCTTGGAAGTATGCTCTGAGTTTCCGTGCAGTAAGTGTTAGGTACTACGCTAATTTCGCTACCACAAGGTATCGGTTCGCTGCGTCCTTTAGCCTTCGGCTAACGTAGTAGATAGGATACTGAGTTCTACTACTCTCTCTTATTAGGAGCGAGCTTACCGCATATTCCGAAACAGCCATATATAGGTACAGATCTTCTCCTCTCTCGGAACTAGATAAAATTAGGGGAATTCCCATATAGACTTTCAATTCTTGGAATGCCCTCCTACATTCTTCGTTCCATTCGAAATTATTCTTTTTCTTTATAACATCGAACAAATGTACACACTTGTCTATGGCTTTGGAAATGAACCTACCGAGGTCTACTACTTTCCGTTCAAGCTCATGACCTCTTTGCTTGTCCTAGGTTCTTCCATGTCTCTTATAGCTTGGATTTGGTTAGGACTGGCCTCGATCCCTTGCTCACTTATCACATATCCTAAGAACTTTCCGGATTGAACTCCAAAAGAACATTTTTGCGGGTTCAATTTCATTTGGTAGCTTCTCAAGACCTTGAACATTTCCTCCAGGTCCTTAGGTGATTTTCTGTCTTGGTGGACTTCACTAGCATATTGTCTATGTACACTTCCAAATTGCATCCTTTTTGTTCTTGGAACATCCTATTTACCAGTCTTTGGTATGTTTCCCCCACATTCTTCAAACCGAAAGGCATCACCTTATAGCAAAATGTTCCCTAGTCAGTGATAAAGCTTGTATGCTCCTCGTCAGGTTTATGCATCGGAATTTGATTATACCCTAAGTATGCATCCATAAGGGATAGTATCTTATGGCCGCTCGTGGCGTCAACTAAGTGGTCAATCCACGGAAAGGGATAGTAGTCTTTCGGGCAAGCCTTGTTTAGATCCATGTAATCGACACATGTTCTCCACTTCCCATTGGATTTATTCACTAGCACGGGATTGGTTAATCATTTCGGGTAACGGACCTCTCAGATAAACCCTTTAGTCTCCAACCTCTTGACCTCCTCCTTTAAGGCTTCCAACCGATCTCTATTGTAATGTCTTTTCTTCTGCCAGATTGGGGTCACCGAAGGGTCAATGTTTAAGGCATGACTCATGATAGAAGGTTTGATTCCGATCATATCCAAATGGGTCCAAGCAAAAATATCCTTGTTGAGTTGCAAGAACAGAATTAGGTTGCTCTTTAAGGGATTTGTCAGCCTTTTCCCTACGTTTTCAACTTTCGATCTATCCTCCGAATCAACATTTACCTCCTCCAAGTCTTCTGTTGGTTTTATTCTCTCAATGTTTCCTCTAGAATCTAATTCTATGACGATTTCCCCTTCGTCAATCAAATTTACATCATCATATCTCTTCCTCTTTCTTTTGAAAAAAATGTACCTACCATTCGCACGACTGTTAGCCTCATTAATTTTTATTTTAGCTTCCAATGTGGGATGTGGAAATCCCTTATCCGAAAGTGTAAAAAAAATAGAAGAATCAAAGTACGAAGAACGCTCCCTTTTATATTTGTTGATCGTTGCGAAGTACAACTCGCGGGAGCTAAAATGCTCTTCCCGGATGGTACCTCATTCTTGCTTGGTTAGGAATTTCAACATGAGTTACTTGGAAGAAACGAAAGCGTCCATTTCCTCCGAAGTTGGCCTCCCAAAGAAGGCATTGTAATAGGACGGTTGGTCAATCATGACGAAGAGAGTTTCAAAGGTCCTGCGAAGCAGAGATAACCCAACTTGAACTAGAAGGTTGATTTGACCCACCAGAGTTGATCCTTTGTTGTTGAAGTCGAAGATTGGTTCGTTGCTTGGCTCCAATTTCTTCTCAGAAATTCCTATCTAATCGAAAGCGTTCTTGAAGATAACATTAATAGCACTTCTAGTATCCACCAGGATTTCAGAAAAAACTGAAAGTCTTATTTGTGTTATTATCATAAGGGGGTCATTATGTGGGTGGTGGACCCCTTTCTTCATTTCTTCTGGAGACACCACCAGGTTGTGCATCTTGAGAGCATAACGTGCGTTCTTTAACGATGGTTCTTCTTGAATGGAGAAGATTCCCTCCATGTCTTTCTTCATGTATTGATTCCTTGCTTTCGGGCTGTTTCCGACAGGGTGTGGCCCACCGTGAATCACATTGGTTCGATTGATGGGCGGACCCGGGTCTAGGTTGCCTTCTTCCATAGTAGCTCCTATCGTATTTACCTAAACCTTCTGTTGACCATTTGTACGCTGAGTTGAGGTTGTCTTGTTTAGAACGAATTCCTTCAAATGTCCCTCTCAGATCATCTTCTAAATGATCTCGTCCAATACCTTGCACTCGTTTGTCTTATGCCCATTGGTTTTGTGGAACTCGCAATACTTTCTGTTGGAATGAGGTTCAGGGCAATTTTTGGCTTTGAACAAGACGTGGAAGTTATTAACCCTTTCTCTTGCGACAACATACACAAACTGTAATAACTCAGAAAATCCGAACCAATTTAAAAAAATTATTTTGGAAATTTTAATGAATTTTGAATATTTAAAATGATTATTTTAAATAATAACGACGAGAAATTTATTTTTGAGTAGAATTAGAGCATATATATTTATTTGAATCGATGTTAGAAAATAAATATTTTATTTTAAATATAAAAGGAATTGAAAATGGCGCGGTAGTTTGAAAATTCGATTTCAAATTTCAAACAAATGCACTGGATTCAAAATAAGCCATATTTTAGCGAAACGAAAAATATTTGAATCTATTTGAGAATATCTTTCTAACGAATCCGAAAAATTGAAATTTCATAGCGGGAATAAAAAGCTATGTCCAGTTGAAAATTCAAAATAGTCTCTATGGAATTTTTGCCCTTAAAAATGGCGATTTTGCAAACGACCTCCGTTTTAGACAAAACCACTTTTGTTGGATTTGGGATGTCGAATTATTACTAGGTTTCAAAATTCATAATTTTTGAAATCAATATGTGAGCGTGGCAAAAGAAAACGTGTTTTAACAGTTTCAGTCAATTTGGATCAACCAGAAAATGGCCATTTTTCAAACAGTCTTCAAATTTGACGAAATTAGTTTTTTTAAGACCGTATCGTCAATAAAAAGCAAGAAATAATTTTTCTGGAATTTTCAGAGTCCGTACGTGGCACTGGCAAATTAAAATGTACGTTCAAATTGAATATATTATGATTTATACTTTAATTTAAGTGAAAACTGATCGTAACAGCCGAAATGGGTTATGAAATATATACCATTGTGTTCGGAATGAGGGTAATTAGCTAGAGGCGACTGTCGTTGGGTCTCGTTTAGAGATCGAATGAAAAAGTTACTTTATAGAGATAAGTAAATAAATATATATATATTTTATTATATACTCTCACTTTTCCCTCCTCTCTCTCCTCTAAGTCAAACCAAACAGAAGAAAAAAAACACGAAAGATGATGAAGGAGCCGTCGTTCCCCCTCTGACCTTCGTCGCGCCCGCCGCCACCGCTATACCCAACTCCGCCGCCCCTCCTCCTCCTTCTCCGATCTGCCTTCTCCCCCTTCTTCCGTTGAAACCGCGCCCTTCAAATATTCAAAACCCGAAGCCCTAGCCCTAATTAAACCGCTGTGCCACCTACCGCGCTACCCACCGCCGCAGTCCGCCGCCGCCTTAAACTGCTTCCCCCGGACCACCAGCAAGCTCCTCCGCCCCCTCTTGAAAATTGAAGTGAGCCTTCTCCTTTATTTTTATATATAATTTTGCGTTGTTTATTCTTATTTTTTTTATGTATAGATTCACATCGAAATTATTTTCTGATTTTTATATATATAAAAAAAAGTTATGATTTTTTTTAATCATAAAAACCTTTTATTTTTAATAATATAAAGTAAGGATTTTGATTTAAAAAGCTTTGATTTTTAACAATATAAAGTAAGGATTTTGATTTAAAAAGATTTGATTTTTATCATGCATACCGATTTAAAAGGAAGTGATTTTTATTTATATGAAGTTAGCAATATAAAAATACGGTCTTTATTTTGAAGTAAGCAATATAAAAATATTATTTTTATTATGAAGATAGAGAAATAAAATATGATTTTTTATATATGAAGTAATGGAATAAAAATTAGATTTTTTTTGTATATAGTAGCGGATAAAAAATATGTTTTTTATCCTTTAGATAGTAATATTAAGTTATGATTTTTATTTACATGAAGATGTGATTTTTACGTAAATGGCTTTATATATAAAAATTCGATTTTTAGTTGTGTAAAAATATGATTTTTATATAGAAAACTAGATGGTAGAAATATGATTTTTAATATAAAAATCGTATGAAGCAGATGGCGTTGGAATTATGGTAAAGAACACAACGCGATGGAAACGAACCAAATCTAAGCCGTTCAGAAATAAAGAATGGAGGAGTGGAACCATCGGTAAAAACTTCTCATTTTTATTTTATTTTCTAGTTAAAATATATACTAGGATGCAGACGATGCTTAGCAGCACCCGACACCCGTCGTCCACAGACCATGGACGACTTGTTTGTTTGTTTGATTTTGTTGTGAAAATTGATTATGTGATGTGGAATGGAATAAATATTTTGTAGTTAAAAATATAATTTTTAACGTGTATATGAATAAATAAACATTTATAAACAAATCGGACGATTTGTTTATGTACACACATTTGACTGATATTGATTGGGATGATAAATTTTACACATCGCCCAACTGCACAAATAAATCTGTGTTTGTTGTTTGAAAACCCCACATGGGTATTGGGATGATATATGACATACACTAGTCCCAATAATTAGCTGCATGTCAATCGATTGGTTGACAGGCTGTAGTAAGCGTTAGATATTTATATTTGATGCTTATGCAGTGCAGAATGCACTTTGGAGGATGGTTGACTGTGTTGGATTGTTGTTGTATACATGTGTGTATGAAATCCATATAATAACACATTATATGGTAATTGACTATGTCTGATTCTAGTTCAGAAAGAATAAATATTTTAAAATAATATTCAGTAAAAGATCAAAATCTGATTTTGATGTCCGATTTGGGATGGACACGAATATATTTAAATATATAAAGCCGTGTTGATTAGATTAACGCCATTTTGACGTGAACAATATTTATTTCGATTTTATTCATTTCTATAATGAATATCGAAAAGGAATTGATTTCAAAATATAATTTTTTGAAAATACTATCATTTATATATCGATGATATGGAATATTCAATTTTGATTAGAAATTGAATATGAAGTTGAAATCATTTTGAAAACGAATTTAAACGATATATAAAATACGTTTTAAATGGAAATCAACGAAATATAATATATATATATTATATATATAATGGCCTGAATAGAATTTGCCGCGCTGCAACAGTTCGCGAATTTCGACCATTGACTTCGAATGGACATTACGGGAAATCCAACCGTCGAATTCTCCTCAAACCGGAACCATTGGGTTCGTATCGAAAAGTGCTTTCCAAGGAATATTGGATATTTGGAATCTAACGGTTGGATTTGGAATTATGTCCAAATCAAATTTGAAAAAGGTCGATGTAAGTGCAGTTCGATGGCCGTTTATGGAAATCGACTGTACGGGCCTTGATATAATTATTAAAAATATCAATAATTAGTGTAAAATCATAAAAAATGATTTGGAAAGAATTGGGATGAAAAATTTCATATTTGAAAAGATAAAAATAGATTTTTATTGAAATGATCTAGTTTTGAACTAGAATTATAATCCAATTATTTTTACGATATGGGTTTAATTAGTGCAACAGAGTTGGTGTTGGAATCTTCCCACCTTGACCTCTTCTGATTTCCTTCCTGGGGGCTTTGGCCAAAGTTTGGCCTTCCTCCTTCCCCTCGGGGCCCGAACTTTCTCTTTGTGAAATACAATTCATCCATGTGAATAAATTTATCGGCCTGGAAATGGAAATCCTGTAAGTCTTTGCAGCCGTGGATGTACAATTCCTTCCAGAAAGGGGTGTTTTCGATTAAACCTGAATGCACGACGATCAATTTGTTGTGATCGATCATATCCTTGGCTTTTAGCTCCTCGATGTTGAACCTCTTCAGATAATCTCCAAGAGACTCGCCTTGCCTCTGTTTGATGCTAGCGATGACTGTGTAGTCAACTGTTGGATCTTTGCAAATGCAGAACTGTACGGAAAATTCGTAGGTGAATTGTTTCCACGAGTAAATGGTATTTTCTCTATATTGGCGATACCACTTCGTTGTTGCCTCTTTAAAGTTCACCGGAAAAAAGCGACATCTAACGGCTCAGGAAGCATTATAGAGATCCATCTGGCTGTCGGAAGCCATCAGGTGATCATCGAGGTCAGTTGTCCCAAGATACTTTATGGTTGGAACCTTAACTCTTGGTTGAATTATGGTGTTCATAATTTCATCGATGAAAGATGTTACCCTTTCGTTATCGTTGACTCTGTCATCCTGGGTCCTTTTCCCTTTGCTTCCTAGCAAGTCCTTCACGGTCTTCTGGGTGGGATCTTTAAGATCAGCCTCTGGTTGTCATAGTCCGTTCTTTTGGGATCATAACCTTTAGAAGTGGAATTCCCGAGCTTCTCCTGCTCACACTGATTCCCTTGATGGTCAACTCCTGTCAGACGAGACTTCTTCTTTTTGGAGGAGGTCACCTTGGGTTTCTTCTTTGCTTCAAAGTGTTGGATGAGAGCTTTTCTTTTCGGAAACTCATTCGTTACTCTTTGGCTGGATTTGGTGTGTATCGAAGGCTTCTACGTCTGCGTAGCATTCATCTGAGCTAGCACCTCCTCGAGTTTCTTCTCCAGTACCACAATTCTTACAGCATTATCCTCCATGGTGTTCGGTGGTTGTACCGGGTTGGATGTGGTTCCTCTTTCGCTATTGTTTGAATTAAGTGTTAGATCCATGTTCCCTTCAAGGGTTGCATCAGGAGTCGGTTCCTTATTCCGTTCTTCCAATCTTTTTGACTTCATCTTTCCTTCCATAGAGCAATAAGGTTTCCAAGTTAATTTTTGATAGATTAACCATAAGGATGGAAGTTCAGGCCTCCCTTCTAGCGCCAAAATGTTAATGATATTTTTCGTTAACACCCGGGTTAATTCATGTAGGATATGGGTTTAAGTAATTTGATGTATTCATGATCCAGGGTTGCTGGAGGATATCAAGAAATTAGTATTGTTGGGATAGATCCACCCTTCTTCAGGCATCGAGATATCAACTTTGGAGATTAGATATCCTACCTCCAGAGGATGGATGCTCCATTGACAATACTGTAGAGATCCTAAGTAGTACGGAGGAGATTCACTCACCCGGACTAACTAAGGCCTCATTAGATTAATAACCTCCTGAATCGCAAACACAATAACACATTTTTTGATAAGAGGAAAACATGCCAACACTTCCTCATACTAAAGGATGAAACCACCATGATGCTTATTGACTCAGATGGTTGTTTTGCATCGAACCAGCCTAAAGGGCCGAGGATGTGCTAAGAACCAAGTGATAATCCTGTGGGTAATTCCTTTCTCTAGATCAAGGAGCGTTATGATAATTATGAAGACATTAATCGATGTTCGATGCCTTCAGGATGGAAGGAGGAGGACTTTGGATCTCTACGAAGTCCTCCTTCTTCTTCGAGGGCATCATGATTAACTTCTCCATACGAAAGGTTAGTATTAACTCCCTGTTTCATCATAACAGCACAACAATACTATCAAATTGCGAGATATTTAAGCCTTGGAATTCTCCATGCATAAATTGCAGATGTATTACAAGAGTTGAAGAAAATCCTTAATCTTCTTTGGGGGGTTAGGCTTTGTTCTTTTTCTAAGAGGAAAGAGCGAGCTTGAGAAATGAAAAATTCATCCCCCTCTATGTGGCCTCTAAGATCCTATTTATAGAGACTTTGGGCTGCCTTTGATGCTGGGCTATTGGGCCTGCAGGGGCCTTTGTCAGTGGCTTCTTCCTTGGTTTGAATGTTTGGCTTCCAGTCATCTCCGGAGAGCTAATTATGGTCTTTGAAGTGGGGTTTCGGTCATTTGCGGCATCTTTGGGATGGTATTTGAACCCTTGGTAACAACTCCTGAGTGTGGGCACTCAGACGTAAGCTTTCGGATGTAGGCTTCTGGCTTTATCGTGAATACTTAGAGGAGGCTGCCCTCATGATGTATGTAGATAGCTACCGATTCGAAACCGTCGCTGGTTTCCGTACTTGATAAATTAGTATAGGCAGCCTGTATCCCCGCTTGGGTCCTAGGTGCCTTTCGGTAGAGCTCTTGTTCTCCAGAAGGTGGCTTCCGATGATATCTTTGTTACTTATGAATGTGACCTTTCGTCATCAAAGCAGTCGATTTTTCAGAAGCCAGCTCTAGATAACCCTTACAAACTGGCCTAATACCCTTCTCCTTCTTATGTGTCAGTGTTAAGCGGGTTAATTCTGATAGTCCTTCTGGGTTTCAATGAGCGGAGCTTGAACCCTCCTTTTTCCTGGTTCCTATCTTAGGTTACCTTTCATCGCAGAACTCCCTTTCGGGGTGAACCGTGTTGGATGAGCTTTGTTGGCATTATGTAGATTTTGAGCTACTTTCTTCCTAAGGGGTGTCAGTTTATGTCATCCTAGGATTGTTCTCTCTATGCTTATATTCATCCGATACCCCTTCACCATCAGCTTACGCTAAGGGTACTTTTTGGTAGTAACAAAAAGGTTATAAAAAACTTTAAAAAAAAATCAAACAAGTTTACTTGGGTTACAATATAAATATTATTATATACACATCTGCAATTGATGATATAAAATTTTACTTTTTATTAACAAACAAATTTTATTAAAATATAAAAATTACAAGCATACAGATGCGTAACGTTTAATACTGTTGTAGAAGAAGAAAATGGGTGGTCACATGTCGTTATGTCAGAGAACAAGCTTGGTAAGCTTTTTATGATGGTTTCCAAATAATGACATTTGTATTGTTATTGATGATGAAGGTGATAGTAGGCAGAGTTTAGAGGAGTAGGTAGTATTCCCGTTTGAGGACATTTCTAATGTTATAGTTTTGGATAATATTTTATGCTTGGTATTTGTATGTATATAAACATTCGGTTGGATATTTATACCTTTTTGACGTTACAATACACACTAACATATCTACCTACTTCGAGCATAATTTTCTTCCAATCATTTTTTTACGAATCAACTGTACGACTTGGATTGACACATGATATGAATCGTCTAGACCGAATCCCCTCTGTTCCCATGGACCCAATCAATCACAGCCCCATGATTTGCCCATTTTGCAATTAAACCCACATTATTCTAGGGGTTTAAGTGCAAAATGAAGAAAATCAGGGGGTTGTGATTGGTTGGGTCCATGGGAATAGGGGGATTGGGTCCAGGTGATCTCATCCGGTTTTAGTCTCATTTGAAATAATTTGGTTTGTAAATAAGATATTTTGGTCTGAATGTCGATGGATGAGTATAAATTTCAAATTCAACATCGATATCATGCATTTGATTATTTTCCAATCATCTTTTGGTAACATATCCAAAATACTTTATATTGGCATAAAATCCTATTTTATATAATTTTATTATATATGCTAAATGCAATTTAAAAATCATAGTTCTAGAAGATCTTCGCTATCAGAGAAAGAACGTAAATGGCGACTTGACTTTTCTCATTTCTCTTTCTTCATCTTTCAGCTTCTCTTCGTATTTCTTTTCACCCAATCCTCATGCCCTTCTCTTCTTTTTCTATGATTTACCTAGTTAAGCTTTCATCACGCGTGTTCTTTTCTCTGATAATCATTTTCCTACTTCAGATCCAAGCTCTAAACCAAGGAAATCTCTGAGTAATGGCTTCCCCCCATAATCCTCAACCTCATCTCAAACCAACTGTTCCCTCTAAATTTCTTTTCGACTTCGTTTTCATCCACTGTTTCGTCTATTCCAGGCAACTACAAGTCTTTATCATGCATTCTTCAACTGATGGAAGCTACAGTGGAAGAAATTGTCACTCATGTGGAGATTAAAGACGAACAGTAACTCCGAATTGTTTTGGGGTTTTCATGTTTCGACTCCGGTCTAGGATGGTACATCAAGCAATTTTGGTATTCAACGTAAGTTCTTAAGTCGTCTTGTAGGTAGAACTTGGAGTTGGTGTTGCTATTTTGGGTTTACAGTTTGTTTTGAGGTGTCCAGTTCAATTTTGGGAATCTGTTGCTTAGTCTCATGCTACCCGATACTGCTCTATGTTTTTGATGTCATTATCTGCATATTATTCTGTTCTCTGAATTAGGTATGCGTAGGTCATCACCATCCGTTAATGGCAAAATATAAGATGCTCACGGTGATGGTTATGCCTGCTTGTGCGAAGTCTAAGAATGGAATGATTGTATTATAGTTGAGTTTAGCTGAGCAGTTTTCTACAGTGGTGTTCGATTGTTGACGAGGGGATGGCGTTTTGGTTTATGCATGGCATTGTTGACCAGTGTGAAGGTGCAGCTAACGGCTCTCTATCCACTATGCAATGGTGAACCGTGATTTTTTTCCTCCTCTCCTCCAAAGCTTTTTGAATTTGCCACTTTGTCAGATACCTATGGAACGCTTGGCTACGGTTCTTTTACTATGCAAATGTCAAAAAAGCTTGTGGGAATATGGGTGAGCTACGCTACTGTCCTATTATTTCTCCGTATGAAATGACCACTAGCCGGGCTAGTATGTAACATGCAGCTGCTGGTTTTAGTGGCTCGAGGAAATGTACTCATGGCATGAAAATTAGTTTTTAATTTTTACCATAAATGTTTTTTCCTTGCGTGGAGAATAAAACGGTTGTAATAGTAGTCTGGTTACTTAAATTAGCTCTTGAACTGTAGTCTAGATTAGATTCAGTGGACGACCCACTATAAATGCCGATGACGATGGACGATCCACCTTAAAAACCGAATAGTTGATACGTAGAAAGCATATCACCCGTACTTATTTGTATTTTTTATTTTGAAATAAATAAAAGAGTGTTACAGAACACTGTAAAAAACGGTCGACTTTGCCCAAAAAAAAAAAATCTAGTCCTATCAAGTTGTACTTCATTGTGTATTTTTACCTTGGACAGATTATATTATTTAACTCCCTGCGTGGAGTATGAAATTAGTGTAGTCTAATTAATTTAGGCTAGCTCCAGTATTATAAGCCTATAAGGTAGAGTGGACGGAACACTATTGTAAACATCCTCCCTCTTGGTAAAATCACAACTTACCTCATAGGGTCGTCATCAATCAAAAAGAAAAAGAAAAAAAAGCCAAGCGACTTGCCAATCAGCTCATAAAATCATCAAACCCTATGAATATAGTAAACATGCACCTATTTGTCGGACATACAATTTTATTCCTCTTCTTAGCTTCCATGGTATGACCTGATCAATATATATATATATATATATACACACACACACACACACACACACATACATACATGTGTATGTATGCAATTCCAATAAATTTTCAATTCAGTTCAATATTTGATTCGATTTGGCTAAATTTTACCTTGTATCTTCTTATTGATTTGATCATTCCAATATTTTATTAGTTAAATTAATAATCACACATCACAACCATCAATCAATTTGTTGATTAAATTTTCAAATATATATATATAACTTTTATATATTCAAAAATCATATTTTCTAAGATCGGATTATATATATAATCACAAGTACGTTAATTATAAACTTTTCACTCTCAGCTCATTCTAGGGCATTACTAATCCCATCTCTAATGAGTTTCTCATTCTACGATATTGTTGATCCTATCTCTAATGAGTATTCTTATAAGATGTTACTAATCCAATCTCTGATGTGTCTTTTATTCTATTCTAACGAGTTGCACCCCAAAGATTTGAGTTAACCAAAGCTCTGATACCATATTTAACAATCCTCCCTCTCGGTCGATCCAAATCGATAGTTAAACCGACTTAAATCGAACCAAAAAGGCGGATACGCCACCTTTGGGCACAACACATTAGAACAAACAACAAAAGACTTTTATAAACATCGTAATAATGTTACATCTTGGTGCCCATTAATTTTCACACGGGCAGCTAGTAGTTTAATTTTGCAGTTATAGATCATTAGAGTGAAGTTCGGAGCGCTTCCTGAGTTGGAATCCATGCTAGAGTTAAAGCTTCCGCTGTAGCATATGTCCTTCCGCTGAGAGTATATTTCTTTTCTTCCGTTGTATATATGTTGTAACTCTGATATTCTATGTAACTCTAATGTAATTATTGAATTATTCAATGTAAGGTTCTGTTATTTTGTTTAACTTATGTATGTACCCATAACATTCGTCTTTATGAACAGTTTAAGTTGGTTTAATTACCGGCAAGAACCGGGCAAAAATATGGGTCGTTACAGTATACAGTATCGAAATAATAATTACAGCGGAAAATAAATTTACAATAAATGTAATATAATGCAGCGAAAACAAATAAACTCGGAAGACTATCAATGCTCTGGACACAGCTTTAAGCTTCGATCCAGAATCCTGCTAAATGAAATAATCTGCAAAACCAAAACTACTGACTGCCCGTGTGGAAAATATGGGCACCCAGAGTTTAGTGGAAACAATAAACTCCGAGTCAGTCATGGGACTGGTATGAGAACTAAAAATAGTTATTAACTTTATTTTAAAATATGGTAAATCACATGACCATGCCGCATGTCATGGAACGGGTTTATCCCCATGAATACTAGTGCATAAACAATAACCAATATAGTCATATGGATCTACAATGCATCATACAGCATGCAAATTTCCAATCTACCCATTTAGGCTTAGCCCCAAATTTAGCTTCTTTTTTCAAAATCCAATTCACTTTACAGAAATTATTTCTTTGGACTTTATTCCCAAATTCTTATTTCAAATCATTTGAAATACATATCTAGCTTTTACATCAAAGTAGATTTCACTTCGGGATCTCAAATCAAAATCTTTGGAAATATGAATTTGAAAATATCACAATGCATACAAACAAGTATGCAACCAAATATTGGGCACGACCCTCAGACAAGGCTGTACGCGCCTCTCCAACTCGATATATATATATATATATATATATATGAACCTCCCACTATGGAGCAGGCTACACTAACGATGCACCTCCCACGCCCTCGGAGAAAATCCACCGCTCTCACACTTTTAGTCTCTTCTGGGTTACCCGAATCTTTAGCCACATACTAAATCATTTCATATCTCGAAGCAGGGAAAATCATTTCACAACATAATAATCACAAGTACTTTCCAAAATATAGTACTTTACATTAGCAATTCACACATATGATCAGTCACTATTAATCACATAACCTTTGAGATCGTACGTCTCAAAGAAGGGTGTTAAGCAAGAGAATAAATTCTCCGCCACCAAACAGATACATAATCAATAGCAACTAATCGGCTATGTGTTGAACCATAATGTCAAATACATAATATTTTTCGAAATCATTTCGAAATCATCGAGTTTAGTCCTCGAAATCCTTTCTGTTTTATAAAATATTTTTATAAAACATTCCCTTTCCAAAGTCGGGAATACATTTCTTTTCACTTAAGAAAATATCATTTCAAAATCATTCATTAAATTTGAAATGAACTCAGCAACATCGCTAACACCTCATAGTCAAATCGTGAAGTGTTTCACAAGGCGTTAGCATATCGGTATCTCTACCCAATCCAATGCTAAATGTAAAAGCTTATTTTGCTCATAAACTGGTCAAACACAATCCAAACAATCAATCAATCATAATCAACATCAACAACCAAGTAAATTTAGTCTTATACCACTTCTCGTGTTTTGGCCAACTTAATTTCAATCCATTCATTCAAATCTACTTAAAGATTTATTAAAACTCCAATTGATTTTAATCTTACAAATCATTACTTAATGATTACTTAATCTTAGGAAAATTAATCCTGCTCTTAATTGGGTTAAAGAACAAATGTCATATAAAAACATCGTTCACAGAAAAACCCAAAATCATCTTCCATCAAAATGGAATCTTCACAGAAATCATAACAGTATGTAATCGACATAAATTTCCGTATCAAATCAGTACTATAAATGGAATAATGGAAAAGCCTTTTCAATTCCATATATAGTAACGGTCTTCCTTTACAAAAGCTCATCTCGATTATTACCAAATCGAATTCCATTCAATTCCAATTTAATAATTTAAATTGGAAAACTTTACTCTGGAAAATTCCATTAATCTTACTTAAACAATTATAATTTCCAAATCATATCTTCACTGTTAATTGAGTTAAAGAACAACTGTTATTTAAAACATTGTTCACTATAAACCCCAAAATCCAATTTGACATTAAATATAAGGCTCTAAATAGAAATAATATTGGCTTATATTCAACATCGAATTCTGAAACCAACAGGTATCGTGGGAATAACGATATCTGTATCTTCCAAGTTCCTCAACAATATCCATATAATCACAGAATCCAATATCGAAATATTCCGAAGATTATTTCCACTCAAATCCATTCCAATTTGTTCATTGGAAAATTCTGGTTATTTTAAAACCATTTTCAATCCAATTTATTTACTTATAAACATTGGATTATTAGTCCAGTTAATAACTAATTCATTCAGAAAAAAATGTAATCTTATCTTTTCAAACTTGGAATTATTAATCCAAAATCTTTCCAAATCATTAATTATGATTTTACATAATTCTTCCATATTTTTAATAATTTTATTAAGGCTTTCACAGTCGGTTTCCATAGCGACCTTTTCTGAAATTGATTAGAACATATTTTAAAATATAACCATTATATTTCAAATCTCTTATATTCATTGGAAAGCTCTTTTCGATATGAATCCAACGGTTCCTGTTTTAGGAGAATCCGACGGTCGGATCTCCTGTTACTTCCATTTGAAGTTAATGGTCGAAATTCGTGAACGGTCGCTACGCGGCGCATTCTATTCAGGCCATTATATATATATATCATCAATTTATATTTAAAACGTATTTTATAAATCGTTTATAAATTAATTTTAAAATGATTTCAACTTCATTTTCAATTTTAAATCAAAATCGAATATTCCATATCTTTATAATGTTAAAATGATATTATTTTATAAATTCATTTTAAAATAAATAAAATCGATCAATAAACCCATTCGGGTTAAAATGAAGATTTTATACTTAATCCGGCTTCATATACTTTAATATATTTTCGTGTCCATCCAAAATCGGATATCAAAATAATATTTTGATTCGTCACTGAATATTATTTTAAAATATTCATTATTTTAAATATTCTTTATTGAATACTATTTTAAAATATTCGTTATTTTAAAATATTCTTTATTTCTGAATCAAAATGCGACTCAATCAATTACCATATAAGTTGGGTTATATGGATTTCATACATCACATGTGCTCAACAATGATGATAAACAATCATTAAAAATTCAAACAACACCTGAAGTGCATTCTACAACCGTATAAGCGTTAAAATAAATAAATAACGCTTACTACATTCTGTCAACCCATCGATTGACATACAACTAAATATTGGGATTAGTTTATGTCAAATATCATCCCAATATCCATGTGGGTTTCAACCAACAAATACTGATTATTATTTGTGCAGTTGGACGATGTGTAAAATTTATCGTCCCAATCAGTATCAGTTAAACAGGTTTACATAAACAAGCCGTCCGACTTGTAAATGAATATTTATTCCAATTTCTACTATTTAAATTATAAATGGATATTTATAATTTTAATTTTAATTTTAATTTTCGTGATAATATTAACAATATTTTAATATGTTAATCATTCCAACATCACAAACAAAACACAATACAGTCAATTAAATCGTCCATGGTCAATGGACGAGGGAGGTGAGCTAACAGGCACCGTATACAATTTATAATGATTAAACTGATAAAAATCTACACTGGCAATTCTATATATTTTTATATACGAATACAATAACATGATAAAATAATTTTGAGTGTGAAAGAGCTCTCACATTGACCGGTTTCGAAATCGTTATAAAACGTTTATTTTAATTAAATTAAACCCGATGTTTAATTTAATCAAAATCTGCAGCTGCTTCCGTTTTTGTCCTGGTCTGTTCAATCACGTAGCTCTCACTTTTATGATTCACACGCACTTGATTTCGTTCGATTCAGTTCACCTATGCGAAAGTTATTCCAATTATAATAACATGATTTAATTAAATATAATTAACTGCTAATTATTTTTAGTTAAACCCTTATTACATGCTTAAACAAATCTGGGCCACACCCTCCCCTTTCTTACATCAGCTATCTCGTTCTCTTCATAACAAGTTAAACCCATTCTCCGATCCAAAAATTCCAACACTGCCGATCACTCGAAGCGCCGAATCCAGATCAGGAACCACCATGATGAAGCCCTACGAACCATCCCCTACCACCCGCGATTGGGTGAAGTTCAGTGATCTCGAGTCTCCCCATTTCCAGTTCGAAGGACGTGAGTTCCCAAGGAGATTCCAGCCAATCCATGAAACAAAAGACGATCTCATATGCACCAGTTTATAGCTTGTGAAATTTTCTTCAAAGTTTGCTTTGGATTTGTGAACTAATTCGTAATGATTGGGGATAATTTAAGAGATTAAATCGGAATGAATTTGGCCATTCAAATCGTCTGGTGGCTGCGCCTATTTAGGGATTCATTTTGATGGAAAAAGGATATTTATACTATTTATTTATTATTATATTCCAATAATAATACTTGTTTAACACTACGAACTCCAAACGAGACCTGACGACCATCATTCCAAACCAAATACCCCTATTTCGGATACAATGGGATATGTTTCGTAAGCCAATTCGACTGTTTTGATCAGTTTTCCTTAAAATTAAAATATAAATAAATATATATTGAATTTAAATATACATTTTAATTTACCGGGGCCACGTATTGACTCCAAAAATTACAGAAAAATAAATCTAACTATGTTTTGATGATACGGTCCTAACAAAACAAATTTCGTCGAATTTGGAGACCGTTTGAAAAATGACCATTTTCCAATCGATTAAATTCAAGCTGAAATTACCAAACATATTTAAATTTACTACACTCATATACTAATTCTAAAAACTATGAAATTGAAACCTAACAATAATTTGACATTCCAGATCCAAAAAAGTGGTTTCGTTAAAAATGGAGGTCTTTGCAAAAGGGCTATTTTTAAGAGTTATATATTATATTAAAATATATATAAATTCCATAGCGACTATTTTGAATTTTAAACTGGACATAACTTTTAATTTATATTATGAAATCTGATTTTTTTTCATATTCATTAGAAAGATGTAATTAAATAGATTCCAACGTTTCTTGTTTTACTGAAATCCGATTTATTTTGAATCCTGTATATTCATTTGAAATTTAAAATCGAATTTTCAAATTACCACACCATTTCAGGCTCGTTTTATAATTAAAATAAATTTATATGTTCTAACTTCGATTTAAATAAATTTTAAATAATTATTATTTAAATTAAATCATTTTAAATATTAGAAATCCATTAAAATGGCTAAAATAAAAAAATTAAATTAGTTCGGAAATTCTGGGTTGTTACAACTATAAAATCCGTAAGCGGTCGACGAACCACCTTAAAAACCAAAGTAGTTGATTGTCAACTACAATCACCTATACTATACTGTATTTTTTAATATTGGTTATAATAAAAAGGTGTTCGTGCTCATCTTAAAAACCGGTTGGCTTTGTAAAAAAAACATAATTAATTAACCAACTGATTAAAAAATATATTTGTTCATATATACTTTATAATCAACTTTAGTGAAGTCGTATAATGAACCGATTAAAAGTTGCAAAGATCAATTGTGCAAGTAATAATTTCAGATTAATATTTGAATTACATGAAGATAGATTATCGAAAATGTCGATTTAACCATCACAATCTGTCATTAAGCTGAAAGGCTATGCTAAAATATCATTTTTGGTTTTAGAAATTAAATTAGTATTTTTCTAAAATGTAATGAAAATTTTAATAAATAAATTAGTTAATTTGTTAATTAAAATAATAAGTAGTCATTGCTGCTCCCTTGTTATTTACTTTGTGTCTTGTAGTGCATGTAGACATTTGTCGGTTAGATGTATCCGATATACGATAATATGGTTTAGTGATATATGCATATTTAGGATTTTGAGTAATGTTTATGACATATGAATTTGTGATATTAGTGCCTATATTAAAAGGGTTGTAAATGAAATTTGTATGAACTAGTGATTTATGTGAGAAATGCTAAAATATGTCTCGATAAAGACATCATGTCCTTTTCGACAATTTTGATTTCATGTATCACCTTTGGCTTTTACAGAATAATTTGTCACTGATTTTGTAGGTGGTGATGGACTCAGTCATTCATAAATAAGGCAAGGTATCCAATTCCACCATCACAGCCCAGATACTTTTATGTAAACATGTACTTAAATCTAAATATATATTAATTTGGACAAGTTTAGATAACAGAAATTTTTATAGCTCGCGATCAATTATTGAAAGATTCATAAAAAGACACCATAACAGTTTTTACAAAGAAACTGTAGTTTGTAAGGGTTTCCCATAAGTAGATGAAGAGAAAATGCAAAAGGTGAACATTGGTCTTATCAGATTCTTAAGGAAATGGCTCGGATATAACAAGCTGTCGTGCCTCCACTTCTATTGCATTTGTTATTTTTTAGCTTTGAGGAAAAAAAAAACATTTCCAATTTAAACTCAATCCTCTTTGAAGACATTGATGGTACCACCAACGGTATAATCCCCATCAATGGCCAGATTATGCCCACTGACAAACCTAGAATCATCACTTGCCAAAAACAGCACCGCATTCGCAACATCATCGGCCTTAAGCACAACCCCTTTCAAAACGGCAACGTCGGCCATTGCCGCCTCGAACTCCTCGTTTCCCATTCCAATTTAAACTGTACTACTTGGATTGACACATTATAAAGTTTTAGTCTTATTTGAAATAATTTGGCCTATAAATAAATATAGGTTAGTCTGAACGTCAATGGGTGAGTATAATTTTAAAATTCAACATCGATATCCTACATTTGATTATTTTCCAATCATCTTTTGAAAATAGATCCAAAATACTTTATATTGACATTAGATCCAACAAATTTATTTTATTATCGAACTTTTTATTTTATATAATTTTATTGTACTAATGCAATTTAAAAATTATAATTAATCACCCAACTAATTAAAAGATATTTTAGTTCATATATACGTTACACATTATCAACTTTAGTGAAGTTGTATAATGAATCGATTAAAAGTTTCAAAGATCAGTTATGCGAGTTATATTTCTAGTAATGATATTTGAATTACATGACAATGGATTAATGAAAATATCGATTCAACCATCACCATCCATCATTAAGCTGAAAGGGCAAGCTAAAATATCAATTTTAGTTTTAGAAATTAAACTAGTATTTTTTTTAAATGTAATGAAAATTTCAATAAACAAATAAATTATTTAATTAGTTAATTAATTAAAATAATAAGCAGTCATTAATTGCTTCCCCATTGTTATTTACTTTCTGTTTTGTAGGGCATGTAGACCAGCCTTTTAAAGATCCGTCCCAACCTTGGTTCGACCGCAGTTAACCTTCGACCTTTAAGCATCACAGCTCTGAAAATGAAATAACATTACGAATGCACAAATCTGCAGTTAACCTAAAAACCCTTTGAAAACCTCTAGATCGATCTCTTTAAACCTAACGGTTCTTCAGATTTGGAAAGAAAATCGCTTCACTTTTCATTTTTTGACATAATGAAGTTAATAAATAATTTCATAGCGATTGTCATTTAATTTTGAATGACATAATTCATTATTATGTATATTTTACGAACTATATATTGCTGAATTAATCCTCTTTCATTGTAAAAAAATTAGTCAATTTACAATTTTGTTATGATAAGTTGTCATATAAGGTAATTTTTATTCTAATCCACAATCTTAATAAGTTAATCCACCATATAAAATAGCAACGTTGACTTTTAATAATATTTAAATTTTAATTAGTTTATCCACTTAAAAAAGAGTCAAATATGTTTCTTCTTCTCAGCCGTGCTTCATATAATTCTTATTTCTAAAATCCTATATCTAAGTCTCAGTCTAAGTGTAGTACATCATTCAACATAATAATAGTAAGTAGTTTGTTTATTTTCAGTTTGAAGTCTAAGAAGAACATAACATCGTTGGTCTTTGATTATATATAAGAGCTTATGCCAACATGCTATTCCATTTTAGGCATCACAGAAGGTGGAAGTCATGAAAGAATAGCGAATAGAATTTATAATGGAAGTGCTTGCTCTTGATACAAAAAACCTACCATGCTTGGTTGCATATACAGACAACCTCGTTTTCATATTTGCTATTGTGAAACTATGAATCTACTCATTATTATAACTACTTAACCATGAATGTATTGGTCATGCTTTTATATTTGCATTCGATATTCTACAATCGAAATACTCATTTGATGCACTAATTCTTCTAACTAGCACTTAAAATATGAGTGTGAGCTTAAAAGAACATTTAATAACTATTGCTAAATAAGGCTATAAAATACATTTGAATAAATATACATATTGTTGTTGAACGAAAATATGTACTAGTTTTGTCCCCAAAAAACTCAATGAAGAGCATAAACTATTAACAATCTTGAAAGTGTTGTTTGTAATGCTTGCGTGATTCATGAATGTGATTGTGAGAGAGGGATAGAAAGAGCGATGGTAAAGAGAGTGCTTGTATTGCATAAAAGATACTGTACAAAATGATGCAACGATGTTCTATATAAATGACCTTAACGGAAAGGCAAAACTTTAAGAAGAACAAAAAAAAGTAAAAAATAAATAAATAAATAAAGATTTATCCTCCAAAGTCCCCAAAAAACTAAGATCTATATGCAATATTGCACGAAAACTCGTATTTGATGTTTTCATATTGAATTAGGTGAAACAAATAAAAGAAATTATTTCATGTGGCTATGCAACTTCTATAGGAATGATTGATTTTATTTTATTTTTAAACAAAAACATGAAATCTTTAAGTTAATCCACTCGTGGATTAACTTACAAAATAGTTGTGGATTAATTTATTAAAGTAAAATAGTGGATTAACTTATTAAAATTGTGTATTAGAATAAAAATTACCGTTATATAATTATTCAAAATAGATAGTATATAACATATTACATGACAAGTGAGTTGAAGACGACAACTGAATTCACGACTTCTAACATCATATCAAAGTGTTTCAACCAGTTTGAAAAATGATATTTGTCATCAATTGTTAAATTTTATCTATTTATAAAATAATTTTATGTTTAGATCAGAAAAATATAAATAAACTTTCAGCGCGGTTCTTATGGTCTGACCGGTTGAATCATGAAAACCTTAGATTTTGCACTACCACAGTTTGACTTACTATTTGATCTTCAAAACTATGATGTCCGATACTCAATGATATGGTTTGGTGGTATATTCATATTTATGATGTTGGGCAATGTTTGTGACATATGAATTTGTGATAGTGGCGCTTGATATCAAAATGGTTGTAAATGAAATTTGTATGAACTAGTGATTGATGTGAGAAATGTAGCAGAAACGCCAATTCGATAAAGATGCCAACTAATCCAACAAGTATTAACACGCTGCCGGCAAGGTATCTCAATGACATCAGTAAAGCGTTGGTAGGTAACCTAAAAAGTACCCTACATGACATCGAAAATTATCTTCTTACTATTCTTTGGCGTCTTATGTCATCGGAAAGGTGTTTTCCTCGAAAACATATGCCGAAGCCCGTCGACGTTATTTTGGCATTGCTAAAGCCTAAACACCGTTAAGAGCAAATCACCTGTACCTAAATTCCTTTTTTCTCCGTATCCAATCCATCAGAATTCTTGATTATCATCTTTTTCTAATTAAGTCCGATGACTTAATTATAAAAAGGTGGAATTTAGGGGGTTTTGATTGGTTTGATATTGGGAGGCATGTAATATTAGATTCAGGGGATTTTATTTCGACGCTGTTACCCTTGTGGTGATCAAAAGACTGAATACAAACATAATTTCCAAGTATGTTTGTCTTGGTTCTCTAGTGCTTTCATCAGAGAATGCTTATGGCAAAGCATCCCAAATATCTAAAGCAGTGGGCATGTTTGGACTTTGTTCTATTATTTCTTAAGATATTGAGATGACATCTATAACCACCTTTTGACCTTTTGTTTTTCAACATGTCATTTTCCATGTATTTCATTTGATTCTAAAGTTGGTTTATCGTTACCAAAGAACTTAAGAGTTAAGACATCATGTCCTTTTAGACAATTTTGATTTCATGTATCACCTTTGGCTTTTACAGAATAATTTGGCATTGATTTTGTTGGTGGTGATGGACTGAGTCGTTCATAATTAAATAAGACAAGGTGGTTTATCAATTACTGCAACATTCATAAACAGATACCACAACAGTTTTCACAAAGAAACTGTTGTAAGAGTTTTCCATAAGTAGATAAAGAGAAAATGCAAAAGGTGAACATGGGTCTTATCAGAATCTAAGGAAATGGCTTGGACATAACAGGCTGTCGTGCCTCCAATTCTATTGCATTTGTTATTTTTCAGCTTTCATTTAAAGCAGGAAAAAAAAAAAAAAAAAAAAAAAAAACACATTTCCAATTAAACTCAATCCTCTTTGAAGACATTGATGATACCACCAACGGTATAAGCCCCATCAATGGCCAGATTCTGCCCACTGACAAACCTAGAATCGTCACTTGCCAAAAACAGCACCGCATTCGCAACATCATCGGCCTTAAGCACAACCCCTTTCAAAACGGCAACATCGGCCATTGCCGCCTCGAACTCCTCGTTTCCCATTCCAACATACCCAGTCGCCAGAGGCGTCGCCAGTCCGGCAGGGGACACACAGTTCACTCTGATGCCAAACCTGCCCAGCTCTAACGCCGCGTTCTTGGTCAGCCCCACCACCGCGTGCTTCGAGCACGTGTACGCGTGCGAGGCCGCTCCGGCGCTCAAGGAGGCCGTGCTTGAAGTCGAGATGATGCAGCCTGTCCTTCTCGGGATCATCACTCGAGCCGCGTGTTTGGTGCCTAGGAATGGGCCAGTCAGGTTGATGTCGATGACGCGTTTGAAGTCGATGAGCGGGTAGCTTACCGTGTCTGGTATTGCTGGTCCAGTGATTCCTGCATGCTCACCGGACAATACATCAACAGACTATCCTGTCAACAAAACCTAGAGTTTTTCCTACTCTAATTGCAACCAAATACAATATACAAGAAAAATATATACCAGCATTATTGAACATGATATCGAGCTGGCCGAACTTTTGGACGGCGAGATCGACAGCGTTGCTAACATCAACTTCGTTGGTGACATCACAGTGGATGTAAATAGCCGATGATCCAAGGGAGGTGCATACGGCGTTGCCCAGCTCGTCTTGTATGTCTGCAACGACGACTTGGGCTCCGTGCTGAATAAAAAGCCTTACCGTGCGTTCACCAATGCCGCTGGCGCCTCCAGTTATGAGCGCCACCTTTCCTTGCAACCTGAGCTCATGATAAAATTTTCAGTGCGTTAAGCAGGGGAAACACTGTTGATGTAGATTAAAGAGATGATTATTACTTCTTTGCAATGGCAGCTAAACTGGGGTTGCTCGTCTGGTCCATGGCTTGCTAGGTTATGCTTCGAAATATATTTTGTAAGGAAGGAGGAAGATGTGAATAATTATAAGCAGAAAAGTTGGAGCATCTTTAATACGGAGGATACCACCGAGTTAAACGACAAAGAAACACTGTTCTTTGCTGTGGTTGTTCATCGGTAGGAGCGTGAGATGATGCACCTTTTTTTAGGAATAATCAGTGATTTAAATGTTAATATTGAATATTAGGATTCACAAATATTTAAAGTGCGGTGCTAACGACGCCGCGAAAAGCATGCTTCGAGCTGCCACAGTCTACCGCTCGAACAATGATCGGCCGGCGTTTGATCGTCGGCGCGGCACGGGCAAGAAAAATAAAAATAAAATCGTTCGGCGGTGTTGGCTTTGGTAGCCAGAACAACAACATGCGGTGCACTTAGCGCGACACTGTTTAAAAGGACAGGTAAAATGAGGAAAACTTTGCTTCATTGCGCATAGTTCTGCATTGTAATATTAAACTAATCCGCCGGCCACGTATAAAACTAGTTGGTGGTCGGGGGAATAAGAATAAAATAATCACTTTTCTTTATTTGGCCAGCTTCCGCACATGGTTTACAATGTTGCAACAGTTTTTATTTTTGGTAAAAGATCTAACAATTTGCTATTTCTTCCTTGACAGTAGAGATGTGTGTGTAAGGCATGTTCACCAACCATGCTTATTCTACTCGGCCACAAACAAATGAAATGAGATAGGGTACCGGCTCAATTCCTGTACTACGAAATAGTGTCCACTGAATGTCGGGTGAGCTTGATTATTTTGGTCATTTATTGGCTTCAACAGTTCATTTTAAAATAAACTATATATTGAAGAACAGGCAACCCACCGAGGGTTTGTGCTTTTTGAGATATGCTGTTTGCATATATGTATTCAAAGATAATTACAAAAAAAAAAAAAAAAAAAAAAAAAAAGAAAGGAAAATAATTAAAATTTTGAATGTCAATAATGGAAGTACAACGAAGATGGTTAAAAAGCATTATCATTAAACGTGCGTTCTTCTTTGAACCGAAAAGAGACAAATTGAGAAGTAAATGAAAGATGCTGAAAAAAGGACAAGTTCATGAAACGGGAACGTGTTCATTGTACGAAAGGAAAGAGTATATTATTATTTTATTTATGTTAATTATTTTTAAATGCAAAATACATAACACGACATAAGAAATAAAAATTTATAGTTCATAATTCTTTTACGTCTTCGATGTGTTATTGCAAAAGATGATATTTTGATGGCACCCACGTTGATCGTTTTGGGTTCTTTTGCCAAATTGTTTGATTTTCGTTCCGAAGCACAAGATTGATTTTGAATTTTGCAGTCGATGTTAATGATTGTTACAAGAATACGAAAACAAAATGCGGAGTACATAATACAAAATACCAACCAAAAATTACAAATACATAATACAAACTAAAGAATGTATAATTAAAAATACAGACAATTGCTAACGTAACTCAACAATAACTAGTTCATTTTGTATAATATTGTGAACTAATTTACAACGACTGTTGCATTTCTTTGAATTTGTTTGCGATCGTTATTTCCACGGTTCCGAATGCTATAATACATTTCTAGATATTCTTCGGACACCAGATCCGGATTGTGGATAGCCACTGTGGTAGTGACAATCTGTATCTGAACATTATATGGCTATGATGGCATGTCACATAAGATTACAATTTTTTTTCAAATTCCAAAAGTTCATTTTATTGTAATACGCAAACTCGAATGGTAGTAACTGAAAATTTCATTTTTTGTCTTTTCTTCTGTGTATCATTGAAATTTGAAATATGGTAAGGGATAAGATAGTAAATACCCGTCCAATATTGAATACCCTGAACCCATTAAAGATTCTAAAATCATGGGCAATTTCTTCTCACCTTACCATGAAGAATGTAAATGCAAAGTTAAAAGCGCATACAACCGTCATATTTTGTGTAAGCACACCTTTACGTTCTACGAATCATTCAAGATCCGCTTGAGAAACATGCGTCATTTCATGTGTACCATCAATGGCTCTAATACAATTTATAAATAATGGTTAATATCGTGATGAAGAACGGATATGCTCTGGAATTTTATTAAATTGAGAATCGATCAGCCTAATAATATCCACAGACAGTACCATGGAAAAATTCAAAACTGTATGAAAATTACGGCTAACTGTATTAATTGATCGTTGAAATCTTACAACAATCTAACGTATAGACCAAAGCGATTGTTGTTAGAATAATTTTCAGTTCGTCTCTAACCCTAATCAATTCAAGAGAAATCAAAACCATAAACAAACAAAAATTAGCGGAAGCATACCAGAATCTATAGAGTTATTGAATAAGGGTTAGATATTCCAAGAATACGGTATTTTATTTTCTTCTGAATGGTTTCTCACCGACGGGGAAGAGAGAAAACAAAAGTGTGTACGGTTTCTTGGGGACCAAACCGTTTTTATTAACAGACAAAAAAAATAGTTACGTAATATTTACAATTTGGACCCTCATCAAATTGTAAATACCTCTTATTGTTTCTGCCTTTATAATATAGGGACAATTAACGACAAGGACAAAATTAAGGGCTTTTTTATTCATAAGGACAGCCCACTAAAATTTTACTCAAAAGGGCAATACACTAATTATAGTTTAATTTCCTAAATCACGTGCCTGTTTCATCTTCGATGCTCCTATCTCATGAGTTTCTCGTTCTATTTTCCTCGAATGCAGTTTTTTTCTCTCGATCTCTAATCCTCTTCTCCAGCATTTTTTTTTCTTTTCCAGCGTGTTTTTTTTCTGATTCAAATTGCAAAATCACTCTTGAGTGTATTGATCTCTCGATCAGATCTGATCTCGACATCTGTCTAAAGTGCCGCGAATTTTGATTTTGATTTTGATTCGATAGGCAGTAAAGATGATTTCGTGGTTTTGATTTTGTGAATTCGTCATAGAAAATCAAACGAGAGAGATGAACGACAGAGATGAACGATGTAAGTTACTTTTCTGGATGGTGAATATAGTAGCAGTTCGTAGGTATCATTTTACCATTTTTTAAGGTATCATTTTTCTTGTTATTACAGTGTTATGCTTCTGTGTTAATTTATTTTCGTGATATATTAGTTTTGTACTTGTACTGTTGCATTAACTTTACAACTAATCAATCAAAGTGGGATGTAAACATTTTTATTCATTAGTTTTCCTTTAAAATATCAAAGCATTTTTAGGTATCAATTTTATATTTTTTTAGGTATCAGTTTTATATTTTCAACATCAATTTACATCACATCAGTTTTTAGGTATCATTTTTATATTTTTTTAGGTATCAGTTTTATATTTTCAACATGAATTTACATCATAGCAGTTTTTAGGTATCATTTTTATATTTTTTTAGGTATTAGTTTTATATTTTCAACATGAATTTACAACATAACAGTTTTTAGGTATCATTTTTTATTTTTTTAGGTATCAGTTTTATATTTTCTAGTTGAATTTCTAGTATTATGTTGGTATAAGTTTTGACTGTGTATGAAATACTTGCAGATACTACATTTTGCTGAGATTACTTGAATTCAAGACTGGATTGCATACAAGTAAAAGTAAATGATGCTTGGAATGGGGAGCAGTGTTCCATGTACTTAGATTGTGTAGAAAAAAAAATGTATCATATTAAATCAGTTATGTATCATTGTAGGTATCATATGATACAAGTGGGTATTATTGTGTGTTACTGAGAATAATCTCATTTTTGTGATAATTGAATTGAATTGATTGTTATTATTTTTTTAATCAGTAGGTATTATTGCAAATAAATATTATTTTTGTGAGATTTGAATTGAGTAGGTGGGTGTTATTTTTTTTTATTAGTGGTTATCAGTTAAAATTAATTTTGTGTATAAAAAAAAGTCAATTGCCAAAGCAAACAACACAAATCTACCTAAAAGCTGCTATGATGTAAAATAAACTAGAAAATATAAAACTGATAACTAAAAAAAATAAAAATGATACCTAAAAACTGCTACAATGTAAATTCAACTAGAAAATATAAAACTGATACCTTAAAAAATATAAAAATGATACCTTAAAACTACTTTAATATTTTAACAACAAAAGTAATACAGAAAATGTTCGAATCACAATTTGATTGTTTAAAATGAAATAAATTCGTTTGAGTAGCAAAACTGATGCATCAGTACAAGAACAAAAGTAAAATAACACCAAAACTGTAAACAGAACATCATAACACTATTAATACAATAAAACTGATACCTTAAAAAATATAAAAATGATACCTTAAAACTGCTGCGACGTTTTAAAGAAAAATTAATGCAGAAAATGTTTTCATCACAATTTGATTTTTTAATATGAAATAAGTTCGACTGTAATACATAGATAATGAAACAATACGACTAAAAAATAAATACAACATTAAAAACACATCAAACGAATATAAAACAGTGGTAAATAAACAAAAATGATACCTAGAAAAATATAAAAATGATACCCAACTTCTGAAAAGTTGAACATTAAAATTGAAGAACAAAAAAAACCATGAATCATCTTGCGAAATTAAAAAACCTAATCAACAGAAACGAACTTTAAATTATAATGATTATAGCAAAAAAAATCAATCGAGGTTGATTCTTCAGATCGATTTCGTGCCCTAGATTTTGCTGTTCGATTTATGTTTGAGGATCGATTGTAAGATAGTAGGCGGATTTGATTTGATTCGATTTCCAGTTGAGATGATTTCGTTAATTTTGATTTGTTGATTTCGTGGGAGAAGAAATCTGATAAGAGAGAAAGGACCGGAAGAAGAAATCAGAGAAGAAAGGGGCGACAGAAATTTTTGAGGTTATGTCCTTTTGGATAAAATTTTAAATGCGTGTCTTTATTGATAAAATATTAATACCGTTTGTCCTTGTAAGTAGTTTCCTGTATAATATAACATACAATTACACATATATGTGCCCAACAATCTCCCACTTGGGCAACATATGTTTCCTTATAACTGTACAAACTGTAAGCTCAAAATTTTGCTATTTGATAAAGGTAATCTTTAACAATCTCATTCTTTAACCATTATTTATATAGGATCATTGTGGTTTACGGCATATTAATCATGACTAAACTCATCAATGGTCACATACATATATATAGTTAAATGACATAGATCAATCATGAATACGTAGCATGAAAATCACATGTAATGTGAATCAAACACGTATATATTTCAATTGGTCCCCTTAAACTTAAGTAAGGTCAAAATCAAAATTGTAAGCAAAGTGAATGGCTGAATATTTTACATCTGGTTAGAAAACCGAATACATAAATGTTTCAAGCTAAATATAAAGCATATAAAGTAAAAATTCCTACTAAACTATGATATCCTTTAACAGTACAACACCCATATGAGCAGTGTGCTCATGAAAGACCTTGGGTGTTAAACCTTTTATGAGCGGATCCGCTATCATGAAGTTTGTTTCAGTATGCTCTATAGAAAATTTTCCACTCTGCACTCTTTCTTTCAGACAGTTATAAGTGACCTTGAATTGTACTGAATTGTGGTGGAAGAGATATAAACACTAAATGCACAAGCAAGTCATCCGAAAGCTCAAGCTTTAGTGCCTTCAATTTTGAAGCAAGGTGAGACATTTCCATAATGTACTCCCTTATGTTTTCCTTACCCTTGAACTTCATGGAAATAAGTTTCTTTGAAAAAGTACTTGTTTCCGCCTTATCGTTTTTTGCAAATCGTTTTTCGATCTCAACAAGGAAAGTTGTGGCATCGGTAATCTCTTTGGATACCGCACCCCTAAAAACCTCAAGTATGCCGCGTTTGACGATCATAAGACTCATGCGATTTGAACGGTCTCATTTCCCAGAAAATTCCCCTTTCCTCGGAGGTACTAGCATCTGTAAGAGAAACAGGTCGATCCATTCTTAATGCAAGGTCAAGATCCACGCTAACCAAGAACAATTAATATGTTCTTCTTCTAGTCCTTAAAGTTATTACCATTAAAGATCGATATTGAATTAAGGTTAGCAGATACAGTAACAACAACAGAATCCATACAAAACAATAAATTCAAATATTGGTTAATACCATCTCAAGATACCAAACATATCACTAATATCAAGTCTTTGGACAGTAATATTAACTGTAAGCAGTACTCTTGTCGTAGCAATCAAATGTTGACAATAAATTATGTCAAACAACATGATGTCTTTGGACTATCATATTGCTTACATAAAAATACTTTATAATTGTCACACATTTATCACCACAAGTACGCAAGAAGTTCGGCTAAATATTAATTAACCTTTGGGGTCGTTAATAAATGCATAAACTACATACACACAAATATTTTGATATTCAAATTAAATTAATCTACACAAAAGTGATCACTTTGATGATATTTTGTTTCAATTAATCCATTAAATTATAAAATTTGCACAGAAACCAATTTTGAATCTTTTTTATTTAATTAATTAAATGGTCTGTAATACATACTGACATAGTTTACACGGTTCCAGCCTTAAGCCATAAGTGTGGTTAACAAATTGTTTAGGTCTAAAATAGTTAATAACGATTTTATATAGAAAATAACAAACTAGCATGGTCAACCTTTTACTTAAGCAACTGAAATAATTTAACTTGAATCCATAGATCATGAAGTACATCAATTTAGTATTTAACACTTACTAGCCTTTGAAACATTAATAAAAAAACACATGCACATGACATCATCATCAAAGGTATCATGCAACAAAAAAAGTATTCTGCAAGCTTGAGTTCTTGGCCTTTGGTGCAAATTAACGTACAACTTCAAAAGAATTGTGACCATGCAGAATTTTAAGATCTTGCCACAAATTTTCCATACATTTCAATTCTTTAAGTATTCTAAATTTTATGAAAATACACTCTGATGAACACAAACTCTGGCATTGCACGCATTAGAAGGGTATATTTCTGATATATATACACTTTATTTACCTAAATTGTATTTTGAATACAAACTACTACAGTGGATCACCAAAATTTATACGAAAAACAATATATAGGGTGGTAATGACAGTTGTATCTAGACCTACTTTGTTTTTCATACTGGAACATGGACCAAAAAAATTACCATTCACCATGTTTATGACGTTTGGCAGAATCCAACAACTTGCAAAGATTCAAGTAACAAATTCCCAAGCAACAAAATTGAATAATCATAGGTTCTAGCGTATTATGCAATATGACGATTCATTGGAATTTTCTACTTTCTGCCTGACTAAATTATTTGAATAAAACCATAATGGCATATGCCGTAATCCAAAGCAGGGAAATCCAAACAATTCCAATGTATATGGCTTTATCGTAAATCCTCAAGTACTAATTTAGGGTTGCTCCGATACCAATTGTTGGAGAATTTTCAGTTCAGCACTAACCCTAATCAATTCAAGAGAAATCAAAACCATAAACAAACAGAAATTAGCGGAAGCATACCAGAATCCATAGAGTTATATTGAATAAGGGTTAGATCTTCCAAGAATACAGTATCATATTTTCTTCTAAATGGTTTCTCACCGACTGGGAAAAGAGAAAACAAGGTAGCGTATTGTTTCTCAAGGACCAAACCGTTTTTATTAACGGACAAAAAAATAGTTATGTAATATTTACAATTTGGCTCCTCATCAAAATGTAAATACCTCTTATTGTTTATACGTTTATAATATAACATACAATTACACATATGTGCCCACATATGATTTTTAATCAAACAATTGTGTATGGGAAGATGACTACCATTTCTCTAACTGCAATGTGCATTGCTTGGTGTAATCCAAGCGATTCCAATCGTCTACTCGAAGACATAAAACAAAGCCTCTTCATTCGGAAATTTCGCTGACACCAATCTACATGGCCTACTAGTATTTCATTAACCTAGGTTATACCGATAGCTTCAAAATTGCATACTCGAGTCACGTGAGGTCGTCATGTAACGTATTACAATTGAGTGAACTGAATATCTTTCAAATTTTTAACATCAGAATCATCACTTGTTGAACTTGGATAAACAATTCGATGTGCAAAAAGAAGTAGAGGAGAGTGGAGTTGTATGAGATGAAGAAGAAGAATGGAATGAGTTATATATGGGGTTAAATTATGGAGGCATCTGCGTCGAGCGTGCCCAACGTATCAGACATCTCTAGCGTGAATGACTTTCGAACAATAGTAAACTTAAACTGGACAGTTTAATAGGTCTCACACCCGATGCATCCGACGCGGACACCAACCTGAACTATCCAGCTTGAAAAAAGAACGCCACCTAGATTCTTATGTTTTATTTGTATGTATTCATAAAAATGAACTGGGTCGGGGCCTTGTCTGAATGGGAAATATTGAAAGAAAGAAAAACAAAAAGATCATATTAGTTTATGTAAATATTAAAATTACTCCATCCACGTTAACGTTAGATTTTAAACAACACCACATTTTGAAACTTTTGTACTTAAATTACTCTAGTTTATTATGGTTTTGTGTTTAGCAAAAATAGCAGAAAACAAATTGCTTTCCGTATGTAAACAATTATTAGCATTGCATGTTGTTGCTTATGCATAAATAAAGAATATTTCTTATTTGTCATTTTTCACAAATAGCAAGTCCTTAGGTGGCAATATTGGACATTATATAATGTGATTTATGTAAAGAAGGACAATCTTGATATACTAATTGTTCATTTTATTTGATCTGGTGCATTTACAGCAAAATAAAAAGGAAAGATTCCAAAATAATTATTTCATTAATTTGCACTATTTTTTATTTAAGGTACTTAGGGATAAGGACAAATTTTGATTAAAAAGATTAGTTTGGAGGATATTAAGTTTTATTTTAGGTTGAATAACAAATTATGAAAAATATTATATTGAAGAAACGCTAAATCAATTAGCATTATATCCAAATTTTACACTATGTCTAATTATAACTAACTTCTGTCTATGGACTGCTATCTTCCTCTTTTCTATTCTGAGCTATATACGGCAGATGCGATCGGACCAAAAGGCAAGCCCTTTGGTTTGATATCCTAGCTTTTGGAGTCCTAGGATTTGAGGCCTCCGTTGTTGTGGGAGACTACAACGTTGTTTCGAGCCAAGCTAAGAACATGGAGGCTCTTTCATTAACCGCACTGCGGTAGGGGATTTCAACACCTTCATCCTTGAGTTTAGGTTTTCGGAAGTACCCTTTGTTGGCTCCGCTTTTACTTGGTGTAATAACCAAGAAGGGAAAAGTTGTATCCTTTCTCGCCTGGATCGAGTGTTCGACTCAAAGTGTTGGTTTACCCTCCCTTACTCCTTCTCGTGTCTCATCTTCACAGCACCAACTCTAACCATGCACCCATGGTTCTAAGGTGACCCCCCTTTCTTCTTCGGTCCCTTCTTCCTTTTGGTTTCGGTCCATGTGGTGGTCCCACCACTCCTTCCATCAGACCATGCAGGATTCTTGGTCCTCTCCGGTGGCTGGCTCCCCTTGTGCCATCTTCTCATCTAAGATTAGACGGCTCAAGTCTTCTCTCAAGGCTTGGAATGTGAAGATTTTCAAGAATATCTTTGATCGGGTCGGCAGGGTTGAAGTAATTCTCATTCTAGCAGAGTCATATTTTGATGATGATCCGTTCGCCGCTAATAAGGAAGCTTATGCCCTTGCCTAATTCACCTTTTCTTTTGAGCTTCGAGTTGAGAACGACTTTCTTCGCCAGAAATCTAGGATCAAGTTGTTAGTTGAAGGAGCCATGAACTCTAGGTTTTTTTCCTCCATTAGAAAAAAGAATAACCTTCTTTCCATTCATCAGATTCGTCTCTCGGATCTCTCTTTGGCCTCCACTGCGGTGGAAGTTAAAGAGGTTATTCTCTCCTACTTTCAAGGCTTTCTTAGTCATCCTTCTATGGCCTCCACTGTGGTGTGTATTCAAATTTATGTTTTAATTTTACCCTCAAGATATGTGCAGTTAAATCGCTAACTAGATTCAATGTAGCGAATATGCCAAAAGTCACATCTGAGATGAATCGAAAAAGTAGCGGAAATATAGCGGATGACTGTAAAATTGCATATAAAATTGGTTCATAATGTTTCTACAAATATATAAACAAATAGTTAAATAAAAAGATAAAGTTCGATTTGATTATAATTATGCATACTTAATTTTAAATAAAAACATGTGCAGTTTATGTAAGTAAGCACCGACTTTACCTAACTTAATTAATTTTTTACAGAATGCTAAAGTATTTTTGTTTCTAAAAATATGTTTAATAATTCAATTAAAAAAACATTTCATACTTTTTATAATAAATTAATATCAATTTTCAATTCATTTCTTTTAAAGTAGATATAGCGAGAATAAGGAATATAGCGGAAATAATGGAATATAGCGGGAATGACGGAAATATCAGAAATAGTGGAATATAAAGTAAAAAGGCTATACAAAAGGCAGTCTGGCAAAATCATAACGGTAAAAATCCATTACATGATTTGAGTATATAAGCACATCCAGGTGGGATTGGTTTAGGTGGGCTTGCATATACATGTACACACACATCAGTTCATACACATGTATTTATGTGTATATGTGTATTAGTTCCCAAAAATTTAATATTTAGGAGGTGTATGTGTATTTATGTGTGTATTTAGGAGGTGCACTGTCAAAGGTGATACAGCCATACAGAATCGTTCAATGTAAATCAGTGAAAAATAATAATTATTTTAAACATTAATCGAATTTTCCTAGTGCGGATGCTTTAGTGAGCAAAAGCAGAATGTTTTTTGAAATTTGGAAGGAGCTGCAAAAGGCTGGAAAATGAGTAATTAATTTAGGATTAACAGTTAAAATGAGTATAAATTTCAGCTACAACGCATCCAAAGCAGCAAATGTTGCTTCAAATGCTGCTTCTTTTTATCAAGGGAGTACATCATTTGTTAACATTCAAAGACTCGGGTACCTAATCCTCTGTCCCCAAAGTTGACTGTCTTCGTATATCCAATCAATAAGATTCCTTGATTTTTATCTTTCTGCAATTAAGTCTAAGAATAAAAGAGGGTTTAATTGCAAAAAGGTGGAATTCAGGGGGTGTTGATTGGTTGGGTATAGGGGGACAGAGAATTTTGGGGACAGGTGATTTTATTTGGATACCAGCGGCTTACTTTCACATGCAATAAATCTGTGTATTTAGGAGGTGTGGATAATAAATATTACATTCATGGTTGTAGTCAAGAATGAAATTGTACCTACTAATTATGATTTTCTTCCATCTTGCATGAATCATGAATGTGATAAAGATTTACTTATGACCTGCTGAATAATTTCAAAACACAATTTATTGATACAACTCACAATACAATATCCATGTCATTAGAAATGAATTCAACGATTTAATTTTAGAATTAATGAGCTTTTATATCATATCAAACTATTTCCATCTGCAGATAGGAGTATGAGCTAGCTCCATTGGATCTATTATGTTGTCACTAAAGCAATTATTATGTCTAGTCACACCAGGTTTTTAGTACTAAATAGTGGAGACCTTTGAGATATTCTTATTTTTCCAGATTTAATACACCGTCGCTTCTTCTTACAGTGAGTCTGACTAAAGTGCAAAGTTCAAATATAATATTTCTACACTCATATCTAATTATTGGGTTGCTCGTCTTTAAACCCAATGCTTTTCACTGGGAATTCATCTAGAGTTTGAAGAGGTATGAAGCATGGTTGTGTTTCGGATACTGAATAATTCTTCACATAATCATGTCCATGGGATGCAGTTTTTGATTGCTATGAGCCACTTATTTCTGACTTGGAGAATGAATTCATGCCTTGTCTTTCATCTTGAATATAAACCTATAGTCAAAGTACCAAAATACGTCAAATACTGCAGCACATTACTTCATAATGCAAGTGTAGTATATCCGCTTATTGCTTTCCAGTGTGGGCAAAATGTCATGTTGAAACATGCTTAAATGGATAAGTTAAATATGAAGGTAAATAGTACGTAGTAGTTTATAAAGTTTCTAAGATGATCAATTGCATGAAAATGATTAAAAGAATGACCTGTTCACTGAACCCAATTGGTTCAGTTATATTGTGATATAGACTGTTGAATAAACTAAATTCCTGAGTTTTATTAATATTCTAGAAGTTGCATTTAATGTGTGAGAATAAATTCATGTAACTAAAAAAGATGTACCTATTCATGTATGATGGTTTGTATTCTCCTATTATAAAAGGAGAAGTCTGTAATGGTATTTAGAGATGAGATGAGAGAGAAAAAAGCAAAAAAATCAGAAATAAAAATTGCTTTGTTCCTTGTTCTGCCAGTATTCTATATACTGAAATCTTTATACAAAAACAAACACACACACACACACACCAACAAAGTGGTATCGAAGCTAATACCTATCAAGAATGAATAACTCTCTTTCTATTCCAAAACTTACCAAAGAAAACTATGGGCACCGGTGTATTCGTATGAAAGCTTTACTCGGCTCACAAAAGGCATGAGAAATTGTAGATAAGGGTTACGATGAACCAGAGAATGAAGGAGCATTGAATCAGGCTCAGAAAAATGCTCTAGTGAAGGCTCGGAAACAAGATCAACTAGCTTTGTCTATTATACACATGGGTTTAGATGAAGCCATGTTTGAAAAGGTTGCATCTACAGAAAGAGCAAAGGAAGCATGGGAGATTCTCCAGAATAATTTCAAAGGCGTTGACAAAGTAAAAAATGTACGATTACAAACTTTACGAGGAAAATCTGAATCATTACAAATGAAAGAGACAGAGTAAATCCTAGATTATTTCACGAGGGTTTCCTCTGTTGTAAATCAAATGAAGAATTATGGAGAAACAATTGAAGATTCTTGTGTTAATGAAAAAATATTAAGGTCATTGAATACAAAATTACAACTTATTGGCATCTCCATTGAGGAATCAAATGATATGGAGACCATGACCGTGGATCAACTTATGGGATCACTGCAAGCATATTCAGAAAGATTGTTAAAGAAGGAAGAGACGGAGTCTCAAGTGCTAAAAACCAATGTTTCTATTGAAGACAAAGATAAGGTGTTGTACACACAATACAGTAGAGGAAGAGGACGTGGATGTGCAAATCAAAATTTCAGCCGAGGCAGAGGACGTGGTCATGTAAGCAACAGACCTGAAGATAAGATGCAGACAAATCAACAAAACCGGCGTGGACAAGGACGTGGCCATGACATAGGTGGAAGATCAAATCCTGCAGAGGTAATAGATCAAATGATTGTTATAATTGTGGAAAATTTGGACACTTTGCCAAAGATTGCTGGTTTAACAAGAATGTTAAGGAAAAGACAAATTTAGCCGAAACGGAGGAGAAACAAGATAATGGTGTTCTGCTGATGGCATAAAGATGTGAATTCCAGAAGATGATATTGTTTGGTATCTCGATAACGGAGCCAGCAGCCATATGTCTGGGCTCAAACATCTCTTTACTAATTTGAAGGAAGTAGATTCTGGTTTTGTGTCTTTTGGAGATGCATCAAAGATTGAAGTCAAAGGCAAGGGTGAAATTTGTTTTTCTAGAAAGGATGGCAGACAAGAAAAAATTGAAGATGTTTATTATGTTCCGGACATGAAGAACAATATTCTTAGCCTGGGGACAACTACTTGAAAAAGGGTGCTCAGTTTTCATGGAAGGCAAAGTCATGATTTTGAAGGACAAAAATGGCAGGACAATAGCACACATAGAGATGTCTCAAAACCGGATGTTCAAACTAAACTTAAGAAATATACAGGAGACATGTTTGCAAGTAAAGTCAGAGGACAAAGCAACTTTATGGCACAAGCGATTTGGACATCTACACTATGGTGGTTTGAAGGAGATGGCAAATAAAGGAATGGTTCATGGAATGCCAAACATGGATTATACAGGAAGCTTTTGTGAAGAATGTGTATTGGGAAAACAAACAAGGAACTCGTTCCAGAAGAAGGCGATGTATCATGCTGCAAAGCCTCTCGAGTTGGTGCATACGGACATATGTGGTCCTTTCACACCTAAGTCATACAGTTCCAAGAGGTACTTCATTACTTTCATTGATGATTATTCTCGAAGGACGACATGGGTCTATTTTTTAAATGAAAAAATCTGAGGCATTGAAAGTATTTAAGAAATTCAAAGTGTTGGTAGAAAGGAAGGCTGGAATGCATATTAAGGCATTGCGTTCAGATAGTGGCGGAGAATATACATCAAATGCTTTCGCAGAATATTGTGAAGAACATGGAATTAGAAGATTCTTTACAGCTCCATATTCACCACAGCAGAATGGCGTGGCTGAAAGAAAAAATCGGACTATTTTAGACATGGTTCGATCGATGTTAAAGAGCAAGGAACTACCAAAAGAACTCTGGGCAGAAGCAGTTCAGTGTGCTGTTTACATTCAGAACCGATGTCCACATTCAAATTTGGGTGAAAAAACACCTCAGGAGTTATGGAGTGGAAGAAAGCCTACTGTATCGCACTTGAAAGTCTTTGGGAGTATGGCATACTCACACATACCAGATCAAAGAAAAACAAAGTTGGGGGATAAAAGCAAGAAGTATATTTTTATTGGATATGATGAAAAAACAAAAGCTTAAAAACTTCTTGACCCTGTCACTATGAAGCTGGATGTAAGTCGAGATGTACAAGTACAGGAGGATCATACATGGAACTGGAGCAAAGAACCAAAATATGAATCAAAGAAAAGTGTTTTTCCAATTTCTAAAATCTCACCAATAAACTCTGATGCACAAGAAGATAAAGATATAGATGAGGATAAGCCTCAAAATCCTAGAATGAGAAGTTTGCAAGACATATATCAAACAATAGGTGAGGTGCACCTGGTGTGTTTGGTGGCAGATGCAGAAAATGTTAATTTTGAAGAAGCAATAAAAGAACAGAAGTGGAAAGCTGCAACGGATGAGGAAATTAGGGCAATTGAAAAGAACAAAACTTGGGAACTAGTAGAACTTCCAGAAGGTTGTAAGCCCATCGATGTTAAATGGGTTTATAAAAAGAAGGTGATTGCTCAAGGAGAAATAGAAAGATATATGGCGCGGTAAGTTGCAAAGGGCTACCGACAAAAGGCTGGAATAGACTATGATGAAGTTTTCGCGTCCGTGGCCAGAATGGAGACAATAAGGCTTCTAATTTCTCAAGCCGCTCAATATAAGTGGCCCATTTATCAGATGGACGTGAAATCTACATTTTTGAATGGCATGCTCGAAGAGGAAGTGTACGTGAGTCTGCCACCTGGATATGTAAAAGCAGGACATGAAAGAATGGTGTTAAAGTTGTATAAGCCGTTGTACGGTTTGAAACAGGCGCCTCGAGCATGGAACACCCGGATAGACACCTATTTCAAGAAGAACAGATTCATACAATGTCCATATGAACCTGCTTTGTATATCAAAGAAAGGCAAGGTAATTTATTACTTGTTGCACTTTATGTTGATGATCTTATTTTTATGGGAAACAATGAAGATATGATTAAAGATTTTAAGAAGGAGATGACCAAAGTATTCGAGATGACAGACTTGGGCTTAATGAAATATTTTCTTGGTATTGAAGTGAAGCAAGATAAGTCAGGCATTTTTATATCCCAAGAAGCATATGCCAACGGTATTTTGAAGAAATTCAGAATGGAGCACTGTAATCCAGTAGCAACACCCATGGAACTAGGAAAAAAACTTTCAAAATTTGAGGGAGGAGCTTCAGTGGATACAAATTTATATTAAAGTCTGGTTGGAAGCTTGAGATATCTTACATGCATAAGACCTGACATTGAATATAGTGTTGGAATAGTAAGCAGATATATGGAGAATCCAAAAGTGTCACATTGGAAAGCAATCAAAAGGGTTCTAAGATATATTCAAGGAACAAAGTCACTGGGATTGTTTTATTCTAAAACAGCAGACTACAACTTGGTGGGATATTCTGATAGTGATTGGTGTGGAGACGTGGATGATCGTAAAAGCACGTTTGGATACTTGTTCTTTATGGGAGATATAGCTTTTACATGGTACTCCAAGAAACAGCCTATAGTTTCGTTGTCAACTTGTGAGGTAGAATATGTGTCAGCCTCTTACTGTGTTTGTCATGCTATATGGCTAAGAAGGTTACTTGGAGAATTGAGGATCCCACAGCAAAGACCAACTGAAATTAGAATTGACAACAAATCTGCAATTGAGCTTGCCAAGAATCCAGTACATCACGAAAGGAGAAAATACATTGATGTTCGATTCCATTTTATTCGGGAACATGAAAAAGAAAAGAATGCACATTTACGTCATGTTGTTAGTCGTGACCAGATAGCTGATGTGCTCACTAAACCATTACCAGAACTCTGTTTGATACTTACAAAAGGCTGATGGGAATGAAAGATCGAAAAGAGTTAGTTTAAGGGAGGAATATGTTGAATAAACTAAACTCTTGAGTTTTAGTAATATTCTAGAAGTTGCATTTAATATGTGAGAATAAATTCATGGAACTAAAAAAGATGGACCTATTCATGTATGATAGTTTGTTTTCTCCTATTATAAAAGGAGAAGTTTGTAATGGTATTTAGAGATGAGATGAGAGAAAAAGAGCAAAAAAATCAAAAATAAAAATTGCTCTGTTCCTTGTTCTGCCAGTATTCTATATACTGAAATCTTTATACAAAAACACACACACACCCCCAACATAGACTATGCTGAAAAGTTTCATCGAAACAGTCAAGATGACTGTAGTAATTGTGAAACAACTGATGCTGTAGCATGTTCCTAAGCTTTTGCCTTTGCCTTGCTTTGTGGTTCTGAAACTAGTAGAAGATGTTTATGTCTTCGATCTTTCCAAAGGAAGACAAATATGTAGTTATTTGCTGTATTTGTGACGCATTTGGAGTTATAAATCCACTTCTATACAACACATCAAGCATCATGCCTCTTAAAGGTGCAACTATTGCCAATCAAGTAAACATTAAAGTAGTGTAATTTACATTCCTTCTCTCAGGTAGGAGAAGCAACATGTCTGGCGCTTTCAAGGCTAAATCCATTACCTTTCTACAATGATAATTCCTTGTTTTCTCAAGTTATAGATCTTAAACTTACTCCTAAAGGTGCAGCTGTTGCAAATTCTTTAGCGACAAACCTGTGATACAACTAACATGGTAAAATAACTTCTATACGATCCATGACTCCTAGTAAGCATGGCAGCTTCCGTAAAATCTACAGTGGGTTTACTATATTTATATATTTTGTTACTATACATACAAACACGTTCATGCACTCTCCCTCCCTACCTTATATATGTGTTTGTATCTATGTATGTAAAGATAAAGCTAAAGAACCAAATGATAATTGATTTATATACTTTACACAAACTAATAAGAAAAAAAGAATACTAAAACTATGTCAAGAACGGTGAGAATAGAGTGATATTTTTTTACCTTTTATAAAAGTAGTAGTGGAAAACCATTATATGATCATATATAAAATTTGCCATTTTGATTGTGGAAGATATAACCAAAGGGCTTGAAATGATGGTATATATATATAGCATATAGTATTAAGATTTAAAATCTGAAATCATGTTATTATATTGATTTAGAATCATGAATTAATATTTCTTGCATCTCGTACAGTTTCATCTTTGGTAACATTCCATGAAGCCATATTTCACTTTTTCATTCTAGGAATATCAAACAACAAATTTAACTCTGCTGTCTTTATCCTTAAACGGTAAATAGTATTTCTTCTGGTATAAGTACATAAGTGAAGTTGGATTTTGTAACGACCCGCATTTTACGTACCGGATGATCGTAAAAAAAATCCATGAGGGTCCGGTCATTCTCATATTTTTATATAATGGTTATGGGGATGTGAGACATGTGTGTACTTTTTATCAATTTTATTTGTGACCATTTTGCCTTTATTAGTTTTGTACATGGCTTAACTTTTGGCTGGGATCGAATCAAATGCTGAGATTGATTTCATTGGAAAGGAAATTATATTTCCAATTCTGTAGAGTGGTCACATTAAAGTTGTTAAGCAGTTTGGGAAGAATCGCTATTTTAGTGCTACACATTTTATGAACAAGTTAATTAGTCATTAGTGGGCAGATTTTGGAGGCCCACTAAGGCTTGAGCCGTTGGCTATAAATAGAGAGTAGAGGCATGGAAAATAGTTTAATTTCTTCATTTCTCTCATTTGGCTGAGCTCATGATCCTCATTGCTTAATCAAATGCTTCTCTACTCCATTAAAATCATAGATCTACATTATAAGATTGAAGATCAACATCGGAGAAAGGTAGATCGCATCAAAGTGATTGATTTGAACGTCGTTCTTCATTGTTCATCGATGTCCGGATTTGTATATCATCGTTTTCAAGCTAATTTATGGTTTTGATGAGTGATAAGAATCTCTTATACGAATTTAATCAAGTATATGGGTTATTTGATCTCATTTTCATCATCTCAAGTTGTTTTCATCTAGATCTACATCATAGTATGTATATTTTCATTCGAATCCCCATAGGATCTAGCCTAGCAACTTAAATTGGTAAATTTCATTTGTTAATTCTATGTTTATTCAAGTTAGATCCATTTATTGGTTTGTTCAATTGTTTAGTCATGATCGATGGATTCTATATACTGTGTGATGATAATCGTTGTTTAATGTTGTTGATTGTTGCTTGAATTTGTTGTCATTTTGTTGATTGAAATCAAGTCGGTTTTGGTGGAGTTTGGCAAAGTTTTTGATGTATCAGAAACGATGGATCGGGCATAGTCAAGAAGGTATGGATCGGGTGAGTTTTGGCGTGGATCGGTTGTGTTTTGATATGGATCAGATGGTTTCTGGACATGACAACGTTTGGTAAACACTGTAGAAAGTATGGACCGGAAATACTATGGACTAGAAAGGTGATGGATACGGTGGTTTCTAGACCGGACAACGATTTACAAACGCTGTAAAAGTTATGGACCAGAATGCTATGGACAGGAATGTTATGGACCAGAAAGGTGATGGACCGGAAAGCATATTAATGGATCGGACAACGTTTCTGAAACACTGTGAATGATGGATCCAAAATGCTATGGATCAGAAGGCATATTGATGGATCAGAAGTATTGACAGCATTTCTAATGCACTGTGGAAAGCAAAGAGAAACGTTGTACTTTGAGATTGAGCCAATGGATCTGGAACGATCCTGCGGATATGATAGTATTTCCGAAACACTACAAAATGCTGAATGAAACGCTGTAAAAGGCTGAAACGCTGTGAAATAGAATATCAACCAAATGAAGTATGTTTTTGGATAGCTGATGGTTATGGCTTTGACGTGAATTCAAGGAGGAATGTTCGAGGTGTTGTGAAGTGTTCGTTGATCGTCGTAACGCAACAAATGTGAAGACGACTTAAGATGATTTGAGTTCATGGATAATGGCTGCTCATGATGATTTTAGCTTATAAACGATCATCGATGATGACGACAAGAGATATTAAAGGTCGATGAATTATCGTTGTCGGAGATTCTAGTGGGCTCAAAGCAAGGGTATAATAGGGATGCCTAAAAGACTAGATGATTAGTCGAGTACCCTGGGTATCGATGAAAGGCCTACATACATACCATGGAAAGGCGTATGGAGTTTTGCTAGAACCGAGGTTACCATTAGCCCTTGACGAACGACATGATATTGAGTCAGTCATATGATTAATGATGGTTTCAAAGTAGGATAGGCGGCGATAGCCGGAGCCATGGATATTGATAGCTTTTCTTTTATCATCTTGTGTGGATTGTTCGACATCGAAGGAGACACCTCTTGTGGGCTTGTCTGATGTTGTTAGGCCTTCAGGGCTTGTTCTTGGGGGATATTAATCTCGATTAGGATGGTCTACACTGGATAATTAATTGTTATGTCGGTTATGTTTTCTCTCTGGTTGTTTGTAAAAGCTATCACTGTCAGATGTGGGGAAGATGATTTGGGTTCTTCTTTGTTGTTGAGTTGGTAGATTAGTTGATTGATCTACCAATTTCTCATATACTTTATTAATGATTTTAGATAGTTGTTTTATCACTATTAAGATTGTTGCCTGACTCAAGGTTTTATATTTCCTCTTATTACCTTGGGTTGTTCATCCTGTTGTGGATGGGCAAACTGAGTAGCAGGTCACAGGTAGTAGATCTTAGTGGACGATGCTAATGGAAAATTTGGTATGAATTCATGACTTATAGTTTAAATTGCAACCAAATTAAAACACGATTTCATGTATTAACTTGTAAATCGAGAATTATACCTCTCTGAAGCTCCATTCTTCTTCATGCAATCGATTTTTGATTCGAATCTAAGCCCCCAAAGCATCGAGCCTCCATAGAAGTCCACGAACACTTGTTCTCGAAGATGTCAAACATAATTGGGAAGAAGGACGGAAGGTGCTAGCCAATTTGGGTATTTAGGATTTTTCCTGATTTGCAATTTTCGGTTTTAGGTTTTTAAAACATGAATGAATTAAAATGAAAACAATCGACCTCCATTATTATGTGGTAGCCCGAAAATTCTCAAATAAGGTTAGACCATAAAACCCTTTTACCAATTCAAAGCCAAAGAAAAGTCAATACTTGATCCCCTTTTGTTGTGAGTGGTTCTCATTCTTTTCAAGCGTTCTTATGTGTGACCCTATAGGTTATTACTTTTATGTAATGATGGTCGTAACAAACCCCTCTTCCTTCCAGCATAGGGCGCACGCATATGAGTTGGCACACACACCCTTGTAACAAAAGGAATCCCTTATGTTACGTGTCTACCAACTCATTTGTACTGTAATCCTTCAATCTATTCCGTGATGCGGGAATATGCATCTGAACCATCATTCCTCCTTAACAACAAATGAGGCAATCCTAGCAATCTCCCCATTGACTCGCATCCTACGAGTATCTTTTGAGAGCACTGCCTTGCCTACATGGCCCAGTCTGTGACCTTCGGCTCTGATACCACTGTTATGTAACGACGGTCGGAACAAAACCCCTGTCCTTTCTACGTAGGGCGCATGCATTTGAGTTGGTGCACACACATACTTGTAACAAAATAAATCCCTTATGTTACATGTCTTCCAACTCATATTTGTACTATAATCCTTTAATTTATTCCGTGATGTGGGACAATGCATCTAAACCATTATTCCTCCTTAACCACATGCAAGGCAATCTAAACAATTACAATGTTGGCAATGATTTTAAATCGTATTTTAAATCATAAACAGAGATTGGCATCTAGCAATAAGTCATTGCTACCTAAGTTATAATAAAATTAATGATTTGTTACAACCTTTCGGTGACCAGTATATCAATGTAATATAATCCTTTTAACCATTATATCCAGGATTAAACTCGAGGCATGGAATTTAATCCTTTTGTCTTGATCGATGAGTAAACTGTCTAAAACAAACCAATATTAGAGTAGGCCATGAATTTCACAATCTCACTCAATTAAGAGTCCCATGGATATCACTACAAATATATTATAAGGTTAAATTCCGTCTAGATCATTCATAATTTTTATTCGAATCGAGATGTATCCAATAGTCACTATTATCATATACTTTTTCACAAGTAACTTTAGATGATATCAAAACACAAATATCCTCGAATAAAATTTTAATGATTTCCGGTCTGAGGACCATTACATCACTGTCACTATGAGAATTACTTATGATATGTTTAATTATATTCCACGTAGTTTTTCTCATGGTGGGTCAGCCCAATACGCTATTCTCCAATATGTATTTATGCCTTGACATTAATATCATGTATATTAATGATCAATGAGATGTTATCATCAGTCAATCAACACGATAGTCTCAATGTTTTATTGTTGTCCTATATATATAATAAAACTTGACTAGGGACATTTAAGAATTATAATACTTAACATATTATATAATCTCAAGTTCAAGTTTTACTCGAACTATATAATTTCGTATTATTATTCTAAGGAATTCTATTAAGGAATTCTATTATGTTAATATTTATATTACACAGTAAATATAACATAACAGGATATTTTTATTCCAAATAACATCAATAATGTTATTAATCACATCTAATGGATTGCCTCTATGGCATAAACTCTAACAATCTTCCATTTGCACTAGAGTCAATCATTCATGTATCGTTTACTCATGAATAAGTTTGACTATTAAACTTCTGCTACGACAGGGTTTAATTCAGTAGGTCTGCAACATTACAAGATTTGCAATTAGGTAGATATGTTTATTTCCTCTGTGAACAACTTCACATAAGAATTATATTTCTTAAATATATGTTTAGACTGATAATGAGTTTTAGGTTTTTAGGCCTAAGCAATAGCCATATTGTTATCGCAATGTAAATCATTGGATCAACAATGATTAAGTTCAATTATGAACTTCTTAATCCAAACCTTTAATACTTTTAATACATAATTATAGATCTTACTATATACACCAAGATGTAAATGTGTCTATGTATATAATGTATATATCATTTGTATACATATAAATAGGTAATTTTGTACCTATTGCATTTAAATATATATATATATATATATATATAAAAGTATATACATAAGTCACACTAGACAAAGTGCATATATATATACATTCATATTTGCAGCATCAATTTTAAGATGACTTTGATATGTTTTAGTATCATGATACAATAACTAATACAAGTAGCATAAACCCGAAAACAGGAAATCATATTTCTTGTAATTTTTGAAATCACATATATATTGTATACTTATCATCATAAGTATACATCAAGTTTTATAAAAGTCCATATTATGTTTTTCATAACAGGCCAGTTTCATATATGTCAATGCATTTATGTTATTTATATATTCATAAAACATATCATATATGTATTTGAAAGAGTTGATAAATCATAATATATTTGTTATGATTTTAAAATGTTCTGTTCAATATCTATTTAACGTAAATGTGAATACCATAGGACTTATCTATGAAATCTAAGCACAAAATTCTTGAACACATAGGGTGGTCTCATTTAACTGAAATTAAAATAAAGTCAAGCTTTCTGATTTTATAAGTAAAACAGAAGATATATCTTAATAAGGATTAATTTCATCAAATCAAATATTATTTAAACTAAAACCTAAGAGACCAAACATTTAAAATAGGTCTTTAATCAAATTAAAAAAATATGCATAACCGAGTCAAAAAACATTTGCACTCAAGTTAATCAAACACTTTGATTATGAAATTAATAGTATCCACTGATCTACATCAGAAACATTTTATACAAATAAAAAATGTAATACATATCAATTTGCCATCACTCAAACTTTGATGATCGTTCCTCCAATGACTGTTCATCAAAGTATAAACTTAATAGTTAAGAGTAAATATAATATACTTTTCATGAGTATACAATGTTTATGCTGACAAGTACAAATCCAGTCATTTGTCTAGTTTATTTAAGTTGATTAAATAATGTTATGCATCCAAAAAGACCCGGTCAAGTTTATTATTTCTTAATTTACATGTATACTGGTTTGATTTATGCTGATAAAACCACTAAGTCATCAATGTTGAATTTCAATATTATGACTTACTGTCTAACAGAATTTTAATCATATCTAAAAATACGTATACACTCACAAATATATATATACTATATATATAATATATAGAATCAACAATTGATCAACCTTTTCAAATTAAACAAGCAATAAAATTATTTTATGAAATTAGCACCCATAATAACTGGTCATTTTGATCAATCAAAACTGTTTTGATCTATCAATAGGATTCCATGATAAATAAACAGGGTAATGACTATTTGAAATTTTAGTTAAAATCAGAATTAATTATCAATAAATCCAGTTCAAAGTTTTAAATCAAATATAAAACTTTGTTTACATTAAAGAACTTTTAAAAGCTTGTATCAAATATAGTTTTTAACTCACAATAAAACAATTTCATGTCCTAAATCAAATTTATCAAGATTACTTGAATCCATGTTTTTGATAATTTTGATTAATCTTGAAAAACTACGATTTCAAAGACTTTAATACTCATGAATTATTAAGTTTATAAGATTATTAAATCAATATTGGCCAAGAAACATTAAGATCTTATATGATGAAACAATTTCACCTTAAGTAGTATCTCTATTACTAATTGGGTTTTGATTTGAAGTCATCAAACAAAACCCTAATTATCTCAACCTACAAATTACATGAACTCTAGCTCCGATACCATTGATGGAAAATTTGGTACGAATTCATGACTTATAGTTTAAATTGCAACCAAATTAAAACACGATTTCATGTATTAACTTGTAAATCGAGAATTATACCTCTCTAAAGCTTCATTCTTCTTCACGCAATCAATTTGGGTCTTGGTTGATTTGAATCTGAGCCCCCAAAGCAACGAGCCTCCAAAGAAATCTACGAACACTTATTCTTGAAGATGTCGAACATAATCGGGAAGAAGGACGGAAGGTGCTAGCCAATTTATGGTATTTAGGGTTTTTCCAAATTTGTAATTTTCGATTTTAGGATTTTAAAAATGAATGAATTAAAATGAAAACCGCCGGCCTCCATTTTATTATGTGGTAACCCGAAAATTCTCAAATAAGGTTAGACGATAAAACCCTCTTACCAATTCAAAACCAAAGAAAAGTCAATATTTGATCCCTTTTTGTTGTGAACAGTTCTCATCCTTTTCAAGCGTTCTTATGTGTGACCCTATAGGCTATTACAATGTTGGCAATGATTTAAAATCATGTTTAAAATCATAAACAAAGATTGGCATCTAGTAATACGTCACTACTACACAAGTTATAATAAAATTATCGATTTGTTACAACCTTTCGGTGACCAGTGTATCAATGTAATATAATCCATTTAACCATTATATCCAGGATTAAACTCGAGGCATGTAACGTATCACCCTCTTTATAATTTAATCCTTTTATCTTGATTGATGAGTAGACTATTTAAAACAATTCAATATTTGAGCACGACCCTGCGTTTTACTGTCTCACTCAATCAAGAGGCCCATGGATATCACTACAAATATATTGTAGGGTTAAATTTTGTCTAGATCATTCATAATTTTAATTCGAATCGAGATATATCCCATAATCACCGTTATCGTGTACTTTATCACAAGTAACTTTAGATGATATCAAAACACATATATCCTCGAATAAAATTATAAAGATTTCAGGTCTGAGGACCATTACATCATTGTCACTATGAGAATAACTTATGATACATTTAATTATATTCCACGTAGTTTTTCCATGGTGGGTCAGCCCAATACACTATTCTCCAATACGTATTTATGTCTTGACATAAATATCACGTACATTAATGACCGATGAGATGTGATCATCAGTCAATCAACATACTAGTCTCAATGTTTTATTGTTGTCCTATATATACAATAAAACTTGACTAGGGACATTTAAGAATTATAATACTAAATATATTATATAGTATTATTAGTCTGCTCTATCATATCGTCCGTCTGATGTTGTATCATTCGTAGTGTGTACTTATCTTGTAGTTTTTTTTAATAAATATGGTTGGGCCATTCAATCCCGCTTGCTATGCAAAAAAAACATATTATATAATCTCAAGTTCAAGACTTACTCGAACTGTATAATTCCGTATTATTATTCTTAGAACTTCCATTATGTTAATATTTATATTACACAGTAAATACAACATAACAGAATAGTTTTATTCCAAATAACATCAACAATGTTATTAATCCCATCTAATGGATTGCCTCTAGGGCATAAACTCTAACAGATGTTGCAGATCGATGACGAGCAGGAGGCTTACGTATCAGTTTTCTACTATACATATTTTCCTATTTTCCATTGTTTGGTGTATTCTCTGAGTGACTGGTAGTGAGGCATTTTGTACAGACTCTTATGGTATTCCAGTGTTGTGTGGTTAGTTCATGATGATATGAAAAGTTTAAGATTCTACTCAATTCTGTTTCACTATTAATGCTTGTTATATATGTTCTATTATAATTTATCTCCGCGCTGTGAGTTATACAATAGGTTCTGCTTGTGTTTATCTTACTTTGATGATCGCTCATAGCTTCCTGGCATACTTTAAGAGTTGTATTCCTCTTATTAAGTGCAAGAGTTATGGGAGGTTGTCACATTTGGTATTAGATTTCTAGCTATCGATTTTAGCAAAAGTTCAAGGACGCAATAACGTATGTGAGATGTATTTATAGATTTCTGATGAATGAATACTATATATTAGCATATAGTATAATAATGCTTGAACTCTGTTGCAGTTTTCTCGGATGTGGACTGATCATTGTATTTTACAGATTTAGAATGAGTCATCGAACATTCAGACACACTGCTAGGGAGGAGACTATTCCTAGAGGGGGTGATGGCAGCATACCAAATTACCCAACTATGTTTAAGCCTATGATGGCATCGATTATGAAGAGGGTACCAGCTCTAGGAGCAGCCGTAGTAGACGTTTAGGTTCAGGTGCATGTGCCGAGAGCTGTGGACTTCGCAAAGCTATGTAAGGATCTCACTTCTCTAGGAGGGAAGCCGTTAAGGGGACAAAGCCGATTGTAGAGATTCAAGGGTAGCTTGATACTTGCATTCAGATTTTTGGAGACTTGGGCATCGATGATGGGACTAAGAGGAAGCCTGCATCGAGACAGCTACAGGGAAGAGCAATGGACTGGTGGAAATCAGTCACTCTAAAGACCCCAGAAGATGAGATTTCGTGGGATCAATTCCAAGTCATGTTCGAGACAAAGTTCATTTCTACTGTTCAGAATTCTATTATGTTCAAGAAGTTCGTTGAGCTGAACCATAATGGTTGTCCTTTGTTGGTGTATGTTTCGGATTTTGAAGTCTTGTACAAGTTTTGCCCGTTCATATGTTGAGACCCCTTACCAGAACAACATGAAGTTTGTTATGGGCTTGGACAAGTATCTTGGGAATCAACTAGTCGATCATCTAGATGACACCTATGAGAAGATCGTGGAGAAAGCTCTGAGGCATGAAAGTTTGTTCCCTAAGGAAGAGACTGTTGTTGCAGCTAAGGAAGACTAGGAACCACAACAGGGTTGTAATAATAAGAAAAGAAAGCGACAACAGCAAAAAGGAAAAGATTATCAGAAGAAGAAAGGCGAAGTGACTTGCTACAACTGCCAGCAGAAGGGCCATTATTCCAAGGATTGCAAGAATCCAAAAGTTGAGAGGAAGTCCTATAATTGTGGCAAGCCTGGGCATAACAAGAAGGATTGTCCCGAACCAGTTAAGGGAAATAAGATTGTGAAAGATTATGCTTTGGAATTTGTGTCATCTTCTTTAAGGGCTCCTATGGCGGATGAGAAAGGGAAGAGTGTCGTCGTTCAAAGTATTCTTTCCGTTAGAGATGTTTCAGTTCATGTATTGTTTGATACTAGAGCATCAAATTCTTTCATTTGTAATGAATTTGCATGTCGCTTGGGTTTGGAACCCGAGATTTATGATAAACCTTTTGTTGTGACTAAACCAGTTGGGGTTTCATCCATTTTGTATATGATTTGTCGTGGTCTAGTGCTATCAAGTCATGGTTGCTCCTTTGTGTGTGATTGCTTTGTTTTTAAATTCGCTAGGTTTGGGATTATTTTGGGTATGGACTAGCTCAAGAGGTATGCGATAAAAGTGGATTGCGAGAAACTCGAGGTGACAATTGAGAATGTGGAAAGGCGTATGGTTGTGATTCGATGTAAGCTCAAAGATGGTGTCTTCGTAAGATATTTATATTCGCTTGTGATTCCACGGGAAGACTTGTCATCTGTGTCGATCGCTAATGAGTTCGATGATGTCTTCAAAGAGGTCAAAGGGTTACCGCCGCATGGTGAGATTATGTTCAAAATCGATTTGGTCGGAGGTGATAGACCTACCGTCATGCCTCTTAGGCGGATGGCGCCTAAGGAACAATGAGAGTTAAAGGTGCAAGTACATGATCTTTGAGAAAAGGATTCAATCAGAGAAGTGTGTCTGAATGGGGTGCACCAGCTGTGTTTGCAACCAAGGCTGATGGATCTTTTGAGATAGTGTATGGATTATCGTGAGCTGGACAAGGTGATGAATAAGAACAAGTATCCATTGCCGATGATAGACGACTTGTTCGATTAGCTTCACGAGGCCAAGGTGTTTTCTCAAATGGAATTGGTTCACTAGTTGAGAGTGGAAAAGGATAGTGTGCCGAAGACAGATTTTAAGACACCATCTGGTTTCTTTGAATGATTGGTGATGCCATTTTGGTTGACTAACGCGCCAACGTATTTCGTGGATCTTATGAATAAGGTGTTCAGAGATCAGTTGAACAAGTTCGTGCTTGTGTTCATGAACGATATTATGGTTTTCTCTTAGAATGAGGAAGAGCATAAGACACACTTGTGAGTTGTTTTGGTAATCTTGCAAAAGCATCAGCTGAGGGCTAAGTTTTTGACACTTCTGGAAGAGTGAAGTGAGGTTCTTAGGCCTTGTTGTTTCTGGAAATAGGATAGAGGTTGACCCTGCTAAGGTGGCAACAATCCAGGACTAGGATAGACCTAAGAATGCGATAGATGTTCGGAGTTTCCTTGGGTTGGTAGGATATTATCATCGTTTTATCAAGAATTCTCCAAGATGGCTGCACCATTAACAGAATTATCGAAGAAGAATCAAGTGTTCGCATGGGATGCGAAGTGTGGAATCCTAAAAGAGAGACTGACGAGTGCTCCTGTTTTGACGATTCTGAGTGGGAATGAAGAAATGGTGGTATACACCAATGCGTGCAGTACTGGACTGTGAGCAGTGCTGGTGTAGAAAGATAGAGCTGTAGTATATGCAAGTTGACAGTTGAAGCCGCATGAAAGGAATTATCCAACTAATGATTTGTAGTTAGCCGCAATAGTGTTTGCTCTGAAGATGTGAAGACATTATCTGTTGGGAGTTCGATTTGAGTTGTTTATGAATTACAAGTCGTTGAAGTATCTTTCCCCCAAAAGGATTTGAATCTTCGACAGAAAAGTTGGTTAGATTTCATGGCACCCTACGATTTTGGTATAGCCTATACTCCTGGTAAAGGTAACGCAGTGGCGGATGTGTTAAGTCAAAGTTATGCAAGTTTGGGAACTATGTTTTCGGAATGAAAGCACCTCGAGTACTTGGCAGATTTGATTTTATACCAAGGTGTGAGTTGGAACCTAAAATGTTAGCAAGCTTGTCGATAAGACCTACTCTCATCGAAAGGATTGGTGAAAGCCAAAAGCCAAAAGTGGGACGCAAAGCTTGTCGAAATTATCCGGAAGATGGAACCAGAGGATAAGGAATTTAAAGTCGATCGAGAGGGTTGGCTTCTGAAACAAGGACGAATGGTTGTTCCTGATATCAAGGGATTGAGAGACAATATTCTGAGGGAATTTCATCATTCAAAGTTGACGATTCATCCTGGTGGTAATAAGATGTATAAGGACATGAAGAGAGCTTACTACTGGGAGGGTACGAAGAGGGATGTTGGAAAGTTTGTTTCCAAGCTCATGTATTGTCAGTTGGTGAAAGCTGAAAAGAAGAAGCCGAGTGGATTGCTTCGGCCATTGTAATTTCATATGTGGAAGTGAGAGAAAATTTCGATGGATTTCATCAATGGACTACCTAGAACTAGGAAAGGAAATGAAGGAATTTGGGTCATTGTAGGTCGCTTGACCAAAAGCACAAGATTTATTCCTGTCAAATCGACTAGGACAACATCGAAGTTGGCTGAGCAATATATTAAATAGATAGTTTGATGATATGGTATCCCGAAGAGCATAGTGAGTGTTCGAGAGCCATTGTTCATAAGTGGATTTTGAAAGAGTTTGCAAGAGACTTTGGGAACCGAGTTGTGTTTTATGTACGACTTATCGTCCCCAAACTGATGGTCAAATTGAGAGGGTAAACCGAGTTTTGGAAAATCTCCTAAGAGCGTGTGTATTAGACTTCGGGGGATCATGGGAAGACCATCTATATCTAGTTGAGTTTGCAAGCAACAACAACTACCAGTCGAGCATTGGGATGACACCATATAAGGCGTTGTATGGTAGACTGTGTAACTCTCTGGCATGTTGGTCAAAAACTGGAGATAAGTTGATGCTTGGGCCAGAGATGATCAGAGAAACCTTGGATTTTATCGAGATCATTCAACAACGAATGAAAGCATCGCAAGATCGCCAAAAGAGTTACGTTGATAAGCGTTGAAAGGATTTACGTTTCAACATTGGTAATATGGTTTTTGTGAATATTTCACCTTTAAAGCATGTTGTTCGGTTTGGAAATAAAGGAAAGTTAGCTCCAATGTTCCTCAGACTATTTCTATTAGTTGAGCGGATTGGAAAGCTCGCGTATAGATTAGATTTACCGAAGAAGATGGTGTCGAGTGTACACAATGTTTTTCATGTGTCTTTTCTACGGAAGTATGTGCACGATTCGAATGTGGTGGTATCTCTGCATCAGTACGAAGACCTTGAAGTCGAGTTCATAGTTACAAAACCTCGTAACTGCTTCGCGTTATAGGGAATGACACGAAACAGCTTAAGAGGAAGATGGTTAAGCTAGTCAATGTGCAATGCAGTGAGGATGATGACGATTGTAGGTGGGAAACTGAAGAGAGTATGAAGACGATCCATCCAGAACTCTTCATTGGTATGACCCTTAATGTCGTGTCACCCTTGCATCATTGTAACTTGTATTATTCGTTAGAATTCTACGTGCTATGTTAAGGCTATGGATACATGTCTTGATGGATGCTAGTTTGGATGATAAGTTGGTTGTTTCTGGATGGTAGGCATACAAAATGATTTTGGTTACTTGTGTTTGTTTGGAATTTCGAGGGCGAAATTCCTAGAGGGGAGGAATGTAACGACCAGCATTTTACGTATCGTAGGATTACAAAATATTTTTATTTAATTCCCTGGGGGTCGGGTCATTCTCATATTTTGATATGTTGGTTATGTGGATGTGAGACATGTCCATAATTTTTATCATTTTGATTTGTGACCATTTTGCCCCTGTTAGTTTGTATATGCCTTAACTTTTCATTGGAACGAATCAGGTGCTGAGGTCGATTTAATTGGAAAGGAAATGATGTTTCCAATTCCGTATAGTGGTCACATTAAAGTTTCGGTTCAGCAGTTTAGGAGGAATCGTTGTTTTAGTGCTGCACATTTTCTGAACAAGTTAATTAGTCATTAGTGGGATGATTTAGCAGGCCCCCTAAGGCTTGGGCTGTTGGCTATAATTAGGGGGTAGAGGCATGGAGAATAGTTTAGTTTCTTCATTTCTCTTATTTTGTTGAGCTCGTCATCCTCCTTTGTTAATCAAATACATCTCTACTCCATTAAAATCATAGATCTACATAAGAAGATTGAAAAACAACATCGGAGAAAGGTAGATCACATCAAAGTAATTGATTCGAAAGACGTTCTTCGCTGTTCTTTACTGTTCAGGTTTGTAAATTTCAAGCTAATTTATAGATTTGGTGAGTGATGAGCATATCTCACACAAATTCAATCAATTATATGGATTGTTTGATCTTATTTTCATTATCTCAAGTTGTTTTCATCTAGATCTACATCATGGCATGTATATTTTCATTTGAATCACCATAAGATCTAATCTAGCATATTAAATTGGCAAATTTCATTTGTTAATTCTATGTTTATTCAAGTAAGATCCATTTATTGGTCCGTTTAATTTTTTAACCATGATCGATGGATTCTATATAATTGTATGATGATAATCGTTGTTTAATGTTGTTGATTGTTGCTTGAATTTTTTATCGGTTTGTTGATTGAAATCAAGTCGACTTTGGACTAGTTTGGAAAAGTTTTTTATGGATCAAAAACTATGGATTGGGCGTAGTAAAAAAGGTATGGATCGGGTGAGTTTTGGCGTGGATTGAGTGAGTTTTAGGATGAATAAGATGGTTTCTGGACACGACAAGTTGGCAAACGCTGTAAAAAGTATGGACCGGAAAGGTGATGTATCAAAAGGGTGATGGATCGAAAGGGTTTTGGACGTGATAGGGTTTTACAAACGCTGTAAAAGCTATGGAACTAAATGCTATGGATCGGAAAGATGATGGATCGTAAGGCATATTGATGGATCGGGAGTATCCACAGCATTTCCGAAACACTATGGATGATGGATCAGAAATGTTGGATCAGAAGGCAATTGATGGACTAGAAGAGATATTGATGGATCAGAAGTATTGATAGCATTTCTGAAACGTTGTGGAAAGTAGAGAGAAACATAGTGAATCTGGGATTGAGCCAATGGGTCTGGAACGATCCACGGGATATGATAGCATTTCTGAAACGTTGTAAAAGGCTGAACGAAATACTATGAAAGGCTGAGTCTCTGTGAAATGGAATATCTACCAAAGGAAGTATGTTTATGGGTCGACGATGGTCATGGCTTCGACGTGAATTCTAGGAGGAACGATCGAGGTGTTGTGAAGTGTTCGTTGATTGTTGTAATGCAACGAATGTGAAGACGACTCAAGATGATTTGAGCTCGCGGATAATGCCTACTCAAGATGACTTGGGCTTATGAATGGTCGTCGATGACTAGAGATATTGAAGGCCGATGAATTATTGTTGTCATAGATTCTAGCCGGCTCAAAGCAAGGGTATAACAGGGACACCTAAAATACTAAATGATTAGTCGGGTTGTAACATCCTACATTTTTATCGGTTTGCATTTGAATATTTAAATCCATTTAAATATTGAGTTTGTAATTTAAATGGATTTATATATTAATTAAAACGAAGTTGAACGTATAAATATATATATATATATATATTAAATATAATCGAGCCCGTAATGGCACGGTAGTTCGTAATATGGAGTTTTGAACTTCAAACGATCATACAGGATCCGTTATTAGTCGGATTTCTTCGAAACAGGAAACGGTGGAATCTGTTTAACTATATTTTTCTAATGGAACTAAAAAATGGAAATTTCATCGTATAGATTGTGAGTTATGGCTAAATCAAATTTCCAAATAGTCGCTATAGAATCGTTTATCGATCGTAACAGTTTATTTGATATAACTAGATACCGGTTGTAAATCTGGACAAGATTCTTTTGAAATGCAGTTATAATTTAATTTTTAAAATTTTACTGTAATTTTTAATTAATTAAATACGCAACTTTTTATTTGGAGTATTTTTGCACCTTATACCAATATTTTGGGGTTTCACAATATGAGTTAACCTATCGATATTATTATATTTTTGGGATCGTGACACCTCGCTGAACACTACTGCACTTTTATTTCTATCTGTAACGACTCGGACGTGAATATAATTTTTTATAACACGATACGCTTACACTTTGAAACATAATACACACTAAACAGTATTTATCATTCAAATGACACAAGCGTGAATGGGTGAAAGCATTGTGTCGACTATCAAAGACCAGGCGCCTACGAAAAGCTGAACACCGTATACACTACTAACACCAAAACATGAATTCGAAGTTCAAACCAACCAGACACCATACCCAATAAATTTAATAGAATAAGAAAAAACTTAGCTACCAAGAAATGGAAATAGTACATGCTATATATGTATTGTCTGTCACCCATCTTTCAAGGGATTACCCTATCCTCTGTATCTAAGCTAAAACGTACCCTTCCTAATGCTTCATAACCAAGGGAAAGGAAATATCCTATATGCAGTTACCTACCACGCAGAACACATGCTTCCCTACATAAAACCGAAGCAACAGTAATATAAAATTTAATAGCACATCACCCTAAAGATAAATATTTAAATAAACACATAGCTATTACTTTGTCTCCAAGGCTTCGTACGCTCCCCCGTTACAGGCCTCAACAGCTATGCTTTCGAAATCCAAATAGCGGTGTGAAATGAAAACTATGTAGCGCCTACAATCTACCTATACCCTAATACTTCAGTGGCAAGGGATCCACCTTTATAAATACCCAGTTATATTCGCAAGCCAATCAAAACAATAGCCGCCGCCCCCTGTTAAACGCGAAGGTATCGTTTTCAAGTGATTCGATCAATGGAGGGATTTAAACATTTTTGGGTGAACTGTTGTTAGGTTTAATGGGGAGTGGCATGGCGTTTCTGAGTTCGAGGCAAAGTCATTGGAATATTTTTGTGTGAATTCCGGTGAAAGTTGATGCCGTAGTTTCTCTGATGGTGCGTGGGGGGCACCAACGCCGCTACTTCAAAGTGGAGGTTGCGTGTGCCAAGAGGATGTCTAGGAGGTACGGTCTGAGATTGTAGTTCAGTTGTGATGTGATGGATGTAGTATTTTTCAGTTTGAAGAAAAATGAAACAGAGGATGAACGAAGGTCTTTGCTTGCGGAGATGGTGCTTGCGAGAAGGAAGGAGTGGACTTCTGAAAATCTGCAAATGCCTGGAAAGAAGAATTTACAAAACGTGAGAATGGAGTTTGCTACAAGTGTAGTTTGTGCATGAAGAATAAAAGCTAGAGTGTGCAGCGGCATTAGAAAGGAAAGGTTTCAACGCTTTCCTATTGCGAACTGTAGGAGCTCATGGTCTTAATTTTTGAGAGGAATAACTTCACATGTGGCATAGTAGTAGATGACCAGTTCAAAGAAATAAATGAAGAGAAGGACTGAGGACGTCGGTGCGTTTGTGGTTAAAACTAAGGGGAGAGAAAGGTATATGAAGTAATGGCATGTTTTTTGTATAAGGCGGACGTGAGAATGAGCATGGGAAAAATATAGGAGTAAGGAACCATGATTTTTGTTGCATGATTTATAGGAAGAATGAAAAAAATATACAGCAAGAAAAGAAACGTGGTGACTTTGTGGAAGTTTTGGTGGACTAGTAGAGCCGTGAGACGGTGAAATAATACCAGAAAATGTGGAATAATTAATACAGGAGCTTGGCGTGGTATTTGTTGGTGAAGTAAGGTTTCATTTTTGGTGAAAGATAGTAAAGTGATGGAAGGGTCTGTACGGGAAGAAGAATGTGTGAGAGTAGCTGTGTCGAACAAGAAATAGATGGCGTGAAGGCGATGAGTTCAGTAACACGGTGATGCATTGATGGCATGAGAAGCCAGACGATGGTGGTCGGAGAACAGTGCGACGTCGGGATCCATGGTGGGAGTACAACGAGTTGGAAGGAGTTGGACTGGAATATCAAAGAATTTAAAGGAAAATCCAAAAGCTTTCATATCAGAAAGAACAAAACGCGGACGGGCGAACGGAATTGGTATGGCGATGTCACATTGTATGTTTAGTGAAGAAAAGAGCACTACGTGTATTAGACGGGAATGTCGAACAACATGCCAATGGATGGAGTATAGGACAACAAGATGAAGTGTTTACAAAGGGAGGCGTTTTGTATTGGCAAAAGAAGGATCGTTCGAAAATGTGGCAACGGCGTGAACAATGTCTGGAGCGGTTTGAAGCTCATTTGAATTTATGGTAGAATTGAACGCTGGGTATAATCAATTAATGCAAACCGTTATTTAACGGTTAACGCGCAGAGGTGAGTAAACTCACTAAATCTGTTCTATTTCAAAATATTACAATTATATTTTAATAATTGGTTGAATGCTGTGTGCGATGGATGCTTGGATGATTTACTGAATTATTTGGCTGAAGTAATATATACTGTCATATATACATAAAACGATCGATTGAAAAATGATGCCATTTACCATTATATTTCATACAAATACGAAATTGGTGTTATTTATGTGACTAACATCTGTGGATGCAGGGAAACAGGTCGGAGGGATCCAACTGGATTCCTCAACAATTATATTGTGTTTTCATATATTGCATTATATGATGCGATAAATAATCTGTTATTGGTTATTGTTTGTTCGGGATGTAGAATCACACTGGCCCTAGAATAAATGATACTGAAATATCGTAAAACATATTGGGTTAGAATTCGAGTTTTAAAGAGGAAATCTATTATTTATTATTTTTAAATAATAGAGTTTAATCTTGATTGAGCTAGAATATGGTATCTTGTTTTAATTAAAACGAGTAGTTTGATTTATAAATAATATTTAAGGTAAATTGGAATAATTACTATCTAATATTTTAGAAATATAGGAATGGATTTAAAAGAGGAAATGAGAAATCATTTCAAAGGAAACAATGAATTTTATTTCGGCATTCGAAATATAAGTACAATTGAAATAAAATCCATAAGGATTCGTAACTAGAATTCGACTATGTCGAATGTTTTAAAACGAATTTATTTTTAGAAATTATATATTATATAATTTAGAATTGGATAAGATAGTAAATTTTTGGTTTAAAGCCAATAGTTTATAATAGAATATGTAATCGAGGTTAAGTTATAAACTTGATATTACTTAACCCGAGGTTGACTCATAAACAACGTAATGAGAGAGAATGAGAATATGAATTTATAAGATAACGTGGTAAACATGATTAAACTTGTAAGAGTATTTATTAAAAAATAATAATAAAGATATATTCGATAAACGAGTACTGCTTTCTCTAAAGAAATTATATTTGTGTTTTAAAATGAATAATATTTTAGAAGTAAACGCTTGGCAAATTAAAAAGGGTATAGTGGGAACTGGAAATATTTCCAGTATAGATGATGTATATTTTCAAAAGTGTGGGGAACAACGAATGTAAAAGAAGGTGGAAATGTTTTAGACATTAATAACAGATAATTTCGGAAATATGGAAAAATAACGGTTTATAATATTTAGTAAGGTTTTCTAAGAGCGGGAAGGGCTAAATCGGTTTTATAAATATAACTGTATAATGAAAATGAACCGAATGCTATTGTAAATAAGTATAACCAACCAAGTTTTTTTCAAAGTAAGTAAATGGTGTTATAAAACCATGTTCCAAATAGAATAAGAAGTATAGTTTCTTTGATATTAAGAGTAATGCGAGTTTGAGTTACGGCTTATATTTGTTCTAAGATAAGAACGTTGTCGAGCAAGGTCTGAGAGGTAAATAAAATACCCCAACTTGAACGACTTCACTATTATCGAGGAATGGTATTAGTTTGTAACGGACAGAGCCATCGAGATTAGTTAAAAAGGGGAATATGGCAGCGTATGGCATTAGTTATAAAATGGGGAATATGGCAGCGTATGGCATTAGTTATAAAATGGGGAATATTATAGTGTATTGCATTAGTTATAAAATGGAAAATATTACAGTCTATTGCATAAATTATAAAGGGGGAAATATTACAGCGTATTGCAAGTTTTTACTATAACGATAAATTAACATTGTTAACTAAGCTTAAGCGTGATTATTATATATAACATTATTCCCTAGAAAGGTTTGAGATTAACTTATCCCAAGTGATAAGACGAAGTTGGAAGTAGAAGTAAATAATTGAGATCTGATATATATTACCTATACTGAAGGGAACTCTTTAAAATATGGGAATGTGATAAAAACATTTGAGTTTATATAACATGTCATTCGACATTGTTCTGGATCATATAAGAAATGGGAAAATTAATGTTAATTAGAAAGGGCTGTGATTGTTTGATGTTTAGTTGTGCTTTTGAATGGATGTTGTTTTTACTTCGATAGTTAAATAACCGACCATCGAAGTGTTTTGACCATCATTGTCAATATGGAGAGACCGATTGGATTTATTTTCCAAAAACCACTCCGTATAGGCATAGGCGCTGCGAATTAGATTATGCTAAAGAAAATTGAAGACGGAGTGAAATGCAAGGGTCGTTCTATTCCAGAATTGTGCTTTCTGTTTGTCCAGTCCCAGGACAACTTGTATGGACAAGTGTTTGACAGAGTATACCTAACAAATCATGTACGATTGTTCTCTTAAAGGTATTACGTCTGGTGGCGGAGGAATTCGTTCCTCTTAGCTTTTTATACCCGTGATATTTTTGGAAATCGATTAGTAAATTGACGGGTTTGACGATGTGACATTCAAAGTGAATGGTGATCAGATGTTCTGGAGCGATTATAACCTCAAGCCTCACAACCGGGAAATGACAAAAATCGGGCAGGCAACATGGCTATGTGGGTCATCCCCATTAGGGTGTATTGACACCATCTAGGGAAAATTCGTATTTATTCTTCTTTCGTTTTTGTATCTTCGGATAACGGTTATGAAGGCCCAACCGCAGGTGGCAATATATTCGATACACTCAAGAGAAATGAGTGGTCGGTCATGTGTGGGCCGGGTTGTAAGATGTTCTTGTTGAACCCAGTGTATCCCCTCTAGAGTACACTGATCGGGAGGTGGTCCCATACATTGTCATAGTTGGAATCCAATCTCTAATAAGCATCGTGCGGTTTTTGATTTTATATTATGTATGTGGAACGTGAGATGCAAGCGTTCCTCTATTTGATTATTTATTTGATGAGACATTATTATAATATCAGTGGATTTTGATATCAAAAATGGTTTGGTTAGGGTAAGGTGAAAACCGTCCATGTTTATGTGTGAGCTGGTCTTACTATTATCCTTTTGTTTCAAAACGGTTTTCAAAATTAAATAATATGGTTGGAGTTTACTCACACCAGTCCTATGACTGACCCAGAGTTTATTTTGTGTGTTTTACCTAAACTCTTGGGTGCCCAAAATTTGTACAGGCAGTCAAGTGTTCAGGCTTTGCAGATTCACTTGGAGGAGCTCAAAGCAGGAAGCTTCACCACTAGTTGTTAGAGATTATTTCCGCTGTGATGTATATGAGTTATATTCTAATATGGTATGTATATATACAAATTCATATTTGTATTTCAAAAAGTTATGTTATACATTATCTTTTATTATTCCTTTGTGATATTCGTGTTTACTCTGATACTGTTTAGATTCTGATGTTCTTCTTCTTTTTCTTCTATTCTATTAATTCTATCTTGTCTTTCTCATCCTCTAACTTCTTTCTATAAATGACCCGATATTTTCGATGCTTGAATAGTCAACATTGTGTTTTATGTTGATTTTCGGGGTCGAAAATCCCGTGGCCATTACACAAGTAACCTGGGTATCAATGAAAAACCTAGATACGTACCGTGGGAAGGCGTATGATTAACTCAACAAAATTTCGGCAGCACTTCCCTTGGGTCCCTATATCGTACACAAATGCATGTACACACGGAATAAAAAGGAAAGCGCCATCGAAATTTTGTTAACCGTTTAACTAAAATGATTTATAAAATTTGTTTACATTACCATATTTGTAACTTGTCCAATACTGGGACAAATCCAACGGATATTATATCAGATGAATATAGATTTCCGTTTTGTGTAAAAACGAATATCCATATAACGATCATATACAACACTTGCTGGATAGGCCAAAAATCTCTAAAGTGTTCACATAAGTAAAACACATTATATAATTTGTAAACTAACGTCTATATAATTTTTTTTTTCATACATTCAATTTGTAAACTAACATTACATAATTAATAGAATCCCGGTTTGATGAAACGGAAACTGACATAAACTGTATGATGGTCCGAATGAGCGGATGGTAATGAAAATTTCATATCGACCACTGAGCTTTCAAGTTAATTAATTAATTTTAGTTTAAATTATGAAGTACAAATTAGTTTTAGTTTAAAGTATAAATTATGAAGTTAATTTTAGTTAGTTTAAATTTTTGAAAGATAAACTAAGCTCTCAAGCTAATTAATTTCGTTTAAAATTTAAAGAGTTAAGTTATAAGTATGATTTCCATTTTAAATTTTAGTTAATTAAATTGTATTTTTAATTGTTGAATTTAGTGAAATAGTAATATTTTAATTTCACTCAATAAAGCAGTTAAATAAAATATGTGAATAGTTAAATATTGTATAAAGTATAATTAAATTTTAACTTTTAGTATATGGAACGGTTTAATAAAATATTAAAATAGTTAAATCAATGATTAAATATGGTTTAATTTAATATTTAGTTAGTAAAGTAGTTTAATAAAATATTTAAGTAATTAAATAAAATATGAAAAAACTTAATTTTTAGTTAATAAAGTGGTTTAATAAGATATTTAAATAGTTGAATAAACTACAAATAATTAAAAGAATAAAACTTAAAATTAGAATTATAGTAAATAAAATAGTTTACTAACTTTACATCACTATAAATAAAATGTTTGTCAACACTAAATTCATCAATTTATAGTAGTAATTTATTACTTAGTTTCTTTTCCATCAAAAAAGCCCATACTCGTATGACGGAGCAAAACAAATCCAAGTTTCTAGTCTTTCGCCTTAGCACCTTAACTACTTTGCATTTACTACCATTAAATAATTACATTTATTTCAATTATTCATAAATCAACCTACAACACAATCATTGTAAGCCCAATTACATATGTGATAATCATCGTTTTCAACCTTCTAAATCAATTACATATGTGATAATCAACCTTCTAATCAATTACATTTATTCCCAAATCAAACCTACAACACAATCATCATCATAAGCATCCCCACATGACAACCAAATTCATATCCATAAACAATCAATTAACAAACTCATATAAACATATAAATTAACCTAATTAACCCCAATTAAACATAAAATAAGATTAGAAGACATATCAACATAAAATTGGAAGCTTAGAGGCGAGATTGAAGGGGTAGAATCACTGCAGCAATGACGGGGGGAGGGGGGTGTTAAGGGGAGCGACGGTATAGGATTTGAAGAATTTAATTTTGGGGAAAGGAAATGAAGAAAACAACTTATGGCCTGTTGTTTGTATCAGCAGGCCGTGCGTCGATGGCTTGCTACGACTTGCAACAACCGCCTTTTTTAGCCGTCGCAAGCCATTGCCCTGGGTCGTCGTATTTTGGCCTACACCTTGTAGTGTAGGCATACGCCAACATACATCAGCCTATACATCTCGTAAGAGTTTATTATCTCTGTTGCTCTTAGTAGATCAGTATTTACCCATTTAGCATTTAAGACGTGATGTACGATTATACAACGATTCAAGATTAAATCATGATAGAAACCTTGGTTTCTAAACTTTATGGTCGTTTCTTACTTATATGGACTGGTTTATAATGCAAAAGATAGTTGTTACTCCTTTATGTGCATTATTTTCAACAGCTAACACATTTAACAAAACATCGTAAAGTACTAATATATTACAATGGCTAGTAGGTTTTATAGTTGGCATACTATTTTACAAATGAGTTACAAGTATGAGGTGAATTCCTGTATGTAGAAACTATGCTACCTTATGGTCTTGGAGGTAAGAAATCAGTATATGCTACAAATCAACACCACGTAGTGTGTTTTCTAATATATGTTGCACTAGGCAGTTTGATTACCACGCAGGATGCATACATACAAATTTTAACTCTGAGAAAACAAAACTATGATAAAATAGCATTGCTGCCCAAAATGAAATGTGCATGATATGCACCACTAACAGATAGCCAAACCAACTAGAAAATGACATCAGATAGCAAGGTGAAGACCTCATCTATCCATATCGTCAAATTTCTAATATATGAAGGACAATAGAAATAGCATTTATTTTACTTTACATTATCTTAAAAGTAGAATCTATTTGGCTTGAAAATGAAATTTTGAGTTTTGCATTTTCAATATGCATTAACAAAAGGTGGAATCCGAGGAAAGTGTCTGAAGAATTGAAGGTGTAAATGATAAACGTCATTCCCAGTTTTGTAGGTTGGAAGCATTTTCCAAATTGATAATTTTTTGAAATGTGAAAATCCAAAATTAAAATTACAACCGAATATGCCCTTAAATTTCTTGTTTTTTCATTAAAAATGTTGGCTACTTAAATTTATGGATAATTCACTATATTAGGCTTGTTTTGTAAGATTATTACATGATTAGCAATGTTTTAGAAATAATTACAAATATAAACCTGTTTGCAGTTAACGAAGGCGAGTTTCAAAACTCGCACAAAGGTGCTTTGCCAAAACTCGCCCGTATTTTTTTTTTAAATTCCATAGCGACTCTCTTGAAATTTTATTTGGACAGAACTCAATATCTATAATATGAAAATCCAATTTTTCTGTTTCATTACTAGAATATAAGTTTATAGATTCGAACGTTTTGTGTTTCAATGAAATCCGACGTATAATGATTCTTATATATTCGAATGAAATTGTAAATGTTAAACTGCGAACTAGCACGACAATTAAATAGTATATATAGCGTAACCTAACAACATAAAACAAATACGGAATTCTAATATTTAAATACAAGAGAGATATATAGTCCGTTAAGGACAGATAAGTCTGAAACCTAACAAATACAGATACATGAAATACCACACACACTGACATCACATCAACAGACATACGTCTCCATTTTAGGCTACTGAAGTGCACCACTTTCGGTTATGCCCCTACGATCCACATTTGTTGCACCTGTTTGTTTTGGGTGTTTGATGCTCGTCCATAACATTTTTGAACCTCATTGATTTGGGTCGTCCGGCTAGTCTTCTGACAGGCGGAGCCAATATTAGAGGACCGTTGTACGGGTCCCAGTACTTTTTATCGTGTATAGGATTAAAATCTGGGTCGTATGTAGCTCTATAACTTTGGACGGAGTACCATTCAGAAGAAAAATCGTGATGTGCTTTATTATTACCAAAATCTTGTGCTGAACAAGCCACCATCACATGAGCACAAGGTATCTTCTGCAGAAGTGGGATTCTGCATGTACATGTGACATCAGAACCGTCCCACAACATCGTATTCATTGCCGTAACTGTTAATCACTTGCCATTTATATCGGCCAAATCAAACAAGCCTACAACGACGTACGTTAATAGCCCGAGCTTCAATTTTAGCTTCCCATTTTGGAGTAATTTCGAATTCAGACCCTACCTTTTTTCTCGTCTCTTATAGAAATACTCAACTAATCGGAAGAACGTTCTTGCAACCAATGCCTTTATAGGCAAGGAACTGGCGCCTTTTAGTACACCATTAAAACTTTCAGATGCATTGGTCGTCATGATATGGAAGCGGTCACCGTCATCTTTGTAAAGAGCCCAGTTTTCTTCGCAATTCCCTAGGCTTCATTCAATCCAAGTATGCACCTCCGGCTTCATTGCCTTGATTTCTTCTCTAAGTTTAGTATATTCAACCACTTCTGAAGCACATGCAGCAGCGTAAAACAAGCCTACAAGTCGTTTAAACTAAAATAAATACTAAGAATTTCTCAGAACACAGATAAAAAACAAACCACTGAGAAAGGTTTGATTTATAAATTTGAATTTGCATTCACGGCTTTTTATAAAAACAAGTGTAGCCTAAGGGTGCAGGAAGAAATAGAAGAATGTGTAGATGAGAAAAGGGAAGAAGAAAATTACGTTTGAATGGAAGAAGATGAAGGCAGAAGAAAACACGTCCCCATTATTGGACTATATCTGAAAAGTGATTACCTTGATTATGGACCCTATCAATAGCCAATGCATGGTTACGATGAAGTATATAAATATCATTATTAAATTTTTAAGAATAAACAGTTTTATTATCATGACATTGTCATTTAAAATAAAACTATACTTATCTTTTGCCAAACCGGAAATCAAAATCTTTTCAACAAATATAGTGCAGTATATAGTAATCTCCTACTGTGACTGCAGCTACAGTAGCTCCATGATCCATCTCATATGAATAAATTCATTATGAGTAAATTTGATAATGTTAGATCATGTCTTTTAAGCTATGAAGAGACAACTGCAAATTTTAATATAAGTTTTACAATTTTATTTTTCAGGAATAACAATTTATAAAGTCTAAGGCAAAATATTAAGGTATATTGCTCAGCCATTGAAAACAAAGTAAAGAAGAATCTCCATGTTTGTAAGTCACAAAAATACTCGTACAATTTCCTTTGATGAGTGACACACACATTATTATTTTTTATATATACAAAATTACTTTGCATATTTTAAAATAAAATACACATACTTTTACTTAGAAGTTTTCCGTAGTATGGGCATGTTCGCAGTGATTTAATTCCACGTTACGGTGGCGTTCGCGTCCGAAGCGTCGGATGTAAGAACGTGGAATTCCACATTCATTCCCTCCAACGGCTCTTTTCACTCTCTTATATACCACATATCCACTTCTCATCCTTCATTACTCTCATCTTCTTCTTCCTCTCGATGAAATAATGTCTGCCTTCGATTCATCCTCTGATTTGATTGATCTCTACGGGGTATCATTATGCCAAAATGCACGGAGAAATCATATGATTCGGATTAATACTTCAGAGTTTACCAGTTTAGCTTGGATCAACGACATTTTGAATGGGCATCAACAACGTTGTCAAAAAAATTAGGATGAAAAGACTTTGCTTCTACTCATTACATGAAAAACTACAACATCATGGTCTCTCTTCAACGGCAGAAATTTATGCCACCGAAATGATTGGTATTTCCGTTTACATAATAAATATAGGGCTCTCAAACAGACAACTTAGCGAAAGATTTCAAAGAGCAGGTAATACAATTTCCATTTGTTTTCATGCTATTCTAAATGCTTTTCTCGTTGCTGATATAATAAAATCAGAAGATCCATAATTTAACACTGTTCCACATCACATCAGTTGTTCAACTCGGTATTATCCATATTTTAATATTTGTATTGGGGCTATAGATGGTACATACGTATCTGCACACTTAACTGCTGATCAAGTTATCCCATGTATCGAAAGAAAAGGTTTTGTTACGTAGAACATATTAGCGGTATGCTCTTTCAGTTTACAGTTTACTTATGTTATGGTTGGTTGGAAAAAGACTGCACATGATAGTAGAATTTCAATTCGGTTACAAATAATAGAAACTCCAACCGTAATAACCCGGAAAATCTGGGCCAATTTAAAATTTTTATTTTGGCAATTTTAGCGGATTTTGATTATTTAAAATGAATATTTTAAATAAAAACGACGAATAATTTATTTTAAATACAATTCGAACGTATCTATCCAATAGATCGTCGTTAGAATATAAATATTTATTTTAAATTATAAAAGGAATTGAAAATGGCGCGGTAGTTCGATAATTCGATTTCAAATTTCAAATGAATGTACCAGGTGCAAAATAAACCGGATTTTAGTGAAACTAAAAAATATTAGAATCTAATTGAGAATATCTTTCCAACGAATCCGAAAAATTGAAATTTCATAGCGGGAATCAAAAGATACGTCTAAATGAAAATTCAGAATAGTCGCTATGGAATTCTGGCCCTTAAAAATGGAAATTTTGCAAACGATCTTGGATTTCGACGAAACCACTTTTTTTGGATCCGTGATGTCAATTTATTGCTAGATTCCAATTTTCATAATTTTTCGAATCAATATGTGAGCGTGGCAAAGGAAAACGCGTTTGACCTGTTTCAGTTGATTTTAATCGACTAGAAATTGGCCATTTTTCAAACGGTCTCAGAATTTGACGAAATTAGTTTTCTTAGGACCGTATCGTCAATACGAAGCTAGAAAATATTTTTCTGGAATTTTTCTGGTTAGTATGTGGCCCCGGTAAATTGAAATGCGCGTTCAAATTCAGTATATAGAGTTATATGTTGATTTTGACGAAAACTGACCGAAACAGTCGAATCAGCTTACGATACATATCCCATTGTGTTCGGAATGGGGGTAATTAGCTATGGACGACAGTAGGTGGGCTTGATTTCGACTTCGAAATAAAAAGTTACTTTTTGAAGAGAAATTAAAATAAAATAATATATATTTTATTATATAACCCCCCCCTTTCGGTTCTCTCTCCTCAATTCATTTTAAAAAGGAAAAAAAATCGCACTGCACCCCCCCCCCAAAAATCGATCGCCGCCGTTCGCCAGGATGCCGCCGTCGCTGGTGGGCCACCGCCCCCTCCTCCTTCCACTCCCCTCTCCTCCGCTCTTCTCCTTCTTCCCCCTTCTACCTAAATCGAACCCTAGCCCGCAAACCCAAAGAACAATCGCACCCCTCCTCCCTATCGCACGAGCGCCACCCCCAGACCCGCCTGCCGCTGCCACTTGACCTCACTATCGCGACGCCACCGTCAGGGGCCCTCCAGCGCGCCTCCTCCACTTGCCGTGAGCGCCCCAGCGCCACCAAAGGCTGCCGATCTCCTCGAGCACCTCTCCGACAATGCCAAGCCCTCCTCCTTCCAAAAACCGTGAGTGTTTATTTTAATTTTTGCTTTAAATATTATTTTAGTTTCAGTTATAACTTATAAATATACAAAGCTTGGTTTTTTTACTATGATAAAGCTTGGTTTTTTTTTACTATGATAAAGCTAGGTTTTTTCTATGATAAAGCTAGGATTTTTACAATGACAAAGTATGGATTTTTATTTAAAGAAAGATATGATTTATATATAATCAAGGAAGTGATTTTTATTTATATGATAGTATAATAAAGATGCAATTTTTATATAGAATAAAAATATGATTTTTATTTAGCTAGAGTTATAAAAATATAATCTTTATTAGGAGAAGAGCAATATAAAAGTATACTTTTTATGACGAAGTGAAGTTAAAAATTCAATTTTTATATATGTAAAGTAGAAATAAAAAAATATGATTTTTATATAGTAGAGATTATAAAAATATAATTTTTATAAGGTAGAGAATATAAAAATATCATCTTTATATATGTAGCGAAATAAAAATTCGATCTTTGTATCAGAAGTAGATATAAAAATATAATTTTTATATGGAGAATAGCGTTATAAAAATATAATCTTTATTATATGAACATCGATGTAAAAATAGAATTTTTATCTATATAATAGCGATGTAAAAATAGAATTTTTTTACCTATATAGTAGTAGTATAAAAATGTGATTTTTATATACATAGCAACAATATAAAAATGTGATTTTTATATATGTAGTGGCTACGGGCAACGAAAGTGACAAAAGCCGAGAACGACGAAGATTTCTACATATGAAGAGTCGTGGCGTTTGATTTAGCTAATCTATGAGAACTTCTCACTTTTAATTTATTTCTAGTTGAAATATATACTAGGATGCAAACGGTGTTTAGTAGCACCTGACACCCATCGTCCACAGACCATGGACGGCTTGTATGCTTGTTTGTTTCTTTTTGATGTGTAGTTGATTGTGTAATGTGATGTGAAATGAAATAAAATATTTATATGGTTAAAAATATTTAAAGTTAAAAATAGAATTTTTAACGTGTATATGAAATAAATATTTATAAACAAATCGGACGGTTTGTTTATATACACACATTTGACTGATATTGATTGGGACGATAAATTTTACACATCGCCCAACTGCACAAATAAAATCTGTGTTTGATTGTTTGAAACCCCACACGGGTATTGGGATGATATATGACATACACTAATCCCAATAATTAGTTGTATGTCGATCGATGGATTGACAAACTGTCATAAGCGTTAAATATTTATATTTGATGCTTATACAGTGTAGAATGCACTATGGATGATGGTTGATTATTTATCGTTGTTATTTTATACATGTGTTGTAGAAAATCCATATAATTAACTTTATATGGTAATTGATTGGGCCTCATTCCAGTTTTGAAAAAGAAATATTTGAAAATAGAAATATATGAAGCCGTGTTGATTAGATTGACGCCATTTTGACGTGAACGATATTTATATCGATTTTATTCATTTTTTAAATTATATTGAAAGTGATTTCGAAATTCGAATTATATTGAAAGTGATTTTGAAATTCGAATTATATTGAAAGTGATTTCGAAATTCGAATTATATTGAAAATGATTTCGAAATTCGAATTAAATTGAAATGAATTGAAATTCGAATTGAATTGAATAGAAAATGAATTCGAATTGAATTGAGTAGAAAATGAATTCGAAATGAGCTGAATAGAAAATGAATTCGAATTGAAATGAATTTGAAATTTGAATTGAATTGAAATGAATTTGAAACGAATTTATATTGAAAAATTCAATTTTGATTTGAATTTGAAAAAGAAGTTGAAATCATTTTGAAAACGAATTTAAAACGATTTATAAATACGTTTTAAAAGGAAATCGACGAAGTATATTATATATATATATAATATATTATATATATATAATATAATGGCCTGACTAGAACGCGCCGTGGCAGTTCGCGAATTTCGACCATTGACTTCGAATGGACATTGCGGGAGATCTGACCGTCGGATTCTCCTAAAACCGAAACCGTTGGGTTCGTATCGAAAAGAGATTTGTAAGGAATAATAGAAATTTGAAATCTAACGGTTGGATTTGGAATTATGTCCAAATCAAATTTGAAAAAGGGCGCTGTAAGTGTAGTTCGATGGCCGTTGATGGAAATCGACTGTACGAGCCTTGATAAAATTATTAAAAATATCAATAATTTGTGTAAAATCATAAGAAATGAATTGGGAAGAGTTGGGATGAAAAACTCCATATTTGAAAAGATAAAAATAGATTTTTTTTCGAAATGAACTAGTTTTGAACTAGAATTAAAATTCTATTAGTTTTTAAATAAATAAATTTAATTTGAAAAGGGTTTTAAAAGTAACCATAATTTCCAATAATTGAATTGGAATGGATTTGAATCGAAATTGTCTTTGGAATATTTCGATGTTGGATTTCGTGATTATACAGATGTTGTTATGGAAATTTGAAAGATATATATATATATATATCGTTATTTCCAATACGATATTTGTTGGTCGTAGAATTTGATATTGAATATAAGCCGATATATTTTCTATTCAGAGCCTTGTATTTAATATCAAATGTGATTTGGGTTTGTCGTGAATGGTGTCTTCATTAACACTGTTCTTAAGCCCAGTTGAGAAAAAGGTTAAATCTTTTTATTTAGATTTAATGAAGTGTACCAATTAAATAATATTTAATTGGAATTGAATTAGTATTGATTTTTGGGTTTATCGTGAACAGTGTTTTAAATAACACTTGTTCTTTAACCCGATAATTAATGGAACATGATTTTGGGTTGTCGTGAGCGGTATCTTCAATAATAATGTTCTTAGACCCAAAGGAGTTAATAAAATCAGAAACTAACTGGAGATTAGTTAAGTTGAATGGTTTCAGAGGTATTGATCTGATGTTGGTTTCGGCCTTTGGGGTTAATACTTAGGGAATTACTCACTTGCTATTTTACGGTTAGGGATTGATTGAAATGTGATGTGATTTTGGGGTTTATCGTGAACTGTGTTTTAAATGACACTAATTCTTTAACCCAGTTAAAGATTAAAACTAAGTGGAGTTTTAATGAATCTTTAATTATATTGAAAAGATCGAGAATGGAGTATCACCAGTTTTGCTCCAGGCAATAGTTAAATCTTTAATTATATATGAACGTGAAATGGTAATTGAATTTACCGATAACACCGTGGTGTTAGATATGAAGTATTACCAGTTTTACTTCATGGGATGAATAGGTTGGGATTGGGAAATTAAAACAAATGATTACTTCAGTAAGGTTCGTTAATCCCGACTAGTTTGAATTGATATTCAAAAGAAGGTTAAAGAGTAAATTTAAAAGGATTTATCTTTGATAAAATTAATGGGAACCTTTCCCTAAGATTGTGAAATTTAGAAATTAACTGTAGGTTAGCTAAGCGGGACGGTTTCCTGGGTATTGATCTGATGTTGGTTTCGGCCTTGGGGATTAATATTTGAGGAATAATTCTCTTGTTAATTTACGGTTAGTGACTGATGAATTGGAATGAGGCGCATGTTGTGTTTGTGTAACACTTATTTATTATATACGCGAGTTATTCGGAAAGACCGGGTTTATCCCATTCTGAATGACTGATACGACGATAAGTCGACGATGAAGACGGTGGTTGAAGACCGGAGGTCTTCACGTCGTTTGGATAATTACTGATGATCTTGATTGGGCTGTACACCCAAGAGGAGGGAATCAGTTGGTGATCGTCTAGACGTACTTGGAGATCGATGGATATGCGGGGTACTAGGTGCCTCCGGTTTCGTTCAGACCCAGAACGGACTTGTAAATGGATGTGTGTCTGACATTGGATTTCATTCTGTGTGATTGATATCTGTTGCATAGCGTGAATTGCCTGTGTGGCATGCTAAGATGCAAATGATCAAGGCTTCTGTTGAAAAGAAAAGTCTTGTGGTTGATGATCGAAGCACAGCCTGTGTGGCATAGCTTTGTGTAACGTTGATTCGCGAGCCTCACCCCCGGTAGTGAACCAGAAATGGGAGAGGATTGCAGGGAGAACATGCGTTTCCTTCTAGCTAGAAGTGGCGTCAGTGGTTTTACACGCCCTGACGAGTTTGACTTATGTGGTTGTTGCTGTTGCGAGGCGCCTCAGATATATCGGTCGTTCTCGAACCGATGGAGTCATTCGTTGGCTCATTTACGCCCCATAGGGCGGGGAGACGTAGTGTTCAGGATTTCGTCTAATCCACATCGGTGGACCGGCCCTGAAGATCCAAGGGTCGATGCGTTCTGTCCCTGAGACATGGGCTAGATTGTATCGAATTCGGTAGAGGACGATCCCTTGCCTCGGTTCACAGATGGAAATCCAACTTCCAATACGTGACGTTTCGATTTTAGTTGTAATCCTATATATGGCGACATAGTGGGATGGGGCGCTTATGCCGTCTATGATTGATACTTATGATTTAAAGTTGTTTTATACACTATACACCTATTATTGTATCAAATGATTTGTTTTAAACGTATCAAGCATGCTTTGGCTATTATAAGGGAAAACCCTATCCCCTGGTTTGTGTTGCATTGTGTGATGAGACCTGGGTCTTATAATAGCTTCATTGTTCTTTATTTAGCATTGCGTTGTTGTTTTATGCACTGGTATTCTTAGGAGGAAACCCGTTCCGTGTTATACGGCGTGGTCCCTTGATTTACCTAATTTTAATATAAAGATAAATAACTGTTTTAGTTCTCACACTAGTCCCATGACTGACCTGGAGTTTATTGTTTTAACCTAAACTCTGGGTGCCCCTATTTTCGACACGGGCAGCTAGTAGTTTTGGTTTTGCAGATTTATATTCACAGGATCCTGGTTTACAGCTGGAATAATATCTGGAAAGCTTTGTATCCGTATATCTCCTTCAGTTGTGTATTGTATTATTTTCCGCTGCTATGTATGTAACTTAAATCTCTGATATTTTTCTGTGTAATATTTATTCATACTCTGTATATTCTTGTATTCTGATGGAATTGTTGTAATATACAATGAAATGTTCTTCCGTCTGCGTTCTTTTGTGGCTTGTTCTCGCTCTATCCGCGCTTTCCTCACCGGGGAAGTAACGGGTCTTTACATTTGGTATCAGAGCTTTGGTTTACAAAGCTCAGAGAACAAGACACATTAGAATCATACGAAAGAATTCATCGGATATTGGATTAGTAATATCCAATGAGAATGACTCGTTAGAGATGGGATCAGTAGTATCCTAGAACAAGTTTGGAGAGTAAATTTTTAAAATAAAAATGAAAACAAATTTTGTTTTGAAATTTAAATCGAATTATTCGTATTTGATTATTTATTTATATTGATTTGGACAATCCAATATATAAAGATTTTGCCCATACGTCTGATCCACGTGTATTCGAAGTTTTAATATACTGGATAGATATAGAATCACACTCTAGTCGCCCAGAGATGAAACTATTGATGACTGTACAGCATCAGTCGTTTGGGTTCGAGTTTCGAAGGTGTGATATTTAAATATTTCCTATTGACTGGTGTGAGAACCAAAATTAGATAGGGCTTATTGTTGTGATTTGGCATGAAAAATCTGATTTTTGGACTATATATCAAAGTTATGTAATTGAAATGATAACCAACCAATTGATTGATGGTTGTGTTGTTTGATTATTGTTTGATTAATTAAATGTTGAACCTATAACCAAATTGAATCAAATAGTAAATTGTATTGAAAATTGGTCGCATTTGCTTGCATATACATGTACTTACATTGAACAGGTCATAGCAAAGAGGCTAGAGCAGAAGAATAAAATTGTTTGCCCGACAAATAGGTACATGTTTACCATAATTTACTGTTTTGTTTGAGTTTGGATGATTTTATGAGCCGCTTGGCTTTTTCTTTTTCTTTTGGATTGAAGAAGGCCATGGGAGGCTATATGAAATATCCCGAAGTCCCCGGTGCAGGGGAGGTTATGGCGAAATTTTTCGAAAATTTAGGCTAATAGCCAAATTTTTAAAAAATTTGAAAAGTTCTTAGAAACTGAAAAGTTGAAGAACTTAAGCCGTAGTGAAAATACTGGAAGTTGAGTTGATTTACGAAACAACTTTCGGCTTTGTTCCTTTTCGGGGGCGAAAAGTTTTAAGTGGGGGAGACTGTAATAACCCGTAAAATCTGGGCCAATTTAAAATTTTTATTTTGGCAATTTTAGCGGATTTTGATTATTTAAAATGAATATTTTAAATAAAAATGACGAAAAATTTATTTTAAATACAATTCGAACGTATCTATCCAATAGATCGTCGTTAGAATATTAATATTATTTTAAATTATAAAAGGAATTGAAAATGGCGCGGTAGTTCGATAATTCAATTTCAAATTTCAAATGAATGTACCGGGTGCAAAATAAACCGGATTTTAGCGAAACTAAAAATATTAGAATCTAATTGAGAATATCTTTCCAACGAATCCGAAAATTGAAATTTCATAGCGGGAATCAAAAGATACGTCTAAATGAAAATTCAGAATAGTCGCTATGGAATTCTGGCCCTTAAAAATGGAAATTTTGCAAACGATCTCGAATTTCGACGAAACCACTTTTGTTGGATCCGTGATGTCAATTTATTGCTAGATTCCAATTTTCATAATTTTTCGAATCAATATGTGAGCGTGGCAAAGGAAAACACATTTGACCAGTTTCAGTTGATTTTAGGGTGCGTTTTTTACAGGTCCCTGTTATAGTTTCAAAATAGAAAAAAAAACCGGTCATAAACTTATTGTAAATTAGATCCCTATTTTCTGTAAATTCATCAAAAAAATATAAAAAAATCATGTAAATTCGTATTTAAATAAAACACGTAAACGCTAAAAAATTCAGAATAAAAAATCATCAAACAAGGCGTCAAAAATTAAAAAAACAGAAAAAAACGAAATTTCCAGTTAAATGCATAATAGTATGCACATATATCATTTTCCTGTATACATCCGTGCTTATTTTTCACTACATTCATCTTCGTTGATTTTTCTTCATGCAAATACGTGCATACATGTATGCAAATATTTCAAATACTTGCACACATTTGTGCAGGTTTATTTTCAGATTTTAATCCGAACACAGCTTACGGAAAAGTTGCATACATATATGCAATTATCAGTAATAATTGCATAATTGTATGCAACTATTTTTTTTGATTTCCCTACAATCCTGACATTATTTACATATTTTAGAATTTTTTTTTTAATGAATGAAAGCACATTTTAAAAAAATAAATAAATAAAGGCGGAAGTAATAAAATAGGGGGCGGGTTTAAAATTTTCAATTTTTTTTTTATATAAATTATGTCCCTACTTTTAGCCAGTGTGTTATCCTATAAAAATGTTGCACACATGTATGCATGTTTTCTGAGAAATTTGCACATTTGGATGCAAATAAAAATGAACGGAAATATTAACTTAAATCTATGCGCTGGAAGAACTGCAATAATTGCACATATGCATGCAATAAAATAAAAAACGTGCATAATATTATGCATTTAACTGCAGTTTTTTCTTTTTTTTTTGCTGTTTTCTTCTTTCTAACATTATTTTTGTTGTTTTTTTAACTGAATTTTTTGTATAATGCATAATATATTTTATTACTAATTTACGTATTTTTTTTATTTTTTTAATTATTATTTTATAAGTTTTGAAAACAGGGACCTATTTTATATTAAGTTTATGACCGGATGTGAGCTTAATTAAGTTTCAAAATAGGGATGTGAGCCTAATATTCACTTGATTTTAATCGACTGGAAATTGGCCATTTTTCAAACGGTCTCAGAATTTGGCGAAATTAGTTTTGTTAGGACCGTATCGTCAATACGAAGCTAGAAAATATTTTTCTGGAATTTTTCTGGTTAGTATGTGGCCCCGGTAAATTGAAATGCGCGTTCAAATTCAATATATAGAGTTATATGTTGATTTTGACGAAAACTGATCGAAACAGTCGAATCAGCTTACGATACATATCCCATTGTGTTCGGTATGGGGGTAATTAGCTATGGACGACAGTAGGTGGGCTTGATTTCTACTTCGAAATAAAAAGTTACTTTTTGAAGGGAAATTAAAATAAAATAATATATATTTTATTATATAACCCCCCCTTTCGGTTCTCTCTCCTCAATTCATTTTAAAAAGGAAAAAAAATCGCGCTGCCCCCCCCCCCCCCCCGAAATCGATCGCCGTTCGCCAGGGTGCCGCCGTCGCTGGTGGGCCACCGCCCCCTCCTCCTTCCACTCCCCTCTCCTCTGCTCTTCTCCTTCTTCCCCCTTCTACCTAAATCGAACCCTAGCCCGCAAACCCCAAGAACAGTCGCACCCCTCCTCCCTATCGCACGAGCGCCACCCCCAGACCCGCCTACCGCCGCCACTTGACCTCACCGTCGCGACGCCACCGTCAGGGGCCCTCCAGCGCGCCTCCTCCACTTGCCGTGAGCGCCCCAGCGCCACCAAAGGCTGCCGATCTCCTCGAGCACCTCTCCGACGACGCCAAGCCCTCCTCCTTCCAAAAACCGTGAGTGTTTATTTTAATTTTTGCTTTAAATATTATTTTAGTTTCAGTTATAACTTATAAATATACAAAGCTAGGTTTTTTTACTATGATAAAGCTAGGTTTTTTTACTATGATAAAGCTAGGTTTTTTCTATGATAAAGCTAGGATTTTTACAATGACAAAGTATGGATTTTTATTTAAAGAAAGATATGATTTATATATAATCAAGGAAGTGATTTTTATTTATATGATAGTATAATAAAGATGCAATTTTTATATAGAATAAAAATATGATTTTTATTTAGCTAGAGTTATAAAAATATAATCTTTATTAGGAGAAGAGCAATATAAAAGTATACTTTTTATGACGAAGTGAAGTTAAAAATTCGATTTTTATATATGTAAAGTAGAAATAAAAAAATATGATTTTTATATAGTAGAGATTATAAAAATAAATTTTTATAAGGTAGAGAATATAAAAATATCATCTTTATATATGTAGCAAAATAAAAATTCAATCTTTGTATTAGAAGTAAATATAAAAATATAATTTTTATATGGAGAATAGCGTTATAAAAATATAATCTTTATTATATGAACATCGATGTAAAAATAGAATTTTTGTCTATATAATAGCGATGTAAAAATAGAATTTTTTATCTATATAGTAGTAGTATAAAAATGTGATTTTTATATACATAGCAACAATATAAAAATGTGATTTTTATATATGTAGTGGCTACGGGCAACGAAAGTGATAAAAGCCGAGAACGACGAAGATTTCTACATATGAAGAGTCGTGGCATTTGGTTTAGCTAATCTGTGAGAACTTCTCACTTTTAATTTATTTCTAGTTGAAATATATACTAGGATGCAGACGGTGTTTAGTAGCACCCGACACCCGTCGTCCACAGACCATGGACGACTTGTATGCTTGTTTGTTTGATTTTGATGTGTAGTTGATTGTGTAATGTGATGTGAAATGAAATAAAATATTTATATAGTTAAAAATATTTTAAAGTTAAAAATAGAATTTTTAACGTGTATATGAATTAAATATGTATAAACAAATCAGACGGTTTGTTTATATACACACATTTGACTGATATTGATTGGGACGATAAATTTTACACATCGCCCAACTGCACAAATAAAATCTGTGTTTGATTGTTTGAAACCCCACACGGGTATTGGGATGATATATGACATACACTAATCCCAATAATTAGTTGTATGTCGATTGATGGATTGACAAACTGTCGTAAGCGTTAAATATTTATATTTGATGCTTATACAGTGTAGAATGCACTATGGATGATGGTTGATTTTTTATCGCTGTTATTTTATACATGTGTTGTAGAAAATCCATATAATTAACATTATATGGTAATTGATTGGGCCTCATTCCAGTTTTGAAAAAGAAACATTTGAAAATAGAAACATATGAAGCCGTGTTGATTAGATTGACGCCATTTTGACGCGAACGATATTTATATCGATTTTATTCATTTTTCAAATTATATTGAAAGTGATTTCGAAATTCGAATTATATTGAAAGTGATTTTGAAATTCGAATTATATTGAAAGTGATTTCAAAATTCGAATTATATTGAAAGTGATTTCGAAATTCGAATTAAATTGAAAAGAATTGAAATTCGAATTGAATTGAATAGAAAATGAATTCGAATTGAATTGAGTAGAAAATGAATTCGAATTGAACTGAATAGAAAATGAATTCGAATTGAAATGAATTTGAAATTTGAATTGAATTGAAATGAATTTGAAACGAATTTATATTGAAAAATTCAATTTTGATTTGAATTTGAAAAAGAAGTTGAAATCATTTTGAAAATGAATTAAAAAGGAAATCGACGAAGTATATATTATATATATTATATATAATGGCCTGAATAGAACGCGCCGCGCCGCGGCAGTTCGCGAATTTCGACCATTGACTTCGAATGGACATTGCGGGAGATCCGGCCGTCGGATTCCCCTAAAACCGGAACCGTTGGGTTCGTATCGAAAAGAGCTTTATAAGGAATATTAGAAATTTAAAATCTAACGGTTGGATTTGGAATTATGTCCAAATCAAATTTGAAAAAGGGCGCTGTAAGTGCAGTTCGATGGCCGTTGATGGAAATTGACTGTACGGGCCTTGATAAAATTATTAAAAATATCAATAATTTGTCTAAAATCATAAGAAATGAATTGGGAATAGTTGGGATGAAAAACTCCATATTTGAAAAGATAAAAATAGATTTTTTTTGAAATGAACTAGTTTTGAACTAGAATTAAAATTCTATTTGTTTTTAAATAAATAAATTGAATTTGAAAAGGGTTTTAAAAGTAACCAGAATTTCCAATAATTGAATTGGAATGGATTTGAATCAAAATTGTCTTTGGAATATTTCGATGTTGGATTTCGTGATTATACAGATGTTGTTATGGAAATTTGAAAGATATATATATATATCGTTATTTCCAATACGATATTTGTTGGTCGTAGAATTTGATATTGAATATAAGCCGATATATTTTCTATTCAGAGCCTTGTATTTAATACCAAATGTGATTTGGGTTTGTCGTGAATGGTGTCTTCATTAACACTGTTCTTAAGCCCAGTTGAGAAAAAGATTAAATCTTTTTATTTAGATTTAATGAAGTGTACCAATTAAATAATATTTAATTGGAATTGAATTAGTATTGATTTTTGGGTTTATCGTGAACAGTGTTTTAAATAACACTTGTTCTTTAACCCGAAAATTAATGGAACATGATTTTGGGTTGTCGTGAACGGTATCTTCAATAATACTGTTCTTAGACCCAAAGGAGTTAAGAAAATCAGAAACTAACTGGAGATTAGTTAAGTTGAATGGTTTCTGAGGTATTGATCTGATGTTGGTTTCGGCCTTCGGGGTTAATACTTAGGGAATTGTTCACTTGCTATTTTACGGTTAGGTACTGATTGAAATGTGATGTGATTTTGGGGTTTATCGTGAACCGTGTTTTAAATGACACTGATTCTTTAACCCAGTTAAAGATTAAAACTAAGTGGAGTTTTAATGAATCTTTAATTAGATTGAAAAGATCGAGAATGGAGTATCACCAGTTTTGCTCCAGGCAATAGTTAAATTTTTAATTAGATTTGAACGTGAAATGGTAATTGAATTTACCGATAACACCGTGGTGTTAGATATGAAGTATTACCAGTTTTACTTCATGGGATGAATAGGTTGGGATTGGGAAATTAAAACAAATGATTACTTCGGTAAGGTTCGTTAATCCCGACTAGTTTGAATTGATATTCAAAAGAAGGTTAAAGAGTAAATTTAAAAGGATTTATCTTTGATAAAATTAATGGGAACCTTTCTGTAACACCCCACCTCCGCCAGGGTGGCTCTTGCAAGCACTCTGACTTTGGAGGGGCGTTTGAATCAGGTAAACATGCATAATGATATATCAAGGCAGAACAAGAACATATGTATATATGTAAACAGAGTAAATAACATAGATAAAACAGCGGAAGATTTTAAACCATTTCAAAACAAGTCTGGTACAACATAATGTCAATTTTCCAAAATAACAAGTCTAGTACATAAAATAACATCAACTGAAACTTGAAAAGGAAAACATAAAGTAGCTATCCCCAAAGTGGAAAAACCATAGCGAGCTCAAGTCCAAGGCATACATGAGCTATCCAAGAAAAGCAGGTAAAATCCAAGCTAAGCTCCTGTATTCCCTCCCTGAGAACCTGGGGGGGGGGGGACGGAAGAAAAAGAGGCGAAAGAAAACAGGTCAGTCAAAAAGACTGAGTAAGCCCTACTACAATCAATGTAAACTGATAAAGTTAACTGACATGAGCAGCAGATACGAACATAAGGATAACAACATGATGGTTATCTATCAAGGTAGATAAAGGTGTCATCGCATAATCAGGATTAAGGTTTTGCACCACAGAAGTACTAGCAAACTAACTTGACTTGAATAAACAAGTATTGATCCCTTGGCCCACGCTTTGGCCCAATAACATGAAGTGACCCTCATACGAGGTCCAAAGTGTAAACTAGAAGTGATCCCAGTGATCCCCAGGCCCAAGTTTTGGCCCAACATCATGAATGACCTAAACCAAGGTCCAACTAGCACGGTCTAGTCGATCGGCTCTCCTAAAGCCTAACTCGTCAAGTGTCGGTGTCATACGGCCCAACTACGAAGTGTAGCTAAACTGTGCTAGGTCCACCCTAGGGTGTCAACCACCGACACGAATCAATGCACGCACAGTTTAAACCTACTGGTGCCCGTGCCTGCTTTTTCAACTCCGGACCATGTGCACGACCATGGCCCGCCTGAACCCACACCGGCGCACCTACTCAGCCGTCGTTTTGGTCGCTTACATGTCATCCAGTAATCGTGCCCCTCCCTAGCCTAGTCCCTAGGGTATCATGATACAACTAAGAGGGTTACTGGTGCAAAGGACCACGTAACTAGGGTTTCCTTAATGGGTTAAACGTGGTTAACCCAACTCATTCAAGTACCAAGTTGGTTAAGTGTACCCAAGGTTCATGACTTAACCCCACCAACCCATCGTGTTTCATTGGTTAAGTGTTCAAGCGGTCCATGAATTAACCCTACCAACCCATCGTGTTTCATTGGTTAAGTATTCAAGCGGTCCATGACTTAACCCTACCAACCCATCGTGTTTCATTGGTTAAGTATTCAAGCGGTCCATGACTTAACCCTAATCACGAGGCATTAATTAATTAATGCGCCTTAACCTCTCACATTAGACTTTGTTGTGGTTACTAGTTAACCCGGGCGGGTCCGGGTAGCTTTACACCACAACTTGGTCTAACCTCGGGTTCAAGGTACAACATGGCCAACTTCTCACATTGGGTCTTATTGTTTGTAGCAACTAGTTAAGCCGGTCGGTTCCGGGTAGGTTTACGCTACAAACTCAACCCAACCTCGAGTTGGCCACACTTATCTTTTCTAAGTGTCATGTCCATCATGTTTCCAAAACATGTTACAAATTTTCAAGCAATTGGGTAGACCTAACTTAATAGGTAAATTCCCAATGGGTAGACCTAACTTAATAGGTAAATTCCCAAGCTTATGTTTTTAGGTCTTTTAAGTTTACCCAACCCCAAACGCAATCCCATCGCTTACATATCGCAACAGCGCATAAAGGATAGAAAGAGGGAACTTGGCATAATTATGACATAAAAGTGTTGAAGCCACAAGTTCAACATGGTGGCATATGAAAGGTTCATGTGTTCATACACTTGCATATTACATTTTTAGGCCCAAAAACATGCATAACATGATAACGTGAACCACATGACCATCCCAAACTTGCATAACATACTTGCATATCATATGACAACTTGTATACCAAACTTGCATAAACAAACTTGCATAACATATGACAACTTGCATATCAAACTTGCATAAACAAACTTGCATAACATATGACAACTTGCATATCATACTCGCATAAACAAACTTGCATAACTTATGGCAACTTGCATATCAAACTTGCATAAACAAACTTGCATAACTTATGGCAACTTGCATATCCAACTTGCATAAACAAACTTGCATAACATATGACAACTTGCATATCATACTTGCATAAACAAAGTTGCATAACTTATGGCAACTTGCATATCATACTTGCATAAACAAACTTGCATAACATATGACAACTTGCATATCATGCATTTAACTTCAAAGTTCAAGTATGAGAGGAATAGGGCTTACAATGCTTATGCGGACTCAAATGAGTATAGCAAATGTAAGAAACCCCTTATGCAACAAATTAAAACCCCAAAATGTAAGAAAACTTGATCAAGACTCCTCCTTTATGATGCCAATAGAGAAACAAGACTTTAATGCAAGCTAAAGAGGATCATACAAGCCTAAATACACTTGTATGCATGGAAATCTCTTAGAAATTTGTTTAGGAATTGTATGAAGAGAGTGGAGGCCATGAGAGGTTTGATTTTGACATAGTTTAGTTGCTAGAATGAATAATGAGTGATTTAGGGTAGGTTAGGGTCTTATTTATAGATTAGGCTAGTGATTTAGACCATAGGATTAAACCCTAGTTCCAATCTCAGCCCTCTAAACTGAATCTGGCCCCCAAGCTCAACACATTCTCGAAATGGTGCACCAGGCAGAACTGGGCATCTGAGCCAAGTCGACAGCCAAGTCGACAGGGCTGTCGACCTGGTCAGACCCAGTCGACTCCCAAGTCGACAGGGCTGTCGACTTGGGTACTGTGGCGGGAATTTTCCCGCCTGGCCCAACTGGCCCAATTCCCAATTTCAGATTTGAATTTGAAATCTGTTTTTACTTAGGAATTTTCTGAAAACTTCGTTGGGCCTTAATCGGGTCATACGGACTCCGATTTTCGAAAACTCGGACTCTATTTCGCGTATTTTTCCGAGGCGAACGCAATGGCATAACACGTTTCCCTTGATTCAGATTTTAGAATTAAATTCTGCCTCGATTTACGTTATAACAGGTTATTGAAAATACGGGTTGTTACATTCTCCCCTCCTTAAAGGATTTCGTCCCCGAAATCTTCAAGTTAGGAAGAACGTATCCTACTATCCAATCATCCATCTACTCAAAACATCATCCACGAGCAATCATTGTCCTTACAAGATTCTAAATGTTGTATGAACATATGCAAAGGTGTGTGTATATGTACTTATCTAATGCAAATATCATCAATGCAAATTATGTTAGTGAAATGAATCCATATGTATGCAATCCCTAACATAATGTATAACATCTATATGTGTGCGCATAACATACGTCCATATGCAACATCCATGTGATAACACAAAAATTTTCATTCATGAATAAGCATAAACACTCATGCATATGCAATATGAGGAGTGTGTGAGCCGATCTAGTGCCTAACGTGTATAATGCATCCACGAGTAACCACTTGCAAACACTTGCAGCCACTTGCAACCATCAAGCATAACATGTTTCAGACACATGTTTCATCCAAAGGGTTTCTACCTAAGGTTCTCATGACAAGATCACCGTGATAAACTAGATAATCATGGATAGCAAAGATATGCTACAAAGAGATCGGGGAGATAAGCAGGATATACTCCTTTCGGATTACAAGAAATCCCTTCCTAACCCAAACCAATCCTATAAAAGCCCAAAAGGTTTAGTCATCCTAACGGACCCCCTTCAAACCCTGACATGTATTACTAGCCAATAAGTCATACCTCCCGACAGAAATAGGACCGAAAATGGGACCGAGAGGATATACATAAAAAGATAATATGCGAGTAAGTTCCACAGGAAAACAAGGATCAAGGATATGCTCTTAAAAAGAAATATGATGCGCGTATCTAGCATTCAGTCTTCTAAGTCACGTTTCCTTGAGTTTAACTCCACTGTGCTTTGGTCGTCTTTTACCTCATGATTTCTTAGCTTCTTAACTCTTATTTCCAAATATGAGTTGGAACCCATTTCATTGTCGCCTCTCGTCTTCCTTTTTCACTTACTCTTCTATCATACTTGGCTTAAACATAACTGTGACTTCATGGTTTCATGCAAGCTCTCCAAAATTCACTAGTGAATCCTGGATCTCGTCTACTTACTATAAAGTATTCCACGCAGCAGAACTTTTCTTGGAAATACCAATCCATGTTGCCAATTGCTCTTACCAACAGGATTTTCTATAACTCATGCTTGAACGAAATGGGTCACCCGCCTGCGAATGGTAGGCTGTACTTAGATTCAGTTGCTTGCCCATGACTTCCCGTAGACCATCTCAAAACTTGACTGGTGAAGATTGAGTCGTGCTTACTAACTATTCTTTAGGGAACCTCGTGCAACCGCTTTATTTCTTGAAAGTAAACTGTCATTAGTTATGATGCAATCCTTTCGCTCTTTACCGGAGTGGAATGAGCTCTCTTCGTGAGTCTACCTACTATGACCCACATGCTCGTATTCCCTTTTCCTTGATCTAGGCAGTCCATCCACGAAATCCTTCGTGACGCTTTACTACTTCCATTGCGGGGACCTCCAATGGATGTAATAGCCCACCGGTCTTTTTATGACTTGGCCTTTAACCTGTTGGCCCAACATGCACCTTGGGACAAACTCGGCCACTTCCCTGTGTGATGTGCATCTTCAAGAGCCTTCTTTCTCTCATTGCGTCCTAGCTATCCCTTGTCATCTATAGCGAGGTGTCTTAACATCTCGCCTCGAATCAACTTGTCCATGATCTCGACTAACTGCGGGTCTTCTTTCTGTGAAGTCCCTACTTGATCCAGAAGGGTAGGTCTAAGCTCAAGGGACGCTAACTAACTAATTAAACTGAGAGAACTTCTTACTTCAATTGTCCTCGTCGGAGCTTTCCGGTCTTGAACCGCGACCATTTTAGCCGGATCCACCGCTAAGCCTTGCTTAGAAACTATGTGCCCAAGAAATCTAACTCCTTTTTCTCCAAAATGACATTTGGAGAACTTGGCCTTCAACTGATGCGCTCTAAGCGTATCCATCACCTCCACGAGATGCCTTGCGTGCTCTTCCTCATCCTTTGGGTAGATCAGAATATCATCTACGAAGACTACCACAAACTCGTTCAGGAACTCCCTAGACACCCTACTTACCAAGTCCACGAAGTAGGCGGGTGCATTAGTCAAACCGAATGGCATGACCAGCCATTCTAAGAATCCATCTGGAGTTCTGAACGCAGTTTTGTCTATGCTATCCTCAGCTACTCTGAGCTGATGGAATCCAGTAGCAAGATCAAGAGAGAACAAATGTCCCTACAAGCTGATCAAACAAATCATCGATCCTTGGCAATGGTTGTCAATTCACTTTGTTTAACTCACGATAATCAACACGCGGGCGAAGCGTACTGTCCACGTTAGTAGCGAATACTACTAGAGCACATTCCTCGGGAATGTTTCATCGAATGAAGTTCTTCTCAAGCAACTCCTTCACTTGCTTACTTAGCTCCCGTCTTTCACGCGGAGCCATGTGCCGAACGGGCAAAGAGACCACCTTTGCATTATCCACCAGATAAATGCAGGAATTAAACTCGCGTTTATGGGTAACCCCCTTCACTTCACCCAAGATATTAGGATATTCTCGGACCACCCTCACCGATTGCAAACTATCGATAGACGAGTCGAGGGGTTCAAGATAACACAACATGACGGGATTCATAGGGTTACTAGAAATTCTTAGGGTATTATCGAGGCGAGTCATGAGCCTCACAACCCTATGCCCAAAAGAAAATCAAGGATGGCTCCAATACCGGACAACCAATCCAAGCTCAAAATCAACCCATACCCCATGAAACCGAGAATATAAGCATCACGCGAGAATTCAAATCCACCTAGATAATAGACAAATGGGCGGAAACCCCAATTGGATTTGAAACACACACGGGATCATTAACTAGACTAGTACTTGGGTGCAAACTATCAACAAGATCAGACGAGATAAAGCTATGCGATGCACCAGAATCAAACAAAGTATGAACGGGAAAATCAGAAATATAAACAGGGCTTTCAATAGAAATACTACCTTGATCGGGAACTGGAGCGACATTGAGAGCATGAACTTGCCCTCCCGAAGGTCCAGCACGCTGAGTCTGACCCTGGCCTTGCCCTTGCTTCTTCGGGCAATCCTTACTGAAATGTCCAGTCTCACCGCAGAAAAAGCATTCACCATTATTCCTTTTTCTCTTCCGACAATCCTTACTAAGATGCCCAACTGAACCGCAATAATGGCACTTCCTCTTGTTGTTCTTGCCCTTGTTCTTGTTCTTATTTCCTTGACTGCTCTGACCGCTTGGATTACCCTGATTTCCTTTCCACTGGGAATCGGTCTTCTTGGCTTGAGTATCATTCATCTTGATCTCCTCCTTGTCACTCCTACTCTCTTCATTAAGTAGGGCCATATTCACCAAACTCTCAAAAGTTGCCCCCAAGGGTATATGAGTCATGGCCAAACCATGTAATGGCTCGTTTAATCCTAGAGCAAAGTATAGGGTCTTCTTCTGAGCTGTGTTAACTAAGTCTAAACCGACCTGAGCCAGTTGATTAAACTTATCTATGTATTCCCTAATAGTCATGTCCCCTTGCCTCAGAGATAGGAACCTTAGTCCAAACTTTCCCCGAAAGTCTTCCCAAGTCTCAATTGGCCTAGTAACGGTGGTGACCACCCACCAACGTGCAGCTTCTTCCTTTAGCAACCACACTGCTAATAAAACCTTCCTACGGTCATCTATATCAAAGAAGGTAAAAAGATCTTCGGTTTCTTTCAACCAATTCCTTGCCTCTACATAAGTCTCGGTTCCAAAGAAATTCTTGCAACCCATCGCCTTAAAATCTTGGCAAATCTTTGCGAAGTCAGCTTGAGGATGCTGAGGGGGAGGAGGAAGAGGAACCTCAGCGACAGGAGGAGGAGGAACATTAACTACCGGAGGAGGAGGAACATCTGCGGGGCCGGCTTCGGTCGCCCTAGCCTCCAAAAGTCTCCTATACCAAACAGGTACGTGTACTCCTTCCGGAATAGCAGAGTTGTCGGCCATACTAAAAACGAAGAAAAAGATAGATTCAGAATGGAGGAAAACGATGGAATTTTTGCTAATGGCTTTTTGGGGAATAGCCTTTAAAATAAACTAGACTTTTCTTTGGAAAATACTTTATACTTGGTTTTGAAAATAGTTTTCCAAAAGTTTTAAAAACCTTTTTGTTCCTTCTCGTAAACCATATGCTCTGATACCAAATGTAACACCCCACCTCCGCCAGGGTGGCTCTTGCAAGCACTCTGACTTTGGAGGGGCGTTTGAATCAGGTAAACATGCATAATGATATATCAAGGCAGAACAAGAACATATGTATATATGTAAACAGAGTAAATAACATAGATAAAACAGCGGAAGATTTTAAACCATTTCAAAACAAGTCTGGTACAACATAATGTCAATTTTCCAAAATAACAAGTCTAGTACATAAAATAACATCAACTGAAACTTGAAAAGGAAAACATAAAGTAGCTATCCCCAAAGTGGAAAAACCATAGCGAGCTCAAGTCCAAGGCATACATGAGCTATCCAAGAAAAGCAGGTAAAATCCAAGCTAAGCTCCTGTATTCCCTCCCTGAGAACCTGGGGGGGGGGGAAACGGAAGAAAAAGAGGCGAAAGAAAACAGGTCAGTCAAAAAGACTGAGTAAGCCCTACTACAATCAATGTAAACTGATAAAGTTAACTGACATGAGCAGCAGATACGAACATAAGGATAACAACATGATGGTTATCTATCAAGGTAGATAAAGGTGTCATCGCATAATCAGGATTAAGGTTTTGCACCACAGAAGTACTAGCAAACTAACATGACTTGAATAAACAAGTATTGATCCCTTGGCCCACGCTTTGGCCCAATAACATGAAGTGACCCTCATACGAGGTCCAAAGTGTAAACTAGAAGTGATCCCAGTGATCCCCAGGCCCAAGTTTTGGCCCAACATCATGAATGACCTAAACCAAGGTCCAACTAGCACGGTCTAGTCGATCGGCTCTCCTAAAGCCTAACTCGTCAAGTGTCGGTGTCATACGGCCCAACTACGAAGTGTAGCTAAACTGTGCTAGGTCCACCCTAGGGTGTCAACCACCGACACGAATCAATGCACGCACAGTTTAAACCTACTGGTGCCCGTGCCTGCTTTTTCAACTCCGGACCATGTGCACGACCATGGCCCGCCTGAACCCACACCGGCGCACCTACTCAGCCGTCGTTTTGGTCGCTTACATGTCATCCAGTAATCGTGCCCCTCCCTAGCCTAGTCCCTAGGGTATCATGATACAACTAAGAGGGTTACTGGTGCAAAGGACCACGTAACTAGGGTTTCCTTAATGGGTTAAACGTGGTTAACCCAACTCATTCAAGTACCAAGTTGGTTAAGTGTACCCAAGGTTCATGACTTAACCCCACCAACCCATCGTGTTTCATTGGTTAAGTGTTCAAGCGGTCCATGACTTAACCCTACCAACCCATCGTGTTTCATTGGTTAAGTATTCAAGCGGTCCATGACTTAACCCTACCAACCCATCGTGTTTCATTGGTTAAGTATTCAAGCGGTCCATGACTTAACCCTAATCACGAGGCATTAATTAATTAATGCGCCTTAACCTCTCACATTAGACTTTGTTGTGGTTACTAGTTAAGCCGGGCAGGTCCGGGTAGCTTTACACCACAACTTGGTCTAACCTCGGGTTCAAGGTACAACATGACCAACTTCTCACATTGGGTCTTATTGTTTGTAGCAACTAGTTAAGCCGGTCGGTTCCGGGTAGGTTTACGCTACAAACTCAACCCAACCTCGAGTTGGCCACACTTATCTTTTCTAAGTGTCATGTCCATCATGTTTCCAAAACATGTTACAAATTTTCAAGCAATTGGGTAGACCTAACTTAATAGGTAAATTCCCAATGGGTAGACCTAACTTAATAGGTAAATTCCCAAGCTTATGTTTTTAGGTCTTTTAAGTTTACCCAACCCCAAACGCAATCCCATCGCTTACATATCGCAACAGCGCATAAAGGATAGAAAGAGGGAACTTGGCATAATTATGACATAAAAGTGTTGAAGCCACAAGTTCAACATGGTGGCATATGAAAGGTTCATGTGTTCATACACTTGCATATTACATTTTTAGGCCCAAAAACATGCATAACATGATAACGTGAACCACATGACCATCCCAAACTTGCATAACATACTTGCATATCATATGACAACTTGTATACCAAACTTGCATAAACAAACTTGCATAACATATGACAACTTGCATATCAAACTTGCATAAACAAACTTGCATAACATATGACAACTTGCATATCATACTCGCATAAACAAACTTGCATAACTTATGGCAACTTGCATATCAAACTTGCATAAACAAACTTGCATAACTTATGGCAACTTGCATATCCAACTTGCATAAACAAACTTGCATAACATATGACAACTTGCATATCATACTTGCATAAACAAAGTTGCATAACTTATGGCAACTTGCATATCATACTTGCATAAACAAACTTGCATAACATATGACAACTTGCATATCATGCATTTAACTTCAAAGTTCAAGTATGAGAGGAATAAGGCTTACAATGCTTATGCGGACTCAAATGAGTATAGCAAATGTAAGAAACCCCTTATGCAACAAATTAAAACCCCAAAATGTAAGCAAACTTGATCAAGACTCCTCCTTTATGATGCCAATAGAGAAACAAGACTTTAATGCAAGCTAAAGAGGATCATACAAGCCTAAATACACTTGTATGCATGGAAATCTCTTAGAAATTTGTTTAGGAATTGTATGAAGAGAGTGGAGGCCATGAGAGGTTTGATTTTGACATAGTTTAGTTGCTAGAATGAATAATGAGTGATTTAGGGTAGGTTAGGGTCTTATTTATAGATTAGGCTAGTGATTTAGACCATAGGATTAAACCCTAGTTCCAATCTCAGCCCTCTAAACTGAATCTGGCCCCCAAGCTCAACACATTCTCGAAATGGTGCACCAGGCAGAACTGGGCGTCTGAGCCAAGTCGACAGCCAAGTCGACAGGGCTGTCGACCTGGTCAGACCCAGTCGACTCCCAAGTCGACAGGGCTGTCGACTTGGGTACTGTGGCGGGAATTTTCCCGCCTGGCCCAACTGGCCCAATTCCCAATTTCAGATTTGAATTTGAAATCTGTTTTTACTTAGGAATTTTCTGAAAACTTCGTTGGGCCTTAATCGGGTCATACGGACTCCGATTTTCGAAAACTCGGACTCTATTTCGCGTATTTTTCCGAGGCGAACGCAATGGCATAACACGTTTCCCTTGATTCAGATTTTAGAATTAAATTCTGCCTCGATTTACGTTATAACAGGTTATTGAAAATACGGGTTGTTACATTCTCCCCTCCTTAAAGGATTTCGTCCCCGAAATCTTCAAGTTAGGAAGAACGTATCCTACTATCCAATCATCCATCTACTCAAAACATCATCCACGAGCAATCATTGTCCTTACAAGATTCTAAATGTTGTATGAACATATGCAAAGGTGTGTGTATATGTACTTATCTAATGCAAATATCATCAATGCAAATTATGTTAGTGAAATGAATCCATATGTATGCAATCCCTAACATAATGTATAACATCTATATGTGTGCGCATAACATACGTCCATATGCAACATCCATGTGATAACACAAAAATTTTCATTCATGAATAAGCATAAACACTCATGCATATGCAATATGAGGAGTGTGTGAGCCGATCTAGTGCCTAACGTGTATAATGCATCCACGAGTAACCACTTGCAAACACTTGCAGCCACTTGCAACCATCAAGCATAACATGTTTCAGACACATGTTTCATCCAAAGGGTTTCTACCTAAGGTTCTCATGACAAGATCACCGTGATAAACTAGATAATCATGGATAGCAAAGATATGCTACAAAGAGATCGGGGAGATAAGCAGGATATACTCCTTTCGGATTACAAGAAATCCCTTCCTAACCCAAACCAATCCTATAAAAGCCCAAAAGGTTTAGTCATCCTAACGGACCCCCTTCAAACCCTGACATGTATTACTAGCCAATAAGTCATACCTCCCGACAGAAATAGGACCGAAAATGGGACCGAGAGGATATACATAAAAAGATAATATGCGAGTAAGTTCCACAGGAAAACAAGGATCAAGGATATGCTCTTAAAAAGAAATATGATGCGCGTATCTAGCATTCAGTCTTCTAAGTCACGTTTCCTTGAGTTTAACTCCACTGTGCTTTGGTCGTCTTTTACCTCATGATTTCTTAGCTTCTTAACTCTTATTTCCAAATATGAGTTGGAACCCATTTCATTGTCGCCTCTCGTCTTCCTTTTTCACTTACTCTTCTATCATACTTGGCTTAAACATAACTGTGACTTCATGGTTTCATGCAAGCTCTCCAAAATTCACTAGTGAATCCTGGATCTCGTCTACTTACTATAAAGTATTCCACGCAGCAGAACTTTTCTTGGAAATACCAATCCATGTTGCCAATTGCTCTTACCAACAGGATTTTCTATAACTCATGCTTGAACGAAATGGGTCACCCGCCTGCGAATGGTAGGCTGTACTTAGATTCAGTTGCTTGCCCATGACTTCCCGTAGACCATCTCAAAACTTGACTGGTGAAGATTGAGTCGTGCTTACTAACTATTCTTTAGGGAACCTCGTGCAACCGCTTTATTTCTTGAAAGTAAACTGTCATTAGTTATGATGCAATCCTTTCGCTCTTTACCGGAGTGGAATGAGCTCTCTTCGTGAGTCTACCTACTATGACCCACATGCTCGTATTCCCTTTTCCTTGATCTAGGCAGTCCATCCACGAAATCCTTCGTGACGCTTTACTACTTCCATTGCGGGGACCTCCAATGGATGTAATAGCCCACCGGTCTTTTTATGACTTGGCCTTTAACCTGTTGGCCCAACATGCACCTTGGGACAAACTCGGCCACTTCCCTGCGTGATGTGCATCTTCAAGAGCCTTCTTTCTCTCATTGCGTCCTAGCTATCCCTTGTCATCTATAGCGAGGTGTCTTAACATCTCGCCTCGAATCAACTTGTCCATGATCTCGACTAACTGCGGGTCTTCTTTCTGTGAAGTCCCTACTTGATCCAGAAGGGTAGGTCTAAGCTCAAGGGACGCTAACTAACTAATTAAACTGAGAGAACTTCTTACTTCAATTGTCCTCGTCGGAGCTTTCCGGTCTTGAACCGCGACCATTTTAGCGGGATCCACCGCTAAGCCTTGCTTAGAAACTTGCATAACATACTTGCATATTACATTTTTAGGCCCAAAAACATGCATAACATGATAACTTGAACCACATGACCATCCCAAACTTGCATAACATACTTGCATATCATATGACAACTTGTATACCAAACTTGCATAAACAAACTTGCATAACATATGACAACTTGCATATCAAACTTGCATAAACAAACTTGCATAACATATGACAACTTGCATATCATACTCGCATAAACAAACTTGCATAACTTATGGCAACTTGCATATCAAACTTGCATAAACAAACTTGCATAACTTATGGAAACTTGCATATCCAACTTGCATAAACAAACTTGCATAACATATGACAACTTGCATATCATACTTGCATAAACAAACTTGCATAACTTATGGCAACTTGCATATCATACTTGCATAAACAAACTTGCATAACATATGACAACTTGCATATCATGCATTTAACTTCAAAGTTCAAGTATGAGAGGAATAGGGCTTACAATGCTTATGCGGACTCAAATGAGTATAGCAAATGTAAGAAACCCCTTATGCAACAAATTAAAACCCCAAAATGCAAGCAAACTTGATCAAGACTCCTCCTTTATGATGCCAATAGAGAAACAAGACTTTAATGCAAGCTAAAGAGGATCATACAAGCCTAAATACACTTGTATGCATGGAAATCTCTTAGAAATTTGTTTAGGAATTGTATGAAGAGAGTGGAGGCCATGAGAGGTTTGATTTTGACATAGTTTAGTTGCTAGAATGAATAATGAATGATTTAGGGTAGGTTAGGGTCTTATTTATAGATTAGGCTAGTGATTTAGACCATAGGATTAAACCCTAGTTCCAATCTCAGCCCTCTAAACTGAATCTGGCCCCCAAGCTCAACACATTCTCAAAATGGTGCACCAGGCAGAACTGGGCGTCTGAGCCAAGTCGACAGCCAAGTCGACATGGCTGTCGACCTGGTCAGACCCAGTCGACTCCCAAGTCGACAGGGCTGTCGACTTGGGTACTGTGGCGGGAATTTTCCCGCCTGGCCCAACTGGCCCAATTCCCAATTTCAGATTTGAATTTGAAATCTGTTTTTACTTAGGAATTTTCTGAAAACTTCGTTGGGCCTTAATCGGGTCATACGGACTCCGATTTTCGAAAACTCGGACTCTATTTCGCGTATTTTTCCGAGACGAACGCAATGGCATAGCCCGTTTCCCTTGATTCAGATTTTAGAATTAAATTCTGCCTCGATTTACGTTATAACAGGTTATTGAAAATTCGGGTTGTTACACTTTCCCTAAGATTGTGAAATTTAGAAACTAACTGTAGGTTAGCTAAGCGGGACGGTTTCCTGGGTATTGATCTGATGTTGGTTTCGACCTTCGGGGTTAATATTTGGGGAATTATTCTCTTGTTAATTTACGGTTAATGACTGATGAATTGGAATGAGGCGTATGTTGTGTTTGTGTAACACTTATTTATTATATACGCGAGTTATTCGGAAAGACCGGGTTTATCCCATTCTGAATGACTGATACGACGATAAGTCGAAGATGAAGACGGTGGTTGAAGACCAGAGGTCTTCACGTCGTTTGGATAATTAATGATGATCTTGATTGGGTCGTACACCCAAGAGGAGGGAATCAGTCGGTGATCGTCCAGACGTACTTGGAGATCGATGGATATGTGGGGTACTAGGTGCCTCCGTTTTCGTTCAGACCCAGAACGGACTTGTAAATGGATGTGTGTCTGACATCGGATTTCATTCTGTGTGATTGATATCGGTTGCATAGCGTGAATTGCCTGTGTGGCATGCTAAGATGAAAATGATCAAGGCTTCTGTTGAAAAGCAAAGTCTTATGGTTGATGATCGAAGAATAGCCTGTGTGGCATAGCTTTGTGTAACGTTGATTCGCGAGCCTCACCCCCCGGTAGTGAACCAGAAACGGGAGATGACTGCAGGGAGAACATGCGTTTCCTTCTAGCAAGAAGTGGCGTCAGTGGTTTTACATGCCCTGACGAGTTTGACTTATGTGGTTGTTGCTGTTGCGAGGTGCCTCGGATATATCGGTCGTTCTCGAACCAATGGAGTCATTCGTTGGCTCATTTACGCTCCATAGGGCGGGGAGACGTAGTGTTCAGGATTTCGTCTAATCCACATCGGTGGACCGGCCCTGAAGATCCAAGGGTCGATGCGTTCTGTCCCTGAGACATGGGCTAGATTGTCTCGAATTCGATAGAGGACGATCCCTTGCCTCGGTTCACAGATGGTAATCCAACTTCCAATACGTGACGTTTCGATTTTAGTTGTAATCCTATATATGGCGACATAGTGGGATGGGGGCGCTTATGCCGTCTATGATTGATACTAATGATTTAAAGTTGTTTTATACACTATACACCTATTATTCTATCAAATGATTTGTTTTAAACGTATCAAGCATGCTTTGGCTATTATAAGGGAAAACCATATCCCCTGGTTTGTGTTGCATTGTGTGATGGGACCTGGGTCTTATAATAGCTTCATTGTTCTTTATTTAGCATTGCGCTGTTGTTTTATGCACTAGTATTGTTGGGAGGAAACTCGTTCCGTGTTATACGACGTGGTCCCTTGATTTACCTAACTTTAATATAAAGATAAATAACTGTTTTAGTTCTCACACCAGTCCCATGACTGACCTGGAGTTTATTGTTTTAACCTAAACTCTGGGTGCCCCTATTTTCGACACGGGCAGCTAGTAGTTTTGGTTTTGCAGATTTATATTCACAGGATCCTGGTTTACAGCTGGAATGATATCCGGAAAGCTTTGTATCCGTATATCTCCTTCTGTTGTGTATTGTATTATTTTCCGCTGTTATGTATGTAATTTAAATCTCTGATATTTTTCTATGTAATATTTATTCATACTCTGTATATTCTTGTATTCTGATGGAATTGTTGTAATATACAATGAAATGTTCTTCCGTCTGCGTTCTTTTGTGGCTTGTTCTTGAACTATCCGCGCTTTCCTCACCGGGGAAGTTACGGGTCTTTACACCAACTTTCCTAAATCTCCAATAGGACAATATTATTTGGTCGATTCAGACTATCCACTTCAGACTAAATATTTACCACCTTATTGAAATATGAGGTATCATATTCTGCACTTTAGTGAAATCGTGAGTCAACCAAAATCGGCCAATGAAGTGTTTAATTTCTACCATTTGAGTACGAATGGATGTTAAAAGAACTTTTGGAATTTGAAAACAAAAATTTGCCCTTTTGAAGAGTATGCATACATATGCATTTGAAACTCAAACCAAAGTTGTCTTAACTACAATGACCTTACACAACTTCATATGCAAATATAATAGTGGTGATCCAGATTTTATGGCTTTTGACGATGATCCTGTACTTATCTCTGATCAATACTTAGAGAAATATTATGCTCTAAAAAAATGCGACGAACTGAGGAACTGAACGGGTATAGAGAAATAGACTAAAAAATGTCAGCATATAGAGATACGCGATTAGTTGGTTGCTGAAGGGCTGCGCTAAATTGTATTTGTAACTGTAACTGTATTTGTATATTTATCTGTATTTTAAATTTATTACGCTCAGATATCACGCTCAAATACCCATTCGTAGCAAAAAACGCGTTCTCCGTTTACAACAGTGTCACGCTCAAATGCCATGTTACCGTTCGTCAAAAATACATCCTATATCTCGGCTTCTAATGAAAGTCAGTCATTTAACTAAAAACTTCAAACGTGTGAATAATGCCTTTTTTTAATTATTTCTTTTTTTTTAAATGTCGTAAGACAAAATGTCTAAATTTCATTTTTAAACATTTGGATAATGTTTTAAATCATGTAAAATTGTTTTCTCTATAAATTTTAAATCTCGGGTGTTCATCTACAAAAATCAACCAATGTCTGGCAACTAATTCAAACATCTGATTGACTTTTCCATAGGTCCTAACAAGGCAAAATCTAAACTAATTCATTTTTTTTAATGTATATAAGAATTCAGATGTCTAAATTAAATCATCATTTTTTTGTAAAATAAAAATTATTTTCAAAAGGTTATTTTTATAATCATTTGCAAATATTTTAGTGACTATATCTCTTCAAATAAAACCTTTCGAACACTATAGATTGATATTTATACTGAACTTTTGGATTGACATTATTTACTTTGATTTCTGCACTATATATTTTCGAGATTTAGAAGCATTCAAAATAATCCTTTTACCTCCTAAAATTAGCACATTTAAACTGCAACCATTAAAGGAGATCATTGAAAGGTGTACGAAGTGACTTATATGTATATATATATATATATATGTGTGTGTGTGTGTGTATATATATATATGTATATGTATATTTATATGTATATGTATATGTATATGTATATGATGCAGTTCTAAAACAACCAAGAGCAAAAAATATTTCTGCTTGATATGCTTTTCTTTCATAAAATGTACTTATGCTAAAAGATATTAATAGCTAACTAATCCACTTGGATAAGAACAAAGAACTTAGCAAAAGACAAGCCAGTAGAATAATCAAATTCAACTTTATATGAAAACATGCAACCAATTAGAAGGCCTTAGGAAAACAAATTCGGTCCAACAATCAGTAAAAGTAGTGAGCCCTTTACAAATTAATTGAAGATATGAAAACCACAATGAATTCCATATATAAAAACAAAGTTCGGACTTTCGATGACATATCTAGAGGATAAAACCCATAAGCTGCACGTGGATTCAAAAAACAAGCTAAATGCAGAGAATGTGGGAGACCTATAAGGTAAGGCTATGCCCAAAAAGAATTCTATGACAACCGCACTACACCACCAGTGACCATATAACCCCATAATTCATTATGTAGGCACTCAATTGATACAGCCATCGAACCTACCGTATATCTCATAGCGCATCAAGCAATATATAATAATAATGTATATAAAATAGGTGAGATGGTCATCTGTATAAACCACACAATCAGAATATATAAACTCATTCAGTTATAAAGAACAGTAATAGAGGTTGTGCAAGAAGTAAACAAAATCGATTGACAACTATCTCCAATAATAAGTAATCAATATTGTCGCGGCACCGTAGTGTCACATAGCGGAATGAACAATAATACAACTGTAAGTATGAGAAGACGTCACTTCTTGCTGATTTGCCTACGCATCTGCAGATTATGCCTATACCTGTTACAAAGCCTACTCTCATTGTTGTTGTCAATTAGTGCCTAAGTAATAAGAGGGAACATGAAACTTTGGATGCAAGTATAGTCTGGTGTGAACGCTAAGAAAATATAAAAATATAATAAAAGTCGTAATAATAAAAGGTATATACGATACCAAACATGTCCTTACATCCATTGAGTCGACACATATAAAATATACACTACTATATGATAATCATTATGGATGTATTCAACAATAAAATATTAACAGTGTCTAGATATTAAAATTGGTGATATTTAGATCATATGACGCATAATGATTAAGAAAACACAATATCCATCGTTCTTCCTCATATTCACTTACTAAGTGTGCCAAGTATATGATATCCAGTATTACTGCCACCCAAGTGTAACGACATGCCATTTTGACTGTCCCGAATCGACAAAACATGTCAAACTCAAATCGTCCAAAATGACAGATTGTTATTATCTTCTATGGTAAATAGAATAAATTACAGAATCACAGATCGCAGATATAGATACAGAGCAATATAATATCTCACAGCAGAAAAATAAATAATACAATAGTAGTCCATCAAGCTACAAAATAAAATTTTACAATAGAGTTTACATAAATAATACAGCGGAAGTCTAATACAATGAATTTCATATACATAATAATAGTATGAAACAGAGACGACAAGAATAACTGAAACTTGATGAACCGATCAATAGGTACAAGATGCGCAAAACCCAATGTAAGCTCCAAGAGTGAATCTCGAAAAATTATAATACTCGATCTGACCCGAGAAATAATGCAAAAAAAAAAACAACTCGGATCAGGACTAACATTCTCATAGAAGATAAATCAAATCAAATGAAATGTCTAATGAAATGCAATCAGTAACTTAAAAGATGTTTGGGATCACTATCCTCTAAGGATCCGTCAAACCAGATACTGTATAATATAATACGCTATATACAATAGTGCCTATCAGTAAAGTAAATATCAAAATAGTGTAAGCCGGATTACCATTATTACCTCATACCGTTTATATATTCCCATAGTATATAAAGTATCGTAATTCCTCCATAAACAGGAGGATTAGCAGATGGCACTCCATATAAAACAACACAAAACAAAATCATAGTGGGCTCGTATATGGCATGTGACAAGGCAAGCAAGGAATGCCAGGATGGATTCACCATTTGCAGATCCAAACAATTGGCAACACGTAGCAGCAACTACCGTCCACCTAGAGACATACTCCTATCGAAGAAGTACGCTCGATAGGAGGAATGACCTCACTTGGTCTCGGCGTAGCTCCTGTTTTAGTCACATCAAGCTAACTCAAGGTAGTCAGGGTCTCATAATTAATATGAAATAGAAAATAGAGTCGTTCGCTAAACTATCCTAGACACTTTCTTCTGGATCTCCACCGTGTACACAGTTGTTAAAGTGGTTTTCGGTATTGGCAGAGAGTATGACAATAGCCAATCCCGGTCTGTTTAACAACCAATCGTTTACATTTTTCACACTGTGATCATTATTTTATAATCATTTTATAAAATCGATTATATGAATTCTCATATTCGAATTTGAAATCAAAATTTAATATCTAACTTCGATTATATTAAATTTTGAAAATAACTCACTTAAGTCGCTTAAATCAAATCAATTTAGAAACCATATCGAAAAGATCTTAAAATATAGTATAAACCAATACTATACTATTTAACTTCGATTTTATATAAATTTTCCGAAAATATTTGCATAACGAATTTCAAAACCAAAAATCGACTTATATTTAAGTTATACCTTAAAGGTCTCAATTTCCATTTAAATCGATACCAAAACATTTAACTTCGATAATATTTAGGTTTGGTTTATTTGCAAAAATTCAAGTTCAAAATAATTCAAATGATTTTTTTTACCTTTATAAGAATTTGTTTTAAGTTGATTCATAAAATCCAACAATTTGGTTCGAGTTCAATATAGACAATTCAAATCAAAACCTTCATTTCAAGTTAAACAAAACATACAATCTAGTTTTCGCCTTTTATAAGAATTCGTTCTAGTCAATCTAAAATCCCAATCATTGAAGTTCAAATTCGATATATACAATTCAATTCAAAGCCTTATATTTCGATTCATATAATTCAAAACAAATCATATATTTCAATTTCAATGATCATATCATATTTTATAACTCAAGTCGTACAATTCAATTTCATTATTTATAAATTCGAACCAAAAAACCTTATTTTTCAATTCAAACAATTTAAAACCATTCTTTTAAATTCGATTTAACAAATTTCTTGATTCAAACCAAACAATTTATGAAATCAATTCCATGTATAACTTTATATATACAAACTCACATTCAGTCGTTTTAAAAACGAATTCATTTCATATCAATTTACCCAATTCACATTCATTTCTTATAAAAGTTCAGTAATTAATCCAATTCAAATTCGCATTGAGTATATTTATAATCAGATTCATTACATACGATTATAGGTTCAAATTCATTCCTTAAATTTGGAAATTCAAATTCATATGCAACTTCACAATTCACATTCATCTTTTATAATTTCAAATCAATTCGAATTCAAATTCATATCTTATATCAATTCACTCGTTAAACCAAGTACCGTTATATAAATTAAAATATTTAAACCTCTAATTCAGATCGCAAAAATCTTAACTTACCCATCTTTAGTTTATTAATAAAGTTTATAAAGTATATATAAAAGAAAATTTAACTTTGAATACATATATATAAGTTTATAAAATTCTAAAATTAATTAGAAAATATATTATAAACATTAAAATAATATAGAAATAGGTTTAAAAGAATTATTTATTATATGAAAGGTTTAAAATACATATATAATAAAATTATATAGTTTTAAGTAAATAAAATTATATGTAAAATCTTAAATGAAGTATTTAAATCTATATTTATTCACAAAAAATATTTTAAAACATATAATTTAAAATTTACAAAATTTAAGTTCAAAATCTTTAAAATATATTTATAAGAAAAATATAAACTTTAAGTTTTTATTTTAAAATCAAATTTCCAAATCACTTTACTTAGCAAACATGGCCAATGGTGTCCGTATCTAGTTTTCTACCCTATGGTCAAGTGATACGGATATTTATCATTTCAATCCGTAATTTAAAATTTTACAGGTATATATCATTTCAATCCGCAATCCCAAATTCTGTAAAAATCATTTAGGTCTATCATTCCAATGCATAATGATTTTTCCCTAATCTAGTATCCGTTCGGGTATGTAACATTTCAACCCATAGTGATTTTTCCTAACTATGGAAATCAACAACATATATCAATTATTCCACAACATCAATCACATCACAAGTCATATATCATCAGTGCACCTATGTGTCATATATCTCATGTCATATATGATAGTGTACATATTAAACAAATAAATTCTACTGGTAATCCTATACATTTCACAATAGTTCATTTGTGCTGAATTTAACAACCATGAAACAATGTAGGTCAAGTGTGAGATAAACCCACATTTCGTGGAACAGAAATAGAGACGACAATTGATGGATGCAAAATGAACCGATGATATATGGGCATGACTCAGAATGGTTCCAACTTGATGACCGCTCAAAATTATGTTATTAAAGAAGGTTAGGAAATTTCTCAACGGATCGGTATGGCTATCGGTTTTTGGGATGGTTTTGAAGCACAACACCAAACTCGACTTAAAAATAAACACAACAATAGTTACAAAAATAATATATATTATATACTTGTACATGCAGAAAAATCGTAACATATATATTTAAAATTCAATGCACTAAGTATATCTATACATATAATTTTGTTCAAAACAAATAAATTCAAAACAACACACACCAGCATACAAATTAAATAACTCATGCATATTATATACACAACACACACAGATATGCGCGCACACACAAGTATGCGACAAAGAGAAATTAGGTTGGTAGCCGAGGTCAGGACATCGAAAGAGAGGCTACGGGCAGAGCTCGGCGGAGGCTGGTGGACTGGTAGGCGATGTGGGAGGAGATCAAAGGGGGTGCAAACTGCAGGGCGTGGTCGAGATGAAGAGAGCTTCGGTTGGAGGAGGGTTCACATAAGAGAGAGGGGAATCACGAGAGGGGCGCAGAGCTCGGCAACAAGGCGGTGGATGGTGGCAGTATGCATGGCAGAAGTAGAGAATTTTCGTGATGGGAACAAAATTGAGGTGGAATGGAAAAGCTGTTGTGGCTTTTTCTTTTGTCTCATGAAGAAGAAAATCGTATTATATATTCATGAAGGAAGATGAAACTGAACGAGTATTTGGGAACGAACGAATCTTTTGGAGAACTCACCAACTTTAAAGCTGGACGTGTGTTTCAAATTCAAAGAAACAGACGTTTAGTAATAGAATGAGGAAAAAATAGAACGTGGTGCATGACTTTGGAAATAAGGAAAATGAACATATCATTTGGAAATATATATGTAGCAACACATGAATATATTAGTGTAAACATTGGTTTTGGAAATGGCATGCACTAAATGAATAATTAGAAGTAGACATGCAACGCATGCATGTTATGTAACATGAGCTTGAATGTGTCTTCCCATTATTCTCCTTTCGAGCGATATGTGAGTGTTACAAACTGGGTTTGCAGACCCAAAATGGCTAGAAAAATATGCTGAACGCGAATAGGGATATGTCGAACTCAAATGGTTTTGTTTCAAAAATGAACTGCGCAAGCTTTTTCTCAATTTCAGCGCTAACCAACCACCGAAACTGACAAACGAATATATTATGAAAATCAGCTCAACAAGACGGATGCAAAGGTATATAGTTTGAAGTATCACGATGCTCTGTTCAAAAACGCATTACGAACCCCTTTAAACATAAAATCCGGACGGCAAAACAATTAAACAGAGGTCAAAACGTTCGATTTTCACGAAATGAATTTCGCTATTGGGTTCATGACAACGAATTGAATATCTTTCATGTTTGTCCAAACTGGTTTCGAAAAAATTTTACAATCACTAAAATTTGAATGGTTATGCGCAACTTTGCACTGAAAATTGCGTGACCGACAAACATTCATATTTTCCGATGAAATTTTCACAGCTGCCACCTCTCACTAAACGAATTTCAAATTTCAAATTCCCGTTATGAAAAACCATAGAATATTTTCAAAATAAAAATATGATTTAAATCAGAATTTAAATCGTTAAAATAGCAGGTTATTACACTCTCCCTCACTCAAACCTTTTCATCCTCGAAAAGGAACATGGTAGGATGATAGTGGTTATATAATTTTAATATATTTAAACCGATGGTTTATATTTACTATCATACCTATATATATAAATTGAAGTATACATATAAATCAAAAGTTAAGATATTTTCAAACATTTAAAAATGGTTTTAAGTATTCACTCAACGTCTCGATTGGCAATATATACTTATCCCACTTTTGAAACCTGAAAATAGATATCGATGATGCCGCGATCGTTACCAGAATAATTTCCAAGAGACTAGAATGTGACTCTATATCTATCTAGTACATATAGGATTTAACATATACATTGATCAGATGTATACCCAAATCACTAGGTATTGGATAGGTCAACTTTAACGTCACGTAAATACTCAGAATTTTTTTCTATATTTAAACAGAATATATATCAAATTTTGCAATCAAATATTGCAAATAATATATTTCAAATCATTAAAATTTTAAGTAGGGAAAAACTATATGTCTCCCCCACTTATTTATTTATTAAAATTCAACTACAATCCTTGATAGATATACCAATAGTATTATTATTGAATCATATATATAAAAATATTATTCTATACTATACCTAAATATTTTCAAACTTTATATTTAAACTTATAAAACTTGTCTAATTCAATAAGTTTATATATAATATATATATACACACACACATCACAAATTAAAATTCTTTATAAACCAATTTAAATTTATAAATTTCTATATATACATAAATTTATAAACTATACTATTATAAGTTTCAGCCAAGATAAAATCATTTTCTTACAAAATCTACATCTATAAATCTTATTTAAAGTATATAATTTAAAAATATAAAATCTTAAACTAAAACATCAAGTCTTTTCAAAATATTTGTATCAACAAAACATAGTGTTATTTTGAATATACATCTTCCATAAATATATCAAAAATCAATATTACATCAAGAAAATCTTTTATTACAATACCTTCAAAATACCAATTTCAAGCCAGTATTTAATAAGCACGAACTTCCTAGAAGACTTGTACTCTCCTTATAATTCTTCACTTGTAATGAATGAGGAAAAATTATAGAATTCGAGTCAAAGCTGAATGAACAAAAGAACCAAATCAAAGAGGATCTACAAAGGAAGATGGATTCAAATGGAAAGGAAATTCCAGAAAAATATTTAAATGTTAAACAAGATTTTATATTCGAAAATATTTGTGTAAAAAACATTTAAAACCATTTTAAAAATCATTTATACTTTCAAAATACGCTCGCTCTCAAGAAGGATTCTGCGACTGATTCCACTCATTCTAGGGTGTCACTACCCTATCTCTAATGAGTTTTTACCCCATAGGCTAAAGCTTAGATAAACCAAAGCTTTGATATCAACTGTAACGACCTGCCATTTTTACTGTCCTAAATCGACAAAACATATCAAACTCGAACGTCCAAAACGACATATTGTTATTAGCTTATGGGGTAAATAGAATAAATCGCAGAATCACAGACACAAATATAGAGCAATAAAATATCTCGTAGTGGAAAAAATAAATAATACAATAGTAGTTCATGAAGCTAATAAATAAAATTTTACAATAGAGTTTACATAAATAATACAACGGAAGTCTAATACAATGAATTTCAGATACATAATAATAGTATGAAACAGAGATGACAAGAATAACTTAAACTTGATCAACTGATCAATAGGTACAAGATGAGAAAAACCCAATGTAAACTCCAAGATCCAAGAGTGAATCTCAAAAACTGTAATACGTGATCTGACTCGAGCAATAATGCAAAACAAAACAACTTGGATCAGGACTAACATTCTCATGGAAGTAAATCAACTCAAGTGAAATGCTCGATGAAATGCAATCAATAACTTAAAGGAAGTTTGGGATCACTATCATCCAGGGATCCGTCAAACTAGATACTATATAATACAATATGTTATATATAATAGTGTCTGTCAGTAAAGTAAATATCAAAATAGTGTAAGCGGGATTACCACTATTACCCTTATACCATTTATATATTCCCATAGTATATACAGTACCGTAATTCCTCCGTAAACTGGAGGGCTATCAGAGGGCACTCCATATAAAACAATACAAAAACATAATCATAATGGGCTCGTATATGGCATGTGACAAGGCACACAAGGAATGCCATGGTGGATTCACCATTTGCAAATCCGGACTTGTGGTAACGTATAGCAGCAACTACTGCCCTCCCCGAGACACACTACTATGATCAAAGGGCCCTAATAGAATCACAACGGTAATAGAATTGTATCGAAAAAGTGTGCACAATGGGAGGAATGACCTCACTTGGTCTCGGCGTAGATTCTGTTTTAGTCACATCAAAATGACTCAAGGTAGTCAGGGTCTCGTAATTAATATGAAATAGAAAATAGAGTCGTTCGCCAAACCATCCTACTTCATTCTGGATCTCCACCGCATACACAGTTGTTAAAGTGGTTTTCGGTATTGGAAGAGAGTACGACAATAGCCGATCCCAGTCTCTTTAACCAGCAGTCATTTACATTTTTCACACCGTGGTCATTATTTTATAATCACTTTTTAAAATAGGCTATAAGAATTCTCATATTCGAAATTGAAATCAAAATTTAATATCTAAATTCGATTATATTAAATTTTGAAAACAATTCACTTAAATCGCTTAAATTAATTCGATTTAGAAACCATATCGGAAAGATCTTAAAATATAGTATAAACCAATACTATACTATTTAACTTTGATTTTATATAATTTTCCAAAAATATTCACGTAACGATTTTCAAATCCAAAGATGACTTATATTTAAGTTATACCTTAAAGGTCTCAATTTCCATTTAAATCGATACCAAAACATTTAACTTCTATAACATTTTGGTTTGGTTTATTCGCAAAAATTCAAGTTCAAAACAATTCAAATGATTCAATTTTTTTACCTTTATAAGAATTCGTTTCAAGTCGATTTGAGTTCAATATAGACAACTCAAATCAAAACAATCTATTTTAAGTTAAACAAAACATACAATCTAGTTTTCGCCTTTTATAAGAATTCGTTCGAGTCAATTCAAAATCCCAATCACTTAAGTTCAAATTTGGTATACACAATTCAAATGAAAGCCTTTTATTTCAATTTGTATAATTTAAAACAAATCATATATTTCAATTTCAACGGTCTTATCATATTTTATAACTCAAGTCGTACAATTCAAATTCATCACTTATAAATTCAAATCAAAAAACCTTATCTTTCAATTCAAACAATTTAAAACCATTCTTATGAATTCGATTTAACAAATTTCTTAATTCGAACCAAAAGATTTATAAAATCAGTTCCATATATAACTTTATACATAGAAACTCACATTTAGTCATTTTAAAAATGAATTCATTTCATATCGATTATAAATTCAAATTAACATCAATTTACGCAATTCATGTTCATTTCTTGTAAAAGTTCAATATTTAATCCAACTCAAATTCGCATTCAGTATATTTATAATCAAATTTATTTCATATCCATTATAGGTTCAAATTCATTCCTTAAATATGGAAATTCAAATTCAAAAGCAATTTCACAATTCACGTTCATCTCTTATAAGTTCAAATCACATATCTTATATCAGTTCATTCGTTATATCAAGTATCGTTATATAAATTAAAATGTTTATACCTCAAATTCAAATCGCGAAAATCTTAACTTACCCATCTTTAGTTTATTATTAAAGTTTATAAAATAAATATAAAAGAAAATTTTACTTTGAAAAAAATATATATACATAAGTTTATAAAATTCTAAAATTAATTAGAAAATAGATTATAAACATATAAGTTTAAAATAATATAAAAATAGGTTTAAAAGAATTATTTATTATATAAAAGGTTTAAAATACTTATATAATTAAATTACATAGTTTTAAAACAAATAAAATTATATGTAAAATTTTAAATGAAGTATTTAAATCTATATTTACTCATAAAAATCATTTTAAAACATATAATTTATAATTTACAAAATTTAATTTTAAAATCTTTAAAATATATTTATAAGAAAAATATAAAATTTAAGTCATTATTTTGAAATCAAATTTCCAAATCACCTTACTTCGCAAACATGATCAACGGTATCCGTATTTAGTTTTCTACCCTATGGTCAGGTGATATGGATATTTATCGTTTCAATCCATAACTTAAAATTTTAAGGGTATATATCATTTCAACCCGCAATCCCAAATTTAGTAAAAAATCATTTAGGTTTATCATCTCAACACATAACGATTTTTCCCTAATCTAATGTCCGTTCAGGTATGTAACATTTCAATCTATAGTGATTTTCCTAACAATGGAAATCAGCAACATAAATCAATTATTACATATCATCAATCACATCACAAGTCATATATCATCAGTGCACCTACGGGTCATATATCTCGTGCATATATGAAAGTGTACATGTTAAAAAAACAATTTCTACTGGCAATCTTATACATTTCACAACAGTTCATTTGTACTAAATTTAACAACCATGAAACAATGTAGGTCAAATGTGAGATAAACTTACCTTTCGTGGCAAAGAAACGGAGACGACAATTGATGGATGTAGAATGAACCGACGATATTCGGAAAATTCTCAGAATGGTTCCAACTTGATGATCGCTCAATATTATTTTATAAGAGAAGGTTAGAGAAGTTCTCAACGGATCAGTATAGCTATCGGGTTTTGGGATGGTTTCGAAACACAACACCAAACTCGACTTAAAAATAAAGATAACAATTTTTACAAAAATAATATATATACTATATACTTGTACACGAAGAAAAATCGTAAGATATATATTTAAATTTCAACATACACCAGATGTATATATATATATATACACATACAATTCTATTCAAAACAAATAAATTCAAAACAACGCACACCAACATACAAATTAAATAACTCACGCATATTATATACACAACCCACACAAATATGCACACACACACCGGTACGTGCTAAAGAGAAATGGGGGTGAAGGCGTGGTCGAAGAGCTTGGAAGGCAAGCGAGCTGTCGGAGCAGGTCAGTAGGATACCTGGTGAGCGGTCGACTTTGGGTGGAGGCAAGGACGGGCATCGGGTCAGTAAGACGGAGGACGGGCATCTATTCTTGGAAGTGCGTGCCTATTCTTCTTGGTCAGCTTGTTTAGCTCTCTATAATCAACGCATAGGCGAATCAAACCATCTACTTTGGTTGCGAATACTGCTGGAGCACCCCATTCAGAAATACTCCGCCTTATAAACCCCTTCTCAAGTAACTCTTTAACTTGCTTGCTGAGTTCTTTCCTCTCCCTTGGAGCCATGTGTATAACGGGTAAAGCAACGGGTTTTGCGTTGTCAACGAGGTATATGCGGAAGTCTATCTCCTGCTTTGGAGGTAACCCCTTCACCTCTTCAAAGACATCCGAGTATTCACGGACTACTCTAACAGACTGCAAATTCTCAACAGATGCATCAAGAGATTCTAGATAGCTAAGCATAACAAAGTTCATGGGATTACAAGAAATTTCGAGAGTGCTACCGAGGCGAGTCATGAGTCTAACCACTCTCTTTTCACAATTGAGGATGGCATCATTACTGGATAGCCAATCCATGCCTAGAATCAACCCATAGCCCGTGAAGCCCAAAACATAGGCATTACATCTAAACCCAACACTTAGTATAGAAATTTCCGAATCCAAACAAATCATTGACAAATAAGTTGAGCCCCCAATAGGATTTGAAACAACCAAGGGATCCTCTACTAAACTGGTGTCTAGGTGCAGAGATTCAACTAAAGCAGTAGATATAAAAGAGTGTGATGCGCCAGAATCAAAGAGTGTATGAACATGATGATTAAAAAGATAAACTAAACTCTCAACAGAAATATTTCTACCTCAATCTTGTAGAGGTGCCATGAGAGCGTGAACCTGCCCTCCAGAAGTAGATCCAGCTCTCTGCCCTTGCCCTTGCTTTCTTGGGCAGTCCCTAGCCATGTGTCCTGTCTCGCCGTAATGGAAACAACCACCCATCTTCCTCTTCTTCTTTCTGCAGTCCTTAACCAGATGTCCAGGAATGCCACAAAAATTACACATCCTCTTGTCACGGGGTTTGCTGTTCTTCCTGCCCTTCTTGGAATCTTTCTTCTTGCTCTGTGATCCCTCCACTTTCTTATCTTGAGGTACTTCCACCTTTGTCTCTTTCTTTCCAACCTTATCTTCTTCTTGTAACAGTACCATGTCCACCAGTTTCTCATAAGTCGCACCCATAGGTATATGGGACATAGCAACGCTATGCAGTGGCTCATTCAATCCTTTAACAAAACGGAGAGCCTTCTTATGTGGAGTGTTCACTAACTCCAATCCAAACCTGGCTAGCTGGTTGAATTGGTTAACGTATTCCTTGACCGACATACTTCCCTGTTTGAGAGCTAAGAACTTCTCCATCTGTAGGCTTCGTTCAACTTGTGAGAGGAATTTCATTTCAAACCTCATTCTGAAATCCATCCAAGTTCAACTGGTCTTTCCGCATTAGTAACTTCCCACTAACAGGAGGCATCGTCTTTAAGAAACCATACGGTAAACTGTATCTTCTGCCTATTGTCCACTTCGAAGATAACAAACAAATCCTCAGTTTCTTTGATCCAGTTTCTTGCTTCCACGAAGGATTCATTTCCATTGAAGTTATTTCCACCCATGGCTCAAAAGTCCCTACATATTTTTGAGAAAGCATTTGCATGCGGAGGAGGAGAAACCGCTGCAGCTGGGGGAGGAGGAACGTCTGTTGGGCCTGCGACATTAGCCCTAGCCTCCAGGTACCTTCTGAACTAGCCAGGTGCTGGCACGCCCTCTGGAAGGTTGAGATCCCCAGATATGCTGAAATAAAAAAGGGAAGATTCAAAATAAAGGATAGAAAGATAGTGCAAATGGCTTTGGGGGATTATGCCTTTTTAAAATAAAACACTTTTTTTTTTGAAAAATGCTTCTTTAAATTTCCCTTTTGAAAATTAGTTTTCAAAAACTTTTATCTGATCTGGTAAACCTTTTCTCTGATACCAAGTGAAACACCCCACCTCCGTTAAGGTCACTCACAAAGGGAATGCCTTAACTTTGGTGGAGCATTATAGGTAAAAGACACAGATAATTTACAAGACAGACATATATAAGCAGCGGAAAAACTAAATTTATTTCATACGTGGATCATAACAAAAACATTACAGCAAACTGTCTCAAAACAACTTCCAAATCATTACATCAAAATCTCTGCCTTGATTATAACATAAAGAAGCATAAAACACAAATAAAACTACATAAATCCCCAAGTGGTAGTGTGTCCAAAGCCATAGCCAAAGACAAGAGGTTCCAAGCTATACATCACTGAGTCTTCAAGCTTCGAAAGATGAACGGTCCAAATTAAGCTGAGCTATTCCCTCCCTGGCTACCTGAGGGGGGAGGGGGAAACGGAAGAAAAGAGAGCGAAAGAAAAATGGGTCAGACATAAGTCTGGTAAGTCCAGTGATTATTCAGCATGTAAACCAGTAAGAGAACCATGACATGAATATACTGGACGCAGGACAATAACAAAGAAATAAGGTAACATAGGATAAGGCAAGATAAACAAGGCAAGGTAAACTAATCATACTATCGCATTCAAATCCATATTCTCTGCACCTACTAGATATTTCAACCATCATCATGAGTTCAAACACAGTGATCCCTTTTTATCGATCGGCTGCTACTCGCACGTATTTACTACTTGTGTCACACAGCCCCGTTCGATTGTAGATACCTGTGCTGGTCCCACCATGGGGTGTATCAAATCCTATGGTGGAAACCCGACATGATTCAAGATGCATAGTGTATAACTACTGATGCCCAGTGCCTGGTATTTCCACCCCGGAGTACGTGCACACCCGTACTCCGTCAGAACCTACACTGACGCACCAACCGCCGTCGTTTTGACCACTTATAATCAGCCCAGTAATCGTGCCCCACCCTACCTAGTTCAGGGTACCATGATACATCTATGTGGGTTACTGCAGAAATGGGTCCCCGCTACTATGGTTTCCTAATCAACATGTTAAATTGGTTAAGTGTCCAAGTTAACCTAACCTCACCCATCAGTTTAGTTAACGTGTTGTATTGGTTAAGTGTTGCCTTAATTAACTTAACCCTACCATTCCTGACTTAGCTTTAATTCATTCATTAAAGCACCAACCACTCAGATTAGACAGGTATTGTTGCGGTCACCGGATGTGTCGGTCGGGTCCGGGCAGTTTTACACCGCAACTCAGTCTAACCGTGGGTTCTTTTGGGCTCAATGCACTAACCTCTCACATTAGATATATATTGTTACGGTTGTTGGATGTGCCGGGCGGTTCCGGACAGTCTTACACCGTAACTCAATCTAACCTCGGGTTAGGCATATTCGTCTTTTCTAAATTTACATATTTACCTCTTTATGTTTACATGTAATTTATTTTCATTCAAGTCAAGCTTCACTTTCATTTTAAATCAAGTTCATAATTTTTGGTATAAAAATTATACCACTTTATGCCATAAACCATTTATATGATTATGAGTCAAATATGCCAATTACATGTAATTTCATGTTTTTCCCCAACATTACCCCCGTTAAACGTCCGCATTAATCACATAAAATGTTAGGCTCGCTACATAGCCTAACTCACACACAAGAGGGGAAAAAGAGGAACATGTAATATTCCAACATCATAAAAATATGGATCTAACTACACATGTGTCATATGAATTCGGCATAGAACAATACAAACTTAATTATGAACTCGAAAATTTAGATCTACTCAGCATGAATCGTAAAATAGGGGTTTTACATAGAACTACATAAACTTAAATTAGGCCTGTAGTTGTGAACTTGCAAATTAGCATGTAGTTCTAGTCATATGTGTGAACATGGTTGAACTTGCATAAACATAGCAAAATTCCCAAATTGACGTACGACATATAGGTGTCATCACCCAATTATACAACATGATATGTCATCGCCAATTTGTTCAACATGATATGTCATCTCCAAATTATACAACATGATATGTCATCGCTAAATTATACAACATAATACGTCATCGCCAAATTATACAACATATAGGTTCATTGCCAAGCATTTAACATTTATCATCAAATTACATACAACATGATCACAAACTTAACATGATAAGAGTCATAGTCTTAATCAATTTAGTTTTAACAAAAAAGGATAGGCATAAATTTACATTAAGTTTTGTTCTACACCCATTTATTTTAGTCAAGATTCTAATATTATTTAGGTCTAAATGATAACTGGACTTACAAAAAGGAGACTAGTCTTGTGTTCTGGGATCTGTATTCTGAAACTGAATAGCTCTCCTTTATTATAGACGTTGAATTCTCTTAGTTGAATTAGATTTGATTTGTAATTTCTAACTTGCTTTCTGGTTGAAGGAGAATGGCGGCTACTCTAGGTTAAGTACTGCAGCATGACGGTCTTAGGATTATTTTTGTATGGCTTAGGGTTTAGATTTAAGTTGCTTATATAGAAGTTTGATTTAATAGGAGCTGTTAGATCAACCTAGGGCCAATCAAAGCCATTCAAACCTAGGAGAACCAACCAGAACTTGCCACACAAGCCCTAATGACACAGCAAATCGTCACTCAAAGAAATACGTCATGTTTCAGATCTGGCCCGAGGGGGAGGTCGAGGTCGACCCCCTGGTCGACTTGTGGGCGGGAAATTTTCCGCCCAGCCTGCTTCCGGGTTTTTGAATTTCGAAACTAGAATTTGAATTTCAAGCTGGTTTTATTATTTAAATTCTTGAATCTTCTGAAGGTCATAACTCCTTCATATGGAGTCCGATTTACACAAACTCGGATTCTATCTCAAGCAGAATTCTGAGACGAACGCAATAGCGTAACCCATTTCCCTTAATTCTCACATTTGTAATTAATTATTCTTTAATTCTACTGTAATGTTTACAGAAAATACGGGGTGTTACACTACATCTAGTTTTGCACTCCACCATGTAGAATTTCACTATAATAGCTTGCTTTCCATGGGTGATAAGAACACCTTTACAATCTTGATTTCGTGGGCTACAAAATACACCTTTCCTTACCAACAACAATAACAAAAAATGGCAAGTAGCTGTATCTCCAATATATATTCTTGCAGATTTAGTACAATGATTCTATAGATCTCCAATGGCAATATATCTTTGAATCCTTTGAGAAAATAGGATAAAATCAGAGGTAGAATGGTATGAATTCAAGTAGAACTCTCTGACATTGTGTGGCTTTCAAATCAATGAAGAATAGGAGTGAAAGGGAGTGGATTTGCAAGGATAATAAGATAGTATTCAATGGATTTTTGTAGAGAATAAATGGAGAAGAAGGAGTAGAAGAAAATGTGAAAATATGGTGTGAAAATTCGTTTTCAGGAACCTTTAAATATTATATGAAAGGATGTGTCTTTAGTGAAAGGGTGGAGGGAAATAACTTCTCGTTTTGAGTTTAAAAATCTGGAAAACTGTTATATGTCGACATGTCAAAATCTACCAAAATAGGTATGTCAGCATATAAGTATTGCAAATATGCATAGCAAAACTGATAGGTGCTTTAAACTTTTTGCACTTCAAATATCCTTATATTTGTGGATTTTGATGATTTAGTTGAGGTCAATGGTTGATTACAAGTATAATTTCCATGGGATCTTTAATAAGATATTCTAAGGTTCAACCAACTCCTCATCATTTCAGACACCTCTTTCCTTCAACATTCTTCTCTAATACACTTTGGTCTTCAATTGGTTTGGTTATCCTTCTCTACAATTCTTCTTTTGTATTTTTGTTTATCTTTATAAATATAATATATCTTATGTAATTGCACAACTTGAAAGACATGTTAGTAATAATGTCTATATGGTTGTTGTAATCAAAATCAATACCTAGGGTTCCTAGGGTATTAACAGTCTTGAGGTTCAATTCTACCATTTGTGGCCATACAACCGCCATGAAACTCTCCTGTTTGTATTACCTTTCTACTATGGCCCTAAAAAAATAAATTTCCAAAATTGAAATTGACACTCTTTTGGAATTTGCATGATTAAACAATACATCCAAACACTATGAAATTCCTCTGTGTGCATCGCCTTACTACTATGGTTCTAAAAATACAAATTTCAATGCAATTCGACACATTACCTCATGATGATAAATTTTCGAACATACTGAGATTATTTTTTGCTAAAGATGTCTGATCTCGAAATATGGTGATTCTTGTACTTTTGTCCACACAGTAAATCATCTGAACTCAACATAAGTACTTTTCAATCCTGATTCGATTGTATGCGAAAGATCATATTTTTAAACAGTAAAACAATTAACTTTTATTATTTACATAAAAATTTAAATACATAATTGTTAAAATATAGGTCACTATTGATTTGTTAAATGAAGGCAGTGATTATTACTTCACCCGAAGCCATGCTTAAGTCTGTTTGAATAATACTTGTTACCTCTATGTTTTATTACTATGAAATATGGAAAATATGTATAAAAAAGGAATCTATAAAGGAGATTTTGAAAGATGGTTTTCGTGCTATAACTTAATGGTTTCGAAGTCGAAGAGAGGGAGTTAAAGGCATGAAGTTTATTAAGGTCAATTTAAGGTCTTAATAAAGTTTCAAGGGGTTAAAATAAGCATTTTGATAAATTAATCAAGGATTATATCATGATACATAGGAATCATGCACATACATATATAAATGGGAAGTGCAATGTGTTTTCAATTTTATATTCCCATGATTCACTCTTAATTGGAAATGACAATGTGTTGTTTTAATTGATGAAAGCATATTTGCATAAAAGTTTCTTTATTAAGGATTTGCGAGAAGTAAACTATATACTTTTGTATAAGGATATACAAATGTTCGGACCAAGCCAGTCAATGCAAATTGAAATAAATACATTTCCAAAAATTCTTTGATCTACTGAGCCTATGGAGTCTAAAGTTTTTATACTAGAAATCTAGTTTTAAATAAAATCATATTTTATTTAGTTCATTATTTATATTGGTTAATTAAACATGTTCACATTTCAACTGATTATTTTACCAGGAATGCATCAATTTACATTGTAAACATATACCAATATAAATGTGTTGAGACAAGTCCCACACTAGGGAATTTATAAAATAAATCATGTATAAGCATTAAGAGTTCACCCTTCACATAGCTAATTGGTTTTATGATAACTTGGAGTTCTCTAACATGATTTTAATGTAAGGAATAATTCGTGTACACAAACCACACTTGCCCATGTCACCCACTAAGCCATGTGTGAGATTGCCACATGTGCGGGGAATGTTGAGACAAGTCCCACACCGGGGAATCTAAAAAATAAATCCAGTATAAACATTAAGAGTTCACCCTTCACATTACCAATTGGTTTTGTGATAACTTGGGGTTCTCTGACAAAATGATCCATTATAAACATATATGTTCATAAACGCATACAATTAGATAGTGGAATTTATATAAATTACGTGTATGTGTATACACACATTTACATACACATATTACATTCTCACTAGCAAATCTAGTTTTGAATAAAATTATATTTTATATAGTTCATTATTTGTATGGGTTAATTAAACATGTTAACATTTCAACTAATTGTTTTACTAGGAATGCATCAATTCACATCCAAACATATACCAATATAAATGAACCAACATGAACATACGTGTTCGTATGCACATATATTACATTCTCACTCGCATATTGGAATTATAAATGGCTACGTATACACATGTTTGAATATACGGCAATATATGTATACGGTTTGTGTACACGTATTGATAGTAATACATAATATAGATTAGACTTATGTATACATGTATGTGATATTTGTTGCCACTAATATTTTATATTTACATATGTAAAAATGTAATGTAATAGTAAATTAGAAGAGAGAAGACGTGAGGGTAATTTATGTTGAAATTAAATATGTGATAACAAGAAAATAATCATGTAGCATAATTTTGCTTTAATTTTCTTCTACGATCAACATTTAAATAACTAGTGTAATACCATATGGAATTTTAAACACAATTGCACCAAACATCCAACCAATCAAAGAGAAAAACACTATATATTTTTATTTGAAAGCCATATAATCAACATAAAAATAACAAAAAGTTTTGAAACAATAACATTGGTTGCTATAAAAGAAATCAATCAGGTAAAATTTAGTTTATTTTTTGCTTACAATTTCAAGGTACAAAGAAGACTTGATTATTTATATATTTACATATAATTTTATGTTTAAATTTACTTAAGCTTTTCCCATCATTAAAAGTAATAAACATAACTATAAATATAATTAAGTTTACAGTAACACATATTAAGATAACAATCAAGAGGATTTGTTTCAACTTAAATGAAACAAAAAAATAAATTATTTAATTAGATAAATCATTAACTAACTATAAAATTGACCCAACAAATCAATTCCACAATGATTAGCTTATTCGGATCCAATTGAGTTAGCTTTCAAATCCATACACAAATATAACTATCTGTCTATCGCAATATATAGGATAATTTTAAAATATAATAGTAAGTGATTGCAGTTGACATATAAGTGAAAATTTTATTATAAACATCATAATTGAATTATAAACCTACCGGATAAACAAATTTCCCTTTATTAGTCCTTGATATATGGCATCTCCTTGGATTTAAAAAAAGTTACACCCCTCTATGAAAGAGAGGGATAATTACCTAATTTTCACTTAAGGGTACTTTTGGCACAGGTCCTTATTACGGTTTAAAATACACGAAAAGTCCTTCACTAAATTTAAGTGCAAATTAGTCCCTGTTTTTTTATCCCCGATTGTTGCAGACATATCAACAACATTTCATAAAAGTTGCTGGAATATAAGCAACTTTTCTGTACATGGTATAAAACTTGTTGACAAATCAGCAATTATTTGCAAAAGTTGTTGACATTTCAGCAATAATTTTTCCCTTTTCTGTACATTGTACAAAATTCGCTGACATATCAGCAATTATTTGTAAAAGTTGCTGACATTTCAGCAATAATTTTTCCTTTGTTTCTGGAAAACAACTACAGGATTTACAATGAAACTTCACCAGCGAAAGCTGCTGGCATATCGACAATTATTCATAAAACTTGCTGACATATCAAACGATAATTTTCTTTATTGCTAGATAATAGGGATCGGATTTACAATGAAACTTTGAAAGGGACCAACTTTACAATATGAAAGTATAATAGGGATGCCTCCCTAATTTTCACTCAATTTAATTTGATGTTGATCCAAAATTGCTTTGAGACTTAGTTTTTCTAGAGAAATTTCAGCGATGATTGATGAAGAAAAGAAAGTAAATTTATGTTTAATTAGAGAAATAAAACGAGGAGATTTTGTTTTAATAGAACTAAAGAAACCTTTCCTATGGCACTTATGAAAAATTAAATTTTTTAATTCCATTTAAATTTTTGTAATGGGTCGGCTTTTCTACCACTAAAGACGACACTTAATACATCCTCGGTATTCATGTGTTGATCATCTAGTTGTTCGAGAGACGGTTCATTTTAGGATAAAGGAAAAAAATACAGTACATACTCTCATGGAGGAATGAAAAATCTATAATATAACAATAATCTTTACATAAATAAAGAATGAAAATTTAATACATACGTCATAGAATTAATCTATAAATCAGTCTGGATAGTTATTAACCTGTCCTTACAATGATGGAGAATACATTAAATAGACACAACGAAAAATTAAAGAAATATACGGAAATACGCCTTGGCCTTTCAACTCGTCTCTTGAATCTTCAAAACAAATCAAATCTAATTTAACTTGAAAATATACTCGATTTGACTCGAGTATTTTAATAAGATAACACCCATATCGTTTTGGTATACCAGCGTGAGAAAACTCAAATCATGCGTAATTTATTATTTAACTTATAAATCTTCAAAATCAAAGGTACCTGTAATGTCCCGCATTTTTATCGGTTTGTATTTGAATATTTAAATCAATTTAAATATTGAATTCGTAATAAAAGTGGATTTATATAAAATGAGGTTGAACGTATAAAAATATATATTAAATATAATCGAGCCCATAATATCGCGGAAGTTTGTAATTTAACGTTCTGAACTTCAACTGAGCGTACAGGACCCGTTATTAGTCGGATTTCTTCGAAACAAGAAGCGTTGGAATCTGTTGAACTATATCTTTCTAACAGAAGTGAAAAATCAAGATTTTGTATTACAGATTGTGAGTTATGTCCAAATCAAATTTCCAAATAGTCGCTATAAAATCGTTTATCGACCGTAATAGTATATTTGATATAACTAGATACCGGTTGCAAATCTGGACAAGATTCTTTTGAGACGCAGTTATAATTTAATTTTTAGAATTTTACTATAACTTTTAATTAATTAAATAAACAACTTTTTATTTGGAGTATTTTGCATCCTATAACAACATTTTGGGGTTTCACAATATGAGTTAACCTACCGATATTACTATATTTTTGGGATCGTGGCACCTCGCTAAAATAGGAAAAAAATCTTATGTATCACGGTACACTAAAATTTTAGACCACAAATATACAAGTGAATGTCAATGCTCATTTCAAAGTTTATCAAATAAAGAGGATTGTACGATATAAAACCCTCGAACCCTAGAAGAACTGGACAGATTGGGATATGAAACCTAATTCATTTATCTTCCACGTTTTCAAAATTTAATGGAGCGGAATAAAATAAGAAGAAAAAAAATCTTTGCCTTGGCACGCAAGGAAATTATACCGACTAAATGCAAGCTATGGTCTCAAAGCGCACGCTCCAATGAACTTCTTTCTTCCTACAGTTTATTCGAAAGATAACTTTACCCACATACTTACTACACGGCAAACCTAGGATAGGCCATGAACCACACTTACGAAATTACTACAATAGACTGTCCCTAGACTACCATATACCATACACCTAGGCTTTCTTCTCAAATTAATATAAGGCATGGTGTGCAGACATCAAGAAGGTACGCGGTACCCTAAGCTACAGCATTTGTACAATCTATATTTCTCAGTTCCTTCGAAGCAAAGTAATCAAAAAACTGCAAACCTAATATCACAACAAGCTGTGCTTTCTAATCCACAGTGACAAATGAAAAGAAAACTCTAAACGTAGTAATAAGCTAGTATATATCCTAATGCTTTGCCACTAAGTTTCGTCGAGTATAAACATAAGGGACAAGCTTCAGTTCGATAGCAAGAAAAATATAAAAGGGTAAACACACCCCGAAACAAATGAATATATCCTTCAATTATTGTTCTCACGCAATAGCAAGGAAAGTTGGGTTCTTGTTCACCGAAGAGAAGGAGGAAGGGGACATTGCACATGTGTTTTCAGCGCATACAAAGGAGAGAGGAATTACATGAGTTGCAGTTCTGGCCTTGCATGCGTATGTGTGAAGTAGGAGGAACTAGTGAAGTAGTCGTAAGGATAGAAGAAGCTTACGGGGTTTTAAAACAAAAAGAAGATGGCGTTTTATTATGGGATACGCAGCAGGCTTGGAGGAAGTAAAGGAGTAGAACCGCAACATTTCTACTGGGAAGAAGGTGAGATAGTGGAAGTGGTTTGGGTAATCATTAGGGATAGAAAGTTAGTTTGGTGAAACATGGGGGTTTAGTGAGTTGATATAGCTCCATGGTAGTTGCGAAAGAAATAATGTACATGAAGGGGTGGCGTGTGTTATTGATGGGAAGACAGAGGAGAAGGACGTGTTGTTTTGGGATGGGACATGTTGTATGCAAGAGCAGCTGAGAGGAAGTTTGTATGGTCCATTGAGCAAGAAAGCAAACAGTAGAACGTTTGTTGGAGGGAGCAACTTATTGCTGCGAAGAAGCTACAGAACTCACATTTGTAATTGCATCTTGTATGGTTCCACTAGAGGAAACAATAGGAGCTGTACCTTTTGGCATAGTTTCACTTGCGTCTTAATTGTATGGTCATACCAACAGAAGCATTAGGATTTGAAGCAATTGGCGTGGAAATTAGGAAGTGGGTGGTGGTTGCGATGTATATGGGTGTACTGGAGCTCACGTGGATTTCGTTGGAGGGTTATATGTAAATTGCTGTCGCTACGTCTGTTGTAGCGAACATATACAGTCGATGACGGACAGTCGAACTGTGTGAAGTGGGAGTAACGATGGCATGATGGGATACAGAACTATAAATTGCTCGGAGGCGAGCAGTGGTGAATTAGTGGAGAATGATGTGGTTAAATTGATCTGTAAAGCACGGTGGTGAACTGATTCCGGTGGCCGTACTGTTTGGTGATACAGTCGTAGCAATGAAGTAACAAGCGGAACACTGTCTTCACCGGAGAAAAAAAGAGCGTTTAGGAGAAAGGGATTAGCACTGTTCAAAATCATGGATAGGAAGAACTGGGCTATACGGATTTTCAAAAGGAAATCGACTGACGCAAATCGTATTTAACGGTTAACGCGCGAAGGTGAGTAAATTCACTAAATCTGATCTATTTTAAAATATTATAATTATATTTTAATGTTGTTTGAATGCTATGTGATGGTCAATTAGGTAGATTACAATTAAATTGGCTGAATATTATATATCGTTGCACATATACACATCATCGGTTGGATACTGATTCCATCGATTATAATACTCCTTAGTATGGAATCAGTGTTAATTGTTTGACTAACATCTGTGGATGCGGAAACCGGTTGGTGGAATCCAACCAGATTCCTCAAATATTTATATGTACCGTATACTATATATATTTATATATATACACTGGTCGAACCATGTTGAATGGAAAATCAACGTTATGTTGATTTAATAAATAGAGGATATGATTAAGAGAATAGCAACAGTCAGCCATAAATTCATCGTTTGGTTAAGAAATTGATTGGCCGTAGGCAAATCAACGAAGTTAATTATAAAAATTATATTTTTATAATTAAAGCGAAGTTTTAAGCAGTAATAGAAGTTCTATTAAAAACTGGTAATTTATAATTCATTATATAAAATAAATATAATCCATTATTTGACATTTAAATAAGTTAGGAAGCTGTAATTATCCTGAAGTGAATAATTTGGATAATTATTTTAAAGCAAACAGTTAAAAAATATTATTAGATTAATTATATTAATCTAATAATAAGAAATAATTAAAATCAGTTAACAAATTTACTGATGGAATGAAGTTGATTTAATCAATTGTTTAATTGGAAAATGACTATTAGATTAATTGATTTTCAATTAATCTAATGATAATAACTTAGAAATAAATTAATCAAAATTAATAAGATTTTGTATTAATGAACTTTTAACTAATAAAGTTTGAAAGGTTATTAAACAAATAGAATCAGTCATTGTTTAATAAAGTAAGCAACCAATCTAGTTAAATTGATAATGAAGTAAATCGTTTTACTTCAGTTATGGTGAAGTTAATTTCTATGTAATTATCTTAATTAAAGTAATTGTTCTTGAATGGTGTTTAGTTTGCATGAGATGTTTACCTGAATTAGGTGAAATGGTTAGAATGGAAAGTAAAATGTCAGAAGACAAAGAGCACTAGTGAGTTTTGATAAAAGAAGTTATAAATGGAATTGTATAAGTAAGATGAAGCAAAGAATTAATATTTAGTATAAATAGTTATGAACAACCGAGTTTCAAAATAAGGATATAAGGTTATAAAACCATAGTTCAAATTGAACAAGAAATTACGGTCTGATAGATATTATAAGTAATAAGGGATTAGAGTTACAGACTTATATCTGTTCTAAGATAAGAATGTTGTCGGTCAAGGTCTGAGAGGTAAATAAAATACCCCAACTTGAACGGCTTCACTATTGTCGAGGAATAGTATCTGTTTGTAAGGGAAAAAAGATGTCAAGATTAGTTATAAAGGGATATAGCAGCCTATAGCAAGTTTTCGAACTATAACGATAAAATAACGTTGTTGACTAGGCTTAAGCGTGACTGTTATGTCGAGATTAGTTATAAAGGAGGATATAGAAGCGTATAGCAAGTTTTGAACTGTAACGATAAATTAACGTTGTTAACCAAACTGAAGCGTGATTTTTATATATATCAACACTTCCTAGGGAATGAAAACAATTTGGTTTGAAATCCACTTAGTCTAAAGTAATAAGTAACGACGTTGGTTCAAAGAAATATTAGAATGAGTTAGAAAGAGAATTAGAAAATCGTTTCAGAAAACAATAACATCGTTTCGATGTTTGGGATATGATAAGAACTAAGTCACACTATTAGGAATTGGAACCATAATTCGACGATGTCGAATGAATTATTTTTAGGAATTATAATCTGATAGGATAGTTAATATTTAGTTTAAACCAACGAATTATAATAGGATATGAAATCAATATTTAGTTAGAAACTAGATATTGATTCAATAAGAAGTTGACTTAGAAATAGAGTTTATAAAGTAGAATGGGAATATAAATTATGAAGGAGATTTTGGTAAACAAGATAACGGTATTTATTACTTGAATAATGAATTTTTTGATAAAGGTGTTTAGATTTCTATAATAGAAATGTTATTCACATTTTAAAGTGAATGCTTGGCAGATTAAAGTGTTTAAAATGAAATTGGAAATATTTTTCCAATATAGCTAGGATATATTATCCAAGTGTAGATAAAGAACGTGAAAAGAATGGAAATATTTCGAACGTTAATAACGTATATTTTCTGGAATACAAGAGAATAAGAGTTTATAATGACTAGAAATGTTTTCCAAGAAGTGTGAAAGGGCTAAAACAGGATTTGAGAAATATCTAATAAGATATGGGAATTTGAATAGTAAAAATGGATGTTAAATAAAAATGGTCGTGATGGTGTGATGTTGTACAAGTGAATGAATGTTGTTTTTACTTCGATAGTTAAATAACCGACTATCGAAGTGTTTTGACCATCATTGTCGATACGGAGAGACCGGTTGGATATATTATCCGAAAACCACTCCGTATAGGAATAAGTGTTGCGAATTAGATTATGCTGAAGACAATTGAAGACGGAGTGAAATGCAAGGGTCGTTATGTTCCAGAATGGTGTTTTCTGTTTGTCCAGTCCCAGGATAACTTGTATGGACGAGTGTCTGACAGAGTATACCTAACAAATCATGTACGATTGATCTCTTAAAGGTATTATGTCTGGTGGCGGAGGAATTCATTCCTCTTAGCTTTTCATACCCGTGATATTTTTGGAAATCGATTAGTGAATTGACGGGTTTGACGATGTGGCATTCAAAGTGAATGGTGGACAAATGTTCTGAAAAGATAGACATAGCCTCAAGCCTCACAACCAGGAAATAACAAAAATCGGGCAGGCAGCATGGCTATGTGGGTCATTCCCATTAGGGTGTATTGTCACTATCTAGAGAAAATTCGTATTTGTTCTTCTTTCGTTTCCGTATCTTCGGATAACGGTTATATTGGCCCAACCGTAGGTGGCAATATATTCGATACACTCAAGTGAAATGAGTGGTCGGTCATGTGTGGGCCGGGTTGCAAGATGTTCTTGTTGAATCCCAGTGTATCCCCTCTAGTGTACACTGATCGGGTGGTGGTCCCATACCTTGTCATAGTTGGAATCCAATCTCTAATAAGCGCCATACGGTATATGATTATATACTATATATGTGGAGCGTGAGATGCAAGCGTTCTGCTATTTGGTTATTTACTTGATTAGACATTATTATAATATCACTGAATTTTGATATCAAAGTGTTTTGGGTTACAATAAGGTAAAAACCGTCCATGTTTATGTGTGGGCTGGTCTTACTATTATCCTTTTGTTTCAAAAGGATTTTTTTCAAAGTTAAGCAATATGGTTGGAATTTGCTCACATCAGTCCCATGACTGACCCAGAGTTTATTTTGTTTGTTTTCCCTAAAGTCTTGGGTGCCCAAATTTGTACGGGCAGTCAAGTGTTTCTGGTTTTTACAGATACACTTGGAGGAGCTCGAAGCAGGAGGTTTCAGCACTAGTTATTTAGAGATTATTTCCGCTTTGATGTAAAAGTGTTATACACTGATATGGTATGTATATATGATACAATTTTATATTTCAAATTTATGTTATATATATTTTATTCATTCCGCTGTGAGATTCGTGTTTACTCTGACTCTGATGTTCTTCTTATTCTTCTATTCTATTAGTTCTATCTTATCTTTCTCATCCTCTAATTTCTTTCTATTAATGATCTGGTGTTTCCGATGTCTAAATATTCGACATGGGTTTTTGTGTCGATTTTCAGGGTCGAAATCTCGTGGTCGTTACAGTGGTATCAGAGCTGAAGGTTAAGTAATTACCTTGGCTCTATGGCGTAACTCAATAGAGATGGAGTTAGAAATACTCTAGATTGAGTTGAGTGTATATATATGAGCGCATATTTGTAAATTATATATAAAAACTGTTTTATATTGTGTTGACTAGTCAGTCAAGTGGTTTATAAATTCTGGTCGAAACAGTGATGCAAACTGTGTCTATAGGTGTTTATAAACTCCTGAACAGAGTAATTCGACACAGTATGTTTTAAAAAGAGGGTAAATGAGATAATCTTACCCAAAATATATTTTGATATAAAAGAAGTATATGTTCTTGAGATATTATAAGGTGTGATCATTATTATGATCGAATAAGATTTATAATTGAGTTGGTTATATAAATAACCAATCGAAATATTATATAACATGCAAAATCAGATGAACTGAATCTGAATTTAAAACCAGAATTGAAATAAAACTCTAGAAACTTGGAAAAGAGTTGGAAATAATGTTTGGATTGAATATATGGAAATTTTAAAATCCTGGGAGATTTGAAATTGTTTTCCAAGTGCTGTAAAAGATATTTTGAAGTAAAATTCTAAATGGAAGTGTTTTAAAATGAATTTTGGAAGTGATATAGTATTGAACTCACTTCGATCACTGGAAACTAATTCTGATGATGACGGCCGCATTATCAGTATTCATTTTCGAGTTTCTAACTGACGGATTACTACCAAAAAATTTATTTTAGATTATTTTGAGAAATAAGTTGTTCAATAAAAATTCAAATGTTTTGAGTTATTATTATTATATGTAAATATATAAGATTTCAAACTGATTTGAAACAAATCTCAGGAATTTGAATTTTGAAATAAAAATTTAACTTATGGAGTTAAAATGGTAAAAATAGAACCTAAACTAATATAAACAAAATTGGATTGAATTTGGAACGATCCAGAATGGAAATTGTAAAAGAGAAATAATGGAGATTCGAGTTATTAAAATGAAGTGATTCTTGGAGAATAAGAATCGAATTTTGAATTTGGAGATGAAGATAACTGATTTGAGAAATAAATCAGTAAATGTAATTGGAGTTGAAATAGAAATTTGGCTTAGTAAAAGCGAAAGATTGGTTTGAAAGTGGATTGATGGGAGATCAACCAAGGATGCTTGGATATATGTTAAAGTAATAGCAAATGGCAAAGATAGAGTTAAATGCCAACAAAAAGGTATAAGTTTACCTTATATTCGAGTATGAGATTTATGAACCATTTTGGAAAGCCACTTAGCTGTTTGACTTTCTTTTGAATTGGAGAAGGCCCAGAGAGGCAAACTGTAGTAGTACCGATTAAGCCATGCAGAGGATATACTGGCAAAATTCTCCGAAAATTTAAGCTGTTAGGGAATCTTCTGAATTTCTGAAAGTATTCACTAATAAGAAGAAATTAATATTTTAATTGGAATTAATCGGTTTAGTTGAAACTAAAATTAAGAAAATAAAAGTGGATTTATATAAAACGAGGTTGAACATATAAAAATATATATTAAATATAATCCAACCCGTAATATCGCGGCAGTTCGTAATTTAACGTTCTGAACTTCAACTGAGCGTACAGGACCCGTTATTAGTCAGATTTCTTCGAAACAAGAAGCATTGGAATCTGTTGAACTATATCTTTCTAACAGAAGTGAAAAATCAAGATTTTGTGTTATAGATTGTGAGTTATGTCCAAATCAAATTACCAAATAGTCGTTATAAAATCTTTATCGACCGTAATAGTATATTTGATATAACTAGATACCGGTAGCAAATCTGGACAAGATTCTTTTGAGACGCAGTTATAGTTTAATTTTTAGAATTTTACTGTAATTTTTAATTAATTAAATAAATAACTTTTTATTTGAAGTATTTTGCATCCTATAACAACATTTTGGGGTTTCACAATATGAGTTAACCTACCGATATTACTATATTTTTTGGATCGTGGCACCTCGCTGGACACGACAGTATTTTTATTTCTGTCTATAGCGGCTCAAATAGGAAAGAAATCTTACGTATCACGGTACACTAAAATTTTAAACCATAAATATATAAGTGAATGTCAATACTCATTTCAAAGTATATCAAATAAAGAGGATTGTTCGGTATAAAACCCTCGAACCCTAGAAGGACTGGACAGATTAGGATATGAAACCCGATTCATTTATCTTCCACGTTTTCAAAACTTAATGGAGCGGAATAAAATAAGAAAATAAAAATATTTTTTCTTTGCCTTGGCACGCAAGGAAATTATACCGACTAAATGCAAGCTATGGTCTCAAATCGCATGCTCCTATGAACTTCTTTCTTCCTACAATTTATTCGAAGGTTAACCTTACCCATATGCTTACTACACAGCAAACCTAGGATAGGCCATGAACCACACTTACGAAATTTCTACACTAGACTGTCCCTAGACTACCATATACCATACACCTAGGCTTTCTTCTCAAATTAATATAAGGCATGGGGGCGCTGACATCAAGAAGGAACGGGGTACCCTAAGCTACAGCACTTGTACAATCTATATTTTTCAATTCCTTCACAGTAAAATAATCAGAAAACCGCAAACTTAATATCACAACAAGCTGTGCTTTCTAATCCACAGTGACAAATGAAAAGAAAACTCTAAACGTAGTAATAAGCTAGTTTATATCCTAATGCTTTGCCACTAAGTTTCGTCGAGTATAAACATAACGGACAAGCTTCAGTTCAACAGCAAGAAAAATATAAAAGGGTAAACACACCCCGAAACAAATGAATAGATCCTTCAATTGTTGTTCTCACACAATAGCAAGGAAAGTTGGGTTCTTGTTCACCGAAGAGAAGAATGAAGGGGACATTGCACATGTGTTTTCAACGCATACAAAGGAGAGAGGAATTACATGAGTTGTAGTTCTGGCCTTGCATGCGTATGTGTGAAGTAGGAGGAACCAGTGAAGTAGTCGTAAGGATAGAAGAAGCTTGCGGGGTCTTAAAACAAAAAGAAGATGGTGTTTTATTATGGGATACGCAGCAGGCTTGGAGGAAGTAAAGGAGTAGAACCGCAACATTTCTACTGGGAAGAAGGTGAGATAGTGGAAGTGGTTTGGGTAATCATTGGGACCAGAAAGGTAGTTTGGTAAAACATGGGGGGTTTAGTGAGTTGATATAGCTGCATGGGAGTTGCGAAGGAAATAATGTACATGAAGGGGTGGCGTGTGTTATTGATGGGAAGACAGAGGAGAAGGACGTGTTGTTTTGGGATGGGACATGTTGTATGCAAGAGCAGCTGAGAGGAAGTTTATATGGTCCGTTGAGCAAGAAAGCAAACAATAGAACGTTTGTTGGAGGGAGCAACTTATTGCTGCGAAGAAGCTACAGAACATACATTTGTAATTGCATCTTGTATGGTTCCACTAGAGGAAACAATAGGAGCTGTAGCTTTTGGCATAGTTTCACTTGCGTCTTAATTATATGGTCATACCAGCAGAAGCATTAGGATTCGAAGCACTTGGCGTGGAAATTAGGAAGTGGGTGGTGGTTGCGATGCATATGGGTGTACTGGAGCTCACGTGGATTTCGTTGGAGGGTTCTATGTTAATTGTTGTCACTACTTCTGATGTAGCAAACATGTAAGGACCCGTAACTTCCCCGTGAAGGAAAGCACGAATACTTTGAGAACAACACACATCGGAACACAGACGGAAGAACATTTCATTATTATTACAACAATTCCATCAGATAAAAGAATATACAGAGTATAAATGAATAAATTACATTCGATAAATATCAGAGATTACAATAAATTACATAGCAGCGGAAAAATATATAAAACACAACTAGAAGTAATACACGGATACAGAGCTTTCCGAGCATCGTTCCAGCTGTTAATCAGGACCCTGTGAATATAAATCTGCAAAACCAAAACTACTAGCTGCCCGTGCGGAAAATAGGGGCACCCAGAGTTTAGGTTAAAACAATAAACTCCAGGTCAGTCATGTGACTGGTGTGAGAACTAAAACAGTTATTTAAAACTTTACTTTAAAAGGAGAGTAATTCAAGGGACCACGCCGTATAACACGGAACGGGTTTCCTCCTAAGAATACTAGTGCATAGAATAAACAGCGCAATGCTTTTTAGAAAAATGAAGCTATTATAAGACCCAGGTCCCATCACACAATGCAACGCAAGCCGGAGGATAGGGTTTTCCCTTATAATAGCCAAACATGCTTGGTACGTTTAAAACAAATCACTTGATACTATAATAGGTGTATAGTGTCAAAACAATTTCAATCGTAAATATCAATCATAGGCGGCATGGGTACCATCTATCATGTCGCCATACTAGTTCTACAATTAAAACCGCAATATCACGTATTGGAAATTGGATTCCGTCATGAGCCGAGGCAAGGGGCAAGCTCCTCTCCGCGTTCGAGACACTCTAGCAAATGTCCCAGGACCCCACTTTGATCCTTGGAATCGGCTGGGCCGGTCCTCTCTTGCTTTTGAGGATTAGTTATTCCTGAACACACGTTTCCCGGTCCTTACAGACCTAAATCCGAGGCGCCTCGTATCCAACAACCACACAGGTGAAAAGTATATAAATGTCAGGGCTGGTAGGTCACTGACACCACCCTAGCTAGAAAGAAACGTCGTGCTCTCCCAGCGGTCCGTCTCCCGTTTTTGACTCATACCGAGGTGTGAGGCTCGCGAATCCACGTTACACACAAAGCTACGCCACACAGGCCGTGCTTTGATCATCAACCACAAGACTTTGCTTTTCAACAAAAGCCCTGATCAATTGCCACTTACGCATGCCACATTGGCAATTCACTCCATGCGACTGATGTCCATCGATATACAACCTCTGAGCTCGTACGTCTCAGAGAAGGGCGTTAAGCAAGAGAATAAATTCTCCGCCGCCAAACAGATGTATATTTAATAGAGATCAATCAACACAGAATAAAATCCAATGTCAGACACACAATCCATTTACAAGTTCGTTCTGGGTCTGAACGAAACCGGAGGCACTTTCCTCGCATATCCATCCATCTCCAAGTACGTCTGGACGATCACCAACTGATTCCCTCATCCTGGGTGTACAGCCCAATCAAGATCATCAGTAATCACCCAAACGATGTGAAGACTTCCGGTCTTCAACCACCGTCTTCATCTTCGACATCTCGTCGAATCGGTTATTCAGAATGGGTATAACCCGGCCTTTCTGGATAACCCACGTATATAATTAACAAATGTTACACTAACACAACGAACGCCTCATTCCAATTCAGAATATTCCTTTATTCACAATATCACATTCTTAGGGAAAGGTTCCCATTAATTTTTATCCAAGATAAATTCTTCTAAATTTATACTTTAATCCTCCTTTGGATATCGTTTCAAACTAGTCGGGATTAACGAACCACACCGAAGTAATTATTTGTTTTATTTCCCAATCCCAACCTATATATCCCATGGAGCAAAACTGGTGATACTCCATATCTAACACCACGGTGTTATCGGTAAAATTAATTACCATTTCACGTTCAAATCTAATTAAAGATTTAACTATCGCTTTGGAGCAAAACTGGTGATACTCCACTCTCGATCACTTTTCAAATTTTATAATTTAAATTATCAATTCACATTTTTAATCTAATTAAAGATCCATTAAAACTCCACTTAGTTTTAATCTTTTCAAAAATCAATATCCTGCCTTTAACTGGGTTAAAGAACCAATGTCATCAAAAACACGATTCACGACAAACCAAATCACATTTGATATTAAATACAAGGCTCTGAATAGAAAATATATCGGCTTATATTCAATATCAAATTCTGAAACCAACAAATATCGTATTGGGAATAACGATATAAAATATCTTTCAAATCCCCATAACAATATTTGTATAGTCACGAAATCCAACATCGAAATATCCCGAAGATAATTTCGATTCAACTCCAGTCCAATCCACGTATTGGAAATTATCGATTATTTTCAAAATCACTTTCAAATTCAATTTATTTATTTTAAAAATAAATTGATTTCAATTCTAGTTCAAAACTAGTTCATTTCGATAAAAATCTATTTTTATCTTTTCAAATGTGGAATTTTCCAGCCCAAATCTTTCCAATTCACATATTATAATTTTACACAAATTATAGATATTTTTAATAATTTTATCAAGGCCCGTACAGTCGATTTCCAACAACGGCCATCGAACTGCACTTACAGCGACCTTTTTCTAATTTGATTTGGACATAATTCCAAATCCAACCGTTAGATTTCAAATTTCTAATATTCATTGGAAAGCTCTTTTCGATACGAACCCAACGGTTCCGGTTTTAGGAGAATCCGACGGTCGGATCTCCCGCAATGTCCGTTTGAAATAAATGGTCGAAATTCACGAACTGCCGCGGCGCGGCGCGTTCTATTCAGGCCATTATATATATATAATATATATTATATATATTTCGTCGATTTCCTTTTAAAACGTATTTTATAATCGTTTTAAATTCGTTTCAAAACAATTTCAACTTCCTTTTCAATTCAAATCAAAATTGAATTCTTCTTTATAAATTCGTTTTAAAAATTCATTTCTATTCAATTCAAATTTCAATTCAATTTGAATTCATTTCAATTCGCTTTCAAATCAATTTGAATTCGTTTTCAATTCAATTCATTTCGAAATCGTTTTCAATTCAATTCATTTCGAAATCGTTTTCAATTCAATTCATTTCGAAATCGTTTTCAATTCAATTCATTTCGAAATCGTTTTCAATTCAATTCATTTCGAAATCGTTTTCAAATCGATATAAATATCGTTCACGTCGAAATAACGCATCTCTAATCAACACGGCTTTATATTTTTCAAAACTCCTTTATTCTATCCAACAAATGAATATTTATCCCATTCAACACATGAATCTATATTTCTTTCAACACACGACTAATCTCAACACATGAGTACTGTCAACACATCACTATTTTTGTTATGTAAAATACTTTATAAAACTATGGTATCTATCGTTTGATTTTTCATTAGACTTCGACTGGGAAGTAGTTCTAATTTTAAATATGATAAAGATGTAAATTTCATTGTATAAAATATTTCACTCAACACATGAACATCGTCAACACATGACTATTTTTATATTCAACACATGAATTTTCTTTTATAATATTCCTTATTGTCCCGATTGGAATGAGGCCCAATCAATCACCATATAATGTTAATTATATGGATTTTCATACAACACATGTATATAATAGCATTGAAAAATAATCAATCATCAACCAAAGTGCACTACACTGTATAAGCATCAAATATAGATATCTAACGCTTATAACAGCCTGTCAATCAATCGATCGACATATTTTCATCAATCAGGATGAGTGAACTTCAAATTTCATCCCAACACCCGTGTGGGGTTTCAAACAATCAAACACAGATTTTATTTGTGCAGTTGGGCGATGTGTAAAATTTATCGACCCAATCAATATCAGTCAAATCAGTGTATATAAACAAATCGGCCGATTTGTTTATAAATATTTATTTATTCACTTTCACGTTAAAAATTATATTTTTAACGACAAAAATATTTATTTCAACACTTGAATTTCTATTCATTTCATTTACACAATAAAAATGATATTTTTATTTTTCTAACATATTTTAGAAAATTTCGGCGGCATAACGGCACGATACTAGAAACGGGACAAGGCCTAGCCTTATCCCCGGTCTAGTGAAGGCCCACGCCATTCACATATCAATTTTAATCAATTTCCAATTCAACCAATCAATCAAATCCAAATCAAATAATCTAACCAACTACACAACCAAACAAACAAGTCCATGGTATGTGGACGGGTGTCGGGTGCTTCTAATAAGCACCGTCTGCATCCTAGTATATATATATATATCTAGAAAAATAGAATTTGAGTGAGAGGTTCTCACCGACAGCTATCCACTTCACGACACTTCATTAATAGAAATCTTCTTCGTTATCCCGTCTTCGTCACCTTCGCTGCCCGTAGTCACTATATACATAAAAATCACATTTTTATATTTTGATGTCTTTAAAATAAAAATCACATTTTTATTTGTTCGTTTTCAATTTAAAAATCATATTTTTATAATCACTTCATATATTTAAAAATCGAATTTTTACTACGCTATTCAATATATAAAAATCGAATTTTTACTTCGAAGTTCAATATATAAAAATCACATTTTTACTTTGACGCTATATGGATAAAATTTCTATTTTCACACCGTTATTATATAGATAAAAATTCTATTTTTACATCGTTATTCTATATATAAAGATCTCGCCTTTTCAACTATAAAGTTTTCGCCTTTATAAAAATAAAGTTTTCGCCTTTATAAAAATAAAGTTTTCGCCTTTATAAAAATAAAGTTTTCGCCTTTATAAAAATAAAGACTTCATCCTTTCAAAAATATAGATTTCATCATTATAAAAATTACCATTTTATTTCGACGTATAGAAAATAAAAATCAGATTTTTATTTTGCTACACATACAAAGATGATATTTTTATATTCTCTATCCTATAAAGATTATATTTTTAATACTTTAAAAATATAAAAATCATATTTTTAATATTTTAAAAATACAAAAATCATATTTTTAATACTTTAAAAATATAAAAATCATATTTTTACTTCTTCTACCCAATAAAAATTCCGCCTTTTCTATTTTAAAGTTTAAACCCTTTTTTTTTTCCAAAATCAGTTTTTAAAATCTTATAAAATCAGTTTTTACTTTTATTTTAAAATCAGTTTTAAAGAAAATATAAAATCAGTTTTACAGAAAATATAAAATCAGTTTTAAAGAAAATATAAAATCAGTTTTAAAGAAAATATAAAATCAGTTTTATAGAAAATATAAAATCAGTTTTAAAGAAAATATAAAATCAGTTTTACAGAAAATATAAAATCAGTTTTAAAGAAAATATAAAATCAGTTTTAAAGAAAATATAAAATCAGTTTTACAGAAAATATAAATAATAAAAAAAACAGTTTACTTACAGGGGGGGGGCTCGGTTTTCATTCAGGAAAAGGGGAGAGAGAGGCGCTAGGGTTTCTGGGCGGAGGCTAGAGGAAGAACGGAGAAGAGGAGAAGAGGGATCAGAGGGGTGGGATTCAGCCGGAGGTGGCAGTGGAGGTCGAAGGTGGGTGGGCGGCGTTGAAATCGAGGGGGCTTGCTTGATTTGAACGGTGGAGGGGATTTGGGGGGGGCTCGAACGTCGTACCAAGGCGGAGGGGGCATCGCCTTCTCAGGCGGAGGTGGGGAGATGGCACCGCCATCGCACGGCGGCGGCGGATCATCGGGGAGGGGCGGCGGCTCCTCCCCCGTCGCTCTTTTTTTTTTCTTTTTTTTTTCTTTTTTTATATAAATCGATTTTGAAAATAAAAGGGGGGCCAGAAGGTTTTTAAGGGAGGAGGGATTTTTTTTTTTTTTCTTTTTAATTAATTAATTAATTAATTTTATCCTAAAGAGTTGACTTTCACATACGACCTCGAAACGAGGCCCACCGCCTGTCGTCCATAGCTTTTCACCCCCATTCTGAACACAATGGGATATGTATCGCAAGTTGATTCGATCGTTTGAATTAGTTTCCGTTGAATTTACATTTAAATCGCTATATTGAATTTTAAACGTACATTTCAAATTACCGGGGTCACATACTAGCTCGAAAAATTACAGAAAAATATTTTCTAGCTTCGTATTGACGATACGGTCCTAACAAAACTAGTTTCGTCGAATTCTGAGACCGTTGGAAAAATGGCCAATTTCCAGTCGATTAAAATCAACTGAAACTGGTCAAATGCGTTTTCCTTTGCCACGCTCACATATTGATTCGAAAAATTATGAAATTTGAAACCTAGCAATAATTCGACATCACGGACCCAACAAAACTGGTTTCGCCGAAATCCGAGGTCATTTGCAAAATGTCCATTTTTAAGGGCCTGAATTCCATAGCGACTATTCAGAATTTTCAACTGGACATATCTTTTGCTCCCCGCTATGAAATCTTGATTTGTCGGATTCATTGGAAAGATATTATCAATTAGATTCTAATATTTTTGGTTTCACTAAAATCCGGATTATTTTGCACCCGGTATGTTCAATTGAAGTTTGAAATCGAATTATCGAACTACCGCGCCATTTTCAATTCTATTTATAATTATATATAAATATTATATTCTAACGACGACGTATATAAAATATATACGTCGAATTCCATTCAAAATAAATTTCTCGTCGATTTTATTTAAAATAGTTCATTTTAAATAATCAAAATTCACTAAAATCGCCAAAATAAAAATTTCAAACTGGCTCGCATTTTCGGGTTATTACAAAACATATACAGTCGATGACAGATTGGGGAAGACGCCGTCGAACTGTGCGAAGTGGGGGTAACGATGGGATGATGGGCTACAGAATTATAAATTGCTCGATGGTGAGCACTGGTGAATTAGCGGAGAATGATGTGGTTAAATTGATTTGTAAAGCACGGTGGTAAACTGATTCCAGTGGCCGTACTGTTTGGTGATACAGTCATAGCAATGAAGTAACAAGCGGAACACTGTCTTCACCAGGGAAAAAAAGAGGGTTTAGGAGAAAGGGATTGGCAGTGTTCAAAATCATGGATAGGAAGAAACTGGGCTATACGGATTTTCAAAAGGAAATCGAGTAACGCAAATCGTATTTAACGGTTAACGCGCGAAGGTGAGTAAATTCACTAACTCTGATCTATTTTAAAATATTATAATTATATTTTAATGTTGTTTGAATGCAATGTGATGGTAAATTAGGTAGATTACAATTAAATTGGCTGAATATTGTATATCGTTGCATATATACACATCATCGGTTGGATACAGATTCCATCGATTATAATACTCCCTAGTATGGGATCAGTGTTAATTGTTTGACTAACATCTGTGGATGCGGAAACCGGTTGGAGGAATCCAACCGGATTCCTCAAATATTTATATGTACCGTACACTTTATATATTTATATATATACACTGGTCGAACCATGTTGAATGGAAAATCAACGTTATGTTGATTTAATAAATAGAGGATATTGATTAAGAGAATAGCAATAGTCGACCATAAATCCATTATTTGGTTAAGAAATTGATTGGCCGTCAGGCAAATCAACGAAGTTAATTATAAAAATTATATTTTTATAACTAAAGCGAAGTTTTAAACTGTAACAGAAGTTCTATTAAAAACAGGTAATTTATATTTCGTTATATAAAATAAATATAATCAATTATTTGACATTTAAATAAGTTAGGAAGTTGTAATTATCCGGAAGTGAATAATTTGGATAATTATTTTAAAGCAAACAGTTAAGAAATATTATTAGATTAATTATATTAATCTAATAATAAGAAATAATTAAAATCAGTTAATGAATTTACTGATGGAATGAAGTTGATTTAGTCAATTTTTTAATTGGAAAATGATTATTAGATTAATTGATTTTCAATTAATCTAATGATAATAACTTAGAAATAAATTAATCAAAATTAATAAGATTTTGTATTAATTAAATTTTTAATTAATAGAGTTTGAAAGTTTATTAAACAAATAGAATTAGTCATTGTTTAATAAAGTAAGCAACCAATCTAGTTAAATTGATAATGAAGTAAATCGTTTTACTTCAGTTATGGTGAAGTTAATTTCTATGTAATTACCTTAATTAAAGTAAGTGAAAATTAGGCTCATGTCCTTAAAAATAAAGTTAATTAGGCTCACATCCTCCCCTTTTGAAATATATAAATCTCATCCCTATTTTCAAAACGTAGCTTTAATATTTCCGAAAATGCCCTCATCCGATTTTTAGGGGTATCGATTGTTTATAGGTTCGTATTAGGTTTTATTTTTTACAGGAAAATTTTTTTCTAATTCATGGCGGCGGCGGCTCCAGGAAAAAAACCCAAATCGTGATCCTCACTTCAGGCGACGGCGCTCCAGCACCATCGATCAGCCCCCCTTCAGGCGACGCCGCTCCAGCACCAGGATCCGCCAAGGCGCCGCTACCCACTGGCGCACCCCCACCTCCAGCAACCAGCGACGACCACCATCGACCAGCCTCCCTTCAGTCGAAGGCAGCAAACCGTCCACGGCAAACCCTCCGCCCTTTCCGGCTCCGGCGATCCAAAACCTAAAATTGTGTGAGTTTTTTTCCTTTTCATTCTGATTTTATTTGTAGGATACGTATAAGGTTTTTTTATTATCATAAAAATACGATTTTTCATATGATAAGGACCTGAAAAAACAAAAATTCATGAAACTGTTGTTAGAACTTGTGGATTTTTGCTGAAATTCTTATAAAAAGCTGCGGATAATTATGCATCTATTCTTAATATATGCATATCTGTATGTAATTTTTTATTAAACAATCAGAAAACATATTATTTTACAAATATATTCTTATTTCTATGCATATATGTAGAACACTTGCATATAAATATTCAGAAATTATTTTTACAGATGTTCCTTTTTTTCCAAATGATTGAAATCTGCATATAATTATTCAGAAATTACAAATATATTCATATTTCTATGCATATATGTGAGTTTTTTTCCCTATATTTTATGATTTTATTTGCAGGATACATATATGGTTTTTATTAGCATAAAAATACGATTTTTCATATGATAAAGACCTGAAAAAACATAAATTCATGAAACTATTGTTAGAATTTGTGGATTTTTGCTGAAATTCTGATAAAAAGTTTCGGAGAAATATGCATCTATTCCTAATATATGCATATCTGTATGCAATTTTTTATCAAACAATCAGAAAATCATATTTTTTTACAAATATATTCATATTTCTATGCATATATGTCGAATTCTTGCATATAAATATTCAAAAAATATTGTTATTTTGCTGAATTGTACGCATGTATTTATGTTAATCTGAAGCTGTTTTTGTAATTTAGGTTACTGCACAATAAGCTTATTAATGGTGATTTTCTTTTTTTGATAACAGTGTTCCGGCGGATATTGGTGTAGTGGTGTTGTTGAAGCTTGGTCGGCCATCTTATTCCAAAAGATTGAAATCTGCAGTTGTTTCTACAGAGACGAGTAGATGTGGTTTGTGCAATAAGCTGGGTCTCAACAAAATTATTTGTTCTACAAAAGACCATTAGCTCTGCTTTGTAAATGTTCTGAAATTCTTGATTAAGTACATGTAAATGTGGTCTGTACTTATTTCTTGATGAAGTAAATGTTAAGAATTTTTTTCATGTAAGTATGCACATATTTCTGTTATTTGCATATATATATATACGCATCTTATTATAATTATATGTATTTATTTTGTTGTCATTTTTTTTGTTTCAGCGATTATGCAGTACAGTTCTGTATATGTATGCAATTATTTCGCTTAGTTGCATAAATGTATGCAATTTTATGCAATATTTGTATCTAAATGTCTAGTTTTTCGTAAAAATCAAAAAACTTGATTAAAAAAATGTAGTCACTACATTCAAGTAATAATTTATTTCTGTATAAAATTAACGTATACACATGTATGCAATTTTTTCACTTAGTTGCATAAATGTATGCAATTTTACGTAATATCTGTATCTAATTGTCTAGTTTTTCGAAAAAATCAAAAAAAATAATTAAAAAAATGCTGTTGGACTAATCAACGGTTTTCCAGAATTGTAGGATTAGGTTTTGGGCGAGATTATAGGAGCAATAGACTGAGTAAATGAAATTTTTTAGGTGTTAAGGGTAGATCAGGAATTTTTTTAGCCGAAATTCAAAAATAGGGATGTATTCTATATTATTTTTATCACCGGGTTTTTTTATATTTTGAAACTTAATAGGGACCTGTAAAAAACGCACCCTTAAAGTAATTGTTCTTGAATGGAATTCATTTAAGATAATGTTTAGTTAGCATGAGATGTTTACCTAAATTAGGTGAAATGATTAGAACGGAAAGTAAAATGTCAGAAGACAAAGAGCACTAATGATTTTAGATAAAAGAAGTTATAAATGGAATTGTATAAGTAAGATGAAGCAAAGAACTAATATTTAGTATAAATAGTTCAACCGAGTTTCAAAATAAGGATATGGGATTATAAAACCATAGTTCAAATTGAACAAGAAATTACGGTTTGATAGATATTATAAGTAATAAGGGATTAGAGTTACAGACTTATATCTGTTCAAAGATAAGAACGTTGTCGATCAAGGTCTAAGAGGTAAATAAAATACCCCAACTTGAACGGCTTCACTATTGTCGAGGAATATTATCAATTTGTAAGGAATAAGATATGTCAAGATTAGTTACGAAGGGATATAGCAGCGTATAGCAAGTTTTCGAACTATAACGATAAAATAATGTTGTTGACTAGGCTTAAGCGTGACTGTTATGTCGAAATTAGTTATAAAGGAGGATATAGCAGCGTATAGCAAGTTTTGAACTGTAACGATAAATTAACGCTGTTAACCAAACTTAAGCGTGATTTTTATATATATCAGCACTTCCTAGGGAATGAAAACAGTTTGGTTTGAAATCCACTTAGTCTAAAGTAATAAGTAACGACGTTGGTTCAAAGAAATATGAGAATGAGTTAGAATGAGAATTAGAAAATTGTTTCAAAAAACAATAACATCATTTCGATGTTTGGGATATGATTAGAACTAAGTCAGTATTAGGAATTGGAACCATAATTCGACGATGTCGAATGAATTATTTTTAGGAATTATAATCTGATAGGATAGTTAATATTTAGTTTAAACCAACGAATCATAATAGGATATGAAATCAATATTTAGTTATAAACTAGATATTGATTCAACAAGAAGTTGACTTAGAAATAGAGTTTATAAAGTAGAATGGGAATATAAATTATGAAGGAGATTTCGGTAAACAAGATAACAGTATTTATTACTTGAATAATGAATTATTTGATAAAGGTGTTTAGATTTCTATAATAGAAATGATATTCACATTTTAAAGTGAATAATGTTTTAAAGTGAACGCTTGGCAGATTAAAATGTTTAAAATGAAATTGGAAATATTTTTCCAATATAATTAGGATATATTATCCAAGTGTAGATAAAGAACGTGAAAAGAATGGAAATGTTTCGAACGTTAATAACGTATATTTTCTGGAACATAAGAGAATAAGAGTTTATAATAACTGGAAATGTTTTCCAAGAAGTGTGAAAGGGCTAAAACAGGATTTGAGAAATATCTAATAAGATATGGGAATTTGAATAATAAAAATGGATGTTAAATAAAAATGGCCGTGATGGTGTGATGTTGTACATTTGAATGAATGTTGTTTTTACTTCGATAGTTAAATAACCGACTATCGAAGTGTTTGACCATCGTTGTCGATACAGAGAGACCGGTTGGATATATTATCTGAAAACCACTCCGTATAGGCATAAGCGTTGCGAATTAGATTATGCTGAAGACAATTGAAGACGGAGTGAAATGCAAGGGTCGTTCTGTTCCAGAATGGTGTTTTCTGTTTGTCCAGTCCCAGGACAACTTGTATGGACGAGTGTCTGACAGAGTATACCTAACAAATCATGTACGATTGATCTCTTAAAGGTATTACGTCTGGTGGCGGAGGAATTCGTTCCTCTTAGCTTTTCATACCCGTGATATTTTTGGAAATCGATTAGTGAATTGACGGGTTTGACGATGTGGCATTCAAAGTGAATGGTGGACAAATGTTCTGAAAAGATAGACATATCCTCAAGCCTCACAACCAGGAAATGACAAAAATCGGGCAGGCAGCATGGCTATGTGGGTCATTCCCATTAGGGTGTATTGTCACCATCTAGAGAAAATTCGTATTTGTTCTTCTTTCGTTTCTGTATCTTCGGATAATGGTTATATGGGCCCAACCGTAGGTGGCAATATATTCGATACACTCAAGTGAAATGAATGGTCGGTGATGTGTGGGCCAGGTTGCAAGATGTTCTTGTTAAATCCCAGTGTATCCCCTCTAGAGTACACTGATCGGGAAGTGGTCCCATACCTTTTCATAGTTGGAATCCAATCTCCAATAAGCGCCCTGCGGTTTATGATTTTATACTATATATATGTGGAGCGTGAGATGCAAGCATTCCGCTATTTGGTTTTTTGCTTGATTAGACATTATTATAATATCACTGAATTTTGATATCAAAGTGTTTTGGGTTACAGTAAGGTAAAAACCGTCCGTGTTTATGTGTGGGCTGGTCTTACTATTATCCTTTTGTTTCAAAAGGATTTTTTTTCAAAGTTAAGCAATATGGTTGGAATTTACTCACACCAGTCCCATGACTGACCCAGAGTTTATTTTGTTTGTTTTCCCTAAACTCTTGGGTGCCCAAATTTGTACAGGCAGTCAAGTGTTTCAGGTTTTTACAGATACACTTGGAGAAGCTCGAAGCAGGAGGTTTCACCACTAGTTATTTAGATATTATTTCCGATGTGATGTATAAGTGTTATACTCTGATATGGTATGTATATACAATACAGTTTTGTATTTCAATTTTATGTTATAAATATTTTATTCGTTCCGTTATGAGATTCGTGTTTACTCTGACTCTGATGTTCTTCTTATTCTTCTATTCTATTAGTTCTATCTTATCTTTCTCATCCTGTAATTTTTTCTATTAATGATCCGGTGTTTCCGATGTTTGAATATTCGACATGGGTTTTTGTGTCGATTTCCAGGGTCGAAAATCTCATGGTCGTTACAGTACCTCATAAGACCATGCTGCACATAAACATGAACGGGTCTTTACCTTACAATAACCAAAATACTTTTGTTATAAATCCAATGACATTATAATAATATCTAGAATCAACAAATAAATAATTCAAAATAGCCTAAATTCTTTTGTCTTACGTTCCAACATAATAGTATACAATTAAGTCCGAAGGTTTATATTGGAAAATGAATTCCAATTGTAAAAGGGTCAGGGTCAAACCACTGAATTCGTACACCTCTTGGTTAAATGTATTGGGAAGTTGCACCTCAACTACTCAGGACCAGCAACATCCCTTATTGGATATTGTCGAATATAATCAACCCAACTGATAAACAACCACTGGGCCTTGAAAACATACAAAGAGATGGAAATAAATATGGGATGATCATATCCTAATAAGAGCGACTCACATAGCCCTGCCATATATCCCTGCTTTAGTCATTACTGGGTGATGAGGCTAAAGGTCACGATTACCTTTTAAATAACATATATTTTAGAATTCTATCATTGTTTCCCAAGGAGATGTACAATGCAAATATTCATATATATATGAGTTCGTTGTAGGTTTGAACGAAACTGATAACACAATCTTCAAATGTCCTTGATAATATTTCCAAATTCTTAACGTTTCAGTTGAATCGAAGTGGTTTCAAACAACTAAGTCCCTGTAGGTCTCTCCGAAATGACGAATTGAACTTTGCACTAAATTAATGGTCGGTTATTTAAATATCAAATGCATAAATAACAATCATATAAGAATTTAACTTTCCTATAATAACTACAAGACTCTCTAAAATTAATTTTCATTTAGAAGAAACTCATTTCTAAACATTTATTTGAAATATTCTTGTACTTATCTCATGAACTAAGTATATCTACATAACATTATATTTTCAGGACTTAGAAAATACATTCATAGATTATTCTTATTAATAAGTATATTCAAAAAGTATTCTTATTTCCACATCATTTTTTAAAGGATCAAACAAACTTATTTAAAATGAAATGAATATAAGAATAAATCCAGACATGATTTCTCCAGTATTAAGTGTGAAACAAATGCCCGTACCACCATTTTTAAGAAAATCAAATTTGGGAAAATCAAATCTCAATTTCTTATATCAATCTCTTCAATGAATCCTCGCATAAAATATGTTATTATATTCATATTGATAAAGCCCCCTTTAAATAATTTTTTTATTAAAACAAATTATATTTAAGAGTATTTTACCTAAAGGAATTATCGCTCTCAATAAATATATATAAATTATAACTTCATTTAAAAACCATGTCGAAACAGAAGTAAATTATTATTGGATAGAAAACGCACTTTTAAATCCTTAATACTATAACAAAACAACCCTTTTACAATGGCAATGCCCATTGTAATATGTCTTACACAACGGGAAAATTTCCCACTATATTAGGTCTCGTGGTAATAGGTGAGTATTGTACAATGGGTATTTCCCATTGTAATAGGTCATATAATATAGCGGGCATTGCCCGTTGTAGTAGGCTTTATTACACAACGGTTATTTCCCGTTGTTAAAAAGTTCAAATAAGAAAAAATGATATAAAACTACTACAATGCACGAATATAATCCCCCAATACATGTACAAGCGTTAATATAAACAAGCAGACAAAACACACCCTATATATGCAACTTTTGTTACATACATCCGCAACATGAAAATTACATTAGAAATTAATTTACACCCCACATGTTACAAAAAATATGATTTTGAAAACAAAACTGAATCATGAATTTCCTGCTTAAAAAATAAGTCATGCAACAAACCCACATTGCTCATTCACATTGATCAAACTTCATTCAGTGTCTCCAAAGTCCAATCCTTACTCTTGTAGAAGCACTCTTCATATATTATCTCATGCATATGGAGTTTCACAAATGTTAACATCACATATCTGTCTACCATATCTTCATACTTTACATATAAAATTGGAAATGTGAGCAACACAATGAGACCTATTCACATACATTTATGCAATCACACATCATGACAAAATTATATGCTTGTCGATGTCAAATAAAATATATAAATGATTCCAAATAGCGTAATGGACAATAGGTTTGTATATCAGTGTTACTGATCCTCTATTAAGACAAAACAAGTTCATTCTACAAACAACACAAAGCAAACGCGAACAGGCAGACACAAACGATCTAGAAACGATGCAGGTGGAAGTTAAATTTATACATAACGTTAAAGATGATAGAATTTTCACTTTTCAGAACAGTTACAAACAGTTCTACCCTACACGGTATCATTGAAGGTTAGGTAGTTATTCAGTTACAATACTCCCCATGCAACCAAATATAACAAAGCTTATATAGTACTGCTAGTGTAGAAGAAGTGACTTTCATGTTTCCTGTTAGCTGGCTGTCATCACTTATTATTGCCTTGCTACGCCACTTGCTTCCAGGGACTCACATTTGAATCATCCGGGACTGACCTTGACCATGGATAACCTTACTTGAATACAATTATACATTTTTAGCAAAGATCGTCCCAAGCGTTTCAATCAACTCGCTTCTTTGATTACAAATACTGGTTTTCCTTGTCCAAAATTAAATTGTAGTACAGTCCATGATACACAATTGCATTTTCAATCCTATCTGAGCGTAAAATTGGTTCGAAAACAAAGTTATAATCGTATACTGTATCCCTTGCTTTTTTAACCATCTTTTGACCAAAGTGAAGAAATATAACGATGAAACCAAAACACGAACAATTGTCTGACATGAAATTCAAGGCATCAACTTATTTTGCTTTAATAACACAAACTGTTCGTTATATAATAACAGAAGTCAAAGCAGGAAAACATGTACATTAACAAACATGAATTGCTGGCTAGAAAAATCAACTTTCCTAGTTAAGCAAGCAACAACTGTTTAATTTCAAACATTCTGCAATCAATCTTTCAAATTATAGTGCAGCCGTAAAATCAGACAACAGTTGTGATTGTGAAAGAACCTCAATTTATCCACTTATATATTTTTCATAACAAATTGTACTTTAAAAGTAACAAAACTAACCCTATGTTATAATCCAGTCACTTATTAGTTTTTAGTTATGATAATTTAAGCACTAAGTGAGAAATTGGTGATTGTCAAAAAAGAGTTATCAGCTGAGTTACATTCATAATAACTTTGTTGTGACTGATAGAACCTAAGCAATAGGTTAATTTACAGGCAGAAACGTGAAACATAAAGAGTCAATTAATATAGTTGATAAATGGAAAATTTTAATTAGTTGAATCTCTAGCTCAGCTATACTCAATGCATGTTGTGATGCTAGATTATTATTTTTTAGTTGAAACTATCATAGAAAATGAGAAAGGGCAATTACAATTTTATAACTTTTAAGAGGTTCTATGAAGTATACAACATTCATTTGGAGTGCTGTGACCAAGAAATATATATCATGCAACCCAAAACACAATGAAAGTTAAATGCACAAAGTACGATCCGGTAGTAAAAGTAATACCTAAATAGACATAAATTGTCTGTACCAATATTGTTTTATGCTTTGCGTTCATTATCATAAGCACTATATACAAATCTGCACCACAAAAAAAAACAAAAAAACAAAACTCACAAATGCTTAAAAAATGGGCTGAATTATAAAAAAGGGTGAAATGTCTTGCAGAACTCCGTGATAAGCAAAATATAAAAATTATTAAATAAAAAATTTGAAGTAGTAACTTTTAATGCAAAATGGAGAAGATTGGCAGAAAGTTCAGCTTGGATTTTTTGGCTGAGTTTAAACTTGAAAGTACTTGAAGTATATGTTAGCAAAAAAAAGGTTGCACAAATTCTTTTCCTCTTGAAGTTGTTTCACAAAGTAATAATTTGAACTTTGATGATGCAACTTTTAGGATTATACAAAATAGCAAATTTTAGGATTATACAAAATAGTTTCAATTTTCCGGACTAAAGGGTAGCCAATTTTTTAATTTAGATAATCTTTCCAAATGTACGAACAATCCGAAAACAGAAATGAATCTATCTTTAATAACCTTTGCTTTATCATGTTTCATTATATTGAAAACAAACAAAATGCAGTTTTGTCAGGCAACCGGATGTTTAAAAATCATATCATAGGTAAAAAATAATATTGAAAGCAACCTATATTTTATTCCAAAAAAGCTGATAATTTACTATATCCTGAGTTTCGCCATGTAAATCACATAACAAAACATATATCAATGATATTCATAATTCATGGTATACAGGTCCATCGTTTATGAATTCATTGTGTTACAGTAATTTGTTGAAATTTATGCGTAAAAAGATGACAATGAAAGTGAAATCTAACCCTTTTAATTTCTTATGGGATACTTTATTATAGACATTATGGCGTATACATCATTCCATCTATAAAAGTATTATATTATATATTCTAACCTAGTTAGAAGTTAGAAGACAAAGTGATACTCATTTATAACTGCTTCAAGCTATCCACCTTTTTTGAAGAATGCGTAATTAAATAACAAAATGAACGGTAAAAATAAAATTGTAAATTGAAGCATCAATACACTGCATATATCAATTTTAATTTCTTCCAAAAAGAAATAAATCTATCAACTTAAAATATACCTCTTTTATTCATTTTTATCATCATACTGAGATCATAAAACGAAATTAATAAACCTTCAGTTATGATGAAAAAGAACATACTTAAAATAATGATTACAAACAGCAAACCTGAAATGATTTTACATAGCAAGAAATATCATTATGGATCTGAATCGTCTCCACCTCCATATTTCCTATACTCTTAGCATAAACAAACCAATATAAGCATCAGATTATCTAGGATGGAGTATTAGCTAAAGACTGAAAGTTGTAACCTCAAAAGGATGACAGGAAAAAAACAGAAAATTCACCAAACTTAAAATTTCAAAGTTTTGCACTTGGATGCTTTTTGCTGATTTGATGGTTGGTGGATAACTGCATAATAGTCATTTGTCTGTTTTAAGGACCCCAAAAATATAACATAGATGTGCTCATGGCAAAGTTCTCCTAGATATATTCATCATCATAAGCGTCACTATTTGTAACATATATATGGTCAAGTACATTCGTCACACCACTTCATGGTAGTGTAAGCATTATTTACATGAAACCAAGTTGTAATTTAAAACTTGATGGTTCACTTTACTTATGTACTCCGACGTGTGAGCAAACAACTTCCTATAAAATGTACGCGCAAAATTCAGACAAAAAAATAACTGTAATAGCAAAAGGTGAAGCAACGCATAGGAGAGTATAAATATACTAAAAATTGTAAAAGCAGAAGGTAAAGCAACGCAAAAGATAAAGCGATGCTTAGACGAATTTCAAATATTAAAAATTGATGGAGAAGTCGGTTAAACATAAAATAAAAATGGGTGGAATAATTTTTTTTTTTACAAAATATATAGAAAGCATCACGTGAGGTTGTCGTTAGGTGTTTAAGATTCCAATAAAGCACACTTATATCGTAGGTTATACAAAAAAAGAAAAGTCATGGCAAATGTCAATTATGTGCTAAAGAGTTTAATTCAAACAAAGTATACTAAAGATGTCAAATCAAAGGAAACGGACCCATATTAGATTAGCAGTAGTAAAATAATTGCAATAGAAAAAGGTGAAGCAACGCACAGTGAAATTTAAAATTCTACAAATAGATGGAGAAGTCGGTTAGACACGAAATAAAAGTGGGTGGACTTAACTATCTTACAAAATATACCGGAAGCACTGTATGAGGCAAAAGCAGTTAGGTGATTAAGATTTCAATAAAGTACATTTATATCATAGGTTAAGCAAAAAAAGAAAGCCACGACAAATGTTGAATATGCCCTAAAGTGTGTAATTAAAACAAATTGTACCAAAACTGTAAAATCAAAGGATATAAATCCAAAATAGAGCAGCAATAGTAAAATAATTATAATAGAAAAAGGTGAAGCAATGCATAGGCGAGTCAAATTATACAAAAAATTGTAAAAGCAAAAGGTGAAGAAACTCATAGTGGAACATCAAATTTTAAAAATTGATTGAGAAGCCGGTTAGACATGAAATAAAAGTTGGTGGACTAAATTTGTATATAAAATATACTAAAAGCATCAGGCGAGACAAAAGCAGTCAGGTGAATAAGATTTCAATAAAGTACACTTGCATCATTGGTTAAACAAAAATAAGAAAGCCACAACAAATGTCGATTATGCTCTAATGTCTTTAATTCAAACAAAATATACTAAAGCTGTAAATTCGAAGGAAATAAACCTAAATTAGATTATCAATAAAGCCTAATTCACAGAATATTTGGAACTCCTTCCCATCAAAAACTAGAAATGTTAAATTTGTGCTACAAAATGTGGAACCCATGCATGAAAATAGGATCTTAAAATAAGTGAATAAATTTTCAGTCTATTACCATGTATATGTTCTCACAGCTGTTGTGTTAGAATTACTGTGTTAGACATAGGGATTGTATGTGCAGATAAGAATAAGGGTAACCATTATTTCAAGTCTTTTATTGTCCAACATATTTTATGCGATAAAGAAAAAATGCCGACTATATTTGAGAAAAATGACCATCTCTGTTGTTTGATTCGGCTTGGGTGATCAATCAATACATGAGTTAAAAGGACATGCATTTTAATGTTCTTCAGACCTAAGAATGACTATTTGAGAAAATGAATTGGTTCATCTACTAAGAGTGTAAATAATTCAGTATCTATTATGTTGCTATAATTGACTATCAAAGAATCGCCACATAAACCACAAATAATTTGTAAACTCGGTCTATCATCATGTAATTTTTATCTATAGGAAGCAACAAATAAATATATTGTGTCAGACTTAATAATGCAATATCTAGTGTATTACCACCAAAAAAAAAATCACAGCTTCTATATTAGGACTATTGTGGCAGACATGGGATTTTATGCATGTAATTGGGACGAAAGTAGAATTTAATTTTTTAATCGCTGCTGTGAATATTTTTCACCTATGTTTGATTCGGCTTGAGTGACCAATCAATATATGAACCTAAGTTAGAATTAGGATTTAAAATGACATGTATTATGTTGTTATAATTGACTATCAAAGTTTATTCCCAAAAACCACAACTTAATTTATAACCTATGTGTATTACCATGTATTTTTTATCCATAGAAAGCTATAAATAAATATACCATGTCAGGTTTAGTAATCCAATATATAACACATTACCAAGTAAAGTTTTCACCGCTTTTATGGTAGGACAACTGTGCTAGACATAGGGATTTATGGTGGGAAGGGGAGAGGATCGAGTTTGGGTACGAACCGAAAAAAGAAACAGGTGGGAGAAACGAAGCCGTTCGATTTTGATAGGAACAGGCGGCAGAATCGTGATTTTTTGGTTGAAAGTGGAATTGAAAGGGCTTTGCGGACCAAATAGCTCTATTTTTATCCATTAGCTCATAAACAGTTGCAAGAAATTTCAACAATTTAAAAAAAAAACCAAAAAAAAAAAATTATATAAATTGGGGCTCACTGTTGTTTAGGTATAAAATCATGTAAACGGTCGAAAAAGCATTTGCATTTATATATTTTTAAGGATTCTATGAGAAATATTTTGTGCATGCTATGTTGCATGGACATGCAACTGTTTAGCAATAGACAACAGTTAACTTTAATTTCATTATTAATTAAGTTTAGTAATATGCTATAGGTTAGTGTATTAAAAACGGTTATCAATTGTTTTTCCAACTGAGGTTGAATTTATTGCTTTTCTTCTAAATTTTAAACTCCTGAACTTTCCTCTGTGATTCGTATTCAAATTATTTCATTTACTTTTGATTTGTACCATGATTAATATATCAATGTACTTGTATTTTTTCCATTAACTATGCATGATTTTATCGAATCTATTATAGGTGGATGACGCATAAACCACTGTTCTTCGGTGAGATTCGTTATATATGACCTATTTTATTATTCATAACTTTTGTGTCAAATCCTACTTTTTGTCAATTTTTTAACATATTAGTTTGTATATAGAATCCCCACTCCCCAGTTGTCTAACTATGAATTTTGGTTCTTTAATAAAGCACCACACTGATAAAAAAAAAGTTGACATTAGCGGAATACATTGCATAAATATTGTTCTGAATGGCATAATAAGTATTAATGTACCAGGATTGTTGATGGTTCATCCCTCGAATCCATAGAATCAACACAGCGGGATAGCTTACAAAACAGGTTAAATTTTATATGCTTATTATTTTTGTTAATCTCTTGCATATTTTCATTATCTCCTTATAGTCAGCATAGCTGGTACCGACTAAAGGTAGTTAGTCAATCAGTACTTCTGAAATTACTGCATACACGTGGAAGCCAGTAAAAAAAATACTGGTAAACTATTCAATTATAAGAAAATTGTTTTCCTTTCACAGGTCATAAGTCCATCATTACACACAATATGCATTAGGTTGAAAAATCCCTCTTTTAAAATACTTTAATACATGACATAGATATTGCTATTTTGATCAAAGCTGCACATATTTTCTCATATTATAAGGATTTCAAGATTAAAATTTCCGATGTAGTACCATACTCAAATATGACGACATGGATGTTTTATATCACTCGACAAATGATAGCATTATCATTTATATCGAAGCCGACAAATGTTCACTCTTGACCAATTGAGTAGGGTACAGCCATTTATATAGTATAATTTTCATATTTTGATAAATAAGACAATCAAGTACATGCAACGAAAAAAACGAAGAGAGTAAAACTTGAATACAACCGAAATATCTATAAAAGAAAAATCCAAGCAATTATTTAAGCAAAAAGTAGACATATTAGCTAAAAAGTTTCATATTTTGAATCATAAACGAAGGTGTATGATTGTTGTGGGTGAGAGGCATAATAATTCATAAAAATAGATTTATTACTCAAAAAAGTTACATATTCTTCATTATGGATGAAGTTGCACAATTGCTATGGAAGTGCATGGCTAAGGTTCATAGATCAACACACGTATAACAGTAATCCAAAGGATAAAGTACTAAAAATTGTCAAACTAACCTACACAAAATGAAGATTGCATTGTCAAGCCCTTTTTTTAATCCACAATGTAAATATAAGGGAATCCATGCAAAAGGGCAATGTAAATCTAGCAAAATTTCAAACAAAAGTGGAAGTGTGAATAATACAAAATTGAAGCTGGGAGTGGATTAGGGAATAATGTAAAAGATGAGGAAACTATCAAATGTTACACAGAATTGGAAGGAATGGACGTATAAGACTGTCCATAATCTCCTTTTTGATTCATAATTCTCCTGTTGACATCTATTCCTTTGGATATTTACTATGATGGATGAACTCCTATCACAGAGGTCAGTTTGGGAGAAGAAGCATGTTTACCTCTTGCAGGGAGGAGGAGGAGCGCAGCCAAAGTGAAGAGGGAAGGTGATCGGCGGCGCAGTCTGGGAAGTAGACGTTAGTAATCCAAAGGATAAAGTACTAAAAAATGTCAAACTAACCTACATAAAATGAAGATTGCATTGTCAAGCCCTTGTTTTAATCCAAAATGTAAATATAAGGGAATAAATGCAAAAGGGAAATGTAAATCTAGAAAAAAAAATCATACAAAAATGGAAGCGTGAATAATACAAAATTACAGCATGGAGTTGAAAAGGGAATAATGTAAAAGCTGAGGAAACTATTGAATGTTACCCAGAATGGGAAGGAATGGACGTATAAAACTATCTATAATCTTTCATAATTCTCCTGCTGACATCTATTCCTTTGGATATTTACTATGATGGATGAACTCCATCACAACGGTCAATTTGGGAGAAGAAATATGTTTACCCGTTGTAGGGAGGAGGAGGAGCGCAGCCAAGGCGAAGAGGGAAGGCGATCGGCGGCGCAGTCTGGGAAGTAGACATCAACTGAAGGTAGATAGCGGTGGCCACCGTAGTCGAGGCACAAGGGAACTCTTGGTCCCGCCGTAGTCTGGGTAGAGTTGAACGAGGAGAACCGGTCCTTGCGGTGCAGGTGGTGGGCAATGAACCGGGTTCGGGTAGAGGAGGAAAAGGGCAAAGACGGAGTCAACTCCATAGGGTTATGGAATTTAGGGTAAAAAAGTTCCGCGGATTCAATGAGAAGGGGAGGTGCCCGATTTTTGAGTTTTAAGGATCTGTGGCTAAAAGGAGAAGGGAAGGGACATGATTGTTGATGCATATGGTAACATGAAACGCATGGTATTTTAGGCGTTACAAAACGGAGGCCGAACGATCTGATGCATGGGACAACTGAAGGGTATAAGCGGTCACTGAAGAGTCAGACGGAAATTGCAATGAATGACGAAGATTTAAACACTGTACACTTGTCGATCTGTGGATTTTTTGGAGAATCTGGATATGAAAGGTCTTCGGAGTAATATTGTGCTTTCATATAATATGATAGATAACACTCTTCTCTATAAATCGAAAACTCATGTAAAATGGTCACCAGCAATAATTAACCTACATAAAAAATTAAAAAAATGGAGCTATTATTGGTAATATAGTGAACAGTAAGTTGAGAGCCACTGCCACGAGTATGTAATCATGTTTCAGGTAGTCATGAAAAGTAAACAAAATTTAATTGGTAGGAAGGGAAAATGTAAAATAAAAACTCATATTTATTGCAATAGAAAATAAAGTGTTTCACACAACATACATTCACAAATACAAACTGAAAATGTTAAAATTAGATACATGGAAAATTATAGCAAAGTTTTTAGACAATATTTTAGGAAATGCTAAAATAGGCAGGTCTGTTTGCTCATGTTAGTTCTTTACCTCTTATACTATCAGTTATTGTGGAGGCCACTTGATCTACATTACCATGCTAAGAAAATGGAACATATATTATTGCCTGATGGGTAAACAACAAATACTTTCACATCAACATTACATATAGACGTGAAGTATGTATGCGTAGGAGAAGCAGGAAATAGAGTGACGATGAACGTAATTTATTTGTCTCTACCTTTTCACTAAGGTAACAACAAACATAAACTACTGCAACAATTACCTAAATTGGTACTTGTTTCTAGATTTACTCACATTTACTTATGCATGCGTGATTGCAGCACGCAAAAGCTTGCTAAGTAGTTCGTCATAAAAGTGGTAGAAACATAGGCGAACATTATCCCAATTTCCTAAACTATAGAACAGTGGTTACAGATTTGGAAGCAACAAGTAATTTGTATATACAAACTGACTTTGAAACCTAACAAAGAAGTACAAGACAACAAATCTTGTGTCGAATGCAATTTTGCTTGAAAACTAATCAGGACAACCATCTTTTGTGCAATTGAACATAAATAAGACCAAATTTCTTAATGGAGTAATTACCAAATGCTAAGGACTATGACTTTTGTTCACCTGCAAGCAACTTATATTACTGTGCAGTGGTTGGAAAATTAAGCACTGGGAGTCTAATACAATTAACCTCTGAAAATTCAGTATGCTTCTACACAGGCACATATATATCGTCATATGCCATAAGTCTGACATATCTTTATCCTAACTATATGCTATATAAAATGTAAATTAATAACTACATATAGCTACATGCATGCATACTTAAAAGAACTTCTGTAATTACAAACAGTAGGAATCTAGTCCTTAGATTCAACTATAAAAGATAAAAGGTAGCTTAGCTACCTTTAATATGTTTGTAGTTGAATTTTTTTCCCACTGTTTCTAAGACAATTTTTTATAAATTATTAAACCAGATCAAAATGTGACTTTTATGCTCCACTCCTTTCTCTTTTGGCATTCATATCGTGTATATGTTTCTCGTTGACTCAGGATCTTGCTTCTAAAAGAACAGCAAGTGTAACAGCTTTTTCATTTTGTGCTTTCGTACCCTTATCAACATGTAAAGCTCGTTGACTCGGTATCACAAAACTGAATTGAAAAAAAAACCTTTAGAATTTTCTCTCTAAACAGTAGTTACACATTTTGCAAATTTATGCCAACTATAACGAAATAGTTCAAAACCTGAAGGAAGGCGTAACTGTTATGAAGTTACAGTATTGGTAGATTACTTCATGTGAAAAGAGTGCACCGTGTTGAACTACCATTAGATACAAGGATTAGTACATTATATAAACTCCTGCATGGGGAAATAATTATCTGATCCGACCTTGCCCTAAAATGCAATAAACAAAGACATGAACTAACCTCCCTAATTTGAACTTATGATTCCTTTCTTGTACAAAAATACAAATTTCACTATACCATCTCTGCATTCAAGAATTATCATAAAACTTTTGTTATGAGATGGTATAATGAAATTGTTAGGATTTTATATAGAGAGGAGAGAAAAACACAATAAAGCACAAATGACTACATTGTAGTTTTCTTAATTTCCTTTTAATTTCCCATTCACTCATACAAAATGACCACCTATATATATATATAGTGGTTTACATGACTCTTTCCATACTAATAGACACCTTTTGATGATGACTCTTGATAAACACAAATTTTAACACATTGCATATACATTTTAAATGACTCTTGACTCATAACACTTTACGAACTAACACTTAGAATTCATGAACTAATAAATTTCAAATTATGTTTCCAACACTTCCCCTTAATTTGAAATTTCTCTTCGATTTGTTGAGATAATAAACGAAACACTTTCTCTTCGATTTGTGATGCACTTTCTCATCACCTTCAATAAACGAAGCACTTTCTCTTCGATTTGTGATGCATTTTCTCATCACCTTTAAATTTTTTTTATTGGAGCACTTTCTCTCCATGGTGCACTTTCTCACCAACAACTCTAAAATAAATTTTCTTCCACAGCTACTTGTGTCATGTCCTCTTGCTCTTTTGAGATCTCTCTATCCCCTCTCATCAACCTAGCTCTGATACCATGTTAGAATTTTATATAGAGAGGAGAGAGAAACACAATAAAGCACAAATGACTACATTGTAGTTTTCTTAATTTCCTTTTAATTTTCCTTTCATTCATACAAAATGACCACCTATATATATAGTGGTTTACATGTCTCTTTCCATACTAATAGACACCTTTTGATGAACTGACATGACTCTTGATAAACACAAACTTTAACACATTGCATAGACATTTTAAATGACTCTTGACTCATAACACTTTACGAACTAACACTTAGAATTCATGAACTAATAAATTTCAAATTATGTTTCCAACAGAAATAAGACGATGATAAAAAGAAAATGTTCTCTACAAGGATGTGACAGTAGGAACATTGAAAGTAAGAGATCATATTTCTATATCGTTGTTTAGTTTACCTACATCTATGATCTATCTTGTACATATTTATGTATCTCCTCTTACTAGCATAACCAACCTCAGATGCATTATTTCTATAAGTCATCCTACATTAACAATGGCATTATTGATCTATTTCCGAAAGCATAGAAGAGCATTACAGTATAAAATAGGGGCACGTAAGAATGAGTCTTATACAATTGATTCATATCGTCTATACATTGTATTTCTATTTCTATTACCCTTTATGTTTAATTTTCTTAAACCAGAGATTATGAAGGTTAACAGGTCTCAAATGACCGATAAAACACATTGAAACAAATTGTCTTTTAATAAAAGCTATTCTGATATCTCAAGAAACACATACCACAGTTCATGCACTTGAAATGTAACCATAGAGGCACCACATTGACAAACACACCAAACCTAACTATTACATGTGTCAAGAGCTAAAACTTTTAAGAACCAGACTTCAAATTGAACACCCTTCAAGCCAAGTTTAAAGCGATTAAAAAGCAGCTGCACACCTATATAATATACAAAATGAAAATAGTAAATGTCATTCTAGGATTTCGAGAGTGAGAATACAGAAATTAAGTAGGAACAATTAGAGATCTAGTGATAATTCCGAATATGAAAGGAATTACTTGCCTAATAATAAGTCTAACCAATCTTCAATGCTTCTCTAAGACCAAAACTAAAGTTACTTTGCCCCCATCTTGCCAAACACAGTATTTCCTTTGTGCATCATAGCCACAAATTCATTATAATCAATTCTCTCATCCTGGAAATAAAATCTGGTAGGCAATTACGCATGATAGATCCAGAGTTATGGTACAATTAGATATAAGTGATTTTTTTACCTTGGTAGTATCTGAAAACCACACTATACCTCTATCAAGGCGCTTGACTCAACTTCATCACGCTACCCATAAAAAACCCCACCTCGTAACCCACTAACCCATAACAACCCCACGACATCCAATCAACTACCACCCAGATCTCCACCCAAGTCACCCATCTCCATGTGTAAACCAAGCTAGATTTGCATTATGTTAGATTCATAACCAAAACACTACCCATGTCGCAGCCTTTCAAAACCGTCCTCCCACCATCGTGTGACAAACAACCCCGTCGATCTTGTTAAGGATATAATATCTACAGTTTTGAATAATTATCTATGCATGATAATTGTCTCCTTTCAACAATATAGGACTAATGACGGTGCCCGTACCTTCAGAAGGATGGAGATAATAAGGAGTGAATGGCTCATAACGAGCAGGTGAAGGCGGCATTTGATTGTCTTTGTCTTTCGTCATAGCTTCAACTTTTTTACCAGCAACAGCAGGCGTTTAGCAGCTATTAGCACACCCTAATTTAGGGTAGCTCAGATACCATGATAAACTAGTATAATAAAATAATAGAGGAAAAACTGTCGTGCCTTTCATTCATTTCTCAGCTGTGAATAAGTAATACAATGTGCTGTTGACATAGTAAACTCATGCATCTATGCCAGTTCGTACTCCTACAATCATGCATAGATAACTAGTATTACCGCACACGGTGGGAAAACCGACCGTTAAAATTTTCAATATAAAACATAAAAATTATCTGTTAAGTTTTATTTTAAGTTAGGTTTTAGTGGAATAATTACAGTGTAGCTTAAGAGAAAATGAAAATATTCGAAAAAAATGTAATTTTGTTTCTATCTTAATGTTATTTAATTACCTACCTATTTTGAAATTGCATGGTAGAATATATCTCTATATTATAATTTCTATTTATTAACTCACCTCATATATTATATTATATTATATATATATGCGAAAGTCTATAGAGACACAAAATTTTGATATAATAGATTTGCATCATTGAATCACCCCATGAATTACACCTCTCCATATATATATATATATATATATATATATATATATATATATATATATGGGGTTCCAGGGCTACATACAGACAACAAAAAATTTGTTTGATCCCAATCCATTAAAAATCCAAAAGGACCGTGTTTGGTCTGTGAAACTAATACAGACTCAAACGTGCGTAGTTCAACTCGGATGGAAAGACTTTTTATTCAACCAATGTGGTAGATTGTAAGGACTTTAGTTTCTGAATATGTTCCCAGATTTGGAACTGCTATAGAGTCCATAGCTATGGACTTTAGTTTTGATTGTAACATCATATCGAATTTGCTTTTAATGAGGTGTGAAAGATACAAATAATATACAATTCAGGTTATGTTATACAGAGCCTCATGGCAATTTCAAACAAAAATACGAACACATATATAGATGGAAAATCTACATGTGATTGTATTCTCTGAATTGGATGCACAAGAACATTTAAACATTTTCAAACTAAAATAATCAAACAAACATCAAACTGAACACATATCACTTCAGGATAATGTTCTAATAAAATTACAAGCCGAAATAAACAAACTAAGGCCAAGATGAGGAAGGATACATCCAAATATTATCATACGCTAAAACCGTATGAACATAAAAACAGTCAGGCAGCTTTGTTTAATATTTAAGTAACTTTCCCAAAAACATTATTTCTGATATTTGGTACAAACATAAAATATCAACATACTGTACAATAGAATTTGCGTCGTACTGGATGGAACAATAATGATATCCTAGATGGCTAGCATATTAAGGTCAAGTAGAAAGAATTGTCACAATAATAAAAAATGACAAATAAAAATTCAAGTTAAAAAATTAACTCATAAATATTTGCAAATATCTCAGGCTGGTTATATAGTAATTTTAATCTTTCAATATATGTGTGTGTTTATATAAGTCATAATAATGCCTAAATCACATACATGGGAATGGCATAAATATAGTTCCAATGGATAAATTCTCTAACCCATACCTAATGCCCATCGAACCATAATCCTCAGGATTTATCCTGCAAATAATATTACAAAACTAACTGAAATTTCAAGTCAGAAACAAATACGTCGATGGCTGCGGCGCTCTTCTACCTGTTAGTTGTAAAATTAATCAAATGAAATGAAATGAAATGAAACACTATAAAAAAAGGATTATTAAAGACAATCTTATTCTATCTCTAAACAAGAAATTGTCTCTAATTCGTACTTGTAACCTACTTAAGACAAATAAGCATTGTCTCAAAAAACAAGTCCCTAAATAAATTGATACATCAAACGTTCGTCTCAAAAATACTAGTAACCTCACTAATTGTCTCAAATACGTGTCTGAATTAAAACTAGTTAGAGACAATTTTGTAGGTATATTGGACCACCACAGAGACCACATCCAATGTTTCAAATCTGTCATTAATATAATTGTTATTGGAGACAAGAAAAGAAACATAATTTAATTTTAATTTCATAACAAATCAACGATCGAACAAACTATAATGTCACATATAGCATGAATATAGATCAATTTTAAGCAAAAACATAGGACAATAACCAATTTTCTATTTCCAAAGAAACAAAGTACATAATATCTGACGACAAATGTCATAACTGTAAAACAGCATACCTAATTTGTACCCTACAAACTAGCCTTAAAACAAAACACAAACAAAAACATAACTTCGAGTAGAAGTTCAAAAGAAAACGCAAGTTTGCCAATGCAGCAAGCTTGAAAAGGCGCTCATGCATCTATTCATTTTGTAGTCAAATGTTTCCTTGAAGTTTTGATGCTTCGTTGTTTCCAGATTTGATTATGATGGAGTCGATCTTCTGTTACAGGTCTCAACAGCTGTATGAAAGATCCAACTTCTTTAAAATGCTATGAATCTTATTGACAAAGAACTAATGGCTGCGGTAATTGTAACACCTCGTATTTCTGTTAACACTAAAGTTGCTAATTAAATAATAAATGTGTAAAGGGGAGATGTATCTAATGTGCATACAAATAAATGTGTAAAAGGGAGATGTATCCAATGTGTACGTATTTATATTTGATGAATTGACAAATAATAATAAATGTTGATAATGTACATTAAGAAAGTAATTATGACATAATTTGAAATAGGAGTAATTTACAGCCCTTAAATTGTGAACATAATTGGCTTCTCTTTAGAACGGATGGCTTTGATTAACTCTGGCTTCTTCGACGGCTCAAATTAACTTGCAATTCTATATATACACCCTAGGTCTCTAGACTAAAATTCACATAAAAATAAGAACTGGAGCCGCCATGCTGTCGGGAGAAAACTAAGGTGAGCCTCCATTTGAAGAGACGAACAACAAATCAATTCAAAGCTAATCTATTCAACTCATATCAAAGAACAAAGCTTCAACAATGGTTCAAACAATAAATCAGCAACGCCGCAACATTTCTACAACAAAACCAATTCTTAATTCATTAGCCGTGCTATGTAAGTTCTAGTTATTTTCAGATCTAAATACTTAATTATAATGTGGCGATGAAATAAAGTGAAATTGATGTAAGTTTAGTTATATTTGTGGGATGCGAATTAAGATTTATGTCATTCCTTGTATTGAAATGAAAATAGAACGATGTTGGTTATGTTATATGTGAAATTTTATAATATTAATTTATGTCTGAGATTTGATTTATCATGATGAATTGGGAATTATGAATGAGCCTATTCATATGTATAGCCTGTTATGACAAGTTGTAGTTTATTATGTTATGCAAGTATTAGGTTGTAAAACCATACCACTTATGTGACCAAATGCTAGATCTATATGTTTAACATGATTTGTATGTACTTGAGATCTCATGTATATATAATTATGTGCTAAAAACCTCTATGCCTACTTGATTAAGTTTACACATATGTTCATGTGTTCGCACAAATATTGCTAGTCATAAATTGGATTCATGTCACGATCCACTTTAATACATGCCTTATGTCATGATTTTAGATCTAGTTCATATGATAAAAATTATATATGTCTCGTCATATGCTAGTTATGTCTAATTCATGAGACACTTATTTGGATTTCCCCTTTTTATGCAAGTTGAAACCCATGAATTATGCTAAGTTGCAAGTTTACACCTCTGACATTATAGTATTCATGTTGGTCATTTTGCAAGTTCACCCCTATAATGTTCATGATGGCTATTTTGCAAGTTCACCCTATTATGTTCATATTTATTATGTCATCAATGCCAAAATTATACCATGTCATGTTTATGCTAATTTATGCCAATTTGTGTACATAAATTAGGCTCCCCATCATGTTCATATTTATTATGTCATCAATGCCAAAATTATACCATGTCATGTTTATGCTAATTTATGCCAATTTGTGTACATAAATTAGGCTAAGCTTTTAGCCTAATATGTATATCAAAAACCATGCGAACGTAAATTAGGCTAAGTTGGTTAGCCTAATGTTAGACGGGGTAACGTTGGGTTAAAATGGTAATTTTAGGAAGACTGCCATAAATTAGTAATTAATCACATAAGTGATTGATGGCATAAATGGCGTTAATTATATACCTCAATTAATGAGATTTATTGAGAATAAATGTGGCAGTAATTTGAATTTGAATAATTTACATAATTAAAATGTAAATTAGAAAATACGAATATGCTTAGCACGAGGTTGGATTTAGTTGTGATGTAAACCTGCCCGGACCCGCCCAGCTGTCCAGTAATCACAACGATACCTATCCAATGTGAGTGGCTAAGCATTGGGCCCAATAAAGACCCGAGGTTAGACTGAGTTGTGGCGTAAGACTGCCCGGACCCAACCGGCATACAGGCAGCCACAACAATATCTGTCTAATCTGAGAGGTTGGTGCTCTAGTAAGACAATTAGAGCTGAGTTACGACTGATAGGGTTAAGTCAATTTAATAAGTACTTAACCAAATTCAACATGTTAACTAAATTGGTGGGTAGGGTTAGGTTAATCTGGACACTTAACCAATTTAATATGTTGACTAGGGGAGTGGGTAAGGTTAAGAAAATGTTTAACCATTATAACATGATTAACTGGACTAGTGATTGAGGTTAAGTTAATTAGAACACTTAACCATAGAAACATGTTAGTTAGACAAGTGATTGAGGTTAAGTAAGTTAGAAACACTTAACCAATATAACATGAATAACTAGGGTTAAGGTCGCTTAACCAGTATAACAAGATGGGTGACTGGGGTTAGGTTAACAGGAAACACTTAACCGCTATAACAGGTTAGTTAAACAGATGGTGAGGTTAAGTTAACACCAGGGGGCAACACTTAACCAGAGTAACATGATAAGTAGGAGGGTTAAGTTAACTGGAATTTATTAATGACACTTAACCACAACAACCTGAGGAACACGTGGGGTTAAGTTAACAATTAAAAACACTTAACCAATATGATATGAGGAATGGGCGGGTTAAATTAACATGAATAAACAAACACTTAACCATAAAATAAATATGATTGAATCAGTGGAAGGGTTAAGTACATATCAGGGTTGGTGGGTAATATCAGTAAATATAGGCCCACAAACTTAACCGTTAATGAACATGCTTGAATCGGTGGGAGGGTTAAGTACATCACGGGTAGGTGGGTAATATCTGTATATATAGGCCCACAGACTTAACCAATAGGAAACCCTAGTAACGGGGACTCATTTCAGCAGTAACCCAATTAGGTATCAATGATACCCTGAACTAGGCAGGGTGGGGCACGATTACTGGGCTGATTATAAGCGGTCAAAGCGACGGCGGTTGGTGCACAGTGTGGGTTCTAACAGAGTGCGGGCGTGCACACTCCGGAGCAGACTGATGAAAATAATAGTCCCACATCGGGAAATAATCAACTAAGATCTTGGATAAATACTAAGAGGCTATAGTTCACAACAACCAATTGGTTTTGTGAACAAATTACATAGCTCTCTAAACAATAAAATACCAACATGGTATCAGAGCTCAGGATTAGAGCCAATGCAAAAAAATACGTATGTGCTTAACCGCCATACGTTCCCCACTCCATCCAAAATACTATGTTCACGTAGATGGCTCAAAATACGCCACACGTGAAGGGGGAGTGATGAAAATAATAGTCCCACATCGGGAAATAATCAACTAAGATCCTGGATAAATACTAAGAGGCTATAGTTCACAACAACCAATTGGTTTTGTGAACAAATTGCATAGCTCTCTAAACAATAAAATACCAACACAGACAAGTCAGTGCACTGGGGCATCAATAGTATACCCTATGCATTCTAGGAATTATGTGTCGGGCCGCCACTATGGGACTTGATACACCCCATGGTGGGACCAGCATAGGTATCTACAATCGATTAGGGCTGTATGACACACGCGACACAGGCGTACAGATAGGGAGCTGATCGATAGGGTAGTAAGGGTACATCTAACATCTTCATAGCAATTGGTCTGATTGAGGTGGAATCCTCATACTAGATGTATACCTAAAGGCTACCACAACTGCGGGGATTGGGATCGCGTTGCAATATTAGCATTTGATATAAATGACTAGTTAGGACACTAGTTAGGCGGTGCAGAGCAATTAGATATCATTTTAATGGTGTAGCCTAAGAAACCTTGCGATGTTATTTTTGATAGAAACCATGCGATGTAATACTTGATAGGAATTATGGGATGTTATACTTGATTTATCGTGCCTGTAGCTTACCTTGCCATCATGCTTATGTTTACTTTCAGTTTAGGACTTACTCAGTCTTTATGACTGACCCGTTTTGTTTTGCCTCTTTTTCTTCCGTTCCCCCCCCCCCCTCCCCCCCCTCCCCGGTTCACAGGGTGGGAATACAGCTTAGTTCGGATCTTACTAAGCCCCAAGGCTCTTTCATGTAAGGCTTGGATTCCTCTTGACTATGGCTTGCTTTGCTTTATTGGGGAATACTACAGTTTATTTTTATGCTTCTTTGTTTTTGAGCAAGACAGATATTTTAGCTATGTATTTGGGTATTGGAAGTTGATGGGCTTTTACTGTAAACATTTCTACTTAATAAATGATTTGAAGTACTTCTACTTTACTTTCCGCTGTTTTATATATGTCTGTCTTGTAATATTTCTGTTCCAGTACCCATAATGCTCCATTGAAGTTAAGGCATTCCCTTTGTGAGTGACCTTAACGGATGTGGGGTGTTACAGTAATTGATAAAGTTATTGAAAGACCTATAAATAAGATAAAGTGTTGGATAGCAAAAACTAAGCATTTATTTTGATACAGACCCATAAATGAGATACTCCTAAAAATTTGTCAAACTGAAGTTAAAAAGAGTGGGTCATCAGTTTTCAAACGAAATCAGTTTGCAGACTGTGTAAATAAACTCAGCCTGTAAACTAAATTATTGAACTCAGTTTATCAACTAAGAGTATTAAACTCAGGCTTTAAGCTGAGTTCAAACTCGGTTTAAAAACCAAGTCAGAACTCAACTTAAAGGGACTTCTGCTACTTTAGTTTTTATAGAGATGCAAAATGTGGCATACAAATCTAATTCAACTCCTTGTCATGTAACATTGACACAGCTAAAATTAAATGCAATAAGAAAGTGGGAAAAATATGAGAATTTTTTTGTCAGAGTTATGACAGTTCAAAACTCATGGCTAAAAATAGCACTGAAATATTGAATACAAAGGTTAAAATAACATACTAAATGGTCAGTAAAAAATTGATAAGTGTTATTATGCTTTTTTGTCAAGAATAACTCAACTTTAACATCGTGTTTTAAAACTTCTTTCCCCATCACTGCCGAACGTTTTTACCTTGTGTAGGATGCAGGAAGTCCAAATAAAAAAATACTCAACAGAAATATGATATCCATTAAATACAAAGTAACAGTTAACTTATAGTCCATGCTCTGTTCACACCATCATAATTTGTCATCTTACGTTTCCTTGCTTCAGCTACATTTTCTCATTCATTACATTTATTATTGTAGCTTATGTGAAAATGTTAAAAAGATTATGTGTTTGAATTTGTTCTATAGTGTTTGTGTCAACAGTTTTGTAGGTCGTCGTAGACACATAAAAAAAATTGGCAAGGCAAAGACAAAAAAAAATACAAAGTCTAGGTCATAATTCATCTTTGGTCATAATGTTTGTATAAAAATAAATAAATATGATCAATGCAAAAGATATTTTTAATTAATGAAACTCAAGTACATCATTTTTTAAATATAATTAAAAGCTGAGTTTAAAACCAGTTCAAACTAGGTTCAAACCATATTAACTCATTTATTTAACTAAGTTTAAACTCAGTTAAAAATGTGAGTGAACCAAGATTTTAACTTAGCTAGCAAGCTGAAAACAAATTGAGTTAAATGAAATTTACTAAACTACATGAAGTGTACAGGCTTTTTGGGAGTACTGTTTTAGGTTGAGCAACGGTAGTATAATGTATATTGCCTTCAGAACCACCAAAGCCATTACTTTGTGCTACCATAGAAAGAAGATATGGATTATGCTATCATGTTAATTTAAATAATGAAAAATAAAGCTAGGTTAGATTTCGACCAAAATAAAACATAACAAGATTAATAAAATTTAAATAACTCACCTGGACTTTTCGCGACCAACAAATTATGAATCATTCTTTACCTATTATACAATGAATGCATCCGTTCTTATTTGACCAGCAATCTATTTTGAAAAAAAAATCATACTATTCATAAGTGACAAGAAAGACTGAAAATTAAACTAACATAATTAATGGCACTTGGCTTCATCAGCATGGTCATGATTATCTTCACATCTTCAATTGTGACACAAACCATACAAATGAAAGTTTAACATAGGAAGGGGTGCATGTCAGTGTGTGTAATAAATGAAAACCACAGAAATAGGGATTTATAGTCAAGTATCCTGGTAAATACGGAAATAAGAAATGGAGGTAAATAATCAAAGAGCCCTTATACAGGCATAAATAAATGCATGATAAATGCAATAAATGCATGATACCATTTATTCATGGATTTTTTTATTTAGCTTAATACTCATCAACTCATAAACAGATGTATAACTGTTACAGTATTAGATCTTCAACCTAACATTCCCAGACTAAATCGAATCAATAGCATTTAGATTAGAAGTACGAAGAAAGCTTCAAATAAAATTAATATTAATTCTCTAAAATTATCAATTCATGGTTACCACAAAATTTTCAAAGGTGTTTTTTCTGTAAAAATTCACAAATGCATATTCATATGCAGTTATCCAAATGAATGACAACTGAGAATGAAATTTGGAAGAAGGCTGAGCAAAATTTGGGAGGTATGAAAATTTGGAAGGGAAAATGAGATGGGTTGCTGGAAAGAGGGCAATTGAGAAGAAATATAAAGAGACGGAGGAGGTAAAAACCACAAATCACTCAAGTGCGAATTTGAAACTTAATATTACATTAGTTCATGCTTTTGAACTCATATTAATAGGAGATGTCAAGTACCTGGTCGTTCAAGTGAATTAGCACAGCCAAATATCATTCAACAGTGTTTCTCCATCCAAGTTCAATTAACCTATTTGATACCATGACTGCAAACGTAAAATTTGATAAAACGATTTTCAACATTGAAGGACAAATTGCAAACAAAAAGAGAATATGTTTGGATATTTGAGCATGTTGAGGGAGTATACTACGCAGGACTAATAGAAGTTACTGGTCATCCAAATGACAACAAACTCCTTTCATCATTTCTAGCTAATAAAGGGCAAAACAAATTCAAAAAAGCTAGCAAAAAATAATTACCTGATGAATACAAGTGGTAAGAATGTAGATGTCAGTGGCAAGAATTCCATTTCCATAGATTTCTTCCAAAAAAATTGGTTTCAAATCCCATCTCGTTCTGTAAGCGAAATTACTTTGAGTAAAACAAATAAAAAAGAGGTATTCAATAAGCAAATCAGTGTGCATGGTTGAGACTACACAATATTAATCATTTTAGTGTAGTAAGTAAGAGGTAGATAAATATAGTCCTTTTTTTTATGCTACTGTTCATTATGATATTTGGAGAAACAGTTTTTAGCAGCATTCAGCACACCCTGGATATAATTCTCATGCATCATCACCTAGCCTATGTGCGGCTCTTTAACTCATGTTCACAATGGGAACTATCTTGATAGGCGATGTGAACATAACAAACAAGGCGCAGTCAAGTCCATCAGCCACACTTAGCCTCATCAAGATGACATGCATCTAAGGACACTGCAACATATATATTAGGTTTCCCATATTTCCCATTGCATGCTACTAAACCACCTGTCATCCCAAGACATCATGAAATACATACCCCAAATCTCCTTAGCATCAAACATTATTCCCAATCCAAAGAATCTGTCTTGATACTAAGGAGCCAATCGAAAATCACAGATCAACAGTCACATGATGCACCCTCATTCAATGAACAAAGTTTGCATATGCGACTACTGCTAACTACATTTAACCTGACCAATAATGCCACCTACTCAGTCAACTGCTCACAATTTGTATATGCGGCTACTGTTAAAAGCTTCAATACACCTTTGTAATAGCCTTCTCCTGCATATGGAGAAAAAGACAAGTTTTAGGTAACGCTCAATATACCATTTCAGATTCACGATTCCAATTTCAGTATTAATGTAAAATTCACAGTCAAGTCTTCTAGAATTGATGTAAAATACTACAGTTGCTACACGCTCACATAATTACCCTGCAGAATTTAAAGCAACTCACATACCATAAATTGTTGCATAAAATAAATAAGCAAAAAGATTTTAGTGTGCTATATGTGAATGCCATGCCATTTTCATCAAAACAGTCAACATCAACTTTAGCTACAATCAAGCAATTTATGAATCCAATATTAACACACAACATTAGTTTAATAATTCATTCGAGCAACAACTAAAGTTGAAATGCTGAACTTATTTGCATAATTGTGCTTACAATTTTAGGAAAAGACATATCATGCACAACAAATCATTAGAAAGGAACTCTATGTGAGAAATATTGATTTCCATGCAAAAGAAACATTAGCAGTGAAGTTTAAAACATAGCATAACGTAAAATACAAAATTCCATTGACTTGTAATACAATTATACAAATTTAATGATCTAGGACTTGTACAAATGGAGAAAAATGAAAAGGACGGAGACAATGATTTTAGCCTAAAAATTGATGAAGACGCTCTGGTGCTTGCTGTTGCTGCGCTTACCGAACCACCATGAACACTGAATTTGTTTGTAGATTGAACATAAAAGGGAGGAGCTCAACCATGTTGTTTACGGATGTTTACCGACATTTATCCAACACTGCTTTGGGACATTGATAGCACTGAGGTCTGTATAACACAATTATATCGAATTTCTGGCCTAATAGCATATATGTTTATTTATATGATTTTTGTTTATATTGGGTAAATTTTCATATTTCGTAAATGACTGATGAACATATATGTAAATTTCTAAAACATTCGCATACCTAATGTTAATATTGACTCATTGCATGTTTATTTACTAATTACCTGTTCTAAAAAAATAACCCGATTAGATTAATACAGACCCGACCCTTAGCCAACTTGCCATGTCACAACAAGAGGAGGGAAATATAAAAAAATAGCAAGTTTCCTTTTAAAACAAAAATCCAGGATGTTTCCTCCTAAAAAAAGCATTTTTTAAAACAAAATTGTTTTTTTTCTGTTTGAAGTATGTAATAGGTCTGCAAATATATATATATATACACACACACACTCTTACTTGTGTGTGTGTGTTTTCTGAAATTCACACAGAAATCTACTGTCAACTATATACCCAGCCAAATAAATTGTTAATTTCAATGGCGGATCAAGCCAAATAAATCATATATAAGCAATTAATCAGCTCAAAATCAATGACTATATACCCAGCCAAATTCCCTAAAAAAAACATTTTTTTTTCGCTTCTATTCTAAATCCACAGCCAACATAGACTAAGCTAAATCATTTCAGAACGATAAATTTAAATTCGACTGTCAGAAAGTGATTTGAACATAAAAAAACAAAGGAAAAGGTAAAAGAATGATACCTAGATTGAAGGATGTTTAACAAAATCGCAGTTCTGATAAATCGAAGGTGTGATGCAAATTCTAAATCATTTGCGAGTTGTTTTGGGAGATGGGTTATTTTCCATTATCATATCTGCAGGTTTAATTACGTGTGTTCGTACATGTTGACTTTTGTTGATTTAGGTTCACCAAGCAATTATATTGTGCAGAAAGTTGAGTGAAATTTGTACGAACTATTCTGGACTGAAAAGAGAGTTCAAAAATGTTCTCGGATTTCTATTAAAGTAAATTAATAATGATAGTTTCCAACTTAAAATGATTCATGCGATATAGTTACGACCTTTGTAGCATCGATGAAGCACTTTGTTTTGTTGAATGGCATGATGCTCAACTCGCTACTAAGGTATTCTTCTTACTCTTTTGCTATGGACTATATACTCATTTAGAAAACTTTCAAAATCATTTTTACATTTGAATGAATTTGGTTTTTTTTCCAGAAAAACTATAAGTTAAAGTCTGGTAAGGTTTTCTAAATGATTCCTAAATCATATAACATAATTTTGACCTTTTAAATCGAAAGAGTATTAAAATTATGAATCATAAATTTTAATGACTTATATAATATATGTGCTCTTTTACTAGTAATTTTTCTCTGCATAGGTTATCAAATTATATTCAACTTTGTAAAACCATTGAATCTTCTTTCTTTGCTGATAATATTTTAGTATTGATGTGTCTAAAGATCATAAGCATAGAAATTAGTTTTCTCTATGTTTCAAGTTTTAACTATATTTCATCTATTAAATTATACGTTTGGATTGTAGATTCAGGTATCTTAATATTTTTTATTTTGGTGTAACATGAATGATTTTTCTCAGTTGCATTTGTAATTGAGAGTTTGAATTGTAGTTTAAGAATCAAGTCTATTTTGTATGAAATTGGATTTTGGAAGTGTTTTCTTTCGAATTTTTTAACTTAACTTTCAACTTTGTGCTTTTCTGTACAAACAAAGCATACAATTTTATTTATGGTTTGAAGTCTTTTAAGTTTTTAGCTATTCTCAAATTATAGACTGCTATTTCATATCATTTGATATTATGACTTAAATTCAAAAGGACATTATTTCATTATATTTGAGTCATAATTTTCTATGCCATGAAAAAATGACTAAACGTTCATTCTAAATTAGTATTTTAGTTTATGGTAGCATGCATCATCTAAAGATTTAAGGAAAAAGGATAAAATAAAGTACTTATATATTCAATATTATGACGATCGAAAAACTCTACTTTTTTCCAGAAAATAAGAAATGGGTTTTGAAGTGATTCTGCATTATTTCATAGGCCAACCACATGAATATCACAGGGGTGTTCTTTAAAGAAAAAAAAAACTAAATATGCACACACAAAAATACGAACTTACATTTCTTTGAAACTTTCAAAGGTTTTACCAAAAAAACTGAAGAACCATCCATATGATCAAACCTACTGGATTAATTTCCATTTTAACCAACCTTTTCAGATTTGGAAAGCTAACAAAAAAATTATCTGTTTTATCAATAACTAGCCATTATTATGACATATTTTATTAGCATAAAAATAAAATTGATATAAAAAAGTACATAAATAAAAAAGCAATAAAATTTTAACAATTAAACTGTAATCAGTTGATGTTTTTCCATCCTACATATATGAAGTTCCTCAATTTTGATTTCAAAAGGACATTATTTCATTATATTTGAGTCATAATTTTCTATGCCATGAAAAAATGACTAAATGTTCATTCTAAATTAGTATTTTAGTTTATGGTAGCATGTATCATCTAAAGAATTAAGGAAAAAAGATAAAATAAAGCACTTATATATTCAATATTATGACGATCGAAAAACTCTACTTTTTTCCAGAAAATAAGAAGTCAAAAAATTAAACTCACTATAAAGCAGACAGGATAATCATGACGCATTCCTCTATTTACACAAGAATGGTTCTTCTTCCATAGAAATGAGTAGCAGCAACCTTTGAATATAAAAAAGTTGAAAATTATTGCCAAAGAAAAATTGAAAAGATAAATGGGGAAAAGTGAAAATAGACCAGAAATTATATAGAATATAAATTTACCTGGTTTCATGACTCCTGGGTTTGTGTTATGCTCTTCTTCCGTCGTTTAGTTAGATCTGAAAATAGACGAGAAATTTTACAGTTCAAAAACTGCGAATTCTTCTTTATGATTGAGGAATTAGGGCACTGATATGAAGAGGAAGAGACGGAGTTGATAGAAGCAACAGGAAGAAACCGAATAGACGAAGGAATAGTAAAAACGCAGAATTATCAAACCGGTGAAGGAGGGATAATAGGCACCGGATTTGAAGGGGAGATAGTATTGAATTTAATTTGGGTTTTAGAGATTGTGGGAACAATTACAGTACAACGGAAGCGAAGAAGAAGGCGAAGAAATAGTCGCACACGAAGAGACGACAGAGAGAAAAAACGGGAAAGTGAGTTTTTCCAGCTATGATTGATTTATTGGCACTGACAAATTTATTTTGGCTCTTACAGTAGGCAAACCTCCCTAACGGTCGGTTTCACTATTCAAAACTATAGGTATTATATCCCGCTAAACTCATGCATCTATGCCTATTCAGACTCCTACAATCATGCATAGATAACTATTCAAAACTATAGATATTATATCCTTAACAGATCCTTACCAAGTTTTGTATGCTACAACAAATCATTTTGCCTTAGGAACTACACAATAACGCAACCCCAATTGTTGTTCGAAAATCATTGTTCTCGCCAACACCACAAAGTTGTGAAACCAAATGGTCATGAATTGAAAGTCATGAATTGGATCTTGGTTCTAGATCTAAAATTGTTGATTTTGTTTGGAATTATCAAACTATTTTCAGATGTACTAGGTCAGGAATTGTGAAGGAGAAAGGAGAAATAGGGTAAAGGATTTGTGATGGAGAAAAGATAACTTTGGTAGAGGAATTGCGTTGAGATGCGTGTTAGATCTGGAGGCGGAATAAGAGCTGTTGAGGAGATATTTGATTTTATTTTTGGAAAAGATGAATCGTGTTTCCTAGGGAGTGAAAATTAAAAGCAAGCGTGTAGACGAAAATCGTGGAGGGAAATTTTTAGAATTGGAGTCAAATATTTCAAACCAGCGTCAAAAATAGTTTTTATCAAACTTTCATTATTTGAAGCTACAAAAGTAACCCTTTAGATGCATATAAAAAAGATAAATTTGCAGCTTGATGCTTACTTTTTCTGAAATTTATATTTTTCAAAACATTTTAGAATTCCATAAAATTTTGAGTATAATTATTAAATATTAAAAATTAGTTTTAGTTATTGATTTTTACTTCTTAGTTATATAGTAATAATTTTCAAATATTATATAATAAGTGATGATTGTTAAACATTAATTATTAATTATTGTAGTAATTTTTCAATAATAATTACAAATTATTAATTATTAAATAGTATTTATTAATTAATCCAAAGGAATTATATTACCAGTTTGATGGTTTTTATGGTTCTAAAATTGAACGCATGACGTTGCTAAACCGTAAGTTTTGTCTTCGAAAGGTTTCAAAGCTCGGTGCGTTGGCTGATGGATTTCATCATAAATCTGAAAACCCTACCAGGAGTGAGCGATAGATTAGCAAGCATCGGAAGCCATTAAATACATAGATCGAGATGCCAAGCCATAAGTAAAGCTTATGTTTGTGGATTGTAGTCCGTTATAATCATTTATCATCTAAATTTAAATTTCAATATAATGATATATACCTTTTATGAGATAGATTGTTTTCTACATCCTACGAAGAGGCGCTGCCTCCTTGGGCCTTCACAGTCTGATTGACTAGTTAAAATCTACTATCAATTACAGATAATTAACCATTATAATCTTTTAAGCAATGCTAGATATGTTCAAAAAAAGTAATGTAAACATAAACTAAAACTAATTTTTTAACCTATATAGATTTTTTTTTTTTTTGAAATATGAATGTTAAATATAAATATTACTTCAATTATTAAATAACAAAAAAATAAAAATATTACTTGATAATTATTAATAGTAACCAATCATTAATCATTAAATATTAGTATTAAATATTAATTATTTGATATAATTTATTTAAGGGAAAGTCTATTTAAACACAATATTCTGACATAATTTGTGACACAATCGATTTCAGCCATTGGATCGCTATTTAATTCCACCTCTCCATGTAAGGATAAAAAGATCCAACGACTAAGACTTCGTGTTTTCCAATTTGTGTCAAATTTTGTGTCCAAATAATCGCTTCATTATTTAATAGTAATCATTAATTAATAAAATTGCTTCTTATTCTTAAATATTTGTTACTTATTTCTTACTATTTATAATTTGGTATACTTGTAAGATCAATTTTCTTACAACATTACAAAACTGTTGTAAATAAGGTGTTTTTATAACTTGTACAAAAAAAGTTTGTAAAACGATTGTTTATTACAACATTTTTGTAGGAAAATAGGGAAAAAAAACATTTATTGCATTGTTTTCTATGGTAACGTTGTAAATTTATGTTCTGTACAACTTTTTTTGCAAAAAAATTGTAAAGTTCTCTTTTTACAACGTATTAAATTCCAAATCAATAGCTAGGGCAACTTAGTCATTCCTAATTGTTTCTTAAGTCGCAAAACTCTTTCCAAATCGACCTGCGTTGAGCTTAAAGTTTTTCCTTCCATCTGCTGCTACTGTTCACTTGTATCTTGTATTGTTGTAAGTGTTTAATTTAGAGTGAAGTTAACAAAAAATTTAAATGGTAGAATGAAAACAAGAGAAAATTTAACTAGGAGAATGAAAGAAAAATGATATGTCTTTTTGAGTACAAATTAGTTTTCAACTTTTAACGAAGTTTTAGCAGTTAGAAATATGTTTGGATTTGAAAGGAAGGAATAAGGCGCTCTAGAGGAAAAGTCGTAGCAGTGAATGGAAATAATAATGGCGACATAGGCGGGCTTCAACATTTGACAACAGTGTCTTATCTTATTTTCTTGAGCACGTGGCTTATCCTTTTACAAATAATTAAAAAATATCATTCACTATAATAACTAGGTAATTAATTTTAATTTCAATTGTTTTGGAACTGAAATCAAGAGAATCGACGGATGAAAATCTTTTAAGGAGAAATTAAATTGTCTACGTTCATTTCAATCCATAGCACGTAATTGTCAGTTATAAGTTATTACTTATGAATCGTTGACTATAGGACATTAATTATAATAATTTTTAAATATTAGTTGTATATTATTATTTAAACATTATTATTATTAAATATGATTAATAATTATAAAAAATGATTACCTATCAAAACTATTATTTTGACTTTACATATGGAACATAAAAATCTGTTTTATTCTCACATATGACCTTTGTTTTGTTCATGCTAACCTAATCTTGGTAACATCCAAGCTAGAATGAAAGTAGTGCACTACCTTACTAATAACTATTTAGTATTAATAATTAACTATTCAATAGTAATTTTTAATTAAAAAATACATTTTTTTGAAAATTTAATAAAAATAATTATTAAATATAAAATCATATTTATAATTATATATAAAAAAAATAGTAAAACATTTTTTTTTCAAAAAATTAACATAACCATCCCTTACAAATACCTCAGAAATATGGCGTTGAATAGCTTCAACAAATCTTTGTCGGTAAGCTGTCTCCATTTGCAACGAAAATTAAAAGCAAATAATTTACGATCGTAAAGTGATGCAATTTGTAAGGTTTAGCGATGGATAATGAAAAACGATGGTAATATTCTAAAACAAATAGAAATGGAAAATCCTAAATATTATCTCTTATAAATTCCACGAAAATCCGTCGCTAAATTAGAGATGGAATTTTCCGCTGCTAATATCTGCAGGTGTTTACAACTTTTCTTGTAGTGATCATTATCACCCTTTGATTTATAAAAAGTTTTCCTTGAAATAAAGCAGCTTTTCATGAAACTTGATGGGTTTTCTTAAACTTATGATCCATTTTAATTTTTGTAAAGATGAGGGTTTTTTTTTTTTTTTTTTTAATTTATTTTTTTACACTAAATAGAAAGGTTGATAGGTCACTAAAGGTTCGACCCCTCCCTTTAGTGCCAGAAATGTTATTTAAAAAGTGTGTTGCTAAGGGCACCCCGCTGGTTGCTAGGGGCTAGCAGCGGGGTGTTCGGTCGGCGGTTGTCCACCGACCGAGGCTCGGTCGGTGGACAACCGCCGACCAAACCACTGTTTTGTCGGCGGTTAACCGCCGACCGAAGGGCACCGCGGTAGCCCCTAGCAACACACTTTAAAAAATTGGTTCATACACCAAAATAGTAATTTTCTTGTGGAATCCCTTTGATACGCTTTCGTCATCTTCTAAAGATCGATTCCTCTTGAAACAGAAAACAATAATTTAGCGTATATAGGTTGAAATGCGAAATTCCTTATAGTAGATACTTTGCTCTTATGTCTATTAATTAATTCACTTCGCTCTTTCTCAAGGTGGTTCCTCATAAGGCGTTTGGGAGTGGCTACTTAGATCTTTTCATGGAATCTGTAGTTCCAGGGTTCCTTTAGTGGTTACTGTGTAGGTAGGTTGTCGTTACATGAAGGGGTTTTTCGAATTGAGTACAAAGATCTTTCTGTACTTTCCAAAGGAGATTGGAGATTTTGCTTAGTTTCGGGTATCCCTGGAACCTTGGATGGGTTTAGATTACGAGGCTCCGGAGGTGTGATCCCTTAAGCGATCTTACTTAACTTATTCCATTAAATGTGACCCTTGGGGACTTCCATGGAGTATTCTAAAAAGTTGTTTTCTTTCAGAAATTCTTAATCATTGGTTGACCCTTCTTCCGCCTTATGTGCTTTGGCTTAATGCTACCATGGAGGAGGCTAATGCGGAGGTATGGCGAAAGCGCTTTCGATGGCAGGTGACTTATCCTTTTTATGCCGCCCAAAATGGAAGTTTGCCTTCTAGAATGTTTGCAAATGTACATCAATTGAGATGCTTTTGAATTCTCCTAAAGCGTTTCTTTGACTCATAGACTCGTTTATTTTGCGGGAGGGGTGAGCTTGTGTGAGCTCCCAACTTTCCAAAGCTACTAAAGGAATTTCCCCTTAGGGAGTACCTCCATATGCAGCCGATACTTCCTGAAGGACCAAGTAGCCGAAACATCTTTTTTAACCGGATCAAAAGGTATATCTGGTTGTTTTCTTTCTTTCGAAGACCGTTTCCCCAAAGTATATGCCATTTGTTTTTATCTAAATGGGCTTTCCCTTGCGGAAAAGGGGTCTTTGCCCTTCAATCCTGAATCTGAAAGCTAAATTCTGATGGAATGGCTTCGACTAGCCCTGAAGCTCTCTTTTCTTGGCATCCCTTCATTGTAGTTTTTGCTTTAAATTCTTTTGGATTATTTTGATGCTAACATATATGTCTACTTTTGTGTCACATATGTGGCATGTATGAAATTTTGGAAGGACGGCTTTTGTAATTTATTAATTCAACTTATTTTAAGCCTCCCACTTCCCAACTTATTTTAAGCCTTTCCCGTCCTAGGGAACCTTCAACGTGAATGAACACATGTTAAACAAAATCGAATAATAAAAATAGTTGTCGTTGCCAAGTGTAGCATTGCATCCTTGGGATGCTTTGCAGGCCAGAATCTTTACAACATAGAAGCGTTCTACCACAATCAGTCACACACACATATGGTACGTTACTGACCAGGTCCTTCCTGAGCCCATAAATACTCACATCACATACAAAACCTTTCCAAATTCAACACACACAATGTCTTCAATCATCAACATGACCTTTCTCATAACCTTCTTCCTAACCATTCTCACCTTTTCCTCCGCCAACCACCACCCAAAAGAAAAGGAAACCAACCTACAATTCTACTACCACGAACTACTCGCCGGACCAAACAAGACATTGCTAACAGTCGTGCGTCAAAACAGCACCGCGTTAGGCTCCTTCGGGGACGTATCTGTGTTCGACGATAACTTAAGGGCAGGACCTGAGCAATACTCAAAGGTCATCGGCTATTCTCAGGGCACTGCAGTGCAGTCATCCCAGCACAGAGGACTCGAGTTTGTACTTAACATGAACTGGTTCTTTACAGAAGGAAAGTACAATGGAAGCTCACTTGCTGTTTTTGGAAGAGCGGCGTTTACAGATGTCAGAGAGCTTAGTATAGTCGGCGGTACTGGTGTTTTCAGGCTTGCCAGAGGGGTTGTAATAGGTCGACCTCTTGATGCTCCTCCTGCCTCATTTATCATCTCTTATGATGTTCAGGTGTTCCATTACTGAGATTCATGTATTGGTTTTTATGCAATGTGTGTGGCATTTATGTTGTAGCATGTAATAGTGTATCTTCATCTACAAAATACTGAAATTATTACATAGTTCATTATTCATAGTGTACACAATTATTCATAGGTTACAAACCTACTTATTCAATCGGTTTTTCGGTCCTCATCCAAATCCTCTTCCACTAAAATCTTCGGACCGAATCCGGACCAGCAACGAACTACAGATATTTCAAAGAGAAGCACATCGCGATCAGAGGTACAAGAACCGAGTGGAGTACGAAGAATATGACCCTTAGCCATCATAAACTCATATGTTCCTCCAATAATACTGAAAACAGAGGTACCATTTTCTACCTGTCTTCCAAAAAGGGAAATTGTGCTTCCATTGTACTTACCTGCTACGAACACGATGTTCCCCTCAACAAGAAGATCATGAGATTCACTCAGTGACGCTTCGATTGCTGAGCCTTGTGCTCGAGCTAGGAGTTTTGAAGCTGTTTCTGGTCCTGTTCTGAGCTCATGATCCACAGCAGTTATGGTTCCAAAACCATGTGAAGTGTTGTCTGGCTTCACAACGGTTATGGTAGTTGCATTTGGACCCGACAAGATTCTGTGCAGGAAGAGGCGCATGTATGTTTTCTCACCTTTGCATTCACAATCTTCAGATGAGATTAATGGTAATAAAGAGAAAAATACGACGATTAGGATGACGCGAGAACAGGCCATGATTTGCATCGAAGAATTTACGCTTAGTTTGGAGTAATATATGTGGTGTGTGTATAATGTATACTTATACATTTGACATATAAATTGTCTTTTCGTGATTCTAAGTTTAATCAACTTAAAATTGATGTGTAGATGGATTATTCAGAATGCATTGAATGATTTTTAGGAAAGTAGACTGTTATGTTTTTCCAAAATTTTCTTCTTCTGATGTCTTAGTCTTTATCGTTTCCAACATATAGCTAGATGCATATACCGGTAGTAGATGTACCATTTTGACAAAATTCAGTTATTTGATTTGGACTTTTTACTTGTATGTATCGAGTGCAGTTATGTTCACCTTCTGTGTTTTGAGGTTGAATTAACCTTCATTGATGGTTGGTGTGTTCACTAGTTGGATAAATGGAGCCTTGTTAAAAAAATCAATTCAGAAAAAGAAGAAATAAGGGACGGAGAACACTTCCATTCATTCTGATATATGTATTTCTATTACATTGGCTCCATTATATATAGACTTTGGAGCTGTTGTCAAACTTATCTTCATGATGTGGGACTAAAAGAATATTACATAAGCATATTCACTCTTATATATTACAACACTCCCCCTTGAATATGCATCTTCAAAATCTTGAATGCTCTACTAACTTGAAGTTGTCCCTTTTAAAACATATATGATGAATGCTCTGCTAACTTGAAGAGTACAACATGTGACATTATGGATATCATACTAAAATGATATTCCCTCTAATAGTTTGATGCTTCTGGATAAAAACAATGCCTCATTAAAAACTTTTTTATGAAAAGCCTGTGGAAAAAATCATAAACATGGAAAAGAGTGCAAATTCATTTCATCTTTAGGTAACATGTTTTACAATGTTACAGTAAGGGTTGATACTTCAGGATCAAGATAATGCCTCATTAAAAACCTTACTAACAAAAACCCAGTAAGAAAAATATTAGTGAAGGAAAATAGTACATTATAGCATATTTTTATATGCTCCCCCTTATTTATAACTCATTATTCAATTAGTCTATTGATGTAGTCGACGCATGTCAATTTTGTACATCATCTTCTGCTATGTTGATTTTGAAATTGCCTTTAAGAACAGATCTACCCGCTTTTCTTGAACTGAATTTGTTTCTCCTCATTCTTGTTATCCTTTCATTCATGTGTGAAGATAAATTTAGAAGAAATTTGCTCCATCCTATCACCCTTGATATAATTCTCTTGAATTTGAGCAATGCAGACTGCCTTGTCTTCTTCATAAATAATATTTTACTGCATCAAAAGATGTTTGATACTTCTGGATCAAAATGTTGCCTCGTCAAAACTTTACTAAAGAAAACCCAATGGGAAAAATCTTAGTGAAGGAAAAAGAGGACAATATACAATGTCATATTTACTACGCCAAAAGTAGTACTTCTAGATCAATATAATGCCTCGTTAAAACCTAAATAAGAAAAACCCAGTGGGAAAAATTTTAAATAAGGAAAAAGAGTACATTATAACTTATTTTTGTATATTACTTTTGGGTTGATACTTCTGATCATGATTCATGCCTCATTAAAACCTTACTCAGAAAACCCAATGGGGAAAAACTTAGTTAAGGAAAATGAATGCATTATATCATACTTATGGACGCTCCCCCTGATTTAATAATTTCCTCTGAATTCGTATTTTTCTTTTAATAAATCAAATTGCTTACAAATACTTCTTAATGAAGTTTTTCTTTTAAAACTTCATGTGCATTTCCATGCTTTAGGCATGTTTTCTTATTTAAAACGCCTTACTTTTGTGATTTGTATGTTACTATTATTCATTTATGAGTACACTTCAGGTGGTTATAATTTTCTATTTAAATCGGACTTGCATATTGCAATACATATTTGATGAATAAGTCAACTTTCATTACTAAGTACGAAGTAATCTACTCATCTTGAAGTATATCAAGATTTTCATTACAACAATACTTAGAAGAATGTTGTAATCTATCGTCCATGTTCTTTGTATTCTTTATAATAACAAATGCTATTTATGTTCTTCATGAACTTATATCTTATAATAATATTTGCATATTGCAACTACCACTTCAATGGATATTAAGAGTTTCATTACAACAATTATTCATCATGAATTATATCAAGATTTTCATCACAACAATACTTAAAAGAATGTTGTAATCTACATTTCTTGCTCTTTGCATTATTTATCACTAACAACGTAATTTAAATTCTTCCGAAATTTGTATACTTTCATCATTTATGCCTTCAGGGTATTGTAAGCGTTTTAAACACTTTCACCACTTTAATCAATTCAATTATCTCTGAAAATACAATGTTCATGGCACTTAACATGTTGTTGATACTCTATGGTGCTTCAGTAACTTCCGTGTGCTTTGGTCATTATATATTTTTTTATTTTTATCTTATGAACTACAAGTTCATATCTTATGGACTACCGGTCCATATATCTTATTTAGGAGAATTTCATAATTGCCAATCATGTTTCTATCTAATATGGGATTTTTAATCCATTTGTAATATAAGCGCTTTATTATTTATTAATTTATCATCGATGATTATTTGTCAGTTCTATACATGATTTATTGAGATCTCAAAACTTATCATGCTTTAGGTACCTAAACCACTTTTGGGGTTATTTTGACAATCATGTCATGGGTTTCTTTCAAAGTACCCCTAAGTGTTTCTTCAAAAACACTCATCTTCTTTATTTTGCATCTTTATGACGTACTTTAAAAATATTTTGAACTGACTTTTATATCATATTTTCAGCTGTGATTTACACCTTTTGATCCTTGGGGGATTCAAATGTATATTAGAGAAAGTCTATTAGGGACATAATTGATAATTTATGCAAGTTACTTAATACTTTGCATAATTCTATATGCTAGCAAATATTTAACATCGATGATTCCTTTATCCTCCCCCTTAATGTTGACAAACATTGTCACTTTAAATAATAAACCTACTTTGGATTCATTTTTGATCCATTATAGCATCATAACTAGCAAATACATTAGATGTATTTCAATTGTAGGAGGATAATGCTCTTATTCGTTGATAAGATGCATTCATATTGTATTACTTATTCCCTTTCAACACTACAATAGATTTGCCTTTTAATAGCACGTGAAAAACGCTATAATAGGCTACCATAGCATTAGTGACGACGCTATATAACAACATGCAATAATAGACCTGGTATATCTTATAGCTGAAATCTAAACGCTATAGTATTATACATTTTATAGCACATGTTCACCATCATGAAATGTTTTACACAACGTTTAGACCTTGCAATTATATTTGCTTATTAAAATCTCAGCTTATTTTTTTATAGCGTTATCAATAATTTCATAGCACATATTCATTGCTATGAAAAATATTTTTCATTTTGTTTATTAAAAAAAAATCCGCTATTATTGAATTCCCCATTGATATATAGCGTTCAGACCATACTATATTAAATACTTGCTTTTTTTAATAGCATTATCACTGTTTTCATAGCTCATATTCAATGATATGAAAAGTTTTTCAAGCGGTTTACATTTAATATAGCATTTCACATTTTGATTCCATAAGAGGAGTTTTCCGCTATGGATATTTGGAGTATATATAGCGTTTTCAGTGTTTTCATAGCACACATTCAATGATATGAAAAGATGTTCCACACTATTTTATTTTTTACATAGCATTTCATCTTCTATTTCCATAGGTGCAATTTTCTGCTATTAATAGTTTTAATATTTCAGCTATGATCTTTACATAGCAAATCTATTATTTAATTTATGCACAATTCAAACAATTATCAAGCAGTAAATTCACAAGACAAAACTATCAATAGCGAAAAATTAAAACCAAAAACATATTTGATTTCAATTACAAAGTCATAGTTAATAAATCTACTAATAAATATAGAAATAAGTCAACATACATATTGTTCAAATATCATTTCAAACAAGGTTACATGAAAAATCACTTATTCTTCAGCTTATAAGCTCGTCCAACTTCTAGATCCTGCAATTCACAAGCTCAAGTTACAGTCTTATAACAAAGAAAAATGCAAGAAACGCGATTAAAATGCAAAAATTATAATGTTAGATGTCATCTCAATTTTATTAGCAGTAGTTCTAGAGAGAACAATGTCAGATGACAAATTGAATTTCCAAAAAATTGATGTAATGAATATTAATACAGCAGGGATAGAATCATACAGCAATAGCACAAACATAGATAATTTTGAAAACAATAATACAATAAGGATAGAATCCTTGCATGTGTTGAATATTAATACCTTAGTTGGTAACCATGAAAACAATAATACTGCAGGGATAGAATCATACAGCAGTAGCACACACTCTGGTTCCATTAAATCCAGTCAAGGTACAACACTAGTTGGTAACCATGAAAACACAATAGCAATCACTTCAGCATCGAATCCCAGAATTTCCATATCAAAAACTAAAAATCAGAACATCAAGTCAGCAGGAGTTTTCCTGGTTGAATAAGAGCACGTTAGAGAAGAATGCACTTCTTTTACATCACATCATAGCACCAACTGATTCTAACTGAAAAGCTGTGAGGGGTTCCAACAAAAAACCAACTGAGCTTTGCGATAAAGCTACGCCACCTTACTGTTGGATACATGACCAGAACTAGTGAAGAAAAAAGGCTATCATCATTTTGTTACTCGACGAAGTTAAAATAAACGGACAATAATCTCATGTATATTTATGTCTGTTTAGCATTTCGAATTTATAGAATAAATAAAAAATGCAAAACATATTTTGTTTAGCTAAATACATTAACAAGCGATGTTCGAACAATTGATAACTATCATTTGAAATGATCATATTACAGGTTTATTTGATAACCATAGACACGCTTGTTATAATTCATGGCAGAATATTTGGTGTCTGTCTACGTAATTATCAGATGTAGTGAAGTTTTTAAATAGGTAAAAGACTAACATCCAAGTTTGACTAGATTTCAGACAAAATATGTACCGGTTACTCCAATGAATCAATTGCAAAGCTTTTCAACAATAGCTTCCATTTGTTTATCCTGTTAAAATTTGGATAATAAGTTGTTGACACAAATGAAAAGGCCAAATCAAATTAGTTTTGCAAAATAAAATTACTTTTTTGATAGAAGTAATTAAAAATTGCATTATATTGCAGAAAACGTCTTCTTCTAAATTTTGGTTTGAGAGCCTGCTAAATATATCTGGAAGCAAATTGTAGATCGGGTTGCTACCTGAAAGAACAAACAGATATGTTGTCATACAATGATCACCAGCTTTTGATAGTGTCGTTACAAAACCTACCTTTTTTGGACAGTTCATGGAAGAAAAGCTTGGCAAGACTTGAAATCCTCTCATCCTTATCTTCTATACATACAGCCATTTCATATATGTATCCTTTAACTTGGTTAAGCAACTCATGTATATGTGACTACAGAATTACCAAACGCAGGGTACATTTTTGGAATGAATTCAGCTAGTAATTACCTTCATCATATCATTTAATATGAGATGAGAAAGAACTAGAACATCATTTTTCGTTACAGGTACAGAAGGATCCTTCAATCTAGCATACATATTTTGAGTCCATGGTTCTAATAGGTTAGGAAATCGAGCAGCCAAATCACCGAGAGAAAGGGTGAAATTTGATTGAACAATTTCAGATGGTGCCTTTTCCACTACGGTGAATAAAAGTGGGAGGTTTTCTGCACTATAATGTTATTTGCAAAATCTTTTAAACAATTTGGTATGAAAACATAACGCAATGAAAAATAACACTTTGATTCAGCGCCCTGCTTTGTGACTTGCTATTAGACAGATCTCATACAAATGAGTATAAAATTGATAACCTTGACTGGATAAAATTGATTGTAAAAGGCTATTCTGTAGTCTAATTTCTATTTTACTTCTAAATTATCACTTATACACGTATCCTAATTTCATCTCCAAAACTGAAACATGCATTGCTTTTTGATCTTGTAGCATAATAATAAATATGTATACACTTGGTTTTCCCTTTTTTCACTTGACAATCATCGTTTATTGGAACTTTTACCAAAGACAAATAAATTAGCATATAGGACATAATTATATGGTGCTCTAAACAAATTCAGACACAGGGTTATGATTCAGCACTCAGAAGCATCTAGAAAGGTATTTATTATTCATCGTTTTGTTTTATAGCCTTTCACGGTCTAATGTAAGTTGCATCATCTACATATTTAATAAACATAACAAGGATATCATGTGTCAAACTGTATCATTTTGCCTAATTGCTCATTCACAATGATCTTATACCATTATATGATGACAGTTGGGCACTTGTATGTGCAAAGACTTGTAACCAAGTATAGATCACTTGTTCGAGTTCCAACAATTATTCATTTGTTCTTCTATGATATTTGCAATATTTTTGAGGAAGCAAAATGATGAATCCAAGATTCCAGATGTTTTAAATTCTTAAAGTGGTTGTTTTTTAAGTTTCATGGTTTTTCAATTAAATTTGGAATTTTATGTTTATGCATTTCACGAGTGACTCATATACAATTAAGGAAAGATAGTATGGTTAGTCTAAGATAAAACTATTGTGCAATTAATTTAGAATATAACATTATCTTGGGTTGAAACTAGCGTAAAATTGATCATACTGGACCTAAAAGTTAATGTATCCTCTTGGAGAACTTAAAATATTCAAATAAGACTACGTAAATGTACCCAGGTTAAAACTTGTCATGCTTAATGTAAAGACAAAGTAATATTTAGGTTGAATGAATAGAAATGAGCTCATTATAACCAGTATAACCTAAGTTGAACATGAAAATAGAAGCTTGGAACCTAAGTTGAATAAGAAGGAAGCTCACGAATAAGATGCTTGGAACCTAAGTTGAACAAACAGCAAGCAATTCTGGTGCCTTAATCGAATCATCAATTTTCATCCTTCCAGAAGCAATTATAGGCCCAGCATCCAATGCACGAACTGTATATACTAGCGAAACTCCAGTTTCTGTCATGCCATCCTCTAAAGCTCTTTGAACAGGTGCAACACCACGATAAAGAGGAAGCAAACTTGGGTGTATATTGATGGTGCCTTGAGTTGGTATTTCAAGAAACTTAGAAGGTAATATGTTTCCATATGCAGCTGTGACACAAAGTTTTGGGTTTAAAGCCTTCAAAACTGCTACGAACTTTTCCTCACTAGCCTTTCGGGGTGTTAATATCAAATCTTTGGGAAAACCTCTATCTATGGCATGCCTTTCAACTGGGGATGGCGTGAGCTTCCGTCCTCTATCTCTCGCTGAAGGTGGTTGAGTCACAATTGCAGCAAGCCTAAAAGTGGAATCCGAAGCATCGGCGGCATTGAAAAGGGAGTTAAGCACTGAAGCAGCTACATCTGGAGAGCCTAGGAAAACTAAATTCTTCTTCTTGATGATTGTGACTGGCGGAGAATTTGCGACAGTAGCACAGCAGAAGAACCGACGAAGCACTAAAGACGAGGATACCATTGTACAGTATATTTTCTTATTGTTTCCGGTGTGATATGGAATAATAACAAGGGATAGAACTATAGAAAAAGCCAAGACAGATAGTTCACGCTAGGTGTTGCTACGGACGCTCGAAAATGTTTTAAGAGGATAGGCAAGAACATGAAAATTTGACGGACCTTCATCGAACTTATTTTTAAGTACATTCGGCATGGCCTTTAGCCAAATTTCATTCCTAGATTACCAATGCTCAGTTCCATGTCACTGCCTTTGACAACATCGTCTGATGTATTTACAAAAAGCATTATCAGATAAAAAGAAACTACTACTATGAGTTAAATAATGGTTCCAATGCGATCAATCCATTATCAAATAAAAATAAATTACTGTAAGTTAAAAAATGTTACCTACGCAATCAACCCATTAGCATAAAGCTCACAGTTTTCTTCATGTTGATTTTAAAGCCCCAACTTAAAATTGACATCAACGAAATTTCTGTTAAAACTTCTGAGTCAGGAAGCAACCTGGCCACAGGAAGAAAAATTAGTTATCCACTGAAGTTGCATTAGGAATTGTGTAGAACTAATAAAAAGAAATAATACAAAAAAAAAGATAAATTGTTCTTCACCTCATCTCCAGATCTTCTGTTTCATAAAGTAACAATAATGCACATCCATCTTCGTTCCTTTTCTTAAAAATTAATTATAAATACATAGTCTATATAAGAGAAAATTAATTATAAATACGTAGTCTAATTATAATTGTAGTTGAATGCATGAGAGACGAAGTACTACAAGTAAAAAAGAACTGAGATAGACCATATATATTAAAATCATTTTATTTTTTGATAAAAATAGTGATAGTTATTCAAGCAAAACACTCATTATGATGTCTCAGAGATTCAAACTCATGACATTTATGAAATGCCATACTTTTAAGGCTCTGACCAATTGAGCTAGAGATCCTTGTATATTATCATTTTAAATGGTCAATCCTAAATGTTATTAGGACACACACACTCCAATTAGGTTTAGATGAAAATATAACACTGATTTTTAGTAGTTAGACAAGATTATACAATCAAGACCAATACACAGAAATAATTTCTAGGAGATTTCAGCGAACATGTAGAAGTAAACTACTTAGAAAAAATGAGAACTCGTGGAGGGTTTGTATTTGGGACATGCAACAAGAATGAAGTTACTTTTAAATTTTGCTGAAGCATATGATCTAGGTATAACCAATACACATAAAGAACAACATTCGACAACGTACAAAAGTGGATTCAGCACAACACAAGTCGAATATTACCTATACAGAAGATGAGATTTGACATCATGTGAATATTTTTAATTAATACAAGAATAAATAACAAACCAATACTACCTTCCAATATTGAAAAAGATAACAGTATAATATAATTTGATGAACAAACAAGAAGATGATACAAATATTTTAAAAAGAAAATAAAATGATGACAAAATTAACATGGATCGGAAACATTAAAAATGATCTAAATAAATAAATTTAACTAAAGATTTTGAATAGATAATATGAAAATTGAAAATTAATACGATTAGCCTGGACCTTTTGAAAGGAATAACAATGATGCTGCTGTTAAAGGGCCCAAAACAAAGTGACTGAAGAAAACAATTAGAATTTACATCCTCTGAGGTACTGGAAATTGTCCCTATGGATGGAACCAAAAAAATAACTAGAAAAAATAGTGTAAAGGCGGGATATTCTTTTCGTTTACACCGATTCCGCTACAATACACACTGGTCACTAGTAGCATAGTAGGACTCTGCTCCATACTGGAACATCAAATGACGCTACAGACTCACTTCGTTCACCCCAACACAATCAGTTTACCCTTGCCCACTTTAAATTGTGCTATATATATAACAGTATTCACATCACCAAAATTAGCATAATTATTTCCTAAATGCGTAATCCAGATGAAGATAACATATCTAAACTTGAAACTAACCTCTACATAGAGGGAAAGCTTATCAATTTGTTCGCTATAGTTCGGCAATGCTTGAACCATTTTCTGCAAATCCCTCGTTGATAGTTCACCACCATCTCTGTGTAAACTAACAATGTGAAAACATGCAGCATGTAATAAATAGTCGTAGAAAGATAAACGCTCAACTTATAATCATCAGTTTCAAATTAAACATCTAGCATTATTTATTGGAAGAATTTCTTTTTAATATACAATAGTACCTCATAATGGAAATACCCACAATACGGATATACTCAATGCATATTAATGCCTTCTAATTGAGAAAAACATCAACCCTAGTATCTATGTATGGAGATGCATAAATTACGGTAAAATTTAAAATATGTTTGCCATCGATTAATTCTTCGTTAGGTATAACGTTAACTCATATGAAAGCTTAATGTCCATGTCATACGTGAATGATTCTCAGCACCGTACTACAGGTTTCCCTTGAACGCATACAAGATGTTTGCTTGCCGCTAGAATAAATCACTGTCATTGCAAATGCTTGCGCGCTACTTATCTCGCAGGTAGAATTAAGATTACTGCATAAGCAAGTTTTTGAATGTCCATGTAAATCATTCTCAGCACTACACCAGATAGGTTTTCACTAAATCAGGTTACAACAATACCTTTTGTGCTTTTTCCTCATCTTATGGTGGGTAGCGTTGAAAACTTAAACCGTTTTATCAAGTATATTTAGCTGTGGAGTAAATAGGGAACATGCATATGCCCCGTTTGACAAGTAAATTCCTTTTGGGAAGAAGAACAATAAGATAAGAAGGGCTTGAAATCGAAGACCATATCACAACTGTGGCATAAACTGTCAACATATGATATGAGCAACTTTCATGTCCATTTTTGTTCTGCTTTACATCCTGACATGTTCCTAACATACAAGATTCATGGTCCGACCCAAAAATGACTCCAATCAAAAGGTATAATCAAAACCATGTCCAATGGATTAATCAGTTTTCCTCGCATACACCCAGGGGGGAGCTGCATGACATAAATTTTAGGGTCTAAAATAATATATAAGGTAGGTATATTACAAGTCGGAATTGTGGCATATTGATGCTGTTGCAGTAGTTCGTCTTAGTAGATGGTGGGTATATATGGAGTCCCTAATGGGTATTTACCCGTGCATAGGAACAAGACATAAAAGTATAATGAATCACAGTGGGGTAGATGACATGATCATGTGATTGACAATATACACAACTTAATTCATCACCAGAGTTGACAAAACAACACGTTTATATTTTTTAAAAAAAACAAGGCTTTTTGGAACATAACTCATCCATATTGCAAAGACGGTCAAGTTGTGCAGAATATTTGTGTGGAGCAATTGCGAAACATTTGAATTTACAATCAAAATTTCACTTAAATTATATCAGCACACAAAAGATAAAATAAAATAGTACTTACCTTGAGTTTTGATGGATTTGTGCAGCTTTATTCCTTGGTACAAAATTGGTCATCTAATCATGCAATTTTTCACTGGCCTGAAACAGGTTGTAAATAGTAAATACACAGCCATCAGAATATGGGGTATAATTATTCACGTTAACAGATCTACAATTGATTCAATTACATCAGCTATGTGTGCATGTCGAAGTTCAAGCCAAACAGGATCATGTTCCTCCAAAAGAACCTCCTTCCTTTCAACCGATCCTGATTTACTTAGCACTTGTTCATATGCATACTATGTCTTTAACAAAAAATAAACAGAACAAAAAAAAGATATCAACCTGCTTGTGAGTTATGAGTTCTTGCTTCTTGAACATACTTATTACCCTCCATATTCAGGAAATCATGGCACATCACATCATAAGTCCATTCATGGATGATGGGTGCAATCTGCAGCATTGATCACATCTTAACTAACATCAATCAACACAAATAACTAGTGCACGTGATGGATAAAGCAATATACACCTGGTCTACTGAGCGATCCACAATGAGTAACTCACACGTTTCTCTTTGTGGAAAATCAGGTATAGTGGTTTTGTATCTAGCTAGGCAATTCCAAACACCAGCAACAAGTTTAGTTGGAACCAGATCACGAAGGGTAGTAACAGTGGAAGCATCTAAAGATGACTTTACAGCCCGATACCGCTCCTAGTATAGTAGTATTTGTATCAATATCACATGCAAAATACTTAACCAATTAGCCCGCAGAATATTCAGTATCTAAATCCATAAACATTGAATTTGAGTCTTGAAAGAAACAAACCAATCTAAATTATATTATATCCTCATAGTCTCTATCAGCTTGCAATAATGGCTGAGTGTATAAGGGTTTCCTCTTATGAATAATTGATTGGACATTGCTGATTCAACCAATATGTTGATATCCTCTGAAGAAGGAAATCAAGTGAGCATTGCACATGAACACGTAAAAGTCTACTTCCAGACAAAATTTACTCAGCCATATTTTCCAGTCCACTCATGTTTGTTCATTTACCAAGCCCTCTTAGAATGTTTGTTCAATTAAGATACTCCCACCGCACCCAAAAAAAAAAAAATTCGGCTTTAGGCATTTAAAAGAAAAAAAAACTATCTGGGATTCCTTTTCATTGAGCTAGCATACTAATGTATGCTTGCTTTTTATTCAACTTGTTTGGTTCAAAGTTCAAACCTTAGGATTAGGGTGCTTCACATGGAATTTAGAAAAAAAACACGATGGTGATAAAATCAGGAAATTCAACACATAAATATAAAAGTATAATTACTTGAACAAACATGTCCTTTCATAGATTATGGAAATTGAAGTGCATTGGAGAGGACAAAATTCATGTGTTTACGAATATACTGCATTAAAAAAATTTTAGACAAAAATGAAAGCAAGCAGTAAGAAAGACCAAAAAAGGTGACAAAATGAGGAAACACCAGAAAAATAAGAGCCTTGCTTTTGTACGAGAATAACTGATAGAAACTAGAACTTTATGGGGTTTCCATATAGGACCCTTTCTTGGTTATATTCACTCAGCAATATTTATGTACATAATACCCAATAAAAAACACCACTATGTGCAAAAACATCAGTATTAGGCCATGTTTTTGGACACTTTGAACACACCCGTACCCGTTCATGCACTGTGTAGTCCTTATGCCCAAAATACAATACACACTTTGGACATGAGTTTTACATGTGCGTTGAGAAAGAGTGCACTTAGATGTTGAAAAACGAAGGATTCTTTAAAGCCTTACATCTGACATATGGCATGACGTTTTCAGATGTATGGTTTCTGTTTATTTATTTTATTTTATTTTTTGACTTAACTTAAATAAAAAGCAGCACAGACCTAATTCTGTTTAAGTTTTGGTGTAAGGGAATTTGTAATAATAATAAATATTGGGATATTGTTTGTTCTACAAGAAAACTGCTAGCAAACACATCCAAAATAATGAAGAAAATCCAACATAATAGAAGTCAGTCCATAGTGCTAAAAAACACTGAAGTAAAATAAAATTATGGGTATGGAGAAAATTGTATATGCTATTTTTCTGTGGCAATAAGGAACAATTTATATAACATTTAATTTTTCCAGTGCAAGTGTTCAATTAAATCTGAAATATCATGAAACAGATACAAAGTAAAAACACAAGTTGTAAGTGGAGACACCTTACCAGCCAGTTTGGATTACATCTTATGCAATTTCAAAAACAATAACTTGCATACGATTCAGTAAATATAGCACTAAACTCAACACTTCAGCATATTAGGTTAGAACGGGTGTTTCAAAACAAACAGTTATCAACTAATATTCGTTAGGAATTCATTCTCTAAAAGTGCAAGAAATTAATCACGAAATCTAAGTACTTACAAGATGAGCGTAACAAATGAAGTAATATTTCGAAATAAAACTTAACATTAATCAATGACTTGAAGGATTAAAGGTTAGATTAAAAAATATACATACCTCTTAGAATAAATCCCCCGTTTTGGATGACTCTGGAGAGAATCAGAGTTGGAACCGACTAACGGTGGAGCGAATCAGAGTAGGCCGATTTATAGGCTGCTGGTGTGGATAGGAGTTTTGGGAATTTATGAAGTTGGGAATTTATGAAGTTAGGAATTTCAGCGATTTGGGAAGAAATTAGGTCAAAATGGAAATAGAGGAAATTATTGCTTTGGCGGCCTATGTGTTTATTTTCTCCCGCTTCGCTTTGTTTAGTCCCGCCTTTTCAACAGGTTGGATTGATAGCGGAACGTGTGCATAGATAGCTAAATATAATAGTTATTATTTTACTTCATTTATACAGCACAAAATCCATGTTATTTTATTATTTTTAATTATTTTATTATAGCACTTTAATATAATGCTACGACACAAGGCTATATATATACTCTTTTCTTGTAGTGCAATAATCCAATGACTTGGAGGTCTTTTCTATCATTTGAATATGCACATGACTTCAAGTCATTCAATATTGATGTCAATTGACTTTCTGAAATATAAAATAATATATGCATAATTTATAATATGAGCTCATGACAACTTCAGGTTGTTAATTAAATATTCGCATATATGTATGTGTATATACGTGCGTCCACGTATTCCATATGTAATTGATTTGCATATTCTTTCTCATTCGAGTTACCTATTATAGAACAAATTGTTCATAAGGTTCCAATCATTAATTTATGTTTATCAAGCAACGTCAATGCGAATCTTAAAGATCGTATCATAACATCCAAAATATCTTATTTGGAACTGTATTGAACTTCTGGTTTAAATGACATACATGAACAACTTCGAATTGTTAATCTATATTGAACTTCTGGTTCAAATAATATATAAACAATTTAAGTTTGTAAAACTATATTGAACTTTTGGTTCCACTGTATTGAACTTCTGGTTCAAATAAAATATATAAACAACTTCGAGTTGTTAAAATTTATACTTCAACACAATATATAAATATAAATTTATAAGCAAGATACAACTCATTTTGAAAATTGTGAAATCTTTGGATACATTATCATTGTCGCATATGATGTAACTTCTTTAAGAAGTATAATATTATTATTTAACACGTTTCAATAAAGCTTTAGGCTTTTAAATTATGAAGTATTTCAAGTTCATTTATTAAGGAACTTCAAGTTCCTATGCATATATATACACACACATATGTATATCAAGTTTATTAATTTATGATGAACTTCTGGTTCTCAATCTTTTAACATACTTCTAATTTAGAAGCTTTTACATTCTTGCTAATTGTCAAGATTTCAAACTACAAACTTCATCAAGAAGTTTTTTCATAATCCAAGACTTCAGGTCTCAGATCTGAGTTATACAACTTCTTCCGTTACATTAGATATTACTTGCCAAATACATCGAATAATAATACATATGTCTATTCCTATTCCAAACATAGACATACATCATTTAACTTACAATAGCCATTGCTTTTAATACATTTATAATAATATGGCAATACAATATATATTACCATAACGATACATTTATTATAAAAATAACGGAAATAACCATTATACGGTTTAAATATATGAACCAAATAAATAAATTTTACTTAAATCAACATAATAAAATTTGGATCTAGCTATAGTATTGATCAACGACAAAACTAAAATAAACAACTTGTAGTTGTACTGCATTCCTAGTAATCATATTTTCTAAAATACCATATACATGCATAATGTCTAATCGAGAACTGAGTAAAAGTGCATAATTATAGAACCAAGATTTTACATTCTTTAATATGAATAATTCCATAAACTTGCAGATCTATACATAAAATTCACAACGTAAAAATTACATGTTTTGGGTTTAAATTATACAATCTATATAAAAAAAATTAGATCTTTCTATTCATATCAAAACTATCTCTTACCATTATAGAAACTGCAGGTTCTAAATTTTCCATTTTTATAACAAAAATTGCTCCTGCATACACTTCAGGTATTTAAGATCAATATTTAAATCTTAACTTATGATCTTCAAGATGCATATTTTCTTTAATCATTAAATTTGCATCATCATCTTTCTCATTTGCATATGAACTTCAGGTTCTTCATTTGCATATTAACTTCAAGTTCCTCATCTGCGTATGAAATTCAGGTTCCTCATTTGCATATGAATTTCAGGTTCCTTATTTGAAAAAAAAATGTATATGAACTTCATGTCATATGAACTTTTCTACAAAAAAATTATCATTTTTAATTGTAGAAATCTCTTCTGGAGATATTTTATTATTTTCAAATAAACAGATCTCTTCTAGAGATATTTTACCATTTCCAAATATACAAATATCCTCTAAAGATATTTTGTTATTACCGCTTCTGGGATGAACTTATCTCCTCCAGAGATAAATATATACAAACTATTGAAATTTCATATCAATATACAAAAATACATATCAAATATTAAATGCAGTAACAAAATTAGGTGCATTAAATTAAAATAAGATTCAAGAGAGAAAAGAAATCACTACTTCTGGAGTGTATGATATTCCTTCAGGGAACATATCTTTTATTTATGTAATTGCAATGCAACAAAAAAAAAATCTTTAACATCTCTTCGAGGATGTTGGATTTGCTACATAAAATTAAATCACTAAAACATCTCTTCAAGAGATTAATATGCATACTATATCTTCAGGATATTCATTTAATATAAACTGTACATAAAAGATGTCAGTTTCATGAAATCCATTTAGAGATTTTCTATTGAATCCAATGTTGTTGTCACATATTATAATGTGTGTGTCTCTTTTAACTTCTTCTGGAAGTATAATCTTTTCATGTCACATCATTTAAGAAAGCTTCGGGCTTTAATTATTTTTTTCAACATATGAACTTCAAGTTCATATTATTTCAGATTTCAAAGAATTATTCCAACTTCTAATCTCAGCAGCAACCAACAAATTACTTTTTCATGATTTATTATTTTGTAGTATAATGCAATTTTTGTCTTATTTATACTGATCACATATTTCGAAGGCATGCTAACAGCAAAAATTTCTTATTACTTATAACTGAAGTTGCATCCATAGTTTTTAAACTTAAAGTATATACGAGAATAAAAATGCGGCACTGTAACCACATAAAGATGGAACTCTAAATTAGTATAGACTATATGAACTGAACAAAGTCAGATAATCGCAGGTTAGCCTATTTGCAGAATGGACAATGAAAAAATACAAAGCGATCCAAAATCAAATATGCAGTTTTCTTAGAAATGAGGAAATATATCAGAGAAAGCAATATATTATTACACAAAACCTATGGTGATGTATGATGGTTAAACATATTACATCAGGGTTTATAGCCGGCGGCTCTAAATTATGCCTTTTTGTATTGATGAAGAATATATAAAATAACTGTCTTTTCTTTTCATTTTAATGGTTTTCTAAAACTTCATAGCTATTAATAAAAATTAATGACAGTACTTCAGATCTAAAAACGAGATCTGACTTTTAGATCCCTACATCAACAAATCCATTTAAAATAGCTTGCCAAAAAAAAAAAAATCCATTTAAACGAGATCTGCAATCAAACTCAATAATGGATTTCTCCAACATCACTTGTTTAGGTTTCCATATATTTTATCAACGATTAATCATGAAACATTAGATCTAAATATGTAGTCTCATATTGATTTAATTGAGAATAAACCATGCCAGAAGCACGTAAAACAAACAAATTTGTAGACTTAATCTAGAAGGAAATACGAGATTTTCAATGGAAGTATACCTGAATTCCTAATAAAGGGAAATTTTTTGTTTGATCTTCCAACTTAACACAAACCGTGGATCTGATCTCTATCAAGAGCTTCGTGCCGATAACGTGTTAAAAAATAAATTCAGAACAGAAGAAATATGGGAGAGAGGATATTTCCATTCATTCAGATATATGTATTTCTATTACATTGGCTCCATTATATATACGCTTTGGAGCTGGTGTCAAACTTATCTCCATGATCTGAGACTAAAAGAATATTACAAAAGTATATTCACTCTTATATATTACGACAAGCCTCTAATATTTTGTTTATTCCTCACCAAAAAATGCTAGTATTTGTTAATATGGAGAGCAAAGAGAATTTCACTTATAGCTGTATGTATAAATTACTTGGAGTCTAAGATCATTCCCAACCCTGGGTTTGGTTGAGTGTCCCATCGGGCTGGGTTGACACCCAACTCAACCCAATGGGAAGAAACACAACAACCCCAGTGGGGTTGTCGTGTGCTTCTTAGCCGGCTTTATTAGTGTGCTTCTTAGCCGGCTTTCTAAAAGCCGGCTAAGAAAGCAACGCGGATTACAATCTGTGTCTGTAGGATTGTAATCCGCGAGACGGTCTGGAATTAAATCCAGACCGTCACCAGAAAGTCAGCTAAGAGAGTCATAGACGGCTATATAAAGACAGGCTATGTGCTCATTCCACCACATCATCTCTCTTCCCTTTCCTCCTACCTCCATTACTAATTTTACCATAAAAAGCAACGTTTTGGAAGAGCAATGAGAGCTATGCGAGGAAGCGGCTGTCGAAATGGTTCAAATGCGCCTCCAGAAGAAGAGAATGCTCCAATTGAAGTTCAAGAGGGTGCTCCTATGAAAGAATAATTTGCACCTCCGCCACATCGCGAAGTCGCCAGACGGCGTCGAGCTATAGGGGAAAAGGATCTTGATCCGTACATCGACCAGAATCTAGGGCCCCAGAAGCGCTCATCAATTTTCGTATACTTCTAGGCAATCAGGAGCATGTTAGCACGCGTGTGGAAAACGCTGTAAGTTTTTAAAATTTTAAAACTTTAGAAATAGCACCAATATTATGTAGATTAGAAATAATATATCGACCTATTTATAAATAGACGAGATAGAACTCGTGGTTCATGGCCATCTGTTATTCGCTTATATTATAAGATTTGCGCGTACGACACAGCTGGCATCATACACACATTATTAGAGGATATTGGTCTTGGTGACTTCGTTAGTACGTGTTCACTTAACTATCGTCAAATTATTTTGCATCGCTAAATACATTCATTAAATTCTAAAATAATTTATTAATAGGTATTACAAACTTGTTAAATTTCGATGTTCAGTTGATTGGTGCGATAGCGTCATGTCGGTGGAAGACAACTCACACATTTCATTTTGGGTTTGGCGAGTTAGGCATCACACATTTAGATTTCACAATTCTTACTGGCATTTCGGTAGGCTGGGGGGATACATTACCTTATGATAAGTTGTACCAGCGCTCAGACCTATTAGCAAATTTATTTCCTTACCTAGACTTACAGCTCGCTTTGACTACCGGAGCACAGTTGAGGGTTAGTGCTATTAGACAAGCCATCAATGATATAACTGATACTCCAATGCAAGGAAATAATCTTTTAGAGATTGCACTACTATTTCTTGTATATTTAATGGGAAACCTTTTCTTTTCAAATCCATCAAACACCTTGTCTGCTGGACATGTTGTTATGGCAGCTGATTTGATCTTTGATTGCACAGTAGTATATGATTGGGGGACGCCCATACTAGCTTATCTCTACCGATCTTTAGACCATCAGTGTGACAGCCGCCACATACCAGTGGACATTTCCCCGTAATGCGTTGTGCTAAAGCCCGATTAGTATGGGGCGATCGTCAAAAAGGAGTTGAAACAATGAATTACCAAAGAACCTGTAGTATATCTCACGGCACATGGAGTAAAATATAATAATAACATAACTTGATATAAAATAGGCAAGACAGTATATAAGCTGAAAACTATACCATATCCATTAGAGTAGCGGAAATCCAAAATACAGCTTCATATCCAATTATTACAACTTTAAAATATTGTCTCTAAAAGAAAATAAAAGAGGTACACTACTAATGCCTAAAGCAGTGACCAGCAACATAAGGAGAATATGTATAAAGTACGTGGAAGCCTCCTGCTCGTCTCCGGACAGCTACTCGCGCATAACCACCAAACCCGCCTCTAGTCTGCTCGTTTAGGAGCACCCAGAGTAATAAGAAGAGACATCAAGCTCTAGGTCAGACGAAAGTCTGGTGTGAGCGATAGCAGTTTATGTAACTGAATAAAGCAATGACAGGTATAAACAATCGTACCTGACCTGGACCTGCAGCTAAAAAGTTAGCACAACAAGATGTATAATACTCTAAGGTAACACTAACTAGGGTGTAAAATAGGAGTGTGCGTGTCATGGTAATAGCAATCATCCTCACATCTCTTACTCAGTGCGTAAAGCATACGATATCCACCGCTTTGATCACCAAATCCATTGGGGCCATGACAGGTCTACACCGCCCTGGACTCCGTACAACTATTGCTATGATCAAACCGCCCTGGTCTATAGTCAATAACCCTACCCAGTCCATATCGCCCATGCTCTGGGGTACGGGCCAACCAGTCCATACCGCCCTAGCTCTGGTTCGTCTACATGCCCCTCTCCCAATGGTGAACCAAAGTTATAGATATCAATAACTCCATTGCACACGTCTCGCAGCAAAGCCCAACTCTTGAAGTTAACTCATTGGTTCCCATTTGTATCCTAAGAGATAACTCCCCACTTGGACTTCCTTGGCATCTCAGGTTAAAGTCGAATTGGTGTTTGGTTCGGTTCGCCATCTCCTATCCGGTTCGGTTCGGGTCTCCTCCTCCTATCCGGTTCGGCTCGGGTCTCCTCCTCCTATCATGTTCGGTTCCGGTCTCCCCCTCCTATCTGGTTCGGTTCGGGGCTCCTCCGGTTCGGATCGGGTCTACTCCTTCTATACGGTTCGGATCGAGGTCCTAACCGAAACCCTGCACTTTTTCCAACGAGCCAAATTTGCGAAACGACGACGTTTTCAACCATTCTAACTTTCCTATGCAATCATAAAACATACCAAACAGCAGTAGTAACATGTAGAATTAACCAAATTCATATATGCGACATAAATATGAGTTTACATATTTTTCCATATTTTTATGAGTCATTTATTCGCTAAATATCACTAATAATCCCTAGTTAGCCATAATTAATGAATAAACATGCTAATCACTCACCTTAGCTAATAATAAATGATAGTTTTGAAACTTTTACTGATTTGGCTCGGATTCCTATGTGGTGCAGCAGCCCTACCTCGAATTTGATGTTAATCCGGCTTGATTTGATGTAGAATTGATTAATTTTGTGATTAGGGGGTGATTAGAGGGAGATTTAGAAGATGGAAGACATGATTTGGGTTTGAGAAAGGTTTGTGGCGGCTAGAAAAATGAAAGGAGATGATTCTCCAACTCCTTTCAGCCCTCCCATAACCCTAATCCTGAATTGGCTTATGGGCCTAGCTGCTAATTACTTAATTAATCCCAATTAGGCTGATTTTCCATCTACAAATCTTATTTCAGCCATATTTCCTAAACGGTTAGTCCGTTTGATTAATATGACCACTCTACGGAATGGGAAACCATCATCTGAATCCAATGGAAGTGGTTTTAGGGAAAAAATCCTTACTAATAAAAAGTTATATGCGAAACAAGATTCTCCAGGGGTAAAATGGTTATTTTAAAATCCGGCTAAAATTGTGAATGTGGGAAATGACCCCAATAGTCGTTTCCCAAAATTACACGACCATATGACTTCGCATGAAAATAAAATAAAAATTCTACGATCCTCCGGTACATAGAATACGGGTCGTTACACTCTTCCCCCTTAAGAAATTTCGCTCCCGAAATTCCTTAACCAAGAAAACATACAATAGTATCCCGCATGCCTATAAACCATTTATAAACAATCAAACATATATAATAAACACAACAAGCCTGTCCAAGCATACGGTTTACTAACAAGAGGAATAACTATATCGCGATTAAAATCTTACCAGGTGAAGAGCTCATGATACAACTTCCTTATGCTCACCTCGGTTTCCCAAGTACATCCATTTTCTCATTATCATCCCACTGGAACTTAACCAGTTTCAACGTCTTCCTTCGAAGTTGTTTCGTATCGTGTCCGCCAATATGAATTGGTCTGTGGCTTCCAACTGCCTCGGATTCTACCTCAATATCACCCAACTGATGTGGTGAAATAGTTATATCAGAATCGCGCACGAACTTCCTTAACTGGGATACATGAAATACGTTGTGCACTCCGGCCATCTTGTCAGGTAATCCAACTTTATACGCTAGATTTCCAACTTGATTGAGAACTGGAAATGGACTGACAAACCTTACTGTCAACTTACCTCTCATAATAAACCGAATCACACTCTTCAATGGGGAAATCTTGACAAATGCCAAGTCATCAACGGAGAATTTCAAATCTCTTCATCTTTTATCAGCATAACTCTTCTGCCTATCTTAGGCAGCCTTCATTCGTTGTTAAATAACCTTGATCTTATCTGAAGTTTCTCTTATTACATCTGGCTCAAGCATAAATTTCTCACCGGTTTCCAACCAACATGATGGTGAATTGCACGGTCTTGCGTACAAAACTTTAAATGGAGCCATACCAATATTGGATTGATAACTATTATTATATGCGAACTCAACCAGATGCAAATGGTCATCCAATGACCCTCCCAAATCCAACATACAAGCTCTCAAGAGATCCTATAACACACGATTTACCATCTCTGTTTGACCGTCGGTTTGAGGATGGTACGCGGTACTGAGATGTTACTCTGACCCTAAGGCCTCTTGTAAGCTCTTCCAAAACCCACTAGTAAATAATGGATCTCGGTCACTCACAATACCTTTAGGCACTTCATGAAATCTCACTACCCACTTCATATACAGTTCTGCTAACTTAGCGGCCGTTCTATCCGACTTGACTGGTATAAACCTTGCACTCTTGGTCAATCGATCCACAATCGCCCAAATACTACCATAACCCGATCTAGTCCTTGGTAAACCATCAATGAAATTCATTGAGACTTGTTTCCATTTCCATTCGGGAATTTCCAACGGTTGTAACAAACCACTAGGTTTCTTTTGCTTGGCTTTAACTAACTGACAGTTCATGCACTTCGATATAAACTTCTCGACATATCTCTTCATCCCTTCCCAGTAGTAGGTTTGCTTCATGTCTCGATACATTTTGTTACCATCAGGATGTATAGTCAATTTCGAGTGATGACACTCTCTAAGCACTTCATCCCTCAGTCCATTAACATTGGGTACAACTAGTCTCCCATTCTTTCGAAGCCATCCTTCTCAATCAAGTCTATACTTGTTCATTCCCTCATTGTCGATACCCATCTCTACCTTGGAGATGATTTCTAATAGGTTAGGATTGTCCCTCTGATTGGAACTGATCCGCTCAATCAATGTCGGTATGATCGTCAAACTTGCTAACATCTCTGGACCTTATTCACTCTTAGATCAGAAATCATATCCCGCGATATACTCCAGTTGCTTCCAATCAAAAAACTAGCCCCCAAACTGGCATGTCCCCACATAATGCATCAGCTACCGCATTTCCCTTCCCGGGTGTGTAAGCGATATTAAAATCATATGAAGCCAAGAACTCCAACCATCTCTATTGACAAAGATTTAAATCTTTTTGAGAGAAAAGATACTTTAATGACTTATGATCGGTAAACAACTCAAATCTTTCTCCCAAGAGATAGCGTCTCCACATCTTCAACGCGAACACGATCAATGCCAATTCCAAGTCATGGGTAGGATATCTTTTCTTACGTGGTTTCAGTTGCCGACTAGCACAAGCTACAACCTTACCGCCTTGCATCAGTACAACACCAAATCCGGTACCACAGGCATCCATGTATACCATAATCTCTTAGTTCCTTTAGGAATAACTAACACTAGTGCACACGTCAACTTCTCCTTTAGACTCTTAAATGCATTCTCACACCTTTTGTCCCAAACAAAAGCTTGATTCTTGTTGGTCAACTGAGTTAACAGTGCTGCTATCTTGTAGAAGTCTTGAATAAACTTACGATAATATCCGGCTAATCCCAAGAAACTTCTCACGTCCGTTGCATTCTTGGGCATAGAACAATCTTGCACTATAGCCACCATCACAGGGTCTACAGCAATACCATTATCTGAAACAACATGGCCCAAGAACTTCACTTTCCTCCTCCAGAAGTGACACTTAGAAAATTTCACTTTCAATTGGTGTTTCCTCAACACCTCCATCACTGCCCTCAAATGTTCCCTGTGTTCTTCCTCTATCCTCGAGTAAACCAAGATATCATCCATGAACATAAGAACAGATTTATTTAATTGATACACGAAAACCCTATTCATAAGATCCACAAAATATGCGGGTGCATTGGTCAACCCGAATGGCATGACCAACCACTCATAAAATCCAGACGGCATTCGAAATGCCGTATTAGGTATACTCTCATGTGCTACTCAGAGCTGACGAAATCCTGTCGCGAGATCCAACTGGGAGAACGCTCTTGCTCCATTTAATTAATTAAACAAATCATCTGTCCGTGGAAGAGGATACTTATTCTTCCTAGTCACTTTGTTCAACTCGCGGTAATCCACACATAAGCGAAGGGAACCATCGGCCTTGGTAGCAAATACAACTGGTGCTCCCCACTCGGAAACACTTCTTCGGATAAATCCCTTCTTTAAAAGATCACCTACTTGCACTTCGAGCTCTCGCTGCTCCCTTGGCGCTATACGTCGACGAAGAGGCATCACTATAGGTCTGGCATCTTTTACGAAATCAATCTGAAACTCGATCTCAAGGTGTGGTGGAAGTCTGATCACTTCCTCAAAGATGTCCGGATACTCGCCAGCAATTGGCACACCTGATAACTCATCATGCGGGATGTCGAGGGAATTTAGAAAACTAGTAATCACCCCATCACTAGGTAGGCAACCCAATACCACCCTCCGCCCATCATCCGCTCTAATGGCCACCAAAGATCCCTCACAATCTACCACCACCCCATACCTTTGGAGCCAATCGACTCCCAAAATAATTCCAAACCCAATAAAGCCCAAAACAAAGCAATCACAAGCAAACATACATCCATGACTCGAGAAGACCAAAATATGACAAATCATACAAAGGCTAGTCGAACCACCGATCAGATTCGTAACAACTAAAAGTTTATCGACTATCTCGGGTTTCAATTCGAACCTATTCACCAGGCCACTAGATACGAAGGAATGGGAAGCCCCGGCATCAAACAATACTCAAACAGGAACATCATAAATAAAAAGCAGACCTTGAATAACGACACTCTTTCCCTTCTCCGCCATAGTTGGGGCATTCGACGTAGAAGGAACGACGTTGATAGCAAATGCTTTTTCGATCTACTTTTCCTTAGGGGGTTGTGGACAATTATTCTTGAAATGTCCCACTTGGTCACAATTGAAGCACTTCTTCTCCCTTGGCTTTGCACGACAATCTCAGATATAGTGGCCCTTCTTGCCATAGCCAAAGCACTCGATATCTTCCTTATTCTTCTTTTTCTGAACATACTTGGTTAGGTTATGTTTTCTCTTATTTCAGAACTCCTTCTTGCCTTCACCGCTTGCTTGCGGTTTTGGCTCCTATAAGGATGTAGTAGCAACCTCGGTCTTCGTCTTTGAGGAAAAAACTCTTCGATCTCAATGCCTTCCCCACAATAGATTCGAAAGTCTCATCGATATGGTTTATAAGTATTTCCCCCAAGTACTCATCCAGGCCAGTTATGAACTTCTCGTTCTTCTTCTCGACAGTATCGATAAGAGATAATCCATATTTCGATAAGATATCAAATTCAGCAATGTATTCCAAGACTGCCCCATCATTCTGCTTAAGCTGGAATTAACTTGTCACTGAAGCGAGTCTTAAACTGATTACAAGTAACTTGATCTTCGGGAGTAGCCGCTTTAATAGCATTCCACCAATTCATCGCCCGTCCTTGAAGCTAACGCGATGCTAGATTTCTCTTCATTGCATCATCGACCCCCAAATCCTCGAAGATGCGCTCACAACTATCAAGCCAATCCTGGACCTCCGTAGCCGATTCCGTTTCGTGGAATGGCTTCCCCCAAGACTAGTATAATCCTTTTTAAACTTGGCGAAATCGGATCTAGACGTCTGCACTATTGGACCACCACCGTTAGCAGCATTAAGAACTGCTCTCGGAGCATCCCTAAGCATCTCTCGTATGAAGGCAGTAAACATCGTCCTTATATCAGGGACATTCCCATTGTTGGCCCCTAAACCCTCTCCCTATTCAACTCCCGATGCGGAGTTCCTTACCGTACTCTTCGTATTTCAAATCATCGTTCAATCTATAAAGAGAAAACGATTAACCATCTCCTTAGTAGTACCAGTGCAGTGCGACTTCATCCTTAGATATACTAATAGTATATATATATATATATAGTTTTTCAAACCCAAAATATCACAATTACGCGCACTCATATACGTATACAATCTCTCCCTGATATCTTCCCCTAGGTTAAATTATGCAACCTAGGCTCTGGTACCAAGTGTGACGGCCGACCCTTACCATCGGACATTTCCATGAAATGCGTTGTTCCAATGCCCGACTAGCAAGGGACGATCGTCAAAAAGGGGTTGAAACAATGAATTACTAAAGAATCTGTAGTATGTCTCACAGTGCATGGAATAAAATATAATAATAACATAACTTGATATAAAATAGGCGAGACAGTACATAAGCTGAAAACTAAACCAAATCCATCAGAGTAGCGTAATCCAAAATACAGCTTAATATCCAATTATTACAACTTTAAAATACTGTCTCTAAAAGGAAATAAAAGAGGTACACTACTAATGCCCAAAACAGTGACCATCAATAACACAGGGAGAATATGTATAAAATACGTGGAAGCCTCCTACTCGTCTCCGGACAGCTACTCGTGCATAACCACATAACCTGCCTCTATTCAGCTCGTTTAGGAGCACCCAGAGTAATAAGAAGAGACATAAAACTCTAGGTCAGACGAAAGTCTGGTGTAAGCGATAAAAATCTATGTAACTGAATAAAGCAATAACAGGTATAATTAATCATACCTGACCTGGACCTGCAACCAAAGAGTTTGCACAACAAGATGTACAATACTCTAAGGTAACACTAACATAGAATGTAAAATGGGAGTGTGCATGTCATGGTGATAGCAGACATCAAACATAGCAATCATCCTCACATCTCTCACTCAGTGCGCAAAGCATACAATATCCACCGCTTTGATCACCAAATATTGGGGCCATGACGGGTCCACACCACCCTGGACTCCGTACAACTATAGCTATGACCATACCACCCTGGTCTATAGTCAATAACCCTACCCAATCCACACCGCCCTGGCTCTGGGGTACGGGCCAACCAGTCCACACCGCCCTGGCTCTGGTTCGTCTACATTCCCCTCTCCCAATGGTGAAACAAAGTTATGGATATCGATAACTCCATTGCACACGTCCCATAGCAAAGCCCAACTCTTGAAGTTAACTCTTTGGGTCCCATTTGTATCATGAGAGATAACTCCCCACTTGGACTTTATTGGCATCTCGGGTTTAGGTCAAATTGGTGTTCGGTTCGGTTCGCCATCTCCTATCCGGTTCGGTTCGGGTCTCCTCGTCCTATCCGGTTCGGTTCGGGTCTTCCCCTCCTATCCGGTTCGGGTCTCCCCCTCCTATCCGGTTCGGTTCGAGTTTCTTCCTCCTATTCGGTTCGATTTGGGCCTCCTCCTCCTATCCGATTCGGATCAGGTCTCCTCCTCCTATCCGGTTCGAATCGAGGTCCTAATCGAAACCCTGCAATTTTTCCAACGAGCCAATTTCGCCAAATGACGACATTTTCAACCATTCTAACTTTCCTATGCAATCATAAAACATACCAAACAGTAGTAGTAATATGTAGAATCAACCAAATTCATATATGTGATGTAAATATGAGTTTACATATTTTTTCATATTTTTATAAGTCATTAATTCGCTAATTATCACTAATCATCCCTAATTAGCCATAATTAGTGAATAAACATGCTAATCGCTCAACTTAGCCAATAATAAATGATAGATCCGAAACATTTACTGATTTGGCTTGAATTCCTATGTGGTGCAACAGCTCTACCTCAAATTTGGTGTTAATCTGGCTTGATTTAATGTAGAATTGATTAATTTGTGATTAGGAGGTGATTAGAGGAGATTTAGAGGATGAAAGACATGATTAGGGTTTGAGAAAGGTTTGTGGCGGCTAGAAAAACAAAAGGAGATGATTCTCCAACTCCTTTCATCCCTCCCATAACCCTAATCCCGAATTGGGTTATGGGCCTAGCTGCTAATTACTTAATTAAGCCCAATTAGGTTGTTTTTCCATCTACAAATCTTATTTCAGCCATATCTCCTAAGCGGTTAGTCCGTTTGATTAATATGACCACTCTACGGAATGGGAAACCATCATCTGAATCCAATGGAAATAATTTCAGGTCAAAAATCCTTACCAGTAAAAAGTTATACGCAAAACAAGATTCGCCAAGGGCAAAATGGTCATTTTAAAATCCGGCGAAAATCGTGAATGTGGAAAATGACCCTAATAGTCGTTTCCCAAAGTTACACGACCATATGACTTCATATGAAAATAAAATAAATATTCTACGATCCTCCGATACGTAGAATATGGGTCGTTACACTCTCCCTCCCTTAAGAAATTTCGCCCCTAAAATTCCTTAACCAAGAAAACATACAATAGTATCTCGCATGCATATTAACCATTTGCAAACAATCAAACATATATAATAAACACAATAAGTCTGTCCTAGCATGCAGTTTACTAACAAGGGGAATAACTATATCGCAATTAAAATCTTACTAGGCAAAAAGCTCAGGATACGACTTCCTAATACTCGCCTCGGTTTCCCAAGTACAGTCATTCTCATTATCATCCCACTAGACCTTAACCAGTTTCACCGTCTTCCTTCGAAGTTGTTTCGTATTGTGTCCGCCAATACGAATTGGTTTGTGGCTTCCAACTGCCTCGGATTCTACCTCGATATCATCCAGCTGATGTGGTGAAATAGTTATATCAAAATCGTGCACGAACTTCCTTAACTGGGATACATGAAATACGTTGTGCATTCCGGCCATCTTGTCAGGTAATCCAACTTTATATGCTCGATTTCCAACTTGCTCAAGAACTGGAAATGGACCGACAAACCTTGGTGTCAACTTACCTCTCCCACCAAACCGAATCACACTCTTCAACGGGGAAATCTTGACGAGTACCAAGTCGTCAACGGAGAATTTCAAATCTCTTTGTCTTTTATCAGCATAACTCTTCTGCCTATCTTGGGCAGCCTTCATTCGCTGTTGAATAACCTTGAGCTGAAGTTTCTCTTATTACATCTGGCCCAAGCACAAATTTCTCACCGGTTTCCAACCAACATGATGGTGACTTGCACGGTCTTCCGTACAAAGCTTCAAATGGAGCCATACCAATACTGGATTCATAACTATTATTATATGCGAACTCAACTAGATGAAAATGGTCATCCCATGAACCCCCCCCCCCCCAAAATCCAACATACAAGCTCTCAAGAGATCCTATAGTAAACGATTCACCATCTCTGTTTTACCGTCGGTTTGAGGATAGTACGCGTTACTGAGATGTAACTCTGACCATAAGGCCTCTTGTAAGCTCTTCCAAAACCCACTAGTAAATAATGGATCTCAGTCACTCACAATACCTTTAGGTGCTTCATGAAATCTCACTACCCACTTCATATACAGTTCTGCTAACTTAGTTGTCGTTCTATTCGACTTGACTGGTATAAACCTTAACTCTTGGTCAATCGATCCACAATCACCCAAATACTACCATGACCTGATCTAGTCCTTGTTAAACCATCATTGAAATCCATTAATACTTGTTCCCATTTCCATTCAGGAATTTCCAACGGTTGTAAAAAACCACTAGGCTTCTTTTGCTTGGCTTTAACTAACTGGCAGTTCATGCACTTGGATATAAACTTCCCAACGTCTCTCTTTATCCCTTCCTAGTAGTAGGTCTACTTCATGTCTCGATACATTTTGTTACCACCGGGATGTATAGTCAATTTTGAGTGATGACACTCTCTAAGCACTTCATCCCTCGGTTCATTAACATTGGGTACAACTAGTCTCCTATTCTTTCGAAGCCATCCTTCTCTATCAAGTCCATACTTGTTCATTCCCTCACCGTCGATACCCATCTCTACCTTGGAGATGATTTCCAATAGGTTAGGATCGTCCCTCTGAATGATTTCTCCTATGTCTGATCGTCAAACTTGCTAACTTCTCTGGACCTTATTCACTCTTAGATCTAAATTATATCATGTGATATACTCCAGTTGCTTCCATTCGAGAAACATAGCCCCCAAACTGGCATGTCTCCTACATAATGCATCAGCTAGCGCATTGCCCTTCCCGTGTGTGTATGCGATATTAAAATCATATGAAGCCAAGAACTCTAACCATCTCTGTTGACGAAGATTTAAATCCTTTTAACAGAAAAGATACTTTAATGACTTATGATCGGTAAACAACTCGAATCTTTCTCCCAAGAGATTGTGTCTCCACATCTTCAACGCGAACACGATCGCTGCCAATTCCAAGTCATAGGTAGGATATATTTTCTCACGTGGTTTTAGTTGCCGACTAGCATAAGCTACAACCTTACCGACTTGCATCAGTACAACACCTAGTCCGGTACCACAAGCATCCGTGTATACCGTCATATCTTCATTCCGCTTAGGAATAACTAACACTGGTGCACACATCAACTTCTCCTTTAGATTCTTAAATGCATTCTCACACCATTTGTCCCAAAAAAAAGCTTGATTCATCTTAGTCAACTGAGTTAACGGTGCTGCTATCTTGGAGAAGTCTTGAATAAACTTACGATAATATCCAGCTAATCCAAGAAACTTCTCATGTCCGTTGCATTCTTGGGCGTAGACCAATCATGCACCGTAGCCACCTTCACAGGGTCCACAGCAATACCATTATCCGAAACAATATGGCCTAAGAACCTCACTTTCCTCCTCCAGAAGTGACACTTAGAAAATTTTGCTTTCAATTGGTGTTTCCTCAACACCTCCATCACTACCCTCAAATGTTCCTTGTGTTCTTCCTCTATCCTCGAGTAAACCAAGATATCATCCACAAACACAAGAACAAAATTATTTAATTTATCCCTGAAAACCCTATTCATAATATCTACAAAATATGTGGGTGCATTGGTCAACCCGAATGGCATGACCAACCACTCATAGAATCTAGACGACATTCGAAATGCCGTATTAGGTATACTCTCAGGTGCTACTTGGAGCTAATGAAATCCTGTCGCGATATCCAACTGGGAGAACGCTCTTGCTCCATTTAGTTGATTAAACAAATCATCAATCTGTAGAAGAGGATACTTATTCTTCCTAGTCATCTTGTTCAACTCGCGGTAGTCCACAGGGGAACCATCGGCCTTGGTAGCAAATACAACTGGTGCTCCCCACTTGAAAACACTTCTTCGGATAAATCCCTTCTTTAAAATATCACCTACTTGCACTTTGAGCTCTCGCTGCTCCCTTGGCGCCATATGACGAAGAGGCATCATTATAGGTCTGGCATCTTTCATTAAATCAATCCGAAACTCGATCTCTCGGTGTGGTGGAAGTCCGATCACTTCCTCAAAGATGTCCGGATACTCACCGGCAATAGGCACATCTGATAACTCATCATATGGGATGTCGAGGGAATTTAGAAAACTAGCCATCACCCCATCACTAGGTAGGCAACCCAATACCACCCTCCGCCTCTAATGGTCACCAAAGACCCCTCACAATCTACCACCACCCCATACCTTTGGAGCCAATCGACTCCCAAAATAATTCCAAACCCAGTAAAGCCCAAAACAAAGCAATCACAAGAAAACATACATCCATGACTCGATAAGACCAAATTATGACAATTCACACAAAGGATAGTCGAACCACCGATCAGATTCGTCACAACTAAAAGTTTATCGACTATCTCGGGTTTCAATTCAAACCTATCTACCAGGTCACTAGATAGGAAGGAATGGGAAGCCCCGACATCAAACAATACTCGAACAACATCATAAATAGAAAGCATACCTTGAATAACGACACCCTTTCCCTTCTCCGCCACATTTGGGGCATTCGACGTAGAAGGAACGACGTTGATAGCATATGCTTTCACGATCTACTTTTCCTTAGGGGTTTGTGGACATTTATTCTTGAAATCTCTCACTGGGTCATAATTGAAGCACTTCTTCTCCCCTGGATTTGCTCGACAATCTCAGATATAGTGGCCCTTCTTGCCATAGCCAAAGCACTCGATATCTTTCTTATTCTTCTTTTTTTGACCATCCTTGGTTAGGTTCTATTTTCTCTTATTCTAGAACTCCTTCTTGCCTTCACCGCTTGCCTGCGGTTTTGGCTCCTTTAAGGATGTAATAGCAACCTCGGTCTTCGTCTTAGGGTGAAGACTCTCCGATCTCAATGCCTTCCCCACAATAGATTCGAAAGTCTCATCAATATGGTTTATAAGTCTTCCCTCCAAGTACTCATCTAGGCCTGTTATGAACTTCTCGTTCTTCTTCTCGGCGGTATCAACAAGAGATAATCCATATTTCGAAATGGTATCAAATTCAACAATGTATTCCAAGACTGCCGTATCATTCTGCTTAAGCCCCAAAAACTTCCTAAATAATTTTGATTTCTGAGCAGTTGGAATAAACTTGTCACTGAAGCGAGTCTTAAACTGATTCCAAGTAACTTGATCTTCGGGAGTAGCCGCTTTAATAGCATTCCACCAATTCATCGCCCATCCTTGAAGATGACGAGATGCTAGCTTTCTCTTCTTTGCATCATCGACCCCCAAATCCTCGAAGATGCGCTCATAACTATCAAGCCAATCCTGGACCTCCATAGCCGATTCCGTTCCATGGAATGGCTTCCCACCAAGACTAGTATAATCCTTATTAAGCTTGGCAAAATCGGCTCTAGACGCCTGCACTACTGCACCACCACCGTTAGCAGCATTAAGAAATGCTCCCTGAGCATCCCTAAGCATCTCTCGCATGAAAACATCGTCCTTATATCAGGGACATTCCCATTGTTGGCCCCTGAACCCACTCCCTATTCAACTCCCGATGCAGAGTTCCTTACCGTACTCCTCGTATTTCAAATCATCGTTCAATCTGTAATGAGAAAACGATTAACCATCTTCTTAGTGGTACCAATGCAGTGCGACTTCATCCTTAGATATACTAATAGTGTATATATATAGTTTTTGAAAACCAAAATACCACAATTACGCGCTCTCATATACGTATACTATCTCTCTCTGATATCTTCCTCTAGGTTAAATTACGCAACCTAGGCTCTGATACCAAGTGTGACGGCCGGCCCATACCATTGGACATTTCCACGAAATGCGTTGTGCCAATGCCCAGCTAGCAAGGGACGATCGTCAAAAAGGGGTTGAAACAATGAATTACTAAAGAACCCGTAGTATATCTCACAGCGCATGGAATAAAATATAATAATAACATAACTTGATATAAAACAGGCGAGACAGTACGTAAGCTGAAAATTAAACCATATCCATCAGAGTAGCGTAATCCAAAATACAACTTCAAATCCAATTATTACAACTTTAAAATACCGTCTCTAAAAGGAAATAAAAGAGGTACACTACTAATGCCCAAAACAGTGACCAACAACAACACAGGGAGAATATGTATAAAGTACGAGGAAGCCTCATACTCTTCTCCGGACAGCTACTTGTGCATAACCACCTAACTGGCCTCTTGTCTGCTCGTTTAGGAGCACCTGGAGTGATAAGAAGAGACATAAAATTTTGGTTCAGACGAAAGTCTGGTGTGAGCGATAACAATCTATGTAACAGAATAAAGCAATAATAGGTATAAATAATCATACCTGACCTGGACCTGCAACCAAAGAGTTAGCACAACAAGATGTACATTACTCTAAGGTAACACTAACATAGAGTGTAAAATGGGAGTGTGTGTGTCATGGTGATAGCAAACATCAAACATAGAGATCATCCTCACATCTGTCACTCAGTGCACAAAGCATACAATATCCACCGCTTAGATCACCGAATCTATTAGGGCCATGATGGGTCCACACCGCCCCGGACTCCGTACAACTATTGCTATGACCACACTGCCCTGGTCTATAGTCAATAACCCTACGCAGTCCACACCGCCCTGACTCTGGGGTACGGGCCAGCCAGTCCACACTGCCTTGGCTCTGGTACGTCTACATGCCCCCTCTCTCATTGGTGAACCAAAGTTATAGATATCGATAACTCCTTTGCACACGTCCCGCAGCAAAGCCCAACTCTTGAAGTTAACTCGTTGGTTCCCATCTAGATCCTAAGCGATAACTCCCCACTTGGACTTCCTTTCCATCTCGGGTTTTGGTCGAATTGGTGCTCGGTTTGGTTCGTCATCTCCTATCCGGTTCGGTTCAGGTCTAATCCCCCTATCTGGTTCGGTTTGGGTCTCCTCTTTCTATCCGGTTTGGTTTGAGTCTCCTCCTCCTATCCGATTCGGTTCGGGTATCTTTCTCATATCCGGTTCGGTTTGGGTCTCTCCCTCCTTCTCCTCCTACCCGGTTCGGATCGGGTCTTCTCCTCCTATCCGGTTCGGATCGGGTCTTCTCCTCCTATCCGGTTCGGACCAGGTCTCCTCCTCTTATCCGGTTTGGATCGGGGACCTAACCGAAACCCTGCAATTTTTCCAGCTAGCTAATTTCGCCAAACGACGGTGTTTTCAACCATTCTAACTTTCCTATGCAATCATAAAACATACCAAACAGCATTAGTAACATGTAGAATCAACCAAGTTCATATATGTGACATAAATATCATTTTACATATTTTTCCATACTTTTATGAGTCATTAATTCGCTAATTATCATTAATCATCCCTAATTAGCCATAATTAGTGAATAAATATGCTAATCAGTCACCTTAGCTAATAATAAATGTTAAATTTGAAACTTTTACTGATTTGGCTTGGATTCCTATGTGGTTCAGCAGCTCTACCTCGAATTTGGTGTTAATCCGGCTAGATTTGATGTAGATTTGATTAATTTGTGGTTAGGGAGTGATTAGAGAGAGATTTAGAAGATGGAAGCTGTGATTAGGGTTTGAGAAAGGTGGTGGCTAGAAAAATGAAAGGAGATGATTCTCCAACTCCTTTCAGTCCTCCCATAACCCTAATCCCAAATTGGGTTATGGGCCTAGCTGCTAATCACTTAATTAAGCCCAATTAGGTTGTTTTTTCATCTTCAAATCTTATTTCAGACATATCTCCCTAATGGTAAGTCCGTTTATTAATGTGACCACTCTATGGAATGGGAAACCATCATCCGAATCCAATGGAAGTGATTTCAAATAAAAACTCCTTACCAATAAAAAGTTATAGGCGAAACAAGATTCGCCATGGGAAAAATGGCCATTGTAAAATCTGGCAAAAATCATGAATGTGGGAAATGACCCCAATAGTCGTTTCCCAAAGTTACACGACCATATGACTTCGTATGAAAATAAAATAATTATTCTACGATCCTCCGATACGTAGAATACGGGTCGTTACAATCAGTGTGTTAGCAGAGAGCGGGGTACGTCCATATGTGGGTTTTGGCAGATTATAGAGTATTGGTACTATGAATACTTCCACAACATGGCGTACCCTACACTAGATCCAGGATTTCCACCATTATTCCCGCATGTGCGAGCTTGGGCTTGGGAGAATCGTAGACCTGTACAGGGTGGTCAGGCTTGTTATATCTTTGAAGTGGCTCGTAACCAAATTGACTTACGCACGACCAGATGGAGTATTATATGGCATTCATACGAGGGTTCTCCATTTTTGACATACGAAAAAGTCATCCATGCTACGATGATATCGATGCATCGTTTTCCTTTAGTCTCTTCTCCACCATCGGGGGGTTATTTTTGGTACATAGGGAGCGTTGTTGGAGCCAGTTTTTGGAGGAGGATTGAGTGCATGATGATCCACATCCCGATACACCGTATTTTGTGTTATATAAGGCAAAATAGATGACGGATGCTTGAGACTTTTATTGGCGGCCATCTGACCATTTCATTATTCCCACGGTTGATTATGACCAATTTATCACCACACATGGCACCCATGGTACATGCTGCAGTTGTTGATTTGATTGGTCCTATAGCTATCAGACCTGGCTCTATTCCACCTAGTTTTCCAGACCTTACTCAGAGTATATAGTTGTATCCAGCTCCACCGCAGCCGTAGGGACAAGATGATTGGTAGAGGGTCGCAATCCGTAAGCATTTAAAATAAAGATACAATCTGTAATACACTTAAACTAAAATACACCTACAACTAACTTAACTATACTAGCATTAATACGATTCAATGTGAATACAAACCCTAACAATTTAAAGATACGTACATGTCCTCCTCTAAAGGTTTCCATTACGCCTATTATAATCCTCAATTCTTTTTTCCATGTGTTTCCTATGTAATGGATTGAGGTTATTCAAGTTGCAGCTAATCATCATAAAATCCTCTGCCTTTTGTTGCTTAATCAATTCTTGTCTTCTTAACTCTAACTCTTCAGCACGCTCCTTTAATTGCTCGTGATCACGTTGGATTCTAAATCTCTTTGTATCTCCCTCTCACGCTTCCTTGCTTCTTTCTCTTCCTTTGCTTACATATACCTCTGCATAGTCTCATCGGCGGTAGACAGACTCTCTCTAACTTGTTCGTAGTGCTGAGTATAATCAGTTGATGTTTTTTTTTCTTTCCCATAAACTTCCCTATAGGCCTTCCTTCAGCACTAGTAGTGAATGGTGTTTCCTTCTGTCCAGTCAGGCTACCAGGGTTGACTTCCTCACCATTCTTCCTTGGTTGGAACATAATGCTGTGTGTTCTTATTGCGCCCTTGTCCACTTGTCCTCCTGCGACCATATGTCATAGCTATGTTGCATGTTGAATGTTTGGTTGTTGTTGCTAGCCAAATATAATGCATGTGCCTGATTAAGCTGTACACAAAAATAAACATTACCACAAGCTCAGAATACAGAGGAAAACCACTATTTAATACAAAGGCATTGCCAAATCGATGTCATTTGCCCCGCTTTGCTGTCTTGAATGCAAACTAGCCATTATTTCTTTCCAGCGTTTACAAGCAGTATTAATTTTTTCCATGACTGCTTCAACGAATCAACCGTTCGAGTTGGGCTTGTCAAACGCTGCTCGTTGAACAATTTTCATACAGAATTCCAAAAAGAAATATCGTTTTGGCTAGTACCTTTTCTTTTGTCTTTCGAACATTCAACCCAATAGTAGGAAAGCTCAGCTTGCTCGTCTACCGACCATTTACGGCCTTTATTCACCTCGATCGGAGTTTGCTATCTATACTTCTCATTTGGCGTTTCATTGATGTTTATTCCTGAATTGCTCCCTTCAACACTCTCAAATTGAGTTACTTCAATACCCCACTCGCTATTGCCTAATTGAGTATTCAAATTTCTCCTCATGTTGGGAAGCGGATATAGATACATTCTTTGATGTTGGCTAGTAGGTGAAACGTAATCTTGGTCGAAATTGCAGTTTTGCTGAAAAGTTGCATTTTGAGAGTAATTAGAATTTTGAGAATTCTGATACATGTACGAATTTTGTTGGGTATTCCAATGATTTGAATTTTGAGGAGGTACGAAGGAGGTGTTTTCAGAATGAGGCAGAATATGGCTTGGTCTTTGCTGAGGTTGGTTCTGCATTCTTTGTTGCTGAGGTCGAAAATTGGGTCGGGGTTGAGATGCACATCCTTTTCCTTTCTGTTGTTGGGACATTTCCTATATATTTTGCTTATTGTGATGACAGTTGCGGAATTGCTGAAGAAATTAGTGTGAAAATTATGAAGGGAGAAGGGAGAAATATATAGAGTTGGGAAGAAGGAGAGCAACGATCATCTGGAGGATCGTTGCTCCTTAGCTAGCTTTGTTAAAGCAAGCCAATGCCAACGGTCAAAATTTGACAGTGGGCCCTACCTTAGTCGGCTTTGTTAAAGTCGGCTAAGGCCAAGGTTGCCAGGAAACCGAATGGTTGCTCTGGCAACCTTGGGGGTTGCCAAAGCAACCCCCTGGGCACAAAATGACCCATGTTGGGGGTCAGTTGGCTCCCAACCCAACCCAGGGTTGGGAATGCCCTAAACACTGAAACTACTCTCCTTCTTGTTATCAAATGAAAAGTTTTACACTTGTCATCAAATGTATTCAGTTTGGTTGCTACTATTTGCAGCCAAAAAAGTTACTTCTGACAACCATGAAATTTTTCGTACATATTAAACTTTTTATATAAGATTTGACATTAGATCAAATTTATTTTTATTGGATCCCAAACAATCACATGCAATTGATTTCCAATGGCTATTTACAACAATGCAATAATAAACAATCGTGTGTTTTCCTTGACTTGCGACTGTTGTTGATAAACAACCAAACAATATTTGAGTGTGTATTTGATAAAATAAAATAATGTATCATATTAGTAAGAATGTAAGCAGAGTTTTATGGTAATGATTAGTTATGGTTGCTAGAAGTAAATTTCTAGGTGAGTACCATTACTGATGGCATGGTAGAATACTATTATATCTTGTTTACTAGATCAATTTGTTAAATTCTAGCTTTAATAAATAAGAGTGTGAAACCACACAAGAGGTCATTTCATAAGTCCTTGTCAGAAATAATTAATAAGTAGATGAAGATTAACTACTTCGCTCACTCACTACCGAACTTATCTAAAACTGTCAGGAAGATTACATTTGCAATTTTTAACACGATCGATTCTCAATGCATGGGGGTTAGTGTTATGATTCATGCTAAATCAACCAAGATCAATCCTTAATGAAGTAAATATGGAGTGGATGGTTGGCCGACTTATTTTAAAACGACTAACAACCCTTACGCAGATTGCAATCCACATGATGGTGTGGATTGTAATCTACACCATCCCCTCAGCCAACTTAAAATAAGTCGGCTAAGGGGTAGCATGTTATAGCCGGTTTATATAAATAGTCTATAAGCCCTTCTTCCATTCATCTTTTTTAGTCACCACCAATTTTCCCAATCCTCCATTACAACAGTCTTCTTCACCAAAAACAATTATGAGAACTTCCTCTAAAAGAAAACAATTATGAGAAGAGCGCGGACCCGCCTACGTGAAAGCAGTGGTAGAAGGGTCAGAAATGTTTCACCTGAATAAGAAAATGCTTCTGTCGGAGAAAATGCTTTGGTAGGAGATAAAGTACCGATGACTAGTACTGGAGGGTGTCGTGTCGTCGTCGCTATAAGAAGATGCATGGTCAAAATAGTGATTTTGTAGATCTGGACCCGCATATCGATCAGTTTTGAGACTAGACAAATAATTGGTGAATTTCCTTGTACTTTCTGGATATGAAGTTCACATCAGTAAGCTCGTTGATGCATCTGTAAGATTTAATATTATCTATATAAATTTTAATATACAGTTCGTAGGACAAAAATTTAATATTCCTCTTGTTTAATGTTACGCTCGCTGTGAGCGAACACGTGGGTCTTGGGTTAGTATAATCAGAATGTACAGACTTATTCGATTTTATGACAATTCGTGCATTATTCACGTTTATCTTTGAGAGATGGGATTTAGAGATTTTTTGAGTATGTTTTATCATACTTGAATACTTATTTATTCACTAAATATATTTGATTATATTCACGGTTATAATATCCTTTAATTACTTATATAGGTATCGAAAATCTTTTAAATTCTAATGTTCAATTATGTGGAGCTTTGGCTACATGTTGGTTGAAAACAACTCATACATTTCATTTTAGTTTTGGAGAGTTAGGTTTAACGTATTTAATATATTGTATCATGCCTACCGGTTCAGCTATTGGAAGGAAGGAGACCCTACCATATGATGAGCAGTACCGGAATTTTGACCGTTTAGCTAGTTTATTTCCATATCCTAACTTACAAAATGATATCACGTCTTTTCTACATATTAGATATTCATACATCAAGCATACACTTATGGAGTTACTTCTGGTCCATCCAGCATCAAACCTTTTGGAGATTGTTAGACTTTTTATTTTATTCAATAATGAGCAATTTGTTCTTAACAAAAGCTTTGAATATGTTGCTAGCTATTTATGTGGCAGTTATATTTGAGATTTCGTTTGATACTACACCTACCATATACGATTGGGGCACACTGATATTAGCTTATCTGTACAGACCTTTGAATCGTCAGTGTGCCATTCGCACTAGATCATCGCCGGTTATGGGTTTCTTAGAGATTTTGTAGTACTGTACTACGAGTACTTTCATAATATGACATCTCCGGTTTTGGATCCTACATTATCGCCAATATTTCACGAATAAGGACTTGGATGCTTGACAACCCTAGGTCGGTTCTGGGAGGTCAAGCGCGTCACGTGTTTGTTGTAACACACCGTAATTTTGTAACACATTAAAATGATAAACTAAGGAATACTTAATTAAATATTAAGTAAAACGGACTACGCCATTGCATTCGTCTCGGAATTCTGCTTAAGATAGACCCCAAGATTGCTTAAAACGTATATCGTATGAAGAATTTATTAAGCCTCGAAGTTTGTTTTCGCACAAGAGAATTATATATATACACAAAACCATTCAAAATAATTCAAAATCAAAAGACGCGGACTTGGGCAGGAGTTCGGACCGTTCTAGGTCGACCCCACCCAAGGGGTGTCGACCCATGGGTCGACACCCATGTCGACCCCTGCCAGATCTAGGTAGAATTCATTCTCTGAACGTGGACTCATTTCTTGACAAGATTAGTTGACCCTAGGCTATAAATAGGACCTCATTCTCATTGTTTTATTCATCTAAATCAATGGCAACAATGAGGTGCTGCCCCAGCTTAGATTAAAATAGCTTATTCTCCTTCAACAACAACTTATACGTATTCAGAGATCTGTGCTTCAACATCTGCAATCAATCTTCTGTTCTTTAGATCCAATCACAGTGAGTCTATGTTATTTTTAGACATAAACACCTAAAATGTAATCTTGACATGTTTATAAGTTTGGATCTAAGCATGTGCCTATTAGTGATCTGAATCACAACAGATCTGACATTACTTGTATCATCTAATTTACCGATCAGATCTCATATAACTATTCATGACATTCCTATTATGTTAAGTTTTCCTAATCATGTCATCTTATGCCTATCATGTTAGTTTGCCTAATCATGTTACCTTATGCCTATTGTGTTAGTTTTCCTAATCATGTCATCTGATGTCTGTTTTATTTACTATGCCTGTTCTTTTCCTCTTCTCTCCCTCTTTCCCTTTTTGTTTTTATAGCCAAGCTACCTTCGAGCCTAGGCATATCACTGAAATACGCGAACGCACGAAATTGGGAACGACTGGGAATTATAATTTAGGGCATAATTCATATTGTAAAAGATGATTGGGAATTTCGGGCATAATTTGTACCTTGAACCAAAACTTGGGATTTAGGGGCATAATCCATATCTTGATCTAAAACCTTAATCTGGGGCATAACTTGTATCGTAGATCGGACGGGGATTTGGGGCATAATAAACATGAAAATTTGTTAGTAATGAAAATGCCTAGATTCACAGTAATTAGAAACTGTAACCGCGCTTAGACACGAGGTTAAATTACACTTGTGGTTGAAGTATGCCTGGAACCGCCCGACAAATCCAGCGACCACAAGTGATAAATCTAATGTGAGGGGTTTAAGTGCATAAACATACACATGACGGTGCTAAGACATGAGGTTAAGCCCGACTTGTGGAAGAAGCCTGCCCGGACCCAACCGGCATATCCAACATCCATAAGTGGCAGACTTGATGTGGGAGGTCTAGCGCAAGTAATAACCATAAATGAATGAATGGTAATGAACTTGTAATACTTAACCACTACAAGAAAAATGGTTTTTTGTTGCAAAAATCAGTGGCATTTATTTGTAAATGCAATAAATAGTGTTTTCGCTCCTTTTATTAACGCGGCAAAAAAAAATTTCATCCCTCCCCCTAACAAAAATTAGTCCATGTGGTAAAAAAAACGTGACCTCCTATTTTCTATTCCTTTCACGCTCATACTTCGGAAATTTTAGCCCTCGTTCCATTTCCCCCCAAATCCCTCTACTGAAAAATTCACTTTCCCTCAAATCGCTCTCTGCCAAAGAAATCGCAACGATTAACGTTCCTCGTGTCATCGTCAACTCTATCGTAATCCTGTCAACAATGTTGAGGAAGACGGCGAAAATCTCCGCTCACGGTATAGGTAAATTTAGATATGAATTCTTTAACTCGATTTTGTGATTCTATTCAGATTGTGTATGAAATATTTGAATGCATGCTATTTTCTCATCTCCTATCTTGCTAGGGTTTGATGGTATAGCTGATTAACGCTAATTGTAACCGCTCATTGATCTGTAATTATGTATTCTGTCATTTTCTCATCTCCTATCTTGCTAGGGCTCGGTTATGTTATAACTGCTTGATTTTCATATTCTATTTGGATGCTTTTCTGATAGGTTATTTTCATGTTGTACATTTTGATGTGATGGATTTTTATTTAGTTATAGGGAGTAATGAGACATGAAAACCATTCAGGAGTTTTGAATAGACAAATTTTCCTCTCTTTCAGTGAATCTAGGATCTGTGAGATCTGGTTAATGTATAATAATACGCTAATGATATCATCTATGGTGTACATGGGTATAAGCAGTGGCGTACACAGTCACACTAATTGATACCATGTCTTATATGTGAATCTAGGATTTGTTTTGGCCTTGTTCAAATCTCCTGAAACATTTTGTAGTTAAGATATTCCTATATGATTCTATAACATTTTGCTTGATTGTTGTCATCTTTAAATGGGCATGCTTATTTAGTATTTGAATGGAGATTTGTACTATTATAGCCGAATATAGTACTGATGCTCAATGCTATTAGATGCGAAAAGCGCACCGAAGCACCATGCTTCTTGGAGCATAAGCGCAATGCGCAAACGTGAAGCGCGCACTTCAGTAAAGCGAAGCGCATAATATATAAAATTTTAGATAATAGTAATGTTGGAACTTCTTTTCCTTCTCTCTTATAATTGTTCCTGGAGGATTTTTATTTGAACATATACACAGATTCGCTGAAGTAGAATTAGGTAGTTATTTCATAATTTATAAGATGCTTGGATGTCTTTTTTGGTAATAACTTCAACATGTAGTTAGTTTTTTTTTCCTCAAAACAGATAACTAAATTATATGTCAAGGACTGGAAACTTATTTGCCTTCATATGTCGATGATGGACAAAGATTGGATTTTTTTAAACAGGTGATAAAACAATGCTTAACTTAATACATATTTTGAGATTTATAACATATAATCTAATATTAAAACTAAATTCTTTTATGTTTTTTACTTCTGTCATAGAACTAGTATAGAGTACCGACAAGGGGCAATGAATTTTGTGCATGGTGCAAAGAGGAACGTAAAAAATGTAGAAAAATTGTTATACCCTTGCAGAGACTGTTGGAATCTTAGTCGCCATGATGACCGAACTATTGTTGACCATTTAATTATAAAAGGAATGGAACCTAAATACATTGATGGTGAATGGTTTAATCATGGTGAAGAGATAAATGTAGAGATGAAAACAAATACGTTTGACGTGGATGATCTATTCAAGATGATTCATTAAGAAGATGAAGATTTTATGAATAATAAATTTTTTGATGATGATAAAGATAATGTTGATTTTCGGAGAAAAGAGTAACTCAAGAACTTGGAAGATGCAGAAACTCCATTATACCCTGGTTGCATAGGTCACACAAAATTATCTGTTATCACCGTCTTGTATAATCTTAAATGCGAGACTGGTTTGTCTGATGGTGGGTTCGATAAGCTTTTAGCTGTGCAACATCTATTTCTACCAAAGGAAAACGTGCTTCCCAAAACCTTATATGAAGTCAAGAAATTTCTTAAAATGTTCGACATGAGTTTTGAAAAGATACATGCATGTGAGAATGACTGTTGCCTTTTCAGAAAAGAATACAAAGATTTAGAAAATTGTCCAAAATGTGGTTCTTCAAGACGGAAGAAAATCAAGATACTGAAGAGGTTATACAAGGTGTTCCAATTATAGTTTTGAGATATTTCCCAATCATTCCGAGATTTTGAAGAATGTATAGATCTCAAAAGATGGCAGAAGATTTAAGATGGCATTTTACTAATAAAAGTAGCGATGGAAAAATGCATCATTCCGTGGATTCTATGACATGAAAAATGGTGGATGAAATGCATAAATCTTTTTCATCGGATCCACGCAATCTTAGGCTTAGTCTTGCTACAGATGGATTCAACCCATTTTCCATGTTGAGTTCGAAATATAGTTGTTGGCCGGTAATGCTTGTGGTATACAATCTCTTGCCAATGTTGTGTATGAAGAAGGAAAATATTATGTTGACTTTACTTATTCCAGGCCCGAAGCAACCCGGGAATGATATTGATGTATATTTGGCACCTTTAGTAGAAGATTTGCATCACTTGTGGTCTTACGGAGTTAATGCTTATGAAACGTTTAACAAAACTTTATTTAAATTGAATGCAATTTTGCAATGGACGATTAATGATTTTCCTGCTTATGGAAATCTTGCTGGATGTCATGTAGTAGTACCGGACAAAACTCTCACTTAATGTTTATTAATGCTTTTGAAGCCAATTTGGTGAGATATCTTAGATGATTTGCAAAGATACATGGTTAAACTTTTATGTACATGGTTAAAATATTATTAAGATAATGTGTATTAATGCAAAGATATCAATAAGCATTCACCTTAATTGAAGAGAAATCATATATGAAATATACTCGAGGAGACGACACATGTCATCTCAGAATTACAGGTCATCTCAGAATTACATGTCATCTCAAATTACATGGTTATCTCAGAAATCATATATGAAATCATACATTCACCTTAATGAGTAGGTACTGTCATCTCTGAATTACTCGGTCACAGAATTACATGGTCATAGAATTGCATTACATGGTTCAGAATTACATGGACACAGAATTGCATTACATGGTTCAGGTGTTTGTGTTATGTAGTGTCCATAGTATGCAGGAAAATGAGTGTGTCTGAAAGGTTTATGTTATGTAGTGTTACGTTTAGAGCTTTTGTCTAAAAGGTTTATATTATGTAGTGTCTGAAAGTTTTATGCTATTTCTATTCTTAAAGTTATGTTATATTATTTGTTTTACAGGTAGATCAACAATATTTCAGGTGGTTTGATGACAGTAACACTACAATATTTGCTCGGTAACTTGGTTATTTCAGGTGTTTATTTCAGTGTTTAGTGTACTTGGTTATGACAGTGTTACTGGTTATTTAAACTCGGTAGTCTGGTTGTGTATGTTGTGGTTATGATAGTGTTATTGGTAGTTTGTTTGCAATGGTTGTGGATGATTGAACTTGTGGATGTTTGAAGGTATATGTTGTGGTTCTATAATATGTTATGTTGAAAAATTTATGTGTCTGTGGATTATGTTATTTAATTGGCGGCAAAATTATGGGTATGTAGGAAATATTATAATACAAATTTAGGAAAAAACACTGGCAGCAAAAACACTACGGAATATTAAATTCATTTGTAGGTTTAAAACCGCTACAAATGTATTGTCACAGAACACAAAAATAGTTATGTTGGCGCGTTTTAAACGCTACAAAAAAGCTAAATAACGCAACAAAAAAACAGGCGTAATGCAAAAACCCTTTCGGTGGCATTTAGTTAACGCCGCAAAAAAAATGGTAACGTTAAAAAAGCACCGTGAAAAAGATTTTATTCGTGGCGTTTAAATTAAGTGCAACAAAAAATATTTTTAGTAGCATGTTTTCTCGTAACGATTATCGAAACGCCACCAAAAATACTTAGTGCGGTTTTTGGGTGCTACAAAAAACATTTTTCTTGTAGTGAGCCTGTTTGAATCCATAAGGATTACATGAACCTGTTAACTTGAGTAGGGATTAAGTAAACTTGCTTGAACCAGTGGGAGGGTTAAGTAAATCTTATGGCGGTGGGACATATATATATATATATATATATATATATATATATATATATATGCCCACAAACTTAACCTGTTAGGGTTATGCAATCTTGATAAACCAGTAGGCATACCCAGTTGAAATCCTAATAGTGGGGATACAAGCCTAGGGGGAAGCTTGTATCATCTGGTGTGGGACCCGTTTCAGTCAGTAACCCATCTTGGTATCAAACGAGGAACCCCGAACTAGGTCTGGGTCTGGGCACGCTTATTGAGCTGATTATAAGAGGTCACTTGAGTGAGGGTGTTTGATGGCGCGTTCCAACGGAGTCATGTGCGTGCATGGGTCCGCTTGCTAGGGAAGATAAGATGTTGTGACATCTGTAGATATAGTTTGTAACACCCCTAAGTCCCACATCGTGGAAGCTTGTGTGAAGTGGGTACTTATATAGTAGAGCCCATCTCTTACTAATGCCAAGGCCTTTTGAGGAACAAAACCCCACACCTATAGGTGGCTAAGTTGGGGACAATATCTTCCGCGAACGGAGGTGCGGGCTGTTACAGTGGTATCAAAGCCAATACCCAGCCGGAATTGGGGCTCCTGTGTAGACCACAATGCCTGGGTGAGGTGTTTGTGAGCCAGTGGGGGCGTTGGACTCTGTAGGAGGGGAGAATGTAACACCCCTAAGTCCCACATCGTGGAAGCCTGTGTGAAGTGGGTACTTATATAGTAGAGCCCATCTCTTACTAACGCCGAGGCCTTTTGAGGAACAAAACCTCACGCTTATACGGTGGCTAAGTTGGGGACAATATCTTGCACGAACGGACGTGCGGGCTGTTACATGGTTTGTGCACATCTTGTAAACAAAGGGTTGCCACTTTAGGAAGTGATACATCCTACTGTGGGGTCAACACAAGGTATCTACGAGTTAGGGAGCCGATCGATTAGGGGTAGTAATTGGGGTACATCTAGTCTTGCTTGTTTAGGAGCCCGTTCTTGTCAATGTGGGTTAATAACTATTAGTTCTGTTAGGCTACCTGTTATTGTATGGGGTAAAACCTCTCACTAGAAGTACATCTAAGTCTACCATCTTGTACTTGTTGGGATCACCTTGTTCTTGTTATACTTGTATTGGTGCAGAGAAAAGTATTAGAGAAGCGCAATGCATGTTCTGTTCTATTTATCATGTTTACCTTGTTATACCTGACTTATGACACTGTTATCTCTCTCTCCAATTTATATGCCTGTCATGATGCTTTTACTTATTTATATGCTAAAAGTAACTGGAATCGCCAGACTTTATGTCTGACCTATTTTGTTTTCGCTTCTTTCTCTTCCGTTTCCCCCTAGGTTCTCAGGGTGCGAATACTCAAGCTTGATCAGGATTCTTCTTTTCTGCTTAGAGCTGCTTAGATGTACTGCTCGGTTTCGCATTTGCTCTACTATGGCTATATTCTGGGGATTATGCTCTTTTTATATCATTGTATTCGGATGATGATTTTTTGTATAAGGCGGAAGTTTTATGTTTTCAATATTCCAGACTTATTATGTAATTGGGTTTGAACCATGAAGCTTTTCTATTTAATAAAGTTTTAATTCCGCTGTTATTTTATATTTGTCTTGTAATGTTTTTGTTACTGTTTACCTATAACGCTTCATGAAACTTAATGCATTCTGATAAAGAGTGACATTAACTGACGTGGGGTGTCACATTTGGTATCAAAGCTGAAGGTTACAAGATTGGATAAAAGATTTTGAAAATTATTTTCAGAAATGGTTTTAAAAGAAAGAGTTTTCAAAAGAAAAGTCTGTTTAGAAAAACATATTCCCCAAAGCCATATGAAATATCTTTCGGTTCCCTATTTGAATTCCTTTTTCCTTTTCTTTTCAGCATGTATGGGGAACCTAATATTCCTGAGGGCATTACGATACCGGGTTGGTTCCGTAGGTATCTTGAGGCTATGGCGCCTGCCGAAGGCCAAGCAGACGCCCCTTCCCCAGCTGCAACCATCGTTCCTCCTTCTCCTCCTCCGCGTGCTGATAATTTCTCTAAGATATGCAAAGATTTCTGTGCTATGGGTGGAAATCCATTCCGAGGAACTGAGACTTTCGTAGAGGCAAGGAATTGGCTTAAAGAGACGGAGGATTTGTTTGGGATTTTTCGACCGTAGGAAGATTCAGTTGGCGTTTGGCAGCTGAAAGGTGAGGCCTCGTTTTGGTGGGAAGGGATGCATGCGGGACATCCAATCGAGACATAGGATGATTTCCGATAGAGATTCGAAACGAAGTTTATTTCTCAAGCCGAGCAAAGTTTGCAACTGGAAACGTTTTTGGGGCTTAAGCATACATGTTGGATTCACAGCACTAACATACATTGCATTAAGGAGGTCAACTGAATCAGTGGACCACCTGATCTTTCGCATTAGTATAGGGACATTTACACACACCTTTGCATATGTTCATATAAGCATTAAAAATCTTTTAAAGACAATGGATGCCTGTGATTGGTGGATGAGTAGATGGATGATGGATGTTAAGATATACATTCTTTTTAACTTGGAGATTTCGGGGATGAAATCCATTAAGTAGGGGAGAATGTAACGCCCCGTAATTTTATAACACATTAAAATGATAAAGTAAGAAACACTTAATTAAATATTATGAATTAAGTAAAACGGACTGCGTCATTGCATTTGTCTCGGAATTCTACTTAAGATAGACCCCAAGTTTGTGTAAAACGAACATCGCATGAAGAAGTTATTAAGCTTAGAAGTTTGTATACGCACAAGAGAATTATATATATACGAAGCCATTCAAAATAATTAAAAATCAAAAGATGCGGACTTGGGCGGGAGTTCGGACCATTAGGGGTCGACCCTACCCAAGGGGTGTCGACCCATGGGTCGACACCATAACAGGGATGTCGACACCCATGTCGACCCCTGCCAGATCTGGGAAGAATTCATTCTCTGAATGTGGACTCGTTTCTTGACTAGATTTGTTGACCCTAGGCTATAAATAGGACCTCATTCTCATTGTTTTATTTATCTAAATTAATGGAGACAACGAGGTGCTGCCCCAGCTTAGATTAAAATAACCTATTCTTCTCCAACGGCAAGTTATACGTATTCAGAGATCTGTGCTTCAACATCAGCAATCAATCTTCTGTTCTTTAGATCCAATCACAGTGAGTCTATGTTATTTTTAGATATAAACACCGAAAATGTAATCTTGACATGTTTATAAGTTTGGATCTACATATGTCTGTTTGTGATCTGAATCACAACAGATCTGACATTACTTGTATATCTGATTTACTGATCAGATCTCATATGACTATTCATGACATCCCCATTATGTTAAGTTTGCCTAATCATGTCACCTTACGCCTATCATGTTAGTTTACCTAATCATGTCACCTTATGCCTGTTGTGTTAGTTTTCCTAATCATGTCATCTTATGCCTGTTTTATTTACTATGCCTATTCTTGTTCTCTTCTCTCCCTCTTTACCTTTTTGTTTTTATAGCCAGGCTACCTTCGAGCCTAGGCATATCGCTGAAATACCCGAACGCACGAAATTGGGAACGATTGGGAATTATAATTTGGGGCATAATTCATATTGTAAAACATGATTGGAAATTTTGGGCGTAATTTGTACCTTGAACCAAAACTTGGGATTTGGAGAGTAATCCATGTCTTGATCTAAAACCTTAATCTAGGGGCATAACTTGTATCGCAGATCGGACGGGGATTTAGTGCATAATAAACATGAAAATTTCTTAGTAATAAAAATGCTTAGATTCATAGTAATTAGAAACTGTAACCGCGCTTAGACACGAGGTTAGATTACACTTGTGGTAGAAGTCTGCCCGGAATAGCCCGGCAAATCCAGCAACCATAAGTGGTAAATCTAATGTGAGGGGTTTAAGTGCATAAACGTGCACATGACGGTGCTAAGACATGAGGTGAAGCCCGACTTGTGGAAGAAGTCTACCCAGACCCAACCGACATATCCAGCATCCGCAAGTGGCAGACTTAATGTGGGAGGTCTAGCGCAAGTAATAACCATAAATGAATGAATGATAATGAACTTTTAATACTTAACCTATTTGAATCCATAAGGATTACATGAACCTGTTAACTTGAGTAGGGGTTAAGTAAACTTGCTTGAATCAGTGGGTGGGTTAAGTAAATCATGTGGAGGTGGGTAATATTTATATATAGACCCACAATCTTAACCTGTTAGGGTTATGCAATCTTGATAAACTAGTACGCATAACATATTGAAATCCTAGCAGTGGGGATATAAGCCTAGGGGAAGCTTGTATCATCTGGTGTGGGACCCGTTTCTGTCAGTAACCCATCTTGGTATCAAATGGGGAACCCCGAACTAGGTTGGGGTCTAGGCATGCTTACTGAGCTGATTATAAGAGGTCACTTGAGTGAGGGCGTTTGACGGCGCGTTCCAATGGAGTCATGTGTGTGCATGGATCTGCTTGCTGGGGAAGATAAGACGTTGTGACATCTGTAGATATGGTTTGTGCACATCTTGTAAACAAAGGGTTGCCACTTTAGGAAGTGATACATCCTACTGTGGGGCCAGCACAGGTTATCTACGAATTAGGGAGTTGATCAATTGGGGGTAGTAACTGGGGTACATCTAGTCTTGCTTGTTTAGGATCCTATTCTTGTCGTTGGGGGTTAATACCTGTCAGTTCTGTTGGGCTACCTGTTATTGTATAGGGTAAAACCTCTCACTAGAAGTACACCTAAGTCTACCATCTTATTCTTATTGGGATCGCCTTGTTCTTGTTTTACTTGTATTGATGCAGAGAAGGTATTAGAGAAGCGCAATGCATGTTCTGTTCTATTTATCCTGTTTACCTAGTTATACCTACCTTATGACGCTGTTATCTCTCTCTCTCCAACTTATATGCCTATCATGATGCTTTTACTTATTTATATGCTAAAAGTAACTGGACTCGCTAGACTTTATGTCTGACCCATTTTGTTTCCTCTTCTTTCTCTTCCGTTTCCCCTTAGGTTCTCAGGGTGGGAATACTCAAGCTTGATCAGGATTCTTCTTTTCTGCTAGGAGCTGCTTAGATGTATTGCTCGATTTCGCGTTTCCTCTATTATGGCAATATTTTAGGGATTATGCTCATTTTATATCAATGTATTTTGATGATGATTTTTTGTACAAGGCAGAAGTTTTATGTTTTCAGTATTCCGGACTTATTATGTAATTGGGTTTGAACCATGAAGCTTTTCTGTTTAATAAAGTTTTAATTCCGCTGTTATTTTATATCTGTCTTGTAATGTTTCTGTTACGTTTACCTATAATGCTTCACGAAGCTTAATGCATTCTGATAAAGAGTGACATTAACGGAGTGGGGTGTCACATTTGTTTTGGCCCGAAATCAGATTGAGCTACAGACCATATGAGAGAGTGTTTTTTGGCATCCATATGATGGTTCGCCTTGTACGACCGACTCTATGATAGAACATGCTACTTTCCTTTTGACCAGATGTTTTTCTTTGGTATAATCCCAGCCAAGTTTACGATGTTATTGGTACCTCAATAAGCGTTGCTGGAGTTAGATATGTATCGGTGATTTTGTATTTGACAATCCACATCCAGTTACACCTTATTTGAAGGTGTACACAGCTCCTCTTTACCAAATTATGCAGGGGATTAGTTCTTGCTTCATCATTATGCTTGAGGATTATGTTGCTTTTGGCATCGTTCATACATTCCACCTCATATGACTCCCTTTGTGCCTACTGCATCAGTTGATTTTGTTGGGCCTCCAACTATTTAGAGTTGTGTTATCCCCCTAGTTTATCAGGGTCTATCACGGAGCACTCAGGTTTACCAGCCTCTACAGCCTTCACATGCAGTCAGTTATGGATGGACTGTCGGCATCTTGACCACTTATGGAGTCGATTGATACGTTGATATTTCACTTCCCGTGGTCTGTGAGTATCCAAATCTAGCAGCATTTCCATATGAGGATTTGTTTCAGATGTAAATAGGTATTTTTTAGGTCATGTACGTAGACCATCGATGGAGTATCAATGAGTTGACAACTCATATTAACGAACTTACTACTGCCGATGACGAGCGATATCATCCTTGACCGCGAGTTGATGATGACGACAACGATGATAGTGGTGTATTCACTCTTTAGTTGATGATGACTATGACGACCCATAGTTCATGTTTTTGATGCATGCTATTGGGTTGTATCAGCAATGTTGTTATTTATTGTCATTTACTATATTAGTATTAGCATTATCGTTTATTGTCTCAATGCATGTAATATCGTTGATGTATCAGCAGGGTTATTACTTGTTATCATTTATTATCTCAGTGTTGGGTTTATCATTTACTATCTCAGTGCAAGTATTATTGTCAATGTATAAATAGTGTTGTATTTATTATCATTTACTATTTCAGTGTTTGTACTAACATTTACAGTATCAGTGTATCTAGGAGATTACGAATTGATGTATTTTCAAATCATAAACTTTATACAAATTTATTTAATTGAGGTCGTCACGTAGCTACAGTTCATAATTTTCCAATTTGATGTTAAAATTGATATATGAGACCGAAAATAAGTCAGAATCATTTAAAACAAGATTCTTCGGGATTTTCTGGACTATAAATTTCAAACCAAAGTGACAAATCCTAAATTTGTCTTATGCATTTTCAATAACGTCAAAGACAAATTTTCATAAAAAAATGCGATTTGGTAGTTCGTTAAACAAACCTGAAGAATTAATTAAATTGACTATTTTAAATGAAGTTTCTCTAATATTCAATGCTAAACACTATACAGTACTCATACCAAACATTCTATAATGGAAAAGCATACATATGATGATGAAAAAAAATTCAATTGCTAAAAATGAAACAAAGGTACAAAAAGACAAACAACTTATAGCCTGTATCATAAATCCTGATTATTCAAACTCGAAGCGAGTGAGCCAACTATAATGAAGTTCATATGCTTCATGGCCGATGAACTCTGATCCATACTGCGAAAGGTAACACAAGTCAAAAGTGGAATGTCTTGACTGAAAAACGTTTTCTTCTTCAACTTTGTTGATAATCTTGCGATAACGATCACATCTCTCATAAAAACGCCATATGATTTTTTGGTATCCGCGTATAACTGCCTAGTCAGGCAGTCAGGATGAATGTTGTAATCTTCATTTCAAGTTTATTTTCTCAACCTCCATTTCAACAAGCGTCAAAACAAATTTTAGTCAACCTTTGTACGGATAAAAGGTACACCAAACTATAGTTGTTCAACCTCTATATGATCAAAAGGTTGATTCCTACCCTATTTGTTTCCACTACACGAATGCGATAGAGATAGTAGTCAGGGTAGATGGAAAAAATATCGAATGTAGAATCCAGTATGTCCATATTGGATGAACGGTTGCAACTATTCAGAATGGGTGGATGACCATTTATGTGTAAGGGGAATCACATATGCAAATGAGTTGGAACAGGAGATAAGGCATCTTCGAAATGCTTTAAAAGTATTGCAAATTCAACGTAACATGTAGTTTATTTATGTTATACATTTAATGGACTATCAGTTTATTATGCTTGCGGTTCTAAAATGTTAACTGTGATTGAGTACCTTGTGTACTATGTATGAAGTTCTAAAATTTATGGTTATTATCAGTTTCCTATGTATGCTGTTCTAGAATTTAATGCAAAAGTATTTTGGTATAGTTAAAAATTACCTAACCCCAATTATTTTTTAAAATTAATTTAGACATATCTCAAAATGTGAAAGACTTAATTAATAATTGTCACTTCGATTTGAAAGGCAACCTCCAATAAGTCGCGTAGAATCTTGTTTGGAAGGATTCCAACATTCTTCGGCTCTTACATATCAATTTGAACGTTACTACGGAAAATTTCGGACTACCAATATGCGATGAGTTCGATTTGTTTAAATTTAATTAAATTATTCCTACTTTATAAACATAGGATGACCCGACTTATCATTGGAAACTATTCTAGATTATCTAACTTTGCTTTTCAATTGTATACCTCGTGTTGTCAACATTGTTGGAGAATGGAATATTGATGATGTTTTGATGACAACAACCTTGTTTTTATCATTATCATTATTGATTATAAAATATATATCAACACTTTTATCCTGAATATATATATATATATATATATATATATATATATATATTTGAAAATTGGTATGCTTTTATTTATTCCAGAAATAACAATACATAATAAGGTTAGCATACTAACCTTAATACATGCATAAAACCAGAAGTAAATAAACTGAAATACAAGCATAAATTAAATGCTAAAAACACCAAATTAGGTTGAAAAGAGGTACATTTCCAACGCTTGCAAGTGCGATGTCCCCACACTTAAAACTTACATAAACAGGCTACTCCACATCTTTTATGCAGTTGCATACCACGTTCCGCATTTGCTCCACCCTCGAGTCGATCATATGTAGTAGGTGATTGGAATTAAAGTGGCCGATGTTTCTCTTCCTTCATCCTTTTGTTAACTAATGAAATTACTTGACTGCCTTTTCTTAATGCATCTTGACAAATAGAATCTAAGTCGAACAGTGGTCCAGATTAAAGAAGATCGGTTGGAGGACAGAAGGGACGTGGCACTGAATGTTGCATGTAGGACAATTTCACCAAATCTCATGTTTGTCCACCATTGGCTTGATCTTCAGTGAGGCGACTAGAAGAATCGATTTTGAAGATAGAAGCATGAAATTCTTGGTTGCGATGTACAGAGTTGCTGAGTCTTCAAAAGTTCGAGTCGATTTGGTGTTTGATTCGTCCTATTTTATACTGGAGAAGCAGATCAGTGAAAATGGTTATTAAAGAGACTGGATCGCCATTCCTCTCCCCATGGGAGAGAAGCGGTTTATATATATATATATATATGCAGGTAACAGAAAGATTTCAAGAATTCAAGACTATCAGAGTAATAGAGTCTAGATGTTATGTAAAACTTTGAATAATACTCAAACTCTGTTTCCAATCTATTTTTTTTAAATTATCTCTTTTCAAATTCATTTTCAATTGATTTCAAATTTCTCTCAAAATAATTTTTTTATCCAAGGATTTTAAACTTATGATTTTAAAATATATATTTCCTAATTTATATGTTTCTTATGTTTATATAGTTTTTATATATATATATGTTTATAATTATATTATAGTTTTTATATTACTTATATATACAGTTTTTAATCATATGTTTTAAATAATATTTTATTATGTTTTTATATTTGAAAAATAATATTTTAACAGCTAGTTTTATTTCAGGAATTTCCAAAATACATATGTTAGTTTAAATACATAAAAAAATGTTTTAAATCTAAAGAAAAAAAGTCGACATACACATATATACATGTTAATATTTAAAAGTAACATTCTATTTAAATTTAAAAGTTGTGCCTTTTCATTTAAATTTAATAGTCATCATCTTCTTCATCCTTTAACCTACCACCATTATTACTCTTAAAATTCCAAGTTTATGCACTTATACTCCACCGATTTCAAGAAAAATTATATCATTCTTCTTATATTTTCATTCTCTATCAAATACTCTCTGTTTGGAAGTGCTGCTCAAGATTTCTAGGGCAATTGTAATAAAAAAGAATGCAGATGTGTTCCTTGTAGCCCTGAAATCAAGGAAAGGCGAGGGTGTGTTCCTTATATCCCGCAAATCAAGAAAAGGGAAGGGTGTTAACCTTGTAGCCCATGGAATCAAGGGTGTTGTAATTAGACAGTGATATTAATAAAACTCTACACAATCCAGCGTTGTGCGGGACTGGACGTAGGAGCAATCCGAACTAGTATAAAATTCGGTGTGTTCTTTCCCTTTCTACACTTTACTTTTTCTATATTGGCATCTGTGATCATTTCTGTTATAATATTCATTCTTTTGATTCATATAGTAGTTTGAGTAATTGATAATTGGTTATAAAACACTACTCACCCCCCCCCCCCTTTAGTGTTTGTTTTGCCGTAAGATCCTTGATCTTCATCCCTAACAATTGGTATTAGAGCATGGTTTTCAAAGTTATCATAATCTGATATTTTTGAAAAATTTAAATGACTGTTTTTTAACATTATTTTCATATGGATATGTCACAGAATCATCATGATGTTATTATTTAAAATTACAAAGGGGATTGTTAAAGGGACTCCATTTTTTTGTTAAGGGGAGAACATTTTTAAGGGACTCCACTTTAAAATAAATTTGTTAAGGGAGGGTTTGGTTTTTTTTTATTTTCAAAATAAGCATGGACTTAATTGTCCCTCGTAACAACGACATCTTCTTCCCCTTCATTGTCGTTCTCTTCTATTTTATCGAAACATACCTTGTTATTTATTAAAAAAAAACAAAACCAAATCCCTTGTTGTGTCAAGTTTTTTTCCAGATGCTCAACTGTATGATTTATAGTGGTCTCATTAATTTTACATTATGTTTCCATGCAACATGTCACATACCCAGTTCCTACGGTCACTTTTTGTTCTATGCAGCTTCAGTTTCTGGTTTCTAAATAAAACTATGCATGTTTTTTCAATTAGCATGCACAATTTATACACGCATCATTTCATTTCCTTCTAAATCTTAGTATAAAGTCTTGTGTCAAAGCGAAGTGGGAATTTGTCAAAAAAATAATGAACTTCCTGATTCAAGTGATTTGGCAAAGCATTTGGATGCTAAATTGAAGAAACAAGATTTCATCACACCTGATTGTTGATATGGTGAATCGTGGTTTGAATGCATATCTGCTCAGATTGCTTCAGCCATCTATGTACTAAACAAAATCAAGGTCCAGTTCTGCTGTCTCATTATTGGATTTTCAAGTTTTTTTTGCATAATTTCATGTTTGGATATCAAAATGTTCTTCTGTAATATGAATGACATAAGCATATTATAACGGTAATAGAGCACCGTTGATCTCACCAAAAAAAGGCAACAAAGGGCCATATAGTTTCAGGAAGATTTCAAATTTGTTCAAACGGTGAGTGAGTAGGTAGCGTTTATTATTTCATATAGTCATTAATTAGGATTTAGGTTTTAAGGTATAAGAGGACCATATGGATAGTATTGGAATTTTTAATTATATAGTTAAGGAAGGGTTATGTCTGATGACTACTGGCCAAAAGATAATAAGATGATCGTTCATCAATCAAGAAGAAAAAGATGGATATGTAATTGACAATCTACAATGAAATGAGTACATTATCAATAAAAAACTTTTGATTTTCTTCTATAACTTGATTCAATGCTATTACTCTCTTCATCCGCTTTGCAATGCCACTGGTTTCATGCGAATTCGTCAAGAAATGGTCAAGTTATAATCAAATGAAGTTTTGGTGCACAAAAGGAAAAAGAAACCAAAACTGTCACTAGTATTTCTCGTATTTCTCCGAGATACTTTTATTATTTCATCCCAAATCTTTTTCCATATTTTAGTTCTTGTTCTCATGAATGTTTTGATGGATGGATCATCAAATTCCAATTAAAATTGAGTGAGATATGACAATTTGAAATTGGCTATCCAAAATAGAAAAACTATTACGGGATTGCTTGCATCTCTCAACTATTTGGCATTCTGCACTATGATAACATCCAAATTCATCTCCAAATATTACTTGATCATAGCCTTTTCCTTACTATTCGATTTGTCACAGGTTTCATCCAATTCCATTGAGAAATGAAGGAGATATGCCTCCCGAAAGATTGATTGTTTGTAGAAAAACGGGAAGAAGAAGAAGAAGCAAAAAAATTGTGAAGAGACATAACTTTTGAGCCTATTTATAGTAGTGACGTGTCTGTTCATTCAAAATTTTGTCGTCAAGTTGGTTAAACCATTAAATCATGAGTATCTTTCTCATACGGTATTCAAATTCAGTAAATGAATATACTATGTTGATCACAAAAACGAGTCTGTCGCAATAGAGCATATATCATCGTCAAATTATGTGAATATGTGGTTCATGACAATGGAAGGACAACAAAAGAGAGGATTTCAAAAAGAGGTATGCTTTACAATAATTTCGTAATTATCATTATATTTAGGAATATACATCTATCCACATAGTTAGGTAAAGAAATTTATCTCTTTTATAATTTCAGATATTTTGGTTCATACGTCGATACAGCATAATATTCATATCAATATACCAATCTAATTTTTCAAAATGGTATTTTCATATAAATTCAAATTTCACTACTCTTTCCTTTGATTTCAAAATCTAAAAGGACATCTTTTCAATACAAATAGGTTAGTTCAAATTCTAGTTATCAACTTTGTCTATCTAATTATTTTCTTATATCTTGTTTCAATGTGTGTGTGTATGTGTGTGTGTGTGTGTGTATGTATGTATGTATGTATGTATATGATTTTTATGTCTTAAATATGTAGTTTAAATATAAGAAGTTATTATTCTATAGTTTACTTTATATTACCAGATTTCATCAAAATAATTTTGTTATAACTATAGATTTCTTTTAAAGTTTTAAAATATAAATGGTTCTTTAGCAAATTAATATGTTTTGATTTCTAAAGTTTAAATTTAAAATTGATTTGTATCAAAAGACTGATGTATATCTCATAATAAATTAAATTTTAAGTCCTTTCTAAAAATTAGTTTTTATATATACAATTATGAATAAATGTATATAGTTTACTTCATGTGATAAAATTTTATATTCTCTTTAAAAAGATCTTCAATGTTTACTATATTATTTTTAAAGAAGTACTCTACTAAGATTATTTGACTCCACATTTCTCATAGAATTATTCTAAATATTTTACTACGTAACATGAATATATTTTTAGTTACCATTAAACTTTTATCTTTACTATTCTTTCAAAAAAAAATCAGTAGTATCATTAACCTAATTTTAAAAGGTTAATGTATATTACCTTTGTTTGGTTAATATAATTTATAATAAATTAAATAATACTTAAGATCATACTTTGAATATCTTTTACTGTGATACATATCATCATCAAATCATTATGCATAATTATTGTCATATTATCATTAAATATCTTAGTTCATATCAGTCCTCATTACTATAAATTACAATGCATGTTAAAAACATTCATATCACAAGATGCAATACATTCAATAATCATTTTTTATTGTTTTGCATATGACACACTGCATTATAAACAACATACTGCATGCGCTGCATTAAATGTTAACTTTTTAAAGTGTATTGTATGTGAAGTTTTGTATTGTTGCCTTAGTAATGTAGAGGGTTATTAATTAAATACATAACATATTTACTTTGACTTGATTGACTTGTTGATTTATTTATTGACTTGTTTGAATTGTTTGACTTAATTGATTTGTCTGATTTGTTTGACATAAATAACTTGATTGACTTGTTAGACATGGTTGAATTTCATTTGTGGTTGTAGAAATATACTTATGCATATGTAGGTATTAAATAATATAACTATACTCATCTTTTTCAGATTTCATTACTTCACTTTTATATAGTTCTTATAGTATTAGATTAAAACATGAGCTTTATAGGTTTTTAGGATAAATAGAAGTTACAAGAAATGTTTGGATTTATGTTTGAAGTGATGTTTTGTGACAACAAAACTTAAATTGGTTGATTGTTTATATTAAATTGCTTAAGTATTGAATATCTTTTATAGTGGTCATAATCAACTTATCAGAGATTATTTTCTTCCAAACCTGATATATGGAGAAGTGGATTTCTGACGAAGATTTCGTATGTCAAAGACTATCTTTAAAAGGGTTATGGACAAAGTTTCTACATAAAAATATTTTTCACGCATCAAAGAAATGGTATAAACGAACTAGGAATTTCACCGTTGTAGAAGGTTACGGGTACACCTCGTATGATTTCGTGTGGAACATCCGGCGATTCGCAAGATGACAAAATTAGATTTGGAGGCTCAACGATGATCTTTATATGAAAGAATCTTGCAAAACTATAGTTTGTGTACAAGGCAAAGAGTACCTTCGGTCACCAATAGTTTGTGACGTTCACAGTTTGTTAACAATTGGAGCTCAACTGGATTTCCATGTATGTTAGGTAGCTTAGACTATATGCATGGGATATGGAAAAACCATCCAATTCCATTGCAAGTGCAATCAAGGGTCACTACAAAAGCTATGCTTGCAGTAAAATCAATAGCTTCATTTGATTTGTACAAATGACATGCTTTTTTTGGAGCACCCAGTTCATTAAATGATATTAACGTTTTACGACAATCATAGTAATTTAATGACGTACAATGATTTATCACCACCATGAAATTATAAAATAAGAGACAAAGATCGTTCAGTGGGATATTACTTGGTAGATGGTATATATCCAAAATGGAAAATACTTGTGCAAGCATAGGCTAAATAACGCAAAAGAAGCCAAATTCACGAAATAAAAAGAGATTTGAGGAAAGATATTAAGTGAGCATTTGGAGTGCTTCAAGGTTTCTTTCGTATATTAAGGAAGGAAATACGCTACCACAGTCCTGTTGTTTTATCTGATATTATGTATTGTTATATTATTTTACATAACATGATTATGGAAGAAGAGCACGGTGGGTATGAGCTTCAACTTAGTAACTATCCAGATATTGTTGTGGAATTTAGGAAAAAAACCGTATAAGGACCCAAATACTTTTGTAGAATACTAACGAATTCAAGATATTCGAGATCCACAAGCTTATTCGAATTTAAGAGAAGAGAAAGTAGAACAGTAGGGACCATATAGGAAACATACAGTAATTTGCATGATGTTTACTATTGAGTATCGTATCTTTTATTATATAGAGAATGTTTTAAATATTTAATGGAGTTAGTTGTTGTTGGTGCTTTATTGACAATGTGGTATCTTAATGATTGCATTTGAGTAATTTCATGTATCACACGCATATGTTTTTACGTGTTATACCATTTAAGTATGTTTGATTTTAAAACGTATAATATAGTATTAAGTTGTTAATGATATACTATGTGGATAATAAACAAACAAGGACAATAATATAAAGTTAATGATACATACAACTTAAACAACAATAATCTTTAAAAAAATAACAACTAATTTAACACATTTTTATTTCCAAGATCAAATAACTATTTCGAATCAGTTATCCACTAACCTCCATGACATCTATGATATTCTTCAATTTTCTTTTTCATATACAACCTTTGCATTATATTGAGTCCATTCAAGTTACCACTTAAAAGAGCTATATCATCAGCTCTTTATTGTCAAGCTAATTCCTATCTTCCTAATTCTAACTCTTCATTCCTGTCTTTTTAATACGTATAATATGTCTTGTTGTGGAAGATGTATTTTGTATAATCCATAAATTCATAATCCAAAGTCCATGATCCATAATCCATCCAACAACCAATATATCCTAAGTCAAAATCCAAAATTTATAATCATGCAGGATCGTTCATTAATCCATATCCATTACAAATTCAAAGGTAAATATCTAAATCCAAAATCCAAGTTTTCCATAATAAAAGAGAAATCCATAGAAGTAACTGAATTGATATCCAAATATATATCCTTTTCGAGAAAATCTTGATAAGGTATAATCCATAGCTATAAAATTCGATCAAAGGATCCAGTTGCTACGACAACCCAAACCCTTGCCAAGCATAGTCTGTACTTGATGGCCGACCAGATAGCTTTGCCAAGTCCAAACAAAGTTGCCCAAACCTTCCCAAGCACAATACATACTCTGCAACCAGTAATTTATTAAAGTTAAAATCCAGTTTCCAACTGCATGCTTCATAGGCATAATCTTTACATGCGAAGTAAACTCGTTAAAGTTTAAAAGGTAAAGTAATACAAATATAAAAAGAAAACTAATGGTTCATCGCCATCTTAGAGGATGCCTAGGAACCAAATCATGATATCATACATATGTAACTGGCTTAACTATTTATATTAAAAATTTATTAAATCGAAAACAAGCTGAACGGTTGACAACCAACTAAGAGCATGTCTAAGAATTAAGTCCCAATCCCGTACATGGGTAAGCCGACTTAGTCGTTCAAAATCCAAATCTAAATCCTTGATTGATGATAATTCCATGTAATCGAGGTCTTGGCTTGCTCCCATTTCTTGCAATTGACAATCGCTCTTGTTCCATCGTCACAACCCTACTCTGAATATATCGCGCCAACTATCCAGTTCTGACGTTGTCCTCAACCATATCCCTAAAACACTAACACTTATTTGTATAATAACCATCCATATAATGAAACAAACAGTGCTTTCCTGATGTCCTTTCCCATTCAAAAAGTTTTTTTCTTGTCGGTTTCCTGAATGGAAGACAATCTTGAGTCTCTCGGTAAATCCTTTTTGAGCTTGCTTTTAAATCCGTATACGAAGAGAGTTTTAGTTCTCTTTGTTGGTTTTTTTAAGCCAAATCCATTCTCGACCTTTCATTTTTCGTTTATCCTTTTCAAAAGTGGACGATCCTCCGTCCTTAACCGTATTAATCTACAGGACTTCCTGACTTACCCTTACATCTACTTGTTTGATAAACTGTCTATCTCACGATAAAATTCACCAAGATACCTCAAGTGATCCAAAAGAAATTTTGAAGTCAGAATTATCCGAAACACCTAATACTATAGCCATCAAAACCATAGACGAAACCAGTTGATTCGCTGAAGCGACCACTACATTAATCTTTCCAGAAATTTCCGTAGAGTCACCCATGCCTTTGCTTTATAGTAGTCAAACTCATAACATTTTTGAGTCATGTGATGTGGAGCCATAAATATTCCTTAAACCTTTCGACGATCTCTATACAACTTCCAATAGAACCATTTTCTAACTTCCTAAACCATAAAATAGTTATATCTGATATAGAGAGTTGGAATCATTTAGCCATCAAATCCTCGAATTCCCTCAGCACTTCCATATATTACATGTACCTCATAAAATTGATGGTCGGACCCTTCCCTTATCATAAACTTCCGGAGTCTAAAGTCAAGTGGATTTCTATAATTACTGACATTTAGAATAAACATATCATGATTTACACTATCCAGATCTTATTTAAATAATCCTCGTCATAGAATACAACAAATAATGTCGAAAATTCTTTCATCATTATACATTCATTGCCTCAAGTTATAATCAATAGTACCCGAAGTCTAAATACCACGTATTTCTGATCCAAAGCATCCAACTCCAGCGGCCGCATTCAGATTGGTACTAACCTATGGAATGGAGTCTGTACCGAACTACGTCCTACGAATACGGCCAGTCTCTGTTTGATCCAATCCAACACTCTATGTCCGGTGAGCTTGATCTCCCGTTTCCAGTCATGAGTTCATATAGTATCCAAAGCCACTCTAGTGTGTCTTGGGGGGGTGCCCCCTGTCTTAATCGGATGGGCACCAACCCAAGGGAAGGGATCGGTACCGATCTAAAGTGTCTGTAGAGGATTTACCCTCGATTCCACTCCAGTCGTTGCTGCTCTGCTGGGTCCTATTTAAGCATCTTCTTCCTAACCTCCTTGTCTTCCAACCTGCCCAATTTGATGAAGGAAATTTGTAACAACCCTGAATTTTGGGACCAATTTAAAATTTATTTTAAGTGATTTTAAATGAGTTTTGATATTTAGAATAATCTATTTTAAATAATAATGATCACAAATTTGGTTCAAATCGAAGCTAGAATGAATAAATTAATTTTAATTATAAAAAGAGCTAGAAATAGCGCGGTAGTTTGAAAAGTCAAACTTGAACTTTGACTGACCGTATAGGACGCAAAATTTAACGGATTTTAGTGAAACCAAAAATATTAGAATCTATTTAAATATATCTTTCCAACGAATCCGAAAAATCGAAATTTCATAGCGGAAATCAAAAGTTATGGCCAATGCAATTTTTAGAAGGTCGCTAGGTAATTTGCATAGGTCAATAATGCTACTTTTTACATATAAAGGAATTTCGACTCGAAATCACTTCCATTGAGTTCGAAATGATGTTTCTGCATTGAAAAACAGTAAACACTTATATATTTCGAGTTTCGAAAATTATTTGTTTAAAAATGTATTTTTAATATAAAATATATAGCCATGGAAAATAGTGATTTTTCAAACAGTGTCCGCTTTCGACGAAACTACTTTTGTTGGAACCGGAATGTCAAATTATTGCTAGGTTTAAAATTTTAGAATTTTCCGAGCTAGTATGTGAGCGTGGCGAAAGAAACTGTGTTTGGTCAATTTCGGTCAAAATTAATTGACTGAAAAATAGCCATTTTTCAAAAATTCTCAGAATTCAACGAAATAAATTTTGTTGGATTCGTATCATCAAAACAAAGCTAAAAATGATTTTTTGGTAATTTTTAGAATTAAAATATAATTATAATTGATTTTTCAATGTAAACGGGCAAATTTTTTACTTTAAAAATTCATTAAAAATTCATACGGGCTCAGAATTGAACGAAATTAATTTTCATAGGTCCACAGCATCAAAACATAGCTAAATATATTTTTCGAGAATTTTTGAAGTTAAATTGTGACCTCGGTGAATTTTCATGTACGGTATACATTAAAATATTAATAAAATAATACAATTATTCCAAAACTCATAATAAATTTCGGAATTGGGTCCTGTAACATGTTCCATTGCGTTCAGAAGGCCTCAAAACCTTAAGAACGACAGTAAGCAGGCTTGAATCGGAGTTCGGACCAAAACGGGCTTAAGCGGGCCAATTTAATAATAATTAAATTACCCTAATATAATATTATATAAAGCAAAATCGGGTTCTCTCCTTCTTCTCCAGCCGCATTATTCCACCGCTGAACCCATTAGTGTTCAATTCTTTGAACTTCGATTTCTCCTCCATTTCTCAACGAAATTTAGCGTGTGAGTACTCATTTCGAAGCTCTTCGCGGGCTCTTCGATTCTAGATAAGGAGCATCCGTCCCCGTGCCTCGACGAAACCGCCCCGCCACCTCAAAGTGCCGCCGGTCGCAGCCTCCCCTGGGCCCCACGCCGCCGCCGCACCTCGCCACCTTCTGGCCGTGCATAGCTCTCTCGTAGCCGGTCCTTCTCCAACAAACGGCTCGTCGTTTCGTCAACTACAACTCCAGAAAATCGAATTTGAAGTTTTGAACGTTCTAAGGTAAATTCTATTTCAGTTTTCCCCACGCTTTTAAGCGTTGCTGCAGCAGTTGTTAAAGGCCTGATTTTGATTTTTCCTTTGAATTTGCATTGGAATTGTTCCAGATCCGAAACCAAGTGAATTCGAACATCAAATCTAATCGAACCTAAAGCATCTTCTCAGAACCAACAGCGGTGAGAATTTATTTTTAATTAAATTTAATTTATTTAATTATTAATTCTTTATTATTAAAGAATATTGATTGATTGATATGCTATGTAGTGATATTTGAAATACGGATCTAGGTTGTTTATGACCGTATGATGTTAGATCCGCGAATCTAAATATTAGATCTGAAACTATTGGATAATTAATATATATTATTTGTTAATGATATTGAATCATACTTCGCCGATTTGACATATGCCAAAATATAAGTGAATATTAGGCTCACATCCCTATTTTGAAACTTAATTAGGCTCACATCCGGTCATAAACTTATTGTAAATTAGGTCCCTATTTTCTGAAAAGTCATCAAAAAAATATAAAAAAAATATAAAAAAATCACGTAAATTCGTATTTAAATAAAACATGTAAACACTGAAAAATTCAGAACAAAAAACAATCAACGAAGGCGTCAAAAATCAAAAAAACCAAAAAAAAACGAAATTTCCAGTTAAATGCATAATAGTATGCACATATATCACTTTCTTGCATACATCCGTGCATATTTTTCACTACATACATCTTCGTTGATTTTTATTCATGCAAATAAATGCATACATGTGCGCAAAAATTTCAAATACTTGCATACATTTGTGCAGGTTTATTTTCAGATTTTAATCTGAAAACAGCTTACAGAAAAGTTGCATACATATATGCAATTATCAGTAATAATTGCATAAATGTATGCAACTATTTTTTTTCGATTTCCGTAGATTCCTGACATTATTTCCATATTTTAGAATTTTTTTTTTATGAACGTACGCACATTTTTAAAAAAAAAATACAAAAAGGCGGAAAAAATAAAATAGGGGGCGGGTTTAAAAATTTTCAGAACTTTGTTTTTTTTTATAAATTAGGTCCCTACTTTTTATCCTATAAAAATGTTGCACACATGTGTGCATTTTCTTGAGAAATTTGCACATTTGGATGCAAATAAAAATGAACTGAAAAATTATGTTAAATCTATCCGCTGGAAGAACTGCAATAATTGCATATATGCATGCAATAAAATCAAAAAGGTGCATAATATTATGCATTTAACTGCAGTTTTTTCTGTTTTTTTGCTGTTTTCTTCTTTCTGACATTATTTTTGTTGTTTTTTGAACTGAATTTTTTTTATAATGCGTAATATATTTTATTACTAATTTACGAATTTTTTTATTTTTTTTTAATTATTATTTTATAAGTTTTGAAAACAGGGACCTAATTTACAATAAGTTTATGACCGGGTTTTTTTTATATTTTGAAACTTAATAGGGACCTCTAAAAAACGCATCCAAAATATAAACCACCTTGAATATTATCTTGATATGAATTGTTAGATGTATACTTGTTTGGATATTTGAATGTGGTTGTTGATTGGATGATATAAATTTACATCTTATGTTGAAAAAATTATAGAATTTGCGATGATTGACATTTTTATTATGTAAACCAAAATTTTGGAATTTACGATGATTTACAATTTAGTATGTAAATCAAAATTTTAGAAATTGCGATGATATACATTTTAGTATGCAAATTAAAAGTTAAAAATTAGCGATGACATGAATTGACAGTTTATTTTGTAAATTTAATATTAGAATTGTGCGTTGACATGAATTTACATTTTTTTGTGTAAATTCAATATTAAAATTTGGCAATGACATGAATTTACATTTTATTTTGTAAATTCAATATTAAAACTTTGTGACGACACAAATTTTACATTTTGTTATGTAAATAAAGTTAGAATTGTGCGTTGACATAGAATTTACATTTTTATTTGTAAATTACAGTTAGAATTTTGCGTTGATACACAAATTTACATTTTATTATGTAAATTAAGGCTAGGATTTAGCGTTGATATAAAATTTACATTTTATCATGTAAATTAAAGTTAGAATTTGGCGATATCGTAAAGTTTACGTTTTATTTTGTAAATTTAAAGTTAGACTTTGCGATGACATTAAAATTACATTTTTGTTTTGTAAATTTAAAATTGGAATTTTGCAATGTCATGAAGATGTACATTTTATTATGTAAGTTAAAATTAGAATTTGTGATGACATGAAATTTTACATGTTATTATGTAAATAAAGTATTTTCACCGTATGCATAAATTTACATTATTTCCAATGTAAATTAAATAGTAAATTTAACCGTAGGATGTTACTAACATTTTTAACGTTAATATAACACTATGGGTTGTCATTAACATTTTTGTTAACATTTAAAAGGAATTTAACATTTTTTGTTAATGATGATAATAAGAGAATTTACATCGTATGAGAATTTAACATTTTTGTTAATGTTAAAAATTAGAATTTACATCGTATGAGAATTTAACATTTTTGTTAATGTTAAAAATTAGAATTTTCATCGTATGAGAATTTAACATTTTTGTTAATGTTATAAATAAGAAATTTCATCGTATGACAAATTTAACATTTTCGTTAATGTTAAAAATAAGAAAATACACCATGTGTTAATTAACATTATTTTTAGTGTTAATTTAAAAGAAAATTCATCGTATGTTAATTAACATTATTTTAATGTTAATATCAGAATAATTCCACCATAGGAAAATTTCACATTTTTATTAAAGTTAATATAAGGGAAATGGCACTGTATGTACATTTTACATTATTTTATAATGTAGTTATAAAAAGGATTTACACCGTAGGATATAGTTACATACTTTTAATGTATATTAAAATGAATATTTTCACCGTAGGATAAATGTACATTATTTTTACTGTTCATAAAAAGAGGGAATTTCACCGCATGATAAAAATTTACATTTCTCTTTGTAATTAAAAGGGAATTTCACCGCATGATTGGAATTACATTTGTCTTTGTAATTAAAGATGTGAACTTCACTGCATGAAAAAAAGAAGTTTCATTTTTCTATGTAAATGAAATATGAGTTTGCATTATATGTAAAGTTACATTATTTTAAATGTAAATGAAATAGAAATCTCACCCGTATGTAAAATTTGACATTATTTTAAATGTAAATATAGAGTAGAGTTTGCATGTAGATTAAAGATTACTTTTATTATAAAGAAGTAGAATGTACATGGTGAAATAAAATTTACATTTTTTTATAAGGTAAGATATATAGAAATCCATCGTATGTTAAAATTTACATGTTTATAAATGTAAAAATAAAAATAAAAAGGAATTTAACTGTAGGAAGATTTACATTTTTTTTTAATGAAATAAAAGGAATGGACTTTGCATTGTAATTAAAAAGTCAACTTTACATTGTAAAGAAAGAACGGATTTCACATTGTAATTAGAGAATGAAAATTTACATTTCCTTTAATGTAAATATACATGAGTTTCACCGTATGCCCATTTTACATTATTTTTAATGTAAAATTTTTAGTATTCACAACGTAGGATGATTTTGCATTATTTTATAATGTATATAAAAGGGGATTTACACTGTAGAAAAATAACATTATTTATAATGTCAATACAAAAGAATGACATCGTAGGATAAATTGACATTACTTATGATGTTAATAAAAAGAAATTGACCGTATGATAAGTTACATTATTTTATAATGTAATTTAAAGGAAGTACATCGCATGAAATAAAATACATTTTTTTTTATGTATTTTATGAATGAATTAAAGTCGCATGAAATAAAGTACATTTTTTTTATGTATTTTATGAATGAATTAAAGTCGCATGAAATAAAGTACATTTTTATATGTATTTTATGAATGAATTTAGGCCGCATGAAATGAAATACACTTTTATATGTATTTTATGAATGAATTTTCATCGTATGACATAAATTACATATTATTATGTAAATTATGAATGAATTTAACCCGCATGAATGAAATTTCATTTTTTTTCTATGAAATGAATATATGGATTTACTTTGTAAATAAAGATTACATTTTTATATTGTAAACAAGAAGTGGGATTCACATTGTAAATAAAATTTATATTTTTATATGTACTTAAGAACGATGAATTATAAATTACATTTTTTCATGTAAGAATGGAATTAAAAGAAGGAATTGGACGATGAAATATAATTTACATTTTACCGTAAATTAAAGAAATTAAAAGAATCAAAAAGGAAGAATTCATCATTCAAGTATGATTTGCATTTCTCTGTAAATGAAGGGATGAAAGGGTAAAGAAGGAAAATATACTTAAGAATAAAGGGTTAAACGGGTTACGTTTATATATATATTTAAATATAATTAAAATTAAACGAATCGAGCGCGGTAGTTCGCGTTTTAAAATTATATCTTTAAATGACAATACAAGAAGATCCGACCGTCGGATTTTCTTGTGACTGAAACCGCTAGGACCGTCTTGGAAAAAAATCTTTCCAACGATATATAATACGTCAAAATCCAACGGTTAGATTTTGAGATATGTGAAAATCAAAATTGATTGAAAATAGCACCAGAATCGATATTGACCTGAACCGTCGTGGATTTAAGATTTAGTTATTTTTAATTAAATAAAATAGAAAATAATCGTTATAAATTAGAAATAACGATAAGGAAGAGTTTTCAATATATATATATATATATATATATATATATATATATATATATACGAAGATTATTTGGAAAGGCCGAGTTAATCTCATTCCAAATAATCAAAACAACGATGAGAATTGAAGAAGAAGACGACTAATGAAGACCGTCAATCTTCCCCTCAGGAGGACAACGATTGAGGCCTTGAATTGATTTGCTCCCAAGTCAAGGTCATGATCGTCGTCCGAACGAACATGTTGATTGAACGGATTTGGCTTTCGTTCAGACCCAGAGCATAAGCGTAAATGGATTGCATGTCTGACGTGGTATTCCTTTACACTGTATCTATTGATCTCTGCTAAACATATATCTGTTTGGTGTCTTTCACCCTTCTCTGAGACGTACGAGCTCCGAGGTTATATGTTGGCAGGAATCAATGATATGGTATGGATTGACGATGTGGCATGCCAAGATGCATGTGATCAAGGCTTTGTTGAAAAGCAGGCCTTGTGGGATGATCAAAGCATAGCCTGTTTAGGCATAGCTTTGTGTATGACGTGACTTCACGAGCCTCACACACCGGCGGAGTCTAAAACGGGAGAAGGGAACGCAGGGAGTGCACACGTTTCTTTCTAGCTAGAGTGGTGCCAGGGACCTACCAGCGCTGACATTTATTCATTGTGGTTGTTGGATTTTTCGAGGCCTCGGATTTATGCGGTCGCCACTGGCCGTATTATAGGTCCAAAAGGACCAGGAAGCGTGTGTTCAGGAATTACTAATCCATTAAGCGTTAACGTATGGACCGGCCCTGCAGGATCCAAGGGTTGGACAGAGTACCAATCCTGGGGCATTGCTAGAGTGTCTCGAATCGGTAAGGATCTCCTCCCTAGCCTTGACTCAGATGGAAATCCAAATTCCAAATACGACCCTACGGTTTTGATTGTATTACTAGTATGGAGATATAGTAGGATGGGGTACTATGTTTCCTAGGATTGATACACTTATTTTGAAATGTTTTTATTATACACTAATAATAATATTAAACTCGTATTTGCCGTATTTAGCATGTTTAATCACCATAAGGGAAAACTCTATCCTCTGGTGTGCGTTGCATTGTGTGATGGGACTTGAGTCTTATGGTGATTCCATTTTTCTAAAAAGCATTGCGATGTTGTACGTTCTGACACATTAAATTATGCACGACAATCCATTGAGTAAACCCGTTCCGCATTAGCGGCGTGGTCTTTGGATTTGTCATATTATTATTACTAAACTAGTTATGAATTCTCATACCAGTCCCACGACTGACCCGTAGTTTGTTTCACCTTTTTGCAAACTCGGGTGCCCTCTTTCCTACACGGGCAGCCAAGTAAACAGGTTCATTCTTTGCTTGGAGTCTTGTCTTGGAGTTGCTCATTATCTTGCTTGGATTTGCTTTTGTGAAGAGGTGATGACTTGGAGCTTTGAAGACATCTACCATTTATTTCTATTGCATTTTTCTCTCTTTAATTTCAGACGTTAGACTTGTTTCATTTTGTATTGCTTATTTTGGGAGTTGGAACTTATTTCCATTTCTGCAAACTTGATGTAATAATTTGGGATTCTGTGACTGTTGGGATTCTGTGGTTTATGACATTATATTTCCGCTGCTATAATGTTATTATTCTATGGTTTTTCCTCTGCTATGTTGTATCAGTGATATGTATTGTTATATTTATGTTGTATTCCATATGATTATTCCTTACTTTCACCTAGTGGAGGTTTGGGGTTATCACAGTTGGTATCAGAGCTTTGGTTAAACTTAGCTTTGGAATATAACATATTTATAGCAAATTCGTTTACATAGAATCACAATATTCTATGGCGAACATTTCATGTGATACATAATAGCCAGTCACTTTCGTCATCTTTTCATTCATCCTTCGATCTTTTCTATCTCTTAGAATCACCATTACAGTTGTTCTGACTCTTCCCTTGATCGTACAGAACTAACTAAAAATGGGTACTCGGGCCGCTAGAACTAGTAGAGCTAGAGCAAGGAGGCAAGACGCTACTGGAACTGAGGAGCTTTATTCCCAACGACACGGTTAAGAAGTTAGAAATTAAAACATTCTACGTTCTCTAGGTTAGTTCCTACTCTTCTATTTCTCTTTTCCTTTTCGAGGACGAAAAGTTTTTAAGTGGGGGAGACTGTAACAACCCTGAATTTTGGGACCAATTTAAAATTTATTTTAAGTGATTTTAAATGAGTTTTGATATTTAGAATAATCTATTTTAAATAATAATGATCACAAATTTGGTTCAAATCGAAGTTAGAATGAATAAATTAATTTTAATTATAAAAAGAGCTAGAAATAGCGCGGTAGTTTGAAAAGTCAAACTTGAACTTTGACTGACCGTATAGGACGCAAAATTTAACGGATTTTAGTGAAACCAAAAATATTAGAATCTATTTAAATATATCTTTCCAACGAATCCGAAAAATCGAAATTTCATAGCGGAAATCAAAAGTTATGGCCAATTCAATTTTTAGAAGGTCGTTAGGTAATTTGCATAGGTCAATAATGCTACTTTTTACATATAAAGGAATTTCGACCCGAAACCACTTCCATTGAGTTCGAAATGATGTTTCTGCATTGAAAAACAGTAAACACTTATATATTTCGAGTTTCGAAAATTATTTGTTTAAAAATGTATTTTTAATATAAAATATATAGCCATGGAAAATAGTGATTTTTCAAACAGTGTCCGCTTTCGACGAAACTACTTTTGTTGGAACCGGAATGTCAAATTATTGCTAGGTTTAAAATTTTAGAATTTTCCGAGCTAGTATGTGAGCGTGGCGAAAGAAACTGTATTTGGTCAATTTCGGTCAAAATTAATGGACTGAAAAATAGCCATTTTAAAAAATTCTCAGAATTCAACAAAATAAATTTTGTTGGATTCGTATCATCAAAACAAAGCTAAAAATGATTTTTTTGGTAATTTTTAGAATTAAAATATAATTATAATTGATTTTTCAATGTAAACGGGCAAATTTTTGACTTTAAAAATTCATTAAAAATTCATACGGGCTCAGAATTGAACGAAATTAATTTTCATAGGTCCACAGCATCAAAACATAGCTAAATATATTTTTCGAGAATTTTTGAAGTTAAATTGTGACCTCGGTGAATTTTCATGTACGGTATACATTAAAATATTAATAAAATAATACAATTATTCCAAAACTCATAATAAATTTCGGAATTGGGTCCTGTAACATGTTCCATTGCGTTCAGAAGGCCTCAAAACCTTAAGAACGACAGTAAGCAGGCTTGAATCGGAGTTCGGACCAAAACGGGCTTAAGCGGGCCAATTTAATAATAATTAAATTACCCTAATATAATATTATATAAAGCAAAATCGGGTTCTCTCCTTCTTCTCCAGCCGCATTATTCCACCGCTGAACCCATTAGTGTTCAATTCTTTGAACTTCGATTTCTCCTCCATTTCTCAACGAAATTTAGCGTGTGAGTACTCATTTCGAAGCTCTTCGCGAGCTCTTCGATTCTAGATAAGGAGCATCCGTCCCCGTGCCTCGACGAAACCGCCCCGCCACCTCAAAGTGCCGCCGGTTGCAGCCTCCCCTGGGCCCCACGCCGCCGCCGCACCTCGCCACCTTCTGGCCGTGCATAGCTCTCTCGTAGCCGGTCCTTCTCCAACAAACGGCTCGTCGTTTCGTCAACTACAACTCCAGAAAATCGAATTTGAAGTTTTGAACGTTCTAAGGTAAATTCTATTTCAGTTTTCCCCACACTTTTAAGCGTTGCTGCAGCAGTTGTTAAAGGCCTGATTTTGATTTTTCCTTTGAATTTGCATTGGAATTGTTCCAGATCCGAAACCAAGTGAATTCGAACATCAAATCTAATCGAATCTGAAGCATCTTCTCAGAACCAACAGCGGTGAGAATTTATTTTTAATTAAATTTAATTTATTTAATTATTAATTCTTTATTATTAAAGAATATTGATTGATTGATATGCTATGTAGTGATATTTGAAATACGGATCTAGGTTGTTTATGACCGTATGATGTTAGATCCGCGAATCTAAATATTAAATCTGAAACTATTGTATAATTAATATATATTATTTGTTAATGATATTGAATCATACTTCGCCGATTTGACATATGCCAAAATATAAACCACCTTGAATATTATCTTGATATGAATTGTTAGATGTATACTTGTTTGGATATTTGAATGTGGTTGTTGATTGGATGATATAAATTTACATCTTATGTTGAAAAAAAAATAGAATTTGCGATGATTGACATTTTTATTATGTAAACCAAAATTTTGGAATTTACGATGATTTACAATTTAGTATGTAAATCAAAATTTTAGAAATTGCGATGATATACATTTTAGTATGCAAATTAAAAGTTAAAAATTAGCGATGACATGAATTGACAGTTTATTTTGTAAATTTAATATTAGAATTGTGCGTTGACATGAATTTACATTTTTTTGTGTAAATTCAATATTAAAATTTGGCAATGACATGAATTTACATTTTATTTTGTAAATTCAATATTAAAACTTTGTGACGACACAAATTTTACATTTTATTATGTAAATAAAGTTAGAATTGTGCGTTGACATAGAATTTACATTTTTATTTGTAAATTATAGTTAGAATTTTGCGTTGATACACAAATTTACATTTTATTATGTAAATTAAGGCTAGGATTTAGCGTTGATATAAAATTTACATTTTATCATGTAAATTAAAGTTAGAATTTGGCGATATCGTAAAGTTTACGTTTTATTTTGTAAATTTAAAGTTAGACTTTGCGATGACATTAAAATTACATTTTTGTTTTGTAAATTTAAAATTGGAATTTTGCAATGTCATGAAGATGTACATTTTATTATGTAAGTTAAAATTAGAATTTGTGATGACATGAAATTTTACATGTTATTATGTAAATAAAGTATTTTCACCGTATGCATAAATTTACATTATTTCCAATGTAAATTAAATAGTAAATTTAACCGTAGGATGTTACTAACATTTTTAACGTTAATATAACACTATGGGTTGTCATTAACATTTTTGTTAACATTTAAAAGGAATTTAACATTTTTTGTTAATGATGATAATAAGAGAATTTACATCGTATGAGAATTTAACATTTTTGTTAATGTTAAAAATTAGAATTTACATCGTATGAAAATTTAACATTTTTGTTAATGTTAAAAATTAGAATTTTCATCGTATGAGAATTTAACATTTTTGTTAATGTTATAAATAAGAAATTTCATCGTATGACAAATTTAACATTTTCGTTAATGTTAAAAATAAGAAAATACACCGTGTGTTAATTAACATTATTTTTAGTGTTAATTTAAAAGAAAATTCATCGTATGTTAATTAACATTATTTTAATGTTAATATCAGAATAATTCCACCATAGGAAAATTTCACATTTTTATTAAAGTTAATATAAGGGAAATGGCACTGTATGTACATTTTACATTATTTTATAATGTAATTATAAAAAGGATTTACACCGTAGGATATAGTTACATACTTTTAATGTATATTAAAATGAATATTTTCACCGTAGGATAAATGTACATTATTTTTACTGTTCATAAAAAGAGGGAATTTCACCGCATGATAAAAAATTACATTTCTCTTTGTAATTAAAAGGGAATTTCACCGCATGATTGGAATTACATTTGTCTTTGTAATTAAAGATGTGAACTTCACTGCATGAAAAAAAGAAGTTTCATTTTTCTATGTAAATGAAATATGAGTTTGCATTATATGTAAAGTTACATTATTTTAAATGTAAATGAAATAGAAATCTCACCCGTATGTAAAATTTGACATTATTTTAAATGTAAATATAGAGTAGAGTTTGCATGTAGATTAAAGATTACTTTTATTATAAAGAAGTAGAATGTACATGGTGAAATAAAATTTACATTTTTTTTATAAGGTAAGATATATAGAAATCCATCGTATGTTAAAATTTACATGTTTATAAATGTAAAAAAAAAAAGAATTTAACTGTAGGAAGATTTTCATTTTTTTTATGAAATAAAAGGAATGGACTTTGCATTGTAATTAAAAAGTCAACTTTACATTGTAAAGAAAGAACGGATTTCACATTGTAATTAGAGAATGAAAATTTACATTTCCTTTAATGTAAATATACATGAATTTCACCGTATGCCCATTTTACATTATTTTTAATGTAAAATTTTTAGTATTCACAACGTAGGATGATTTTGCATTATTTTATAATGTATATAAAAGGGGATTTACACTGTAGAAAAATAACATTATTTATAATGTCAATACAAAAGAATGACATCGTAGGATAAATTGACATTACTTATGATGTTAATAAAAAGAAATTGACCGTAGGATAAGTTACATTATTTTATAATGTAATTTAAAGGAAGTACATCGCATGAAATAAAATACATTTTTTTTTATGTATTTTATGAATGAATTAAAGTCGCATGAAATAAAGTTGTGACGGCCCGCTCCGTACCAACCGGCATTTCCTCCGAAAGCGCGCTGTATACATGTCCAGTTAGCACGGAACGGTCGCCAAAGAAAGGAAAGAAGGGAATGAACTAATCAAGGAACCTGTAGAATGTCTCACAGCGCATGGGGTAAAATATAATAATAATATACTTGACATAAAACAGGTAAGACAGTGCATAAGCTGATAACTAAAATCAACACCAATCATCAGAGCAGCGGAAATCCAAATACAGCTTATTACAATTTTCCAAATTTACTGTCTCTAAAACAAAAGAAAGCTAAAGTAGAAGATGCACCGCCAATGCCCAAGCAGCGATCTTCAACAACACAGGGAGAATATTATGAATATATTTTACGTGGAAGCCTCCTGCTCGTCTCCGGATCATCTACCCGTGCACCACCAGCTAACCTGTCTCTAGTCTGCTCGTGTGAGCACCCAGAGTAATAAGAGGAGACATAAAACTCTGGGTCAGACATAAAGCCTGGTATGAGCGATAAGCATCTAAACAGAATAATAACAGGTACACTAAACCATACCTGAACCTGGACCTGCAACCAAAGAGTTAGTACCACATACCGTACAATACTCCAAGGCGCCATAATGAATAGTGTAAGAATACGGGGGTGGGGTGTGCATGTCACAATGATAGCGAACAAATCATCCATAGCAACCATCCTCACATCTCTCGCTCAGTGCGTAAAGCGTACGACATCTACCACTTTGGAACACTAGACAAACTGAGGTAACGACGAATCCCGTCTTGTAGAAACCCTGCTATGACCAAGCTAAACATACGGAGTCATGACCAAACATTTCAATGACCCACTTCATTGGTTGTAGCCCTTGGTCCTACCTATGCCATAATAGCCCTGAATCCGCCTTCTTACCTCCTACAATAGTGGTCCAAAGCTATAGACGTCGATAACCCCTTGGCACGCGTCCCGCAGCAAAGCCCAACTCATGAAGTGAACTCATTGGTTCCCATCTGGATCCTGAGCTCTAACTTCAAACTTGGACTACCTTTGCATCTCGGGTTTTAGTCTTCTCGTATCCAAGCTCCTTGCCTTCCTCACGGTCGTGGTGTGCGGATCGTGGTCTTCCTCACAGTCGCGGTGTGCGGATCGTGGTCTTCCTCACACTCCAGGTGTGCGGATCGTGCTTCATCTCCACGCTCCGGGTGTGCGGATCGCTATACTTCGTCACGCTCCAGGTGTGCGGATCGCTATACTTCGTCACGCTCCAGGTGTGCGGATCGCTATACTTCGTCACGCTCCAGGTGTGCGGTTCGCTATACTTCGTCACTTTCCAGGTGTGCGGTTCGTGGTCATACCCCACGATCCGAGTGTGGGATCGTGGTCATACCCCACGGTCCGAGTGTGGGATCGTGGTCATACCCCACGGTCCGAGTGTGGGGTCGTGGTCATACCCCACGGTCCGAGTGTGGGGGCGATCCGATCTGGTCCAAATTCCTGCAACTCTTCCAGCAAGCTATTTACGCCATACGACGACGTTTTTGACCAATCTAACTTTTCTAATCAATCATAAATCATTCCAAACAGTCATAGCAACATATAAAATCGACCATAAACACCAAAACAGCAATATAACATGTAAAAATGGATCAAACGTACCCAAAACCCATGTTTTCCCCTTAAGCATGTTTAAGCAAATCTAATGGTACGATTAGCAGAACTTAACCAAATCATCATAAACTTCTAACAGAGGTCTAAAATAACATTTTAGAATTTTAGAATATTTTTCCAGAATTTTATAGTGTAAGAATTTACTAATTATCACTAATCACCCTGATTAACTGTAATTAGTGTCAAAACAATGCTAATCACTCACCTTGGCCACAAACAAAATTCTCAGAACTGAAACTCCTCTGATTTGGGCGAATACTGATGTCCAACAGCAGCTCTAACCTTGCTTTGGTGCTTTTTCTTCTTAATTTGATGCCTCTAAGCCTTAATCCTTGATTAGGAAGTGATTTTGGGTGTTTTGAGAGAGATTTAGAGAGTGTAGGCCATGGCTAGGTTAAGAGGAATGAAAGTGGCGGCTGGAAAATGTCTAAAGAAATGTTTTCTAACCCTAATCAGCCCCTATATACCCCTAATCCCGAAATTCCCGTTGGGCCTAGCTGTTAATCACCCGGTTAAGCCCAATTAAGCTGTTTTTTCACCATCTGAAACTTGTTTCAGCCATATCTCCCAAACGGTAAGTCCGTTTGGCTAATGTGACCACTCTACGGAAAGAGAAACCATCATCCGAAGCCAATGGAAGTGGTTTCAGGTCAAAATTCATTTCCAGTCAAAAGTTATGGCCAAAACAGTGCCAACTAGGGGTAAAATGGTCATTTAAAAATCGGGAAAAATCATGAACATGGGAAATGACCCCAATAGTCGTCTCCCAAAGTTACATGACCATACGACTTCGTATGTGAAAGAAATAAATATCCTACGATCCTATGATGCGTAGAATACGAGTCGTTACACTCTTCCCCCCTTAAGAAATTTCGTTCCCGAAATTCCTTAACCCAAAACATACAAAAGATCCCGCATGCCTAACAACCACATACAACAATCAAACATGCAAAACAAGCAAACAAGCATATCCTAGCATGCGGAAAACTAAATCGAAGTCAAAATCTTACCAGGCAAAGAGTTCTGGGTGTGACTTCCTAATGTTCTCCTCTGTTTCCCAAGTACAATCATTCTCGTCCTCGCTCCACTGTACCTTGACTAGCTTCACCGCCTTCCTTCGAAGTTGCTTCATGTCGTGTGCGACAATACGGGCCGGCTTGCGGTTCCCAACCGCCTCGGGTTCTACTTCGAAGTCCTCTAACTGATCAGGTGAAATAGTCATATCTGAGTCGTGAACGAACTTCCTTAGTTGGGAAACATGAAATACGTTGTGAACTCCAGCCATTTTCTCTGGTAAGTCAATTCTATATGCCAAATTCCCGACTAGTTCAAGAATAGGGAATGGGCCAACAAACCTTGGTGCCAACTTGCCCCTCCTGCCAAATCGTATTACGCTCTTCAACGGAGAAATCTTGACAAACACCAAGTCACCAACGGAGAATTTTAAGTCTCTTCTCCTTTTATCAGCATAACTCTTCTGCCTATCTTGGGCAGCCTTCATTCGTTGTTGAATGATCTTGATCTTATCTGAAGTTTCCCTCACCACATCTGGTCCAAGCATAAACTTCTCGCCAGTCTCTATCCAACATGATGGTGAGTTGCATGGTCTTCCATACAAAGCTTCAAATGGAGCCATACCGATACTGGATTGGTAGCTATTATTATATGCAAACTCTACTAGATGCAAATGGTCATCCCATGATCCACCAAAATCCAATATACATGCTCTCAAGAGATCTTCCAAAATACGATTCACCCTCTCTGTCTGACCGTCGGTCTGAGGATGATATGCGGTACTGAGATGTAACTCTGACCCTAGAGCCTCTTGTAAGCTCTTCCAAAACCCACTGGTGAACAACGGGTCTCGGTCGCTCACAATGCTTTTGGGTACTCCATGAAATCTCACTACCCACTTCATATACAATTCTGCCAACTTGGCTGCCGTTCTGGTCGATTTAAAGGGTATAAATCTTGCACTTTTAGTCAGTCGGTCCACAACTACCCAAATGCTATCATGTCCCGATCTAGTCCTTGGCAAACCATCAATGAAATCCATCGAGACTTGCTCCCATTTCCATTCGGGAATTTCTAATGGTTGCAGTAATCCACTAGGCTTCTTTTGCTCGGCTTTAACTAGCTGGCAATTCATGCACTTGGATATAAATTTCCCAACGTCTCTTTTCATCCCTTCCCAGTAGTAAGTCTGCTTCATATCTCGATACATCTTATTACCACCGGGATGTATAGTCAGTTTTGAGTGATGACATTCTCTAAGCACTTCATCCCTCAATCCATTGACATTGGGTACAACAAGCTTTCCATTCTTTCTAAGCCATCCATCTCGATCAAGCCCGTACTTGTTCACCTCCTCATCGACACACATCTCTAACTTGGAGATGATTTCCAACAGGTTAGGATCGTCCCTCTGACTAGAGCCGATCCGCTCAATTAAAGTGGGTCTGATCGTCAAACTTGCTAACATTTCTGGATCCAATTCGCACTTTGGTCTGAAATCAAACCCCGCGATATACTCCAGTTGCTTCCATTCAAGGAACATAGCCCCTAAGCTGGCATGTCTTCTACTCAATGCATCAGCCACCGCATTGCCCTTTCCCGGTGTGTATGCGATGTCAAAATCATAGGAAGCTAAGAACTCTAACCATCTCTGCTGACGGAGATTCAGATCTTTCTGAGAGAAGAGATACTTTAACGACTTATGGTCTGTAAACAGCTCAAATCTTTCTCCCAAGAGATAGTGTCTCCACATCTTTAACGCGAACACGATCGCTGCCAATTCTAAATCATGGGTAGGGTATCTTCTCTCGTGCGGTTTCAATTGCCGACTTGCGTAAGCTACAACCCTACCGCCTTACATCAATACAGCACCCAGTCCGGTACCACAGGCATCCGTGTATACCGTCATCTCTTCATCCCCCTTAGGAATGACTAACACTGGTGCGCTTGTCAACTTGTCCTTTAGACTTTTGAATGCATTCTCGCACCTTTCATCCCAGACAAAAGCTTGATTCTTCTTGGTCAACTGGGTCAATGGTGCTGCTATCTTGGAGAACCCTTGGATAAACTTACGATAATATCCGGCTAATCCCAAGAAACTTCTTACATCTGTTGCGTTCTTGGGCGTAGGCCAATCTTGTACCGTAGCCACCTTCGCCGGGTCCACGGCAATACTATTCTCTGATACAACATGGCCCAAGAACCTCACTTCTCTCTTCCAGAAGTGACACTTAGAAAACTTGGCTTTCAATTGGTGTTTTCTCAACACCTCCATCGCTACTCTTAAATGTTCTTTGTGTTCTTCCTCTGTCCTCGAATAGACCAAAATATCATCAACGAACACAAGGACAGACTTATTCAACTGATCTCTGAATACCCTATTCATAAGATCCACAAAATATGCCGGGGCATTAGTCAGCCCAAATGGCATAACCAACCACTCATAAAATCCAGACGGCGTTCGAAATGCCGTTTAGCTATACTCTCAGCTTCCACTCTAAGCTGATGAAAACCTGTCGCGAGATCCAACTGAGAAAATATTCTCGCGCCACTCAACTGATCGAACAAATCATCTATCCGCGGTAGAGGATACTTGTTCTTCCTCGTCACTTTATTCAACTCGCGGTAGTCTACACACAAACGAAGGGAACCATCCGCCTTGGTAGCAAACACAACTGGTGCTCCCCATTCAGTTACACTCCTTCTGATAAATCCCTTCTTCAAAAGATCGCTGACTTGCACCTCGAGCTCTCGCTGCTCCCTTGGTGCCATACGACGAAGTGGCATCACTATAGGCCTGGCATCCTTTACCAAATCAATACGAAACTCAATCTCTCGGTGTGGTGGAAGTCCGGTCACTTCTTCGAAAACATCCGGATACTGGCCAACCACGGGCAAACCTGACAACTCACTATGCGGAATGTCGAGGGAGTTTAGAAAACTAGCCAATACCCCCTTACTGGGTAGACCACCAAACACTATCCTCCGCCCATCATCCGCTCTAGCTGTCACCAACAAGCCCTCACAGTCTACCACCACCCCGTATCTTTGGAGCCAATCTACTCCCAAAATAATGCCAAACCCAGTAAAGCCCAAAACAAAGCAATCACAAACAAACATGCATCCATGACTCGATAAGACCACATTACGACAAATCATGCTAAGGCTAGTCGAACCACCAATCGGGTTCGTCACTACTAAAGGTCTATCGACAATCTCGGGCTCCAATCCCAACCTATCTACCAGGTCACTAGATATGAAAGAACTGGAAGCTCCGGTATCAAACAAAACTCTAACAGGAACATCATAAACAGAAAGCATACCTTGAATGACGACATTCTTTCCCTTTTCCGCCGCAGTTGGGGCATTCGACGAAGAAGGAATAGCATTAAGAGCGTATGCTTTCACCATTTGCTTTTCCTTAGGGGGTTGTGGACACTTGTCCTTGTGATGTCCCATTTGGCCACAGTTGAAGCACTTCCTATCTGCTGGCTTGGCCCGACAATTACTAGCATAATGGCCCTTCTTACCACAGCTGAAGCACTCAACATCTTGCTTATTCTTTTTCTTCTGGCCATCCTTAGCTTGGTTCTGCTTTCTCTTATTCTGGGAACCACCTTTGCCTCCACCACTTGCTTGTGGCTTTGGCTCATCTGCGGATGCAACCTCAGTCTTCGGCTTAGGGTAGAGACTTTCTGACCTTAACGCTTTCCCCACAATCGATTCAAACGTCTCATCGATGTGGTTAATAAGTTTTTCCCCCAAAAACTGATCCAAACCAGTTATGAATTTCTCATTCTTCTTCTCGGCAGTATCAATAAGAGATAACCCATATTTTGACAAAGTGTCAAATTCAGCAATATACTCCGAGACAGCTCTGCCATTCTGCTTGAGCTCCAAGAATTTCTTGAACAGCACTGACTTCTGAGCAGCCCGAATGAACTTCTCACTAAAGCGAGCCTTAAACTGCTCCCAAGTAATCTGATCTTCGGGAGTAGCTGCCTTTATAGCATTCCACCAATTCATTGCCCGCCCTTGCAGCTGACGGGACGCTAGCTTTCTCTTCATCGCATCCTCGATACCCAAATCCTCGAAGATACGTTCGCAGCTATCCAACCAATCTTGAACATCCGTAGCCGACTCCGTTCCGTGGAACGGCTTCCCACCAAGGCTAGTATAATCCTTATTCAGCTTGGCGAAGTCGACTCTTAGCGCCTGCACTATTGGACCACCACCATTTCCACCATTGGGAGCTGCCCTCTGTACATCTCTAAGCATCTCTCTCATGAGGTCAGTAAACATCGTCCTCATGTCAGCAGCATTCCCATTGTTGGCTCCCCTACCAGCACCTCTAGTATACCGGCTCATCGTCAATCTGAAAAAGGAAACGATTAACGACTCCATAGTGGTGCTAGTGCAGTACGACTTCATCCTAATACTACCAATAGTATATATATATAGCTTTTAAAAACCAAAGTAATCACAAATACGCTCTCTCGTATACGTATACTATCTCTCCCTGATAACTTCCCTAGGTTAACTACGCAACCTAGAGCTCTGATACCAAGTGTGACGGCCCGCTCCGTACCAACCGGCATTTCCTCCGAAAGCGCGCTGTATACATGTCCAGTTAGCACAGAACGGTCGCCAAAGAAAGGAAAGAAGGGAATGAACTAATCAAGGAACCTGTAGAATGTCTCACAGCGCATGGGGTAAAATATAATAATAATATACTTGACATAAAACAGGTGAGACAGTGCATAAGCTGATAACTAAAATCAACACCAATCATCAGAGCAGCGGAAATCCAAATACAGCTTATTACAATTTTCCAAATTTACTGTCTCTAAAACAAAAGAAAGCTAAAGTAGAAGATGCATCGCCAATGCCCAAGCAGCGATCTTCAACAACACAGGGAGAATATTATGAATATATTTTACGTGGAAGCCTCCTGCTCGTCTCCGGATCATCTACCCGTGCACCACCAGCTAACCTGTCTCTAGTCTGCTCGTGTGAGCACCCAGAGTAATAAGAGGAGACATAAAACTCTGGGTCAGACATAAAGCCTGGTATGAGCGATAAGCATCTAAACAGAATAATAACAGGTACACTAAACCATACCTGAACCTGGACCTGCAACCAAAGAGTTAGTACCACATACCGTACAATACTCCAAGGCGCCATAATGAATAGTGTAAGAATACGGGGGTGGGGTGTGCATGTCACAATGATAGCGAACAAATCATCCATAGCAACCATCCTCACATCTCTCGCTCAGTGCGTAAAGCTTACGACATCTACCACTTTGGAACACTAGACAAACTGAGGTAACGACGAATCCCGTCTTGTAGAAACCCTGCTATGACCAAGCTAAACATACGGAGTCATGACCAAACATTTCAATGACCCGCTTTATTGGTTGTAGCCCTTGGTCCTACCTATGCCATAATAGCCCTGAATCCGCCTTCGTACCTCCTACAATAGTGGTCCAAAGCTATAGACGTCGATAACCCCTTGGCACGCGTCCCGCAGCAAAGCCCAACTCATGAAGTGAACTCATTGGTTCCCATCTGGATCCTGAGCTCTAACTTCAAACTTGGACTACCTTTGCATCTCGGGTTTTAGTCTTCTCGTATCCAAGCTCCTTGCCTTCCTCACGGTCGCGGTGTGCGGATCGTGGTCTTCCTCACAGTCGCGGTGTGCGGATCGTGGTCTTCCTCACACTCCAGGTGTGCGGATCGTGCTCCATCTCCACGCTCCGGGTGTGCAGATCGCTATACTTCGTCACGCTCCAGGTGTGCGGATCGCTATACTTCGTCACGCTCCAGGTGTGCGGATCGCTATACTTCGTCATGCTCCAGGTGTGCGGATCGCTATACTTCGTCACGCTCCAGGTGTGCGGTTCGCTATACTTCGTCACGCTCCAGGTGTGCGGTTCGTGGTCATACCCCACGATCCGAGTGTGGGATCGTGGTCATACCCCACGGTCCGAGTGTGGGATCGTGGTCATACCCCACGGTCCGAGTGTGGGGGCGATCCGATCTGGTCCAAATTCCTGCAACTCTTCCAGCAAGCTATTTACGCCATACGACGACGTTTTTGACCAATCTAACTTTTCTAATCAATCATAAATCATTCCAAACAGTCATAGCAACATATAAAATCGACCATAAACACCAAAACAGCAATATAACATGTAAAAATGGATCAAACGTACCCAAAACCCATGTTTTCCCCTTAAGCATGTTTAAGCAAATCTAATGGTACGATTAGCAGAACTTAACCAAATCATCACAAACTTCTAACAGAGGTCTAAAATAACATTTTAGAATTTTAGAATATTTTTCTAGAATTTTATAGTGTAAGAATTTACTAATTATCACTAATCACCCTGATTAACTGTAATTAGTGTCAAAACAATGCTAATCACTCACCTTGGCCACAAACAAAATTCTCAGAACTGAAACTCCTCTGATTTGGGCGAATACTGATGTCCAACAGCAGCTCTAACCTTGCTTTGGTGCTTTTTCTTCTTAATTTGATGCCTCTAAGTCTTAATCCTTGATTAGGAAGTGATTTTGGGTGTTTTGAGAGAGATTTAGAGAGTGGAGGCCATGGCTAGGTTAAGAGGAATGAAAGTGGCGGCTGGAAAATGTCTAAAGAAATGTTTTCTAACCCTAATCAGCCCCTATATACCCCTAATCCCAAAATTCCCCTTGGGCCTAGCTGTTAATCACCCGTTTAAGCCCAATTAAGCTGTTTTTTCACCATCTGAAACTTGTTTCAGCCATATCTCCCAAACGGTAAGTCCGTTTGGCTAATGTGACCACTCTACGGAAAGAGAAACCATCATCCGAAGCCAATGGAAGTAGTTTCAGGTCAAAATTCATTTCCAGTCAAAAGTTATGGCCAAAACAGTGCCAACTAGGGGTAAAATGGTCATTTAAAAATCGGGAAAAATCATGAACATGGGAAATGACCCCAATAGTCGTCTCCCAAAGTTACATGACCATACGATTTCGTATGTGAAAGAAATAAATATCCTACGATCCTATGATGCGTAGAATACGGGTCGTTACAAAAGTACATTTTTTTTATGTATTTTATGAATGAATTAAAGTCGCATGAAATAAAGTACATTTTTTTATGTATTTTATGAATGAATTAAAGTCGCATGAAATAAAGTACATTTTTATATGTATTTTATGAATAAATTTAGACCGCATGAAATGAAATACACTTTTATATGTATTTTATGAATGAATTTTCATCGTATGACATAAATTACATATTATTATGTAAATTATGAATGAATTTAACCCGCATGAATGAAATTTCATTTTTTTCTATGAAATGAATGTATGGATTTACTTTGTAAATAAAGATTACATTTTTATATTGTAAACAAGAAGTGGGATTCACATTGTAAATAAAATTTATATTTTTATATGTACTTAAGAACGATGAATTATAAATTACATTTTTTCATGTAAGAATGGAATTAAAAGAAGGAATTGGACGATGAAATATAATTTACATTTTACCGTAAATTAAAGAAATTAAAAGAATCAAAAAGGAAGAATTCATCATTCAAGTATGATTTGCATTTCTCTGTAAATGAAGGGATGAAAGGGTAAAGAAGGAAAATATACTTAAGAATAAAGGGTTAAACGGGTTACGTTTATATATATATATATAAATATAATTAAAATTAAACGAATCGAGCGCGGTAGTTCGCGTTTTAAAATTATATCTTTAAATGACAATACAAGAAGATCCGACCGTCGGATTTTCTTGTGACTGAAACCTCTAGGACCGTCTTGGAAAAAATCTTTCCAACGATATATAATACGTCAAAATCCAACGGTTAGATTTTGAGATATGTGAAAATCAAAATTGATTGAAAATAGCACCAGAATCGATATTGACCTGAACCGTCGTGGATTTAAGATTTAGTTATTTTTAATTAAATAAAATAGAAAATAATCGTTATAAATTAGAAATAACGATAAGGAAGAGTTTTCAATATATATATATATATATATATATACGAAGATTATTTGGAAAGGCCGAGTTAATCTCATTCCAAATAATCAAAACGACGATGAGAATTGAAGAAGAAGACGACTAATGAAGACCGTCAATCTTCCCCTCAGGAAGACAACGATTGAGGCTTTGAATTGATTTGCTCCCAAGTCAAGGTCATGATCGTCGTCCGAACGAACATGTTGATTGAACGGATTTGGCTTTCGTTCAGACCCAGAGCATAAGCGTAAATGGATTGCATGTCTGACGTGGTATTCCTTTACACTGTATCTATTGATCTCTGCTAAACATATATCTGTTTGGTGTCTTTCACCCTTCTCTGAGACGTACGAGCTCCGAGGTTATATGTTGGCAGGAATCAATGATATGGTATGGATTGACGATGTGACATGCCAAGATGCATGTGATCAAGGCTTTGTTGAAAAGCAGGCCTTGTGGGATGATCAAAGCATAGCCTGTTTAGGCATAGCTTTGTGTATGATGTGACTTCACGAGCCTCACACACCGACGGAGTCTAAAACGGGAGAAGGGAACGCAGGGAGTGCACACGTTTCTTTCTAGCTAGAGTGGTGCCAGGGACCTACCACCGCTGGCATTTATTCATTGTGGTTGTTGGATTTTTCGAGGCCTCGGATTTATGCGGTCGCCACTGGCCGTATTATAGGTCCAAAAGGACCGGGAAGCGTGTGTTCAGGAATTACTAATCCATTAAGCGTTAACGTATGGACCGGCCCTGCAGGATCCAAGGGTTGGACAGAGTACCAATCCTGGGGCATTGCTGGAGTGTCTCGAATCGGTAAGGATCTCCTCCCTAGCCTTGACTCAGATGGAAATCCAAATTCCAAATACGACCCTACGGTTTTGATTGTATTACTAGTATGGAGATATAGTAGGCTGGGGTACTATGTTTCCTAGGATTGATACACTTATTTTGAAATGTTTTTATTATACACTAATAATAATATTAAACTCGTATTTGCCGTATTTAGCATGTTTAATCACCATAAGGGAAAACTCTATCCTCTGGTGTGCGTTGCATTGTGTGATGGGACTTGAGTCTTATGGTGATTCCATTTTTCTAAAAAGCATTGCGATGTTGTACGTTCTGACACTTTAAATTATGCACGACAATCCATTGAGTAAACCCGTTCCGCATTAGCGGCGTGGTCTTTGGATTTGTCATATTATTATTACTAAACTAGTTATGAATTCTCATACCAGTCCCACGACTGACCCGAAGTTTGTTTCACCTTTTTGCAAACTCGGGTGCCCTCTTTCCTACACGGGCAGCCAAGTAAACAGGTTCATTCTTTGCTTGGAGTCTTGTCTTGGAGTTGCTCATTATCTTGCTTGGATTTGCTTTTGTGAAGAGGTGATGACTTGGAGCTTTGAAGACATCTACCATTTATTTCTATTGCATTTTTCTCTCTTTAATTTCAGACATTAGACTTGTTTCATTTCGTATTGCTTATTTTGGGAGTTGGAACTTATTTCCATTTCTGCAAACTTGATGTAATAATTTGGGATTCTGTGACTGTTGGGATTCTGTGGTTTATGACATTATATTTCCGCTGCTATAATGTTATTATTCTATGGTTTTTCCTCTGCTATGTTGTATCAGTGATATGTATTGTTATATTTATGTTGTATTCCATATGATTATTCCTTACTTTCACCTAGTGGAGGTTTGGGGTTATCACAGTTGGTATCAGAGCTTTGGTTAAACTTAGCTTTGGAATATAACATATTTATAGCAAATTCGTTTACATAGAATCACAATATTCTATGGCGAACATTTCATGTGATACATAATAGCCAGTCACTTTCGTCATCTTTTCATTCATCCTTCGATCTTTTCTATCTCTTAGAATCACCATTACAGTTGTTCTGACTCTTCCCTTGATCGTACAGAACTAACTAAAAATGGGTACTCGGGCCGCTAGAACTAGAAGAGCTAGAGCAAGGAGGCAAGACGCTACTGGAACCGAGGAGCTTTATTCCCAACGACACGGTTAAGAAGTTAGAAATTAAAACATTCTACGTTCTCTAGGTTAGTTCCTACTCTTCTATTTCTCTTTTCCTTTTCGAGGACGAAAAGTTTTTAAGTGGGGGAGACTGTAACAACCCTGAATTTTGGGACCAATTTAAAATTTATTTTAAGTGATTTTAAATGAGTTTTGATATTTAGAAATATCTATTTTAAATAATAATGATCACAAATTTGGTTCAAATCGAAGTTAGAATGAATAAATTAATTTTAATTATAAAAAGAGCTAGAAATAGCGCGGTAGTTTGAAAAGTCAAACTTGAACTTTGACTGACCGTATAGGACGCAAAATTTAACGGATTTTAGTGAAACCAAAAATATTAGAATCTATTTAAATATATCTTTCCAACGAATCCGAAAAATCGAAATTTCAAAGCGGAAATCAAAAGTTATGGCCAATTCAATTTTTAGAAGGTCGCTAGGTAATTTGCATAGGTCAATAATGCTACTTTTTACATATAAAGGAATTTCGACTCGAAACCACTTCTATTGAGTTCGAAATGATGTTTCTGCATTGAAAAACAGTAAACACTTATATATTTCGAGTTTCGAAAATTATTTGTTTAAAAATGTATTTTTAATATAAAATATATAGCCATGGAAAATAGTGATTTTTCAAACAGTGTCCGCTTTCGACGAAACTACTTTTGTTGGAACCGGAATGTCAAATTATTGCTAGGTTTAAAATTTTAGAATTTTCCGAGCTAGTATGTGAGCGTGGCGAAAGAAACTGTGTTTGGTCAATTTCGGTCAAAATTAATTGACTGAAAAATAGCCATTTTTCAAAAATTCTCAGAATTCAACAAAATAAATTTTGTTGGATTCGTATCATCAAAACAAAGCTAAAAATGATTTTTTGGTAATTTTTAGAATTAAAATATAATTATAATTGATTTTTCAATGTAAACGGACAAATTTTTGACTTTAAAAATTCATACGGGCTCAGAATTGAACGAAATTAATTTTCATAGGTCCACAGCATCAAAACATAGCTAAATATATTTTTCGAGAATTTTTGAAGTTAAATTGTGACCTCGGTGAATTTTCATGTACGATATACATTAAAATATTAATAAAATAATACAATTATTCCAAAACTCATAATAAATTTCGGAATTGGGTCCTGTAACATGTTCCATTGCGTTCAGAAGGCCTCAAAACCTTAAGAACGACAGTAAGCAGGCTTGAATCGGAGTTCGGACCAAAACGGGCTTAAGCGGGCCAATTTAATAATAATTAAATTACCCTAATATAATATTATATAAAGCAAAATCGGGTTCTCTCCTTCTTCTCCAGCCGCATTATTCCACCGCTGAACCCATTAGTGTTCAATTCTTTGAACTTCGATTTCTCCTCCATTTCTCAACGAAATTTAGCGTGTGAGTACTCATTTCGAAGCTCTTCGCGAGCTCTTCGATTCTAGATAAGGAGCATCCGTCCCCGTGCCTCGACGAAACCGCCCCGCCACCTCAAAGTGCCGCCGGTCGCAGCCTCCCCTGGGCCCCACGCCGCCGCCGCACCTCGCCACCTTCTGGCCGTGCATAGCTCTCTCGTAGCCGGTCCTTCTCCAACAAACGGCTCGTCGTTTCGTCAACTACAACTCCAGAAAATCGAATTTGAAGTTTTGAACGTTCTAAGGTAAATTCTATTTCAGTTTTCCCCACGCTTTTAAGCGTTGCTGCAGCAGTTGTTAAAGGCCTGATTTTGATTTTTCCTTTGAATTTGCATTGGAATTGTTCCAGATCCGAAACCAAGTGAATTCGAACATCAAATCTAATCGAACCTGAAGCATCTTCTCAGAACCAACAGCGGTGAGAATTTATTTTTAATTAAATTAAATTTATTTAATTATTAATTCTTTATTATTAAAGAATATTGATTGATTGATATGCTATGTAGTGATATTTGAAATACAGATCTAGGTTGTTTAATACCGTATGATGTTAGATCCGCGAATCTAAATATTAGATCTGAAACTATTGGCTAATTAATATATATTATTTGTTAATGATATTGAATCATACTTCGCCGATTTGACATATGCCAAAATATAAACCACCTTGAATATTATCTTGATATGAATTGTTAGATGTATACTTGTTTGGATATTTGAATGTGGTTGTTGATTGGATGATATAAATTTACATCTTATGTTGAAAAAAATATAGAATTTGCGATGATTGACATTTTTATTATGTAAACCAAAATTTTGGAATTTACGATGATTTACAATTTAGTATGTAAATCAAAATTTTAGAAATTGCGATGATATATATTTTAGTATGCAAATTAAAAGTTAAAAATTAGCGATGACATGAATTGACAGTTTATTTTGTAAATTTAATATTAGAATTGTGCGTTGACATGAATTTACATTTTTTTGTGTAAATTCAATATTAAAATTTGGCAATGACATGAATTTACATTTTATTTTGTAAATTCAATATTAAAACTTTGTGACGACACAAATTTTACATTTTATTATGTAAATAAAGTTAGAATTGTGCGTTGACATAGAATTTACATTTTTATTTGTAAATTATAGTTAGAATTTTGCGTTGATACACAAATTTACATTTTATTATGTAAATTAAGGCTAGGATTTAGCGTTGATATAAAATTTACATTTTATCATGTAAATTAAAGTTAGAATTTGGCGATATCGTAAAGTTTACGTTTTATTTTGTAAATTTAAAGTTAGACTTTGCGATGACATTAAAATTACATTTTTGTTTTGTAAATTTAAAATTGGAATTTTGCAATGTCATGAAGATGTACATTTTATTATGTAAGTTAAAATTAGAACTTGTGATGACATGAAATTTTACATGTTATTATGTAAATAAAGTATTTTCACCGTATGCATAAATTTACATTATTTCCAATGTAAATTAAATAGTAAATTTAACCGTAGGATGTTACTAACATTTTTAACGTTAATATAACACTATGGGTTGTCATTAACATTTTTGTTAACATTTAAAAGGAATTTAACATTTTTTGTTAATGATGATAATAAGAGAATTTACATCTTATGAGAATTTAACATTTTTGTTAATGTTAAAAATTAGAATTTACATCGTATGAGAATTTAACATTTTTGTTAATGTTAAAAATTAGAATTTTCATCGTATGAGAATTTAACATTTTTGTTAATGTTATAAATAAGAAATTTCATCGTATGACAAATTTAACATTTTCGTTAATGTTAAAAATAAGAAAATACACCGTGTGTTAATTAACATTATTTTTAGTGTTAATTTAAAAGAAAATTCATCGTATGTTAATTAACATTATTTTAATGTTAATATCAGAATAATTCCACCGTAGGAAAATTTCACATTTTTATTAAAGTTAATATAAGGGAAATGGCACTGTATGTACATTTTACATTATTTTATAATGTAATTATAAAAAGGATTTACACCGTAGGATATAGTTACATACTTTTAATGTATATTAAAATGAATATTTTCACCGTAGGATAAATGTACATTATTTTTACTGTTCATAAAAAGAGGGAATTTCACCGCATGATAAAAATTTACATTTCTCTTTGTAATTAAAAGGGAATTTCACCGCATGATTGGAATTACATTTGTCTTTGTAATTAAAGATGTGAACTTCACTACATGAAAAAAAGAAGTTTCATTTTTCTATGTAAATGAAATATGAGTTTGCATTATATGTAAAGTTACATTATTTTAAATGTAAATGAAATATAAATCTCACCCGTATGTAAAATTTGACATTATTTTAAATGTAAATATAGAGTAGAGTTTGCATGTAGATTAAAGATTACTTTTATTATAAAGAAGTAGAATGTACATGGTGAAATAAAATTTACATTTTTTTTATAAGGTAAGATATATAGAAATCCATCGTATGTTAAAATTTACATGTTTATAAATGTAAAAATAAAATAAAAAGGAATTTAACTGTAGGAAGATTTTTTTTTTTTTTTATGAAATAAAAGGAATGGACTTTGCATTGTAATTAAAAAGTCAACTTTACATTGTAAAGAAAGAACGGATTTCACATTGTAATTAGAGAATGAAAATTTACATTTCCTTTAATGTAAATATACATGAGTTTCACCGTATGCCCATTTTACATTATTTTTAATGTAAAATTTTTAGTATTCACAACGTAGGATGATTTTGCATTATTTTATAATGTATATAAAAGGGGATTTACACTGTAGAAAAATAACATTATTTATAATGTCAATACAAAAGAATGACATCGTAGGATAAATTGACATTACTTATGATGTTAATAAAAAGAAATTGACCGTATGATAAGTTACATTATTTTATAATGTAATTTAAAGGAAGTACATCGCATGAAATAAAATACATTTTTTTTTATGTATTTTATGAATGAATTAAAGTCGCATGAAATAAAGTACATTTTTTTTATGTATTTTATGAATGAATTAAAGTCGCATGAAATAAAGTACATTTTTATATGTATTTTATGAATGAATTTAGGCCGCATGAAATGAAATACACTTTTATATGTATTTTATGAATGAATTTTCATCGTATGACATAAATTACATATTATTATGTAAATTATGAATGAATTTAACCCGCATGAATGAAATTTCATTTTTTTTCTATGAAATGAATATATGGATTTACTTTGTAAATAAAGATTACATTTTTATATTGTAAACAAGAAGTGGGATTCACATTGTAAATAAAATTTATATTTTTATATGTACTTAAGAACGATGAATTATAAATTACATTTTTTCATGTAAGAATGGAATTAAAAGAAGGAATTGGACGATGAAATATAATTTACATTTTACCGTAAATTAAAGAAATTAAAAGAATCAAAAAGGAAGAATTCATCATTCAAGTATGATTTGCATTTCTCTGTAAATGAAGGGATGAAAGGGTAAAGAAGGAAAATATACTTAAGAATAAAGGGTTAAACGGGTTACGTTTATATGTATATATATAAATATAATTAAAATTAAACGAATCGAGCGCGGTAGTTCACGTTTTAAAATTATATCTTTAAATGACAATATAAGAAGATCCGACCGTCGGATTTTCTTGTGACTGAAACCGCTAGGACCGTCTTGGAAAAAATCTTTCCAACGATATATAATACGTCAAAATCCAACGGTTAGATTTTGAGATATGTGAAAATCAAAATTGATTGAAAATAGCACCAGAATCGATATTGACCTGAACCGTCGTGGATTTAAGATTTAGTTATTTTTAATTAAATAAAATAGAAAATAATCGTTATAAATTAGAAATAACGATAAGGAAGAGTTTTCAATATATATATATATATATATATATATATATATATATATATATATATATATATATACGAAGATTATTTGGAAAGGCCGAGTTAATCTCATTCCAAATAATCAAAACGACGATGAGAATTGAAGAAAAAGACGACTAATGAAGACCGTCAATCTTCCCCTCAGGAGGACAGCGATTGAGGCTTTGAATTGATTTGCTCCCAAGTCAAGGTCATGATCGTCGTCCGAACGAACATGTTGATTGAACGGATTTGTCTTTCGTTCAGACCCAGAGCATAAGCGTAAATGGATTGCATGTCTGACGTGGTATTCCTTTACACTGTATCTATTGATCTCTGCTAAACATATATCTGTTTGGTGTCTTTCACCCTTCTCTGAGACGTACGAGCTCCGAGATTATATTTTGGCAGGAATCAATGATATGGTATGGATTGACGATGTGGCATGCCAAGATGCATGTGATCAAGGCTTTGTTGAAAAGCAGGCCTTGTGGGATGATCAAAGCATAGCCTGTTTAGGCATAGTTTTGTGTATGACGTGACTTCACGAGCCTCACACACCGGCGGAGTCTAAATGAGACGACCCGATTTCCCGTTCTCACGGAAACAAGGTTATCTTTGGAATATATCACAGAAACATATAATGGCAGAACAGAATTAAATAAATACACCAGATAATGAACAACAAAATATACTGGATAAAGGTAATCATCAGAGTTACACAGTATACAGGATCTTACTTAGTACAAATACAGTTCAGCTATACATAAATGTCTACAGCGGAAATAAACAAAATATGTACAATAGGAGCTGAACAGCATAAAAAGAAATAAATGATAGAATCCATCTTCAGCTCCAGCTATCCAGAAAGAACCAGCTAAACCTGAATACAAGGCTGCCCGTGCGGAAAAAGGGGCACCCGAGTTTGAGAGTGAAACAAACTACGAGTCAGTCATGGGTCTGGTATGAGAAATCCACTCAACACATACATAATTGGCTAATCACAGGACCACGCCACTTTCGTGGAACGGGTTTACTCCATTGGATTGCCAGTGCTTTAAAAACAAATCTTTCTTTTAAACATCGCTATGCTTTTTATAAAAATGAAGCCGTTATAAGACTCAGTTCCCATCACACAATGCAACGCAAACCGGAGGACAGAGTTTTTACCTTATAACGGCCAAATATGCTTGATACGAATAAAACAAAGGCATTTGATATTATTGCTAGTGTTAATATGTTTTGAAAACGATTTCAAATCATAACTATCAATCATAGACGGCATTAATGCCCCATACCACTATGTCGCCATATATAGGTATACAATCGAAACCGCACGATGTCGTATTTGGAAATTGGATTTCCGTCATGAACCAAGGCAAAAGATAGTCCTTACCGAATTCGAGACTGCCTAGCCCGAGTCTCAGGCAAGCGCGCAGGCAAGCCTTGGAGCGACAGGGCCGGTCCACCGACGTGGATTATTATACCTGAGCACTACGTTTCGCCGCCCTTTGGGGCGTAAGCGAGCCAACGAATGACTCCATCGGACCCGGATCGTCCGATCTAACCGAGGCGCCTCGCAACAGCAACAACCACATAAGTCAAACTCGTCAGGGCGTGTAAAACCACTGACGCCACTTTTAGCTAGGAGGAAACGTAGGCCCTCCCTGAGGTCCTTCTCCCGTTTTAGGTTCATACCGGGGTGTGAGGCTCGCGAATTCACGTTATACACAAAGCTACGCCACACAGGCGGTGCTTTGATCATCACCACAAGACTTTGCTTTTCAACAGAAGCCCTGATCACTGCATCTTAGCATGCCACACAGAATAAATCCTATGTCAGACACACAGTCCATTTACAAGTCCGTTCTGGGTCTGAACGAAACCAGAGGCACTAAATACCTCGCAAACCCTTCGATCACCACGTACGTCTGGACGATCACCACTCATTATCCATATTTCGGGATGCCTCCCAATCAGGACCTCGGTTACCATCCAAACGAGGTGAAGATCTCCGGTCTTCGACCATCGTCTTCATCTTCGACTTTCAATCGTCGGTCAATTATTCGAAATGAGAATTAACTCGGCCTTTTCAAATAATTCACGTATATTTAGTATTTCAAATCAATTTATTTCAATGGTTAAATTATTCGACAACACCAATATTGTTCTTTAATGTAATTTTCACACCAAACACATTCAACCATCAAAAGCCACATAAATCGAGCAAATTCAGTTTATTTCCATTCCATATCGCTTATGATATTTTATAACTATTTATCGCTATTTTTATTTATTTTAAAATAGCTAATTTATTCAAAACGACGCTTCGGGCCATAAAGCGGCCGTGGCGCTGTTTTTCTTCAGATTTGATTTACACATATCTGAAAATCTAACCGTTGGATCTTCGCAAAATTTACATCATTAGAAAGGTCTTTTCAAAACGAATCCAATGGTTCCAATTTCGGGAAAATCCGACGGTCGGATCTCCCGGTACAATCGTTTGAATTTTCGATTTCAAAATACGAACTGCAGCGTCGTTATTCGATTAAATATATAATTATATTTATATATATATATATAATCGCTTCTGGCGCTGTTTTTCTCCAGATTTGAATTAAACATTCCAGACAATCCAACCGTTGGATTTTTACAAGGTTGGTGCCGTTGGAAAGATTATTCCAAGGCGAACCCGACGGTTGAGGTTTCGGGAAAATCCAATGGTCGGATTTCCCGCACTAGTCGTTTGAAATCATGGTTTCAAAATACGAACTGCACGGCTTCGTTTCGTTTTAATTTTATTTATATTTATATAGTTATATAAATATAGTTCATTCAATGATTTCCATATCGTTTTCACTTCAAAAATTTTTCTAACACCTTAAATTTTGGAAAAATTTCGCCATAACCTCCCCTGCACCGGGAGCATCGGGAAATCGCAAATAGCGTTCCCGGTCCTTCTAATCTCAAAAAGAAAAAGAAAAAGCCAAGCGGCTAGCCAACAGGCTCAAAATCATCACCCAAACAAATCAGTAAATGTGTACCTATTTGTCGGGCACAAAATTTTATTCCTCTTCTCTAGCCCCTTTGCTATAACCTGTTCAATGAATATGCATGTACATATATATACAGTTCTTATCATTTATCATTTTCTATTCGACTTCATATCTGATTTCTATTTGGTTTAAAAACACCATTCATTCTAATGTTACATAAATAGGTGCAAATCATTTCATTAGCTAATTAATGAATATTTCAACTCATATATGTTTATTTTGAACAAGTGGCTATTTTTAACACTTCACATTTCAACGATTTATGCATACAATAAAAATGTGATTTTTATTGTAAAACAATTCATTTCAAAACACTATTTTATATATAGTTCATATAGTCGATAAAAGGTGATTTTTTATTATCAAACAATTTATTTCAAAATATGAATACCATTCAACACATGAATTTCTAATCAACGAATGAATATCAATTCAACACATGAATGTTTTCTATAGTTTCTATACATAGATAAAAATGTGATTTTTATTATCAAACGATTTATTTCAAAATATGAATACCATTCAACACATGAATTTCTAAACAACGAATGAATATCAATTCAACACATGAATGTTTTCTATAGTTTTTATATATAGATAAAAATGTGATTTTTATTATCGAACCATTTATTTCAAAATATGAATACCATTCAACACATGAATTTCTAAACAACGAATGAATATCAATTCAACACATGAATGTTTTCTATACAATGAATAAATATAGTTAAAGCATATGAAAATAATTCAAACACACAAATATTATTCAAAATTTCGGCAGCATAACGGCAGGGTAGTTACACCGGGACCGTCCCTAGTACGGCTCCTCGCTCTACCTTAAAACCTCGCGGTTTTTGACAATGGGGATCATGCATCTAGTTCGCACGCAGGCGGCATGTATATATTTATTTCATTTCCACAAACTAATCCTATGTGGTTTCAACCAAATATTCCACAACCACAAATGGGTATTTTTCAACCACAATCAACCAATATCAATCACAAACAATCCCAAACAATCATTCGCTACCAATCAATTTTCACAACAATTTCAACCAATAAATATCGTCCATGGTTTGTGGACGAGGGGCGTATATATATATATAGATATATATTTGTATATAGCAATTCACTTTCATTTTCACACACATATATATAATTTTTAAATCAGAAATCTCACCAATAGCTATCCAACTTCACGACACTTCCTTAGAGAAATCTTCGCCTTTCTGTCGCTTTCGCCCGTATTCTCTACATATGTAAAAATCGAATTTTTTCGATGTTATTCAATATATAAAAATCGAATTTTTACCACGCTATTCAATATATAAAAATATGATTTTTACTTCGACTTTCAATATATAAAAATCTGATTTTTACTTTGTAAATTTCTAACCTCCTTCTATTTTTAGTTTAAAACTTTTTCCTTTTAAATTTCAAACCTTTTTCTATTTAAAGTTTAAAACTTTTTCTCTTAAACAAAATCAGGTTTTAAATGTATAGAAAAAAATCAGTTTTTAATTGCTTTTAAAATCAGTTTATAAATCTAATTAAAATCAGTTTTTATGTTCTTTTAAAAATCAGATTATGCATCTTAAAAAAACAGTTTTTATTCTTTTTACTATAAAAAAAATCAGTTTTTACCTTTTTTAAAAAAGAACAGTTTTTAATACTTAAACAAATCAGTTTTATACTTTTAAACAAATCAGTTTTATACTTAAAAAAAAACAGTTTTATACTTTAAAAAAAAAACAGTTTTAAAACCCTTATTAAAACCATTTAAATCATATTTAAAATTCAGTTTTCAATGCTTTTTAAAAATCAGAATTAAAATAAAATAAATAAATAGAACTTACAGAGAGGGGGGGGGGTTTCGCGAATCGTCGGAGGTGGCTTCGAGGGCGGCGCTAGGGTTTCGAACGGGGAGGCTTCGGGTTTCGAGAGGGGCGGCTTCGGGTTTCGAACGCGATGGAGGGAGGAGCGGGGTCTTCGTCGGCGGCTTCGATCGATGGAGGGGGGACAGGTGGAGGCGTGGGTCTTCGACGAGGCGATGGCGGTCGTGGGCGGGCGGCTGCTGCTGCTTTCTTTTTTTTTTTTTTTATGTTTACTGAAATCGGGGGGGGGGGGGGGGGCAAGAAGGAAGAAAAAGGGGAGGGAGGGAATTAAAATTATTTTATTATTTAATTATTTAATTTCGCAAAAAGGTTGACTTTTACATACGACCTCGAAACGAGGCCCACCGCCTGTCGCCCATAGCGTTTTACCCCCATTCCGAATGCAATGGGATATGTATCGCATGCTGATTTGATCGTTACAATCAGTTTCCTTTTGAATTTTCATTTAAATCACTATATTGAATTTTAAACGCACATTTCAAATTACCGGGGTCACATACTAACTAGAAAAATTCCAGAAAAATATTTTCTAGCTTCGTATTGACGATACGGTCCTAACAAAACTAGTTTCGTTGAATTCTGAGACCGTTGGAAAAATGGCCAATTTCCAGTCGATTAAAATCAACAGAAACTGGTCAAACGCGTTTTCCTTTGCCATGCCCACATATTGATTCGAAAAATTATGAAATTTGAAACCTAACAATAACTTGACACTGCGGATCTAACAAAAGTAGTTTCATCCAAATCCGAGGTCGTTTGCAAAATGTCCATTTTTAAGGGCCTGAATTCCATAGCGACTATTCAGAATTTTCAACTGGACATAGCTTTTGATTCTCGCTATCAAATTTCGATTGGTCAGATTCGTTAGAAAGATATTATCAATTAGATCCTAATGTTTTTGGTTTCACTAAAATCCGGATTGTTTTCCACCCGGTATATTCAATTGAAGTTTGAAATCGAATTATCGAACTACCGCGCCATTTTCAATTCTATATATAATTATAATTAATTATATTGGTTTTCAAATGTCGATTCAACTCAGTTTTCATCGCCATTATTTAAAATATTTATTTTAAATATTTAAAATCCATTATTTTACCCAATTTAAAAATTTTAAATTGGTTCAGATTTTCTGGGTCGTTACAATCTCCCCCACTTAAAACTTTTCGTCCCCGAAAAGGAACAAAGTCGAAAGTGGTTTGATAAATGTACAATCACACAACACAATAACCAATCCAATTGTTTTTAACCTTTTTAACTTTTCAAATATATATCTTTTATATATTCAAAAATTATATTTCTAAAACCAGACTATATATAAATATAATCACAAATACGTTATTTAAAAACATATTACTCTCGACTCGTTCTGAGGCACTTCTGACCCCATCTCTAACGAGTTGTTTTGATTCTGCTACTCATACTAGGATATTGCTGATCCTATCTGTATAGAGTTACCCATCCTAGAACACTACTGGTTCTATTTCTGACGAGTTCATTCAAATGTTATATTCCAGAACTAAGCTTAACCAAAGCTCTGATACCACGTTGAGACGACCCGATTTCCCGTTCTCACGGAAACAAGGTTATCTTTGGAATATATCACAGAAACATATAATGGCAGAATAGAATTAAATAAATACACCAGATAATGAACAACAAAATATACTGGATAAAGGTAATCATCAGAGTTACACAGTATACAGGATCTTACTTAGTACAAATACAGTTCAGCTATACATAAATGTCTACAGCGGAAATAAACAAAATATGTACAATAGGAGCTGAACAGCATAAAAAGAAATAAATGATAGAATCCATCTTCAGCTCCAGCTATCCAGAAAGAACCAGCTAAACCTGAATACAAGGCTGCCCGTGCGGAAAAAGGGGCACCCGAGTTTGAGAGTGAAACAAACTACGAGTCAGTCATGGGTCTGGTATGAGAAATCCACTCAACACATACATAATTGGCTAATCACAGGACCACGCCACTTTCGTGGAACGGGTTTACTCCATTGGATTGCCAGTGCTTTAAAAACAAATCTTTCTTTTAAACATCGCTATGCTTTTTATAAAAATGAAGCCGTTATAAGACTCAGTTCCCATCACACAATGCAACGCAAACCGGAGGACAGAGTTTTTACCTTATAACGGCCAAATATGCTTGATACGAATAAAACAAAGGCATTTGATATTATTGCTAGTGTTAATATGTTTTGAAAACGATTTCAAATCATAACTATCAATCATAGACGGCATTAATGCCCCATACCACTATGTCGCCATATATAGGTATACAATCGAAACCGCACGATGTCGTATTTGGAAATTGGATTTCCGTCATGAACCAAGGCAAAAGATAGTCCTTACCGAATTCGAGACTGCCTAGCCCGAGTCTCAGGCAAGCGCGCAGGCAAGCCTTGGAGCGACAGGGCCGGTCCACCGACGTGGATTATTATACCTGAGCACTACGTTTCGCCGCCCTTTGGGGCGTAAGCGAGCCAACGAATGACTCCATCGGACCCGGATCGTCCGATCTAACCGAGGCGCCTCGCAACAGCAACAACCACATAAGTCAAACTCGTCAGGGCGTGTAAAACCACTGACGCCACTTTTAGCTAGGAGGAAACGTAGGCCCTCCCTGAGGTCCTTCTCCCGTTTTAGGTTCATACCGGGGTGTGAGGCTCGCGAATTCACGTTATACACAAAGCTACGCCACACAGGCGGTGCTTTGATCATCACCACAAGACTTTGCTTTTCAACAGAAGTCCTGATCACTGCATCTTAGCATGCCACACAGAATAAATCCTATGTCAGACACACAGTCCATTTACAAGTCCGTTCTGGGTCTGAACGAAACCGGAGGCACTAAATACCTCGCAAACCCTTCAATCACCACGTACGTCTGGACGATCACCACTCATTATCCATATTTCGGGATGCCTCCCAATCAGGACCTCGGTTACCATCCAAACGAGGTGAAGATCTCCGGTCTTCGACCATCGTCTTCATCTTCGACTTTCAATCGTCGGTCAATTATTCGAAATGAGAATTAACTCGGCCTTTTCAAATAATTCACGTATATTTAGTATTTCAAATCAATTTATTTCAATGGTTAAATTATTCGACAACACCAATATTGTTCTTTAATGTAATTTTCACACCAAACACATTCAACCATCAAAAGCCACATAAATCGAGCAAATTCAGTTTATTTCCATTCCATATCGCTTATGATATTTTATAACTATTTATCGCTATTTTTATTTATTTTAAAATAGCTAATTTATTCAAAACGACGCTTCGGGCCATAAAGCGGCCGTGGCGCTGTTTTTCTTCAGATTTGATTTACACATATCTGAAAATCTAACCGTTGGATCTTCGCAAAATTTACATCATTAGAAAGGTCTTTTCAAAACGAATCCAACGGTTCCAATTTCGGGAAAATCCGACGGTCGGATCTCCCGGTACAATCGTTTGAATTTTCGATTTCAAAATACGAACTGCAGCGTCGTTATTCGATTAAATATATAATTATATTTATATATATATAAATATAATCGCTTCTGGCGCTGTTTTTCTCCAGATTTGAATTAAACATTCCAGACAATCCAACCGTTGGATTTTTACAAGGTTGGTGCCGTTGGAAAGATTATTCCAAGGCGAACCCGACGGTTGAGGTTTCGGGAAAATCCAATGGTCGGATTTCCCGCACTAGTCGTTTGAAATCATGGTTTCAAAATACGAACTGCACGGCTTCGTTTCATTTTAATTTTATTTATATTTATATAGTTATATAAATATAGTTCATTCAATGATTTCCATATCGTTTTCACTTCAAAAAATTTTCTAACACCTTAAATTTTGGAAAAATTTCGCCATAACCTCCCCTGCACCGGGAGCATCAGGAAATCGCAAATAGCGTTCCCGGTCCTTCTAATCTCAAAAAGAAAAAGAAAAAGCCAAGCGGCTAGCCAACAGGCTCAAAATCTTCACCCAAACAAATCAGTAAATGTGTACCTATTTGTCGGGCACAAAATTTTATTCCTCTTCTCTAGCCCCTTTGCTATAACCTGTTCAATGAATATGCATGTACATATATATACAGTTCTTATCATTTATCATTTTCTATTCGACTTCATATCTGATTTCTATTTGGTTTAAAAACGCCATTCATTCTAATGTTACATAAATAGGTGCAAATCATTTCATTAGCTAATTAATGAATATTTCAACTCATATATGTTTATTTTGAACAAGTGGCTATTTTTAACACTTCACATTTCAACGATTTATGCATACAATAAAAATGTGATTTTTATTGTAAAACAATTCATTTCAAAACACTATTTTATATATAGTTCATATAGTCGATAAAAGGTGATTTTTTATTATCAAACAATTTATTTCAAAATATGAATACCATTCAACACATGAATTTCTAATCAACGAATGAATATCAATTCAACACATGAATGTTTTCTATAGTTTCTATACATAGATAAAAATGTGATTTTTATTATCAAACGATTTATTTCAAAATATGAATACCATTCAACACATGAATTTCTAAACAACGAATGAATATCAATTCAACACATGAATGTTTTCTATAGTTTTTATATATAGATAAAAATGTGATTTTTATTATCGAACCATTTATTTCAAAATATGAATACCATTCAACACATGAATTTCTAAACAACGAATGAATATCAATTCAACACATGAATGTTTTCTATACAATGAATAAATATAGTTAAAGCATATGAAAATAATTCAAACACACAAATATTATTCAAAATTTCGGCAGCATAACGGCAGGGTAGTTACACCGGGACCGTCCCTAGTACGGCTCCTCGCTCTACCTTAAAACCTCGCGGTTTTTGACAATGGGGATCATGCATCTAGTTCGCACGCAGGCGGCATGTATATATTTATTTCATTTCCACAAACTAATCCTATGTGGTTTCAACCAAATATTCCACAACCACAAATGGGTATTTTTCAACCACAATCAACCAATATCAATCACAAACAATCCCAAACAATCATTCGCTACCAATCAATTTTCACAACAATTTCAACCAATAAATATCGTCCATGGTTTGTGGACGAGGGGCGTATATATATATATATAGATATATATTTGTATATAGCAATTCACTTTCATTTTCACACATATATATATAATTTTTAAATCAGAAATCTCACCAATAGCTATCCAACTTCACGACACTTCCTTAGAGAAATCTTCGCCTTTCTGTCGCTTTCGCCCGTATTCTCTACATATGTAAAAATCGAATTTTTTCGATGTTATTCAATATATAAAAATCGAATTTTTACCACGCTATTCAATATATAAAAATATGATTTTTACTTCGACTTTCAATATATAAAAATCTGATTTTTACTTTGTAAATTTCTAACCTCCTTCTATTTTTAGTTTAAAACTTTTTCCTTTTAAATTTCAAACCTTTTTCTATTTAAAGTTTAAAACTTTTTCTCTTAAACAAAATCAGGTTTTAAATGTATAGAAAAAAATCAGTTTTTAATTGCTTTTAAAATCAGTTTATAAATCTAATTAAAATCAGTTTTTATGTTCTTTTAAAAATCAGATTATGCATCTTAAAAAAACAGTTTTTATTCTTTTTACTATAAAAAAAATCAGTTTTTACCTTTTTTTAAAAAAGAACAGTTTTTAATACTTAAACAAATCAGTTTTATACTTTTAAACAAATCAGTTTTATACTTTAAAAAAAACAGTTTTATACTTTAAAAAAAAAACAGTTTTAAAACCCTTATTAAAATCATTTAAATCATATTTAAAATTCAGTTTTCAATGCTTTTTAAAAATCAGAATTAAAATAAAATAAATAAATAGAACTTACAGAGAGGGGGGGGGGGTTTCGCGAATCGTCGGAGGTGGCTTCGAGGGCGGCGCTAGGGTTTCGAACGGGGAGGCTTCGGGTTTCGAGAGGGGCGGCTTCGGGTTTCGAACGCGATGGAGGGAGGAGCGGGGTCTTCGTTGGCGGCTTCGATCGATGGAGGGGGGACAGGTGGAGGCGTGGGTCTTCGACGAGGCGATGGCGGTCGTGGGCGGGCGGCTGCTGCTGCTTTCTTTTTTTTTTTTTTGTTTTATGTTTACTGAAATCGGGGGGGGGGGCAAGAAGGAAGAAAAAGGGGAGGGAGGGAATTAAAATTATTTTATTATTTAATTATTTAATTTCGCAAAAAGGTTGACTTTTACATACGACCTCGAAACGAGGCCCACCGCCTGTCGCCCATAGCGTTTTACCCCCATTCCGAATGCAATGGGATATGTATCGCATGCTGATTTGATCGTTACAATCAGTTTCCTTTTGAATTTTCATTTAAATCACTATATTGAATTTTAAACGCACATTTCAAATTACCGGGGTCACATACTAACTAGAAAAATTCCAGAAAAATATTTTCTAGCTTCGTATTGACGATACGGTCCTAACAAAACTAGTTTCGTTGAATTCTGAGACCGTTGGAAAAATGGCCAATTTCCAGTCGATTAAAATCAACAGAAACTGGTCAAACGCGTTTTCCTTTGCCACGCCCACATATTGATTCAAAAAATTATGAAATTTGAAACCTAACAATAACTTGACACTGCGGATCTAACAAAAGTAGTTTCATCCAAATCCGAGGTCGTTTGCAAAATGTCCATTTTTAAGGGCCTGAATTCCATAGCGACTATTCAGAATTTTCAACTGGACATAGCTTTTGATTCTCGCTATCAAATTTCGATTGGTCAGATTCGTTAGAAAGATATTATCAATTAGATCCTAATGTTTTTGGTTTCACTAAAATCCGGATTGTTTTCCACCCGGTATATTCAATTGAAGTTTGAAATCGAATTATCGAACTACCGCGCCATTTTCAATTCTATATATAATTATAATTAATTATATTGGTTTTCAAATGTCGATTCAACTCAGTTTTCATCGCCATTATTTAAAATATTTATTTTAAATATTTAAAATCCATTATTTTAGCCAATTTAAAAATTTTAAATTGGTTCAGATTTTCTGGGTCGTTACAATCTCCCCCACTTAAAACTTTTCGTCCCCGAAAAGGAACAAAGTCGAAAGTGGTTTGATAAATGTACAATCACACAACACAATAACCAATCCAATTGTTTTTAACCTTTTTAACTTTTCAAATATATATCTTTTATATATTCAAAAATTATATTTCTAAAACCAGACTATATATAAATATAATCACAAATACGTTATTTAAAAACATATTACTCTCGACTCGTTCTGAGGCACTTCTGACCCCATCTCTAACGAGTTGTTTTGATTCTGCTACTCATACTAGGATATTGCTGATCCTATCTGTATAGAGTTACCCGTCCTAGAACACTACTGGTTCTATTTCTGACGAGTTCATTCAAATGTTATATTCCAGAACTAAGCTTAACCAAAGCTCTGATACCACGTTGAGACGACCCGATTTCCCGTTCTCACGGAAACAAGGTTATCTTTGGAATATATCACAGAAACATATAATGGCAGAACAGAATTAAATAAATACACCAGATAATGAACAACAAAATATACTGGATAAAGGTAATCATCAGAGTTACACAGTATACAGGATCTTACTTAGTACAAATACAGTTCAGCTATACATAAATGTCTACAGCGGAAATAAACAAAATATGTACAATAGGAGCTGAACAGCATAAAAAGAAATAAATGATAGAATCCATCTTCAGCTCCAGCTATCCAGAAAGAACCAGCTAAACCTGAATACAAGGTTGCCCGTGCGGAAAAAGGGGCACCCGAGTTTGAGAGTGAAACAAACTACGAGTCAGTCATGGGTCTGGTATGAGAAATCCACTCAACACATACAAAATTGGCTAATCACAGGACCACGCCACTTTCGTGGAACGGGTTTACTCCATTGGATTGCCAGTGCTTTAAAAACAAATCTTTCTTTTAAACATCGCTATGCTTTTTATAAAAATGAAGCCGTTATAAGACTCAGTTCCCATCACACAATGCAACGCAAACCGGAGGACAGAGTTTTTACCTTATAACGGCCAAATATGCTTGATACGAATAAAACAAAGGCATTTGATATTATTGCTAGTGTTAATATGTTTTGAAAACGATTTCAAATCATAACTATCAATCATAGACGGCATTAATGCCCCATACCACTATGTCGCCATATATAGGTATACAATCGAAACCGCACGATGTCGTATTTGGAAATTGGATTTCCGTCATGAACCAAGGCAAAAGATAGTCCTTACCGAATTCGAGACTGCCTAGCCCGAGTCTCAGGCAAGCGCGCAGGCAAGCCTTGGAGCGACAGGGCCGGTCCACCGACGTGGATTATTATACCTGAGCACTACGTTTCGCCGCCCTTTGGGGCGTAAGCGAGCCAACGAATGACTCCATCGGACCCGGATCGTCCGATCTAACCGAGGCGCCTCGCAACAGCAACAACCACATAAGTCAAACTCGTCAGGGCGTGTAAAACCACTGACGCCACTTTTAGCTAGGAGGAAACGTAGGCCCTCCCTGAGGTCCTTCTCCCGTTTTAGGTTCATACCGGGGTGTGAGGCTCGCGAATTCACGTTATACACAAAGCTACGCCACACAGGCGGTGCTTTGATCATCACCACAAGACTTTGCTTTTCAACAGAAGTCCTGATCACTGCATCTTAGCATGCCACACAGAATAAATCCTATGTCAGACACACAGTCCATTTACAAGTCCGTTCTGGGTCTGAACGAAACCGGAGGCACTAAATACCTCGCAAACCCTTCAATCACCACGTACGTCTGGACGATCACCACTCATTATCCATATTTCGGGATGCCTCCCAATCAGGACCTCGGTTACCATCCAAACGAGGTGAAGATCTCCGGTCTTCGACCATCGTCTTCATCTTCGACTTTCAATCGTCGGTCAATTATTCGAAATGAGAATTAACTCGGCCTTTTCAAATAATTCACGTATATTTAGTATTTCAAATCAATTTATTTCAATGGTTAAATTATTCGACAACACCAATATTGTTCTTTAATGTAATTTTCACACCAAACACATTCAACCATCAAAAGCCACATAAATCGAGCAAATTCAGTTTATTTCCATTCCATATCGCTTATGATATTTTATAACTATTTATCGCTATTTTTATTTATTTTAAAATAGCTAATTTATTCAAAACGACGCTTCGGGCCATAAAGCGGCCGTGGCGCTGTTTTTCTTCAGATTTGATTTACACATATCTGAAAATCTAACCGTTGGATCTTCGCAAAATTTACATCATTAGAAAGGTCTTTTCAAAACGAATCCAACGGTTCCAATTTCGGGAAAATCCGACGGTCGGATCTCCCGGTACAATCGTTTGAATTTTCGATTTCAAAATACGAACTGCAGCGTCGTTATTCGATTAAATATATAATTATATTTATATATATATAAATATAATCGCTTCTGGCGCTGTTTTTCTCCAGATTTGAATTAAACATTCCAGACAATCCAACCGTTGGATTTTTACAAGGTTGGTGCCGTTGGAAAGACTATTCCAAGGCGAACCCGACGGTTGAGGTTTCGGGAAAATCCAATGGTCGGATTTCCCGCACTAGTCGTTTGAAATCATGGTTTCAAAATACGAACTGCACGGCTTCGTTTCATTTTAATTTTATTTATATTTATATAAATATAGTTCATTCAATGATTTCCATATCGTTTTCACTTCAAAAAATTTTCTAACACCTTAAATTTTGGAAAAATTTCGCCATAACCTCCCCTGCACCGGGAGCATCGGGAAATCGCAAATAGCGTTCCCGGTCCTTCTAATCTCAAAAAGAAAAAGAAAAAGCCAAGCGGCTAGCCAACAGGCTCAAAATCATCACCCAAACAAATCAGTAAATGTGTACCTATTTGTCGGGCACAAAATTTTATTCCTCTTCTCTAGCCCCTTTGCTATAACCTGTTCAATGAATATGCATGTACATATATATACAGTTCTTATCATTTATCATTTTCTATTCGACTTCATATCTGATTTCTATTTGGTTTAAAAACACCATTCATTCTAATGTTACATAAATAGGTGCAAATCATTTCATTAGCTAATTAATGAATATTTCAACTCATATATGTTTATTTTGAACAAGTGGCTATTTTTAACACTTCACATTTCAACGATTTATGCATACAATAAAAATGTGATTTTTATTGTAAAACAATTCATTTCAAAACACTATTTTATATATAGTTCATATAGTCGATAAAAGGTGATTTTTTATTATCAAACAATTTATTTCAAAATATGAATACCATTCAACACATGAATTTCTAATCAACGAATGAATATCAATTCAACACATGAATGTTTTCTATAGTTTCTATACATAGATAAAAATGTGATTTTTATTATCAAACGATTTATTTCAAAATATGAATACCATTCAACACATGAATTTCTAAACAACGAATGAATATCAATTCAACACATGAATGTTTTCTATAGTTTTTATATATAGATAAAAATGTGATTTTTATTATCGAACCATTTATTTCAAAATATGAATACCATTCAACACATGAATTTCTAAACAACGAATGAATATCAATTCAACACATGAATGTTTTCTATACAATGAATAAATATAGTTAAAGCATATGAAAATAATTCAAACACACAAATATTATTCAAAATTTCGGCAGCATAACGGCAGGGTAGTTACACCGGGACCGTCCCTAGTACGGCTCCTCGCTCTACCTTAAAACCTCGCGGTTTTTAACAATGGGGATCATGCATCTAGTTCGCACGCAGGCGGCATGTATATATTTATTTCATTTCCACAAACTAATCCTATGTGGTTTCAACCAAATATTCCACAACCACAAATGGGTATTTTTCAACCACAATCAACCAATATCAATCACAAACAATCCCAAACAATCATTCGCTACCAATCAATTTTCACAACAATTTCAACCAATAAATATCGTCCATGGTTTGTGGACGAGGGGCGTATATATATATATATAGATATATATATTTATATATAGCAATTCACTTTCATTTTCACACATATATATATAATTTTTAAATCAGAAATCTCACCAATAGCTATCCAACTTCACGACACTTCCTTAGAGAAATCTTCGCCTTTCTGTCGCTTTCGCCCGTATTCTCTACATATGTAAAAATCGAATTTTTTCGATGTTATTCAATATATAAAAATCGAATTTTTACCACGCTATTCAATATATAAAAATATGATTTTTACTTCGACTTTCAATATATAAAAATCTGATTTTTACTTTGTAAATTTCTAACCTCCTTCTATTTTTAGTTTAAAACTTTTTCCTTTTAAATTTCAAACCTTTTTCTATTTAAAGTTTAAAACTTTTTCTCTTAAACAAAATCAGGTTTTAAATGTATAGAAAAAAATCAGTTTTTAATTGCTTTTAAAATCAGTTTATAAATCTAATTAAAATCAGTTTTTATGTTCTTTTAAAAATCAGATTATGCATCTTAAAAAAACAGTTTTTATTCTTTTTACTATAAAAAAAATCAGTTTTTAATACTTAAACAAATCAGTTTTATACTTTTAAACAAATCAGTTTTATACTTTTAAAAAAACAGTTTTATACTTTTAAAAAAACAGTTTTAAAACCCTTATTAAAATCATTTAAATCATATTTAAAATTCAGTTTTCAATGCTTTTTAAAAATCAGAATTAAAATAAAATAAATAAATAGAACTTACAGAGAGGGGGGGGTTTCGCGAATCGTCGGAGGTGGCTTCGAGGGCGGCGCTAGGGTTTCGAACGGGGAGGCTTCGGGTTTCGAGAGGGGCGGCTTCGGGTTTCGAACGCGATGGAGGGAGGAGCGGGGTCTTCGTCGGCGGCTTCGATCGATGGAGGGGGGACAGGTGGAGGCGTGGGTCTTCGACGAGGCGATGGCGGTCGTGGGCGGGCGGCTGCTGCTGCTTTTTTTTTTTTTTTTTATGTTTACTGAAATCGGGGGGGGGGGGGGGGGCAAGAAGGAAGAAAAAGGGGAGGGAGGGAATTAAAATTATTTTATTATTTAATTATTTAATTTCGCAAAAAGGTTGACTTTTACATACGACCTCGAAACGAGGCCCACTGCCTGTCGCCCATAGCGTTTTACCGCCATTCCGAATGCAATGGGATATGTATCGCATGCTGATTTGATCGTTACAATCAGTTTCCTTTTGAATTTTCATTTAAATCACTATATTGAATTTTAAACGCACATTTCAAATTACCGGGGTCACATACTAACTAGAAAAATTCCAGAAAAATATTTTCTAGCTTCGTATTGACGATACGGTCCTAACAAAACAAGTTTCGACGAATTCTGAGACCGTTGGAAAAATGGCCAATTTCCAGTCGATTAAAATCAACAGAAACTGGTCAAACGCGTTTTCCTTTGCCACGCCCACATATTGATTCGAAAAATTATGAAATTTGAAACCTAACAATAACTTGACACTGCGGATCTAACAAAAGTGGTTTCATCCAAATCCGAGGTCGTTTGCAAAATGTCCATTTTTAAGGGCCTGAATTCCATAGCGACTATTCAGAATTTTCAACTGGACATAGCTTTTGATTCTCGCTATCAAATTTCGATTGGTCAGATTCGTTAGAAAGATATTATCAATTAGATCCTAATGTTTTTGGTTTCACTAAAATCCGGATTGTTTTGCACCCGGTATATTCAATTGAAGTTTGAAATCGAATTATCGAACTACCGCGCCATTTTCAATTCTATATATAATTATAATTAATTATATTGGTTTTCAAATGTCGATTCAACTCAGTTTTCATCGCCATTATTTAAAATATTTATTTTAAATATTTAAAATCCATTATTTTAGCCAATTTAAAAATTTTAAATTGGTTCAGATTTTCTGGGTCGTTACACTAAAACGGGAGAAGGGAACGCAGGGAGTGCACACGTTTCTTTATAGCTAGAGTGGTGCCAGGGACCTACCAGCGCTGGCATTTATTCATTGTGGTTGTTGGATTTTTCGAGACCTCGGATTTATGCGGTCGCCACTGGCCATATTATAGGTCCAAAAGGACCGGGAAGCGTGTGTTCAGGAATTACTAATCCATTAAGCGTTAACGTATGGACCGGCCCTGCAGGATCCAAGGGTTGGACAGAGTACCAATCCTGGGGCATTGCTAGAGTGTCTCGAATTGGTAAGGATCTCCTCCCTAGCCTTGACTCAGATGGAAATTCAAATTCCAAATACGACCCTACGGTTTTGATTGTATTACTAGTTTGGAGATATAGTAGGATGGGGTACTATGTTTCCTAGGATTGATACACTTATTTTGAAATGTTTTTATTATACACTAATAATAATATTAAACTCGTATTTGCCGTATTTAGCATGTTTAATCACCATAAGGGAAAACTCTATCCTCTGGTGTGCGTTGCATTGTGTGATGGGACTTGAGTCTTATGGTGATTCCATTTTTCTAAAAAGCATTGCGATGTTGTACGTTCTGACACTTTAAATTATGCACGACAATCCATTGAGTAAACCCGTTCCGCATTAGCGGTGTGGTCTTTGGATTTGTCATATTATTATTACTAAACTAGTTATGAATTCTCATACCAGTCCCACGACTGACCCGTAGTTTGTTTCACCTTTTTGCAAACTCGGGTGCCCTCTTTCCTACACGGGCAGCCAAGTAAACAGGTTCATTCTTTGCTTGGAGTCTTGTCTTGGAGTTGCTCATTATCTTGCTTGGATTTGCTTTTGTGAAGAGGTGATGACTTGGAGCTTTGAAGACATCTACCATTTATTTCTATTGCATTTTTCTCTCTTTAATTTCAGACATTAGACTTGTTTCATTTCGTATTGCTTATTTTGGGAGTTGGAACTTATTTCCATTTCTGCAAACTTGATGTAATAATTTGGGATTCTGTGACTGTTGGGATTCTGTGGTTTATGACATTATATTTCCGCTGCTATAATGTTATTATTCTATGGTTTTTCCTCTGCTATGTTGTATCAGTGATATGTATTGTTATATTTATGTTGTATTCCATATGATTATTCCTTACTTTCACCTAGTGGAGGTTTGGGGTTATCACAAAATTAGACATGATTTCCTCTTGCCTCCGTACCAAATTCTCTTTGCGATTTAGTCTTGATTCTCATTTCTTAATCACTCAATCTATCTCCTCTCTGGTAAGATAGATAAAGGTGTTTCTCTAGAGAAAGCCTTCTAACTTCCATCTATTAAAATTCTCTCAGCCTGAGCATTCATCTTCTTCTTCTTCCTAACCATTATTAAAATTTGAAATCCAGAATTTGATCAAAGTCAGACCCCTACCTAGTGCACCAAAAATGCTATCGATTGATTTGGTCAATGACATCCTAGAGAATCCAAATTATAAAACACATAATAACCCGCAGAAATAACCAAAAGCAGTAAAAGATAAACAAATTTATAATGGTTCGGTAATGTGCATACATCCACTGTAAGTTAATCTCTTATTAAAATTGTTAGATTATAGTATAGTACTATTTTATTACAAAAATGTAAACCAGAGTTGAATAGTTGATTTGGCAGAGCTTCAATGTAGAAGAGCCCCTAAAGGACCCCTTCTCTAAATGTCATACCCTTAATTTTAAAAATTGCAATTTGGCTCGAATTGGCCGGAAATTTTGAAAATAAACCAGGATAGTGGAGTCAACCAACTCAGCAGAACGAGTGGTGGATCATCCACGATCCATGCTTTGGAATGGTGCCTGTAACAGGCCGCATTTTACATATCGGAGGATCATAGAATATTTTTATTTCATTCCCTGATGGTAGGATCATTCTCGTATTTTGATATGTTGGTTACGGGGATGTGATACATGTCCATAATTTTTACCAATTTTATTTGTGACCATTTTTCCTTGCTAGTCTTGTACAGGGAATAACTTTCGACTTGGATCAAATCATGTGCTAAGATCAGTCTCATTGGAAAGGAAATGATGTTTCCCATTCCGTAGAGTGGTTACATTAAAGATTTGGTTCAGTGTTTTGGGAGGAATCACTATTTTTGTGTTTTACAGTTTGTTGTTCAGGTTTTTAAAGCCATAATGGGCTGATTTGGAGAGGCTCATTAGGCAGCTGGGGGAAAGCTATAAATAGGGGTAAGAGACATGGAGAATAATTTACTTTCTTCATTCTCTCATTTGGGTGAGCTTCCTTGTTCAACCGACTACACCTTTCCACCATTAAAATCTAGATCTAAGTAAGAGAATCGAAGATCTACATCGTTTGAAGCTAGATCTACATCAATCGAAGAGGAAGTTCATCGAATCGAAGAGTTTAGAGAAAAATCTTCGCCTATCCGGAATTGGGATTAATCGTTTTGTGTTGTTTTGGAGAATTGGCGAGTGATATGCATCTCTCATACGGATTCAGTCAAGTATATGAGTTGTTGGAGCATAATTCTATCAATTTCAAAAGTTTTCTCTTAGATCTACATTATGGTAAGTGTAATTTCATATGAATCGTTATAGGATCTAACCTAACAACTTAAAATCCGGTAATTTCCATATAGTTTCATATGTTTCTGCAAGTTAGATCCATCGTTTTGATCATTTACCATGATTTTGGTGAATTTTACATAATTATTAATGAAATTGTCATTTCCAAATTATTAGTGATTTCATAAGATGTTTGTGGTCGAATTAGATGAATTGGATGAGTTAATTAAGTCGATATATTTGTTTGGTGAAGTTTCGGTCAAGTTTGGAGATGATTTGGATTTGTCTAGGGATGAATCGGTCAGACTGAAGGAGTATGGATCGGTTGTCGTATGGCTGGGAAAGCAAGTCAGAGCCTATGTCGGTCGGTAGGCTCAAGGCATGGATCGGTTGGTGTTTCCAAAGCATGGGTCGGTCGGTAGGTTTAATGCATGGATCGGTTGGTGTGTTCCTAGCATGGATCGGTCGGTGTGTTCCTGGCATGGGTCGGTCGGAACTAGGCAAGATGGATTGGCCTAGGTGGAGTGTAATGGGTCGTTCTGGTGGGAATGAGATGGATCGTCGGGAGTTTGAAGCAGTGATGGGTTGGTCACGGTTTCAAGCATGGGTCGGTCACAATCTCATGGTATGGTTCGGTCGTGGAGTTAGCAGCATGGGTCGGTCATGGCTTTATTCCTATGAGTAAGCATGTCCAATCCACAATGGGTCGGTATGTATTGAAGGGTGTGGCAGGGCTTTGAAATGCTACGGTTGATGGAGTAAACGCGGTGGTTTGTTTCCGTAACGAATGGATGAAACGCTATGGATTGTATTGAACATTATATTGATGTTATTTGGTTCAGTGATGTAGTGACTTTGATATATATCCAAGAGGAAATGTCTGAAGTGATGTGATGTGTTCGTTGACCGTCGTAATGCAACGAATGTGAAGATAACTCAAAGGTAGTGACTTAGTGGATAATGGGTGCTCGACAAGGTTGCTTGAGCTACGGAAGATCATTGAGTTGGATGATTAGAGATATCGAAGGCCAAGAGATTATCATTGTCATAGGTTCTGCCGGACTCGAAGAAGGGGCATAGGAGCACCCAAAAGACTGGAAGTTTGCTGGTTGGGTACCTTAGGCAGTCGTGAAGGGCCTAGTTGTCAAGGTTGGACAAACATATGAGTCATGAAGGCATATGGAGTTTTGCTAGAACCTAGGTTACCCTTAGTCCTTGACGTGGCCGTCATATGATTAACGATATTTGCGAAGCAACGACGAGCAGTGATAGCCAGGTTTTGGATGTTTGGTTGTTTGTTTGTACCATCTCACGTAGATTGTTTCAAGTCGAAGGAGGTGTTTCTTGGGTGCTTGTCTGATATTGGTTTAGGCCTCTGGGGCTTGAGCTTGATGGATATTGAGCTTGATCAGGATCGTTTATGTGAGATATAACTAGTTATTATATTGCTATTGAGTGATAATTGTTTGACATTATTGGTTACTCATGGTTGCCATGGTTGTACTGTTGTTTCTTGATTGTTGGATTGTAAAGGCTATCACTGTCAGATGTGTGGAAGGCAGGTTTGGGTTCTTCTCTAGTATTGGGTAGTGGTTGGTGAATCTACCTATTCTCATATACTTAGTTGATGAGGTTAGATAGTTGTTTTATCACTCAATAAGATTGTTGCCTGACTCAAGGTTGTATGTTTCCATCTAATTACCTTGGGATGTTCATCTGATTTTGGATGGGTAGACTAGGTGGCAGGTGGCACGTAATAGGTAATATCTTGGTGAGGATGATATTGCAGTTTGGTTGCGAGTTGGAGGCTTATGTACCAGTTTTATTACTATCTAGTATTTCAGTTTTCTGTTGTTTGTTGTTACTCTATGAGTGTTTATAGTAAGTCTTTATGTATAGACTTTAATGGTTGATCTTTCAGGATTTTTGTGAAAGTTTAAAAGTTTGCTACAAGGTGCTCCATTATTTCTACTGTTGTATATGTACAATTATATGTTATCCTTGCGTTGTGAGTTCTACGACAGGTTCTGCTTGTGTTTTATATCTAGATGATCGTCCATAGCTGCCTGGCACGTCTTTCAGTGCATTATTCCTCTTGTTAAGTGCATGAGTTATGGGCGATCATCACATTTGGTATCAGAGATCTGATTATAGATTTTTAACCAAAGTTCACGGACGTAATAACATATGAGATACATACTTATAAATTTTTGATGGATGCATACTATATATTAGTGTATATAGTATAGTAGCATTTGTACTCCATTAGTAGTTTTTCTTGAAAGTGGCTAATCATTCTAATTAGCAGATTTAGTATGAGTCGACGTACTTCAAGACATACTGCTAGGGAGGAGATTGTGCCTGGAGGGGGAAATGGCGGTATACCAGAAGACCCGGCCATGTTTGAGGCCATGATGGATGCATTCATGAGAAGGGTAGTCGCTCCAGTGGCAGCCATGGTAGGTGTGCGGGTACCTAGGGTTGTGGATTTCGCAAAGTTGTGCAAAGACTTCACATCTCTGGGAGGGAAGCAGTTTAAAGGGACTTAGCCAACTGAAGAGGTCCAGAGGTGGTTAGATACTTGCATTCGTATTTTTGGAGACTTGTGTATAGATGATGCAACTAAGAGAAAGCTTGCGTCAATGTAGCTGCAGGGAAGACCTATGGAGTGGTGGAATTTTGTTAGGCTTGAGACTCCAGAAGAAGAGATAACATGGGAGCAATTCCAAGTCAAATTTGAGACAAAGTTTATCTCTACCGTGCAGAAGTCTATCATGTTTAAGAGATTTTTCGAGCTTAAATAGAATGGTCGACCAGTGTTTGATTATGTTTCTGATTTCGAGGCCTTGTCGAAGTATACTCGTTCACATGTGGATACTCCTTACCAGAAGAACGCGAAGTTTGTCTTGGGATTGGACAAATATCTAGGAAATCGGCTTGTGGATTATCTCGATGATACTTATGAGAAAATTGTTGAGAACGCTTTAAGGCTTGAAAGTCTGTTTCCCCGGAAAGAGCCTGTTGTTGCAGCCGAGGAAGCGCAGAAGCCACAACAGGGTGGTAAAAATAGTAAGAAGAGGAAGCAGCAACTGCAGAAGGGAAAGGATGGCCAGAAAAAGCCTAAGAATGAGGTGGTTTGCTTTAACTGCCAACAAAAAGGTCATTTTGCTAATGAGTGCAAGAATCCAAAGGCTGAGAAGAAGTGCTTCAAGTGTGGAAAACCTGGGCATGAGAAGAAAGACTATCCAGAATCAGCTAAGGGAAAGTAGGTTGTGAAGGCATATGCTTTTGAAGTTGTGTTGTCTTCTTCAAGGGCTCCTACTGCAAGGAAAAGGGAAAGGGTGTCGTTTTTTAAGGTACTCTTTTGGTTAATGGTGTTTCGGTTCGAGTGTTGTTTAATACGGGTGCATCACATTCTTTCATCTATAATTAGCTTCTGTGCCGCTTGGGTTTGGAACCCGAGATTTGTGACAGACCATTGATCGTGACTAATTCAATTGGGGGTTCGTCCAGTTTGTGTATGCTTTATCGTGGTCTAGTGTTATCGAGTTATGGTTAATCTTTTGTGTGTGACTTCTTTGTGTTGAACTTCACTGGGTTTGGGATTATCTTGGGCATGGATTGGCTCAAGAGGTATGCGGCAAGAGTAAATTGTGAGAAGCTAGAGGTGAGAATCGGCGATGTGGAAGGGCGAAAGGTGTTGATTAGATGTAATCCCGAAGACGGGCTCTTCGTGAGCTATCTATATTTGCTTGAGATTCCACAGGAAGACTTGCCATCGATGCTGATTGCAAATGAGTTTGAGCATGTCTTTGACGAGGTCAAAGGTTTGCCGCCGCATCGTGAGATCGAGCGAGTTTAGAATAAATTTGGTCGAGGGTGCTAGACCAATCGTTATGCCTCTTAGGCGGATGGCACCTAAGGAATAGCGAGAGTTAGAGGTGCAAGTTCGTGACCTTTTGAGAAAAAGATTCATTCGGAGAAGTGTATCTGAATGGAGTACACCAGTAGTGTTTGCAACCAAGGATGATGGCTCATTGAAACTGTGTGTGGATTATCGTGAGCTGAACAAGGTGACCAAGAAGAATAAGTATCCGTTGCCGAGGATAGATGGTTTATTCGATCTGCTTCACGAGGCCAAAGTGTTTTCTCAGATGGATTTGGCAATGGGATTTCACCAGTTGAGAGTGGCAAAGGATAGGGTGACAAAGACTTCTTTTAGGACACCATCCGGTTTCTTCGAATGGTTGGTGATGCTATTTGGGTTGACTAACGCGCTAGCGTGTTTTGTGGATCTTATGAATAGGGTTTTCAGAGATCAGTTGAACAAGTTCGTACTTGTGTTAGTGGATGATATTATGGTTTACTCCCGGAACGGGGAAGAACATAAGACGCACTTGCGAGTTGTTTTGGAAATCTTACGGAAGCATCAGCTGAAGGTTAAGTTTTCTATATGTCACTTCTGGAAAAGTGAAGTGAGGTTCTTAGGCCATGTAGTTTCTGGAAATGGTATAGCGGTTTATCCCACTAAAGTGACAACAATCCAGAACTGGGATAGACCTAAGAGTGCGACAGACGTGAGAAGTTTTCTTGGATTGGCAAGATATTACCGACGGTTTATCAAGGATTTCTCCAAGATAGCTGCACCATTGACAGGATTAACGAAGATGAACCAAGTGTTCACATGGGATGGAAAGTGTGAGCAAGTTTTCGGAATTCTGAAGGAGAGACTGACGAGTGCTCCTGTTTTGACGATTCCAAGTGGGAATTAGGAAATGGTAGTATATACACATGTGTATGGTACTGGACTTGGAGCAGTGTTGATGCAGAAGGATAAGGTTGTGGCCTACGCAAGTGGACAACTGAAGCCGCATGAAAGGACTTATCCAACTCATGATTTGAAGTTGGCAGCAATTGTGTTTGCTCTGAAGATGTGAAGACATTACTTGTTGGGGGTTCGATTCGAGTTGTTTACGGATCACAAGTCGTTGAAGTATCTTATCTCCTAAACGGATTTGAATCTTCGGCAGCAACGATGGTTAGGGTTTCTGGCATCATATGATTTTGGTATAGCCTACATTCTTGATAAAGGTAACGCAGTTGCAGATGCGTTGAGTCAAAGACATGCATGATTGGGAGCAATGTTTTCAGACTGGAAAAGCCTCGAGTTTTTGGCAGAGTTTGATTTCAGGACAAGGTGTGAGTTGGAACCTGAAATATTGGCAAACTAGTCGATAAGACCAACTCTTATCGAAAGGATTGGAAAAACCCAAAAGCGAGATGCAAAGTTTGTCGAGTTTATCCAGAAGCTGGAACCAGAGGATAAAGAGTTCGAGGTGGATCAAGAAGGTTGGCTTCAAAAGCAAGGACGACTGGTTGTTCCAGATATAGATGGATTGAGAGATGAAGTTCTGAGGGAATGCCATCACTCGAAGTTGACAATTCATCCCAGTGGTAATAAGATGCATCAGAACATGAAGCGAGTCTACTAATGGGAAGGGATGAAAAGAGATATTAGAAAGTTCAATTCCAAGTGTATGAACTGTCAGTTGGTGAAAGCTGAACAGAAGAAGCCAAGTGGGTCGCTTCAGCCATTGGAAGTTCCTACATGGAAGTGGGAGCAGATATCGATGGATTTTATCGATGGACTATCTAGGATCAGGACAGGAAATGAAGGAATTTGGGTCATCGTGGATCGCTTGACCAAAAGTGCAAGGTTCATTCCTTAAAAATCGACTAGGACATCATCTAAGTTGGTTGAGCTTTATGTGAAATGAATAGTTTAATTGCATGGTATCCCGAAGAGCATAGTGAGCGATCGAGATTTGTTGTTCACGAGCGGATTTTGGAAGAGTTTGCAAGAAGCTTTGGGAACCGAGTTGTGTTTGAGTATGGCTTACCATCCCCAAATTGATGGTCAAACCGAGAGGGTTAACCGAGTTTTGGAAGATCTCCTGAGGGCTTGTGTGTTAGACTTTGGAGGATCGTGGGAACACCATCTGTATCTAGTTGAGTTTGCATATAACAATAGCTACCAGTCGAGCATTGGGATGGCACCATACGAGGCGTCATGGTAGACCGTGCAATTCTCGAGCATGTTGATTAGAGACTGGATAAGTTGATACTTGGGCTAGAGATGATCAGGGGGACCTCGGTTTTAACGAAATTGTTCGGCAACGAATGAAAGCAGCACAAAACCGATAGAAGAGTTATGCTGATAAGCATTGAAAAGATTTGGAATTCGACGTTGGCAATATGGTATTCATGAAGATTTTGTCGTTGAAACATGTAATTCGGTTCTGAAGAAAAGGGAAGTTGGCCCCAAGGTTCGTTGGACCGTTTCCGATAGTCGAGCGAATTGGAAAGCTCGCTTATAGATTGGAGTTACCCGAGAAGATATCGAGTGTGCGTAATGTTTTCCATGTGTCGTTTCTATAGAAGTTCGTGCATGATTCGAATGTGGTGGTATCTCCAGAACAATATGAAAACCTAGAAATTGAGACCGCAGATACGAGACCTCGTAAGCCGCTTCATATTATGGGGAATGACACGAAACAACTTAGGAGGAAGACGATTAAGCTAGTCATGGTACAATGAAGTAAGGAGGGAAGCGATTGTACATGGGAGACAGAAAAGAGCATGAAGGCGGCCAATCCAGAACTCTTTGTCGGTATGACCCATTGGTATCGTGTCATCATTGTAACTTATGCTATTGTTGTTGTTGTTAGAATTCCGCGTGCTAAGATAAGGTTATGGATGCATGGTTTGATGGCTGCTAGTTCGGGTGATAGAATTGGATGCTCATGGATGATAGGCATGTAGAATTATTATTATTATTATTATTGCTTGTGTTGTTGGGATTTCGGGGGAGAAATTCCTAAAGTGGGGAGAATGTAACAGCCCGCATTTTACTTATCAGAGGATCGTAGAATATTTTTATTTTATTCCCCGAGGGTAGGATCATCCTCATATTTTTGATATGTTGGTTATGGGGATGTGAGACATGTCCATAAATTTTACCAATTTTATTTGAGTCCATTATACCCCTGTTAGTCTTGTACTAGGCATAACTTTTGACTCGGATCGAACCAGGTGCTAAGATTAGTCTCATTAGAAAGGAAATGATGTTTCTCATTCCGTAGAGTGGTTACATTAAAGATTTGGTTTAGCGATCTGGGAGGAATCACTATTTTTGTGTTTCACAGTTTGTTGTTCAGGTTTTTAAAGCCATAATGGGCTAATTTGGAGAGGCCCATTAGGCAGCTGGTGGAAGGCTATAAATAGTGGGTAGGAGGCATGGAGAATGGTTTACTTTCTCCATTCTCTCATTTGTGTGACCTTCCTTGTTCGACTAACTACACCTTTCCACCACTAAAATCTAGATCTAAGTAAGAGAACGAAGATCTACATCGTTTGAAGCTAGATCTACATCAATTAAAGAGGGAGTTAATCGAATCGAAGAGTTTAGAGCAAATTCTTCGTTGTTCGGAATCGAGATTCATCGTTTTGTGTTGTTTTGGAGAATCAGTGAGTGATATGCATCTCTCACACGGATTTAATCAAGTATATGAGTTGTCAGAGCATAATTCTATCAATTTCAAGTGTTTTCTCTTAGATATACATCATGATAAGTGTAATTTCATATGAATCGCTATATGATCTAATCTAGCAACTTAAAAACTGGTAATTTCCATTTAGTTTCATATGTTTATGCAAGTAAGATCCATCGTTTTGATCATTTATTCATTTACCATGATTTTGGTGAATTTTACATAATTATTGATGAAATTGTCATTTCCATGTTGTTAGTGATTTCATAACATGTTTGTGGTTGAATTTGATGATTTGGACGAGTTAATTTCTTCGATATAGTTGTTTGGTGAAGTTTTGGTCAAGTTTAGAGATGATTTGGATCTGTCTAGGGATGGATCAGTCGGATTGAAGGAGTATGGATCGGTCATTGTATGGCCGGGAAAGAAAGTCAGAGCATGGGTCGGTCGGTAGGCTCAAGGCATGGATCAGTCAGTGTTTTCAGAGCATGGGTCGGTCGATAGGTTTAGAGCATGGATCGGTCGGTGTGCTCCTAGCATGGATCGGTTGGTGTGTTCTTGACATAGGTCGGTCGGAACTAGGCAAGATGGGTCGGCCTGGGTGGAGTGTGATGGGTCGGTTTGGTAGGAATGAGATGGATCAGTAGGAGTTTGAAGCAGTGATGGGTCGGTCACGGTTTCAAGCATTGGTCGGTCACAATCTCAGGCTATGGGTCAGTCGTGGAGTTAGCAGCATGGGTCGATCATGGCTTTATTCCTATGGGTCGGCATGTCCGATCCATAATGGGTGGGTATGTATTGAAGGGTGTGGCAGCGCTTTGAAACGCTATGGTTGATGGCATAAACGCTGTGGTTTGTTTCCGTAACGAATGGATGAAACGCTATGGATTGTATTGAACCTTATATTGATGTTGTTTGGTTCAGCGATGTAATGACTTCGATATATATCTAGGAGGGAAGGTCCGAAGTGATGTGATGCATTCGTCAACCGTCGTAATGCAACGAATGTGAAGATGACTCAAAGGTTGTGAGCTAGTGGATAATGGATGCTCGAGAAGGTTGCTTGAGCTATGCAAGATCATTAGGTTGGATGAATAGAGATATCGAAGGCTAAGAGATTATCATTGTCGTAGGTTCTAGCGGACTCGAAGCAGAGGAACAATGAGAGCACCCAAAAGACTGGAAGGTTGCTGGTCGAGTACCTTGGGCAGTCGTGAAGAGCCTAGTTGTAATGGTTGGACAAACATACGAGTCATGAAGGCGCATGGAGTTTTGCTAGAACCGGGGTTACCATTAGCCCTTGATGTATTGCAAGGTTGGCCGTCATACGATTAACGATAATTTTGAAGCAACGAAGGGCAGTGATTGTCAGATCTTGGATGTTTGGTTGTTTGTTTGTACCATCTCACGTAGATTGTCTGAAGTCGAAGGAGGTGTTTCTCGGGTGCTTGCCTGATATTGGTTTAGGCCTCTGGGGCTTATGCTTGAGAGATATTGAGCTCGATCAGGATGGTTTATGTGAGATATAACTAGTTACTATGTTGCTATTGAGAGATAGTTATTTGAATTATTGGTTACTTCTGGTTTCCATGGTTGTACTGTTTTTTCTTGATTGTTGGATTGTAAAGGCAATCACTGTCAGATGTAGGGAAGACAGGTAAAGGCAGGATTGAACGAGCCACTGCACAGCCTAGCCATGACCCATGTACCCATGGGGGCAACTTACGAGAAATTGGTGTACATGGCACTACTGCACGAGGAAGACAAGGGCCCGAAAGAGACAAAGAAGGAAGAACCACAGAATAAGAAAGCATGGCCCAAAAAGGAAACACAAAAGAAGGATGAGAAGTCTGAAGATAAGAAGGGGAAAAAGTGCTTTACTTGTGGGAGCTCGACTCATCTAAACAAGGATTGCAGAAAAAGGAAGGGCACTTGCTTCAACTGTGGAGAGATGGGACACTTCACTAGGGACTGCCCGAAGAAACGAGGTCAAGGAGGGCATGCGAACACTCTTGAGGCTAGTGGCTAGGATAGAAATAGGAAAATTCATGTAGTAGGTTTAATTTCTTTATCTGATTATGGAGTTAAGACTCTTTCTGATTCTGGCATTTTGATTTTGTAATCGATACCCTGCACTTTAATACTAGTATTATTTCTGATTCCGCTGTAGACTCAGACCCATAAGGGTTATGACTCATCTGTTGTGATAGATTGGGGTTTGAGAGATATTCGTGTTAGGGGTCAAGTAGGACGCATACATTCTGGGATTTATCATGCTTAGCTTCCTAAGAATCATTAGGGAACCTGATCTGTACCAGTAGTCTGTAAATATCTGAATACTTCTGATAAGATTTCCAGTTTTGACATTGTCTAAATAGGGTAATCCTCTGGGTGTCAATTTGATGTTGGTTTCGGTCTTCGGGATCGATACTTAGGACCCATGTCTAATGGGAACCAAGTTTTTGTTTTATCTGTACTCGCTTCCATCATTCGACTGTATCCTATCGATCGAATCTTCGAACTTTAGGTAGAAACTAATGGGTGTAAACATGTGTTTGAGACATGTTATGTTTGATGGTTGCAAGTGGATGCAAGTGGTTGCTAGTGGTTGCTCGTGGATGCATATACACACACTAGGCACTAGATCGGCTCGAAAACACTCTCATACTGCATATGGATGTGTGAGCATTTTCAATTTTTGTGGATGCAAAATGATTGACTCAGCACATGGATGTTGCATATGACTGAATGGTTGTGCACTCATATAGAAATGATATGTATCGAGTAGGAAAATTGCATACATGTTGGACTCATGGCACTGGCATAATTCGCATTAAGGAGGTCAACTGAATCAGTGGACCGCCTGATCTTTGCATTAGATAAGGAACATATACACACACCTTTGCATATGTTCATACAACATTAGAAGTTTCTAAGGAAAATGGACGCCAGTGATTGATGATTGAGTAGATGGATGTTGGATGGTAGGACACATTCTTCTCAACTTGAAGATTTCGGGGACGAAATCCTTTAAGGAGGGGAGAATGTAACACCCCGTATTTTCTGTGAACGTATAAGTAACAAATCAGAGGGTAATTAATTTTCAAAATAAGAATCACGGGAAATGGGTTGCGCCATTGCGTTCGTCTCGGAATTCTGCTTGGAAACGAGTCCGAGTTTGCAAGAATCGGAGTCCGTATGAGGGAGATATGACCCTCCGAAGTTTCAGGAATTTTCAGAATCGAAAACAGCTCGAAATTCGAATTCAAAATTCAAATTCAAACCCAGAAGCGGGCTGGGCGGAAAATTTCCCGCCTAGGACCCAGGTCGACTGGGGAGTCGACTGGGTAGTCGACCCCCCAGTACCCAGGTCGACTGGGGAGTCGACTGGGCAGTCGACCCCCCAACCAGGTCGACTGGGCAATCGACCTGGGGGTCGACCTGGTCCCCGAACCCGGTTTTGGGCCTGGGTGCATTCTTATGTATCTGGTCTCGTTTTCTGTCCAGATTCATCTGCCTAAACCTATTTAAACAGCCCCAAACCTAGCCTTCTCTACACACAATTCTATTCTGCTCTGCCTCTGTTCTAAATAAAAATGGCGTCGCTACTCTGCTGGAATCAAAACTAGAAGCTAATCAACATCAACCTAAGCAACTCAATTCAAACTAGAGATTAAAGCTTCTGCAACGATTCTACAACAATTAAAGTTCTTTCTTTAATCCAATCAAGGCAAGTGCAGTTATTTTTCGATATAAACTTTAATCATAATTGTGACATGATTGTAAATCTGAATTTGAGATGGTGTATGTTCTGTTCTGATCTATTTTATTCTGTATCTCTTCTTCTTTCTGTTCTATAGCCAGACTACTACGAGCCTGCGCCAATCTCCTAAGAGATTAACGCACGAACGCTAAAATGTTTGGGACAAATAATGAATGTGGCATAATTGGACATGGCTAATCTGTGATTGATTTAAGAAAAAGGACATAGGTTGCAAACTAGATTTAGATCTATGCATATTCTGTTAATTGGAAGAAGAGGAACCATGATATGTTAACATGTGACTTGAGACATTTGACATAACGCATATTTGGAATTAAGATCTGTTATAACTAGATTGTTGGGCATATTGTTTATATAACAATTCATGATTTGAAAGAGAATATGACTTAGGTGTGAAGATCTATATTAAGATTTGATAACTATCAAATGTGAATAACACCTAAGTAGGAGATTTTTGAATATATGACATGCATTGAAATCAATGGCTATATTTGGTATAATTTATATGTGAATCTTTTGTACTAGGCAAGTTGAACTAAATTGGGACATGTAAATTATGACCATAATCTGTGACATGTAAATTCAATGCAAACGTGGGGTATATGATCATAGTGTGAATCATGACAACTATTTAGGCATGCAAACTTAGGCCAAATTTATAATTAGGCAAGATATGTTGGTGAAACTTTAAGGAATGATTAAATCTGTTATATTTGCCTAATTTGCTAGTTCTGCTATATTTGCCCAATCTGCTAGTTCTGTTATATTACCTAATTCTACATTCTGTTTTCGTAGGGATTAATCTGACTGTTTTTGTTCGGGTGGTAAAGGCCCAATTACTAGTGTACACCTAATTCTACATTCTGTTTCCGTAGGGATTAATCTGACTGTTTCTGTTCGGGTGGTAAAGGCCCATTATCAGCATTCTGCTTCTGTCTGTTTCTGTTGGGGTGGTAAATGCCCATTACTAGCATTCTCTTCTGTGGAAGTTATTCTGTACCCGTTTCTGTTTCAGTTTAGACATTAGGGTGACACCTAATTCTGTTATACTAGTATTAGTGCAGAGAAGTGTAAAGAAATAGCTTATGTCATTCTGTTCTTCTGTTATATCCGCTACACCTGTTATTGTTATCTCTCATCCAGTTTTATTTTCATGTCATGTTATTATTATATGTTCATAACTGAAAATCACTGGACTTGCCAGACTTTTTGTCTGACCCTTGTTGTTTCGCCTCCTTTCTTCCATTCCCCCCCAGGTTTTGTAGAAGGGAATACTCTAGCTTGATCCAGATTTCTTCTGCTTGAAGTGCTTAAAGTATGGCTTGTCTTCTTCTGTGGGGATTATGATTTTAAACTATGCATTCTGAAGGCTTTTGTACAAGACTGATATTTTGTACTTGAATTCTGATATTGTGATTTGAAAGGATGTAACCAAGCTTATTTCGGTTTCTGTTGAAATAAAGTTATAAATTTTTCAAGTACTGTTTTATCTGTCTTGTAAGTTTCTGTTCTGTTTACTAAAATGCTCCACCAAAGTTAAGGCATTCCCTTTGTGAGTGACCTTAACGGAGGTGGGGTGTTACAGATATCTTGGTGAGGACGATACTGCAGTTTGGTGGCGAGCTGGAGGCTTACGTACCAGTTTTATTACTATATAGTATTTCAGTTTCCGCTGTTTGTTGTTACTCTATGAGTGATTGTAGTGAGGCTTCATGTACAGACTTTAATTGTTAATCTTTCAGGATTGTTGTGAAAGTTTAAAGTTTGCTACTTGATGCTCCACTATTTCTGCCTTTGTATATGTTTTATTATATGTTATCCTTGCGTTGTGAGTCCTATGACAGGTTCCGCTTGTGTTTTATAACTAGATGATCGTCCATAGCTGCCTAGCATATCTTTCAGCGCATTCCTCTTGTTAAGTGCAGAAGTTATGGGCGGTCGTCATATTTCGATCTGGGGGATGGGGATCATTACCGACCCAAATCCAATAAAGTGTTTAGTGATCGATTTGATCCATGCCAAGTTTCCATACATATCTGTTTCCTTGTATGCATTCATCTAATGCTTGACCATCCAAGCTTATTTGAAGTAATTTCACGTTGACCCCAAGTCTTGGAGTCTAGTCGATTCGTGCTTTATAGAGGGTCGTACCGAACGTTATTGAAACATGCACCGATCTGATCTGGATCATCAGAGTTGTGCTAATACAAAGGCTTTGTTTCGGTATTTATCTAATTTCAACGCTTCTTTCAAGCAAATCCGGTTAACTGTGACTTCATATTATCATTTATAGTCGATTCCCAAACTGTCCAACCATCTCTTCAGGCTGCCGACCTCGATGGTTAAGTAATCCAAAACAACCAAATCCAAAGTGTAATGGCCTTGTAAAAATACGAGTTAACAGATATTGTGAAATTTTGATTTTGTCTCATATTTTTAGTTATGGTATATAAAAAGCATTCACAATAGCTTATTTGAATTGACCCTTACTTTTTATTTTGGAACTTTTCCTTACTCTTATGTTTGGAATTAATTTGAAAATTAATTGTATGTTTCTATGATAAAAATAATTTATTTAGAAAAAAAATGCAAATATATTACAGAGATCGTAGGAAATTCTACAAATATTTGCTAAGTTCTCTGTGATATTTGTAGAATTTTCTAAAATGGAAAAAATGGATGATTTTATAAATGAAAATTTTAACAAACATCCTTAGAATTATTTAAAAAATGAATAAGCTTTAGGTCCTTTCCAATTTCCTTTTATAAAATACCTCCTTATTTTCCAAAAAGACACGTTGGAGTAATTTTACTAATCTTGTGATGTACCCTTAAGGCAAATAGTATTATTTCTATAACTCATAACTTCTGCAATACATGCCTTGAAAGGCGGTTTTAAATTTAAAAATGGGAGAAGTTAAAAGGAAAGATATGTAAAGACGGATGTATAAAATAGCTTCTAAATATTGAAAGACGTAAAACAAATAAATTTTTCATAAAAAAGGAACTGATTTTTAGAAGGGAACATCAATCTATTTTGAAATTTAAAGAGAATGTCATAAAAATAAAAGAACATTTCCCGTGTTAGTATAAATAATTCAATTACTAGATAACCAAGAGCATCTCCAACAACAAGACTCAGTCATCCATGTCACATCACCTCGTTTCGGGAATAACCTCACATAGAACCAACAAGGAAATATTGTTGTCAAGTTATCTGGCTTTAATAATGACGGATAATAATATAGCCATTAGAACTTCCCTTTGTTGGAATGCTTTGAGAGACGAGTCATACAACTTTGTCTATAGCATCAATAAGGCTTAAAACAATATAACTGTAGATCATCTCATGACTTGATGTTCGTTCATTATCTGCAGAAAATATACTATTTAAATTCCAGTGTAAATTAATATTCTATAATTTTTAGGCCAACAGTTAGATGAAAAGTCTCAACTCACAACTGATTAAAGCAAAATGTCACACACCCACCTAATCAGAGTTATCAAGAATCATCCCAGGACCGTCCACATCTAATTTCACCTAAAATCTACGTACATTGGACTTTGGCTGTTGGGTTATTCGAATTATTGATTCAAATAATAGTATTTAGCAAACTCATCAGTTCTGTTTTATTCAGAAAATTAAGACATGGTCTAATTTTAATGTATTCATATTTGTATACATCAAAGTATTTAATTGATTAGTTAATATATTAGCATTATAAGTAGTTGACACGATTTCGGGTTTGGTAGTAAAAGTCTATACGATGCTGCTTCACGTTCAAATATTGAGTAGTTGGTATGAACTTCACATATATTACTATATATTTATTAAGTTATAACCAACCACATCACAGGAGATTACCTTATAGAATAGTTTCTAAAATATGTATATTCTAGCTGTGCCTGTATAAAATAAAAGAAAATGGGTTCTAGTTGTGATTATGAACCAGATGAGGATTCTTGTTGTTGCCGTCGATTCAGTTTCCAAGATATGATGTTAGAGAATTCACATAATTCAATGGAGACTAGACATCGATCTAATTTTGGCTGGTAAGTTCCAGAATTTCACAGTTTTGTTTTGCCTTTGTAATTTCATTTTATTTTCCTATATTTTGTTAACTAACATGTATGGTTGCTATCTGATCATTTTCTCGTATGAAAGTTATACATGGAAACAAAAAGATTTTGTTCTCTCTATCCCTTTTATAGGATCTCGTGCGCTATCAAGCAGTAAGTTTTAATGATTAGGAGAGCATAAATGTGTGAATGATCACCAACTTATGTACTCTTCCTTGGTTTATCAATATGTAAAGAAAGATTTCATATCACCTTTTATTTTGCTTTCTTCATGGGTTACTGTTTACTTATTAGAGAGGCCAATTGGCGTTTTACAAAATTAGCAAAAATGTTATTCGTATTTAAACCATGAAGACATAATTTGCTTGTTTAATTTTCAATTTTGTTCAATGAAATAATTCTTTTTGAATGAAATGATGATCTCTAATGATATTCGAATTTGCAGGGATGAAGCAAGCAAAAAAAGCAGCCAAAGACAGAGAGAGACTAATGAAAAAATAATAGTGAAAAAATCAAGCAGCAAATTCAGTTCATTAAAATTAGTTCTTGTGATCATCGTCTTCGGAACATTCCTCACGTTTCTCTTTTCACCAATTGTTCATACCAACCATGTTTCACAACCTAGCATGAGGTAAGATATATTGTTAAATCTCTGTAGTGTATTACACATGTTCAAATTCCCCTTGAGAGGCACTACCAAAAATGAAAGCACTGAAGCATTTTTTTTTTTGTACGTTTACATCCTTTCAACTTATCTAGCTAATCCAGGCAATTCTGATCTTATAATATACCAATAAAATGCAGACTCAAGCGAGAAGTACATCAAACAGAACGCATACAGGAATCTGATTCACGATATGTATCACATATCCAAGTCAACTGGACAACAATGTCAAAATTTACAGAAATTGTACTTAATGGTAAAAAAGGAAGGTTACATGCCGGTCTACTAAATTTCAATATCACCGAGGTTGAGTACTGGAAAAGCAGTAATCCACACGCGGACACATCGATAGTTGGCTTAAAAAGTACAGAGAAAAATGTCACTTGGGAAGATCTGTATCCTGAATGGATCGACGAGGAAGGGGAATACTCGAAAGTCCCAGTTTGCCCACCTCTTCCTAATCCACTTTACAATGTACGGTCCGGATTCGATCTTCTAGTCATCAAGCTTCCCTGTAATAAAAGATTGAGTAGTTGGTCTAGAGATGTTGCTCGATTGCATTTGCAGCTTGCTGCAGCTAAGACACTTGTTGCTGGAGGAGAAAAGAAAAATAAGCCTTATGTGTTGTTTGTTACGAATTGCTTTCCCATTCCTAATTTGTTTAGGTGCAAAAATCTAGTTGTTCATGAAGGAGATTATTGGTTGTATAGGCCGGATTTGTCAGTGTTGAAAGAAAAAGTTGGACTTCCAGTAGGGTCGTGTCAGCTGGCAGTGCCCTATAAAGCAAAAGGTTAGTTTCTAGTCACACAATCTCTGTTTGACTCAACATGTATATTAGTATATGTTAGAAACGAATAAGCTATATAAGTGCTATGGGGAAAATCCTTTAAGTCTCACATCGGGAAATAATAAAACTTATCCAACTGTATATACAATGTCTTGATATATTATATCATAAAGAAAAATTATATGAAAATTAGCTTCTGGAAATGAAATCATAAAAAAATCCGGAAGAACCTGATTTTCATGTGAGTTTCTTTTCAGAAATTAATTTCAAAACTATCTTTCTTTTTGATATACTATAGCAAAACATTGTGTGTGTGTGTATATATATATATATATATATATATATATATATATATATATATATATATATATATATATATATATATATATATGGTGGGATAATAGCTCTTCTATTTATGTTCTTTGGGTTCCTATCTGGTTTAATATAACAATATGAAAACATCCAGGATCAGGACCGGCTATTGATTTTAGACTAATAATGCATATTAGCATATTCAATTGCATTATTGGTTAAAGACACTAGATAATAAGTCTTATGGTTGATGTCTTCCTACTCTGGTTATATCCAGTTTATGTAATTCTAGTCTGATTGAGTTCTTTTTCTTACTGTGTTATACTTTTCTTTACCATCTGTTTCAACTGATACGTACGTATGTGTGTGCTTTCATGTTCCTTGCATTTTTCATAAGAAAACATATACAAACAACTACTGAATGAAAAATAATAATATAAGATATATCTGAAATTTTTTCTTGTGCTTTGTCCTGACTTATCCAAATTCAGAAAGACCGGTATCCAATGCAAGAAAGCATAGAGAAGCATATGCAACAATCCTACACTCAGCAACCAACTACGTGTGTGGCGCAATCACAGCCGCCCAAAGCATTCGCATGTCAGGATCAACAAGGGACCTTATCATACTCGTAGATGAAACCATCAGCAACCACCACAGAAAAGGTCTGGAAGCTTCTGGATGGAAAGTCAGAACAATCAAGAGAATCAGAAACCCAAAAGCAGAACGAAACGCCTACAACGAGTGGAACTACAGCAAGTTCAGGCTATGGCAGCTCACCGATTACGACAAAATCATATTCATAGATGCCGACCTCCTAATCCTAAGAAACATAGACTTCCTATTCTCAATGCCTGAAATAACCGCCACGGGAAACAATGCAACATTGTTCAATTCCGGGGTGATGGTTTTGGAACCTTCTGTTTGTACGTTCAACCTCTTAATGGAACATATCAATGAGATTCAATCATACAATGGAGGTGATCAAGGTTACCTTAATGAAATTTTCACATGGTGGCACAGAATGCCTAAAAGAATGAACTACCTGAAAAACTTCTGGGCTGGAGATGAAGATGAAGTGAAAGCAAAGAAAGTACGATTATTTGGGGCAGACCCACCTGAGCTTTATGTACTACATTATTTGGGGTTGAAACCATGGCTCTGTTTTAGGGACTACGACTGCAATTGGAATGTCGATATAATGCAGGAGTTTGCGAGTGATGTTGCACACGAGAGGTGGTGGAAAGTTCATGATAAAATGCCAAGGAAGTTGCAGAGTTTCTGTCTTTTGAGATCGAGGCAGAAAGCTGGGTTGGAGTGGGATAGGAGGCAAGCAGAGAAAGGAAACTATACAGACATGCACTGGAAGAGAAAAATAAAAGACAAGAGACTTAAAATATGTAATGAAAAGTTTTGTTACTGGGAGAGTATGTTGTGGCACTGGGGTGAGAAGATTCAGAAAAATAACAAGAAGGGAATTAGTGGAAAATCTAATAGAGGTTTACCTGGCTAGTTTTGGAAGAAATAATAATGATGATATTGATTCATGATATGGTATATACTGATGTAAATTATATGACTTCGGTTTGACATTGTCAAATTTTGGAATTAAATATAGTTTAATATACATGTAATTCCATATATACTCTACTCCTATATAATCCTTTTGAGTGTTCTGAGAGAGACATCGTATGTCAGGGATGACAACACCTTGTTCATCCACCTCGTACATACATTGTACGTGGTTTCTGGTTAATATATGGGTTAGGACATGTGGACCATTCAATCTGTAATTCAGTGGCTGGGATGAAGTAGTTATACAGTTACAGCTAGTCATGCTTAAGTGATGTATTATTCTCTGTAAAATGCACAAACAGATCAGAGGGCGGATTAAAGGTTATTTTGAAGTACCGTATATGATGATGCAAGCCAAACATCTAATGATCCAATGTTCCAAACATAACAACTTTCTTAAAATACCATTAATATTCACGTGTCTAGCCATATGCCATCATATGTATGTAAAATTGGGTTGAAGAGTGTGTGTTGAAGAGGATTAGGATTCATCCACGAGTACTCCTTCATGTGAATGTCATACACATGTGCACAAGCTTGCAAGCACATTTAAGTATGTATATGTGAGCATTTACTCTCCCCTCGACATAATAATCCGAACACCTTTACACCTTACAGTGTAAATCATATGTTTTGCCGTATAAAAACGAAAATATATTTACAAATTTATAAGTGAAAATACCTTATATTTTACGAGTCGGATGGCTTCTTTTGTTTAGAACAAACAAACACTTAATTGACAATTTATCCATGAATAAAAACTTAAAAATTTTGTTTCCACTAACAACAAGAACCAACACATTATTTATCGAACAGGCAACAAGCACTTTTAAATTATTTAGTGAAGCGTTAAATGCTTAACACTTTTTTTTTCATTTATACTATTTTTTACATCCACTAAATTTTTTTAGTTTAAATATGAAAAATTCGAAATACTAGAAGATACGAATCATTGGAGTTCTATGTTTCTTGAAATTTTCGGAAGTTCAAAATTTTAAGATTTGCAACTAGTTTTTTAATATTATAATTTAACATTATCTTTTATAGGAAAGTCTAATTGAACATAAAAAAAATTCAACAATTGAATCTCCTTCAAAATTCCACCTTCATATAAATCCAAACAAATCCACAAGTCTATAATTTATATATCTAATTTTGCGTTCAAATAATCGTTCCCTTCTTTTATAAGTCTATCTTATTTATTATAAAATTAAAATTAAAATCTTTCCAAACTAAAAAAATAGTTTATTTATATTTTCATAAAATTAAAATATTGTTGAAATTTGAACATTTTAAAATCCGAATATTTTGATAATAATAATTTATCATAATTCGAAATCCTCAATTTAAATATTATTACGTGAATAACCAACTGAAATAAATAGTGATATTGTCAAAACAACCACATATTTTAATTATAATCTGAAGTTTTTAAAATCTAAATAAATAATTATTCATAATTCGGTATTTAACAATTAGCATTAAACATTCAACATTTAAGGAAGAGGCTAAGTGTCTAGAGCGGTGGAGCATTACAACATTCGCATGACCCATCCACAGGCAATTAAAATAGTCAAATCGATATCATTTACATTGAAAGAGAACACCCTTTTCTGTTTTTTTACGTTGTAAAGAACAAGTTTGGGTCCCTAATCCCTATATGGAAAGACTGGTGTCTGCTTTGAGAAGCCTGTGCTTTGATTCTAATTCAGTTATGTGAACTTATCATAAATGGTTCATACAGAAGTTTCGGTACATAATTAATAAAGATTTCTTAAAATAATAAACCAAAAAATAAATAGCATAGGCCTACCGCGGGTATATCCCCTGCTTATATCACACGCTCTCTGCTCGGACGGCCAACCCTTCAGTCACATGTAGCAGCAGGATAAGGATTTGGAAGTTTCTTACCAGCATTATAATGCCGGCGGGCATTTCATCGAACAGAAAATGAGCATGTGATAAGTTATTAATTTATAATTTGTTAACATTGCAGATGATCCTGCATAGGATCCTCCACGTAACAACTAAAGTTTTGCTGAGTTGGGTGATCAGAGAGATGCAAATGCTTCTTGAATCAAAACAAGGATTGGATTTTGGATGTTAATGTCATGCGGATTTTAGTCCGGTGAATTTGAGTCAGCTCTTCGTAGCAACTGGAGCGACTGTTGGATTTAGTAGTGGGTTCCCCAATGTTTGATATTAGGGATGGAGGTTGTTCGGTTCCAAACCGCTTCCGCACCACATCAAACGTTTGATCAAAATTACAAGTCATTATACTAACCGTTCAAACAATTCGGATTCTGTTCGGTTTGATTTGAATAAAATAAGAAAATTACTTTCATCAAGAATCAATCTATGATTATGTAATGTTGTGTCACTTAAAGTTTAAAACGCAGAGTGTTATCCAAAAAAAAATATGGAAACTAATATATTGAAACTATGATTTTTTTCCTTTGAGATGACAATTATTATTAAAATAACAACAATATACCCTGAAAATAATATATATATATATATATATATATATATATATATATATATATATATATATATATTGTTGTAAAACAAAAGAAGAACACCAGAAATGAGAGAGAGAAGCCATTATTATTCATTCAGTTCTCTTTATTACATACACTGGCTCTCTATTTATAGGCTTTACATGTCTCATCAATTACAATAGTGTCCCTTGCATTAAGCGTATTCACCCTTAAAACATATATATATTACAACACTCCCCCTTGAATATGCGTATGCAAAGATGATAAGATTGATTGCCTCATTAAAAACCTTTTTATAAAAAACGCTGTGGGAAAAATCATAAACAAGGAAAAGAGTACAATTTTCATCTCTAGGTAACATATTGACAATGTTTCAATGAGGGTTGATACTTCTGGATCAAAATAGTGCCTCGTTAAAAACCTTACTAACAAAAACCCAGTGGAAAAAATATTAGTGAAGGAAAAGAGTACACTATAGCATTATATATGCTCCCCCTGATTCATAACGCATTATTCAAATAGTTTGGTGATGTAAACGACGCATACCAATTTTATAAACCATCTTCTGAAATGTTGACTTTGAAAATGCTTTGGTGAATAAATCTGCTGGATTTTCTTGAGACTGAATTTGCTTCACTTCTATCTTATTGTCTTTTTGAAGTTCATGTGTGAAGAAAAATTTGGGAGAAATGTGCTTCGTCCTATCACCCTTGATATATCCTGCTTGAATCTGGGCTATGCATGCGGCATTGTCTTCATAAATGATGGTTGATCTCTCTGTAGTTGAGGGAAGTTGACATGTGTTTCGAATATGTTCGATTAATGATCTTAACCAAATACATTCTCGGCTTGCTTCATGTAGTGCTAGTATTTCAGAATGATTGGATGATGTTGCTACCAATGTTTGCTTTGTAGATCTCCATGAAATAGCTGCATTGCTATTTGTGAACACATATCCAGTTTGTGATCTTGCTTTATGTGGATCAGAAAGGTAACCTGCATCACCATAACCTACTAGAATCAGATTATTGCCTGTGTTAGAATAAAATAAGCCCAAATCTGTGGTTCCTCGCAGATATCTCATGACATGTTTTATGCCATTCCAGTGTCTTTTAGTTGGTGCAGAACTATATCTTGCTAGAAGATTGACTGAAAATGCAATATCTGGTCTCGTGCATTGGGCTAAATATAACAATGCACCAATTGCACTGAGATATGGTACTTCTGGACAAAGTACATTTTCATCATCTTCTTTTGGTCGGTAAGGGTCCTTTTTAATATCTAGTGATCTGACAACCATAGGTGTACTAAGTGGATATGATTTATTCATTTGAAAACGCTTCAGGATTTTCTCGATGTAATTTGATTGATGGATTAATATGCCATTTTTACTGTGCTCAATCTGTAGACCAAGGCAGTATTTGGTTTTGCCAAGATCTTTCATTTCAAATTCCCGTTTTAGGTAATCTATTGTTTCATTGATCTCTTCTGGAGTTCCAATCAAATTTATATCATCAACATATACCGCTAAGATAGCAAATCCCTTTACCGATTTCTTTATAAAGACACATGGACAAATGAGATTGTTTTTGTACCCAGCTTTTACTAAATATTCACTAAGACGATTATACCACATTCTTCCAGATTGTTTCAAACCGTATAGTGATCGTCTCAATTTTAATGAATACATTGATTTTGATTTTGCTTCAGGCAATTTATATCCGTCTGGGATTTTCATGTAAATATCAGTATCCAATTCACCATATAGGTAAGTTGTCACAACATCAGTCAATCTTATATCAAGCTTCTCAGAAACTACAAGGCTTATTAAATATCTAAATGTTATAACATCCATAACGGGAGAGTACGTTTCTTTGAAGTCAAAACCTGGTCTCTGCAGGAAACCTTGTGCAACAAGCCTTGCCTTGTATCTCACAACTTCATTTTTATCATTTCGTTTTCTAACGAATACCCATTTGTAACCGACTGGTTTAACACCTTCTGGTGTTTTCTCTATTGGTCCAAATACACCATGTTTTTGGAGTGAATCTAACTCAACCTGAATAGCATCTTTCCACTTTGGCCAATCTTGTCTTTTCCGACATTCATATATGCTAGTTGGTTCATTATCATTATCCTCATTATAGTCATGACTTTCAGTTATTTCAGTAGCTACTGTGAATGAGAATACATCATCAATTGTTATTTTACTTCGATCCCATATTTCTCCATAATTCGTATAAAACATTGAGATCTCATTATTATTAGGTACCGTTTTATTTTCGGAAGCTTCTATTATTTCTTCTGGGATAATAGTTCCTTCACTGATTTTAGGAGAATTGAGATTTTCTTTTGAGTTATCCTTTGGATCATTTATAACCTCTTCGGGAGGTTTGCTAATTGATGATTTTTCATTAGACTTTCTTTTTCTAGGCGCCAAGTCTTTTGAACCTATCGGTCTTCCACGTTTTTGTCTAGCTTTAGATTCATTTGCTGCTATTGGTCCTTCGGGGATTTCAATTCTAGCTGGTGTATTTGCTGCTGGAATGTTAGATTTAGTTATTTTTGCAGCATCATTAAATGCATCTGGCATTTGATTTGCAATATTTTGAATATGCAAAATTCTTTGTACCTCGTATTGACATTGTTTGGTACGTGGATCCAAATGTAACATAGAGGGATTATTCCATGAAATTTCACGCCGTTCTACTGGAACGGTCTTTTCTCCCCCTAACGGCGGGAAATTTGACTCATCAAATTTGCAATCTGCAAATCTTGCAGTAAATACATCACTCGTAAGAGGTTCAAGATAACGAATTATCGAAGGTGAGTCAAATCCCACGTAAATTCCCAACCTTCTTTGAGGACCCATTTTAGTACGAAGTGGAGGATTAATGGGAACATGCACAGCACAACCGAATTTTTGTAGATGTGAAATATTTGGTTGGGATCCAGTTAAAAGCTGTGATGGTGAAAACTGATGATAAGCCGTAGGTCTAATTTTAATCAATTTGGATGCATGCAAAATTGCATGTCCCCAAGCTGCAATAGGCAGCTTTGTTTGCATAAGTAAAGGTCTTGCAATAAGTTGCAAACGCTTAATTAATGATTCTGCCAGACCATTTTGAGTATGAACATGAGCTACTGGATGTTCAATTTCAATTCCCAGTGATAAACAATAATCATCAAATACTTGAGAAGTGAATTCTCCTGCATTATCTAATCGTATTGATTTAATTTGATGATCCGGGAAATGTGCTCTTAATTTAATTATTTGAGCAAGTAATTTGGCAAATGCCATGTTTCTAGTAGATAGCAAACATACATGTGACCAACGAGTTGATGCATCAATTAACACCATAAAATATCTAAATGGCCCGCAAGCGGGATGAATCGGACCACATATATCACCTTGAATTCTTTGCAAAAATGCTGGAGATTCAGAGGTGATCTTACTGTATGAAGGTCGAGTAATTAATTTTCCTTGTGCACATGATGTACACATGTAATCATTTGGTAAATTCAACTGATTTGGTAAATCATGCCCATTTGAGTTCTTAGCAATTTTACGCATCATAGTTGATCCAGGATGACCTAAACGATCATGCCAAAGAATCAATTTCTTCGTATCTGTGAGCTTCTGGCTCATGTTTACAAAATGAGATTCAACTATGCCAATTTTGGTAAAGTATAATCCAGTTGAAATTGTACCAAATTTTTCTAAAATAAGCTTCTGGCTTTCAATTTTAGAAATAACACAAAGATATTCTTTGTTGTTTTCATTTATAGTTTCAATATGATATCCATTCATTCTTATATCTTTGAAGCTAAGCAGATTTCTTTTAGAATTGCTTGAATATGGCGCATTTTGAATGAATATATGTGTACCATTTGGTAACACTATATGGGCTCTTCCGGACCCTTCAATTATATTGGCTGAACCAACTATAGTTGAAACTTTATATGAAATATTTTCAGATAATTCAGAGTAAAACTTCGGGTTTTTCAATATCGTATGAGTAGTTCCACTATCAACCAGACAAATATCATCGTTTAAACATTGTCGATCCATACCTTAAGAATTAAAAACAGTCAGTCAATAACAAAAATAACTCATAAATATAAATAAATGTCCACGAGAATAAACTAATCATCATGTCCAACATTACACATTATTTTTTTCAGTTCCATAAGAAAAGACTAAAAGAAAAATAAATAAACAAAAGTTCCAAACTAATACATGCTGAAAATAAACAAACTGAAAATCATATAATAAGCTTCAGGCTACTTATTGGTTGGTTCGGTCATCTCTTCGAATATTGCATTCAAATTTTCGTCGCTGAACAAATTCCCATCATAGTCTTCAAAAAAATCATCTAACTTCAGGTCAGTGTTATCGGACAATCCCTCAGTATTATTTGTCTCGATATTCTTCGACTTATGATATTCTTCGATTGTTTTCTTCGACGATCTACAAGTCTGTGACCAGTGACTAGTACGCCCGCATCTGTAGCAAATTTCCTCATAATGCTTCTTATTTTCAGCAGCTGGATTATTACTGCTTTCAGGCTCATTTTTCTTTTGCTGCCTTTTGAAATCAGTAGTTTTGTTGCCCCCAAAACCACTGTAACCACCTCTGCTGGGGTTGTATCCACGTCCACGTCCACGACCACGTCCTCTGCCTCTTCCTCTGCCTCTGCCACGACCTCTTCCGGAGTGGGCAAAGTTAGCATTAACTTCAGGTAATGCAGCTGAACCAGTTGGTCTTGAGGAGTGGTTTTTAAGAAGCAATTCATTGTTTTGTTCAGCAATCAACAAACATTCAATAAGTTCAGAATATTTTGTAAAGTGACGCTCTCGATATTGCTGCTGCAGGAGCACATTCGAGGCATGAAATGTTGAGAAGGTCTTTTCCAACATTTGTGCGTCATCTACCCTTTCTCCACATAATTTCAGTTTAGAAGTAATTCTAAACATGGCGGAATTATATTCCCTTACTGTTTTAAAATCTTGAAATCTCAAGTTCAACCATTCTTGTCTCGTATTTGGAAGTATGACCGTCTTCTGGTGGTCATATCGCTCCTTCAGGGAGTTCCATAGGTGGAGATGGTCTTTTTCAGTTAAATATTCTGATTTTAAATCATCGTGGATGTGGCGTCTTAAAAATATCAGAGCCTTTGCTTGCTGCATCATAACAAATTTCATTTTTGTCTTAAAAATATCGTAGGTATGCGGTTCGGTCCGGTTTAATACGGTCGGGTCAACGACTCAATAGTTCAAACCGCAACCGAATCGTATCGTTGCGAGTCGGTTCGGTTTGGGGTATTAGCTTTAGAGAGAGAATTCAGTTCGTTTTTCCCACACCGTTTTTACGGTTCGGTCCGGGCGGTTTCCGCATTACGGTGCGGTTTATGCACACACTTATTTAATAGGGCTGTTAATCTAGGAAGAGGTGTCCGCAGTAGTTTTGCGTGCATGGTCTAAGCATATCCCTTGAAGTTCATTCAATTTTTATTTAAGTTACAATTAGTGTAATGAAATTTATAGGATAAAACTTCTAGCACGATCCATGTTCGTTCGAATTTGTTTGATTCTCTTATAATTTAGTATAAAATTAATGGATGTTCTATTAAAAAATATTAAAATTTGATATAAATAGTTTTGTCCGTTTGTATCCATTTGCGTCTGTATACAAAAAGCGTACGTTCATGTTCGTATGATTTTATTAGGATATGTGCTAGTATAACAAAATTCATACGAGCATAAATCTCGTTCAGTTAACGTTCAATCCAATTCTATTTAAGACGGGAATTGAACAGACCTCCATCTGATCTGATCTGATATATCTAAACCTTTAAAGTTTGATGAATGAGATAATCCCCCTCAAGCAAGCAATGGTAGCAATCTTATGTGCTTTCATTGCAACAAAGCCGCTTCACCCAAACCATAGTTTGTAAAAACTTGAGAAGCTAACAGTAACCGCAGGGTTATGTAGGTCACAACATAAACCAAATGAACAGAAGAGAGGTGACTATGGTGATGTAGGTCACAACAGGAGAAGGGATTCAAGAAAGCAGTCCATGATTCGTTCATTCGATACTTAAAATTCGCTTAACAGTTTATTGGAGAATATTTACCTTGAAACGTGCAACACAGTTCAATATCAGAAACACAAGCCTAGAGAATTGATGGAGTGGGAGAAGTAGTCTAAAAGTATTGCAGGTTCCAAAAGATGTGTTGTCACAGCATCAATGATTGTTTGGATTTATATGTGAGCATTTACTCTCCCCTCGACATAATAATCCGAACACCTTTACACCTTACAGTGTAAATCATATGTTTTGCCGTATAAAAACTAAAATATATTTACAAATTTATAAGTGAAAATACCTTATATTTTACGAGTCGGATGGCTTCTTTGTTTAGAACAAACAGTCACTTAATTGACAATTTATCCATGAATAAAAACTCAAAAATTATTTGTTTCCATTAACAACAAGAACCAACACATTATTTATCGGACAGGTAACAAGCACTTTTAAATTATTTAGTGAAGCGTTAAATGCTTAACATTTTTTTTTTCATTTATACTATTTTTTACATCCACTAAATTTTTTTAGTTTAAATATGAAAAATTCGAAATACTAGAAGATACGAATCGTTGGAGTTCTATGTTTCTTGAAATTTTCGGAAGTTCAAAATTTTAAGATTTGTAACTAGTTTTTTAATATTATAATTTAACATTATCTTTTATAGGAAAGTCTAATTGAACATAAAAAAAATTCAACAATTGAATCTCCTTCAAAATTCCACCTTCATATAAATCCAAACAAATCCACAAGTCTATAATTTATATATCTAATTTTGCGTTCAAATAATCGCTCCCTTCTTTTATAAGTCTATCTTATTTGTTATAAAATTAAAATTAAAATCTTTCCAAACTAAAAAAATAGTTTATTTATATTTTCATAAAACTAAAATATTGTTGAAATTTGAACATTTTAAAATTCGAATATTTTGATAATAATAATTTATCATAATTTGAAATCCTCGATTTAAATATTATTACGTGAATAACCAACTGAAATAAATAGTGATATTGTCAAAACAACCACATATTTTAATTCTAATCTGAAGTTTTTAAAATCTAAACAAATAATTATTCACAGTTCGGTATTTAACAATTAGCATTAAGCGTTCAACATTCAGCTTTTAAGAAAGAGGCTAAGTCTCTGGAGCAGTGGAGCATTACAACATTCGCATGACCCATCCACAGGCAATTAAAATAGTCAAATCGATATCATTTACATTGAAAGAGAACACCCTTTTCTGTTTTTTTACGTTGTAAAGAACAAGTTTGGGTCCCTAATCCCTATATGGAAAGACTGGTGTCTGCTTTGAGAAGCCTGTGCTTTGATTCTAATTCAGTTATGTGAACTTATCATAAATGGTTCATACAGAAGTTTCGGTACATAATTAATAAAGATTTCTTAAAATAATAAACCAAAAAATAAATAGCATAGGCCTACCGCGGGTATATCCCCTGCTTATATCACACGCTCTCTGCTCGGACGGCCAACCCTTCAGTCACATGTAGCAGCAGGATAAGGATTTGGAAGTTTCTTACCAGCATTATAATGCCGGCGGGCATTTCATCGAACAGAAAATGAGCATGTGATAAGTTATTAATTTATAATTTGTTAACATTGCAGATGATCCTGCATAGGATCCTCCACGTAACAACTAAAGTTTTGCTGAATTGGGTGATCAGAGAGATGCAAATGCTTCTTGAATCAAAACAAGGATTGGATTTTGAATGTTATGTCATGCGGATTTTAGTCCGGTGAATTTGAGTCAGCTCTTCGTAGCAACTGGAGCGACTGTTGGATTTAGTAGTGGGTTCCCCAATGTTTGATATTAGGGATGGAGGTTGTCCGGTCTGCTGCGGTTTGGAGTCTAAACCGTTTCCGCACCACATCAAACGTTTGATCAAAATTACAAGTCATTATACTAACCGTTCAAACAATTCGGATTCGGTTTCATTTGAATAAAATAAGAAAATTACTTTCATCAAGAATCAACCTATGATTATGTAATGTTGTGTCACTTAAAGTTTCAAATGCAGAGTGTTATCCAAAAAAATATATGGAAACTAATATATTGAAACTATAATTTTTTTCCTTTGAGATAACAATTATTATTAAAATAACAACAATATACCCTGAAAATAATATATATATATATAATTTTTTTTGAATATATATATATATATATATATATATCGCTGAAATAAAAAATTAGATAGGAATTAGTTATATTTTTATCATAATACTACGAGCGTAGGTATGCGGTTCGGTCTGGTTTAATACGGTCGGGTCAACGACTCAATAGTTCAAACCGCAACCGAATCGTATCGTTGCGAGTCGGTTCGGTTTGGGGTATTAGCTTTAGAGAGAGAATTCAGTTCGTTTTTCCCACACCGTTTTTACGGTTCGGTCCGGGCGGTTTCCGCATTACGGTGCGGTTTATGCACACACTTATTTAATAGGGCTGTTAATCTAGGAAGAGGTGTCCGCAGTAGTTTTGCGTGCATGGTCTAAGTAGATCCCTTGAAGTTCATTCAATTTTTATTTAAGTTACAATTAGTGTAATGAAATTTATAGGATAAAACTTCTAGCACGATCCATGTTCGTTCGAATTTGTTTGATTCTCTTATAATTTAGTATAAAATTAATGGATGTTCTATTAAAAAATATTAAAATTTGATATAAATAGTTTTGTCCGTTTGTATCCATTTGCGTCTGTATACAAAAAGCGTACGTTCATGTTCGTATGATTTTATTAGGATATGTGCTAGTATAACAAAATTCATACGAGCATAAATCTCGTTCAGTTAACGTTCGATCCAATTCTATTTAAGACGGGAATTGAACAGACCTCCATCCGATCTGATCTGATATATCTAAACCTTTAAAGTTTGATGAATGAGATAGTCGCCCTCAAGCAAGCAATGGTAGCAATCTTATGTGCTTTCATTGCAACAAAGCCGCTTCACCCAAACCATAGTTTGTAAAAACTTGAGAAGCTAACAATAACCGCAGGGTTATGCTTGCTGCATCATAACAAATTTCATTTTTGTCTACCTTAGCTCAACCATTTACCTTTCACACTAAACTCGTCCTCTAATCGAAATACATTAGTTCATTACATCATTTGTCTTTTTATAATATAGCAATGGAAGATGTGAAAATCATTCAAGCGTACTGTAAATATCTTTATTAATAGTTGTAATACTTTTGATCACACATTATTTTAGTGGAAGCGTAAACTAACAAAAATATCATTATATAGATATTATTATATCATCTTTAAAATAGGATCTAATATATCAACTTTGTCTTATAATACAAAGCACATCTCTATCAGTATTTTCGTCTTAAAATCCACTAAAATAAGGATCTAATGCTAAATTCTCTTTGCAACTTCAAACATCGCTCTATTGATATTTCCAAATCTTAAAGTAACTTAAAAATCGGATCTAATAATTAAATTTCATTCAAATTTATTCTTTGTTTGTTAATGATAGAAGTAAAACTAAAATTAGATGTTACAAAATAAAAATACAAATTTAAAATAACGTACAATATCATGTTGAAATATAACTATTTTTTTTTTATATACATTACTAATTTGAAAATGTAACATAAACAATTTGTAGATAAGCAATTCACACTTCAAGCACATATAATCATCAGACGTGAAGAGTGTGCCATAACGCTCGTATAATATACTCGCACAATAGTGGTATTACTAACCATTTGGTAATACAATCTGAACAACAAAATTTGTTTCAAATTTTCACCAGTAATTTTAATTGAGCATATAATTGGTAATCTTTTCAACAAATTACTTGCATTATTAAAAGAAAAAATACATTAAAAATTACTGAAAAGAGCAACTAATAATTAAGAATGTCCTATGTGTGTATATGTGTATGCATGCATATACTCTCGCACGCATACACCTATGTGTGTGCACATATACATCCATATACATTAATTGAAAGTTGTGTAATTAATATCAAAATAATTATATCATTGGTTATCCAAATCCATACTTTAGAGTTTTATAGTTGGACATAATAATCGTTGGATGTAAGCATGGTTTGAAGCATTTTTCAAAACTTTTATTAAGATGCCTCATATGTGACAAGAAGAGATCATTGTTTAAAATTAAAATATTCTGGTATAACTAAATAACATGGAAAAGTTGTATATAAATATGAATTGTGAACCGTGCAGTTGAAGTGCTCAGTGAATTCAATGCAGCAAGTGTGCAAAAAGTCATAGCTATGATATAATGGATGTCTAAAGTATCATTTAAAGCCTGTACTTAATGTTTTTACAAATATATAAACAATAATTAAGCAAGCAAAAATATAAGATCTAATTTGATTATAATTACTAATTCTTAATTTTAAATAAAAACATGTGCAAATTTATGTAAATACATTTAAACTGTTATTTAACTTAATTGAATTTAACAAAATACTATAGTACTTTTGTTTCTAGAAATATATATTAAAATTTTTAATTAAAAACCGAATTTCATAACTTTTATAATAGGGAAAAAAATTTATAAGGACAAATGAATTAAATAATTTATCCATAAGGACACCACCTTAGAAATTTATCTAGAAGGACAACTAATAGCCCAGCCCAACATAACCACTGTCTTCGTTTATTTCCTCTATCGCGTTTATTAATTTTACTTCCTCCTTCGTTTAAAAAAGTTTGAGAATTAGGGTTTATTTATGTGATCGATAAAAATGGCGTTCGTCTATTGCGTTTATTAATTTTACTTCCTCCTTCGTTTAAAAAAGTTTGAGAATTAGGGTTTATTTCTGTGATCGATAAAAATGGCGACTGATAACCGATCGACGCAATCTCCGCCTGTGGTGTTTTCCAACGCGAACTAGGGTAAATTCGATTGCTATGATTCGTTTGGCAGAAAATGATTTCGTGATTTTTTGATTTCGTGAATTCGTCCTAGAAAATCGAAGGAGAGATTTGAAGGAGAAAAAAATCACTGAAAAAAAGTTTTTTTTTTTTTACGGTGAAGTTAGCAGCAGTTCGTAGGTATCATTTTTTCATTTTTTAAGGTATCATTTTTCTTGTATTAATAATGTTATGCTGTTTTGTTTATAGTTTTGATACTATATCAGTTTTGTACTTGTACTGTTGCATTAAATTTGCAACTCAATCGAAATTATGTCATTTTAATCAATCAAAGTGGGATGTAAACATTTTTATTCATTAGTTTTCCTTTAAAATATCAAAGCAGTTTTAAGGTATCATTTTTATATTTTTTTAGGTATCAGTTTTATATTTTCAACATGAATTTACATCATAGCAGTTTTTAGGTATCATTTTTATATTTTTTTAGGTATCAGTTTTATATTTTCAACATGAATTTAAATCATAGCAGTTTTTAGGTATCATTTTTTATTTTTTTTAGGTATCACTTTTTTATTTTCTAGTTGAATTTCCTGTATTATGTTGGTATAAGTTTTGATTGTGTATGAAATACTTGCAGATACTGCATGTTGCTGGAGATTACTTGAATTCAAGACTGGATTGCATACAAGTAAAAGTAAATGCATGAATGCATGCTTGGAATGGGGAGCAGTGTTGTATGTACTTAGATTCTGTAGGAAAACAACGTATCATAGTATACCAGTTATGTATAGTTGTAGGCATCATATGATACAAGTGGTTATTATTGTGTATTATATATTGAGAATAAACTATTTTTTGTGATAATTGAATTGAATTGAGTGCTATTGTTTTTTTAATCAGTCGGTATTAGTGAGAATATATATTATTTTTGTGAAATTTGAATTGAGTAGGTGGGTGTTAATTTTTTTAACAGTGGGTATCTGTTAGAATTAATGTTGTGTATCAAAAAAAGTCAATTACCAAAGCAAACAACACAAATCTACCTACTTGCGACAGTTCTCATACACAAAGCCATAAAAATGATACCTAAAAAAATATAAAAATGATACCTAAATACTGCTTTAATATTTTAATGACAAAAGTAATACAGAAAATGTTTGAATCACAATTTGATTGATTAAAATGAAATAAATTCAATTGAATTACAAAGCTAGTGCAGCAGTACAGCAACAAAATTAATACAGCAACAAAAAGTAACTAAAAAAAACATAGCACAGTGAATACAGTAAAAATGATACCCAAAAAAATATAAAAATGATACCTAAAAACTGCAGTCATGTTTTAAATAAAAAGTAGCACAAAAATTACTTAAATCACAATTTGATTTTTTTTAAATGAAATAGGTTCGACTATAATACATAGATAATGCAACAATACAACTACAAAATAAACACAACATTAAAAACACATCAAACGAATATAAATCAGTGGTAAATAAAAAAAAAATGATACCTAGAAAAATATTAAAAAATATACCCAACTGCTGAAAAGTTGAACATTTAAATTGCAGAACCAAGAGAAGTTATGAATCACCGATAGAAAAAAAAAAAACTAATATCATTTTCTTTAGTTCACAATATTTCTGCACAAATACGAAATATCGGCCAAAAAATTGTTGTCAGTTCATTTTTTTTATCATGCAATTTATTTATTAAACTCATGCATGTAATGATTCACTGTTTAATTCTTTCCGATTTAGTGTTCTACAAATAAATATTCAGTTTCTGGTTATCATTTTTAAGTTACTGTATGTATCATTTTTGGAATTTTTTTTTCAACTGTACAGCTTGTAGATATCATTTTCTTAATGTTGTAGTTATCAGTTTTATACTTTTTGTTTTTTCACATCACTTCTGCACACATACAAATAACTGATAACTAAAAAAAAAAAAATTGATATCAATTTAGTAACTTCCCATCCAATTCAGCAATGAGTCAATAAGAAAATTCGTCATCATGTATACAAGCAAGATTAGTATTTCACACATCAATCCAGTCATTACTGAAATTCAAAACATTATCCACTGCATACATTTAAATCTGAAAGAAAAAACACTGTTTTCCAACCAAATACAATATACCACACTGTTTTACTCATTTTTTACAATCTTTTTTCTTAATCTTTTTGCTCATTCCAGTGACGAATCGAACCAAATCCCAGCAGCAAGTCTTCTTCAAACTGTTTCTTTTTTTTTTCCAACTTCGTCTTTTATTCTTTTTTCAATTAAATACATTGTAATGAAAGAGGTATCGTTAAAGACAAGTACGATAAGGAGAGTGCCTTCACTACTGTAAAATATGAGTAATGTGAAAAAATCAGTTAGCCAAGTAAAAAGATGAAAACATATCCAAAAAACAATAAAACATGCATAATACATTAAAAATGATACCTAAAAGAATATTAAAATGATACCTACAGACTGGTGCACATTAAAAGGAAAGGGAAGAAAATGATAACTTAAAAAATGCAAAAATGATACCTAAAAACTGCTTTAGTTAATTTTTCCTGAAAACAATACTAACGAAATTTATTACTCAAAAGTAACATTTTGTAACACCCCACCTCCGCCAGGGTCACTCTTGCAAGAACACTGGCTTTGGAGGGGTGTTTGTCAAGGTAAACATGCATGAGATATCACAAGACAGAACATATAAGTAAAACAGATTAAATAAAGCAGCGGATAAAACTACTATTTCGAAACCATAGTCAAGTTACATCAAAGTACTTAGTCATTATTTTCCAACTACTACAAGTCTAGAAACATAAACTGAAAACTGGAAATAACATAAAGTAAACTATCCCCAAAGTAGACGTGGTAAATCCATAGCGAGCTCAAGTCCAAACCGTACATGAGCTATCCAGAAAGCAAGCTAAAGATCCAAGCTAGGTGCTAGTGTTCCCACCCTGAGAACCTGGGGGGGGGGGGGAACGGAAGAAAAGAGGCGAAAGAAAAAGGGTCAGTCATAAAGACTGGTAAGTCCTACCTACTATTAGTATAAAAACTAATAAAGTTAACTGGACATGTATAACAGAGATGAAACATAGGATGATAACTGGCATGGTGAAAAGTTAACAAGATAGATCAAGTGTGGCATCGCATATACAAGGTTAAGTTGCACCAGGTGTACTAGTATTCTAATCCATGTCAAGTATAAACAAGAAATGATCCCTTGGCCCAAAGTTGGCCCAACATCATGAGATGACCAAAATCAAGGTCCAACTACTCGGTCTAGTCGATCGGCTCCCTATAAGCTTAACTCGTCGTGTATCGGTGTCATACGGCCTAATCGTGGAATGTAGTTAACTGTGCAAGGTCCACCCTAGGGTGTATCCAGTCCTAGGGTGTAAACCACAGACACAAATCAAGCACGCACAGTCTAAACCTACCGGTGCCCATGTTCAACTCCGGACTTAATGTGCACGACCATGGTCCGCCTGAACTTAACTAGTGCACTATTCATCCGTCTCTTTTGGCCTCTTACAATCAGTCAGTAATCGTGCCCCACCCTAGCCTAGTCCAGGGTATCCAGATACTCCCAAGTAGGTTACTGCTGAAAAGGACCACGTAACTAGGGTTTTAAATGGGTTAAGTGTGGCTAACCCTATCCTAACCATGTATTGAGTTGGTCAAGTGTATCCAAGCAGTTCATGACTTAACCCTATCAATACATCGTGTTCAACTGGTTAAGTATATTCAAGTAGTTCATGACTTAACCCTACCAATCCATCGTGTTTAATTGGTTAAGTTTTCAAGTAGTCCATGACTTAACCCTACCAATCCATCGTGTTTAATTGGTTAAGTATTCAAGTAGTCCATGACTTAACCCTACCATGTGGCATTAATTAACTTAATACACCCCAACCTCTCACATTAGACTTTGTTGTGGTTACTAGTTAAGCCGGGCGGGTCCGGGTAGCTTTACACCACAACCTAGTCTAACCTCGGGTTTTAAGTGCGATATGACCAACTACTCACATTGGGTCCTATTGTTTGTAGCCACTAGTTAAGCCGGTCGGTTCCGGGTAGATTTATGCTACAAACTCAACCCAACCTCGAGTTGGCCACTTTCATGTTTTCTACATGTCATGTCCATGTTCATGTTTCAAGTATAATCACATGTCATATTTTCAAGTCATGTTTCATGTCATTTAAGTTTACCCATAACGTAACCCCATCGCATGTAAGTTCGCATCAACGCAAATAGATCAAAAGGGGAAACATAAGAATATGACAAGGTGGGCATAAGATGGCAAAGTCTATCGCAAGTTAAACATGGTGATATTTGAGGCAAAAGGGGTTCAACATACTAGCATATGGCCTCAACATGTATGATAGCATAAAAGGTGACTTGGCCCAAAACATATCAAATAGCATAAGGGTGCTTTGGCCTCAAGAATGCATAATAGCCTCAGGGTGTTTTGGCCACAAACATGTATGATAGCATAATTAGCAAATAGGGTGGTAACATGGTAATAGTTGACATAGGGTGACTGTAACACCCCGAATTTTAGTTAATACTAAAATTCACTAATTACAGGATAAATAATCTCAGATGTGGGAATTGGGGGTAACGGGCTGCGTCACTGCGTTCGTCTCGGAAAAATACGCGAAATAGAGTCCGAGTTTTCGAGAATCGGAGTCCGTATGGCCCAGTTATGGCCCGATGAAGTTTGCAGAAAATTCAAAGCTAAAAACAGATTTAAAAATTTAAAATTCAGATTTTGGAATGGAACAAGCGGGGTCAGGCGGGAAAGTTCCCGCCCTAACCATGTCGACAGGGCTGTCGACAGGCCTGTCGACAGGGGGGTCGACTTGCCTGTCGACATGGGCGCGGCGTCCAGAGAACCTGGGTGCACCAGGTTGGGTTTTAGGCTGGCTTGGAGGGCTGGGTTCTAGAGATTTCCGAAATCTAAGGGTCCTAATCTAATCTAGGGTTAATCTAAGGGCCTAAAACACTCACCTAATCTATAAATACACCCTAAACCTACCCTAATCCATACTAAAAATAGGAATGATGGCCTCATGCCGCCAAATTAAATCTTAGAAGGAGCCTCCACTAATTTATGAAGGAAGTTGCAAGCTAATCAACCTCTAATCATCATCTTCTTCATATTTAGCAACTAATTCCACTTCATAAGTTTGCTAATCTTGGGTTTGGTGAGTTTCTATCACTTTAACATCAATTGTTAAAGTAAGTAGATTGGGTGTAATGAGACTTATGGTCTTAAATGCGGATTAGTGAGTTTGAATCATTTGTAATGATATGCTACTCTATGTTTTCCTATGTTTATGCATGTTTAACAAGTGGGTTTATGCATGTTTAGTAAGTTGGTTTATGCATGTTTAACAAGTGGGTTTATGCATGTTTAATAAGTGGGTTTATGCATATCTAATAAGTGGGTTTATGCATGTTTAACAAGTGAGTTATGCAAGTTCATATGCAAGTTATGTGTATGATGTTATGTAAGTTATGTGTAGGTTGTTATGCAAGTTCATATGCAAGTTATGTATATGCTTAAATGCAAGTTTAACATGATATGCAAGTTATGCATGCTTATGCAAGTATGTGAATGCTTATGCAAGTTATGTATATGCTTAAATGCAAGTTTAACATGATATGCAAGTTATGCATGCTTATGCAAGTATGAGAATGCTTATGCAAGTTATGTGTATGCTTAAATGCATGTTTAACATGTTATGCAAGTTATGAGAATGCTTATATGCAAGTTCAACATGTTATGCAAAATATGTGTATGATAATATGCAAGCTCATATGCAACATGTTATGCAAGTCATGTGTATGATAATATGCAAGTTTGGGTAAAACGTAGTTAGGTTAATATATGCTCATATATGCAAGTTGACATCCTCTTAACCCATGATAAAGTTATATGCTAAGATGTGGTTAAACCCATGATATTTGTGATGGATCTTCCCTTTATTATGTCATGAAATGAGGACGATTTACGTGGGGAACGATGGGGTTAATAAATATGTTAATAAAAATATGATTAGGTATGATTAAGCATACCATAAAAATAAATTAACATAAGTGGGAATTTACCTATTGAGTTAGGTCTACCCCATGGGAATTTACCTATTGAGTTAGGTCTACCCATGTTATGAAAAATGTGTAATTAATTAGGGATAATTAATTATGGGGGTGATTAATTAGGTGTAATTAATCAACTAAGACACGAGGTTGGACCCTTTTGTAGCGGAAGTCTGCCCGGAACCGACCGGCCCTCCAGCAGCTACAAATGATTGGCCCAATGTGAGAGGTCTTAGTCATAAATTAAATACGTGATTAAAGTAAAGACACGAGGTTAGACCCTTTTGATGACAAAAGTCTGCCCGGAACCAACCGGCATATCCAGCAGTCATAAAAGACGGTCTAATGTGAGAGGTCTTTATGAGGTCATGATCTTAATTAATTAATTAAGAAACACTTAACCATATTAGCATGTAGAGGGACATGAGGGGTTAAGTGGGTGCCTTGGGTGGCATGTGGAAATCTAGTGGGTTGCCTTGGGTGGCAATAGAAAATACGATTAGAATACTTAACCAAGTGGAAACATGTAATTAAACATGATTAAAGGGTTAAGTGGGATGCACTAGAAAAAGGGACAAGCTTAGGTGGGTAGCTTGTGGGGGCCCATTTCAACCAGTAACCCATATGTATCTTATTGGGCTCGACACATGTCGAGGACGGGACACGCGTACTGGGCTTGACTATAAGAGGCCAAAACGGGTTAGCGGTGGCAACGCAAGTCCAACGGGTTTCATATGCGTGTGTGTGGACCCGGGCTGGTAGGTAAGACGTTGTTGCATCGTGTAGATATAAGCCGTGCACCGTTAGTATTGGGTTGCCACTTTAGGGGAGTGATACACCCCACTGTGGGACCAGCACGGGTATCTACGGTAGGGAGCCGATCGCTTGGGGAGTAGTGGGGTACACCTAGTGGAGATAGGGGCAGACGGCACCTATGTGGTCAGCTAGGGGTACATGAAACTACTAGTTATATCTTTCTTTTAAGTCCTTGGGTGGGATCAATCTTTGAGTAGGAATGACTGGTGTGGTGCAGTTAGTAATTATCCTTGGGTGGGTAGATACGTCTTTACAGTTATCTTAGTTTATCCTAAGTCTACCAAGCTGCTTAGTGTAGCCATTCATCCCCAGACATTACCGTAGGTCAAGTTTATGTCTTCTCTGGTTACTTTAATGATTGTATTGTTAAAGTTATAGGACTCGCTCAGACTTATGTCTGACCCCGTTGTTTTTATCTTTTTTCCAACCCTCAGGTCCTACGGTGGATCCTAGCAGTAGTGGAGCTTGATCGGATTGCTGTTCCAGTCTTTAGGAGCTTGGATAGATGTAAAGCTCCAGTTACCCAGTTATCTTTTCTTTTGTCCTGGCTATTGTATGAGAGAGTGGGATTATGTACTTCTTTATTTTGATGGATATTGTACTTGACTTTTATTGTGGTTTTATGATGTAACCAGACATGTTTATTTCCGCTGTTATGAGATGATGTTTTAAATTTCAAGTACTATTTATATCTGTCTTGTTGTAATTTTTCTGTTCTATATTCACTAAAATACTCCACCGATGCTATGGCATTCCCTTAGAGAGTGACCATAGCGGGCGTGGGGTGTTACACGTGGTATCAGAGCAAAGGTTACCGGAACAGATAAAATTTTTAGAAAACTATTTTTCTAAAACATTTTGGGAAGAGATATTTTCAAAAACATGTCTTTTAAGAGAAAAGTTTTTGAAAGAAAAGCATAATCCCCAATAGCCATATCTAAATCCTTCGAATTCTCCGTTTTGAATCTTTCCTTTTTCGTTTCAGCATGGCTGAGGATCTTAACTTTCCGGAGGGTGTGACGGTACCAGTATGGTATAGGAGATTGATGGAGGCTAGGGCCACCACTGCGGGTCCAGCAAATGTTCCTCCACCAACCGTAGCACCCGATCTTCCTCCTCCCCCTCCTCCTCGCACGGATACTTTTGCTAAGACTTGCAAGGAATTCAAAGCTATAGGAGGGAAACCTTTTCAAGGATCTGAAACTTTTGTGGAGGCTAGAGATTGGCTTAAGGAGGTGGAAGAGTTGATAGATATCTTTGAGATGGAAGAAGGAAAGAAAGTCAAGTTAGCTGCTTGGTTAATGAAGGGAGAGGCCTCATTCTGGTGGGAGGTCACTAATGGAGAACGCCCCGTTGACTCTTGGGCGGATTTTAGGCAAAGATTTGTGGCAAAGTTTCTCTCAAGGGCGGAGGAAAACTTGTATATGGAAAGATTCTTGACTCTAAAGCAAGGAAATCTCTCAGTGAAGGAATATGTTAACAAGTTTAATCAATTGGCAAGGTTTGGCCTAGACATGGTGAATACACCGGAGAAGAAGGCTTTGAGGTTCGTGAAAGGCTTGAATGAACCAATGCATGGGTTGGCTATGACTCATATCCCTATGGGGGCCACCTTCGAGAAGCTAGTTGACATGGCACTCATGCATGAAGAAGGGAAGGGTCCCAATGCTAGTCAGGCGCCCGAGAAGAAGGGAGATCAAAAGAGACCTCAGCAACAACAGCAAAACAAAGGTGGGAAGGGCAACGGTGGCAAGGGCAAAAAGAAGAAGTGTTTCAATTGTGGGACACCTGGCCACCTAAGCAAGGATTGTCGCAAGAAGAAGAAGACTGGCTGCTTCCACTGTGGCGAAGCAGGGCATCTTGTGAAAGACTGTCCCAAGAAGGGGCAAAGGACGGGGTCTACCTCAGGAGGACAGGTGCAAGCTCTTATGGCACCAGGTCAGGCTAGGGGGCAAGTACAGGCTCTCGCGGTTCCACCGATTCAGGAAAGAGGTAGAACTATTTCCGTTGAAAGTCTGGTTTTTCTATTTGATCATCCTGTCCGTACATTGTTTGATTCAGGCGCATCGCATTCGTTTATCTCATCATCATTAGTTGAGTCACTGCACTTAGACACCAGTCTGGTAGATGATCCCTTGGTTGTTTCAAACCCAATAGGGGGCTCCACTTATTTGTCCATGATATGTTTGGGTTTGAAGATTTCTATACTTAGCATTGAGTTTAGATGTGATGCTTTTGTGTTGGGCTTCACGGGCTATGGGTTGATTTTGGGCATGGACTGGTTATCCAGTAATGGTGCCGTTCTCGATTGCGAAAGGAGAGTTGTTAGGATCATGACCCGCTTGGGTAACACTCTCGAGATTTCTTGTAATCCCATGGATTCTGTTATGCTAAGTTATATTGAATCGCTTGACGCTTCGGTCGAGAGTTTACAATCTGTTAAAGTGGTCCGGGAATATCCGGATGTGTTTGAGGAGGTGAAGGGCTTACCTCCGAAGCGGGAGATTGACTTCCGAATATATCTGGTGGATAATGCTAAACCTGTATCTTTACCAGTGCGCCACATGGCTCCTCGTGAGAGGAGGGAACTCCATAAGCAAGTAGGGGAGTTGCTTGAGAAGGGGTTCATAAGACGAAGTATATCGGAGTGGGGTGCTCCAGTAGTTTTTGCTACGAAGGCGGATGGGTCCCTCAGACTTTGTGTAGACTATAGAGAACTCAACAAGCTCACAAAGAAGAATAGACACCCATTGCCGAGGATTGATGATCTTTTCGATCAGTTGGTTGGCGCTTCAGTATTTTCTCAGTTGGACTTAGCCACGGGGTTTCATCAGTTGAGGGTGGCTGAGGATAGCATAGACAAGACTGCCTTTAGGACTCCGGATGGTTTCTATGAGTGGCTGGTAATGCCATTTGGGTTGACGAACGCCCCTGCATACTTTGTTGATTTGATGAGTAGGGTGTTCAGGGAGTTCCTTAATAAATTCGTGGTGGTCTTTGTGGATGATATCTTAGTATTTTCTAAGAGTGAAGAAGAGCATGCCCTACATCTTGGGGAGGTATTGAAGACTCTTCGAGCATATATCCTTAAGGCTAAATTCTCTAAATGTCACTTCTGGAGGAAGGAGGTGCGGTTCTTGGGGCATGTGGTCTCTAAGGAAGGGATAGCTGTGGATCCCGCGAAGGTAGTATCAATTCAGGATTGGAAGGTTCCGAAGAATGCTACCGAAGTAAGAAGTTTCTTGGGGTTGGCGGGTTATTATAGGAAGTTTATTAAAGACTTCGCGAAGATATCAGCCCCATTAACCCGCTTAACGAAGAAGAATCTTGTTTTCGCATGGGACATAGATTGTGATGATGCGTTCCGACGGTTAAAGAGAGCTTTAACCACTGCTCCAGTTTTAGTGTTGCCAGATGGGAGCAAGCCATTTGTTGTCTATACCGATGCTTGTGGGACAGGACTTGGCGCAGTCTTAATGCAAGAGGGAAGGGTGATAGCCTATGGTGGAAGGCAGTTGAGAGTGCATGAGAAAAATTACCCTACCCATGATTTAGAGTTGGCCGCTATTGTTTTTGCGCTTAAGATTTGGCGTCATTATCTTCTTGGTGAGAGATTCGAATTGTTCACTGACCACAAATCATTGAAGTACTTGTTTTCTCAGAAGGATTTGAATTTGAGACAGCAAAGGTGGATGGAGTTCTTAGCATCCTAAGATTTCGAGATAGCGTATACCCCTGGCAAGGGTAACGTGGTGGCGGACGCCTTGAGCAGAAAGAGGTTGTCCTTGAGTCCATTGTTTGTGGAACAACGAAGCTTGGAATTTATCTCGATGTTTGATTTCAGACCTTCCATTGATTATGTACCCGGTTTGCTAGCTTCCTTGGAGGTTAGACCTACTCTTTTGGGACGGATTGGAGAAGCACAGAGGGACGACCCACAGTTGGTTGAGTTGGTGGAGAAGCTCATAAGGGGGGAGTCGTCCAGCCATTTGAGTAGGTACACCCTAGACGATAGGGGGTGCTTGCGTAGAGACGGTAGACTTTGTGTACCGCAAGACGAGGGTTTGAGGAAGGTTATTCTTGATGATGCACACCGTTCTAGGATGACCATTCATCCCGGTGGGGACAAGATGTATCAAGACATGAAGAGGGTTTTCTTCTGGGCTGGTATGAAGAAAGATGTGGCCGAGTATGTCGCTCGATGCTTGGTGTGCCAGCAAGTAAAGGTGGAGCAAAAGAAACCAGGTGGGTTGCTTCACCCATTGGAAGTTCCGCAATGGAAGTGGGATAGCGTCTCGATGGATTTTATTGACGGGTTACCCAGATCAAGAAAGGGTAATACGGGAATTTGGGTGGTGGTAGACAGACTTACTAAGAGCGCCCATTTCATACCTGTGAAGAGCAAGAGGACCGCTCCATGGCTAGCTTCTGTATATCTTCGAGAGATAGTTCGATTGCATGGGGTACCCTCTAGCATAGTGAGTGATCGAGATCCTATCTTCACTAGCGAGTTCTGGAGAAGTTTGCAAGAAGCAGTGGGGACTCAATTGTGTCTGAGCACCGCATATCATCCTCAGACGGACGGCCAGACTGAGAGGGTGAATCGTGTTCTAGAAGACCTTTTGAGGCTTTGTATCTTAGATTTTGGAGGTACATGGGAAGAGCATCTTCCATTGGTGGAGTTCGCATATAATAACAGCTTTCAGTCCAGTATTGGTATGGCTCCTTTCGAAGCTCTCTATGGAAGGCCTTGTCGATCACCTACATGTTGGTGGGAATCTACGGATAAGATCTTGCTTGGGCCTGATATGATTAGGGAGACTTCTGAGAAGATTGACTTGATTCGAAGAAGGATGAAAGCAGCGCAGGATAGGCAAAAATCTTATGCGGACAAGAGAAGGACGGATCTTGAGTTTGAAGTTGGGGACATGGTCTTTGTCAAAGTGTCTCCGTTACGAAATGTGGTTCGCTTTGGATCTGTTGGAAAGTTAGCACCAAGGTTCGTGGGGCCGTTTCCTATTAAGGAAAGGATCGGACGGATGGCATATAGAGTGGAGTTGCCCGACAGACTTAGTGGTGTACATGATGTATTCCATGTGTCCCATTTGAGGAAGTGCTTACATGAGACGGCAGAGGTGGTAGAGCCGAGCTTGCTTAAAGAAGTGGAAGTAGAGCGTGATGCGACTGTTCGACGAGCTCCTACTCGCATCCTTGGGTCAGAAACTAGGAAGTTAAGGAACAGAGAGGTTCAGCTAGTTAAAGTGCAATGGGGAGATGACGAAAGCAATGCTACTTGGGAGACGGAAGCGAAGATGCGTTCTTTGTATCCATTTCTTTTTGAGAGTATGTCTTTTAACTTCTCCTTTATCGCTTGTCTAGTACTTATCTTATCTTTAGTATGTCCTCTCGTTAGTACTGTTTGACCTTTAGATAGGGTAAACCTATGGTTGAAACATGTGTTTGAGACATGTTATGGTTGATGGATGCAAGTGGATGCAAGTGTTTGCTAGTGGTTGCTCGTGGATGCATATACACACACTCTAGGCACTAGATCGGCTCAGTCACTTCATATTGCATATTGCATAAAATTGTGTGTAGGAAGCTATATTTATGGATGTATAATGATTGTGTTATCATATGGATGATACATTTTGGTGAAAGATTGTGCACTCATGTAGATATTGTATGTGTCGATAGGGTTCTCTCGCATACATAATGGATGCATGACACTATCATGGTTTGCATATGTTCATACATTAGATAGGGAACATATACACACACTTTTTGCATATGCTCATACATCATTAGAAATTGTTTTAAGGACAATGGATGTCCGTGTTTGATGGATTGAGTAGATGGTTGTTTGGATGGTAGGATATGCATTCTCCTTAGCTTAGAGATTTCGGGGACGAAATCCTTTAAGGAGGGGAGAATGTAACACCCCGAATTTTAGTTAATACTAAAATTCACTAATTACAGGATAAATAATCTCAGATGTGGGAATTGGGGGTAACGGGCTGCGTCATTGCGTGGTCTCGGAAAAATACGCGAAATAGAGTCCGAGTTTTCGAGAATCGGAGTCCGTATGGCCCAGTTATGGCCCGATGAAGTTTGCAGGAAATTCAAAGCTAAAAACAGATTTAAAAATTTAAAATTCAGATTTTGGAATGGAACAAGCGGGGTCAGGCGGGAAAGTTCCCGCCCTAACCATGTCGACAGGGCTGTCGACAGGCCTGTCGACAGGGGGGTCGACTTGCCTGTCGACTTGCCTGTCGACATGGGCGCGGCGTCCATAGAACCTGGGTGCACCAGGTTGGGTTTTAGGCTGGCTTGGAGGGCTGGGTTCTAGAGATTTCCGAAATCTAAGGGTCCTAATCTAATCTAGGGTTAATCTAAGGGCCTAAAACACTCACCTAATCTATAAATACACCCTAAACCTACCCTAATCCATACTAAAAATAGGAATGATGGCCTCATGCCGCCAAATTAAATCTTAGAAGGAGCCTCCACTAATTTATGAAGGAAGTTGCAAGCTAATCAACCTCTAATCATCATCTTCTTCATATTTAGCAACTAATTCCACTTCATAAGTTTGCTAATCTTGGGTTTGGTGAGTTTCTATCACTTTAACATCAATTGTTAAAGTAAGTAGATTGGGTGTAATGAGACTTATGGTCTTAAATGCGGATTAGTGAGTTTGAATCATTTGTAATGATATGCTACTCTATGTTTTCCTATGTTTATGCATGTTTAACAAGTGGGTTTATGCATGTTTAGTAAGTTGGTTTATGCATGTTTAACAAGTGGGTTTATGCATGTTTAATAAGTGGGTTTATGCATATCTAATAAGTGGGTTTATGCATGTTTAACAAGTGAGTTATGCAAGTTCATATGCAAGTTATGTGTATGATGTTATGTAAGTTATGTGTAGGTTGTTATGCAAGTTCATATGCAAGTTATGTATATGCTTAAATGCAAGTTTAACATGATATGCAAGTTATGCATGCTTATGCAAGTATGTGAATGCTTATGCAAGTTATGTATATGCTTAAATGCAAGTTTAACATGATATGCAAGTTATGCATGCTTATGCAAGTATGAGAATGCTTATGCAAGTTATGTGTATGCTTAAATGCATGTTTAACATGTTATGCAAGTTATGAGAATGCTTATATGCAAGTTCAACATGTTATGCAAAATATGCGTATGATAATATGCAAGCTCATATGCAACATGTTATGCAAGTCATGTGTATGATAATATGCAAGTTTGGGTAAAACGTAGTTAGGTTAATATATGCTCATATATGCAAGTTGACATCCTCTTAACCCATGATAAAGTTATATGCTAAGATGTGGTTAAACCCATGATATTTGTGATGGATCTTCCCTTTATTATGTCATGAAATGAGGACGATTTACGTGGGGAACGATGGGGTTAATAAATATGTTAATAAAAATATGATTAGGTATGATTAAGCATACCATAAAAATAAATTAACATAAGTGGGAATTTACCTATTGAGTTAGGTCTACCCCATGTGAATTTACCTATTGAGTTAGGTCTACCCATGTTATGAAAAATGTGTAATTAATTAGGGATAATTAATTATGGGGGTGATTAATTAGGTGTAATTAATCAACTAAGACACGAGGTTGGACCCTTTTGTAGCGGAAGTCTGCCCGGAACCGACCGGCCCTCCAGCAGCTACAAATGATTGGCCCAATGTGAGAGGTCTTAGTCATAAATTAAATACGTGATTAAAGTAAAGACACGAGGTTAGACCCTTTTGATGACAGAAGTCTGCCCGGAACCAACCGGCATATCCAGCAGTCATAAAAGACGGTCTAATGTGAGAGGTCTTTATGAGGTCATGATCTTAATTAATTAATTAAGAAACACTTAACCATATTAGCATGTAGAGGGACATGAGGGGTTAAGTGGGTGCCTTGGGTGGCATGTGGAAATCTAGTGGGTTGCCTTGGGTGGCAATAGAAAATACGATTAGAATACTTAACCAAGTGGAAACATGTAATTAAACATGATTAAAGGGTTAAGTGGGATGCACTAGAAAAAGGGACAAGCTTAGGTGGGTAGCTTGTGGGGGCCCATTTCAACCAGTAACCCATATGTATCTTATTGGGCTCGACACATGTCGAGGACGGGACACGCGTACTGGGCTTGACTATAAGAGGCCAAAACGGGTTTGCGGTGGCAACGCAAGTCCAACGGGTTTCATATGCGTGTGTGTGGACCCGGGCTGGTAGGTAAGACGTTGTTGCATCGTGTAGATATAAGCCGTGCACCGTTAGTATTGGGTTGCCACTTTAGGGGAGTGATACACCCCACTGTGGGACCAGCACGGGTATCTACGGTAGGGAGCCGATCGCTTGGGGAGTAGTGGGGTACACCTAGTGGAGATAGGGGCAGACGGCACCTATGTGGTCAGCTAGGGGTACATGAAACTACTAGTTATATCTTTCTTTTAAGTCCTTGGGTGGGATCAATCTTTGAGTAGGAATGACTGGTGTGGTGCAGTTAGTAATTATCCTTGGGTGGGTAGATACGTCTTTACAGTTATCTTAGTTTATCCTAAGTCTACCAAGCTGCTTAGTGTAGCCATTCATCCCCAGACATTACCGTAGGTCAAGTTTATGTCTTCTCTGGTTACTTTAATGATTGTATTGTTAAAGTTATAGGACTCGCTCAGACTTATGTCTGACCCCGTTGTTTTTATCTTTTTCCCAACCCTCAGGTCCTACGGTGGATCCTAGCAGTAGTGGAGCTTGATCGGATTGCTGTTCCAGTCTTTAGGAGCTTGGATAGATGTAAAGCTCCAGTTACCCAGTTATCTTTTCTTTTGTCCGGGCTATTGTATGAAAGAGTGAGATTATGTACTTCTTTATTTTGATGGATATTGTACTTGACTTTTATTGTGGTTTTATGATGTAACCAGACATGTTTATTTCCGCTGTTATGAGATGATGTTTTAAATTTCAAGTACTATTTATATCTGTCTTGTTGTAATTTTTCTGTTCTATATTCACTAAAATACTCCACCGATGCTATGGCATTCCCTTAGAGAGTGACCATAGCGGGCGTGGGGTGTTACACGTGGTATCAGAGCAAAGGTTACCGGAACAGATAAAATTTTTAGAAAACTATTTTTCTAAAACATTTTGGGAAGAGATATTTTCAAAAACATGTCTTTTAAGAGAAAAGTTTTTGAAAGAAAAGCATAATCCCCAATAGCCATATCTAAATCCTTCGAATTCTCCGTTTTGAATCTTTCCTTTTTCGTTTCAGCATGGCTGAGGATCTTAACTTTCCGGAGGGTGTGACGGTACCAGTATGGTATAGGAGATTGATGGAGGCTAGGGCCACCACTGCGGGTCCAGCAAATGTTCCTCCACCAACCGTAGCACCCGATCTTCCTCCTCCCCCTCCTCCTCGCACGGATACTTTTGCTAAGACTTGCAAGGAATTCAAAGCTATAGGAGGGAAACCTTTTCAAGGATCTGAAACTTTTGTGGAGGCTAGAGATTGGCTTAAGGAGGTGGAAGAGTTGATAGATATCTTTGAGATGGAAGAAGGAAAGAAAGTCAAGTTAGCTGCTTGGTTAATGAAGGGAGAGGCCTCATTCTGGTGGGAGGTCACTAATGGAGAACGCCCCGTTGACTCTTGGGCGGATTTTAGGCAAAGATTTGTGGCAAAGTTTCTCTCAAGGGCGGAGGAAAACTTGTATATGGAAAGATTCTTGACTCTAAAGCAAGGAAATCTCTCAGTGAAGGAATATGTCAACAAGTTTAATCAATTGGCAAGGTTTGGCCTAGACATGGTGAATACACCGGAGAAGAAGGCTTTGAGGTTCGTGAAAGGCTTGAATGAACCGATGCATGGGTTGGCTATGACTCATATCCCTATGGGGGCCACCTTCGAGAAGCTAGTTGACATGGCACTCATGCATGAAGAAGGGAAGGGTCCCAATGCTAGTCAGGCGCCCGAGAAGAAGGGAGATCAAAAGAGACCTCAGCAACAACAGCAAAACAAAGGTGGGAAGGGCAACGGTGGCAAGGGCAAAAAGAAGAAGTGTTTCAATTGTGGGACACCTGGCCACCTAAGCAAGGATTGTCGCAAGAAGAAGAAGACTGGATGCTTCCACTGTGGCGAAGCAGGGCATCTTGTGAAAGACTGTCCCAAGAAGGGGCAAAGGACGGGGTCTACCTCAGGAGGACAGGTGCAAGCTCTTATGGCACCAGGTCAGGCTAGGGGGCAAGTACAGGCTCTCGCGGTTCCACCGATTCAGGAAAGAGGTAGAACTATTTCCGTTGAAAGTCTGGTTTTTCTATTTGATCATCCTGTCCGTACATTGTTTGATTCAGGCGCATCGCATTCGTTTATCTCATCATCATTAGTTGAGTCACTGCACTTAGACACCAGTCTGGTAGATGATCCCTTGGTTGTTTCAAACCCAATAGGGGGCTCCACTTATTTGTCCATGATATGTTTGGGTTTGAAGATTTCTATACTTAGCATTGAGTTTAGATGTGATGCTTTGTGTTGGGCTTCACGGGCTATGGGTTGATTTTGGGCATGGACTGGTTATCCAGTAATGGTGCCGTTCTCGATTGCGAAAGGAGAGTTGTTAGGCTCATGACCCGTTTGGGTAACACTCTCGAGATTTCTTGTAATCCCATGGATTCTGTTATGCTAAGTTATCTTGAATCGCTTGACGCTTCGGTCGAGAGTTTACAATCTGTTAAAGTGGTCCGGGAATATCCGGATGTGTTTGAGGAGGTGAAGGGCTTACCTCCGAAGCGGGAGATTGACTTCCGAATATATCTGGTGGATAATGCTAAACCTGTATCTTTACCAGTGCGCCACATGGCTCCTCGTGAGAGGAGGGAACTCCATAAGCAAGTAGGGGAGTTGCTTGAGAAGGGGTTCATAAGACGAAGTATATCGGAGTGGGGTGCTCCAGTAGTTTTTGCTACGAAGGCGGATGGGTCCCTCAGACTTTGTGTAGACTATAGAGAACTCAACAAGCTCACAAAGAAGAATAGACACCCATTGCCGAGGATTGATGATCTTTTCGATCAGTTGGTTGGCGCTTCAGTATTTTCTCAGTTGGACTTAGCCACGGGGTTTCATCAGTTGAGGGTGGCTGAGGATAGCATAGACAAGACTGCCTTTAGGACTCCGGATGGTTTCTATGAGTGGCTGGTAATGCCATTTGGGTTGACGAACGCCCCTGCATACTTTGTTGATTTGATGAGTAGGGTGTTCAGGGAGTTCCTTAATAAATTCGTGGTGGTCTTTGTGGATGATATCTTAGTATTTTCTAAGAGTGAAGAAGAGCATGCCCTACATCTTGGGGAGGTATTGAAGACTCTTCGAGCACATAGCCTTAAGGCTAAATTCTCTAAATGTCACTTCTGGAGGAAGGAGGTGCGGTTCTTGGGGCATGTGGTCTCTAAGGAAGGGATAGCTGTGGATCCCGCGAAGGTAGTATCAATTCAGGATTGGAAGGTTCCGAAGAATGCTACCGAAGTAAGAAGTTTCTTGGGGTTGGCGGGTTATTATAGGAAGTTTATTAAAGACTTCGCGAAGATATCAGCCCCATTAACCCGCTTAACGAAGAAGAATCTTGTTTTCGCATGGGACATAGATTGTGATGATGCGTTCCGACGGTTAAAGAGAGCTTTAACCACTGCTCCAGTTTTAGTGTTGCCAGATGGGAGCAAGCCATTTGTTGTCTATACCGATGCTTGTGGGACAGGACTTGGCGCAGTCTTAATGCAAGAGGGAAGGGTGATAGCCTATGGTGGAAGGCAGTTGAGAGTGCATGAGAAAAATTACCCTACCCATGATTTAGAGTTGGCCGCTATTGTTTTTGCGCTTAAGATTTGGCGCCATTATCTTCTTGGTGAGAGATTCGAATTGTTCACTGACCACAAATCATTGAAGTACTTGTTTTCTCAGAAGGATTTGAATTTGAGACAGCAAAGGTGGATGGAGTTCTTAGCATCCTATGATTTCGAGATAGCGTATACCCCTGGCAAGGGTAACGTGGTGGCGGACGCCTTGAGCAGAAAGAGGTTGTCCTTGAGTCCATTGTTTGTGGAACAACGAAGCTTGGAATTTATCTCGATGTTTGATTTCAGACCTTCCATTGATTATGTACCCGGTTTGCTAGCTTCCTTGGAGGTTAGACCTACTCTTTTGGGACGGATTGGAGAAGCACAGAGGGACGACCCACAGTTGGTTGAGTTGGTGGAGAAGCTCATAAGGGGGGAGTCGTCCAGCCATTTGAGTAGGTACACCCTAGACGATAGGGGGTGCTTGCGTAGAGACGGTAGACTTTGTGTACCGCAAGACGAGGGTTTGAGGAAGGTTATTCTTGATGATGCACACCGTTCTAGGATGACCATTCATCCCGGTGGGGACAAGATGTATCAAGACATGAAGAGGGTTTTCTTCTGGGCCGGTATGAAGAAAGATGTGGCCGAGTATGTCGCTCGATGCTTGGTGTGCCAGCAAGTAAAGGTGGAGCAAAAGAAACCAGGTGGGTTGCTTCACCCATTGGAAGTTCCGCAATGGAAGTGGGATAGCGTCTCGATGGATTTTATTGACGGGTTACCCAGATCAAGAAAGGGTAATACGGGAATTTGGGTGGTGGTAGACAGACTTACTAAGAGCGCCCATTTCATACCTGTGAAGAGCAAGAGGACCGCTCCATGGCTAGCTTCTGTATATCTTCGAGAGATAGTTCGATTGCATGGGGTACCCTCTAGCATAGTGAGTGATCGAGATCCTATCTTCACTAGCGAGTTCTGGAGAAGTTTGCAAATAGGTTCAATATCATCATATGCATGTTAAGGAACATGAGGGGTTAAGGTTTGTTAACATGCATAAGCCATAATCCATTTCATAGCATTTTTTCCAAGGTCAACATGAACGGTACTAGGTTCATGATAGGTCCACAATCATAGATCAAGAGAGACATGAATAGATCTATGCATACAATGATAGGTTCAAGGAAAATATTGCACTTAGGTCCAATTCCAATCTACACATGTATGACATTAAACTTAGCAAATAGGGTGACAAACTTGTGATTAGCATATAGGTCCATCATGGCAAGTTAATATCAAGGTCATGAGGGGTTCTATGTTGCATTTATGCACAATCACCACATAAAGCTCATAGCTTTCCACCCAAAAGTCAACATAAATGGTACTAGATTCATGATAGTTAAACATTGGGTCCACAAACATAGATCAAAAGAGTCATGCATAAATCTATGCATGAAATCCAAGGCAAGCATAACACAAAAGTCTCATTTCAACTTGCTACATGTCATATTAAGTTCATAGTTTAGATTTAAGAGTATAGGAGGGCTTACAATGCTATGAAGACTATCAAATAGAATAAGATTGAGACGAAGCCACTAGAAATCCCCAAATAATAAGCTTCAATCAAAACCCTTGAAAAATAAGAAGAAGATCCTTGCTTTGATGAAGAAAGATTGAACTTTGGCCTTGAATAAATCTTAGAAACTCTCAAACAAGCTTAGAAACTCTCATATGAATGAAGATGGAGACTATGACAAGAGGGTGGAGGCCATGATTAAACATTTTGGCATAACCTAGTTGTAGGATTGATTTATGATGATTTAGGCTAGGTCTTAGGGTCTTTTTATAGAAAATTAGGTTAGTTTAGGCCATAGGATTAACCCTAATTCAGATCTGAGCCATTAAAATCCATCACAAGCCCTAAAACATGTCTTGAGGAACAAGTTAGGTGCACCCAGGCCAAACTGGCCGAACCACCATGTCGACACCCGTGTCGACTGGGCAGTCAACACGGCCCTGGGTGTGTCGACACCCCAGTCGACACCCCAGTCGACATGGGGGTTGGCGGGAATCTTCCCGCCTGACCTGTCTGGGTTGAAACTTAAACATTCGGATTTGAATTTGAATCTGTTTTTAAACTTGGATTTTTCTGAAAACTTCTATGGGCCATAACTGGGTCATACGGACTCTGATTTTCGAAAACTCGGACTCTATTTCGCGTATTTTTCCGAGACGAACGCAATGGCACAGCCCGTTTCCCTTGATTCAGATTTTATCATTTAATTCTGCCTTGATTTATGTTATAACATGTTATTCAAAATATGGGTTGTTACATTCTCCCCTCCTTAAAGGATTTCGTCCCCGAAATCTCTAAGTTAGGAAGAACGTATCCTACCATCCATCATCCATCTACTCACAACATCATCCACAAGTAACCATTGTCCTTAACAAATTCTAAATGCTGTATGATCATATGCAAAGGTGTGTGTATATGTACTTATCTAATGAGAAAATCAGGCGGTTACTGATTCAGTAAACCTCCTTAATGCATATGTATGTTAGTGTAATGAGTCCTTATGTATGAAAATTCCTAACATGATTCATAATATCTACATGAGTGCACATAACATTCATCCATATGCAACATCCACGTGATAGAATAACAAGTTTCATCCACGAATAAGTATAAGCACTCATGCATATGCAACATGTAAGTGTGTGAGCCGATCTTAGTGCCTAATGTGTATCATGCATCCACGAGTATCCACTTGCAAACACTTGCAACCACTTGCAAACATCAAACATAACATGTTTCAAATACATGTTTCATCCAAAGGGTTTCTACCTAAGGTTCTTATGACAAGATTAACGAGATAACAAGATAAACATGGATAGCAAAAGAAAGATATGCTAACTCGGAAAAGAGATTGAGAATGTACCCTCAAAATGGAATGGATAAAGCCCACGCATCTTCACCTCGGTTTCTCAAGTTGCATCTTCATCGGCTTCACTCCACTGAACCTTTACTAACTTGACTTCTCGATTCTTCAGTTTCTTGATCTCCGTTCCCAAGATACGAATCGGAGCTCGCCTCAAGGTTGCCTCTTTCTCTACCTCCATGTCTTCAAGAATGCTAGGCTCAACTACCTCGGCTAACTCATGTAGGCACTTTCGGAGATGCGAGACATGAAAAACATTGTGCACTCCGGCCAGCTTCTCGGGCAATTCCACCTTATAAGCCATCTTCCCAATCCTCTCTATGATAGGGAAGGGTCCTACGAACCTTGGTGCCAACTTCCCAACTGCTCCAAAACGAATCACATTTCGCAAAGGAGAAACCTTCACAAAGACCATATCTCCAACTTCAACCCCTAAGTCTGTCCTTCGCCTGTCTGCATAGGATTTTTTTTTGTCTGTCTTGGGCCGTTTTCATCCGCCTTCGAATTAACTCAACCTTCTCGGATGTGTCCCTTATCATATCGGGCCCAAGTATAAGCTTATCCGTCGTCTCCCACCAACATGTTGGTGACTTGCACGGCCTCCCATACAAAGCTTCGAATGGTGCCATTCCTATGCTTGCCTGATAGCTGTTATTATAAGCAAACTCTACGAGAGGAAGATGATCTTCCCAAGTGCCACCAAAGTCAAGAATGCATAGCCTCAACAGATCTTCTAGTACCCTATTCACCCTTTCGGTCTGACCATCCGTCTATGGGTGATTGGCCGTACTTAGATTCAATCGCGTACCCATCGCTTCTTGCAAACTACTCCAAAATTGGTTAGTGAAGATTGGGTCACGATCGCTAACTATGCTAGAAGGAACTCCATGCAATCGCACTATCTCTTGAAGATAAACAGATGCTAGCCATGATGCGGTCCTCTTGCTCTTTACTGGAATGAAATGAGCACTCTTTGTAGGTGTATCAACTATGACCCATATCCCATAAAGCCCAAAAAGTTTGGTCAACTAAGTGGACACCTTCATCCTAACTATATGTCCAAGAAACTGAACTTCCTTTCTCCAAAAATGGCATTTAGAGAACTTGGCTTTCAACTGATAAGCTCTAAGCGTATCCATAACCTCCTTGAGGTGTGTAGCATGTTCTTCCTCGTCCTTAGAGAAGACCAGAATATCATCCACGAAAACAACCACAAACTTGTTAAGGAACTCCCTGAACACCCTACTCATCAAATCAACAAAGTATGCAGGTGCATTAGTCAAACCGAACGGCATGACTAGCCATTCAAAGAATCCATCTGGAGTCCTAAACGCAGTCTTATCAATACTATCCTCAGCCACTCTAAGCTGATGGAATCCGTTGGCTAGATCGAGCTGAGAGAAAACAGAAGCACCAACCAGCTGGTCAAAGAGATCACCAATCCTCGGTAACGGGTGTCTATTCTTCTTTGTCAGCTTGTTCAACTCACGATAATCAACACATAGACGAAGCGAACCATCCGCCTTAGTAGCGAATACCACCGGAGCACCCCATTCTGAAATGCTTCGCCTAATGAAATTTTTCTCAAGCAACTCCTTGATTTGCTTGCTAAGCTCTCTTCTTTCTAGCGGGGCCATGTGCCTAACAGGCAATGAAACTGGCTTGGCATTATCAACCAGATTAATACGGAAGTCTATCTCGCGTTTAGGGGGTAACCCCTTCACCTCATCAAAAACATCAGGATATTCTCGGACCACCCTCACAGATTGAAGATTGTCAATAGACGAGTCGAGGGATTCAAGATAACATAACATGACGGGATCCAGAGGGTTACAAGAAATCTTTAGGGTATTGCCAAGGCGAGTCATAAGCCTCACTACCCTATGCTCACAATCGAGAATGGCTCCATAACTGGACAACCAATCCATGCCCAAAATCAACCCGTGTCCCATAAACCCGAGAACATAAGCATTACACATGAATTCTACGCTCAAGATAGAGATTTTCAAATCCATACAAATCACAGGTAGATGGGCGGAACCCCTAATCGGATTTGAAATACTAACGGGATTTTCAACTAGACTAGTACTTAGGTACAAACTTTCAACAAGATCAGAAATAAAACTACGTGATGCGCCAGAATCAAATAAGGTACGAACAGGGAAATCAGAAATGTAAACATGGCTTTCTATAGAAACACTACCTCGATCAAAAGCTAGAAGAGCGAGGAGAGCCTGCAACTGGCCTCCAGAGGGTCCTGCTCGCCGAGTTTGCCTTTTCCCTTGTCCTCGCTTTTTCGGGCAATCCTTACTATAGTGTCCAGACTCTCCACACTGAAAGCATATGCCCAGCTTCCTCTTCTTCTCCTTACAGTCTTTGTCTATGTGCCCAGTGATCCTACAGAAGTTGCACTTTCTTGTCTCTCTTGCCTTGTTGTTGTTGTTGCCCTTGTTTCCCTTCTTGTTGTTCTTGTCTCCTTTCTCGGAATCTTTCCTCTTGCCTTGAGACTCATTTGCCTTGACCTCTTTCTTGCCACTTTTATATTCCTCTTGAAGCAGGGCCATATTCACCAAACTCTCGAAGGTCGCCCCCATGGGTATATGGGACATGGACAAACCGTGCAATGACTCATTCAATCCTAGAGCAAAGTGTAGGGCCTTCTTCTGTGCTGTGTTAACCAAGTCTAAACCGAACCGAGCAAGTTGATTAAACGTATCCACGTATTCCCTAACTGTCATGTCCCCTTGCTTTAGAGATAGGAATCTCTCCATCTGAAGGTTCTCTTCTACTGATGATAGAAACCTCAGTCCAAACCTTCTCCTAAAATCATCCCAAGTTTGAATTGGCCTAGTAGTGGTGGTGACTACCCACCAATATGCAGCTTCCCCTTTCAACAGCCATACCGCCAACAGAACTTTCCTACGGTCTTCCATATCAAAGATAGCAAAGAGGTCTTCAGTTTCCTTTAACCAGTTTCTTGCCTCAACAAAAGTCTCTGTCCCAATAAAATTCTTGCCACCCATCGCCTTAAAGTCCTTGCAAATCTTCGCGAAATCCGCTTGTGGATGCTGAGGAGGAGGAGGAGGAGGAACCTCAGCTACGGGAGGAGGAGGAATGTCCGCGGGGCCGGTTTCATTCGCCCTTGCCTCCATGTACCTTCTAAACCAAATAGGTACCGATATGCCCTCCAGAATGGCAAAATTATCGGCCATACTGAAACGAAGAAAAAGATAGATTCAGAACGAGGAAACAAAGGATAGTGCTAATGGCTTTTGGGGAATAGCCTTTTAAAATAAACTAGACTTTTCTTGGAAAATACTTAATTGGTTTTGAAAATAGTTTTTCAAAAGGTAAGTTTTAAAAACCTTTTGTTCAACTGGCTCTGATACCAAATGTAACACCCCACCTCCGCCAGGGTCACTCTTGCAAGAACACTGGCTTTGGAGGGGCGTTTGTCAAGGTAAACATGCATGAGATATCACAAGACAGAACATATAAGTAAAACAGATTAAATAAAGCAGCGGATAAAACTACTATTTCGAAACCATAGACAAGTTACATCAAAGTACTTAGTCATTATTTTCCAACTACTACAAGTCTAGAAACATAAACTGAAAACTGGAAATAACATAAAGTAAACTATCCCCAAAGTAGACGTGGTAAAGCCATAGCGAGCTCAAGTCCAAACCGTACATGAGCTATCCAGAAAGCAAGCTAAAGATCCAAGCTAGGTGCTAGTGTTCCCACCCTGAGAACCTGGGGGGGGGGGGAACGGAAGAAAAGAGGCGAAAGAAAAAGGGTCAGTCATAAAGATTGGTAAGTCCTACCTACTATTAGTATAAAAACTAATAAAGTTAACTGGACATGTATAACAGAGATGAAACATAGGATGATAACTGGCATGGTGAAAAGTTAACAAGATAGATCAAGTGTGGCATCGCATATACAAGGTTAAGTTGCACCAGGTGTACTAGTATTCTAATCCATGTCAAGTATAAACAAGAAATGATCCCTTGGCCCAAAGTTGGCCCAACATCATGAGATGACCTAAATCAAGGTCCAACTACTCGGTCTAGTCGATCGGCTCCCTATAAGCCTAACTCGTCGTGTATCGGTGTCATACGGCCTAATCATGGAATGTAGTTAACTGTGCAAGGTCCACCCTAGGGTGTATCCAGTCCTAGGGTGTAAACCACAGACACAAATCAAGCACGCACAGTCTAAACCTACCGGTGCCCATGTTCAACTCCGGACTTAATGTGCACGACCATGGTCCGCCTGAACTTAACTGATGCACTATTCAGCCGTCTGTTTTGGCCTCTTACAATCAGTCAGTAATCGTGCCCCACCCTAGCCTAATCCAGGGTATCCAGATACTCCCAAGTAGGTTACTGCTGAAAAGGACCACGTAACTAGGGTTTTAAATGGATTAAGTGTGGTTAACCCTATCCTAACCATGTATTGAGTTGGTCAAGTGTATCCAAGCAGTTCATGACTTAACCCTATCAATACATCGTGTTCAACTGGTTAAGTATATTCAAGTAGTTCATGACTTAACCCTACCAATCCATCGTGTTTAATTGGTTAAGTTTTCAAGTAGTCCATGACTTAACCCTACCAATCCATCGTGTTTAATTGGTTAAGTATTCAAGTAGTCCATGACTTAACCCTACCATGTGGCATTAATTAACTTAATGCACCCCAACCTCTCACATTAGACTTTGTTGTGGTTACTAGTTAAGCCGGGCGGGTCCGGGTAGCTTTACACCACAACCTAGTCTAACCTCGGGTTTTAAGTGCGATATGACCAACTACTCACATTGGGTTCTATTGTTTGTAGCCACTAGTTAAGCCGGTCGGTTCCGGGTAGATTTATGCTACAAACTCAACCCAACCTCGAGTTGGCCACTTTCATGTTTTCTACATGTCATGTCCATGTTCATGTTTCAAGTATAATCACATGTCATATTTTCAAGTCATGTTTCATGTCATTTAAGTTTACCCATAACGTAACCCTATCGCATGTAAGTTCGCATTAACGCAAATAGATCAAAAGGGGAACATAAGAATATGACAAGGTGGGCATAAGATGGCAAAGTCTATCGCAAGTTAAACATGGTGATATTTGAGGCAAAAGAGGTTCAACATACTAGCATATAGCCTCAACATGTATGATAGCATAAAAGGTGACTTGGCCCCAAACATATCAAATAGCATAAGGGTGCTTTGGCCTCAAGCATGCATAATAGCATAAGGGTGTTTTGGCCACAAACATGTATGATAGCATAATTAGCAAATAGGGTGGTAACATGGTAATAGTTGACATAGGGTGACAATCCTAACTTGTGCATAGCAAATAGGTTCAATATCATCATATGCATGTTAAGGAACATGAGGGGTTAAGGTTTGTTAACATGCATAAGCCATAATCCATTTCATAGCATTTTTCCCAAGGTCAACATGAACGGTACTAGGTTCATGATAGGTCCACAATCATAGATCAAGAGAGACATGAAAAGATCTATGCATACAATGATAGGTTCAAGGCAAATATTGCACTTAGGTCCAATTCCAATCTACACATGTATGGCATTAAACTTAGCAAATAGGGTGACAAACTTGTGATTAGCATATAGGTCCATCATGGAAAGTTAATATCAAGGTCATGAGGGGTTCTATGTTGCATTTATGCACAATCACCACATAAAGCTCATAGCTTTCCACCCAAAAGTCAACATAAATGGTACTAGATTCATGATAGTTAAACATTAGGTCCACAAACATAGATCAAAAGAGTCATGCATAAATCTATGCATGAAATCCAAGGCAAGCATAACACAAAAGTCTCATTTCAACTTGCTACATGTCATATTAAGTTCATAGTTTAGATCTAAGAGTAGAGGAGGGCTTACAATGCTATGAAGACTATCAAATAGAATAAGATTGAGACGAAGCCACTAGAAATCCCCAAATAATAAGCTTCAATCAAAACCCTTGAAAAATAAGAAGAAGATCCTTGCTTTGATGAAGAAAGATTTAACTTTGGCCTTGAATCAAACTTAGAAACTCTCAAACAAGCTTAAAAAATCTCATATGAATGAAGATGGAGATTATGACAAGAGGGTGGAGGCCATGATTAAACATTTTGGCATAACCTAGTTGTAGGATTGATTTATGATGGTTTAGGCTAGGTCTTAGGGTATTTTTATAGAAGATTAGGTTAGTTTAGGCCATAGGATTAACCCTAATTCAGATCTGAGCCATAAAAATCCGTCACAAGCCCTAAAACATGTCTTGAGGAACAAGTCAGGTGCACCCAGGCCAAACTGGCCGAACCACCATGTCGACACCCGTGTCGACTGGGCAGTCGACACGGCCCTGGGTGTGTCGACACCCCAGTCGACATGGGGGTTGGCGGGAATCTTCCCGCCTGGCCTGTCTGGGTTGAAACTTAAACATTCGGATTTGAATTTGAATGTGTTTTTAAACTTGGATTTTTCTGAAAACTTCTATGGGCCATAACTGGGTCATACGGACTCCGATTTTCGAAAACTCAGACACTATTTCGCGTATTTTTCCGAGACGAACGCAATGGGATAGCCCGTTTCCCTTGATTCAGATTTTATCGTTTAATTCTGCCTTGATTTATGTTATAACATGTTATTCAAAATATGGGTTGTTACACATTTATACTACTTGAAGCAAAAATTGTTTTATTCTAAAAAAATTTTAATTCAGCAATGCATTTAAAAACCAATTACAACATGAAAAAAAAATCGAGAATAAAAACAATGAATAAAAAAAATAGAGATCTGAAAAAAGGAAAAACTAATACCTGCTTGTATCACAACGAGAATCCATGAATTACCAATAGAAGCACTAAAAACATATCGGAAACAGTGAAGGAATTGTATGACAAACGCAAAAGGAATCGATGAAATAAGCCCTAAACCTACTCTGCAATTGATTTTTCTTTATAATTGACGAGAGATCAATTTTCCGTCGAAGAATTGTGCGTTGATTTAGGATTTCAGATCTCATTAGATTTATGCGATCAGATAAAAATTTTGATTCGAAAATATGGAAGAATGAATCGAGATCAATGACGGCGAGATCTTGATAAATTTTCTTCAACGAGAAAGATTTGATGAAAGAAGGAAATAGCGGCCGTGATATATGGATTAAAATTTTGATGGATAACAAGAAATAGCGCACGTGAGATCAGGAAAGGAGGGTGTTGTCCTTTTGAGTAAAATTTAAGTGGGATGTCCTTATGGAGAAAAAAGCCTTTAATTTTGTCCTTAAATATTTTCCTGTTTATAATACGAATGTCAATTTTCAACTCATTTTTTAAGAAGATACAACAGGAATAGCAAAATATAACGAGACTAACGGGATACACTGAGAGTAACGGAACATAGCACGACTTAAAGAAGAAATGTAATTTTTAAGGCTATTGAGAAAATCATAGTGGTATAAATCTGCTATGTGATATAGTAGGACATTAACTACACAGATTGTTAGACACGTGACATTGTACTTCCATTCTTTACAATAAAGTGTGAGCAATTCCAAACAAGCCCTTTAGAGTATAACATAAAACCTTGGCAGAGAACATGTTCGTGGACATCACAATAGCCTGGCTACAAGAAGAATATAATGGTGAACTGTATTTTATAATTTTTATGGTCCGAGTCCAAGTAAAATATTATGATAGGGACAACGACAAACCAATGCTTAACAATTGTAGTGCACTACCGATGGTCAGAAAGAAATAAGGTTGGAAATCAATTTGGACCAAATATAAATCATTCTCTGCAGATGACGGTTAGTACATTCCCAAATAGGGGAATCGGGGAACGTCAATTCGAACGTGTTTAACCTCCAACTTACCCTCAACAAAAAAAAATGAATCCCCAATAGAGGCTTTGTGTTAGCTCTTAGCCAGCTAAAATAAAGCAGGATAAGAACATCGCTCATGGATTGCAATCCATGGTCGTTGGATTGTGTAACACCCCATGTTCATTAATGTCACTCACAAACGGAATGCATCAATGTCCATGAAGCGTTATTGTTGTATAGAACAGATAAATTACAAGAATAAATAAATAAAAGAACACAGCGGAAGATAAAACTTATTTCATTTCATCATAACTCAAAACGAGTTTACATAAGTAGTCTCCAAAACCATTACAAAAGGATCAATAGTCTTTTTCAAAAACTTCAAAGTACATAAAGAAGCAAATACTTAAATAACATAAATGCATAAATCCCCACTGAGCATAAGCAAAGCCATAAAGATGAGAGAGTCCCAAGTGATACATCTACTCTCTTCAAGCAACTGAAAGAAATCGGCACTAAGTTGTAGTATTCCCTCCTTGCAAACCTGAGGGGGGGGGGAGGAAGAAAAGAGGTGGAAAGAAAAGGGCGTCAGACATAAAGTCTGGCGAGTGCGATAACTTTAACAATATAATAATCAAAATAACTAGGATAAGGCATAAGCTGGAAAATAAGGAAATGACTGTGAACAATTGGGTATGATAGAACAAACAAGGGAATAAGATGAACAAAGATAACGTTAAAGGCGCCCTAATCACTATAAGATAATTACTATACTGCACCACCACTAGTCCCCCTAAAAGGTTGATCCCGCCTACAGAACTAAATACTGCTAATGGTAGTTTCGTGTACCCCTAGCTACCTCCATAGGTGTCGTCTGCCCCTATCTCCACTAGATGTACCCACTACCCCCATTCGATCGGCTCCCTAACTCGTAGATACCCGTGCTGGCCCCACAGTGGGGTGTATCACTCCCCAAAGTGGCAACCCGATACAACCAAAAATGCACGGCTTATATCTACACGATGCAACAACGTCTTACCTGCCAGCCCGGGCCCACACACGCATATGAACCCGTTGGACTTGCGTTGCCACCGCTGACCCGTTTTGACCTCTTACAATAAAATCCAGTACGCATGTCCCGTCCTCGACTTGGGTCGAGCACACAAAGATACTTAATGGGTTACTGGTTTGAAAAGGGCCCCCATGCATGACACAAGCTTTCCACCTATGCTTGGTCCCCTCTAAGGTTTTTCCCACTTAATCCCATTCTTATTCATGTCTTCTTACATGTTTCAATCTTGGTTAAGTTCATCTAATCGTATTTCAAATGCCACCCAAAGCACCCACTAAATTCCACATGCCACCCAAGGCACCCACTTAACCCCCTCATGTCCCACTACATGTTTATCTGGTTAAGTGTTTCTTAATTCATTAAGACCATAACCTTGTAAAGACCTCCCACATTAGACTGACATTTGTGGCAGCTGGATTTGCCGGGCGGGTCTGGGCAGTCTTACACCACAAACGAGCCTAACCTCGTGTCTTTACAACTGTTACGCATTTAATTTATGCCTCAGACCTCCGACATTAGACTGGCATTTGTGGCAGCTGGATTTGTCGGGCGGGTCCGGGCAGTCTTACACCACAAACGAGTCTAACCTCGTGTCTTAGGCAGTTTATTATTATACATAATTAATTTTCCCCAATTTGAATTAATTTTCCCTATTCAAATTGTCAATCAATTATAAATTTAACTATGTCCATAATTAACACCTTAATTATGTCCATCTATTTATGATATATAAAATTATACCTATTAACATCACATTTAAGGCATTTATGTCAATTCTCAATATTTAATCTTTTAATATTATCCCATTGCCCCACGTTGTATGTTAGTTCGTTTAACGTGAAATATACGTTAGACTCGAATAGTCTAACTTATAGAATAAAGAGAAAACATCACAACATGCAAAAAATAAAAACTAGATCTAAACATAAGGGGTGAACTTGCATGTATGAATAAGGTTTTTCATCTAAAACTTGCATAGGCCAAAGTCACAAACTTGCATAAACTATGGATGTCATAGATCTAATCATAAGGTGTAAACTTGCATAGGCAATAGTCACAAACTTGCATTACATGATTCATACTCCAACATATATATACTTGCATATGTGATTTATGCAACATAAACTATGGTGTAAACTTCCATCTAAACATGTAAATTAAGATCTACATGTAAACTAGCATATAAAATTTTGTATACTAGCATATAACTCACACATGTCTTAGCCTAAACTTTAGATCCAAGCTTACACATAAAATAGATGTCATGAAACATGTAAGGTGGTATATGATTCTCATTAACTTGCATATGATTCATATCTAATTTATCATCCAAACTTGCATATAGAATTATCAAGTTAAACTTACATATGATTTAACATATGAATTAGTTCCAACAACATAACCAAACTAGCATATGAAGCATCATTATGAATTGATTGTACATAAGCCAACAATTAACATAGATTTACAACATAGATAATAACATCACAGCTTTACAACATAGATAATAACATCATAGACTTACAACATAGATAATAACATAACGGTCAATGATTCACAACATAACCATATAACCCAAATCATAACTCAACCTAATTAAATTGTTAATTATATTATTAAAGAAATCGAACTCACAACTCAAAGAAGGTCTTGAGTTCTGAAATCTGAGTTCTGAAATTGATTTAGCTCTCCTTTGAAGAAGACAAATTCGTTGTTGTTTAGATTTGGGTTGAGTTGAATACTTGAGATTTGATTTAGAGGGGGCGGCTAGGGTTTAAGAGAGAGTTTGTCAGCATAATGGTGTCATAGATAATATTTATGAATTAGGGTTAGGTCTTAGGGTGTATATATAGGTGTAGGAAGTTATTTAGGCCTTAGGATTAACCCTAGAACTGATCTGGACCATCAAAAATCGTTCCAGCCCAAAAATCGCACCATCCAGCAACCTGGCCAAACCAGGTTCGACCCCCAAGGGGGAGGTCGACCCCCAGGTCGACCTAGGGGTACCCAGGTCGACACTATGGTCGACCTGCTCAATATTTTTTTTCTCTTATCTTCCGAGGGCCATATCTCCTTCGTCCGGACTCCGTTTTTCGAAAACTTGGACTCTATTCCATGCAGAATTCCGAGATGAACGCAATGGTGCAACCCGTTTCCCTTCATTACTCTTTTAAAAATTAAGTGTTCTTAAATTTAGTTAACAGAAATACGGGGTGTTACATTCTCCCCTACTTAAAGGATTTCGTCCTCGAAATCTCTAAGTCAAGAAGAACGTATCCTACCATCCAATCATCCATCTACTCAACCATCAACCACTAGCAACCATGGTCCTTACAAGATTTCTAATGCTTTTCATGTACATATGCATAGTGTGTGTATATGTTCATATACTAATGCAAAATCAGGCAGTCCACTGATTCAGTCGACCTCCTTAATGCAAATAATGATAGTGCCATGTATCCATCATGTATGCAAAGAACCCTAAACATATCATTACTACATGTGTGCACAACCATTCATTCAAATGCAACACGCATATGATACACACATTCAATGTACATTCATTTTACTAAATACATTCATTTATATGCAATATGCAATATGAAAGTGACCGAGCCGATCTAGTGCCTAAAGTATGTGTATATGCATCCACGAGAAACCACTAGCAAACACTTGCATCCACGTGCATCCACCATACATAACATGTCTCAAACACATGTTTCAACCATAGGACTACCCTATCTAAAGGTCAAAGATACTAGCAAGAGGACATACTAAAGATAGAACAAGTACAAGCTAAGCGATAAAGGAGAAATTAAAAGACATACCCTCGAAAAGAAAAGGGTACAATGAACGCATCTTCTCTTCCGTCTCCCAAGTAGCGTTGCTCTCATCATCTCCCCATTGCACTTTGACTAGCTTGACCTCTCGATTCCTCAACTTCTTAATCTCTGACCCAAGAATGCATGTAGGAGCTCGTCGAATCGTCGCATCACGCTCTATCTCCACCTCTCTAAGCAAGCTCGGCTCTACCACTTCCGTGGTCTCATGCAAGCACTTCCTCAAATGTGATACATGGAATACGTCGTGTACACCACTAAGCTTCTCGGGCAACTCCACTCTATACGCCATCTGTCCAATCCTCTCCTTAATAGGAAAGGACCCTACGAACCTTGGTGCTAACTTCCCAACGGACCCAAAGCGAACAACATTCCGTAATGGAGACACCTTGATAAAGACCATGTCCTCTATATCAAATTAAAGATCTGTCCTCCTCTTGTCCGCATACGATTTATGCCTATCTTGCGCCGTCTTCATCCTCTTTCGAATCAAATCGATCTTTTCCGAAGTCTCTCTAATCATATCGGGCCCAAGTAAGATCTTATCCGTAGATTCCCACCAACATGTAGGTGAACGACAAGGCCTTCCATAAAGAGCCTCGAAAGGTGCCATGCCAATGCTAGACTGAAAGCTATTATTATACACAAACTCCACCAAGGGAAGATGCTCCTCCCATGTACCTCCGAAGTCTAAAACACATAGCCTCAAAAGGTCCTCTAGAATACGATTTACCCTCTCGGTCTGGCCGTCCGTCTGAGGATGATATGCGGTGCTCAAACATAACTGAGTCCCTACCGCCTCTTGCAAGCTCTTCCAAAACTAACTAGTAAAGATAGGGTCGCGATCACTCACTATGCTAGAAGGAACACCGTGCAAACGAACTATCTCTCGAATGTATACAGAGGCTAACCATGGAGTAGTCCTCTTACTCTTCACGGGAATGAAATGGGCGCTCTTAGTAAGTCTGTCTACCACGACCCAAATCCCCGTATTACCCTTCCTCGATCTCGGTAACCCGTCAACAAAGTCCATCGAGACACTCTCCCACTTCCATTGTGGGACCTCCAATGGGCGAAGCAGCCCACCGGGCTTCTTTTGCTCTACTTTTACTTGTTGGCACACCAAGCATCTAGCGACAAACTCGGCCACGTCCTTCTTCATACCGGCCCAAAAGTAAACTCGTCTCGTGTCCATGTACATCTTGTCCCCTCCGAGATGAATGGTCATCTTCGAACGATGTGCATCATCAAGAATGGTCTTCCTCAAGTTCTCGTCTCGTGGTACACAAAGTCTACCGTCCCTACGTAACCAACCCTTATCATCTAGGGTATACCTACTGAGATGGCTCGATGACTCCCCCTTATGAGCTTCTCTACCAACTCAACCAACTGTGGGTCATCTCGTTATGCCTCACCAATCCGTCCCAAAAGCGTAGGTCTGACCTCTAAGGATGCTAGCAAACCGGGTACAAAGTCAATGGAAGGTCTAAAGTCAAACGTAGAGATAAACTCTAAGCTTCGCCGCTCAACAAACAATGGACTCAAGGACAATCTTTTCCTACTTAGAGCGTCTGCCACCACGTTACCCTTGCCAGGGGTATATGCTATCTCGAAATCATAGGACGCTAAGAATTCCATCCACCTTTGCTACCTTAAGTTCAAGTCCTTCTGAGAGAACAAGTATTTCAACGATTTGTGGTCTGTGAACAATTCGAATTTCTCGCCAAGAATATAATGGCGCCAAGACTTAAGCGCGAAAACAATAGCGGTCAACTCTAGGTCATGTGTAGGGTAATTTCTCTCATATGCTCTCAAATGCCTTCCTCCATAGGCTATTACCCTCCCCTCTTGCATTAAGACTGCGCCTAGTCCTGTCCCACAAGCATCGGTATAAACGGTAAATGGCTTACTCCCATTTGGCAACACTAAGACTGGGGTTGTGGTCAAAGCTCTCTTTAAACGTCGGAACGCATCATCACAATCTACGTCCCATGTGAAAACTAGGTTCTTCTTCGTCAAGCATGTCAATGGGGCTGATATCTTTGCGAAGTCCTTGATAAACTTCCTATAGTAGCCTACCAACCCCAAGAAACTCCTTACCTCAGTAGCATTTTTAGGGACCTTCCAATCTTGGATGGCCACCACCTTCGCGGGATCCACAGCTTTCCCTTCTTTGGAAACCACGTGCCCTAAGAATCGCACTTCCTTCCTGCAAAAGCGACATCTAGAAAATTTAGCTTTAAGGTTATGCGCTCGAAGGGTCTCCAACACTTCCCTAAGATGTAGGGCATGCTCTACCTCGCTCTTAGAAAAGATCAAGATGTCATCCACAAAGACCACCACGAATTTATTAAGGTACTCCCTAAACACCCTACTCATCAAGTCAACAAAGTACGCGGGGGCGTTTGTCAAACCGAAGGGCATTACAAGCCACTCATAGAAACCGTCCGGAGTCCTAAAGGAAGTCTTGTATATGCTATCCTCAGCCACTCTCAACTGATGGAAACCAGTGGCTAAGTCCAATTGCGAAAACACTGAGGCGCCAACTAACTGATCGAAGAGATCGTCAATCTTCGACAGTGGGTGCCTATTCTTCTTAGTAAGCTTATTAAGTTCTCTATAGTCCACACAAAGTCTAAGGACCCATCCGCCTTCATGGAAAATACTACTGGAGCACCCCACTCCGATATACTACGTCTTATGAATCCCTTCTCAAGCAACTCCCCTACTTGCTTATTGAGCTCCCTCCTTCACGAGGAGCCATGTGGTGTACTAGCAGAGATACTGGTTTTGCATTGTCTACAAGATAAATGTGAAAGTCTATCTCACGTTTTGGGGGTATACCCCTCACCTCGTCGAAGACGTCAACATATTCACGGACTATACGAACAGAATGTAAATCATCATTGGATGCGTCAAGTGACTCGAGATAACTAAGCATCACCGATCCTCTAGGGTCACAAGAAATATCAAGGGTCTTTCCACTACGAGTCAACAATTTTACTACCCTTCGTTCACAATCTAGGATGGCGCCATATCTGGCTAGCCAATCCATCCCTAGAATCAACCCATAGCCCATGAAACCAAGCACAAAAGCATTACATTCAAAACCAATGCCTAAGATCGACAATCTCAAATCCCTACAAACCATGGATAAATGAGCCGATCCACCAATAGGATTTGACACTACAATGGGATCCACAACAAGACTAGTATTTAAGTGCAGTGTTTCAACTAATGATGTAGAGATAAACGAATGTGATGCGCCAGAATCGAATAAAGTACGGACAGGATGATCAAACAGAAAAACTAAACTCTCAACGGAAATGTTTCTACCTCGTTCTTGCAGCGGTGGGACTGCGAGAGCCTGGACCTGCTCCCTTGCCTTCCCCGGTGCCACGAGAGCCTGAAGCTGTCCTCCAGAAGTTCTTTTCCCTTGTCCCTGTTTCCTTGGGCAGTCCTTAACTAGATGGACTGCCTCTCCACAGTGGAAACAACCAGTCTTCTTTTTTTTCCCTATATTCTTTACTCAGATGGCCCGGTGTCCCACAATTAAAGCACTTCTTCTTTCCTTTGCCATTATTGTTCTTCCCGCCCTTCTTGTTTTGTTGTTGTGGTTTCTTTTGATCTCCTTTCTTCTTAGGTGCCTTATTAGCATTGGCGCTTTCTCCTCTTCATGCATAAGCGCCATATCAACTAGTCTCTCAAAGGTGGCCCCCATAGGGATGTGGGTCATAGCTAACCCATGTAGCGGTTCGTTCAAACCCTTAACAAATCTCAGGGCCTTCTTTTCGGGTGTATTCACTAAGTCCAAGCCAAATCTCGCCAACTGATTGAACTTGTTGACGTATTCTTTCACTGATAGATTCCCTTGCTTCAATGCCAAAAATCTTTCCATATATAAATTCTCTTCAGCCCGTGAGAGAAACTTTGCCTCAAACCTACGCCTGAAATCTGGCCATGTATCAACTGGACGCTCTCCATTAGTGACTTCCCGCCAAAACGAAGCTTCGTCCTTCATCAACCAAGCAACCAATTGGACCTTCTTACAATCGTCCAAATCGAAAATGCCAAACAGATCCTCCATTTTTTTCAACCAATTTCTAGCTTCAATGAACGTTTCAGTCCCACTAAAAGATTTTCCACCCATCGAACGAAAGTCTTTACATATTTTGGAGAAAGTATCTCCACGTGGAGGAATGACTGGAGCTGGGGGAGGTGGAGGAGGAATGTTGGCCGGACCAGCGGCAGCGGCCCTAGCCTCGAGATATTGACGAAACCAACCGGGTACATGAACACCCTCTGGTATCTCAAATGCTCCAGACATGCTGAAAAGAAAAAGAAAACGTTTTAAAACAAGGGAGCGAAAGAGAGATGTATCAACGGGGATTATGCTCTTTAAAATAAACTTTCCTTGAAAATAGCTTCTTTACAACAAGTTTTTTGAAAATACTTTCTAGGAAAATAATACTTTTGAAAACGCTTTTCAAAACGTTTTATCTGTTCTTGTAACCTGGCTCTGATACCATGTGTAACACCCCATGTCCATTAATGTCACTCACAAAGTGAATGCATCAATGTCCATGAAGCGTTATTGTTGTATAGAACAGATAAATTACAAGAATAAATAAATAAAAGAACACGGCGGAAGATAAAACTTATTTCATTTCATCATAACTCAAAACAAGTTTACATAAGTAGTCTCCAAAACCATTACAACAGGATCAATAGTCTTTTTCAAAAACTTCAAAGTACATAAAGAAGCAAATACTTAAATAACATAAATTCATAAATCCCCACTGAGCATAAGCAAAGCCGTAAAGATGACAGAGTCCCAAGGGATACATCTACTCTCTTCAAGCAACTGAAAGAAATCAGCACTAAGCTGTAGTATTCCCTCCTTGCAAACCTGGGGGGGGGGAGGAAGAAAAGAGGTGGAAAGAAAAGGGGGTCAGACATAAAGTCTGGCGAGTGCGATAACTTTAACAATATAATTATCAAAATAACTAGGATAAGGCATAAGCTGGAAAATAAGGAAATGATTGTGAACAATTGGGTATGACAAAACAAACAAGGAAATAAGATGAACAAAGATAACGTTAAAGGCGCCCCTAATCACTATAAGATAATTACTATACTGCACCACCACTAGTCACCCTAAAAGGTTGATCCCGCCTACAGAACTTAATACGCTAATGGTAATTTCGTGTACCCCTAGCTACCTCCATAGGTGTCGTCTGCCCCTATCTCCACTTGGTGTATCCACTACCCCCATTCGATCGGCTCCCTAACTCGTAGATACCCATGTTGGCCCCACAGTGGGGTGTATCACTCCCCAAAGTGGCAACCCAATACAACCAAAAATGCATGGCTTATATCTACACGATGCAACAACGTCTTACCTACCAACCCGGGCCCACACACGCATATGAACCCGTTGGACTTGCATTGCCACCGCTGACCCGTTTTGACCTCTTACAATAAAATCCAGTACGCGTGTCCCGTCTTCGACTTGGGTCGAGCCCACAAAGATACTTAATGGGTTACTGGTTTGAAAAGGGCCCCCATGCATGACACAAGCTTTCCACCTATGCTTGGTCCCCTCTAAGGTTTTTCCCACTTAACCCCATTCTTATTCATGTCTTCTTACATGTTTCAATCTTGGTTAAGTGCATCTAATCGTATTTCAAATGCCACCTAAGGCACCCACTAAATTGCACATGCCACCCAAGGCACCCACTTAACCCCCTCATGTCCCACTACATGTTTATCTGGTTAAGTGTTTCTTAATTCATTAAGACCATAACCTTGTAAAGACCTCCCACATTAGACTGACATTTGTGGCAGCTGGATTTGCCCGGCGGGTCCGGGCAGTCTTACACCACAAACGAGCCTAACCTTGTGTCTTTATAACTGTTACGCATTTAATTTATGCCTAAGACCTCCCACATTAGACTGGCATTTGTGGCAGCTGGATTTGTCGGGCGAGTCCGGGCAGTCTTACACCACAAACGAGTCTAACCTCGTGTCTTAGGCAGTTTATTATTATACATAATTAATTTTCCCCAATTTGAATTAATTTTCCCTATTCAAATTATCAATCAATTATAAATTTAACTATGTCCATAATTAACACCTTAATTATGTCCATTTGTTTATGGTATATAAAATTATACCTATTAACATCACATTTAAGGCATTTATGCCAATTCTCAATATTTAATCTTTGAATATTATCCCATTGCCCCACGCTGTACGTTCGTTCGTTCGTTTAACATGAAATATACGTTAGACTCGAATAGTCTAACTTATAGAATAAAGAGAAAACATCACAACATGCATAGAATAAAAACTAGATCTAAACATAAGGGGTGAACCTGCATGTGTGAATAAGGTTTTTCATCTAAAACTTGCATAGGCCAAAGTCATAAACTTGCATAAACTATGGATGTCATAGATCTAATTATAAGGTGTAAACTTGCATAGGCAATAGTTACAAACTTGCATCACATGATTCGTACTCCAACATATATATACTTGCATATGTGATTTATGCAACATAAACTATGGTGTAAACTTCCATCTAAACATGTAAATTAAGATCTACATGTAAACTAGCATATAAAATTTTGTATACTAGCATATAACTCACACATGTCTTAGCCTAAACTTTAGATCCAAGCTTACACATAAAATAGATGTCATGAAACATGTAAGGTGGTATATGATTCTCATTAACTTGCATATGATTCATATCTAATTTAACATCCAAACTTGCATATAGAATTATCGAGTTAAACTTACATATGATTTAACATATGAATTAGTTCCAACAACATAACCAAACTAGCACTTGAAGCATCATTATGAATTGATTGTACATAAGCCAACAATTAACATAGATTTACAACATAGATAATAACATCACAGCTTTACAACATAGATAATAACATCATAGATTTACAACATAGATAATAACATAACGGTCAATGATTCACAACATAACCATATAACCCAAATCATAACTCAACCTAATTAAATTGTTAATTATCTTATTAAAGAAATCGAACTCACAACTCAAAGAAGGTCTTGAGTTCTGAAATCCGAGTTCTGAAATTGATTAAGCTCTCCTATGAAGAAGACAAATTCGTTGTTGTTTAGATTTGAGTTGAAGTTGAATACTTGAGATTTGATTTAGAGGCGGAGGCTAGGGTTTAAGAGAGAGTTTGTCAGCATAATGGTGTCATAGATAATATTTATGAATTAGGGTTAGGTTTTAGGGTGTATATATAGGTGTAGGAAGTTATTTAGGCCTTAGGATTAACCCTAGAACTGATCTGGACCATCAAAAATCGTTCCAGCCCAAAAATCGCACCATCCAGCAACCTGGCCGAACCGGGTTCGACCCCCAGGTCGACCTGGGAGTACCCAGGTTGGCACTATGGTCGACCTGCTCAATATTTTTTTTCTCTTATCTTCCGAGGGCCATATCTCCTTTGTCCGGGCTCCGTTTTTCGAAAACTTGGACTCTATTCCATGTAGAATTCCGAGACGAACGCAATGGTGCAACCCGTTTCCCTTCATTCCTCTTTTAAAAATTAATTTTTCTTAAATTTAGTTAACAGAAATATGGGGTGTTACAGATTGCAATCTACGTGATGTTGTAGATTGCAGTCAACACCATATTCTTACCCGACTTAATTTTAGCTAACTAATAATACATGGAGTAGCAAGCTACCTCGATCTTTCTCTTCACCACCCTTTCCTCTTCTTTTATCCACTCTTCATCCCCTTCAGCCAAAAGTGGCAACATCAGACCCAATAAAATAGGGGAATAAAAAAGCAATAAGAGAGTGATCGGTTATTCAAGATAGCGATAGTCATAGTGGAGCAAATTTTACAAGAGAGGACGAGAAAAATCAATGTTCAAGAAGATATCGATGTCACAACTGTCAGTAGATGAGGTGTGGTTAGGCGAAGATGAGTGAGATATGCACAAGATAAAATTTTAGACCTGCATGCCAATCAAAATCTGAGACCCGACAATGAATTAAACAATTTTCATATACTGTCTAATAATGAATATATCATTACGTGCAAGATTTTGTAAGACATCTATCTAAAATTTTACTTTCAGTTAAAAATTAAGATCAAAAACTAAAAATGCAATCTATTTAAAATTTGGTTCATTATGACCATACCCGTGGATCTTGTCCTAGTGTTATCTGTCTCTGTAAATCTATTTGAAGTACCAATTTTGATGACATTATTCACATTTTTCATAGAGATCCGATTATCTTTTTAGAATGTATTTACTTAATTACTCTTAGTTTATTTAAGGCTTTTTTATATGTTTTATGATCGTAAATTTATTTAATAAGTATTGGAATATTATCAATTCGGATGTCCAGTTTACTGATGCGTATATTCGTGGAAGACTACTAATACATTTTAATTATTTTTGAAAAGTTAGGTTTGAACCCTTTGGACCTTACCATGTTCACTAGATTAGTGATCAAGCGAGGAGAGATAGTACCATATGACAAGTAGTACCCGAACTTTAACCTTTTACCCAGTACACTACCACATCTTAACTTACATGATGAATTGTCGTTTATATTGTAGATTAGAGCCAATTACATTATACAAATAATCTTTGAATTAGTACATAATTAGATATAATTTTTTTTTGGAGATTGACCATTTGTTGATTCTTTTAATGATGGAAAACTTTTTCTCCCAAACTCAGTGAACATGTTACTTGCTAGACATATTGCAACTATTGCGGAGTAGTCGTTTGATTGCCCAATCAGATATGATTAGGAGACTTTGATTCTAGTGTGTTTGTATCACTTTTTGAATCATTAGTTCGTTGTTAGGATGAGATCTACTTAGATTCAATCTTTCAACCACCGTGAAATCATTCAAGATCATCCAAGTGTCCAATTGTTGAAGATCTACATCAACAATCATCACATAGAGGGATTTAGCCATTTCCTTGGTGGATTCAAGTGAATCAAGCGTAAGAGAGAAGAAATAGAGAGGAATATTGTAAAATAGAGAGAAAATAAATGAGATGAGAGAAAACATGTACCTTGTAATTTCAATGGTGATAATGAGAATTCCTTCCATAGTGGAAGTAGGCCAATTCTAGGCCGAACCATTCTAACTCTCCTTGTTCTTTACTTTTTTCTATTTTTGTGGCTACCACTTTTAGATCTTACCCTTTGTGAAGTGTAAAAATCCTCCTCTGGGGTATTTGTGCCATTTCTAGCATAAACATTTTTTGGCGGCCACCGTGGGGCTATATTCACATTCTCAAGGTTAAGTGCTTTGTGGAGGCACTGAAACTCGAAGACTGTTTCAAAGATAGATTCTCCAAATCTAAGATCTAGGCCTATTGACGAATTCTCTTCAAAGTTTAGAAAGTTGTCCGAGATAATGCTGACAAAAAAGCTGCCGACTAGTAAGACCGTGATAGCTTCGGGCTCTGGAAATGTAGCAGATGATCCTATCACTCTGTAAACTAATTTTCATGTTGGCCAATCCTCCAAAGTAGGAGTTGGTGTAACTAGAGATGAATTGGATAAAGCCGACGCTGGGTTGACTCCGCAAATGGAGATCTCAACTAATGCCATGATTAAAAGGCTAGAAACTCTCTTTGCTCTCCAAGCCGCCACGACGAAAGTTAATGCTAATGCAACCCGTGCAGAGGGTTCTAACTCTTCCGCCATAAGTCCAAATAGTGACGGATCTGTTTAAGAAATCGAAGATCCGTGCAATGCTGGTCGTGAAGAATCTAAGCCACCTGCTAAGAACCATTCTAAAAGAGCTACTTCCCGAAAAGTGAATAGTTCCGCTGAAAAGGCACTTCCACATGAGGGAGGCACAGAGCCCCGGATCCTTTGTCGCGACCGTTTGCTTAAGCGAACATCCGGTGAAGGGGATGACGTTCGCCCCGCAGATCGGCGTGACGAGAAGGAACGTCTTGAAGAAATGGTCCGGTAAATTATGAAGTAAAGTGCTGAGCAAGATGATGACGAGAAGGAATGGGAGTTTGCCCCCAACGAAGACTTCACTCACTAAAAGGATCAAAATCACCAAGTCCCCAAGGAAGTTCAATCCTCCGATGATTCAAGCTTATATTGGGACTAGCAATCCTAATTTGTTCTTGTATAAGTACAATCAGTACATGGATGGTGCGTGAGCTATTGTTGAACTTAAGTGCCTATAGTTCCCATTATATTTGAAGGGAGTAGCTTCGCTTTGGTTCACCAAGCTACCTCTGAGATCCATGTATAACTTTTCTTCCTTGCACAAAAAATTCAGGGAACAGTATAGGCTACAAACCACGAAGGTTAGAGATGTGATATCATTAAATGACATGGAACAGAAACCGGGCGAGTTAGTCAAAGCTTTCCTTACACGATTTAATGCTTCCGCAACAGAAGTCGAGGATCCAGAACCTCGACTAGTATTAATGGCATTAAATTGGGCTATAGATAAAAAGTCTGAGTTTGGAAGGTGGATCAAAATGAAAAATCCAAACACCTTAGAAAGGTTCTATGCAAAGGCAGAGGAGTACATCGATGTGGACGATGATCCCTCTTATGCTATGGATGTCACTGAGGGTAGCTCGGTACCAGAAAAGAAAGATAATGTCGTTCAAGGTGGTCAAAAGAACAATGGAGGTCCAAAGCGAGGGAATGACGGAAAGGATAATTGAAATGGAAAGAAGTCATGCTTCTTTAAAGCCGCTAAATTGACCCCATTAATGGAGACTCCAGAGAATATATTTATCGCCACCAAGGATACCGAAGATTATCCAAAGCCAAAACGCAGAAGGTGGGTGATAACCAGGCGAATTCTAGTAGGTTTTGTCGATTCCACAACCAACCATACCATAATACAAATGAGTGTAGATATCTCAAAAACTTGATTGAGGAATTGATTCAAAAGAACTGACTGCAGCAGTATGTGAAGAAACTGCAGTCCGCCAATCCTCTTTAAGCTTCTCAAGAGCCAAATGCATCTTGATCAGGAGATAAGGCCCCGACACAAGTTAATCAAAGGCCCGTGATTCACATTATTTCTGCGGGTCTCCATTCGGTTGGAGGAAGTTGGGGAGACATATAAATATATGCCAATGCACTCAAGGATGCTTCAAAGGAAGAAAAGTGTCGGATTCTAAACAATGCTATGTCCACGAAGCAGTAGAAGACTTTCCTTAGAGATGTCATGTTCAATAGGAAAGATAGGGAGGGGGTGGTCACTCCAACTCATGACCCTATGGTGGTAACGGTTGGGATAGGCTCAGCTACTGTGAAAAGAGTGCTGGTTGATTGTGGAGCCTCAGTAAATGTGCTGTTTAAAAATACTTTCGATAAGATGAAGCTTTCTATGTCGGACGTACGAGCTTGCCAAAAGAAAATCCAAGGATTCACAAGGAACCAAAGCATCTCATAAGGGTCATCGATCTTCTTGTGGAACTTGGAGATGAAGATAACAAAGCTAGTTTGATGCAATCCTATGTTCTTGTGGATGAATTGTCTACGTACAACGCTTTCCCGGGAAGACCGGCTCTGGTAGCTGTTAGAATTGTGCTAGCCCTCTAGTGCTTGATGACGAAGTTTCCAACAGATAATGGGGTGGGTGTAGTTAAAGCAGACTAGGAAATTTCTGGAGAATGTTATATTAACGAGCCGAGGGAAGCAAGTAAGAAGGACAAGGGAAAGGATGTGGAGGTTCCCCTCCACATCCGCAAAAATGCCTTATAGCAATTATGGCATGGCCCCTGCACTGGAGAGCATAGTCGGGCCCAAAAGGAGATGGATTCGAGGAAGGCCAATGCAAGGGAGGGTCGAGCGGCACCAGCTGAAGCCATAATTTCGATTCCGGTTCATGATAAATATCCCGATAGAGTGTTAATGACAGGCTCTCAGCTAGGTTCGAAGCCGCAGAATGAGTTAACCATATTTTTAAAGGCTAATCTGGACGTGTTCGCTTGTAGTTATTTCAACATGTGTGGCATTTCTCCTAATGTGGCGGGTCATAAGCTGAATATTGACCCAAGCATGACACCAGTAAAGCAAAAAAGACGAGTTCAGGGACCTGAAATATCCAAATCTCTTAAAGAGGATGTAGACAGACTAATGGAGAATAATTTCATATGCGAATCCATATATCCAGACTGGGTCTCTAATCCAGTACTTGTAAAGAAATCTAACGCCAAGTGGAGAGTGTGCATCGATTAGTCGGATCTCAACAAAGGGTGCCCCAAGGATAGTTTTCCGCTACCCAAGATTGATTAGCTCATTAATGCAATAGCGGGACATGAATTACTATCGTTTATGGGTGCGTATTCAGGGTATAACCAAATAATGATGCACAAGCTTGACCAAGAAAGCACAAGCTTCATAACTGATCATGGTCTATATTGTTATAAAGTTATGTCGTTTGGGCTAAAGAATACAAGAGCGACTTACCAGCGCCTTGTGAATGCCATGTTCAAATCAAAAATCGGCAAAGCCATGGAGGTGTATGTCGATGATATGCTGGTGAAGTCAAAAAGGGTTACTGATCACCTAGAAAACTTGGCTGAAATGTTTCACATCCTCAGGAAGTACGGGATGAAATTGAATCCGCTTAAATGCTCATTTGGGGTCACATCGAGAAAATTACTCGGGTTTATGGTTAATGCCAGGGGCATCGAGGCTAATCCCGCTCAAGTCTCAGCTTGGAGAGAGATGTGTGCTCGTAAAACGAAGAAGGAACTTCAAAGCTTGAATGGAAAAATAGCTGCATTGAGTCGATTTATTTCAAAGGCAACAGATTGGTGCATTCCGCTTTTCGGTGCATTGAAGAAAGGAAAGAAGGACTTCCAATGGACTCCTGAATGTCAAGCGGCTTTCGAAGAAATAATCAAGCACATGGAATCACCTTTGATGTTGTCAAAGCCCAAGGATGGGGAAGAGCTATTTCTGTATTTGGCAGTTTTATCTCATGCCTTAAGCGCAGTGTTGGTTCGAGAAGATGCAAAGGTTTAATGACCGGTATACTATATCAGTAAAAGGCTTGCTAGAGAAGGATGGGGAAGAGATATTTCTGTATTTGGTAGTTTTATCTCATGCCTTAAGCGCAGTGTTTGTTCGAGAAGATGCAAAGGTTTAACGACCGGTATACTATATCAGTAAAAGGCTTGCTAGGGAAGGATGGGGAAGAGCTATTTCTGTATTTGGCAGTTTTATCTCATGCCTTAAGCGCAGTGTTGGTTCGAGAAGATGCAAAGGTTTAACGACCGGTATACTATATCAGTAAAAGGTTTGCCAGGGAAGAGATGAAATATCCCAAGTTTGAGAAGCTTGCATTTTGTCTGCTCGTCGACTCGAAAAAGCTTAGGCCATATTTCCAAGCCCACTCTATCAAAGTTCTCATAGATCAACCTCTAAAACAAGTTTTATTACGTCCAAAAACCTTGGGAAGATTTTTAAAGTGGAATATTGAGCTCAATCAGTATGATGTCACTTACCATCCCCGAAGAGCTATTAATGGGCAGGCTTTAGTGGATTTCATTGCTGAATCTACAGATAGAGGGGAGGAAGAAGATGAACCAGATGAGGCAGCGGTTAGGTGGAAGTTGTTTGTTGATGGATCCATGAATGATTATTTCTCAGGGGCAGGAATGGTTCTAGAAATTCCTGAAGGGCGCTCCGTGTTCTATGCTTTGAGGTTAGAATTCCCATCAACCAACAACGAGGCCGAGTATGAAGCGCTAATCGCAGGGCTAAAGATTGCAAAGGAATTAAGCCTGAAAACTTTGCAAATCTTTAGTGACTCGCAGTTAGTGGTATGTCAAGTCCGAAGAGAGTTCTAGGCCAAGGGTGGAAGTAATCCAGCTTATATGTCTAAAACTTGGGAACTTCTGAATGACCTCGACTACTGCACAATAATTCATATCCCCAAAGAGGAGAATATGAAAGCAGATTCGCTCGCCAAGTGTTTGTGAACAAATTAAATAGCTGTAGACAATTATTTAATTCGTTTGGCTTCCCTAAACAATAAGGGTTGTTGTAAAGGGGTAGAACTCTAGGACCAAAATTATTTTACTAATAAATCCAATCAAGTTATTTCGAAAGTTTGATTGTTTGAAAATAACACAAAATAAAGAAAAACAAAGTGTTTTTAATAATAAATGAAAGCAATTAAGGAGTAATGACGTAAATTGGATAAACTCATCAATAGCCAATAGATAAATATAGATCTAACTCATGTTTCTATCACAAACATGAATCAACGATAAAATGGTATTTAGAAACAAACGTGTGAATAACGACAAGCATAGCCTATGCAGGTGCTAAGCTCTTAAACAACCATAGGCTATCGGGACAGATTCACTACTTTATTTCTAAAATCCTAAAAATTAGATCTAAATCTGTTAAGTGTTAGATTGAACAAGAATATACCCTGTGAAGGAGCATAACTCTTAAACGACACAGAATATGAAGGTTTAGATCTAACTTTTGGTTCAGATCCAGATATATATGTATAAAGTCCTCATCTTTTGGCTATGTGATTCATATGAATCCAATCTATAAGCGTCATCACCCCCTAATTAAAGGGGATTAGCTAGATATAGCTAAATGATAAAATGCGAAAAATAAAATAACAAACATAAATAAAATAAAACTAAAACTAAAGAGAACATGGGAAGAATAGTTTTATTCCAAGAGAAGAGTTACAGAATAAAACCCAATGTAATTCTAAATGAAAGAGATGCAGTGTATTTATAGCTGTCATGACAAAGATTAAGTGGCCAATTACAAGATATGGGACAAAAGGCTTTGCCCAAATAACAACTAGACCAATGTGAACGCAAGTGAATGGACATGAAAATATCACGGAAAAATAACTTGCGGGCATCAAACGACATCAACTTCAATCTTTTTAAGCATGAATAAGAACTCCATAACATCTGGGAAAAGCGATCTTTATGAAAAGACATTGAATCTTGACTTTAAAATATGCGGCAGAAGGTGGTTGAATAGCAACATTTCTTCAGGTCTTCGTGCTTTAATCCAGCTCTAAAAATCATCACTCTTCATGCACCAATTCTTCACCCTTTTCAACAATTAAATGCATCAATATATTCATCTTAAATAATCTAAAAACACAACTATAAATACATAGTATTAATTATTTTAAAGAGAAATTAAGATAAATAAGCAGATAAAATATACACATTTACGTGTATATCAAATACCCCCACACTTATCTTTTTATTCGTCCTCGAATAAACTAAACTAAGATAAGTCACACTTTCATAAGAAACATGATTGCATTTAGCGTACGCAACAAGCCGTTAAACGCCTAGGTGTCCCTAGTAGGACGAGTGTTGTCTCGTGAGGGTTTTCATCGGATACTACCCACAAAATCAAAAGCGTCTTATGTACGCAGATTAATCAAATAATATATCTAAGGTCTTTCAAATTCCAAGGACTTACCCAACTTCAATAATAGCGATTTAGTCCTAACTGTCTGTCCCATTACTGGTGCAAAAATGAATAGAAGTTTTCAAGCTGAATCGTAATTCCTTGATAACACTATAAGTGCCTTGAAGATTAAGAGCATGGTGTCAACCAAAGTTCGACACATCGACAATGTGCACCCAATCATTTATTTATTCTTTTTTTTTGAATAATTTTGCTCCAGTGTAACTGTAATGTATTGGATGTGAGATATGCATAGGTGAAGGAGAATTTTGTAAGTTCTAAACATATTATAGAAAAGAGGGCAAGTGTATTAGTTGAACTTTAAGCTACAAAAGATAAAGTAATATTAAGGCATATATGGACGTTTTGTTTCCTTTCATCTCTTCTACTATAATCCTTTCTTCTAAGTACGGTATGATGGATGTGAAATGGAATGGAAATGAATGCTTTATAGTCAAAAATGATAAATGACTATTTTATTCTTGGAGATTTTCTCTTTATTTCACTTTTTCTTCTTTTTCTTTCTTTTTTTCTTATTTTTTCTCTTTTTTTCTTGCATGATGAATGGTGAGTGGAGATGGAACGGAATAGTACCGTAATTTATTTCATTTTTTTCCTCCTCTACTAAGCGAATCATAACCAACACTTCATGAAAGGAAAATTTTATGCCATAGTTACTCTACTTCTATAACCCTAATTCTGCACACAAGTCTAGATTTATGTTATATAAAAAGCTGAAAGGAAAGATAAGCAAAGTTTCATACGATAGATAACCCATATAAAGTAAGGTGTGGTATATGGTTATCCTACCTTAAAACAAGTACGGGGTGGGTAGTGTAATATTGGTATAAAAAGTGATATTTTTCGTATCTTTAAAAATTAGTCAGTAAAAAAGTTCTTATGTATACCGATATAAGATAAACTTGTCGAAACATGGATGTAAATCGACTAAAACTTGGGTTTGAATAATGTGGGGGTATCGAAGAAGAACGCTGCAATGAGTCATTTCTCCTTAATTAGGCCAAGTGGAATTTAGAACTTACGAGTTTGAAAATTTGAGTGAAAAATATTATGCATGTAACGAACTCAGAAAATCCAACAAATGTAGGTGCAAAATCATATTTATTGGATTTTTTATGATTTTTTTACTTGCACATTCTGATATGTATAACAAGGGTTAACACGCTTACTCTAGAACACGGCTAGCGTCTACACAGTCTCAAGCTAGCATCTTAAAAAGACACATTACGACTCAATGAATAATTATTGTTCATTCCCAACACCCAACAATTTAACTTATCAATAAAGAACCAAGGTGTTATTTATGAATTTTAAGTTAGTCCTTTTTCAACGAATGACCTAGTTCATAAATTTTGATTGTTGATGTAATGTAAATTCCCACCCCCCCCCCCCACACTTGAGTGTGACTGTGTCCTCACAGTCATTAATCAGACATATCTTAGTCAAATAGAAAGAAAATAAGAGGGTAAGCGCGGCCTACCGGATATGCGTGCAGAAAATACGTAGTCATCGAATAGATGAACCGATCCACAATGGACCAATGGATCAGCCTCATTAATATTATGAGACACAGCTTTAGCACAGAAAACCAAATCATAAAGGATTTTATATTACATTTCGGATTTTGAAAAAAAAAATTGTTTTTTTCAAAAGTTTGAGTTGCTAACTTTAAAATTTTGAGCTTACAATTGATCATAAAATCAAATTGAATTTCTGTAGCAACTAAAGAGAGGTCACTGAGCCGGGGTTCTATAAAAGTTTCAAAAACAAAGTTTGACTTGTTCAAATGGTGTATAAATTAAGAGACATGTGCATCATTCCCACCCACACTTGTTTTGAGAAATATTATTCAGTTTTGCTTTGATATTTGAAATTTTGTTGACTAAAGGTTCATTCGTAAACCTAAAGTTAAAACCAAACAAATGAATTTTCAGTAAATTTCGAAATAATGTTTTCTCAAAAACCGTGTTATTCCAAAAAGGGTTCATATATTGAAGAAAATTATCATTGAAAAACAAGTGATCACAGTGAGGTTCAGTTGAAATGATCAAGTCGTAAGGAATTTCAACAGTTTTAGAAAAATCGTCATTGTGATTAAGATCACAATCAGTAGTTTCATTGTTTTCAACCTCAAGAATTTCAAAGCTTTCGAATGTTTCATTTTCAATTTCAGACCCAACAACATCATCGTCAATCAGTTTAAGAAGTTTTCGCTCATCAAAGCCGTCCTCACTTAAACAGTTGTTAACAACTTCATCATTTTTGTCAGGTTGATAATCGAAAGTTACTAAATTTTCAGAATCTGAGAGAGGAAGATAAAATTGAAGACTAACATCTTCGATTTCAAGAGAATTTAAATTCAAATCAATTACAGAGTTTTCAACAACTTCATTAAGATTTTCATCAATTTCAAAAGTTGTTAGTTGAAGATTATCGATTGTGGTAAAATGTGGATTATCATTTGACTCATCACATGTTGAAATTTGATTTTGTTCGTAACGTAGTTTCAAGTATGTTTCAAATATCAAATCTGCATGGTTATCGAAAATTTCGTTCATTTGCTTAGCAAAATCAAATTTATAATTATTTACATGAGAATTTTCAGTTTGAAATTGTTGAGAACAAAAATCGTTAATCGCACCGTTATTGAAATTATATCCATTGCCAAAATCATTTGAAATGTTATTCACATTTCCATTTTGAATTTGAAATTCATTTTGGAGTTCAAAATTGATTTGGTTGGGGTTATAATCAAAATCGTTTGAATTTGGAAGTGAAATCGAAATTTGATTATTTTGAAAACTTTGACTCGAATTGTTGCACTAGTATGAACTACACCATTCATTTATTCTTCGATTTAGTTGTGTGCTCATTTCAAGTAAAGATTCAACACTTGTTTCCAAAGTTGAGGGCTGATCGTTAGTTTGAAAATTTTGTGGTGCAAAATCCGAATTATTTTGAAAATTTTGAAAAGTTAGTGGTGTAAAATCCAAATTGTTTGTACAATAGTTGTTATTAAAACCACTACAAGAAAAACTGCATTTAGCAGCGGCAGAATCCGCTGCTAATCCGTCGCTATATTGGCTTTAGTGACGGATTTCCTACATAACACGATGGTCGGTAAAAACCATGACGGTAATTGTGTCAGATTTTGCGACGGACTTTAGCATGAGTTTTCCGACAGTTTTCCGTCATTTTACTAATTATATAATAAAAATAAAATTTTATTTATTAATTTAATTTTAGTTTATATACCGCCAGTTTACCGACAGATAATTAATTTGTAATAAAATATTATTTAAAAGAGGAGTGGGTAAACCCTCACTAATTGCCAAGGGATTAGCGACGGAAATTAAAATGAGGAAAACTTAACCTCATTTTTTTTGTTGGTAATCCATCGGTATTCCCCTTCTGATTTATTATACACACACACACACACATACACACACACACACACACACACATATATATATATATATATATATATATGTGTGTGTGTGTGCACACACATATACATTTTTTTTTGAAAATTGCACACACATATACATATACATACTTGCATATATATATATATATATATATATATATATATATCGAACTAACATCATTTAACTGTGAACACTGAAATAAATAACATATTAAAAAAAGAAAGATAAATTAGCCAACAATATTAATTTAGAACGAAAAAGAATATTCATAATCACATACAAAAAAAACCACAACATCCACAATCCTTCATCAATTCATACACCAAGCTGAATTATGAACAACAAAACCATTCAGTTGGTGCTAACACTATCCCAAATACAAACACATATCATCCATAATCATACTAAAATCACATAACGCCATATTTACACCAAAATAAGTCTAATTAGCATACCCAACCAGCTTATGTAGATGACGACGATGAAGTCACAAGCAAACGCGAAACCGAACGCAAAACTCTACCATGGCCCTTAAACATTGCCATCACCTTTGCACAACCAGTAGCCTAAGAATGAAAACTGCTTTTAAATTGTAGAGCTTTTTTAGCATTACATTTTGCAGACAAAGAGTACAGTGATTACAATAGATAAGAAGATGCATATATCTAAATATTTTGGATTAAGTAGACAACATTATACGTTATATCTAACTTTATATTCATCGAACTTAGGCATAAATCTCGCAAATTTCTTTTAGAACATAAACGAAATGGTTAATGGTTTGTCTGTAAATGGATGATAGACACATGATTATACCTCTGTTGAGGACCTTTCATGGCGTGTCTATCAAAATAAATTCTAAGACAAAATAGCCAAAGAGCAAGTAGGAATCCAACGCCGTGAATGCTTTCCATTAAAAGAAAATCTTCTTGTAGTGATATACACAGACGAAGATTTGCGTGCACACAAGAAACAGACAACATAACAAACCTAGCTTAAGAAGTGCAGACTGAGCAATAGAAAGAACTTGACAGCATAAACAGACATCACAGCCACAATAAACAACAGAAAAAAGTGGCAGTGCAAGATGGCAAGTGTTAAAATATTATGTTTTTGTACCTCTTCTCACGGACCTTGCTTCCAGCATTGGATCATCATAATGGACTCTGCCACCTTCCTGTGGAGAACAAAGATAAGCAGTTAGTATGGCTAAGAATAGAGCGGACAACAGTATAGTAAGTGTTTAATTCAAATTTCGGATGTTTAAAGGTGACTAACCTGGAGTTCTTTTACACGGTCCCAAAGAGGTGGCAAGCCAGACAAAAGGCTTTTAACAGATAACTCAGGAGGTTTTGCATTCTTGAAAAAAGCATGTTTTAACAATTTTTCTGATGTTGGCCTTTTTGTTTGGTCTTTCACCAGACACATCGCAACCATTTCTTTGAAAGCCTGATTTAAACTGAAAGTCAATTATTAGATAGTAATAAAACGAGCTATTTAATAGCTAAGAAATAACTCGGAGAAACTGCAAGATGGCATGATTGATGGATCTTAAGAAAGTGGCACCATCCAAATACTAAAAGATTGATAACAATATGCATCCGCGTTTGATCTTTCACCAATCACATCATGACCAATTGCCAGTAGCTATGTAATAAATTTATGACATACTCCTCCAAATTTTACGACACTCCCCCAAATTTTATGTTTCCATATGATATCAGTTTGTGAATTTTGTATGGTCATGTTCACTAAAAAATATTTTAAAGGGTGGGGAAATCAACAAAAGTGTATTTCAAGCTAAACAATATTCACATCAGAAGCAACAAAATGCCGGGCAATATAACACTGAATATGGTCTATACCATGATACAGCACATGCATATGTGAATTCATCAACGGTGTGATAAAACAAATGGCATCCCATTCATTTCATTCTTAACAGTTTGGGAAAACATTTTTTCTTCTATTTATTAGTTTTTTATGTTTAAAAAAGAACTGCCCAAAAAATTGCCGTAGGTTTAATTAAAGCATGTGCAAAAAGAAAAACAAAGAAGACGTGGGGAAAAAATAAAATAATTACATTATCGACTTATAAAACCTAAGTAGTTATGCCAACTTAAGCTACCAAAAGCATAAGTTAGATGAAAAAAGAGATACATCAACAAAAACAAAACAAAAAATCCCGACTTTTATTAGCTTACAAGACGTGTAGTACCTTGGAAAATCTTTTATCTCGATCATAGTCCAGCCCAGGAGGAGCATTTTGAAGGGTCATTAGAAGAACCTGTATGGAAAAGTCAAATATCTAACTCTAGTTAAACTGACTAGATCAAACCATTTGTCATGCGAAAAACATAATACAGGTAAAGTATACACTGATGTTACAGTTATTTACCAAATACATAGGTAGTTGCACAAAACCAACTAAAACAGTGTGAAACATATATATTTTGGGGAAAGTGATGCAGGAATGATAGCCTTCCTAAGGTACCATTAGCCAGGGCTTTCGTTTTCATAAATTCCTCTGAAATAAAGTATAATATGTGATCATGGAGTGAAAATTTAAAATTGGAACACATTTTGAAGCCTAAAGTAAATTATATCAGTTATGCCACGTTTCTGCACTGAAACACCGAACCTTGCTGAAGTTCTTGGAGTTTAGTTATTCTTATTATTGATTTACAGGCCCAAGCAAATTAAATTTTAATATTGCAATGTAGATACTGAGAAGAGAGAACCATCTCCAAAAGCATATCTGAAAGTGTTGCGATTTGCAAACATTTTGCTGAGACCAAGATGTTCAGTGCTGCAATACAAGCATTTTGCACGCAAAGAAACACACACAGACTCACACACATACATGCACATACATTATACGCATATGAATGCACCTTCATCGGAGGATATTTTGAGAAAGGAGCATGACTATGTGCCAACTCAAGCACAGTTATTCCAAATGACCAAATATCAGCTCTGGAAATTAGCAAAATGAACAGAACATTATTTTCAGGGTCGTTGATAAGTATTATTTCCAATACTAACATGATATTCCCTACTCTTTCAAGAAATATACATACAGAAAGCTAGGGTCAAATGGCACTCAAACTTTAGCTAACAAACACACACACACACGCACACACACACACACACACACACATATATATGAGTATGAACTGATATTCAAATAAAATATTCATACTGATACAGTGCATATGTATCAGTACATATTGCCTAAGCCAAAACCTTAAGATGGGCAGGCAGTACAGGTTCGGGAAGGGTTGGAATCTCAGGCAGCGGCAGAAGCTAACTTTGGTAAAGAGGGAATCTCTGAAAATGGAGACAACTCGAGCTTAGGCAATGATGACAGTTCAAGTACAACAGACTCAAGTTACCTACTCTAAATTTGACAGTATGAATGACAAAATTATATTACAAAACGACAGTTTTTAAAAGAAGTGTGTTGACATAAATAATACATTTGCAAGAACAATAATCTGACATATAGAAGGAAAAATTTATCACAACAATAATCTTGACACTTACTATTTCATTACGAAGATTGTTGAACGTAAACCTTAAAAGCCTACAAGCAAGAGGAAGTCAGTGGTGTCCTAGTTCAAATAACTTGCCAAATTAAAAGTCCAACAAAGAGTTCATCAAATAATTTAATTTGCAACAACACTAACCAAACAAAGAAAACCCATCGTGCTGTTTCGATTGTGCACAGGAAAAAAAAACCTAAAAGCTAAGACAAAATCACAATAAAATCCTTACGAAATATTAAAAACCCCTTACTAAAAAATGCAAAATTTCAAAAAGAAACTAAAAACTCCTTTTTGAGTTTCTGAAAAGAGCTTATAAGCAAAAACCACTATATTAGTGAACCAACCTGAGTAATTCCTAGTTTTTACAGTAAAAGTGATGCAACAGAATCTCCATCGCTATAATTTCCGATAATAAAATCAGTATTTCCTTTTAGTTCTGCTAGAATTTCACTTGTTGTGTCCTAAATAAGAGAATAATAATAACAAAATTAACAGCGTTAAGTGAAACTATTGGCTTATTATTTATGGATATAAGATAGGCGAAATAAATTTTAGTTTCTTCAATCTTTAGCAACAGTGAACAAGCATATAGTTTTTCTCAGTTGTGTGCCACTAGAAATCCATTTCAATCATTATACATGTCAAGATAAGAGTGGGGTAAAACTTAATCACCAACCTAAAGGGTCGAAGTTTGCCCGCTGAATCAGTTGTATGTGTTTTTGTATTCACTCATATCTTTCTCAGTTTGCGCGTTGAATCCGCTAATATTATGTGAAGTAATCAGTAGTCTTCACATAATATTAAAGTGGATTTGTAATCTGTTGTATCGTGTATGTGAAGTAATCAGTAGTCTTTAATATTATGTGAATCCACTAATATTATATTAAACACATACAACTGATATTATATCTCTCAGTTTGCTACTCAGTCTGTGAAGTAATCAGTTGGATCCACTTTAATATTATATTAAATACATAATCCACTTTAGCCAACACAAAGAATTTGCAGAAATAACAACAAGCATAAAATTACTGACCTTCACCGAGCCATCCATAATTGCTACGTGTCACAGTAAGCAACGACGTCATCAGAGCGGAAGCCTTCAAACTATGCATCGGAAGAAGCAATCCAATCCAAAAGCTCAGCTTAGTAGGAGACCTGAAAATTAACACACTTTAGAATTATATCCAACTGATTACTTCATAGATAATACATTTGATGTGGGATTAATGTGGCATCACATGAAAAATAATCAGCTGTGATAGTTTGTTAGATCTATCATTATTTTCTGTTTTAGATTGATTTTTTTTATTAAAATATATAACTTGTAGGTTTATGAAATCGGCATTACAAGCATGACCCCAATTGGAAGAATGTTCATAAAACTACCACTAGTCCTCGGCTAAAGATGTAAAGGGAACATCTGCCTTTTTAGTTTCTTGATCAAATTCATAAAACTTTAAAAAATAAGTTTGTATGAGCATTTAATTGAAACACTTTTAAACAATTATACTAAAAATGACAGAAGTTATGGCATACCAATGGTGAAAGAAGAGAGGAGGTCCATAATTTGGTCTATGGCTGCCTCATCCACATCTTTATTCGTCGCTACAAGAAGACTATGTCACAAATCCCCTCAATCGCCACTGCTAAACCTGTGGTAAACTACATCACCATCAGGTCTGTGCCTCATCGCAATGTTGAAATCATCACATCATAATTAAGGGGTGTAATAATTTGTAAACATATGAGAGAAGAAATTAATGAATAGATGAAGAATCATAACGTTTAACCAAGGCATTGAATTAGTTACTAATTATCAGAATTCTGTTATATGAAATTTATTCGACCGAAATTACTATCAATTCTGCATATATTAAGACAGAAAACGACAATTGTAATGGCGCGTTTTGTTAGCTGTCGAATAATTAATTTATTTAATTATTTATATATCGATTCGGCGATATCGATAACTTAAAGTAAAACGTTCGAACTTATAATTTATAATTATAATTAAAACGAACCTGAAACGCCGCGGTAGTTCGCAATTTGGCGATTTGAACTTCAACTGAATGTACATGATTCATTTTAAGCCGGATTTTTGTGAAACAAGAAACGTGTGGAGCTGGTGGAGTATATCTTTCTAGTGAAAGAGAAAAATCAGGATTTCGTCGTGTAGATTTTGAGTTATGTCCAAATCAAATTTCAGAAAAGTCGCTGTAGAATTCCTTTATAATTTGCGACGCTTTATATATGTTATAAAAGAGATTTTCAGTATAAACTGAATACCGGGATAATCTAAAATCTGAAATATCAAACTGTAAATTCTGATATGATATTCTGGAGCTGTACGATATCATATGTGAAGATATACGATAATATTTAATTTTAAATATTTAATTTAATTATATTTAAATATGTTTATATATTTAAATATGGTATTTAGAGCATTAAAGATAGCCACTTTTGCATACGAAGTCGGAATTCGACGAAACCAGTTTTGTTGGATCCGCAATGTCAAATAGTTGTCAGATTCCAAGTTTGGTGATTTTTAGAGTCACTGTGTGATCGTACGGATTTTTAGACTGAGAAATAGTCAGTATTTCGACGGTTAAAAATACGCTGTGTGAGCATACGAAGTCGGAATTTGACGAAACCAGTTCCGTTGGGACCGTAATGTCGAACTCTAGCTACATGTCCAGTTTGGTGATTTTTAGGTATCGTATGTAGTCGTAGAGATTTTTAAAGGCTGGAGACAAACAGAAAAACGAGAAATAAAAATATAAAAATCAATAAAAAAATATCCGAACATATTTCTTGGCCAAAATAGAGGCCACGCGACATCCTCCTACAACTACAAATGCTACCAACCCCAACATCCTATAAAACCGTCTGAATCCTAAACCTGCAGCAAGATATAAAATCCAAAGCAAATGAAATAAATTCCTATAAATCCTTAAATATATATATATGGAATCAGTGTTGTGTGCTCTTCGGGATTATATAGGATATGAGGGGTGCGACGCATCGTGACTGATGCTCGAAATCATACCGTGAGGCTAGGGTTCGACCTAGTTTGGATTTGGAAGTTCGATTCGAGAAATGAGTGTGGAAATTGTGATGAGAAGATGGAGAAGCATCTAGTGAAGGAGTAAGGGTGGTTTCGGTGGTGTGTGTTGAAATGCGACAGAGGGGTTTGTCGAAGAAGGCTACAGGCGGATTTTGATGGGGGTGTGCGAGCGGGTGGTCGAGGTGACTGGTGGGTGCAGAATTGGATGCGGAGTTGATTGGTTGTGGTGGCGCCGGAGATGGATGGCCGAGGTGGAGGGAAGCGGTGGTCAAAGAGGAGGGTCAACGTCGGTTTTGGGTTTATGGGAGTATCTGTTTCCTGGAAATCGAATTGTGTTTGGGGAAGAATAATAAAGCGGGTACGGGTTTTATAAAAGGAAATGGGCCTGGTAGGAGGAGAATGGGCCGGAGTGTTTGTGGTGAGGCCCTTTTATTTTATAATTGTTGGTTTAACTTAAATTTAAAACATCGTATAACTTGTTAACACGATATCTCGACCATATGGAATCAGAATCACGAACCGTCAGTCACGTTTGGATCGTAGGGACGAGAGCTTCACAATGAAGCTGACTGAAAGTGGATTGGGACTCGTCTGAATTTACGGCGAATTAAACTGTTTGATTCAGATCAAACAACAGTTTATCGTTCTTTAACGATGAACTGCAAAAGTGAGTAAAACTCACTAACTCTGAACAGTTTATAATTTCATGTTGTATTGTTAGAACTGTTAAAATTGTCTGTTTGACTGTGTGTTGATTGTTTGATTGAACTGCTAGTCAGTTAGTTAAATTTCTATATTGATTCTGTTTAACAGAATATATCATATGGAACTGAAAGTGATGTTATCTATATTGTCTAACATCTGTGATGCAGGGAAACGGGTTGGAGGAATCCGACTGGATTCCTCAACAGTTATTTTATTGTTTTCCATATATTGTTATATGATGTGATATAAAATCTGTGGGCGATTATATGTGCTTGGACGATATTGAACATCGTGATTTGATATGATTGAATACCATAACATACCGAAATGTTGATAAGGGGATTTTCAATGTTTATATTGAAAATGAATCTTATTTATAAAATCGATAGGATTTTATAAAAGGAAAACATTTATTTAATTTGAAAATAAATAAATGAAAAAGGAAACATTTATTTAGAAAATAAATGAAATAAAATAGAAACATTTATTTAGAAAATAAATGAATTAGAATATAAAGGAATATTTATTTTAGGAAATAAATAAAGGAACATTTATTTAGATTATAAATAAATGGAATAAAGGAATATTTATTTAGGGAATAAATAAAGGAACACTTGTTCGGAAAATAAATAGAATTATACAAGGATAGATTTAAACACGTGCTTCGCACACGGTATAACACGATATGGATTTAAATGAGATATTAAATAGGAAATTTGTTTTAAACAGATAAATTGAAGTAGATTAATTTATAAATAATGTTTTATAAATTAAATAAATTATTTATCGTTGATAAATGGAATATATATAAGTCTGGACTTATATAGAGAAGTAGAAACGTTATTAAAAGGACATTTATAAAGTGAAGAACCGTTACTAAAAGTAAATCTTTATAAATGGATAAACGTTGTAAAAAGTAAATCTTTATAAATGGATAAACGTTGTAAAAAGGAAATCTTTTGAAATGAATAAACGTTATAAAAAGGAGTTAATCAAATTTAGTTATTCAAAATGAGTTATTCGAATTAGATATTTGAATAGAGTTAAACACATTAGAGTGATTCGAATTACTTATTCGAATAGAGTTAAACACGTACTAGTTAATTGAATATTAGTTATTCAATTTGAGTTAATCAAATTTAGTTATTCGAGAAGAGTTAAATCGAATTTAGTTATTCGAAAGGAGTTAATCAATTTGAGTTAAGTTAATCGATTTGAATTAAGTTGAATCGAAATGGAGTAAATCGATTAGAATTAAGTTAATCGAGTTAGAGTAAATCGAATATTAGTTATTCGAAGGTAAGTTATTCGAATTAGTTATTCGAAGGAGTTAATCAATTAAGTTATTCGAATGAGTTATTCGAAGGAGTAAATCAAATTAAGTTAATCGATTAGAGTTGAGTTAATCGATTTGGGTTAAGTTAAGTTATCGAGTTAAGTAATCGAGTTAAGATTTATCAAGTTAAGTAATCGAGTTAAGTAATCGAGTTGAGATAATCGAGTTAAGAAAATCAAGTTAAGTTAATCGAATAAGTTATTCGATAAGAGTAAATCCATATAAGTTAATCGGATGTTAGTTATTCGATAAGAATCGACACATTTAAGAAAATCGAATATTTGTTATTCGATAAGAGTTAATGAAATAGAGCCAACCAAGAAGAGTTATTCGAATATTAGTTATTCGATAGGAGTTAATCGAAATAGAGTTTATCGAATATCAGTTATTAAAAAGGGAGAGTTAATCGAATAGAGATTACTCGAAAGAGAGTTATACGTCGAATTCGATTATAGCGAATTCGGGAAAGTACTATTTACTTTCCAGGGTTTAAATCAAGATTTAGTTATTGATTTAGAAATTAGGTGTCTGTTAAATTATTCGAGTTAGGAAATAAATTTATAATTTAGGTTAGATATTTTAGGGGTAGGAATTATAACGTTATAGTTATAATCAAACGTTGTCATATAATAAGTGGATTCGTAACCTGAATCCGAGAATTTGCGTAAACAGATGATTGGAAAAAGTGAGTGACGAGCTTCATCTATTTCACAGTAAAGGACGTTGTTCAATTAAGGTCTGAGAGGTAATTATACCCCAACTTGATTGACTCCAGAATTGACAAAGGAATAGTTGTGGTTCGATAGAAAAGGTTGATTTGAAATATAGTTAAGTAATAAGCGATTAATGGATTAAGCGTAACGATGTTTTATACAACGTCCATTTTAAATCCGTAAATGAGTTTTGGGAACGTTTTCCAAATATAATCAGATATGTTTTCTAAACATAGAAAATGAAATGTTTTCATGATAAGAAATTAAGAAATAGAGTTAAGCGAATTTAGAAACTGACTGGAGATTTGTTAAGTTGAACAGTTTCCTAAGTGACGATCTAATGTTGGTTTCGACCTTCGGGATTTATACTTAGGAGTTGTTCTCTTAGTAGTTTACCGTTAGGGACTGATAATTGTGAAATAATAGTGATGCGTAAATAAGCTATGGAAATGTTTCCCAACGATTAATAACATATATTTTCTAAATACATGAAATAAGGAAATATGAACATATATATGTATATGATGATTGATCGATTGAATTTCCATTTGGAAATAAGATCGTTGTTTGTACACCGACATGTTTTCATTTGATAGTTGAATCACAGACTATCAAAGTTTTGACCATATTTACGTTGTAAATATGGAGAGACCAGTTGGATTATTATCCGAAGAACCACTCCGTATTAGCATAAGCATTGCGAATCAAGTACGCTGAAGATAATTGAAGACGGAGTGAAGGGCAAGGGCTATTGTGAAAAGCCTAGGTAGGATGGATTCACTGAATAGTGCCTTCGGTTTATTCAGTCCTAGAACAACGTATATGGACGAGTGTCTGACAAAGTATTCTTAACGAATCATATAAGTTGATCTCTTTAAACGTATTACGTTGGTGGCGGAGAAATTCGTTTCTCTTAGCTTTTATACCCGTGATGCCTTGAGAAATCGATAATGATTTGGCGGGTATGACGATGTGGCATTCAAAGTAATTGAAGAAATAATCTGTCAAAGTGATAAACGTGACCTCAAAACCTCACAACCGGAAAATAACAGAAGTTGGGCTAGGCAGCATGGCTAGTTGGGCCATACCCAAGCAGGGTGTATTATCACCATCTAGAGAATATTCAATTGTACTTCTTTATAATCTATTTCAATGCTGTCCCTTATCGGGAAGGATGGTTGCTGATCCCAACCATCGGTGATAATATATTCGTTACACTCAAGCTAAATGAGTGGACGGTCATGTGTGGCCGGGTTGCAAGACGTTCTTGTTGAACCCTAGTGTATCTCCTCTAGAGTACACTGATCGGAAGGTGCTCCCATACCTTGTCTGTTGGAATCCAATCTCCAATAAGCGCTCACGGTTTTATTTGTATACTATGTATGTGGAACGTGAGATGCAAGCGTTCTGCTAGATTGATATCTATTTGTATTTAGACATTATTATAATATCAGAAAGATATCCTTTATTTAACCAAGTGTTGGAGTTTTATTCACACCAGTCCCATGACTGACCCGGAGTTTATTTTGTTTGTTTTCCCTAAACTCTTGGGTGCCTAAATTTGTACGGGCAGTCAAGTAGTCGGGATTTTACAGATACACTTGGAGAGCTTGGAGCAGGAGGCTTCAGGATTATAGCTATTATTATTCCGCTGTGTTGTTAAGTGTTGTACTTTGAGATGGTATGTATATACGAGTACTGATTTGTATTTCAAAGTTATGTTATATTTTATTCGTTCCGCTGTGAGATTCGTGTTTACTCTGATGATGTAAGTTCTTCTTCTTCTTCTTCTATTCTATTAGTTCTATCTTTTCTTCCTCACCCTCTACTTTCTTTCACTAACATCTCGGAATTTTCGACTCTCGAGGAGTCGAAAATTTCCAGTCGTTACAACAATAAAGGATTTTTCGACTAACGATGAAATGCGAAACTCTCAACAATTATGGGAAAAGACAGTAATTGGTCTTAGCGGGTGAAAATTACCTTCAGATGAAGTCCACAGTGAAGCTTTTTCCTGATCCTTCTTTCCGTTTCAGCAATTAAATCCTTCGGTAGAAATAATCTTTCATCTAGTCATTTGAGAGAAGGTAGAAATCAAGAAGTACGAAATTAATACAAACACATGGAAGAATCAACGGACCTTAGGCTGCTCTAGATCTAAACCGTAATCTTTTCTTATGTTTGGCTGTCCTATTTCATCGCAAACAATTGGGAATAAGGGAAGTTAGGGTTCGGTGAATGAGGAAATTTGAACGATAAGGAATCGAATGGAAAAATGGGGCGTATTTTCTCTGAATAGCGAGACTTGGATCGCTAATTGGATGGATTGTAGATCTAACGGCTGAGGCTCCCCCAAAGTTAGCACATGGATTGGTGAGTATATAACAAAAATTATTTGTACCAGCACATGGATTGTAGATCTAACGGCTGAGGCTCCTCCAAAGTTAACGACTGAGGCTCCCCCAAATCAAATAGATCTAATGTAATATCTTTTTTTTTCTAGTTTTTGCCTTTAAAATACTTAATATTTCCTATATTTTCATTTAGGATTCAATGTTTAAAGACATTTATTTTTTCTTTCGAAATTTAAACAATTTTTATAATCTAATATTTTTAAAGCTTGTATTTTTTTAATTTTCTGTTGCATCGCTTTTGCGATTCAAAACTTTTATAGATTCATAATTTTTAATGACTTTTTTTTGCAGGTTGTTTACATCTCCTACCATTTTTAAAAATATATATTAAATAACTTTGAATCATATCTATTTGCAATGAGTAAAATAAAATTGATTTCATGAATTTTCGTAATAATACATGATTGTTTTATTATTTTATTATAATGCAATGTCTCTTTGTGAAATCAAGTTTCATGGCTTAAACAGTTTACCATAATATCCTATTTTATGACAATTAAAATTTGTCATTATTTATAGAATACAACGACATCAAATAAATGTTGTTTTAAGAAAACAAACTTTTATAATACTAATATTTTGTAACTAAAGATATGTTTCCACGACATTTACTCGGTTATATGCTGTAAAAGCCCTATATATTTTCAATGGTTTATCAAACTGTTGCAGAACGTCAGTTGTAAAAGGGTAATTTTCTTGTAGTGTATATACAATTTAAATTAAACTATTAAATGATATTTTTCAATATTTTAAAGTTTAGAAATTTTGGTTATTTCGTGTCGAACAATAATTGGTTTTATAAACTTTATGATTTATTTCAAACTTATTCAAGATGATTTCAATTTTTTAATTTTTCGAAATATAAAATATAATTATCAACTATAATTATAAAATATATATATCAACTATAATTATCAACTGTCATTATTAAATACAATTATATAAACTTAATTAATGAATACTAGATACCATTTCATAATTATTAAATTTTATTATTAATTATTAAATAATTATTATAATAAACTGATATTTTTATCTCTTGCAAATCTGTTGGAATTCTGCTGCAAAATAGCTTCGATAAATATTCGTCGGTATTCTTCCTGTATTTACAGCGGAACATAGCGACAGAAATTTTCTGTCGGTAATTTAACGCAATTTGCAACGGATTAGTGAGAGTTGACAGAAGGCGATGGTAATAAATAAAATAAAAAAGTTTGAAAATACAAAAAAAAATATCCCTTGCAAATCACATGGAAATCCATCGCAAATTAGCGACGGAATTTTCCGCTGCTAAAAATCTGTCGCTAATCTCGGTTTTTCTTGTAGTGAACATCCATATGAATTTGGTGTAAAATTAAATGGATTATATTGATTTTCACAACTATCATGAAATCCGTAGGAATAAGGAAATTTGGACATTTTCAAGAAAGTTTTTCATCAAAAAATCAGTTGCAAAACTTTTGGCTCTAAAGAAGCTCTTAAAAAAATATGTTAAAATTAACAACTTTGGATTATATGAATACAAGTCTAGGCCAGGTACGGACACGGGTTATCAGTTGGCCACGAATCACCATAGAAACACGACTGAAGGTTTAAGAATCTGTTTGAGTTATAGACTCTACCGTTCCTTAGATACCTAAGAGAGTATCAATCCTAATTGTCAACTTAACAAATACATTGTCCTATGAGCTTTGGGGAATCCCCGATTCGATTTCAAAAATAATTTATTTCGAAAACAATTTTTTTTACTTATCCCACGTTCGTTTTAAAATTTTCAACCACACATCAGTAGGCAAAATATTCAATCACAAAACAATAAATTGCAGAAATAATTTTTTTACAAGCAAGCCGCGGCACCTGCACAAAATCTTTACAAGCAATTTTTATATATTTTTCAAGCAGCAGCAGACCCTGTAGAGTTTAGAAAATTTTACAGTGTGAAACGTTTGTCCGTCCAGAATAATTTGAGCAGTGCGAGCGATTCGAATCCACTGTTTGCAATTTGTTTGACTTCTGAATCTTTGTTTTGCTTGAATTTTGTTTGTCTTGGCCTTTGATTTGAATGATTTTTTTTTCTCTTTTTTTTAAAGAAAGAAAACAGTCGAAAAGAAGGAAAAAAACCTTAATTAAAAAAAAACTAATAGAATGACTCGACTAAATAAAATAAAATAAACAAAACTACTCTGCTAAACTAAAACTAAAAAAATATAATAAACTCAAAGGAACTTTGAAAACAAACAAATAAAACTTGACTCAAGAAAACCAAACTAAGACTCAAATTATACAATGCTCATGCATGCAACTCGCACCAAGTCAAAAGAAACTCACTAAAACACCTAATTATACTTATTTAAAGACCTTTCCAAATGAACAAAAACAAAGTGATAAGGAAGTATATACCAGCAGAACAATTCAATTCCACAAATCATGCACTCAAATAAAAAATGAAACTGGGAAACTCCATAAAAAAAAGAATAGTCAATAGAGAAATGATGCCCCCTTTCTTCTTAATTGCACGCCCCCTTCTTTTCTGCTTTTGTCTATAAATCTCCATAAATGGCTCCTAGAAAAAATGAAACAAATATCACGTCCTTGCTAAAATCAACCATGCCCCTTTTTCTGGAAAACAAATAAAAAAAGTTCCAATTTGAGGTGAAATTCTTGATTTCCTTATTAGTCAACAGATAAGTCTTGTTTTGAAAGCCGAACAATAGATAATTCTTTTGGATTTCCGATTTGAGGGCTTTCAAATCAAGAATTGGGGTTCGAAATTTTAATTTGGGAGGGTATGATTCAAATGCGATTTAGGGATTGGCGGATCAGATTTGTGATTTGAGGCAAGAAGTGGGTTGCAAATTGGGTACGGTGGTTGTGGCTTGAAGCAGATTCAAGGATGAAGTAGCTTTCTAGGATCGGTTGTGGTGTTATGGAGTAGGGTAAGTTGCGTTCTTGGGTTAGGAAGAGAGGACGTGGGGTTTGTGGGCAAGTTGGTTTGAATTAGAAGTTGAGGTGGGTTTGTGGAGGAGATTGGGTCTGTGTTGGATAAAGGTCAGAGATTTGAAGAGGTAATTTGGAACATTGTAGATGATGAGTGAAAGATCAGAAGGATCAGAAAGTTGGTTGTTGTCAGTGGAAATGCCGATCAGAAAGTGATTGTATGGGATGGAGAATACACTGTATTGTGTTGGAATTGAAAATGTGATGGAGTATGGAATTGGAGGAGGTGTCGTGATGTTTTGACGTGAAGATGGAGGGACCATGGTATGTCTTTGTGGGTTTGTCAATGGCTTGTGATGAAGCAATTCAGGTCAGTTGTGGTGCGACTAGTATCTGTAGGATTTGAATTTGTGTGAAGACAGTGTTTGTTGAACTTGGTTTGAGTAGTGGATTATGGTGCGGATTGGCTTGATCGTGAACTGGATAAGAAGGTGCTGTAATATGTTGTAGAGAAGAGGATTTGAGGTAGGATGGTGGGAGATTGATGATGGAAGGGTCGTTGGCGAGGAGGCTAATGAATGGTGATCGGGAAAGTAGATGAGAATTGTGACGTGCAATCAAGAAGAAAATAGAAAAAAAGGAAGTTTTGTAAAAAAAAAATGTTGTATAAGAAGAAATATGAGAAAGTAGAAAGAAATTTTAAAAGAAAGGAAAGAAATCGGGGAAAACAATTGGAAAGAAATAGAAAATTTCAGCAAGTATATTTTTCTTCTCTTATTCGGTAGATTACAATATCACTAAATAATAACAAATCAGACCAATAAAGAATTTTCTCTATATATGAAAGAAAACAAAAGGAATAAACTAAAAATATTTTTGTTTTTTTAATGGAAAAATAAGAAAATAAAAATATAACCCGAAGGATTTACTAATAAAAATTATTTTGATCCCCAACAACGGCGCCAAAGTTTGTTTGCGAGCAAATTAAATAACTGTAAACAATTATTTAATTCGTTCAGCTTTCCTAAACAACAAGGGTTGTTGTAAAGGGTGTCGAACCCTGGGACCAAAATTATTTTACTAAGAAATCCAATCAAGTTATTTCGAAAGTTTGATTGTTTGAAATTAACAGAAAACAAAGAAAAAGAGAGCTTTTTTTAATAATAAATGAAGGAAATTAGGGAGTGATGACATAAATTGGATTAATACTCATCAATAGCCAACAGATAAATATAGATCTAACTCACGTTTCTATCAGAAACATGAATCAACGATAATTAGTTATTTAGAAACAAACATGTGAATAACGACAAGCATAGCCTATGCAGGAGCTAAGCTATTAATCAACCATAGGCTATCAGGACAGATTCACTACTTTATTTCTAAAATCCTAAAAATTAGATCTAAATCTAATAATGTTAGATCGAAAATGAATATACCATGTGAAGGAGCATAGCTCTTAAACGACACAGAATATGAAGGATCAGATCTAACTCTTGATTCAGATCCAGATATATATGTATAAACTCCTCATCTTTTGGCTATGTGATTCATATGAATCCAATCTATAAGCATCATCACCCCCTAATTAAAGGGGATTAGCTAGACATAGCTAAATGATAAAATGCGAAAAATAAAATAACAAACATAAGTAGAACTAAAACTAAAGAGAATAGGGGAAGAATAGTTTTATTCCAAGAGAAGAGTTACAGAATAAAACCAATGTAATTCTAAATGAAAGAGATACCATGTATTTATAGCTGTCATGACCAAGACTAAGTGGCCAATTACAAGATGTGGGACAAAAGGCTTTTCCCAAATAACAACTAGACCAATGTGAACGCAAGTGAATGGACATGCAAATGTCATGGAAAAATAGCTTGCGGGCATCAAACAACAACAACTTCAATCGTTTTAGGCATGAATAAGAACTCCATAACATCTGAGACAAGCGATCTTTATGAAAAGGCATTGAATCTTAACTTTAAAATATGCGGCAGAAGGTGGTTGAACAACAACATTTCTTCAGGTCTTCATGCTTTAATACGGCTCTAAAAATCATCACTCTTCATGCACCAATTCTTCAACCTTTTCAACAATTAAGTGCATCAATCCATTCATCTTAAATAATCTGAAAACACAACTATAAATATACAGTATCAATTATTTCAAAGAGAAAATAAGATAAATAAGAGGATAAAATATACACATTTACGTGTATATCACCAAGTATGCAAGTTCGGGAGATGCACAGTTAGGGTTAGTTCCTGTCGAAGTCCTTCAAACCCTAGTACTGAAGATGTGGATATTGACTGGATTATGGAAACCGTTAAAGAACCAGATTCATGGATGACCCTGATCAAAGAGTTTCTTCTCTACGGAACATTCCCAGAAGTTTCAAAGAAATGAAGAAAGATTTTGCGAAAAGCTCCATTGTATCTTATCCAGGATGGTAGACTGCATAGGCGGGGCTTCTCTATGCCTCTTCTTCGGTGTGTAACTAAGGAAAAATCTAAAGCAGTTCTGGCGGAATTACATGAAGGTGATTATGGAGGTCACACAGGTGGACAAACATTAGCCTAGAAAGTTCTGCGGTTTGGGTATTTCTGGCCTGATGTGAATCTGTATTCTACAACCGACACGAAGAAATGTGATAGATGCCAGAGATTTGCGAAGAATCCAAGAGCACCATCTATGGAATTGACCCTGGTCAGCCCTTGCCCATTTGCTGTCTGGGGCATTGATTTGATTGGAGCATTAACTACAGCAAAATCCAGCTTTAAATATGTCATTATAGCCGTCGATTACTTCACCAAATGGGTTGAAGCAGAACCGTTAGCTGCCATTACCTCAAAGAAAGTCATCAACTTTGTCTTGAATGACATCATTTGCAGGTTTGGCGTGCCACAGAAGATAATCAAAGACAATGAGACTTAGTTTGAAAGCGATGAGTTTAAGAGCTTTTGTGCTAAATACAAGGTTCAGAAGAGTTTAGCAGCAGTGGCCCATCCACAAGCCAACTAGTAGGTCGAAGCAGTAAACAAGATCATAAAATCAACCATAAAAAAGCGTCTTGAGAAAGCCAAAGGTGGTTAACAGATGAGCTTCCCCTTGCACTATGGGTATATCGCATGACTCACAAATCTGCGACTGGGCACACTCCGTTCTCTCTGGTAATTGGATCTAAAGCTATGATCCCGGTCGAACTGGAAGTTCCCACTAACCGTAGGATTCACTTCAACCAAGAGCAGAATGAGAAGTTACAGCTTGAAGCGCTCGACCATCTCGAAGAAAGGAGAAATGAAGCAGAGCTCAGAGTTGTTGCCCATCAAATAAGAATTTCCAGGCATTTCAAGTCCAAAGTCATGCAAATGACCTTCGAGATTGAGAACCTTGTATTAAAGAGAGTAATGACCAAGGTTGGAGTTTTTTGGCCGAATTGGGAAGGACCTTTCATCATAAGCCAAAAGCTCCTAGATGGCACTTTCAAATTAAAGATGATGGATGGAATTCAAATTCCCAAAGCATGGAACAGCAATCACCTCCATCGTTATTTTACTTGAATTTTCATTCATATTTCCTGTAAAATTGTAAATACTTTGCAAGCATTGTAATGAAGCTTTGTATATATGAATGAAAGAAGTTATTTGCTTGCCTGAATCGTATACTCGCAAACTCTTGATTAATCATTTAAAAGTTACTAAAACTCGATTTTTGATTGTAGGCTATCCAAAAGAACGTTTGCTCACCAACAACCTATTAAGACCTGGTGACCTTCACAACAAATCCCGATGAGGAAAGCTCAAGTGTCGAGTGCTATAAGCATCATCATAACAAATGCGGAGATGTGAAGCACTGCCTTGCTAGTGAAAAATAAAGGACATCAAGAGTCAGACAGTTAAAAATGCAATGTTCAAATGAAAGACAAAAGTGCAAGTTTCACCAAAGAGGCACCTCCTAAAATAAGAGGTCTACGACCCTAGTTCTGTTACTAGGATAGCTTATTAAGCCAGGCACCCGGTAGAGGAACTTGCGTCCGTCCCGTGAAACAACACAATAATAAAGCCTCTCATAGTAAAGCTCATCAGAAGTCCCAGCCGAAAGGGGGTATGAATCCAATTCAGTCTCCGAAGGGCCTGGATTACCCTGCTAGAGAGTCACATGTTTGGATTCATTAGAAGTCCTAGCCAAAAGGGGCCATGAATTCAATCCATTCTCCAAAGAACCTAGATTACGAGGTTAGAGAGTCGCATGTTCGAGTTTATAAGAATTCCCAATTGAAAGGGGGTACTTAATGGGATCGTCAGTGTCAGGAAGCACCTATCCCGATTATGACAAACAATGGGCTTAAATGACCTCTTCGGGGGCATCCGATTAGTTTGTTAGTGTCTGCTAATCCCAGACTCGACGATCGGCGGCTTAAACGACCTCTTCGGGGGAATCCAATTAATTCGATTAGCATTTGATTCATTCAGGTTACGGCGACTATTGGGCTTCAACCAAAGACCTCGTTGGGGGCACCCAGTGAAATCGTCGATGCAAGAATTAATCAGTTTAGTAGTAAGCAAAAGTCTCCAATACCTGCATTAACTAGCTAGATAGCAGATGAACACTGGGCTAAAAATATAAGACCACTCAAGCAGGGGCATGGGAGCTAGAAAATTTCCATAACCAAAGGCACAAGTTCGATCAACCAAACTGGATTTCATGGTTAATAGGCTGAGAAGCTCTAAATGGAATGACAATAAGAAAAAACTTAGCCAATAAAGCAGAAACTTCCAGTATTTAGCCACAACCAATGTGACTCAGTAAAGTTGATTGAATCCAGCCAAAGAAGTTCGTAACGATCTTTCGTATGGGGCACCACCACCGCATTACGATACATTAATAATGCTTACAACACATACCACAAGTCGTCACGACTTCACACAAAATAAAAGACTTGTAACCTGTAAAGAAGAAAATGCATAGGAAAGTACAACAGAGTAGAGTAACAACTAATGGCTAAAGTACTAGAAATGAAACAACAAGCTTCACAATAACAACACAAGTCTCAAACCCAAAAATCTCAACCAAAAACTAACGTAAAGTCATAGGCGAGGACCGACTCTCGCATATACAACTATTCTAAATGAAATACATAAAAGGAAGCAACAGAAAGCAAAGCAAGCCGCTCACAAGAAATATTTCTTTTTCTTTCCATTCTTGGAACCGCTGGACTTCAGAGATGGTTTATTAGTCTTGGTGGAGGAAGGAGGAGGTGTATCAACAGGCTGATTCCCATCTTTAGCTTCTGTTACAACCCGGATTCCGACGGACCGAATTTTTTTCAAAAACCCAATCCATCGAACCCGAGTTGGTTTGCTCTGGTATCCTGCAGGAAAGACAGAGACATAAAACATGTCAGAGTTCGGAAAATATCTCATAGCGGAACGAATAAATAAAATGTAGTTGAAACATTGCTTTACCTTAATTATAATACTGCTAAACCAGTATCCAAAGCTATACAATCTCTGTCATGAACCTAACCTGCGAATGTTATGAGGAGGGGGGTCAGAACATAAGTTCTGTGTGAATGAATTTATACTACACTTCTTGGATAATCCTACATGTACCGTTCAATTATATTTTCTTATTTATTAGGTTATTTGTGTTATTAGCACTCAAGGCTTACACACACGTCGCACCCATCTACTCTCTAGTAGATTAACCTAATATAGTGTATATGTAGCTACCCCCAATTAAGGTATACTCTACTCGCATGGTCTCCACCGTATGTACGCAGTCCCTTATCCAACGTTGCATGTCGTATGTATATCAACGCTACGTTTGCATAAAACTATCATCATTGTGTTATGTAAGCGTTTGGACTCCCATTCTAGATCCTACTAGATTCTGTCATCGAATAATGCCCTCTAGTCTATGGTACACCACCCAGAGCGACATGAGTGTACCTAGACTTTTCCCACGTACGTATCGCCAATCGTACTCGATGTCTATTTGCACATGTTCTCTATATGTGTGCCCGAGTCCCGTGGCAGGGCTAATCAAGAAACACGGAACTCGGTCGGGAGCTTTCAGATATCTGCCGATGAAGATGCTAAGTTCTGCTTTTATAGTGGCTATGGTCCCACTAGACTCCTCCCTCAACTAATGAAAGACACCCAAGAATATCAAGAATGAGAACTGTAACCTCGGCCCCCTATGCCCTTCAATCCTATTGGCCAACCTCACCCATAACTAGGTAGCAAAGTATATGGTCTTTTGGAGTTCTTCGCCTTTCCGCTTCACGTACTGACTGAAGATGGTAGGTAGACGACGAGTTGCTATCACAAGGCACTAACTGGTCTCGCTGAATCACGCTGGTCCATCTTAGTCTTTTGATTGCCTCCTGTTTTGCAATCAAGGCATACTCATTGGTTCTTCCCACGCAGATCTAACCTCTGTGAGCACATGCGTATCATCTGCAACTCATAGAGGGATACCAAGAGTACCCTCACGTCCCCAGAAGCCGCGTGCTTCGTAAGCCAGTCCCTTGGAGCCTTCTGCATGATCAGATGGACGTTCGCTCCCCTTTGTGCCCTACGGTATCGTGATGATCTACTGTGTTTGGTTATTCATCCCCTATCGTATGGACTGGTCCAAGCGCCTTACCCTTCCGTGTTATTAGACCTTAAGTCTAATCTTCTAATTTTGCGCTTGCTCTATCTCATTAGATTTTCTTTTTAACTTGGTTATCTCATCCATATTAGTTTTTAAATTACCAAGTTTCTTTTTCATAAGTCTTCCCTTATTTCTTATGTAGCCGCGATCTTTTAATTATTCACTTAGTTCTCTTAACTAAGGTTTACTAACAAGCTCAAACACGACTTTCCGTAGCTGTTTACTTAGTCCTCTTAACTAAGGTTTACCAACATGACTTTCCATGATTGTTTACTTAGTTCTCTTAACTAAGGTTTACTAACAAATTCTCTTTATTGTTTACTCATTAACTTAGTCATCTTAACTAAGTTTTACTAATAAGTTTTCCCCTTACTCATATAACTTATGTTTTTCCGTTCCCACGGATTACTTAATCTTCAATTAAGTACGGCTTGCATTCTTTCATAAGTTATTTCATCTTTGTATCGATCATTATAACCTATGTTATAATTCTTACTTGTCTTGTAACAAGCTTACCTATTATCTTCCCATTCAGTTATACTCGTATCTGTTGATGTTGCCATAATCCATCGTTATTTACTTAGTTTTCTTAATTAAGGTTTGCTACCATTCCCCATTATTAGGTTGGTTAAGTTTGTCTATACGCCTTCATTTACTTAACCTTAGCACACTTAACATGTTTGTCTCATAACATTAATCTTTTTATTAATGCACTCAACCTCTCACATTAGACATGTTGCTTGCGGTTGCTGGATATGCTGGGCAGTTCCGAGCATACTTCTACCGCAAACTCGTTCTAACCTCGTGTTTTGGGCTTAATGCGCTAACCTCTCACATTAGACCTGTTGTTGCGGTTGCTGGATGTGCCAGACAGTTCCGGGCAGACTTACACCGCAACTCAATCTAACCTCAGGTTAGGCATGTTAATCTTTTAACTTACAATTTCAATCTAGGTTTTATATGCCTATTTATCCCAATCCAATAATTCATGTTCACTCTTCTAAACCCAATTTCATGTTAATGGTTCCAATTTGATTTGGATACATACATTCTACCATGATTACATAATCTCGTACATAGTTATGCCAATAATCCTTATTATATGTTATGCCCAACTTTTCATGTATATAAGTTATACCTAATTATACCCAAATTAATTGTTCTTTAAAGTTATCAATAATTCATGTCAACCCTCATTCTTATTGCTTAGAACAATTAATTCATGTCAACCCTCATTCTTATTGCATAAATCCCAATTCAACTTATAATCTCATATGTCTAAATCTTCAATTCTAACTTTTCTTATGTACACATAGTTCATGCATAAATTCTCGATTCAACATACCCAAGCATATCTAATCATTCTCAATTTTAATCGCACATATTTTCTTTTATGTTCTAGGTTAATATATGTGCCAATTTCCCCTAATTTTCCAATCTCAGGTTATGTTATATGTTATTCCACAATTCTCCAATTACATTTTATTCCCAAATTCCCAAACACCATTTTCGCTATTCCAATCTTTGTTCGTACGCATGCTTTTCAGCGAGATTTGGATTAGGCTCGAAGTTAGCTTAATCTTAAAATCAAAAAGGAAAGGGGAAGAAGAAGAACATAATACGCATAAAATAAAATCTGAATTATTTCAATTGAATTAAACAAATGAGCTGGACGCAAATGAGATGGACGCAAATAATCCACTGTAGACGCAAATGAGATGGACGCAAATGCTAAATTTTTTTGCTTCTGTTATTGATCAGACGCAAATTCTACCTATCTGCGTCTGTTATAACATGTACTGGATGCAAATACCAATGTATTTGCACGTGAACTGGTATTATTTGCGTCCATTATTTTATATATTAGACGCAAATACGAAGGCTTTAGCGTCTATCTTACCAATGCATTGGACGCAAGTGGGTTCTACTCTTCAATGAATCTGCGTCTGGTCTAGAACTACATTGGACGCAAATACGTTTTTTTTTTAAAATAACCAGCTTGCTATAAATGACAGACAATATCTCTATATTTAATAAAATGCAGATAAGGAAAGCAGCTGCATATTGGCAACAATACAAAACAGACCGGACCAACAGCGCGATCACCGCTATTATAAGTGATTTTAAATGCAAAATAATTAATTAGCAAAACAAAGACACATCGTGTACAGTTCATTGATTATCTTAAAATATAATCATACATAATTTGCACCATCTGCTAACTGGAAGTAACTGCATGCGGACTGAGACGCAGCAATTATGGCATCGGCTCCTGCAACAAGCAAAATGAGATCATTTAATGGTCCATTCCAATGGCGATCAAAAGCAAAAGCTGTAAACTGCCTCAATAATTAAAAAGTACAGATTTTTATAAACACAAAAATTGAAAACTGTTCATAACATACAACAACAGCTCATAATATAACAAATGTATATTTCTTAAGATTTTTATTTTCCAAAATTATTGCCAAAACCTGTAAACCTTAGAGGACTTTCACATACATGAGGGTACTTTCCTGTTTTCTACAAATGTAAAGTTATTGTCACAAAAAGTATTTCCGGATCCATATGATAGTTAATTCATAATATCAGAATAATTCAAGTGTCTACCTTGCTTACACAACTCGTCCAAATTTACTCCAAGTATCTGCATTCTCAAGAGAATCAAATTTTGGATTTTTGGACTAAAAAAATAGAATAATTCATCTGTTGTTCCAGATTTAGTGAAAGCATATTAGAACGCAAAGTTACAGTTGGTGCCAAAATGCTTCTCAATTGTTACATTATCCCATTATTCAGCTTCAAATTTGAATCAGTAAGATTAGAGCTTTAAGATTTGTTCTGTTGTGTGTGTGTGTGTGTGTGTGTGTGTGTCACGCACGGGTGCGTGCGAGAACAAGGTTAATTGTCATTATTCGATCCTAGAACGTTGAAATGGACATTCTAAAGAAGATATGTCCTTGATTCAAAATTTCAAACTAAATTTATAATAACGAAATATGCATGCAGAGCAAAAACTGCGACCAGAGATCACTAGCTTGATATCGGAATCGTCGGGTGGGATGAAGGCAGATGATGTTGCAAAAATAGAATTGGATGGCATAAAATGTGGAAAATTCATGGTGCCATGCAATTTTGAAGGAACAATGCTGGCTATAGCAACTGCTGGTCTCTCGCCGCAGCCATCGTGTTTAAGCTCCAATTGTTCATCTATTATATCCAGATGATCATCAGCACACAGTACTGGATGATGGTTGCATTAATTGATACAAGGGTAATACTTTGCTAACAGGTTCAATTTAATCTGTGTATGGACTTTTAGTTTTGTAGATCGGCGTAGAGATCGCTGGTTCCATTTTTCATCACAATATGGATCGGTGCATTAGCGCTCGACTCTTACCAAATAGCTCGACTGTAGTTCAAGATGTGTGTTTCATTTTCACAGTGGCAAGACTGCGAGCAAGACGTAAATTGTAATCGCTGTTGAGGAACTATATCATCTAGATATCACTGACTACCGAGTACTTAACTTACATACGTTTATCATTTGATAGTGGAAACAGTATCATACACGTTATCAGGAAGCCAAGTAATATATAGTGGCAATATTGATGGTTGCACTTGAGACCTTCAGGACAAAAGTGTGACTACGAACTTTCAGTTGGTTGCATAAGGACCATAGGATTGTGCCTGCTATGGAGTGATTTGTGAAAATCATGTGTAGATACATGAATACGATAACGTAGTTCAGAGGCATACTGTATATCTCCGTCATTATTTTGTAAAGAAACAGTGATGATACATGTTGTGTCTTTAATAAATACAAGTGTGCACCGTTCTCACGCACACTGATTTCATGGTAGTTTTGACATCTCATAATTTTGAATTTTAAGATGTACGAAGGTGAAAATACATGTTTATGGATTGTAATTTTTATGATTAGCTTTTCTTGAATACTACCATAAATGTTATTTTATAGAAAAATTAAACTTATATCGAAGCATATAACTACAACAAACAAGAATAGATAAGGGAGGAAGGTAATGGAAGAACGATAGAGGAAATGGAGGAACGACTAAAAGATAAGTTGTCTTCATTCTTTCATTACTTCCAAAAACACGAAAAATAAATAAAAGTTATTTTCTATTTTGTGTGTTAACTTTTTTTTTAAACGATCATTTTTCATAATACAATGCGTCATCCAGATTTTAATATGTGTTAAACCCAAAACTAGTAGAAACATTAAACAGAACGCCGTCCAGTATTTTAAACGGCAATGATACATCAGCAATCCATTTTCTAACTAATAAAGACTACACTACTGTGTATATTCGCTGAAGTGCTTGGTGCTAGTTTCATGCGCTTTTTGGGATTATGCTTCCACTGGAACTGGTTCAGCATTATAGAGAAGTATCATGCCAAACAAACTTTACAACAACACAGCTCAAAAACTGTTTTTAAACTGTCCCAAAAAAAAAACCTAAACAAATGTTTGTATGAGTCAAAATTGGTTTTTTACCACTTCACTTTATTATTTAATTATGAACTTATTGTTGAAAGTTAGAGGAAGTGTACCAATTAAATTGAAACCTGTGTGAAATCAAGGAATTTAAGGTGTAGCAGGGATAACAATTATTTAAGCCGTTGAGTTGCTCGGTTAACATTCAAATTTCAACTTACAAATTATCGATTTTGCCTCCAACTATAAAAACAAATTCATGGTATGTTTCATACTTAATTTGAAAATTCTTAGCGAAGTAAGTAATCATGCTAAGCTCTAAAATAAATTCTCACTTGAGATTACACTGTTGCTATGGTATAGTGATTGCCATTGTAAAATAAAAGATGGTTGATTTGCACACATATCCATGTTTGGTTTTGGTTTTTTCTTGTAGATAAATGGTTATCTAAGTCATACTGATATCAAAATTAGATCAATAAGCTTAACAGCCAGATCGACGCAATGCAACATGAAATAACTGTGTTGAACTTAAGATACACAGAACACATGGATGATCATGTTAAAATGTGTCCCAAACTGGCTACACATGCCCACATTCTGCGTATTCTCAATTGATTAGGGATTTATCTAACATAGAAAATACCAACGCGTCACATACTTACACCCTTCTTCTACAACTATGTTAACTGAGTAAAAATATTTTTATGTTAGTGGTTTTTAAGAAGATTTTACTGCGAAGGACAAACGTCGTAAAATTTTCAAGTCTAAGGACAACCCATTAAAAATTTATTTTTAAGAACAATACACACTGTAGAACTAATACCATACTAATATTTAAAAACTGATAGTTAGATTCTAATATCATACACATTGTAAAACTAATACTTAAAAATTGTTTACTGTAAAACTAATACTTAAATTTGATGTTTTGTGTGTTAGAACAAGATTTCAACTGACCATCGTTACGGTTGAAAAAACTCCTATTTTGCTGAGGTTTTTAATTATGTCATGGTCAACCATTGAAAAGGAAAGGTTACAGCAAAACCACTGGTGTATGAAAAGCGGTTGATGTGGTTGAAATGAAACGGACAGCAAGCCAACCACCACTGTGATTACAAGACACTTGCAACAAATTGCAATCACAAATTATAGTTTTCAACTTCTAATAATATCAAAATTTGATCAAATCTGAAATTGCATAATCTCCCAGTTTTTTACATGTTAAATTTTATTGGTTATTCAGAAGTCCTATCTGGTATTTATTTGGAATGAACGATGCAAATGCTAGATCATTCTTTATCCAAAATATTTAAACAAGGGTAATCTACGGTGACACCAACAGTAAGCAATTATTAGCCAATATCGAGCTAAATCCGTACACCAATGCTTTCAGCTCGATAAACAAAACTTATTTATGGTAAATTTAATAGCGGAGAAACACCGAAAGTAGCGGTAATAGTTATATTAATTGTTTGTTTTTCAACTGTTTAAACTAAGGATGGTTTGGTTAGGTTTTTATTAAATTTTAAAATATACAAAACGATTTGTCAAAAAACACATGTAAATAAAAGTCTGCAAACACATCAGAAGCCTCGCTATGATTCGGGTTACGATGCTCGGATCAGTTCATTAGGATTGTTCATTAGGCTGTTCTCCATCAACCCATGCAGCTAAATCAATGATAAAAGGTCACAGGCACATCGTACGAGAAGCGCTGTCCAGTTTACAAAAAACAAAAGAAAAGTTTACCGATTTGATTGTCCGATTCCAATGAATACAGTTTCTTTAAAACGGTATTGCTCGGATTGACAGTCTTGTTACTAAGGGTGTCTTATTATCTCATTCTAGGATTTTAGCTGTAATTTTAATTGAGTCTGTAGTTTATTTCATTTCTGTCCTTCATTTCTTTTTTTTGTTTTTTTTTTGTAACTCAAAATTGTTTTGTGCACTTCTATTTGCATCTATGCGCATTTCTTTTACTCACTATTTTCACCTTTATTTCTCACTACTACTATTTTCATTTCTATTTATGTGATTTTTGGTTCATCTCCATTCCAGACTCTTTCAACCTGATAATTCACTATCACATTGAGGAGAGAGGTGCAGAATTCTCCTTTTTTGATTTCAAATGGACAAATTCAAAACTGAAAAGGATTGTTGTGATTCTTGATGAACGGGAGTAAAGGGATTGTTCTCATTAGATTAAAACACAAGATCATTATTTGATCCTTATGTGCTTGACTCCGATTTAATTTCAATTATCATCTCTTTATTATCCAGCCAAAATTGCCTGATTCATCCAAAAATATTTTGTTCATGAATTAGCCTGTTCAAATTTTGATTTGACAATTTGATAACTCGAAACTTTTACAACAGACTAGTCATCGGATTTTTTTTTTTAATGTTAAGCTCTTTAGAAAGAAGTTGGCTTATTTGTTTTGGAGAAACACAAGAAGCTATATATTGCTGAACTTTGAAGCCGCGCTTGAGGACAATTTTTATTTGAAACAACGGTGAAAAACACCAATGTTGATTTAATTACAAAAATTATAGCAACAAAATTTGAGGATTTTGAAGGACATCTAATACCTATATTAGGCAATGATATGAGATATGAGATATCATATCCTTACATAGCTAAAGTTTCACATTAACCAGACACTGACATCCTTATATAAAAATTATGTTCGTTTGAGATTTATATATATCAGCGCATTTGAAATTGATACTTTTGTTTGGAAACAAACCAGCGCAAATGACTATAAACAAATATATTTGAATCTGGTACATAGTCAATGATATTAGACCATTTAATTTACAAAATTTCACATTTCCAGAATCCACTTGGATTCAGAAACAGTGCACCAAAGATTAACATATGTTTGGAAACCATGTATTTTTAAAATCTTTCAAGATCTAATGTGTTTACATCTAATACCTAATACATATGTTTGGAAACCATGTATTTTTTTTCCTTTTTCTTTCAAACGCAAAAGGCTGACCTTATATCAGACTCATTCAAATATAAAATCATTATAGTATCCGTCTTAGACTCTGTAAGATGTAGTTATTTAGGTAACCCAATTAGGTGAAGTGGCTCAACCCACAAGGAGGGTGTGGATACTCTACCATGCAAAAAGACCACTGGCCAGACACCAATTTAGTGATCATTCATATTCATCCAAAGGGGAGAGTTTGACTAAAGCAAAAGGAGATGTGATTCTTCTACCGTAGCAAATTAAATTGGGGCGGATATAACAAGCTAGAAATCCATAACTACAGTCAGTATGAGTGATTACATGACCTGCTAAAATGTGGGTTTTGCTTGCATTAAAGGCTAGAAAATAATGATACAGTTCCATGTAAGAATATAATTTATCTATCACTATTACTTAAAAACAGAAATTAGGAACCTTGGTCTGTCTGCCTCACAATATTTGGCATAGTTATAATCATATCACAGCCGTACCCCACGCAACAGCAGCGACAAATCGAGGGTGGGGAAAGAAATAACTTATAAAATGACTGATATGAATACTGTGAAGCAACGTGTAGTTCGAGTAGGTTTTACATAAATTACCTTGTCCAATGCCACCACCAAATAAAAGGACAACTGAATCCAGTTTTGCACGATATAAGTAGATAACTGATCCCGAATTTCATCCATCTCTTCTTGGCTATAAGAACGATCTTGTACAAAGTCCTGCAATTAAGAGATTGTTTTGAAAATTGAATCATATAAGTAACTAACATTAATATTGAAGGAGAAAGAAAAAAGAAAAAAAACTAAAGTGGCACCTTTTTTAAGTCAATGCTGTGATGGTGATTTTTTATTATCTCATACATATACCTCATCACATAATATACACAATCTGATGATGTAGATTGTTTAGGACACTAACAATATTAAAAGAAAATTTAATTGTCAGTTCAAAATGAATTTATATATCAAATGAAATACAATTGTTTATAGTAGAAAATCAATCACCGTAACATCTTTCCAATTCAACGTGGGTCCTAGAGACTTGCAGCCACATACTCTGTAAAGTTTAAACGCCCTGCACATGCAAGAAAATGTTAAAACAATTTGTATAACCACAAAATCATAAATTGTCTTATTAGAACGAGTTATTTTATAAAACTAAGATTGATATTCTACAACTTAGACGTTCACTTGCGCCTTAATTTTCGGATTACGCTTGCTTCCGGCCCGAGAATCAAAAACATAAACCTCGCTCTTTTGTAGATGGAAAACAAGAAGTAGACAATGTTTTCTATAGTATAAAATTTGTATAAGGTTAAAATTAGTAGCAAATTTAATAAAGTAATTAACAAAAGTTTATAGTGTATACTCCTCGTAGTGCGGGGCTAAGAGCAATCTTTTTGATTGTGACTCGCGCCAGGTTTTGAGTATATATGAATTAGTCGCGTCTAGAGATTTCCGTACTTGGGAAAGCTTGTGAGGACACATAAACCCGATGGTCTCCACTTCGAGGTCATTGAATGTATGATTTAACCACCTACATTGTCATCTCATACCAAGCCCGTAAATTTATAAGGGTACGTAAAGATTATTTTTTAAACAAAATAAATAAATAACAGAACAAAATTAGCTATAATACTATATGATATACTATATGTTCAAGTATACATAAGATAGGAGTGAAATGCTTACATGAAGTAAATTTGTAACCATGATGCATTCAGCCACGCCATACTAAGAAATGGGACAATATCATTGTTTCTGATCTTGATTTCATAGTCCTCGTCGCACTTAAATAAATCTTTATTCACTTGAATTGTATTAATGATATTATCATCTGATGGCCCTTGAACTACCAGGTCATGAAAATACCGGCACTCTTTCATTAAAGTTTTGAGGATTCCTTCATCCACTAGTGTATTGCGCTTTGTAGACCCATTTGTTCTTGCATTAATGACATTGTCATTATTACTTCCGATCATGCTCTTGTTTGGTTGAGATATAGATCCCTAGTTCAAAAGTGTTTAAGGTGCTTGATGTTAACAAAATATCAGTATCTCAATTATTTGAAGTCTACAATATTGATGTAATAAATTGGAAGACTCCGACGTGAAACTCAAATTAATTCAAGTAATAAAACAGTAACATAAAACGTCATTTCACTATACTTCACTAAACAAAATTTTCATATTTACCGTATTACCTCTTAGAAGCACGAGACGTTTAGGCCATTGAACAAAACTACCAACCGCTTCACCTATTGTGCTGAAATATTTAGTTGGAACTGGTAGTGGGGTTCCTTCGTGAGTAGACTCCACTGCATCAATCCCAACTTTTACATGATCAGCTAAAATTTGCTGATTGTGACATTCGTCTCCAGTCTTTGAAGCAGGATGTACAATGCCACTGCCCACAACGATAATATTGGAGTCCAAATTCACAGCTAAACGACATTTTGTTGGTTTCTAAAATAAAAGCACAAAACCATCATTTTTCACTTACACTTGTAAAATGCATAAAATCATATACGTAAATTAAAATCAACTTTTTGAATTGTTTACCAGCAACTCTGCAAAGGGTTCCGTCGCTTGAACTTCGTTTGAAACTTGTACTTTCGTCGGGTGTATTGATTGATGGCTACTGCGATGATCATTCGATGTTATGTTGTTGACCCCCATTGCAATAGGCATCTCGATACCAACCTTGCTCAAAATGTGTGCAACCTGCTGCTCAACCATTGAATGCATCATACCCTCCATTTTGTTCACTTTAACCTCCATTTCTTGTCTCATTTTAGCCTCTAAATCTTGAGTAATAAGATATAGCTGATCTACAGATATTACACCCCTTGGACCTTTTTTCTCTCCCTCTCCAAATACGTCTTTGATACCGACTGTCCCACCAACTCCCCTAACTCGGCCCAGATGTTCCTTTTTTCCAAGTGCACGACTTAAGACGTCATCATGTCTATTCGGAGTCCATTCCCCTTCGATTGCTTTTTGTCTCAGTTCATTCTGTAAACAAACAACAAATGTATTAATATTCAAATTACCAAAAAGTAAATCATATTCGGAAGCACCAATTCTAGAGCCGGATAAGCCACCTGATTATGAAATTCAACCTACAAGGCTGTTTTTAAAGGAGTAGGAGACAATGCGATTCAGGCTAGGCATTAATATAACCTTAAGCATAGTGCAGGCAACTCTTGTTTCAGATCATTATAAAACAAATCAGAAAGTATCAAGGCACAATGCAGTTATAGAAATGCAGCACTTAAACATGCACATTACGCTATAAAAGTGTTACACTGACAAATATAGCAGAGTTTGGTTATAACAAATTACATTTTTTTTATATACAAATTAGCTATAAATGATTGCATTGTATGGCTATTAGAAAGCCAGAAGTCCTTGATTACACAATGTATTGCTACATAAAGTAAACGAGAAAGAATTCTTAGGCTGATCAGCTATATCTTATTAATTGGGTTTTTGTGAATAACCGTGCTGCTACGTATTATAAGAGGAGATTTCAGAATATGTAAGTTTATATGATAGGGGGGAGAAAACAAATTAAGAAGAGAAATTAGTTCAAGAAAGGGACTTTAGGTTTGTTCACCTGATTTTAGCCTTTTTGGACTACAAAGTGAGCAGTAATAACTATCAACTAATGCATCGAAGTTGAAAAAAAGAAATAACAATTTATTAAGACTAAATGAACCTAACTTCGGACATAAAATGCATGATTGCTCCCAGTCATATATCCCGATAAATCAAAGCAGTTTATTCATTATCACTAAAGTTAGAATTTTGCATGTCGGTTTGGTGAACATTTATGAAACTAAAGATTGATCTTACTTGAAATGAAGTAATATTTGATCTCCACTGAGAAGAGCTCTTATCTATAATTCAGTTTTATCAGATCCAAGTTTTTTGGTTTATTGTGAGAATGGTTTGATAAAAAAAAAGGTAAAAGCAGAAACAACCTACAGCTCAAAAGTAACAGCATTAAGTCAACATTACATTACGTCATTGCAAAGATATTTATCGGATGTTATCATTGTTACTCCAAAAATAATCACACGAGACACATTTGAAAACAAAATTCGGCATATACGAACTGTTTTTTTTTCATTTTCGACGGTTTTTTGTCGAGTTCAAGGGTGAAACTCAACCATACTCCATCGAATTTCGTGAATAAATACGGCACAAACTTATCAAATTTCACTCATGTCGTCATTTAATCGTTTTTGAAGTGTCGATGAGAATGTCTTTCTTATCAAACCTTAATGTATAGTGCGGACAAACTTAACAGCAAATTCATGGAATATAAAACCCCCACCAAGGGTAGGAAATTAAGTGACATAGGGATCACGTGACTCCATGATTAACAAAAACAAAAAGCAAACTTAAAGTATCACCAGCCGTACTTTTTTTTTCCACACGCTTTTGAAATAATATCAAACTTTTACTTAGCTAGACGGTGAGAATGGGAGCGGAGAACAACATTTCCTGTTAAATTAAATCAGAATATATTTCCACCAATTAATACAAAAACTGTTAAAAACTTTAGTGAGCTCAGATGGAAGCTATACTTTGACAAGGGGGAAAAATCCAGAAATATTCAAATAGTTAAAACAATGAATCCAACGAAAAACCATAATACATATTATGCCATCAAATTACAAATTAATAGCTCAAAGTCTACTTTGAGGCTTTGAGCTTTCCTTTCCGGATGGATCGAAGATTTAAAAAAGTCACGAAAAATAGAGTTCACAAAACTTAACAGATACGTCAAAAAATGTAATGAAATCAAAATATTTTTATTTTCTCTAAGCACGGGAATATAGAGCATCAAATATACTATAAAAATAACAAAGCTTTCTCGAATTACATTAGTAGCATACTCACATAGACGTGAAAATGACAGTTTTAGTGCATTTATGTAGATAATTCCAATAAGCACAGATCACCGAATACGCTATTTAAGAGATGCTCAACAGAACTACATGACTTTCACACTGTAAACATTTTGTACGCATTTTTTTAAATAAAAGTACCTTTTTCAATATATATATATATATATATATATATATATGCCAAAACCTTTAATTCTGATGATACATGATTTTTTTCCAGTTTTGACGTGGACATAAGTGCAAACGGTAACAGGCAGAAGTGTAAATAAATATGCATATGCAGTACAAGGTGTAAGCAAACAGGAAGAATTATTCTTCATTTCCGTATCTTTACACCATGTTTAACTTTATTTTATTACAAAATACAGCTGTTTTTATCTTCTTTTCTGGCCGCAATGTACTAGTTCATAAGCTTCTTGTATTTTAAGTGTAAAGAATCTACACCCTTTTGTGCTTAGACTACAGAAATTTTGAAAATACTGAAAATATAAACTATATGCGAAGCACAGAAATGACTATATTTGTAACCTTTAATAAACCTTTAATTCAGAAAATATAAACCTTTAATTCAGAAACCATATTCAGAAAATATAAAATTAAATTAAATTAACTATATATAAAAGACCGCAATGACTATTTGTAAAAGACTATATATAAAAGACTATATGCGAAGCACAGAAATGGCCGCAATGACTATATATAAAAGACTATATGCGAAGCACAGAAAATATAAACCTTTAATTCAGAAACCATATTTGTAACCCGCTTTTCGAAAATAACCCAAAGAAAAAAAGACTATATATAAAATTAAATTAACTAAAGCATTGGAAAACCAGAATAAAATGGAAAACCAACAAGAAAATGAAGCTCAATTAAAATTTAATGACCCTGGTGACTGTCAATAATATAAAGTAGTTTGCTTCGCCTTATGTTGGGCATAAAAACTAAAATTAGACATATCTCTAACAAAAGACATAAACAGATTTTGCATTGTATCAAATCGGTAAAAAAACATAAACCAGTATTAGACATATCAAAAAATGTTGAGGCACTAAATAAATTTCAAAAGTTATTTAATTGAAAACTAGTCGACAGTAGCAAGAGTAGATGTTCACAAGATGCTCAAAAACAGAAGTACTCATAACTAATAAAGTGATACATTTAATTGAAAACAAGTCATACCGCTTTTTTTGCAACTAACTTGGTTTTCTCATTAGGGATTTCATAATTTCCATCAATTCTTTTCTTCGATCTTGCCATAATCCAATCAACGCTTCGATCCAAAACAAGTCCACTTGGTAACATGGCTGAGGAATGGTGGCCTTCGACTATCCAATTAGCCTTCTTCCCAGCATACCCAGCTTGCCCTAAATAATGAGGATGCACATTGCATGCCTGACACTTCCTAGCCTTCTCGCTTATTTTCTATTTCAGATTTTGAATAAATAAATATTTTAGTTCATTGTTCAATATTTATGCAAATAGACAATAAAAAAGAAATATACTTTAAAATCCTCGGTTTCATGAGTCTTTTTGAATGTTTCCCACTGTGCTTGTGTGATAGCATCATAATATTCGTAGGGCTCTCCACGGTCGGCTGGAAGCTTTCTCTTCTTCATAATCCAACCACTAACTAATCTTGTTTTAAAATCCTTCCATCTTTCTCTAACAGTTCTTAACACAATGCCTTTCACTTTGTTATCGAGCTGAAACTCCTTCTGAGATAATAAAAAATAAAAAATAAACGTCAAACGGTTAAAATATGAAATTAAAATGAAAAAAAAACAATCTGCAAATAATTAATACCTGCACATCTTCCCAAATAATGTCCTTAAGCCCATCACTAACGCCATCCCAGTTATTAATAGTGATATCAATTTTGGTTCTAACAATATCGCCTATATATGTCTTAAAACAATTAGCCCACTTTCCGATGGGCTTGCCATTATCAGACCACTCAAAGAATTTTGGCTCGCGTGTTTTATATTTCTTTCCAGTAGTTGGACCTCTTCGCTTCTTCTTAGATGGCTGCGAAGAAGAGCCCTGCTCCTCGTTATGTTCGTGCTCTAATTCCATTATTCCTGTATCAATTAGTAAATGAATATCACTTAATTTGCATATAAAAATGTAAGTTTAAGTAATCTTATCCTACTGTCATTATCTTCATGAATCAAATACATGTGAATTCAACCCCCAGTGTGTGTAGTCATAATTTGTAACCCAAAAAAAAACCAGAATACATGAATATTGCATTCTGTCATTCAGGAAAAATATTTGCATTTTGTCATCTATAATCTTAACTAGTCAGCTTACATGAATATACTGCATTTTTTTTTCATTTATAATCTTTAACACCTGTAATCTTGACTAGTAAGCATATATGAAAACTCGAAATTAACTTTCAACAACGTGACAAACAATGCTAAAATAATGAAGAAAAATGTTCTCTATAATTACATAATTAAAAAAAATGATATGCCCCACGATACACTATATAATTTTGAGAAATGCACAAAGACGCAGTAATCAAAAAACCATGCCATCAAAAAATTAGCGTTAGAGGTTATATGACAAAAATCTCATTCTTTGATCACACCAATATACAAGGCTCAGTTCCATTAAAATATACATTTGGTATAAAAATGAATTCAGCGGTTCAATTCCTTTGATCACACCAATATACAAGGTTCAATCCCATTAAAATTAGCTTAAACTTGTGCAAAGCAATAGCCATACCTGACCTTCTTAAAGTTGCAGCACCAATGCAAGAGAAAACCAATTTGTACAGATCATTTATATGTTAAAACATAAAAGCAGCTATAAACATGCAGATAGATAGGATTAATTTCATATTTGGTAAAGGTTTTTCAACATATGCTTAACCACTTTGATCTCTATTTTGAAATACTTCCTCAATGTATGTAGGTGTATGAGATGTAAAACTAAGGTAAATGAGGTAGTGGATTTTATTTAATGCAGGAACAACAAAAAAATTGGAAGAAAATAAAATACAATGTAGTGGTCATAACATAATATTTTAGTCTTACATTCAACTTAATTTCGACTAAATTAGTGGAATGGTCTTTGAAGAGAAACAAGATATAACGTAAAATAAAATAACATAGTCTGCTAATTACTCCACTATCCAAACCCCTTCATTATGATCAGAACGTGCATAATTTGCATTTAATTCGGCTTCTTCTTCTTGTAGTCTTACGCCGTTGGAGAAAGGTGGATTCTCATCAAATTGATTATACTCTTCTTCATCTACCACATCACCAATCCCAACAATGCGTCTTTTACCGGGAATAACAACAGACCACTTATGATCAGCTGGGTCGGTCACATAAAAAACTTGTTTTGCTTGATTCGCCAAGATGAGTGGATCATTATCACGACTCACTGCACCAAAGTTAACGAGTGTGAATCCATGTTCATCCACTTGTACAGCACGATGGTTGTCCGCCCATTTACATAGAAATAGAGGGATAGCGAATTCTCTATACTCAAGTTCCCAAATCTCCTCAATTATCCCATAATACGTCAATGTCGCATTTACAGGCCTATTATCTTTAGCACTAGCAAACTCTCTTGAAGATGCTACAACACTAATTCCGCTATTTTGCATTTTACTTTTCTCATCTTGGCGCTTAGTATAAAAGAAAAATCCATTAATATCATATCCTTCATAAGATTTGACTTGAACTCGAGGCCCATACGCCAACCATTTTATTGTATCAGATATATTATGATTTGTTTGAGGCCGCTGTTTCAATACCTTGGTTTTAAACCATTTGACGAAGGAACGGTTATGTTCAATTGTCAACCACCTTTCATTCTTTGAAGGGTTCTTAGACTTTAGAATTGCCATGTGCTCCTCCAAGTACGGATTGACCTCACTAAGATGTTGCAAAACAAGTAGCTCTGCTTTGTGCATCATTTCATCACCAATTGAAGTCGATTTTAACCCAATTGTGCCTTGACCATCAAGTCGTCCTGCATGCCGAGACTTGCAAAGTCCAATAGGTTCAATACCTAGTAAATATTGAGTAACAAATTCAATAACCTCCTCTGCTACAGTACCTTCTACGATACTAGCTTCGGGTCTATATTTATTCTTCGTTTTCCTTTTTAATGTTCCCATATGCATTTCAAACGGGTACATGTATCTCATAAACATAGGTCCACAAATCTTAATTTCTCTTACCAGATGAACAACCAAATGCACCATAATATCAAAAAATGAAGGGGGGAAATACATCTCCAATTGGCATAAGGTAACAATAATTTCAGCTTGCTGATCATCTAACGTATCAGGATCGATCACCTTGCTAAAAAGTACATTAAAAAAGATGCAAAGCTTTGTAATAACATGTCTAACGTGTTTAGGCAATATACCTCGAATTGCAATAGGTAACAAATGTTGCATCAACACATGAAAATCATGAGACTTCATGCCATTCAATTTCAAATCCTTCATTGATACACGACTGCTAATGTTTGAAGAATAACCTGTCGGAACCTTGACACCACGAAGGCACTCACATAAACTATTTTTTTCATTTTTGGACAATGTGTAACACGCAGGAGGCAAATATGTACGCTTACCCTTCTCCACCGGTGCTAAATCTTTCCGAATACCCATTCTTAGCATATCTTGCCTAGCTTTCTCACTGTCCTTTGTCTTACCAGGTATATTCAAGAGTGTTCCAATGATACTGTCACAAATATTTTTTTCTATATGCATTACATCTAGACAATGCCCAATCTGTAAGTGTCTCCAATATGGAAGTTCCCAAAATAAAGATTTCTTCTTCCACGAGCCTTCTATAAGAGGAAAAGTTTTACCAAATGTATTTTCAATATCCTCCGTTCATAAACTGCATTTCCTGTTAATGGCAAACGAGCAACTCCACTCTCTATCTCCCCATTGAAAGGCTTCTTCTTCTTACGATAATGATGATTGATAGGGAGAAATCTACGGTGATGCATATACACATTTTTCTTACAAAAATGCAAACGCTCAACAACCATATCGTCTTGACAAATTGGGCATGCTTTGGCACCTTTTGTACTATAGCCAGACAAGTTACCATATGCAGGAAAATCATTTATGGTACAAAAAATCATGGCGCGTAATGTGAAATCAGTTCTGGTATATGCATCAAACACACGTACGCCTTTATCCCATAAAAGTTTTAGATCATCGACAAGAGGAGCTAGGTAAACATCAATGTCATTTCCTGGTTGTCGTGGTCCTGAGATTAGAAGAGATAACATGATGTATTTGCGCTTCATAGTTAAGTGCGGTGGAAGATTGTAAATCACCAAAAGAACCGGCCAAGTACTATGTTGACTACTAAGATTTCCAAATGGGTTTATGCCATCTGTGCAAAGACCAAGTCTGAGATTCCTAATTTCTTCACCAAATCTAGGATACATTGTATCAATGTTTCTCCATTGTGGAGAATCAGCCGGATGCCTTAATAACCCATCATCTTTCCTCACATCTGCATGCCATCTCAAGTTTTTTGCGTTTTCTTTGTTGGCAAATAAACGTTTAAACCTTGGTATAATTGGCAGATACCATAATACCTTTGCCGGAGGCCCTTTTTTATTTGAGTTGTTATGAACATTCCCTCGCGGCTTGTAACGGGATAAGCCACATTTGGGACACTCATGCATGCTCTCATATTCATTTCGATACAATATACAGTCATTTGGACATGCGTGTATCTTTTTGTACCCTATACCAATTGGACATAAAATTTTCTTTGCTTCGTAGTTAGAACTAGGAAGCTCGTTATCTTCCGGAAGCATGTCTTTCAAAAGTTCCAACAGTGATGTAAAACTCTTATCACTCCACCCGTGTTTTGCTTTTAAATTGAAAAGCTTGAGCACAGCAGATAATACTGTGAACTTCACACAACCAGAAAATAATGGCTTTTCAGCATCGATTAATATTCTTTCAAAAATTTCTGGATCTTTCATCATATGTTTTTCAGCATCCCGAAACATCTCATGAACACAATCATTTTCATCGTTCACCTCATTATTCACGTTATCTCCTTGATCGCTCTCATCAATCGCGTGATCGATGAGTTCTGCTAAGCTTTCACCATGCCATATCCACCGTGTATAATTATCTTTAAACCCATTATGAATTATGTGATCCTTAACATGCTCTATGTTACACAATCTCCTCCTATTGTTGCAACGTCTACACGGACAACAAATAGTATCTTCCCTTGTTCTTAATTGATCATTCAATGCACAACTGATGAACTCTTCCATTTTGTGTAAAAACTCATTTTCGTTGCGTTTCAAGTTGTACATCCAAGTACGATCCATGTGCAAATGCTAGAGAGACTGCACACAAAAAATAATAAAGAAAATTGAATCATAACTGATGAACTCTTAAGTTATATACTTCCCCATATAACTCCAATTATACCATGCAATAACTTCCATCCATCATACTACTATATTTAACCTAATGTTGACTCAATATTTGAATTGAGTTATCGTAAACTAGGTAGGATTTACTTATTTTGCTTTAACTTACTAGAAAAATAGGCATTACAATTAGAAGTTTCCTTCATGATAACGGATGAAATCTGAACCATGAATTATATAATCTAATTTTGTGAATTGACTATACTAATATATCAACTTCTAGCGTAGTATGTACTTGGTTAAACTTTGAGTTCTTTAATAATTATCATTATCAAGGCTTAGTGTATAAAACAATAAGGAAATACATATTTATTACAATTTGTGGCATAAACAATGTATTTAGATCAAGAATGAATTTTGACAAGTGAATTAACTATACTAATATATCAACTTCTAGTGTAGTATGTACTTAATTAAACTTTGAGTTCTTTAATAATTATCATTATCAAGGCTTAGTGTATAAAATAATAAGGAAATACGTATTTATTACAACATGTATTTCATTTAATTGACAAAAAAAACTCTATCAATTTCTTATTATTAATTTTTGCATATTTAATTTCTCATTTTAATGCTTTGGACTGGAATTTTCCAGGAGACCAAACATCTTTTGAAATATACATCTAGGTCTGCATATAAAAAAAACAATCTTTTTATAGGAAACATAATAGCTAATGAACTGTCCATTTCTCCTTCTTTATTATTTAAGAAAAAAAGGAAAAAGTAACATGATTTGCACTGATTTTTCACTTAGAAAATGCATGATGTTCTTATGCTTGTTGAATCTCCAAATATTTACTGATTAATCATATTATTATTTTCATTGCTATGAAACACTTAAAAACTAATTAGCATTGAAAAACAGAACTTGTTATTAAAAAAAATGCATCCTCAGAGCATATAAATGTAATCATCAGAAAAAAGGGAAATAAAATCATTATAGCTTATGAACTGTCCTTTTCTTCTTATATTTTTGAAGAAAACTTAAAATAACATGATAATGCATGCTCTACACTGTTGTATGAAACTAAAGAGATATTGGTTTTTGTTTCTTATAAAACGGATAAGTAAACTTATTTTTTGAAGAAAAATAACATAAATAATAAATGACTTATCTCTTTCAAAGCATAGTCTGAAACATACATCTTTAACTTACTACTTCTGAGTGCAGATCCAGTTTTTTCCCTGTACATATGATAGTCTCCTTGATAGATAAAAGTGTATGACCGTTGAAAACAAACATCAAAACAGGTAGTAGAAGTAATTTAACCACCATATGTAAGTTAACATAGATACAATAAACCGACTGTGCAATTTTCTTATTCCGTTAAAAGGACGAAGATACATTTCAAGCGTAGTACATGATCAGAAACCATTTCACAAAGTTCAACACTTAACAGTTATCCCAGGTAAATAATATAAAGGAATAAAAAAATACCGAACAACACATAATTAATTAACTTAACATGCGATGGCCTTGGAGTGATAAGGGATAATCACCTGAATATAACGAGTAACAGCATAACAAACTAAAGCAATGAATTGTATATCTGATTCCAACCAATCAATCTGTTTACCAGACTCATCAACTTGTGATTTTAGGAGTAATTTTAGTGAGCATATCATTTATGAGATATTCATGGGATGTAAACCTGCATTGTGAGATGGAATGCAAGCAGTTTCATAATTTGGATAATGGGCACTTCGTGGATTCAAGAGAATTATTTGAGTAGAAATCTTTTTACGCGATTCATTTTTATGTTGCGATGTTCAGGCTAACGCTTCAACATTTTGTGTTGATTTTGAGGCAATGCTTGGTTTTGCTTTACCAGTCAAAGCTTGTTTGGGGTTGTTATATATTTGGTTATAGCTTGTTTAGGCCTCGTTTCGACACGTACTTTGCATATATTGGTTTTGATTCATAAAGGAAAGGATAGCCTTGCACTTTAAAAACACTTTGGAGTTATATTGAAAGTGGCCTTAATGTAACGAGAGTCGTTATAAATTACGCCGGCTTAGTAGCTTTTGTATAATGTGTTCTGACTTTCGACTAGCGGAAAACTAGTAAGATAAAGGAACATTGGATTGTACTTATAGCAATAAGTAACGTAGAGTGCTAACGAGGTGCCTTAGAACGCTCCGCATATCAGTGAGCATATCATTTACGAGATAATTTCAGTGAGCATATCATTACAATTAATTAATCATAATTGCAAATGGTGTATCTGAATTTGAAATTCACAAAATTTGGCATCAAAACAAATAAATCAAGTGCGAAAATCGCAAATAACTGTAATGTTTTAAATGAAAGTGGATTTGTTTAACATATGTAAAATCCGTGTTTAAATATATAAACATATGTTTGTCTAAACCATAAATATCAAATTCATATTTCAAACAGAGCGATTAATTGATAAAACTTTGCATTTGATGATTTTTCAAATATTATGTTAAACAAATCATGACACAATATAGTAATATTTTTTCAACTAATTTGAGGAGTATATAAGATATAGTTGCTTACACTTATGATTGTGCGGTCTACTTGTTATATTAGATAATCCAAAAATTTAACTAGGGTAAAAACTAATTTAGTTAAAATAAATAATCATGGACCAATGTATAAGCCCTAAGCAGACAAACAACCATGAGATATTCATTACAATTTAGTCTACCATAAATTAAAAAAAAAACAGGTTGTATACTGTATGACGGATATCTAAAATGCTTTTAGAGAACATTACTAATATTTCTTTGATCATGTTCGTACATGTAAATACCCACTCTCCGAAATGATTAAGGGAAATTTTATTTACATCCGCTAAATCTATTAGTTAATCCACCCAAGACTTTAGGAGTAATACCTATTTTAATGGTCTCTCTAGTTATTTAAAATCTATTAGTTAATCCACACAAATTATATCTTTCAATCTTTCATTACCAGGCACGTATACATCATCTACTTTTATCTTTCATTCTTTTTTTCTTCAACATGCATGGTGTGTTTCAGTAGAATTGATAATAGTTCGGATATAAGCCTACTGTTTCAATATTATTACAGCCCAGCAAGAACAGATCATCTGATATTTACCGAAATATCACAACCCAACGACATGATATATAGCATGCAAAAGAAGATGATAACAATTCTAGAACAAGCTAAACTAAATTTTAATCTAGCTTTGATGATTGGTGCAAAACGAATATGATGATGCGTTGTTCACTGCATACAGCCACAGGTACAACATACAATACAACCATGCGTTTCCTATTGTATGAAGCAAATGGCTATATCTGCTAAAAGGTCCAAGAATTCAGATGGGACGCTGAGGTTCAATCCGGAAAATCAGAAAACTCATCCGTATCCACATCCAAAAAGCTGGAAATGCAGATGTGATACGAAGACATCCGCATCCTAAAATTATCAATCCAATTTTTTAAAGATTACATCATAAGTTATGTCTGTTTTAATACAATTAAATACGAGTTCGAAGTTTATATTAAGCGCAAGAAAGGCATATCAACTACTGAAAACTATTTATTATCATTTTATTTATTTATTTTAATACTTTAATAATCAATCCGTCTGAAAAAAAGTATGCTGAAGTAAAAAAAAAATCATGTACGTTTCATGATTGATTAAACGTTAGCGGATAAGATAATTATTCGATATATGTCTCTATTTGTGGATACGCATATCTACCATCTGAAAATTATTTCAGATTTTGATATAGGTTGACACTATCTGCATTCCGAAGTATTCACTGACAGACCTACACCCGTCAAGCGCTGTGCATTTAGATGCCAGTACACTACCCGATAAATAACGGTGAATCGTTATCCTAATTTAACAGTTCCATTGTGCAACGCAGTAACATGAATAAAAAATAGTAGAATGGTTGGAATTATTGAATTTTTGTACAATAGGCTGGGTTTAAACATTCAAATTATATATGCAGCTCTCATCTAACCAAAATACAACCGTTGTTACAAAAACATCGGTATATTATCATAAAATGATACTGAAAATATGTATGGATTTGAACATTGAAAAATAAAGCATCATTTGAAATTCAAAACATGGATAGAATATACGAATCAGATAGGAAAAGAAGTGAATAAATGAAGCACGTGATAAAAGTTACCAGTATGACACAAGAATGCGAATACAAAGTGCAGCATATGAGTTTACAAAATACTGAACCCACACAAGGTACATCGAATATATGACACTACGTTGAAATATGAATCCCTTAAATATACACATTGTCCTATATGAATTTAGTTAAAATGACAAATAATTTACTTCTGCCTATCACACCATCCAAAGATCTGTATGTCCTTTAACCCGAAAAGTCTCGGTCTGTCACGGGAATCATAAAGTTGTTGAAACTTGAACGTATCTGATTATCCAGTATCGTTCAAAGCATGGCTTTTATAGTTATGCACAAATGCTATTATATCATAAAGAGTACCATAAAGAGGAGTTCAGTATTACCTTATTTGATAAGTAATCAGATTCAATTTAGAGCATGACGATAACACTAGGTCAATAAAATCATATTTTCTTTGTTAGACAATACTAATAAGGGAAGATAAAATTGTAAGGAGAAGCAGACAAATGGATATTCACTTTGAATTTATGGCTTCTCCCACAGATAACGTAAATAGACAATCTCAAACGGAATAATTTGGTGCAACAAGTAAAGGTAAAGTTGCGTAAACATAAAAGGACAAAGATAACCAATGAGACTGCTCCTGCTCTAGATTCAGGAAGCAACTCTCTTAACTGATTTCATGTTATTGTTATTTTGGAATGTTAGGGGAATAAAATGCTATTTCTTACAATTCATGAAATGGCTAATCGAATTTAACCTGGATGGGCTTTTGAATGTGACAATGATCATCAAAAAAAGAAAGGTTTATAATCATGTGGGACTTGCTTCAATGGCAAAATTATGTCATCCATGAGAATGAGCAATTCATCATTTGCAACTTAAAGTAGACCGACTGTCTTGAATTCTTTTGTACAATTGTGTGCACACGTAGTTTTCGAGAACAAAGAAAATATCTTTGGAACTACATTAAGAATCAATCCTCATAGATTAATCTATCATGGATCCTAACTAGAGACTTCAATGTTGTTCTTTTAATAATGAAAGAACTAATAATGATTCTTATAATACATAGTTCGATAGTAAATACATCCTTCGATAGTAATTTTGTGGATTGTGTTCGTTACTGCCTATAATCTCAACTCGGCATTAAGGACATGGTATTGACTTAGGTTTGCACTCTTACGATACTGTAATTAAATAAAATTACACATCTCAATCCAAATCAATCCAAATCGTACCAAATCAATCAAAATCGAACCAAATAAAATTGTACATATAAATTGAAATACCCAAATCAAACCTTAAAAATTGACAGCGTTATACGTCTTCAACTTTGCAGTGACTAGAATCGGAAATTGAATTGGAATGAACGTAGGCAGAAGTAGATCGGCTGCTGCTGGAGAGATCAACGGCTGCTGCTGGAGAGATCAACGGCTGATGCTTGAGAGATAAATTGAAATACCCAAATCGAACCTTAAGAATTTTTAATTTTTTTTGTTTACCAATTTCATTGAAACTCGCGCAATTTTTTTAGTGTTCCCTCCATGATGGCGGCCTTTTTTTCATTGTTTCCCTCCATATCATATCTGCGTCTGTTTAAGCCCTGACCCAGACGCAAATCCCATATAATTTGTGGACCCGCGGTAAAGCCATGTTCCCCTCAATATATTTGCATCTAACTACAAAGGAAAAGATGCAATTATTTAATGTGTATTTGCGTCCACCTATATAAAAAACAGACGCAAATAGCTCATTCCTACCTACCGCATCTGTTCACAAACATCAACAGATGCAAAAGTTGGGGGGCTAAATTTTGCTTTGGCTTATTTGCGTCTAATATTGCTTAGAAGCAGATGCAAATTATACTATTTGCATCTGTTGCTTGTACATCAGATGCAAATGAGGAGACACAAATACCGTGTTTTGTACTAGTGTCAATCGCCACTGCTAAACCTATGGTAAACTACATCACCATCAGGTCTGTGCCTCATCGCAATGTTGAAATCATCACATCATAATTAAGGGGTGTAATAATTTGTAAACATATGAGAGAAGAAATTAATGAATAGATGAAGAATCATAACGTTTAACCAAGGCATTGAATTAGTTACTAATTATCAGAATTCTGTTATATGAAATTTATTCGACCGAAATTACTATCAATTCTGCATATATTAAGACTGAAAACGACAATAAAGGATTTTTCGACTAACGATGAAATGCGAAACTCTCAAAAATTATGGGAAAAGACAGTAACTGGTCTTAGCTGGTGAAAATTACCTTCAATGAAGTCCAAAGTGAAGCTTTTTCCTGATCCTTCTTTCCGTTTCAGCAATTAAATCCTTCGGTAGAAATAATCTTTCATCTAGTCATTTGAGAGAAGGTAGAAATCAAGAAGTACGAAATTAATACAAACACATGGAAGAATCAACGGACCTTAGGCTGCTCTAGATCTAAACCGTAATCTTTTCTTATGTTTGGATGTCCTATTTCATCGCAAACAATTGGGAATAAGGGAAGTTAGGGTTCGGTGAATGAGGAAATTTGAACGATAAGGAATCGAATGGAAAAATGGGGCGTATTTTCTCTGAATAGCGAGACTTGGATCGCTAGTTGGATGGATTGTAGATCTAACGGCTGAGGCTCCCCCAAAGTTAGCACATGGATTGGTGAGTATATAACAAAAATTATTTGTACCAGCACATGGATTGTAGATCTAACGGCTGAGGCTCCTCCAAAGTTAACGGCTGAGGCTCCCCCAAATCAAATAGATCTAATGTAATATCTTTTTTTTCCAAGTTTTTGCCTTTAAAATACTTAATATTTCCTATATTTTCATTTAAGATTCAATGTTTAAAGACAGTTTTTTTTCTTTCGAAATTTAAACAATTTTTATAATCTAATATTTTTAAAGCTTGTATTTTTTTAATTTTCTGTTGCATCGCTTTTGCGATTCAAAACTTTTATAGATTCATAATTTTTAATGACTTTTTTTTGCAGGTTGTTTACATTTCCTACCATTTTTAAAAATATATATTGAATAACTTTGAATCATACCTATTTGCAATGATTAAAATAAAATTGATTTCATGAATTTTCGTAATAATACATGATTGTTTTATTATTTTATTATAATGCAATGTCTCTTTGTGAAATCAAGTTTCATGGCTTAAACAGTTTACCATAATATCCTATTTTATGACAATTAAAATTTGTCAATATTTATAGAATACAACGACATCAAATAAATGTTGTTTTAAGAAAACAAACTTTTATAATACTAATATTTTGTTACTAAAGATATGTTTCCACGACATTTACTCGGTTATATGCTGTAAAAGCCCTATATATTTTCAATGGTTTATCAAACTGTTGCAGAACGTCAGTTGTAAAAGGGTAATTTTCTTGTAGTGTATATACAATTTAAATTAAACTATTAAATGATATTTTTCAATATTTTAAAGTTTAGAAATTTTGGTTATTTCGTGTCGAACAATAATTGGTTTTATAAACTTTATGATTTATTTCAAACTTATTCAAGATGATTTCAATTTTTTAATTTTTCGAAATATAAAATATAATTATCAACTATAATTATAAAATATATATATCAACTATAATTATCAACTGTCATTATTAAATACAATTATATAAACTTAATTAATGAATACTAGATACCATTTCATAATTATTAAATTTTATTATTAATTATTAAATAATTATTATAATAAACTGATATTTTTATCTCTTGCAAATCTGTTGGAATTCTGCTGCAAAATAGCTTCGATAAATATTCGTCGGTATTCTTCCTGTATTTGCAGCGGAACATCGCGACAGAAATTTTCTGTCGGTAATTTAACGCAATTTGCAACGGATTAGTGAGAGTTGACAGAAGGCGACGGTAATAAATAAAAGAAAAAAGTTTGAAAATACAAAAAAATTATCCCTTGCAAATCACATGGAAATCCATCGCAAATTAGCAACGGAATTTTCCGCTGCTAAAAATCTGTCGCTAATCTCGGTTTTTCTTGTAGTGAACATCCATATGAATTTGGTGTAAAATTAAATGGATTATATTGATTTTCACAACTATCATGAAATCCGTAGGAATAAGGAAATTTGGACATTTTCAAGAAAGTTTTTCATCGAAAAATCAGTTGCAAAACTTTTGGCTCTAAAGAAGCTCTTAAAAAAATATGTTAAAATTAACAACTTTGGATTATATGAATACAAGTCTAGGCCAGGTTCGGACACGGGTTATTAGTTGGCCACGAATCACCATAGAAACACGACTGAAGGTTTAAGAATCTATTTGAGTTATAGACTCTACCTTTCCTTAGATACCTAAGAGAGTATCAATCCTAATTGTCAACTTAACAAATACATTGTCCTATGAGCTTTGGGGAATCCCCGATTCGATTTCAAAAATAATTTATTTCGAAAACAATTTTTTTAACTTATCCCACGTTCGTTTTAAAATTTTCAACCACACATCAGTAGGCAAAATATTCAATCACAAAACAATAAATTGCAGAAATAATTTTTTTACAAGCAAGCCGCGGCACCTGCACAAAATCTTTACAAGCAATTTTTATATATTTTTCAAGCAGCAGCAGACCCTGTAGAGTTTAGAAAATTTTACAGTGGGATACGTTTGTCCGTCCAGAATAATTTGAGCAGTGCGAGCGATTCGAATCCACTGTTTGCAATTTGTTTGACTTCTGAATCTTTGTTTTGCTTGAATTTTGTTTGTCTTGGCCTTTGATTTGAATGATTCTTTTTTTTGTTTCTATTTTTTTTAAAGAAAGAAAACAGTCGAAAAGAAGGAAAAAAACCTTAATTAAAAAAAACTAATAGAATGACTCGACTAAATAAAATAAAATAAACAAAACTACTCCGCTAAACTAAAACTAAAAAAATATAATAAACTCAAAGGAACTTTGAAAACAAACAAATAAAACTTGACTCAAGAAAACCAAACTAAGACTCAAATTATACAATGCTCGTGCGTGCAACTCGTACCAAGTCAAAAGAAACTCACTAAAACACCTAATTATACTTATTTAAAGACCTTTCCAAATGAACAAACACAAAGTGATAAGGAAGTATATACCAGCAGAACAATTCAATTCCACAAATCATGCACTCAAATAAAAAATGAAAACGGGAAACTCCATAAAAAAAAAAGAATAGTCAATAGAGAAATGATGCCCCCTTTCTTCTTAATTGCACGCCCCCTTCTTTTCTGCTTTTGTCTATAAATCGCCATAAATGGCTCCTAGAAAAAATGAAACAAATATCACGTCCTTGCTAAAATCAACCATGCCCCTTTTTCTGGAAAACAAATCAAAAAAGTTCCAATTTGAGGTGAAATTCTTGATTTCTTTATTAGTCAACAGATAAGTCTTGTTTTGAAAGCCGAACAATAGATAATTCTTTTGGATTTCCGATTTGAGGGCTTTCAAATCAAGAATTGGGGTTCAAAATTTTAATTTGGGAGGGTATGATTCAAATGCGATTGAGGGATTGGCGGTTCAGATTTGTGATTTGAGGCAAGAAGTGGGTTGCAAATTGGGTACGGTGGTTGTGGCTTGAAGCGGATTCAAGGATGAAGTAGCTTTCTTGGATCGGTTGTGGTGTTATGGAGTAGGGTAAGTTGCGTTCTTGGGTTAGGAAGAGAGGACGTGGGGTTTGTGGGAAAGTTGGTTTGAATTAGAAGTTGAAGTGGGTTTGTGGAGGAGATTGGGTCTGTGTTGGATAAAGGTCAGAGATTTGAAGAGGTAATTTGGAACATTGTAGATGATGAGTGAAAGATCAGAAGGATCAGAAAGTTGGTTGTTGTCAGTGGAAATGCCGATTAGAAAGTGATTGTATGGGATGGAGAATACACTATATTGTGTTGGAATTGAAAACGTGATGGAGTATGGAATTGGAGGAGGTGTCGTGATGTTTTGACATGAAGATGGAGGGACCATGGTATGTCTTTGTGGGTTTGTCAATGGCTTGTGATGAAGCAATTCAGGTCAGTTGTGGTGCGACTAGTATGTGTAGGATTTGAATTTGTGTGAAGACAGTGTTTGTTGAACTTGGTTTGAGTAGTGGATTATGGTGCAGATTGGCTTGATCGTTAACTGGATAAGAAGGTGCTGTAATATGTTGTAGAGAAGAGGATTTGAGGTAGGCTGGTGGGAGATTGATGACGGAAGGGTCGTTGGCGAGGATGCTAATGAATGATGATCGGGAAAGTAGATGAGAATTGTGACGTGCAATCAAGAAGAAAATAGAAAAGAAGGAAGTTTTGTAAAAAAAAAATTGTTGTATAAGAAGAAATATGAGAAAGTAGAAAGAAATTTTAAAAGAAAGGAAAGAAATCGGGGAAAACAATTGGAAAGAAATAGAAAATTTCAGCAAGTATATTTTTCTTCTCTTATTCGGTAGATTACAGTATCACTAAATAATAACAAATCAGACCAATAAAGAATTTTCTCCATATATGAAAGAAAACAAAAGGAATAAACTAAAAATATTTTTGTTTTTTTAATGGAAAAATAAGAAAATAAAAATATAACCCGAAGGATTTACTAATAAAAATTATTTTGATCCCCAACAACGGCGCCAAAGTTTGTTTGTGAACAAATTAAACAACTGTAAACAATTATTTAATTCGTTCAGCTTTCCTAAACAACAAGGGTTGTTGTAAAGGGTGTCGAACCCTGGGACCAAAACTATTTTACTAAGAAATCCAATCAAGTTATTTTGAAAGTTTGATTGTTTGAAATTAACAGAAAACAATGAAAAAGAGAGCTTTTTTTAATAATAAATGAAGGCAATTAGGGAGTGATGACATAAATTGGATTAATACTCATCAATAGCCAACAGATAAATATAGATCTAACTCATGTTTCTATCAGAAACATGAATCAACGATAATTAGGTATTTAGAAACAAACATGTGAATAACGACAAGCATAGCCTATGCAGGAGCTAAGCTATTAAACAACCATAGGCTATCAGGACAGATTCACTACTTTATTTCTAAAATCCTAAAAATTAGATCTAAATCTAATAATGTTAGATCGAACATGAATATACAATGTGAAGGAGCATAGCTCTTAAACGACACAGAATATGAAGGATCGGATCTAACTCTTGATTCAGATCCAGGTATATATGTATAAAGTCCTCATCTTTTGGTTATGTGATTCATATGAATCCAATCTATAAGCATCATCACCCCCTAATTAAAGGGGATTAGCTAGACATAGCTAAATGATAAAATGCGAAAAATAAAATAACAAACATAAGTAGAACTAAAACTAAAGAGAATAGGGGAAGAATAGTTTTATCCCAAGAGAAGAGTTATAGAATAAAACCAATGTAATTCTAAATGAAAGAGATACCATGTATTTATAGTTGTCATGACCAAGACTAAGTGGCCAATTACAAGATGTGGGACAAAAGGCTTTTCCCAAATAACAACTAGACCAATGTGAACGCAAGTGAATGGACATGCAAATGTCATGGAAAAATAGCTTGCGGGCATCAAACAACAACAACTTCAATCGTTTTAGGCATGAATAAGAACTCCATAACATCTGAGACAAGCGATCTTTATGAAAAGGCATTGAATCTTAACTTTAAAATATGCGGCAAACAACATTTCTTCAGGTCTTCATGCTTTAATACGGCTCTAAAAATCATCACTCTTCATGCACCAATTCTTCAACCTTTTCAACAATTAAGTGCATCAATCCATTCATCTTAAATAATCTGAAAACACAACTATAAATATACAATATCAATTATTTCAAAGAGAAAATAAGATAAATAAGCGGATAAAATATACACATTTACGTGTATATCACCAAGTATGCAAGTTCGGGAGATGCACAGTTAGGGTTAGTTCCTGTCGAAGTCCTTCAAACCCTAGTACTGAAGATGTGGATATTGACTGGATTATGGAAACCGTCAAAGAACCAGATTCGTGGATGACCCTGATCAAAGAGTATCTTCTCTACGGAACATTCCCAGAAGTGTCAAAGAAATGAAGAAAGATTTTGCGAAAAGCTCCAATGTATCTTATCCAGGATGGTAGACTGCATAGGCGGGGCTTCTCTATGCCTCTTCTTCAGTGTGTAACTAAGGAAAAATCTAAAGCAGTTCTGGCGGAATTACATGAAGGTGATTATGGAGGTCACACAGGTGGACAAACATTAGCCAAGAAAGTTCCGCGGTTTGGGTATTTCTGGCCTGATGTGAATCTGTATTCTACAACCGACACGAAGAAATGTGATAGATGCCAGAGATTTGCAAAGAATCCAAGAGCACCATCCATGGAATTGACCCTGGTCAGCCCTTGTCCATTTGCTGTCTGGGGCATTGATTTGATTGGAGCATTAACTACAGCAAAATCCAGCTTTAAATATGTCATTATAGCCGTCGATTACTTCACCAAATGGGTTGAAGCAGAACCGTTAGCTGCCATTACCTCAAAGAAACTCATCAACTTTGTCTTGAATAACATCATTTGCAGGTTTGGCGTGCCACAGAAGATAATCAAAGACAATGAGGCTTAGTTTGATAGCGATGAGTTTAAGAGCTTTTGTGCTAAATACAAGATTCAGAAGAGTTTAGCAGCAGTGGCCTATCCACAGGCCAACTAGTAGGTCGAAGCAGTAAACAAGATCATAAAATCAACCATAAAAAAGCGTCTTGAGAAAGCCAATGGTGGTTAACAGATGAGCTTCCACTTGCACTATGGGTGTATCGCACGACTCACAAATCTGCGACTGGGCACACTCCGTTCTCTCTGGTAATTGGATCTAAAGCTATGATCCCGGTCGAACTGGAAGTTCCCACTAACCGTAGGATTCACTTCAACCAAGAGCAGAATGAGAAGTTACAGCTTGAAGTGCTCGACCATCTCGAAGAAAGGAGAAATGAAGCAGAGCTCAGAGTTGTTGCCCATCAAATAAGAATTGCCAGGCATTTCAAGTCCAAAGTCATGCAAATGACCTTCGAGATTGGGAACCTTGTATTGAAGAGAGTAATGACCAAGGTTGGAGTTTTTTGGCCGAATTGGGAAGGACCTTTCATCATAAGCCAAAAGCTCCTAGATGGCACTTTCAAATTAAAGATGATGGATGGAATTCAAATTCCCAAAGCATGGAACAGCAATCACCTCCATCGTTATTTTACTTGATTTTTCATTCATATTTCCTGTAAAATTGTAAATACTTCGCAAGCATTGTAATGAAGCTTTGTATATATGAATGAAAGAAGTTATTTGCTTGCCTGAATCGTATACTCGCAAACTCTTGATTAATCATTTAAAAGTTACTAAAACTCGATTTTTGATTGTAGGCTATCCAAAAGAACGTTTGCTCACCAACAACCTATTAAGACCTGGTGACCTTCACAACAAATCCCGATGAGGAAAGCTCAAGTGTCGAGTGCTATAAGCATCATCATAACAAATGCGGAGATGTGAAGCACTGCCTTGCTAGTGAAAAATAAAGGACATCAAGAGTCAGACAGTTAAAAATGCAATGTTCAAATGAAAGACAAAAGTGCAAGTTTCACCAAAGAGGCACCTCCTAAAATAAGAGGTCTACGAGCCTAGTTCTGTTACTATGATAGCTTATTAAGCCAGGCACCCGGTAGAGGAACTTGCGTCCGTCCCGTGAAACAACACAATAATAAAGCCTCTCATAGTAAAGCTCATCAGAAGTCCCAGCCGAAAGGGGGTATGAATCCAATTCAGTCTCCGAAAGGCCTGGATTACCCTGCTAGAGAGTCACATGTTTGGATTCATTAGAAGTCCTAGCGAAAAGGGGCCATGAATTCGATCCATTCTCCAAAGAACCTAGATTACGAGGTTAGAGAGTCGCATGTTCGAGTTCATAAGAATTCCCAATTGAAAGGGGGTACTTAATGGGATCGTCAGTGTCAGGAAGCACCTATCCCGATTACGACAAACAACGGGCTTAAATGACCTCTTCGGGGGCATCCGATTAGTTTGTTAGTGTCTGCTAATCCCAGACTCGACGATCGGCGGCTTAAACGACCTCTTCGGGGGAATCCAATTAATTCGATTAGCATTTGATTCATTCAGGTTACGGCGACTATTGGGCTTCAACCAAACACCTCGCTGGGGGCACCCAGTGAAATCGTCGATGCAAGAATTAATCAGTTTAGTAGTAAGCAAAAGTCTCCAATACCTGCATTAACTAGCTAGATAGCAGATGAACACTGGGCTAAAAATATAAGACCTCTCAAGCAGGGGCATGGGAGCTAGAAAATTTCCATAACCAAAGGCACAAGTTCGATCAACCAAATTGGATTTCATGGTTAATAGGAAAGCTGAGAAGCTCTAAGTGGAATGGCAATAAGAAAAAACTTAGCCAATAAAGCAGAAACTTCCAGTATTTAGCCACAACCAATGTGACTCAGTAAAGTTGATTGAATCCAGCCAAAGAAGTTCGTAACGATCTTTCGTATGGGGCACCACCACCGCATTACGATACATTAATAATGCTTACAACACATACCACAAGTCGTCACGACTTCACACAAAATAAAAGACTTGTAACCTGTAAAGAAGAAAATGCATAGGAAAGTACAACAGAGCAGAGTAACAACTAATGGCTAAAGTACTAGAAATGAAACAACAAGCTTCACAACAACAACACAAGTCTCAAACCCAAAAATCTCAACCAAAAACTAACGTAAAGTCATAGGCGAGGACCGGCTCTCGCATATACAACTATTCTAAATGAAATACATAAAAGGAAGCAACAGAAAGCAAAGCAAGCCGCGCACAAGCAATATTTCTTTTTCTTTCCATTCTTGGAACCGCTGGACTTCAGAGATGGTTTATTAGTCTTGGTGGAGGAGGGAGGAGGTGTATCAACAGGATGATTCCCATCTTTAGCTTCTGTTACAACCCGGATTCCGACGGACCGAATTTTTTTCAAAAACCCAATCCATCGAACCCGAGTTGGTTTGCTCTGGTATCCTGCAGGAAAGACAGAGACATAAAACATGTCAGAGTTCGGAAAATATCTCATAGCGGAACGAATAAATAAAATGTAGTTGAAACATTGCTTTACCTTAATTATAATACTGCTAAACCAGTATCCAAAGCTATACAGTCTCTGTCATGAACCTAACCTGCGAATGTTATGAGGAGGGGGGTCAGAACATAAGTTCTGTGTGAATGAATTTAAACTACACTTCTTGGATAATCCTGCATGTACCTTTCAATTATATTTTCTTATTTATTAGGTTATTTGTGTTATTAGCACTCAAGGCTTACACACACGTCGCACCCATCTACTCTCTAGTAGATTAACCTAATATAGTGTATATGTAGCTACCCCCAATTAAGGTATACTCTACTCGCATGGTCTCCACCGTATGTACGCAGTCCCTTATCCAACGTTGCATGTCGTATGTATATCAACGCTACGTTTGCATAAAACTATCATCATTGTGTTATGTAAGCGTTTGGACTCCCATTCTAGATCCTACTAGATTCTGTCATCGAATAATGCCCTCTAGTCTATGGTACACCACCCAGAGCGACATGAGTGTACCTAGACTTTTCCCACGTACATATCGCCAATCGTACTCGATGTCTATTTGCACATGTTCTCTATATGTGCGCTCGAGTCCCGTGGCAGGGCTAATCAAGAAACATGGAACTCGGTCGGGAGTTTTCAGATATCTGCCGATGCAGATGCTAAGGTCTGCTTTTATAGTGGCTATGGTCCCACTAGACTCCTCCCTCAACTAATGAAAGGCACCCAAGAATATCAAGAATGAGAACTTTAACCTCGGCCCCCTATGCCGTTCAATCCTATTGGTCAACCTCACCCATAACTAGGTAGCAAAGTATATGGTCTTTTGGAGTTCTTCGCCTTTCCGCTTCACGTACTGACTGAAGATGGTAGGTACACGACGAGTTGCTATCACAGGGCACTAACTGGTCTCGCCGAATCACGCTGGTCCATCTTAGTCTTTTGATTGCCTCCTGTTTTGCAATCAAGGCATACTCATTGGTTCTTCCCACGAAGATCTAACCTCTGTGAGCACATGCGTATCATCTGCAACTCATAGAGGGATACCAAGAGTACCTTCACGTCCCCAGAAGCCGCGTGCTTGGTAAGCCAGTCCCTTGGAGCCTTCTGCATGATCAGATGGACGTTTGCTCCCCTTTGTGCCCTACGGTATCGTGATGATCTACTGTGTTTGGTTATTCATCCCCTATCGTATGGACTGGTCCAAGCGCCTTACCCTTCCGTGTTATTAGACCTTAAGTCTAATCTTCTAATTTTGCGCTTGCTCTGTCTCATTAGATTTTCTTTTTAACTTGGTTCTCTCATCCATATTAGTTTTTAAATTACCAAGTTTCTTTTTCATAAGTCTTCCCTTATTTCTTATGTAGCCGCGATCTTTTAATTATTTACTTAGTTCTCTTAACTAAGGTTTACTAACAAGCTCAAACACGACTTTCCGTAGCTGTTTACTTAGTCCTCTTAACTAAGGTTTACCAACATGACTTTCCATGATTGTTTACTTAGTTCTCTTAACTAAGGTTTACTAACAGATTCTCTTTATTGTTTACTCATTAACTTAGTCATCTTAACTAAGTTTTACTAATAAGTTTTCCCCTTACTCATATAACTTATGTTTTTCCATTCCCACGGATTACTTAATCTTCAATTAAGTACGGCTTGCATTCTTTCATAAGTTATTTCATCTTTGTATCGATCATTATAACCTATGTTATAATTCTTACTTATCTTGTAACAAGCTTACCTATTATCTTCCCATTCAGTTATACTCGTATCTGTTGATGTTGCCATAATCCATCGTTATTTACTTAGTTTTCTTAACTAAGGTTTGCTACCATTCCCCATTATTAGGTTGGTTAAGTTTGTCTATACGCCTTCGTTTACTTAACCTTAGCACACTTAACATGTTTGTTTCATAACATTAATCTTTTTATTAATGCACTCAACCTCTCACATTAGACATGTTGCTTGCGGTTGCTGGATATGCTGGGCAGTTCCGGGCATACTTCTACCGCAAACTCGTTCTAACCTCGTGTTTTGGGCTTAATGCGCTAACCTCTCACATTAGACCTGTTGTTGCAGTTGCTGGATGTGCCGGGCAGTTCCGGGCAGACTTACACCGCAACTCAATCTAACCACAGGTTAGGCATGTTCATCTTTTAACTGACAATTTCAATCTAGGTTTTATATGCCTATTTATCCCAATCCAATAATTCATGTTCACTCTTCTAAACCCAATTTCATGTTTATGGTTCCAATTTGATTTGGATACATACATTCTACCATGATTACATAATCTCGTACATAGTTATGCCAATAATCCTTATTATATGTTATGCCCAACTTTTCATGTATATAAGTTATACCTAATTATACCCAAATTAATTGTTCTTTAAAGTTATCAATAATTCATGTCAACCCTCATTCTTATTGCTTAGAACAATTAATTCATGTCAACCCTCATTCTTATTGCATAAATCCCAATTCAACTTATAATCTCATATGTCTAAATCTTCAATTCTAACTTTTCTTATGTACACATAGTTCATGCATAAATTCTCGATTCAACATACCCAAGCATATCTAATCATTCTCAATTTTAATCGCACATATTTTCTTTTATGTTCTAGGTTAATATATGTGCCAATTTCCCCTAATTTTCCAATCTCAGGTTATGTTATATGTTATTCCACAATTCCCCAATTACATTTTATTCTCAAATTTCCAAACACCATTTTCGTTATTCCAATCTTTGTTCGTACACATGCTTTTCAGCGAGATTTGGATTAGGCTCGAAGTTAGCTTAATCTTAAAATTAAAAAGGAAAGGGGAAGAAGAAGAACATAATACGCATAAAATAAAATCTGAATTATTTCAATTGAATTAAAAAAATTAACTTGGGGAATTGCTAAACGATACATCAACTATTATTCAACAAGGGCAATTTAAATCCACTCACAGTGATTTTTTCTTTCCTAGGACTGATTTAGATTAGCATCCAAAGTTCTTCCCTTTCTTGCGGCGTAATTGTAGACCAAAATCCCTTTTCTCTTTATTTTGAAATAGTAGAAATTCTAAATTTAATCTTTTATTTTATTAAGAGATTTGGAGAGAAGAAAAGAGATTATATTTAAGAATTTCTTAGGGAAGAAGAAGAAGAATGAGGCCATGGCGTCGCCATAGAATTAGATGAATAAATCAATGGGTTTAAGGTTTTATTTATAGGTGGGTTAGAAGAACTGGGCCCTTAGGATTAAATAATAAAACTCATCTAAACTGCCCACCTCACCCCAGAAAAGAACATTCCAGAACCCAACCAACATAGCCAGGGTGCGTTGCATCCATAGACCATGCGCAGGGGCATGTGCTATTATTATTATATATATTTTTCCTCTTTTTAATCTCCTCTCTACATAACCCCTTTTCACACCATCTTTTTAATTAAATTATCTTTTTAACCGCTTTCACACTGCATTGCATATATCATTCTTTCTCCAATCAATTAATTTTCCTTCATGCATTTAACTTTCTTTTTATTTTGATTGCACATCCTTATTTTACAATCAATCAATTTACCTTTATTGCATTTATTTATTTATTAATTCATTGTAATTAATGCACTTTACTTTTATGTGCTCAATTCTTTCTATTATTTTATGCATTAACAATATAACTTTTCAATATATTAACTTATGCATATATTCACATGCACATAATTAATTGCATGTTATTAATTCACCTCTTTCTTCTGTTTGCATTTTAATATTAATATATATATATATATATGCCCTGATTATGATACCCTCTTTATTAACCATTTTTTATGCATGCCATCAATTCATTAATATTTCTTTTTTTTTTCTTTTTATATTATTACATGCACTTTATTGCATGCATTCCTTTGCACTAATCTTCTCGTTAATGTATGATATGCATGTATTTTATTACATTGATTCTTTATCTTTCCTTTTGATTTATTGCATACCTTTATTGCTTACATTGTTAACTTCCTCTTTTTTCATGCATTAAAACTTTACATCTTTCCTTATTTATATTGTCGAATGAAATTGTCTCATTGATTTATCCTTGCTTATCTCTGTTTTTATATTAATGCATTTACACATTGATTTCTTCCTTTTACTTGCACATTTAATGCATTAACCTTTTTAAAATGCATGAATCTTTTTCTTTTAACAAATATTCATGCATTACCTTTATAACATTTTTTTAAAATTATCAATGACCATGCATATATTTACATATACGCACAATCAAATATTTATAGAAATATCCGGGGTGTTACATTCTCCCACCCTTAAGGAATTTCGTCCCCGAAATTCGATAGGGGTAAAATAGATAATCCATCGCATAATATTCAACCATCATGTGTGCATACAATTTTTGCAACCATTGTGCGCATGTGCAAAGTGAAATATATCATAATAAAAATGTATGCCTAATTGGTACCACCTATATGTATGCAAACTTTTAAATATTTTTAAAACATGATGCTTACATCCTAAATATACTTGCAGTTCTATATGTATGCAATATTTTTGAAAAATCAAAAAAAAATTCACCTAAATTTCCCCACACTCTTACAGAGTAAGAGCATAGTTCATCCAATTGTTGCATCCACCAGCCATCATTAAATTTCGAAATTTAGAAAAATCTAATTTTCTAAATTCGATTTCTTATGTTACCAAAAGGTATAAAACGGAAAAATTCACATCTTCCCTTTTTCTTTTATGTACCTTTTCTAATTGTTCTTGGATTTTGACATAACTATTCTATAAAGATTTCCTATTTTCCTATCCAAGTATAACCACATAAGAAAAAAATTCTTTTCTTTTTCAACTTATCTTGGAAAATTTTCATTTTTATTCATCTTTTTCTTAAGATTTTCATTTTATTTTCCTATCACGTTTGTTGCTTTACAGAATTTGTTGTTTCCTTTTTAGTTAGGCTATTCTCTTCCTTAGCTTATTTGACTTAGTCCAATTACTTAAGTTTATTATTTTTCAAATAAGTCTTCCCATTTTTCTACACAGCTACTATTACAGGCCAAGAATCTTAGGACTAGGTCACATGTCCAAACAACGGGATCTACACACTTACTTGCCCTTCACTACCTAGTAATTACTACTAGTCCATGTTATGTATTACTAGCCTATACATTTCTTTTCCTCAAGCAACAAATCTAAGTTTCTTAATGCTTATGCATTCTACGGGAATTTTATACCATTCCAAGATGATCTTTTTTATTTCTCTCGTTCTTTCTAGGCACTAATCCTTACCTACTCCATTTTTTTTTAAAAACATGGTTTGGCTTCCTTTCTTTTCATTACATTTTTCTTCCAAAAATTAAAAGTGTTAAAACTCTATTTTCTTCTCCAAAACTTGCTTTTTCCAAACCATAAAAACATGTCACAAAATAAAATTGCAAAACACATTTTTTTTCAAATCACAAAACTGGAGTAGACAAGGTCAAGTACTTCTTAATCGGGTTCACATTATTTCTATCTATCTTAATTTTGGCCGCTTTCTACATGGTGCAAAAATCTACTTTATTCTTACTCTCTACAACTTATTTGTTCCTCCCAACAAAATTTCTTTATAGATCAATAATCAAAATTTATTGTTAACAGAATAGAAATTTTAAAACTTCCATTTCAAAATGCAACTTTCTCATGAGAGAATTCTTTTTAAAACAAGTAATCATTGTTTTACAAAATATATACCCCACTTTACTTTAAAACCCAACATGCACTAAATATGTTCTTTACATATTTTCCTCAAACATCAAAAATACTTTTAAGATTGAAACTTGAAAACACCACAAACTCTTTTGCAAAAACTTTTACAAATTCAAGTTCTTAAAAGTTAATCATTGGGTTAGACTCAAAGTGGGTCTTTAACTCAACTAGGCTTTCCTAGACACTTCTCAACTATATATATTCCTAATCCATTTTCCACATTCTAATCTTTTTCTAATTTATAAGGTTTCACTACTAAACCCATTATTTTGAAATAGTAACATTTCAGTTTCCATCCTATGGGATACTTTCTTTCTCCAATACCAAATCATATTGTACACTTTCCAACCAAACCACCTAAGGGTCTTAAAATTTCTATATTCATTCCTTTAGTGTACAAACCAATATCCTAACTCATTCCATATTTTACTCTTTTTACCTAGTGGGCTCTTTTATGGACTTAGATTTATACATATATATATTATATTTATATTTTTGAAAATACAAATACACTCACTCATTATTTCCCTAGGAACACTAAACCGAAGCTCTGATACCAGATGTAACAACCCGGATTCCGACGGACCGATTTTTTTTTAAAAACCCAATCCATCGAACCCGAGTTGGTTTGCTCTGGTATCCTGCAGGAAAGACAGAGACATAAAACATGTCAGAGTTCGGAAAATATCTCATAGCGGAACGAATAAATATAATGTAGTTGAAACATAGCTTTACCTTAATAATAATACTGCTAAACCAGTATCCAAAGCTATACAGTCTCTGTCATGAACCTAACCTGCGAATGTTATGAGGAGGGGGGTCAGAACATAAGTTCTGTGTGAATGAATTTAAACTACAATTCTTGGACAATCCTACATATACCGTTCAATTATATTTTCTTATTTATTAGGTTATTTGTGTTATTAGCACTCAAGGCTTACACATACGTCGCACTCATCTACTCTCTAGTAGATTAACCTAATATAGTGTATATGTAGCTACCCCCAATTAAGGTATACTCTACTTGCATGGTCTCCACCGTATGTACGCAGTCCCTTATCCAATGTCGCATGTCGTATGTATATCAACGCTATGTTTGCATAAAACTATCATCACTGTGTTATGTAAGCGTTTGGACTGTCATTCTAGATCCTACTAGATTCTGTCATCGAATAATGCCCTCTAGTCTATGGTACACCACCCAGAGCGACATGAGTGTACTTAGACTTTTCCCACGCACGTATTGTCAATCGTACTCGATGTCTATTTGCACATGTTCTCTATATGTGCGCCCGAGTCCCGTGGCAGGGCTAATCAAGAAACAGAGAACTCGGTCGGGAGCTTTCAGATATCTGCCGATGCAGATGCTAAGGTCTGCTTTTATAGTGGATATGGTCCCACTAGACGCCTCCCTCAACTAATGAAAGACACCCAAGAATATCAAGAATGAGAACTGTAACCCCGACATCCTATGCCCTTCAATCCTATTGGCCAACCTCACCCATAACTAGATAGCAAAGTATATGATCTTTTGGAGTTCTCCGCCTTTCCGCTTCACGTACTGACTGAAGATGGTAGGTAGACGACGAGTTGCTATCAGAGGGCACTAACCGGTCTCGCCGAATCACGTTGGTCCATCTTAGTCTTTTGATTGCCTCTTGTTTCGCAATCAAGGCATACTCATTGGTTCTTCCCACACAGACCTAACCTCTGTGAGCACAGGCGTATCATCTGCCACTCACAGAGGGATACCAAGAGTACCTTCACGTCCCCAGAAGTCGCGTGCTTCGTAACCCGGTCCCTTGGAGCCTTCTGCATGATGGATGTTCTCTCCTCCTTGTGCCCTACGGCATCATGATGATCTACCGTGTTTGGTTATTCATCCCCTATCGTATGGACTGGTCCAAACGCCTTACCCTTTCGTGTTATTATACATTAAGTCTAATCTTCTAATTTTGCGCTTGCTCTATCTCATTAGGTTTTCTTTTTAACTTGGTTATCTCATCCATATTAGTTTTTAAATTACCAAGTTTCTTTTTCATAAGTCTTCCCTATTTGTTATGTAGCCGCGTTCTTTTAATTATTTACTTAGTTCTCTTAACTAAGGTTTACTAACAAGTCCAAACACGATTTTCTGTAACTGTTTACTTAGTCCTCTTAACTAAGGTTTACCAACATGACTTTCCATGATTGTTTACTTAGTTCTCTTTACTAAGGTTTACTAACAAATTCTATTTATCGTTTACTCATTAACTTAGTCATCTTAACTAAGTTTTACTAATAAGTTTTCCCTTACTCATATAACTTATGTTTTCCCGTTCCCACGGATTACTTAATCTTCAATTAAGTACGACTTGCATTCTTTCATAAGTTATTTCATCTTTGTATCGATCATTATAACATACGTTATAATTCTTACTTGTCTTGTAACAAGCTTACCTTTTATCTTCCCATTCAGTTATACTCGTATTGTTGATGTTGCCATAATCCATCGTTATTTACTTAGTTTTCTTAACTAAGGTTTGCTGTCATTCCCCATTATTACGTTGGTTAAGTTTGTCTATATGCCTTCGTTTACTTAACCTTAGCACACTTAACATGTTTGTTTCATAGCATTAATCTTTTTATTAATGCACTCAACCTATCACATTAGACATGCTGCTTGCGGTTGCTGGATATGCCGGGCGGTTCCGGGCATACTTCTACCGCAAACTCGTTCTAACCTCGGGTTTTGGGCTTAATGCACTAACCTCTCACATTAGACCTGTTGTTGCGATTGCTGGATGTGCCGGGTGGTTCCGGGCAGACTTACACCGCAACAAAATCTAACCTCGGGTTAGGCATGTTCATCTTTTAACTGAGAATTTAAATATAGGCTTTATATGCCTATTTATCCCGATCCAATAATTCATGTTCATGCTTCTAAACCCAATTTCATGTTTATGGTTCCGATTTGATTTGGATACATAAATTCTACAATGATTACATAATCTCATACATAGTTATGCCAATAATCCTTATTATATGTTATGCCCAACTTTTCATGTATATAAGTTATACCTAATTATACCCAAATTAATTGTTCTTTAAAGTTATCAATAATTCATGTCAACCCTCATTCTTATTGCTTAGAACAATTAATCCATGTCAACCCTCATTCTTATTGCATAAATCCCAATTCAACTTATAATCCCATATCTCTAAATCTTCAATTCTAACTTTTCTTATGTACATATAGTTCGTGCATAAATTCTTGATTCAACATACCCAAGCATATCTAATCATTCTCAATTTTAATCGCACATATTTTCTTTTATGTTCTAGGTTAATATATGTGCCAATTTCCCCTAATTTTCCAATCTCACGTTATGTTAAATGTTATTCACAATTCCCCAGTTACAAATTATTCCCAAATTCCCAAACATCATTTTCACTATTCCAATTTTTATTTGTACGCATGCTTTCCAGCGAGATTTGGATTAGGCTCGAAGTTAGCTTAATCTTAAAAATAAAAAGGAATGGGGAAGAAGAAGAACAGAATACGAATAAAATAAAATCTGAATTATTTCAATTGAATTAAACAAATTAACTTGGGGAATTGCTAAACGATACATCTACTATTATTCAACAAGGGTAATTTAAATCCACTCACAGTGATTTTTGCTTTCCTAGGTCTGATTTAGATTAGCATCCAAAGTTCTTCCCTTTCTTGCGGCGTAGATTGTAGATCAAAATCCCTTTTCTCTTTATTTTGAAATAGAAGAAATTCTAAATCTAATCTTTTATTTTATTAAGAGATTTGGAGAGAAGAAAAGAGATTAGATTTAAGAATTTCTTGGGGAAGAAGAAGAAGAAGGAGGCCATGGCGTCGCCATAGAATTAGATTAATAAATTAGTGGGTTTAAGGTTTTATTTATAGGTGGGTTAGAATAACTGGGCCCTTAGGATTAAATAAAAGCTCATCTAAACCGTCCACCTCACCCCAGAAAAGAACATTTCAGAACCCAGCCAACACAGCCAGGGTGCGTTGCACCCATAGACCATGTGCAGGGGCATGTGCTATTATTATATATATTTATATATTTTTTTCCTCTTTTTAACCTCCTCTCTACATAACCCCTTTTCACACCTTCTTTTTAATTAAATCATCTTTTTAACCGCTTTAACACTGCATTGCATATATCATTCTTTCTCCAATCAATTAATTTTCCTTAATGCATTTAACTTTCTTTTTATTTTGATTGCGCATCCTTATTTTACAATCAATCAATTTACCTTTAATGCATTTATTTATTTATTAATCCATTGTAATTAATGCACTCTACTTTTATGCGCTCAATTCTTTTTATTATTTATGCATTAACAATATAACTTTCAATATATTAACTTATGCATATATTCACATGCACATAATTAAATGCATGTTGTTAATTCACCTCTTTCTTCCGTTTGCATTTTAATATTAATATATATATATATATATATATATATATATATATGCACTGATTATGATACCTTATTTATTAACCATTTTTTATGCATGCCATCAATTCATTAATGTTTCTCTTTTTTTTCTTTTTATATTATTACATGCACTTTATTGCATGCATTACATGCATTCCTTTGCAAGAATCTTCTCATTAATGCATGATATGCATGTGTCTTATTACATTGATTCTTTATCATTCCTTTCGATTTATTGCATACCTTTATTGCTTACATTGTTAACTTCCTCTTTCTTTTTCTTTTTCATGCATTAAAACTTTACATGTTTCCTTATTTCTATTGTCGAATGAAATTGTCTCATTAATTTATCCTTGCTTATCTCTGTTTTTATATTAATGCATTTACACATTGATTTCTTCCTTTTACTTGCACATTTAATGCATTAACCTTTTTAAAATGCATGAATCTTTTTCTTTTAATATATATTAATGCATTACCTTTATAACATTTTTTTAAAATTATCAATGACCATGCATATATTTACATATACGCACAATCAAATATTTATAGAAATATCCGGGGTGTTACAGCTTCTATGCCACCAGAAGAACTCTCAGAAGTAGATAGAACGATAACTCCTTTCTTTTTAACAGTGCGCTTTCCCTTGCACTTAGAAGATGAAAAGGCTTAGTTTTTTTCTTTTCTTGGTCCTCAACATCCTTTTCTGGGTCTTCATATGTATCTTCAGGATCTTCTGCTTCATCACTGGAAATATAATCGACGTCATCCAAATTAACAAGCGTATCAATCTTTGCATCTTGTAACCCTGGTTGTGAGGCTAAAGTAGAAGCAGTAAACAAGGATGCATCGCCTGGAGGAGGAGTGACAAGTGGGTTGGCAGTAGCCGATACCAAAGTTGCATCAATAATAATGGCCTCGGCCGTTGTCATGTTGGCTCCAACAGGAGAAGGCTGTTCTAACGGCCCGCCCCGCACCAGCAGACATTTCCAATGAAAGTGCGTTGTGCCAATGCCTAACTAGAACAGGACGGTCGCCAAGGAAAGGAAAAGAAAGGAATTTGAACTAACAAGGAACTTGTAGAATGTCTCACAGCGCATGGAATAAAATATAATAATAACATACTTGACATAAAACAGGCGAGACAGCGCATAAGCTGAAAACTAAACCATAATCGTCATAGCAGCGGAATCCAAAATACAGATTATGATCCATAACCATTACTACAACTTCAAAATACTGTCTCTAAAGCAAAAGAAAGGTAAGGTACACTATTAATGCCCAAAGCAGTGACCATCAACAACACAGGGAGAATATATGTAGATAGTACATAGGAGCCTCCTGCTCGTCTCCGGATCGGCTACTTGTGCATAACCAGCTAACCTGTCTCTAGTCTGCTCATTTAGGAGCACCCAGAGTAATAAGAAGATACATAAAACTCTGGGTCAGACAAAAGTCTGGTATGAGCGATAAGCAGCAAGACAGAACAATAACAGGTATACTAAACCATACCTGAACCTGGACCTGCAACCAAAGAGTTAGCACCACATAATGTACAATACTCTAAGGTGCCATTAACATATGGTGTAAAGAATACGGGGGGTGGGGGTGTGCATGTCATAGTGATGTCAAACAATCAAGCATAGCAACCATCCTCACATCTCACACTCAGTGCATAAAGCATACGATATCCACCGCTCTGACCACCCATTCCTTGCTATGATCACTCTGCCCCATGGAGTCATAATGACACCACTGCACTAATCCATAGCCACTAGTCCTTGCTATGTCCACTCTGCCCCATGAAGTCATGACGACTCCACTGCACTGGCTCATAGCCATGCTACGATCACTCTGCCCCATGGAGTAATAACTACCCCACTGCACTGATACGTAGCCTAACATCCGTCTTGGTGGTGAATCAAAGCTATAGATGTCGATAACCCCTTTGCACATGTTCCACAGCAAAATCCAATCATGAAGTTAACTCGTTGGTTCCCAACTGGATCCTGAGTTCTACTTCCTATTTGGACTACCTTTGCATCTCGGTTTTGTTCTTCATCCGGATCGGTTCAGATATGTGTAGTGCCTCAATCGCCATCAGTTTGGTTCGCTGCCCGTAGTCCACGTCTGGGTTTGGTTCATGGATTTCCTTGTGCGGTTCGGTTCGGAGGAGGCAGTGGTACACAGTGCTTATTCCTCCTTGGTTCGGTTTGGTGGTTGCTTCCAGGTTCGGTTCGGTGGCTCTCTTTCTCCAGATGTCGGTTCGGTTTGATGCAAATCCATGGTTCGTGGTTCCTTCCTTCGAAATACTCCAATCCGATCCCACTCTCCTTCGTTAGCCCGATCCGATCCCACTCTCCTTCATTAGCCCAATCCGATCCCAATCCAACTATAGTGGCCTTCCTTTTTGTCATGCTTTATCTTGTGCCAAGTTCCAGTTCGGTTCGGTACTCTCTTGTAATACCCCTAAGTCCCACATCGTGGAAGCCTGTGTGAAGTAGGTACTTATATAGTAGAGCCCATCTCTTACTAATGCCAAGGCCTTTTGAGGAACAAAACCCCACACCTATATGGTGGCTAAGTTGGGGACAATATCTTACGTAAACGGAGGTGCGAGTTGTTACAGTGGTATCAGAGCCAATACTCTGCCGGAATTGTGGCTCCTGTGTGGACCACAGCGCCTGGGTGAGGTGTTTGCGAGCCAACGGGGACGTTGGGCTCTGTAGGAGGGGAGAATGTAACACCCCTAAGTCCCACATCGTGGAAGCCTGTGTGAAGTGGGTACTTATATAGTAGAGCCAATCTCTTACTAATGCCGAGGCCTTTTGAGGAACAAAACCCCACACCTATATGGTGGCTAAGTTGGGGACAATATCTTGCGTGAACGGAGGTGCGAGTTGTTACATCTCTTGCCCGGTCCACTATCCGATCCAAGCCCCTTCAACTGATCCAATCCGAAACCCTGCACAATTTTCCAGCGACTTTTCCAGCAACCGTTTTACGCCATATGGCGGCGTTTTCAACCACCCTAACTTTTCTAATCAATCACAAAGCATACCATACAGTCATAGCAACATAGAGAACTAACTATAAACACCAAAACAATGAATTAACATGTCAAAACGGATCAAACATACCCAAAAACCCATATTTCCCTTAATCATGTTTTAAACATAACTATTGATATGATTAGCAAAACTTTACCAAATTAACCAAATTTTCTAACAGAGGCCTAAAACAATATTTCGAAATTTATCAATATTTTTCCATATTTTTAACATGTATAGTTTCGTTAATTAACACTAATCACCCTTATTAACTATAATTAGTGTAAAAACAATGCTAATCACTCACCTTAGCCAAAATAAAATACCAAATCTTAAATTATCCTCTATTTGACACTGTTCCCAAGGCTACACAGCAGCTCCAACCAAGATTAGGTGTTGATTTGGCTTGATTTGACGTTGCTAAGCTTAATCCTTGATTAGAGAACGATTTGGGATGAAATTAGAAGGCGAAGGCCGTTGTTAGGGTTCCTAGGAGGTAAATGGCGGCTTGAAAACTGAAATGAAATGAAAACCTAACTCATTTCAGCCTCCCCATAACTCTAATCCTGAAATGGGTTATGCGCCTATTCACTAATCGCCTCATTTGGCCCGATTAAGCAGTTTTCTACCTTCTAAACTTATTTCAGCCATATCTCCCAAAGGGTAAGTCCGTTTTTCACATATGACCACTCTACGGAAAGGTAAGCCATGATCCGGATCTAATGGAAGTAGTTTTAGGTCAAAACTCCTTTCCAATCAAAAGTTATGGCCGAAACAAGATCAGCTAGGGGCAAAAAGGTCATTTAAAAATTGGCAAAAATCATGAACATGGGAAATGACCCCAATAGTCGTCCCCCAAAGTTACATGACCATACAACTTCACATGTGAAAGAAATAAATATTCTACGATCCTTCGATGCGTAGAATGCGGGTCGTTACATTCCCCTCCCCCCCCCCCTTAAGAAATTTTGTCCCCGAAATTCCTTAACCAAAGCACACAAAGGATCCCGCATGCCTACCAATCACTTACAAACAATCAATCATGCATAACAAACAAACAAATCTATCTTAGCATGTGGAAAACTAAATCACAATTAGAGTCTTACCAGGTAAAGAATTCTGGATACGTCTTTCTAATGCTTTCCTCTGTCTCCTAGGTACAGTCATTCTCATTATCGCCCCACTGAACTTTGACTAGTTCTACCGCTTTCCTTCGAATTTTCTTCGTATCGCGCTTGACAATACGAATCGGCTTGCGGTTCCCAGCCGCCTCGGGTTCTACTTCGACAACATCCAACTGATCAGGTGAAATAGTCACATCGGGGTCGTGCACGAATTTTCTTAACTAGGAAACATGAAATACGTTATGAACTCCTTCCATCTTCTCTAGTAATTCAACTTTATATGCCAAATTCCCAATTTGCTCAAGAACTGGGAATAGACCAACAAATCTTGGTGTTAACTTGCCTCTCCTACCGAATCGAATCACGCTCTTTAACGGAGAAATCTTGACAAACACCAAGTCGCCAACGGATAACTTTAATTCTCTTCTCCTCTTATCATCATAACTCTTCTGCCTATCTTGGGCAGCCTTCATTCGCTGTCAGATAATCTTGATCTTATCTGAGGTTTCTCTTATTACATCTGGCCCAAGCACAAATTTCTCACCGGTTTCCAGCCAACATGATGGTGAGTTGCACGGTCTTCCATACAAAGCTTCAAATGGATCCATACCAATACTGGATTGATAACTGTTATTATATGCAAACTCTACTAAATGCAAATGGTCATCCCATGATCCACCAAAATCCAATATACAAGCTCTCAAGAGATCTTCTAATTCTCGATTCACCCTCTTTGTCTGACCATCGGTTTGAGGATGATACGCGGTACTGAGATGTAGTTCTGATCCTAACGCCTCTTGTAAGCTCCTCCAAAATCTACTAGTAAACAACGGATCTCGGTCACTCACAATGCCTTTGGGTATTCCATGGAATCTCACTACCCATTTTACATACAGTTTAGCTAACTTAGCTGCCGTTCTTTTCGACTTAACGGGTATAAACTTGGCACTCTTAGTCAATTGGTCCACAATCACCCAAATGCTATCGTGGCCCGATCTATTCCTTGGTAACCCATCAATGAAATCCATTGAGACTTGTTCCCATTTCCATTCTGGAATTTCTAATGGTTGTAACAAGCCACTAGGCTTCTTTTGCTCGGCTTTAACTAGTTGGCAGTTCATGCATTTGGATATAAACTTCCCAACGTCTCTTTTCATCTCTTCCCAGTAGTAGGTCTGCTTCATGTCTCGATACATTTTGTTACCACCGGGATGTATAGTCAGTTTTGAGTAATGACATTCTCTAAGCACTTCATCTCTCAATCCCTTGACATTGGGCACAACTAGTCTTCCATTCTTTCTAAGCCATCCATCTCGATCAAGCACATACTTGTTCATCTCTTCGTCGATTCCCATCTCTAACTTTGAGATGATTTCCAATAGGTTGGGATCATCCCTCTGACTGGAACCAATTCGCTCAATCAAAGTGGGTCTGATCGTCAAACTTGCTAACATTTCTGGATCCAATTTGCACTTTGGTCTGAAATCATACCCAGCGATGTACTCCACTTGCTTCCATTCTAGAAACATAGCCCCTAAACTGGCATGTCTTCTACTCAATGCATCAGCTACCGCATTGCCCTTTCCTCGTATATATGCGATATCGAAATCATAGGAAGCCAAGAATTCTAACCATCTCTACTGACGGAGATTTAGATCCTTCTGAGAGAAAAGATACTTTAATGACTTATGATCAGTAAACAACTCGAATCTTTCTCCCATAAGATAATGTCTCCACATCTTCAATGCGAACACGATCGCTGCCAATTCCAAATCATGGGTAGGATATCTTTTCTCATGCGGTTTCAGTTGCCGACTAGCATAAGCTACAACCCTACCTCTTTGCATCAATACAGCACCTAGTCTGATACCACAGGCATCCGTGTATACCGTCATCTCTTCATTCCCCTTAGGAATGACTAACACTGGTGCACATGTCAACTTTTCCTTTAGACTCTTGAATGCATTCTCGCACTTTTCGTCCCAGACGAAAGCTTGATTCTTCTTGGTCAACTGAGTCAACGGTGCCGCTATCTTGGAGAAGTCTTGGATAAACCTAAGATAATATCCAGCTAACCCCAAGAAACTTCTTGTGTCTGTTGCATTCTTGGGCGTAGACCAATCTTGTACCGTAGCCACCTTCGCAGGATCTACAACGATATCATTCTCTGAAACAATATGGCCCAAGAATCTCACTTCCCTCCTCCAGAAGTGACACTTAGAAAACTTTGCTTTCAATTGGTGTTTTCTCAACACCTCCATCACTATCCTCAAATGTTCCTTGTGTTATTCCTCTGTCCTCGAATAAACAAGTATATCGTCTACGAACACAAGAACAAACTTATTCAACTGATCTCTGAATACCCTATTCATAAGTTCCACAAAATAAGCTGGTGCATTGGTCAATCCGAATGGCATGACCAACCACTCATAAAATCCAGACGGCGTCCGAAATGTCGTTTTAGCTATACTCTCAGCTTCCACTCTAAGCTGATGAAAACCTGTCGCGAGATCCAACTGGGAGAACACCCTCGTGCTACTCAACTGATCAAACAAATCATCTATCCGCGGTAGAGGATACCTATTCTTCCTCATCACCTTATTCAGCTCGCGGTAGTCCACACACAATCGAAGGAAACCATCGGCCTTGGTAGCAAACACAACTGGTGCTCCCCATTCAGAAACACTTCTTCTGATAAACCCCTTCTTCAACAGATCACTTACTTGCACCCCGAGCTCTCGCTGCTCCCTTGGCGCCATACGACGAAGTGGCATCACTATAGGTCTGGCATCTTTCACTAAATCAATACAGAACTCAATCTCTCGGTGTAGTGGAAGTCCGGTCACTTCCTCGAAGACGTCCGGATACTGGCCAGCCACAGGCACATCTGACAACTCATCATGCGGGATGTCAAGGGAATTTAGAAAACTAGTCATTACCCCATCACTAGGTAGACCACCAAACACTACCCTCCGCCCATCATCCGCTCTAACTGTCATCAAAAAGCCCTCACAGTCTACCACCACCCCGTATCTTTAGAGCCAATCGACTCCCAAAATAATGCCAAACCCAGTAAAGCCCAAAACAAAGCAATCACAAGCAAACATACATCCATGACTCTATAGAACCAAATTTCGACAAATCATGCTAAGGCTAGTCGAACCACCAATCGGGTTCGTTACCGCTAAAGGTTTATCGACTATCTCGGGTTCCAATCCCAACCTATCTACCAGGTCACTAGATATGAAGGAACGGGAAGCCCCGGTATCAAACAATACTCGAACAGGAACATCATAAATAGAAAGCATACCTTAAATGACGACATTCTTTCCCTTCTGCGTCGCAGTTGGGGCATTCAACGAAGAAGTAACAGCATTAAGAGCATATGCTTTCACAATCTGCTTTTCTTTAGGGGGTTGCGACATTTATCCTTGTGATATCCTACTTGGACACAGAGCACTTCCTGTCCGCTGGCTTTGCTCGACATTCTTTAGCATAATGGCCCTTCTTGCCACAGCTAAAGCATTCAACATCTTTCTTATTCTTCTTCTTCTGGCCATCCTTGGTCTGATTCTGCTTTCTCTTATTCTGAGAACCATTCTTGCCTCCACCGCTTGCTTGCGGCTTTGGCTCTTCTGCATATGCAACCTCAGTCTTCGACTTTGGGTATAGGCTCTCTGATCTCAAAGCTTTCCCCACAATCGATTCAAACGTCTCATCGATGTGGTTAATAAGCCTTTCCCCCAAGTACTGATCCAAGCCTGTTATGAACTTCTCATTTTTCTTCTCGGGAGTGTCAATGAGGGATAATCCATACTTCGATAAAGTATTGAACTCAGCAATATACTCCGAGACTGCACTACCATTCTGCTTAAGCTCCAGAAATTTTCTAAACAATTCTGACTTCTGAGCAGCTGGGATAAACTTATCGCTGAAGCGAGCCTTAAACTGATTCCAAGTAACCTGATCCTCAGGGGTAGCTGCCTTAATAGCGTTCCACCAATTCATCGCCCGTCCTTGCAGCTGACGGGATGCTAGCTTTCTCTTCATCGCATCCTCAATCTTCGAAGATATGCTCACAGCTATCCAACCAATCTTGAACATACATAGCCGATTTTGTTCCGTGGAACGGCTTTCTACCAAGGCTAGTGTAATCCTTACAGAGCTTGGTGAAATTGGCCCTAGGCGCCTGCACTGCTGCACCACCACCATTAGCAGCATTAGGAACTGCCCTCTGAACATACCTGAGCATCTCTCTCATGAAGTCAGTGAACATAGTCCTCATGTCAGGAGCATTCCCATTATTGGCTCCTCTACCAGTACCCCTCGTATATCGGCTCATCGTTCAATCTGTAAAGAGAAACGATTAACCATCTTCTTTGTGGTGTCAGTGCAGTGCGACTTCATCCTTAGCTATACTAATAGTGTGTATATATATAGCTTTTGAAAACCAAAATAATCACAAATACGCGCTCTCATATACGTATACTATCTCTCCATGGTGTCTTTCCCCAGGTTAAATACGCAACCTAGAGCTCTAATACCAAATGTAACGGCCCGCCCCGAACCAACAGACATTTCCAATGAAAGTGCGTTGTGTCGATGCCTGACTAGAACAGGACTGTCGCCAAAGAAAGGAAAATAAAGGAATTTGAACTAACAAGGAACCTATAGAATGTATCACAGCGCATGGAATAAAATATAATAATAACATACTTGACATAAAACAGGCGAGACAGTGCATAAGCTGAAAACTAAACCATAATCGTCATAGCAGCGGAATCCAAAATACAGCTTATGATCCATAACCATTATTACAACTTCAAAATACTGTCTCTAAAAAAAAAGGTAAGGTACACTACTAATGCCCAAAGCAGTGACCATCAACAACACAGGGAGAATATTTGTAGATAATACGTAGGAGCCTCCTGCTCATCTACGGATCGGCTATTCGTGCATAACCAGCTAACATGTCTCTATTCTGCTCGTTTAGGAGCACCCAGAGTAATAAGAAGAGACATAAAACTCTGGGTCAGACAAAAGTCTGGTATGAGCGATAAGCGGCAAGACAGAACAATAACAGGTATACTAAACCATACCTGAACCTGGACCTGCAACCAAAGAGTTAGCACCACATATTATACAATACTCTAAGGTGCCATTAACATATGGTGTAAAGAATACGGGGGGGGGGGGGGGGGTGTGCATGTCATAGAGATGTCAAACAATCAACCATCCTCACATCTCACACTCAGTGCATAAAGCATACGATATCCACCGCTCAGACCACCCATTCCTTGCTATGATCACTCTGCTCTCATGGAGTCATAATGACACCACCGCATTGATCTATAGTCACTAGTCCTTGCTATGTCCACTCTGCCCCCATGAAGTCATGACGACTCCACTACACTGGCTCATAGCCATGCTACGATCACTCTGCCCCATGGAGTAATAACTACCCCACTGCACTGATACTTAGCCTAACATCCGTCTTGGTGGTGAATCAAAGCTATAGACGTCGATAACCCCTTTGCACACGTTCCGCAGCAAAGTCCAATCATGAAGTTAACTCATTGGTTCCCAACTGGATCCTGAGTTCTACTTCCTATTTGGACTACCTTTGCATCTCGGTTTTGTTCTTCATCCGGATCGATTCGGATATGTGCAGTGCCTCAATCTCCATCAGTTCGGTTCGGTGCCTGTAGTCCACGTATGGGTTTGGTTCATGGAGTTCCTCGTGCGGCTCGGTTCGGAGGAGGAAATGGTACACAGTGCTTATTCCTCCTTGGTTCGGTTCAGTGGTTGCTTCCTAGTTCGGTTCGGTGGCTCTCTTTCTCCAGATGTCGGTTCGGTTTGATGCAAATCCATGGTTCATGGTTCCTTCCTTCGAAGTACTCCGATCCGATCCCACTCTCCTTCATTAGCCCGATCCGATCCCACTTTCTTTCATTAGCCCGATCTGATCCCAATCCAACTACAATGGCCTTCCTTTTTGCCATGCTTTATCTTGTGCCAAGTTCCAATTTGGTTCGGTACTCTCTTGCCCGGTCCACTATCCGATCCGAGCCCCTTCAACCGATCCGATCTGAAACCCTGCACAATTTTCCTATGACTTTTCCAGCGACTGTGTTACGCCATACGACGGCGTTTTCGACCACTCTAACTTTTCTAATCAATCACAAAGCATACCATACAGTCATAGCAACATAGAGAACTAACCATAAACACCAAAACAATGAATTAACATGTCAAAACGGATCAAACATACCCAAAAACCCATATTTCCCTTAATCATGTTTAAGCATAACTAATGATATGATTAGCAAAACTTAACCAAATTAACCAAATTTTCTAACAAAGGCCTAAAACAATATTTCGAAATTTATCAATATTTCTCCAGATTTTTAACATGTATAATTTCGTTAATTAACACTAATCACACTTATTAACTATAATTAGTGTAAAAACAATGTTAATCACTCACCTTAGCCAAAATAATATACCAAATCTGGAATTGTCCTCTGTTTGGCGCTGTTTCCAAGGCTACACAACAGCTCCAACCTAGATTAGGTGTTGATTTGGCTTGATTTGACGTTGCTAAACTTAATCCTTGATTAGAGAACGATTTGGGATGAAATTAGAAGGTGGAGGCCATTGTTAGGGTTCCTAGGAGGTAAATGGCGGCTAGAAAACTAAAATGAAATGAAAACCTAACTCATTTCAGCCTCCCCATAACCCTAATCCCGAAATGGGTTATGGGCCCATTCACTAATCGCTTCATTTGGCCCGATTAAGCAGGTTTTCACCTTCTAAACCTTATTTCAGCCATATCTCCCAAACGGTAAGTCCGTTTTTCACATATGACCACTCTATAGAAAGGTAAGCCATCATCCGGATCTAATGGAAGTGGTTTCAGGTCAAAACTCCTTTCCAATCAATAGTTATGGCCGAAACAAGATCAGCTAGGGGTAAAACAGTCATTTAAAAATCGGCAAAAATCATGAACATGAAAATTACCCCAATAGTCGTCCCCCAAAGTTACATGACCATACGACTTCACATGTGAAAGAAATAAATTTTCTACGATCCTTCGATGCGTAGAATGCGGGTCGTTACAGCTGTGGCGAGATTAAACCTAACACAATATACAATGAGCATGGAATGCAATTGACCCAGGTGAAGTACAAAGAGAATCCAAGTTTGACATAACTTGGCCAATCTTAGTTTTACCTGCGGCTTGAAGATTCTGTGCTCAACTTCATATTTGTCCGGGCTATCATCGTCTCCCTCACCATTTCTAGTATGCTCCTCAATAATATCCTCCTCAACAGTGTGTTCCGCAGTAGCTGCATCCGTTTCTTTATGAATAACAGAAGGATCAGTGGTAGGAACGATTGGAGTCTGAGAATTGGGGACCTCAATATTAGCAGGATCAGTAGGGGCATTGATAGTGGCTGTCTCCTGAGCTTGCTCCCCGGAAGACCCGGCTTCATCACCCATTAATCCCCGCTACTTCATAAGCGCTTTCTTCTCCTTGGCCAGAGCCTCGCAGGACTCCTCATCCAAAAGATTCTGAAGGAGATATTCTTTGTCATAGGAATCGTCAACCTGTGCGAGTACTGATTCCCAGACCAGGGCCAAAGTCACCGCAAAGTCAGGACCCAAATATCATAAGCTCCCTCGACTCATCACGTTGAAGACGTAAAACCGAAATAGAGTGGCATTGGCATTCTTCTTAGCATCAGTAAAAGCTTTTTCAGTAGCCGCTTTATCAGCCAAAGCCTTATTTTTATCCTGCTCAAGGATCTCAACCTTAGTTGTCAGCATAGAAATTGCCAAGCTCTAAGGAGTATTCTTTTCATTAATGCTAGCATTATCTTGCGGATAAGTTGCAGAGCACGCTTTCCCGCGGCCAGTTGAGTTTCAGTAACCTGCTGAGCGAACTGAGCATCTTTAACTTGCGTAAGCAATGCAGTTTCTCTTAGTATAGTAGTAGTAAGCTCTTCTTTGATTCTTCGATTCTCAGCCTCTAGCCCTTTAAGTTATGTATTCCTTTGCGTAAGAGATGCAATGGTAGCATCCCGGGACTCAAGAACTTTGGCCTATTAAACCTTATTATTCTCCAGTGTAGAAATTCGGTCATGGTTAAGCCTATTAAGCCTTTGGAGATCATTGACAAACTTGTACCATAAATGTAGTTGTTTATCGACTCGGCTCTAAGCCACATCTAGCTGTGTCTCCAGATGGCTTTTGGCAGTACCCATCTGCTTAATGATATTGCCCTTTAAAGTATCCAGCTCCTTAAGTATATCCTTCCAGTCAGATGGGTATATGTCAAAATCAAAGAACACCCATTTCAAACACCAACCCTTGAGTTATTATGCAAGTGCGGTGTTTGCCGGTTAAGGCTTGTGGCAGGGCCTATAAATGATCGCCTGAATATCAGCTGGAGTGATAACAGACATAGTAGTTTGAGTAACAATAGGAGGTTTATATGGTCTAGGGTGCTTTTGAGGATCAAACCTGCCCTGACAATCCCTTTATCTTCCTTCGTCGGCTCTCCTCATCTTCTCGTCCACTTCGATCATAACGATCATCATATCGGTCGTCATATCGATCATCGTGGCGATCATTATATTTGTCTCGATTACCGTGAGAGCTTCGTTCCTCTCCTCTTCATCTAATTGGCCTTGGGCCTTGTGGCTCCACCTCCTTTTCTCATCAGTCAATATGTAACCATAAGTTTGCTGAGGATGATAAGAATGTTGCGAGTGCAGAGAATGTTGAAATTGTTGAGAGTGCTGCGAATGACGGGGCTGTAAGAGATGATATGGATTATAATAGCTGGTTTGCTGTTTAAAGCTCCTCATAAATGGACGATTCATGTCTGGACCTGAAATAAGGCAAAGAAGGATTTCAGTACTTAGATTAGAAAGTACTTGGGCGACAAACTATAAAGCGTATGTAAAGCATCAAAAACTTATAGCGCATGTAATATATTACCGAATGCACGTCTAATAACGAACCGCTCTTAGGTAGTGAAGCAAACTAAAACCCTATATCAAAAAATGTTCTCCGTGATGGAGGAATCTGAACTATAACTATCTTTGTTCCAGTTTTTGTAACCGAGGCTACCATATCCGAGGTCATAGGGTCACTCGGGATGAGATCCTTAGTGGTGCCGAGGTCACTCAAATTCTTAAAAGTGTCTATGGAACTCTCCTCGTGAGTGTCTGGAATAATAGGATCCTCAGTCACTTTCTCAATGGTTGAATCATCTCCTAGAGTGGTCTCACCTTCCTCAATCTGTTCGATTTCCTTCGTAAGACTTTTGCCTTCGCATTAAGTAAATTCGTCTTCATCGATCGAGGGCATTTGGGATTTTGAGGGTGTCTTACTACCACTAGCGGGATCCGACCATTTCCTTAAAGCAACTTCCTCAGTAAAAGTCTTAGCTACAATATCTTCTTTAGTGCTTGGGGCACCGGATGTGGAAGATGAAACTGAAGATTGGTCTAACACAAGAGATCGTGAAGGATCAAGCAAGTGATATTGACGAAGGAATTCTTCTGTGATTAAAAACTTCCTGCTTCTTTCTTTCTCATCAATAGCTCTCAAAGTACTAAATAAAGTCTGATCAGCAGCAGCATCTTGGTCAGAAGAGGGAAGTTCTGCAAAATAAAGAAAGGATTTGGAAACCAAGACTTAAATGGAAAATGAACTGAAGAGACTTTAAGCAAGGTGTTCACCTCCTCCCATCCACATGCCATAAAAAATGTTAAAACACTAAACATAGAAATATTGATTCACAAATCCCCGAGCACTTTCTAACAAATCAGTAATAATCTTGGACTTCCGGATGCCTTCAACAAAGATAATTGATGGGCGTTCCTTCCTCTTTTTGAAAACATATAAAGAACAGATGTCCTAGAAAGTAGGTGCACATTACTTTGTCCTCATAAAAAGCACATAAAGCCTTGTCAAAATGGCGTAGCCGTTTTGGTGTTGTTGGAAAGGGAAAATAGCTAAGCCCCGAAGGATCAACTCTAAGAAGTGATTAAAAGGAGGAACGACTCCGCTTGCTAGCATATAACAGTTAGTTGTAACATAGCCAAGGGAGGAAGGTCTACGAAGTCCAATCCCTATAATTTTGCATCAGTTTCCAAGATGCCAAATTGAGCACACAACTGTTTAAACGAGTAAAAAAGTTTCATTGGATTTTCTCGGGAGGTGTCTTGCTAAGAGGCCAGGGAAGAGGAAAATCCTGAACAACACCTGCCTCAGGAACATTAGCCATCGTAGTATCAGAAACCTATGCGGAAGTCTTAAATTGAGCAAACACGGATGCTTCCTCAGGTTGTTGGCGTAATTGCTGTCGAGTGACTATTTCTACACAAATAATCGTGTTTGAAAATAAAACACAAGTGCGCGTTTCCTAAGATGAGAAATGTTGTGCATAATTATATGTGTTATCATAAAAGTGAGGGTTAGGATCTATAATCGTCTTGTACTGATTAATCGATTCCAATCCTCACTACGAACTTGTATTAGAATGGTTATATCTGCGCAAGAGATGTTCATCTAGGCTATAAATAATCAATCAAGCGATCTTGTGCAGGTATATCATTCAATAGAAATCGTAAAGTTTTCTATAGAAATTTTCTAAAAACTTATCTAATCTATTGTCGATGTGGAAAGTTGATAACAAAATAGTTGCCCGAATGTCAGCTAGTGTTTTTTAATAATACAGAACAAGTGACAACAAAAAAGTGCATTTAGAATACAAGTCGTGAGTAAAAGGTTGACTATTGCTTTTATACTTAGCAACAATACATAATGGCACAATGGTAATGAGAAGTATTGGAATTTACAAGTCCACAATGGTTTGGTATTAACTGATCCACAATGGGTGGATAGTAACTGATCCACAATGGATTGGTAGTGACCGACCCACTATGGATCGGTAGGGTTCGATCCACAATGGGTCGACAGTGACCGATCCACTATGGGTCGACAGTGATCGATCCGCTATGGGTCGGCAATAACCAACCCACTATGCATTAGCATCGACCGACCCACGATGGATCGCCAACAACCGACCCACTATGGATCGGCAGTGACCGACCCACTATGGATCGGCAGCGACCGATCCATGACAGGCCGACAATAACTAGCCACTGATACTTATAAACTTTCCAGTTCTTCAAGAAACATAGCTGGGCTTCAAGATATGAGTTCGAGCATCGGCAACATTCACCACTCAATCCTGGCAAGGTCAATTAATATGCAAAATTATGAATTCAGGTTTGACGTTCTCACACATCAATCACGACATCAAAATTTAAACTGAATCAACAGTCAACAAGAAGAGAGATTCATGTTTCGACACAAACATAGACCAAATTATTAACAGATTTTCATGTCAACAAAACCAAAAATGTGTAATACTACACAATGAATTAGTGTCAAATGTTGATCAAAACTCAAAGGTAATTCATCCAAAAATTCCTACATAATATTAAAACCGAAGCATGAATTCATTTACACACTGAGATCACGACTTGATTACAATAGAAGATAAACCCGCTCAAATCCAAAAGATTCAACACGTAGAACTGACATTCAAACACTGCTTGAATCTCCTATTGGTTCGACAATCACATGACTAGTGTTTTTGAATGCATGTCATTGAATCACCTCAATCAAAACCGACCCAAATTCAACCCTTAAAAACCAAAAACCAATACGGCAGATTTCAAAACACAAGATTCATCAATTTTGGACGTCAAATCATCATGAGAAGACCGCAAATCCTATACCAAAAATCAATTCGACATGGCATTTGAAGAAATAATCACTTATAACAGGCATGACGCTTCAGATCTAGAAGAAGTATCCTGATTTGATTCGAAGACGGTAGAACTTTGCAACGGAAAACGAATTCGATGATGCGTTTGGGGCTTCGATGATCAACGACAAGTCTGATCGAAAAAGGTGCGAGTTCAAATCGATTGGACACGGAATTTTTCAGAGAAGGACAACCACCATTAAAATGTTTTCTTTGGTGTAGAGGGTAAAGAGCAAAACTGAGAGTTGGAAGATAATATAAAGGAACGGTATAAGTGGGCCGACTGTTCCGGTCCATCAGGTGTTGAGCCACTCCGACCCGTCATGCATTAGCCCATTTTAATCCATCACATGTGCTACACCCGATCCATGTGAAATTATTCACATCCGATCCATAAGTATATATGTTGATCCACGTATATAAAACAACGAAACAAAACAGTCAAGATATGATCGTTCCATCATTGTATGATAACACATAATGTGTTTAAACGTTCATTTTGGAGCTCATAATTCTTGTTGTAGACAAAAAATTATAAACTCCGAGGGACAAATGTTAATCCACTAGAATTAGAGCATAAATGATGGATCGATTATTTAGCATAACAATGGATCGGTCATATTCATATTCGATGGTCTGGGAAGTTTTGGCTATGATGGACCGGTCATCATCCTTGTACATGGACCAGTTGCTTCTTTTTTTTATGGGTCAGACGAAAAGCCTGTCTATAGATCGGTCATTAAGTTGGAATTATTGATCGGTTGCCTGATGTCAGTCATGGATCGGCCAGTCATTAATCTTATGGATCAGGCATAAATCATAAGGCATGGATCAAGAGACTTCCTTCTGATGTGTTGGTCGGTCATAAATATCATGGATCGGGATCGGTTATACATGTTGAAAGTTGGACCGGTCAAAACATTTTGCCTATGGGTCGGTCAGTAACAAGTTTGATGGATCTGACGGAGGCAATATCCCATGGTCGGTTATAACTTTCACGCGGTGGCATTTTCGTAATTCTGATAGATCGGATGACTGAACCATAGCCTGCACACGTGAAATTTCAGCTTTACCACTCCATTCAAACGACACCTATAAATACCCCATCACTTCCCACATTCAAAGGACCGAATTCCTCTACACGGAAGTGCTGTCAAAATCATTCTTAACTCCTTCAAATCATTCCAACCTCCATTAAACTTCATCCAAGCTTAAATTCAACCTTTCAACCACCATGAATTCATTTAAGATCATCCAAATGTCCAATTGTTGAAGATCTACATCAACAATCATCACACATAGAGGGATTTAGCCATTTCCTAGGTGGATTCAAATGAATCAAGCGTAAGAGAGAAGAAATAAACAGGAATATAGTAAAATAGAGAGAAAATGAATGAGATGAGAGAAAACATGTACCTGGTAATTTCAATGGTGATATTGAGAATTGCTTCCATAGTGGATGTAGGCCAATTCTAGGCCGAACCACTCTAAATCTTTTTATTCTTTACTTTTTTCTATGTCTATGGTTACCACTTTTAGATCTTATCCTATGTGAAGTGTAAAAATCCTCCTCGAGGGTGTTTGTGCCATTTTTAGCATAAACACCTTTTGGTGCCCACCGTAGGGCTCGAACCCATAACCACGATGTATCTAATCCAGGATGGTAGACTATATAGGCGGGGCTTCTCTATGCCTCTGTTTCGGTGTGTAACTAAGGCAAAATTTGAAGCAATTCTGGAAGAATTACACGAAGCTGAATGTGGAGGTCACACAGGTGGACATACATTGGACAAGAAAGTTCTGTGGTATGCTTATTTATGGCCTGATGTGAACCTTCATTCTGCAACCTACGCAAAGAAATGTGATAGATGCCAAAGATTTGCGAAGATTCCAAGAGCACCATCCACAGAATGGACCCAAATGGTCAGCACTTGGCCATTTGCCATCTAGGGTATTGATGTGATCGGAGTATTACCAACAGCAAAATCCAGCTTTAAGTTTGCCATTGTCGTCGCAAATTACTTCACCAAATGTGCTGAAGTCGAACCGTTGGCTACCATTACCTCAAAGAAAGTCATCAACTTTGTCTTGTAGAACATCATTTGCAGGTTTGGTGTGCCATAGAAGATAATCACAGACAATGGGACTCTGTTTGAAAGTGATGAATTTAAGATCTTTTATGCTAAATACAAGATTCAGAAGAGTTTTGCAGCAGTGTCCCATCCGCAGGTCAATGGGCAGGTCGAAGCAGTAAATAAGATCATAAAATCAACCATCAAAAAGTGTCTTTAGAAAGCCAAAATTGGTTGGGAAGATGAGCTTCCACTTGCACTATGGGCATATCGCACGACTCACAAATCCGCGACTTGGTACACTCCGTTCTCTCTGGCATTTGGATCCGAAGCTATGATCTCGGTAGAACTAGAAGTTCCCACTCAACGCAGGATTCACTACAACCAAGAAGAGCATGAGAATTTGTAGCTCGAAGTGCTCGACCAACTCGATGAAAGGAGAAATGAAGCAGAGCTCAAAGTTGTTGCCCATCAAAGAAGGATTGCCAGGCATTTCAACTCAAAAGTCAAGTAAAGAACCTTCGAGATTGGGGATCTTATACTGAAGAGAGTAACTACTGGGACTGGACTTTTTGGCCGAATTGGGAAGGAACTTTCATCATAAGCCAAAAGCTCCTAGATGGACCTTCAAATTAAAGATGATGGATGGCATTCAAATTCCCAGAGCATGGAACAACAATCACCTCCATTGTTATTTTACTTGATTTTTCATTCATATTTCCTGTAAAAATTGTAAATACTTTGCAAGCATTATAATGAAGCTTTGTATGTATGAATGAAAGAAGTTGATTTGATTGCCTGAATCGTATACTTGCAAACTCTTGATTAGTCATTTAAAAGTTGCTAAAAGTCATTTTTTTTACTACAGGCTATCTAAAGGAACGTTTGCTCACCAACAACCTATTAAGACCTGGTGGCCTTCACATCAAATCTTGATGAGGACATCTCAAGTGTCGAGTGCTATAAGCATCACTCTTAACGAATGCGGAGATGTGAAGCACCGACTTGCAAGTGAAAAATAAAGGACACCAAGAGTCAGATGGTTAAAAGATGCAACGTTCAAAATAAAGACAAAAGTGCAAGTTTCACTAAAGGGGCACCTCATAAAATAAGAGGTCTACGACCCTAATTCCGTTACTAGGATTGCTTGTTAAGCCAGACATATGGTAGAGGAACTGGCGTCCATTCCGTGAAACAACACAATAATAAAGCCTCTCATAGTGAAGCTCATCAGAAGTCCCAGCCGAAAGGAGATATGAATCCAATCCAGTCTTCGGAGGGTATGGATTACCAATCTAGAGAGTCGCATGTTTGGATTCATCAGAAGGCCTAGCCGAAAGGGGGAATGAATTCGATCCAGTCTCCGAAGGACCTGGATTACTAGGTTAGAGAGTCGCATGTTTGAGTTTATAAGAATTCCCAACCGAAAGGGGGTACCTAATGGGATTGTCAGTGTCGGGAAGCACCTGACCCGATTACGACAAACATTGGGCTTAAAAGACCTCTTCGGGGGCGTCTGACTAGTTCGTTAGTGTCTTCCAATCCCAAACTCGGTGATTGGCGGGCTTAAATGACCTCTTTGGGGCATTAATTAAGTCAATTAGCACTTGATTCATTTAGGTTGCCATGACTGTTGGGCTTCAACCAAAGACCTCTCCGGGGGCATCTAGTGAAATCACTGATGCTAGAATTAATCATTTTAATTGCAAACGAAAGTCTCCAATACCTACATTAACTAGCAAGATAGCAGATGAACACTGGGCTAAAAATATAGGACCTCTCAAGCAGGGGCACGAAAGCTAGAAAATTTCCTCAACTAAAGGCATGAATTTGATCAACCAGACTGGATTTCATGGTTAATAGGCAAGATAAGAACCCCTAAGCGCTATGGCAATAAGCAAAAGACTTAGCCAATAAAGAGGAAACTTCCAGTATTTTAGCCATAACCAATGAGACTCGGTAAAGTTGATTGAATCCGACCTAAGAAGTTTATAATGACCTTTGTTATGGGGGCACCACCACCGCATTAAGATAAATTAATAATGCTCACAATACATACCACAAGTCGTTATGACTTCACACCAAACAAATACTTGTAACTTGTAAAGAAGCAAATGCATAGGAAAGTACAACAAAGCTAGAGTAACAACTAATGGCTAAAGTACCAGAAATGCAATAATAAGCTTCACAATAATAGCAACGCAAGTCTCAAACACAAAAGTCTCAGACACAGACTAACGTAAAGTCATAAGGGAGGACCAACACTCCATATACAATGGGTCTAAATGAAGTACATAAAAGGAAGCAACAGAAAGTAAACAAGCCGGTCACAACACTATTTCTTTTTCTTTCCATTCTTGGAACCGCTGGACTTCAAAGATGGTTTATTAGTCTTGGTGGAGGAAGGAGGAGGTGTATCAATAGGGTGTTTCCCATCTTTAGCTTCTATGGCACTAGAAGGACTCTCAGGAGTAGATAGAACGATAACTCCTTTCTTTTTAACAGTGTGCTTTCCCTCGCGCCTCGAAGATGACAAAGGCATAGTTTTCTTCCTTTCCGGATCCTCAACATCCTTTTCTGGGCTTTCATCTGTATCATCAGGATCTTGTGCTTCATCGCTGGGAACATAATCAACACCATCCAAATTAACAAGCACATCAATATTTGCATCTTGTGACCCCGGTTCTGAAGCAGGGTAGAAGCAGTAAATATGAATGCATCGCCCGAAGGAGGAGTGATAAGTGGTGCAGCAATAGCTGATACCAAAGTTACATCAATAATAATGACCTCGGTCATTGTCGTGTTGGCTCCAACAGGAGAAGGCTGTGGCGAGATTAAGCCTAATACATACGAACAATGAGCATGGAATTCAATTGACCAAGGTAAAGTTCAAAGAGAATCCAAGTATGACATAACTCCTTCAATCTCAGTTTTACCTGCGGCTTGAAGATTTCTGTCCTCAACTTCATATTTATCCAGGTTATCGTCATCTCCCTCACCATCTCCATTATGCTCCTCAGTAATATCCTCCTCAATAGTATGTTTCGCAGTAGCTGTGTCCGTTTCTTTATGAATAACAGAAGCATCAGTGGTAGGTATGGCTGGAGTCTGAGAATTGGGAACCTCAATATTAGCAGGATCAGTAGGAGAATTTATAGTGGCTATGTCCTGAACTTTCTCCCCAAAAGACCCGGCTTTATTACCCAATAATCCCCGCTGCTTCATAAGCGCTTTTTTCCCTCAGCCAGAGCCTCGCGGGACTCCTCATCCAAAAGATTCTGAAGGAGATATTCTTCGTCATAGGAATCGTCAACCTGTGCGAGTACTGATTCCCAGACTAAGGCCAATGTTACTACAAAGTCAGGACCCAAATAGCGCAAGCTCCCTTGACTCATCATGCTGAAGACGTAAAACCTGAACAGAGTGGCATTGGCATCCTTCTCAACATCCGTAAAAGCATTTTAGTAGCCGTTTTATCAGCCAAAGCCTTATTTATATCTTGCTCAAGAATCTCAGCCTTAGTTGTCATCATAGAAATTGCCAAGCTCTAAGCAGTATTCTTTTCATGAAGGCTAGCATTCTCTTGCTGATAAGTTGTAAAAGCACGCTTTCCCGCAGCCAGTTGAGTTTCAGCAACCTGCTGAGCGGACTAAGCAACTTTAACTTGCGTAAGCAACGCTGTTTCTCTGATTTTAGCAGCAACAAGCTCTTCTTTGAGCCTTCGATTCTCAGTCTCTAGCCCTTCCAATTCTGTATTTCTTTGCGTGAGAGATGCAATGGTAGCATCCCAGGACTTGAGAACTTTGGCCTGTTCAACCTTATCGTTCTCCAGTGTAGCAATTCGGTCAAGTTTAAGCATGTTAATCCTTTGGAGATCAATGAAAAACTTGTGCTATAAATGTAGTTGTTTATCGGCTCGGCTACTAACCACATCTATCCATGTCTCAAGTTGGCTTCTGGTGGTATCCATCTGCTTAATGATATTCCCCTTTAAAGTATCCATCTCCTTAAGTATATCCTTCCTGTCAAATGGGTATACATCCAAATCAAAGAACATCCCTTTCAATCACCATCCCTTTAATCGTTCTGCAAGTGCGGTATTTGTCGGTTCAAGCTTGTGGCGGGGCCTATGAATGATTGCCAGAATATCGATAGAAGGGATAACAGACGGAGTAGTTTGAGTAACAATGGGAAGTTTATCTAGTCTAGGGAATTTTTGTGGATCAATGTTGCCCTGACCATCCCTCTCTCTCTTCCTTCGTCGGCTCTCCTCATCTTCCCGTCCACTTCGATCATAACGATCATCATATCGGCCGACATATCGATCATCATGGCAGTCATTATATTTGTCTTGATCAGCGTAAGAGCTTTGTTTCCTATACTCTTCATCTAATTGGTCATGGGCCTCGTTCCTCCATCTCCTTTGCTCATCGATCAATATGTAACCATGAGTTTGCTGAGGCTGATGAGAATATTGCGAGTGCTGGGAATGTTGAGATTGTTGAGAGTGCTGCGAATGACGGGATTGTAAGAGATGCTTTGGATTATAATAGCCGGTTCGCTGTTTAAAGCTCTTCATAAATCGACGATTCATGTTTGGACCTGAAATAAGGCAAAGAAGGATTTCAGTATTTAGATTACGAAGTATTAGGGTAAACTGTAAAGCGTATGCAAAGCATCAAAAACTTATATCAGATGTAATATATTATCTAATGCGCGTTTAATAACAAACCGCTCTTAGGTAGTGATGCTTACTGAAACCCTATATCAGAAAATGTTCTCCATGACGGAGGATTCTGAACTATAGCTATCTCAGTTCCAGTTTTTGTAACCGAGGCTGCCTGATCCAAGTTCACAGTGTCACTCGGGACGAGATCCTTAGCGGTGCTGAGGTCACTCAAATTCTTAAAGTGTCCGTGGAACTCTCCTCGTGAGTGTCTGGAATAACAGGATCCTTAGTCACTTTTTCAATGATTGGATCATCTCCTGGAGTGGTCTCACCTTCCTCAATCTGTTTATTTTCCTTCATAAGACTTTTGCCTTCGCGTTGTGTAAATTCTTCTTCATCGATCAAGGGCATTTTGGATTTTGAGGGTGTCTTACAACCACTAGCGGGATCTGAGCATTTCCTTAAAGCAGCTTCCTCGGTAGAAGTCTTAGCTACAATATCTTCTTTAGTGCTTGGGGAACCGGATGTGGAAGATGAGACATAAGATTGGTCTAATACAAGAGACCGTAAAGGATCAAGCAAGTGATATTGACAAAGGAATTCTTCTGTGATTAAAAAATTCCTACTTCTCACTTTCTCATCAACAGCTCTCAAAGTATCAAATAAAGTCTGATCAACAACAACATCTTGGTCAAAAGAGGGAATTTCTGCAAAATAACTAAAGGATTTGAAAACCAAGACTTAGATGTAAAATGAACTAAAGAGACTTTAAGCAAGTGTGCTCACCTCCTTCCATCCACATGCAATAAAAACTATGAGGACGCCGAACATAGAAATATTGATTCACAAATCCCCTAACACTTTCAAACAAATCAGTAATAATTTTGGAATTTCAAATGCCTTCGACAAAGATAATTGATGGGCGTTTCCTCCTTCATTTGAAAACATATAGAGAAAAGATGTCCTCGAAAGTAGGTGCATGTTGCTTTGTCCTCATAAAAAGCACACAAAGCACTGAAACGACCCAAACTTCCCCTTATGGGAAAGCCCGGATTGCTTTGAGAACACGACTCATCAGAATGCAAACACAAGAACATTTCATTGCTATTACAACAATTTACATCAGAGTACAATAATATATTAGAGTATGAATAAATAATATACAGCGGAAAATATCAGAGATTAAAATTCATAACAGTGTAAATTTAAACGTATAAATACAATGTAGTGTAGAAAATACATTAACTAGCACAACTGAAAGAAATACATGGATACAAAGCTTTCCGAATATAGCCCCAGCTGTAAATCCAGGATCCTGTTAAACAGAAATCTGCAAATACCAAAACTACTGACTGCCCGTGTGGAAAATATGGGCACCCAGAGTTTATGTAGAAACAATAAACTCCGAACCAGTCATAGGACTGGTGTGAGAACTAAAACAATTATTAAATCTTTACTTTAAAAGTTGGGAAATCATAGGACTGGTGCATGCTGCGCGACGTGTTCTATTCAGGCCATTTAATATATATTATATATATTTCGTCGATTTCCATTTAAAATGTATTTTATCAATTCGTTTATAAATTCATTTCAAAACGATTTCAACTTCATTTTCAATTTTAAATCAAAATTGAATATTCCATATCATTATAATATTAAAATGATAATATTTTCAAAATATCAGATTTTGAAACCAATTCTTTTCAATACTCATTTTAAAATGAATAAAATCGATCGATAAACCCGTTCGGATTAAAAAGGCAAATATCTACTTACTCGGCTTCATATATTCCAATATTTTCGTGTCCATCCAAAATCGGACATCAAACTCATATTTTGATTATTCTCTGAATATTATTTTAAAATATCTGTTATTTCTGAATTGGAATGCGATCAATCAATATAATTTCTGTTATATGGATTTCATACATCGCATGTATTCCACAATAATGATAAATAATCATTCAACATTCAAACATCATCAAGAGTGCAATTTACAACTGTATAAGTTAAATAAATAAATAACGCTCATCACAGCCTGTCAACTCATCGATTGACATAACACTAATTATTGGGATTAGTATATGTCAAATATCATCCCAATACCCATATGGGGTTTTCAAACAACAACGGTTGATTCAAATAAATCATTGATTAATAACTTTAACCAATTCTAACTCGGTTTGAATTATTATTTTAATTAACCAATTTTCACTGTTTAAATTATAAATGGATATTTATATCACATTTCAACAACCACAAAGTGTATCCACATTGTTTGAAATACGAGTGTCATATATTCAAACAACGCTTCTTGTGCAAATGAGTCTTGAACAGTTCATGTGTTGAACTCAAACAATGTCACATACAATAGATAAAAATCAACACTGGCAATTTCTATATATTTACAGTTATAAAGTAAATAACTGTACAAGTATTTTAGTGAGAGAATTCTCACCTTGGGTTCCACTCCGCCATTCTTTATTTCTGAATTTCTATTCTTCTACTAAATTAAACGGCCGTTTAATTTAGTTCAAAATCCAACTGGCTCCGTTTTCGTTTTGGTCGGTTCTATGTTGTAGATATCGAAGCCACAATTGCAACGCGAGTGAAATCGTTGGATTTAGACCTCGTATGGAAAAGATATGCTAATTAATGCGTTAATTACAATAATTAAAATAATTAGTTAATTAAAAATGCTAATTACTTTCTTCTAATCCCTCCCTTCCCATCGTTCCACGTTGAAACCCATCGCTCCAGGAAGAAACTCGACCGCCGCCGCCTCCAGAGTTAACCGGACCCACATCCAACCCCACCATGACGAAGCCCTCTCGCCGCCACACCCACGCCTGGAGCGTCGCCGCGCTCGGCCTCCTCTGCCTCCCTAAAATCGCCCATAAAGTCATGCCCTTCCAACTCGAATTTCGAGCAAAATACGAAACGATAATCCTTCTGGTTGGTGTTGATTTGTAGAGCTTGGATTGCTCTACGATTTCGTTTACTGGGTTTCTAAAATCATTGAATGAATTAGGTGTAATTTGAGGGAAAAATTTCAAAGAATTTCTGCCGTTCATGAGAGCAGCCGCGGTTGTTTCAACGAATGGGAAAAATTTGGGTTTTAATTTATATTTATATATATTTTTAATATTATTTAATTCGAAAATTAGGGTTTTTGCATTCGAACACCAAATCAAACCCAACGACTATCGTTCCTAGCTAAATTCCCCCATTCTGGACACAATGGAATATATTTCGTAAGCCAATTCGACTATTTCGATCATTTTTCATCGAAATTAATATATAAATCAATATATATTGGATTTAAACATACATTTTAACTTACCAGGGCCACATATTGACTCCAAAAATTACAGAAAAATAAATCTAGCTATGTTTTGACGATACGGTCCTAACAAAGCTAATTTTGTCGAATTTTGAGTCCGTTTGAAAAATGGCCATTTTTCCAGTCGATTAAATTCAAATTGAAATTACAAAACACATTTAAATTCACTGCGCTCACATATTAATTCCAAAAATTATTAAATTTGAAACCTAACAATAATTTGACATTCCGGATCCAACAAAAGTGGTTTCGTCGAAAATGGAGGTAGTTTGCAAAATGGGTATTTTTAAGGGCTATATATTATTTAAAAATATAATTAAATTCCTTAGCGACTATTTTAAATTTTAAACTGGACATAACTTCCAATATACATTATGAAATCTGCATTTTTCATATCCATTAGAAATAAATTGCTAAACATATTCAAAATTTTTTGGTTTTACTGAAATCCGATTTATTTTGAATTTTGAAATTGAATTTTCAAACTACCGCGCCATTCCAAACTCTATTTATAATTAAAATAAATTCTTACGTTCTAATTTTGATTTAAATAAAATTTAAATTGTTAATTCTCCAATTAAATCATTTTAAGTCTTTAAAATCCATTAAAATAGCTAAAATAAAATTTTTAATTGGTTCAGAAATTCCGGGTTGTTACAGTCTCCCCCACTTAAAATCATTTCGTCCTCAAAAAGGAACAGAGCTGAAAGTTGTTTAACTAACCAACTCAACTTTCATTCTGGCTTTCATTCTTCAACTTTTCAGTTTCTAAGAATTTTCTAATTTCTCAAAAATTTGGCTAATACCCTAAATTTTCGAAAATTTTCGCCATAACATCCTTTGTATAGGCTGATCGGTAAAACCGCAACTAACCTCACAGGGCCCTCATTCGTCCAAAAGAAAAAGTAAAAGCCAAGCGACTAGCCAATCGGCTCATAAAATCATCAAAACCCCAATAAATACAGTAAATATGTACATATTTGTCGATCATACAATTTTATTCCTCTTCTTAGCTTCCCTGCTATGACATGTTCAATATATATACATGTATATGTATGCAATTTCAATCAATTTTCAATTCTGTTCAATATTTGATTTGATTTGGCTTAAATTAAATTTCATCCTGTTATTAGATTTATCAATCCAATATTTTTATTAGTTCAACTAATAATCAAACAACACAACCATCAATCAATTAATTGCTTAGCTTTTCAAACATATAACTTTATATATACTCAAAAATCCAATTTTCAATGTCAAATCATAAACAATAACCCTATCTAAGTTTGGTTCTCACACCAGTCAATAGGAATTTTATAGAAATCCACTTTGGAAACTCGAACATAAATACTGATGATGCCATGCGATCATCAGAATCATCTTCGGGAGACTAGAGTGTGATTCTATATCTACCCAGTATATTTGAGGCTTCAGATATACGTTAATTACGCGTACATTCAAAATCTACATATACCCGATAGTCCAAATTCAACATAAAATAAAGTACTCAAATACGGATAATAAGATATAAATTTCAAAATTAAATTTGTTTTCATTTTTATTTTTATAAATAACACTCTTCAAACTCATTCTAGGGTATTACTAACCCTATCTCTAACGAGTCGTTCTTATAGGATGTTACTAATCTTATCTCCGATGAATTCTTTCGTTTGGTTCTAATGTGTCCTATTCTCGAGCTCTGTAAACCAAAGCTCTGATACCAAAATGAAACGACCCAAACTCCCTCAAACTCCTTCTTACGGGAAAGCCCGGATTGCATTGAGAACACGACTCATCAGAACGCAAACACTAGAATATTTCATTTCTATTACAACAATTTACATCAGAGTACAAGAATATATCAGAATATGAATAAATAATATACAGCAGAAAATATCAGAGATTAAAATACATAGCAGCGTAAATTTAAATGTATAAATACAATGTACTGCAGAAAGTACATCAACTAGCACAACTGAAAGAAATACACAGATACAAAGCTTTCCGAATATAACTCCAGCTGTAAATCCAGGATCATATTAAATAGAAATCTCCAAATACCAAAACTACTGACTGTTCATATGGAAAATATGGGCACCCAGAGTTTAGGTAGAAACAATAAACTCCGAGTCCATCATGGGATTGGTGTGAGAACTAAAACAGTTATTAAATCTTTATTTAAAAGTTAGGAAATCATGGGACCATGCCGTATAACATGGAAAGAGTTTACTCCACATGAATCACAGTTTAAATTAAAACAACACAATGCTTTTTTGGAAAATGAAGCTATTATAAGACTCAGGTCCCATCACACAATGCAACGCAAGCCGGAGGATAGAGTTTTCCCTTATAATAGCCAAACATGCTTGGTATGTTTAAAACAAATCATTTTGATATTACTACTAGTGTCTAGTCAGTTTAAAACACTTTTCAATATAAATGTATCAATCCTAGACGGCATAGCTACCATATACTATGTCTCCTTATAAGTTTACAATCAATATCGAACAATGTCGTATTGGAAATTGGATTTCCATCATGAGTCAAGGCAAGAGATGGTCTCCTTACCGATTCGGATCACCTCTGGCAAGATGACCCAAGATCACACCTACGGGCAACCCTTGGATCCGGTAGTGTCAGTCCATACATACTTTAGTGGATTAATTATTCCTAAACACACGTTTCCCAGTCCAATCGGACCTATCTAAGATCCCCGAAGAGACTCAATATCCGAGGCGCCTCTTTCCATCATCCACATAAGTAAAAATATCTGGGCTCCATGCCATGACACCAATTCTAGCTAGAAAGAAACGTCGTGCACTTACTGCGTCCCCTATCGCGTTTTTAACTCACCGAGGAGTGAGGCTCGTGAATTAACGCTATACAAAAAGCTATGCTAATTAAAGCCGTGCTTTGATCATCATCCACAAGACTCTGCTTTTCAACAAAAGCATTGATCATTTTCATCTTTGCATGCCACATTGACAATCCACTCCATACGACTGATGTCTATCAATATATAACCTCCAAGCTCGTACGTCTCAGAGAAGGGCGTTAAGCAATAGAATAAATTCTCCACTGCCAAATAGATATATATTTAATAGAAATCAATCAGTACAGAATGAAATCCAATGTCAGACACACATCCATTTACAAGTCCATTCTAGGTCTGAACGAAACCGAAGGCACCTTATTCCTCGTCCCGTATGTCCAATACAGAAGCGAGGTCCTCGCATTTCCGGTCGATCTCCAAGTACGTCTGGACGATCACCACTTATTACCTTATCCGGGGTGTACATCCCAATCAAGACATCATTAATCATCCAAACGATGTGAAGAACTCCGGTCTTCAATCACCGTCTTCATCGTCGACTTTTAGTCATCGTATCAGTTATTCAGAATCAGATAAACCCGGTCTTTCTGAATAACTCGTGTAATTTATAATCAATAATCAAGTGCTATAAAAACACATCATACGCCTCATTCCAATTCAGAATATTCTTTTATTCAAATATTCACATCTTTAGGGAAAGGTTCCCATTAATTTTATCAAACATAAATTCTTTTAAATTTATGCTTTAATCTTCCTTTAGGTATCCATTTCAAAATATTTTATTTTATTTAACCACAATTCTAAACCAAATTAAGGTTTATCAAACTAGTCAGGATTATCGAGCCTTACCGAAGTAATCATTTATTTTATTTTCCAATCCCAACCTGTTCATCCCACAGAGCAAAACTGTAGTACTCTCTATATCTAGAACCCATTGTTTTATTAGTAAAATTAATTACCATTTCCCATTCAAATCTAATTAAAGATTTAACTAATGCCTGGAGTAAAACTGATGGTACTCCATTCTCGATCATTTCTCGAATTCGGTAAATTTAATTACCTCATTCTCTTCTCAATCTAATTAAAGATTCATTTAAACTCCATCTTGGTTTTGATCTTCAAAAATCATTACTTAATGATTATTCAATCTTTAAGAAATTAATCTTGCCGTTTACTAGGTCAAAAACTAGTGTCATTTAAACACAGATCACAATAAACCATAAAATCATATTCCATCAAAATGGAATCTTCCCAGAAAAACAGATCAATATATATAATTGATATAAATTTCCGCATTAGACTTATAATATAAATGGAATAACGACAAAGCCTTTTAAATTCCATATATAGTATCAGTCTTCCTTTACACAAACTCATCTCGGTTATTACCAAATCAAATTTCATTCCATTCCAGTAATATATTAAATTGGAAAACTTTACTTTGGAAAATTTCCATTAAATCTTAATAAAAAGATTTATAAATTCCAAATCATCTATTCACTGTTAATTAGGTTAAAGAACAAATGTTATTTAAACATAGTTCACGATAAACCCAAAATCCAATTTCAATTCAATTCCAATTAAATATTAATTAATTGGTAAACTTCTCTAAATCTTATTTAAAAGATTTATTCTTTTCTCATCGGGGTTTAAGAACAGTGTTAATGAAGACACCATTCATGACAAACCCAAAATCCAATTTCAATTCAATTCTAATTAAGTATTAATTATTTGGTAAACTTCTCTAAATCTTATTTAAAAGATTTATTCTTTTCTCATTGGGGTTTAAGAATAATGTTAATAAAGACACCATTCATGACAAACCCAAAATCCAATTTGATATTAAATACAAGACTCTGAATAGAAATTATATCGTCTTATATTCAATATTAGATTCTGAAACCAACGGATATCGTATTAGGAATAACGATATCTGTATCTTCCAAATTCCTCAACAACATCCGTATAATCACATAATCCATTATCAAAATATTCTGAAGATTATTTCCATTCAAATCCATTCCAATTCATATGTTGGAAAATTCTGGTTATTTTAAAACCATTTTCAATCCAATTTATTATTCTAGCTCTTACTAGTTCATTTTGATAAAAATATATTTTCATCTTTTCAAAACTGGAATTTTTCATCCAAAATCTTTCCAAATCATTTATTATGATTTTACATAATTTTTTCGTATTTTTAATAATTTTATTAAGGCCCGTACAGTCGGTTTCCAATAACGGCCACCGAACGGCATCCATAGCGACCTTTTTTGAAATTGATTTTGACATAATTTGAAATCCAACAGTTCAAATTTAAATCTCCTATATTCATTGGAAAGATCTTTTTGATACGAACACAAGGTTCCGTTTTTAGGAGAATCCGACGGTCGGATCTCCCGTGACATCAATTTGAAGTCAATGGTCGAAATTCGCAAACGGTCGCTGTGCGACGCGTTCTATTCCAGCCATTTAATATATATAATATATATTTCATCGATTTCCATTTAAAACGTATTTTATCAATTCGTGTATAAATTCATTTAAAAATGATTTCAACTTCATTTTCAATTTTAAATCAAAATTGAGTATTCCATATCATTATACTAGTAAAATAATAATATTTTCAAAATATCAGATTTTGAAATCAATTCTTTTAGATATTCATTATAAAATTAATAAAATCGATCGATAAACCCGTTCGGGTTGAAATGGCGAATATCAACTTACTCGGCTTCATGTATTACAATATTTTCGTGTCCATTCAAAGTCGGATATCAAAATCATATTTTGATTATTCTCTGAATATTATTTTTAAATATTCGTTATTTAAAAATATTCGTCATTTTAAAATACTCGATATTTCTGAATTGGAATGCGACTCAATCAATTACCATATAATTTCAGTTATATGGATTTCATACATTTCATGTATTCTACAATAATGATAAATAATCATTCAAAATTCAAACATCATCCAGAGTGCAATTTACAACAGTATAAGCATTAAATAAATAAATAACGCTCATCACAGCCTGTCAACCCATCGATTAACATACCACCAATTATAGGGATTAGTGTATGTCAAATATCATCCCAATACCCGTGTGGGGTTTTCAAACAACAACGGTTGATTCAAATAAATCATTGGTTAATAAATTTAACCAATTCTAATTCGGTTTGAATTATTTTTTTAATTAACCAATTTTCACTGTTTAAATTATAAATGGATATTTATCACATTTCAAAAACCACAAAGTGTATCCATATTGTTTGAAATACGAGTGTCGTATATCCAAACAACGCTTCTTATGCAGATGAGTCGTGAATAGTTCATGTGTTGAACTCAAACAATGTCACATACATCAGATAAAAATCAACACTGGCAATTTCTATATATTTACATTTATAAAATAAATAAATAACTATACAAATATTTTAGTGAGAGAATTCCCACCTTGGGTTCCACTCCGCCATTCTTTATTTCTGAATTTTTGTTTTTCTACTAAGTTAAACGGCCGTTTAATTTAGCTCAAAATCTAACTAGCTCCGTTTCCATTCTGGTCGGTTCTATGTTGTAGATATCAAAGCCACGATTGCAACGCGACTGAAATCATCGGATTTGGACCTCGTATGGAAAAGATATTTAATTAATGCGTTTATTACAATAATTAAAATAAATAAATAATTAAAATAATTAATTAATTAAAATACTAATTACTTTCTTCTAATCCCTCCCTTTCCATCGTTCCACGTTGAAACCCATCGCTCCAGGAAGAAACTCGACACCTGTCGCCTCCAGGGTCGACCGGACCCACATCCAACCCCACTATGACGAAACTCTCTCGCCGCCACCCCACGCTTGGAGCGCCGCTGCGCTCGGCCTCCTCCTCCTCTCTGAAATCGCCCACAAAGTCATGTCCTTCCAGCTCGAATTTCGAGCAAAATACGAACAATAATCCTTCTGGTTGGTGTTGATTTGAAGAGCTTGGATTGCTCTACGATTTCCTTTATTGGGTTTCTAAAATCATTGAACGAATTGAGTGTAATTTAAGGGAGAAATTTCAAAGAATTTCTGCCGTTCACGAGAGCCGCCGCGGTTGTTTCAAAGAATTGAAAAAATTAGTGTTTTATTTTATATTTATATATATTTTTAAATAATATTTAATTCGAAAATTAGGGTTTTTGCATTCGAACTCCAAATCAAACCCAATGATTGTTGTTCCTAGCTAAATACCCCCATTCCAAACACAATGGAATATGTTTCGTAAGCCAATTCGGCCGTTTCGATCAGTTTTCATCGAAATTAAAATATAAATAATATATATATATATATTGAATTTAAACGTACATTTTAACTTACCGAGACAGCATACTAACTCAAAAAATTATAGAAAAATAAATCTAGCTATGTTTTGACGATATGGTCCTAACAAAATTAATGTCATCAAATTTTGTGTCCGTTTGAAAAATGGCCATTTTTCCAGTCGATTAAATTCAAAGTAAAATTACAAAACACATTTAAATTCATTGTGCTCACATATTTATTCCAAAAATTATAAAATTTGAAACCTAACAACAATTTGACATTCTGGATCCAACAAAAGTAGTTTCATTGAAAATGGAGGTCGTTTGCAAAATGCATATTTTTAAGGGCTATGTATTATTTAAATATATAATTAAATTCCATAGAGACTATTTTAAATTTTAAACTGGACATAACTTTCAATGTATATTATGAAATCTGAATTTTTCACATCCATTAGAAAGATATTGGTAAACAAATTCAAATATTTTTGGTTTTACTGAAATACAATTTATTTTGAATTCTGTACATTCAATTGAAATTTAAAATCGAATTTTCAAACTACCACGCCATTTCAAACTCTGTTTATAATTAAATTAAATTCTTACGCTCTAATTTTGATTTAAGTAAAGTTTAAATCATTATTTCTCAAATTAAATCATTTAAATCTTTAAAATCTATTAAAATAGCTAAAATAAAAATTTTAAATTGGTTCAGAAATTCTGGGCTGTTGCAAGCCCTGTTAAAATGGCTCGGGTGTTTGGGTGTAGCTAGAAAAGGGCACTAGCTAAGTGCCGAAGGATCATCTCCAAGAAGGGATTAAAAGGAAGAACGGCTCCGCTTACTAGCGTATAACGATTAACTGTAACATAGCCAGGGGTGGAAGGTCTGCGAAGCCTTCTCTCTCGGTAATTTTGCATCAGTTTCCGGGATGCCAAATTGAGCACACAACAGTTTAAACGAACGTAATGGAAGTTTCGTTGGATTTATCTCTGGAGGTATCTTGGTAAGAGGCTGGGGAAGAGGACAATCCTATTCAACACCTGCCTCAGGAACATTAGGCATCGTAGTATCAGAAACATGAGCGGAAGTCTCAACTTGAGTAGACAGGGATGCTTCCTCAGGTTGTTGGCGTGATTGCTATCGAGTTACCATTTCTACACAAATAATCGTGTTTGAAAATAAACCATAGGTGCGCATTTCCTAAGATGAGAAATGTTGTCCATAATTATATGTGTTATCATAAAAGCGAGGCTTGGGATCTATAATCGTTGTGTACTGATTAATCGATTCCAAGCATCACTGCGAACTTGTATTAGAACGGTTATATTTGCGCAAGAGATGTTTAGTTAGGATATAAGTAATTAATCAAGCAATCCTATGCATCTATATCATTCAATTCAAATCGTAAATTTCGCTGTAGATATTTTCTAAACACTTGTCTAATCTGTTGTTGATGTGGGTGGTCAATAACAAAAAGTAGCCCGAATGCGAGACGGTGTTTTTATTAATACAGAACAAGTGACAGCAAAAAAGTGCATTTATAATACAAATCGTAAGTAAAAGGTTGACTATTGCTTTTATACTTAGCAATTATACATAAAGGCTCAATGGTTAGGAGAATATTGGAATTTACAAGTTCACAATGGTTTGGTATTAACTGATCCGCAATGGATCGACGGTAACCAATCCACAATGGATTGGCAGTGACTGATCCACTAAGGATTGGCAGTGATCGATCCACAATAGGCCGACAGTGACCGATCCACTATGGATCGGCAGTGACTGATCCACGATGGATCGGCAATGATCAACCCACTATGGATTTACAGCGACCGATCCACGATGGATCGGTACTAACCGACCATTGAGACTTAAAAACTTTCCAGTTCTTCAAGAAACATAGCTGAGCTTCAAGATATGAGTTCGAGCATCGACAACAATCACCACTCAAGCCTGGCAAGGTCAATTAGTATGCAAAATTCATGAATTCAAGTTTGACGTTCTCACATATCAAGTACGACGTCAAATTTTAAATTGAATTAGTAGTTAGCAAGAAGAGAGATCATGTTTCGACACAAACATAGACCAAATTATTAGTAGATTTCCATGTCAACAAAACCAAAATGTGTAATACTGCACAACGAATTAGTGTCAAACGCTGATCAAAACTCAAAAGTAACTCATACAAAAATTCCTATACAATATTAAAACCTAAGCATGGATTCATTTCAACACTGAGATCACGACTTGATTACAATAGATGATAAACCCTCTTAAACCCAAGATTCAACATGACGAATTGGCATTCAAACACTACTCGAATCTCCTATTGGTTCGACAATCACATGACTAGTGTTTTTGAGTACATGTCATTGAATAAACTCAATCAAATCCAACCAAATTCAAGCCTTAAAATCCCAAAACCAGTATGGCGGATTTCAAAACGCAAAGTTCATCAATTATTTACATCAAATCATCATCAGAAGACCGCAAATCTTAAACAAAAATCAATTCGACATGGTATTTGAAGAAATAATCACCTATAACAAGCACGACGGTTCAGATCTGAAAGAAGTATGCTGATTTGATTCGAAGCCAGTAGAATTTTGCAAGGAAATCAAATTCGATGATGGATTTGGGGCTTCTTATAATCAACGACACAAATCTGATTGGAAAAGGAGCGAGTTCGAATCGATTCGACATGGAATTTTTTAGAGAAGGGAAACCACCATTAAATATTTTCTTTGGTGTAGAGGGTAAAGTGCAAAAATGAGAGCTAGAAGATAATATAAAGGAAAGGTATAAGTGGGCCGACCATTCCAATCCATCAAGTGTTGAGCCATTCCGACCCATCATGCATTAGCCCGTTCCGATACATCCCATGTGCTACACCCGGTCCATGTAAAACTATTCACATCCGTTCCATAGAGGAGTACACATGTCGATCCACGTATATAAAATAGTGAAACGAAATAGTCAAGACGTGATCGATCCATCATTGTATGATAACACACAATGCGTTTAAACATTCATTTCGGAGCTCATAATTCTTGTTGTAGATAAAAAATTATAAACTCTGAGGGGCAAATGTTAATCCACTAAAATTAGAGAATAAATGATGGATCGGTTATTTAGCATAACAATGGATCGGTCATATTCATATTCGATGGACCGATAAGTTTTGGCTATGTTGGACCGTTCACCATCCTTGTACATGGATCGGTTGCTACTTTGTTCCATGGGTCGGACAAAAAGCATGTCTATGGATCGGTCATTAAGTTGGAATCATGGATCAATTGCCTGATGTCAGTCATGGATCGGTCAGTAATTAATCTTATGGATCAGGCATAAATCATAAGACATGGATCGAACGACTTCCTTCTGATGGGTCGGTCAGTTACAAATATCATGGATCGAGATCGGTCATACATGTTGAAAGATGGACCGGTCATAACATTTTGCCTATGGGTTAGTCAACAACAAGTTTGATGGATCAGACGGAGGTAATATCCCATGGGTCAGTTATAACTTTGACGCGGTGGCATTTTCGTAATTGTGATGGATCGGACGACCGACCCATAACCTGCACACATGAAATTTCAGCTTTGCCACTCCATTCAAACTACGCCTATAAATACCTCATCACTTCCCACATTCAAAGGACCGAATTTCCTCTCCACGAAGTGCTGTCAAAATCATTCCTAACTCCTCCAAATCACTCCAACCTCCATTAAACTTCATCCAAGCTTAGATTCAACCTTTCACCACCATGAAATCATTTAATATCATCCAAGTGTCCAATCGTTGAAGATCTACATCGACAATCATCGCACTTAGAGGGATTTAGCCATTTCCTAGGTGGATTCAAGTGAATCAAGCGTGAGAGTGAAGAAATAAAGATGAATATTGTAAAATAGAGAGAAAATGAATGAGATGAGAGAAAACATGTACCTTGTAATTTCAATGGTGATAATGAGAATTCCTTCCATAGTGGATGTAGGCCAATTCTAGGCCAAACCACTCTAAATCTCTTTGTTCCTTCCCCTAAAGTTTGCGTTACTCCTTGAATGCCTAGACGTTAAAATTAGATCTTAATAAAGTTTGTTGTAGTATTGGAAAGTAGAAGGGATTGTATACTGAAATTTGTTGCATGCATACAAATTTAATGCATGCAAGGTGTATGTTTGATTGCCCCATATAGTAACTATTTGATAATCACTAAAAAAAATTGGTTGATGAAGAACTGTAAATATGTACCGATTGGTAATGAATTTGGCTTTGAAATTTTGAACGAAGAATCTATACTAGTGTACTAAGCTACTGAAGAAATTTTGAATGAAAATGTTAAATTTTCGAATTTATGTGATTTTTCAAATTGAGTATATGCAAAATGAGATTTATAAACCTGAGCTAAAAATGGTTGATGAAGAATTGAAAATCTTACCAACTGGTAATGAATTTAGTTTTGAAATTTTTAGTAGAGAATCAATACTAGTGTACTAAGCTACTATAGAAATTTTGAGTGAAAATGTTAAGTTTTTGAATTTATGTGATTTTTCTAATTGAGTATATGCAAACTGAGAATTATAAACCTGAGCTGAAAGTGGTTCATGAAGAATTACAAATCTGTACCAACTGGTAATTAATTTGGATTTGAAATTTTGAATACAGAATCTATACTAGTGTACTAAGCTATAGAAATTTTGAATGAAAATGTTAAATTTTTGAATTTATGTGATTTTTCTAATTGAGTATATACAAACTTAGATTTATAAACTTGAGCTGAAAGTGGTTGATGAAGAATAATATATATGTAGCAAATAGTAAGGAATTTGGCTATGAAATTTTTCTCAAAGATCATTGGCAGATAAATTGTACTACAAAAATTTTGAATGAAAATATTTAATTTCCAAATTTATACGATTTTTCAAAGTGGGCTTAGAATTTAGGAAAATGTATTTTTTGTGTAATTCTTGTTGACTTTTAAGATATTTCACTTTGAGAATTTTGAAAAAAGAGTGCTTTGAGTTTATTTTAAAAATAAAATAAAAAAATCATATTATTATTGAAGTTAGCAAAAGTTTTAATGCATATTTGGATGAATCTTTTAAATGAGTTTATAACAATTATACACATAAGCATTTATGTCTAGAAATTGAAATTATTGTACATATATATAATTGAAAATAAATGAGTTATGTATTTTCTAAAAGTGCTTGAAGTAAGAATTATGTGTATAAACTATTTTTGAAAATTAATTGTTTCTGAAATAGATATGATTTGTCTATATTGTTTTGAAAACAAATTAAACATTTGAAAATAAGTTATGGACTTTGGAAGATGTTGCAAAAAAGGGCTCTTGAGATATTTTAAAAGTTTATATAATTAATATTTCCATTTATCTATTACATATATTTTATAATGGCTTTGAAAATAAGAATGGATAGTATGACTTTTAAAAATCAAACTATTTTTCTTTTGATTATTTAAATTTTATAAATACTTTGAGATATATCTTTCTGTATATATAATTTGAATTGAATACAATTTACATAGAGATTTATGTGAAATTCTATATGATGATTTTGAGCAAATAGTTTAGTAATACCAAATGATATGGGACGTTTGGTAATACTTTTATGATTACTCTCTTGACTTCTAATATGGAATATTTGTTTTATATTTTCAGTAAGTGCAATCTGCTTCATTGTTGTAAATATTCAAGAAACACGATGTGGTATAAGATGCATGAGTGTTACTCGACTAATTTCTATTTGGAAGTATATAACACTTTTTGAATTAATGAGCCTTTGGTTCTTCTTTGAGATGACATGCTTTTATGTCATTATTATGATGGTACTCTTTTTATTCTATATCATAACTACTGTGGCTTGATTTGACAGGTAAAACCACCATATTTTCCTAAACTGGCATGCAAAAGGCTTGTACTTGCTTATGGCTTGGTAACTAGATTGGTGTTTATGCATCGGTTTTCTTTTTTTCTTTTTGGGTTGCGATTTTCATTTTGCTTTAATATATGTTAGTATATTATTCAAGCGATGATTGTATTTTCATCCAAACACAATTGTATTTCACAACATTATTTATACGAAATAATATTTTCAAATCCATTTTTTTGGGTTGGAATAAATTGGACTCAGTCGTACCAATGGGCCAAAACTCCTTCTTGGCCGACCTGATCCACGATCGCAACCTAAATCGGGGTACTTCATTCGCCCTTGTTGTCACCAAAGGTCAACGGTCTACTACATTAGGCAAATTTTATAATTTTCAATCAGTATTCCCGATCGGCGGGTCACGAAGTACAATAGATGGAAGCATGGGGTCCCACGTGTAGTACCGTGAACGGGTAGCATACGACCTTCGCCTTAGACCGTCTTAGTTATCCTGGGTTGATATCCAGGTGTTTTATGGCGTTATGAGTAGGTTACAGTGTTGATGTCTGCGCGTGCTCGAGCTCTGACATTGTGATTTTATGACACTAGCGTCTATTTATTTGATATGTTATGATTCGGGCTATATTTATCTCATAATCCCCTAATTCTTTTACATCTTTATAATTAATCAATTTTTATTATCATATATATATTTACATATGATAATTGTTATGAGTGTCGCACTGATTTATATGTGATACTCTGACTTGATTTATTTTATCATATTGTTTTATATATGGTAAATGTCTCTGATTTGATTCATTTTATCATATTGTTTTATATATGATAAATGCCTACGACTTGATTCATTTTATCATATTGTTTTATATATGATAAATGTTATGAGTGTCCTACTGGTTTATATATGATACTTTGATTTGATTTGTTATCATTCTGTATTATGTTCGTTACGGGTGTCATATTGGTTTATATATGATACTTTGACTTGATTTGTTATCTTACGGTATTGTGTTCGTGAAAGGTATCATATTGGTTTATATATGATACTCTGACTTGATTTGTTATCATACCGTATTGTGTTTGTTACGAGTATCATATTGGTTTATATATGAAACAGTGAGATGTTTTATTCATACCATCTTGTTTTACATATGGTATTTGTTACGGGTATCGTATTGTCTTATATAAGATACTCTACCTAGATTTATTCCTATCATATTGTTTTTATATATGATGATTATTGTCGGTATCATATTGATTTACATATGATACTTTGCTTTAATTATTTTCAATATATTAACAATTATTGATGGTATCATATTGATTTATATACGGTACTGTGAGTGTATTTATATATTGACATATTCTTTTTACATGATTATTTTAATTTATCCTATAAGATTTGTATAGACAACACTTGGTTTTGTTCTTTCCTATCATATTGTTTAGCATAACAGGCATCAATGTTCATTGTTTATATGCCTTACTTCACTCATACTAAAGATAGTCTGACTCATATGATTTGTTACAATCAACGAGCCAGTTTGAGGATTTTGGTTGCAGTTTAGGTTGCATGGACTGTTGCAGCACTTTTACCATTTTTCACATTTTAGGATTATGCAGCTTCAGATTTATCAAGAGCTAGTAGTTTATAATGGTATGTATGCTATTATATACTTTGGAAGTGGTATTGTGTACAATGGATTGTTTATTACGGTAATCATTATTATTATATGTATTATGTATTTTGATGTTGTCATTGTGTTGCGATTAATTCTATTATATTTTGTACTATGTAACTTGGGAAATTTTCTTGTACCATCTCTTGAACCTAGACTAAGCACGAATGGTATGTTGAAAAGTTTAAAATTTATGTGTTAGTGTTCGCTCAAGAGAATGAGTACATCATTTAGCCCTATCGAGTCCCATTCTTCGTGCTTTATGACAGTAATACTTAGCGTCGCTCTTGGTTAACATAGGCATAGGGGCCGAGTTTTACAGCAACTTTTACGGTTGAGTCCTAGGTTCAAGTTGTACCAAAACTCATCAACAAGTTGACCACTCTTGGCATAACGTTAAACAGTTAACTGTGAAATGGCCTTTAGACAAAGGTTGAACCCTGGCCTTATTAAGGTTGGATTAAAATATTAATCATCCTGCGCCATCTCTTAAGATTTGATGCAAATCCAAAAAATACTTGTCCTTGTTACGATAGTATTATAGACCATAGTAAAACCTGAACAATCCTCAAAGATTCATCGTAGCCTCAATAAAAGGCTGCAACTACACAACAAACGAATTTTCAAATAGAACAACTAAATTAAAACGAAATTTCCCCGTACCTAGATGAAAAACAAATCGAACTATTTAAGAAATCAAATACCCCAAGCTAAATAATTTTTTTCCTTAGTCCAATTGAGAGAGAAAATTTATGAAAACTTCTCATAATTTAATTTTTATTTATAAATCGAGGGTCATGTACTATAAATCTATCGTTTTAATTAATTCATATTCCATTTCATATCACTAATTGGAACAAACTTTCCTTGTTCTGAATTATCGAGATTCTTAAATCTCAAGAATATTATTTGTGATAATTTCTATAAATTGTCCGAAATATCAAAAAGGGGAATATTAAAAATCGCAAGAATGAGTAATTATAGTTTCTAAATTTTGAGGCTTATTCCTTGTCATTTCCGAATTCCTTCTCTTTACCAAAATGGATTATTTATTAAAAATGCACAAAAACCCAAACAATCTGAAACATGTTCGGATTTAAATTTCTAAAATTTATTTATTTTTGTGAATTTTTATTTACAATTTTTTTCCTAAAAATCATAATTTAAAACTTTTGGAACCCTCTTTCTTTTTGAAAACAATTTTTAAACTTGAATATTCTCCACATGTAAGACCAAGAACTCAAAGGAATAGTTCTGACAATAGAGTATATGGCTTTTATGATGAAGTATCAAATGGATACAACTCGTAATTATATTCTCGGACCATAGCGACACATTAACGTGAATTTATCGTTTTAGGACCAAGAAAATGTCATCGACTAGAACCCCCAAACGAAACCAAAAACAAGGAATCACGACTATCTCAGTTGTAGCTAGCTTTCCGCCTAGTCACTAAACTTAAATCTATGGGATTCACCATATGCCATTATCATGCTCTTCAAAACAGATCGCCAATCAAACCGTGGGGTAACTCGGGGTTGGCCGAATGGTCGAACTCAAAATTCTTATATATCTTAGTCGTTTTAAACCCATTTTAAATAAATAGGTTCATGACTACTTCGTCGTCAAATTAATTTAGAGTCAAGTAAGAAAGACCGAAGAAAATGTAATAGAAATTCGAATATGTCCTCTTACTACTCCTAATTTATTAAATCCTCTGATCGTCTAAACCTCACTCCGGTACCAAATATAACATCCTACACTTTTCTAAGCCCGAATTTCGACAAAAATCAAAACTCAACCTCATCCAAGCACGAAAAATATAAATCTGGTACCTACAAATAATGAGCATAAGCATATTCAGATTATAATACAAATAACTCACAACGGAAACAAGATAGGACAACAAGTATCGCTTAGGCAACTACCTTAAAAGAAAATCACCACATCAATACCGAGCATGAGAGAACATGAACCAAAAATCAAACTTGAACACATGCTAAGACTTGTCTTCCCCGTGGTAAACCCGATAGTTGTTATGAGGGGGGGGGGGTTAGAACATCAAGTCCTATTGAGTAAAAAATGTACAACACTGTCTACAATACACAATGTATCACATTTGGTCTCTACCAAAACATGTGTCTAACAAGGCTAGTGATCCTGACCTAACCTTATTAAGATTTACGCACAATAACTAGCAACCAAACCCAAGGTAACACTTCCCAAAATGATATCACAATACTGAGATAAAGCTTTTGCGCATAAATATAAAGCCTTTAAACCATCATTCAACCAACTATCAAATACTAAGAGGCGGGCTTTTCAACTACTCAATATGCCATAAGGAGATACGTTATTTCCATACAGCTACTTAAGACCTCACTATCAACATAATATAAGGGTGGATCCCTTCAATCACCTAAGACCTAAGGATGATCTATTGATCACTCAATTCCTTACTTGGTGGTTTACAAAAACACTAATATAAATTAGAGAACACTAGGTACTGAGTCCATCTAATTTAAGGTTTCCATCAATTGTGCATATACCCAAGCCCGACACAAGGCAAGAGATAGTAAACAACCACGTATTATGTACAGGATAGGTAGACGACTAATTGTCATTTACGACCTTCCCTCGGTGGATCCTCTTGTTACTATCCAATGAACCTTGTTGGATAATCTCCTAGTCGCATAATACTTCCTGAAGGATAGTCAGACCTATGGTACCTCCGTGACAGTCAATTAATACCTTTACTAGGGAGGACTCTAACCCCAGTAACTTAATTCCCAAAGGAAGCGGATTATCGTAGAGATTACCAATCTCGTACCCAATTAACCTTTATTACTTCTTATTTACGAAGAGGCGAGCTATTTGATCACTTAATACCTTTTTAAGGGAAAACCCATTGATTTTTCTTTATAAGGAGGGTGAATCGAATCATTTAATACCCAATAAGTGGATCCCACTACTTAATACCTCAATTCCAGAAGTAGGCTATGCTTATAAATTATTTCCTTTTTAGTTTCTTATTTTGGATGGAAGGCGAGCACTGTAACCACTTAATAGCTCAACACTTGAAGTAAACCTTGTTTTAGGAAATACTTCTCACTACGCAATTAACTATCATCATGGGTTCCTATGATTAATAATATCTCACATCAGTTGTACATATATCCGACTACTGAAAAGTGCAGACTTCTTTCGAATAAGGCAACCAACCTCGCATCATTAACCTACAAAATCCAATTCTTATTTCTAATTATATTAATCCTAGATTAACTATAATAAAATAAGGAAACCTATAACTTCATGTCCTAATATGTTTAATTATTTATTTTTTCATTGACTTAGCGTCTACTACGACAATCAATCCCTAATAATCCCCTTTTATCCCAATTATTATTACTATTACGATTTACTACCAATTATGATTCTAACGCTCATATTTTTCTAAGGCATCCATTAACCTATTAAATGTCATTTATATCAGTCCCATTTAAAAATCTAATCTAATATTTGTAACTCCCAAATATTACTACATTAATTTAATTCCATTTAATTTATTTTTGAAAATATATAAGTTTATTACTTATTTATTTCCTTAGCTGGAGTTAAAATCACTATTTCGAATCATGCTTTAAATTGTAACCATTAAGCATTTATATCCCATTTAATTTATTTTCCCGAGACAAACATGGTTACAATATTTATTACTCTATTCATGACCTCCTTATTTATAGTAAATACATTCTATATTTATTGCAACAACGGTTATGATATTCATTTCCATTTAAGATGGGTTGTATTTCTATATACATCCCCATAAACGAAAACTATTCAAATTCAAACACATAGCACAAACATTTATTTGGATGGATTATATTATAATATATATATATATTTATTTATTTATATTTTAAGTGCAAAATTAATGCAGTTACTAGTTTTGATTGTATTAATATTTATTATTTATGTCTTGGTTTTAACTAATGACCAAAACAACCCTTTTTGTGTTTAATCTCGTTTTAGATTCAAACTCTCACAAAAAAATTAATAACTGTAATTTTTGTAAGTTTTCCTAAAACATTTAAAAGGGGAATATCGACACATTTCAAACCACAAGAAAAAGAAAATATTTGTTATTTATAATTCTTGCAGATTTCAAATAACGTCCTTTTATTTTAAAAGAACAAAAAAGACATATTTAAAATAACTAAGTAAAACCCCAAACAATATCAAACACAAATAGGATTATTGTTTTGACCAAAATTGCCTAAACTATGAATAACCTTCCAAATCCTATGAATCTTGGAATAAAATATGTGATGGCCCGCCCCGCACTAGCCGACATTTCCAATGAAAGTGCGTTGTGCCAATGTCCAACTAGCACGGGATGGTCGTCAAAGAAAGGAAAGAAGGGAATTTGAACTAACAAGGAACCTTTAAAATGTCTCACAGCGCATGGAATAAAATATAATAATAACATAATTGACATAAAACAGACGAGACAGTGCATAAGCTGAGATCTAAACCATATCATTATAGCAGCGGAAATTCAAAATACAGCTTATGTTCCACATCATCATTATTACAACTTTTAAAACTGTCTTTAAAGCAAAATACAACTTATGTTCCACATCATCTTTCATTATATCATTATGGTCGTAGCACGAGCTTCGCACGTGGCTGTTTGACGTTCATCGCGCGTGGTCGTGGCACGCGCTTCGTGCGTGATCGATGCAAGTCATTTGCGCATCGATTGATGTTCATCAAATGTTATGTATATGTGGAGTAATTGTATATTTAAATTTTTATTTGTCGCATGTTATTTAATGTAAATTGGAAGTGGATGAATGTAAAATGTTGGAATTATTTCAGTTCAGTAATAAAAGATGCACCAAGTTGGCAACAGAATAATAAATGAAAGGGAAAAAGTGTCATAATTAAAAACAAACTACAAGACACAAACTGCATAATACAAACTTATGCATACAAAGAAAAGACAGGTAGGTTTATACAGTGGTAACACAGGTGGGAAGTGAATGTAATTCATTAGAGGGGAATACAAACGGAACTGGCGAGTGTGGAAAGAAGGAAATGAGGTTATAATGGGGAAGCAGGTTGATTAATTCCTTGAACACCTTGCCAGATACTCTGCCTCGATCCTATCACAGTCTGCAAACTACAGTGAAGAAAAAAATCGTTAGAAAAGCAGTTTGTATGAAACCATAGTGTTAAGGTACCAAAATGAATAAGTAATTGCGAGAACACTTATCATATTGAGGATTTTGTAATTGTCTTAAATTTAACGTAGCCTAACAGCAACCATATTTTGTGTAATTGTAGTTGAAATGTAAACGCTAAAGTTCATTTATATCTAAAAACAACGACGTTGGATCTTTTATGTCCCTTTTGTGGGATGACATATGATGATACGCTACACCTCTTTTCGGCTGTGAGTGGTTCATTCTATGTGGAAGATGGTCGAGAGTAAAATGGGAAGAGACAATGTTTCACGAAATAGTGCTAGGGAGTGGATGCTTCTCTTTGAGGCGAAGAAATTTTAACAAAATAATGAAAAACACACAATTTTGATAATTCTGAAAGTTTTCATTACAGTAAGTAGTACGTTGGTACTTGCGATGCACGTGTACGGTAAAAATTCGTGCTATTGATCACCATTCATAAGATTTTTTTTTAATTACAAAATATCAATGTTCTATTTTCTATATGGATGCATGCACAAAACAACTACTTGTCAAAGCATGAATGACATTAAGTAACTTTAGAAAATAATTAATTAGCTAAAACCATTACATCAATATGCAGAGAAAAATAATAAATATTAGAAGTAACATTTTCGATAGTTTGAAACATAAAAGATTTACGCCATTTATATAAAAGTTAATAAATCAGCCTGCTAATATCTAATGACTTTTTTCCAACTATTTAGAATGCATGTTACGTACGGAACACAAAATACTTGTTGATGTATAGAACCGGCTTGTTAACAGCTTTGTTTTATTTTCGTTATTTACAGGAGTAAGTATTAGCCTGTTAATTTTTACTTTTAATCACCAACTATGTGCTTTCAGAGTCTAAAATAGGTAAATAAACTCCAGCGTATTATTATATGTTGCATCCCTCCTAAGCAACTCTGAGGTGTGTTAAGTTTCTAAACTGAACGATAACTGACATGCAGGCAGTTGCTGCACTGGACATGTCATAGCATTCTCATAAAAGAAATATTTTAAAAAGATTGTAATGCAAAATAGATTAATAAAAAAAAAGGACTGTTTATTGTATAGTGGACATCTGAACATGAAGACACATAAAAAAAATCAAATTTATATTCTTTGTACGTTGACATTTGAACGTTATTGCATTTTGATTAAGATGTGGTTTAGCTACCTGCCATGATAACATATAAGCAATACAATAGAATTCAGCTGCCTAGATACATCATACTGTGTAATATACAATTGCATAATGTCAAAATGCTAGAAATTAAAAGTAAAGTTGGATGATCAAGTAAATAAAATGCATTAGCTTTTGTGTAAACATATGATCTGCATACAAAGAGTTTAGTAATTATTTGTTAGTTCATAGTTTTATATTAATAGCAGTTACATCCAACTTATTTGAATTCTATAAGATTCAAGCATTAACCAATCTTTTCAGGCAAGGTGAAGACTCATAGGTGTCATCTTGTTGTTGATACGGTATACACTAATCCTCCAAGTGTGTGCTACTATGAGCAACTTGAAACAATAAAACTGATTAAAACGATAAAACTCTTCGAAACAATAAAACCCATTTAACTGGGAATCCTTAGCAGATATGTGCAATAGTGCACTATTAAAGACAGTTTTATATAATATATATTTTAGTGCATTAAGGTAATACAAAAGGAAAAAAGCACCCTTTTCATTCTCTGGAACGTCATTTCCAGAGCAACCTCTAAAAGTGTTTTCAAGCCACTTTAGTAGTCTAAGTTTCACTTCCACATATATGTGAATGATGCCATGTATCTGGAGACTCTTGCAGTTCCCAAGCACCCTTTTCATCCTCTGGGACATCATTTACTTCCAATTGCTGTATAAATCATACACAATAAGCATGACAAAAATCACTGGTGAAATAAAACGTAAATAGCAAGTTTAGCATCTGCCAAAGGAATACACTAATAACAATATAAAGATTGCATTTCGTAGAAGCATACTGAGAAGAATGCTATGCATTGTGGTCGGGCACATACTATGAAATGAGTTAGATAAATGGTATATCACGAAAGTAAACACCACTCACTCTCAAAACTGAAGTATAATTTAAAATTTTCAAACTTTTGCAAATCATGTTCTAACTCAAACCTTTGGAATAATATGGAGTTAAAATATGGATAATGGAACTCTGCCTGATTGTGCTATCAGGCCAAAGGGAGATTTGTCGAGCATGATAGTTTTATCCTATAGATAGTTAATAATACTTAGTATTTCTACCATATACATAATGAAAAAGAGGATGCCCAGATGTGCATTGTTTGATTCCAAAAACCAAACCACATGGAGCAGATCACCGTAAAAAAGGTCTAAGAAATTTTAAGATGCAAAAGAACAAATTTACCTAATAAATCAGTTGTCTTTGAAATCTACCACCTATAAGTAAGTTGTTTATTATAGCCAGTGTACTAACTTGAGTCTAATGATCCTTCTAATAAATTTCCAGGATAATTCTGCATTTAATCAAATCAAAAGTGGTGTTAGCCTAAAAATATGTTAATAGATCATAACCATACATATGTGAAACAAATAAGAAAATGAGGTGAAGGGTAATAGAAAAAGTAAACTCAAGATGGTGCTAGTTACTTTTTAGCTCTTTTACTAATTGTAGCAACTTACTAACTATCCGTTGAAGCCATGTCTCATTGCTCACGGATGCAACGATTGATTATAGTAGTTGCTTTCGTTTCTGATCAATAATTACTTAAGCTAACATATCCCTCCACTTTCTTATTTCAGAATTGCTTGCTTTAGTACCATATCCACAACATATACCCCTACTTTCAAAATTCATCTATTATTCCTACAGCACACAATTGCTCCTACTCACTCACATGTTTGAAGCATTTCATCAGTTCTTTTCGTTCATGTGATCCATTTACTTATCCATATGTCTTGCCTGCATCACATAGTGAATTTAGCTTCAAGGTAAATATTTTCTACGTCAATGGCAACGAAAGCTGTTAGAATTCTGTAAACCTTACCATATGTTTCTTTGTTTTCTTCAAGTCTTTCTCTGTCAATGGCTACTTATCAAAATCATAGCAGAAAGCATTGTTTATCAATGGACATATAGTCACTTTCTCATCACGAAAGACCTTCTGAACATCCATAGCCATCACATTACCATACTGTAAAACATGTGTTGCTTTTGCTAATTTAATTGCCATTAGAAACAATAGAAACTGAACAACATTCAACATATATTAATAAATGAAATAAAATGTAAGCAGACATGCCATAAAACATAATAAAGTAGAATACTTGAATGAGAATTAATTGCATTAGATACTATTCAATATACTTAAGAGCATATGCTAACATTTAAAATGAGATGTATTGGTAGACTAAGAAGCTTGTAAAGGTAGTTCATAGAAATATACAGAAATATAATAGTGAATAATTTCAGCACCTGTTTTGCCAGCATCCCAGTTTCGTAGGCAAGGAGACATGCTTCAATTCATCATCCGGGTTTGCATGCATCATAATTCCTGTTCGTAGCTAAGTTTGCATGCAGCAGTTCATACATAGACAACCTCAATAGCAATTAGTTCAGCAATAAGACCTAAGCTACTGATATTAAGTTTGAACGCTAAATTTTTGCATTCCCTTGTTATTCAATTTATAGACAGCTAAAGAATGCAGATGCAATTATAGAATACAATTTTGTTAAAAAATAAACTATAATTGAGAATATACAATGAAAGAATACCTATTAGTCTTCTTCCAGCTCATAGTCAGGGCTCTTATTGCTTGAATATAAGAATGAATAGTTAAGCACATTAATGTTCCGATGGTTAAACTCATCCAAGAAATCCTACATGAATATTAAACAAAGAAAAAAAACTCTCCGAACAAAATCACTTTTAAGTGGAACGCATTGTCACTTGTGAGACACATGCCAGTACTCTCCAAAGAATGTTCAATTATCATCCTATTTAGTTCCTTATCATCATATATTGTATATGCAAAACTGTCCAACCATAGTTACATATGGGGAAAAAACCTACAAATAAATTAGTTACATATGTACACATATGATGGTAAGTTGGAGAAATGAAGCTAAAAAGTTACAGTAAACCATAATGCTTAATGTATCGTAGGCTGGTAATAAACGAACTGGAGATGAGTTTATGTTCACCAGAACTTCCAATAAACCATCGAAGAACAAAGGAAGTAACAAATTCAGCATAGTGTAACCTGCGAGCGTAGATTTTGATAATCAATTGGTAGGCCGTGAGCGATGATCTAGAGTGAAGATCTTCTACAAAACATTATCGTAGTCATATTGTTCAATCCCAAAGTAAAAATAGTAGAATATATTGTTTAATGATTGAGTATTAACCCAAGAATCCTAAAATAAGTGGAAAGTAATCGAAACACCATAAACAAAACATATATCGACTTTGTAATGATATAACCTAATTTAGCATAAATATCAATAAAGTATAATTGGAGCACTGGAAAAGTTAAAAGAGAATGCTTGTTGGATCATTTATACAAACACCTTGTGTGCATACAAATATGAATGAAGACGTAAAGGGAAAAAACATTGATATCAATGTATACAGATTACCTGTACCTAGAGCTTCAGTACAGGAATGGAAATTTCATATCAATTAGGAGTATCGATACAAACGCATGCAAACTCGTTAGCACCGTCAGAGAAATCCTGCATTTGCTCATAATCTTAGAATGAAAAAGAAAACAATGACAGAATGAACTCATGTTGAGGAATAAAAGGTTGAACCATGCAGTAGAGTGAAACAAAGAAAACTATTTCCAAATACATAAGAGCAAAAGTATAGAACTAATTCGCAGGTTACCATTTTGAAAACAAATCCATGAAACAGTGAATCAAATGAAGACGATCTGGATTTGGATCTAAAACGCAATAGTATTTTAAGTTAAGAAGTAAAATTGTTTTTTCAGTTTAGTCAGAAGAGGAGAAAGTGGGAAGAGATTGGGAGAAGTGGAAGAAGTCGTGCTGTGCGGAGTGTGATGGAAAATTAACACCGTTTGAGATACCTGTTAGGTGTTTGTTTCCTAGCCGTTTGATGTATGTTTAGAGATTAGATCTCAGCCGCTCTTTGTCTATTGGTTTGTCTAAGAAAGGAATCTTATTATATATATATATATCATATGTGGGAGCCTCCTGCTCGTCTCCGGATCAGCTACTCGTGCATAACTAGCTAACCTGTCTCTAGCCTGCCCGTTTAAGAGCACCCAGAGTAATAAGAAGAGACATAAAACTCTGGGTCAGACAAAAGTCTGGTATGAGCAATAAGCAGCAAAACAGAACAATAACAGGTATACTAAACCATACCTGAACCTGGACCTGCAACCAAAGAGTTAGCACATCAAGATGTACAATACTCTAAGGTGAAACTAACATAGGGTGTATAGATAACGGGGAAGGGGTGTGCATGTCATAGTGATATCAAACAATCAAGCATAGCAACCATTCTCACATCTCTTACTCAGTGCGTAAAGCATACGATATCCACTACTTTGATCACCCAAATCCTTGCTATGATCACTCTGCCCCATGGAGTCATGGTGACTCCACTGCACTAATCCATAACCACTAGTCCTTGCTATGTCCACTCTGCCCCATGAAGTCATGACGACTCCACTGCACCGGCTCATAGCCATGCTATGATCACTCTGCCCCATGGAGTAATAACTACCCCACTGCACTGATCCGTAGCCTAACAATCGTCTCTCGGTGGTGAATCAAAGCTATGGACGTTGACAACTCCTTAGCACACGTCCCGTAGCAAAGTCCAATCATGAAGTTAACTCGTTGGTTCCCATCTAGATCCTGAGTTCTACTTCCCATTTGGACTATCTTTGCATCTCGGGTTTTGGTCTCCTTCGGATCGGTTCGGAAACAAGCTTCCATTCGGATCGGTTCTCTTCTCCTTGTTCAGTTCGTGGTCATCTACCCCGTTCGGGTCGGGTCGTCTCATCGTGCCAAGGTCGGTTCGTGCTCCATCCACCGGGTCAAATCGTGGTGCTCTAAACAGGGTCGTGGTGCCACACTAGTTCGGTTCAGAGTAGCGGGTCGGGTTGGATATGCAAGCATCACTCCGAGTTGGGTCGAGCTCCTCGATTCGTGCCAGTTTACTTGTGGTGCATCGGTTCGGTCGTGCACTCTGGTTCGTGATGCAGCAGTCTTGAGAGGTGGCTCGGGTCGTGAAATACTCCACGAGCGGGTCGATTCGCCCTCCCCCCACAGATCCAGTGCGGTTCGGGTCAAAATCTTGCACTGTTTCCTTCAACTTTTCCAGTAATTGTTTATGCCACACGACGGCGTTTTCGACCATTCTAACTCTTCTAATCAATCACAAAACATACCATACAGTCATAGAAACATATATAATTGACCACAAACACCAAAACGACAATTTGATATGTCAAAACGGATCAAACATACCCAAAATCCATGATTTCCCCTTAAGCATGTTTAAGCAAATCTAATGATAGGATTAGCAAAACTTAACCAAATTAACCCAAACTTCCAACAGAGGTCTAAAACAGTGTTTAAGAATTTCTAAACATTTTTCCAAAATTTAATCAGGTATAATTTTGTTAATTAACACTTATCACCCCTAATTAGCCGTAATTAGTGTAGAAATAATGCTAATCACTCACCTTAGCCATAAATAAATCTCAGATCTGAAAATATCCCTGATTTGAGTCGAATCTCTATGCAATACAGCAGCTCTATTCCCAATTTGATGCTAATTTGCCTTGATTAGATGTAGATTAGGCTAAAACTTGATTAAATGGTGATTAGAAGGTGATTTGGGTGCATTGTTAGGGTTAGGGAAATGTTTTAGGCAGTAGAGAAAATGAAAATAGATCGTTTCCTAACTGATTTCAACCTCCTCAGAACCCTAATCCCGAAATGGGTTATGGGCCCTCTTGCTAATCACCCTAATTAGGCCCGGTTAAGCTGTTTTTCACCTTCTAAACCTTGTTTCATCCATACCTCCCAAACGGTGTGTCGTTTGGCTAATGTGACCACTCTATGAAAAGGTAAACCATCATCCGGATCTAATGGAAGTGGTTTCAGGTCAAAACACCTTACCAATCAAAAGTTATGGTCGAAACAAGAGCAGCTAGGGGCAAAACGGTCATTTAAAAATAGGCAAAAATCATGAACATGGGAAATGATCCCAATAGTCGTCTCCCAAAGTTACATGGATATACGACTTCGCATGAGAAAGAAATAAATATTCTAAGATCCCCTGATGCGTAGAATGCGGGTCGTTACATTCTTCCCCCCTTAAGAAATTTCGCTCCTGAAATTCCTTAACTAAGAAATAAGTAAAGGTTCCCGCATGCCTAAAAACCATTCACAACAATCAAACATACAAAACAACAAACAAGTCTATCCTAACATGCGGAAGGCTAAATTGCAATTAAAATCTTACCAGGCAAAGAGTTCTGGATACGTCTTCCTAATGCTCTCCTCTGTCTCCCAAGTACAGCCATTCTCATTCTTGCCCCATTGAACTTTGACTAGATTCAACGCTTTCCTTCGAAGTTGCTTCGTATCGTGCTCGACAATATGAATCGGCTTAAGGTTCCCAACCGCCCCGGTTCTACTTCGATATCGTCCAACTGATCAGGTGAAATAGTCATATCGGGGTCGTGCATGAATTTCCTTAACTGGGAAACATGAAATACGTTATGAACTCCTGCCATCTTCTTCGGTAATTCAACTTTATATGCCAAATTCCCAACATGCTCGAGGATTGGAAATGGATCAATAAATCTTGGTGCCAGCTTTCCTCTCCTTCCAAATCGAATAACATTCTTTAATGGAGAGATCTTGACAAATACTAAGTCGCCAACGGAGAATTTCAAATCATATCGCCTCTTATCAGCATAACTTTTCTGCCTTTCTTGGGCAACCTTCATTCGCTGTTGAATAACCTTGATCTTATCTGAGGTTTCTCTTATCACATCTAGCCCAAGCACAAATTTCTCACCGGTTTCTAACCAACATGATGGTGAGTTGCACGGTCTTCCATACAAAGCTTCATATGGAGCCATACCAATACTGGACTGATAACTATTATTATATGCGAACTCCACTAGATGTAAATGGTCATCTCATGATCTACCAAAATATAATATGCAAGCTCTCAAGACATCTTCTAATACTCGATTCACCCTTTCTGTCTGACCGTCAGTTTGAGGATGATACGCGGTACTGATATATAATTCTGACCCTAGAGCCTCTTGTAAACTCTTCCAAAACCCATTAGTAAACAACGGGTCTCGGTCACTCACAATGCTTTTAGGTACTCCATGAAATCTCACTACCCACTTCATATATAGTTCTGCTAACTTGGCTGCCGTTCTATTCGACTTGATAGGTATAAATCTTGCACTCTTGGTCAATCAGTCCAAAATCACCCAAATGGTATCATGGCTCGATATAGTCCTTGGTAACCCATCAATGAAATCCATTGAGACTTGTTCCCATTTCCATTCTGGAATTTCTAATGGTTGCAACAAACCACTAGGTTTCTTTTGCTCAACTTTAACTAACTGCAGTTCATGCATTTGGATATAAACTTCCCAACGTCTCTTTTCATCTCTTCCCAGTAGTAGGTCTGCTTCATGTCTCGATACATTTTGTTACCACTGGGATGTATAATCAGTTTTGAGTGATGACATTCTCTAAGCACTTCATCTCTCAATCCATTGACATTGGGCACAACTAGTCTTCCATTCTTTCTAAGTCATCCATCTCGATCAAGCCCATACCTGTTCATCTCCTCGTCGATACCCATCTCTAACTTGGAGATGATTTCCAATAGGTTAGGATCATCTCTCTGACTGGAACCAATCCGCTCAATCAAAGTGGGTCTAATCGTCAAATTTGCTAACATCTTTGGATCCAACTCGCACTTTGGTCCGAAATCATACCTACCGATATACTCCAGTTGCTTCCATTCTAGAAACATAGCCCCTAAACTGGCATGTCTTCTACTCAATGCATCAGCTACCGCATTGTCCTTCCCTGGTGTATATGTGATATCGAAATCATAGGAAGCCAAGAATTCTAACCATCTTTGCTGTCGGAGATTGAGATCCTTTTGAGAGAAAAGATAATTTAACGATTTATGATCGGTAAACAACTCGAATCTTTCTCCCAAGAGATAATGTCTCCACATCTTCTATGCGAACACGATCGCTGCCAATTCTAAATCATGGGTAGGATATCTTTTCTCATGCGGTTTCAGTTGCCGACTAGCATAAGCTACAACACTACCTCCTTGCATCAATACAGCACCTAGTCCGGTACCACATGCATCCGTGTATACTGTCTTCTCTTCATTCCCTTTAGGAATGGCTAACACTGGTGCACACGTCAACTTTTCCTTTAGAATTCTAAATGCATTCTCGCACTTTTCGTCCCAGAAGAAAGCTTGATTCTTCTTGGTCAACTGAATCAACGGTGCTGCTATCTTGGAAAAGTCTTGAATAAAGTTACGATAATATCCAGATAATCTCAAGAAACTTCTTACATCTGTTGCACTCTTGGGCGTAGACCAATCTTGTACGGTAGCCACCTTCGCAGGGTCCACGGCAATACCATTATGTGAAACAATATGGCCCAAGAATCTCACTTCCCTCCTCCAGAAGTGACACTTAGAAAACTTTGTTTTCAATTGGTGTTTTCTCAACACCTCCATCACTATCCTCAGATATTCCTTGTGTTCTTCCTCTGTCCTCGAATAAACCAAGATATCGTCTACGAACATAAGAACAAACTAATTCAGTTGATCTCGGAATACTCTATTCATAAGATCCACAAAATATGCTGGTGCATTGGTCAACCCGAATGGCATGACCAACCACTCGTAGAATCCAGACAGTGTCTGAAAGGCCGTTTTAGCTATACTCTCAGCCTCCACCCTAAGCTGATGAAAACCTATCGCGAGATCCAACTAGGAGAATACTCTCGCGCCACTCAACTGATCAAACGAATCATCTATCCGCGGTAGAGGATACTTATTCTTCCTCGTCACCTTATTCAACTCGCGGTAGTCCACACATACTCGAAGGGAACCATCTGCCTTGGTAGCAAACACAACTGTTGCTCCCCACTCGGAGACACTTCTTCTGATAAATCCCTTCTTTAAAAGATCGCTTACTTGCACCCCGAGCTATCGCTGCTCCCTTGGAGCCATACGACGAAGTGGCATCACTATAGGTCTGGCATCTTTCACTAAATCAATACGGAACTCAATCTCTCGGTGTGGTGGAAGTCCGGTCACTTCCTCGAAGACGTCCGGATACTGGCCAGCCACGGGCATATCTGACAACTCATCATGCGAGATGTCGAGGGAATTTAGAAAACTAGCCATTACCCCATCACTAGGTAGACCACCAAACACTACCCTCCGTCCGTCATTCCCTCTAACTGTCACCAAAAAGCCCTCACAATCTACCACCACCCCGTACCTTTGGAGCCATTCGACTCCCAAAATAATGCCAAACCCAGTAAAGCCCAAAACAAAGCAATCCCAAACAAACATGCATCCATGACTTGATAAGACCACATTACGACAAATCATACTAAGGCTAGTCGAACCACCAATCGGGTTCGTCACCGCTAAAGGTATATCGACTATCTCAGGCTCCAATCCCAACCTATCTACTAGGTCACTAGATATGAAGGAACGGGAAGCCCTAGTATCAAACAATACTCGAACAGGAACATCATAAATAGAAAACATACCATGGATAACGACATTCTTTCCTTTCTCCGCAGCAGTTGGGGCATTCGACGAAGAAGGAACAGCATTATGAACATATGCTTTCACAATCTGCTTTTCTTTAGGGGGTTGCAGACACTTATCCTTGTGATGTCTCACTTGGTCACAGTTGAAGCACTTCCTGTCCGCTGGCTTTCCTCGACATTCTTTTGCATAATGGCCCTTCTTGCCACAGCTAAAGCATTCAACATCTTTCTTGCTCTTTTTCTGACCATCCTTAGCTTGGTTCTGACTCTGCTTCATTTTATTTTGAGAATTATTCTTGCCTCCACCGCTTGCTTGCGGCTTTGGCCCCTCTGCAGATGCAACAACGACTTCAGTCTTGGGTTTAGGATAAAGGCTCTCCAACCTCAATGCTTTCCCAATAATCGATTCAAAAGTCTCATCAATATGGTTTATAAGCCTTTCCCCCAAGTACAGATCTAAACCCGTTATGAACTTCTCATTCTTCTTCTCGGGAGTGTCAATGAGGGATAATTCATTCTTTGATAAAGTATCGAACTCAGCAATATACTCCGAGACTGCTCTACCATTCTTCTTAAGTTCCAAGAACTTTCTAAACAATTATGATTTCTGAGCAGCTGGGATAAACTTATAACTAAAGCGAGCTTTAAATTGATCCCATGTAACTTGATCCTCAGGAGTAGCTGCCTTAATAGCATTCCACCCATTCATAGCCCGTCCTTGCAGTTGACGGGATGTTAGCTTCCTCTTCATCGCATCCTCGATTCCCAGATCCTCGAAGATACGCTCACTACTACCAAGCCAATCCTGAACTTTTGTAGTCGATTTCGTTCCATGGAACGGCTTCCCACCAAGACTAGTGTAGTCCTTACAAAGCTTGGCGAAATCGGCCCTAGGTGCCTGCACTGCTACACCACCACCATTTGCAGCATTGGGAACTGCTCCTTGCACATTTCTAAGCATCTCTCTCATGAAGTCAGTGAACATCATCCTCATATCAGGAGCATTCCCATTATTAGCTCCTCTACCAGTACCCCTAGTATATCGGCTCATCGTTCAATCTGTAAGGAGAAAACGATTAACCATCTCTTAAGTGGTGCCAATGCAATGCGACTTCATCCTTAAATATACTAATAGTATATATATATATAACTTTTGAAAACCAAAATATAAAAAATACGCACTCTCATATACGTACTATCTCTCCTTGGTGTCTTTCCCTAGGTTAACTACGCAACCTAGAACTCTGATACCAAATGTGACGGCCCGCCCCGTACCAGCCGACATTTCCAATGAAAGTGCGTTGTGTCAATGTCCAACCAGCACGGGGCGGTCGTCAAAGAAAGGAAAGAAGGGAATTTGAACTAACAAGGAACCTATAGAAAGTCTCACAGCGCATAGAATAAAATATAATAATAACATACTTTACATAAAACAGACGAGACAATGCATAAGTTGAGAACTAAACAATAATCATCATAGCAGCGGAAATTCAAAATGAAGATTATTTTCCACATCATCATTATTACAACTTTTAAAACTGTCTTTAAAGCAAAATAAGAAAGGTACACAACTAATGCCCAAAGTAGTGACCAGCAGCGACACAGGGAGAATATATATATATCATACGTGGGAGCCTCTTACTCGTCTCCGGATCAGCTACTCGTGCATAACCAGCTAACTTGTCTCTAGTCTGCCCGTTTAAGAGCACTCAGGGTAATAAGAAGAGACATAAAACTTTGGGTCATGCAAAAGTCTGGTATGAGCGATAAGCAGCAAAACAGAACAATAACAAGTATACTAAACCATACCTGAACCTGGACCTGCAACCAAAGAGTTAGCACAACAAGATGTACAATACTCTAAGGTGACACTAACATAGGGTGTATAGATAACGGGGAAGGGGTGTGCATGTCATAGTGATATCAAACAATCAAGCGTAGCAACCATCCTCACATCTCTCACTCAGTGCGTAAAGCATACGATATCCACTACTTTGATCACCCAAATCCTTGCTATGGTCACTTTGCCCCATGGAGTCATGGCGACTCCACTGCACTGATCCATAGCCACTAGTCCTTGCTATGTCCACTCTGCCCCACGAAGTCATGACGACTCCATTACATTGGCTCATAGCCGTGCTACGATCACTCTGCCCCATGGAGTAATAACTACCCCACTGCACTGATCCGTAGCCTAACAATCGTCTCGCGGCGGTGGATCAAAGCTATGGACGTCGACAACTCCTTAGCAAACATCCCGCAGCAAAGTCCAATCATGAAGTTAACTCGTTGGTTCCCATCTGGATCCTGAGTTCTACTTCCCATTTGGACTACCTTTGCATCTCGGGTTTTGGTCTCCTCCGGATTGGTTCGGAAACATGCTTCCATTCGGATCGGTTCTCTTCTCCATGTTCAGTTCGTGGTCATCTACCCCGTTCGGGTCGGGTCGTCTCATCATGCCAAGGTCGGGTTGGTTCATGCTTCTTCAACCGGGTCAAACCGTGGTGCTCCAAACTGGGTCGTGGTGCCATACTGGTTCGGTTCGGAGTAGCGGGTCGGGTAGGATATGCAAGCATCACTTCGAGTCGGGTCAAGCTCCTTGATCCGTGACAGTTCACTTGTGGTGCATCGGTTCAGTCATGCGCTCTGGTTCATGATGCAGTAGTCCTGAGATGTGGCCCGGGTCGTGAAATACTCCACGAGCGGGCCGGTTCGCCCCCCCTCTCCGATCTGATCCGGTTCGGGTCAAAATTCTGCACTGTTTCCTGCAACTGTTTACGCTACACGACGGCATTTTCGACCATTCTAACTCTTCTAATCAATTACAAAGCATACCATACAGTCATAGCAACATATAGAATTGACCACAGACACCAAAACAACAATTTGATATGTCAAAACGGATCAAACATACCTAAAACCCATGTTTTCCCCTTAAGCACGTTTAAGCAAATCTAATGATAGGATTATCAAAACTTAACCAAATTAACCCAGCCTTCCAACATAGGTCTAAAACAGTGTTTAAGAATTTCTAAATATTTTTCTAGAATTTAATCATGTATAATTTTGTTAATTAACACTAATCACCCCTATTAGCCGTAATTAGTGTAGAAACAATGCTAATCACTCACCTTAGCCACAAATAAATCTCAGATCTGAAAATATCTCTGATTTGGGTCGAATCTCTATGCAACACAGCAGCTCTATTCTCAGTTTGATGCTAATTTACCTTGATTAGATGTAGATTAGGCCAAAACTTGATTAAATGGTGATTAGAAGGTGATTTGGGTGTTGGAGGCCATTATTAGGGTTAGGAAAATGTTTTAGGCGGCTGAGAAAATGAAAATAGATCGTTTCCCAACTGATTTCAGCCTCCCTATAACCCCAATCCCGAAATGGGTTATGGACCCTCTTGCTAATCACCCTAATTATGCCCGGTTAAGCTGTTTTTCATCTTCTAAACCTTGTTTCAGCCATACCTCCCAAACCGTGAGTCCGTTTGGTTAGTGTGACCACTCTACGAAAAGGTAAACCATCATCCGGATCTAATAGAAGTGGTTTTAGGTCAAAACTCCTTACCAATCAAAAATTATGGCCGAAACAAGAACCGCTAGGGGAAAAACGGTCATTTAAATATCGGCAAAAATCCTGAACATGGGAAATGACCCCAATAGTCATCTCCCAAAGTTACATGGCTATACGACTTCGCATGAGAAAGAAATAAATATTCTACGATCCGCTGATGCGTAAAATGTAGGTCATTACAAATACTACACATCTAAAAATAATATTAGGACTGATTTCTAGATCCAAGGTGTTTACAATAACCACAAATAATCTAAAAATTGTTGTTGGCGAGATGATAATATTAAATTGAAAGGCTTACAAATCCATACCTAATTTATATTTATTATATTTTAGTTTTGATAAAAATTAACAAATCTAATAACTTTAAGGCATATAATTCAGATTAAACACCAATGGATTATATAAGTTATTATAAACAACATATAACGGCACGATACTAGAAACGGGACGAGGCCTAGCCTTATCCCCGGTCTAGTGAAGGCCCACGCCATTCACACATCAATCAAATCATTCCATTTCACCAAACGATTCAGTTCAAACCAAATAATCTAACCAACTACACAACCAAACAATTAAAAAAACAAGCCATCCATGGTCTGTGGATGACGGGTGTCGGGTGCTGCTAAACACCGTCTACATCCTAGTATATATATATAACTAGAAAAAGAAATTGAAGAGTGAGAAGTTCTCACTGATATCTATCCAATACCACGACTCTTCATTTATAGAAATCTTCATCGTTCTCGCCTTTTTGTCATCTTCGTTGCCCGTATTCTCTACATATGTAAAAATCGAATTTTTACTTTATTATTCAATATATAAAAATCGAGTTTTTTCCTTCGCTATTCAATATATAAAAATCGAATTTTTACTTCGCTATTCAATATATAAAAATCGAATTTTTACTATGCTATTCAATATATAAAAATCGAATTTTTACTATGCTATTCAATATATAAAAATCCTATTTTTACTATGCTATTCAATATATAAAAATCCTATTTTTACTATGCTATTCAATATATAAAAATCGAATTTTTACTATGCTATTCAATATATAAAAAATCGAATTTTTACTATGCTATTCAATATATAAAAATCCTATTTTTACTATGCTATTCAATATATAAAAATCCTATTTTTACTATGCTATTCAATATATAAAAATCCTATTTTTACTATGCTATTCAATATAAAGACTTCGCCTTTTCACATATAAAGATTCAATTTTTATTACTCTACATGAATAGAAATCATATTTTTGATATGCCACTAATATAAAAATTATATTTTTAACCTTTCTATATAAAACTGATTTTTTTATAATCTATATATAAATAAAAACTGACCTTAAAATATGTTTTATAATTAAAATAAAATCAGTTTTTATTTTATTATTTCTTTTTAACACAGAGCTTTATAAAGAAATAAATAAATTAGAAGTAAAACCTTTTCCTGTGCAAAATCAGAAGGTGGAGGACGGCGTTGACCTACGACGAGGGGTTGGTGGCGCTCAGGGGGGTCGCGGAGCGAGCAAGAGGTGCTGCAGGCGGTTGTGGCGTGCGGGCATCGTCGGCGATGGAGTTTATGGGTGCGGCGGCGCGGGTTTCAGGCCTGGGGAGGTTTGGGTCTGAGGGGGTTCACGAGATCGAAGGGGGTGGTCGTGGGTTCGGAGGCGGCGCCCATCCTGAGGCGCGGCGGCGCCCTGATGGGGGGGGGGGGGGGAGCGACGGTGCTCCTCCCCCCACTTCGTCTTCTTTTTTTATTTCTGAACGAATGAATCGAAACAAAGGGGGGGCAACGGGTTTAAAGGGGAGAGAAAGGTTTTTTTATTTTATTATTTAATTATTTAATTTCAAAAAGTTGACTTTTTCATACGACCTCTAAACGAGGCCCACCGCCTGTCGTCCATAGCTAATTACCCCCATTCCGAACACAATGGGATATGTATCATAGGCTGATTCGATCGTTTCGATCAGTTTTCATCAAAATCAACATTTAACTCTATATATTGAATTTGAACACGCATTTCAATTTACCGGGGTCACATACGAACTCTAAGAATTCCAGAAAAATATTTTCTAGCTTCGTATTGACGATAAGGTCCTAACAAAACTAGTTTCGTCGAATTCTGAGACCGTTGGAAAAATGGCCATTTTCCAGTCGATTAAAATCAACAGAAACGGTCAAACGCGTTTTCCTTTGCCACGCTCACATATTGATTCAAAAAATTATGGAATTTGGAATCTAGCAATAATTTGACACCACGGATCCAACAAAAGTGGTTTCGTCGAAATCCGAGGTCGTTTGCAAAATGTCAATTTTAAGGGCCTGAATTCCATAGCGACTATTCAGAATTTTCAACTGGACATATCTTTTGATTCCCGCTATGAAATTTTGATTTTTCGGATTCGTTGGAAAGATATTCCCAATTAGATCCTAATGTTTTTGGTTTCACTAAAATCCGGATTGTTTTGCACTCGGTACATTCAATTGAAGTTTGAAATCGAATTATCGAACTACCGCGCCATTTTCAATTCTATTTATAATTATATATAATTATTTATATTCTAACGACGACGTATATAATATATACGTTCGAATTATATTCAATATGAATTTCTCGTCGATTTCATTTAAAATAATTTATTTTAAATCTTCAAAATTCGTTAAAATTGCCAAAATAAAATTTTTAAACTGGCTCAGATTTTACGGGTTGTTACAAAACGCGTCCAAGCAGTCAATATTTTTAACAACAAACATAAATTTAAATAAATTCTGAGTGAGAATTACTAACTGGGATTTTTATCGTGGTGTTTCCAATTTATTTTCATTGCATAGGTGACAACATCATGAATTCCATGACCATCCTGTTTGCTTTAATCTGATATTGTTTGAACTAGTTATTACGAATATAAAATAATATATGGATTAATTTACCACTTACTTTACTAATTATTTCATTAACAAATTAAACAAAAATTTAGTTATACCTTAATGCTTTTTTCCTTTCCTTTCCACTTCTGAAAACACTTTTGTTCCTCAGATCTTACCCAAAATTTGTCGAACCTAAATTCATGCCTCCATTGCACTCCTAAGTCAACTGACCGCAACCTCAACACTTCCACTTCACACAAGATTTTAACCCGTCCATCATCTCCACTGTCAAACTCAACAATAATCAAATTCCAAATCACCCTAACATTGGAGTTCGAAAAAAATTCTCACTACCTCATGACATAAGAAGTTGCCTCCCTCGTTCATTAGTTTAACTAACTCCAACCCAAGGATCAAACTCCAAAAATCACTATTGCTGAACCAAGCAACCTAGTCGCGATTCTACGACTATATAGCGACATTTCTTCTGTCGCTTCCTACTGCTGAATACCTGAGCAACCACTATTGGCTCTAACATTACGCCTCGCCTCCCTGACCTCTTCTCACCTCCTCCTCCTGATCCAACAAACCCCACTGACGACGTGACCTAGCCTTAGATCACGATGTTCCCAAAATCCGTGCTGAATAAAACCATTGCATCAAAAACGAACGATTTTAGAGTGAAGCATAACATAATGCAAACCCGAGACAATTGCTGTTAGGATTTAAGGGTTTCGATTTTATCTTGGATCTTTTCTTTTGGTCGATTCGAGAGGAAAGTGATATAGGTTTTATTCTCGATTTTGTTTCGAATAGAAATTAGGAAAGGGGGAAAAGAGAAGAGAAGGCCAGGTTTTTTATTTATTTTGTTTTAAATAAAAAGAAGTGGAAAACCATTAAATTTCAAAGCTTTCGAATTTTCTAAGGAACAAAAAAATGGAAACAAGAACAAAGGGGTTGGGAGCGATTTTATATAAGGGGAAGGACTTGAGCACCGAGGAATAGGCATGCGCAATTTAATTTTTAGCCTGTACGTTTTAATACTTAAGATAGAAGTAATCCACTTTTATTATTTCGATTTGATAAGTATAGTTTTTTATTTAGATTTTGATTGGATTTTTCAATTCGACTTTGACCTTATCTGATAAAAATACTTCGGGGCTCATAACATAAATCACGAACCGCTATTTTAACGTAAAGACTGATGTTCTAATGTTATTACACTATTCTGTACTGAACTGAATATATTATGATATTTAATTTGAACATAAATATAAATGACCATACAAAATCGATAAAATATAACTTAAATTCAGAAACTAAACAATTTCTCAATAATAAATTATTATTATCGATTATATTCACATAGAATTAATATTTATTATCTGAATTATTTTCACTCAGTTTAAATCTTGAATTGAATTATTTTAGATTTAGTATTATGATAATTATATATATTCGAAATAAATCGTATTTCGATTATTAAATCGATAAATCAATATAAAAATTGATTTGTATTATCAAATCAATATTTAAAATCATATTAAATATTTAAAACATATCGACCAAAAATCTAGGCCGTTATAATGATCAATCTAGATTACGCCTTTAATGGGCAGGTTGACTTAAGATATGTTAAGTATAAACACGATACCCTCTTAATTAATCGAGCGTTAATTGTCTCCAAGAATATCGATGTTCCCTCTTGAATGCAAGTGCTATGCTCATTCGAGTGTATCAACAGTGCATTTGTAAGTGAAATAGGGATATATCGGGGATGACGATCTAAGTACCCATACAAGGTTCAAGAGTATCCATGTTATGACCATTTCATATGCATAGGAACCCTTTATTCAAAGGTGTACCCTAGATTCAAGACTAAATAATGAACATTTTGTTAAGAGGAAACATGTTAAGATATCACAACGTTTATACTTGATGGTGTATCATAGCCATTAATAACAAAAGGTGATACTTCCACTTCGATCCAGCTCACGAAAGGCCTTGGTTGTGTCACTATCCAGTTATAAGGCTACATTAAGTCATTTGAACATTATGTTATGCTAGACATATTCAAAAAGATTAAGGCACAAGTGTGAATCATGAGGGAATAATCATTGATTTTGCTTGATGATTCTCCTTCCAATGTGTTTGGCTTGAATCTTTCATGTATGAGATTAGTTGATAACTCCCTGTTAAACCAATTTGGTCACAATATGATTATATAATCGAGAATAACTATGATCTCAATCTTCCTTTTTTATTGATCATGAGTGTATTACAACTGATGAGAAAATCCCCAGTTTGATTCGTAAAATAGGGTTTTGACTTTAGGTGCAGTACAAGATTTTGGAATGAGGAAAAGTTTCCAAAATGTGACCCATAGGGTCTCATTTATAGAAGATTCAGGGACCCTTTGTAGCGATCGTATGGGAGGCTTCACTTCCATATCCATCTATGGGTATCGGCCGACGTCTTTGGTTTCGGTGCCGGCCTTCATGCTTGCCTGATGTACTTCTGTTGGAGAATGGAGTTTTGATGACAACAACCTTATTTCAATTATCATTGATTATAAAATATATACTAACATCTTTATCTAGAATATATATATATACACACACATACACACATATGCAGGATTTGTATACAGGAATTAATACTAACGATTGTGCAGTTTAAGAGCTTTAGAGATTCATAATTCAGAATAGATTCAAGACTCATGAGTAATCAAGATTTCAAGAGTTCAAGATTAATATAATTATAGAGTCTAGATTTTGTAAGACTCTAAATAACACCCCAGGTTCAAATCCAAATTCAAATTTTGATTTTTCAATTCTTTTCTCAATCCCTTTAATTTTTTTTTTTAAAAACTGCCTGATGAAATCGAAGGCAGCTAGGTTACTCGCCTGTCCACCACAGCGGCTCCCCTTTTGACTAGCCCAGAGGCTTGTTGTCCCCAACCGAGTTATAGGTTTTATGGGAACCCACCTCCGCGCCTTGAATGGGAGTAGGGCAGACAGGTATCGAACCTGCGACCTCGTTAACAGGAAGCAGGTAACATACCGTTGCGCCACTACTTATTTTTCTATCTCTCTATTTTGTTTTTCTATTTTGTTTTCAATCCTCTCTATTTGTTTTTATACTTGTTTCTATTTTTATTCTTCTTTGTTTTTCAAACTTAAGTTTTCATATATACTTTATTTATATTTTATATAGTTTAAAACCTTATAATTTTATAATTATATTAATAAAGTTTAAAAATACGTTTTCATATGTTTTTCTATCATATAATACTGATTTACGACATTAGAATTTTATTTAAGAATTTCCAGAATTAATTTTATATCAAAACTCTTGAAAAATGCTTTGAAAATGAAATTTATACATGAGTTTGTAAATATAGTAAAATATGTATGTCGACATATAACAGTTAGTTTTCTAATTTTAAAGGGAAGTGTCTTTTCACTATTTGAAACGCTTCAGAACCGTTGCAACCCTTCATTCTCTATAAAAAGAGGTTAAAACCGAATTTTCTAACATCTCTTCTTCTCAATCTTCATCTCCTTTCATCCTATTATTATTCTTAATCATTTTTATGGTTTTTACACTTATACTCTACCGAATTCACTTCTAATTTGATAAAACTTCTTCTCTCTACACTCTCTACTCTCTACTCTCTAAATTAAGTGCTATTGAAGAGTTATAGGGCTGTTTTGTAATTGCTTGGGTTGAAAGACCCTGTTTGTAAGTCAAAGTTAAACGGTTTATCCTTGTAGCCGTGAAATCAAGGAATAGGAGTCGGTGTGCCCTTGTTGAGCCGTGAAATCAAGGGGTAGGAGTCGGTGTCTCCTTGTTGAGCCGTGAAATTAAAGAGGTTGTATTTGGCTATTTGAAAATAGTAATAAAACTCTGCATACTCTAGCGTTGTGCGGGACTGGACGTAGGAGTGATCCGAACTAGTATAAAATCCGGTGTGTTCTTTCCTTTTCTGCACTTTTGTCTTTGTTTATTTATCATCTGTGTTTGAATTTGTGAATGTGATTGTGTTTGTGTTGTTTGATTCATCCCATAGTTCTCTCTAGTTTTTAGTTTTGTTTAAATTCTTACAAACACTATTCATCCCCCTCTAGTGTTTGCTTTGCCTGAACGATCCATTCCGCAGTTCCTAACAATTAGTATCAAAGCAAGGTCTTTCAAAAAGTTCATAATCCAATTTTTGAAAATATGGTAAAATGGCAACTAACACTAGTAGCAATAATAGTTCTTTTGTAGAGGGTCAATCCACTGTTAGACCACCACTTTATAACGGTATTAATTATTCATATTGGGCATGTAGAATGAAAATCTATTTATAGTCTGTAGGATTAGACACATTGAATAGTACACAAAATGAATATGTTGAACCCACAACTGCATTTGCACAATGGACAAATGAACAAAAGGCTGCAGTATAAAGCAATTCTAAAGCCACGAATATGTTATTTTGTTCATTAGATAGAAATGAGTTTAATAGAATATCAGTATGTAAAACTGCTTATGAAATCTGGAGAACTTTACAAGTTACTCATGAAGGAACTAATAAAGTTAAATAGACTAAGATAGGCATGCTAGTCAATAAATTTGAATTATTTAAAATGAATGAGAATGAGTCTATTTCCGATATGTATTGCAGATTTCAAGAGATAGTGCATTCACTAACAACACTTGGAAAAATTTATTCTGAAGCAGATCAAGTCAGAAAAATATTAAATTCATTAACTCAAGAATGGGATCAGAACACTTTGGCTATAAAAGAAGCTAATGATGTCAATTAAATGAAGATTGAAGAGTTAATTGGAAATCAGATGTCATATGAAGTTCAATTACGGAAAAGGAAAGAAAATAGATCAAGTGAAAAGAAGTCTATTGCACTGAAAGCCACAACAAATGATTCTGACTCGAGTAGTGAAGATGATGAAGAAACAACACTTATGACAAATCAGTTCAGAAGATTTCTAAAATATAGAAGGAAGAGTTATAATAAAGCAAATTCAAATTTAAATGATGCACGATGCTTTAACTGCGACAAACCAGGGAATCTAAAGAAGATGTGTCCATATCCAGACAAATCTACTCAACAACCAGACAACTCAAATTCATCAAGGAAAAGAAAGAAAGAAAGCATATGCAGCAACGTTAGATGATTCAGATTCGTCATCAAGTGATGAAGAACCAGAAACCGGAAACACAAATATATGCTTTACAGCAATTCAGAGTTTTGAAGATCATGAAGAAAAGGATAAAAAACCGGGTACGCATTAATTATATTTTAATTTTATTTGGTTGAATGGTTGCTTTGTTTGTTTGCTTTGGTTTGAATTTAAAATTTAATAAACTACTTGAAATTTGAAATTCAAAATTGAAATTTGAATTTTGAAATTCAAAATAATAATATAATACTATATAACCAATAAATTAACAAAATAAAATTGTTTGTATGATCATTAGGATTAGAAGTATTTCAGGAAATCGTTAAACCTGAAATATAAATCGATAATTTAATTCAAAGCTTGAAAATCCAAAATTCCTTTTGAAATAAGCACTGTATGTCGACATACAGAAATATAAATGTCGACATATAGAAATATACATGTCGACATATACAACAGTTTTGAAATTTAAAATTTTGAATTTCAAAAGTTTAAACTTTCAAACTTCCCTCCAATCTTTTCGCCAACTCCCAAGGTCTGAAAAGGTGTCCTTTCAATCTGAAAAGTTGTGCCTATTCAATTCATACGTATTCAATTCATATCTATTCATTTTCTATATATATCCATCTTTTCAACCTCTCATTCACAATTCAAAACAACTTTCTTCATATCTATCCTCCTTAAAACTATCATATCACTGGCTTCCTTAAGTTCATCTCAGAAATTGAAGATAACCAAAACCATAAAAGGTTATCTTTACAATGACAAAGAGGCCATTAAAACCAATGGTGACTATTTAGAAAATGCTAAAGTTAACACGGGTGCTTTCGTCGTCTTTAACGACTTTCCATCTTATGATCTCCTCTCTCTTCCAACACAACAAAATTTTAAGTCTAATTGACTCTCGTGACAACTACAAAGTATGTTATCCTAAACTCGTGAAGATGTTCTACGCAAATCTCAACCGCGGATTTATCAAGGCAATGAAAATCAAATTTGGAGTAGTGTCAAGGGTACTCAAATTGTTCTCGACGCCGATCTTTTAGGAGAAATTCTAAATTGTAGAAGCGAGGGCACAAATTTCTCAACTTTTGCTATCGATGAAATCGATTTGGAAACCTATCACGATATCTTCCAAAATGATACTCCAATGGACTTCAAAAATCGCATCTTTCGTCCAAAAACAAGAATCTTTAACCTCCTTCTTCAATACACCATCACTCCCCATTCCAGAAATTACAACAATCCAACTCAAATTCCAAAAGGCTCTCTTTGCCATTATGGGTAATTACCTTATCAATTGGGCCGATATAATTCTAAATGAATTTAATGCCATAGATGTATCTTCAAGAGAAAACACTATCTACTATGGTGTTTATCTCACTCTCATTTTCAAATACTTTGGAGTTGACTTCACGGAGAAGAATTTGTCTCTAGGAAAGTGTTTGACGCATCAAATATTCATCTCATGCAAATTCCTATCGCTTTCAAACCTTATAAGACATATGAAGCCAAACAAGCTCGATTGCAACAAGAGCAAGACCCAATGGAAGTCGAAGAAGAAGAGACTTCTATGGAAAGCATCGAGTATCCAACCTCAAAACGTAACCTCAAAGACACTATTATTCAAAATCAAGCGAAAATCATCAAAAATCAAAAGAAGCTTAACAAGAAGTTTAACAAAAAGCTTTCCAAAATGACCAAATTCACGGTCAAGACAGGAAGAAAGCTTGGAATTTCATCTTAATCATCATCATCCGAAAACTAGGCCATCTAGTTTAATTTATCTTTATATATTCCTTATATTTGCTTTCGAATCTCGTATTTAAGTGTGTCTTGTTTAGTTGGATGTATTTGCTTTCTATTAAGTAATGAATGGAATTTTATTTCTGTTTAAATCATCTTTATGTTTCTGAAAAATCATAAAATATTACAAGAGTTCAAAAGAATTCAAAAATTCAAAATTTTCAAAAAATAAACATACTATAGTATGTCAACATAACAAAACATGTATGTCGACATATAACAGAAAAAATTTCAAACTTTTTCAAATTTTAAAATTAAATAACTACTCATGTCCATTCAAAATCCAACGAATTCCAAACCCTATTTAAGTCCATTTCTTCCAGAAAACTTCATTATTCGATTACTCCTTCTTCCTTAATCATTTCTCATCAAATCTATGGCAAATCCTATTCATAATATAAGTGAAAATCTAGAAGAAACTCTCAATTCGTTCAAAAACATTCTCTCTATCATTCTACGAAATCAACGTCATCTAGAACTGAGTCCAATAAAGATGTTCAAACAACAAGAAAAGCACTTTGATGCAATGAGATGGCTAATCGCTTCTCTTTTCAGAGATGAAGAAAATAATCTCGCAAAGGCTCCTCCAACCAAAGAAGATGAAGATTGGGAGGTAATTTGGAAGGATCCTATCTTTGGAGAAGATGGTGGGGTTGAAGTTCCAAGAGACATTTAGTTGTTTGGTACGATTTGATTGATTTGTTTAATATGGTGTGGTGTGAATTAGATTATATTGTTTGAAACTTGTACATTTTAAGACATATGGTATGACTTAGTTTGGATTGGTTTGCATATATATATATATATATATATATATCAGACAAACATATGTAATAATGATACTTGATTTGGTTTATGTTTAATTATCATATTAAGTATTATTCTCTTTAGTTTAAATAGATTAGGAATGTTTTACTTAGAATTAGTTAATAAATTAAGGAGAAGCATTTTTTAAGGATAGTTACTTATGTTCTATTCAGAGTATTATTCAATTTAGGAGGAGTATTTTTAGGAATATTACTTAGATTCTATAGTTGTTTAACTTAGGGGAGTATCTTTAATAGAATTCTTATAAACTTAGGGGGGTATCAGTTTGATAATGCCAAAGGGGGAGAAATTATAAAATTTAGGCATAGTTTCATAAAATTCTTAAAGACAGGGGGAGTATAAGAGAATCATCATCAAACAGGTATACACAGGTAAGATATTTTATAAACTAAGGTTGTCATCATAAAAAAAAAGGGGAGATTGTTGGAGAATGGAGTTTTGATGACAACAACCTTTTTTCAATTATCATTGATTATAAAGTATATACTAACATCTTTATCTAGAATATATATATATATATATATACATATGAAGGATTTGTATATAGGAATTAATATTGAAGACTGTACAGTTTAAGAGCTTTAGAGATTCAGAATTCAGAACAGATTCAAGACTCATGAGTAATCAAGATTTCAAGAGTTCAAGATTAATATAATTATAGAAACTAGATTTTGTAAGACTCTAAATAGCACTCCAGGTTCAAATCCAAATTCAAATTCAAATTCAAATTTTGATTTTTCAATTCTTTTCTCAATCCCTTTTATTTTATTTTTCTATCTTCTCTATTTTGTTTTTCTATTTTATTTTCCATCCTCTCTATTTTGTTTTTATACTTATTTCTATTTCTATTCTTCTTTGTTTTTCAAACTTAAGTTTTTTTATATACTTTATTTATATTTTATATAGTTTAAAACCTTATAATTTTATAATTATATTTATATAGTTTAAAAATATGTTTTCATATGTTTTTCTATCATATAATACTGATTTACAACATTAGAATTTTACTCAAGAATTTCCAGAATTAATTTTGTATCAAAACTCTTGAAAAATGCTTTGAAAATGAAATTTATACATGAATATGTCGACATAGTAAATTATGTATGTCGACATATAACAGCTAGTTTTCTAATTTTAAAGGGAAGTGTCTTTTCACTATTTGAAACGCTTCAGACCCGTTGCAACCCTTCATTCTCTATAAAAAGAGGTTAAAACCGAATTTTATAACATCTCTTCTTCTCCATTTTCATCACCTTTCATCCTATCATTATTCTTAATCATTTTTATGGTTTTTACACTTATACTCTGCCGAATTCACTTCTGATTTGATAAAACTTCTTCTCTCTACACTCTCTACTCTCTGAATCAAGTGCTATTGAAGAGTTATAGGGTTGTTTTGTAATTGCTTGGTTTGAAAGACCCTGTTTGTAAGTCAAAGAGTAAACGATTTATCCTTGTAGCCATAAAAATCAAGGAATAGGAGTTGGTGTGCGCTTGTTGAGTCGTGAAATTAAGGGATAGGAGTCGGTGTCTCCTTGTTGAGCCGTGAAATCAAGGAGGTTGTATTTGGCTATTTGAAAATAGTAATAAAACTCTGCACAATCCAGCATTGTGCGGGACTGGACGCAGGGGCGATCCGAACAGGTATAAAATCCGGTGTGTTCTTTCCTTTTCTGCACTTTTATCTTTGTTTATTTTGCATCTATGTTTGAATTTGTGTCTGTGATTGTGTTTGTGGTGTTTTATTTATCCCATAGTTCTCTCTGGTTTTTAGTTTTGTTTAAATTCTTACAAACACTATTCACCCCCCTCTAGTGTTTGCTTTGCCTGAACATTCCATTCCGCAATCCCTAGCAACTTTTGTGTCACCTTTGTGCAATGGTATTGACACCAATCTTATTGGTGTTGATAGCGCTTTCCCAACACTTTAACTATTGGCCATGTGCTTTTCTTTTTATGAACTTGGTTTCGGTCTTTCCTCCAAGCTTATATATTTTGGTGCCGACTTAATTGCTTCTTACTCTTTGTGCTTTGTTTGGCCTCCAGTGACCCTGACTCTCGGTATCGTCTTCATGCTTTAACTCTTCTCTCTTAGTATTGGCTTTATGTCTTTGATCTCATTCTTCAGTATTGACACCATGCTAACTGCTCACAGCATGTTGGTGTTGATAACATGCTTCTTTTGTCTTCTTTTCTTGGTATGAGCACCAAACTATTTGATCCCCTATGTTGGTGCCGATAGCATCATTGTTCTGGTGTTGTCTTCTTGGTTTCCTCTATATCTTTGGTCTCAACTTTTTGTTCCAATCTTGTTAATTTGGCATCTGTTTCGTAATTAAGCTTTTGATGTCTGCTCCATTTGTTGGTGTCGGCCCTGCACTCTCTTCTTTACTTTGGTATCGGCCGAACTCTCCCCAAACTTCTATTTTGGTGTTGGCTTTACTAAATGCCCCTTCACCTTGCTTTAGTTTCGGTATTCTTTTGGTAACATTTAGCCCCCTAGTAAAGGGTATTCTTACTTTTCAAATTAGTGGTTCAAACATCTGCTTCTTTCAGCCTATAAATACTCCTCGCAGCTCATTTGAATAACATGTACTCAAGTATCTAAGGACTAGATCATGGAAGCATTAGAATTTTGTACAAATATTACGTTGTTATCCATTTTCTGAATATAGCCATTTGTGACATGTTCTTGTGAATAAACATGTGGCTTGCATATACATTATGTTGCGCACGGTTTTTATCTTAGTGTCGAATATCTTCGTTCGGAATTTCTTCTATGTTGTCCTGCATAAAATACAACAATCAACACTTCTTGCATTAGTTATTTTCTTATATTAGGATGTATACATTGATTTGCTCATATTGTTATAGGCATCATCTGGATTGAAACCAAATAATAGATTAAACTTGCGATAGAATAATATGATCATTCATACTTTATATCTTGCTGAAATAATGAAGAACAACTTTGCATATCATAAGTTTAGAAAACCTCCCTATGTAAGATGTGAGAAATCATAACCTTCGTTAGAAGGTTTCATAATAGAAGACCCGAGTATTGAAATAAAAATCCTCTTACGAAAATAAAATAGTTGGCCCGAATCCCATATTCCGGCATGATAATAGAAGTCCAGAAATCCTATTCTGGAAATGAGAATAAAAAATCTATAGCTCAGATTCAAGTGTTCGAATAATGAAAATATAAGAACTCATTTTTGAAAGAATTATAAGTTCAGAATCTTTATCTGGAAATATGGGGATAAGGTCCAAAGCTCTGACTCAAGTTTGTGGAATAAAATTCCGAAAACCTATTTTCCAGGAAATAATAATTGCAGTCTCAAGACACAGATTTGGATATAAAAAATTCATAAATCCCCTTCTGGAGGCATAGATAGAAGTTCCCAAACCCGTATTCAGGCATTTGTAAAAGAAGACCAGACATCCACTCTTAGTAATGCAAAATAGAAGACCCGAAACCCAGATTTAGGTATTTATTATAGAAGAACAGAAATCCACCTTTGGTAACAATAGATAGAAGAATCGAAACCCAGATTCGACTATTAATAATAAAAGACTAGAAACCCACCTCTAGCAAAAATAGAAGTCCCGAAACCCAAATTCGGGTATTAATAATAGAAAAACAGAAATCCACCTCTGGCAATAATAGAAGTCCTGAAATGCAGATTCACGTATTAATAAGTGAAGACCGAAAATCCAACTCTGACAATAATAGAAGTCCTGAAACGCAGATTCAGGTATTAATAATAAAAGACTAGAAATCCATGTAACAACCCGCATTCTACGTATCTAGGATCATAGAATATTTATTTCTTTTTCGTATGAAGTCATATGGTCGTATAACTTTGAGAGACAACTATTGGGGTCATTTCCCATGTTCATGATTTTTGCCAATTTTTAAATGACCATTTTGCCCCTAGCAGATATTGTTTTGGCCATAACTTTTGATTGAAAAGGAATTTTGACCTGAAACCACTTCCATTAGATTCATTTGATGGTTTACCTTTCCGTAGAGTGGTCACATTAGCCAAACTGACTCACCATTTGGGAGATATGGCTAAAACAAGTTTCAGATATTGAAAAACAGCTTAATTGGGCTTAACCGGGTGATTAACAGCTAGGCCCAAAGGGGAATTTCGGGATTAGGGTTATGAGAGGGCTGGAAGGGTTAGGAAAATCATTTCATTTCAGTTTTCTCAGCCGCCACAAACCTTCCTTAAGCTCTAGCAATGACCTCCATCTTCTAAAACACTCCAAAACACCTTTTTGTCATCCCTAATCACATATTAGCCTAATCTACATCAAATCAAGGCGGATTAGCGTAAGGATTGGGATAGAGCTGCTGGATCACATAGGTATTGGATCCAAATCAGAGATTATTTCAGATCTATAGTTTACTTTGTGGCAAAGGTGAGTGATTTGCATTGTTTTTCACTAATTACGGCTAATTATGGTAATTAGCGAAGATTAGCGAAATTATAACTCAGAAAAATCTAGAAAAATTTCTAAAATTCTAAAACATCATTTTGTGACTCTGATATGAATTTGGGTTAATTTCGACTAATTTTGCTAATCCCGGAATTTAGGGGATTAAAGGGTGATAGTGATAATTAGCGAATTTATGCATGATTAAAATCTGGAAAAATATTCTAAAATTCTGAAATATTGTTTTAGACCTCTGTAAGAAAATTTGGTTATGTTTTGCTAATCCTATCATTAATTATGCTTGAACATGCTTAAGGGAAAATATGGGGTTTTGGCTATGTTTGATCCATTTTAACCTATCATATTGATGTTTTGGTGTTTGAGGTCACTTTTACTTGTTACTATGACTGTATGGTATGCTTTTTGATTGATTAGAATAGATAGAATGGTTTAAAACATCGTCGAATGGCGTAAAATGCTCGATGGAAAAGTTGCAGAGAAACAGTGCAGGTTTTCGGATCGGATCGGAGGAATGGGCTCGGATCGGATAGAGGACTTGGCAAGGGATCACCGAACCGAACCGTGGCTTGGCACAAGAGGAAAGTGTGGCAAAAAGGAAGGCCAAAATGGTTGAACTGGGATCGGATCGAGCTAAAGAAGGGGGGATCGGATCGCAGCGGATGGGAATAGGAATGGGGATCGGATCAGACCAGAAGATCAAGCAAGGGACGGAAGGAAGACAGTTGGCGAACCGACCCAATGCGACATGGAGGACCCGAACCGACCCGATGCGACATGGAGGACCCGATGTGACATGGAAGACCCGAACCAAACCGACATACTACTAAGGGACTTGGAGACCCCCGACCCGAACCGAAGCACTTGGAGGATACCGATCCGAACCGACAAAGAAAAAGGACAGAGAACCGAACCGATCCAGTGATGACCAATAACCCGAGACGCAAAGGTAGTCCAAATGGAAGTTAGAGCTCAGGATCCAGATGGGAACCAATGAGTTCACTTCATGATTGGGCTTTGCTGCGGGACGTGTGCAAATGGGTTATCGGTATCCGTAACCTTGGTTCACTATTGACAGATAGATTAGGGGCTTATAGTGATAGCTGTACGGGATTGGATTCCGTCATGGCCCAAAGGATTAGGTGACCAAAGTAAAGGATATCGTATGCTTTACGCACTGAGTGAGGGATGTGAGGATGATTGCTATGCTTGATTGTTTGACATCACTATGACATGCACTTCCCCACCCCCGTATTTCTTACACTGTATGTTAGTGGCACCACAGAGTATTGTACGGTATGTAGTGCTAACTCTTTGGTTGCAGGTCCAGGTTCAGGTATGATTGGATTATACCTATTATTGTTTTGTTTGTTGCTCATCGCTCATACCAGACTTTTTGTCTGACCTAGAGTTTTATGTCTCATTACTCTGGGTGCTCACACGAGCAGACTAGAGACAGGTTAGCTGGGTATGCACGGGTAGCTGATCTGGAGACGAGCAGGAGGCTTCCACGTATGATATATATAGTATTCTCCCTGTGTTGTTGAAGATCACTTCTTGGGCATTAGTCATGCATCTTCTACTTTAGCTTTCTTTTGTTCTAGAGACAGTAAATTTGGAAAGTTATAATAAGCTGTATTTGGATTTCCGCTGCAAATGTTGGTTTAGTTTTCAGCTTACGCACTGTCTCTCCTGTTTTATGTCAGGATTATGTTATTACTATATTTTGTTCCATGCGCTGTGAGACATTCTACAGGTTCCTTGATTAGTTCATTCTCTTCTTTCTTTTCTTCTGACGACCGTTCCGTGCTAACTGGACATGTGTACATCGCACTTTTGGAGTAAATGTCGGTTGGTGATATACACGTAAATGTGTATATTTTATCCGCATATTTATCTTATTTTATCTTTTAAATAATTGATATTGTGTATTTATAGCTGTGTTTTCAGATTGTTGACAAGAATCATGGTTTAGAGCATTTGATGAATAAAGCATGAAGAATTTGCTGAAAAACAGTGAAGTTAAAATTACTTAAGCTTGAAGAGTTTAAAGCTTGAAGAACGGTTGCAAATAGAGTTTAGTTGGGTAGATTTGGCTCACTAAAGACTCATATTGCGTTCACATTGGCTCATTTGCAGACCATCTCACTCATGTTGCGTTCACATTAGCTCATTTGCAAGGCCTCTCACTCTACAGCTGCGTTCACACTAGCTTATGTGTTAGTAGGGCTAATTCTTTAGTCCCACATTATGGAATTTGCCAAGTAACCTTTGTCATATCAGCTATAAATACACTTTATCTCATTGATTGTAAAACACACTTAGTTTTATTCTGTAATCCTTTGCTTGGAATAAAACTCTTCTTTCTCTCTTCTATTTAGTTTTTATTTGCATTTTATTTATGTTCATGTCTATTATTTTCTTTTTATTTTCTTTTCTATTAGCCATGTCTAGCCAATCCTCTTTGATTAGGGGGTGATGACGCTAATAGATATGATTCAATATGAATCGCATAGCCAAAAGATTTGAACTTCATGTATGTATATCTAGATATGAACTAAGGGTTAGATCTGAACCTTCATACCCTGTGTCGTTTAAGAGCTGTGCTCCTTCACAGGGTATATTGGAGTTCGATCTAACATTTATCAGATTTAGATTTAATATTTAGGGTTTTAGAAATAAAATAGTGAATCTGTCCTGATAGCCTATGGTTGTAGAGCTGAGCTCCTGCATAGGCTATGCTTGTTATTTACATATTTGTTTCTAAAAACCTATTATCGTTGATTCATGTTTGTGACAGAAACATGTATTAGATCTGGTTAATCTTTTGGCTATTGATGATTATGAATCTGATCTATGTCATTATCCCCTAATTGCTTTCACTTATTGTTAAAACTCTCTTTTATTTAATTTCTGCTATTTTCTTTGTTTTCAACCAATCAAAAGTTAGGGATAACTTGATTGGATTTATTAATAAAATAACTTGGTCCTAAAGTTCGACACCCTCTACAACGATCCTTGTTGTTTAGGAAAGACGAACGAATTTTACAGTTGTTTACAATTGTATAATTTGTTCGCAAACAAATTTTGGCGCCGTTGCCGGGGACCAAAAAATTTTAATTAGAAGATCCTTCGGGTTATAATTTTTTTTTTTATTTTGGAAAAAAAAACACAAAAATATTTTTATTTTGTTTTGTTTCTTTTGTTTTCGAGTATAGATTAAGAAAAAATCTTGCTAGTTGATTTTGTATTTGATTTGTGATACCATAATCTTAACAAATAAGAGAAAAATATATTCTTGCCAGATTTTGTTTCAATTTCTTTCCATCTGTATTTTTTTCCCTCTTCAATACAATTCTCTCTCTTTTCATTTTTACAAATTTCTGAAATAAAAAAAAATCTTTTTCTCTGATTTTCTTTCTTTCTTTACTACCAATCTCTTCTACAAAACCTTCAGACCAGAATCTAGTTCCTCCAGCATCGTGAACTACAAACTTGCCACCCATTCACAAACCAACGCAACAGTCCACTGCCTCCTCAATCACCAATGCATCTCCAAACTGTCCTGCCTTACATACTTCACTTTCCATTCATCAACGCACCCTCAACCATCCATCAGTCCTTCACCCTCCAAACTTCAGCATAACTCCCACCTCATCCAAAACTACACACACTTGCCTTCTACATCACCGAGTTCACAACAAAACACCATAACTTCTTCACCTCCAAGACAAAAGAGCACCTGAAACAACTGCACCTGAACCAAACATCTCCATCCATCTCCTCTGTTTGCCAAAAAACATCGACATTCAGTCAATCCAATACCATCCTCCAGACCACATCTCCAACACCAAGTTCTTCCCTCCTATCAACACCAAAACAATTTTCCCACAAAACTACCACAAAGCCCAGGACCTCATCACGTCCAAAAGATACTTTCCAAACCGCTACCCACCTTTCAAACAGTCCACCACTTCCTTTTAGCGCACAAAACCACACTGCAACAACTGCTCTGACCATACCAGGCACCGTGAAACCCACAAGCACAAAACGCCCCTTTGATCAACTGAAATCAAAATCCCAGAAGCTTCGAACCAGACCAGCCCCTCGCCGTGAACCCAAGATCCGCCGATCCGAACAGTCAACCAATCGCACTAGTCATCATCTCCTATCCCCAACTCCAGCACGCGTCACACCATATTAGCACCATCATCCACCAACGAACTCCGTTCACTGTTCAACATCACTTCTCCCCAGTCCACAAAACGTGCTGATCACCACACCACTTTCAATCCAACAAAACCAGCCTCTCTTCATCTCCCATCTGCAACATCACTAAGCCTTCAACCATCCTTCATCCAATCACAGTCCCTCACAAAGCTCCTTCATCCAACCACAGTCCCTGACAAATCACACTGTCCTGAATAACCCTCCTTCCTGTTCAACCTCATCCAGACTTCATCCATCTGACCACAAGCCAAACTGCAGTAGTCCTTTCCTTTCAATATTCACTTCCATTTTCAAACCGTATCACAGATTCACAATCACCAGAATTCAAACCACAAGTACTTCGTTGTCCTTCAGTTTCCTCCACAGTTCATCCTAGTCCCTCACGCACAAATCTTAGTACACAACAAAATCTCAGTACTGCGAATTCATCAACACAATACAGTTTCTTCTCGACGATCACCTCCATCAAAGCACACACAAACCATCGCAATTCCCCAATCCGCCTCCAATACCTGAACTCGAATTCAACCAACACCGAACCCAATTCGTAGCCCTCATCGAACAAGATCCAATTTGCAATCGCTATCAACCTGAAATCCTATTCAACTCACTCTTCAATCCGAGAACAAGATTTTTTTTTCTTTCTGAATCGAATTTTGGAGTTTTGACTTGTCACAAGAAAAAAAAATGGTGAGTACGCGTTTTGTAAATGAGTCGGCTGTGATATTCTTATTTTAGGGTTTGGTAGTGGTATTTAATGGGCCGTATGTGTAGGCTTTTGGCCTAGTGGGCTTTTGCATTTGGTTTCATTTCTTTTTCTATTTTAGTTTAGTTTTATCTATTTTATTGTGTGAGTTTTCTCTATAAAAAGAAAGAAAGAAAAAAGGGGGTTGGAAAAGTTTATACTTGCAAGAATAATTGTTGCCTTGTTTTCATTTGAATTCTCTGAGAAACAAAGCAAAAAGGAGGAGGTACAAATATTAAATTGCCGATCGATTTTGTTTATTTTCCCCTTTATATGGAATTGGGGAAATCAACTTGACTAGTCGGCATTCTTTTTGAAAAAAAAAGAGAGAGAATCTTTCAAAAAAAAAGGAGAAATTTTTCGAAAACAGGTACAGCGGTAATTTGAAAAAGGTCATAATTTTTTTTTTCGGGCTCCTAGCCCAAACCCGTGCCGAAGCGCAGTCAAATAATTAATAGAAGGCGACAACAACAAAAAGCAGCGGACTATTCGGTGTTCGAGCGGTTGCACACCAAGTGGGGTGTGAACACGCTAGCGCTTCTCAACTGCACTGGACGGACTGCCGATCAAGGTGAGTATTTTCTAACTCTACAGGGACCGCTGCTGCAAATAAAAAATATATATAGACATTGCTTGTAAAAAAAATTGTTTTTTTATTTATCTCTGCAAATGACTGTTCTGAGACTGTTCATTCTGTGACTGATTAAAAAAAAAATTGCATTCATCTTAGTTTTGTTTTTATTTTCTAGGGACTTCATTATATTTTGACAAATTGGTTTAGTTCTAACGGATTATTTCTCGGTGTCTAGACTACGGCAGAGTAATAACCGTTTATAAATATTACGGTGATTCGTAAATATTATATCGGTTGTTCCTTTGAAGGTACTTAAACCTTCGGCTGCATTGCTAGGGTGATTCCTGGTGCACCGATAACTCCTGTCCGTTAACTGGCTGAGAAATCTTTTGTTGAAATAAATCAAACCGTCATTATATAATTCTAGAAATTGTAAATTGCATTAGGTTCATTTAAAAAAAAAAATCTGTTGTGTCTAATTCTTTTTCTCTAAAAAAAATATAACAAAAAAAAAGAATTTCAAAATAATTCTCGTATTGTAAAAAAAAAAAAATCGCTTCTCAAATTTGTTTTTTCTCGTCTTCCCTTATTCTTCTCGCTAGTGCATGCGTCATTGGACTCGTGATCCTTCAGATAATCATTTAGTTCGAACAAACATTCCTTTAACCATGGCCGAAGAAAATCCCCCTCGATCTCTTATGGATAGATACTTCCCCGATCGGGTTTCTATTCCTTCGTGCATCATATTGCCCGCCCCAACGGGTAACCACTTTGAAATTCATTCGAATCACATAAATACTCTTCCAAAGTTCGGCAATTTAGAATGTGATGATCCATATATTTTCTTGACCAAATTTGAACAAGTTTGTGCAACCATGAAATTTCAACAATTAAGTGACGATGGAATCAAACTTAGGTTAATTCCATTTGCACTTACCGATTATGCTGAGAAATGGTTGTATAGCTTGCCTTCAAATACGATTGGAACTTGGGGTGAATTTGTAAACATTTTTCTAAAGAAATTTTACCCTTTGGAAAAAACATCCAAAATTCGAAATGAAATCGTCAATTTTCGTCAATTTGGGGGTGAATCCTTCGCAAAATATTTTGAAAGATTTAAAGAGCTTCTAGTCAAATGTCCACATCACAATTTCGAAAAATGGACTCTTTGTCAAATTTTATATGATGGACTTGAAAATAACTCTCGAACCATGCTCGAATCAATGTGCCAAGGAAATTTTCTAGCCCAAGATCACAATGCCGCTTGGCAATTTCTCGAAAAATTGGTCGAAAAATCAGCTCAATGGGAAAGATCTAACGAGAAATCGATTTATTCCCGATCTAACGCTCATTCGGTAGGATCATCAGTAGCCTTAGAAGCAAAAATAGACGCGATGATATCCAAATTCGATAATGTCCTTTCATCATCGCAAATAAATCAAGCTCAAGCGTCTCAGACATCATGTTACAAATGTAACGATCCTAACCACATATCTGATCAATGCCCACATTCATTGGAACAACTCAACGCATTTAACAAAGCTAGGAATGACCCATTCTCCCCAACGTACAATCCAAGTTGGAGAAACCATCCTAACTTCTCTTGGACCCAAAACAATGCAAATTAGAGTGCGGTTCGACCTCCTTTTCAATCATTTTCGAATAATCCTTCGAAACCTCCCTTTCAACAAACTCAATTCCAACATCCTGTGCCACCTTCTCAAAACCAAGCGCAACAATCTTTTGTTCCCCAAGACGATAAACGATTGACATCACTGGAGAAAACTCTCGAAGAACTGACTAAAGCAACAACTCAAAATCTCCAATCAAATACCAATCTTCAAAATTTATTGACTTCGCACATGCAAAACACAAGTCAATCGATCGCTAAACTTGAAATGCAAATGAGTCAGTTAGCCACTTCTGTAAGCGAACGGGAAAGAGGCACTTTCCCAAGTCAACCCATTCCAAACCCTAACCGTCAAAATCCTAACTCTAACCAAATTCACATCATTCAAGGTTCAAATGTTAGTCACTTGAATGCGGTCACGACTCTTAGATCTGGCAAAAAGATTGACAACCATGTGGTCGACCCAAGCAATTTACCGGACAATCTTCCAACTCCGACAGAAAATTCGACCAACTCTGATCAAAACATCGAGCCAATTTCTGATAAGGACCATCCTCAAACTCAAGTAGCCCAACCTACTGAGCTGTCTGCTCCATTTCCTCATAGACTCCGACCTAGGAAAAAGACGGACCAGCTAGAAAAAATCCTTGAAATATTTAAGCAAGTTAAAGTGAACATTCCTCTTTTAGATATTATACAACAAGTTCCACAATACGCAAAATTTCTAAAAGATATGTGCACTCAAAAACGTCATACACATGTACCTAAGAAAGTGTTTCTAGCGGCAACTCTAAGCGAAGTCTTGTCCCAATCGATGCCAGTGAAATACAAAGATCCTGGCTGCCCCACAATATCATGTACTATTGGGGACAAGAAAATCGATAGATGCCTGCTAGACTTAGGTGCTAGTGTTAACTTGCTTCCATATTCCGTCTGTCGCCAATTAGGGATAGGAGAACTGAAACCCACCAAGGTTACCCTTCAGCTTGCTGACCGTTCAATTAAGAAACCTGTGGGCGAAATCGAGGATGTGTTGATCAAAATTGGCGAATTCATCTTTCCAGTTGATTTCATTGTCTTAGAAACTCAACAGGTTAGCAATCCTGCAAACCAGATCCCTTTGATTCTAGGACGACCCTTCTTAGCAACCTCTAATGCTCTCATCAACTGCAGAAATGGGTCTATGAAACTTTCTTTTGGTAACATGATTGTCAAGCTAAACATCTTCAGAACTGAAAACTCTTCTAACTCTTATGTGGACCAGTTTTCTGAAATCCATGCTGTCCACGATAATGAATCTGAGCTCGACCATCTGAATAACGAAATTGAATCAAATTACGAAACTTTGTTTCAAGATACTCCCGAAAATGTCTCTGATTTGATTCCTGTCGAGCCTCTCACAAATGAGTCTATCCCTTAACCAATTTCTTCGGTTGAGTCACCCCCAAAATCTGACCTCAAAGTGCTGCCCAGTCATCTTAAGTACGCTTACTTAGGAGACAATGAAACTTTTCCTGTCATTATCGCTTCTGACCTTACTTTGGAGCAGGAACATTTGCTCCTTCCCATCCTTAAGAAAAATAAGGAAGCAATTGGTTGGTCCATGGCTGATATTAAGGGGATTAGTCCTTCGATTTTCCAACATCGAATCCACCTTATAAATGATGCCAAACCCACTCGTGATCCCCAACGTCGACTAAACCCCATCATGGAAGAAGCAGTTCGGGCTGAAATCCTTAAATGCCTTGACAATGGAATCAACTACCCGATTTCTGATAGTCAATGGGTTAGTCCGATTCATGTTGTACCTAAGAAATCAGGGATTACCGTGGTTCAAAATGAAGCTAACGAGCTTATCCCAACCCGCACCCAGACTGGTTGGCGTGTTTGCATTGACTATAGGAAACTTAACACTGTAACACGAAAGGATCATTTCCCTCTGCCATTTATCGATCAAATGTTAGAACGACTAGCCGGTCACGAGTACTATTGTTTCCTTGACGGGTACTCGGGATATAATCAAATCCCTATCGCTCCTGAGGACCAAGAGAAAACCACTTTCACGTGTCCATTTGGTACATTTGCGTACCGACGTATGCCCTTTGGTCTCTGTAATGCACCTGCAACCTTTCAGAGGTGCATGATTAGCATTTTTTCTGATATGATCGAGCGATTTTTGGAAGTGTTCATGGATGATTTTTCCATATTTGGTGATTGGTACTCTGAGTGTTTACATCATCTTGATCTTGTTCTTAACCGCTGTAAAGATAAACACTTAACGCTTAATTGGGAAAAGTGTCACTTCATGGTCAAACATGGCATTGTCCTAGGACATGTCATTTCTAATAAAGGAATTGAAGTAGACAAAGCCAAAATTGAGGTTATTTCAAATCTTCCCATTCCCAAATCAATTAAGGACATCCGATCCTTTTTAGGTCATGCTGGTTTTTATCGTCGCTTTATAAAGGATTTTAGCAAAATCACTCGACCCTTGACTAACCTTCTTGGTAAGGATGTTCCTTTCGACTTCAATTCTAATTGCATTTCATCTTTTGAGCGTCTTAAAAATGAACTTGTCTTTGCCCCGATCATCTGCTCTCCTAATTGGAAGCTGCCTTTTGAAATCATGTGTGATGCCTCGAATTTCGCTGTTGGCGCTGTCCTAGGACAACGTATCGATAAGATTCTTCACGTCATTTACTATGCGAGTAAGACTTTGAACGATGCCCAAATCAATTATACGACCACTGAAAAAGAACCTTTGGCAGTTGTTTTTGCTCTAGAAAAATTCAGGCCTTATCTAGTTGGCTCACACATCACGGTTTATACCGATCATTCCTCACTTAGGTATCTTTTCTCTAAAAAGGATGCTAAGGCTCGTCTCATTCGTTGGATCCTTCTACTTCAAGAATTTGACCTTACCATTAAGGATAAAAAAGGATCTGACAACGTTATTGCGGACCACTTGTCTCGTCTTCCAAATGCCCCGTCTTCTTCTCTTCTGATCAACGAGAATTTCCCTGATGAACAGCTGTTTTCTCTATCCACTGATCCTTGGTTTGCTGACATTGTCAACTACTTAGTCACTAAGCAGACCCCTTCTTTTTGGTCTAAGCAGGATAAACACAAATTCTTTTCCCAAGTGAAACATTTTTATTGGGACGACCCCTATCTTTTCAAGTATTGTCCCGATCAAATTATTCGAAGGTGTGTTCCCAACACTGAAACTCACAGTGTCCTCTCTTTCTGTCATGACCAAGCCTATGGTGGTCACTTCGGTCCCAAAAAGACAGCCGAAAAGGTTCTCCAATCGGGTTTCTACTGGCCCAACCTTTTCAAAGACGCGTACGAATTTTGCAAAACTTGTGATCGATGTCAATTTTTGGGGAAAATTTCTAAACAGAATATGATGCCCCTAAACCCCATTCTAGAGGTCGAAATTTTTGATGTGTGGGGTATAGACTTCATGGGACCCTTCCCTAATTCTTTTGGGAACCTTTACATTCTCTTAGCTGTTGATTATGTTTCCAAATGGGTCAAAGTTGTACCATGCAAAACAAACGATAACAAGGTTGTTGTGCGCTTCTTGAAAGACAACATCTTTTCTAGGTTTGGCACACCTCGCACAATAATCAGTGATAATGGTACACACTTCTGTAATCGTTCTTTTGAAGCTCTCATGAGAAAGTATTCGATAACCCACAAGTTATCTACTCCTTACCATCCTCAAACTTGTGGGCAAGTTGAAGTATCGAATAGGCAGATTAAACAAATTCTTGACAAAACTGTGAATCGAAATCGTAAAGATTGGTCTCAAAAGTTGACCGACGCTCTTTGGGCTTACCGCACCGCTTTCAAAACCAACTTGGGTATGTCCCCTTATCGGTTGATTTTTGGTAAGCCATGTCACTTGCCAGTTGAACTAGAACATAGGGCGTTATGGGCAATAAAAACTTTGAATCTTGATTTAGAGTAAGCAGGAGAACATAGGAAGCTTCAACTTAATGAACTTGATGAAATTCGAAATGATGCCTATGAAAATGAACGAATTTACAAGGACAGAACAAAAGTTTTTCATGATAAATCAATTTTACGTAAAACTTTCATGCCAGGTCAAAAAGTTCTGTTGTATGACTCAAAACTGCATCTATTTTCGGGTAAGCTAAAATCTAGATGGACAGGACCTTACACTGTACGGACTGTTTTTCCGTATGGTGCGGTAGAAATTGAGAATCCAACTGATGGATCATCCTTTAAGGTCAATGGTCAACGCCTTAAACCTTACTTGGAACCAATACCCAACCAAGAGGAAGAGCTCATGGTCCTCCATGAGCCACATTACATTCGGTAAGACGCACTAACCCTCTTTTGTACATATGTAAATAGTCTCTTATTTTATTTCCCTTTCACTAAGATATGTCTGATTAACGACTGTGAGGACACAGTCACACTCAAGTGTGGGGGGGAATTTACATTACATCAGCAATCAAATTTTATGAAGTAGGTCATTCATTGAACAAGGATTAACTTAAAATTCATAAATAACACCTTGGTTCTTGTTTGATAAGTTGAATTGTTGGGTGATGAGAATGAACAATATTTATTCATTGAATCGTAATGTGTCCTTTTAAGATGCTAGCTTGAGACTGTGCAGACGTTAGTCGTGTTGTGGAGTAAGCGTGTCAACCTTTGTTATACATGTTAGAACGTGCAAGTAAAAAAATCAAAAAATAAATAAAATAATAATGATTTTGCACTTACATTTGATTGGATTTTCTGAGTTCGTTTTCATGCGTAATATTTTCTTTTCACTCAAAGTTTCAAAATCGTAAGTTCTAAAATCCACTTGGCCCAATTAAGGAGAAATGACTCATTGTAGCGTTCTTCTTCGATACCCCACATTATTCAAACCCAAGTTTTAGTCGAATTACATCCATGTTTCGACAAGTTTTTCTTATATTGGTATACTTAAGAACCTTGTACTGATTTATTTTCAAAGGTTCAGAAACGTCACTTTTTATACCAATATTACACTACCCTCTCCGTACTTGTTTTAAGGTAGGATAACCATATACCACATCTTATTTTATATGGGTTATCTATCTTACGAAACTTAGTTTATCATTCCTTTCAGCTTTTTTGTATAACATCAATCCAGACTTGTGTGTTGAATTAGGGTTATAGAAATAGAGTAACTAGGGCACAAAACTTTCCTTTCATGAAGTATTGGTTTAGTAGAGTAGGAATCAAATGAAATAATGTATGGCATCATTCCATCTCCATTCATCATACAAAAAAAAAAAAAAGAAGAAGAAAGAATGTAACACCCCACCTCCGCCAGGGTGGCTCTTGCAAGCACTCTGACTTTGGAGGGACGTTTGAATCAGGTAAACATGCATAATGATATATCAAGGCAGAACAAGAACATATGTATATATGTAAACAGAGTAAATAAGATAAGTAAAACAGCGGAAGATTTCAAACTATTTCAAAACAAGTCTGATACAACATAATTTCAACTTTCCAAATACACAAGTCTAGATAAAAACAACATCAACTGAAAAACTGAAATACATAAGTACTATCCCCAAAATAAGTGATAACCATAGCTAGCTTCATGTCAAGACCGTACATAAGCTAAAATCCCACAAGCAAGCGATCAGAAATCCAAGCTAAGCTCCAATATTCCCACCCTGAGAACCTGGGGGGGGGGGGAACGGAAGAAAAGAGGCGAAAGGAAAACAGGTCAGTCAAAAAGACTGAGTAAGCCCTACTACAATCAATGTAAACTGATAAAGTTAACTGGCATGAGAAGCAGGGATGAACATAAGGATAACAACATACTAGCATGATGATTAACTAACAAGGTAGATAAAGGTGTCATCGCATAATCAGGATTAAGGTTTTTGCACCACAGGTGTACTAGCAAACTAACATGACTTGAATAAACAAGTATTGATCCCTTGGCCCAAGCTTTGGCCCAATAACATGAAGTGACCCCAATACGAGGTCCAATAACATGAAGTGACCCTAATACGCGGTCCAACCAAACGGTCTAGTCGATCGGCTCCCTATAAGCCTAACTCGTCACGTGTTGGTGTCCATACGGCCCAAACATAATTGTAGTCAGACTGTGCCGGGTCTCCCGTCGGGTGTATCAAGCCCTAGGGTGTCAACCCCTGGACACCATAATCATGCGTGCACAGTCTCGATCTACTGGTACCCGTGCATGTTTTCCCCGGCTTCGGACTGTGTGCACGACCATAGTCCGCCCGGAATTACACCGGCGTACCCTTCTGCCGTCGCTTTTGGCCACTTACCTCCAGTCCAGTAATCTTGCTCCCTCCCTAGCCTAGACCCTAGGGCCTTAATGATACAAACTTGGGATTACTGCTGGAGTGGACCCCCATTGCTAGGATTTTTCTAGTGGGTTAAGTACGGTTTAACCCTCTTGCTAATCATGGATTAACTTGGTTAAGTGTAACGATGAGTTCACGACTTAACCCTGATTAATCTACCAAGCCCAAATTGGTTAAGTATTAAGTGGACCATGACTTAACCCTAATCACGAGGCATTAATTAATTTAATGCGCCTTAACCTCTCACATTAGACCTTGTTGTGGTTACTAGTTAAGCCGGGCGGGTCCGGGTAGCTTTACACCACAACTTGGTCTAACCTCGGGTTCAAGGTACAACATGACCAACTTCTCACATTGGGTCCTATTGTTTGTAGCAACTAGTTAAGCCGGTCGGTTCCGGGTAGGTTTACACTACAAACTCAACCCAACCTCGAGTTGGTCACACTTATCTTTTCTAAGTGTCATGTCCATCATGTTTCCAAAAAATATTACACTTTTCAAGCAATTGGGTAGACCTAACTTAATAGGTAAATTCCCAATGGGTAGACCTAACTTAATAGGTAAATTCCCAATCTTATGTTTTTATGTCTTTTAAGTTTACCCAACCCCAAACGCAATCCCATCGCTTACATATCGCAATAGCGCAAAAAGGATAGAAAGAGGGAACTTGGCATAATCATGACATAAAAGTGTTGAAGCCACAAGTTTAACATGGTGGCATATGAAATGTACATATGTTCATATACTTGCATATTACATTTTTAGGCCTCAAAAGCATGCATAAAACCAAACTTAGCATATTGGTGATACATAGTGATAAATGACATGTAGCAATGGCCATAAGTTCGCATTTAGCCTCGCATGCAAGTTATCATAAGAGATATGATAACTTACATGTTGCCAAAATGCAACCTTTAGCATAAAGCTTAAAGCTTTATGTTCATATACTCAAGATAAGCTTGCATAACATGATAACATGAACAAAATGATCACCCCAAACTTGCATAACATACTTGCATATCATATGACGAACTTGCATCTCAAACTTGCATAACATAACATGATAAACTTGCATATCATAACATGGCAAACTTGCATAGCATAACATGGTAAACTTGCATAGCATAACATGGCAACCTTGCATAACATAACATGATAAACTTGCATATCATAACATGGCATACTTGCATAACATAACATGATAAACTTGCATATCATAACATGGCATACTTGCATAACTTAACATGATAAACTTGCATATCATAACATATCAAACTTGCATAATGTGACATAGTAAACTTGCATATCATGGCAAACTTGCATATCATACATTTAACTTTAGAGTTTAAGTATGAAAGTAGAATAGGGCTTACAATGCTTAGGAAGTCACAAAAATATGACAAAGCCCTTATGCAATCAATTAAACCCCAAAATGCAAGCTTCAATAGAAAAACCCTTAAGCCAAAATGATCAAAACCCTTGCTTTATGATGCAAATATAGAAACTTGACTTGAATGCAAGCTAATGATGCTCATACAAGCTTGAAAACACTTGTATGCATGGAAAATCTCATAAAAATTTATTTAGGAATTTTATGAAGGGAGTGGAGGCCATGAGAGGAATGATTTTGCCATAGTTTAGTTGTATGAATGAATAATGATGATTTAGGGTTAGGTTAGGGCCTTATTTATAGAGATTAGGACTAGTTTCAACCTTAGGATTAAACCCTAGTTCCAATCTCAGCCCTCAAAACCGAATCTGGCCCCCAAACTCAACACAAACCCAAAATGGTGCACCAGGCAAAACTGCCCGGCTGGACCAAGTCGACAGCCAAGTCGACAGGGCTGTCGACTTGGGTCCAACCAAGTCGACTCCCAAGTTGACAGGGCTGTCGACTTGGGTGCTTTGGCAGGAACTTTCCCGCCTAGCCCAATCTGACCTAATTTTTCAAATTCAAACTTGAATTTGAAATCTGTTTTTACTTTGAGATTTTCTGAAAACTTCGTTGGGCCTTAATCGGGTCATACGGACTCCGATTTTCGAAAACTCGGACTCTATTTCGCGTATTTTTACGAGACGAACGCAATGGCATAGCCCGTTTCCCTTGATTCAGATTTTAGAATTAAATTCTGCCTCGATTTATGTTATAACAGGTTATTGCAAATACGGGTTGTTACATTCTCCCCTCCTTAATGGATTTCGTCCCCGAAATCTTCAAGTTAGGAAGAACGTATCCTACCATCCAATCATCCATCTACTCAAAACATCATCCACGAGCAATCATTGTCCTTACCAGATTCTAAATGTTGTATGAACATATGCAAAGGTGTGTGTATATGTACTTATCTAATGCAAATATCATCAATGCAAATTATGTTAGTGAAATGAATCCATATGTATGCAATTCCTAACATAATGTATAACATCTATATGTGTGCACATAACATACATCCATATGCAACATCCATGTGATAACGCAAAAATTTTCATCCATGAATAAGCATAAACACTCATGCATATGCAATATAAGGAGTGTGTGAGCCGATCTAGTGCCTAACGTGTATAATGCATCCACGAGTAACCACTTGCAACCACTTGCAACCACTTGCAACCATCAAGCATAACATGTTTCAAACACATGTTTCATCCAAAGGGTTTCTACCTAAGGTTCTCATGACAAGATTAACACGATAAACTAGATAATCAAGACAAACATGGATAGCAAAAGATATGCTACAAAGAGATCGGGAGGATAAGCAAGATATACTCCTTTTGGATTACAAGAAATCCCTTCCTAACCCAACCCATATTCTATAAAAGCCCAAGAGGTTTAGTCAACCTAACGGACCCCCTTTAAACCTTGACATGTATTACCAACCGATGAGTCATACCCCCTTATGGAGTTTACAACAGAAATGGGATCGAGAATGGGACCGAGAGGATATATGTAAAAGATAACATGCAAGTGAGTTCCACAGGAAAACAAGGATCAAGGATATGCTCTTAAAAAGAGACATGATGCGCGTATCTAGCCTTCAATCCTCTAAGTCACGTTTCCTTGAGTTTAACTCCTCTGTGCTTTGACCGTCTTTTACTTCATGATTCCTTGGCTTCTTAACTCTTATTTCCAAATATGAGTTGGAACCCATTTCATTGTCGCCTCTCGTCTTCCTCTTTCACTTACTCTTCTATCATTCTTGGCTTAAACATAACTATGACCTCATGGTTTCATGCAAGCTTTCCAAAATTCACCAGTGAACCCTGGATCTCGTTTACTTACTACAAAGTATTCCATGCAGCAGAACTTTTCTTGAAAATACCAATCCACGTTGCCGATTGCTCTTACTAACGTGATTTTCTATAACTCATGGTTGAACGAAATGAACCATCCGCCTGTGAATGATAGGCCGTACTTAGATTCAGTTGCTTGCCCATGACTTCCCGTAGACTATCCCAAAACTGGCTAGTGAAGATTGAGTCATGGTTACTAATTATACTTTAGGGAACCTCGTGCAACCGCTATATTTCTTGAAAGTAAACTGTCGCTAGTTATGATGCAGTCCTTTCGCTCTTTACCGGAGTGAAATGAGCACTCTTCGTGAGTCTACCTACTATGACCCACATGCTCGTATTCCCTTTCCTTGATCTTGGCAGTCCATCCACGAAATCCTTCGTGACGCTTTACTACTTCCATTGGGGGAACCTCCAATGGATGTAATAGCCCACCGGGCTTCTATGACTCGGCCTTTAACCTGTTGGCACAACATGCACCTTGGGACAATCTCGGCCACCTCCTCGGGTGATGTGCATCATCAAGAACCTTCTTTCTCTCATCGCGTCTTAGCCATCCCTTGTTATCTATAGCGAGGTGTCTTAACATCTCGCCTCGAATCAACTTGTCCATGATCTCGACTTAACTGCGGGTCTTCTTTCTGTGAAGTCCCTACTTGATCCAGAAGGGTAGGTCTAAACTCAAGGGACGCTAACTGACTAATTAAACTGAGAGAACTTCTTACTTCAATTGTCCTCGTCGGTGCTTTTCGGTCTTGAACCGCGACCACTTTAGCGGGATCCACCGCTAAGCCTTGCGTAGTAACTATGTGCCCAAGAAATCTAACTTCTTTTCTCCAAAATGACATTTGGAGGACTTGGCTTTCAACTGATGCGCTCTAAGCCTATCCATCACCTCCTTGAGACGTCTAGGATGTTCTTCCTCGTTCTTTAAGAAAGTCAGAGTATCGTCTACAAAGACTACCACAAACTTGTTCAGGAACTCCCTAGACACCCTACTCATCAAGTCCACGAAGTAGGCGGGTGCATTAGTCAAACTGAATGGCATGACCAGCCATTCTAAGAATCCATCTGGAGTTCTGAACGCAGTTTTGCCTATACTATCTTCAGCTACCCTGAGCTGATGGAATCTAATAGCAAGATCAAGCTGAGAGAAAACAGAAGCACCGATAAGCTGGTCAAAGAGATCATCAATTCTCGGTAATGGTTGTCTATTCTTCTTGTTCTACTCACGATAATCAACACAAAGTCGAAGAGAACCATCTGCCTTGGTAGTAAATACCACAGGCGCTCCCCATTCAGATATACTTCGTCTAATGAAGTTCTTCTCAAGCAACTCCTTCACTTGCTTACTTAGCTCCCGCCTTTCACGCGGAGCCATGTGCCGAACGGGCAAAGAAACCAGCTTCGCATTATCCACTAGATAAATGTAGAAATCTATCTCTCGTTTAGGGGTAACCCCCCCTTCACTTTACCCAAGATATCAGGATATTCTCGGACCACCCTCACCGATTGCAAACTATCGATAGACGAGTTGAGGGATTCAAGATAACATAACATGACGGGACCCATAGGGTTACAAGAATTTTTTAGGGTATTACCGAGGCGAGTCATGAGCCTCACAACCCTATGCTCAAAAATCAAGGATGGCTCCAAAACTGGACAACCCATCCATGCCCAAAACCAACCCATACCCCATGAAACCGAGAATATAAGCATCACACGAGAACTCTACACTAAGATAGAGATTTTCAAATCCACGTAGATAGTAGACAAATGGGCGGAACCCCCAATTGGATTTGAAACACACACGGGATCATTAACTAGACTAGTACTTAGGTGCAAACTATCAACAAGATCAGTTGAGATAAAGCTATGCGATGCACCTGAATCAAACAAGGTACGAACTGGAAAATCAGAAATATGTACAAGGCTCTCAACAGAAATACTACCTCGATCGGGAACTGGAGCGGTATTGAGAGCATGAACTTGCCCTCCTGAAGCTCCAGCACGCTGAGTCTGACCCTGCCCTTACTTCTTCGGGCAATCTTTGCTGAAATGTCCAAACTTTCCCCGAAAGTCATCCCAAGTCTCAATTGGCCTAGTAACGGTGGTGACCACCCACCAACGTGCAGCTTCTTCCTTTAGCAACCATACTGCTAATAAAACCTTCCTACGGTCATCTATATCCAAGAAGGCAAAAATATCTTCGGTTTCCTTCAACCAATTCCTTGCCTCTTCATAAGTCTCGGTTCCAAAGAAATTCTTGCAACCCATCGCCTTAAAGTCTTTGCAAATCTCTGCGAAGTCAGCTTGAGGATGCTGAGGGGGAGGAGGAAGAGGAACCTCAGCGACATGAGGAGGAGGAACATTAACTATCGGAGGAGGAGGAGGAACATCTGCGGGGCCGGCTTCGGTCGCCCTAGCCTCCAAAAGTCTCCTATACCAAACAGGTACGTGTACTCCCTCCGGAATGGCAAAGTTATTGGCCATACTGAAAACGAAGAAAAAGATAGATTCAGGATGGAGAAAAACGAAGGAATTTTGCTAATGGCTTTTTGGGGAATAGCCTTTAAAATAAACTAGACTTTTCTTTGGAAAATACTTTATACTTGGTTTTTGAAAATAGTTTTCCAAAAGTTTACTAAAAACCTTTTTGTTCCTTCTCGTAAACCATATGCTCTGATACCAAATGTAACACCCCACCTCCGCCAGGGTGGCTCTTGCAAGCACTCTGACTTTGGAGGGACGTTTGAATCAGGTAAACATGCATAATGATATATCAAGGCAGAACAAGAACATATGTATATATGTAAACAGAGTAAATAAGATAAGTAAAACAGCGGAAGATTTCAAACTATTTCAAAACAAGTCTGATACAACATAATTTCAACTTTCCAAATACACAAGTCTAGATAAAAACAATATCAACTGAAAAACTGAAATACATAAGTACTATCCCCAAAATAAGTGATAACCATAGCTAGCTTCATGTCAAGACCGTACATAAGCTAAAATCCCACAAGCAAGCGATCAGAAATCCAAGCTAAGCTCCAATATTCCCACCCTGAGAACCTGGGGGGGGGGGGAAACGGAAGAAAAGAGGCGAAAGGAAAACAGGTCAGTCAAAAAGACTGAGTAAGCCCTACTACAATCAATGTAAACTGATAAAGTTAACTGGCATGAGAAGCAGGGATGAACATAAGGATAACAACATACTAGCATGATGATTAACTAACAAGGTAGATAAAGGTGTCATCGCATAATCAGGATTAAGGTTTTTGCACCACAGGTGTAATAGCAAACTAACATGACTTGAATAAACAAGTATTGATCCCTTGGCCCAAGCTTTGGCCCAATAACATGAAGTGACCCCAATACGAGGTCCAATAACATGAAGTGACCCTAATACGCGGTCCAACCAAATGGTCTAGTCGATCGGCTCCCTATAAGCCTAACTCGTCACGTGTTGGTGTCCATACGGCCCAAACATAATTGTAGTCAGACTGTGCCGGGTCTCCCGTCGGGTGTATCAAGCCCTAGGGTGTCAACCCCTGGACACCATAATCATGCGTGCACAGTCTCGATCTACTGGTACCCGTGCATGTTTTCCCCGACTTCGGACTGTGTGCACGACCATAGTCCGCCCGGAACTACACCGGCGTACCCTTCTGCCGTCACTTTTGGTCACTTACCTCCAGTCCAGTAATCGTGCTCCCTCCCTAGCCTAGACCCTAGGGCCTTAATGATACAAACTTGGGATTACTGCTGGAGTGGACCCCCATTGCTAGGATTTTTCTAGTGGGTTAAGTACGGTTTAACCCTCTTGCTAATCATGGATTAACTTGGTTAAGTGTAACGATGAGTTCACGACTTAACCCTGATTAATCTACCAAGCCCAAATTGGTTAAGTATTAAGTGGACCATGACTTAACCCTAATCACGAGGCATTAATTAATTTAATGCGCCTTAACCTCTCACATTAGACCTTGTTGTGGTTACTAGTTAAGCCGGGCGGGTCCGGGTAGCTTTACACCACAGCTTGGTCTAACCTCGGGTTCAAGGTACAACATGACCAACTTCTCACATTGGGTCCTATTGTTTGTAGCAACTAGTTAAGCCGGTCGGTTCCGGGTAGGTTTACGCTACAAACTCAACCCAACCTCGAGTTGGTCACACTTATCTTTTCTAAGTGTCATGTCCATCATGTTTCCAAAACATATTACACTTTTCAAGCAATTGGGTAGACCTAATTTAATAGGTAAATTCCCAATGGGTAGACCTAACTTAATAGGTAAATTCCCAATCTTATGTTTTTATGTCTTTTAAGTTTACCCAACCCCAAACGCAATCCCATCGCTTACATATCGCAATAGCGCATAAAGGATAGAAAGAGGGAACTTGGCATAATCATGACATAAAAGTGTTGAAGCCACAAGTTTAACATGGTGGCATATGAAATGTACATATGTTCATATACTTGCATATTACATTTTTAGGCCTCAAAAGCATGCATAAAACCAAACTTAGCATATTGGTGATACATGGTGATAAATGACATGTAGAAATGGCCATAAGTTCACATTTAGCCTCGCATGCAAGTTATCATAAGAGATATGATAACTTACATGTTGCCAAAATGCAACCTTTAGCATAAAGCTTAAAGCTTTATGTTCATATACTCAAGATAAGCTTGCATAACATGATAACATGAACAAAATGATCACCCCAAACTTGCATAACATACTTGCATATCATATGACGAACTTGCATCTCAAACTTGCATAACATAACATGATAAACTTGCATATCATAACATGGCAAACTTGCATAGCATAACATGGTAAACTTGCATATCATAACATGGCAACCTTGCATAACATAACATGATAAACTTGCATATCATAACATGGCATACTTGCATAACATAACATGATAAACTTGCATATCATAACATGACATACTTGCATAACTTAACATGATAAACTTGCATATCATAACATATCAAACTTGCATAATGTGACATAGTAAACTTGCATATCATGGCAAACTTGCATATCATACATTTAACTTTAGAGTTTAAGTATGAAAGTAGAATAGGGCTTACAATGCTTAGGAAGTCACAAAAATATGACAAAGCCCTTATGCAATCAATTAAACCCCAAAATGCAAGCTTCAATAGAAAAACCCTTAAGCCAAAATGATCAAAACCCTTGCTTTATGATGCAAATATAGAAACTTGACTTGAATGCAAGCTAATGATGCTCATACAAGCTTGAAAACACTTGTATGCATGGAAAATCTCATAAAAATTTATTTAGGAATTTTATGAAGAGAGTGGAGGCCATGAGAGGAATGATTTTGCCATAGTTTAGTTGTATGAATGAATAATGATGATTTAGGGTTAGGTTAGGGCCTTATTTATAGAGATTAGGACTAGTTTCGACCTTAGGATTAAACCCTAGTTCCAATCTCAGCCCTCAAAACCGAATCTGGCCCCCAAACTCAACACAAACCCAAAATGGTGCACCAGGCAAAACTGCCCGGCTGGACCAAGTCGACAGCCAAGTCGACAGGGCTGTCGACTTGGGTCCAACCAAGTCGACTCCCAAGTCGACAGGGCTGTCGACTTGGGTGCTTTGGCGGGAACTTTCCCGCCTAGCCCAATCTGACCTAATTTTTCAAATTCAAACTTGAATTTGAAATCTGTTTTTACTTTGAGATTTTCTGAAAACTTCGTTGGGCCTTAATCGGGTCATACGGACTCCGATTTTCAAAAACTCGGACTCTATTTCGCGTATTTTTCCGAGACAAACGCAATGGCAAAGCCCGTTTCCCTTGATTCAGATTTTAGAATTAAATTCTGCCTCGATTTATGTTATAACAGGTTATTGCAAATACGGGTTGTTACAAAGAAAGAAAAAAAAGAGAAAAAGAGAAAAAATGAAATAAAGAGAGAGTCTCTCTGAATAAAATAGTCTTCATCATTCTTGACTATGAAGCATCCATTTCCATTCCATCCACATCCATTATACTGTACTTGGAAGTGAGGATTGTAGTAGAAGAGATGAAAGGAAACAAAAATGTTCATATGTGCTTTAGTATTACTTTATCTTTTGTAGCCTGAAGTTCAACTAATACACTTGCCCTCTTATCTAGAATATTTTTAGAACTTACAAAATTTTCCTTCATCTATGCATAACTCATATCCAATACATTACAGTTACATTGGTGCAAAATTATTCAAAAAAAAATAAAAATAAAAAATAAAGAAATGATTGGGTGCACATTGTCGATGTGTAGAACTTTGGTTGACACCACGCTCGTTATCAAGGAATTACGATTCAGCTTGAAAATTTGTATTCATTTTTGCACTAATTATGGGATGGACAATTTGGGGCTAAACCGTTATTATTGAAGTTAGGTGAAATCCTTGGAATATGAAAGACCTTAAATATATTGTTTGATTAATCCGCATACATAAGACGCTTTGGATTTTGTGGGTTGTATCCGCTGAAAACCCTCACGAGACAACACTCGTCCTACTGGGGACACCCAGAGGTTTAACGGCTTGTTGCATACGCTAAATGCAATCGTGTTTCCTACGAAAGTGTGACATATCTTAGTTTAGTTTATTCGAGGACGAATAAAAAGATAAGTGTGGGGGTATTTGATATACACATAAATGTGTATATTTTATCCGCATATTTATCTTATTTTATCTTTTAAATAATTGATATTGTGTATTTATAGCTGTGTTTTCAGATTGTTGACAAGAATCATGGTTTAGAGCATTTGATGAATAAAGCATGAAGAATTTGCTGAAAAACAGTGAAGTTAAAATTACTTAAGCTTGAAGAGTTTAAAGCTTGAAGAACGGTTGCAAATAGAGTTTAGTTGGGTAGATTTGGCTCACTAAAGACTCATATTGCGTTCACATTGGCTCATTTGCAGACCATCTCACTCATGTTGCGTTCACATTAGCTCATTTGCAAGGCCTCTCACTCTACAGCTGCGTTCACACTAGCTTATGTGTTAGTAGGGCTAATTCTTTAGTCCCACATTATGGAATTTTCCAAGTAGCCTTTGTCATATCAGCTATAAATACACTTTATCTCATTGATTGTAAAACACACTTAGTTTTATTCTGTAATCCTTTGCTTGGAATAAAACTCTTCTTTCTCTCTTCTATTTAGTTTTTATTTGCATTTTATTTATGTTCATGTCTATTATTTTCTTTTTATTTTCTTTTCTTTTAGCTATGTCTAGCTAATCCTATTTGATTAGGGGGTGATGACGCTAATAGATATGATTCAATATGAATCGCATAGCCAAAAGATTTGAACTTCATGTATGTATATCTAGATATGAACTAAGGGTTAGATCTGAACCTTCATACCCTTTGTCGTTTAAGAGCTGTGCTCCTTCACAGGGTATATTCGAGTTCGATCTAACACTTATCAGATTTAGATTTAATATTTAGGGTTTTAGAAATAAAATAGTGAATCTGTCCTGATAGCCTATGGTTGTAGAGCTGAGCTCCTGCATAGGCTATGCTTGTCGTTATTTACATATTTGTTTCTAAAAACCTATTATCGTTGATTCATGTTTGTGACAGAAACATGTATTAGATCTGGTTAATCTTTTGGCTATTGATGATTATGAATCTGATCTATGTCATTATCCCCTAATTGCTTTCACTTATTGTTAAAACTCTCTTTTATTTAATTTCTGCTATTTTCTTTGTTTTCAACCAATCAAAAGTTAGGGATAACTTGATTGGATTTATTAATAAAATAATTTGGTCCCAGAGTTCGACACCCTCTACAACGATCCTTGTTGTTTAGGAAAGACGAACGAATTTTACAGTTGTTTACAATTGTATAATTTGTTCGCAAACAGCTGGTGCGGGGCGGGCCGTCACATTTGGTATCAGAGCTCTAGGTTGCGTAGTTAACCTAGGAAAGACACTAGGGAGAGGTAGTACGTATATGAGAGCGTGTATTTGTGATTACTTTGGTTTTCAAAAGCTATCTATATGTATATACTATTAGTAGAATAAAGTTGACGTCGCACTACACCAGCACCAGTATGAGATCGTTAATCGTTTTCTCTTTACAGATTGAACGATGAGTCGAGATACAAGGGGTGCTGGTAGAGGGACCAATAATGGAAATGCTCCTGACATGAGGACGATGTTCACTAACTTCATGAGGGAGATGCTTAGGGATGTTCAAGGGGCAGTTCCCAATCCCGGAAATGGTGGTGGTCCAGTAGTGCAGGCGCCTAGGGTCGATTTCGCCAAGTTGTGTAAGGATTACACTAATCTTGGTGGGAAGCCGTTCCACGGAACGGAGTCGGCCACGGATGTTCAGGACTGGTTGGATAGCTGTGATCGTATCTTCGACGACTTGGGTATCGAGGATGCGATGAAGAAAAGGCTAGCGTCTCGTCAGCTGCAAGGGCGAGCGATGAATTGGTGGAATGCTATTAAGACAGCCACTCCAGAGGATCAGGTTACTTGGGATCAGTTTAAGGCTCGCTTTAGCGACAAGTTTATCCCAGCTGCTCAGAAGTCGGAATTGTTTAGGAAGTTCTTGGAGCTTAAGCAGAGTGGTAGGGCAGTCTAGGAGTATATTGCTGAGTTCGACACATTGTCGAAGTATGGATTATCCCTTATCGATACTCCCGAGAAGAAGAACGAGAAGTTTATAACAGGCTTGGATCAGTACTTGGGGGAAAAGCTTATTAACCACATCGATGAGACGTTTGAATCGATTGTGGGGAAAGCATTGAGGTCAGAGAGTCTTTACCCTAAGCCAAAGACTGAGGTTGCTATTGCATCTGCAGGGGAGCCAAAGCCGCAAGCAGGCGGTGGAGGCAAGAATAATTCCCAGGACAAGAGGAAACAAGACCAAACCATGGATGGTCAGAATAAGAAAAATAAGAAAGATGGCGAGTGCTTTAGTTGTGGCAAGAAGGGCCACTATGCTAGAGATTATCGAGAAAAGCCTGGGGAAAGGAAGTGCTTTAATTGCGGCTAAGCGGGACATCACAAGGATGATTGTCCACAACCTCCTAGGGAGAAGCAGATTGTGAAAGCGTATGCTATCAACGCTGTTCCTTCTTCGTCGAATGCCCCAACTGCGGCGCAGAAGGAAAAAGGTGTCGTTACTCGAGGTATGCTTTCTATTTAAGATGTTTTGATCGGGCTTTGTTTTACAAAACCTGAGTTAGTCGATAGACCTTTAGTAGTGACGAACCCGATTGGTGGTTCGACTAGCCTTAGTATGATTTGTCATAACGTGGTCTTATCGAGTTGTGGATGTATGTTTGTTTGTAACTACTTTGTTTTGGGCTTTACTGGGTTCAGCATTATTTTGGGGAGTCGATCTACTCTAAAGGAATAGGGTGGTATTAGGTACCTACCTAGTGATGGTGACAGTAACTGGAGTCAGGGAAGCCGAGAGGTTATCGTTGTAATAAGTTCTAGTTGTCTCTGGGAGGCAAATGAATGCTCCAGTGCTTAGTTGTTTTGCTAGTATCACTTCACGTGGATTGTCCGAATTCGGAGGAGATGTTCCTTAGGTGCTTGTCTGATATTGGTTTAGGCCTTTGGGGCTTGTGCTTGGGGAATGTCGAGTTCGATTAGGATGGTTCGCGTAAGAGATAAATAGTTGTTGTGATTTTTCATTGGATGATATCTTGGTTTACTCGAGGAGTAATGGGCAGCTGTGACAGGATAAGACTATTCAGTGGTATGGATTGCCCGAGTTAGACTCGATAGGATTATGAGATGTCTCGAGTGGGACTCGAGAAAGATGCAAAGTAATGGATTGTTTAGGACCTTATGTTGATGTTCTTTTTGAAGAAATAGGATGTATTCGTCGATCATGGAAGATGCAACGAAGATTAGGACGATTCAAGTTGGACTTGAACTCGTAAAAGAAAATGGGTATTCGTTGATCTTGGAGATGCAACGAATAGGGAGACGACTCACGTTGGACTAGGGTCTGTAGGTAATGGATACTCAAGACTGGGTCTGAGTATATGGGTAATACATTGACTCGAGTTGGACTCGAGGAGGCTGCAAGGAATTGGATTGGCTCGAGTTGGACTCGAGAGGGCAGTAAGATAATGGATAGACTTGGGTGGGACTCGAGTGTTTCAGGCGGACTAAAAGCAGGGGTATCTGGGGACGCCCGTTACCTTGGATCCGTTGGACGTGATCTAGTTATCCTTGGAGGATAAACGTACGTTGGACGTACGGTAGTCCGTTTGGAGGCAGAGTTTCCATTAGTTATTGATGTTGGTTGGACCAGACATATAGGTATTGATGTATTCATGGCTTTAGCAGGTGATAGATAGGATTTGTTTGATGGATGTTATGGTTGTTGTGTTTGTTCCTATATTTCTTCTCTTGAGTAGACTATCACCTGTAGGATCATATTGAATGGAAATAGATAAGTTCGTTGATCATAGTGATATGACGGGTGTAAGATACTTTACGTTAGACTTGAAGTATGTTGGGCATTGTGGAGCGTTCGTTGTCTTGGAGATTCAACGGATATAGGAGTTTCAGTTGGACTTGGACTCGTAGGTAGAGTACCTAGATTCATTGGATGAGTCTAGTTCACCTTTGGAAGGTGAATGTACGTTGGACGTACAGTACGGATATAGGTAGAGTACCTAGATTCATTGGATGAGTCTAGTTCACCTTTGGAAGGTGAATGTACGTTGGACGTGCAGTATGAATATGGGTAGGGTACCTGGGTTCATTGGATGAATCTAGTTCACCTTTAGAAGGTGAATGTACGTTAGACGTACAGTACAGATGTTGGTGTAGTGCCTAGGGTCATTGGATGGGTCTAGTCTACCTCTAGGAAGTGAATGTACGTTGGACGTGCAATACGAATGTAAGAAGGACTCAAGTTGGACTTGAAAGGACATTTGGAATGTAGTTGAAAATTTGGCATATAGGTTTGGATTACCTAAGAAAATGACACTATAAACGAATGCCATAGTATCGGACTGGGTGCGATAGCTGATGCATTGAGTAAGATACGTGCCAGTTTAGAGGCTATTTTTCTGGAATGGAAGCAACTAGAGTATATCACGGGATATGACTTCAGACCTAAGTGTGAATTGGATTCAGAAACGCTAGTAAGCTTGACGATTAGATCGATCTTGATTAAGTGGATCGATTCCAGTTAGAGGGACGATCCCAACCTATTAGAAGTTACCTCTAGGGTAGAGATGAGAATCGATGGCGAGAGAACGACTGTACTTGGGAAGTAGAGAATGACATAAGAAAGTCGTATCCAAAGCTCTTTGCCTGGTAAGATTTTAGCGGCGATGATTCTTCCCTTGTTAGTAAACCGCATGTTAGGGCAGAATGGTTCTGTTTATTTTGCATGTTTGATTGTTGTATATGGTTGGTAGGCATGCGGGATCCTTGTATGTTTTGGGTTAAGGAATTTCGGGGACGAAATTTCTTAAGGGGGGGAGAATGTAACAACCCGCATTCTACGTATCTAGGATCGTAGAATATTTATTTCTTTTTCGTAATAAGTCGTATGGTCGTGTAACTTTGGGAGACAACTATTGGGGTCATTTCCCATGTTCATGATTTTTGCAAATTTTTAAATGACCATTTTGCCCTTAGTCGATATTGTTTTGGCCATAATTTTTGACTGGAAAGGAATTTTGACTTGAAACCACTTCCGTTAGATTCGTTTGATGGTTTACCTTTTCGAAGAGTGGTCACATTAGCCAAACGGACTCACCATTTGGGAGATATGGCTGAAACAAGTTTCAGATAGTGAAAAACAGCTTAATTGGGCTTAACCGGGTGATTAACAGCTAGGCCCAAAGGGGAATTTCGGGATTAGGGTTATGAGAGGGCTGGAAGGGTTAGGAAAATCATTTCATTTCAGTTTTCTCAGCCGCCACAAACCTTCCTTAAGCTCTAGCAATGGCCTCCATCTTCTAAAACACTCCAAAACACCTTTTTGTCATCCCTAATCACATATTAGCCTAATCTACATCAAATCAAGGCGGATTAGCATAAGGATTGGGATAGAGCTGCTGAAACACATAGGGATTGGATCCAAATCAGAGATTATTCCAGATCTATAGTTTACTTTGTGGCAAAGGTGAGTGATTTGCATTGTTTTTCACTAATTACGGCTAATTATGGTAATTAGCGAAGATTAGCGAAATTATAACTCAGAAAAATCTAGAAAAATTTCTAAAATTCTAAAACATCATTTTGTGACTCTGATATGAATTTGGGTTACTTTCGACTAATTTTTCTAATCCCGGAATTTAGGGGATTAAGGGGTGATTAGTGATAATTAGCGAATTTATGCATGATTAAAATCTGTAAAAATATTCTAAAATTCTTAAATATTGTTTTAGACCTCTGTAAGAAAATTTGGTTAAGTTTTGCTAATCCTATCATTAATTATGCTTGAACATGCTTAAGGGAAAATATGGGGTTTTGGCTATGTTTGATCCATTTTAACCTATCATATTGATGCTTTAGTGTTTGAGGTCAGTTTTACTTGTTGCTATGACTGTATGGTATGCTTTGTGATTTATTATAATAGATAGAATGGTTGAAAACGTCGTCGAATGGCGTAAAATGCTCGCTGGAAAAGTTGCAGAAAAACAGTGCAGGTTTTCGGATCGGATCGGATAGAGGACTTGGCAAGGGATCACCGAACCGAACCAAGGCTTGGCACAAGAGGAAAGTGTGGCAAAAAGAAAGGCCAAAATGGTTGAACTGGGATCGGAACGAGCTAAAGGATGGGGGGATCGGAGCGGATGGGAATAGGAATGGGGATCGGATCGGACCAGAAGATCAAGCAAGGGACGGAAGGAAGACAGTTGGCGAACCAACCCGATGCGACATGGAGGACCCGAACCGACCCGATGCGACATGGAGGACCCGAACCGACCCGATGCGACATGGAGGACCCGAACCGACCCGATGTGACATGGAGGACCCGAACCGAACCGACGTACTACTAAGGGACTTGGACACCCCCGACCCGAACCGAAGCACTTGGAGGATACCGATCCGAACCGACAGAGAAAAAGGACAGAGAACTAAACCGATCCAGTGATGACCAATAACCCGAGATGCAAAGGTAGTCCAAATGGAAGTTAGAGCTCAGGATCCAGATGGGAACCAACGAGTTTACTTCATGATTGGGCTTTGATGCGGGACGTGTGCAAAGGGGTTATCGGTATCCGTAACCTTGGTTCACTATTGACAGATAGATTATGGGCTTATAGTGATAGTTGTACGGGATTGGATTCCGTCATGGCCCAAAGGATTAGGTGACCAAAGTAAAGGATATCGTATGCTTTACGCACTGAGTGAGGGATGTGAGGATGATTGCTATGCTTGATTGTTTGACATCACTATGACATGCACTTCCCCACCCCCGTATTTCTTACACTGTATGTTAGTGGCACCACAGAGTATTGTACGGTATGTAGTGCTAACTCTTTGGTTGCAGGTCCAGGTTCAGGTATGATTGGATTATACCTATTATTGTTTTGTTTGTTGCTCATCGCTCATACCAGACTTTTTGTCTGACCTAGAGTTTTATGTCTCATTACTCTGGGTGCTCACACGAGCAGACTAGAGACAGGTTAGCTGGGTATGCACGGGTAGCTGATCTGGAGACGAGCAGGAGGCTTCCACGTATGATATATATAGTATTCTCCCTGTGTTGTTGAAGATCACTGCTTGGGCATTAGTCATGCATCTTCTACTTTAGCTTTCTTTTGTTTTAGAGACAGTAAATTTGGAAAGTTGTAATAAGCTGTATTTGGATTTCCGCTGCAAATGTTGGTTTAGTTTTCAGCTTACGCACTGTCTCACCTGTTTTATGTCAGGATTATCTTATTACTATATTTTTTCCATGTGCTGTGAGACATTCTATAGGATCCTTGATTAGTTCATTCTCTTCTTTCTTTTCTTCTGACGACCGTTCCGTGCTAACTGGACATGTGTACAGCGCACTTTTGGAGTAAATGTCGATTGGTGCGGGGCGGGCCGTCACTATCCACCTTTGGCAATAATAGAAGTCCCAAAACCCAGATTCGGGTATTAATAATAAAAGACCAGAAATACACTTCTGGCAATAATAGATGTCCCAAAACCCATATTCAGGTATTAATAATAGAAGGCCAGAAATCCACCTTGGGCAATAATAGAAGTCCCGAAACCCAGATTCAGGTATTAATAATTGAGGACAAGAAATCCAACTCTGGCAATAATACAAGTCGTGAAACCCAGATTCGGGTATTAATAATAAAAGACTAGAAATCCACTTCTGGTTAGTCTTGAAACCTAGATTCAAGTATTAATAATAGAAGACCAGAATTCCACATATGACAATATAAAATAGAAGACCCGAAACCTAGATTCAGGTATTTGTAGTTTTAATGCTTATTTCAAGCATATTCTTTAAAGTAGAGGTACTACGTTCTTTAACCACTCCATTTGTGCTTTCGTTCCCTTCTCCGGGATTAGATGCAAGCAGAGGCGAATGCGTGCTTAAAGTGATCCCTTTGAGCTTTCGTTCGCTTCGGCGGGATAAGATGTAAGTAGAGGTGAGTGCGTGCTTAGTATGCTCCCTTTGATCTTTCATTCCCTTCCGTGGGATAAGATGTAAGAAGAGGCGAGTGCGTGCTTAGAGTGCTCCCTTTGAGCTTTTGTTCCCTTCTGCGGGAATAAGACATAAGAAAAAGTAAGGCATGCTCATCTTAGAGCAGAGGCAGGGCGTGCTCATCTTTAGAGCGGAATCAAGGCATGCTTAATGTGCTCTCTTTGAGCTTTCGTTCCCTTCTGTGGGACGAATACATAAGCAGAGGTACTGTGTGCTCATCTCTAGAGAAGAGGCAGAACATGCTTAGTCGAAGCAGAGACAGAGCATGCTTAAATATTTAGGTGCTCTGACCTGGCCATTGTTGAAACAGACAGAGGCTTTCTCTTTTGATGCTTTAACATAGCCTTGTCCGGTTTAGGCACGGTTGAAGGCTTACACACCACCTCCCTTTGAGAGGTGCCTTGCTCTGGCCATCTTGGCGCGGACAAGGTTTCTTTTACCATCGTAGCTAGCTTTACCCATTTCGGTTAGTTCCAAATTTTTAAGGAGTTTCCATGCTCTCGACCATATGGACATTCTTAAGTAGACCTTCTTTTATCCATTTACCATTGAAAAGTATGATCCCATGTGTTCTGAATTACATGTTCTGGGTACTAGATCACTATTTGGTTTGCTGAGTCAATAAGTTCCAGGCCTGAATTCCTAATGATCGATCAAGGGTCCCTCTCAGTTTTGACCAAGGGGTCCGTCCACTGGATTCTTAGTATTTTCCATTACCCTTCGCAAGACTAAGTCTCCCTTTTGGAATGTTTTCGTTCTTACTCTCGAGTTGTAATACTTTGTTATTCTTCTTTGATATTCAGCTGTTATAATAGTAGCTTCATCCCTTAACCCTTGGACTAGGTATAAGGATTCTTTTTTCAACTCTTGATTTGGATCGAATGCATAAGCTATTCTTCTATGTGAAGGAATTTCAATGTTGATTGTAAGCTTAGCCTCACATCTGTATGTTAGAGAATATGGGGTGTGTCTCGTTGTTATTTTAGCGGAAGTTCTATATGCCTAAAGTACTAATGGCAACTCATCTTCCCAATTTCCCTTAGCTTGATTTAGCCGGTTCTTTAAGATTGTCTTTATGGTTTTTTTTTTGCAGCCTCGACGACTCCGTTTTCCCTTGGATGTGCCACATAAGAGAAACTCTTTATGATTCCATTTTTGTTGCAAAACCATGTGAATTCTTTATTTTCAAATTGTGTTCCATTGTCACATATGATTTTATGAGGATTATGAGTCGAGTGACGATGTTTTTTATCATAAATCTTAGCACCTTTTTAGATGTGATGTTCAGGAGTAGTACCGCTTCTATCCATTTTGTGAAGTAGTCGATTGCTACCACAACATATTTAGCTCTTACCTTAGATATAGATAGGAGCCCAATTACATCTATTCCCCGTACATCAAAAGGCCATGGGCTTGAGATTGTGGTTAAGTCACATGGAGGTAATCGATATATTCTAGAATAACTATGACATTTTTCACATTTCTTGATATACTTCATTGCTTGATTAACCATTTGTGGCCGCTAAAAGCCTTATCGCATAACCCTTTTTGCTAACTTGATTCCATTAGAATGGTCTCCACAGAATCCTTCATGTGTCTCCTCTAACAACTTGTGCCCATCCTTAAGTCTTACACATCTCAGGTAGGGGAGCAAATGCCCTTTCTTACAGAGTATCTTGCTCATAATAACAAATGTTAGGGCTTGATGCTTAATCCTTTAGCATCTTGTTTATTGGTGGGTAACATTCCATTTATGTGGTAATCCACAATGAGAGTCATCCAACTGTTTTTATAATGATAATCCATTTCGGATGCATGGGTTCTTCAATAAGTATTTCATCCGTATCTTTCTCCTTTTGTTTTCTCTTGACAAGGATCGAGATCTAGTTAAAACTAGCAACTCCTTTCCAGTGGGTTCAGATGTCTCTTGTTCGATGCTGGGTTTTTCTTAATATCCTACTGGTATAATGTGGGTATCATGATCTCCTCTAGAGCTAGCCAACTTTGCTAAAGAATCAACTTGAGAATTCCCCCCTATTAGTATTTGATGTATAGAAAAATCCACAAATTAAGTAAGCGTTTTCAGTATTTTCTTCAAGTATAATGCTAATCGGGCATACTTGGTTGATAAGTTCTCTTTATCTAATTTAACATTAACCGCGAATCATTAAAGATTTCAATTCAGGGTATTTTCAATTGTAAGGCTAGGTTCAATCCTGCTATCGTTGACTAATATTCCGCTACGTCGGTCGTTGCGGAAAATCCAAGCTTCATTGCATAGTGTAAACGACGCCTATCAGGGGGTAATTATCACATATCCTGCCCCGAATCCTTGTTTATTTGATGCTCCGTCTTCAAATAATTGCCATTTGGACTTAAGTTCATTTTCCTTTGTCGATTGTTCTTTAACAAAACTTGTACACTCATTAACAAAGTCTGCTAAGGCCTGTCCTTTGATTTCCACTCGTGGTTGAAATTTGTTTCATATTGACTAAGCTCGATTCCCTACTAGACCAATCTTTCTGATGTTTCCGGTTTACTAAAAATCTGTTTAAGCGGGAAGTTGGTTAAAACTTTAACTGGATGTGCTTGAAAGTAACCTCTAAGTTTCCAAGCTGTAAGTATCAAACATTAGGCCAACTTTTCTATTACGGGATATCGGATTATTATATCCTTTAACCTTCTGCTAACATAATAAATTGGAAGTTGTATTTCATTGCTTTCCCTAATAAGAACAGAGCTGACCACATATTCTGAAATAGCCATGTAAAGATACAAGTTTTCTCCACTTTTGGGACTAGATAAAATTAGAGGTTTTCCTAAATAATCTTTTAGTTCCTAGAAAGCCTTTATGCACTCCTCACTTCATTCAAAATTCTTCTTTTCCTTAATTATGTCAAAAAAGGTAGCACTTATCGGTGGCTTTAGAAATGAACCTATTCAAGCTGATACTTTCCCATTTAAACTCATGATCTCTTTACTTGGCTTGGGTTCATTGATATTCCTTATGGATTTCATTTGGTCAGGGCTAGCTTCATCCCATATTCACAGATAACATACCCCAGAAATTTTCCAGATTGAACCCTAAAAGAACATTTCAGTGGATTCAACTTCATTTGATATTACCTTAAGACATTGAACATTTCTTTTAGATCTTCAAATGACTTTCTACTTCGTTGGATTTTACTAGCATGTCATCCACATACACCTCCATATTCCACCCAATTTGATCTTAGAACATTCTGTTAACCAGTCTTTGATTTGTAGCACCTGCATTTTTCAATCCAATGGGCATTACCTTATAGTAATATATACCCCAATCAGTAATGAAGCTTGTATGCTCTTCATCTGGTTTGAACATGGGAATATGGTTATATCCTGAGTAAGCATCCATGAGTGATAACAACTTATGTCCACTAGTTGGGTCAACTAACTGATCTATCTGGGAAGGGGATAACAATCCTATGGACATGTTATTCAAATCTGTGTAGTCGACACAAGTTCTTCATTTTCCATTTGACTTTTTCACTAATATCGAGTAAGCTAACCATTTAGGATAAAAGACCTCTCGAATGAATCCATTTGCAAGTAACTTCTTTACTTCCTCTTTTAAGACTTTCGACATGTCCCTATTATACTTTCTTTTCTTTTGTCTGATAAGAGTTACAACTGGGTTGATATTCAGAGTATGGACATGATAGACGGGTTGGTCCGTATCATACCCGAATGGGTCTTAACGAATACATCTTTATCATGCTGTAGAAACTGAATCAGATCCGTTGTCAACAGTCCTCCTAATCTTTTCCCTATTTTAATGGTCTTAGTCTAATCAATTGAATCTACGTATATTTCCTCCAAATCCTCTATGGGTTTGGGTCTTTCTATATCTCCTCGGGAATCTAACTCCGATATGAATTCCCCTTCTTCTGTTGAGTTTACCTCTTCAACTCTTTTCCTTTTGTTTCCCAAAGGATTGTACCTATCATTCACACGCTTGTTAGTCTTATTAATTCTCACTTTAGCTTCAAATGTTGAATATAGAAATCCATCATCCAAAGGATAGAAAAATCAAAGTAAGAAAAATACTCCCTTTTATATTGGTCGAGAGTAGCAGAGTACAGTTCTCGGGAGCTGAATTGTTCTCCCCTAATGGTGCCTCACGCTTGTTTAGTTAGAAACTCCATCATGAGGTACTGTGATGAGACGAAGGCTTCCACTTCATCAAGAGCTGGGCGGTCGAAGAATGCGTCGTAGTAAGAAGGCTGGTCGATGATGACAAAGAGAGTCTCGAAAGTTCGGCAAAGAGGAGGCAATCCAACTTGTACCAGTATCTTAGTTTGTCCAACCGGAGTGGACCCTTAGTTGTTGAATCCGAAGATGGGTTCACTGTTAGGTTCAAGCTCCATTTCAGAAAGATCCATTCGGTCAAATGTATGCTTGAAGATCACATTAACTGCACTTCCAATATCAACAAGAATTTTCAAAAACATTAGAAGCCTAATTTGTGTTGTGATCATTAAAGGGTCATTATGTGGATGATGGACACCCATCTGCATCTCGTTTGGTAACACCACCAAGTTGTGGATTTTGATGTTAAATCGAGCATTCTTAAATGGTGGTTCCTCTTGAATGGAAAAGATTCCCTTACGGGCCTCTTTCAAAAGTTAGTTCCTGCCAGCTTGATCATTTCCAGTAGGATGTGGTCCTTCATAGATCACATTTATTTGATTTATTAGAGGACCTAGATTCAGTGGACCATCTTCAATTAGGGCCTCTACTACGTTAGCTAAGATCTTCTGGTGTTCATCATAATGTTGAAATGTTTGTTGTTTATCTTGGATGAACTCTCTTAGGTGTCCTTCCTGTATAAGATTCTGAATTATACCATCGAGCACTTTGCACTCATCGGTTTTATGTCCGTTCATCTTATGATACTCACAATATTTTCCTCCAATGAATGGTTCTGGGAAATTTTTAGCGTTGAAGCAAACCGGAAAGTTGACTCTCCGTTGCTACAACATATATAAACAAAATGGGTTGATTCAAGGCTACAAAATTAGTGTTAGAATCTTCCCACTTTGGCTTTTTCTGATTCCTTTCAAATCTAAAATTTTCCTCCTTGAGGTTTATGATTTCGATTTAAGCCGGATTTCCCTTCTTCTCCACAGAAGGCAAGCTTCTTCTTTAAATAATATAATTCATCCATGTGGATGAATTTATCTTCTTGGAAATGAATATCTTATATGAACTTCCATCCATGGATGTATAGCGCTTTCCATAATGGAGTATTTTCAATCAATATTGAATCAACGATGATGAGTTTATCATGGTCGTTCATGTCCTTTGGTTTTAAAGCTTCAACATTAAAATTTCTTTAGGTAATCGCCCAAGGATTCTCCTTGCCTTTGCTTTATATTTGCAATGACAGTGTAGTCCACCGTTGGATCTTTGTAAATGTAGAATCGTGTAGAGAACTAGTAAGAAAACTGCTTCCAAGAGTAGATGGTTTTCTCTCGATATTGACGATACCATTTAACAGCTGCTCCCTGAAGAGTTACCGGGAATAATCGGCATTGAACAACCCCTCAAGCATTGTAAAGATCCATTTGGCTATCGAAAACCATAAGATGGTCGTCTGGGTTAGTAGTTCCGAGATATTTCATGGTGGGAATCTTCACGCGTGACAGTTTCACTGTGTTCATGATCTCATCAATGAAGGGGCCACTCTCTCATTATCGTTAACTTGCACATCCAAGGTTCCCTTTCCTTTCCTTCCAAGTAAATCTTTGACAGTAATCTTTGCTATATCCTTGAAGTAAGCTTCCGAATTATCATAATTTGATCTTTTGGGACTGCATCCTTCAGAGGTCGAGCTTCCAAATTGCTGTTTGATTTTTCTGCGTTGGTTTCCCTAATGGTCTACTTCTGAAAGATTGGGTCTTTTCTTCTTGGAGGAAAACGTCAAATTGATTTTCTCCTTTTCCCTGAATTATTGGATGGGTGCATTTCTCCTTGAAGACTCAACTTCTTCCCTTTGACTCGGTCCGATGTTCCTTTGAAGACTTTTGTGCTCGAGTAGCCCGTAAGAGGTTATGCATCTCAAGAAGCTGTCGTCCCAAAGCCTTTATCTTTATGGCATTTTCATCCATAGAATTCAGGTTTGGAGGTTATGCTGGGATAGAGGGTCCGAATACTTCAACATCATTTAGATTGAATTATGGGGATATGTTTTCTTCGAGAGTGGTCATGTAAGCCACTTCTTCGTTAATGCTGTTTAATCTTTTCGATCTTATCTTATCCTATCATTAAGCAAACATTCACAAATTAATCCATAATAAGATAAGAGAGCGGAGGTTCATGCCCTCCTTCTAATGCCAAAATGTTAACGATAAAAATCGTCAACAACCAATCGAGAACTGACATAACATATGTAATGAAATTAGAGGATGATCAATGTAGAGGACGCCTTTAATGGGAAGGTCGACTTAAGATATGTTAAGTATAAACATGATACCCTCTTAATTAATCGAGCTTTAATTGTCTCCTAGAATATTGATGCTCCCTCTTGAATGCAAGTGCTACGCTCATTCGAGTGTATCAATAATGCATTTGTAAGTGAAGCATAGTTATATAGGGGATGACATTATAAGTACTCGTATTAAGGTTCAAGGGTATCCATGTTATGACCATTTCATACGCATAAGAAACCTTCATACAAAGGTGTACCCTAGATTCAAGATAAAATAATGAGCATTTTGTTAAGTGGAAACAGGCTAAGATATAATAGCGTTCAAGTTTAATGATGTTTCATAGCCTTTAATAACAAAAGGTGATATTTCCACATCGATCCAACCCACGAAAGGTCTTAGTTGTGTCAATTATCGAGTTATAAGGCTACAATAAGTCACTTGAATGTTATGTTATGTTATGTTAGACATATTCAAAAAGATTAGCGCACAAGCGTGAATCATGAGGGAAGAATCATTGATTTTGCTCGATGATTCTCCTTCCGATGTGATTTCGCTTGAATCTTTCGTATATGAGATTAGTTGATAACTCCTTATTAAACCAATTGGGTCACAATATGATTTTAGAATCGAGAATAAATATGATCTCAATCTTCCATTTTTATTGATCATGAATGTATTACAATTGATGAGAAAATCCCCAATTTGATTTCTAAATTAGGGTTTTGACTTTAAGAATGGAGTACAAGATTTTGGAATAAGGAAAAGTTTCCAAAATGTGACCCCTGGGGTCTTATTTATAGAAGATTTGGGCCCTCCTTTGTAGCGACCGTGTGGGAGGCCTCACTTCCGCAGCCACCTCTGGGTATTGGCCAACGTCTGTGGTTTCGGTACTGGCCTTCATGCTTGCCGTATGTACTTCAGTGTCGCCTTTGTGCAATGGTATTGACACAAAACTTGTTGGTGTCGATAGCGCTTTCCTAACACCTTTGCTATTGGCCGTGTGCTTTTCTTTTATTGAACTTGGTTTCGGTCTTGCTCCCAAGCTTATATATTTTGGTGTCAACTTAATTGCTTCTTACTCTTTGTGCTTGGTTTCGCTTCCAATGACCCTGACTCTCGGTATTGTCTTCATGCTTTAACCCTGCTCTCTTTGTATCGGCTTTATGCCTTTGCTCTCATTCTTCGGTATCGACACCAAGTTAACTGCTCATAGCACGTTGGTGTCGATAACATGCTTGTTTTCTTGGTATCGGCACCAAGCTATTTGATCCCCTATGTTGGTGCCGATAGCATCATTATTCTGGTGTCGTCTTCGTTGGTTCCCTCTATATCTTTGGTCTCAACTTTTTGTTCCTGTCTTGTTATTTCGGTATCGATTTCATCATTAAGCTTCTGATGTCTGCTCCACTTGTTAGTGCCGACCCTGCTCTCTCTTCTTTGCTTTGTTATCGATCGAGCTCTCTCCAAGCTTCTATTTTGGTGTTGGCTTTACTACAATGCACCTTCACCTTGCTTTGGTTTTGGTATCGAGTTCTTGTGGTAACAGTATTGATGTGGTTTGAATGAATTTCAAAATAATTTCCCTTAGAGCAGGCAAAGTGACAAAAGAAAAGATAAAAACACGATTGAGGAAGATTCTATCCATACGAATACGAGGAGGGTTATCGTTAGCTATTTGAGAAATAAGGTATGTTCGAATTAAACGGCTTGTCAAAGTACCACGAGTCCATATATTCATGCACATGAGAAAATATAAAGAAGTTAAAAACAAGGAGAATAAAGTTAAAGAGAAGTGAAATATATTCTTTTGGGTGTATTTCTTAAGTAAAGAGAATTATTTCCATTTTTTGGATTTTTTTTAGCTAAAAAGAATGTTTAATGAAAATGTATTTTTGTTCGTTCCTTTGATGTTGGATTTTTTTTTCCGAACAAAATTAGAAATATATTTCAAAGGAAAACAAATTTTTTTTCTTCTGATTTATGAAATTTATTTTTTAGTATATGCATTAACAATGCAATTAAATGAATACAAAAACTTAATTATAAAGGAGTATTACGACATGTGCTTCACATGTGATTACGTTAGAGACTTCTTGCATGAATTATGTTAGATGATAATTTTTATTTGTATTTTTAATTGACAAATAATGAACTTATAAATTAACTTTGTTTGATAGATTTAATTTTGAAGTAGTATTAATGTTTGGTAGTATTTATGGAAGAACGATTTAAATTCTAAGGAAAATTCTTTATTAAATCTTACTTTTAAGTGATAAAATAACATATACGATAGTTTATTTTGATATGATAAAGTGAGAGACTAAAATTATTGTAATTATTATTAAAGATATTGATTGATTTATTTAGAAAGATATTACATTTGAACAATTATGCTCTAAATAATTATAATTATAATTAATATCTCGGTTTGAATATGTCTAATGTTACCACATAGAGAATTTACCTCTTAGTATATTATTGAGATAATATAAATAAAAATTTACATATAAGGGTATTTTAGAAAGTTTATGGTCGGGTCAAATTACACTTTCAAACCAAATATTAATGAAGATTTTTTGTCCTTAGTGGCTCCTAACCAAAATCTGTGTTATGATACTTTGATTTAAAGTAGCAAAATATACTTCTTAGTCAGGTAATGGACATGAGTTACTACTGCATCACAAATTACCATAGTAATGCAATTAAAGGTTTAAGCACAATTATAGAAACAATCACTATAACATCGACGAATCATCTTGATAATTATAAGTGATCGAAACCCTGTCGTTTCTACTTTCCTTGTATGCCAAGAGAGAGTTTTGATAAAATAAGCCAAGTTATCAAAATATAAAGTTGCCCTAGACAAGCTCTATTGTCTTTAAGGTCAACGTCTAATCTTTCTTAATTAAACAATTTTTTATGATGAAATATAATTTTCTAGACCAAGCAAGGGTTATGAACCCTCATCTTAGCGAATCTGGATGTTACAATTAAAAAAAAGAAGATGAAATTAATACAAAACAAGAATTAAACATGTATTAACATTGTAACAACAAATGATTCTTTTGTTGTTTTTTCTAATTATAAATGCAAGCCACAAACAATGCAAGTGAAATAAAAATTGAGTTGAGAAATCAATACTAGAATGCACAAATTATTTGCTTAAAACAACGGTTTTTTAATAAAAGCAAGCGAAGCAAAGCTATTTCTTGTCTAGTGATTTACTGATTTCCTTCAATTTGCAACTAGAAAATCCACACCACAAAAACTTTTTTATATGAACGAATTGAGATTAATAGCAGACAAGGATGGAATCAGGAAATAAAAGATTTTTTCATAAAAGAAATTTGAGTTTAAACAAAAGAAAATCTAAATATTAAAACTAAAACCAACCCAATTAGCTCAAGCCAAGCAAAATAAATATCCCAAACAAAAAATATTGAACACTTTACAATACTCACAGTAATTAAAGATGCTAAAAGAAAAGGAAAAACGTTGGCAAGCTCGGTCCAAATTCCCAATGCAAAACGTAAACACTTTCCTCTGTTACAAAAAGAAAACGCACTCCTTTTCTAAAATGAAAAATCGAAATGGATACACAACAGGCAAACACAAAATATAAAAATAATAATTGACTTATGATTTCAAAAGTGATTCATGGTCGTAGATTGGTTTTTGGGGAATGAACGCAACTGTGAAATAGTGATTTCGAGAGAAGGGCGCAGGTTTCAGGTATATATGGTTCAAGTCAGACTGTGAGGAATTAAGTGCGAATTCAAGAGTAGTTCACAAATTGGGTTATGGTGACGGGCGGTTTCGGTCGATGAATTTCTAGGGACTTGAAGTGTACTTGCGTGATGATGCTGAATTTGAAGTTGATTGGTTGAGGATGTTATGCAGGTAGAAGGCAATAGCAGGAAGTAGCAACAGAGAGAAGGTGGTGATCCAGGTCGCGGGTTTCATGTGCACGTTGTGCACAGAAGGAGGTTCTTGAAGGTGCTTGCGGATTTGCGGTGAGAGTTGAATTTGATGGTTATGGTGTCTTGGTTGATGCAGCTGGTGGTGTTTGTATGGTTGACGGAGTATGTTGTTGCAGCAGAAAGAGGCAGTTTTGCTGTGGTCGGATTGTAGTGTTGCGGGTGTTTTAGGTGATGATACGGATAAGTAGTGATGTAGTGGTGTCCATTTGGGGATCTGTAATGTACTAGGTGAGCGGGAAAATAAAGGAGGCTGGTGCTATATGGTGATGAAGAGGAGGTTGATGATGGTATCAATTGCAGAGGCTCTGGGATGGGTGGTTTTGTATGAATGGTAGGAGTATTACGTAAAATAACAAGGTATGAATGGGATAGGTTAAGATGATTGTTTGCTTATGGCACAGTGATATGGAACCGTGCACAGGATGATTAGGGTGGGTACTTTGACGAACGAAAACGTGGTATTTGAGCGGGGCATATGAGCGGGGTATTTGAGCGGGGTACTATAGCGAACGGGGAATGTGTTTTTAGCTACGAACGGAGTATTTGAACGGGGTATCTAATTGTTAAATTAGTTGTTATGAATTAGTTAAACATGATTACATAAAACAAAGCTCGTAGCAACGTGTAGCAAGCTGTTGAATATGGTCAATCAAAAACATGCTGCTAGAGCTGTCATGCTCTACGTGTCTGCGCCTAGAGGGCTGACCAGAAGGTATATCGCCTGTAGCCATCAGTCTCCATAATAATCGGCGTCAGTACCGTGAACGAAACAGCTGGCATGGGTGCTGCTGGAGATGCAGGCGCAGTATGAGGCGCAATATCAGGAATCTGGTACGCACAAGTAGGCTTACACAAACAACCATCAAACATCTGGTCCTGCTCTTTGAACTTGATCAGGGGGTTCTTCCTGAATCGTCTGTACGATCTGCCTGCGCTGGTAGCCCAGAAATCATCAGGACCATCCAAATAATCGAACACTGCATCCCATTCCCCGCCACGTGTCCAAAGTAATCTGTCCCTGTCGCGAAATGTCCTCTTCATGTTATCCCATTTATTTTAAATGTCGGTATCTGTAAAATCCATATTAAAACGGGTGTTCATCGTTGCCGCGACGGTTGCATAGTTGTTGCTGATGCTAGAAATATCGCACTCGGTTAGATACTCCACACAAATATCTATAAATGTCGAGTCACGTTCCTCTGTCCAATATGCAACCAGGTGCGAAGTAGCTGTCGTAGAAGTGGCAGACATCTGCATGACCAATTTTTTTTTTTTTTTTTTTTTTTTTTTTTTTTAGAAAAACACAAAAAAAAATATGTTATAGAAAACTAAAAATAAACATAACAGTATAAAAAAATACCTTTTTTCCCTGAGTAAAAGCCATGAAAAAAATATTTTTGGATGCTGAAAGGGGGTGTTTTCGGGTTGATGGAGAAAAATGGGGGATGGGGGAGAGTTTTATAGCGGACGAAAGGGGACGTTGGAAATCTATCCGTTGGCGTCCGACGCGTCGGTCGTCAACGGATAGATTTCAAACGTCTCGCAAAAGGGCATTTTGATTGTTGAATTTTTGCTCGCATCCGACGCGTAGGATGCAAGCACCTTCTCGAGGGTGCCACAAAGGGGTTCGAACGGACCCTTAGTGTGGCTTGTGGATAGGTTGTCAATTAATACCAAAAAAATCCGAAATTTGTCCGCATCCGCATCAGAAAAACGAATAAATATCTGATATCCGTAAAAACAGATGCGGATACGGATACATAAATATTCGTATCCGAAGATCATTTGTCCGATTTTCTTTAACATTATACTCAAAATTTTATATATTTTAGTGTAATAAATAAGATTTATTTATTTCTTCACTGTATCAAAAGTTTATATTGTATGCACTAAATGCATATTGGTTACTCAAACCTATTTAATTTCTTAATATATGTTTAGTTTTAGCATTTTTGTGATCAATGAAATTGAAAAACAATAATGTTAGACTAAAAAATATCATTTATATTTTTTGATTTACTGGTCGTTGATGGATAGGATAATTATCCGATATCCGTCCGTATCCGCGGATATGCATGTCCGATATTTGAAAATAATTACGAATACAAATACGAATATAACACTATCCATATCCAAAAGTATCAATTGACAGTAGTTGTGGATGACTGATGGTTGGCAGACGATGCTAGGTGGCGTCGGCACAGGTTGTTGTATGTTTGTTGAGGTTGTATGATTGTAGTGAGTTGTAGGTCGTACTGCAGTGGGGATGGGGAAGACTGAAAGGTGATTGAGTTAATGTATAGGGTGTAGGGAAGGAAATGTGTGTAGGTAAGAAGGTAAGTGAAGGGTTGTTTAGCAGTGGAGGTTGTAGGCGAGTATAAGCCATGGAGTTTGGAAGTTTTGAGGGTGAACTGTAGGATGTTGAATGGTAACGTTGAAGGTGAAGCAGAGGATGGTGTGGGAAGATGAAATGTAATGGAAAACAGAGACAAGCTGTGTAATGTGCAATTTTAAATGCAATGAAAATGTAAATAGTGGTTAATTTTGAAAGGGAAACCCAAGTGTAAATGAACAGAACAAAACTAAAATGAAAATGTAAACAGGGGCAGAACAAGTGGTTTTTTTCCCCTGAAAATAAACTACTCTAGTGCAAACTAAAGTAGAAAGAATAGAAGTTTGTTGACACCATTTTAACGTGTCACTATGACACCACTAATGGTGTTAGTAGTGTGTGACTGAGATTTCCCCCTGAATTTCTCCTATTAAATCTCAGTCACACACCACTAACACCGTTAGTGGTGTCATGGTGATGAACATTAAATAGTGTCAACAAACTAGCTTTCAAGGAGAAAGGATTTACCCAACCAGAGAAGTGTACAAACGAACATGGTATAGAAGTTAAAACATCATAACACAGGTTTGAAAGGCGACACGACACAACATGAAACGCAGCAAAAGAAATGGAAGCAGAAGCTTTAATTTGATAGGAAAGAATACAACGAAGAGTTGAATATAAAATGATTTAACTCCCTTCTCTGATTTTTTTTCTTTTTTTAATAAAAAAATTAAAAAAGAAGATGAACAGTGCATTGAAACTTCAAACAGTGAACCAAAAAAAAGAACTAAAATGCAACACAAATTTGTTTTTTTTTTTTAAATACTAAAAAAAAAGTCCGAAGAATAAAATCAAAGTTAAATTCCTTTATTCGGCAACGTTGCCAAAATATTGATTCGCACAGAGATTTCTATCAACTATAAAATCTACGGAATAATATATCATTAAAATAACCGCAAGCGCACGACGAACAATTATAGTACATATGCAAGTATGAGTCGATCCATAAAGATTTATATTATCTTTAAAATTACTCAATCAAATTAAACCAAAGCATTTTGCGACTGTAATTAACTTAAAAATTTGCTAAAAAGTAAGAAAGATTTTTGACTTAAATTATGAGAGTAGAAAGCAATTTAGAAGCAAACTCACTCTCAACTTCTCTCAACTTCATGTCAATTAACATATGATCAAGTCATAATTCCTCATATATAATCATTTGTGTATTAGTGGATGTATTTATTATAAGTGTGATCCAATTGTGTTATTGATTAACACAACTTTAACAATTAAACTTTAATACACCCTCTCACTTTTCAACTCTGATGTAAAATGTCATGAAAACTAAAATCTACTCTAAGCATGTCTTGTGCACTAGTGGATTAGTAACATATCATCAATATTTTTATTCTAGTTCGATTTTCAATATCAGAATAATAGTTAGATGAAAACGAAACTTGTGTTTACACTGACAAATATGGCATATTTGTTGCAAGCAGCATAGGCTATCAAATTAATATGAGAACAACATATTACATAAAAGTCAAAATTTTCATTAATCATAAAATAAGAAATCGTAACTTAAATCATTATGTTGTTTTTTCATGAATTATGAGAGCTTCATTATTCCTAAATTAATAAGAGGTTTACTATTCATATTTGAATTAATGACATTACAAAACAACTTAGAACATAAAAAAGATGGAAGTAAGTACGGAATAAAACAACTAATTAACTTGCATAAAAGAAAAGAGCTAATCTACTTGTATGAATAAAAAAAGAAAGCATAAAAGAGAAATAAGTAAAAACATAAAATAAAATATGAAAGAAAGAAGAGGCTTAGTAAGCCATTAAAAAGTGACTAACTTTTTTTCTCAATTTTTTTGTTACAACTTGCATAAAAAAGAACAATCTCATTACATGAACATAAGAGGCTTATTTATACATGATTAAATTCCTAATTCACTTTAATCTGTTACCCAAAATGCTTTTGAGATAGAGTGACCTTCGAAATATCATTAGTCTTTAACTAAGGGCATTGTTATTGACACTACAAATATTGTTAAGGAGGGGCCGATTTTTAAAAGGGACATTTTGCCATAAAGGCCTCCTTTCATCCGCTAATTAGTTTGTAGGACAGGCCGTTACAATAGTTATTTTCAAAGACAAAAATTAATTCGGCTATTTGTTCCTTATATTCTTCATTTCTGTAAGCAATATCGAATCTCAGAAAAATCCGAAATCAATTTCAAATCCACTTTCTTCTTCATCTTTATAGTTTCGAAATCAAATCTACGGCTAATTTACTGTAGACACAAAATCGACTCATTTGATTTGTTGAAGGAATCAAACCGTATCACTTTTCTCATATGAACAATTAAGTAATTGTTTACTTCTACTGTTTTTATATGACGATTGCTGATGTTAATCGTCTCACCTTTATTCTGCTGAAGAAACTAACACGCAATTTCTATTTACTATTTAAAAGACGCGATTTTGTTCAATAGTTGTTGAACAAGTAAGTACTTGTTTATCTTTGTTGTTTGTTGTTCCTCGATTTTTTTTTGTTAGCTGAAGTAAGTACACATTCACTTATTGATTTTATTTGCTATATAAAACTGTTCATACGTGTATATTCAGTGGTATAATTTATTTTGTTTGACAACTTAAAAAGATAAAGGTGTTTATCTTTTGATTTGAATCATTTAATTACATATTGAAATTTAGCAATATTTGAAAATTACCAATAAACGTAAATATATTTGTTGTTTTGTTAATCATACACACACACACACACACACACACAGAGAGCGGGTTAATAAAACATAATATGAATCAATTTATAGTGATGATGAAATTGTTTATACGTATATATTCAGTGGGACATGTTAACTTGTTTTACAGCTTAAAAAGATAAAAGGTTTTATCTTTTTACTTTACATGTATCTTTCTTTCCAAAACTAAACTTTTTGTATCTAGCTAACATCTTAAGGTTTTTAAATTGTTCATATGTATATATTCATATGATTTTTACAGCTTAAAAAGATAGTTGTATCTAACTTTCCAAAACTATATTTAAAAAACATAATTTTTTAATGAAAATTGTTTTATCTTTTTCTCAGAAAACCATTTAATTTCATGGTTTTTAATAGAAAAATGATAAACGGTTATATCTTTTTCTCAGAAAATCATATAACTTATACTTTTAACAAAAAAAAGATAAAACCATTTATCTTTTTCTGTTAAAAATTGCGCCTTGAAATCAAAAATATAACACAAGTTTCATTTAAAACCCTTACGAGCCATGTTGACGTTCAAAACCCTAATGGAGAATTCAACAAACGAGATTAACAATCTAACATCTTCTTTCTTTAATCACGTTTCTTCTTCACAAGACGACAGGCAGAATAAGGACAAGGGTTCGTACAAGGGGGTTTTAATGAAGCCAGGTGTAAAGCATAACATTTTTCCTCGGGATAATCAATAGAATTTTCTTATTCGAAAAAAATCATATTTCTCATTAACCGCTTCAAAATACCAATCGTTATTTTGAAAAAAAATTAAAACCATCAAATCTAGTAATGGTTGCTTCAGATATGGATATTCAGATCATTGGGTAAAGAGCTGTCCAAATCCTGTTGTCTGCTTCAGTTGCAATAAAATCGGGCACAAAGGATTTAATTGTAAAATTAATCTCAAAAACCCCAAAATTATGGCGAACCCTAAATTTCCTTCTAACATTTCAGCCGCTTCTTTTTCTGACGATTTTAAATGGTCTAGATCAATGGTAGTTATTTCCATTGCAAGTGGCGCTTTCTCTATCATTGACCTGGAAAACCTCTTGAGATCTAATTTTGGTAGAAAGGCACCCAGTTGGGTCTGGATGGTTAGGAAACTTGGAGATGATTTTATTGTGAAATTTCCTCCTTTGTTGTTGATTGAGAATCTTTGCTACTCTCTTTTTGATCCGAAAGGAGTAGTCAACTTGAAAAGGTGGAGTCCACAATATGGAAGCATGGCTACGAAAAGAATCTATGTTTGCATTACTCTCAAGAATGTGCCTTTAGTATGTAGAAGCTTAAATTCCCTCAAGACGGCGTTGGCTAATTTGGGAGAAGTGTCCAGACTTCAACGTGGAATATTGCATGCACTAGATTTTTCTTCTTTAAGGGCGTTGTTGTTAATTGATGAGGCAATGGATCTACCACCGTCTATTATTGTCCCTGTTGAAGGCTTTTTTCATGAAGTGTCGATATCGAAGGTGGATGGAGAATTATCTGATGAAGTAGATAGAAGGGAGCTTCGTAGAAGCGTTTTTGTCAGAGGTGACGATGGTAGAATGAAGATTTTGAATGCTAAGCACGATGTAGTGGTTCAGAATGATGAGAATGCTGTGAAGGAGGTTGTGGGTGATCCCAATGGTGCTTTCGAAGTAGGTGGAGAATATGATGACGAGGATATTGGGCTGGAGGGTGGTGAGAATGATGATGTTGGTGGTGAGGAATCTAGAGACAGCCTTATGTATGAGGAGGGGGAGAACTATGATCTTGGTGGTGAAGATGATGATGTTGATCTTGGTGGTGGAGATAATGAATTGGCTATAACTAACTATGATGAACGATTATGTACAACTAGCAGGAGGAGAGGCAAAAGGCCCATTAAGTCGGGAGTGGTATTGCTAAGGAAAAGCGCAGGTGGCCTTCCACATCCTTTAGAAGGCATGGCAAGGAGGAGACATGTTGAGTGCACTGCAGACAGGGTTCGCAAACGGGTGAGACACATTACTGGACACAATGTTTGAAGATGGGTACTACTGGCTTTAGTTTAATGTCATTTGTATTATGTAATATGTAATATGGTGTTTATGATCTTTTATTGGCCAGGCTGTATGTATTGATAGCTGATATGTTGCGATAACCTGCTTTTTGTTTGTATATATGCTGTAAAAACACGAATGCTAGTTGCTTTATGGTACTTAATATATTCAGGTGTTAATCATGCTGATTCACTACCTTCTAGTATTGCTTGTTTGTTTACATTTTATAAAACTTCTATAATAAATAGTTTACATTTCATCATCACTACAAACTAAATTAATAATTGCCATGAAAAAGAAAAATAGTTTTATCTTTTTGTAATTTAAGTTTGTTGTATGTAGTAAAGTTAATATGTTCATGGTGTCTGAGTATCTGTGTTTTGTAATGTATTTTTGTTTCAATACGTTATTATATAATTGTATAATTATTTAAATGTCAAATTATAATCTTTTGTTGTTTACAGGTTGAAAAAGATAAATAGTTTTATCCTTTTATATTCTATATTTCTATTAATAGCAATGAACCACTAATTGGAATAATTAAAATTTTGACATCATTTAATCATACCCAATAAGAAAATACATCAATTAATCATACACACTAACAAAATTCAGCAATTAATCATACATACTAACATAAATATGGATTTTAAAGAAAAGATATATATATATATATATATATATATCTTTTGTCAATACGATAAATACAACAACATTAATAATTTTTTTGCATAGGAAATGATTACCTGTGTTTGGAGAAATATTAAAGTTTCTTCTTCTGTACGAAAAGTTCCACATATTGCGTTTATTTGCTGTGTAAAAAAAGGAATTAGAAAACATATTAATAATGATGTATAAATGGAATTATATGTTAATTCGATTCATGCAGTTAAAATTCTGGGTAAAATTTGTGAATGACATTATAAACACCATAGTTGTAATTATATTTTACTAAATAAAAACCTTGTATATTATATTGCATGAAAACATATAACTTTTGCAAAAAGATATATGTATTTATATTTTTAAGATAATTAACATATCCTAATGATATGATTCTATGAGTTTTTTAGTTGCAACATATGGTAAATTCACTTACTCATAATCATATAAAAACATATAATGTATATATTATATAGTGTGATAATGTGTATTTGGAATATATTTATATTTTGAAAATGTATAAATTTTATGGAAAAACATAAACTATTCAAAATGATAAATTTATTTATCTTTTCTCTATATTATTACATAAATAATGTTGAAAATGATATATTCATTTAAAAAATAGTTTTTTTGTTAAATTACATTACAAGTATATACAAAAATATAATTTCATAATTTATATTGAAAAATTAATATGTTTTTTTAAAAAAAGATTTAATTTATTTAAAAAAGGTAATTATGTTTATCTTATTAAATATTATAAACATTAAAAAGATATATATGCATTTACCTTTATAAAACCTTACACCAACTTTATATTAATAACGTAGTAAATTAGATGAATACATATATCTTTTTAAATAAGCATTACTATTTACAATCAACAACATTTTATAGACTATTTTTTTTAATTTCATATTTAAAAAAGATAGTTGCTTCTATCTTTTCAAAAACAAACTTCATATTTTTTTTAAAAATTGTATATATATGTCATATGTTAATTGTTTGTTGAAAATATACAATTTGTTTTTAGAAAACAGAACATTCAGTACATATTACAAAGTCAAGCTCAATTATGTGAATAACTTTATCAAACAATAGATATTTATTATCAAATTCATTAAAAAGTTTTCGACATCAGCCATCACAATATAATCGCAAAATTAAGTTAAACTTAAATTATTCTCAAAAAAAAAAATAAAAAAAAAATAGTCATCTTTCTTCTACATCAGGATAATCTTAGTACTTATAATAAAACACCATTCATATTTTCATTTCAAAACATACAAAATTACACATCAAATTTAATCAACTCCCAAAATATGAAACATGAAAAAAAATATGAGTAAAAATTGTACCTCACTACATTACATTGCCATAAGCATACACAAAATAATCCCAAACATGATCCATGACATAGCTAAAGCTCTTGCAAAGAATTTTTTTCCTTTCTCATGATTTCCACATTTAAAGCACATTAAAACCATCTCTACCTTCATATCAGCTACATTTCATCAAGTTTTGCCCTCTTTTGCTTTTTCTTTAGCAACTTTTCTTCAAGATTCTTCTTTTCCATGAGCAATTGTAATATATAATTTTGTTTTTCCATCAGTTTAACATTACTATCTTCTATTTTAGCATTGTTATTCATTTCAAGAACTTCTTCATGCCACATAAAAAACCACAATCATCATTCTGCACATATGTTAAATTCTCAACTTCAATGGCACTAAAAAATACATTAATCGACAAACCAACTAAAACTACTTAATTTATACTTATGGCCACATGGAGCAACCATAAAACTTCTTCCCCACATTCAACCCTGCCTTCACAGTCCTCAACTTTGGTGCGATTCTGTGGTTGCAAAGCTTAATTCCTGCTGTCGTTGTAGAATTTGAAGTAGAAATTGACGAAGTCTTCATTGAACTGGAAGATGGACAAATCAACTACATTATGACATATAATAATCATTATAAAAAAGTAAACACATTAAAACATAATATAGGGTACATAGCATTTTTAAAAAATAAATAAGCATTTATTATTTATGAATAACTGAAATCATCATGTTAAAAATAAAGGAAACATAAAATTGCGAGAGTTAATTCATCATTTCTTTCTTTCTATTGTTTAACTTTGTTACTTAAATATGTTTTATATGAAGGAAAAGTACAAATGTCAAAAGTATCAAAATTAAATCATGCATAAAATACAAAAACTTAAATTCAAACATCTAAAACATATATGCTTTTATCTTTTCAATATGTTATTAAAATAATTTATACACCTATTTTAAGAATTTCAAATCAAAAGAAATTTTATACATATTTTTAACATGTACTAGTAACTATGATATCTAAGAACGACTTAATATTTTATTTCATTATTATTAAAAAAAGAAAAATGCATATATCTTTTTAAAATCATGTATACAGTAACATCCAGTACGTCAAATTAAATAACATTTAATCTTTTACAATATTTATTTTGGATCAAATATACATACACCAATAAAAACTATGCAAAATGTTTTTCGGTTATCTTACATTAAGAAGGAGCATGGTTTTATATATAACTTTTGTACCTATACATTTAAATGCAATATTCTTTTAATATAAAATGATTTTAGCTTCATTTGTAATTATACATTGAAATGCAATTATAAGTGAAATCATATATCATTTTCTGTCCCAATTATAATTTTCTGTACAAAATCTCACCCATTTATCATTTCATGTCCTAATTTTATTAAAAAGATATAATCAATTATCTTTTACGGATCATAAAACACCAAGAACCGAATAACATGCTAACTGGTATGATTGCTCAAGAAAAAACTAAAGTTATAGTGTAAATATAAATATCATAATCTAAAGTAAATAATGCAACCAAGTTAAATATACAATTAATTTTAATCAGAAGAATACATTTCAGAGTTCACTGATCGACCAAAACAAAACGAAAAATTCCTCTAATAGACCAATACTGCCTAACAAATAACATCGAATAGTTCAGTACAAAATGTATACAAGAGCATGAAAAATGACATAAAACATCGTATTGACAGTAATAAATAACAAATTAAAAAATGACTAACCAAAAAACAAGCAATCCAACAGAAGAAAATCACCTCAAAATCGCCTCAAAATTTTCCACAATTAAACTCGAACTTGATCTCAGAACAAACTAACGACATTTTCCCCCACTTTGAGTTCAGAAGAAACATCGGCTTAATTTTGAACTAATTTCCACTGGCATATATTTTCTTATGATACGATAGTTATTTAAGAAGACGAAGACTCGCATTTTAATTTTTGTCCTGGAAAATAAATATTTAATTAGCATGTCCTACAAAATAATTGGGACCAAATGGTAGGCCCTTAAAGTAAATATCCACTTTTTAAAAACACTCCACTATTTGATAAATTGTTAAGGGGCTACAAAAACATATTATTTTACACTAATCAATATTCCGGGATTGCTCCTTCAAATCAGATTTAAAAAAATCATTTGAAAGCATGTATCATGCATAGAACGTACTCACATAAGTAAAAAAAACAAAAACATTTTGAACACATTGTTAAACTCGACAGCGATCAACCGAATAAAAGTAAGTAAAAATATAAACATTTTGAACGCATAGTAAATCTCGACAGCATTCAAATGAATAAAAACAAGTAGCTCATCACTACTACACCGAATGTACCATGTGAACACTTGTATATACATTCGACAGTAATATGTCGAAAAGTAACATTTATTTCAGTGCATGTGCTTCGTACTTAGAAAATTCAGCATATATCTGTTGAACAAAAAAAAAAAAAAAAAAAAAAAAAAGAGATTTGACCTTACCCCTTCAAAATGATAATCCTCTAGGGTTTATAAAATTCTATATATTCTAATCGAAAAAAATTAAAAAACTGCGGCTCATGCACATCAACATCAGAACAACAACCGAATCGAGCTTGTAATTAGACCGTAATTTAACCCTAACAAGATGTGCATATGATTAAAAAAAACTGAAATTATATCTAACCATCTAATCACTCTGTCAATATCATATTGTGTATTTTCTTCATGTTTTTTTATTAGGCTTTGATTTCCCCATATCTAATGGTGTTGATTAACCATCAAAAAAAAAATTAATGAACATAAGAGTGAAATTAAGTCTAAATGGGCAATAAGGTAAAATTATATTTATTTGTTAAGGGACTACTTTCCTCATTGATACCCCTTTTAATAATTTATTTATTTTAACAAAATTGCCCCCCCCCATTAACAATATTTGGAGTGTCAATAACAATGCCCTTAACTAATCCTTCACTAACTTTTGTTTTTGCTTTTGATTTGTTTAATTCTAAGTAATGGGTGGTGGGCTCCTACATGTTGTGTCTATTGATTTGCCTTATGATTTTGACCTTAAGCACTTGCGTACACATATTTCTTTTTATAGTCTCTTCCATTTGCACTCATTTTCCTACATCACAAAATAAGAATATGCAAATAAATTTTCTTAAATTAATTTATACACAAAATGAACCTACTGAATGATGATTTGAAAATATTTTTGTATTTTGGTTTAAGACATATAAAAATACCTTATATGGCATGTATTTATTTAAAATAAGAAGTATGTGAGTAAAAACATGCATTTCTATTAAGGATGGCAATTAAACCGAGAACCGAAAATCCGAACTGAATCAATCCGTAAAGACCTGAATCGAACCCGATGAGTCTCGGGTCGGTATAGGTGATGAAAAATACCATCAAGACCCGGTCAAACCCGACTCGCATGGACCTGACCCAAAAGACCCAACCCGAAAGACCCGATCAAAAAGCATTGAAATATATGTATTTTTAGTGTTATTATTCAACCGGACCCGAACCGAAGCTCGGGTTGGGTCAGGTCCAGATTTTTGAAATGTATAATTTAGACCCGAGAAAACCCGACCTGCCTAGAATCGATATTACAACAAAAATACCCTATTACAACATCATTTTTACAACGGGCGATTGTTGCCCATTATAATAGAGGTCTATTACAATAGTCCATTAAGGTCTGCTGTAATATTAGCCATATACAATACCTTTTTTTTACAAAAGACAATGAAAGCCCTTAGTAATAGAACTTTATTACAACAGTATCTTCTGAACCGTTGTAATAGGTGTCAGTTTTACAACATTCACATAATGTCCGTTGTAATATATGCCAATTTTACAACTGACAAAAAGTGACGGTTGTAATAAGTGCCAATTTTACAACGACAAAAACATACTCGTTGTAACCGATGTGAATTTTATAACAATCATAAAACATCGTTGTAATGTATGTTGGCTGCGAATTATCAGTAATTAATAATTAATAATTATAATGCTTTCTTAAAATTGATATTTATTATTTATTAATATTTAATAATTTATCATTAATAATATTATATATATTAATTATATGTTACTAATTACTAACCACAATATTACATTACTAATAATATTTATTCATTAATCATATGTTACTAATATTTATTAATCATTAATAATATTATATTAAACATACTTCACTATTATTTATTATTTATTAATATTTATTAATTAATCATTATTAACTAATTTACTACTATAAAAATTGATTCACTTTGTAAAAGTATTCGATTGAACCTTCGCCATATGAAAGGATCAAATGAACGTGAAACTTTTTTAATATGTGTGCTATATCATTTTAAGAAAGAACGATGGGTGAACGAATTATAAATTTGCAGCTACGAACAAGATAATTTGGAAGAGCACTTAATCAAGGTATTTAATTCATGATTTTTAATTTAACCGATTCATAATCAATTGATTATTTATTTTTAATTGTGTAATATGCGTTTAATAACTGCAAATGACACATTTTTTTTACAAAATTTCATTAAAATAAAAAATTTATTTCAAATAAATAAATTGTAAAATCTTAAATTGTTGGATTTAGTTCGAAACAACTATGTTGGAAGTTTTTGCATAAAACCATGAAAAATGATTATCACTACAAAGTGAATTCCAAAAGAGATGGAAACGCCCTTAGATGAACGACATTTCACTTTCATTGTTCAATTTTTAATTCCAATAACAAATGAATATGACAATTAAAACCAAGAAATGTTTGTTTGTTTCACCCAGTCATCATTGATAAATTTATACAATAACCTACATGAATATGATACGTAGAACACTTCAATACAATCACAAAGCAAAAGATTATGTCATAAACTAAACTTATTTGTAAAAGTTATTAATTTGAGAATTTTTCAAGAATTAAAATTAAATCGTATTAACTGTCATATTCTTAATAACGCCATTTCAGTAATTAAAGAAATTGTCCCCAAATTTTGGCTCCAAAGCAAATATTTTGGCTCTAGTTCTGCATTTCGATCTGCTTCCTCCGATGTGCCCTAGCCCCTAAAATCGAAATCATGCATGCCCCCATTCTCCAGCTCAAACAAGCGCCTCCTCCGTGAATTGTATTTTTAGGTTGAAATTCGCCAATAACTCAATTGGCTTCTTCCAACGATGAATACTTCCAGGTTGCTTTTTCTTCTTCTTTTTCTTGGATGCAATTTTTTTTTGTTACGATTGTCTTTTCCATTTTTTCGTTTTCATTCTTCTTTCTCAGATCTAGATTAAGATTGAGATTAATTTAGGATAAAAGTGACGCACAGCTGTTGTATTGAATTAATATCATTTGTTAGATCTAGAGTTCATCATTTGGATGCCAAGGAACCAAGTAATGACTTCCATGACGCTGCTTATGTTATGTTAAAATGCCAACTGCGGCTACTGCCTAGAAGCCGAAGTCGTTGTGTCGATACAAATCTGAAAACTGCCTGCTTGAAGTGCCATGACGCTTAGAGTTCAGATGCTATATTACACGTGCGCATGTGCATCCTATAGAAATCCTTCTTTCCCGAGTGATGAGCCCCAACTTCGTAGGTCATCTTCTATTGGAAGTTTGCATAGAGCAGTTTCTAGTGTTGTTCAAAGCAAGTCTATGGAGCATTCTCCTGGTGCTCAGCAGCAAAAGAATGTTTTACTGGAGGGTTGAGCAAGAAGGATTAATAAGGCTGGTAGTGGATTTGGGAGGACCTTATCAAAGAACTTGATTGATATGGCCTTGAGGCACATGGACATCAAACAGAACATCAGAGGCATTAGAACCAAATCCATAATCTTTGCCATAGCCCGGTCAACCTGTAAGGACCCGTAACTTCCCCGTGAAGGAAAGAGCGGATACTTTGAAAACAACACACAAATGAATGCAGACGGAAGAACATTTCATTGTACATTACAACAAATGTTACACCAACACAACATACGCCTCATTCCAATTCCGTAGCCACTAACCGCAAATTTCATATTCTTAGGGAAAGGGTCCCATTAATTTTATCCAAGATAAATTCTCTGAAATTATTCTTTAATCTTCCTTTGGATGACATTTCAAACCAAATTATGGTTTCCCAAATTAGTCGAGCATAGCGAACCACACCGAAGTAATTATTTATTTCCCAATCCTAACCTATTCATCCCATGAAGCAAAACTGGTAATACTCCATATCTAACACCACGATATTATCGGTAAAATTAATTACCATTTCACGTTCAAATCTAATTAAAGATTTAACTATCGCTTTGGAGCAAAACTGGTGATACTCCATTCTCACTCAATTTCTAAATTTGAAAATTTAGATTATCAAATCACATTTCAATCTAATTATAGATTCATTTAAAACTCCTTTTACTGGGTTAAAGAACTAATATCATTTAGAACACAGTTCACGACAAACCCAAATCCCATTCTATTTATTATCGGGTTAAAGAACAAGTGTCATTTAAAACACCCTTCACGATAAACCCACTAATCAATTCTATTTACAACCCATTTCAAATCCAATTTATTTATTTAAAAATAAATGGGTTTTAATTATAGTTCAAAATTAGTTCATTTCGATAAAAATCTATTTTTATCTTTTTAAATATGGAGTTTTCATCCCAAATTTTCCCCAAATCATTTCTTATGATTTTACACAAATTATTACTATTTTTAATAATTTTATCAAGGCCCGTACAGTCGATTTCCATCAACGGTCATCGAACTGCACTTACAGCGACCTTTTCCAAATTTGATTTGGACGTATCTCCAAATCCAACCGTTAGATTTTGAATTTCTAATATTCGTTAGAAAGCTCTTTTCGATATGAACCCAACGGTTCTGGTTTTATGAGAATCTGACGGTCGGATCTCCCGTAATGTCCGTTTGAAATAAATGGTCGAAATTCACGAACTGCCGCGGCGCGGCGCGTTCTATTCAGGCCATTATATTATATATATAATATATATAATATATATTTCATCGATTTCTATTTAAAACAAATTTTATAAATCGTTTTAAACTCATTTAAAAAACAATTTCAACTTCCATTTCATTTCAAATCAAAATTGAATTTCTCCTTATAAATTCGTTTTAAAATTCATTTCTATTCAATTCAAATTTCAATTCAATTTGAATTCCTTTCAATTCGTTTTCAATTCAATTCAATTTGAATTCATTTCAATTCGTTTTCTATTCTATTCAAATTCAATTCATTTCCTATTCTATTCAAATTCAATTCGTTTTCTATTCTATTCAAATTCAATTCGTTTTCTATTCTATTCAAATTCAATTCATTTCCTATTCTATTCAAATTCAATTCGTTTTCTATTCTATTCAAATTCAATTCGTTTTCTATTCAATTCAAATTCAATTCGTTTTCTATTCTATTCAAATTCATTACGTTTTCTATTCTATTCAAATTCAGTTCATTTTCTATTCTATTCAAATTCAATTCGTTTTCTATTCAAATTCAATTCGTTTCCTATTCTATATTTTTGTCAACACACGACTAATCTCAACGAATAAGTACTGTCCACGTGTGACTACCTTTGTTATTTAATATATTTTATAAAAATTATGGTATCTATCGTTTGATTTCAAATTAGACTCTAATCGCAAATTAGTAAGAGAACGATTCCCTGAATATTAACCCCGAAGGCCGAAACCAACATTAGATTAATACCTAGGAGACCACTCATCTTATCTATTTTCCAGTTAGTTTCTAATTTTCTATATGATAAAGATGTAAATTTTATTGTTAAAAACATTTCGTTCAACACATGACTAATCTCAACGGATGAGTACTGTCAACACATGAACCTTTATCTTATAATATTCTTTATTTTCTAAATTGGAATGAGGCCCAATCAATTACCATATAAAGTTAATTATATGGATTCCATACAACACATGTATATAATAGCAATGATAAATAATCAACCATCATCCAAAGTGCACTACACTGTATAAGCATCAAATATAGATATCTAACGCTTATAACAGCCTGTCAATCAATCGATCGACATACAACTAATTATTGGGATTAGTGTATGCCGTATATTATCCCAATACCCGTGTGGGGTTTCAAACAATCAAACACAGATTTTATTTGTACAGTTGGGCGATGTGTAAAATTTATCGACCCAATCAATATCAGTCAAATCAGTGTATATAAACAAATCGGCCGATTTGTTTATAACTATTTATTTACTCACATTCACGTTAAAAATTATATTTTTAACTAAAATATTTTTAACTATATAAATATTTTATTTCCTTTCAACACACGAATATATTTCATTATCCATTTCACATCAATTTCACAAATAAATTTCACAACACAACAATCAAACAAACAAGCCATCCATGGTCTGTGGATGACGGGTGTCGGGTGCTGCTAAGCACCGTCTACATCCTAGTATATATATATATATAACTAGAAAAAAAGAATTTAGAGTGAGGAGTTCTCACCGATAGCTAATCCAATACCACGACTCTTCATTTATAGAAATCTTCATCGTTCTCGCCTTTTTGTAATCTTCATTGCCCGTATTCTCTACATATGTAAAAATCGAATTTTTACTTTACTATTCAATATATAAAAATCGAATTTTTACTTCGTTATTCAATATATAAAAATCGAATTTTTACTTCGCTATTCAATATATAAAAATCGAAATTTTACTTTGCTATTCAATATATAAAAATCCTATTTTTACATCGTTATCGTATAGATAAAAATTCTATTTTTACTTCGTTATCATATAGATAAAAATTCTATTTTTACTATCATGCTATTATCTATATATAGATTTCGCCTTTTCAAATATAAAGATTATATTTTTATCACTCTACAATATAAATGATTATATTTTTAATGCTCTACGATAATAAAAAATTATATTTTTATATTCTCTACCAAAACAAAAATCAATTTCTCATTCGCTACATACCTTATAAAAATCATATTTTTGTTTCCTTAGCTTTATAAAAATTATATTTTTACCTTACAAAAAAAATCATCTCTTTTGTAAATTAAAAATCATTTCTTTTTATATAGGAACATCATAGAAAAATCATTTCTTTTTAACTATAAATTAATACTGAAAAGAGGATGAAATTAAAAGCTTACAGTCAAAGACAATTAAGGGTTTGGTCTCAGGAATGCCGGAAGCAGGGGATGATGCTGGCGCCGGCTCGAGGTGGTGGCGTAGGCGGAGCTCTGGCGGTCTTCCGCTCAGCTGGTGGCGGCGCGTTGGTTCTTCGTTGACAGGAAGGGGGGGTGCTTGCTGACGCGAGGCAAATCGCAGGGGGGGTGCTTGCTGACGCGAGGCAAATCGCGAGGGGGGGGGGTGCTTGCTGACGCGAGGCAAATCGCGAGGGGGGGTCTTCGATCAGCAGCGGGGGGAAGGGGGGCTGTGTAGCGAGGGCAGTGGGGAGGGAGAAGAAGGGGACGGGGCTGTGGGGGTCGACGTAGGAGGGGGGCGACTGGTGGCAGGCGCGATACGGTGGCGGCGTGCGATTTAGGGCTCCGCCTTTTTTGTTTTTTTTATTTCGAATGAATCCAGGAAGAAGGGGGGCCAGAAAGAAGACAAGGGGAGAAAGTGAGTTTATATTTTATTTATTTATTTTAATTATTTAATTTCAAAAAGGTTGACTTTTAGATACGACCTCTAAACGAGGCCCACCGCCTGTCGTCCATAGCTAATTACCCCCATTCCGAACACAATGGGATATGTATCGTAGGCTGATTCGATCGTTACAATAAGTTTTTGAACACGCATTTTAATTTACTGGAGTCACATAAGAACTCTAAAAATTCTAGAAAAATATTTTCTAGCTTCGTATTGACGATACGGTCCTAACAAAACTAGTTTCGTCGAATTCTGAGACCATTGGAAAAATAGTCATTTTCCAGTCGATTAAAATCAACTAAAACTGGTCAAACGCGTTTTACTTTTCCACGCTCACATATTGATTCGAAAAATTATGAAATTTGGAATCTAGCAATAATTTGACATCACGGACCCAACAAAAGTGGTTTCGTCGAAATCCGAGGTCGTTTGCAAAATTCCCATTTTTAAGGGCCTAAATTCCATAGCGACTATTCAGAATTTTCAACTGGACATATCTTTTGATCCCCGCTATGAAATCTCAATTTTTCGGATTCGTTGGAAAGATATTATCAATTAGATCCTATTATTTTCGGTTTCGCTAAAATCCGGATTGTTTTGCACTCGGTACATTCAATTGAAGTTTGAAATCGAATTATCGAACTATCGCGCCATTTTCAATTCTATTTATAATTATTTATATTCAAACGACGATGTATATAATATATACGTTCGAATTATATTCAAAATAAATTTCTCGTCGATATTATTTAAAATAATCCATTTTAAATATTCAAAATCCATTAAAATTGCCAAAATAAAAATTTTAAACTGGCCCAGATTTTCGGGTTATTACAATCTCCCCCACTTAAAACTTTTCGTCCCCGAAAAGGAACAAAGTCGAAAGTGGTTTGATTAATCAACTCTGCGTTCATTCTGGCTTCCATTCTCCAACTTTTCAGTTTCTGAGAATTTTCAAAAAATTTGGCTAACACCCTAAATTTTCGAAAAAATTCGCCACAACCTCCCCTGCACAGGGAGCCACGGGAAAATCCCGAAATTGCCATATAGGCCTTCTGATCTCAAAAAGAAAAAGAAAAAGCCAAGCGACTAGCCAATCGGCTCATAAAATCATCATCACCCAAACAAAACAGTAAATTATGATAAACATGTACCTATTTGTCGGGCAAATAAATATTCTCTGCTCTAGCCTCCTTGCTATGACCTGTTCAATGTAAGTACATATATATATGCAAGCAAATGCGTCTAATTTTCAATACAATTCAATATTCTATTATATTAGGCTAATGGTTCAAAATTATCAAACAACTAAACAAACAACACAAACATCAATCTATTTGTGAATTAGAGTTTCAAATTCATAATTTTGATATATATACACAAAAAATCATGTTTTTGATTCCAAATCACAACAATAAACCTATCTATATTAGTTTTGGTTCTCACACCAGTCGATGGAAATATATAGATATCACACCTTCGAAACACGAAAATAATTACTGATGATGACGCGTCAATCATCAGAATCAGGTCCGGCCGACTAGAGTGTGATTCTATATCTATCCAGTATATTAAAACTTCGAATATACGTTCATGACGCGTATATGCAAAATCTTTATATATTGGATTGTCCAAATTCAATATAAATAAATATTCAAATACGTATAAAATGGTTTAAATTTTCAAAACAAAATTGTTTTCAATTGGAAAATATACTCTTCACATTCGTTCTAGGATACTACTGATCCTATCTTTAGCGAGTTATTCTAATTGGATATTACTAATCCAATATCTGATGAATTCTTTCGTATGGTTCTAATGTGTCTTGTTCTCGAGCTCTGTAAACCAAAGCTCTGATACCACTGTAAAGACCCGTAACTTCCCCGTGAAGGAAAGAGCGGATACTTTGAGAACAACACACAAATGAACGTAGACGGAAGAACATTTCATTGTATATTACAACAAATGTTACACCAACACAACATACGCCTCATTCCAATTCAGCAGCCACTAACCGCAAATTTCATATTCTTAGGGAAAGGTTCCCATTAATTTTATCCAAGATAAATTCTTTAAAATTTATCCTTTAATCTTCCTTTGGATGTCATTTCAAACCAAATTATGGTTTCCCAAACTAGTCGAGATTAGCGAACCACACCGAAGTAATTATTTATTTCCCAATCCCAACCTATTCATCTCATGAAGCAAAACTGGTAATACTCCATATCTAACACCACGGTGTTATCGGTAAAATTAATTAACATTTCACGTTCAAATCTAATTAAAGATTTAACTATCGCTTTGGAGCAAAACTGGTGATACTCCATTCTCGCTCAATTTCTAAATTTGAAAATTTAGATTATCAATTCACATTTCAATCTAATTACAGATTCATTTAAAACTCCTTTTACTGGGTTAAAGAACTAATGTCATTTAGAACACAGTTCACGACAAACCCAAATCCCATTCTATTTATTATCGGGTTAAAGAACAAGTGTCATTTAAAACACCCTTCACGATAAACCCACTAATCAAATCTATTTACAACACATTTCAAATCCAATTTATTTATTTAAAAATAAATGGGTTTTAATTATAGTTCAAAATTAGTTCATTTCGATAAAAATCTATTTTTATCTTTTCAAATATGGAGTTTTCATCCCAATTTTTCCCCAAATCATTTCTTATGATTTTACACAAATTATTACTATTTTTAATAATTTTATCAAGGCCCGTACAGTCGATTTCCATCAACGGTCATCGAACTGCACTTACAGCGACCTTTTCCAAATTTGACTTGGACGTGTCTCCAAATCCAACCGTTAGATTTTGAATTTCTAATATTCGTTAGAAAGCTCTTTTCGATACGAACCCAACGTTTCCAGTTTTAGGAGAATCTGACGGTCGGATCTCCGGTAATGTCCGTTTGAAATAAATGGTCGAAATTCACGAACTGTCGCGGCGCGTTCTATTCAGGCCATTATATTATATATATAATATATATTTCGTCGATTTCTATTTAAAACGAATTTTATAAATCGTTTTAAATTCATTTCAAAAACAATTTCAACTTCCATTTCATTTCAAATCAAAATTGAATTTCTCCTTATAAATTCATTTTAAAATTCATTTCTATTCAATTCAAATTTCAATTCAATTTGAATTCCTTTCAATTCGTTTTCAATTCAATTCGAATTCGTTTTCAATTCAATTTGAATTCATTTCAATTCGTTTTTTGTTCTATTCAAATTCAATTCATTTCCTATTCTATTCAAATTCAATTCGTTTTCTATTCTATTCAAATTCAATTCATTTTCTATTCAATTCAAATTCAATTCATTTCCTATTATATTCAAATTCAATTCGTTTTCTATTCTATTCAAATTCAATTCATTTTCTATTCTATTCAAATTCAATTCGTTTTCTATTCTATTCAAATTCAATTCGTTTTCTATTCTATTCAAATTCAATTCGTTTTCTATTCTATTCAAATTCAATTCGTTTCCTATTCTATATTTTTGTCAACACATGACTAATCTCAACGAATGAGTACTGTCCACGTGTGACTACCTTTGTTATTTAATATATTTTATAAAAATTATGGTATCTATCGTTTGATTTCAAATTAGACTCTAATCGCAAATTAGTAAGAGAACGATTCCCTGAATATTAACCCCGAAGGCTGAAACCAGCATCAGATCAATACCTAGGAGACCACTCATCTTATCTATTTTCCAGTTAGTTTCTAATTTTCTATATGATAAAGATGTAAATTTTATTGTTAAAAACATTTCGTTCAACACATGACTAATCTCAACAGATGAGTACTGTCAACACATGAACCTTTATCTTATAATATTCTTTATTTTCTAAATTGGAATGAGGCCCAATCAATTACCATATAAAGTTAATTATATGGATTCCATACAACACATGTATATAATAGCAACGATAAATAATCAACCATCAACCAAAGTGCACTACACTATATAAGCATCAAATATAGATATCTAACGCTTATAACAGCCTGTCAATCAATCGATCGACATACAACTAATTATTGGGATTAGTGTATGCCGTATATTATCCCAATACCCGTGTGTGGTTTCAAACAATCAAACACAGATTTTATTTGTGCAGTTGGGCGATGTGTAAAATTTATCGACCCAATCAATATCAGTCAAATCAGTGTATATAAACAAATCGGTCGATTTGTTTATAACTATTTATTTACTCACATTCACGTTAAAAATTATATTTTTAACGATAAAATATTTTTAACTAAATAAATAATTTATTTCCTTTCAACACACGAATATATTTCATTATCCATTTCACATCAATTTCACAAATAAATTTCACAACACAACAATCAAACAAACAAGCCATCCATGGTCTGTGGATGACGGGTGTCGAGTGCTGCTAAGCACCGTCAACATCCTAGTATATATATATATAACTAGAAAAAGAGAATTTAGAGTGAGGAGTTCTCACCGATAGCTAATCCAATACCACGACTCTTCATTTATAGAAATTTTCATCGTTCTCGCCTTTTATTAATCTTCGTTGCCCGTATTCTCTACATATGTAAAAATCGAATTTTTACTTTACTATTCAATATATAAAAATCGAATTTTTACTTCATTATTCAATATATAAAAATCAAATTTTTACTTCGCTATTCAATATATAAAAATCGAATTTTTTACTTTGCTATTCAATGTACAAAAATCCTATTTTTACATCGTTATCGTATAGATAAAAATTCTATTTTTACTTCGTTATCATATAGATAAAAATTCTATTTTTACTATCACGCTATTATCTATATAAAGATTTCGCCTTTTCAAATATAAAGATTATATTTTTATCACTCTACAATATAAAAGATTATATTTTTAATGCTCTACGATAATAAAAAAAATTATATTTTTATATTCTCTACAAAAACAAAAATCAATTTCTCATTCGCTACATACCTTATGAAAATCATATTTTTGTTTCCCTAGCTTTATAAAAATTATATTTTTACCTTACAAAAAAAATCATCTCTTTTTTAAATTAAAAATCATTTCTTTTTATATAGGAACATCATAGAAAAATCATTTCTTTTTAACTATAAATTAATACTGAAAAGAGGATGAAATTAAAAGCTTACAGTCAAAGACAATTAAGGGTTTGGTCTCAGGAATGCCGGAAGCAGGGGATGATGCTGGCGCCGGCTCGAGGTGGTGGCGTAGGCGGAGCTCTGGCGGTCTTCCGCTCAGCTGGTGGCGGCGCGTTGGTTCTTCGTTGAGAGGAAGGGGGGGTGCTTGCTGACGCCAGGCAAATCGCAGGGGGGGTGCTTGCTGACGCGAGGCAAATCGCGAGGGGGGGGGGGGGTGCTTGCTGACGCGAGGCAAATCGCGAGGGGGGGGTCTTCGATCGGCAGTGGGGGGAAGGGGGGCTGTGTAGCGAGGGCAGTGGGGAGGGAGAAGAAGGGGACGGGGCTGGGTGGGGGGGTCGACGGAGGAGGGGGGCGACTGGTGGCGGGCGCGATACGGTGGCGGCGTGCGATTTAGGGCTCCGCCCTTTTTGTTTTTTTATTTCGAATGAATCCAGGAATAAGGGGGGCCATAAAGAAGATAAGGGGAGAAAGTGAGTTTATTTTTTTTATTTTAATTATTTAATTTCAAAAAGGTTGACTTTTAGATACGACCTCTAAACGAGGCCTACCGCCTGTCGTCCATAGCTAATTACCCCCATTCTGAACACAACGGGATATGTATCATAGGCTGATTCGGTGGGTACAATCAGTTTTCATCAAAATTAACATATAACTCTATATACTGAATTTGAACACGCATTTCAATTTACCGGGGTGACATACGAACTCTAAAATTTCTAGAAAAATATTTTCTAGCTTCATATTGACGATACGGTCCTAATAAAACTAGTTTCGTCGAATTCTGAGACCGTTGGAAAAATGGTCATTTTCCAGTCGATTAAAATCAACTGAACTGGTCAAACGCGTTTTCCTTTGCCACGCTCACATATTGATTCGAAAAATTATGAAATTTGGAATCTAGCAATAATTTGACATCATGGACCCAACAAAAGTGGTTTCGTCGAAATCCGAGGTTGTTGCAAAATTCCCATTTTTAAGGGCCTGAATTCCATAGCGACTATTCAGAATTTTCAACTGGACATATCTTTTGATCCCCGCTATGAAATCTCAATTTTTCGGATTCGTTGGAAAGATATTATCAATTAGATCCTATTATTTTCGGTTTCGCTAAAATCCGGATTGTTTTGCACCCGGTACATTCAATTGAAGTTTGAAATCGAATTATCGAACTACCACGCCATTTTCAATTCTATTTATAATTATATATAATTATTTATATTCAAACGACGACGTATATAATATATACGTTCGAATTATATTCAAAATAAATTTCTCGTCGATATTATTTAAAATAATCCATTTTAAATATTCAAAATCCATTAAAATTACCAAAATAAAAATTTTAAACTGGCCCAGATTTTCGGGTTATTACACAACCTCTCAGAAAACACATGCATCACTTACAAAAACACTAAACACAGTACAATCCCTTCTCCAAAGCCAAAATCTGTTGCCTTTCCCGTGCCTAGGCCATCAAAAAATGATACTGAAAGCAATGCAGGAACTCAATACTATGCTTTATTATCGACTGAAGGTGCAAATAAAATGAATTGGCCGCAAGATACCAAATGTAAGTCCGATCAGAGCAGCGTTTTTGATCATGGGTTCAAACCTCTGCCTGAGCCTTTTGGCCTTCCTTGACGGTTAAGCCTTTATTTTGAAACCTAAGATTTTTTTTCTTGCTTACATCTGATACTTCTCTGTGTTGTCACTATAGCATGCTCTTCCATACTGTTTAATTAGAGGTTATGTTTAACCCAACCTTGTTTTGTTGATATGCATATTAGTTTGTGTGTGTAATGAAAAAAAAGATGCTATATTGCAATAAACAGAAAGAAGAAAGACAACCCAAATAAGTAAAAATCTGAAGTTTTGTTTTACAACTTAATCATTCATTTGTTTACCAGTCGTTACTTACTCTTATATTAAGTATTTAATGGTCATTACCAACTTATAAGACAAGCCACTTGTGAATCTCTTTATTGTAGGAATCTGACCCAATCGAAGAGCACAAAAGAGTGATGCACGAGAAATGCAAACCTTTTATCAACATTATTACAAGAAACATATCCAAGCACTCCAAAATGTTGCTGATAATGCAGATTGGTAAGTTTTGAGAAAATGAATGCAAATTTGATGCTTCGTTGTATTTTTTTCTACAACTATTTATCATTATTGGTTTGAAGATTTCAGCTTAATGATATTATGTCTTTGTCAAATATCACTAACTTTAAATTTATTTCTACTGTCCAATTGTAAACATCGATAAGATATGGTCGCTCATGCCTGAATCTGTGGAAGAATAGGCCGGATCAGCGGTGAAGTGCCATTGATTGATGTCAGTCAGTTTGGATTTTTCAGTGTGTTGGGGAAGGGACAACTTCTGGTGGGGAACAATGGTGATCAAAATGAAGTTGTTCAACAAGAATGCCGAGAAGAAGACTAAATCTAACGGAGGTGCTGTCTTGCTAACTACTTGATTTTAATTTTTCTTAATGTTGGGTTAATGACTTGCTATTGCTTTGTTTCCTGATGTGAATTATGTGTGATATTTCTAGTTTTGCTTCTTATTCAAGTACAATTTGGCTTAGCGTTGGACCCGAATACTTTTTCGTCTTTGGTAGCAACTGCTTCTATGCTAAACTGATTATAAGAACTTTTATTGCAGAAACAAAAATAGACCAAATAGGCTACTCTTTATGCTTATTATTAACTTATTTCTGCACTTCGATAGACGTTTGACAACTGCATTCAACCCTTGTAGTGTGATGAGGATTTACTACATTTGCTTAAGTACCGGTGGAAATACAAAAGGAAATCTACCGCAAACTTGTTACTTTCAATTTTTTTATCAGGGCCTTGCTACTTTTATACATTAATGTATAGCAAACTTTCTTAATTAGTTGGCTATGCATTAATCTAGGTAGAAAATTTGCTTAATGTAAACCCAACTATTATTTTGTATTTTACGAATGCTCCAGAAATCTTTGTTGCCTTATGATGTTTGTTGCATTATATAGTTCATATTTTTTTTAATATGGGGGCGTACATTTGAGAGCTACACTTATCCACGCTCTTTTTAGCGTTCCTGTTATATCTCTAAAACTGTTGCTGCACTGCACAGTGGTGCTAAGCACCAGCTATAACGTACCACACTAACTCATGCAATATGTAACGCCAAATCTATCGACATTCATGACATTTTTATTTAGGTTATATGTGCAGATTTAAAGATGAAAATGTGTGTTGCAGTTGTGCAGTTGTATTTTTTGCCGGTGGACGATGTTTGAAGAAGAGAAAAGGGTATAATGCTGGTTTGTTTAATAAAGTTGTTACATGAGTTTGTCTATTGTCTCCTGCAAATATGCTCAAAGTTCAAACCTTACAATAATAAGTTTTGAATGGTGTATAATAATACATTTGATAACATTTTCTTCCACACCTAATCCTGATGCAGAGGGGACGATAGCAAGTACCGATCTTGATGTTTTAATACATTTTTAAAAGCTTGGATCTGATGTTTGGAAGATATGTGTGAATGTAGTAGTGGAACTGGAAGCTTTTTTGTTTAAGCCAAATTCGGAGATGTCCACTATCAAACAAGCCGTTGGATCTTATGAAACTAGTTATGTAATTTATGTTATAACTATGTTGATGTAACTTATTTAACCTTTTGGAACGTAAACTTATCTAAATCTTCTGGAATGTAAACTTATATAATGTTTTGAAATGTGTTAAAATTTTATGATTGTTGCCATAGTTTTTTATTATATGTTATTATGTGATTTTGATTGTTGCATCACAATATTTATTGTATGTTAAAATATTCATCATTATTATGGATGTATATAGCAGCAATTATATTTATATTTACATATATATCGCAACGGGCTAAAACTGTTGTTATATGTTAATTTTACAATGGGCAAAAGCCGCTTGTAATTTATTAGCTATTACAACGGGTTTATAACCATTGTCATAGAGTAATAGCACGTGACGGAGCAAGTTATTACAACAGTCCTTTACAATGGTCATAGCCCATTGTAAAATAGTTAGGTGCTATTACGACGACGCATATTACGACGGGCAGATGCCCGTTGTGAAAAGCATATTACAACAGTGTTTGCCCGTTGTAAAAGGACTGTTTTGTTGTAGTGCGAGACCCGTCGGGTCGGGTCGGGTCCCGGTCCATCGGGTCGGGTCTAATTGCCACCCCTAATTTCTATGTACACGTTTGTTAATAAAAATGACAATTGTCATAGCACAAAGAGTAGCATCATTATTACCATCACTATTGCAAATGGCGTACTATGTTAATATACAATGAGTAAAATTATTAACGTTTCTTCACTACTGCGACATGATTCCATACAAATTTATTATTAATTAGGGCTTCTATGGAAGAGTAGAGAATGCCTTTTATTGTGAAATAATTCTGAGAATCCTTACAAGCATATTTCTAAAATTTAATAATTTCATCTTGAAATATATGGTTATATTTACCATTGCCTAGAGAATTTCGTTCTCAAGAGTATCTAATCCTAAATTATCGATTTTTTCCCAACAAATATATAAGTTATATTATGTTTTCAATTTGAAACTGACACGACCCGAACTTCCCCGTAAAGGAAAGCCCGGATTGAGTTGAGAACATGACAAATCAGAACACAAATAGAAGAACATTTCATTGTTATTACAACAATTTACATCAGAGTACAAGAATATACAGAGTATGAACAAATAATATACATTTGATAAATATCGGAGATTTAAAATTACATTTAAATACGTAGCAGCGGAAAACTAATACAAACACAACTGAAAGCAATATATGGATACAGAGCTTTTCGAATATCATTCCAGCTATAAACCAGGATCATGGGAATATAAATCTGCAAAACCAAAACTACTAGCTGCCCATGTGGAAAATAGGGGCACCCAGAGTTTAGGTTAAAACAATAAACTCCAGGTAGTCATGTGATTGGTGTGAGAACTAAATCATTTATTAAACTTTACTTTAAAATTTGGTAAATCAAGGGACCACGCCTTATAACATGGAACGTGTTTCCTCCCAAGAATACCAGTGCATAAAACAAACAGCGCGATGCTTTTTGGAAAAAACGAAGCTATTATAAGACCCAGGTCCCATCACACAATGCAACGCAAGCCGAAGGATAGAGTTTTACCTTATAATAGCCAAAAATGCTTGGTACATTTAAAACAAATCATTTTGATACTATTATAGTGTAAAGTGTAGGAAAACAACTTCAAATATAAATATATTAATCATAGATGACATAGTGCCTCATCCCACTATTTCGGTATCTACGGAGCCATGGATGGTTTGGTAGATATACCGACCAGTTCAGGGAAACACAGTGTTCTGGCATTTTAATCCACTCTGTATGGACCAGCCCTGACGATCCAAGGGTCGATGCGTTCTGATCTTTAGACATGGGCTAGATTGTCTCGAAGCGGTAAGGATGATCCTTTGCCTTGGTTCACAGACGGAAATCCAACTTCCAATACGTGACACTTCGGTTTTGATTATAGAGCTAAAATAAACATTATATTAAAAAATGCTATTTTTACTATGAACAACGGGAAAAGATCGCATTGGAATTTTGGGCAAATCGAAACCTTCCTTCAAAGAATGATGGAGTGGATCCCAAAGGTGAGAACTTCTCACTTTTATTTTATTTTCTAGTTAAAATACTTACTAGCATGCAGACGGTGCTTAGCAGCACCCGACACCCATCGTCCACAGACCATGGACGGCTTGTTTGTTTGTCTAATTATGTTGTGAAAATTGATTGTGTGATGTGGAATGGAATAAAATATTTTATAGTTAAAAATATGATTTTTAACGTGTATATAAATAAAAAAAAATACTCATAAACAAATCAAACGATTTGTTTATGTACACTGATTTGACTGATATTGATTGGGATGATAAATTTTACACATCGTCCAACTGCACAAATAAAATTCATTATTTGTTAATTGAAACCCCACACGGGTATTGGGATGATATATGACATGCACTAATCCCAATAATTAGCTGTATGTCGATCGATTGTTTGATAAGCTATGTAAGCGTTGAATATTTATATTTAATGCTTATGCAGTGTAGAATGCACATTGGATGATGGTTGACTGTATTTCATTGTTGTTGCGTAAATGTATTGTATGAAATCCATATAAATAACGTTATATGGTAATTGACTGTGTCTGATTCCAGTTCAGAAAGAATGAATATTTAAAAAATAATGAATATTTTAAAATAATATTCAGTAAAAGATCAAAATCTAATTTTGATGTCCGATTTGGGATGGACACGAATATATTTAAAAATATAAAGCCGTGTTGATTAGATTAACGCCATTTTGACGCAAACGATATTTATATCGATTTTATTGATTTCTATAATGAATATCGAAAAGGAATTGATTTCAAAATCTAATGTTTTGAAAACGAATTTAGACCGATTTATAAAATACGTTTTAAATGGAAATCGATGAAATATATATTACATATATTATATATACAATATAATGGCCTGAACAGAACACGTCGCACTGCGGCAGTTCGCGAATTTTGACCATTGACTTCGAATGGACATTACGGGAGATCTGACCATCGGATTCTCCTAAAACCAGAACCGTTGGATTCGTATCGAAAAGAGCTTTCTAATGAATACAAGAAATTAGAAATCTAATGGCTAGATTTGGAGTTATGTCCAAATCAAATTTGGAAAAGGTCGCTGTAAGTGCAGTTTGATGACCGTTTATGGAAATCGACTGTATGGGCCTTGATAAAATTATTAAAAATAACAATAATTTATGTAAAATCATAACAAATGATTTGGAAAGAATTGGGATGAAAAATTCCATATTTGAAAAGATAAAAATATATTTTTATCGAAATGAACAAGTTATGAACTAGAATTATGAAATCCAATATTTTTAAATAAATAAACTGGATTTGAAATGGTTTTAAAAATAACCGGAATTTCCAATATATGAATTGGAATGGGTTTGAATCAAAATTATCTTCGGAATAATTCGATATTGGATTCCGTGATTATACGGATATTATGGAGGAATTTGGAAGATATATATATCGTTATTCCAATACGGTATTTGTTGATTCCAGAATTTGATATTGAATATAAGCTGATATGTTTTCTATTCAGAGCCTTGTATTTAATATTAAATGTGATTTTTGGTTTGTCATGAATGGTGTCTTCACTAACACTGTTCTTGGACCCAATTGAGAAAAGATTAAATCTTTTTATTTATATTTAATGAAGTATACCAATTAATTGATATTTAATTGGAATGGAATTGAAATTGGCCTTTGGGTTTATCGTGAACGGTGTTTTAAAAAATACTTGTTCTTTAGCCAGATTAACAATGGAATTAGATTTTGGGTTGTCGTGAATGGTATCTTTAATAATACTGTTCTTAAACCCAATGGAGTTAAGAAAATCAGAAACTAACTGGAGATTAGTTAAGTTGAATGGTTTCCTAGGTATTGATATGATGTTGGTTTCGGCCTTCAGGTTTAATACTTAGGGAATTGTTCACTTACTAATTTATGGTTAAAGGCTGATGGAATGGAATGTGATTTTGGGTTTATCGTGAACGGTGTTTTAAAGGACATTGGTTTTTTAACCAAGTCAAAGACAGGAATAAGATTTTGGGTTGTCGTGAATGGTATATTTAATAATACTGTTCTTAGACCCAATGGAGTTAAGAAAATCAGAAACTAACTGGTGATTAGTTAAGTTGAATGGTTTCCTGGGTGTTGATCTGATGTTGGTTTCGGCCTTTGGGGTTAATACTTAGGGAGTTGTTCACTTGCAAATTTACGGTTAAAGGCTGATTGTAACAGCCCTAAGTCCCACATCGTGGAAGCCTGTGTGAAGTGGGTACTTATATAGTAGAGCCCATCTCTTACTAATGCCGAGGCCTTTTGAGTAACAAAACCCCACATCTATACGGTGGCTAAGTTGGGGACAATATCTTGCGTGAACGGAGGTGCGGATTGTTACAGTGGTATCAGAGCCAATACCCAACCAGAATTGTGGCTCATGTATGGACCACAGCGCCTGTGTGAGGTGTTTGTGAGCTAATGGGAACGTTGGGCTCTGTAGGAGGGGAGAATGTAGCACCCCTAAGTCCCACATCTTGGAAGCCTGTGTGAAGTGGGTACTTATATAGTAGAGCCCATCTCTTACTAACGCCGAGTCCTTTTGAGGAACAAAACCCCACGCCTATACGGTAGCTAAGTTAGGGACAATATCTTGCGTGAACGGAGGTGCGGGTTGTTACACTGATGGAATGGAATGTGACTTAGGGTTTATCGTGAACCGTGTTTTAAATGACATTGGTTCTTTAACCCAGTTAAAGACAAGATATGATTTCCCAAGTTAAACAATCGTTAATATTGATTTTTGGGAAGATTAAAACCAAGTGGATTTTTAATGCATCTTTAATTAGATTGGAATGATATCCAAAGGAATATTAAAGAATAAATTTAAAGAATTTATCTTTGATAAAATTAATGGGAACCTCTCCCAAAGTATAAGAATATTTGAATAAAGGAATATTCTGGATTGGAATGAGGCATATGTTGTGTTTTTATAGCACTTGTTTATTGTATACGCGAGTTATTCAGAAAGACCAGGTTTATCGCATTCTGAATAAATGATTCAACGATGTGTCGAGGATGAAGACGGTGGTTGAAGACCGGAGGTCTTCACATCGTTTGGATGATTACTGATGTCTTGATTGAGCTGTACACCCAAGACGAGGTAATAAGTGGTGATCGTTCGGACGTACTTGGAGATCGACGGATATGCGAGGGCCTCTCCACTGTATTGGACATATGGGGGAGGAATAAAGTGCCTCCGGTTTCATTCAAATCCAAAATGAACTTGTAAAAGGATGTGTGTTTGACATCGAATTTCATTTTGTGTGATTGATAGACATCGGTTGCATAGCGTGAATGGCTTGTGTGGCATGTTGAGATTCAAATGATTAAGGCTTCTGTTGAAAAGCGGAATCTTGTGGCTAATGATCAAAGCACGACTTTAATATAGCGTAGCTTTGTGTAGCGTTAATTCGCGAGCCTCACACCCTGAGAAACGGGAGAGGACTTCAGGGAGGACATGCGTTTCCTTGTAGCTAGGAGTGGTGTCAGCGTTTTGCATGCCCTGGCATTTTATTTATGTGAATGATGGATAGCGAGGCGCCTCGGTTATATCGGTCATTCCGGGGCCGATAGTTTGGTCGGGATATGACCAGTTTATGCCCCATAGGGCGGGGAAATGCAGTGTTCAGGCATTTTAATCCACATCGAGTGTACCGGGCCTGACGATCCAAGGGACGATGCATTCTGTTCCTGAGGGGTGGGCTAGAGCGTCTCGAAGCAGTAAGGACGATCCCTTGCCTTGGTTCACAGATGGAAATCCAACTTCCTATACGTGGCATTTGCGATTTTTATTGTAGAGCCTAGTATTGGCGACATGATATATGGTACCCATGCTGTCTAGGATGAATACATTTATATTTGAAGTTGTTTTATACACTATGCACTTATAATAGTATCAAATGATTTGTTTTAACGTACCAAGCATGTTTGGCTATTATAAGGGAAAACCCTATCCCCCGGCTTGCGTTGCATTGTGTGATAGGACCTGGGTCTTATAATAGCTTCATTTTTCCAAAAAAAACATTGCGTTGTTTTGTTTTGTGCACTGGTATTCTTGGGAGGAAACCTGTTCCGTTATACGGCCTGGTCCCATGATATATCTGATTTAAAGCAAAGTTTTAAATAACTGTTTTAGTTCTCACACTAGTTGCATGACTGGCCTGGAGTTTGTTGTTTTAACCTAAACTCTTGGTGCCCCTATTTTCCACACGGACAGCTAGTAATTTTGGTTTTGCAAATTTATATTCACAGGATCCTGGTTTACAGCTGGAATGATATTCGAAAAGCTATGTATCCAATTATCCCTTTCAGTTGTGTATTGTATTATTTTCCACTTTTATGTAATGTATTGTAATCTTTGATATTTTCTGATGTATAATATTTATTCATACTTTGTATATTCTTGTACTCTGATGTAAATTGTTGTAATAAGCAATGAAATGTTCTTCTATTTGTGTTTCGATCTGTCTTGTCCTCAAAGCAATTCGTGCTTTCCCTCACGCGGAAGTTTCGGGTTATTACACGAGGCTCCTCGCTATCCATCATCCACACAAGTAAAACATCTGGGCATGTAAACCCAGACACCACTCCTAGTTAGAAGGAAATGCATACTCTCTCTGAGGTCCTCTCCCGTTTCTGTAACGACCCAGTTTTTAATCGATTAATTTTAAACATTTATTTTTTTTAAATATTTAGTTCATAATATAAATTAATTTTTATATTGAGTTATTGATTTAATAATCGAATATAATTTAATTTAGAATATATCGAATTATTGTAATTCGAAATATAATTGAAATCGAAGTTAAAAACTGAATCAAAATGATTCAGATGATAAGTGGGAATTTTATTTGATATATAGGATAATAAATAATAATTTATTATCAAAGAATTTGTGGTTTTCGAATTTAAATTATATTATATTAATTTAATATGGTATATATGTTGAAATTAAATTTCAGAATATTTACTGTTGAGTTCAGAATAGGATTATTACATTGAAATGTCGGTCGGTACGCTAGAATAGCGGTTCGTGATTTAAATTAATGGACCCCGAGATATTTGATTGTGGATAGGTTTGAAATCAAATCGATATCCATCTAAAAAGTATAAAAATCGCTTTATATAAAATCGTATTAAATACGAAATCAAATCGTAATCAAATCGAATAAATTCACTTTCCATCAGCCGACCTATATTCTACAGCAAGCCCTCTACCTACTGTAAAACGCAGGCCTACTCCTTCAACGTTAAGTTTCCTCTTCATCTATATAAATGCAACCCCTCCTTTGCCTTTCTCTTTTGAAATGAAAAATAGAAATCGAAACTCCAGAAAAGGGCAGCGATATTTTCCAGTTCAGCAAACCAAATCGAGTTTTTAGTTAAATCAATAATCGAATCAAGGTAGTGTAGTAACTCAAATATGATGAGGAGGTGGGTTCGAGTTTGTAAATCGTGATTTGAAGTTCATGAGGCCTTGAAGCTCGACACCACCTCAGGAGCACTCGCGATTCACAACGTGGCAATGGGTGCGAAGGGAGATTTTGGGGGATTTCGAGCTTTTAACAGTCGTGAAGGTGTCAAGATGTTTGGGGGAAACAGATTCGATCTCCATAGTTGTTGCACCCTATCAATTCGTGTCTGATTTGCAGCGTCGAGCATAAGGGCGGGACACTCATCAGGGAGGGATGAAGCCGCTGGAGTTTTTGTTGACTGGAGGGGTTCGACAGTTGGGTAATCTGAGGAGTTCGGTTTGTTTTATGATGGTGCGAACAATGATGGGATTAGAACATTTCAGTAGTGAATAGAATGAGCGTGGAAGTTTGGGTTTGTTGGATTTTTATAGTGAATTGGAGGGTGTATTCATCCATTTGAAACTGGAAGTGAAACATGATTTTCACAGAAAAGGGGAATGATTAAAGTTTGCTAATCTCGGTAATTAATTTAGTTTATTTTTCTTTCATTTAAATTAAATTAGTTTGATTTATTTCCAAGCTTATAAATAATTAAAATAGTAAGAATTAACAATGGTTTAGGGATATGTCAAAACTATGGTTAAAATTTGGGCCTTATATCCACTTAGTAATATCAAATAGTAAAATTGTTGGTAAAACACTATGTAGTTGAATTTGGTTAGTAATATCCAATGTATATTTAACATATATAATTTAATTTAGTTTATTACATCGAAATACGTTATAAGTTGTAATGTGAATAACTATTTAATATGATAACAGAATTGCACGCAACGAAGTCCGTTGAATTTATATGGACAAGGCTACAATGGAATTAAATTGAATATTCGGAAAATAAAATCAGGCGAGTAAATCTCACTCTGTTTTTATTCAGAATTTATTTTTAATTGGTAAAAATAATTGTTTGCTGGTTGTTTGGATGCACTGAAATATTATTGTGACTACTAAATATATATTAGTTATTTAGGATTGGTGTTTGTGGTTACTATATATATATTGGTGAATGGATTCCCGCAGTACCATTAGTGGATGCCCGCAGTATCATTAGCGGATGACCCAATATGCCCCACGCTATGATAGTGGATGACCTTCTATACCGCGATATCCTGCCTCAAAGCAGGATGGGTATTATTTATGTTGACTAACATATGTGGATGCAGGAGAACAGGTTGGAGGAATCCAACTGGATTCCTCAAAATATTTTTATTTGTTTGTTTTCACATATGTTAGCATATATGATGTGTTGACGGATAATTGAGTGGTTTGATTGTGACTTGGACTAAAATATTGATATATAAAAATATCATGGAAACGATATTTTGAGATTTAAAAGAAGAATTCTATTTTTAAAAATAGAACTTTAATTTCGAATGGGCTATAAAGATATTAACCTGTTTTGAGTAAATAAAACAAGTATTGAAAATTTATAACAATGTTTATGAATTTAACAATGCAGGAAATTGAAGTAATTTATAAATAGTATTTATAAATAAAATGGAATGATTTTCATTGGATAATTAGGAGATTGAAATGAATTTATGAACAGTGTTTATAAATGAAGTGGAAAAATTATCATTTGGTAATTTGAATATTTAAATTCAAATGTGAATTTAAAAATAGAAATGGGGAAATCGTTTTAAAGAAATAAACGATGGAATTTATTCTGATGTTCAGAATATAAATTGAACTAAAATAAATCCGTAAGGATTTATGATTTGAATTCGATTAATTTGAATTTATTTAAATATAAGTTAAATTGAATATGAAAATAAATTGGGTGTTATATATATAAGTTATTATAAATAGAAATTTCCAAAATAAGATTTTGGTTTTAAATAGATTTCTAAATAGATTGGTTTAAATATATGAAACAAGGAAATTTATAAAATGGTGTTTATATATATATATATAATGAATTAATTATCAAGAGATAATTTGAATATTTAAATTCAAATATGAATTTAAAAATATAATTTGAAATCATTCGAAAGGGAACGACGGTTTTTATTCCACAGTTCGGAATATCAAAGGGATGGAGTTTCAAATGGAAATTTGAAAAGGGAACTTGTTTAAATATTTGAAACAAGGAAGTTGAATTTATAAATAGTGTTATAAATTTGGTGAAATAATTTATCATTTGGATAATTTAAACATTTATATTCAAATAGGAATTTAAAAGTAAATTGGGAAGTGTTTTGAAACAAAATGATTGATTATATTTCGGAATTCAGAGTATAAGCTGAATTGAGAAGAATACAACGGGTTTATAATTGAAATTTGATTATATCGAATTTTATAAATAATTTATTTATAAAAGGAATTTGAATTAAATATAGAAGATCAAAGTATAAATAAATATATAACCGAGTAAGGAAGAATCGACAATTACAGATAATCGAAAATATTATGTTGAATTGGGAAAATTGGTTTGATATATATTAAAATATATCAGAATGGGGTTGAAGTTATTATAAACGATGTTTAAACGTTTATATATATACATATATATATAATTAAAACGAAGTCGCGGCAACACGGCAGTTCGTAGATTGGCGTTCCGAACTTCAATTGAGTATACATGACTCGATTTAAGTCGGAATTCTTTGAAACAAGAATTGTCAGGATCGGTTGAATAATAGTTTTCTAATGGAAGAGAAAAATCTGGATTTCGTCGAATAGATTTTGTGTTACGTCAAAATCAAATTTTCAGAAAACAACGCTATAACCATTATAAAACCATAAAGGTTTATTTAAATTAATAAAAGGACATTTAGTAAATAAAATCCGAATTTGCATTAGAAAAATCCAGACTTGAGTTATAAATATATTTCAACTCAAGTGGAGTAATGAATTGATTTTTGAAACAAAAAAAAAAATCAGATTTTTAACTACTGAATAGAATTAACTAATTTGAAGAATAATTAGTTAATGGAAATCTAGAATCGAAATTTGAACTTTAAAAGGTAAACGAGATTTGAGAATTCATATTCGAAATCGAATATGAAACTTAAGTTGAAAATGGAATTTGATTTGTTATAAACAAGTTAAAATTTTATTTGAACATGTTATGTTCAAATAAAAAGGGAAATAAGCAAAATAGCTAATTAAAGAATAAATTAGCGAATTGAGTTAAAAAGATCGGATTGCGTTGGGATAAATTGGAAACAGGTGAAAATAGGTTAAGCAGGTTTGGAATGAAGTATATGAAGATTATAATTCGTGTGCTCGACAATAAGTACATGTTTAAATTCCATATAAGATTTTATGCGCCGAATCGGCAAGCCACTTGGCTTTTTTATTTTATTTTTGAATGGAAAGGGTCTAGAGAGGCGAGTTGAGGTTTGAACTATCGACCAGTACAAAGGAGGTTATGGAGAAATTTTCCGGAAATTAAAGGAGATAGAATATTTTTAAGAAAATTTGATAATTAGTAATCAATATATCAATATATATGGAAATCGACAAGGAAACGAACTTAAAAATAGAATATTATAAACAAAAAGGGAATCAAAAATTTGGTAGTAGAAAGAGAAATATATATATACATTTTTAAAATGAATAAGTGGTTTTTATGATGTTGATGATTTGAGATAAGTGGTCTTTTCTGTTTTGAAGTTAAAGAGGTTATTCAATCAAGGTTTGAGAGGTAATTATACCCCAACTTGATTGTTTTCATTATTAACTGATAAACAACAAGACTCAGTCTTAAAGAGAAATGTTTAAAGAAATTTAGTCGAATGTCGTATTTTGGGTTGTTATAACGATGTTCCATACAACATTCGTTTTAACCCAATAAGTGGAATTTTGGAAATATAATAATAAATATTTCCTAAAACTAAAAATGAATGGTCGTGAAAGAGATAAGTAAGTGGAATGTTCTCCAATTATAAATTGAAGATATTTTCTAAGTATAGAAAATAAAAGAGGGCGATATATGGAAATGTTTTCCAAGTAGCGTAAGATGCCAAGAAGTTGATTATCGAAAATATCGTGTTAACAAATATTGGTAAGGAAATGGAGAAGTGATTTTATTAATGGGATATAAATTAAAAGGCCCAGTGATTTGTTTGATGCTTTGAATGGATGTTTGTTTTTCTTCGATAGTTAAATAACTGAGTATCGAAGTATTTGCCAATAATCGTTGTCAATATGGAGAGACCGGTTGGATTATTATCCGAGAACCACTCCATATTGGCAGTAGCATTGTGAATCAGATTATATAAAGATAATCAAAGACGGAGTAAAATGCAAGGGCTTTTTCTATTAATAGAAATTGTGCCTTTGGTTTCGTTCAGTCCTAGAATGAACGTGTATGGACGAATGTCTGACAAAGTATTTCAAATGATCGAATATGTTGGTCTGTATAGATATATATGGTGGCGGAGAATTTATTCTCTTAGCATATTATCCAGAACATATTTATGCAAATCAATTGATGATTTACGGATCTGACAATGTGGCATTGAAAGTGATTGTGCTATCAATGAATGATAATAAATAGTAGCCTCAGACCTCAGCAACCGGGAAATGACAAAAATCGGGCAGGCAACATGGCTATGTGGGTCCCTCCCATTAGGGTGTATTATCATCTATCTAGAGAAATTCATTTAATTCCTTATTCTATTCGATGCTATCCCATTGGGGAAACGGTTGCTGATCCCAACCGTTGGTGATATACATTCGATACACTCAAGCGAAATAAGTGGTCGGTCATGTGTGGGCCGGTTTGCAAGATGTTCCTATTGAACCCAGTGCATCCTCCTGTAGAGATACACTATCAGAAGGTGGTTCCATACTTGTCATGTTGGAAATCAAATCTCCAATAAGCGCCCTGCGGTTTTTAGTTTTATAATATATATGGAGCGTGAGATGCAAGCGTTCCGCTAGATTCTATTTATTTGATGTAGACATTATTATAATATCAGTTGATTTGATATCAAAAATATTTTGGGTTATCATAAGGTGAAAACCATCCGATGATGGTATGTATATAAAGTTACTGATTTGTATTTCAAAAAGTTATGTTATACAACATATTTTATTCGTTCCGCTGTGAGATTTGTGTTCTTCGTTTTTCTTCTATTCTAACTTTTCTTTCTTTCTATTTCTCATCCTCTAACTTCTTTCTAATAATAATCCGTATTTCTGTGCAATTTGGGTTGGACGTGTGGTGTTATTAGTCAACTCAGATAGTACGGATTTTGGGCTGTTACAGTTGGTATCGGAGCTTAGGTTGATCAAATACCTAGGCTTTGGGATTGTGCTCATTAGAGACAGGGTCAGCAGTACCCTAGAATGGGTTGAGTGTATAAAAATACGAGAGCGCGTATTTGTTAATTGATATTAAATTTGTTTTATGTTGTGTTGGCTAGTCTGTTGAGTGGTTTATGAATTCTGATCGAATTGTGGGATGCCACGAAGTCGATAGGAATTTTTGAACACTTGAACAGAAGATATGACATAATATGGTTTTAAAATAGGTAAATGAAATAATTTCACCCAAAACTATATTTTGATATAGAAAGAATAATTTTCTGAAATTATTATAATATATGGATGTGTTGGTTGATATTATTATAATCAAATGAGAATATAAAATTTGGAATGGTTATGTATAACCAAATATAATTTGTATATGAATGAAATATACAAATGAGATGAATTAAAATTAAATTCAAACCAGAATTTGGAATTTAAATCCTGGGAAGTTGGAAAATATTTTCTAAAATATATTAGAATAATATAGCTTTGTTTTAAAAGGATTTTGAGTAGAAACCATTTCAGATGGATTTTGAAAGTAATAAAGCACTGAACTCACTTCAGTGGCTGGGAAATAATTCTGATGATGACTGCAGCATCATCATTGTTCATTTTAGAGTTCTAAGTGACAAATTGCTACCTTAGAAAATTTTCGATGGAAATTTGTTTGAAAGAAAACAAGATGGTTTGAAAATTCAAATGTTTTGAATTTGAATGGAAATAAATATATGTACATATTTAAGTGATTTCAAAAGGATTTGAAATAGAAACCCGGGAATTTGGATTCTAGAATTAAAATTTAACTTAAGCAAGTTAAATGGGTCGAAGTGAATAAATTGATCAAAATTAATTTGAATAAATTTAAATGCAAACGAATGGAATATGAACTGAATATGAATGTATTGATTGTAAACCATTCAGATTAAATGAATATGAGCGTATAGGATGTGCGACGTAAAAGGAAACCAAAAGTTTGGTAGAATTAAAATTGTAGAAGTGTAAAGTGTTGAGTTTCAACATAAGTGAGTTTGAAAATAGATGGATTTAAGGCATTTTTCCTACCTTAGTAATTTCGGGGATGAAATTCTTTTAAGGGGGAAGAATGTAACGACCCAGTTTTTGATCGATTAATTATAAATATTTAATATTTGTTTTAAATATTTAGTTGATAATATAAATTAATTTTTATATTGAGTTATCGATTTAATAATCGAATATAATTTAATTTAGAATATATCGAATTATTGTAATTTGAAATACAACTGAAATCGAAGTTAAAAATTGAATCAAAATGATTCAGATGACAAGTAGGAATTTTATTTGATATACATGATAATAAATAATAATTTATTATCAAAGAATTTGTGGTTTTCGAATTTAAATTATATTATATTAATTTAACATGGTATATATGTTGAAATTAAATTTCAGAATATTTACTGTTGAGTTCAGAATAGGATTATTACATTGAAATGTCAGTTGGTACGCTAGAATAGCGGTTCGTGATTTAAATTAATGGACCCCGAGATATTTGATTGTGGATAGGTTTGAAATCAAATCGATATCCATCTAAAAAGAATAAAAATCGCTTTATATCGAATCATATTAAATACGAAATCAAATCATAATCAAATCAAATAAATTCACTTTCCATCAGCCGACCTATATTCTACAGCAAGCCCTCTACCTACTGTAAAACGTAGGCCTGCTCCTTCAACGTTAAGTTTCCTCTTCATCTATATAAACGAAACCCCTTCTTAGCCTTTCTCTTCTGACATGGAAAATAGGAATCGAAACTCCAAAAAAGGGCCACGATATTTTCCATTTCAGCAAACCAAATCAAGTTCGTACTTAAATCAATAATCGAATCAAGGTATTGTAGTAATTCAAATATGATGAGGAGGTGTGTTCGAGTTTGTAAATCGCGATTTGAAGTTCATGAGGCCTTGAAGCTCGACACCACCCCAAGAGCACTCGCGATTCACAACGCGACAATGGGTGCGAAGGGAGATTTTGGGGGATTTCGAGCTTTTAATAGTTGCGAAGGTGTCGAGATGTTTGGGGGAAACGGATTCGATCTTCATAGTTTTTGCACCATATCAATTCGCATCTGATTTGCAGCGTCGAGCATAAGGGCATGATACTCATCAGGGAGGGATGAAGCCGCTGGAGTTGTTGTTGACTGGAGGGGTTCGACAGTTGGGTAATCTGAGGAGTTCGGTTTGTTTTATGTTGATGCGAACACTGATGGGATTAGAACATTTCAGTAGTGAATAGAATGAGCGTGGCAGTTTGGGTTTGTTGGATTTTTATGGTGAATTGGAAGGTGTATTCATCCATTTGAACTGGAAGTGAAACATGATTTTCACATAAAAGGGGAAAGATTAAAGTTCGCTAATCTCGGTAGTTAATTTAGTTTATTTTTCTTTCATTTAAATTAAATTAGTTTGATTTATTTCCAAGATTATTAATAATTAAAATAGTAAGAATTAACAATGGTTTGGGGATATGTCAAAACTATGGTTAAAATTTGGGCCTTATATCCACTTGGTAATATCGAATAGTAAAATTGTTGGTAAAACACTCTGTAGTTGAATTTGGTTTGTAATATCCAATGTATATTTAACATATATAATTTAATTTAGTTTATTACATCGAAATACATTATAAGTTGTAATGCGAATAACTATTTAATATGATAACAGAATTGCACACAACGAAGTCCATCGAATTTCGATGGACAATAGCTACAATGGAATTAAATTGAATATTCGGAAAATAAAATCAGGTGAGTAAATCTCACTCCTTTTTTATTTAGAATTTATTTTTAATTGGTAAAAATAATTGTTTGCTGGTTGTTTGCATGCACTGAAATATTATTGTGACTGCTTAATATATGTTAGTTATTTAGGATTGGTGTTTGTGGTTACTATATATATATATATATATATATATATATCGGTGATTGGATTCCCGCAGTACCATTAGCGGATGCCCGCGATTTCATTAGCGGATGACCCTATACGCCCCAGCTATGATAGTGAAAGACCTTTTATACCGCAATATCCATCCTTGAAGCAGGATGGGTATTATTTATATTGACTAACGTCTGTGGATGCTAGAAAACAAGTTGGAGGAATTCAACTATGTAATCACCCGCATTCTACGCATCAGAGGATTATAGAATATTTATTTCTTTCTCATACGAAGTCATATAGCCATGTAACTTTGGGAGACGACTATTGGGTTCATTTCCTAAGTCCATGATTTTTGCCGATTTTTAAATGGCCGTTTTGCCCCTAGCTGATCTTGTTTCGGCCATAACTTTTGATTGGAAAGGAGTTTTGACCTGAAACAACTTCCAGTAGGTCTGGATGATGGTTTACCTTTCCGTAGAATGGTCATATGTGAAAAACGGACTTACCGTTTGGGAGATATGGCTGAATTAAGGTATAGAAGGTGAAAAACAGCTTAACCGGGCTTAATTGGATAATTAACAGCTAGGCCCAGAGGGGAATTTCGGGATTTGGAGTATTTAAAGGCCGTTAGGGTTTAGGTAACACCCTTTTCTCAATTTTCAGCCGCCATTTATCATCCCTCTCAAATTAGTAATGGCCTCCAACACCTGAAACACCTCTAAACCAATTTCTAATTGATGATTTGGCTAAATTACACCAAATTAAGGAGAGATAGCACCCAACCAAGGTTAATACTGCTGTTAGTCATCAGTATTCGTGCCAAATAGAGAATCATTTCAGATCTACGGTTTATTTGTGGCAAAGGTGAGTGATTTGCATAGTTCCTCACTAATTATGGTTAACTAAGGGTAATTAATGTCAATTAGCGAAATTGTACATGTTAAAAATCTGGAAAAATATTTATAAATTTTGAAATATTATTTTAGGACTCTGTTAGAAAATTTGGTTAGTTTGGTTAAGTTTTACTAATCCTATCATTAGTTTTGCTTAAACATGCTTAAGGGAAATATCGGGTTTTGGCTATGTTTGATTTGTTTTAACCTATCAAAATATTGTTTTGGTGTTTGTGGTTGATTATACATGTTGCTATGACTGTATGGTACGCTTTGTGATTGATTAGAAGAGTTAGAATGGTCGAAAATGCCGTCGTATGGCGTAAAACAGTCACTGGAAAGTTGCAGGAAAAATTTCAGGGATTAGGATCAGATCGGATAGAGGGAAGGGGTTCGGATCGTATATGATTGGTCGAACCGAACCGGCACTAGAGACAAGGAATCCGAACCAAACCTGAGCCCACGCAGAAGAAAGAGTATGGCACAAAGGAAGGCTACTTGCAAAGAGTTGGAGTTGGGTTGGGGACCAGATCAGAGCATAGGATCGGGTCGGAAAAGATGAACTGAAGCAGATTGGATTGTAGCAAGAAGGAAGGCCACCATTTGTTGGAATCGGACTAGAGCTTGAAAGGGGATCGGGTCGGACCAAACACAGGCAGGAGCACCGAACCGAACCGGGATTTGGAGATGGAGGAACACCGAACCGAACCGACTTGGGGAGGAACACTTTGAGGACCGAACCGAACTACACCACGGAGTTTCACGACCGAACCGAGGCAACGACTATGAACCGAACTGAGTTAGAGCTCCACTACTACGATGCGACGACTCTTTTGAAGACCAGCTGTAGTTCAACCAAAACTCAAGATGCAAAAGAAGTCCAAATAGGAAGTGAAACTCAGGATCCAGATGGGAACAAATGAGTTAACTTCATGAGTTGGGCTTTGCTGCGGGATGTGTGCTAAGGGGTTATCGATGTCTATAACTTTGGATCACTATGGAGTATGGGGTATGTGGATGGATTCAGGGCCACAGTGGCCTAGGTAGGACTATTGGCTATGGACCAATGAGGTGGGGTCATTTGTAAGGATTGAGTCATGACTCCATGGGGCAAGCTTGGTGGAAGCAATAGTTATACAAGTCGGATTTTGTCACTACCTTGATGGGTCTAGTGATCAAAGTGATGGATATCGTATGCTTTACGCACCGAGTGAGAGATGTGAGTATGGTTGCTATGATTGATTGTTTGCCATCACTATGTCATGCACACCCCCACCCCCGTATTCTTTACACCATATGTTAGTGGCACCTTAGAGTACTGTACGGTATGTTGTGCTAACTCTCTGGTTGCAGGTCCAGGTTCAGGTATGGTTTAGTATACCTGTTATTGTTCTATTTTGTTGCTTATCACTCATACCAGACTTTTGTCTGACCTAGAGTTTTATGTCTCTTCTAATTACACTGGGTTCTCTTAAACGGGCAGACTAGAGACACCAGGGAGAGATAAAACGTATATGAGAGCGCGTATTTGTGATTATTTTGGTTTTCAAAAGCTATATATATATATTAGTATAGCTAAGGATGAAGTCAGCTGCACTGACACCACCAAGAGGATGGTTAATCGTTTCTCTTTACAGATTGAACGATGAGCCGATATACGAGGGGTGCTGGTAGAGGAGCCAATAATGGGAATGCTCCTAACATGAGGACTATGTTCACTGACTTCATGAGAGTTATGCTTAGGGACGTTCAGAGGGCAGTTCCTAATGTTGCTAATGGTGGTGGTGCAGTGGTGCAGGCGCCTAGAGCCGATTTCGCCAAGCATTGCAAGGATTGAACTAGTCTTGGTGGAAAGCTATTCCACGGAACGGAATCATCTACAGAAGTTCAGGATTGGTTGGATAGCTGTGAGCGTATCTTCGAAGACTTGGGTATCGAGGATGCGATGAAGAGGAAGTTAGCATCCCGTCAACTGCACGGACGGGCAATGAATTGGTGGAATACTATTAAGGCAGCTACTCCAGAGGATCAAGTTACATGGGATCATTTTAAGGCCCGATTCAGTGATAAGTTCATCCCAACTGCCCAAAAATCAGAGTTGTTTAGGAAATTTCTGGAGCTTAAGCACAATGGTAGGGTAGTCTCGGAGTACATCGCAGAGTTCGATACTTTATCGAAGTATGGATTATCTCTTATCGACACTCCCGAGAAGAAGAACGAGAAGCTCATAACTGGTTTGGATCAGTACTTGGGGGAAAGGCTTATTAACCACATCGATGAGACGTTTGAATCGATTGTGGGGAAAGCTTTGCGATCAGAAAGTCTATACCCTAAGTCAAAGACTGAGGTTGCATCTGTAAAGGAGCCAAAGCCGCAAGCAAGCGGAGGAGGCAAGAATGGTTCTCAGAATAACAGAAAGCAGAATCAGACCAAGGATGGCCAGAAGAAAAAGAATGAGAAAGATGTTGAGTGCTTCATCTGTGGTAAGAAGGGCCACTATGCCAAAGAACGTCGGGCCAAGCCAGCGGATAGAAAGTGCTTCAACTGTGGCCAAGTGGGACATCACAAGGATAATGTCCGCAACCCCCTAAGGAAAAGCAGATTGTGAAAGCATATGCTATCAATGTTGTTCCTTCTTCGTCAAATGCCCCAACTGCGATGGAGAAAGGAAAGAATGTCGTCATTCAAGGTATGCTTTATGTTTATGATGTTCCTATTCGAGTATCGTTTAATACCAGAGCTTCCCTTTCCTTCATATCTAGTGACCTGGTAGATAGGTTGGGATTGGAACCCGAGATAGTCGATAGACCTTTAGCAGTGACGAACCCGATTGGTGGTTCGACTAGCCTTAACATAGTTTGTCGAAATTTGGTTTTATTGAGTCATGGATGCATGTTTGCTTGTGATTGCTTTGTTTTGGGCTTTACTGGGTTTGTCATTATTTTGGGAGTCGATTGGCTCTAAAGATACGGGGTGGTGGTAGATTGTGAGGGCTTTTTGGTGATAGTGTAACGACCCGTATTCTACGCATCATAGGATCGTAGGATATTTATTTCTTTCATATACGAAGTTGTATGGTCATGTAACTTTGGGAGATGACTATTGTGGTCATTTCCCATGTTCATGATTTTTCCCGATTTTTAAATGACAATTTTACCCCTAGTCGGAACTGTTTTGGCCATAACTATTGACTGGAAAAGAATTTTGACCTGAAACCACTTCCATTGGCTCCGGATGATAGTTTCTCTTTCCGTAGAGTGGTCACATTAGCCAAACGGACTCACCGTTTGAGAGATATGGCTGAAACAAGTTTCAGATGGTGAAAAACAGCTTAATTGGGCTTAACCGGGTGATTAACAGCTAGGCCCAAAGGGGAATTTCGGGATTAGGAGTTTAAAAGGGCTGTTAGGGTTTGGAGAATACCTTTTTCTCATTTTTCAGCCGTCACTTTCCATCCCTCTTAACCTAGCCATGGCCTCCACTCTCTAAATCTCTCTAAAACACCCAAAATCACTTTCTAATTGAAGATTAGGCTTAGCAAACATCAAATCAAGGAGTATTAGCACGAGAACCGAGGTAGAGCTGCTGTGTAAGATTGGGAACAGCGCCAAATCAGAGAATATTTCAGTTTTGGGGTTTTAGTTGTGGCAAAGGTGAGTGATTTGCATTGTTTTTCACTAATTACGGGTAATTAGCGAAGATTAGCGAAATTATAACTCAGAAAAAACTAGAAAATTTCCTAAAATTCTAAAACATCATTTTATGCCTCTGATATGAATTTGGGTTAATTTCGACTAATTTTGCATGGGGATTAAGGGGTGATTAGTGGAAATTAGCGAATTTATGCATATTAAGAATCTGGAGAAATATTTATAAATTCTAAAATATTATTTTAGATCTCTGTTAGAAAAATTGGCTAATTCGGTTAAATTTTGTTAATTCTATCATTAAGTTTGCTTGAACATGCTTAAGGGAAAAATATGGGTTTTTGGGTATGTTTGATCTATTTCACATGCTATGATTTATGTTTTGGTGTTTGTGGTCTATCCCATATGTTGCTATGACTGTTTGATATGATTTATGATTGCATTATAAAGTTAGAATGGTTGAAAACGCCGTCGAGAGGCGAAAATAGCTTGCTGAAATGGTGCAGGTTTTCTTCGGGTCGAGTTAGACCGACCAGGGGAGGGTTTTGACCGACCGACCCGAGCTCACGACCGACCCCAATAGAAGGAGGACATCACGACCGACCCTGTATGAAGGTGTTCGACCGACCAGGGATGGTGAAGTACGACCGAACAGGAATGGTGAAGTACGACCGACCAGGAATGGTGAAGGTGTTCGACCGACCAGGGATGGTGAAGTACGACTGACCAGGAATGGTGAAGTACGACCGACCAGAAATGGTGAAGTGTTCGACCGACCAGGGATGGTGAAGTACGACCGACCAGGAATGGTGAAGTGTTCGACCGACCAGGGGGCAATACCGACCGACCAGGATAGAGATGATGAAAACCGACCAGAATGAAAGGTTCTTTACCGACCGACCCGAACAGGAGGAAACCAATAACCCGAGATGCAAAGGTAGTCCAAATGGAAGTTAGAGCTCAGGATCCCGGACCCAGTTGGGAACCAATGAGTTCACTTCATGATTGGGCTTTGCTGCGGGACGTGTGCTAAGGAGTTGTCGATGTCTGTATCTTTGGATCACTATGTATGGGAAGTACGTGAACGGATTCAGGGTCACAGTATGTAGTGACCTAGGTACGACTAAAAGTAGCTATAGACCAATGAAGTGGGATCATTGAAAAGGTTTGGTCATGATTCCATGTGGTAAGCTTGGTAGTAGCAATAGTTGTACAAGTCGAACTCCGTCACTACTTCAATGGGTCTAGTGATTGACAGTGGTGGACATCGTATGCTTTACGCACTGAGTGAGAGATGTGAGGATGGTTGCTATGATTGATTTGTTTGTTATCACTATGACATACACACCCCCACCCCCGTTATCTTGACACCTGTGTTTAGTGGCACCTTAGAGTATTGTACAGTATGTAGTGCTAACTCTTTGGTTGCAGGTCCAGGTTCAGGTATGGCTTAGTATACCTGTTATTATTCTGTTTATATGCTTATCGCTCATACCAGGCTTTATGTTTGACCCAGAGTTTTATGTCTCCTCTTATTACTCTGGGTGCTCACACGAGCAGACTAAAGACAGGTTGGCTGGTGATGCACGGGTAGATGATCCGGAGACGAGCAGGAGGCTTCCCCGTAATATATATAGTATTCTCCCTGTGTTGTTGAAGATCACTGCTTGGGCATTGGTGGTGCATCTTCCACTTTAGCTTTCTTTTGTTTAGAGACAGTAAATTTGGAAAATTGTAATAAGCTGTATTTGGATTTCCGCTGCTCTGATGATTGATGTTGATTTTAGTTATCAGCTTATGCACTGTCTCACCTGTTTTATGTCAAGTATTTTATTATTATATTTTTATTCCATGCGCTGTGAGACATTCTACAGGTTCCTTGATTAGTTCATTCTCTTCTTTCTTTTCCTTCTGGCGACCGTCCCGTGCTAACTGGACATGGGTACAGCGCACTTTTGGAGTAAATGCCGGTTGGTGCGGGGCGGGCCGTCACACTTGGTATCAGAGCTCTAGGTTGCGTAGTTAACCTAGGGAAGTTATCAGGGAGAGATAGTATACGTATACGAGAGAGCGTATTTGTGATTACTTTGATTTTTAAAAGCTATATATATATACTATTAGTAGTATAAGAATGAAGTCGTACTGCACTAGCACCACTATGGGGTCGTTAATCGTTTCCTTTTTAAGATTGACGATGAGCCGATATGTTAGAGGTACCGGTAGAAGGGCCAATAATGGGAATGCTGCTGACATGAGGACGATGTTTACTGACCTCATGAGAGAGATGCTTAGAGATGTACAGAGGGCAGCTCCCAATGGTGGAAATGGTGGTGGTCCAATAGTGCAGGCACCGAGGGTCGACTTCGCCAAGCTAAATAAGGATTATACTAGCCTTGGTGGGAAGCCATTTCACGGAACGGAGTCGGCCACGGATGTTCAAGATTGGTTGGATAGTTGCGAACGTATCTTCGAGGATTTGGGTATCGAGGATGCGATGAAGAGAAAGCTAGCGTCCCGTCAGCTGCAAGGGCGGGCAATGAATTGGTGAAATGCTATAAAGGCAGCTACTCCCGAAGATCAGATTACTTGGGAGCAGTTTAAAGCTCGCTTTAGCGAGAAGTTCATTCCAGCTGCTCAGAAGTCAGTGCTGTTTAAGAAATTCTTGGAGCTCAAGCAGAATGGCAGAGCTGTCTCAGAGTATATTGCTGAATTCGACACTTTGTCGAAATATGGGTTATCTCTTATTGATACTGCCGAGAAGAAGAATGAGAAATTCATAACTGGTTTGGATCAGTACTTGGGGGAAAGGCTTATTAACCACATCGATGAGACGTTTGAATCAGTTGTGGGGAAAGCATTAAGATCAGAAAGTATCTACCCTAAGCCGAAGACTGAGGTTGCATCCGCAGATGAGCCAATGCCACAAGCAAGTGGTGGAGGCAAGGTTGGTTCCCAGAATAAAAGAAAGCAGAGTCAGACTAAGGATGGCCAGAAGAAAAAGAATAAGCAAGATGTTGAGTGCTTCAGCTGTGGTAAGAAGGGCCATTATGCTAGTAATTGTCGGGCCAAGCCAGCGGATAGGAAGTGCTTTAACTGTGGCCAAATGGGACATCACAAGGACAAGTGTCCACAACCCCCCAAAGAAAAGCAAATGGTGAAAGCATATGCTCTCAATGATATTCCTTCTTCGTCGAATGCCCCAACTGCGGCGGAGAAGGGAAAGAATGTCGTCATTCAAGGTATGCTTTCTGTTTATGATGTTCCTGTTAGAGTTTTATTTGATACCGGAGCTTCCAGTTCTTTCATATCTAGTGACCTGGTAGATAGGTTGGGATTGGAGCCCGAGATTGTCGATAGACCTTTAGTAGTGACGAACCCGATTGGTGGTTCGACTAGCCTTAGCATGATTTGTCGTAATGTGGTCTTATCGAGTCATGGATGCATGTTTGTTTGTGATTGCTTTGTTTTGGGCTTTACTGGGTTTGGCATTATTTTGGGAGTAGATTGGCTCCAAAGATACGGGGTGGTGGTAGACTGTGAGGGCTTTTTGGTGACAGCTAGAGCGGATGATGGACGGAGGATAGTGTTTGATGGTCTACCCAGTAAGGGGGTATTGGCTAGTTTTCTAAACTCCCTCGACATTCCGCATAGTGAGTTGTCAGGTTTTCCCGTGGTTGGCCAGTATCCGGACGTTTTCGAAGAAGTGACCGGACTTCCACCACACCGAGAGATTGAGTTTCGTATTGATTTGGTAAAGGATGCCAGGCCTATAGTGATGCCACTTCGTCGTATGGCACCAAGGGAGCAGCGAGAGCTCGAGGTGCAAGTCAGCGATCTTTTGAAGAAGGGATTTATCAGAAGGAGTGTTTCTGAATGGGGAGCACTAGTTGTGTTTACTACCAAGGCGGATGGTTCCCTTCGTTTGTGTGTAGACTACCGCGGGTTGAATAAAGTGACGAGGAAGAACAAGTATCCTCTACCGCGAATAGATGATTTGTTCGATCAGTTAAGTGGCACGAGAGTATTTTCTCAGTTGGATCTCGCGACAGGTTTTCATCAGCTTAGAGTGGAAGCTGAGAGCATAGCTAAAACGGCATTTCGAACGCCGTACGGATTTTATGAGTGGTTGGTCATGCCATTCGGGCTGACCAATGCCCCAGCATATTTTGTGGATCTTATGAATAGGGTATTCAGAGATCAGTTGAATAAGTTTGTCCTTGTGTTCGTTGATGATATTTTGGTCTATTAGAGGACAGAGGAAGAACACAAGGAACATTTAAGAGTAGCGATGGAGGTGTTGAGAAAACACCAATTGAAAGCAAAGTTTTCTAAGTGTCACTTCTGGAAGAGGGAAGTGAGGTTCTTGGGCCATGTTGTATCAGAGAATGGTATTGCCATGGACCCGGCAAAGGTGGCTACGGTACAGGATTGGCCTATGCCCAAGAATGCAACAGATGTAAGAAGTTTCTTGGGGTTAGCTGGATATTATCGTAAGTTTATCCAAGGTTTCTCCAAGATAGCAGCACCATTGACCCAGTTGACCAAGAAGAGACCTAAAATTCTCCGTGGGTGACTTGGTGTTTGTCAAGATTTCTCCGTTGAAGAGCGTAATACGATTTGGCAGGAGAGGCAAGTTGGCACCAAGATTCGTTGGCCCATTCCCTGTTCTTGAACTAGTCGGGAATTTGGCATATAGAATTGACTTACCAGAGAAGATGGCGGGAGTTCACAACGTATTTCATGTTTCCCAACTAAGGAAGTTCGTTCATGACTCAGATATGACTATTTCACCTGATCAGTTAGAGGACTTCGAAGTAGAACCCGAGGCGGTTGGGAACCGCAAGCCGGCCCGTATTGTCGAGCACGACATGAAGCAACTTCGAAGGAAGGCGGTGAAGTTAGTCAAGGTACAGAGCGAGGACGAGAATGATTGTACTTGGGAGACAGAGGAGAACATTAGGAAGACACACCCAGAACTCTTTGCCTGGTAAGATTTTGACTTCGATTTAGTTTTCCGCATGCTAGGATAGGCTTGTTTGCTTGTTTTACATGTTTGATTGTTGTATGTGGTTGTTAGGCATGCGGGATCTTTGTATGTTTTGGGTTAAGGAATTTCGGGGACGAAATTTCTTAAGGGGGAGAGAATGTAACGACCCGTATTCTACGCATCATAGGATCGTAGGATATTTATTTCTTTCATATACGAAGTCGTATGGTCATGTAACTTTGGGAGATGACTATTAGGGTCATTTCCCATGTTCATGATTTTTCCCGATTTTTAAATGACCATTTTACCCCTAGTCGGCACTGTTTTGGCCATAACTTTTGACTGGAAAAGAATTTTGACCTGAAACCACTTCCATTGGCTCCGGATGATGGTTTCTCTTTCCGTAGAGTGGTCACATTAGCCAAACGGACTCACCGTTTGAGAGATATGGCTGAAACAAGTTTCAGATGGTGAAAAACAGCTTAATTGGGCTTAACCGGGTGATTAACAGCTAGGCCCAAAGGGGAATTTCGGGATTAGGAGTTTAAAAGGGCTGTTAGGGTTTGGAGAATACCTTTTTCTCATTTTTCAGCCGTCACTTTCCATCCCTCTTAACCTAGCCATGGCCTCCACTCTCTAAATCTCTCTAAAACACCCAAAATCACTTTCTAATTGAAGATTAGGCTTAGCAAACATCAAATCAAGGAGTACTAGCACGAGAACCGAGGTAGAGCTGCTGTGTAAGATTGGGAACAACGCCAAATCAGAGAATATTTCAGTTTTGGGGTTTTAGTTGTGGCAAAGGTGAGTGATTTGCATTGTTTTTCACTAATTACGGCTAATTAGGGTAATTAGCGAAGATTAGCGAAATTATAACTCAGAAAAAACTAGAAAAATTCCTAAAATTCTAAAACATCATTTTATGCCTCTGATATGAATTTGGGTTAATTTCGACTAATTTTGCAAATCCCGGAATTTGGGGGATTAAGGGGTGATTAGTGGAAATTAGCGAATTTATGCATGTTAAGAATCTGGAGAAATATTTATAAATTCTAAAATATTATTTTAGACCTCTGTTAGAAAAATTGGCTAATTCGGTTAAATTTTGTTAATTCTATCATTAAGTTTGCTTGAACATGCTTAAGGGAAAAATATGGGTTTTTGGGTATGTTTGATCTATTTCACATGCTATGATTTATGTTTTGGTGTTTGTGGTCTATCCCATATGTTGCTATGACTGTTTGATATGATTTATGATTGCATTATAAAGTTAGAATGGTTGAAAACACCGTCGAGAGGCGAAAATAGCTTGCTGAAATGGTGCAGGTTTTCTTCGGGTCGAGTTAGACCGACCAGGGGAGGGTTTTGACCGACCGACCCGAGCTCACGACCGACCCCAATAGAAGGAGGACATCACGACCAACCCTGTATGAAGGTGTTCGACCGACCAAGGATGGTGAAGTACGACCGACCAGGGATGGTGAAGTACGACCGACCAGGAATGGTGAAGTACGACCGACCAGGAATGGTGAAGGTGTTCGACCGACCAGGGATGGTGAAGTACGACCGACCAGGAATGGTGAAGTACGACCGACCAGGAATGGTGAAGTGTTCGACCGACCAGGGATGGTGAAGTACGACCGACCAGGAATGGTGAAGTGTTCGACCGACCAGGGGGCAATACCGACCGACCAGGGTAGAGATGATGAAAACCGACCAGAATGAAAGGTTCTTGACCGACCGACCCGAACAGGAGGAAACCAATAACCCGAGATGCAAAGGTAGTCCAAATGGAAGTTAGAGCTCAGGATCCCGGACCCAGTTGGGAACCAATGAGTTCACTTCATGATTGGGCTTTGCTGCGGGACGTGTGCTAAGGAGTTGTCGATGTCTGTATCTTTGGATCACTATGTATGGGAAGTACGTGAACGGATTCAGGGTCACAGTATGTAGTGACCTAGGTACGACTAAAAGTAGCTATAGACCAATGAAGTGGGATCATTGAAAAGGTTTGGTCATGATTCCATGTGGTAAGCTTGGTAGTAGCAGTAGTTGTACAAGTCGAACTCCGTCACTACTTCAATGGGTCTAGTGATTGACAGTGGTGGACATCGTATGCTTTACGCACTGAGTGAGAGATGTGAGGATGGTTGCTATGATTGATTTGTTTGTTATCACTATGACATACACACCCCCACCCCCGTTATCTTGACACCTGTGTTTAGTGGCACCTTAGAGTATTGTACAGTATGTAGTGCTAACTCTTTGGTTGCAGGTCCAGGTTCAGGTATGGCTTAGTATACCTGTTATTATTCTGTTTATATGCTTATCGCTCATACCAGGCTTTATGTCTGACCCAGAGTTTTATGTCTCCTCTTATTACTCTGGGTGCTCACACGAGCAGACTAGAGACAGGTTGGCTGGTGATGCACGGGTAGATGATCCGGAGAAGAGCAGGAGGCTTCCACGTAATATATATATATATATATAGTATTCTCCCTGTGTTGTTGAAGATCACTGCTTGGGCATTGGTGGTGCATCTTCCACTTTAGCTTTCTTTTGTTTAGAGACAGTAAATTTGGAAAATTGTAATAAGCTGTATTTGGATTTCCGCTGCTCTGATGATTGATGTTGATTTTAGTTATCAGCTTATGCACTGTCTCACCTGTTTTATGTCAAGTATTTTATTATTATATTTTTATTCCATGCGCTGTGAGACATTCTACAGGTTCCTTGATTAGTTCATTCTCTTCTTTCTTTTCCTTCTGGCGACCGTCCCGTGCTAACTGGACATGGGTACAGCGCACTTTTGGAGTAAATGCCGGTTGGTGCGGGGCGGGCCGTCATAGATAGTTAGAGCGGATGATGGGCGGAGGGTAGTCTTTGGTGGTCTACCAAGTGATAGGACAATAGCTAGTTTTCTAAATTCCCTCGACATCCCACATGATGAGTTGTCAGATGTGCCTGTGGCTGGCCAGTATCCGGACGTCTTTGAGGAAGTGACCGGACTTCCACCACACCGAGAGATTGAGTTCTGTATTGATTTAGTGAAAGATGTTAGTCCTATAGTGATGCCACTTCGTCGTATGGCACTAAGGGAGCAGCGAGAGCTCGGGGTGCAAGTGAGCGATCTTTTCAAGAAGGGATTTATTAGAAGAAGTGTTTCTGAATGGGGAGCACTAGTTGTATTTGGTACCAAGGCAGATGGTTCCCTTCGTTTGTGTGTGGACTACCGCGAGTTGAATAAGGTGACGAGGAAGAATAAGTACACTCTACCGCGGATAGATGATTTGTTTGATCAGTTGAGTGGCACGAGAGTGTTCTCCCAATTGGATCTCGCAACAGGTTTTCATCAGCTTAGAGTGGAAGCTGAGAGTATAGTTAAAACGACATTTCGGATGCCGTCTGGATTTTATGAGTGGTTGGTCATGCCATTCGGGTTGACCAATGCACCAACATATTTTGTGGATCTTATGAATAGGATATTCAGGGATCAGTTGAATAAGTTTGTTCTTGTGTTCATAGACGATATCTTGGTTTATTCAAGGACATAAGAAGAACACAAGGAACATTTAAGGATAGTGATGGTGGTGTTAAGAAAACACCAATTGAAAGCAAAGTTTTCTAAGTGTCACTTCTGGAGGAGGGAAGTGTGATTCTTGGGCCATGTTGTTTCAGAGAATGGTATTGCCGTGGATCCTACGAACGTGGCTACGGTACAAGATTGATCTACGCCCAAGAATGCAATAGACGTAAGAAGTTTCTTGGGATTAGCTGGATATTATCGTAAGTTTATCCAAGACTTCTCCAAGATAGCAGCACCGTTGACTCAGTTGACCAAGAAGAATCAAGCTTTCGCCTGGGACGAAAAGTGCGAGAATGCATTCAAGAGTCTAAAGGAAAAGTTGACATGTGCACCAGTGTTAGTCATTCTTAAGGGGAATGAAGAGATAACAGTATATACAGATTCATGTGGTACTGGACTAGGTGTTGTACTGATGCAAGGAGGTAGGGTTGTAGCTTATGCAAGTCGGCAACGAAAACCACATGAGAAAAGATATCCTACCCATGATTTGGAATTGGCAACGATCGTGTTCGCATTGAAGATGTGGAGACATTATCTCTTGGGAGAAAGATTCGAGTTGTTTACCGATCATAAATCGTTAAAGTATCTTTTCTCTCAGAAGGATCTAAATCTCTGACAGGAAAGGTGGTTAGAATTCTTGGCTTACTACGATTTCAATATCGCATACACACCAGGAAAGGGAAAGGCGGTAGCTGATGCATTGAGTAGAAGACATGCTAGTTTAGGGGCTATGCTTCTGGAATGGAAGCAACTGGAGTACATCGTTGGGTATGATTTCAGACCAAAGTGCGAATTGGATCCAAAAATATTAGCAAGTTTGACGATCAGACCCACTTTGATTGAGCAGATTGGTTCTAGCCATAGGGACGATCCTAGCCTATTGGAAATCATCTCAAAGTTAGAGATGGGAATCGACGAAGAGATGAACAAGTATAGGCTTGATCGAGATGGATGACTTAGAAAGAATGGAAGACTAGTTGTACCCAATGTCAATGGATTGAGAGATGAAGTGCTTAGAGAATGCCATCGCTCAAAACTGACTATACACCCCGGTGGTAACAAGATGTATTGAGACATGAAGCAGACCTGCTACTGGGAAGGGTTGAAAAGAGACATTGGGAAGTTTATATCCAAATGCATGAATTTCCAACTAGTTAAAGCTGAGCAAAAGAAGCCTAGTGGTTTGTTGCAACCATTAGAAGTTTCAGAATGGAAATGGGAACAAGTCTCAAATGGATTTCATAGATGGATTACCAAGGACTAGGTCGGGCCATGATAGCATTTGGGTGATTGTGGACCGATTGATGAAGAGTGCAAGGTTTATACTCGTCAAGTCGAATAGAACGGCAGCTAAGTTAGCTAAGCTATATATGAAATGGGTAGTGAGATTTCATGGAGTACCTAAAAGCATTGTAAGTGACCGAGACCCATTATTTACTAGTGGGTTTTAGAAGAGCTTACAAGAGGCGCTAGGATCAGAATTACATTTTAGTACCGCGTATCATCCTCAAACCGACGGTCAGATAGAGACGGTGAATCATATATTGGAGGATCTCTTGAGAGCTTGTATATTGGATTTGGTTGGATCATGGGATGACCATTTGCATCTAGTAGAGTTTGCATATAATAACAATTATCAATCCAGTATTGGTATGGCTCCATTTGAAGCTTTGTACGGAAGACCATGCAATTCACCGTCATGTTGGTTAGAAATTGGTGAGAAGTTTGTGCTTGGACCAGATGTGATAAGAGAAACTTCAGATAAGATTAAGGTTATCCAACAGCGAGTGAAGGCTGCTCAAGATAGACAGAAGAGTTATGCTGATAAGAGGAGAAAAGATTTAAAATTCTCCATTGGTGACTTAGTGTTTGTCAAGATTTCTCCGTTAAAGAGCGTGATTCTATTTGGAAGGAGAGGCAAGTTAACACCAAGATTTGTTGGTCCATTCCCAGTTCTCGGGCAAATTGGGAATTTGGCATATAAAGTTGAATTTCCAGAGAAGATGGCAGGAGTTCATAATGTATTTCATGTTTCCCAGTTAAGGAAGTTTGTGCACGACCCTAGTGTGGCTATTTCACCGAATCAGTTGGATGATATCGAGGTTAAACCCGAGGCGGTTGGGAACCGCAAGCCTATGCGTATTGTTGGGAACAATACGAAGCAGCTTCGAAGGAAGGCGGTGAGAGTAGTCAAAGCTCAGTGGGGGTGATGATGAGGAAGATTGTACTTCGGAAACAGAGGAGGACATAAGGAGGAAGTATCCAGAACTCTTTGCCTGGTAAAGTTTTTATATTGGTATAGTACTCCCTTGTTTATAAACTGCATGCTAGGATAGGCTTGTTGTGTTGTTTTGTATGCTTTATTGTTTTGTTAATGATTGGTAGGCATGTAGGATCCTTTGTATGTTTTGTGTTAAGGAATTTCAGAGACGAATTTTCTTAAGGGGGGGGGGGGGGGAGAATGTAATGACCCGCATTCTACACATCAAAGGATCGTAGAGTATTTATTTCTTTCTCATCCGAAGTCGTATAGCCATGTAACTTTGGGAGACAGCTGTTGGGGTCATTTCCCATGTCCATGATTTTTGCCAATTTTTAAATGATCATTTTGCCCCTAGCTAATCTTGTTTCGGTCATAACTTTTGATTGGAAAGGAAACTTGACCTGAAACCCCTTCCAATAGATCTGGATGATGGTTTACCTTTCCGTAGAGTGGTCACATGTGAAAAACGGACTTACCATTTGGAAGATATGGTTGAATTAAGGTATAGAAGGTGAAAAACAGCTTAATGGGGCTTAATTGGGTAATTAACAACTAGGCCCGGAGGGGTATTTCGGTATTTGGAGTATTTAAGAGCTATTAGGGTTTATAGAACACCCTTTTCTCATTTTCCAGCCGTCACTTATCATCCTTCTCAACTTTGTAATGGCCTCCAACATCTAAAACACCTCTAAACCACTTTCTAATTGAAGATTTGGCTAAATTACACCAAATTAAGGAGAGATAGCACCCAAGCAAGGCTAGAACTGTTGTTAGACATCAGTATTCGTGCTAAATAGAGAATCATTTCAGATCTACAGTTTATTTGTAGCAAAGGTGAGTGATTTGCATAGTTCCTCCCTAATTATAGTTAATTAAGGGTAATTAGTGTTAATTAGCGAAATTGTACATGTTAAAAATATGGAAAAATATTTACAAATTTTGAAATATTGTTTTAGGCCTCTGTTAGAAAATTTGGTTAGTTTGGTTAAGTTTTACTTATCTTATCATTAGTTTGCTTAAACATGCTTAAGGGAAAATATGGGATTTTGGCTATGTTTGATTCGTTTTAACCTATCAAATTATTGTTTTGGTGTTTGTGATTGATTATACATGTTTCTATGACTGTATGATATGCTTTGTGATTAATTAGAAGAGTTAGACTGGTCGAAAACGCCGTCGTATAGCGTAAAACACTAGGAAGTTGCAGGAAAAACTGCAGGGATCGGGATCGGATCAGATAGGAGGAAGGGGTTCGGATCAGATATGATTGGTCGAACCGAACCGACACCAGAGACAAGGAATCCGAATCGAACCTGAGCCCACATAGAAGAAAGAGTATGGCACAAAGGAAGGCTACTTGCAAATAGTTGGAGTTGGGTGGGGACCAGATCGGAGCTGAGCATGGGATCGATTCGGAAAAGCTGAACTAAAGCGGATTGGATTTTGGCAAGAAGGAAGGCCACCATTTGTTGGAATCAGACCGGAGCTTAAAAGGGGATCAGATCGGACCAAACGCGGGCAGGAGCACCGAACCAAATTGGGACTTGGAGATGGAGGAACACCGAACCGAACCGACTTGGGGAGGAACACTTTGAGGACCGAACCGGACTGCACCACAGAGTTTCACGACCGAACCGAGGCAATGACTACGAACCGAACCGAGTTAGAGCCCCCACTACTACGATGCGACGACTCATTTGAAGACCAACTCTAATTCAACCAAAACCCGAGATGCAAAGGGAGTCCAAATACGAAGTGGAACTCAGGATCCAGATGGGAACCAATGAGTTAACTTCATGAGTTGGGCTTTGCTGCGGGACGTGTGCTAAGGGGTTATCGATGTCTATAACTTTGAATCACTATGAAGTATGGGGTATGCGGACAGATTCAGGGCCACAGTGGCCTAGGTAGGACTATTGGCTATGGACCAATGAGGTGGGGTCATTTGTAAGGATTGATTCATGACTCCATGGGGCAAGCTTGGTGGTAGCAATAGTTATACAAGTCGGATTCCGTCACTACCTCGATGGGTCTAGTGATCAAAGTGGTGGATATCGTATGCTTTACGCATTGAGTGAGAGATGTGAGGATGGTTGCTATGATTGATTGTTTGCCATCACTATGTCATGCACACGCCCACCCGTGTATTCTTTACACCATATGTTAGTGGCACCTTAGAGTATTGTACCGTGTGTTGTGCTAACTCTTTGGTTGCAGGTCCAGGTTCAGGTATGGTTTAGTATACCTGTTATTGTTCTGTTTTGTTGCTTATCGCTCATACAAGACTTTTGTCTAACCCAGAGTTTTATGTCTCTTCTTATTACTCTGGGTGCTCTTAAACGGGCAGACTAGAGATATATTAGCTGGTTGTGCACGAGTAGCTGTCCGGAGATGAGCAGCAGGCTTACACGTACTATTTGCTATATATTCTCCCTGTGTCACTGCTGGTCACTACTTTGGGCATTAGTAGTGTACCTTCCTTATTTGCTTTAGAGACAGTTTTCAAAAGTTGTAATAATAATGATGTGGAACATAAGCTGTATTTGGATTTTCCGCTGCTATGATGTTTAGTTTTCAGCATATGCACTGTCTCACCTGTTTTATGTCAAGTATGTTATTATTATATTTTATTCCTTGCGCTATGAGACATTCTACAGGTTCCTTGTTAGTTCAAATACCCTTCCTTTCCTTTCTTTGGCGACCGTCCCGTGCTGGTTAGACATTGGCACAACGCACTTTCATTGAAATGTCGGCTGGTGCGGGGTGGGTAGTCACAACTGGATTCCTCAAAATATTTATATTTGTTTGTTTTCACATATATTAACATATATGATGTGTGGATGGATAATTGAGTGGTTTGATTGTTAAATATCGCTAGGGCTAAAATATTGACGTATAAAAATATCGTGGAAAGGATATTTTGAGATTTAAAAGAGGAATTCAATTTTTAAAAATAGAATTTGAATTTCGAATGGGCTATAAAGATATTAACTTCTTTTGAGTAAATAAAACAAATATTGAAAATTTATAACAATGTTTATGAATTTAACAATGCAGGAAATTGAAGTAAATTTATAAACGGTATTTACAAATAAAATGGGATGATTTTCATTGTATAATCAGGAGATTGAAATGAATTTATGAACAGTGTTTATAAATGAAGTATAAAAATTATCATTTGGTAATTTAAATATTTAAATTCAAATGTGAATTTAAAAATAGAAATGGGGAAATCGTTTTAAAGAAATAAACGATGGAATTTATTCTGATGTTCAGAATATAAATTGAACTAAAATAAATCCGTAAGGATTTATGATTTGAATTCGATTAATTCGAATTTATTTGAATAGAAGTTAAATTGAATATGAAAATAAATTGGGTGTTATATATATAAGTTATTATAAATAGAAATTTCCGAAATAAGATTTTGGTTTTAAATAGATTTCTAAATAGACTTGATTAAATATATGAAACAAGGAAACTTATAAAATGGTGTTTATATATATAATGAATTAATTATCAAGAGATAATTTGAATATTTAAATTCAAATATGAATTTAAAAATAGAATTTGAATTCATTTGAAAGGGAACAATGGTTTTTATTCCACAATTCGGAATATCAAAGGGATGGAGTTTTCAAATGGAAATTTGAAAAGGGAACTTGTTTAAATATATGAAATAAGGAAGTTGAATTTATAAATAGTGTTATAAATTAGGTGAAATAAATTATCATTTGGATAATTTAAACCATTTAAATTCAAATAGGAATTTTAAAGTAAATTGGGAAGTGATTTGAAATAAAATGAGTGATTATATTTCGGAATTCGGAGTATAAGCTGAATTGAGAAGAATTCAACGTGTTTATAATTGAAATTCGATTATATCAAATTTTATAAATATTTTATTTATAAAAGGAATTGGAATTAAATATAGAAGATCGGAATATAAATAAATATATTACCGAGTAAGGAAAAATCGACAATTATAGATGATCGAAAATATTATGTTGAATTGAGAAAATTGGTTTGATATATATTAAAATATATCAGAATAGGGTTGAATTTACTATAAACAAAGTTTAAACGTTTATATATATATATATATATATATATATATAATTAAAACGAACTCGCCGCAGCACGACAGTTTGTAAATTGGCTTTCCGAACTTCAATTGGGTATACAGGACTCGGTTTAAGTCGGAATTCTTTGAAACAAGAATAGTCAGGACCGGTTGAATAATAGTTTTCTAATGGAAGAGAAAAACGTGGATTTTGTCGAATAGATTTTGAGTTACGTCAAAATCAAATTTTTGGAAAAACAGCGCCATAACCATTATAAAACCATAACAGTTTACTTAAATTAATAAAAGGACTTTTAGTAAATAAAATCCGAATTTGCATTAGAAAAATCCAGACTTGAGTTATAAATATATTTGAACTCAAGTGGAGCAATGAATTGATTTTTGAAACAAGAAAAATAAGATTTTTAACTATTGAACAGTATTAACTAATTTGAAGAATAATTAGTTAACGAAAATCTAGAATCAAAATTTGAACTTTAAAAGGTTAGTGAAATTTGAGAATTCATATTCTAAATCGAATACGAAAATTAAGTTGAAAATGGAATTTGATTTTTTATAAACAAGTTAAAATTTTATTTGAACATGTTACGCTGAATAAAAAGGGAAATAAGCAAAAGAGCTAATTAAAGAATAAATTGGCGAATTGAGTTAAAATGACGGGATTTAGTTGGGATAAATTGGAAATAAGTGAATATAGGTTAAGCAGGTTTGGAATGAAGTATATGAAGATTATAATTCGTGTGCTCGAGAATAAGTTACATGTTTAAATTCCGTATGAGATTTTATGTGCCGAATCGGCAAGCCACTTGGCTTTTTGTTTTTGTTTTTGAATGGAAAGGGTCTAGAGAGGCGAGTTGAGGTTTGAACTATCAACCGGTACAAAGGAGGTTATGGCGAAATTTTCTGGAAATTTAAGGAGATAGAATATTTTTAAGAAAAATTGATAACTATAATCAATATATCAATATATATGGAATTCGACAAGGAAACGAACTTAAAAATATAATATTATAAACAAAAAGGGAATCGAAAATTTGGAAGTAGAAAGAGAAATATATATATATATATATACATTTTTAAAATGAATAAGTGGTTTTTATGATGTTGATGATTTGAGATAAGTGGTCTTTTCTGTTTTGAAGTTAAAGAGGTTATTCAATCAAGCTCTGAGAGGAAATTATACCCCAACTTGATTGTTTTCATTATTAACTGATAAACAACAAGATTCGGTCTTAAAGAGAAATGTTAAAAGAAATTTAGTCGAATGCAGTATTTTGGGTTGTTGTAACGATATTCCATACAACAATCATTTTAACCCAATAAGTGGAATTTTGGAAATATAATAATAAATATTTCCTAAAACTAAAAATGAATGGTCGTGAAAGAGATAAGTAAGTGGAATGTTCTCCAATTATAAATTGAAGAGATTTCCTAAGTATAGAAAATAAAAGAGGACGATATATGGAAATGTTTTCCGAGTAGCGTAAGAGGCCAAGAAGATGATTATCGAAAATATCGTGTTAACAAATATTGGTAAGGAAATGGAGAAGTGTTTTAATTAATGGGATATAAATTGAAAGGCCAGTGATTTGTTTGATGCTTTGAATGGATGTTTGTTTTTCTTCGATAGTTAAATAATCGACTATCGAAGTATTTGCCAATAATCGTTGTCAATATGGAGAGACCGGTTGGATTATTATCCGAGAACCACTCTGTATTGGCAGTTGCTTTGCGAATCAGATTATATAAAGACAATCGAAGATGGAGTAAAATGCAAGGGCTTTTTCTATTAATAGAAATTGTGCCTTCGGTTTCGTTCAATTCCCAAACGAACGTGTATGGATGAATGTCTGACAAAGTATTTCCAATGGTCGAATATGTTGGTCTGTATAGATATATATGGTGGCGGAGAATTTATTCTCTTAGCATAATATCCAGAATATATTTGTGCAAATCAATTAATGATTTACGGATCTGACAATGTGGCATTCAAAGTGATTGTGCTATCAATGAATGATAAGAAATAGTAGCCTCAGGCCTCAACAACCGGGAAATGACAAAAATCGGGCAGACAACATGGCTATGTGGGTCGCTCCCATTAGGGTGTATTATCACCTATCTAGAGAAATTCATTTAATTCCTTATTCTATTCGATGTTGTCCCATTTGGGAAATGGTTGCTGATCCCAACCGTTGGTGATATACATTCGATACACTAAAGCGAAATGAGTGGTCAGTTATGTGTGGGCCAGGTTGCAAGATGTTCTTGTCGAACCCAGTGTATTCCCCTCTAGAGATACACTATCGGAAGGTAGTTCCATACCTTGTCATGTTGGAAATCCAATCTCCAATAAGCGCCCTGCGGTTTTTGGTTTTATAATATATATGAAGCGTGAGATGCAAGCGTTCCGCTAGATTCTATTTATTTGATGTAGACATTATTATAATATCATGGGATATGATATCAAAAATATTTTGGGTTATCGTAAGGTAAAAACCATCTGTGTTTATGTGTGGATCGGTCTTATGATTATCATTTCTTTGAAAGGATTTTTAAAGTTAAACAAATGATTGGAGTTTACTCACACCAGTCCCATAACTGACCCAGAGTTTATTTTGTTTTTTCTCCTAAACTCTTGGGTGCCAAATTTGTATAGGCAGTCAAGTAATCGGGATTTTTCAGATTCACTTGGAAGAGCTGGAAGCAGGAGGCTTCACCAGTTAGATATAGACTATCATATATTCTGCTGTGTACTATGTGGTATCTGGAAACAAGTGTTTATAACTGTTCCAGGAATAACTGTTATGCTCTGATGATGGTACGTATATAAAGTTACTGATTTGTATTTCAAAAAGTTATGTTATATAACATATTTTATTCGTTCCGCTGTAAGATTTGTGTTCTTCGTTTTACTTCTATTATAACTTTTCTTTCTTTCTATTTCTCATCCTCTAACTTCTTTCTAATAATGATTCGTATTTCTATGCAATTTGGGTTGGACGCGTAGTGTTATTAGTCAACTCAGATAGTACGGATTTGTGGGCCGTTACAGTTTCTGTTTCACACCGGGGTTCGAGGCCTGTGAATTAATGTTATACACAAAGCTATGCTATATTAAAGCCGTGCTTTGATCATCAACCACAAGACTCTGTTTTTCAACATAATCCTTGATCGTTTGCATCTTGGCATGCCACACTGGCAATCCACGCCAAGCAACTAATGTCCATCAATCACACAGAATGAAGTGCAATGTCAGACACACATCCATACAAGTTCGTTCTGGGTCAGAACGAAACCGGAGGCACCTTATTCCTCGTCCTATATGTCCAATACAGGAGAGTGAGGTCCTCCATATCAGGTCGATCTCCAAGTACGTATGGACGATCACCACTTATTACCATGTCTTGGATGGACAGCCCAATCATGACATCATTAACCATCTAAACGATGTGAAGACCTCCGGTCTTCAACCACCGTCTTTGTCGTCGACTCATCGCCGATTCAGTTATTCAGAATGGGATAAACCCGGTCTTTTTTAAATAACTCACGTATATAATAAACAAGTGCTATAAAAACACAACATACGCCTCATTCCAATTCTGAGTATTCCTTTATTTAAATATTCATATCCTTTGGGAAAGGTTCTCATTAATTTTATCAAAGATAAATTCTTTATAAATTTATTCTTTAATCTTCATTTGGATATCAATTCAAACCAAATTATGGTTTATCCAAACTAGTCGGGATTAGCAATCCTTACCGAAGTAATCATTTGTTTAATTTCCCAATACCAACCTATTCATCCCATGAAGTAAAACTGGAAATACTTCATATCTAAAACCATGGTGTTATCGATAAATTCAATTACCATTTCACATTCAAATATAATTAAAGATTTAACTATCGCCTGGAGTAAAACTGGTGGCCCTCCATTCTCAATCATTTCTCGAATTTGATGATTTTAGTTATCAAATTCACCTTTCAATCTATTCAAAGATTCATTAAAACTCTAATTCAGTTTTAATTTCCAAAAATCATTACTTAATGATTATTCAAAGTTAAGAAATAAATCTTATCTTTAACAGGGTTAAAGAACTAATGTCATTTAAAACACAGCTCATAATAAACCCAAAATCACATTCCATTAACAATGGAATCTTCACGAAAAAAAATCAACATATATATAATTGATATAAACTTCCATATCCAACCGATAATATAAATGGAATAACGGCAAAGCCCCTTAAATTCCATATATTATAACAGTCTTCCTCCATAGAAGTTCACTTCGATTATTACCGAATCGAATTCCATTCCATTCCAATTTATTTTATTAAACTGGAAAACTTTTTTTTTTTGGAAATTTCCCATAAATCTTAATTAAAAGATTTATAAATTCCAAATCATATTTCACTGTGAATTGGGTTAAAGAACGAATATCGTTGAAACACAGTTCATAATAAAACCAAATCACATTCCATTTCAAATCCAATTAAATGTTAATTAATTGGTAATTCTTCTCTACATCTTAATTAAAAGATTTCACACGGGGTTTAAGAACAGTGTCACTGAAGACCCCGTTCCATTATTCTCTAACCGTAAATTAGTAAGAGAACAATTCCCTAAGTATTAATCTCGAAGGCCGAAACCAACATCAGATCAATACCCAGGAAACCATTCAACTTAGCTAATCTCCAGTTAGTATCTAATTTTCTTAACTCTATTGGGTTTAAGAACAGTATTATTAAAGATACCATTCACGACAAACCCAAAATCTCATTCCATTGTTAATCGGGTTAAAGAACAAATGTTATTTAAAACACCGTCCACGATAAACCAAAAATCCAATTCAATATTAAATACAAGGCTCTGAATAGAAATTATATCGGCTTATATTCAATATCAAATTCTGAAATCAACAAATATCGTATTGGGAATAACGATATATATATCTTCCAAATTCCTCTACAATATCCATATAATCACGGAATCAAATATCGAAATAATCCGAAGATAATTTTGATTCAAATCCATTCCAATTCATATATTGAAAATTCTAGTTATTTTTAAAACCATTTCAAATCCAATTTTTTTATTTAAAAATATTGGATTATAATTCTAGTTAATAACTAGTTCATTTCGATAAAAATATATTTTTATCTTTTCAAATATGGAATTTTTCATCCCAATTCTTTCTAAATCATTTATTATGATTTTACACAAATTATTGTTATTCTTAATAATTTTATCAAGGCCCGTACAGTCGATTTCCATAAACATCCATCAAACTGCACTTACAATGACCTTTTCCAAATTTGATTTGGATATAATTCTAAATCCAACCATCAGATTTCTAATTTGTTGTATTCGTTAAAAAGCTCTTTTCAGCCATCGAACTGCACTTACAACGACCTTTTCCAAATTTGATTTGGTTATAATTCTAAATTCAACCATTAGATTTCTAATTTCTTGTATTCATTAGAAAGCACTTTTCAATATGAACCCAACAGTTCTCGTTTTAGGAGAATCCGACGATCGGATCTCCCGTAATTTCCGTTCGAAGTCAATGGTCAAAATTCGCGAACTGCTGCGGCGCGTTCTATTCAGGCCATTATATTATATGTATAATATATATTTCATCGATTTCTATTTAAAACGTATTTTATAAATCGTTTTAAATTCGTTTTCAAAACAATTTCAACTTCATATTCAATTTTAAATCAAAATTGAATATTCCATATCATTAATATATAAATGATAATATTTTCAAAGCATTAGATTTTGAAATCATTTCCTTTTCGAAATTCATTATAAAAATGAATAAAATTGATATAAATATCGTTCACGTCAAAATGGCGTTAATCTAATCAACACGGCTTTGTATATTTAAATATATTCGTGTCCGTCCCAAATCAGACATCAAAATCAGATTTTGACCTTTTACTGAATATTATTTTAAAATATTCATTATTTTTAAAATATTCGTTATTTTAAAATATTCATTCTTTCTATACTGGAATCAGACACACTCAATTACCATATAATGTTATTTATATGGATTTCATACAACACATGTATATAACGACCATAATCAATAATCATCCATCATCCAAAGTGCATCACACTGTATAAGCAATAAATATAAATATTTAACGCTTACAACAATCTATCAACCAATTGATTGACATACAACTAAACAGTTGGGATTAGTGTACGTCAAATATCATCCCAACACCCATGTGGGGTTTCAATCCACGAACACAGATTTTATTTGTGCAGTTGGGCGGCACGTAAAATTTATCGTCCCAATCCATAACAGTCAAATGGCTGTACATAAACAAATCGTCTGATTTGTAAATGAATATTTATTTTATTCATATACACATTAAAAATTATATTTTTAACGAAAAATTATTTTATTCAACACATGAATATTTTATTTAATTCAACACACGAATAATTTTATTTTCCATTCCCCATCACAAACCAAATTCACACAAACAAATCAATCCAAACATACAACCAAACAAGTCGTTCATGGTCTGTGGACGACGGGGAGCGGTTCATATATGTAGTTATAAAATAAATAACTGAATAGAAATAATTTCAGTGAGGAGCTCTCACCTTAGGGTTCCACTCCGCCATTCCTTATTGGACAGTTTGGATTTCGCTTTGTTTCCAATCACTTCCATCGCCATCTGTTTCACGCAGTTGATATTAAAAATCACATTTTTATGCTTATACTGTTCGAGGTTTTATTTCAAATCTAAGCATATAAAAATCGTATTTTTATACCATGTTCTTTTATTTTAAAATTATATTTCTAAACCAAGGTGAATTCATATCCGAATTCACAATTTTCAAACTTATAATTTATATAAAAATCATATCTTTCCTTATTTCAAAATATCACCTTTTCTAATTTAAAAATCTAATCTTTTAGTGTTTAAAAATCTTATCTTTTCTAATATAAAAAATCTAATCTTTTAGTGTTTATAAATCTAATCTTTTCTAATTTAGAAATCTATTTAAAAAATTCATCTTTATATTTTTAACCAAAGCTATATATAGAATAAAAATCACATTTTTATTTATACTATATATATATAAAGTTTCATTTTTATCCAATGTTATTTATATTTTTAAAAGTTCTATTTCGCATAAAATCATATTTTTATATAACTAAGCGTTTCATAATAAAAATTGCATTTTAATTAAGCTATTTCATTTTAAAAAAAATTACATTTCTAAACCTATACTTTAATATATAAAAATTATTTCTTTGTTACAATGTATCTATTTAAGAAACTTTTTATTTTTATACAATGATATTAGGGTGCGTTTTTTACAAGTCCCTATCAAGTTTCAAAATATAAAAAGAACCCGGTGATAAAAAAAATAGAGAATACATCCCTATTTTTTAAATTCCGCACAAAAGATTCCAGAACTACCCTTACGTAGTTAAAAAACTATCTAACAACTATTTGTCCTCATTCACTCAGTCAATCGCTCCTTTTATCTCGCTCAAAGCCCTAATCCCACAATTCAGCAAAACCTTCGATCACTCAAACAGCGATTCCTCATCATTTACTCAGTCTGATCGCGCCTTTCATCTCGCCCAAAACCCCAATCCCACAATTGTGCAAAACCCTCGATCAATAAATTGCGTTTTAGAATCAAAAGCCGGTGGTTTTCATTTTAATCAACATCATCCTATTTTGATTTGCTGCTGTCGTCATCAATTTACAAGAAATAGCCGAAAAAAGGTGTAAATCTGATTGCTTTTTTTCGTATCCGACTATAGATACTGTCTTCTTGTAATCTGATTTTTATTCAGTAAATCTTTATGATTGTAAGCAAGTATGCATAAAAATTAAATGTTTAAATCCATTTATTCATAGTAGATGCACGTTGGAATTTCAGACTTATACAACTCAGCAAAATAACAATAAGATCTGCATATTTATATGTAAATATTCTAGATATATGCATACAAATATACATATATTCTATATTCTGTTTTTTTTTTTTTTGCATGTTTGATAAAAAGTTGCATGTAGATATGCATATATTAAGAATAGATGCATATTTGTAGGCAATTTTTTAACATAAATGCTGAATACAGATATTTAAAATATGCGCATATTTGTATGCATATATCTAGAATATAGGCATAATTATACTCCACTTTTCTTGAGTACATGAAAACCCAGGTGTTCTAACAATAGTTGCATACATTTATGTTCATATTGACAATATGTGCATATTAACAATAGTTGCATGATTTTATTGATGAAGTAATAACTATTGCAGTTATCTTCATTCATTTGTGAATACTGATATGCATTTTTTAATAATTATTCCATGCTTTTATGCAAATATTTTAAACAGTTTCTTAACGATGCCTATTATGCAACTAACAATTGGGGATGCTGTATAAAAAAAATTAGTGTCGAATATGCAGTGTTTGTAATGAACATGATGAATCAAAGAAGTGAGGGCAAGGAACTGGACAAGAAAGTTGAACTTTACAATGCTTTGGCTATTGATTTACAAAGAGCGGTGATTGCGTACAAAATTCTGAACTACAAACCACACAGCTGGACTCCAAGTCAAGATCTAACACAGAACTGGTTGCTATCGAATGCAAACAACGCGAAATAAAACTAGAAAATTTGATGTTTAGAGTTTTTTGTGAATATTTGTACTGGTATTTTGTTTTCAAACTACGGTCTGTTGATTATTGTTTTCAATAATGAATTACTAGGGTATATTATGTAGGGTTTCAAGTTATTGTGATTTTATATGATAACCTGAAATTTTTACTTACTGGTGTGCAGTTATTCAAAATATTAGCATCATTGTATGCAAATATTATGAAAATTTGCAAATTTGAATTGCAGAAGTTAAATACTAGCATACTTATATGAAATTATTATTATTAGTTCAAACAATACAAATACTAATTGCGTGCATATAATTTCCGTAGTTGCATACATTTATGCATTTATGTGAAATAATTGCATACATTATTACATAAATTTGCACAAGTGGTCAAGAAGAAACTGCTGCCAATATTATTATTAATATGAACTACACGAGCAAAAAGTTCAAAACATTTGCACAGAAAATTGCAGATTATAAATGATGCATAGTAAGACGTAACAAAAAATACAACATATACAAAGGTAAATTTAATTGAAATTTAGAAGAGAGTATACGAAATTCCAGAACTTTTGAACATTTGCATGAAAATATTCAAATTAATTGCACACTTATATGCAACAATGATCAGCAGTAGTATGCTAATAAGTAGATTTACAGTTTAATTGTTTGCAGGTAGTACTTCTTGTTTCTTACAGTATAGACACAGCAAATTTATTTGTACAAATGAGTAAAGGAATGTTCAAAAATACTGCAAACATTTATTCAAATATAACCAATATTTGCATACATTTCAGCTTAAAACAAAAACTAGCAATCAAAAAATAAATTTTACAACAAAATACTGAACTGATTTTATTACGTCACGTAAATGTTTACAATAAATGGTAAAAGTAAACACTAAAACGAAGTGTCTTAAAAATAAAATAAAATAACAAAGGAGATCTAATGGTCTTTTGAAGAACAAGTTCTTTTGTTAAGACCCAGCTTATTGCACAAACCACATCTAGTAGTCTTTGTAGAATCAACTGCATATTTCAATCTTTTGGACGAAGATGGACGACCAGGCATTCTTCTACCTTTTGGAGGAGATATAAAAGCAATAGCAACAAAACTATCAAAATAAACACGAATAAAATAGCTATCATTCCCAAGCTTCAACAACATCATTACAACAATATCCGCAGGAACACTGTTATACGAAAAAGAAAATCAAGATTAGTAAGCCTAATGTGCAATAATCAAATTACATAAACAGCTTCATATTAATGTAAATACATGCGTACAATTCAGCAAAATAACAATAATTTTTGCATATTTATATGCAAGTATTCTAGAAATATGCATACAAATATGAATATATTTTTAAAATATCCATTTTTCTGCATGTATGATAAAAAGTTGCATACGGGTATGCATATATTAAGAATATATGCATATATATAGGCAACTTTTTAACAGAAATGCTGAAAACAGATATTTAAAATATATGCATATTTGTATGAATATATCTAGAATATATGCACACTTATACTCAACTTTTCTGAGTACATGCAAATCCAAGTGTTCTAACAATAGTTTCATATGTTTACGCTCATATTGACGGTATATGCATGTTTTATTATACCTATTCAGAATAAGTGAGAAAATATAAGGAAAAACTAAATTATACGGCTATAAAGTTAACAATAACCATACAACTTTATAAAAAAAAATTACATTATGCATCAATAAAATTATACAATTAAAGAATTTCAAAATAATAAATCAGTAAAAAACGACTTCAAAATGAAATCCGTATACAAAAAATTTTATTAACAAGTATTAGTCATCTGGAAGAAGAAACACCCTCTGTTTAAACGAAGGCTCGAATAGATTACCTCTCTGAAGAATTTGCCACTATTAACAAGGAAGAAAAAAGTAAATCAGTAAACAAAAAATGAGAACGAAAGAATCCAAAGACAAAAAAATATAATGAAGAAGCCGTCGCCCCCATGGATACGAAAATTATGTTTCTGGAAAAAATAAAACCCTAATACGTAACTTATAAACGTTAATTACATTGTAAATTTGAATGAGGGAATTTCCATAAAAATAAAAGCTGCATTGTAAAAATAGGGATGAGATTTATATGTTTCAAAAGGGGAGGATGTCAGCCTAATTAACTTTAGTTTTAAGGATGTGAGCCTAATTTGCACATGGTATTATATATATTTTTAAAAATCAGAAATTTAACATTGTTATTTTGTTTAAAATCAGAAATTTAGCAATTACTAAATTAAAAAAACCATTTATCTAAAAAGGAAAACTCACTGTTCATCTTTCAGGCCGAGTTCGAACGGTGCCTCCAAACTAGGGTTGGGTTTTGCGTCAGAATAGTGCAGCTAGGGGATGGTCAGTCTACGCCACGTGGAAGAGCTCTGAAAACCACACTCGTACCACTCCCTCCGGTTGACTTCGACGGTGGCTAGACGACGCAGGATGACGGTGAACGACATGACTACGAGGGCGAATTCCGAGAGAAATATGCAACCATTCTTCACCGAATTCGATTAGTGTGCGCATCTCTCCAAGCACTTTGATTTTGCCTTTGGAAGATCTCAATTTCATTGCATAAATTTTTTGAAAAATGGATTGGAAATTCAAAAAAATACCGTTGTTCTTTTCAGGTGTGGAGGTACGAGTTCTGGTTTGACCACGGGTTGACCATTCCTAGGTTTTGACCCCTTCTATAGAAATTAATTTATATTTTTAAATTTCCAAAAAAAAAAGAGTGTTTTTGCATACAAACTCCAAATTAAACCCGACGATTATCGTTCCTAGCGTATTACCCCCATTCCGCACACAACGGGATATGTTTCTTAAGCCAACTCAGTTGTTATGATCAGTTTTCATGAAATTTAAAATGTAAATCAATATATTTTAAATTCAAACGCACATTTTAATTTACCGGGGCTGCATACCAATTCCAAAAATAAATAAATCTAGCTATGTTTTGACGATACGGTCCTAACAAAACTAATATCGTCGAATTTGAAGGCCGTTTGAAAAATGGTCATTTTCTAGTTGATCCAAATTGACTAAAACTGACAAAACACGTTTTCTTTTGCCATGCTCACATATTGATTCCAAAAATTATAAAAATTGGAATCTAGCATTAATTTGACATTCCGGATCCAACAAAAGTGGTCTCGTCGAAAATGGAGGTCATTTGCAAAATCGCCATTTTTAAGGGCTATATTTCCATAGCGACTATTTTGAATTTTCAATTGGGCATAACTTTTTATTCCCACTATGAAATTTTTATTTTTCAAATTCGTTGGAAAGATATTTTCAAGTACATTCTAGTATTTATGGTTTCACTAAAATCCGGTTTATTTTGAATCACGTATATTCATTTGAAATTTGAAATCGAATTTTCAAGCTACCGCGCCATTTCTAATTCCTTTTATAATTAAAATAAATATTTATCTTCTAACTTCGATTCAAATAAATATATACATTCTAAATCTATTCTAAATAAATTTCTAGTCATTATTATTTAAAATAATTCATTTTAAATATTCAAAATTCATTAAAATTGCCAAAATAAAAATTTAAAATTAGTTCTGATTTTCCGAGTTGTTATAGTCTCCCCCACTTAAAATCTTTCCGTCCTCGAAAAGAAACAGAGCTGAAAGTTGTTTAACTAATCAACTCAACTTTCATTCTTCAACTTTTCAGTTTCTAAGAATTTCTAATTTTCCAAAAATTTGGCTAACACCCTAATTTTCGAAACATTTCGCCATAACCTCCTTTGTACGGGAGCACTGGGAAAACCCCCAAACCGCCACACAGGCCCTCTCATATCAAAAAGAAAAAGAAAAAGCCAAGTGGCTAGCCAGTCGGCTCATAAAATCTTCCAAACCCAATAAATCAGTAAACATGTACCTATTTGTCAGGCATACAATTTTATTCCTCTGCTTTAGTGTAACGACCCAGAAATTTGGACAACTGAAATATGAGATTAAATAAGGTTTAACTATGAATAATCAATTTTATATTGAGGTTAGAAAGTAAAAAAATCGAATATATGGTCTGAGTACGAATTTAAGTCAATATTTTAATTCAGAATGGTTGATCTGGAATTGAATATTTATCTTTCAATATTTGAATTGGATTTTCGACTGAAATATAGATGGAAATAAACGTTATCGACGTTAAGTGAATTGAAGAATATATTTGTTGAAAACTGAAAATTTGTTTGGAGATGTGTGTATGTATGTACATGAAGAAATTAAAAATTAACATTCAGATTTGAAAGCGAACGGGGTTGTCGGTAGACAAACGAACTAAAATCGGTATACCAATGAATAATAAAATAAAAATAACGGTGTATACAGATGGAGTCGGAGTACGACCAGAATAATATTTTTTGGATTTAGAACGCAGAAATAAAGAGGTACATATAATTTGTATCGCATTTGGAAATTTTGATTTAGCGATGTGAAACTAAAAGTGGTACATAGTTATTCGGGGTAAAATATAATATTTAATTTAGCAAATGAAACATCCCCCGTATACCCTCTTCCCAAATAACACCGTCCTTAGTTGAATATGAAAGCTCCTGTTCCTGCCTTGGCACCCACGGTTCGTTCTTTATAAAAAGGAGCCTCTCATATCCATTCCATCAAGCAAAAATCACTTTCCTCTTTTCTAAATTTGTTAAGGCTGAATCCCTAAAATCAGTCCCTTTTCCCTTTTCGTTCAACGAAGAAATCAAAGCCTATGTTCATGGCAGCCCCAAATCGAAGCTTGCTGCCACCAATTAAAGTCGCTCGCGCACGAGCATCAATCTTCTTTTCCAGCCTGCCAATTGCAACAGCGCTCTCATCGGTCGCTTCACCAGTTCAAAGCCGCAAAATTCGCTTCCTTTCCTATCGTAGCTATCACCTTCTTTCTGCTACATTTAAGGTGAGTATTTATACTCACGATTGATTAATCACTGTTTCAAGTAATTAACTTCATAGAAATTGGAATATGAGAGTAAAAGTCTTGTTTTGTTTGCATCTCTAAGTGGTTGTTGTTTGCCTTGTTAAATGTTGTTTTCCACTCACAAGTATGCTAACTGAATATAATTAGTGTCTCAAAGAGAAAAGAAGAAAAAAAAAAGTAAATAAATAATAGAAGCAGCCTGGTCCCTGGATTATGTACTGAGGGGTTGTGGCATATGATTGTAAATCCTGAACACTGTAACCGGTTACGTAAATTACTGTGTTAAGATTGAGTCATTTGAATTGCACTTACACTTCGGTATTGACAATCACTGGGCATGTAAATGCAGCACTGGTAAATTGAAGTGTTTGTTCATGTACATTGTTTTAGTATGTCCTAAATGCTTGGCCCTTTCATGTTGAGTATCATAATTTTGAAGCTGTTGAACACCAGTTCTCGGGTATAAAGGTTGGACATATCTCTCTTATCCAGACAGTTTTGCACCTTATTTGCTCACTGACTTAGGTTTACATATATTTTTTTGCCTTGCTACATATTCATTATAGTTTGTACTTTGTTATGCATTGCATTCAAGTTTACATCCGGGCCTTCTTGCGTATATCTAAACTGACTTTCCTATCATTAAACTGGGTTAAGGTTATGACTTTAGAAAACATTTAAACTTTGGGTTATAAATATATATTGTGACTAAAAATAATATATGCAGCCTTTTTCTAGTGCTTGGAGTATTATGTGACAGTCCCTTTTACTAGTGATAGGCCTTGCTATTAATTCCCGGGTACTTGTACCTTGACTTTGTTACTCTATGATGATAAATTTTATAGGCGTACCCCTTTTATGTTAAATAAACATATATACAGGCTTCTCTAGTTTTTGAATACCTGGAGTTAGGGAAAAATCTGAAGCATGTATTTGTTGTTTACCAAGTAATGGAAAGTTTCTGGCCTAGAACTTGATTTTTCAAAAAAAAAAAGATATTGCACTTTACTCATGCAAATAGGCTACTATAAATTTGGTTGTTACCAAGTGTACTGTAACAATTGTTCTCACTATACCCCTGTGTTAGCATACTAATATATATGCATGACTGGAACATCATGAAGTACCCAATATTTATAATTAACTAATTGCCTGCATTTAGTCTTTTCTTGCTGTCAAGTTACCGTTTGGACCTTGCCCATGTATTACCATGTGCTGCACCCTATGTGACCGTGAATGTTGGCTTTGTTATTTTGTTCTTTATGCATATACAGCTACACATGACTCTTTCGGCTGTTGCATGAATTTGGAAAAATTTGTAACTTCTGCTTGTTTTGTTATAACTCGAAACCTGGGGTTGCTACACATCCATTGATATACATCCACTGGTTTCAAAATGTCCCATGCTACCGTATGAACGTATGTATTTGCTTATACATGGGACAGCCATATATATAGTTTTGAAAATAACTTGCTGCTTTTAAACTGATATATATAAATTCCCATGGTGCCTCTTCAAGACTGTCACGCTCTTCATGTCTAAATTTAACTTGAGTGGGATACATTTTGAAGCTTGGCACTTTACATTCTTTACCTCTTGCCAACCTGTTATATGTGGCGCAGGTTCCCTCAATGAATACAAAATATATATATGTGTGTGATGCTATCCCTAGCATGTTGACTATGCACTTTCCATTTGGTTTACTTAGTCCAAATCATGCTGCCTTATTATTGCTTATATGTTGCCTTGCTCATATGGCCTCTTGCTGACTGCCCTTAAGTTGTATGAGAACCTATGCATTTCAAAGTTGTTGCTCATTAAGTTTCATTCACTTGTTATTTTCTAGTTTCTACGCTGAGGCAATACACGTACGTGTTTATATATATACATACACGTGTATGTGCAAGCTTTCAGAAGAAAAAAAAAATCACATGTTGATTTGTATTCGATTTAGGACGTTGAGGCGGCGTACACGTGTATATTATATACACATGTACACTCGCAAACGTCCATGACCGTTCGTCCCTGGAAATCGATAGAATAGATATGAACATATACCACAAATGTTTATTTTATGTATGACATCGATGCTAGGATAAACTGTTATATTCCAGTTTATATTGAAATTAATTTACTTGAACTGTGATTAATCCTGACTCGAGTATTTTTATGTTTTTGCATGGAATGCTCGAGTCAGATCCGAGCATTTCAGATGTTAAAGATTTCAGTCAGGATTCGAAGATTGGCGAAGCTGGGGATTCCAAAGACGGCGCACTCTGAAGTTTTTTAAAAACAGTAAAGATTTTCCTTGTATTCAAATTATTTACATTCCGCTGAATATAAATATATTGTATTCAAAATTTAGATTAATAAATAAAAGTTATATTTTGCTGTTCAATACTATGTCATTCATTATTTCTGTGTTTCTGTGTCGATTCTGTTTTTAAAACTCTGTAAGCTAAATAACGATCCGTCGATTTGGACATTTTAAGTTGGTTTAATTACCAATTTGAAGCGGTCAAAAAGGCGGGACGTTACAAGTGGTATCAGAGCTTTGGTTTATTCAAAGCATAGCTTATCGAGTTTGAAATAGAATCAACACTGGAAAAGCGAATTTTGGAAATAAAAAGATTTCCAAATATAATTTTGAAATGTGTAAATAATTTTAAATAAATTTGAAAAGAAAAATATTTTGGAAATATTATATATATATTTTTGAAAATTAGTATTTTGGAAATAATGCAGCAGAAATAAAAATTTATTTTGAGATTTAATTTTTTTTCGGAATCCCCAGTCTTCGGAAGTCTTCGAATCCAGGTTTGCAAGAATTATTCTTCGATAAGATTCCTTTGTATTTGAATCTCGAACCTATCATCGAACGACATTGAAGGAAGATAAGTATAATAGAATCGATGAATTAATTGTGTGTTTTTAGCGATCAAAGATAATTGAAATTTATTGGAATAAAATTTCAGATAAGAATTTGATCGAGGAGAGGAAATTGAAAATCTTTTCGGAAATGAGACGATAAATTTTATTTTGAATTTGGAGTATAAAATAATAAAATTGAAAAGGGTATAATTATAATTCAATTGTGTCGAAGTTTATTGGCAAAATAATTTATAATCGAATACATGGATTCGATAGTGAGGTACAAATTTGTTAATTAATTATCAAGAAGCGAAGTATGAACGAGAGTTGTAAATGGAGCAAAATATGAATAAAGATTTGAATCGAGGTTCAAGTGAAATGAAAGCTAATTGGATGTGACGAGTCTAGATTTTGATAAAGGAAATATTTACTTTTTTTTTTGAAGTAAATAACATTTGAAAACGAATATGTTGCGATTGAAATTGGAGATGGAGGTGATAAAGTTAACCAGTACGGTGAGATTGTTCTGAAGTTCAGAATATTTTCCGAAGTTCGGAATATGGTATTGAATAATAGATTATTCGAAATGAAGTTATTTATGGGAGACGATTATGTCGAGTTTCAGGAAAATATTATTTATTTTCCATTTTAAATTTAATATATAAGTAATTAATTATGTATTCAATAAATAAAGTATATTTTAAAGTTAAATATTTCGAGGCATGAATGATTGTTACAATCAACGATTTTCGTTAAAAAAGTAAAATTTTAATTTGAATTTGAAAGTTAAGAGAATGAAAGTTTCGAAGTTGCGAACTTATCTGTTTCAAAGTTAATAATATTGTTCAGTTAAGGTCTGAGAGGTAAATATACCCCAACTTGATTGACCTCATCATTGACTAAGAAATGGATAAGATTCGATAGCAAGAATGGTTAAGTGAAGTAAGTAAATGAGTGCTAGCAGTTAAGTGAAAACATCAGTGTTTTATTTAATAACTGTTTAATGCAAATAACGAATTTAGAAATATTTCCCCTGAGAATAAAGTGATTTTGTAGAATTATAGAAATAAAATATGAAAATTGGAAATGTTTTCAAAAGATCATGGGAGGTGAGCGAATTTTGGAAAGAATGCCGCACGTAGAGAACGAATGATGACAGAACATAAAAGATGTATGTTCGTAAACTGAATTCGAGAATTTGCATAAACAATGATTTGATAAGAAATTAAGAACTGGCTAGAGATTAGTCAAGTTGGATGACTTTCTGAGTGTTGATCTGATGTTGGTTTCGGCCTTCGGGGTTGATACTTAGGAAGTTGTTCGCTTACTAATTGACGGTCGAAGTATGAATGTGAAGAAGTGATAATGCGTGAAGGAAAAATTTGTGATAAGAAGAAAAAAATCCGGAGTTTTGAGCAAATAAAGATGTTGATGAAGTGATGAATTTTATAATTAGAAATTGAAAGAAAAATTTGGTTTATAGCCAGTGGATTCAGAAAGCCGAGTTTGAAGTGATATCAATCAATCATTTGAATTGATTAAGAGTTTAAAGCTAAAATTTTAAGATTAGAATGGAAATTGAGGGATGTTCGAGTTTAGATATTTAGCATAGAAGTTTCGAAACTTATATGGAGAAAAATGTGATATAATCAGTTTGAAATAAAGTCTTATATAACAGAATTTATATAAGAATGAGATGTTTGATTTGGAAAGAGAATCTTATGTAAAGTATGAATTATGAAAAGTATGAGAATTAGATACTATATGTATATAGTATTATATGTTTTCAAGTCAAGATAAGGGAAGTACCATCCTTCTTCTTTGAATTTCGAGCTTATGTAAAAGGACTGCAGATAGCGCAATCTGCAGTGCTGCTGGTGGCGGTAGGTTGTCCGGACATAAAACTCATGAGTTGCCATTGAGCACGACTGCTAGCGTAATTCGCAGGGCTGCAGATAGCCTACGGCGGTCGGATGTTTCTTGAGGGAATCAGGCGTAACCATTGTGATCGCTGCAATCTAGAGTCGTTGGAATTCGGCTGTGTAGCGAAATTCGCAGGGCTGCAGATAGCCTTAGGCGGACGGATGTTTCCTGAGGGAATCAGGCGTAACCATTGTGACTGCTGCGATCTACAGTCGAATTGTAAGGGCGTAATCCGCAGAGCTGTGAAAGCTTACGGGTATGGATGTTTCCTGGGGGACCCAGGCGTAACCATTGTATACCTGCGGTCCATATAGATATTTTAGTGATAGTGAGCCACCTGTTTGATGCAGCAGTTAGTCTTCGTGACTTGATTGGTCTTTGTGACCTGATTTGTCTTTGTGACTTGTTTTGTCCTCGAGACTTGACGTATCTTCATAATTCCATGATTGTTTTGTGACTCTGAGATAGAGCAGTTAACGCTCAGTGACCTCAGTTTCTCTGTTGATTCATAAATTTCTTCTGTTGATCTGTCCATGACGAAATTCGCAGGGAAGTGATTTCCTACGGATACGGATGTTTTCTGGGGGATCCAGACGGAACCATTGTGTATCTGCGACTCATGAACAATCAACATATCAATATCACATTGGTACTTTCCGTACCTGTTTTTAAAGGGATTTTTGAAATATTTTCACTGGGGGTTGAAGCAAGGATATTTAGTACTTGATGATTTTAGTCATGCGCCTGGCCAGCGTATGCCTAACATCTGTGAGGACAACAATAGACTTGTCAAACTTCGAGTTATCTAGTATTTTCAAAACAATAATTTGCCTAAATAAGTTAAGAAGAGAGGTTTTCGAATTATTTTCAAGTGCATAGCTTTGAAGTAATACAAATATTTTCTGAACGAATTTCATGTAAAAAAAAAAAAAAAAAAAAAAAAAAAAATATGTTGGGTTTTGGAAATTTTCAAGTCAATAAAATGGGTAACTTGAAGAAGAAATGATAATTACACTCTTCAACGAGTGTTGGGGGAGATTAAATGGATTGAGTATCTGATGTTATGGTTTTACTTGTGGAACAATTGATAGGTAAATATTGACAGATGAATAAAGAAATTTAGAATGATTGGAGATGCGTAAATCCAACGAATACATGATTTGAAATTTTAGAAGAAATTGGTTTTGGAAGGAAAATTTATTTTTCCGAGCTAATACGAAGGATAAACAAAGAGGATCGATGACTGAAATATCAATATTAAAATCAGTTGTGGAGAATCTCAAACGAATATAAAAATTTGAAGTATAAATTAGTATAACTCTAACGAACTTTCCTTTTCGAGGACGAAAAGTTTTAAAGGGGGGAAGAATGTAACGACCCAGAAATTTGGACAACTGAAATATGAGATTAAATAAGGTTTAACTATGAATAATCAATTTTATATTGAGGTTAGAAAGTAAAAAAATCGAATATATGGTCTGAGTACGAATTTAAGTCAATATTTTAATTCAGAATGGTTGATCTGGAATTGAATATTTATCTTTCAATATTTGAATTGGATTTTCGACTGAAATATAGATGGAAATAAACGTTATCGACGTTAAGTGAATTGAAGAATATATTTGTTGAAAACTGAAAATTTGTTTGGAGATGTGTGTATGTATGTACATGAAGAAATTAAAAATTAACATTCAGATTTGAAAGCGAACGGGGTTGTCGGTAGACAAACGAACTAAAATCGGTATACCAATGAATAATAAAATAAAAATAACGGTGTATACAGATGGAGTCGGAGTACGACCAGAATAATATTTTTTGGATTTAGAACGCAGAAATAAAGAGGTACATATAATTTGTATCGCATTTGGAAATTTTGATTTAGCGATGTGAAACTAAAAGTGGTACATAGTTATTCGGGGTAAAATATAATATTTAATTTAGCAAATGAAACATCCCCCGTATACCCTCTTCCCAAATAACACCGTCCTTAGTTGAATATGAAAGCTCCTGTTCCTGCCTTGGCACCCACGGTTCGTTCTTTATAAAAAGGAGCCTCTCATATCCATTCCATCAAGCAAAAATCACTTTCCTCTTTTCTAAATTTGTTAAGGCTGAATCCCTAAAATCAGTCCCTTTTCCCTTTTCGTTCAACGAAGAAATCAAAGCCTATGTTCATGGCAGCCCCAAATCGAAGCTTGCTGCCACCAATTAAAGTCGCTCGCGCACGAGCATCAATCTTCTTTTCCAGCCTGCCAATTGCAACAGCGCTCTCATCGGTCGCTTCACCAGTTCAAAGCCGCAAAATTCGCTTCCTTTCCTATCGTAGCTATCACCTTCTTTCTGCTACATTTAAGGTGAGTATTTATACTCACGATTGATTAATCACTGTTTCAAGTAATTAACTTCATAGAAATTGGAATATGAGAGTAAAAGTCTTGTTTTGTTTGCATCTCTAAGTGGTTGTTGTTTGCCTTGTTAAATGTTGTTTTCCACTCACAAGTATGCTAACCGAATATAATTAGTGTCTCAAAGAGAAAAGAAGAAAAAAAAAAGTAAATAAATAATAGAAGCAGCCTGGTCCCTGGATTATGTACTGAGGGGTTGTGGCATATGATTGTAAATCCTGAACACTGTAACCGGTTACGTAAATTACTGTGTTAAGATTGAGTCATTTGAATTGCACTTACACTTCGGTATTGACAATCACTGGGCATGTAAATGCAGCACTGGTAAATTGAAGTGTTTGTTCATGTACATTGTTTTAGTATGTCCTAAATGCTTGGCCCTTTCATGTTGAGTATCATAATTTTGAAGCTGTTGAACACCAGTTCTCGGGTATAAAGGTTGGACATATCTCTCTTATCCAGACAGTTTTGCACCTTATTTGCTCACTGACTTAGGTTTACATATATTTTTTTGCCTTGCTACATATTCATTATAGTTTGTACTTTGTTATGCATTGCATTCAAGTTTACATCCGGGCCTTCTTGCGTATATCTAAACTGACTTTCCTATCATTAAACTGGGTTAAGGTTATGACTTTAGAAAACATTTAAACTTTGGGTTATAAATATATATTGTGACTAAAAATAATATATGCAGCCTTTTTCTAGTGCTTGGAGTATTATGTGACAGTCCCTTTTACTAGTGATAGGCCTTGCTATTAATTCCCGGGTACTTGTACCTTGACTTTGTTACTCTGTGATGATAAATTTTATAGGCGTACCCCTTTTATGTTAAATAAACATATATACAGGCTTCTCTAGTTTTTGAATACCTGGAGTTAGGGAAAAATCTGAAGCATGTATTTGTTGTTTACCAAGTAATGGAAAGTTTCTGGCCTAGAACTTGATTTTTCAAAAAAAAAAAGATATTGCACTTTACTCATGCAAATAGGCTACTATAAATTTGGTTGTTACCAAGTGTACTGTAACAATTGTTCTCACTATACCCCTGTGTTAGCATACTAATATATATGCATGACTGGAACATCATGAAGTACCCAATATTTATAATTAACTAATTGCCTGCATTTAGTCTTTTCTTGCTGTCAAGTTACCGTTTGGACCTTGCCCATGTATTACCATGTGCTGCACCCTATGTGACCGTGAATGTTGGCTTTGTTATTTTGTTCTTTATGCATATACAGCTACACATGACTCTTTCGGCTGTTGCATGAATTTGGAAAAATTTGTAACTTCTGCTTGTTTTGTTATAACTCGAAACCTGGGGTTGCTACACATCCATTGATATACATCCACTGGTTTCAAAATGTCCCATGCTACCGTATGAACGTATGTATTTGCTTATACATGGGACAGCCATATATATAGTTTTGAAAATAACTTGCTGCTTTTAAACTGATATATATAAATTCCCATGGTGCCTCTTCAAGACTGTCACGCTCTTCATGTCTAAATTTAACTTGAGTGGGATACATTTTGAAGCTTGGCACTTTACATTCTTTACCTCTTGCCAACCTGTTATATGTGGCGCAGGTTCCCTCAATGAATACAAAATATATATATGTGTGTGATGCTATCCCTAGCATGTTGACTATGCACTTTCCATTTGGTTTACTTAGTCCAAATCATGCTGCCTTATTATTGCTTATATGTTGCCTTGCTCATATGGCCTCTTGCTGACTGCCCTTAAGTTGTATGAGAACCTATGCATTTCAAAGTTGTTGCTCATTAAGTTTCATTCACTTGTTATTTTCTAGTTTCTACGCTGAGGCAATACACGTACGTGTTTATATATATACATACACGTGTATGTGCAAGCTTTCAGAAGAAAAAAAAAATCACATGTTGATTTGTATTCGATTTAGGACGTTGAGGCGGCGTACACGTGTATATTATATACACATGTACACTCGCAAACGTCCATGACCGTTCGTCCCTGGAAATCGATAGAATAGATATGAACATATACCACAAATGTTTATTTTATGTATGACATCGATGCTAGGATAAACTGTTATATTCCAGTTTATATTGAAATTAATTTACTTGAACTGTGATTAATCCTGACTCGAGTATTTTTATGTTTTTGCATGGAATGCTCGAGTCAGATCCGAGCATTTCAGATGTTAAAGATTTCAGTCAGGATTCGAAGATTGGCGAAGCTGGGGATTCCAAAGACGGCGCACTCTGAAGTTTTTTAAAAACAGTAAAGATTTTCCTTGTATTCAAATTATTTACATTCCGCTGAATATAAATATATTGTATTCAAAATTTAGATTAATAAATAAAAGTTATATTTTGCTGTTCAATACTATGTCATTCATTATTTCTGTGTTTCTGTGTCGATTCTGTTTTTAAAACTCTGTAAGCTAAATAACGATCCGTCGATTTGGACATTTTAAGTTGGTTTAATTACCAATTTGAAGCGGTCAAAAAGGCGGGACGTTACATTTAGCCTTCTTGTTATGACTTGTTCAATGTATATACATGTATATGCATGCGATTTCAAAATTTTTTCCACTCAGTTCAACATTCAACACAATTTGATTATATTTACCATTCATATTCATATTGGTTTCAATAATTTAACTAGTGAAACTAATAATCAAACAACACAACTAGCAATAAATTAGTTGATTAGATTTTCCAACGTGTATCTTTTACATATATAGTCAAAATCATGTTTTTGATGCCAAATCACAACAAAAAATCCTATCTAATTTGGTTCTCACACCAGCTAATGGATATATATAGATATCCCACCTTCAAAACTCGAACACAAGCACTGACGATGCTATAGCGATCATCAGGATCATCTCCGGCCGACTAGACTGTGATTCTATATGTGTCCAGTATATTTGAGGCTTCGAATACACGTTAATTACGCGTATATTCAAAATCACATATACTCGATTGCCCAAAACCAAAACTACTAGCTGTCGTATGGAAAATAGGGGCACCCAGAGTTTTGGTTAAAACAATAAACTCTAGGTCAGTCATGTGACTAGTGTGAGAACAAAAACAGTTATTAAACTTTACTTTAAAATTTGGTAAATCAAGGGACCATGCCATATAACACAGAATGGGTTTCCTCCTAAGAATACCAGTGCATAAACCAAACAACGCGATGATTTTTGAAAAAATGAAGATATTATATGACTCAAGTCCCATCACACAATGCAACGCAAGCCGGAGGATAGAGTTTTACCTTATAATATCCAAACATGCTTGGTACATTTAAAACAAATCATTTTGATACTATTATAGTGTAAGGTGTAGGAAAATAGCTTCAAATATAAATATATCAATCATAGGCGGCATAGTGCCCCATCCCAATATGTCACCATACAAGGCTCTACAATCAAAACCGAAGTGTCACGTATCGGAAGTTGGATTTCCGTCTGTGAATCAAGGCAAGGGATCGTCCTTACCGCTTCGAGATAATCTAGCCCATGTCTTAGGACCAGAACGCATCGACCCTTGGACCGTCAGGGCCGATCCACACGGAGTGGATTAAAATGCCTGAACACTGCGTTTCCCCGCCCTATGGGGCGTAAAATTGGTCGCTACATCTACCAAACCATCCATCGGCTCCGTAGAGACCGAAATAACCGAGGTGCCTCGCTATCCATCATCCACATAAGTAAAACATCTGGGCGTGCAAAACCTAGACACCACTCCTTGCTAGAAGGAAACGTATGCCCTCCCTGAGGTCCTCTCCCAATTCTGGTTCACACCGGGTGTGGGGCTCGCGAATTAACGCTATACACAAAGCTGTGCTATATTAAGCCGTGCTTTGATCATCAACCACAAGACTCTGCTTTTCAATAGTGTAACAACTCAGAATTTTGGAACCAATTTAAATTTTTTGTTTTAGAAATTTTAGTGGATTTTAAATATTTTAAATATTTTAAATAATTTATTTTAAATAATAACGACTAAAACTTTATTTAAATCGAAGTTAAAATGAATATATTTATTTTAATTATAAAAGGAGTTAGAAATAGCGCGGTAGTTTGAAATTTTGAATTTGAACTTCGACTGAATGTACAGGATTCAAAATAAATCGGATTTTAGTGAAACCAAATATATTTAAATATATTTAAGAATATCTTTCCAACGAATCCGAAAAATTAAAATTTCATAGCGGGAATAAAAAGTTATGCCTAGTTTTAAATTATAATTAGTCGCTATAGAATTTAATATAATATAGAGCCCATATAAGTAGCCATTTTGCAAACGACCTCCGTTTTCGATGAAACCACTTTTGTTGGATCCGAAATGTCAATTTATTGCAAGATTCCAATTTTTATAATTTTTGGATTCAGTATGTGACCGTGGAAAAAGAAAATGTGTTTGTCAAATTCAGTTGAATTGGATCGACCAGAAAATGGCCATTTTTCAAACGGTCTCCAAATTTGATGGAATTAATTTTGTTAGGGTCGTTTCGTCAAAACATAACTGTGTAATTTTTAGAGTCCGTATGTGGCCCCCGGTAAATTAAAATGTACGAACAAAGTAAATAATTAAATGTTTTATATTTTAAAATAAAGAAAAGTAGGCTGAGACAATCAAACGGGATGACGGGACCTAGTCCATTGTGTCCGGAAGGGGGGTATTTAGCAAGGGGTAACATTAGTTAGGCTGAATTTGGAGACTGTAGGAATTAACGGGCTATTTCGTGAATTAGCGAATTTAATATTATTATATTATAAATATTGGAACTACCAAAACCCTAGCCTAATAGTGAATAGTCGTCGCGCCAACAAATCAATGGCCACGACGTTCAAACCTTCCCTCCCTTTTTCTCACAATCCACACCTCATTCCTAAGGCCTTTCAAATACATAATTGAAGTTGTTCGACAAACGGCGTTTCTATGGAATTAGAAAACTATTGACAAAATATCGTAATAATAACCGAAAGCGCACGGCGTACAATCGTATTACGTGGCGAATACGGGTCGATCCGCAGGGAAAGAATTTATTCTAATCTGATACCACGTTGAGACGACCCGATTTCCCATTCTCACGGAAACAAGGTTATCTTTGGAATATAACACAGAAACATATAATAGCAGAACAGAATTAAATAAATACACCAGAATGAACAACAAAATATACTGGATAAAAGTAATCATCAGAGTTACACAGTATACAGGATCTTACTTAGTACAAATACAGTTCAGCTATACATAAATGTCTACAGCGGAAATAAACAAAATATGTACAATAGGAGCTGAACAGCATAAAAAGGAATAAATGATAGAATCCATCTTCAGCTCCAGCTATCCAGAAAGAACCAGCTAAACCTGAATACAAGGCTGCCCGTGTAGAAAAAGGGGCACCCGAGTTTGAGAGTGAAACAAACTACGAGTCAGTCATGGGACTGGTATGAGAAATCTACTCAACACATATATAATATGGCTAATCACAGGACCACGCCACTTTCGTGGAACGGGTTTACTCCATTGGATTGCCAGTGCTTTAAAACAAATCTTTCTTTTAAACATCGCTATGCTTTTTATAAAAATGAAACCGTTATAAGACTCAGTTCCCATCACACAATGCAACGCAAACCGGAGGATAGAGTTTTTACCTTATAACGGCCAAATATGCTTGATACGAATAAAACAAAGGCATTTGATATTATTGCTAGTGTTTATATGTTTTGAAAACAATTTCAAATCATAACTATCAATCATAGACGGCATGGGTACCATATATCATGTCGCCTTATATATATACAATCAAAACCGCACGATGTCGTATTTGGAAATTGGATTTCCGTCATGAACCAAGGCAAAAGATAGTCCTTACCGAATTCGAGACAATCTAGCCCATGTCTCAGGTACAGCCGCAACCATACCCTGGATTGTCAGGGCCGGTCCACACGAAGTGGATTATAATGCCTGAACAATGCGTTTCTCCACCCTTTGGGGTGTAAATGAGCCAACGAATGACTCCATCGGACCCGGATCGTCCGATCAAACCGAGGCGCCTCGCAACAGCAACAACCACATAGGTGAAAAGTATATAAATGTCAGGGCTGGTAGGTCACTGACACCACCCTAGCTAGAAAGAAAACGCACGTCCCCCCTGAGGTCCTTCTCCCGTTTTAGGTTCATACCGGGATGTGAGGCTCGCGAATTCACGTTATACACAAAGCTACGCCACACAGGCGGTGCTTTGATCATCACCACAAGACTTTGCTTTTCAACAGAAGCCCTGATCACTGCATCTTAGCATGCCACACAGAATAAATCCTATGTCAGACACACAGTCCATTTACAAGTCCGTTCTGGGTCTGAACGAAACCGGAGGCACTAAATACCTCGCAAACCCTTCGATCAACACGTACGCCTGAACGATCACCACTCATTATCCATATTTCGGGATGCCTCCCAATCAGGACCTCGGTTACCATCCAAACGAGGTGAAGATCTCCGGTCTTCGACCATCGTCTTCATCTTCGACTTTCAATCGTCGGTCAATTATTCGAAATGAGAATTAACTCGGCCTTTTCAAATAATTCACGTATATTTAGAATTTCAAATTGATTTATTTCAATGGTTAAATTATTCGACAACACCAATTTTGTTCTTTAATGTAATTTTCACACCAAACACATTCAACCATCAAACATCATATAAATCAAGCAAATTCAGTTTATTTCCATTCCATATCGCTTATGATATTTTATAACTATTTATCGCTATTTTTATTTATTTTAAAATAGCCATTTTATTCAAAACGACGCTTCGGGCCATAAGGCGGCCGTGGCGCTGTTTTTCTTCAGATTTGATTTACACATATCTGAAAATCTAACCGTTGGATCTTCACAAAATTTACATCATTAGAAAGGTCTTTTCAAAACGAACCCAACGGTTCCAGTTTCGGGAAAATCCGACGGTCGGATCTCCCGGTACAATCGTTTGAAGTTTCGATTTCAAAATACGAACTGCAGCGTCGTTATTCGATTAAAAATATAATTATATTTATATATATATAAATATAATCGCTTCTGGCGCTGTTTTTCTTCAGATTTGAATTAAACATTCCAGACAATCCAACCGTTGGATTTTTACAAGGTTGGTGCCGTTGGAAAGATTATTCCAAGGCGAACCCGACGGTTGAGGTTTCGGGAAAATCCAATGGTCGGATTTCCCGCACTAGTCGTTTGAAATCACGGTTTCGAAATACGAACTGCACGGCTTCGTTTCGTTTTAATTTTATTTATATTTATATAGTTATATAAATATAGTTCATTCAACAATTCCAATATCGTTTTCACTTCAAAAAAAATTTTCTAACTCCTTAAATTTTGGAAAAATTTCGCCATAACCTCCCCTGCACCGGGAGCGTCGGGAAATCGCAAATAGCGTCCCGGTCCTTCTAATCTCAAAAAGAAAAAGAAGAAGCCAAGCGGCTAGCCAACAGGCTCAAAATCATCACCCAAACAAATCAGTAAATGTGTACCTATTTGTCGGGCACAAAATTTTATTCCTCTTCTCTAGCCCCTTTTGCTATAACCTGTTCAATGAATATTGCATGTACATATATATATACAGTTCATATCATTTTTCATTTCCTATTCAACTTCATATTTGATTTCTATTTGGTTTAAAAACACCATTCATTCTAATGTTACATAAATAGGTGCAAATCATTTCATCAGCTAATTAATGAATATTTCAACTCATATATGTTTATTTTGAACAAGTGGCTATTTTTAACACTACACATTTTAACGATTTATGCATACAATAAAAATGTGATTTTTATTGTAAAACGATTCATTTCAAAACACTATTTTTCTATATAGTTCATATAGTCGATAAAAGGTGATTTTTATTATCGAACAATTTATTTCAAAATATGAATACCATTCAACACATGAATTTCTAAACAACGGATGAATATCAATTCAACACATGAATGTTTTCTATAGTTTCTATTCATAGATAAAAATGTGATTTTTACTATTAAACGATTCATTTCAAAATATGAATACCATTCAACACATGAATTTCTAAACAACGAATGAATATCAATTCAACACATGAATGTTTTCTATAGTTTTTATATATAGATAAAAATGTGATTTTTATTATCAAACAGTTTATTTTAAAATATGAATACCATTCAACACATGAATTTCTAAACAACGAATGAATATCAATTCAACACATGAATGTTTTCTATAGTTTTTAGATATCGATAAAAATGTGATTTTTATTATCGAACAATTTATTTCAAAATATGAATACCATTCAACACATGAATTTCTAAACAACGAATGAATATCAATTCAACACATGAATGTTTTCTATAGTTTTTATATATAGATAAAAATGTGATTTTTATTATCGAACAATTTATTTCAAAATATGAATACTATTCAACACATGAATTTCTAAACAACGAATGAATATCAATTCAACACATGAATGTTTTCTATAGTTTTTAGATATCGATAAAAATGTGATTTTTATTATCGAACAATTTATTTCAAAATATGAATACCATTCAACACATGAATTTCTAAACAACGAATGAATATCAATTCAACACATGAATGTTTTCTATAGTTTTTAGATATCGATAAAAATGTGATTTTTATTATCGAACAATTTATTTCAAAATATGAATACCATTCAACACATGAATTTCTAAACAACGAATGAATATCAATTCAACACATGAATGTTTTCTATAGTTTAAGCATATGAAAATAATTCAAACACAAGAATATTATTCAAAATTTCGGCAGCATAACGGCAGGGTAGTTACACCGGCACCGTCCCTAGTACGGCTCCTCGCTCTACCTTAAAACCTCGCGATTTTTGACAATGGGAATCATGCATCTAGTTCGCATGCAGGCGGCATGTATATATTTATTTCATTTCCACAAACTAATCCTATGTGGTTTCAACCAAATATTTCACAACCACAAATGGGTATTTTTCAACCACGATCAACCAATATCAATCCCAAACAACCATTCGTTATCAACCAATTATCACAACAATTTCAATCAATAAATATCGTCCATGGTTTGTGGACGAGGGGCGTATATATATATATATATATATATATATATATATATATTTGTATATAGCAATTTATATATAGCTATTCACCTTCATTCCACACATATATAATATTTTTAAATCAGAAATCTCACCAATAGCTATCCAATACCAAGACTCTTCTTTGTATAAAATCTTCGCCTTTTGTCGCTTTCGCCCGTATTCTCTACACATGTAAAAATCGAATTTTTACGATGCTATTCAATATATAAATATATGATTTTTACTTCGGCTTTCGATATATAAAAATATGATTTTTACTTCGGCTTTCGATATATAAAAATATGATTTTTACTTCGGCTTTCAATATATAAAAATATGATTTTTACTTCGGCTTTCACTAAATAAAAATATGATTTTTACTTCGACTTTCACTAAATAAAAATATGATTTTTACTTCGACTTTCACTAAATAAAAATATGATTTTTACTTCGCTACTAATCTGATCTTTATTTCAAAATCAGTTTTTATTTTTATAAAATTCAGTTTTTATTTTTTTATTAAAATCAGTTTAAATCCTTTTATTAAAACAGTTCTATACTTTTAAAAAAAAAACAGTTTTTACTTTATTTATAAAAATCATTTTTTTCCTCTAAAAAGAAAAACAGTTTTAAACTAATTAAAATCCAGTTTTTAATTTTTAAAAACCAAATCAGTTTTCAATTCTTTTATAAAATTCAGTTTTATTCTTTAAGAAAATGCAGTTTTATTCTTTAAGAAAATTCAGTTTTATTCTTTAAGAAAATTCAGTTTTATTCTTTAAGAAAATGCAGTTTTATTCTTTAAGAAAATTCAGTTTTATTCTTTTAAAAATCAGTTTTTAAAACTAGAAAAAAAACAGTTTTCAAATCTTAAAAAAAAAAAATACAGTAATTAATTTTAAATCGGTTTATAAATCAGTTTTATAAAACAAAAAAAAAAAAAAAATTAACTTAAATCTTACCGAGGTATGCGAAGTGGAGGGAGGAAGAAGAGGCGTCGGCAGCACAGGCGGCGTTCGGAGGTTCAGGGAGGCGTCGCGATGTCTGGAGGGAGGAGGGAAGACGAGGCGGGCGGCTCGATCGTCGGCGGTGGCTTCCAGGTCGGGGGGGGGGGGGCGCGATTTAGGATTTTAGTTTTTTTTTTTTTGTGAATAACTGAATCGGGGGGGGGGGGGCAAGCAGAAGAAAGGAGAGAGTATATGTTTTTTTTTATTTAATTATTAAATTTTGCAAAAGGGTTGACTTTTATATCCGACCTCGAAACGAGGCCCACCGCCTGTCGTCCATAGCGTTTTACCCCCATTCCGAACACAATGGGATATGTATCGCAAGCTGATTTGATCGTTACAATCAGTTTCCTTTTGAATTTTCATTTAAATCACTATATTTAATTTTAAACGCACATTTCAAATTACCGGTGTAACGACCCGGGTTTTTCCAGTTATTTGATTTGAAGATTTAAACTTGTTTTAAATATTTTATTTGGAAATATTAATGAATTTTAATTTTGAATTCGTCATTTAACGACGATTAAACGTTTGTATTTATATAAAATATAAAACGAGCTCGAAACGACGCGGTAGTTCGTAATATTTAGTTTTGAACTTCAAATGAATATACATAATCCATTTTAAGTCGGATTTCGGTAAAACAAGAAGTGTTTGGATCGACTTGACTATGATTTTCTAATGGAAAAGAAAAATCGAGATTTCGGCTTTTTATATTGTAAGTTATGTCCAACTAAAATATTCAGAAAAGCAGCGGCATATTCCATTTTGACCATAACGGTTATATTGAATATATTTAAGTATCGGATTCGAATTTGAACAAGGTTCTTTTGGGACGTAGTGATAAATTAATTTTTAGAATTTTTCTATAATTTTTAAATAATTTAATATGCAACTTTTTATTTGGAGTATTTTGCACCCTGTGTCAGCATTTTGGGGTTTCACAATATAAGTCAATCTACCGATATTATTATATTTTTGGGATCGTGACACATCGCTTGACACGATCGTATTTTTATTTCTGTCTGTACCCATCTGTATGTGAATGAAATTCTATGTATTGGGGTACCGTATTAAAATAAAATCATTTGAAATATGTCAACTCTGGTTAAACAATTCACTGCAAACCTATTTCCGACCTATTCATAACAGGCGCAGACCATTTTATTTCCAAGGATCTTCTTTTGTATAGGCACATGCACCTAATTTCTCTCCTATCCTACTATGTCTGTACAGTCTGTATGCATTTTCTTTTCAGCGTCAACTCATGCCAACCTTGAAATGAAAACACTGGAGAGACAAGAAAACACATTGCTTCCCCTACGTGGATACCTACCCAACTACAAACGTGCCTACCAAGTATCTCACCGTGATGACCAAGCCACTTAAATCTATAAATACATGCCATCGCCCTTTCCTGGTCTCAGCAAAAGCTACAGATCAATCTCTCCATTTCCAAATGAAAATGCAAGGGTCTCCTCTAAAAAAAAAAAAAAAAAAAAAAAAAAAAAAAGAAAGAAAGAAAAACGAAAACAGAAGAAATGGGAGCAGCGCATGCGGATGGGAAGGAGCAACGTGGGAATGGCTTGCTGTAGTGAGTTGCGGGATGTTGGGGGAAGAATACGTGGGAGAGGATACCTGTACATGCGGGTGTAGGCTGAGGGAAGGATGAAATGGTGATGCAGGCACATGAACGTGCAGGTGGAAGGAAACCAAGTGAAGGTTGTGTGTGCCAGGAGGAGCCAAACGTTGGGAATATGAATTGCATGGTTGGGCTCTTCATTTGCGGTGGACTTTGGGCCATCAATAGAAGAAAAAAAAAAAAGAGAAGAAGAAAAGGTAAACAATAAACTTGTATTTGCCTAACCCAACGTTAAGTAGCCTAATCCCGTATTTAAAACATGCGTAACATATATATTAAAGTGCCAAATCCATTTAATTTAATGTGGTCATTTTAGTTAAAATGGTTTACTAATAAGGTTTAAATATGTCTAGCTAAAGTTTTATCTATCTAATCAAAATTAGTATCGGTCTGTTTATGTTAACGTGTTCAAAGATTTACAAGTAGCAGGTGGGTATATGCATGTAGTCGATTATTTTCATGCACCTAATGAATGTTTTGGACGAGGTTAATTAACGAAGATAATTAACTAAATTAACAAAACTCTTTAATTTACGGTATAAATGGTAATAAATATAACATATTCATATCTTGTCAGAAGTGGACCAAACCAAAAGCGTTGGAACCGTGTCATCGAGCACTTCATGGGAAAGCCGGTTGGATGAAGATGGAAGTAGCTAGAACTGTCAGTTAAATTAAACGTTGTTTTAATTTAACTGGAACTGAGCGCTGACCGAATTAAATCAAGGTGAGTAAAACTCACTCAGTTACCCCATTTTATATAAATAGGGTTTTATTATTTGGTTGCCATGTTTGCTAATTATTGGCTGATTTGATGATTGTCTGGATGTTGTTAAGTATTGGTAGATTGATTATTTAAATTAAACGGTTGTTTAATTTAAAATGAAATGAAATCGTTATTTTTAACGATTATTTCCAACGAAGGTAACTTACCCTGTTGGTTACGTTTATAATAATATAAACGTATTTAAATTGAACTGAATGTTTGAATTATTGGTTGACCACTATCAGTGGAATTGATTATTTACTTGCACATGATCGTTACATGAACCGTTTCACCAATATGAGTGAATTATTGGCTTGATTATTGTTGAATATGCATTCAACGTTTGTTGTGTTATTAACCAATGGTTAGTATCGGTTGAGGAATTTACAGCAGATGGCCCAAATACAAACTGTTTTATAAAGGTTGAGTCACCGTCAGGTGAATCGATAGAAATTAAGTTATGAAATTTATTTAAACTGAATATATATTTTTAATTATATTAGTTAATTGGGTTTATAAAAGGGAAATAAACCAACCATATTTACATTGATTGTTTTAATCAAAATCACTATTTTGTACCGGAAATCTAACCGTGCGCGAAGCACGTGCTTTATCTCAATAATGGGATGATACTTATACGTACATGACTAATAAGCAAGGGAGCGGATTTTAACAACCTAGGTTAATTGTTTAAGTAACAATTTAAAAGGAGATTATGTTGAAGTGGGTTTTGTTCCAAATAACCAAATGTGATTATTTAAATTAACTGAATTTAGTGGAAAGATGAATTGAGGTCTGATTAACTAGTTAATCAGTTTAGAGTTGGTCAAGTCAACTATGTTAATCATAATGGAATTATTACATTAATTTCATGGGAGGTAATTAATGATTAAGTAAACATTTCATAAAATAAGACATTTGATTATCATTTATTTCTTTAATAATAATCCAAGTAGGAATCCTGGAATTTGAAAAGGGCAATGGAGGCTTACGTATCGATATGGTCTATTTAGAATAAAATGATATTTTAAAGCAAAGGATATTAACGATAATACAAGTTAAGTTTAAATTGAGGTTTGAAGAGAATTCTTATGTAAAGTTCCATTTAATTGGATTTTTTATAAATCCAAGATTTTAACGAACCCGATTTTTACTAAATATTATCGGGTGAGTCATAAAATATGAATTTTTGAAATGGAGATCAAACGAAAAGCTGAAGTTTGATTTGGGTAGTTAAACAAGTGGAGTATAAAGATGAAATATAGATCCGTGAGTTTAAATAAAAGATGATATTTCATAAAGACAGAATCAAAAGTAGGATTTGTCTGATATTGGGAATAAATACCAGTTTGGGGTATTGCAACTGATACTTGTCTGAAGATAAGAATGTTGTTGATTAAGGTCTGAGAGGTAATTAAAATACCCCAACTTGATCAACCGCAGGATTTTCGGAAGATGATATTAGTTGCAGTGGTGAAGGTGTTAAAAGTGATTTATTTGAGAATTTATAGTGTATCGTTGAAGAATTTGGAATACATACGATGGGATTTCAAAAAGGGATTTGAAAAGGGTGTGAGAATATGGAATGGTATTTCCGTAATAAAGAGACAAAAGGAGGTATGCGAAGATATAATGATATTTGCAACGCAAGGAGATGATATTTAAAAGGAGATTATTCTGAAAGGGAAAGTGACGATTATGGCGGTCGAGTAACGAAACAAGGGGGATATCATAACGAGGGTTTGCAATGATCGAATACCCAATATTTGATAATAAGAAAAATTATAGCAAACGGTTTGAAATGATAGTTAACAAAAATTGGATATAATTATTAAGATATATTTTTCCAAGTGTATAAATAGATGATTTGAGAATATCGATATATTAAAACTGATACATTATTTTGGTATTACAACTAATATAATTGTAATGGCCAAGTGACGCTGTATATTGAACCAATGAATTTGTTGTATTGATTGTTTATTTTGATAGTTAAATAACCGACTATCAAAAATCTTGCCCAACGTTGTTGGTACGGAAAGACCGGGATCGAATTTATATTCGACAACCATTCCGACCAATGAATACGAAACGTAGAAGATGCTGATCGAGTTGGAGCAATGAAGACCGTAAATCTTCATGAGCGGAGGAACTATTGTTGAATTTCTCTGGCTGATCCCCAGAGATATTTCGATAATGATTTTGTCGTGATTGGAATCTACGGATTGCAAGGACTACTCGCTACTGATCCATGGGGTGATTCCTATATTGGATGCAGTAGGAGGGTGCCTTCGGTTCATCCTGTTCCTGGATGACTTGTATGGACGATGTGAACAGTGGCCAGATATTTCAAAAGTCGATTATAACCTCAAGCCTCATCAACCGGGAGAATGACAAAAATCGGGCAGGCAGCATGGCTATGTGGGTCGCTCCCATTAGGGTGTATAATCACCTATCTAGAGAAATTCCTTTTGCTTCTTTAATCTATCGATTCTGCCCATTCGGGAACGGTGGTTTGAGTCCAACCGTTGGTGATATACATTCGATACACTCAAGCGAAATGAGTGGTCGGTCATGTGTGGGCCGGGTTGCAAGACGTTCTTGTTGAACCCAGTGTATTCGCCTCTAGAGATACACGAGCGGCAGGTGGTCCCATACCTTGTCATAGTCGGAATCCAAACTCCAATAAGCGCCCACGGTTTTGATTGTATATATTTATACGTGGAGCGTAAGATGCAAGCGTTCCACTAGATTGATATTTACTTGTATTTAGACACTATTATAATATCAGAAAAGATATTGATTTCAAAACTGTTTTGGGTTATCGTAAGGTAAAAACCGTCCGTGTTTATGTGTGGATCGGTCTTACGATTATCCTTTTCTTTCGAAATGATTTTAAATTTTAAAATCAAGTTGTGTGATACCCTAAATGCTGTGCGAGTTTTTCTCACTCTGGTTCACCAGACTGACCCGGTGTTTTGTAAATGCTCGGGTTAGACCGAGGTGTACAGGTTCAGGTTATCAGGTACTGTGAAGTCCAGAGACGAGATGGAGATGTTCAAGACATATAATATCTGGTATTTATTCCGCCGTGTGATTGTATGTGAGGGCAGATCATTATAACTGTCCAGAGATGTTGATGTACTCTGATATTGTAAGTATTTTCAAAAGCTTTCAATAAAAGTTATTTCTATATTATATTTTGTTCCGCTGCGATGTGAGACTCTGTGTTGTGTTCTTCTTCTCATTCTTCTATTCTAATATTTCTTTCTTTCTTACCTCACCCTCTAAATTCTTTCTTATAGCCTTCTGGGGTTTCGGTACTTGAGTCTTGGACATGGGTGGTATTAGTGTCGAGATTCGAGTGTCTAAATTCCCGGGTCTCTACAGTTGGTATCAGAGCAATGGTTTAGGAATAACCTTGGCTCTGTGGTGTAACTCGGTAGAGATTGGGTTAGTAATACCCTAGATCGAGATTGAGTGTGTATATATATATACGAGAGCGTATTTGTAGGTTTTATATACAAATGTTTTGTATTGTGTTGTTTGATCGGTTCAAGTTGAACTGACAAATTAATACAATATGGTTTTATGAAGTGGGTAGACGAAATAAATTTTGCCCAAATGATATTATTATATAGAAAAGAAATATTTTGTTATTGATATTGGTGTGTTTGATTGATTTGAATAGATTCAAATTGGATTATAAATTTGAACGGCTATATAAAACCATAAGAGAATTAAACCATGGGATTTGTGAATGAGAACTTTAAATTGGAATTAAATAAATTAGGATTCAACTCGAAGATAAGTTTAATGAAATTTGAAAGGAAAATAGAATAACTTCAGCTGTGTTGATGGTGAATTATTTGTTTGAATTAATAAAATTCATGAATAACTAAATAAATTAAAAACGAAAAAAATAATTATTGGTATAATAAGGTGAATAGAATCAATATGAAATAAAACTAGATGATTTAACCCGTCTGTGTTCTTTGCATTATCAATTGAGCTAGTGCAGATTTGAAGGTGGAATAGCTGCTAGTTGATTTGACTCACGACTAAAGTATGGGTTGCCCGGCAAATAGGTAAACCTTAATATAATTGATTTGGGTGATTGATTTTAAAACCCCTGGGTTGGGTAGCCGCTTGGCGTTGATTTTCTTTTGATCGATGGGAAGCCCGAAAGGCGAGTTGTAGTTGTTTGGATCGAACAGTACAGAAGAGGTGCTAACGAATTTTTCGGAAATTTTAAACTTAGAAATTATTTTGATAATGTTTTAATGCTAATTATTTTGAAAATAATTGAGTTTGAATCATTCTTCTTTACTTAGCAATTTCGAGGACGAAATTTATTTAAGGGGGGAAGAATGTAACGACCCGGGTTTTTCCAGTTATTTGATTTGAAGATTTAAACTTGTTTTAAATATTTTATTTGGAAATATTAATGAATTTTAATTTTGAATTCGTCATTTAACGACGATTAAACGTTTGTATTTATATAAAATATAAAACGAGCTCGAAACGACGCGGTAGTTCGTAATATTTAGTTTTGAACTTCAAATGAATATACATAATCCATTTTAAGTCGGATTTCGGTAAAACAAGAAGTGTTTGGATCGACTTGACTATGATTTTCTAATGGAAAAGAAAAATCGAGATTTCGGCTTTTTATATTGTAAGTTATGTCCAACTAAAATATTCAGAAAAGCAGCGGCATATTCCATTTTGACCATAACGGTTATATTGAATATATTTAAGTATCGGATTCGAATTTGAACAAGGTTCTTTTGGGACGTAGTGATAAATTAATTTTTAGAATTTTTCTGTAATTTTTAAATAATTTAATATGCAACTTTTTATTTGGAGTATTTTGCACCCTGTGTCAGCATTTTGGGGTTTCACAATATAAGTCAATCTACCGATATTATTATATTTTTGGGATCGTGACACATCGCTTGACACGATCGTATTTTTATTTCTGTCTGTACCCATCTGTATGTGAATGAAATTCTATGTATTGGGGTACCGTATTAAAATAAAATCATTTGAAATATGTCAACTCTGGTTAAACAATTCACTGCAAACCTATTTCCGACCTATTCATAACAGGCGCAGACCATTTTATTTCCAAGGATCTTCTTTTGTATAGGCACATGCACCTAATTTCTCTCCTATCCTACTATGTCTGTACAGTCTGTATGCATTTTCTTTTCAGCGTCAACTCATGCCAACCTTGAAATGAAAACACTGGAGAGACAAGAAAACACATTGCTTCCCCTACGTGGATACCTACCCACCTACAAACGTGCCTACCAAGTATCTCACCGTGATGACCAAGCCACTTAAATCTATAAATACATGCCATCGCCCTTTCCTGGTCTCAGCAAAAGCTACAGATCAATCTCTCCATTTCCAAATGAAAATGCAAGGGTCTCCTCTAAAAAAAAAAAAAAAAAAAAAAAAAAAAGAAAGAAAGAAAAACGAAAACAGAAGAAATGGGAGCAGCGCATGCGGATGGGAAGGAGCAACGTGGGAATGGCTTGCTGTAGTGAGTTGCGGGATGTTGGGGGAAGAATACGTGGGAGAGGATACCTGTACATGCGGGTGTAGGCTGAGGGAAGGATGAAATGGTGATGCAGGCACATGAACGTGCAGGTGGAAGGAAACCAAGTGAAGGTTGTGTGTGCCAGGAGGAGCCAAACGTTGGGAATATGAATTGCATGGTTGGGCTCTTCATTTGCGGTGGACTTTGGGCCATCAATAGAAAAAAAAAAAAAGAGAAGAAGAAAAGGTAAACAATAAACTTGTATTTGCCTAACCCAACGTTAAGTAGCCTAATCCCGTATTTAAAACATGCGTAACATATATATTAAAGTGCCAAATCCATTTAATTTAATGTGGTCATTTTAATTAAAATGGTTTACTAATAAGGTTTAAATATGTCTAGCTAAAGTTTTATCTATCTAATCAAAATTAGTATCGGTCTGTTTATGTTAACGTGTTCAAAGATTTACAAGTAGCAGGTGGGTATATGCATGTAGTCGATTATTTTCATGCACCTAATGAATGTTTTGGACGAGGTTAATTAACGAAGATAATTAACTAAATTAACAAAACTCTTTAATTTACGGTATAAATGGTAATAAATATAACATATTCATATCTTGTCAGAAGTGGACCAAACCAAAAGCGTTGGAACCGTGTCATCGAGCACTTCATGGGAAAGCCGGTTGGATGAAGATGGAAGTAGCTAGAACTGTCAGTTAAATTAAACGTTGTTTTAATTTAACTGGAACTGAGCGCTGACCGAATTAAATCAAGGTGAGTAAAACTCACTCAGTTACCCCATTTTATATAAATAGGGTTTTATTATTTGGTTGCCATGTTTGCTAATTATTGGCTGATTTGATGATTGTCTGGATGTTGTTAAGTATTGGTAGATTGATTATTTAAATTAAACGGTTGTTTAATTTAAAATGAAATGAAATCGTTATTTTTAACGATTATTTCCAACGAAGGTAACTTACCCTGTTGGTTACGTTTATAATAATATAAACGTATTTAAATTGAACTGAATGTTTGAATTATTGGTTGACCACTATCAGTGGAATTGATTATTTACTTGCACATGATCGTTACATGAACCGTTTCACCAATATGAGTGAATTATTGGCTTGATTATTGTTGAATATGCATTCAACGTTTGTTGTGTTATTAACCAATGGTTAGTATCGGTTGAGGAATTTACAGCAGATGGCCCAAATACAAACTGTTTTATAAAGGTTGAGTCACCGTCAGGTGAATCGATAGAAATTAAGTTATGAAATTTATTTAAACTGAATATATATTTTTAATTATATTAGTTAATTGGGTTTATAAAAGGGAAATAAACCAACCATATTTACATTGATTGTTTTAATCAAAATCACTATTTTGTACCGGAAATCTAACCGTGCGCGAAGCACGTGCTTTATCTCAATAATGGGATGATACTTATACGTACATGACTAATAAGCAAGGGAGCGGATTTTAACAACCTAGGTTAATTGTTTAAGTAACAATTTAAAAGGAGATTATGTTGAAGTGGGTTTTGTTCCAAATAACCAAATGTGATTATTTAAATTAACTGAATTTAGTGGAAAGATGAATTGAGGTCTGATTAACTAGTTAATCAGTTTAGAGTTGGTCAAGTCAACTATGTTAATCATAATGGAATTATTACATTAATTTCATGGGAGGTAATTAATGATTAAGTAAACATTTCATAAAATAAGACATTTGATTATCATTTATTTCTTTAATAATAATCCAAGTAGGAATCCTGGAATTTGAAAAGGGCAATGGAGGCTTACGTATCGATATGGTCTATTTAGAATAAAATGATATTTTAAAGCAAAGGATATTAACGATAATACAAGTTAAGTTTAAATTGAGGTTTGAAGAGAATTCTTATGTAAAGTTCCATTTAATTGGATTTTTTATAAATCCAAGATTTTAACGAACCCGATTTTTACTAAATATTATCGGGTGAGTCATAAAATATGAATTTTTGAAATGGAGATCAAACGAAAAGCTGAAGTTTGATTTGGGTAGTTAAACAAGTGGAGTATAAAGATGAAATATAGATCCATGAGTTTAAATAAAAGATGATATTTCATAAAGACAGAATCAAAAGTAGGATTTGTCTGATATTGGGAATAAATACCAGTTTGGGGTATTGCAACTGATACTTGTCTGAAGATAAGAATGTTGTTGATTAAGGTCTGAGAGGTAATTAAAATACCCCAACTTGATCAACCGCAGGATTTTCGGAAGATGATATTAGTTGCAGTGGTGAAGGTGTTAAAAGTGATTTATTTGAGAATTTATAGTGTATCGTTGAAGAATTTGGAATACATACGATGGGATTTCAAAAAGGGATTTGAAAAGGGTGTGAGAATATGGAATGGTATTTCCGTAATAAAGAGACAAAAGGAGGTATGCGAAGATATAATGATATTTGCAACGCAAGGAGATGATATTTAAAAGGAGATTATTCTGAAAGGGAAAGTGACGATTATGGCGGTCGAGTAACGAAACAAGGGGGATATCATAACGAGGGTTTGCAATGATCGAATACCCAATATTTGATAATAAGAAAAATTATAGCAAACGGTTTGAAATGATAGTTAACAAAAATTGGATATAATTATTAAGATATATTTTTCCAAGTGTATAAATAGATGATTTGAGAATATCGATATATTAAAACTGATACATTATTTTGGTATTACAACTAATATAATTGTAATGGCCAAGTGACGCTGTATATTGAACCAATGAATTTGTTGTATTGATTGTTTATTTTGATAGTTAAATAACCGACTATCAAAAATCTTGCCCAACGTTGTTGGTACGGAAAGACCGGGATCGAATTTATATTCGACAACCATTCCGACCAATGAATACGAAACGTAGAAGATGCTGATCGAGTTGGAGCAATGAAGACCGTAAATCTTCATGAGCGGAGGAACTATTGTTGAATTTCTCTGGCTGATCCCCAGAGATATTTCGATAATGATTTTGTCGTGATTGGAATCTACGGATTGCAAGGACTACTCGCTACTGATCCATGGGGTGATTCCTATATTGGATGCAGTAGGAGGGTGCCTTCGGTTCATCCTGTTCCTGGATGACTTGTATGGACGATGTGAACAGTGGCCAGATATTTCAAAAGTCGATTATAACCTCAAGCCTCATCAACCGGGAGAATGACAAAAATCGGGCAGGCAGCATGGCTATGTGGGTCGCTCCCATTAGGGTGTATAATCACCTATCTAGAGAAATTCCTTTTGCTTCTTTAATCTATCGATTCTGCCCATTCGGGAACGGTGGTTTGAGTCCAACCGTTGGTGATATACATTCGATACACTCAAGCGAAATGAGTGGTCGGTCATGTGTGGGCCGGGTTGCAAGACGTTCTTGTTGAACCCAGTGTATTCGCCTCTAGAGATACACGAGCGGCAGGTGGTCCCATACCTTGTCATAGTCGGAATCCAAACTCCAATAAGCGCCCACGGTTTTGATTGTATATATTTATACGTGGAGCGTAAGATGCAAGCGTTCCACTAGATTGATATTTACTTGTATTTAGACACTATTATAATATCAGAAAAGATATTGATTTCAAAACTGTTTTGGGTTATCGTAAGGTAAAAACCGTCCGTGTTTATGTGTGGATCGGTCTTACGATTATCCTTTTCTTTCGAAATGATTTTAAATTTTAAAATCAAGTTGTGTGATACCCTAAATGCTGTGCGAGTTTTTCTCACTCTGGTTCACCAGACTGACCCGGTGTTTTGTAAATGCTCGGGTTAGACCGAGGTGTACAGGTTCAGGTTATCAGGTACTGTGAAGTCCAGAGACGAGATGGAGATGTTCAAGACATATAATATCTGGTATTTATTCCGCCGTGTGATTGTATGTGAGGGCAGATCATTATAACTGTCCAGAGATGTTGATGTACTCTGATATTGTAAGTATTTTCAAAAGCTTTCAATAAAAGTTATTTCTATATTATATTTTGTTCCGCTGCGATGTGAGACTCTGTGTTGTGTTCTTCTTCTCATTCTTCTATTCTAATATTTCTTTCTTTCTTACCTCACCCTCTAAATTCTTTCTTATAGCCTTCTGGGGTTTCGGTACTTGAGTCTTGGACATGGGTGGTATTAGTGTCGAGATTCGAGTGTCTAAATTCCCGGGTCTCTACAACCGGGGTCACATATTAACTAGAAAAATTCCAGAAAAATATTTTCTAGCTTCATATTGACGATACGGTCCTAACAAAACTAGTTTCGACGAATTCTGAGACCGTTTGAAAAATGGCCAATTTCCAGTCGATTAAATTCAACAGAAACTGGTCAAACGCGTTTTCCTTTGCCACGCTCACATATTGATTCGAAAAATTATGAAATTTGAAACCTAGCAATAACCTGACACTGCGGATCTAACAAAAGTGGTTTCGTCGAAATCCGAGGTCATTTGCAAAATGTCCATTTTTAAGGGCCTGAATTCCATAGCGACTATTCAGAATTTTCAACTGGACATATCTTTTGATTCCCGCTATCAAATTTCGATTGGTCAGATTCGTTAGAAAGATATCATCAATTAGATACTAATGTTTTTGGTCTCTCTAAAATCCAGATTGTTTTGCACCCGGTATATTCAATTGAAGTTTGAAATCGAATTATCGAACTACCGCGCCATTTTCAATTCTATATATAATTATAATTAATTATATTGGTTTTCAAATGTCGATTTCAACTCAGTTTTCATCGCCATTCTTTAAAATATTTATTTTAAATATTTAAAATCCATTATCTTAGCCAATTTGAAATTTTTAAATTGGTTCAGATTTTCTGGGTCGTTACACTTACTCAATCAAATTAAACCGAAATCGAGTGAACTTGTTAACTATAAACTGAAAGAAAACTAAAAGTGTTAAAATGAATACAAATATGAGACTAAAAGGCAATTTAGGAGTAGATTCACTATCAACATCAATCTAATTAACATAAAAATTTGTTCTAACTATCTTTAATAACTAGCACATTAAGTGTTGTATTCTTACAAGCTTGATTTATATGCTAGAAAATTCAAGCTACATAAATCATCAATTTTCAATACGAATTTAAATCCCTAATTATCACATAGAAAACAATAGTTCTAATATGACTTCGATTGTGATAAAGTATCATTCTATTAATGATATGAGTATAACACATTTGGGAATAATCAACCAGCATGTGCTATCCATTTTCACCATCTAAAATCTTTACTTTATTAATATCCAATTATAGATTAAGCTCAAATAAGAGAGTCAGAAATAAGATATTCTTATGTTAATTATTCATGAATCATGAGAGCTTCACTACCCCTAAATTGAAGGGGTTTAGCTACTCATAATGGATTCAATGATAACATAAAGATATTTCATTATAAAATAGAACAAAATGAAGAGCCAATAAAGATAAAAATCTATTCTACTTGTAGAAGAGAAAATAACATGTAAATGAAAAACAACAAATTAATATTGCATTAAAGCGACAGATTACAAAAAAGAAATGGCTAAGAAGCCATGACAGAAAAAGAGAGGTTTTGATTTCAGCCTCACTCTAAACTAAAAATCCAAGATCCTTTTACATTAACATACATGGGTTATTTATACATGACTAAACCCTAATTCACTTTTTGCGTGCTACCAAGAATGCCTCCTCCTTAAGATTCATTTTGTCCTTAGGAATAATGATTCATGAAGCCATAATTTTTGTCCCTGCTAAAGAAGGAGGGTGAGTGCGTGGGGTCCTCCATTAGTCCTCTATTTGAATTGATTACCTTTTCATTGATTGATTTCCCTTTTCATTTTTTTGGCAAGGCATTGATTTCCTCCTTTCTCTATTGTATGCATATATATCTTTATGAAGTCCTGTTCTACATGCATCTAATTTCTGCAAAAATATAAAAAAATTCTAAGTAAACATTCTCAAAATAATACAAGCACAAAAATGACCATTTCCCCCTATACAATGATAAATGCATGATGTTCTGAAATCAATTCAATTATTGTTTAAAAATGATAAAATACCCATATATGACATTTATTAGCACTGAACAAGAATAAGTATATGAATATAAATGTACATTTTTACATGCACATTAAATACCCCTACACTTATATTTTTATTCGTCCTCGAATAAATTGAAAAACTAAGCTAAATCCGTTTTCGTAGGGAACACGATTGCATTGAGCGTATGCAACAAGCCGTTAAACCTCTGGGTGTCCCCAGTAGGACGAGTGTTGTCTCGTGAGGGTTTTCAGTGGATACTATCTACAAAATCCAAAAGTTAAAAAAAATAGAATATTTACAAAATGAAAGATTCAAAAATATTTACAATATGAATGCAAGTTTTTAAAGAAATATTCAAAAATGGATAATTTACTTTTAAATATTACACGAATGAGATAACACAAATTTGGGTCGTCACTATGAAATTTAAGTCCATTACTAATCAAAACTTCAAATAAATGTCATGTTATCATCACAAACTCCTCCAGCTTGGCCAGTTGTTTTGATAGAAACATAGTGCAAATATGAAATGAATTCTATAATCGATATCAACAATCGTAAAATGACATCTCAACTTCCTTTTTGTTAACAGGTTAGGTCGAATAAGTGAAGAGTGTGCTTGAATTTCAAGTGCTTTAATCTCTCTTTATTACAAAAAATTTACATTATTACTATTTACAATCACCTAACCAAAAAGACCAAGGTATACCATCCATGCACTGCCTCGCGGACTGACGTGAAAATTTGGGACAGAGCTTGGCAGATTGTGTCGACCAACGCTGACTTTGTCAACAAGATGTTGGTAATCCTTAGGTGTCCAACTCATAAAATGAGACCAAGATATACCGATGCTGACTTTGTCAATAAGATGTTGGAAAGAGCTTGGCGGGTTTGCACACCAATGCCAGATGTACCAGCAATGTTGGATACCCTTGGATAATTATATATATACATACACTTCTTCTTCTTCTTCTTCTTTTTTTTAACATAAGAGAGAGAATTAAGTGAGAATATATTAGCACAACTTCACTTAAATGATCTAAAATGTTATCGCAAGTAGTCAAAATCAACCATTCATTTAATCGGATTACAATTCAGAAAACATTTCATAATCATCACCTACGAATTTCCCAATATACCAGTTACACCAAATTTGCTCATAACTCAAACTCTCCTTTCGTTATCTGCTAAGAGAAGTAAATTTCCAAATATTTAAATTAAACGACCAAAATTATACGCTAACTCCATCATGTCTTATTTAAAAGTGAATAGAAGTGCGAAACTTTTACACATTTTTTTAAGGAGAGAAAGTAAAAAAAAATGCAAAAAGAGAGGAAAAAATGCAAAAAGAGAAAGGAGGAAAAAAACAAATGCTAACTTAAACTATGCAAAACAGAATAAAAATGAGACTCCCCCCACACTTGATTTTGATTGTGTCCCTATAGTCAATGCATGACACAATGAGTGAATGGAAGAGAAATATGTACAGAAAAGGGTTAGTGCGACTTACTAAACGTGCGTGCAGAAAATATATAGTCATCGAATAGATGAACCGGTCCACAATGGACTAATGGATCAGCCTCATAAGGATTATGAAACACAACCACAGAAAACCAAATCATGAAGAATTGTATGTTACCTTTCAGATTTGGAATTTTTTTTTTGTTTTTTCAAGATTTTGAGTTGTTAATTTTAAAAATTTGAGCTTACAATTGATCCTAAAATCAAATTGAATTTTTGTAGCAACTAAGAGAGGTCATCGAGCCGCGGTTCAGTAAAAGTTTCAAAAATAAAGTTTGATTTGTTTAGATGATGTATAAATTGAGCGACATGTGCATGATTCTCACCCCCACACTTATTTCGAGAAATATTGTTTGGTTTTGCTTTGATATTTGAAATTTTGTTAACTAAAGGTCCATTCATAAACCTAAAGTCAAAACCAAACAAATGAATTTTCAGTAAATTTCAAAATCGTGTTTTGTCAAAAACAGTATTATTCCAAAAAGAGTCCATATACTGCAGAAATTTATTATTGAAAAACAAGTGATCACAGTGAGCTTCAGTTGAAACGATCAAGTCGCAAGGGGTTTCAACAATGTCAGAAAAATAGTTATTATGTTTAAGATCACATTCTGTAGTTTCATTGTTTTCAACCTCAAGAATTTCAAAGTTTTCAAATGTTTCATTTTCAATTTCAGACCCAACAACATCATCGTCAATCAGTTTAATAAGTTTTCGCTCATCAAAGTCATCCTTACATAAACAGTTGTTAACAGCTTTATCATTTTTGTCAAGTTGATAATACAAAGTTGCTAAATTTTCAAAATTTTCAGAATCTAAGAGAGGAAGATCAAATTGAAGATTGACATCTTCGTTTTCAAGAGAATTTAAATTCAAATCAAGCATAGGGCTTTCAATAACTTTATTAAGATTTTTATCAATTTCAAAAGTTGTTAGTTGAAAATCGTTGATTGTGGGCAAAGGTGGATTTTTATTTGAATCGTCAAAAGTTTGGATTCGATTTTGTTTCTCACGAAACTTCAAGTAATCGTCAAGTATGTTCGTTTGCTCAACAAAATCAAATTTATAATTATTTACATGAGAATTTTCAATTTGAAATTGTTGAGAACAAAAGTTTTCAGTAGCACCACAATGGAAATTATTCCCATTGCCAAAATCATTTGAAAAAATATTCATGTTTTCATTTTGAATCTGAAATTCATTTTTGCAGTTCGAAATTTAACTGGCAAGGGTTATAATAAAAATCATTTGAATTTGGAAGTGAATTCAAATTTTGATTATTTTGAAAACTTTGACATGAATTGTTGCACATTAATTCAATTAATCTTTGACTTGATTCATTAAATCTTTGACTTTCTTTAAGTAGAGCTTGGACACTTATTTCAAGACTTGAGGGTTGATCATCATTTTGAAAATTTGGTGGTGCACAATTAGGATTATTTTGAAAATTTTGAAAAGTTAGTGGTGTAAAATCCAAATTGTTCGTACAATAGTTGTTATTAAAATATCCATACGAATTTGGTGTAACATTATATGGATTATATTGATTTTCACAACTATCATGAAATTCATGAGGATAAGAAAATTGGGACATATTCAAAAAAAAAATGTTTTTTTATATATGCATGAATCTAATGCAACTATATGAACGCAAATTACATATTTACAGTTTTTCTAAAATTATATAATAACGGTTAGATTAATTTCAATAAAAGATTTCTCAGCCAGTTAATGAACAGGAGTTATCGATGCACCAGGAATCACCCTAGCAATGCGACCGAAGGTTTAAGTACCTTCAGAGGAACTACCGCTATAATATTTACGAATCCCCTTAATATTTATAAGCAGTTATTACACTGCAGTAGTCTAGACACCGAGAAAAAATTCGTTGGAATGAAACTAATTTGTCAAAATATAAAAAGTCCTTAAAAAAATGAAAATAAAACGAGATGATGCAAAACATAAATTAAACGTGACTTAACGATGAAACTACGAATGAATTTTTTGTTTCGTTTTTGGATTTTTTTAGAATGCAAATGCAAGCAACCAACAATCCGAGAAAAATCAAAATAGAATGAGAACACACAATACATGAGCGTGCAGATTTTTTTTTTAGCAGTTATTTTTTTATTGGCAAGCAAATAAGCAAATAAAGCGTCGCAATTTAACAATTCCAAGCGAGTTCAGGCACGACAAATTCAAGCAATTTAGCAATGCAAAGTAATTTATCTTCCTTTTGCAACCTGAAAAGTGAGAACAGTGTATATACAACGAAAGAGAAGTGATTTTTTTTATATTAAGCAAGCGCAAAGCAATTTAGCCAGCAAAGGAATTAAAAGCAAGCAAGCCTCTTCAATTTCTGCAACTTGAAAACAGATGAATAACAACAATTTTTTTTTTGGGAAATAAATAAGCAGCGCTGAGTCAACCAAACAAGTTCCTTCCTGCTAAAATCCTGCAACGCAAATACCCAAGCCGTCCCAATGCAATTTAATTTAATTCACTATTCAAAACACTCATCAAAATTTATTCTTCGTTCACAACCATTGCAAATCTGAAATTTTGCTCAATCAAATTCCGACCTTCCTCAGTTACAACTGAAATTTGTTCCCGATTGTATTATGTGTCATTTGTTTGTATAGTAGGAAGGTGGACGTGGACTGTGTAGGCTGAAGGATTGAAGGTATTTGGTTGTTTTATGAATAAAGATGGCAATATGATGGGTGATGGTTGCTTGTAGTCGGTTGGCGGTGAAGTGGTTTTGGCAGGAACTGTTTGGTGCTGAGAAGGATGGGTATGCCCGTGCGTGTTGTTGTATTGGTGAATTATGTGTGTTGTGTGGAAGTGGTGAAGAGAAGATGGTTATTGATGTTTTGCCTTTTAAAGATGAGAGAAGATGTAGATGAGGGAAAGATGGACGGAGGCAGAAATTTGGATTAGAAATAAGGCAGAGAAGGGAAAGAATATTAAAGAGGGAAAAAAAGGAAAGCAGTAATTTTTTTAATTATTTGTAAGAAAAAGAAAAAGGAAAGACATAAATGAGAGAAAGGGAAGGAACGAAATAAAAGAGAGAAAGAAAAAGGGAAAGTAATAAAGGAGATTGAAAACACAAAAATGGGAAAGGGATTGAAAAAAAGGCAAGTGTATATTTCTTTTTCTTTTTTTTAAGGGAGAGGAAATAGAAGAACTAACACAATATGAAATCTATCAACACACATACACACAAAGTAAAAACATACAAACAAAAGTAAAACAAAACACAAACACAAAATGGAACAAAACACACAACTCCTTTTTTTTACTTTTTTTTAAATGAACACAAAAACAAGCACACACAAAATGAAACAACAAAAGATCAAAACAAAACAGAAAAACTAAGAACAACACACATTTTTTTTTAGAAAAACAACAAATAAGAAAATTAACTCAAAGAATAAACCTAAAATTAAATTCTTTCCCCGGCAACGGCACCAAAAACTTGTTCGACAAACGGCGTTTCTATGGAATTAGAAAACTGTTGACAAAATATCGTAATAATAATCGCAAGCACACGGCATACAATCGTAGTACGTGGCGAATACGGGTCGATCTGCAGGGAAAGAATTTATTCTAATCTTACTCAATCAAATTAAACCGAAAGCGAGTGAACTTATTAACTATAAACTAAAAGAAAACTAACAATGTTAAAATGAATACAAATATGAGACTAGAAGGCAATTAAGGAGTAGATTCGCTATCAACATCAATCTAATTAACACAAAAAATGGTTCTAACTATCTTTAATAACTAGCACATTAAGTGTTGTATTCTTACAAGCATGATTTATATGCTAGAAAATTCAAGCTACATAAATCATCTATTTTCAATACGAAGTTAAAGCTCTAATTATCACATAGAAAATAATAATTCTAACTTGAATTAGATTGTGATAAAGTATGATTCTATTAATGATATGAGTATAACACATTTGGGAATAATCAACCAGCATGTGCTATCAATTTTCACCATATAAAATCTTTACTTTATCAATATTCAATTATAGATTAAGCTCAAATAAGATAGTTAGAAATAAGAAATTCTTATGTTAATTATTCATGAATCATGAGAGCTTCACTACCACTAAATTGAAGAGGTTTAGCTACTCATAATGGATTCAATGATAACATAAAGATATTTCATTATAAAAGAGAACAAAATAAAGAGCAAATAAAGATAAAAATCTTTTCTACTTGTAGAAGAGAAAATAACATGTAAATGAAAAACAACAAATTAATATTGCATTAAAGCAACAGATTACGAAAAAGAAATGGCTAAGAAGCCATGGCAGAAAAAGAGAGGTTTTGATTTCAGCCTCACTCTAAACTAAAAATCCAAGATCCTTTTACATTAACATACATGGGTTATTTATACATGACTAAACCCTAATTCACTTTTTGCATGCTACCAAGAATAACCCCTCCTTAAGATTCATTTTTTCCTTAGCAATAATGATTCATGAAGCCATAATTTTTTTCCCCGCTAATGAAGGAGGGAGAGTGAGTGGGGTCCTCCATTAATCCTCTATTTGAATTGATTCCCTTTTCATTAATTGATTTCCCTTTTCATTTTTTGGGCAAGGCATTGATTTTCTCCTTTCTCTTTTGTATGCATATATATCTTTATGAAGTCCTCTTCTACATGCATCTAATTTCTGCAAAAATAAAAAAAATCCAAGTAAACAATCTCAAAATAATACAAGCACAAAAATGACCATTTTCCCCCTATATGATGATAAATGCATGATGTTTTGAAATCAATTCAATTATTGTTTAAACATGATAAAATACCCATATATGACATTTATTAGCACTAAACAAGAATAAATATGTGAATATAAATGTGCATTTTTACATGTACATTAGAAGTGCTCAGCGTCATGCTCCAAATCACTGGTGGTGATTATTTGTTTCGTGGTGCGGTGGCTGACTTTTGAGCTCAAACGCGTAGAGTTTGCACGCAATTTCGAGGGAGGTGAGCAATACCAAACTGGCGGCAGTGGTCAGCATGGGATGGCGGTGGGATGCGCTATGGCGTGGGACACTCAGATCTGGGTCTGTTCATCTCTGGAGCGTGCGATATAGGAGGATTTGGTGCAAGGTTTTCTGTTGATCGGTTCAGGATGTTAACGCAATGAGGAAGAAGGGGGAAACAGATTAGATAAGTAATTAACCTATTAATTTCACTAGTTATTTAATTAAATGTAATTAAAATTCTAAATGGCCATAACTTATTCATTTAGAATCAGAATTCAGCGATTTCGGATCCATCGGAATCGTCATGACAGGATCTACATAATGAAACAAACCAGAATTGAAACAGTGCAGATTAGAATTTGAGGAAAATTCAAATCTGAACTGTACATAATCAAAAATCATGGTGAGATTTCTCAATTTTAAAATAAAAATAAATATATATATATATATATATATATAGAAACATATATATATATATTTGATTTGATTGTGACTGTGTTATTAATTGTTAGACCAAAAACTGGTACTAACACCCAAATGCTATGTGAAAACCTCACAATCACAGATCACAGATCACACTAGGAATTTCTAATCACACAGGGAATTTCTAGTTAACAATATACTCAAGTATTGGGAACATTGTCAGAAGACAGGAAGCGATTTGGTTGAAGTCGCATCACAAACAAAGAAAGGCCCGAAACTCATATCAGACGATCTCTTTTGGGCCCAAAATCAGTAATTACGGAGATGAGCTCTGTAACTCTTGTAGCTCTCTGAATCAGCTTCAAGTCGAGCTTTCGCTTGGCTAAAACGGACTTACGGTTTGAAAGTTATGCCCGTTTCCGTGAACGCATGCAGAACCGGAAACTTGGATTTGGAAATTTGGCATCACCCTCAACCGGATCGGATCGGATGAACTGGGTCGGTTCGGTAAGGAAGACCCGACCCACCTGAAGTATTCTGCACTGAAGTGCTTCCGCTTTTCGGATCGGAGACATCAACTCGGTTCGGATCGGACCCGAACCGAACCGCCTGAACCTGGTTCAGCGCATGGAGTTTAACCGATTCTCAGAGTGTAACCGCTCCTACTCTTCCGGATCGAGCTCCACCTATCCTAGCATGATCTGAAGACCACTTCTTCCACTTTATCCGAGATGACCTCTCTACTCTCCACGTGGTCCATCCGAACTGGACCGCTTTTGGGCCTGGCAAGGCCCCTCTACTCCTATAAATACACCGTGAGATGGACATTTAAATGTATCTTTTCGGTTGTCACTGATCATGGCTTCTACCACTACTTCACGCAAGGTTATTGGTCAATAAGGAATCCAAATTCCATATCACAACACGAGGATTTCGTGTATAATCTTATGATTTCTTACCCCTTTTCATTGTAAACACGTGATTTCATGTATAAACCGCAAACAAACAATATTGTAATAGCTTCTTAGGATTTAAGAAACTATAAAGTGGACGTAGGCTTGGTTTGAGCCGAACCACTATAAAAATCTCGTGTGACTCCTCTTATTTTTACTGCTTTTTCTGCATTGATCTGTGATTGTGAGGTTTTCACATAGCATTTGGGTGTTAGTGCAATTTTTTGGTCAAACATTTTGGTGTGCCGGGAAGGGGCACACGACAACTTCAACTTCTGCTTGGATTACTTGGCTATTGGATCAATGGTTAAACGAAAGAAAGATGGAACCTTCTCTCGTGCTGAGGATGTTGGCACTGAAGGCACAGGGAATGAGGTGAGCCCGGAGGCTTCCTCTCATGGAAACCCGTCAGCATACTTGACGCGAGAAGAGATGGACGGAGTTCTCGCTGAATTGAGAACTCAAATGGCAAGGCAAGTTGATCTCCTCCGAAAACAACAGGAGATGATCGACCAATTCTTCACTCGGACGGAAGGCAGGCCGAGCGGCAATGCACAACTCGCTGGAAATAACATTGAATCAGCCCTAGCAGGAGCAGAGAACTAGATCGGTTTGGACCCGATCCGAACCGATGAGCGAAATTCGAGAGAACTCGGGGGCAATCCCCCTCCGCGGCGTGCAGCTCCACCACATAACGCTTTGGATGAAGGCGTCTCGGAAAACTCAAATCGAGCGTGACCAACATCAGCTCCGGTTCGGTTCGAGACTCAAGCATCAGAACCTGTGCAGCTTCAGCATGAGTTGCCTCGGATGGGGGCACGAGAACAGGTTCAGTTCGGCCCTGCTACACCCGATCTGAACCGTACATCTCTCCAATTCCCCCACACACTTCCAAACCTTTCTAGATTCAACGCTGCGGGTACCAGCTCTGACCTTAGCAACTTGCAACAGCTCTTTGAAGGCGACTGACTCGCCAATCTGATCGAACGCCTCTCGCGAGGCCGCACTTATCAGAATGACATGGATGATGTCAACCACAATCCATTCACATAGGAAATCAGGAATTCTCGCAATCCCCCGGATTTCAAACTTCCACAACTGGAACCCTACAACGGCAGGACGGATCTTACCATGCATCTGATGCGATACAAACGACATATGGAAGTTCAATCGGCGTCGGAAAACGTCACGGCAAAGTGCTTCCCTCTCTTTTTGACTGATATAGCTGGTATGTGGATTCGGTAGCTGGAATCTGAATCGATCAACAGTTGGAACATTTTGGTCGCTCGCTTTATTGAACAGTTTCGGGTCCACATCGCTAGACCCAAGAATGTAATGTCACTAACTTCAATCAAGCAAAAGCCCAGAGAAACTCTGCGCTCATTTTTCGAACGGTTCAATGTTGCAGCAGCATCCGTTGATCGACTTGAGCCATCTATGGTATTGATTGCTGCAGTATCCGGCGTTTTGGACAACTCGGAGTTCAAAAAAATCCTTGTATCGGGACCCACCATGGAATCTCAGCAAATTCTACCTTGAGTCGGATAGATTTCTACGTGAAGAGGACGCAATGTCCAAAAAGAAAATTCTCGATGTCAACATGCTCAGAGACGGAGAACCGTCTGATTCTGGAAAAGGCAAAGGGAAAGTTGCTGTTAAGAATGACCGCAACGCTCAGCCCCGGAGAGGACCTAGATATGAAACGTAGGCAGAGCTCAATTCGTCACTAACCGACATCTACGTGAACACAAACGATGATATCTCCTATCCAAAGCCTCCCAGGAGGGAGCCACCGCAGAGAGAACGCGATTCTGGAAAATACTGCATATTTCATGATATGGACGGTCATGACACAAATGACTGCAGACATCTTAGAGATCTGATTGAGGAATGGGTTAAATGTGGGGAGCGACCCGAGTATGTGAAACAACCAACAGCGCCTGCACCTGCGCTACCTCCACCTGCTCCCCGGAGAGGGAATGATCCTGGATCGATCTCTCGTGGGCTCATCATCAACTGATCTGGATTGGATCACTCTGCATTTTTAGCATTTCTTAGGATTTAATATATGTCTCTTTGCTTTCTTTAGATTTTTCGGTTGGCTAAATCGGAGTACACACGTTTGGGGTTAGGATTTAGCTCCAAAGTGTGCTCTGCACTCGATGACAAACCAACCAGGATTTGCTTTGTTTTTGTACTTGGAATTGAATAAGGAAGGGCTTTCCGAGCATGGATTATGTTTGGCGAATTTAAGTGTCTTGTCAGGTTGTGGCAGGAATCTCAATCTCAATTAAAGTATGGCTTATACTTATCTCGGACCACTAGGCATGGATTATGCCTAGGGAGAGACTGTCTTGTCAGGTTTTGGCAAGTTAGCTGTATCCCGACATGAGTATGGATTGTACTCACTAGGATGCTTAAGTATGGATTATACTCCGGAACGACGAATAATCTTGTTAGGACTGGGCAAAAGAACTCAATAAAACTCGAGTATGGATTATGCTCAGTTTGAACTTCCTGGTATGGCTTATACCCAGAAGGTTAGGTCCCTCGCCAGGCCTTGGCAGGATGATTCGAACGTCCCTCGAGTATGGTTTATGCTCGAACAAACGCCCAAGCATGGTTTATGCTCGAAAGTTTAATCAGTTTTTTCAGTATTTGACACACCTTTTTGCTCTCTTTTCTTCGCAGGTATGGATTATACTTGCAACTGGCAGGCCTGGCGTGGCCTTGGATTATCCAAAACACATCTTCCTTCAACCAGCAAGATATGTTCTAGGGGGCAAAATGTTGACCCACTTTTTAGTCAAAGTAGGCACATAGGGAATTTCTAGTTAACAATAGGCTCAAGTATTGGGAACATTGTCAGAAGACAGGAAGCAATTTGGTTGAAGTCGCATCACAAACAAAGAAAGGCCCAAAACTCCTATTAGACGATCTCTTTTGGGCCCCAAATCAGCAACTACGGAGCTGAGCTCTGTAACTCCTGTAGCTCTCGGAATCAGCTTCAAGTCGAGCTTTCTTTTGGCTAAAACGGACTTACGGTTTGAAAGTTATGCCCGTTTCCGTGAACGCATGCAGAACCGGAAACTTGGATTTGGGAATTTAGCATCACCCTCAACCGGATCGGATCGGATGAACTAGGTCGGTTCAGTAAGGAAGACCCGACCCGCCTGAAGTATTCTGCACTGAAGTGCTTCCGCTCTTCGGATCGGAGACATCAACTCGGTTCGGATCAGACCCGAACCGAACCGCCTGAACCTGCTTCAGCGCATGGAGTTTGACTGATTCTCAGAGAGTAACCGCTCCTACTCTTCCGGATCGAGCTCCACCTGTCCTAGCATGATCTGAAGACCACTTCTTCCACTTTCTCCAAGATGGCCTCTCTACCCTCCACGTGGCCCATCCGAACCGGACCGCTTTTGGGCCTGGCAAGGCCCCTCTACACCTATAAATACACCGAGAGATGGACATTTGAAGGGATCTTTTCGGTTCTCACTGATCATGGCTTCTACCACTACTTCACGCAAGGTTATTGCTCTATAAGGATGCCAAATTCCACATCACAACACGAGGATTTCGTGTGTAATCTTATGATTTCTTACCCCTTCTCATTGTAAACACGAGGATTTCGTGTATAAACCGCAAGCAAACAATATTGTAATAGCTTCTTAGGATTTAAGAAACTATAAAGTGGACGTAGGCTTGGTTTGAGCTGAACCACTATAAAAATCTCGTGTGTTTCCTCTTATTTTTACTGCTTTTTCTGCATTGATCTTTGATTGTGAGGTTTTCACATAGCAGTTGGGTGTTAGTGCCATTTTTTGGTCTAACATTAATATACACCATATAAAACACAAATATGCATTGTGTAAAATTTAGATTGACTAATTGATTGTGGTGATGATTATTCGTTGAATTACATTTATCTAGGATAAAGATATAATCTTTAAATATTAAAATGAAAATATCATGTTATGTTAAATATATCATTTTAGTTAGAAAAACATTATTTTTGTTATTATATGTCTTGTTAATGAAAAACATCATTATTATTATTATATGTCATGTTAGTTAAAAACATCATTTATGTTAGAATAATTTCATGTCATGTTAAAAATGTCATTTTTCTTAGGGATGTAATATCCGAACAAATATGTCCTTCATGTATAAACCATATTTTTGTAAATAAAATATGTCATATTAGAATAAAATTTTCATTTTTGTTATAAATTGTCATCTTAGTTAAAAATGTCATTTCAGTTTAAAAATGTCATATTATATGTCATATTAGAAATAAAATAACATTTTGTTATGAAATGTTGCATTAGAAATAAAACATCATTTTTGTTAATAAAATGTTACATTAGAAATAAAATAAAATTTTTGTTATAAAATGTTACATTAGAATAAAAATAACACTTTGTTATAAAATGTTGCATTAGATTAAAATTGTCATTTTGCTACAAAATGTTTTATTAGATTAAAAATGTCATTTTTGGTAGAAATGTTATATTAAAATAAAAATGCCATTTTGTTAGATCATGTCATGTTTGTTAAAAATATCATTTTCATTAGCAATGTCATGTTAGTTAAAAATATCATTTTTATTAGAAATGTCATGTTAGATTAAAAATAACATTTCGATAAGAAAATGTCTAGTGAAACAAAATATTCATTTTTGTTATATAGAAAAGAGTAAAACAAAATATTCATATTTGTGTCAAAACAAATATCATTTTTATTGAATCATATTTGTGTCAAACAAGTACATTTTTGTTAAATATATTTGTGTCAAACAAAATATTCATTTTTGTTAAATATATTTGCGTCAAAACAAAAATCATTTTGTTGAATTATATTTGTGTCACATAAAAATATCATTTTATGTTGAACTAGAATTGTCACATAAAAATATCATTTTTATGTTGAACTAGAATTGTCCTATAAAAACATTTTTTATGTTGAATTAGAATTGTCAACAACATAGTAATATCATTTTTATTTGTGATGGTAAATTGAATTGTCGATAACATAAAAAAAATATCATTTTTATTTGTCATGTTAACATTGAATTGGTAAACAAATAAAAGTAGTCATTTTATTTGTTATGTTAAGGATAGAAGTTTGTATGCAATCAAATTTACAGTTTTATTTGTCATATTTAAAAAGAACTAACTGTATGCAAATAGAAACATTTCCTTTTTATCTGTCATGTATGATCATTGAAATTATTAAAATAAAAACCACCTTTTTATTTGTTAGATATGAACATAAGAATTGTTGAAAATTGTTTAACAATAAAAATTTACAATTTTATTGTATATTAGAAATAATTAAAAATACGCATTGTTTTTACATAGAAAAATGTTCATTTGATTTTACATGCTTTGTTAGTTAAAGCATTATCATTCACATGCTAGTTACACAGTAAAATGTTGTGAAAACCCGTAACTTCCCCGGTGAGGAAAGCGCGGATAGTTCGAGAACAAGCCACAACAGAACACATACAGAAGAACATTTCATTGTATATTACAACAATGCATCAGATTACAAGAATATACAGAGTATAAATGAATGTTACACAAAAATATCAGAGATTTAAATTACATTTAAATACATCGCAGCGGAAAAATAATACAATACACAACTAGAAGAGACATACGGATACAAAGCTTTCCGGATATCATTCCAGCTGTAAACCAGGATCCTGTGAATAAAAATCTGCAAAACCAAAACTACTAGCTGCCCGTGTCGAAAATAGGGGCACCCAGAGTTTAGGTTAAAACAATAAACTCCAGGTCAGTCATGTGACTGGTGTGAGAACTAAAACAGTTATTAATCTTTATTTTTAAAGTTAGGTAAATCAAGGGACCACGCCGTATAACACGGAACGGGTTTCCTCCCAAGAACACCAGTGCATAAAACAACAGCGCAATGCTAAATAAAGAAAAATGAAGCTATTATAAGACCCAGGTCCCATCACACAATGCAACGCAAGCCGGAGGATAGGGTTTTTACCTTATAATAGCCAAGAATGCTTGATACGTTTAAAACAAATCATTTGATACTATAATAAGTGTATAGTGTCAAAACAATTTCAATCATAAATATAAATCATAGACGGCATGAGTGCCCCATCCCACTATGTCGCCATACTAGGCTCTACAAATAAAGCCGAAATACACGTATTGGAAATTGGATTTCCATCATGGTGGCTCCTGATTCGAAAGATCGATCGCGTAATGCAATTCACCACGGCTTACGTCCCAACAAGAGAAAACACCGTCTGCACATCCGCACATTTGGGACCAGAGTACCACCGCGGCTTACGTCCCAGCGAGAGAAAACACCGCCTACTCTATATATCCCTGAGCACTAGGCTCATCTCGGTCGACCGAATCCACGACACTACTAAGGTGCCCATCCACGAAAAAGCATACTGATCAAACCATCAGTTTACCACCATACCGGGGTGTGAGGCTCGCGGATCAACGCTATACACAAAGCCATGCTATATCAGCTGCGCTTTGACCATCAACCACCAAACTTTGCTTTTCAACAAAAGTCTGGTTCACTGCATCTCAGCATGCCACACTATCAATCCATATCGTACCACTGATTTCTGCCAATATATAACCTCTGAGCTCATATGTCTCAGAGAAGGGCGTTAAGCAAGAGAATAAATTCTTCGCCGCCAAACAGATATATATTTAGCAGAGATCAACAAATACAATATAAAGGAATACAATGTCAGACACACCATCCATTTACAAGTCCGTTCTAGGTCTGAACGAAACCGGAGGCACTTTCCTCGCATATCCATCCATCTCCAAGTATGTCTGGACGACCACCAACTATTTCCATCCTCTTGGGTGTACAGCCCAATCAGGATCGTCAGTAATTATCCCAACGATGTGAAGACTTCCGGTCTTCAACCACCGTCTTCATCTTCGACATATCGTCGAATCGGTTATTCAGAATGGGTATAAACCCGGCCTTTCCGAACAATCCGCGTATATTAAAAACAGTGCTAGAAAACACAATATACGCCTCATTCCAATTCTGAATATTCTGTTATTTAAATATTCACATCTTTTGGGAAAGGTTCCCATTAATTTTATCCAAGATAAATTCTTTAAAATCTATCCTTTAATCTTCCTTTGGATGTCATTTCAAACCAAATTATGGTTTTCCAAACTAGTCGAGATTAGCGAATCACACCGAAGTAATTATTTATTATATTTCCCAATCCCAACCTATTCATCCCCTGAAGCAAAACTGGTAATACTCCATATCTAATACCATGATGTTATCGGTAAAATTAATTACCATTTCACGTTCAAATCTAATTAAAGATTTAACTATCGCTTTGGAGCAAAACTGGTGATACTCCATTCTCGCTCACTTCTAAATTTGATAATTTAGATTATAGATTCACATTTCAACCTAATTGCAGATTCGTTAAAACTCCTTTTACTGGGTTAAAGAACTAGGTGTTATTTAAAACATAGTTCACGATAAACCCAAATCACATTCTATTTATTATCGGGTTAAAGAACTAGTGTTATTTAAAACACAGTTCACGATAAACCCATTTCAAATCCAATCAAATATATTAGAAATTCCGATTATTTAAAACCCCTTTTTAAATCTAATTTATTTATTTAAAAATAATTGGGCTTTAAATTTAGTTCAAAACTAGTTCATTTCGATAAAAATCCATTTTTATCCTTTCAAATATGGAGTTTTTCACCCCAATATTTCCCAAATCATTTCTTATGATTTTACACAAATTATTACTATTTTTAATAATTTTATCCAGGCCCGTACAGTCGATTTCCATCAACGGCCATCGAACTGCACTTACAACGACCTTTTTCGAATTTGATTTGGACATAACTCCAAATCCAACCATTAGATTTCAAATTTCTAATATTCGTTAGAAAGCTCTTTTCGATAAGAACCCAACGGTTCCGGTTTTAGGAGAATCCGATGGTCGGATCTCCCGTTATGTCCGTTTGAAATAAATGGTCGAAATTCACGAACTGCCGTGGCGCGGCGCGTTCTATTCAGGCCATTATATTATATATATAATATATATAATATATATCTCGTCGATTACTATTTAAAACGAATTTTATAAATAGTTTTGAATTCGTTTCAAAAACAATTTCAACTTCCATCTCAATTCAAATCAAAATTGAATCTTTCCTTATAAATTCGTTTTAAATTCATTTCTATTCAATTCAAGTTTTGATTCAATTTGAATTCATTTCAATTTGTTTTAAATTCAATTCGAATTCGTTCTATATTCAATTCATTTCGAAATCGTTTTATATTCAATTCATTTCGAAATCGTTTTATATTCAATTCCTTTCATTTCGAAATCGTTTTATATTCATTTCATTTCATTTCGAAATCGGTTTATATTCATTTCATTTCAAAATATTCGATTTCAAAATTACTTTTCAATATTCATTTTTAAATGAATAAAATCGATATAAATATCGTTCACGTCAAAATGGCGTCAATCTAATCAACACGGCTTCATATATTCCTTTATTCTATTCAACAAATGAATATTTATTTTTGTCAACACACGACTAATCTCAACGAATGAGTACTGTCCACGTGTGACTATTTTTGTTAAATTATTTCGTTCAACACATGACTAATCTCAACGGATGAGTACAGTCAACACATGAACCTTTATTTAATAGTGATAAAGATATAAAATTTATTGTTAAAATATTACGTTCAACACATGACTAATCTCACGAATGAGTACAGTCAACACATGAACCTTTATTTAATAGTGATAAAGATATAAAATTTATTCTTAAAATATTACGTTCAACACATGACTAATCTCACGAATGAGTACAGTCAACACATGAACCTTTACTTTATAATATTCTTTATTCTCTAAATTGGAATGAGGCCCAATCAATCACCATATAAAATTAATTATATGGATTTTCATACAACACATGTATATAATAGCATTGAAAAATAATCAACCATCACCCAAAGTGCACTACACTGTATAAGCATCAAATATAGATATCTAACGCTTATAACAGCCTGTCAATCAATCGATCGACATATTTAATCAATCAGGATGAGTGAACTTCATATTTCATCCCAACACCCATGTGGGGTTTCAAACAATCAAACACAGATTTTATTTGTGCAGTTGGGCGATATGTAAAATTTATCATCCCAATCAATGTCCTTCAAATAGGTGTACATAAACAAACCATCCGGTTTGTAAATGAATATTTTATTTTATTCACTTCACGTTAAAAATTATATTTTTAACGATAAAACATTTTATTTTAACATATGAATTTCTATTCAGTTCATTCTTTAAATAAAATGATTTCTTTATTTTTCTAACTTATTTTAGAAAATTTCGGCGGCATAACGACACAATACTAGAAACGGGACAAGGCCTAGCCTTATCCTCGGTCTAGTGAAGGCCCACGCCATTCACACATCAATCAAATCAATTTCATTTCACCAAACAACTCAATTCAAACCAAATAATCTAACTAACTACACAACCAAACAATTTAATAAACAAGCCATCCATGGTCTGTGGATGACGGGTGTCGGGTGCTACTAAACACCGTCTGCATCCTAGTATATATATATATATAACTAGAAAGAGAATTTTGAGTGAGAAGTTCTCACCAATAGCTATCCTAACTCCACGGCACTTCCTATGTAGAACATCTTCGCCGTTCTCACCTCTTGTCACTTTCTTTGCCCGTATTCTCTACAGATGTAAAAATCAAATTTTTACTTCGCTATCCAATATATAAAAATCGAATTTTTACTTCGCTATGCAATATATAAAAATCGAATTTTTACTTCGCTATTCAATATATAAAAATCATCTTTTTAATATCCACTCTATATGGATAAAAATCACCTTTTTATACTGCTACTATATAGATAAAAATTCTATTTTTCTTTCGCCTCTTCTATTTTAAAAATCTACTCTTCTATTTTAAAAATCTTAACTTTTTCATATTCAAAACATATGATCTTTTTCTATTCAAAAATCTGATCTTTTTCTATTCAAAAATCTGATCTTTTTCTATTCAAAAATTTGATCTTTTTCTATTCAAAAATCTGATCTTTATAAAACAAAAGAAATCATAACTTTCCTATATTAAAAATGTAAACTTTTCTATATTAAAAATATGAGTTTTCCTATATTAAAAATGTAAACTTTTCTATATTAAAAATATGAGTATTCCTATATTAAAATTATGAACTTCCCTATACTAAAGATCAAGTCTTTTGTTTATTAAAAATCATATATGTCATAAATGAAAAAATCATATATTTTACATAAAATCAGCTCTTTATTTTCTTAACAAAATAAATTAACTAATTAAGTTAATTAATTACCTGATATAATATTAAACCCTTCGCTAATGGTCTTCTTCCAACTCCAGTTTCCCGATTGAAGCATCCACGGCTATGGCTTAATGGCGCACAGACTACCTGGGACCGGAGTACGATCTAAAATCCCCTGGAGCAGTGCTCGACGGAGGGTGGAGAGTTCGGTTGGGCGACGCGTTGGATTGGGGACAGGTTCAGGCGAAGCGATGTGTTGAGGTGCTGCTGCTTACGAGGGTCGAAGAGGAAGGAGATGGTCGGAGTTGCGAAGCGAGGTGGCTAGGCTTGCGATGGCGGTGGTGTTGTAACAACCCGTAAAATGCGAGCCAGTTTGAAATTTTTATTTTGGCAATTTTAGCGAATTTTGAATATTTAAAATGAATTATTTTAAATAGAATCGACGAAAAATTTGTTTTGAATATAATTCGACGTATATATTATACGCGTCGTCGTTAGAATATAAATATTTATATATATTTATAAATAGAATTGAAAATGGCGCGGTAGTTCGATAATTCGATTTCAAACTTCAATTGAATGTACCGGGTGCAAAACAATCCGGATTTTAGTAAAACCAAAAACATTAGGATCTAATTGGTAATATCTTTCCAACGAATCCGAATAATCAAATTTTCATAGCGAGAATCAAAAGATATGTCCAGTTGAAAATTCTGGATAGTCGCTATGGAATTCAGGCCCTTAAAAATGGACATTTTGCAAACGACCTCGGATTTCGACGAAACCAGTTTTGTTGGGTCCGTGATGTTAAGTTATTGCTAGGTTTCAAATTTCATAATTTTCTGAATCAATATGTGAGCGTGGCAAAGGAAAACGCGTTTGACCAGTTTCAGTTGATTTTAATCGACTGGAAATTGGCCATTTTTCATACGGTCTCGGAATTTGACGAAACTAGTTTTGTTAGGACCGTATCGTCAATACGAAGCTAGAAAATATTTTTCTGAAATTTTTCTAGTTAGTATGTGACCCCGGTAATTTGAAATGTACGTTTAAAATTCAATATAGTGATTTAAATGAAAATTCAACGGAAACTGATCGAAACGATCAGATCAGAGTGCGATACATATCCCATTGTGTTCGGAATGGGGGTAAAACGCTATGGACGACAGGCGGTGGGCCTCGTTTTGATGACGTATGTAAAAGTCAACTTTTAAAATAATAAAAAAAAAAACCCCTCTCTCCCCTTAACCAGGCCCCCCCCCCCCCGATCTCTCTTCATTTCGAAAGAAAAAAGGAAAAAAAAAAGAAAGGGGAGGAGCTGTCGCTCCTCCACCGAAGGCCATCGCGGCCTGGCGACGCGCCGCCCAGGGCTGGCCACTGCGCCGCCCTCTCTCCTCCGCTCCACTCTCTCCCCTCCCTCAGTAACGATCGACGCGCCCAGCCATGAGCGGGCCCCATCATCGCCAGAAGGCCGTCCGACCACCCTCACCTCCCTGACCTTCCACCTACCCGACGCGCCCCCTGACCCCCCCCTACGCACCACCCCGCAAGCCCTAGTCACCTCTCCTTCATAGATCCGAACCCGTTCCCTCCCTTTTGGTCTTCTTTGCTGAAGCCGCATAGCCCCCCCTGTAAGTGTTTATTTATTTCAGTTTGTCTATTTTTGTTTATAATTTATATTAAAATAAAAACTGATCTTATATTAAAATAAAAACTGATTTTGAATTGAAATAAAAACTGATTTTATTGTATTTTGTTCAATAAAATCTAATTTTTATGCTAGAGAAAATGTACGATTTGTAATAGAGGAAAGATCGGTTTTTTTTTAAATAGTCAAGGTGGGATTTTTTAATGAAGAAGAAGGTTTGATTTCAAATAAAAAGAGGAGTTCTTTGAAAATAAAAAGAGGAGTTCTTTGAAAATAAAAAAGGAGTTCTTTGAAAATAAAAAAAAGAGGAGTTCTTTGAAAATAAAAAGAGGAGTTCTTTGAAAATAAAAAGGCGAAATCTTTATCATTGAAAAGGCGAGATTTTTATATATTGAATAGCGAAGTAAAAATATGATTTTTATATATTGAATAGCGAAGTCAAAATATGATTTTTATATATTGAATAGCGAAGTCAAAATATGATTTTTATATATTGAATAGCGAAGTCAAAATATGATTTTTATATATAGAACTTCGAAATAAAAATAGAATTTTTATATGTTGAACTTCGAAATAAAAATAGAATTTTTATATGTTGAACTTCGAAATAAAAATAGAATTTTTATATGTTGAACTTCGAAATAAAAATAGAATTTTTATATGTTGAACTTCGAAATAAAAATAGAATTTTTATATGTTGAACTTCGAAATAAAAATAGAATTTTTATATGTTGAACTTCGAAATAAAAATAGAATTTTTATATGTTGAACTTCGAAATAAAAATATGATTTTTATATATTGAATAGCGAAGTAAAAATTCGATTTTCACATATGTAGAGAATACGGGCGAAAGCGACAAGAAGGCGAAACGACGAAGACTTCTGCAAATGAAGTGCCGTGGAGCTAGGATAGCTATCGGTGAGAATTTCTCACTCTTCAATTTTATTTCTAGTTATATATATATATACTAGGATGCAGACGGTGCTTAGTAGCACCCGACACAATCGTCCACAGACCATGGACTTGTTTGTTTGGTTGCATAGATTAATTAGATTATTTGATTGAATTGAATTGTTTGGTGAAACTGATTGGTTTGATTGATGTGTGAATGGCGTGGGCCTTCACTAGACCGGGGATAAGGCTAAGCCTCGTCCCGTTTCTAGTATCGTGCCGTTATGCCGCCGAAATTTTCTAAAATAAGTTAGAAAAGTAAAAATATCATTTTATTTAAAGAATGAACTGAATAGAAATTCATATGTTGGGATAAAATATTTTGTCGTTAAAAATATAATTTTTAACGTGAATGTGAATAAATAAATATTCATCTACAAACCAGTCGGTTTGTTTATGTACACCTATTTGAAGGACATTGATTGGGTCGATAAATTTTACACATCGCCCAACTGCACAAATAAAATATGTGTTTGATTGTTTGAAACCCCACACGGGTGTTAGGATGAAATATGCAGTTCACCCATCCTGATTGATTAAATATGTCGATCGATTGATTGACAGGCTGTTATAAGCGTTGAATATCTATATTCGATGCTTATACAGTGTAGTGCACTTTGGTTGATGGTTGATTATTTTTCAAAGCTATTATATGTGTGTAATGCATGAAAATCCATATAATTAACTTTATATGGTAATTGATTGGGCCTCATTCCAATTTGAAAAATAATGAATATTAGAATAAAAGTTCATGTGTTGACAGTACTCATTCATTGAGATTGGTCATGTGTTGAACGAAATATTTTAGTAATAAAATTTACATCTTTATCAATATAAAATAAAAGTTCATGTGTTGACAGTACTCATTCATTGAGATTGGTCATGTGTTGAACGAAATATTTTGATAATAACAAGAATATTTGAAAATAAAGGAATATATGAAGCCGTGTTGATTAGATTGACGCCATTTTGACGTAAACGATATTTATATCGATTTTATTCATTTTAGAATGAATATTGAAAAGTGATTTCGAAATCGACGATTTCGAAATGAATTGAATATAAAACGATTTCGAAATGAATTGAATATAAAACGATTTCGAAATGAAATGAATTGAAAACGATTTCAAAAGGAATTGAAAACGAATTCAAATTGAATTGAAAGAAAATTGAAATGAATTCAAATTGAATTGAAATTTGAATTGAATAGAAATGAATTTTAAAACGAATTTATAAAGAAGAATTCAATTTTGATTTGAATTGAAATGGAAGTTGAAATTGCTTTTGAAACGAATTTAAAAACTATTTATATAATTCGTTTTAAATAGAAATCGACGAAATATATATTATATATATTATATATATAATATAATGGCCTGAATAGAACGCGCCGCGCCGCGGCAGTTCGTGAATTTCGACCATTTATTTCAAACGGACATTACGGGAGATCCGACCGTCGGATTCTCCTAAAACCGGAACCGTTGGGTTCGTATCGAAAAGAGCTTTCTAACGAATATTAGAAATTTGAAATCTAACGGTTGGATTTGGAGATACGTCCAAATCAAATTCGAAAAAGGTCGCTGTAAGTGCAGTTCGATGGCCATTGATGGAAATCGACTGTACGGGCCTTGATAAAATTATTAAAAATGGTAATAATTTGTGTAAAATCATAAGAAATGATTTAGAAAGAATTGGGATGAAAAACTCCATATTTGAAAAGATAAAAATAGATTTTTATCGAAATGAACTAGTTTTGAACTAGAAATATAATTCTATTTATTTTTAAATAAATAAATTGAATTTGAAAAGGGTTTTAAAAATAACCAAAATTTCCAATGATTGCATTGGAGTGGATTTGAATCGAAATTGTCTTCGGAATATTTCGATGTTGGAATTCGTGGTTATACAGATGTTGTTATGGAAATTTGAAAGATATATATTTATATCGTTATTTCCAATACGACATTTGTTAATCGTAGAATTTGATATTGAATATAAGCCGATATATTTTCTATTCAGAGCCTTATATTGAATATCAAATGTGATTTGGGTTTGTCGTGAATGGTGTCTTCACTAACACTGTTCTTGAACCCAGTTGAGAAAAGATTAAATCTTTTTATTTAGATTTAATGAAGTGTACCAATTAAATGATATTTAATTGGAATTGAATCGATATTGATTTTTGGGTTTATCGTGGACAGCGTTTTAAATAACACTCGTTCTTTAACCCGATCATTGATGAAATGTGATTTTGGGTTGTCGTGAACGGTATCTTCAATAATACAGTTCTTAGACCTAAAGGAGTTAAGAAAATCAGAAACTAACTGGAGATTAGTTAAGTTGAATAGTTTCCGAGGTATTGATCTGATGTTGGTTTTGGCCTTCGGGATTAATACCTAGGGAATTGCTCACTTGCTAATTTACAATTAGGGACTGATTGAAATGTGATGTGATTTTGGGTTTATCGTGAACCGTGTTTTAAATGACACTGATTCTTTAACCCAGCCACAGATTAAAACTAAGTGGAGTTTTAATGAATCTTTAATTAGATTGAAATAATCGAGGATGGAGTATCACCAGTTTTGCTCCAAGCGATAGTTAAATCTTTAATTAGATTTGAACGTGAAATGGTAATTGAATTTACCGATAACACTGTGGTGTTGGATATGAAGTATAACCAGTTTTACTTCATGGGATGAATAGGTTGGGATTGGGAAATTAAAACAAATGATTACTTCGGTAAGGTTCGTTAATCTCGACTAGTTTGAATTGAGATTCAAACATAAATTCAAGAATTTATCTTTGATAAAATTAATGGGAACCTTTCCCTATGAATGTGAAATTTAGAAACTAACTGTCGGTTAGCCAAGCAGAACGGTTTTCTGGATATTGATCTGATGTTGGTTTCGGCCTTCGGGGTTAATATTTGGGGGATTATTCTCTTGATTAATTTACGGTTAGTGACTAATGAATTGGAATGAGGCGTATGTTGTGTTTGTGTAACACTTATTTAAAATATACGCGAGTTATTCGGAAAGACCGGGTTTATCCCATTCTGAATAACTGATACGACGATAAGTCGAAGATGAAGACGATGGTCGAAGACCGGAGGTCTTCACGTCGTTTGGGTGATAACTGATGATCTTGATTGGGCTGTACACCCAAGAAGATGGAAACAGTTGGTGATCGTCCAGACGTACTTGGAGATCGATGGATATGCGGGGTACTAGGTGCCTCCGGTTTCGTTCAGACCCAGAACGGACTTGTAAATGGACTGTGTGTCTGACATTGGATTTTAGTCCGTGTGATTGATCTCTATTAAATATATATCTGTTTGGCGGCGGAGAATTTATTCTCTTGCTTAACGCCCTTCTCTGAGACGTACGAGCTCAGGGGTTATATATTGATGGATATCAAACGCATGGAGTGAATTGCCTGTGTGGCATGCCTAAGTGGCTATTGATCGAGGCTTCTGTTGAAAAGCAAAGTCTTGTGGTGATGATCAAAGCACGGCCTTTGTGGCGTAGCTTTGTGTAACGTTTACCTCGCGTGTTTCACACCCGGTATGAACCAAAAACGGGAGAGGACGTCAGGGAGGGCATGCGTTTCTTCCTAGCTAGAAGTGGCGTCAGTGGTTTTACACGCCCTGACGAGTTTGACTTATGTGGTTGTTGCTGTTGCGAGGCGCCTCGGATTGATCGGTCGTTCTCGAACCGATGGAGTCATTTAGTTGGCTCGTTTACGCCCCATAGGGCGGAGAAACGCATGTTCAGGCATTTTAATCCACTCCGTGTGGACCGGCCCTGAGGATCCAAGGGTCACTCGAGCTCTGATCCTGAGACTCGGGCTAGGCAGTCTCGAATCGGTTGAGGACTATCTTTTGCCTCGGTTCATAGACGGAAATCCAATTTCCAAATACGTGATCTTGCGGTTTTACTTGTAATCCTATATATGGCGACATAGTGGGATGGGGCGCTCATGCCGCCTATGATTGATACTTATGATTTGAAGTGTTTTATACACTATGCACTTATATTAGTATCAAATGATTTGTTTTAAAAACGTATCAAGCATTCTTTGGTTGTTATAAGGGAAAACCCTATCCTCGACTGCGTTGCATTGTGTGATGGGACCTGGGTCTTATAACAGCTTCATTTTTCTTTATTTAGCATTGCGCTGTTGTTTTATGCACTGGTATTCTTGGGAGGAAACCCGTTCCGTGTTATACGGCGTGGTCCCTTGATTTACCTATCTTTAAAAATAAAGATTAATAACTGTTTTAGTTCTCACACCAGTCCCATGACTGACCTGGAGTTTATTGTTTTAACCTAAACTCTGGGTGCCCTTATTTTGACACGGGCAGCTAGTAGTTTCGGTTTTGCAGATTTATATTCACAAGATTCTGGGTTTCAGCTGGAACGATATCCGGAAAGCTTTGTATCCGTATATCCCTTCTAGTTGTGTATTGTATTATTTTCCGCTGCTTTGTATTTAAATGTAATTTAAATCTCTGATAATTCTGTGTAATATTCTTTTATACTCTGTATATTCTTGTAATCTGATGCATTGTTGTAATATACAATGAAATGTTCTTCTGTATGCGTTCTGTTTTGTCCTGTTCTCAAACGATAGGGCGTTTCGAGCGGCCTGGGTCGGTTTAGCGACCGGTTCGGACCGAGCGAAATTCCTTGCCGTCACAGTTGGTATCAGAGCTTTGGTTTACAGAGCTCGAGAACAAGACACATTAGAACCATACGAAAGAATTCATCAGATATTGGATTAGTAATATCCAATTAGAATGACTCGTTAGAGATAGGATCAGTAGTATCCTAGAACGAGTGTGAAGGGTATATTTTTCAAATGAAAACAATATTGTTTCGAAAATTTAAACCATTTTAAACGTATTTGATTATTTATTTATTTTTGAATATGGACAATCGAGTATATAAGGATTTTGCATATACGCGTCATGAACGTATATTCGAAGTTTTAATATACTGGATAGATATAGGATTACACTCTAGTCGCTCGGGGATGATTTTGATGATGGAGCTCCATCACCAAAATTTATGTTCGTGTTTCGAAGGTGTGATTTTCTATATATTTCCATTAGACTGGTGTGAGAACCAAAACTTATATAGCTACAATACATTGTTGTGAATTGGCATCAAAAACATGATTTTTTGTATATGTATCAAAATCATGAATTTGAAACTCTAATTCACTAATTGATTGATGTTTGTGTTGTTTGTTCATTTGTTTGCTAATTTTGAACCATTTAGCCTAATTGAATCAAATATTGAATTGTATTGAAAATTGGTCGCATTTGTTTGCATATACATGTATATCATTGAACAGGTCATAGCAAGGAGGCTAGAGCAGAGAATAAAATTTGTTTGCCCGACAAATAGGTACATGTTTACTACATAATTTCCTGTTTTGTTTGGGTGATGATGATTTTGTGAGCCTATTGGCTAGCCGCTTGGCTTTTTCTTTTTCTTTTTGAGATCTGAAGGACCGGGGAAGCTATTTGAAATTCCCCGATGCTCCCGGTGCAGGGGAGGTTATGGCGAAATTTTTCAAAAATTTAGGGTGTTAGCCAAATTTTTGAAATTTTAGAAATTCTCAGAAACTGAAAAGTTAGAGAATGGAAGCCAGATCGAATGTAGAGCTGAATAATCAAACCACTTTCGACTTTGTTCCTTTTCGGGGACGAAAAGTTTTAAGTGGGGGAGATTGTAACAACCCGTAAAATGCGAGCCAGTTTGAAATTTTTATTTTGGCAATTTTAGCGAATTTTGAATATTTAAAATGAATTATTTTAAATAGAATCGACGAAAAATTTGTTTTGAATATAATTCGACGTATATATTATACGCGTCGTCGTTAGAATATAAATATTTATATATATTTATAAATAGAATTGAAAATGGCGCGGTAGTTCGATAATTCGATTTCAAACTTCAATTGAATGTACCGGGTGCAAAACAATCCGGATTTTAGTGAAACCAAAAACATTAGGATCTAATTGATAATATCTTTCCAACGAATCCGAATAATCAAATTTTCATAGCGAGAATCAAAAGATATGTCCAGTTGAAAATTCTGGATAGTCGCTATGGAATTCAGGCCCTTAAAAATGGACATTTTGCAAACGACCTCGGATTTCGACGAAACCAGTTTTGTTGGGTCCGTGATGTTAAGTTATTGCTAGGTTTCAAATTTCATAATTTTCTGAATCAATATGTGAGCGTGGCAAAGGAAAACGCGTTTGACCAGTTTTAGTTGATTTTAATCGACTGGAAATTGGCCATTTTTCATACGGTCTCGGAATTTGACGAAACTAGTTTTGTTAGGACCGTATCGTCAATACGAAGCTAGAAAATATTTTTCTGAAATTTTTCTAGTTAGTATGTGACCCCGGTAATTTGAAATGTACGTTTAAAATTCAATATAGTGATTTAAATGAAAATTCAACGGAAACTGATCGAAACGATCAGATCAGAGTGCGATACATATCCCATTGTGTTCGGAATGGGGGTAAAACGCTATGGACGACAGGCGGTGGGCCTCGTTTTGATGACGTATGTAAAAGTCAACTTTTAAAATAATAAAATAATAAAAAAACCCCCTCTCTCCCCTTAACCAGGCCCCCCCGATCTCTCTTCATTTCGAAAGAAAAAAGGAAAAAAAAAAGAAAGGGGAGGAGCTGTCGCTCCTCCACCGAAGGCCATCGCGGCCTGGCGACGCGCCGCCCAGGGCTGGCCACTGCGCCGCCCTCTCTCCTCCGCTCCACTCTCTCCCCCCCCTCAGTAACGATCGACGCGCCCAGCCATGAGCGGGCCCCATCATCGCCAGAAGGCCGTCCGACCACCCTCACCTCCCTGACCTTCCACCTACCCGACGCGCCCCCTGACCCCCCCAACGCACCACCCCGCAAGCCCTAGTCACCTCTCCTTCATAGATCCGAACCCGTTCCCTCCCTTTTGGTCTTCTTTGCTGAAGCCGCATAGCCCCCCCCTGTAAGTGTTTATTTATTTCAGTTTGTCTATTTTTGTTTATAATTTATATTAAAATAAAAACTGATCTTATATTAAAATAAAAACTGATTTTGAATTGAAATAAAAACTGATTTTATTGTATTTTGTTCAATAAAATCTAATTTTTATGCTAGAGAAAATGTACGATTTGTAATAGAGGAAAGATCGGTTTTTTTTTAAATAGTCAAGGTGGGATTTTTTAATGAAGAAGAAGGTTTGATTTCAAATAAAAAGAGGAGTTCTTTGAAAATAAAAAGAGGAGTTCTTTGAAAATAAAAAAAGGAGTTCTTTGAAAATAAAAAAAAGAGGAGTTCTTTGAAAATAAAAAGAGGAGTTCTTTGAAAATAAAAAGGCGAAATCTTTATCATTGAAAAGGCGAGATTTTTATATATTGAATAGCGAAGTAAAAATATGATTTTTATATATTGAATAGCGAAGTCAAAATATGATTTTTATATATTGAATAGCGAAGTCAAAATATGATTTTTATATATTGAATAGCGAAGTCAAAATATGATTTTTATATATAGAACTTCGAAATAAAAATAGAATTTTTATATGTTGAACTTCGAAATAAAAATAGAATTTTTATATGTTGAACTTCGAAATAAAAATAGAATTTTTATATGTTGAACTTCGAAATAAAAATAGAATTTTTATATGTTGAACTTCGAAATAAAAATAGAATTTTTATATGTTGAACTTCGAAATAAAAATATGATTTTTATATATTGAATAGCAAAGTAAAAATTCGATTTTCACATATGTAGAGAATACGGGCGAAAGCGACAAGAAGGCGAAACGACGAAGACTTCTGCAAATGAAGTGCCGTGGAGCTAGGATAGCTATCGGTGAGAATTTCTCACTCTTCAATTTTATTTCTAGTTATATATATATATACTAGGATGCAGACGGTGCTTAGTAGCACCCGACACAATCGTCCACAGACCATGGACTTGTTTGTTTGGTTGCATAGATTAATTAGATTATTTGATTGAATTGAATTGTTTGGTGAAACTGATTGGTTTGATTGATGTGTGAATGGCGTGGGCCTTCACTAGACCGGGGATAAGGCTAGGCCTCGTCCCGTTTCTAGTATCGTGCCGTTATGCCGCCGAAATTTTCTAAAATAAGTTAGAAAAGTAAAAATATCATTTTATTTAAAGAATGAACTGAATAGAAATTCATATGTTGGGATAAAATATTTTGTCGTTAAAAATATAATTTTTAACGTGAATGTGAATAAATAAATATTCATCTACAAACCAGTCGGTTTGTTTATGTACACCTATTTGAAGGACATTGATTGGGTCGATAAATTTTACACATCGCCCAACTGCACAAATAAAATATGTGTTTGATTGTTTGAAACCCCACGCGGGTGTTAGGATGAAATATGCAGTTCACCCATCCTGATTGATTAAATATGTCGATCGATTGATTGACAGGTTGTTATAAGCGTTGAATATCTATATTCGATGCTTATACAGTGTAGCGCACTTTGGTTGATGGTTGATTATTTTTCAAAGCTATTATATGTGTGTAATGCATGAAAATCCATATAATTAACTTTATATGGTAATTGATTGGGCCTCATTCCAATTTGAAAAATAATGAATATTAGAATAAAAGTTCATGTGTTGACAGTACTCATTCATTGAGATTGGTCATGTGTTGAACGAAATATTTTAGTAATAAAATTTACATCTTTATCAATATAAAATAAAAGTTCATGTGTTGACAGTACTCATTCATTGAGATTGGTCATGTGTTGAACGAAATATTTTGATAATAACAAGAATATTTGAAAATAAAGGAATATATGAAGCCGTGTTGATTAGATTGACGCCATTTTGACGTAAACGATATTTATATCGATTTTATTCATTTTAGAATGAATATTGAAAAGTGATTTCGAAATCGACGATTTCGAAATGAATTGAATATAAAACGATTTCGAAATGAATTGAATATAAAACGATTTCGAAATGAAATGAATTGAAAACGATTTCAAAAGGAATTGAAAACGAATTCAAATTGAATTGAAAGAAAATTGAAATGAATTCAAATTGAATTGAAATTTGAGTTGAATAGAAATGAATTTTAAAACGAATTTATAAAGAAGAATTCAATTTTGATTTGAATTGAAATGGAAGTTGAAATTGCTTTTGAAACGAATTTAAAAACTATTTATATAATTCGTTTTAAATAGAAATCGACGAAATATATATTATATATATTATATATATAATATAATGGCCTGAATAGAACGCGCCGCGCCGCGGCAGTTCGTGAATTTCGACCATTTATTTCAAACGGACATTACGGGAGATCCGACCGTCGGATTCTCCTAAAACCGGAACCGTTGGGTTCGTATCGAAAAGAGCTTTCTAACGAATATTAGAAATTTGAAATCTAACGGTTGGATTTGGAGATACGTCCAAATCAAATTCGAAAAAGGTCGCTGTAAGTGCAGTTCGATGGCCATTGATGGAAATCGACTGTACGGGCCTTGATAAAATTATTAAAAATGGTAATAATTTGTGTAAAATCATAAGAAATGATTTAGAAAGAATTGGGATGAAAAACTCCATATTTGAAAAGATAAAAATAGATTTTTATCGAAATGAACTAGTTTTGAACTAGAAATATAATTCTATTTATTTTTAAATAAATAAATTGAATTTGAAAAGGGTTTTAAAAATAACCAAAATTTCCAATGATTGCATTGGAGTGGATTTGAATCGAAATTGTCTTCGGAATATTTCGATGTTGGAATTCGTGGTTATACAGATGTTGTTATGGAAATTTGAAAGATATATATTTATATCGTTATTTCCAATACGACATTTGTTAATCGTAGAATTTGATATTGAATATAAGCCGATATATTTTCTATTCAGAGCCTTATATTGAATATCAAATGTGATTTGGGTTTGTCGTGAATGGTGTCTTCACTAACACTGTTCTTGAACCCAGTTGAGAAAAGATTAAATCTTTTTATTTAGATTTAATGAAGTGTACCAATTAAATGATATTTAATTGGAATTGAATCGATATTGATTTTTGGGTTTATCGTGGACAGCGTTTTAAATAACACTCGTTCTTTAACCCGATCATTGATGAAATGTGATTTTGGGTTGTCGTGAACGGTATCTTCAATAATACAGTTCTTAGACCTAAAGGAGTTAAGAAAATCAGAAACTAACTGGAGATTAGTTAAGTTGAATAGTTTCCGAGGTATTGATCTGATGTTGGTTTCGGCCTTCGGGATTAATACCTAGGGAATTGCTCACTTGCTAATTTACAATTAGGGACTGATTGAAATGTGATGTGATTTTGGGTTTATCGTGAACCGTGTTTTAAATGACACTGATTCTTTAACCCAGTCACAGATTAAAACTAAGTGGAGTTTTAATGAATCTTTAATTAGATTGAAATAATCGAGGATGGAGTATCACCAGTTTTGCTCCAAGCGATAGTTAAATCTTTAATTAGATTTGAACGTGAAATGGTAATTGAATTTACCGATAACACTGTGGTGTTGGATATGAAGTATAACCAGTTTTACTTCATGGGATGAATAGGTTGGGATTGGGAAATTAAAACAAATGATTACTTCGGTAAGGTTCGTTAATCTCGACTAGTTTGAATTGAGATTCAAACATAAATTCAAGAATTTATCTTTGATAAAATTAATGGGAACCTTTCCCTATGAATGTGAAATTTAGAAACTAACTGTCGGTTAGCCAAGCAGAACAGTTTTCTGGATATTGATCTGATGTTGGTTTCGGCCTTCGGGGTTAATATTTGGGGGATTATTCTCTTGATTAATTTACGGTTAGTGACTAATGAATTGGAATGAGGCGTATGTTGTGTTTGTGTAACACTTATTTAAAATATACGCGAGTTATTCGGAAAGACCGGGTTTATCCCATTCTGAATAACTGATACGACGATAAGTCGAAGATGAAGACGATGGTCGAAGACCGGAGGTCTTCACGTCGTTTGGGTGATAACTGATGATCTTGATTGGGCTGTACACCCAAGAAGATGGAAACAGTTGGTGATCGTCCAGACGTACTTGGAGATCGATGGATATGCGGGGTACTAGGTGCCTCCGGTTTCGTTCAGACCCAGAACGGACTTGTAAATGGACTGTGTGTCTGACATTGGATTTTAGTCCGTGTGATTGATCTCTATTAAATATATATCTTTTTGGCGGCGGAGAATTTATTCTCTTGCTTAACGCCCTTCTCTGAGACGTACGAGCTCAGGGGTTATATATTGACGGATATCAAACGCATGGAGTGAATTGCCTGTGTGGCATGCCTAAGTGGCTATTGATCGAGGCTTCTGTTGAAAAGCAAAGTCTTGTGGTGATGATCAAAGCACGGCCTTTGTGGCGTAGCTTTGTGTAACGTTTACCTCGCGTGTTTCACACCCGGTATGAACCAAAAACGGGAGAGGACGTCAGGGAGGGCATGCGTTTCTTCCTAGCTAGAAGTGGCGTCAGTGGTTTTACACGCCCTGACGAGTTTGACTTATGTGGTTGTTGCTGTTGCGAGGCGCCTCGGATTGATCGGTCGTTCTCGAACCGATGGAGTCATTTAGTTGGCTCGTTTACGCCCCATAGGGCGGAGAAACGCATGTTCAGGCATTTTAATCCACTCCGTGTGGACCGGCCCTGAGGATCCAAGGGTCACTCGAGCTCTGATCCTGAGACTCGGGCTAGGCAATCTCGAATCGGTTGAGGACTATCTTTTGCCTCGGTTCATAGACGGAAATCCAATTTCCAAATACGTGATCTTGCGTTTTAGTTGTAATCCTATATATGGCGACATAGTGGGATGGGGCGCTCATGCCGCCTATGATTGATACTTATGATTTGAAGTGTTTTATACACTATGCACTTATATTAGTATCAAATGATTTGTTTTAAAAACGTATCAAGCATTCTTTGGTTGTTATAAGGGAAAACCCTATCCTCGACTGCGTTGCATTGTGTGATGGGACCTGGGTCTTATAACAGCTTCATTTTTCTTTATTTAGCATTGCGCTGTTGTTTTATGCACTGGTATTCTTGGGAGGAAACCCGTTCTGTGTTATACGGCGTGGTCCCTTGATTTACCTATCTTTAAAAATAAAGATTAATAACTGTTTTAGTTCTCACACCAGTCCCATGACTGACCTGGAGTTTATTGTTTTAACCTAAACTCTGGGTGCCCTTATTTTGACACGGGCAGCTAGTAGTTTCGGTTTTGCAGATTTATATTCACAGGATCCTGGGTTTCAGCTGGAACGATATCCGGAAAGCTTTGTATCCGTATATCCCTTCTAGTTGTGTATTGTATTATTTTCCGCTGCTTTGTATTTAAATGTAATTTAAATCTCTGATAATTCTGTGTATTATTCTTTTATACTCTGTATATTCTTGTAATCTGATGCATTGTTGTAATATACAATGAAATGTTCTTCTGTATGCGTTCTGTTTTGTCCTGTTCTCAAACGATAGGGCGTTTCGAGCGGCCTGGGTCGGTTTAGCGACCGGTTCGGACCGAGCGAAATTCCTTGCCGTCACAGGTGTAGAGGGGCTCCGACGGCGTCGATCTGAACAGGCGTGATTTCTTTTTTCCTAAATCGATATTGAACGCTGGATGGGGGCTGAAGCAGTGGTTTGACTTTGAGGGATAAGAGAATAAGGGTTTGACTAAGTAAAGAAATTTACTAGGGTTATATAAATATTTAATTCGATTTTAACTTGTTTATCGGTACGAACACCCAATCAAACCCAACGACTGGTGTCCCCAGCTAATTACCCCCATTCCGAACACAATGGGATATGTTTCACAAGCCGATTCGAACGTTACGATCAGTTTCCATCAAAATCAAAATATAAATCAATATATATTGAATTTGAATGCACATTTCAATTTACTGGGGTCACATACTAACTCGAAAAATTCCAGAAAAATATTTTCTAGCTTCGTATTGACGATACGGTCCTAACAAAACTAATTTCGTCGAATTATGAGACCATTTGAAAAATGGCCATTTTCCAGTCGAGTAAAATCAACTGAAACTGGTCAAACGCGTTTTCCTTTGCTACGCTCACATATTGATTCGAAAAATTATGAAATTTGAAACTTAGCAATAACTTTACTTCACGGATCCAACAAAAGTGGTTTCGTCGAAATCCGAGGTCGTTTGCAAAATGGCTATTTTTAAGGGCCTGAATTCCATAGCGACTATTCAGAATTTTCAACTGGACATATCTTTTTATCCTCGCTATGCAATTTTGATTTTTCGGATTCGTTGGAAAGATATTCTAAATTAGATCCTAATGTTTTTGGTTTCGCTAAAATCCGGTTTAATTTGCACCCGGTACATTCAATTGAAGTTTGAAATCGAATTATCGAACTACCGCGCCATTTTCAATTCTATTTATAATTATATATAATTATTTATAATCTAACGACGATCTATATAATATATATGTTCGAATTCTATTCAAAATAAATCTTTCGTCGTTTTTATTTAAAATAATTCATTTTAAATAATCAAAATTCGCTAAAATTGCTAAAATAAAAATTTTAAACTGGCCCAGATTTTCGGGTTGTTACAAATGTTCATTTGACTATTTATGTTTTGTTAGTTAAAACATTATCATTGATATATTAGAAAAATGGAAAATTGATCATTTGTTAATATAGGTTTTGTTTATTAAAACATTTTCATTTATGTGTTAGCGAAGTAGAAAAATATGTTAAAATATGATTGTCATTAACATGTCATTATTATCATGTTAGGTTAAAGTAAAAGAATTATATGTTAAAAATGTTTTGTTAGATAAAACATCGTATGCAGCATGTTAGCGTTGTTATTATAAAATGATCATTTGTTAAATATATGTTTGTGATATTGAAATGTTTAACGTATTAAAAATAATGTTAACATTAATGTGATAGAAAAATTAAATTATAAATATCCATTTATAATTTTAAATAGTGTAAATTAGTTAAATAGAAAATAATTCAAACTAAATTAGAATCGGTTAAATCTATTAACCAATGATTTATTTGTATAAACTATTGTTGTTTGAAAACCCCACACGGGTGTTGGATGATATTTGACATACACTAGTCCCAATGTTTAATTAATTGTCAGTCGATGGATTGACAGTCTGTGATGAGCGTTATTTATTTATTTTAATGCTCACACAGTTGTAAATTTCACTCCGGATGTAAATGGATTGCTTAATGATTATTTATCATTATTGTTATATACATGCAACGTATGAAATCCATATAAATGAAATTATATGGTAATTGTTTGAGTCGTATTCCGATTCAGAATGTTTTATATAATGGATATTCAAAAATAAAGAATCCTTTAAAATAAAGAATATTTTAAAATAAAGAGTATTTCAAAATAATTAGCGAAGAATAAAGTTATGATTTTTATGTCCATCTTTGGCTGGGCACAAAAATATAAAAATATGAAGCCGGGTTAAGTGTAGAAATGCCATTTCTAACCCGAACGGGTTTATCGATCGATTTTATTCATTCTATAGTGAATATTGAAAAGTAGTGATTTCAAAATTTAATATTTTGGAAATATTATCATTTTAATATGATATAAATATAGAATATTCAATTTTGATTTAAAATTGAAAATAAAGTTAAAATCATTTTAAAATGAATTTATAAATATTTTATAAATACGATTTAATTAGAAATCGATGAAATATATATAATATATTTTTATATATATTCATTTATTTAATGGCCTGAATAGAACGCACTGCGTAGCGATCTCGAATTTCGACCATTAAGTTCAAATTGATGTAACGGGAGATCAAACCGTTGGATTCTCCTAAAAGCAGAACCGTTGAGCTTTCCAATGAATATAAGAGTTTGGAAATCTGACAGTTGGATTTGAAATTATGTCCAAATCAATTTTAGAAAAGGTCGCTATAGATGCAGTTCGTTGGCCGTTATTGGAAACCGACTGTATGGCTTGATAAAATTACTAAAAATATGAAAAAAATTAGGTAAAATCATAATAAATGATTTAAAAAGATTTTGGAAGAAAAATTCCATATTTGAAAAGATAAAAATATATTTTTCTTGAAATGAACTAGTTATTGACTAGAATAAATCTTTGAATTAAGATTAAATGAAGTTTTCCAACTAATTAATATTTAATTGGAATTAAATAAGATAAATTGGATTTTTGGGTTTATTGTGAATGGTGTCTTAAATAACACTGTTCTTAAACCACGTATGAAAAGAATAAATCTTTTAATTAGGATTATTAGAGCTTCCTATTATATTGAGTAATTGGAATCAAATGAAATGTGAATTGGGTTTGTTGTGAACGATGTTTTAAACGACATTTGTTCTTTAACCCAATTAACAGTGAAAATATTAATTTGGAGTTTATAAATCTTTTAATTAAGATTTAATGGAAAATTTCCAAAGTAAAGTTTTCCAATTTAATATATTAAATTGGAATTGAATGGAATTCGATTTAAATAATAATCGAGATGAGCTTTTGTAAAAGAGGACCGTTATTATGTATGGAATTTAAAAGGCTTCGCTGTTATTCCATTTATATTATTAGTCTGATACGAAAATTTATATCGATTATATATTGATTTAATTCTGTGAAAATTCCATATTTAATGGAAGATGATTTTGGGTTTATTGTGAACTATGTTTTAAATGACATGAAATGACCCGCAAATCTGAGCTATCTGTGTTGACTAAATATACCTCACGTCCAACCCAAATAACACAGAAATACGAACCATTAATAGAAAGAAGTTAGAAGATGAGAAATAGAAAGAAAGAAATATTAGAATAGAAGAAAACGAAGATCACAAACTCACAGCGGAACGAATAAAATATATTATATAACATAACTTTTGAAATACAAATCAGTAACTTTATATACATACCATCATCAGAGCACAACAGTCATTTCTGGAACAGTTATAAACACCTGTTTCCATATACACACAAGGTCCACAGCGGAATATATGCTAGCCTATAGCTAACCGGTGAAGCCACCTGCTTCCAGCTCCTTCAAATGAATCTGCGAAATCCCGACTACCCGACTGCCCGTACAAATTTGGGCACCCAAGAGTTTAGGGAAAACAAAACAAAATAGACTCTGGGTCAGTCATGGGACTGGTGTGAGTAAACTCCAACCACTTGTTTAACTTTCAAAACCCTTTTCGAAAGAAAAGATAATAGTAAGACCAGCCCACACATAAACATGGACGGTTTTTACCTTACTATAACCCAAAACACTTTGATACAAAAATCCAGTGATATTATAATAATGTCTACATCAAGTAATAACCAAATAGTAGAACGCTTGCATCTCACGCTCCACATATATAGTATAAAATCAAAAACCGCATGGCGCTTATTGGAGATTGGATTTCCAACATGACAAGGTATGGAACCACCTTCCGCTAGTGTATCTCTAGAGAGGAATACACTGGGTTCAACAAGAACATCTTGCAACCCGGCCCATACATGACCGACCACTCATTTCGCTTGAGTGTATCGAATGTATATCACCAACGGTTGGGATCAGCAACCGTCTCCCGACTGGGACAGCATCGAATAGAATAAGAAATTAAATGAACCTCTAGATAGATGATTATACATCCTAATGGGTGCGACCCACATAGCCATGCTGCCTGCCCGATTTTTGTCCTTTCCCGGTTGTTGAGGCCTGAGGCTACGAATACTTACCATTCATTGATAACACAATCACTTTGAATGCCACATCGTCAGATCCGTTAATCACTAGTTGAGTTTGCACAAATATTCTGGATATTATGTTAAGGGATAAATCCGTTGCAACCATATATATTCATTCAGACCAACCCATTTGATCATTGGAAATACTCTGTCAGACATTCGTCCATTTACGTTCGTTCTGGGACTGAACGAAACCGAAGGCACTATTTCTATAAATAGAAAAGCCCTTGCACTTTACTCCGTCTTCAATATATTCAGCATACTTGGTTTGCAACGCTAATGCCGATACGGAGTGATTCTTCGGATAATAATCCAACCGGTCTCTCCATATTGACAACGATGGTCAAAAACTTCGATAGTCTGTGATTTAACTATCGAATAAAAACAAGTGTTCATCCAACATGTCAAACAAATCACTGGGCTCTTTAATTAATATTTTATTAATTAAATCTCTTCTCCATTTCCTCTATCAATATTTGTTAACCAAATATTTTCAATAATCATCTTGTTTTCTTATGCCATTTGAAAAACGTTTCCAAATATCAACTTCTTTTATTTTCTATATCTTAGAAAATATCTCTATTTGCAATTGGAAACAATTCCAATCACTTATCTCTATCCCGACTATCTTAATTATACTCAGGAAATATTTACTTGTTATATTTCCAAAATTCCATCACTTGGGTTTAAAACGAATGTTGTGTAAAACATCGTTACAACAACCCTAAATATTTTATTTAACTAACTCTTTTTCAAACACTTCTCTTCGAGACTGGATCTTGCTATTTATCCATTAAAAATGAAATCAATCAAGTTGGGGTAAAATTACCTCTCAGACCTTAACTGAAAACATCCTCAACTTCAAAACGGCAAAACCACTTACCTCGAAAAACACACTATACAATCCAATTTGTTCATTTTTAAAACATGTATAAAGTTCGCTTTTCTATTTCTAATTTATAGATTTCCCTTTCTGTTTAAAATATTCGATTTTGATTTCATTTCCTTATCGAATTCTACATTTATCGATACATTGATTTATAACTATCAAAATATCTTAAAAATATTCTAACTCCTTAAATTTCCGGAAAATTTCGCCATAACCTCCCCTGTATCGGGAGCATCGGGAAATTTCAAATAGCTTCCCGGTATCTTCCTCAATCAAAAGAAAAAGGAAAAAGCCATGCGACTTGCCGATAAGGCGCATAAAACCCATATATGAATTTAGACATGTACCTTTTTGTCGGGCACATAAATAAAAATCTGCATATACTCCATCCCATATCTGTTTAACACCTGTTTACCTGTTTCCAATTCAATTCAACTCAATCCATTCGTTTGAATTCAATTTAGAATCGTTTGAATTCAGTTTCGCTCAATTATTCTTTAATTAGCCTTTTTGCTTATTTCACTTCTTTGTTGAACATAACATGTTTAAACAAAATATTTAATTAGCTTATATCCAAATTGAATTTCAAATTTCCAATTCTAGCTTCCCTTTCGATTTCGAATATAAATTTTCAAATCGAGTTTACTTATTTAAGGCCCAAGATCAATTCAATATCTCATTTACTAATTCCTATTCGAATTAGTTAATTCTATTCAATTATCAAAAATCTGATTTCTGTTTCAAAAATCAAATTCATTACTTCACTTGAGTTCACATATAATTACATCTCAGAATCTGAAATTTTCTAAATAGAAATTCGAATTTTATTTGCTTAAAATCCTTTTGTAAAATTAAATAAACCGTTATGGGTTTAAAACGATTTTTGCGCTGTTTTTCTGAAAATTTGATTCTGACATATCTCAAAATCTGTACGACGAAATCCAGATTTTTCTCCTTCATTAGAAAACTATTATCAAATCGGTCTGGACGTTTCTTGTTTCGAAGAATTCCGACTTCAATTGCGTTCTGTATACTCGATTGAAGTTCGAATCACCAATTTACGAACTGCAGCGCTGCGGCGAGTTCGTTTTAATTATATTTATATATATAAACTTTTAAACTTCTTTAAAATGAATTCAACTTCATTTAACTCTATTTGAATTCCTTGATTCAAATTCCAATCTCACTTTTGAATTCTATATTTCAAATCCCAATTCCTTTTCAATTCCATATTCAAATTCAATACTTGAATTCATTTGAATTCTCTTATTCAAACTCTATATTTAAATTCCATTTGAACTTCTATATTCCAATTTCTATATTTGAATTCTATTGAAATTCAAATATTCAAAATCCTTTTTCAATTCTATATTCAAACTTCCATAGTTTAAAACCCATTTGAATTTCATATTCAAATCCCATAGATTAAATCCTATTTGAATTCAATTTGAATCTCTTATATTCAAAGTTCATTTTTCCATTTCCATTTGGATTCTAATATTCAAATTCATTTCCAACCCCATTTGAATTCTAATATTCAAACTTATTTTTAACACCATTTGAATTTCTTCACTTAAATCCATTTGAATTCCCTTGAATTCAAATTCCATTTCAAAACCATTTGGATTTCCTATTTCGAAATCCTATTTGAAATTCTATTTCCAATTCTACTTTGAAAATCCTATTTTCAAAGTTTATTTCAAATTCTATTTTGAAATACTACATTCAAATCTCTATTTGAATTTCTATATTCAATTCCCTGTTCAAATTTAATACTTGAATTTTTATTCAAATCTCTATTCAAATTTCATATTTGAATTCCAATTCAAATCTCTATTCAAATTTCATATTTCAAATTCTTCTTTGAAATTCTATATTTCAAATTCTATTCAATTCTTCTTTGAAATTCCATATTTCAAATTCAATTCAATTCTTCTTTGAAATTCTATATTTCAAAGTCTGTTTCTATTTGAACTCTTATATCCAATTTCTTTAAACAAGTCTCGACTTCACTTCCTTTTGAAATCGATATTTCTATTTTCCTTTGAAGATAGATTTCCCATTCCAATTTCACACTTGTATTTCTATTTCTGAATTATCAAATGATAATTCTTTTCACTTCATTTATAACTTCGTTATAAAAGAACTATTTATAAACTTCGTTTATAAAGGAACTACTTGTTATATTTTTCAAAAACAAGTTTTATATTTTATTCCATTGAAAATTCAAATTCTATTTAAAAATAAAATTTTCCCTTTTAAATCTCAAATATCCTTCCCCGATATTTTAAATAAATTAACACTTAGCCCAGTGATATTTAAAACAATCAAATCACCCAATTTTCAATCATTTGATTTTTAAACACATCATATATGAATATATGAAATCAAGCAAATAAACAAACAGATAATATATTTTTGAGGAATCCTGTTGGATTCCTCCAACCTGTTTTCCTGCATCCACAGATGTTAGCACATAAATAATACCCATTCTGCTTCGTGGCAGAATATCGCGGTATAGAAGGTCATCCACTAATCATAGCGTGGGGCGTATAGGGTAATCATCCGCTATGAAACTGCGGGCATCCGCTAATGAGACTGCGGGAATCCAACCAATCAATCAACCCAATATATATATATATAATAGCCTAAATAACTATATATATAAAGCAACCAGAAAACATTCACACAAGCAACAAACAATTATTTTTAATGAAATAAAAATAATTGTAAAGGTGAGTGAGATTTACTCACCTTGATTTTATTTTGCGCTTAAACCAAATTTCAATTCCCTTTTATCGATTTCCGAGTCTTCGAACTCCACACGGATGATTTCATTTGATTTCTCCTTGCCTAGGAAAAATCTGAACTTTATAAATTAACTACTGAATATCCTTACAAGGTTTAAACTAAAAATTAAATTCTAACTGAGATACTAATTTAATCCTAACCAATATAATGATTTAATTATAACCCATATATTAATTAAATCCTAACTGAAATAAATGATTTAATTCTATAAGAAAATATATTAACTAACCAAATTTTAGAATTTATTACCTTATATTATCGAATAACTCTTCTTCTCCACTGTCAAACTCAACAGACACCCCATTGATCATCACAGCTCGCAGCCTCAACCTGTATTTGCACCCGGATGGAAGCCAACAACAACCAACGTCGTCACCTGCCGTCCCACTAGCGAACCTGTTCAACCATCGGTACCCTAAACCCACTGTCACCGTACTCGACATCCACAACGGCCACAAACCATTTCCGCAACACTATTGCTAATCCCACAACCCCATCGCGACCTCGCCTTCTAACCTCGACCCAAAAGCGAACCCTACTTCTTGAACGTCGCCTCGCACCCCTCCAGCAGTCGCACCTTCATCGAGCCCGGTAGCAGCCCCACAACCTAAATCGAGTTACCCCCAAATCGCACTTCAGAAGATTTGATCGAACCCTGTATCGATGGTACGAGGGTGAAGCTCTTGCGAACATGAGAACATCGAAGTCGAAATCGATTCATTCATGGGGATTCTAATTTTCTCCCTCATCCTGACATCGCGGTTCGAGCTTTGATTTCAACGGAAGGGAAATAATGATTTTTGAGTTCATTTTCTGAGGGACGGGAAGAAAATAAAATATAGGAGTGAGGGGTTAGTCGCGATTTTATAATGGTGGACGGGAACAATACGTACACTCCATTAAACTGTTGTCTCCTTGATATCGATGGTGGGAAGCAAAAGTTTCTGCTCGAGAAGAATAGGTATGTGAAAAGAAAAAGGAGGTCGGCTGAATTACAGTGATATAGGGTGGCTATTGATATGATTTTATTTTAATTAAAAACCGAAATATCTCACAGACCCTTATTTAAAAATCATGAACCGCTATTTAGTCGGAACGACCGACGTTTTCAAGATTATACGATATTTTTAACTTAACAGAATTGGTTTAAAATGGAATACACTATTAAATTAAATTAAACCGTTTTAAAAAGGTAAATCGATTTCTGATCAAACAAATTCAGTGAGAATAGATCATTATTATCGTTTTAAGTCAATATAGAATTTATGTTAGTCGACTTAATTGTTCTGATTTAGTTTTACACTTCGAATTCAATTGTTACTAAAATATATTTGATATTAAATCATATATTGACAAATCCAATATAAAATTCATTTATATTATGAATTCAATATTTAAAACCATACTAAATATTTAAAATAAACTGTTCAAAAATCTGGGTCGTTACATTCTTCCTCCCTTAAAATAATTTCGTCCTCGAAATTGCTAAGGTAGGAAAAATACTATAAACTCACTAACTTTTCAAAACTCCTTCATGTTGAAACTCACCTCCTCATATTTCAACAAATTTAATTCCACCAAAACTTTTGGTTTTCATTCATATTGAATATCAAATATGCATATATTCATTTTATCTGAACAATCAATTCATATTCCCTTAAAATTTATTCTAATCAATTTATTCATTTCGATTCATTTAACTTGCTTAAGTTAAATTTCAAATTTCCAGAATTTTAATACCCGGGTTTTTATTTCAAATTCTTTTGAAATACCATAAATATATACATATATTTATTTTCATTTCAAATTTGAAACATTTGAATTTTCAAACTACTTGTTTTCTTTCAAACAAATTTCCATCTAAAACTTTTTCTAAGGTAGCAATTCATCACTTAGAAACTCGGAAATGAACACTGATGATGTTGCAATCATCATCAGAATAATTTCCCAGCCACTGAAGTGAGTTCCGTGCCTTATTATTTCAAAATCCATGATTTTCTTTCAAATCCTTTAAAACAAATCTATATTATTTTAATATACTTTGAAAAAATATTTTTCAACTTTCCAGGATTAAAATTCCAAATTCTGGTTTGAATTAAATTCTAATTCATCTCATTTGTATATTTAATTTCTATACAAATTCTATTTGGTTATAAATAACCATTCTAATTTTATAATCTCATTTGATTATAAAATCAACATCCAACACATCCATATAATAATTTCAGAAAATTATTCCTTTTATATCAAAATAGAAATATGGGTAAAATTATTTCATCTACCCACTTAAAAACAATATCGTGTTCAATCCTCTGTTCAAGTGTTTATAAATTCCTATCGACTTTGTGGCGTCCCACTATTCGACCAGAATTCATAAACCACTCAACAGACTAGTCAACACAATATAAAACAACTTTTTATATCAATCTACAAATACGCTCTCTCGTATATATACACTTAACTCATTCTAGGGCACTGCTGACCCTATCTCTAATGAGCACAACCCTATCAAGCCTAGGTATTCGCTTAACCTAAGCTCTGATACCAACTGAAACGACCCGCAAATCTGAGCTATCTGAGTTGACTAAATATACCTCACGTCCAACCCAAATAACACGGAAATACGAACCATTAATAGAAAGAAGTTAGAAGATGAGAAATAGAAAGAAAGAAATATTAGAATAGAAGAAAACGAAGATCACAAACTCACAGCGGAACGAATAAAATATATTATATAACATAACTTTTGAAATACAAATCAGTAACTTTATATACATACCATCATCAGAGCACAACAGTCATTTCTGGAACAGTTATAAACACCTGTTTCCATATACACACAAGGTCCACAGCGGAATATATGCTAGCCTATAGCTAACCGGTGAAGCCTCCTGCTTCCAGCTCCTTCAAATGAATCTGCGAAATCCCGACTACTCGACTGCCCGTACAAATTTGGGCACCCAAGAGTTTAGGGAAAACAAAACAAAATAGACTCTGGGTCAGTCATGGGACTGGTGTGAGTAAACTCCAACCACTTGTTTAACTTTCAAAAGCCTTTTCGAAAGAAAAGATAATAGTAAGACCAGCCCACACATAAACATGGACGGTTTTTACCTTATTATAACCCAAAACACTTTGATACAAAAATCCAGTGATATTATAACAATGTCTACATCAAGTAAATAACCAAATAGTAGAACGCTTGCATCTCACGCTCCACATATATAGTATAAAATCAAAAACCGCATGGCGCTTATTGGAGATTGGATTTCCAACATGACAAGGTATGGAACCACCTTCTGCTAGTGTATCTCTAGAGAGGAATACACTGGGTTCAACAAGAACATCTTGCAACCCGGCCCACACATGACCGACCACTCATTTCGCTTGAGTGTATCGAATGTATATCACCAACGGTTGGGATCAGCAACCGTCTCCCGACTGGGACAGCATCGAATAGAATAAGAAATTAAATGAACCTCTAGATAGATGATTATACATCCTAATGGGTGCGACCCACATAGCCATGCTGCCTGCCCGATTTTTGTCCTTTCCCGGTTGTTGAGGCCTGAGGCTACGAATACTTACCATTCATTGATAACACAATCACTTTGAATGCCACATCGTCAGATCCGTTAATCACTAGTTGAGTTTGCACAAATATTCTGGATATTATGCTAAGGGATAAATCCGTTGCAACCATATATATTCATTCAGACCAACCCATTTGATCATTGGAAATACTCTGTCAGACATTCGTCCATTTACGTTCGTTCTGGGACTGAACGAAACCGAAGGCACTATTTCTATAAATAGAAAAGCCCTTGCACTTTACTCCGTCTTCAATATATTCAGCATACTTGGTTTGCAACGCTAATGCCGATACGGAGTGGTTCTTCGGATAATAATCCAACCGGTCTCTCCATATTGACAACGATGGTCAAAAACTTCGATAGTCTGTGATTTAACTATCGAATAAAAACAAGTGTTCATCCAACATGTCAAACAAATCACTAGGCTCTTTAATTAATATTTTATTAATTAAATCTCTTCTCCATTTCCTCTATCAATATTTGTTAACCAAATATTTTCAATAATCATCTTGTTTTCTTATGCCATTTGAAAAACGTTTCCAAATATCAACTTCTTTTATTTTCTATATCTTAGAAAATATCTCTATTTGCAATTGGAAACAATTCCAATCACTTATCTCTATCCCGACTATCTTAATTATACTCAGGAAATATTTACTTGTTATATTTCCAAAATTCCATCACTTGGGTTTAAAACGAATGTTGTGTAAAACATCGTTACAACAACCCTAAATATTTTATTCAACTAACTCTTTTTCAAACACTTCTCTTCGAGACTGGATCTTGCTATTTATCCATTAAAAATGAAATCAATCAAGTTGGGGTAAAATTACCTCTCAGACCTTAACTGAAAACATCCTCAACTTCAAAACGGCAAAACCACTTACCTCGAATAACACACTATACAATCCAATTTGTTCATTTTTAAAACATGTATAAAGTTCGCTTTTCTATTTCTAATTTATAGATTTCCCTTTCTGTTTAAAATATTCGATTTTGATTTCATTTCCTTATCGAATTCTACATTTATCGATACATTGATTTATAACTATCAAAATATCTTAAAAATATTCTAACTCCTTAAATTTCCGGAAAATTTCTCCATAACCTCCCCTGTATCGGGAGCATCGGGAAATTTCAAATAGCTTCCCGGTATCTTCCTCAATCAAAAGAAAAAGGAAAAAGCCAAGCGGCTTGCCGATAAGGCGCATAAAACCCATATATGAATTTAAACATGTACCTTTTTGTCGGGCACATAAATAAAAATCTGCATATACTCCATCCCATATCTGTTTAACACCTGTTTACCTGTTTCCAATTCAATTCAACTCAATCCATTCGTTTGAATTCAATTTAGAATCGTTTGAATTCAGTTTCGCTCAATTATTCTTTAATTAGCCTTTTTGCCTATTTCACTTCTTTGTTGAACATAACATGTTTAAACAAAATATTTAATTAGCTTATATCCAAATTGAATTTCAAATTTCCAATTCTAGCTTCCCTTTCGATTTCGAATATAAATTTTCAAATCGAGTTTACTTATTTAAGGCCCAAGATCAATTCAATATCTCATTTACTAATTCCTATTCGAATTAGTTAATTCTATTCAATTATCAAAAATCTGATTTCTGTTTCAAAAATCAAATTCATTACTTCACTTGAGTTCACATATAATTACATCTCAGAATCTGAAATTTTCTAAATAGAAATTCGAATTTTATTTGCTTAAAATCCTTTTGTAAAATTAAATAAACCGTTATGGGTTTAAAACGATTTTTGCGCTGTTTTTCTGAAAATTTGATTTTGACATATCTCAAAATCTATACGACGAAATCCAGATTTTTCTCCTTCATTAGAAAACTATTATCAAATCGGTCCGGACGTTTCTTGTTTCGAAGAATTCCGACTTCAATTGCGTTCTGTATACTCGATTGAAGTTCGAATCGCCAATTTACGAACTGCAGCGCTGCGGCGAGTTCGTTTTAATTATATTTATATATATAAACTTTTAAACTTCTTTAAAATGAATTCAACTTCATTTAACTCTATTTGAATTCCTTGATTCAAATTCCAATCTCACTTTTGAATTCTATATTTCAAATCCCAATTCCTTTTCAATTCCATATTCAAATTCAATACTTGAATTCATTTGAATTCTCTTATTCAAACTCTATATTTAAATTCCATTTGAACTTCTATATTCCAATTTCTATATTTGAATTCTATTGAAATTCAAATATTCAAAATCCTTTTTCAATTCTATATTCAAACTTCCATAGTTTAAAACCCATTTGAATTTCATATTCAAATCCCATAGATTAAATCCTATTTGAATTCAATTTGAATCTCTTATATTCAAAGTTCATTTTTCCATTTCCATTTGGATTCTAATATTCAAATTCATTTCCAACCCCATTTGAATTCTAATATTCAAACTTATTTTTAACACCATTTGAATTTCTTCACTTAAATCCATTTGAATTCCCTTGAATTCAAATTCCATTTCAAAACCATTTGGATTTCCTATTTCGAAATCCTATTTGAAATTCTATTTCCAATTCTACTTTGAAAATCCTATTTTCAAAGTTTATTTCAAATTCTATTTTGAAATACTACATTCAAATCTCTATTTGAATTTCTATATTCAATTCCCTGTTCAAATTTAATACTTGAATTTTTATTCAAATCTCTATTCAAATTTCATATTTGAATTCCAATTCAAATCTCTATTCAAATTTCATATTTCAAATTCTTCTTTGAAATTCTATATTTCAAATTCTATTCAATTCTTCTTTGAAATTCCATATTTCAAATTCAATTCAATTCTTCTTTGAAATTCTATATTTCAAAGTCTGTTTCTATTTGAACTCTTATATCCAATTCTTTAAACAAGTCTCGACTTCACTTCCTTTTGAAATCGATATTTCTATTTTCCTTTGAAGATAGATTTCCCATTCCAATTTCACACTTGTATTTCTATTTCTGAATTATCAAATGATAATTCTTTTCACTTCATTTATAACTTCGTTATAAAAGAACTATTTATAAACTTCGTTTATAAAGGAACTACTTGTTATATTTTTCAAAAACAAAATTTATATTTTATTCCATTGAAAATTCAAATTCTATTTAAAAATAAAATTTTCCCTTTTAAATCTCAAATATCCTTCCCCGATATTTTAAATAAATTAACACTTAGCCTAGTGATATTTAAAACAATCAAATCACCCAATTTTCAATCATTTGATTTTTAAACACATCATATATGAATATATGAAATCAAGCAAATAAACAAACAGATAATATATTTTTGAGGAATCCTGTTGGATTCCTCCAACCTGTTTTCCTGCATCCACAGATGTTAGCACATAAATAATACCCATTCTGCTTCGTGGCAGAATATCGCGGTATAGAAGGTCATCCACTAATCATAGCGTGGGGCGTATAGGGTAATCATCCGCTATGAAACTGCGGGCATCCGCTAATGAGACTGCGGGAATCCAACCAATCAATCAACCCAATATATATATATATATAATAGCCTAAATAACTATATATATAAAGCAACCAGAAAACATTCACACAAGCAACAAACAATTATTTTTAATGAAATAAAAATAATTGTAAAGGTGAGTGAGATTTACTCACCTTGATTTTATTTTGCGCTTAAACCAAATTTCAATTCCCTTTTATCGATTTCCGAGTCTTCGAACTCCACACGGATGATTTCATTTGATTTCTCCTTGCCTAGGAAAAATCCGAACTTTATAAATTAACTACTGAATATCCTTACAAGGTTTAAACTAAAAATTAAATTCTAACTGAGATACTAATTTAATCCTAACCAATATAATGATTTAATTATAACCCATATATTAATTAAATCCTAACTGAAATAAATGATTTAATTCTATAAGAAAATATATTAACTAACCAAATTTTAGAACTTATTACCTTATATTATCGAATAACTCTTCTTCTCCACTGTCAAACTCAACAGACACCCCATTGATCATCACAGCTCGCAGCCTCAACCTGTATTCGCACCCGGATGGAAGCCAACAACAGCCAACGTCGTCACCTGCCGTCCCACTAGCGAACCTGTTCAACCATCGGTACCCTAAACCCACTGTCACCGTACTCGACATCCACAACGGCCACAAACCATTTCCGCAACACTATTGCTAATCCCACAAACCCATCGCGACCTCGCCTTCTAAACTCGACCCAAAAGCGAACCCTACTTCTTGAACGTCGCCTCGCACCCCTCCAGCAGTCGCACCTTCATCGAGCCCGGTAGCAGCCCCACAACCTAAATCGAGTTACCCCCAAATCGCACTTCAGAAGATTTGATCGAACCCTGTATCGATGGTACGAGGGTGAAGCTCTTGCGAACATGAGAACATCGAAGTCGAAATCGATTCATTCATGGGGATTCTAATTTTCTCCCTCATCCTGACATCGCGGTTCGAGCTTTGATTTCAACGGAAGGGAAATAATGATTTTTGAGTTCATTTTCTGAGGGACGGGAAGAAAATAAAATATAGGAGTGAGGGGTTAGTCGCGATTTTATAATGGTGGACGGGAACAATACGTACACTCCATTAAACTGTTGTCTCCTTGATATCGATGGTGGGAAGCAAAAGTTTCTGCTCGAGAAGAATAGGTATGTGTAAAGAAAAAGGAGGTCGGCTGAATTACAGTGATATAGGGTGGCTATTGATTTGATTTTATTTTAATTAAAAACCGAAATATCTCACAGACCCTTATTTAAAAATCATGAACCGCTATTTAGTCGGAACGACCGACGTTTTCAAGATTATACGATATTTTTAACTTAACAGAATTGGTTTAAAATGGAATACACTATTAAATTAAATTAAACCGTTTTAAAAAGGTAAATCGATTTCTGATCAAACAAATTCAGTGAGAATAGATCATTATTATCGTTTTAAGTCAATATAGAATTTATGTTAGTCGACTTAATTGTTCTGATTTAGTTTTACACTTCGAATTCAATTGTTACTAAAATATATTTGATATTAAATCATATATTGACAAATCCAATATAAAATTCATTTATATTATGAATTCAATATTTAAAACCATACTAAATATTTAAAATAAACTGTTCAAAAATCTGGGTCGTTACATGACATTGGCTCTTTAACCCAGCTAAAGACAAGATTAATTTCTTAAAGTCGAATAATCATAAACTAATGATTTTTGATATTAAAACCAAATTGGAGTTTTAATGAATATCTAAAAAGAAGATTAAAGGATAAATTTAAAGAATTTATCTCTGATAAAATTAATGGGAACCTTTCCCTAATAATGTGAATATTTATTTAAAAAAATATTCTGAATTGGAATGAGGCGCATGATGTGCTTTTAGAGCATTTTATTATTGATTATAAAATATGCGAGTTATTCCGAAAGACCGGGTTTAACCCATTCTGGATAATTACTTCGACAATTAAAAGTCGAAGATGAAGACAGTGGTTGAAGACCAGAGATCTTCACATCGTTTAGGTGATTACTGATGTCTTGATTGGGAGGCATCCCATGACAAGGTAATAAGTGGTGATTGTCCAGACGTACTTGGAGATCGATGGATAAGCGAAAATCTCTCTCCTGTATTGGACATATGGGACAAGGAATAAGGTGTCTCCGGTTTCGTTCAGACCCAGAACGAACTTGTAAATATATGGTATGTCTGACGTTGTATTCCTTTATGCTGTATCCGTTGATCTCTGTTAAATATATATCTGTTTGGTGGCGGAGAATTTATTCTCTTACATAACACCCTTCTCTATGATGTACGAGCATAGATGTTATATATTGGCAGAAATCAATGGTATGGTATGGACTGGCAATGTGGCATGCTAAGATGAAAATGATCAAGACTTTTATTGAAAAGCAGAGCCTTGTGGTTGATGATCAAAGCACAACTTTATTTAGCATAGCTTTGTGTAGAGATACTTCGCGAGCCTTACACCCCGATATGAACCAGAAACGGGAGAGGGACCCCAACGAGGACATGCGTTTCTTTCTAGCTTGGAGTGGTGTCAGCGTTTACAAGCCCTGGCATTTTTACTTATGTGGATGATGGATTGCGAGGCGCCTCGGTATTTGAGTCCTTAATGGCTCTATTTTATGCCCCATAGGGCAGGGAAATGTATTGTTCAGGCATAACTAATCCACTAACATATTTCTGGACTGGCCCTAGCGCTCCTAGGGGCAGTTGCGGTTGTATCCTGAGACATGGTAGGCTAGATTGTCTCGAATTCGGTAAGGACAATCTCTTGCCTTGGTTCATGATGGAAATCCAACTTCCAATATGACACCGTACAATTTTGATTGTAAAACTAGTATGGTGACATAGTATATGGTAGCTATGTCGTCTATGATTGATACATTATGATAGGAATGTTTTTTTTTGAAAACATATATACACTAATAATAATATCAAATCCGTTTTATCGTATCAAGCATTTTTGACCACTATAAGGTAAAACTCTATCCTCCGGTTTGCGTTGCATTATGTGATGGGACTTGAGTCTTATAATGGTTTCATTTTTCTAAAAAGAATTGCGTTGTTTTCAACGATTTACTTTATTTATGCACTGACAATTCAACGGAATAAACCTGTTCTGTGTTAGCGGCGTGGTCCTGTGATTAGCCTTATTATTAAATAGGTTAAGTAAGATTTCTCATACCAGTCCCATGACTGACTCGAATTTTGTTTCATTTTGCAAACTTGGGTGCCCTCTTCTTTTCCACACGGGCAATCGAGTGGCTTGTTTTGCAGATATTTATCTTTCGAGCAGGATTCTAGATTGAAGCTTAAACCTGTGTCCAGAGCATTGATAGTCTTCCACTGTTGTATTATTATTTATTCGATGTACTCCGATATCCTGTACTCTGATGTAACACTATTATGATGTTTATAAAAGTCTTCTGTTATTTGTTCTGATGTGTTGTATGCCTAAAGTTAGTGTATCCGGCAATTTCCAACAAGGGAGATTTTCGAGTTATTACAAATAGAAGCCTTGATCATTTGCATATTAGCATGCCACAATGGCAATCCGCGCCATGCATCTGATGTTCATCAATCACACAGAATGAAGTCCAATGTCAGACACACATCCATACAATCCGTTCTGGGTCTAAACGAAACCGGAGGCACCTTATTCCTCGTCCTATATGTCCAATACAGGATAGAGTTCTTCGCATATCTGGTCGATCTCCAAGTACACCTGAATGATCACCGCTTATTACCTTGTCTTGGGTGTACAACCCAATCAAGGCATCAATAATCATCCAAACGATGTGAGGACCTCCGGTCTTCAACCACCGTCTTCATCCTCGACTCATCGTCGATTCAGTTATTCAGAATGGGATAAACCCGGTCTTTCTGAATAACTCACGTATATAATAAATAAGTGCTATAAAAACACAACATACGCCTCATTCCAATTCTGAATATTCTTTTATTATATATTCGTATCCTTGGGGAAAGGTTCCCATTAATTTTATCAAAGATAAATTCTTCAAAATTTATTCTTTAATCTTCCTTTGGATATCAATTCAAACCAAATTATGGTTTATCCAAACTAGTCGGGATTATCGATCCTTACCGAAGTAATCATTTGTTTAATTTCCCAATCCCAACCAATTCATCCCATGAAGTAAAACTGGTAATACTTCATATCTAACACCACGGTGTTATCAGGAAATTCAATTACCATTTCACGTTCAAATAAAATTAAAGATTTAACTATCGCCTGGAGTAAAACTGGTGTACTCCATTCTCGATCATTTCTCGAATTTGATAATTTTAGTTATCAAATTCACATTTCAATCTATTTAAAGATTCATTAAAACTCTAATTCAGTTTTAATTTCCAAAAATCATTACTAAATGATTATTTAAAGTTAAGAAATAAATCTTATCTTTAACTGGGTTAAAGAACTAATGTCATTTAAAACACAGCTTACAGTAAACTCAAAATCACATTCCATTAACAATGGAATCTTCATGGAAAACAAATCAATATATATATATATATATATATATATATATATGTAATCAATATAAACTTCTGTATCCAACCGATAATATAAATAGAATAATGGCAAAGCCTCTTAAATTCCATATATAGTAACAGTCTACCTCCACAGAAGTTCACTTCGATTATTACTGAATCGAATCCCATTCCAATTTATTTTATTAAACTGGAAAGCTTTTCTTCGGAAATTTCCCTTAAATCTTAATTAGAAGATTTATAAATTCCAAATCATATTTCACTGTGAATCGGGCTAAAGAACGAATGTCGTTAAAACACAGTTCACAATAAACCCAATTCACATTCCATTTCAAATCCAGTTAAATGTAAATTAATTAGTAATCCTTCTCTACATCTTAATTAAAAGATTTCACACGGGGTTTAAGAACAATGTTACTGAAGACCCCATCTCATTAGTCTCTAACCGTAAATTAGTAAGAGAACAACTTCCTAAGTATTAATCCCGAAGGCCGAAACCAACATCAGATCAACACCCGGGAAACCATTCAACTTAGCTAATCTCCAGTTAGTTTCTAATTTTCTTAACTTCATTGGGTTTAAGAACAGTATTATTAAAGATACCATTCATGACAAACTCAAAATCTCATTCCATTGTTAATCGGGTCAAAGAACAAGTGTTATTTCCATGAGAAACCAAAAATCCAATTCAATATTAAATACAAGGCTCTGAACAGAAATTATATCGGCTTATATTCAATATCAAATTCTGAAATCAACAAATATCGTATTAGGAATAACGATATATATATATATATTCCAAATTCCTCCACAATATCCGTATAATCACTGAATCTAATATCGAAATATTCCAAAGATAATTTCGATTCAAATCCATTCCAATTCATATATTGGAAATTCTGGCTATATTTAAAACCATTTCAAATACAATTTATTTATTTAAAAAAATTGGATTAGAATTCTAGTTCATAACTAGTTCATTTCGATAAAAATATGTTTTTATCATTTCAAATACGGAATTTTTCATCCCAATTCTTTCCAAATCATTTATTATGATTTTACACAAATTATTGCTATTTTTAATAATTTTATTAATGCCCGTACAGTCGATTTCCATAAACGGCCATCGAACTGCACTTACAACGACCTTTTCCTAGTTTAATTTGGACATAATACCGAATCCAACCGTTAGATTTCTAATTTCTTGTATTCGTTAGAAAGCTCTTTTCGATACGAAACCAACGGTTCAGGTTTTAGGCGAATCCGACGGTCAGATCTCCCGTAATATCCATTCGAAGTCAATGGTCAAAATTCGCGAACTGCCACGGCGCGGCGCGTTCTATTCAAGCCATTATATTATACATATAATATATATAATATATATTTCATCGATTTCCATTTAAAACGTATTTTATAAATTATTTTAAATTCGTTTTCAAAACAATTTCAACTTCATATTCAATTTTAAATCAAAATTGAATATTCCATATCATTAATATATAAATGATAATATTTTCAAAACATTAGATTTTGAAATCGTTTCCTTTTCGACATTCATTATAAAAATGAATAAAATTGATATAAGTATCGTTCATGTCCAAATGGCGTTAATCTAATCAACATGGCTTTGTATATTTAAATATATTCGTGTTCATCCCAAATCGGACATCAAAATCAGATTTTGACCTTTTACTGAATTTTATTTTAAAATATTCATTATTTTTAAAATATTCATTATTTTAAAATATTCATTCTTTTTGAACTGGAATCAGACACAGTCAATTACCATATAATGTTATTTATATGGATTTCGTACAACACATGTATATAACGACCGTAATCAACAATCTTCCATCATCCAAAGTGCATCACACTGTATAAGCATTAAATATAAATATTTAACGCTTACAATAGTCTATCAACCAATCAATTGACATACAACTAAACAGTTGGGATTAGTGTACGTCAAATATCATCCCAACACCCGTGTGGGGTTTCAATCCACAAACACAGATTTTATTTGTGCAGATGGCGACCTGTAAAATTTATCGTCCCAATCCATAACAGTCAAATGGGTGTACATAAACAAATCGTCTGATTTGTAAATGAATATTTATTTTACACGTTAAAAATTGTATTTTTAATGATAAATTATTTTATTCAACACATGAATATTTTATTTAATTCAATACATGAATAATTTTATTTTCCATTCCCCACCACAAACCAAATTCACACAAGCAAATCAATCCAAACACACAACCAGACAAGTCATCCATGGTCTGTGGACGACGGGGAGCAGTTCATATATGCAGTTATAAAATAAATAACTGTATCAGTGAGGAGTTCTCACCTTAGGGTTCACTCCACCATTCCTTGTTGGGTAGTTTGGATTTCGCTTTGTTTCCAGTCAGTTTCATCGCCATCTATTTCACACAGTTGATATTAAAAATCGCATTTTTATTCTTATACTCTTCGTATAAAAATCGTATTTTTTTTTCAAATCTAAACATATAAAAATCGTATTTTTATACTATGTTCTTTCATTTAAAAATTATATTTTTAAATCAATGTGAATTCATATCCGAATTCACATTTTTCTAACTTACATTTTATATAAAAATCATATCTTTCCTTATTTCAAAATCTCACTTTTTCTAATTTAAAAATCTAATATTTTAGTTTTTTAAAAAAATCTAATCTTTTCTAATTTAAAAATCTAATCTTTTAGTGTTTAAAAATCTTATCTTTTCTAATTTAAAAATCTAATCTTTTCTAATTTAAAAATCTCATCTTTATATTTTTAACCAAAGCTATATATAGAATAAAATCACATTTTTATTTATACTATATATATAACTTCATTGTTATCCAATGTTATTTATATTTTTAAAACTTCTATTTCATATAAAAATCATATTTTATATAACTATGTGTTTCATAATAAAAATTGCATTTTAATTAAGCTATTTCATTTTAAAAAAAATTACATTTCTAAACCTATACTATAATATATAAAAATTATTTCTTTATTACAATGTTATCTATTTAAGAAATTTTTTATTTTTATACAATGGTATTATATATATTTTAAAAAAACAGAAATTTAACAATGTTATTTAATTTAAAATCAGAAATTTAGCAATTACTAAATTAGACAAATTCTAAAAAGGAAAACTCACTTTTCATCTTTCTGGCCGAGTTCGAACGTTGCCTCCAACCTAGGGTTGGGTTTTGCGTCAGAATAGTGCAGCTAGGGGATGATCGGTCTATGCCACGTGGAAGAGCTCTGAAAACTGCACTCGTACCTCTCCCTCCGGTTGACTTCTATGGCGGCAAGACGGCACAGGCTGATGGCGAACGACACGGCTACGAGGGCGAATCCCGAGAGAAGTACGCAACCATTCTTCACCAAATTCGATCAGTGTGTGCATCTCTCCTAGCACTTTAATTTTGTCTTTGGAAGATCTCAATTTCATTGCGTAGAATTTTCGAAAAATATATTAGAAGATTCGAACAAAAACCGCCGTTCTTTTCAGCTGCGGAGGCACGAGTTTTGGTTTGACCACGGGTTGACCATTCCTACGGTTTGGCCCCTTCTATAGAAATTAATTTATATTTTTAAATTTCCAAAAAAAAAAGAGTGTTTTTGCATACAAACTCCAATTAAACCCAACGACTGTCGTCCCTAGCATATTACCCCTATTCCGAACAAAATGAGATATGTTTCGCAAGCCAATTCGGTTGTTACGATCATTTTTCATTAAATTTAAAATATAAATCAATATAATTTAAATTCAAACGCATATTTTAATTTCCCGGGTCCGCATACCGACTCCAAAAATTCCAGAAAAAATTAATTATAGCTATGTTTTAATGATACGGTCCTAACAAAACTAATTTCATCGAATTTGAAGACCGTTTGAAAAATGGCAATTTTCTGGTCGATCCAAATTGACTAAAACTAACAAAACACGTTTTCTTTTGCCATGCTCACATATTGATTCCAAAAATTATGAAAATTGGAATCTAGCAATAATTTGACATTCCGGATCGAACAAAAGCGGTCTCGTCGAAAAAGAAGGTCGTTTGCAAAATCGCCATTTTTAAGGGCTATATTTCCATAGCGACTATTCTGAATTTTCAATTGGGCATAACTTTTTATTCCCGCTATGAAATTTTGATTTTTCAGATTCCTTGGAAAGATATTTTCAAATAGATTCTAATATTTCTAGTGTCACTAAAATCCGGTTTATTTTGAATCCTATACATTCATTTGAAATTTGAAATCGAATTTTCAAACTACCGCGCCATTTCCAATTCCTTTTATAATTAAAATAAATATTTATATTCTAACTTTGATTCAAATAAATATATACGTTCTAATTCTATTCAAAATAAATTTCTAGTCGTTATTATTTGAAATAATTCATTTTAAATATTCAAAATTCATTAAAATTGCCAAAATAAAAATTTTAAATTGGTTTTGATTTTCCGGGTTGTTACAAAAATATTTTCTAATTCAAACTCTGCTTTTTATTTAATTTCTTTAAATTTATGGGAAGGCCAATGTTAATTCGTCTTTTTGTAAAACTGTTATGCTTTGGATTCGGATACATGGATAACACAACCATCTAGGCGGATAGCCCGAAAAGACAGTTGGATAGCTATGGATGAAACCATAAGGCTATAAATAGCTGGATTTACTTGGATGGAATGTTGGAGCTAGATAAACATGGAAATATGTGGATTCAGGTCTAATGTACCTTGCTACTTGTCCCTTAGGGTAACACTGTATTCAACAAGCTTTCCTTCTTTGATCAACTTTTCAATAATGGCTCTCAGATAACGACATTCATTCGTCATGCGGTTGTACATCTCAAGGAATATAGAAAACTTCCCTGTTTGTTTTTAGTTCATCGTGAACTCTCATGGCGCAGGCTTTCGACACTGCATGGTATTACGAGTGTCCAAATAATAGCTTTCCAAAGTGTCATTCATCGAAGTATAATTATCATAAATGGGATTTTGTGACGTTTCTTTGATTCATGTTTCTGAGCGCTGCCACCTTCTCCGTTTTCGCCTCTTCTTTGGTTGTTGTTCCGCTTGTTTTGGTTATGAACATTCACCCGCACTGTACCAGAGCTCTCTACAAACTGACTGTTATGTTGCTCTGTATCTCTTTGTTGTTGGAACCTTTGGTGTCCCTCTTCTTGGTTCTGTTTGCTTCCTCCTTCCTCAAAATCTAAGCTACTTTATTGTAAAATTGATCCAAAGTTGATGGGTGTTTCCTAGCCAAATATTCTTCGAACTCCGAATCGGGGTCAACACCCTTAGTCATTGCCATTAGATAACTTTGGCACTAGGGCTGATAACCTCGGCGATTGTTACGTTTAATCTCTTCTAAAAATATTTGAGTATTTCCCTGGAACCTGATGTATACAAGACAATTTCATAACATGTGGGCAAGCCGTGTGAATGGGGAATTGATTTAAAAACCTTTTTTCCTTGTTATTTAAACAAGGAAATTGACTTTGGCGGTAGCTTCGTAAACGAAATGGTCACCACGCCTTCCAAATAAATTGGGAATGGCTTGCACTTAACTACGTCAGAAGCTTAAACCCAATCCATAAACCATCGGTACTTGGTTAAGTGATGAACATGATCTATCTCTCTTGCGTAGTGAGGCATAACTGGTAAGTTGAACCTGGATGGTTCTATGTCTAGTGTACTGCATATGAATGGCGCTTGAGTCCTCTCAACTCCTATATCTTGGTTAGAGTGGCATTGGTTGTCTTTCATGATCTGTCCGACCAAGCCGTCAGATTTAGAGCTTAAATTATTGACTACTATTTTGCGTCCATTAGATGTTTCTACCTCCCAAACCCCTCTGTTATGGCAATATCACTTGAGATTCATATGGAACAACGTTTCCTCGACCCTTAATGCCTTGCTTAGTAATAGGTCGAGAGAGGGTTATGTGGTATCTCGATCGAGGGAAGAAGCTCCAGAGTTTGAACAAAAGTGCATGACCAAAGTCAGTCAGCTTATCGTGGATTGAACTAGGCTAACCAATCTAGATCGTTCTGACCTGTACACCTTGGCTCGACTCCAATCTGAATGCTTGTTGCTACATTTCCAGCTTCATTATTATCCAATATGCAGCGTTGTCCTTCATCGATCCTTTCTAACTACGAAGATCCTTCTAAGCTATAGTATTATGCACTAAGAGATCTCCTCCTTAATTTAACCCATTCAGCAACCATCTTGTTCACCTGAGTCCTCATCTCAATATTTTCCCTAATTTATCGATTCAGAGTTTCGTGACTCTTCTCCAACTTCCTCCTTAAAGTCAAGCCTTTATGTGTGACAAGGTTAGCTGATGGCGGAGGAGCAGTTGCGATAGTGGCCACCATGGTATATGGGTTCCCCTACTCTCACTTGTCTTGTTATATAGCTTGGTAGTAGCCCTTGAACTTGGTGCTCCTTTCTTTGCAGCCATTACTTCGCTCCTTTTCAACACCATCCAAGAAGAGAGAAACAAATTGCAAACGAATATTTGGATCACCCAATAGATTCAAGAATCCACTAACTGATAAAATCTTCCTAAGATTGAGAATAGTTCCTCCTCAGTGAAAGCACAAAAAATGTTGACACTAAAAATTATATCAATACCTCAGAATAATTATTAGTAGAGTTTAAACGAAGAAAAAAATAAAATTAAAACAATTTAAAACAAAAACATGATCGTTTATAGTGGTTCGACAATGGAAATCCTATGTCTGCTTCTCTTTTTAACACTTTATTGCTTGATTTGATGGATTACAGAATTTTAAGTCATAATAAACTGTGAGTATAATAACAATAATGATGGAAATCACAAGAGTCAAAAGGATCTTAAACTCTCCAATGTAGCTTCTACTTATAGTTAAGGGCTTAGATCAGTTAGAAAATCAATGGAGAAGTTGGAAATAGTGGAAAAACCAATTCCGGTGAACTTATGATCGGACACCCATCTTTAGGTTCTAGGGTACCGATCCAAAGGAATCCATATCGGTAAAATCCGGATTCACCAGTCCTAGGTGACCTGAACCAAAATAGTTTCTCCTTGCTTGAATGTCTATTTGATTCCGTGCAGTTAAAGCGCTTGGCGTTCTATAGCGGTGGAGGTGCAAAAAGGTGTAGCATAGATATAACGGAGGCGCAAAAAGGTTCATTAGATGAAAATCAAATATTTGAAAATTAATCAGTCATCATACTCACATTATATGTACAAGAAACGAATACTAATTAATCTTATACAACAAAATTAAGGAATATCATAGTTATGCATGCTAAATTTGATGAGTGTAATTGATTGTTATCATATATTAGACACTTATGCATTAAATTTAGCCCTTTATGCTAAATTTACTAATTTTTTTAAAAAGAGAAATAGTCAAATCAAATTCTATTTATTAGTATTGCTAAAGCTGATGATAAAAAGCCTTGATTTAGCTGATGCAGCGGAAAATAGTGTTGCTAAAAGTGGATATATTATTCATCAGTGCTAAATTGAATTAGCATAGCGGTTGAAGAGCGCTATGGGATATATTAGGGATATTGAGGGGCTTTAGCGGGGTTTTAACTGCATAGATCTGATCCAAATTCGTTTAATCCATGCCGACCCGAAGTCTCCATGTGTAGTCGATTTAGGGTGCATGGAGCCCAAATGTGTTAGCCGATCTGAGTTTTGGCACTTTCGTGTTTGATCTTTAGCCTTTCGCTACACCATTCCTTTGAGTTTAATTTACTAATTGTCAGGTGGTCTGAAATAGTCGTGTCTAATAGCTGGGTAATAATGCATAACCATTGTAAACTCTTTGGTCTCTATTTACTGCATTTACATCGCTATTACTTTTTTTCATTTGTTTTTTTTAATTTGGTTTACATCAAAACTCTTTGGGTCTTATGCCAACTTTTGGTGCATCTTCTAAACCTTTGTGATTAGGCCTCTTTGTGATAGCTCCTTCACTGTGCTCATTTGCCAAAACATCACTATCTTTAAAAAAATCTTCTTTATTATCAACTTTTAGTACAACATCTTTCTTTCTCTTCTTCTTTAGTTCCTCGGTTCATTTGCACCACAATGAAGCAGTAATAGTTTGTCTAACTTTTCCTGTAAACAATATAATGAACAGTACAAAAACAATGCTTAATTTTATGTAATTATAAAAATATCATAGATGTAGCATAAGTACATTTGCTTATATAAATGCAAACTTATCAAATCGACCGTTAGGGAGGTTTGCTTATTGTTACTTAGCCAAAATCAATTTCTCTAAAGCTAAATTTGAAGCAGGCTGTCGCTTCCGTTGTCTTCTCCTCCCAAAGCAAAAGATTCCCGTGTTTTCCCCTAATCTACCATTCAAATTTTGGAACTTTCCCTTTAAGTTCTATTTTTGTCATACCGAATTAGTCTCCCCTTAAACTCCAAAATTAATGCATCCAGAACCTAAATATATATCGCTTACTTGCAAATCGTTGTCGCCTTATACCTCATCCCACTGCCAGATGCATGGATTCACCTCCAAATACCTGAAGCTACAGTAGCCTTAGCACCTCAAATTTAATTCAAGTATCATACACTATAATTTTTAAGCTTAATTTGTTTGACTGTTGATTGAAAAATACCAGAAATAATAGCTAACTTTGGTAATTTGGTTTATGATTTGGTCTAATTGCGAGATCCTCGTTCCATTTTTCCTGAACCATTTCCAGGTTTTGAATGAAGGAGAAGCGAACTCTACAGTCACAGAGTATTTGAGGCATACACCGAAGGATGGAGAAGTATGTAAACTTGCAGCGAAAATAAAGTTGATTTGGTTCTTGTCATGGCAAGGAAAATGGATCCTGATGCTTGGTTAAAGGTAATATTGCAATTGTTGTTTCACAGTATTTGTATAAAAATATACAATTGCATTTTATAAGTGTATAAATTAATGTAAATATATGTATATAAAAAAATTGAATATATAAATTGATTTATACTAGTCAAGGTATTTCAGGTTTAACTTGGGCTTTTAAACCGAATTCCATTCATTTGGAAAGCTTTTAAGCATAAAATTTGAAATCGGTCATCTGCAAAATATGATTCAATCAACAAGTTTCGAATACAGGACTTGTCATGTTTTTTATTGATGATTTAATTCATCATTTTATTTTGGAGACCCAAAAAAGGAGGCGGGAAAAAACCAAACTCTATGGACCTTCTATAGGGTCACCTAGCTAAATTATCACCATAATTTAAGTTTAGTTATACATTTGTAATGTTTTGTGATATCCTTAGTGCAAGCAACCTATATTACACCGTCGATTGCAATGTAAACTTTTTGCTAGTACTTGCATCATATATTTAAACCAATATGTGTTATGTAGTTAGAGTTTTAAACAACATGAATTTTTTTATGCTTACTTCTCTTCGAAGAACAATTATTTACCAACATGCACTTGTCCCTTTAATGCACAAGGCTTTTGATATAATCTCTCTCAAAAGGTGACCATATTGATTATTCCATATTTTTAAGGCTTTTTAACTAGACAATGCTAGTATAAATTTTGTTTTAACTGATCGATGGCTTTGCTTTTTTTTTTGGGTTGAAATATGTGATTCTGTCCTTTGCCATAACACTAAAAAAACAGCTTATATTGCCCCAAAAAAAGAGTTCAGCAGTAATAGCAACACTAGAAAAATAAATAAATCTCCTTTATGTTATCCTTGACATGACTCTTATTTTTTTCGTTGTCCCAGTTCAGAGCTTACCATATGTTCCATGATTTGAATCAGGTTATAAGTCCTTTTTTTAAAGCTTCGTTAGCCTTGGATGCAATCTTTTTACAACAACAAATGGTTTCTTTCAATTTGGCACAAAAAGACAAGTGTATGCTACGTGAACTTCCTAATAACTTTATCTTTAGTCAAAGCTAGATTGTTATTATAGGATATTATTCCTGTTTCCTTACGCATGGATTTTGATTGATTTTTAAAATGGAAAGAGGTTATTATGCTGAAATACAAAATTTCGCAAAATATAGATGACATTTATTTAACAACTCGTTGAGAATTACAAGCGATTAGTTTCAGAGAAGAAACTAATTAATGATGATGCACGTTGCAAGCCAAACAGATAAAACATGAAATCTGCAATGGCCCCATTACCCATCTGAACTGATTACAGAAATAGTGGGTGTTGCATATTTTTATATATCCTGCTCAAAATATATAATACAATGTCTTACTTCTCCGACTTTTTTAACTATACATGAAAACAACTTTAAGCCAAACTTTAGAATCAATACAGAAAATATTACTGTTGGGGTTTTGTGCACAGTGGAAGTTTAACAAAACACCTGAAAAACATGATTTTTTCTTCCAATCACTTGAAGATGAATTTGATTGAAAATACAACATAATAGATTGGAAATAATAGCAATACACAAATATTCCACCCAACGACCATCTGTATTGATTCACCGAAAAAAAATTTTATACTCAATGGATCAAAACAAAAAATAAATAAAATACAACTGAATAATTAACATTATTGGGAAAAGGAAAGAATATCTAGATGACTACAAATATTATTGGAGAAGTAGAGCGATGAAGAACGACGGCAAACCTATGACTCACATGGTTCCTTGATTGTTTGATCTAATTAAGAAGGCTGCATATATATATATATATATATATATATATATATATATATATATGAGAATAGAAGACGTAGGCAAATATTCAAATTGTCCCTTCAAAATATCTCCAGAATATAATCTATAATTTCTTACCTTCTATGATAACATCAATCAATCAAATCATTAATCAATCAACCAATCAATCAATCAGCCTCAGGACCATCAGCAGTGAATACATTAACCTCTCCACCACTACACCAAAGCAGCCATTTCGTAACACTTATCTTTCTCATTTACCAACACTTATTTGCGTTGCAGACTAATAACAATAATAAGCGTTGTTATGCAGAAATGTGTTACCATAAATATATATATATATATAATCATTATTTTTACCAATGCTTATTTATGTTAAGGGATGTGTTTAAATTGAAAGTTGCTGAATATCCCTGGGCAAAAAGGTAAATTAGTAATGCTTACCCTTAATTTTCTATCTCCAACGCTTGTTCACGCATTTTCCCTTCATCGGCCGCTAAAACAAGAGACTCAAGCACCTCTAAAAATTCAAAATCGCGATCCGTTTCGAGATCAAAATCGTAACCTTGTTCCAGCGAATCAAAATTTTTAATCTTATGATTCGAAATCGGGCCTCTCCTTGGCTAATCGGTCTCTCAATTGGATGATTTGATTACTGCTACGACTTCAAGAGATCCGATTTCAACTTCAGATGATTTCCTCTTTAGGTGAATCCTACTTAATCTGTGTTATTATGGTAGCTTATAGTTAAGAACTAATTCAATTCGTTATCTGCTTCATTATTATAAGTGGTTGCTGATCCTTTTTCTCTTTATTGTGGTAGCTTGTAGTTAATAACTAATATGGTTTTTTATCTGCTTTATTATTAAAGTGATTGCTAATAATCAGAACTAATTTTTAATATTTTTTCTAGCAGACTTTGTTATATAAAGTGTAACGTCCCAGATTTTGGGTCACCTAATTTTAAATATTTAAATTATTTTAAATGTTAAATTGGAAATATAAATGAATTTTAAATATGGAACTTATCGATTTAATAATCAATATACAGATTTATTTCGAAGATATTAAATTATCGCAATACAAAACGATAACAATTGAATTCAGAGTAAAATACTGAATATAAACAATTTAGTCGATTAATATAAATTCTATATTAAATTAGAACGATAATAATAATTTATCATCGATAAATTTAATTATTTGAAATCGACTTATATTTTAAATTGAACTTAATTTGAATCATTAATTTAAATATTTATCTTTCTACATAGTCAAATTAAATTTCAGAATCTATTCAGTTGGGTCTAGAATAGCGAATAACGTTAGAAACGTTGGTTGTTGCGATTAAATAGAAGTTTGGAACCGCGATATAAATTATAATTAAAAAGGGTAATAACAAGATCAAATCAAAATTTATTAACATCCTATCAGCCGACCTATATAATTAAACACGTAGACCTATTTTTATCGAGCTAAATATTTTGCCTCCTTCCTTCCTAACAAAGGAAAAGCAAAAATTTAATGGCCATCGTTGTGATGAGAAGGGATTTCGCTCGGTCCGAACCAGTCGCTAAACCGACCCAGACCGTTCGAAACGCCCTATCGTTTGAGAGCAGGACAAAACAGAACGCATACGAAAGAACATTTCATTGCTTATTACTACAATGCATCAGATTACAAGAATATACAGAGTACAAATGAATATTACACAGAAATATCAGAGATTTAAATACATTTAAATACATCGCAGCGGAAAATAATACAATACACAACTAGAAGGAGATATACGGATACAAAGCTTTCCGGATATCGTTCCAGCTGTAAACCAGGATCCTGTGAATATAAATCTACAAAACCAAAACTACTAGCTGCCCGTGTCGAAAATAGGGGCACCCAGAGTTTAGGTTAAAACAATAAACTCCAGGTCAGTCATGTGACTGGTGTGAGAACTAAAACAGTTATTAATCTTTATTTTAAATCATTAGGTAAATCAAGGGACCACGCCGTATAACACGGAACGGGTTTCCTCCCAAGAATACCAGTGCATGAAACAAACAGCGCAATGCTAAATAAAGAAAAATGAAGCTGTTATAAGACCCAGGTCCTATCACACAATGCAACGCAAGCCGGGGGATAGGGTTTTCCCTTATAACAGCCAAAGAATGCTTGATACGTTTAAAACAAATCATTTGATACTATAATAAGTGCATAGTGTATAAAACAACTTCAAATCATAAGTATCAATCATAGGCGGCATGGGTACCATATATCATGTCGCCATATATAGGTTTACAAATAAAACCGCAAATGGCACGTATTTGGAAATTGGATTTCCATCTATGAACCGAGGCAAAAGATAGTCCTCAACCGATTCGAGACGCTCTAGCCCGTGTCTCAGGCAAGCGCGCAGGCAAGCCTTGGAGCGATAGGGCCGGTCCACACGGAGTGGATTATTATGCCTGAACAATACGTCTCCCCACCCTATGGGGTGTAAGTCTGGTCCGTCAGCCGACCAGAATGCATTCGGCCGAAACCGATATAACCGAGGCGCCTCGCAACCGCAACAACCACATAAGTCAAACTCGTCAGGGCGTGTAAAACCACTGACGCGACTTCTAGCTAGAAAGAAACGCAAGTCCTCCCTGAGGTCCGTCTCCCGTTTTTGGTTCATACCGGGTGTGAAACACGCGAGGTAAACGTTACACAAAGCTACGCCACAAAGGCCGTGCTTTGATCATCACTACAAGACTTTGCTTTTCAACAGAAGCCTTGATCATTTGCATCTTAGCATGCCACACAGGCAAACCATCCTATGCAACCGATATCAGTCACACAGAATGAAATCCTATGTCAGACACACAGTCCATTTACAAGTCCGTTCTGGGTCTGAACGAAACCGGAGGAACCTAGTACCCCGCATACCCATCGATCTCCAAGTACGTCTGGACGATCACTAACTGTTTCCATCTTCTTGGGTGTACAGCCCAATCAAGATCATCAGTAATTACCCAAACGACGTGAAGACCTCCGGTCTTCGACCATCGTCTTCATCTTCGACTTATCGTCGTATCAGTTATTCAGAATGGGATAAACCCGGTCTTTCCGAATAACTCGCGTATATTTTAAATAAGTGTTACACAAACACAACATACGCCTCATTCCAATTCATCAGCCACTAACCGTAAATTAATCAAGAGAATAATTCCCCAAATATTAACCCCGAAGGCCGAAACCAACATCAGATCAATATCCAGAAAACCATTCTGCTTGGCCAACCGACAGTTAGTTTCTAAATTTCACATTCATAGGGAAATGTTCCCATTAATTTTATCCAAGATAATTTTCTTGAATTTATTCTTCTTTTGAATATCGATTCAACTAGTCGAGATTAACGAACCTTACCGAAGTAATCATTGGTTTTAATTTCCCAATCCCAACCTATTTATCCCATGAAGTAAAACTGGTAATACTTCATATCTAACACCACAGTGTTATCGGTAAATTCAATTACCATTTCACGTTCAAATCTAACTAAAGATTTAACTATCGCCTGGAGCAAAACTGGTGATACTCCATTTTCGATCTTTTCAATCTAATTAAAGATTCATTAAAACTCCACTTAGTTTTAATCTTTGACTGGGTTAAAGAATCAGTGTCATTTAAAACACGGTTCACGATAAACCCAAAATCACATCACATTTCAATCAGTCCCTAATTGTAAATTAGCAAGTGAGCAATTCCCTAAGTATTAATCCCGAAGGCCGAAACCAACATCAGATCAATGCCTCGGAAACTATTCAACTTAACTAATCTCCAGTTAGTTTCTAATTTTCTTAACTCCTTTAGGTCTAAGAACTGTATTATTGAAGATACCGTTCACGACAACCCAAAATCACATTTCATTAATGATCGGGTTAAAGAACGAGTGTTATTTAAAACACTCTCCACGATAAACCCAAAAATCAATATCGATTTAATTCCAATTAAATATTATTTAATTGGTACACTTCATTAAATCTAAATAAAAGATTTAATCTTTTCTCAACTGGGTTCAAGAACAGTGTTAGTGAAGACACCATTCACGACAAACCCAAATCACATTTGATATTCAATATAAGGCTCTGAATAGAAAATATATCGGCTTATATTCAATATCAAATTCTACGATTAACAAATGTCGTATTGGAAATAACGATATAAATATATCTTTCAAATTTCCATAACAACATCTGTATAATCACGAATTCCAACATCGAAATATTCCGAAGACAATTTCGATTCAAATCCACTCCAATGCAATCATTGGAAATTTTGGTTATTTTTAAAACCCTTTTCAAATTCAATTTATTTATTTAAAAATAAATAGAATTATAATCCTAGTTCAAAACTAGTTCATTTCGATAAAAATCTATTTTTATCTTTTCAAATATGGAGTTTTTCATCCCAATTCTTCTCAAATCATTTCTTATGATTTTACACAAATTATTACTATTTTTAATAATTTTATCAAGGCCTGTACAGTCGATTTTCATCAACGGTCATCGAACTGCACTTACAGCGACCTTTTTCAAATTTGATTTGGACATAATTCCAAATCCAACCGTTAGATTTCTAATTTCTAATATTCGTTAGAAAGCTTTTTTCGATACGAACCCAACGGTTCCGGTTTTAGGAGAATCCGACGGTCGGATCTCCCGCAATGTCCATTTGAAATAAATGGTCGAAATTCACGAACTGCCGCGGCGCGGCGCGTTCTATTCAGGCCATTATATTATATATATAATATATATAATATATACTTCGTCGATTTCTATTTAAAACGAATTATATAAATAGTTTTAAAATTCGTTTCAAAAGCAATTCCAACTTTCTTTTCAATTCAAATCAAAATTGAAGTCTTCTTTATAAATTCGTTTTAAAATTCATTTCTATTCAATTCAAATTTTAATTCAATTTGAATTCATTTCAATTCACTTTCAATTCAATTTGAATTCGTTTTCAATTCATTTCGAAATCGTTTTCAATTCAATTCATTTCGAAATCGTTTTCAATTCATTTCATTTCGAAATCGTTTTCAATCGATATAAATATCGTTCACGTCAAAATGGCGTCAATCTAATCAACACGGCTTCATAAATTTCTATTTTCAAATATCCTATTTCAAATATTTCTTTTTTAAAATAGTTGTTATTTTCAAAATATTTCGTTCAACACATGACCAATCTCAATGGATGAGTACTGTCAACACATGAACCTTTATTTTATATTGATAAAGATGTAAACTTTATTATTAGAATATTTCGTTCAACACATGACCAATCTCAATGGATGAAACTGTCAACACATGAACTTTTATTTTATATTGATAAAGATGTAAACTTTATTATTAAAATATTTCGTTCAACACATGACCAATCTCAATGGATGAAATTGTCAACACATGAACTTTTATTTTATATTGATAAAGATGTAAACTTTATTATTAAAATATTTCGTTCAACACATGACCAATCTCAATGGATGAAACTGTCAACACATGAACTTTTATTTTATATTCATAAAGATGTAAACTTTATTATTAAAATATTTCATTCAACACATGACCAATCTCAATGGATGAAACTGTCAACACATGAACCTTTATTTTATAATGTTCTTTATTTTTCAAATTGGAATGAGGCCCAATCAATTACCATATAAAGTTTATTACATGGATTTTCATACATCACATGTATAATAGCATTGAAAAATAATCAACCATCAACCAAAGTGCACTACACTGTATAAGCATCAAATGTAGATATCTAACGCTTATAACAGCCTGTCAATCGATCGATCGACATATTTAATCAATCAGGATGAGTGAACTTCAAATTTCATCCTAACACCCGTGTGGGGTTTCAAACAATCAAACACAGATTTTATTTGTGCAGTTGGACGATGTGTAAAATTTATCGACCCAATCAATGTCCTTTAAATAGGTGTACATAAACAAACCGTCCGGTTTGTAAATGAATATTTATTTATTCACATTCACGTTAAAAATTATATTTTTAACGATAAAACATTTTATTTCAACCTATGAATTTCTATTCAATTCATTTATTCAATAAAATGATATTTTTATTTTTCTAACATATTTTAGAAATTTTCGGCGGCATAACGGCACGATACTAGAAACGGGACGAGGCCTAGCCTTATCCCCGGTCTAGTGAAGGCCCACGCCATTCACACATCAATCAAATTCACCAAACAACCAAATTCAAATCAAATCATATAACTAAGCTATGCAACCAAACAAACAAGTCCATGGTCTGTGGACGATTGTGTCGGGTGCTACTAAGCACCGTCTGCATCCTAGTATATATATATAAATAGAAATGAAATTGAAAGGTGAGAAATTATCACTTATAGCTATCCTAGCTCCACGGCACTTCATTTGCAGAAACCTTCGTCGCTCTCGCCTTTTCGTCCTCTTCGTCGCCCGTAGCCACTACATATGTAAAAATCGAATTTTTACTTTGCTATTCATATATAAAAAATCATATTTTTACTTCGATGTTCTATATATAAAAATCACATTTTTATTTCGAAGTTCAATATATAAAAATCGAATTTTTATTTCAAAGTTCAATATATAAAAATCGAATTTTTATTTCAAAGTTCAATATATAAAAATCGAATTTTTACTTCAAAGTTCAATATATAAAAATCGAATTTTCATTACTATGTTATATAGATAAAAATTATATTTTTATCACGCTATTTTCCATATAAAGATTTCCCTTTTCTAAAATAAAGATTTCACCTTTATAAAAATATAGACTTCGCCTTTTCAAATTTAAAGATTTCGTCTTTATAAAAATCTCATTTTTATTTTTTCTACACATATAAAGATGATATTTTTAATCTTCCTATCATGTAAAAATTATATTTTTAATCCTCTACCTAACCAAAAATCATATTTTTACATCATCTATATAGTAAAGACTATATTTTTAATACTTTAAAAATATAAAAATCATATTTTTACTACTTTAAAAATATAAAAATCATATTTTTACTACTTTAAAAATATAAAAATCATATTTTTACTACTTTAAAAATATAAAAGATTACATTTTTTTAACTTGACCACATAAATAAAATTCAGTTTATATAATAAATAAATTTCAGTTTATATATTAAATAAAATCAGTTTGTAAAATAAATAAAATCAGAAAAACTTACGGGGGGGGGGGGGTCTTCTCCGTTCGTCCGTGGCTGAGGGAGGGGGGGACTCGTGGCGGAGGCGCCGGAGGTGGGGGTTCAGAGGGCGGCGTCGGCGAATGGGAGGGGCGGGGGTTTGCGGGCTTCAGGGTCTGGGTTCGGGTGAGAGAAGGGCGCGAGGCTGAGGGACATCGGAGGGGAGGGTTGCGGAGGAGGTTGGCCGGCGGCAGGGTGCTCCGGAGTGGGCGGATCGGAGGAGCGACGGGCGAGGTGTCGAGGGGTTTTTTCTTCTTTTTTTTTTCTTTTTTTCTGGAATGGATTCGAAAGGGGGGGGGGGGCAGAGAGATAAAGGGAAAGGGTTTAATTAATAAATTTTTTTTATTTATTTTATCCCAAGGAGTTGACTTTTTAATCGACTTCGAAACGAGGCCCACCGACTGTCGCCCATAGCGTTTCACCCCCATTCCGAACACAATGGGATATGTATCGTAAGCTGATTCGGCTGTTACAATCAGTTTTCGTTAAATTTACATTTAAATCACTATATTGAATTTTAAACGTACATTTCAAATTACCGGGGTCGCATACGAACTCTAAAAATTCTCGAAAAATATTTCCTAGCTTCGTATTGACGATACGGTCCTAACAAAACTTGTTTCGTCGAGTTCTGAGACCGTTAGAAAAATGGCCATTTTCCAGTTGATTAAAATCAACTGAAACTGGTCAAACGCGTTTTCTTTTGCCACGCTCACATATTGATTCGAAAAATTATGAAATTTGAAACCTAGCAATAACTTTACATCACGGACCCAACAAAACTGGTTTCGTCGAAATCCGAGGTCGTTTGCAAAATGTCCATTTTTAAGGGCTTGAATTCCATAGCGACTATTCAGAATTTTCAACTGGACATATCTTTTGATTCCCGCTATGAAAATTTGATTATTCGGATTCGTTGGAAAGATATTATCAATTAGATCCCATTATTTTTGGTTTCACAAAAATCCGGATTATTTTGCACCCGGTACATTCAATTGAAGTTTGAAATCGAATTATCGAACTACCGCGCCATTTTCAATTCTATTTATAATTATATATAAATATTTATATTCTAACGACGACGCGTATATAATATATACGTTCGAATTATATTCAAAATAAATTTCTCGTCCATATTATTTAAAATAATCTATTTTAAATATTCAAAATCCGCCAAAATTGCCAAAATAAAAATTTCAAACTGGCTCGCATTTTACGGGTTATTACAATCTCCCCCACTTAAAACTTTTCGTCCCCGAAAAGGAACAAAGCCGAAAGTGGTTTGATTAATCAACTCTACGCTCGATCTGGCTTCCATTCTCCAACTCTTTAGTTTCTGAGAAATTTCAAAAATTTGGCTAACACCCTAAATTTTTGAAAAATTTCGCCATAACCTCCCCTGCAATGGGAGCATCGGGGAATTTCAAATAGCTTCCCCGGTCCTTCAGATCTCAAAAAGAAAAAGAAAAAGCCAAGCGGCTACCCAATAGGCTCATAAAATCATCATCACCCAAACAAAACAGGAAATTATGTAGTAAACATGTACCTATTTGTCGGGCAAACAAATTTTATTCTCTGGCTCTAGCCTCCTTGCTATGACCTGTTCAATGATATATATGTATATGCAAGCAAACGCAACCAATTTTCAATACAATTCATTATTCAATCAAATTAGGCATAATGGTTCAAAATTTTCAAACAATTAAACAAACCACACAAACATCAATCAATTAGTGAATTAGAGTTTCAAATTCATAATTTTGATATATAGTCAAAAATCAAAATTTTGATGCCAAATCACAACAATAGGCCCTATCTAATTTTGGTTCTCACACCAGTCAATAGGAAGTATATAGATATTACACGTTCGTCACTCGAATATAAATTCTAATGATGAGGCCTCATCATCTGAATCATCTCCGGGCGACTAGAGTGTGATGCTATATCTATCCAATATATTAAAACTTCGAATACACGCTAGCTAGGCGCATACGCAAAATCTTTATATTTTGGATTGTCCTATCAATAAAATAAATAATCAAATACGAATAATTGATTTAAATTTTCAAAACAAAATTGGTTTTCATTTTCAAAAAAATATACTCTTCACACTCGTTCTAGGATACTACTGATCCTATCTCTAACGAGTCATTCTAATTGGATATTACTAATCCAATATCTGATGAACTCTTTCGTATGGTTCTAACGTGCCTTGTTCTCTGCTTTGTAAACCAAAGCTCTGATACCAACTGTGATGAGAAGGGATTTCGCTCGGTCCGAACCAGTCGCTAAACCGACCCAGACCGTTCGAAACGCCCTATCGTTTGAGAGCAGGACAAAACAGAACGCATACGAAAGAACATTTCATTGCTTATTACTACAATGCATCAGATTACAAGAATATACAGAGTACAAATGAATATTACACAGAAATATCAGAGATTTAAATACATTTAAATACATCGCAGCGGAAAATAATACAATACACAACTAGAAGGAGATATACGGATACAAAGCTTTCCGGATATCGTTCCAGCTGTAAACCAGGATCCTGTGAATATAAATCTGCAAAACCAAAACTACTAGCTGCCCGTGTCGAAAATAGGGGCACCCAGAGTTTAGGTTAAAACAATAAACTCCAGGTCAGTCATGTGACTGGTGTGAGAACTAAAACAGTTATTAATCTTTATTTTAAATCATTAGGTAAATCAAGGGACCACGCCGTATAACACGGAACGGGTTTCCTCCCAAGAATACCAGTGCATGAAACAAACAGCGCAATGCTAAATAAAGAAAAATGAAGCTGTTATAAGACCCAGGTCCTATCACACAATGCAACGCAAGCCGGGGGATAGGGTTTTCCCTTATAACAGCCAAAGAATGCTTGATACGTTTAAAACAAATCATTTGATACTATAATAAGTGCATAGTGTATAAAACAACTTCAAATCATAAGTATCAATCATAGGCGGCATGGGTACCATATATCATGTCGCCATATATAGGTTTACAAATAAATCCGCAAATGGCACGTATTTGGAAATTGGATTTCCATCTATGAACCGAGGCAAAAGATAGTCCTCAACCGATTCGAGACGCTCTAGCCCGTGTCTCAGGCAAGCGCGCAGGCAAGCCTTGGAGCGACAGGGCTGGTCCACACGGAGTGGATTATTATGCCTGAACAATACGTCTCCCCACCCTATGGGGTGTAAGTCTGGTCCGTCAGCCGACCAGAATGCATTCGGCCGAAACCGATATAACCGAGGCGCCTCGCAACCGCAACAACCACATAAGTCAAACTCGTCAGGGCGTGTAAAACCACTGACGCCACTTCTAGCTAGAAAGAAACGCAAGTCCTCCCTGAGGTCCGTCTCCCGTTTTTGGTTCATACCGGGTGTGAAACACGCGAGGTAAACGTTACACAAAGCTACGCCACAAAGGCCGTGCTTTGATCATCACCACAAGACTTTGCTTTTCAACAGAAGCCTTGATCATTTGCATCTTAGCATGCCACACAGGCAAACCATCCTATGCAACCGATATCAGTCACACAGAATGAAATCCGATGTCAGACACACAGTCCATTTACAAGTCCGTTCTGGGTCTGAACGAAACCGGAGGCACCTAGTACCCCGCATACCCATCGATCTCCAAGTACGTCTGGACGATCACTAACTGTTTCCATCTTCTTGGGTGTACAGCCCAATCAAGATCATCAGTAATTACCCAAACGACGTGAAGACCTCCGGTCTTCGACCATCGTCTTCATCTTCGACTTATCGTCGTATCAGTTATTCAGAATGGGATAAACCCGGTCTTTCCGAAGAACTCGCGTATCTTTTAAATAAGTGTTACACAAACACAACATACGCCTCATTCCAATTCATCAGCCACTAACCGTAAATTAATCAAGAGAATAATTCCCCAAATATTAACCCCGAAGGCCGAAACCAACATCAGATCAATATCCAGAAAACCATTCTGCTTGGCCAACCGACAGTTAGTTTCTAAATTTCACATTCATAGGGAAATGTTCCCATTAATTTTATCCAAGATAATTTTCTTGAATTTATTCTTCTTTTGAATATCGATTCAACTAGTCGAGATTAACGAACCTTACCGAAGTAATCATTGGTTTTAATTTCCCAATCCCAACCTATTTATCCCATGAAGTAAAACTGGTAATACTTCATATCTAACACCACAGTGTTATCGGTAAATTCAATTACCATTTCACGTTCAAATCTAACTAAAGATTTAACTATCGCCTGGAGCAAAACTGGTGATACTCCATTTTCGATCTTTTCAATCTAATTAAAGATTCATTAAAACTCCACTTAGTTTTAATCTTTGACTAGGTTAAAGAATCAGTGTCATTTAAAACACGGTTCACGATAAACCCAAAATCACATCACATTTCAATCAGTCCCTAATTGTAAATTAGCAAGTGAGCAATTCCCTAAGTATTAATCCCGAAGGCCGAAACCAACATCAGATCAATGCCTCGGAAACTATTCAACTTAACTAATCTCCAGTTAGTTTCTAATTTTCTTAACTCCTTTAGGTCTAAGAACTGTATTATTGAAGATACCGTTCACGACAACCCAAAATCACATTTCATTAATGATCGGGTTAAAGAACGAGTGTTATTTAAAACACTCTCCACGATAAACCCAAAAATCAATATCGATTTAATTCCAATTAAATATTATTTAATTGGTACACTTCATTAAATCTAAATAAAAGATTTAATCTTTTCTCAACTGGGTTCAAGAACAGTGTTAGTGAAGACACCATTCACGACAAACCCAAATCACATTTGATATTCAATATAAGGCTCTGAATAGAAAATAAATCGGCTTATATTCAATATCAAATTCTACGATTAACAAATGTCGTATTGGAAATAACGATATAAATATATCTTTCAAATTTCCATAACAACATCTGTATAATCACGAATTCCAACATCGAAATATTCCGAAGACAATTTCGATTCAAATCCACTCCAATGCAATCATTGGAAATTTTGGTTATTTTTAAAACCCTTTTCAAATTCAATTTATTTATTTAAAAATAAATAGAATTATAATCCTAGTTCAAAACTAGTTCATTTCGATAAAAATCTATTTTTATCTTTTCAAATATGGAGTTTTTCATCCCAATTCTTCTCAAATCATTTCTTATGATTTTACACAAATTATTACTATTTTTAATAATTTTATCAAGGCCTGTACAGTCGATTTTCATCAACGGTCATCGAACTGCACTTACAGCGACCTTTTTCAAATTTGATTTGGACATAATTCCAAATCCAACCGTTAGATTTCTAATTTCTAATATTCGTTAGAAAGCTTTTTTCGATACGAACCCAACGGTTCCGGTTTTAGGAGAATCCGACGGTCGGATCTCCCGCAATGTCCATTTGAAATAAATGGTCGAAATTCACGAACTGCCGCGGCGCGGCGCGTTCTATTCAGGCCATTATATTATATATATAATATATATAATATATACTTCGTCGATTTCTATTTAAAACGAATTATATAAATAGTTTTAAAATTCGTTTCAAAAGCAATTCCAACTTTCTTTTCAATTCAAATCAAAATTGAAGTCTTCTTTATAAATTCGTTTTAAAATTCATTTCTATTCAATTCAAATTTTAATTCAATTTGAATTCATTTCAATTCACTTTCAATTCAATTTGAATTCGTTTTCAATTCATTTCGAAATCGTTTTCAATTCAATTCATTTCGAAATCGTTTTCAATTCATTTCATTTCGAAATCGTTTTCAATCGATATAAGTATCGTTCACGTCAAAATGGTGTCAATCTAATCAACACGGCTTCATAAATTTCTATTTTCAAATATCCTATTTCAAATATTTCTTTTTTAAAATAGTTGTTATTTTCAAAATATTTCGTTCAACACATGACCAATCTCAATGGATGAGTACTGTCAACACATGAACCTTTATTTTATATTGATAAAGATGTAAACTTTATTATTAGAATATTTCGTTCAACACATGACCAATCTCAATGGATGAAACTGTCAACACATGAACTTTTATTTTATATTGACAAAGATGTAAACTTTATTATTAAAATATTTCGTTCAACACATGACCAATCTCAATGGATGAAACTGTCAACACATGAACTTTTATTTTATATTGATAAAGATGTAAACTTTATTATTAAAATATTTCGTTCAACACATGACCAATCTCAATGGATGAAACTGTCAACACATGAACTTTTATTTTATATTCATAAAGATGTAAACTTTATTATTAAAATATTTCGTTCAACACATGACCAATCTCAATGGATGAAACTGTCAACACATGAACCTTTATTTTATAATGTTCTTTATTTTTCAAATTGGAATGAGGCCCAATCAATTACCATATAAAGTTTATTACATGGATTTTCATACATCACATGTATAATAGCATTGAAAAATAATCAACCATCAACCAAAGTGCACTACACTGTATAAGCATCAAATGTAGATATCTAACGCTTATAACAGCCTGTCAATCGATCGATCGACATATTTAATCAATCAGGATGAGTGAACTTCAAATTTCATCCTAACACCCGTGTGGGGTTTCAAACAATCAAACACAGATTTTATTTGTGCAGTTGGGCGATGTGTAAAATTTATCGACCCAATCAATGTCCTTTAAATAGGTGTACATAAACAAACCGTCCGGTTTGTAAATGAATATTTATTTATTCACATTCACGTTAAAAATTATATTTTTAACGATAAAACATTTTATTTCAACCTATGAATTTCTATTCAATTCATTTATTCAATAAAATGATATTTTTATTTTTCTAACATATTTTAGAAAATTTCGGCGGCATAACGGCACGATACTAGAAACGGGACGAGGCCTAGCCTTATCCCCGGTCTAGTGAAGGCCCACGCCATTCACACATCAATCAAATTCACCAAACAACCAAATTCAAATCAAATCATATAACTAAGCTATGCAACCAAACAAACAAGTCCATGGTCTGTGGACGATTGTGTCGGGTGCTACTAAGCACCGTCTGCATCCTAGTATATATATATAAATAGAAATGAAATTGAAAGGTGAGAAATTCTCACTTATAGCTATCCTAGCTCCACGGCACTTCATTTGCAGAAACCTTCGTCGCTCTCGCCTTTTCGTCCTCTTCGTCGCCCGTAGCCACTACATATGTAAAAATCGAATTTTTACTTTGCTATTCATATATAAAAAATCATATTTTTACTTCGATGTTCTATATATAAAAATCACATTTTTATTTCGAAGTTCAATATATAAAAATCGAATTTTTATTTCAAAGTTCAATATATAAAAATCGAATTTTTACTTCAAAGTTCAATATATAAAAATCGAATTTTTATTTCAAAGTTCAATATATAAAAATCGAATTTTTACTTCAAAGTTCAATATATAAAAATCGAATTTTCATTACTATGTTATATAGATAAAAATTATATTTTTATCACGCTATTTTCCATATAAAGATTTCCCTTTTCTAAAATAAAGATTTCACCTTTATAAAAATATAGACTTCGCCTTTTCAAATTTAAAGATTTCGTCTTTATAAAAATCTCATTTTTATTTTTTCTACACATATAAAGATGATATTTTTAATCTTCCTATCATGTAAAAATTATATTTTTAATCCTCTACCTAACCAAAAATCATATTTTTACATCATCTATATAGTAAAGACTATATTTTTAATACTTTAAAAATATAAAAATCATATTTTTACTACTTTAAAAATATAAAAATCATATTTTTACTACTTTAAAAATATAAAAATCATATTTTTACTACTTTAAAAATATAAAAGATTACATTTTTATAACTTGACCACATAAATAAAATTCAGTTTATATAATAAATAAATTTCAGTTTATATATTAAATAAAATCAGTTTGTAAAATAAATAAAATCAGAAAAACTTACGGGGGGGGGGGTCTTCTCCGTTCGTCCGTGGCTGAGGGAGGGGGGGGGACTCGTGGCGGAGGCGCCGGAGGTGGGGGTTCAGAGGGCGGCGTCGGCGAATGGGAGGGGCGGGGGTTTGCGGGCTTCAGGGTCTGGGTTCGGGTGAGAGAAGGGCGCGAGGCTGAGGGACATCGGAGGGGAGGGTTGCGGAGGAGGTTGGCCGGCGGCAGGGTGCTCCGGAGTGGGCGGATCGGAGGAGCGACGGGCGAGGTGTCGAGGGGTTTTTTCTTCTTTTTTTTTTCTTTTTTTCTGGAATGGATTCGAAAGGGGGGGGGGGGGGGCAGAGAGATAAAGGGAAAGGGTTTAATTAATAAATTTTTTTTTTTATTTTATCCCAAGGAGTTGACTTTTTAATCGACTTCGAAACGAGGCCCACCGACTGTCGCCCATAGCGTTTCACCCCCATTCCGAACACAATGGGATATGTATCGTAAGCTGATTCGGCTGTTACAATCAGTTTTCGTTAAATTTACATTTAAATCACTATATTGAATTTTAAACGTACATTTCAAATTACCGGGGTCGCATACGAACTCTAAAAGTTCTCGAAAAATATTTCCTAGCTTCGTATTGACGATACGGTCCTAACAAAACTTGTTTCGTCGAGTTCTGAGATCGTTAGAAAAATGGCCATTTTCCAGTTGATTAAAATCAACTGAAACTGGTCAAACGCGTTTTCTTTTGCCACGCTCACATATTGATTCGAAAAATTATGAAATTTGAAACCTAGCAATAACTTTACATCACGGACCCAACAAAACTGGTTTCGTCGAAATCCGAGGTCGTTTGCAAAATGTCCATTTTAAGGGCCTGAATTCCATAGCGACTATTCAGAATTTTCAACTGGACATATCTTTTGATTCCCGCTATGAAAATTTGATTATTCGGATTCGTTGGAAAGATATTATCAATTAGATCCCATTATTTTTGGTTTCACAAAAATCCGGATTATTTTGCACCCGGTACATTCAATTGAAGTTTGAAATCGAATTATCGAACTACCGCGCCATTTTCAATTCTATTTATAATTATATATAAATATTTATATTCTAACGACGACGCGTATATAATATATACGTTCGAATTATATTCAAAATAAATTTCTCGTCCATATTATTTAAAATAATCTATTTTAAATATTCAAAATCCGCCAAAATTGCCAAAATAAAAATTTCAAACTGGCTCGCATTTTACGGGTTATTACAATCGTACTCATGTTCCCTTGCGCGCAGCTATAAAACCAACCAGACATCTTCATTTCTCCCATTCTTTAATTCACGAAACCAGTCCGGCTTCTTTCCATTTTTGTTTCACTCTTCCAACCTAAATTTGATTCCTCCAGATTTATATATATATATATATATATATATATATATATATATAAAGAAGAAGAGAAAAATCAAATTGTGAATCGCGACTCGAAAACCCCGTAGCTTCTGAAGATCATCCCAACTCTTGAACTGATTGCGTACAAGAGGGAAGAGGGGTGCCACGCTGTGATTAGTTGGGGGGGAGGTGTCGATGTCGTGGTTAGTCGTAAAAGGAATTCCGACTTTAGAGAAAGGAGCGAAATAGCGTCTAGCGATTTTGAGGGGCGCGACTTCGTGTGGTGGAGCTCGTGGTTTTGGGGTGTTTGTAGCGTCCGATTAGTGTGTCGATCAAGGTTTGGGGAGTCGCAGTTTGTGATGGAAGTGGGCTTCGATGAACTGTATGCTTTTAGGCGCATGCGGTGATCTGGGGAGGTCGATGTTGGTTTGGGAGCAACTGGAATGGAGCCGATGTTGGAATGTGGAGGTCAGGGGTTTCGACAGAAGGATAATTGAGTGGTTTCAGATCTGCGATGATCACTACAGGCAGTAATGAGTCAATGGAGAAGAGGGAGCTTAGTTTGTATTATTTGGAATGGAATGTGTAAGCTCATGTGACTAGAAAAGGGGCTGTCATTGGAGTATATCGAGACAGTGGAGCTGAGGGGTTTTGAAGCAGCAGTTGTTAACAATGGTATTGATGGTGGAGCTCAGGCTTGTCACGATTAAGGTATATGTTTAAAGAATTTTAAAACACATAGAAGAATTATTTATTTAGTAGTAGTTAATTAAAATAAATAAATGTTTAATCAATAAATAAAATTTGATAATCATAGATGTTGAATGGGTTCGGTCGAGACAACTCGTAGCCGTTAAATTTGGAATTTAACTGGGTATTCTGCAATTATAAAACCAGGTGAGTAAATCTCACTTAAAAATTTATTTTTATCATTAAAAATAAATTGTTGGCTGCTTGATTGCATTTATAAATTGTTTATCAGTCTTTCTTAATATATATTAGTTATATTAGGCTTGGTGGTTATGGCTACCATTATATTTATTGGATATTTCCTGCAGTATCATTAGCGGATGCCCATAGTATCATTAGCGGATAAACCTATCACCCCACGATATATGAGTGGATGACCGTCTATACCGGGATATCTTGCCTCGAAGGAGGATCAGCATTATTTATGTTGTCTGACATCTTTGGATGCAGGAAAATAGGTTGGAGGAATCCAACTGGATTCTTCAAAATTTATAATTGTTTGTTTTTATATACATTATCATATATGATATATTTGAAAATCTGTGAATGATAAATTGGCATTTGTGGATGTTGTAATATCACTGGCCCTAGATATTTATATTTAAAAATATCAAAAAGGGATATTTGAATTTAAAAAGGAAAATTTGCTTTTCGGAATGGAAATGGAATTTCGAATGGTTTAAGAAATATTAACATGTTTTAATAATAAAAATAAGTAGCTAAATTTATAAAAAATATTATAAATGGGAAGAAAAATTATCATCAATTATATTAGATTTTAAATTAAAGTCTGAATTTAAAATGGAAAATTTATTTTCCAGAATGGAAATTGGATTTCAAATAAGATTTGAAATAGGAACTTGTTTTAAATATTTAAAACAAGCAGCGGAATTTATAAACCATGTTTCATTGAATAATTTATAAATTTAAATTCAAGTGTGAATTTAAAAATGATTTATAATTTGAAATCATTCAGGGAAAGGAAACGATGAAATTTATTCCAATGTTCGGAGTGTAAAATGAATTGAAATAAATCCATATGGAATTATGATTATAATTCGACCATGTTGAATTTATAAAATAAATATTTTTTTCCATATAAGATATCAGGATTAGATTGAATAGAACAAAAATGTAAATATAAAAATAGATTACATATTAATTTATATATATAAGTTATGAAAATAAAATATTCCAAAATTGGAATTGAGTTTCAAATAGATTAATAAAATGGTAGTATGTTTTAATAAGAAAGATTAATTTATAAATAATGTTTATAAATGTGATAAAGTAATTTTCATCAAGTAAATTGGAAATAGATTTCTAAATTTAAGAAATAGAAGAAAAGGCGAGATTTTAAATTGAGTTTTCGTATTATAAGCTTTTATCAATCTCAAGATAAGAACGTTGTCGGTCAAGGTCTGAGAGGTAAATAAAATACCCCAACTTGAACGACTCCACTATTATCAAGGAATGATATTAATTTATAACAGTGAAGTATGTTGAAATAATTGATTATTCCCATAAAAGAATATATAATTGGAATTCAATTATATCGAATTTTAATAATCTAATTCCATGTGAATTGGAATTGAATATAGAAAATTGGAGTTTGAATTAATTTATAACGGAGTATGAACATGGAAAAAATAATCGACGAGTTTGGGAAATCGGGATTGTTAAGTTTAGATTCGGATAATGGGTTTATTTTAAAAATATTGGAAATGGAATTGAAATTTATTAACTAAACGAAGTTTTTAAACATTTATAATTAATTTAATTAAAACGAACTCGCCATAATGCGGTAGTTCATAATTTGGCATTTTGAATTTCAATCGAGTATATAGAACTCAATATAACTCGGAATTCAATGAAACAAGAAATGTTCGGGTCTATTAAATGATAGTTTTCAAATGGAAGACAAAAATCTGGATTTCAGTTTATAGATTTTGAGTTATATCAAAATAACATTTTAGAAAAGTCGCTGTAAAATCATTTATAAATCATAACGGGTTATTAAATAAAATAAAGAGATTTTTGTGAATAAAAATCCATATTTCTAATAGTAAAAATCCAGATTTGAGTTATAAATTAAATATGAACTCAAGTGGAATAAATGAAGTGATTTTTGGAACAAAAATCAGATTTTTAATTATCGAATGAGGTTGACTAATTTCCTTGAAATTAGTTGATAGAATTTGGCTGAATTTAACATTGTTTAAGTAATTTGAATTTGTTAACTGAATTTGGGAATCTGAGCTTGGGACTTGAATTAAATCGGGGAATTTGACATGGAGATTGAATTCAACTTATATACAAGCGAATAAAAGTATATTTGAATGTGAGAAGTTCAAAGTGAAAGTGGATAAGTAAAAAGGGTAAACTGGGAATAAAATGGTAAAGTGAATGCGATTGAAATTTTAAAGTTGAATTGAATTGGAATTGGATGAATATATGATAGACAAGTATGGGATGAAGAATATGAAGAGAGAATGAAGATTATAGTTTAAGTGCCCGATAAAAAGGTACATGTTTAAATTTCCATATGAGATTTTATGAGCCTATTGGGGAAGCCCCTTGGCTTTTTGAATTTCTTTTTGAATGGGAAAGGCCTAGAGAGGCGAGTTGAGGTTTCAGCTATTGACCGATACAAAGGAGGTGCTGGCGAAATTTTCCGGAAATTTAAGGATTTCGAATATTTATAAGAAATATTGATAACTAGAAATCAATATATCAAAATTTAAAAAATATCGAAAGGAATTTGGGAAATGATTTAACTAATGAATATTAGAAAGGCCCAGTGATTTGTTTGATGGATGTTTGTTTTCCTTTGATAGTTAAATCACTGGCTATCAAAGATTTTTAACCATCGTTTTCAATACGGAGAGACCGGTTGGATTTATTATCCGAAAACCACTCCGTATAAGCATAGGCATTGCAAATTAGCTTATGCTGAAAATAATTGAAAAACGGAGTGAAATGCAAGGGTCGTTCTGTTTGTCCAAATCTTGGACAACTTGTATGGATGAACGTTCGATAGAGTACGCCTAACAGATCATATAAGACGATCTTTTTGAGGTATTACGTTGGCGGCGGAGGAATTCGTTTCTCTTAGCTTTTTATATCGATAATATTTTTAGGAAGATCAACTAGTGATTTAACGGGTTTAACGATGTGGCATTCAAAGTGAATGGTGGATTGATGTTCTAAAAGTAAACGTAGCCTCAAGCCTCACAACCGGGAAATGACAAAAAACGGGCAAGCAGCATGGCTAGGTAGGTCATACCCAAGTAGGGTATTTTTTCAATGATCTAGAGAAAATTCATTATTTAATCTTCTTTCGATTATGTATCTTATGGATTACGGTTTGACGGCCAACAACCGAGGGTGACAATTTATTCGCTGCACTCAAGCTAAATGAGTGGGCGATCATGTGTGGCTGGGTTGCAAGATGTTCTTGCTGAACCCCGGTGTATCCCCTCTAGAGTACACTGATCAGGAGGTGGTCCCATACCTTGTCATAGTTGGAATCCAATCTCCATTAAGCGCCCTGCGGTTTTCGATTTTATACTATATATATGGAGCGTGAGATGCAAGCGTTCAGCTATTTGGTTATTTATTTGATTAGACATTATTATCATATCACTAGATTTTCATATCAAAATGTTTTAGGTTATAGTAAGGTAAAAATTGTCCATGTTTATGTGCGGGATTGTTTTACTACTATCCTTTTCCTTTCAAAAGGATTTTCAAAGTTAAACAATATGGTTAGAGTTTACTCACACCAGTCCCATGACTGACCCAAATTTTATTTTGTTTGTTATTACCTAAACTCTCGGGTGCCCAAATTTTATGACAATCAAGTGTTTCAGGCTTTTACAGATATATTTAGAGGATCTTGAAGCAGAAGGCTTCACCATTAGTTATTATAGAGTTATTTCCGTTGTATCAAATGTTGTATTGTACTCTGATGGTATGTATATATAACATATTTTTATTTCAATGATTATGTTATATATTATATTTTGTTTAGTTCCGCTGTGAGATTCTGATGTTCTTTTAATTCTATCTTCTATTTGTTTCTATTTCTTTAACCCTAATGACTCGTAATTCTGTATTATTTGGGTTGGACGTGTGTTGTTTTAGTCAACTCAATTAGTACGAATTTTCAGGCCATCACATTCGGTATCAGAGCTTAGGTTGAGCGAACACCTAGGCTTTGGTGGGGGCTTACTCATTAGAAATAGGGTAAGTAGTACCCTAGAATGAGTTGACTATGTATATGAGAGAGCATATTTGTAAGTTGATATAAAATTGTTTTATATTATGTTGGCTTGTCTGTTTTGTGGTTTATAAATTCTGGTCGAATCGTGGGATGCCACGACGTCGATATGATTTTCTAAACACTTGAATAGAAAAATTGACATAATATTGTTTTAAAGTGGGTAAATTAAATAATTTTGCCCAAAATTATATTTTCGTATAAAAGAATAATTTTCTAAATTATTATAGTATATTGATGTATTGGTTGTTATAATTAAATGAAATTATAAAATTGGAATGGTTATAATAAAAAGAACTTGTATATACAAATGAGATGAATTAAAATTGTACTGAAACCAGAATTTGGAATTTTAAATCCCAGAAAGTTGGAAAACATTTTTCCAAAGTATATTAAAATAATAAAGCTTTATTTTGAAAGGATTTTGAATAAAAAATCATTTTGAATGGATTTTGAAAAGTGATAAAGTGCTGAACTCATTTCAGTCGCTGGGAAATAATTCCGATAATGATCCGGACATCATCGGTGTTCATTTTCGAGTTTCTATGTGATGGATTTCTGCCATAGTGAGATTTCCAATGGGAAATTATTTTAGAAAACAAGTTACTTAGAAAATTCAAATGTTTTAAATTTGAGATGAGAATAAATATATGTATTTATATGAGTTCAAAAGGAATTTGAAACAAAAACCCGGGAATTTTAATTCTGAAATTTAAATCAAGCAAGGTAATTGAGTTGAAATAGATTGGTAAAAGTGAAGCTGAAGAATTGATTTGAAATCAGTTAGATAGCCATAAATAATAATTGGTTATTGTATTAACCGAATAATATCAAAATGCATAGAAAATTTTCGTTTGTCATAAACGAAATGAATAAATTGGTTAGAATCAATTTAAATACAAATGAATGAAATACGAATTGAATGTGAATACAGGTGGCTATAAATCATTCCAATTGAATAATTATGTGTATATATATAATGTGGAATATGAATAGAATGACATATAAACTAAATATCGGGACTAGTATTACGTGTTAGATATACATGGTATAACATGTTTGTGTTGAATACATGTGTTTAATCATCTAAATGATTGCAGGTTATTCTAATTTCACATATATGAGACTTATGAGTTTAAACTGAGCAAGTACAAGTACCTGGAGCTAACTGGCTTTATTTTGGATATGTAGATGGTTTATATACTAAGCATGCACGTTTAAAAAAAATGCTTATATAAGGTGCGTCTACTCAAAAATATAAAATTAGGATATATGAATTGTTTTCCGACCATATAGGTCGACGTATACTTTTTATTATCTCTTTTGGTATATTGCAAAGGCTCCTCTGTACAGGGGAGAATCTGCCAAAAAATTCCAGAATTTAGGAAGTTAGGAAAAAATTCAAAAGTTTTGAATTTTTTTATAGAGATAAAAGAGGTGATTTTCAGATTGAATTCAATTTGAACGTTTTTGAATTGGAAATATGAAATTAAATATTTCCATGAAAACTTAAAACTAAATTGGAGTCTAGTTATAGAATATGAAATACTGAGTTATAACAAAGTGGGTCTGTAGCATCTCTTCTACCTTAGTAATTTTGGGGACGAAATTCTTTTAAGGGGGAAGGAATGTAACATCCCGGATTTTTGATCGTCTAATTTTAAATATTTAAATTGTTTTAAATGTTGAATTGGAAATATAAATGAATTTTTAATATGGAATTTATCGATTATATGATCAATATACCATTTTCAATTAGAAAATATTAAATAATCGCAATATGAAATGATAATAATTGAATTCAGAGTTAAAAACTGAATCTAAACAATTCAGTCGATTAATATGAATTCTATATTAAATTAGAACGATAATAATAATTTATTATCGATAAATTTAATTGTTTGATATCGACTTATATTTAAAATCAAATTTAATTTAAATCGTTAATTTAAATTGTTATCTCGTCTACATAGTCAAATTGAATTTAAGAATCTGTCCGGTTGAGTCTAGAATAGCGAATAACGTTGGTCGTTATGATTAAATAAGAGTTCAAACTGTTATATGTATATTATAAAATTAAAACGGATAATAACAAGATCAAATCAAAATTTATTAACATCATATCAGCCGACCTATATAATTAAACCCGTAGACCTATTTTTATCGAGCTAAATATTTTGCCTCCTTCCTTCCCAACAAATGAAAAGCAAAAAAATTAATGGCCATCGTACTCATGTTCCCTTGCACGCAGCTATAAAACCAACCAGACATCTTCATTTCTCCTATTCTTTGATTCATGAAACCAGTCCATCTTCTTTCCCTTTTCGTTTCTCTCTTCCAAACTAAAATCGATTCCATCAGATATATATATATATATATAAGTGAAAAATCAAATTGCGATTCGAAAACCCCGTAGCTTCTGAAGCTCATCCCAACTCTTGAACTGATCGCGTACAAGAGAGAAGAGGAGTGCCACTCTGTGATTAGTTGGGGGAAGGTGTCGATGTCGTGCTTATTCATAGAAAGAATTCCGACTTTAGTGAAGGGTGCAAAGTAGGGCCTCGCGATTTTCAGGGGCACGACTTCGTGTGGTGGAGCTCGTGGTTTTAAGGTGTTTGCGGCGTCCAATTGGAGTGTTGATCAAGGATTTGGGGAGTCGTTTTTTGTGATGGAAGGAGGCTTCGATGAACTGTATGCTTTTAGGTGCATGCGGTGATCTGGGGAGGTCGATGTTGGTTTTGAAGCAACTGGAATGGAGCTGATGTTGGAATGTGGAGGTCAGGGGTTTTGATGGTAGGGTGATTGAGGAGTTTTAGATCTGCGATGATCAATACAGAAAGGAACAAGTAAGTGGAGAAGAGGGAGCTTGGTATTTATTATTTGGAATGGAATGTGTAAGCTCATGTGACTAGAAAAGGGGCTGTCATGGGAGTATACCGAGACAGTGGAGCAGAGGGGTTTCGAAGCAACAGTAGTTAACTATGGTATTGAATGGTGAAGCTCAGGCATGTCACGATTAAGATATACGTTTACAGCATTTTAAAACACATAGAAGAATTATTTATTTAGTAGTAATTAATTAAAATAAATAAATGGTTAATCGATAAATAAAATTAGTAATCGTATATGTTGAATGGATTCGGTCGAGACAACTCGTAGCTGTTAAATTTGGAATTTAACGGGGTGTTCTGCAATTATAAAACCAAGTGAGTAATTCTCACTTAAAAAATTATTTTTATCATTAAAAATAAATTGTTGGTCGCTTGGTTGCATTTATAAACTGTTTACCAGTCTTGTTTATTATATATATTAGTTATATTAGGCTTGGTGGTTGTGGCTATTATTATATATATTGGATATTTCCTGCAGTATCATTAGCGGATGACCCTATTGCCCTATGATATGAGTGGATGACCTTCTATACCGCGATATCCTGCCTCGAAGCAGGATTGGTATTATTTATGTTGTCCGACATCTGTGGATGTAGGAAAATAGGTTGGAGGAATCCAACTGGATTCCTCAAAATTTATAATTGTTTGTTTTTATATACACTATCATATATGATGCATTTGAAAATCTATGATTGATAATTGGGTGTTTGTGGATGTTGTAATATCACTGGCCCTAGATATTTACATTTAAAAATATCAAAAAGGGATATTTGAATTTAAAAAGGAAATTTTGCTTTTCGGAATGGAAATGGAATTTCGAATGGATTGAGAAATACTAACTTGTTTAATAATAAAAACAAGTAGCTGAATTTATAAACAATATTATAAATGGAAAGAAAAATTATCGTTAATAATATTAGATTTTAAATTCAAGTCTGAATTTAGGAAGGAAAGTTTATTTTCCAAAATGGAAATTGGATTTCAAATAAGATTTGAAATAGGAACTTGTTTTTAATAATTAAACAAAAAGTGGAATTTATAAACGATGTTTCACTAAATAATTTATAAATTAAAATTCAAGTATAAATTTAAAAAGGGATTTATAATTTGAAATCGTTCAGGGAAAGGAAACAACGAAATTTATTCCATTGTTTGGAAAGTAAAATGAATTGAAGTAAAGCCATATAGATTTATGATTATAATTCGACCATGTCGAATTCATTAAATAAATAAATTTATTTCCAAATAAGATATCGAGATTATATTGAATAGAACTAAACTGTAAATATAAAAGTAGATTACATATTGATTTATATATATATAAGTTATAAAAATAATATATTAATTGGAATCGAGTTTCAAATAGATTATGAAAATGGAAGTTTGTTTTAATATGAAAGCTTAATTTACAAACAATGTTTATGAATGTGATGAAGTAATTTTCATCGAGTAATTTGGAAATAGATTTCCAAATTTAATGTGATGACCCCATTCCGAAAAGACGGTGGCAAGGGTAATCTTTGGAATATAACACATAAACAGATAACAGCAGAACAGAAATAAATAAATACACCAGATAATATACAATAGAATACACTGGATATATATAATCATCAGAGCTACACAGTATATAGGATCATACTTAGTACAAAATACAGTTCAGCTATACATAAATGTCTATTGCGGAAAAGAAAACATAATATATACAACAGGAGCTGAACAGCATAAAAAGAGATAAATGATAGAATCCATCTTCAGCTCCAGCTATCCAGAAAGAGCCTGCTAAAACCTGAATACAAGGCTGCCCGTGTAGAAAAGGGGCACCCGAGTTTGCAAGTGAAACAAACTACGCGTCAGTCATGGGACTGGTATGAGAAATCTACTTAACACATTTTCAAATATGGCTAATCACAGGGCCACGCCACTTTCGCGGAACGGGTTTTCTCCATTGGATTGTCGGTGCTTTAAAACAAATAAATCTTTTAAACATCGCAATGCTTTTTATAAAAATGAATCCATTATAAAACTCAGTTCCCATCACACAATGCAACACAAACCGGAGGATAGAGTTTTACTTTATAATGGCCAAATATGCTTAATACGAGGAAAACAAATCATTTGAAATGAAAATTTTATTGTTTAATTCTTAATCAGACTCCAACTGTAAACTAGTAAGAGAACGATTCCCTAAGTATTAACCCCGAAGGCCGAAACCAACATCAGACCAATACCCAGGAAACCATCCGTCCTAGCTCGTTTCCAGTTAGTTTATAATTTTAGATACAATCATAAATATCAATCATAGGCGGCATTAATGCCCCATACCACTATGTTGCTATATATAGGTATACAATCAAATCCGCACGATGTCGTATTTGGAAATTGGATTTCCGCCATGTACCAAGGCAAAGGATAGTCCTTACCGAATTTGAGACTGTCTAGCTCGAGTCTCAGGATCAGAACGCATCGACCCTTGGAGCCACAGGGTCGGTCCACCGATGTGGATTAGACGAAATCCTGAACACTACGTCTCCCTGTCCTATGGGGCGTAAATGAGCCAACGGATGACTCTATCGGTTCGAGAACGACCGATATATCCGAGGCGCCTCGCAATAGAAACAACCACATAAGTCAAACTCGTCAGGGCGTGTAAAACCACTGACGCCACTTCTAGCTAGAAAGAGATGCATGTCCTCCCTGGATCCTTCTCCCATTTCTGGTTCAATACCGGGGTGTGAGGCTCGCGAATCTACGCTACACAAAGCTATGCCACACAGGCCGTGCTTTGATCATCAACCACAAGACACTACTTTTCAATAGAAGCCTTGATCATATTGCCACTTAGGCATGCCACACAGGCAATTCACTCCATGCGACTGATTCCTATCGATATATAACCTCTGAGCTCATATGTCTCAGAGAAGGGCTTGAAGTAAAAGAATAAATTCTCCGCCGCCAAACAGATATATATTTAATAGAGATCAATTAGCACAGAACAAAATCCAATGTCAGACACACAGTCCATTTACACGTTCGTTCTGGGTCTGAATGAAACCGGAGGATCTTTATTCCTCGCATATCCGTACAATCAACCTGTACGTCCGGACGACTACTACTTCAACCCCTTCTAGGTAGCTACTCCTATCATGAGCATCAGTAGCACCCCTCCATTCGACGTGAAGATCATCGGTCTTGCATCATCTTCATATCTTCGACTTTCGAACGTCGATCAATTATTTGAAATGAGAATTAACTCGGCCTTTTCAAATAATTGACGTATATTTAAAATTTCAAATCAATTCATTTCTATGGTTAAATTATTCGGTATCACTAATTCTGTTCTTTAGTGTAATTTTCACGCCAAACACATTCAACCATCGAATATCACGTAAACCGAGCAAATTCAGTTTATTTCCATTCCATATCGTTTATAATATTTTATCACGATTTATCGCTATTTTTATTTATTTAAAAATAGCCAATATATTCAAAACAACGCTTCAGGCCATAACGCGGCCGTGGCGCTATTTTTCTTCAGATTTGATTTACACATATCCGAAAATTTAACCGTTGGATCTTCACATATTTTATATCATTAGAAATATCTTTTGAAAACGAATCCGCGGTTTCAGTTCTGGGGAAATCCGACGGTCGGATCTCCCGCACTAATCGTTTGAAGTTAGGATATCAAAATACGAACTGCAGCTTCATTATTCGATTTAATTTAATTATATATATATATATATATATATATATATATATATATAAAATCGATTCTGGCGCTGTTTTTCTTTAAATTTGAATTAAACATTCTAGACAATCCAACCGTTGGATCTTTACAAAGTTGGTGTCCTTGGAAAAATATTTCCAATGCGGACCCAATGGTTGTGGTTTCGGGAAAATACAATGGTCGGATCCCCCACACTAATCGTTTGAAATCACGGCTTCAAAATACGAACTGTAGCGTCGATATTCGATTTATTTTAATTATATTTATAGTTATATATAAATATAATCGATTCTTCGATTTTAAAACCACACTATTTTCATATCTCTGATAAAAATGATATTTCTGTCAAACTGACTTCTATTTCAACACTTCACTTTTTTTTTAACTATTCATGCATATCATAAAAAAGTAATTTTTACTGGAAAACGATTTATTTCAAAAACACGACTATTTTATATAGTTCATATAGATGATAAAAATATGATTTTTATTATAAAACAATTTATTTAAAATACGAGTACCATTCAAGACATGAATTTCTATTCAACGAATGAATTTCTATTCAACACACGAATGTTCTCTACAGTTTGTATATATAATAAAAATGTGATTTTTATTGTAAAACAATTTATTTAAAATATGAGTACCATTCAACACATGAATTTCTATTCAACGAATGAATTTCTATTCAACACATGAATGTTCTCTATAGTTTGTATATATAATAAAAATGTGATTTTTATTGTAAAACAATTTATTTAAAATACGAGTACCATTCAACACATGAATTTCTATTCAACGAATGAATTTCTATTCAACACATGAATGTGCTCTATAGTTTGTATATATAACAAAAATGTGATTTTTATTGTAAAACAATTTATTTTAAAACACGATTATTTTATATAGTTCAAACAGGTGATAAAAATGTGATTTTTATTATAAAAAATTTTATTTCAAAACACGATTATTTTTCAATACATGGATTTCTATTCAACAAATGAATATAGTCTCAACCAATGAAAATAAATCAAACACAGAAAGTTTTCAGGAAATTTTGGCAGCATAACGACAGGGTAGTTAAAACCGGGACCGTCCCTAGTACGGCTCCTCGCTCTACCTTAAAACCTCGCGGTTTTTGACAATGGGGAATCATGCATCTAGTTCGCACGCAGGCGGCATTTTTATTTTCATTTCTACAATCCTATTCTAATTTGTTTCAACCACAAGAGGGTATTTTTCAACCACAATCAATCATTCATTCTCAACAACAAACAATTTTATCAACCAATTTCTCATCAACCAAATAATCCCAAACAATATCACAACCAATAAATATCGTCCATGGTCTTTGGACGAGGGGAGTTTATATATATATATATTCGTATATAAATATATTTCAATTTACTTCAATTCATTTCAATGTCATTTCATCATATATATAATTTTTACAACACATATATAACTTATACATCGAACATACAACTTATACAACGCTTATACATGAGGTGTACAACGCTTATATAACTCATACATCGACTATATAATTCATACATTGTAAAGACCCGCAAATTCCCACCCTTCGAATCGACCATAAACCACACAGGTCTGATCCAAAAAGCGGAAACCTACGAATACTTTAACTTTGGGCATACAACACATTACAACAGATAACAGAAGACTTTTATAGCACTATAATAAATGTTACATCAGAGTACAGAATATACATATCAGAGTACATTGGAATATAATTACAGCGGAAGATAAATACAAAAAAATGTAATATACTGCAACGGAAGAACACAGCGGAAGACTCTCTATCTCTGGACACAGCTTTAAGCTTCAACCCAGAATCCTGCTTAATATATCTGCAAAAATAGCTACTCGACTGCCCGTGTGGAAAATATGGGCACCCGAGTTTGCCAGTGGACAAACTACAGGTCAGTCATGGGACTGGTGTGAGAATTCTACCTAACCAATAAAATATAATAAGGCTAATCACAGGACCACGCCACTTTCGCGGAATGGGTTTTCTCCTATGAATTGCCAGTGCAAGACTAAAGTAAATCGTCAAAATAACGCAATGCTTTTTAGAAAAATGAAACCACTATAAGACCCAAGTCCCATCACACAATGCAACGCAAACCGGAGGATAGAGTTTTACCTTATAATGATCAAAAGATGCTTGATACGATAAACACGGTATTATATAATAATAGTGTGCAACCAATTTGAAATACATCAAAGTAAATGTATCAATCCTAGACGGCATGAGTGCCCCATCCCACTATGTCACCATATATAGGTATACAATCAAAACCACGTGATGTCGTATTGGAAATTTGGGTTTCCATCTGAGTCAAGGCTAGGGAGGAGATCCTTACCGATTCGAGACACTCTAGCAAATGCCCCAGGATTGGTACTCTGTCCAACCCTTGGATCCTGCAGGGCCGGTCCATACGTTAACGCTTAATGGATTGGCAATTCCTGAACACACGCTCCCCGGTCCTTTTGGACCTATAATACGGCCAGTGGCGACTGCATAAACCGAGGTCCCGAAAAATCCAACAACCACAATGAATAAATGCCAGCGCTAGTAGGTCTCTGGCACTACTCTAGCTAGAAAGAAACGTGTGCACTCCCTGCGTTCCCTTCTCCCGTTTTAGACTCTACCGGGCTGTGAGGCTCGCGAAGTCACGATATACACAAAGCTATGCCTAAATAGACTGTGCTTTGATCATCAACCACAAGGCCTGCTTTTCAACAAAGCTTTGATCAATTGCATCTTAGCATGCCACATTGTCAGACTCTACCATATCATTGATCATCTACCAATATATATATATAACCTCTAAGCTCATACGTCTTAGAGAAGGGGATTAAATGAAGAATAAATTCTCCATCACCAAACAGAAATATATAATCAGTAGCATTCAACAAATACAGTAGAAAAGAATACAATGTCAGACACACAATCCATTTACAAGTCCGCTCTGGGTCTGAGCGAAACAACGTGTCCGTCGATCTCCAAATACATTTGGACGATCATTACCAAATACCTTGCCTTGGGGTGTCCAGTCCCAATTCAAGATACCAGTCATCATCATCCCAACGATGTGAAAACTTCGGTCTTCAATTGCCATCTTCATCTTCGACTCTTGATCGTCGTGATGATTATTCAGAATGGGTTAAACCCGGTCTTTCTGAATAACTCGCGTATTTTGTGATTAAAAATCAAATATTGGAAAATCACACATTACGCCACATTTCCCACTCAGAATATTCTTTTAATAAGATATTCGTATTAAAAGATTCTCATTAATTTTATCAAAGATAAATTAATAAATTTAATCATGAATCTTCCTTAAAAGATTTATTAAAAATTCTAAATTTGATTTAATATCAAAAATCATTTTCACAAGATTATTTATTTTAAAGAATAAATCTTCTTTTAAACGGGTTAAAGAACTCGTGTCATTTAAAACACAGTTCACGATAAACCCATAAATCAATTTCCAAAATATGGAATTCCACAGAAATCAATCAATACATAATCGATGTGAATTTCTGTATCGGACTAACAATATACATGGAATAATGACAAAGCCTCTTAAATTCCATATATAATATCGGTCTTCTATTACAAAAGCCCATCTCGATTATTACCAATCGAATTTTCCACTTAATTCCAATTTAGTTTTATTAAATTGGAAAACTAGATTTTTAGGAAATGCTCTTTTTAAATCTATAAAATAGGTTTATAAATTCCAAATAATAATTTCAATGTAAATTGGATTAAAGGAGAAATGTCATTCAAAAACACCGTCCACGATAAATCCACTTCACATCTCAATTTATTTCATATCATAAAATAAGATTTGCAAATGCTAATAATCTTAAATAAAAGATTTCTCTTTAAATATTTATTATTATAAGAAAAACATATTTTAGAGATAATCATTAAAAATATTCTTTATATAAAAGATTTTTACCTTTTACAAATATTCTTTGTTTAACATATACTTAATTAAATATATATATATATTTTTAATAAAAGAATTTCTAATGTAAAAATATTCTTATTTAAAAGAACATCTGAATCGAAATGCGACTCAACCATTTACCATATAATTTGGATTATATGGATTTAACACACATCATATATAACAATAAAAATGTAATTATCAAGTCACCCATTTACATCCAAAGTGTAAATTCCAGCTGTGTAAGCGTTAAAATTAAATAATAACGCTCATCACAGCCTGTCGATCTAACGATCAACATACAACTAAATATTGGGATTAGTGTATGTTAATTTTCATCCCAACACCCGTGTGGGGTTTCATCCAACAAACAAATAATTAATTCATTTGTGCACTTGGGAGATGTGTGAAAATTATCGACCCAATCACATAAACAAGTCAGGTAACTTGTCTATGGCAGTGTAATACACAATATATAACACGACGATAAAACTGTCTCTTTTTATTTCTATTCTTTTTATTGCATGTAAAATGTCAATAAAGATGAATTCTTTATTTTTATTCTTTTATCGCATCTAAAATGACGATAAAAATAAAATCTTTATTTCAATTCCTTTCATTGTAAATAGATGAAAAGAAAAATGTAATCTTTTAATTCCATTGTAATAGGGAATACAATTAATAACAAAAATATAACTTTTCATTTCATGCTTTATTCGCACTAGAGAATGCAAATAAAGATTCAGCTTTTTGATTTGAGGTTTATTTACAACGAGGAATGTAAATAAAAATTTTAACTTTTCATTTCATAATTTTTTTGCAATAAGGATTGCAAATGAAAATGGATCTTTTATTCTCATGTTGTATTTGCGTTGAGTAATGCAAATAAAAATGTAATACTTAATTTCTACTTTTATTTACATCAAGAAATGTAAATAAAAGAACAACTTTTTATTTTATGTCTATTTACATCAAGTGAAGTAAATAAATAAAAATGTAACCTTACTTTAATGCTTTGTTCGCATTTAAAAACATGCAACAAAAATGAAACATTTGTTTGCAACAAAATTTGCAAACAAAATGTAAATGTAATTTTTTTCTTATTGTCTTGTTGGTTTGCAACTAAGGTTGCAAACAACAAATGAAATTTTATCTCTTTGTTTATTTGCATGATGGAATGCAAATAATATAAAAAAATATAAATTAGTTTGCATCTAAATTTGCAAACCAAAAATGCAAATTTTATTTTCTTGTTTGTTTGCAACAAAAGTTGTAAACAAAAAAATGTAAATTTTTTTTTTCTTTCTTCTTGTTTTATTGGCATGGTAGGATGCAAAAAAAAAAAAAAAATTCAATTTTCTACGTTTCGTTTGCATCAAAAATTGCAACCAAAAGATATATTTTTCTTCTAGTTTTGTTTGCATCTAAAATTGCAAACAAAAAGATATTATTTTCTTTTTTCTATTTTTGTTTGCCTCTAAAATTGCAAACAAAAAGGTATATTTTTTTCTCTACTTTTGTTTGCATCTAAAATTGCAAACAAAAGATATATTTTCCTCTACTTTTGTTTGCATCTAAAATTGCAAACAAAAAGATATTATTTTTTTCTTTCTCTTTTCTTCTTTTGTTTGCATCTAAAATTGCAAACAAAAAGATATTATTTTTTTCTCTACTTTTGTTTGCATCTAAAATTGCAAACAAAAAGATATTTTTTTCTTTTATTGTTTTATAAAATGTAATCATAAAATAAAACTGTCTCTTCCCTCTTACATGTAGTGTTTGGGTTGCCACTTTAGGGGAGTGATACAACCCACTGTGGGACCGGCACGGGTATCTACGGTAGGGAGCCGATCAATGGGGAGTAGTGGGGTACACCTAGTGGAGATAGGGGCAGACGGCACCTATGTGGTCAGCTAGGGGTACATGAAACTACTAGTTATATCTTTCTTTTAAGTCCTTGGGTGGGATCAATCTTTGAGTAGGAATGACTGGTGTGGTGCAGTTAGTAATTATCCTTGGGTGGGTAGATACGTCTTTACAGTTATCTTAGTTTATCCTAAGTCTACCAAGCTGCTTAGTGTAGCCATTCATCCCCAGACATTACCGTAGGTCAAGTTTATGTCTTCTCTGGTTACTTTAATGATTGTATTGTTAAAGTTATAGGACTCGCTCAGACTTATGTCTGACCCCGTTGTTTTTATCTTTTTCCCAACCCTCAGGTCCTACGGTGGATCCTAGCAGTAGTGGAGCTTGATCGGATTGCTGTTCCAGTCTTTAGGAGCTTGGATAGATGTAAAGCTCCAGTTACCCAGTTATCTTTTCTTTTGTCCTGGCTATTGTATGAGAGAGTGGGATTATGTACTTCTTTATTTTGATGGATATTGTACTTGACTTTTATTGTGGTTTTATAATGTAACCAGACATGTTTATTTCCGCTGTTATGAGAAGATGTTTTACATTTCAAGTACTATTTATATCTGTCTTGTTGTAATTTTTCTGTTCTATATTCACTAAAATACTCCACCGATGCTATGACATTCCCTTAGAGAGTGACCATAGCGGGCGTGGGGTGTTACACGTGGTATCAGAGCAAAGGTTACCGGAACAGATAAAATTTTTAGAAAGCTATTTTTCTAAAACATTTTTGGAAGAAATATTTTCAAAGACATGTCTTTTAAGAGAAAAGTTTTTGAAAGAAAAGCATAATCCCCAATAGCCATATCTAAATCCTTCGAATTCTCCGTTTTGAATCTTTCCTTTTTCGTTTCAGCATGGCTGAGGATCTTAACTTTCCGGAGGGTGTGACGGTACCAGTATGGTATAGGAGATTGATGGAGGCTAGGGCCACCACTGCGGGTCCAGCAAATGTTCCTCCACCAACCGTAGCACCCGATCTTCCTCCTCCCCCTCCTCCTCGCACGGATACTTTTGCTAAGACTTGCAAGGAATTTAAAGCTATGGGAGGGAAACCTTTTCAAGGATCGGAAACTTTTGTGGAGGCTAGAGATTGGCTTAAGGAGGTGGAAGAGTTGATAGATATCTTTGAGATGGAAGAAGGAAAGAAAGTCAAGTTAGCTGCTTGGTTAATGAAGGGAGAGGCCTCATTCTGGTGGGAGGTCACTAATGGAGAACGCCCCGTTGACTCTTGGGCGGATTTTAGGCAAAGATTTGTGGCAAAGTTTCTCTCAAGGGCGGAGGAAAACTTGTATATGGAAAGATTCTTGACTCTAAAGCAAGGAAATCTCTCAGTGAAGGAATATGTCAACAAGTTTAATCAATTGGCAAGGTTTGGCCTAGACATGGTGAATACACCGGAGAAGAAGGCTTTGAGGTTCGTGAAAGGCTTGAATGAACCGATGCATGGGTTGGCTATGACTCATATCCCTATGGGGGCCACCTTCGAGAAGCTAGTTGACATGGCACTCATGCATGAAGAAGGGAAGGGTCCCAATGCTAGTCAGGCGCCCGAGAAGAAGGGAGATCAAAAGAGACCTCAGCAACAACAACAAAACAAAGGTGGGAAAGGCAACGGTGGCAAGGGCAAGAAGAAGAAGTGTTTCAATTGTGGGACACCTGGCCACCTAAGCAAGGATTGTCGCAAGAAGAAGAAGACTGGCTGCTTCCACTGTGGCGAAGCAGGGCATCTAGTGAAAGACTGTCCTAAGAAAGGGCAAAGGACGGGGTCTACCTCAGGAGGACAGGTGCAAGCTCTGATGGCACCAGTTCAGGCTAGGGGGCAAGTACAGGCTCTCGCGGTTCCACCGATTCAGGAAAGAGGTAGAACTATTTCCGTTGAAAGTCTGGTTTTTCTATTTGATCATCCTGTCCGTACATTGTTTGATTCAGGCGCATCGCATTCATTTATCTCATCATCATTAGTTGAATCACTGCACTTAGACACCAGTCTGGTAGATGATCCCTTGGTTGTTTCAAACCCAATTGGGGGCTCCACTTATTTGTCCATGATATGTTTGGGTTTGAAGATTTCTATACTTAGCATTGAGTTTAGATGTGATGCTTTTGTGTTGGGCTTCACGGGCTATGGGTTGATTTTGGGCATGGACTGGTTATCCAGTAATGGTGCTGTTCTTGATTACGAAAGGAGAGTTGTTAGGCTCATGACCCGCTTGGGTAACACTCTCGATATCTCTTGTAATCCCATGGATTCTGTCATGCTAAGTTATCTTGAATCGCTTGAAGCTTCGGTCGAGAGTTTGCAATCTGTTAAAGTGGTCCGGGAATATCCGAATGTGTTTGAGGAGGTGAAGGGCTTACCTCCGAAGCGGGAGATTGACTTCCGAATATATCTGGTGGATAATGCTAAACCTGTATCTTTACCAGTGCGCCACATGGCTCCTCGTGAGAGGAGGGAACTCCATAAGCAAGTAGGGGAGTTGCTTGAGAAGGGGTTCATAAGACGAAGTATATCGGAGTGGGGTGCTCCAGTAGTATTTGCTACAAAGGCGGATGGGTCCCTCAGACTTTGTGTAGACTATAGAGAACTCAACAAGCTCACAAAGAAGAATAGACACCCGTTGCCGAGGATTGATGATCTTTTCGATCAGTTGGTTGGCGCTTCAGTATTTTCTCAGTTGGACTTAGCCACGGGGTTTCATCAATTGAGGGTGGCTGAGGATAGCATAGACAAGACTGCCTTTAGGACTCCGGATGGTTTCTATTAGTGGCTAGTGATGCCATTTGGGTTGACGAACGCCCCTGCATACTTTGTTGATTTGATGAGTAGGGTGTTCAGGGAGTTCCTTAATAAATTCGTGGTGGTCTTTGTGGATGATATCTTAGTATTTTCTAAGAGTGAAGAAGAGCATGCCCTACATCTTGGGGAGGTATTGAAGACTCTTCGAGCACATAGCCTTAAGGCTAAATTCTCTAAATGTCACTTCTGGAGGAAGGAGGTGCGGTTCTTGGGGCACGTGGTCTCCAAAGAAGGGATTGCTGTGGATCCCGCGAAGGTAGTATCAATTCAGGATTGGAAGGTTCCGAAGAATGCTACCGAAGTAAGAAGTTTCTTGGGGTTGGCGGGTTACTATAGGAAGTTTATCAAAGACTTCGCGAAGATATCAGCCCCATTAACCCGCTTAACGAAGAAGATTCTTGTTTTCGCATGGGACATAGATTGTGATGATGCGTTCCGACGGTTAAAGAGAGCTTTAACCACTGCTCCAGTTTTAGTGTTGCCAGATGGGAGCAAGCCATTTGTTGTCTATACCGATGCTTGTGGGACTGGACTAGGCGCAGTCTTAATGCAAGAGGGAAGGGTGATAGCCTATGGTGGAAGGCAGTTGAGAGTGCACGAGAAAAATTACCCTACCCATGATTTAGAGTTGGCCGCTATTGTTTTTGCGCTTAAGATTGGCGCCATTATCTTCTTGGTGAGAGATTCGAATTGTTCACTGACCACAAATCATTGAAGTACTTGTTTTCTCAGAAGGATTTGAATTTGAGACAGCAAAGGTGGATGGAGTTCTTAGCATCCTATGATTTCGAGATAGCGTATACCCCTGGCAAGGGTAACGTGGTGGCGGACGCCTTGAGCAGAAAGAGGTTGTCCTTGAGTCCATTGTTTGTGGAACAACGAAGCTTGGAATTTATCTCGATGTTTGATTTCAGACCTTCCATTGATTATGTACCCGGTTTGCTAGCTTCCTTGGAGGTTAGACCTACTCTTTTGGGACGGATTGGAGAAGCACAGAGGGACGACCCACAGTTAGTTGAGTTGGTGGAGAAGCTCATAAGGGGGGAGTCGTCCAGCCATTTGAGTAGGTACACCCTAGACGATAGGGGGTGCTTGCGTAGAGACGGTAGACTTTGTGTACCGCAAGACGAGGGTTTGAGGAAGGTTATTCTTGATGATGCACACCGTTCTAGGATGACCATTCATCCCGGTGGGGACAAGATGTACCAAGACATGAAGAGGGTTTTCTTCTGGGCCGGTATGAAGAAAGATGTGGCCGAGTATGTCGCTCGATGCTTGGTGTGCCAGCAAGTAAAGGGGGAGCAAAAGAAACCAGGTGGGTTGCTTCACCCATTGGAAGTTCCGCAATGGAAGTGGGATAGCGTCTCGATGGATTTTATTGACGGGTTACCCAGATCGAGAAAGGGTAATACGGGAATTTGGGTGGTGGTAGACAGACTTACTAAGAGCGCCCATTTCATACCTGTGAAGAGCAAGAGGACTGCTCCATGGCTAGCTTCTGTATATCTTCGAGAGATAGTTCGATTGCATGGGGTACCCTCTAGCATAGTGAGTGATCGAGATCCTATCTTCACTAGCGAGTTCTGGAGAAGTTTGCAAGAAGCAGTGGGGACTCAATTGTGTCTGAGCACCGCATATCATCCTCAGACGGACGGCCAGACTGAGAGGGTGAATCGTGTTCTAGAAGACCTTTTGAGGCTTTGTATCTTAGATTTTGGAGGTACATGGGAAGAGCATCTTCCATTGGTGGAGTTCGCATATAATAACAGCTTTCAGTCCAGTATTGGTATGGCTCCTTTCGAAGCTCTCTATGGAAGGCCTTGTCGATCACCTACATGTTGGTGGGAATCTACGGATAAGATCTTGCTTGGGCCTGATATGATTAGGGAGACTTCCGAGAAGATTGACTTGATTCGAAGAAGGATGAAAGCAGCGCAGGATAGGAAAAAATCTTATGCGGACAAGAGAAGGACGGATCTTGAGTTTGAAGTTGGGGACATGGTCTTTGTCAAAGTGTCTCCGTTACGAAATGTGGTTCGCTTTGGATCTGTTGGAAAGTTAGCACCAAGGTTCGTAGGGCCATTTCCCATTAAGGAAAGAATTGGACGCATGGCATATAGAGTGGAGTTGCCCGACAGACTTGATGGTGTACATGATGTATTCCATGTGTCCCATTTGAGGAAGTGCTTACATGAGACCGCAGAGGTGGTAGAGTCGAGCTTTCTTAAAGAAGTGGAAGTAGAGCGTGATGCGACTATTCGACGAGCTCCTACCCGCATCCTTGGGTCAGAGACAAGGAAGTTGAGAAACAGAGAGGCTCAACTAGTCAAAGTGCAATGGGGAGAAGAGGAGAGCAACGCAACTTGGGAGACGGAAGCGAAGATGCGTTCATTGTACCCATTTCTTTTTGAGGGTATGTTTTTACTTTCTCCTCTATCGTTGTCTAGTACTTATCTTATCTTTAGTATATCCTCTCGTTAGTACTGAGTGACCTTTAGATAAGGTAAACCTATGGTTGAAACATGTGTTTGAGACATGTTATGGTTGATGGATGCAAGTGGATGCAAGTGGTTGCTAGTGGTTGCTCGTGGATGCATATATACACACTCTAGGCACTAGATCGGCTCAATCACTTCATATTGCATATTGCATAAAATTGTGTGTAGGAAGCTATATTTATGGATGTATAATGATTGTGTTATCATATGGATGATGCATTTTGGTGAATGATTGTGCACTCATGTAGATATTGTATGTGTCGATAGGGTTCTCTCGCATACATAATGGATGCATGGCACTATCATGGTTTGCATATGTTCATACATTAGATAGGGAACATAAACACACACTTTTTGCATATGCTCATACAACATTAGAAACTGTTTTAGGACAATGGATGCCCGTGGTTGATGGTTTGAGTAGATGGTTGTTTGGATGGTAGGATATGCATTCTCCTTAGCTTAAAGATTTCGGGGACGAAATCCTTTAAGGAGGGGAGAATGTAACACCCCGTATTTCAGTTAATGCTAAAATTCACTAATTGCAGAATAAATAATCTCAGATGTGAGAATTGGGGGTAACGGGCTGCGTCATTGCGTTCGTCTCGGAAAAATACGCGAAATAGAGTCCGAGTTTTCGAGAATCGGAGTCCGTATGGCCCAGTTATGGCCCGATGAAGTTTGCAGAAAATTCAAAGCTAAAAACAGATTTAAAAATTTAAAATTCAGATTTTGGAAAGGAACAAGCGGGGTCAGGCGGGAAAGTTCCCGCCCTAACCATGTCGACAGGGCCGTCGACAGGCCTGTCGACAGGGGGGTCGACTTGCCTGTCGACATGGGCGCGGCGTCCAGAGAACCTGGGTGCACCAGGTTGGGTTTTAGGCTGGCTTAGAGGGCTGTGTTCTAGAGATTTCCGAAATCTAAGGGTCCTAATCTAATCTAGAGTTAATCTAAGGGCCTAAAACACTCACCTAATCTATAAATACACCCTAAACCTACCCTAATCCATACTAAAAATAGGAATGATGGCCTCATGCCGCCAAATTAAATCTTAGAAGGAGCCTCCACTAATTTATGAAGGAAGTTGCAAGCTAATCAACCTCTAATCATCATCTTCTTCATATTTAGCAACTAATTCCACTTGGTGAGTTTCTATCACTTTAACATCAATTGCTAAAGTAAGTAGATTGTGTGTAATGAGACTTATGGTTTTAAATGCGGATTAGTGAGTTTGAATCATTTGTAATGATATGCTACTCTATGTTTTCCTATGTTTATGCATGTTTAACAAGTGGGTTTATGCATGTTTATTAAGTTGGTTTATGCATGTTTAACAAGTGGGTTTATGCATATCTAATAAGTGGGTTTATGCATGTTTAACAAGTAAGTTATGCAAGTTCATATGCAAGTTATGTGTATGATGTTATGTAAGTTATGTGTAGGTTGTTATGCAAGTTCATATGCAAGTTATGTATATGCTTAAATGCAAGTTTAACATGATATGCAAGTTATGCATGCTTATGCAAGTATGTGAATGCTTATGCAAGTTATGTATATGCTTAAATGCAAATTTAACATGATATGCAAGTTATGCATGCTTATGCAAGTATGTGAATGCTTATGCAAGTTATGTATATGCTTAAATGCAAGTTTAACATGATATGCAAGTTATGCATGCTTATGCAAGTATGTGAATGCTTATGCAAGAATGTGAATGCTTATGCAAGTTATGTGTATGCTTAAATGCATGTTTAACATGTTATGCAAGTTATGAGAATGCTTATATGCAAGTTCAACATGTTATGCAAGATATGTGTATGATAATATGCAAGTTTGGGTTAAATGTAGTTGGGTTAATATATGCTCATATATGCAAGTTGACATCCTCTTAACCCATGATAAAGTTATATGCTAAGATGTGGTTAAACCCATGATATTTGTGATGGATCTTCCCTTTATTATGTCATGAAATGAGAACGATTTACGTGGGGAACGATGGGGTTAATTAATATGTTAATAAAAGTATGATTGGGTATGATTAAGCATACCATAAAAATAAATTAACATAAGTGGGAATTTACCTATTGAGTTAGGTCTACCCCATGGGAATTTACCTATTGAGTTAGGTCTACCCATGTTATGAAAAATGTGTAATTAATTAGGGATAATTAATTATGGGGGTGATTAATTAGGTGTAATTAATCAACTAAGACACGAGGTTGGACCCTTTTGTAGCGGAAGTCTGCCCGGAACCGACCGGCCATCCAGCGGCTACAAATGATTGGCCCAATGTGAGAGGTCTTAGTCATAAATTAAATACGTGATTAAAGTAAAGACACGAGGTTAGACCCTTTTGATGACAGAAGTCTGCCCGGAACCAACCGGCATATCCAGCAGTCATAAAAGACGGTCTAATGTGGGAGGTCTTTATGAGGTCATGATCTTAATTAATTAATTAAGAAACACTTAACCATATTAGCATGTAGTGGGACATGAGGGGTTAAGTGGGTGCCTTGGGTGGCATGTGGAAATCTAGTGGTTGCCTTGGGTGGCAATAGAAAATATGATTAGAATACTTAACCAAGTGGAAACATGTAATTAAACATGATTAAAGGGTTAAGTGGGATACACTAGATAAGTGACAAGCTTAGGTGGGTAGCTTGTAGGGGCCCATTTCAACCAATATCCCAAACGTATCTTTGTGGGCTCGACTCTAGTCGGGTGACGGGACACGCATATTGGGCTTGACTATAAGAGGCCAAAACGGGTTAGTGGTGGCAACGCAAGTCCAACGGGTTTCATATGCGTGTGTGGACCCGGGCTGGTAGGTAAGACGTTGTTGCATCGTGTAGATATAAGCCGTGCACCGTTAGTATTGGGTTGCCACTTTAGGGGAGTGATACACCCCACTGTGGGACCGGCACGGGTATCTACGGTAGGGAGCCGATCAATGGGGAGTAGTGGGGTACACCTAGTGGAGATAGGGGCAGACGGCACCTATGTGGTCAGCTAGGGGTACATGAAACTACTAGTTATATCTTTCTTTTAAGTCCTTGGGTGGGATCAATCTTTGAGTAGGAATGACTGGTGTGGTGCAGTTAGTAATTATCCTTGGGTGGGTAGATACGTCTTTACAGTTATCTTAGTTTATCCTAAGTCTACCAAGCTGCTTAGTGTAGCCATTCATCCCCAGACATTACCGTAGGTCAAGTTTATGTCTTCTCTGGTTACTTTAATGATTGTATTGTTAAAGTTATAGGACTCGCTCAGACTTATGTCTGACCCCGTTGTTTTTATCTTTTTCCCAACCCTCAGGTCCTACGGTGGATCCTAGCAGTAGTGGAGCTTGATTGGATTGCTGTTCCAGTCTTTAGGAGCTTGGATAGATGTAAAGCTCCAGTTACCCAGTTATCTTTTCTTTTGTCCTGGCTATTGTATGAGAGAGTGGGATTATGTACTTCTTTATTTTGATGGATATTGTACTTGACTTTTATTGTGGTTTTATAATGTAACCAGACATGTTTATTTCTGCTGTTATGAGATGATGTTTTACATTTCAAGTACTATTTATATCTGTCTTGTTGTAATTTTTCTGTTCTATATTCACTAAAATACTCCACCGATGCTATGGCATTCCCTTAGAGAGTGACCATAGCGGGCGTGGGGTGTTACAAAGTGGCACAAGAATTTTCGGCCATGAAGAGAATAGGGGGCGGCGGCTACTAATTGAAGAAAATGAATAATGATTTAGTTAGGGTTCTCCTCTTTTTTATATTATGTAATTGTTGATTTTTCAAAAAAACCCATTCCTCTCAAATTATTTAGAATCCAGTCCAACAAAAGCTACCCTACCCAATAACCCCTAATCCGAATCCATCTAGCCATGTCCCGCAGGCCCAAAAGGTTGTCTAAGCCCTCATTTCTCGAATTTAAAATTAATTCTTTTTATTATTTAATTCGGACACAATCAAAAATCCGCCGAGGCCACATACGGACTCCGAAAAATCTAAAAAAAATATTTTTAGCTTTCTTATGACGATACGGTTCCAATGAGACTAATTTCATCGAATTCTGAGACTGTTTGAAAAATAGCTATTTTTAAGCCGATTAAAATTTGACCGTAAATTGACAAAATAGAAATCCTTTTGCCACGGCCACAAATTAATTCCAAAAATTATGAAAAATTAATCTTAACCATATTTTGACATTCCGGATCCAACAAAAGTGGTTTCGTCGAAAACGGAGGTCGTTTGTAAAATATCTATTTTTAAGGCCAATATATTTAATATTAAAAATATATTTTTAAACAAATAAATCCCGAAACTCAAAATATATAAGTGTTTACTGTTTTTCAATGTAGAGACATCATTCTGAACTCAATGGAAGTGGTTTCGAGTTCAAATTCCTTCGTATGCAAAAAGTAGCATCTTGACCTTTATAAATTTCATAGCAACCTTTCTAAATATTGAATTGGCCATAACTTTTGATTTCCACTATGAAATTTCAATTTTTCGGATTCGTTGGAAAGATATTTTTAAATAGATTCTAATATTTTTGGTTTCACTAAAATCCGTTAAATTTTGCATCTTGTACGGTCAGTCAAAGTTCAAGTTTGACTTTTCAAACTACCGTGTTATTTCTAACTCTTTTGTTAATTAAAATTAAATCATTCATTCTAACTTCGATTTAAATCAAATTTGTGATCATTATTATTTAAATAAATAATTTTATATTGTCAAATTTCATTAAAATTTTCTAAAATAAAAATTTTAAATTGGTCCTGATTTTTGCGGATTTTTGCGGGTTGTTACAATCGCCCCCACTTAAAAACTTTTCGTCCTCGAAAAGGAACGTAGCTAAAAATTGTAAAATTAACTATCTTAATTTTAAATTTTAATGGTTAATTATCTTTTCAAAATATATATAAAAATCATATTTCAAAGAATAGATTATAAATATCAAAAATACGTTAATTATAAATTCGTAACTCTTAACTCGTTCTAAGGCATTACTAACCCCATCTCTAACGAGTTTACTCATTCTAGGATACTGCTGATCCTATCTCTAATGAGTATTCTTATTGGACATTACTAATCCAATCTCTGATGAGTCTTTTGTCCAGTTCTAATGAGTTATACCCCAAAGATTTGAGCTAACCTGAGCTCTGATACCAACTGTAAAGACCCGCAAATTCCCACCCTTCGAATCGACCATAAACCACACAGGTCTGATCCAAAAAGTGGAAACCTACGAATACTTTAACTTTGGGCATACAACACATTACAACAGATAACAGAAGACTTTTATAACACTATAATAAATGTTACATCAGAGTAAAGAATATACATATCAGAGTACATTGGAATATAATTACAGCGGAAGATAAATACAAAAAAATGTAATATACTGCAACGGAAGAACACAGCGGAAGACTCTCTATCTCTGGACACAGCTTTAAGCTTCAACCCAGAATCCTGCTTAATATATCTGCAAAAATAGCTACTCGACTGCCCGTGTGGAAAATATGGGCACCCGAGTTTGCCATTGGACAAACTACAGGTCAGTCATGGGACTGGTGTGAGAATTCTACCTAACCAATAAAATATAATAAGGCTAATCATAGGACCACGCCACTTTCGCGAAACGGGTTTTCTCCTATGAATTGCCAGTGCAAGACTAAAGTAAATCGTCAAAATAACGCAATGCTTTTTAGAAAAATGAAACCATTATAAGACCCAAGTCCCATCACACAATGCAACGCAAACCGGAGGATAGGGTTTTACCTTATAATGATCAAAAGATGCTTGATACGATAAACACGGTATTATATAATAATAGTGTGCAACCAATTTGAAATACATCAAAGTAAATGTATCAATCCTAGACGGCATGAGTGCCCCATCCCACTATGTCGCCATATATAGGTATACAATCAAAACCGCGTGATGTCGTATTGGAAATTTGGGTTTCCATCTGAGTCAAGGCTAGGGAGGAGATCCTTACCGATTCGAGACACTCTAGCAAATGCCCCAGGATTGGTACTCTGTCCAACCCTTGGATCCTACAGGGCCGGTCCATACGTTAACGCTTAATGGATTGGCAATTCTTGAATACACGCTCCCCGGTCCTTTTAGACCTATAATACGGCCAGTGGCGACCTCATAAACCGAGGCCTCGAAAAATCCAACAACCACAATGAATAAATGCCAGCGCTGGTAGGTCTCTGGCACTACTCTAGCTAGAAAAAAACGTGTGCACTCCCTGCATTCCATTCTTCCATTTTAGAATCTACCGGGCTGTGAGGCTCGCGAAGTCACGATATACACAAAGCTATGCCTAAATAGACTGTGCTTTGATCATCAACCACAAGGCCTGCTTTTCAACAAAGCCTTGATCAATTGCATCTTAGCATGCCACATTGTTAGACTCTACCATATCATTGATCATCTACCAATATATATATAACCTCTAAGCTCATACGTCTTAGAGAAGGGGGTTAAATGAAGAATAAATTCTCCACCACCAAACAGAAATATATAATCTGTAGCGTTCAACAAATACAGTAGAAAAGAATACAATGTCAGACACACAATCCATTTACAAGTCCGCTCTGGGTCTGAGCGAAACAACGTGTCCGTCGATCTCCAAATACATTTGGACGATCATTACCAAATACCTTGCCTTGGGGTGTCCAGTCCCAATTCAAGATACCAGTCATCATCATTCCAACGATGTGAAAACTTCGGTCTTCAATTGCCATCTTCATCTTCGACTCTTGATCGTCGTGATGATTATTCAGAATGGGTTAAACCCGGTCTTTCTGAATAACTCGCATATTTTGTGATTAAAAATCAAATATTGGGAAATCACACATTACGCCACATTTCCCACTCAGAATATTCTTTTAATAAGATATTCGTATTAAAAGATTCTCATTAATTTTATCAAAGATAAATTAATAAATTTAATCATAAATCTTCCTTAAAAGATTTATTAAAAATTCTAAATTTGATTTAATATCAAAAATCATTTTCACAAGATTATTTATTTTAAAGAATAAATCTTCTTTTAAACGGGTTAAAGAACTCGTGTCATTTAAAACACAGTTCACGATAAACCCATAAATCAATTTCCAAAATATGGAATTCCACAGAAATCAATCAATACATAATCGATGTGAATTTCTGTATCGGACTAACAATATACATGGAATAATGACAAAGCCTCTTAAATTCCATATATAATATCGGTCTTCTATTACAGAAGCCCATCTCGATTATTACCAATCGAATTTTCCACTTAATTCCAATTTAATTTTATTAAATTGGAAAACTAGATTTTTAGGAAATGCTCTTTTTAAATCTATAAAATAGGTTTATAAATTCCAAATAATAATTTCAATGTAAATTGGATTAAAGGAGAAATGTCATTCAAAAACATCGTCCACGATAAATCCACTTCACATCTCAATTTATTTCATATCATAAAATAAGATTTGCAAATGCTAATAATCTTAAATAAAAGATTTCTCTTTAAATATTTATTATTATAAGAAAAACGTATTTTAGAGATAATCATTAAAAATATTCTTTATATAAAAGATTTTTACCTTTTACAAATATTCTTTGTTTAACATATACTTAACTAAAAATATATATATATATATTTTTAATAAAAGAATTTGTAATGTAAAAATATTCTTATTTAAAAGAACATCTGAATCGAAATGCGACTCAACCATTTACCATATAATTTGGATTATATGGATTTAACACACATCATATATAACAATAAAAATGTAATTATCAAGTCACCCATTTACATCCAAAGTGTAAATTCCAACTGTGTAAGCGTTAAAATTAAATAATAACGCTCATCACAGCCTGTCGATCTAACGATCAACATACAACTAAATATTGGGATTAGTGTATGTTAATTTTCATCCCAACACCCGTGTGGGGTTTCATCCAACAAACAAATAATTAATTCATTTGTGCACTTGGGCGATGTGTGAAAATTATCGACCCAATCACATAAACAAGTCAGGTAACTTGTCTATGGCAGTGTAATACACAATATATAACACGACGATAAAACTGTCTCTTTTTATTTCTATTCTTTTTATTGCATGTAAAATGTCAATAAAGATGAATTCTTTATTTTTATTCTTTTATCGCATCTAAAATGACGATAAAAATAAAATCTTTATTTGAATTCCTTTCATTGTAAATAGATGAAAAGAAAAATGTAATCTTTTAATTCCATTGTAATAGGGAATACAATTAATAACAAAAATATAACTTTTCATTTCATGCTTTATTCGCACTAGAGAATGCAAATAAAGATTCAGCTTTTTGATTTGAGGTTTATTTACAACGAGGAATGTAAATAAAAATTTTAACTTTTCATTTCATAATTTTTTTGCAATAAGGATTGCAAATGAAAATGGATCTTTTATTCTCATGTTGTATTTGCGTTGAGTAATGCAAATAAAAATGTAATACTTAATTTCTACTTTTATTTACATCAAGAAATGTAAATAAAAGAACAACTTTTTATTTTATGTCTGTTTACATCAAGTGAAGTAAATAAATAAAAATGTAACCTTACTTTAATGCTTTGTTCGAATTTAAAAACATGCAACAAAAATGAAACATTTGTTTTTAATAAATTTGTTTGCAACAAAATTTGCAAACAAAATGTAAATGTAATTTTTTTTTTATTGTCTTGTTTGTTTGCAACTAAGTTTGCAAACAACAAATGAAATTTTATCTCTTTGTTTATTTGCATGATGGAATGCAAATAATATAAAAAAATATAAATTAGTTTGCATCTAAATTTGCAAACCAAAAATGCAAATTTTATTTTCTTGTTTGTTTGCAATAAAAGTTGTAAACAAAAAAAATGTAATTTTTTTTTTCTTTCTTCTTGTTTTATTTGCATGGTAGGATGCAAAAAAAAAATGTATTTTCTATTTTCTACGTTTCGTTTGCATCAAAAATTGCAACCAAAAGATATATTTTTCTTCTAGTTTTGTTTGCATCTAAAATTGCAAACAAAAAGATATTATTTTCTTTTTTCTATTTTTGTTTGCCTCTAAAATTGCAAACAAAAAGGTATATTTTTTTTCTCTACTTTTGTTTGCATCTAAAATTGCAAACAAAAGATATATTTTCCTCTACTTTTGTTTGCATCTAAAATTGCAAACAAAAAGATATTATTTTTTTCTTTCTCTTTTCTTCTTTTGTTTGCATCTAAAATTGCAAACAAAAAGATATTATTTTTTTCTCTACTTTTGTTTGCATCTAAAATTGCAAACAAAAAGATATTTTTTTTCTTTTATTGTTTTATAAAATGTAATCATAAAATAAAACTGTCTCTTCCCTCTTACATGTAGTGTTTGCATTTAATTGCAACACGAAAATGTAAATTTTAAGAAACGTTTTCATACAACACAAAAATGTATGTTTTAATTTTATGAAGCGTTTGCATATGTATGTAAACACAAAAATGTAAATTTTTTTTTTTTTGTGAAGCGTTTGCATATGTATGTAAACATTAAAATGTAATTTTTTTTTTTTATGAAGCGTTTGCATATGCATGCAAACACAAAAATGTTTTTTTTTTATGAAGCGTTTGCACATGTATGCAAACACAAAAATAATGAAAATCATATATATTATTTCTTCCTACATTGAATTTTTATTACGAATTGTAATGAGATGAGTTCCTATACTTTGTTGACATTAAGAAATGCAACAATACACTTTCCTTTTCCATCATATAAAATTTTTGTTTGAAAACACAAATCAAAATGTTAATCAATTAACGATGTAAATATTTGTGTTAGGGACACCAGTGAAATACTTTCGATGTACGGTACATGTATTTGTGTTGGGAACACAAGTAAAAATAAATAAAATAAAATTTCAATGGCGGTGCATTCATTTGTGTTTAAGACAAAAATAAAAATAAAACTTTGATGACGAAGTATTTATTTGTGTTTAAGACAAAAATAAAAATAAAACTTTGATGACGAAGTATTTATTTGTGTTTAAGACAAAAATAAAAATAATTCATATTCCTGTGTAAATGTATGTGCCAATATATAAATAAAAAGACATTTTTTTTATTTAAAAAAAACTTTTATGTTTTGACAATTCATTTGAATATTGTTATTTATGTTGAAACACAAATATAAAATGAACATCTTTCATGCATGTAGATTTTTGTGTTGAAACACAAAAATAAAGTAAACTTTTGTTTTTTCATGTAGATTTTTGTGTTTGAACACAAAAATAAAATAAACATTTTTTCTTTTAGATTTTTGTGTTGGAACACAAAAATAAAATAAACACATTTTTTCCTCATGTATACTTTTGTGTTGGAACACAAAAAATAAAATAAACAATCTTTTTTCTATGTATAATTTTTGTGTTGGAACACAAAATAAAATAAACAAACTTATTTTTTCTCATGTGTATTTTTATGTTGGAACACAAAAATAAAATAAATAAATTTTTTCCTCATGTGTATTTTTGTGTTGGAACACAAAAATAAAATAAATAATCTTTTTCTCATGTGTATTTTTGTGTTGGAACACAAAAATAAAATAAATAATTTTTTTCTCATGTGTATTTTTGTGTTGGAACACAAAAATAAAATAAATAATCTTTTTTTTTCTACGTATATATTTTTTTCCATCGCAATATGAATATTGAATTGATTATCAAACTCAATTCAATAAAAACCAAATCTGAAATAAACGTATCCAAGTTCGCACAACAACCAATACAAAAATACATTCATCAAACAGAAAATCAACATAACATACTATACAATTCAGATCTGAACGAATATTGTATAATAAATAAATTAATCAACTAATTAATTTAAATTAAAGAAATCTCACCTTCCGTTGATTCAGATCTAAAGATTCAAACAGTTCAGAAAATGTTCCAATCAGTCTCAAACCGTTCTATTTGCTGTTACGATTCCAATGTTTTTGAAATCGTCAAATTCTAAGTTGAAATGAACGAGTCATGGTCAAAACAAGTTTTTAAAATAATTTAAATTAATTAATTAGTTAATAAATTAAGATAATTACCCTTCTTCCTCCTCAAATAGGATCGGCCGTACTTATGAGAATGGAGAGGAGGAGATGGTGGCTCCAGAGAAGATCTAACCTTATGAGAATGGAGAGGAGAAGATGCTCTTTGATTTGGTATAGGAGTTAGGATTTAATTTGAAGAGAAGAGGGAGAAAGTGGCACAAGAATTTTCGGCCATGAAGAGAATAGGGGGCGGCGGCTACTAATTGAAGAAGATGAATAATGATTTAGTTAGGGTTCTCCTCTTTTTTATATTATGTAATTGTTGATTTTTCAAAAAAAAAAAAAAAACCATTCCTCTCAAATTATTTAGAATCCAGTCCAACAAAAGCTACCCTACCCAATAACCCCTAATCCGGATCCATCTAGCCATGTCCCGCAGGCCCAAAAGGTTGTCTAAGCCCTCATTTTTCGAATTTAAAATTAATTCTTTTTATTATTTAATTCGGACACAATCAAAAATCCGCCGAGGCCACATACGGACTCCGAAAAATCTAAAAAAAAAATATTTTTAGCTTTCTTATGACGATACGGTTCCAATGAGACTAATTTCATCGAATTCTGAGACTGTTTGAAAAATAGCTATTTTTAAGTCGATTAAAATTTGACCGTAAATTGACAAAATAGAAATCCTTTTGCCACGACCACAAATTAATTCCAAAAATTATGAAAAATTAATCTTAACCACATTTTGACATTCCGGATCCAACAAAAGTGGTTTCGTCGAAAACGGAGGTCGTTTGTAAAATATCTATTTTTAAGGCTAGTATATTTAATATTAAAAATATATTTTTAAACAAATAAATCCCGAAACTCAAAATATATAAGTGTTTACTGTTTTTCAATGTAGAGACATCATTCTGAACTCAATGGAAGTGGGTTCGAGTTCAAATTCCTTCGTATGCAAAAAGTAGCATTTTGACCTTTATAAATTTCATAGCAACCTTTCTAAATTTTGAATTGGCAATAAGTTTTGATTTCCGCTATGAAATTTCAATTTTTCGGATTCGTTGGAAAAGACATTTTCAAATAGATTCTAATATTTTTGGTTTCACTAAAATCCGTTAAATTTTGCATCTTGTACGGTCAGTCAAAGTTCAAGTTTGACTTTTCAAACTACCGCGCTATTTCTAACTCTTTTGTTAATTAAAATTAAATCATTCATTCTAAATTCGATTTAAATCAAATTTGTGATCATTATAATTTAAATAAATAATTTTATATTGTCAAATTTCATTAAAATTTTCTAAAATAAATTTTTAAATTGGTCCTGATTTTTGCGGGTTGTTACAATCGCCCCCACTTAAATACTTTTCGTCCTCGAAAAGGAACGTAGCTAAAAATTGTAAAATTAACTATCTTAATTTTAAATTTTAATGGTTAATTATCTTTTCAATAAATATATAAAAATCATATTTCAAAGAATAGATTATAAATATCAAAAATACGTTAATTATAAATTCGTAACTCTTTACTCGTTCTAAGGCATTACTAACCCCATCTCTAACGAGTTTACTCATTCTAGGACACTGCTGATCCTATCTCTAATGAGTATTCTTATTGGACATTACTAATCCAATCTCTGATGAGTCTTTTGTCTAGTTCTAATGAGTTGTACCCCAAAGATTTGAGCTAACCTGAGCTCTGATACCAACTGTAAAGACCCGCAAATTCCCACCCTTCGAATCGACCATAAACCACACAGGTCTGATCCAAAAAGTGGAAACCTACGAATACTTTAACTTTGGGCATGCAACACATTACAACATATAATAGAAGACTTTTATAACACTATAATAAATGTTACATCAGAGTACAGAATATACATATCAGAGTACATTGGAATATAATTACAGCGGAAGATAAATACAAAAAAATGTAATATACTGCAACGGAAGAACACAGCGGAAGACTCTCTATCTCTGGACACAGCTTTAAGCTTCAACCCAGAATCCTGCTTAATATATCTGCAAAAATAGCTACACGTGAAACGACCCGCAAATCCGTGCTACCTGAGTTGACTAAATACACCACACGTCCAACCCAAATAACACAGAAATACGACTCATTATTAGAAAGAAGTTAGAGGATGAGAAATAGAAAGAAAGAAATATTAGAATAGAAGAAAACGAAGATCACAAACTCACAGCGGAACGAATAAAATATATTATATAACATAAGCTTCGAAATACCAATCTGTTTTGTACATACATACATGCCATCCTCAGAGTACACATAACATTTGATCCAGCGGAAGTAACTCTAAATAACTAACGTTGAAGCCTCCTGCTTCAAGCTCCTCCAAGTGTATCTGTAAAAGCCTGAAACACTTGACTGCCCGTACAAATTTGGGCACCCAAGAGTTTAGGAAAAACAACACGAAATAAACTCTGGGTCAGTCATGGGACTGGTGTGAGTAAACTCCAACCATTTGTTTAACTTCAAAAATTCTTTCAAACGGAAAGATAATAGTAAGACCAGTCCACACATAAACACGGACGGTTTTTACCTTACTATAACCCAAAACACTTTGATATCAAATCCAATGATATTATAATAATGTCTACATCAAATAAATAACCAAATAGCAGAACGCTTGCATCTCACGCTCCACATATATAGTATATAATCAAAAACCGCATGGCGCTTATTGGAGATTGGATTCCAACTATGACAAGGTATGGGACCACCTTCCGACAGTGCATCTCTAGAGGCAAATACACCTGGGTTCAACAAGAACGTCTTGCAACCCGGCCCACACATGACCGACCACTCATTTCGCTTGAGTGTATCGAATGTATATCACCAACGGTTGGACTCAAACCACCGTTTCCCGAATGGGCAGAATCGATAGATTTAGAAACAAAAGGAATTTCTCTAGATAGGTGATTATACACCCTAATGGGTGCGACCCACATAGCCATGCTGCCTGCCCGATTTTTGTCCTTTCCCGGTTGTTGAGGCCTGAGGCTACGAATACTTACCATTCATTGATAGCACAATCACTTTGAATGCCACATTGTCAGATCCGTTAATCACTAGTTGAGTTTGCACAAATATTCTGGATGTTATGCTAAGGGATAAATCCGTTGCAACCATATATATTCATACAGACCAACCCATTTGATCATTGGAAATACTTTGTCAGACATTCGTCCATTTACGTTCGTTCTGGGATTGAACGAAACCGAAGGCACTATTTCTATTACTAGAAAAGCCCTTGCACTTTACTCCGTCTTCAATATATTCAGCATACTTGGTTCGCAACGCTTATGCCGATACGGAGTGGTTCTTAGGATAATAATCCAACCGGTCTCTCCATATTGACAACGATGGTCAAAACTTCGATAGTCTGTGATTTAACTATCGAATAAGAACAAGTGTTCATCCAACATATCAAACAACTCACTGGGCCCTTTAGTATTTCATTAATTAAATCACTTTTCCATTTCCTTATCGAATTCTACATTTATCGATACATTGATTTAACTATCAAATTATCTGAAAAATATTCTATCTCCTTAAATTCCCGGAAAAATTCGCCATAACCTCCCCTGTATCGGGAGCATCGGGAAATTTCAAATAGCATCCCGGTATCTTCCAATCTCAAAAAGAAAAAGAAAAAGCCAAGCGGCTTGCCGATACGGCGCATAAAACCTCATATATGAATTTAAACATGTACCTTTTTGTCGAGCATACAAATTAAAATCTTCGTATACTCCATATCAAACCTGTTTACCTCTGTTCACCTGTTTTCAATTCAATTCAATACTATCTAATCGTTTGAATTCAGTTTCGCCCATTTATTCTTGAAAACGGCCATTTTGTCTATTTCACTTCTTTGTTTGAACATAACATGTTTAAACAAAATGTTTAACTCGTTCATAACTAAATTGAACTTCGATTTCAATTCTAGTTTCCTTTTCTATTTTGAATATAAATTTTCAAATCGAATTCACTTATTCAAACCCCAATATTCATTCGAAACATCCTTAACTAATTTCTATTCAAAATTAGTTAATGCTATTCAATAAATCAAAATCTGGTTTCTGTTCCAAAAATCATATTCATTTACACAACTTGAATTTGCATATATTTTACAATTCAACTCTGAAATTTTCTAAATAGAACTTCGGATTTTACTTGCTTAAAATCCCTTTATAATATTAAATAAACCATTATGGTTTTAAAACGATTCTGGCGCTGCTTTTCTGAAAATTTGATTTTGACATAACTCAAAATCTATACGACGAAATTCAGATTTTCCTCCTTCATTAGAAAACTATTATCAAATCGGTCCTGACGTTTCTTGTTTCAAAGAATTCCGACTTCAATCGAGTTTTATATATTCAATTGAAGTTCGAATCGCCATTTTACGAACTGCAGCGCTGCGGCGAGTTCGTTTTAATTATATTTATGAATATAAACGTTAAACTTCGTTTAAAATGAATCCAACTCCACTAAAACTTCATTTTCACTTTTATTTGAACTCTATATTCAAAATTCAAAATTTACTTTTATTGAATACTATATTCAAATTCCATATTTCAAATTCCGTTTGAATTATATAGCTAAATCCCATAGTTTAAAATTCCATTCGAATGCTATATTCAAATTCTATAATTTAAATTCCATTTGAATTCCTTTTTGAATTCTACATTCAAATCCCCTATTCAATCCTCTTTGAATTCAAATTCTATATTTATTCTATTTGAATTTCAAATATCCAAACTCCGATTCAATTCTATTTTGAAATATCAAATATTCAACCCCTTTTTAATTTTATCATTTCAAATTCTGTTTAAGTCTTCTTGTTTGAATTCTATTTCCAATCTAGTTTCAAAACTTCATTTAAATTTCTATATCCAAATCTATTTTCAAAACTTCATTTGAATTTCTATATTCAAATCTATTTTCAAAACTTCATTTGAATTTCTATATTCAAATCTATTTTCAAAACTTCATTTGAATTTCTATATTCAAATCTATTTTCAAAACTTCATTTGAATTTCTATATTCAAATCTATTTTCAAAACTTCATTTGAATTTTTATATTCAAATCTATTTTCAAAACTTCATTTGAATTTCTATATTTGAATTTCTTTATTCGAATTCCTTTGAATTCAAATTATATTTTAATTCCTTGAATTCAAATTCTACTTTTCATTCTAATCTCGTCTATTCAAATTCTATTTGAATTTCTAATATTCAATCTCTTCTTAAAATTCAAATATTTAAACCCCTTTTAAAATTCAAATGTTATACTCAAATTTCATTTGAGTTATATATTTAAAAATTTCCTTTCACATCCTGTTTTGAAATTTCATTTCAAATTCAAATTTCACGCTTGTATTTCTATTTCTGAATTATCAAGTGATAATTCTTTCCACTTCATTTATAACTTCGTTATAAAAGAACTATTTATAACCTTCGCTTATAAAGAAACTACTTGTTTTATTTTTCAAAACAAGTTTATATTTTTATTCCATTTAAAATTCAAATTCTATTTAAAAATAGAATTTTCCTTTTAAAATCTCAAATATCCTTTCACGATATTTTTAAATATCATTACTTAAGCCCAGTGATATTTTAAACAACCAAATCAATCAATTTCCAATCATTTGATTTTAACACGTCATATATGAATATATATGAAATCAAACAGAACAAACAAACAAATAGATAATATATTTTTGAGGAATCCAGTTGGATTCCTCCAACCTGTTTTCCTGCATCCACAGATGTTAGCACATAAATAATACCCATTCTGCTTCGTGGCAGAATATCGCGGTATAGAAGGTCATCCACTAATCATAGCGTGGGGCGTATAGGGTAATCATCCGCTATGAAACTGCGGGCATCCGCTAATGAGACTGCGGGAATCCAACCAATCAATCAACCCAATATATATATATATATATAGCCTAAATAACTAATATATATAAACAGCCAGAAAATATTCATGCAAGCAACAAGCAATTATTTTTAATGAAATAAAAATAATTCTAAAGGTGAGTGAGATTTACTCACCATGTCTCCATTGTTTGATCCATTCTGATCCAATTGATTTTAGAAATTTCCAATCCAACATCCAATAGTATTTTCCGCAACTATATTCTAAGGAACTGGCTTCTCGATTTAATTACCTTGTATAAATTTAAATTTTGCATTTATCAGATATACGGATTTATATCGACTAATTAAAGGTAAACCAAATTTAATTTTTAACTTACTTTAAATAAATTACTTATAGGTTGACTAAATTCCAACTAAAATCTTAACTGATTACTTTACAGATTTTATTTCTAACTAACTAACCTCTTTATAAAAACTAACTTAAAAATCCTAATCACTTTATAAATTAACTAAAAAGAATGTTATTAACAAATTTAACAACCGTTATTAACTTGCAAATTAGAATTAAATTAAATAATTTATATTACCTTAATTACTTCTTTCTCCTCGGCATTTCACCAAGCACTCTTCCTTCAATCTCGGAAACTGCTCCTTACTGTCACGAATTCACTCCATTTCAACCATAATGCACTCGAACTCCTCCTATCTCACTATCGCATAACCTTGATTCACACAGGCCAACTTTTAAAAAGAAAAGCATAGAGACCGAGCTCCTACTTCTTACTGTTGAACCAAGGTATTCCCCCTTTCGAAATCACGAACTCAGCTGACATCGCAGCAATCAATGTCGTGCCTCCACGAACCCTTAGACCCAATTCGAGACTCACCTTAGGCCACGACTTCGAATACCTAACTCGAGCTACTAGGAAGCATCGCGCCCTTCCAGACACAGCGCGGCTCCATCATTCGAGCATCTCGAGACTGACGTCCAGCTTCCAGAGACTTGGGGGTTTTTCCTCAAATCGCAACGTTGCTATCGCGCTTTCCAGATGCTGTCGAACTCAGGGAACTCACGGTCTTCAAATTTTGATTTCCGATTCCCCTTTGATTTCCATTTTGATTCGGAGGATTTTGGGTTTCTGACCTGAAGAATAGAAATGAAGAGAACGAAATTCATTTTGTTGGTTTGGAATGAAGAGGAGGCTCGGCCTTATATAGATGCGATGCACAGACATGAAGGACACGCCATTTATTTCTTGTTGGGTTGATATTAGAGGTGGGAGACATGAATGGAAAGAATAGCGGCTGTAGGTATAGGTAGGTACTGAAAAAGAAGCTAGGTCGACCTAGTTTATTCTGAAATTTTGATTTGGTTTTAATGCGATTTGATTTCTAGAGATTTTCACTTTAATTTATACAAATATCGATTTGATCGGACGCTTATCCACTGATCAAATAAATCGGGGTTCATAATTAAAAATCGTGAACCGCTATTTTAGCGTACCGACCGCCGTTATAATGTTATAACGCTATTTTGAATTCAACGAAATAGATTATACAATTTAATTTGAACGTATATTTAAAATAGCCATATTAAATCATTTTAACTTTAAAACAAATAAATTCTTCAACCATGAATTTCTATTATCATCGTTCATATTTGCATAGTATATATATTGATCATCTGAACTGTTTCGATTCAGTTTTATCTTCGAATTGAATTATTTCAAACTTCTCGTATTTCGATAATTATCAAAATAAATCGTATTTCGATTATTTAATCGATAACCCAATAAAATACCATTTATATTATAAATTCAATATTTAAAACTATATTAAATATTTAAAATAAATCGACTAAAAATCCGGGTCGTTACATTCTTCCCCCCTTAAAATAATTTCGTCCTCGAAATTGCTTAAGGTAGGAAAAAGGGTACAAATCCATTTCTTTCCCACATCCCACTTTATGTTGAAACTCAACTTCTCATATTTCTATGACTTTATTTTCAACCAAAACTTTTGGCCTTCCTTCACTTAATTCGAATGATCTACGATAAATCCATTTATATCCAATCTATATTCCATTAAACCTATTCAAATTGATTCTAATCAATTCACTCACTTCGACCCATTTAACTTGTTTAAGTTAAATTTAAATTCCAGAATTCAAATTCCTGGTTTTTTTTTCCTTTCAAATCCTCCTGAAATCGCATAAATATATACTTATATTTATTTTCATTTCAAATTCAAAACATTTGAATTCTTCCCAAAACAACATGTTTCCCTCAAACAAATTTCCAACAAAACTTTCTAAGGTAGCAATTCATCACTTAGAAACTCGGAATGAACACTGATGATGTTGCAATCATCATCAGAATTACTTCCCAGCCACTGAAGTGAGTTCAGTGCTTTATTATTTCAAAATCCATCTAAAATCCTTTTTAAACAAAGCTATATTGTTCAAATATACTTCCAAAAATATCTCAAACTTCCCAGGATTTTAAATTCTGGTTTGAATCTGATTCAATTACATCTCATTTGTATTTTTAATTCCCATACAAATTCTATTTGGTTATAAATAACCATTCTAATTTTATAACCTCATTTGATTATAAAATCAACATCCAACACATCCATATAATAATAATTCTAGAAAATTATTCTTTCTATATCAAAATAGAACTTTCGGGTAAAATTATTTCATTTACCTTCTTTAAAACAATACTGTGTCGAATTCCTCTGTTTAAGTGTTTAGAAATTCCTATCGACTTCGTGGCGTCCCACGATTCGACCAGAATTCATAAACCACTCAACAGACTAGCCAACACAATATAAAACAACTTTTATATCAACTAACAAATACGCTCTCTCGTATATATACGCTCAACTCATTCTAGGGTACTGCTGACCCTATCTCTAATGAGTACATGCCACACAAGCCTAGGTGTTCGCTCAACCTAAGCTCTGATACCACCTGAAACGACCCGCAAATCCGTGCTACCTGAGTTGACTAAATACACCACACGTCCAACCCAAATAACACAGAAATACGACTCATTATTAGAAAGAAGTTAGAGGATGAGAAATAGAAAGAAAGAAATATTAGAATAGAAGAAAACGAAGATCACTCACAGCGGAACGAATAAAATATATTATATAACATAAGCTTCGAAATACCAATCTGTTTTGTACATACATACATGCCATCCTCAGAGTACACATAACATTTGATCCAGCGGAAGTAACTCTAAATAACTAACGTTGAAGCCTCCTGCTTCAAGCTCCTCCAAGTGTATCTGTAAAAGCCTGAAACACTTGACTGCCCGTACAAATTTGGGCACCCAAGAGTTTAGGAAAAACAACACAAAATAAACTCTGGGTCAGTCATGGGACTGGTGTGAGTAAACTCCAACCATTTGTTTAACTTCAAAAATTCTTTCAAACGGAAAGATAATAGTAAGACCAGTCCACACATAAACACGGACGGTTTTTACCTTACTATAACCCAAAACACTTTGATATCAAATCCAATGATATTATAATAATGTCTACATCAAATAAATAACCAAATAGCAGAACGCTTGCATCTCACGCTCCACATATATAGTATATAATCAAAAACCGCATGGCGCTTATTGGAGATTGGATTCCAACTATGACAAGGTATGGGACCACCTTCCGACAGTGCATCTCTAGAGGCAAATACACCTGGGTTCAACAAGAACGTCTTGCAACCCGGCCCACACATGACCGACCACTCATTTCGCTTGAGTGTATCGAATGTATATCACCAACGGTTGGACTCAAACCACCGTTTCCCGAATGGGCAGAATCGATAGATTTAGAAACAAAAGGAATTTCTCTAGATAGGTGATTATACACCCTAATGGGTGCGACCCACATAGCCATGCTGCCTGCCCGATTTTTGTCCTTTCCCGGTTGTTGAGGCCTGAGGCTACGAATACTTACCATTCATTGATAGCACAATCACTTTGAATGCCACATTGTCAGATCCGTTAATCACTAGTTGAGTTTGCACAAATATTCTGGATGTTATGCTAAGGGATAAATCCGTTGCAACCATATATATTCATACAGACCAACCCATTTGATCATTGGAAATACTTTGTCAGACATTCGTCCATTTACGTTCGTTCTGGGATTGAACGAAACCGAAGGCACTATTTCTATTACTAGAAAAGCCCTTGCACTTTACTCCGTCTTCAATATATTCAGCATACTTGGTTCGCAACGCTTATGCTGATACGGAGTGGTTCTTAGGATAATAATCCAACCGGTCTCTCCATATTGACAACGATGGTCAAAACTTCGATAGTCTGTGATTTAACTATCGAATAAGAACAAGTGTTCATCCAACATATCAAACAACTCACTGGGCCCTTTAGTATTTCATTAATTAAATCACTTTTCCATTTCCTTATCGAATTCTACATTTATCGATACATTGATTTAACTATCAAATTATCTGAAAAATATTCTATCTCCTTAAATTCCCGGAAAAATTCGCCATAACCTCCCCTGTATCGGGAGCATCGGGAAATTTCAAATAGCATCCCGGTATCTTCCAATCTCAAAAAGAAAAAGAAAAAGCCAAGCGGCTTGCCGATACGGCGCATAAAACCTCATATATGAATTTAAACATGTACCTTTTTGTCGAGCATACAAATTAAAATCTTCGTATACTCCATATCAAACCTGTTTACCTCTGTTCACCTGTTTTCAATTCAATTCAATACTATCTAATCGTTTGAATTCAGTTTCGCCCATTTATTCTTGAAAACGGCCATTTTGTCTATTTCACTTCTTTGTTTGAACATAACATGTTTAAACAAAATGTTTAACTCGTTCATAACTAAATTGAACTTCGATTTCAATTCTAGTTTCCTTTTCTATTTTGAATATAAATTTTCAAATCGAATTCACTTATTCAAACCCCAATATTCATTCGAAACATCCTTAACTAATTTCTATTCAAAATTAGTTAATGCTATTCAATAAATCAAAATCTGGTTTCTGTTCCAAAAATCATATTCATTTACACAACTTGAATTTGCATATATTTTACAATTCAACTCTGAAATTTTCTAAATAGAACTTCGGATTTTACTTGCTTAAAATCCCTTTATAATATTAAATAAACCATTATGGTTTTAAAACGATTCTGGCGCTGCTTTTCTGAAAATTTGATTTTGACATAACTCAAAATCTATACGACGAAATTCAGATTTTCCTCCTTCATTAGAAAACTATTATCAAATCGGTCCTGACGTTTCTTGTTTCAAAGAATTCCGACTTCAATCGAGTTTTATATATTCAATTGAAGTTCGAATCGCCATTTTACGAACTGCAGCGCTGCGGCGAGTTCGTTTTAATTATATTTATGAATATAAACGTTAAACTTCGTTTAAAATGAATCCAACTCCACTAAAACTTCATTTTCACTTTTATTTGAACTCTATATTCAAATTCAAATTTTACTTTTATTGAATACTATATTCAAATTCCATATTTCAAATTCCGTTTGAATTATATAGCTAAATCCCATAGTTTAAAATTCCATTCGAATGCTATATTCAAATTCTATAATTTAAATTCCATTTGAATTCCTTTTTGAATTCTACATTCAAATCCCCTATTCAATCCTCTTTGAATTCAAATTCTATATTTATTCTATTTGAATTTCAAATATCCAAACTCCGATTCAATTCTATTTTGAAATATCAAATATTCAACCCCTTTTTAATTTTATCATTTCAAATTCTGTTTAAGTCTTCTTGTTTGAATTCTATTTCCAATCTAGTTTCAAAACTTCATTTAAATTTCTATATCCAAATCTATTTTCAAAACTTCATTTGAATTTCTATATTCAAATCTATTTTCAAAACTTCATTTGAATTTCTATATTCAAATCTATTTTCAAAACTTCATTTGAATTTCTATATTCAAATCTATTTTCAAAACTTCATTTGAATTTCTATATTCAAATCTATTTTCAAAACTTCATTTGAATTTCTATATTCAAATCTATTTTCAAAACTTCATTTGAATTTCTATATTTGAATTTCTTTATTCGAATTCCTTTGAATTCAAATTATATTTTAATTCCTTGAATTCAAATTCTACTTTTCATTCTAATCTCGTCTATTCAAATTCTATTTGAATTTCTAATATTCAATCTCTTCTTAAAATTCAAATATTTAAACCCCTTTTAAAATTCAAATGTTATACTCAAATTTCATTTGAGTTATATATTTAAAAATTTCCTTTCACATCCTGTTTTGAAATTTCATTTCAAATTCAAATTTCACGCTTGTATTTCTATTTCTGAATTATCAAGTGATAATTCTTTCCACTTCATTTATAACTTCGTTATAAAAGAACTATTTATAACCTTCGCTTATAAAGAAACTACTTGTTTTATTTTTCAAAACAAGTTTATATTTTTATTCCATTTAAAATTCAAATTCTATTTAAAAATAGAATTTTCCTTTTAAAATCTCAAATATCCTTTCACGATATTTTTAAATATCATTACTTAAGCCCAGTGATATTTTAAACAACCAAATCAATCAATTTCCAATCATTTGATTTTAACACGTCATATATGAATATATATGAAATCAAACAGAACAAACAAAAAAATAGATAATATATTTTTGAGGAATCCAGTTGGATTCCTCCAACCTGTTTTCCTGCATCCACAGATGTTAGCACATAAATAATACCCATTCTGCTTCGTGGCAGAATATCGCGGTATAGAAGGTCATCCACTAATCATAGCGTGGGGCGTATAGGGTAATCATCCGCTATGAAACTGCGGGCATCCGCTAATGAGACTGCGGGAATCCAACCAATCAATCAACCCAATATATATATATATATAGCCTAAATAACTAATATATATAAACAGCCAGAAAATATTCATGCAAGCAACAAGCAATTATTTTTAATGAAATAAAAATAATTCTAAAGGTGAGTGAGATTTACTCACCATGTCTCCATTGTTTGATCCATTCTGATCCAATTGATTTTAGAAATTTCCAATCCAACATCCAATAGTATTTTCCGCAACTATATTCTAAGGAACTGGCTTCTCGATTTAATTACCTTGTATAAATTTAAATTTTGCATTTATCAGATATACGGATTTATATCGACTAATTAAAGGTAAACCAAATTTAATTTTTAACTTACTTTAAATAAATTACTTATAGGTTGACTAAATTCCAACTAAAATCTTAACTGATTACTTTACAGATTTTATTTCTAACTAACTAACCTCTTTATAAAAACTAACTTAAAAATCCTAATCACTTTATAAATTAACTAAAAAGAATGTTATTAACAAATTTAACAACCGTTATTAACTTGCAAATTAGAATTAAATTAAATAATTTATATTACCTTAATTACTTCTTTCTCCTCGGCATTTCACCAAGCACTCTTCCTTCAATCTCGGAAACTGCTCCTTACTGTCACGAATTCACTCCATTTCAACCATAATGCACTCGAACTCCTCCTATCTCACTATCGCATAACCTTGATTCACACAGGCCAACTTTTAAAAAGAAAAGCATAGAGACCGAGCTCCTACTTCTTACTGTTGAACCAAGGTATTCCCCCTTTCGAAATCACGAACTCAGCTGACATCGCAGCAATCAATGTCGTGCCTCCACGAACCCTTAGACCCAATTCGAGACTCACCTTAGGCCACGACTTCGAATACCTAACTCGAGCTACTAGGAAGCATCGCGCCCTTCCAGACACAGCGCGGCTCCATCATTCGAGCATCTCGAGACTGACGTCCAGCTTCCAGAGACTTGGGGGTTTTTCCTCAAATCGCAACGTTGCTATCGCGCTTTCCAGATGCTGTCGAACTCAGGGAACTCACGGTCTTCAAATTTTGATTTCCGATTCCCCTTTGATTTCCATTTTGATTCGGAGGATTTTGGGTTTCTGACCTGAAGAATAGAAATGAAGAGAACGAAATTCATTTTGTTGGTTTGGAATGAAGAGGAGGCTCGGCCTTATATAGATGCGATGCACAGACATGAAGGACACGCCATTTATTTCTTGTTGGGTTGATATTAGAGGTGGGAGACATGAATGGAAAGAATAGCGGCTGTAGGTATAGGTAGGTACTGAAAAAGAAGCTAGGTCGACCTAGTTTATTCTGAAATTTTGATTTGGTTTTAATGCGATTTGATTTCTAGAGATTTTCACTTTAATTTATACAAATATCGATTTGATCGGACGCTTATCCACTGATCAAATAAATCGGGGTTCATAATTAAAAATCGTGAACCGCTATTTTAGCGTACCGACCGCCGTTATAATGTTATAACGCTATTTTGAATTCAACGAAATAGATTATACAATTTAATTTGAACGTATATTTAAAATAGCCATATTAAATCATTTTAACTTTAAAACAAATAAATTCTTCAACCATGAATTTCTATTATCATCGTTCATATTTGCATAGTATATATATTGATCATCTGAACTGTTTCGATTCAGTTTTATCTTCGAATTGAATTATTTCAAACTTCTCGTATTTCGATAATTATCAAAATAAATCGTATTTCGATTATTTAATCGATAACCCAATAAAATACCATTTATATTATAAATTCAATATTTAAAACTATATTAAATATTTAAAATAAATCGACTAAAAATCCGGGTCGTTACAACACGACTGCCCGTGTGGAAAATATGGGCACCCGAGTTTGCCAGTGGACAAACTACAGGTCAGTCATGGGACTGGTGTGAGAATTCTACCTAACCAATAAAATATAATAAGCCTAATCACAGGACCACGCCACTTTCGCGGAACGGGTTTTCTCCTATGAATTGCCAGTGCAAGACTAAAGTAAATCGTCAAAATAACGCAATGCTTTTTAGAAAAATAAAACCATTATAAGACCCAAGTCCCATCACACAATGCAACGCAAACCGGAGGATAGGGTTTTACCTTATAATGATCAAAAGATGCTTGATACGATAAACACGGTATTATATAATAATATTGTGCAACCAATTTGAAATACATCAAAGTAAATGTATCAATCCTAGACGGAATGAGTGCCCCATCCCACTATGTCGCCATATATAGGTATACAATCAAAACCGCGTGATGTCGTATTGGAAATTTGGGTTTCCATCTGAGTCAAGGCTAGGGAGGAGATCCTTACCGATTCGAGACACTCTAGCAAATGCCCCAGGATTGGTACTCTGTCCAACCCTTGGATCCTGCAGGGCCGGTCCATACGTTAACGCTTAATGGATTGGCAATTCTTGAACACACGCTCCCCGGTCCTTTTGGACCTATAATACGGCCAGTGGCGACCGCATAAACCGAGGCCTCGAAAAATCCAACAACCACAATGAATAAATGCCAGCGCTGGTAGGTCCCTGGCACTACTCTAGCTAGAAAGAAACGTGTGCACTCCCTGCGTTCCATTCTCCCGTTTTAGACTCTACCGGGCTGTGAGGCTCGCGAAGTCACGATATACACAAAGCTATGCCTAAATTGACTGTGCTTTGATCATCAACCACAAGGCCTGCTTTTCAACAAAGCCTTGATCAATTAAATCTTAGCATGCCACATTGTTAGACTCTACCATATCATTGATCATCTACCAATATATATATAACCTTAAAGCTCATACGTCTTAGAGAAGGGGGTTAAATGAAGAATAAATTCTCCACCACCAAACAGAAATATATAATCAGTAGCGTTCAACAAATACAGTAGAAAAGAATACAATGTCAGACACACAATCCATTTACAAGTCCGCTCTGGGTCTGAGCGAAACAACGTGTCCGTTGATCTCCAAATACATTTGGACGATCATTACCAAATACCTTGCCTTGGGGTGTCCAGTCCCAATTCAAGATACCAGTCATCATCATCCCAACGATGTGAAAACTTCGGTCTTCAATTGCCATCTTCATCTTCAACTCTTGATCGTCGTGATGATTATTCAGAATGGGTTAAACCCGGTCTTTCTGAATAACTCGTGTATTTTGTGATTAAAAATCAAATATTGGAAAATCACACATTACGCCACATTTCCCACTCAGAATATTCTTTTAATAAGATATTCATATTAAAAGATTCTCATTAATTTTATCAAAGATAAATTAATAAATTTAATCATAAATCTTCCTTAAAAGATTTATTAAAAATTCTAAATTTGATTTAATATCAAAAATCATTTTCACAAGATTATTTATTTTAAAGAATAAATCTTCTTTTAAACGGGTTAAAGAACTCGTGTCATTTAAAACACAGTTCACGATAAACCCATAAATCAATTTCCAAAATATGGAATTCCACAGAAATCAATCAATACATAATCGATGTGAATTTCTGTATCGGACTAACAATATACATGGAATAACGGCAAAGCCTCTTAAATTCCATATATAATATCGGTCTTCTATTACAGAAGCCCATCTCGATTATTACCAATCGAATTTTCCACTTAATTCCAATTTAATTTTATTAAATTGGAAAACTAGATTTTTAGGAAATGCTCTTTTTAAATCTATAAAATAGGTTTATAAATTCCAAATAATAATTTCAATGTAAATTGGATTAAAGGAGAAATGTCATTCAAAAACACCGTCCACGATAAATCCACTTCACATCTCAATTTATTTCATATCATAAAATAAGATTTGCAAATGCTAATAATCTTAAATAAAAGATTTCTCTTTAAATATTTATTATTATAAGAAAAACGTATTTTAGAGATAATCATTAAAAATATTCTTTATATAAAAGATTTTTACCTTTTACAAATATTCCTTGTTTAACATATAATTAATTAAAAATATATATATATATATATATATTTTAAATAAAAGAATTTCTAATGTAAAAATATTCTTATTTAAAAGAACATCTGAATCGAAATACGACTCAACCATTTATCACATAATTTGGATTATATGGATTTAACACACATCATATATAACAATAAAAATGTAATTATCAAGTCATCCATTTACATCCAAAGTGTAAATTCCAACTGTGTAAGCTTTAAAATTAAATAATAACGCTCATCACAGCCTGTCGATCTAACGATCAACATACAACTAAATACTGGGATTAATGTATGTTAATTTTCATCCCAACACCCGTGTGGGGTTTCATCCAACAAACAAATAATTAATTCATTTGTGCACTTGGGCGATGTGTGAAAATTATCGACTCAATCACATAAACAAGTCAAGTAACTTGTCTATGGCAGTGTAATACACAATATATAACACGACGATAAAACTGTCTCTTTTTATTTCTATTCTTTTTATTGCATGCAAAATGTCAATAAAGATGAATTCTTTATTTTTATTCTTTTATCGCATCTAAAATGACGATAAAAATAAAATCTTTATTTGAATTCCTTTCATTGTAAATAGATGAAAAGAAAAATGTAATCTTTTAATTCCATTGTAATAGGGAATACAATTAATAACAAAAATATAACTTTTCATTTCATGCTTTATTCGCACTAGAGAATGCAAATAAAGATTCAGCTTTTTGATTTGAGGTTTATTTACAACGAGGAATGTAAATAAAAATTTTAACTTTTCATTTCATAATTTATTTGCAATAAGGATTGCAAATGAAAATGGATCTTTTATTCTCATGTTGTATTTGCGTTGAGTAATGCAAATAAAAATGTAATACTTAATTTCTAATTTTATTTACATCAAGAAATGTAAATAAAAGAACAACTTTTTATTTTATGTCTATTTACATCAAGTGAAGTAAATAAATAAAAATGTAACCTTACTTTAATGCTTTGTTCGCATTTAAAAACATGCAACAAAAATGAAACATTTGTTTTTAATAAATTTGTTTGCAACAAAATTTGCAAACAAAATGTAAATGTAATTTTTTTCTTATTGTCTTGTTTGTTTGCAACTAAGGTTGCAAACAACAAATGAAATTTTATCTCTTTGTTTATTTGCATGATGGAATGCAAATAATATAAAAAAATATAAATTAGTTTGCATCTAAATTTGCAAACCAAAAATGCAAATTTTATTTTCTTGTTTGTTTCCAATAAAAGTTGTAAACAAAAAAAATGTAATTTTTTTTTCTTTCTTCTTGTTTTATTTGCATGGTAGGATGCAAAAAAAAAATGTATTTTCTATTTTCTACGTTTCGTTTGCATCAAAAATTGCAACCAAAAGATATATTTTTCCTCTACTTTTGTTTGCATCTAAAATTGCAAACAAAAAGATACTATTTTCTTTTTTCTATTTTTGTTTGCCTCTAAAATTGCAAACAAAAAGGTATATTTTTTCTCTACTTTTGTTTGCATCTAAAATTGCAAACAAAAGATATATTTTTCCTCTACTTTTGTTTGCATCTAAAATTGCAAACAAAAAGATATTATTTTTTTCTTTCTCTTTTCTTCTTTTGTTTGCATCTAAAATTGCAAACAAAAAGATATTATTTTTTTCTCTACTTTTGTTTGCATCTAAAGTTGCAAACAAAAAGATATTTTTTTCTTTTATTGTTTTATAAAATGTAATCATAAAATAAAACTGTCTCTTCCCTCTTACATGTAGTGTTTGCATTTAATTGCAACACGAAAATGTAAATTTTAAGTTTTAAGAAACGTTTTCATACAACACAAAAATGTATGTTTTAATTTTATGAAGCGTTTGCATATGTATGTAAACACAAAAATGTAAATCTTTTTTTTTTTTTTTTTTTTTTTTTTGTGAAGCGTTTGCATATGTATGTAAACACAAAAATGTAATTTTTATTTATGAAGTGTTTGCATATGCATGCAAACACAAAAATGTTTTTTTTTATGAAGCGTTTGCACATGTATGCAAACACAAAAATAATTAAAATCATATATATTATTTCTTTCTACATTGAATTTTTATTACGAATTGTAATGAGATGAGTTCCTATACTTTGTTGACATTAAGGAATGCAACAATACACTTTCCTTTTCCATCATATAAAATTTTTGTTTGAAAACACAAATCAAAATGTTAATCAATTAACGATGTAAATATTTGTGTTAGGGACACCAGTGAAATACTTTCGATGTACGGTACATGTATTTGTGTTGGGAACACAAGTAAAAATAAATAAAATAAAATTTCAATGGCGGTGCATTCATTCGTGTTTAAGACAGTAATAAAAATAAAACTTTGATGACGAAGTATTTATTTGTGTTTAAGACAAAAATAAAAATAAAACTTTGATGACGAAGTATTTATTTGTGTTTAAGAAAAAAATAAAAATAATTCATATTCCTGTGTAAAGGTATGTGCCAATATATAAATAAAAAGACATTTTTTTTTATTTAAAAAAACTTTTATGTTTAGACAATTCTTTTGAATATTGTTATTTGTGTTGAAACACAAATATAAAATGAACATCTTTCATGCATGTAGATTTTTGTGTTGAAACACAAAAATAAAGTAAACTTTTGTTTTTTCATGTAGATTTTTGTGTTGGAACACAAAAATAAAATAAACATTTTTTCTTGTAGATTTTTGTGTTGGAACACAAAAATAAAATAAACACATTTTTTCCTCATGTATACTTTTGTGTTGGAACACAAAAAATAAAATAAACAATCTTTTTTCTATGTATAATTTTTGTGTTGGAACACAAAATAAAATAAACAATCTTTTTTTTTCTCATGTGTATTTTTGTGTTGGAACACAAAAATAAAATAAATAAATTTTTTCCTCATGTGTATTTTTGTGTTGGAACACAAAAATAAAATAAATAATTTTTTTCTCATGTGTATTTTTGTGTTGGAACACAAAAATAAAATAAATAATCTTTTTTTTTTCTATGTTTATTTTTTTTTCCATCGCAATATGAATATTGAATTAATTATCAAACTCAATTAAATAAAAACCAAATCTGAAATAAACGTATCCAAGTTCGCACAACAACCAATGCAACAATACATTCATCAAACAGAAAATCAACATAACATACTATACAATTCAGATCTGAACGAATATTATATAATAAATAAATTAATCAACTATTTAATTTAAATTAAAGAAATCTCACCTTCCGTTAATTCAGATCTAAAGATTTAAACAGTCCAGAAAATGTTCCAATCAGTCTCAAACCGTTCTATTTGCTGTTACGATTCCAATGTTTTTGAAATCGTCAAATTCTAAGTTGAAATGAACGAGTCATGGTCAAAACAAGTTTTTAAAATATTTTAAATTAATTAATTAGTTACTTAATTAAGATAATTACCCTTCTTCCTCCTCAAATAGGATCGGCCGTACTTATGAGAATGGAGAGGAGGAGATGGTGGCTCCAGAGAAGATCTAACCTTATGAGAATGGAGAGGAGAAGATGCTCTTTGATTTGGTATAGGAGTTAGGATTTAATTTGAAGAGAAGAGGGAGAAAGTGGAACAAGAATTTTCGGCCATGAAGAGAATAGGGGGCGTCGGCTACTAATTGAAGAAGATGAATAATGATTTAGTTAGGGTTCTCCTCTTTTTTATATTATGTAATTGTTGATTTTTCAAAAAAACCCATTCCTCTCAAATTATTTAGAATCCAGTCCAACAAAAGCTACCCTACCCAATAACCCCTAATCCGGATCCATCTAACCATGTCCCGCAGGCCCAAAAGGTTGTCTAAGCCCTCATTTTTCGAATTTAAAATTAATTCTTTTTATTATTTAATTCGGACACAATCAAAAATCCGCCGAGGCCACATACGGACTCCGAAAAATCTAAAAAAATATATTTTTAGCTTTCTTATGATGATACGGTTCCAAAGAGACTAATTTCATCGAATTCTGAGACTGTTTGAAAATAACTATTTTTAAGTCGATTAAAATTTGACCGTAAATTGACAAAATAGAAATCCTTTTTCCACGGCCACAAATTAATTCCAAAAAATATGAAAAATTAATCTTAACCATATTTTGACATTCCGGATCCAACAAAAGTGGTTTCGTCGAAAACGGAGGTCGTTTGTAAAATATCTATTTTCAAGGCCAATATATTTAATATCAAAAATATATTTTTAAACAAATAAATCCCGAAACTCAAAATAAATAAGTGTTTACTGTTTTTCAATGTAGAAACATCATTCTGAACTCAATGGAAGTGGTTTCGAGTTCAAATTCCTTCGTATGCAAAAAGTAGCATTTTGACCTTTATAAATTTCATAGCAACCTTTCTAAATATTGAATTGGCCATAACTTTTGATTTACGCTATGCAATTTCAATTTTTCGGATTCATTGGAAAGATAGTTTTAAATAGATTCTAATATTTTTGGTTTCACTAAAATCCGTTAAATTTTGCATCCTGTACGGTCAGTCAAAGTTCAAGTTTGACTTTTCGAACTACCGCGCTATTTCTAACTCTTTTATTAATTAAAATTAAATCATTCATTCTAACTTCGATTTAAATCAAATTTGTGATCATTATTATTTAAATAAATAATTTTATATTGTCAAAATTCATTAAAATTTTCTAAAATAAAAATTTTAAATTGGTCCTGATTTTTGCGGGTTGTTACATACATCGTTGTTTTCCATATCATTTATAAATTAGAAATCTCACATTGGATTCCACTCCACCAAAAATAGTAGAAGGCTCAGATAAACATCCGGTCTCTTCTAGAATGTAGAAGACGTCCACACGAGTCCATTGTCTCTTGTTTCACTGAATTTCGTCAACAAACGAAAAAGATATGATTTTTACAGTGAAATCAAAAACCGTAGCGCTTTAAAGTGCTATAATATAATTGAAATTAAAATAAATCATTATCTCCACAAAACCTTCAAAAATAGGTCTTCTATTTGCGCGCAAACGGTAGAGCTTGAGTGCGATCGGCCTATGCCACGCTGTCGGCCTTGGAGTGGCGCACCAGAGGGTACCCTTCCTGATGAACTCGCGCGCACCTAGGTGGTGGTAAAGGGCTTCGAATGGCGCCTCTTTTGAAGGGGATAACTCGAGGTAGGAGCGACGGTGGTGGGTGCTCCAGGTACGGATTTGAAGAGCTCGGAGGGATCTACAAAAAGTTCAACTGGGCCATGGCGTTTCGGTGCGTGTAAGAGGAGGAATCGAGGGAGGAAGGTTTGAAACCTCGTCGTCGTCGATCAACTGTTATTTGGGGAGAGAGAGAAATGAACGTTGACCAATGATATTTTTTTATATTTATAAATTTTAAAAATCCGAAAATACCCCTTGTCACACGCGAACACCAATTCAAACCCAACGGCTGTCGTCCCAAGCTAAATAGCCCCATTCCGAACACAATGGGATATGTTTCGTAGGCCCATTCGACTGTTTCAGTCAGTTTTCCTTTAAATTATAATATAAAACATTCAATATTTAATTTGAACGTACATTTCAATTTGTCAGGGCCACAAACTAATTTTAAAAATTCCAGAAAAATAAATCTAGTTATGTTTTGATGATACGGTCCCAACAAAACTAGTTTCGTCGAATTCTGAGACCGTTTGAAAAATGGCCATTTTCTGGCAGATCCAATTTAATTGTAATTGACCAAAACCCATTTTCCTTTGCCACTCTCACATACTAGCTTCAAAAATTATGAAATTTGAAATCTAACCATAACTTCACATCCTAGATCCAACAAAAGTGGTTTCGTCGAATTCCGAGGTCGTTTGCAAAATGTCTATTTTCACGGGCTATATAAATTCTATAGTGACCTTTCTGAAAATTCATTTGGCCATAACTTTTGACTCCCGCTATGAAACTTCGATTTTTCAGATTCGTTAGAAAGATATTCACTAACAGATTTAAATATTTTTGGTTTCACTCAAATCCGTTTTGTTTTGCATCCGGTACAGTTAATCAAAGTTTGAATTCAATTTTTGAAACTACTGCGCCATTTCAGGCCTTGTTTATAATTCAAATTAATTATATTCATTTTCATCATCGATTCAAACTACCTTTTCGTCGTTATTATTTAAAATATTTATTTTAAATATTTAAAATCCACTAAAATAGCCAATTTAAAATTTTTTAATTGGTTCAGATTTTACGGGTTGTTACAATCTCCCCCACTTCAAACTTTTCGTCCCCGGAAAGGAAAAAAGTCGAAAGTGGTTTAATTAATCAACTCTACTTTCATTCTGGCTTCCATTCTCCAACTTTTCAGTTTCTGAGAATTTTCAAATTCTTCAAAAATTTGGCTAACACCCGGAATTTTCGAAAAATTTCGCTATAACCTCCTTTGTATGGGGAGAGGTTTGGAAATTTATTGGGCTATATTAGGTACCCAATAAATCCTATAAAGCATACACATATTTATAGTGATATATTCTGGTGTTTACAGGGGAGCGTGTATAGATAATAACTCCAGAGAATAAATTCTCGTCACCCCGTCAAAGCCTGAGGGAGTGTGTATTTTTAATTGCTCCAGAGGATAAATCCTCGTCACCTCATCCCGTGTGGGAAATAAATAATCCATGTGCCGTATCTAATGACTAGAGAGACGTGATTATTGTCAACTCCAGACCCGTGTGGGGTTTTTATTAATCTGGCCATTTATCGTTATATTTTATATGGTCCATATCAGTCATCAGTTCAACCTGTAAAATATAGTCATCGCCATACGAGCCTCTCGCTCGTACGGTAAATCTTCCACCTCGTCACACAAGCTCCAAATGCTTATGTGGTATATGTTGAAGTATGCATATCTTCAAGAAGTATGCCATGTGGTGTAGTTCAAAATTAATTGTTACTATCCTATGGCGACATTTATTAATTACACACAGAATAACCAGCACTCCGCATCCAATGGCATTCACAGGAGTTGATATAATAATGAAATTGCGCATCCAACTCATTAAGGTTTACCTATTTGTTGGGCACACAAATAAAATCTTTACTCAACAGTTAATCCATTACCTGTTCAAACATATATATTGCAAATGTATATATTTCTATCTATTTTTAAATTAGTTCAATGTGTGATTTAATCGAATAAATCCTACCATTCATCCTCTTATTGATTTAATTAACTATCCTTCTAAAAATTTAATTAATCCAATCAACAATCACACAACACTAACATCCATCAATATGTTTTTAACTCTTCACAAATATATTAGTTAACTCATATATTCTTTTAAAATCATTCACATTATATAATTAAAATTCTACATCCATGAAAAGAAAACAACAACAAAATAGAGAACACAATGGAAATGGCAAAATATGGTAAATGTACCTTGCTCCAGAGTCAATCAGAGATATCCAACCTGCACTTAGGATTGGCTTTCTTAATGCTTTCCTCCGTTTCCCAAGTACAATCTCGTGGATCTCCACTCCATTGCACTTTGACTAAGTGAACCTTTTTGTTCCTTAGCTCTTTGGTTTCTTTGACAATTATCTTTAGCGGCTCTCTACTAACTGCCAATTCTGGAGTGATTTCTATATCCTGTTGCGCCGCTTCTTCCACGATCAAGTCTGGATCATGAACGTGCTTTCGAAGTTGAGATACATGAAATACATCATGCACTCCAGGCAACCAATCAGGCAATTGAACCTTATATGCGAGAGTTCCAATCCGTTCAAGAATAGGAAACGGACCAATGAATTTGGGTGCCAATTTCCCTGTTTTACCAAACCGGATAACTCCTCTCATCGGAGATACTTTCAAATATACATAGTCGCCAACTGAAAATGATATATCTCTTCTCCTTTTATCTGCATAGCTCTTTTGTCGGCTTTGAGTGGCTAGTAATCGTTTCTTAACGAAGTCGACTTTATCCGCAGCCTCGCAAATCATATCGGGGCCCAATACAAGTCTATTGCCTGGCTCAACCCAACAAGCAGGGGATCTACACGGTCTACCGTACAATGCTTCGAATGGTGACATTGTCAGGCTCGCTTGGTAAATGTTGTTGTATGAGAATTCAGCCAAATGCAAATGGTCTTCCCACGATTCGCCAAAATCTATAATACAATCCCGCAATAAATCTTCAAGAATACGATTCACCCACTCAGTCTGACCATCTGTCTGAGGATGGTATGCGGTGCTCAAGTTCAATTTCGTTCCCAATTATGCTTGGAATGCTTCCCAGAATTTACTAGCAAAATTCGGGTCACGATCACTAACGATGCTCATGGGAACTCCGTGCAGTCTAACAATTTCTTTAAAATATATCTACGCCAGACTCTGAGCAGTTCTGTTCGATCTGACCGGTATGAAATGGGCGGTCTTCGTGAAGCGATCTACGATCACCCAAATACTGTCATTTCCCTTCCTGGTTCTGGGCAAACCATCTATGAAATCCATAGAAATCTATTCCCATTTTCCACCTGGCACCTCTAAAGGTTGTAACAATCCAGCGAGTTTCTGCTGATCGCTTTTGACTTGCTGACAGGTGGGACACCGGCTAACATATATAGAGATATCTCTTTTCATTGCCTTCCACCAGAAAGTTCGCTTGAGGTCATTATACATTTTGCTAACCCCTGGGTGGATACTCAGCTTTTCCTTGTGGCATTCATCAAGAACTTCTCTTTTGAGCTCGGAGACATCAGGAACACAAATTCTGCCTTTTAGTCTAAGAATTCCCTCGTTATCCACTTGGAAACTGGATGCATCGCCTTTTTGAATTCTTTTGATCATTTCCTTAACAAAATTATCATCTTTCTGTAGAATGGAGATCTTGTCAATCAAGGAAGTCGTAACGATAAAGCTGGCGATTATTACATTCTTTCTACTCAGCGCATCAGCCACAACATTGGCTTTCCCTGGAGTGTACAAAATCTCAAAATCGTATGCTGCAAGAAATTCTAGCCAAAGTTGCTGTCTCAGATTCAAATCCTTCTAGGTGAACAAATATTTCAATGACTGATGGTCTGTATACAGTTCAAATTTCTCACCCAAAAGTTAGTGCCTCCAGATTTTCAAGGCGAATACGATGGCTAATAACTCAAGATCATGAGTCACATAATTCTTCTCATGTGGTTTCAACTGACGGCTGGCATAAGCAATCACTTGACCTCTTTGCATTAACACTGCGCCAAGGCCTTCTCTAGAAGCGTCAGTCCAGACTTTCAAGTCCTCATTGCCCTCTATTATTGTTAACACCGGAGCAGTCGTCAGTTTTAATTTCAGCTCCTGGAAAGCTTCCTCACGTACCGGAGTCCAATTGAATCTCGAATGTTTCTTAGTCAGTTTCGTTAAGGAACTGGATGTCTTCGCAAAATCCTTAATGAATTTCCGATAATAACTGGCCAACTCGAGAAAACTTCTAACTTCTGTTGGTGTACGATGCTGTTTCCAATTCTGAATAGCAGTGATTTTACTGGGATCCACTGAAATTCCTTGCTTTGACACTACGTGGCCAAGAAATTTGACTTCTTCTTGCCAGAATATACATTTGGAAAACTTTGCTTCCAACACATTCTTTTTGAGAATTTCTAACACTTGTTCCAAATGTTTTTCGTGCTCGCTTTCTGACTTAGAGAAGATAAGGATATCATCAATGAAAACCAGAACAAATTTATTCAATACTCCTCTGAATACTCTGTTCATTAGATCGACGAAATAGGCTGGAGCGTTACATAAGCCGAACGGCATTACTAACCACTCGTAGAATAAGTCTGGACCTATGAATGCTGTCAAAGGAACACACTCCTCGGCGATACGAAGCTGATGGAAACCTGTAGCTAGGTTCATTCGTGAAAATACTTGTGCGCCATTCAATCGATCCAATAAATCATCAATCCGTGGCAATGGATATTTGTTTTTCAGCATTTGCTTATTCAAGTCACGATAGTCTACACATAATCTGAGAGTACCGTATGACTTCGGGACAAATACCACTGCTGCACCCCAATCAGAGAAACTAGGTCTGATCAGACCCTTCCATACTAGCTGTCGAGTTTGACTATCTAACTCATCTTTCTCTTTCAAGGTCATTCTTCGAATAGCGTGAACCACTGGCCTTGCATTCAGAACTAAGGAGATTTTGAAATCAATTTCTCTTTGCGGAGGTAAGCTAACAACTTCTTCGAACACATCCGCATAGTTCTTGACAACATGGATATTTTCAATGTCGACCGGAATATTCTCCGTAACAACAGGAACAGGTTCTATTTCAGCAGGAGAAATATCTAATGCTGCCCAGAAGTCCTTTCTATCAGAATTCGGGCCTGCACAGGGAATTACAATATTGGCGAGCTTCGTTTTAACCTTGACAACCCTTTCCGCACATTTAACCTCAGCTTCGTATTTGGTTAACCAATCCAATCCTAAAATAAGATCGAATTCGGTAAAATTCATGACGATCGTGATACAAGGAAACCGATAATGAGAAAAGGAAACAGGTACCCCACAAACCCAACAAAGATCGAGGGAACCCCCAACCGGATTTTGGACAGTGATGGGTTCTTTGAGCCTTTTCAATTTCAAATCCAATTTCTTAACTGCATTCTTTGCAATAAAGCTTCTTGACGCGCCTGTATCAAACAGTACCTTAACCGGGATATTCTTGACAGTAAGCGTGCCTTCTAAAACATCTGGCCTTTCCTGACTAGCTGAGGGTGCTAAAACTTCTACTACTTCATTTACTTGACCCTTTTCAGAAGTCTTTAAGAACCGACAATCTTTTTCAAGATGGCCAGTCCTTTGGCATTGACTGCATTTTCTATTCTCACGAAATTGGTTATCGGGTTTAAATCCCTTCTTCTTCTGCTTTTTCAAAGATTTACAATTCCTGGTCAAATGCCCTTGCTTATTGCAGTTATTGCATATGGCAGTCGTTACTGGTTCTTTTTCAGACTTAACCTTTTTCTGATCAACTCTAGGCTTCTTTCTGAACTCAGACTTCGTACTGGCCTCAGGCTGTGTATTCATCTCTGGGCTATCAGTTTTGAATTTTCTTTTCCTGCTAGAACTGACTTCCTCTTCATCTCGCAACATACCTTTCCTATCGAGATCCTCATACTGGTAGGCCATGTATATCATGTCAGAAAAAGGAAGCTTCACATGCCCCATTACTTTATTCTGGTATTTTCTTTGAAGACCATTAATAAACCTAAGATTCTTCTACTTTGGATCTTGATTTGGATGAGGGGCAAAATGAGAAAGCTCGTTAAATCTCTTATGATATTCTGGGATATCCATATCACCTTGTATCAAATAGTAGAATTCATCATATAATCTCTTAGTTGCTTGGGGGGAGTAAATTTTGAACTGAAAAGATCTTTGAATCTATCCCAGGTGATATCACCTTCTGGATTATCTTTAACAATTGAATCCCACCATAACAAAGCTTCGTCTTTGAGTGCCCAAGATGCCAGTAATCTTTTCTGTTCATCCCACAGCTTTAAACCTTCAAAGATTTTCTCAGCGGAACGAATCCAAGCTTGTGTTTTAGCAATAGATTCTTCGCCCAAGGATAGTGCTCCACCCAGATTTCTATATTTCATAAATAAAGCTTCAATATCTGGGTCAGCATTCCTTCTGTTTCTAGCACTCATTTTCTAGTACTTCTGCAAATAGCAGACCAAGTGTCAGGTCAATAGAAAAGATATTATAAAAAATAGAGACATATACTTGAATGTAAATGTGTCTATCGAGGTGTATTTCATTCTGTTATACTCATACTAGGATATTACTGATCCTATCTGTAATGAGTTACTCGTCCTAGAACACTACTGGTTCTATTTCTGACGAGCTCGTTCATATGTCGTATTCCAGGCTTAACCAAAGCTCTAATACCACGTTTGTGACGACCCCATTCCCGATAAGACGGTGGCAAGGGTAATCTTTGGAATATAACACATAAACAGATAACAGAAGAACAGAAATAAATAAATACACCAGATAATATACAATAGAATACACTAGATAAATATAATCATCAGAGCTACACAGTATATAGGATCATACTTAGTACAAAATACAGTTCAGCTAGACATAAATGTCTACTACGGAAAAGAAAACATAATATGTACAACAGGAGCTGAACAACATAAAAAGAGATAAATGATAGAATCCATCTTCAGCTGCAGCTATCTAGAAAGAGCCTACTAAAACCTGAATACAAGGTTGCCCATGTAGAAAAGGGGCACCCGAGTTTGCAAGTGAAACAAACTACGAGTCAGTCATGGGACTGGTATGAGAAATCTACTTAACACATTTTCAAATATGGCTAATCATAGGACCACGACACTTTCGCGGAATGGGTTTTCTCCATTGGATTGCCAGTGCTTTAAAACAAATAAATCTTTTAAACATCGCAATGATTTTTATAAAAATGAAGCCATTATAAGATTCAGTTCCCATCAAACAATGCAACACAAACTGGAGGATAGAGTTTTACCTTATAATGGCCAAATATGCTTGATACGAGGAAAACAAATCATTTGAAATGCAAATTTTATTGTTTAATTCTTAATCAGACTCCAACTGTAAACTCGTAAGAGAACGATTCCCTAAGTATTAACCCCGAAGGCCGAAACCAACATCAGACCAATACCCAGGAAACCATCCGTCCTAGCTCGTTTCCAGTTAGTTTCTAATTTTAGATACAATCATAAATATCAATCGTAGGCGCATTAATCCCCCATACCACTATGTCGCCATATATAGGTATACAATCAAAACCACACGATGTCGTATTTGGAAATTGGATTTCCGCCATGTACCAAGGCAAAGGATAGTCCTTATCGAATTTGAGACTGTCTATCCCGAGTCTCAGGATCAGAACGCATCGACGCTTGGAGCCACAGGGCCGGTTCACCGATGTGGATTAGACGAAATCCTGAACACTACATCTCCCCGCCCTATAGGGCGTAAATGAGCCAACGAATGACTCTATCGGTTCGAGAACGACCGATATATCCGAGGCGCCTAGCAACAGCAACAACCACATAAGTCAAACTCGTCAGGACGTGTAAAACCACTAACGCCACTTCTAGCTAGAAAGAGACGCATGTCGTCCCTGGATCCTTCTCCCGTTTCTGGTTCACAACCGGGTGTGAGGCTCGCGAATCTACGCTACACAAAGCTATGCCACACAGGCCGTGCTTTGATCAACAACCACAAGACTCTACTTTTCAATAGAAGCCTTGATCATATTGCCACTTAGGCATGCCACACAGGCAATTCACTCCATGCGACTGATTCCTATCGATATATAACCTCTGAGCTCATACGTCTCAGAGAAGGGCATGAAGCAAAAGAATAAATTCTCCGCCGCCAAACAGATATATATTTAATAGAGATCAATCAGCATTGAACAAAATCCAATGTCAGACACACAGTCCATTTACACGTTCGTTCTGGGTCTGAAAGAAACCGGAGGATCTTTATTCCTCGCATATCCGTACAATCAACCTGTATGTCCGGACGGCTACTACTTCAACCCCTTCTAGGTAGCTACTCCTATCATGAGCATCAATAGCACCCCTCCATTCAACGTGAAGATCATCTGTCTTGCATCGTCCTCATATCTTCGACTTTCGAACGTCGATCAATTATTTGAAATGAGAATTAACTCGGCCTTTTCAAATAATTGACGTATATTTAGAATTTCAAATCAATTCATTTCAATGGTTAAATTTTTTGATATCACTAATTCTGTTCTTTAGTGTAATTTTCACGCCAAACACATTCAACCATCAAATATCACGTAAACCGAGCAAATTCAGTTTATTTCCATTCCATATCGTTTATAATATTTTATCACAATTTATCGCTATTTTTATTTATTTAAAAATAGCCAATATATTCAAAACAACGCTTCGGGCCATAACGCGGCCGTGGCGCTGTTTTTCTCCAGATTTGATTTACACATATCTGAAAATTTAACCGTTGGATCTTCACAAATTTTATATCATTAGAAAGATCTTTTGAAACGAATCCAACGGTTTCAGTTTTGGGGAAATCCGACGGTCGGATCTCCCGCACTAATCGTTTGAAGTTAAGATTTCAAAATACGAACTGCAGCTTTGTTATTCGATTTAATTTAATTATATATATATATATATATATAATCGATTCTGGCGCTGTATTTCTTCAAATTTGAATTAAACATTCCAGACAATCCAACCATTGGTTCTTTACAAAGTTGGTGTCGTTGGAAAGATATTTCCAAGGCGAACCCAACGGTTGTGGTTTCGGGAAAATCCGATGGTCGGATCTCCCATACTAATCGTTTGAAATCACGGTTTCAAAATACGAACTGCAGCGTCGATATTTGATTTATTTTAATTATAATTATATTTATATATAAATATAATCGATTCTTCGATTCCAAAACCACACTATTTTCATATCTCTAATAAAAATGATATTTTTGTCAAACTAACTTCTATTTCAACCCTTCACTTTTTTTTAACTATTCATGCATATCATAAAAATGTAATTTTTATTGGAAAACAATTTATTTCAAAAACACGACTATTTTATATAGTTCATATAGATGATAAAAATATGATTTTTATTATAAAACAATTTATTTAAAATACGAGTACCATTCAACACATGAGTTTCTATTCAACGAATGAATTTCTATTCAACACATGAATGTTCTATATAGTTTGTATATTTAATAAAAATGTGATTTTTATTGTAAAACAATTTATTTAAAATATGAGTACCATTCAACACATGAATTTCTATTCAACGAATGAATTTCTATTCAACACATGAATTTTCTCTATAGTTTGTATATATAATAAAAATGTGATTTTTTATTGTAAAACAATTTATTTAAAATACGTGTACCATTCAACACATGAATTTCTATTCAACGAATGAATTTCTATTCATCACATGAATGTTCTCTATAGTTTGTATATATAATAAAAATGTGATTTTTATTGTAAAACAATTTATTTCAAAACACGATTATTTTATATAGTTCAAACAGGTGATAAAAATGTGATTTTTATTATAAAACAATTTATTTCAAAACACGATTATTTTTCAATACATGGATTTCTATTCAACAAATGAATATAGTCTTAACCAATGAAAATAAATCAAACACAGAAAGTTTTCAGGAAATTTCGACAGCATAACGACAGGGTAGTTAAAACCGGGACCGTCCCTAGTCCGGCTCCACGCTCTACCTTAAAACCTCGCGGTTTTTTATAATGGGGAATCATGCATCTAGTCCGCACGCAGGCGGCATGTTTTATTTTCATTTCCACAATCCTATTCTAATTTGTTTCAACCACAAGAGGGTATTTTTCAACCGCCAAGGTATTTTTCAACCACAATCAATCATTTATTCTCAACCACAAACAATTTTATCAACCAATTTCTCCTCAACCAAATAATCCCAAACAATATCACAACCAATAAATATCGTCCATGGTCTGTGGACGAGTGGAGTGTGTGTGTGTGTGTGTGTGTATATATATATATTCGTATATAAATATATTTCAATTTACTTCAATTCATTTCAATGTCATTTCATCATATATATAATTTTTACAACGCATATATAACTTATACATCGAACATACAACTTATACAACGCTTATACATGAGGTGTACAATGCTTATATAACTCATACATCGACTATATAATTCATACATCGTTGTTTTCCATATCGTTTATAAATTAGAAATCTCACATTGGGTTCCACTCCACCAAAAATAGTAGAAGGCTCAGAAAAATATCCGATCTCTTCTAGAATGTAGAAGACGTCCACACGAGTCCATTGTCTCTTGTTTCACTGAATTTCGTCAACAAACGAAAAAGATATGATTTTTACAATGAAATCAAAAACCGTAGCGCTTTAAAGTGCTATAATATAATTGAAATAAAAATAGGTTGTTACCTCCACAAAACCTTCAAAACTAGGTCTTCGATTTGTGCGCAAACGGTGGAGCTTGAGGGCGATCGGCCTATGCCACGTTGTCGGCCTTGGAGAGGCGCACCAGAGGGTACCCTTCCCGATAAACTCGCGCGCGCCTAGGTGGTGGTAGAGGGCTTCGAACGACACCTCTTTCGAAGGGGATAAATCCAGGTAGGAGCGACGGTGGTGGGTGCTCTAGGTATGGATTTGAAGAGCTCAGAGGGATCTACAAAAAGTTCAACTGGGCCATGGTGTTTCAGTGCATGTAGGAGGAGGAATCGAGGGAGGAAGGTTTGAAGCCTCGTCGTCGTCGATCAGCTGTTATTTGGGGAGAGAGGGAAATGAACGTTGACCAATGATATTTTTTTATATTTATAAAATTTAAAAATCCGAAAATACCCCTTGTCACACACGAACACCAATTCAAACCCAACGACTGTCGTCCCTAGCTAAATACCCCCATTCCGAGCACAATGGGATATGTTTCGTTGGCCTATTCGACTGTTTCAGTCAGTTTTCCTTCAAATTAAAATATAAAACATTCAATATTTAATTTGAACGTACATTTCAATTTGTCAGGGCCACAAACTGATTCTAAAAATTCCAGAAAAATAAATCTAGTTATGTTTTGATGATACGGTCCCAACAAAACTAGTTTCGTCGAATTCTGAGACCGTTTGAAAATGGCCATTTTCTGGCCGATCCAATTTAACTGTAATTGACCAAAATCCATTTTCCTTTGCCACGCTCACATACTAGCTTCAAAGATTATGAAATTTGAAACCTAACCAAAACTTCACATCTCGGATCCAACAAAAGTGGTTTCGTCGAATACCGAGGTCATTTGCAAAATGTCTATTTTCACGGGCTATATAAATTCTATAGCGACCTTTCTGAAAATTCATTTGGCCATAACTTTTGGCTCCCGCTATGAAACTTCGATTTTTCAGATTCTTAGAAAGATATTCACTAACAGATTTAAATATTTTTGGTTTCACTCAAATCCGTTTTGTTTTGCATCTGGTACAGTCAGTCAAAGTTTGAATTCAATTTTGGAAACTGCCGCGCCATTTCAGGCCTTGTTTATAATTCAAATTAATTATATTCATTTTCATCATCGATTCAAACTACCTTTTCATCGTTATTATTTAAAATAATTATTTTAAATATTTAAAAATCCACTAAAATAGCCAATTTAAAATTTTTAAATTGGTTCAGATTTTACGGGTTGTTACAGAAAAGGTGAGATTTTAAACTGAATTTTCACATTACAAGTTTATCTATCTCAAGATAAGAACGTTGTCGGTCAAGGTCTAAGAGGTAAATAAAGTACCCAATTTGAACGACTCCATATTATCGAGGGATGATATTAGTTTGTAATGGTGATGTATGTTGAAATAATTGATTATTCCCATAAAAGAACTTATAATTGGATTTCGATTATACCGAATTTTAATAATCTAATTCCATGTGAATTGGAATTGAATATAGAAAATTGGAGTGTGAATTAATTTATAACGGAGTATGAATATGGAATAAAATAATTGACGAGTTTGGGAAGTCGGGATTGTTAAGTTTAGATTCGGGTAACGGGTTTATTTTAATAATATTGAAAGTGGAATTAAAATTTATTTACTAAACGAAGTTTTCAAACATTTATAATTAATTTAATTAAAACGAACTCGCCACAACACGGTAGTTCATAATTTGGCGTTTTGAATTTCAGTCGAGTACATAGAACTCAATATAACTCGGACTTCAATGAAACAAGAAATTTTCAGGTCTATTAAATGATAGTTTTCAAATGGAAGAGAAAAATCTGGATTTGGTTTATAGATGTTGAGTTATATCAAAATCCAATTTAGAAAAGTCGCTGTAAAATCATTTATAAACCATAATGGGTTATTATATAAAATAAAGAGAATTTTTTTAACAAAAATTCGTATTTCCAATAGTGAAAATCTATATTTGAGTTATAAATTAAATATGAACTCAAGTGGAGTAGATGAAGTGATTTTTTGAACAAAAATCAGATTTTTAATTTTCGAATGAGGTTAACTAATTTCCTTGAAATTAGTTAATAGAGTTCGGCCAAAAATTTTAACTTTTATTAAGTAATTTGAATTTGTTAATTGAATTTGGGAATCTGAGCATGGAACTTGAATTAAATTGGGGAATTTGACATGGAGATTGAATTCAACTTATATAGATAAGCGAATAAAAGTATAGCTGAATTGAATTGAATTGATTTAGATGAGTATATGACAGACGGGTATGGGACGAAGAGTATGAAGAGAGAATGAAGATTTTAATTTAAGTGCCTGACAAAAAGGTACATGTTTAAATTTCCATATGAGGTTTTATGAGCCTATTGGGCAAGTCGCTTTGCTTTTTGATTTATTTTTGAATGGGAAAGGCATATAGTGGCAAGTTGAGGTTTGAGCCATTGGTCGATACAAAGGAGGTGCTGGTGAAATTTTCTGGAAATTTAAGGAGTTAGAATATTTACAAGAAATTTTGATAACTAGAAATCAATATATCATTATATATAGAATATCAAAAGGAATTTGGGAAATGATTTAACTAATGAATATTAGAAAGGGCCAGTGATTTATTTGATGGATGTTTGTTCTCCTTTGATAGTTAAATCACCGGCTATCAAAGATTTTTAACCATCATTATCAATACGAAGAGACTGGTTGGATTTATTATCAAAAAACCACTTTGTATAGGCATAGGCGTTGTGAATTAGATTATGCTCAAAAAAATTGAAGACCGAATGAAATGCAAGGGTTGTTCTCTTTGTGCAGACCCAGGACAACTTGTATGGATGAATTTCTGACAGAGTATGCCTAATAGATCACATAAGACGAACTTTTTGAGGTATTAAGTTGGTGGCGGAGGAATTTGTTTCTCTTAGCTTTTTATACCCATACTATTTTTGGGAAGATCAACTAGTGATTTGATGGGTTTGACAATGTGGCATTCAAAGTGAATGGTGGCCAGATGTTCTAAAGTAAACGTATCCTCAAGCCTCACAACAGGGAAATGAAAAAAATCGGGTAGGCAGCATTTTTAGTTAGGTCATACCCAAGCAGGGTATATTTGTCACTGATCTAGAGAAAATTCATTATTTATTCGTCTTTCGATTCTGTATCTTACAGATTACGGTTGGACGCCCAAAAATCGTGGGTGACAAAATATTCGCTACACTCAAGCTAAATGAGTGGGCGGTCATGTGTGGTCGGGTTGCAAGATGTTCTTGCTGAACCCCATCGTATCCCTTCTAGAGTACACTGATCGGGAGGTAGTCCCATACCATGTCATAGTTGGAATCCAAACTCCAACAAGCGCCCTGCGGTTTTTGATTTTATACTATATGTGTGGAGTATGAGATGCAAGCGTTCTGCTATTTGGTTATTTATTTGATTAGACATTACTATAATATCACCGTATTTTCATATCAAAATGTTTTGGGTTATAGTAAGGTAAATACTGTCCATGTTTATGTGTGGGCTGGTTTTACTATTATCCTTTTCCTTTTAAAAGGAATTTCAAAGTTAAACAATATGGTTGGAGTTTACTCACACCAGTCCCATGACTGACCCATAGTTTATTTTGTTTGTTTTTACCTAAACTCTTGGGTGCCCAAATTTGTATGGACAGTCAAGTGTTTCATGCATTTACAGATATATTTGGAGGAGCTTGAAGCAGGAGGCTTCACCGTTAGTTATTTTAAAGTTATTTATGCTATATCAAGTATTGTACTCTGATGGTATGTATATAATACAAATTTGTATTTCAAAGATTATGTTATATATTTTATTTTGTTCAGTTCCGCTGTGAGATTCTGATGTTCTTTCAGCTCTATCTTCTATCTATTTCTATTTCTTTAGCCCTAATGACTCGTAATTCTGTGTTATTTGGGTTGGACGTGTTTTTTTAAAGTCAACTCATATAGTACGGATTTGTAGGCCATCACATAAAATTTATTAAAATGTTAACCTACCTACCCAACTACTTCATTTTTACAATTCATCTAAAGTTAAATAAAACTAGATTGGCTTTTCTCTAAAAAAATTTAGATTATGCCAAATTGCTAACAATAGATCCATGCTAATTATGATCTATGTCATGTAAACATATAATTAGTAATGAGTATTTTATAAACATGACATCATGGTCGAAATGAAAAGGATGATTATGATTTCATGGTTGATTTCAAAATTAAGGATACTAATTAAGCCAACGACGGTAATGAATAAATTACGGAGGACACTGGTATAGATGCGTAAATTAACATAAGATGCAAGAATTTCATTTCTTTGGTCTAAATGTTGACAATTTAGAATTTTAGGAGTATTATCTTTTTTATTATATCTTGTCTGAGTTGAACAGAACCTATGCTAATAGTTCAGTTGTGTAGCAACATTTTCACCTAAAATTATATTTTATGGTTGGGACGTGGCAAGCTGGTCATTGCTTAGCTACAAATTTATGTATAATATGATCATTTTCGTAACCTTTGCCTAAGTTTTTGATATATTCATTAACTGTTTTTGCTTGGCAAACACTAACCATAACAGCCACTTGGTGCATATCATGAGTTATACTAAAGTTTGAGCTTTGAAGTAGATGAGATAATCAAAAAGTTTCTTTGCATGGAATTTCCAAAGCTATTGTTCAGTAAGGATTTTGGATAGATACTTTTTTCTAGTGAAGCAATCAAGTTATATCATGATTTATATTAAAATTTGAGCTTTGTAGTAAATGAGACATTTAAAAGTTTATTTAGAGAAGTATATATGAAGAAAATCTTTTCTTATTGAATTCTAGAAATAAAATCATTTTATTCTCACTGCCACTATTCAAGAAATATTCATTATAGAGGTAAACGTTAATAAGTGCATCTCTTTGTAAATTTGAGAATATGAGTACTAAACTTTAAAGTTGAAATGTTAAACAATATTGTTATAGCATTCATATTTTTTTATAAACAAATGGACAAAGTGCTAATTATATCTTGCATTATTGAAATGTCATTTGTTTAATTTTAAGTTTTAGACTTGTTAAGTAGCAGGTTGTATATCAGTATTACTTGTTTATCAGCACATACTGTAGCTGGTGTATGTTCCTAGTAAGAAAATTAATTCGAGGCATGAACCTGATATATCAACTCGGATGCAAAGTGATAAATTGATTGTGTCATTTGACATTGTAGCCACTATTTGAAACACAATGAAACAATATTTTCTTTCTTGTATTACCTAAAATTTGATAACTCTGGTCATCAAATAAATGTTTTGGAAAGCAGGTGGTCTTTTGTTTGTTATATGATAGGTGTCATGGTTGGGTGTGCTTTTTTGTTGTAAGTAAATCAAGTTTTAAATATGATTAAATTTTAAAATAATCATATGCATATGAAATGTTAAAATATGTGTAATAACATCTTTTTTTCCTTTTTATGTAGATTAAATTTTGGTTATTCTATATCCAACTATTTGTTGTTGTTATTGATGTTATTGTTTACTTTGCGCAGAAGCAACTCTACTAACATGTGAAAATATGAAATGCAGTTGTACTTATTTTACTGCATTTTTGTCTAATGCTAGAATGTCGGCTACCTGTATATGAGAGATGAGATATTGGCTTCTATTATTATTATTATTATTATTATTATTATATTTTAAACTTTTCAAATGATTGTTTCCACTTTCATGCATTTGCGACACACATATGCTAATTAGGAAAAACTAATCAAACCTGCAGATAGACGATTTATAGTGCGTGCACATCTTGTTATGTAATGACAGTCGGAAAAAAGCCCCCTCCTCCTACGTAGTGCGCACATATATGAGTTGGCATACACATCATTGTAACAAAGGGAATCCTTAATGTTACGTGTGTAACAACCCGTATTTTCAATAACCTGTTATAACATAAATCGAGGAAGAATTTAATTTAAAAATCTGAATCAAGGGAAACGGGCTATGCCATTGCGTTCGTCGCGGAAAAATACGCGAAATAGAGTCCGAGTTTTTGAAAATCGGAGTCCGTATGACCCGATTAAGGCCCAATGAAGTTTTTAGAAAATTTCAAGTTCAAAACAGATTTCGAATTTCGGGTTCAAAATTCGAAAAACGGTCAGATTTGGGTAGGCGGGAAAATTCCCGCCAGAGCACCCAAGTCGACAGCCCTGTCAACTTGGGAGTCGACTTGGTTGGACCCAAGTCGACAGCCCTGTCGACTTGGTTCAGCCGGGCAGTTCTGCCTGGTGCACCATTTTGGAGTTGTGTTGAGTTTGGGGGCCAGATTCGGTTTTGAGGGCTGAGATTGGAACTAGGGTTTAATCCTAAGGCTAAAACTAATCCTAATCTCTATAAATAAGACCCTAACCTAACCCTAAATCATCATTATTCATTCAAGTAACTAAACTATGGAAAAATCATTCCTCTCATGGCCTCCACTCTCTTCATAAAATTCTAAGTTATTTCTATGAGAGATTTTCCATGCATACAAGTGTTTTCAAGCTTGTATGAGTGTCATTAGCTTGCATTCAAGTCAAGTTTCTATATTTGCATCATAAAGCAAGAGTTTTGATCATTTTGGCTCAAGGGTTTTTCTATTGGAGCTTGCATTTTGGGTTTATTTGATTGCATAAGGGCTTTGTCATATTTTTGTGTCTTCATAAGCATTGTAAGCCCTTTTCTACTTTCATATTTAAACTCTAAAGTTAAATGAATGATGCAAGTTTGGTTGATCATTATGATATGCAAGTTTGCCATGATATGCAAGTTTATCATGTTATGTTATGCAAGTTTGATATGTTATGATATGCAAGTTTATCATGTTATGTTATGCAAGTTTGATATGTTATGATATACAAGTTTATCATGTTGTGTTATGCAAGTTTGATATGCAAGTTTGCCATATGATATGCAAGTTATGTTATGCAAGTTTGGGTTGATCATTTTGTTCATGTTATCATGTTATGCAAGCTTATCTTGGGTTTATGAACATAAAGCTTCAAGCTTTATGCTAAAGGTTGCATTTTGGCAACATGTAAGTTATCATATCTCTTATGATAACTTGCACGTGAGGCTAAATGCGAACTTATGGCCATTTCCACATGTCATTTATCACCATGTATCACCAATATGCTAAGTTTGGTTTTATGCATGCTTTTGAGGCCTAATGCAAGTATATGAACATATGTACATTTCATATGCCACCATGTTAAACTTGTGGCTTCAACACCTTTATGTCATGATTATACCAAGTTCCCTCTTTCTATCCTTTATGCGCTATTGCGATATGTAAGCGATGGGATTGTGTTTGGGGTTGGGTAAACTTAAAAGACATAAAAACATAAGATTGGGAATTTACCTATTAAGTTAGGTCTACCCTTTGGGAATTTACCTATTAAGTTAGGTCTACCCAAATGCTTGAAAACTTGTAATATGTTTTGGAAACATGATGGACATGACACTTAGAAAATATAAGTGTGACCAACTCGAGGTTGGGTTGAGTTTGTAGCGTAAACCTACCCGGAACCGACCGGCTTAACTAGTTGCTACAAACAATAGGACCCAATGTGAGAAGTTGGTCATGTTGTACCTTGAACCCGAGGTTAGACCAAGTTGTGGTGTAAAGCTACCCGGAACCGACCGGCTTAACTAGTAACCGCAACAAAGTCTAATGTGAGAGGTTAAGGCACATTAATTAATTAATGCTACATGATAAGGTTAAGTAAATTTGACTTATGACACTTAACCAATCTGAACTCGGTAAATTAACGGGGTTAAGTTAACCTACACTTAACCAATCTGAACTCGGTAATTTAACGGGGTTAAGTTGAACTATACTTAACCAATCCAACTCAGTAATTTGATAAGGCTGAGAACCAATTTGATACCTGGTCTGGATAAACTAACTTGATTGATAAATTAAACGAACCTGTTTTGCGGATCTGTAGGACCCACACCAAGTTAGGCAAGTTTGTAAATCTGTTATCTGATCTGTTAGTCTGAGAACTGATCGTCTGAACTTTGTATGTCTGAACTCTGTTAATAAGTTAATCTGAATCTGATAGTCTGGGGACACAAGGGTGAATACTTGTGTCATTTGTTGTTTGGGACCCATATTAGTCAGTAACCCTTTCTGGTATCAAAACTTTGACCCAACTGTAGGTAGGGTCCGGGCACGCTTACTGAACTAATTATAAGTGGTTCATTCTGATAATGGCGATGGGTGTTGATGGTGCGTTACAACCGGGTCATGTGCGTGCATGGATCCCGGTCTTCCTCTGAGGATGTAAGACGCCGTGACATCTGTAAATGTGCCTGTGCCAATTGGTTGCCACTTTAGGGAGTGATACACCCTATCGTGGGGCCGACACAGGGTATTTATGTATTAGGGAGCCGATCGCTTGGGTAGGATTTAGGGTACACTTAGCTCTGTCTAATTCTGTTGGTACCGTCTGTTTTGTTGGGTGGTAACACCCGTCTGTTTCTGCGTGGTGCCGTCTGTTAGGGTGGTAAAGGCCCACTACTAGTGTACACCTAATTGTGGTATTCCGTTTCTGTACTCTGTTCTGTTAGTGTGGTAAAGGCCCATTATTGTTAGCATTCCGTTTCTGTACTTTATCTGTTAGGGTGGTAAAAGCCCATTTTTCCCAAACTCTATCTCTGTATGGACCATTCTGTTCCGTCCTGTTTCGATGTAAACATTGGGGTAACACCTAATCCTGTTATACTAGAATTGGTACCAAGAAGTTGGATCTTGATTTAAGTCAAACACCTGATACTGGGCCAAGTTTAGGCCAAGGGATAAATTATTGTTTATACATGACATGTTAGAATGCTGGTATACCTGTGGTGAAAAACCTTAAACCTGATTATGCGATGACACCTTTATCTACCTTGTTAGTTAAACATCATGCTAGTATGTTGTTATCCTTATGTTCATCCGTGCTTCTCATGCCAATTAACTTTATCAGTTTACATTGATTGTAGTAGGGCTTACTCAGTCTTTTTGACTGACCTGTTTTTCTTTCGCCTCTTTTCTTCCATTTCCACCCCCCCAGGTTCTCAAGATGGGAATATTAGAGCTTAGCTTGGATTTTTGATCGCTTGCTTGTGGGATTTTAGCTCATGTACGGTCTTGACATGAAGCTAGCTGTGGTTATCACTTATTTTGGGGATAGTACTTATGTATTTCAGTTTTTCAGTGATGTTGTTTTTATCTAGACTTGTGTATTTGGAAAGTTGACATTATGTTGTACCAGACTTGTTTTGAAATAGTTTGAAATCTTCCGCTGTTTTACATATTTTATTTACTCTATTTACATATATACATATGTTCTTGTTCTGCCTTGATATATCATTATGCATGTTTACCTGATTCAAACGCCCCTCCAAAGTCAGAGTGCTTGCAAGAGCCACCCTGGCGGAGGTGGGGTGTTACATTTGGTATCAGAGCATATGGTTTACGAGAAGGAACAAAAGCTTTTGAAAAACTATTTTCAAATCAAGTATAAAGTATTTTCCAAAGAAAGTCTAGTATTTTAAAAAAAAGGCTATTCCCCAAAAGCCATTAGCACAATCCTTAGTTATCTATTCTTAGTTTCCTCATTCTGAATCTATCTTTTCCTTCGTTTCAGTATGGCAGATAACTTTGTTATCCCAGAGGGAGTGCAAGTTCCTGTTTGGTATAGAAGACTTATGGAGGCTAGGGCGACCGAAGCCGGCCCCGCAAATGTTACTCCTCCTCCGGTGGTTAATGTTCCTCCTCCTCCTGTCGCTGAGGTTCCTCCTCCTCCTCCCCCTCAGCATCCTCCAGTAGAGTTCACGAAGATTTGCAAGGACTTCAAAGCAATGGGTGGCAAGAACTTTCTAGGTACCGAGACTTTTGTAGAGGCCCGGAATTGGTTGAAAGAGACCGAGGATTTATTCGCTATCTTTGGATTAGATGATCAGAGAAAGATCTTGTTGGCGGTTTGGCTTATGAAGGATGAAGCCGCTTATTGGTGGGAGATCACCACCGCGACTAGGCCCGTTGAGACTTGGGCCGATTTCAGGACAAGATTCAGGCTTAAGTTTCTGTCTTCTGCTGAAGAGAATTTGCAAATGGAGAGGTTTATTGCTTTGAAGCAAGGAGACATGTCTGTCAAAGAATATGTGAACAAGTTCAATCAGTTAGCTCGTTTTGGCTTGGATATGGTGAGTACTACTCAAAAGAAGGCTCTTCGTTTTGCTAGATGATTGAATGAGCCGTTACAGGAGTTAGCTATGTCTCATGTGCCCATGGGGGCCACGTTTGAGAGTTTGGTAGATATGGCCCTACTCAATGAAGAGAACAAGAGTGCAAAGAAGGAGGTCAAGGTGAATGAGTCTCAAAACAAGAAAACGGGGCCCAAAAAGGAAATGCAAAAGAAGGAGGAGAAGTCTGAAGATAAGAAGGAAAAGAAGTGCTTTACTTGTGGAAGCTCAACTCATCTAAACAAGGATTGCAGAAAGAGGAAGGGCACTTGCTTTAACTGTGGAGAGATGGGACATTTCACTAGGGACTGCCCAAAGAAGAAAGGGACTACATCGGAAGGAACGGTGAATACTCGCATGGCGAGTGAATAGATTAGGGCTAGAATAATTTGTCTGTAGGATGTTTAATTTTCCTTGTCTGATTTTCAGTTTGAAACTCTTTTTCTGGTATTTTGATTCTGTAATGGAAACTCAGTGCTTTAATGCTAGTCTTGCTTCTGATCTGGTAATAGTCTCAAACTCCCTGAGAGTTATAACTCATCTGTTTGTGATAAATTGGGGTTTGAGAGTATCTGTGTTGGGCATGAGGGTGACTATGACGAATACATTCTGGGTTTCTACCATGCTTAGTTTCCTAAGAATCATTTGGATTTGTACTAGTAGTCTGTCAGTATATGTACCAAGTTTTTGTTTTATCTGTACTCGCTTCCATCACTCGACTGTATCTTGTTGAGATAGGAATCCTATGGATGTAAACATGTGTTTGAGACATGTTATGTTTGATGGTTGCAAGTGGATGTAAGTGGTTGCTAGTGGTTGCTCGTGGATGCATAAACACACACTAGGCACTAGATCGGCTTGAAATACACTCTCATATTGCATATGGACGTGTGTACATTTTCAATTCTTATGGTTGCAAGATGGTTAATTCAGCACATGGATGTTGCATATGGACGAATGTTTGTGCACACATATAGTATTATATGATTAGGACTATTTGCATACATAATGGATTCATTTCACTAACATACTTTGCATTGATGATCTTTGCATTAGATAAGAACATATACACACACCTTTTGCATATGTTCATACCGCATTAGAATCTTTAAGGACAATGGTTGCTCGTGAATGATGAATTGAGTAGATGGATGATGGATAGTAGGATGCGTTCTTCCTAACTTGAAGATTTCGGGGACGAAATCCTTTAAGGAGGGGAGAATGTAACAACCCGTATTTTCAATAACCTGTTATAACGTAAATCGAGGCAGAATTTAATTTAAAAATCTGAATCAAGGGAAACGGGCTGTGCCATTGCGTTCGTCGTGGAAAAATACGCGAAATAGAGTCCGAGTTTTCGAAAATCGGAGTCCGTATGACCCGATTAAGGCCCAATGAAGTTTTCAGAAAATTTCAAGTTCAAAACAAATTTCGAATTTTGGGTTCAAAATTCGAAAAACGGTCAGATTGGGGTAGGCGGGAAAATTCCCGCCAGAGCACCCAAGTCGATAGCCCTGTCGACTTGGGAGTCGACTTGGTTGGACCCAAGTCGACAGCCCTGTCGACTTGGCTGTCGACTTGGTTCAGCCGGGCAGTTCTGCCTGGTGCACCATTTTAGAGTTGTGTTGAGTTTGGGGGTCAGATTCGGTTTTGAGGGCTGAGATTGGAACTAGGGTTTAATCCTAAGGCTAAAACTAATCCTAATCTCTATAAATAAAACCCTAACCTAACCCTAAATCATCATTATTCATTCAAGTAACTAAACTATGGCAAAATCATTCCTCTCATGGCCTCCACTCTCTTCATAAAATTCTAAGTTATTTCTATGAGAGATTTTCCATGCATACAAGTGTTTTCAAGCTTGTATGAGTGTCATTAGCTTGCATTCAAGTCAAGTTTCTATATTTGCATCATAAAGCAAGAGTTTTGATCATTTTGGCTCAAGGGTTTTTCTATTGGAGCTTGCATTTTGGGTTTATTTGATTGCATAAGGGCTTTGTCATATTTTTGTGTCTTCATAAGCATTGTAAGCCCTTTTCTACTTTCATATTTAAACTCTAAAGTTAAATGAATGATGCAAGTTTGGTTGATCATTATGATATGCAAGTTTGCCATGATATGCAAGTTTATCATGTTATGTTATGCAAGTTTGATATGTTATTATATGCAAGTTTATCATGTTATGTTATGCAAGTTTGATATGTTATGATATACAAGTTTATCATGTTGTGTTATGCAAGTTTGATATGCAAGTTTGCCATATGATATGCAAGTTATGTTATGCAAGTTTGGGTTGATCATTTTGTTCATGTTATCATGTTATGCAAGCTTATCTTGGGTTTATGAACATAAAGCTTCAAGCTTTATGCTAAAGGTTGCATTTTGGCAACATGTAAGTTATCATATCTCTTATGATAACTTGCACGTGAGGCAAAATGCGAACTTATGGCCATTTCCACATGTCATTTATCACCATGTATCACCAATATGCTAAGTTTGGTTTTATGCATGCTTTTGAGGCCTAATGCAAGTATATGAACATATGTACATTTCATATGCCACCATGTTAAACTTGTGGCTTCAACACCTTTATGTCATGATTATACCAAGTTCCCTCTTTCTATCCTTTATGCGCTATTGCGATATGTAAGCGATGGGATTGCGTTTGGGGTTGGGTAAACTTAAAAGACATAAAAACATAAGATTGGGAATTTACCTATTAAGTTAGGTCTACCCTTTGGGAATTTACCTATTAAGTTAGGTCTACCCAAATGCTTGAAAACTTGTAATATGTTTTGGAAACATGATGGACATGACACTTAGAAAATATAAGTGTGACCAACTCGAGGTTGGGTTGAGTTTGTAGCGTAAACCTACCCGGAACCGACCGGCTTAACTAGTTGCAACAAACAATAGGACCCAATGTGAGAAGTTGGTCATGTTGTACCTTGAACCCGAGGTTAGACCAAGTTGTGGTGTAAAGCTACCCGGAACCGACCGGCTTAACTAGTAACCGCAACAAAGTCTAATGTGAGAGGTTAAGGCACATTAATTAATTAATGCTACATGATAAGGTTAAGTAAATTTGACTTATGACACTTAACCAATCTGAACTTGGTAAATTAACGGGGTTAAGTTAACCTACACTTAACCAATCTGAACTCGGTAATTTAACGGGGTTAAGTTGAACTATACTTAACCAATCCAACTCAGTAATTTGATAAGGCTGAGAACCAATTTGGTACCTGATCTGGATAAACTAACTTGATTGATAAATTAAACGAACCTGTTTTGCGGATCTGTAGGACCCACACCAAGTTAGGCAAGTTTGTAAATCTGTTATCTGATCTGTTAGTCTGAGAACTGATCGTCTGAACTTTGTATGTCTGAACTCTGTTAATAAGTTAATCTGAATCTGATAGTCTGGGGACACAAGGGGGAATACTTGTGTCATTTGTTGTTTGGGACCCATATTAGTCAGTAACCCTTTCTGGTATCAAAACTTTGACCCAACTGTAGGTAGGGTCCGGGCACGCTTACTGAACTAATTATAAGTGGTTCATTCTGATAATGGCGATGGGTGTTGATGGTGCGTTCCAACCGGGTCATGTGCGTGCATGGATCCCGGTCTGCCTCTGAGGATGTAAGACGCCGTGACATTTGTAAATGTGCCTGTGCCAATTGGTTGCCACTTTAGGGAGTGATACACCCTATCGTGGGGCCGACACATGGTATTTATGTATTAGGGAGTCGATCGCTTGGGTAGGATTTAGGGTACACTTAGCTCTGTCTAATTCTGTTGGTACCGTCTGTTTTGTTGGGTGGTAACACCCGTCTGTTTCTACGTGGTGCCGTCTGTTAGGGTGGTAAAGGCCCACTACTAGTGTACACCTAATTGTGGTATTCCGTTTCTGTACTCTGTTCTGTTAGGGTGGTAAAGACCCATTATTGTTAGCATTCCGTTTCTGTACTTTATCTGTTAGGGTGGTAAAAGCCCATTTTTACCAAACTCTATCTCTGTATGGACCATTCTGTTCCGTCCTGTTTCGATGTAAACATTGGGGTAACACCTAATCCTGTTATACTAGAATTGGTACCAAGAAGTTGGATCTTGATTTAAGTCAAACACCTAATACTGGGCCAAATTTAGGCCAAGGGATAAATTATTGTTTATACATGACATGTTAGAATGCTGGTACACCTATGGTGAAAAACCTTAAACCTGATTATGCGATGACACCTTTATCTACCTTGTTAGTTAATCATCATGCTAGTATGTTGTTATCCTTATGTTCATCCCTGCTTCTCATGCCAGTTAACTTTATCAGTTTACATTGATTGTAGTAGGGCTTACTCAGTCTTTTTGACTGACCTGTTTTTCTTTCGCCTCTTTTCTTCCGTTCCCCCCCCCCCCCCAGGTTCTCAGGGTGGGAATATTGGAGCTTAGCTTGGATTTTTGATCGCTTGCTTGTGGGATTTTAGCTCATGTACGGTCTTGACATGAAGCTAGCTATGGTTATCACTTATTTTGGGGATAGTACTTATGTATTTCAGTTTTTCAGTGATGTTGTTTTTATCTAGACTTGTGTATTTGGAAAGTTGACATTATGTTGTACCAGACTTGTTTTGAAATAGTTTGAAATCTTCCGCTGTTTTACTTATCTTATTTACTCTGTTTACATATATACATATGTTCTTGTTCTGCCTTGATATATCATTATGCATGTTTACCTGATTCAAACGCCCCTCCAAAGTCAGAGTGCTTGCAAGAGCCACCCTGGCGGAGGTGGGGTGTTACAACGTGCCTACCAACTCATATTTGTACTCCACTCCTTCAAATTAGTCCGTGATGTGGGACAATTTATTCAATCCATCATTCATACCTTAACAACATGCAAGGCAATCCTAACAGTCCCCCTCTTGACTCGCATCCTTCAAGTAAGTTTTGAGAGCACTGCCTATCCTGCATGGCCCAGTTCGTAACCTTCGGCTCTGATACCACTGTTATCTAATGACGGTCGAAAAAGCCCCCCTCCTCCTGCGTAGGGCACACACATATGAGTTGGCACACACATCCTTTTAATAAAAGGAATCCCTAATGTTACATGCCTACCAACTCATATTTGTACTCCACTCCTTCAAATTATTCCGTGATGTGGGACAATTTATTCAAACCGTCATACCTACCTTAACAGCAAGCGAGACAATCCTAACACATCTTGTGTTGCATAGTTTTGAATAGCAATTGTGAAATCTAAATGGGGTAACTGTAATTATATACAATATTTGAAGTAGTCTGTAAAAAAATGAACATTTCTCTCGTTTTAAGCATATGTTTCACACGTCATTGGGACATTGTAGATTTAAAAGATATAAATGTTTATGTAATTTGCATGATCTTAAATCTCTGTCACTATCAATACTACAGTTTCCTCAAAATATGTCCATCAAAACCTCCTCTTTTCCCACTATTTAAGCGCTTTTTTGTAATTATTAATTCATACTTTTAAAATGGTTTATGCTTGCGTTAGGTAATGATGATGAAGAATAAGAAGACGACGATGCAGGGGAACATGACGATTGAGGTATTATTATTGTTATCTTTCTAAAGTATGAAGGATTAGGAATTTAAATTTTGCTTGCGGACCTTATCGATTACAAGGAAGTCACATTTGCACATGTATTTCGATTTAGTGATTAAGTGACATCTCTGTAAAATAATAGGTTTGCTAACACACTGCATGCTAGCGTCTGAAAACTATGATTAAAGAATTAAAATTAAATCACAGAAGATGATGAACAATTTTTTTGTATATGTGAAGATACAAAATAACGTCATCAGAAAACACCACATTTATTTTGTTTCAAAATGATTTCAGTTTTGCATAGATGACCCTGCCAATGAATGTGGCATGCTTACAAAAATTCACTTCAGTCCAATTTTTTTTAAAGCAAAATGATGAATGGGGAATGTCGGGGGATTTACAGCAAAGGGGATTTGGACCCCTCCCTGTAGATAACACATCTTTACCCAAGAGGGATACAAGCATCCATATTTCATACATCATACTAGATAAATTTTGATATGTGGACAAATATTTGTAGTGGTATTATGTAATGACCCGCATTGGCAGAGGTATTATAATTAATTTATTTAATTATATAAATAGTGATATAGAGGATTTAATGGTCGTTAATTATATAAGAGCGAATATTTATTTAAAATAATAATTAAATAATATATTTAATCCTGAAATAATCAGAATTGGCTGAAATGGCGATATGGTGTGAACTGGAACATCCGTGATATTTAATTCAGCTTAGAATTGAATTTGAATAATGAATATATTGTATAAACGACAGTTTGAACGTATAATTATATTATAATTAAAATCGAGCTTGAAATGGCACTGCAGTTCGTAAATTGGCGATTTGAGCTTCAACTGAATGTACAGGATTTGTTTTAAGCCGGATTTCTTGAAACAAGAATTGTTAGGAGCTGGTGGAATATATCTTTCAAGTGGAAGAGAAAAACCGGGATTTCGTCGTGTAGATTTTGATTCATGTCCAAATCAAATTTCATAAAAGTCGCTGTGGAATTCCTTTATAATTTATAAAGGAATTATTTATATTATAAAAAGGAATTTCAATGTAAATCAAATATCGGGTTGACCCAGAAGTGAATATCGAGTTAGAAATTCATGTAGGAATATTCTGAAGCTGTATGGTATTCACGGTGAATATATACGATAATATTTATTTATTTATATTTAATTTAATTATATTTAAATATATTTATATATTTAAATGGGTCATCCGGAGCTTTAAAAATACGCTGTGTGAGCATACGGAGTCGGAATTCGACGAAACCAGTTTCGTTGGGTTCGTAATGTCGAACTGTAGCTGCATGTCCAGTTTCGTGATTTTTGGGTATTGTATGTGGTCACAGAAATTTTAATTGACAAGAATAAATAACGGTTGGTTAAAATTGAATATATAAATCGAATATAAAAAAAACTTCTATAAATAAGCGTTAACTTCTAAACCTAATTCATTAATTCTCCTTTGGTCAAAATTGTGCCGCCAGTCTCTTATTCTTCCGGTTTCTTTTAATGATCTTTATGAATTCATATAAAATAGGAATAAAATCCTATAAATGGTAAAACACCTGTTACTGGAATCGTGAGGGGTTAGTCTTGTTTTCTATACGAGTTTTGGTTGGTTCAACGTTCTGTTCCGAGGTTCACGTCAGTTCAACTATAGCTAGGGCGTGGGTTTTGAGGAAGTATGGTCGTCGGTTGGAGGTGTTGAGGTCGGAATCGGGTTCGAGGGTTCAAGGAGGGTGAGCTGTGAAGTTCGAATGGGAATCTGGATATAAAATAGTCGTAGGTTCCTGTACAGTGTAGTTCGACGGAAATGAATAAGGTGGCTTGAGCGTGGGTTTGTGGCGATGAAGCTGGAGTGTTTGCAAAGGAGAGTTCGGTGGTGGTGGTAGTTTGTTGAACAACAGTCAGGAGAGGGAGAACATGAAGGATGGTGGAGCGGTAATGGCTGTGTTCTTGTTCGTGGAGTTTGGGTTTTTCTTATTTAGGAAGGAGGAGTAGAACGGCCCGTGGAAAGTAGAAAAGGGGATTAGGTCGTGGAAAATAGAAATGGGGATTGGGCCGGTAGTGGAATGGTGAGGCCCACATTAGTATATTAAGTTGTTTTAAATTCAAAATATTAGTATTAACTTGTATAATTTATAATGGTTGCATACGATATCAGATTGACGAACTGTAAGTTGCGTTGGGATCGTATGGACGGACACTACCCAATGGAACTGACCGGGAGTGGATTGAAGCTCGTTTGAATTTATGGAAAAATAAATTGTTTGATTCAAATCAAATAAACAGTTTATCATTCTTTAACGATGAACTGCAAATGTGAGTAAATCTCAGTAACTCTGAACAGTTTGTAATTTCACGTTGTATTTTTAGAACTATTAAATATTGGCTGATTGACTATGTGTTGACTATTTTATTGAATTGCTAGTCAGTTAGTTGAATTTCTATATTGATTATGTTTAACAGAATATATCATATGGAATTGAAAGTGATGCTATCTATATTGTTAAACATCTGTGGATGTATGGAAACAGGTTGGAGGAATCCGACTGGATTCCTCAACATTTATATTACTGTTTTTCATATATTGTGATATATGATGTGTTATATAATCTGTTATGGATTATGTGTGTTGGACTGATATTGATCCTTGTTACTCGATATTTTAAATACCATAAAAGACCCTGGGATGTAAAAAGTATTATTTCAATGTATATTGAAATAAAGGGATTTTATAAAATCAATAGATTTTATAAAAGGAAATATTTCAAAAGTAAATAAAAGGGGAAATGTTTATAAAACGAATAGAGTTTTATAAAAGGGAAAAATGTTGATAAAACGATTAGAATCGAAAAAAGGAAATAACTAGAGTAGAATAAATAAAGATATACAAGGAAATATTTGTAAACCATTTACAAATAGGATTGAAAAGGAAATAGTGTAAAACCATTAGCAAATAGATTAGAACGAGGAAGGTTTGTAAACCATTTACAAGTCAATCAGAAAGAGAAATGTTTGTAAACCATTTACAAATGAGATTGAATAGGGGATATTTGTAAAACCATTTACGAATAGAATTAAAAAAGGGAAATCATTTGTGAAGTGAAGAACCGTTACTAAAAGTAAATCTTTATAAATGAATAGTTTAATTGAGCTAAAAGGAGTTAATCGATGTTAGTTTAATTAAAAGGAGTAAATCGATGATAGTTTAATCGAGTTAAAAGGAGTTAATCGATGTTAGTTTAATCGAGTTAAAAGGAGTTAATCGATGTTAGTTTAATCGAAAGGAGTTAATCGATGTTAGTTTAATCGATTAGAGTTAATGCAAATGAGTTAATCGAATATAGTTTATTCGAATAGAAAGTAAAATGAGTGAATCGAATATAGTTTATTCGAATAGAAAGTAAAATGAGTTAATCGAATATAGTTTATTCGAATAGAAAGTAAAAGGAGTTAATCAAATATAGTTTATTCGAATAGTAAAAGGAGTTAATCGAATATAGTTTATTCAAATAGAATAAAGGAGTTAATCGAACATAGTTTATTCGAATAGTAAAAGGAGTTAATCGAATATATAGTTTATTCAAATAGAATTAAAAGAGTTATCGAATATAGTTTATTCGATAGGAGTTAAGTGAATAGAGTTAAAGTTAAATCAAAAGAGTTAAGTGAATAGAATAAATTGAATAGAGTTATACCTTATCGAAGGAAAGAATTATCGAATAAAAAAGATTTGAAAGAGAGTTACATAAGGAAGTTTGTTAAAGAATTAGAAGGGTGAACTTTGTCTATTTCAAGGTTAGAAATGTTGTTCAGTTAAGGTCTGAGAGGTCGTATTAACCCAACTTGATTGACTTCATTTTTAACTAAGAAATGGTTAAGGTTCAATAGTAAAGGATGGTTAAGTGAATTTAGTAATTAAAGGAAATGGTTTGAGTTGGCATCGCGATAGTTTGTTTAAACATCTGTCTAAGTCCAATGAAGAAGCTTTCGAAATGTTTTCCAAATAAGAAACCGAAAATGTTTTCTAATAAAGAAAACAAGAAATGGAAATGTTTTCCATTGTTAATAACGTATATTTTCCAAATTTAGAAAATAAGGAATATTGAATATAGGGAAACAGGAGATAAGTAAATTAATGAAATAAACAGATAAATGTTGAATGATGTTTGATCGATATAAATTTCCATTTGGAAATAATATCGTTGTTTGCACACCTATTTTTCTTCGATAGTTAAATCACAGACTATCGAAGTTTTTACCATTTTAACGTTGTTAATATGGAGAGACCGGTTGGATTGTTATCCAAAGAACCACTCTGTTTTGGTATAAGCGTTGCGAATCATATATGCCAAAGGAAATTGAAGACAGAGTTATGCAAGGGCTATCCTATTTACAGAATAGCGCCTTCGGTTCATCTTGTTCCTGGATGGCTTGTATGGACGGATGTCTGACAGAGTATTTCCAGACGATCACGTATATTGATTTCTTCAACCGTACCAAGAGTGGAAGCGGAGAAGGAAACTTCTTATAGCTAACACATATTGTTTGTTTGAGGACGTCAATCGGTGATTTGATGGATTTGACGATGTGGCATTCAAAGTGAATCTGGTGTGATGATAAAGCGTAGCTTCTAGCCTCACATCCGGTAAATGACAGAAATCGGGCAGGCTGCATGGCTAAGTCGGTCGCTCCGAAGTAGGGTGTATAGTCACCTGATCTAGAGTTTCATTTACTTCTAAAAATCTATTGTTGATGCTGTTCCATTCGGGAAACGGTTGTTGATCCCAACCGTTGGTGATATACATTCGATACACTCAAGCAAAATGGGTGGTCGGTCATGTGTGGCCGGGTTGCAAGATGTTCTTGTTGAACCTAGTGTATCCCTCTCTAGAGGTACACTAGCGAAAGATGGTTCCATACCTTGTCATAGTTGGAAATCCATTACCCAATACGTGCTTGCGGTTTTGATTGTATACTATATATGTAGAACGTGAGATGAAAGCGTTTCTACTAGATGATTATTATATTGTGTTGATAGACATTATTATAATATCAAAAGGTTTTTGATATAAAGATAATTTGGATTCTCATAAGGGAAAAACTCGTTCCGTTATACGGCGTGGTTTTATGAGATATCGTTTACTTGTTCGAACTGTTTTAAACTGTTTTACTCATACCAGTCCCATTACTGACCCGGGATTTATTTTGTTTTGTTTTCTCTAAAATCTTGGGTGCCTAAATTTGTACGAGCGGTCAAGTAGTTGGGATTTACAGATACTGGAAGAGCTTGGAGTAGGAGGCTTCAGGATTATATAGCTATAGTTATTTTCGCTGTGTTGTAAGTGTTTTACTCTGATAATGTTATTGTATACATATAATGATTTTATTTCAAGGATATATTATATATTATATGTTGTTCGTTCCGCTGTGAGGTTCGTGTTACTCTGATGTTGTGTTCTTCTTCTTCTTCTATTGTAAGTTTCTATCTTATCTTTCCTCACCCTCTGTTTTCTTTCTATTAATTTCCTGATTTTCAGTTTAAATTTGGGGTTGGACTTGTGTTTTTGGTCATCTCAAATTGGACCGGATTTTCGGGTCATTACAGTTGGTATCAGAGCTTAAGTTAAGAAATTACCTTGGCTCTGTGGCGTGGCTCAGTAGAGATAGGGTTAGTAATACCCTAGATTGAGTTGAGTGTATATATAAGAGTGAACGTATTTGTTATTGATATAAAAATTGTTTTATATTGTGGGGATTCGTTGGTTGAGTTGTTTATGGGTTCTAGTCGATCAGTTTGATCTACTGTATCAGTAGGAGTTTATAAACATTCGAATACGATGGGTCAACACGATACGTTTTGAAAAGAGGGTAAATTAAAATAAGTTATCCAAGGTATACCTTGATATAAAGAAGATATATATATATCAAATTTATAATATATTGGATATATTGGTTGTTATTATAATCGAGTAAGATTATAAATTAAATGGTTACGTAAATAACCAATCAGAATTCATATAAGTGAAATACGTGAAATCAGATGGTTTAAATCTGAAATTTTAAACCAGAAATTGAGTTAAAACTCTGGAGAATTGGATAAGTGTTTGTAAATGGATTTGGATTAAAAATAAGGAAAATTTAAGATCCTAGGAGATTTTAAATTGTTTTACAAGCAGGGTGAATTTTATTTTAAAATGAATTTCAAAGTGGAAATGTTTAGAAATGGTTTTATAGTATTGAACCCACTTCGATCGCTGGAAAATAGATTCCTATGATGACAGCTGCATCATCAGTATTCATTTTCGAGTTGTAAGTGATGAACTACTACCAGAAATACTGTTTTGAATTTGTTTTGGGAAAGACTAGTTGTGTTGAATTTCAAAATGAGATTTATAATATAGAATTGAATATAGAATTTGAATATAGAGAATTCAAATAGAATTGAATATAGAAATTCAAAGGGAGTTTGAATGTATGAAATTCAATGGAATTAAAATAGAAATTGAATATGGAAATTCAAAGGGAGTTTGAATATATGAAATTCAATGGAATTGAAATAGAGTTTGAATATAGAAATTCAAATGGAATTTGAATATAGAATTCAAATGGAATTCAAATATAGGATTTGAATATATGGAATTTGAATATAGAATTCAAATGGAATTTAAACTATAGAATTTGAATATATAGAATTTGGATAGAATTAACTAAGTCGAAGAGGAATTAGTTAATCAAGTTTTGAATTTGAAGTTGAACTATGAAAGGTGAATTGGATTTGTAAATGGATATTTGAAATCGAATATAGAACTTAAATTTGAAATTTGGATTCAAATTAGTTAATAAGCAAGTTAAAATATATTTGAACATATCATGTTCAAATATAAAAGTGAAATAGACTAAAGAGTTAATTAACAAATTGTGTTAAAATGATCAGGTATAGTTAAAATAGATTGGGCACGTATAAATATACATGAGATAGGTATGGATAAGGTATGAAGGTATATAAATAGAATTTTCGACGAAAAGGTATGTATTTAATTCATATATGAGATTTTATGCACCGATTCGGCTAGCCACTTGGCTTCTCCTTTTTCTTTTGGATTGGTGAGGGCCATGGGAGGCTATTTGAAATATCCTGATGCTCCTGGTACAATGGAGGTTATGGCGAATTTTTCCGGGAATTTAAGGGGTTAGAATATTTTTTAGATAATTTGATAGTTAGAAACAACGTATCGATATATATATATATATAAGTCGATAAGGAAACGAACTTAGAAATAGAATAGTAAAATCAAAAAGGAAGACTAAGAATAAAATCTAGTAAGAATAGAAAGAGGAAGCGTATACGTGTTTAAAAGTGAATAAGTAGTTGTATGGTATTGATTATTCAAGTAAGTAGTCATATCTGTTTTCACGTTATAAATGTTATTCAGTCAAGGTTTGAGAGGTAGTTATACCCCAACTTGATTGATTTCATTCTTAAAAAATAAATAGTAAGATTTCAGGCTCGAAGATCAATGTTGAATAAGGGTTAGTTGAATATAGGATTTGGGTTGTCGTAACGATGTTTTACACAACATCCGTTTTAACCCAAATAAGTGTAAGCTCGGAAATATAATAAAGAATATTTCCTAAGTATAGAAATAAACGAGATCGGAAAAGAGATAAGTAATTGGAATATCTTCCAATTATAAATAGCATATATTTTCTAAAGTTTAGAAAATAAAGGAAGGCGATATTCAGAAATGTTTTCCCAATAACATAAAAGGCCAATATGGTTACTGAAAATATTTGGTTAACAAATATTGATAAAGAAATAGAGAAGTGATTTAACTAATAGAATATTAATTAAGGGCTCATTGACATGTTAAAAAGGAAAATTTGATTTTTGAAAAGAGTGAACTGTTTGAAAACTCCCAGGGAAAGACTGTTTGAATTAAAAACAAATTTAACAGAAATTTGTGAAAGCAAATTTGAATTAAAGTAAAGCTAGTAAAGTGGTAACTGAGATTGAATTAGAATGATATCAAGACAAATTTGATTGTGAGATTCAAATTTAAAGTGTAATGCGACAATCAAGTTAAGAGTTGGGAATCGAAAAGAAACTCGAGTTGGAATGATATTTGGCTTGGATATAAACGAATGGTTGTGTTGTGGATAAAAGCAGATTGGAATTTGATTGGGATGACCCTTGTATCTGCTGAATGGATAACAGGTGGAAAGGATATAATGATATGCCGACAAAAGGTACAAGTTTATATTTCTATGGGATATGAGATTTATGAGCCGAATTGGCAAGCCGCTTGGCTGTTTGGTTTTCTTTTGGGTTGGAGATGGCCCAAACAGGCGAGTTGGAGTTTGACGTATTGACCAGTACAAAGGAGGTACTGGCGAAATATTTTTCGAAGAGTTAAGATGTTAGAAAATTTTCAGGATTTTTGAAAATTTTCGTTGATAAGAATTAATTAATAATTTAATTGAAATTAAATTGGTTCAGTTGAAACTGAAGTTAAGGAGTGAACAAATATGTTCTAACCAGTCGATAGGGTCGTTCTATACCTTAGCAATTTCGAGGACGAAATTATTTTAAGTGGGGAAGATTGTAATGACCCGCATTGGCAGAGGTATTATAATTAATTTATTTAATTATATAAATAGTGATATAGAGGATTTAATGGTCGTTAATTATATAAGAGTGAATATTTAATTAAAATAATAATTAAATAATATATTTAATCCTGAAATAATCAGAATTGGCTGAAATGGCGATATGGTGTGAACTGGATCATCCGTGGTATTTAATTCAGCTTAGAATTGAATTTGAATAACGAATATATTATATAAACGACAGTTTGAACGTATAATTATATTATAATTAAAATCGAGCTTGAAATGGCGTTGCAGTTCGTAAATTGGCGATTTGAGCTTCAACTGAATGTACATGATTCGTTTTAAGCCGGATTTCTGTGAAACAAGAAATGTTAGGAACTGGTGGAGTATATCTTTCTAGTGGAAGAGAAAAATCGGGATTTTGTCGTGTAGATTTTGATTCACGTCCAAATCAAATTTCAGAAAAGTCGCTGCGGAATTCCTTTATAATTTATAAAGGAATTATTTATATTTTAAAAAGGAATTTCAATGTAAATCAAATATCGGGTTGACCCAGAAGTGAATATCGTGTTAGAAATTCATATAGGAATATTCTGAAGCTGTATGGTATTCCACTGTGAATATATACGATAACATTTATTTATATTTAATTTAATTATTTTCAAATATATTTATATATTTAAATGAGTCATCCAGAGCATTAAAAATATGCTGTGTGAACATACGGAGTCGGAATTCGACGAAACCAGTTTCGTTGGGTTCGTAATGTCGAACTGTAGCTGCATGTCCAGTTTCGTAATTTTTGGGTATTGTATGTGGTCACAAGAATTTTAATTGACAAGAATAAATAACGGTTGGTTAAAATGAATATATAAATCGAATATAAAAATATAAAAAAAAACTTCTATAAATAAGCCTTAACTTCTAAACCTAATTCATTAATTCTCCTTTGGTCAAAATTGTGCCACCGGTCTCTTATTCTTCTGGTTTCTTTTTATGATCTTTATGAATTCATATAAAATAGGAATAAAATCCTATAAATGGTAAAACACCTGTTACTGGAATCGTGAGGGGTTAGTCTTGTTTTCTATACGAGTTTTGGTGGGTTCGACGTTCTGTTCTGAGGTTCACGTCAGTTCAACGATAGCTACGGCGTGGGTTTTGAGGAAGTATGGTTGTCGGTTGGAGGTGTTGAGGCCGGAATCGGGTTCGAGGGTTCAAGGAGGGTGAGCTGTGAAGTTCTGATGGGAATCTGGGTATAAAATAGTCGTAGGTTCCTGTACAGTGTAGTTCGACGGAAATGAATAAGGAGGCTCGAGCGTGGGTTTGTGGCAATGAAGCTGGAGTGTTTGCAAAGGAGAGTTCGGTGGTGGTGGTAGTTTGTTGAACGACAGTCAGGAGAGGGAGAACATGAAGGATGGTGGAGCGGTAATGGTTGTGTTCTTGTTCGTGGAGTTTGGGTTTTTCTTATTTAGGAAGGAGGAGTAGAATGGGCCGTGGAAAGTAGAAAAGGGGATTAGGCCTTGGAAAATAGAAAAGGGGATTGGGCCGGTAGTGGAAGGGTGAGGCCCGCATTAGTATATTAAGTTGTTTTAAATTCAAAATATTAGTATTAAATTGTATAATTTATAATGGTTGCATATGATATCAGATTGACGAACCGTAAGTTGCGTTGGGATCGTATGGACGGACACTACGCAATGGAACTGACCGGGAGTGGATTGAAGCTCGTTTGAATTTACGACGAAGTAAATTGTTTGATTCAAATCAAACAAACAGTTTATCGTTCTTTAACGATGAACTGCAAATGTGAGTAAATCTCACTAACTCTGAACAGTTTATAATTTCATGTTGTATTTTTAGAACTGTTAAATATTGGCTGATTGACTGGGTGTTGACTGTTTGACTGAACTACTAGTCAGTTAGTTGAATTTCTATATTGATTCTGTTTAACAGAATATATCATATGGAACTGAAAGTGATGTTATCTATATTGTTTAACATCTGTGGATGCAGGGAAACAGGTTGGAGGAATCCGACTGGATTCCTCAACATTTATATTACTGTTTTTCGTATATTGTGATATATGATGTGTTATATAATTTGTTATGGATTATGTGTGTTGGAATGATATTGATCCTTGTTACTCGATATTTAAAATATCATAAAAGAACCTGGGATGTAAAAAGAATTATTTCAATGTATATTGAAATAAAGGGATTTTATAAAATCAATAGATTTTATAAAAGGAAATATTTCAAAAGTAAATAAAAGGGGAAATGTTTATAAAACGAATAGAGTTTTATAAAAGGGAAAAATGTTGATAAAACGAATAGAATAGAAAAAAGGAAATAACTAGAGTAGAATAAATAAAGATATACAAGGAAATATTTGTAAACCATTTACAAATAGGATTGAAAAGGAAATATTGTAAAACCATTAGCAAATAGATTAGAACGAGGAAGGTTTGTAAACCATTTACAAATCAATCAGAAAGAGAAATGTTTGTAAACCATTAACAAATGAGATTGAATAGGGGATATTTGTAAAACCGTTTACGAATAAAATTAAAAAAGGGAAATCATTTGTGAAGTGAAGAACCGTTACTAAAAGTAAATCTTTATAAATGAAAAGTTTAATCGAGTTAAAAGGAGTTAATCGATGTTAGTTTAATTAAAAGGAGTAAATCGATGATAGTTTAATCGAGTTAAAAGGAGTTAATCGATGTTAGTTTAATCGAGTTAAAAGGAGTTAATCGATGTTAGTTTAATCGAAAGGAGTTAATCGATGTTAGTTTAATCGATTAGAGTTAAAGCAAATGAGTTAATCGAATATAGTTTATTCGAATAGAAAGTAAAATGAGTTAATCGAATATAGTTTATTCGAATAGAAAGTAAAATGAGTTAATCGAATATAGTTTATTCGAATAGAAAGTAAAAGGAGTTAATCGAATATAGTTTATTCGAATAGTAAAAGGAGTTAATCGAATATAGTTTATTCAAATAGAATAAAGGAGTTAATCGAATATAGTTTATTCGAATAGTAAAAGGAGTTAATCGAATATATAGTTTATTCAAATAGAATTAAAAGAGTTATCGAATATAGTTTATTCGATAGGAGTTAAGTGAATAGAGTTAAAGTTAAATCAAAATAGTTAAGTGAATAGAATAAATTGAATAGAGTTATCGAATATACCTTATCGAAGGAAAGAATTATCGAATAGGAAAGATTTGAAAGAGAGTTACGTAAGGAAGTTTGTTAAAGAATTAGAAGGGTGAACTTTGTCTATTTCAAGGTTAGAAACGTTGTTTAGTTAAGGTCTGAGAGGTAGTATTACCCCAACTTGATTGACTTCATTTTTAACTAAGGAATGGTTAAGGTTCGATAGTAAAGGATGGTTAAGTGAATTTAGTAATTAAAGGAAATGGTTTGAGTTGGCATCGCGATAGTTTGTTTAAACATCTGTCTAAGTCCAATGAAGAAGCTTTGGAAATGTTTTCCAAATAAGAAACCAGAAATGTTTTCTAATAAAGAAAACAAGAAATGGAAATGTTTTCCATTGTTAATAACGTATATTTTGCAAATTTAGAAAATAAGGAATATTGAGTATAGGGAAACAGGAGATAAGTAAATTAATGAAATATAGAGACAAATGTTGAATGATGTTTGATCGATATAAATTTTCATATGGAAATAATATCGTTGTTTGCACATCTGTTTTTCTTCGATAGTTAAATCACAGACTATCGAAGTTTTTACCATTTTAACGTTGTTAATATGGAGAGACCGGTTGGAATATTATCCAAAGATCCACTCTGTATTGGCATAAGCGTTGCGAGTCATATATGCCAAAGGAAATTGAAGACGGAGTTATGCAAGGGCTATCCTGTTTACAGAATAGCGCCTTTGGTTCATCCTGTTCCTGGATGGCTTGTATGGATGGATGTCTGACAGAGTATTTCCAGATGATCACGTATATTGATTTCTCCAACTGTACCAAGAGTGGAAGCGGAGAAGAAAACTTCTTTTAGCTAACACATAATGTATGGTTGAGGACGTCAATCGGTGATTTGATGGATTTGACGATGTGGCATTCGAAGTGAATCTGGTGTGATGATAAAGCATAGCTTCTAGCCTCACATCCGGTAAATGACATAAATCGGGCAGGCAGCATGGCTAAGTCGGTCGCTCCGAAGTAGGGTGTATAATCACCTGATCTAGAGTTTCATTTACTTCTAAAAATCTATTGTTGATGCTGTCCTATTCGGGAAACGGTTGCTGATCCCAACCGTTGGTGATATACATTCGATACACTCAAGCGAAATGAGTGGTCGGTCTTGTGTGGTCGGGTTGCAAGATGTTCTTGTTGAACCCAGTGTATTCCTCTCTAGAGGTACACTGTAACAACCCGTACTTTCAATAACCTGTAATAATGTAAATCGAGGCAGAATTTAATTTAAAAATCTGAATCAAGGGAAACGGGCTATGCCATTGCGTTCGTCTCGGAAAAATACGCGAAATAGAGTCCGAGTTTTCGAAAATCGGAGTCCGTATGACCCAGTTAAGGCCCATTGAAGTTTTCAGAAATTTCCATATTAAAAACAGATTTAAATTTTAAGTTAAAAACAAGGGTTAGGGCACAACTGGTGCAGGCGGGAAAACTCCCGCCAGGACCCCCATGTCGACAGGCATGTCGACAGGGTCCCCAGGGTGTCGACAGCCCTGTCGACACAGGGTGGCCGGGCAGTTTTGCCTGGCGCACCATTTTGGGACTTGGTCTGGTCTTGTGGCTTGGTTCTAGAGAATTCCGAAATCTGATGGACCTAATTCAACCTAGGGTTAATCCTAGGGCTAAAAACACTTTAATCTTCTATAAATAAGACCCTAATCCTACCCTAAAACCTCATTATTCATTCTAGCAACCAACTATGTCAAATTGATTTCTCAAATGGCCTCCACTTAAAAACCCTAAGCCTCCACCCTCTTCATAAATCATTCCTATGAAGATTATGATGTTCATACAAGCATTTCTAAGTTGTATGAATGATCATTAGCTTGCATACATCATCAAGTTGCAAGTTTTAGTTGCTAAGCTAGAGTTTTTGGGATTTTTGTTAAGGGTGTTTCTTATTGGAGCTTTGTTTTGGGTTTTTATGCTTGCATAAAGGGCTTCTCAATCTTTATTTGTAGATTTGAGTCTTCATAATATTTGTAAGCCCTCTTACCTTCATTTTATAAACTCTAAAGTTAATATGTGATGAAAGTTGGGATTTATGCATGTTTAATAAGTTATGCATGGTTATGCGAGTTCACTATGCCATATTACACATGTTTGATAAGTTATGCATGTTTATGCAAGTTCACTATGCCATGATTTGCAAGTTTAACAAGTTATGCATGTTTATGCAAGATCACTATGCCATGATTTGCAAGTTTGACAAGTTATGCATGTTTATGCAAGATCACTATGCCATGATTTGCAAGTTTGACAAGTTATGCATGTTTATGCAAGATCACTATGCCATGATTTGCAAGTTTGACAAGTTATGCATGTTTATGCAAGTTCACTATGCTAAGTTATGCAAGTCCAACATGTTATGCATGTTTATTATGATATGTAAGATTCATCATGTATGTTGTGCCAAGTTCCCTCTTCCTATCCTTTATGCGTTATGACGAATATGTAAGCGATGGAATGACGTTGGGGGGTTTTGGGTAAAACTTAAAATACATGAAAATATAAGATTGGGAATTTACCTATTAAGTTAGGTCTACCCCTTGGGAATTTACCTATTAAGTTAGGTCTACCCAAGTATTTGTTAAACTTGTAATTATGTTTTGAAATTAAAGTGGACATGACACTTAGAAAACATAAGTGTGGCCAACTCGAGGTTGGGTTGAGTTTGTAGCATAAACCTACCCGGAACCGACCGGCTTAACTAGTGGCTACAAGCAATAGGACCCAATGTGAGTAGTTGGTCATGTTGCACGTGAAACCCGAGGTTATACTAAGTTGTGGTGTAAACCTACCCGGACCCGCCCGACCTAACTAGTAACCACAACAAGGTCTAATGTGAGAGGTTGGGTGCATTAAATTAACTAATGCCTCATGATTAGGGTTAAGTCATGGCCCACTAATACTTAACCAATTTTGGGGATACGAGGGATTAAATGGGGTTAAGTGGTGAACTGTTGGTTACACTTAACTAATTTAATCCATGATTAGTGAGGGGTTAAACCACACTTAACCCTCTTAGAAAACCCTAGCAACGTGGTCTGTTCCAGCAGTAATCCCAGTTGGGTATCATTCACAACCCTAGAGGCTAGGCTAGGGCGGGGGCACGATTACTGGACGGATGTAAGCGACCAAAGCGACGGCTGAGTGGTACAGCGGTGCGGGTCCAGGCGGGCTACGGACGTGCACGTAGTCCGGTGTTGGACAAACTCGAGGCACGGGTACCAGTAGGTTTAGACTGTGCATTATTGCTTAGGTGTCTGGGGTTGACACCCGAGGGCTTGATACATCCAAAGGTGGACCCAGCACAGTCTAACTACAACCATATGTGGGCCGTATGGACACCAACACTTGACGTGTTAGGTTTATAGGGAGCCGATCGACTAGACCGTTGGGCTGGGCCTTGTATTAAGGCCACCTCATGTTATTGGGCCAAAGTTTGGGCTGAGGGATCAACACCTGTTATGTTAGTTTGCTAGTACACTATGGTGCAAAGCTTAATCTTCTCTATGTGATGACACCTTTATCTATTGCCAGTATGTTCATCTCAGTTTCCATCATGATGTTAACTTTATTAGTTTATAGACTGATCGTAGTAGGGCTTACCAGTCTTTTTGACTGACCTGTTTTCTTTCGCTTCTTTTCTTCCGTTTCCCCCCCCCCCCAGGTTCTCAGGGAGGGAATAGTGGTGCTTAGCTTGGATCGCTTGCTTGTTTGCTGGATAGCTCATGTATGACTGGACATTGAGCTCGCTATGGTTTATCATCTTTATTTTGGGGATAGCACTATGTATTTCAGTATTTCTGTTTATGATGTACTAGACATGTTTATTTTGGCAGTTGACTTTATGATGTACTAGACTTGTTTTGAGATGGTTTGAGATATTCCGCTGTTTTATTCTCACTTACTCTGTTTTACATATGTATTTATTCTGCCTTGATATATCATTATGCATGCTTACCCAGTTCTAACGCCCCCCAGAAGCTAGTGCCCCCGAAAGAGTGACCCTAGCGGAGGTGGGGTGTTACAAATTTGGTATCAGAGCATATGGTTTACAAGAAAGAACAAAAAGTTTTTAAAAGACTTTTGAAAAACTATTTTCAAAACAAGTATAAAGTATTTTCCAAAGAAAAGTCTAGTATTTTAAAAGGCTATTCCCCAAAAAGCCATTAGCGTTATCCTTCGTTCCCTTGACCTAATCTTATCTTATCTTTCGTTTTAGTATGGCTGAGAATCTTGCCATCCCGGATGGAGTAAACGTACCACTCTGGTATAGGAGACTTCTAGAAGCTAGGGCGGCAGCTGGCCCCGCAAACCCTACTCCCACTCCTCCTCCTATAGTTGAGAATCCTCCCCCTAATGTCCCTCCTCCAGTGGTTCCTGTTCCTCCCCCTCCAGTTGCTGAGGCTCCTCTTCCTCCTCCTCCCCCTCAACATCCTCAGGTTGAGTTCACGAAGGTTTGTAAAGACTTCAAGGCGATGGGAGGCAAGAATTTCCTAGGCACAGAATCTTTTGTTGAAGCTAGGAATTGGCTAAAAGACACTGAGGACTTGTTTGCTATCTTTAGGATTGATGATGAGAGGAAGATCTTATTGACAGTGTGGCTTTTGAAGGACGAAGCAGCCTATTGGTGGGAGGTCACCAATGGGACGAGGCCCGTCGAGACTTGGGCCGATTTGAGGGCTAGATTTGTGGCCAAGTTTCTTTCTTCCGCTGAGGCGAATTTACAGATGGAGAAGTTCATTGCATTAAAGCAAGGTGATATGACTGTCAAGGAGTATGTGAACAAGTTTAATCAGCTGGCCCGGTTTGGTTTGGATATGGTGAACACTCCTGAGAAGAAGGCTCTTCGATTCGCTAGAGGGTTGAATGAGCCGCTGCAGGGCTTGGCGATGTCACATATTCCGCATGGAGCTACTTTTGAGAGTTTGGTCGATATGGCTCTACTTTAGGGTGATGGAAAGAAAGAGGTCAAGTCGAGTGATACTCAAGCAAAGAAGACTGATTCTCAGGGTAAAGGCAATCAGGGTGGTCAAAACAGTCAGGGGAATCAGAGCAAGAACAAGAAGGGGAACAACAACAAAGGCAAGGGAAAGTGCAATTACTGTGGTGTGCCTGGACACTTTGCTAAGGATTGTAGGAAGAAGAAAAGGAAGCTTAGTGGTGGATGTTTTTCCTGTGGTGAGACTGGACACTTTAGCAAGGAATGCCCGAAGAAGAAAGGGCAGGCTGGACCTTCAGGAGGGCAAGTTCATGCTCTCAATACCGCTCCAGTTCCCGATCGAGGTAGTGTTTCTGTTGAGAACCTTGTTTATATTTCCGATCTTCCAGTTCGTACCTTGTTTGATTCTGGTGCATCACATAGCTTTATTTCATCTGATCTTGTTGATAGTTTGCACCTTAGTACTAGCTTAGTGGATGATCCCGTTTGTGTTTCGAATCCCATTGGGGGTTCTGCTCATCTATCTATGATATGTGAGGATCTGAGGATCTCTATACTCTGTGTAGAGTTCTTGTGTAGTGCGTATGTTCTTGGTTTCAGGGGATACGAATTGATTTTGGGCATGGATTGGCTGTCTAGACATGGAGCCATTCTTGATTGTGAGCATAGGGTTGTGAGGCTTGTGACTCGCCTTGGCAACACCTTAGAGATTTCATGCAATCCGAAGAATCCCGTCATGTTGTGCTATCTTGAATCTCTCGATTCGTCAGAGGAAACCCTTCAGTCTGTAAGGGTGGTCCGGGATTATCCAGATGTTTTTGAAGAAGTTAAGGGGTTGCCCCCTAAACGAGAGATTGATTTTCGCATTTATCTGGTGGATAATGCTAAGCCTGTTTCTTTGCCCGTTCGGCACATGGCTCCGCGTGAGAGACGGGAGCTCAGCAAACAAGTAAAGGAGTTGCTTGAGAAGAACTTCATCAGACGAAGTATATCCGAATGGGGAGCGCCTGTGGTGTTTGCTACTAAGGCAGATGGTTCTCTTCGACTTTGTGTGGACTATAGAGAGTTGAATAAGCTGACTAAGAAGAACAGACACCCATTACCGAGGATTGATGATCTTTTTGACCAGCTTGTTGGTGCTTCTGTTTTCTCTCAGCTTGATCTTGCTACTGGATTTCATCAGCTCAGAGTGGCTGAAGATAGTATAGACAAGACTGCATTCAGAACTCCAGATGGATTCTTTGAATGGCTTGTTATGCCGTTCGGTTTGACGAATGCACCCGCGTATTTCATGGATCTGATGAGTAGGGTGTTTCGAGAGTTCTTGAACAAGTTTGTCGTGGTCTTTGTGGATGATATTCTGATCTTCTCTAAGGATGAAGAAGAGCACGCGAGGCATCTTGTAGAGGTGATGGATACGCTTAGAGCGCATCAGTTAAAGGCCAAGTTCTCCAAGTGTCACTTTTGGAGAAGGGAAGTTCGGTTCCTTGGGCATATAGTATCTAAGCAAGGCTTGGCGGTGGATCCCGCTAAAGTAGTTGCTGTGCAGGATTGGAAGACCCCAAGGAATGCAACCGAAGTGAGAAGTTTTCTAGGTCTTGCAGTTTTTACCGGAAGTTCATCAAGGACTTTGCAAAGATATCCGCCCCTCTTACTAAGTTGACGAAGAAGAACTTAGTTTTTGCTTGGGATATGGACTGTGAGCTTGCTTTTCAAAGACTCAAGAGAGCCCTTACCTCAGCACCAGTTCTAGCATTACCCGATGGTGGTAAGATGTTTACCGTGTACACTGATGCTTGTGGCACGGGATTGGGCGCCGTTCTGATGCAAGAAGGCAGAGTTATATGTTTTGGTGGTAGGCAACTTAAGGTGCATGAGAAAAATTATCCCACTCATGATCTAGAGCTGGCAGCGATAGTATATGCACTCAAGGCTTGGCGTCATTATGTTCTGGGAGAGAGATTTGAGCTATATACTGATCATAAGTCTTTGAAGTATCTCTTTTCGCAGAAGGATCTGAACTTGAGGCAGCAAAGGTGGATGGAATTCTTGGCGTCCTACGATTTTGATATAGCCTATACCCCTGGCAAGGGGAATGTTGTAGCGGATGCGTTGAGTAGAAAAAGGTTGACACTAAGTCCTCTATTTGTTGAGATGAAGAATTTAGAGTTCTTGGCAACCTTTGATTTCTCTTTGGCAGTTGAGTCGATGACCGATTCTTTAGCTTCTCTTGAGCTCAGGCCTACCCTTCTGGATCAAGTTGGGGCTTCGCAGAAGGAAGACCCCCAGATAGTTGAGATTATGGATAAGCTGATTCGAGGGGAGACATCTAGTCACCTTGCTCGATATTCTATTGATGACAAGGGTTGGCTGAGGAGAGATGGAAGGTTATGTGTCCCCATGGTAGAAGATTTAGTAAGAAAAGTTCTGGAAGAAGCACATCGCTCTAAATTGACTATACATCCAGGCGGGGATAAGATGTACCAAGACATGAGGCGTATTTTCTTTTGGCCTGGGATGAAGAAGGATGTGGCAGAGTTTGTCTCTAGATGTATCATTTGCCAGCAAGTTAAGGCCGAGTCAAAGAAGCCCGGTGGGCTATTGCATCCTCTGGACGTCCCACTTTGGAAGTGGGAGAGTATCTCCATGGACTTTATTGATGGGCTTCCAAGGTCAAGGAAGGGGAATACGAGCATTTGGGTTATTGTGGATAGACTTACGAAGAGTGCTCATTTTATTCCGGTGAAGAGCAAGAGGACAGCATCTTGGCTAGCGTCTGTATATCTTCGTGAGATTGTGAGACTTCATGGAGTCCCTTCTAGTATTGTCAGTGACCGCGACCCAATCTTTACAAGCCAGTTCTGGAACAGTTTGCAGGAAGCTATGGGCATGAGGTTGAATCTGAGTACTGCTTATCACCCACAGACGGACGGTCAAACCGAAAGGGTGAATAGAGTACTCGAGGATCTGTTGAGGCTTTGTATTCTGGACTTTGGTGGTACTTGGGAAGACCACCTTCCACTTGTTGAGTTTGCATATAATAACAGTTATCAGGCAAGCATAGGGATGGCACCATTTGAAGCTCTATATGGGAGGCCGTGCAAGTCGCCTACATGTTGGTGGGAGACTACAGATAAGCTCATACTTGGGCCTGATATGATCAGAGATACATCCGAGAAAATCGAGTTGATTCGGAGACGGATGAAAGCGGCCCAAGACCGACAGAAATCATATGCTGATAAGCGAAGATCTGATTTGGAGTTTGATGTAGGGGATATGGTTTTCGTGAAGGTTTCTCCTTTGCGGAATGTGGTCCGATTTGGAGCCGTTGGGAAGTTAGCCCCGAGATTTGTTGGACCATTCCCCATTGTTGAGAGGATCGGGCAGATGGCTTATAGAGTGAAGCTGCCCGAGAAGCTTGCCGGAGTACACGATGTTTTTCATGTCTCGCATCTCCGGAAGTATTTGCATAAATCAGCAGAGATTGTGGAGCCAAGTGTTTTGGAAGATGTGGAAGTGGAGAAAGAAGCTACCTTGAGGAGAGCTCCGATTCGTATCTTGGGAACGGAGACCAAGAAGCTAAGGAATCGAGAGGTCAAGTTGGTGAAGGTTCAATGGGGTGAAGCCGAAGAAGACGCAACTTGGGAAACCGAGGAGAAGATGCGTGGGCTTTATCCATTCCTTTTTGAGGGTACACTCTCAATCTCTTTCCTTTTGTTAGCATATCTTTCTCTTTGCTAGTTTATCGTGTTAATCTTGTCATGAGAACCTTAGGTAGAAACCCTTTGGATGAAACATGTGTTTGAAACATGTTATGCTTGATGGTTGCAAGTGGATGCAAGTGTTTGCAAGTGGTTGCTCGTGGATGCATTATACACGATTAGGCACTAGATCGGCTCGCACACTCCTCATATTGCATATGCATGAGTGTTTATGCTTATTCATGGATGAAAATTTTGTGTGTTATCACATGGATGTTGCATATGGGTGTATGTTATGTGCACACATATAGATATTATACATTATGTTAGGAATTGCATACATATGGATACATTTCACTAACATATTTTGCATTGATCTTTGCATTAGATAAGTACATATACACACACCTTTGCATATGTTCATACAACATTAGAATCTTGTAAGGACAATGATTGCTCGTGGATGATGTTTTGAGTAGATGGATGATTGGATGGTAGGATACGTCCTTCCTAACTTGAAGATTTCGGGGACGAAATCCTTTAGGAGGGGAGAATGTAACAACCCGTACTTTCAAAAACCTGTAATAATGTAAATCGAGGCAGAATTTAATTTAAAAATCTGAATCAAGGGAAACGGGCTATGCCATTGCATTCGTCTCGGAAAAATACGCGAAATAGAGTCCGAGTTTTCGAAAATCGGAGTCCGTATGACCCAGTTAAGGCCCATTGAAGTTTTCAGAAATTTCCATATTAAAAACAGATTTAAATTTTAAGTTAAAAACAAGGGTTAGGGCACAACTGGCGCAGGCGGGAAAACTCCCGCCAGGACCCCCATGTCGACAGGCATGTCGACAGGGTCCCCAGGGTGTCGACAACCCTGTCGACACAGGGTGGCCGGGCAGTTTTGCCTGGCGCACCATTTTGGGACTTGGTCTGGTCTTGTGGCTTGGTTCTAGAGAATTCCGAAATCTGATGGACCTAATTCAACCTAGGGTTAATCCTAGGGCTAAAAACACTTTAATCTTCTATAAATAAGACCCTAATCCTACCCTAAAACCTCATTATTCATTCTAGCAACCAAACTATGTCAAATTGATTTCTCAAATGGCCTCCACTTAAAAACCCTAAGCCTCCACCCTCTTCATAAATCATTCCTATGAAGATTATGATGTTCATACAAGCATTTCTAAGTTGTATGAATGATCATTAGCTTGCATACATCATCAAGTTGCAAGTTTTAGTTGCTAAGCTAGAGTTTTTGGGATTTTTGTTAAGGGTGTTTCTTATTGGAGCTTTGTTTTGGGTTTTTATGCTTGCATAAAGGGCTTCTCAATCTTTATTTGTAGATTTGAGTCTTCATAATATTTGTAAGCCCTCTTACCTTCATTTTAGAAACTCTAAAGTTAATATGTGATGAAAGTTGGGATTTATGCATGTTTAATAAGTTATGCATGGTTATGCGAGTTCACTATGCCATATTACACATGTTTGATAAGTTATGCATGTTTATGCAAGTTCACTATGCCATGATTTGCAAGTTTAACAAGTTATGCATGTTTATGCAAGATCACTATGCCATGATTTGCAAGTTTGACAAGTTATGCATGTTTATGCAAGATCACTATGCCATGATTTGCAAGTTTGACAAGTTATGCATGTTTATGCAAGATCACTATGCCATGATTTGCAAGTTTGACAAGTTATGCATGTTTATGCAAGTTCACTATGCTAAGTTATGCAAGTCCAACATGTTATGCATGTTTATTATGATATGTAAGATTCATCATGTATGTTGTGCCAAGTTCCCTCTTCCTATCCTTTATGCGTTATGACGAATATGTAAGCGATGGAATGACGTTGGGGGGTTTTGGGTAAAACTTAAAATACATGAAAATATAAGATTGGGAATTTACCTATTAAGTTAGGTCTACCCCTTGGGAATTTACCTATTAAGTTAGGTCTACCCAAGTATTTGTTAAACTTGTAATTATGTTTTGAAATTAAAGTGGACATGACACTTAGAAAACATAAGTGTGGCCAACTCGAGGTTGGGTTGAGTTTGTAGCATAAACCTACCCGGAACCGACCGGCTTAACTAGTGGCTACAAGCAATAGGACCCAATGTGAGTAGTTGGTCATGTTGCACGTGAAACCCGAGGTTAGACTAAGTTGTGGTGTAAACCTACCCGGACCCGCCCGGCCTAACTAGTAACCACAGCAAGGTCTAATGTGAGAGGTTGGGAGCATTAAATTAACTAATGCCTCATGATTAGGGTTAAGTCATGGCCCACTAATACTTAACCAATTTTGGGGATACGAGGGATTAAATGGGGTTAAGTGGTGAACTGTTGGTTACACTTAACTAATTTAATCCATGATTAGTGAGGGGTTAAACCACACTTAACCCTCTTAGAAAACCCTAGCAACGTGGTCTGTTCCAGCAGTAATCCCAGTTGGGTATCATTCACAACCCTAGAGGCTAGGCTAGGGCGGGGGCACGATTACTGGACGGATGTAAGCGACCAAAGCGACGGCTGAGTGGTACAGCGGTGCGGGTCCAGGCGGGCTACGGACGTGCACGTAGTCCGGTGTTGGACAAACTCGAGGCACGGGTACCAGTAGGTTTAGACTGTGCATTATTGCTTAGGTGTCTGGGGTTGACACCCGAGGGCTTGATACACCCAAAGGTGGACCCAGCACAGTCTAACTACAACCATATGTGGGCCGTATGGACACCAACACTTGACGTGTTAGGTTTATAGGGAGCCGATCGGCTAGACCGTTGGGCTGGGCCTTGTATTAAGGCCAGCTCATGTTATTGGGCCAAAGTTTGGGCTGAGGGATCAACACCTGTTATGTTAGTTTGCTAGTATACTATGGTGCAAAGCTTAATCTTCTCTATGTGATGACACCTTTATCTATTGCCAGTATGTTCATCTCAGTTTCCATCATGATGTTAACTTTATTAGTTTATAGACTGATCGTAGTAGGGCTTACCAGTCTTTTTGACTGACCTGTTTTCTTTCGCTTCTTTTCTTCCGTTTCCCCCCCCCCCCCCAGGTTCTCAGGAAGGGAATAGTGGTGCTTAGCTTGGATCGCTTGCTTGTTTGCTGGATAGCTCATGTATGACTGGACATTGAGCTCGCTATGGTTTATCATCTTTATTTTGGGGATAGCACTATGTATTTCAGTATTTCTGTTATGATGTACTAGACATGTTTATTTTGGCAGTTGACTTTATGATGTACTAGACTTGTTTTGAGATGGTTTGAGATATTCCGCTGTTTTATTCTCACTTACTCTGTTTTACATATGTATTTATTCTGCCTTGATATATCATTATGCATGCTTACCCAGTTCTAACGCCCCCCAGAAGCTAGTGCCCCCGAAAGAGTGACCCTAGTTGAGGTGGGGTGTTACATACACTAGCGAATGGTGGTTCCATACCTTGTCATAGTTAGAAATCCATTACCCAATACGTGCTTGTGGTTTTGATTGTATACTCTATATGTAGAACATGAGATGAAAGCGTTTCTGCTAGATGATTATTATATTGTGTTTATAGACATTATTATAATATCAAAAGGTTTTTGATATAAAGATAATTTGGATTCTCATAAGGGAAAAACCCGTTCCGTTATACGGCGTGGTCTTATGAGATATCGTTTACTTGTTCGAACTATTTTAAACTGTTTTACTCACACCAGTCTCATGACTGACCCGGAGTTTATTTTGTTTTGTTTTCCCTAAACTCTTGGGTGCCTAAATTTGTACGGGAATTCAAGCAGTCTGGATTTACAGATACTGGAAGAGCTTGGAGCAGGAGGCTTCAGGATTATATAGCTATAGTTATTTCCTCTGTGTTGTAAGTGTTGTACTCTGATAATGTTATTGTACACGTATAATGATTTTATTTCAAGGATATATTATCTATTATATGTTGTTCGTTCCACTGTGAGGTTCGTGTTACTCTGATGTTGTGTTCTTCTTATTCTTCTATTCTAAGTTTCCATCTTATCTTTCCTCACCCTCTGTTTTATGTCTATTAATTTCCTGATTTTCAGTTTAAATTTGGGGTTGGACTTGTGTTTTTGGTCAGCTCAAATTTGACCGGATTTTCGGGTCATTACATATTATAACCTACAAATGCTTAATGAATAAGGTTCTTTTAGGCTTAACCACTGAAGCTTTTCTTTATTATAGTGCTCCATTCACACTGGATGCTCGAACTATATATAATTACACATATAACTGAACCATAATTAATGACACTAATCTATTTTTCAGTCAAGTGTCGACCTTATGCACGAGTGGCTGTAGTAGTCACCACTTTTTAATTTAATCTGAACCTTCTCCTTCACATCGAGATTTTTTTTATTATAGTTTCTTCATTTTTTACCTCATTGTAGGTGGTTTCGACTATACACCTTTTGTAAGGCTTAAATCCTGTTCTACTACTTGTGACATCAAAAGACATCATGTTGATATCTACATCTTTCTACATTTCACATGTTAGCTCTTCTTTGTTTTTTCCATTGCTTTCTTTCCTTGTCAATTTACTGAAATTATGCTGAAGAGATTTTTCGCTTATTGGCACTTGGAGCAGTTCCTGACAAAATGAATAACCAATTGACAGGATTATCAGAGGAAAAGAAACAAAATTTAAAAGCTAATCAAATATTATGTTCCTTCTAAATAATAGGCTACGTAGTGAAGAGCTACTAGATTTCATCCCCTTTTCTACTTACTGTCCTTCATAACTAATGCAAAAGCTGGGTATAAATCTATGACTCGATGGCTTTGCCAAATCTTAGAGCACTTTCAACACTAGTGTTGGTCATTTTATTGCAAGACAATATATCAAACTGACCCAAACTCACCTACCCCAACACATACAATTTAGTCTACCTTCAGCACTAAGTCCGAAAAAGTGAACCAAGTTATTTGGCTTTTGTTAGACCATAGTATGTGTTGTCCCCTCAAATGTGTATTAACATCTTATTATGTTGTGTAAAATATGATGTAATATACAACGACATATATATAGGCATTGTATTAAAAATTCACATTAACAAAGATTAAAAACTGCAAATTAATTATTAGTTTATGAACTTGTTAACAAATTAAAGTTTATATAGCAGATAATTTAGTTTGCAGCTAAACACTAATATGTTATTACATATACTGGATATATAAAATCATATTAATGAACAATCATTATGTGATAATGGATAGGTATATGTAGTAATGGATGAAGGCTTATGATTAACGAACAATCAGTATGTACTGATGGATATGTATATGTGATGATGTAATAAAATCATATTAATGAACAATCAATATGTATTAATGAACAATCAATATGTGATATGCTTAAATTATCTGAAGAATAATTATTAATACGTATATGTAATAATGGATAAAAGCTTAGGATTTATTAAAGTTACAATTTATGTGAAGCTGGTAATAACTTAGTTTATTATCAGTGACATAGAATATTTAAAAAATAGGTATATGTCTCTAAAAATTATAAACATAAGACTTTTATCTCTTCTATAAGTTTATTTTCCATCTATTTGCGAAGAGATACTGAAAAATAGAACAGTGCAGAACTATCTTTTATTCAAATAAAAAGTCAGAATACTATCTAAATTCCCTTGTGCTCTTGATTTAGGAATTATAAATTTGCTTGCAAACATAATATTGATGAAAATTAAATAAATAATAACGTGCAACTATAGCCAACCCTGGTAACTTATAGAAAGTAATATTTATTTTCTGAGTTTCAAAACTGAGGTGCAAATTCAGTTTTCAAAACTGAGTTCAACTCAGTTGCAAAACTGAGTTCAACTTAGTTTAAAAACTGAGTTGCCCAACTCAAACTCTGTTTTGCAAAAGTAGTTTGCAACTCAGTTTTGCAAAACTGAGTTTGAGTTTGCAACTCAGTTGTAAAACTGAGTTGCAAACTACAACTCAGTTTTGCAAAACTGAGTTTGACAACTCAGTTTTGCAAAACTGAGTTGCAAATTCAGTTTTCAAAACTAAGTTGCAAACTAGAACTTAGTTTTGCAACTAGCACCTTGTTTCAAAAATTACTGGTTGGTTGCTAGTTTGGTGATAAGTTCTAATATTTTTTTTTCTTTCTCTAGTTTTCTTATCTCTAGTTTTGGTCTTAGTTTTTGGCATATGTTCCTTGATTTTGGCTATTTTATTGTTTGACATTGAGGCTTATAAGATGACATACAATCAACAATGCATGCATATGAAAAAGAAACCTCAACATGTTCAAATAACTATGAAACTGTTTATTGCATCTATTCTTGGATGATCTTCCCTTGTTATTTTTGCTACTAGTAGTTCTAACAAGTTTGTTGTCATAGTAACACTGCAATCTTTAAGTCATTTTGTAACGTGACCTTATATTATCTTACGTCGTTTCATACCAACTTTCAATTACTTGACTTAGGCCATGTATGTTTCAGGCCCTCGCATAACAAATTTACTATGTGTAAGCAAACCTCATAACCTCATAATTTGCCAGCCTCATTTGGCTCAGGCCATGTTTTAAGTTTTTTGTTCTTGAAGTCGATTATCAGTTTTTCATTTTAATTTTTTTAATAATGTTGTTCTCAACTTATTATTCGATAAGAAATTAGTTTGTTTAAATTTTATTTAACATATAGCCAAGTAATTTTTCTTTCATCCAATGTTTGATAATTTGGACAAATATACAACTTATATGAAGGACTGTTTCCTATACTAATGCTGGCCATGGAATTACTACTTGACCAGAATAGAAAAAAATTCATGGCTAACCAGACAAGAGTAATCAAGGAACTAGTCTTATTTTATAATAACTTAAAAATACACGTAGCAAAAATACAAAAGCTCTTACAGAATAATTTGTGTTTTCTTTTCCTGGATATCTGGTACAGTTGTGCTTATCGTTATTGTAATGACCCAAAATTCTGGTCCAATTTAAGCTAACCACAAAAACAAGTCCAACCCCAAATTAAACTGAAAATATGGAAATTAATAGAAAGAAAAATAGAGGGTGAGGAAAGATAAGATAGAAACTGAGAATAGAAGAAGAAGAAGAAGAAGAACACAACATCAGAGTAACATGAACCTCACAGCGGAACGAAACAACATATAATAGATAACATATCATTGAAATCAAATCATTATTTGTATACAATAACATTATCAGAGTTCAACACTTGCAACACAGCGGAAATAAACTATAGCTATATGATCCTGAAGCCTCCTGCTCCAAGCTTTTCTAGTATATCTATAAATCCCGACTACTTGACTGCTCGTACAAAATTAGGCATCCAAGAGTTTAGGGAAAACAAAAACAAAGTAAACTCCGGGTCAGTCATTGGACTGGTATGAGTAAAACAGTTAAAATAGTTCGAACAAGTAATCGATATCTCATAAGACCACGCCGTATAACGGAACGGGTTTTTCCCTTATGAGAATCCAAATATCTTCATATCAAAAACCCTTTGATATTATATTAATGTCTATCAACACAATATAATAATCATCTAGCAGAAACGCTTTCATCTCACGTTCTACATATATAGTATACAATCAAAACCGCAAGCACGTATTAGGTAATGGATTTCCAACTATGACAAGGTAAGGAACCACCTTTCGCTAGTGTACCTCTAGAGAGGAATACAATGGGTTCAACAAGAACATCTTGTAACCCAGCCACACATGACCGACCACTCATTTCGCTTGAGTGTATCGAATGTATAACACCAACGGTTGGGATCAACAACCGTTCCCTGAATGGGACAGCATCAACAATAGATTTTCAAAGCAAATAAAACTCTAGATCAGGTGTAACAACCCGGAAAATCTGGGCCAGTTTAAAATTTTTATTTTGGCAATTTTAGCGAATTTTGAATATTTAAAATGAATTATTTTAAATAATATTGTCGAGGAATTTATTTTGAATATAGAATCGAACGTATATATTATACGCGTCGTCGTTAGAATATAAATATTTATATATAATTATAAATAGAATTGAAAATGGCGCGGTAGTTCGATAATTCAATTTCAAACTTCAATTGAATATACCGGGTGCGAAACAATCCGGATTTTAGTGAAACCAAAAATGATAGGATCTAATTGATAATATCTTTCTATCGAATCCGAAAAATCGAAATTTGATAGCGGGAATCAAAAGATATGTCCAGTTGAAAATTCTGAATAGTCGCTATGGAATTCAGGCCCTTAAAAATGGAAATTTTGCAAACGACCTCGGATTTCGACGAAACCAGTTTTGTTGGGTCCGTGATGTCAAATTATTGCTAGGTTTTAAGTTTCATAATTTTTCGAATCAATATGTGAGCATGGCAAAGGAAAACGCGTTTGACCAGTTTCAGTTGATTTTAATCGACTGAAAATTGGCCATTTTTCCAACGGTCTCAGAATTCGACGAAACTAGTTTTGTTAGGACCGTATCGTCAATACGAAGCTAGAAAATATTTTTCTGGAATTTTTAAAGTTCGTATGCGACCCCGGTAATTTGAAATGTACGTTTAAAATTCAATATAGTGATTTAAATGTAAATTTAACGGAAACTGATCGAAACGATTGAATTGCCCCAGGTGGCATATCCCATTGTGTTTGGAATAGGGGTTAAACGCTATGGAAGACAGGCGGTGGGCCTCGTTTCGAGGTAGTATGAAAAAGTCAACTTTAGGTTGAATTTAATAATTAAATAATAAAAAAAAATAAGAAAACAACCCCTTTCCTTTATCTCTGCCCCCCCCGATTAAACTCATTCAACAGAAAATTATAAAAAAAAAAGAAAGGGGAGGAGCTGTCGCTCCTCCACCGAAGGCCATCGCGGTCTGGCGACGCGCCGCCCAAGGCGGGGCCATTGCGCCGCCCTCTCTCCTCCGCTCCACTCTCTTCTCCCCCCCCCTCAATAACGATCGACGCACCCCCTCCCAAGTCGCGGCACCACCTCTGAGAGCCGCCACCAGACCGACAGCATCAGACCCCCCCCTCGGATGCAACAGCCCCACGCCATCCTCCCCGACCGCCACCTCCGTTGTAGGCACCCCCTCCTCTGTAAGTTTTTATTTTTATTTTTATTTTATTTTATTTTTATTTATTTTATATAAACTGTAAGAAACTAATTTTAATTAAGTAGTAAGACGGAATTTTAATTAGGAGAAAAAAAAACTGATTTTGAAAAAAAAAACATTTAAAAACTGATTTTATTTTTAGATTTTAAAATAGAAAAGATTTAAACTTGAAAAGTAAAAGAAAAGATTTGATCTTTAAAATGGAAAAGGCGGAATCTATATTTTTAAAAAATATTATTTTTATATTTTTAAAGTATTAAAAATATGATTTTTATATTTTTAAAGTAGTAAAAATATAATCGTTTATATTGCAGAAAGATAAAAATATGATCTTTGCATAGTAGGAATTATAAAAATACAATCTTTATGAGATATAGATGTTAAAACATGATAAGGCGATATTTTTATAAAGGTGAAAGATCTAATTTTTGAAAAGGCGGAAATTTTTATATATTGAACTTCGTGATAAAAATAGAATTTTTATATATTGAACTTCGTGATAAAAATAGAATTTTTATATATTGAACTTCGTGATAAAAATAGAATTTTTATATATTGAACTTCGTAAGAAAAATAGAATTTTTATATATTGAACTTCGTGAAAAAATAGAATTTTTATATATTGAACTTCGTGATAAAAATAGAATTTTTATATATTGAACTTCGTAAGAAAAATAGAATTTTTATATATTGAACTTCGTGATAAAAATAGAATTTTTATATATTGAACTTCGTAAGAAAAATAGAATTTTTATATATTGAACTTCGTGATAAAAATAGAATTTTTATATATTGAACTTCGTAAGAAAAATAGAATTTTTATATATTGAACTTCGTAAGAAAAATAGAATTTTTATATATTGAACTTCGTAAGAAAAATAGAATTTTTATATATTGAACTTCGTAAGAAAAATAGAATTTTTATATATTGAATAGCGAAGTAAAAATTCGATTTTTACATAGGTAGTGGAAGCGGACAACGAAGATGACGAAGATGCGATAGCAATGAAGATTTCTATCAATGAAGTGCCGTGGAGCTAGGATAGCTATATGTGAGAATTTCTCACTCTTCAATTTTATTTCTAGTTATATATATATATATACTAGGATGCAGACGGTGCTTAGTAGCACCCGACACAATCGTCCACAGACCATGGACTTGTTTGTTTGGTTGCATAGATTAGTTGGATTATTTGTTTGAATTGAATTGTTTGGTGAGATGAAATTGATTTGATTGATGTGTGAATGGCGTGGGCCTTCACTAGACCGGGGATAAGGCTAGGCCTCGTCCCGTTTCTAGTATCGTGCCGTTATGCCGCCGAAATTTTCTAAAATATGTTAGAAAAATAAAAATATCATTTTATTGAATAAATGAATTGAATAGAAATTCATAGGTTGAAATAAAATGTTTTATCGTTAAAAATATAATTTTTAACGTGAATTTGAATAAATAAATATTCATTTACAAACCGGACGGTTTGTTTATGTACACCTATTTAAAGGACATTGATTGGGACGATAAATTTTACACATCGCCCAACTGCACAAATAAAATATGTGTTTGATTGTTTGAAACCCCACACGGGTGTTAGGATGAAATTTGAAGTTCACTCATCCTGATTGATTAAATATGTCGATCGATTGATTGACAGGCTGTTATAAGCGTTAGATATCTATATTTGATGCTTATACAGTGTAGTGCACTTTGGTTGATGGTTGATTATTTTCCAATGCTATTATACATGTCTTGTATGAAAATCCATATAATTAACTTTATATGGTAATTGATTGGGCCTCATTCCAATTTTGAAAAATAAAGAATAATATAAAATAAAAGTTCATGTGTTGACAGTCTCATCCATTGAGATTGGTCAATTGTTGAACGAAATATTTTAGTAATAAAGTTTACATCTTTATCAATATAAAATAAAAGTTCATGTGTTGACAGTCTCATCCATTGAGATTGGTCATGTGTTGAACGAAATATTTTAGTAATAAATTTTACATCTTTATCAATATAAAATAAAGGTTCATGTGTTGACAGTCTCATCCATTGAGATTGGTCATGTGTTGAACGAAATATTTTGATAATAACAACTATTTTGAAAATAGAAATTTATGAAGCCGTGTTGATTAGTTTGACGCCATTTTGACGTGAATGATATTTATATCGATTGAAAACGATTTCGAAATGAAATGAATTGAAAACGATTTCGAAATGAATTGAATTGAAAACGATTTCGAAATGAATTGAATTGAAAACGAATTCAAATGGAATTGAAAGCGAATTGAACTGAATTCAAATTGAATTGAAATTTGAATTGAATAGAAATGAATTTTAAAACGAATTTATAAAGAAGAATTCAATTTTGATTTGAATTGAAATGGAAGTTGAAATCGCTTTTGAAACGATTTTAAAACTATTTATATAATTCGTTTTAAATAGAAATCGACGAAGTATATATATTATATATATTATATATAATATAATGGCCTGAATAGAACGCGCCGCGCCGCGGCAGTTTGTGAATTTCGACCATTTATTTCAAACGGACATTGCGGGAGATCCGACCGTCGGATTCTCCTAAAACGGAACCGTTGGGTTCGTATCGAAAAGAGCTTTCTAACGAATATTAGAAATTTGAAATCTAACGGTTGGATTTGGAGATACGTCCAAATCAAATTCGAAAAAGGTCGCTGTAAGTGCAGTTCGATGGCCATTGATGGAAATCGACTGTACGGGCCTTGATAAAATTATTAAAAATAGTAATAATTTGTGTAAAATCATAAGAAATGATTTGGGAAGATTTGGGATGAAAAACTCCATATTTGAAATGATAAAAATAGATTTTTATCGAAATGAACTAGTTTTGAACTAGAAATATAATTCTATTTATTTTTAAATAAATAAATTGAATTTGAAATGGTTTTGAAAATAACCAAAATTTCCAATGATTGCATTGGAATGGATTTGAATCGAAATTGTCTTCGGAATATTTCGATGTTGGATTTCGTGACTATACAAATGTTGTTATGGAAATTTGAAAGATATAGATATATATATCGTTATTTCCCATACGATATCTGTTTGTCAGAGTTTGATATTGAATATAAGCCGGGATATTTTCTATTCAGAGCCTTGTGTTGAATATCAAATGTGATTTGGGTTTGTCGTGAATGGTGTCTTCACTAACACTGTTCTTGGACCCAGTTGAGAAAAGATTAAATCTTTTTATTTAGATTTAATGAAGTGTACCAATTAAATAACATTTAATTGGAATTGAATCGATATTGATTTTTGGGTTTATCGTGGACAGTGTTTTAAATAACACTCGTTCTTTAACCCGATGATTAATGAATGTGATTTTGGGTTTATCGTGAACCGTGTTTTTAAATGACACTGATTCTTTAACCCAGTCAAAGATTAAAACTAAGTGGAGTTTTAATGAATCTTTAATTAGATTGAAATAATCGAAAATGGAGTATCACCAGTTTTGCTCCAGGCGATAGTTAAATCTTTAATTAGATTTGAACGTGAAATGGTAATTGAATTTACCGATAACACTGTGGTGTTAGATAGGAAGTATTACCAGTTTTACTTCATGGGATAAATAGGTTGGGATGGGGAAATTAAAATAAATGATTACTTCGGTAAGGTTCGCTAATCCCGACTAGTTTGAATTGAGATTCAAAAATAGAATAAAGAATAAATTCAAAGAATTTATCTTTGATAAAATTAATGGGAACCTTTCCCTATGAATGTGAAATTTAGAAACTAACTGTCGGTTAGCCAAGCAGAATGGTTTTCTGGATATTGATCTGATGTTGGTTTCGGCCTTCGGGGTTAATATTTGGGGAATTATTCTCTTGATTAATTTACGGTTAGTGACTAATGAATTGGAATGAGGCGTATGTTGTGTTTGTGTAGCACTTTTATAATATATACGCGAGTTATTCGGAAAGACCGGGTTTATCCCATTCTGAATAACTGATACGACGATAAGTCGAAGATGAAGACGATGGTCGAAGACCGGAGGTCTTCACGTCGTTTGGGTGATAACTGATGATCTTGATTGGGCTGTACACCCAAGAAGATGGAAACAGTTAGTGATCGTCCAGACGTACTTGGAGATCGATGGATATGCGGGGTACTAGGTGCCTCCGGTTTCGTTCAGACCCAGAACGGACTTGTAAATGGACTGTGTGTCTGACATTGGATTTTAGTCCGTGTGATTGATCTCTATTAAATATATATCTGTTTGGCGGCGGAGAATTTATTCTCTTGCTTAACGCCCTTCTCTGAGACGTACGAGCTCAGGGGTTATATATTGATGGATATCAATCGCATGGAGTGAATTGCCTGTGTGGCATGCTTAAGTGGCAAATGATCAAGGCTTCTGTTGAAAAGCAAAGTCTTGTGGTTGATGATCGAAGCAAGGCCTTTGTGGCGTAGCTTTGTGTAACGTTTACTTCGCGAGTTTCACACCCGGTATGAACCAAAAACGGGAGACGGACCTCAGGGGGGACATGCGTTTTCTTTCTAGCTAGGAGTGGCGTCAGTGCTTGAACTGGCTGACGAGTTTGACTCATGTGGATGTTACTTATTATTACTTGCTGAAAAGCGAGGCGCCTCGTGATATCGGTTTCGGCCGATGCTTCTGGTCGGCTGACGGGCCAGGCTTACGCCCCAAAGGGCGGAGAAACGTATTGTTCAGGCATTATAATCCACATCGGTGGACCGGCCCTGACGATCCAAGGGGCAGTTGCGGCTGTTCCTAGACATGGGCTAGATTGTCTAAAATCGGTAGAGGATCTTGCCCCTAGCCTCGGTTCATACCATAAATGATAACCCAACTTCCAATACGACATTGCGGTTTTGATTGTAAACCTATATGTGGCGGCATAGTGGCATGGGACGCTCATGTCGCCTATGATTGATACTTATGATTTGAAGTTGTTTTATACACTATGCACTTGTAATAGTATCAAATGATCTGTTTTAAACGTATCAAGCATTCTTTGGCTGTTATAAGGGAAAACCCTATCCCCCGGCTTGCGTTGCATTGTGTGATAGGACCTGGGTCTTATAACAGCTTCATTTTTCTTTACTTAGCATTGCGCTGTTTGTTTTATGCACTGGTATTCTTGGGAGGAAACCCGTTCCGTGTTATACAGCGTGGTCCCTTGATTTACCTAACTTTTAAAATAAAGATTAACTGTTTTAGTTCTCACACCAGTCACATGACTGACCTGGAGTTTATTGTTTTAACCTAAACTCTGGGTGCCCCTATTTTGACACGGGCAGCTAGTAGTTTTGGTTTTGCAGATTGATATTCACAGGATCCTGGTTTACAGCTGGAACGATATCCGGAAAGCTTTGTATCCGTATATATCCTCTAGTTGTGCATTGTATTATTTTCCGCTGCTATGTATTTAAATGTAATTTAAATCTCTGATTTTCTGTGTAATATTTATTTGCTCATACTCTGTATATTCTTGTAATCTGATGCATTGTTGTAATATACAATGAAATGTTCTTCTGTATGAGTTCTGTTGTGGCTTGTTCTCGAACTATCCGACGCTTTCCTTTATGGGGAAGTTGCGGGTTTTCACAGTTGGTATCAGAGCTTTGGTTTACAAAGCTCAGAGAACAGGGCACATTAGAACCATACGAAAGAATTCATTAGATATTGGATTAGTAATATCCAATGGGAATGACTCGTTAGAGATAGGATCAGTAGTATCCTAGAACGAGTGTGAAGAGTATATTTTTCAAATGAAAACAATTTTTGTTTTGAAAATTTAAATCAATTATTCGTATCTGATTATCTATTTATATTGAGTTGGACAGTCCAGTATATAAAGATTTTGCGTATACGTCTGATCCGCGTGTATTCGAAGTTTTAATATATTGGATAGATATAGAATCATACTCTAGTGGCCCGAAGATGATTCTGATGGTTGAGTACTCATCGTCAGAATTTATATTCGTGTGACGAAGGTGTGATATCTATATATTTCCATTAGACTGGCGTGAGAACCAAAATTAGATAGGGCCTATTGTTGTGATTTGGCATCAAAAACATGATTTTTGTATATGTATCAAAATTATGAATTTGAAACGTTCATCCACTAATTGATTGATGTTTGTGTTGTTTGTTTAATTGTTTGATAATTTTGAACCATTATGCCTAACTGAATCAAATGTTGACTTGTATTGAAATTTGGTCACATTTGCTTGCATATACATGTATATCATTGAACAGGTCATAGCAGGGAGGCTAGAGCCGAGAATAAAATTTGTTTGCCCGACAAATAGGTACATGTTTACTACATAATTTCCTGTTTTGTTTGGGTGATGATGATTTTGTGAGCCTATTGGCTAGCCGCTTGGCTTTTTCTTTTTCTTTTTGAGATCTGAAGGACCGGGGAAGCTATTTGAAATTCCCCGATGCTCCCGGTGCAGGGGAGGTTATGGCGAAATTTTTCGAAAATTTAGGGAGTTAGCCAAATTTTTGAAATTTTGAAAATTCTCAGAAACTGAAAAGTTGGAGAATAGAAGCCAGATCGAATGTAGAGTTGAAAGATCAAACCACTTTCGACTTTGTTCCTTTTCGGGGACGAAAAGTTTTAAGTGGGGGAGATTGTAACAACCCGGAAAATCTGGGCCAGTTTAAAATTTTTATTTTGGCAATTTTAGCGAATTTTGAATATTTAAAATGAATTATTTTAAATAATATTGTCGAGGAATTTATTTTGAATATAGAATCGAACGTATATATTATACGCGTCGTCGTTAGAATATAAATATTTATATATAATTATAAATAGAATTGAAAATGGCGCGGTAGTTCGATAATTCGATTTCAAACTTCAATTGAATATACCGGGTGCGAAACAATCTGGATTTTAGTGAAACCAAAAATGATAGGATCTAATTGATAATATCTTTCTATCGAATCCGAAAAATCGAAATTTGATAGCGGGAATCAAAAGATATGTCCAGTTGAAAATTCTGAATAGTCGCTATGGAATTCAGGCCCTTAAAAATGGAAATTTTGCAAACGACCTCGGATTTCGACGAAACCAGTTTTGTTGGGTCCGTGATGTAAAATTATTGCTAGGTTTTAAGTTTCATAATTTTTCGAATCAATATGTGAGCATGGCAAAGGAAAACGCGTTTGACCAGTTTCAGTTGATTTTAATCGACTGAAAATTGGCCATTTTTCCAACGGTCTCAGAATTCGACGAAACTAGTTTTGTTAGGACCGTATCGTCAATACGAAGCTAGAAAATATTTTTCTGGAATTTTTAAAGTTCGTATGCGACCCCGGTAATTTGAAATGTACGTTTAAAATTCAATATAGTGATTTAAATGTAAATTTAACCAATATAGTGATTTAAATGTAAATTTAACGGAAACTGATCGAAACGATTGAATTGCCCCAGGTGGCATATCCCATTGTGTTTGGAATAGGGGTTAAACGCTATGGAAGACAGGCGGTGGGCCTCGTTTCGAGGTAGTATGAAAAAGTCAACTTTAGGTTGAATTTAATAATTAAATAATAAAAAAAAAAAATAAGAAAACAACCCCTTTCCTTTATCTCTGGCCCCCCCAATTAAACTCATTCAACAGAAAATTAAAAAAAAAAAAAGAAGAAGAAGAAAGGGGAGGAGCTGTCGCTCCTCCACCGAAGGCCATCGCGGCCTGGCGACGCGCCGCCCAAGGCGGGGCCACTGCGCCGCCCTCTCTCCTCCGCTCCACTCTCTTCTCCCCCCCCCCTCAATAACGATCGACGCACCCCCTCCCAAGTCGCGGCACCACCTCTGAGAGCCGCCACCAGACCGACAGCATCAGACCCCCCCCCTCAGATGCAACAGCCCCACGCCATCCTCCCCGACCGCCACCTCCGTTGTAGGCACCCCCTCCTCTGTAAGTTTTTATTTTTATTTTATTTTATTTTTATTTATTTTATATAAACTGTAAGAAACTAATTTTAATTAAGTAGTAAGACGGAATTTTAATTAGGAGAAAAAAAAACTGATTTTGAAAAAAAAACATTTAAAAACTGATTTTATTTTTAGATTTTAAAATAGAAAAGATTTAAACTTGAAAAGTAAAAGAAAAGATTTGATCTTTAAAATGGAAAAGGCGGAATCTATATTTTAAAAAAATATGATTTTTATATTTTTAAAGTATTAAAAATATGATTTTTATATTTTTAAAGTAGTAAAAATATAATCGTTTATATTGCAGAAAGATAAAAATATGATCTTTGCATAGTAGGAATTATAAAAATACAATCTTTATGAGATATAGATGTTAAAACATGATAAGGCGGTATTTTTATAAAGGTGAAAGATCTAATTTTTTAAAAGGCGGAAATTTTTATATATTGAACTTCGTGATAAAAATAGAATTTTTATATATTGAACTTCGTGATAAAAATAGAATTTTTATATATTGAACTTCGTGATAAAAATAGAATTTTTATATATTGAACTTCGTGATAAAAATAGAATTTTTATATATTGAACTTCGTAAGAAAAATAGAATTTTTATATATTGAACTTCGTGATAAAAATAGAATTTTTATATATTGAACTTCGTGATAAAAATAGAATTTTTATATATTGAACTTCGTAAGAAAAATAGAATTTTTATATATTGAACTTCGTGATAAAAATAGAATTTTTATATATTGAACTTCGTAAGAAAAATAGAATTTTTATATATTGAACTTCGTGATAAAAATAGAATTTTTATATATTGAACTTCGTAAGAAAAATAGAATTTTTATATATTGAACTTCGTAAGAAAAATAGAATTTTTATATATTGAACTTCGTAAGAAAAATAGAATTTTTATATATTGAACTTCGTAAGAAAAATAGAATTTTTATATATTGAATAGCGAAGTAAAAATTCGATTTTTACATAGGTAGTGGAAGCGGACAACGAAGATGACGAAGATGCGATAGCAATGAAGATTTCTATCAATGAAGTGCCGTGGAGCTAGGATAGCTATATGTGAGAATTTCTCACTCTTCAATTTTATTTCTAGTTATATATATATATATATATATACTAGGATGTAGACGGTGCTTAGTAGCACCCGACACAATCGTCCACAGACCATGGACTTGTTTGTTTGGTTGCATAGATTAGTTGGATAATTTGTTTGAATTGAATTGTTTGGTGAGATGAAATTGATTTGATTGATGTGTGAATGGCGTGGGCCTTCACTAGACCGGGGATAAGGCTAGGCCTCGTCCCGTTTCTAGTATCGTGCCGTTATGCCGCCGAAATTTTCTAAAATATGTTAGAAAAATAAAAATATCATTTTATTGAATAAATGAATTGAATAGAAATTCATAGGTTGAAATAAAATGTTTTATCGTTAAAAATATAATTTTTAACGTGAATTTGAATAAATAAATATTCATTTACAAACCGGACGGTTTGTTTATGTACACCTATTTAAAGGACATTGATTGGGACGATAAATTTTACACATCGCCCAACTGCACAAATAAAATATGTGTTTGATTGTTTGAAACCCCACACGGGTGTTAGGATGAAATTTGAAGTTCACTCATCCTGATTGATTAAATATGTCGATCGATTGATTGACAGGCTGTTATAAGCGTTAGATATCTATATTTGATGCTTATACAGTGTAGTGCACTTTGGTTGATGGTTGATTATTTTCCAATGCTATTATACATGTGTTGTATGAAAATCCATATAATTAACTTTATATGGTAATTGATTGGGCCTCATTCCAATTTTGAAAAATAAAGAATAATATAAAATAAAAGTTCATGTGTTGACAGTCTCATCCATTGAGATTGGTCATGTGTTGAACGAAATATTTTAGTAATAAAGTTTACATCTTTATCAATATAAAATAAAAGTTCATGTGTTGACAGTCTCATCCATTGAGATTGGTCATGTGTTGAACGAAATATTTTAGTAATAAAGTTTACATCTTTATCAATATAAAATAAAGGTTCATGTGTTGACAGTCTCATCCATTGAGATTGGTCATGTGTTGAACGAAATATTTTGATAATAACAACTATTTTGAAAATAGAAATTTATGAAGCCGTGTTGATTAGTTTGACGCCATTTTGACGTGAATGATATTTATATCGATTGAAAACGATTTCGAAATGAAATGAATTGAAAACGATTTCGAAATGAATTGAATTGAAAATGATTTCGAAATGAATTGAATTGAAAACGAATTCAAATGGAATTGAAAGTGAATTGAACTGAATTCAAATTGAATTGAAATTTGAATTGAATAGAAATGAATTTTAAAACGAATTTATAAAGAAGAATTCAATTTTGATTTGAATTAAAATGGAAGTTGAAATCGCTTTTGAAACGATTTTAAAACTATTTATATAATTCGTTTTAAATAGAAATCGACGAAGTATATATATTATATATATTATATATATAATATAATGGCCTGAATAGAACGCGCCGCGCCGCGGTAGTTCGTGAATTTCGACCATTTATTTCAAACGGACATTGCGGGAGATCCGACCGTCGGATTCTCCTAAAACCGGAACCGTTGGGTTCGTATCGAAAAGAGCTTTCTAACGAATATTAGAAATTTGAAATCTAACGGTTGGATTTGGAGATACGTCCAAATCAAATTCGAAAAAGGTCGCTGTAAGTGCAGTTCGATGGCCATTGATGGAAATCGACTGTACGGGCCTTGATAAAATTATTAAAAATAGTAATAATTTGTGTAAAATCATAAGAAATGATTTGGGAAGATTTGGGATGAAAAACTCCATATTTGAAAAGATAATAATAGATTTTTATCGAAATGAACTAGTTTTGAACTAGAAATATAATTCTATTTATTTTTAAATAAATAAATTGAATTTGAAATGGTTTTGAAAATAACCAAAATTTCCAATGATTGCATTGGAATGGATTTGAATCGAAATTGTCTTCGGAATATTTCGATGTTGGATTTCGTGATTATACAAATGTTGTTATGGAAATTTGAAAGATATAGATATATATATCGTTATTTCCCATACGATATCTGTTTGTCAGAGTTTGATATTGAATATAAGCCGGGATATTTTCTATTCAGAGCCTTGTGTTGAATATCAAATGTGATTTGGGTTTGTCGTGAATGGTGTCTTCACTAACACTGTTCTTGGACCCAGTTGAGAAAAGATTAAATCTTTTTATTTAGATTTAATGAAGTGTACCAATTAAATAACATTTAATTGGAATTGAATCGATATTGATTTTTGGGTTTATCGTGGACAGTGTTTTAAATAACACTCGTTCTTTAACCCGATGATTAATGAATGTGATTTTGGGTTTATCGTGAACCGTGTTTTTAAATGACACTGATTCTTTAACCCAGTCAAAGATTAAAACTAAGTGGAGTTTTAATGAATCTTTAATTAGATTGAAATAATCGAAAATGGAGTATCACCAGTTTTGCTCCAGGCGATAGTTAAATCTTTAATTAGATTTGAACGTGAAATGGTAATTGAATTTACCGATAACACTGTGGTGTTAGATAGGAAGTATTACCAGTTTTACTTCATGGGATAAATAGGTTGGGATGGGGAAATTAAAATAAATGATTACTTCGGTAAGGTTCGCTAATCCCGACTAGTTTGAATTGAGATTCAAAAATAGAATAAAGAATAAATTCAAAGAATTTATCTTTGATAAAATTAATGGGAACCTTTCCCTATGAATGTGAAATTTAGAAACTAACTGTCGGTTAGCCAAGCAGAATGGTTTTCTGGATATTGATCTGATGTTGGTTTCGGCCTTCGGGGTTAATATTTGGGGAATTATTCTCTTGATTAATTTACGGTTAGTGACTAATGAATTGGAATGAGGCGTATGTTGTGTTTGTGTAGCACTTTTATAATATATACGCGAGTTATTCGGAAAGACCGGGTTTATCCCATTCTGAATAACTGATACGACGATAAGTCGAAGATGAAGACGATGGTCGAAGACCGGAGGTCTTCACGTCGTTTGGGTGATAACTGATGATCTTGATTGGGCTGTACACCCAAGAAGATGGAAACAGTTAGTGATCGTCTAGACGTACTTGGAGATCGATGGATATGCGGGGTACTAGGTGCCTCCGGTTTCGTTCAGACCCAGAACGGACTTGTAAATGGACTGTGTGTCTGACATTGGATTTTAGTCCGTGTGATTGATCTCTATTAACTATATATCTGTTTGGCGGCGGAGAATTTATTCTCTTGCTTAACGCCCTTCTCTGAGACGTACGAGCTCAGGGGTTATATATTGATGGATATCAATCGCATGGAGTGAATTGCCTGTGTGGCATGCTTAAGTGGCAAATGATCAAGGCTTCTGTTGAAAAGCAAAGTCTTGTGGTTGATGATCGAAGCAAGGACTTTGTGGCGTAGCTTTTTGTAACGTTTACTTCGCGAGTTTCACACCCGGTATGAACCAAAAACGGGAGACGGACCTCAGGGGGGACATGCGTTTTCTTTCTAGCTAGGAGTGGCGTCAGTGCTTGAACTGGCTGACGAGTTTGACTCATGTGGATGTTACTTATTATTACTTGCTGAAAAGCGAGGCGCCTCGTGATATCGGTTTCGGCCGATGCTTCTGGTCGGCTGACGGGCCAGGCTTACGCCCCAAAGGGCGGAGAAACGTATTGTTCAGGCATTATAATCCACATCGGTGGACCGGCCCTGATGATCCAAGGGGCAGTTGCGGCTGTTCCTAGACATGGGCTAGATTGTCTAAAATCGGTAGAGGATCTTGCCCCTAGCCTCGGTTCATACCATAAATGATAACCCAACTTCCAATACGACATTGCGGTTTTGATTGTAAACCTATATGTGGCGGCATAGTGGCATGGGACGCTCATGTCGCCTATGATTGATACTTATGATTTGAAGTTGTTTTATACACTATGCACTTATAATAGTATCAAATGATCTGTTTTAAACGTATCAAGCATTCTTTGGCTGTTATAAGGGAAAACCCTATCCCCCGGCTTGCGTTGCATTGTGTGATAGGACCTGGGTCTTATAACAGCTTCATTTTTCTTTACTTAGCATTGCGTTGTTTGTTTTATGCACTGGTATTCTTGGGAGGAAACCCGTTCCGTGTTATACGGCGTGGTCCCTTGATTTACCTAACTTTTAAAATAAAGATTAACTGTTTTAGTTCTCACACCAGTCACATGACTGACCTGGAGTTTATTGTTTTAACCTAAACTCTGGGTGCCCCTATTTTGACACGGGCAGCTAGTAGTTTTGGTTTTGCAGATTGATATTCACAGGATCCTGGTTTACAGCTGGAACGATATCCGGAAAGCTTTGTATCCGTATATCTCCTCTAGTTGTGCATTGTATTATTTTCCGCTGCTATGTATTTAAATGTAATTTAAATCTCTGATTTTCTGTGTAATATTTATTTGTTCATACTCTGTATATTCTTGTAATCTGATGCATTGTTGTAATATACAATGAAATGTTCTTCTGTATGAGTTCTGTTGTGGCTTGTTCTCGAACTATCCGACGCTTTCCTTTACGGGGAAGTTGCGGGTTTTCACATCAGGTGATTATACACCCTACTTCGGTGCGACCGACTTAGCCATGTTGCCTGCCCGATTTCTATCATTTACCAAATGTGAGCTAGAAGCTACGCTTTATCATCACACCAGATTCACTTTGAATGCCACATCGTCAAATCCATCAAATCATTGATTGACGTCCTCAACCATACATTATGTGTTAGCTAAAAGAAGTTTCCTTCTCAGCTTCCACTCTTGGTACGGTTGGAGAAATCAATATACGTGATCGTCTGGAAATACTCTGCCAGACATTCGTCCATACAAGTCATCCAGAAACAAGATGAACCGAAGGCATTATTCTGTAAACAGGATATCCCTTGCATAACTCCGTCTTCAATTTCCTTTGGCATATATGATTCGCAACGCTTATGCCAATACAGAGTGGTTCTTTGGATAATAATCCAACCGGTCTCTCCATATTAACAACGTAAAATGGTCAAAACTTCGATAGTCTGTGATTTAACTATCGAAGAAAAACATGAGTGTAAACAACGATATTATTTCCAAATGGAAATTTATATCGATCAAACATCATTCAACATTTATCTCTTTATTTCATTACTTTACTTATCTCCTGTTTCCCTATATTCAATATTTCTTATTTTCTAAATTTGGAAAATATACGTTATTAACAATGGAAAACATTTCCATTTCTTGTTTTCGTTATTAGAAAACATTTCTGGTTTCTTATTTGGAAAACATTTCCAAAGATTCTTCATTGGACTTAGACAGATGTTTTAAACAAACCATCGCGATGCCAACTCAAACCATTTCCTTTAGTTACTAAATTCACTTAACCATCCTTTACTATCGAACCTTAACCATTCCTTAGTTAAAATGAAGTCAATAAAGTTGAGGTAATACTACCTCTCATACCTTAACTGAACAACGTTTCTAACCATTAAATAAACAAAGTTCACCCTTCTAATTCTTTAACAAACTTCCTTACGTAACTCTTTTTCAAATCATCTCTATTCGATAATTCTTTCCTTCGAATCAGGTATATTCGATAACTCTATTCAATTTACTCTATTTGATTAACCCTTGTCGATTAACTCTATTGGACTAACGCTATTGGATTAACTCTATTGGATTAACTCTATTGGACTAACGCTATTAATTTACTCGTTTCACTTAACTCCTTTTGAATAAACTATTTTCGATAACTCCTTTTACTCTATTCGAATAAACTATACTCGCTTAACTCTAATTGATTAACTCCATCTGGTTAACTCTAACTGGTTTAACTCTAACTGGTTAACTCTAACTGGTCAACTCTAATTCTATTCACTTAACTCCTGTCGAATAAATTATATTCGATAACTCCTCTAACTCTATTTGAATAAACTATATTCGATTTATTCCTTTTACTCCATTAAACTCTATTCGAATAACTAATATTCGATAACTCTATTTCACTCTTCTTCAAATAACTAATATTTGACAACTCCCTTTTTCTCTATTCGAATTACTAATATTCGATTAACTCAATTGATTCTATTCGAATAAACTATATTTGATTAACCCCTTTATTTTAACTCTATTCGATTAATTCTAACTGGTTAACTCTTATTCAGATAACAAATATTCGATTAACTCTATTCAGCTAAATCGACTCGACTAACCCCTTTTCGAATAAACTATACATTTATAAAGATTTACTTTTAGTAACGGTTCTTCACTTTAGAAATGATTTCCTTTTTAGTAACGTTTTCCTTTTTATAACGGTTTCCTTTTTATAACATCCTATTCAGTTATAAACAAATTTCCCTTTTATAACTCTATTTATTTTCTAAATATTTCCTGTCAATTTTATTTGTAAATGATTTACAAATCTTTCCTTTTTCTATTATTCTATTTGCAAATGGTTTGCAAATATTTCCTTTTCAAATCTATTCTTTGATTTTATTTTCCCTTTTCTAAATATCTCCTATTTATAAATATTCCAATTTATAAATATTTATTATTTATAAATATTCCATTTATAAATATTTTATTTTCAAATATCACTTTGACAAATTCCCCTTTTTCAACATTTCGGTATGTTATGGTATTCAACATATCAAACCACGATGACCAATATCGTTCAAACACATATAATCGACAACAGATTATATATCACATCATATATCACAATATATGAAAAAAAAACAGTAAAATAAATGTTGAGGAATCCAGTTGGATTCCTCTGACCTGTTTCCCTGCATCACAGATGTTAAACAATATAGATAACATCACTTTCAGTTCCATTGATATATTCTGTTAAACAGAATCAATATAGAAATTCAACTAACTGACTAGCAGTTCAATCAAACAGTCAACACACAGTCAATCAGCCAATATTTAACAGTTCTAAAAATACAATATGAAATTATAAACCGTTCAGAGTTGGTGAGATTTACTCACATTGGCGCGTTAATCGTTAAATAACGGTTTGCGGTTATTTGACTACGACGGACAATTTATTTCGCCATATATTGTAACTAGCTCGGATTCACTCCCAGTCAGCTCCAAGGTGTAGTGTCCGTCCATACGATCCCGACGGATCTGACTATTCGTTAATCTGACATCATATGACAAAATTATACACTTTCTAAGTTTGACCACTATTTAAATTAAAAAAACAAACTTAATTTAAGTATTTATTCCTTTCATGGGTCATACCTCTTTATTGGGCCTAACTACCAACCGGTTAAAAGCCCCAACCCGCACACCCTTCTTCCCCAATTACCACGTCGAGCTCCTCCTGTAACCACTCTTCACCATAGCCGAACTTTGCCACCACCATACTCCATCACCACTTCATTTAAATTCAAACTAAATTCACAACAATTCTCCTCTTCCAAAGCCCCACCTTCCCATACCATTGACTTCCAAGTCGCAAGCGTCGGAGGATTTTCGTCCTCAGCCTCGACCTGTACAGGTGCGACATCAAGTCGCATGGTTTTTCACCAAAATCCCCTACAACGTGCGCCATTCTCTACTGGTCACCGCGCACCTGTCCACTCTCCTCCTCGATGACCACATAGCCGGAAAAACCCAGCCCTAGGTGGTTATTGTTGAAACCAAGTACCCTAATACCAACGTCGAACTCTTTGAAATGCATCCCAGTTTGAAGAGCAGGCTACAAGAACTTCAAATATACATGTATTACGATTTTAGGAATTTGATTTCTATTTGTTTTGATTTATTTCCTCTCAACATTTTTGCCGTAAGAAGAAAGAAGAACGGCGAAAATATCATTGACTTGTGGAATGAAGAATTAGGTTAGAAGAAAGTTAAAGTGTTTATATAGGATATTTTTAATAATTAAATATTCGATTATTATATTAAATTATAAGCAAACGCTGTTTTTTCTGTGTCCTCTAAAATTCCTGTGATCACATACGATACCCAAAAATCACCAAACTGGGCATACTGCTAGAGTTTGACATTGCGGTCCCAACGAAACTGGTTTTGTCGACTTCCGACTCCGTTTGCTCACACAGCGTATTTTTAACCATCGAAATACTGATTGTTTCTCACTCTAAAAATCCGTACGACCACACAGTGACTCTAAAAATCACGGAAACTAACATCTAGCAACTATTTGACATTGCGGATCCAACAAAATTAGTTTCGTTGAATTCCGACTTCGTTTGCAAAAATGGCTATTTTTAAAGCTCTGGATGACCCATTTAAATATATAAATATATTTAAATATAATTAAATAAAATATCAATAAATTAATATTATCGTATCTATCCACATTGGAATACCATACAGCTCTAAAATATTCCTATATGAATTTCTAACTCGATATTCACTTCTGGGTCAACCCGATATTCGATTTATATTGAAATTCCTTTATAAAATATAAATAATTCCTTTATAAATTATAAAGGAATTCCACAGCAACTTTTCTAAAATTTGATGTACATCAAAATCTACGCGACGAAATCCCGATTTTTCTCTTCCACTAGAAAGATATACTCCACCAGCTCCACACGTTTCTTGTTTCATAGAAATCCGGCTTAAAACGAATCCTGTACATTCAGTCGAAGTTCGAATCGCCAATTTACGAACTGCAGCGCCATTTCGAGCTCGATTTTAATTATATTATAACTCTATGTTCAAACTGTCGTTTATATAATATATCCGTTATTCAAATTCAAATTCCAAGCTGAATTAAATATCACAGATGATCCGGTTCATACCATATCGCCATTTCAGCCAATTCTAATTATTTCAGAATTAAAAATATTATTTAATTTATTATTTTAAATTAAATATTCACCAATATTTAATTCCACGACCATTAAATTCACTATATCACTATTTATATAATTAAATAAATTAATTATAATACCCTCTGCCAATGCGGGTCATTACAATCTTTCCCACTTAAAATAATTTCGTCCTCGAAATTGCTAAAAGGTAGAGGACGATCCTATCGACTGGTTAGAACAAATTTGTTCACTTCTTAACTTCAGTTTCAACTGAACCAATTTAATTTCAATTAAAATATTAATTAATTCTTATCAACGAAAATTTTCAAAGAAAATTCTGAAAATTTTCAAACGCCTTAACTCTTCGAAATTTTTTGCCAGCACCTCCTTTGTACTGGTCAATCGATCAAACTCCAACTCGTCTCTCTGGGCCATCTCCAACCCAAAAGAAAATCAAATAGCCAAGCGGCTTACCAATTCGGCTCATAAATCTTATATCCAATAAAAATATAAACTTGTACCTTTTGTCGGCATATCATTACATCCTTTCCACATGTTATCAATTCAGCAGATACAAGGGTCATCCCAATCAAATTCCAATCTGCTTTTATCCACAACACAACCATTCGCTTATATCCGAGCCAAATATCATTTCAACTCGAGTTTCATTCTCGATTCCCAACTCTTAACTTGATTATCACATTACACTTCAAATTTGAATCTCACAATCCAATTTATCTTGATATCATTCTAATTCAATCTCAGTTACCACTTTACTAGCTTTACTTTAATTCAAATTTGCTTTCACAAATTTCTGTTAAATTTGTTTTTAATTCAAACAGTCTTTCCCTGGGAGTTTTTAAACAGTTTACTCTTTTCAAAAATCAATTTTCCTTTTGAACATGTCACTGAGCCCTTAATTAATATTCCATTAGTTAATTTACTTCTCTATTTCTTTATCAATATTTGTTAACCAAATATTTTCAATAACCATATTGGCCTTTTATGTTATTTGGAAAACATTTCCGAATATTGCCTTCCTTTATTTTCTAAACTTTAGAAAATATATGCTCTTTATAATTGGAAAATATTCCAATTACTTATCTCTTTTCCGATCTCGTTTATTTCTATACTTAGGAAATATTCTTTATTATATTTCCAAGCTTACACTTATTTGGGATAAAACGGATGTTGTGTAAAACATCGTTACGACAACCCAAATACTATATTCAAGTAACTCTTATTCAACATTGATTTTAGAGCCTGAAATCTTACTATTTATTTGTTAATAATGAAATCAATCAAGTTGGGGTATAACTACCTCTCAGACCTTGACTGAATAACATTTATAACGTCAAAACAGATATGACTACTTACTCGAATAATCAATACCATACAACTACTTATTCACTTTTAAACACGTATACGCTTCCTCTTTCTATTCCTACTAGATTTTATTCTTAGTCCTCCTTTTTGATTTTACTATTCTATTTCTAAGTTCGCTTCCTTATCGACTTCTATATATATCGATACGTTGATTTCTAACTATCACATTATCTTAAAAATATTCTAACTCCTTAAATTTCCGGAAAAATTCGCCATAACCTCCTTTGTACTAGGAGCATCGGGATATTTCAAATAGCCTCCCATGGCCCTCACCAATCCAAAAGAAAAAGAAAAAGCCAAGCGGCTAGCCAATACGGCGCATAAAATCTCATATATGAATTAAATACATACCTTTTCGTCGAGCATTCTATTTATATACCTTCGTACCTTATCCATACCTATCTCATGTATATTTATACCTGCCCAATCTATTTTAACTATACCAGATCGTTTTAACTCAATTCGTTAATAAATTTGTTAATTAACTCTTTAGTCTATTTCACTTTTATATTTGAACATGACATGTTCAAATATATTTTAACCTGCTTATTAACTAATTTGAATCCAAATTTCAAAATTTAGTTCTATATTCGATTTCGAATATCCATTTACAAATCCAATTCACCTTTCAAAGTTCAACTTCAAATTCAAAACTCGATTAACTAATTCCTCTTCGACTTAGTTAATTCTATTCAATTTATATTCAAATTTCATACCACTTCTATTATTCAAATCTATATATCAAATTCTATAGTTTAAATTCCATTTGAATTCTATATTCAAATTCTATATATTCAAATCCTATATTTGAATTCCATTTGAATTCTATATTCAAATTCCATTTCACCTTTGATATTCAAATCCTATATTTGAATTCCTTTATATTTTCTATATTCAAATTCTATATTTGAATTCCATATTCAAACTCGCTTTCAATTCCATTGAATTTCATATATTCAAACTCCCTTTGAATTTCTATATTCAAATCCTATTATTACTCTATATGAATTCTATATTCAATTTTCCATTATTTAAACCTTCTTTATTCAAATCTCATTTGAATTTCTATATTCAAACCCCCTTTGAATTTTATATTCAAATCCCCTTTGAATTTTCTATATTCAAATCCCCTTTGAATTTTCTATATTCAAATCCCCGTTGAGTTTTCTTATTTAAATTCTATGTTTGAACTTCCTTTATTCAAATTCCTTTAAATAAGTCTCGATTCAAATTCCTTTTGAAATCGATATTTCTACCTTTGGAAAATAGATTTCCCTTTCAATTTCACACTTGTATTTTTATTTCTGAATTATCCAATGATAATTCTTTTCACTTCATTTATAAACTTCGTTTATAAAAGAACTATTTATAAACTTTGTTTATAAAGGAACTTCTCATTTTATTTCTTTTAAACAAGTTAATATTTCAAATCTATTTAAAAATTCAAATTCTATATATTCAAATTCTATACATAAATCCCATTTGAATTTCTATATTCAAATTCTATATATAAATCCCATTTGAATTTCTATATTCAAATTCCATATATTCAAATTCTATATTTGAATTCCTTTTGAATTCTATATTCAAATTCCATATTTGAATTCCATTTGAATTTCTATATTCAAACCCCATTTTAATTTCTATATTCAAATTCTATATCACTTCCATTGAATTTCATATATTCAAACTCCCTTTGAATTTCTATATTCAATTTCTATCTCAAACTTTCTTTATTCATTCTTTATTATAAATCCCATTTTTAAATTCAACACAACTTGTCTTTCCCAAAACAAATTCAAAAAAGTATCTCTGGTAGTAATTCGTTACTTACAACTTGAAAATGAATACCGATGATGCAGCTGTCATCATCAGAATCTATTTTCCAGCGATCGAAGTGAGTTCAATACTATAAAACCATTTTTAAACATTTCCACTTTGAAATTCATTTCAAAATATAATTCACACAGCTTGTAAAACAATTTAAAATCTCCCAGGATCTTAAATTTTCCTTATTTTTAATCCAAATCCATTTACAAACACTCATCCAATTCTGCAGAGTTTTAACTCAATTACTGGTTTAAATTTCAGATTTAACTCATTTGATTTCACGTATTTCACTTATATGAATTCTGATTGGTTATTTACATAACCATTTAATTTATAATCTTACTCGATTATAATAACAACCAATGTATCCACTATATTATAATTTTTATATATATATCTGCTCTATATCAAGATATACCTTGGGTAAACTTATATTAATTTACCCTCGTTCAAAACATACCATGACGGTTCATCGTATTCAAGTGTTTATCAACTCCTACCGATACAGTGGATCAAACTGATCGACCAGAACCCATAAACAACTCAACCAATGAATCTCCACAATACAAAACCACTTTATATCAAATTATAAATACGCACTCGTATATATACACTCAACTCAATCTAGGGTATTACTAACCCCATCTCTACTGAGTGACGCCACAGAGCCAAGGTAATTCACTTAACTTAAGCTCTGATACCAACTGTAATGACTCGGGATTTTGAAGACTTTGGTTATCAACATAAACACGATAATGACTAACCAAACATCGAAAAATACCGGTCATTAATGAAAGAAATTAGAGGGTGAGGAAAGATAAGATGGAAACTAAGAATAGAAGAAGAAGAAGAACACAACATCAGAGTAACACGAACATCACAGCGGAACGAAACAACATATAATATATAACATATCGCTGAAATCAAATCATTATATGTATACAATAACATTATCAGAGTACAACACTTACAACACAGCGGAAATAAACTATAGCTATATGATCCTGAAGCCTCCTGCTCCAAGCTTTTCTAGTACATCTATAAATCATGACTACTTGACTGCCCGTACAAAATTAGGCACCCAAGAGTTTAGGAAAAACAAAAACAAAGTAAACTCCGGGTCAGTCATGGGACTGGTATGAGTAAAACAGTTAAAACAGTTCGAACAAGTAATCGATATCTCATAAGACCACGCTGTATAACGGAACGGATTTTTCCCTTATGAGAATCCAAATATCTTCATATCAAAAACCTTTTGATATTATATTAATGTCTATCAACACAATATAATAATCATCTAGCAGAAACGCTTTCATCTCACGTTCTACATATAAAGTATACAATCAAAACCGCAAGCACGTATTGGGTAATGGATTTCCAACTATGACAAGGTATGGAACCATCTTTCGCTAGTGTACCTCTAGAGAGGAATACACTGGGTTCAACAAGAACATCTTGCAACCCGGCCACACATGACCGACCACTCATTTCGCTTGAGTGTATCGAATGTATATCACCAACGGTTGGGATCAGCAATCGTTTCCCGAATGGGACAGCATCGACAATATATTTTTAGAAGTAAATGAAACTCTAGATCAGGTGATTATACACCCTACTTCGGTGCGACCGACTTAGCCATGCTGCCTGCCCGATTTCTGTCATTTACCAGAAGTGAGGCTAGAAGCTATGCTTTATCATCACACCAGATTCACTTCGAATGCCACATCGTCAAATCCATCAAATCACCGATTGACTTCCTCAACCATACATTATATGTTAGCTAAAAGAAGTTTCCTTCTCCGCTTCCACTCTTGGTATGGTTGGAGAAATCAATATACGTGATCGTTTGGAAATACTTTGTTAGACATCTGTCCATACAAGTCATCCAGGAACAGGATGAACCGAAGGCACTATTCTGTAAACAGGATAGCGCTTGCATAACTCCATCTTCAATTTCCTTTGGCATATGTGATTCGCAACGCTTATGCCAATACAGAGTTGTTCTTTGGATAATAATACAACCGGTCTCTCCATATTAACAACGTTAAAACGGTAAAAACTTCGATAGTCTGTGATTTAACTATCGAAGAAAAACATGTGTGCAAACAACGATATTATTTCCAAATGGAATTTTATATCGATTAAACATCATTCAACATTTATCTCTTTATTTCATTACTTTACTTATCTCCTGTTTCCCTATATTCAATATTTCTTATTTTCTAAATTCAGAAAATATACGTTATTAACAATGGAAAACATTTCCATTTCTTGTTTTCTTTATTAGAAAACATTTCTAGTTTCTTATTTGGAAAACATTACCAAAGCTTCTTCATTGGACTTAGACAGATGTTTTAAACAAACCATCATGATGCCAACTCAAACCATTTCCTTTAATTACTAAATTCACTTAACCATCCTTTACTATCGAACCTTAACCATTCCTTAGTTAAAATGAAGTCAATCAAGTTGGGGTAATACTACCTCTCAGACCTTAACTGAACAACGTTTCTAACCTTGAAATAGACAAAGTTCACCCTTCTGATTCTTTAACAAACTTCCTTACGTAACTCTCTTTCAAATCATTTCTATTCGATAATTCTTTCCTTCGAATAAGGTATATTCGATAACTCTATTCAATTTACTCTATTTGATTAACCCTTATCGATTAACTCTATTGGACTAACGCTATTAGATTAACTCTATTGGATTAACTCTATCAGACTAACGCTATTGATCTACTCGTTTCACTTAACTCCTTTTGAATAAACTATTTTCGATAACTCCTTTTACTCTATTCGAATAAACTATACTCGATCAACTCTATTTACTTTATATTCGAATGAACTATATTTGATTAACTCATTTTCTTTTAACTCTAATCGATTAACTCCAACTGGTTTAACTCTAACTGGTTAACTCTAATTGATTAACTCCATCTGGTTAACTCTAACTGGTTTAACTCTAACTGGTTAACTCTAACTGGTTAACTCTAATTCTATTCACTTAACTCCTGTCGAATAAACTATATTCGATAACTCCTCTAACTCTATTCGAATAAACTATATTCTATTTATTTCTTTTACTCCATTGAACTCTATTCGAATAACTAATATTCGATAACTCTATTTAACTCCTCTTCGAATAACTAATATTCGGTAACTCCCTTTTTGTCTATTCAAATTACTAATATTTGATTCACTCAATTGATTCTATTCGAATAAACTATATTCGATTAACCCCTTTATTTTAACTCTATTTGATTAATTCTAACTGGTTAACTATTATTCGGATAACAAATATTCGATTAACTCTATTCAGCTAACTCGACTCGACTAACCCCTTTTTGAATAAACTATTCGTTTATAAAGATTTACTTTTAGTAAAGGTTCTTCACTTTACAAATGATTTCCTTTTTAGTAACGTTTTCCTTTTTATAACGGTTTCCTTTTTATAACATCCTATTCAGTTATAAACAAATTTCCTTTTTATAACTCTATTTATTTTCTAAATATTTCCTATCAATTTTATTTGTAAATGATTTACAAATCTTTCCTTTTCTATTATTCTATTTGCAAATGGTTTGCAAATATTTCCTTTTCAAATCTATTCTTTGATTTTATTTTCCCTTTTCTAAATATCTCCTATTTATAAATATTCCAATTTATAAATATTTCTTGTTTATAAATATTCCATTTATAAATATTTTATTTTCAAATATCACTTTGACAAATTCCCCTTTTTCAACATTTCGGTATGTTATGGTATTCAATATATCAAATCACGATGACCAATATCGTTCAAACACATATAATCGACAACAGATTATATATCACATCATATATCACAATATATGGAAAAAAACCACAAAATAAATGTTGAGGAATCTAGTCGGATTCCTCCAACCTGTTTCCCTGCATCACAGATGTTAAACAATATAGATAACATCACTTCAGTTCCATATGATATATTCTGTTAAACAGAATCAATATAGAAATTCAACTAACTGACTAGCAGTTCAATCAAACAGTCAACACACAGTCAATCAGCCAATATTTAATAGTTCTAAAAATACAACATGAAATTATAAACTTTTCAGAGTCAGTGAGATTTACTCACATTGGCGCATTTATCGTTAAATAAAGGTTTGTGTTTATTTGACTGCTACGGACAATTTATTTCGCCATAAATTGTAACAAGCTCGGATTCATTCCCAGTCAGCTCCATGGTTTAGTGTCCGTCCATACGATCCCGAGGATCTGACCGTTCGTTAATCTGACATCGTATGATAAAGTTGTACACTTTCTAAGTTTGACCACTATTTAAATTAAAAAAAAACTTAATTTAAGTATTTATTCCTTTCATTGGCTGTACCTCTTTATTGGGCCCAACTACCAACCGGTTAAAAGCCCCAACCCGCAAACCCTTCTTCCCCAATTACCACGACGAGCTCCTCCTATAACCACTCTTCACCATAGCCGAACTTTGCAACCACCATACTCCATCACCACTTAATTTAAATTAAAACTAAATTCACAACAATTCTCCTCTTCCAAAGCCGCACCTTGCCATACCATTGACTTCCAAGTCGCACGCGTCGGAGGATTTCCGTCCTCAACCTCGACCTGTACAGGTCCGACATCAAGTCGCATAGTTTTTCACCAAAATCCCCTACGACGTGCACCATTCTCTACTAGTCACCACGCACCTGTCAACTCTCCTCCTCAATGACCACATAGCCGGAAAAACCCAGCCCTAGGTGGTTACTGTTGAAACCCAGTACCCTAATACCAACGTCGAACTCTTTGAAATGCATCCCAATTTGAAGAGCAGGCTACAAGAACTTCAAATATACATGTATTACGATTTTAGGAATTTGATTTCTATTTGTTTTGATTTATTTCCTCTCAACATTTTTGTTGTAAGAAGAAAGAAGAACGGCGGAAATATCATTGACTTGTGGAATGAAGAATTAGGTTAGAAGAAAGTTAAAGTGTTTATATAGGATATTTTTAATAATTAAGTATTCGATTATTATATTAAATTATAAGCAAACGCTGTTTTTTCTGTGTCCTCTAAAATTCCCGTGATCACATACGATACCCAAAAATCACCAAACTGGGCATACTGCTAGAGTTTGACATTATGGTCCCAACGAAACTGGTTTCGTCGAATTCCGACTCCGTTTTCTCACACAGCGTATTTTTAACCGTCGAAATACTGACTGTTTCTCACTCTAAAAATCCGTACGACCACACAGTGACTCTAAAAATCACGGAAACTGACATCTAGCAACTATTTGACATTGCGAATCCCACAAAATTAGTTTCGTCGAATTCCGACTTCATTTGCAAAAATGGCTATTTTTAAAGCTCTGGATGACCTATTTAAATATATAAATATATTTAAATATAATTAAATAAAATATCAATAAATTAATATTATCGTATCTATCCACAGTGGAATACCATACGGCTCTAGAATATTCCTATATGAATTTCTAACTCAATATTCACTTCTGGGTCAACCCGATATTCGATTTATATTGAAATTCCTTTTTAAAATATAAATAATTCCTTTATAAATTATAAAGGAATTCCACAGCAACTTTTCTAAAATTTGATTTGGACATACATCAAAATCTACACGATGAATTCCCGATTTTCCTCTTCCACTAGAAAGATATACTCCACCAGCTCCACAATTCTTGTTTCACAGAATCCGGCTTAAAACGAATCCTGTTGTTGACTAGCTTTTTGACCAAGCCACCAAGGTTCACACACAAGAAGAAAATATGAAGTTTCACACCTTTAACCCTCGAAGACCCGATCGGATTGCCATATTCCCTTCGGTTCGCGATCGCCCCCTTTTGACCACGATCCGATCCGTCCATCGCTAGCTCGATCCGATCCGATCCCCGAAGCTGATGGATGATGACCAAGACCAAGTCCACCACGATCCGAGAATGCAGGATCTCGCGATACATGTCACCAACTGTCATATTGACCAATTCTTCGTTAAGCTACTATCACGATCCGATCCGAGCAGGAACACACGATGATGGCCACGGACTTGGTCATCCACGATCCGATGTTTAAGGAGATCGCGACACCTGTCCACAACGACTAATTTGACTAATTCTTCATCAAGCTGCGAACCGGTCCAAGATCTTCGTTGTGGGCCACGTATGACCACGATCCGTCACCAGAAATCATCTATAAATAGCCCAAAGCTTGGCATTTTTCAGGATCTTTTGGCAGTTTTAAAGATTGATTCCACCATTACTGTCATACTTATACCAGATTTACTTCGAGATAACTGAGAGAAATCATAATTGTAAGAGTGAGTTTGAGAGAAATCATTGGTTGTACTAGCATCCAAAGTATAATCAATATCATATAAAGTGGACGTAGGCTCGTTAACGCCGAACCACTATAAACCGTGTGTGTTTTATACTTTTTTCTCATTTTTCAGTTATAATTCCCTACGAATCAGGACAATTTGGGTGTTAGAGCCAAATTTTGATCTAACATTTTGGTGCTTTCACTGAGAATTGATTTCTCGGCATATTGGATTGTTGCACCGTTGTTTGGATATTCAAGTCCGAAGAAAACAGTCCCAAAACTTCACTGTTCAGATTTTTGAAGATTCCAGCGGCATCTGGTATCATGGCCGGAAGGAAGTCTAAGGAAGTACGAGCTTCACAGGCGATTGAAGTCGCGAATGAAGCAGTTGAAGAAAGTGTGCATGAGCAGGTTGAGGAAGGCTTCGCGGATCGCGGAGACATAGGAGCGATCCGACCCGAACGTGGCGTCACGAACCAGTTTGAAGGGGGCGCCACAATCCAAATTGAGAGCGGCACGAACCGAGCATCTGAAGGGGTCGTCACTCGATCCCGAGACAACACCGCGAACCCTCCCCCTAATGTTACCATGATCGGACCCCAGGGCGGCGCTACGAGCCACAGACACAGGTCCACTGCAATCCGAAGTGATGACCAGACTACAACTCGACCTGGAAGGGAGGTTATGGCTCACTCTTCCCGTCCTGGTACCTTTGTTCGACCTGGCTCAAGTTTTCTGCACATAAGAGAAAATGTTGATGACCAATATGATCCCTCTGCTCCGGTCACTGAAGGAGATCTCTCTCGCTTCTCTGAAATGTGGGATAGGCTGTTTGATGAATTAGCTGCTCAAAGGCAGCATAGCTCTGTGCTGCAGCAGAACTTAACTGCTATAGATAGAAGGATCGATGATCTCGCAAGACAAAGAACACTTCCAGTTCGCCCACTCACCCCAGAGTACTCTTCTTCGTCAGAGGAATCGCCAAGACCTCCACGGCGACCGTATGAGAGGGCTGAAAACATAAGGCAGCTCCGATTTGGAACCTTGCCATCACGAGAGGAAGAGATACTTGGTGTAGGACCCTCAAACTGCCACTTGAATAATCATGCCGCAACTCCAAGAGCTCGAGTTGTGGATAATCCTGTTGAGTATAGACCCTCAGCCCCTTCGTCCTATAAATACTCATGGTAACAGGGGGCAACGAAGCCCAATCCGAGCTCCGGACTTCGTGGATGTTCCTAGAAGAGAGATCGGAGAATTCCACCGAGCGAGAAACGCTGATCCCGAGCCTCCGATGACCAGTGCAAATGTTGCAGCTATGGTCCATCAAATCCTGGCGGATAGCCGTGGACAAAGGAATGAAGATTGGGGAATTGACTGCAGTCACACCCCTTTTACTGATGACATTCTAGACGTAACATTCCCGAGGCGCTTCAACATGCCTCAGATGAACCGTTACATGGGTAGATCTGATCCAATCCAACATCTAATGAGATATTCTTGGTCAATGATCACTGCCGCAGCCTCTGACGCTGTAAAGTGCAAAGCGTTCCCTATATTCCTAGAGGATGTAACGTTATTATGGTTTACTCGCTTACCAGCAAGATCAATTTCCAGTTTCAGGGAGTTGAGTGAAAGGTTTGTGGAACAGTTCCGCATTTATGCATAGAGGTCAAAGAGTAAGATTGACTTGTTCCTCGTCAAACAACGACCAGGCGAGAGCTTGAGGGTGTATCTAGATCGTTTCAACCTAGCCGCCACCGAAGTCAAGGATCCCCATGAGCCAACTGTTGTGGCGGCCCTAATTGATGGGGTAGATAAAGATACTGAATTTGGGAGATACCTGGACGGCAAGCCACCTCATACTAGAGCATTGTTCTACGAGAAAGCAAACGTACGCTTACGTCAGGAGGAGGTATATGCTAACCAAAGATGAAAATGGCAAATAAGGAGGAAATCCAAAGTAATGTGGCCATCAAGCAAACCGGAGACAGCTCAGGAAAGGTTGAAGTCAATGTTGGAAACCGAAACCAGGGCGGGGGCCACCAGTCAGGAAACAATGGTAACAACAGTAATGGCAATAATCGGAAGAGAAATCGGGGGAACGACTCCCAGAGAAGGACCCGTCCCATGTCTTTCGAAAATTATACGCCAATAAATGATACTTTGGAGAATATATTCGTAGACTCGTACAACGTTCTCCAACATAAAAGGCCTCCTCCAAGAGATTCGACGGAGAAAGAACGTGAGACGACGAAGTTTTGTCTCTTCCATCAGACTCACGGCCACTCTATAAATGAATGCCGTCATCTGAGAGACGTAGTCGAGAGGCTGCTCCGGGAAGGGAAGTTGGATGAGTACCGGGTGACTCCTAGAGACGGGGGTAAGCTATTCAGACCCCGAACCAAAACCAGAATCAACCTACTGCCAGGCCAACTGTCCAGCAAAAAGGAAAGGATCTTGTTATCAATACCATAATCGGAGGACTTCACCTAGCCGGGCATAGTTTCAAGGCGATGGATCAATATGTAAATGCAACAAAGCAGCATCTTGAGGCAGGAGAGTGTAGCAACCCTGAGGACAATGTCCCGATAAAACAACAAAAAAAGATGTCAGATGACGTCATTTTTCGCAACCGAGAGAGTATTGGAGTCCACGCTTCGACCGAGGATCCATTTGTAATCACAGTTCCTATTGGCCTGGCCATTGTCCATAAAGTTTTAGTGGATAACGGGAGTTCAGTCAACATTCTATTCAAAAAGACGTTCGATCAAATGAACCTTGAATTGAAAGATTTAAAGTCGTGTGAAGGATGGATCCGTGGATTTAACGGAGCTTCGACTGCTCCAATGGGATATGTAGAGTTGCCGGTAACACTTGGGGAAGGAGAACGCCAGAGAGTGAGAATTCTTCCCTTCGGGGTTTTGGGTATTGAATCGCCTTATAATGCTTTCTTGGGACGACCGGCCCTAGCAAAGTTTAGAGCTTGTATATCCCCTGGTGCTTGTTATTGAAGTTTCCTACGGAAGCTGGTGTTGGCATAGTCAGAGGAGATCAGGTTCTGCACGAGCATGTTACATTGCAGAGCTAAAGCTACTCCGTAAAGGAAGAGATATAGAAACTAAAGACGCTTCTTCCCTCACAAGGGAGGAGACGCCATAGCAATTAAAGAGAATGGCTATAGGTGAGTCGCCCAGAGAACTGCCCGAGGATATAGATCCCAGAGAGGACGAAGAGACTGGGGGCAGAAAGGCGGCTCCCAGCGAAACGACTGTGGATGTACCGATCGATGATAGTGACCTAGAGAAGGTCCTGAAGATTGGATCCCAGTTGGATCTAGTTTGAGCTAAAGAACTGACGGATTTCCTGAAAGATAACTTGGATGTATTTGCTTGGACTCACGCGGACATGTGTTGGATATCTCCATCAATCATGAGCCACTCATTGAGCATTAACCCAAAGCACCCCCTGTAAAACAAAAAAGCCGAATGTTGGGCCCAGAGAGGTCCACAGCCTTGAAAGAAGAAGTTGAAAAGTTAAGAAGTAATGGATTCATCAGAGACTCAACCTACCAGATTGGATTTCAAATCCAGTTTTGGTAAAGAAGGCCAATGGGAAGTGGCGTATGTGTATTGATTTTTTGGATTTGAATAAAGCCTTCCCAAAAGATAGCTTTCCGTTACCCAGAATTGATCAGTTGGTAGATTCAACGGCGGGTCATGAGCTTCTTTCTTTCATGGATGCTTATTCGGGATATAACCAGATTCCTATGCATGTTCCAGATCAAGAGCACATTAGCTTCATTACGGACCTGGGATTATACTTCTATGTGGTAATGCCTTTTGGTTTGAAGAACGCTGGCGCTACATATCAACGGTTAGTGAACAGAATGTTCTATAACCAGAATGGGAAAACAATGGAGGTATACGTCGACGACATGTTGGTTAAGTCCAGACAATCATCCAATCACACTACAGACTTGGCACAGATGTTTGGTATTCTTCGAAAGTATGGGATGATACTCAACCCAACGAAATGCTCATTTGGGGTTGCCTCCGGGAAATTCTGGGGATTCATTGTCAGCTCGCGCGGGATTGAGATTAATCCAGACCAGATCGCAGCAATCAGAGGCATTCAGGAGCCTAGACAAATCAAAGATGTGCAAAGCCTTGCAGGGAAAGTGGCAGCATTAAGCAGATTCATCTCTAGAGCGATAGACAAATGCATTCCATTCTTTGAATTGATAAAGCGAGGAAAACGCAATTTTAAATGGACTCCTGATTGCATAGAAGCATTTCAGAACCTGTTGAATCATCTGGAGAGGCCTCCGATACTGTCTAAGCCAGTGGACCACGAGGATTTATTCGTGTACTTAGTAATGTCGTCCCAGGCGATCAGCTCAGCATTAGTGAGAGAAGAAGACAAGGTTCAAAGGCCAGTGTACTACATGAGTAAAAAATTGGCGGCAGCTGAGCGCAATTATCTGAGGATAGAGAAGCTGGCGTACAGTTTATTGATTGCATCTAGTAAGCTTCGACATTATTTCCAAGCTCATCCTATCACCGTATATGCTGATCATCCGCTCAAGCAAGTTCTACAGAGGCCAGAAGCTTCTGGAAGACTGCTCAAATGGAACATTGAACCGAGTCAATTTGATTTGAATTTTCAGCCCCGACGATCGATACGGGGGCAAGTGCTGGCAGATTTCATAGCAGAATTTACTATCTCGGAGGATGACATAGTAAATGAAGAGGCTGACCCACCAAAATTGCTTCTCGATCCTAGTGCATGAAATTGTATATTGATGGTGCTAGGAATGATAAACAATCCGGTGCCGGGGTGGTGCTTGAAACTCCTGAGAAACGACTGATATCCTATGCTATCCGGTTGGAATTTCACGCCACTAACAACGACTCCGAATATGAAGCCCTGATAGCCGGGCTGAGGATTGCAAAGGAATTAGAGATCGCGAAGCTGGACATATTTTGTGACTCCATGTTGGTTGTAAATCAGGTTACTAGAAAGTTCTGAGCTAAGAGCCCAAGATTGATTTCGTATTTTGTGAAAGTGAAGGAGTTGTTGACTGGCTTTGATCACTACAGTATATCTCATATTCCACGGTCAGAGAACCAACAGGCAGACAAGTTGCGAAGATGGCTAGTTCCGACGATCCTAACGAAGCCGGGCTAGCCCCAGTTGAAGTACTTTAGTTCCCTAGCATAGGCCAGATGGAAATTGATCCAGTACTAGAGACTGAGCTAGAAAGGGAGTCATGGATGACCCCCCTAAAGAATTTCTTGATGAATGGAACGCTTCCGGCCAAGAAGAGCAAGAGGCGTAAAATAATCCGTAAAGCTTCCCGATACGTTCTGCAAGGCGGAGTCCTGTACAGACAGGGATTTTCGATGCCTCTTCTCCGGTGTATAGCTCATGACGACATCAAGCATGTACTGCAGGAACTATGTGAGGGTGAATGTGGTGACCATACTGGAGTACAAACATTGGCAAAAAAGGTGTTGCGGTATGGTTACTTCTGACCTACCATAAACAAAGATGCGGAAAAATACACACGACGTTGTGATGCATGCCAAAGATTTTCAAAAATTCCCAGGGCACCTCCTGGCCAGTTAAAGACGATGACGAGTCCTTGGCCTTTCTCTATGTGGGGGATTGATATCATCAGAAGCCTCCCTATAGCAAAGGGTGGAGCAAAGTTTGTTATTGTGGTTGTAGACTACTTCACCAAATGGGTCGAGGCTGAGCCGTTAACTACAATCACAACCAAGCGAGGGATTAATTTTGTTGCTAGGAGCATTATTTGCCGGTTTGGGATCCCGAAGATCGTCATAACTGACAATGGAACCCGGTTTGATAGCAACGAGTTCAGGGACTTCTGTCAGAAGTACCACATTAAGAAACGGTACACCTCTGTGGCACATCCGCAGTCGAACGGATAGGTCGAAGCAGCAAATAAAGTGAGTAAGTCCATTATCAAAAGAAGATTGAAGCGGGCCAAAGCCATGTGGGTCGATGAATTACCCTTGGCATTATGGGCCTACAGGACAACGTATAAATCGGCGACAGGCCATACTCCCTTCTCTCTTGCTTTTGGAGCAGAGGCAGTCATCCCGGTTGAGCTAAAAGTACCATCTCACCGAGTCACTTACTATGATCCGATGACTAATAACGAGTTTCTCCTTGAATCCCTAGATACAATAGAGGAGAAAAGGGATGAAGCAGACCTGCGTGCCTTGAGACACAAGCAACAGGTTGCTAGATACTACAACAAAAGAGTTCGAGACCGAACCTTTGAACCCGCAGACTTGGTTCTGAAGCGTGTCTTTCCACCTCCAACTCATACGGGTGCGAAGTGGGGAGGACCATACTCCGTTCTACGAAGGCTTGATAATGGAACCTTCAAGCTAGCAACCGTATATGGAGAAGAAATCCCCAGAGTGTGGAATGCCCAACATTTGCGGCCTTATCTAACGTAAAGTCATCAAATTTATCCTTTTGTTTCATAGGACCATGTAAAAGGCATGACTTGCCTAGAATAGTCCAATGTCTTGAGCAAAGGATTATAAAGTGGACGTAGGTCACGATTTGACCGAACCACTATAAAAATATTGTGTGTTGTTTACCTTATTTGCACTATTATTTATCTGCTCTTCTATCTTTATAAAGTTTGCTGTAAAATCATACAGCGATCACAGAAACATGTAATTCTAGGTGCCTTCCATCAGAATGGAGAGTAATCCTCAGCCAGAACGATGAAGGTGCAATAAAGTGAATCACACCATTGATTGCGCTCTAACTCTCCAGAGCCGAAAGAAAACGCAAAGGATGCGAAAATAACGTCCACATGGCAAGGCAATGCACCATGATAAGAACCGCCTTGACCGAACTCTAACCTTGGCGACCGCCAGGAGAGTATAAAAGCGTCTGTGATTAAGCGCTGAGAAAGAGCTCTTACCCCGCTGAAGGATCGGGGGGCGACTGAACAGCTGAGCTCGAACTCTAACCTTGGTGACCGCCAGGAGAGTATAAAAGCGTCTGTGATTAAGCGCTGAGAAAGAGCTCTTACCCCGCTGAAGGATCGGGAGGCGACTGAACAGCTGAGCTCGAACTCTAACCATGGCGACCGCCAGGAGAGTATAAAAGCGTCTATGATTAAGCGCTGAGAAGGATGCTGGAGACTCAGCTCCCCCAGAATTTCTGCCCCGCTGAAGGATCGGAGAGCAGATCATGATACGAGTTTGAACTTTAACCCGCTGACGGATCGGGAAAGTATAGAGGTACCGGAGATTTGGCGTCTCAAGGACTATAATCCTACTAAAAATTCCATGTCCCCCGTATTTATAGATAGGGGGCAACGTGCATAGAAATTTTTAAATTTTTTCTGCCGCTTGAAGGATTTGTAATATAATTTCAACTTGATTATAGTCCAATGACTTGCGACTAAGTGCGAAGAGTTTATTGAATGCAGGTACACGATGACGCAAAAGAAATAAACTTTCATTCATAAACTGCAAGCTTACAAGATAAAGAGGAACCTAAACAAAAGTGAGGGCCATTCTCACAATTACATTTCATGGCCAGTGGAAAGCATAACTGATATTTGCATCCTACTTATGCTGGGGGGAGGGGGCTATGTGGGCTTCTTGCTCTTCTTCTGCTTCCCCGACTCCTCCTTATCAACATCCGAACGATCGCCTTTTTTTCCTCTTCCTCTTATCAACAAGAGGCTCTGGCGAAGAACTAGAGGATTGGGAGGCTAGTTGTGAAGTTATTGATCGGGAAGAAAATATTACGACCAACCTAGTTTTGGGATCGATCTCGGAAATAGGGGCACATATACTGGATTATGTTTCCCTTTCATAAGGAGCAACTGCCTCTCCTCTTCAGCCTATTTTTCAGCCAAGGTTTCCTCATCGTCGGCTCTGATTTCTTTGGTAATGGCGACTTCTTCTTTATCGCCTTCGTGGCGCTCGTCCATATCTATCAAAGCCTCGATGGGCTCAGCATCTAGGGGGACATCAGCACTGGGTACGAGAATGACCTTCTCCGTTGTCGCCCCTTCGAACTGCTTTGGGACATCAGCACTAACGCTTGGCGGGATGTCAACCTTCTCTGCCTCTGTCTTCTTCTCAGCATCCTTATCAACTGGCCCGCCACCTGTATCATGAGAAACAAATGTTATTTTGGGAGAGAATGCGGTTTGCTCAGTTGATTGTCCGGCAAGACGACGACAAGTGACAATTGCTTTGACAAATTGCGGAGGAAATATGGAGATACCTTCCGCCGATCCTCCATCCAAACTAGCAGCAGAACCTGCAACAGCTGGAGGAGTTGGACCCAGAGGAATCAATGGATCGTCGGGATTGTATTCCTCAATTTCGGAGGCCTTGGGCTCTGCAGTTGAGCTCGAGCCTTCTTCAATTTTATCTTTGCCCTTGGCCTGAGTTTTCTCTTTATCAGTCTGTTCTTGGAGTAGGCGTCTGCCTTTCTCTAAATCCTCAGGTTTGTTATCCCTAAGAATGGTCTGCATCAACTCATTCTCATCAATCTCATCGACTTCTAATCGTTGTTTCTCGCTCTGGACGATTGCATCCCATATGTTGGCTAAAGTGACATGGTAGTCCGGGATCCAGGAGATGTTACGGGTCTTGATGACCTGGCCAAGGAATTCAAACAGCATTTCTTCAAATCCTTCAATATCTTTCTCTCTCTCGAGGATCTTTTCATTAGAAACAGTAGCCATTTCAATAGCACTTTCCACATTATTTTCAGCAAGAATCGCGCGCTTCTCTGCACGCGCGAGTTGATCATTCAGAATCGCCCTCTCTTTTTTGGCCAGAGCTAAACTATCTTTCAAGCTTGCCTTTTCTTTCTCCCAAGCAGCTTTTTCAACTTCGAAATGATCCTGTGCTGTTTTCAGTTCGGTGTTGACCATCCTGAGATCTTCCACCTCCTTCTTCAATGACGCACGCTCTTTGCTGTTAGAATCGAGCTCATTATGAAAACGTTGCCTGGCCTCCTCCAGCTCTGTCTTGTAATTTTTAGCATCTCGTTGAGCCAAGGCAAGCAAAGATTGTGCATCTTCCAAGTCCTTTTCCATTTTTACCCTGGCCCTTTCATTGTTATCTATCTTCACTTTGGACTTGTGCGCTTCCATCTCTAGCGTTCGGATGACGTCTGAAAGATTGACAGCATGTTTCTTCATTGCCTCATATTGCTTGGCTACATGGCGAATGTGTCTGATGACTTTAGTTTCCCAATTCCTAGGGACTGGTTCCAGAGTTGGAACGAACATTATCCTTTCGAAGAAGATATCGGGGAATTGTTCTCGTAATTTTTCCAGCTTAGCCTGAGTCTCAGGACCATGGATATAGTCTCGTGCCCCAGGGGCACTCAAACTTTGTTGGCTGGAAGGGACAATGTCAGTTTTCTCCTTCTCAGAATCCTTGTTTTTATCCTTAGGCTCGTGGTGCTTTTTGGATGATCTGCTATGAGATGGTGCGCTCTTCGGAGGAGTTAAATCTTTGGGAAGTTGTTTTCCCCCTGTAGGTGGCACCGGATGACTGGGAGGCTTTCCAGAGGTTTGTTTTGACGGAGATCTGGATCGTGAAGAAGTAGGCTTGTGAGAATCCCGGGACCAATGGTTGTCTCCCCCTCGGTTGCTGCTACGAGCACGCTCAGGATTTGGATGAAGACTAGGTGTGCCTTCACGAAGAGAGCGATAGGAATAAGATCGTTTGCGAGACATCTTTCCTGCAAAAGAAACAAGTACATATTAATACCTTGAATACTGTTGGTATTAAAGTGTGGGGTCAGACAGTGCATGTGATTTATGCATCCCATATAATTCCCCCTGACAGACCAGGACCCTAAGTTAGGCTCGTATGGGTAGTCTCTCGTTCTTCAACTAGAACAGTTGTTTCCTCAGAAATAGGGAAAAATGGCTCTCCTTCGAAGTCTTCCTGTGTATATACATCGTCGGGTATAGGAATCTTGCTCAATTCTTTAAACAACTGCTCCTCTATTAAATCATCTCCTCTATATACATTTAAGTCTTCGTCGTCCTGGTTAATTATCGGTGAAGGACTCTTATGAAGCTTAGTTGTCTCTGCTGCCTGTGACGTTCCTTCTCCCTCGGTCGGGGGCACGTATTTGTAAGGTTTGCCACCCGCACCAAGTCCAAACCTTATATCCAGAAGACGGTACTTGTGAAGATTCTCGTCAGTAATACATTTCTTGATCTTTAGGAAATCGGATTTTCTTTTTAGAAGAAGGGATAGTCGATTACTGTACACCGAGCCTTCCGTCTTTGGAAAGGTGTGATCTGCATAGAGAAAAGAAGCATGTTAGCGCTTCGATTTCTTAAACAAGTTATTCATTCAAAGGTTTAAAATTTACTTGATTTAAGCCATCTTCTTACACACCCAGCCTGTCTCTTTATGTAGAACTAATCGGCCTTGGGATCCCCTATGTTGCTGTAACCATCAGATAAGATCTTCCTATTTGCTACCGATTCGAAGAAAGAAAAATTTGGGGTTGTCGTAGAGCGATGCTTGAAAAGGTAATAGAATTTCAAATCTTTAAACGTGATCTCAGTTTGCAGGATTTTCGCATATGCGATGTATAGAGTGTATAGAGCTGCGTAGGCATTGGGATGAAGTTGCGTCGGAGCAATACCCAATCGTTTTAAGCTTTCAATGACGATTGGAGGAAACGGAGGAATAACGCCTACCCAGCACATGAGTCGGCTAACTGTCATATACCCCTCCGGAGCCAGATGAGGTCTATCTTCGCTACCAGGTGTCCTCACATCATCCCAGGGGATCCCGTGTTTCAAGCAAATTTTCTTAAGCTTTATGTCATTAAGTTTGGAAGCTAAAGAGTCAGTGAATTTCTCTATTTCTAGTGCACCAGGAATCTCGTCGGGAGCTCGGTCGTCCACTTCAGACTCCTCATCAAGCGAGGTACTCTCAGATGGATCCGATTCCGTTTCTGCATCATTTTCGAATCCAGAATCCTCACCTTCTAGATTAATTGGAAGAACCTCGGGGTTGTGGTGCTCAAACATCTCGGGATCCATCTCTGTATCAGATCTTGAAGGGGAACGGTTATCCGACATGACTGTTTAGGCGAGCAAACATGAGAAATAAGAATATAATTACCCTTCCCCCCGTGTGTGCAAGTGCAAGTGTGTATCTGTGCAAGCATTAAAGAAAATCATAGAAGTTAACAAGATCATCGAGATATTAGTCATTGCTTGTTGTTAAGTTATGCTGCTGGTCAGTCCAGAAAGTTCGTCTCGAAGGCTCTAACCTAACTATCCATTGGTATGTTAGGATTAAGTTGCATTGAGTATTTAACAAGTACATCGTATCACTCGGATCGCATCGAAGGGTTCGGGAAGCAGTGCATGGTCGGATCGCAAGGCAAGGGGGGACTCGCAGCGAAGTCGCCAGATCGTGCAAGAGTGCCGGATCGCGAATCTGGAACGGGTCGCAAAGTCTACCCACGATCCGTTCCCTCCTCCTATGAATTACAGACTAGCCACGACCCGATCCGTCACTTGACTTAGATACCAGCATTTCCGCGACTCGAACCGGTACCTCATCACCACGATCCGTATCCAAATCATGCTTACGATCCGACCTGGTCATCCCCTTCTTCCTCTTCTTCTTCTCCTTCCTCCCTTCTTCTTCTCCATTGCTGAGCTCGAGCGATTAACACCCATGGCGCCTCGCCAGCCTCCATAACCTTGAAAACTACAAAATTCCGCCGTTTCTCTCCTCCAAAGTCAATGAAAAATTATGATAAATGAGGGCGAAAGTAACATGGAAACATTTTTTATGATTACCTTTCTAATAGTTAGAAGATAAGTGGATTCCTTGGAAATTAAAGGCTAGGGTTTTGCTGGAAGGAACTAGCGACGGCCAACAGCAGAAAGAAGAAGAAAGGGGAGAAGGAAGAAAGGGGTTCGGGTTTATATAGGCCAAACCGCGACCGTTGGAATTCCTTTTTTTTGTTTTGTTCGGACCGCAGAAATAGACGGGCCGCAAACCAAATCCCATTACGTTTCTTGGAGAAGCCCAAATGTCCATCGAGCACGAGACGAATACTTCACCCCTCGGATCGTTGGACTCTTACGCGATCCGAACCGACAGGTCACGTACCAAAGTAAAAAAAAAAACAGAAGTTTACCTGGCAATTTTTCAATAAAGCATCCAGAAATTCCAAAGAGAAGAGCTACCCGATAACCAAAGAAATGACTGAAGATCGACTGAATATTTATGCTAATCGAGGAATACGACTCTTTGAAGCAGTACAACGTTTCAGATAGACACAGCCTCTGATTTGCATCTTTCTGTGAAAAGACATCTATGCGATTTCAAAGCATGTTCCATCCTCCATAAAACATACTTCGAGGGGGCAAAATGTTGGCTAGCTTTTTGACCAAGCCACCAAGGTTCACACACAAGAAAAAAATATGAAGTTTCACACCTTTAACCCTCGAAGACCCGATCGGATTGCCATATTCCCCTCGGTTCGCGATCGCCCCCTTTTGACCACGATCCGATCCGTCCATTGCTAGCTCGATCCGATCCGATCCCCGAAGCTGATGGATGATGACCAAGACCAAGTCCACCACGATCCGAGAATGCAGGATCTCGCGACACATGTCACCAACTGTCATATTGACCAATTCTTCATTAAGCTACGATCACGATCCGAACCGAGCAGGAAGACACGATGATGGCCACGGACTTGGTCATCCACGATCCGATGTTTAAGGAGATCGCGACACCTGTCCACAGCGGCTAATTTGACTAATTCTTCATCAAGCTGCGAACCGGTCCGAGATCTTCGGGATGTGGGCTACGTATGACCGCGATCCGTCACCAGAAATCAGCTATAAATAGCCCAGAGCTTGGAATTTTTCAGGATCTTTTGGCAGTTTTAAGGATTGATTCCACCATTACTGTCATACCACTATTTTATACCAGATTTACTTCGAGATAACTGAGAGAAATCATAATTGTAAGAGTGAGTTTGAGAGAAATCGTTGGTTGTACTAGCATCCGAAGTATAATCAATATCATATAAAGTGGACGTAGGCTTGTTAACGCCGAACCACTATAAACCGTGTGTGTTTTCTACTTTTTTTTCTCATTTTTCAGTTATAATTCCCTATGAATCAAAACAATTTGGGTGTTAGAGCCAAATTTTGATCTAACACCTGTACATTCAGTCGAAGTTCGAATCGCCAATTTACGAACTGCAGCTCCATTTCGAGCTCGATTTTAATTATATTATAACTCTACGTTGAAACTGTCATTTATATAATATATTCGTTATTCAAATTCAAATTCAAATTCCAAGCTGAATTAAATATCACAGATGACCCGGTTCATACCATATCGCCATTTCAGCCAATTCTGATTATTTCAGAATTAAATATATTATTTAATTTATTATTTTAAATTAAATATTCACCATTATTTAATTCCACGACCATTAAATTCACTATATCACTATTTATATAATTAAATAAATTAATTATAATACCCTCTGCCAATGCGGGTCATTACAATTATAATACTGGTACAGTTGTGCTTATCAGTATAATACTCATGTTTTTGTTTTTTTATAAAGGAAATGAAAATTTTAATAAATGAATGCGGGAACTTCTAGAGGAAGGGGAAGTAAAGAGAAAATTGGATGGTAGTTCTAATGGTGCAGTAGAAGATCTTGAAAATGATCCAATTGCATAAGCTTCTGGTTCCGACGTGAAGAAAAATTATTGTCGCGCAATTAGTTCTACATCTTCTATAAAACAAGTAAAAGTGGCTTGAGCTATTAATATTTGATAAGTACTTGTCTGTTGTTAACTGATATTCTATGTCACTTGATTATGAATGTTGTCTATTAGTGTTCATTGAGTTATACTTTTTAAATTGAGAACAATATTAGTTTTGGATGCATATTGAATATCATGTATATTATTATCATGGTAGTTATTAATTGACTATTAATGTTAGAATATGGGAATTACTAATACATATTTATGTTACTATTAATATTTATATTTGTTGTGAATGAAAATCATGCAACATGTATAAGCGTTCCAAGTAAAAATATTCCAACGCTTATAAGCATTATGAACGAAAATATACCAATGCTTACACTACAAGAAACATTATTACCGACAGGGTAGACCGACGGTTTTCGACGGCTATTTTCCGACGGCTTTCGACGTGCTGTAGACAGCCGTTGGAAATCGTCAGTTATAAACGGATTATCTTCCTGCCGAGAGCTTCCACCTCTATTCCTACACCCCATTTCTTTTTTCCAGCCCGATTTCTTGAACCCTAAACCCATTAATCCGCGATTTCTAGCCTCCAAACACCAAAATTTCCACCTTTAATTGTTCTCGACGTCCACACAAGCCTCCGGCAAAAGCGATTTAAGGTATAATCTCGTTTTTTGATTAAAATTTCAATTTTTACCTAAACCTAAATTTTATATAATTAGCAAATTAGGGTTAATTGCTTCTTGCAATTGGTTCATATGATGTTGTAGTATGTTATATCATCATAATATATGTGTATTTCATGTCCTATACACTGAAATTGAATGATTTATTTCAAAATTTTGGATATTTGTGTGTATTACATTGAAAATTAGGCTTGTTTTGGATTGGTTGTTGTGGTAGTGGTCATAACAATGGTTAGATACGTAAGTGATGATTGTAGTGTATTCACGGATTAAATTAAAAATGTATGTGCATGTGTATATATGTGTGTATGCACATGTTTCAATTTAGCTTGCTTTTTGCCATTGTATAATTTTGAATATTTGTGTACATGTGTGTCGTTATGCGCTTGTCATTCTTGTATGTGTTAGTTGGCATACGAAAAAAATGAATGGATGAACTAGGAAAAGTACTTTGAGCAAATTTTGACTTATTCCCTATAAAGCATGAGTCTAAATTCTAGTTGTACCTATTGAATCGACGATAATAGTATTAGCTTTAAGTTGATTGAAATGTCAAGCAGATGTGATAAAACAAAATATTTTTGTGTTGCAGTAAAACGTACTATAATAGTAAAATGCGCACATTTAATTGACAAATATCCCATAGAGTGTTTTCGGCCCCGTCCGACGAGTGTTGTACATGATTGTTGTATAAATATTCATTTTTATCAAAATAAAAAACGACCGTTTATATTCATATGGTACAATATTTGTTGGATTGGTCCTTGTATTGGACAAGTTATAAATGCAGTAAGCATTTACATTTTGTATACTACTTCGTTTCAAAAGATACACAAACTTTTGGTTCAATTTTTCTTTTTGTTTCCTGCGTACATGTGCACAAAATGCAGGAAACAAAAGGGAAAATTTTTGAATCGTTAGAGACGAAGAAGTATACACTTGTAAATGTTTAATCAGTTTATATGGGGAAGTAGGATGCCTGACCATGTAAAATAATTGCAATTAAAAAAGTGCGAAATTAGATTTTTTTTTAACTTAATGAAAATGTTATTTGCTTTCAACCATTATATACGTGCGTTTTATGACCATAATTGAAAACAAGTTTTTTCTTGGAATTTGAATTCTTGAAAATAAATATTAATTTTTCAAATTGTGCCTAAATTTGTCAAACAGGAAAAATGATTGATTATTTTGTTAATCAGAGGAGTTGGATGTACCAAAGAAAAGGACAGAGAGGTTCAATAAAAGAAGATTTTTATAATGGTATAAATGTCTTTGTTGAATTCGCTTTAAGTAATAATGGAATCTATCCTGAAATTCGTTGTTCGTGTAGCAAGTGTAGACATTTGAAATATTTGTTACCCGATGTTGTGAAAGTCCATTTGTGCAAAAATGGATTTGTACCCGAGTATTATTTTTGGAATCGTCATGGAGAAGTTGTATCGAATACTCCTGTAGAAACTGAGGTAGAAAGTGTTGTTGATGAAAATATTAGTGCGCCTCGTATTGAAAATATGGTCAAGGACGCAGCACGATCAATGTTTCCTATGAATGCAGTTGACAACGATGATGGAAATGATGAAGAACCGAATATTGAAGCTAAGAAAATTTATGATTTGTTGGATAATGCTAAGAAACCTATTTGGGATGGTTGTAAAAGCGGCACTCAGCTATCGGTAATCGCAGAATACATTGCGACGAAGTCAAAATACAACATCACTGAAGCTGGGTTTAGAGCTATTGTACAAGCTGCAAAAAGGCATATGCCACCGGATAATTTAATATGTGAAATCACTACGAAGTTAAAAAACTTATGTCGGCATTTGGTTTACCTTATCAACAAATAGACACATGTTTAAAAGGATGCATGTTGTTTTGAAAAGATGGCGTAAGTCTTAGAAATTGTAAAATATGTAATGAAGAAAGATATAAACCAAGAAAGAAGAAGGGAAAGGAAGTTCCATTCAAACGTATGCATTACTTACCCATTACTCCGAGGCTTCAAAGACCGTATGCATCTCCTGTAACTGCATCTCATATGAGATGGCATAAGGTGAGATCGGAAGAAGAAGGTACATTGACCCATCCGACCGACGAGGAAGCATGGAAGCATTTCGATAAAACTTATCCGAATTTTGCAGCGAAGAGTCCTAATGTCATATTAGGTTTATGTATGGATGGTTTTTCACCATTTTCTCGATTTGGTTCTAAATACTCATCATGGCCCATTATTATCACACCTTATAATTTACCTCCATGGATGTGTATGAAAATGCAATATATGTTTCTTACTGTTGTTGTTCCTGGCCCCAACGATCCGGCATAAGGAATTGATGTTTATTTACAACCGTTAATAGAAGAATTGAAAACACTGTGGAACGAAGGAGTAGAAACATACGATGTTTCGAAGAAGAATTTTTTTCATATGTTTGCTTCTTTATTGTGGACTATAAGTGATTTTCCTTCCTATGCAATGCTTTCAGGATGGAGTATTACTGGTCGTCTATCATGTCCATATTGCATGAAAGAGACTCGAGCGTTTTCCTTACCGCATGGTAAGAAAATTTCATGGTTTGACTGCCATCGATGTTTTCTCCATGTAAACCATCCTTTTAGAGTAGACAAGAAAAACTTTGTGGCTAATAGAGTAGAAACTAGACAAACTCCAGCACTACAGTCTAGCGAAGAAATATATGAAATGGTTGAAAATCATCCAAAGATACATGAAACTGGAGTTCAAACAGAAATTGAAGGCAAATCGATCTACCACAATTGGTGTAAGCAGTCTATTTTTTGGGAGTTGCCATATTAAAAACATCTTCTGCTTCATCATAATACTGATGTGATGCACAATGAGAAAAATGTATTTGATAATGTCTTTAACACAATTTTGAATGTTAAAGGGAAAACTAAAGATGATTTGAAATCAAGGCGTGATATAGAAGAATTATGCAAACGTCCCGAGCTTCATATGAAACCAAATGACAGTAAAAAAACCCAAAGCATGTTATGAATTAGATAATAATCAGGTTAGAGTTGTGTTAAAATGGGTTGAAGGGTTAAGATTTCCTGATGGGATTTCATCAAATCTTCGTAGATATGTTGACTTCAAAAATGGTAAATTGGTGGAATGAAAAGTCACGATTGTCATATTATGATGGAGCATTTGTTTCCTATTATGTTCAAAGAACTACTACCGCTACAAGTTTGGAAGGTAATAATGGAGCTTAGTTTATTTTATAAAGAGCTTTGTTCAACTACTTTGAAAGTAAAACTTTACGTAAATTTGAAGTAGATAATCCAATATTGCTTTGCAAAGTGGAGAAAATATTCCCGCCAGATTTTTTTAATGTAATGGAGCATTTACTTGTTCACCTTCCAATTGAAGCACGATATCGAGGTCCCATCCAATATGGATGGATGTATCCATTTGAGAGGTAAATATAAACGTGTTAACCATTAATTTAATTGCATTTAAAAGTATGAAATAATGTAAATTAATTTTGCATGGGTATTTGAATCATTTGAAGAAAAAAGTGAGACAAAAAGCACGAGTTGAAGGCTTATATGTAAATCTTACATCGAAGAAAAAGCTTCGTTCTTTTTCTCTCATTAATTCAGTGATCATATGAATATATCATTTGAAAGTGATCCTCGAAACGACCAAGGAGACGAACCTGAATCGTCTCAAATAGTTTTGTCTATTTTTAGACAACATGGTCGACCTTCTGGGAAATGTGTTGACGTATGGCTAAATGATAAAAATCTTCATGTAGATCACACTTATTTTCTTCTAAATTGTGCTGAAGTCGCACCGTTTGTTAGGTAATCTGAAATATCAACTAGTGCTTTTTTCATTTCTACATTTTTGCATGTGTATAATCTAATGTAAAACTCTACTTGTATTTACAGTGTTTATGAATGTGAACATCTGAACGGAGATATCAGTAAAGAATTTTCTACTTGGTTTACAAAATTTGTTTGTGAACCCAAAAATTGTGTTGTTGATGAAGAGTTGAAACATCTTGCACTGGAACCAAAAAGATTGGTCAAGACATATCCAATATATTTTGTTAATGGATATAAATTTAACACAAAAGAATACGGTGCTGAAAAATTAACGAACAATGCTGGTGTATTCGTTGAAGGCAGTGACCATCCTGAAAATCACATCAATGATTTTTATGGCATTTTAACACAAATTTTGCAACTGAAATATTTCTCACGACCTGCGGAGGAGGTGTTTATATTTAAATGCGATTGGTTTAGCACTGTTCCGGGTTCTGGGATTGATGTACATAAGGATTTTAATCTGATTGAAATAAAGCATACATCGCACTACTACAAGTATGATCCTTTTGTACTAGCCAAACAAGCATTACAAGTCTGCTATGCTCCTTACCCGTCTCTAAAAAGAGATAAAGCAGATTGGTCGGCAGTTTTTAAAACAAAAGGCCAGATTTACGTTCGACAGGAAGAATATTCCAGATGAAGGAGCCTATTAGGAAAAACTCAAACAGAACAATGAAATAATAATTAAAGACGATCATGTAGATTTTGGACCTCTGGTCGATAAGACAAATGCTTTGGTAGATGCGTTTGAAAGTGCGTAGGAAGATATTATAGAATCTCAGGCCGAATCTGAATCTGAAGAAGATGATGACTGATGTAGATGATAAGTACTATCTTTCGAGTTGTAATGTATGTATGGAGTACACCCCAGCTTATTTTGCAATTCATGTAACTCTGTTAAATTTTTGAATGTTATGATCGTTTTTTACATCTTTTATGTCATATGCAGTTTTTCCAATTTATCTTAATTCTGCAATGTAAAATGTTACTTCTTGGAATATGAGACCCAATCAAATACAGGTATAATAAATTTCTCATTTATTTCATTTTTACACCTTTTATGTCACTTATTTAGCAGCTTATATCGTTTGTGTAAGTTAGCTTACATATTTTGAAATGATTTATATGTGACAGGTATGTCATCTAGAGGAAATTCTTCAAACGAGGGTTCTGGATCGCAACCACTGTGCGTCCAGTCGTGTCCTTGGTTCCTACGAGTGCTAGGTAAAAAATTAAACTTTACTTAGCATGTTAATTATTTTATACTGTACACTCATGTTTATCACATTTAACGTAGGGTTTTCGACCTTCAGCCTTCGAGGGTTATTTTGGACGCTTCGAAAGTAGCATATAGGGCTAGGATAACGGGATGTTGGCCTAAGCGGGATTTGATCCCACCTCACATACAGGAGGTCATTTGGTAGGATGTCCTAGTAAGTATTTTCTAATATATTTTTGGCATTTAATTCCTTTTAATTGCTGAGATACTGTACATATTTTACGGTAATGTTTGTTGAACGTGAAATACAGGTCGAGGTGGATATACAAACACATGATTTAGCTCTGGCTCGGACATACTGGATGCAAAAAATGAGGAAAAATTATAAAGATGCTATATCAGCAATGAAGAAAAGCATGAAAAAACCTCCATGGATGGGAGATACCGCTTGGAGTGGATTTATGAGATATTGGGAGAGTGAGGCAGCGAAGGTTAGTGTAATAGTTTTTTTTTTAAATATAAAATATTTAGTCAATAATTATCAAATTTTAAATGTAAAGGCGGAGGCAGAAAGAAACAGTGCAAATAGAAATAAAAATCCAATCACTCATCAAGGAGGATCCAAGTCATTTCAGTAGTATCGGCAGGAGTTGGTAAATTATTTTTAAAATGTGACTTATACAAAAATTAATATTCTATATATTTTTGAACTTGTAATAATGATGTGTAATAATCAAATTCAGTAGGCTCAAGGGGAGGGTCCAGTCTCGTATATGGACGTGTTTGCCCGTACACATGCCATCGAGCATTCGACTCAGACGGGAACAACACATACACATGGCATGACGAGAAATCTATGAAGAGTCACGTAAGATTTCATTTTATGTAGAAGTTTATGCAGTAGTTGTTAAATTACTATAAAATACGACATCATTTTGTTAAATTTATATACATTCTTATTTGGTCTTGCAGGATAAGTTTATGGAGCGCCGTCAGATGCGTCTAGCTGAGACTGGACGTGAGTAGTTTACTACTGACAAGGAGGATATATCTTTCAGTCAGTGATGGATCCAACGACGCGGAATAGACGTTATGGATTCGAAAATTAAGCGGTAAAGCATTTTTTACTTTAATTTAATTTTTAGTTTAGAAATAATATAACTTTTACGAATTATGATTAAAATATTTTTAAATAATTGTTACAATCCACCAGTCAGTAGGCACAGGGCAGACATACTAGAGCTGCTATAAACGCCGCATAGATTGAGGAGTTGAGAGCTTGGGTGGCACAGCTTGAGGTCCAGAATCGCCGCCAAGCTATTGAGATGATCAGCTTCTTGATCGACGCCTAGCGGAGTTTGCATAGGAGTATGGGCTGCTTCTGCAGATGATGATGATCAGGATCAGTGATGGATAGGAATGTTTTCTAGTTGGGCATGTACATATATGACTAGGTTGCTACGAGTATGGGATCAGTGTACGACTTTGGTATGAATTTTCCATGTATATTGACGGTAGACTTGATGTTGTGGGTTGATATACTAGACTTGATGTATTGTGTGATGTTGCAATGGTAGACTTGATATGTTTTATATGGTTTTTTTTTATTTTCATGATTTTTTGGTTGAAATGTTGTGATTTGTGTATGAAATGTTGTGATTTGTGTATGAAATATTGTGGTGTGGTTATAGACCAATGGTCTGAATGGGTGAATTGAGATCAATGTGTGTTGGAAGGCTAAATAGCAGCTGTAATATAAAAAAAATACCCAGATTTTACGACGGCTTGGGATGGCCCACGGGTCCAAATACAGGTAACGGTTTCCGACGGCTTGGAACAGTTTATTGGTCAAAGTATGCAACGGTTTCCGATGGCTAGCGACGACCGTCGGAAACCATCGGAAACCGTTACCATCCGCAACAAATCGTAGGAAACTGCAACGACGGTTGTTGCCACCAGTCGTCGGAAACTCTATTTATCGACGTCTCAAATTGCGATGGCATTTTCCAACGGCTTGCATTATTTTCCGACGGTCGCCGACGGCTGGCAGCCGTCGGAAATTCGTACTATTCTTGTAGTGTTATAAGCGTTGCGAACGAAATTATACCAATGCTTATAAGCGTTGCGAACGAAATTATACCAATGCTTATAAGCGTTGCGAACGAAATTATACCAACGCTTATAAGTGTTAGGAGAGAAAATCTACCAACGCTTATATGCATTGGTAATAAATTGCCATGCCCCCATAGCAACACTAATAAGCGTTGCCGAAATTGTTTACGACATTATACTCGTTGGCAATCATCTATTTTGGTGTAGTGTGCACCTTGTTGTGGACTAAGTTTTTCAACCTCACCCACCTTCTTCTTCGTCTTCTTCCATCTTCCCTCATCCATGTCAGAGGGTTTCTTGTCATCTCCATCAATCAGGCCATTGAGGCATGGAACATCCACCATCATAGGCTTTTGAATCCTCTAATATCTACCATAAAAAGTAGTCATCCACGGAAGCAACATCATATCCGACATCTACAATCTTCAATCCAAAATCACTTCAAGTTATGCGATGAAATGAACTCTGATACCAACTGTTTGGGTTTTTTGCACAGCGGAAGTTTGATAAAACACCTGAAAAACATGATCTTTTTCACCCAATCACTTGAAGATGAATTCGATTGAAAATAACAACATAATAGATCGAAAATAATAGTAATACACAAATATTCCATCCAACCACCCTCTTTATTGATTCACCAGAAACAAATTTTGTTTACACTCAATGGATCAAAACCAAAAATAACAAAATACAATTGAATAAATAACCTTGTTGAGAAAGGGAAAGAATATCTAGATGACTACAAATATTGTTGGAGAAGAAGAGCGATGAAGAACGACGACAAACCTATGACTCACATAGTTCCTTGATTGGTTGATCTAACCAAGAAGGCTGCATATATATGAGAATAGAAGACCTAGGAAAATATTCAAATTGCCCCTTCAAAATATCTCCAAAATATAATCCTTAATTTCTATCCTTCTATGATAAAATCAATCAATCAATCAAATCATCAATTAATCAATCAATTAATCAATCAATCAATCAAATAAATTAATTGATTATATCCTCTTCATAAAATATTTGAATCAAAAATTCAATAGTAACAGCAGATTGAAGAAATTTAGGGAAAAGTTTGTTTGGATTCAAGAGTTGAAAATTTGGAAAAAAAAGAGAAGATGTATTATAGCAGCATTTAGAAACAGTTTTGTATGCTTTTGTAGTAGAATTATTTTAGTAAATATGAAATTATTTACTAGCGAAGTTGACGACTTTATATGCTTCTTCTGAGGATATGGCAATAGTGACTCCTTTACCAGCAGCTAGCCCATCTACTTTTACAACTACGGGTGCTCCTTGTTCTTTTATGTGTATTGCTTTTCCTTAGATGCATTTGTTAAAGTCTCATACTTTACAGTTGGAATATTATATTTGTCGCATAATTTCTTGATGAAATCTTTTGATCCTTCCAAAGTTGCTGCTTTAGACGATTATCCAAAAGAAAGAATGTAAGCTTTATGGAGACCATTTGACAAGCCAACAATAAGAGGAGCTTAAAGACTAATCACTACTAGCCAGACATTCCATTTTTGGCAAAACTCAATTACAACGGACTTGAAGCATTTAAAGGAGTTGTAATAACCCGGAAATCTGAGCTAATTTAAATTTTATTTTGGCAATTTTAATGAATTTTGAATATTTAAAATGATATATTTTAAATAATAATGACGAGAAATTTATTTTGAAGAGAATTAAAACGTATATATTTATTTGAATTGGCGATAGAATACAAATATTTTATTTTAATTATAAAAGGAATTGAAAATGGCGCGGTAGTTCGAAAATTCGATTTCAAAGTTCAAATTAATGTACAGGATTCAAAATAAAGCGGATTTTAGTGAAACCAAAAATATTAGATTCTTTATGAGAATATCTTTCCATCAAATCCGAAATATTGAAATTTCATAGTGAGAATAAAAAGTTATGCCTAGTTGAAAATGCAGAATAGTCGTTGTGGAATTCCGGTCCTTAAAAATGGAAATTTTGCAAACGACCTCGGTTTTCGACGAAACCACTAATATTGGATCTGGGATGTCAAATTATTGCTAGGTTTCATGTGAAGACCCGTAACTTCCCCGGTAAGGAAAGAGCGGATACTTTGAGGACACGGCAAATCAGAACGCTAACAAAAGAACATTTCATTGTTTATTACAACAATTCCATCAGAATACAAGAATATACAGAGTATTAACAAATAATATACATTATAAAATATCAGAGATTACAATACATAACATAGCAGCGAAAAATAATACAATACACAACTAGAAGTAATACACGGTTACAGAGCTTTCTGAGTATCGTTCCAGCTGTAAATCAGGATCCTGTGGATATAAATCTGCAAAACCAAAACTACTAGCTGCCGGTGTCAAAATAAGGGCACCCAGAGTTTAGGTTAAAACAATAAATTCCAGGTCAGTCATGTGACTGATGTGAGAACTAAAACAGTTATTTATCTTTACTTAAATCAGATACATCAAGGGAGCACGCCGTATAACACGGAACGTGTTTCTTCCCAAGAATACCGGTGCATATAACAAAACAGCGCAATGCTTTTTTGGAAAAATGAAACTATTATAAGACCTAGGTTCCTCATATAATGCAACACAAGCCAGAGGATAGGGTTTTCCCTTATAATAGCCAAACATGCTTGGTATGTTAAAACAAATCATTTGTTACTATTATAAGTGTACAGTGTCAAAACAATTTCAATCATAAATATCAATCATAGATGGCATGGGTACCATATATCATGTCGCCATACTAGGCTATACAATCAAAACCGTAAAGTCATGTATTTGGAATTGGATTTCCATCTGTGAACCGAGGCAAAAGATAGTCCTCTACGATTCGAAACGCTCTAGCCCGTGTCTCAGGCAAGTACCCAGTCAAGCCTTTAGATCGTCAGGGTCGGTCCACCGATGTGGATTAAAATGCCTGAACACTGTGTTTCGCCACCCTATGGGTGTCAATGAGTCTAATGACTCCATCGGCTCCACACAGTCACTGATATATCTGAGGCGCCTCGCAACAGCAACAACCACATAAGTCAAACTCGTCAGGGCGTGTAAAACCACTGATGCCACATCTAGCTAGAAGGAAACACATGCCCTCCCTAATGTCCTCTCCCGTTTCTGGTTCACAACAGGGGTGTGAGGCTCGCGGATCAGTGTTATACAAAGCTATGACACACAGGCGGTGCTTTGATCATCAACCACAAGACTTTGCTTTTCAACAGAAGCCTTGATCAATTGCCACTTAGGCATGCCACACAGGCAGTTCACTCCATGCGATTGACACGGGCAACTAGTAGTTTTGGTCAGTAATCACCCACAAGAATGTAAGCCTTGATCAGTAATCACCCAAACGATGTGAAAACCTCCGGTCTTCGACCGCCGTCTTCATCCTCGACACCACGTCGAATCAGTTATTCAGAATGTGATAAACCCAGTCTTTCTAAATAACTCACGTATATAATAAACAAGTGTTACACAAACACAACATAAGCCTCATTCCAATTCAGAATATTATTTTATTCAAATATTCTTACAGTTTGGGAAAGGTTCCCATTAATTTTATCAAAGATAAATTCTTTAAATTTATTCTTTAATCTTCTTTGAATATCAATTCAAACTAGTCAGGATTAGCGAACTACACCGAAGTAATTATTTATTTTAATTTCCCAATCCCAACCTATTCATCCCATGAAGTAAAAATGGTAATACTTCATATATAACACCATGGTGTTATGGTAAATTTAATTACCATTTCACGTTCAAATCTAGTTAAAGATTTGACTATCGCCTGGAGCAAAACTAGTGATACTCCATTCCCGATTATTTCAATCTAATTAAAGATTCATTAAAACTCCACTTGGTTTTAATCTTCCCAATAATCACTATCAATGATTATTTAACTTGGGAAAACACATCCTGTCTTTAACTGGGTTAAAGAACCAATGTCATTTAAAACACGATTCACTATAAACCCAAAATCACATTACGTTAATTATCGGGTTAAAGAACGAGTGTTATTTAAAACACCGTTCACGATAAACCCAAAAATCAATTCAAATTCAAATCCAATTAAATACCATTTAATTGGTACACTTCATTAAATCTAAATAAAAAGATTTAATCTTTTCTCAACTAGGTTTAAGAACAGTGTTAATGAAGACACCATTCACGACAAACCCAAATCACATCTGATATTAAATACAAGGCTCTAAATAGAAAATATATCGGCTTATATTCAATATCAAATTCTACGACCAACAAATATCATATTGGAAATAACGATATAAATATATCTTTCAAATTCCCATAACAATATCTGTATCATCACGAAATCCAACATCGAAATATTCCAAAGACAATTTCGATTCAAATCCATTCCAATTCAATTATTGGAATTTCTGCTTATTTTCAAAACCATTTCAAATCCACTTTATTTATTTCAAAAATAAATGGTTTTTAATTCTAGTTCAAAACTAGTTCATTTCGATAAAAATCTATTTTTATCTTTTCAAATATGGAATTTTTCCTCCCAATTCTTCACAAATCATTTCTTATGATTTTACAAAAATTATTGATATTTTTAATAATTTTATCAAGGCCCGTACAGTCGATTTCCATCAACGGCCATCGAACTGCACTTACAATGACCTTTTCCAAATTTGATTTGGACATAATTCCAAATCCAACCATTAGATTTCAAATCTCCAATATTCATTAGAAAGCACTTTTCGATACTAACCCAACGGTTTCGGTTTTAGGAGAATCCGACGGTCGGATCTCCCGTAATATCCATTCGAAGTCAATGGTCGAAATTCGCGAACTGCCACGACGCGCGCGTTCTATTCAGGCCATTATATATATATATAATATATGTATTATATATATCTCGTCGATTTCCGTTCAAAACGTATTTTGTAAATCGTTTTCGAAACGATTTCAACTTCATATTCAATTTCTAATCAAAATTGAATATTCCACATCATCGATATACAAATGATAATATTTTCAAAACATTATATTTTGAAATCACTTTCGTTTCTATATTCATTATAAAAATGAGTAAAATCAATATAAATATCGTTCACGTCAAAATGGCGTCCATCTAATCAACACGGCTTTTATTCAACACATGAATATTTTTCAATTCAACACATGAATTTATTTTCTATTCAACACATGAATTTATTTACAATTCAACACATGGATTCATTTTTTATTCAACACATGAATTTATTTTCAATTCAACACACGAATTTATTTTCTATTCAACACATGAATTTATTTTCTATTCAACGCATGAATTTACTTTCTATTCGTCACATGAATTTATTTTCTATTCAACACATGAATTTATTTTCTATATTGGAATGAGGCCCAATCAATTACCATATAATGTTAAGTATATTGAATTTCTACAACACATGTATATAATAGCAACGATAAATAATCAACCATCATCCAGAGTGCACCACACAACTGCATAAGCATTAAATATAAATAATTAATGCTTACACAGTTTGTCAACCCATCGATTGATATACAACTAAACAATCGGGATTAGTGTACATCAAATATCATCCCAATACGCGTGTGGGGTTTCAAATCAACAAACACGGATTTTATTTGTGCAGTTAGGCGATGTGTAAAATTTATCGTCCCAATTAATATCAGTCAAATCAGTGTATATTAACAAATCGTACGACGTCCGATTTGTTTATTACTATTTATTTTATATACACGTTAAAAATCATATTTTTAACTATAAAATATTTTCCACTATAAAATATTTTGTTCCATTCCACATCTCACAATCAAATTTCACAACATAGCAACCAAACAAACAAATCATCCATGGTCTGTAGACGATGGGTGTCGGGTGCTGCTAAGCACCGTCTGCATCCTAGTATATAATTCAACTAGAAATTAATTTAAAAGTGAGGAGTTCTCACCAAGAGCTAAATCAAACGCCACGACTCTTCATATGTAGGAAATCTTTGCCACTCGCCTTTTGTTACTTTCGTCGTCAGTGTTCACTACATATGTAAAAATCACATTTTTTTATTGTTGCTATGTATATAAAAATCACATTTTTATACAGCTACATAGATAAAAATCACATTTTTATACCGCTACTATGTAGATGAAAATTCTATTTTTATAACGGTGTTCATATAATAAAGATTATATTTTTAGCACGCTAACTTCATAATAAAAATTATATTTTTATATCGCTCTTCTTCTAATAAAGATTATATTTTTATTATTCCTACTATATAAAAATCACATTTTTATTATTCCCACTATATAATTATCACATTTTTATTATTCCCACTATATAAAAATCACATTTTTAATAACGCTACATATGCATAAAAATCGAATTTTTATCTTCACTTCATATATATAAAAATCGAATTTTTATCTTCCCTTCATGTATATAAAAATCGAATTTTTATCTTCACTTATCTATATTTTTCTTCTAACATTTCATATAAAGATTCAAACTTTTCTAAACTAACAATTGCAACTTTCTTTATAAAAGATCATCACTTTGCTATATTACAAATCCAACCTTTTTAGCATTAAAAATCAAACTTTTATCATTTTAAAGATCAAATCCTTCATTTAAAAATAATATAAAAACCCTATTTTTCCTAATAAACTAATCACTTACTTTTCAAATATATAAAAAAAATAAACAACAAAGGAAAATAAAAAGCAAAAATTAAAAATAAATAAAAATAAAAGAGGGCTTACAGTAAACGGGGAGGATCGGAAAAAGGGGGAGCGCGGCTGTCGAGGTAGGGACCAGTGGTGGTGCGACGGAGTCTGGTGGGCTACGGCTTCAAGTGGGTTGCGGCGGTTTTAGGGTTCGAATGGGAGGCTGTGGAGAGAGGAGGAGAAGGAGAGAAGGAGATAGGAGAGGGAGGGTTCGCCGGAGCTCGCGGAGGACGGCGGCGAGTCCCGGCGGTGGGGGATCGACGGGCTTCAGCGCTCTTTTTTTCCGATCGAGGAATGTTTTGGGGGAGAAAGAAAACGGGGGGTGAGCGGGGGAAGGGGTTAAAGTAAATTATTATATTATATTTCCTTTTTAATTCACAAAAAGTTGAATTTTATTTCCAACTTCGAAACGAGACCCACCGCCTGTCGTCCATAGCTAATTACCCCATTCCGAACACAATGGGATATGTATCGTAAGATTCGATCGTTTTGATCAGTTTTCGTCAAAATCAAAATATAACTCTATATATTGAATTTGAACGTGCATTCCAATTTACCGAGGTCACATACTAACTCTAAAAATTCCCGAAAAATATTTTTTAGCTTCGTATTGACGATACGGTCATAACAAAACTAATTTTGTCAAATTCTGATATCGTTTGTAAAATGGCCATTTCCAGTAGATTAAAATCAACTAAAACTGGTCAAACTCGTTTTCCTTCGCCACACTCACATATTGATTCGAAAAATTACGAATTTTGAAACCTAGCAATAACTTGACATCACGGATCCAACAAAAGTGGTTTCATCGAAAATCGAGGTCGTTTGAAAACTTTCATTTTTAAAGGGCTAGAATTCCAGAGCGACTATTCTGAATTTTCAACTGGGCATATCTTTTGATTCCCGCTATGAAATTTCAATTTCTCGGATTCGTTGGAAATATATCTTCAATTAGATTCTATTATTTTTGGTTTCACTAAAATCCGGTTTATTTTGAATCCTATACATTCATTTGAACTTTGAAATCGAATTTTCGAACTACCACGCCGTTTTCAATTCCTTGTATATATAAAAATAAGTATTTATATTCTAACGATGATTCGAATAAATATATACGTTCGAATTCTATTCAAAATAAATTTCTCATCGTTATTATTTAAAATAATTCATTTTAAATAATCAAAATTCGCTAAAATTGCCAAAATAAATTTTTTAAATTGTCTCAGATTTCCGAGTTATTACATTTCAAAATTCGTAATTTTTGAAAGCAATATGTGAGCATGGCGAAAAAAATGTGTTTTGACAGTTTCTGTCAATTTCGATCGACTGGAAAATGGCCATTTTTCAAACTGTCTCAGAATTTGATGAAATTAGTTTTGTTAGGACTGTTATCGTCAATACGAAGCTAGAAAATATTTTTTGGGAAATTTTTAGAATTCGTATGAGGCCCCAGTGAATTGAACTTTACGTACAAATTAAATATATGTAGATTTATATTTTAATTTCAGCGAAAAATGAGTGAAACAGTCGAATTGACTTGCGAAATATATCCCATTGTGTTCAGAATGTGGGTATTTGGCTAGGGGTGACAATCGTTGGGTCTCATTAGGAGTCCGAACAAAAAGTCAACCCTCTTAGAAAATAAATTAAAATAATATATATATATATATATATATTAAAAACTTAGAAAACCTAATTCATTTCCAATCTTCCCCAAATCGACCAAAAAAAACCCTGCCTGCTTGCCCCGTCGCCCTCCCTCCATAGCCACGCCGCCGCGTTAGAGATCGCCACCCCCCTTCAGACAACACCGTCCTCACCTCCTCCCCCCCTGCTCCAATCCGCCATCACTCTTCCCCCCCTCTGCTCAAAAATCCGCACCCCAAAACCCTAACAACCCCTAGCCTCCACCGCACCCTCCTTCACTCGAAGACCGCTGGCGTCGCCCCTGATGACTATCCTCCGACCGCCGCAGGGCACGCCATCGCTTCCGCACATCGACAGCCACCCCTCCGGCCACCTGAACGAGAACCACCGCCCTCCTCGGCGTTTAAACCGACCACCGCAGAAGAAAAAAAACACCCCAATTTCACTATAAGTTTTCTTACTTTGTTTTTATATATATATATTTATTTATGCTATTAGGTCATTAAAAATCTGATTTTTTTTAAATATAGAAAGTTAGCATTTTTAATTGAATAAAAAGATATGATTTTTAAATCTGAAAGGATTATATTTTTCCACTTGATAAAGAATGGGTTTTTATTTACAAAAAGATTATATTTTTGTTTAAGAAAAGATTATATATTTGTTTATAAAATCATAAGATTTTTATTCATGAAGAGAGGAGATTTTTAAGTATGAAAAGATTGGATTTTGAATGGTGGAAAGCTACGATTTATAAGAATATCAAAATAAAGTTTTATTTAGGGAAAGAATAGATTTTTAGCATAGGAAAGAATAGATTTTTAACACGTGAAAGTTTAGATTTTTATAACATAAATGATTAGAATTTTTATGTATGAAAATAAAAAATAAGATTTTTATAATATAAATATCGTTTTAAAAATATAATTTTTATATTGTATAGATTATAAAAATATGATTTTTATAAAGAAGAGATTATAAGAATATGATTTTTATAAAATAGAGAATATAACAATACGTTTTTTATATTTTGTAGCGAAATAAAAATTCGATTTTTATACGAGTAGCAGATTGAAAATAGAATTTTTATATACTAAGAGAATATAAAAATGTGATTTTTATATATGTAGTGAAGTAAAAAAATAAATTCAATCTTTATATAAGAAGTAGGAATATAAAAATATAATTTTTATATAGAAAGAAGCGTCGTAAAAATATATGAAGTAGAAATAAAAATGTGATTCTTATTTATTGGAATGAAGCGATAAAAATGTGATTTTTATATATGAACAACGTGAAACGGTCGCATTGGAATTTTGGGCATATCCGCACCGTTCAGAAATAAGGAATGGAGGAGTGGAACCCAACGGTGAGAACTCCTCACTAAAAATTTCTGTTCAGTTATTTATTTTATAACTGCATATATAAATTGCTCCCCGTCGTTCACAGACCATGGACGACTTGTGTGATTGTTTATGTTTTGAAATTTGACTGTCGATTGTGACGTGAAATAAAATATATATTCATGTGTTGAAATAAAATATATATTCATGTGTTGAAATAAAATATATATTCATGTGTTGAAATAAAATATATGTTCATGTGTTAAAATAAAGTAAATATTCATTTACAAATCGAACGATTTGTTTATGTACACCGATTTGACTGATATTAATTGGGACGATAAATTTTACACATCGCCCAACTGCACAAATAAAATCTGTGTTTGATTGTTTGAAACCCCACACGGGTGTTGGGATGAAATTGGACATACACTAATCCCCATAATTAGTTGTATGTCGATTGATTGATTGACAGACTGTTATAAGCATTGAATATTTATATTTGATGCTTATACAGTGTAGAATGCACTCTGGATGATGGTTGATTATTTATCGTTGCTATTATATACATGTATTGTATGGAATCCATATAAATAATATTATATGGTAATTGAGTGGGTCTCATTCCAATTTAGAATATATCTTCATGTGTTGAATAAAAAAAATTCATATGTTGAATAAAATATATATTCATGTGTTAAATCAAGGAAAATTCATGTGTTGAATAAAATATATATTCGTGTGTTGAATAAAAGAAAATTCATGTGTTGAATAAAATATATATATTCATGTGTTGAATAAAGGAAAATTCATGTGTTGAATAAAAGAAAATTCATGTGTTGAATAAAATACATATTCGTGTGTTGAATAAAATATATATTCATGTGTTGAATAAAAGAAAATTCATTTGTTGAATAAAATATATATTCATGTGTTGAATAAAAGAAAATTCATGTGTTGAAGAAAATATTCATTTGTTGAATAGAATAACGAAGTTATTAAAATATATAAAGCCATGTTGGTTGGATATGCGCCATTTTGACGCAAACGATATTTATATCGATTATATTTGTTTTTTCTAATGAATATAGAAAAGGAAGTGATTTCAAAATATAACATTTTGAAAATATTATCAGTTATATATTAATGATATGGAATATTCAATTTTGATTTGAAATTGAATATGAAGTTGAATTCGTTTTTAAAAACGAATTTAAAACGATTTATAAAATACGTTTTAAAAGAAAATCGACGAAATATATATAATATATATATAATGGCCGGAATAGAATGTGTCGCGCTGCGGCAGTTCGGGAATTTCGACCATTGACTTCGAATTGACGTTGAGGGAGATCCGACCGTTGGATTCTCCTAAAATCAGAACCTTGGGTTCGTATCGAAAAGGGCTTTCTAACGAATATTAGAAATTAGAAGTCTAACGGTTGGATTTTGAATTATGTCCAAATCAAATTTGGAAAAGGTCGCTATAAGTGCAGTTCGATGGCCGTTGATGGAAATCGACTGTACAAGCCTTGATAAAATTATTAAAAATAGTAATAATTTGTGTAAAATCATAAGAAATGATTTGGAAATAACTGGGATGAAAAATTCCATATTTGAAAAGATAAAAATAGATTTTTATCGAAATGGACTAGTTTTGACTAGAATTATAATCCATTTATTTTTGAAATAAATAAATTGGATTTGAAAAGGTTTTAAAAGTAACCAGAATTTCCAATAATTGAATTGGAATGGATTTGAATCGAAATTGTCTTTGGAATATTTTGATGTTGGATTTCGTGATTATACAGATATTGTGATGGAAATTTGAAGGATATATTTATATCGTTATTTCCAATACGATATTTGTTGGTCGTAGAATTTGACTTGAATATAAGAAGATATATTTTCTATTCAGAGCCTTGTATTTAATATCAAATGGGATTTAGGTTTGTTGTGAATGGTGTCTTCATTAACAATGTTCTTAAACCCAGTTGAGAAAAAGATTAAATCTTTTTATTTAGATTTAATGAAGTATACCAATTAAATAATATTTAATTGGAATTGAATTGGAATTGATTTTTGGGTTTATCGTGAATGGTGTTTTAAATGACATTAGTTCTTTAACCCAGTTAAAGACAGGATATGATTTCCCAAGTTAAACAATCATTAATATTGATTTTTGGGAAGATTAAAACCAAGTGGAGTATTAATGAATCTTTAATTAGATTGAAATGATTGAGAATGGAGTATTACCAGTTTTGCTCCAGGCGATAGTTAAATCTTTAATTAGATTTGAACGTGAAATGGTAATTGAGTTTACCGATAACACCGTGGTGTTAGATATGAAGTATTACCAGTTTTACTTCATGGGATGAATAGGTTGGGATTGGGAAATAAAATAAATGATTACTTCGGTGTGGTTCGCTAATCTTGACTAGTTTGAACTGATATTCAAAAGAAGATTAAAGAATAAATTTAAAGAAATTATCTTTGATAAAATTAATGGGAACCTTTCCCAAAGTCTAAGAATATTCTGAATTGGAATGAGGCATATGTTGTGTTTGTGTAACACTTGTTTATTATATACGCGAGTTATTTCAGAAAGACCTGGTTTATCCCATTTTGAATAACTGATTCGACGTGGTGTCGAGGATGAATACGGTGCTCGAAGACCGGAGGTCTTCACATCGTTTGGGTGATTACTGATGATCTTGATTGGGCTGTACACCCAAGAGGAGGGAATCAGTTGGTGATCGTTCAGACATACTTGGAGATCGATGGATATGCGAGGTACAAGGTGCCTCCGGTTTCGTTCAGACCCAGAACAAACTTGTAAATGGACTGTGTGTTTGACATTGGATTTTATTCTATGTGATCGATTTCTATTATATATATATATATCTGTTTGACGACGGAGAATTTATTCTCTTGCTTAACGCCCTTCTTTGAGACGTACGAGCTCAGGGTTTATATATTGATGGATATCAATCGCATGGAGTGAATTGCCTGTGTGGCATGCCTAAGTGGCAAATGATCAAGGCTTCTGTTGAAAAGCAAAGTCTTGTGGTTGATGATCAAAGCACAGCCTGTGTGGCACAACTTTGTGTAGCGTTGATTCGCGAGCCTCACACCCCGGTTGTGTACCAGAAACGAGAGAAGGACTTCAGGGAGGACATGCGTTTCCTTCTAGCTAGAAGTGGCGTCAGTGGTTTTACACGCCCTAACGAGTTTGACTTATGTGGTTGTTGGGTTGCGAGGCGCCTCGGATATCGGTGACTGTGTGGAGCTGATGGAGTCATAGGACTCATTTACGCCCCAAAGGGCGGGGAAACGCAGTGTTTAGGCATTTTAATCCAAATCGGTGGATCGGCCCTGACGATCCAAGGGCCCACCTGTGTCTGGGTCCTGAAGGGCGGGCTAGAGGCTCTCGAATCGGTGAGGACTATCTTTTGCCTCGGTTCACAGATGGAAATCCAACTTCCAATACGTGACTTTGCGGTTTTGATTGTATACCTATATATGGCGATATAGTGACATGGGGCACTTATGCCGTCTATGATTGATAATTATGATCGAAATTGTTTTGACACTGTACACTTATAGTAATAATAAAACATGAAATTTAGCGTATCAAGCATGCTTTGGCTAGTATAAGGTAAAACCTTATCCTCCGTCTTGTGTTGCATTGTGTGATGGGACCTGGGTCTTATAATAGCTTCATTGTTCTTTATTTAGCATTGCGTTGTTGTTTTATGCACTGGTATTCTTAGGAGGAAACCCGTTCCGCGTTATACGGCGTGGTCCCTTGATTTATCTAACTTTAAAATAAGGATTAATAACTATTTTAGTTCTCACACAGTCACATGACTGACCTGGAGTTTATTGTTTTAACCTAAACTCTGGGTGCCCTTATTTTGACACGGGCAGCTAGTAGTTTTGGTTTAGCAGATTTATATTCATAGGATCCTGATTTACACTGGATCGATATCCGAAAAGCTCTGTATCCGTATATCTCTTTCAGTTGTGTATTGTATTTTTTTCCGCTGCAGTAATGTATTTAAATCTCTGATATTTTCTAAGGTATATTATTTGTTATACTCTGTATATTCTTGTATTCTGATAAATTATTGTAATAAACAATGAAATGTTCTTCTGTTTGTGTTTTGATCTGTCGTGTTCTCAAAACAATCAGGGGTTTCGGACGGTCTTGGTTGGTTTAGGATCGATTCAGATCGAGCGAAATTCCTTTTCGTTACATTTGGTATCAGAGCTTTGGTTTACAAAGCTCAGAGAACAAGACACTTTAGAACCAAACGTAAGAATTCATCAGAGATTGGATTAGTAATATCCAATGAGAATGACTCGTTAGAGATTGGATCAGTAGCATCCTAGAACGAGTGTGAAGAGTGTTGTTTTTAAAAATAAAAGTGAAAACAAGTTTTGTTTTGAAAATTTAATTCAATTATTCGTATTTGAATATTTACTAGTATTGGTTTGGGTAATCAAGTATATAAAGATTTTCCATATACGTCTGATCCGCGTGTATTTGAGGTTTTAATATACTGAATAGATATAGAATCACACTCTAGTCGCTCGGACATGATTCTGATGATTGACGCGTCATCATCAGAATTTATTTTCATGTTTCGAAGGTGGGATTTCTATATATTTCTATAGACTGGTGTGAGAACCAAAACTAGATAGGGCTATTGTTCTGATTTGGCATCAAAAACATGATTTTCTATATGTATATCAAAATTATGAATTTGAAAAGCTAATCAACTAATTGATTGCTGATTGTGTTGTTTCATTATTGGTTGATTAATTAAAATTTGGACCATTTAGCCAAATTGTATCAAATAGTGAATTATACTGAAAATTAGTCGCATTTGCATGCATATACATGTACTTACATTGAACAGGTCATGGCAAGGAGGCTAGAGAAGAGGAATAAAATTGTTTGCTCGACAAATAGGTACATGTTTACTAATTTCTTGGGTTTTTGATGATTTTATGAGCCGATTGGCTAGCCGCTTGGCTTTTTCTTTTTCTTTTGAATTGGTGAGGGCCATGAGAGGCTATTAGAAATATCCTAAAGCTCACGGTGCAGGGGAGGTTATGGCGAAATTTTTCGAAAATTTAGGGTGTTAGCCAAATTTTTGAAAAATTTGAAAAGTTCTTAGAAATTGAAAAGTTGAAGAACTTAAGCCATAATAAAAAGAATGAAAGTTGAGTTGGTTTGTAAAACAACTTTCGACTTCGTTCCTTTTCGAGGACGAAAAGTTTTAAGTGGGGGAGATTGTAATAACTCGGAAATCCGAGGTAATTTAAAATTTTATTTTGGCAATTTTGATGAATTTTGAATATTTAAAATGATATATTTTAAATAATAATGACGAAAAATTTATTTTGAAGAGAATTAGAACGTATATATTTATTTGAATCGGCGCTAGAATATAAATATTTTATTTTAATTATAAAAGGAATTGAAAATGGCGCGGTAGTTCGAAAATTCGATTACAAAGTTCAAATGAATGTACAGGATTCAAAATAAAGCGGATTTTAGCGAAACAAAAATATTAGAATCTATTTGAGAATATCATTCCAACGAATCCGAAAAATTGAAATTTCATAGCGGGAATAAAAAGTTATGCCTAGTTGAAAATTCAGAATAGTCGCTGTGGAATTCTGGTCCTTAAAAATGGAAATTTTGCAAACGACCTCGGTTTTCGACGAAACCACTTATGTTGGATCCGGGATGTCAAATTATTGCTAGGTTTCAAAATTCGTAATTTTTGAAAGCAATATGTGAGTGTGGCGAAAGAAAACATGTTTTGACAGTTTATGTCAATTTCGATCGACTGGAAAATGACCATTTTTCAAATAGTCTCAATATTTGATGAAATTAGTTTTGTTAGGACCGTATTGTCAATACGAAGCTAGAAAATATTTTTTGGGAAATTTTTAGAATCCGTATGTGGCCCCAATAAATTGAATTGTACGTTCAAATTAAATATATACAGATTTATATTTTAATTTCAGTGAAAACTGAGTGAAACAATCGAATTGGCATGCGAAATATATCTCACTGTGTCGGAATGTGGGTATTTGGCTAGGGGCGGCAGTCGTTGCGTCTCATTTGGAGTCCAAACAAAAAGTTAACCCTCTTTGAAAATAAATTAAAATAATTATATATATACATATATATATTAAAAACTTAGAAAACCTAATTCATTTCTAATCATCCCCAAATTGATCAGTAAAAAACCCTGCCTGCTTGCCCCATCGCCCTCCCTCCATAGCCACGCCGCCGCGTTGGAGATCGCCACCCCCCTTCAGACGACGCCGTCCTCACCTCCTCCCCCCTGCTCCAATCCGCCATCGCTCTTCCCCCCCCCTCTGCTCGAAAATACGCACCCGAAAACCCTAGCAACCCCTAGCCTCCGCCGCACCCTCCTTCACTTGAAGACCATTGGCGCCGCCCCTGATGACCATCCTCTGACCGCTGCAGGGCACGCCACCGCTTCCCCACGTCGACAGCCACCCCTCCGGCCACCTGAACGATAACCACTGCCCTCCTCGGCGTTTAAACCGACCATCGCACAAAAAAAACATCCCAATTTCACTGTAAGTTTTCTTACTTTGTTTATATACATATTTTTATGCTATTAGGTCATTAAAAATCTGATTTTTTTTTAAAATATAGAAAGTTAGCATTTTTAATTGAATAAAAAGATATGATTTTTAAATCTGAAAGGATTATATTTCTCCACATGATAAATAATGGGTTTTTATTTACAAAAAGATTATATTTTTATTTAAGAAAAGATTATATTTTTGTTTATAAAATCATAAGATTTTTGTTCATGAAGAGAGGAGATTTTTAATTATGAAAAGATAGGATTTTGAATGGTGGAAAGCTATGATTTTTAAGTATATCAAAATAAAGTTTTATTTAGGGAAAGAATAGATTTTTAGCATAGGAAAGAATAGATTTTTAACATGTGAAAGTTTATATTTTTATAACATAAATGATTAGAATTTTTATGTATGAAAATAAAAAATAGGATTTTTATAATATAAACATCGTTTTAAAAATATAATTTTTATATAGTATAGATAATAAAAATATGATTTTTATAAAGAAGAGAATATAAGAATATGATTTTTATAAAATAGAGAATATAACAATACGTTTTTTATATATGTTGTAGCGAAATAAAAATTCGATTTTTATACGAGTAGCGGATTGAAAATAGAATTTTTATATACTAAGAGAATATAAAAATGTGTTTTTTATGTATGTAGCGAAGTAAAAAAAAAATCGATCTTTATATAGGAAGTAGGAATATAAAAATATAATTTTTATACAGAAAGAAGCGTCGTAAAAATATATGAAGTAGAAATAAAAATGTGATTTTTATTTATTGGAATGAAGCGATAAAAATGTGATTTTTATATATGAACAGCGGGAAAAGGTCACATTGGAATTTTGGGCATATCCGAACCGTTCAGAAATAAGGAATGGAGGAGTGAAACCCAACGGTGAGAACTCCTCACTAAAATTTTCTGTTCAGTTATTTATTTTATAACTACATATATAAATTGCTCCTCGTCGTCCACAGACCATGGACGACTTGTGTGATTGTTTGTGTTGTGAAATTTGACTGTCGATTGTGACGTGAAATAAAATATATTTTCATGTGTTGAAATAAAATATATAATCATGTGTTGAAATAAAAAATATATTCATGTGCTGAAATAAAATAAATATTCATTTACAAATCGAACGATTTGTTTATGTACACCGATTTGACTGATATTGATTGGGATGATAAATTTTACACATCGCCCAACTGCACAAATAAAATCTGTGTTTGATTGTTCGAAACCCCACATGGGTGTTGGAATGAAATTGGACATACACCAATCCCCATAATTAGTTGTATGTCGATTGTTTGATTGGCGGACTGTTATAAGCATTTAATATTTATATTTGATGCTTAGTGTAGAATGCATTCTGGATGATGGTTGATTATTTATCGTTGCTATTATATACATGTGTTGTATGGAATCCATACAAATAATATTATATGGTAATTGAGTGGGTCTCATTCCAATTTAGAATATGTCTTCATGTGTGTTTAATAAAAGAAAATTCATGTGCTGAATAAAATATATATTCATGTGTTGAATGAAGGAAAACTCATGTGTTGAATAAAATATATATTCATGTGTTGAATAAAAGAAAATTCATGTGTTGAATAAAATATATATTCATGTGTTGAATAAAGGAAAATTCATGTATTGAATAAAATATATATTCATGTGTGAATAAAAGAAAATTCATGTGTTGAATAAAATATATATTCATGTGTTGAATAAAAGAAAATTCATGTGTTGAATAAAATATATATTCATGTGTTGAATAAAAGAAAATTCACGTGTTGAAGAAAATATTCATTTGTTGAATAAAATAACGAAGTTATTGAAATATATAAAGTCATGTTGGTTAGATATGCGTCATTTTGATGCGAACGATATTTATATCGATTATATTCATTTTTTATAATGAATATAGAAAAGGAAGCGATTTCAAAATATAACATTTTGAAAATATTATCATTTACATATTAATGATATGGAATATTCAATTTTAATTTGAAATTGAATATGAAGTTGAATTCGTTTTTAAAAACGAATTTAAAATGATTTATAAAATACGTTTTAAAAGGAAATCGACGAAATATATATAATATATATAATGGCCTGAATAGAACGCGCCACGCTGCGGCAGTTCGCGAATTTCGATCGTTGACTTCGAATTAACGTTGCGGGAGATCCGACCGTCGGATTCTCCTAAAACCAGAATCGTTGGGTTCGTATCGAAAAGAGATTTCTAACGAATATTAGAAACTAGAAATCTAATGGTTGGATTTTGAATTTTGTCCATATCAAATTTGGAAAAGGTCGCTATAAGTGCAGTTCGATGGCCGTTGATGGAAATCGACTGTACGTGCCTTGATAAAATTATTAAAAATAGTAATAATTTGTGTAAAATCATAAGAAATGATTTGGAAAGAATTGTGATGAAAAATTCCATATTTGAAAAGATAAAAATAGATTTTTATCAAAATGGACTAGTTTTGAACTAGAATTATAATCCATTTATTTTTGAAATAAATAAATTGGATTTGAAAAGGTTTTAAAAGTAACTAGAATTTGCAATAATTGAGTTGGAATGGATTTGAATCGAAATTGTCTTTGGAATATTTCGATGTTGGATTTCATGACTATACGGATATTGTGATGGAAATTTGAAAGATATATTTATATCGTTATTTCCAATACGATATTTTTTGGTCGTAGAATTTGATATTGAATATAAGCCGATGTATTTTCTATTCAGAGCCTTGTATTTAATATCAAATGGGATTTGGGTTTGTTGTGAATGGTGTCTTCATTAACACTGTTCTTAAACCCAGTTGAGAAAAAGATTAAATCTTTTTATTTAGATTTAATGAAGTATACCAATTAAATAATATTTAATTGAAATTGAATGGGAATTGATTTTTGGGTTTATCGTGAACGGTGTTTTAAATAACATTGGCTCTTTAACCCAGTTAATGACAGGATATGATTTCCCAAGTTAAACAATCATTAATATTTATTTTTGGAAAGATTAAAACCATGTGGAGTTTTAATGAGTCTTTAATTAGATTGAAATGATCGAGAATGGAGTATTACCAGTTTTGCTCCAGGCGATAGTTAAATCTTTAATTAGATTTGAACGTGACATGGTAATTGAATTTACCGATAACACTGTGGTGTTAGATATGAAGTATAACCAGTTTTACTTCATAAGATGAATAGGTTGGGATTGGGAAATAAAATAAATGATTACTTCGGTGTGGTTCGCTAATCCCGACTAGTTTGAATTGATATTCAAAAGAAGATTAAAGAATAAATTTAAAGAATTTATCTTTGATAAAATTAGTGGGAACCTTTCCCAAAGTATAAGAATATTTGAATAAAAGAATATTCTGAATTGGAATGAGGCGTATGTTGTGTTTGTGTAACACTTATTTATTATATACGTGAGTTATTCAGAAAGACCGGGTTTATCCCATTCTGAATAACTGATTCGACGTGGTGTCGAGGATAAAGACGGTGGTCGAAGACCGGAGGTATTCACATCATTTGGTTGATTACTGATGATCTTGCTTGGGCTGTACACCCTAGAGGAGGGAATCAGTTGGTGATCGTCCAGACGTACTTGGAGATCGATGGATATGCGAGGTACAAGGTGCCTCCGGTTTCGTTCAGACCCAGAACGAACTTGTAAATGGACTGTGTGTCTTACATTGGATTTTATTCTGTGTGATCGATTTCTATTATATATATATATCTGTTTGGCGGCGGAGAATTTATTTTCTTGCTTAATGCCCTTCTCTGAGACGTACGAGCTCAGGGGTTATATATTGATGGATATCAATCGCATGGAGTGAATTGCCTGTGTGGCATGCCTAAGTGGCAAGATCAAGGCTTCTGTTGAAAAGCAAAGTCTTGTGGTTGATGATCAAAGCACAGCCTATGTGGCAAAGCTTTGTGTAGCGTTGATTCGTGAGCCTCACACCCCGGTTATGAACCAGAAACGGGAGAGGGACTTCAGGGAGGACACCTTCTAGCTAGAAGTGGCATCAGTGGTCTAACACGCCCTGACGAGTTTGACTTATGTGGTTGTTGGGTTGCGAGGCGCCTCGGATATCGGTGACTGTGTGGAGCCGATGGAGTCATAGGACTCATTTACGTCCCAAAGGGCGGGGAAACGCAGTGTTCAGGCATTTTAATCCACATCGGTGGACCGACCCTGACGATCCAAGGGCCTACCTGAGTCTGGGTCCTGATGGGCGGGCTAGAGGCTCTCGAATCGGTGAGGACTATCTTTTGCCTCGGTTCACAGATGGAAATTCAACTTCCAATACATGACTTTGCAGTTTTTATTGTATACCTATATATGGCGACATAGTGGTATGGGGCACTTATACCGTCTATGATTGATACTTATGATTGAAATTGTTTTGACACTATACACTTATAGTAATAATAAAAACATGAAATTTAGCGTATCAAGCATGCTTTGGCTATTATAAGGTAAAACCATATCCTCCGGCTTGTGTTACATTGTGTGATGGGACCTGGGTCTTATAATAGCTTCATTATTCTTTATTTAGCATTGCACTGTTATTTTATGCACTGGTATTCTTAGGAGGAAACCCATTCCGTGTTATACGGTGTGGTCCCTTGATTTACCTAACTTTAAAATAAGGATTAATAATTGTTTTAGTTCTCACACCAGTCACATGACTGACCTGGAGTTTATTGTTTTAACCTAAACTCTAGGTGCCTTTATTTTAACACGGGCATCTAGTAGTTTTGGTTTTGCATATTTATATTCACAGGATCCTGATTTATAGCTGGATCGATATCCGGAAAGCTCTGTATCCATATATCTCTTTCAGTTGTGTATTGTATTATTTTCCGCTGCAGTAATGTATTTAAATCTCTGATATTTTCTGATGTATATTATTTGTTATACTCTGTATATTCTTGTATTCTGATGAATTTTTGTAATAAACAATGAAATGTTCTTTTGTTTGTGTTCTGATCTATCGTTTTCTCAAAACAATCAGGGGTTTCGAATGGTCTTGATCGGTTTAGCGATCGATTCAGATCGAGCGAAATTCCTTTTCGTTACAGGAGTCATAAAGAAGTAGGGGCTTGTTACTTCATTTCGAATTAACTATTTGTATTCATGCATAGTGATAGAAATATAAAAGGGAATTATTTGCAGGATTCAATTGCACAAGAGGATAAAACGAAACAGCTATCAACATGAAAGCTACTGCAGGAGAAACCAGTGGTAATTTTTTTTTAGAATGCATATAAGTAAAAAATAGGACTGTTCCTCATATAAGTAAAATGGTTTAAGACAAAAACCGGATTGTTAATAGTTAATGCTTTGATATGTAATGAAGAATTAAAAAGGTATAATCGAATCTTCAATTAGAGATGTTCTGTCATTTGAAATTTTTGATATTCCAATCCCGTTTCGGAAACTCTAGTTATTCCGCTTTAATGTAATACTTCTCCACCTACCGATTATATCTTTTATATTTAGTTTGACTAACAGAGCACAAACAGAAGACTTTTGTATACAAAAATGTTTGTGTTTTTCGTTTGCAGTAACATCGGAGTAGCAACAAGTGGTTAGGACGACTGTTGCTTGACATAAGAAGTTTACCTCTTTTGATTAGCACGTAAGTGTATCTTTATTGATATATGTTATGAATTTAGTTATGTTCTGTAATGAAGTTATTAATACACAAATTTTGTAAACTTGAATTGTTCTCGATATTAATGTAAAATGAGAGTATTATAAGGCAGGTGATGGTTTATATGGGTATCTCAACATCGTGATTGTTTGTCTTTGGAAAGTTGTATTATATACAAATGGGATAAATTTTACTTTTTTCACCCTTCACAAGTCCATAAATCTCATGAGTTTAGAGTTGTTAATATATATATTTTAAATCTCAAGCGGGGTTCGTAAAAAGACGTTTGATTACGGATAACGTTCTTTTAGCTCAAGAACTGGTTTCTCAGATTGATAGGAAAGTCAGGGGTTCTAATGTGGTCGTTAAGCTGGACATGGCGAAAGCTTACAACTGTATGTTCTGTTTTTTCATCATTAAGGTCCTTCGAACTTTTGGGTTTCCCGAGGCTATTATTGATGTTATCTAGAGGCTCATATCCAACTGTTGGTTCTCTGTTCTCATCAACGGAGCGACCAACGGGTATTTCAAGGCTAGAAGTGGTCTTCATCTGGGAGATCCTCTCTCACCTCGCTTTTCATTATCGTTGCTGAGGCTTTCGTACGTGGATTGCATTCACTGACGATAGCTAATCAGATTCAGCGATTTGGCATTCCTTTGGGTTGTCCTGTCGTTTCTTCCTTGTCATTTGCTGACGACGCTATCATTTTCACGAACGGTAACCATCGTCTTGTCGGTCTCATTCTGCAGTACGAGAGGTGTTCAGGCCAGCTCGTTAATACTGCTAAAAGATGCTTCATCCCATCGAGAGACTTGCCCGCGGTCAGATCTTCTTGGATCGAAACCTTCACTGTTTACAAGGCGGCTTCTCTTCCATTACCTTACCTTGGTACCGTTCTTTATAGAGGTCGTAAGCTCAACGTTAGTTTCGACCCCCTCATCGATAAAGCCAAGGGAAATATCATAAGGTGGAATGCAGCGCTTCTCTCTCGGGCAGGAAGACTGGTTCTTATAAAATCTGTGCTTGACTCTATAGGATCGCATGTCTTTGCTGCTATGACTCCTACCTATTCTTTTTTCAGATCTTACTGTTCGTTGGCTTCGTCTTTTCTCTGGAAGGGGGAAGGGAAGAGGAGGACAATTCTAGTCGTCACCATTGGATTTCTTGGGACATAATTTATCACCCCAGAAGCGAGGGGGGATTAGGTCTCAGAAACCCAAAGGATACATGTACAACTTTTGCTTGTAAACTGTGGGATAGGTATGAAGCAAACGATTCCTTATGGGCAACGTTCCTTCAAGCTAAGTACCGTAGGCTACAGTCCAATAGCTATATTGGGGTCCCATCCTATGCTAGTGAGACGTGGAAACGGATGCAATCCGTGAAAGCCTTTTCGTATTCGCATGGTGGTGGATTGGGATGGGACGGTAGCCCCTTCTCGATTCACGCAGCTTGGAATTCGGTACGTACGCCATCTCCTAGCCTTCCCATCTTCTCTTTCATCTGGGATGCCCGTATTCCTCCGAAGGTTTCTCTTTTTATTTGGTGGACCCTCCACGAGGGGCTACCGATAGATGTTAACCTCCAGAGGATTGACATTCCGTTAGCTTCTCGTTGTAAGTGTTGTGGATCAGGGGGCACGGAATCCATTACTCACCTGTTTTTCTTGGGCTTTACTGCCAACTCTGTTTGGAATTAATTCAGGAACTTAGTTGGTCTTCGAGGTAATGCGTCTTCTCCCGCAGAAAGACTAAGGATCTGGTGGACCGGAATCTCAGGTAAAGCTTTCCGTTCTATCCTATTCCGTCTTCTCCCTTGTCTTATCTACTAGCGTATTTGGCGCGCACAGAATATGGTTATTTTTTATGAGGTGCCTATAGACCTCTCAAATATCATCCGAAAGGTAAATAATGATGTATTCCTTGCTTTTCGAGGCAGACCGTTTAGAGGTTCCTTCGGCTCCCGTTCGCGGCGGCTTGCCATAACCATTGATGTTTCATCTTTTACAACAACTTTCAGAGCGGGAATCGATTGAACTTTTTATACCTAAGGATATCAGGATCTATCCCGTTAGCCTTTCCACACCTTCCCCCCACCCCTCCTTTTTTGTGGCTTATATCGTTTGTTAGTACTGCAGGATCTGGATTTACAGGTTGTTGATTATCTGGTTGGTGAAGTTTTGGAGTCAGTCTTACACGTTGGTAGGGACCTTGTTACCTGACTGGTTCGCTAGCTTCCTATGTCTTGAGGATGAAGCTTATGGCGGTCTTTCCTTTGTCCATACATGGCTTCTTTCATCCTAGAGGGTATCCACCTTTTCATAAGTTCCTTTCTGTTGTGACACCTACATCTTCATTGGCGTCTGTCAGCAGAAATCCACCTGGTATTGTTTCGTTGCTGTTGTCTTGTTTCTTGTTGTTTGTTTGTATCACCTGTTCTCATGTCTCTTTTAGATTTTGTGTATACACAGGTATGTAGCCATCTCTACATAATCTGTTTTTGTGAGCCTTTAGAGAATGACTAGATTCTCCTTTTTGTTATATATATATATATATATTATCCTTTTGTTAATATATATATATATATATATATATATACATATATATACCCACACATTAAATCTGATTTGGAAGAAAGTATGTCATCAATGCTGAGAAATCAGTTTATACTGCTCCATCTTCTAGATTATGTAGACCTTTTGGATATATGTGTTTTGTTATTTGAGTCTCACACTTGGGTTTTTGAAGTACCGAGTTATTGTGAACCTTTTCATTATCTCTTTGTAAAACCTCTATTAGGAATTGTTGTTATGTCTCATTAGTTACTTACTATTCGACAAAATCAAGTTTCTTGTTGGAAGAAATACCAATAACGAAAAATATCCAAGTTTTAAGTTATTTTTTTTAATAATGTAGTTCAATAATATCTGAATTGTTTGTTTGTTTGTTTGTTTGGCTTTTTTTTTTTTTTTTTTTGGCATTTTATATATATAAAAAAATCATAGGTATGATATATATTTTAAGCTAATATTTGTTTAGTTTGTCCTTTTATCATTTTTCAAATTCAATAATAAGTTAGAACTACAAAGAAACTGAAAATTAAAAGTACATTTTTCCTAGTTGATACAATATATATGTGTTTGTGAATACTACATATCAATATATTGATAGTAGATCCTCGATATCAAGCTGGTTTACATGTACAACCCTCAACGTAATTGAATTTACAATTTTACAATTACTCTTATATTATTTAAACAAGTTATTCAGTTTTTTAATTAAATTCGTAATTAAAAAAATATTAACAAATATTTTTTCCTCTATTATTGTGTAATTTAACGATTGGTTTTCCACCATTGTGCGATAATACTACTATAAGCTCAAACCAATAAAATTATCTACGTATAAATTTACCTGAATTTAGTAAATTTGTACGACTAACTATTATTTTTCGGTAAATCAATGCGAGCAAAATCAGTACAGTTAATCAAACATGAATCAATCGGGTCAACTAAATTGGACTTTACCCAACTTTCAACTTTATATAAATCAGCTTATGCTAGAAGCGTGTGCTGATCACCTAGACCCAAATTGGCATGGTCATGGTCCCTTGGATCCAGCCAATTAGAGAGACATGATTTTTCCATTTTGCAATTAAACTCACGTTTTTTTAAGGGTTAATCGCAAAATAGAGAAAATCAGGATCCTTTGATTCGTTGGGTTCAGGGGACCATGATACTTTGGGTCTAGGTGTATTCATCCCGTTATAAGCACATTCAATTACTTAGCTTATATTTTATATACACTGATTCACATTTGCCAAAACACCTGGTCATTAATCAATGACTTCGGTTGCCCAAGTGCAGGCTAATCCTTTTCTTTTCTTCTCTCAGCTTTGCCCAAACGCCCAGCAGATGTCACAAACGCATGAGTGGAATACACCATATAGTCATAAATACTAAATGATAAAATGCTAGAATGGATATATCCAGATATTTTATTTAGCCAATGAGATTTTTCAGAATTCAAGTTTTTCATGCCATATCCGTCTATATACAGATAGTTATCTAAACCCAGCTACGTAATCAAATTGTATTGCTCGCTAGCAGTATGTGACTATTAGCCAGATCTGCTGCGTTTAATCTACAACAACTGTGGGGTCTACGAATAATTCCTCCCTTTCTTTTCTGTGTTTCGTTCACTCCTTATATAATATGGTTCCAGAAGCACACCACTTTGGGAAGAGGGATTGTGATATGCACTACTAGAGTCAGCAAGCTAGCACGATGTTAAACTAATAAATTAAGTATTGATATTTCTCACTTTCATTATGAGATTTATACCCAAAAAATAATTGAGGCCTTAAAAATGGAGATGGTAGATCGTGATGATGGCCGCGTTAGGACAGGTATCAGAGTTGATTCTTTCTTTATTTATTTTTAAGTGTGTATTGGCCTGACTGTATTTTATTAACATGAATTAGCATTGATTTTACTACTGAAGCCTTGCTTCATGCCTGATGTATTTCTTTGTTTATTTGAGTCATTTGTTTATTAAAGGTAGCTAGACTGAGGTAAGAGCTATGCTTTAATAGTTTTTTACTTTATAAAAACAGCATAGGAAACATAAACATGTAAATTTTGAAATTCTGCTGAAAACACTTGAATTTTTTGGGACACCTAGGAGTGTAGAACATGTCATAATTTCAGAAAGTATAATTAATATTAAGTTATCTAATCTGTTATGGAACAAACTTAACTTCTTCTAATATGAATGATTTTTCCCAATGTTTTTCTAGAAATAAATTAATATTATGGAAAAATTAAATATGAGAAGATTTTTCTTTTCCCTTATTTATGTATTTATAAAAAAAAAAAAAAAAAAACCAAATTTCTGGCAAAAGACATTGAACTAATTTTCTAAGAATAATGAAACTTGTTATTTTAGTTTTAATCTTTTGGAGAAATTTGAATTATTTTCGAAAGTGCTACATCTTTCAACATAATTAATAATTTAACTTCAGGGGAAATATTTATTATTTGAATTTATATTCATTTACTGTTAAAAAAAGATGTTCTGAGAGATAGGTGGAAAGAGTGATAAAATGAATTTGGAAGACAATTAGAACATGCCAAATGATAATATTTTCTACATTTCATGTTTCCATGGTTTGGCAAATTTTTATTAGTTTTTTAGATCGCTCATGGTACTCATAATTGTTTTAGTGGGATTATACTTCCGTTCTTCATGCAGTGCATGGATGTCAAAAATGCCATGGAAAGAATAGTTGGTTATTTGTTTAGATATAACAATTTAGTCAATGCTGAAGTTCACACAAATTTTATTTTAGAAGCAGTACTATTTAAGAAATTAAAGTGGTGTTCGGTTTATCTTTTGTAGTTTTAAGTTTTTATCTATATAAAAATACTACTGACGTATGTATATCATGAAAAATTACCATTTTAGAAATCTAAAATAACGCACAAAACAAAAAACAAGTTTTATTTATTTTATGTATTTTGAGAAACAAAGGAAAAATGAAAGACAAGTGTTTCCTTCTTCGTTCTTACATTCTCTCCGTTGCTTTTTCAATCTTCCGCCATCTCTTACCAAAAGTCCTCTCTAAATAGCTTAAACTTAAACTACCAACATTATTTAGCCTGTTTTATATTTTGCTTCACTTTATTCTCATAATATAAAAGTTTAACTGGATTCATAAGAGTAAAGCTTCTTTGGATTCTTATAAAAGGTGCCAACCTACCTCTAACGCTGAGGAATTGGTCCCCACCATCGCCAATTGAACAAGCAACAATAATTGCATGTGACACTACATCAACTTTAAATAGAACTAGTACTTGAAATGGTCCGTTTTCTTTTCATTTTTCGACACTCTGTTCTGCTGTTTTATTAAGGTTAATGTATGACATAAATGACAAACTTAAAACTAATCACTCTCATTGTTGCTTACAGTCTATTCGAGCCCATTAATTACCTACTGCATAATCTCACAGCTGTACCATTAACTATTTTTTTAGTAGGGTTTGGTTAAAAGAAAAATTAATTATCAACAAGGTCAGTGAGACTACCATTAAAATCAAAACCAAAGAATGGTTATTACTGTGTGGTCCATGTTAATATTGACTTAATCAGAATTAGTTGACATATGATGCCACAATCCACTTTATTACAAAGTTCAATGTTCTTTGTTCCTTTATTGTTTACTGTTCAATTACAATAATATTTCTAAAACAGTCATTAATGTAAATATATATATATATATATATATATATATATATATATATATATATATATATATAATACATTTAAACATTTTAAATGTTCTTAAGCTATCTATATATGCACTATTTTTTTAGTGGGGTTTGGTTAAAAGAGAAATAAATTAACAACCATGGTCAGTGGGACTACTACCATTACCATCAAAGACAAAAATTAACTATTACAGTGTGGTCCATGTTAATATAGACTAAACAAGAGTTAGTTGACATATGATGTCATGTAACCCACTTTAGTTCAAAGTTCAATGTTCTTTTCCCCTTTATTGTTTACTGTTCAATTACTATTATATTTTGGAAACAGTCACTAAAGGAAAAATAATAATCTAATAGGCTTAAACATTCTAAATGATTTACCATATATGACTGTTTGTAGGGACTGTCTGGACTGCAACAACGCATGCAATAACAGCTGTAGTTGGATCAGGGGTATTAGCATTGCCTTGGAGTGTTGCTCAATTGGGATGGGTTATTGGTCCTATAGTGCTCATTGCTTGTGCATATGTCACTTACTACACCGCTGTCTTGCTTTGTGATTGCTATAGAACTCCTGATCCTGTTAAAGGAAAACGAAATTATACCTACATGGACGTTGTGAGATCAAGCCTAGGTAATAATTTTGACAGGCATATGCATGTAACCATGACATATATAATCCTATCAATATAGCATTAAATAAAAAAGTAAAAGAGAGAGGAAAAAAAAAAAAACTTGGTAAAAATGGAAGACATGGGAAATAAATCCAAATAAATGTATGTCTGCTTTCAAGTTTCAACATATATTTGTATGTTTGAACATTTAAGCCACTCTTGGGTAATTTAGTCAGGAGATTATATTTAATATCAGTCTATTCCCCTTATAATATCTGCCATCTAATATAGGTCCCAGATATGTTCTGGTTTGTGCAATAGCACAATATGTGATGCTATGGGGCACAATGATCGGATATGTAATCGTTTCCTCAACAAGCATGATGTGAGTTTGTTCTTTTTAACTGATCGACATATAATGATATTTCACTCGCTAATTTTAGTTATGTATGACTTTTTATTCTGAGACAGGTCAGTCGGTCGTTTGAATTGCTACCATACAAAAGGACGTGATGCAGACTGCAAGACATCGGGAACCATATACATGATTATATTTGGCTTGGTAGAAGTAGTGCTATCTCAATTTCCGAACCTAGAAGAGATAACTATAATATCAGTGATAGCTGCTATAATGTCGTTTGCTTACCTATTGATCGCTTTAGCTTTGAGCATTGCAAAGCTTGCATCTCATCGTCATATTCAAGGAACTCTTTTAGGAGTCAAGATCGGAGGTGTTGGAGGTGTTTCTGCTTTAACAAAAGTATGGCAATGTTTCCAAGCACTTGGAAATATTGCTTTTGCATACACTTACGCTATGCTCCTCATTGAGATTCAGGTACCTCTGTAGTGACACAGGTTATACATTTTTTAATATAAGAATTACTATAATAAACATAATTTCACCTCCAAAGAATGCGTAGATGGTTGAACATCTAACTGTAGGGTGAATGATACAAAATTCAAAGATATTAACAACATAAAAACATACCACTTGACATGGCCTATTGTGTATTAAAACTTAAAAGCAGATATGTATCCCTCCAGGTTTATTTTTCTGATCTCTTCATTTTCTTTTTAACAATAAATTTGATTCTTTCAAATGAAGGATACTTTGAAATCACCGCCAGCTGAGAACAAAACAATGAAGAAAGCAAGCTTTTATGGTTTAGGCATCACTGCCATTTTCTATGTGGCACTAGGCTGTTTAGGATATGCAGCATTTGGAAATGAGACACCAGGACTCATTCTTACTGGCTTCTATGAACCATTTTGGCTAGTGGACATAGCTCATGCAGCTGTTCTTATTCATATTGTTGGTGCTTTTCAGGTATTTTCTGTTCATTTTGGTGCAAAATCAGAATTACTTAGGTATAAGAGTAAATGGAAAATTGCACTGTCGTTGGAATAAATGTGTTACATATGGACAATCTGTGCAGGTATATGGACAACCTATCTTTGCAAAATACGAAGAGTACCTAGGCAAAAAATATCCAACTTCTACCTTCTTCCACAAAAACTACAAAGTACCCCTTTTCTCGAAATCCCGTTCATTTAACTTCACTCTGTGCAAGCTCATTCTCCGTTCTCTTTTCGTAGTTTTGACCACATTTATTGCTTTGCTGCTTCCTTTTTTCAATGCAATAGTTGGATTTCTTGGCTCGATATCCTTTTGGCCTTTAACCGTGTATTTCCCTGTAACAATGTATATAAAGCAAGCAAATATTAGGCGTGGAACAGGGAAATGGGTGATGCTTCAACTTTTGAGTTTGGTTTCATTACTCATATCATTAGTTGCTGCTGTTGGTTCTATTGCTGATATTGGACAAAAATTGAAGCATGCTAAATTGTTTAAAGCACAACTTTAACTGCATGTGCTTGCTGTACATAAAGACTGCATATACTTAGTTGATTTCAAATGTAGATAGATATCTTTGGATAATAAACTTGAAGTGTTTGTGGTGCTTTTAGTGTCTGTTTATTAGCAACATGAATCAAATGAATGTATCATGGTACCACTACAAGAAAGACTTCGATTAGCTATGGCTCATAACAGTCGACGGCCGTCGTTAGCCATCGCCAACTGCAACTAAAACCTTCGCAAAAAAAGCTGACGCTAACCAAATAGTGATACGTTTAGCGTTGGCTTTCATAACAATACAAGCTACGGTTGGCGACATCGATGTGGGACACGTGGCAAATTGTGATCTCTTTGATGTGTGTCACTAGCCGTCGCTAAACGCTGCAAGCCTCGAAACATACACCATAGTTAACCGTCGCTAACCACTGCAAAGTCTCAAACATACTCCGTAGCTAGCTGTCGCTAACCGCAGCAAGCCTAAAAACATAATCTGTAGCTAGCCGTCGATAACCGCGATATACATGCCCAACATGGTGCCACTAGTTGTCGCCAGCCGTCGCTAAACTGAAGCAGTTTTACTGTATTTCAGCCACTATTCTTTCTTCCAGCCAGATAAACTTATATCCATTCATTTCACAACTCATATATAATCAATTTCACAACTCATTTTCGTATCCAATAACCGTACATATCATATATATACTCAAATTCAGAACACAAATCAACATATATACACCACAAACTAATTCATATACCACAAACTAACTTATATGTACCGCAAATACCAACATCACACATTGCATAACAAACCAACATATCCACAACAACTCGTACATATCAAAAACCATCCACATATCAATATTCAAAGAACATAAGTTTATATTTACAAAAGATAAAACAATCAAAAAAGACAAGTACCTATTCATCTCCATCATCGTCATCCTTCTCCTCATCATCCGACCCATCTTCATCCCCACGCATTCTTCCATGCTTGGTAGAATATGCAACGATCCGCTCATTGTGCATGGTCGTCAGTCCATTTTTCCTCCAATCCAAAATCTCAGCCACCTGCTGATGGAGCATGACGGTCTCCTCATTTTACCGGGACCTCTTGTAAGAGGCTTGAGTCGCCGCTACCACTAATTAATTATATTATGAGTTTTAATTTAGAATTCAAGATTAAATATCATTTATAATTTAGCTAGTAAAACACTTTACTTCTATATTTCTGAAGCAATACCGCCTATTCCGGGGACGCAGGTCAATGATGGAATACTAGATGTGGTTGCACTCCTCTAGGGTTGGGTCATGACTTGAAACTGCGTCACTCGAGCGATCTCAGCTTGGTATCTCTCCTTCGGTAGCGAACAGTGAATTCACACATTAAACATTGAAATTCAAATTTACTGAATGTGAAATAGGGAATATTATGAATGTTTACCATCACACGCTCAAAGTCAGCGTCCGTCCAGGTATAGAAGGTATTACCATCCTCGTCGGTATGCTCGACTGCATGAGTCTGGGTAAATATCTCAGCAAGTGTAGGCTCCCGCTTTAGAGTTGACATCTGAAATTGTAATAATGAATGATTAAATATGATTATACAATGTTACAACTACTTATATTTGCAATTTATGATATGTACCAATTCCCTCTGATGTTGCGAGAAGGACTTAGGGCTAACACGATGCATAACAAGATTTTTATTCCTATTTGCTCAGTTCCGCTTTGAAACCTCCTGTAAATTGAATTATATGATTAACATAATGATATACGAAACATGAAACAAAATATAAATTAAAAATGAGTTTAAATAACTTTACCGTGGGAGTATCTCACGGCCCAAGAAACCCTGATCATATCTTCTCGCTCATTCAGTTTGGCTTCTTTCCTGCAATTTTTGCTTTGTATATAGTGTCTTTGTAGTTCTTTCACATATTCTTATTCCAGTGGTTAAAAGAGACACTAATATCTTCGGGTTGAACCCAAACAGCAGCCTGCATATTAAAAAAACAAATTATATTACATATTTAATATTAATTTTTAAATGAAAAATAAACTTATACTTACTAGAACCTCGGTGAGGATAGAATTCTTGATCTAAGTTGGAGTATCGTCCTAGTGGAGCCAACTATCTATCAGCCTGCTAATATATGCCAATCTAGAAATAGTTAAAAATAAACTTTAACTGTAGCTAGGTTAGGCCCCTATACATGCGTTTCTAATAGTGTATATTATTGTTTATATATATATATATATATATATATGACAAACGTTCGGTTGCACCCAAAATGCCTTCAGATATCAGCCCCGCATTTGGAAGTGAGAGAGTGAGTGGAAAGAGAGAGAAGAGGAAATACTTGGCGAAAATAGGGGGCAAATGGGGTGCTGCACAGTTACAGGTGTCATTGAACCTACATCTCTCTCTATCTCTCTATCTCTCTTTATATATATATATATAACATTATAAGAAATAAAAAAAATTCAATTTGGATTGGCGTTTTTCAAGAGACTAGCGGTCAAATTTTATTTTTGGTATATCCTTCATCGCAACAGCATTAATCACAAATCCCTTGGTTAAGGTTGCAAACTAACATCAACAGAGTTTGTTAAGCATGCAAACAAGAGGCAGGTTCAAGGTTAGTGGGGATCACAAAGGTATCAATGACACCGATGTTGAGTTTCGGCAATCGCTGTGTACTGTACGCTTGTACGCGCTTCACCGTGTTTATCCGGGGTCAACGGTCGAAGTCTCCTATTCCGGCATCCCGGTTGAACATCCTCCATCGCCTCCCATCGAGCATATAATTTGGTATTGGCAAGCACTTGTTGTAACAAAAGGAATCCCCAATGTTACATGTCACCGACACCATATATATACCACGATCTTTCTTAATTCTTGCGATGTGAGACAATTCGCCTGTTCAATTCACGCACCAACTCCATTCCAATGCGAGCCACACCTAACAATCTCCACCTTGGTGAGCATTGCTCAAGTCACCTTGGAGTTACACCTTGAGTCCTCTTCACAGTTGGTCAGGCTGCTACCCCGAGTTCTCATAAGCAGCGGTGGAGGCAGACTGCTTATAACCGTATGTCCACATTGACGAACATCCCATGCTCAAGCCCCTTTAGAGTCATGCTTCGGTCATACTACACATACTGGTCCTCTCGAACCATGGAGCTCTGATACCATGTTGAGTTTCGGCATTCCCTGTGTTGTACGCTTGTACACGCTTCACCGTGTCTATCCGGGGTCAACGGTCGAAGTCTCCTATGTCTGCGTCCCGATTGAACATCCCCCATCGCCTCCCATCGAGCACATAATTTGGTATTGGTAAGCACTTGTTGTAACAAAGGAAATCCCCAATGTTACATGCTACCAACACCATATATATACCACGATAATTCTTAATTTCTTGCGATGTGGGACAATTCGCCCGTTCAGTCCACGCACTCACTCCATTCCAATGCGAACCACACCTAACAAAGTGGTAGGCTAAAGGGGTGCTCCATTTTTGGGGTGCCATTTAACATGCCTTATACGCTCCAGCGCCCTCTAATGGGGTTCAGAACCCTAGTTCCAAAGATGATGACGGCTGGGAAAAAGTAAGGAAAAAAGGGGCAGCTGGCGTCATGAAATGCCTACACGAATGCTCGGAATCATTCGAAACAATTTCAGAGGTCAAAACGTCAATCACCAAACCCCGCTTGGTCCAATAATTTCAACACAAATGGCACACACTTGTGGGTTAATGCTTTAGCTGGAAATACAATAATAGACGGCGGCGTGGAACTTTTTGAAGCTATAGTAGACGATTTGGGGGAATTTGCGTTGCTGGACGATGAACTGTTCAAACAGGCTTGATCTATATGGGGTAATGCAATTTATGTTTATCTGGTAGGCAAAAGACCTTATTATGTCCATTTAAACGCATTCATTTGCAGAGAATGGAAGCCTACAGGTAAATGAGATGTTTTTGCACGTGAAAATGGGTTCCATCTTATCAAATTTGAACATGAAGCTGATTGTAGAAAAGTTTTAGATAAAGGTCCTTGATTTATGGATAGCAAACTAATGTTTATCAAAAAATGGGAGCCTAATCTAAGGTTGGAGAGAGACATGCTAGAATCCCATCCTGTTTGGATCAAAATGCTAAACTTAGATTTATCTCTTTGGAATGCTAGAGGCATTAGTAAACTAGCTAGTCTAGTGGGTGTTCCCCTAGCCATGGACGACAACACCAGAAATGTTAAAAGGCTTAACTATGTCCGTGTGTTAGTAGACCTTAAAGCAAGTGTTGTGCTCAAAAAACAAGTGCATGCCAAAGATGGTAAAGGCAATGGTTATGTGCAAGACATTGAGTATGAGTTTGTGCCCCCTATGTGTAAGAGTTGTGAGTGCTTTGGTCATTCAGATGACCAATGTGAAGTGACAGTTAAGCCAGTGAAAGAAGTATGGAAAATGAAAGAAAAAGCCACAACCAGCGAGACTTATATACAAAAAGATACACAACACAAAATGGTGGACAAAGCTTCCACTTCACATACTGCAGTACCCCATGTAGTCCCCCTAGTAGTTACTAGCCATAATTTACAAACAGCTACTGATCAGAGTGGTCCATTTACAGGTCGGGTGCAGGCCCAGGTGGAGGTGGGCCTTGTCCATGATAAGGCCTAGGTGCAGGCCCAAGAACTAGTCCAGCCAAATGTAGCATCACCAAATGTGCAAGATATCCCTCTTAGGTTGTTGAGGAGAAACTCCCAACTACCTAAATGTCTATAGTTACTGGAACGTGAGAGGTCTAAACAATGATGCTCGCAAGTTAGACCTCTACAATCTTAGAAGGAATTTATCTCCTTCTATCTTGAGCATTTTGGAAAATAAATTTAATGATGAAAGCATGAAGTATTTTGATATGTACATGGGTGAAGAATGGTCGTCGACGAACAACAATTATATGGGTGAGAATGGCAGAATAATGCTTATGTGGAATAAATATGTTTGGTCCACACAAATCATTGACAAGGATGAGAAGCAAATTACTATTAAGGAATATAATCAAGGATGGTTAATTATTATTGTTACTGCAGTGTATGCAAGTAACTTAGCATTTCAGAGAACTCATTTATGGAACAAATTAAGTGATATAAGCAAAAGTATGAGTGTACCATGGCTGGTGATGGGTGATTTCAATGCAGTACTCAAAAGTAATGAAAAGAAAGGTAGTCGTACGCTGAGAGTTTCACAGCTTGCAGAGTTTAATGCATGTGTGGTTGCAACAGGGTTGTTGGAGTCTGTCCATAAAGGCCTGAAATACACATGGAGAAGAAGGGAGTGTAAGAAAATATCATGTAAATTAGACAAAGTGTTAGTAAATATTGACTGCATCAACATGTTTTCAGACATATCAGTTAACATTCTGCCCAACTCAACGAGTGACCATATGTAACGACCCGCATTCTACGCATCGAAGGATCGTAGAATATTTATTTCTTTCACAAACGAAGTCGTATGGTCATATAACTTTGGGAGACGACTATTGGGGTCGTTTCCCATGTTCATGATTTTTGCCGATTTTTAAATGACCGTTTTGCCCCTAGTTGATCTTTTTTCGGCCATAACTTTTGATTGGTAAGGAGTTTTGACCTGAAACTACTTCTATTGGATTCGGATAATGTTTTACAATTCCGTAGAGTGGTCACATTAACCAAACGGACTCACCGTTTGGGAGATATGGCTGAAAAAATGTTTAGAAGGTGAAAAACTACTTAACCAGACTTAATTGGGTAGTTAATAGCTAGGGACAATGGGGGATTTCAGGATTAGGGGTATATAGGGGCTGATTAGGGTTAGAAAACATTTCTTTAGACACTTTTTCAACCGCCACTTTCATTCTTGGAACCCTAGTAATGGCCTCCAACATCTAAAACACCTCTAAACCACATTCTAATTTAAGATTTGGCCAAATTACATCAAATTAAGGAGAAATAGCACCAAAGCAAGGTTAGAACTGCTGTATAGCCTTGGGAACAGCGCCAAACAGAGGATAATTTCAGATTTTGTATTTTGTTTGTGGCTAAGGTGAGTGATTTGCATAGTTCCTCACTAATTATGGTTAATTAAGGGTAATTAGTCTTAATTAGTGAATTTAAACTTGATTAAATTCTGGAAAAATATTCATAAATTTCGAAATATTGTTTTAGACCTCTATTAGAAAATTTGGTTAAGTTTTACTAATCCTATCATTAGTTTTGCTTAAACATGCTTAAGGGAAAATATGAGATTTTGGCAATGTTTGATTCGTTTTAACTTATCAAATTATTGTTTTGGTGTTTGTGGTTGATTATACATGTTGTTATGACTGTATGGTATGCTTTGTGATTGATTAGAAGAGTTAGAATGGTCGAAAACGCCATCGTATAGCGTAAAACAGTCGCTGGAAAAGTTGCAGGAAAAACTGCAGCGATTGGGATCAGATCTGATAGGGGGAAGGGGTTCATATATGATTGGTCGAACCGAACCGACACCAGAGACAAGGAATCTGAACCGAACCGGAGCCAAGGCAGAAGAAAGACTTGGCAAGAAGGAAGGCCATTTGCATTGAGTTGGGGTTGGGATCGGACCAAAGCCTGGCGTGGGGATCAGATCGGACTAGGGCTAGGGAGCGGGATCGGATCGGGGGACCAAAGAGATCCATGAGCACCGAACTGAACAGGGGACGTTGGACTGGAATGAGGTGAAGTACAAGAGCCGAACCAAGAGATACGAACGAACCCAGGCAGAAGACATCCGAACCGAACCGAGCCAGAAGGGGAGCACCAAACCGAACCACACCCAGGAGCATACTAGGAAGCATTGGACTGAATCGAACTGATGATGACTGGAGCACTATGCATATTCGAACCGAACCGGATGTGTGCTATTACTACTACGCGATGACTTTCCTGAAGACCAACTCCAATTCGACCAAAACCCGAGATGCAAAGGAAGTCCAAATGGGAGGTTATTACTCAGGATCCAAATGGGATCAACGGGTTAACTTCATGAGTTGGGCTTTGCTGCGGGACGTGTGCTAAGGGGTTATCGATGTCCATAACTTTGATTCACCACCAAGACGGATGTTAGGCTACGGATCAGTGCAGTGGGGTAGATGTTACTCCATGGGGCCGAGTGATCGTAACATGGCTATGAGCCAGTGCAGTGGAATCTTCATGACTTCATGAGGCAGAGTGGACGTAGCAAGGACAAGTGGCTATGGATCAGTGCAGCGGAGTCGCCATGACTCCATGGGGTAGAGTGATCATAGCAAGGAATAAGGTGATCAAATCGGTGGATATTGTATGCTTTACGCAATGAGTGAGAGATGTGAGGATGGTTGCTATGCTTGATTGTTTGCTATCGCTATGACATGCACACCCCCTCCCCCGTATCTTTATGCCTTATGTTTAGTGGCACCTTAGAGTATTGAGCGGTATGTTTTGCTAACTCTTTGGTTGTAGGTCCAGGTTCAGGTATGGTTTAGTATACTTGTTATTGTTCTGTTTTTCTGCTTATCGCTCATACCATACTTTTGTCTGACTCAGAGTTTTATGTCTCTTCTTATTACTCTGGGTACTCTTAAACGGGTAGACTAGAGACAGGTTAGCTGGTTATCCACGAGTAGACGATCCGTAAACGAGCAGGAGGCTCCTACGTATTATCTACATATATTCTCCATATGTCGCTGCTGGTCACTACTTTGGGCATTAGTAGTGTACCTTCCTTTTTTTTAGTGACAGTTTTCAGAAGTTGTAATAATGATGATGTGGAACATAAGCTGTTTTTGGATTTTCCGTTGCTATGATGTTTAGTTTTCAGCTTATGCACTGTCTCGCCTATTTTATGTTAAAGTATGTTGTTATCATATTTTATCCCATGCGCTGTGAGACATTCTACAAGTTCTTTATTACTTCAAAATTTCCTTCCCTTTTCTTTCTTTGGCGACTGTCCCGTGCTAGTCAGGCATTGGCACAACGCACTTTCATTGAAATGTCGGCTGGTGCGGGGCGGGCCGTAACATTTGGTATTAGAGCCAGATTGCGTAGTTAACCTAGGGAAAGACACCAGGGAGAGATAGTATGTATATGAGAGCGCGTATTTGTTATATTTTGGTTTTCAAAAGATATATATATATACTATTAGTATATTTAAGGATGAAGTCGCATTGCACTAGCACCACTGAAGAGATGGTTAATCGTTTTCTTCTTATAGATTGAACGATGAGCCGATATACTAGGGGTACTGGTAAAGGAGCTAATAATGGGAATGCTCTCGATATGAGGACGATGTTCACTGGCCTCATGACAGAGATGCTTAGGGATGTTCAGAGGGCAGCTCCTAATGCTGCAAATGGTGGTGGTGCAGCAGTGCAGGCGCCTAGAGCCGATTTTGCCAAGCTTTGCGAGGAATACACTAGTCTTGGTGGGAAGCCGTTCCACGGAATGGAATCGACCACAGAAGTTCAAGATTGGTCGGATAGCTGTAAGTGTATCTTCGAAGACTTGGGTATCGAGGATGCGATGAAGAGGAAGTTAGCATCCCATCAGCTGCATGGACGGGCAATGAATTGGTGGAATGCTATTAACGCAGCTACTCCAGAGGATCAAGTTACATAGGCTCAGTTTAAGGCCCGATTCAGTGATGAGTTCATCCCAGCTGCCCAGAAGTCAGAGTTGCTTAGGAAATTTCTGGAGCTTAAGCAGAATGGTAGGGCAGTCTCGGAGTACATTGCAGAGTTCGATACTTTATCAAAGTATGGATTATCCCTCATTGATACTGCCGAGAAGAAAAATAAAAAGTTTATAACAGGATTAGATCAGTACTTGGGGGAAAGGCTTATTAACCACATCGATGAGACGTTTGAATCGATTGTGGGGAAAGCATTGAGGTCAAAGAGCCTTTACCCTAAGTCGAAGACTGAGGTTGCGTCTGTAGAGGAGCCAAAGCCGCAAGCAAGCGGTGGAGGCAAGAATGGTTCTTAGAATAAGAGAAAGCAGAATAAGACCAAGGATGGACAGAAGAAAAATAATAAGAAAGATGTTGAGTGCTTCAGCTGTGGTAAGAAGGGCCACTATGCCAAAGAATGTCGGGTCAGGCCAGCGGATAGGAAGTGCTTCAACTGTGGCCAAGTGAGACATCACAAGGATAAGTGTCCACAACCCCCTAAAGAAAAGCAGATTGTGAAATCGTATGCTATCAATGCTGTTCCTTCTTTGTCGAATGCCTAACTGCGGCGAAGAAAGGAAAGAATGTCGTCATTCAAGGTATGCTTTCTGTTTATGATGTTCCTGTTCGAGTATTGTTTGATACCGGAGCTTCCCTTTCCTTCATATCTAGTGACCTGGTAGATAGGTTGGGACTGGAACCCAAGATAGTCGATAGACCTTTAGCAGCGACGAACCCGATTGGTGATTCGACTAGCCTTTGTATGATTTGTCGTAATGTGGTCTTATCGAGTCATGGATGCATGTTTGTTTGTGATTGCTTTGTTTTGGGCTTTACTGGGTTTGGCATTATTTTGGGAGTCGATTGGCTCCAAAGATACGGGGTGGTGGTAGACTGTGAGGGCTTTTTGGTGACAGTTAGAGCGGATGATGGGCGGAGGGTAGTGTTTGGTGGTCTACCTAGTGATGGGGTAATGTCTAGTTTTCTAAATTCCCTCGACATCCCGCATGATGAGTTGTCAGATGTGCCCGTGGCTGGCCAGTATCCGGACGTCTTCGAGGAAGTGACGGACTTCCACCACACCGAGAGATTGAATTCCGTATTGATTTAGTGAAAGATGCCAGACCTATAGTGATGCCACTTCGTCGTATGGAACCAAGGGAGAAGCGAGAGCTCAGGGTGCAAGTAAGCGATCTGTTGAAGAAGGGAATTATCAGAAGAAGTGTTTCTGAGTAGGGAGCACCAGTTGTGTTTGCTACCAAGGCAAATGGTTCCCTTCGTTTGTGTGTGGACTACCGCAAGTTGAATAAGGTGATGAGGAAGAATAAGAATCCTTTACCGTGGATAGATGATTTGTTTGATCAGTTGAGTGGCGCGAGAGTGTTCTCCCAGTTGGATCTCGCGACAGGTTTTCACTAGCTTAGAGTGGAAGCTGAGAGTATAGCTAAAACGGCATTTCGGACGCCGTCTGGATTCTATGAGTGGTTGGTCATGCCATTCGGTTTGACCAATGCACCATCATATTTTGTGGATCTTATAAATAGGATATTCAGAGATCAGTTGAATAAGTTTGTTCTTGTGTTCGTGGACGATATACTTGTTTATTCGAGGACAGAGGAAGAACACAAGGAACACTTGAGGATAGTGATGGAGGTGTTGAGAAAACACCAATTGAAAGCAAAGTTTTCTAAGTGTCACTTCTGGAGGAGGGAAGTGAGATTCTTGGGCCATGTTGTTTTAGAAAATGGTATTGCCATGGACCCTGCGAAGGTGGCTACGGTACAAGATTGGTCTACGCCCAAGAATGCAATAGATGTAAGAAGTTTCTTGGGGTTAGCTGGATATAATCGTAAGTTTATCTAAGACTTCTCCAAGATAGCAGCACCGTTGACTCAGTTGACCAAGAAGAATCAAGCTTTCGTCTGGGACAAAAAGTGTGAAAATGCATTCAAGAGTCTAAAGGAAAAGTTGACATGTGCACCAGTGTTAGTCATTCCTAAGGGGAATGAAGAGATGAAGGTATATACAGATGCATGTGGTACCGGACTAGGTGTTGTACTGATGCAAGGAGGTAGGGCTGTATCTTATGCAAGTCGGCAATTGAAACCACACGAGAGAAGATACCCTACCCATGATTTGGAATTAGCAGCGATCGTGTTCGCATTGAGGATGTGGAGACATTATCTCTTGGGAGAAACATTCGAGTTGTTCACCGATCATAAATCGTTAAAATATCTTTTCTCTCAAAAGGATCTAAATCTCCGACAGCAAAGATGGCTAGAATTCTTGGCTTCCTATGATTTTGATATCACATACACACCAGGAAAGGACAATGCGGTAGCTGATGCGTTGAGTAGAAGACATGCCAGTTTAGGGGCTATGTTTCTTCAGTGGAAGCAACTGGAGTACATCACTGGGTATGATTTCAGACCAAAGTGCGAATTGGATCCAGAAATGTTAGCAAGTTTGACGATCAGACCCACTTTAATTGAGCGGATTGGTTCTAGTCAGAGGGACGATCCCAACTTATTGAAAATCATCTCCAAGTTAGAGATGGGCATCGATGAGGAGATGAACGAGTATGGGCTTGATCGAGGTGGATGGCTTAGAAAGAATGGAAGACTAGTTGTGCCCAATGTCAATGGATTGAGAGATGAAGTGCTTAGAGAATGTCATCACTCATAACTAACTATACACCCCGGTGGTAACAAGATGTATCGAGACATGAAGCAGACCTACTACTGGGAAGGGATGAAAAGAGACGTTGGGAAGTTTATAGCCAAATGCATGAATTGTCAGCTAGTTAAAGCTGAGCAAAAGATGCCTAGTGGTTTGTTGCAACCATTAGAAGTTCCAAAATGGAAATGGAACAAGTCTCAATGGATTTCATTAATGCGTTACCAAGGACTAGGTCGGGCCATGATAGCATTTGGGTGATTGTGGACCGATTGACCAAGAGTGCAAGATTTATACCCGTCAAGTTGAATAAAACGCAGCTAAGTTAGCTGAACTATATATGAAGTGGGTAGTAAGATTTCATGGAATACCCAAAGGCATTGTGAGTGACCGAGATCCGTTGTTTACTAGTGGATTTTGGAAGAGCTTACAAGAAGCGTTAGGATCAGAATTACATCTCAGTACCGCGTATCATCCTCAAACCGATGGTCAGATAGAGAGGGTGAATCGAGTGTTAGAAGATCTCTTGAGAGCTTGCATATTAGATTTTGGTGGATCATGGGATGACCATTTGCATCTAGCAGAGTTTTCATATAATAATAGTTACCAATCCAGTATTGGTATGGCCCCATTTGAAGCTTTGTACGGATGACCGTGCAACTCACCGTCATGTTGGTTAGAAACTGATGAGAAGTTTGTGTTTGGACCAGATGTGATAAGGGAAACTTCAGATAAGATTAAGGTTATCCAACAGCGAATGAAGGCTGCTCAAGATAGACAGAAGAGTTATGCTGATAAGAGGAGAAAAGATTTAAAATTCTCCATTGGTGACTTGGTGTTTGTCAAGATTTCTCTGTTAAAGAGCGTGATTCGATTTGGTAGGAAAGGCAAGTTAGCACTAAGATTTGTTGGACCATTTCCAGTTCTCGAACAAGTTGGGAATTTGGCATATAAAGTTGAACTACCAGAGAAGATGGCAGGAGTTCACAACGTATTTCATGTTTCCCAATTAAGGAAGTTTGTGCACGACCCTAGTGTGACTATTACACCGGATCAGTTGGACGATATTGAAGTTGAACCCAAGGCGGTTGGGAACCGCAGGCCTATGCGTATTGTTGGGAACGATACGAAGCAGCTTCGAAGGAAGGCGGTGAAACTAGTCAAGATCCAATGGGGTGATGATGAGGAAGACTGTACTTGGGAAACAGAGGAGAACATAAGGAGGAAGTATCCAGAACTCTTTGCCTAATAAGATTTTAATTGCGACTTAGTTTTCCGCATACTAGGATAGACTTGTTTGTTTGTTTTTGTATGTATGATTGTGGTGAATGATTGGTAGGCATGCGGGGTCCTTTGCTTGTTACTTAGTTAAGGAATTTCGGAGGCGGAATTTCTTAAGGGGGGAGAATGTAACGACCGACATTCTACGCATCGAAGGATCATAGAATATTTATTTCTTTCACATAAGAAGTCGTATGATCATGTAACTTTGGGAGACAACTATTGGGGTCGTTTCCCATGTTCATGATTTATACCGATTTTTAAATGACCGTTTTGCCCCTAGCTGATCTTGTTTCGGCCATAACTTTTGATTGGTAAGGGGTTTTGACCTGAAACCACTTCCATTGGGATCGGATGACGGTTTACAATTCCGTAGAGTGGTCACATTAGCCAAACGGACTCATAATTTGGGAGATATGGCTGAAACAATGTTTAGAAGGTGAAAAACTGCTTAACCGAGCTTAATTGGGTAGTTAATAGCTAGGCCCAATGGGGGATTTCGGGATTAGGGGTATATAGGGGTTGATTAGGGTTAGAAAACATTTCTTTAGACACTTTTTCAGCCGCCACTTTCATTCTTGGAACCTTAGTAATGGCCTTCAACATCTAAAATACCTCTAAACCACTTTCTAATTGAAGATTTGGCCAAATTACATCAAATTAAGGAGAAATAGCACCAAAGCAAGGTTAGAACTGCTGTACAGCCTTGGGAACAGAGCCAAACAGAGGATAATTTCAGATTTGGTATTTTGTTTGCGGCTAAGGTGTGTGATTTGCATAGTTCCTCACTAATTATGGTTAATTAAGGGTAATTAGTGTTAATTAGCGAATTTAAACGTGATTAAATTCTGGAAAAATATTTATAAATTTTGAAATATTGTTTTAGACCTCTAATAGAAAATTTGGTTGATTTCGTTAAGTTTTACTAATCCTATCATTAGTTTTGCTTAAACATGCTTAAGGGAAAATATGGGATTTTGGCTATGTTTGATTCGCTTTAACCTATCAAATTATTGTTTTGGTGATTGTGGTTGATTATACATGTTGCAATGACTGTATGGTATGCTTTGTGATTGATTAGAAGAGTTAGAATGGTCGAAAACACCGTCGTATGGTGTAAAATAGTCGCTGGAAAAGTTACAGGAAAAACTGCAGGGATCGGGATCGGATCAGATAGGGGTTCGGATAGGATTGGTCGAACTGAACCGACACCAGAGACAAGGAATCCGAACCAAACCGGAGTCCAGGCAGAATAAAGACTTTGCAAGAAGGAAGGCCATTTGCGTTGAGTTGGGTTTGGGATCGGACCAAAGCCTAGCGTGGGGATCAGATCGGGCTAGGGCTAGGGAGCGGGATCAGATCGGGGGACCAAGGAGATCCATGAGCACCGAACCGAACAGGGGATGTTGGACTGCAATGAGGTGAAGTACAAGAGCTGAACCAAGAGATACGAACCAAACCCAGGCAGAAGACATCCGAACCGAACCAAGCCAGAAGGGGAGCACCGAACCGAACCACACCCAGGAGCATACTAGGAAGCATTGGACCGAATCGAACCGATGATGACTGGAGCACTATGCATATTCAAACCGAACCGGACGTGCGCTATTACTACTACGCCCCGACTTTTCTGAAGACCAACTCCAATTCGACCAAAACCCGAGATGCAAAGGAAGTCCAAATGGGAGGTTATTACTAAGGATCCAAATGGGATCAATGGGTTAACTTCATGAGTTGGGCTTTGCTGCGGGACATGTGCTAAGGGGTTATCGATGTCCTTAACTTTGATTCACCACCAAGACGGATGTTAGGCTACGGATCAGTGCAGTGGGGTAGATGTTACTCCATGGGGCCGAGTGACCGCATCATGGCTATGAGCCAGTGCAGTGGAGTCTTCATGACTTCATAGGGAAGAGTGGACATAGCAAGGACTAGTGGCTATGGATCAATGCAGTGGAGTCGGCATGACTCCATGGGGCAGAGTGATCATAGCAAGGAATAGGGTGATCAAAGCGGTGGATATCGTATGCTTTACGCACTGAGTGAGAGATGTGAGGATGATTGCTATGCTTGATTGTTTGCTATCGCTATGACATGCACACCCCTCCCCCATATCTTTATGCCTTATGCTTAATGGCACCTTAGAGTATTCAGCGGTATGTTGTGCTAACTCTTTGGTTGCAGTCCCAGGTTCAGGTATGGTTTAGTATACCTATTATTGTTCTATTTTGCTGCTTATCGCTCATACCAGACTTTTGTCTGACCCATAGTTTTATGTCTCTTCTTATTACTCTGGGTGCTCTTAAACGGGCAGACTAGAGACAGGTTAGCTGGTTATGCTCGAGTAGCTGATCCAGAGACGAGCAGGAGGCTCCTACGTATTATCTACGTATATTCTCCCTGTGTCGCTGTTGGTCACTACTTTGGGCATTAGTAGTGTACCTTCCTTATTTCTTTATAGACAGTTTTCAGAAGTTGTAATAATGATGATGTGGAACATAAGCTATATTTGGATTTTCCGCTGCTATGATGTTTGGTTTTCAGCTTATGCACTGTCTCGCCTGTTTTATGTTAAAGTATGTTGTTATTATATTTTATCCCATACGCTATGAGACATTCTACAAGTTCTTTGTTAGTTCAAATTTTCCTTCCCTTTTCTTTCTTTGGCGACCGTCCCGTGCTAGTCAGGCATTGACACATCGCACTTTCATTGAAATGTCGGCTGGTGCGGGGCGGGCCGTCACACCATAGTTCACTACATATAATGCTCATTGAGAAAAGAGAAACAACTAAGGGTAACCCGTTTAGATACTGCAACTCTTGGCCACAGTTTCAAGGTTATGACGAAGCCGTTCAGTTAAATGTGATGTCACAAGTTGAAGGGACTTGGTTTTTTAAACTCACACACATTATCAAAACGGCTAAACTTAGAGTAAAGGAATGGAACAGAATACGCCTTAAAGAGCAGGACCACATTACTGCTCTTCAAAATCAATGTGAAGAACTTTTGACTAAGTTGGATGAAGATAATGAGGAAAATGCTAGCTGAAGAACATATTACAACTTGCAAGCACAACTCAAAGATGCACTTCACATTAAGGCTATTGAACTCAAACAAAAAACAAAAGAACGATGGATTACTGAAGGGGACGAATGCTCCAAGTTTTTTATACTAAAATGTTTATTAGAAAAAAAAATTAATGTCTAATATGCAATGATTTGAACAGGATGGGGTTCCAAGCATTAGTAATCAAGTGAAGGAAGAGGAAGCGATCAAATACTACTAAGAACTATATAATGGTCAAATTGCAAATGACTTACCCAGCATTAACTGTAGGAGGATCCTGAATGCTGTTGGCAAAAGGAAGCTCTGTCGCACTGTTACTATTGACGAAGTTTAGAGTGCTTTGACCAGCATTCATGGGTAAGTTAGTCGCGGGCTAGGTGGTATGAGCTCTAAGTTCTTCCAACGGCACTGGAGTGACCTGAAAACACATGTTGTTAGTGCAATTCAGGAGGCATTTCAAACTGGCAAGATACTGAAATAAATTAATCACACATTCATTTGCCTCATTCCCAAGAAAGAAAACCCAACGAGAATCTATAGACCTATTGCATGTTTCAATGCAGTGTACAAGATTCTCTCAATGATGATACGCAGCAGAATTAATCTCATCCTACCTGAATTCATTGCAGAATGCCAAAGTGTGTTTATTAAAGGTAGAAGTATTTCAGATAATTCTTTGTTGGCACATGAACTAGTGATAAATTTGAATAAACGAGGAGCAAACAAATTGTGTCTAATAGTGGACTTACATAAAGCATATGACAAAATCAACCATAAATTCATTATACATAAGTTGCAAAGTATGGGCTTCCCCAACACAATTACTGCTCTTATTGAAGACTGCATTACAACCCCTACTTTCTCTATACTAGTCAATGGTATTCCTAAAGAGCATATTAGTAGCAATAGAGGGATTAGACAAGGAGACCCTCTCTCTCCCTATCTTTTTGTTATTGCTATGAAATTCATTACGCTACAAATGGAAATTGCTTGTTTCAAAAAAAGAAATCTCTACGATTTACGACCTCCAACCTCAACTCAGTCACCTACTATATGCTGATGATTTGATTATGTGCATACGTTCATCCAAAGGGGCAGCCTCGACTATCCATGGAATTTTTGGGGAATTGGAGAAATATGTTGGCCTAAAGGTTAATGAATTCAAAACCAAATGCTATTTTAATAAGTTCAACATGAAGAAAAATGAAGTCCTAGAAGTGCTTAAAGTGCAAGAAGGAAACTTACCTGTCAAGTACCTTAGAGTACCTCTCTCTTTTAATAAAATTACTGATGCCGAATGTGCAGAATTAATTACGAAGATTAGAGATAAATTACAAGGATGGAGCTCTAATTTGCTCTCTTTTGCAGGTAGAGTAGAACTTGTACACACAGTCATACAATCAAATGTGAACTTTTGGTTGCAAACTTTTCAGTTGCCTAATGCTTCAATTGAGAAGATTGAAAAAGTGTATGCGGAGTTCATTTGGAAAGGCAGCATGCATAATATTAAATATTCAGATTTGTATCGAACTAAACAAGAAGGAGGGGTTGGTTTGCGTAACCTCAGAGAAATGAGAGTAGCATTTACAGTGAATCAGGGATGGAAAATCATTAATTCTAGTGGTTTGTGGGCCAAATGGATAAGAAATCGATACCTAAAAGGAAATTTCTGGCAACTACATTCTGATAATAATGCATGTCCCACTTGGAAGGCTATTATTAGAATTAGAGACAAATTGGCTAAAAAATGCATGAAAGAAATAGCCAAAGGAAAGGAAACTAATTTATGGGAGGATCCATGGATCGAAGGTAAATCTCTGGTGGACATTCTAGGATAGGATACATTTTCAGCCTATGGTTGTCCAAAAAAACGGTGGATGATTTGATTCTCGACAATAAATGGAGCTGCAGTAGCTTGCCTTGCAATGCAGACCTTATAGCTAAAATCGAATACATGCCTCTATTTCACAACAGGGAGGAGGACATTTGGGCGTGGAAGCATGACAAATAGTTTTCTACTCGTTCAGCATGGGAGGTAACTAGAGTGAAACATCATATTAAGGAGTGGCATGATTTCATTTGGGATAGAGTTAATTATCCTAAAATGGCGGCTACTACTTATAAAGCAATTCTAAATCGTCTACCTACTAAATATAGACTGATGTCATTGGGTATTCTTCAGGAAAATTTGTGTGTTCAATGTAGTAAGGAGCCAGAATCGCATTAGCACTTATCTTTTGAATGTGAGCTCTCTAAAAATTTGTGGAGCCATTACATGGATAAATTGAACATCAACAACTGTGGTTACAATTTGAACACATGCATTAATTACCTGAAAGTCGGAGGGCAGCTGATAAACTACAAAGCCAAGTTGTATAAAATTGCTGTCACCAAAACTATATGGTCAATTTGGGGAGAGCGGAATGCCAGAGTATTCAGACAAACATCACAAAACCCAAATAGAGTTAGCTATATGAACTGGGTGGAAGTAAGAGTGACGACAAAGAAGACTTACTGGTAGCCAGGAATTAGCAACAGCGGAGATGCTAATAGTGGATCTGAGGGATCAAGCGGGAGGAAACCGATTCGAGGGTAGTAACTTTCATTCGCCATGACCTAATTTGCTTTTGGAAGACGAAGGAACTTTTTAGAATGTGGTCGAAAGGTGTTTTTGTTTTTTTATGTGTTAGATTCTATTGAACATGGGCTTGGGCTTGTTCGAACTCAGTTGGGTTCGGTTCTATTGGGCCATCATCGTTTTGGGCTGTGAAGCCTTAATAAAAGTTTTATCCATCATCAACATATACACACACACACACATGTATATAGACCAAAATGTTATGGAGCGATCTATGTGTTTAATCTCATAAATTTGATCAAAAAATTTAGTTGCATCGATCATCATGTAAACTACAAATAAAATTTGGTATTTTGCTTCATGCTGGGAAACATTTTGTATATTACAAATGATGTTGTTGTTGCTATAAAACTTAGATTCAAATATCAAAATCAAACTTACAATTCAAATATCAATATTAAACTTAGATTCAAATATCAAAATACAAGAATATACACTTTAGATAGCATCACTCTGCCCAACTCTATTGAACGCCATGCTAATGTTGGATTTGGACCGTTAAAAAAAGGAATAATATAATGCAGTGAATGCTATACATTGAAAAAGGCGGTAAATAATTTCATTTGTGCAGGAATTAGGAAAAAAGGGTTACCGTCCCTCGCTTATTTCACAAAAATAGACGTATTTCCCTTCCAGCTCTGCTTAACACCCAAAATCCTAAATAGCAAAATCCCTAAACCAACACAATTCAAAATCACAAATTGCCAATCTACCGCAATGATCAACAGTCGATTCCAGATCTATCTCTTACAAAATCGATCCCAATCCCTAAAGGGGCCACAATTTGAATGGTCGTCAAAGGTACTACGAGATCTGGTATATTTTTTACACTACTTGTGCTCTCGATTCTTAATCTACTTGTTAGTACTTTTAGACTAATCTATCTTTATTTTTTGAATGGTTACTTATCAATTTTTGAGTTTGGTTAACAAAGCGATAAGCTTTTAGAATGTTAAGATGTTTGAAGTATGTATAATTTGTGTTTGACCTTTTGAAAGATTTATTAATTACATTAATGTACTATATTAGAGAATAAATGTCTGTAGAACAACTATACAACATTTTATTTTTGTAGCTATTATAAAACTAAAAATGCTTCACTTTTTTCCGAATGTTTCAACGAAAGATAAATAAAGTGCCTCAACTTGATGGAAAACTAAAATGAAGAATTAGGTGTGGACACTCAATTTGAGAACATGAGCAGAAAGAACTTATCACCATTACCTATTTCTATAGGAAATGCAATAAGAGCACAGATGCTTTTTGTTTTTACCCAATTTGAGAGTGGTAGCAACATCAGCTATAAGTTCTTTTCTAGATTTCCATATTAGGGCCTGAAATTTTGGTTTCTTTTTCAGAGTTTTAAATATTGCTTTGGACGGATGGATTAAATATATAGTTTGTAATGCTTTCAACTGTACATCATTAGTACAAGCCTAAAACTGCAAATCAGTGGTAAATATAAATGAACAAGATGTTATTTCTTCATTATATGAAACATACTTGAAATGGCCAACCAATAACCATGCGACTTTAATGTTTGTTGCATGTTCTCGTTAGTCCACAGATTAGTTCTCTCATTCTCTGAATGTTTAACATAGATTGTGTAAGAAAAAAAATCTAGTATGTAACATATCAATATTATTTTTTTATGATGCTACCAATTGTGTAGTAATATTAAAATAATTGTCAATATTGTTTTTTCATATGATATTTTAACCCATATATGTTATATACTACAATATAGGTTATTTATAAAAAGAAAATGATCTATTCGAGATGGTATTGCCTCCCGTCGTGAAACATGTATCATTTATAATTTACTAGTGGGCTTGAAATGATTATAATTATATATAATATTCTATACAATTGATTTTGTAGGTTAATGGATGTAGGAGAGGAGAATCCATGTCACAAGTAAACATTAAGCATAAATAAGGGCGAATGCTATATAGTCATAGTTTGTAGAAAGGACATATCCAAGTATATAGAAAGATATTTTGGTCCGCTAATACAAATTCTCATCCTTTTATAAGCTAACGCCGGAATGAAGACCATTTATCAATTAAAAAAAATAAGTCTATTGATCTCGATTAATAGCCTTAGTAACAAAAAGCGAAATCTTTTTTTTTTGTTTTTTTTTGTTTCTTTAAATTTGGTTTCAAACGCAGTGAATGTTTATGAGCTGTTATTTGATAAACTTTGGAAGTAGTAACACAACTACAGGAATTGGCATGAATTTTGCATTAGAGAAATGAGAGAGCTTGCATAAAATTGTTCATAGCATAGACTTAAGCCAAATACATAAGCATTAGAAATTGTGAATTGACCATCTAAAGAAGGATACCACTTATATCACAATATTGAGGCTGCCAGTGGTGAATTATGCCAAGCGTACTAAAACAAATGAAACCTTTCATTGAATAAAACAATCTTGAGGCTGACTTTGCTTGAAAAGTCATTTGTTGCTCGTTTGGAATGGTGAGAGTATTTTGAAAAATTAGTTAGCAACACATTTCCCTACTGACCATAATAGACATGTCTTCTGTTAGGTGTGGCTCGCATTGGAATGGAGTGGGTGCGTGGGTTGAACGCGAGAATTGTGCCATACCGCAAGATATTAAGAAAGATCGTGATATATATATATATATGGTGTTGGTGGCATGTAACAATGGGGATTCCTTTTGTTACAATAAGTGCTTGCCAATACCAAATTATATGCTCGATGGGAGGTGATGGGGGATGTTCAATCGGGACGCCGACATAGGAGACTTCGACCGTTGATCTTGGATAGACATTGTGAAGCGCGTACGGTACGCAGAGAATGCTGAAACTCAACATGGTATCAGAGCTCCATGGTTCGAGGGGACCAGTATGTGTAGCATGACCGAAGCATGGCTCCTAAGGGGCTTGAGCATGGGATGCTCGTCAAGGTGGAGATACAATGGTAAAAGCAGCTTGACGCCACTGCTTATGAGAACTCGGGGTAGCAACCTAGCCAACTGTGAAAAGAACTCAAGGTGTAACTCTAAGGTGACTTGAGAAATGCTCACCAAGGTGGAGATTGTTAGGTGTGGCTCGCATTGGAATGGAGTGGGTGCATGAATTGAACGGGAGAATTGTCCCACATCGCAAGATATTAAGAAAGATCGTGATATATATATGGTGTTGGTGGCATGTACCAATGGGGATTCCTTTTGTTACAATAAGTGCTTGCCAATACCAAATTATATGCTCGATGGGAGGCGATGAGGGATGTTCAATCGGGACGCCGACATAGGAGACTTTGATCATTGATCTCAGATAGACACAGTGAAGCGTGTATGGTACGTAGAGAATGCCAAAACTCAACATCTTCAATCATTGTGATTTGCTGCTAATAAAATAGAATTGGTTATTCACTTAAGCCTCATCATACATATAACACATGTTGTTATACACTATTGATGTTTAAAGTAACACTAGCAGTCACCCACTATTTCATCTTTGTTTCTTTTCCCGAGAATGTTGGCCACTTTAACCTGTTAAGGACTAAATTTCAAGTAGTGTGCTGGGTTAAGTATTGGATATCACAAGGAACAGAATATGATGATAAATGAACGTATTTCAAGTGATAAACTTAACCATCATTCCAACTCAATTAGTTTCCATGGATCAATGTCAGAACTGGGTTATTTTTTTCTCAAATGAAAATATAGCCTTATTGGATTATTGATTTGAATTTTTCAATGAGGATATAATTTTTGAATCCGTGGTCATTTCGCATTTATTATCACAACGCTTATTAAAATTTGAAAGCAAGCTCAATTTAGTACTGCATCAGTCACGTATAAAATAACAAGAAATTAAGTTTTTATTATGAAGAAATATTGCTTCAAGTGTATAGATTACTTATTCGTATGTTATTGTCATGATCAATTATATATATATATATATATATTATTACATTTATCTTATTTATTCATAAGATACTCATGTTAGATAAGAATTTTTATGTCAGTGGAGCTTTTGAAATAATAGTATTTTATTTTAATAAATAAAACATTGTTTACATATTCTTTTCTTGTAAAAGTTGTTGATAATCGTAAGTATTTATGACTATAATTTGTTTACTGTTATTTAATAAATAAAACATTGTCTTTTAATGAATGAAACTTCATTTCTTTTTCTTTTTTGCATACAAGAGGTATTTTACTGTTATGGGGATAAAATGAGATCACAATAATTTGTTATCGCTAATGTTTAGTTTACATCTAAGTGTTTTTGACCGTATATGTGTCATAAATATTCCAAACTGATCAAAAAAATAAAAAATTCTTGGAGTTGTCCTCCAAAACATGTAAAATAACTTCTATCAAACTGCCTACCTAGCAAATTCTTCCAGCTTTGACCTTATTCATTTTTTTCTCCTTCTTTTTGTCTTTGAACTGTTCCGAGTTTTCACTTGTTTCTCGAGATTTCTAATCCTTTGGCTGATAACAGTCGATAAGGAAATTTTACGTTTGGGGACTGCTGATGGTTCTTTAGCCTCATTTGTAATGGGAGCAGCTATTGACATTTTTCCATTGAAAAATGAAAACATACCAGAGCTTGGTTGTGTGCTTAGAGTAGTTGGTGCTTGGTTCATGTCGGGTAGCTTCAAGAATTTTCTTACCCGCTTTTGTTTCATAACACATCCATATACAAGAAAAATAAGTTAAGAGGTAATCCAGTAGCAGAAAATGGCCTTGGGAAATTGAGCTGTAAATGGGACAGTCAGAAGTGCCATTCCTCGAGAGAATTTTTTCATAGTACCAGCCATGGGATTTCCTTCCATACCTTCCTGCACATTCATCTCTACAGTTACTAAAAATGTCAATCCTGTCAAAATTGGAAGAGAATAGAAAGGATCAGGAGTGGTTAAATGTGTAAACCAAAATGCTCCACCAACTTTGATTGATGGAACTTGCTTAACCATATTAGAGATAGCGATGAAAAAACTAATGAAGACAGGGCCTTGAATAAGAAGACCCTTCAATGGAGAAAATGGACTAACCCTATGCTTTTTGAATAATGCTTTCATATTATTTTTCCATCATTTCTGTTGGATCCATTTCTTTGACATTTCCCATTCTTTCCTTGAGCTCCTCCATCTCTGGTTTCATGGAAGCGAGCTTGTAACTAACTTTCGTCTGATTCATCATCAATGGTACGGGTGCCCCACGTGTCAAAAACGTTGTCAAAGCAATAGAAGCCTACCAGTTGAAGCCGGTAGTAGAATGTACGAAATCAATCACATGTTGCAACGCCGCCACAGAAAAAGCCGATTCAGCTGCAGCGGCAGCAACCTCTCCTGGAAAAGAAATAGGAATCGTATTGACTACAGAAGATGCGATTTTGGTTGTTGGATCCTTCAATACTTTTGCCACGTCATTGATGAATCCCACCTCATCCAATGACGATGAAGAAGAGAAGGAGTAGAATAGAGCGAATGGGTCGAGATGAAAAAAGTTAGCACTTGGTTTAATATGAGAAGCTAGTTGAGGTCGATATTTGTAGACTTCGTCACTATTACTGGAGTGGTTTGGTGGGAGCAAGTGGAAGCATGAAAGATAGAAGCGGCGGTATATGATGCTCCTACCGATAGTGATACTCCAGCTAGCGGTGGCAACAATAATGGAGTAAAACCGAGGGTTTTCATGGCTGCTGCGAAATCACTGAGGTGTAGGAAAATGAATGAAACTTCATTGATAACATGAATTTTAAAGATAATCATCATATATTTATTGCAATTTAATAAGAATTGTTGTCATTGTACGAGTTTTGATCTACAATTATGTTTTAACTCGCTTATATTTGTTGGACTTGGCTGCCATAATTTCATGCCACGTTGGTATAAGTGTTTCACATGGTTTAACTGGGAAACAAGCTGTGGAATTGGACTAAGAAAGCAATGGCTTTTTTCGATAGGTACGTAACCCACTACACCTTTAGCTGGTTGGTCAAACCCATGTGACAGCAGCCAGATTTTATTGTTGGTTGAATTAGTTGAAAAAGTGGGAAAGTGAAGTATTACAATTTATTTTAATTTTTTTAGAGTTTCTTCGCAAGGCCATTGGTCTTGCATTGGTGCCTTCTCTTGCAATCAATCGGGATCATCTAACTGCTTGAGTGACATCAGGTATGCACACTACAACAAAAACACCATATTACAACTTTAAATTTACAACAGTGCGTAAAGCACAGTTGTAATAAATGTTTTTTTACAACTGTGCAAAACGCACTGTTGTAATAAATTTTTTTTTACAACTGTGAAATAATCACTATTGTAATAAACATATATATCACAACTTTTCATTTTATTGGTTGTAACAGAGATGCCTAGTGCAAACTTCATGTTTATAATATCTATATTTAATAACTAATTATATTGATATTTAAAAATAATACATAATAATAATAATAATTAATAATAAACTTCAGAATCAATAATATTTGTCAATTATTATTAAATACTTAATAGTTAATAAGTAGTAATTTTTTTAGTAGTTAATGTATGTTAACTAGCTACTTTATTAATTAATAGTAACATAAGCTTGTAATAAGTATTACTCTCGATTATAATTAACTAAGTAGAAAATAAGTAAAAGTTAATTAATTAATAACTATTATTAATAAGTAATATTTGATTTGGTAGTAACTATTTCAGCAGTTTTAATAAATATAATTTTGGCAAATTTGTTTGTTCAGCAGTTAACAACCGCGTTATCGTTTGTGCGCTTTTGATAGATTTTTCTTATTTGCATGTAAACTTAATGTTGTAAGTAGTCCATGGCATTGCTTCTGATCTGCCGGCTTTTGACAATTTTAATTACAAAGTAATATTTAATATTTGGCAATTAAATTATATAATAATTCATAAAAATATTGACAATAAATATAACATTTATATTAAATAATAAATAAGATTTTAATAAACAATAAAAATTAAATACAAATATATAATAATTAATAACTAAGACTAAATAATTATTATTAATTTGAAATGTGGCACAATTCAAAGCATAACGTTGAAAACGTTTTTTGAGAATAGTGGAACATAACTCAACTCCAAACTGATTTCTCACCTCCCCGACACTTAACAAATTTTTTATCGGTTCTTCAATTAATCTTCCCACTGTGTGGATGAAACGTTGTGGCTTCTGACATCGGTTCACAACATTTCTATCGTATTCCTTTTCCATCCGTTCACAACATTTCCTTTTCCATTCACAATACATTTCCTTTTCCATCGTATTCCACCGCAAACCCTAATTACCCTTTCGATAATCAGGCGGCATAGCGATCTCCTCCACTTCACATCGCCACTGCTCGATCGCCGCTGCTCAGTCGCCACAGCTCTCAATTTCCGTTGTCTACTGCTCGATCGCCTACGTATCTTGCCTGCGTTCTCTCGCTGGTAAATTTTTATTCGTTGTTTCAATTGCATGTGATTGTAATTTTACTGTTTCCCTCCGCTATTGCATTCGTGTAATTTTACTGTAATTTTACTGTTTCCCTCTCGCTGATAATCATGAGAACGCTCCCCGTCAGTATTTCCCATATATCCAATCCCTTACACATGAAAAGCTTGACCAACTTTTTGGCTCATGCTACTGTGTCATATTGATTGTAACAATGCTCCTTTTAGGTTTAACTTTGTATATAATTTGATGACAAACCTCAATAATGACCAAGAAACTGATGCAAGTTTATAGGGTATGTTATATTATCACTTATTTTACTTATATTTATGCTAAGGAAAGCTGAGGAAGTCATAGAGATGAATTAGTTGTTGACTGAATAGTTATTATAAAGTTCAGATTTTTAATGTAAGATGTAAAAATTAATTGTGCTGAAACTGTTAGTTTCCATGTGAAATCATAACAATTCATTGTCATTAATACTATACATTTCCTTCTTAATCTGTCCATTTCTTGACAAATTACAATGGCAAACATCTACATTTCCATTGCTGCTTATTTTTCCCTTCTTTACTACCCATTATGTTTCTTCGATCTCACCAAACCCTGTCATCCATTTATTATCTGTTTATTTTCATCTCCATATTTCTTCATCCAACTGTAATTCCTGTCAATTTGCAGTCACACTCGTTTGGACCTGAAATATGAAATTCGATCATATATATGCATATACACGTGCGCATAAGTATAAACATGTATTTGGTCATACGTTGAGTTTGTATATTTAGTTTATGATATTGACTTTTTGAATTTTACGGGTTTGGGTATTTGCCATAAACGATGAGTATGTTAGAATGACCAAAGTTTGTTCGCTTGCATTTCATACTTTGTACTGCGGTACTGACTTTATAGGCTGGAATATATATACATTATATCAGCATTATTTTTGTATATAGTCAGGATTAAGTTCAACCACAAAAAGCATGGGTTAATATTGGTTAATCATTTATTAAATATACACCTATACATATACGTATATATATGTAATTGGCGAGACCTTAAACCAGGTTCATATATGTATATGCTGTTAAGACGGGGTAATATATGTATATATGTCACACTATATATGTAATTGTCGAGACCTTAAACCAGGTTGAAAACTGAATATATGTCACACTATATATCAGGTAGAAACTTGTAGGCATGTTAGTTTAGCATGTACCCCGCTGCCCTGGCATGTTAGTAGGAAGAATTAACAGGTTATTTCATTACTTGAAGTTGTCAAATGATGTTGAAGATCGTAATAGGTGGAGGCCTCTGAAGTTGACCCATGTACTATTCACTTAATGCAGAAATAGATTACTTATTCGTGCACAGCTAAGCTGTGGACAACGCCATATAAGCTATTTAACTGCATAAATAGTCTGCTTATTGGCTCACACCTACCTCTGGACGGCAACATGAAAGCTATTTACATAAAGAACCAACTGGAAAAATACATAATTTAAAGAAGAATTAATAAAAAAAAATCATTTGAATTAGTTAGATATTAAAATATGCAGCCTAGAAAAATAGTTCAAAGATTTAAGGAAATATGGCTAGATACAACAATGTAAATAGTAACTAAGTGATTTAATGAGACATGTTGAAGACATATATGTTTTTTCCCAGTTTGGTTTTGCAAGTTTAGAACAAAGGAACATCCGTACGATTGGGTTAATAGGATGCTCCATGCATCAACCTGAGTAGCCAGGTGAAACTTGAAAAAACATATGCAAGTATGATAATTTTAGTTACAGTTAAGATTTGATGAATTTTGTATTTGAGATGATAAAATGAATGTTGTAACATGCAATTCGGATAGAACAATTGAGGCAGAAAATTTGAAATGATTTGTATTATCGAATGGTACTCGTACAGCCTAAACAGGAAAATATGTATAAACATTATTGGGCTTGATAAACAAATGCAAACGACCCAAGTCCATGATAAACAAATGAATGTTGTAGGCATGTTAGTTGAAAACTGAAAATACACCTGTAGCATAAGTATGCTTGTATATCCTTGAGGCTAGTCATCTAGGTGGAGATAGGATGATCAATGGGTTGGTTCCCATGGAGTTATCTCTAGTATGTGATGTACATTGCATACACTTTCCAGTTATGTTAGTTATGGTCTACTGACAGGAGCTAGATTGATAATGAGAGAAATATAAATAAACATAAACCATGGAGAAAAACAACAGAGCAGTAAATAAGAAACTATCAACTTCATTACTAAGTTTGGAAACAACCGTTATTAAATTTGGAAATGAGATATGAAAGAGAGAGAGAGAGAGAGAGAATAAGGATATGGATGTATAAAACTATCAACTTCATTACTAAGTTTATCCAATTCATTAATGAACTGTTGAACCATATATGATCATTTCCAGTAGGTCCGAAAATTAGAGGCGTTGTTTTACCAAGATGGACAAAGCATGGGTCAATCTACCAAAGTTTCATCATTTTGGCTGTTACTTCCATAGTTATAAGTAGTGTGATGCTAAGGGCACATCATATTTTTCTTACTAATACCACGAATAAAAATAATAAGTACAACAAATTTTATGTGCTTCCTAATACCATTATAAATGAATATAAGTATTTATGAATGAGTTTGGTGTTAGGAAGCATGTAGTATAAATTTTTGGTATTAGCAAGAAGAAAACGAGGTGCCCTAGCATCACACTATAAGTATTTAAGAATGAGTATTAATACTTTTTTGTTTTGTAGAATGATAAGCGAATATAGGCAAGCTGTGGAAAATTTTGTATATGGGCATGCTGCGAGTGAAGGGAATCCCGAAAAAATTAGATGCCCATGTCGTAATTGTAGGAATCTAATTTGGCAAACATCAAGGGAAGTTGTGTCACACTTGCTTTGTTTTGGAATGGACCCAACCTATGACATATGGATTTTTCATGGAGAAAAACGGCGATCACAAAATAAAAGTGAGACTGATACTTATAGAATGTATGTTGATGCGCAAATCTATGATGAGGAGGTAGAAGCCAATGTTGAATAAAGACATGGGGAAGGTATTAAGGAAATGATGGAGAATGCCGAAATTCCTTTGTATCAGTACTTCTTTTCAAGCACAAAGCGCGAAATGGTATATCAGACACGGCTTTTACAGAGCTTCTTAAACTTCTAAAGGATATGTTGCCTAAAGAAAACATGCTTCCCGATTCTACATATGCAACAAAAAAGTTGCTTAAGTCATTTGGTTTAGGCTATAAGCAGATACATGCATGTGTAAATGATTGTTGTTTATTTAGAAAAGAGCTTGCAAATAGTGATTTCTGTCCTAAGTGTGGTAAGTCTCGCTGGATAAAAAACAAGACTACTAAAGATGGGAAGGAAACCAAAATACCTACGAAGGTTTTGAAATACTTCCCATTGATACCAAGACTGAAAAGAATGTTTGCATCCCCAGAAACATCAGAATAACTAAGATGGCATAGCAGTCATAAGATTGAAGATGGTAAATTGCGTCATCCAGCGGATTCTACTCAGTGGGCTACGATTGATAGAATGTGTCATTCTTTTGCTTTCGATCCACGAAATTTAAGACTTGGCTTTGCATCTGATGGCTTTAATCCTTTTGGCGATTGGAATTGTGGATATAGTTGTTGGCCAGTGTTTCTTGTTGCTTACAACTTTCCTCCGTGGCTTTGTATGCACAAAGATAATATGATGTTATCTTTGTTAATCCCTGGTCCACGACAACCGGGAAATGACATTGACGTATACTTGCAACCACTTATTGAAGATTTGAAAAAATTGTGGGATAAAGGGGTGAAAGTGTACGACGATTACAGTCGTAGTGAATTTAGATTACATGCTATTCTTATGTGGACAATCAATGATTTTCCAGCTTACGGAAATTTAGCTGGTTGCACTGTAAAAGGTAAGAAAGAATGTCCTGTTTGTGGTGTCAATACCTGCTCAATATGGCTACCATTTAGTAAAAAGTGTGCATACATGGGTCATAGACGATTCCTTGAACCTAACCATGAGTATCGTCAACGGAAAAACTTATTTGATGGAACTGTAGAAAATAGACAAAAGGTCTCGGATACAAACTGGTGTTCAAATCTTTAATGATGTTCAAGATATTACTAATGATTGGGGGAAAAATTAAAAAAGGAAGAGAAAGGTGAAAGGAAAACTATGATGAAAAAAGGATGTAAAATGTGGAAGAAGAGGTCCATTTTCTTTGACTTGCCTTATTGGAAGGTGAAATTTAACTAGAAACACATTGGTTTTCATTTTCTATTCATGTTTGCTACTTAGTTCTTAATTATTTGTGTTTTGTAAATTTTTAGGCACTTCCTTTGCGGCATAATCTAGATGTGATGCATATTGAGAAAAATATTGGTGAAAGTATTATTGGTACATTGCTTGATATCAAAGGAGAATCAAAAGATGGCCTCAAATCATGCCAAGATCTAGAAGCAATGGGCATTAGAAAAAAATTGCATCCTATAGACATGGGAAATAAAGTATTGCTCCCAGCCGCACCGTGCATGTAATGGCCCGTCCCGCACCAACCGACATTTACTCCAAAAGTGCGTTGTACACATGTCCAGTTAGCACGGGATGGTCGTCAGGAGGAAAGGAAAGAAGGAAATGAACTAACAAGGAACCTGTAGAATGTCTCACAGCACATGGAACAAAATATAATAACAATATACTTGACATAAAACAGGTGAGACCGTGCATAAGCTGAAAACAAACTAACATAGCAGCGGAAAATCCAAGTACAGCTTATGATCCAAAGCCAATCATTATTACAACTTTTCAAACTGTCTCAAAAAGCAAAAGCAAGATAAGGGAGGTACACTACTAATGCCCAAGTAGCGACCACCAACGACACAGGGAGAATATCTATATATCATACGTGGAAGCCTCCTGCTCGCCTCCGAATCAGCAACTCGCGCATCACCAGCTAACCTGTCTCTAGTCTGCTCGTATGAGCACCCAGAGTAATAAGAAGAGACATAAAACTCTGGGTCAGACAAAAGTCTGGTATGAGCGATAAGCATCTAAACAGAACAATAACAGGTATACTAAACCATACCTGGACCTGGACCTGCAACCAAAGAGTTAGCACTACATACTGTACAACACTCTAAGGTGCCAATAACATGTGGTGTAAAGATAACGGGGGTGGGGGTGTGCATGTCATAGTGATGGCAAACAATCAAGCATAGCAACCATCCTCACATCTCTCACTCGGTGCGTAAAGCATACGATATCCACTACCTTGGTCACCTAATTCTTTGAGCCATGACGGAGTCCAATCTCGTACGACTATCACTACAAGTGCTCTCTCAGCGGTGAACCAAAGTTATGAATACCGACAACCCCTTTGCACACGTCCCGCAGCAGAGTCCAATCATGAAGTGAACTCGTTGGTTCCCAACTGGATCCTGAGCTCTAACTTCCTACTTGGACTTCCTTTGCATCTCGGGTCTTGGTCGAATTGGAGTTGGTCTTCAGAAAAGTCGTCGCGTAGAAGTGGCCCTGAATTCGGTTCGGTTCGGATATATACATATAACCCAGTTCGGTTCGGTAGAATGCTTCATAGTATACTCCTGGATGCGGTTCGGTTCGGTGGTTCTCCTCCTTCAGACGTCGGTTCGGTTCGGGTGTGTTGAGGTGGCTTGGTTTATGTGTGCTTTCCTATGTCTCCAGATCTGTTCTCCTTTGGTCTCTCTGATCCGATGCCCTTTAGTTTCCCTCCGATCTGATCCCCCCTGGTCTCTCTCCGATCCGATCCCCCTTGGTCTCTCTCTGATCTGATCCCCCTTGGTCTCTCTCCGATCCGATCCTCAACCCAACTCCAACCCTTTTTGCACGTGGCCTTCCTTCTTGCCAATCCCTCATTCTTGTACTGGGTTCCGATCCGGTTCGGTACTCTGCTCAGCTCCACCAATCCGACCCGAGCCCCCTAACCCGATCCGATCCGAAACCCTGCACAACTTTCTGCAACTTTTTCCAGCAACTTGTTTACGCCATCCGACGACGTTTTCGACCAATCTAACATTTCTAAACAACCACAAATCATTCCAAACAGTCATAGCAACAAATAGAAGTGACCTCAAACACCAAAACAACAACATGATGAGTTAAAATGGATCAAACATAACCTAAAACCCCAATTTTCCCTTAAGCATGTTCAAGAACAACTAAGCATAGGATTAACAAAACTTAACCAAATTAACCCAAACTTCTAACAGAGGCCTAAAACATTATTTTTGAATTTATAAATATTTCTCCAGAATTTATTAGTGTATAAGTTCGCTAATCTTCACTAATTACCCTTAATTAACCGTAATTAGTGCAAAACTATGCAAATCACTCACCTTGGCCACAAATAAAATACCAAATCTGAAATGAATCTCTGTTTGGCGTGAATATTGATGTCTAACAACAGCTCTAACCTTGCCTTGGTGTTAATCCTCTTTGATTTGGTGTTGCTAAGCTCAATCCTTGATTAGAAAGTGATTTGGAGATGTTTTTGAGGTTAGAGGCCATTATTAGGGTTTTTAAGAGGTAAATGGTGGCTAGAAAACGGAAATAGAATGAAAACCTAACTCATTTCAGTCTCCCCTTATCCTAATCCCGAAATGGGTTATGGGCCCATTTGTCAATCACTTCATTTGGCCCGGTTAAGCAGTTTTTCACCATCTGAAACTTGTTTCAACCATATCTCCCAAATGGTGAGTCCGTTTGGCTAATGTGACCACTCTACGGAAAGGTAAATCATCAAACGAATCTACTGGAAGTGGTTTTAGGTCAAAATTCCTTTCCAATCAAAAGTTATGGCCAAAACAATATCAGCTAGGGGCAAAACGGTCATTTAAAAATCGGCAAAAATCATGAACATGGGAAATTACCCCAATAGTTGTCTCCCAAAGTTACACGACCATACTACTTCATACGAAAAAGAAATAAATATTCTACGATCCTAGATACGTAGAATGCGGGTTGTTACAGTGCACCTTATCCAATCAAGAAAAAGAGATCTTTTATAGTAGAATGAAGAACTTGAAAGTGCCTAATGGATATAGCTCAAATATTGGAAAATGTTTTGCAAAAGAAGACAAGATATCAAACCTTAAGTCTCATGATTATCATGTATTGATACAACAACTATTGTCTGTTGCATTAAGAGGACTTCTACCTACAGGGATAAGGAATGCACTACTACGACTATGTTCATTTTATAATGACATATGCCAAAGAGTGCTTGATAGGGATAAACTAGAATTAATGGAGTATCAAGTTGCATTAACACTATGTGATCTAGAGAGGTTCTTTCCCCTTCCTTTTTCGATATCATGATTCACTTAACAATACATTTAGGGAGAGAAGCAAGAATTTGTGGGCCGGTCCAATACCGATGGATGTATCCATTTGAGAGGTAATATTTATTATAAATAATTGACGCTTAAAAGTATGTATAGTTATGAAAGTAACTTGTTTATTCATTTTGGTTATAGATATATGAAAATATTAAAAGGATATGTTAAAAATCAAGCACGACCTGAAGGGTGCATTGCTGAGCGCTATGTTGCCGAAGAATGTATGAAATATTGCTCTGGATATATTAAAGATGCATTACAAATTGGAGAGAGGAAAAACCGAAATGAAGTGGAACAAACTGATTTTATACTTGAGGGGCGTCCTATTTCCAAAGGAAAACCTACTACAGTCGATGAGGAGGTGATTAATGCTGCTCATCGATATGTTTTGTTTAACACGGAAGAAGTAGAGCCGTATTTAGAGTAAGTATAAGTCCAACTTAACTATGACATACAAAATAAATTAGATCCTTAATTACATTTATGTATGCAGAATGCACAAAGAGGAGCTAAAATGTTTGAATCCTTATCTTGCACAAGACGATTTGGAACTGTCAAAATTGCAATCGGAGACTTTTAATTGTTGGTTTGGACAAAAGGTTGATAGTTGTATCTTAAAAAACTATTAACGATGAAAGTAATAGATCAACATAAATCTTTATTAATGTATTGTATTTGTCCAGGTTAGAGAGGATAGACGTATATCCAATGTCAGCGACATAATAAAATGGCTTTCATACGGATCTCGTTCGCAAATAATTTCTTATTCTGGCTATATTGTTAATGGTCGACGTTTTCATATGAAAGATTATGAGAAGGCTACACAAAATAGTGGTGTTTCCATTGAGGCAAGTACTGTTTGTGTAGATGGGTCTATTGAAAAAGTAATATATTATGGGGTCTTGCGTGAGATTTTCTTGTTGGATTATCGTCAATTTCGAGTTGCCTTGTTTAAATGTGATTGGGCAAATATGTATCGTGGAGTCAAAGTTGAAGATGGATTTACATTGGTCAATTTGCATCAATTTCAAAATAAGTTTGAAAGCGACCCGTTTATCTTAGCAACACAAGCGGTTCAAGTTTTCTTCTCTAGAGAAGGTAGTTCTTCAAATTAGTATGTTGTGTTGAGAGCACCCTCTAGAGGGTTTCTTGAATTGGAAAAATACGACGAGGATGAACAATCAACTAGTAAACCATTGGATGAGTCACAACTTGATGATAGAGACGTAGATAATGGAGATGAAAGTTACATAAGGGAGGGTTGTAACGATATTTTGGTATGTTATAAGTGTATTTTACTGATTTTTTTATTTTATGCATGTTCATGTATACCATAAAATGTGTTGTTAGATGGTAAAAAAAAATCTGATATAGATTGACATCTTAGCGTGTGTCAAAATGATTTTATTTTCTATTGTACGTGTTCTTTGCATGTGTATTTTATTTTGTACATGGCTGTTACAAAGTAGTGCTATATTTAGTGTGATGTTCTAATCCTTTGTAAATCGTTATGTTTTTTTATAGGTCGACGAGAAAGATTGATCTTGTATTATCGACAAGGAAGATGGTGCTACACGATGCAGAGGTATTCAAGTTACATATGCATTTTTTACCACATGCTTTTTTTACTTCAGCCTTATTTTGTTTATTTTGGTACGTTGTGTTGAGGTATTCGACCATCGATGCACATACAATATTTAAAAAAAAACATTCACAGTAATAATTAAAAACGGAAGGAATTCCACTTTTTATTTCTCACGTTCCACTTGAATCGATTTTGGGTGTGAGAAAACAAGAAAAGCGAGAGTTTTCCTTGGTAAAGGCGAGAGTTTATACTAGATTATTTTTGAATTACTTGGTAAAAGCGAGAGTTTTCCTTGAGTGTGTATAAATTTAAGTTTATACTAGATTATTTTTGAATAACTTGCAAAACTGTGTATTTTTTAAATAATTATAAAACATTATTACTCATTCAGAAAATATGTTTACATACATTTATTTTGCAAATACCATTGAAATAGGTAAATTTCCTTTTAATTTTTCTAGGTGTGTTATTTTGATACACATGTATCTCTTCTTCATTACAAATTGATGCACCTTTGTATTTGTCTTTGATTCCCGTGTGAGACAATATATCCTAATTAATAATATTAATAAAATACAATTTTTTGATTTAATTATTAAATTTAAAATACAATTTTTTGACTCAATTATCAAATGAAATATTTTATGTATAAATTTGAGAGACAGTTTGGATAAGTTCTTTGTTAAGTTTCAAAATACATAAACCATCATTGTCGAAAAACATATGAATATTACGTCCATCTTTTTCGAAAATCATCAAAAAAAACATTACATATAAACATAAAATACTACCAAACTTCAGAACTTAATTCATTTTAATTATAAACATCTGTGTATTTATGTTAGAAAAGTATAAAAAAGCACAAAAGTGAACAGAAAAATCAAGATTCAGCAAAACTTTTAGGAACAGATGCAGTTTGTTAAAAAATTGCAGACATTAACCTGATTATAGCAAAAATTTGCATATATTTATGTAATTTTTTCTAAATGTTTTAAAATTTCAAATTTAATGTCGATATTTATTCAGCATTGCATTATTGCAGAAAAATCATTAAAAACTTAACGTAAATTACATACAAATGACTTTTGAATAGGTATATGTCTTGTATAAAGTTTGATTTAAAAACAAGTCGCTTATTTTGACTTTACTAAAAACAAGTTCTTATGTGGAATTCTGTACAAAAAATAATACTGGATTATTACATTTAGTCAAGAAGGAATTTATGACATCTTAAAACAGAAAGGTTCTAGATAACTTTGTTTTTAATAATAATGTTGTTTAAGTCATATGCTTTGATCTATGTTATTTATTTGGCCGAAAAAATACTGCTAAGTTACTTTGAATAGTATAGCCCATTATGGGAATCGACCGAGTAGAATAAAACTCAGTCTGTGCTGGTAGTTTAAATTTCATGATTAGTCGAATAGAATATAACTATTGACTGTAAACTGCTTGAGTGATAGAATTTTGTAACGTGGCCGTATTGTTTGTCCTATTGACCGGTGAACCCATTTGGATATGAAATTTCGTAATAACTTGTTTATGCATCATTATGGGTGCCAAGCTCCAAATTTAAATTTGTTTTTAGTTATGAATTAACATTTTTCTTTCTTTGTTTAATTTCAAATATTACAATTTTTATAACTTGGTATTAAGGTTATTAATTTCTGTATTTTCCATATCAATACTAGTTTTTTGTCTTTCTTTAGTAGAATTCAAGTTAATTTGCTTTTCAAGTCATTTAGTAAGCCAGCATTTTAATATGATAAAAATTTACACTTTTTTTTAAATAATTTCTAATTTCTCTTCTAAAATAGTTTTCTCATCTAATAACATTTCAATTTCTGATTATGCTCTATTTAATTTTCCATTATATTATTTATTCGATAAATTTAATTCCAAGCATTGCCATAAAGTTCAATATTAATTTCTAAAACCTCATCGTAAGTAAGTTCAAGATGTATATCATCGATGTTTTCCATGAAACGAGCATTGGCTTGTTCAAAATTATTATCCTTTCACTTTTGAAAGATGAAGAGAAAGAATCATCTCAAATAACTTGAAAATCGTGTTCTTCTTTTTAAAATTTTGAAACTTGCTTTTCCTCTTGTTATCATTGAGTAATGGACACTATTTATTTATATGCCTAAATTTACCATTTGCATAGAAGTTAATTGATGCTTGTTTTGAATTCCCCTCTTCTCATGACCAATAATTTTACTAAATTTTTTAAACTTCTAGTAGTTCTTTGCAGTGAGAACTATTTCATTTTTATCCAAGTTAAAGTGGCAGCATTTGTTTGAAATGTTATATTTATTTGGTCGGATCTTTGCTTGCCAATAAGTTAGCTTCATATGATATCAAATTGCAGTTTATTCTTAACTTTGAGTTGACAAAGATCTTTGGCTTCTTCAATTGCTAATATATTTTTCTCAATTAGAAGTCAAAAATACAAAATTCTTGCAACTAAATCAAACCTAGTGAATTTGACTCCTAGTACAACGAGGTCATGTTGAATAGTTTGAACTCCTCCATAAATATTGGTGATAGAGACATTTGTCTTCAGTTTGAATGATGAAAATTGACTTTGTAATTTGGAAATCATTGTCTGCCTAATAATAGTTGTATCTTCATGTGTAACTTGAAGTGTATACCAAATATCATAAGCTCTTCAACATAACATGTATTATGAAAATTTATTTTTATCAAGTGAAAAAAGTAATACATTCATAACTCTGGCATTGTTAATGGCCTCAGTCTTTTGTGTATTTATACCTTGCAAAGTCCTGCATTGATTAAAACTATAATCCAGTATTATTTTTCAATGTATATATATATATATTATATTTTAGATTACAGCTATAGCACCTATTTTAACAATTGCTTATTTTTGTTTATTGATGTATTATAATTAGCGGCATCCATTTGTATCTATTAATGTAGATGTTTGATATCTAAAAATAACTTTTGATGTTGCCTATTTCATACTTCGAGTTGCCTATTTCATACTTCAAGTTAGATCAGCCTCTTTTATCGCTACTTGTCTGTTTTTAAACACCACGGTTACAAAGACTTAACTACTGAAGTCTGACTTCAGATTTTTATTTTTTAGAGCTCAAAAGTAGCATGCAAAAGAGCAAAAAAGCAAAAATTAGCTGCACTTGCAGCTGCTAATGCTGATGCTGAGAGGATGGTTGGGACTAGAATCAGCGATCAGCCAAATGGACCACTTCCGTTGCTTCGTGATTTAAATATTGCTATAAGAAGATCTCCTCGAAAGCATGTTGAATACCCAATACGCACTACTCCTCGTAAAACTGGAAGCAACCTTGGCCACACTACAAAACATATGCAGCCTCCTCCTCCTTCCAGTAGCATCCCCATCGACACTACAAACCCGATTCAGCCCCCTCCTTCCAGTAATAGCCCCGTCGACACTACAAACCAGATTCAGCCCCCTCCTTCCAGTAACAGCCCCTTCGACAATACAAACCCAGAACAGCCCCCTGTCCATCAACTAAACTTCCAGCAAACTACAGCCACCTCAGAATCCAGTCCAAACGAACTTTAACTGGATTCTACTGAAGGTAATAGATCGAAACAAACTAGAAAAAAGAGGGGCAGAACGATGTTGAAATCATTCGCTGTTATACCGGATGAGAAGCCGGAAGTTGAATTTAATGAACACGGACAAGCAATAGGTACTAATTCCAAACTTTTATCGTCATATATTGGTACTCTAGCAAGGGAGATGGTGCCTTTTACCATTAGCTCATGGAGGAAAGTCGATGACGATTTGAGGGATGATCTGTGGACTTGTATACAGGTATTGATATTTGACTTGTATATACCAGCTATTGGCGATAACATGAGCAAGTGAATAATAAAATATGGCTTTCAATTGTTTTTAATTTAACTGATTCTATATTATTTATTATAGTACCTATATGTCTCAACATTCAAAGCAAAATATTATATATCTGTTGTAGTTCTCTCTATGTGCAATATGCATTATGCACATGCCTATGGTACAACATTGCATTTTGCAATACTGTTAGAGACTAATCTGCGTTTTTTTTTGGGATGCAGTCAAGATTCCAGGTAGATATAGTGTATAAGGATTACTTGTTAATGATAATAGGACAGCGATGGAAGGAGTCAAAATCAAGGTTAGTTGCAACTATCAATAAAGCATCTCAAAATCCCGACTCTACCAATACTTTAGCAGGCCTAAAACCGTTTAATATAAAGAGCGCTGACGAGTGGAATGCTTTTGTAAATGAAAATTTGTCAGAAAAGTTTGAGGTGGTTATTTTTGTCTGATTGATTGTAACTGTTAAATATATTACATTTTCCTATATCATATTTATTTAATTGACCTTATAGGCAACTAGCCAAAGATTCAAAAGTATTAGAGAAAAGAATAAACTTCCGCACACCATGAGCAGAAAAGGTTATGCAAGATTGGAAGAAGAAATGGTAAAAAAATATTGTTAAAGCAAATTTTATTTGTTATCATTTGTACATTTTTAAGCTGTTAATTAAGCTATTTTTGCAGAAAAAGGAAAAGGCAACATCTAGTATCACTAGAGACGAATTGTGGTGCAAAGGCCACACTAGAAAAGATGGAAAACCTCCGAATTCAGTTATTGCCGAATGCATAGTAAGAAAAAGTTCAAATATACAATATACGAAACTGTTGCTATTGTTAATGTAGTTTTAATTTTAATTTCTAAATATTGGTTGTTTTTGAATTTGTAGTCTAAGATAACAGAGCATCATAATGCCGCAAGTCAGGATACTCAGGGAGGAACATCAGTTACTCAAGATGGCGTGTCGAAGCTTTTTGGTCAGGAACATGGAGGATGTGTAAGAGGGCTTGGTTTTGGGGTTGTACCATCTCAGCTTCGTATTCGGGGTAACTCATCAGGCGAAGTACATGCATTGCGAAACCAAGTTAGTGGCTTGGAGAACAAAGTACACGAGCTTACTTCAATGTTGATGGTAAGTGTTAATTAGAAATTTATTTTAACGGCGATTTTTCCTGTTTTCCTATTAATTAGAAACCAAGTTATTGTCGCAAGCAGATGTGGCTATTGCCCTCAGTTTGCTGCCAAATTCATTAGTTTTAAGATTAGTTTTAAGATTTTTCTTGTTTTCCTGTAGTAAACCATCATCTGAAAGGGAAATGAACTATTCTTAAATTTATGGCTTCCCACTTGTGCTAGTTTTATATGACCATAATCATATTTATTTTGTGCTAATATTATATGACCTATGTATATACAATGAACCATACCCTGTATATAGCCTATATATTTTGGATCCTCCTTGCTCATTCAATCATTTTAAAATCCCTCATGAACTTTTTCATATTTATATACCTCATAGAGGCAATATGTTTAAAATCAAAGGAGTGATAAGAAATTTCCGGCCCTTTCAGAGCCAGTGGTCAAAACGAGCATTTTCGATGATTTGCATTAACTTGTAATTTTGAAGGATTCAAACTTTCGAAATAAACTAAACCATTTAGAAAAATTCCTAAGAACCGGTAAACTGTTTAAAAATATGCGTTGATGCCAGGACACACACGAAGTCAATTATGAGGTGACGTAGCGGATGTGTATTCATTATGGGTTCTTTTGAATTTATCTAACATGATAAATTTGATAATATAAGTTTACAATGATTAATATTTGATTTGAAGGTAGAATCCAATGCTATGATGCTTGTTGTGAACCAGCGGCAAACCATCCACTTCATAAGCGTCATTGTCAGTAGATGACGCTTATGTGATGGGAACAGAATGTATACAATGAAGTAATTTATAGTTTAGGGGGACTTTTTCTATATAATTGAACTGATATATTTATTTATAGTATGATTTTCAGTCCATGCAATCTTTACAGGAGCTAAAAGAAAAGAAAGCAACTAATGCGGGAAATCCAGCAACTCCTGATCCTAATACGCCTCAGGTACCCTTTTTTATTGGTAAAATTGATAGAAAGCTGTAACATTTAATGATCTACGGAATTGGAATATTGCTGTTAAAATGCATCAACTTTTTTTTGACAACGCAAGTTTAATTCTTTGGTGACATGTTTGGTGAACATTGAAATGCTTTTAACCGGGGCTGTGAAATTTTTGGGTAATTTTAAGGACAGTAAATGGAGGGGGGGTGGGTATTGTTAAAAAGGTATTTCGACGGGGGTTGGGTAAATTGAGAAATGGGTAAAATGAGCCCCTAATATGGCACTGTCTTATGTGGATACCAGATCTCCCTTAAATCTACAATGTTTGGAAAGAATTTTGAAACACTTTATTTTTACAGATTCAGAAACGCCAAGAAAGCACAACAAATTCAAGTTTTTTCATCCTCTTCTCCTTGCTTATGTCTTTCAACACTTTCGTTTTGAGATTACAAATTCAATGCTCTCATCTTTGCGGTCAATTCAACAGATTGTTTGAATCGGTCTCCATAGTATTACCACAATTAATTAAGAAGAGTAATCCTCTTGACTTCATAGTAATTTGAAAGTTGATTTTCTTTAACTCGCAGCACCAATTTGTTTGTTTAAATGATCGGTGAAAGCAAATAACGTATTAAGCAAAATATTGTCGCTTTGCCACTTCATCATATATCTAAAGTCCACACCAACATATATGTGTTATATAATGATCCAGAATTGGACTGGCTTAGGTAGATTTAAAAAAAAAATGGAAATGGAGTAAAATTACACTGCAAGTAGGTTTTTATTTTTATGGGAAAAAAAGGGGAGAGAGGGATACAACACGCTACATGCACATAGTGCGTTCCCAGTTTTCTCAACCTTGTATATCTTGACCTTCTGTTGATCATTTAAATGACCTCTTATGGTTTTTAGGAGAATATATAAGGCCTGAATCACTCCTGTCTGCTTCTCCTCCTCCTGAATTCACTTGTCTTCAACGATTTTGTTAGTGAGTTACATCGCTGAGTGACAACACTGGGTAAATAATGGAATACATTTCATTTACCTGTGAAGTAAATACATTTTAACCAAATCTGTTAATTATTCTTAATTGTTTCATTTCAGGGTTTGTAGTACAAGTCTTGTTCTCTTCAGTTCCCGAAAATAAGTCAAGAGTTGGATCCAAATCTATTAATTTAACCAGTAACCATTAATATACTGCTTGTGTTCAAATATTTATATGCTAAAACAGAAGAGAAAAGAATAAAGGGGGAGTTTTGCACTGAGTTTAATATACTGCTTGTGTTGAAATTTGTTAATTAATATACTGCTTAATATACTGCTTAAGTTTAATATACTGCTTGAGTTTAACTAACAGAAGAGAAAATCTGTTAGTTAATATACTGCTTGTGTTCAAATTTTTATCTGCTAAACCAGTAACCATTAATACTTACCACTTTATTCAATTAGTTTTACACTGATTTTTGCACTGGGTAAAGGGTGGAGTCATTTTTCAGTTCATTCACAATATTGTTATACTGAACTTATTATTATTATTATTATTATTTTGTAGTCACACCGTGGAAGTAATAACTTGACAGCTCAACAGAAACAAAATGCACAGCAAGCAGCTGAAAATGAAATGCAAGCAGTTGAAAATGAGGCCAGCAAACCCGCTCGACAGACCAGACAAAGTGGAAAGAAAGTTAAAAATGAAGTGCAAGCAGTTGAAAATGAGGCCAGCAAAACCGCTCGACAGACCAGACAAAGTGGAAAGAAAGCTGAAAATGAACAGGGTAGAAGACCAGTTCAGCAGTATACACAACTTGGAAATCACGCTGAAAACAATCACGCTAAAGAAAATGAGGGCAGAAAATGTAAAATACTGAATTGGGACAAACAAGTAGTTGCTGAAGGAAGATTGGCATCCACTGATCCAGAAGCTTTGGTGCACTTTAAAAAAATTGGAACGCAAGGTTGGAAAATTTGGATTGATGTGGCGGTGGATGCAGAAGCTTTCTTGTGGAGGCGGACTCCCGAAATGACTACTATTGGAGAAGCTGTTGGATCGACTGTGGCCTGGAATAAAAATTATGTTGCCTTCAGCTAGAGTGCTTTCGTAGGGTATGCAACCTTTTGTAGACAAAACTTCATCTATCTTATGTATATTTTGGGTTAGATCATATGTATTTTGAAACGGTTATGTGTTTGGTGACGGGTTAAGTTGGTGATGCATGTACTACTTACGTTTGTTTTATGTTGATCGAATATTATGTCAAGTAATATATATGAATGATTCCGTGTAGTAATTTTTGTTGCATTGAAATGTGAATCATATTATTACTAATATATATGAATTTGTTTTACTAGTCAGGTTTATATAAATTACAACAAAAAAAAAGTTGTAATAAGCCATGTTACAACGGTGTAAAATGTTGTAATAAGCCATGTTACAACGGTGTAAAAATGTTGTAATATTAAGGAACTTACAACGGTGTAAAAATGTTGTTATATCTATGATCTCAAGATATTACAATATCTACAACAACGGGGATAAAAGTTGTAATACAGCTTATTACAATGGTGCAAAAATGCTGTTATATCTATGATCTCACAGTATTACAATATATACAACAACGGGGATAAAAGTTGTAATACAGTTTATTACAACGGTGACAAAAGTTGTTATACGTATGCTCTTACTTTACTACAACATATACAACAACGGAGAACTAGAGTTGTAATAAAATTTATTACAACGGTAAATAACTGTTGTTAAATATCCCTATTACAATGGTGTTGCAACGGTGCAGAAAAGTTGTAACAGATTTGAATATATTACAACTTCTGCATACACGACGGTGGAGGCACCGTTGTAAAATGATATTACAACGGTTTTGCACCGTTGTTATGGGGTGAATTTGTTGTTGTGGCATAATCTACTTCATGTGTTGATTTTTCAAATATTTACATTGGACTAGTGATTTTAATGTGAGCTTAACCTTGGTTGTAGCTGAATTATTCACATTTTCTGTGCTATTTTCTGTGTGCTTTTACCTTCGTTAAAATGAACTTTAGATTAAAGTGAATAAGCAAATTTTCCAGCGTGTTATGATGAACAAAGGACATAGTATCATTGGTATAATTGAGATAAAGGAAATAAATAAGCGATGCACATTAAATTAAGAGCATTAAATCAGCGCCGATGGGCAGATGATGACAAGATTTTTTTATTTCTGCCAACTACAAGATCAATCGTTCGTCTTCATTTAATACAGGTATTCATATGATGCTCGATTTCCTTGTGTGATTAATAGACTAAATGATTTCGCTGCTTGTTTTCCATACTCGATTTCCAGCCAAGGTAACTTCACTACTCTACCCCCTTTATCTTTTTATTTCCTTTTACAGTACTATTAATAACATTCCGTTCAATCTCATTGAATGACAGCCTGTGCTTGCATATTTCTTTATTTCCCAATATGAAGTTGTGCATACTCTATACACTTGGTCATTGTCCTTTACTTTCGCTATTTACTACTTCCTAGGTTATTTGTTTTTCTGCTGCTTGTCTTTGCAGATAAATTCGTAGCTTCGAACAAACTGGGAAACTCCAAAAAATTGTTATTGCACCTCGTCGTTGTTTATATTATATTATAGCGTCTTACTTATAACATCGTACAAAACCATCTCTTACAAATTCATGCTTTTATTCAATTAACCATTTAAATTTTGTTCTTTTCTGTCTTTGGCATTTGTTTATAATCATTGATAAATAATCTAAGTGTTTCAGATGGATTTATTATTTAACAGTTTACTGCTTGTAGAGGCTCTGAGTCCAAAATATGAAAATAGGATTTTAGAACAGTTAGAAATACACTTAGCTCTCGAATTTGGTGAAGACTGCCAGCAACTCTTATGCATTGATTAAAGTAGTATGGCCATAAGTCAATATGTACTAATGACAAGTAACAGCAGATGAATATACTCCCAACAACTTGAAAACACTTAGTGGTATTTACATAGAGATGGTTAAAGTGTCCCATATAATTGAGAGAGAAAAGTTTAACTTGCTGTATTGAAATGTAACATGCTTGAGACTTTCTAAAATTCTTATTCCTTATTTTGTATGTGCAGGTTTTTTCCAATTAACAACTGAATGTGTGCAGGATTCATATTTCAGCTGGGCATAAAAGTTATGAAGAAGTATTATTTCCTTGCCAAAGCCCTATAGAATAGATAGGAGCATGCACGAGAGCAAACTTTTTCTAGCAGAAGGTCCCAAAACAAATGAAAACTCTCATTTTAGTCGGTAAGGTATTCAATTTATGTACTGCATTTTTCTCCTTTTTATGAATGAGCATCCTTTTTGTTCTTGCTCGGTCTACGGGGACAACGCACACCACTATATAATTTAAAAAAATAAGTTTGATTAAAGTAATTATTCTGTTATTTTACTGTTTCTGAAATTTTAGCTCAACACATTCCCTACCCCCTCAGTCATATCATAGTTCCCTTTGGTTTTTCTTCTCCTGTCAGATTTTTTTGTCCTAGATGCTAGATGTAGAATAATAGTACTATTAATTCATTTTAAATTGAACTTATAATATTAAGGCAGAGAAAATGGGTCTCTTAAGTGTAATTAAGTTATATTTTTGGAAAGTGGTGCAGTGAAGTTATAGCTTACACTAATAATATTTGTTGATATATTATGTGAATATTTCGGATTAAATTCTATTTACACTGTCAAAAATTTGTACAAATACATTAATCTATATTAGATTTTAATTTAATTTGTTTCCTAGAATACGTTTCCTTTTACCAAGATTTAGGGAAATGGTGGCGAACAGTTAACTAAACATGTTATGCAATAATTGTATGCAAACATTACGTGGAAAACTATCACCTCGTTAAAACTTAATTAAACATGTCATGCATGATTGTATAAAATAAAAGGAATCAAATGAAAAATGTCCAATTTTTTTTATTCTCCTGTTAAGTTTTCTTTTTTTTTCTTTTCCAAGGGGGATAGTTTTCTGTATATTTAAGTTTATGTCACTCATATTCGACTTACTTTATGTTGCATCAATTCATCAGATAATTTGGTAACTTCCCCATTCTCGTAGGTAGATGGATTTTGAATGTTACCTTATTCCCTTAAAACATTTATGGTTCTTTTTTCCACTTTTATGTGAAGCTACAATTTTGAACTCAGTTTTGTATTTTACTATATGGGTGGTTGACTATTCATTTCAGTGTGCAAACTCGAAGTTTGCTCTTGCAACTAGGTTCAGATTTTGAGCTGTATCTGAGTTCGAACTCAGTTTTCAAGACCCAATCAGCAAGTGCAAGGAAGTGTCCTAATGCAAACTGAGTTTGCAAATGCAATTTATAAATACTGAGTTTGCAGGCAACTTATAAACGCTGGGTTGGCAAACCAAGTTTTCCTGTATTCTACCAATGTTGTTATGCATATTCATGAAAACAATAGCAGACTAAGGCTTTCTATATGGCCTAGCATTTCGCATCTATATTGTTTGCAAAAAAAATATTTTGTATTTTTTTTATTTGAATATGGTATTGCTGTATTTTGAAATTGGAAAGTTTGAAGCTTGTTGTAGTGCTATTCAAATATTTCATTGTTTTACTTGTAGGACAAATCCTGCTTCAAGACAAGCTTTAGTGTTAACCTCTCAGTAGCAGGTCGAGGTAGAACATTCAACCATTATCTCACAAACAATATGAAAACAATGTATATGAATAAGCCAAAATACTTATCTAAATGTGCAAGATACTACAAGGACTTACCAGTCATGTGCTTTCTTTTGATGTTGGGAATGAAACATCATTACTTGTAAGAATTTCATTAGTTTGTTTGTCTTTGCTTCGTTGTAGAATTAATATGTCCTGTGTATATACATATGTGCAAGCTTAAATAGTTTGAACTAAATGTTGCCCATCTTTGTTGTAATAGGACTAATATTGCTTATGGCAGGGAGAAAATATCAAAAGCAAAGGCATATTAAATTAATCGTTCGACCGTTTTGTAAGTAATTTGTTAATCAAGTATGTACGACATATCCGACATGGAAAAGAGGATAAGACAGTATGTATGAAATTTATGTTTGGATATGTGGAAAGCCGTATGAATTATATGTATGAAATATTTAGTTTGGATATATAGAAGTTGTTTGAATGATGTATATTTTGTTGTAATTTATATATTCATTGTTTGTGAAAATAAAATTATATTTTTATACATATAACAAATGAGTATATATATGTATGTGCGTGTGTATATATATGTACGCATATTATTAGAGCTGAATCAGTAAATAAAATTTAAAATCAATATTTCAAAATATAGCGTTTTTAAAACGCTATAGAATTTTCCTAACAAACGCTATAGAAACAAACACTAAACACTATAAGAACATAGTTGTAGATGCCACAGAAATAAAACAATAAACACTATGCTAGATGGAAATAAAACGCTATGATATAATGCCATTAAACGCCATAGAAAGGGATAAAAGACGCTATAATATGTAGCATTTGGCTCATACTCCATATAGCGTTTTTGTTTAATAACAAACAAAAAAACGCTATAAAAACTTCATTTTTTTATAGCGTTTTTGTATCAGCTATTTAAAGTTGAAGGTCTAACATAGCATGTCGTTACATGGCGTACTCTGAAACGCTATGGCAGGATATGATAGCGTTTTTTAAACGCTATGAAAGGCCTATTTTGTTGTAGTGTGATGGGTGATTTCAATGCAGTACTCAAAAGAAATGAAAAGAAAAGTAGTCGTTCGCTGAGAGTTTCCTAGCTCATAGAGTTTAATGCATGTGTGGTTGCAACAGGGTTGTTGGAGTCTATCCATAAAGGCCTGAAATACACATGAAGAAGAGGGGAATGTAAGAAAATATCATGTATATTAGACAAAGTGTTAGTAAATGTTGACAGCATCAACATGTTTTCAGACATATCAGTTAACATTCTACCTAACTCAACGAGTGACCATAGTTCACTACATATAATGCTCATTGAGAAAAGAGAAACAGCTAAGGGTAAGCCGTTTAGATATTGCAACTCTTGGCCACAGTTGCAAGGTTATAACGAAGTTGTTCAGCTAAATGTAATTTCCCAAGTTGAAGGGACTTAGTTTTTTAAACTCACACACATTATCAAAACAGCTAAACTTAGAGTAAAGGAATGGAACAGAATACGCCCTAAAGAGCAGGACCACATTACTGCTCTTTAAAATCAATGTGAAGAACTTTTGACTAAGTTGGATGAAGATAATGAGGAAGATGACAGGTTAAGAACATATTACAACTAGCAAGCGAAACTCAAAGATGCATTTCACATTAAGGCTATTGAAATCAAACAAAAAACAAAAGAATAATAGATTACTGAAGGGGACGAATGCACCAAGTTTTTTATGCTAAAATGTCTATTAGAAAAAACTTAATGTCTAATATGCAATGATTTGAACAGGATGGGGTTCCAAGCATTAGTAATCAAGTGAAGGAAGAGGAAGCGATCAAATACTACTCTGAATTATATAATGGTCAAACTGCAAATGACTTACCCAGCATTAACTGTAGAAGGCTCCTGAATGCTGCTGGCAAAAGGAAGCACTGTCGCACTGTTACTATTGACGAAGTTTGGAGTGCTTTGACCAGCATTCATGGGGATGCTAGTCGCGGGCTAGATGGTATGAGCTCCGAGTTCTTCCAACGGCACTGGAGTGACCTGAAAACACACGTGGTTAGTGAAATTCAGGAGGTATTTCGAACTGGCAAGATACTGAAAGAAATTAATCACACATTCATTTGCCTCATTCCCAAGAAAGAAAACCCAACGAGAATCTATAGACCTATTGCATGCTGCAATGTAGTGTACAAGATTCTCTCAATGATGATATGCAACAGAATTAATCTCATCCTACCTGAATTCATTGCAAAATGCCAAAGTGCGTTTATTAAAGGTAGAAGTATTTCAGATAATTCTTTGCTGGCACATGAACTAGTGAGAAATTTCAATAAAAGAGGAGCAGACAAATTTTGATTAAAAGTGGACTTACATAAAACATATGACAAAATCAATCGTAAATTCATTATACATATGTTGCAAAGTATGGGCTTCCCAAACACAATTACTGCTCTTATTGAAGACTGCATTACAACCCCTACTTACTCTATACTAGTCAATGGTATTCCTAAGGAGCATATTAGTAGCAATAGAGGGATTAGACAAGGAGACCCTCTCTCTCCCTATCTTTTTGCTATTACTATGGAATTCTTTACGCTACAAATGGAAATTGCTTGTTTCAAAAAAGAAATCTCTACGATTTACGACCTCCAACCTCAACTCAGTCACCTACTATATGCTGATGATTTGATTATGTGCATACGTTCATCCAAAGGGACAACCTCGACTATCAGTAGAATTTTTAGGGAATTGGAGAAGTATGTTGGCCTAAAGGTCAATGAACTCAAAATCAAATGCTATTTTAATAAATTCAACATAAAGAAAAATGAAGTCCTAGAAGTGCTTAAAGTGCAAGAAGGAAACTTACCTATCAAGTACCTTAGAGTACCTCTCTCTTCTAATAAAATTACTGATGCCGAATGTGCAGAATTAATTACGAATATTAGAGATAAATTACAAGGATGGAGCTCTAATTTGCTGCTAGAGTAGAACTTGTACACACAGTCATACAATCAAATGTGAACTTTTGGTTGCAAACTTTTCAATTGCCTGATGCTTCAATTGAGAAGATTGAAAAAGTGTGTGCGGAGTTCATTTGGAAAGGCAGCATGCATAATATTAAATATTCAGATTTGTATCGAACTAAACAAGAAGGAGGGGTTGGTTTGCGTAACCTCAGAGAAATGAGAGTAGCATTTACAGTGAAGCAGGGATGGAAAATCATTAATTCTCGTGGTTTGTGGGCCAAATGGACAAGAAATCGACACCTTAAAGGAAATTTCTGGCAACTACATTATGATAATAATGCATCTCCCACTTGGAAGGCTATTCTTAGAATTAGAGACAAAACGGCTAAAAAATGCATGAAAGAAATAGCCAAAGGAAAGGAAACTAATTTATGGAAGGATCCATGGATCGAAGGTAAATCTCTGGTGGACATTCTACGATGGAATACATTTTCAGCCTATGGCTGTCCAAAAAAATGGCGGATGATTTGATTCTCGACAATAAATGGAGCTGCAGTAGCTTGCCTTGCAATGCAGACCTTATAGCTAAAATTGAATACATGCCTCTATTTCACAAAAGGGAGGAGGACATTTGGGTGTGGAAGCATGACAAATAGTTTTCTACTCGTTCAGCATGGGAGGCAACTAGAGTGAAACATCATATTAAGGAGTGGCATGATTTCATTTGGGATAGAGCTAATTGTCCTAAAGTGGCAGCTACTGATAAAGCAATTCTAAATCATCTACCTACCAAATATAGACTGATGTCATGGGGTATTCTTCAGGAAATTTGTGTGTTCAATGTAGTAAGGAGCCAGAATCGCATTAGCACTTTTTTTTGAATGTGAGTTCTCTAGAAATTTGTAGAGCAATTGCATGGATAAATTAAACATCAACAACTATGGTTACAATTTGAACACATGCATTAATTACCTGAAAGTTGGAGGGCAGCTGATAAACTACAAAGCCAAGTTGTATAAAATTGCTGTCACCAACACTGTATGGTCAATTTGGAGAGAGCGGAATGCCATAGTATCCAGACAAACATCACAAAACCCAAATAGAGTTAGCTATATGAACCGGGTGGAAGTAAGAGTGACGACAAAGAGAACTAAACAAAGAAGACTTACTGGTAGCCAGGAATTAGCAACAGCGGAGATGCTAATAGTGGATCTGAGGGATCAAGTGGGAGGAAACCGCTTCGAGGGTAGTAACTTTCATCCGCCATGACCTAATTTGCTTTCAGAAGACGAAGGAACTTTTTATAATGTGGTAGAAAGGTGCTTTTGTTTTTTTATGTGTTAGATTCTATTGAACGTGGGCTTGGGCCTGTCCGAACTCAGTTGGGTTCGGTTGTATTGGGCCATCATCGTTTTGGGCTGTGAAGCCTTAATAAAAGTTTTACCCATCATCAACATACACACACACACGTATATAGACCAAAATGTTATGGAGCGATCTATGTGTTTAATCTCATAAATTTGATCAAGAAATCTTTAGTTGCATCGATCATCATGTAAACTACAAATAAAATTTGGTATTTTGCTTCATGCTGGGAAACATTTTGTATATTACAAATGATGTTGTTGTTGCTATAAAACATAGAATCCAATATCAAAATCAAGCTTACAATTTCAATGGAAGACGAGATCGATGATAAGCTTGCAAAAAAAATCAATCAAAATAACTCAATCACCAGAACAAAAAATAACCAGTCCAAATAGCAATATCCCAATGATAAGCAATCTAAAGCAAACAATAACAATAAAATAAATTACACACAAGATATATGGTGGGTCTACTAAAATTTTAGTGTACATCCACTTTAGAGAGATATTTTACTATCACGATGAAAAGAATATAAGATATTTATACAATGATCGTTTAATGATCACTCAAGAATATAATTATGTGGAGATTAGAACTGAAAAAAATGATTTAGGTTTAAACCATAACTTACTTTGGAAAAACTCTTATCAACTTAAAGAGCACTAACTTTTAATTTGAAAAATTGCTTATATATGGAGTATTTTCATCGTGGCAAATTACCAGTTTTCCCGATGAATCCTTCACAAACTTTCGTCAATAACCCAGACAAAAATGTTAATTTTCACGAGCGCCTAGGATGCCAAACATCTAACTCAGAAATCAAATTCCCATTCTTCAGTTTGTTAGACATTTGATCCCAATGGAAGACAATTGGATCTTTTCTCAGGTTTCAGACTACCAGGCAAGCAGAGTTTGATCCTTGATCCAGGCGTCTAGCTCAACTTTCAAAGAACACTATGAATACTAACAAATGTCTAGCTCTTCCTGTCAGACATTTATCCCAACTTTTAGGTTATAACAAACCCTACGCTCAGACGTTTGACTCTTCCATTCAGATGCTAGAGCTCCTATGCATCTTCGTGTGAATCTTCCATCTTCAACTCAACTTATCCTGAGCATTTATGCTCCAATTCACAAACCATTTTCGCCAATTTCAAGTTATTCTCGACCACTTCAATTCAATCAAATAGTTTACTAAAATTGAACACTCTACCTCAAAACTATATCCATCTTCATACTCTATGAACCAATGGAACAAAATCATCACCATTTCTACCTTCAACCAAATAAAGCTTGAATACTTTCTTAGTAAACTCTGGCAAAGCAATCACCGTGTAACGAAGTGTTGAAAGTATCTAAATGCTAGACCATCTCACCGAAAGAAAGGCGTACTTTGGAGAATAAAAAGTACTCTCCAAAAAGATAGATTAACAATATATCACTGATACTCTTCATCATCTAAAACAAACAATTCTCTCCAACCATTATGTTAATGCTAACAATGATGTAAACCCCAGATGCTAGTGAAAGCATCACTCTTTCATAGGCAATTTAAGAAGATCTTACATAGATTAAACACGGATAAACTAAGTAAATGAAAAATGAATGAATAAGAGAAGAGAAAGAGAAGATAACACAAGATCTATAGTGGTTCGACTATTAATTAAGCCTTTATCCAATATTAGAAAATTAACATTAGTTTGCACTACTTATTATAAGTGTTTTGATATAAGGGATTAAGTAGATGTTCAAAAATTGCTATTACAAGTACAAAAGATGATAGGTATAGATCACAACTACATCTTTGGTGATCGGTCATGTTAGAAAATTATGTTAGACAAGCATTTTAGTAAAGTGTAAGTAAGGAGAATCTGGATCCTTTGCACGTATAAGGTTGGCTGGTATTTACATTTGTTTGTAGTCGAGTTGGGCTAAGATATTGCATCAGTGGGTCTACCTAGGTGGTATGATGTAACATTAAAAAAATTAGTGAAATTTGAGCAAGTGTGATGGAATGATACCTATCCATAGACATAGCATACTTGTTGTCCTTATCGATTCTTCTGGACTTTTTATGTCCTTATGATCCTCCTTTTAATTTTGTAGGATTTGCTTTTCATTTAATTGTATTTCGCACTCGAGTTATGTTGAATTACATTACAAAATGTACGATCCATCAGATATCTTGAGCTACAGTCATTGGATTGCAACCAAACTTGAAGAAGATACTAATATTATGATAAAAGTCAAGATGGTAGAACTGAAAATGGATCGCACGTCATCCCTATGGATCAGTACCAATTTATAGACTTAGTCACTTTTAAGGTGAAAACTTATAGGCCCCATGTAAGATATGTTTTGAGTACTTTAAGGTTTCGAGTGTTCTGACTCTGCTTTGACCCTTAACTTATATGGACTTCCTATCAGATTAAAAAACTGGTTAAGGTGTGTCGTCCAGAGCATGCCTTCATCAGAAACAAGATGTACTTTGGAAAATCTACCTTTTGGATCCTTTACCTGATTGGTTTGTTGAGGCTTCATGCTACTTTTGGATAACTTCCTATGATTGGTCAGTCAATATCTTAAATTTCTGATTCGAAAATATTTGAATTTTTGGTTTAAGCTTCACAAGACGCTATGGAATGGAGTGTATATGGCATGTGAAAAAATCAGATGAAATTAGGGTCAATCTGATGGATCGATACTGATATATAGCCTATGGATTTGTACTAGTCTTTAGACTTAGAATTCTTTTTTGAATTTTCTCCCATTGTAAGTTTAAAAGATATGACCCATACCCTATATTTCCTTACTTTTCATTTCTTTACCACCGATCCATAATCCATATCCTGCCATTGAAACATATCCATGCCATTATCTTTGCTAACGCCCATGATATTGTTGAGTAAAACTTTATAATTTCCTCTGTATAGATAAGCTTAGAAGTGAAGTGTAGTAAAACAATTGACAGATAGATGAAAACAACAAGCAGCAACATAAGAGATTTTTGTTTACGCGGAAAACCCAATGAGGGAAAAACCACGGGACTAGAAGTCCAATTCTTCCACTATAAGATGATAGTAGGATTACAAGAACTCACCACAAATATTGGATGGTTTTCTATTTTTGTATATATATCTCACACTCAGTGGCTCACTCAAGCTTGAGGATGATGACTTCTCAAGCTATCTCTCTTTTTGTGTATTTCTATATATTTTTCATACACTCTCTCACACTCATATATATAAGTGTGGAATACAAAAGGTTCTCTCACAATGTGGCTTTCAAACTTCATCTTGGAAATAATGTTTCCATTTGAATTGCAATAAATAGGCATAGAATTTGATGTGTCTACACACCTTTTAACAATATTTGTTGAGCATTCCAATAAATTAGGAGGGAAAACCCAACAAATCCCCCCCCCTTCCCGACTTAATTAGGAAGCTCTTCCATACCAGCAACATCACAACAGTCATCAAATTTCTTAGTTGGTATGGCCTTCGTCAACATGTCTGACCAATTATCATCAGTATGAACTTTTTTGAGTTGCAACAGCTTTGCTTCCAAAACATCTCTAATCCAGTGATATCGAACATCGATGTGTTTCGATCGGGAATGATAGGCTGAATTTTTAGCAAGTTGAATTGTACTTTGATTGTCACAATAGAGATCATAACTTTCTTGTTTTTGGCCCAATTCTAACAAAAAGTTATTTTAACCATATCATCTCTTTACATGATTCTGTAGCTGCAATGAATTCTGCTTCGGTTGTAGACAAGGCAACACATTTGGAGCTTTGATTGCCAAGATACTGCTCCCCTCGAAAAAGTAATCAAATAGCCTGATGTTGATTTTCTAGAGTCAACATCTCCTGCCATATCAGCGTCTGTGTATCCTTTTAACACAGGTTTTCCTTTTCCGAAGCACAAACATCTTCTGGTTGTTCCTCGGAGATAGCGAGACATCCATTTAACAGCAACCCAATGTTGCTTTCCAGGATTTGATAAATATCGACTCACGGCTCCAACAGCGTATGCAATGTCCGATCGTGTACATATCATGGCATATATTAAACTTCCAACAGCGGAAGAATACATGACATTTTCCATTTCAGCCATTTCATTTTCAGTTTTTGGACTGTGTTCCTTGCCTAATTTAAAGTGGTTGGCAAGTGGTACACTTACAGGCTTGGCCTTGTGCATGTTAAATCTTTCAAGAATTTTCTCTATATATCTTTCTTGCGATAACCACAATAGTCCTTTGGATCTATTACGAGTGACTTTCATTCCAAGAATCTGTTATGTTGTTCCTAGATCTTTCATTGCAAAAGGTTCGCTTAAAGCCTTCTTGAGAGCTGTAATTTTCTTTTTTACCTGTCCAACAATCAACATATCGTCAACATATAATAAAAGTATGATGAAATCACTACCAGCATACTTATTTATATAGACACCGTGATCGCATAGAGTCTTCTTGAACTCATGTTGAGTCATGAATGAGTCGAACTTCTTATACCATTGGTGTGGTGCTTGTTTTAAACCTTATAGACTCTTCTCAAGACGACACACAAGATGTTCTTTTCCCGCAACTTTGAACCCCTCGGGTTGCTCCATATAGATCTCTTCCTCTAGGTCTCCATGTAAAAATGTTGTTTTAACATCGAGTTGTTCAACTTCTAAGTCTAAACAAGCTGCTAGACCCATTACGACTCTAATAGATGACATTTTTACCATGGGAGAAAATATTTCATCAAAATCAATACCTTTCTTTTGATTGCAACCCTTAACAACAATTCGAGCTTTGTATCTGGGTAGACTATTCTTCTCATCTGTTTTTAACTTGTACACCCATTTGCATTTTAAGGCTCGTTTTCCCTTAGGTAGCTCCACCAGATCATACGTATGATTGTCATGCAAGGATTGCATTTCTTCCTGCATAGCTTTCTCCCATTCTTCTTTGTGTTCACTAGTTATAACTTGTTCGTAACTTTGAGGCTCCCCCTCATCAGCGATTATCACATACTCATCTCTAGGATATCTAGTAGAGGCACGTCTTTCTCTTGTAGAACGTCGTAATGGAGATTGTGTTGTGGCATTTGTTTCATCTGTCATCTCTTCATTTGACTGAGATTGTTCATGCAATGATGGCTCTTCAATTGATTGTTCAGTAACTTCATGTTGTCTTTGCAACCCATTATGATTAGGCTCCTCCTCTTGCCTTCCACCTGCATCTTGCATCACAGAGGATGGTGCAGGATCTGAATATATTATTTGCTTAGGTCTGAACTTCTCTGCTTGTTTAAAATCTTCTATTGTCTGGTCTTCAAAGAAAATAACATCCCGACTTCTAGTAATCTTTCTTTTAACTGGATCCCATAACCGATATCCAAACTCATTTTTAGCTGAACCAAGGTAAATACACTGCTTGGTTTTTGAGTCAAGTTTAACCCGCTCGTCTTTAGGAATATGAACGAATGCAAGACAACCACACACCTTCAAGTGGTCATAAGAGATCTTCTTGCCTGACCAAACTTCATCTGGAATGCCTTAGTTTAGTGGACCTGATGGTGAGAGATTAATTATATCAACAGCAGTCTTCACAGCTTCTCCCCATAATGATTTAGAGAGTTTAGCATGATATATCATACATCGAACTCTTTCTTCGATGGTTCAATTCATTCTCTCAGCAACACCGTTTAGTTGAGGTGTCTTTGGAGGTATTTTCTCAAGACGGGTGCCAAATGTCTTGCAGTACTCTTCAAATGGACCACAATATTCACCACTATTATCAGCTCGGACACACTTCAACTTCTTGTTTGTTTGTCGTTCCACCATGGCATGAAACTCCTTAAAAGCCGCAAGTACATTGTCTTTTGTTTTCAACAAATACACCTAAACCTTTCTTGAGTGATCATCAATGAATGTTACAAAATATAATGCACCTCCAAGAGATTTTTCAGTCATAGAGCAGACATCAGTATGTACTAAATCAAGGATATGCTTTCTTCTTGATGGTCTATTTGATCTATAAAAGGAAACTCTATGTTGTTTCCCAGCCAAACAATAAATACAAGGTTCAAGTGTATTACCTTTCACTTCAGGGATCAGCTCCTTTTGGGCAAGTATTTGCAATCCCTTTTGGCTTATGTGTCCTAATATCTTATTCCATAGTTCCAATACTGAATCATCATGAACAACATTAGCTTCACCGCGTAAGCAACCACGTGTTAAATACAAAGAGCCCTCTTTTTTGCCTTGAGCAATGACCATGTTTCCATTTGTGAGTTCCATTTTCCAGAACCAAATTTGTAACAACCCGCATTTTACGCATCGGAGGATCGTAGAATATTTATTTCTTTCTCATATGAAGTCGTATGGTCATGTAACTTTGGGAAACAACCATTAGAGTCATTTCCCATGTTCATGATTTTTGTCGATTTTTAAATGACCGTTTTACCCCTAGTTGGTACTGTTTTGGCCATAACTTTTGACTAGAAAGGAGTTTGACCTGAAACCACTTCCATTGGATTCGAATGATGGTTTCTCTTTCCGTAGAGTGGTCGTAATAGCCAAACGGACTTACTGTTTGGGAGAAATGGCTGAATTAAGGTTTAGAGGGTTAAAAACAGCTAATTGGGCTTAACCGGGTGATTAGCAACTAGGCCCAATAGGGGATTTCGGGATTTGGGGTATTTAAGGGCTGCTAGGGTTATGATTTCGGTTTTAGACTCATTTTTCCAGCCGCCACTTACCTCTTTCAAGCTCTAGCAATGGCCTCCAACACCCAAATCACCTTCTAATCAAGTTTTGGCCTAATCTACATCAAATCAAAGAAGATCTTCACCAAATTAGCAAGAGAGCTGCTGGAACACATAGGGATTGGATCCAAATCAGAGATTATTTCAGATCTAAAGTTTGTTTGTGGCTAAGGTGAGTGATTTGCATAGTTCCTCATTAATTATGGCTAATTATGGTAATTAGCGAAATTATGGCTCAGAAAAATTCCCAAAATTCTAAAACATCATTTTATGGCTCTGATATGAATTTGGGTTGATTTCGACTAATTTTGCAAATCCCGGAATTTGGGGGATTAAGGGATAATTAGTGATAATTAGCGAATTTGTGCATGTTAAAAATCTGGGAAAATATTCATAAATTCTGAAATATTGTTTTAGACCTCTGATGTGAATTTGGGATAATTTGGTTAAGTTTTGCTAATCATATCATAAGTTTCACCCAAACATGCTTAAGGGAAAATATGGGGTTTTGGCTATGTTTGATCCATTTTAACCTATCATATTGTTATTTTGGTGTTTGTGGTTGATTATACATGTTGCTATGACTGTATGTTATGCTTTGTGATTGTTTAGAATAGTTAGAATGGTCGAAAACGCCGTCGAATGGCGTAAACTGCTCGCTGGAAGAACTGCAGGAAATCAGCCCGAACCGGACCGGATCGATGGAAGCAAAGGCGATCCGAACCGATGGCGCGACCCGATCCGCCGATGCTTGAAGACCACGATCCGACGATGTGATCCGATCCGAGCCCTCCACCACGATCCACCTTCACGATCCGCTAGCAGCTCCGATCGCCAGAAGGAAGCACGACCCGATCCGGCAGGGCCCCCACGAACTGATGAAGCACGACCCGACCCGAAGGAGCTTGTCATGAACCGATCCGTGGCGATGGACTTGGAGACTCCGACCCGATCCGCTGAAGGGTACTCGAACCGATCCGATGGAGCTGGAGGACCACGAGTTGATGGCGCGACCCGATCCGAATGGAGGAACTCGACCCGAACCAGTATGGTGACTACGAACCGAACCAGGAGGCTATGAACTGAATGAAGACCGATCCGGAGGATGATGACTAAAACCCGAGATGAAAAGGTAGTCCAAATGGAAGTTAGAGCTCAGGATCCCGGACCCAGTTGGGAACCAATGAGTTCACTTCATGGTTGGGCTTTGCCGCGGGACGTGTGCAAAGGGGTTGTCGGTATTCATAACTTTGGTTCACCACTGAGAGATGGATGGTGGGCTTGTAGTGATAGTTACACGGGATTGGATTCCGTGATGGCCCAAAGTATTGGGTGACCAAAGTAGTGGATATCGTATGCTTTACGCACTGAGTGAGGGATGTGAGGATGATTGCTATGCTTGATTGTTTGACATCACTATGACATGCACACCCCCACCCCCGTTATCTTTACACCATTTGAAAGGGCACCTTGGAGTGTTGTACAGTATGTAGTGCTAACTCTTTGGTTGCAGGTCCAGGCAGGTATGATTGGATTATACCTGTTATTATTCTGTTTAGATGCTTATCGCTCATACCAGGATTTATGTCTGACCCAGAGTTTTATGTCTCTTCTTATTACTCTGGGTGCTCACACGAGCAGACTAGAGACAGGTTATGGTTAGCTGGTGATGCGCGAGTAGCTGATTCGGAGGCGAGCAGGAGGCTTCCACGTATGATATATAGATATTCTCCCTGTGTCGTTGGTGGTCGCTACTTGGGCATTAGTAGTGTACCTCATTTATCTTACTTTTGCTTTTTGAGACAGTTTGAAAAGTTGTAATAAGCTATATTTTGGATTTCCGCTGCTATGATGCTCAGTTCTGGTTTTTAGCTTATGCACTGTCTCTCCTGTTTATGTCAAGTATGTTATTATTATATTTTGTTCTATACGCTGTGAGACATATTACAGGTTCCTTGATTAGCCCATTCTCTTCTTTCTTTTTCTTCTGGCGACCGTCCCGTGCTAACTGGATATGTGTACAGCGCACTTTTGGAGTAAATGTCGGTTGGTGTGGGGCGGGCCGTCACAAAATTGATTAACTAAACCAGCGTCATCAAGCTTACCTACAAATATTAGATTGAGGCACATATCTGGAACATGTCTTACGTCCTTCAATATAAGCTTGCAACCAGTGTTAGTTTTCAAATGAACATCTCCTATGCAAATAATTTTGCTAGTAACTTGATTACCCATTTTAACAGTACCAAAATTACCTTTTTTATAAGAAGTAAATAACCATTCATGTGGAGTAATGTGAAAGGAAGCACCTGAGTCGACAATCCATATATTGTCATCATAAGTCAAATTGAGATAATTATCATCTCCAATAAAGAATACATCTGATTCTTCTTTGACTGCAACTGCTGTAGTGTTTTGTTCTTCCTTCTTTCTCGGGTCAACTTGATCTGGCTTCACAGTTCCATTTTTTGATCTCTTTTAAGATTACGACATTCAGATTTTTTATGACCTGATTTTCCACAATAATAACAAGTAATTCTGGAGCGGGATTTGGAGCATCCACTTAACTTATCACGTCCCTTGTTTTCATTTCTTCCATGAAATTCACTTCTGCCTTGATTCTCTGCTACATGAGCCTCGCTTTGTGTTGTTCCGCGCTCTTTTCTTCTTGCCTTTTCATTTAGAAGGCTATCAGCAACTGCATCCATGGTGAGTTTTCCTTCCAGAGCTGAGTTACTTAGAGTAACAACCAAAGTATCCCAACTCTTAGGTAAAGAGCTTAAAAGAAGACAGGCTTGCAGTTCATCATCTATCTTAATTTCAATCTTGGTTAACTTGTTTACTAAGCCCTTAAAACTATTCAGATGCTCAATCATGCCTTGACCATCTTTGTACTCTGATTTAACTAATCGTCTTACTATGAGCTTTGTTCTGAGGTGTCTTCTTTTGAATCATAGACTCAAGTTTCTCCCACAACTGATAGGCATTAGTATAAGTAGATACATGCTCGAATAAACTTTGATCTATATATTTTCGGATCATGGCAGCTGCTTTCCGGTTCAAAAGTTCCCAATCTTTTTCAGGCTTTCCTTCCGGCTTATCTGCTTTTGTGATTGGCTCGTACAAATCCTTGCAGTACAAATGATCTTCCATCATTGGCTTCCAGCATTTCACCATCATGTGTAATGGTGGTCTCCATTTTAGCTTACACAAGAAGGAAATATATTGCTGAACCAAGCTCTGCTACCACTGTTGAGTACAACTTTATAATTTCTTCTGTGTAGATAAGCTTAGAAGTGAAGTGCGGGAAAAAAATTGACAGATAGATGAAAATAACAAGCAGCAACACAAGAGATTTTTGTTTACGCGGAAAACTCAATGAGGGAAAAACCGCGGGACTAGAAGTCCAATTCTTCCACTATAAGATGATAGTAGGATTACAAGAACTCACCACAAATATTGGATGGTTTTCTATTTTTGTATATATATCTCATACTCAGTAGCTCACTCAAGCTTGAGGATCAAGACTTCTCAAGCTATCTCTATTTTTGTGTATTTCTATATATTTTTCACACACTCTCTCACACTCATATATATATAAGTGTGGAATACAAAAGGTTCTCTCACAATGTGGCTTTCAAACTTCATCTTGGAAATAATGATTCCATTTGAATTGTAATAAATATGCATAGAATTTGATGTGTCTACACACCTTTCAATAATATTTGTTGAGCATTCCAATAAATTAGGATGGAAAACCCAACAGATTTTGCCACTAACACCTCATGTCACTACCTCCCAACATTGTCGTCCATCTTCATCGTGTTCGTCATCTGTCCTATTCCACCCAAACCATAATTGATCTAGACCCTAGCCATGCCATCGACCATCGTGCATGCCTTTCATTGGTCACCGCACCTCCTTGACCTACATTATGGCTTCGTTTTTGCATTGTTTGAGCTTTTTCTTTGGTGTTGTTACCTTGTAAAACTTTAGCATCGACTTTACAAGTTCAAAACTCATGATTTGGTTTGTTGATGGCATGGAGTTTTATGTTGCAATATTTGAGGAGATATGGACTTGGTTAAATCTGATTTGAAATTAAAACAAATGTTTTTGAACATAAAATGAATGATTTATAACTTTGAACATGCATATACAACCAATAATGATCTTGACAGCCATTGGTATAAATGCATATGATTAAACGAAATATGTGGAATTGAACTTTTAGCAATACAAATGCATAGAGCTGATTCAACAAGAGACAGCTTGATTTCAAATTAAAGCTGACTCACATAGTTGAAATGAACACTCAGAGTTGTAGAAATACGCATATCCTTCATATCTTTGATAATGTCTAAATTATCAAGTGGATCTTGATCAAATTTAAATTTACTAGCCATATAATACAATAGCTTCTTTATGCTATATCTTCATGTCTATTGATCTTGAAACAGAAAGCTTTCAGCACCATTTCGGGCAATGAGTCCATTGTCAATTTTTATATCAATAACGGTAAGTTCTATGTAAATAAAAAAGGTAGTATGGATTGCTTATTCTTGTGCAAGTAGACTACCTTCTGAAGATGGTGTGTTTGCAAAGTTTAAGGCTCGCTGGACTTCATTTGCCTAGATAGAGCATCACATTTTCTTCGGTCAACGTTCGGAATTCAATTGATCAATACACCTTGGTTTTCTTTGAATATCACATGTTTTTTCCTGTTAAGTGAACAGGTAAGAATTAAAAGCACCTGGCTATCTTTGACACAAGTTTCCTTGTGCAAAATAACTTCACGACGTTCTACACGCCTACAGCCTAGGGTAGGTAGTGTTATTTCAAAACAATAGACAACGGAAGAAACAGCCACACGCGTTAGCACAAAATGCATAAACAGCAACACTATTAAGTGTTAGAACTCGATCTTGCGTACAAGATGATTGATTCAGTGAAACAAAAATAAGAATCGGTTACAATCAAGGATACTATGTACTGGCAACGAAGAAGTAAATAGCAAAAGAGTAGAGAAATCGACTGAGGCTCGGCATACCGATTTCCTTAAGACTTTATTCAGAGTCTCCCAGGATACAACAGACGAAACTGCTCGAGTATGTGATGATCATGTCAGTCTGAGTATAAAGATTTGGCAGCAATGACGGTTTCTATTTTGACAGAGGAAGAGGAAGAAGATTAGAAAATCGGTGAAGAATGTGATCAGGATTCGCCACTTATTTATAATCTTCGAACCGTTATAATTCACATAGTCGAATTCGTTTGACGTTTGATTTTGAATTAAAACCGTCGCATCTATTTAGAACAGGCCGCACCCGTTTCTCTTCATCTGTTTAACGGGATGTAAACCTGTTTGATTTCCGTTGGGCCGCGCCCATAGTCATTGCCGTATCCAAAAGAAAATCCCGCAAAATTGGTTAACTTTTTCGTAGCAAAAATAAGATTTCATTCTAGGCCCAAGCCCGAACCCGAACCCGACCCAGCCCGGTTCGGTACAGAACGGGCGGGTGGCACACGCACGTGTGTCTGGTTCATATGATATAGGTCCTCCCCCTCGTACAAAATTACCTAACCCTAAGGGCCAATATAGGGAATGAGGAATAGATATATATACATAGATCTAATCTTCTTTTTGCCAGTGTGGGACTAATGTATATGTCATTCATCTTTTGAATTCTAACAATCCCCCACATGAATGATAATATAATTTTCCCCCACACAAAGTGTAATATTTCAGACTACGTATGGAATAATGCTTTATCATGGATAAGTAGATATTTCACTTTGAACTTTCCCTAGTTAAAACTTATCGGATCTACTCGGCTAATCGGTGAATTATTTCATCTTGAACCGTCAGTCTTTATTGTATATCCAAACAATAAGCTTTACGAAGCATTGATTCCCTTCTCATCCATTCTCTTGGTTGTGTTCATTTTGGTCCTGAACACTTTCTGGTTCTGCGAGTGTCATAGAGAATTCAAGCCTTTTAAAATTCTCATAGAGCCGACCCAGCTCACACTAACATAGGTGATCGCAACCATTAAGAGTATCCTACATATACCCCACTTGTTATTTTAAAGATATGGTCATCATTAAAAAACATAGTTTAACCTTGTAATAATTCTGTAGGCATGCATTTATAGTGTGCACCGTAGGAATGGAGTAGGACTGTATCCAAAATGCATTACGTCTTGAGTTATTCATAACTGGTTTGCCAATTGATCCTAGTCCGTGGGATCTCTAGTCCCTAGGATAGGTTTTCGTATAAGATAACTCTTGTTGGTTTAGGCTTTTAAACCCATTCCCCTCGATGCGCAGTCAATTTTCTCTCTTGATAAACCTTTAGTAAACGGATCCGCTAGGTTATCATTTGTTCTCAAATAATTTATGGAAGTAGTTCCATTTGAGAGTAACTGCCGAACTGTGTTATGGCATCTACGAATATGTCGTGACTTTCCATTATACACAAAATTATGCGCTCTACTTAGCACTGCTTGGTTATCGCAGTGTATGCATACAGCTGGTACAGGTTTAGGCTAGAATGGGATATCTTCTAAAAAATGTTGAAGCCATTCTACTTCTTTGTCTGCTTTATCTAATGCTATGAACTCTGATTCCATAGTGGATCGAGCTATGCATGTCTGTTTAGAAGATTTCCATGACACTGCTGCCCCTGCTAGGGTAAATACATAACCACTCGTTAATTTGGATTCCTCTGAATCAGCAATCCAGTTTGCATCACTATATCCTTCTAATACGGCTGGATATTTTCCATAGTGTAAGGAATAGTTTGTAGTATTTTTCAAATATCCTAGCACTCTCATTAATGCTTTCCAGTATTCCTTCCCTGGATTGCTTGTGTACCTGCTTAATCGACTTAATGCATAAGCTATATCTCGTCTTGTGCAATACATGAGACATCCTATTACACGAGAGTATTCCAGTTGCATGACAATCTCATTTGTGTTTTTATGCAGTACTTAAGATGGATTAAAAGGTGTTCGTACTCCTTTTATTCCAAATTTTTTAAATTTGTCAATCACTTTGTCTACATAGTGTGACTGAGACAATTCAATTCCATTAGATGTTCTTATTATTTTGATTCCCAAAATAACGTCTGCAACTCCTAAATCTTTCATATCAAAATTGTTGATTAACATTTTCTTGATGGTCTCTATTACTCGAGTATTCAGACCAAAAATTAGCGTATCGTCTACATACAGACAAATCATTACATATGGTTGTCCAATTTGTTTATAATAAACACATTTATCACATTCGTTTATACGAAAACCATTTTTCATCATGACACTATCAAATTTTGTGTGCCATTGTTTTGGAGCTTGTTTTAGTCCATATAATGATTTTACTAATCTACAGACTTTATTTTCATTTCCTTTGGAAGTGAAACCTTCTGGTTGCTTCATGTAGATTTCCTCATCGAGATCTCCATTTAAGAATGCTATCTTTACATCCATTTGATGAATTTCTAATTTATAGATGGATGCAATTTCTATCAACATTGTTATAGAGGTTATTCGTGTTACCGGCGAATATGTATCGAAAAAGTCTACTCCTTCTTTTTGACGATAGCCTCTGGCTACTAATCTGGCTTTATATTTGTCAATAGAGCCATCTGCTTTCATTTTCTTTTTGAAAATCCATTTGCAGCCAATTGGTTTTATTCCAGGTGGAATATCAACAATTTCCCAAGTTTTATTGCTTAGAATTGAATCAACCTCACTTTGGATTGCTTCTTTCCAACATGCAGATTCAGAAGATGACATTGCTTCCTTGTAAGTTTGAGGTTCGTGTTCTAACATATATGTTAAAAACTCCGGACCAAATGTCTTGGAAGTTCCATCCCTTACACTTCTTCTGGGTTCTATTTCCTCAATTTCATGATGACTTTCATCTTCATGTGAATTGGTCTATTCTTCTCTTGTCATTTTAGGGACATAAGTTCCTTCGTTCCTTTTGTGCGGAAACACATCTTCAAAGAATGAGCCATCTATCGATTCCATGATTGTATTTATTTGAATATCAGCTATATCAGACTTGAATACCAAAAATATGTAGGCGCTACTATTTTGGGTTGGCCCTAGGTAGTAGTAGTCAACTGTTTTTGGTCCAAGTTTACTCTTTTAGGAGGCGGAACTGGAACTTTTGCAAAGCACCCCATACTTTGAGGTATTTAAAGCTTGGTTTATGTCCTTTCCATAACTCATATGGAATTGCTCCTGTTTTATTGTGAGGTACCTTGTTTAAAATGTGGTTAGACATATTTAAGGCTTTCCCCCATAAGTTCGTTGGTAGACCTGAGGTTATGAGCATTGCGTTAACCATATCTTTTAACGTTTTGTTCTTTCTCTCAGCAATACCATTTTGTTGTGGTGAACATGGAGCTGTTGTTTGATGAATTATACCATTTTCTACACAGAATTGTTCAAATGGTGATTCATACTCTCCACCTCGATCAGATTTTAGTATCTTGATCCTTTTATTTAGCTAATTTTCTACTTCAGCCTTATATTTTATAAACGATGCTATTGACTCATCTTTACTATTTAAAAGGTATATATAGCAATATCGAGTATAATCATCAATAAATATGATAAAATATTTTTCCCACCTCTTGTAGGTAAGTTTTTGAAATCACATAAGTCAGTATGAATCATTTGTAATGGTTCAGTACTTCTTTCAATAGTATGAAATGGTTTCTTAACCATTTTTGCTTCTACACAAGTCTCACATTTATATTTTTTAATCTACTTGAAATTTTGGAATTAAATCCAGATTTGCAAGTTTTTTAATTTTCCGAAAGTTTATGTGTCTTAATCTTTCATGCCATAATAGAACATCATACTCGACAAAATAAGAAACTTCCTTTTTATTCATTTCAGAATTACAACATACATTATTATTGTCGATTATGGCTACATTAGCCTTAAATAGGCCATCACACAAGTATCCTCTCCCTATATAGACCCTAGCCTTGGACAGAACAACTTTATCTGATTCAAAGACCATTCGGAAGCCTTTCTTCGAGAGTATAGGTCCAGAAATTATGTTTTTCCGGATATCTAGAACATGAAGCACATCATTTAGTGTAACCATTTTACCAGATGTGAATTTGAGGATTACCTTCCTGTTGCCCTCAATCATTGACACTGCCGAGTTACCCATGTACAATTTTTCTCCATGATCCAGTTTGTTGTATGTGGAGAACATGGACTTTTCAGAACACACATGTCGTGTAGCGCCTGTGTCAAACCACCATTGAGAAGGATTCTAGACTAAATTGCATTCTGACACAACTCCAGAAAAGTTAGGCCCATCGATGTCCATGTTGTCCACCACATTCGCTTCTGAATTTTTTCTGTTTCTTGTGTCTGCAATCTTTTGCCTGATGACCAGTTTTTCCACAAACCCAACATTCACCATTGAATTTCTTGGACTGCTTCTGATCATGCTACATGTTTTCTAGCGCCTTCCTTTTCTTTTTATTTTTGTTAGGGTGCCCTTTTTTCTTTGACCCTTCTGCAATAAAAGCTTCTTTGCTTTTTGGTTTATTGACTCCGTGATTATCTGCCTCAATCTTCAATCTAACGATTAGGTCTTGTAAGGATATCTCCTTCTTCTTGTGCTTTAAATAGTTGATGTAGTCTTTCCAAGATGGTGGCAACTTTCCAGTGATCTCCTCAACCAGAAAAGATTCACCGACTTCATGGCCTTCTGCTTCCATTTCATGGATGATGATCTGAAGTTCATGTAGTTGCGCAGGAACAAATTTTGAATCTACCATTTTGTATTCCATGAACTTGTCAACTATAAACTTCTTCAGGCTCACGTTTTGTGTTTTGTACTTTGTGGTAAGCGCATTCCAGAGGGCTTTGGCAGTCTTGATTAGATGATACACTTTGTACAAAACTTTGTCTAAACAGTTAAGGATGTAATTCCTGCACAGGAAATCTGAGTGCCTCCATGCATCAATGTTCGGAATCTTATCTGACTCCTTGGTTTTGCCTGGGTAGGCGGCACTGGTTCATCTTCCTCAAGATACTTTTGCAGACCGAGAGTAGTGAGATAAAAAAGCATCTGACTTTGCGATGTCAAAAAATCATCACCTTCTCCCTTAAACAGGCCTGGTTTGTTCAAGTTGGCTGTCTTTATCGATATTTGTTCTGCTTCCATCTCTGTTTTCATGAAAACATTAAAGTCTTAAGATCTTAAGATGTTATTTCAAAACAACAGACAACAGAAGCAACAGCCACACGCGTTAGCACAAAACGCATAAACAGCAACACTATTAAGTGTTAGAACTCGATCTTGCGTACAAAATGATTGATTCAGTGAGACAAAAACAAGAATCGGTATTAATCAAGTATACTATATACTGGCAACGAAGAAGTAAATAGCAAAAGAGTAGAGAAATCGACTGAGGCTCGGCGTACCGATTTCTTTAAGACTTTATTCGGTGCCTCCCAGGATACAACAGACGAAACTGCTCGAGTATGTGATGATCACGTCAGTCTGAGTATAGAGATTTGGCAGCAATGACTGTTTCTATTTTGACAGAGGAAGAGGAAATAGTCAACCCGTTTGATTTCCGTTGGGCCGCGCCCATAGTCATTGCCGTATCCAAAAGAAAAATCCGCAAAATTGGTTAACTTTTTCGTAGCAAAAATAAGATTTCATTCTAGACCCAAGCCCAAGCCCAAGCCCGAACCCGACCCGGCCCGGTACGGGATGGGCGGGCGGCGCGTGTGTGTTTGGTTCATATGATATAGGTCCTCCCCGACGCACAAAATTACCTGACCCTAAGGGCCAATATAGGGAATGAGGAATATATATATATATATATATATATACACATAGATCTAATCTTCTTTTTGCCAATGTGGGACTAAAGTATATGTCATTCATCTTTTGAATTCTAACATGTAGTTCTTCCTGTTTGTGAACTAGAATCCTTCTCCGTTTGGCACTCATCTTCTATTCACATCCGAGACTCAGCTCATGTTCCAGCTGAGCGAGTTATAATCGCACTAGAACCAGATATTGATTTATCTCGTCCTCCACTGAGAGTCCTTTCTGAACCTCCAGAGAGACGCCCTAAAGTTATCGCTACGAGGATGCTTTTGAGTATATATCTGCAGTTTGGCATTCTAGAAGGCGACATGGAATTACCATCAGGTCCAACAAGCGGGCTTTTGGTATTTTAGAGAATATGTGGCACCTATCACACCATTTTGTGCAATCAACCTGATCGATGTTCAAGTCCAACGAGAAGTATCTATATTGTCACACTTTCCTGGAAAGTGTTTGACCTCCAGAGTGGTCTCCAAATTCACATTCATGCACCACCATGAGAGTTTGCTCGATTTTGTCTCTTATCACACCCCATAACAGTAACATAGAGAAACCATGCCTATAGAGTGGTCTGTCCTCCATAACAAATCTTGGTTTTTTCAAAGGAGAATCTTCCATACATTTGGGTCTCACGGCTAGAAGCCATGAACCAAGTACTCCTTGATAGGAGTCATCCACGACTTCGGCTCTTCGGCGGTTTCTAGAATCCATTCAATATCCATTTCATTGTTGTTTGGACTTGTTAAGACTTCCGTCAATACTAATCCGACAAGTTGTGCTTCACTAAAACTAGCATACTTAGCAAGAGAATCAGATTTCATGTTTTCTCCTCGGAGGATGTGAGTGACGCCGTACTTCTCGAGGTTATTGAGTAACTCTCATGTCTTCGATAGGTAAGGGGTTGGATTCCCCCTTTTTGCTTGAAATTCCCATCAGACTTGGCAAATAACACGTGAAAATCACTAAAATTTTGCAAAGCCTGGATCTTTATTTCTTTTTCTATTTTCAATCTTGTTATTGATGCTTCATATCCTACTTCATTGTTGGTAATAGGGAAGGGCATTGTTATTGACACTCCACGTATTCTTAAGGAGGGGTCAAACCTTAAAAACACTCCAATCATTAAAAAAATGTTAGGGGGTGTCACGTACTTCATTTTTTAGGTTCCCTTTTTACCCTAGTAATAACATCAGTTACCATCCCAAATCCTAACGATTTTAAATACAAAAAAAAACACAAATCCCCGAATTATCTACAAACAAAAAAAGAGATCGTCTTTGTTTGACATGACGACATGAACAACGTAGCTATGTCGTATTATATATTTTTGTTCGATATTTTTCATCGTTTTTGAAATTTGTATTCGATGTCGGGTTGCCAAAGCGGGGAGAGGGGAATGGGTGTGTATTGAGTAATTCGATGGTAGGAACCGTATAAATTTTTTTTGTTCGATATATGTTATCGATTTCCTATGAATGGTATATTTCATCTCATCAGATGTATATCGACAAATGAGATTATTGATAATTTGGTGTAGAAATCCATGCGGTTCGACTAATATACCGTATAAATTGTTTTTGATTAACAACAAAAAAAGATTATTGTGAAGAAGACTAATTTGGTAAAATAAACATTATTTGTTAAGGGGGTTCTCTCTGTATTTGTACTCCCCTTAACAAATTATTTTTTTTAAAGAAAAATGACCTCCCATAATAATATTTGAAGTGTCAATAACAACCCCATAAGAAATTCCAATTTAAAGGTGTAACCCTTGTTTTAATAACCAGACCGTGCCGGCGGCCTAACAACGGTTAACCGTGAGCCATGAGGCTTCCCGGCCTAGAAATGAGTTAAACCTCGAACAGCCTAAGAACCGTATAAAACAGCCCAACCGGGTCAAAACCGCGGTTTCCACACAGTAAGCCGTATAATATTTCAAAATTATAAAAGCTACAACCTTCAGCACTGTTTTCGAAGCCAGCTCAACAGCACATGCCGTCTATAGTCTGTTGTAGATTAGCTGTGCTGCCTTGTAAATATAGAGCGGACACACATGACATATTCCTTTACTACATGATGTGGGACAATGTAAACTAACTTTTTCCCTCTTTTATTCTAGAGCAGGCTGATTATAGTTTTTACATAGAATACATTACTGTTTTCTCACTTTAATTGGAAAGCAGCAAATTTTTGGCAAATATTAGTGACTGTTCTACAGTTCGTATGCTTGAAACTCGGTGCATACAAATCGTACGGTTCTGACGGTTCAATCGGTCGGACCTTCAAAACCTTAAACCTAAGGTTGTCACGGTTCGATCTATGGTCCGGTTATGAAAACTATGGGTGTAACAAGCAGAGTGTCCTTCAGGTTTTAGAAGTACAACTCTAACTCCTAAGCATTAATTGTTAATTGTGCCATTGGCAAATAATTTCCATTGTGCAACCACATCCATTGTTTCTTCTTCCTCGCCCTCCCTGATTGTGAACTTAGTGATGAATCCACCATTTCCTATCCATTAATCGCCCTTTGTGGGTAATAAATCACATTGCATTTACTCATCTTGATATTCCATTTCAGTAATCACCCCAAAGTTTCATGTCGGAATAAAACCTGCTTTAGTACTAGATCAATGAGAACTTTTATTGGGTGAGATTGGAAGTATGGTCGTAATGTCCTTGATGCTATCAACAAATAATATGCGAGCCATTCAAACTTTAGGAAGTTCTTTTTTACACCTGTTAATCATTTGTTGATGTAGTTTACTGGTGTTTGAATTCAAGTTTTTTCACACATAAGTGCAACACTTAGCGCATAAGGAGATACAACCAAGTAGATAAACATCTTCACCGGTCCTTGGCCTAGCAAGAATTCGCGAACTTCCGAGTGTCTTATTACTTCTTCCAAAGCCGTTTGCATTCAGTGGTCCATTTAATTATTTTATTTTCTTCGATGCATCAAAGAACATAATGTGATCATACCCACATGGAAGAGCTTGTCTTGCGTAAGAATTGTGTTTTAAGAACTCTCCAGAGGAAGAAATTCTATTTGAAATCCTCGAAAGTGCTTTCAGGTTGGAAAATAACACATACAATCTTCGAATTGAATGCACTTTGGGAGGCGTTCCCAATAGCACAGGGTCTTGTTCAGCATATGTTGAAGTACATAATCATGCTTCGTTCCAAACAGCTTGAATGTGGGGCTTACTATTTGTGGCAGGATAAGCTCGCCACTAAAAGTAGAGTCATAAATTTTAGTCCTAAAGGGAATCCACTTTGAGATTTTTCATTGTAGTTAAGATTCTTGTGTATAGTCCATCCTTTCTTGAGCCACTAGGAGTTACCTGTTGGAAATGTTTTATAAACATTAGGTGAATTATTAAAAATGTTGAATAAGTGTATGAATGGCTCCTATATGGGAATAGTCCCACATCATGAGATTATATGGAAGAAGCAAGTATTTATACTTGTTTCTAAGAAGTCATGTTGGGGCCTTGGGGCTCCCAATACATGCATTGTTGTGAGGAGGGAGACCATGCATCATGACCACCACACACGCGCGCGACCGACCGACTCAACTCGACCCAGCCCGGCCCGGTTCGGTTCTGTTTGGGCTTGGGCTTGGGCCTCGGCATTGTGGTGTAGACACTTATATTTTTGAACCAGAAAACATTGCTTTTTCGAACCTTTTTTTTAATGCAATGGTAATGTTTTTGCAACGTTAAACTTTGTTCCGTAATTTCAGCAGATCCGACTTTTCCTCCTAAGCCCTAATTCTCGTTCTATATATACTCTTCAGCTATAGACGAGAAAAATACTGAATTACATATTATCTTCTTACCTCCGCCGCCATTAAAATTTTCTTTCAGAAATTTTCGAGCAGTGATCTTATTTTTTCGAAAGTGCAAATCTCCATTGATTTGTTGTGCAAGCAAATAGTTATTGTGTTCTAGAGGCTGTTTTATCCTAGAGGCGGCGACGAAAGTCCGACTTGGTTTGCACCTCTGACCAGATCGCCGAATCGTCTTCAAGAAAGTGACCTAGTCCGCGACTCAGCCATTGTTTCCCAACAATTTGAAGAAAATCTGAAACAATGGCTTCCAACTCAACCCTAGATGATGCTGCTCCACCCTCTGCCTTCCAGATGCCTCTTGTGACTGCTGCTCTGTTCAGATTCGAAGGCTTGCATTTCAAGCGATGGCGTCATAAGATGGAGTTAGGAAATGAGGAAGGTCATGGCTGCGCTGACTACTGACAAACCGCAGCTACCAGATAGGCCTGACGAGGCTGATGCAGCAAAGATGACATCATGGACTGAACAGTCAAAGCAACTGCATACCTGGACTGAACAAGATTACCTATGCAAGAATTTTATTCTGAATGGACTGAGCGATGACCTGTATGATTACTACAACTCAGATGAAAAGACAACAAAAGAGATCTGGGAAGCACTGAAGAAGAAGTATGATACAGAGGAAGCAGGGGCAAATAAATATGCTGTAAGCCACTATCTAAAATACCAAATGACAGATGATAGGTCAGTAGAGATGCAATCTCATGAGCTTCAGAAAATAGCTCATGAGATCATCTCCGAAGGTATGGCATTGGAAGAACAATTTCAAATTGCTGTTATCATTGACAAATTACCCCCTAGCTGGAAAGATTTTTAGAATGTCTTACGACATAAGACTAAAGAATTTTCCTTAGAAAGCTTGATTAAACGCCTCCATATTGAGGAGAAGGCACACAAGCAGGACCAGAAAGAAGAGGTGTTGATTGTCAATAACAACAACACTAAAAAGACCAAACCCGCTGTTCTGAAACCAAACCCGAAATCATTTAAGAATCAGAACATGCACAACAAACAAAATAGGAATTCGCAAGGAAACCCAAAAGGACAGCAGAAACCAGCCCAAATGAATGATTCTGGACAGTTGTTTTTATGTTACAACTGTGGAAAACCAGGTCATATGGCACGAAAGTGTTGGAACAGGCCAAGCTCTGCACCGCAGGCTAACCTGACTGAGGAGCCTCTTACGGTCATAATTACTGAGATTCACCTTGTCGGTGGATCAGAGGGTTGGTGGGTAGAAACTGTGCTTCTCGCCATATCTGCTTTGATCGTGACTTTTCTCTACATACACGACTGCTGAAAATCAGAAAGTGTTGTTGGGAGATTCTCACACCACTAAAGTCGCAGGGATTGGCAATGTAGAAACTAAATTTACCTCTGGAAAGGCTGTTATTCTGAAAGATGTTATGCATACTCCAGAGACAAGAAAGAATCTCGTTTCTGGCTTTCTCCTTAATAAGGCCGGCTTTACTCAAGTTATTGGGGTTGATTTGTATACCCTGACTTATAAGAGAACTTTTGTGGGAAAGGGTTATGCTTGTGAGGGGTATGTTTAAACTGAATGTTGAATCTAATAAAGTGCCTACTTCTGCTTATATGTTGTGTGATTTTAATATTTGGCACTCTAGATTATGTCATGTTAATAAACGAATAATTCATAACATGAGCATCCTAGATATGATTCCTAAAATGACAGAATCTGAACTTGATAAATGTGAATTCTGTACACAAGCAAAAATCACAAAGAAACCTCATACATATGTTGATAGAGTTTCTGAACCCTTAGACTTGATTCTTTCTGACATATCTGAACTTGATGGTACTTTGACTAGACATGGACATCGTTATTTTATCACTTTTATTGATGACTGTTCTGATTTCACATATGTATACCTTATGAAAAATAAAAGTGATGCATTTGACATGTTTAAAACATTCAAAACTGAAACTGAGAATCAAGCAAATAGGAAAATTAAGAGACTTCGTAGTGATAGAGGAACATAATATGAATCTACTTCAATTCTGGATTTCTATAAATTACATCGTATAGTACATGAGAGAACTGCACCCTGTTCTCCTGAAATGAACAGTAAAGCTGAAAGAAAAAATAGGATCTTTACCAAACTAGTAGTTGCCATATTACTAAATTCTAGTGCAGCAAAACATTGGTAGCGGGAAATTTTATTGACTGTATGCTATGTTCTGAATAGGATCCCCAAATCTAAGAATAAAATTTCACCTTATGAAATTTTAAAGAATCATATACCCAATGTCTCATACTTTAGAACTTGGGGTTATTTAGCATATGTTCGCATTCCAGACCCTAAGAGAATAAAATTGGAAAGTAGAGCATTTGAATCTGCATTTATAGGCTATGCTATTAATAGCAAAGCATACGGATTCTATGACACAAATGCACATAACATAATTGAATCAAATGATGCCGATTTTTATGAAACAAAATTTCCTTTTAAATTAAGGAATAGTGGGGGTACTTCAAGTATGCCTATTAGAACAGAACTTAATGAAAATTCTGAATTTGAACCTAGAAGAAGTAAAAGAGCAAGAACCATAAAAGATTTTGGTTTAGATTTCTGCTCTTTTATTATTGCGGAGGATCCCATGAACCTCCAAGAGGCCTTATCTTCTTTAGATGCCGATTTTTGGCAAGAGGCTATAAATGATGAGATGGATTCTTTGGAATCCAATAAGACTTGGCATTTGGTAGAATTACCCCCTGGTTGTAAATCTATAGGCTATAAATGGGTACTTAAAAAGAAATTAAAACCTGATGGTACTATTGATAAATATAAAGCACGATTAGTAGCTAATGGTTTTAAACAAAAAGAAATATAGATTTCTTTGACACTTTTTCACCTGTTACTAGAATCACATCCATTCGGGTATTAATCTCACTTGCCTATATTCATAATTTATTAATACACCAAATGGATGTGAAAACCGCATTTTTGAACGGTAAATTAGACGAAGAAATTTATATGGACCAGCCTGAAGGATTTGTAGTACATGGTCAAGAACATAAAGTATGCAAATTAGATAAGTCGTTATATGGGTTAAAACAAGCACCTAAATAATGGCATGAAAAATTTGATAACTTAATCATTTCACATGGTTTTAAAGTTAATGAAAGTGACAAATGCATTTTTTACAAATCTGAGAATGACATTTGCACTATTATATGCCTTTATGTAGATGACCTACTCATTTTTGGGTCAAACATTCATGCCATAAACTCAGTCAAATCCTTATTAAGTGCCAATTTTGATATGAAAGATCTAGGTGAGGCAAGTGTAATCCTTGGTATTAAAATTACTAGGTCAGAAAAGTGACTTTCTTTAGATCAATCTCATTACATTGAGAAGATACTAATGAAATACAATTACTTTGACTGTAAACCTGCAAGTACACCATATGATCACAGTGTAAAGTTATTTAATAAAACACTCGTGAAGGTGTAAGACAGTCTGATTATGCGAGCATCATTGGCAGCCTTCGGTATGCCACTGATTGTACTAGACCCGACATTGCATATGTCATGGGATTATTGTGCAGGTTTACCAGTAGACCTAGTATAGAGCACTGGCATGCTACTGAAAGGGTCATGAGATACCTTAAACGAACCATGAACCTTGGATTATATTATGAAAGGTTTCCAGCTGTACTTGAAGGATATTCCGATGCAGACTGGAATACTTTATTTGATGATTCTAAAGCGACCAGTGGCTATATATTTAGCATCACTGAAGGAGCTATTTCTTGGAAATCTAAGAAATAGACTATTTTGGCTCAGTCTACTATGGAGTCTGAGATGATAGCACTAGCTGTAGCTACAACTAGTGAAGAAGCAGAGTATTTGAGAAATCTGCTAGCTGAAATTCCCTTATGGGAAAAACCAATACCAGCTGTGTTGATACATTGTGATAGTACCGCGACTATTGCAAAAGTTCAGAACTGTTATTATAATGGTAAGAGACGACAAATACGTCGTAAGCACAACACTGTTAGAGAACTACTTTCCACAGGTACCGTTGGAGTGGATTACGTACGTAGTGATGAAATTTTGGCAGATCCTTTGACGAAAGGACTGTCAAGAGAGAAAGTCTTTAATTCTTCTAAAAGAATGGGACTATTGCCTTTAGATTGTTGAGGCACGCACAATGGTAACCCAACCTAAATGACTGGAGATCCCAAGAACTAGGTTCAATGGGTAAAAACAAGTTGTGTAGTGATAGGAGTTGAACATGCTATTTAATAAACCAATAAGCATGTATTCCTGAAGTGATTAGAGGATGAGTTAATAGAAACTCTTAATGAGATATATACTCTATTTGGAGTGGAGTACCTACCTTCAAGAGTGCTCTTGATAGACTCACCTTTGTGAATGTGGAAATGTGGTCGTTTCCTATGGAGTTTTGGGCAAAACTTCTAGAGCGTTCACTAAACTAGGATAGACGTATATGGCCATAAATGCATGGGCTTATTTGATTGCACTATAGAAAAGGTTGTGTGTGGTTTGATGTCAGGAATAGAGTTCAAGACTATGTGTCACTCTAGTAAAAAACCGAATCTTATTCACTATGCAAAGGTTCAAGTCGGATGACACCTTTGTTTATGCACAATCTTATGTTTTTAGAAACTGCTCGAAAATATTTTTTAAAAATTCAAGTGGGGGATTGTTGGAAATGTTTTATAAACGTTAGGAGAATTATTAAAAATGTTGAATAAGTGTACGAATGGCTCCTATATGGGAATAGTCCCACATCATGGGATTATATGGAAGAAGCAAGTATTTATACATGTTTCTAAGAAGTCATGTTGGGGCCTTGGGGTTCCCAATACATGCATTGTTGTGAGGAGGGAGACCATGCATCATGACCACTACACACGCGCGCGCGACCGACTGACTCGACCCGTCACGGTTCGGTTCGATTTTGGCTTTGGCTTGGGCCTTAGCTTTGTGGTGTAGACACTTATATTTTTGGACCAGAAAACAATGCTTTTTCGAACCTTTTTTTTTTATGCAACGGTAATGTTTTTGCAGCGGTAAACTTTGTTCCGCAATTTTAACAGATCCGACTTTTCCTCCCAAACCCTAATTCTCGTTCTATATATACTCTTCAGCTATAGACGAGAAAAATACTGAATTACATATTTTCTTCTTACCTCCACCGCCATTAAAATTTTCTTTCAGAAATTTTCGAACAGTGATCTTATTTTTTCGAAAGTGCAAATATGCACTGATTTGTTGTGGAAGCAAATCAGTTATTGTGTTCTAGAGGCTGTTTTATCCTAGAGGTGGCGGCGAAAGTCCGAACTGGTTTGCACCTCTGACCAGATTGCCGAATCGTCTTTAAGAAAGCGACCTAGTCCACGACCCAGCCATTGTTTCCCAACATTACCGAAAGATGAAGATGTGTTATTGGTTATAGCAACCTGCATTTGGGGTTTCAGTTGTTCCCTACATTGAATTAGGCCTTTCCGAATCCAGCCCACATTTTGCTTTTTCTGAAGGATCCAGAATCCTTATTGACGTTATAATGCTTATGACATCACTTCTCCCAAATAGATGTATTGACATTTAAAATGTTATTGAAATGATGTGAAAAGCGACAACATTCTATTTGGATAAATTATGATACTAAGCCACCCTCCTTGATAGGAATTGAAGCTTTCTGCATGCAATTGGAATCGGTGATTTTAAATAATGATTCTCGGACCATAAGAAATGACAACATGATGATTCAGACATAGAGATGAACATCTTAGGCAAGAATACGAAAACTCTTGAAAAGTAGACTTGTATGGGGAAGATGATGGATTTTATGATGGCCAGTCTTCCAACTTGTGATGGCATTTTGTTGAACAAAAAAACGAATAAAGCAAGTTTTACGGTATAGGAGTCACTAGTATTTTCTATGTGGCACTAGGCTGTTTAGGATATGTAGCATTTGGAAATGAGAAACCGAAACTTATTCTTACTGGCTTCGATGAACCATTTTGGTTAGTTGACATAGCTCATGCTGCTGTTCTTATTCATATTGTTGGTGCTTTTCAGGTATTTTCTATTCATTTTGGTGCAAAATCGGTAGTAAGAAAACGATTAAATGGAAATTTGCACTGTCGTTGGAACTAAATGTGTTCCGTATGAACTATATATGCAGGTATATACACAACCTATCTTTGCAAAATACGAAGAGTACCTAGGCAAAAAATATCCAAATTCTACATTCTTCCACAAAAACTACAAAGTGCCCATTTTCTCGAAATCCCGTTCATTTAACTTCAGCCTACGCAAACTCATTCTCCGTTCTCTTTATGATGTTTTAACCACATTCATTGCTTTGCTACTTCCTTTTTTCAATGCAATAGATGGATTTCTTGGCTCAATATCCTTTTGGCCTTTAACCGCATATTTTCCTGTAACAAAAGCAAACATTAGGCGTGGAACAGGGAAATGGTTGATGCTTCAACTTTTGAGTTTGGTTTCATTAATCATTTCGTTAGTTGCAGCTGTTGGTTCTATTGCTGATATTGGACAAAAACTGAAGTATGCTAAATTATTTAAAGCACAACTTTAACTGCATACTTGTTATACATAAAAGACTGCATATACTTGGTTGATTTCAAATGTAGTTGGATGTTTCTGGTTACTAGAAGTTTCTGTGGTGCTTTTAGTGTCTGTTTATTTGCAACATGAATCAATTGAGTGTATCATGGTATATTATTGTGTGTGTGTGTGTGTATAACGTAGTAAGAAACTAGTTTATGAACTGTGCTTTGCATACGCACAACATTGGGATGATAGTTTTAATGTGACCTTAGGTGTTTTTATCAAATTCATGAAATTATTGTAAGTAGTTGCAATTGAACAAATGGATTCAAATCATAATCATAATCCAAATAGCATGAATCAACTGACAAATCCGAATATCCTAAAATTAGGGAGATACAAAGTTTGATACACGAAAGATAAGTTCGAAACATAAAAAATACAGATACAATAAATTCAACACACTGACATCTCATCAACGCATATACATCTCCATTTTAGATTACCGAAGTACACCGCTTTCTGTAATAGCCCTGCGATCCACATTTTCTGCATCTGTTTGTTTTAGGCATTTGATGCTCTTCCATAACATTTTTTATTCTTGTAGATTTAGGTCGTTCGGTTTGTCTTCTTGTAGGCAGAGGTAATAAACGTAGACCGTTGTACGGTGCCTAGTATTTCTTATCACATATGGCATATTGGGAGGTTTATAACTTTAGACGGAGTATCACTCAAAAGCAAAATCGTGACGTGCTCTATTTACACCTAAATCTTGTGTTGAACAAGCCGTCATCACATGAGCACACGGTATCTTCTGCAGAAGTGGGATGTTGCATGTACATGAGCAAAGAGAACCTTCGATCTTAATTTTATATTCATCTCCATGATAGTGAATCAGTTGCCATTTAGATCGATCAAATCGAACAAGTCTACAACAACATGTTTCAATGGCACAAGCTTCAATTTTATCTTCCCATTTTGGAGTAAGTCGTGTCTTAAGTGCCTCCCCTTTTTCCCGCCTCTTATAGAAATATTCAACTGATCAAAAGAACGTCCTTGCAAGCAACGCTTTTGTAGGGAACGATCTGGCACCTTGTAGTACATCATTAAAACTTTCAGATGCGTTGGTTGTCATAACATGGAAGCGTCCACCATCATCTCTGTAAAGTGCCCAATCTTCTTCAAAATTCCCTAGGCTTCGTTCAATCCAGTCATGCACCCGCGGATTAGTTGCCATGATTTCTTCTCTGATTCTAGTGTACTCATCTACTTTTAATGCAAATGCAGCAGCGTAAAACAAGAATGTTAGTCGCTTCTCTCTATAAACCGCAGCTTGAAAATTGGTTTTAAGATGTCTTGCACAAAACCTATGTTTGTGCGGTTCTTTCCATCTTTTTTGCAAAGCTTTTGGGATCCCTTTCATTCTATCAGATATAAAAGTAATACGACGATTTCGTACAATATGAATGAACTCACGCATGCATGAAAAGAACCAGACCCAACTATCATATGATTCAGATTCAACAACTTCATAAGCTAATAGAAAAAGGCAATCGTTGGCATCTACAGTGGTAGCAACAAGCAGTGTCCCCTTGTATTTACAGTATAAATGTGTACCGTCAATACATAGCAAAGGACGACAATGTAGAAAACCTGCAATGGAAGGACCAAATGCCCAAAAAGCACGATCAAATACCCCAACATCTAGGGGTGAGCATTTGGTTGGTTTGGTTTATCCGATGATTAAAATTGTCAAACCAAACTAAAATCGATAAAAATGAAAACAAAAAAATCCAACCAAATTAAGATTGGTTGGTTCGGTTGGTTATCCAATTTAACCGAGCTAAAAATAGTTTAGACATTATGTTTGTAATATTAACTATAGTTTGAAATAAGTTATAAATATATGATTAAAGTTTTATTATTTACGATTCTTATGCTTTCCAAAAGTAATTCTGATACATGTATGATGATTTAAATTAACATAGATAACTAAATTAATCTAAAATATTTAATATAATATCGATAATTTTGAAAATATAATTAAAGTTTGGTTAATTTGGTTAAACCGATAACCAAACAAAATATTTTTCCAAACCGATTACAAACCGATCTAAATTCAAAACCAAAACAACCCGACCAAAATAAATTGGTTTGGTTGGTTTATTTGTTTAACCAAATAATGCTCATCCCTACCAACATCATTGTATGTTATATGTTCAACTGTACCTGGATTGCTTTTTTTATTTCTTCAAAATATTGAGGCAAACTCGTATACCATTCGGCTCAGTCACTATAAATTTTTTCCACCGTTTTATTCAGCGTTCGCTAAGCTTTCGTGTAACTGATTTTGATGAAGAGTTGATCGTCTACAAGCACTTGGACCGTACTAGCTGAGATATCCAAATCGGCCTTCACAAAAGATGTAAGAACCCGTAACTTCCCCGTGAAGGAAAGAGCAAATACTTTGAGAACAACACACAAATGAACGCAGACGGAAGAACATTTCATTGCTATTACAACAATTCCATCAGATACAAGAATATACAGAGTATAAATGAATAAATTACATTCGATAAATATCAGAGATTACAATAAATTACATAGCAGCGAAAAATAATACAAAACACAACTGAAAGTGATACACGGATACAGAGCTTTCCGAGCATCGTTCCAGCTGTAAATCAGGATCCTGTGAATATAAATCTGCAAAACCAAAACTACTAGCTGCCCGTGTCGAAAATAAGGGCACCCAGAGTTTAGGTTAAAACAATAAACTCCAGGTCAGTCATGTGACTGGTGTGAGAACTAAAACAGTTATTTAAAGCTTTACTTTAAAAGAGAGTAATTCAAGGGACCACGCCGTATAACACGGAACGGGTTTCCTCCCAAGAATACCAGTGCATAGAATAAACAGCGCAATGCTTTTTTGAAAAATGAAGCTATTATAAGACCCAGGTCCCATCACACAATGCAACGCAAGCCGGAGGATAGGGTTTTCCCTTATAATAGCCAAACATGCTTGATACGTTTAAAACGAATCATTTGATACTATAATAAGTGTATAGTGTCAAAACAATTTCAATCATAAATATAAATCATAGACGGCATGGGTACCATATATCATGTCGCCATACTAGTTCTACAATTAAAATCGCAATACACGTATTGGAAATTGGATTTCCGTCATGAGTCGAGGCAAGGGGCAAGCTCCTCTCCACTTCGAAACACTCTAGCAAATGTCTCAGGGCTACGCACTCTGGGCAACCCTTGGATCTTCAGGGCCGGTCCTCTCTTACGTTTGAGGATTAGTTATTCCTGAACACACGTTTCCCGGTCCTTACAGACCTAAAATCGAGGCGCCTCATCCAACAACCACATAGGTGAAAAGTATATAAATGTCAGGGCTGGTAAGTCACTGACACCACCAAAGCTAGAAAGAAACGTCGTGCTCTCCTTGCAGTCCTTATCCCGTTTTTGACTCATACCGAGGTGCGAGGCTCGCGAATTCACGTTATACACAAAGCTGCCACGTAGGCCGTGCTTTGATCATCAACCACAAGACTTTGCTTTTCAACAGAAGCCTTGATCCATGCAACTCAGCATGCCACACAGGCAATTCATGCCATGCGATTGATATCTATCGATATATAACCTCTAAGCTCGTACGTCTCAGAGAAGGGCGTTAAGCAAGAGAATAAATTCTCCACCGCCAAACAGATATATATTTAACAGAAATCAATCAACACAGAATAAAATCCAATGTCAGACACACAATCCATTTACAAGTTCGTTCTGGGTCTGAACGAAACCGGAGGCACTTTCCTCGCATATCCATCGATCTCCAAGTACGTCTGGACGACCACCGACTATTTCCATCCTCTTGGGTGTACAGCCCAATCAGGATCATCAGTAATTATCCCAACGATGTGAAGACTTCCCGTCTTCGACCACCGTCATCATCTTCGACTTATCGTCGAATCGGTTATTCAGAATGGGTATAAACCCGACCTTTCCGAACAACCCGCGTATATTAAAAACAAATGTGACACAAACACAACATACGCCTCATTCCAATTCAGTAGCTACTAACCGTAAATCAACAAGAGAACAATTTCCCAAATATTAACCCCGAAGGACGAAACCAACATCAGATCAATACCCAGGAAACCATTCTTCTTAGCTAACCTACAGCTAGTTTCTAAATTTCATATTCTTAGGGAAAGGTTCCCATTAATTTTATCCAAGATAAATTCTTTGAAATTTATCCTTTAATCTTCCTTTGGATATCATTTCAAACCAGATTATGGTTTTCCAAACCAGTCGAGATTAGCGAACCACTCCGAAGTAATTATTTATTTTATTTCCCAGTCCCAACCTATTCATCCCATGAAGCAAAACTGGTAATACTCCATATCTAACACCACAGTGTTATCGGTAAAACTAATTCCCATTTCACGTTCAAATCTAATTAAAGATTTAACTATAGCTTTGGAGCAAAACTGGTGATACTCCATTCTCGCTTATTTTCCAAATTTGATAATTTAGATTATCAATGCACATTTCAATCTAATTGCAGATTCATTAAAACTCCTTTTACTGGGTTAAAGAACTAATGTCGTTTAAAACACAGTTCACGACAAACCCAAATCACATTCTGTTTATTATTGGGTTAAAGAACAAGTGTTTATTTAAAACATCGTTCACGATAAACCCATAAATCAATTCTATTTAAAACCCATTTCAAATCCAATTTATTTATTTAAAAATAAATGGGTTTTAATTTTAGTTCAAAACTAGATCATTTCGATAAAAAACTATTTTTATCTTTTCAAACATGGAGTTTTTCATCCTAATTTTCCCCAAATCATTTCTTATGATTTTACACAAATTATTACTAATTTTAATAATTTTATCAAGGCTCGTACAGTCGATTTCCATCAACGGCCATCGAACTGCACTTACAACGACCTTTTCCAAATTTGATTTGGACGTATCTCCAAATCCAACCGTTAGATCTCAAATTTCTAATATTCGTTAGAAAGCTCTTTTCGATACGAACCCAACGGTTCCGGTTTTAGGAGAATCCGACGGTCGGATCTCCCGTAATGTCCGTTCGAAGTCAATGGTCGAAATTCGCGAACTACCGCGGCGCAGCGCGTTCTATTCAGGCCATTATATTATATATATAATATATATTTCGTCGATTTCTATTTAAAACAAATTTTATAAATAGTTTTAAATTCGTTTCAAAAACAATTTCAACTTCCATTTCAAATTCAAATCAAAATTGAATTTTTCCTTATAGATTCGTTTTAAAATTCATTTAAATTCAATTCAAATTTCAATTCAATTTGAATTCATTTTCTATTCAATTCAATTCAAATTCGTTTTCTATTCAATTCAATTCGAATTCGTTTTCTATTCAATTCAATTCAAATTCGTTTTCTATTCAATTCAATTCGAATTCGTTTTCTATTCAATTCAATTCAAATTCGTTTTCTATTCAATTCGATTTCTATTCAATTCAAATTAAATTCGTTTTCTATTCAATTCAATTGGAATTCGTTTTCTATTCAATTCGATTTCTATTCAATTCAAATTAAATTCGTTTTCTATTCAATTCGATTTCTATTCGATTATAAAAACGAATATAATCGATATAAATATCGTTCATGTCAAAATAGCGCATCTCTAATCAACACGACTTTATATATTTCAATAATTCCGTTATTCTATTCAACAAATGAATATTTATTCTATTCAATACGTGAATCTATATTTTTGTCAACACATGACTAATCTCAACGAATGAGTACTGTCCACTTGTGACTATTTTTGTTATTTATTATATTTTATAAAAAAAAATGGTATCTATCGTTTGATTTCAAATTAGACTCCAACCGTAAATTAGTAAGAGAACGATTCCCTAAATATTAACCCAGAAGGCCGAAACCAACATCAGATCAATATCCAGGAGACCACTCATCTTATCTATTTTCCAGTTAGTTTCTAATTCTATATATGATAAAGATGTAAATTTTATTGTTTAAATATTTCGTTCAACACATAACTAATCTCAATGGATGAGTACGGTCAACACATGAACCTTTATTTTATAATATTCTTTATTTCCTAAATTGGAATGAGGCCCAATCAATTACCATATAAAGTTAATTATATGGATTCCATACAACACATGTATATAATACCAACGATAAATAATCAACCATCATCCAAAGTGCACTACACTGTATAAGCATCAAATATAGATATCTAACCCTTATAACAGCCTGTCGATCCATCAATCGACATACAACTAATTATTGGGATTAGTGTATGCCGTATTTTATCCCAATACCAGTGTGGGGTTTCAAATCAACAAACATAGATTTTTATTTGTGCAGTTGGGCGATGTGTAAAATTTATCGTCCCAATCAATGTCCTTCAAATAAGTGTACATAAACAAACCGTCCGGTTTGTAAATGAATATTTATTTATTCACTTTCACGTTAAAAATTATATTTTTAACGATAAAATATTTCATTTTAACTATATAAATATTTTATTTTCTTTCAACACAAGGATATTTATTATTCAATCATTCCACAACACAATCAATTTTCACAATACATCAATCAAACAAACAAGCCATCCATGGTCTGTGGATGACGGGTGTCGGGTGCTACTAAACACCGTCTGCATCCTAGCATATATTATGATATAACTAGAAAAAGGAATTTTAAAAGGTGAGAAGTTCTCACCAATAGGTAATCCAATCATCTCGACTCTCCTTATGTAGAAATCTTCGTCGTTCTCGCCTTTTGTCACTTTCGTTGCCCGTATCCACTACATATATAAAAATCGAATTTTTACCTCGCTATTCAATATATAAAAATCCCATTTTTACTTCGCTATTCAATATATAAAAATCGAATTTTTACTTCGCTATTCAATATATAAAAATCGATTTTTTACTTAGTTGCCATGTATATAAAAATCCCATTTTTATAATCACGCTATATGGATAAAAATTCTATTTCCACACCGCTACTATATAGATAAAAATTCTATCTTCACACCGCTACTATATAGATAAAAATTCTATTTTTACATCGCTATTATATAGATAAAAATTCTATCTTCACACCGCTACTATATAGATAAAATTCTATTTTCACACCGCTACTATATAGATAAAATTCTATTTTCACATCGCTACTATATAGATAAAAATTATATTTTTACATCGCTACTATATAGATAAAAATTATATTTTTACATCGCTACTATATAGATAAAAATTATATTTTTATATCGCTGTTCATATAGTAAAGATCAAATCTTTACTATTTATATAATATAAAAATCGTATTTTTATTATCTCTACTATATAAAAATCATATTTTTATTCCTCCTATAATATAAAAATTCAACTTTCTACTTTATAAAAATTGTATCTTTCATCGTTTAAAGATCATATCTTTCATATGCTATCATATTTAAAAATAAATTTTTATATTTTCGAAAATCTTATCCCTTCTATTTTTAAAAACCTCGCCTTTTTCTCTTTTTATTTCATATCTTAAAATATGATCTTTTTAATATTCTAGCATTTCCTATAAAAATTATATACTCCTTTACACAAAAATCATATTTTTCATCATATAAAAATCCTCCCTTTTTATTATTAAAAATCATGTCTTTATTATAAATAAAAATCAATACTTAACTCTCATACATAAGAATAAAAATCAGATTTTATTTTACTAAGCTATCGTATATAGGACTGAAAATAAACTCAACATTAAAATAATTTAAAACAAAACAAAAATAAATAAATAACTTACATCGATTTTTAGCAAAGGGGAGGGCTTGCGTGTAAATCGAAGAGGAGGGGAGGAATCTGACGGGGGTGGTGGTGGTCGCGGCCTGTCAGGGAGGTGGTGGTCTTCGCGGTGATCGACGGAGTGGTGCAGCGTGGATTTGGGTCTCGCGGTGGGGTTTGGGGCTTGCAGCGACGGGATTGGTTGGGGGAGGTTTCGGTTCTCGTTCAGGTGGCCGGAGGGGAAAGGGGGGATCGTCGGAGGTGTGGCGGTCGAGCGGTGGTGGGGCGTGGTGGCGATCGCCTGGGGTCGAGCATTTTTTTATCATTTATCTGCGTTGACCTCAAATGAGAAGGGAGAGAGAATATAAGGGGGGGGGGTTTATAAAATTTTATATTATTTAATTTATTTATCTCCTAAAAGCTACTTTAAATTTCGGACTCGAAATAGAACCCGCCGACTGTCGTCCCTAGCGTTTTACCCCCGTTCCGAACACAACAGGATATGTATCGTCGACTGATTCGACCATTTCGATCAGTTTTCGTCAAAATCAACATATAACTCTATATATAGAATTTGAACGCGCATTTCAATTTACTGGGGTCACATACTAACTCGAAAAATTTCAGAAAAATATTTTCTAGCTTCGTATTGACGATACGGTCCTAACAAAACTAATTTCGTCGAATTCTGAGACCGTTGGAAAAATGGCCAATTTCCAGTCGATTAAAATCAACTAAAACTGGTCAAACGCGTTTTCCTTTGCCACGCTCACATATTGATTCGAAAAATTATGAAATTTGGAATCTAGCAATAACTTGACATCACGAACCCAACCAAAGTGGTTTCGTCGAAATCCGAGGTCGTTTGCAAAATGGCTATTTTTAAGGGCCTGAATTCCATAGCGACTATTCAGAATTTTCAACTAGACATATCTTTTGATTCCCGCTATGAAATTTCGATTTTTCGGATTCGTTGGAAAGATATTATCAATTAGATCCTAATGTTTTCGGTTTCACTAAAATCCGGTTTATTTTGCACCCGGTACATTCAATTGAAGTTTGAAATCGAATTATCGAACTACCGCACCATTTTCAATTCCTTTTATAATTATTTATATTCTAACGACGACGTATATAATATATACGTTCGAATTCTATTCAAAATAAATTTCTCGTCGATATTATTTAAAATAACTCATTTTAAATAATCAAAATTCGTTAAAATTGCCAAAATAAAAATTTTAAACTGGCCCAGATTTCCGGGTTGTTACAATCTCCCCCACTTAAAACTTTTCATCCCCGAAAAGGAACAAAGTCGAAAGTGGTTTGATTAATCAACTCTACGTTCGATCTGGCTTTCATTCTCCAACTTTTCAGTTTTTGAGAATTTTCAAATTCTTCAAAAATTTGGCTAACACCCTAAATTTTCGAAAAATTTCGCCATAACCTCCCCTGCACCGGGAGCCACGGGAAAATCCCAAAATTGCCATACAGGCCTTCTGATCTCAAAAAGAAAAAGAAAAAGCCAAGCGGCTAGCCAATCGGCTCATAAAATCATCATCACCCAAACAAAACAGTAAATTATAGTAAACATGTACCTATTTGTCGGGCAAACAAATTTTATTCTCTACTCTAGCCTCCTTGCTATGACCTGTTCAATGTAAGTACATGTATATGCAAGCAAATGCAACTAATTTTCAATACAATTCAATATTTGATTCAATTAGGCGTAATGGTTCAAAATTATCAAACAAATAAACAAACACAAACAAACATCAATCAATTAGTGAATTAGAGTTTCAAATTCATAATTTTGATACATATATACAGAAAATCATGTTTTTGATGCCAAATCACAACAATGTATTCTAGTTATATTAGTTTTGGTTCTCACACCAGTCGATGGAAATATATAGATATCACACCTTCGAAACACGAACATAAATATTGATGATGCCATGGTCATTATCAACATCATCTCCGGGCGACTAAAGTGTGATTCTATATCTATCCAGTATATTAAAACTTCGAATATACGTTCATGACGCGTATATGCAAAATCTTTATATAGCGGATTGTCCAAATTCAAAATAAATAAATATTCAAATACGTGTAAAACGATTTAAATTTCAAAACAATATTGTTTTCATTTGAAAAATATACTCTTCACACTCGTTTTAGGATACTACTGATCCTATCTCTAACGAGTCATTCTAATTGGATATTACTAATCCAATATCTGATGAATTCTTTCGTATGGTTCTAATGTGTCTTGTTCTCGAGCTCTGTAAACCAAAGCTTTGATACCAAATATAAGAACCCGTAACTTCCCCGTGAAGGAAAGAGCGGATACTTTGAGAACAACACACAAATGAACGTAGACGAAAGAACATTTCATTGCTATTACAACAATTCCATCAGATACAAGAATATGCAGAGTATAAATAAATAAATTACATTCGATAAATATCAGAGATTACAATAAATTACATAGCAGCGGAAAATAATACAAAACACAACTGAAAGTGATACACGGATATAGAGCTTTCCGAGCATCGTTCCAGCTGTAAATCAGGATCCTGTGAATATAAATCTGCAAAACCAAAACTACTAGCTGCCCGTGTCGAAACTAAGGGCACCCAGAGTTTAGGTTAAAACAATAAACTCCAGGTCAGTCATGTGACTGGTGTGAGAACTAAAACAGTTATTTAAAGCTTTACTTTAAAAGAGAGTAATTCAAGGGACTACGCCGTATAACACGGAACGGGTTTCCTCCCAAGAATATCAGTGCATAGAATAAACAGCGCAATGCTTTTTCGAAAAATGAAGCTATTATAAGACCCAGGTCCCATCACACAATGCAACGCAAGCCGGAGGATAGGGTTTTCCCTTATAATAGCCAAACATGCTTGATACGTTTAAAACGAATCATTTGATACTATAATAAGTGTATAGTGTCAAAACAATTTCAATCATAAATATAAATCATAGACGGCATGGGTACCATATATCATGTCGCCATACTAGTTCTACAATTAAAACCGCAATACACGTATTGGAAATTGGATTTCCGTCATGAGTCGAGGCAAGGGGCAAGCTCCTCTCCGCTTCGAAACACTCTAGCAAATGTCTCAGGGCTACGCACTCTGGGCAACCCTTGGATCTTCAGGGCCGGTCCTCTCTTACGTTTGAGGATTAGTTATTCCTGAACACACGTTTCCCGGTCCTTACAGACCTAAAATCGAGGCGCCTCATCCAACAACCACATAGGTGAAAAGTATATAAATGTCAGGGCTGGTATGTCACTGACACCACCAAAGCTAGAAAAGAAACGTCGTGCTCTCCATGCAGTCCTTATCCCGTTTTTGACTCATACCGAGGTGTGAGGCTCGCGAATTCACGTTATACACAAAGCTGCCACGTAGGCCGTGCTTTGATCATCAACCACAAGACTTTGCTTTTCAACAGAAGCCTTGATCCATGCAACTCAGCGTGCCACACAGGCAATTCATGCCATATGATTGATATCTATCGATATATAACCTCTAAGCTCGTACATCTCAGAGAAGGGCGTTAAGCAAGATAATAAATTCTCCGCCGCCAAACAAATATATATTTAACAGAAATCAATCAACACAGAATAAAATCCATTGTCAGACACACAATCCATTTACAAGTTCGTTCTGGGTCTGAACGAAACCGGAGGCACTTTCCTCGCATATCCATCGATCTCCAAGTACGTCTGGACGACCACCGACTATTTCCATCCTCTTGGGTGTACAGCCCAATCAGGATCATCAATAATTATCCCAACGATGTGAAGACTTCCAGTCTTCGACCACCGTCATCATCTTCGACTTATCGTCGAATCGGTTATTCAGAATGGGTATAAACCCGGCATTTCCGAACAACCCGCATATATTAAAAACAAATGTGACACAAACACAACATACGCCTCATTCCAATTCAGTAGCTACTAACCGTAAATCAACAAGAGAACAATTTCCCAAATATTAACCCCGAAGGCCGAAACCAACATCAGATCAATACCCAGGAAACCATTCTTCTTAGCTAACCTACAGCTAGTTTCTAAATTTCATATTCTTAGGGAAAGGTTCCTGTTAATTTTATCCAAGATAAATTCTTTGAAATTTATCCTTTAATCTTCCTTTGGATATCATTTCAAACCAGATTATGGTTTTCCAAACTAGTCGAGATTAGCGAACCACTACGAAGTAATTATTTATTTTATTTCCCAATCCCAACCTATTCATCCCATGAAGCAAAACTGGTAATACTCCATATCTAACACCACAGTGTTATCGGTAAAATTAATTACCATTTCACGTTCAAATCTAATTAAAGATTTAACTATCGCTTTGGAGCAAAACTGGTGATACTCCATTCTCGCTTATTTTCCAAATTTGATAATTTAGATTATCAATGCACATTTCAATCTAATTGCAGATTCATTAAAACTCCTTTTACTGGGTTAAAGAACTAATGTCATTTAAAACACAGTTCACGACAAACCCAAATCACATTCTGTTTATTATCGGGTTAAAGAATAAGTGTTTATTTAAAACACCATTCACGATAAACCCACAAATCAATTCTATTTAAAACCCATTTCAAATCCAATTTATTTATTTAAAAATAAATGGGTTTTAATTTTAGTTCAAAACTAGATCATTTCGATAAAAATCTATTTTTATCTTTTCAAACATGGAGTTTTTCATCCTAATTTTCCCCAAATCATTTCTTATGATTTTACACAAATTATTACTATTTTTAATAATTTTATCAAGGCCCGTACAGTCGGTTTCCATCAACGGCCATCGAACTGCACTTACAACGACCTTTTCCAAATTTGATTTGGACGTATCTCCAAATCCAACCGTTAGATCTCAAATTTCTAATATTCGTTAGAAAGCTCTTTTCGATACGAACCCAACGGTTCCGATTTTAGGAGAATCCGACGGTCGGATCTCCCGTAATGTCCGTTCGAAGTCAATGGTCGAAAGTCGCGAACTGCCGCGGCGCGGCGCGTTCTATTCAGGCCATTATATTATATATATAATATATATAATATATATTTCATCGATTTCTATTTAAAACGAATTTTATAAATAGTTTTAAATTCGTTTCAAAAACAATTTCAACTTCCATTTCAAATTCAAATCAAAATTGAATTTTTCCTTATAGATTCGTTTTAAAATTAATTTAAATTCAATTCAAATTTCAATTCAATTTGAATTCATTTTCTATTCAATTCAATTCAAATTCGTTTTCTATTCAATTCAATTCGAATTCGTTTTCTATTCAATTCAATTCAAATTCGTTTTCTATTCAATTCAATTCGAATTCGTTTTCTATTCAATTCAATTCAAATTCGTTTTCTATTCAATTCGATTTCTATTCAATTCAAATTAAATTCGTTTTCTATTCAATTCAATTGGAATTCGTTTTCTATTCAATTCGATTTCTATTCAATTCAAATTAAATTCGTTTTCTATTCAATTCGATTTCTATTCGATTATAAAAACGAATATAATCGATATAAATATCGTTCACGTCAAAATAGCGCATCTCTAATCAACACGGCTTTATATATTTCAATAATTCCGTTATTCTATTCAACAAATGAATATTTATTCTATTCAATACGTGAATCTATATTTTTGTCAACACATGACTAATCTCAACGAATGAGTACTGTATACGTGTGACTATTTTAGTTATTTATTATATTTTATATAAAAAATATGGTATCTATCGTTTGATTTCAAATTAGACTCTACCGTAAATTAGTAAGAGAACGATTCCCTAAATATTAACCCCGAAGGCCGAAACCAACATCAGATCAATATCCAGGAGACCACTCATCTTATCTATTTTCCAGTTAGTTTCTAATTCTATATATGATAAAGATGTAAATTTTATTGTTTAAATATTTCGTTCAACACATGACTAATCTCAACGGATGAGTACGGTCAACACATGAACCTTTATTTTATAATATTCTTTATTTCCTAAATTGGAATGAGGCCCAATCAATTACCATATAAAGTTAATTATATGGATTCCATACAACACATGTATATAATACCAACGATAAATAATCAACCATCATCCAAAGTGCACTACACTGTATAAGCATCAAATATAGATATCTAACCCTTATAACAGCCTGTCGATCCATCGATCGACATACAACTAATTATTGGGATTAGTGTATGCCGTATTTTATCCCAATACCCGTGTGGGGTTTCAAATCAACAAACATAGATTTTTATTTGTGCAGTTGGGCGATGTGTAAAATTTATCGTCCTAATCAATGTCCTTCAAATAAGTGTACATAAACAAACCGTCCGGTTTGTAAATGAATATTTATTTATTCACTTTCACGTTAAAAATTATATTTTTAACGATAAAATATTTTATTTTAACTATATAAATATTTTATTTTCTTTCAACACAAGGATATTTATTATTCAATCATTCCACAACACAATCAATTTTCACAATACATCAATCAAACAAACAAGTCATCCATGGTCTGTGGATGACGGGTGTCGGGTGCTACTAAACACCGTCTGCATCCTAGCATATATTATGATATAACTAGAAAAAGGAATTTTAAAAGGTGAGAAGTTCTCACCAATAGGTAATCCAATCATCTCGACTCTCCTTATGTAGAAATCTTTGTCGTTCTCTCCTTTTGTCACTTTCGTTGCCCGTAGCCACTACATATATAAAAATCGAATTTTTACCTCGCTATTCAATATATAAAAATCCCATTTTTACTTCGCTATTTAATATATAAAAATCGAATTTTTACTTCGCTATTCAATATATAAAAATCGAATTTTTACTTAGTTGCCATGTATATAAAAATCCCATTTTTATAATCACGCTATATGGATAAAAATTCTATTTTCACACCGCTACTATATAGATAAAAATTCTATCTTCACACCGCTACTATATAGATAAAAATTCTATTTTTACATCGCTACTATATAGATAAAAATTCTATCTTCACACCGCTACTATATAGATAAAATTCTATTTTCACACCGCTACTATATAGATAAAATTCTATTTTCACATCGCTACTATATAGATAAAAATTATATTTTTACATCGCTACTATATAGATAAAAATTATATTTTTACATCGCTACTATATAGATAAAAATTATATTTTTATATCGCTGTTCATATAGTAAAGATCAAATCTTTACTATTTATATAATATAAAAATCGTATTTTTATTATCTCTACTATATAAAAATCATATTTTTATTCCTCCTATAATATAAAAATTCAACTTTCTACTTTATAAAAATTGTATCTTTCATCGTTTAAAGATCATATCTTTCATATGCTATCATATTTAAAAATAAATTTTTATATTTTCGAAAATCTTATCCCTTCTATTTTTAAAAACCTCGCCTTTTTCTCTTTTTATTTCATATCTTAAAATATGATCTTTTTAATATTCTAGCATTTCCTATAAAAATTATATACTCCTTTACACAAAAATCATATTTTTCATCATATAAAAATCCTCCCTTTTTATTATTAAAAATCATGTCTTTATTATAAATAAAAATCAATACTTAACTCTCATACATAAGAATAAAAATCAGATTTTATTTTACTGAGCTATCGTATATAGGACTGAAAATAAACTCAACATTAAAATAATTTAAAACAAAACAAAAATAAATAAATAACTTACATCGATTTTTAGCAAAGGGGAGGGCTTGCGTGTAAATCGAAGAGGAGGGGAGGAATCTGACGGGGGTGGTGGTGGTCGCGGCCTGTCAGGGAGGTGGTGGTCTTCGCGGTGATCGACGGAGTGGTGCAGCGCGGATTTGGGTCTCGCGGTGGGGTTTGGGGCTTGCAGCGACGGGATTGGTTGGGGGAGGTTTCGGTTCTCGTTCAGGTGGCCGGAGGGGAAAGGGGAGATCGTCAGAGGTGTGGCGGTCGAGCGGTGGTGGGGCGTGGTGGCGATCGCCTGGGGTCGAGCGTTTTTTTATCATTTATCTGCGTTGACCTCAAATGAGAAGGGAGAGAGAATATAAGGGGGGGTTTATAAAATTTTATATTATTTAATTTATTTATCTCCTAAAAGCTACTTTAAATTTCAGACTCGAAATCGAACCCGCCGACTGTCGTCCCTAGCGTTTTACCCCCATTCCGAACACAACGGTATATGTATCGTCGGCTGATTTGACCATTTCGATCAGTTTTCGTCAAAATCAACATATAACTCTATATATAGAATTTGAACGCGCATTTCAATTTACTGGGGTCACATACTAACTCGAAAAATTCCAGAAAAATATTTTCTAGCTTCGTATTGACGATACGGTCCTAACAAAACTAATTTCGTCGAATTCTGAGACCGTTGGAAAAATGGCCAATTTCCAGTCGATTAAAATCAATTAAAACTGGTCAAACGCGTTTTCCTTTGCCACGCTCACATATTGATTCGTAAAATTATGAAATTTGGAACCTAGCAATAACATGACATCACGGACCCAACCAAAGTGGTTTCGTCGAAATCCGAGGTCGTTTGCAAAATGGCTATTTTTAAGGGCCTGAATTCCATAGTGACTATTCAGAATTTTCAACTGGACATATCTTTTGATTCCTGCTATGAAATTTCGATTTTTCGGATTCGTTGGAAAGATATTATCAATTAGATCCTAATGTTTTCGGTTTCACTAAAATCCGGTTTATTTTGCACCCGGTACATTCAATTGAAGTTTGAAATCGAATTATCGAACTACCGCGCCATTTTCAATTCCTTTTATAATTATATATAATTATTTATATTCTAACGACGACGTATATAATATATACGTTCGAATTCTATTCAAAATAAATTTCTCGTCGATATTATTTAAAATAACTCATTTTAAATAATCAAAATTCGTTAAAATTGCCAAAATAAAAATTTTAAACTAGCCCAGATTTCCGGGTTGTTACAAAAGACATGATTTTGGACACAAGAAATCCAGAAGTGGCTTGCTTATGGTTGGAATTAATTGTAAGGATGACACAGTTATGTTCACGAGGCAGCTTTCTGATTTTCCACCATCCAGTTTGAGATTTCTTGGACACTATAGCATGTATTCTTCATGGACAAGTAGCATCAACATTACATACAACAATATATATTGTTTTATTCGAATTGATTGGCTTGTACGAAACTCCATGCAAAATAGATATTTCTGTTATTTGGAATAGAAACTTATCTTTACTTTGGCATACCATCCTAACAACAAAACCATTTTGTATTCAAGCAATCGAGATTTTTTTTCACCTGAAAACTCTAGATTAACAACTTCTGATCTGGCCATCATTTGTGTCGTACAAAGATCATCGTCCAAAGGTACTTCCGTTTGGACCTCAGCACCATCGACTTCATGATCTTCCGTGTTTGGAAAGTCAAAGTCCAGCGGTTTATCGTTGACTTCCATTCTTTGCGTCCAGCATGTATCATAAGCAGTTCTCATCGCAACCACCATACCATCAATAGGGTCGTTTACTTCAGTATCTATGTCTGCATTTAGATCATTTGTCTTCTCTAAAGGTTTGACACCCCAGTCTAATTCGGATTCTTCAGTCAATCTGTTAATAAATGGATTTCAGTCACATCTTACACTTCATTGAGTAGTTAGCAAACTAAAGTAATGCGTCTAATTCAGATTCTTCAGTCAATCAGTTAATAAATGCATTTCAGTCACATCTTACACTACATTAAGTAGTTAATAAGCTAAAGTAATGTGTATCACATACCTTTGGCGCATATCATACAGTTCTGACTTAGAAGGAAAGATTGAATGTTGCAAATGTTGATCATAGTTGTCCGACTGAAAAGTTTGTTGCTGTTGCTCATGAACATTTGGCTGAAAAGTTTGTTGTTGTTGATGATGTTGCTCGTCCACATTCGGATGGAAATAGGGATTGGTATACACAGGAGAACTAAAGTTGAGTGAAGAATCATGAGTTTGCAACATTTCTGTGACATACCCTAAACCCATACTCACGATGGGATGTGGGACGATTTCTTCCATGATTTCTTTTTCGTTTTTCCAATAAACAGCTCAATCGATTTGGTAACTGCAGAAAATATTACTTCTACATCTTCATTGTCTGAGAGTAATACTGGTCTCGACCCCGAATCAGTAGGCCAGTTAACCGACAACTCAATATCATATTCGAGAGGGTTAATTTTTGTTGCTTTGAAGACCAATTCTTTCAAAGCACCAAGTGTGCAACCCTTGCAAACTCTCTCTAGTTTGTGAAATCCTCCAACGTACTTTCCATTTTGCTGCTCATCCACGACCAGTTCACCGCCATAGTAGCAAAGTGTAGGAATAAAATTTATGGCAATTATTGAGTGAGTAAATTAATTTTGAAGATATTTGAAGTAGGTATAGAAGTGTTTCTGAAATGAGAAATAATGTGTTGAAGATATTTGAAATCGGAAAACATCTCAGCAGTGTCATTGTCAAGTCAGCTTTAATCAATTTTGAAATGTCATTGTCAAGTCAGCTTTAGTCATCTCAGCAATGTCATTGTTCTTTGGCCAGCTTTTATCACACTGGAGAACAAGTTTTGGATCATCTTTGGAAGAGTGTACTATGTTCATTTGTTTCGAAATAAAGTAATATCATCGTCCTTTGGCCAGCTTTATCACATTGGACAAGTCATGGATCAGCTTTGGCAAAGCATGGTCTATTCTTCACTCAACCACCTATTCCACATCACCTTTATGACAAGGTTTACTATTTGAAGTAGCTTTAATCAGAGAGTTGTCATTTTATCTTTATGACAAGGTGTACTATATGAAACAACTTTAGTCAATGTGGTCTAATATACTATTCTGGACCAGCTTTATTCAGTGTACTATGCCTGATACTATTTGAGAAAACTTTAATCAGTGAGTTGTCATTTCATCAAACAAAGTTTTTTGTTGTTGTAGATATTAATTTTAATCAATAATAACATACTAATGTTTTAATGTTTCGTCCAGTTATACAACTAGGCAGTGATATAATTATACAAACTTATAAACAAACCTATGTTCTAACACATAAACAAACATAGAATATTTCATACTCATCTTCCAAGTTCTACAATCATACAAACAAACAAACAATAATTCAAACTAATATTCGAAATACTACTACGACAACAGATAATAAGAGCACTAGTGGTTACGGCTAAACTGTAAGTTTTTTATGAATTGTCTGAGACGTCTAATTTTTTCTTCTAGCTTCTTCGCATATGCTCTCTCCCTTGGACACAGAGGTTCGTCAATCCATTTTGCAAGATTGCAACCTTCCGGATGAGAGGGACAAAGTAGTATATAATAACCAATGTTTTCGCCATCAGCTCTTACAATAACTTCAGCATATATCCACAATGGCAACAAACTGGTAAGAGTCAACCTCTTGTTCAGTTGAGGGTTGCAAAATCAGTACTTTCTCAACCTATTGTTATTGATGGGGTTGATAAACAAGTTGTTCATTAACTGGTGAGACAAAGACATGTTCATTCAGTTCCGGTTGAAGTGTGAGTACGTCAAGATCCGGGTATTCAAGAGCATTTTCCTCGTAATGTTGTTCTTGATAGTTTATATTTCAGTCTACATCAGTATGATCACTAGACGTTGGAATGGAGTGGTGGGGGACATCAAAATCGGAATCAAGAGATGAAGGCCATGAAGGCATTGTGAAGTTAAGAGAAATAGAGTTGAGAAGATATAGTTGAGTATGGATCAGAGCTATGAATGAGTAGGTGGGTATTTATAAAGTGTATTAATACACGAGCGAATTTTTAATAAGGGCCCGCGGTTTTGATTGTATACTATGTATGTGGAGCGTGAGATGCAAGCGTTCTGCTATATTGTTATTTATTTGATTTAGACACTATTATAATATTAGAATAGTATTGGTTCAAAGAATGTTTTGGGTTATCGTAAGGTATAAACCATCCGTGTTTATGTGTGGATCGCTCTTATGATTATACTTTCTTTAAAAGAAGATTTTTAAAAGTTAACCCAAGTGGTTGAAGTTTACTCACACGGTCCTATGACTGACTCAAAGCTTATTTTGTTTTGTTTTACCTTAAACTCTTGGGTGCCCAAATATGTATGGGCAGCCAAGTGGTCGGGATTTTACAGATATACTTAGGAGGAACTTCGAGCAGGAGGCTTCAGCATTTTACAGCTATTGTTTATTTCCGCTTACTCTGATAATGGTATGTATATACAGTTACAATTTATAATTCAAAATTTATGTTATATAATATATTTTATTCGTTCCGTTGTGAGATTCATGTTTACTCTGATGTTGTTGTTATTGTTCTTCTATTCTAACTTTCTTTCTATTCTCATCCTCTAACTTCTTTCTATAAACATTCGGTCATTTTTGGTACTTGAAGGTCGACGTGTTATATGGTGAATGTATTTATGTCAATTTTTGGGGTCGGAAATCTCTCGGGCCGTTACAGTTGTATCAGAGCTAAAGGTTAAGTAATACCCTAGATTGAGTTTGAGTCTCTATATACGAGAGAGCGTATCTGTAATTGTTATGAAAATGTTTTTTATTGTGTTTGTTTACCGGTTGAGTGGTATATGAATTCCACATTAATGCGTTTAGCTGACGTTGTTAATGGGGATTTATAAACACTTGAACAAGGTAAATCGACATAATATTGTTTTACAAAGTTAGTAAATGAAATAATTTTACCAAGATTTTATATATAAAGGAATTTTGAAACTAATAATAGCGTGATGAATGTTTTGTTAATTGGTGGTTGTACCAGTATAGTTATGAGTGTTTACTACCTATTGGGAAAAGATAATCTTATCTTTTATATGGGTTGCTTTAGAGATTTAACCCTGAGTAAAATTGTTTAATATTAATTTAAACCAAGAGAACCCATATGAATTAAACATATATAGAATTAAAATTATATAAGTGGAGTTTATAGACAAGATTTATAAATGGAAAATGAATTCGAGTTGAGAATCAAGGATTTGAATTTTCAGTGGATTTGGAAATGGTTTTCCAAAAGTTTTGGAAAAGGGATTATTTGATTAGTTTTAAGGAATTTATGAAAATAAATGGATTTAAAGGATTTTGTAAGCATAATTCTTACTTGGGTCACTGCGAAATAATACCGCGGATGGTCATGAATGTCAATGGTGTTCATTTTCAACTTTCTAAGTAAGATTTGCGATTTTAAATAAATTGCTGGATTAGAACGAAATTTAGTTTTGAATCCAAAATTTATGATTTTAAAACCTGGAATTGGGTGCCGAAATTCTCGACAAATTATTAAGATGAATTTGAGATGGTTAAATATAGCCCAGTATAATATACAAATTATACAAATGAGATGAAATAAGATTGAGTTCAAACCAAAATATGGAATTTTAACCCCGTAATGTTGGAAAATATTTTTCTGAACCATTTTGGAAATGTTTTATAAGTATTTTAGAAAGGATTTGAATATGAATCGTTTTAAATGGATTTTGAAAGTGATTAAGCACTGGAATCACTTCAGTCGTTGGACAATAATTCTGATAATGGACTGCAACATTACCAGTATTCATTTTCGAGTTTTTAAGTGACGGATTGCTACCGGAGTAAGATTGCTAGTGGGAATTTGTTTGAGATAACAAGTTGCTTTGAGAATCCAAAAGTTTTGAATTGTTATGGTTACGTATAGATATGTGTGATTTCAAACTAATTTGAAATAAAACCAGGGAATTTGATTTCTGAAATTTAAATTATACTTATGAAGTTAAATAAATTGGGATGTCTATGTAAATTAAATGGATTGAAACTTAACATAAGCTAAGCTAAATGAAATTGGATTAGATTAGAGATGATCCCGAATGAAATTGAAAATGGTGATAAAGAGAAATGTTTAAGATTTGAATTATTAAAATGAGTTTGGCATATGCATAAGCAAGTCGAGTATATATTATATATTGTTATTTATTGGAAAAAAATTTGAACTCACGCAGGATAAGTAGATTGATTTTTGGGATAGAAATCAAGTTTGAATTATAGAATGGAAGTAAACTAATTAGGAAGTTGATTAGTAAATTAAAAACTAAAAATTGAATTGACTGGAAATCAATTGGAAATGGGGGTGTGTGTGTGTGTATGTTGAGCAGGTATGGAATGAAGAGAATAAAGAAAATAATTGTTATGCTCGACAAAAGGTACATATTTAATTTGATATGAGGTTTTTATGAGCCTATTTGGGAAGCCGCTTGGCTTTTTGATTTTATTTTGGATTGCAGAGGGCCTAGAGAGGCAAGTTGTAGTTGTACCGATTGACCCATGCAAAAGAGACGTTGACGAATTTTTTCAAAAATTTAAGGAGTTAGGAAATTTTGATAACTAGAAGTTGACTTGTCGATTGTATAAGAGATTAGAAAACCAGAATTGGTTAATAAGATTTAAAGTGGAATATTAAAGTGATAAAATGGATTTAAAATAAATTGGAATGGATGTGGAAATATGCAAAAGAGCATATAAATTGAAGATAAGAATGTGATTATGGATTATCAAAATAGTGAACAGATCAATTGATATGAACCATGAGAATTTGAGTTTGGGAATGAGAATTAAAAATTCTATATAGAACTGAGTTGAGGGGATATGAAGTATAAGACTTCAACCGAGTGGGTTATGAGGAGTTAGAAGGATTATAATATCTTTTCTGCTTAGTAATTTCGGGGACGTAATTCATTTAAGGGGAAAGGAATGTAACATTCCGGATTTTTAGTGGTTGGATAATTAATTTATTTAATTATTTGAATAGTGATTTGGCAATTAAATGATTTGAATTAAATAATTTTGAATATTTAATTAATATGAACAGTGGAATCATAAATATAAATTTTGAAATAGCCGGAAATAAGTTGAATTTGTAATATTGTATGTATTGGATAATATGAAATATTTAATCGAGTTTAGATTCGAGTTATAATAACGAATTTATTTATTTAAGATGTTTGAACGTATTAATTATATTATAATTAAAAAAAAGCTCGTAACGTCGCTGTAGTTCGTAGTTTTACGTTTTGAACTTCAATTGGATGTACAGGATCCAATATAAGTCAAATTTCTTTGAAATAAGAAACGTTCAAATCTATTAAACCATATTTTTCTAATGAAAGAGAAAATTGGAGATTTCGTATTGTAGATTGTGAGTTATGTCCAAATTTTCAGAAAGTCACTTTGGAATTGTTTATAAAAAATAACGATTTATTTAATAAAATAAAATGGTTTTAATATAAATCGAAAATCGATTTAACTTGGATTTTTGAAATATCGGGTTATAAATCCAGGTATGTTTATTTTGGAGCTATATGATATTCTATTTGGATATATACGATAATATTGATATATTTTTAATAATTTGAATTGTTTTTTAATGAATTAATATTTTATTGGTTCTATTGTAAGCCTTAAAAATAGCCATTTAGCAAATGACCTTCGATTTTTACGAAACAGATTTTATTACTGTAATGATTAATTATTGTTAGATTTCAAGTTTTGCACCAGTCGGAGTTGTTTTGTGATCGTGCGCAACTTAAATGTGAATCGATCAATCATTTAACTTTAAAATAACGTTGTGTAAGCAAATGGACTCGGTTTTCGATGAAAAAGGTTTCATTGGGTTCCTAATGTCAAACTATAGTTGTAGTCCATTTTCATCGAAATTGGATATTGTATGTGATCCTACGAATTTATTAATGACAAATTGAAATAACGATCGAATAAAAATCAATAAAATAATCGAGTTAAAAATAGATATCCCACACCTATAGATACATCATCACCTTATCCTAACCCTAATCTTTCTCTTCCCTGGTCAACAATTCACGTTGTCGGTTCATGGTTTCACAACTTAAAATCGGTGACTTCAAAAATTTGTAAAAAATCTAAGAAAATCGTAAAATCATAAAACATATATATATATATACACATACATATATACATACATATATTTATATATATATGAATTACTGGGATGTTTCTCTTCAACTTGGTATACATATTAAGGGGTTCGGAAAACTTTTAGTTTGGTGGAAAATAACACAACATGGTCTTCGATGGATACGGCTAAGATTTGAAGGAGTTTGGAGCTTTAATTCGTGAATCGAATGTCGTGGTTGAGTTGTGGGTGTTAATCAGCACCTAGTTGCAAGATTTCAAAGGGATTCATGATAAAAACTTTTAGTACTTTACTGTCCCCGTGCCCAGGAGTTCTAAAATCGCGATTATGGGTGAGGAGATGGAGCTGTCGTGATGATGATGGGTTTGTAGTGTGCATGGAGGAGAAGAGAACGGGGTTAATGGCAATCGATCGTGGAGGGAGAGAAGGATGTTTAATGGTTCGACCATGGCATATATGTGTGAGCAGGCTTCAGCTTGTATATGGAAGAGGAGGACAACGAGGACATTGGTTAGTAGCTTAATTAGGTTGATATTAATTAATTATTATGTAATCAATGACCATTTTTTTTATTCAAACTTGTAAAATCAATAACTTTCTCATAAATTATCGAAATTTGATGAAACGAGATCCGTTGGGATCGTATAGACACAGGCTACATAATGAAATTGGTCTGGTGCGATTTGGAGCTAGTTACAATTTATGGAGAAATAAAACGCCTGATCGCACTTATTGACCATTATTCGTTATTTAACGATAAACAAACAATGTAAGTAAACTCACTAACTCTGTCCAAATTTATAATATTATAAACGCATTTTAATGTTGATATATGATGATCGAACATTGTGTGATGGTTATTTGGATGAATTGTTAAAAATTGTTTGTAATTATAGATATATTTATATATATTAATCGTCGGTTAAATATTAATTCTATTTATTATGATATCTCATATTGAAATGAAATTAATGTTATTTACGTTGATTAACATCTGTGAATGTAGGGAAACAGGTTGTACGGATCCAACTGGATTCCTCAAAATTATTACTATTTGTTATCATATATTGTGATATATGATGTGTTAAATATTTTGTGATAGATTTTGTTGTGTTGGATGTTTGAATAGTACTGGCCCTAGAATAATTGATATTTAAATACCATAAAAATATAATGTAAAGGAAATGAATTTGGATTTTAAAAGGAAAAATCTGTTATTAAATTAGAAATTTAATTTCTAATGGGCCAGAATATAACATCTTGTTTTTAATAATAAAAACAAGTAGTTTAATTTATAAACGATGTTTATAAATAAAGTGAAATAATTTTCCTTGGATAATTCAGAAATGTAAATTCAAGAATGAATGTAAAGGGAAATGGAAAACCGTTTTAAAAGGAAACGATGAAAATTATTTTGATTTTCGAAATGTGAATAGAATTGAAATAAATGCATAAGGATATGTAATTAAATTTTCGACTATGTCGAATGTTAGAAATTAATTTATTTTAAGAAATTTTATATTATATAAATCGTAACTTGATAAGATAATTAATAATCGGTTTGAAATCGATATTTTAAAATCGAATGTAAAGGCGATATAAAATTATAAACTTATTAAATAAAATCAACAAGGGAGTTGGCATGTAACAAAATTTGATAAATAAAGTGGAATGTGAATAAGAAGTTATTAAATGACTCGATTAATATAATTTGAACCTGCAATAGTGTTTATAAATTGAAATTAAGATTTATTTGATAAAACGGGTCCAGATTTCTATAAAGGAATAATATTCACATTTTAAAGTGAATAATGGTTTAAAAGAAAATGTTTTGCATAAATGAAATTGAGTTAAGGAAATTAGAAACTGACTGGGGATTAGTCAAGTTGAATGGCTTCCTGAGTATCGATCTGATGTTGGTTTCAACCTTTCGAGTTGATACTTAAGGAGTTGTTCTCTTACTAGTTTGCGGTTAGGGACTGATGAATGTGGATGAATAGTGATGCGTGAACAAGAAAATGTGAATATATATGGAAATGTTGTTCGATATTAATCAGAGATATTATCTGTAATATAGAAAATAAATAGTTAATGATATATGGAAATATTTTTCCAAGAATCGTGAGAGGCCAAACGAGTTTTGAGAAATATCTGGGGATATATATGGAAAATGAGAAATGAGAATTTGGGTAATGATAAATTAATAAGAATTAATATTTAAAGGGCTCAGTATTTGAGTGATGCTTGATAGATAGAATTTCCTATTTGGAAATAGGATCATTAGTTGTTTGGATGTTCCTTTGATAGTTAAATAACTGGCTATCAAAGTTTTGGCCCATTTTATATTTTCGTTGTCAATGCAGAGAGATCGTGATTTTGTTTATTATTTGAAAACCACTTCGTATGGACATAAGCGTTGCGAATCAAATATGCTGAAGATAATTTAAGGAGTAAAGTGCAAGGGCTATTCTATTAGTCCTAGGTAAAAATTGCCTAAGATGGATGGATGGAATGGTGCCTTCGGTTTGTCCAGTCCCAAGATAACTTGTATGGATGAATGTTTGACATAGTATGCCTAACAAATCATATACATTGATCTCTTCAAACGTATTATGTTTGGTGGTGGAGGAATTTATTTCTCTTAGCTTTATACCCGTGATATTTTTGGGGAAATCAATAAATGGTTTGGTGGGTTTGACGATCTGGCATTCAAAGTGAATGAAGATGTGATGTTCTTAAAAAGATAATAGTAACCTCAAGCCTCATAACTGGGAAATGAAAAAAATCGGACAGACAACATGGCTATGTGGGTCGCTCCAATTAAAGTGTACTATCACCTATCTTAAGAAAAATTCATTTGCTTCTTTATTCTATTCATGTTATCCCTTTCGTGGAACGGTTGCTAATCCCAACCGTTGGTGATATACAATCGATACACTCAAGCAAAATGAGTGGTCGGTCATGTGTAGGCCGGGTTGTAAGATGTTCTTATTGAACCTAGTGTATTCCTCTCTAGAGATACACTATTAGAAGGTGGTTCCATACCTTGTCATAGTCAGAAATCCATCACCCAATAAGCACCCATGGTTTTGATTGTATACCATGTATGTGGAGCGTGAGATGCAACATTATGCTTGATTGCTATTTATTTGATTTAGGTACTATTATAATACATATTAGTATTGTTTAAAGAATGTTTTGGGTTATCGTAAGATAAAAACCATCTGTGTTTATGTGTGGATCGGTCTTACGATTATCCTTTCTTTAAAAAATGGATTTTTAAAAGTTAAACCAAGTGGTTGGAGTTTACTCACACTAGTCCCATGACAGACTCAGAGTTTATTTTGTTTTGTTTTACCCTGAACTCATGGTTACCCAAATTTGTATGGCCGGCTAAGCAGTCGGGGATTTTACAGATATACTTTGGAGGATCTTAGAGCAGGAGGCTTCAGGATTTTGTAGCTATTGTTTATTTCCACTTACTCTAATAATGGTATGTATATACAGTTACAATTTGTAATTCAAAAGTTATGTTATATAATATATTTTATTCGCTCCGCTGTGAGATTTGTGTTTACTCTGATGTTGTTATTCTTCTTATTCTTCTTCTATTCTAACTTCCTTTCTTTCTATTCTCACCCTCTAACTTCTTTCTATAAAGGTTCCTGCATTTTCGGTACTTGAAGGTCGACATGTTATACGGTGAATTTTTTATGTCGATTTTTGGGGTCGAAAATCTCACTGGCCGTTGCAGCTAAGCTCCAGCATCTTCATCTTTTGAATAAGCATCTAAGTTTTATTCATTTTACTTCAAAAAGATAGTTGATTGCTTTGTTTTAGAGACTCTTGCAATACTCAAAATTGGAAAACAAATCATAGTGTTATATTCTTTTTTTTTACTTGAAAATGGGATATAGAGTTTAATTAGGTTGTTTACAATATGAATAAGCGTAGTTAGAATAATTTATTGGCATACTTAACCAATTTAATTTTATATATTTTTTAGACAAACAAATTAAATTAGATTAAACTAATTTTTTCCATTAATCAAAATATATTAATTTTGTAGTTCAAGGGAATGAGTTGAACCTGGTAGTGTGAACGATGGGCCAAATCATGGGTAAATTTGAAGAAGTCTGTAATCAACAAGGATTGAATAATTATGTTTATATGGTTAAAAATAGTTAATTATAATTAAAAGTAACCTAGCACTGTGTGTGATTAGGATTAACGCAATCTCAAAAAATGATTTCCAGTTACAGTCTTTCGGGATCAAGTGAAAGTTGGCTGGTTTAATCAAGTATGGACTGTAGGGATACCATGACAATAAATATGCGTGGGTGGTAAAAGTTTCGCAATAATGGAATGAATAAAAATAGGAAAAGTACACTATAAAAGAAATGCTATTGGATACATAATAGTTTGTAGTCATGGACTTTTATTATTTTATTGGTAAAGCATAATAATCATATAATGAAAGTGAGTAAATATAAAAAATATGCTATATTTACTATGATTCAAGCATAGAATATTGGAAAACACATGAAAAATAGAGATGGAAACTATATTTACAACAATGAAAAATTGAATTAGATATGCACCTCCTGATAATTTAAAGCTAATTGTTGTAGAAGAATTATATAAAAAGACACAATGACCTAAAGCTTGAGTGAGAGGTGATGGTTGATTGCCCATTGGATTTTCTCAAATATTTAATTTCTAAGTTAAGGTTTGAATTTTTCAAGAGAAAAAACAACTGAAGTAAAAATAGGCAAAACCTTAAAAATTAAATTGTTTACCATTGGCTAGTATGGGTTCTTACGCTCACTTTTATACTCCGTCTCTTTTTCATCTTGTTTAAGCCTTGTATGATAATGTATTCTTTCATATTCCAACCTAGTCTGCCTAGAAAGAGTAAAAGAAATGGCAGTGTAGTAATATTAGGAAAGAAGTGTAACAGAAACTGTAAACCTGAATTTCAATAGGTCGTTTTTTTTAAAATCCCAATCTATCAAAGCTCGAGTTGGCTTGTTTGGTATCCTACAAAAAGACAGAGAAAATAAATTTAACAGAGCTCGATAAAACATCTCATAGCGGAATGGATAAAATATAATAATCAAATATAGGCTTACCGTAATAATAACATTATCTAACAAGTGTCCGAAGACTACCAAATCTGTATCATAAACCTAACCTGCGAGTATGTTATGAGGAGGGGGTCAGAACACAAAGTTCTGGTGAATGAACAAATTATACATTCTGAAATAACCCTACATATATCGTTCGGTCATGTTTTCTTAATTATCAGGTTACTTGGGTTAACAGCACTCAAGACTCTGCACTTACGTCGTACACATCTACTTCCCATTAGACTAACCTAATATAGTATATATGTAGCTATAATCAACATTTCAAGGTACATCCCATAGTACCCTCTTGTCGGTCTTCGCCGTCACACTACGGAAGCATATGCAACCGTCATCCTACGCCGGACGACGTACAGAAATCAATATCGTTACGCCAAGTAATCTCACAGAACTACCACCGATATGCCATGTAAGCATACAGATCGTCGTATCTGAACTCCTCGATCGAATCATGTCTCAATAAGAAGTAATACTCTACTGTCTACAATACACCACCCAGTGCATGAACTTAGACCCTCAGTAAGCGTACTATCTACTATAACTCGAGTCTCATAATAGGGCTGGATCCAATACACGACACTCGGTCGGGAGCTTTTAATATCTGTAAAGGACTGCCTTATTAAGACTACAATATAAATATTCCAAGTATGGTCTGTATTTTTACGATGGCTATGGCTCCACCATAACCCCACCCTCACCTAGTGAAAGTGTGACGGCGCCCACAACCCCTGCAATAAACAAGAGGAATAATGCACTGATAAACGTGCCAGACAGCTATGGATGATCATCAAGGTAGGTAAACACTAGCGGAACCTGTCGTAACTCACAGCGCAAGGATAAAATATAATAGAATATATACAATAGGTATCCATATTGAAGCAGAAAACACCAAACTTTCTTAAAACTAGAAAGTAATATCCATACACTTGGACTACAACAATAATGTTTGTACAAATTTGCCTCACTATAGCACTCAGAGAAAGAACAACAAACAGCGGAAATCCAAGCACTATATAGTAGAAAAGATAGTACGTAAGCCTCCAGCTCGCCTCCGAACTGCAACATCGTCCTCACCAAGATATCACTTGTCACCTGCTACCTAGTCTGCCCATCCAACAATCGAATGAACATCCCAAGGTAATAAGAGGGAAACATAAAACCTTAAGTCTGACAACAATCTTAGTGAGCGATAGAACAACCACTACCACAAAAAACACTTTTCGCAACAGGCAATATCTGTTGCAGTAGACCTATTGCAACAGGCCAACGCCTGTTGGTATAGCCGAAGTTGCAATAGCTTTGCAACAGTTTTTGCCTGTTGCAATAACAAGTTGCTGTAGACTTTTTTGCAACTGGCCTTTACTGTTGCAGCAGATCCTTTTACAACAACAAATGACAGTTGCAAACCTAGAATAGACGTTTAAAAAGTGAGATACTACAACCATTTCCAACTGTTGCAAATGACTCAACTACAACTGTTTAAAACAGTTGTAATTCAATTATTTGCAGCACTATATATATATATATATATATATATATATATATATATTCACCACGTTCAATATATAATAATTCATTGCTAAAAACAAATATTATAATTAAATAATCAAAAGCAAACTCCTTAAAGCAAAGAAAAATACAACTACATACAAATTCTTAATGTACATTTCAAAATATTTGTTTAGTTACATTCAACCATCAAGTTCTAACATATTAAAAACACATAACACATTGAAATGATTATATCCATGTTGATGCCACGCTTCTCACCAGCAGACTTTTTGCCTTGAGCTAGAGTTGGGCACGTCAGTTCCAATAATTACATTCAATTCATATCTTTATGTTGAAAATAAAGGAGATTGAGTTCGCAGCCTGCATATATTTATAGAGAAAAATGATGTGAGTCATAACATACATGAAGACAACACTTAAAAAAACAATAATAACCATACGGACAATGTTTTAGGAGCTTGTTAGACTTCCAGGTTGAGAAAAAAAGCACGTCTAGAGTACAGAATATTAATAGATAATGAGTACCATTGGAATTTCTCTGATTTTATGTCAAAACTCAAGAAAATTATATAAAGTTGATGTAATGCTCAGTTTAGCAAAATATACATTTGAATTTTTGTTGAAGGTTGATAGAATGATCTTATTTCTGATATTGTAAAAACAAGCCTTGTTTAACTTTTCATACACATCATTTTGTAAGATACCTGAGTAGATATCTCAGTGAGTCTGTCAAAGCATGAAAGCTACTTTTGTTCACGCCACCAAATGGTTATAAATAATTTTCAAATGAGAACCTGTACAAAAAGGAAGAATGAACAATTGAAACTTGAACAAATAGCATCCTTCTCCCATCACCTAACTTAGGAACAAGAAAAGAAAAATATAATAAACTGAAACATACATAAACATCCTGATATATTAAAAAAATTTGAAAGATCTGAACAATATTTCACAATAACGCCACAAAAATCTATGAGAAGTAAAAGAATGCAAATTGTTTGGCATCCGCAATCAAAAGCATGAAAGAAATACTAAATACTAAAAGCCAGTAGGCTTCTCATTATGATTGCGCTACAACCACAGCTAAAATGTTATTATTTGTTAAAGAACCTAGCACTTTCTTGCTTAGAGTCAGTCTGTGGATAGTTTCATTCAATCATTCAAGTAAAGAAGAACAAAGGTTAGCAATGTGAAGATCGAAGTGTAAAGGGTGAGTGTAGACGTAATGACAGTTACAAAGACTAAATGTTATTCATGATATACTACAGTTGGAGTCCAGGGAGGGAGGGATATAACATTAATCTATACCAAATGACATATGGTCACTATTATTGTTACCTTTTTCTCTTCCTTTATATCACGTTTCTAACTTTCTATAGAAAGAAGAAAACATGATTAGTCTTTGCTCCTTTTTCTTTTTATCACGTTTGGTGAAAGCTCAGCTCATGCCTGCTCTTAAATAGCATAAATAAATTTCATTAGAATATTAATTTTAATGATTTTCAATTGTGATCTTGATTTGATTTATATCTCTGACTTTCCATGTATCTCTTTTCAATCAAGCAAGACAAGCTGGGGATCCTTCCTAAAATTCATGATTTAGTGCTGCTGACAATGTACATGTTTGTTTTGTTCATTAATTTGGAGAAGAAGAAGTTAATTAATTAGATATGGTTATACACAAGACATAAGTACATTTGAAGATCAGTTTTTGTCCCCCTTCTATATTCTAGCTTCACATGGTTATAATATGATGCCTTCATGTTTGGGTTAGATGATACATATTTTTTCACTATTGAGATAGTTATCAATCAGCTGAAATTTCTAAGTTACTGAAATGCATATTCAGACGAAGCTCAAAAAAAGTATTCTTTAAACAAGTAGTTGCAATTTTATCACTTATCTTAACACTGTGGATAACAACACTTTTTATCCTTTTTATCACCATCTGAGCGAATGATGACATTAAAGTTAACACTAGTGATTGATTCAACCACTATTGACCTACCTTTAACATCTGCTTCATACTATAAGTAGCATTACAGTCTCTGGATTCCACATACATAGCAAGAACAAAATACAAGGTTTAGAATGAAGATTAAAAACAATTGTCAGGTTATCGGAATACCTGTCACTAGTACAACTGTGAAACTTCTTCACGCCTCTTCATCTGAGTGTTCTCTACACAAGCACAGTAAATTTCCCTCCTTCTATATCATGTCATACTATAGCTATATGAGTCAGTACTATAGCATAATATTACATGTATTGAATCTGCAGATAACAAGGATTCTATTGTCAACTGGATCATGAACAAGCTTAGCAAGAAAGAAGATAGCTGTGTCCAAGGAACCCGAGATCATGGTAAGTGTATAAAATATAGTAATTTGCAGATATTCATGTAAAAGCTTCACACTGTATTCAACTTTTGCAGTTACATTAGACTCAAGAATGTTTGAAACAGTACAAGCAAAACTGAGCTTAGGAGCGCAAATATTACAAGCAGGTAGAGTAGAGAAAATATTCAGAAGATACTTTTGTGTGAACGAAGGGGGAAAACTACTGAATGCTTTCCAACGCTATTTGTCAACTATGTCAGGTCCAATAGCTGGACTTCTGTTTATATCAAATGAAAATATAGCCCTCACAAGCGATCATCCATTAACGTATGCTTCACTTAAATGAGAGATAGCAAGAGTTCTTACAAAGTTTTGATTCCACTGAGTAAGATTCAGAGGGTTAATCCAAACGGGAATGTGAATAAGCCAAAGCAGAAGTATATTCAGATTTTCACGATTTCGATTTCTGGTTTATGGGATTTGTCAATTATCAGAAATCTTTGAAGTCTTTACAAAGAATTCTGAATTAGATTGAGGAGCAACGCAACATTTTTGTTTCTTATCCTTTTACTATTCTCAGCCATTTGCTTCAACATTCACACCAAAACACTGATAAAAAATTAAAATTAAAATGTATTCAAAGATAAATCGACTTATCTTCTTTGCAGGAACGGAAATAAAAGCGGCAAATTCTCGACTGTTGGGAAAAAGAGTTAGTGATGGAAGATTAAGGACTCGCCTTCGATACTCTTCTTTACTGGCCGTTTCGTCATCGCTTCGTGGATGCCAAAGGACAAATAGGTTGAACGAACAGATAAGAGCTTTCGTTTCGTGCTCGACTGCTCGGTGTAAGAGAGAAATGATTCGTTTTTAGGTTTTGGGATGTTTCAGATATTAGGGATCTGGAGAGAAAGAAGAGTATATTTAGAGCATCGGGTTTTCAACTATGAAGCGGGAAACAAAAAATGGAAGCGGGATTGTAATTTCTTTTAGATGGATTGTGCTATAACATCGGCTGTGAAGTCTCATGTAACTTGCACATGAAAAAAAACGGTACAGTAGAAATATTTAGGGAGTTTTCAACTAACACATGCGATTGATTGTTCAATATTAATTATTAATCATACTTAATTATCAAATTTTATTGATAAATATTAGTTATAATATACTAATTCATAATAATTAACTATAGCAAGTTCTTAAATATCAATTATAAATATATTTTTTTATTAATTATCAATTATAAATATTAAATACTAAGTAATAAAAATACATATTAAACTTCATTATCAATTAAAATTATTAAAGTATTAATTCATACTTTTATTAAAATATTAATTACGACAAATACTAAGAAATTATAAAAGTAATAATTCATATTGATTAATTATCATTACCTAATACTTATTTTATATTATAACTAAATACTATTTCATAATTTTGTATTCAATATTAATTATGTTACCAGAGGCAAGGGAAAAAATAATTTTTAAAAGCATATTTTTCGCAACTGCCTTTACCAGTTGTAAAATAATACAGTTATCGCAAGTGATGAAACATCTGTTGGAAACATATTTTTTGCAACAAGTTTGGGAGCGTTGTTGCAAATAATATGGTTGTTGCAACTGTTATGAAACTATTAATTAATTCACAAAAACACATCTATCAAACACAATTTATAAATTAATTCATGCTACTATTAACTATTAATTATTCCTTAACAGTAACATTAATCAATTATTGTTTATTTATTATGAATATATTAATTAATGATTTAATATTAACATATTCATATTTCAAAATTAATTATTAATTATTATCCATTATTTTTTATTGTTAATTTATTATTATTTAAGAATTATTTATCTGTTTTATTATTTTCTAAATGTTAATCATTATTATTTGTTAATTATTAATTATTATTATTTAATTATCAGTTATAAATATCACTTTTAATACTTAAATTTTATTATTAATTAATAATTATTAAATATTAATCTTAATTATTATATAATTACAAGTAGTTAATCATTTAATAGTAACTATTTAAAATTGATTATCAAAAGTTAATCATCAAAAGCTTATACTTATTTTTAGTATGTTTTTCGCAACTGGTTTTACCGGTTGTAAAAAATACAGTTACTGCAAGAGGCGAAAACAGTTGCTAAAAATATTTATTCGCAACTGGCTAGATAGCACAGTTGCAAATAATATATTTGTTGCAACTGTTATGGATGCACAGTTGCTAAAAATATGTTTTCGCAACAGAAAGAGAAGTGCAGTTGCTAAAAATATGTTTTTCGCAACAGGAAGAAAAGGCATGTTGCTAAATCTTATCTATTGCAACTGCTATAATAGGTCTGTTGCTAAATATCATTTACTGCAACTGTCATTTATTGCCTGTTGCAAATAACTAGTTGCAATAGGGTATTTTTCTTGTAGTGAACTAACTAACATCATCAATGAAGTATATGAGAATTGGTAAATAAACGAACTAATCTATCCACAACATGAAAGAAGAACACAACTTCCATCTTCCCCACATCGGACAGTGATAGCCTTTACATCAAACATTTCAACCATTCATCCATCCGTCCGTCCGCATCCATATCCGAAAAGCAGATAAATATCCGATATCCCAAAAACGGATGCGGATACGGATATATAGATATCCGCATCTGAAAATTATCCGTCCGAATTTTTTAACACTATGCTCAAAATTATATGTATTTTAGTATAATGTATCGGATTTATTTATTGCTTTACTAAGTTGAAGGTTTATATTATATGCATTAAATGCATATTAACAACTCAAATCTATTTAGTTTCATCATATATGTTTATATTTAACCCTTTAGTGATCAAAGAAATTGAAAAACATTTATGTTAAACCATAAATTTTCATTTGTATTTCTTGATTTATCGATCGTTGGCGGATAGGATAATTATCCGATATCCGTCCGTATCCGCGAATACAGATACGGATACGGACAGCCCTATCTCAGGTTTAGTTTCTCGCCGTACTTTTACTTTGCCGCGGCGTCCTTTCAACAAAAAAAGAAAGATAAATCAACGATATTGCAGAAGAAGAAAAGAAATTAAATACTGCAGATCATTTCCGCCTTGATTTCGCCCTGTTATGGAGGATTTGGATTTTGCCTCATCTTCTTCCCTCAAATGTACTGCATTTATATGATCTGTAACCCTAGTTTTACATAAATTATCAATCAAGCCCTAGCGTCTCTAATCTTCTTCGCGTGTATTGCCTTTTTCTCCTCGCGTGGACATAGTTATCACGGAATCTATTGAAAGGCACGACTGTCTTTGTTCTTGCGTTTGTATCGAAGTTTAAGTTTGTATTCTTCTTTTAGTCTCGATTTCTCCGAGATTTAAAAAAGTTTGGATTATTTTTTATTTTATTAGATTTAAAAAAAAAATGTTTTAGTTTTAATTTCAAATTTAAGTGCTTGTTTTATATAAAGATACATTACGAATTATTGTATTTACTGAAATAAAATAAAATTTTACTTGCGCTGAAACAAACTTACGGTTTTATTTTTGGGTAAAATTGAAGATTCAATTGAATAATATTTATTAAAATTAAATGTTTATATCACAAATGGTAACAAACACACATGATTGTTTCCTTGCTAGTCTAATGTTTCTGTAAGTATAAAACAAAAATATCAAAATATACATTGTTATTTTCTTAATCTTATACATGTACCTACTAATTTATTAACCAAAATATCAAAATACCGTAGGGTTGAATGTTTATGTAAGTATAAAACAAAAAATACCCCTTTTCTTCACAAAATTTCAGTGCTGTAGCTTGTAAGGTGTTGGTGTTCTGCTCCTGTGCACTTTTGATTGATTCTACAACTGAAGTTATTGTTTACACAGTTGTGTCTTACACAAAATAAAATTAGTAGTTATTTTATACAGCAGCGGCGAAATATCCAGAATATTAAGATAAATTAACAAGGACCACTGTAAAATGATTTCATTAATATGTTGCAGTTAGAAGCAAAAACAATAAATGATAGTGTAATTACTAGCAACGTCTTACTGTAAATTATTTAGTGGTCCTTTTATTGGAAATCTTTCAAATATTTGGTAGATGATCAGTTATATCTGTATGAAACTGACAGTAAGATTCCAACAATTTGCTTATTACACATAATTTTTCCATTCTTGTTCATTTGCTTTTTTGCATAATTGATGAGTGGAATGCTCCTTCTGAGGAGGAATTGTGTTTAGCAGTGGAATGCGAGCTCAGTTTATATTATTCCACTAGCATCCTTATATTTTCTTAGTTTTTGTATTTCATTTCTAGAACTGCTTTGGACGATTGATCTTTAAATGTATACTTTTAGGTTTTGCATATTGCCTTTGGCCATGTTGACGTGAACATAGCTTTAGAAATGATAATTTCTTTAATATGATTATTTGTCTTGTGAAAGTTACTTCCACAAAGTCTCTAATTATGTATTGAATTTGCAAAGTCGAAATACATTGGCATTTTAGGTTGTCTGTATGCTAAACGTTATGTCTACAATGGTAAATGTGTGATACTTTTGTTTAATTCAATAGCATAAATGTCTGAATGTGTAAAGCAATAATCTGATATTGATGTATATATGTTAGAAATAAATCTGCGTTTCAAAATTATAAATCAAGCCTCGCCGACTTGGGTTAATATAATGCTGCTGCGCGATGTTGCAATATACAAATTTGAGTGTAGATATTGAAAACTGTCTACAACTAGTATACGAAACATTTCTATTTCAATAATTTTGTATATAACCTTTATCCTATTGTATATGAAACATTTTTATCCCAAATAATGCATGCTTTTGATATACCTAATAACACATTTTATTTTACTGTTGTATTAAGCTGTCCTTTTAGAACTGAATATATTGATTGGCAGCATTAGCATTTGAATATGTTCAATAAACCTACTGTCACAAGCTCGATGATGTAGGCTCATATTTAGCAGTTTATTGGATGCCTACATGTGCTGATGGAAAATGTGGAGACCCACTGTTTCTATCAGCAATGGCCCAGTGGTTGCAGGTACATTTTTCAGTGGTTTGCTGCGAGCTTGTGCAGTTAGTTATTGCATTTGTTATTGAAACATGAATCTAGTTGATTCTTGAGAAGAATTCCTTCTTTGAGCTGATATGGATCGTTGAGATTTACAGTGAGCATGATGTGTTAAAAGTACCGTAGAATTCCCAAGCACGAAGTTCATATTGCCATCAATGTACCTGCCTTTTTGTGTTGCTTACCGTGATGAATATAATGCATTCGGTAATATAATAGGGCCAAAAGTATGAAAACACGAAGACAACTAAGACAAATTAACCAATTTTCAATAGGATCATCAATCCATACACTTTATCAATTACTAGAGCATTCAACTAAAATATATAGATACCACACAATTCATTAATAGCCGAAGAAGACAGGCATGGATATAATTTGTTATGGATATGATCGTTATTTATTATGTGAGTGCAAATTTCCAAGTTTCCAACTTTCATGTCATAGAGATGGAGCAACTCTGCAAGTTTTTTTAGTGTATGTTTCACGATATGCTTTTCAGGTACGGGAAGGATGCAGCTCGTCGAATGCTAATTTATGTTAAAGAACTAAGAATTTGGTAGAAAATAATTGCATAAGATGGTTCTAAGGTGAAGTTTCGATTAAGAATGCTCTGCATCAGGTTTAATTTTACTCTAAATTTACAGTTCCATTGGGTTATAGTAATATCAAATTAGAACATAAGTTCAGTCTATTTTTTATTGATTTTTGATTACATTACCCCCGTAAAGGACAAAAAAACCAAAAAAATTGTCCAAAAGGACAAGAAGCAAAAAACTTGTCTAAAAGGACAAGTTTTAGTGCAAAGTGGAAAAACATAGAACCCCTGAAATTTACCATTTGCACTAAAACTTGTTCTTTTGGACAAATTTTTTTGTGGTTATCCTTTTGGGCAAGTAATTTGGTGAGTTTGTCCTTATGGGAAAAGTCCCCATTTGATTAAGTAGGCGTGAGAAAAACAGTACGATTTTTTCATTCATGGTATTGATAAAAGACCATGCACTTTAAAAGAACCAAAAGATTTTAACATGTGTACATGATCAGAACTAATTATTATCATATAGTACGTAGGGTGTTAAGGCTAATCAAATCCAATGAAAAAGTGGGGTTATATTGGAGACTGGATGTTGCTGCCTATCTTCCAAACAACTGCGTATTCATTGTATCATTTACTCTACACATATACATACAACTGAATAACACCAAGGGTGACTGGACATGCATAGGTATGCATATATTAATCTTTAGAACAAGAACTCAAATGAATCTTTGTTCATCAAACCATGTAATTTAATTTTCATGATGTTATGAATAACCATAGCATCTTCTACCAGAAGACTACACCTTCATTTGGTAGCATTAGCATGACAATTAAAGATATTGAAAAGGAAACCAATGGGTTCACTGTAAACGGCACCTACAAATTTGGTGTCAAGTTCAGAAAAATCGAGGAATGCAAAGTTGGTTTTAACGATGGCTTTGAACGCTTCAAAGTACAGGAAGAAGATAGCCCGTATTCAGTCTACTGTCCTCAACAGTTTGCTATTTACGCAAAGATAGCCCGTGTCCAGGGTAAATTTATATTTGTGACAACATTAGTTAAAAACCGCCACATGTTTTCTCTTTCTGTTCGAAGCAGGTTCTTTATTTTGAGTCGATAAGAGCATAGACTGCATAGTTCATATTGGACGTGGCGATATTGTTCTCTTTCTTATTGACTACTACAGTGGCTATTGAAGCTTCAGTATATTCTCCTCTCTGAGGTCGATCCTGCTGGCAACCAGCTGCATGTCAACACCCTTTGCGGTGGAGTGTAAATCTGCATTGGGTTGAACAGGTTCACTTTCTTTTATGTTTCAGTTAGGCATTTTATTTGTCTCATGTATATTTATTATTGGACATTGGACGTTAAGGCTAGTATAATTGGGGCTATTGATTTCTGAACCGGGGCTTATGTTATTTTGAACATTGTTAAAATGATCTATCTAAATTTCTATGTTTACATTATGATTTCCTTTGTTGTCCACGACACTGATGTTTCTGTTTCCCTTGAGATCGTTATTGGGTCCTAATTTTTTTTCAGAATATTATAGTTTTTGTATGGTGTACAAAACAACCACAATTTTACAAACATTGGGTTCACAGTTGTATATTATCGGCTGCATATGCAATACATCATATTCACTTAGAATTACTAACTTAACTAGTAACTAAAAGTCTAAAATCACCATTAATTTGTACGAAAACCCTTGCAAATGATATTTATCTAAACCCTTTTGTAAAGGAATCCATTTTAATTTTGCATGGGAATTGCAGATGGTGGTGTTAGGATTTGTCTCTTTATTTTCTTTATATTTGTTATGATATGCTACATGGAACTAATTCATTTATTGTACGAGTCTTACATTTCAAAGTGATAAAAGCTGGATACGTGTATATTTAGAGTTGAAAAAGCTTCTGCTGTTGCAGTCAACTTTCAACTATATACTGAGTTTGGTAGAAAACTTTATACTGTATATTAAATTTCTGTTTATAGAATAAACTATAAACTATTTGCTGTTTATATTTTTTTCTTTTGAAAGTAAACTCTATCGGCGCTTATAGTATAAAGTTTTGTTTATAGGATTGATATTTAAAACAGTGGAATTTATTATTTTATCTGCTAAACAGTAAATAGACTGAAATTTAATAAACAGCAAACTGTTTTCATATTATAAATAATCAATTCAAACTGTTATTGTTTTATAGGATAAATTAGGCTATTCTGTAATGACACTGATAAGGTAAAAGTTTCAGGAAACTATATCGTGGAAATGTCTGATAATATACTTCCAGAACTAATCTGAAAAAAGAATGATGGTTGAAAAAATTATCAAATATTGTGGCCACACAAATAATGAAGAAACAATCGCAGCGAATAAAAGGTACCTGCAATCATGCTGAACATGTTTTTATCATGCATGTTTTTATCATGCTGAAAATGTTTATCACATATTTTTATCATGCTTATGCAGTTTAGTTAATTTATAATGCAGAAAATGTTTGTCACGTATTTTTATCTTTTTATATCAAATATTTGTGAAATAATTCAGTTTTATCATGCTGAAAATAGACATTACAAATGATCTCTGTTACTTCATTTCAGGTTCTTGTTTTGAATTGAAGTTGTTACTAAAAAGGATGACATCTATGGATTACATTGGTTACTACGTTATTATATTGTTGTAGCCAACAATGTGAATTATATACATCTTAGTGATTGTACTTGAAAACATTATATTTCAGGTTCTTGTTCTGAATCATATTACTATTTTGTTTGGAAAACATTAATTACTTGAAATTAACATATATATGTTTTATCGTTTATGTTCAATTTGTATGTCATTTAGTTGTATTTTAAATGATTATGCAATTACCAGTTTGTCTACCATTATATATATATATATATATATGTGTGTGTGTGTGTGTGTGTGTGTGTGTGTGTGTGTGTGTGTGTGTGTATGTGTATATAGCTGTATATTTTGAGAATTTTGGTGATTTAAGTAGGGAAGGATGTTTCTGTAGAAGATGAACATTTTGCATCGGTTATTAGATTAAGCAATGCAAAAATAAAAAATTGAAAATGATACCTTTTTTTTGCATCGTCTATAAATAAAATTTGATGCAAACTTGTAATATTTTGCATCGTCTTTTTAAACAACCAGTGCAAAATTTAAGACTTTACTAAGCAAAAAAACCATTTTTGCATCGAATGTTTCTGAAAAACGGTGCAAAAAGTCATATGTTGCATCGCCTTCTTTTAAACAGTCGATGCAAATTAATGGTTTTGCATCAGTTTTATAACTGATGCAACAGGTAAAAGTTTTTTGCATTGTCTGCAATTGCATCGGCTGTTGAACCGATGCAATAAGGGGTAAACAACCAAAGCAATTGATCTGTTTTGTACTAGTGGGTTGTCATCAATGGCGACCATCCAACCATTTCCGACAAGCTCAGAACACTTTTGAGTTGTCATCACATCCGTTGCATTACGACTAGCAACGAACACTTCACATCACTTTGACATTCCCTATTTAATTCACTTCGATGTCACATCATCACCAGAAATGTCCGACCAGACCCACTTTATGCCAGCCAAACCCACTTTATGCCGACCAGACCCACTTTGGTGCCGACCAGACCCACTTTGGTGCCGACCATACCCACTTTGGTGCCAACCAGACCCACTTTGGTGCCGACCAGACCCACTTTGGTGCTGACCAGACCCACTTGTATTCTCATTGTTCTACCCATTGTACTACACGACCGACCCGTGGCTTGTACAGCTCTAATCGAAGTCTAATTTCGACCAAAACTTCGCCAAACAACAATTTTTACGAAATCTACTCATCCAATTCCTCCAATATAGCCACTAACATGTTATAGAATCATTAACAACATGAATATGACGATTTTCACCGAAATTATGCAATTTCACCAAAATCATGATAAATGAACATATGAACTAATTATGGATCTAACTCTCATAAACAAATGAAATAGCATAGAAGTTATCGGTTTTAAGTTGCTAAATTAGACCCTAGGGCGATCCATATGAAATAAGACTTACCATGATGTAGATCTAAGAAAACGACTCGAAAATGATGAAATTATGTGCACACAACTTATATACTTGATTGAATCCGCGTGAGAGATGCATATCACTCACCAATTCTCCAAAACAAGCTAAAAGCAATGAAATAAAATTCCGAACAACGAAGAATTTGATCCAAACTCTTCAATTCAATGAACTCCCTCCTGAAATGATGTAGATCTGGCTTCAAAAGATGTAGATCTTTGATTCTCTTATGTAGATCTAGAATTTTAATAGTAGAAAGGTGTAGGAGAATGGAGAAATAGAGAATCATAAGTCCCTCCAAATGAGAGAATGAAGAAAGTAAACTATTATCCATGCTTCTTTCCCCCTATTTATGGGCTCCCACCAACCCACTAATGGGCCCCACCAAATCAGGCCAATATGGCTTACCAAACCTGAAGAGCCAACTGTTAAACCTTAAAACAACAATTCCTCTAAAATCGCTAAGACAAAACTTTAATGTGACCACTCTATGGAAAGGGAATCATCATTTCCTTTATAATAGCATAGGTCTCAACATCTGATTCGAAATGAGTCAAAAGTTATACCCTGTACAAGACTGACAGGGACAAAATTAGTAAAAAGAATGGACATGTCTCACATCCCCATAAGTAACATATTAAAATATGAGAATGATCCAACCCTCAGGGAATAAAATAAAAATATTTTACGATCCTTCGACACGTAAAATGCGGGCTATTACAAAAAGACTAAATCAAGAGCTAAGTGACGTGCCCCTATCAAACAATCTAACGTCCAATTTGGTGTGTCCCGCTACTAACGTCTCGATAGTTAAAGATCGATGGTCTATAGGTTTAGCTCTAGTCTTTCCACGCCACACTGACTGCCGATGACAAATACCCGGCGATTACTAACCTCAATTTGGTCTTGACCAACCTCTTCCGAGGCAAACCGCTGAATCACCCAAAGCCATCCGCCATAGCCTTCTGACTGCCAAACTACAGTTGCAGTCAAGGTATACTCACTGATTGGTACCGTACATACCAAACCTCTACAGGTACAAATTGAGCACATACCGCACAAAGGACTACCACGGAGTACCTTATCACGTCCTGCAAAAGCCATGTGCTTCTCTCCAGTCCCGTAGAATAATTAGATGGACGTGCTCCTCGGTTATCTCCACACACCACGATGATCGACCCCGTTGTGTTCTTTACCTTCGTACATACGGGCTGGTCCAAGCGCATCACGCCGTTGCGTTATTAGATCATATGTCTAATCTTTTAATCACATGCTTGCTTTATCTCATCCCATTGCTAATTAACTTGATCGCATATTCACCATTTTTCATATTACAAGGTTCATTAGCTTACAAATAGCTGCTTACTTTCTTTATTCAGTCCTATGTCGCCGGACTGGACTTCCGCTTATTATTTATTACAATTATTAGACATAATTCTTTCAATTATAAGTCTACCAATAATAAGCTTATTTTATTCTTTCTTATTTAATCATAACCTTTTATTACACTGTTATCACAACATGTTGTTGTCGTTTGCATATTAACTTAGTTCTCTTAACTAAGGACTATTAATAAATTCTCTTTTCTAAGTTATAACAAATATCATAATTTCTCTTGTCCCTAAGACAAACCTACCTACTATATTTCATTCTCATATAATTAATTATAATAGGTTATATTCCCCGTTCATCACAATTATTCTTAGGTTCCTTAATATGAACCAACTTTTACTATTTAATCTTTTTTTAATTACCGTCATGTATATTCTTATTATTTAAGGAAAATATTTCACACACCTCATTAGAATGGTTAGCGGAAAAATGTAAAGATCTATTTCCATAACGTACATCAATTAAGATCCGTAGTTGAAAGCTATTTCTTTTATTTTCATTGTGGAATGTATATTTTATTTGATTGTGCAATAAGGTAAAAGAACTCCTATTTCACACTAATCCCTTTTTTGCTTCTTTTCTTGCAACTATGTTCTTAATAATTTTACCGTTATGGAAATGTATCCATTTTCCCAAAATCCAACTAATTCAGTCTACTACTAACGGTTCCCCTTTTTTATTTCTTGAGTTAGATGCTAATTACTGTTTTTCATTTACCATTTTCAACTACTGTAATTTTTACATAATTTAGTGTAATTTTCTTTTTCAACATACCCAATTTATTATTGAATAGCAATCTTAAGAACATATGCATAATTATTATCAAATTTATCATTTTAGTATTACATTAATTCTTAACCTAAACAGAGAATTAATTGAATAAATTACAACAATAATATTTTTAACGTACTTAGGGAATAGATTATTTAGTAATTACCACAAATTAAAACTATTTATCACGTTAAGAATTATGGGAATGTAAACGATAAATATATCATTACCCAAAAGGTATAATTTTAAATCACTCACCTGAGTGCTTTCCAATCCTTGCATCTGATTCAGATCTTCTATTCCATAGTCTTTCTAATTGAATCTAATATTAAGATAACCATGGACTTACAATCTAATGCTAAAACAATAAAGGAAGAAAGAAAACTAAACAACTCAGATTCATGGGATTTACCTCATGATGACAAGAAATTTGAACACTTATCTTGTAGATCTATAATCTTAATCTTCAAATCTTGAATCAGAATTCCTAAAAACTAACATTCTATTTTCTGAAAGATTTGGGTAAGAAAGAAAATAGCAGAGCCTTGGAGTTGTCTTAGAAAATACGAGTTGGAGGCTAGGCTCTGCTAGTCTAATTATAGATGTACATAAGATTCTGGTCTGTCGGATTTAATAATATGAAATCTGAACCGTACAAGCCAAGAAACACATCTCACAAAAATCCAGATCTAGCCCGTCGTGGGTCGACCCATGTGTCTACCCACCTTCATAGAGTGTCGACCCTATGGTCGATCCCCAACCTGGGTCTTTAACGTTGATTTCGCTGATTTTAGTTCTTGCTTAACGTTACTGTTAACGTTTATTTTATTTCTAAATATCTCTTATGTTAATTATTATCTTCCATTTATAACGCATATCTAATTTCAAAATTCAAATTTCAAACTTATGCGAATATATACATGCACAACCTTTTAAATCTTTGCCTGTTAATAGCTACCCAAATTAATGTCATTTATAACACTATCAATTCATTATTTCTTCCTTTTAATATATATTCAAATTTCAAATCCAACTATCTTCTTGCCTATTTTTCATTCATTATAAACTTATTACTTTCTGCACTTAAACTACATTTTTATTTCAGTATTTAAATTTATGCATACATATTTACGCACAATCTTCATTTCTTTTCAAAAATTCAAACGGCGTCATGCCATCATTTATTCCTTACTCAATTTGGTTAATTGTAAGTTACTTTTTGAATTTCTTATATGTGCACATACACATATATATATATACACATATACCCTGTATGTATATACACACACACACCTATATATATACGTTTATATATTTTTCTCTTAAAATGTGCATTTCTTTAGCCGTCCCCCGAAAATTTAAAACATGACGCAAACAGAACTCGAACTTGCACCACGCATGTGGGAGAGACATGCTTTTACCAACTCACCTACTCAACCTTTTGTTCAAAAGACTAAAAACATTGGTATTTATTATGCTTATTAGTGTTCTTCTTGTTTTTTTTTCTATATTTGTTCTAAAACTTCAATTAAAAATAATTTTTTCATTTTAAATCCGTTTTCTGCAAAGCATAGGTCTAAATTGATCAAAAAATTGCCATGGACGCAATGATGCTAATTCCGTGATCAATTTCTGAAAGCTTTTCAAAGTTTTATTTTATTATTTAATTAAAATTGTGGGGTGTTACGAAAATATCTAAAAACTAAAGTATGTAGTAAATTTAATATTACATGGTTTTATCCTGTAAGTAATGATACCTTAACATGATTCCAATTTTGTTTCTATTATTTTTCCGAATATCCTAAATACCCTGACTATTTATACATGTTTTTGAGAGAATGAAAAAGCATTAAAGAAATTGGAGTGTTGATTAGCCTTAATTTATGAAATTTATTGGGCTATTGTTCTGATAAAAATCTTGATAAATAATAAAGTTGTTATGTAACGACGGTCGAAACAAAGACCCCCTTCCTTTCAGCATAGGGCACACGCATATGAGTTGGCGCACACACACTTGTAACAAAGGAATTCCTATTGTTACATGCCTATAAACTCATATTTGTACTTCACTCCTTCAATTTATTCCGTGTTATGGGACTATTTATTTAAACCATCATTCCTACCTAAACAACATGTGAGGCAATCCTAACAGTCTCTCCATTGACTCACGTCGTACGAGTATATTTTGAGAGCACTGTCTTGCCTGCATGGTCCAGTTTGTAACTTTCGGCTTCGATACCACTGTTATGTAACGATGGTCGGAACAAAGCCCCTTCCTTTCAACATAGGGCACACGCATATGAGTTGGCATATACATCCTTGTAACAAAAGGAATCCCTGTTGTTATATGCCTACAAATTCATATTTGTACTCCATTCCTTCAATTTATTCCGTGATGTGGGACTATTTATTCAAGCCGTCATTTCTACCTCAACAACATGCGAAGCAATCCTAAAAAGGCAATTTATTGAGGTTATATACATAATAATACTTTATGGTTAAGCTTACAGTTATTTAGATTATATTAAGTAGGATAGCCATGAATTTTGAAACTCTTGATTGTCTAGTTCCTCTTCGTCCAATGGTGTAACATCCCGTGAATTTTAACCATTTAAGTTATTGAATTTAATTTTGATTATAGAATTTAAATTGGTTTTAAATAAGAATTAAACAATAAATTTAATTTAGAATGTATATATTTGGAAACTAAAACATAAAATCGATTAATAATAAAATGTTGATCCTTAAGATTTATTATTTTCATATAAAAGTTATCTAAACAATTATATAACGAAAACATCCAAGTTTGCTCGCCCATTTGAATCGATTTTTTATGATTGATTTGCGGTAGCTGCAACCAATATATCATAAATAATAATAAAAATTCAAAATTTGCATAAAAATTCAAAATTTAATATTTGAAATACCTATAACTAAACATAACGGAGGAATGAATTCTGTAAAAGAAATACACAAGTTTGTTCAGTTCACATTAATTTAATTGAATATTTAATAAATCGTTAACAAAATATTGTCCAAATTTGAGTGAATTTGAACTAAGAATACTATATTGCATTATGAAGAGAACGCCATTTTTCGTTTTACAAAACACGGATATATGAATGTCATGTTAGCTATTTTATGTCAAAAGCACGCAGAAATTGCAGTGTCAATTGTGTGTCATTTTTACGCATGTGTATACATATATGTATTTTTCCCCAAGATATAAATTTACCTTTTAAAAAAATCTTTTCATTAATGCATGTCAAAGAACTCACACATGTATTCTATACACAATGAATATGTTACGTTACATGTATAGTTAGTCCAAACAAAGGATTAAATGTTGTTCTATTTCCTTTTATCTTGCTCTTGAACCCTAAACTTACATTTATTTAAACAAATAAAACATTGTGTTTTTTTCCTAGAATTTGAACCATTTTTATTTTACATTCTTGGAAACTTTATGTATGAACTTACATTATTCTTGAGCCTCACTCTTAGAAATCTGAGGCACCTTAAATAAAAAACCAAAAAAAAGTCATTGTCTTTACATATTAAAATACATTCATATCTCATATTCAATCTAAAGAACTTCTTCCTCTTCCAGTGCATAACGCAATCTCTCTTCCCTTTTTTCTTATTTTAACCAGTTCACATTGCTAGGAACTATAGCCATGCATCTATTCCTATTTCCCTTCCATATCGAACTGTAGGTTATAAAAAGAAGAAAAAAAGCCACTTCATTCCTTACAAATACTCTCTTTCCATTATTTTTCTTTTCTCGCATTTATATCTACCATTCACGTTCCCAACCTGTTGCCATTTCCTTTCCCCGTCTTCTTTCTACTGCCAAACCCTTTATTATGCACTACAAGAAACATGCCAAGTAGCGACGGCAAAATACCGTCGCCAGCCGTCGCTAAATACCGTCACAAATAATGTGGACGCTAAGCAAATAGCGTCGAGCATGGCGACGGCTTTGGACACCATATTAGTAAGGGCTAGCGACGGCTAGCTTGCCACGTGGACAAACGGTTATATTTCAAATATCCGACACAAGCCGTCACCATATAGCCGTCGCTAGCCGTCACAACTCGTGGCAAATCTGTACAAATATGCCGTCGCGAGCCGTCGCCATGCAAGGCAAAGCTGAGTCTTTGACCCTCGCCTGTCGTCGCCAGCCGTCGCAATCCGAGACCAGAAAACCATCACTAACCGTCGCTAATCCAAAACATTTTTTTTAAAATTTAAGCTGCTAACAAGCCATCAAACCACACCAATTCAATCCACAACTCATATACAACCAGTTTCACATTCTATCGCCTCAAAACATCACAAAACAAGTCCAAAATACCATCAAAACGTCCACATCAAACAAACCAAGTCCAAAATATCATCATCGTCTCCACAAAACATCATAAACATCTCAAGTTCATCACCAGCAAGTAGCTTGTACTTACAAACCAAGTCCAAAAAAAAGGGACAAGTACCTACCTACTCATCCTTGTTGTCCTCCTCGTCCTCATCCTCTTCGTCCTCCTCATCATCGGCCATGGTAGCAGGCTCACTCGGCGACATAACCCCATGCTCCTGAAGATATGCTGCAATCCGCGCATCCAACACGGTCTCAAGCTGGTTCTTCTGAAAATCCTCTAAAGCTGCAACCTGCTGTCGAAGCATGATGATCTCCTCCTCGCTCTGACGTCTCGTGTATGAGGCCTGAGTCCCCGGCATCTGTAATTATCATATTATATGCGTGTATGAGATAAATTAATATTTCAATGGTATTGCAATGTACATTAATGGTTTATACAATGATTTATACAATGATTGTAATAGACTTGTCGATATCAAATTCACACCAATTAATGAAACCAATTTGTAGTAATTATTCATGTCAGTAATTAATATGTGATAAATTAATATTTCAATGGTATTAATATGACATAAATTTAAAGTAATTATTAATGCCAGTAAGAGATAAATTAATATGTGATATTTGTTTACGTGAATTGAGTACCTAAGTGATATTAATTAATAACACTTGGATATGTTTAAATCCTTTAATAAAACGCTTTACCTCTATGTTTCCAAAGCCATAACGTCTACCCCTGGTAGGCGGGTTGATGATTTTGGTCCAAATGCGATTGCACTCCTCCACGTCCGGCTCTTGACCTAACTGCGTCGCTCGAGCATCTAATAGCGTCCTGTATTTGTCCTGTGATAGCGGACAATTATGGAATACATTAAATATTCAATTTCAAAATAACAATGTGAAATACAAATTAATACAAATGCTAACCATCGTTTCACAGGCCTTAGGGTCCGTCCACGTATATGTGGTGTTACCCTCCTCATCTATCCTCTCGACGGCATGAGTCTGTGTAAACACCTCAGCAAGTGTAGGCTCCCGTTGCAGAGTCGACATCTGAAATGATACAATATATATTTGGAATTTACCAATATGATTTAAAAAGTTTAGAACTATTTGTAGATGTGATTTATCATTCGTACCAATTCACGACGATGCTGGGAGAAGGACTTAGACCCGCCCGATGCAAAGCAGGATTTTTGAGCCTATTTGCAAATCGAACCTTCAACTTGTGCTTTTTGTCGTACTTTTTTCTTCAGATGATTCAAAGACCTAAAATAAAATTAATTCAATTTATATGCACTAGTGTCACTTTGAATTGTAAGCATAAAATTTACCTTTCAAAAGGATACATCCATCCATATCGCACTGGACCTCGAAGAATTGCTTCGGATGGAAGATGAATAGGTAAATGTTCCATTACATTAAAAAATCCTAGAGGGAAGATTTTCTCCAATTTGCAAATCAATATCGGAATTTCTACTTCAAGTTTACGAAGACCATCAATTTTAACGTTGTCGAACAAAGCTGTTTAAAGAATAAGCTTAACTCTATTAAAACACCCCACACTTTTACTGGCAATAATTCTTTGAACACCACTGGTAATAAATATTCCATCATGATATGACAATCATGACTTTTCATCCCACTCAATTTATTGTTTTTATAGTCAACACATATACGAAGGTTAGAAGAAATCCCATCCGGACATTTCAGTCCCTCAACCCATTTCAATACAAGTTATATTTGTTTGTTGTCTAGTTCATAGCACGCTTTGGGTTTTTTATTGTCATTGGGCTTCATATGAAGTTCTGGACGTTTACAATATTCTTCTATGTCACGTCTCGAATATATATCGTCCTTTGTTTTTCCTTTGACATTCAAAACAGTATTAAACACGTTGTCAAATACATTTTTTTCATTGTGCATAACGTCGATATTATGTCGAAGTTTGAGATCTTTCCAATAAGGTAGCTCCCAGAATATGCTTTGTTTACACCAATTATGAATGTCAGATTTACCCGGAATTTCTGTCTGTTCTCCATCCTCATGGATCTTGGGATAATCCTATATAATATCGTATATTTCTTCACTTGTCCAAATTTTGGGTGCTTGCAGAGTCATTCTACTGTTAGCTTTAAAGTTTTTTTATCTCTTCTAAAAGTATGATTGGTATGCAGAAAACAACGGTGACAATCAAACCACGAATGCTTTCTTCCATACCGTAAGAAAAATGCTTGCGTTTCTTCCATGCATAAAGGACAAGATAGACGACCGGCCATACTCCAACCTGAAAGCATCCTATATGCAGGAAAATCACTAATCGTCCATAACAAAGAAGCGAACAGACGAAAATTCTTTTTTTTTGAAATGTTGTATGTTTCAACTCCTTCATCCCATAGTTTTTTCAACTCTTCGATTAATGGTTGTAGATAAACATCGATGCCTTGTTTTGGATCATTAGGACCAGGAACGACAACAGTGAGAAACATATATGGAGTTTTCATACACATCCATGGAGGTAAATTATAAGGAGTAACGATAATAGGCCAAGATGAATATTTACTACCAAACTGAGAAAATGGTGAAAACGCATCTGTACATAAATCAAGTCTGACGTTACGGCTCTCTGCGGCAAATATAGGATACGTCCTATCAAAATGTTTCCAAGCTTCTCCATCCGATGGATGTGTCAAAGTTCCGTCTTCTTGTGTTCACACACTATGCCATCGCATATGACATGCAGTGACTGAGGATGCATATAACCGTTGTAGTCTAGGGATGATTGGTAAATAATGCATTCTCGTATACGGAACTTCCTTACCTTTTTTTTCTAGGTTTATACCATTCGCCGCCACATTTTTTACAGTTTCTAAGATTAATATCATCTTCCCAATACAACATGCATCCTTTAACACAAGTATCTATTTTTTGGTACAGCAAACCGAAAGCCGACATTAGTGTTTTCACTTTGTAATGACTATCGCACATCAGATTATCGGGTGGCATATGTATTTTTGCAGCTTGTACAACCGCTGTAAATGCAGCTTCTGTAAGGTTAAATTTTGATTTCATGGTGATGTACTCGGCGGTTACCGATAATTCAGTTCCACTTTCACAACCATTCCACAATGGCCGCTTAGCTGAAGCCAATAAATCATATATTTTTTTGGCTTCCGTGTTCGGTTCCTCTTCAATATTTACGTCATCATCGTCAACCTGACCGATAGGGAACATTGACCGTGTTGCATCTTCCACCATATCTTCTATTGGATTTGTCATAACTAATTCGACCTCCGACGCTACAGGATTTACTGTAGACGCAACAAGTACTCCATGACGATCCCATAAATAATAATTTGGCACAAAACCTAATTTATACAAATGTACTTTAACGGTGTCTGGTTTATGAAACCTCATCAGCTTACACTTACAACACGGACAACGAAGCTCCTCGTAATTTCGATTATTAGATACTGCAAATCTAATAAATTCATTTACACCATTATAGAAATGTTCTTTCACTGAGCCTTTCATTCCAATTCTAACTTCATACATCCAACTACGGCTAATGTAATAATCGAACATTTTTCCTGATTCATAAATATATGTCAATGATTTCGATAACACATACATATATTGTTCCAAGAATTTATTCAACGCATGAATATATTTAATGGTTCATACGTACAATAAAAGTGATGTTTTTAACATACGACAATTTATTTCAAGGTCTAGCTTATTTTAATAGCACCTACACATGTTAAAAGTGATGGTTTTAACATACTAGAATTTATTTCAAGGTCTAACTATTTTTAACAGCTCCTACACATGTTAAAAGTGATATTTTTAACATTCTAGAATTTATCCAACACATGAACATTTTTACTAAGATATATATATATATTATAAAGATAAGATTTTTATAACTAGAATATTTTTATAAAGCTATATAGATAATAATGGAAATATTTTTAGAAAGCTATATATATAATAAAGATGATGTTTTTATAATAAAAATATTTTTAGAAACATATATATATATATACTACAGTTGATATTTTTATTGTTCTAGCATTTTATCTAACATATGAACATTTTATATAAGCTATAAACAAAACAAAAAAACATATGTAAATATTTCAGGAAATTTCGGCAGCATAACGGCAGGGTAATTAAAACCGGCACCGTCCCGATGTACGGCTCCTCGCGCTACCTTAAAGCCTCGCAGCTTTTGACAATGGGGAAATTTCAATAATCTAGTTCGTACGCAGACGAATCCTGTCCTTAAACTGATCGATTTCAATTCATATCCTCACCTTACAATCTATTTTCACTCAATCACTCTGGAATAGGATTGCCAAACCCATATTCAATCAATATTTCCATATCATGATTCTTTCATACCACTACAACCAATCATTCACAATCACATCCAATTTCATACCACTACAACTAATCAGTCACAATCACATCCTTTCATATTTACTCCATTTCAAATAAATATCAATTGATTTTTATAAATTCAACATCAATAATTGATTATTATCTATAAAATAACGGTTCATAAACACATACATATGCACAAAATCAACTAACCAACAATATTCACTAATAAACAACTAAATCCACATTTTAGGGTTTCAATCATTACTAAATCAACTACATTAACTCAACAATCATCATATAATCACATAACATATACATTTAAATAATTATTAACTAATTAATTTAAGAAATAGCTTAGAAATTATACCGGGAGAGGAAGAAGCAGCTGATTGAGATGGAAGGAGAGGAGGCGGTGAAGAGAAGGCGGCGGCTGGCGGCGGCGGCGGAGCACTGGCGTCGGCTGGAGGTAGGGTTCGGTTTTTTTTTATTTTGCGTTTGATCGAAATGGGGAAAAAAATCCTGTAGCCTCCCGGTATATTTGTTTTTTGGCGGACGGCTTGCGAGGGCCGCTTTTTTGACCGTCACTAACCGTCGCCCCCCTCCGTAGCCAAATTAACATTTTCTTGTAGTGATGCCTTGCACAATTTTCCTCCCTTCAGCCTGCGCAAACCCCTTGCCCACCAAACCTCATTCCACGTCTGACCCCTACCGACCCTCCGACCTTCTACGCTCTATGCCACCAATGATGTCGTGTAAGGTGAGTTTTAGCTCATTATTTTCCTTATTCAAGTTCATCATCGATTTAAGACTAAAATGGAAAGTAGTGTATGCACCTTCTCCTACTGCAAAATGTTTTGAATCAGACATTAACCATGCTTAGATTTGGGCTATTACTATTCATATACATCAAGTGCAAACTTTTTGAATGTTAAATATGCTGTATTCTTATGATTTATTTCCCTTTTTATTCTACTATGCATTTCTGGCCACAATAAAAAAGGCACGTTTTGTCCTCATTTTAGTTTTTGCTCGAGGTAAAAATGTTTACTATGTGACATGTTGCAAGGTCAAGAATATGTCATCTAAGTCATTTAATATTGAAAGAAAAGTCAAAATTTGAGATTAAGACAATATTAGATCTATAGATTCCTTTATAATGTGAAGTACGTGCAATTTTATTCAAGTTTATGCTTTTGGTCTAGTACTATTACTTCATTTATAATATGAAGTATGTACAACACTATTTAATGTTATATTATTTCATAGCATGGAAAACTTCAACTTGAACACTATCATTTCATTCATGACTGTGTCACTTTCAAATATATTGGTCGACCATGCCATGCTGATGTACCCTTGTTGTCTCTCTAAATATGTTATGCTTGCTGTGTATATTTTCATCGTTGTGTTTCACTAGAACGCATGTTGCATTGTTAATTGCATATATTTATATATGGGCTTATACACCCTTCTTAAATGAAACCTGAAATATATAAGTGGCATGTACTGAATAGTGGCTGCATTTCAATATATATACACACACACACACATATACATACATGTGGTGCGTTTCAGGCAACCCTATTTTGTAGCGCCCCCGCCATACTGTGAACTACACTAATCCAATTCCAATGAGATTTTTTAGATGTTAAATCCACATATATATTATCATATATCCAAAATTTGAGCGCATTCCAACATTCGTAAAATAATTTATTTATTGTTTAAATTTAACAGTTCGAATAAATGTCTGAACGATGAATAATTGAATTAAGATTTTGAAAATGTTACGAATGTCATAACGAGCTCAAATTTTGGATAGATGATAATATATATGTGGATTGAAGATCTACAAAAAACCACGTTGGATTTGGATTAGTGTAGCTCACGATAGGGTAGGGATGCTGTAAAACAGAGGTGCCCTGGAACGCTCCTCTCTCTCTCTATACACACACACACACACACACACACACACACATATATATATATATATATACATATATGTGTGTGTGCGCGCGCGTGCGCTCTCGCGCTGCGCCATGATCTGTCTTCATGCCTTGTTTGTAAACCTGAGTACACTTGTTTACACACTCTTACACATACTTGGCTATGCCTATTTAATAGGCATGCAACACCTTTTTTATTTATAAGAATATGTGGTTAGTAACTTCATACATAAGTTAAGATTTACTATTATATTTTAGTGTTTTATTGAAGCTGTCTTACTTGAATAAAATTAATCATGACTCAAGTATTTTGTGTTTTGCACTGAGCACTCGGGTCAGACCGAGTGTTAAAACTTAAAGTTTTTAGCTATAAAAGTTAGAGAAACGTGAAGACGCACGTGCACTGCTTCAAAAATTCTATAAATTTTATTTAATTAAAATCTATGTAATTCCGCTGTGTAAAATGCTGCCACTATGAGATATTGTAGTTTATTTATTCTGTGATTTTCTGTTAAAGCCGTAAGCTAAATAACAATCGGTCATTTCGAGAGGTTAAAGTTGGTTTAATTACAGACTTGAAGTGTTCGAAAAAGCCGAACATTACATATGGACTGATCTAGTTCTAGTCTAAAGAAACTCTTACAGTATGACAGAATGAATATCCTATAAAAGTAAAATGATGACTTTTAAGATACTAAGTATGGATTGAACAATAAAATTAAAAGAAAAATTAGGAAATAGAGAGGTTATCTAATGCCTTTGAAAAGAGAGTCTTTCTGCTTTCACATATTAGCTAAGAGAAATCATGAACTAAAATTCGATACAGGTTTAGAATGATATTCAGAAACCCTCTTCCAATAAGCTATCCAACCGCTGTAAAGAAAGGATTCAATAGTAATAAGTAGTTAATTTTAGGCCCTAGTGACCATCAAACCGACCATTGTTTTAGTTTTGGTTTTTTTTGTAGGTTTAGAACAAAAAGGAAGAATCGAGGAAAATTGTGAATTGGGTGGAGAACATGGGTGTGGAAGTTAGTTCAAACATCTACATTTGGAAAAGACTATTTTGCCATATGTAATAATGTTAATTCTAAATAATCGAAATGGAAGAGTATGAAGTTCGAAAAAGGCTTCATTAAGTAAGTATATTAGTATATATATATAAGAATATACATATACGTGTGTGAGTTTGTTGCATACAGTATCCAATGTTGTATGAAAATCTAACATGGATGAAACATTTATATTATTCACATATAATGTGTTAGTATACATTTTGAACATGAAAGATGTTATTGGTCATAATATTTGATGTTGATTTAGGAAGAAAAATAATCCATCTATAAAATCACGAAAGGTAGGTCGTTAAACTTAGGCCTAACTGGCTCAGAAGAGCCTTATAATTGAATCAAGTTGAAATAAATCTATCAGTCAACAAGTATTTGCTCAAATTAACAAAATATAAATAGTGAATCATATTGCTTGGAAAACAAATAATAAAATCAAAGCAAATTAATCAGTTGTTGAATTAGTACCCATAATACAATATTTGATCTTATATGAGACATTCAGCATTATAGTTACAATGTTATACAAATTTAATCATCAATCAATAAACTAATCTAAAATTTCAATTCAATATCATGATGATACAAATAATAAATTTTTGGCATATTAAGGGTGAGAACGTATATATTAAAACAATGTTTCTTGCTATGAACATTTGTTGTCTCTTTCTCGCCGTCTACTATGGGTCCATAACTTCTGCATGCCCGGCTTTAACCGTAGCTTGAAGTTACCGATAGTATGTTTTTACTTCTAAAAGCAGAACAAATGAAAGTAGTAATATAGAAATAGATTGTTCATCTATATAAGGACATCGCAAAATTTCATGTTCATATACTTGTTACTGTCTAGATCATCAACTGTACTGAGAAAAAAATATTAGAAATAAAACTTAATAAAGGCATTAACATCTAAGTGATGCTCTCCCATATGAAAACCGATTATATCCACTGTTATAATAAATTATGTTATTTATATGGAAGAATATAAACATCATGACTGATTTAATAACTTTAAGAGTGAATTCTAGAAATATTACGGATAATTAAAATTCATGGTCTATTTCCTAAAAATTCTCAAACATTTGAACATAATGGGTTTTGTTCCGATGAGAAACTTTTATCGAATCCTATTGAGAATTCCTTAACCTCAACTGAAAATTCTGATTTTGAACGTGTGCAAGGAATTGATTCACATAGGAAAATAAAATCTTTGAAATTTTTATTCAATGTAATAATTGATCCAAATGATCTGTTAAAGGATGTAACAACCTATAATTATAGTGTTAATTATTTTGATTAATAGTTAGGTACCAAATACGCAATTTGGACCACTGCGTTCATGTTTGTGGCAGTCGACCTAGGGCGTTGATCCAATGAAGGGCGGTCGACTACTCTCAAACTTGTTGGCTACTTTTTTACATGGCTTAGATTAATAGAAGGGAAATTTTGCCAATAATATTATCGAATTCATCTCATTACAGTTGAGATTACGATAGTTGGTCAAATATATTTTCCAAGATAACCAATACTATTATTCTTGCTCTATATTCTCCAATAATTGCATTCGCGATAGGGTTGTTGAAATAGAAAATATTAATTTCAGTTTTCCCTGTCGCTAGGTGACTTATCATCATAGGTCATGGATGTGAAAAGTGTATAAAAATCACAAGAAGGAAAAAATTGCATTGATTTGGTCAAAATAGTGTGTAAATTAAATAAGTTTGATAACCGGTTAAACGTAGTGGTCGAGTTCCAAATCAAGCAACTACTAAGTTAAAGACAAAAGCAGTGGCTAATTCAAAATATCGAAAGTTGGGAACGTGTACCAATGGGCTTAAATATATAGATAAAACGTTTACTAGAACACAGTAAAAGTTGACATTCCTTAACATAGCTCCAATATAAAAATTGAGTATTATACATAAATCACATAAAATTGGTAGTCAATAAATCAAATTTAGAAAACTGGAACACGTTTTTAAGAATCATGCAACAGGGTTGAAACCATGGAAATGAATACATACCTCCGCTGTTAATATATGGGTAAGTGAAAGAAAATTGTTGTATCTTGCGTTGTCAGTTGTCAATCATCCAAATTAGCCTCCAACCATAGAAAGTGGTTCAGATTTAGGTTTAGAGCTGACTTTATTCGAAAAATGGTTGTGTTAAATAGAAATTCCACTGGTTCGAATCGACTAGGAAAATTAAATGGTAAATGATCATGTATGGGAGGCAACAATTGGAATTGATGGCGAAACAAAGATCGCTTCGGTGGTACGGTCATTTCCAATGTAGAAATAAGGGTAGAATGTTTATTTTCAATGTGGAAATTTTAGGGATCTAGGGAAGTTTGCTGTGGGATATCGAAAAAGAGGAATACATGCAAGGTTGAGTATTTTGAAATAGAGAGTCAAAAGAGAGGACATGATAGAACTGCTAGTATCCTTTTCCTAGTTTAAGTAATAGATTCCAAAACCAGTTGTGTTAAACAGAAATTTCACTACTAGTTGGAATCAACCAGAAAAAATGAATTGTAAATGATCATGAATGGAAGGCAGCTATTGGAATTGATGGCCAAAAAAAGATTGCTTCGGTAGAACGGTTATTTTCAATGTGAAATTAAGAGTGGAACCGTTATTTTCAATGTGGAAATTTTTGGGATATGGGGCGGCTCGTTGTGGGTCATTGAAAAAGGAAAATACGTGCAGGTTTGGGTATTTTGAAACAGAGGATCAAAAGAGAGGATATGATAGCACTGCTAGTATCCTTTTTCTAGTTGAAGTAATAGATAACAAAATTTCAGTTTGGATTGGCTTATAATTAGTACGAGAATAGCTATCAAACTTTATTTTGGTCCTTGGTTCGTTATAACAGCATTAAACCCAATCCCTTATGTTAACATTTCAAACTAATAAAATGCAAACAAGAGGCAAGTTCAAGGTTAGTGGGGATTGTTGAGATTTTTGATATTAAATCATATGTCCATTGAAGCTGGGTATGTGAGTTAGTTATGGAAGTAACTTCATGACGGAGAAAACGGTTCAAAAATCGAAGCTCGAAGGAGCAAGATATAGAGAAAAAAGCTCAGAATGCTGAGTGTCTTCAGCTCAGATATCTGAAAGATGAAACTAGACATTTAGGCAATAGGTATGGAATTTCCAGAGACTCAACTCAGACGTCTAGTCTTTTATACCAGAAGTCTGAGCTAGAAAAAATTATTTTTTGACTAGGCCATATGAGGTTTGATTTGTGATATTTCTGAGGGGCAATATGAGTATTTACCTACATTTTCTACTATCCTATTTAAGCCACTTTCAGAAGTGGATCAACGGTGACATATGACCAAATGAAGCACTGAATTAGAGGATCTTAATCTTAGGATAATCTTTAGGATTAACCGTCGATCTTTATGGTTCTTCTTCTCTAACAATATTAATCATCTTAATATTCTTTCCCTTTCTCAATTTGGCTATTAATTCAATTTTATTTTTTTATTTTAGCTTTGTCCTATTAATTATAAACGAAATTTTCTTGATTTAGTAAAGATGGAGATTGTGTGGAATATCTTGTGTCATTATGTTTTGATTTCAATTTCGTCTTGTTTTCAATCCAAGTTATCTCTCTGTGATTTGGATGACAAAGATTATGTTATAAGCTTTCGCAAAGCGCTATCGAGTATTAATTGATATTAGTGCATAGTTGATCGCAAAGCTGTGAGTAATTTTGGTTTTTTTCGAAAGGTAATTGATGTCGGATATGATTTCGTTTTCGCAAACCATGAAACACTACCAGTTTCTATCTTCTTACCAATACGAAAAGTGAAAGGACACTGTAAATAAATTTGATCATTTTTTATTTAATGCAAATGCTATTTAGGGTCGGCCCTAAAGGTTTTGATACCCAATGTCAAAACTAAGGCCTTTATGCTTATATTATTATCGTTAATTAAATTATCTAAATAATGAGATAGGACACAAAAAATGTAAACTTACGCCTGTTGATATACATTCCATATTATTCATTTATAATTAGCCTAAAAAGAATTTGTTCAGTAGTTAGTAAATTGAAATTTTCATGCATTACAATTAGCAACTTACTTTCGATTGCAACAAATAAGTTTCAAAAATTTTAATTACCATTAACAGCATGTAGCCGATTGTTGATCCGCAGTTTTATGTTAGCTGAAACCAAAGAATTCACTAACTTCAAGTAGATTTCTAGGCAAAGATGGGTAACACTCAACCTCTACTAGTAATAGCAACTCAATTTCTACAACAAAATCAGTGTTAAGTACTTATTGTTAGGGTTTTGTGCGCAGTGGAAGTTTGACAAAACGCCAAGAAAAATAGGATCTTTATCACCTAATCACTTGAAGATGAATGTGATTGAAAAAAAAAACACCACAAAAATATCGTAAATATGAGCACATGATATTCCCCCCAACCACCCTCTTTATTGAGTCACCAATAAAAATTGTTTACAATCGATCTCAACTATCGTTACAAACAATTACGACTTGAACCAATAATCTTATTAAGAAATAGGTAGAGAATATCTAATGGCTAAAAATTTGAGGAGAAAGACAATGAAGAATAATGGCAAATTTTCCACACCTAACGAAGATGTTAGCTAGGTTTTTTATAGAGTGAATTGCTTCATATTTAAGTAAATTTGGCATCCAAATTATCTTCATATATGTCATAAATTTATTTGGATAAGCATCAAATAATCCTTGCCTTAATTATCCCACAAATATAGCTATCAATATCTCTCCATAAAATCTAGCAACAAATCTCTCCATAAAATCTAATAACAAATCTCTCCACAAAATATGTAAAATTATTTGTTGCCCAAAATTATGGTTTGCGTATTACAAATTTCAACACTTCACCTTGATACCACATCACAACGTCTCCTCAAGACCAGCCAACTTAGCTCTCACTTTCAACCTTCTTTTCCCTATTAATATCATTACAAACCTCCACCATCGCCCACTAATGATGCACCTCTTTCATCTGTGCATCACGCCAATAGCGATCTTCAAAAGCGTTTGTAATACCACAAAGACCTCCATATCGTCTTTGTGGATTTCACAACTCGACATCCGTCTTCCGCTTGACATGATCTCTTCATCTCCGGGATCCCTCGAGCATCATCAACTTCTAGACCCTTGTCGATACCTTAGGACCATCAGCAGCGACCATATTAACCTCTCCACCTTGCTGTAGACTGGGTTCTTCAACCGTCACCCGCCTTCCATTGTTGACCATCGAACCGACCAAGCTATATAGGTTTCCCTCCTCCAAAACTCCTCACACCATCACACGACCACCCTTCTTCACTCTCAAAACTCCACCTAAAGTCTCATAAGTGCAACCGCGGCGATCTAACTGACCTAGATATATGAGGTTATGCGAACAAGTGGGTATGTGCCTCACACCGGCCACTTCTCTCACCACTCCATCATGCATCCGAAACCTAACAGCTCCAACTCCACAAATTGGTAGCTCTACTCCATTGGTCGTATTTATCATGCCAGCACTCTTCTCATATGGAGAAAAACTTTTCACATCACGACATATGTGAAAACTGGCTCCTGAATCCATCTTCCAAGGCTCCACAACACTAAATAGGACATCACATGAAGAATCGCTATCGATACCTTCAAAAAAACCTACTTGTGCCAAATCACTATTATTATTATCACCTTGCGCCTTTTTCTTCTTTATATTTCGTATATATGAATAGCAATCATTGCGTTTGTGGCCTTTCTTACCACAATAATGACAAATGATAGCACCTTTACCGTTAGCACCTTTCTTCTTCATTCTTGTATCTTTCGCTGAGTCCCTGGCTACCATCGTCTCAGTTTGAACCGATTTAAACTCCGACCCTTTTCTCCTTAGCTCCTCATTCAAAAGACTACTTTGAAACGTTTCCAAAGAAATAGTTTCATTAGCATTGGAATTATCAATGAAATAACCAAAGTCTCCCAACTTTCCGAAAGAGAACTCATCAACAAAAGAGCCTGCAACTCATCATCAAAATTGACCTTCTTGTTTGCCAATTGACTGATCACATCTTGAAATTCGTCCAAATGCTCTGCAACAGACTTCTCCTTATCCAATTGAAGTTGCACCAACTTTCGAACCAGAAAAACCTTACTTGTAACACTCCTCGACTCATACAAAGATACTAATTTGTCCCACAACGCCTTCGCGGATTCACAACTAGGCACATGGTGGAATATAGAATCATCCAAATATTGGTGAATCGATGCAATCGCCTTTTTGTCCATTTTCTTCCACTTTCCCTCATCCATATTCGAGGGCTTTACCCCATTTACATCAATGAGATCATGCAAATCATTGAGATATAGAATGTCCTCCATCTTCGGCTTCCATATACCCCAATTCTTCCCATTTAAAATAGCCATCTTCGAAAACATCATCATCTCCGACATCTCCAATTTTCAATCCAACAAACACTCCAAGCTATGTGTTGACCTGGCTCCGATACCAAACTGTTGGGTTTTTGTGCACAACGGAAGTTTGATAAAATGCCAAGAAAAATAGGATCTTTATCACCCAATCACTTAAAGATGAATGTGATTGAAAAAAAATAAACAACACCACAAAAATATCGGAAATATGAGCACACGATATTCCACCCAACCACCCTCTTTATTGATTCACCAATAAAAATTGTTTATAATCGATTTCAACTATTGTTACAAACAATTACAACTTGAACCAGTAACCTTATTGAGAAATAGGTAGAGAATATCTAATGGCTAAAAATTTGAGGAGAAAGACAATGAAGAATACTGGAAAATTTTCCACACCTAATGAGATGTTAGCTAGGCTTTTTATAGAGTGAATTGCTTCATACCCAAGTAAATTTAGTATCCAAATTATCTTCATATATATCATAAATTTATTTGTATAAGCACCAAATAATCCTTGCCTTAATTTTCCCACAAATATAACAACCAACATCTCTCTACAAAATCTAGCAACAAATCTCTCCATAAATCTAACAACAAATCTCTCAACAAAATACGTATGATTATTTGTTGCCCAAAATTGTGATTTGCATATCACCAATTTCAACACTTATAAATATCATTGGTATAACCACCATAGAAACCAAAATGTAGTTTCATACAAACACTAATTGCAACTTGATCGATTGCAATTTTATTGATAGGATAACTTAATATATATAGAAATAAGCACATCTACATAGTAAACAATTTGCCAATTTTCAAAACAGGGATGAGAAATTGAAAATAACAAATTAAATATCTTAAATAATTTCACTTTTAAGAAAAAAGCACGAGTTAACTAAATTGGCGAACATAGATACAAGTAGCAGAACAATTAAAGACGTCAACATCTAATAATACCCTATTTGTGCTTAAGGAAGTTGGAGCAAAGCTAGAAGGTATCCATTGTTGTCGCACTCGAGCCATCATTGAAGATCGGACTATCAATTGGACTCGTCGTTATCATTGAATCACCGTTTAATTTGGAGTAGTGATTTGCTATGGATCGAGATCCTGATTTTTTTCATTTGCTGTGGATTGATTGAGAATATTACCTTTTTTATATGCGATTGCTGAAGATGGTGCCCTAAATTTTCCGAGGCCCAAAGCCACCACTTTGGTTGCTTTACCGAAAGACCGACACTGATTCTATTTAAACTCAATAATTTGTTGTGTTGCTCCGGTTTTGACAAAAAAGTTTAACAATAAAGTTATCTTTTACTTAACCTCTATTTAATTTTAAATTCTTTTTTTTTTTCAAATTTTCTGTTAGTCACGCAGTGACATTGCAACCTACCTTCAAGGCATTATGTTGGGATTCAACTTGTTGTCCTGAAGTCACCACGTACCGTTGTTTGTGGGGGTATTTCTACAATCGTTTTGGATGGTGCGATTCTGCAAAATGCGGGGTTTTTTTTTTGAAATCTGGACAACTATAGCAATAATTTTTGGTGTTTAAATAGAATTATGCTTTCTTTCAAATGGCCAAGAAAATGAATTGGGTCAACAATCTCCATAATTTTGCATCTCAACATAAGGTGAGTATTTGTCTTTCCATTACCTGTCAACCACGCATGTAACTTTACACTCGATAGTGAAAAATTCTTCCATGGTGCTTTATAACAGTTCACCATGGTTCCATTAAAATTCAACCAATTGCAAACAGGCTGAACTGAAAAAAAATATTTCCTTATATTGACCATAAAGCTTCATCTATGTTGGACTTCAAATTAAATGTTTCTACTATATTTACGAACTTCATATATTGTAATAGGACAATTTTTGCTTTCGAAAAATAGTACGTTAGCCCGAGGCCCATAAAAGATAACTAATCAGGTAAATAACCGAGGTTATTATTCTATAAACATAAGTAAAGCCTAGCTACATCCGTTCATTCTAAGTGGCGCAGTGCCAACAGCACCATGTTTTATGCTAAGGGCTATCATTGAATATATATATTTTTAACATGTGATCGACGGATTACCACCGACCAAACATTGCTTGATACCGTAGCAATCCTAGCACAAAACTCGGTGGCCTAAGCATTACACTCTATGTATACATCGATTTGAAGGTGACCTTCAATTTCCCTTTTTCTACTTTTCTTTTTTTCTTCTTTCGAGAGTTCTTCAGCTGCTTCTACATGTTAGCTCATGAAAGTCATTAAGCTTTGTTGCTTTCACCTTTGTTCAAGATAGGTAGTGCTGGTTTTGTAATAATTATCACTTACTCTCTTGCTAATAAAATTAATGCATACTTTAGATTCCCTTCCGTGGATTTTTTTTTAAAGAATATCTCTAGCTATGCAAGTAAACTTTCACACATTCTAGCTTTTCGTTTACCCGAGTGAAAAGCGACCTACTTTTTTTCTAATTGAAACGAGAGATGAATCGAAAAGAAAAATAAATAGCGTTTGGTTTAGCATTTTTAGTTTTTGATTAACACACAAAATAGAAAACAACTTTTATTTATTTTTCGTGTCTTGGGGAGTAATGAACGAATGAAAGACAACTCATCCGCTCGTCGTTCCTCCATCTCATCCATCGTCCCTTCCTCCATTTTTCTGTTCTCTCCGTCATCCATCAACTCTTCTTATTTTCTATAACTAATTATTAAAACTCGAAATGAAAACAAAATATAAGCCAAACACACCCTAAGTTCTTAAATGGGTAACCAAAAGAACCCACTAACATTACTAGAGAATACCATAAAATATTATGCATACTCTTCTCAATACCAAACATTTCAAGAGAATACTAAGTAATCATTTTTATTATTTTCTCCATGAGGAAAACAACCACCGACAAACGTCATTTTTTATGACAATCAAACACCGAACAACAGTAGTCCAGTGGTTTCTGTCGAGGTAAACGATATTGGTCGACGGTTGTGTTCGTTGTGCAAAACGATTTTAAACAATGGTTAATTGTCATCTCAAATGTCTTAGGTATTAGGAAATTCATAAATTTTAGTATGTTTATTTATGGTATTAAAAACAGAAATATGGTTGTCTTTAGCAACACAATTAACCGTAGCAAGACAGTCATCTTCTCACAAAAATTGATCATCATTAATTTATCAGCAGGACTTGATCTTCATTTCACAAAAAGCTAGTTTATTTTCTTGGAGAACGGTTCGGTGGCACTCCAAACAGTGCAACATCCAAATTACCCTCTGATTTATGTACTATGTTTCTATTTAAATAATTATTTTTTCAATTGCTTTCCACTCACTTCATTATTTAAACATAATTGTATATATGATGGGAAATGGGTGTACAATTAAGGTGATGCAGACCAGATGTGCCATAGAACTCACACACACATACACATATATGGAGAGTCTATTAAGACACAAATTTTGACACTAATGGTGACACACTTGATTTACATCGTCGGATCACTCTATGAATTCCACCTCTCCATGTAAATACAAAAAAATTCAATGGTTGAGGCTTCGTGTCTCTATGTTTGTGTTATATATATATATATATATATATATATATATATATATATATATATATATATATGTATGTATGTATGTTTGTGTGAAGTCTATCTCGACACAAACTGTGATACAATAAATATCCATTAGATTGCCCTATGATTTCCACCCCTCATGTAACAACAAAATGAATCAACCATCCAAGTTTTGTGTCCTCTAATTTGTGTCTAAATAGTCATTACATATATATATATATATATATATATATGTGTGTGGAGAGCTGATCCTCTATACCTAAAATTCTCTGTCTCCCTGTAACCAACAAATCAGAATCCCTAATTTTCACTTTTTTGCAAATAAGTCAAAAAAAGGGTTTAATTGCAAAAAGGTGGAATCCAGGGGGTGTTGATTGATTAGGTAAGAGGGACAGACAATTTTGGGTCAGACGATTTTATCTGATGTGTGTGTGTAAAGTTTATTTAGACACAAACCGTTATACAATATATATATATATATATATATATATATATATATCCACTATTAGATTGCTCTATGATTTCCACCCCTCATCTAACAACAAAATGAATCAACCGTCCAGGTTTTGTGTCCTCTAATTTGTGTCTAAATAGCCACTATATATATATATATAAATCTAATGGTGCAAATCAATTGTGTCACCATTTATGTCAAATTTTTGAGTTTTTATAGACTTTCCCTATGTATATATGTATATGTATATATATAGTGATCAACTCACTACATTTTGATTACACCTATGTTTTCCTTAATTTCCGCCACACTAGTGACATAATAGAGGAAATCGTGAAATTTAAGGTGGAACCAAAACTTTCCATGAATTTTAATTTTATACGTTCATAATGTTTAACATTATGGAACTTATTAAATTTGTGACTTAATTGTGATACCAGACTTTTGTATGAAATGCTTTTTTTTCGTTTCTGAATTAGATACCTCGGTGGTAATATGTAGTCCTGCTGAAAGTTTTGAGTTGTATATAACATATTACAAATCAATATGTCTAATGGTTCGAATCAGGATGATTGAAAGAATAATTATTTAGGGAAGAGATGCAAAATGAGCTAAGACAGAGAAGGCCCAATAGTTTTTTTTTAATCTTTGTTTTCTTTTCTATTAATTATTCGTTTGTTATATATTTAATTGTGTACTATAGAATATAGTGCATAAAATTTTCAATTTACACCCCTCCTAAACCAATGTTCGAATGCTTAACCACTGGGAAAAGTGGCCCGTGACAGAAGGATAATATTTTTAGCGGCACATACTTATGGGATAAAACAATCGTATTGGAGTTCAGGTAACACTTAATTTCATGACAACACAAAAATTAAGTATTAGATTTCATAACAACACAGTAGAACAAGTATGCAAACAGACACAACGTAAGTTTGTATAGTTCATTGGAAGGGATGGCATCCTTTGTACTCTATATAGATTGTTTGATTATATGCTGGTGTAATAAATAATCATCTAATTACACTGTTACCCATTTGAAGTTGAATCTACGTCCACCCTCATGTGATGTCTACGCTCATTTTTGGTTACAAGAAAAGAAAATTGGTTTTATGTTATTTTTTGTTAATCTATAAACTAGATTGATACCCAAAAGTCCAAGAGAAAGCACTAATCCAAAAGAAAAGTTAAGAACACACAGAATATTTGTACTAATTCCGCGTACCTTATCATACACACTTCAATCTGTTTTGTCATTAGTTGTTAGTTGTTATCTTTTCAAATTACAACCAGCTTATATAAAAATATGATTTACAATGAGTTTGAATAAGTTTAGAAGAGATAACAAGTGAAGAAGTGAAGAAAATTGGACAAAGCAATGGAACCTATCATAAGTCCTGGCCGAAATTCGAAAAAATTAGGATAATATCCTCCATAGCAACCATAATGTCATTCACTTTACTCATTTATCGATGCAGCTTAAACATTGTAAAACTTGCATCACATTACCCACTTCATGGCAGCCTCTTAGAGATTAGGTGCTTGTGGTGTGTTCCATAAAAAAAGCATGGCATTCATTTCTAGCGCTTGGAAATATTGCTTTACCTATACTTATCCTATGCTCCTAACTTACGTCCATGTATTCTTTGATAACAGTTGTGAAATATGCTATGCATATTAGAGCATCTCCAACAAAGGGGAGATTCAGCTCCTGAATCAAATATTTAACTTAAAATGGTCCCCAACAGATGCTACGTTGTGTAACATTCGGTGAAATGTTACGGGCTCAATTCAGATTCTTGAATTGGGCGTGCGAGCCGATTTTTTCGGCTCGTGAAGTCGCGAGCCGATTTTTTCGGTGCGCGCTGGATAAATTGGCTCGTGAATTCAATTTTTTTCCCCTATCCTACCTTAGTTTCGAATATGACCAAAAAAAATCGTTATTATTTTCGTAGAATAAACAAATTTGAAACATAATAATAGATGATTAATAACCCTTGCGAATACAAAGAGAACGCGATGGCACAATGGAAAAGAACAACATCTTTACTGCATACACAATCGATAAGTTCGGACAAGCACAAAATAAAACACGAATTCGGATAAGGGTGCTTCATAACTAGGTATCGTCGTAGTGGTTCCATAAATGATTCATAAGATCCTTCTGCAACCGGTTATGGAGTTCTGCATCTCTAAACATAACCTGACGGCTCAAATGAATGTTAATGTCCTCCTCTGTTAGTGGTCGGTTTTGTCGGAATAGTTGCGGGGTTGCGATGCACCCTCGTAATCACAGTGACGTTGCTCTTCATCCATATCTCTTTCATCTTCTATAATCATGTTGTAAAGAACGATGCAAGCAAACATGATTGTAGACATCTTTTTCCTAGACCACAACCGACATGGATTACTTATCATTGCAAATTTAGATTGTAAAACATCGAAAGCACGTTCCATATCTTTCCTTTGTCCTTCCTGCATCGCCGCGAATTTGACTTATTTAGGAGTCAATGGATTTGGACATGTTTTAACAATGGTGCTCCATTTCGGGTAAATGTCGTCACCTAGGTAATAGCCATGCTCGTAAGTATTTTGACCTAGGGTAAATGTTAAAGGAGGTACTTGGCCTTTAGCAAGATCATTAAACAGATGGGGTCTTTCTATAACATTTAAGTCGTTATTCGAACCAGGGATTCCGAAGAAAGCGTGCTATATCCACGGATCATACGATGCCACAGCTTCCAAAATGATGGTTGGTCGCCTTTCCTTGCCGTTGTATGCACCTTGTAATCCCTTAGGACAGTTCTTCCATTCCCAATGTATACAGTCCAGACTTCCTAACATTCCCTGCCAACCCCTGCTTTCGTGCATCTCTCTGATTCGTGCTACATCTGCTTTGTTCGGAGACTATAAGTATTCTTCTCCGCAAATATTCACCACTGCTTGACAGAAAGTTTCAAGTGTTTCAAGTGCCGTGCTCTCTACTATGCAGTATGCATCGTCCAAAGTATCGGTTGGAGTGGCATAAGCTAACATTCTCATAGCCGCCGTCATTTTTTGTTCACCAGAAAACCCCTATCTCTTCGATGCATTTTGTTTGTACTTAAAGTAATCATTGTTACCTTGAATACCAGCCAATATCCGAAGAAATATATTTCTCCGCATCCTGTATCTTCTACGAAACATATCAAGCCCGTAAGTGCAATCGTCATCGAAGTAACCTTGCATCAAATACTTATGGTATTTAGCATGATTTTGATGTATAAACCTCCTTCCAACAACCGATCCCCCTCTACTTGTGGATGATGACCCATACGCTTCACGGTATAGGTCTCGTATTTCTTGTGTTTCTTCTGCTTCCTCTTGAAGGATTTCATCTTCCTCCGAATCGCTATCAAAAGCCAGCACGCATTTCGTAAAACAAGAATCCATTTATATTTGTGAATAAGTTTTGATTTGATATATGAATTGCAATGTTGCTGTTATATATAAGGTATGCGGTATTGGTAAGTGGGTAGCTTTATTGGGTGGAGTGTTCTCCTTTATTGAATTAAGTGCTCCTTTATTGGACTGAGTGTTCCTTTATCGACATGGTGCTCCTTCATTGGTACGAGTGCTTCTTTATTGGATGAGTGTCCTTTATTGGACAAAGTGCTCCTTTATTGGATAGTGTTCCTTTATTGGACAGAGTACTATTTTATTTGTACATAGCCCTCGTTTATTGGTACGAATGGTCTTTAATTGTACAGTAAATAGCGCACAGTGTAGATTCTCTGTCATGGCTCTAGTAAATTGGTACGAATGGTCTTTTATTGGTACGAATGGTCTTTAATTGGACAATAAATAGCGCACAGTGTTCCTTTAAGGGAGTTTCTCCATCATAGACGTTTAGAGCGTTGGACTTTGCATTACATCAATATTTTTCATTACATAACTTAGAAGCTTACAACAATGACAATTACAACATGAATAAATTCCAAGTATAATTGAAGGAAGTACAACAACTAAACACATAAACATCAAATTCAAAGTACAGCAATAAACAATACGATAGTTTCCACCCACACCTACCCACGGACGTGGGTAAAATCCAGATCTAGCTGGCTCAACAACATTCTTGTTCAAACATCGTACCTCGGCTCGCGCTTCCAATGCATATTGAACTCCACATTCGCACATCGGAGGGACAATCCATTGCTTAATGTAACAACAGTCAATTTTGTTAGGAAAAATGGTGTGACCTTGGTAGGCTGCACAACCAAAAAATCAGCTCCCAGCATTTTTTTCGGTCTTCGAAACAACGACGACCAATTCTTCTCCACAACGACACATAGGGTTGGATCCACCTAGACGTACTGGCTTGCGAACGCGTCCTTCAACAACCATTTCTTTTCCAGGTCTTTAATTTGCTACTCCCTCATCGTTATTTTCCCATTTGTCCATGTTGAAGGCTACACTTTCTTTTCCCTATTCCGACATACTCGAAAAAGGGAACAATACTTTTTTCTTTACAACTTGGTTGCTTTGGGGAAAGAGGAAGGAGGTGGAGGTTGGAAGAAAATAAATTGTGATTAAGGGTTTCAAAGAAACCGTTATATATAGGGAAAACAAGAGTGTGGGTCCGGGGTCGTCCACTTACCCGTATTATTTATACATATTGAAGTTCGGAACGTTATAAAACGAGGGTCGTCCACATACTCGCATAATTTAAACATTTCATCACACGAAGGAGTTAAAAAGGAGGGTCATCCCCATATTATTTTATAAAAATCCTTTAACTTATATATGTAAACCATGTATTTTATAAACCATTTCCAAGGCGACTTTTTGAAATTTTGATTTGGACGTAACACAAAATCTACAACATGAAAACCGACTTTTTCTCTTCCACTAGAAAAACATTGTCGATTAGATGCGAACGTGTCTTATTGTTAGGAAATCCTACTTAGATTGGATTTCGTACAACCAATTAACGTTCGAAACGTTATAAAACAAACTGCTGTGCTGCTGCAGCTCGTTTTATAATTAAATTATAAACCAGATTTGGCACTTGCCAAAGTACCAGTTTGGCACTGTCAAAGTTCCAGATTTGGCACCTTCCAAAGTACAAGATTTGGCACTTGCCAAAGTACCAGATTTGGCACTTGCCAAAGTAACAGATTTCCACAGAACATATGAAACGAGCAAATATTACACAGAACATATGAAACGAGCAAACATTACACATAACATATGAAACGAGCATATATTACACAGAAAATAATAAACGAGCAAACATTACACAGAACACATTATAAAATAACATAAAGTCCAAAACATCGAGACATCCACATATATACATCGAGCCATACATATATATACATTGCGACATACACAAATATACATCATGATAAATCTACGGCATCATCATCAGCAACATCCAAAGACATGTCGTCCCCGCTATCAGAAGGGTCATAATACGGAATATCATCATCATCACTACCACCTCCCGAACCGCCGCCACCACCTAGTCCGTCACCCCTCCTAGTCCGCCATCACCACCTAATCCATCACCTCCTCTTAGTCCGTCACCCCCTCCTAGTCCACCATCACCATCTAATCTGTCACCCCCTCCTAACCGTCACACCCTCATAGTCCACCATTACCAGCTGATCCATCACCCCCTCCTTGCCCTGCATCACCACCTAATCCGTGAACCACTCCTAGTCCGCCTCCTGAACCTCCACCAGTACATGATCCTACAGCGGTACCTGATGCTGCTGTATCACCACCCCCTGCTGCCGCTAATTTGGCCTGTAAGTCATCGATCTGCTCCTGCAATCCCTGAACAATCGCCTGGTGCTCCTGATATAAGGACTGAGAATGTAGCAGGGCCATCTCCTGAATAGCCGCAATATGTATCTTATGCTGGTCTAACCAGGGTGCATACTGCATATATAGAACATATAAAATCACTTTCTACAGCGTATAACATACAACGTAAATTCACAAGTGCAAATTTTACCTCATGTGGCGGATATAATCTAGCAGTAGGGACACCGTGCACCATGTGTGCAGGTGGGTAAACAATAGGCAGGAATATCTGTGCACCGCTAAGATCAAATGTCTGAAATGTATCGGCCAGAGCGAAATCCGTAGGAGGGTCGGAGATCCGTAAAAGGGTCGGGTCAAAAGTAAACGGTGGAGGATGAACTCTACCACTAACCAATCGGAGACCAATGTGATCGGAGTTCACACCTCGCATATAATCCGATAGGAAGTAATGTCTAGGAGCTACCCGAACCCAATAAGGACCAAACTCTGCGCCGGGTAAGTGAAAATCGGTCTTATCAACTCAGCCTTCCTGTCTTAGACCATCTACATACTGTCTCCCTATAGAACGCTGCAGCCTGAACATATCAAGTGGCAGAGGTGGATCTCCAGGCACTCGCAACTGATCGGGACCATGGTAATAAAATCTATCTCCCAACTACCAAATAGGAAGGTGAGTCGATGGGAACAAGAGGACACGTCGAGTAGATAAGCGACATGCAATGGCTAATGGTTGGGCATCAGGTAGTGGGCCATCCGCTTCAAGTAACAACCAATAAGAAGTCCAAGGTGCTTGTAATATGTTCCCCCTCTCCCTCATATCTAACTGAGTACAAGCCTCCATCAAGTCATGTCTCACACCAGCAGGAGCACGCAGAACTTTGTGAGTACTCTCCCATCTACGCATGTGTGGGAAAAAGGTCTCAGCAGCATGACTGGCGTTGGGCTGTATGCGTGGATGCATGTTGGTCGTATACTCGTAGTACCAGCACGGCAACATGTACCAAAAACCAAACATCTGGCGAACCTCTCCAAAAGCATAGGAGTCAAGAGTGGCGTATAGATAACCCAATATGGCAGAGCCCCAATCAATCATATGCAGCCGCTCTAACTCGACTAGTGTTCTAGGTAGCCCAGCCTAATCATACTCCGTTGGTTCGAAAAGAATGTCGAATCAAGGAGGTATAAAATGGTATTCCTATATACTATGTCGTGGAAATATACCACACCAAAATGCGTTGTAATATACCGAAGTAAATATGTGACGGAATCGGCACCATTAGATATATGAGCCGCTGAAAAATCTAGCAAATACTGTAGGTAGGAATCGGGTGACTCAAAAGAGGCATCAAATGGACAAGTGACTCTATCTAGAAAGCCTATCTCAATCCCCGTAAGCATGTAAAAATCAGCTGGGGTGATACCTAGCTCAAAATTCGGAAAGTGAAAAGTGTGTGTCGTAGGCCACCATCTTTCTTCTAAGGCGTCTACCAAAGGTTGATCGAAGGAGTGGGGAGGTATAATACGTAAAAAGAGTTCGAACAGACTAGCAAGTATCCTCCCTGAATATGCAATGGTAATATGTCAAGGGCATGTGAAACAAACTTCGCCCAACTCCCATGAAGGTAGACGTACTCAATTTATTAAAATTATACCGGTTAAATGACTATAAAACCAACAGTTCATACTATTAAAATGTACAACGTACATGCACTAAACTATAACATAAAACCAACAGAGCATACTTTTTAACAGTTCGGTAACTACAAATATTAAAAAAATTAAAATTATTACCTGAACGGTGGCCAGTGCGGTAAAAGATCGATGAGTGAATCCCTATGGCAGCTCGTGGAGGATACGTAAGTCCTCAATCGTCATCCCCACTAGTGGAGGAAGGTGAGCTGGACCAGATACGTCATCTGACATAACTGAAATTGTTCATCTCCCTATCTTTGTTACGCATGGCGGCATCTCGGCGCTGTAACGAATAAGAAAAAATTAAAAAAGAGGAAATAGGGAAAGTATACCAAACCCCCCTCCCCCCTCCCCGCGCCATATATAGGCGCGGGAGCCGCGAGCCGATAAAATCGGCTCGCAAGCTGCGAGCCGATAAAATCTGCTCGCGCCTGTTGGGAGATATCCAAGATATCTTCCAACATGTTATGGGTCGTAATGTTACGACTCGTAACCTTGTTGGAGATGGTCTTAGGAATTACAAGAGAACTTCTCACTGGACCTAAGAGCATTCTTAGCAACTCATCTTATTTTAAGCGCGGATTCCTTATTTGGAGCGTGCATTCGCCCCACCGTTCCAGCAGTGGATGGGGCGATGCTCCATTGTTTTTTTTATTTTTTTTATTTTTAACCTAAACCGTTTCCTGAAAACTGTTTAGGGGTTAAACGACTTTCAGAAAACCGTTTAACGCAAAGGAGTTTTCAGAAAACCATTTAGGTTCCCCTTTATTCCCCCTATTTTATTTATAAAATGTCAATGACGTTATTCAACTTATAAAAAATAAATTAAAATTAAATTATCTTCAAGACGTTTTAATGAAAATTAAATTAAAATTAATTTATTTTCAGCGTTAACAGATATAAAAATAAGTTATAACTATATGATCGTTATCGGATACAAAATTATACATTATATATATAGAGTCATTTTGGAATATTAAAATATAATATACATATATATAAAGTTGTTTCCGAATATTAAAATATAGTTCAAACTAATAATCGTTGCCGAATAGTAAATTACTGTTCAAATTTATAGCCGTTGTAGAATATTAAAATTTTGTTTGAATTTATAGTCGTTGACGAATATATTTGTATACAATATTCTTATAGCCATTGCAACTGTGAATTGAAGAAGCTATAAACCACTTCTGGTGTGCACATTTAGATTCACAACACAAAAATGTCTCATAATGTCTACAACGAAGATGCTGTTTACGAATCAGATATCCAAACCGAAGATTCAAATTACTATAGCCAAAATGGTCCGGATGATACTAACTCCGATTCTGACGAAGGCGATGATTTGTTGGGGCATACAAAATTTCTTCAGTTTTCTTCGGATAGCACGACCGATAGTGATGAGTTAGAGATTATGATGCAAGCTGTTGTCGTTCAACAATTAAAGATTAACTAATATTTCCTAACGGAAGGATCATCTAGTGGTACTCGAGGAGGTAGTGTGCACGGTCGTGCAGACATACGGAAGATGCAGGACCATAAAGGAGGTACTGCAAGATTACTTAAAGATTATTTCAATACCCATTGTACGTATGGTCCTGACGACTTTCGACGTCGTTTTCATATGAGCAAGAATATCTTTATGCGCATTTTCAATGGAGTTGTTGAACACGATAATTATTTTGTTCAAAAACGTAATAGTGCTAGTATCTTAGGATGCTCACCGCACCAAAAAAAATTTTGGCGCAGTACGTGCAATAGCTTATGGAATAGCTTTAGATGCGTTTGATGAGGTTTTCTGAATGGGTGAGAGAGCTATTACCTTAAATCTTGAAAGGTTTTGTGTAGTCATAATTAAATTGTATGGTGAGGAGTATCTATGTGCTCCAACGTAAAGCGATGTCAACAAATTGAAAAGGTTAGGAGCCAAAAGAGGATTCCCCGGCATGTTAGGCAGCCTAGACTATATGCATTAGGAATGGAAAAACTGTCCTACAGCATGGCATGGTCAATTTATTGGACATTACACTAAAGCAACAATGATACTTGAAGTTTTTGCTTCACATATTCTATGGTTTTGGCATGCATTTTTCAGATGTCCTAGTTCAATCAACGATATTAATGTACTTCACCAATCACATTTGTTTAAGAGCCTTACACATGGAAAAGCACCTGCATGTGATTTCAATATTGCAGGAAATACGTACGACATGGGGTATTATTTAGCAGATGGCATCTATCCTTCTTGGGGTATGCTTGTCAAAACTATTTCAGCCCTTGAAACATAAAAAGAAAAATATTATGCTAAATGGAAAGAGGCAGCGAGAAAAGACGTAAAACGTGCATTCGGGGTTCTCCAAGCAAGGTTTTCCATTGTTAAAAACCATGTTAAATTGTTTAAGCCACAGGTTTTCAGCAACATTATGTGTGTTTGTATTATAATGCATAACATGATCACTGAAGAAGAAAGAGGAACATTTCCATCTTATTTGGGATATGATCCAGATAACACCGCAACTGTTGTTGCTGACATAAATCTAGCGACTCTTGAGGTATCTCTTAGCAGTTTGCGTAAAATTAGATCTAGGGAGGTACATAGTAAACTGCAAGACGACCTGGTTGAACATTTATGGCATCTGAAAGGGAATGCTTAACTATAGTCTATGCATTTGTTGAACTATTGTAACATTGTAGCACTCGATTATTGTATTATTTTATGTACTTTAAATATATTGCATTTCTATTTTTTACTACAGCTAATATTCTGAACACATTAGAGGACGACCCAAACTGTATAACTCCTTACTTGAACTATTGTAACGTTGTAGTACTCCATGATTGTATTATGTTATGTCATTTAAATATATTCCATTTCTATTTTATGTTGTCGCCAATATTCACAATTCAGAAGAGGACAACCTGAAATCTTTAATTCCTTAACTCTTTCTTTCCCGCAAGATGCAGACACTAGAGCATGGCTTTTAGTTTGAGTGGAGCATAACTTTTAATGTCCCTAGAGAACGACTTTCAATGTTCATAGACTGGTCATTTCAGTTGAATAACACACATAATATAGCCATGAATTGAAATTAAACTCAACGGATACATCCAAACTTTCCAAATACATAAACTAAATGATACATAGTGAATGCAACACATAATATAACAATATACTACTCAAACTGTATAATATGATTGTTCCATAACCCATACGCTTCGTGTCCGACGAAGTTTGAATGGCACTTGAAAAGATAGAGTGAGTCGTATGTCGACCGTTTTTCTTGAAAAACATCATCCTTTTTTAGCTCATCAATTACTTTGCGGTAATTCATACAATCAGTAGTAAATAAGCAGAATGTACTTCTAGTTGCTAAGTTCGGCCTCTGTATTCTACAACCAATATGATTATTGTATTTTTAATTGAGGGTTGCCCAAAAATCTTGATCTAACTCTTCTTCCATATACAGTACATCTGCTTCAATATACGCCTTTATCTAAACAACTAATCTAAAGCAGTCCAGTTTTCGTTTGCCATTTTGAAGTGTGTAGTCAAACTAAAATTCCAATGTTTAATATAGGCACAAAAGTTACATCATAGGCACAAGAGTAAAGTAAAGTAAAGTAAAGCTTTCAATGGAACCATTAAAGTAAAGCATCTTACACCCTTCTAGGAACCAGTAAAGTAAAATTAAACAGCTTTGTTACTTAGTAGGAGCACTCCCATTTCAGACGCAACAACCAAGAGGTATAAACAACAAGCGCACTTATATTAATAAAGCATGCCACGCCATTCAAGGGAATCATTAAAGTTGATTTGATTAAACAACTTTACAAGGTCAGGGCAATTAAACTTACCCTATTTTCTACAGTTTATTGGAAAACACATTGCAGAACATTGAATGGCTTATTTTAATTATCAAGTCTACTTGCATCCTTTGTCTTCATAAATACGGGGGTGTGGTAGTTTTCTTCATACTCACAAACAATTCCAATTCTAATCAAACAACAATGGCTGATTCCAACAACCACAATTTCTCTGGCTATACTGATGATAACATTGGTAATTTTACTAGTTTATTATCTCAAGCTGAAGGCCCATCAATGATTCCACCCCCTTTCCTAACTCCCCAACAAAGTCATTATCTCCACCAATTAAACCTCGCTCAGTAGTACGGTAACATGTATGGCCAACTTCTCAAACCAATGACTACTTTGGGTCACAATCCAGTGATCCTAATCAAAACGTACACCAAGAGGTGGCTTCTCCGACACCAGTACCTGACAAAGGACAAACCAAGGCCAAACGGTCTTACACCAAGCGAAAAACAGAAGAAACTCACGTTCAAAGTGGCATGGAAAAAATGTAGCTACTGGTTAAATATGGAAAGCAGCTGACTATAAAGTGCTAGCTAATGCATGGGTAAACGCGTATGTCGTTCCAGAAGGTCGTTTTGGTGGTAAGTTTTTCTTCTTCCGGGTTAATGGTTTGTACAATGGAGATCCTGAATACGTAACACGATGATCAATTGAGATCACAAAGACTGCATGGTATAATTTGAATACTATGTGTACCAAGTACAAAGGGATAAAACAATAAGGGGGGATTCGCTTAGAAACGGTCAAACATTCAGAGATTTAAAGGAGGATTACGATACCATCTCTCGTGACACTTGTAAAACTGAATTCATTGCTCATGAAGCATTGGAAATTCTTTCTTTGTGTCCATGTTGGGCCAGTCTATGCGAAACAGATGTCATAGATCTTGGAGACACCGAAGGTTTTAGCTTAAGAAATGTAGCTTCTAGACTTTCGCTGGATTCATCCCTGGGAAATATAGTTGAATGTCATATGGCTACAGACGAAAATGGGAATAACATTAGTCCTGTGACTCCCGATTCGGGAATGATATATGGTGGGGTTGAAACAAGGCCAGAAGGAATAAAATCAAGCAAGAGAGCACTATTGAGAAATAAGAAAACAAAAGATTTGGCAGTGTCTAGTGATAAACTAACTTCGTTGTTAAGTGATATATCACTTGCATCTGTCTCCAACAAAGAAGACCGTGAAAAGCGTAAAGATAAGAAGCTGCAGATCATGGAGATGCAACTACAGCAAGATGCCGCTGGAACTATAGCTTTCAACAAAAAACTGAGTATAAAGAAAAACGTGTAAGATATTTGAAGGAAGAAAAAACGGAGGAGTATCTAGCAAGAGATATATCTCATTTAACTGGACAGGCCCTTGAGTATGCTATAGTAAAAAAAGCATAGTATTTTGAGGGCTCAACAAAAACAATATCAGGAGAAGAAGGAAGTTCTCAATTCTAGTCAAATTATATGTTGTTATTTCTAGCTTGTTGTATCCTAGTTTTAGATTTCTATGTTGGCTAATGTTGCTATTTCTATATTGCTATTTCTGGCTTGTTGTACTCTTGTTTTAGTTTTCTATGCTAACTGTACTGTTTTGTGGGTTATTAAAAAAAAAACTAGTTTTAAGTAATTAACATATCTTTTTCTAATGCATATATGAGATTTAAACTTCTTTTACATTGCTATCAAATATGCATACATACTTAAAACAATATTTAAAAGGTAAATAAAACTTTGCGGTAAGTGTTTGATACACAAACATAATCCAAACATTAAAAACCCAATTTGAAAACTTGAAAGCAGATACATTTTCATTCTTTAAATAGTGTTTTTGCTTTTCTTTACAAATTAATTTAAATATATTAAATTAACACATCGAAAATTAGATTTTTTTTAAAATCCATGTTTTATACGGTTCTCATAAAATCGTATAAAACAAAAGGGTTTTATGAAAGACGAATATAGGTTAAACGGCTTTCATAAAACCGTTTATATGTTAAACGATTTTATGAGAACCGTTTAATCTATGTTCGGTTTTCATAAAACCGTTTATCTCTCGCCGCTCCAAATTGGAAATGATGAGCGTCGCCATTTCAATTCTCCCCCCACACCGCTCGTGCTACTACTGGAGAGCGTGAATACGCTTTTCACCCCCATTTGAGCTCCTCTCCCCATTGCTGGGAGTGTTCTAATATTTGAGAAGGATACTCTGACATCACCACCAGTTAAGAACAAAACAATGAATAATCACCGCTATGCTTTATGTATCCTTGGGTGAATGATATGCAGCTTTTGGAAATGATGCACCTGCAAATGTTCTTGCTAGATTTCATAAAACATTTTGATTTGTTGATATAGCCAATGTTGTTGTCCTTATTTATGTTATTTATGCTTTCAGGTAAGTGTTGTTTTAATTAAGTATTTTCTATACAGAATTATGCATTATATCTCTTTGATACACTAGGCCTTACACAGTGTTAACCCTCAAATTCGACTAACACACAAATTCAATATAAAAGCACCAATATAGAAGATAGAAAACATAGAAAAAATATAAAAAAATACGATAATTTTATAGTCTGGCTTACTCCAATCTAAGTGCACTTCAGCCAATTTTATTATGACTATGCTATTTAGATCTCTTCTAACCTCAATTAGTCAGTCCCAGATGTAAGTTATAAAGTATTTAAAAGTGTATGCAGGAAATAAGAATTGATGAAATGAAGGCGTTCTAATAGAATAACGGGCCTCCGGCATGATCTTAGAAGTAATTTTCTAGTTGTAGAAGTTGAAGTATTTATAGAAAAAACCAGCATGTGTTTGGGCCAAAAGTCAAGGTGTAGTCAAATCCAAAAGAAAGCTTATACATGTATCAATATAAATTTCAAACAGTGTCGACTAACGATGATGAAACCGTGTCGAGTCATGATAATGACCCAATACCAAGTTATACACTTAGTGTATCTTGGCATCGTTTTTCTTAAGTCGTCTTTTGGTTGAGTGGCTTGGTCTAATATTAAGTCATTCTGATTGATTCGTGCATCCATCTTCTTAACACTTCTAATTTAGTCAAGTCAGAAAGCAAATCATCAAAATATCATTCAGTTTTCGTGAAACTTCAAAAATATGATGAAGCTAAGTAATGGAGCAAGTTGCCATCCAAGGTGCCTAGATTAGTCAGACCCAAGCGAAAGATGACTTAGTACCGAGTCTAAGACTTAGTGCAAAATGGATTCGAACTTTCTCAAATTATTTTGAATGTCTTCTAAGTATATGTTTTAAGTTTCAAGTCTATCCGATCTATTTGAAAATCCAACTAAAGATGATTTGGTCCTAAAGCATGTAAATATTTTCCCTTTAGAATGCGTATTCCAAACGTAAGGTGTGCTTTGAAAAAGGACAAGTCTTAATAATATTTGTATGGTGGTGGAGCACTCCGATTTACATAAAATATGAGTATTTATGTGATTTAATATGCATTCAATTGTCTAGTTGCTCAAGTTTGGAGTTAACTCTCTAATAGCTCCAAATCAATACTAGGTCCTTTCGACGTTTCAACAACGACAAAGTTCTATGGCTGATTCAGTCAACATGAAGTTATTTAGCAACAATAATAGAATTTAGCTCTATAGATGAACTGATCAGTACCAAGCCCTCCAAATCCAAGTCAATTATATGAAATCCTAACTCCGTTGATTTTCCAGTGTTTTTGCCTAGGAACAATTTTCCTTATCCAGTTTTAGAGCATCTAAATCTTTCCAAGCACACAACATATACTCCAGGGAATGGACTCGTCGAATCATTCTCTATCGAATTAGAGTTGTAGTCTCTTTGGACCATTCTTGTGTTAAGTTAATGCATGTATCTTCCTATATTGCTTGATATTCAAGTTTTAGTTGGACGATCTCTATATATCATTTAATGTGTGAGTTAAGGGATGATCTCTAAGGATCGTTTATAAGTATCATAGTCTCTCCAAACTGATAAACTAGTTTATGCTCTCTTCGAACATACTCATGGTCTATATGGACTGATCAGGGTCTCTTCGAACCCTTGTTAGGTCCAATCTACTCACTTTTTGGTGAAGGAACTTAATGACAAGTATGCCGATCATGTCACTATTTACCGAAGCGACAGTTTGTTGTGCTTCGACCATACTCTTCAGTGGAATATACAATAATGCTTGCTACCCTCTCCTGTAGGGGCGAGCATTATTTGGTTAAATCAAATAAACCAACCTAACCAATTTATTTTGGTCGGTTTGATTTGGTTTTGAACTTAGATTAGTTTTAATCGGTTCGGAAAAATATTTAGTTTGGTTATTGGTTTAACCAAACTAACTGAACTTCTATTACATTTTCAAAATTATCAATATTAGAATAAATATTTTAGATTAGATTAGTTAACCAAGTAAATTTTAATCACCACATATGTGGCAAATTACTTTTAGAAAGCATAAGAATCATAATAATACGCTAATCATATATTTATGATTTATTTCAAATTATATTTAATATTAAAAACATAAGGTCTAAAATATTTTTAGCTCGGTTAAATCGGATAATGAACCAACCAACCAAATTTAATTTGGTTGGTTTGGTTTGTTTTTCATTTTTATCGGTTTTAGTTTGGCAATTGTCATTATTGGATAAACCAAACCAACTAAATGCTCGCCTCCTACTCTCCAGTGAAGAAACCAACAATAGTAAGCCAATTGTGTACCCCTTTGGTAAAGAGACCACTTCTTACTCTCCTACTCCATCTTTCCAGAAAGAACATAATATGATAAACATCAAACAAATCATTCCATTTACTTTCGGTGAAGAGCACCATATTCTATACTCCGACCAAGGCTCTCTGGTTGGGAGCTTAATCATATTACATAAGTCCTACAACCTGTTCTCTGGAGATGAGATTTTTTTTCATCGTGACCCCATAATTCCAGCTGGGGTTCCAGGACGGTCTTATCGGTCATCACTTTTCGGTGGAATTGGTTATCACTCTATAATGAATGTTTTTTTGTAAAACACCATAAAATCCACCTTAAATAGACATAGAAAAAATAAGAACTAAATATTAACAATAGGTCAAAACACAAATTTAATATTTTTAGAATTAGGCCATAAAATTTATTGTGATAACCCGAAATTTCAGCCTTCAAAAATCGGCATTTGACACAACTCAAGGATCAAACGTCGGAGATTCAAATGTTGGATTGCGTATCGCCTTTAGGGCTAACAACACATAAGAATTGAACAAAAGAACTTTTTCATTATCATTACAATAACTTTTACCTCAGAGTACAAGATATACCAGAGTACAATAGTAAATACATGCATAAGGAAAATACACAATAGAAACTGCTAAGCTCAGCGAAAGAAATAAAATGCTCTGGACACAGCTCTAGCTTCAATCCAGAAACCTGCTCCAATATGACTCCAAGACTAAGTATGCAAACCAAAAACTACTAGGTTGCCAGTGTGGAAAAATATGGGCACCCGGTGTTTGGGTGGAAGAACACTAAACTTTAGGTCAGTCATGGGACTGGTGTGAGAACTAACATTGTTATTTACACCTATTTTAAATTCAGGTAAATCATAAGACCATGCTGTATAACATGGAAAAGATTACCCCTTATGAAACCAGGCATAAAACTCGCAATGATTTTTGAAAATGAATCTACCATAAGACCCGCATCCCATCACACAATGCAAACACACACCATTAGGAACAAGTTTCACCTTTGATAACCAAACATGCTTGGTACGTGAAAATCATTTGATATTATCATTAATGTCTATCTTCGAAAACCTTTTCAAAGTAAATGTATAAATCTTAGAAGACATAGGTACCCATATAATACGTCTACATGCATAGATTACAATTAAACCATAAAGATTCGTATTGGAGGTTGGATTCCAACAATGACCAAGGAAAAGGATCTTCCTTAACCGATTCGGGCACACCTCTAGCGGGATGTCCCAAGGACCAATAGAAGATTCCCTTTCTCAGTTGCGGTAAAGTCGACCAACCTATACTAGGTGTAGTTCGGGTTTCTCCTGAACATAACGTCTCTCGACCGTAATCGACCATTATCCAAGGTGCCACGATCCATCATCACATAAGTAAATTGCCAGTGATCCATAACATCACTTTCTCAGTTATAAGGAAACACTTTTTCCATGACTTTATGGTACTTCATTCTGTTTCCGCCCATGACCGGGTTGTGAGGCCCTGAAGTCACGTTCCACAAAGCTCTGCTTTTCAAAGCTTTGATCTATCTGCCAGCAGCACTTAGCATGCCACACTGTCAATTTACAACATATAATCGATATCTATTAATATATAACCCTCTGAGTACATACGTCTCAAAGGGGATGTTGAGCTAAGAGGATAAATCATCTGCCACTAAGCTAATATATCCTTAATAGAAACCAATTTATTATGTCGTAAAATACAACGTCAGATGCACATCCATTTACAAGTTCATTCTGGGTTGTGAAAAAAACTAAATGTGTGACGGCCCGCCCCGCACCAACCGACATTTACTCCAAAAGTGCGTTGTACACATGTCCAGTTAGCACGGAACGGGTCGTCAGAAGGAAAGGGAAGAAGGAAATGAACTAATAAGGAACCTGTAGAATGTCTCACAGCGCATAGAACAAAATATAATAATAACATACTTGACAAAAAATAGGTGAGACAGTGCATAAGCTGAAACAACTAGCATAGCAGCGGAAAATCCAAGTACAGCTTATGATCCAAAGTTAACCATTATTACAACTTTTCAAACTGTCTCAAAAGCAAAAGCAAGATAAAGGAGGTACACTACTAATGCCCAAGTAGCGACCACCAACGACACAGGGAGAATATCTATATATCATACGTGGAAGCCTCCTGCTCGCCTCCGAATCAGCTACTCGCGCATCACCAGCTAACATGTCTCTAGTCTGCTCGTGTGAGCACCCAGAGTAATAAGAGGAGACATAAAACTCTGGGTCAGACATAAAGCCTGGTGTGAGCGATAAGCATCTAAACAGAACAATAACAGGTAGACTAAAACATACCTGAACCTGGACCTGCAACCAAAGAGTTAGCGCTACATACTGTACAACACTCTAAGGTGCCAATTCAAATGGTGTAAGGAAAACGGGGGTGGGGGTGTGCATGTCATAGTGATGGCAAACAATCAAGCATAGCAACCATCCTCACATCTCTCACTCAGTGCGTAAAGCATACGATATTCACCACTTCGATCACCCAACATTCCGTGCTACGATCACTTTGCCCCATGAAGTCATAAATGGCTTCACTGCACTGATAACGTAGCCACTAATCCTTCGCTATGTCCACTTGCCCCATGGAGTTATTCACCCCATCTACGCTGGCTCATAGCCTTACCAATCCTTTACTATGTCCACTTGCCCCATGGAGTTATTCACCCCATCTGCGTTGTCTCATAGTCTTACTACGCATCACTTTGCCCCTCGAGTCGTAATGACTCTACTGCACTGATAACGTAGTCTTGCTACCATCACCTTGCCCCTCGAGTCATAGTGACTCTACTGCACTGATAAGTAGCCCATCATTCATTTTCAATGGTGAATAGAAGTTATGAACGTCGACAACTCCTTAGCACACGTCCCGCAGCAAAATCCAACCATGAAGTGAACTCGTCGGTTCCCAATTGGATCCTGAGCTCTAACTTCCCATATTGGACTACCTTTGCATCTCGGGTTATTGGTCAATACTGGGTCGGGTCGGGTTCCCCTTCTAGCCATCGGTTCAGGTCGGGTCCTCTACTTTGAATCAGTTCAGTTTGTGGTCTTCCTCTGTAGTGGTTCAGTTCGGGTTCACAGCGTTGCATCAGTTCGGGTCGGGTGTCCCACTTCGGGTCGGGTCGGGTTGCCCTCTCCCATCCAGTTCGTGCTCCCGCTCCGATCAGCTCCCTCGTTCTTCATTTACTCCGATCCGATCCCTCTCCTTTAGCCGATCTGATCCCAGTTCAATTAGCAAGGCCTTCCTTTTTGCCAAGTTTCTCAAGTGTCAAGTTCCGATCCGATCGAATCCCTTGCCCAGTTCACTTATCCGATCCGAGCCCCATATCCGATCCGGTTCAGAACCTGCACTTTTCCTGAGACTTTTCCAGCGAGTATTTTACGCCATTCGACGACGTTTTCGACCATTCTGACTATTGAAATCAATCACAAAGCATACCATACAGTCATAGCAACATGCATAATCAACCATAAACATCAAAACATCAATATGATAGGTTAAAATGGATCAAACATACCCAAAACCCCATATTTTCCCTTAAGCATGTTTAGGTGAAATAATTATAGGATTAGCAAAACTTAACCAAATTAACCCAAATTCATATCAAAGGTCTAAAACATCATTCCGAATTTTATAAATATTTTTCCAGAATTTTATCATGTTCAAATTCGCTAATTAACACTAATTACCCTTAATTAGCCATAATTAGTGAGGAACTATGCAGATCACTCACCTTAGCCACAAATAAACTAAGATCTGAAATAAATCTCTGATTTGATGCGAATCCTAATGCTATACAGCAGCTCCAATGTTGATTTGGTGTAGATCTCCCTTGATTTGACGTTGCTAAGCTTAATCCTTGATTAAAAGATGATTTGGAGGTGATTTAGAGGTTGGAGGCCATTTTTAGGGTTTCTTGGAGATAAGTGGAGGCTAGAAAACTGAAATGGAATGATTCTCTAACTCCTTTCATCCTCCCCATAACCCCAATCCCGAAATGGGTTATGGGCCCATTCACTAATCACCCTATTAGGCCCGGTTAAGCAGTTTTTCACCCTCCAAACCTTAATTCAGCCGTATCTCCCAAACGGTAAGTCTGTTTGGCTATTATGACCACTCTACGGAAAGGTAAACTATCAAACGAATCTAATGGAAGTGGTTTTAGGTCAAAATTCCTTTTCAATAAAAAGTTATGGCCGAAACAAGATCAGCTAGGGGCAAAACGGTCATTTAAAAATCAGCAAAAATCATGAACATGGGAAATGACTCTAATGGTTGTTTCCCAAAGTTACATGACCATACGACTTCATACGGGAAAGAAATAAATATTCTACGATCCTCCGATGCGTAGAATGCTGGTTGTTACACTCTCCTCCCCTTAAGAAATTTCGCCCTCGAAAATTCCCTAACCAAAACACACAAAGGGTCCCGCATGCCTATCAACCATAAAACAACAATCAAACATGCAAAACAAGTCTATCCTAGCATGCGGAATAACTAAATTACGAAGTAAATCTTACCAGGCAAAGAGCTCTGGATACGTTTTCCTAATGCTCTCCTCTGTCTCCCAAGTGCAATCATCCTCGTTCTCGCCCCACTGAACCTTGACTAGCTTCACCGCCTTCCTTCGAAGTTGCTTCATATCGTGCTCGACAATACGAATCGGCTTGCGGTTCCCAACCGCCTCGGGTTCTACTTCGAAGTCCTCTAACTGATCAGGTGAAATAGTCATATCTGAGTCGTGAACGTACTTCTTTAGTTGGGAAACATGAAATACGTCGTGAACTCCCGCCATCTTCTTTGGTAAGCCAACTTTATATGCCAAATTCCTGACTAGTTCAAGAACATGGAATGGGCCAACAAATCTTGGTGCCAATTTGCCTCTCCTGCCAAATCGTATCACGCTCTTCAACGGAGAAATCTTGACAAACACCAAGTCACCAACGGAGAATTTTAAGTCTCTTCTCCTCTTATCAGCATAACTCTTCTGCCTATCTTGGGCAGCCTTCATTCGTTGTTGAATGGTTTTAATCTTATCTGAAGTTTCCCTCACCACATCTGGTCCAAGCATAAACTTCTCGTCAGTCTCTATCCAACATGATGGTGAGTTGCACGGTCTTCCGTACAAAGCTTCATATGGAGCCATACCGATACTGGATTGGTAGCTATTATTATATGCAAACTCTACTAGATGCAAATGGTCATCCCATGATCCACCAAAATCCAATATAGAAGCTCTCAAGAGATCTTCCAATATTCGATTCACCCTCTCCGTCTGACCGTCGGTCTGAGGATGATATGCGGTACTGAGATGTAATTCTGACGCAAGAGCCTCTTGTAAGCTCTTCCAAAACCCACTAGTAAACAACGGGTCTCGGTCACTTACAATGCTTTTGGGTACTCCATGGAATCTCACTACCCACTTCATATACAATTCTGCCAACTTGACTGCTGTTCTGGTCGATTTGACTGGTATAAACCTTGCACTCTTAGTAAATCGATCCACAATTACCCAAATGCTATCATATCCCGATCTAGTCCTTGGTAAACCATCGATGAAATCCATCGAGACTTGCTCCCATTTCCATTCGGGAATTTCTAATGGTTGCAACAAAACACAAGGCTTCTTTTGCTCAGCTTTGACTAGCTGGCAATTCATGCATTTGGATATAAACTTCCCAACGTCTCTTTTCATCCCTTCCCAGTAGTAAGTCTGCTTCATGTCTCGATACATCTTATTACCACCGGGATGTATAGTCAGTTTTGAGTGATGACATTCTCTAAGCACTTCATCTATCAAACCATTCACGTTGGGTACAACTAGTCTTCCATTCTTTCTAAGCCATCTATCTCGATCAAGCCCATACACATTCATCTCCTCACCGTCGATGTTCATCTCTAACTTGGAGATGATTTCCAATAGATTAGGATCGTCCCTCTGGCTGGAACCAATCCGCTCTATCAAAGCGGGTATGATCGCCAAACTAGCTAGCACTTCTGGATCCAATTCGCACTTGGGTCTGAAATCAAACCCCGCGATATACTCCAGTTGCTTCCATTCAAGAAACATAGCCCCTAAACTGGCATGTCTCCTACTCAAGGCATCGACTACCGCAATACCTTTCCCAGGTGTATATGCGATATCAAAATCATACGAAGCCAAGAACTCTAACCATCTCTGCTGACGGAGATTTAGATCTTTCTGAGAGAAGAGATACTTTAACGATTTATGATCGGTAAACAGCTCAAATCTTTCTCCCAAGAGATAGTGTCTCCACATCTTTAATGCGAACACAATCGCTGCCAGTTCCAAATCATGGGTAGGATACTACTTTTCATGCGGCTTTAGCTGTTGACTAGCATAAGCTACAACCCTACCTCCTTGCATCAATACAGCACCTAGTCCGGTACCACAAGCATCCGTGTATACCGTCATTTCTTCATTCCCTTTAGGAATGACTAACACTGGCGCACGCGTCAACTTTTCCTTTAGACTCTGTAATGCATCCTCACACACTCCATCCCAGACGAAGGACTGATTCTTCTTAGTCAACAGAGTCAACGGTGCTGCTATCTTGGAGAAGTCCTGGATAAACTTACGATAATATCCAGCTAACCCCAAGAAACTTCTTACACCTGTTGCATTCTTGGGCGTAGGCCAATCCTGTACCGTAGCCACCTTCGCAGGGTCCACGGCAATACCATTCTCTGAAACAACATGGCCCAAGAATCTCACTTCCCTTCTCCAAAAATGACACTTAGAGAATTTCGCTTTCAATTGGTGTTTTCTCAACACCTCCATCACTATCCTCAAGTGTCCCTTGTGTTCCTCCTCTGTCCTTGAGTAAACAAGGATATCGTCTATGAACGCAAGAACAAACTTATTCAACTGATCTCTGAATACTCGATTCATAAGATCCACAAAGTATGCTGGTGCATTGGTCAACCCAAATGGCATGACCAACCACTCATAGAATCCAGACGGCGTCCTAAATGCCGTTTTCGGAACACTCTCATCCGCTACTCGGAGCTGATGAAATCCTGTCGCGAGGTCCAACTGGGAGAACACTCTTGCTCCTTCCAGTTGATCAAACAAATCATCTATCCGCGGTAGAGGATACTTATTCTTCCTCGTTACCTTAATCAACTCGCGATAGTCCACACACAAACGAAGGGAACCATCTGCCTAAGTGGCAAACACAACTGGTGCTCCCCACTCGGAGACACTTCTTCTAATAAATCCCTTCTTCAAAAGATTGTTGACTTGCACCCCGAGCTCTCGCTGCTCCCTTGGTGCCATACGACGAAATGGCATCACTATAGGTCTGGCATCTTTCACTAAATCAATACGGAACTCAATCTCTCGGTGTGGTGGAAGCCCGGTCACCTCCTCGAAGACGTCCGGATACTGGCCAACCACGGGCACATCTGACAGTTCATCCTGCGGGATGTCGAAGGAATTTACAAAACTAGCCATTACCCCATCACTAGGTACACTACCAAACACTACCCTCCGCCCATCATCCGCCCTAACTGTCACCAAAAAGCCCTCACAGTCTACCACCACCCCGTATCTTTGGAGCCAATCGACTCCCAATATAATGCCATACCCAGTAAAGCCCAAAACAAAGCAATCACAAACAAACATACATCCATGACTCGATAAGAACAAATTTCTGCAAATCATACTAAGGCTAGTCGAACCACCAATCGGGTTCGTCACAACCAACGGTCTATCGACTATCTCGGGTTCCAGTCCCAACCTATCTACCAGGTCACTAGATATGAAGGAACGGGAAGCCCCAGTATCAAACAAAACTCGAACTAGTATATCATAAATAGAAAGCATACCTTGAATAACAACATTCTTTCCTTTCTCCGCCGCAGTTGGGGCATTCGACGAAGAGGGAACAACATCAATAGCATATGCTTTCACAATCTGCTTCTCCTTAAGAGGTTGCGGACACTTATCCTTGAAATGTCCCACTTGACCACAGTTGAAGAACTTCTTATCCGCTGGTTTGGCCTAACAATCTTTGGCATAATGGCCCTTCTTACCACAGCTGAAGCACTCAACATCTTTCTTGCTCTTTTTCTGGCCATCCTTAGCTTGGCTCTGCTTCCTCTTACTCTGAGAGTTATCCTTGCCTCCACCGCTTGCTTGCGGCTTTGGCCCTTCTGCAGATGCAGCCTCAGTCTTTGACTTAGGGTAAAGACTCTCTGATCTCAAAGCTTTCCCCACAATCGATTCAAAAGTCTCATCGATGTGGTTGATAAGCCTTTCCCCCAAGTATCCATCCAACCCAGTAATGAACTTCTCATTCTTCTTCTCAGGAGTATCGATAAGAGATAGCCCATACTTTGACAGAGTGTCGAACTCAGCAATATAATCAGAGACTGCCCTACCATTTTGCTTGAGTTCCAAGAACCTCTTAAACAACACTGACTTCTGGGCAGCTGGAATGAACTTCTCGCTAAAGCGAGCCTTGAACTGATCCCAAGTAACCTGATCCTCTGGAGTAGCTGTTCTAATGGCATTCCACCAATTCATCGCTCGCCCTTGCAGCTGATGAGACGCTAGCCTTCTCTTCATCGCATCCTCAAGACCCAAGTCGTAGAAGATACGATCATAGCTATCCATCCAATCTTGAAAATCTGTGGCCGACTCCGTCCCGTGGAATGGCTTCCCACCCAGGTTAGTGTAATCCTTGCACAACTTGGCGAAATCGACCCTAGGCGCCTGCACTACTGGGCCAACACCAACTCCGGGATTGGGAATTGCCCCTAGCACCTCCCTAAGCATATCTCTCATGAGGTCAGTAAACATCGCCCTCATGTCAGCAGCATTCCCATTATTGGCTCCCCTACCAGCACCTCTAGCATATCGGCTCATAGTCAATCTGTAAAAGGGAAACGATTATGACTTCACTCTTATACTACTAATAGTATATACATATAGCTTTTGAAAACCAAAGTAATCACAAATACGCGCTCTCATATACGTACTATCTCTCCCTAGTGTCTTTCCCTAGGTTAACTACGCAACCTAGAGCTCTGATACCAAGTGTGACGGCCCGCCCCACACCAACCAACATTTACTCCAAAAGTGCGCTGTGCACATGTCCAGTTAGCACGGAATGGGTCGTCAGAAGGAAAGGGAAGAAGGAAATGAACTAATAAGGAACCTGTAGAATGTCTCACAGTGCATAGAACAAAATATAATAATAACATACTAGACATAAAACAGGTGAGACAGTGCATAAGTTGAAACTACTAACATAGCAGCGGAAAATCCAAGTACAGCTTATGATCCAAAGTTAAACATTATTACAACTTTTCAAACTGTCTCAAAAGCAAAATCAAGATAAAGGAGGTACACTACTAATGCCCAAGTAGCGACCACCAACGACACAGGGAGAATATCTATATATCATACGTGGAAGCCTCCTGCTCGCCTCCGAATCAGCTACTCGTGCATCACCAGCTAACCTGTCTCTAGTCTGCTCGTGTGAGCACCCAGAGTAATAAGAGGAGACATAAAACTCTGGGTCAGACATAAAGCCTGGTGTGAGCGATAAACATCTAAACAGAACAATAACAGGTAGACTAAAACATACCTGAACCTGGACCTGCAACCAAAGAGTTAGCGCTACATACTGTACAACACTCTAAGGTGCCAATTCAAATGGTGTAAGGAAAACGGGGGTGGGGGTGTGCATGTCATAGTGATGGCAAACAATCAAGCATAGCAACCATCCTCACATCTCTCACTCAGTGCGTAAAGCATACGATATTCACCACTTCGATCACCCAACATTCCGTGCTACGATCACTTTGCCCCATGAAGTCATAAATGGCTTCACTGCACTGATAACGTAGCCACTAATCCTTCGCTATGTCCACTTGCCCCATGGAGTTATTCACCCCATCTGCGCTGGCTCATAGCCTTACCAATCCTTTACTATGTCCACTTGCCCCATGGAGTTATTCACCACATCTGCGCTGCCTCATAGTCTTACTACGCATCACTTTGCCCTTCGAGTCGTAATGACTCTACTGCACTGATAACGTAGTCTTGCTACCATCACCTTGCCCCTCGAGTCATAGTGATTCTACTGCACTGATAAGTAGCCCATCATTCATTTTCAATGGTGAATCGAAGTTATGAACGTCGACAACTCCTTAGCACACGTCCCGCAGCAAAATCCAACCATGAAGTGAACTCGTTGGTTCCCAATTGGATCCTGAGCTCTAACTTCCCATATTGGACTACCTTTGCATCTCGGGTTATTGGTCAATACTGGGTCGGTTCGGGTTCCCCTTCTAGCCATCGGTTCAGGTCGGGTCCTCTACTTTGAATCGGTTCAGTTTGTGGTCTTCCTCTGTAGTGGTTCAGTTCGGGTTCACAGCGTTGCATCAGTTCGGGTCGGGTGTCCCACTTCGGGTCGGGTCGGGTTGCCCTCTCCCATCCAGTTCGTGCTCCCGCTCCGATCAGCTCCCTCGTTCTTCATTTACTCTGATCCGATCCCCCTCCTTTAGCCGATCCGATCCCAGTTCAATTAGCAAGGCCTTCCTTTTTGCCAGGTTTCTCAAGTGTCAAGTTCCGATCCGATCGAATCCCTTGCCCAGTTCACTTATCCGATCCGAGCCCCATATCCGATCCGATCCGGTTCAGAACCTGCACTTTTCCTGAGACTTTTCCAGCGAGTATTTTACGCCATTCGACGACGTTTTCGACCATTCTGACTATTGAAATCAATCACAAAGCATACCATATAGTCATAGCAACATGCATAATCAACCATAAACATCAAAATATCAATATGATAGGTTAAAATGGATCAAACATACCCAAAACCCCATATTTCCCCTTAAGCATGTTTAGGTGAAACTAATGATAGGATTAGCAAAACTTAACTAAATTAACCCAAATTCATATCAAAGGTCTAAAACATCATTCCGAATTTTATAAATATTTTTCTAGAATTTTATCATGTTTAAATTCGCTAATTAACACTAATTACCCTTAATTAGCCATAATTAGTGAGGAACTATGCAAATCACTCACCTTAGCCACAAATAAACTAAGATCTGAAATAAATCTCTGATTTGATGTGAATCCCAATGCTAAACAGCAGCTCCAATGTTGATTTGGTGTAGATCTCCCTTGATTTGATGTTGCTAAGCTTAATCCTTGATTAAAAGATGATTTGGAGGTGATTTAGAGGTTGGATGCCATTTTTAGGGTTTCTTGGAGATAAGTGGAGGCTAGAAAACTGAAATGGCATGATTCTCTAACTCCTTTCAGCCTCCCCATAACCCCAATCCCGAAATGGGTTATGGGCCCATTCACTAATCACCCTATTTGGCCCGGTTAAGCAGTTTTTCACCTTCCAAACCTTAATTCAGCCATATCTCCCAAACGGTAAGTCCGTTTGGCTATTATGACCACTCTACGGAAAGATAAACCATCAAAAGAATCTAATGGAAGTGGTTTCAGGTCAAAATTCCTTTCCAGTCAAAAGTTATGGCCGAAACAAGATCAGCTAGGGGCAAAACGGTTATTTAAAAATCGACAAAAATCATGAACATGGGAAATGACTCTATTGGTTGTTTCCCAAAGTTATATGACCATACGACTTCATACGGGAAAGAAATAAATATTCTACGATCCTCCGATGCGTAGAATGCGGGTTGTTACAAAATGCACCTTATTTCTCATCTAATAAAGGAGAGAGGCCCTTGGAAGTCTGGACAATCACCAAGTACATCCAGGTCACTGCCACTTAAAACCTCGTATTGGGTGTACATCGCAATCGAGACATCATCAATCAATCTAAACGATGTGAAGATCCCCGGTCTTCAACCACCATCTTCAGTATCTTCAATTTCTCTATCTCGTCCTATAATTATTTAAAATGGGTTAAACCCGGCCTTTTCAAAATAATTAGCATCATTTAAAACCACACTAAAATATCGCAAGTCTCATTCCATTTTGGAATATTCTTTTACTCAAATCATTCTTTATATTAGGTATATTCATTTAAATCTTATCCAAGATTTACATACTATAAACTCTTGTTTATATCTTTCATTGGAAATCATTTCCAATGATTATAAAACCTCATGTCACAAATTTAACTCAAACCAAGTTTTCTACGCTTTATCGGGAATATTGAGCCTTGCGAAAAAGGTAATTTCTCACATCATTATCCCATTCCCATTATATTCATCCCAAGAAGCAAAACTGGCAGTACTCCATATCTAGTCGCCCTCGTATGTTAGTAAGTTTAATTACCTTTATTAATTCCCTTCTTTCATTTCAAATCTGATTAAAGATTTCAATTATCTTTACAGGAAAACATATTTACCCATCCCATTATTTGATCATTTATTAGGGTAAATTACTTTATTTTTTCTTAAACATATCTCTCACCCAAAATCGTAATTATGATTTCTTACTCTTATCATTACACAAAAAACACGCTTATCTTCTTATAAGCGATCCTTAAACTTTAATCCCATAATCGTTTCCTAGGGGAAACTCTTTCATTAAATCTTTATAGTCAAATAAAGTAAAGGTTTCATTTCAACTTAACTTGGGAAATCATCTTCTCCTTTAAATGAGTTGAAGAACAATGTTATTTAAGACATCATTCATGATAAACCTAAAATCATACTTTCATTCTAAATGAAATCTTCATGGAAATCATACCAGCTCACAATCGACATGAAATCTCGTATCGGACTAATACTATAAGCGAAATGACGACAATGACTTTTAAATTCTTAAATATTAAAGGTCTTTATCCATAGAGACTCATTTCGATTATCACCAAATCGATTCCCATTCAATTCCAATTAAATTCATTAGTTTGGGAAACTTAACTTTGTTACATACTTTTCAAATCCCAAAATATCTAAAATCCTCATTTACACTATCCTTTAATTTAAATATTTTAATCCCACTTAACTTCCAAACTTATAAATCTTAAAAAAAAGATTCAATTAATCTTAACGAAGATTACAACTTTCTAAAATTCCAAACATAACTTCACCTTTAACTGGGTTAAAGAACGATGTTGTTGAAGACACCGTTCACGGCAAAACCCAAAACCAATAGCTATTAAATATAAGATTCAAATAGAAATTATATCAACTTATATCCAATAGCAATCCTTATAATCAACGAATACTATAATTGAGATAACGATATAAATATCTTCCAAATTCCTCTAGTTAACATCTACACAAAGAAATCAATACAAAATATTCGAGGATCACTTCTATCCAAATACAATTTGTTCAAAATGGAAAAAATTTCTTAATCAAAAGAATTACCAAAATACAACTTTTGAAATGACATTTATATTTGATAAACCAAATAACCTAACTTATTGGGTTAAGGATGATGTTATTAAAAACATTTCCCATAACAACCCAAAGTTAGTTGATATAACATATTAGATTTAGAGAGAAATCATATCAGCTCATATTCAGTATCAACTTTGCATATTCAACCGTTACTATAAGTGGAATAGAGGTGTATCTGCCTTTTAAATTCCTCGAATAGTATGAGCCTTATCTACAGAATTAATACCAAATACTCGATGATTAATTTCAATCAAATCCAATAAACTAATATTTGAAAATCTTTAGTTCGTTTAACTTAAATTCTCAAAACGTCGTTTTATTGTATTTAGCAAGTTAGGCTGAAAACACAAAAATCAAAATATAGTTCAAAATATCAATTTTCTTATCCAAATCACTTTAAAATCATTAACTATGGTTTTTCATGATTTTTTTATATTTTTAATAATTTTATAAGGCCATTTCTATCGATTTCCAATTACGGTCATCGAACTGCATTTACAGTGACCTTTTCAAAAATAATTTTAAACAATACTTGAAATCTGTAAGTTGAAATTAAAATTTTCTTCTTTCATTTGAAAGTTACTATCGATAGAAAACAAACGTTTTTCATTTAGGAAAAATCCGATTTAAATTGCATTAGTTATTGTCGTTTGAAGTTTATAGTCGAAATTTGCGAACTGTCATTGCGCGTCAGATCCTATTCAAACCATATTATAATTTTATATAAAACTCACTCGATTTAGTCCAAATATATTTTATAAAAAATTTATAAACTCATTCAAAATCGATATTATCAAATTCCAACTTCAAATTCAATTATAAATCAAAGTTGAATATTCCATTATTATAATATTAATAAAATATTATTATTTTTGAAAATTAAATCTTTTATAATCCCAACTTTGCAAACACCAATTTAAGCGCTATATAAGTTTATTGGAACAATCAATTCAAGTTAAAAACATCGTTTATATATCTAATACGAATTGAATTTTGGATTTACTATTCAAAACAGATTTCCAATTAAAATAAGTCATGTCCAATTCAAAACTTTTTCAAATTCATTTCAATCTTTTCAAGAGTTGTTCATAAACACTTTACTTTCATTTCCAAATCATTTCGGATATAAAAATCCAATTTCCATTTTCATGCCTTATTTCACTTAAATGAATATAACATTCATTTAAAATTTCAAATGGAACGAGACTCAACCAATACCCAAATAATTCCAAATACGTGGTGTTAATTTTACTTGTGTCAATAAACATAAACACAACCACAATAATCCGCATCCATCAAACAACCGCTATAATATAAGCATTATAATCATTAATGCTTATACGTACATAAACAATAATAATAAACTTTAATAACATCCATCAACCACGAAGCAACCATAGCAATCACAAGCAATCAATATATAATCAAAAAATGATTATAATAACTTTTCAAACTAAATCAAAAAAGTTCCCACTGAGGTTTTTAATCATTGCAATAACAATGTATTTCGATAAATTAAACAAATGTTTAACTTAGATAAAATTCCAAACTGCTCCATTCATTCCAATTCAGATTCCAACCAATCCCATCACATTACTTTCGCTATCGTGGTTTCATCGCAATGTACGATGTTCAATTCCGTTAACGTACAAACAAATAATCATCATTACAATTTATTTGTTAATTTTAATTAACTTAAATTGACTAATAAACTTAATAAGTCAATAATCATTGTCATTAACTAAATTAATTAACTTTAGTTTAATGTTAATCATCTTCTTCTTCATTTAAACCAACACGAAAAGCTTCACCACCAACAAACTCCAACCGTGTCGCCTAGGTTTCACCGGACCCTGAACCCTGATGACAAGCACCTCCGCCGATCATAGCAACCTTCACGGCTAGAGCTTGTGCCCTATAGCCACCACCATCACTAGAAAATGCCACCTAACCCGAAATTGTAACGACCCGATGGGAATTCGACTCCTGAATTTTCAACAATAATATATAATTGCATATTACTTGCCAAAACTCAAGTATCGAAAACATCATATAGTTATTTGAAAGAATTTAGAGGGTAAGATAAGAAAGAAAGAAATATTAGAACAGAAGAAGAAGAAGAAGAAGCAACAAAACATTGAGTCTCACATCGCAGCGGAACAAAATATAATATAGAAATAAATCTTTATTGAGAGCTTAAAAAAATACTTATAATCATCAGAGTACATCAACACATCTGGACAGTTATAATAACCTGTCCCAATATACAACGCACAATGGAAAATATAATATAATATCATACGTTTGAACCCATCCAGCTCGTCTATTCATAGCATCTAATAACCTTAACCTGTAAAACTCGGTCTAACCCGAGCATTACAAAGGTCGGATCAGTATGGTGAACCAGAATGAGAAACAAACTAGGTTTATAAGACACATCCAACTTGATTTTAAAGTTAACAAATCTTTTCTGGAAGAAAAGGATAATCGTAAGACTGATCCACACATAAACACGGATGGTTTTTATCTTACGATAACCTAAAACATCTTGAAATAATATCTTATTTTGATATTATAATAGTGTCCAAATACAAATAAATAACAATCTAGTAGAATGCTTGCATCTCACGCTCCACATACACAGTATATAATCAAAACCGCGGGTGCTTATTGAAGAATGGATTCCAACAGGCAAGGTATGGGACCACCTTTCGACAGTGTATCTCTAGAGAGGAATGCACCGGGTTCAATAAGAACATCTTGTAACCCAGGCTAAACATGACCAACCCCTCACTTCCTCTGAGAGTGCCGAACGTATTGTCACCTTACAAATTTTTGTCGTGACCACCGTAGTTCCCGGGAGATACAGAAATGAAAAGAAGTAATATATACTAATATTCCAGTACAACAAATATACCATATTGCAAAATTAATTTTACAACGAGCAATGGCTGCCCGTTGTAATAGAATGTTATTACAACGGTCATTTTCCTGACCGTTGTAACAGATGCTTGTGCAACGCCCTTTCTACAATGGGCATAGACAGCCCGTTGTAATAGAATCCTGTTACAATGGCCGTCTCTTGACAGTTGTAATAGATATCATTTACAACGCTCTTTTTGCAATGTGTAATGACTGCCCGTTGTCATATAGTGTTATTACAACAGGCATGAATATAATGTTATTACAACAGTCATTTCATGCCTGTTGTAATAAATGTCAACGTTCACAAAATATCCATTGTAATAGTTTAATCGTTAATGATACTAGATTATTTATTAATATTTGATATGTAATCACATTAATAATATTATATTAATCATTTATAACTTATAATAATTAATGACTATTAATAAATAATCTCTAATTACTAATTATTATACATAATTAGTATTCCAACAAGTTTAATTTTACTTTCCAGTTATTAGTAAGTAATGTTGAGTAATTAATAATCAGTAATTAGTTAACAAATTAATAATCAATAATAAATAAATTAATACTAAATATCTAATTCATAATTAATAATTTATAAATAAATCGCTATTGAATACTGTAATAGTTATAAATTACAAAATTTTATTTATTACCGTCGTCTTCTGTCATCCCTTACTAAGCCGTTGCAAATTACGTCAAATTACCGACAGAAAATTTTTACCGCTATTTTCCGCTGCAAATCTAGATAGAATACCAACGAATATTTATTGAAGCTATTTTGCAGCAGAATTCCGATAGATTTTCAAGAGATGATAAGTGTTAAGTAATAATAAAAAATTAATTTGACTTAATTCTTTAATAATTTAACACTTAAATAATTTATTAATGGTAACATTATTTAATAACTAATAACAAATTATTAATAATTACATAGTCATTTATAAATATCATTTATAATTAATATTTATATATGACAATTTACTAATGGATTTATTTATATTTATAATTTATTAATGAAAAAAGTTAGAATTTGTAATTTTGAAATTAACAGTTACTAGATACATTTAATAGTTAATATTCCATTTTTTATTTCTATAATAAATTTTTATATATTCATAAAATTTTGAACAATAATTTGAAATTTTGATAAAATTTAGAAATGAAAAGTAAATATTTAAAAAATTTAACCTGGCACACTCGTTTCACTAGCCTAAGTCCACTTCTACTCTGAACCCGTATCCTCTGCTATTTGAAACCCGACCTGGTTCTTAACCCTAATCGTTGCTTCGACTGCTATTTCCCAATTTATTCTTTCTCACTCTCAAAACATAAAACCAATCAATTTTTAATTATGCTGTTCTCCCTTCTCTTCACTTCCCTAGTCCCAACTTTGCCTATCCCCGCTTCCTCCTATTGTGATTCTCGGATTCTAGGCTTTTGTCGTTAATGTCTCTATTCAGATCTGTTCTTGTCGGCCATTGATTCTCTCGAGATGGTTATTTGGAGAGTCTAACAGTCTAGATCTTAAGGAATTTATATCTGATCTGGTTTTGAGGGTGGTATGTGTTCTGGTTCTCAGTTCTATGCTCTTAATGTTCGGCACTAGATTCAGCGAATTTAGGGTTTCTTGTCCTGTTTTAATGTGATGTATGGATTCCTAACTATGTTTTGACTAAATCCCATTATCGGATTACTATGCTATTTTTTTCTCTTCTCCACCCTCGGGCCTTAGCTATTACTTGTGGATCGGGAGCCTTCAGGTATGTGTTTCTTCTTATGCCTCATTAGGTCCTCTAGAGATCTTATTCCGGACTCTGTGAAACTATTTCTGTTAGACAAAAAATTGGCTCTAACACCCAAATTAGCTATGAATTCAATGAAAGAGAATCAAAAAGCAATAAAGAACACGCAATTTATAGTGGTTCGACATTAACGAGCCTACGTCCACTTTGTTTTCTCTAAATTGATGATTTGAATACAAATACAACAATGGTTCTCACTCAAATTCACAATTACAATGCATAAACTCACTCAAATCTCTCAAAAACAGACTTTAAGAGATGATTTTGATCTGAATTTAGCTATGAAATTCGGCTATGGAGGAAGTTAGAACTGAGAATTTGCCAAAAGATCCTTTCAAATGCCTCTAGATGGTGTATTTGTAGGTGAAAAATCTCTTCGAAGTGGCTCCGGTTCGGAATTGCGTGGCACCCATCCCATACGAGTCGGGTTCGAAGGCTCCCAGATGATGACAGCGCATTGATTTAGTGGGAGATCGTGGGAGAAATAGTCATGCTTGGTCCGAGTCTTCAGGGAGCGTGTGTAGCAACGGTCACATTCCCAGAGAAAGCGATTCAGATTGGCTGCCTCCGATCCGATGAAGCCATCTGTTGTTTTCTGATGTTGCTGCCATACTCCTCTGATCCGACCCGCCTGGGCCATTTGTTGTTTTCTGATGTTGCTGACGCATATCTCCGATCCGAACCGATGAGTCCACTCGCTATCTAATGTTGCTGACATGCTCCTCCGTTCCGAACCGATGAGGCCACTTGCTATCCTTTGATATTGCTGACGTATTACCGATCCGATCCGATGTGATTTCTGCGTCTCTGATCTCTACTCACTTCCTGCGTTACTTTCCTCCGATCCGAACCGATTGGTAGCTTTTTCTCTGTTTGCCCTTTGTGTAGCCTAGTTCACAAAGTAGGCAAACATTTTGCCCCCTTGGAGTACACTCTTATCTGAGATAAAGTGTGCTTCAAAGCAGTTTATGAAACATCCTTTGAATTAGAACCATTGAATGATCACTTCTGTTTACTTGTAGTGTCACTTCATGAAGTCGTGGCTTTTGCTACTTATATATATCCATAATCCAGATGAATTACTTTCTTCATTTTTAAACAACTTTGAGAGCTTTTATTTAATGTCCAGTGATTCCTCCAGGTAAGCTTTTTTCTTTACTTTTCTTTGAGTTTAACTCGAATGCCAAGCTGTTGTGTTCAATCCCATTTAGTTCGGATCCGATCCGAATGGACTTTTCTCCTGCATTGCTTCACATTGGATTAATCATGCATTGCTTCACATCGGTTCGGACAGTTTTTCCTTTACTCATTGTTTACAAATGGACGGTCCCGGTCAATCAATGCGGGCTTTTATTCAGGTCTGAGCGGAATCAAAGGCCTGGAATACAAAGGGCCATCTTGAATCTATATAAATTCACTACTCCTCTTCTTTCATTTCTCTTCCTTTTACTGTTCTCGTTCTCTGGCTAGCACATCAAAAACCTAGTTCGTAAAAACTTCTAAATTCTCGTTTTAATCCCCGAATCGAACACATAGGTAGCTTTATAATCTTGAATCTCATCTTTATTATTGCTTTTAGCTTAGATTCACGGTTACCTTAGACAATTCCAGTGAGGTATTTAATAGATTTTGTCGCCATGTAACACCCCACACCCGCTACGGTCACTCATAAGGGAATGCCATAACATTGGTGGAGTATTTTAAGTGAATATAGAACAGAAAAATTACAACAAGACAGATATAAGTAATACTTGAAAATTTAAATCATCATTTCATTGCAGCGGAAAGTAAAACATGTTTGGTTACATCACAAAACCATACAAGAGTCAAGTACAAAATATCCATCTTGATAAAAATAAGTACATAATCCCACCAAGTAAACAATAGCCATAAAAGGAAAGATGAACTGAGCTTTACTTCAACGGTCCAAGCTCCAAAGGATGGATACAGCAATTCGATCAAGGCCCACTAGCACTAGGCCCACTCTGATAACCTGGGGTTGGGGGAAAAAGATAAAAACAACGGGGTCAGACATAAGTCTGAGTGAGTCCTATAACTTTAACAATACAATCATTAAAGTAACCAGAGAAGACATAAGTTGATATACGGTAACGCCTGGGGATGAATGGCTACACTAAGCAGCTTGGCAAACTTAGGAGAAACTAAGATAACCGTAAAGACGCATTTATCCACCCAAGGATAATTACTAGACTACACCGCCCCAGACTTATCCACCCAAGGGTAATTCTTACACTGCACCACACCAGTTCTACCCACCAAGAGTAATTCCTACTTAAAGGTTGATCCCACTAAGTGTACTTAGTAATTTAGTAGTTTCGTGTACCCCTATCCGACTACATAGGTGTACCCACTACTCCCAAGCGATCGGCTCCCTACTGTAGATACCCGTGCTGGTCCCACAATTGGGGTGTATCATTCCCCAACGTGGCCACCTGATAATATCAACGGTGCACGGCTTTATATCTACACGATGCAACAACGACTTACCAACCAGCCCGGGTCCACACACGCATATGAAACCCGTTGGTCCCGCGTTGCCACCGTTAACCCGGTTTGGCCTCTTATAGTCAAGCCCAATATGCATGTCCCGTCACTCGACTTGAGTCGAGCCCACAAAGATACGTTTGGGATATTGGTTGAAATGGGCCCCCACAAGCTACCACCTAAGCTTGCAAATTTATCTAGTGCATCCCACTTAACCCCTTTTTATAATCATGCCCACTTACATGTTAAGTTTTGGTTAAGTCATCTAATCATATTTCAATTGCCCCTTAAGGCACCCACTAGATTTCTACATGCCACCCATGGCACTTACTTAACCCTTTAATCATGTCTACTTACATGTCCTACTTTGGTTAAGTATTCTAATCGTATTTTCACATGCCACCCATGGCTCTTACTTAACCCTTTAATCATGTTTTATTACATGTTCCACTTTGGTTAAGTATTCTAATCGTATTTTTCTATTGCCACCCAAGGCAACCCCCTAGTTTCCTCATGCCACCCAAGGCACCCACTTAACCCTCATGTCCCACTACATGCTAATTTGGTTAAGTGTTTCTTAGTTAATTAAGACCGTGATCCTCATAAAGACCTCTCACATTAGACTATCTTTTATGACTGCTGGTTAAGCCGGTTGGGTCCGGGCAGCCTTATGTCATAACCGAGTCTAACCTCGTGTCTTTACATTAATCACGTATTTAGTTTGTGCCTAAGACCTCTCACATTGGGCTAACATTTGTAGCAACTGGTTAAGCCGGTTGGGTCCGGGCAGTTTTACACTACAAATGAGTCCAACCTCGTGTCTTAGTCGATTAATTACATCTAATTAATCACCCCCATATTAATTGTCCCTAATTAATTATCAAGTTTTTTCATAACATGGGTAGACCTAACTCAATAGGTAAATTCCCATGGGGTAGACCTAACTCAATAGGTAAATTCCCACTTATGTTAATTTATTTTTATGGTATGCTTAATCATACCCAATCATACTTTTATTAACATATTTATTAACCCCACCGTTCCCCACGTAAATCGTTCTCATTTCATGACATAATAAAGGGAAGATCCATCACAAATATCATGGGTTAAACCAAATATTAGCATATACTTTGTCATGGGTTAAGAGGATGTCAACTTGCATATATGAGCATATATTAACCCAACTACATTTAACCCCAAACTTGCATATTATCATACACATGACTTGCATAACATGTTGCATATGAACTTGCATATTATCATACACATATCTTGCATAACATGTTGAACTTGCATATAAGCATTCACATAACTTGCATAACATGTTAAACTTGCATTTAAGCATACACATAACTTGCATAAGCATACATAACTTGCATAACATGTTGAACTTGCATATAAGCATTCTCACAACTTGCATAACATGTTAAACATGCATTTAAGCATACACATAACTTGCATAAGCATTCACATTCTTGCATAAGCATTCACATACTTGCATATTAACTCATAAACTTGCATAATGTGTCATCATGAACTTGCATATTAACAAACATGTAACTTGCATAGCATATCTTGCATATTAACATACATGTAACTTGCATAGCATATCATCATGAACTTGCATAACATGCATATGATCACATAGCCCACAACTTGCATATTTAGCATCATGTAAACATAACATACATCATACTAAACTTGCATAAACTTACATACTCAACATGCATAAACCCACTTGTTAAACATGCATAAGCCAACTTATTAATCATGCATAAATCCACTTATCCAAATATGCATAAACCAACTTATTAAATATGCATAAACCAACTTATTCAATATGCATAAACATAGGAAAACATAGAGTAACATATCATTACAAATGATTCAAACTCACTAATCCGCATTCAAGACCATAAGTCTCATTACACCTAATCTACTTGCTTTAACAATTGATGTTAAAGTGATAGAAACTCACAACTAGAAATTTGCACTCCAAATGAAGAAGATTAAGATGCTTAGAATGGATTGGAGGTTGATTAGCTTGCTTTCCTCTTCATTGATTTGTGGAGGCCATGATCAAGTTTCATTTTGCCATAGTTTAGTTACAAGATCTAATTATGAATGAATTAGGGTAGGGTTGGGGTCTTATTTATAGGATTAGTAGAGTGTTTTAGGCCCTTAGATTAACCCTAGATTAGATTAGGACCCTTAGATTTCGGAAATCTCTAGAACCAGCCCTCCAAGCCAGCCTAAAACCCAACCTGGTGCAACCTGGTGCACCCAGGTTTTATGGACGCCGCACCCCTGTCGACAGGCAAGTCGACAGGCAAGTCGACCCCCCTGTCGACAGGCCTGTCGACAGCCCTGTCGACATGGGTAGGGCGGGAATTTTCCCGCCTGGCCCCGCTTGCTCTATTTTAAAATCTGAATTAAAATTTTTAAATCTGTTTTTAGCTTAGGATTTTCTGCAAACTTCATCGGGCCATAACTGGGCCATACGGACTCCGATTCTCGAAAACTCGGACTCTATTTCGCGTATTTTTCCGAGACGAACGCAATGACGCAGCCCGTTTCCCCCAATTCTCACGTCTGAGATTATTTATTCTGTTATTAGTGAATTTTATCATTAACCCACAATACGGGGTGTTACATTCTCCCCTCCTTAGAGGATTTCGTCCCCGAAATCTCCAAGCTAAGGAGAATGCATATCCTACCATCCAAACAACCATCTACTCAAACCATCAACCACAAGCATCCATTGTCCTTAAACAGTTTCTAATGATGTATGAGCATATGCAAAAAGTGTGTGTATATGTTCCCTATCTAATGTATGAACATATGCAAACCATGATAGTGCCATGCATCCATTATGTATGCGAGATAACCCTATCGACACATACAGTATCTATATGAGTGCACAATCATTCACCGAAATGCATCATCCATGTGATAACACAACCATTATACATTCATAAATATAGCTACCTACACACAATTTTATGCAATATGCAATATGAAGTGACTGAGCCGATCTAGTGCCTAGAGTGTGTGTATATGTATCCACGAGCAACCACTAGCAAACACTTGCATCCACTTGCATCCATCAACCATAACATGTCTCAAACACATGTTTCAACCATAGGTTTACCCTATCTAAAGGTCAAAGATACAAATGAGAGGACATACTAAAGATAAGATAAGTACAAGATATGCGATGAAGGAGAAGCAAAAGGACACACCCTCCGAAAGAAAAGGGTACCCCGAATGCATCTTCGCTTCCGTCTCCCAGGTAGCGTCGCTCTCTTCATCTCCCCTTTGTACTTTGACTAGTTGAACCTCTCGATTCCTCAACTTCCTAGTCTCTGACCCAAGGATGCAGGTAGGAGCTCGTCGAATAGTCGCATCACGCTCTACTTCCACTTCTTTAAGCAAGCTCGGCTCTACCACCTCAGCGGTCTCATGTAGGAATATATCATGTACACTACTAAGTTTCTCAGGCGACTCCACTCTATATGCCATTCGTCCTATCCTTTCCTTAACAGGAAACGGTCCTACAAACCTCGGTGCTAACTTCCCCACGGATCCAAAGCGAACCACATTCCGCAACGGAGATACTTTGACAAAGGCCATGTCCCCAACTTCAAACTCAAGGTCCGTCCTCCTCTTGTCTGCATAAGATTCTTGCCTATCTTGCGCTGCTTTCATTCTTCTTCGAATCAAGTCAATCTTTTCCCGAAGTCTTTCTAACCTTATCGGCCCAAGCAAGATCTCATCCGTAGATTCCCACCAACGTGTAGGTGATCGACAAGGCCTTCCATAAAGAGCTTCGAAAGGTGCCATGCCAATACTGGACTGAAAGCTGTTATTATACGCGAACTCCACCCATGGAAGATACTCTTTCCCTGTACCTCCAAAATCCAAGATACATAGTCCTCAAAATACGATTCACCCTCTCGGTCTGGCCGTCCGTCTGAGGATGATATGCGGTACTCAAACACAACTGAGTCCCTACCGCCCATTGCAAACTCTTCCAAAACTCTTTAGTGAAGATAGGATCTTGATTACTCACTATACTGGAAGGTACACCATGCAATCTAATAATCTCCCGAATGTAAACTGAAGCTAGCCATGGAGCAGTTCTCTTACTCTCCACGGGTATAAAAATGGGCGCTCCTAGTGAGTCTGTCTACTACCACCCAAATTCCTGTATTACCCTTCCTCGATCTTGGTAATCCATCGAGACACTATCCCACTTCCTTAGCGGAACCTCCAATGGATGAAGCAACCCACCGGGTTTCTTCTGCTCCGCTTTCATTTGCTAGCACACCAAGCATCTAGCGACATACTCGGCCACGTCTTTCTTCATACCGGCCCCAAAAGAAAACTCGCTTCATGTCTTGGTACATCTTGTCCCTATCGGGATGAATGGTCATCTTCGACCGATGTGCATCATCAAGTATAGCCTTCCTCAAACCCCTGTCTTTCGGTACACCAAGTCTACCGTCTCTACGCAACCACCCCTTACCATCTAGGGTGTACCTACTCAAATGGCTGGACGACTCCCCCCTTATGAGCTTCCCCCACCAACTCAACCAACTGTGGGTCGTCCCTCTGTGCTTCTCCAATCCGCCCCAAAAGAGTAGGTCTAACCTCCAAGGAGGCTAGCAAACCGGGTACAAAGTCAACGGAAGGTCTAAAGTCAAACATAGAAATAAACTCTGAGCTCCGTCGTTCAATGAACAATGAACTCAAGGACAACCTTTTTCTACTTAAGGCGTCCGCTACCACGTTACCCTTGCCATGGGTATACACTACCTCAAACTCATAGGATGCTAAGAATCTCATCCAAAAATCATCACAACTGTCCATCTCTCACGCAGACCACCCTAGTCGAACTCGACATCCCCCAAATGCAAGCCCCAAAGGCCTAAACCAATATCAGACAAACACCCAAGGGATATCTCCTTCGAGTTCAGGCGACCTACGTGAGATGATACTAGTAAGAATGGCTAAACAACTAAGCCTTTGACCAACTTTGGATGTCCTCGCCAGTCTCGCTCCAAAACTACCGTTTGTCCCATAACTGGCTTTGCTCACCCTATTGAGCACATACAAAAACTTATTTCGTTCCCAGAAAAGACCAAGATGTCATCCACAAAGACCATCACAAACTTATTTAGGTACTCCCCGAACACTCTTCTCATCAAATCAACAAAGTATGCGGGGGCGTTCGTCAAACCAAATGGCATCACCAGCCACTCATAAAAACCATCCGGAGTCCTAACGGCAGTCTTCTCTATACTGTCCTCAGCCACTTTCAACTGACGAAACCCCGTGGCTAAGTCCAACTGCGCAAATACTGAGGCGCCAACTAACTGATCAAAGAGATCATCAATCCTCGGCAATGGGTATCGATTCTTCTTTGTGAATTTATTCAATTCTCTTTAGCCTACACAAAGTCTGAGGGACCCATCCGCCTTCGCAGCAAAAACTACTGGAGCACCCCACTCCGATATACTTCGTCTTATAAACCCCTTCTTAAGCAAACCACCTACTTGCTTATCGAGTTCCCTCCTCTCACGAGGAGCCGTGTGGCACACTGGCCAAGATACTGGTTTGGCATTATCTACCAGATATTTTCGGAAGTTAATCTCCCGCTCCGGAGGTAAGCCCTTCACCTCCTCACACACATCCGAGTATTCCCGGACTGCCCTAACAGATCGCAAACTCTAGACCGTCGTGTCAAGCGATTCTAGATAACTTAGCATAACAGATTCTATGGGATTACAAGAGATCTCGAGAGTGTTACCCTAGCGGGTCATAAGCCTAACAACTCTCCTTCCATAATCAAGAACGGCACCCCTACTGGATAACCAGTCCATGCCCAAAACTAACCCATAGCCCATGAAGCCCAACAAGCATCACTTCTAAACTCAACGCTAAGTATAGAAACTTTCAAACCCAAACACATCATGGAGCCCAATTGGGTTTGAAACAACTAAGGGATCATCTACTAAACTGGTGTCTAAGTGCAGTGACTCAACTAACAATGATGAGATAAACGAACTCGATGCGTCAATATCAATTAAAGTTCGAATCGGATAATGAAGAAATCCAAATTCCAACCTAGACGGTCCTATCCCCATCAGGTACCCTAGTCGCGAGGGAATACAACTACCCTCCAGGAGATTCCATAGCTTGCCTATGCCCCTTTGGACAATCCTAATAAGATGTCCCATTCCTTCCCAAAAGGATAACTACTAGCCTTCTCCTTCCCATTCTCCACTCGTAACCTCCCATCAATGAGGTTCCGTCCTTCATTAACCAAACAACTATTTGAGCCTTCCTCCCATCGTCCATCCAATAAGTACCTACAAGTCCTCCTCCTTCTTGAACCAACTTCCAATCCGACTAACGTCTAAGTCCCTTGAAGTGGTTTTCCACTCTTACCTATCTTAGAAAGATCATCTATACGCGGAGGGGAAACTCAAAATGAGAGAGAGGAAGAGATTCAAACGGAGAATTCGAAAGATAAAGATATGGCTATCGGGGATTATGCTTTGCTTTCAAAAACCTTTCTCTTTTAAGACATGTTTTTGAAAATACTTCTTCCAAAAAAATTCTTAGAAAATAGTTTTTCTAAAAATTTTATCTGTTCTGGTAACCTTTGCTCTGATACCACGTGTAACACCCCACACCCGCTACGGTCACTCATAAGGGAATGCCATAACATTGGTGGAGTATTTTAAGTGAATATAGAACAGAAAAATTACAACAAGACAGATATAAGTAATACTTGAAAATTTAAATCATCATTTCATTGCAGCGGAAAGTAAAACATGTTTGGTTACATCACAAAACCATACAAGAGTCAAGTACAAAATATCCATCTTGATAAAAATAAGTACATAATCCCACCAAGTAAACAATAGCCATAAAAGGAAAGATGAACTGAGCTTTACTTCAACGGTCCAAGCTCCAAAGGATGGATACAGCAATTCGATCAAGGCCCACTAGCACTAGGCCCACTCTGATAACCTGGGGTTGGGGGAAAAAGATAAAAACAACGGGGTCAGACATAAGTCTGAGTGAGTCCTATAACTTTAACAATACAATCATTAAAGTAACCAGAGAAGACATAAGTTGATATACGGTAACGCCTGGGGATGAATGGCTACACTAAGCAGCTTGGCAAACTTAGGAGAAACTAAGATAACCGTAAAGACGCATTTATCCACCCAAGGATAATTACTAGACTACACCGCCCCAGACTTATCCACCCAAGGGTAATTCCTACACTGCACCACACCAGTTCTACCCACCAAGAGTAATTCCTACTTAAAGGTTGATCCCACTAAGTGTACTTAGTAATTTAGTAGTTTCGTGTACCCCTATCCGACTACATAGGTGTACCCACTACTCCCAAGCGATCGGCTCCCTACTGTAGATACCCGTGCTGGTCCCACAATTGGGGTGTATCATTCCCCAACGTGGCCACCTGATAATATCAACGGTGCACGGCTTTATATCTACACGATGCAACAACGACTTACCAACCAGCCCGGGTCCACACACGCATATGAAACCCGTTGGTCTCGCGTTGCCACCGTTAACCCGGTTTGGCCTCTTATAGTCAAGCCCAATATGCATGTCCCGTCACTCGACTTGAGTCGAGCCCACAAAGATACGTTTGGGATATTGGTTGAAATGGGCCCCCACAAGCTACCACCTAAGCTTGCAAATTTATCTAGTGCATCCCACTTAACCCCTTTTTATAATCATGCCCACTTACATGTTAAGTTTTGGTTAAGTCATCTAATCATATTTCAATTGCCCCTTAAGGCACCCACTAGATTTCTACATGCCACCCATGGCACTTACTTAACCCTTTAATCATGTCTACTTACATGTCCTACTTTGGTTAAGTATTCTAATCGTATTTTCACATGCCACCCATGGCTCTTACTTAACCCTTTAATCATGTTTTATTACATGTTCCACTTTGGTTAAGTATTCTAATCGTATTTTTCTATTGCCACCCAAGGCAACCCCCTAGTTTCCTCATGCCACCCAAGGCACCCACTTAACCCTCATGTCCCACTACATGCTAATTTGGTTAAGTGTTTCTTAGTTAATTAAGACCGTGATCCTCATAAAGACCTCTCACATTAGACTATCTTTTATGACTGCTGGTTAAGCCGGTTGGGTCCGGGCAGCCTTATGTCATAACCGAGTCTAACCTCGTGTCTTTACATTAATCACGTATTTAGTTTGTGCCTAAGACCTCTCACATTGGGCTAACATTTGTAGCAACTGGTTAAGCCGGTTGGGTCCGGGCAGTTTTACACTACAAATGAGTCCAACCTCGTGTCTTAGTCGATTAATTACATCTAATTAATCACCCCCATATTAATTGTCCCTAATTAATTATCAAGTTTTTTCATAACATGGGTAGACCTAACTCAATAGGTAAATTCCCATGGGGTAGACCTAACTCAATAGGTAAATTCCCACTTATGTTAATTTATTTTTATGGTATGCTTAATCATACCCAATCATACTTTTATTAACATATTTATTAACCCCACCGTTCCCCACGTAAATCGTTCTCATTTCATGACATAATAAAGGGAAGATCCATCACAAATATCATGGGTTAAACCAAATATTAGCATATACTTTGTCATGGGTTAAGAGGATGTCAACTTGCATATATGAGCATATATTAACCCAACTACATTTAACCCCAAACTTGCATATTATCATACACATGACTTGCATAACATGTTGCATATGAACTTGCATATTATCATACACATATCTTGCATAACATGTTGAACTTGCATATAAGCATTCACATAACTTGCATAACATGTTAAACTTGCATTTAAGCATACACATAACTTGCATAAGCATACATAACTTGCATAACATGTTGAACTTGCATATAAGCATTCTCACAACTTGCATAACATGTTAAACATGCATTTAAGCATACACATAACTTGCATAAGCATTCACATTCTTGCATAAGCATTCACATACTTGCATATTAACTCATAAACTTGCATAATGTGTCATCATGAACTTGCATATTAACAAACATGTAACTTGCATAGCATATCTTGCATATTAACATACATGTAACTTGCATAGCATATCATCATGAACTTGCATAACATGCATATGATCACATAGCCCACAACTTGCATATTTAGCATCATGTAAACATAACATACATCATACTAAACTTGCATAAACTTACATACTCAACATGCATAAACCCACTTGTTAAACATGCATAAGCCAACTTATTAATCATGCATAAATCCACTTATCCAAATATGCATAAACCAACTTATTAAATATGCATAAACCAACTTATTCAATATGCATAAACATAGGAAAACATAGAGTAACATATCATTACAAATGATTCAAACTCACTAATCCGCATTCAAGACCATAAGTCTCATTACACCTAATCTACTTGCTTTAACAATTGATGTTAAAGTGATAGAAACTCACAACTAGCAATTTGCACTCCAAATGAAGAAGATTAAGATGCTTAGAATGGATTGGAGGTTGATTAGCTTGCTTTCCTCTTCATTGATTTGTGGAGGCCATGATCAAGTTTCATTTTGCCATAGTTTAGTTACAAGATCTAATTATGAATGAATTAGGGTAGGGTTGGGGTCTTATTTATAGGATTAGTAGAGTGTTTTAGGCCCTTAGATTAACCCTAGATTAGATTAGGACCCTTAGATTTCGGAAATCTCTAGAACCAGCCCTCCAAGCCAGCCTAAAACCCAACCTGGTGCAACCTGGTGCAGGTTTTATGGACGCCGCACCCCTGTCGACAGGCAAGTCGACAGGCAAGTCGACCCCCTGTCGACAGGCCTGTCGACAGCCCTGTCGACATGGGTAGGGCGGGAATTTTCCCGCCTGGCCCCGCTTGCTCTATTTTAAAATCTGAATTTAAATTTTTAAATCTGTTTTTAGCTTAGGATTTTCTGCAAACTTCATCGGGCCATAACTGGGCCATACGGACTCCGATTCTCGAAAACTCGGACTCTATTTCGCGTATTTTTCCGAGACGAACGCAATGACGCAGCCCGTTTCCCCCAATTCTCACGTCTGAGATTATTTATTCTGTTATTAGTGAATTTTAGCATTAACCCACAATACGGGGTGTTACACGCCATGACCTCCTCCACTCCGCCATCGTCGTTAATGGCGTTAATTCCGTCTCGAGGCGACGGTGGAGGGGGTTAAGATCCTTCGTTGAGCATTTGAATGCGTCAGTACTCAATTTCAGTTGGGACTTTCGACACAGGATCGAGCTTGACCCCAAAGAGGAGGAAGAGGGAGAGGAGAAGTGCAGGGGATCGGTTCGGATGACAAGATGGAGACGAAAATGGGGTTCAACTAACTGGATCGGGTCGGACTTGCAAGCCAAGAGAAGAACAAGACTTACTTGGCCAGATCAGATCGGAATGTGAAACAAAGGAGGGGAGATGCATGGTTGCTCAATTCGATCCGGACCGTTCAAATACTCACCTCCGAACCAACCCGACCTTGATCACTGGGCATCAACTTTTGCCCCAGGCTAGCACAAGGCTTTCTCCCCGATCTGACCGTAATGCATGTATCCGAACCGAACCGGAAAACAACCCAAGATTGTACATAAGACCTTGCTTAGCTTGTCAAACCAATTCTTAATATAATCTTCAACTTAATGGACAGTTAGGATAGTGCCTTGCGAACATAAATAAATATCAAGAATTGTTCTGAACATTAATGATTCCTTGGACCTTTACATTATGCTTTCATGTATCTGCTCTGCATTTTTGTTACACGTAGCACACACTTTAGTTCACATACACACACGGGGTACACGGGCAACTTTACTCTAATTCATGCTATTGTTTCTTCGATAGCCTAGTGATCATGGCCAAAAGACGTTCATCTAGATTGGCAAAGAAGATGGAAGTTGCGGAAACTTCTGAGAGAGTTACCATTGATGAATATCTTCTTATTCAGACCCTGAATGGGACGACGAGGGCCCATTATGAAGTAGGAGCGTGTAACAACGAAATGCCTTCTGATAGCGAAGTTTCTCTGGGCTATGAGGAGGAAGGAGGGATTGGAGATAATTGAGCTCCTGACGAATTTGAGTCTGCCATTATCTTGGAATCACCCATAGACTCTGTTGAATCGACGATTGATGACGACAGACTTGTTCGCATATGTCTAAAGCACGGGATACTAAAAAGGGACACCCTAGTGCCATCGAAAACTGACCGTCCTCATAATCCCCCAGAAGCATTCATGGCAGTTACCCGATTGATGTGTATGGTTGGGGCTATTCCACCATTTCCGCCTTTTGTTGTCGACTTTCTAAGACAGATGCGGATTGCCCCCATGCAGCTACATCCCAACTCCTGCGCTTACTTATATACCTTATATATAGCATACCGAGAGATTTTAGGTGCAGAGCTCACTTTCGACGACGTTCACTTTTTTTATAATTTCAAGCATCAGACTCGAGAAACTCCTTTCTCTTACTTCGAATCAGTCCCAAAAAGGAGGATAATTTCGCCACCATTCAGCAGCAAGGCCGGCGATTCCAAGCTAGAATGGTTTTATATAAGGCAACAGCTGGGATGTGCCAGGAGATGGACGAAATCAAGTAAAGCATTGGTTTTCTAGATCTCAACTTTGAATGTTCACGCCAACACATTAATCCGTTTTCTTTTTGTTTGCAGTTGATAATCCAAAACAAGTATCGGGTCAAGTGTAGTTTGATCGGATGCATCGGCTCCTCAATGGTGACCAAAAATTTCTAACCATCGATGAAGTCCTTAAGGATGAATACCTTCATCATCACGGGTTATTGTCCATTACCCATAGCATAGGTCATGGGTCAGGTGCATATGTATATATCGCCGTAGTGGACGTAATTCCAGGGACGGGCAAGAGCTCGAAAAGTCCAGGAATATCACTTCGGACTTCACCTTCTCCATCTTCCACTCAAGACGATGAGCTGGCCAACATAGCCGAAAAGCACCGAGAAGAGTACATCGTCCCTGGGGATGCTATTTCTCCTGAGAAATCACTATTTCCTAAAGAACTGCCAACAGAGGTTTCTCAGGGAGATGCCCATATTACCGATGATCCTACATTTCAGGGCTTAGGAGACCTCCCCCTACCTGAAACTATCTATATTTCAGAGGATTTTGGCACAAATACTTTAGTTTTTACTTCTTCAGAGGAGACTACTCTTGTTAAGGCCAAAGAGCCTACTCACGCTGGCTTGGCTTCGGACTCGGGTTTGTCAGGGGGAACACCACTTAGGATGCACTTAACAAAATAGCACCACACTTCACAACACTTACTTCTCATGAGAATACTGATTCTGAATTCCACTTGCATTGTTGCGCAGGTACAATGTCTCGCCCTTATTATGACATCAGGAAAATACGTCGCACCATGACTAGGCCCCCTTCCGATGTCGAGCATGATCGCCGCGAAAGCCGGGGTAGAGAGGACAGAAGGCCTCGTGATTCTTATCAGTCGCGGACCTCGCGCTCTCGCTCCCCCGTTCGGTCAGATCCAGAACGATACAAAATCTACCAAGGCCGTCGAGGAGAAGACACATCGCAGCCAAAAGACCAAACTTCTCCTCAAGACAAATGCAGTAGGGAAAGGAGCCCGCCGAAAGACACTGACCCACGAGGCAAGCATAAGGTTTCAGATAAGCGGCCTAGGAAGGGTGAGGAGGCCATCGTGCCCACTAAACATAAGGATGCTGAGTTAGCATACTGCACACCTCCACCATTGGATGCTGAAGCTAAAGTTAAGCGGGCATATCTGGAGAAGCAGTTCCCCGACCACTACTTTGAAAATCTGACTTTCTTACCTGCTCTCGAGCCTATTTCCTCGAGATGGGCAGACGAGGTCAAAGCAAAAATTGACGCAGTCGAAAAACAATATTCGGAGATGTTCAAGTATTCGCGTAACCTCTCCAGAATCATTCGAACTTTGATTACGGATATTGAATCAATGAAAAAGACTGCAGGTGCCGACGCAAAGGCCTTGAAAAATTTAGAGAAGGACCTCGAGGACACACAGGCCCAACTTGTAATCGCTCAACAGGATGTTACCAACTTTAAACATCAATTTGAAGAGTTACAGAAACGTTATCATGACTTGCTAGAATCTCATGGCCAAGAGCGCTTAGAGTTGAAAAAGCAAGCAGAAGATGCTAAGTCGGATAACGCCAAAATGCAACTTGCTTACAATGACCTTAAGCGAGAAAAAGCTGAGTTAGCGAGAAAGAACGCTGAATTGGAGAAGAAAAACGCTGACTTGGCTTCCAATTTGATGGAGGCCGAAAACAGGGCTTGATATACACGTAAATGTGTATATTTTATCCGCTTATTTATCTAGTTTTCTATTTAAAATAACTGATATTGTGTATTTATAGCTGTGTTTTCAGATTGTTGATAAAAAGCTTGGTTTAGAGCATTTGATGGATAAAACATGAAGAATTTGCTTAAAAAGAGTGAAGTTGAAATTACTAATGCTTGAAGAGTCTAAAAGCTTGGAGAACAGTTGCAAATAGAGTCCAGTTGGGTAGATTTGACTCACTAAAGACTAGTGTTGCGTTCACATTAGCTCCTTTGCAAGGCTTCTAATTCATGCACTATACGCGTTCACACTGGCTCACTTACAAGGCCTCTTACTCTACAACCCCGTTCACACTAGCTTATGTGTTATTTGGGCTAATTCTTTAGTCCCACATTGTGGAATTTGCCAAGTAGCCTTTGTCATATCAGCTATAAATACATTGTATCTTAGTCATGTAAAAACACATTCAGTTTTATTCTGTAATCCTTTTCTTGGAATAAAACTCTTCTTTCTCTCTTTTATTTAGTTTTTATTGCATTTTATTTATGTCATTTATCTTCTTTTTCTTTTCTTTTCTTTTAGCTATGTCTAGCTAATCCCCTTTGATTAGGGGGTGATGACGCTGATAGTATGATTCAATATGAATCACATAGCCAAAGGATGAAGAATTCATGTATATAGATCTAGATCTGAATCAAGGGTTAGATCTGAACCTTCATATTCTGTGTCGTTTAAGAGCTATGCTCCTTCACAGGGTATATTCGTGTTCGATCTAACAATTATCAGATTCAGATCTAATTTTAGGGTTTTAGAAATTAATTAGTGAATCTGTCCTGATAGTCTATGGTTGTAGAGCTGAGCTCCTGCATAGGCTATGCTTGTCGTTATTTACATATTTGTTTCTAAAAACCTATTATCGTTGATTCATGTTTGTGACAGAAACATGTATTAGATCTGGTTAATCTTTTGGCTATTGATGATTATGAATCTGATCTATGTCATTATCCCCTAATTGCTTTCACTTATTGTTAAAACTCTCTTTTATTTAATTTTGCTATTTTCTTTGTTTCCAACCAAGCAAAAGTTAGGGATAACTTGATTGGATTTATTAATAAAATAATTTGGTCCCAGAGTTCGACACCCTCTACAACAATCCTTGTTGTTTAGGAAAGCCGAACGGATTTTACAGTTGTTTACAATTGTATAATTTGTTCGCAAACAAATTTTGGCGCCGTTGCCGGGGACCAAAATAATTTTTGTTTTTAGATCCTTCGGGTTATAATTTTATTTTCCATAATTTAAAAAAAACACAATTTTTTTTTTGTTTATTTTGTTTCCTCTTATTTTCTTGTATATATAGAAAAAAAATTCTTGATTGATTTGATTTGGTATTATTCCATGATACCGTATTCTTCCAATTAAAAGAAAAAAAATATTTGCCAAATCTCTTCAATTTCCTTCCTTTCAAAACTTCTTTCCTATTCTCAATAGGATCTCTTTTCCTCTTTAAATCTGATTTCTTTTTCTTTTGTACAAGTTTTCTACAAAAAAATTTAAAAAAAAAAATCTTGCCTTTTGTTTGGGATCCTTCCTTTACTTTACTGCCTTTCCATTTTTCAATACATTCCCTTTTCACCTTTTACAAATTTCAAAAATACAAAAAGGAAAAAAAAAGAAGCAAATTTCCTTGTATTATTTCTCTTCTCTGCCTTCATCTACTTCCTCTATGCGCCTTCACCAAACACCAGACTTCACCAATTCAAACTGCTGCACTTTCTTCGATCACCAATAGTCACCTCCTCCAACAACCACACGGTCATCAACATTCACCACTTCATCATAACACACGTCAGAACCACAAAACTCACCTCTCAATCCCCTCCGCAAATACCAAAAAAAAAAAATTTAAAAAAACAATACAAAATACGGCATACACCACCCTTTCAAAAACTACCATCTTCCATCCGCAACCAATTCCCTACTTCAGTCGCACTCAGCTCCCATGAAAACAGACGTTCAGACCACCTTACACCATTACAACCAATCACCAGTACAAAGCACGATCTGTCAAAACCATTACTTTCTCACCAATACACACCCGAACGCCGCGTCCTCCACAAACACAGAACAAATCCACCTCTCCGTTCTTGTCTGTAACCAACAACAAATTCAACCCCACTCAACACCCTGCTGACAGAATCGGCAGTTACTGCATCCCCCTCCTAACCTTCCAAAACCACATCCTCAACAAAAATACCCGAAACAAACAGGAAAGCCACCTGCATCCACTCCAACAAACCACATCTTCATCATTGCAACTAGACCAATCGGCTCCGAGCCCCTCGTTCAATCCACACTCCTCAAATCGCAACTCCAATCGCCCCTTCAACGAGAAGCCCAACTCCCGAAACCACTGAACCGCCACCCGCCCATCCATCACCCTGACATCATCATGCAGTGGATCCAATTTGATTCGAAAAAAAATTGTTGACTTTGATTATTTTTTTTACTGAAAAGAGGGCTCGATTCAATTTTTATAGAGTTGGTTTGGGAAAACAAAAGAAAGGGGCCACTGGTTTCCATTTTTTGGCACGTTCTGTTCTGAGAGAGTAAAGGGGGGCGTGATCATTTCCTTCCCCTTTATTTTATTGACCTTGGACTGTTTCCACCTTGGTACTTTGTGGGCAAAACCATATTGAACGGGTCAGATTGTGAGGGTTAAACCAGAGAAGTAAAATTGCGAGCATTCAATTGGATCTGAGTTAAAAATACCTGGCTTGGTCAACGATTTTGTTGAGTGCGTATGATTTTAAATTTTTGAGCAAGTGATTTCTTTCCTTGTGTGCCATACACTTCCATCCATTATTTGATTGTCTTTTGTGATTTAACATTTTTTTTTAGCTTTTGTTTGTCTTTAGTTTAGTTTTTATTTTCCAATTTAGTTTTTTTTATTTCTTTTGTTCGCTCTCTCCTTCTCTTTCATCTCTGTCTCTCTCTCAAAAAAAAGGGGTTTGAGGGATATTATTTTTTTAAAGCAGTCAAGCAAATAATAGGAGGCGACAACAATAAGAAGCAGCGGACTATTCAGTGTTCGAGCGGTTGCACACCAAGTGGGGTGTGAACGCGCTAGCGCGACTCAACTGCACTGGACGGACTGCCGATCAAGGTGAGTATTTTCTAACTCTACAGGGATTGCTGCTGCAAAGAAAAGTATATAGAAATCGCTTGTAAAAATCTTCTGCAGGAGATTGGCTGCTTGTAAGAAAAAAATTATTTCTGCAATTTCCTGTTCTGAGACTGTTCATTCTGTGACTAAATATTTTTCCTGTTGATGTGTGGTTTAAAATTTTAAAACGAACGTGGGATTAATTGAAAAGTTTATTTTTGAAATCGAATTGAGGATTCCACAAAGCTCATAGGACAAAATATTTGTTAAATTGACAATTAAGATTGATGCTCTCTGAGGTGTCTAAGGAACGGTAGACTCTAGAACTCAAACAGGTTCTTAAACCTTCAGTTGTGTTTCTACGGTGATTCGTGGCACACTGATAATCCCTGTCCGAACCTGGCCCAGACTTGTATTCATATAATCCGAATTTGTTAATTTTAACAATTTTTTTTAGAAGCTTCTTGTAAATGTCCCAATTCCCTTTTTCCAACGGATTTTACGATAGTTGTGAAAATCAATATAATCCGTATAATTTTACACCAAATTCATATGGATATTTTAATAACAACTATTGTACAAGTAATTTGGACTGTACACCACCAACTTTTCAAAATTTTCAGGATAATCCCGATTGTACATCATCAAATTTTCGAAATGATGATCAACCCTCTATTCTTGAAACACATGTTGAATTTTTACTTGAAATGAGCATACAACAAAGTGAAGAAATAAATGAATTGTGTAATTTATACATGTGCAACAATTCACGTGAAAGCTTTCAAAATAATCAAAATTCGATTTCACCTCCAAATTCAAATGATTCTGATTATATCCCTTGTCAATTAAAATTTGAAAGCTTTCAAAATAGTCAGTTTGGAGTTCAAATTCGAAATGGAAATGTAAATCATTTTTCAAATGATTTTGGCAATGGGAATAATTTCAATTGTGGTGCTAGTGAAAACTTTTGTTCTCAACAATTTCAACTTGAAAATTCCCGTGTAAATAACTATAAATTTGATTTTGTTGAGCAAACAAATGAAATTGACGACTACTTGAAGTTTCGTGAGAAACAAAATCAAATCCAAATGTGTGACAAATCGAACGATAATCCACCTTTGCCCACAATTAATGATTTTCAACTGACAACTTTTGAAATCGATGAAAATCTCAATGACGTTGTTGAAAGCTCTGTGATTGATTTGAATTTAAATTCTTTTAAAAACAAAGACGTCAATCTTCAATTTGATCTTCCTCTCTCAAATTCTGAAAATTTTGAAAATTTAGCAACTTTAGATTGCCAACATGACAAAAATGATGAAGTTGTTAACAACTGTTTAGGTGAGGACGACTTTGATGAGCGAAAACTTCTTGAACTGATTGACGATAATGTTGTTGGGTCTGAAACTGAAAATGAAAAATTTGAAAACTTTGAAATTCTTGTGGTTGAAAACAACAAAACTGCTGAATGTGATCTCAAGCACAATAACGATTTTTCTGAAACTGTTGAAACTCCTTGCGACTTGATCGTTTCAACTGAACCTCACTATGATCACTTGTTTTTCAATGATAAATTTATGCAGTATATGAACTCTTTCTGGAATGACACTATTTTTGAGAAAACACGATTTCGAAATTTACTGAAAATTCATTTGTTCGGTTTTGACTTTAGGTTTACGAATGAACCTTTAGTTAATAAAATTTCAAATATTAAAGAAAAACCGAACAATAGTTCTCAAAACAAGTGTGGGGGTGAGAACGATGCACATGTCTCTCAATTTATACATCATCTGAACAAGTCAAACTTTGTTTTTGAAACTTTTGTTGAACCCCAGCCCAATGACCTCTCTTTTGTTGCTATAAAAATTCAATTTGATTTTCGGATCAATTGTAAACTCAAAATTTTAAAATTAGCAACTCAAACTTTTGAAAAAACCAAATTTGTTTTTCCAAATCTATCACATAATATACAATCCTTTATGATTTGGTTTTCTGTGCTTCAGCTGTGTCTCATAAGCTTAATGAGGCTGATCCATTGGTCCATTGTGGACCGGTTCATCTATTCGATGACTGCGTATTTTCTGCACACACATCCGGTAAGCCGTGCTGACCCTCTTATTTTTATTTCCCTTTCACTAAGATATGTCTTATTTACGAATGTGAGGACACAGTCACACTCAAGTGTGGGGGGGGGGAGGGGGGATTTACATTACATCAGCAATCAAATTTTATGAACTAGGTCATTCATTGAACAAGGATTAACTTAAACTCATAAATAACACCTTGGTTCTTGTTTGATAAGTTGAATTGTTGGGTGATGGGAATGAACATTATTTATTCATTGAATCGTAATGTGTCGTTTTAAGATGCTAGCTTGAGACTGTGCAGACGTTAGTCGTGTTCTGGAGTAAGCGTGTCAACCTTTGTTATACATGTTAGAATGTGCAAGTAAAAATAATCAAAAAAAAAATCATGAAATAAAAGGATTTTGCACCTACATTTGTTGGATTTTCTGAGTTCGTTTTCATGCATAATATTTTCTTTTCCACTCAAATTTTCAAAATCGTAAGTTCTAAAATCCACTTGGCCCAATTAAGGAGAAATGACTCATTGTAGGGTTCTTCTTCGATACCCCACATTATTCAAACCCAAGTTTTAGTCGATTTACATCCATGTGTCGACAAGTTTATCTTATATTGGTATACTCAAGAACCTTTGTTTAAAGGTCAAAAACGTCACTTTTTATACCAATATTACACCACCCACTCCGTACTTGTTTTAAGGTAGGATAACCATATACCACATCTTATTTTATATGGGTTATCTATCTTACGAAACTTTGCTTATCATTCCTTTTAGCTTTTTGTATAAAACAATCCAGACTTGTGTGTTGAATTAAGGTTATAGAAGTAGAGTAACTAGGGCACAAAACTTTCCTTTCATGAAGTGTTGGTTTAGTAGAGGAGGAATCAAATGAAATAATGTACGGTATCATTCCATTCCATCTCCATTCATCATTCATCATGCAAAAAAAAAAAAAAAAAAAGAAGAAAGAAAGAAAAAAAAAGAAAAAAATGAAATAAAGAGAGAGTCTCTCAGAATAAAATAGTCATTCATCATTCTTGACTATAAAGCATTCAGTTCCATTCCATCCACATCCATTATACCGTACTTGGAAGTGAGGATTGTAGTAGAGGAGATGAAAGGAAATAAAAATGTTCATATGTGCCTTAGTGTTACTTTATCTTTGTAGCTTGAAGTTCAACTAATACACTTGCCCTCTTATCTATAACATTTTTAGAACTTACAAAATTTTCCTTCATCTATGCATAACTCACATCCAACACATTACAATTACATTGGTGCAAAATTATTCAAAAAAAAAAAGGATCAAATAAATGATTGGGTGCTCATTGTCGATGTGTAGAACTTTGGTTGACACCACGCTCTTAACCTTCAAGACAATTACAGTGTTATCAAGGAATTACGATTTAGCTTGAAATTTTTTTTATTCATTGTTGCACCAACAATGGGATGGACAATTTGGAACTAAACCGTTATTATTGAAGTTAGGTGAAATCCTTGGAATGTGAAAGACTTTAAATATATTGTTTAATTAATCTGCGTACATAAGACGCTTTGGATTTTGTGGGTAGTATCCGCTGAAAACCCTCACGAGACAACACTCGTCCTACTGGGGACACCCAGAGGTTTAACGGCTTGTTGCATATGCTAAATGCAATCGTGTTTCCTACGAAAGTGTGACATATCTTAGTTTAGTTTATTCGAGGACGAATAAAAAGATAAGTGTGGGGGTATTTGATATACACGTAAATGTGTATATTTTATCCGCTTATTTATCTAGTTTTCTATTTAAAATAACTGATATTGTGTATTTATAGCTGTGTTTTCAGATTGTTGATAAAAAGCTTGGTTTAGAGCATTTGATGGATAAAGCATGAAGAATTTGCTTAAAAAGAGTGAAGTTGAAATTACTAATGCTTGAAGAGTTTAAAGCTTGGAGAACAGTTGCAAATAGAGTCCAGTTGGGTAGATTTGACTCACTAAAGACTAGTGTTGCGTTCACATTAGCTCCTTTGCAAGGCTTCTAATTCATGCACTATACGCGTTCACACTGGCTCACTTACAAGGCCTCTTACTCTACAACCCCGTTCACACTAGCTTATGTGTTATTTGGGCTAATTCTTTAGTCCCACATTGTGGAATTTGCCAAGTAGCCTTTGTCATATCAGCTATAAATACATTGTATCTTAGTCATGTAAAAACACATTCAGTTTTATTCTGTAATCCTTTTCTTGGAATAAAACTCTTCTTTCTCTCTTCTATTTAGTTTTTATTTCATTTTATTTATGTCATTTATCTTCTTTTTATTTTCTTTTCTTTTAGCTATGTCTAGCTAATCCCCTTTGATTAGGGGATGATGACGCTGATAGTATGATTCAATATGAATCACATAGCCAAAGGATGAAGAATTCATGTATATAGATCTAGATCTGAATCAAGGGTTAGATCTGAACCTTCATATTCTGTGTCGTTTAAGAGCTATGCTCCTTCACAAGGTATATTCGTGTTCGATCTAACAATTATCAGATTTAGATCTAATTTTAGGGTTTTAGAAATTAATTAGTGAATCTGTCCTGATAGTCTATGGTTGTAGAGCTGAGCTCCTGCATAGGCTATGCTTGTCGTTATTTACATATTTGTTTCTAAAAACCTATTATCGTTGATTCATGTTTGTGACAGAAACATGTATTAGATCTGGTTAATCTTTTGGCTATTGATGATTATGAATCTGATCTATGTCATTATCCCCTAATTGCTTTCACTTATTGTTAAAACTCTCTTTTATTTAATTTTGCTATTTTCTTTGTTTCCAACCAAGCAAAAGTTAGGGATAACTTGATTGGATTTATTAATAAAATAATTTGGTCCCAGAGTTCGACACCCTCTACAACAATCCTTGTTGTTTAGGAAAGCCGAACGGATTTTACAGTTGTTTACAATTGTATAATTTGTTCGCAAACAGGGCTGCCCTAGCAGAGGGTAATGTGGAAAGTGTTATTAAGTCCGCCGCAGAGACCCGCAAGCAGCTGTCAGAGGCCTAGGAGGAAGTGCATGGTTTCGGCGAATTAATGATCGAATTCTTCGCACATATAATTCGTCGCCGAAACATCTCTTGGATTGAAGATTATCCGACTACCTTGGTTCACGTATGGAGCCAAATTATTGAATGGGAGAAAGAGGAACTCAAGGTAGATTCCGTCGACGAAGACAAGCTCATGGAAAAAATATATAAGAGACGATGAGCCGGCACGTCTGGCCGAGGGGCGTCGCCTCATCGCTGCTGCTATGGAGGAGGAGAAGCGGATGGCCAAACAAAAGTATATCTCCGAGGCTGGTTCTTCTTCTACTGCCGCTGAAACTTCTGAAGTTGAGGGATATGATTCCGAAAACCCGAAGATCCCTCATGCATCTCTTTTATCCCCCAAACCCGAGATGGCGTCAGAGATGGCAGTCACTCCAGCTGAGAAATCATAGGAAGATATTTCTACCTTTTCACTCCAATTCGTCAAAGCTGTCTCCACTTTTCATCACATAATCGGGCAACCGATGAAGGACCCTTTATTTTCTCCTGAGTTTATAACTGTTGCTTCTCATTCTGTACGTGTTGAACCGTCCGAGAAGACAGACATGCCTCAGGGAACCACCGCCGGAGCAAATTTCGCGGAGAAGGCTGAAGGAGAAAAGGATAAGGCTGATGCTCCTCATGATGACGAGATGATAGACGCCTTGAAAGATGATGGTGGTAGCGAGGGGCATGAGGAAGACCCTGATGTGGCTATAGTCGGGGATTCAAAAAGCGCGGATGACATCACTTTGGCTGAAATGAAAGCCGAACAAGATAAACGTATGCAGCTAAAAGTTGAAGACCAGGACCCCGAAAGCCTTAAGCCTCTTGCAGTGATGGATCCTGGATCAAGGTTAGTCATTAAGCTTTCAACTAGATCTATTACAGAAGAGCTTGCTAAAAAGTCTTCTCTTGATTCCAGCGTTCTGACTCCTGGGAAAAAAATCAACTGATTCCAGCACTTCGGTTACAGGGAAGAAAAAGTTGAAACGCGTTATGACCAAAGCTGAAAAGGAAGCTAGGGCTACTCAGAAAGCTGCCAAAAAATCCAAGTCCGATCCAAAGCCCAAATGATAAAGTGCTTCGTTTTATTTTGGCATTTAATTGGTTCGCATTTGTTACAGCGAGTGCGGCCCTCGCATCTTCTTTTTTGCTTGTTTTCCTTGTACAAACTCACATGTTTGTATATAAAAATAGTTTATTTCCTGCAATGCCTGATAGTCGTTAGTTCAGCACTTAAGTAAAAATACTATAGTATGTCATACTAAAGTTATGTAATGAGGTCATGGTTGAGGGGAGTATGTGTGCACATGTATGCCCCCAGTCAATCTTGGATAACTGAGCAAGTACTATTCAAGATTAAATTAAACTAAAAAATCCAAATGTCCCCGATTCTCTGACGGGGCCATGTTCCTTTCGTCATTGATGCCTACTCTTTCCGGCATCTTTATACTCTCCTGTCTTATATCCAGGTTAGAGTTTTCGTTGAGGCGGTCTCTCATCTGGGTGCACCTTCACGCCTCAGAGGACGTCGTATTCCCGTCCTTTATACTCTCTCTCGATTCTAGAGAGTTAGAGTTAAGAATGTCGTCTTCCCATTCTTCTATGTATTATCGTACAAATAGTCGTTTTGTTTGTTCCTGCATATAGGTCATCTCCAACTTTCCAAAATTTAATTTATCATTTCGTGTTTCACAGTCATAATAGAATAATTGTTGAAGATATAAATAACGCAGGAAAGTAAATGACACACGATATTTTAATAGTGGTTCGGCTAAGTCGTAGCCTACATCCACTTTATAATTCTTTGTTCACATAAACAGACTTTTTAAGGCAAGTCGTGCCTTCTTACATAGCTTATGAAAACAAAAGAAATGACATTTCATATTGAGCTCAGATATCGTCGTAGGTGCTGAGCGTTCCAGGCTCTGGGAATCTCCTCACCGTCCACGGTCATTAGCTTGAACGCTCCTGTATCAAGTTTCCGTTGGATGGTGTATGGTCCTTCCCATTTTGGACCCAATTGGGTTGAAGGCAGGGAGACTCGCTTCAGTACTAGGTCTCCTGGTTCAAGGGTTTTGAGGCGAACCTTCCGGTCATAATAACGTGCTACTTGATGTCGATATCTTGAGGCACACAAGTCGGCTTTATCTCTTTTTTCTTCAATCATATCAAGAGATTCTAGGAGGAGCGCTTTATTCGTCATCGGGTCATAGTACGCAACTCGATGAGAAGAGACTTCCAATTCTACCGAGATCACCGCTTCAGACCCAAAGGAAAGTGAATAGGGAGTATGGCCGGTAGCTGTCTTAAAGGTCGTCCTATAGGCCTTTAAAGCTAATGGCAACTCATCTATCCATCTGGCTTTGGCCTGCTTCAACCGCTTCTTTAGAATTGATTTAATGACTTTATTTACGGCTTTGACCTGTCCATTTGACTGCGGATGAGCTACTGCAACGTATCGTTTATCAATCTTATATTTTTGGCAGAAGTTTTTGAACTCGATGCTGTCAAATTGCGTCCCATTGTCGGTTATGACGGTCTTCAGGATCCCGAATCGACAAATAATGCTTCTGACTACAAAACCGATCACCTTCCTCGCCTTGATGGTTGTTAGAGGTTCTGCTTCTACCCATTTTGTGAAGTAGTCCACGACAACGATCGCGTACTTAGCTCCTCCTCTGGCAATAGGTAGCACTCCAATAATGTCAATTCCCTACATGGAAAATGGCTATGGACTTACCATTGACTTGAGCTGAGTCGGAGGCGCTCTGGGAACTTTGGCATATCTTTGACATCTATCGCAGCGTCGTGAATAAGCAGCCGCGTCTTTGTTCACGGTAGGCCAGAAATAACTGTACCGTAACACTTTCTTTGCTAGGGTTTGGCCCCCAGTGTGATCTCCACACCCACCTTCATGCACCTCTTGCAGTACACGTTTGATGTCGTCATGTGCGATACACCATAGCAGGAGCATTGAAAACCCTTGACGATAAAGGATGTCATCCTGTGAAACGTACCTTGTGGCCTTACGTCTTACAGCTCGTCTCTCACTCTTTTTTACCGGGAGGGTTCCATTTTTGAGAAAATTCTTAATTGATGTCATCTAGGATTCTCTTTCTGGTTCAACTTCCAAGGCTAGCTCTGTTTCCATTAGATCGAAACTTGGTGAATCCAACACCTCTGTCGGAACCATTTCGGATTCTTTAGGACTATCAGAACTTACTAGCTTCGCCAATTGATCTGCTTTCTGATTTTCCGCTCTTGGAATGTGTGTTATGCTATAATGCTCCAAACCTTCCAGCAACTCCTTTACTTTCTTGAGATAAGTGATGAGTCGAGGTCCTTTAGCAGCAAATTCTTCCCGAACTTGACATACAACTATCTTCGAATCGCAATATATATCTAGTGTCTTCACTCCCAAATCTTTTGCGAGTTTCAGCCCAGCAATCAGGGCTTCATACTCGGAGTCATTGTTAGTAGCAGCAAACTCTAACCGCAACACATAGTAGATAGATCATCCTTCAGGAGTTATTAAAACAACTCCGACGCCGGACTTTCTATCATTCTTGGCTCCGTCCGTATATAATTTCCACGGACTAAGCTCTAATTCTTGATCCAAAGCAACTACCTTATCACCCACCGTTTCCTCTTCAGGAATTGTAAATTCTGCTATAAAGTCAGCCAAGGCCTGCCCCCTTATTGATCTTCGTGGCTGATAGTTCAAATCAAACTGACTCAGCTCGATATTCCATTTAAGTAATCGCCCTGATGCTTCAGGTTTCTGCAACACTTGTCTCAAAGGTTGGTCGGTATACACAACTATTGGGTGTGCCTGAAAATAATGGCGGAGTTCGCTGGAAGCAATCATGAGGCTATAAGCAAGCTTCTCTATCTTTGGGTAGTTACGTTCTGCAGCGGCTAGTTTTTTGCTTACGTAATACACAGGTTTCTGTACTTTATCCTCTTCACGTACTAGTGCTGCACTGACGGCATGAGATGATACCGCCAAGTAGACGAACAAATCCTCATGTTCCACAGGATTTGAAAATATTGGAGGCTTTTCTAAGAAGTCTAGTAGATTCTGGAATGCCTCCACACAGTCGGGAGTCCATTCAAAATTTCTCTTTCCACGCTTTATGAGATCAAAGAAAGGTACACACTTGTCTGTCGCTTTGGAGATGAACCTGCCCAGTGCTGCAACCTTCCCAGCTAAGCTTTGAACATCCCTAATCTTTCGCGGCTCCTCTATATTCCGGATTGCTGCTATTTGGTCCGGATTGATTTCGATTCCTCTGGAACTCACGATAAATCCAAGGAACTTGCCTGATGCCACGCCAAAAGAACACTTCAAGGGGTTCAACTTCATCCCATACCTTCGTAGTATGCCGAACATTTCTGCTAAGTCCTTCGTATGATCGGGAGATTGCTTGGATTTCACTAGCATATCATCTACGTAGACTTCCATGGTCTTCCCAATTTGATTGTAAAACATGCGGTTGACGAGGCGCTGATACGTGGCTCCCGCATTTTTTAATCCAAACGGCATTACGACATAACAATACAATCCCAAGTCTATAATAAATCTTGTATGCTCTTGATCTGGTACATGCATGGGAATTTGATTGTATCCGCAATAAGCGTCCATAAAGGATAAAAGTTCATGCTCGGCAGTAGAATCTACTAGTTGATCAATTCCGGGAAGAGGAAAGCTATCCTTCGGGCAAGCCATGTTTAAATCAGAAAAGTCGATGCACGTTCTCCACTTCCCATTTGACTTTTTGACCAGGACAGGATTCGATATCCAGTCGAGATATTTCGAATCCTTAATGAATCCATTACCTTTTAACTTCTCTACTTCTTCTTTCAAAGCTGCTGACCGCTCTGGACCCAACATCCGTCTCTTCTGCTTGACGGGTGGGTGCTTTGGATTAATACACAAAGAGTGGCTCATAATGGTAGGCGAAATTCCACACATGTCAGCGTGAGTCCAGGAAAACACGTCCAGATTTGCCTTTAAAAAATCAGCCAATTCCCTCGCTCTAACTGGATCCAATTGCGAGCCGATCTTTAGTACTTTTGTTGGATCCGCTTCATCAATAGGTATATCAACTGTTATTTCGTTGGGAGTTGCCTTCTTGTCCCCGGGTTCTCTATCCTCTCTAGGATCTATATCCTCGAGCACGTCTGAGGGCGACTCTCTTGGTGCAGGACCCCTTAGTTGCTATGCTGAAGCTTCCATTGGAGGGGCAGAATCATCTTTAGCATCTATGTTCAACCCCTTCATTAACATCTTTAGCTCTGCCACGTAACAAGATCTTCCCGTAGCTTGGTCGCCCCTCATCGTCCCAACTCCTGAATCAGTCGGGAATTTAAGCAGCAAGCACCAAGGCGCAATACATGCCCTAAATTCGGCAAGGGTCGGTCGTCTTAGGAAGGCATTGTAAGGTGACTCCAATTCCAAGACTACAAACGGCAGGATCCTTACTCTCTGGTGATCTCCCTGCCCTAGAGTGAGTGGTAATTCCACAAAACCCATCGAAGCTGTAGATACTCCGTTAAAGCCACGTATCCATCCTTGACATGGCTTTAAGTCTTTTGCTTCGAGCATCATTTGTTCGAAAGCTTTCTTGAAGAGGATATTAACCGAGCTTCCGTTGTCTACTAACACTTTATGGACTAAGGCAGGGCCAATTGTCGTGGTAATCACTAATGGATCATCGGTTGGAGATTGAACTCCAAAATCATCTCTATTGCGGAATATGACATCATCTGACATCTTTTTTGCTGTTTTATTGGAGTGACGTCTTCAAGGCTACTGCATTCTCCCACTTCAAAATGTTTGGCGGCATTGACGTACTGATCCATTGCTTTAAAATTACGACTAACTAGGTGAGGTCCGCCTATAATAGAGTTAATGACGATTCTCTTACCTTTTTGCTGAGCTGTGGGTTTTGAAGCAGGCTGGTCTTGGTTCGGGGCTTGCCCCCCTTGCCTCCTGTCCCTTGGGGCGGCCTTGTACTCATCCAACTTCCCTTCTCGCAGCAATTTTTCGATGATATCCCTCAAATGATAACACTCATTGGTGAAATGACCGTGTGTACCATGAAACAAGCAAAACTTTCCTGTTTCAATCTCTTTATTTGTAGAATCTCTGGGTGGCGGTTTTTTGTACTGCAATATGCTGCATGTATCTAAATAAATGTTCTCCAACGTATCAATTAATGGCGTGTAATTTTCAAAAGTTTGGAATCTGGGTCTTTTATTAGAGCTATTCCCTCGGTTTCTGTTCCTTCTATTATCGTTCCCATTTCTGTTGCTATTATCGCCACTCTGGTTGCTAACATTTACTTCCACCTTCCCTGAACTGTCACCAGATTGTTTCACAGCAATGTTACTCTGGACACCCCCCTTCGAGGCCCCTTCGGACTTTCTCTTTCGATTTGCCTTAGGTTCTTCTTGCCTTAAACAAACATTAGCCTTTTCATAGAAAAATTCTCAAGTAGGAGGTGGTTTTCCAGCTAAGTAGTCCCCGAACTCTGTGTCTGGATCTACTCCTTCTATCAAGGCCATTAGGATAGTGGGCTCATGGGGATCACTAACTTCGGTGACGGCCAGGTTGAAGCGATCCAGATATGACTTCAAAGTTTCTCCTGGGGCTTGTTTAATTCGTGATAATTCTATGACGGTCTTGGACTTTTGGGCATGGAGTCGAAACTGATTCATGAAGCGCTCACTCAATTATGTGAAATTTGATACCGACTAAGGAGGGAGTCGGGTGAACCACATCAATGCTACATCTTCAAGATTGATTGGAAAAGCTTTGCATTTTACGGCGTCCAGAGCTGCCGCCGCATTCATGAACCATGCAAATCTCAACAGATGATGCCCTGGGTCTGTTCTTCCTGAATATCGATCCATCTGTGGCAAGTTGAATCGCCGGGGGAACTGGAAATTCAGTATGTCATCTGTGAAGGGGGTATGACTTCGTTCAATGCCCCAGTCTTCATTAGTATAGTGCCGACTTTCAGACATGATCTTGCGCACCATTGTCCATACATCGGGATTTGTTAATGTCTGCACAGGCTCTCCTGATCTGATGTTCGGATTACCCCTGGGTTCCTGATCAGGGGGATAATCTCCTGTTTTTGGCGGCGGCTGCTCTACGTTGCTCTCTGTGTTCCCGGTCGATCTCAGGAGGTAGAGGTTGGAGAAGCTGTTGCTGCGTGGGGTTGGTAATATTAGGATCTCTGGGTAGGACGTGAGATCCACGCATGGGTAGCAACATAGGTTGTTGTAGGCTCGGGTCATCAGGGCCCAATGCACGAGCAGCATCTTCTCGGGATCCCAAAGATCCAAAAGTCAATTGATCAAGGTTCTGAGGTCATTCAAGCGGCCTCCTCTCGCGAGGGCATTCCTCCGAAGAAGACGAATCATCTGTAGTATGACGGCGTGTCGGGGAAGGAGACTTCTGCCTCCGGAGCTCCTGTAGTTCTCTACCCATAGTGATCATGTTCTCCTACATGCGAAGGTTGTCACGCCTTTGGGCTTCCAATGCTTCTTTAGTGCTCTGTAGCATGTCAAGAAAACGTGAAAAGTCTCCCTGGGTAATGGGTGCAGATGGATCAGGCTGAGCATTAGTCATCGTGGCTAGAATCGGAGCATTGGAGGGAGCTCGAGTAGAAGTTCCAACTTCATTCTAATTCGGATCGGATCGGTTCACAGCAGCCTGGTCGGGGCAGTTCACATGGAGAGAGTGAGAGCCCCCAACACCATCAGTTTGGATCGGATCATTAGTTCGGATCGGATCATCGGTTTGGATCGGATCATCAATTCGGATCGTTGTTAACACGATCCGGTTCGTTTCCTCCTGATTGGAATGATCTGCTCCAGAGCTTTGAGCACGTGACCTTGTTAACACGATAGCTTGCTGATCTTCTCTGGAATTATTTCCCCTTGCACCTTGCACTTCTTTTCCTTTGGTCTTAGCCATAATACATGACTCTTCAATGCTTAGTCAACAAGTACTGAAAGATGTCAGAGAGAAGGGATTAACTTCTTTGAACTTGAAGGTCCAAATAGTAGAATGATAATCCCGAAAAGGCTGAGAATTCGAAAGGTTCTCAGTGAAAGCACCGAAATGCTAGACCAAAAATTGGATCTAACACCCAAATTAGCTATGAATTCAATGAAAGAGAATCAAAAAGCAATAAAGAACACGCAATTTATAGTGGTTCGACGTTAACGAGCCTACGTCCACTTTGTTTTCTTTTAATTGATGATTTGAATACAAATACAGCAATGGTTCTCACACAACTTCACAATTACAATGCATAAACTCACTCAAAACTCTCAAAAATAGACTGTAAGAGATGATTTTGATCTCAGTGTAGCTATGAAATTCGGCTATGGAGGAAGTTAGAACTGAGAATTTGCCAAAAGATCCTTTCAAATGCCTCTAGATGGTGTAATTATAGGTGAAAAATCTCTTCGACGTGGCTCCGGTTCGGAATTGCGTGGCACCCATCCCATACGAGTCGGGTTCGGAGGCTCCCAGATGATGACAGTGCATTAATTAGTGGGAGATCGTGGGAGAAATAGTCATGCTTGGTCCGAGTCTTCAGGGAGCGTGCGTAGCAACGATCACATTCTCAGAGAAAGTGGTTCGGATCGGCTGCCTCCGATCCGATCCAATGAAGCGATCTGTTGCTTTCTGATGTTGCTGTAATACTCCTTCGATCCGACCCGCCGAGGCCATTTGTTATTTTCTGATGTTGCTGACGCATCTTTCCGATCTGAACCGATGAGTCCACTCGTTATCTAATGTTGCTGACGTGCTCTTCCGTTCCGAACCGATGAGGCCACTTGCTATCCTTTGATATTGTTGAAGTATTACCGATCTGATGTGATTTCTGCGTCTCTGATCTCTACTCACTTCCTGCGTTACTTTCCTCCGATCCGAACCGATTGGTAGCTTTTTCGTTGTTTGCTCTTTGTGTAGCCTAGTTCACAAAGTACGCTAACAATTTCAATGTGGAAACAATAGGTTTGCATGATTATTTCCCATGGATATTTACTTTTCAATGCTGCAACAAAAAGGAAGATGAACATATTTCCCATGGATATTGTTTAAGTAAAAGCGTGGAGAAAGGGGATTTAATGACGACATAGGTTATGTAAACATTTACCTATTAAGAAATGTATATGAGTCATTTCAGTTCTTCACATTTTTCTAATAAGTTATTTTCTGTTTAATTAAAATGGCTGGTTTTGAAGAAATCTCGTCCTTCATATTACACAATGAATCTATATTACGAGGTATAATTTTAAGAATTTTCCAATTTTAAAGTATGAGTTCATCTTTTCTACTTAATTTTCCACCCCTTGTGTGCATGTGTGTCGACTTGTCCAACAATCCATGCTAGCTCCTTCATATATCCAGCTCATTTTACAACCTATTGTTGATATATCCATGTCGACATGTCCATAAAATTCTTACTATATTTCTATGGTTATGCGGTTTTGATGTGATTACTATATGTCTGTCAATTATTTCCTTATGTATATATATATATGTATATAAGTATGTAAGTTTATTTTCTTAATCTTTGTGTATTTAGCCTACCTTTATTTTGTTTCTTTGCCATAAAAAGGTCACTGCCTCATCTACCACAATGATGATCTGATGTCCAAATGTTGATCCATTTGAGAATTTGTTGCTTGCTTTTACATGCATCTTGATCATTCGCAAACGAATAAATTGGCCCGTCCAAATTAGTTGATCTACTGATTCATGCTATAGATTTTATCTCAATAGTTGACTCAAATTTTACTACAAGTAAACAATTTTCCTAAACCATATAAAAAACTAAGCTATTTTTTTTATAAATAATATATACGCATGCTTCAACACATATGTGTTCTGATTTAAAAGGTTAATGCTATACATATATAGTCATATATAGTTTGAATTATTATGCATGTACGTAGCAAATGATCAAGAATATTTCATGCCAGATATATGCTGTAGTGCCCACTAGACGCTAGTCACCATTCAATAATGTACACTATTCATGTATTGTATTATATTTTCCTGTTCCAGCCAGAAAGGAATAAAAATTGAAATCTTCATTATTATGGAATATGTTAGCACTGTGTGTAAATGTGAGCAGTGAGCTCTACTTTATGTATTGGAAAAGTCTAGTTAAACATAAAAATTTAACACAAATTGGGAGACACAAATTCTCAATTATTGGATTGCCCCCTTACTTCCACCCCTCATATAAAGACAAATTGGTCCAACGGTTGAGATTTTTTGTCCTTTGATTTGTATCTAGTGTGGTCATACGCTAAATCAATCTCAGCCCCCTCTTTTCTTCACAGCCCCGATCCCTTTCATTTTAGAGTGCAAGTTATCTGATCCACTATGTACTACTAGTGTATTTAATAGTGATCATCTGGAACAAACAAACAAAAAGCATATATTTTCTGTTCTTTCATGAATTACTTATCCAAAAAATATGAACTCATGCTTATTAATGTGTATACCCATAACATTGATATGTTATAGGCTTGCTGCTGCACTCTTTTGTGACAATAAATATATAATAAAACAAGGAAACAAGTTAATTTTTGGTTATAGACATTTATGTGCTTGGACCGGCAAAAAAATAAAAAAAAAATTCACTTACACGTGTGTGTATTAATTGCCAGAGGAAGTTCCATGTTTCACTTATACATGTGTATTAGTTACCGAGAAAGGAGCTCTGTTGTACTTGATAATATTGGGTTTTAGAAAGTTAATTTTTCATTATATTGATAGAGCAATTTTAATTCCTCTTATGATATATCTGTTTCCCATTTAAATGATAATATCTGTTTCCCATTTCAATTTCTAAAAAATAAACTATATATTGAAGGTTTTCCATCCTTGAGCCGTGGACACGTGAGTTGCTGCAGCTTTAGCACAAAGAATCGGGTAAGTTAAAACTAGTGAGCCCAAAAACATTTCCACCTGGTGTAAAGCTATTCCCTCATACTAAATTCGTAGCATTGTACGTAATGGTATCAAAACCAAACTTCATTAGTTTCAGTTTGAATTCTGTTTTTATTTTGGCTTACAATTTTTGTGCCTTAATACATGTTGTACATACATAGGTTTATGTTTTAAAATCAGACCAAGAATCCAACTGAAATCAAGCAAGTTCAAACAAAACCGAATGAAAGTAGATATTCTGATCTTCAGTAATCAGGGATGTTCTCTTTTTGTGGTGTAGATGCCAAGTTAATTATTAGTTAAAAATATGTTCTACTGTTTATATCTTGCATAAACTCAGCTGAAGACTAAAACTATAGTGAGAGTGTGAGTGATTGTGTACGTGTATATGAGTGAATAAAAGTGTAGTGAGGAGTCAATGTATACGAGTGAAATGTAGTGAGGAAGTGTATGTACAAGTGATTGTGTAATAGAGGGGTAACGCTATGTGTACTATTTGAAAGTGTAACAAATATTTATTTGAATTAATATTTGTTTAAAAATATTTTTTGAATTAAATATTCAATTCTTGTAAATATTATTAATATTATGTGTAATATTCAAATCCATTGCAACTTTCATCATTACAACGGACGTTAATTGTTGTTATAGAAGATATTACAACGGTCAATACGTGTTGCAAAAAATATTTACAACGGGCTGCTATTATATTGAAGAAACATACAATAACATAAGACCGTTGTAAAAAGTCTATTACAGAACATACAACAACATAAGACAATTGTAAAAAGTCTGTTACAACCGTCTGTTACCACATTCATTGTCCGTTGTAAAAGAGGATATATTACAACATGGCCTAATACAGCGGGCGGGCTGGTCGCTGTAAAACCCCTATTACAATAGGCATTGTCCGTTGTAATAGATCTATTTTGTTGTAGTTTCTCTAGATGGTGACAATACACCCTAAATGGAAGCGATCCACTTAGCCATGCGACCTACCCGATTTTATACCATTTCCCGGTTGTGAGGCTTTAGGTTATAATTCTCTTTAGAACATCCGGCCACCATTCCCTTTTGTAGTGACCCGCATTTTTAGCTGTTGAATAATTTATTTATTTAATTATTAAATATCGATTTATCGATATCGAGAACGTGAATTAAATAATATTGAATATTTAATAAATAATTATAATATAATAATATATTATAATGTCGAAATAGTCGGAAATAGTGAAATTCACCATATCGTGTGAATTGAATAACATACGAGATTTGGTGGAGTTTCGATTCGAAATATAATAACGAATATATTCAATCGACGACAGTTGAACGTATAATTTATAATATAATTATAATCGAGCTCGAAATGGCGTGGCAGTTCGCTATTTGGCGATTCAGACTTCAACTGAATGTACAAGATTCGTTTTAAGCCGGATTTCTGTGAAACAAGAAACGTGTGGAGCTGGTGGAGTATATCTTTCTAGTGGAAGAGAAAAATCGGGATTTCGTCATGTAGATTTTGATGTACGTCCAAATCAAATTTCAGAAAAAGTCGCTGTGGAATTCCTTTATAATTCGCAACGCTTTATATACGTTATAAAAGGATTTTCGATATAAATTGAATATCAATAAATCTGAAATCTGAAATATCAAGCTGTAAATTCTGATATGATATTCTGAAGCTGTATGATATCATATGTGAAGATATACAAGAATATAAATTTATTTATATTTAATTTAATTTATTTAAAAATATTTATATATTTAAATGGATTATTCAAGGGTCTAAAAATAGCCAGTTTTGCAAACGGAGTCGGAATTTGACGAAACCAGTTTTGTTGGATCCGCAATATCGAATAGTTGTTAGATTTCCAGTTTCGTGATTTTTAGAGGCAATGTGTGGCCGTACGGATTTTTAGAGTGTAAAACAGTCAGTATTTTGACGGTTAAAAATACGTTGTGTGAACATACGAAATCGAAATTCGACGAAACCAGTTTCGTTGGGACCGTAATGTCGAGCTGTAGCTGCATGTTCATTTTCGTGATTTTTGGGTATTATATGTGGTCGTATGGATTTTAATTGTCAAATACAAACAGCGGTCTAATATAAAATAATAAAACTTTAGTATAAATACACCTTTAACTCTCTTTAACCCTAATGTTTCTCATTCTAAGGTCAACGAAATTTCCGCCGTGTCTCTTTCTAGTTCTTCAGTAAAACGTCCGTCTTCAAAAATCACAAACAAATCAAGTAAAATCGTATAAAGCATTTTATATGTATGAATGGGTTGCGGTGAAGATTGTCTTCGATCTGGTAGCGGTTATGGGGAGTGCGACGCAAGTCTCGGTGGTTCGAAAGTTTAACAGTAACTCCTAGGGTTGGGATTTTTACGGTGATTGAAGTACTGGTTCAGGAAATCGAGTTTGTAATCAGAAGATCGAATGAATCGGATTGTGATTTTTCTTGGAAATTCCGGTGAAAAAACATGTCGCACCTGGACTGTGTGGCTCGACGTCGGTTTCGTGTTGGTGGGAGCGAGTTCGATGAGAGGGGTATAGTGTTGTAGAGGATTGGATGAGAGGTATTTTGGTGTTATCGGTTTTGATTTCTATGTGAAGATGTAGGAGGGAGAGGAGCTCAAATGTTCGTTGGTGGCCATTCGTTTTGCTGGAGCAAGCGTATTTCGTGATTTGGGGGAGATGATGAAGCGGTCTTGGGTTTAAACGAAGTTGGGCTTTAAAGATTTGGGCCGGGTCATATGTGAAGGGGTAAGGAGGATGATGGATTAAATTAGTTTGTTCAAATTCAAATCAAAGTATATAACTTGAAAATTTCATATCTTATTCATATGAAATCAGAATCTCGAACCGTCAGTCACGTTGGGACCGTATGGACGAGAGCTTCACAATGAAGCTGACTGGAAGTCCATCAGAGCTCGTTACAATTTATAGCAAAATAAATTGTCCTATTCAAATCAACGAACGCAAACCGTTATGCAACGGTTAACGCGTCAATGTGAGTAAAAACTCACTAACTCTCCTCAATTTATATTTTAATATAAATTGTATTTTTATTCTGTATTTGACTGCTAGTTATGTACTATTAATTTGGACTGTTAAGTTGTATTGTTAAATTGGACTGTAGATTGGACTGTTAAATAATTGATTGAAAACAGTATGGATATATATATATATATATCTACATATATATATCGTTATTAAACGGTGATTTTGTTATCAGTGTATTTCATTAGAAATGCAAGTGATGTTATATACGTTGTTTAACATCGGTGGATGCAGGGAAACAGGTTGGAGGAATCCGACTGGATTCCTCAACATTGATTTTACTGTTATTTGTATATTGTGATATATACTGTGATATATAATCTGTTATTGATTGTATATGTTTGGATGATATTGATCATTGACAGTTGGTTGTTTAAAAACAATAGAAAACACTGAAACTGTAGAAAAGGGGATTTTCAATATTTATATTGAAAATGAATCTATTTATAAAATCGAAGGATTTTATAAAAGGATATTTATTTAGAAATGAATAAATAAAATAAAGGAATGTTTATTTAGATTAAATAAATAGAATAAAGGATATTTAATTAGGGATTAAATAATTAGAGTTATAAAGGAAAATCTATTTAGGAAAATAAATAGATTATACAAAAGGAAATCTATTTAGGAAATAAATAGAAGTTAAAATAAATAGAAATAAAAGAAAAGTTAGTTAGTCGGATATAAATATTCGAATCAAGTTAGTTAAGTAGTCAAACCAAGTGGTCGAACCAAATGGTCAAACCAAGTGGTCGAACCAAATGGTCAAACCAAGTGGTCGAACCAAATGGTCAAACCAAGTGGTCGAACCAAATGGTCAAACCAAGTGGTCGAACCAAATGGTCAAACCAAGTGGTCGAACCAAGTAGTCAAGCCCAGTGGTCGAACCAAGTAGTCAAGCCCAGTGGTAAAACCAAATGGGTCAGGTTAGCCAAACCAGGTTAGCCAAACATGGTCAGCCAAACCAAATGGGTCAGGTTAGCCAAACATGGTCAGCCAAACCAAATGGGTCAGGGTCAGGTTAGCCAAACATGGTCAGTAAAACCAAATGGGTCAGGTTAGCCAAACATGGTCAGTAAAACCAAATGGGTCAGGTTAGCCAAACATGGTCAGCCAAACCAAATGGGTCAGGTTAGCCAAACCAGGTTAGCCAAACATGGTCAGCCAAACCAAATGGGTCAGGTTAGCCAAACATGGTCAGCCAAACCAAATGGGTCAGGGTCAGGTTAGCCAAACATGGTTAGTAAAACCAAATGGGTCAGGTTAGCCAAACATGGTCAGCCAAACCAAATGGGTCAGGTTAGCCAAACATGGTCAGCCAAACCAAATGGGTCAGGTTAGCCAAACCTGGTCAGCCAAACCAAATGGGTCAGGTTAGCCAAACCTGGTCAGCCAAACCAAATGGGTCAGGTTAGTCAAACCTGGTCGGTCGAACGAAGTAAGCCGAGTTAAGTTAGTCAAGTTAGTCGACCCTAGTTAATCGAATCGAATTGGTCGAACCAAGTAAGTCGAGTCAAGTTAGTCGAGCCTAGTTAATCAAATCGAATTGGTCGAACCAAGTAAGTCGAGTTAGTCGAGTCAAGTTAAGTTAGTCGAGTTAAGTTCGTCGAGTTAAATAAATCGATGTTAGTTTCATCGAAAGGAGTTATCGATGTTAGATTCATCGAAAGGAGTTATCGATGTTAGTTTCATCGAAAGGAGTTATCGATGTTAGTTTCATCGAAAGGAGTTATCGATGTTAGTTTCATCGAAAGGAATAAATCGATGTTAGTTTCATCGAAAGGAGTTATCGATGTTAGTTTCATCGAAAGGAGTTATCGATGTTAGTTTCATCGAAAGGAGTTATCGATGTTAGTTTCATCGAAAGGAGTTATCGATGTTAGTTTCATCGAAGGGAGTTATCGATTATAGTTTAATCGAAGTTAGATTTTCAAATAGAGATTTCTCGAAGAGAGTTAATCGGCAAATTCGATTATATCGAATTCGGGAAAGTACTTATACTTTCCAGTGTTTAAATAGAGATTTATTTATTTATAAATAAATAAGTGTTAGGTTAATTATTCCCTAATAAGAATAGAAGTTATAATTTAAGTTAGATAATTCGAAAGTAGGGGTTATAACGTTATCGTTATAACCAATGTTTTAAATATAGAAGTGGATTAGTAAAATTGGATCCGAGAAAGGCGTAAAGAAGTTGTTAAAGATTAAAAGATAAACTTTGACCATTTCGAAGTTATAACGTTGTTCAGTTAAGGTCTGAGAGGTAATTATACCCCAACTTGAGTGACTTCCTTCTTAACTAAGAAATGGTAAGGTTTGATCGTAAAGGAGTTTTGGAAATGTTTTCCAAACGAGAATCAGAAATGTTTTCTGATAAAAGGAAAAATAAGAATTTAGAATATAGGGAAACAGGAGATAAGTAAATAAATGAACTAAAGAGATTTATGTTAAATGATGTTTGTTCGATATAATTTCCATTTGGAAATAATATCGTTGTTTGTACACTTGTTTTCTTTGATAGTTAACTCACCGACTATCGAAGTTTTGACCATTTTAACGTTGTTAATATGGAGAGACCGGTTGGATTATTATCCAAAGAACCACTCTGTATTGGCATAAGCGTCGCGAATCACATATGCCAAAGATAATTGAAGACGGAGTAAAATGCAAGGGCTATCCTATTTACAGAATAGTGCCTTCGGTTTGTCCAGTCCCAGGACAACTTGTATGGACGAAGGTCTGACAGAGTATATCCAATAGATCGCGTAAGTTGATCTGTTCAAACGTATTCACGTTTGGTGGCGGAGGAATTCGTTTCTCTTAGCTGTATACCCGTGTTATTTTTGGATAAGTCAATTTGTGATTTGGCGGGTATGATGATGTGACATTTTAAGTAAATGAAGATGGATGTCTGACAGAGTATTTCCAGAAAGGTCACGTACATTTATTTCTTCAACCGTATCAAGAGTGGAAGCGGAGAAGGGAACTTCTTTTAGCTGACACGTAATGTATTGTTGTAGACGTCAATTAGTGATTTTCGATGGATCTGACAATGTGGCATTCGAAGTGAATCTATTGTGATGATAAAGCGTAGCTTCTAGCCTCACATCCGGTAAATGACAGAAATCGGGCAGGCAGCATGGCTTAGTCGGTCGCACCGAAGTAGGGTGTATAATCACCTATCTAGTGAATATTCATTTGTTTCTTAAATCTATCAATGCTGTCCCATATATATATACGGGAACGGTTGCTGATCACAACCGTTGGTGATGTACATTCGATACACTCAAGCGAAATGAGTGGTCGGTCATGTGTGGCCGAGTTACAAGATGTTCTTGTTGAACTCCAGTGTATCGTTCCTAGAGTACACTGATCGGAAGGTGGTTTCATACCTTGTCATAGTTGGAAATCCATTATCCAATACGAGCTTGCGATTTTGATTGTATACTATATATGTAGTAACGTGAGATGCAAGCGTTTCTGCTAGATTGATATTTATTTGTACTTAGACATTATTATAATATCAGAATGATATTGCTTTGAAAATTATTTGGATTCTCATAAGGGAAAAACCCGTTCCGTATTCACGGCGTGGTCTTATGAGATATCATATACCTGTTTAAATGATTTGAGTTTATTCACACCAGTCCCATGACTGACCCGGAGTTTATTTTGTTGTTTTCCCTAAACTCTTGGGTGCCTAAATTTGTACGGGCAGTCAAGTAGTCGGGATTTTACAGATACACTTGGAGAGCTTGGAGCAGGAGGCTTCAGGATTCTATAGCTATTATTATTTCCGTTGTTGTTGTAAGTGTTGTACTCTGATAAGTGTTATTGTATACATATACTGATGATATTTCAAAGATATGTTATGTTATATTTTATTCGTTCCGCTGTGAGATTCGTGTTTACTCTGATGATGATGTTCTTCTTCTTCTTCTATTCTATAAGTTCTATCTTATCTATTCTCACCTTCTAATTTCTTTCATTAATTACCGGGATTTTTCGATGTTTTGGTTATCGACGTCGAGCTTACGTCGATAACCAAAGCCGCTCCAAATCCGGGTTACTACAGTTGGTATCAGAGCTTAAGTTAAGAATTACTTGGCTCTGTGGCGTGACTCGGTAGAGATAGGGTTAGTAATACCCTAGATTGAGTTTGAGTGTATATATACGAGTGCGTATTTGTATTTGATATAAAAATGGTTTTATATTGTGGAGATTCATTGGCTGAGTTGTTTATGAGTTCTGGTCGATCAGTTTGATCCACTGTATCGGTAGGAGTAAATAAATACTTGAATACGATGGACCGACACAGTATGGATATGTGATATATTATCATATATAGGTTGTGATTATAATCGAATGAGATCATAAAGTGAAATGGTTATATATAACCAATCAGAATCATATAAGTAAAGTATATGAAATAAGATGAATTAAATATGAATTTAAATCAGATTTGGAATTAAAATAAGGAAATTTTAAGTTCCTGGGAGATTTTGGAATGTTTTCAAAATGGAAGTATTCAGTAATGGTTTTGAAAATGATATAGTATTGAAGTCACTGGAAAATAATTCCGATGATGACTGCGCAGTATCATCGGTGTGATTTTCGAGTTCTAAGTGGTGGATTACTACCAAAGATTTTGATTTCAATTGTTTTGAGAAAACAAGGTGTTTAGAAATTCAAATGTTTTGAATTGGTATTGTGATTTCAAATTAATTTGAAATGAATCCAGGAATTTGAAATTTGAAATTTAAATTTAACTTATGAAGTTAAATGGTGAAAGTGAATAATAAATTAGAATTTAACCTTGACTAAGTTAAATGAAAATGGAATTGATTAGCGGATAATCTGGATTTGGATTTGGAATGATAAGTTAAGAGTTTGGAATTTGAAACTCGAATTTGAAATTGAATTCGGCTTGAATAAGCGAATGGTTGTGTTAAGAATAACTTGGTTGGAGTTTGATGGGAAATACATTGGTATATGCTGAATTGACAGCAGGTGAAAGGGATAAAGTTGAGATACCCAACAAAAGGTACAAGTTTATATTTGATATAAGCATGAGATTTATGAGCCGAATTGGCAAGCCGCTTGGCTGTTTGATTTTCTTTTGGGTTGAAGAAGGCCCAGAGAGGCGAGTGGGAGTTTGACTATTGACCAGTACAAAGGAAGTGCTGGCGAATTTTTTAGAAAAGTTAAGGCGTTAGAAAATTTTCAAATTTTTTGAAAATTTAGTTAGTCAGAATAAATTAATATTTTAGTCGATATTAATTGGTTCAGTTGAAACCGGAGATAAGAGGTAAACAGATAAATTTTTACCCAGTAAATAGGGTCGTCCCCTAGCTTAGCAATTTCGAGGACGAAATTTTATTAAGGGGGGAAGATTGTAGTGACCCGCATTTTTAGCTGTTGAATAATTTATTTATTTAATTATTAAATATCGATTTATCGATATCGAGAACGTGAATTAAATAATATTGAATATTTAATAAATAATTATAATATAATAATATATTATAATGTCGAAATAGTTGGAAATAGTGAAATTCACCATATCGTGTGAATTGAATAGCATACGAGATTTGGTGGAGTTTCGATTCGAAATATAATAACGAATATATTCAATCGACGACAGTTGAACGTATAATTTATAATATAATTATAATCGAGCTCGAAATGGCGCGGCAGTTCGCTATTTGGCGATTCAGACTTCAACTGAATGTACAGGATTCGTTTTAAGCCGGATTTCTGTGAAACAAGAAACGTGTGGAGCTGGTGGAGTATATCTTTCTAGTGGAAGAGAAAAATCGGGATTTCGTCATGTAGATTTTGATGTACGTCCAAATCAAATTTCAGAAAAAGTCACTGTGGAATTCCTTTATAATTCGCAATGCTTTATATACGTTATAAAAGGATTTTTGATATAAATTGAATATCAATAAATCTGAAATCTGAAATATCAAGCTGTAAATTCTGATATGATATTCTGAAGCTGTATGATATCATATGTGAAGATATACAAGAATATAAATTTATTTATATTTAATTTAATTTATTTAAATATATTTATATATTTAAATGGATTATTCAGGGGTCTAAAAATAGCCAGTTTTGCAAACGAAGTCGGAATTTGACGAAACCAGTTTTGTTGGATCCGCAATATCGAATAGTTGTTAGATTTCCAGTTTCGTGATTTTTAGAGGCAATGTGTGGCCGTACGGATTTTTAGAGTGTAAAACAGTCAGTATTTTGACGGTTAAAAATACGCTGTGTGAACATACGAAGTCGAAATTCGACGAAACCAGTTTCGTTGGGACCGTAATGTCGAGCTGTAGCTGCATGTTCATTTTCGTGATTTTTGGGTATTATATGTGGTCGTATGGATTTTAATTGTCAAATACAAATAGCGGTCTAATATAAAATAATAAAACTTTAGTATAAATACACCTTTAACTCTCTTTAACCCTAATGTTTCTCATTCTAAGGGTAACGAAATTTCCGCCGTGTCTCTTTCTAGTTCTTCAGTAAAACGTCCGTCTTCAAAAATCACAAACAAATCAAGTAAAATCGTATAAATCATTTTATATGTATGAATGCGTTGCGGTGAAGATTGTCTTCGATCTGGTAGCGGTTATGGGGAGTGCGACGCAAGTCTCGGTGGTTCGAAAGTTTAACAGTAACTCCTAGGGTTGGGATTTTTTCGGTGATTGAAGTACCGGTTCAGGAAATCGAGTTCGAGTTTGTAATCAGAAGATCGAATGAATCGGATTGTGATTTTTCTTGGAAATTCCGGTGAAAAAACATGTCGCACCTGGACTGTGTGGCTCGACGTCGGTTTCGTGTTGGTGGGAGCGAGTTCGATGAGAGGGGTATAGTGTTGTAGAGGTTTGGATGAGAGGTATTTTGGTGTTATCGGTTTTGATTTCTATGTGAAGATGAAGGAGGGAGAGGAGCTCAAATGTTCGTTGGTGGCCATTCGTTTTGCTGGAGCAAGCGTATTTCGTGATTTGGGGGAGATGATGAAGCGGTCTTGGGTTTAAACGAAGTTGGGATTTAAAGATTTGGGCCGGGTCATATGTGAAGGGGTAAGGAGGATGATGGATTAAATTAGTTTGTTCAAATTCAAATCAAAGTATATAACTTGAAAATTTCATATCTTATTCATATGAAATCAGAATCTCGAACCGTCAGTCACGTTGGGACCGTATGGACGAGAGCTTCACAATGAAGCTGACTGGAAGTCCATCAGAGCTCGTTACAATTTATAGCAAAATAAATTGTCCAATTCAAATCAACGAACGCAAACCGTTATTCAACGGTTAACGCGTCAATGTGAGTAAAAACTCACTAACTCTCCTCAATTTATATTTTAATATAAATTGTATTTTTTTCTGTATTTGACTGCTAGTTATGTACTGTTAATTTGGACTGTTAAGTTGTATTGTTAAATTGGACTGTAGATTTGACTGTTAAATAATTGATTGAAAACAGTATGGATATATATATATATATATATCTACATATATATATATATATCGTTATTAAACGTTGATTTTGTTATCAGTGTATTTCATTAGAAATGCAAGTGATGTTATATACGTTGTTTAACATCGGTGGATGCAGGGAAATAGGTTGGAGGAATCCGACTGGATTCCTCAACATTGATTTTACTGTTATTTGTATATTGTGATATATACTGTGATATATAATCTGTTATTGATTGTATATGTTTGGATGATATTGATCATTGACAGTTGGTTGTTTAAAAACAATAGAAAACACTGAAATTGTAGAAAAGGGGATTTTCAATATTTATATTGAAAATGAATCTATTTATAAAATCGAAGGATTTTATAAAAGGATATTTATTTAGAAATGAATAAATAAAATAAAGGAATGTTTATTTAGATTAAATAAATAGAATAAAGGATATTTAATTAGGGATTAAATAATTAGAGTTATAAAGGAAAATCTATTTAGGAAAATAAATAGATTATACAAAAGGAAATCTATTTAGGAAATAAATAGAAGTTAAAATAAATAGAAATAAAAGAAAAGTTAGTTAGTCGGATATAAATATTCGAATCAAGTTAGTTAAGTAGTCAAACCAAGTGGTCGAACCAAATGGTCAAACCAAGTGGTCGAACCAAATGGTCAAACCAAGTGGTCGAACCAAATGGTCAAACCAAGTGGTCGAACCAAATGGTCAAACCAAGTGGTCGAACCAAGTAGTCAAGCCCAGTGGTCGAACCAAGTAGTCAAGCCCAGTGGTAAAACCAAATGGGTCAGGTTAGCCAAACCAGGTTAGCCAAACATGGTCAGCCAAACCAAATGGGTCAGGTTAGCCAAACATGGTCAGCCAAACCAAATGGGTCAGGGTCAGGTTAGCCAAACATGGTCAGTAAAACCAAATGGTTCAGGTTAGCCAAACATGGTCAGTAAAATCAAATGGGTCAGGTTAGCCAAACATGGTCAGCCAAACCAAATGGGTCAGGTTAGCCAAACCAGGTTAGCCAAACATGGTCAGCCAAACCAAATGGGTCAGGTTAGCCAAACATGGTCAGCCAAACCAAATGGGTCAGGGTCAGGTTAGCCAAACATGGTCAGTAAAACCAAATGGGTCAGGTTAGCCAAACATGGTCAGTAAAACCAAATGGGTCAGGTTAGCCAAACATGGTCAGCCAAACCAAATGGGTCAGGTTAGCCAAACATGGTCAGCCAAACCAAATGGGTCAGGTTAGCCAAACCTGGTCAGCCAAACCAAATGGGTCAGGTTAGCCAAACCTGGTCAGCCAAACCAAATGGGTCAGGTTAGTCAAACCTGGTCGGTCGAACGAAGTAAGTCGAGTTAAGTTAGTCAAGTTAGTCGACCCTAGTTAATCGAATCGAATTGGTCGAACCAAGTATGTCGAGTCAAGTTAGTCGAGCCTAGTTAATCAAATCGAATTGGTCGAACCAAGTAAGTCGAGTTAGTCGAGTCAAGTTAAGTTAATCGAGTTAAGTTCGTCGAGTTAAATAAATCGATGTTAGTTTCATCGAAAGGAGTTATCGATGTTAGTTTCATCGAAAGGAGTTATCGATGTTAGTTTCATCGAAAGGAGTTATCGATGTTAGTTTCATCGAAATGAGTTATCGATGTTAGTTTCATCGAAAGGAGTTATCGATGTTAGTTTCATCGAAAGGAGTTATCGATGTTAGTTTCATCGAAAGGAGTTATCGATGTTAGTTTCATCGAAAGGAATAAATCGATGTTAGTTTCATCGAAAGGATTTATCGATGTTAGTTTCATCGAAAGGAGTTATCGATGTTAGTTTCATCGAAAGGAGTTATCGATGTTAGTTTCATCGAAAGGAGTTATCGATGTTAGTTTCATCGAAGGGAGTTATCGATTATAGTTTGATCGAAGTGAGATTTTCAAATAGAGATTTCTCGAAGAGAGTTAATCGGCAAATTCGATTATATCGAATTCGGGAAAGTACTTATACTTTCCAGTGTTTAAATAGAGATTTATTTATTTATAAATAAGTGTTAGGTTAATTATTCCCTAATAAGAATAGAAGTTATAATTTAAGTTAGATAATTCGAAAGTAGGGGTTATAACGTTATCGTTATAACCAATGTTTTAAATATAGAAGTGGATTAGTAAAATTGGATCCGAGAAAGGCGTAAAGAAGTTGTTAAAGATTAAAAGATAAACTTTGACCATTTCGAAGTTATAACGTTGTTCAGTTAAGGTCTGAGAGGTAATTATACCCCAACTTGAGTGACTTCCTTCTTAACTAAGAAATGGTAAGGTTTGATCGTAAAGGAGTTTTGGAAATGTTTTCCAAACGAGAATCAGAAATGTTTTCTGATAAAAGGAAAAATAAGAATTTAGAATATAGGGAAACAGGAGATAAGTAAATAAATGAACTAAAGAGATTTATGTTAAATGATGTTTGTTCGATATAATTTCCATTTGGAAATAATATCGTTGTTTGTACACTTGTTTTCTTTGATAGTTAACTCACCGACTATCGAAGTTTTGACCATTTTAACGTTGTTAATATGGAGAGACCGGTTGGATTATTATCCAAAGAACCACTCTGTATTGGCATAAGCGTCGCGAATCACATATGCCAAAGATAATTGAAGACGGAGTAAAATGCAAGGGCTATCCTATTTATAGAATAGTGCCTTCGGTTTGTCCAGTCCCAGGACAACTTGTATGGACGAAGGTCTGACAGAGTATATCCAATAGATCGCGTAAGTTGATCTGTTCAAACGTATTCACGTTTGGTGGCGGAGGAATTCGTTTCTCTTAGCTGTATACCCGTGTTATTTTTGGATAAGTCAATTTGTGATTTGGTGGGTATGACGATGTGACATTTTAAGTAAATGAAGATGGATGTCTGACAGAGTATTTCCAGAAAGGTCATGTACATTGATTTCTTCAACCGTATCAAGAGTGGAAGCGGAGAAGGGAACTTCTTTTAGCTGACACGTAATGTATTGTTGTAGACGTCAATTAGTGATTTTCGATGGATCTGACAATGTGGCATTCGAAGTGAATCTATTGTGATGACAAAGCGTAGCTTCTAGCCTCACATCCGGTAAATGACAGAAATCGGGCAGGCAGCATGGCTAAGTCGGTCGCACCGAAGTAGGGTGTATAATCACCTATCTAGTGAATATTCATTTGTTTCTTAAATCTATCAATGCTATCCCATATATATACGGGAACGGTTGCTGATCCCAACCGTTGGTGATGTACATTCGATACACTCAAGCGAAATGAGTGGTCGGTCATGTGTGGCTGAGTTACAAGATGTTCTTGTTGAACTCCAGTGTATCGTTCCTAGAGTACACTGATCGGAAGGTGGTTCCATACCTTGTCATAGTTGGAAATCCATTATCCAATACGAGCTTGCGATTTTGATTGTATACTATATATGTAGTAACGTGAGATGCAAGCGTTTCTGCTAGATTGATATTTATTTGTACTTAGACATTATTATAATATCAGAATGATATTGCTTTGAAAATTATTTGGATTCTCATAAGGGAAAAACCCGTTCCGTATTCACGGCGTGGTCTTATGAGATATCATATACCTGTTTAAATGATTTGAGTTTATTCACACCAGTCCCATGACTGACCCGGAGTTTATTTTGTTGTTGTCCCTAAACTCTTGGGTGCCTAAATTTGTACGGGCAGTCAAGTAGTCGGGATTTTACAGATACACTTGGAGAGCTTGGAGCAGGAGGCTTCAGGATTCTACAGGTATTATTATTTCCGCTGTTGTTGTAAGTGTTGTACTCTGATAAGTGTTATTGTATAGATATACTGATAATATTTCAAAGATATGTTATGTTATATTTTATTCGTTCCGCTGTGAGATTCGTGTTTACTCTGATGATGATGTTCTTCTTCTTCTTCTATTCTATAAGTTCTATCTTATCTATTCTCACCTTCTAATTTCTTTCATTAATTATCGGGATTTTTCGATGTTTTGGTTATCGACGTAGAGCTTACGTCGATAACCAAAGCCGCTCCAAATCCGGGTTACTACACCTTTGGATGTCACATCGTCATATTTGCCAGAAAATCACTAATTGATGTCCCCAAAAAATACTCTAGTTGTTAAGCGAAAAGAAGGTGTCTTCTCCGCTACCAATAGAAATACGTTTGACTAAATCAACGTACGTAATCCATTTGAAAGTACTCTTACAGACCACCGTCCATATGAGTCATCCAGGAATAGGATGAACCGAAGGCACCCTCCTACCACATCCTAGGTATCACCCTATGGATCAGTAGCGAGTAGTCCTTGCAATTCGCAGATTCCAATCGTGATAGAATCACAAGTCAAAATATCATCGGGATCCACCCTTAGAAATTCAACAAGCAGTTCTTATGCTCATGAATATCAACGGTCTTCAATTGCTCCATCTTCAATCAACGTCTTCCACGTATTCGTTGGTTCGGTGGAAAACAATAAACTTCAGGTCAGTCATGGGACAGGTGTGAGAAATGAAAACAGTTATTAAAATTATTTTAAGGTTCGGTAAATCACTGGACCACACCGTATGACACGGAACGGGTTTCCTCCACATGAATACCATAAAAACAAAACTCGCAATGCTAAAAGAGGAACAATGAAGATATTATAAGACTCGGGTCCTATCACACAATGCAAGCGCAAGCTGGAGGATAGAGTTTTACCTTATAATAGCCAAACATGCTTGATACGCGAAATTTATCTTTTATCACTATAAGTGCATAGTGTAGAAATCAATTTCAAATATAAATGTATCAATCTTAAACGACATAATACCCCATCTTATTATGTCACCATATAGGTTTACAACTAAAATGGTAAAGTCTCGTATTGGAAATTGAATTACATCATGATGGCTCCTGATCCGAAATATCGCTCACAAAGTGTATTTTCATGGTTAAGTCCAGAGCTTTGGAAGGCACCATAATACACGTCCGCACTATATCCAGGATTCCAAGTATTACACCGCGGCTTAAGTCTAGGGATTTGGAAAAACACCACTATACTCTATCCTTCTAGGACCCTGTCCCTCTAGGTGTGGAGCGACCACAACCCAGCTCTCCTCGGTCGACTGAATTAGTGACAACCCTAAAAGTTGTCTAATCTCAACCCATTGGTTGTTCATCCTCTTCTTGAAAGTATACTAATCTAACCATCAGTTCACCATCATACCGGTATGTGAGGCTCGTCGAAATCACGGCACACAAAGCTCCGCTATGTCAGCCATGCTTTGATCATCAACCCCAAAGCTTTATCTTTCATTCAACATGAAGCTTTGATTTATCTACATCTCAGTATGCCATATTGTCAATCAATACCGTACCATTGATTTCTACCAATATATAACCTCTTAGCTCGTACGTCTCAAAGAAGGGTGTTAACCTAAGAGAATTAATTCTCCACCACTATACAGATATATACTTAGTAGAGATCAATGAATACAACATAAAATACAATGTCAGGCATACAATCCATTTGCAAGTCCTTTCTAGGTCTGAATGAAACCGTAGGCATCTTATTCCTCGTCCTATATGTCCAATACTGGAGAGAGGCCCTCGCATATCCGGTCGATCTCCAAGTACGTCTTGACGATCACCACTTATAAACTCGTCATGGGTTGTACACTCCAATCGAGACATCAACAATAATCCAAACGATGTAAAGATCTCCGGCCTTTAACCACCGTTTTCAATATCTACGACTTTTAATCGTCCTACCATTTATTCAGAATGAGTTAAACCCCATTTTTTTGAATAACTATCGCATCTTTCAAATCAAGTGATATAAAAAAATATCATACATCTTATAGCGTTCTTTGAAACAATTGGTTTTTGAAGCCGTGAACCATAAACTATTGTTTAAACTGTAAAAATGGTTTTGTTAAATGTTTGGAAGTTCTTAAAGAACTTAAATTATTTCATATGGAATTTATTAATGATTTAAAGTAAGATTTGGGAAGTTTGAAATTTAAAAGGAATGAGTTCGGGCAGAGTTAGTCTTCGAATATTCGATATAAAAATTCCAGGGTTGGATAAATATTATCAGAAACTTTAGAAATATTTACATCAAGATTCTGATAGTATTTATCTGAGTTTGTGAAACTATAACGACCCACCTTTTTTTCCGATTCTTGCCGGTAATTAAACTAACTTAAATCGTTCATAAAGACAGATGGTTATATGTACTAACATATTTGCACAAAAATAACAGAACTTTTTATTTCATTACGAAATATTACATTAGAGTTACAAGGAATCAGAGTATAATATATCCTCAGTGCAAAAACAAACATGCTCTCAGTGGAATAAGTAAAACCCATGTTAGGGATTGCAAAAAGGATCTTTATGAAAAAACAAACACTAAAGGGGGATGAATAGTATTTTTGAGAATTTAAACTAAATCTAAAACTTATGTGATAAACTATATGAATCAAACACTACAGAAACAATCATAGATACAGAATCAAACACAGATGCAAAATAAACAGAAATAAAAATGCATAAAAGGAAAGAACACACCGAATTTTATACTGGTTCGGATTGCTCCTACGTCTAGTCCTGCATAACACTGGATTGCACCGAGTTTTACTACTATATCGGTATCCAACTACACCCCGGATTTCACGGCTACAAGGAAAACACCGATTCTCAAATACTTCCCAAACTATTACAATATCCCTATAACTCTTCAATAACACTTGATTCAGAGAGTAATGAGTAGAGAGTGTAGAGAGAAGAGGATTAGTGAAAACAGAATTGAATTAGGTAGAGTGTCGGTGTAGAAATCATAAAAATGATAAGAAATAATGGTGTAATGAAAGAGAGTGAAAGTGAAGAAGAAGAAGTTATTAAATATTCGAAATCAAAATCTTTTTATAATGTGTGAAAGGTCGCAATGCTGCAGAACCGTCACAAATAGTGAAAAGACACTTTCTTTCAAATTTGAAAAAATGACAGTTATATGTCGACATGGTGTTTTCTATATGTCGACATACATTTAGTACAAAATAATTTTTTGAGAATTTTTCAAGTGTTTTGATATAAATATAGTTCTGGAAATTCTTGAATTAAAATATAGTGTTATAAATTAATATTATAAAGTAGGAAATCATACGAAAACATAAATATATACTACATAAACATATTTATAAAATTATAAAGTTTAAAACTATATAAACATAAAGTATAAATATATAAAACTTATAAAACTTAAATTTGAAAATAAAAGTAAAGTAAGAAAGAAAAATAGAAAATATAGAAAATAAAATAGAGAGGATTAAAGATAGAATTTGAAAACAGAATTTGAATTCGAACCTAGAGTGCTATTTAGAGTCTTTACATAATCCAGACTCTATAACTATATTAGTCTTGAACTATTGAAATCTTGAATACTCATGAGTCTTGAAATATCTCTGAATTTTGAATCTCTAGCATCTTTAAAGCTGTACAGTCTTCTGTAATATTTCTTGTATATAAATCCTGCATATGTGTGTGTGTGTATGTATATATTCTATATAAAAGTATTAGTATATATTTTATAATCAATTAATATTGAAATATGGTTGTTGTCATCGAAACTCCATTCTCCAACGGTCTCCTCCTTTTAGATGATGACAACCTTAGTTTATAAAATATCATACCTGTATATACTTGTTGATGATGATCCTTCAAATACTTCCCTTGTCTATATGAATCCTATAAACTATGTCTATATTTTATAATTTCTCCCCCTTTGGCATTATCAAAAGGAAATTCTAAAACTACTCCCCCTAATCTGTATAACTATCTAAATAAAACTAATAAGAAATTAAGTAACTAATCCTATTATGATATTCCTCCTTTATCTATAACTAGTTCATAGTAGAATACTCCCCCTTAATTTATACAAACCTATAATAGTAATTCCCAGTCAATATGATGACTAAGTACAAACCAATCCAAGTATTATAATTAAATATGTTTGTTATATATATATATATACACACACACACACACACAAACCAAATCAAATCACACCACACCATATGTCTTAATATATATATATATATATACAAGTTTCAAATCATAGAATTCAAATCAAATTCAAACAAATAAATCAAATCGTACCGAACAATTAAAGTTTCTTGGAACTTCAACCCAGCTGTCTTCTCCAAAAATTGGATCCTTCTTGTTGACTCCCAATCCTCATCTTCTTTGGTTGGCGGAGCCTATGCGAGACCATTATCTTCATCTCTGAAAAGAGAGGAGATTAGCCATTGCATTGCATCAAAATGCTTCTCTTATTGTTTAACCATCTTTATTTGGCTTAGTTCGAGATGATGCTGGTTTCATAGAATGATAGAGAGAATATTTTTGAAAGAATTTAAGGTTTCTTCTAGAGTTTCACTAAGATTATGGATTGGATTTGCCATGGATTTCATAAGAAATGAATAAGGAAGAAGGAGAGATATAATAATGAATTTTATGGAAGAAATAGACTTAAATAGGGTTTGGAATTCATTGGATTTTGAATGGACATGAGTAGTTATTTAATTTTAAAATTTGAAACAATTTGAAAATCTGTTAGTTATATGTCGACATATGCTGAATTGTATGTCGACATATCATAGTTCAAAATTTGAAAATTTGAAAATTTTGAATTCTTTTGATCTCTATTATATCACAATTAGTTCCAAAGTTTTTACAGAAACACAAAGATAATTTTAACATAAATAAAACTCCATTCATTACTTAATAGAAAGCAAATACATCCAACTAATCAAGATACACTTAAATACGAGGTTCAAAAGGAAATATAAGCGAATATATAAAGATAGATTAAACTAGATAGACTAGTTTTCTGATGATGATGAGGGAGATGAGGCTCCAAGATTTTTTCCTATCTTTACCATGAATTTGGTCACTTTAGAAAGTTTCTTGTTGAGCTTCTTTTGACTATTGACGATTTTCACTTGATTTTGAACAATCGTCTCTTTGTAAATGCGTTTAGTGTTGGTTGGATACTCAACACTTTCTACAGAAGCCTCTTCTTCTTCTTCGGCCTCCATTAGCTCTTGTTCTTGTTGTATTCGAGCTTGTTTGGCTTCGAATGTCTCATACGGTTTGAAAGTGAGAGGAATTTGCATGAGATAAATGTTTGATGAGTCAAACACTTTTCTAGGCACAAACTCTTCTCCATAAAGATCAACATTAAAATATTTGAAAATACGAGTGAGATAAACACCATAGTAGAGAGTGTTTTCTCTTGACGATAATTCTCTGGGATTAATTTCATTTAAGATCATTTCGGCCCAATGGATAGTATGGCCATCCAAAATAGCAAAGAGAGCCTTTTGGACTTTGAGAGTTGGATTATTGAAATTTCTGAAATGGGGAGTGATGGTATGTTGGAGGAACAGGTTGACAATTCTTGTTTTTGGATGAAAGAAGCGATTTTTGAACTCCATTGGATTACCATCTTCAAATATGTCGTTATAGATTTCCAATCAGTTTCCTAGATAACAAAATCCGAAAAATCCGAGCCCGTGCTTCTGCAATTTAGAATAGTGGCTAAGAGTTCGGCATTGAGAACAATTTGAGTTCCTTTGACACTACTCCAAATTTGGTCTTCGTTGCCTTCGTAAAATACGGATTGAGATTCACACAGAAAATCTTAACGAGTTTAGGATAACACACTTCGTCGTTATCAGGAGAGTCAAATAGACTCAAGACTTCATTGTGTTCAAAAAGAGAGTCGAGATCATAAGAGGGAAAATCGCTAAAGACGGCGAAAGCAGCCGTGTTAACTTTAGCATTTGCTAAATAATTACCATAGGTTTTGATAGCCTCTTTGTCATTATGAAGATAGTCTTTGATGGTTTTGGTTATATTCAATTTTGGAGATGAACTTGAGGAAGCCATTAAATTGATAATTTTGAAGAGAATAGATATTAAGAATATTGTTTTGAGTTGTGAATGAAAGGTAAAGAGAATAAATGTATATATAGATATTGAATGGATATGAATTGAATAGGCACAAATTTTCAGATTGAAATAACACCTTTTCAAACCTTGGGAGTTGTTGAAAAGTTGGAGGGAAGTTTGGAAGTTTAAACCTTTGAAATTCAAAATTTGAATTTCAAAATACTGGTCAGATATGTTGACATGTACATATATGTATGTCGACACATATGTCTATTTTCAAAGAAAAATAAATTTTTGTGAATTGAAATTTATATTATCGATTTTATATTTCAGGTTTTAAGATTTCCTTAAGTAATTCTAATCCTAATAAACAAACAAACAATTTATTTTATTATTTTATTAGTTGTTTATTATTTATGATTATTTTGAATTTTAAAATTCAAATTTCAATTTTGAATTTCAAATTTCAAGTTTGACTTTTAAATTCAAATCAAAGCAAACAAACAAAGCAACCGTTCAACCATATGAAATTAGAAATTAATTAAGGCGTACCCGGTTTTTAGATCCTTTTCTTCGAAATTTTATGAACTATGAATTGTCGTAAAGCATATATTTGTATTTTCGATTTTTTGTTCTTCGTCACTTGACGATGAATCTGAATCATCTAATGTTGCTGTGTATGCTTTCTTTCTCTTTCTCGACGAATTGCTATTGTCTTTTTGTTGAGTCGATTTGTCTGGATATGGACACATTCTCCTTATATGGCCTGGTTTGTTGCAGTTATAACATCGACCATCATTTCTTTTTGAACTTCCTTGGTTATAAGTTTCCTTTCTATATCTCAGAAATTTTCTAAAATGATTTGTCATAAGAGTTGTTTCTTCATCATCTTTGCTACTTGAGTCTGAATTACTTGTTGTTGCTTTTAATGCAATAGATTTCTTCTCTGTTGATCTGTTTTCTTTTCTTTTCTGTAATTGGACTTCATATGACATCAGATTTCCAATTAACTCTTCAATCTTCATTTCATTGACATCATTGGCTTCTTCAATTGTCAAAGTTTTCTGATCCCATTCTGGATTCAATGAACTCAATATTTTTCTGACTTGATCTGCTTCAAAATATGTTTTTCCAAGTGCTGTCAATGAATGCACTATCTCTTGAAATTTGCAATATATATATGAAATAGACTCATTCTCGTTCATTGTGAATAACTCAAACTGATTAACTAGCATTGCTATTTTAGTTTGTTTAACTTTACTAGTTCCTTCATGAGTAACTTGTAAAGTTCTCCAAATTTCATAAGCATTTTTACATACTGATACTCTATTAAACTCATTCCTATCTAATGAACAAAATAACATATTCATGGCTTTAGAATTGCTTTGTGCAGCAGCCTTTTGTTCATTTTTCCATTGTGCAAAAGCAATTGTGGGTTCAACAAATTCAATTTGTGTACTATTCTGTGTGTCTAATCCTACTGACTGTAAATATATTTTCATTCTACATGCTCAATATGAATAATTACTACCATTAAACAGTGGTGGTCTAATAGTGGACTTGCCCTCTATAAAAGAACTATTATAGCTACCAGTGTTGGTTGCCACTATTTTCAAAAATCAGATTATGAACTTTTTGAAAGTCCTTACTCTGATACTAATTGTTAGGGATTGCGGAAAGGATCGTTAAGGAAAAACAAACACTAGAGGGGGGGTGAATAGTGTTTTTGAGAATTTAAACTAAATCTAAAACTTATGTGATAAACTATATGAATCAAATATTATAGAAATAATCACAAATACAGAATCAAACATAGATGCAAAATAAACAGAAATAAAAATGCAGAAAAGGAAAGAACACACCGGATTTTATACTGGTTCGGATTGCTCCTACGTCTAGTCCCGCACAACGCTGGATTGCGCAGTTTTATTACTATATCACTATCCAATTACACCCCTTGATTCACGGCTACAAGGTTAACACCGTTCTCATTCCTTGATTTCAGGTAACAAGGAAAACACAATTTTCGTTCCTTGATTTCACGGCTACAAGGAAAACACCGATTCCCAAATACTTCCCAAACAATTACAATATCCCTATAACTCTTCAATAGCACTTGATTCAGAGAGTAATGAGTAGAAAATGTAGAGAAGAAGATTAGTGAAAATAGAATTGAATTCGGCAGAGTATAGGTGTAGCAATCGTAGAAATGATAAGAAATAATGGTGTAATGAAAGAGAGTGAAAGTGGAGAAGAAGAAGTTATTAAAAATTCAAAATCAAACTCTTTTTATAGTGTATGAAAGGTTGCAACGCTCCAGAACCGTCACAAATAGTGAAAAGACACTTCCTTTCAAATTTGAAAAAATGACAGTTATATGTCGACATGGTGTTTTTTATACGTCGACATATACATAGTACAAAATAAATTTTCGAGCATTTTTCAAGTGTTTTGATATAAATATAATTCGGGAAATTCTTGAATTAAAATATAGTGTTATAAATTAATATTATAAAGTAGGAAATCATACGAAAACATAAATATAAACTGTATAAACATATTTATGAAATTATAAAGTTTAAAACTATATAAATGTAAAGTATAAATATATAAAACTTATAAAACTTGAATTTGAAAATAAAAGTAAAGTAAGAAAGAAAAATAGAAAAGATAGAAAATAAAATAGAGAGGATTTAAGATAGAATTTGAAAATAGAATTTGAAAAATAGAATTTGAATTTGAACTTGGAGTGCTATTTAGAGTCTTTACATAATCTAGACTCTATAACTATGTTAGTCTTGAACTCTTGAAATCTTGAATACTCATGAGTCTTGAAATATCTCTGAATTCTGAATTTATAACATCTTTAAAACTGTACAGTCTTCAGTAATATTTCCTGTATATAAATCATGCATATGTGTATATATATATATATATTATATAAAAGTGTTAGTATATATTTTATAATCAACTAATATTTAAATAAGGTTATTATCATCAAAACTCCATTCTCCATACAATCCAAACATAACTCTAGCTCCAATACCTAAATCTTGCTCTAAAGACTAAACCTGCAAACTAAACCACTAGCTGGCCGCGCAAAATTTTGGGCACCTAGAGTTTAGGTATGGGAACAGTAAACTCTAGATCAGTCGCGGGACTGGTGTGAGAACTCAAAACAGTTATTATTTACTGTTTATTGTAAAGTTGAGAAATTCACTGGACCATGCCGCAACGGGTTTACTTATGCACAGAAATTTGTAATGACTTTGGAAAAATGAAGCTATCATAAGCTCGTCCCATATCACATAATCCAAGCGCACACTAGATGGGCGATTTTTGACTTATGATAACCAATAATGCTTTAATACGTGAAAATCCTCTTTTAATAGTATAATTGGTGCATAAGCGAAAGGCCCGTATTGGTTATTGCGTTTCCAACATGATGGTTCCTGGCACAAAAGATTAATCGAGAACACAAGCTAAGTGTCTCCCGGTTAACATCCAGACTAGGACACCGAATACAAAGCGCGAAGTATATATCCCGGTTTCATCCAGACTCGAACACCGCATATACTTTATTTCCTCAGGTTTCACAGGTGGATTCACCGCCAAAGCTTTCGATTTTCAATAGAGATTATATATATATGTGTACAACCTAACCGCCAGTTTACCATCAATCCGAGGTGTGAGGTTCGTCGAGGTCATGATATACACAAAGCTACGCTTTAATAAACCATGGTTTGATCATCACTAGATCATTACATAACTTGAGTTTGCCACATTGTCAATTCACAACATGTCACTGATTTCTATCAATACATAACCTCAAAGCTCATATGTCTTAGAGACGAGAATAAATTAACTGCCACAAATCCGATATATATTAACAGAAATCAGTGCCCCGCATTCAATTACAATGTCAGATACATAATCCATACAAGTCCGTTCTGGGTCTGAACGGAACAACAATCCGAAAATTTCCAAATATATTCAGATCTCATGCCACTTATAACCTCATATCGAGTGTGCGGCCCGATCCGAGACATCAGAAATCAATCCAAATAATCCAAAGATTCCCGGTCTTCATTCGTCTTTTTCCAAGACTTGAATTTCTTTATAACGTCGTATCATTACTTGTAAGGGTTTCCAGACCCATATCCGATCCTGGTCTTTCCAAGTAATAAGCGTACTTTAAAACAATAGCTATGGATTACACATTTTTTTTTTCAATTCAAATCTCCTTTCAAATCATTATCTATTCATTACAAAATCAAAGTTGGATTTATATATAAATCCCATTATCAACTTAATTCTTCTTTGAAATCCAATATTCATTTTACCAATCTTACATTTCAAAACAAAATCTTCCTCACCCTTTCTTTAAATTTACCAAATCATTATTTGGAATAAAATCTCATTTACGATGATACAAAACAACTGATATTCAACTTAAGTTTAAATAGAGTTTAATCGCCTTATATTTGATATTAATTCACAAAATCGACGAACGCTATCAGCAGAATCTTGATGTAAACATTTTTGATAACCATGGAATTTCACATCGAGTATTGGAACACCAACTCTAACCAAACTTATTTCCTTTTAAATTTTCAAACTTCCAATATCTTACCTAAAATCAGTAATATTTAAATAATTTTCATACAAAATATTTTTAAGTTCTAAAAACCTTTCAAGATGTTTAACCAAACCATTTTACAGCTTAAATATGAAAATGCTATTTAAATCAAGTAGATTCATAATCGTTCGAAATTCAAATATTTCAGGTTCATTCACTTTTAAATAATAAAATATGATTTACCGTAATTTTTCTCAAAATTTTAAATAATTTTATAAACCCGTTTTATTCGATTTCTCATTATAGTCGCCGAACTATGCGTATAGCGACCTTTTCTAATTCATTTTTAAACATAAATAGAAAACCATACGTCGGAACTTGACAATTTCTTTTCTATTTAAAAGCTATCATTAATTGAAATTCAACTTTTCTTGTTTCACGTCAATCCGATTTAAAACATTCAAGTTATAGGCATTTGTAACTAAAAATTGGTATTCACAAAAGGTTGTTACGCAATATGTTCAACTCAGGCTATTTAACGATTATAAATCGACCGAATATTTTCAAAATAAATTTAAATTTCCATAATTTAAATATAAAACTATATTCCATATCTCTTTTCTCAAATATTGTATTTTCCTAAAACTCATTCAATCGTTTTCCAAACTTATCAATAGTCGTAAATAATGAAACTCATTTGCTTGCATAACCAATGTTAGCACACATAACCCAAATCATTTCCCAACCAAATTTCAAAACTCGATTCAACTTTAATAGCTTAAAAATATTTCTAAGGCTCCATTTCCATTTACTAGAAACTAAAAAAAATTCCAACTCGTTTTAATTATTTATTATAAAATAATGCACCAAATGTTTACATAAAACTCAAAATCATTTTAATAAAATTTCAAACTTGTTTCAAAGTTTGAGCGTCCAAAATTAATTGGAACGAAAATCGTTTTCGCCTTTGCGAATGCTGTTTGATCGTTCTTAACTTAGATTTCCAACAATTTGAAATCTAATTTCATAACTAATTTCCAATTATTATTTAAATAATAAATTCATCATGGAAAAGGGATTTAAACCGATTATCTGTATAATTCCACACCTACAGTGTGTGTAATACAACAATAATTAAACCAATATTCTTATTAAATTCAATTTATATTAAATAAAATGTTGAAAATGTTAAACTTACCTATATATATATCAACATTAAATTCGTCCTCGAAAAGGAGAGATTGTTAAAATTACATATATATATATTAACACTTATACTAATACCGGGATTTTTGTATTTTCAAATTTTAAATTCTATTTCTTATTTTGTTTTCATATCGAATCATACTTTCTTCGAGTCTTTTAAACCAAAATCATTTCGAAAATTTAAAAAAATTACGACATAACAACATTTATGCCCTCAAGTCGAGAGGTTTCTCCCAATGCCAAGGCCACTAGGCACGACCTCGCATGTATCGATAAAAATAATGATGTCTCTCTGGACCCCAGAGCAGACCATCATTAAGGGTTTATAACCACGTCATACCTTTCTTTAGTCACTGGTTACTCGAATCTCATAACAAATCATTTCATATCCCGAAGTTATAAATTATTTCGCAACAATAATTTACAAATGCTTTCAACTCATTCTATTGTTTTTTTCCAAACATTTCAAAATATTGGTATTTTAAGTCGTCGAACATTCTATGTTTAAAAAACACTTTATAAACTATATTTTCACATTCCAAATAATTGGAAAATCCAATTTTAATCAATTTACAATACAATTTAACATAGATCGAGTATTTTGCAAATATCCAAATCATAAATTTTATAAACCATTTCAATTTATAATCCATATCAAGCTTTCATACAAATAAATTTCAAATTATTTTGAAACATTCTTGAAATAATATTTCCCACAATTACATATAAAATAATATTTCCAAGAGATATATATATATATATATAGTCATATATGTTTCCTTTTCAAATTTCATTCCTAAAAATCATTTACAAAGTCATATAGGATTTTTATTCATTCTGATTTCAAATACTTAAATCTCATTTGAAAAGCTATGTTATTCAAATAGGAAATCCTTAGGGGTAGTTTTGGAATTTTAAACAAGGAAACTTGGCGCATCAATTACATGCATGAAGGACAAATAATAAACATTTATTTATTTATAAAAATACTAATTTTTGTAACGTTCATGTAACAATTATATTTGTAACCTTTTCTCAATATTTACATATGAAACTAATATGTAATTAAATTATCAAAATAAAATTTACAACTTGCACCTTCCAAAATATTTAATTTTGTAATAAAATGGAAATTCTGTTATTTTGTGCAAATATGTTAGTAACCATAACCATCCGTCTTTATGAGTACCCATAACCATCCGTCTTTATGAATGATTTAAGTTGGTTTATTTACCGGCAAGAATCGGGCAAAAAGGCGGGTCATTACACATCTCATTCAAAATATTCTTTTATTCAAATATTATTTACATTGGTAATTAATCCCCATCTATTTTATCAAAGATTTAAATCATTTAAACTTCTTATTTAAATCTTTTCCTCAGAAATCATTGCAAAAGAATATATAATATCTTTTCACAAACTTAAACCAAATTAAGGTTTATAAACCTTATCGGAATCAACACGCCTTACGTAAAAGTTAATATTTCATATCGTTATCTCATTCCCAACATATTCATTCCATGAAGCAAAACTGGTGGTACTCCAAATCGAACACCCGTCGTGTTAAGTTAAGTTTAATTACCACTTTTCATTCAAATCTAATTAAAGATTTAATTATCGCATGTAGTACAAGTGGTGGTACTCCATATCTAACGCCCATCGCATCTTGGTAAATTTAATTACCTTGTCACATTTCGAATCTAATTAAAGATTTATTAAAACTCCACTTAGTTTTAATCTCCAAAATTCATTATTTAATGATTATTCAACTTTAGGAAATTAATCATGTCTTTAACTGGGTTAAAGAACAAATGTTATTTAAAACGTTGTTCACATTAAACCCAAAATCAACTTCGATCCAAAAAGGAATCTTCACGGAAATCATACCAGTTTATAATCGATATATATTTCTATATCAGACTAATACTATACGTGGAATAACGACAGAGCCTTTTAAATTCAACAAATAGTAAAAGTCTTTCTCCACAGAGGTTCATCTCGATTATCAATAAATCGAATTCCATTCAATTCCAATTTAATTTATTAAATTGGAAAACTTCACTTTGGAAAATTCCATTAAATCTTAATTAAAAGATTTATTCCAAATCATATTTTCACTTTTGATTGGGTTAAAGAACAAATGTTATTTAAAACATCATTCACGATAAACCCAAATCAAATTTCCATTCACTTCCAATTATATTTATTAATTGGATAACTTTACTTTGGAAGACTGCATTAACATATTACTCCAAAACTTCATTTACAACTGGGTTTAAGAACAGTGTTATTGAAGACACCGTTCATGACAAACCCAAAATCCAATTTGATATCAAATGTGAGGTATGAATAGAAATCATATCGACTTATATTCAATATAAATTCTGAAACCAACAGATACAGTGTAGGGAATAACAATATCTATATCTTCCAAATTCCTCAACGATATCTGTATAATCACGAAATCCAATATCAAAATATCCTAAGATAATTTCCATTCAAATTCATTTCAATTTATATCTTGGAAAACTCTGTTTATATTAAAACCATTACAGTTCCTTTCAGTTTTTATTCTAATTGATTAACAACTTATTTAGATAAAAATATCTTTTATCTTTCCAAACTTGGAGTATTTTACTTGAAATCTTTTCAAATCATTTATTATGACTTAACATAATTTTTTCCATATTTTTAATAATTTTATTAAGGCACTTACAGTCGGTTTTCAATTTTCGGCCACGACCAACATTTACAGCGACCTTTACCAAAACAGATTTGGACATATTTTAAAATAAAACATTAGATCTTAAATATTCTTATTTTATTTGAAAGCTCATTTCATTATGGACCTAACGATCCAGTTTTAGGAGAATCCGACGGTCGGATCTCCCGTTATATCTATTTGAACTTAATAGTCGAAATTCGTGAACGGTCGCTGCGCGACACGTCCTATTTAGACCATTTTATTATATATAGTAAATTTCAACGATTTCCATTCAAAATGTGTTTTATAAAAAGTTTAAAATCTCATTTAAAAACAATTTCCACCTCACATTCAATTTTAAATCAAAATTAAATAACCCATATTATTATAATATTAAAATAATAATATTTTCAAATGTAATATTTTGAAATCCAAATCTCTTGACATCCATTATAAAAATAAATAAGATCGATGGAAAAATCCATTCGAGTCAAAAATGTCGTTTCTAAATCTAACTCGAATTTACATATTGAATTTATTGTTCAAAATCCAATTTGAATTAAAACAAATTATTTTTAATCCAAATTTATGTCAACTCCGTCTTAATCATTTCAAAAGTTTGTTTGAAATCATATCCTTCCCGTTTTCAAATCAGTTTGGAATTAAAAATCCGAATTTTATCTTCTTGTCAAATCTTACCTAAATGAGTATAAAATTCATTTAAAATTCCAATAAAATGAAATTCAATCGGTTTCCAAATCTCATGTTCATGGTGTAATTTATATGTCAAAAATATAAACACATTCATATCAACCAACATCCATCAACCAATAATTATGATATAAGCATTTCTATCGATAACGCTTATATTCATAGTTTAATAATATTAATAATAGAACTCTCAATTAACTCATCCATCAACCGTGAAGCATATATTGCAAATACAGACAGACGATCAACATACGTTCAACGAATAATACAATCAATCAGTCATCCATCGGGTTTGCAAACAATTTGTGATGTGAGCTTCCATATACCGTATAACAATTTGTGATAATTAAACTAAATTAAAGTCAGTGTTCTCACATGCGATCAATGTATATTTAAACATGATTATAATAACATAACAAACAGTTGAGTGAGAGAGTTCTCACTTTGATTGGTTCTGAAATTATTAAAAAACGATTGTTCTAATCAAATTAAACCGAGAGTTTAATTTTACCATAAACTGCAACTAGCCCCAAATTCCTTCTAGTTAGCTTCACTGCAAAGCTCTCAATTGCACGATTCCATCGGAACTTGTTTCGCGCAATTCTGATTTAATATGGACATGTTATGATCGTTTATATGTTAATTACATTATTAAAATAATAAAATATAATTAATTAACTTAATTCCCCCCTATTCGTTCTTCATCGTAACCTCTTCCAACTGAAACCCGTAACCGTGCTTTTCCTCTCTGAAACACCCCACCTCCGTTAAGGTCACTCACAAAGGGAATGCCTTAACTTTGGTGGAGCATTATAGGTAAAAGACACAGATAATTTACAAGACAGACATATATAAGCGGCGGAAAAAAAAGAAATTTATTTCATACGTGGCTCATAACAAAAAACATTACAGCAAACTGTCTCAAAACAACTTCCAAATCATTACATCAAAATATCCGTCTTGATTACAACATAATGAAGCATAAAACACAATAAAACTGCATAAATCCCCAAGTAGTAGTGTGTCCAAAGCCATAGCCGAAGATGAGAGGTTCCAAGCTATACATCACAAAGTCTTCAAGCTTAGAAAGATGAACGGTCCAAATTAAGCTTAGCTATTCCCTCCCTGGCTACCTGAAGGGGGGGAACGAAAGAAAAGAGAGCGAAATAAAAATGGGTCAGACATAAGTCTGGTAAGTCCAGTGACTATTCAGCATGTAAATTGGTAAGAGAACTATGACATGAATAAACTGGACGCAGGACAATAACAAGGAAATAAGGTAACATAGGATAAGGCAAGATAAACAAGGCAATATAAACTAATCATATTATTGCACTCATATCCATTTTAGCTGCACCCACTAGATATTTCAACCATCATCATGAGTTAAAACCCAATGATCCCTTTTTATCGATCGGCTCCTACTCGCACGCATTTACCCCTTGTGTCATAGGGCCCCGCTCGATTGTAGATACCTGTGCTGGTCCCACCATGGGGTGTATCAAATCCTATGGTGGTAACCTGACATGATTCAAGATGCACAGTGTATAATTACTGATGCCCATTGCCTGCTTTTTCCACTCCGGAGTACGTGCACGCACGTACTCCTTTGGACCTACACTGACGCTCCAACTGCCGTTGTTTTGACCACTTATAATCAACCCAGTAATCGTGCCCCACCCTGCCTAGTTCAGGGTACCATGATACATCTATGTGGGTTACTGTTGAAATGGGTCCCCGTTACTAGGGTTTCCTAATCAACATGTTAAATTGGTTAAGTGTCCAAGTTAACCTAACCCCACCCATCAGTTTAGTTAACATGTTGTATTGGTTAAGTGTTTCCTTAATTAACTTAACCTTACCATTCTTGACTTAGCTTTAATTTATTCATTAAAGCACCAACCACTCACATTAGACAGGTATTGCTGCGGTTACTGGATGTGTCGGTCGGGTCCGGGCAGTTTTACACTGCAACTCAGTCTAGTCTCGGGTTCTTTTGGGATTGATGCACTAACCTCTCACATTAGATATATATTGTTATGGTTGCTAGATGTGCTGGGCGGTTCCGGGCAGTCTTACACTTTAACTCAATCTAACCTCGGGTTAGGCATATTCGTCTTTTCTAAATTTACATATTTACCTCTTTATATTTATATGTAAATTATTGTCCTTCAAGTCAAGCCCCACCTTCTCTTTTAAATCAAGTTCATAATTTTAGGCATAAAAATTTATACCACTTTATGCCATAAAACATTTACATTTTTTATGATCCAAATATGCCAATTATATGTAATTTCATGTTTTTCCCTAACGTTACCCCCGTTAAACGTTCGCATAAATCACATAAAATGTTAGGCTCGATACATAGCCTAACTTATATACAGAAGGGGAAAAAGAGGAACATGTAATAATTCCAACATCATAAAAATATGGATCTAACTACACATGTGTCATATGGATTCGGCATAGGACAATATATATTTAATTATGAACTTGCAAATTTAGATCTACTCAACATGAATCGTGAAATAGGGGTTTTACATAGAACTACATAAACTTAAAATTAGGCATGTAGTTGTGAACTTGCAAATTAGCTGGATAAAATTTAACATGAACCTAATCATATTAGCATGTAGGTTTGGTCATATATGTGATCATGGTTGAACTTGCATAAAATTCCCAAATTGACATACAACATATAGGTGTCATTACCAATTTATACAACATGAAATGTCATCGCCAAATTATACAACATGGTATGTCATCGCCAAATTACACAACATGATATGCCATCGCCAATTTATTCAACATGATATGTCATTGCCAAAGTATACAACATAATATGTCATCGCTAAATTACACAACATATATGTCATTGGCAAATTATACAACATATGGATTCATTGCAAAGCATTTAACATTTATCATCAAATTACATACAACATGATCACAAACTTAACATGATAAGAGTCATAGTCTTAATCAATTCAGTTTTAACAGAAAAGGATAGGCATAAACTTACATTAGGCGTTGTTCTACATCCAGTTATTTAGTTACGACTCTAATATCATTTAGGTCTAAATGATAACTGGACTTACAAAAAGGAGACTAGTCTTGTGTTCTGGGATCTGTATTCTGAATTTGAGTAGCTCTCCTTTGTTGTAGATGTTGAATTCTCTTAGTTGAATTAGATTTGATTTGTAATTCCTAACTTGCTTTCTAGTTGAAGGAGAATGGCGGCTACTCTAGGTTGAGTATTGACAGCATGACGGTCTTAGGAATATTTTTGTGTGGCTTAGGGTTTAGATTTAGATTGCTTATATAGAAGTTTGATTTAATAGGAGCCGCCAGATCAACCTTGGGCTAATCAAAGCCATTCAAACCTAAGAGAACCAACCAGAATTTGCCACACAAGCCCTAATGACACTGTAAATCGTCACACAAAGAAACACGTTAGGTTTCAGATCTGACCTGAGAGGGAGGTCGACCCTCAGGTCGACACCCAAGTCGACCGCCAGGTCGACCCCCAGGTCGACTTGTACGGGGGGAGGTCGACCCCCTGGTCGACCTGGCCTTGGGCGTGAAAATTCCGCCCAGCCCGCTTCTGCTTCTGATTTTGAAATTAGAAATTTCTGAACTTTAATCTGAGCTGTTTATTTAAATTCTTGAATCTTCTGAAGGTCATAACTCCTTCATATGGAATCCAATTTGTGCAAACTCAGACTCTATTTCAAGAAGAATTCCGAGACGAACGCAATGGCATAACCCATTTCCCTTAATTCTCACATTTGTAATTAATTATTCTTTAATTTGTTACTTTAACATTTACAGATAATTCGGGGTGTTACATTCTCCCCTCCTTAACGGATTTCGTCCCCGAAATCTTTGAGTCAAGGAGAACGTATATCCTACCATCCAACCATCCATCTACTCATCCATCAAACACAGGCGTCCATTGTCCTTAAAAAGACTTCTAATGCTTCATGATCATATGCATAGTGTGTGTACATGACCTTATCTAATGCAAAATCAGGCGGTCTACTGATTCAGTTGACCTCCTTAATGAAAGTCATGTCGGTGCCATGAGTCCATTATGTATGCAATCATTCCTAATCATACTTTCTATATGAGTGCACAATCATTTATACAAATGCAACATCCACATGATAACACATCAAGTTTCAATCATATACAAGTACATATATGCATATGCAATATGAAAGTGACTGACCAGATCTAACACCTAATGTGTGTGTATATGCATCCACGAGCAACCACTAGCAACCACTTGCAACCACTTGCGGCCATCAATCATAACATGTTTCAAATACATGTTTACATCCATTAGTTTCTACCTAAGGATCGAGAATAACATTGAGGAAATACTTAAAAATATAGATACGAGCATGAATAAACTTAAGGAAAAAGAGATCAAGGATGTACCCTCAAAAAGATAAGGGTAGGCTGCACGTATTTTGTCCTCAGTTTCTAAGTCGCATCTTCCTCGGCGTCACTCCATTGAACTTTAACAAGTTTGACTTCGCGGTTGCGTAGCTTTTTGACTTCTGTACCCAAGATACGATTTAGAACTCTTCTCACAGTCGCCTCTCGTTCTACTTCTACTTCCTCTAATATGCTTGGTTCCACCACTTTCGCAGACTCATGTAAGCACTTCCGTAGGTGAGAAACATGAAAGACATTATGAACTCCTGCCAATTTTTTGGGCAGCTCTACTCTGTAAGCCATCTTTCCAATCCTTTCAATGATAGGAAACGACCCAACAAATCTTGGTGCCAACTTTCCTACGGATCCAAAGCGAACGACGTTCCTTAAAAGACATACTTTAAGGAAAACCCTGTCTCCAACCTCAAACTCAAGGTCGGTCCTTCTTTTATCTGCGTAGGACTTCTTTCTATCTTGGGCAGTCTTCATCCTTCTTCGTATCAATTCCACTTTCTCTGAAGTTTCTCTAATTATATCTGGTCCAAGTATGAGCTTGTCTGTAGACTCCCACCAACAAGTTGGGGATCGACATGGTCTTCCATATAAAGCTTCGAAGGGTGCCATGCCTATAGTGGCTTGGTAGCTATTGTTGTAGGCAAACTCCACCAAAGGAAGATGATCCTCCCATGTTCCTCCAAAGTCAAGAATGCATAATCTCAAGAGGTCTTCTAATACTCTGTTCACCCTCTCCGTCTGACCATCGATCTGGGGGTGATAGGTTGTGCTTAAGCATAGCTGTGTGCCTATAGCCTCTTGCAAGCTCTTCCAAAACTCCCTCGTAAAGATAGGATCCTGGTCACTCACAATGCTGGAGGGTATCCCATGGAGTCGAACTATCTCTTTAAGATAAATGGATGCTAAAGATGAGGCGGTCCTTCTACCTTTAACGGGTATAAAGTGAGCGCTTTTTGTGAGCCTATCCACTATTACCCAAATACTGGTATTGCCCCTTCTTGACCTAGGCAGCCCATCAACAAAGTCCATTGAAATGCTATCCCATTTCCACTGTGGGACCTCTAGAGGATGAAGCAAACCTCCAGGCTTCTTTTGCTCTGCCTTGACTTGCTGGCATATCAAACACTTAGCGACGAACTCAGCTACATCACTCTTCATGCCATTCCAAAAGAAAACCCTTTTTACGTATTTATACATCTTGTCTCCACCTGGGTGTATGGTCAACTTGGAATGGTGTGCCTCTTCGAGAACCTTCTTCACCAAACCCCTTGCTTATGGGACGCATAGCCTTCCATCCCGCCTTAACCATCCCTTATCATCGATGGAGTATCTATTGAGGTGACTAGAAGTCTCACCTCTAATTAGCTTATCTATCACATCAACTAGCTGTGGTCATCACGTCGTGCGGTTCCTATTGAGTCCAAAAGAGTAGACCACACTTCTAGCGATGCTAACAAACCAGTCACATGATCGATGGAGAGACTAAAGTCAAAGTTGGCTATGTATTCCAAGCTCTACCTTTCTACAAAGAGAGTGCTTAAGGCCAGTTTCTTTCTACTCAAGGCGTCAACTACTACATTGCCCTTGCCAAGGGTATAGGAAATCTTGAAATCGTAGGATGCCAAGAACTCCATCCACCTTTGGTGCCTCAAGTTAAGATCTTTCTGCGAGAAAAGGTACTTCAACGATTTGTGGTCGGTATACAATTCAAACTTCTCACCTAGGAGATAATGACGCCAAGACTTAAGCGCAAAGACGATGGCAGCCAACTCTAGATCGTGGGTTAGGTAGTTTTTCTCATGAACTTTCAACTGTCTGCCTCCATAAGCTACTACCTTCCCTTCTTGCATCAAGACAGCACCTAGTCTCGTACCACATGCATCTGTGTATACGGTAAACATCTTGCTCCCATCCGGCAATGTCAAAACTGGGGCTATTGTTAGAGCCCTCTTCAATCGTTGGAAAGCAACATCGCAATCCAAATCCCAACTGAAAGTTAGGTTCTTCTTCGTCAGTCTTGTAAGCGGAGCTGAGATTTTCGCAAAGTCTTTGATGAACATTCGGTAAAAGCCCGCTAGCCCGAGGAAGCTTTGGACTTCGGTTGCATTCCGTGGAACCTTCCAATCTTGCACCGCAACTACTTTTGCGGGGTCCACATCTAACCCTTCCTTGGATACCACATGTCCAAGAAATCTTACTTCCTCTCTCCAGAAGTGGCATTTGGAGAATTTGGCTTTCAACTGATGTGCTCGAAGAGTATCCATGACTTCTTTTAAATGCTGAGCAAGCTCTTCTTCATTCTTTGAGAAAATCAAAATGTCATATACGAAGACCACCACAAACTTATTAAGGAATTCCCTGAACATCATGCTCATTAAGTCAACGAAATAAGCGGGTGCGTTTGTCAAGCCGAAAGGCATGACAAGCCACTCGAAGAAACCATCCGGGGTTCTGAATGCGGTCTTATCAATGTTGTCTTCAGCTACTCTTAGCTGATGGAACCCGGTAGCCAAATCTAGTTGGGAGAAAACCGATGCACCTACAAGCTGATCGAACAAGTCATCTATTCTTGGAAGTGGGTTCCTATTCTTCTTGGTCAGCTTGTTTAGCTCCCGATAGTCAACGCATAGGCGAAGTGAACCATCTGCTTTGGTTGTGAATACTACTGGAGCACCCCGTTCAGAAATACTCCGCCTTATAAACCCCTTCTCAAGCAACTCTTTAACTTGCTTGCTGAGTTCTTTCCTCTCCCTTGGAGCCATGTGTCTAACGGGTAAAGCAACGAGTTTTGCATTATCAACAAGGTATATGCGGAAGTCTATCTCTCGCTTCAGAGGTAACCCCTTCACCTCTTCAAAGACATCTGAGTATTCACGGACTACTCTAACAGTCTGCAAGTTCTCAACATACGCATCAAGAGATTCTAGATAACTAAGCATAACAGAGTTAATGGGATTACAAGATATTTCGAGAGTGTTACCGAGGCGAGTCATGAGTCTAACCACTCTCTTTTCACAATCAAGGATGGCACCATTACTGGATAGCCAATCCATGCCTAGAATCAACCCATAGCCCGTGAAGCCTAAAACATAAGCATTACATCTAAACCCCACACTTAGTATAGAAATTTCCAAATCCAAACAAATCATTGACAAATAAGTTGAGCCCCCAATTGGATTTGAAACAACCAAGGGATCCTCTACTAAAGGTGCAGAGATTCAACTAAAGCAGTAGATATAAAAGAGTGCAATGCGCTAGAATCAAAGAGTGTACGAACAGGATGATCAAAAAGATAAACTAAACTCTCAACAGAAACATTTCTACCTCGTTCTTACGGAGGTGCCATGAGAGCATGAACCTGCCCTCCAGAAGTAGATCCAACTCTCTGCCCTTGCTCTTGCTTTCTTGAGCAGTCCTTAGCCATGTGTCACGTCTCGCCGTAATGGAAACAACCACCCATCTTCCTCTTCTTCTTTCTGCAATCCTTAACCAGATGTCCAGGAATGCCACAAAAATTACACTTCCTCTTGTCACGGGGTTTGTTGTTCTTCCCGCCCTTCTTGGAATCTGTCTTCTTGCTCTGTGATCCTTCCACTTTCTTATCTTGAGGTACTTCCACCTTTGTCTCTTTCTTGCCAACCTTATCTTCTTCTTGTAACAGTGCCATGTCCACCAGTCTCTCATAAGTTGCACCCGTAGGTATATGGGACATAGCTACGCTGTGTCGTGGCTCATTCAATCCTTTAACAAAATGGAGAGCCTTCTTATGCGGAGTGTTCACTAACTCCAATCTGAACCTAGCTATCTGGTTGAATTGGTTAACGTATTCCCTGACTGACATAATCCCCTGTTTGAGAGCTAAGAACTTCTCCATCTGTAGGCTTCGTTCAGCTTGTGAGAGGAATTTCATTTGAAACCTCATTCTGAAATCCATCCAAGTTTCAATTGGTCTTTCAGCGTTAGTAACTTCCCACCAATAGGAAGCTTCATCTTTGAGCAACCATACGGCCAACTGTATCTTCTGCCTATCATCCACTTTGAAGATATCAAACAAATCCTCAGTTTCTTTGAGCTAGTTTCTTGCTTCCACGAAGGATTCATTTCCATTGAAGTTCTTTCCACCCATGGCTCAAAAGTCCCTACATATTTTTGAGAAATCATTTGCACGCGGAGGAGGAGGAACCGCTGCAGCTGGGGGAGGAGGAACGTCTGCTGGGCCTGCGACATTAGCCCTAGCCTCTAGGTACCTTTTGAACCAGCCAGGTACCGGCATACCCTCTGGAAGGTTAAGATCCCCAGACATGCTGAAACGAAAAAGGAAAGATTCAAAACAAAGGATAGAAAGATAGTGCATATGGCTTTGGGGGATTATGCCTTTTTAAAATAAACAACACTTTTTTCTTGAAAATTGCTTCTTTAAACTTATTTTTGAAAAACAGTTTTCAAATTTTTTATCTGATCTGGTAAACCTTTGCTCCGATACTAAGTGAAACACCCCACCTCCGTTAAGGTCACTCACAAAGGGAATGCCTTAACTTTGGTGGAGCATTATAGGTAGAAGACACAGATAATTTACAAGACAGATATATATAAGCAGCGGAAAATTCGAAATTTATTTCATACGTGGTTCATAACAAAAAACATTACAACAAACTGTCTTAAAACAACTTCCAAATCATTACATCAAAATCTTCGTCTTGATTACAACATAAAGAAGCATAAAACACAATAAAACTGCATATATCCCCAAGTAGTAGTGTGTCCAAAGCCATAGCCAAAGATGAGAGGTTCCAAGCTATACATCACAGAGTCTTCAAGCTTGGAAAGATGAACGGTCCAAATTAAGCTGAGCTATTCCCTCCCTGGCTACCCGAGGGGAGGGGGGAAACGGAAGAAAAGAGAGCGAAAGAAAAATGGGTCAGACATAGGTTTGGTAAGTCCAGTGATTATTCAGCATGTAAATTGGTAAGAGAACCATGACATGAATAAACTGGACGCAGGACAATAACAAAGAAATAAGGTAACATAGGATAAGGCAAGATAAACAAGGCAAGCTAAACTAATCATACTATCGCATTCATATCCATATTCTCTGCACCTACTAGATATTTCAACCATCATCATGAGTTCAAACCCAGTGATCCCTTTTTATCGGCTCCTACTCGCACGCATTTACCACTTGTGTCATACGACTCTGCTCGATTGTAGATAATTGTGCTGGTCCCACCATGGGGTGTATCAAATCCTATGGTGGCAACCCGACACGATTCAAGATGCAAAGTGTATAATTACTGATGCCCAGTGCCTGCTTTTTCCACTTCGGAGTACGTGCACGCCCATACTCCGTCGGAACCTACACTGACGCACCAACCGCCATTGTTTTGACTGCTTATAATCAACCCAGTAATCGTGCCCCACCCTGCCTAGTTCAGGGTACCATGATACATCTATGTGGGTTACTGCTGAAATGGGTCCCTGTTACTAGGGTTTCCTAATCAACATGTTAAATTGGTTAAGTGTCCAAGTTAACCTAACCCCACCCATAAGTTTAGTTAACATGTTGTATTGGTTAAGTGTTGCCTTAATTAACTTGACCCTACCATTCCTGACTTAGCTTTAATTTATTCATTAAAGCACCAACCACTCACATTAGACAGGTATTGCTACGGTTACTAGATGTGCTGGTCGGGTCTGAGCAGTTTTACACCGCAACTCAGTCTAACCTCGGGTTCTTTTGGGCTCGATGCACTAACCTCTCACATTAGGTATATATTGTTATGGTTGCTGGATGTGCTGGGCGGTTCCGGGCCGTCTTACACTGTAACTCAATCTAACCTCGGGTTAGGCATATTCGTCTTTTCTAAATTTACATATTTACCTCTTTATATTTATATGTAAATTATTGTCATTCAAGTCAAGCCCCACCTTCTCTTTTAAATCAAGTTCATAATTTTAGGCATAAAAATTTATACCACTTTATGCCATAAAACATTTACATGTTTATGAGCCAAATATGCCAATTATATGTAATTTGATGTTTTTCCCCAACGTTACCCCGTTAAACGTTCGCATAAATCACATAAAATGTTAGGCTCGATACATAGCCTAACTTATGTACAAAACGGGAAAAAGAGGAACATGTAATAATTCCAATATCATAAAAATATGGATCTAACTACACATGTGTCATATGGATTCGGCATAGGACAATATATATTTAATTATGAACTTGCAAATTTAGATCTACTCAACATGAATTGTGAAATAGGGGTTTTATATAGAACTACATAAACTTAAAATTAGGCATGTAGTTGTGAACTTGCAAATTAGCTCGATCAAATTTAACATGAACCTAATCATATTAGCATGTAGTTTCGGTCATATATGTGATCATGGTTGAACTTGCATAAAATTCCCAAATTGACATACAACATATAGGTGTCATTACCAAATTATACAACATGAAATGTCATCGCCAAATTATACAACATGGTATATCATCGCCAAATTACACAACATGATATGCCATCGCCAAATTATATAATATACCATCGCCAATTTATTCAACATGATATGTCATTGCCAAAGTATACAACATAATATGCCATCGCTAAATTACACAACATATATGTCATTGGCAAATTATACAACATATGGATTCATTGCAAAGCATTTAACATTTATCATCAAATCACATACAACATGATCACAAACTTAACATGATAAGAGTCATAAACTTAATCAATTCAGTTTTTTAAAAAAAAGGATAGGCATAAACTTACATTAGGCATTGTTCTACATCCAGTTATTTAGTTACGATTCTAATATCATTTAGGTCTAAATGATAGTTGGACTTACAAAAAGGAGACTAATCTTGTGTTCCGGGATCTGTATTCTGAATTTGAATAGCTCTCCTTTGTTGTAGACGTTGAATTCTCTTAGTTGAATTAGATTAGATTTGTAATTCCCAACTTTCTTTCTAGTTGAAGGAGAATGGCGGCCACTCTAGGTTTAGTATTGACAGCATGAGGGTCTTAGGAATATTTTTGTGTGGCTTAGGGTTTAGATTTAGGTTGCTTATATAGAAGTTTGATTTAATAGGAGCCATCAGATCAACCTAGGGCCAATCAAAGCCATTCAAACCTAAGAGAACCAACAAGAATTTTCCACACAAGCCCTAATGACACATCAAATTGTCACACAAAGAGACACGTCTGGTTTCAGATCTGCCTCGAGGGGGAGGTCGACCCCCAGGTCGACCTGTATGGGGGGAGGTCGACCTCCTGGTCGACCTGGCCTTGGGCGGGATAATTCCCGCCCAGCCCGCTTCTGCTTCTGATTTTGAAATTTGATTGTTCTGAACTTTAATCTGAGTTGTTTATTTAAATTCTTGAATCTTCTGAAGGTCATAACTCCTTCATACGGAATCCAATTTACGCAAACTCGGACTCTATCCTAAGCAGAATTCCGAGACGAACGCAATGGCATAACTCGTTTCCCTTAAATCTCACATTTGTAATTAATTATTCTTTAATTTGTTACTTTAACGTTTACCGAAAATTCGGGGTGTTACACTCTTTTCCCACGTCGCCGGCAATGACTCAGGCGATCGGCCTCCAATCCATGGCTATCACTCCACGCCCCGTTCCATGCTCCTCCAACCTGCACCGACCTCGTCCATCGCGCTGATTTCCACTTCGAACCCACATCGCTTGAACTGCCGTCGTGCCCACAATATTTCACCGGCGGTCGAGCGCCTGTACCTGAAGCTTGGCCCCGCTATTCTAAACGTTTTCCCCTCAGGGACCATAGCCAACCGTTGCGTCATAGAGGAGATCGGGGGAGTTGAAGTTGGGTGCTGGTGAACCGTTCATTAGTGGGAGAGGCGACTATTTTAAACATTGACAATGCAGTGAGAAGTTTTAGGGTTTTGACATAGTAGGGGTATATGTATGGAGTAATATAGTATTATTTAATTTACAATGATTCCTTGTCACGATTTAACTATCCAAAACTCCAAACGAATTCCAACGACTGACGCCTCTAGCCAAATACCCTATTCCGGACTCAATGGAATATGTTTCATAAGATGATTTGATTGTTTTAATCAGTTTTTCTCAAAATTAAAATACAACGTTAAATATTGAATTTAAACGTATGTTTTAATTTACCACTACTACATACTAAATCCAAAAATTACGAAATTTGAAATCCTGCTTTATTTTAATGTTACGGATCTAATAGAATTTGTTTAATCGAAAACGGTCATCATTTGCAAAATGGCTATTTTCTAAGGCTTGAATAAAACCAATAAAATATAAATTAATTCGAAAACAGCTCAAATAAATAACAAAAAATTAATATTATCGTATATAACCAAATAGAATATCATATAGTTCCAAAACAAACATATTTGGGTTCATAACCGATGTTTCAAAAATTGAAATTAAATCGACTTTCATAACAAATCCTTTTAATTTATAATTTGTAAACGATTTCATTGCGACTATTCTAAATTTTAATTTGGACATAACTTACAATTTATAATGTGAAATCTCAGTTCTTTACATCCATTAGAAAATTATTTCCTAATGTTTTTTTTATTTTACATAAATTTGTTTTATAATGAATCCAATATATTTCATTCGAAATTTAAAACTAATTTCTCGAACTACCACTACGTACGGGTTCGTTTTAATTAAATTTTAAATTTACACGTTAAAACTTTGTTTAAAAATAAATTATAAGTCATTTATTCTCAAAATAAATCATTTAAAATATTTAATTTCCATTAAAATCAGTTAAAATAAATTTAAATCGGTTCCAAAATTCAGGATTGTTACAATCTTCCTTAATCGATTCGGGTACAACTCTAGCGAGATGTCCCAGGGACCGACAAATGATTCCTTTTCTCTACAGCGACAAAGTAGGCCCACTTATACTAGGTATAGTTTGGGTTTCTCCAAAACAAAACATCTCCCAGTCAAAACCGACCATTATTGTAACAACCCGAAAATCTGGGCCAGTTTAAAATTTTTATTTTGGCAATTTTAGCGAATTTTGATTATTTAAAATGAAATATTTTAAATAAAATCGACGAGAAATTTATTTTAAAAATAATTCGAACGTATATATTTTACGCGTCGTCGTTAGAATATAAATATTTATATATAATTATAAATAGAATTGAAAATGGCGCGGTAGTTCGATAATTCGATTTCAAACTTCAATTGAATGTACCGGGTGCAAAACAATCCGGATTTTAGTGAAACCAAAAACATTGGGATCTAATTGTGAATATCTTTCCAACGAATCCGAAAAATCAAGATTTCATATCGGGAATCAAAAGATATGTCCAGTTGAAAATTCTGAATAGTCGCTATGGAATTCAGGCCCTTAAAAATGGACATTTTGCAAACGACCTCGGATTTCGACGAAACCAGTTTTGTTGGATCCGCAGTGTCAAATTATTGCTAGATTCCAAATTTCATAATTTTTCGAATCAATATGTGAGAGTGGCAAAGGAAAACGCGTTTGACCAGTTTTAGTTGATTTTAATCGACTGGAAATTGGCCATTTTTCAAACGGTCTCGGAATTTGATGAAATTAGTTTTGTTAGGACCGTATCGTCAATATGAAGCTATAAATAATTTTTCAGGAATTTTTAGAGTCCGTATGTGACCACAGTAATTTAAAATGTGCGTTTAAATTGAATATATAATGATTTAAATGTTAATTTAAATGAAAACTGGTCGAAACAATGGGATTGGCTTACGAAACATATTCCATTGTGTCCGGAACGGGTGTATTTGGCTAGGGGCATCAGTCGTTGGGTTTTATTTGGAGTTCGAACGAGTAAACTTCAATAAGTGGAAAATTTGAATAAAATAATATTAAATAATTTATATAAATACACCATGGGAAACCCTAATCCTCTTTACCAGGCCGCCGCCTCCCTTAAAGGACGGATGAAATCGATCAAAATAAGAACCCCAAATCAAATCAAATTCGATCCAAATTAAACCCAACATCAGAACGAGAATTGAAGAGTGAAGTACGGGCTTTAATACTATACTGGGGTCATCAGATTTTGTGTAGTGGTTTAGGGGAAACGGAGCTCCAAAGCTTCGCCGTTGGAAGCTAAAATACGGCGTCAGGGGCAGATCGAGGTGGCCAAAAGGGGGATCGCCGGGAAGAGCTCGCGACGTCGTGTCAGGAGGGGGTGACGGATCATTGGCAACGGGGTTGTGGAGGGTGCGAAGTCCAGCCCTAGTTTCGAAGGGCAGTTCGAGTATCGGCCCGAATAAATTGAACGGGGTCTGGTGAATTAAGAAGAAAGGTTTATTTCTTTATTTAATTTTACTGATTCTTTTATTTAACATATACAGAGTTTTTAAATAAAAGAAAATTAACATTGTTTTTAAATATGTTTTTGAAAATAAAATAGAATATGTTTTTGAAAATAAAATAGCATATGTTTTTGAAAATAAAATAGCATATGTTTTTGAAAATAAAATAGAATATGTTTTTGAAAATAAAATAGCATATGTTTTTGAAAATAAAATAGCATATGTTTTTGAAAATAAAATAGCATATGTTTTTGAAAATAAAATAGCATATGTTTTTGAAAATAAAATAGAAAAGATTTAAACTTTAAAATAGAAAAGATTTAAACTTAAAAAGTAAAAGAAAAGATTTGATCTTTAAAATGGAAAAGGCGGAATCTATATTTATAAAAATATGGTTTTTATATATTGAACTTCGAATTAAAAATATGGTTTTTATATATTGAACTTCGAATTAAAAATGTGATTTTTATATATTGAACTTCGAATTAAAAATATGGTTTTATTATATTGAACTTCGAATTAAAAATGTGATTTTTATATATTGAAAAGCGAAGTAAAAATTCGATTTTTACATATGTAGTGAAAGCGGATAACGAAGGTGACAAAAAGGCGAGAACAGTGAAGATTTCCTGCATTTGAAGTGCCGTGGAGCTAGGATAGCTATATGTGAGAATTTCTCACCTTTCAAATTTATTTTCTAGTTATATATATATATACTAGGATGCAGACGGTGCTTAGTAGCACCCGACACAATTGTCCACAGACCATGGACTTGTTTGTTTGGTTGCATAAATTAGCTTGATGATTTGATTTGAATTTGATTGATTGGTTTGATTGATGTGTGAATGGCGTGGGCCTTCACTAGACCGGGGATAAGGCTAGGCCTCGTCCCGTTTCTAGTATCGTGCCGTTATGCCGCCGAAATTTTCTAAAATATGTTAGAAAAATAAAAATATCATTTTATTTAAGGAATGAACTGAATAAAATTCATATGTTGGAATAAAAATGTTTTGTCGTTAAAAATATAATTTTTAACGTGAATGTGAATAAATAAATATTCATTTACAAACCAGATGGTTTGTTTATGTACACTTATTTGAAGGACATTGATTGGGTCGATAAATTTTACACATCGCCCAACAGCACAAATAAAATATGTGTTTGATTGTTTGAAACCCCACACGGGTGTTGGGATGAAATTTGAAGTTCACTCATCCTGATTTATTAAATATGTCGATCGGTTGATTGACAGGCTGTTTTAAGCATTAGATATCTATATTTGATGCTTATACAGTGTAGTGCACTTTGGTTGATGGTTGATTATTTTTCCATGCTATTATATACATGTGTTGTATGAAAATCCATATAATTAACTTTATATGGTAATTGATTGGGCCTCATTCCAATTTGAAAAATAAAGTATATTATAAAATAAAAGTTCATGTGTTGACAGTACTCATTCATTGAGATTGGTCATGTGTTGAACGAAATATTTTAGTAATAAAATTTGCACCTTTATCGATATAAAATAAAAGTTCATGTGTTGACAGTACTCATTCATTGAGATTGGTCATGTGTTGAACGAAATATTTTAGTAATAAAATTTGCACCTTTATCGATATAAAATAAAAGTTCATGTGTTGACAGTACTCATTCATTGAGATTGGTCATGTGTTGAACGAAATATTTTTGATAATAACAACTATTTTGAAAAAGAAATATTTGAAATAGAATATTTGAAAATAGAAATTTATGAAGCCGTGTTGATTAGTTTGACGCCATTTTGACGTGAACGATATTTATATCGATATATAACGATTTCGAAATGAAATGAATTGAAAACGATTTCGAAATGAATTGAATTGAAAACGATTTCGAAATGAAATGAATTGAAAACGACTTCGAATTCGAATTGAATTTAAAACGAATTGAAATGAATTCAAATTGTATTGAAATTTGAATTGAATAGAAATGAATTTTTAAACGAATTTATAAAGAAGAATTCAATTTTGATTTAAATTGAAAAGGAAGTTGAAATTGCTTTTGAAACGAATTTTAAAAACTATTTATATAATTCGTTTTGAATAGAACTCGACGAAATATATATTATATATATTATATATATAATATAATGGCCTGAATAGAACGCGCCGCGCCGCGGCAGTTCGTGAATTTCGACCATTTATTTCAAACGGACATTACGGGAGATCCGACCGTCGGATTCTCCTAAAACCGGAACCGTTGGGTTCGTATCGAAAAGAGCTTTCTAACGAATATTAGAAATTTGAAATCTAACGGTTGGATTTGGAATTATGTCCAAATCAAATTTGAAAAAGTCGCTGTAAGTGCAGTTCGATGACCGTTGATGGAAATCGACTGTACGGGCCTTGATAAAATTATTAAAAATAGTAATAATTTGTGTAAAATCATAAGAAATGGTTTAGAAAGGATTGGGATGAAAAACTCCATATTTGAAAAGATAAAAATAGATTTTTATCGAAATGAACTAGTTTTGAACTAGAATTATAATTCTATTTATTTTTAAATAAATAAATTGAATTTGAAAAGGGTTTTAAAAATAACCAGAATTTCCAATGATTGCATTGGAGTGGATTTGAATCGAAATTGTCTTTGGAATATTTCGATGTTGGAATTCGTGATTATACAGGTGTTGTTATGGAAATTTGAAAGATATACATATATCGTTATTTCCAATACGACATTTGTTAGTCGTGGAATTTGATATTGAATATAAGCCGATATATTTTCTATTCAGAGCCTTGTATTGAATATCGAATGTGATTTGGGTTTGTCGTGAATGGTGTCTTCACCAACACTGTTCTTGAACCCAGTTGAGAAAAGATTAAATCTTTTTATTTAGATTTAATGAAGTGTACCAATTAAATAATATTTAATTGGGATTGAATTGATATTGATTTTTGGGTTTATCGTGAACAGTGTTTTAAATAACACTCGTTCTTTAACCCGATAATTAATGAATGTGATTTTGGGTTTATCGTGAACCGTGTTTTAAATGACACTGATTCTTTAACCCAGTTAACGATTAAAACTAAGTGGAGTTTTAATGAATCTTTAATTAGATTGAAATGATCGAAAATGGAGTACCACCAGTTTTGCTCCAGGCGATAGTTAAATCTTTAATTAGATTTGAACGTGAAATGGTAATCGAATTTACCAATAACACTGTGGTGTTAGATATGAAGTATTACCAGTTTTACTTCATGGGATGAATAGGTTGGGATTGGGAAATTAAAACAAATGATTACTTCGGTAAGGTTCGCTAATCCCGACTAGTTTGAATTGAGATTCAAAAATAGAATAAAGAATAAATTCAAGGAATTTATCTTGGATAAAATTAATGGGAACATTTCCCTATGAATGTGGAATTTAGAAACTAACTGTCGGTTAGCCAAGCAGAATGGTTTTCTGGATATTGATCTGATGTTGGTTTCGGCCTTCGGGGTTAATATTTGGGGAATTATTCTCTTGATTAATTTACAGTTAGTGACTAATGGATTGGAATGAGGCGTATGATGTGTTTGTGTAACACTTATTTTAAATATACGCGAGTTATTCGGAAAGACCGGGTTTATCCCATTCTGAATAACTGATACGACGATAAGTCGAAGATGAAGACGGTGGTCGAAGACCGGAAGTCTTCACGTCGTTTGGGTGATAACTGATGATCTTGATTGGGCTGTACACCCAAGAAGATGGAAACAGTTGGTGATTGTCCAGACGTACTTGGAGATCGATGGATATGCGAGGTACTAGGTGCCTCCGGTTTCGTTCAGACCCAGAACGGACTTGTAAATGGACTGTGTGTCTGACATTGGATTTTAGTCTGTGTGATTGATCTCTATTAAATATATATCTGTTTGGCGGCAGAGAATTTATTCTCTTGCTTAACGCCCTTCTCTGAGACGTACGAGCTCAGGGGTTATATATTGATGGATATCAAACGCATGGAGTGAATTGCCTGTGTGGCATGCCTAAGTGGCAATTGATCGAGGCTTCTGTTGAAAAGCAAAGTCTTGTGGTGATGATCAAAGCACGGCCTTTGTGGCGTAGCTTTGTGTAACGTTTACTTCGCGAGTTTCACACCCGGTATGAACCAAAAACGGGAGAGGACATCAGGGGGGACTTGCGTTTTCTTTCTAGCTAGAAGTGGCGTCAGTGGTTTTACACGCCCTGACGAGTTTGACTTATGTGGTTGTTGCTGTTGCGAGGCGCCTCGGATTGATCGGTCGTTCTCGAACCGATGGAGTCATTTAGTTGGCTCACCTACGCCCCAAAGGGCGGAGAAACGTATTGTTCAGGCATTATAATCCACTTCGTGTGGACCGGCCCTGACGATCCAAGGTACGGTTGCGGCTGTGCCTGAGACACGGGCTAGAGCGTCTCGAATCGGTTGAGGACTATCTTTTGCCTCGGTTCATAGACGGAAATCCAATTTCCAAATACGTGACTTTGCGATTTTGATTGTATAACCTATATATGGCGACATAGTGGTATGGGGCATTCATGCCGCCTATGATTGATACTTATGATTTGAAGTTGTTTTATACACTATGCACTTATAGTAGTATCAAATGATTTGTTTTAAACGTATCAAGCATTCTTGGCTATTATAAGGTAAAAACCCTATCCCCCGGCTTGCGTTGCATTGTGTGATAGGACCTGGGTCTTATAATAGCTTCATTTTTCTTTATTTAGCATTGCGCTGTTTGTTTTATGCACTGGTATTCTTGGGAGGAAACCCGTTCCGTGTTATACGGCGTGGTCCCTTGATTTACCTATCTTTAAAATAAAGATCAATAACTGTTTTAGTTCTCACACCAGTCCCATGACTGACCTGGAGTTTATTGTTTTAACCTAAACTCTGGGTGCCCTTATTTTGACACGGGCAGCTAGTAGTTTCGGTTTTGCAGATCTATATTCACAGGATCCTGGTTTACAGCTGGAACGATATCCGGAAAGCTTTGTATCCGTATATCTCATTCTAGTTGTGTATTGTATTATTTTTCCGCTGCTATGTATTTAAATGTAATTTAAATCTCTGATATTTCTGTGTAATATTCATTGTTACTCTGTATATTCTTGTAATCTGATGCATTGTTGTAATATACAGTGAAATGTTCTTTTATATGCGTTCTGTTGTGGCGTGTTCTCGAACTATCCGACACTTTCCTTTACGGGGAAGTTACGGGTCTTTACAGTTGGTATCAGAGCTTTGGTTTACAAAGCTCAGAGAACAAGACACATTAGAACCATACGAAAGAATTCATCAGATATTGGATTAGCAATATCCAATGAGAATGACTCGTTAGAGATCGGATCAGTAGTATCCTAGAACGAGTGTGAAGAGTATATTTTTAAAGTGAAAACAAATTTTGTTTTGAAAATTTAAATCAATTATTCGTATTTGATTATTTATTTATATAGATGTGGACAATCCAGTATATATAGATTTTGCGTATATGTCTGATCCGCGTGTATTCGAAATTTTAATATACTGGATAGATATAGAATCACACTCTAGTCGCCCGGGGATGATGCTGATAATTGTGATCACATTATCAGTATTTATATTCGAGTGACGAAAGTGAGATTTCTATATATTTCCTATTGACTGGTGTGAGAACCAAAATTAGATAGGGCCTATTGTTGTGATTTGGCATCAAAAATCTGATTTTTGAATATATATCAAAGTTATGCATTTGAAAAACGTTAATCCACTAATTGATTGATGCTTGTGTTGTTCGTCTATTTGTTTGATAATTTTGAACCATTTAGCCTAATTGAATCACATATTGGATTATATTGAAAATTGGTCGCATCTGCTTGCATATACATGTATATCATTGAACAGGTCATAGCAAGGAGGCTAGAGCAGAGAATAAAATTTGTTTGCCCGACAAATAGGTACATGTTTACTACATAATTTCCTGTTTTGTTTGGGTGATGATGATTTTGTGAGCCTATTGGCTAGCCGCTTGGCTTTTTCTTTTTCTTTTTGAGATCTGAAGGACCGAGGAAGCTATTTGAAATTCCCCGATGCTCCCGGTGCAGGGGAGGTTATGGCGAAATTTTTCGAAAATTTAGGGTGTTAGCCAAATTTTTGAAATTTTGAAAATTCTCAGAAACTAAAGAGTTGGAGAATGGAAGCCAGATCGAGCGTAGAGCTGAATAATCAAACCACTTTCGACTTTGTTCCTTTTCGGGGACGAAAAGTTTTAAGTGGGGGAGATTGTAACAACCCGAAAATCTGGGCCAGTTTAAAAATTTTATTTTGGCAATTTTAGCGAATTTTGATTATTTAAAATGAAATATTTTAAATAAAATCGACGAGAAATTTATTTTAAAAATAATTCGAACGTATATATTTTACGCGTCGTCGTTAGAATATAAATATTTATATATAATTATAAATAGAATTGAAAATGGCGCGGTAGTTCGATAATTCGATTTCAAACTTCAATTGAATGTACCGGGTGCAAAACAATCCGGATTTTAGTGAAACCAAAAACATTGGGATCTAATTGTGAATATCTTTCCAACGAATCCGAAAAATCAAGATTTCATATCGGGAATCAAAAGATATGTCCAGTTGAAAATTCTGAATAGTCGCTATGGAATTCAGGCCCTTAAAAATGGACATTTTGCAAACGACCTCGGATTTCGACGAAACCAGTTTTGTTGGATCCGCAGTGTCAAATTATTGCTAGATTCCAAATTTCATAATTTTTCGAATCAATATGTGAGAGTGGCAAAGGAAAACGCGTTTGACCAGTTTTAGTTGATTTTAATCGATTGGAAATTGGCCATTTTTCAAACGGTCTCGGAATTTGATGAAATTAGTTTTGTTAGGACCGTATCGTCAATATGAAGCTATAAATAATTTTTCAGGAATTTTTAGAGTCCGTATGTGACCACAGTAATTTAAAATGTGCGTTTAAATTGAATATATAATGATTTAAATGTTAATTTAAATGAAAACTGATCGAAACAATGGGATTGGCTTACGAAACATATTCCATTGTGTCCGGAACGGGTGTATTTGGCTAGGGGCATCAGTCGTTGGGTTTTATTTGGAGTTCGAACGAGTAAACTTCAATAAGTGGAAAATTTGAATAAAATAATATTAAATAATTTATATAAATACACCATGGGAAACCCTAATCCTCTTTACCAGGCCGCCGCCTCCCTTAAAGGACGGATGAAATCGATCAAAATAAGAACCCCAAATCAAATCAAATTCGATCCAAATTAAACCCAACATCAGAACGAGAATTGAAGAGTGAAGTACGGGCTTTAATACTATACTGGGGTCATCAAATTTTGTATAGTGGTTTAGGGGAAACGGAGCTCCAAAGCTTCACCGTTGGAAGCTAAAATACGGCGTCAGGGGCAGATCGAGGTGGCCAAAAGGGGGATCGCCGGGAAGAGCTCGCGACGTCGTGTCAGGAGGGGGTGGCGGATCATTGGCAACGGGGTTGTGGAGGGTGCGAAGTCCAGCCCTAGTTTCGAAGGGCAGTTCGAGTATCGGCCCGAATAAATTGAACGGGGTCTGGTGAATTAAGAAGAAAGGTTTATTTCTTTATTTAATTTTACTGATTCTTTTATTTAACATATACAGAGTTTTTAAATAAAAGAAAATTAACATTGTTTTTAAATATGTTTTTGAAAATAAAATAGCATATGTTTTTGAAAATAAAATAGCATATGTTTTTGAAAATAAAATAGCATATGTTTTTGAAAATAAAATAGCATATGTTTTTGAAAATAAAATAGAATATGTTTTTGAAAATAAAATAGCATATGTTTTTGAAAATAAAATAGCATATGTTTTTGAAAATAAAATAGAATATGTTTTTGAAAATAAAATAGCATATGTTTTTGAAAATAAAATAGCATATGTTTTTGAAAATAAAATAGCATATGTTTTTTAAAATAAAATAGCATATGTTTTTGAAAATAAAATAGAAAAGATTTAAACTTTAAAATAGAAAAGATTTAAACTTAAAAAGTAAAAGAAAAGATTTGATCTTTAAAATGGAAAAGGCGGAATCTATATTTATAAAAATATGGTTTTTATATATTGAACTTCGAATTAAAAATATGGTTTTTATATATTGAACTTCGAATTAAAAATGTGATTTTTATATATTGAACTTCGAATTAAAATTATGGTTTTATTATATTGAACTTCGAATTAAAAATGTAATTTTTATATATTGAAAAGCGAAGTAAAAATTCGATTTTTACATATGTAGTGAAAGCGGATAACGAAGGTGACAAAAAGGCGAGAACAGTGAAGATTTCCTGCATTTGAAGTGCCGTGGAGCTAGGATAGCTATATGTGAGAATTTCTCACCTTTCAAATTTATTTTCTAGTTATATATATATATACTAGGATGCAGACGGTGCTTAGTAGCACCCGACACAATTGTCCACAGACCATGGACTTGTTTGTTTGGTTGCATAAATTAGCTTGATGATTTGATTTGAATTTGATTGATTGGTTTGATTGATGTGTGAATGGCGTGGGCCTTCACTAGACCGGGGATAAGGCTAGGCCTCGTCCCGTTTCTAGTATCGTGCCGTTATGCCGCCGAAATTTTCTAAAATATGTTAGAAAAATAAAAATATCATTTTATTTAAGGAATGAACTGAATAAAATTCATATGTTGGAATAAAAATGTTTTGTCGTTAAAAATATAATTTTTAACGTGAATGTGAATAAATAAATATTCATTTACAAACCAGATGGTTTGTTTATGTACACTTATTTGAAGGACGTTGATTGGGTCGATAAATTTTACACATCGCCCAACAGCACAAATAAAATATGTGTTTGATTGTTTGAAACCCCACACGGGTGTTGGGATGAAATTTGAAGTTCACTCATGCTGATTTATTAAATATGTCGATCGGTTGATTGACAGGCTGTTTTAAGCATTAGATATCTATATTTGATGCTTATACAGTGTAGTGCACTTTGGTTGATGGTTGATTATTTTTCCATGCTATTATATACATGTGTTGTATGAAAATCCATATAATTAACTTTATATGGTAATTGATTGGGCCTCATTCCAATTTGAAAAATAAAGTATATTATAAAATAAAAGTTCATGTGTTGACAGTACTCATTCATTGAGATTGGTCATGTGTTGAACGAAATATTTTAGTAATAAAATTTGCACCTTTATCGATATAAAATAAAAGTTTATGTGTTGACAGTACTCATTCATTGAGATTGGTCATGTGTTGAACGAAATATTTTAGTAATAAAATTTGCACCTTTATCAATATAAAATAAAAGTTCATGTGTTGACAGTACTCATTCATTGAGATTGGTCATGTGTTGAACGAAATATTTTTGATAATAACAACTATTTTGAAAAAGAAATATTTGAAATAGAATATTTGAAAATAGAAATTTATGAAGCCGTGTTGATTAGTTTGACGCCATTTTGACGTGAACGATATTTATATCGATATATAACGATTTCGAAATGAAATGAATTGAAAACGATTTCGAAATGAATTGAATTGAAAACGATTTCGAAATGAAATGAATTGAAAACGACTTCGAATTCGAATTGAATTTAAAACGAATTGAAATGAATTCAAATTGTATTGAAATTTGAATTGAATAGAAATGAATTTTTAAACGAATTTATAAAGAAGAATTCAATTTTGATTTGAATTGAAAAGGAAGTTGAAATTGCTTTTGAAACGAATTTTAAAAACTATTTATATAATTCGTTTTGAATAGAACTCGACGAAATATATATTATATATATTATATATATAATATAATGGCCTGAATAGAACGCGCCGCGCCGCGGCAGTTCGTGAATTTCGACCATTTATTTCAAACGGAAATTACGGGAGATCCGACCGTCGGATTCTCCTAAAACCGGAACCGTTGGGTTCGTATCGAAAAGAGCTTTCTAACGAATATTAGAAATTTGAAATCTAACGGTTGGATTTGGAATTATGTCCAAATCAAATTTGAAAAAGTCGCTGTAAGTGCAGTTCGATGACCGTTGATGGAAATCGACTGTACGGGCCTTGATAAAATTATTAAAAATAGTAATAATTTGTGTAAAATCATAAGAAATGGTTTAGAAAGGATTGGGATGAAAAACTCCATATTTGAAAAGATAAAAATAGATTTTTATCGAAATGAACTAGTTTTGAACTAGAATTATAATTCTATTTATTTTTAAATAAATAAATTGAATTTGAAAAGGGTTTTAAAAATAACCAGAATTTCCAATGATTGCATTGGAGTGGATTTGAATCGAAATTGTCTTTAGAATATTTCGATGTTGGAATTCGTGATTATACAGGTGTTGTTATGGAAATTTGAAAGATATACATATATCGTTATTTCCAATACGACATTTGTTAGTCGTGGAATTTGATATTGAATATAAGCCGATATATTTTCTATTCAGAGCCTTGTATTGAATATCGAATGTGATTTGGGTTTGTCGTGAATGGTGTCTTCACCAACACTGTTCTTGAACCCAGTTGAGAAAAGATTAAATCTTTTTATTTAGATTTAATGAAGTGTACCAATTAAATAATATTTAATTGGGATTGAATTGATATTGATTTTTGGGTTTATCGTGAACAGTGTTTTAAATAACACTCGTTCTTTAACCCGATAATTAATGAATGTGATTTTGGGTTTATCGTGAACCGTGTTTTAAATGACACTGATTCTTTAACCCAGTTAACGATTAAAACTAAGTGGAGTTTTAATGAATCTTTAATTAGATTGAAATGATCGAAAATGGAGTACCACCAGTTTTGCTCCAGGCGATAGTTAAATCTTTAATTAGATTTGAACGTGAAATGGTAATCGAATTTACCAATAACACTGTGGTGTTAGATATGAAGTATTACCAGTTTTACTTCATGGGATGAATAGGTTGGGATTGGGAAATTAAAACAAATGATTACTTCGGTAAGGTTCGCTAATCCCGACTAGTTTGAATTGAGATTCAAAAATAGAATAAAGAATAAATTCAAGGAATTTATCTTGGATAAAATTAATGGGAACATTTCCCTATGAATGTGGAATTTAGAAACTAACTGTCGGTTAGCCAAGCAGAATGGTTTTCTGGATATTGATCTGATGTTGGTTTCGGCCTTCGGGGTTAATATTTGGGGAATTATTCTCTTGATTAATTTACAGTTAGTGACTAATGGATTGGAATGAGGCGTATGATGTGTTTGTGTAACACTTATTTTAAATATACGCGAGTTATTCGGAAAGACCGGGTTTATCCCATTCTGAATAACTGATACGACGATAAGTCGAAGATGAAGACGGTGGTCGAAGACCGGAAGTCTTCACGTCGTTTGGGTGATAACTGATGATCTTGATTGGGCTGTACACCCAAGAAGATGGAAACAGTTGGTGATTGTCCAGACGTACTTGGAGATCGATGGATATGCGAGGTACTAGGTGCCTCCGGTTTCGTTCAGACCCAGAACGGACTTGTAAATGGACTGTGTGTCTGACATTGGATTTTAGTCTGTGTGATTGATCTCTATTAAATATATATCTGTTTGGCGGCAGAGAATTTATTCTCTTGCTTAACGCCCTTCTCTGAGACGTACGAGCTCAGGGGTTATATATTGATGGATATCAAACGCATGGAGTGAATTGCCTGTGTGGCATGCCTAAGTGGCAATTGATCGAGGCTTCTGTTGAAAAGCAAAGTTTTGTAGTGATGATCAAAGCACGGCCTTTGTGGCGTAGCTTTGTGTAACGTTTACTTCGCGAGTTTCACACCCGGTATGAACCAAAAACGGGAGAGGACATCAGGGGGGACTTGCGTTTTCTTTCTAGCTAGAAGTGGCGTCAGTGGTTTTACACGCCCTGACGAGTTTGACTTATGTGGTTGTTGCTGTTGCGAGGCGCCTCGGATTGATCGGTCGTTCTCGAACCGATGGAGTCATTTAGTTGGCTCACCTACGCCCCAAAGGGCGGAGAAACGTATTGTTCAGGCCTTATAATCCACTTCGTGTGGACCGGCCCTGACGATCCAAGGTACGGTTGCGGTTGTGCCTGAGACACGGGCTAGAGCGTCTCGAATCGGTTGAGGACTATCTTTTGCCTCGGTTCATAGACGGAAATCCAATTTCCAAATACGTGACTTTGCGATTTTGATTGTATAACCTATATATGGCGACATAGTGGTATGGGGCATTCATGCCGCCTATGATTGATACTTATGATTTGAAGTTGTTTTATACACTATGCACTTATAGTAGTATCAAATGATTTGTTTTAAACGTATCAAGCATTCTTGGCTATTATAAGGTAAAAACCCTATCCCCCGGCTTGCGTTGCATTGTGTGATAGGACCTGGGTCTTATAATAGCTTCATTTTTCTTTATTTAGCATTGCGTTGTTTGTTTTATGCACTGGTATTCTTGGGAGGAAACCCGTTCCGTGTTATACGGCGTGGTCCCTTGATTTACCTATCTTTAAAATAAAGATCAATAACTGTTTTAGTTCTCACACCAGTCCCATGACTGACCTGGAGTTTATTGTTTTAACCTAAACTCTGGGTGCCCTTATTTTGACACGGGCAGCTAGTAGTTTCGGTTTTGCAGATCTATATTCACAGGATCCTGGTTTACAGCTGGAACGATATCTGGAAAGCTTTGTATCCGTATATCTCATTCTAGTTGTGTATTGTATTATTTTTCCGCTGCTATGTATTTAAATGTAATTTAAATCTCTGATATTTCTGTGTAATATTCATTGTTACTCTGTATATTCTTGTAATCTGATGCATTGTTGTAATATACAGTGAAATGTTCTTTTATATGCGTTCTGTTGTGGCGTGTTCTCGAACTATCCGACACTTTCCTTTACGGGGAAGTTACGGGTCTTTACAATTATCCGAGACGCCTCAATCGATTATCACAAAAGTAAATTGCCTGGGCTCCATTCCATAACTTCACTTTCTTAACTAGAAGGAAACGTTTGTCCTTAACTCTGTGGCACTTCATCCTATTTCGTGTCATTACCGGGTTGTGAGGCCCTGAAGTCACGTTCCACAAAGCTCTGCTTTTCAACAAAAGATTTGATCTATTTCCTAGCAAAACTTAGCATGCCACACTGTCAAGTTACAACAAATAATCGATATATATTAATATATAAACCTCTGAGTATATATGTCTCAGAGGAAGGTGTTGAGCTTGGAGGATAAATCCTCCACCACATCAACATAAACCAATTTATTGTGCCATAAAATACAACGTCAGATACACATTCATTTAAAAGTTCGTTCTGGGTTGTAAACGAAAATCGAAGTTCCCTTTTTCCTCGTCAAATGAAGGAGAGAGTCCCTTGGAAATCCGGACAATCTCCAAGTACGTTTGACCACTGCCAATTAAAACCTCGTATTGGGTATACACCCCAATCGAGACATCAACAATCAATCCAAACAATGCAAAGATCCCAAGTCTTCAACCACCATCTTTAGTATCTTCAATCGCTCTGTCCCGTTGTATAATTATTCAAAATAGGTTAAACTCGACCTTTTTGAAATAATTAGCGTCATTTAAAAACCATAATATATATATATATATATATATATATTGAGTCTCATTCCATTTTGGATTATTATTTTACAAAAATAATTCTTTATATTGGGTATACCCATTTAAATATTATCTAGGATTTACATACTTTAAACTCTTGTTTAAATCTTCCCTTGGAAACGATTTCAAATGATTATTAAACTTCATTTCACAAATTTAACTCAAACCAAGTTTTGTACGCTTTATCGGGATTATTGAACCTCGCGAAAAGTGTAATTTCTCACATCATTATCGCATTCCCATCTTATTCATCCCATAAAGAAAACTGGCAGTACTCCATATCCATTTTCCCTCGTATTTTGGTAAGTTTAATTACCTCTATTAATTCCCTTCATTCATTTCAAGTCCGATTAAAGATTTCAATTATCATTACAGGAGAAATATTTACCCGAACCCAACCCATTAATTGATCATTAAAGAGTAAATTACTTTATCTTTCCTTGAGCATATCTCTCGTCTAAAATCGTACTTACAATTTCTTAATCTTATCATTATGCGAAAAACACGCTTATCTTCTTTTAGGCGATCCTTAAATTTTGCTTTCATTATCGTTTGTTAGGGGAAACTCTTTCATTAAATCTTTACAGTAAAATTAAATAAATATTTAATTTCAACTTAACTTGGGAAATCGTTTTCTTTTTAAATGGGTTAAAGAACAATGTTATATAAGACATCATTCATGATAAACCTAAAACCGTACTTTTATTCTAAATGAAATGTTAACAGGAATCATATCAGCTCACAATCGACATGAATTCCCTTATCGGATTAATATTATAAGTGAAATAATGGCAAAGCCTTTTAAATTACTTAAATAGTAAAGGTCTTCATCCACAAAGACTCATCTTGATTATCAAAAAATCAGTTCTCATTCAATTCCAGTTTAATTCATTAATTTGGGAAGCTTAACTTTGTTACATACTTTTCAAATCCCAAAATATTTGTAATCCTCATTTCCACTATCCTTTAATTAAAAGATTTTAATCCCATTTAACTTCCAAACTTATAAATCTTAAAATAAAGATTCGATTAATCTTAATGAAGATTATAACTTTCTAAATTTCCATACATAACTTAACCTGTTAAAGAATGATGTTGTTGAAGATAGCATTCACAACAAAACCCAATACCAATTGATATTAAATATAAGATTCAAATGGAAATTATATCAACTTATATCCAATACCAATCCTTGTAATCAACAAATGCTATAAGTGAGATAACGATATAAATATCTTCCAGATTCCTCAAATAATAAACATCTACACAACGAAATCAATACCAAATATTCGAGAATCATTTCTATCTAAATCTAATTTATTCAAATTGGAAAACTTTTATTAATCAAAAGATTTACCAAAACATATCCTTTGAAATGACATTTATATTTGATAAACCAAATAACTTAACTTACTGGGTTAAGGATAATGTTATTAAAGACATCGCCCACAACAACCTAAAATCAGTTGATATAACATATAAGATTTAGAGAGAATCATATCAGCTCATATTCAATATCAACTTCGCATATTCAACGGTTACTATAAGTGGAATAGTAGTGTATCCACCTTTTAAATTTCTCGAATAGTACGAGTTTTATTTAAGGAATTAATACCAAATATTCGATGATCAGTTCCAATCAAATCCAATAAACTAATATTTGAAAATCTTTAGTTCATTTAACTTAAATTCTTAAAGTGTCGTTTTACCCTATTCGACAAGTTAGGCTAAACACACAAAAAACAAACTATAGTTCAAAACATCAATTTTCTTATCCAAATCACTTTAAAATCATTTATTATGATTTATCATAATTCCTTTATATTTTTAATAATTTTTATTACGCCATTTCAATCAATTTTCAATTATGCTAATCGAACTGCGTTTACAGTTACCTTTTCAAAAATAGTTTTAAACATAACTTGAAATATATAAATTGAAATTCAAATTTTCTTCTTTCATTTAAAAGTTACTATCAATAGAAAACAAACATTATCCGTTTTGGGAAAATCCGATTTAAATGGCGTTAGTTATGGTCGTTTGAAGTTTATAGTCGAAATTCGCGAACTATCACTGCGCGACATGCCCTATTCAAACCATATTATAATTTAAAATAAAACTCGTCTGATTCAGTCCAAATATATTTTTATAAAACGTTTATAAATTCATTTCAAAAGCGATATTATCAAATTCCAACTTAAAATTCAATTATAAATCAAAATTGAATATTCCATTATTATAATATTAATAAAATATTGTTATTGTTCAAAATTAAATCTTTTGAAATGCCAACTTGGCAGAAATTAATTTAAGCATTATATAAGATTGTTGGGACAACCAATTCGAGTTAAAAACATCGTTTATATATCTAACTCGAATTCAATTTTGAATTTACTATTCAAAATTGATTTCCATTTATTAAAAGCCATTTCCAATTCAAAAATCTTTCAAATTCATTTCAACCTTTTCAAGAGTTGTTCATAAACAATTTACTTCCATTTCCAAATCTTTTCAGATATAAAAATCCAATTTCCATTTAATGCCTTATTTCACTTAAATGGATATAATATTCATTTAAAATTCCAAATGTAACGAGACTCAACCAATTCCTAAATAATTCCAAATACGTGGGGTCAATTTTATTTGTGTCAATAAATATAAACACAACAACAATAATCATCATCCATCAAAGAACGGTTATAATATAAACACTATAATCGTGAATGCTTATACGTACATAAATAATAGTAATAAGCTGTAATAACATCCATCAACCACGAAGCAACCATAACAATCAATATATAATCAGAAAATGATTATAATAACTTTTCAAACTAAGACAAAAGAGTTGTCACCGAGGTTTTTAATCATTGCAATAATGATCTATTTCGATTAAATTAAACAAATGTTTAACTTAAACAAAATTCCCAGTTGCTCCATTCATTCCAATTCAGATTCCAACCAATCCCATCATGTTGTGTACGATGCCGTGATTTCATCGCAATCGACGACGTTCAATTCTATTAATGTACAAACAAATATTTCGTGTTACAATTTATTTTTCAATATTAATTAACTTATATTAACCAATAAACTTAATTATCCACCAATCGTTGTCATTAACTAAATTAATTAACATTAGTTTAACCTTAATCAACTTCTTCTTCATTTAAACTAACCCATAAAGCTTCACCACAAAAAAAACACCAACCGCACTGCCTAGGTTTCACCGGACCACGAACCCCGACAACCTACACCTCCGCCCATCAGAGCAGCCTCCACTCCCAGAGCATCGGGTCCCAGAACTGCCATTACCAGAAAATGCCACCTAACCCGAAATCACCAAAAATGTCGCTAGAGCCACCTCCGATGGTCACCAAACTTCATCACCAACCCCGTCTCAACATACCGAGCAACTTTCCTGTTGGACGATTCGCCTAAAAACGCTCCGATTGGCCCGAAATCGTCAAAAAACGTAACTAGACCTAAAACTTTGAGCTTAGTTCTACGATGAACCGTAACTCCGATAATTATCATCCGCATATGGATTTGAAGATCTTTAAGAGGGCTACAACTTTCATGTAGGGGTTTTTTGCTGAAAGTTCATAGATTAGAAGTTATTAAAGAAAGAAGATAGGTAACTTTTACCCATTGAAAGCTAGGGCCGACTGAAAAATTAAAGTAGAAGGGTTTGGAGGGGTTTAGGGATATTTATATGTAAATTATTGTTATTATTTTAATTATAGGTTACTTAGCTAAGACGTTTAAGTGCTCGAAGTCCAAACGAACCCCAACGACCATCCTTCCTAAATAATATTCCTATTCCAGACACAATGGAATATGTTTCGGAAGCCAATTCGATTGTTTATATCGGTTTTTCTCAAAACCAATTTAAACTTCATTATTTATTTCAAATCGATTTTTCGGCATGTGTTTAAACTGCGCGCGCTCACATACTAACTCCGATTGATATGAAATTTGAAATCTTACAATATTTAATGTTCCGGATCCAATGGAATTTGTTTCATCAAAATCCGGGATCGTTTGAAAATGACTATTTTCCAATATTCAATTAAATCGATAAAACATAATTTAAATTCAAAATAATCAAGTTCTCCGAAAAATAAATTATAATCATCGCATATACTCAAACAGAATCTTACATTACTTCAAAATAAACTATTTCAGATTTTAAACCTGATACTTGCATTTTCAAGTTAATTTAACGTTCAAATTCTTACTTATATAAATTTAAATCGTTAAATCTTAAAATAAATTGTTTTAAATATTTAATATTCCTTAATGAAATCTGGGTCGTTGCATTTATATATTTGCATTCGTTGTGAGATTCTGATCTGTTTCCATAAAAGAATCCTGAAAACAAAACTTATATGTAAAGGTTACGTGCAGTTGAAGCTTTTAGATTTAAACTAAATGTAATTTAAAATTAGAATTGTAATAAATAGAAATGATACTCACATTTGGAAATTCAAACTTAGATATGTACATATGTAACAGAAGATAAACTTAAGGAAGATGTGATGACCGCCCATAACTTCTGCACTAAACAAGAGGAATAATGCATTGAAATGTGTGCCAGACAACTATGGACGATCATCATAGTAGGTAAACACAAGCGGAACCTGTTGTATAACTCACAGCGCAAGTATAAAGTATAATAGAACATATACAACAGCAAGAAATAATGAAACATCATATATCAAACTTTTCACAACATCCTGAAAGATCATTCATACATCAACTGTATATAACATCAAAGTTTGTACAAGAAGCCTCACTACAAACACTCTCAAACAGCGGAAACAAAGATACTATATAATAGTAAGATAATACGACAGCCTCACCGTCCTCATTAATCACCTGTCACCTGCCACCTAGCCTGCCCATCCAAAACCGGATGAACAGCCCTAGGTAATAAGAGGGAAACATAAAACCTTAAGTCAGACAACAGTCTTAGTGAGCGATAAAACAACTATCTAACATCATCAACAAAGTATATGAGAATAGGAAGACTAATAAACCAATCTACCAAACTCCAGAGGAGAACCCAAACCTTCCTTCCCCACATCTGACAGTGATAGCCTTTACAATCCAGCAATCAAGAAACAACAGTTTAATCATGACAACTAGGAGTAACCACACAATAGCATAACAACTAACATCCTACAACAATCATAGCAACTAGTTATATCTCACGTAAACCATCCTAATCGAGATCTACATCCCTCAAGCACAAGCCCCAGAGGCCTAAAACAATATCAGACAAACACCCAAGCAACATCTCCTTCGACTTCAGACAACTTACGTGAGATGGTACATGTAACATCCCAGATTTTAACTGTATTATTTAATATTTAAATATGGTTTTAAATATTGTTTTGAGAATTTAAATAGTTGAATTTAACGATCTAGAATAATTTACAAAATAATAATATAATTCCGAAGTAGTCAGAATTGGTTGAATTTGCTGTATAATGTAAATTGGCCGATATAGAGATATTTAATCAAGTTAGAATTGAATTGAGTAACGTATTAGTTTATTAAACGATATTAGAACATTTAATTTATAATTTAATTATAAAACAAACTACAGTAGCACGGTAGTCCATAATATAACGTTTTGAACTTTAAATGGGTGTACTGGATCCAATATAAGTCGGATTTCTTCGAAACAAGAAACGTCCAACTCTATTTGATAATAATATTCTAATGAAGCAGAAAAATGTTGTTTTCATATTATAGATTTTGTTTTATGTCCAAATCAAATTCTGAAATAGTTGTTGTGGAATCATTTATAAACTATAACAATATTTAATTATAATAAATATTTATTTTGAATTTGGAGAAGATTTCTGAGACGCAGTTATAATTAAATTTTTAGAATTTTACTGTAATTTTTATTTTGTAAAATAAGCAACTTTTTATTTGGAGTATTTTGCACCCTATATCAGCATCTTGGGGTATCACAATATAACTTAACTTACCGATATAATTGTATATTTGTGATCGTGGCACACTGCTGAGTGCGACAATATTTTTATATTTGCCGACAGGGGTCTGTAAATAGACGAAATTTTACGTGACAAGTACCCTAAATAAATATCCTTAGTCAAATCTAATTTAAATCAGCTGACACCTACCTTACCCTACAGCTGAAATCACGTTACCCTATAGTTGAAATCGCGAAATACCTTACCCTACAAACTGAAATTGTGCAAGCCCATACTGCCTCGTTCTTCAAGAACGCTGGTGTGAATATATTAATAAACAAAATGAAAATATCTCTGACTAAATCCCAAAACCTTGTTCGGCGTACATAGTATTGTTTCCACGGTAACAGAGCCTTCTATCCCTGTAAGTATACACACTACCTTCTCTTTGGCTTTAAACCAACACGGTAAAAACAAATTTTTCTTCCTCTTTTTAATACAACCGAGCCCAGTATTTAACCTTCTTCATAAAATCATGTACTTATCCAAATCATCTGCTTTCCGATCCGTTGGCCTCACCAAAACTCTAGCTTCAATAAATATCGTAACAAATTTTATCAGCTCGACCAGAAGTCTTTGGGTTTTTGTGGATCTCGCGAGTCTGCTCGTGTTGGGTGTACACGGTGTTCTTGATGCCGATGATGGTGCGCCAAAGCTCGTTCCGCAGATGGTTCAGCTCGTTTGCAAGTACAGCGCCACATTCGGAGAGGACGCTGCGTAGTTCAACGGAGGCGGAGGTTTAAACTTTTTGCCAGAGTTTGATGGTCAAGGATCGGAGTTTTCAGGGGACTCCGTGGAGTCAGGTGGTCTGGGAAGATCATCGGAGGTCCAGTCGTTGGTGGGCGTTGGGGGAAGCACTGTATGTTGTTGAGTTCCACAGTTCAAATTATAGGGATGCTGGAGAAGAGCGTGGAGTGGTGAGGGACTGAAAGTGTACAGGCGAGTGGATAATATAACGTGGTAAAGGGAATATGTGTTGAAGTGTGAAGTAGGGTTGTTAGAAATTCATGTGGCATGGAGATGAAGACTTGCATGACATTGAAGGGGGATTTACGTTAGTTAAGTGGTGGTTTTTTTACTGCAACTATCATTTACGGATACAAGGGAGTGCGGTTCAAAAGTGTTGGGGGGTTAATTTCGTATGGTTATAATGGGGAGACGTGGTGCACGTTGATAGTAGGCTGTTCTTGTTGAATGGGGAAAGATGAGGGGGCGCAGACTTTGGGTAGAAGTAGTTTAACATGGAGATGCATGTTGTAGTCGATCCTGTAGCAGAATACAAACATGAACGACGGTGTAGAAAGAAGAACGAGGCCAGAAGTTGTTTACTAGTTTACATGATGGGCTTTGAGCAGACATGGGCCTTGTGGGATATAAAAGGAAAATAAAAAGAAAAAGAAATAAATAAATAAAGTTTTAAATCGAGGCCTGAATGTTGAAGAAAGAGTCGTGACTGGAAACAAGGATTAAGGGGAGTTGTTCAAAAATTAAGGGATCGGGTTCTCAAGAGTGAACAAAGGCATTAGGCCGACTAATCTCATTTTAAGGAATAATTGAGGTAATCAATAATTTATTTGGTTATATAATAATATATGTTAAAATTAGTAATAGTTATACGATGTCTCGTTTGTATATTATCAGGATAGCATGAAATAACGGATGTTGACGAAGACCCCGCAATCGAGCTAGTTTGATCGCAAGCGGACGCGATTGGAAATTCATTTTAAACGCTGTTTAAAATAAAACGGAATAACGAGACAACCGTCAACAGAAATAAAGGTGAGTTAACTCTCACACCTTCTGAAATGCTATAATGTGATTAAATTTATATAATTAAATAAAATCATTAATAATTGGATGTTTGGTTGCCTTGGATGCTCATCGTTGATTGAATGGTTGTCGTTAATTAGATTTTAGTCGTTTAAAATATTTAAATTATATGCGCTGTTATTATAATCTGTGATGCAGTGAAGAACAGGTAGGAGGAATCAAACCGAATTCCTCAAATATTTCATATGTTTGGTTTATTTCATATTATTTACATACATGAACTGATTAAACCCCATCGATGTTGAAATCTGTTTGATTATTGATCATTGAATTAAAATTCAACATTGTGTGATTTAAATCAATATATAGTATTGATTGAGGGATTGGTAGCAAATGGTCCAAAACACACCGTTTTGTTTAAACGTTGAATTACCGTTAGGAGAATTAACAAAGTGATGTTATAATATTTATTTTATAACTGAAGTGGAATTTTATTTATATCTTATACGATATAAGGATGTTGAAAATAAACAAATATTAGGAATTGGTTTTCCATAAAATAGTAAAATGATTACATGGTCAGGATTGAAATGTTAGATTAGTTTATACTGGTTATTATTTGAAATAATTATATTTAAATAATCAATTTAGTAAGTATTATTAGATTAATTATATTAATCTAATAAGAAGAAGGAATTAAAAATGGTTAAGGAGTTAACCAATAAGTTAGAGTAACAAATCAACTGTTCGAACAAAAAGTGATTAGTTGTTTAGTTTAATAAGATTTATTTAATAAAATTTATTATTAATTAACGATGTTTATATTATAATTAGATATTTTTTAATAATTTCAAAGGTGATTAACCGAGCAGTTTAGTTAATGAAGAAATAAGTTGTTTTTGCTTCAATAAATAACGAAGTTAATTATAATTGAATTAATTTCTTCTTAAATGAAATTACTTAAGAAGATAAGCAAGAGTGTAATAGGATTGGCTAATTTTGGACGGGATCTAGGAAGAGATCGAGTTAATATAATTGGAGATTACATGGAAATTGGGCTGGTGCGAAAGTATGTGGATAAATATTCTATTAAATATTGAATCGAGATAAAGAGGGAAAGTTTCCAAATATAATCTACGTATAGATTGTTAAATGATATTTAAATTATAAAATCTACTTTTATAATGGTGGGTAGGAAAGTGATTGTTATTCTAATTAATAATCATCAATATAATTATTTCTTAAATGATATTCATTTAAGAAACCAACTGAGTTTGAACTAAGGCTTAAATTGATTTTTGAATGTGTAGAGAGGTTCTCTTCCAAACAATATATGAAGAGTTAGCAAAAGAATTAGCTATGGTCCTCGATAAGATGTTTACTTAAAATTGAGTTAAGGGATTTAAATCAAAAGCGAAGATCGAAAAGACAACTTATAAACCATAAATTGATTTGGATTATAAAAATCTTAATTAGTTTTATAATATGATATTCAATATCTGGGTAGTGTAATCCGTAATGGATTGTCGCAAGATTTTTCCAAATATAAAATGAATTTGTATAACGAAGTATAAAACGTAATGTTAACGTTAAATGGTCATAATCGACCGTGTGTTCAAAGTAAGATTAAGGTTATAAAACCATGGGTTAAATAGAATAGAAAATAATCTTTGAGGTATTATGATATTTGGGTTACAAACTTAGAACTATTCTAAGATAAGAACGTTGTTGATCAAGATCTGAGAGGCAAATAAAATACCATAACTTGATAGACTTCACTATTATCGAGGAATGGTGTTAGTTTGCAACGGTTAAGGTTATTGAAATTAGTTATTATTTATATGAAAGGATATAGCAACTTAGTTATGGAATTCAAACTGAATATAATATACCGCAGCGTTTACTGCAGAATTTGAATAACAGTGCAACCTTAGTGGCGAGATTTCAAATGTAAATAAGCACATTGGGTCTGAACATGAATAATGTATAAACTAACATTTGTTTAGCCCATATAAGAAAGGATAATTGGTTTTCTACAATCAAGTTATTAATATATATCGAAGTTCCCGAAGTAAAGGAACGATGAAAAAGTTTTGAGAATGGAGATTAATATTTCCAAGTTAAAGGAAATGAGCAGAGTTTTGGAAAATGAAGTGATATTTTCGAAGTGAAGAAATAAGTGGGAGATTGGTGAATATGTTACTATCGGAGGCCAAAAATATAGTTTTATCGAGAGAAGTAATTTAAATCGATTTTAATCGAAGAAATCATTCCAAGAAGTTTTGTTGAATGATTTTAAATAATAAGACCTGAGCTGCCAATATACTCGACAATACTAGTTTAAGATTGATAGTTAAAATGCCGACTATCAATATCATATTATTGGACCTTTGACGTGTTGTTTTCGAAGAGACCGGGATGGGACAAATACCCAAAACCACTTTGAATCAACGTTGCGCATGAAACTATTGTGCAGAGATAAAGATGGAGCATTGAAGACTATAGATCTTCATAAAACGGAAGAGTTACTTAAAATCTCTAGCTGATCCCTTGAGATATATTGTGATTCTATCGTGGTTGAAATCTGTGGATTGAAAGGACTACTCACTATTGATCCTTTGGGTGATTCCTAGGATGCGGTAGGAGGGTGCCTTCGGTTCATCCTGTTCCTAGATGACTTGTATGGACGAATGTCTGACAGAGTATTTCCTGAAAACTCATGTACGTTGATTTTTACAAATATACCAAGTTTCGTGGCGAAGAAATCCTCTTGCTTAACACCCAGAGTGTATTTGTGGACGTCAATTAGTGAATTGATGGATCTGATGATGTGGCATTCAAAGTGAATGATGGCCAAATGTTCTAAGAAGATAAACGTAGCCTCTAGCCTCATCAACAGGGAAATGACAAAAATCGGGCAGACAACAAGGCTAGGTGGGTCATACCCAAGCAGGGTGTATTGTCACCAATCTAGATAAAATTCATTATTGTTCTTCTTTTCATTTCTGTATCTCCCGGGAAAACGCTAGCTGCGCAGCCGCAATGGGTGACAATATATTCGATACACTCAAGTTAAATGTGTGGTCGGTCATGTGTGGCTGGGTTGCAAGACGTTCTTGTTGAACCCCTGTGTATATCCCTCTAGAGTACATTGATCGGAAGGTCGTCCCATACCTTGTCTAGTCGGAATCCAATCTCCAATAAATGCCTCGCAGTTTTTGATTATATAATAAATATGTAGAGCGTGAGATGCAAGCGTTCTACTAGATGATTATTTGTTTGTGGTTTGATAGACATTATTATAATATCACTGGATTTTGATATATCAAAACTGTTTTGGGTTATAGTAAGGTAAAAACCGTCCGTGTTTATGTATGGGCTGGTTTTACTATTATCCTTTTCTTTCAAAAGGTTTTTTCAAAGTTAAACAAATTGTTGTGCTACGAATTTATCACTGAAAGTATTCCAGACTGATCCGGGTGAATTTTGCTTTGCTTCAAATGTGCTCGGGTCAGATCGAGTATATTATCAGGTTAGGAATCGCTTGGAGTTCCACAGATGGAGTTGAAGTCGAGGCGTATTCCATATATTTACTGGTACTAGTTTATTTCCGTTGTGTGTATTAATTGATATGAATGTATACTCTCATGTTGTAATCATATATATACAGTTATTTGTATAAAGTATTTTGATATATTATATTTTGTTCGTTCCGCTGTGAGACTCTGATCTTCTTATTCTTCTATTCTAATATTTCTTTCTTTCTCTTCTCATCCTTTAACTTCTTTCTATTAACAGTCAGAGTTCGATACTTGGATTTTTGACAAGTAATACAGGGTTTTGTGTTATTGATGAAATTTCGAGCGTTGAATTTTTTCTGGCTGTTACAGTACAAGCAAAGAAAAAATCACTCTCATGACCCTGGCTATCACGGCCTTTCCTGCTTCAAAACTATCGTTTACCGTATGACGACCATCTGCCATATGTCAAGGGCTAATGGTAAACCCCGGTTCTAGCAAAAACTTCATACGCCTTCACGACTCGTATGTTTGTCTTTCCAATCTCGACAACTAGGCCCTTCATGCCTGCCTAAAGTACCTATGCTTTGAGTCCGCTAGAAGCTACGATAATGATAATATCTCTGCCTTCGCATCTTTAGCCATCAACCCCGATGACCATTCACAAGCTCAAGTCCACCTCGAGCAACCATTATCCACGTACTCAAAACACCCTTGAGTTGTATTCACATTCGTTTCTTTACACCGATCAATGAATACATCACAACACTTCGAACATTCCTCCTTGAATTTACTTCAAAGCCACGTCCTTTTCCGAACCAAAATAATCATCACTTTTGGTCGACATTCAATTCACAGCGTTTCACCTTTCACTATGAATAACATACGACAATGTTTCATTTCTCCATCCACAGCATTTACCACCCGCTGCATTCCATCACTATTACATACTGATCCACTATGGATCGGACATACGGATCCACTATGGATCGGATATGCCGACCCACGCCCTTCTACCCTTTCCAAATACATGATCAATCCATTGTAGTGCTTTAGAAAAGACGCTACCGATCCATTAGCTTGAAAGAGCCCGGTCCATCATAGGAGTTACGCCTGATCCATCCATATCCAGCTTGTCCGATCCATAACGTGTAAACGCTACCGATCCATCAACTATTAGACATACCAATCCACTAATTGAGAGCGCCCAATCAGCCAAAATCTCGAGTTCGATCCATGGACTTGACCGACCCATCCCTTTCATATGTTGCTCGATCCATCATCAGGAATTCGACCGATCCATTAATTCCATCTAGTCCGTGCTTCAAGAAAAACTGCCCGGTCCATGTTTCGAAAAACTGCTCGGTTCATGCTTCGGAAAAACTGCCTGGTCCATGCTTCGAAAAAAAATTGCTCGGTCATGCTTCGAAATAAAACTGCCCAGTCCATCACCAAAACTTCTGATCCATCCTCAAAACTTCCGATCCATACGATCCAACACTTCACAAAGAATATATATGCAATCAACTCATCCAAATCGACCAATTTCACTCAATCAACCAATAATCATCATACAACCATATAGAATTCACCAAATCAAGATAAAACAATGAATCAACAAAATAATAGATCTAAACTTGCATAAACAAATGAGTTAACATAGAAATTACCAGTTTTAAGTTGCTAGATTAGATCCTATGGTGATTCATACGAAAATATACTTACCATGATGTTGATCTAGGTGAAAACAACTTGAAAATGATAAAATAATGATCAAACAACTCATATACTTAATCGAACCCTTGTGAGAGATGCATATTACCCACTGAATCTTCAAAACAACACAAAAACACTTGGATCTAAATCCAGACAGCAAAGAATTAGCTTCAAGCTCTTCGACTTAATGAAATCTCTCTTCGATTGATGTAGATCTACCTTCAAACGATGTAGATCTTCGATTCTCTTATGTAGATCTTGAATTTTAATGGTGGAAAGGTGTATTTGATTGAGCAAGGAGGATCACAAGCTCAACCAAATGAGAGAATGAAGAAAGTAAACTATTATCCATGCCTCTAACCCCCTATTTATCGCCTCCGACTAGCCTACTAATGGGCCTTCTCAAATCAGCCCACTAATGGTTCAAAAACCTGAATAACAAACTATGAAACACAAAAACAGCGATTCCTCCGAAACCATTGAACCAAATCTTTAATGTGACCACTCTACGGAATTGGCAACACCGTTTCCTTTCCAATGAGACCGACCTCAATATCTGATTCGATCATAGTCAAAAGTTAACCCCTGTACAAGACTGATAGGGGCAAAATGGTCACAAATAAAATTGGTAAAAAATATGGACATGTCTCACATCTCCATAACCAACATATTAAAAATGTGAGAGTGATCCAACCCTCACGGAATTAAATAAAAATATTTTACGATCCTCCGATACGTAAAATGCGGGTTGATGCATTCTCCCCCTTTAGGAATTTCACCCCGAAATCCCAAGCAAACACAAGCAACCAAAACAATTCTGCATGCCTATCATCCATGAGCAACCAATTCTATCACCCAAACTAGCAGCCATCAAGCCATGCATCCATAACATTTTCCTAGCACGCGGAATTCTCACAGCAACCATAACACATGTTACAATGATGTAATGATGGCACGATATCAATGGGTTATACCGACGAAGAGTTATGGATGGTTCGCCTTCATGCTCTCTTCTGTCTCCCACATATAGTCATCACCATCCTCACTCCATTATACCTTGACTAGCTTAGCTGTCTTCCTCCTAAGTTGTTTCGTGTCATTACCCACAACACGCAGCGGCTTACGAGGTCTTGTATCTACGATCTCTACTTCTAGGTCTTCGTACTGTTCTGGAGATACCACTACATTCAAATCATGCACGAACTTCTGTATAAACAACACATGGAAAACATTATTCACACTTGACATCTTCTCCGGTAACTCCAACCTATGCGCGAGCTTTTCAATCCGCTCGATTATCGAAAACGGTCCAACTAATCTTGGGGCCAACTTTCCATTACTTTCGAACTGAACAACATGTTTCAACGGTGAAGTCTTCACAAATACTATATTGCCAACATCGAATTCCAAAGTTTTCGACGCTTATCGACTTAACTCTTTTGACGGTCTTGGGCTGTTTTCATTCTTGCCAAACAATCTCGACACAATCCGATGTCTCCCTGATCATCTTTGGCCTAAGTATCAACTTATCTCCAGTTTCTGACCAACATGCCGGAGAATTACACGGTCTACCAAACAACGCCTCATATGGTGCCATCCCAATGCTCGACTGGTAGCTATTATTATACGCAAACTCAGATGTAGATGATCTTCCTATGATCCCCCGAAGTCCAATACAAAAGCTCTTAGGAGGTCGTCCAAAACTCGATTAACCCTCTTGGTTTGACCATCATTATTGGGATGATAAGTCATACTCAAACATAACTTGGTTCCCAAATATTCTTGCAAAATCTTCCAAAATCCGCTCGTGAACAACGGATCATGGTCACTTACAATGTTGTTTGGGATACCTTGGAATCAAACAATACATGTAATATAAAGCTCAGCCAACTTCGATGCCGTCCAAGTCGATTTGACAGGAATAAACCTTGCACTTTTGGTCAAGTGATCCATGATGACCCAAATTCCTTCGCTTCCTACCCTGGTTCTAGGTAGTCCTTCGATAAAATCCATCGATATTTGCTCCCACTTCCACGTAAGGACTTCCAATGGCTGAAGCAACCCAGTCGGTTTCTTTTGTTCAGCTTTCACGAACTGACAGATCATACATTTGGGAATGAACTTTCCAGTATCCCTTTTCATCCCTTCCCAGTAGTAAGAATGTTTCATGTCCTGATACATCTTATTATCACTGGGATGAATCGTCAACTTTGAGTGATGACATTCCCTCAGAACCTCATCTCTCAATCCATCGATATCAGGAACAACCAGTCGTCCTTGCTTTCAAAGCCATCCCTCTCGATCTACCTCGAACTCTTTATTCTCTGCTTCCGGCTTATGGATAAACTCGACAAGCTTTGCATCTCGTTTTTGGCTTTTGCTAATCCTTTCGATAAGAGTAGGTCTTATCGACAAGTTTGCCAACATTTCAGGTTCCAACCCACACCTTGGCCTGAAATCAAACCCTTCCAAAAACTCGAGGCTCTTCCATTCCAAAAACATTGCTCCCAATCCTGCATGTCTTCGACTCAACGCACCTACAATTGCATTACCTTTTCCTGGAGTATAGGCTATAGCAAAATCATATGATGCCAGAAACTCTAACCACCGTCGCTACCAAGATTCAAATCCATTTGGGAGAAAAGATACTTCAACGATTTGTGATCCGTAAACAACTTGAATCGAACCCCCAACAGGTAATGTCTCCACATCTTCAAAGCAAACACAATCGCTGCTAACTCCAAATCCTGATTTGGGTAACTCCTTTCGTGCGGCTTCAACTGTCGACTTGCGTAGGCCACAACCTTATCCTTCTGCATTAGCACTGCTCCAATCCCAGTACCACATGCATCGGTGTGTGCCACCATTTCCTCATTCCCACTTGGAATCGTCAAAACAGGAGCACTCGTCAGTCTCTCTTTCATGATTCTGAAAGCTTGCTCACACTTTGCATCCCATGTGATCGTCGATCTCTCTTTCATGATTTCGAAAGCTTGCACACACTTTGCATCCCATGTGAACACTTGGTTCTTCTTCGCCAATCCTATTAATGTAGCGGCTATCTTGGAGAAATCCTTGATAAACCAGCGGTAATAATCTGCCAATCCAAGGAAACTTCCCACGTCCGTTGCATTCTTTGGTCAATCCCAGTCCTGAATTGATGTCACCTTAGTGGAGTCAATGGCTATTCCATTTCCGGAAACTACATGGCCAAGAATCTCACTTCTCTCTTCCAGAAGTGACACTTCAAAAACTTAACCTTCAGTTGATGCATTCGCAAGTTTTCAGAATAACTCGCAAGTGCGTCTTATGTTCTTCCTTGTTCCGGGAGTAAACCAGAATATCATCCACGAACAAAAGCATAAACTTGTTCAACTGATCTCTGAAAACCCTATACATAAGATCCACGAAGTACGATGGCGCGTTAGTTAACCCAAATTGCATTACCAACCATTCAAAGAAACGAGATGGAGTCCTAAAACCAGTCTTTGACACACTACCCTTTGCCACTCTCAACTGGTGAAATCTCGTTGCCAAATCCATTTTAGAAAACACTTTGGCTTCGTGAAGCTGATCGAACAAATCATCTATCCTCAGCAACGGATACTTGTTCTTCTTGGTCATATTGTTCAATTCACGGTAGTCCACACACAATCTCAAAGATCCATCAGCCTTGGTTGCAAACACAACTGGTGCACCCCATTCTGGTACACTCCTCTGAATGAATCCTTTTCCCAAAAGGTCACGAACTTGCACCTCAAGCTCTCGTTGTTCCTTAGGCGCCATCCTCCTAAGCACCCTTGATCGAATCGATCCTAAACTCAACTTCACGATGCGGCGTCAACACTTTGACCACATCAAAGACATCTTCAAACTCATTTGTGATCAGCACAGATGACAAGGCTTCCTGTGGAATCCTAAGCGAATATAAAAAGCTTATGAAGACACCATCTTCGAGCTTACATCGAATCAAAATATTTCACCCTTCCACATCCCTGACTCTCACCTCCAACTTCTCGCAATTCACTCTTGCCGCATATCTCTGGAGCCCATCCATACCTAAGATGATTCCAAACCCAGCGAAGTTCAAAACAAAGCAATCACACACAAAAGAGCAACCTTGACTCGATAAGACTAGACCACGACAAAGCATACAAAGGCTAGAAAAAACCCCAACTAGATTAGTCACAACCAAAGGCCAATCACATATCTCGGATTCCAAACCCAAGCGGCACACAAGCTCATTACAAACGAAAGAATGTTGATGCTCCGGTATCAAACAACACACGAACTGAAACATCTTTAACTGAAAGAGTACCTTGGACGACGACATCCTTTCCTTTTTCCTCTGCAGTAGGAGTTCTTGAAGAAGACGACATAGCTTCCAAAGCATAAGCCTTCACTATCTTTTTTCCCTTAGCCGGTTCCGGACAGTCCTTCTTGAGATGCCCGGTCTTGCCACAGTTATGACACTTCCTCTCAACCTTTGGATTCTTGCACTCACTAGAAAAATGAATTTTCTGTTGGTAATTAAAGCAAACCACCTCACTCTTTGGCTTCTTCTTACCATCCTTTCCTTTCTGTTGTTGCTGCTTCCTCTTCTTATTACCACCCGACTGTGTTTTCTATGCTTCCTTGGTTGCAGCAACAACAGTTCCTTCCTTTGGTAACAAGCTTTCATGTCTCATGCCCTTTTCCACTATCTTCTCATAACGATCGTCAAGATGATCCACCAATGGTCTCCTTATGTCGGTATCCAAACCCCTCACAAACTTCTCGTTCTTCTGATAAGGGGAATCAATGTACGAACAAGCATACTTTGACAAAGCCTCGAACTCAGAAACATAATCAAGCATTGGTCGACTATTATGTTTCAACTCCACAAACTTCTTAAACAGAACAAACTTCTGAGCTGTAGAGATAAACTTGGTCTCAAACTTAACTCGGAATTGTTCCCATGTCATCTCAACTTTCGGAGTCTCCAAAGTGATAGAGTTCCACCAATCCATGGCTCTACCATGTAGCTGTCTTGATGCAAGCTTCCTCTTTGTGGCATTATCAATTCCAAAATCTCTAAAAATCCTCATATAAGCATCCAACCATCTCTGAACATCTTCAGTCGGCTTTGTTCCCTTGAATGGTTTCCCTTCTAGAGATGTATAGTCTTTGCATAGCTTCGTGAAATCCAAAGCTTTGGGTACCTGCACTTGAACCCCTACATCTACCGAGGCCGTATTTGGAAAGGGCGTCCTCCTCATGATAGTTGCCACCATGGCCTCAAACATAGTTAGGTAGTCTGGTGTACCGCCATTTCCTCCTCCAGAAATAGCTTCCTCCCTAGCAGCATGTCTTGATAGCCGACGACTCATTCTAAATCTGTAATATATAATGATTAGCCACTTACAAGAAAAGCTGCTAATGGAGTTCAAACGCTATTACTATATATTAATATATAGTATGCATCCATCAGAAACCTACAAGCACGTATCTCATAAGTTATTACATCTTTGAACTTTGGCTAAAATCGTTAACCATAGCTATAATACTAAATGTGACAACCGCCCATAACTTCTGCACTTAACAAGAGGAATAATGCGTTGAAGGGTGTGCCAGACAGCTATGGACGATAATCAAAGTAGGTAAACACAAGCGGAACCCATCGTATAACTCACAATGCAAGGATGAAGTATAATAGAACATATACAATAGGCAGAAATAGTGAAGCATCATATATCAAACTTCCAAACTTTCATAGCATCCTGAATGATCATCCATACATTAATTGTATATAACATCAAAGTTTGTACAAGAACCCTCACTACAAACACTCTCAAACAGCGGAAACAAAGATACTTTATACTAGTAAGATAATACGCCATCCTCCTGCCACCGCATAGCAGCACCGTCCTCACAAATCACCAGTCACCTGCCACCTGGTATGCCCATCCAAAACCGGATGAACACCCAAGGTAATAAAGGGAAACATAAAACCTTAAGTTAGACAACAGTCTTGGTGAGCGATAAAACAACTATCTAACATCATCAACAATGAATATGAGAATAGGTAGACTAACAAACCAATCTACCAAACACCAGGGAAGAACTCAAACCTTCCTTCCCCACATCTGATAGTGATAACCTTTACAATCCAGCAATCAAGAAACAACAGTTAAATCATGACAACCAGGAGTAACCAGACAATAGAATAACAACTAACATCCTACAACAATCATAGCAACTAGTTATATATCACGTAAACCATCCTAATCGAGATCAACATCCCTCAAGCACAAGCCCCAAAGGCCTAAACCAATATCAGACAAGCACCCAAGCAACATCTCCTTCGACTTCAGACAAATTACGTGAGATGGTACAAGAAAAAAAATCACTCTCATGACCATGGCTATCACTGCCTTTCCTGCTTCGAAACCATCGTTAATCGTATGAAGACCACCTGCCATATGTCAAAGGCTAATGGTAAACCCTGGTTCTAGCAAAAACTCCATATGCCTTCACGACTCGTATGTTTGTCTTTCTAATCTCGATAACTAGGCCCTTCACGACTGCCCAACGTATGAGGTCCTTCACGCCTGCCCAAAGTACCTATGCTTTGAGTCTACTAGAACCTATGATAATGATAATCTCTCAGCCTTCGCATCTCTAGCCATCAACCCCGATGAACATTCACAAGCTCAAGTCCCCTTCGAGCAACCATTATCCACGTACTCAAAACACCCTTTAGTTGTCTTCACATTCGTTGCTTTACACCGATCAACGAATACATCACAACACTTCGAACATTCCTCCTTAATTTACTTCGAATCCACGTCCATTTCCAAACCAAAATAATCATCACTTTTGGTCGGCATTCAATTCACAGCATTTCACCTTTCGCTATGAATAACATACGACAATGTTTCATTCCTCCATCCACATCGTTTACCACCCACTCAGTCCATCAGTATTACATGCCGATCCACTATGGTTCAGACATGTCGATCCACTATGGATTGGACATACCGATCCACTATGGATCAGACATGCCGACCCATGCCCTTTCACCCTCTCTAAATACATAACTGATCCATTGTACTGCTTTAGAAAAGACGCTACCGATTCATTAGCTAGAAAGAGCACAGTCCATCATAGGAGTTACGCTTGATCCATCCATATCCAGCTTGCCCGATCTATAGCGTGTAAATGCGACCGATCCATCAACTGTTATACAGACCGATCCACTAAATGATAGCGCTTGATCAATAAAAATATCGATCCCGGTCCATGGACTTGACTGATCCATCCCTTGCATACATTGCCTGCTCCATCATTAGGAATTCAACCGATCCATCAATTTTTTCCAGTCCATGCTTTAAGAAAAACTGCCTTGTCCATGGTTCGGAAAAACTGGCCGGTCCATGCTTCAGAAAAGAACTGCCCGGTCCATGCTTCGAAAAAAACTGCCCGGTCCATCACCAAAACTTTTGATCCATCCTCAAAACTTTCGATCCACACAATCTAATACTCATGAAGAATATCTATGCAAACAACTCATCCAAATCGACCAATTTCACTCAATCAACCAATAGTCATCATACAACCATATAGAATTCACCAAATCATGATAAAACAATGAGTCAATAAAATAATAGATCTAAACTTGGATTAACATATGAATTAACCTACAAATTACCGGTTTTAAGTTGTTAAATTAGATCCTATGGTGATTCATATGAAAATATACTTACCATGATGTTGATCTAGGTGAAAACAACTTGAAAATGATGAAATAATGATAAAAAAACTCCTATACTTGATTGAATCCGTGTGAGAGATGCATATCACTCATTGAATCTTCAAAACAACACAAAAACACTTGGATCTAAATCCAAACAGCGAAGAATTAGCTTCAAACTCTTCGATTTGATGAAATCTCTCTTCGGTTGATGTAGATCTAGCTTCAAGCGATGTAGATCTTCGATTCTCTTATATAGATCTAGAATTTTAATAGTGGAAAGGAGTATTTGATTGAGAAAAAGAGGATCACAAGCTCAACTAAATGAGAGAATGAAGTAAGTAAACTATTCTCCATGCCTCTAACTAGGGCTGTCAACGGATGCTTTCGGATACGGACAGTGCCATATCCGTATCCGTATCCGAAATTATTTTCGGATATCGGATATCCGTATCCGTTTTATTTTCGGATATCGGATATCCGTATCCGCTTAATTTTCGGATACGAACGGATATCGGATATTTATCCGCTTCGCCTGTGATTAATAAATTTAAGAGTAAATAAAAAAAATTGAATCAACATAAAATAATTTTTATACTAATGTTTATTAAAAAAACCAGAAAATAAAGAAATGTTATAATGAAACATTGTTTTTTACTAATATCCATAGGCATACCCAATAATATTCCAAAATTAAACACTGAAACTATCATTTTTCACTAAAAATGGACAAAAATTTATATCCTAGTAACATCCACCAATTACAAAATAATCATTAACTCTATTTTACTATTTTGAGTTATATATACTACATCAATTAGTCGGACGGATATTTTTCGGATACGGATGGCACTATAACCATATCCGTATCCGAAATGCTTTTCGGATATCGGATATCCGTATCCGCTTTTCGGATAATGCCGGATAACGGATATTTCGGATACGGATTCAGACGGATATCGGATTTTTCGGGTATCCATTGACAGCCCTACCTCTAACCCCCTATTTATAGCCTCCCACCGACCCACTAATAGGCCTCTCCAAATCAGCCCACTAATTGTTCAAAAACCTAAACAACAAACTGTGAAACACAAAAATAGCGATTCCTCCGAAACCATTGAACCAAATCTTTAATGTGACCACTCTACAGAATTGGCAACACTATTTCCTTTCCAATGAGACCGATTTCAGTATCCGATTCGATCCCAGTCAAAAATTATCCCTTGTACAAGCCTGATAGGGGCAAAATGGTCACAAATAAAATTGGTAAATATTATGGACATGTCTCACATCCTCGTAACCAACATACTAAAATATGAGAAAGATCCAACCCTTCGGGAATTAAAAAAACATTTTACGATCCTCCGATACGTAAAATGCGGACTATTACAAAAGCACTGAATTTACATTAGTTATATAATTTATAAAACGCATGTAATGGTTCAAAACTTCACCTACGGAAGGAGGGTGGTCGATCGCTCCTAATACATAGTGTCAACTACATGATCAACCCTCGTAGGGAGGGGGTCGACCAATTCGAGGCAATACTTGTGATGACGGTCAGGATTTTGTAAGGAAAAGGTTGGGATAAGGTTGTTATTTTATAGATCGGCTTTTATTTTAAGAAACTAACAGCCTACATTGGTTTGGGAAACGATAAATAAGACCTCCAAACCCCTCACTCCAAATCAGAGTCTAAGTGACAACGGTCTCTAGTTCTATCTCTTTCTTTTTAGATCTAGATTGGTTAAGGGAGGAATCTTTAATACGAATACCAAGGCGACCAAATTCCAAAAGGATTCCAAGTAGGACTAGATACAACTTCAGATCTTCAAAGTTGTGAGTAGAATCTTTCAAGTTTATCTTTTATTTATAGTTGCTTAGTTGTATTGTTGGATTTGTGTATACCTAAAGAGTTTTGGGTCATACGAAAGCAAAGCAAAGACGCCTCAAAACTCTATAAATTAGAAAGTGTCAATGTTGTAATGGGATTCTATGTTTTTAAAACCTTAAATAAACCTAGAGTATTTCACGTCCTTTTCCCATTTTATTTAAATATTATACTATCATGAAAGTAGTGGATTTAAGAGCTAGAAAATATATGTGATTAAAATTCTCTATTTTAATTGAAGTTTATATTATCATAAAAATAGTAGATTTGAGGGAAGTAAAATATATGTGATTCAAATGCATTCCTTTTATCAAAGTGTATAAAGTTATAAAGGAAAGTGAAATAAAACTAGAAGAGAAATTGTATATATTATTTGCAAGAAAGGCCCTTTGATTTATAAAAGTAATTGGAATTCAAGTTACAAGTCTTATGTTTGGTGGATGTAAATTGTTGCCCTACTTTCATCTCTATGGATGAATATACGGAAAAAACCCTATTTTTAGATATTTTGTGATGGTGATGCGGGGAAGACGGCTTGTAATTCTTTAATTTGGGTGAGGATTGACATTTCTCATGTTAGAACGTTATTTTATGTAAGCTGTTAAACGTGTAATCAATACTTATTAAGTATAATGTAATCGACATATAATAAAAACATGTTATATGTATCAGAATTAGGATCTTTAATTTTAATTTTAGAAGTCCCCATTAGGAAATTATGTGAATAAACTACATTTGCTGCATATATAATGATATGTAGACGCGAGGTTTACCCCTTCTTGTAGTAAAAGTATTCCTAGATAATCTAGCTATCGATAACTATAAAAAGGTGGTTAATATGAGTTGTCTAATGCCATGAGCCATTTAACGATGAAAGGACCTTCTTTAGGGGTTAGGTATTAAATGGTTGATCCGCCCTGGGGATATTAAATGATTAGGACTCGCCCCTTTCCTTATGGATTTATCCTATGGAGTGCAAGTTGTGGTCATAGGTTCCACCCTAAATAGGCATTAAGTTATATTTTGTTCCACGTTTACCCAATATTGAAGTATTAAATGGTCACATATATATTTTCTTTTCCTGCTTGCTTTGTTGCTAGATTTTTGCTATCTGTTTTACGATGTTTGTTTTTCGATGGATTCGTGTGTGATGCAATGAGTCATGTCACATGCTTATGTGAGCTCCCTAACATTGCAAGGCCTTCATTGGAGGTTAGAGTGTCGGTTCATGTGTGTGTGTTTGTTGGTTTGCGAGTGACCCCTCTTTTCTGCTCTCTCTTGGTCTTGATCTTGTTCAGCTTCGGTATGATGTTTCCTGTGTGCTATCCTATACTTTATCGAAATCATTATCTAAAGGGTGGCACGTTTGGTGTGCTATTCACACTGAATTAGGCCATCTATTGTTTGGTTGGATTTTCAGTTTTGTTTACGGGGTTTTGGAGTACTCTATTTGACTTTTTTGGTTCAATGGCTTGAACTGGTTCAGTCACAAGGTAACTGGCTATTCTGGCTGGTATCCTATTATTTTGTTACAGTGGGAGGATAACAGAGCCTATTTCTTGGTTTTTGAGATGGCCGATTTTACGATTCATGGCGAGGCCGTTTATGTGTCGCTCGTGACTCGAATTGTTGGGCTCGTGCTTTTGGTTTTGTGTTGGATTCGTTTGCAGGTTTTATGGGTAGTGCCCATGGGATCGGTGGCCTCCTTGCAGTACCTATATAGTGAATACAGTGTTGGTCCATTATACGGATTACCAGGGAGGTAGCCTCCCTCTGTTGACTATATCTTTCGATGGATATCAGGGTTTCGGGCTGAGAACTTCTTCAACTACGTGGTTGTCAATTCGATGACAACTCGGCTGTACTAAAGTTCTTACAAAAACTGGTGTTGTCTCCTTTGAGCAACCCCAAATTTTTTCTTCATCTTGTTTTTGCTTTGTTTCTGGGGCTCTGTTTTGTCCTCCTACTTCTGTGTGTTCTTGCATTTCTTCTGCTGCCGTTTCGTCTCCTCTTCTTAGTAAGGACGAGATAGCGATCATTAATGATCACCTATCTCGTCTCATTAAGAACTCTTTCCCTTCTAGGTCTTATAGGTCTAGCTCTTCTCCTCCTCTTCAGAGACGTGGGAGATTTTTGGGGTTCTCTGTTTCCAATGGGCCTTCCGCTTGCTCTTCTACATGCGCTTCACGTAGTAATCATCAAGCGGTGCCTAGCACTCCTCACACTATTCGCACAACGCTCTATAGCGACGTCTGAGCATATTGTTAGATCTACTCGACACACGTTGTATCTTATTTGAGTTGGGTGAGGGTTGGTTCTGTTTTTAAGTGTTGTTTTTTTGGTTACTTGTCTCTCTTTTTCTGGGTGGTTTTGGTTTCTCGACAGCGAATTTCCTTTATTGGAATGTTCGTGGTATCGATAACGATGCTTCTGTGGCTAAACTTAGGCGCATTGTTAAGAAGCACTTTATAGTTTTAGTGGCGCTCCTCGAACCTATGTTAGGCTCGAACGAGGTCACCAAATCCATTCTTTCCCTTGGCTTTTGCGATGCCTTAGCCACTGTATCGGGTAAGATTTGAATCCATTGGTCCAAAGACATAGTAGCCCGCCCTGTTTTCGACTCTGACCATCTTCTTTCGGTAGCCTGCTCGTGTCTTTCCTTTTCCTCATCTTTTTTGTCCTCTACTGTCTACGCTAAGTGCGACGAGATTGAATGGGATACTCCTTGGAACGACATTCTAAGGCTTTCTGACTTCAGTTTCTCAGTGTCAGTTTTGGGTGGCGACTTTAATGTTGTCGCCAAACAAGCTGAAAAGCTGGGAGGCAATGCAGTTAGCCGTGCAGTTGTGGCAGATTTCAATGCCTTCTTCGTCAGTTCAGGGATGATTGAGGTATCTTTCTCCGGTTCGGCTTTCACTTGGTGTAATAACCAAGAAGGGCCTAATCGGATTTCGTTTAGGCTTGACAGAGTTTTTGGATTGGAAATTGGTTCAACCATCCGTTTGTATATTCTGCCTCTCATCAGCATCGGACCTTCTCGGACCATGCTCCTATGGTTCTCAGCTGCTCTCACCACACTCAATTTGGCCCATCCTCCTTTAGGTTCCATAGTACGTGGAGATCTCATCACTCATCCCTTCGTGTCGTGGAAGACTCATGGAAAAATCCGGTTGTTGGTTCGCTTGCTGTCTCGTTTTCTCGTAAGTTAAAGCAACTCAAGACTTTCCTCAAATCTTGGAACGTTCAAGTTTTCAAGAATATTATTGACCATGTAAGAGCGACAGAAGAGATTTTTGTGCTAGTAGAGGCTTCTTTTGACGAGGATCCCTCTGCTGCTAACAAGGGGTCATGGGCTCTGGCCCATTTAGCCTTATCGTCGGAACTTTGTATTGAGAACGACTATCTTTGCCAGAAGGCAAGGGTTAAGTGGGTTGTCGATGGAGATACAAACTCCAAGTTCTTCCATTCGTAAGAAGAATAGACTTCTTACGATTCTTCAGATCCAATGATCTAATCTCTCCATGGCTTCCACTCCGGGGGAAGTCAAGGAGACCATCCTCTCTCACTTCCAAACCTTCCTTGGTTCTTGAACCATCTCTCCTTGCCTTCATACCAAGGTTGGTTCTGCCTTCAGAAAGTATTGACCTTGTCGTCCCTCCTTCTTCGGAAGAGATACGTGCATGTGTCTTCGCTTTAAGTAAGGATAGTGCAAGTGGGGCTGATGCCTTCAACGAGGTTTTCTTTCGAACTGTCCGGCCGATCATTCAAGCGCACTTTTGCCTAGCAATCCGGTACTTCTTCTCTGGTGGAGACCTGCCTCAGGGCTGGACTTCCATTAACTTGGTCCTTATTCCTAAGTGTGAAAATCCAAGCTTGTGTGCAGACTTTCGACCTATCAGTTTGTGTAACTTTTCTAACAAAGTTATATCTAAGGTTCTAGCCTATATGCTGGCTCCGTTTCTCCAACGTATTATTCCCGCTTCTCAAGTAGAGTTTGTAAAAGGACGTTTGGTTACGGATAACGTCCTTTTAGCCCAGGAGCTGGTGTCGTAGGTTGATCAAAAAGTCAAGGGGTTCTAATGTAATCGTTAAGATGGACATGGCTAAAGCTTATGATAGAATGTCCTGGTTTTCATCATTAAGGTTCTAAGGGCGTTTGGGTTTCCTGAGGCCCTGATCGATCTTATCTGGAGGCTCATTTCCAACTATTGGTTTTCCGTTCTCATTAACAGATCGGCCAACGGGTATTTCAAGGTGGGAAGGGGGCTTCGTCAGGGATATCCTCTTTCCCCCACTCTGTTCGTTATCGCTGCTGAGGCTTTCATCCGTCGATTGCATTCACTAACGATAGCAAATTAGATTCACCAATTTGGCATCCCTTCGGGATGCCTTATCATCTCTTCTGTATCCTTCGCTGACGACATTATCATTTTCACGAATGGTAGTCGTCGTTCAGTCCGACGTCTTTTCGGCCACATTCAGCAGTACAAGAGGTGCTCTGGCAAGCTCGTTAACACTTCTAAAAGTTGTTTGGTTCCGGCGAGAGATTTGTTAGTGGTTAGATCTTCTTGGATCGAAACCTTCACTGGCTTCAAGGCGGCATCCCTTCCCTTACCGTACCTCCTTATTGTACTTTACAGAGGTCGTAAGCTTAACCCCATTTTCGATCCCATAACCGATAAGGATAGGGGGAAGATCATCCGGTAGAGTGCGACACTCCTCTCTGAAAGGTAGACTAGTTCTCATAAAGTGTTTGCTAGAATCTATAGGATCACATATTTGCTGCTATGACTCCTACCTCTTCTTTTTTCCAATCTTATCATTCTTTGGCTTCGTCCTTTTTCTGGGAGAAAAGGACAATGCTAATCGTTACCTTTGGTTTTCTTGGGACAACATCTGTCGTCCCAAAAGTGAAGGGGGCTTGTGTCTTAGAAATCCAAAGGATTCTTGTAGACCTTTGCTTGCAAGCTATGGGCTAGGCTTGAAGCGAACGGTTCCTTATGAGCGACGCTCCTTCACCCCAAATACCATAGGCTTCAGCCCGAGAGCTATTCTGGTGTTCCGTCTTATGCTAGTGAGACATGGAAATAGATGCAATCCATGAAGACATTCTTCGATTCACATAGCGGCAGGTCCGGATGGGATTGCAGCCCCTTTTCGATACGAGCGGCTTGGAGCTCGGCAAGGACGCCATCTCCACTCCTTCTTCTCTTCTCTTTCATCTGGTATGTCCGTATTCCCCCAAAGGTTTCTTTGTTTATGTGTCAGACCTTTCACGAGGGGCTACCGATAGACGAGAACCTCCAAAAGGATTGACATCCTTACAGTTTCCCATTGCTGGTGCCGTGGGTCTGCGGATACGGAATCCATAGCTCACTTGTTTTTCTTTGTCTTTTCTTCCAGGTCTGTTTGGAATTACTTTGGGAACTTAGTTGGTCTTCTAGTTAATGCGTCTTGTCTCGCAGATTTACTGAGAAACTGGTGGACAAGAATCTAAGGAAAATCTTTGCATTCTATCCTTTTTTGGCTTATCCCTTGTCTTATCTGCTAGCAAATCCGGTGCTCGCGAAATAAGGCGGTGTTTGATGCGGTGGCTGTGGACTCCTCATCTATCATCCAAAAGGTAAGGAACGATTGCATTTCGTGGAAGACCGTTTAGAGGTTCCTTTGGTTCCTGATCGAGGCGGCTTGCTGGAACCTTTGATGTTTCATTGATTCCTGCAACCTCCCGAGCTAGGACTAGTTGAACCTGTTTCTTCTAGGTTAGCGGGATCCATCCCACTTTCCTATCCACACCTACCCCCCTCTCCATGTAAACGCCAATATTGATTGCTAGTGCTGGAGGGCCTGGATTTACAGGTTTGTTAGAATACTAGTACTTGGTTCTTCAGGTTTGGACATGTTATTAGGTTCTTGGAGCCTTCTCTAGGCTACGTTGTTGGTTGCATATGTCTTGGGTATAGATTGCTCTGTTCAGGGGTCTTCAGCCTTGTCACTATGGCTGCTTAGTTGCGCAACCTTCTTGCCTTCCCGGTCGCATTTCTACTTTGCAATGGTCTTCGACTGGCTGGTCGTCTGCTCTGTCCTGGTCCCGTCTACGTTTTGGTTCGTCTTCTATTGTTGTACTTATGAGACTGTTTTGATTGTCGTATTTCCTTGCTTTTGGAGTGACTAGTGTATTGTGTAGGAATAAATATACTTTAATATATGGTAGTGGCCTTACCGGAACTCGATTTTGAAGTATGATGGGCGGTGGTTAGTCCGAAGCTCATCTATCTATTTTTCTATACATACATATAGTCTTTTTCCGAGTAGATTATATATTTTGGTTACCTGCCAGGCTTATTGGCAGTTTTTGAGGACCATTTGTTTCAATATATATACATACTTTTTTTTATTAAAAAATGTCACGTATATGGGTTAGTAGGGTAATCATTGAAAGGGCCCGCTTCCCTATAGCTCTTAAATGACCGGATTGAAGACCATAAGGGATGTTATATAATTAATGTTCACTTACCTACAAGGGAATTATTAATGGATAGGAATAGTAACGAGTGGTTCGCATGTGGTAAGGTAGCAAATGGTGAGATTCTTATCTATCTTCCAAGTACTAAGTGTCTGCCTATCATCTTCGCATTATTTAGATACTTTATAGGAATGGAATTGCGGTGTCTACTCGGAACTAGATATTAAGTAGCTGTTTCTGCGATTGGGTATTAAGTAATTGTTGGATCCTTCTTAATACTAAGTGATCTTAGGGCCTGCCTCTTTCCATATGCGTGGGTAGTCGACAAACTTCATATTTGTGTGTTAGTACCCTAGGTATACCCTTGCTAATATTTATACTGCCCAAATATATATATAATTTTATGCTTAAAATTCTATTCACTATAACTTGTTGTTCCAACCTTTTCCTTTTAACAACACATGTTAGGTTCAATGAACATGGAGGAAAGCTAGAAGGAGGAAGACGTTATTCTGGAGGTAGCTGTTTATTAGTTATTACCATTGTGTGTGTGATTATGGATATTCATGATGTATCTAGATATTTATGTTCTGTGACAATTGTTGTATTCAGACATCTTTTATTTGGTTTTATGAAATAAAACAATACATTATTTGCTATTATATTTTAACCATCTGCTATGAGTTCTGACCATATCAGTATGGCTCCGAGATATTATTCCTTTATACAAACCGATGACTCATTTTTGGGCCGTTTTAAGTTTCAACCATCCATTTCTGTGTCGAAGTTTATGTCCATTCTGAGGTGCATTGTTTATATGGTATCAAAGCTTAGGTTATCCAATCATTGGGGAGAAACCTATGTATGGGAGAGGTATTTATTATTTGAAAAGGTTTTCAAATATACATATATATACACACACCACCCATAAAACATATGTATATACAATAGGCATTGCTTTTTTGGAAATCTCATAAATACTATCTTGAAAATTTCCACTAAAAGTTTCCACTTACATAAAGTCCATATGGCTAAAAATCAACCACTACCTGAATATGGAAATCATAACCAGGAGACCAAACATTCGAGGTTTTTCCGAATGGTTCAAACAATACCTTAAAACTATAGAAAGAGTTCATGACTCTCCCACTGCACTAGTGAGTGAATGTGATAGAATATTCGAGGTGACTAGCTAGGAAAGTTAGCTTAGGGGGAGGATAATAACATGACACATGAAAGGAGTGGCGTGCAATGGTGGAATTAGGAGCCGGAATAGTAGGAATAGATAATATTTCCTTGGGATGAGTTTAAAACAAAGTTTGAAGTCAAGTTTTAGACTAATGAAGAAGTGAATTCAAAAATAGAGAAATTCATTAACCTCAAGCAAGGAAACCACTCTAAGGGAGTACACTGCTAAGTTCACGGAATTAGAAAATTTTGGAAGAAATTTAATTGACACACCCATGAATAAGGCTTTAAAGTATGTTAAAGTATTGGATTATCCATCGAGCGTAATGTTGCTTGCGCAAGTTCGTTTCGGAGCAACATTTGAAGTGTTGGTTGAAACTGATTTCGTACACTATTGATATTGAGAATAAAAAGGTGAAGGAGGAGAAGAATGAGCATGGCATAAAACCATAATAATCACTACTAGAATAGACAGATGTTCCAATGCCCACTTTCCAACGGCCGCCAATGGTGATTGAGGAGCCGTTGGGAACTGACGGAACAATTGCCGTTGGCGGCCATTGGAAGTCGTTGCAAATTTACGTGATATTGCCTGCTCCAGCAAACCGAGAGCTCCATTCTTCTTCCTCAACTAAATAGTTCTCTCATCCCACCATTCCTCTCCTTCCAAATTTGCTGCCAAAGCTTCCTCCACCAGTCCAACCTCTTTGGGCGCCATCTACGAGCTTCTCCAACCCATCTCCACTCTTCTTGTTCTCCAAATTAGGTAATTTCATTAAACCTAATTTTTATGGTTTAATTGATTTCGGGTTAAATTTGTGATTTACTTAATTCCTACTTGTTTGTATATATGTATTACATCATGTTACCCTCTAATTGCAATTATTATCACCATAATGATCAATTTGTTAGGGTTAAATTGATTTAGGGTTTAATTGTGTTTGTTTAGGTAACTTTGGTTAGTAGTGAATTTTATATGTATGTGATAGAGTTTGCTAATAATATAATTTATGCAAACATGAAGTTTGTATTATGTTGAGCTATTGTAGTTTTGGATAATATGTGCGAACATGAGTTTTGTGCTTGTGCGAAATGATTTGGTGTATAAATGATTTTAATAGAAATCGTCATAGTTAGAATTTATTAAATTTACAAAAATATATAATTTAGTTCACATGTACTAAAACGGTAAAATATTTACAAATTGTATATTTAAATTTAATATAGACAAATATCTAAACCCTTACTTATTATTTGGCCCCATCTGACAAGTGTTGTATATGATCGTTATATGGATATTTGTTTTTTCAGTAAAACAGACATCTCTATTCATCTGAAACATCATTTGTCGAATTTGCCCTTGTATTAGACAAGTTACGAACATTATAAAATAATTATATTTCATAGATCATATCACTTTAAACGGTTCACAAAATTTCGATAGAATTTCTTTTACATTCCTTGTGTATACACGCACGTGTGTACGATACACGGAACACAGGGGAAATGCTGCTGGAATTTTGTGAATTTTTTAAAATGATATGACTTACGAAATATAATTAGTATTGTGTTTGTAATGGGAAGTAGGATGACCGACCATCAAAGAAGACACATAAGCGTCAATGAACCAATAGTTATTTATTTTAAAATAAAGTTTGTAAAAAAATATAAAATTAATTAGTACACATTTACTAAATCAATAAATAAAATTTAAACAACATATAAAATTAACGATTACTTTTTTTTTACTTCATCATAGGTTTTAAAGTAGGAAAAATGACCAATTACTTTAATGTTCAGATCTGGATCTATCAAAGAAGGGAAATTAGTGGTGCAATAAGTGAACATTTTGAAAACGGGGTAAAAGCGTTCATTGAATTTGTGATAAGTAATATTGGAAACAATAGAAAAATTCGTTGTTCATGTAGTAGGTGCAAATTGTTGAACTATTTAATACTGAATATGGTTAAGATTCATTTACGCCAATATGGTTTCCTACCCAATTATTTGTTGTGGGATCGTCATGGAGAAATTGTAGCCCATAATACTCAAGAACCGTCGACGGAGATCAACAGTGTTGAAGTTAGCATGAATCTCATAGAAAATATGGTCGAAGATTTTGCAGGATCAATGTTCCCTACCGTTCAAATTGGTAACGATGATGTTAACATTGAATAGGAACCGAATGTTGAAGCAAAAAAATATATGATTTATCGAATAATGCTAAAAACCCCTTTGGAATGGATGCGAAAGCGACACTCAATTATCGGTAACTGCAGAATACATTGCAGTGAAATCAAAATACAACCTTGTGGAAGCTGGATTTACGGCTGTTGCTCAAGTGGCTAAATGCCATATTCCATCCGATAATTTAATGTGCAAAAATTTTTATGAAGTGAAAAAACTTATCTCATCTTTTGGTTTGCCATATCAGAAAATAGATGCATATTTAAAGGGTTGCATGTTGTATTGGAAAGAAGACAACAATCTTAGAAAATGTAAGTTTTATAATCAAGAAATATACAAACCAAGGAAAAAGAAGGGAAAAGAAGTTTCGTACAAGCGTATGCATTATTTACCCATCTCCCTAGATTTCAAAGATTATATGCATCATCTGTAACAGTGCATCATATGAGATGACATAGTGTGAGAACACCTCAAAAAGGTACGTTGACACTCCCATCGGATGGAGAAGCATGAAAACATTTTGACCAGAAATGTCCCGATTTCGCAGCGGGAGCCGCAACGTTAGACTAGGTTTATATACAGATGGTTTCACACTGTTTTCTCAGCTTGGTTCTAAATATTCATCTTGGCCAATAATAATCACGCCTTACTGTTTACCCCCGTGGATGCGTATGAAAACTCCATACATCTTTCTCACAGTTGTCGTCGCTGGCCCTGATGATCCAACATAGGGTATTAATGTTTACTTACAACCGTTAATCGAAGCATTGAAAAACTTATGGTCTGAAGGAGTCGAAACATACGACGTGCCAAAAAAGAAAATTTTTCGGATGTTCGCTTCTTTGTTATGGACCATTAGTTATTTTCCTACATATGCAATGCTTTTGGGTTGGAGTACGGCCGGTCGTTTTGCTTATCCTTATTGCTGGAAGAAATACGAGCATCTTCGTTACCGTATACAAAGAAAATTTCATGGTTTGATTGTCATTGATGTTTTCATCATACTAATCATACTTTTAGAAGAGACAAAAAACTTCACGTCTAATAGAAACGAGGCTCTACGACCATCAACGGTTTGGTCAAGCGAGGAAATATATGAACTTGTAAAAGATTATCCAAAGATACATGAAACCGGAAAACAAATTGATATTTAAGGTAAATCGACGATTCATAATTGGTGCAAACAGAGTATATTCTGTGAATTGCCTTATTGGAAACATCTCTTAATCTGTCATAACATTGACGTGATGCATAACCAAAAAAACGTAGTTGATAATGTGTTTAATACAATTCTGAATTTGAAGGGCAAGACTAAGGACGATCTGAAATCTAGACGTGATATAGAGGAAATATGCAATTGTCCTGAACTTCATATGAAGCCCAATTATAGTAAGAAAACCCAAAGCATGCTATGAACTAGACAACAACCAAGTTAAAGTACTGTTAAAATAGGTGGAAGAATTATGTTTTCCCGGTAGAATTTCCTCTAATCTCCGTAGATGTGTCAACTATAAAAACGGAAGGCTGAGTGGAATGAAAAGCCATGTAATGATGGAAAATTTGTTACCCATCGCATTCAAAGAATTGTTACCAGGAAACGTTTTGAATGTAATAGTAGAACTTAGCTTATTTTACAAGGAGCTTTGTTCAACTACGTTAAAAGTTGACCGTCTACTTAAACTTGAAGAAGAAATCCCTATAATGCTCTGCAAATTGGAGAAAATGTTTCCTTCGGGTTTCTTTAATGTAATGGAGCATTTACCTGTTCATCTTCCAAAGGAAGCACGTCTTCGAGGTCTTATGCAATATGGATGGATGTATTCATTCGAAAGGTATGTTATACAAAGTATTCAAATGTTAATTTAATTATAAATAGAAGTTAATATTGAACCGAACTATTTTTTATTAGGTACTTAAATCATTTAAAGAAAAAAGTGAGACAAAAAAACTCGAGTTGAAGGTTCTATTTGCAAATCATATATCGAAGAAGAAGCTTTTTTCCTTTCATTATTTTAATGATCATGTGAACTTATCATTTGGAAGCGTTCCGCGTAATGATGAGAGGGTTGAACAAGATTCTTCTTCTGAATCAACATTATCTATTTTTAAATAACATGGCCGACAAGTTGGAAAATGTGTGGAAATATGACTAAATGATAAAGATTGTCATGTAGCGCACACATATATTCTTCTTAATTGTCCTGAAGTTGCTCCTTTTGTCAAGTAATCATTTTTTTTCAAGTTTTACTAAATTTAAGTTAAACGTGTTAATAATAATGTAACATATAATGTTTGTGTTTGCAGTATATATGAATCACAAAATCCAAGCGGCGATTTAAGCAAAGATTTTTAGTATTTGGTTTAGGAATTACGTTTTTGATCCCACAAATAATGTGCTCGACGAAGGACTGAAAGCTTTAGTCTTTGGACCGAAAAGAAAAGTCAAAACGTATCCAATATTTTTGTTAATGGGTATAAATCCAACACCAAAGAATGCAGTGCTGAAAAATTAACAAACAATACTGGTGTATTTGTTAAAGGCAGTGAAGATCCTAATAATCATATAAATGAGTTTTATGGCGAGTTAACTCAGATTTTGCAATTAACATATTCTATAAGTCCCATAAAGGATGTTTATTTGTTTTGATGCAACTGGTTCAGCAGTGTTCCAAGTTCTGATGCTAACGTGCATCTAAAGTATAATCTTGTAGAAATTAAACATACCTCACGTTATCAAAAGTATGACACTTTTGTACTAGCCAAACAAGCCCTACAAGATTATTATGCCCCTTATCCATCTCTAAAAGGGGATAAAGCAGATTGGTCTGCGGTTTTTAAAACTAAGGCAAGATTTACGTTCGATGGACAGAATATGCCTGATGAACAAGTCTATCTAGCAGATCTAGAGGAAAATGTAGAAATAACAATTGTAGACGATCAAACTAATTTTGGACATTTAAATGATGAGGCAAATGTATTAGTCGATGCATTTCAGAGTGAAGAGGAAAATGATGTAGAACACGAAACCGAGTCTAAATCAAAAAACGACGAAGATTGAGTAAAATTTGGTAATTTTCACAACTATTCATATTACATTTACATATGTTTAATATTGCATTTTTAACAGTTAATCGTATCATAATTATTATGATTTGTATATGTATCAATGTGGCAGATATATTATGTTTAGCTCCCGACGATGTGGCAGTGAGAATAGTGGCTTCAATAACCTAATGGTATTGAATCCTTTTGCATACATACAATAAATTAACATTTAAATATGCACTGTTATAATATTTTATATGTTGAAATAACATTTTTACTATTCATTCTATTTGCAGACTCGACAACCTAAGAAGACCCAATACAAAGAAGAAATTAAAGAGCTCAGAATCATGATTGAGCAGCTACATGAGCAGAGTCGTCTTCGGACTATGTAGTTGGAGCAGCTAAATCATAAGTTTGCGAAGTATGTGCACAATCACGATCCTTCGTCGTCTGCTGATTCCGAAAGCGATGCTTATGGTATGTGTTTTTTATGACTTGAAGATGACAACATTTTGTTTGAATGTTGTATATTTTGGCATGGAGTGGGTGAGGATGATACTTTTGATATGTTTAGATGGTTTGTGGACATGTAACTTTGATGTATTTGGTTTATGAACATATATGTGTTGGTTTTTGGATGTTTGGATGTTTTGTTTATATTGATGTTTCTTTGATTTATTTTGGTTGTTTATATTGTCATTGGTATATATGTATTGTATATATGTGGAATATTGGAATTGAATTGGAAATGGATTGGATTGGAAATGGGGTAGTTGGAAGGTTATATATGCTTGCTGTCATTAAAAAGAAATAACCCAGTTTTTCCAACGGTTTCCAACGACTATCTGGTCATTGCTTTGTAACTGTTTCCAACGGTGTAAGCCGTTGGTAAAGCCGTTGGAAATAATCCGTTGGACCTGCTGGAAACCGTTGAAAGTCGTGAAAGCTATTCCAACGACCTCCAATGGCTGCCAACGGCTATGAGTCATTGGAATAGCCATGTATTCTAGTGATTTTTTCCAATGAGGCTCAATATCAATCAAAAAACTGCCATCAGTAAATCCATTATTCATATTTATGAACCTTTATCAGCCTACTACATATGATATGCATAGCTATTGGTCAATGCTTAGGTTTTTTGTCTAACGCATTGATTTTGATCCATGATCTAACAATGGTCAACCGCGTCTAACACTCAATCTGAAACGTTACGACTTCGAAAATCAAATAACCTTATGCGCCCATTAACCTTCGGTCAAACCAATATCCCAAAGAAAACTCTAAAGCAAGCTTTTTGAACAACTTGGCTTTTCCATTTATTTTTTTAAAAAAAGAGAAGAACAAAAAACTATTTCTTTGCTCTTCGTTTTTCTTTACATACCTAGTTTAAGAATTAATTTCATAACCTTAACCGTCAAATCGGTGTTTAAAGTTAAATGTTCTAAATGTCAATATTTTAATTACATTTGGTTAAATTTAGTCATTAATTGAATATTTTAACATTTATGTCAAAGAATAATAATAATAATAATAATAATAACGATTAACATGGTTTTAATGGTCAGATCAGTTCAACCTCTAAAAGATTTGATCTTGCACCATCGATCTTTGAAACTATGATTTGATTTAGTATTTTTTTTTTCAAAATTTTATCTTGCTAATTGCCTATTCATATCACGTCCTTTTGGCATCTTGCCTTTTCACTTACAATACACAACTTCTTTTATTGTGTTGTACGTATTCAACATTCATTTTCTTGCATAATACTGAGCCATATCCTCTATCTTCAAATTCATGTGTACTCACGAGTTGACAAGTCCATTCATTTCCCAACAAATCAATATTTTTTGGACTGGAATTAAGATGGCATACCGGGGCACACCTTAAGGGAGAGGCAAAGGAACTCGAGTATGAGTTTGTTGACATCAAAAGTGGTGGTGCCACCGTGACTCACACACCCGATTGGTGGAAATCAGGGGGGTCCATATGGACCCTTCTGATTTCCACCAATCACATATTGGAGTCATGGTGACACCATCTTGAATAAATAAATTTGATTTTTATTTTTAGAGTGTTCTTGTATTTTATTTTGTTGAGAGAGGTTTTAAAGTTGCTATTATTTAAGAAAAGATAAATTTCCATGTATATTTAGGTATATTTTTAAGATATTGCAAATGTAGAATGATTCGTTGTATCAAGCAAAAATTTCCACGTATATTTTTAAGATATTGCAATTGTGGAAAAGATAAATTTCCACATATATTTAGGTATATTTTTAGAGTGCCCCAGTATATTTTCAATATTTTTAAGATATTAAAATATTCGTTCAATTAGTTATTCATAAAACAAGTCATAAGATCAACTTTCTTCCTGACCTATGCAGCCATGGCTGCCAAGTCTTTCTTGAATCCTATTTTCGACAAAAGCCCTAATCAGTTAGGGACCTCCTCATCTTCTCCCCCATCTTCCTCCAATCCTAATAGCAACCTTCCTCAATCTTCCCCTCATTTCTTGGTTGATGAAGAAGGCTTCACCTTAGTTAATAACCGCAAGAAAGGGCTTAAACCAAAGAAGAATTCAAATGATTCTGCTCACTTCCGACAAGGCGCTGGAAGGACCAACGAATTCCCTGTCAGAAATAAATACAAACCATTTCCTGCCTCAAATGGTAAAAGGTTTGAGCCTAGAAACCCAGCCAGATCTGATCAAGAAACTAAGCTTCCGATCAAGAACAGACTAACATTAGAGGGAAAGGCCTCTTCGTGGGCAGACATGGTCAAGAGCGGAGGACAGAGTACTAACTTTGATCTGAGTTTTATAAAGCCGACTGAATTACCTAATGAGGAGAAGATCATAATTGTTAGTGAGGAAACCAGTGCACGTACCGAGGGAAAATGGGTGATGTCTGTTGTGGCTTACGTGTTCGGTAAGCGCCCCACCTATCATCACTTTAGAGCTTTTGTGGTTCGAACATGGAATCCGATAGGGTCATTTGAAATATTCACCCGAGAAAATGGATTCTTCATTATTAGATTCACTAATAATGAAGATTGCGCCAAATTATTAACAGGAGGACCCTATTTCATCAATGGAAAGCTAATCATATTAAAGAAATGGACCAAGAAATTAATTCTTGATCGCGATTTACTCAGTACTATGCCTGTTTGGGTAAGGCTACCCGAGTTAAATTTGAGATTATGGGATAAGGAAATTTTCAGCGCCATCGCGAGTCTAATTGGAAATCCACTCAAGATGGATGAGCAAACCACGAAAGAATCGCGGTTGAGTTATGCTAGAATCCTTGTTGAAATCAGCGCTGACGCTGAACTTCCTAATAAAGCGTCGATTTACATGCACGACGGAGAGATTATCTCTTAACCGATAATCTATGAACTAATTCCTGATAGATGCAAGGAATGCAAGTGCTTTGGACACTCGTTCGAAAACTGTTCTAACAACAAAAATCTGAACGAAGCACCAAAGGCACAAACAAATCTTGATAAAGAATCGGAAGAAGGAATTAGCCCAGAAGTGTTACCACAAAAAGATACTCACAGTTCGGAGCTACATCAAGAAGAAGATATGAATATCGATACCACTAATACAAATATGGGTAATTCAGAACCGCCTGAAACCCATAATTTGCAAAAAGCCGCAAGTTTCTCTCAAAGCCATCAGCAAGATATTGATCAAACTAAAACTAAGGAGGACAGCAACGCCCCCTCAGATCTGAATGATCAAATCCCTACATTATCAGAAATTCAAAAAAACAAAGGGGGGATTTGTGCATCTCAGGTCATTGAATCCACACCCCCAAAGGAGGATTCAAGTTTATTTACAAAACAAAAAATCAATATATTGAAAGAAAAAGGCTTGGAATGTGAGGAGTTGCTGGCAGCGGATCCTATTTTCACTGATGAATCTCTGTTGGCTGAGAACCTCACTCCTTCTAAATTCATAACTGAGGACAGCATCCAAAAGGCAGTCAATCATGCCTTGGTTGGTTCCAAATCCTCAAAACCTGCATCACCAAAAAAGAAAAAGAAAAGCAGGACAAAAAGTCTAACAGACATAATTTCAGTTGAAGAAACAGAGGATAAAATGGATCACGATTTCAGGCAGAAATACATTTCAAAGAACTCTAATTGGGATAAGCAATTAAAGACTGCTGAAAACATCAGCTTTAAAAGAAGTGGCAAACAGCCAGAGGGGAAAGTGGGCAGCAGCAAAAGCTCTGACCCATCTTAAATAGGTGATATCCTTCTTATATATCTTTTATTTTTATTATTTTCTTATGGATATCATTGTTTGGAACATTAGGGGTCTCAATTCCCCTGCTAGACAGCTTGATCTTACCAATTTTGTGAACAAGTATAAGCCTAGTATATTAGGTTTAGTTGAGCATAAACTGAATGATATTAGGATTAATGAACTGCATAACAGATTTTTTTCAAATTGGAACATGATTAATAATAATCTGATGGGTGGAAATGGTAGGATCATGGTCTTTTTCAATCCTATCATCTGGACACTCAACAACTATTTTATTGACAAGCAGTACATTCATTGCAGTTTTAAAAATAAAGGTGGTTTAGAATTAATTATCACCTTTATATATGCTTCCAATTTTGAAAATGACAGAAATATGTTATGGAATTGCATTGAGCAGTTTAGTAATATTATTAAAAAACCTTGGATGTTATTAGGGGACTTTAACACTGTTTTTCATAATTGTGATAAGAGAGGAGGAAATCCTATTCCTTTTTCAAAACTAGAAAAAGTTACTAATTTTATGATGAAATCTGGATTAATAGAGCCTATCATCTCTGGCAATAAATATACCTGGAAATCTGGTAAATTCAGGAATATTCATTGCAAATTGGATAAGGTCTTATTTAATCAAAATTTCATAAACCTTTTCTCAAACACAAAGTGTTGTACCCTGCCTCAAAACACTAGTGACCATACACCTATTCTAGTCTCTTTTAAGTCAGATTTGAATTTGCACAAAAATGCCCCATTTAGATTTGTGAATGGATGGGTGCATGATCATGATTATAAAGAGGTGGTAACCAAATGCTTTAATAATAATATTTTTGGTACTGCTCAATATAAGTTTAATAAAACTCTGCAGTTGGTTAAAACTAATCTCAAAAGTTGGAACACTACTAGAAAAAGAGATGACATTAAAACTATTAGGGATGATTGTGAGAGACTTCAAAATGATCTTGATAAAGATAGCTCAGACATAATCAAGGCTGAGAATTTTTTTAATTCTCAAGCCAAATTGGTTAATGCTCTTCATATTAATTCTGTTAATCTTAAACAGAAAGCCAAGGTGAATTGGTTAACGGCTGGTGATGAAGCCAGTAAATTTTTCTACACTAAAATGTCTTGCAGGAAAAATAGGAATAACATTGGCAAATTATTGGATGCTAATGGTGAAATAATTAACAAAGCCTCTGATATTGAATTAGAGGCTATTAGTTATTTCAATTCTTTATATAACACTAATGATTATCCTACAGTTTTCCCTGACTTAGAATTTAAATATACTGTGAACAGCAATAGTGATGATATTCTTCTGGCTCCTATTAAGCAAGAAGAGATTAAAAATATAATCTTCAATGCTAATGTTGATAAAAGTCCAGGTCCAGATAGGTTTGGGGCCAAGTTTTATAAAACTCATTGGACAGATATTCAGGCCATTTTGTGTGATTCTATAAATGAATTTTTTAGTACTGGTAAATTATTGAAAAACACTAACCACACCTTTTTGACTTTAATTCCTAAAGTGGAGAATCCTTCTGGACTAGAGGACTATAGACCCATAGCCTGTTGTAACTTTGTTTATAAAATTATCTCCTCTTTGCTATGCAACAGGCTGAAATGTTTTTTAAAATTTACTATTTCTGAATATCAAAGTGCCTTTATACCAGGCAGATTGATTTCTGAAAACTCCTTATTAGCTCATGAGCTAATAAGGAATTTTAACATAAGGAATAAAAACCTTATGTGTATTAAAATAGATCTGCATAAGGCCTTTGATAAAGTAAACAGGAGCTTTATTATTTTTATCTTGCAAAAAATGGGGTTTAATAACAGGTTTTGTGATCTGATCAAGGAATGCATCAGCAATGTTACTTACTCAGTTATGGTCAATGGCTCCCCTAAAGGTTTTATTCATAGTAATAGGGGTATAAGGCAAGGTGATCCTTTGTCACCTTATCTTTTCTCTATAATTATGGAATACTTCTCCATCCAAATGGATATTGAAGTGTTAAGGGGTAACATTAAACCTATTAACAGAGTTAAGCCACATATCACTCACCTTTTATATGCTGATGACATGCTCCTATTTCTAAAAGCAGATAAGGATAGTGCTATTGCTGTTCACAGTATCTTAAATAATATGGAAAAATTTGCTGGCTTAGCTGTAAATGCTAGTAAAAGCAAAATTTACTTTAGCAAATATGCCAGTAATAAGTTAGAGATTCTGCATCTTTTGAATTTTAAAGAGGGTAATTTACCTGTTAAATACGTTGGCCTTCCCTTAAGCATTAACAATATTAATGATAGGGACTATACCAAATTAATAGACATGATTCAAGGTAAGCTAGATGGTTGGTCTAGCAAACTCTTATCTATTGCTGGTAGGCTAGAACTCACTCACACAGTCATCACTGCTATGATCATGTATTGGGTTCAAACACATAACATCCCGGCTAATGTCATTCATAAAATTGACAAAATTTGCTCTAATTTTATTTGGAAAGGCAAATATCATAAGGTTGCTTGGGACACAGTATGTAAGCCTAAAAAGTTAGGTGGGCTTGGGCTTAGGAAATTAAAAGATATAGCCGAGGTTAGCAAATTTAAGCTGTTTTGGAGTGTCCTTAATGGTAATTCTCTTTGGGCCAGATGGCTGAAAGCCAAATACTTAAAAAACAAAAATTTCTGGTTGGCTATGTAACACCCCACCTCCGCCAGGGTGGCTCTTGCAAGCACTCTGACTTTGGAGGGGCGTTTGAATCAGGTAAACATGCATAATGATATATCAAGGCAGAACAAGAACATATGTATATATGTAAACAGAGTAAATAACATAGATAAAACAACGGAAGATTTCAAACCATTTCAAAACAAGTCTGGTACAACATAATGTCAACTTTCCAAATAAACAAGTCTAGATAAAACAACATCATCTGAAAACTGAAATACATAAGTACTATCCCCAAAATAAGTGATAACCATAGCTAGCTTCATGTCAAGACCGTACATGAGCTAAATCCCACAAGCAAGCGATCAGAAATCCAAGCTAAGCTCCAGTATTCCCTCCCTGAGAACCTGGGGGGGGGGGGGGGGGGGGAACGGAAGAAAAGAGGCGAAAGAAAACAGGTCAGTCAAAAAGACTGAGTAAGCCCTACTACAATCAATGTAAACCGATAAAGTTAACTGGCATGAGCAGCAGGTATGATCATAAGGATAACAACATACTAGCATGATGATTAACCAACAAGGTAGATAAAGGTGTCATCGCATAATCAGGATAAGGTTTTGCACCACAGGTGTACTAGCAAACTAACATGACTTGAATAAACAAGTATTGATCCCTTGGCCCAAGCTTTGGCCCAATAACATGAAGTGACCCTCATACGAGGTCCAATAACATGAAGTGACCCTAATACAAGGTCCAACCAAACGGTCTAGTCGATCGGCTCCCTATAAGCCTAACTCGTCACGTGTTGGTGTCAATACGGCCCAAACATAATTGTAGTCGAACTGTGCCGGGTCCACCCTTCGGGTGTATCAAACCCTAGGGTGCCAACCCCTGGACACCATAAACATGAGTGCACAGTCTCGATCTACTGGTACCCATGGGTGACTTCTCCAAATACGGACTACGTGCACGACCATAGTCCGTCCGGAACTACATCGGCGTACCACCCGGCCGTCGTTTATTTGGTCGCTTACCTCCAGCCCAGTAATCGTGCCCCCTCCCTAGCCTAGTCCCTAGGGCCTTAGTGATACAAATTTTGGGATTACTGCGGAGTGGGCCCCCATTGCTAGGATTTTTCTAGTGGGTTAAGTACGGTTTAACCCTCTTGCTAATCATGGATTAACTTGGTTAAGTGTAACTATGAGTTCACGACTTAACCCTGATTAATCTACCAAGCCCAAATTGGTTAAGTATTAAGTGGACCATGACTTAACCCTAATCATGAGGCATTAATTAATTTAATGCGTCTTAACCTCTCACATTAGACCTTGTTGTGGTTACTAGTTAAGCCGGTCGGTTCCGGGTAGCTTTACACCACAACTTGGTCTAACCTCGGGTTCAAGGTACAACATGGCCAACTTCTCACATTGGGTCCTATTGTTTGTAGCAACTAGTTAAGCCGGTCGGTTCCGGGTAGGTTTACGCTACAAACTCAACCCAACCTCGAGTTGGTCACACTTATATTTTCTAAGTGTCATGTCCATCATGTTTCCAAAACACATTACAAGTTTTCAAGCAATTGGGTAGACCTAACTTAATAGGTAAATTCCCAATGGGTAGACCTAACTTAATAGGTAAATTCCCAAGCTTATGTTTTTATGTCTTTTAAGTTTACCCAACCCCAAACGCAATCCCATCGCTTACATATCGCAATAGCGCATAAAGGATAGAAAGAGGGAACTTGGCATAATCATGACATAAAGGTGTTGAAGCCACAAGTTCAACATGGTGGCATATGAAATGTACATGTGTTCATATACTTGCATATTACATTTTTAGGCCTCAAAAGCATGCATAAAACCAAACTTAGCATATTGGTGATACATGGTGATAAATGACATGTAAAAATGGCCATAAGTTCGCATCTAGCCTCACATGCAAGTTATCATAAGAGATATGATAACTTACATGTTGCCAAAATGCAACCTTTAGCATAAAGCTTGAAGCTTTATGTTCATAAACCCAAGATAAGCTTGCATAACATGATAGCATGAACAAAATGTTCAACCCAAACTTGCATAACATACATGGCAAACTTGCATATCATAACATAACAAACTTGCATAACATAACATGGCAAACTTGCATACAAACTTGCATATCATAACATGATAAACTTGCATATCATAACATGATAAGCTTGCATAACATAACATGGCAAAACTTGCATATAAACTTGCATATCATAACATAGCAAACTTGCATAACATAACTTGATGAACTTGCATATCACATCATAGTAAACTTGCATAACACATCATAGTAAACTTGCATAACACATCATAGTAAACTTGCATATCATGGCAAACTTGCATATCATACATTTAACTTTAGAGTTTAAGTATGAAAGTAGAATAGGGCTTACAATACTTATGAAGGCACAAAAGATATGACAAAGCCCTTATGCAATCAAATAGACCCAAAATGCAAGCTCTAACATAAAAACCCTTGAGCCAAAATGATCAAAACTCTTTCTTTATGATGCAAATATAGAAACTTGACTTGAATGCAAGCTAATGATGCTCATACAAGTTTGAAAACACTTGTATGCATGGAAAATCACTTAGAAAATTATTTAGGAATTTTATGAAGAGAGTGGAGGCCATGAGAGAATTGATTTTGCCATAGTTTAGTTACTAGAATGAATAATGATGATTTAGGGTTAGGTTAGGGCCTTATTTATAGAGATTAGGACTAGTTCTAGCCTTAGGATTAAACCCTAGTTCCAATCTCAGCCCTTAAAACCGAATCTGGCCCCCAAGCTCAACACAATCTCAAAATGGTGCAACAGGCTAAACAGCCCGGCTGGACCAAGTCGACAGGGCTGTTGACTTGGGTCCAACCAAGTCGACTCCCAAGTCGACAGGGCTGTCGACTTGGGTGCTCTGGCGGGAATTTTCCCGCCTGGCCCAAATTTTCCAAATTCAAACTTGAATTTGAAATCTGTTTTTACTTTGAAATTTTCTGAAAACTTCGTTGGGCCTTAATCGGGTCATACGGACTCCGATTTTCGAAAATTCGGACTCTATTTCGCGTATTTTTCCGAGACGAACGCAATGGCATAGCCCGTTTCCCTTGATTCAGATTTATAAATTAAATTTTGCCTCGATTTACGTTATAACAGGTTATTGAAAATACGGGTTGTTACATTCTCCCCTCCTTAAAGGATTTCGTCCCCGAAATCTTCAAGTTAGGAAGAACGTATCCTACCATCCAACATCCATCTACTCAAAACATCATCCACGAGCAATCATTGTCCTTACAAGATTCTAAATGTTGTATGAACATATGCAAAGGTGTGTGTATATGTACTTATCTAATGCAAATATCATCAATGCAAATTATGTTAGTGAAATGAATCCATATGTATGCAATTCCTAACATAATGTATAACATCTATATGTGTGCACATAACATACATCCATATGCAACATCCATGTGATAACACAAAAATTTTCATCCATGAATAAGCGTAAACACTCATGCATATGCAATATGAGGAGTGTGTGAGCCGATCTAGTGCCTAATATGTATAATGCATCCACGAGTAACCACTTGCAAACACTTGCAACCACTTGCAACCACCAAGCATAACATGTTTCAAACACATGTTTCATCCAAAGGGTTTCTACCTAAGGTTCTCATGACAAGATTAACATGATAAACTAGATAATCAAGACGAACATGGATAGCAAAAGATATGCTACAAAGAGATCGGGAAGATAAGCAGGATATACTCCTTTCGGATTACAAGAAATCCCTTCCTAACCCAATCCATATTCTATAAAAGCCCAAAAGGTCTAGTCAACCTAACGGACCCCTTCAAACCCTGACATGTACTACTAACCGATGAGTCATACCTCCCGACAGAAATAGGACCGAGAATGGGACCGAGAGGATATACGTAAAAGATAACATACGAGTAAGTTCCACAGGAAAACAAGGATCAAGAATATACTCTTAAAAAAAGAGATATGATGCGCGTATCTAGCCTTCAATCTTTTAAGTCACGTTTCCTTGAGTTTAACTCCTCTGTGCTTTGACCGTCTTTTACTTCATGATTCCTTGGCCTCTTAACTCTTATTTCCAAATATGAGTTGGAACCCATTTTATTGTCGCCTCTCGTCTTCCTTTTTCACTTACTCTTCTATCATACTTGGCTTAAATATAACTATGACCTCATGGTTTCATGCAAGCTCTCCAAAATTCACTAGTGAATCCTGGATCTCGTTTACTTACTATAAAGTATTCCACGCAGCAGAACTTTTCTTGAAAATATCAATCCACGTTGCCAATTGCTCTTACTAACGTGATTTTCTATAACTCATGCTTGAACAAAATGAACCATCCGCCTGCGAATGATAGGCCGTGCTTAGATTCAGTCGCTTGCCCATGACTTTCCGTAGACTATCCCAAAACTGGCTAGTGAAGATTGAGTCATGGTTACTAACTATCCTTTAGGGAACCCCGTGCAACCGCTTTATTGAAAATAAACTGTCGCTAGCTATGATGCAATCCTTTCGCTCTTTACCGGAGTGAAATGAGCACTCTTCGTGAGTCTACCTACTATGACCCACATGCTCGTATTCCCTTTCCTTGATCTAGGCAGTCCATCCACGAAATCCTTCGTGACGCTTTACTACTTCCATTGCGGGGACCTCCAATGGATGTAATAGCCCACCGGGCTTCTATGACTCGGCCTTTAACCTGTTGGCACAACATGCACCTTGGGACAAACTCGGCCACTTCCTCGGATGATGTGCATCTTCAAGAACCTTCTCTCTCTCATCGCGTCTTAGCCATCCCTTGTTATCTATGGCGAGGTGACTTACCATCTCGCCTCGAATCAACTTGTCCATGATCTCGACTAACTGCGGGTCTTCTTTCTGTGAAGTCCCTACTTGATCCAGAAGGGTAGGTCTAAGCTCAAGGGACGCTAACTAACTTAATTAAACTGAGAAAGCTTCTTACTTCAATTGTCCTCGTCGGAGCTTTCCGGTCTTGAACCGTGACCACTTTAGCGGGATCCACCGCTAAGCCTTGCTTAGAAACTATGTGCCCAAGAAATCTAACTCCTTTTTCTCCAAAATGACATTTGGAGGACTTGGCTTTCAACTGATGCGCTCTAAGCGTATCCATCACCTCCTTGAGATGTCTTGCGTGCTCTTCCTCATCCTTAGAGAAGATCAGAATATCATCTACGAAGACCACGACAAACTTGTTCAAGAACTCCCTGAACACCCTACTCATCAAGTCCACTAAGTAGGCGGGTGCATTAGTCAAACCGAATGGCATGACCAGCCATTCTAAGAATCCATCTGGAGTCCTGAACGCAGTCTTGTCTATACTATCTTCAGCTACTCTGAGCTAATGGAATCCAGTAGCAAGATCAAGAGAAAACAGATGTTCCTACAAGCTGATCGAACAAATCATCGATCCCTGGTAATGGTTGTCTATTCTTCTTGTTCAACTCACGATAATCGACACAAAGTCGAAGAGAACTATCTGCCTTGGTAGTAAATACTACAGGCGCTCCCCATTCAGATATACTTCATCTAATGAAGTTCTTCTCAAGCAACTCCTTGACTTGCTTTCTTAGCTCCCGTCTTACGGGACCATGTGCCTTACCGGCCACGAAACTATCTTGGCATTATCAACCAGATAAATGCGGAAATCTATCTCTCGCTTAGGGGTAACCCCCTTTACTTCACCCAAGATATCAGGATATTCTCGGACCACCCTCACCGATTGCAAACTATCGATAGACGAGTTGAGGGATTCAAGATAACACAACATGACGGGACTCATAGGGTTACTAGAAATTTTTAGGGTATTACCGAGGCGAGTCATGAGTCTCACAACCCTATGCTCAAAAATCAAGGATGGCTCCAAAACTGGACAACCAATCCATGCCCAAAATCAACCCATACCCCATGAAACCGGGAATATAAGCATCACACGAGAACTCTACACCAAAGATAGAGATTTTCAAACCCACGTAGATAATAGACAAATGGGCGGAACCCCCAATTGGATTTGAAACACACACGGGATCATAAACTAGACTAGTACTTAGGTGCAAACTTTCAACTAGATCAGATGGAATAAACTATGCGATGCACCAAAATCAAACAAGGTACGAACAGGAAAATCAGAAATATAAACAAGACTTTCAACAGAAATACTACCTCGATCGGGAACTGGAGCGACATTGAGAGCATGAACTTGCCCTCCTGAAGGTCCAGCACGCTGAGTCTGACCCTGGCCTTGCCCTTGCTTCTTCGGGCAATCCTTACTGAAATGTCCAGTCTCTCCACAGTGAAAGCACCCACCCAATTTCCTTCTCTTCTTCCTACAGTCCTTGACTATGTGCCCAACAATCCCACAGAAGTTGCACTTTCTTGTTTCCTTTGCCTTGTTCTTGTTGCCCTTGTCGTTCTTGTTGTTCTTGTTGTTCTGATTACTCTGACCGCTTGGATCACCCTGATTTCCTTTCCACTGGGAATCAGTCTTCTTGACTTGAGTATCATTCATCTTGATCTCCTTCTTGTCACTCCTATTCTCTTCATTGAGTAGGGCCATATTCACCAAACTCTCAAAAGTTGCCCCCAAGGGTATATGAGTCATGGCTAAACCATGTAATGGCTCGTTTAATCCTAGAGCAAAGTATAGGGCCTTCTTCTGAGCTGTGTTAACCAAGTCTAAACCGACCCGAGCCAGTTGATTAAACTTATCTATGTATTCCCTAATAGTCATGTCCCCTTGCTTCAGTGTTAGGAACCTTAGTCCAAACTTTCCCCGGAAGTCATCCCAAGTCTCAATTGGCCTAGTAGCGGTGGTGACCACCCACCAACGTGCCGCTTCTTCCTTTAGCAACCACACTGCTAATAAAACCTTCCTACGGTCATCTATATTAAAGAAGGTAAAAAGATCTTCGGTTTCTTTCAACCAATTCCTTGCCTCTACATAAGTCTCGGTTCCAATGAAATTCTTGCAACCCATCGCCTTAAAGTCTTTGCAAATCTCCGCGAAATCCTTTTGTGGATGCTGAGGGGGAGGAGGAAGAGGAACCTCAGCGACATGAGGAGGAGGAACATAAACTACCGGAGGAGGAGTAATATTTGCGGGGCCGGCTTCGGTCGCCCTAGCCTCCAAAAGTCTCCTATACCAAACAGGTACATGTACTCCCTCCGGAATGGCAAAGTTATTGGCCATACTGAAAACGAAGAAAAAGATAGATTCAGAATGGAGAAAAAACGAGGGAATTTTGCTAATGGCTTTTTGGGGAATAGCCTTTAAAATAAACTAGACTTTTCTTTGGAAAATACTTTATACTTGGTTTTGAAAATAGTTTTCCAAAAGTTTTCTAAAAACCTTTTTGTTCCTTCTCGTAAACCATATGCTCTGATACCAAATGTAACACCCCACCTCCGCCAGGGTGGCTCTTGCAAGCACTCTGACTTTGGAGGGGCGTTTGAATCAGGTAAACATGCATAATGATATATCAAGGCAGAACAAGAACATATGTATATATGTAAACAGAGTAAATAACATAGATAAAACAACGGAAGATTTCAAACCATTTCAAAACAAGTCTGGTACAACATAATGTCAACTTTCCAAATAAACAAGTCTAGATAAAACAACATCATCTGAAAACTGAAATACATAAGTACTATCCCCAAAATAAGTGATAACCATAGCTAGCTTCATGTCAAGACCGTACATGAGCTAAATCCCACAAGCAAGCGATCAGAAATCCAAGCTAAGCTCCAGTATTCCCTCCCTGAGAACCTGGGGGGGGGGGGGGGAACGGAAGAAAAGAGGCGAAAGAAAACAGGTCAGTCAAAAAGACTGAGTAAACCCTACTACAATCAATGTAAACTGATATAGTTAACTGGCATGAGCAGCAGGTATGATCATAAGGATAACAACATACTAGCATGATGATTAACCAACAAGGTAGATAAAGGTGTCATCGCATAATCAGGATAAGGTTTTGCACCACAGGTGTACTAGCAAACTAACATGACTTGAATAAACAAGTATTGATCCCTTGGCCCAAGGTTTGGCCCAATAACATGAAGTGACCCTCATACGAGGTCCAATAACATGAAGTGACCCTAACACAAGGTCCAACCAAACGGTCTAGTCGATCGGCTCCCTATAAGCCTAACTCGTCACGTGTTGGTGTCAATACGGCCCAAACATAATTGTAGTCGAACTGTGCCGGGTCCACCCTTCGGGTGTATCAAGCCCTAGGGTGCCAACCCCTGGACACCATAAACATGAGTGCACAGTCTCGATCTACTGGTACCCATGGGTGACTTCTCCAAATACGGACTACGTGCACGACCATAGTCCGTCCGGAACTACATCGGCGTACCACCCGGCCGTCGTTTATTTGGTCGCTTACCTCCAGCCCAGTAATCGTGCCCCTCCCTAGCCTAGTCCCTAGGGCCTTAGTGATACAAATTTTGGGATTACTGCGGAGTGGGCCCCCATTGCTAGGATTTTTCTAGTGGGTTAAGTACGGTTTAACCCTCTTGCTAATCATGGATTAACTTGGTTAAGTGTAACTATGAGTTCACGACTTAACCCTGATTAATCTACCAAGCCCAAATTGGTTAAGTATTAAGTGGACCATGACTTAACCCTAATCATGAGGCATTAATTAATTTAATGCGCCTTAACCTCTCACATTAGACCTTGTTGTGGTTACTAGTTAAGCCGGTCGGTTCCGGGTAGCTTTACACCACAACTTGGTCTAACCTCGGGTTCAAGGTACAACATGGCCAACTTCTCACATTGGGTCCTATTGTTTGTAGCAACTAGTTAAGCCGGTCGGTTCCGGGTAGGTTTACGCTACAAACTCAACCCAACCTCGAGTTGGTCACACTTATATTTTCTAAGCGTCATGTCCATCATGTTTCCAAAACACATTACAAGTTTTCAAGCAATTGGGTAGACCTAACTTAATAGGTAAATTCCCAATGGGTAGACCTAACTTAATAGGTAAATTCCCAAGCTTATGTTTTTATGTCTTTTAAGTTTACCCAACCCCAAACGCAATCCCATCGCTTACATATCGCAATAGCGCATAAAGGATAGAAAGAGGGAACTTGGCATAATCATGACATAAAGGTGTTGAAGCCACAAGTTCAACATGGTGGCATATGAAATGTACATGTGTTCATATACTTGCATATTACATTTTTAGGCCTCAAAAGCATGCATAAAACCAAACTTAGCATAATGGTGATACATGGTGATAAATGACATGTAAAAATGGCCATAAGTTCGCATCTAGCCTCACATGCAAGTTATCATAAGAGATATGATAACTTACATGTTGCCAAAATGCAACCTTTAGCATAAAGCTTGAAGCTTTATGTTCATAAACCCAAGATAAGCTTGCATAACATGATAGCATGAACAAAATGTTCAACCCAAACTTGCATAACATACATGGCAAACTTGCATATCATAACATAGCAAACTTGCATAACATAACATGGCAAACTTGCATACAAACTTGCATATCATAACATGATAAACTTGCATATCATAACATGATAAGCTTGCATAACATAACATGGCAAAACTTGCATATAAACTTGCATATCATAACATAGCAAACTTGCATAACATAACTTGATGAACTTGCATATCACATCATAGTAAACTTGCATAACACATCATAGTAAAATTGCATATCATGGCAAACTTGCATATCATACATTTAACTTTAGAGTTTAAGTATGAAAGTAGAATAGGGCTTACAATACTTATGAAGGCACAAAAGATATGACAAAGCCCTTATGCAATCAAATAGACCCAAAATGCAAGCTCTAACATAAAAACCCTTGAGCCAAAATGATCAAAACTCTTTCTTTATGATGCAAATATAGAAACTTGACTTGAATGCAAGCTAATGATGCTCATACAAGTTTGAAAACACTTGTATGCATGGAAAATCACTTAGAAATTTATTTAGGAATTTTATGAAGAGAGTGGAGGCCATGAGAGAATTGATTTTGCCATAGTTTAGTTACTAGAATGAATAATGATGATTTAGGGTTAGGTTAGGGCCTTATTTATAGAGATTAGGACTAGTTCTAGCCTTAGGATTAAACCTTAGTTCCAATCTCAGCCCTTAAAACCGAATCTGGCCCCCAAGCTCAACACAATCTCAAAATGGTGCAACAGGCTAAACAGCCCGGCTGGACCAAGTCGACAGCCAAGTCGACAGGGCTGTCGACTTGGGTCCAACCAAGTCGACTCCCAAGTCGACTCCCAAGTCGACAGGGCTGTCGACTTGGGTGCTCTGGCGGGAATTTTCCCGCCTGGCCCAAAATGGCCCAAATTTTCCAAATTCAAACTTGAATTTGAAATCTGTTTTTACTTTGAAATTTTCTGAAAACTTCGTTGGGCCTTAATCGGGTCATACGGACTCCGATTTTCGAAAACTCGGACTCTATTTCGCGTATTTTTCCGAGACGAACGCAATGGCATAGCCCGTTTCCCTTGATTCAGATTTATAAATTAAATTCTGCCTCGATTTACGTTATAACAGGTTATTGAAAATACGGGTTGTTACAGGCTAAAAAAGAGAATCATTATTCACACATCTGGAAAAGTATTTTAGACTGCAGAAATGTGGGCAAAAATCTTATTCATAGAAAGTTTAAAGATGGAACTCAAACCAGTTTATGGTTTGATCCTTGGTTAAATGGAAACTGTCTAATTAACCTTCTAGGATGGGATAATTTACATTTATTGGGAGGGGTGAATGATAAAGTTAATAGTATTATTTTAAATAACTGTTGGAGCCCTCAAAATAATCCTGCAGCCTCCATTTTTAAAAATGCTATTTTTGGATATCATATTGATCAGAATGGGTATAAAGATCAGTGGTGTTGGAAACTTTGCTCTAAAGATAAATTCTCTTTTAAAAAAGTTTGGGAATATTTGCAGGGTGGTGAGGTAGAAGTGAATTGGCATAAAGTTATTTGGAGTAAAGCTAATTGCCCCAAAATGGTTCACTGTGCTTATTTTGCTTTATTAAATAAACTTCCCACTAGGGATAAATGTCTTAATTGGAACAAAGGTTCTGAAAAAATTTGTCTCCTTTGCAAAAATGAAGATGAAAGTTCCACTCATTTATTTTTTGATTGCAGATACTCCCAGTACATTTGGTTCAATGCCAAATGCACTTTGGGTTTCAAGCATAATGTTACTACTCTTAACATTAGAGATAGCATCGAGTATATATTAAAGTTTTTTAAGCCCAAATCCACTAACTTTAAAAAAGCCTGTGTCCTTCTGACAGCTACCATTTATTTTGTTTGGAGGGAAAGAAACCAAAGATTGCATAATGGCAAGGAGATTAGTTGTACACAACTTTGGCACACTATTTTATATGACAGTAACATTGTTATGCAAAAAGCTAACAATCAATTGCAGGATAAAGTGCATAGCCAGGGTCATTATAATAACAACAATGGCTGTGATAAAATAGTTGAAGAATTCATACTTAATGGTAAGCAGAACTTCAGCAGCAAATGCCTGAATCTCTCTTATGGTGATGCCAATCCCCAATCTGCTACCAGAGGCTCTAATAACAAAGGGAGTTATCATTTAAATGCTAACTACAACATTATTAGAACTACTAGTAAGAATTTTAATACTTCTCACTTACCTGGTGCAGATTTTAGGGACCAGCTCATTCGTGGAGAAGATTTAGAGACCAGATCCACTGATTATGAAAGACCTGACTTCCTTCCTGAAGCTTCCATCAACCCCGATAACAATTATCATAACTGTGAGGGAAGTAAACAAGAATTAACATCTTTTGTGCGTGTTTCTAGTGATAAATTGGATAGTAAATGCACTTTTTTACCTGTTACAGGGGGAGGTACTCTCGGTAGTGATCCAGATCTGCACAACCACCTGGATACGAAGAAGACAGAAGGAAAAATCAGACTTTTACAAAGAATTGGGGATAATCATTATATAAGCTCACTTAATCACCAGATCTATCATCTTTCTAACTGGTTAGAAGGTGAGAGTAGTAGAGGAGGACCCTCTGTTGCTATCAGAGACACTCGAAGGAGGAAGAGAGACTCTGACAACCCTACTAGCTCAGATCCGTTGGGTTCTAACCCTCAGAAGATTAAAGACAGAAACTGGTGTATGAGAGAAAAAGGAGATCACAACAAGTTCGGATCTAAAGTGAGGAGAAGTGAAGTCAGTGAGAATTTCGTCTGGAAACCGCCATGATGAAGAAGGAGCTGATTTCTCAAGTCGTCGCCATTTCTAGCGTCGTAAACATTAGGGTTTGGCTTGTGTTTTAGGCGGCTAGGGTTAAGAATGTATGCTGTTGTATTATTGAGTTGGGCTTGTGTCCGATTCATGGGCTTTGGGCCTTTATTTTTATCATTTCAAAAAAAAAATATTTTTAAGATATTGCAAATGTGGAAAAGATAAATTTCCACGTATATTTAGGTATATTTTTAGAGTGCTCTCTCCTTATTTGTATCAAGCAAAAATAAAAAGAAATAAAAATAATTAATAAAAACAATAAAAAAATTACTTTTTTTCTTCCTCTTCCTCCTCTAAGATTTTTAACACACCATCCCTTTTGGTGTAAACAAACTTGTATTGAAGGAACTCAGGCGCCGAGGCTCATGCTGCATTTATTTGTTTACAGTTCACACAACCCGAGACGTCTCTTCTGGGTTCTTCTGAATATTCATAATATGTCATTGTTGCTGTTGCATAACAAACAAATTAAAAAGAATAAACACTCATATAAAGCACATTGAAGTTAATATCATCTGGTAGTGGTCGCAATAAACAAGAAAACCTCAACAAAGGCAGTATGTCTTATATGTTATCATGTTTTTCACATAACCAAACAAATAAAGGAATTTTGTTCTCCGCATTGTAATATTCAATTTTCATCATATTATTTTACTCTTTAAATTAAACAGGTGATGATACCGATTTCCCCTTGCTATAAGTGTATGTGCACACGAGTACAGAAACATCCTTTAGCAGTACAGAAATCGTACCTGAAATGTTTGATATCCATTCATCCTTCTTGTCCATTGCTGGAGTTGCCCTCCTGTTATCCACTTTTTCTGGTAAATTTCCTCCATTCTAAACTGCTTGCAAGTATGTATATCATGATATAGAAAATAACAAACATTCTACTGTATTTTTCAGATGGAAAGGTGATGATGGAGTACATTGGGGCAACAGGTGTTTCAGTTTCTTTTAACGATGTCCCGATCGATCCTAGTATCGACTTTTACTTCCTTTTGAGCTTCGCTATCGACTCTGATCCATCTGGAAATCCCCAAAATGGGATGTTTTCTCCCTACTGGTCCTCTGATCTAACTCCTTCCTCTGTATCTTCTCTGAAATCCCAGTACCCTAATGTCAAAGTTCTTGCTAGCCTTTCTGGATGGAGCATTAACACCAAAGTCCTTTCTTGGTAAACATTATTTTTATTGTTTTCCGTAATCAAATAAGCATGGATTATATGTAAATATATATATATCCATATCATTGTTCATTTGACCAAAAGGACTCACATGTCCAACAAAGTCTATGGAACAAAATGTGTGTTTTAGTGCACTGAGATGACCGATGTTCTTATGAAAAGGTACAAGCCAGAATCAACCTCGGAATGGATCTCAAATGCATTTACGTCGCTCCAAGCCCTTACCGCGCAATATCACCTTGATGGAATAGACATAGACTACGAAAACTTTCCGAAGAACGACGCGAGCTTTGCCTACTGCATTGGAGAGCTCTTCACAAGACTGAAACAGCAAAACGTAGTGAGTGTAACGAGCATTGCTCCCTATCATAAAACAGTGGACCAGTACGTTGCTTTGTTTCAGCGATATGGAGATGTAATAGACTATGTTAACTACCAGTTTTACACCGATAGAGTGAAGTACCCGGCTTTATACTTGGAAGCTTTTAGGCAAAAAGCTGGCCAGTTCGATGCGGATAAGTTGTTGCCTAGCTACGAAGTCGATGGAAGAGGAATACAAGGAGAAGCGTTTTTCGATGCGTTGAGGCTGATTGAGAGTAGAGGTTTTGATGTGAACGGGATTATGATCTTTAGCGCCGATGCCTCGAAGAAAGATGGGTTTAGTGTTGAAATAAAATCACAGGCGTTTCTACTGTCTCCTTCACCACCTTCATCTGCACCTGCGCCTGCGCCTGACAGTTTTGACGATGACGTGGAAGTATAGTTAGTTATAATTTGATGGCTTGTATTTTCACGTAGATGGTTGCTGTAAGCCTATTATTACTCTATCATTCTCTTCCTAAATTCTCAGGTCTTTAAAGGTTGAATGAATAAATTGATAGACAACAACCCGGGTTTAACCCCTAATCCCGGCTGACTTACCCATAACAAATAAAAAATAACACATTCATCCACAGGGAGCCCCCAATTACAATCGGTCTTTATAAAATCATTTAAAACTAGTCCACAGATATTGCAGTCACTTCTACACCATTGCAATAAGTATGGTAAGAACATTAAATTTTTGCATTAACCGCCTTTTATAAGCTTAGCCTACTTTAAAATGTTAACTAACCTGTCAACCTCCAAGGTACTGCCTATGACGGTATGACCCCTTTGTTGTGGTCGGTTGCTTCACTACCTTGACACCGTATGAAATGCTTTTAGATTGATTAAGAAACATTGGATGATTTTATCTTTTCTGCACATACAAAAGCACCTAGGTTACATGTATGCTTCTAAAAGAAAAAGATGTGTACTTCTCTGTAACAATCGTATGCGTTCACGATGAATGACAACAATAAATTTGAGCAAGATATTTGAATGAGACATTTGGACAGAAAAATTGATCGAAGAGGGAATGCTTTTGCATGTTGGGACTTGGGAGTGAAGAACGTGAGAGGAATAGTTGAAATATATAGTTCAAAACAAATACATTTGTAATTAATTAATTGTTTTCTAGTAAAGATACGGATCAATAATTTGAAAAATAAAACAAAAACGGTTATAACTATAAATTTCTTGGTTTCAATGAAAATTAGCTAATGTAGAACACTATGATACAATCACAACGTCAAAAAAAAAAATAAAAAAAAAAAAAAAAAAAAAAGAAGAAAAAGAAGAAGAAGAAGAAGAAAGGACCGACTTAAACGGACCTTGCATGCACAATATATTAATTTTAGAGGTTTATAAAGAATGTAATATGCGAAGTTGTTATAATGCATGTAAATCATATTAGTGACTATGCTAAATGCTGTTGAAATACATTATGTTGTATTGGATGTTTTAGCTTAGCCCAACGTCATGGAATAATTTCTTCTCAAGTTCCAAAACCGATGCATAAAAAGACTTATAAAATACTAATGTTTGTACTAAACTCTAAAGTGAATAAAATTTCTCCTCTCAACTTTGTAATGACTTCTTCTCTTTTAATAATTTATTATAATGACATCTTCACTCTTCATATTTTACAACACGATCTCTGAATGGTGAGCAATTTTCGGGTTTAATTTTATAAATCTTATCATTTTAGATTCCAATTTATAAATCTTAGCTTTTCTAATCACATTATACAGACTTTATCATTTTAGGTCTCATTTTTTAAATCTTATATCCGCTAATCTAATTCTATAGATCTTAACTTCCCAAATCTCAATCTATAATAGATCAATTTTTTTAAAGATTTGATTTCATTGTATTTTTTATTCATATTTTGTTGATCTTATTATATTGTGAATCCTAGTAAATGATTTATCTATGATATAAATACATGTTTAAAAATGGAAAAAAGTTGGATGTAATAAGTTTTGAATGTTAGCTCGAATTCATTTAATCATACAAGAGTACAAAAACATCCAATAACTATATGATTATAGTACTAGAAATGTTTGGTATTCTGTGACGGCTCACCCCGCACCAACCGACATTTACTCCAAAAGTGCGCTGTACGCATGTCCAGTTAGCACGGGACGGATCGTCAGAAGAAAAGGAAAGAAGGAAATGAACTAACAAGGAACCTGTAAAATGTCTCACAGCGCATGGAACAAAATATAATAACAACATACTTGACATAAAACAGGTGAGACAGTGCATAAGCTGAAAACAAACTAACATAGCAGCGGAAAATCCAAGTACAGCTTATGATCCAAAGCTAACATTATTACAACTTTTCAAACTGTCTCAAAAAGCAAAAGCAAGATAAAGGAGGTACACTTCTAATGCCCAAGTAGCGACCACCAACGACACAGGAAGAATATCTATATATCATACGTGGAAGCTTCCTGCTCGCCTCCGAATCAGCTATTCGCGCATCACCAGCTAACCTGTCTCTAGTCTGCTTGTGTGAGCACCCAGAGTAATAAGAGGAGACATAAAACTCTGGGTCAGACATAAAGCCTGGTATGAGCGATAAGCATCTAAACAGAACAATAACAGGTAGACTAAAACATACCTGAACCTGGACCCGCAACCAAAGAGTTAGCACTACATACTGTACAACACTCTAAGGTGCCATTTCAGATGGTGTAAAGATAACGGGGGTGGGGGTGTGCATGTCATAGTGATGGCAAACAATCAATCATAACAATCATCCTCACATCTCTCACTCAGTGCATAAAGCATACGATATTCATCACTTCGATCACCCAACATACTTTGTTATGATCATTTTGCCCCATGAAGTCATAAATAGCTTCACTGCACTGATACATAGCCACTAATCCTTTGCTATGTCCTCTTTGCCCCATGGAGTCGCAATGACCCCACTGCACTGGCTCATAGCCTCACTAATCCTTTACTATGTCTACTCTGCCCCATGAAGTCACAATGACACCACTGCACTGGCTCATAGTCTTACTACGCATCACTTTGCCCCTCGAGTCATAATGACTCTACTGCACTGAGAACGTAGCCTTGCTACCATCACCTTGCCCCTCGAGTCATAGTGAGTCTACTGCACTGATAAATAGCCCATCATCCATTTTCAGTGGTGAATCGAAGTTATGAACGTCGACAACTCCTTAGCACACGTCCCGCAGCAAAGTCCAACCATAAAGCGAACTCATTGGTTCCCAACTGGATCCTGAGCTCTAACTTCCATTTGGACTACCTTTGCATCTCGGGTTATTGGTCATCACCGGATCGGTTCGGATCTACCCCAAGTCATCAATTCGGTTCGGATCGGAGTGCTCCTTCTTCTCTGGATCGGATCGGGTCATCTTCACCTCAGCGGATCGGATCGAGACTCCATGTCCAGTCGCCATCACCGGTTCGGGTCGGGGTCCTCCAATTTGCCACGGTTCGGATCGGATTCTTCTCTCCAAGCCTCGTCGACGTACATCGGTTCGGGTCGGGGTGCCATGGCGGATCGGGTCGGAGAACACCAGGCGGGTCGGATCGGATGATGCGTGCCACGAGAAATGGAAGTGAATCGAAGTGTGGAGTGCGAGGGCGGACCGGGTCCTCCTACCGATCCGATCCGGTTCGGGTGTCTTCCTGCACTTTTTCCAGCAAGCAGTTTACGCCACTCGACGGCGTTTTCGACCATTCCAACTATTCTAATCAATCACAAAGCATACCATATAGTAATAGCAACATGTGTAATCAACCACAAACATCAAAACAACAATATGATAGGTTAAAGTGGATCAAACCTAGCCAAAACCCCATATTTCCCCTTAAGCATGTTTAGGTGAAACTAATGATATGATTAACAAAACTTAACCAAATTGACCCAAATTCATATCAGAGGTCTAAAACATCACTTCGGATTTTATAAATATTTTTCCAGAATTTTATCATGCTTAAATTCGCTAATTAACACTAATTACCCTTAATTAGTGAGGAACTATGCAAATCACTCACCTTAGCCACAAATAAGACTTAGATCTGAAGTAAATCTCTGATTTGGTGCGAATCCCGATGCTAAGCAGCAGCTCTAGCGTTGATTTGGTGTAGATCTCCCTTGATTTGATGTTGCTAAGCTTAATCCTTGGTTAGAAGATGATTTGGAGGTGATTTAGAGGCTGAGGCCATTTTTAGGGTTTCTAAGAGGTAAGTGTAGGCTAGAAAACTGAAATGGAATGAATCTCTAACTCTTTTCAGCCTCCCCATAACCCTAATCCCGAAATGGATTATGGGCTCATTCACTAATCACCTTATTTGGCTCGGTTAAGCAGTTTTTCACCTTCCAAACCTTATTTCAGCCATATCTCCCAAACGGTAAGTCCGTTTGGCTATTATGACCACTCTACGGAAAGATAAACCATCAAACGAACCTAATGGAAGTGGTTTTAGGTCAAAATTCCTTTCCAGTCAAAAGTTATGGCCAAAACAAGATCAGCTAGGGGCAAAACGGTCATTTAAAAATCGACAAAAATCATGAACATGGGAAATGAGTCTAATGGTTGTTTCCCAAAGTTACATGACCATACGACTTCATATGGGAAAGAAATAAATATTCTACGATCCCCCGATGCGTCGAATGCGGGTTGTTATATTCTCCACTCCTTAAGAAATTTCGCCCCCGAAATTCCCTAACCAAAACACACAAAGGGTCCCGCATGCCTATCAGCCATAAAACAACATTCAAACATGCAAAACAAGTCTATCCTAGCATGCGGAATAACTAAATTACAAGGTAAATCTTACCAGGCAAAGAGTTCTGTATACGTCTTTCTAATGCTCTCTTCTGTCTCCCAAGTACAGTCATTCTCGTTCTCGCCCCACTGAACCTTGACTAGCTTCACCGCCTTCCTTCGAAGTTGCTTCGTATCGTGCTCGACGATACGAATCGGCTTGCGGTTCCCAACCGCCTCGGGTTCTACTTCGAAGTCCTCCAACTGATCAGGTGAAATAGTCAAATCTGGGTCGTGTACGAACTTCCTTAACTGGGAAACATGAAATACGTTGTGAACTCCCGCCATCTTCTCTGGTAAGTTAACTCTATACGCCAAATTCCCAAGTTGTTCGAGAACTGGGAATGGGCCAACAAATCTTGGTGCCAACTTGCCTCTCCTGCCAAATCGTATCACGCTCTTCAACGGAAAAATCTTGACAAACACCAAGCCACCAACGGAGAATTTTAAACCTCTTCTCCTTTTATCAGCATAACTCTTCTGCCTATCCTGGGCAGCCCTCATTCGTTGTTGAATGATCTTAATCTTATCTGAAGTTTCCCTCACCACATCTGGTCCAAACATAAACTTCTCGCCGGTCTCTATCCAACATGATGGTGAGTTGCACGGTCTTCCGTACAAAGCTTCATATGGAGCCATACCGATACAAGATTGGTAGCTATTATTATATGCAAACTCTACTAGATGCAAATGGTCATCCCATGATCCACCAAAATCCAATATACAAGCTCTCAAGAGATCTTCCAATATACGATTCACCCTTTCCGTCTGACCGTCGGTCTGAGGATGATATGCGGTACTGAGATGTAATTCTGACCCTAGAGCCTCTTGTAAGCTCTTCCAAAACCCACTAGTAAACAACGGGTCTCGGTCACTCACAATGCTTTTAGGTACTCCATGAAATCTCACTACCCACTTCATATACAATTCTGCTAACTTAGCTGTCGTTCTGGTCGATTTGACTGGTATAAATCTTGCGCTCTTAGTCAATCGATCCACGATTACCCAAATGCTATCATGTCCCGATCCAGTCCTTGGTAAACCATCGATGAAATCCATCGAGACTTGCTCCCATTTCCATTCAGGAATTTCTAATGGTTGCAACAACCCACTAGGCTTCTTTTGTTCGACTTTAACTAGCTGGCAATTCATGCATTTGGATATAAACTTCCCAACGTCTCTTTTCATCCCTTCCTAGTAGTAAATCTGTTTCATGTCTCGATACATCTTATTACCACCGGGATGTATAGTCAGTTTTGAGTGATGACATTCTCTAAGCACTTCATCTCTCAAACCATTCACGTTGGGTACAACTAGTCTTTCATTCTTTCTAAGCCATCCATCTCGATCAAGCCCATACAAATTCATCTCCTCACCGTCGATGTCCATCTCTAACTTGGAGATGATTTCCAATAGATTAGGATCGTCCCTCTGGCTGGAACCAATCCGCTCTATCAAAGTGGGTCTGATCGCCAAACTAGCTAGCATTGCTGGATCCAATTCGCACTTTGGTCTGAAATCAAACCCCGCGATATAGTCCAGTTGCTTCCATTCAAGAAACATAGCCCCCAAACTGGCCTGTCTCCTACTCAAGGCATCGGCAACCGCATTACCTTTCCCAGGTGTGTATGCGATATCAAAATCATATGAAGCCAAGAACTCTAACCATCTCTGCTGACGGAGATTCAGATCTTTCTGGGTGAAGAGATACTTTAACGATTTATGATCGGTAAACAACTCAAATCTTTCTCCCAAGAGATAGTGTCTCCACATCTTTAATGCGAACACAATCGCGGCTAGTTCCAAATCATGGGTAGGATACTTCTTCTCATGTGGCTTTAGTTGCCGACTAGCATAAGCTACAACCCTACCTCCTTGCATCAATACAGCACCTAGTCCGGTACCATAAGCATCCGTGTATACCATCATCTCTTCATTCCCTTTAGGAATGACTAGCACTGGCGCACGCATCAATTTTTCCTTTAGACTCTTGAATGCATTCTCACACACTCCGTCCCAGACGAAGGCCTGATTTTTCTTAGTCAACTGAGTCAACGGTGCCGCTGTCTTGGAGAAGTCCTGGATAAACTTACGATAATATCCAGCTAACCCCAAGAAACTTCTTACATCTATTGCATTCTTGGGCGTAGGCCAATCCTGTACCGTAGCCACCTTCGCAGGGTCCACGGCAATACCATTCTCTGAAACAACATGACCCTTCAATTGGTGTTTCCTCAACACCTCCATCACTATCCTCAAGTGTCCCTTGTGTTCTTCCTTTGTCCTTGAGTAAACAAGGATATCGTCTACGAACACAAGAACAAACTTATTCAACTGATCTCTGGATACTCGGTTCATAAGATCCACGAAATATGCTGGTGCATTGGTCAACCCAAATGGCATGACCAACCACTCATAGAATCCAGACGGCATCCTAAATGCCGTTTTCGGAACACTCTAATCCGCTACTCGAAGCTGATGAAATCCTGTCGCGAGGTCCAACTGGGAGAACACTCTTGCTCCTTCCAGTTGATCAAACAAATCATCTATCCGCGGTAGAGGATACTTATTCTTCCTCGTTACCTTATTCAACTCGCGATAGTCCACACACAAACGAAGGGAACCATCTGCCTTAGTGGCAAACACAACTGGTGCTCCCCACTCGGAGACACTTCTTCTAATAAATCCCTTCTTCAAAAGATTGCTGATTTGCACCCCGAGCTCTCGCTGCTCCCTTGGTGCCATACGACGAAGTGGCATCACTATAGGTCTGGCATCTTTCACTAAATCAATACGGAACTCAATCTCTCGGTGTGGTGGAAGCCCGGTCACCTCCTCGAAGACGTCCGGATACTGGCCAACCACGGGCACATCTGACAACTCATTCTGCGGGATGTCGAGGGAATTTATGAAACTAGCCATTACCCCATCACTAGGTAGACTACCAAACACTACCCTCCGTCCATCATCCGCCCTAACTGTCACCAAAAAGCCCTCACAGTCTACCACCACCCCGTATCTTTGGAGCCAGTCGACCCCCAATATAATGCCATACCCAGTAAAGCCCAAAACAAAGCAATCACAAACAAACATACATGACTCGATAAGACCAAATTTCGGCAAATCATACTAAGGCTAGTCGAACCACCAATCGGGTTCGTCACAACCAATGGTCTATCGACTATCTCGGGTTCCAGTCCCAACCTATCTACCAGGTCACTAGATATGAAGGAACGGGAAGCCCCAGTATCAAACAAAACTCGAACTGGTACATCATAAATAGAAAGCATACCTTGAATAACGACATTCTTTCCTTTCTCCGCCGCAGTTGGGGCATTCGACGAAGAAGGAGCAACATCAATAGCATATGCTTTCACAATCTGCTTCTCCTTAAGAGGTTGCGGACACTTATCCTTATGATGTCCCACTTGGCCACAGTTATAGCACTTCCTATCCGCTGGCTTGGCCCGACATTCTTTAGCATAATGGCCCTTCTTACCACAGCTGAAGCACTCAACTTCTTTCTTGTTCTTTTTCTGGCCATCCTTAGATTGGCTCTGCTTCCTCTTATTCTGAGAGTTATTCTTGCCTCCACCGCCTGCTTGCGGCTTCAGCCCTTCTGCAGATGCAGCCTCAGTCTTTGACTTAGGGTAAAGACTCTCTGATCTCAAAGCTTTCCCCACAATCGATTCAAAAGTCTCATCGATGTGGTTGATAAGCCTTTCCCCCAAGTATCCATCCAAACCAGTAATGAACTTCTCATTCTTCTTCTCAGGAGTATCGATAAGAGATAGTCCATACTTCGACAAAGTGTCGAACTCAGCAATATAGTCCGAGACTGCCCGACCATTCTGCTTGAGTTCCAAGAATCTCTTAAACAATACTGACTTATGGGCAGCTGGAATGAACTTCTCGCTAAAGCGATCCTTGAACAGATCCCAAGTAACCTGATCTTCTGGAGTAGCTGTTCTAATGGAATTCCACCAATTCATCACTCGCCCTTGCAGCTGACGAGACGCTAGCCTTCTCTTCATCACATCCTCGATACCCAAGTCGTCGAAGATACGATCACAGCTATCCAACCAATCCTGGACATCTGTGGCTGACTTCGTTCCGTGGAATGGCTTCCCACCAAGGTTAGTGTAATCCTTGCACAACTTGGCGAAATCGACCCTAGGCGCCTGCACTACTGGACCACCACCAATTCCGGGATTGGGAACTGCCCCTTGCACCTCCCTAAGCATGTCTCTCATGAGGTCAGTAAACATCGCCCTCATGTCAGCAGCATTCCCATTATTGGCTCCCCTACCAGCACCTCTAGCATATCGGCTCATCGTCAATCTGTAAAAGGAAACGATTAACGACCCCATAGTGGTGCAAGTGCAGTACGACTTCATTCTTATACTACTAATAGTATATATATAGATAGCTTTTGAAAACCAAAGTAATCACAAATACGCTCCCTCATATACGTACTATCTCTCCCTAGTATCTTTCCCTAGGTTAACTACGCAACCTAGAGCTCTGATACCAAATGTGACGGCCCGCCCCACACCAACCGACATTTACTCCAAAAGTGCGCTATACACATGTCCAGTTAGCACGGGACGGATCGTCAGAAGAAAAGGGAAGAAGGAAATGAACTAACAAGGAACCTGTAAAATGTCTCACAGCGCATGGAACAAAATATAATAACAACATACTTGACATAAAACAGGTGAGACAGTGCATAAGCTGAAAACAAACTAACATAGCAGCGGAAAATCCAAGTACAGCTTATGATGCAAAGCTAACATTATTTCAACTTTTCAAACTGTCTCAAAAGGCAAAAGCAAGATAAAGGAGGTACACTACTAATGCCCAAGTAGCGACCACCAACGACACAGGAAGAATATCTATATATCATACGTGGAAGCTTCCTGCTCGCCTCCGAATCAGCTATTCGTGCATCACCAGCTAACCTGTCTCTAGTCTGCTCGTGTGAGCACCCAGAGTAATAAGAGGAGACATAAAACTCTGGGTCAGACATAAAGCCTGGTATGAGCGATAAGCATCTAAACAGAACAATAACAGGTAGACTAAAACATACCTGAACCTGGACCTGCAACCAAAGAGTTAGCACTACATACTGTACAACACTCTAAGGTGCCATTTCAGATGGTGTAAAGATAATGGGGGTGGGGGTGTGCATGTCATAGTGATGACAAATAATCAATCATAACAACCATCCTCACATCTCTCACTCAGTGCATAAAGCATACGATATTCATCACTTCGATCACCCAACATACTTTGCTATTATCACTTTGCCCCATGAAGTCATAAATAGCTTCACTTCACTGATACATAGCCACTAATCCTTTGCTATGTCCACTTTGCCCCATGGAGTCGTAATGACCCCACTGCACTGGCTCATAGCCTCACTAATCCTTTACTATGTCCACTCTGCCCCATGAAGTCACAATGACCCCACTGCACTGGCTCATAGTCTTACTACGCATCACTTTGCCCCTCGAGTCATAATGACTCTACTGCACTGATAACGTAGTCTTGCTACCATCACCTTGCCCCTCGAGTCATAGTGACTCTACTGCACTGATAAGTAGCCCATCATCCATTTTCAGTGGTGAATCGAAGTTATGAACGTCGATAACTCCTTAGCACACGTCCCGCAGCAAAGTCCAACCATAAAGTGAACTCATTGGTTCCCAACTGGATCCTGAGCTCTAACTTCCATTTGGACTACCTTAGCATCTCGGGTTATTGGTCATCACCGGATCGGTTCGGATCGGAGTGCTCCTTCTTCTCTGGATCGGATCGGGTCATTTTCACCTCAGCGGATCAGATCGAGACTCCACGTCCAGTCGCCATCACCGGTTCGGGTCGGGGTCCTCCAGTTTGCCATGGTTCGGATCGACTTCTTCTCTCCAAGCCTCGTCGACGTACATCGGTTCGGGTCGGGGTGCCATGGCGGATCGGGTCGGACAACACCAGGCGGGTCAGATCGGATGATGCGTGCCACGAGAAGTGGAAGTGAATCGAAGTGTGGAGTGCGAGGGCGGATCGAGTCCTCCTACCAATCCGATCCGGTTCGGGTGTCTTCCTGCACTTTTTCCAGCAAGCAGTTTACGCCACTCGACGGCGTTTTCGACCATTCCAACTATTCTAATCAATCACAAAGCATACCATACAGTAATAGCCACATGTGTAATCAACCACAAACATCAAAACAACAATATGATAGGTTAAAGTGGATTAAACCTAGCCAAAACCCCATATTTCCCCTTAAGCATGTTTAGGTGAAACTAATGATATGATTAACAAAACTTAACCAAATTGACCCAAATTCATATCAGAGGTCTAAAACATCATTTCGGATTTTATAAATATTTTTCCAGAATTTTATCATGCTTAAATTCGCTAATTAACACTAATTACCCTTAATTAGTGAGGAACTATGCAAATCACTCACCTTAGCCACAAATAAGACTTAGATCTGAAGTAAATCTCTGATTTGGTGCGAATCCCGATGCTAAGCAGCAGCTCTAGCGTTGATTTGGTGTAGATCTCCCTTGATTTGATGTTGCTAAGCTTAATCCTTGGTTAGAAGATGATTTGGAGGTGATTTAGAGGTTGGAGGCCATTTTTAGAGTTTCTAAGAGGTAAGTGTAGGCTAGAAAACGGAAATGGAATGAATCTCTAACTCTTTTCAGCCTCCCCATAACCCTAATCCCGAAATGGGTTATGGACCCATTCACTAATCACCTTATTTGGCCCGGTTAAGCAGTTTTTCACCTTCCAAACCTTATTTCAGCCATATCTCCCAAACGGTAAGTCCGTTTGGCTATTATGACCACTCTACGGAAAGGTAAACCATAAAACGAATCTAATGGAAGTAGTTTCAGGACAAAATTCCTTTTCAGTCAAAAGTTATGGCCAAAACAAGATCAGCTAGGGGCAAAATGGTCATTTAAAAAATCGACAAAAATCATGAACATGGGAAATGAGTCTAATGGTTGTTTCCCAAAGTTACATGACCATACAACTTCATATGGGAAAGAAATAAATATTCTACGATCCCCCGATGCGTAGAATGAGGGTTGTTACATATTCATTCATCCTTTTCCGCCATTGCTACAAACCTATCATCCACTCTTTATGATATATTTTATGCATTCATGTATTTATGTCATGATATAGGATATATCTGTTGAATACTAGAGAACTAAACAAGTTGTTCTAAAACCAATTGGTGATAGGAACAATGGTCTCATAGTATATATATACACGAAACATGATACAAATTGCTCAATGTGGAACAAGACTAACACCACCCCTGCACATGTGGCACCACTGGCCAAGACGTGCCCTGAAAGTGTCTAAGTAGCGGTAGGATCGTATAGAATGGAGTATGAGTATGATAGAATATATATAGCAGAGTAGTAGAAGTAAGTAAAATCACACAGTCGATTTTATACTGGTTCAGACCATTGTCCTATGTCTAGTCCCAGACCCACTTCTGGTATTTTATTAACACTAAAACTTTCACTTCACCCGGAGGAACAGGTTCACAATTACCCGAACAAATGAACGGAATTTCTTACCACAATTGCTGATGAGGACTTCCACAATATAGAATAACTATTTGTGTTCTTGATAACATGGATATGTCAATTTGAAGTACACCCTTCCTATAGTCTTTCCTTGATGATAAACATGTAGCTTGTGAAAGAATATGGAAGATTAAAATCTCAAGTATTTGTAAATAGAGTGCTTTTAGAGATTTAGACAGCTTTTAGTAAGATAGAAAGAATTAGAATGAAAATCGGTGATTGAATCACTTAATCAAACCTTTATTTATAATACACAAAGAGTTACAACCAATCACAAAGAGATTTGATTAAGAGATATGAATTAGAAGGTTGTGACTCTTCATAATAGGTTGCAACCCTTCGTATTCAGATGTAGGAATAGAAATTTAAGATGTCTGTTTTGATTTGAAAAATAAAATAGCATGGAAATAGTTCAATTCGAAGCAAATTCAGAAGTCTGAAATTTTCTTATACCAGACATATGAATATTATATGAAACTAAAATTTGTTCCAGTAAACAGACGTCTGTTTGAAAATTTTCAGACGTTTGTTTTCTGTGTCAAACTTATTCCTTGCCTATTTCATTGTGAAAATATATATAAATAAAATGTATGTGTGTGTGTAATCATCAATGAAGACTTTAACAAATAAATCTGAGACTAATGGACACTTACAACGTATATAATCTTCATTTGTGTTCTTGAATCTGCTGTCGAATATCTTCCTGCAAAACAGAGTTAGTTGATATAATATATATGCTTATGTATAGTTGTCATAGTCAAAATGCTATATAGCGAGATTCAACATTCTCCTCCTTTTTGACTAATGACAACTATATAAGCTCCCCCTGTTGATACGCATATATCATCACTTGTTTCTCCCCTTTTGTCATTGACAAAAAGGGATACGTATTAAATAGTTGAAGTATTTATGCACGACACACAATCACACCATAAACACAGACATACAATAGACAAGCATAACATTCAGACATAACATACCATAGCGCGTAATAGAGTTTTGTGCTGAAATATAGAGCTAAGTACCGAAAAATATTACAAGCCCATAATTAAAATTTTAAAGCCAAAATATTAATAAGATAACTTATACCACCATAGCTTACCAACTTTTTGAGGTTGGAACACTTTGAGCTGCACTTGTATCTCCACCCCTAGGATCACCATAAGGGATTTGAAATCATGTTGTATCATTTTCTCAAGAAGACTTAAATGACTTGCGGTGACCTTCTACTCAAAGTATAATTCTTTTTGGAATGCTATTTGCTCTGCTTGATAGTGATGAATTTCATCTACTTTCCTTTTTGTATCCGTTTATGAAAATAGAGCTCTTTTTGCCTTTTTTGAATCAGGAGTGAATCATGTGTGATAGTTTCCCCATCGATATTCAAGTTCATTTCTTGGAGTTGGTGTGGGAAAATGTAAAGTATCTGACGAGCTATTCGTTGTGAAAGTAATATTAATTGAGGAATTCGAGTTGGTGGAAGCATAGTTGATAGACTTGTTTTTGTACTTCTTTTAAGTTTATACTTTGTTTTTTTATTGTAATGATAAACATAAGCTTATATAAGTGAGATTTCAAAAAAATATGTCGTTGGTATTTCAGGAAGTTATAACCAGAGAATTACTTAAGCATAGTGAGTGTTTTTAGGAAATAAACTAAATTTAGCTAGTTAGTTTAACATGTATACGAACTTGTTTGTAAAAATTGTTTAGAGTAATTTAAAGTAACTTATATATCTTTAACTGACATAATTCCCAATTCCCGTCTTAGTTTTATAAATGTATTCTCTAATAAATGTTTAGTGAAAATGTTAGCTATCTGATTTTCAGTAGAAATATATTCTAAATTTATAATTTCTTTTTCAATGTTTTCACGTAAAAAATGGTGTCAAATGTCCATATGTTTAGTTCTAGAATGATTTATAAGATTTTTGGATAAGTTTATTCCACTTGTATTATCATAATATATTATTGATTTAGATAGATTTACTCCAAAATCTTTGAATATTTGTTGCATATAGATCACCTGTGCACAAGCTAAAGCAGTAGATATGTATTCTGCTTCACATATAGAGAGTAAAACACAATTATGTTTCTTAATAAACCAAGATACAGGCGATTTTCCAATGAAATGGCACGTACCACTTGTACTTTTTCTGTCCATCCGAGATCTACCAAAATCAACATCACTATAAGATAGTAGTTCAATGGACATTCCTTCGGACAGAAAAGGCCAAAGTCCTTAGTATTATTAAGATATCTTAGAATTTGTTTCACTGCTCTTAGATGGGATTCTTTAGCATCTGCCTGGAATCTTGCACATAAATATACACTCACCATTATATTAGAGCAACTTGCAGTTAAACAAAGTAATGAACCGATCATACTTCTATATAGTTTTTGATCAACACTTTTTCCTTTCTCATCTCTATCAAGATGAGCTGTAGTACTCACAGGAGTTGGCTTTCAAGAAGTGTTGTCTAAACCAAAACGTTTAATTAGATTATTACAATATTTTTCTTGATTAATAAAAATACCATTTGAAACTTGTTTAATTTGTAATCTAAGAAAATACGATAACTTTCCCATGTGGGGCATTTCAAATTCTTTTGTCATAATAGTAGAAAACTCGTTACATAGATTTTCATTAGTTGAACCAAAAATAATATTGCCTACATAAATTTGTACAATTAGAATATCTTTATTCGTATTTTTAATGAATAATGTTTGATCTGCTTTTCCAATTCGAAAAACTGAATTTATTAAGTAACTTTTGAGTCTTTCATACCAATCACATGGTGCTTGTTTTAAACCATATAAAGCCTTTTTAAGTTTGTAAACATAATCTGGAAAATTTTCATGTATAAATAATGGTGGTTGTTCTACATATACATCTTTTTTTATAAACCCATTTAAGAATGCACTTTTAACATCCATTTGATAAAATTTAAAGTTATAAAAGCATGCATATGCTAAAAGTATGTGTATAGCTTCAAGTCTTGCTATAGGTGCAAATGTTTCTTCATAATCAATACCTTCCTATTGACTATAGCCTTGTGCTACTAATCTAGCTTTGTTTCTTGTAATATTTTGAAGTTCATCAGCTTTACTTTATACATCCATTTCGTACCAATAATTGATTTATCATTTGGTCGTGGTACTAACTCCCAGACATCATTTCGTTCGAATTGATTTAATTCCTCTTGCATAGCTATTATCCAGTAATCATCCGTAGAGGTTTCTTTTGGATTTTTGGGTTCAATAGTTGAAAGAAATGTTACATGACCCATTTGATTTAATTGACTTCTTGTTCGAACGTGTGAATCTATTTGATCTAATTTGTTCTATAGGATTATTTTCAGTATTTTCCAGACTTGTGCTTTCCATAATTTCATCATCATCTTTGATTTTTTATATTTTTATCAAAATTTTAATCAAAAGATACGTGTAAAGACTCTTCTATAATATTAGTTCGTTTGTTGAAAATAGGTAAGCTTTACTGCGTTTTGAATATCCGATAAAAATTCCATGATCAACTTTAGCATCAAATTTTCCGAGTTGTTCTTTAGTGTTTAGAATAAAACATTTAGACCCAAAAACTCTAAAATAAGAGATATTGGTTTTCTTCCATTAAGAAGTTCGTAAGAAGTATTCTTAGTTAAAGGGCGTACTGAAATTCGATTTAATACATAACAAGCAGTTGCTACAATTTCTGCCCAAAATTGTTTTGGTAAAGTACTTCCGTTAAATAAAGTTCTAGCACATTCTTGTAAAGTTATATTATTTCTTTCTACAACCCCATTTTGTTGTGGAGTTCTAGGAAAGGAAAAATTATGATTTATTCCTTTCTTTTTACAAAAATGTTCAAATAACTCATTTTCAGATTTACCACCATGATCACTATGAATGTTTTTAATTTTTAGATTTTTAAAATTTTGTATTCTTTGGGCAAAACCTTTAAAATGTTCAAAAGTTTTGCTCTTATTTTTCATAAAAATAGTCCACGTATATCTTGAAAAGTCATCAACTATTACGAATACATGTCGACTATGATTTATTGATTGAATCTGTGTTGGTCCAAACAGATCCATATGTAATAATTCTAATGGTTGTACAGTTGAGATAACTTTCTTTGATTTAAAAGATGATTTAGTCAATTTTCCTATCTGACAATCTTCGCAAATATTTTTTTATTTTAAAAATTATTTTAGGTAAATCTTTTACTAAATCATTTTTCGAAATTTTCTAAATAGTTTTAAAGTTTATATGACAAAACCGTTTGTGCCACAACCAAGAATCATTATTGTTGGCTGCCGAACACATTTCTTTATTATTTTTATTAACTTTCATATTTAAAAAATATATATTTCTATCTCTATTTCCTTCAAAAATAAGATTTTGATCTTTGTCAAAAATACATTTATTTTCCGAAAATGTAATTTAAAACCTTTGTCACATAATTGACTAATACTAAGTAAATTATATTTTAAGTTTTTAACTAAGGAAACATTAGTAGTAAGAGGTAAGTTTGAAATACCATAGTTGCACACATCTCCTTTGCCAATGATAAAGCCTTTTGAGTTATCTCCGAAGGTAATAGAGCCACCATCAAAGTATGAAATATTGGTAAGCATATCTTTGTCTCCGGTCATGTGTTTTGAACAACCACTATCTAAAATCCATTTTCTCTTTTTGAGTGGGACTTGCAAAACATAGTAATAAGCACATTGGTACCTACCTTTTGATAGGGTCCTAAGAGTTAGATCCTAGGAAGCCAAACCCAAGTGGGTTTAGTATCCCTTTTGTACAAATAATTTTTATTATTATGAACAGAATCCATAAATGAATTTATATGTTTGTTCCTAATCAAACTATTGTTTGTTTTTGGAACCCATGTCTCAATTTTATTAATCTTTTTGGTGTATTTTGGTTTATCCCTAATTTTTGAATCAATTTTCCTCTTTAGATTTACATTTTTCTTTGGATGAATTTTTTATTCCTTTTTAAATCCTAAACCATTTTTGGTTGAAGATGGTTTGAAATTTTCTATGATCCTAGATAAATTTTCCCTACCCTTATTAAAGTAGATACATTCTTAGAAATACTATCTAACTTGGTTTGAATACTTTTATTTTCTAACTCTAATTCTTTTATATATTTTGGTTTTCAAAATGTGATTTTCAGAATTAATTTCGTCATTCTTTGCCTTTTGAGTTTCAATTTCTTAACTCAAATGTGAAAGCTGACTATTTGAATTTGAAAGAGTATCTTGAACCTTTTCAAGTTCTTCTTCTAATATTATTTTTTCATCTTTAAGCAAGCCTCTTTCAAACTCATCTTCATTATGATTTTCATGAGTTTCTTCTTAAGTATTTTTTTTATAGTGTTTAAAAATTCAGTGTTGACTTCTACTAAATCATTATAAGATAGATCACTTACTTTAGATTCTTGAGCCATGAAGCACACATTAGCTTGTTCATTTTCGCTATCGTTATCACTATCTGAAGAATATGAGTTGTCCCATGTGACAGAAAAGGCCTTCTTTTTGAATTTTTCTTTCTTGTTCTTGTTGTTGAAACTCTTCTGATTTTATTTTAGTTCTGGACAGTCCTTAACCATGTGACCTTTCTTGTGACAATTTAAGCATTCAAAATTTGAGGATAAAGGTTTGCTTGTGGTATTTTTCTTGAAATTTCCTTTCCTATATTATAGAAACTTCTTAAAGTTTTTAGCAATAAACACCAAATCCTCATCTTTTGATTCTGGTTCTTCTTTTTATCTGCATGAAACGCTACATTCTTTTTCTCTTGAGCTAATTCTCTTTTTGCTTGACGATTTACTTCATAGGACATGAGATTTCCAATGAGTTCTTCGGGTTTCATAGTTGATAAATCATTTGCTTCTTCAATGGCTAGTACTTTTCTCTCCCAATCATCAGTTAGAGAATTTAACGCTTATGATACAATATCAAAGTCACTATATTTTTCTCCCAGTCCTATCAATGCATGTGGAATGTCTTGAAACCTTGAATACATTTCATTGATGGTTTCATTTTATCTCATTTTAAAGTTCTGGAACTGGTTTTTGAGCAGAGAAATCTTTGTTTGCTTGACTTTGCTTGTGCCTTCATGGATGGTTTTAAGTGTTTCCCATATTTGATATGCTGAAGTACATATGCTAACACGATTGAATTCATTTCTATCCAAAGCACAATATAGCATATTCATTGCTTTGGCATTTGCATTTGCTTCATCTTTCTGAGTTGTTGTCCATGCGGAGTATTCAGTCATAGGTGCATTAAATTCTTTTTGAGTTGGATTCCATGCACTAAAACCACTTGCCTGCATGTATATTCTCATCCTTGTTGCCCAACAATTATAATATAGTCCACTGAACAAAGGTGGTCTTTGAGTAGATTGACCTTAGGCAAATGTAGCTAAGGTTGTGCTTGGGTTATTCTCCATAATATAAAAGTATCAAATGACGGTGTTACGGTTATAGGAATGCCTCGCTCTGACACAAAATAAAAGTGTTAAGTAGCGGTAGGATCATATAGAATGGAGTATGAGTATGATAAAATGTATATAGCAGAGTAGTAGCGATAAGTAAAATCACACAATCGATTTTATACTAGTTCGGACCACTGTCCTACATCTAGTCCCAAACTCCCTTTGTAACACCCCACCTCCGTTAAGGTCACTCACAGAGGGAATGCCTTAACTTTGGTGGAGCATTTTAGTAAACAGAACAGAAACTTACAAGACAGATAAAACAGTACATGAAATTTTTTAACTTTATTACAGCGGAAACAGAAATTAGTATGGTTACATCCTTTCAATTTCAGAATTCAAGTACAAAATATCAGTCTTGTACAAAAGCCTTCAAAATGCATAGTTTAAAATCATAATCCCCATGGAACGGAAGCTATACAGAGCCAAGCCATACTTTAAGAACTTCAAGCAAAGAGAAATCCGGATCAAGCTAAAGTATTTCCCTCCTTGGATAACCTGGGGGGGAAACGGAAGAAAGAAGGCGAAACAACAAGGGTCAGACAAAAAGTCTGGCAAGTCCAGTGATTTTCAGCATATGAACAGATAATAATAATATGATATGAACATAAAACTGGATGTGAGATAACTATAACAGGTGTAGCAGATATAACAGAAAAACAGAATGATATAAACTATTGTTTTACACTTCCCTGCACTAATACTAGTATAACAGAATTAGGTGTCACCCTAATGTCTAAATTGAAGCAGGAACGGGTACAGAATACTTTAACAGAAACAGAATGCTAATAATGGGCCTTTACTACCCGATCAGAAACAGACAGAAGAAGAAACAGATTTATCCTTATGGAAACAGAATGTGGAATTAGGTGTACACTAGTAATGGGCCTTTACCACCCGAACAGACGGTACCACACAGAAACAGACAGGTGTTACCACCCAACAGAAACAGACGGTACCAACAGAAACAGACAGAACTAAGCGTACCCTAAAACCCTACCCCAAGCGATCGGCTCCCTAATACATAAATATCCTGTGTCGGCCCCACAGTAGGGTGTATCACTCCCTAAAGTGACAACCAATTGGCACAGACCTATTTACAGATGTCACGGCGTCTTACATCCTCAGAGGCAGACCGGGATCCATGCACGCACATGACCCGGTTGGAACGCACCATCAACACCCCTCGCCATTATCAGAATGAACCACTTATAATTAGTTCAGTAAGCGTTCCCGGACCCTACCTACTGTTGGGTCAAAGTTTTGATACCAGAAAGGGTTACTGACTAATATGGGTCCCAAACAACAGATGACACAAGTAATTCCCCTCCTAACCTTGTGTCCCCAGACTAACAGATTTCAGATTAACTTGTTTACAAGTTCAGACATACAGAATTCAGATTTACTAATTCACAAATTTAGTTAACAAGTTTTCAGACTAACGGGTCAGATGTACAGACTTTTCAGATTTGTCTAACTTTGTATTGGGCCTACAGATTCATGGACGGGTTTTACTACATCTATTAACCCCATTGGTTTAACCCTATTTTCCCCAATACGTTTTAGACGTCATTCTTATCTTAGATTTGCATTAATTAATTATTAATGCACAGACCTCTCACATTAGGTCGGTAGCTTGTGGCCGCTGGATATGCCGGGCGGTTCCGGGCAGACTTCTGCCACAAGCCAGACCTAACCTCGTGTCTTACGCATGTTATGACTAACTTCTCACATTAGAACCTATTGTTTGCGGCCACTGGATGTGCCGGGCGGTTCCGGGCAGATTTACGTCGCAAACTCATTCTAACCTCGAGTTAGCCATATTCATCTTTGCGGCCAATTAATTAATTATTTACCGTTTATGCGCACACCCAATATATATGCCAATTCAGATTATATCAATAACATAATGATCACATCAACTCAGCAGATAACAGATTTTAGCAGATTGGGTGACTTAACAGATTTAACCGATTTAGCACTTAGCAGATTTTGGCATATAACAGATTAGGCATCTCAACAGACAAATTTAACAGATTTGGCATTTCAATCTAATTAGTAGTCTAGGCAATATAACAAAACTAGCAGTTTAGGCAACTTAGCAAATTAGCAGATTTAGCAAACCTAATAATTCTAAAGGTTCTATTTACATGCCTTGCCTAGTCATAAATTAGGCCTAAATTCATATGCCTACATAATTTTTTCATGATTCACAACATATATTCCATGTTTGCTTAAGCGCAGAATATGGACATAATTTGCCATATAACATATGTTCCAATATAGATTATACCAAATATAACCATTAATTTCAATGCATGTCATATATCCAAAAATCCCTATTTAGGTGTAATTACAATAATAGATATCCTAATTAATGTAAATCTTAAGTTTCCATATCTTCCTTCTTTTCATGTCATGAATTATTATGCAAACTATCCCCAATAATATAAATCTTTAAACCATATCTTCTAAAAATCAGATCTTGCCTTTTTATATGCAATTTGTCCAAAGTCTCAAATCATATGTAATCTTTACAGTGGTTCCTCTTCTTCTTTTATCACAAAATATGCATAGGTCTAAAACTAGTTTATAACATATGCTTATTTTTTTCTAATTAATTACAGGTCTAAATTACAACATAACTATGCATACAACATGCATAAATTTTATGTTCATAGTCAAATTTATGCATCCAATCCCAAGTCATATGTCCAATATATTTTATGCCTCAGTCCTAAAGTCATACATTCAATTTGGTTTTGTCAAATTTCTCATCATTCATCCCAAAACTTGCGTTCATACGTTCATCTCTTATGAGATTAGGCACAGGCTCGTGGTAGCCTGGCTATAGAAACAGAAAAGAAGAAAGGAATATAGAACAGTCACAGAAAACAGATCTAACAGAAGAGAATACAACCTCAAACTCAGATTTAAATGCATATCAAAATTATAATTAACGTTTATAGCGGAGAATAACTGTACTTGCCTTGATTGGATTAAAGAAAGAACTTTTAACTTGTTGTAGAATCTTTTGCAGAACTTTAACCTCTAGTTTGAATTGAGTTGCTTAGGCTGATGTTGATTATCTTCTAGTTTTAATTCCAGCAGAGCAGAGACGCCATTTTTATTTTTTTATTAGAAGAAGAGAGCAATGGAGGCTAGAGAATTGTGTAAGAAACCTAGGTAGAGTCTAGGGTCATTTTTATAGAGTTGCAAGTTAATTTGAGCCGTCCGATGATGCTAGGGTAAATCAAGGCCATCAATTTCAAAAGAGGCCAATTACATGCAATTCCATGTTTTAGCATATATATATATTTCCTACAATGTACACATTTCTCATTTAGGACAAATTCTATATATAAATAATTCCTAACACACTTATGCCATAATTACTCCCTTAATGTACATTATCAACATTCATTATTTATTGCCAATCCATCAAACATAAATACGTATTTAATAGATACATCTTTCCTTTTACCGTATACATTAATTATTCATATATACATGTCAATTAACAAGAATGACAATATTAATGTATCCTTTTCATTGTAAATTAGCATATTTATATATTTCTCAACATATTTATATATTTCTCAAATTAACATGTACAGATAAATGTTAATAGCATGTTTTCAAATCAATGCCCTATTGACATATCTTTAAATTAAATGCCAGATAAATATTCGTCATATTAATATGCTTGCATGTTATGTTCACAAAATAATATCACATACCATATTTTTCTTATTCAGTGCCACATTGATGTCAATTGCAGGTTTATAAATGACATTCCTATTAATAGAAAATTAAGTCTAACCTATTCATATTCTTCCTCTTTGAAAATCCCCATTTACTACATACAAATATTATGCATAAACCTTTCTTTTCACTGCTTGCATCCACACATCTTTATTTAATTTGTATGTTTATGACATAAATGCACATATGTACGAATATGTTAAATATTTCTTTCCTTTAATTTGTCATGAATCCAATTAGAGAAGGCCACTTATAAAAAAAAACAATTCTTGGCAGGCAAAAATGCGCAACATACGCCTCATGATACGTACATGTCATATATATATATATATGTATGTATACGTATATGTATATATATATATATATTTCTTTTTTTTCTTTTTATCTATCTTCCCAATTACCCATTTTCACACTAAACCACTTTTTGAACTGCATTCACACTAGGCTATTTTAAGCCATTCCCCTAAAACAAAAATAAGGCGCTGGCGGGGATCGAACTCTGTACCTCTTGTATGCAAGTCATGTGTTCCAACCAAATGAGCTACTAAGTCTTTTGCTTACAAAAGTTAGAACAATGCTAAACATTATTCTTTTCTCATTCCTCTTTTTCCATGTTTTGCTGCAATTTTTAATTTAAGGATATCTTTTTCATACGGAGTCCAATTTACGCAAACTCAGACTCTATCTCAAGCAGAATTTCAAGAAGAACGCAATGGCGTAACCTGTTTCCCTTAGTTCTTTGATTTCGAATTAATTATACTTTAATTTGTTAATTTCACAGCTATAGAATACACGGGGTGTTACATTCTCCCCCACTTAAAAGGATTTCGTCCCCGAAATCTTCAAGTTAAGAAGAATGTGTCCTACCATCCAATCACCCATCTACTCAACCATCATCCACAAGCATCCATTGTCCTTATAGACTTCTAATGCTTTCATGTTTAAATGCACAGTGTGTGTTCATGTCCGTATCTAATGCAAAATCAGGCGGCCCACTGATTCAGTCGACCTCCTTAATGCAAATCATGTTAGTGCCATGAGTCCAATATGTATGCAAATTTTCCTACTTGAGACATATCATTTCTATATGAGTGCACAACTGCTCATTCATATGCAACATCCATATGCTGATTCAACCATTTTGCATCCATAAAAATTTAAAAATGCTCACACATCCATATGCAGTATGAAAGTGCTTTCGAGCCGATCTAGTGCCTAGTGTGTGTATATGCATCCACGAGCAACCACTAGCAACCACTTGCATCCACTTGCAACCATCAAACATAACATGTCTCAAACACATGTTTACACCCATTAGTTTCTACCTAAAGTTCAAATATTCGATCGATAGGATACAGTCGAATGATGGAAGCGAGTACAGATAGAACGAAAATTTGGTTCCCATTAGACATGGGTCCTAAGTATCGGCCCCAAAGACCGAAACCAACATCAAATTGACACCCAGAGGAGTACCTTCTTTAGACAATGTCGAAACTGGAAATCCTATAAAAAGTATTTAGATATTTACAGACTACTGGCATAGATCGGGTTCCCTAATGATTCTTAGGAAGCTAAGCATGATAAAATCATACCCCACGAAAACTCAGAATGTATGCGTCATACTTGACGCCTAACACAGATATCCCTCAAACCCCAGTCCCAAACAGATGATCCATAACCCTTATGGGTCTGAGTCTACAGCGGAATTCAGAAATAATACTAGTATTAATGTGCAGAGTATCGATTACAAAATCAAAATACCAGAATCAGAAAAAGTCTTAACTCCATAATCAGATAAAGAAATTAAACCTACTATAGAAATTTTCCTATTTCTATCCTAGCCACTAGCCTCAAGAGTGTTCGCCTGCCCTCCTTGTCCTCGTCTCTTCGGGCAGTCCCTAGTGAAGTGTCCCATCTCCCCACAGTTGAAGCAAGCGCCCTCCCCTTCCTCTTTCGGTAATCCTTATTCAGATGAGTCGAGCTTCCATAAGTAAAACACTTTCCTCCTCCTTATCTTCAAACTTTCCTTCCTTCTTTTGTGTTTCCCTTTTGCCTCCATTGTGAACTAAGTCTATATGAGTTTCTCACCTTTGGGTTGTGCTCCTTAGCCAAACCTCATCATTCTCATCTTTACTATCCTTGTGTAACATGCTGACCAATCCCTCGAAAGCTGCCTCCATCGCCCGGAAAAATCCTTCAAAGCTCTAAAGAAAACTAGCCGCAGGTGAAACTACTACAGCTATTGATGGAAGTCGGGCACTACTTTGCCCTTCGATGAGGTTACCTCCCAGAAAACCGGGAGCCCCAGAGACTCAAGAAAGAAGGAAACAAGGATTCAAGTAGAGGATCAAAAGATAGATATATGGCTTAGGGGACTATGTTTTTCAAAATAAGCTTTACTTTTGAAAATACTTCCTTTTCAAAACCTTTTTGAAAATAGTTTTCAAAAATTCTTTATCAAATCCGGTAACCTTTTGCTCTGATACCAAGTGTAACACCCCACCTCCGTTAAGGTCACTCACAAAGGGAATGCCTAAACTTTGGTGGAGCATTTTAGTAAACAGAACAGAAACTTACAAGACAGATAAAACAGTACATGAAAATTTTTAACTTTATTACAGCGGAAACAGAAATTAGTATGGTTACATCCTTTCAATTTCAGAATTCAAGTACAAAATATCAGTCTTGTACAAAAGCCTTCAAAATGCATAGTTTAAAATCATAATCCCCATGGAACGGAAGCTATACAGAGCCAAGCCATACTTTAAGAACTTCAAGCAAAGAGAAATCCGGATCAAGCTAAAGTATTTCCCTCCTTGGATAACCTGGGGGGAAACGGAAGAAAGAAGGCGAAACAACAAGGGTCAGACAAAAAGTCTGGCAAGTCCAGTGATTTTCAGCATATGAACAGATAATAATAATATGATATGAACATAAAACTGGATGTGAGATAACTATAACAGGTGTAGCAGATATAACAGAAAAACAGAATGATATAAACTATTGTTTTACACTTCCCTGCACTAATACTAGTATAACAGAATTAGGTGTCACCCTAATGTCTAAATTGAAGCAGGAACGGGTACAGAATACTTTAACAGAAACAGAATGCTAATAATGGGCCTTTACTACCCGATCAGAAACAGACAGAAGAAGAAACAGATTTATCCTTATGGAAACAGAATGTGGAATTAGGTGTACACTAGTAATGGGCCTTTACCACCCGAACAGACGGTACCACACAGAAACAGACAGGTGTTACCACCCAACAGAAACAGACGGTACCAACAGAAACAGACAGAACTAAGCGTACCCTAAAACCCTACCCCAAGCGATCGGCTCCCTAATACATAAATATCCTGTGTCGGCCCCACAGTAGGGTGTATCACTCCCTAAAGTGACAACCAATTGGCACAGACCTATTTACAGATGTCACGGCGTCTTACATCCTCAGAGGCAGACTGGGATCCATGCACGCACATGACCCGGTTGGAACGCACCATCAACACCCCTCGCCATTATCAGAATGAACCACTTATAATTAGTTCAGTAAGCGTGCCCGGACCCTACCTACTGTTGGGTCAAAGTTTTGATACCAGAAAGGGTTACTGACTAATATGGGTCCCAAACAACAGATGACACAAGTAATTCCCCTCCTAACCTTGTGTCCCCAGACTAACAGATTTCAGATTAACTTGTTTACAAGTTCAGACATACAGAATTCAGATTTACTAATTCACAAATTTAGTTAACAAGTTTTCAGACTAACGGGTCAGATGTACAGACTTTTCAGATTTGTCTAACTTTGTATTGGGCCTACAGATTCATGGACGGGTTTTACTACATCTATTAACCCCATTGGTTTAACCCTATTTTCCCCCAATACGTTTTAGACGTCATTCTTATCTTAGATTTGCATTAATTAATTATTAATGCACAGACCTCTCACATTAGGTCGGTAGCTTGTGGCCGCTGGATATGCCGGGCGGTTCCGGGCAGACTTCTGCCACAAGCCAGACCTAACCTCGTGTCTTACGCATGTTATGACTAACTTCTCACATTAGAACCTATTGTTTGCGGCCACTGGATGTGCCGGGCGGTTCCGGGCAGATTTACGTCGCAAACTCATTCTAACCTCGAGTTAGCCATATTCATCTTTGCGGCCAATTAATTAATTATTTACCGTTTATGCGCACACCCAATATATATGCCAATTCAGATTATATCAATAACAGAATGATCACATCAACTCAGCAGATAACAGATTTTAGCAGATTGGGTGACTTAACAGATTTAACCGATTTAGCACTTAGCAGATTTTGGCATATAACAGATTAGGCATCTCAACAGACAAATTTAACAGATTTGGCATTTCAATCTAATTAGTAGTCTAGGCAATATAACAAAACTAGCAGTTTAGGCAACTTAGCAAATTAGCAGATTTAGCAAACCTAATAATTCTAAAGGTTCTATTTACATGCCTTGCCTAGTCATAAATTAGGCCTAAATTCATATGCCTACATAATTTTTTCATGATTCACAACATATATTCCATGTTTGCTTAAGCGCAGAATATGGACATAATTTGCCATATAACATATGTTCCAATATAGATTATACCAAATATAACCATTAATTTCAATGCATGTCATATATCCAAAAATCCCTATTTAGGTGTAATTACAATAATAGATATCCTAATTAATGTAAATCTTAAGTTTCCATATCTTCCTTCTTTTCATGTCATGAATTATTATGCAAACTATCCCCAATAATATAAATCTTTAAACCATATCTTCTAAAAATCAGATCTTGCCTTTTTATATGCAATTTGTCCAAAGTCTCAAATCATATGTAATCTTTACAGTGGTTCCTCTTCTTCTTTTATCACAAAATATGCATAGGTCTAAAACTAGTTTATAACATATGCTTATTTTTTTCTAATTAATTACAGGTCTAAATTACAACATAACTATGCATACAACATGCATAAATTTTATGTTCATAGTCAAATTTATGCATCCAATCCCAAGTCATATGTCCAATATATTTTATGCCTCAGTCCTAAAGTCATACATTCAATTTGGTTTTGTCAAATTTCTCATCATTCATCCCAAAACTTGCGTTCATACGTTCATCTCTTATGAGATTAGGCACAGGCTCGTGGTAGCCTGGCTATAGAAACAGAAAAGAAGAAAGGAATATAGAACAGTCACAGAAAACAGATCTAACAGAAGAGAATACAACCTCAAACTCAGATTTAAATGCATATCAAAATTATAATTAACGTTTATAGCGGAGAATAACTGTACTTGCCTTGATTGGATTAAAGAAAGAACTTTTAACTTGTTGTAGAATCTTTTGCAGAACTTTAACCTCTAGTTTGAATTGAGTTGCTTAGGCTGATGTTGATTATCTTCTAGTTTTAATTCCAGCAGAGCAGAGACGCCATTTTTATTTTTTTATTAGAAGAAGAGAGCAATGGAGGCTAGAGAATTGTGTAAGAAACCTAGGTAGAGTCTAGGGTCATTTTTATAGAGTTGCAAGTTAATTTGAGCCGTCCGATGATGCTAGGGTAAATCAAGGCCATCAATTTCAAAAGAGGCCAATTACATGCAATTCCATGTTTTAGCATATATATATATTTCCTACAATGTACACATTTCTCATTTAGGACAAATTCTATATATAAATAATTCCTAACACACTTATGCCATAATTACTCCCTTAATGTACATTATCAACATTCATTATTTATTGCCAATCCATCAAACATAAATACGTATTTAATAGATACATCTTTCCTTTTACCGTATACATTAATTATTCATATATACATGTCAATTAACAAGAATGACAATATTAATGTATCCTTTTCATTGTAAATTAGCATATTTATATATTTCTCAACATATTTATATATTTCTCAAATTAACATGTACAGATAAATGTTAATAGCATGTTTTCAAATCAATGCCCTATTGACATATCTTTAAATTAAATGCCAGATAAATATTCGTCATATTAATATGCTTGCATGTTATGTTCACAAAATAATATCACATACCATATTTTTCTTATTCAGTGCCACATTGATGTCAATTGCAGGTTTATAAATGACATTCCTATTAATAGAAAATTAAGTCTAACCTATTCATATTCTTCCTCTTTGAAAATCCCCATTTACTACATACAAATATTATGCATAAACCTTTCTTTTCACTGCTTGCATCCACACATCTTTATTTAATTTGTATGTTTATGACATAAATGCACATATGTACGAATATGTTAAATATTTCTTTCCTTTAATTTGTCATGAATCCAATTAGAGAAGGCCACTTATAAAAAAAAACAATTCTTGGCAGGCAAAAATGCGCAACATACGCCTCATGATACGTACATGTCATATATATATATATGTATGTATACGTATATGTGTATATATATATATATATATTTCTTTTTTTTCTTTTTATCTATCTTCCCAATTACCCATTTTCACACTAAACCACTTTTTGAACTGCATTCACACTAGGCTATTTTAAGCCATTCCCCTAAAACAAAAATAAGGCGCTGGCGGGGATCGAACTCTGTACCTCTTGTATGCAAGTCATGTGTTCCAACCAAATGAGCTACTAAGTCTTTTGCTTACAAAAGTTAGAACAATGCTAAACATTATTCTTTTCTCATTCCTCTTTTTCCATGTTTTGCTGCAATTTTTAATTTAAGGATATCTTTTTCATACGGAGTCCAATTTACGCAAACTCAGACTCTATCTCAAGCAGAATTTCAAGAAGAACGCAATGGCGTAACCTGTTTCCCTTAGTTCTTTGATTTCGAATTAATTATACTTTAATTTGTTAATTTCACAGCTATAGAATACACGGGGTGTTACACCCTTCTGGTATTTTACTAACACTAAACTCTCACTTCACCCGGAGGAACATGTTCAAAATTAACCGAATAGTTGAACGGGATTTCTTGCCTCAACTGCTGAAGAGGACTTCCACAATATGGAATAATTGATGACTATTTGTGTTCTCGATAATATGGATATGTCAATTGGAAGTACACCCTTCCTATATTCTTTCATTGTTGATAAACGTGTAGCTTGTGAAAGAATATGGAAGATTAAAATCTCAAGTATTTGTAAATATAATGCTTTTAGAGATTTAGAGAGCTTTTAGTAAGATAGAAAGAATTAGAATGAAAATCGGTGATTGGATCACTTAATCAAGCCTCTATTTATAATACAGAAAGAGTTACAACCAATCACGAAGAGATTTGATCTAGAGATATGAATTAGATGGTTATGACTCTTCATAATAGGTTGCAACCCTTCGTATTCAGATGTCTGAATAGAATTTTCAGATGTCTGCTTTGATTTGAAAAATAAAACAACACGGAAATAGTTCAATTCGAGCAAATTCAGACGCCTGAAATTTTCGTACTAGACATCTGAATATTATATAAAGCTGAAATTTGTTTCAGTAAATAGACGTCTTTTTGAAAATTTTCAGACGTCTGTTTTCTGAGATAGACTTATTCCTTTCCTATTTCATTGTGAAAATATATATAAATAAAATGTGTGTGTGTAATCATCAAGGAAGACTTTAATAAATAAATCAAAGACTAACAGACTCTTGTGTTCTTGAATCTACTGTCGAATATCTTCCTACAAAACAGAGTTAGTTGATATTGTATATATGTTTATGTATAGTTGTCATAGTCAAAACGCTATATAGCGAGATTCAACATTCTCCCCCTTTTTGACTAATGACAACTATATAAGCTCCCCCTGTCGATATGTATATATCATCACTTGTTTCTCCCCCTTTGTCATTGATAAAAAAGGATACGTATTAAACAGTTGAAGTATTTATGTATGACACACAATCACACCATAAGCACAGACATACAAAAGATAAGCATAACATTCAGGCATAACATGCCATAACACATAATAGAGTTTTGTGCTGTAATATAGTGCTAAGTACCAAAAAATATTACAAGCCCATAATTAAAAGTTTAAAGCCAAAATATTAATAAGATACCTATACCACCATAGCTTACCAACTTTCTGAGGTTGGAAAACTTTGAGCCGCACTTGTATCTCCACCCTTAGGATCACCATAAGGGATTTGAAATGTATAGAATTGATTGCTTTGTGGACAAAATGTGTGTGGAGATGTCTTCGACTGAACCGCTTTGTGTTTTCTGATGCTTGAGCGCGTCGCTCACCAAATACTTGACGTGTGACATCTTTGACTTAAAAGCGTGTCAACGTTTTGTCTCCCAAAACATATCTTGCTTGATCCAAGGAAGGTGTGTTTTACCAGGAGAAGTCCGGAGCAAGCTTCTATATCCATAAAACTAAAGAGCCATGACCACATCAAAACATATTATCCAGAAAACCAAAGTCAATAAACCAGGAATCCATGATCTCTTTGGATCATATTAACCAGAAAACCATAATGCCAGAAATCCAACGAAAGCCGATGATCGATTCTGATCGTATTGTTGAGAAAAACCATGATCGCTTGGGATCGTATTAATAGAACAACATGATTGCTTGGGATCGTCTTATTTTAGAAATTCACTGAAAGCCTACGATTAATTTGCATCGTTCATAGGTAAACAAAATAGCCAGATATCCAGGGAATACATGTAACCATATGTGAGCAATTTTGTCATGTTACCAACAAGGTTTCCATAGGTGATCATATTCATTTGATAGACCACATTCAAGGCGATCTCACGTTGGTGAGATGGCCAAGACATGTTAGAGCGTTCAAGGAAATTTTACATTGGTAGGATGGCCTTGGCAAGTAGCATTCAAGGAAACCTCACATTAGTAAGATGACCTCGGCAAGTAAAGTCAAGGCAACCTTATCGAAGTAGGATAAGAGGCCAAGATAGTCACGAGTGGATATTCTTGTCATGTCACTGACAAGTCCACCTGGTGTAATCCAAGATCGTTGACAAAACGACCCACTAATCCAAACGAGAAGGATCGTACGAGATCCGAAACTCGCCACCAATCCATGAGTGGATATTCTTGTCGTATCACGGACAAGTCTACCAAACGTAATCCAAGATCGTTGACAAGACAGTCCACTAATCCAAACGAGCAGGATCGTGCACAAACCGACATTCTCCACGAGTCAAGGCGATCTCGTCGAAGTAGGATGAGAAGCCAAGAGAGCCAGACGCTTATTAGAGTTTTCAATCCCATTATCGATTTCATACTTCATAAGTAAGCGTCCTTGCTTTGCTAAGTAATTTTATTAAAGTTTTAAAAGTTTGGGATTTTTTTTAGTGAAGCCCAAAGAAAACCGAACGGTTCATCATCTATAAAGAGCAGCCTAGGGAGCTGGCCTGCCCCCATGCATGGGTAGGCGGACTTGGCATTTTCCAATTCCAAATTTATTTATAAAGGAGAGTGAATAGTTTATCGTTTGTGAAGAGCATGCCTAGGATCTCGTCAGTTCCAGTTACATGGGTAAACAAACATAACTATTCATAATTCAAAGCCGAGAAAAGTAAACTTTTCATTAATAACCAAAGAGAGGTGATGGTGTATTGTCAATCAAAGAGCATGCCTAGGGATTATAACACCTCCCGTACATGGGTATACCGACTCAACCATCTTACAACCATCATAAAACAACAAAAAGAAAGGATACATCCCAAGGACTAAAGTCCATAAAGCCAAAACCATGGGTTGAAGCCCAACTAACCAAGTCCAGAGAACCAGTGTGAGAAAGCCATAAGGGAGGAGAACATTATTCGAGAACCATAATATCCTAAAGCTAAGAAAACCAGAAAAAAAAAGCATAACTACAACCTAAGAGCCTAAGCCGAAAAACCAAGATTTGAACCCAGGAAGCCGAGAAAATAAAGTCCACAATGCTAGAAAATCCAAAGCCACACGTCACCAGATACTGCTGTCATGGAAACTTGCATCTAAGACACCATAGCCAGCTTGTAACGACCCATATTCTACGTATCGGAGGATCGTAGAATACTTGTTTTATTTTCATACGAAGTCATATGGTCGTGTAAGTTTGGGAAACGACTATTGGGGTCAATTCGCACATTCACGATTTTTACCGAATTTTAAATGACCGTTTTGCCCCTAGCGAATCTTGTTTCGCCTATAACTTTTGATTGGTAAGAATTTTTGACTGAAACCACTTTCATTGGATTCGGATGATGGTTTCCCATTCCGTAGAGTGGTCACATTAATCACATAGACTTACCGTTTGGGAGATATGGCTGAAATAAGGTTTGGAAGATGGAAAACAGCTTAATCGGGCTTAGTAGGGCGATTAGCAGCTAGGTCCATAACCCATTTCAGGATTAGGGTTATAGGAGGACTGAAAGGGATTGGAGAAACATACCCTTTCATTTTTCTAGCCTCCATAAACATTCCTTGAACCCTAGTAATGGCCTCCATTTTCTAAATCTCTCTGTGATCACTTTCTAACCACTAATTAATCAAATCTACATCAAATCAATTTGGATTAGCACAAAATTCGAGGTAGACTTGCTGCACCACATTGGAGTCCGAGCCAAATTAGTAGAAGTTTTGGATCTATCACTAGTTATTGACTAAGGTGAGTGCAACATGTTTATTCACTAATTATGGCTAATTAGTGGTGATTAGTGATAATTAGCGAAATTATACACTTAAAAATTCTGGAAAAATATGTAAAAAAATTTATAGATTCATATTTTATGTCACATATATAAATTTGGGTTGGTTTGGATTAAGTTTGCTAATCCTGGAATTTAGGAGATTAAGGGGAAAACCATGGTTTTGGGTATGTTTGATCTAAATTAACATGTAAAGTTGTTGTTTTGGTGTCTTTAGTTGATTCTACATGTTAATATTGTTGTTTGGTATGCTTTGTGATCGCATAGGAAAGTTAGAATGGTCGAAAGCGCCGTCGTGTGGCATAAATGGCTTGCTGGAAATGGCGCAGGAATTCGGATCGGACTGGAGGTGGAGAGTCGGATTGGGTCGCCCCCTGGAGTCGTATGTACCAACCACGAACCGAGCCACTCCTTCCTCGAACTGAACCACCTATGTCACTAGCCTCGAACCATGGACTGTGACCACGAACCGAACCGTGGGGAAGCTCCTTGACCCGAACCATGAGCCGCCTGCACCTACGAGCCGTAGGATCACGAACCGCCCTAGCACCCGAACAAGAGCACCACGATCTAAAGCCCCCGAACTAGAGAATCACGAACCAAATCGAGTGGAGGCCGATCCAAACCAAAGGAGACCAAAAACCCAAGATGCAATGGAAGTCCAAATGAGAAGTTATCGTTCAAGATCTAGATGGGAACCAACGAGTAAAATTCAAGGGTTGGGCTTTATTGCGAGACGTGTGCAAAGGGGTTATCGATATCTATAACTTTGGTTCATCATTGAGAGAGAGGGTATGTAGACGAACCAGAGCCAGGGCTGTGTGGATTGGTTAACCCGCTAGGGTTACTGACTATGGACCAGTGCAGTGGGGTCAGAGTAATAGTTGTATGGAGTGGGACTCCGCCATGTCCTCAAAGGGTAAAGTGGTTGTTAGATCAAAATTTGGACCTAACACCCAAATTGTTCTGATTCTTATAGAGTTTTAACTGGAGAATGAAGAAAAAGCAGAAAACGCACAGAATTTATAGTGGTTCGGCGTTAACAAGCCTACGTCCACTTTATATGTTATCGATTATACTTTGAATGCTAATACAATCAATGATTTCTCTCTTGCTTACTTTTACAATTGTGATTTCTCTCAGTAATCTAGTAATAAAACTGATAAGAAATGGTAGTATGACAATAATGGCGGAATCAGTACTCAATATTGCCAAAAGATCCCAAAAAATGCCAAGCTCCGGGCTATTTATAGCTGATTTTGTCAGGCGGATCGTGGTCACACGTGGCACGAATCCCGAGAACATCGGATCGTATCGCAGCTGATGAAGAAATAGTCAAATTAGCCGTTATGGACAGGTGTCGTGATCCCCTTGAAAATCGGATCGAGCAAATGGGGAGAATCAGTCAAGATGACGGTTGGGGACACGTGTCGCTGGATCCGTGCATCTCGGATCGCCGAAGACTAGCTCGAGCTTGAACGGGTCAGAGGCTTCGCCGTGCATCAGGGGATCAGATCATTCTATACTGGGCAGCAATGTATGTACGGATCGGGTCGCATAGAGGTGGTCGTTTCGCTGATGCAATGGGGGCGATCCGATGAGGTGCGATCCGATGAGGTGCGATCCGATGAGGGGCGATCGGATAGTGTGATCCGTTCCTTCATGTACTTAGGGAACGTAGTTTCATACTTTCTTCTTGTGAGTGAACCTGGGTGGCTTGGTCAAAAAGCTAGCCAACATTTTGCCCCCTCGAAGTATGTTTGATCAATGATGGAACATGCTTCGAAACTATAAAAACGTCTTTTCATAAAGAGATGCAAATCAGTGAACAATTCCTTTTCTGGGATCTTTCAGAGTCTTCATCATCGAATCTGTCAGTCGTTTATCGATTTGGATCGCATGCGCGAGTCGCGGTTTGTTAGTAAGTCATTCGCCTTGTCCTTTGGTGAGCATTCGGGCCTCTTCACGGAACGAAACGAAGTGGGCTTCTCTGCGAGACGTGGTGGGCTTTTGGTTCGCGGCCCGTCTATTTTTGCGGATCGAATAAGACAAAAAAGGGGAGACAAATGGTCGCCCTTTTGCCTATATAAGTCGACCCTCCTCTCCACTTTCTTCTTTCCTCTCGCTTCTGTATCGTATCGCCGGCTCCATTGAGGAAAAACCTTAGTTTCGATTTCCAAATTCTTGCCCGATTTCGAACTTTAAAAAGGTAACTAGACGATTTCTCTTGAGTTTCTACCGTATTCGCACTAGTTTAGAGAGTATGGACAACGGGATTTTATAGAATTTGGTGAGAGTGGACGTGAGCGTGCCTGGTGAAAAGAGGAGAGTTGAGCAAGGAGAAAGAAGGGATGACCAGGTCGGTTCGTGGGCGAGGTCTGAGTTCGGAGTGGCAGCGAGACGAGAGGAGAGAGTACAGAACTGGAAGGTTGATTTGTATTGCGGATCGGATCGTGGAAATGACCATGCTACGATTCGTGTGAGTTTCGGATCGCGGAGATACCAGAGCTTCGGGTCGTGAAGGATGAGGGGCGATGCGGATCGCCCAGAAGCCATCGCGATCCGTTCAGGATGAATTAGTGCGCATCACGATTCGAAGCTTTTCCCTGTTCTAATACCCCTCCGCGTACCGAGTCCTTCACCACGATCCGTCCACACTTCGCGGTCCGAACCTGTCTTGCGATCCGATTGCTGACCAAATAATATGATGCGACTTTAACAAATCGATGAACAGTTAGGTTAGAGCCCTTGATACGAACATTCCAGATCGAACAACTGCATAATCTATCAATCGAACGATGACCAATGTCTGGATGATTTTATTGACCCTTGTACTTTTCTTTAATGCATACACAAGCACACACACCGGCACTTGCACACACGGGGGACGGGTAGTTTTAATCTCATTTCTTATGTTTTCTCACCCTAGCAGTAATGTCGGATAATCAATCCTCTTCAAGATCCGTTACAGAAACGGAGTCCGAGGTTCCTGAGCAATACAACCCCGAGGTCCCTCCAATTAACCCAGGAGGTGAAGATTCTGGATCTGAATACGAGGCAACGGAATCGGATCTGTCTGAAAGTACTTCATCTAGTGAAGAGTCTGAGATAGACAGGCGAGCTCCCGACGAGATTCCTGGCGCGCTCGGGATAGAGAAATTTTCCGATTCTTTAGCATCTAAACTCGATGATATAAAGCTTAAAAGAATCTGCCTGAGACATGGGATTCCTTGGGATGATGTGAGGACACCCGATAGCGAAGATAGACCCCACTTAGCTCCGGAAGGGTATATGGCAGTCAGCCGAACCATGTGCTTGGTAGGAGCTATTCCTCCGTTTCCTCCAATCGTCATCGAGACCTTAAAACGACTGGGTATCGCTCCGATGCAGCTTCATCCTAATGCCTACGCATCTCTATACACCCTATATGTTGCATACGCGGAGATCCTACATACCGAACTCACATTTAGAGATTTAACATTCTTCTTTCTTTTCAAGCATCGCTCCTCGGTAACCCTAAATTTCTCTTTCTTTGAATCGGTGGCGAGTAGGAAGTTTCTGTATGACGGATATAGCAATATAGGGGATCCCAAGTCTGATTGGTTCTATATAAAGAAACAGGCCGGGTGCTCAAGAAGATGGCTTAAATCAAGTAAACTTTAATCTTTTGACTGAATATCTTGTTCAAGAAGCCGAAGCACTAACATTCTCCCCCCATTTTCTTTGTTTTAAACAGATCACGTCTTCCCGAAAACGGAAGGCCCGTTATACAATAATCGATTGTCTATTCTTCTACAAAGCAGATCCGACTTTCTAAGGATCAAGAAGTGCATCACTGACGAAAATCTTCATAAGCATCGTCTTCTGGATATAAGATTTGGACTTGGTGCTGGCGGCAAACCCTACAAATATGTGCCCCCAACGGAGGGAGAGGGAACATCTCGGGCAGCAGAAACAACTAAATTCCGTAAGAGTCCTTCCCCGATAATCATCCAGGATGACGAGGACCTGAACATATATAGAGGAGATGAGGCTCGTGGTGACAAGCCTAAGGAAATCCCAGTCTCTCCGCGGGGTTTCCCCTCCAGGGCTTCCCTTCCGATCGAACCTGCTGCTCCCGATGATTTGACAGATGAACAGCTATTTAACGAGCTGGGCAAAATTCCTCTGCCCGATGATGTATACACACAGAGGGACTTTGAAGGGGAGCCGTTTTTCCCTGCTTCTGAGGAGACCATCGCTCCAATTAGAGAGCAAGAAACTACTCAGATGAGCCTGACTCCAGGCCCGGGTCTGTTAGGGGGAATTATATGGGATGCACAAATCACACACACTGCCTGACCCCGCACTTTTATATCAACAGTATTCAAAGTTTTAATATGCTCTTATCTCCTTTGCAGGAAAGATGTCTCGCAAGCGGTCTTATTCCTATCGCTCTCTTCGTGAAGGCACACCCAGTCTTCATCCGAGTACCGAGCGCTCTCGTGGCCTTTCTCACAGGCCTACTTCTTCGCAACCCCGGTCTCCACCGAAATCGACATCTGGCAAGCTTCCCAATTATCCGGTAGCTCCTGCAGGGGGAAAGAAACTTCCTAAAGAGTTAACTCCTCCGAAAAGTGCACCCTCACACAGTAGGTCGTCAAAAAGGCACTACGAATCTAAGGATAAGAGCAAGGATCTGAACAAAGATTCTGAGAAGGAGAGGAGTGACATTGTCCCCTCCAGCCAGCCAGAGTTAGCTGCCCCCGGGTCACGAGATTACATCCATGGTGCCGAGAATCAAGGCAGGCTGGAAAAGTTGCGGGAACAATTCCCCGACATCTTCTTTGAAAGGATGACGTTTGTTCCAGCCTTGGAACCGATCCCTAAGAACTGGGATAATGAAGTTGTCGGGCACATTCGCCATGTAGCCAGATAGTATGAGATGATGAAGAAACATGCGGTTAATCTTTCCGAAGTCATTCGAACGCTTGAAATGGAAGCCCATAGATCTAAAGTAAAAATTGATAACAACGAAAGGGCCAGGGAAAAGATGGAGAAGGACTTGGAAGATGCTCAATCCCAACTCGCCTTAGCGCGGAGAGATGCTGAAAATTATAAGATCGAGTTGGAGAATGCTAAGAAGCGCTTTCATTTGGAACTTGACTCAAATAGCCAAGAAAAGATGGCCTTAAAGAAGGAGGTAGAAGATCTTAAAATGACCAACATTGAGTTGAAGACAGCGCAAGGCCATTTTGAAGCTGAGAGAGCTGCCTGGGAGGCAGAAAAAGCAAGTTTGAAAGAAAGTTTAGCCTTGGCTGAAGCGGAAAAGGTGATTTTGAATGATCAAGTCATGGATGCGGAGAGACACGCGGCTCTTGCCGAAAAGAATGTTGAAAGTGCCATTGAAATGGCTACTGCTTCTAACAACAAGCTCCTTGAAAGAGAAAAGGACATCGAAGGGTTTGAAGAGATGATTTTTGATTTCCTGGGCCAAGTCCTCAAAACCCGCAACATCTCGTGGATCCCAGACTATCACGTTACTTTAGCCAATTTATGGGATGCCATCATTGAGGGTGAGAAGCAAAGATTGGGAGTCGAAGAAATCGACGAAGATGAGCTGATGAAGACCATCCTTAGGGATAACGAGCCCGAGGATCTGGCAGAAGGTCGTCGTCTGATTCAAGGGGAAATAGAAAAGGAGAGGGCCCTGGCTAAGGGTAAAAGCAAAGCTGACGATGGTTCGAGTTCAGCCGTGGAGCCCAAGACCTCCGGAGTCGAGGAATACCATCCTGATGATCCGTTAATCCCTTTGGGTCTAACTCCTGTGGTTGTTGGAGCCCCTGCAGCTACCCTAGACGGAGGATCTGCGGAAGGTATCTCCCTCTTTTCCCCACAATTTATCAAAGCAATTGTGAATTGTCGTCATCTGGTAGAACAACCAATTGAATTAGTAACATGTGTTCCTCATAATACAGGTGGCGAGCTCGTCGACAAGGAGGTTGAGCAAAGGAAAGAAGCGGAGAAGGTTGTCATCTCACCAGGTGCCAGTGTTAATATATCGAAGCAGACTGAGGGTACAACAGCAGAGAAAAGCATCCTGGCACCCAGTGCTGATGTTCCCAAGGATGCTGAAACCATCGAGGCCTTGAAAGACATGGATGGGCGCCATGTAGAGGATGAGGAGGATATCATTGGCGCCAAAGAGGCCGAAGATGATGACGACGAAACTCTGGCCAACAGAAAAGCCAGGCAGGAGAAGGAGATGGCTTTGAAGAAGGTGGGACAGGAGCCTCTGAACATAGTCCCTATCGCGGAACTTGATCCCAAAACTGGGATGATTTTGAAAATCCAACCCAAATCCATCAGCAGACAACTTCATTTCGCGAATCCTGATGATTTCCCAGCTTCCCTTACTGATAAAAGGAAGAGAAAGGAGGCGGAAGAGGAATCTTCTGAAGAGTCAGATGTTCCTCTCATAGACAAAAGGAAGAGAAAGAAAGGGGATCAATCCGACGCTGACAAGGCGAAGCTAGAGAAACAGAAGCAGGAGAAGAGGTCAAAGCGTAAATAGGATATTGTCGCTTGTTTATATTTTGTCTTTAGGTTTCCCACTGGCCAGGAAATGTAATTATGAGACTAGCCCTCACTTTTGTTTTCTAGGTCATTTTTCACTTTGTAGGCTTGCAGTATATAAATGAAAGTTTATCTCTTTTTGCATCATTGTGCACCTGTATTCAAATAAACTTTTCATGTTTAGTCATAGACCATCTAATTATAACCACAAATCAGTCAAACAACAGAAAGAAAAATTAAAAAATTTCGTGCTGCATTGCTGCATTAAAGTCCATGTGCATATGCATATGGCCCCCAATCAATCGTTATTGTAGCGCTTAACTAGGGCTTATTAACGATTGATTAGCATTATTCGCATGTTGCCCCCTATTTCTGAATATGGGGGACTTAGAAAATTTCATAAGATAACTGTTCTTGTGGTACTGAATTTTTTCTTTATACTCTCCTGGCGGTCGCCGAGGTTAGAGTTCAAATTCAATAGTTCAGTCGGTCCCCGTTCCTTCAGCGGGGAAGAAGTTCTTTCTCTGCGCTCAATCGGAGACGCTTTTATACTCTCTCTCTCTGGAGAGTTAGAGTTCGAACTCAGTAATTCAATCGCTCCCCGATCCTTCAGCGGGGAAGGAGTTCTTTCTCAGCGCTCAATCGGAGACGCTTTTATACTCTCTCTCTCTGGAGAGTTAGAGTTCGAGCTCGTCGATTCATTCGCTCCCCGATCCTTCAGCGGGGAAGGAGCTCTTTCTCAGCGCTCAATCGGAGACGCTTTTATACTCTCTCTCTCTCTGGAGAGTTAGAGTTCGAGCTCAACAATTCATTCGCTCCCCGATCCTTCAGCGGGGAAGGAGCTCTTTCTCAGCGCTCAATCGAAGACGCTTTTATACTCTCTCTCTCTCTCTGGAGAGTTAGAGTTCGAACTCAGTAATTCAATCGCTCCCCGATCCTTCAGCGGGGAAGGAGTTCTTTCTCAGCGCTCAATCAGAGACGCTTTTATACTCTCCTGGCGGTCACCGAGGTTAGAGTTCCGTCAAGGCGGTTCCGATCATGGTACACCGCCATGACTTACGGACATCGGCTTTATGTACGTTATGCTCTCTCTCGGCTCTGGAGAGTTAGAGCGCTATCAACGATATAATTTACTTTATTTCATCCTCAGAATTTTGACTAGTGATTGCTTTCCATTCTGATGGAAGGCATCTATAATTATATGCTTCTGTGATCGTTGCATGATTCACAGTAATTTTCATAAAAATAGAAAGACAGATAAATAATGCAATAAAGGTAAACGACACACAATATTTTTATAGTGGTTCAGTCGAATCATGACCTACGTCCACTTTATAATTTTTTGCTTTAAGGAATCAGACTATTCTAGGCAAGTCGTGCCTTGTACATGGTTCTCAACAAAGCAAAAGAACAGATTTGAAATTTTTATGTTAAGTATGGCCGTAAATGTTGGGCATTCCACACTCTAGGGATTTCCTTTCCATCTACGGTTGCCAGCTTGAAGGTTCCATTATCAAGCTTGCTCAGAATGGAGTACGGTCCTTCCCACTTCGCACCCATATGAGTTGGGGGTGGAAAGACACGCTTCAGAACCAAGTCTCCTGGTTCCATGGTTCGGGATCGAACCTTTTTGTTGTAGTATCGAGCGACCTGTTGTTTGCATCTCAAGGCACGCAGGTCTGCTTCATCCCTCTTTTCTTCGATCATATCCAGGGATTCAAGGAGCAATTCGTTATTAGTCATCGGATCGTAATAAGTCACTCGGTGAGAAGGTACTTTTATCTCAACCGGGATGACTGCTTCTGCTCCAAAAGCAAGGGAGAAGGGGTATGCCCTGTTGTCGATTTATACGTTGTCCTGTAGGCCCATAGTGCCAAGGGTAATTCGTCAGCCCACATGGCTCTGGCCCGCTTCAGTCTTCTTTTCAGAATGGATTTAATCACTTTATTCGCCGCTTCGACTTGTCCGTTCGATTGCGGGTGCGCCACAGAGGTGTATCGTTTCTCAATGTGGTATTTCTGGTAGAAGTTTCTGAATTCTGTGCTATCGAACTGAGTTCCGTTATCAGTTATAACAATCTTTGGAATCCCAAACCGACAGATGATGTTTCTAACGATAAAATTGATCACTCGTTTGGTTGTGATTGTAGCCAGTGGTTCAGCCTCGACCCACTTAGTGAAACAATCTACGGCTACAATAGCGAACTTTGCTCCGCCCCTAGCTATGGGGAGACTTCCGATAATATCAATTCCCCACATAGCGAAAGGTCATGGGCTCGTCATTGTTTTCAACTGATTAGGAGGTGCTCTAGGTATCTTTGAAAATCTCTGGCACACATCACACCGTCGTGCGTATTTCGCCGCATCCTTGTTTATGGTAGGCCATAAATAACCATGCCGCAACACCTTGTTCTCCAATGTTTGCCCTCCAGTGTGATCGCCGCATTCACCTTCGTGTACCTCCTGCAGCACACGCTTGATGTCATCATGAGCTATACACCGAAGAAGGGGCATCGAAAATCCTTGTTTGTAAAGAACTCCGCCTTGCAGAACGTATCGGGCAGCTTTACGAATTACTTTACGCCTCTCGCTTTTCTTGGTTGGAAGCGCTCCATTTATCAAGAAATTCTTTAGAGGGGTCATCCACGACTCTCTTTCCGGATCCGTCTCTAGTACCGGATCGATTTCCATTTGATCTATACTAGGGGACCGGAGTATTCAACGGGGGCTAGCCCGGTCTCTTCAGGATCGTCGGAACTAGCCATCTTTGCCAACTTATCCGCCTGCTGATTCTCTGACCGCGGAATGTGAGATATGCTGTAGTGATCAAAGTCGTTCAGCAACTCCTTCACTTTCTTCAAATATAAAATCAATCTTGCACTTTTGGCTTGGAATTTTCCAGTAACCTGGTTCACAACTAACTTGGAGTCGCAAAAGATGTCCAGCTTTGTGACTTCTAACTCCTTTGCGATCCTTAGTCCGGCTATCAGGGCTTCGTATTCGGAGTCGTTGTTAGTGGCGTGAAACTCCATCCGGATAGCATAGGATATCAATCGTTTCTCGGGAGTTTCAAGTACTATTCCAGCGCCGGATCTCTTGTCATTCCTAGCGCCATCAGTATACAATCTCCAGGCACTGGGATCGAGAAGTAATTTTGAGGGGTCAACTTCTTCGTTCGCTATATCCTCCTCCGGGACGGTAAACTCTGCTATGAAGTCGGCTATCACTTGCCCCCGAATTGACCGTCGGGGCTGAAAGTTCAGATCAAATTGACTTAACTCAATATTCCATTTGAGTAATCTTCCAGACGCCTCTGGTCTCTGTAAAACTTGCTTGAGTGGATGATCAGTGTATATGGTAATGGGATGCGCCTGAAAATAATGTCGAAGCTTTCTAGAGGCGATCAGTAAACTATACGCCAACTTTTCTATCCTTGGATAATTACGCTCTGCTGCCGTCAATTTTTTGCTCACGTAATACACAGGTCTTTGGACCTTATCTTCTTCTCTTACCAACGCTGAGCTGATCGCGTGGGATGACACTGCCAAGTACACGAATAAGTCCTCGTGATCCATCGGCTTAGATAATATCGGAGGTTTCTCCAGGTGCCTCAGTAAGTTCTGAAATGCTTCTACGCAGTCAGGCGTCCATTTGAAGTGGCGTTTTCCTCACTTTATTAATTCGAAGAATGGGATGCATTTGTCCGTAGCCTTGGAGATAAATCTGCTTAGTGCGGCTACTTTTCCTGCAAGGCTTTGCACATCCTTAATTTGCCTAGGTTCCTGAATGTCTCTGATTGCCGCGATCTGGTCTGGATTAATCTCAATCCCACGAGAACTGACGATGAACCCCAAGAATTTTCCGGAGGCGACACCGAATGAACATTTTGTTGGGTTGAGTTTCATCCCGTACTTTCGAAGAATGCCGAACATTTCTGCCAAGTCCGTAGTGTGATTGGAGGATTGTTTGGACTTAACCAACATGTCGTCAACGTACACCTCCATTGTTTTCCCAATTTGGTTATAGAACATTCTGTTCACTAACCGTTGATAGGTAGCTCCTGCGTTCTTCAAGCCAAAGGGCATTACCACATAGCAATATAATCCCAGATCCGTAATAAAACTAGTGTGTTCTTGATCTAGAACGTGCATTGGAATCTGGTTATATCCTAAATAAGCATCCATAAATGAGAGAAGTTCATGGCCTGCCGTCGAGTCCACCAACTAGTCGATCCGGGGTAACGGAAAACTATCTTTTGGACAGGCTTTGTTCAAATCCGAGAAATCGATACACGTTTGCCACTTCCCGTTGGCCTTCTTTACCAGGACTGGATTTGAAATCCAGTCTGGGTAGATTGAGTCTCTGATAAATCCATTACTTTTTAGCTTTCCAACTTCTTCTTTCAAGGCAGCGGACCTCTCTGGGCCCAGCATTCGCCTTTTTTGTTTTACCGGAGGATGTTTTGGGTTAATGCTTAATGAATGGCTCATGATTGATGGAGATATCCCACACATGTCTGCGTGGGTCCAAGCAAATACATCCAAGTTATTTTTTAAGAAATTCGTCAGTTCTTTAGCGAGATTCGGATTTAACTGGGATCCGATCTTAAGGACCTTCTCTGGGTCACTATCATCGATCGGTACATCCACAGTTGTCTCGTTGGGAGTCGCCATTCTGCCCCCAGGTTCTTGGTCCTCTCTGGGATCTATATCCTCGGGCGACTCTCTGGGCGACTCTCCTACGGTTATCCTCTTTAGTTGCTATAAGGTCTCCGCCCTCGTAGGGGGAGAAGCGCCCTTGGTTTCTATGTCCCCTCCATTGCGGAGTAGCTTTAGCTCTGCAACATAACACACTCGTGCGACAACCTGATCTCCTCTGACAATACCAACGCCAGCTTCCATAGGAAACTTCAATAATAAGCACCAGGGGGCTATACAGGCTCTAAACTTTGCAAGGGCCGGTCGGCCTAGGAAGGCATTGTAAGGCGATTCAACATCCAAAACCACGAAGGGAAGGATTCTCACTCTCTGGCGTTCTCCTTCCCCAAGCGTAACTGGTAACTCTACATAACCCATTGGAGCGGTGGACGCTCTGTTAAATCCACGGATCCATCCCTGATAGGGCTTCAAGTCTTTTATCTCGAGGTTCATCTGATCGAATGTCCTTTTGAAAAGAATATTGACAGAACTCCCGTTGTCCACCAAAACCTTATGAACGGTGGCCGGGCCAATAGGTACTGTGATTACAAATGGATCTTCAGTCGGAGCATGGACTCCAATGCTTTCTCGTTCGCGGAAAACGACATCGTCGGACATCATCTTTTGTTGTTTTATCGGGACGTTGACCTCGGGGTTGCTACACTCCCCTACCTCGAGGTGCTGCTTGGCTGCATTGACATACTGATCCAACGCCTTGGAACTGTGTCCGGCGAGACAAAGCCCTCCGATTACGGTATTGATAACGAGGTCTTTTCCCTTTTGCTGGGCAGTTGGCCTGACGGCAGGTTGATTCTGGTTCTGATTTGGGGCCTGTACAGCTTGCCCCCTATCTCTGGGCGTTACTCTGTATTCATCTAATTTTCCTTCTCGAAGAAGCCTCTCGACTACATCTCTTAGGTGGCGGCATTCATTTGTCGAATGGCCATGAATCTGATGAAAGAGACAAAACTTCCCCGTTTCGCGTTCTTTCTCCGTCGACTCTCTGGGAGGTGGCCTCTTATTCTGAAGGACATTGTACGAGTCCATGAAGATATTTTCCAAAGTATCATTTATTGGCGTATAACTCTCAAAAGCCCTGGGACGAGTCCTTCTCTGGGAGTCGTTCCCTCGGTTCCTCTTCCGGTTGTTGCCATTACTGTTATTATCATTGTTCCCTGACTGACGACCACCCTGATTCCGATTTCCGACATTAACTTCGACCTTCCCCGAGCTGTCTCCTGTCTGCTTAATGGCGACATTGCTCTGGATTTCCTCCTTATCGGCCGTTTTTGCCTTTCGGATAGCGTATACTTCTTCCCGGCGTAAATGTACGTTAGCTTTTTCGTAGAATAACTCTCTAGTATGGGGTGGCTTGCCTGCCAGGTATCTCCCAAATTCAGTGTCCTTATCTACTCCATCAATCAGAGCTGCGACAACGGTTGGCTCATGAGGATCTTTAACTTCAGTAGCGGCCAGGTTGAAACGGTCTAAGTACACCCTCAAACTCTCGCCTGGTCGCTGCTTGACAAGGAACAAGTCAATCACACTCTTTGTCTTTTGTGCATAGATGCGGAACTGTTCCACAAACTTTTCACTCAACTCCCTGAAGCTGGAAATTGATCTTGCTGGTAAGCGAGTAAACCATAACAATGCTACATCCTCTAAGAATATGGGAAATGCTTTGCACTTGACAGCGTCAGAAGCTGCGGAAGCGGGCATTGACCAAGAATATCTCATCAGATGCTGGACGGGATCAGATCTACCCGCGTAACGGTTCATCTGTGGCATGTTGAAACGCCTCGGGAAAGTCGCATCCAAAATATCATCAGTGAAAGGGGTATGACTGCGGTCAATTCCCCAATCTTCATTTTTTTGCCCACGGCTATCTGCCAGAATTTGATGAATCATAGCTGCAACGTTTGCACTGGTCAGTGGAGGTTCGGGGTCAGTGCCTCTTGCTCGGTGGGGTTCTCTAATCTCTCTTCCGGGAGCAGTCACAAAATCCGGGGCTCGAATTGGGCTTTGTTGCCCCCTGTTACCATGAGCATTTGCACAACGACGGGGCTGAGGTCGTCTGTCCTGTACAGGGCTGTCCACACTCCGAGCTCTGGGAGTCGCGGCGTGATCATTCACATTACGGTTTGAGGGCCCTGCACCCAGCGCCTCTTCTTCCCGTGACGGCAGGGTTCCAAATCGAAGCCGCTCTATGTTTTCGGGTCTCTTATATGGTCGCCGCGGAGGTCTCGGCGATTCCTCTGACGAAGAAGAATATTCTGGGGTGAGCGGATGAACTGGTGGCGTCCTTTGCCTTGCGAGATCATCAAGCCTTCTATCTATAGCGGTCAAATTCTGTCGTAGAACGGAGCTTTCCTGCCTCTGAGCAGCCAGCTCATCAAACAGCCTTTCCCACATTTCAGAAAAGCGAGAGAGGTCCCCCTCAGTAACGGGCGCATAAGGGTCATATTGATCATCATCAATTTCTCTTATACGCAAAGAGCTTGAGCCAGGTCGAGCGGAGGAGCCAGGACGATTGGAGCGAGCCATAGGCTCCTTTCTAGGTCTAGTTGTAGTCTGATCATCAATTCGGATTGCTGTGGATCGAGGATGGTGGCTCGCAGCGCCCCCTGGGATCAGTTCGTGGTCACGGTACGCGGAGGGTTCGAGGCGTTATCACGGGATTGAGTAACAATCCCTTCAGCAGTTCGGTTCGTCTCGTCCTCGTCGACTCGGAACGTGGTACCTTCATCGGATCGGTTCGCCCCTGGCGCTCCGTGATCCAAAGTTCCCTCATTGCCTAGCTCGTGCACACTTTCTTCAACTGCTTCAATAGCGGTTTCATTGGTTCGTGAAGCGCGTACTTCCTTAGATCTCTTTCCAGCCATGATATCAGGTGTCGCTGGAATTTTCAAAGAACTGAATAGTGAATCTTTAGGACTTTTTTCTCAGTGAAAGCACCAAAATGTTAGATCAAAATTTGGACCTAACACCCAAATTGTTCTGATTCTTATAGAGTTTTAACTGGAGAATGAAGAAAAAGCAGAAAACGCACAGAATTTATAGTGGTTCGGCGTTAACAAGCCTACGTCCACTTTATATGTTATCGATTATACTTTGAATGCTAATACAATCAATGATTTCTCTCTTGCTCACTTTTACAATTGTGATTTCTCTCAGTAATCTAGTAATAAAACTGATAAGAAATGGTAGTATGACAATAATAGCGGAATCAGTATTCAATATTGCCAAAAGATCCCAAAAAATGCCAAGCTCCGGGATATTTATAGCTGATTTTGTCAGGCGGATCGTGGTCACACGTGGCATGAATCCCGAGAACATCGGATCGTATCGCAGCCGATGAAGAAATAGTCAAATTAGCCGTTGTGGACAGGTGTCGCGATCCCCTTGAAAATCGGATCGAGCAAATGGGGAGAATCAGTCAAAATGACGGTTGGGGACACGTGTCGCTGGATCCGTGCATCTCGGATCGCCGAAGACTAGCTCGTGCTTGAACGGGTCAGAGGCTTCGCCGTGCATCAGGGGATCAGATCGGTCTATACTGGGCAGCAATGTATGTACGGATCGGGTCGCATAGAGGTGGTCGTTTCGCTGATGCAATGGGGGCGATCCGATGAGGTGCGATCCAATGAGGTGCGATCCGATGAGGTGCGATCCGATGAGGGGCGATCGGATGGTGCGATCCGTTCCTTCATGTACTTAGGGAACGTATTTTCATACTTACTTCTTGTGAGTGAACCTGGGTGGCTTGGTCAAAAAGCTAGCCAACAGTGGTCATAGCAATAATTGTGCGGAGTGCGACTCCACCATGGCCCCATTAGACTTGGTGATTAAAGAGGTGGGTATCGTATGCTTTATGCATTGAGTGAGAGATGTGAGGATGATTATTATGTTTGATGTTTGCTATCACCATTACACGCACACTTCCATTTTACACTTTATGCTAGTGTTACCTTAGAGTATTGTACATCTTGTTGTGCTAACTCTTTGGTTGCAGGTCCAACTCAGGTATGATTATTTATGCCTGTTATTGCTTTATCCAGTTATATATTTGCTATCGCTTACACTAGACCTTCGTCTGACCTAGAGTTTTATGTCTCTTTTTATTACTCTGGGTGCTCCTAAACGAGCAAACTAGAGACAAGTTAGGTGGTTATACACGAGTAGCTGTCCGGAGACGAGCAGAAGGCTTCCACATACTTTATACATATTCTCCCTGTGTTGTTGTTGGTCACTTCTTTGGGCGTTAGTAGTGTACCTCTTTTATTTCCTTTAGAGACAGTATTTTAAAGTTCTAATAATTGGATGAGGTAGTGTTTTGAATTCTGCTACTCTGATGGATATGTTTTACTTTCATCTTATGTACTGTCCCGCATGTCTTATATCAAGTTATGTTATTATTATATTTTATTCCATGTGCTGTGAGATATACTACAGGTTCTTTAGCTTCATCATTTCAACCCTTTTGACGATCGTACACATTTCGAGGAAATGTCTGAATGGTACGGGGTGGCCGTCACACAACTAGAGGTTAGTCGATAATCACGCGCCCGAGAAGATTGTTGGTCCTGGGCATAACCTGTCTCTTTTGAGGGGGTAGTGCATGTCCTGGCATCTCAACCCTAGTCCGAACAAACTGTGTCAAAAGTCTGTGAATGATACGCTTTTCCATCATGTCCCTAAGATGCCGACAATCATTCGTATGATGGCCAGGGAAGCCATGGAACTCAGACATCTGATCAAAATCCCTTTCTTTTGGAGTTAGGTCCCTAAAGGGAGGCTGTTTGAAAGGGTAATGGGGATGAACCTCTCGAAATATCTCCTCAAGGGTATAAGTAAGCTCTGAGTAAGATGGGAACTTGGGTTGCCCCCGATTTCTATTGGGATTACACCCCCGTGGGAGGTTCCTTGGTAGTAGGAGGAGCTTTACCCTTCTCGTAGTCGGATGGTTTCCCGTTCGTAGCAACATTAACCTCGAGGACATTTTTGTTGTTAGCCTTTGCATCAACTTCCCAAAGGAATCTTTCAGCCACGAAATAGAATTCGCCAAGGTCCCTTGGCGGGTCCTGATGTAATGAAGTCCTGAATTTAGACTTATTTACAACACCAGATACTGGGACCATTAAAACCATGGAAGGGTTAGGTCTGTTGACTAAAGCGACCGCAACATTGAATCATTTCAAGAATTTACGCAGAGTCTCGCCGGACTTCTTCTTAATGTCGTTGAGAGTCATGACGCTTTTCAGGCGAGCTATGTTGACTCTAAACTGTTCCACAAATTGGGTAATCAAAGCATTCCAAGAAGAAATGGAGTCTGGCTCCAGCTGTCTGTACCTCCTTACAGCAATGTCCGTTAAGAAGAGTGAGAAGCACTTGGTCATGACATTTTCCGAAGCTGAGAGAACTTCCATATGTCGAATGTATCTCATGAGGTAAGCGGTCGGGTCCTTGCGACCATCGTAGGGATCCAAGACTGGTAGCTTGAAACTAGGTGGGTTTCGAGAGCTCCTGATATCCAAAGAAAGCGGACTGCGAGTCACACAATCCATGTCTGTAGATGAAGCACCTCCTCGGGTGTACTGACGGATGACATCTGTGACCTCTGACCCATTTCAGAAAGCAAGCAGTTGGTTTAAACTGTCCAAAGCGGCACTGGTTCCCCCAGTGTTCACGTCCTAGTTGGGAATTGGTTGATTGCGAAGAAAGTGTGGTTGGATTCCAACTTGAGGGGCTGCACTGGGCGCAATCCTGACCGGGAACCGTGGGAGTACTATCATCCAAAGCTGTGTGCACGGGCGCTTGAGCAACGTTACTAATAGAAGAACCCGCGGCTTGTCCAACCACAGCGTCACGGGATGGAGCGGCGTCGGGATTTGGGGTTCCCCCAAGTGTCTCTCTCCAAAAAAATATGTCTTTTTTTACCGATGCACAAAGAAAATATTTTTTTGCGAATGAAAAAGATATTGAGGAATTGTCCATATGTAAGATCATCATTATGGATACGGGTCTTTTCCACAGAAAAAGGGAATCTTTTGTTACAAACCGACACTGTTTTGAGGAGCGGCGTTGGCCTGCTGATTAGTTTGTGGGGTTGCCCCAAGTCCTGAGTCGCAGGTAGAGGAACATTGGTACTAGCTCCAATAATATCTGCCTGGCCGGTCGGCCTTGAAGTGTTCCTTATCCTGTCTTTATTACGAGCGAGGAAGGTATTGAATGCATCTTTCTGTCGCTCGAGTCGAGCGTTCAAATCCGTACCAAGGTTCTTAATCATCTCATCGACGACTTCCCGAGTGATGTAGTTCAATGGGACTCCGGTCGAAGAAAGTTCTTGACTTTCTTCATCTCCTGCCACATCGTGAGTTTCAGTGATAGCTAGGAGCTTCTTGCGCTTAGTCATGGTGAAAAGCGAGTAAAGATAAGGTCAAAGCTGAAATTTATGAAGAAATCCAAAGACAGATCCGAGTAATTAATCCGAAGTAGAGGTCAAAGTTGTGCGTTCCCTTCTTGGCACGCCAAAATGTTGATGGGAAAAATTATCGCATGCCAACACCCAATGTGTATGTGTGGTGTGAACACAACAAATCCAAAATAAATGAAGTAAAGGCGGGAGACACAGCTTTTATAGTAGTTCAGCACCAATGCCTACGTCCACTTTATAATGATCATTCATCATATGATATCCGATTACAATGCTTTACAAGTTTAGACGATATTTGAGTACGAAGTGTTACAATAGAATAACAGTGTCCTTGTTAATTCTATACTTCGACTAAAATTCCCTTCTTCTTCTTTCTTTAGATGAGTCGACTTGGTCAACTATATCCCAAAATTATCCTTAATATCCAAGAAGTCCAAAAGAGCCCAAGTGTAGCATAATTACCCTTGCTAATCCCTAAGTGTATATGGAAAACGTGTAGGCTATGTTTTAATTATTTTTGCCATCTCCAATGGCCAAGATGAAGAAGATGGCTGCGATTAATGAGTGTTTGGAGCTCAAAAATCCAAGAATTCGAAGGAAGAAGGATCCAAATAAAGGTCAATGCTTAAGGTATTTATAACTGGGAGCTTAGGTGGGAGTAGGTGAGCAATGGGCCCACCAACCGATTTTCGTATCCCCAAAGGAGTAAACGAGGGAGTTGAAATTCCCTGAAACAGGGGATTCAAAATTCCCTGAAATAGGCATTCAAATTTCCTTGAATCAGGGGATTTGAATTTCCCCGAATCAGGGATTCGAAATTCCTTGAATCATAGATTCGAATTTCCTAGAATTAGGGATTCGAATTTCCTTGAATAAGGTGATTCGAATTTCCCTAAATCAGGGGATTCGAGTTTCCTGAGGAATCCCCGAAATCGGGGATTTGAAATGTAAAAATTGATTGTTTTGAGGATGAAGTGTGTATGGAGATGTCTTCAACCGAACCACTTTGTGTTTTCTAACGCTTGAGCGCGTCGCTCACCAAATACTTGATGTGTGGCAGCTTTGACTAAAAAGTGTATCAACACTACGTTTTGGGGTTGTTGCAGACCTTTTATTTGAGAAAGCAATACAAAAGTGATTACTAAACATTTTTGACTCGATATTCATTCTTACTCTTTGAAACCTTTTCTATCTAAGCTTATTTCTTATTTCTTTCAATTGGATAGAAGATGAGATATATCTTATGAAGAAGAAGAAGTATTTATAAGGTGAGAAGATAGTTGGTGGAAACTGATGGCAGGGTTGATGACAGCTTCACTGATGGTTGGTGGTAGCCTTATATTGTTCTTATGGCTACTACTGGCTGGCTTCCCACTAACTGTTAGATAAGTGGAATGAATATAACTGCTAGTATAAAAACTACAATATAGTAGCGAACAAATTGCAGTGATTTGTCGAAGCAACTTTAAGAAATTGGATACTGAGACTTGCCTTAGCAATTTTCTTAAAACTTTTTATTTGTAAAGTTTCCCATGGTAAAACAAAATATTTTTGCATGAGATTGTAATGCGTACGTCGATTCTGTAATTTATATTAGAGTAGGAAAGAAGAGAGAAGGAAGAAAGCAGAAAAAATCGGTTAGAGAATGTGATCAGTATTATCCTCTATTTATATTTTCTTCTGTTACCCTTCGAACAACCGCCTCTATACCTCTTCGTCTAGTTGCATCTGCTGTTCATACGGTCGCACTCATACATCTTTAGAAAACAACATCCGCTTCAGATTAGTTGCTACACTCACTCGCCAAAAATAAGGTCTCAAGGTGCCTATCCGGTCACACTTGTTCGTCGTGCTCCTGTATACGTAGGTCACACCTCTTCAAAAAAAAAACGACTTCCATTTCTACCCGAATCCAAATACGGCCCAATTTCATCCTTAAAGCCTATAACTGTTAAAAATTGGCCCAGTAAAAATAAGGTCATTCCGACTCGAACCCAAACCTGACCTGTTTCGGTCGGACGGCGGCGGTGCACGTGCATGTGGTGGGGAAGCATGACTTCCTTCCTCACAACAAAGCACACATTTGGATGCCCTAAGTCCCCAACCTTCTTACGAGGAAGCTATTTATATGCTTGAATACTTTTTTCAAGTTTGGCGATGTAGGACAATGAATATTTCATTCAAAACTTCAACAATCTCCCACTAGAAGATGATTTCAATCTGTCTTCATAACTTAATTAATGCAATGTCATTCCAATAATTTTACATTGTGAACTAACTAAAGTTGAATGCAACTTCATTTTGTCTATTGTTTTTGTCTTTTTCAACACATCCTCATGATTCTTGGTTCTACGATCATCTCTATTATTAACACATCATTTTTTTTATAGATATTAGGCGAAATGACAATGAAGCCCAACATGCTTGATTCTTAAATGAAATGTTGAATTCTTTATTATGTGTATTGCATTCAGAATATCACTTTAAAAAACATTCTTTTATTGTTCTTCTATTTGTTTATTGCTGCACATTTCAATTCTTTGTAACTTATTATTTGTAATAAAGTACCATTTTTGTTTAAAAAATATTCTCTATTCTTTTAATTATGACGTTTCTTAAAGTGAATGTTAGGCTCGGATCCTTAAAATCAAACTTCAAAAGCTCTTTCTTAAAAAAGATTGTAAATTAGGTCCTTAGAATTTAATTATTGAATAGTGCGTAAGATTATACAATTATTCAGTGAATAATTATGTACATTTATGCAATTATGTCAAAAAAAAATGTCTACAATTTTTCTGTGAAAAATTACGGAAATTTTTGCAATTTTTCGATATGATTGCATAGATGTCTGCAACTACTCACTGAAACATAAATTTATACAATTATTAGTTAACTTAATTCTAAGGACCTAATTTACAAAAAAAAATTAGGATTTTACTATGAAGAACAAACTTCATAACTTTTTCAAGGCCAAGGACAACCCATCAAAAATTTACTCCTAAGAACAATACACATTGTAAAATCGATACCATACACACCGTAAAATTGATACTTAAAAAACGATCGTTAAATTTTAATATCATGCACATTGTAAAACTTATACATAAAATCTGATGACTTATCATTTAGAATAAAAATTTAAAAGACCGTCCTTACGGCTGAAAAAACTCGTAACTTGGTCCTTTACATCATTTTCCTCATTTTTTTTTGATAAAGATGTTTTGACTATTTTAAATCTTAATAAGTATTTTATTAAAAAGGTCTCTCTTTTGATTGCCCTGGCTACAATGATTGGGATGAAGAAAAACCAATACACAATTACAAAACCTACCGAAATAGGCCCTATGCGCCTAAAGCCTACAAAAATTATGGTCGGAAATCAAAGTATGTACAAAGGTTAGTTTTGGCATAGAACATCGAACTCTCTGCATGCACTAATTGCAGATGCAATTTCTTATTGCTATTATTCACGTCACTTGTATCTAAACAAATGTTAATAATATATTCGAGTATCTTAGTAATATGTAGGTCCTATTGAATCTAATCCGACGATTATAATTAGAAATCAATTTTTGTTAGTAAATGGGCTAACATGAAGATGTCAGATTTGAGGACCAAGGATTTTCACCCTATTACTGATTAGGCTAAGGTTCTTGCTTATATGGTCGTCCGACCTTCCGAGCATTAAACTTTCCATACATTGCAAGCCTGATAAGTACATTAATGATTATGCAACTTTTAACTCTAACAACAATTGATTTAATGTAAAGACTAATACCCTGTTTATTTCTAGATGAACTTGGAATTGAATGAAAGTCCGAGATATAAAAATACGTTTTTTCTTCATTTTGGCCCTATTTCGAAAACTTATCACGAAAATAACACAATTTGAAAACTAATTGCATTCGTAGTATTATTTTGATCTACTAAACAGTGAACTAATCAGAACACACTAGCGCAATTTTGAATGGCGCCAATGTTAATTTTTTTCTTTTTTTTTTTACTTTCCACTTCCACACTGACATTAGTGTTGAAGCTCCTTTTTTTTAAACCTAAAACCTTTAGATGACATTTGAAATGCTACCCCACCGGCAACATTTGATATGTCTCTCCTTTGACAAGCTTTTAACAAAGCCACCTCTCCTCGCCCTTTTATTTTTCACTCTTTCAACTAAAAAAACAAAGTATTTACCTTTTTGTTTTTTGAATTTTGAATTTTGTTTCTAAATAGCTTTGAATTCAGTCTGAATTTATGCTGCAGTAAATCTACTTTAAGAAGAACAATGTCTTCTTGCTTCAGATCAATCAAAGTAATAAATTTGTATCCTTAGATCTTGTTAAATTTTGCAAATTAATACAAGTTAATGTTGAATTTATTAATTTTGTAGAATGGCTCCAAACTTTGTTCAAATTATACGTTATTATAATGGTGAACTGGTTAGTGACAAAAACATTTATGGAAAATATATTATTGGTTTGTATAACAGGAAAATAATCACAAGGACAAAATTAAGGGCTTTTTTATTCATAAGGACAGCCCACTAAAATTTTACTCAGAAGGACAATACACTAATACATTTTAATTTCCTAAATCACGTGCTTCGTTTCTTCCCCGTCGCTTCTATCTCGCGTGCTTTTTTTCCTCGTTCAATTTTTCTCCAGCGCGAATTTAACTCCATGATTTGATTTTCAAACATCTCTCTTGTTCGATCATCTTCAGAATCATTTGAGCTCCTTAATTTATTCGATTTGCCCTAATTTTATCATGTGAAAAGCTTCGTCGATTCGTAAGGACATGTGGATTTTGATTCGATAGGCTGTAAAGATGATCTCGTGATTTTGATTTTGTGAATTCATCGTAGAAAATCGACCGAAAGATAGGAGCGACAGAGATGAACGACGGAAGTTTCTTTTTTGGATGGTGAATTTAGTAGCAGTTCATAGGTATCATTTTTCTATTTTTTAAGGTATCATTTTTCTTGTAATAACAGTGTTATGCTTCTGTTTTAATTTATTTTCTTGATATATTAGTTTTATACTTGTACTGTTGCATTAACTTTGCAACTCAATCGAAATTATGTCATTTTAATCAATCAAAGTGGGATGTAAACATTTTTATTCATTAGTTTTAATTTAAAATATTAAAGCAGTTTTTAGGTATCATTTTTATTTTTTCTAGTTGAATTTACATCGTACCAGTTTTTAGGTATCATTTTTATATTTTTTTTAGGTATCATTTTTATTTTTTTTCTAGTTGAATTTACATCATAGCAGTTTTTAGGTATCATTTTTATATTTTTTTATGTATTAGTTTTTTATTTTCAACATGAATGAACATCATAGCAGTTTTTAGTTATCATTTTTATATTTTTTTACGTATCATTTTTATTTTTTCTAGTTGAATTTACATCATAGCAGTTTTTAGGTATCATTTTTATATTTTTTTAGGTATCATTTTTATTTTTTCTAGTTGAATTTACATCATAGCAGTTTTTAGGTATCATTTTTATATTTTTTTAGGTATCAATTTTATATTTTCAACATGAATGTACATCATAGCAGTTTTTAGGTATCATTTTTATATTTCTTTTAGGTATCAGTTTTATATTTTCTAGCTGAATTTCCAGTATTATGTTGGTATAAGTTTTGATTGTGTATGAAATACTTGCAAATACTGTATGTTGCTAGAGATTACTTGGATTCAAGACTAGATTGTGTACAAGTAAAAGTAAATGCATGAATGCATGCTTGGAATGGGGAGCAGTGTTCTATGTACTTAGATTGTGTAGGAAAAAAATGTATTCCATTAAATCAGTAATGTATCATTGTAGGTATCATATGATACAAGTGGGTATTATTGTGTATTACTGAGAATAATCTCATTTTTGTGACAATTGAATTGAATTGAATTGATTGCTATTATTTTTTTAATTAATAGGTATTATTGTGAATAAATATTATTTTTGTGTGATTTGAATTGAGTAGGTGGGTTTTATTTTTTTATCAGTGGTTATCAGTTAGAATTAATGTTGTGTATCGAAAAAAAGTCAATTACCAAAGAAAACAACACAAATCTACCTAAAAGCTGCTATGATGTATATTTAACTAGAAAATATAAAACTGATAACTAAAAAAATATAAAAATGATACTTAAAAACTGCTACAATGTAAATTCAACTAGAAAAATATAAAACTGATACCTTAAAAAATATAAAAATGATAACTAAAAACTGCTTTAATCTTTTAATGACAAAAGTAATAGAATCACAATTTGGTAGTTTAAAATGAAATAAATTCGTTTGAGTAGCAAAACTGATCCAGCAGTACAAGAACAAAATTAATACAACAACAAGAAGTAACTACAAAAAAACATAGCACAGTGAATACAATAAAAATGATACCCAAAAAAATATAAAAATGATACGTAGAAACTGATGTATTGTTTTAAAAAAAAAAAGTAAAACAAAAATAACTTGCATCACAGTTTGGTTGATTATAACAAAATAATTTCGACTGTAATACATAAATAGTGCAACAATACAACTACAAAATAAATACAACATTAAAAACATAACAAACTGAATAAAAAACAGTGTTAAATAAACAAAAATGATACCTAAAAAAATATAAAAATGATACCCATGCGTTGAAAAGTTGAACAATAAAATTGTAAAACCAAAAAAATCACGAATCACCTTGCGAAATAACCCTGAAACTAATCGACAGAAATTATCATTAAATTATAACGATTATAGCAACAAATAAAAATCCAATCAAGGTTGATTTTTGAGATCGATTTCGTGCCCTAAATTTTGCTGTTTCGATTGATGATTGAGGTGCGACTGTAAGATATAGGCGGATTTGATTTGATTCGATTTCCGATTGAAATGATTTTGTTAATTTTGATTTGCTGATTTCGTGGAAGAAGAAATCGGAGAAGAGAAAAAGGAGCGGAAGAAGAAATCAGAGAGGAGAGAAAGAGCGACGGAGATTTTTAGGGTTATGTCCTTTTGGATAAATTTTAAACGCATGTCCTTATGGGTAAAATATTAATACCGTTTGTCCTTCTATGTTAATTATCCTTTGTATAAATCAACTAAAATTTGTAAAGGATTGAACTTATAAGAATTAAAATATTTAATTTACAAATCAATCAAGAGAAAACAAGATGAGATCGATATCAATTTATTTTACAATTGGCCAACCAACCCTGAATCAAAAGTATTAAAATTGTCGACAATGATAATGTTGAACTAATGCCTTCTGCAGTCTACAAATCAACAGGGTTGTTTATCAAAGAGAAATAGAAAGTTGGTTATCAGACAAAATGTTACGGCACCAGTGACGATACCTGTAGCAGCAATTATACCTAAGTATATCTCACGAGCATTCTCATCACATCGTTGTAGTAATCCACCTATGAATGTACCCAGCAAGGGCAGCAACAAATGTTCTTTGGTTATCCTCTATGCATGAATCATCAATAAAATGTCTAGATTAGTTATTTATTTCCGACGCAAGATAGTTTAGTATGGATGAGTCAAAGGTAAGACATTTACAGAACTTTGAAATAATTTAGTGTTTACTATGGTTGATATAGTATCATGTACTTGTCATGTTCAACTATATTTTATGCCAAGAGCTGACGCAGAATAGTGCTGGTCCATCGAACAATTATAGATCTCATCCAATACAATCTACGCCATCTGAATTATGCCACATAAGTCAAAAGTAGGATGAGTTTGGTAATGTTAGTGAATTGATGCTTTAAATTTTTTACTGTATTGAAAATGTTGTATTCATCATTTGAGCATTCTAGCATATGATATCGATACATGGTCCAACATTAAATCTACAAATGAATTTGGTGTTTCGAATGTATGCGAAGAAGATATGGATATAGATGATGATGAAGATGCATAAGTACATGATGTGCTCACTCTTTTTATGCAACTATTGTTACCACAATAGAGAATGATACAACTTGGATCAACAACAATGAAATGTTGAACTATGATTTTGAAGGGGAAGATGGTATTTTCAATGATAATGATGAATCTAAAATGGAGATACCTTTGGATGATAACTTATGTAATGCACGGCCAATGGAAAGATCCTTAATCGTTTATCTTCAATTCAATGATGAAATATTCTCATAGTCTAGTATTGAAACATATTTTCATGTTTGTATGGTATTTGGGGGCAAAGCTAAATTTCTACAATAACTTAGTGAATATTCAAATTTACAAGTCATTTCATTTAAGCCCATTCGATCGACTAAAGCTAATTTCAAAACCATTTGTAATGTGTTGATTCACATTTCCTAAAGAGAATACATTCCTCAGATTCCAAAAAAAATACAAGCTGGAAAGTGGGTTGTAGAAAAATTTCCTAATAGTCATACTTTCGTTAATCCAACAGTCAATCATAGTCATATACAAGAAACTTCTACATTTATGGTTTCAAAGATCATGTCATTCGTGAAAGCTAATTTCAGCATTATTGCAGGAATGATGAAAGTTTTAATAGAAGAGAAATTGTTTATTAGAATTGGTTATATACAAGAGTGTAGAGCTCTGAACAAGTAAGCGAACTAATTTATGGTGGTTGAGCGAAGTCATATTCTGAATTATGATAGTATATTGCTTAAATGAATCCAGTTAGTGTTGATCATGTAGTAACCAACAAGGTTGGAGCTTCTGAACGTGCTTTTAGTGCCTTTAGTCCTTGCATCGAATGATTTGTACATTATCGGCCTTTGCTTCACATAGATGGAATACACAGGTAAGGTAAATTCAAGGGTATTTTACCTGTAGTAATAGCAACGGATTTTAATGGTTAGATATATCTTTGGTTCATGTCGTCATTGAGTCAAAATTTTATGATATATAGTGTTGTTGTTTTTGCTAACGTCTGAGGTTCATAGTGCGAATAAACGTATTATTAATTTCAACTCCAATATAGTGGAAGGAATATCAACAACATTGAATAGGTAATGAGATTCCTTCTTTAGAACAAATATTGCGTTAGACATTTAAACGCAAATTTTCAAGCTATTAAATTTAAGGACAAGCAGTTGACAGGTTGATTTTGTGTAGCAACTTATTCTTTAGGGGCAATGGAGTACCAAAGAATCTGAGAAGAATCAAAAGCCACCAATATGCAAGCTTACAATTGGATAGAACGAAGTCTAACAGGGAAAGAGGAAAATTAGGAGTTGCGCGAGGATGATGAAGGCATATTTTATGTAATGACTATCAGTGCATTGAAATATACTCAAATGTGCACGATCATTTTCAATTAAAATGTTGTCGGGTGTTGCCATATGAATTATGAATTAGAGTGAGGGATCTAGGGTCTTATTTGTTCGCTAAAGCTAATGTGTAAACCGTATAATAACAACCGCATCCTAATATTTTCTTAACATTTATCCTCCACTTGTGTGTCTATGTCTATGTCTATATACACACACACACACACACATATATACATAGATATATATGCTTGAACTTCAATGTATGAGAATCATTTTTACTTATTATAATTTAATTTTAAATTTCAAACTCGATTTATCTCAAATATGAAAACTTTGATTGCCTCTGTTTTTCACCATTCTTTATATGGAAACAAATTCAAATCTTGCAATGAACACAATACTTTCATGGCATAATTCTATAAAAAAAATCATATTTTTACCTATCATTAATATTTAGTATTTATTTTTCCTATGTCTATTTGGGGTAGATATTACACGGTGTTACATTCTCTCTCCCTTAAAAGAAATTTCATCCCAAAATTTTTCAAGGGGCGAACAACACGGCTTGTTTCTAATGAACATGTTATATAATAATGCTATTTTATATATCCATCCATGCAACTAATACTTCAATGTGACTACATGATGCAAACATACTAAGATGAGCTCAGCCCTAGCGTGAAAGGGTAATCTACGATGTTGTAGTATGCAGAACAACCTACTATGCTTGAAATTTTATGTATGCATGTAGTGTGTTTGTGAACCGGTGTGGAAACCAATTCTTATTGTGCAATCTTGCAACCACAATGTATTATCCACAAAAATGGTTAATACCCCAATGAGGTGAATTCCTTGTAGAACTCTTAGTTAAGTCAGGTTTACTTGAATTAGACATTTCGATTTAAGAGAAAGTTATAATATCCATTAAAGCCATATAGTTCTATTTATGTAGTTTAAAATGAATTTATAATATTGAAAATTCTCTTTAAGCCTTTTCATTAGCCTTTGTGCTCCCCAGAAGTTTATTCCTGTTGAAACAAAGATATTAGTTAGATACCTAATGCTTTACCTTGAAATTCCCTCAGTATTGAAGGTCTAGGTATAAGTAATCCGAATTCCTTTTGGTTTAGTTATGAAGATTCTGATAAAAGCAATTGCTTCTAATGCTGCAAAATAGGTTTCTGTGATTAGTTCCATTTATATATAAATTTTGGTTAAAACTTGCGGAACCGGGTCCATATACCATGATCATATCCTTTCGCTAGACCTAAGAATCCCAATCAAATTTTTTAATAAGATGTTATCGATCAAGTAAAGATGTTTTGGACATTTTAAATAACCTTCGATGAGTTCTTTGTTTTAGAGGTCTCAAAACCAGAACCGTTCGAATGGGATCTGGTCATTTTATTCCATTAATTAGGCCTTTTCGTTAGTGTCTATAGTTACTTTACTAGTTCATCCCATTTAGAGCATCTAGAGCTCAACCTGCAAGGTTAAGACATAGTGATATAATAACGATTCAATAATTACACATCTATTACTTTATTGATCTCAACCAAATTTCCTTTTTATTAGTAATAGAAGATGGTACAAAGATCCAAATATATCAAATCCAATAAATCCCAAAATTAATTTAGGAATTATGGTTTATAGTTTAGAATTTTAGATGCAAGTCAGGGAATAAAGAATTCGGTATGGGTTTTGAACCCTTAGGGTCGTACTTATAGATGCAGGTTGATCCCCTCTCAGCCTTAGAGCTTTTTCCTTGATATTATTACGAAAGTGGATCTGAAGCTTAGTATAAGTGTCCTTAATAATCTTCAACTTGTGATTTTGATGCGGCCTGGTGCGGAAGTGAGAATACTTGAGTGGATGTAAGTCCTTGAGTGTTTATTGATAGCGATTCACTATGAAGCCTCCGAGTCCATTGGAGAAGATTCTCAGAATGAAGGACTGGGTACCTATATTAAGAAATGTGCCTTCAAATATCTTCTTCTTTAGGGACTCCGAAGGACCGGTTCTCCTTTTGTGGTAGGAATTTTCTCCAAGATCATCTGGCTGAAACATTCCCTTTGAATTAGTTGAAGGGTGCATTTGGTTCGACTATTACAAAATAGCACTTCTTCGGCTTGTTTGAAGTTTTTTGCATTGGAAGATATGCCTTTCGTCTACATCGAAGTGGATTTCTATTTTTGGATGGAGTCTTTTACTCTTTTAAATTTCTCGCAAGAGTAAGTTGTGATACATTGCTTTCGTTTGGACCAGAAGCTTCTTTCTGTTGACATCCCTTCATCGAAGTTGTGCTCTCAGCACTACTGCTGCCATTTTAGTATTGACATTTGCACCCTCTCGCTATTGAAAGGGTGTTCTTGACTTTTTAATTCAATAGATCCAATAGGAAACTTCTTTGGACGAATATTCAATTTTCTTATCTTTTGGTATTCTGGTCTATCCTATCAGATCTAATCTCATGACCATCCTTATTTTGATTTTTCTCTATAAATATCTTATCCTTTTTTTCTTTCCCATTTACCTACATTTGCAAAGAAACATTCGAGCACAAGAATCAATGTTTATAAAACCTTCGATTGCCCTAATCCTTTCTAATTATAATTGAGGTAAACATGTCTTTTATTTTTGAAACTCAATTTCAAGTTCGTTTTCAAGTTCTTTACTTCTGGGGTTTATAAAATTTACGATTTTCATTTTGAAATCAATTTGATTTTATTGATTTAGAAAATGGTCGTGAACGCTTCTAGTGTTCATGTATCTAATTGAGGTTAAGTTTAGTTTTGAGCATCGATATGGTTTTTCCAAAAAATTTGAAATGAATTTGAGCGGGTTTTGTGATTAAAATCTGATTTGTTCTATCTCAATCAGATGTGACATTCCTAGTTGTTTAGGATAAATATGCTTAAATGAAGATTGTAACACCCCACATTCCTTAATGTCACCCGTATGAGGATTTCATTAAGAAAATATGGAGCGTTGTAGAAAGACATAAAAAATCACAGAGACTAAGATTTCACAAGACATGAAATAGTAAAGTTATAGCGGAAGAAGAAACTTTCGTTTTTAAATACAAAACCATCTTTGTATCAATTAACCAAATAGTTACAAAGTGTCATGTCTCAAAATCTTAGTCAGAAACAATATTAGAGTAAAATAAATATCCCCTAAATAGTCAAAAAAGATACAACCTAACCTTGGAAAGAGAAAAGTAAGTAATCCATCTTTTGCAGAAATCCTTCATGACAAAATCAACAAAGAAATATGAACTATATACTTTCACCTTGTAAGCCTGAGGGAAAGTAAAGAGAAACGAAGAAAGGAAATGGGTCAGACAAAAAGCCTGGTGAGCTGCTATGATTACCAGCTCTACTACTAATTTAAGAAAAATAGATAAATAGTGGTTCTAGTGTCATAAAAGGGTAAGTGCCTATGAATATCTAAAGGTAAACAATAACTTATATGAATTTACATAAAGGATTGACTAATCTTATCCAAGTGATAACGATGATAATAATGATTATATTAAAATAGATTGATTGTTTTGCACTTCTACAAGTTCGCACAGAAACAAGTAATTAGGATGGAATTTCCTAATACTACCCATTGATCGGCTTTCCAGAGATGAATAACTTTTTCCAACTATGGAATTTGGGGTTATCAATCTTGAACCCAACAACAAAAAAGACACAGCATTAATCACAGACGTTACAATGTTTTATCTTCGTTGTTCATAACGATGCACGCTCACTGTTCTGTTGAAACACGCTCATACCCGCCTCGTTTTGAACCACTTACTATCCAGATCAGTAAATCTTGTGGTAGCTTCTACCTAGTGCAAGGCCCTGGATGATAGCAACATGGATACTAATTGATACGGGTTCCACACAAGGAAGCATTTAACACAAGCCAACCCTAGACTTAGTCTCTAAGTTATAACTAGGATTTCTACGAGCCTCTTATATCTCGCTGAAATGGACCCCTTAGCTTATTAATCATACAGGTTTAACTTAGCACGTTTAAGTTCATTAATAAGCCCAACATAACCTCGTGTTATATTCGTAGGTTGTGATTAATACTTCTGATTAAATGAAATCCTTTTATACAACCCTTTCCTAAGCCAAACAAGGCTAATGCATCACCGCTTAGATGTTTTACAGTTATAAGTTACTTAATGTACAATTACGTGTCATTCATTCTAATTAACATATTTTCCAAATACAGGTTACTTAATGTAAAATTAAGTACAATTCATTCCAATTAACATGTTTTGCAAATACAAATTACTTAATGTCAAATTAAGCATAATTTATTCCAATTAACGTGTTTTCCAAATACAGGTTACTTAATGTTAAATTAAGTACAATTCATTCCAATTAACATGTTTTAATGTAAAATTAAGTACAATTCATTCTAAGTAACATGTTTTAATGTCAAATTAAGTACAATTCATTCTAATTAACATGTTTTCTAAATATAAGTTACTTGGTGTCAAATTAAGTACAATTCAATATTTGGATATAGTGTTCCAAAATCCCTTTTTTACTAACCTTCATTATCTTCCAAATATTACAGTTTGTTTGTTGATTACATATTTTTATCAAATTCCAACATGCCTATTTTATATCCATTATTGTATAAAAGTTTACTAAGCTCCGATTAATAATTTTTATGGCCATCATTGTACAAAAGGAAATGGCCTAAGCTCAGATGGACAAAAATAGTTCTGAAATAAAAATAGGGCTAACTATAGAACTGCAATAAATTTCATACGAAGATCAAAGTCGTACATAACTTAAATAAATTACGGTAATGGATTAACTAAAACCGACAAAAAGGGAAGAACATGAATAAAAGTCAAATCTAAAAGAATTATTTACAGAGAAAAGAAATAAGGATAGCAGAATCTGTAAATAAACAACAAATGAACTAGATATGTGTTTAACTACAGAAGATTTTGATCTGAAACACTGTAACAACTATTATATCACATTTAACCTCAACATGGAAGAAATCTTGTAATCACAATAATACTCACATAAAATTTGAGCAAATCCAATAAGCCTTGGTAGATCCTCTCTATCTATGAATATCCCCCGGAAATATGTGTAGAACCAAGCTCCAATACTCCATTTAAATTATATTTGAGAAGAGGGATATTTGAAGAGGTAAAAAAAAGGAAGATTATGTTTGGTTTTGGAGGCCATTTATAATAGAGTTAGGTGTCTAGGTTCACTAGATTTTAGGTTTTTAATCTTAGCCTTAGAAGATACATCAGCAATACATAGTGCCAGGCCGAAAACGTGTATGGCACGACACATATGTGGGTCGACCCACCTCTTATGAAGGTCAAAACATGTGTCGACCCTTGGGTAGACATGGGGGTCGACCCAGACACGGACTAGATCGCCTATCCACCGTTTGTTTAATTATGATTATTTAGAAAATTTTCTAATTTTAATTTCAAATTTTAACTGATCATAACTTCTTTACTTCTCGTTCGATTTACGCAGACTAAAAAGTCTACGTGAATCAGAATTTCGTAACAGATGCAACGGTGAAATTCTTTTTTTTGAATTATCAATATTTTTCTAATTAATATTTTTTCTCATTGTATTCCTTAATTAATTAATTCGTTAATTAATTATTATTTATTAAAAATTCGGGTCGTTACAGGGATTCATAATATAATAATGTTGTGTGTAATAATTAGAAAATGGTAAACTTATTCAAAAATAAGAACCTTTATTTTCCTTTTGGAACCCTTCTATATAATTTTTGTTATAGAATAAACCTTGTTCCGTGATTTTGATATAACCAAATGATCAACAGTGTTGTTCGAAGGGTTTCAATGTGGGTTATTTGTATTTCGATTTTATAAGCATTCTGTGGAAAATCATCACATTTCTTATTCACTTCCCCTTTGAAAGTGCATAATTAGTCAGGGTGTAGTTTGGTTATTGTTTGCCTCCTATCCTTTGGTTCCTTTGAAGGCAATAGGAAATACACCTTCCTCACATAATTTCTTTGAACTTCTATTTTTCTTTATTATTGATGAAACAATATCACCTGACTGTATAATGGCCGATAAAAAGAAAGCAACCAAGAAATATTGTTCGAATATGGCATCAAGCAAGAACCTGATGACATATGTGCATGTAAATAAACACCAGTGCATAAGATAATAAGGTCATGGTCAAGCAATGCACAGTGACACAACATGTACTCAAGATTTCAAGCAATACCAAGAACCATAGCAAAGTCAAGTATCAAGCATAGTGCAATAAAGTATAGCAAGAAATAAAAGGAAGCTTAGCATCTATTCTTACTAATGAATATCAATCGAAAAAGTGACAAGTATAAAAGATGAAAAATTGTAGCATTTGTCCGAATTAATTATGTAAAATCAAGTTATAACATCCGTTCATACCAGTGATGTTCAAAAGGAAATCATAGTCTAGGTTTAGATTTGAATAGGTAAGCAAAACAGGTAAACAACGAATAAGTAAATTTAAAATCATTGAAATAGTCAAGGATATCAAGCCAAAGGATATTATCACCAAGAGCCAACGAGATTTGCAATTTTTATTTCGGGCAAGAATATCAAATCAAACTTTCCAGAAATCGCAAGTATTATTTTCGGCAAGGAGGAAAATTCAAATCAAAAGAAATATCCAGAATCGCATTATATTTGGTATTTAAAACCCTATAAATAGATCCAAATCATGACTGGCAAAAGCATGTATCGCAATAGAGAATTTTTCAAGCAAAAGTAAACTCGAAATCATACCAGGTTGCACATGTATTTTTTCTCGATTCATACTACAATTTGAACTCCGAATTCGACCGCAAGAAATCCATCTAGTAAAGCTTCGACTAATGTCTTATCAAGTATCAGATTTGCACAATTGAAGTAAAGGAGGAAACTGCGGGTTTAGATTAAGAAAACCCTAATTTTCTTTTATCAGAAGAGCGAGACTTGGTGGCCAATGAATAAGAGGGAGCCGATCACAAACTGAAGTGACCAAGCACATGCAAAGAAAAGGAGGCGGCTACATTTTTAAAGTGTCTTGTTATTAGTCATTAAATTAAGGTTTAGGATTTTGAATTATTTTTTTAGTTTAAGTTCTCTTTATTGCATCATTTTATAGTCGAACTCTAGTTTTTAACTAGGTAGCAAATTACAGGGATTCTAGTTTTAGAATTCGCAGCTCAGGGGATTGAGATGTGGCAGGGTTTTGAGCATAGGGTTAGGACAATTGGTAGCGAGAATCGCGAGTTTACGGGGATTATAAGCGTAAAGATAGTCTAATTCCTAGTATAAACCTTGGTGGCAGTAGTAGGCAAGGTTTTGCCGAAGCTGGGTATTTTTGTGTGTTATTTACTTTCCGCATTTGCTTTGATTATTATCTATGCTTATTTTTTATTAATTGTTATTTTGTGAAAAAATGAAATAACCCTATTCACCCCCTCTAGTTTTAATTTAGATCATATACAGGTTTAATGAAGGAAGTTAGAGAGAATATTGAGGTTATTCGAGATCGAATTCAGGTAAATCGGTCAAGGCAGAAGGAACCGCTGGCCAAAAGCGTAAGGGTATTGAGTTCTCTGTTAGAGACTAGGTATTCATTAAAGTAACAACGATGAAAGGTGTAGTTCATTTCAGAAAGTGGGGGAAACTGGCATTGAGATTTGTTGGACCTTTTTTTATACTGCAAAGAATTGAGAAACTTACATACTGAGTAGAGTTACTATATAGTTTGGCAGGTACCCATAATATGTTCCATGTTTCACATCTACTGAACTATGTGCATGACCCTAAAGCTACCATAGACCGAAAGGCATTGGAGTAATTGGTAGTGAAACCAGATTTGACTTTTATGAGACAACCAGTTCAAATTGTCGCTAGAAATGAGAAGAAACTAAAAAACAAAATAGTCAAACTAGTAGTGAGTAAAAATGATAGCGACAGAACTTAAGAGACTAAAGATATTCTTAGAGATACTTTTCTTGATCTTCCTAGTGGTATGTTCTACATTGCTTTATAGATTAGTAACTAGTGGGTTACAAAAGTATAGGTAGCATTGTTTTTATTTATTTCTGTCTTTGTTTTAGTTTTTAATGGAATTTCAAGGATGAAATTCGTTTAACGAAGGTATGATGTAACATCACTAATTCTTAGTAAACATTATTTAGGAAATTTGATTAGATAAACTAAATAAGAATAAGTAGAGGATGAAGAGAATTGTGATTAATATTTAACTAATAAGTTGGCCTTAGAAACTAATTAATTTAAATTATACGCATTACAAAGAAGGATTATGAGAGGTGCAAAGTAGCGAACTTATAGTGTCATATAAATATATAGTCTTTCATACATTTACCATTTCATTTTCATTTCAAAAAACCTCAAACTAAAGTAATCAAGCTTTGGAAAACAATATTTACAAATCTTGAATTTTCAGTCCAATTACGATGAATAACGACCCCTACCAATGTTTATTTTGATTATATTTTTATACCTGAAGTATTTGTCCACATTTGTGACTGTTTTTATGTTTATGATGTTTCTATTTTATTATTTGTATATAACGATGTTTGATCTTGATTTTACATGCTTGATTTGCACGAAAATGAACTAGTTTTATGTCAAATCTTATATTTGAAATTCTCCGTTGAACGCAAAAATTTGATATGATGTTTGTAACATGTAAGACTTGTTTTGTGAGTTTCATAATTTTCTACGCACTTAGGGATATTGTGTGAATTTCCTAAGGAAGATTGTTTATTACTTACGGGTCTAATTAATTAAAAATAATTAAATAAAATATTTTGATTTGAAATTTATATATGTTACAGGGGTTGTCATTCTCTAATTTCTATGAGTCTTTGGGATTTTCCCTTGTTTTTACTAACTAATATGAATTTCCTATGATAGACTATACTTAGGGAAAAACATTAAATCAAGAAATTAATTATATAATTAGTATATTATATTTTCGAAAATATAAAATAATAAAAGTCTGAGTATTCTATAATTTGAATTTCCGTAAATTAATCATAGTTTAATAAACATTGTAGAGTAGGTGAAAGCATTATTTATAAAAAAATAGTTTTCTTTATATTTACTGTTAGTGCCATCGACCCTAGCCAGAAGCACTCCCATAACATGATTGGAAACTTTTTTTTGAAAAGACGCGGATGTTTGGAATACCATAAGTATGTTATAAGAGGCATTCATGCATTCGCTTTCAATCCTTTCGACTAAGTCTTGATTTTGATACTTAAAATATTTAACATTTTAAGAAGTCGGCCACTCCACATGAGTCTATCGCCCCAAATTCTATTGACATGGTCGAAGATGACTATTTTCCTAAAATTCATTTCTATAAACTCTTGGGGATCACACCTTAATACTCTTCCGATACGGTCCAGAGAGTTTCTTCTAAAAACCTTATATTAAAAAGGGCTTTATGTCTTCCGTTTCAATAGTCCTTTATTAGAGACAAAGGGGTTGGTTTCCTAAAAAAAAAAAAGATTAAAGCATATCTCCTTAGTTCCTTTAAGCAAATTTTAAGATCCATTTTTCGGAATCTTATTTTAATTAAGGGGATATTTCCTTTATACCCATTGGTATTAACGAATGGGTTTGTTTTCTAATGTTTTACTTATAAAAGATAAGGGGCTATCACCCCGATGCATCTCGGCCATGCTGAAGATGCTGACTTTCTGAATCATGCATTATGAAGGAATTAAATAATATTGCTTCCCTGCTCGTCGATCGTGTTGAAAGGTTATTTTGTTAGGGATGAGAATCACGGATCTTAAGGCAAAATAACACTAGAGGGGGATGAATTGTGTTTTAAAGAGATTATGGAAAATTTAAACAATTAATGATTACTCAAACAACTATATGAATCAAAAAATGAATATCGCAATAGAAACAATCACAAATGCAAATATAAACAGAAATAAAATGCAAAAAAGGAAAGAACACATTGGATTTTATACTAGTTCGGATTACTCCTACGTCTAGTCCCATGCAATACTGGATTGCACAGAGTTTTATTAATATCGGAATCCAACTACAATTCCCTTGATTTCATGGCTACAAGGTTAACACCGATTCAACACCCTTGATCTCACGACTACAAGGTCAACACCGATCCAACACCCTTGATTTCACGGCTACATGGTTAACATTGTTCCCTTTCCTTGATTTATGTGTTACAAGGAACACACCCTTTCCTTAACAATTATAGATATCCCTAGAACTCTTGAATAAAACTTCCAAACAGAGAGTATTTGATAGAGATTGAGAATAGAAAGAGAATGATATAACTTGTATTGAAATCGACAGAGTATAAGTGTAGTAATCAATAATTTAATGCAGAATAATGGTAGTAAGAGAAAGGATGAAGAAGGAGAAGAGTAGTTCTTTAAAATTTTGAAAATGAGGCCTTTATATAGTGTTCTAAAGGTCACACAATTCTGAAACATTTTAAAATATGAAAAGACACTTCCTTTTGAATTTAAAAAAAGTGCACATGTAAGAAGTTGTATGCCAACATATGTTAGGTTTTCAAATTTTAAATAATGTTTTAAAGTATTTAAATCAATATATATATATATTGAAAATTCCTGAATCAAAACTAGTTGTTTAAAATATAATTTCTTAAGTATAAAAACATTTAAACTATTATTTAAACATATAACATAAAAACCACACATATATGATATAAAACTATATAATTATAAACAAATATAATATAATTGTTCAACTTTATAATATATAAAAACAGTATAAGAAACTTATATATTTGAAATCATAAGTAAAAATCTTTAGATGATTTAAAATCATTTTGAGAAGAGTTCGATCAATTTTAAAAAGATAAACTGAAAACAGAAATTTGAGAGTGCTAACCAGAGTTTTACATACTAACTAGACTCTATTACTTTGATAATCTTAAACTCTTAAAATCTTGATATCTTGATACTCATGAGTCTTGAATCTTCTTTGAAATCTTGAATCTCTAAAACTCTTAATTGTACTGTAAAGTGTTCCGTATTTACTTCTTGCATATAAATCCTACATATATATATATATTTTGGAATAAGACGTTAGTATATATTTTATAATCAATAATGTTAACAAGGCTGTTGTCATCAAATTTCCATTCTCGAACATATTTTCCCATCCTTATAGATAGGATTTCACACTATCATCCCAAAGACTTTTGGCTGTGTTGAAAGGATGGTTTACCAAATTTTAGTTTATGCTAAGTTTGAGGCTATCGCCTGAATTCCCATTGATTGTATCAAATGGGATTATTTTACTTAAACTTTATTTTATAAAATACAAGACGTTTATATACTTACTTCCTTTCGATAGGAACAAATGACTATCTCTTAATACCCTTCAATGGAATCGTACACTTGGGTGTTTAACGTAAGCTTCAACTTACTAACAACTTGAATTCTAAATTGGTTTTAAGCTTATTGCATATGTGGCTTGTCGACAAAGTAAATGTTGGCAAGAGTTGTTGTGGCTGGCTGACTTAGAGTCGTGCCAACGTAGATGTTGTCAGCAAAGGTTGATCATATTGCACATTGGCTTATTATCACCGTTCCTTTCAAAGTGACTGTTATAGAAGGAGTGCTTTCTAACTTATTTTTATAAACATGTTTTATAGACTGCTTTCAAAGCCAAGGCTTTTGCATTTGTTTGTGTCATCACCTTAGTGTCGATAGGGCGTATTTACACTTGTTTTCTAAAATACTTAGAGGTTCATCCTCTACATTTGTCGTCACTATTGTGTTTGAAGGGGCCCTTTTCCAAACTTTGCTTTCTAACTTGAAGATCGTGCTTGAAGAACCCTTGGGGTTATTGTTTATATCAATAAGCCTTTAAACTTGTTTTCTAACTTACTTCCTTAGACATAGTTGTGGTTGACAAGGAGCTTTTGTATCAAATTATTTTGAGGCTTTTCCTCTATGGCTTATTAATGTCAGCAGTGTTAACAAGGACAACATTTATAAGATCATATTTAAATTAACTAGAGGATATCCCTCATCAACTTATTTCCATCATTCATGTCGACAAGATTTTGTAAGCTTGTTAGCTTATATGAAGTCGATAGGGCTTTTTCTAATGCTTTAGTGCTTTGTGTTGACTTCAACACTTGTGAAGAGTGTCGAAGGGCTTAGGGTCGACAAGGGTATAACACCCATTGTTTTCTATGTTACTTTTGGCAGGAAACCATTTATATGTTTATGTTGATTGGTATGTAACCAAGTTATGTTTTTGCATTTGATTGAACAATTCAGGAATACCAATGGGAGAGAAATATTAGAAGATACCAATTAAACTTAAAGGTTATCGAGGAAGTAAGGAAATGTCTACTAAATAGATTCTTAGTTATACAAAGGTAGAACTACAAGATGTGTGATCGATAGAAACATTATCATGGTGTGATGGATAATCACACTAAGGTGTGAGATCGATATTCTAATCTATATAGATGTATAAAAACTCAAATATATAACTTAAGAACAAGTAGGTAATTTGTATACAAAGAAATTACCATAAAACAATTATGGTTGTAAATCAATAGAACAAAGATGGGGAATCCACTGCATGATGCACATTTTCGTTGTTATCACCAATATTATGCTTAGTATTATTATCATTATTGTGGTAACCATTGATAGTGTAAGGGAAAAGAATTGGTTATATATATTAGCTTGATACTGATGAGAAGGAACCTTGTTTTGCTAAGTGGCGTGATCTCACTAGATATTCGTTGAGGGTCTAGTAGTAAGATTATTATTCACACCAGTCTTTTGACAGACCCATGATTTTTGTTTTCCCTTTAAACTCTAGAATACTTATTTGAATAGGTTTAGAGTTAGGGTTTTTAGGTTCTTCTTTTATGAACAAGCTTCAGGAGATATGTAAGTGACATTTAGCTAATTATGAGCTTTTTGCAGCATGTTTATGATTTTGGATGTATAAAGGTAACACTGTTTATTGCCTATATCTAGACTCTCATCAATAAAGGAGGCATCTTCATATGTCATTCTTGGAGCTATATAGGACATGTGCGGCCTTTGCCAAATGGGTAATGTAATCAATATTTATTAACGAATGTTATTTTAAAAATAAATCATATTCCCATTTTCTCTAATATTACAATTTGTTAACAATCTATTTTCTATCGCCATAAGTTAATATTAAAGATGATTAAAGCATATGTAGCACTTAAATTTGGGACTTAAAGAATAGGGTGATGACGCTCGCGACCATAAAGCTTAGAATTGGAGAGACTCTTTGGAAATATATGCGATGTATCAATGTGGTGGTAGTGGGATTATAACATCGGACCCATCCATGGTACTTATAACTGTCGCTTTTCGCATTTTGGATAATTTAAGTATTAGGATCCCACTAGAAAGGGACCCACAAAAGGAGCTTAGTGAACTTTACTACTAAATGGATAAATTTCTACATTAAGAGGATGTGAGAGGGTATAAGGAAACTTGTAACACCCCTCGTCCGTTAATGTCACTCACAAAGGGAATGCATTAAGTTTCGTGGAGCATTATAAGTAAACAGAACGGAATATTACAAGACGGATAAAGTTGTACTTGAAAATTTTATAACTCTGTTGCAGCGGAAATAGAAATAGGTTTGGTTACACCTTCAAAAAAAAACCAAGTACATAATATCAGTCTTGTACAAAAGCCTTCAGAGTGCATAATTTTAAAGCCATAACCCCTAACAGAAAATGCCATAAGCAGAATCAAAGCCAAGCAATACGTCTTTCAACTTCAAGCTAGAAGAAAGAGACATCAGATCTAAGCTTGAGTATTTCCTCCTTGAGAACCTGTGGGAAACGGAAGAAAAGAGGAAAAACAAACTTGATCGGACATTAGTCTGGTGAGTCCAGTAACTTTAACAATGTAGTCATTAAAGTAACAGGATAAGAACATAAACTGGAAAGTAAGAAATGACTGTACATAAGCACGCATGATATGGTAGGAAAGATGAATAAGATAAACGTTGATTGCGCTTCTAAACAAGATAGGGTAGTTATTACACTGCACCAATGCTAAATATATCGCACCGTTACTAGTTCCATACTGAAAGTTGATCCCAAACCCGCAATTGGTAGCCCTCAGGCATAACATCTAGTAAGAGGTAGCTACCCCATACAATCCTTGACAGCCCACTTGCCCATAATAGATACTAGATGTCCCCATACTACCCCCTAATCGATCCCCTCCCTAACTCGAATGTATTTATTACTTGTGTCATTCGACCCCGCTTGTTTGTAGATACCTGTGCTGGTCCCACCATGGGGTGTATCAATCCCTATGATGGCAACCCGACACAATTCAAGATGCACAGTCTATGACTACTGATGCCCAGTGCCTGCTTTTTCCACTCCGGAGTACATGCACGCCCGTACTCTGTCGAAACCTACACTGACGCACCACCCGCCGCTATTTTGACCGCTTATAATCAGCCCAGTAATCATGCCTGCCTAGTTCAAGGTATTGTGATACATCTATGTGTGTTACCGCTGAAATGGGTCCCCGTTACTAGGGTTTCCTAATCAACATGTTATAACGGTTAAGTGTTCTCAATATAACCTAACCCCATACATCTATTTTAATTAACATGTTGTAGTGGTTAAGTGTCGCATATTCATATGTTACTTAACCTTTCCATTGATTCACGCATGTTTATTTAACGGTTAAGTTTGTGGGCCTATATATACTAATATTACCCATCTACCCAAGATTTACTTAACCCTTCCACTTATCAAGTCCATATGTATTATTGGTTAAGCTTGCCTTAACCCTATCCACTTTGTTCATGTAATATTGGTTAAGTCGTCTTCTTACCCATGTTAACTTAACACCACCCACCTAACTCGTTTAGGTATCATATTCATCTTTGATCAACATTAATTAGTTATTAATGCACAAACCTCTCACATTAAGTCGATCACTTGTGCCGCTGGATATGCCGGGTGGTTCGGGGCAGACTTCTACCACAAGCCAGACTTAACCTCGTGTCTAAGCATCTAATTTATGCCTTTGACCTCTCACATTAGACTGTCATTTGCGGTTGCTGGATATGCCGGGAGGTTCCGGGCAGTCTTATACCACAAACCAAGTCTAACCTCATGTCTTAGGCGTTCATATTTCAGGCAATTTACATATTTACTATCCAAGTCTAGATTTATATGTAAATTATCAATAAGTGTGGTCAATTCAAGTTATGCCACATTTACTTGTTATGTCTAAAATTACTTAATTAAGTTATACCCAATTCCTCGCGTTTCAATCGCACGTACAACAAGGTCCAAAAATAAAATGGAGAGGGATAGAGGAGAAACACAAAAACTGACATAAGGAACAAAATAGGCATGTAAAGGTGTACCCAGCTCAAGAATCATGTTTCCAATAGACATGTTGTACATTAACAATAAGCATGGCTAAACTGAGCAAGTTACATCATAGGCATAAAGATTTGGTAGAATTGAACATAAAAGAATCACCAATTTGGTGTAGAACATGATAGGTAACATTGTATGAATCACAACAGTCCCATAGGCATAGGTAATTCAGATTTGATAAAAGGATAAGCATGAATCAGAATTGATTATCTTATAATTAGGCATAGTTCTAGATTCGATTCATTACAAGTCATGATTCCTATTACATGTTCCAAATTTGAGAAATAACTGAACTTACCAAATTATCACAAGTTTACTCCCAAACCATTTACGTCAAGTCTCATGTTTGCTTATTATATACAATTTTTCCTAAACCATAGCCATCATCAATTTATGCCTTTTTACAAATCACATGTTATTCAACATTTCCCAAACTTTTTCCCCATCATTCAAGCGTTATTCGTGTGCGAATTTCGCATAATATGTTAGGCTCGAAGTTAGCCTAACTCGTAAAAAGAAAAAGCAAAAAGGAAGAGGGAAGAGAATCATGATATCAAAATAGGCATAAATATATGAGCACGAACAAGCATGAACTGATAGAATTGATCAGAAAAGCATAGGCTATCAACTAAAAAAGATAACTTGAAAATTTGATAAGATAGGCATAATTATATGATCACAATTTACAACTTATCATAATTACTTTAGTTTAATTATCTTGTGAAAGCTACATGAACTCACAGAGATTAAGAAAGAAGAGAAGATCTGGAGTCTGATTTCTGAAGTTGATAAGCTAATCCATTGATGTAGGCTTTGATTTTTCTCTTTTATCTTGAATTTGATTAGTTAAGGTGGAGGCTAGGTAAGCTTAGAGATGGCAGCATGACGGCTTCATAGAATAGGGTTATGAGGTTTAGGGTTTAGGTTTAATGTGATTACATAGAAGTATAGAATGTATATGAGCCTTTAGATCAACCTAGGATCCATCCAAACCATCCAGTCCAAGAAAATGTGTCATCAGGCCAATCAGAAGTCACCACGTAGCCCTACGACTCAGAAAATCATCACTGTCCAGAACAGTCAGCAGGGATCGACAGGGGGGTCGTCACCTATGTCAGCACCCCTATAGTGGGGTTGACACCAGTGTCGGCACCCCTTAAGGGGGGTCGACACCCTCTGGCGGGAATTTTCCCGCCCACTTCTTTTCGCTGGTTTGAATTCGAATTTAGATTTATTAATTATTTATTTAATTCTGATATAAACTTGAAATCTTCTAAGCTCCATAACTTCTTCATACGGAGCCTGATTTACACAAACTCGGACTCTATCTCACGCAGAATTCCGAGACGAACGCAATGGCATAACCCATTTACCTAAATTCTTATTCTAAAAATTAAGTATTTCTTAAATTTGTTAATTTTAATATTTAAAATTACGAGGTGTTACATTCTCCCCTCCTTAAAGAATTTCGTCCCCGAAATCTCCAAGTTAAGAAGAATGTATATCCTACCATCCAACATCCATCTACTCAACCATTCAATCACATGCATCCATTGTCTTCTAATGCTTTCACGATCATATGCATAGTGTGTGTATATGTCCTTATCTAATGCAAAATCAGGCGGTCTACTGATTCAGTTGACCTCCTTAATGAAAATCATGATAGTGCCATGCATCCATTATGCATGCAAAAGAACCATGTTGATACATATCATTTCTATATGAGTGCACAACCGTACATTCATACAAATGCAACATCCATATGATAACACATCAAGTTTCAACCCATATACAAATACATATATGCATATGCAATATGAAAGTGACTGAGCCGATCTAGTGCCTAATATGTATGTAAATGAATCCATGAGCAAACACTTGCATCCACTTGCATCCACAAAACATAACATGTCTCAAACACATGTTTACAACCATAGGATCTTCCTATCTAAAGATCAAGGATGTAAACGAGAGGACATACTAAACGATAGAACAAGTATAAACATACCGGTAGAAAAGGGAGAAGTTATGAACATATCCTCACAAAAGGAAAGGGTACGACGCACGTATCATGTCTTCTGTCTCCCAACTCGCGTCTCCTTGATCATCTCCCCATTGGATTTTAACCGACTTGACCTCTCTGTTGCGTAACTTCTTGATCTCCGATCCAAGGATGCATGTAGGAGCTCGTCCAATCATGGCATCTCGCTCCACTTCCACTTCTCTAAGCATGCTCGGCTCCATTACTTCCGCGGTATCATGTAAACACTTCCGCAAATACGATATGTGAAACACGTCATCAACACTACTAAGCTTCTCCGGCAACCTCACTCTGTACGCCACCTGTCCTGTCCTCTCTGTAATGGGAAAGGGTCCTACAAACCTTGGTGCTAATTTCCCTGCAGCTCCAAAGCAAACTATGTTCCTCAACGGCGACACTTTGACAAAAACCATGTCCCTAACATCAAACCCAAGATCGGTCCGTCTCTTGTCAGCGTTTAACTTTTTCCGGTCTTGTGCCGTCTTCATTCATCTTCGAATCAAGTCCATCTTTTCCGAAATTACTCTCTAATCAGCTCGGGTCCAAGCAAAATCTTATCCGTAGACTCCCACCAACTAGTTGGTGATCGACACGGTCGTCCATAAAAGCCCTAATACTAGCTTAATAACTGTTGTTATAAGCGAACTCCACAAATGGAAGGTGCTCTTCTTATGTCCCTCCAAAACCTAGGACACATAACCTTAAAAAGATCTTCAAGGATTCTATTTACCCTTTCTGTCCATCCATCCATCTGTGGACGATACGCGATGCTCAAACATAACTACGTACCTACCGCCTTTTGCTTGTCGCCTTTTCCTTTTGCATCGAAAACTGCTCCAAGCCTTGTCCCGCAAGCACCGGTATATACTATGAACGGTTTACTCCCATCTAGTAAAGTCAAAACTGGGGCTAATATCTTCGCAAAGTCATTAACGAGCTTCCTATAATAGCCCGCCAAACCTAGAAAACATCTTACTTCCGTTGCTTTTCTAGGAACTTTCCAATCTTGGATTGCCACCACCTTTGAAGTATCCACTGCTATCCCTTCCTTAGAGACCGCGTGTCCAAAGAACCTCACTTCTTTCCTCCAAAAATGACATTTGGAGAACTTAGATTTGAGTTGATGCGCTCGTAGGATCTCTAAGACTTCCCTAGATGTAGGGCATGCTCTTCCTCGCTTCTAGAGAAAATCAAAATACCATCCACAAAGACTACCACAAACTTGTTTAGAAACTCCCTAAACACCCTACTCATCAGGTCTATGAAATATGCGAGCGCATTCGTCAAACCAAAAGGCATGACGAGCCACTCGAAGAAACCGTCGGGAGCCCTAAAAGCAGTCTTATCTATGTTGTCCTCAGCCGCCCTTAGCTGATGAAATCCCGTAGCTAAATCCAATTGCGAGAAAACCGAAGCGCCAACCAACTGATCGAACAACTCATCTATCCTCGGCAATGGGTGTATGTTCTTCTTCGTGAGTTTGTTCAGCTCCCTATAGTCCACGCACAATCTAAGCGAACCATCAACCTTCGTAGCCAAAAACAACTAGAGGACCCCATTCCGAAATACTTCTTCTTATGACCCCTTCCTCAAGTAGCTCTCCTACTTGCTTACTGAGTCCCCTCCTCCCTCTCGGAGTGTAACACCCCGAATTTTAGTTAATACTAAAATTCACTAATTATAGGATAAATAATCTCAGATGTGGGAATTGGGGGTAACGGGCTGCGTTATTGCGTTCGTCTCGGAAAAATACGCGAAATAGAGTCCGAGTTTTCGAGAATCGGAGTCCGTATGGCCCGGTTATGGCCCAAAGAAGTTTGCAGAAAATTTAAAGCTAAAAACAGATTTAGGAATTTAAATTTAGATTTTAAATTAGAACCAGCGGGGCCAGGCGGGAAGATTCCCGCCCTAAGCATGTCGACAGGGCTGTCGACAGGCCTGTCGACAGGGGTGTCGACTTGCTTGTCGACTTGCCTGTCGACACGGCGTCTCGAGCCAGAAGTTTGGGTGCACCAGATCTGGTTTTCTGGCTAGGGCTGGGCTGGGTTCTAGAGATTTCCTAAATCTAACAGACCTAAATTAATCTAGGGTTAATCTAAGGGCCTAAAACACTCTCTTAATCTATAAATACACCCTAAACCTACCTTAATCCATACTAAAAATAGAAATGAAGGCCTCATGCCGCCAAATTAAATCCTAGAAGGAGTCTCCATTAATCTAAGAAGGAAGTTTCAAGCTAATCCCTCTCAAATCATTCTCTAATCATCACCATCTTCATAATTAGCAACTAATTCCTCTTCATAAGTTGGTTAATTTTGGGTTTGGTGAGTTTCTATCACTTTAACATCAATTGTTAAAGTAAGTAGATTGGGTGTAATAAGACTTATGGTCTTAAATGCGGATTAGTGAGTTTGAATCATTTATAATGATATGTTACTCTATGTTGTTCTATGTTTATGCATGTTTGATAAGTTGGTTTATGCATGCTTAATAAGTTGATTTATGCATGTTTAACAAGTTGGTTTATGCATGTTTAACAAGTGGGTTTATGCATATTTAATGAGTGGAATTATGCATGTTTAACAAAGTATGAGAATGCTTATGCAAGTGGTGTATATGCTTAAATGCAAGTTTAATGTGATATGCATGCTTATGCAAGTATGAGAATGCTTATGCAAGTGGTGTATATGCTTAAATGCAAGTTTAATGTGATATGCATGCTTATGCAAGTATATGAATGCTTATGCAAGTGGTGTATATGCTTAAATGCAAGTTTAATGTGATATGCATGCTTATGCAAGTATATGAATGTTTATGCAAGTTATGTGTATGCTTAAATGCAAGTTTAATGTGATATGCAAGTTATGCATGCTTATGCAAGTATGAGAATGCTTATGCAAGTTATGTGTATGCTTAAATGCATGTTTAGCATGTTATGCAAGTTATGAGAATGCTTATATGCAAGTTCAACATGTTATGCAAGATATGTATGATAATATGCAAGCTCATATGCAACATGTTATGCAAATCATGTGTATGATAATATGCAAGTTTGGGTTAAATGTAGTTGGGTTAATATGTACTCATATATGCAAGTTGACATCCTCTTAACCCATGACAAAGTTATATGCTAAACCCATGATATTTGTGATGGATCTTCCCCTTTATTATGTTATGAAATGAGAACGGTTTACGTGGGGAACGATGGGGTTAATAAATATGTTAATAAAGTATGATTGGGTATGATTGAGCATACCATAAAATAAATAAATTACCATAAGTGGGAATTTACCTATTGAGTTAGGTCTACCCCATGGGAATTTACCTATTGAGTTAGGTCTACCCATGTTATGGAAAACTTGACATTAATTAGAGATAATTAATATGGGGGTGATTAAGTAGGTGTAATTAATCCACTAAGACACGAGGTTGGACCCTTTTGTAGCGGAAGTCTGCCCGGAACCGACCGGCCATCCAGCGGCTACAAATGATTGGCCCAATGTGAGAGGTCTTAGTCATAAATTAAATACATGATTAAAGTAAAGACACGAGGTTAGACCCTTTTGATGACAGAAGTCTGCCCGGAACCAACCGGCATATCCAGCAGTCATAAAAGACGGTCTAATGTGAGAGGTCTTTATGAGGTCATGATCTTAATTAATGAATTAAGAAACACTTAACCATATTAGCATGTAGTGAGACATGAGGGGTTAAGTGGGTGCCTTGGGGTGGCATGATGAGACTAGTGGGTTGCCTTGGGTGGCAATAGAAAAATACGATTAGAATACTTAACCAAAGTAGAACATGTAATTAAACATGATTAAAGGGTTAAGTAAGTGCTATGGGTGGCATGAGAAAATACGATTAGAATACTTAACCAAAGTGGAACATGTAATTAAAACATGGGTGAAGGGTTAAGTAAGTGCTTTGGGTGGCATGTGGAAATCTAGTGGGTGCCCTATGTGGCAATTGAAATATGATTGATGACTTAACCAAATCCTAACATGTAGGTGGGCATGACTACATAAGGGGTTAAGTGGGATGCACTAGATAAAAGTAACAAGCTTAAGTAGTAGCTTGTGGGGGCCCATTTCAACCAATATCCCAAACGTATCTTTGTGGGCTCGACCCATGTCGAGTGACGGGACACGCATATTGGGCTTGATTATAAGAGGCCAAAACGGGTTAGCGGTGGCAACGCGGGACCAACGGGTTTCATATGCGTGTGTGGACCCGGGCTGGTTGGTAAGTCGTTGTTGCATCGTGTAGATATAAAGCCGTGCACTGTTGATATTACCTGGTAGCCACTTTAGGGGAATGATACACCCCAATCGTGGGACCAGCACGGGTATCTACGGTAGGGAGCCGATCGTTGGGGAGTAGTGGGTACACCTAATAAAGATAGGGGCAGACGGCACCTATGTAGGGGTACACGGAACTACTGGGTAAAATTGCTAGGTACACCTAGTGGAGATAGGGGCAGACGGCACCTATGTAGTGGGCTAGGAGTACACGAAACTACTGGGGAAATTTTCTAAGTCCTTGGAAGGGATCAACCTTTAAGTAGGAATGACTGGTGTGGTGCAGTTAGTAATTATCCTTGGGTGGGTAGATGCGTCCTGACGGTTATCTTAGTTTATCCTAAGTCTACCAAGCTGCTTAGTGTAGCCATTCATCCCCAGATATTACCGTAGGTCAAGTTTATGTCTTCTCTGGTTACTTTAATGATTGTATTGTTAAAGTTATAGGACTCACTCAGACTTATGTCTGACCCCGTTGTTTTTATCTTTATTTCCCAACCCTCAGGTCCTTCGGTGGATCCTAGCGGTAGTAGAGCTTGATCGGATTGCTGTTCCAGTCTTTAGGAGCTTGGGTAGATGTAAAGCTCCAGTTATCCAGTTATCTTTTCTTTTGTTATGGCTATTGTATGAGAGAGTGGGATTATGTACTTCTTTATTTTGATGGATATTGTACTTGACTTTTATCGTGGTTTTATGATGTAACCAGACATGTTAATTTCCGCTGTTGTGAGATGATATTTTTAAATTTCAAGTACTAATTATATCTGTCTTGTTGTAATTTTTCTGTTCTATATTCACTAAAATACTCCACCGATGCTATGGCATTCCCTTAGTGAGTGACCATAGCGGGCGTGGGGTGTTACACGTGGTATCAGAGCAAAGGTTACCAGAACAGATAATTTTTTTTTTAGAAAACTATTTTTCTAAAACATTTTTGGAAGAAATATTTTCAAAAACATGTCTTTAAAGAGAAAAGTTTTTGAAAAAAAAGCATAATCCCCGATAGCCATATCTTTATCTTTCGAATTCTCCGTTTTGAATCTTTCCTATTTCGTCTCAGCATGGCTGAAGATCTTTATCTTCCGGACGGTGTATCGGTACCAGTATGGTATAGGAGGTTGTTAGAGGCTAGGGCCACCGCTGCAGGTCCAGCAAATGTTCCTCCTCCACCCGTTGCACTCGTTCCTCCTCGCACGGATACTTTTGCTATGACTTGTAGGAAGTTTAAGGCTGGAAAACCTTTTGTGGGAGCTAGGGATTGGCTTAATGAGACGGAAGAATTGATGGAAATCTTGGAAGTAGAAGAGGGAAAGAAAGTCAGGTTAGCCGCTTGGTTAATGGAAGGAGAGGCCTCGTTCTGGTGGGAGGTCACTAATGGAGAACGCCCTATTGACTCTTGGGTGGATTTCAGGCAAAGGTTTGAGGCAAAGTTTCTCTCAAAAGCGGAAGAAAATATGCACGTGGAAAGGTTCTTGAACTTAAAGCAAGGGAACTTGCCAGTGAAAGAATATGTTAACAAGTTTAACCAGTTAGCGAAGTTCAATATAGACTTGGTAAACACACCGGAGGAGAAGGCTTTGAGGTTCGTTAAAGGCTTGAACGAACCGATGCACGGATTGGCTATGTCTCATATCCCTATGGGGGCCACTTTCGAGAAGCTAGTGGACATGGCACTTATGCATGAGGAAGAGAAGGGTCCCAATGCTAATAAAGCACACGAGAAGAAAGGAGATCAGAAGAGACCTCAACAGCAAAACAAGGGTGGGAAAGGCAATGGTGGCAAGGGAAAGAAGAGGTGCTTCAACTGTGGGACACTAGGCCACTTAAACAAAGATTGTCGCAAGAAGACTAAGATTGGCTGCTTCCACTGTGGCGAAGCAGGGCATCTGATGAAAGACTGTCCAAAGAAGGAGCAAAGGACGGGGTCTACCTCAGGAGGACAGGTGCAAGCTCTTGTGGCACCAGGTCAGGCTAGGGGGCAAGTACAGGCTCTCGCGATTCGGGAAAGAGGTAGAACTATTTCTATTGAAAGTCTAGTTTTTCTGATCAATCATCATGTCCGTACTTTATTTGATTTTGACGTATTGAGTTCGTTTATCTCATCATCATTAGTTGAGTTACTGCACTTAGACACCAGTTTGGTAGATGATCCCTTAGTTGTTTCAAACCCAATTGGGGCTCCATGATGTGTTTGGGTTTGAAAGTCTCTATACTTAGCGTTGAGTTTAGATGTGATGCTTGTTGGGCTTCACGGGCTATGGGTTAGTTTTGGGCATGGACTGGTTATCCAGTAGGGGTGCCGTTTTTGATTTTGAAGGGAGAGTTGTTAGGCTTATGGGCCGCCTGGGTAACACTCCCGAGATCTCTTGTAATCCCATAGAATCTGTTATGCTAAGTTATCTAGAATCGCTTGACATGTCGGTCTAGAGTTTGCGATCTGTTAGAGCGGTCCGGGAATACCCGGATGTGTATGAGGAGGTGAAGGGCTTACCTCCGAAGCGGGAGATTGACTTCCGAGTATATCTGGTGGGTAAGGCTAAACCAGTATCTTGGCCAGTGTGCCACATGGCTCCTCGTGAGAGGAGGGAACTCCATAAGTAAGTAGGCGATTTGCTTGAGAAGGGGTTCATAAGACGAAGTATATCGGAGTGGGGCACTCCAGTAGTTTTTGTTACGAAGGCGGATGGGTCCCTCAGACTTTGTGTAGGCTAAAGAGGACTAAATAAACTCACAAAGAAGAATAGATACCCATTACCGAGGATTGATGATCTGTTTGATCAGTTAGCTGGCGCCTCAGTATTTTTATAGTGGGACTCGACCACGGGATTTCATTAGTTGAGAGTGGTTGAGGATAGTACAGAGAAGACTGCCTTTAGGACTCCGGATGATTTTTTTTTATGAGTGGCTGGTGATGCCATTTGGTTTGACGAACGCCCCCGCATGTGATGAGAAGGGTGTTCAGGGAGTACCTAAATAAGTTGTGATGGTCTTTGTGGATGACATCTTGGTCTTTTCTAGGAGCAAAGCCAGTTAGGGAAAAACGGTGGTTTTGGAGTAAGACTGGCGAGGACATCCAGGGTTGGACAAGGGGCTTAATTATTTAGCCGTTTTACTAGTATCATCTCACGTAGGTCGTCTGAATTCGAAGGAGGTATCCCTTGGGTGTTTGTCTGATATTGGTTTAGGCCTTTGGGGCTTGCATTTGGGGGAATGCCGAGTTCGACTAGGGTGGTCTGCGTGAGGGATGGATAGTTGTGATGATTTTGGATGATATCCTGGTGGAGAAGAGCATGCCCTACATCCTAGGGAAGTGTTGGAGGCTCTTCGAGCGCATAATCTTAGGACAGTAAAAGTGGATGGGATTCTTAGCATCCTATGAGTTTGAGATAGCGTATACCCCTGGCAAGGGTAACATGGTAGCGGACACCTTAAGTAGAAAAAGGGTAGTCCTCGAGTTTGTGGTTCGTTGAACGACGGAGCCTAGAGTTTATTTCTATGTTGGATTTCAGACCTTCCGTTGATTATGTACCCGGTTTGCTAGCTTCCTTGGAAGTTAGACCTACTCTTTTGGGGCAAATTGTAGAAGCACAGAGGGACGACCCACAGTTGGTTGAGTTAGTAGAAAAGCTCATAAGGGGGGAGTCGTCCAGCCATTTGAGTAGGTACACCCTAGACGATAGGGGGTGCTTGCGTAGAGACGGTAGACTTTATGTACCGCAAGACGAGGGTTTGAGGAAGGCTATTCTTGATGATACACACCGTTCTAGGATGACCATTCATCCCGGTGGGGACGAGATGTACCAAGACATGAAAAGGACTTTCTTCTGGGCCGGTATGAAGAAAGATGTGGCCGAGCATGTCGCTGGATGCTTGGTGTGCCAACAAGTGAAGGCAGAGCAAAAGGAACCAGGTGGGTTGCTTCACCCATTGGAGGTTCCGCAATGGAAGTGGGATAGCATGTCGAAGGATTTTATTGACAGGTTACCAAGATCAAGGAAGGGTAATACGGGAATTTGGGTGGTAGTAGACAGGCTTACTAAGAACGCCCATAGTATACCTGTGAAGAGTAAAGGAACTGCTCCATGGCTAGCTTCAGTTTATATTCGAGAGATTATTAGATTGCATGGGGTACCCTCTAGCATAGTGAGTGATCGAGATCCTATCTTCACTAGAGAGTTTTGGAAGAGTTTGCAAAAGGCGGTAGGGACTCAGTTGCGTTTGAGTACCGCATATCATCCTCAGACGGACAGCCAGACCGAGAGGGTGAATCATATTTTAGAAGACCTTTTGAGGCTATGTATCTTGGATTTTGGAGGTACATGGGAGGAGCATCTTCCATTGATGGAGTTGCCCGACAGACCTAGTGGTGTACATGATGTATTCCATGGGAGGAAGTGCCTACATGAGACCGCAGAGGTGGTAGAGCCGAATTTGCTTAGAGAAGTGGAAGTAGAGCGTGATGCGACGATTCGATGAGCTCCTACTTGCATCCTTGGGTCAGAGATTTGGAAGTTGAGAAACAGAGAGGATCAACTAGTCAAAGTACAAAGGGGAGGTGAAGAGAGCGACGCTACCTGGGTGACGGAAGCGAAGATACGTTCGAGGTACCCTTTTCTTTCGGAGGGTATGTCCTTTTGCTTCTCCTTCATCGCATATCTTGTGCTTATCTTATCCTTAGTAAGTCCTCTCGTTAGTACCTTTGACCTTTAGATAGGGTAAACCTATGGTTGAAACATGTGTTTGAGACATGTTATGTATGATGGACGCAAGTGGATGCAAGTGTTTGCTAGTGGTTGCTCGTGGATGCATATACACACACTCTAGGCACTAGATCGGCTCAGTCACTTCATATTGCATATTGCATAAATTTGTGTGTAGGAAGCTATACTTGTGGATGTTTAATGGTTGTGTTATCATATGGATGATGCATTTTGGTGAATGATTGTGCACTCATGTAGATATTGTATGTGTCGATAGGGTTCTCTCGCATACATAATGGATGCATGGCACTATCATGATTTGCATATGTTCATACATTAGATAGGGAACATATACACACACTTTTTGCATATGCTCATACATCATTAGAAATTGTTTTAAGGACAATGGATGCCCGTGGTTGATGGTTTGAGTAGATGGTTGTTTGGATGGTAGGATATGCATTCTCCTTAGCTTAGAGATTTCGGGGACGAAATCCTTTAAGGAGGGGAGAATGTAACACCCCGAATTTTAGTTAATACTAAAATTCACTAATTATAGGATAAATAATCTCAGATGTGGGAATTGGGGGTAACGGGCTGCGTTATTGCGTTCGTCTCGGAAAAATACGCGAAATAGAGTCCGAGTTTTCGAGAATCGGAGTCCGTATGGCCCGGTTATGGCCCAAAGAAGTTTGCAGAAAATTTAAAGCTAAAAACAGATTTAGGAATTTAAATTTAGATTTTAAATTAGAACCAGCGGGGCCAGGCGGGAAGATTCCCGCCCTAAGCATGTCGACAGGGCTGTCGACAGGCCTGTCGACAGGGGTGTCGACTTGCCTGTCGACTTGCCTGTCGACACGGCGTCTCGAGCCAGAAGTTTGGGTGCACCAGATCTGGTTTTCTGGCTAGGGCTGGGCTGGGTTCTAGAGATTTCCTAAATCTAACGGACCTAAATTAATCTAGGGTTAATCTAAGGGCCTAAAACACTCTCTTAATCTATAAATACACCCTAAACCTACCTTAATCCATACTAAAAATAGAAATGAAGGCCTCATGCCGCCAAATTAAATCCTAGAAGGAGTCTCCATTAATCTAAGAAGGAAGTTTCAAGCTAATCCCTCTCAAATCATTCTCTAATCATCACCATCTTCATAATTAGCAACTAATTCCTCTTCATAAGTTGGTTAATTTTGGGTTTGGTGAGTTTCTATCACTTTAACATCAATTGTTAAAGTAAGTAGATTGGGTGTAATAAGACTTATGGTCTTAAATGCGGATTAGTGAGTTTGAATCATTTATAATGATATGTTACTCTATGTTGTTCTATGTTTATGCATGTTTGATAAGTTGGTTTATGCATGCTTAATAAGTTGATTTATGCATGTTTAACAAGTTGGTTTATGCATGTTTAACAAGTGGGTTTATGCATATTTAATGAGTGGAATTATGCATGTTTAACAAAGTATGAGAATGCTTATGCAAGTGGTGTATATGCTTAAATGCAAGTTTAATGTGATATGCATGCTTATGCAAGTATGAGAATGCTTATGCAAGTGGTGTATATGCTTAAATGCAAGTTTAATGTGATATGCATGCTTATGCAAGTATATGAATGCTTATGCAAGTGGTGTATATGCTTAAATGCAAGTTTAATGTGATATGCATGCTTATGCAAGTATATGAATGTTTATGCAAGTTATGTGTATGCTTAAATGCAAGTTTAATGTGATATGCAAGTTATGCATGCTTATGCAAGTATGAGAATGCTTATGCAAGTTATGTGTATGCTTAAATGCATGTTTAGCATGTTATGCAAGTTATGAGAATGCTTATATGCAAGTTCAACATGTTATGCAAGATATGTATGATAATATGCAAGCTCATATGCAACATGTTATGCAAATCATGTGTATGATAATATGCAAGTTTGGGTTAAATGTAGTTGGGTTAATATGTACTCATATATGCAAGTTGACATCCTCTTAACCCATGACAAAGTTATATGCTAAACCCATGATATTTGTGATGGATCTTCCCCTTTATTATGTTATGAAATGAGAACGGTTTACGTGGGGAACGATGGGGTTAATAAATATGTTAATAAAGTATGATTGGGTATGATTGAGCATACCATAAAATAAATAAATTACCATAAGTGGGAATTTACCTATTGAGTTAGGTCTACCCCATGGGAATTTACCTATTGAGTTAGGTCTACCCATGTTATGGAAAACTTGACATTAATTAGAGATAATTAATATGGGGGTGATTAAGTAGGTGTAATTAATCCACTAAGACACGAGGTTGGACCCTTTTGTAGCGGAAGTCTGCCCGGAACCGACCGGCCATCCAGCGGCTACAAATGATTGGCCCAATGTGAGAGGTCTTAGTCATAAATTAAATACATGATTAAAGTAAAGACACGAGGTTAGACCCTTTTGATGACAGAAGTCTGCCCGGAACCAACCGGCATATCCAGCAGTCATAAAAGACGGTCTAATGTGAGAGGTCTTTATGAGGTCATGATCTTAATTAATGAATTAAGAAACACTTAACCATATTAGCATGTAGTGAGACATGAGGGGTTAAGTGGGTGCCTTGGGGTGGCATGATGAGACTAGTGGGTTGCCTTGGGTGGCAATAGAAAAATACGATTAGAATACTTAACCAAAGTAGAACATGTAATTAAACATGATTAAAGGGTTAAGTAAGTGCTATGGGTGGCATGAGAAAATACGATTAGAATACTTAACCAAAGTGGAACATGTAATTAAAACATGGGTGAAGGGTTAAGTAAGTGCTTTGGGTGGCATGTGGAAATCTAGTGGGTGGCCTATGTGGCAATTGAAATATGATTGATGACTTAACCAAATCCTAACATGTAGGTGGGCATGACTACATAAGGGGTTAAGTGGGATGCACTAGATAAAAGTAACAAGCTTAAGTAGTAGCTTGTGGGGGGCCCATTTCAACCAATATCCCAAACGTATCTTTGTGGGCTCGACCCATGTCGAGTGACGGGACACGCATATTGGGCTTGATTATAAGAGGCCAAAACGGGTTAGCGGTGGCAACGCGGGACCAACGGGTTTCATATGCGTGTGTGGACCCGGGCTGGTTGGTAAGTCGTTGTTGCATCGTGTAGATATAAAGCCGTGCACTGTTGATATTACCTGGTAGCCACTTTAGGGGAATGATACACCCCAATCGTGGGACCAGCACGGGTATCTACGGTAGGGAGCCGATCGTTGGGGAGTAGTGGGTACACCTAATAAAGATAGGGGCAGACGGCACCTATGTAGGGGTACACGGAACTACTGGGTAAAATTGCTAGGTACACCTAGTGGAGATAGGGGCAGACGGCACCTATGTAGTGGGCTAGGAGTACACGAAACTACTGGGGAAATTTTCTAAGTCCTTGGAAGGGATCAACCTTTAAGTAGGAATGACTGGTGTGGTGCAGTTAGTAATTATCCTTGGGTGGGTAGATGCGTCCTGACGGTTATCTTAGTTTATCCTAAGTCTACCAAGCTGCTTAGTGTAGCCATTCATCCCCAGATATTACCGTAGGTCAAGTTTATGTCTTCTCTGGTTACTTTAATGATTGTATTGTTAAAGTTATAGGACTCACTCAGACTTATGTCTGACCCCGTTGTTTTTATCTTTATTTCCCAACCCTCAGGTCCTTCGGTGGATCCTAGCGGTAGTAGAGCTTGATCGGATTGCTGTTCCAGTCTTTAGGAGCTTGGGTAGATGTAAAGCTCCAGTTATCCAGTTATCTTTTCTTTTGTTATGGCTATTGTATGAGAGAGTGGGATTATGTACTTCTTTATTTTGATGGATATTGTACTTGACTTTTATCGTGGTTTTATGATGTAACCAGACATGTTAATTTCCGCTGTTGTGAGATGATATTTTTAAATTTCAAGTACTAATTATATCTGTCTTGTTGTAATTTTTCTGTTCTATATTCACTAAAATACTCCACCGATGCTATGGCATTCCCTTAGTGAGTGACCATAGCGGGCGTGGGGTGTTACACGGAGCCATGTGCCGCACTGGTAACGCAACTGGCTTTGCATTGTCTACTAAGTATATACGGAGGTCTATCTCGCGCCTCGGGGTTAAACCCCGAACCTCATCAAAGATGTTACCATACCCACGGACTACTCGAACAGATTCCAAATTATCGATGGATGTGTCAAGTGATTCTAGGTAGCTAAGCATCACCAGACTTCTAGGGTCACAAGAAATATCAAGGGTCTTTCCACAACGAGTCAACTGTCTAACTACCCTCCTTTCGTAGTCTAGGATGGCACCATACCTGGCTAGCCAATCCTTTCCTAGAATCAAATCGTAGCCCATGAAACCAAGAACGTAGGCGTTGCATTCAAACCCAACGCCCAAGATAGACACTCTTAAATCCCGACAAAGCATAGATAAATGAGCCGAACCACCGATAGGATATGAGACTACAATGGGATCCGCAACTAGACTAGTATTTAGGTGTAGTGTTTCAACTAACGAAGCAGATACAACGAGTGCGAAGCACCAGAATCAAACAAAGTTCGAACATGATGATCAAAAAGGAAAAATCAAACTTTCAACAAAAACGTTTCTATCTCTCTCCTGTCCTGGTGCCATGAGAGCATGAACCTATCCTCCGGAAGTAGGTCATGTCCTCTGCACTTGCCCTTGTCCTTGCCTCCTCGGGTAGTCTTTAATCAGATGTTCTACCTCATCGCAATGAAAACAACCAGGCTTCTTCTTCTTTCTACAGTTCTTAATTACATGGCCCGTTATACCACAATAAAGACGCCTTCTTTTGTCACGGGGTTAATTATTCTTTCCACTTTCTCCTTTATCTTCTTCATGGATTAAAGCCATATCAACAAATTCCTCATCCTTGGGTTGTGCTCCTTAGACTAAACCCCCTCATCGACCAAGCAGCTAGCTGAACCTTCCTTCCATTGTCTATCTCAAAGATACCAAACGAGTCCTCCACTTCCTTGAGCCAATTCTAGCTTTGACAAACATCTCAGTCCTATGAAATGGTTTTCCGCCCATCGCACGAAAGTCCTTACATATCTTAGAAAAAGCATCTACACGCAGGGAAAGAGACTCAAGAAGGAAAAAGGAAGAGATTTGAAACAAAGAATCGAAAGAAAGATATATGGCTTTTGGGGATTATGTTTTTCATAATAAACCTTTCTCTTGAAAACTCCTTCTTTAAAACATATTTTTGAAAATACTTTTATATAAAAAAATGCTTTTGAAAACGGTTTTCAAAATCTTTTATCTGTTCTGGTATCCTTCAGCTCTGATACCAAGTGTAACACCCTACGTCTGTTAATGTCACTCACAAAGGGTGTAACGGCCCGCAAATCCATAATATCAGAGTTGACCATATACACCATACATCCAACCCAAATATCACGAAAATACGAATCATTTTTTTAAGAAGAAAAAGGTAGAAGAAGAACAGAAATAACAATACAGAATCTCACATCACAGTGGAACAAAATATAATATATCATAACATTTGAAATACAAAATTTGTACTGTATACACATATCATTATCAGAGTACAACACTTACAACACAGTGGCACAAAACTCTGTATAACTAACACTGAAGCCTCCTGCTCCAAGCTCCTTCAGATAAATCTATAAAATCCTGAACTACTTGAGTACCCGTACAAATTTAGGCACCCAAGAGTTTAGGTAAAACAAAACAAAATAAACTCCGGGTCAATCATGGGACTGGTATAAGTAAACAATTTAAAACAGTTTCAGAAACTAAATGATATCTCATAAGACCACGCCGTATAAAACGGAACGGGTTTTTCCCTCATTAGAATACAAAAGCAAAGTCTTTATATCAAAACTCATTTGATATTATGATAGTGTCTAAATCAAAAAAATAGAAATCTAGTGGAACGCTTGCATCTCACGTTCCACGTATATTATATACAATCAAAACCGCAAGCACTCATTGGGTAATGAATTTCCAACTATGACAAGGTATGGAACTACCTTCCGATAGTGTATCTCTAGAGGAGAATACACTGGGTTCAACAAGAACATCTTACAACCCAGCTACACATGACCGACCACTCATTTCGCTTGAGTGTAACGAATGTATATCACCAATGGTTGGGATCAGCAACCGTTCCTGAATGGGACAACATCGAATAGAATAGAGAATTAAATGAATCTCTAGATAGGTGATAATACACCCTAATAGGAGCTAACCACATAGCCATGCTACATGTCCGATTTTTGTCATTTCCCGGTTGTTGAGGCCTGAGGCTACGCTTACTTGCCATTCATTGATAGCACAATCACTTTGAATGCCTCATTGTCAGATCCGTTAATCATTAATTGATTTGCACAAATATATTATGGATATTATGCTAAAGTAATAAATCGTTGCCACCATATATATTTGTACAGTCCAAAATGCAATCATTGAAAATATTCTGTCAGACATTCGTCCATATACGTTCGTTTTGGGACGGAACGAAACCGAAGGCACTATTCTGCACATCCATCCAAGGCAATCTCTACCTAGGACTTATACAACAGCCCTTGCACTTTACTCCGTCTTCAATATATTCAGCATACTTGGTTTGTAAAGCTTATGCCAATACGGAGTGGTTCTTCGGATAATAATCCAACCGGTCTCTCCATATTAACAACGTTAAAATGGTCAAAACTTTGATAGTCGGTGATTTAACTATCAAATGAAAAATGTCCGTGTACACACAACGATCTTATTTCCAAATGGAATTATCGATCACATCATCAAACATATATATATATATATGTATATTCATATTTCCATATTTTCTATATTAAGAAAATATATGTTATTAACTCTGGAAAACATTCCCATTGCATATTTACATATCACTATTCTTCCACATCTATCAGACTCTAACTGTAAACTAGTAAGAGAACAACTTCAAAAGTATAAACCCCGAAGGCCGAAACCAACATCAGATCGATACTCAAAAATCGTTCAACTCAACTAATTTCCAGTCAGTTTCTAATTCTGCTTAACTCTATTTCTTTAACTCCATTTGATTAACTTCTTATCAACACGATCATTTTAAATCTGCAAATCATTTGCTTTTAAATCATCATTCACTTTAAAATGTATATCTCCCAAGATTTTATTTATAAAATTCCTTTTCGTTTATAATATTCTATTTTAAGTTCGTTTCATTATCGAATTCTATATATATCGATATATCGATTTCTAGTTTATCAAATCTTCTTAAAATATTCTAACTCCTTAAATTTCCGGAAATTTTTTCCATAACCTGCTTTGTACGGGGTTACCGAAAAAGTCAAACCTTGCCACATAGGCCTCTCTATTCAAAAAGAAAATCAAAAAGCCAAGCGGCTAGCCGATACGGCGCATAAAATCTCATATTCAATTTAAATACGTACCTTTTTGTCGAGCATTATATTTATACTCTTCCATTTCTTCATTTCTTCATTTCTATACCTTCTTAACATATATCTAATCATTCTAATTCACTCCAACTTAATACACTTGTTTTAACTCAACTCGATAATTAATTCGTTAATCAACTCTTTTTCCTATTTCACTTTCATATTTGAATATGACATGTTCAAATATATTTTAACTTACTTATAAACCAATCCAATTCCACTTTTCAAACTCAGGTTTCATATTCAATTTGAATATGAATTCACAAGTTTAATTTACTTATTCAAAGTTGAACTCAAATCTTAAACTTAATTAACTAATTTTCCTTTTGCTTTGTTAATTCTATTCAACAATCAAAAATATGATTTTCGTTTCAGAAATCATTCCATTTACTTCATTTGGGTTCATATTCATGTTATCTAATTTATGATTTTTCCTTATTATTTACAAACCCAATTTATTTTACTTGTTTGTATATTTAGTCAAGTCTCGATTTCTAATTTCATTTGAAATAAATACTTCTACTTTGTAAAAATAAATTTCCCTTTTCAAATTAAAACTTGTATTTATATTTCCTGAATTACCCAATGATAATTCATTTCACTTCTTTTATAAATTTCGTTTATAAATGAACTACTTGTTTTTATTATTTAAAAAAAGTTAATATTTCTATTCTATTCGAATTTCAAATTCTATTTTAGAAAAATAGAATTTTCTATTAAATCTCAAATATCCTTTTCATGGTATTTTTAAATATCAACATTTAGGCCCAGTGATATTTAAACACACAAAACACCTAATTTAAAAATCATAGGTTTTTAACATAGCATATATGATGATATATATGGAAACAAACAATAAATAAATTTGAGGGATCCAGTCGGATCCCTCTAACCTGTTTTCCTGCATCCATAGACGTTAGCACATAAATAATACCATCCTGCTTCGAGGCAGGATATTGCGGTATAGAAGGTCATCCACTAATATATATTTGTGGGGCGCATAGGGAAATCATCCACTAATGATACCGCAGGCATCCACTAATGATACTGCGGGAATCCAACCACCAAACCAGTATATATATATATATACCAAGCCTAAATAACTAATGTATATTTTATAGCCACAATAATATTGCAATGCATACAAACAAATCAACAATTTATTTTTAATGTTAAAAATAAATTAACGAGTGAGATTTACTCACCGAAATTTTCAGTTGTCGAATATCCTGTTTATTTCCAAATCACCGGGTACGAATTGTCTCGACCGAATCCATTCAACATCTATGATTATTCAATTTTATTTACCGATTAATCGATTACTAATTTAAATTAACCTAACAGATAAATAAATCTATGTATTTTTAAACATTAAACCCTTTATATTTTTAATGCTTACTTAAATAAATAAACAACAAATTTAATTACTTTTTATCGTTGAGTTTGAGCCCAAATTTTATAACTAGAAATCTCATTAGCTATTTAAAATTAATCAATTAAATTTACCTTAATCCTCCTTTTAAAACACTCTTCTTCCTTGCTTCAATACACAGAATGTTCCATGCACCATTAGTGTGCATTCTAGCATCCCAAAATCTTCATCACTTCATGAAAAATAAAGACTAATCATCCCATTGCAAAAACTTTAACTTCTCTTCGTTGGGCAAAATCCAACAACAAGTAGATCCTTATCACAGATCCAACTCAAACAGTGCTACTACCTCCATTGCTATCTTCACCTGTACACAATTTCAAAGGCCATTACTTGTTGTCGAACTTCGCAACTCACCCTACTGACAACCACTTCCCATAGAATACTACCAATTCAAACTCGAAACCCCATTCTTGAATGCAACCCTTACTGACATGTCAAAGTCGTCCTCTACCTCCCTTCTCATCATGTCTTCGACGCCTAGAAAATCCCTAAAATCCCAAGCCTTAAATCGCTGAACTTCATCGACTCCTTCCTGACATCACCTCTGTCCGTCCATCCTTACTCCGTTTATCGCGCTTGTCAAGCGCCAAGCCATGCTACTATACTCGCGATTCTGACCCACCCCGTTTCCGGTGAAATCCCCCATCGTGATCCATTGCGATGAACCCCAAACCCTAAAACTGGAATACTCTAACGCGATGCTTCTACAGCTCGAAGTTGGGCTTCGAGGACTAGCGATGCGATCGTGATACCCATCAATGATTTTAGATTTCGATCCCCCCTTTTTTATTATGAAGAAGCTCCGATTTTGATTTGAGGAGAATAAAATGGAAAGGCACGGTTTTTGATTTGTTCTAATATTTGTGATTGAAACTAACAAAGATCGGCCATTTAATTTTGCTTATGAAGCTTTTGAATTTTTTCGCAGAAGAATGGAGGTGAAGACGTTGAGATTTAAAGAAAGAGGGAGCGGTTTTAAAATGATCAGCGAGGCCAGTAATTTGGGTTTTGCTGGAACTTCAGTCTCCACGGAAATTTAAGGAATGATGTTCGATTTATAACCAAGAAATGCTTCTTAGTTAAGGACCCAAAGGAAGGTGTTATCCTAACTCCTTTCTAAACCAAACCACTGACATTTTTAGGGTTACACCACTATACTGGACCCATTGGAAAAGGTTTCGAAGCTCCATTTGATCGTATGGAAAAGATATTAATTTTAAAATAATTAATTCTTCGATAATCAATTAATATTATTATTCGAATTCAAACAGGAGTTTGAATTGATTATTTGAACTGTTTCCAATTCAGTGTTGACTTTGAATTTAAATAAATTCAATTTCGTATTTCGATAGTTATATGTATTCGAAATAAATCATATTTCGATTTTTAAATCGATAACTAAATATAAAAATTCATTTATATTCTCAAATCAATAGTTAAAATAAATATTAAATATTCAAAATTAATTGACCAGAAATCCGGGTCGTTACATTCTTCCCCACTTAAAAGGATTTCGTCCACGAAATTACTAGGGTAGAAAAGTGCTTCAAACCCATGAATTTTTCAAAATTCTTATTACACATCATGCATGCTTACATTCATTTAATCTGAATGATTTACAACCAATATATATTCACATTCAATTCATATTCATTCAAATTGATTCTGATCAATTTATTCACTTTTGATCCTTTAACTTTCTTAAGTTAAATTTTAAATTCCAAAATTCAAATACCCGGGTTTTCATTTCAAATCCTTTCGAAACCACATAAACATATACATATATTTATAACTATTTCAAATTAAAAACATTTGAATTTTCACACCCTACTTGTTTTCTTTCGAACAAATTTCCATCAATATCTTTTCTAAGTTAGCAATTCATCACTTAGAAACTCGAAAATGAACACTGATGATGTTGCAGTCATCATCAGAATTATTTCCCAACCACTGAAGTGAGTTAAGTGCTTCAACAATTTCAAAATCCATCTAAAATGATTTTTATTCAAATCCTTTCAAACCAAAGTTATATTATTTCAATATACTTTAGAAAATATTTTTCAAACACTAGGATTTTAAATTCTTAATTTTGATTTGAATTTAATTTTAATCCATCTCATATGTATATTTTATTCATATACAAGTTATGTTTGGTTATATATAACCATTCCAATTTTTATAATCTTATTTTATTATAATAATAACATCCAACACATTCATATGTTACAATAATTTCAGAAAATTATTCTTTTTCTATCAAAATATAATTTTGGGTAAATTATTTCATTCACCCACTTTAAAACAATATTGTGTCAAATTTATCTGCTCAAGTGTTTAAAAATTCTTATTGACTTCATGGCATCCCACGATTCGATCAGAATTCATAAACCACTCAACAGACAAATCAACACAATATAAAACAATTGTTTTAATCAATTAACAAATACGCACTCTCGTATATATATATACACTCAACTCATTTTAGGGTACTGCTGACCCTAATGAGCACCTTCAACCAAGCCAAGGTATTCGCTCAACCTAAGCTCTGATACCAATTGTAACGGCCCGCAAATCCGTAATATCAGAGTTGACTACATAGACCATACATCCAACCCAAATATCACGAACATACGAATCATTTTTTTATAAGAAAAAGGTAGAAGAAGAACAGAAATAACAACATAGAATCTCACATCGCAGCATAACGAAATATAATATATCATAAATTTTGAAATACAAAATTTGTACTGTATACACATATCATTATCAGAGTACTACACTTACAACACAGCGGAACAAAACTCTATATAACTAACGTTGAAGCCTCCTGCTCCAAGCTCCTTCAGATAAATCTGTAGAATCCTGAACTACTTGACTGCCCGTACAAATTTAGGCACCCAAGAGTTTAGGTAAAAAAAAAACTCCGGGTCAGTCATGGGATTGGTATGAGTAAATAATTTAAAAAAGTTTCTGAAACAAAATGATATCTGATAAGACCACGCCGTATAACACGAAACGGGTTTTTCCATCATGAGAATCCAAAACAATGACTTTATATCAAAACTCATTCGATATTATGACAGTGTCTAAATCAAATAAATAGAAATCTAGTGGAACGCTTGCATCTCACGTTCCACATATATTATATACAATCAAAACCGCAAGCACTTATTAGGTAATGAATTTCCAACTATGACATGGTATGGAACCACCTTCCGATAGTGTATCTCTAGAGGAGAATACACTGGGTTCAACAAGAACATCTTGCAACCCAACCATACATGGCCGACCACACATTTCGCTTGAGTGTATCGAATGTATATCACCAACGGTTGGGATCAGCAATCGTTCTCGAAACAACATCGAATAGAATAAGGAATTAAATGAATCTCTAAATAGGTGATAATACACCCTAATGGGAGCTAACCACATAGCCATGCTGCCTGCCCGATTTTTGTCATTTCCCGGTTATTGAGGCCTGAGGCTACGCTTACTTGCCATTCATTGATAGCACAATCACTTTGAATGCAACATTGTCAGATCCGTTAATCATTAATTGATTTGCACAAATATATTCTAAATATTATGCTAAGGGAATAAATCTGTTGCCACCATATATATTTGTACAGTCCAAAATGCGATCATTGGAAATATTCTGTCAGACATTCGTCCATATACGTTCGTTTTGGGACGGAACGAAACCGAAGGCACTATTCCATACATCCATCCTAGGCAATCCCTACCTAGGACTTATACATCAGCCCTTGCACTTTACTCTATCTTCAGTATATTCAGCATACTTGGTTTGCAATGCTTATGTCAATTCGGAGTGGTTCTTCGGATAATAATCCAACCGGTCTCTCCACATTAACAACGCTAAAATGGTCAATACTTTGATAGTTGATGCTTTAACAATCAAATGTAAAATGTCCATGTACACACAACGATCTTATTTCCAAATGGAATTATCGATTACATCATCAAACATATATATATATATATTCATATTTACTTATTTTCTATATTAAGAAAATATATGTTACTAACTCTGGAAAACATTCCCATTGCATATTTACATATCACTATTCTTCCACATCTATCAGACTCTAACTGTAAACTAGTAAGAGAACAACTTCCTAAGTATAAACCTGAAGGCCGAAACCAACATCAGATCGATACTCAAAAATTCGTTCAACTCAACTAATTTCCAGTCATTTTCTAATTCTGCTTAACTCTATTTCTTTAACTCCATTTGATTAACTTCTTATCAACACGATCATTTTAAATCTGCAAATCATTTGCTTTTAAATCATCGTTCACTTTAAAACGTATATCTCCCACAATTTTATTTATAAAATTCCTTTTTGTTTATAATATTCTATTTTAAGTTCGTTTCATTATCGAATTCTATATATATCGATATATCGATTTCCAGTTTATCAAATCTTCTTAAAAATATTCTAATTCCTTAAATTTCCAGAAAAATTCGCCATAATCGCCTTTGTACGGGGTTGCCGAAAAAAGTCAAACCTTGCCACACAGGCCTCTCTATTCAAAAAGAAAATCAAAAAGCCAAGCGGCTAGCCGATACGGCTCATAAAATCTCATATTCAATTCAAATACGTACCTTTTTGTCGAGCTTTATATTTATACTCTTCCATTTCTTCATATCTATACTTGCTTAACATATATCTAATCATTCTAATTCACTCCAACTTAATACACTTGTTTTAACTCAACTCATTAATTAATTCGTTAATCAACTATTTTGCCTATTTCACTTTCATATTTGAATATGACATGTTCAAATATATTTTATCTTACTTATAAACCAATCCAATTCCACTTTTCAAACTCAGGTTTCATATTCGATTTGAATATGAATTCACAAGTTTAATTTACTTATTCAAAGTTGAACTCAAATCTTAAACTTAATTAACTAATTTTCCTTTTGCTTAGTTAATTCTATTCAACAATCAAAAATATGATTTTCGTTTCAGAAATCATTCCATTTACTTCACTTAGGTTCATATTCATGTTATCCAATTTATGATTTTTCCTTTTTATTTACAAACCCCATTTATTTTACTTGTTTATAAATTTAGATAGGTCTCGATTTCAAATTTCATTTGAAATAAATACTTCTACTTTGTAGAAATAAATTTCCCTTTTCAAATTAACACTTGTATTTATATTTCCTGAATTACCCAATGATAATTCATTTCACTTCATTTACAAACTATGTTTATAAATGAACTACTTGTTTTTATTATTTAAAACAAGTTAATATTTCTATACTATTCGAATTTCAAATTCTATTTTAGAAAAATAGAATTTTCCTTTTAAATCTCAAATATCCTTTTCATGATATTTTTAAATATCAACATTTAGGCCCATTGGTATTTAAACACACAAAACACCTAATTTAAAAATAACAGGTTTTTAACATAGCATATATGATGATATATATGGAAACAAATAATAAATAAATTTGAGGGATCCAGTTGGATCCCTCCAACATGTTTTCCTGCATCCGCAGACGTTAGCACATAAATAATACCATCCTGCTTCGAGGTAGGATATCGTGGTATAGAAGGTCATCATCTATTATATATTTGTGGGGCGTATAGGGAAATCATCCGCTAATGATACCGCGGGCATCCGCTAATGATACAGCGGGAATCCAACCACCAAACCAATATATATATATATATATATATATATATATATATATATACCAAGCCCAAATAACTAATATATATTTTATGGCCACAATAATATTGCAATGCATACAAACAAATCAACAATTTATTTTTAATGCTAAAAATAAATTAACGAGTGAGATTTACTTACCGAAATTTGTAGTTGTCAAATATCCTGTTTATTTCCAAATCACCGGCTACGAATTGTCTCGACCGAATCCATTCAACATCTACGATTATTCAATTTTATTTAATGATTAATCGATTACTAATTTAAATTAACCTAACAGATAAATAAATCTATGTATTTTTAAACATTAAACCCTTTATATTTTTAATGCTTACTTAAATAACTAAACAACAAATTTAATTACTTTTTATCGATGAGTTTGAGCCTAAATTTTATAACTAGAAAGCTCATTAGCTATTTAAAATTAATAAATTAAATTTACCTTAATCCCACTTTTAAAACCCTCTTTTTTCGTGCTTCAATACACAGAATGTTCCATGTAAAATCCTTCACCATTTGTGTGCATTCTAGCATCCCAAAATCTTCATCACTTCATGAAAAATAAAGACTAATCATCCCATTGCAAAAATGTAACTTCTCTTTGTTGTGCAAAATTAGACAACAAGCAGATCCTTATCACAGATCCAACTCGAACAGTGCCACTACCTCCATTGCTATCTTCACCCGTACACAATTTCAAAGGCCACTACCTGTAGCCGAACTTCGCAACTCACCCTATTGACAACCGCTTCCCATAGAATACCACCAATTCAAACTCGAAACCCCATTCCTGAATGCAACCCTTACTGACATGTCAAAGTCGTCCTCTACTTCCCTTCTCATCATGTCCTCGACGCCCAGAAAATCCCTAAAATCCCAAGCCTTAAATCGCTGAAATTCATCGACTCCTTCCTGACATCACCTCTATCCGTCCATCCATACTCCGTTCATCGCGCTTATCAAGCGCCAAGCCATGCTACTGTACTCGCGATTCTGACCCACCCCATTTTCGGCAAACTCCCTCATCGCGATCCATTGCGATGAACCCCAAACCCTAAAACTGGAATACTCTTATGCAATGCTTCTACAGCTCGAAGTTGTGCTTCGAGGACTAGCGATGCGATCGCGATACCCATCAGCGATTTTAGATTTCGATCCCTACTTTTTATTATGTAGAAGCTCCGACTTTGATTTGAGGAGAATAAAATGGAAAGGCACGGTTTTTGATTTTTTCTGATATTTGGGATTGAAACTAACAAAGACCGGCCATTTAATTTTGCTTATTGAGCTTTTGAATTTTTTCGCAGAAGAATGGAGGTGAAGACGTTGAGATTTAAAGAAAGAGGGAGCGGTTTTAAAATGAACAGCGAGGCCAGTAATTTGGGTTTTGCTGGAACTTCAGTCTCCACGGAAATTTAAGGAATGGTGTTCAATTTATAACCAAGAAATGCTTCTTAGTTATGGACCTAAAGGAAAGTGTTATCCTAACTCCTTTCTAAACCAAACCACTGACATTTTTAGGGTTACACCACTATACTGGACCCAAGGTTTCAAAGCTCCATTTGATCGTATGGAAAAGATATTAATTTAAATTAATTTTAAAACAATTAATTCTTCGATAATCAATTAATATTATTATTCTAATTCAAACAGGAGTTTGAATTGATTATCTGAACAGTTTCCAATTCAGTGTTGACTTTGAATTTAAATAAATTCAATTTCGTATTTCGATAATTATATATATTCGAAATAAATCATATTTCAATTTTTAAATCGATAACTAAATATAAAAAATCATTTATATTCTCAGATCAATATTTAAAATAAATATTAAATATTCAAAATTAATCGACCAGAAATCCGGGTCGTTACAAAGGGAATGCATTAAGTTTCGTGGAGCGTTATAAGTAAACAGAACGGAATATTACAAGACTGATAAAGTAGTACTTGAAAATTTTATAACTTTATTGCAGCGGAAACAGAAATAGGATTGGTTACACCTTCAAAACAACAAAACCATGTACATAATACCAGTCTTGTAAAAAAGCCTTCAGAGTACATAATTTTAAAGCCATAACTCCTAACAGAAAATGCCATTAGCAGAATCAAATCCAAGCAATACATCTTTCAACTTCAAGCTGGAAGAAAGAGACATCTGAACTAAGCTTGAGTATTTCCTCCCTGAGAACCTGGGGGGAAACGGAAGAAAAGAGGCGTAACAAACTAGGTCAGACATTAGTCTGGTGAGTTCAGTAACTTTAACAATATAATCATTAAAGTAACAGGAAGAACATAAACTGGAAAGTAATAAATGACTGTACATAAGCATGCATGACAAGGTAGGCAAGAGGAATAAGATATACGTTGATTGCGCTTCTAATCACTACAGGGTGATTACTACACTGCACCAATGCTAAATATATCGCACCGTTACTAGTTCCATACTGAAAGTTGATCCCAACCCCGTAATTGGTAGCCCTCAGGCGTAACATCTAGTAAGAGGTATCTACCCCATACAATCCTTGACAGCCTACTTGCCCATAATAGATACTAGATATCCACATACTACCCCTAATCGATCGACTTCCTAACTCGCATGTATTTATTACTTGTGTCATTCGGCCCCGCTTGTTTTTAGATACCTGTGTTGGTCCCACCATGGGGTGTATCAATCCCTATGATGGCAACCCGACACAATTCAAGATGCACAGTGTATGACTACTGATGCCCAGTGCCTGCTTTTTCCACTTCGGAGAACGTGCATGCACGTACTTCGTCGGAACCTACACTAACGCACCACCCGCCGCTATTTTGACCGCTTATAATCAGCCAAGTAATCGTGCCCCACCCTGCCTAGTTCAGGGTACCATGATACATCTATGTGGGTTTCCGCTGAAATGGGTCCCTATTACTAGGGTTTCCTAATCAACATGTTATAACGATTAAGTGTTCTCAATATAACCTAACCCCATCCATCTGTTTTAATTAACATGTTGTATTGGTTAAGTGTCGCATATTCATATGTTACTTAACCTTTCCTTTGATTCACGCATGTTTATTTAACGGATAAGTTTGTGGGCCTATATATACTAATATTACCCACCTATCCAAGATTTACTTAACCCTTCCACTATTCAGGTCCATATGTATTATTGGTTAAGCTTGCCTTAACCCTATCCACTTTGTTCATGTAACATTGGTTAAGTTGTCTTCTTACCCATGTTAACTTAATCCCACCCACCTAACTCGTTTAGGTATCATATTCATCTTTGATCACATTAATTAGTTATTAATGCACAAACCTCTCATATTAAGTCGATCACTTGTGGCCGCTGGATATGCCGGGCGGTTCCGGGCAGACTTCTACCACAAGCCAGATTTAACCTCATGTCTAAGCATCTAATTTATGCCTTTGACCTCTTACATTAGACTGCCGTTTGCTGAAGCACCCCGCCTCCATTAAGGCCACTCACAAAGGGAACGCCTTAACTTTGGTGGAGCGTTTAGGTAAAAGATGCAGATAAATTACAAGACAGACAAATAAAGCAGCGAAAAATAAAGTCATTTTATAAACAATGTGGTTCAGTCAAGCTTTTACAACGATTATCTCAACTATACTTAAAAATAATACATAGAACTTCTGTCTTGATTCAAAAAAACTTCCAAGTATAAAAGAAGCATAAAAATAACAATGATATTCCCCAATAAAGCATGAACCAGCCATAGCAGTGGAAGAGAGAGTCCAAAGCAATACATCGACTATCCTCGAGCTTGGAAAGAAAACTGAGCTAAGTGGTAACATTTCCTTTCTACGAACCCTGGGGGGGAATGGAAGAAAAGAGGCGAAATAAACTAGGTTAGACATAAGTCTAAAAAGTCCAGCGACTTTCAGCAGGTAAATAGGCAAAAGTATCATGACATAAATAAACCGAATATAAGACAATACCATGATAATAACGATAACAAGATAACATACGATTAGCATAGATATGATAAGGCAAGATAAACTGAATACGCTTTTACTCTTTTTCTGCTTCGCTACTATTAGAGTTTATGCCCTAGAGGCAATTCATTTGATGAGATTGATAACACTGTTGATGTTATTATTTTATTTGGAATAAAATATTATTCTATTATGTTGTATTTACTACGTAATATAAATAATAATATAATAGAAGTTCATAGAATTATAATACGGAATTATATAGTTCGAGTAAGACTGAACTTGAGATTATATAATGTGATAAGTATTATAATTCTTAAATGCCCCTAGTCGAGTTTTATTATTAATATAGGACAACTATAAAGCATTAAGACTAGTATGTTGATTGACTGATGATCACATCTCATTGATCATTAATATACGTGATATTAAAGTCAAGACATAAATATGTATTGGAGAATAGCGTATTGGGCTGATCCACCGTGAAATAACTACATGGAATATAATTAATAGTATCATAAGTTATTTTCACAATGACAGTGATGTAATGGTCCTCAGACCTGAAATCAATATAATTTTATTTGAGGATATTTGTGTTTTGATATAATATAAAGTTATTCGTAATAGAGTAACGATAACGGTGATTATTGGATATGAATGATCTAGATGGAATCTAATCCTACGATGTATTCGTAGTGATATCCATGGGCCTCTTGATTGAGTGAGACTGTGAAATGCACGGCCGTGCTCAAATACTGATTTATTTTAAATAGTCTACTCATTGATCAAGAAAAACAGATTAAATTATTAAGAGGGTGATACGATCCATGCCTCCAGTTTAATCCTGGATATAATGTGTGACGACCCAAACTTCCCAGTAAAGGAAAGGCTGGATTGCTTTGAGAACAACACACAACAGAGCACAAACTGAAGAACATTTTATTGCTGATTACAACAATTACATCAGAGTACAAGAATATAACAGAGTATGAAACTTATTTCATAATAGAAATACAATAATATCAGAGTTTTAAATTATATTTAAATAGCAGCGGAAAAATAATACAAATATACAACTGGAAGGAATACACGGATACAGAGCTTTCCGAATACCGCTTCAGCTGTAAGCCAGGATCCTGTAAATATATCTGCAAAAAGCTACTCGACTGCCCGTGTGGAAAATAAGGGCACCCGAGTTTGCCAGTGAAACAAACTACAGGTCAGTCATGGGACTGGTATGAGAAATCTTAACTTAACTATCTAATAATAAGGCTAATCACAGGACCACGCCACTAACGTGGAACGGGTTTACTCCATTGGTTTGTCAGTGCCTAAATTAAAGTAAATCGTTAAACAACGCAATGCCTTTTTAGAAAAATGAAACCATTATAAGACCCAAGTCCCATCACACAATGCAACGCAAACCAGAGGATAGGGTTTTACCTTATAATGGTCAAAAGATGCTTGATACGATAAAACGGATTTAATATTTGTGTGTATATCTACGGGTATATATAATTCAAAAACAATTTCAATCATAATGTATTAATCATAGACGGCATGGTACCCCATTCTACTATGTCGCCATACTAGTTCTACAATCAAAACCGCAAGGTCGTATTGGAAATTGGATTTCCATCATGAGTCGAGGCTAGGGGCAAGCTCCTCTCCGATTCGAGACACTCTAGCAAATGCCTCAGGATCACACCTATTGGCAACCCTTGGATGCGGTAGGGCCAGTCCCCGCCTATCGGCAGTGGATTAGTTATGCCTGAACACACGTTTCCCGGTTCCTTTGAACCTATAATATGACCACTATCGGCCTATAAAAATCCGAGGCGCCTCAAAATCCATCATCCACATAAGTAAAATGCCAGACCGTGTTAAAGCACTGACACTACCACTAGATAGAAAGAAACGTGTGCACTCCCTACGGTCCATATCCCGTTTTTGACTCATACCGGGGTGTGAGGCTCGCGAAGTCACGATATACACAAAGCTATGCCGTAATAGGCTATGCTTTGATCATCCCACAAGGCCCTGCTTTTCAACAAAAGACTTGATCAATTGCATCTTGGCATGCCACATTGACAATTCACGCCATGCGATCAATCACTATTAATATATACCAGGGTGTTAAGTAGAGGATAAATCCCCTACCACCAAACAGATATACATTAACAGAAATTGATTTAATTCACACGGAACGAAATCCAATGTCAGACACACATCCATTTATTAGCTTATGCTCTGGGTCTGAGCGAAAACCAAATCCGAACAATCAACAATAGTCCGGACGGCCACCACTGAAATCCCTTCAAGGTAGCTACTCCCATCAGGGTCTCTGTAGCAACACATCCATTCGATGTGAAGATCGTCGGTCTTCAACCACCGTCTTCATCTTCGATTCTTCATCGTCGTAGTAATTATTCGGAATGGGTTAAACCCGGTCTTTCCGAATAACTAGCGTATTTTTATAATTAAAAATCAAGTACTGTAAAACACATCCAACGTCTCATTCCAATTCAGAATATTCTTTTAAATAAAATATTCAAATTATTCTATCAAAGATAAATTCTTTAACTTTGCACTTAAATATTTCTTTTAAAAGGTTTATTAAAATCTCAATTTGGTTTTAGATATTAAAAATCATTATTTAATGATTATTTAAATTTAAGAAATTAATCTTATCTTTAACTGGGATAAAGAACTAATGTCATTTAAAAACATAGTTCACGGTAAACCCAAAATAATCTTCCATGAAATATGGAATCTTCACGGAAATCAAATCAATATATAATCGTTATAAATTTCTGTATTCAACCAATAATATAAGTGGAATAATGGCAAGGCCTCTTAAATTCCATATGTAGTATCGGTCTTCTTTTACAGAAACTTATCCTGGTTATTATCAACTCGAATTCCATTCAATTCCAATTTCATATATATTAAATTGAAAACTTTACTTTTGGAACATTTCCATTTAAATCATGATAAAATATTTATAAATTCCAAATCATACTTTCGCTTAGAAACACAGTTCACAATAAACCCGACTCACACTTCACCTTATTTCAATTACTAAATGAAAACTTTAATGATTTAAATTAAAAGATTATTCTTTTCATATGGGGTTTAAGAACAGTGTTATTTAAGACGCTATTCACGACAACCCAAAATCTAATTTATTTAGTTAAATTTCAATTAAATATTAACAAATTGGAAAAACCTTCATTAAATCTTAATTTAATGATTTATCCTAGTTGATAACTAGTGCATTTCAATAAAAATATATTTTTCTAAAATATATTCTTTTTCTAAGACATTTTCTAAAATATTCTTTTTCTAGAATATTCTTTATTGGAATGTGACTCAAACAACAACCATATTTTGTATGAAATCAACAATCATGATAAATAATTATCAAACACCCAAATAACAACCAGAGTGGATTTTATAACTGAGTGAGCATTAAAGTAAATAATTGACGCTCATCACAGACTGTCAATCCATCAATTGACGGACAACTAAATATTGGGATTAGTGTATGTCCAGTATCATCCCAATACCCGTGTGGGGTTTCATCCATCAATCAAATAACAAGTTATTTGTGCACTTGGGCGATGTGTAAAATTATCGACCCAATCACATAAACAAGTCGGGTAACTTGTAAATGGAGGTGTAATATTCAAACTTGAATATACTCAACATTATATTTAACAGATCACACATTTCAATCATCACAGACATATATTTCTGATTCTTTTTATTGTGAACAGATAACGATAAAAATCTAGTCCTTTTAATTCAATTCTTTTTATTGTAAACAATGTTACAATAAAATCTAATCTGAATAAACATTTCTAACATAAATGGTCTTTTAAATCTAAATAAACATTTCTAACATAAATGGTCTTTTCTATGTTAACATAACATTTCTAAATAAGTGCCATTTCTAGATAGATGATATTAACATGACATTTTTATAATCTAACTAAAAAATGACATTTTTATATGACACAACATTTCTCTAAATCCTGTATCTTTTTAATGATACAACTATATGTTACAAATGTAAATTTTAATGTAAGCATAACTTATTGACTTGAATCTTTTAGTATGATTCATACATACATTAAAATGTAAATTTTAATGTAACACCGTTTTATTTACTTTTCTATTTAAAACAAACGTTCATTTTCATATTTTCTCATTTACACTTAAAATGTAACAGATGAAGCATTTTTCATGTAAATTCTCATGTTAACATATTTTGACAAAAATACATTCTAACATATTTTAACAAAAATACATATTCTAAATAAACACTTTTAACAAAATTGACCTTTTATTCTATTTAAACATGTTCTTATCATGAAATTCTTTTATTTCTAATCTAACATTAAAATAACTTTTTAATGTTAAACATGTTCTTAACCTGAAATTCTTTTATTAAGACAAAAGTGTAAATTTGTCTAAATCCTATTCTTTTAACAAAAATATATATTTTTGTTCCATGTTGATTTGCTTCTAGATTACAAAAAAAAATGTAACTTTTTTTTTCAAGTTTTATTTGCATCAAGAAATGTTAAAAAAATAATATAACCTTTTTAATTATAATGTTTTTTTTGCATCTAAAATTGCAAACAAAAATGCAACTTTTTATTTCCATTCTTTTATTTCATAAAAATGAAAATAAAAGTGTTACTTTTTTAATCTCAACTCTATTTCACTGTAACTAATTGAAGATAAAAATGAAATCTTTTATTTCAATTCTAATATTTGTAATTAATTGAAAATAAAATAAAAATGAGATCTTTTATTTCAATTCTAATCTTTTATTTTAATCTTTCATTAAAATAAAAATAAATCCTTTGTTCCTACCAACATGTTTTAACACCAATGTTAATCTTATTACAACTAACATCTTCTAATACAAAGGTGATTTTCATTTCACTAAACATGTTTTAACAAAAATGTGATTTTTATTACATAAATCAAGTTTTAACAAAAATGGTGTTTCTATTTCACAAATCAAGTTTTAACCTAATTGCTAATTGTTATCTTTATTACAATAATCATGTTTTGACAAAAATGTTATTTTTATTTCAATAATCCTATTTTATTTACATAACATGATAAATGACAAATTTATCTATATAATATGATTTTAACTGAATGTCATATTTAACAAAGATAACTATTTTTATTTTAACCAACAGGTTTGACAAAAATGACTATTTTTGTTTTATATAAAATGGCAACAGAAATGATACTTTCAACTCTTCTATTTTTATTGCATATCAAACGACCACAAAAATGATACTTTTAAAACCCTTCATTTAATCACAACAAATATGACAAAATAAATGTTCTTTTTGTATCAATTCATTTTCCGCAACTGTCTTGGCAATAAAAATGTTATTCTCTAAATCTATCCTTTTTATTGTGACTAAACTTACAATAAAAATATATCTTCCTATTTCCCTCTTTTTCAAATAATCTAGAGTGGCAATAAAAATGCAACTTTTCCATATAAAATTACAATAAAATGCAATTCTGAAATCTATTCTTTCTATTGCCTCTAATTTGAGAAAAAAAATGTTTCTTTGACATCTATACTTCTTATTATCTGAATTTTGACAATAAAAATATTTCCTTTGAATTTAATTTCCCCATTAACATAAATGTTAATTACCACCATCTAATGAACAAATGATAATATTATTTGAATCTAACTTTATAATTAATATAAGTGTTAAGTTCACCAACCTAATAATAATGATAATTCGGTTTGAATAACAAACATGATACACACAAATTCATCGCAATACAACAAATCAATATTTCAACAAAAAGATATACAAGACACCACATGCATTTTATATAGAATGAATATAAATTTCATAATAAAATAAATAATTAATTTTAATTTAAAAACAGAAATCTCACTTTGCTTTTAATTCAGATCTGAAATTTACTGAATTTCCAAAGTGCTTCGTTTCAGATCTGGTCAGTTCCATAGCGTAGATCTCGGATATACTATTCCAACGCTTCGAAAATCGTTTAATTCTGATAATATATGAAGGAGATATCATAATTTATACATCGATTACATTAATAAATAATTAATTATATAATTTGTTTTTAATTACATCACTTGATCTCTTCCTTTAACCATCGTTCCAGACTTGTAGAAGACCCGTCACTTGCTCGAGATGAACATCCCCTGGCGCACGCACTTCCACCCATCTGACCTTCGATCTGGCACTGCTCCGCCGTCGACCATCCCAACCGCCACCCCCAGACGTAGCCCCGACGAACTCGGTTGCCTGCGCCGCCCCAAAATCCGACCCAAGCCGATCATCTTTGCACCCAGAAAACGCGAACACCAAGCCACTAAACCCAATCACCACCGTTGAATCCAAAGAACCCGTTGAGTGCTTCGATTTGGTTATTGAGTCATCTGTTAATTCGAATCCGATTGAAAGATTTTGGGATTTTGTTTTCGAAGGATTCTGGCCATTCCTTTCTGAATACGGCGGCTCCTGTTTGAGATAGTGATTAGGGTTTTGGTTTTCTAATTTATATAATATAATATTATTATTTAAATCCTTTAATTTTAGTTAAGGCCCATTTTAGCCACTAACTCAGAATTAAGCCCAACGAAAGTCCTTTCTAGCTAATAACCCTCGTTCCGGATCCAATGAACCATGTCCCGTCAGCCCAAACGAAAGTTTTCAGCCAATTTAAAATAAATACATTCATTATTTAATTTAACTGTACAAATAAATTCACCCAGGCTGCATATGAACTCAGAAAATTAAAAAAACTTATTTTTGGCTTTGTTATGGCGATACGGTCCTAACAAAACTAATTTCGTCGAATTCTGAGACTGTTGGAAAAATGGCCATTTTCAAGTCGATTAAATTTGACTGAAACAGTCAAAACACGTTTTCCTTTGCCACGCTCACATATTAATTCAAAAAATTATGAAAATTGAAATCTAGCAATAATTTGACATTCCGATTCCAACAAAAGTGGTTTTGTCGAAAACCGAGGTCGTTTGGAAAATGACTATTTTTAAGGCCAATATATTTAATATTAAAAATACATTTTTAAACAAATAAATTCCGAAACTCAAAATATATAAGTGTTTACTGTTTTCCAATGCAGAAACGTCATTCCGAACTCAATGGAAGTGGTTTCGAGTCGAAATTCCTTCATATGTGAAAAGTAGTCTTTCGGGCCCTATATAATATATATATAAATTCTACAGCGACTTTTCTAAAAATTGAATTGGCCATAACTTTTGATTTTTAAAACGGAATTTCAATTTTTCAGATTCGTTGGAAAGATATGATTAAATAGATTTAAATATTTTTGATTTCGCTCAATTCTGATTTAAAATGAATCATGTATAGTCAGTTAAAGTTCAAATTCAAAATTTCAAACTGCAGCGCTGTTTAAACTCCTTTTATAATTAAATTAAATTTATTCACTTTAAAATAAATTTTTAGTCGTTCCTATTTAAAATAAATTATTTTAAAAATTAAAATTCCCTAAAATTTCTAAAATAAAAATTTTAAATTGGCCCAAAATTCCAGGTCGTTACATAATGGTTAAAAGGATTATATTACATTGATACACTGGTCACGGAAAGATTGTATCGAATCGATAATCTTATTATAACTTGGGTAGCAGCGATGTATTACTAGATGCCACTCACTGTTTACAGTTTAAATATTGTTTAAATTGTTGCCAACGTTATGATAACTTAGGGTCACACATATGAATGTTCGAAAAGGGTGAGAATCGTTCACAACAAAAGGAATTCAAATGTTGATATTTTCTTTGTTTTGAATTGGTAATAGGGTTTTGCCGTTTTACCTGTCTTAGATATTTTGTATTAATATGATATAAGGAAGGATCGTCCTTTGATTATCATTGTCTTTTTCAGATAAGAAAAACAAAATAAATAAAATGGGGAAAACGCACGAACCCTAAAATTGGCTAGTAACGATCATCCTCTTCTCTCAATTTCATTTGATGTTACCAGAAGCGATCGTTCGTGGATACCAATAGAGGCTCACTGCTTTGGGAGCTCAGATTCGATCAACTTCATCTACAATTTCAGATTCGCGGATTCAACACAGATCTGGTATGATTTTACTTTTTGATTTACTAAACATCGCAAGATCTAGTTATAAATTGTGTTGATTTATAAACTAGGGTATCGATTTTGATCGAGAAAACCACAACTGTGGTATCAGAGCCTGAGTTTTGCGATTTTAGTACTTTGAATTTTAATTTTGGTTCCATACTTTTGATTTTGTGGATAATTAATCATATTAATGTAATAAACTCGAAAGATTATCATATAATCATTGTTGATTTGAATATCTTCCACTGTTATTTGATTACATGTATTTGATACATATTATAAATTTGTTTTATTACAATAAAGCTTTATATAAGATATAAATCATTCATACTTGGTTAAAGATATTAAATTAGTTTAATATTCCCAATTGATGAACAATGGAACCTGGAAGATCAGTCTAGATCCAGTTTTGATTAGTCAAGGATCTCAAGTCCTTTTGATCAAAGTTTGTATAACTTTTTAAATCTGTCAATTAAAGTATTTACTATTTTGATCAGATCTGAAATAGTTATGTTTTGTACAGATCAATATGTTTGAATCCTTGAAACTGTTTAAAACCTGATTTTCTAACGTTGATTATGGAATGCATGCCTGTTTTATTTTTCCAATTATGTTGGACTTGAACTATGTTGGACTTGTATAAAGATATATATAAAGGTATACATGTATGTATGTATATATATAGATATACTTTTTTAATATTCTACAGTTTTTTTAAAACTGGTTTGTAAAAGCTCACATAAATATGTTTATGTGATAATTATGAGAACATAGACATTTAGATGATTGTACTACACAAATCTGATTTGTGTAGTTTTATTTTCATATATGTTTTACGATATAAATAACACACAAACTTTTGTTATAAAGGGGAAAATGGGATGTTTTAAAATCATACAGTTACAATTGACAAATAAGTGTATTGGTTTTGAATTATTTTGAAAAACTGTTTGATAGTAACTTGGGATATTTAAATCCAATGACTTTGAATTTGTATTTTATCAGTATAAAATTAAATCTAGATATTTGTATGTTAAGACATAAAAAACTCTAATGGGTATTTGAGAATGCCAAATCATTTATCAAAATGTTTGATAGATTTCATAACCGGATTTTGTTACTTTAGGGATCAGATTGATTCTACTGATTGATGAATCAGTAAGATATCTTTTTGATGAATTATGATTCAATGAAATTCTTATCGGTTATGTCTGAAACTTCCACCTTGTTTTAATTTGTTATTACTTTGTTAATTGGCAATAAGTCCTGTATTAATTTTTTTTAATATGAGGTTAAATAACTGGGTCTGTTATAATGATCCCTTCATGAAATGAATACATTATAAGTACAGAGTATGACTCTGCTATACATATACATTTGATTTAGATCAAAACCCCTAGTTATTATTAACATTCCAGTTATAATTTGAATGATTTTGAATCATTGCATAATATAAAGTTGTATGTTAAATGTGTTTATGAACTTAGCTTAAAATCAATGATGCATATCAAACTGACTTGCATATACATGTATATAAAAACTTCCTGTATTCAATCACATCTGGATGTAATTGTTTTACATGATGCAAACATATTGAAAAGGAAAATTATAATTCAGCCATGTTAACAAACGTCTCAACACAGATAGTATATATAATTATGATGGAAATCAAATTTAATTTTAGGGGTCTCTACAGATTTGTTTTACTGTTTAATTCAAAATATTAGCCTTTTTCTATTCGGCTAAGTTACTATAAAATCAAAAACCTATTTTGATTTTACCTTTTGGGTCATGCATAAATATTTGATATTATTATGGATTTGAATACTTACAGTATGTACTTTAAAGAAACTGGACTGTAAGTATTGGCTTTGCACAGGCCATTTTACAAATAAATTAAATGGGTTGTTTTTCATTTTAAATTCAGAATTTGAAAATGATTTCAATGATATATGATAAATGAAGCAAGTATAACTTGTTTTCAATTTTAATTATGTTTGTTTTAATCTTTCATGGTGTTTGTATGGACTGAGATATTATCTAACAGATAACTAGTTTCCTATAGTATAAAAGTTATCCCAGAAGCAAATTTTAACTTTGACAACTATATACTTGAAATAGATGCTTATCTTGTTTTAACATGTGTATAAGCACGCTTCAGTGATCATTTAGTTTTCTTATGAATCTGATTTGCAATAGAATTATAAATTTTCTTACCTTTTTCATTAAAATAACGACTCATACCCTGTTTTGTTGTGATCCGCTTTGTATTTGTGTTGGCTGAAATTCATGCATGGTTTTTTTTAAGTCTGTATTGTTTATATATATTTCATGCCTGAGAATTTTGCTAAATTTTATAACATGATTTAAAACTATGTATGTAATTCAAACTGTTGATCCATCTTGATGGTGTTTATTTACCAATGGTACTCAGAATATTCAGAACAGTTTGAGTATTATGAAAAGGAATAATGATTCCTGAGTAGATAAACACCATATAGAGAACTTGTTATTCACAAGAATACAAATTAGCTTGTATTGTCCATTTATATATATTTGAGATATATATATATATATATATATATATATCTGAATTCAAACAATGATATATATATATATATAAATGTATATATATAATGCATTGTTTAATTTCGATTGTAACATGCTCTGCTAATGCATTTGATTGTAAATATGCAGATTTGATATTGCAACATAAATTAGTGTGACTGATTTTATGTACAGACAAGAATGAGCATGTTGATGAAGATTCCATGGCAATTACAATTGCAGATGAAATTGGCAGGTTTCAGAAGTTCGATCTACAACACCATGTATAAAGATACATAGTAAATTTCAAGTGATTGTATTGAATTATAAACATATATGTTTTAATGTTAGCATTATATCTCCCTATAAGATGTTTTATTCGGACAGAACTGAATACTTGTGACAAGGAAATTGTATTATTAAATGGTCTGACCCTACAAATGCATACTAGTTGTTTTATGTATTAATCTAAGATGTTTCTTTTGATCTATGTATCATTTCAAATGTCTGCTTATACATGTAAAATGATGTACCATATATTTGGTTAAACGTTGTATTATTTATACCTTTTAGTTTGACTTGAGTATGCTTGTGCTCACTAATAGATGACAACACCATCTTTACATTTAGGAGGTGTACTTCAGTTACTCATATATGTATGTATGTATGTAATGCATGAAATATGATTGATATGAGTATTTGCAGATTAATGTATACGGCTGAGTAATATTTGGTATTTGATATCCAAAGAGGACCATACTACTTTACGGGCCCTGAAAGCCGTGTTCTAAACTATGCTATATGGGCTGAATATATATATATATGTATGTATGTATGAATGTTAATTTTAATAGTAAATTCATTTAGAATTGAAACATTGTATTTGATACAAGAATTGAAATAGCCAATAGTTTTGAAACTTTCAGAAGAAAAATAGGCATGATTCCTATATAATTTAAATATACATATATTTGATATATGTAAATAACTCTAATATTGTTTCGCACTACGAATTATAAATTCCCTTTAAAGCAAAATATTTTTTTATATTAAATCATGGTGAAGTCTTCCAATAGTACACACATCAATGTCCAATGTCATTGGATGTAGGTAACGCCAAAGCGTTGTGCATCCTTTTATTTTGGTTATATGAGGTAGGAGTAATTGTGGTGCTTCGACTATATTATTGGGTTTGATTTAACTAAGGCTGCATAATAGGATTATGGCCATAAAGACAGTAGCATGTATTATTCTATATCTTGAGCAAATGAATAATATTGAACAAAATGTTCATCATGCGATCCAAGAATTATATACACGATATAATTGACATAAGATGTCTACCTAAAAGGTTGAGTTTTGGGGATTAGCCAAAGATAGGTCAAGTCATGACTAGATATGTATCTTGGAACACCATTATATATATACCGATATGTATATATAAACAGAGGGAAGTTAATTTGAGTAGGAGCATATTTTAGTTTAAATAATACATTTATATTAATATAAATTTTGATTGTCAAAATTTTATATTTTATTAAATGAAAATTAAGAATCGGTTATTATTTATTATCTACAGTAGATATTAAATAATAAATAACTCTGATAATTTAAATTAATCCTTAAGAAGGATAAATTGAATTAAATTTCTTGACTAATATTAAAATTTGAGGATTGTCCTCAAACAAATTTGAAAGTAATTGTTTTTCAAACATCGAAGATCTAAAACAAAGCTGAAGTGTGACTTCATCTGAATAAGATATATATGTTATAATGATCTATTTATTCATTTCTAGCATTAGATACTAGATATAAATCACATAAATGTATGTTGATTTATAGATATTGCAAAATAAGTAGAAATCTGATAAAAGAACAAGTGGACTTACAATTGGAAATGAAGCAAATGTTGATAGATTATCCATAGTAAGTTGGTTCTTGTTGTATATATTGGCTTAATTAAATATATAAAATAATTATTATTATGAAATTCCACTTAAAATAAATGTTATAATATACCTTGTTTAGACAAGTTTGAATTTCATTTGTAATAAAAGAATAATTGTTATTCATTTTATTTAAATGAAATATCATATGGAATTTCATAGATAGTTAATGATATTTGTAAATCCTTAACTATAATGTACTTAAGATTAATAATAACTGGATTAAATTTAGTGATTTAAATCCAATATACCTTTAGTATTACCAGTTACTACTATAAACAAGAAAGCATATCAAAACTCCATAATGATGGAATTTTGAGATCATTTGATTTTGAATTGTATAAAGAATACAAATCATGTTTATTAGGCAAAATAACTGAATCACCTTTCACTCGACACAGTGAATGAGTGATAAGTATTGGGTCTCGTACATAATGATGTATATGGAGCAATGAATACATAAACTAGAGACAGGTTTTATTACTTCATTATATTTACTGATGATATCAGTAGATATAGATATATGTATCTTATGAAACACATAACAAAATCCTTTGAAAAGTTCAAAGAATTCAAAATGAAGTTAGAGACCAATTTTAATAGAAAATAAATATTTTTCGAACAGTTTGAAAGAGAACATTTAAGCCAATAAATTTAATGACTATCTGAATGAGTTTGGAATTGTTTCACAACTCTGTCCACTTAGAACACCATATTGAAATGATGTGTTTAACAAGAGAAATCACACCTTATAAGATATAGTATGATCAATGATAAGTCATATAGATCTTCCAATTAATTAATTGTTGAACAATTGTATTAAATCCCACCAAAAGGATCTGAAGATACCATATAAGATATGGACTAGGAAATGTCCTAGTGTGTCTAATACGATGATTTGCGATGTAAGGCATTTGTTAAAGGTCCTTCCTCTGATAAGATCGGACCCAAATTAGATAATTATTTTATGTAATATCCACAGGAAACAAATGGATATTAATTTTATAAATCCTCTGAGAATAAAATGTTTATTTCTCGAATTGGTATTCATTTAAAGGAGTGCCAGTCTCTAAGATACCGATGGGAATAAAATAGAATTCGAAATGTCTCGAAAACCACAAAATGTTATTAAATCTTGTATAGACAAGAAATTAAGTGGGAGTGATACAATAATTCTGATGTTATTTGATAACACATTAATTATTGTAAATAATGATAGTTTAAAAAAAACAAGAAGTAGATATTGATTCTAAGATAGATAATGTTTGGATTAAGTAGTTCATAATTGAACTTAATTAATTGTTGATCCAATGATTTACATTGGGATAACAATATGGCTAATGCTCAGGCCTAAAACTTTAAACTCATTATCGATCCAAACATATATTTAAGAAATATAATTCCTATGTGAAGTTGTTCACACAGGAAATGAACATATCTGCAAAATTACAAATGTTGTAATGTTGCAGACCTGCTAAATTAAACACTGTCGCAACAGAAGTTTAATAGTCACACTAGTTTCATGAGCATACGATACGTGAATGATTGACTCTAGTGCAAGTGGGAGATTGCCCTAGAGGCAATTCATTTGATGAGATTGATAACACTGTTGATGTTATTATTTTATTTGGAATAAAATATTATTCTATTTTATTGTATTTACTGCGTAATATAAATAATAATATAATAGAAGTTCTTAGAATAATAATACGGAATTATATAGTTCGAGTAAGACTGAACTTGAGATTATATAATGTGATAAGTATTATAATTCTTAAATGCCCCTAGTCGAGTTTTATTGTTATTATAGGACAACTATAAAGCGTTAAGACTAGTATGTTGATTGACTGATGATCACATCTCATTGATCACTAATATACGTGATATTAAAGTCAAGACATAAGTATGTATTGGAGAATAGCGTATTGGGCTGACCCACCGTGAAATAACTACATGGAATATAATTAACAGTATTATAAGTTATTTTCATAGTGACAGTGATGTAATGGTCCTCAGACCTGAAATCATTATAATTTTATTCGAGGATATTTGTGTTTTGATATCATCTAAAGTTATTCGTAACAGAGTAACGATAACTGTGATTATTAGATACATCTCAAATCGAATGAAAATTATGAATGATCTAGATGGAATTTAACCCTACGATGTATTCGTAGTGATATCTATGGGCCTCTTGATTGAGTGAGACTGTGAAATGCATGGACATGCTCAAATACTGATTTGTTTTAAATAGTCTATTCATCGATCAAGAAAAACAGATTAAATTATTAAGAGGGTGATACGATCCATGCCTCCAGTTTAATCCTGGATATAATGGTTAAAAGGATTATATTACATTGATACACTGGTCACGGAAAGGTTGTATCGAACCGATAATCTTATTATAACTTGGGTAGTAGCGATGTATTACTAGATGTCGCTCACTGTTTACAGCTTATATATTGTTTAAATTGTTGCCAACGTTATGGTAACCTATAGGATCACACATAAGAACGTTCGAAAAGGGTGAGAACCGTTCACAACAAAAGGAATTCAAATGTTGATATTTTCTTTGTTTTGAATTGGTAATAGGGTTTTGCCGTTTTACCTGTCTTAGATATTTTGTTTTAATATGATATAAGGAAGGACCGTCCTTTGATTATCGTTGTCTTTTTCAGATTAGAAAAAAAAATGGGAAAAACGCACGAACCCTAAAATTGGCTAGTACCGATCATCCTCTTCTCTCAATTTCATTTGATGTTACCAAGAGCGATCGTTCGTGGATACCAATTGAGGCTCGCTGCTTTGGGAGCTCAGATTCGATCAACTTCATTTACAATTTCAGATTCGCGGATTCAACACAGATCTGGTATGATTTTACTTTTTGATTTACTAAACATCACAAGATCCAGTTATAAATTGTGTTGATTTATAAACTAGGGTATCGATTTTGATCGAGTAAACCCCAATAACTACTACCCTGTTATTCTGATTTCTATATCTCTACACCGCCTAACTAGTGTCCCAACTAGTAATTTGTGTAAAATGAGAATATTACAATGTGACCTCAATCCCCGCAATTATGGTAGCCTTCAGGTGTACATCTAGTATGAGGATCTTACCTCAATCAGCCTAATTGCCATGAAGATGTTAGATGTACCCTTACTACCCTATCGATTGGCTCCTTACTCCTATTAATTTTCCATGTGTCTGTGTCAATCGGCCCTCTCTTGCATGTAGACACCCTGTGCTGGTCCCACCATAAGGTGTATCAATCCTTATGATAGCAACCCGACACGATTCAAGATGCACAGTGTATAACTACTGGTACTAAGTGCCTGCTTTTTCCCCCTCCGGAGTACGTGCATGCCCGTAAACCGTCAGAACCTACACTGACGTACCCCCTGCCGCTATTTTGACCGCTTATAATCAGCCCAGTAATGGTGTCCCACCATGCCTAGTTTCAGGGTACCTTGATACATCTATGTGGGTCACTGCTTAAATGGGTCCCCGTTACTAGGGTTTCTTACTGGTTAAGTTTGTGGGCCTATATTTACTAATATTACCCTCCAACCCGATATGTACTTAACCCTCCCACTGATTCAAACATGTTTACTTAATGGTTAAGTTTGTGGGCCTATATTTACTAATATTACCCACCAACCTGATATGTACTTAACCCTCCCACACATTATGTCATGTTGGTCAAGTGTTGTCCATTCATGTTGACTTAACCCACCCACTCATCATGTCATGTTGGTTAAGTGTTTCTTATTAACCCTTCTCACTCGTCATATTGGATTGGTCAAGTTTTCCCTATTGACTTAACCTTGTTCATTCATCATTTTATATTGGTTTAGTATTTCCCATTAACTTAACCCCATTCGTTCATCAAGTTACATTGGTTAAGTGTTTCTTATTAACTTAAACCCACACGTTTATCATGCTGTATTGGTTAAGTGCCATCAATCGATTCAAGTTAACTTAACCCACCCACTTGTCGTGTTACTTTGGTTAACTGTTGCCTTCTTGTGTTAACTTAACCCTTCTACGCATCCTGTTATATTGGTTAAGTGTTGCTCTGTTGTTTTAACTTAACCCTACCCATTCATCATGTCATATTGGTTAAGTGTTCCTTATTATCTTAAACCTTCTCATTCATCATGTTGTACTGGTTAACTTAACCCAGCTCACTTGTCCAATTAACATATTATAACGGTTAAGTGTTCTAAATTTACTTAACCTCATCTTCTTTTCTAATTAACATGTTATAATGGCTAAGTGTTCTAAATTTACTTAACCCCGTCTTCTTGTCTAATTAACATGTTGTAACGGTTAAGTGTTCTAAATTTACTTAACCTCATCTTCTTGTCTAATTAACATGTTATAACGGTTAAGTGTTGCCTTAGTTAACTTAACCCTACCATTCTTAATATGTCTTCTTCATTAGCATTAATTGATTTATTAATGCACCAACCTCTCACATTAGATCTATGTTGTTGCAGTTACTGGATTTGTCGGGCGTTCCGGGCAGTTTTACACCACAACTCAATCTAACCACGGGTTTTTCTTGGGCATGATGCACTAACCTCTCACATTAGATAGTAGTTGTTGCGGTTACTGGATGTGTCGTGCGGTTCCGGGCAGTTTTACACCGCGACTCAATCTAACCTCAGGTTAGGCATGTTTATATTTTAGCATATTTACCATACATGTCCAAGTCTAGATTTTATATGCCAATTATCCCAAATTCACAAAACTAGTCATGTTCCAATTCTCAAGTTATACCCAACAAAGATAATTGCAAGTTATGCCCCACAAATTCAAATTTCAAGTTATTACTCAACATAGATTACACCCAATCTTCCCAAATTTGCAATAATAATCATGCCCCAAAATTACAATATTCATTATAATTGGCATCCCAGCCCATAGTTAACCTCAGTCTTGATTTAATATTCCAATTTACATTTTCCCCCCAATCTAGGTTTAATATTTCAAGTTACCCAAATTCAGAATAATAACAATTATGCCCAAAACTTGATTTTTATGCCAGTTAACCCATCTGGCAGTTATAACGATAATAATGCCCAATATCTTACAAGTTATACCCAAATATCAATTACAAGTTACGCCCAATAGTACAAAAAATGGATTAGGCCCAATTCCCCCGTATTCCAATCGTGTGTATATGTATATATGTATAGGTAACAAGATTTTGTCTAGGTTCGAGGCAACCTAGATCCAAAATAAAAGGCGAGAAACAGGAAACATCAAGGATTAGGCATAAAATAGCCATACAACGCTAGATTTGTTAATTGTAATATCAGGAGCTGAAAAGAAATATAGATCTGAATTACATCGCAAGCATAAATCTGATAGATTACATTTGAATAGCATCGCAGGCACTATTCTGATAAAATAGATTTGAATAACATCGCAGGCACAAATCTGATAAAATAGATTTGAATAACATTGCAGGCACAAATTTGATAAAATAGATAGGATAAATCTGAAAAGGATTATCTCACAATCAGGTATAACTTGGATTTAGATGATTACATGCCAAGAAATTAAATTAGAAATTTACATCTGGAAGTAACTTGAACTTACAAAACAAATGACAAATCTTATTTTCTGGGATCTGTTTTCTGAAACTGAAAGGCTATACCTTGACGAAGACTATCGATTCTCTAATTTAGATTTGATTCGTAGCTTCTAACTTGCTTTCTAGTTTGCTTCCTAGTTGGGGAAGAATGGTGGCTATGCTAGGTTGACCATGGGAAACATGGTGGCTCCTTGGAATGAAATTGTGTGATTTAGGGTTGAGGGTTAGGGTTGCTTTTATAGAGGTTTAGATTTATGTGAGCCGTTAGATCAACCTAGGAGCAATCAGAACCGTCCAGACTAGATAGAGCTATCCAGAAACTGCCACCTATGCCCTAGTGACTCAGCAACAAGTCAGAAAATCATCACTGTTTTGATCTGGGCGAGGGGGTCAACCCCTATAGGGGGGTCGACACCCCAGTCGGGGGGTCGACTCCTATGTCGATCCCTCGGGGGGAGTCGACCCCTATGGGCGGGAATTTTCCTGCCCAGCTGATTTATGTGATTTTGAAATTCGAACTGTTTTGTTTATTTAATTATTAAATTATATAATTTTCTATTTAAACATGAAATCTTCTGAACTCCATAACTTCTTCATACGGAGTCCGATTCACGCAAACTCGGACTCTATCTCAAGCATAATTCCGAGACGAACGCAATGGCGTAACCCGTTTCCCTTAATTCTCGCTTTTTCAATTTAGTATTCTTCAATAAACATAGAAAATACAGGGTGTAACATTCTCCCTTCCTTAAAGGATTTCGTCCCCAAAATCTTCATGTCAAGGAGAATGTATCCTAACATCCAACATCCATCTACTCAACCATTCAATTACAGGCGTCCATTGTCCTTAAAAATATTTCTAATGCTTTCATGATCATATGCATAGTGTGTGTACATGTCCTTATCTAATGCAAAATTAGGCGGTCTACTGATTCAGTTGACCTTCTTAATGCGAATTATGTCAGTGCCATGAGTCCGTCATGTATGCAATTATTCCTAATCGTATTTTATAACTTCTACATGAGTGCTCAGTCATTCGTACAAATGCAACATCCATATGATAACACATCAAGTTTCAATCCATATATATAAAAATTCACTCATGCATATGCAATATGGAAGTCACGGTGCCGATCTAGTGCCTAATGTGTGTATATGCATCCAGGAGCAACCACTAGCAAACACTTGCAACCACTTGCAACCATCAATCATAACATGTTTCAAACACAAGTTTACATCCATTGGCTTCTACCTAAGGATCGAGGATAGAACTGAGAGGATATACTTAAAGGATAAAGACTAGCATGCAAATAAATTTTACAGAAAAAGAGAGATCAAGGATATACGCTCAAAAAGGGTATGATGCGCGTATCTAGTCTTCAGTCTTCTAAGTCGCATCTTCTTGAGCTTCATTCCATATTGCTCTGACTGTCTTAACTTTATGATTGCGTAGCTTCTTAATTTCTGTTTCCAAAATATGAGTTGGAAATCATTTCAATGACGCCTCTCATTTCACCTCTTCTTCTTCCTGTATGCTCAGCACTACAACTTCTGCCGTGTCATGCTAACATTCCCAGAACTATCTCTTGAAAGTAAATAGATGCTAACCATGTTACCAAGTGTATATACTAAGATGATTAGATTCTTCTTCGTCAATCTAGTAAGTGGGGTCGATACCTTCATAAAGTCCTTAATTAACTTCCTATATTAGCCTGCTAGTCCAAGAAAGCTTCTTACTTCTGTTGCAATCCTTGGGACCTCTCAGTCATGCACCACAACTACTTTTGCTGGATCTACTACTATTCTTTGGACGCCACATGTCCTAGAAACCTTTCTTCTTCTCTCCAAAAATGGCATTTTTGGAGAACTTCGCCTTAAGTTGATGCGCTTGGAGGGTATCCGAGACTTCCCTTAGATGCAAAGCATGTTCTTCCTCATTCCAAAATATCATATATGCACAAGCAAAGTGAACCATCCGCCTTTGAAAATGACTGGAGCACCGCATTCAGAAATATTTCGCCTTATGAACCCTTTTTCAAGTAACTCTTTTACTTGTTTACTGAGCCCTTCCTTTCCCTTGGATTCATGTGTCGTATAAGTAATGCAACTGGTTTTGCATTGTCAACTAGATATATGCGGAAGTCTATCTTGCGTTTTAGGGGACAAACCCCTAACCTGATCAAAAACATCTGCGTACTCATAGACTACTCTAATGGATTGCAAATCATCGATAGATGCATCAAGTGATTCTAGGTAGCTAGGACAAACTAATCCCTTAGGATCGCACGAAATCTCGAGGGTATTCCCAAGGCAAGTTGAAAGTCTAACTACCCTCCTTTCACAATTACTAGCTAACCAATCCATGTCTAGAATCAACCCATAGCCCATGAAACCCGAAAACATAAGCATTACACTTAAACTCAATACTTAATATAGCTATTCTCAAATCCTTACAAACCATAGATAAATGAGCCGAACCACCAATTGGATTTGAGACAATAATGGGATCCTCTACTATACAAGCTCTAGGGTGTAGAGACTAAACTATGGAAGCAGATATAAACGAATGTGAAGCGCTAAAATCAAAAGAGTACTAACAAGATGATCAAAAAGAAAAAGTAGACTTTTTCAATAGAAACTTTACTGCCTCTCTCTCAGGTACGCTGGCGGAGAGAGCATGCACTTGTACCCCTGAAAATCCTGTCCTTAGTTCTTGCCCTTCTTCTTAATTCTATGACCCGTTATAAAGACGCTTCCTCTTGTCTTAGGTTTTCCTATTCTTCCTTCCCTCCTTGTCCTGTGATTCTTCCACTTACACCTCTTTATTTTTTTACCTCCTTTGTGAACCAAGTCTATATCCATGAGTTCCTCATCCTTGGGTTGTGCTCCTTAGCCAAACTCCCTCATTCTCATCTTTGCCATCCTTGTGTAACTTGTTGACAAGTCTCTTGAAAGCTGCCTCCATCGCATGGAAATCCCTACAAAGCATGAAAGAAAACTAGCCACAGGTGGAACTATTGCGGCTATAGATGGAAGTTGGGCACTTCTTTGCCCTTTGACAAGTGTCGTAGTCTCATCAAACCTACGGAACCATGCCGCGATGATGTTACCTCCCAGAAAGCCAGGAGCCTCGGAGACTCAGAAACGAAGGAAACAAGGATTCAAACAGAGAATCAAAAGATAATGCATATGATTTTAGGGAATATGCCTTTAAAACAAAACAATTCTTTTGAAAATGCTTCTTTTTAAAACTGTTTTGAAAATTATTTTTCAATTTTTTTATCTAATCTGGTAATCTTCAGCTCTGATACCAAGTGAAACACCCCACCTCCGTTAAGGCCACTCACAAAGGGAATGCCTTAACTTCGGTGGAGCGTTTAGGGGAAAGATGCAGATAAATTACAAGATAGACAAATAAAGCAGCGAAAAATAAAGTCATTTTATAAACAATGTGGTTCAGAAAAGCTTTTACAACGATTGTCTCAACTATACTTAAAAATAATACATAGAACTTCTGTCTTGATTAAAAAAAACTTCCAAGTATAAAAGAAGCATAAAAATAACAATGATATTCCCCAATAAAGCATGAACCAGCCATAGCAATGGAAGAGAGAGTCCAAAGCAATACATCGACTATCCTCGAGCTTGGAAAGAAAACTGAGCTAAGTGGTAACATTTCCTCTTTGTGAACCTTGGGGAGGGGGATGAAAGAAAAGAGGAAAAAGCAAACTAGTCTAGACATAAGTCTGGTAAGTCCAGTGACTTTCAGCATGTAAATAGGCAAAAGCATCATGACATGAATAAACTGAATATAAGACAATACCGTGATAACAAGGATAACAAGATAACATACGATTAGCATAGATATGATAAGGCAAGATAAACTGAATGCGTTTCTACTCTTTTTCTGCTTCGCTACTACCCTGTTATTTTAATTTCTATATCTCTGCACCGCTTAACTAGTGTCCCAACTAGTAATTTGTGTAAAATGATAATAGTACAGCGTGACCCCAATCCCCACAATTATGGTAGCCTTCAGGTCTACATCTAGTATGAGGATCTTACCTCAATCAGCCTAATTGCCATGAAGATGTTAGATGTACCCTTACTACCCTATCGATTGGCTCCTTACTCCTATTAATTTTCCATGTGTCTGTGTCAATCGGCCCTCTCTTGCATGTAGACACCCTGTGCTGGTCCCACCATAAGGTGTATCAATCCTTATGATAGAAACCCGACACGATTCAAGATGCACAGTGCATAACTACTGGTACCAAGTGCCTGCTTTTTCACCCTCCCGAGTACGTGCATGCTCGTAAACCGTCGGAACCTACACTGACGTACCGCCTACCGCTATTTTGACCGCTTATAATCGGCCCAGTAATGGTGTCCCACCATGCCTAGTTTCAGGGTACTTTGATAGATCTATGTGGGTCACTGCTGAAATGGGTCCGCGTTACTAGGGTTTCTTACTGGTTAAGTTTGTGGGCCTATATTTACTAATATTACCCTCCAACCCGATATGTACTTAACCCTCCCACTGATTCAAACATGTTTACTTAATGGTTAAGTTTGTGGGCCTATATTTACTAATATTACCCACCAACCTGATATGTACTTAACCCTCCCACACATTATGTCATGTTGGTCAAGTGTTGTCCATTCATGTTGACTTAACCCACCCACTCATCATGTCATGTTGGTTAAGTGTTTCTTATTAACCCTTCTCACTCATCATATTGGATTGGTTAAGTTTTCCCTGTTGACTTAACCTTGTTCATTCATCATTTTATATTGGTTTAGTATTTCCCATTAACTTAACCACATTCGTTCATCAAGTTACATTGGTTAAGTATTTCTTATTAACTTAAACCCACGCGTTTATCATGCTGTATTGGTTAAGTGTCATCCATCAATTCAAGTTAACTTAACCCACCTACTTTTTGTGTTACATTGGTTAAGTGTTGTCTTCTTGTGTTAACTTAACCCTTCTACGCATCCTTTTATATTGGTTAACTGTTGCTCTCTTGTTTTAACTTAACACTACCCATTCATCATGTCATATTGGTTAAGTGTTTCTTATTAACTTAACCCTTCTCATTCATCATGTTGTACTGGTTAACTTAACCCTGCTCACTTGTCCAATTAACATGTTATGATGGTTAAGTGTTCTAAATTTACTTAACCTCACCTTCTTGTCTAATTAACATGTTAAAATGGTTAAGTGTTCTAAATTTACTTAACCCCGTCTTCTTGTCTAATTAACATGTTGTAACAGTTAAGTGTTCTTAATTTACTTAACCCCATCTTCTTGTCTAATTAACATGTTATAACAGTTAAGTGTTGCCTTAGTTAACTTAACCCTAACATTCTTAACATTTCTTGTTCATTAGCATTAATTGATTTATTAATGCACCAATCACTCACATTAGATCTATGTTGTTGCGGTTACTGGATGTGCTGGGCGGTTCCGGGCAGTTTTACACCACAACTCAATCTAACCTCGGGTTTTTCTTGGGCATGATGCACTAACCTCTCACATTAGATAGGTGTTATTGCGGTTACTAGATGTGTCGAGCGGTTCCGAGCAGTTTTACACCGCAACTCAATCTAACCTCGGGCTAGACATGTTTATCTTTTAGCATATTTACCATACATGTCCAAGTCTAGATTTTATATGCCAATTATCCCAAATTCACAAAACTAGTCATGTTCTAATTCTCAAGTTATACCTAACAAAGCTAATTGCAAGTTATGCCCTACAAAATTCAAATTTCAAGTTATTACTCAACATAGGATACACCCAATCTTCCCAAATTTGCAATAATAATCATGCCCCAAAATTACAATATTCATTATACTTGGCGTCCCAGCCCATAGTTAACCCCATTCTAGATTTAATATTCCAATTTACATTTTTTCCCCCAATCTATGTTTAATATTTCAAGTTACCCAAATTCGGAACAATAACAATCATGTCCAAAACATGATTTTTATGCCAATTAACCCATCTTGTAGTTATAACGATAATTACAAGTTATACCCAAATCTCAGTTACAAGCTACGCCCAATAGTACATAAAATGGATTAGGCTCAATTCCTTCGTATTCCAATTGTATATATATATATATAACAATATTTTGTCTAGGTTCGAGGCAACCTAGAACCAAAATAAAAGGGGAGGAAGAGGAAACATCAAGGATTAGGCATAAAATAGCCATACGACACTAGATTTGTTAAAGTAATATCAGGAACAGAAAAGAAAATAGATCTGAATTACATCGCAGGCATAAATCTGATAGATTACATTTGAATAGCATCGCATACACTATTTTGATAAAATAGATTTGAATAACATCGCAGGCACAAATCAGATAAAATAGATTGGATAAATCTAAAAAGGATTATCTCACAATCGGGTATAGCTTGGATTCAGATGATTACATGCCAAGAAATTAAATCAAGAACTCACATCTGAAAGTAACTTGAACTTACAAAACAAAGGACAAATCTTGTTTTCTGGGATCTTTTTTCTGAAACTGAAAAGCTATCCCTTGACGAAGACTATCGATTCTCTAATTTAGATTTGATTCGTAGCTTCTAACTTGCTTTCTAGTTGGAGAAGAATGGTGGCTATGCTAGGTTGACCATGGACAACATGGTGGCTCCTTGGAATGAAATTGTGTGACTTAGGGTTGAGGGTTGGGGTTGCTTTTATAGAGGTTTAGATTTATGTGAGCCGTTAGATCAACCTAGGAGCAATCAGAACCATCCAGACTAGATAGAGCTATCCAGAAATTGCCACCTATGCTCTAGTGACTCAGCAACAAGTCAAAAAATTGTCAATGTTTGGATCTGGGTGAGGGGTCGACCTCTATAGGGGGGTCGACACCCTAGTCGACACACCTTTTGGGGAGTCGACACCTATTTCGACCCTCCAGGGGGGAGTCGACCCCTATGGGCGGGAATTTTCCCGCCCAGCTGATATACATGATTTTGAAATTCGAACTGTTTTGTTTATTTAATTATATAATTTTCCGTTTAAACATGAAATCTTCTGAACTCCATAACTTCTTCATACGGAGTCCGATTCACGCAAACTCGGACTCTATCTCAAGCAGAATTCCGAGACGAACGCAATGGCGAATCCCGTTTCCCTTAATTCTTTCTTGTACAATTTAGTATCTTTAATAAACATAGAAAATACAGGGTGTTACATTTGCGGTTGCTGGATATGTCGGGCAGTTCCGGGCAGCCTTATACCTCAAACCAAGACTAACCTAATGTCTTAGGCGATCATCTTTCAGCCAATTTACATATTTACTGTCCAAGTCTAGATTTATATGTAAATTATCCATAAGTTTGGTCAATTCAAGTTATGCCACATTTACTTGTTATGCCCAAAATTACTTAATAAAGTTATACCCAATTCCCCGCGTTTCAATTGCACGTACAACAAGGTCCAAAAATAAAATGGAGAGGGATAAAGGAGAAACACAAGAATTTACATAAGGAACAAAATAGGCATGTAAAGGTGTACCCATCTCAAGAATCATTTTTCCAATAGACATGTTGTACATTAATAATAAGTATGGCTAAACCGAGCAAGTTATATCATAGGCATAAAGATTCGATAGAATTGAACATAAAAGAATCACCAATTTGGTGTACAACATGATAGGTACCATTGTATCAATCACAACAGCCTGATAGGCATAGGTAATTCAGATTTTACAAAAGGATAAACATGAATCAGAATTGATAATCTTACATTTAGGCATAGTTCTAGATTCGATTCATTATAAGTCATGATTCCTATTACATGTTCCAAATCTGAGAAATAACTGAACTTACCAAATTATCACAAGTTTACACCCAAACTCATTTACGTCAAGTCTTATGTTTGCTTATTATATACAATTTTTCCTAAACCATAGCCATCATCAATTTATGCCTTTTTTACAAATCACATATTATTCAACATTTCCCAAACTTTTTCCCCATCATTCAAGCATTATACATGTGCGAATTTCGCATAATATGTTTGGATCGAAGTTAGCCTAACTCATAAAAAGAAAAAAGAAAAAGGAAGAAGGAAGAGAATCATGGTATCAAAATAGGCATAAATATAAGAGCACGAATAGGCATGAACTGATATATAAGAAAAGCATAGGCTATGAACCAAAAAAAGATTACAACTTGCAAATTTGATAAGATACGCATAATCATATGATCACAGTTTACAACTTATCATAATTACTTTAGTTTAATTATCTTGTGAAAGCTACATGAACTCACAGAGATTAAGAAAGAAGGGAAGATCTGGAATCTGGTTTCTGAAGTTGATAAGCTAATCCGTTGATGTAAGCTTTGATCTTTCTCTTTTATCTTGAATTTGATTAGTTAAGGTGGAGGCAAGGTTAGCTTAGAGATGGACAACATGACGGCTTCATAGAATAGGGTTATGAGGTTTAAGGTTTAGATTTGATGTGATTATATAGAAGTATAGAATTAATATGAGCCTTTAGATCAACCTAGGATCCATCCAAACCATTCAGTCCAAGAAAATGCGTCATCAGGCCAATTAGAAGTCACCACGTAGCCTACGACTCAGAAAATCGTCACTGTCCAGAACAGTCAGCAGGGGTCGACCACTACGGGGGGGTCGACACCCTCTAGTGGGAATTTTCCCGCCTACTTCTTTTTGCTTGTTTGAATTCGAATTTAGATTTATTATTTATTTATTTAATTCTGATATAAACTTGAAATCTTCTAAGCTCCATAACTTCTTCATACGGAGCCTGATTTACACAAACTCAGACTCTATCTCAAGCAGAATTCCGAGACGAACGCAATGGCGTAACTGGTTTCTTTTATTTTTTCTTCTAAAAATTAAGTGTTTCTTAAATTTTTTAATTTTAATATTTTAAATTATGGGGTGTTACAAAACTCCAAAAATTAATGTTATTAAGGATGGAAGAATGTCCGGATTTGGAAAAAGAACGGATAAAGGCAAAGCAAAAGCCTCTAACAAATTCAATCAGAATATTAGGTAATCGAGGGAATCTAAGTTCACTTTGTACAAGGATCTTAATGCATCTATGGAAGAGATATATTTGGATACTCAGGATACCACTCCATTTAGAAAGCTTCTCAGAAGGGAGCCAATGGAAAGAGAAATAGAATATGGTAAACATTGTTCATTCTAATACCTAGATAGTCACAATACAAACTATTAAGACCTCTGTTTAAAGATTTTTTTGATTATGACAGCTATATATCGACACTGTTGTATACTAACAATTATTGCAAGAGAAATATTAGAGATTATGGTTCAAATACAAGAAGATTTGAAGACATGATTAGTTTTCATATTTTATGTTGTATTCAAGTCAATATTTTAGTTATAAATCTTGTTAAAATCTCTCAAAAATATATAGTGATATAGAAGTTTTAAATGTAATGTAAACTAGGCTATACACATATATACAAAACACATGTGCAACACTCGACTGAATTATAGATTATGTCAGCTGATTGCTGAGTGTTCATAAACTTTTTTGAACATTCAGCCCGTTAAATATTGTGTCTTGTGCACTTGCACATTTATTTCAAAAATTCACGTTTGTTTAGACATCTAAATTTTATTTTTAGCTGGTTGAACTGAAGGGTTGCAACTTTTTAAAGTATAACTCTTTAATCAAAGAGTTGCATCTATATTTTTCCCCAAACCGTTCACAAATAAGAGCAACTTTTTATACTCTATAAATTAATTCCAGAATCAGTTTCTTAACAACTTATTGAACTTTGTTGATTCTAATCTTACATTTTTTTATTCTATAAAGCATTATATAATTCTCTTGTGCTCTTATTTTAAATATTATTTGATTATAAATAATCACTTTCTTCCTTAATTCTTCATATATCAAATGTTATGCATTGTCAAGGAGACGAATATAGGAAGGGTGTAATATAAAGTGATATATTCGTGTTATTAAGAACACAGAGAGTCAATTATCTTTTATATTTGTAAAAGTCCTATTCTACTACTCAGGCACATCAAAGTCCTCTTCGGTTGTTGAGGCAAAATCCTGTTCTACTGCTCAGGTCCTTTTCTTCTTCTTAGGTGTTGTAATACATATTCCTCTCGGTAAAGTGAGGATTGTTGTTTAGTCGAAATTCTAAAAGGAACCTAGGAATGGACATAGGAGGAAGCTCCAAATCAATATAAAAATCTCTACTGCCATTTTACTTTATTGATTTTATATTATCTACTGCTATTATTATTTATTATCATATATACTTCCACATTTGTACATTTTTGTATTACTCGATCCTACTCGACTTTCATTTGGCATCTGAGTCTAAGATTCTAGAGATCGTAACAACATCCTAGAATAAATGGCTATAAAGAGACCTAGTCAAGGCATCAAAAAGAAGAAGAGCAACAAAATAGAATCAAAGTAGAAAGCAAGCAAATGTTTCATGGGTAAACTCAGATCACAGTTGGTATGTGTAGACTCGCTATGTACAGGTCATTTGTTAACACATAAAGAATTATTAAAAAACTGTAAAATTTTGAATAAAGATAATGCAATTGCTTTAGCTAAGTTAGAAGATTGTGAGAAAGAAATTTCTAGTTTAAAAGAAGAAATAAATTTTTGGTTAAACAAACAAAATGTTTTGAAAATACCTTAGAAGAGCTTGTTTCCCAAAAATATTTCCTGCAAAATGAGAATGAGCGGTTATAAGTTAAAAACAATGGTCTTTTATTGGAAATCGATTTTTTACAAATAAAAATACATATTTAGAAGATTCGTTGAATAATTCCAGCTCTTTAATTTTGTTTCTTGAAAAGAGAATGAAGCTTTAATTGCAAAGATTTTAAAATTTTATAAAGAATATAATTTTTTTTAATTTAATACTAATATTTTGCAAAAAGAAATTTGTGGCTCAATAGAAAATTTAGAAAAATTACAATCATCTGTTGATAGTTTAGAATCTCAGTTTGTTGTCTCAAAATGAGAATAGTCCTTTAAAAAGGGAGAATTTTGAATTAAATAAGGAAACTGATATTTTGAAAACTAACAAAATGTCTTTTGAAAATGTCAACTGTGGATTTGGCACTAAATTTGAGAAACGTACAAGTAAATTCATAAAATTTAATAAAGGTCAAAATGATTTAAATATGATTTTATCTAGCTCTTGACATTTACAGGATAAAACTAGTTTAGTATAATAAAATTGAATGTAGAAATAGATTTAGATACGCTTTAATGTATAATAAAAATAGAACTGCCAGAGGATTATATGAACTCGCTCAATTAATGGCGACCACTACAGATATTTATTTCTTCCAACATTTCTCCCTCTTTCACCCCCCTAACGTCTAACCTTTTCATAATCCCTCCACTTCCTTCTTCCTCTTGCTCGCATCCAATCTCCCTTCTCAATTTCTTCCCTATGCCGAAGAACAAAAGGCTGAAACCTCATTTTTCTAAGAGCCTAACCAGATCCAGATGCAGTTATCGAGTAACAGCTGTAAACCCAAAAAATTCAACCCCGATCTAAGATATAGCTAAAATTCTAGGAATAACATGCACAACAAATCTGATTTCAGGCATTAAGTCTATAACAACCTGAAACTTCGGGCATTAAATATTTAAAGATCGAGGTTATTTAAATATTTAAATCCTGGATTTAACATTATAAAAATGGTTTTATAACCTTGACTAAATCCCGTTATAAATAATAATTAATGAGCAGAAAACATGTTGTTGAGTTTTTTTTTACAAAGATAAGTAGTTTGAAAAAATATCGATAATGTGACCGAAAACAGTTTTGTCGATAAACGACGTTGTACTTGTTAAAAACTGTTAGAATATCATGTGCATGTAGTAACAATAGATGAACACATATATGTATGAACATAGAATATAAATCAAAATACAAATGGTATATGTGTACATATTCTAGAATATGAAAAATGGCTTAAAATGATAGGGACACGTCGTAAAATGAAAGGTGCACATGTCATGAGATTTAAGGAGGTAAAGACACATAAACCCATAAGGTGTCCATGTGTAGAAACATCTATATATACCTAAGTAGACATGTGTCTTCATCCTAAAACATGCATAAAGATAAGGAGGACAAGTTCCAAAACTAATTTACTAAACTAACCTTGAAAATTACTGTATAAAAGGTGGAAAGATTCATTCTTTTTCATGGATTCAATTACATGAAACCAAGATAAAAAGAAGAAGAGAGGTTTAGGAGAATCCAAGAAAAGGAATAAAAGTTCAAGTTTCAAGTCCAAGGTGAGAAAAACTATTTAAATTCATGTATTCATTTCATATTTTGAAGAAAAGTTGAGAAATTTATGAATGAATAACTGGACTTGAAACCGTGAAAATAGCGTTCGGTATTTTGGGCATAACTTTTGCAATTCTTGATGGAATTTAGACTTTCTTATCAATTTGGAAAGATAATTCAAAGGGATGCAACTTTCACTTGTACCATTTTTTCCAATTCGGTCGATGGGGTACCTGAAAACTGGACGCAAAGTTAGGTAAAAATAAGCCCGAAATGGACATGATAAAAATCCCTCATGATGTTTGATTTTATATATTAAATTGGTAAATGAATTTAAGGTTTTCTTTTCATGAAAATTAATTAGACTAAGAAAGCTTCTCTCTGTAAAAAAATGTTGAGTCAAAACCTATCATTATCATAAAGAAACAGTGTCAAACATTCTGCCCAAAAACAGGCTGAAAATCTGAGTTTCAAAACTATTTATAGCATTCTGAAACGCTATTTTTTTTCTGAATTAGTTACGAAGCTTAATAAGCTACCTAGAACTTTTCATAGTGTCATAGAAACGCTGTAGTATGTTGTTTTTAGTCTAAAATCATTATAAACCACCCAGAACTTGTCATAGCACTTCTGAAAGTGTTGTCTTTTCTCTGAATTAACTATGAAGTATTTTAAAATGAGCAGAACTTTTCATAGCATGACAGAAACGCTGTTGTAGATATTTTGAGTATAAAAATCATGGTAAATTATTTCAAATCCTATCAAATTTGGACTTGAGCTTCCTTATAGTATCATAAACAAACTGAGGAAATCAGGGATGTTAAACAAAATTAAAAGAGAGTCAAAATGTATCAAAATTAAGAACAAGAAAGATTGACGAATTTCGATGGTACGAGGAAAATAATTGATTGCTTTGTAATGATGATAAGTACTATATGATGTTCTACGAGGCTTTTGCATGAAGATAGCAAGGAGTACTATGAGTATACTTATCTTCTAATCCGTTATTATTTCATAAGCTAGTGTTTTAATTTAAAGATGCATATGACTTTAACATACTACATTGACTGCAATCTTTGCTTCAGTAAGTAAAGAACATAAATGATTGATGATTAAGGACATTGAAGATTTAGTATGACTAGCACAAAGTCCTGAAATCAAGAACATATGGATTAGTAGGGGACTGAGATAGACATAGAATACCTACGGTTTGATTGCATTATCGAAATGCATTACTCTGACAAATGTTTTTATGTAAAATAATATTTTCGAGCATACCTTTTCTTGATGATTAGTTTGAAGTTATAAGCTATTTTATCACAAGGAAGTTTTTGGTATTTAAAATAGAAGAGATTTATCTTTTACAAAGAAGTTATACAAGAGATATATAGATATCTTTCAGAACGAGTATTTGCAGAGTGTTTTACCCTTACTTGATATAAAGAGTATTTTGGAAGTAAATATTGATTTTAAATCTTTTGAGTAAAGAAGAACTACGTTGGCTTGATCCTGTATCTAATTGCTGACCCAATTAAATAAAGGTACGTAGGCAGTCACAAGTGGTAGCGATGAAGCTACTATTTTAATAAAAATATTTTTGGTACTTGTTATTACATCTTGTAATAGTGCATCTTTCATGTGTTATCATTTATGTCATACTAACGTAATTATCAAGTACGAAGGAATGAATATCGATGTCCATCTCACCAGAGCCGCATAATAATCGATTTATGGTAAATATGTTTAAATTGGCATTTAAAGAACACCGTGTGGTTTAAATGAATACTTTGATAAGTGGCATTTATTTAAATTTATCCAGTGCATTTAGTGATGTTTTTCATACTTATAAAATATGATGGTTTCTATCATTGTTTGTTTTTTAAAACGGAAGGATTTTCGATAATTTAGGTTGGTCCGAATTTCCGTGGCACTATAAAGTCAACGTCGACCTTGCCTTTTTTCGTCTCTGCTAGCTGGACACAAAAAGATGAGAGATGGATGAAAGATAATGTCGTAGTGAATAATGAAGATGACCACGAGCAGATAACCTCAAGTAACACCTCGGTAAGGCTTAATCTTGAAACTGAGAACGTTGGGGTTGTTGATGGCAGCATTAAAATGACCCATTCAAATTTGAGAATGGTTGTTGAGAATGTGAGAAGTGGTAATGTGTCATCCAAAACTGCTGGATTCTATGATGCGAAAAGTGAGACAGTGAATTGTGTGATAGTGCCGCCCAACTTTGGTTCCTCTCTAAAACCCAATCCCATCACACCTTGCAAGCATAGTGTTTGTGATAATGACTCAATGAAACCAGATGTGCCAAAACCAAATTTTCCCCAATCTAGTGCTAACAAAAATCCTGCTAACACAAACACCAAACCAAGTTACTCCTCTTTTTTACGTCCCTTCCTCGAAGTGCTGGAGTGTATACTCCACGTGATTTCTCCTCATCTACAGAAAACCAGATACCTCCTTCTGATATAGTTCTAGAAGGAGTAACTATTGGAAAGAACACCAAGTTGGATTTTTCCTAGACATAGAAGCACCCTATCTTAATGTACGTGATCACCGTCGAAAGGCATGGAGCTTGAGAGAAGGACTACAAGTTAATTTTGTTAATAAAATATTTTATTTCAAATTTCCGATTAAGAAAGAGAGATGGAAAGCGTTGGAATCTGATCTTGCAATAATAGGAGGGAAACCTTTTATTATTACATCCTGGAGTACAACGGTAGAGAGGGCAACAGAGCACGTGCCTTTTATTCCGATTTGGACAATCTTTACTAGAATTCCTTCGGTCCTTCATACACTTTCAGGTTTGAATTGGTTAGCTGGTAGACTTGGGATATTCAAATGTTTTAATGTGAACCCAGAGGCTAGGAAAAATATGGTCTTTGCAAAATCATTGATTGAAATAACACCAAGTAAGCCACTACCAAAAAGCTCAAAGTCTCTATTGATGGCTATGATTCCTTTGTTGATGTTCAGTATTCATGGCAACTGGTTATCTGTACTAAATGTCAATCATTTGGACATCTTATCGAAGCTTGTAAGCTTGTAGGTCTTACTAAGGAACGATCTACAGTCATGAAGCCTCCACCAAGCATTTGGGTTTAAAAGCACAAAGAAATATAAAAGCAAGTTGAAGAAGACCCTACTTCAGAAAAAGCTCTGAAGAGTAATGAAATTACCTGTGATGAAGAACAGAAGGAAATTGGTGTAGAAACATCAGATGGGGAATCTGAAGATGATGGCATATATTGGGATACAGATGATCGCATGTGGCTCCATGATGCTTTTGGTATGAGATATGATCCGTATGAAAATGAATACTACAAATATGTAGTGGACATAGAAGAGGATACTAGAAGATCATAATATCAGATTGTAGGTTATAGATTTGAGCTCATTCAGGAGGGCGAGCTAGGTGAGAAGAGCAAGTCATTTTTCCTAGCTTCTCCTTGGGATTGGGAGTGCGAGTTTCATAGTACTAACCCGTGCTTTGTACCTAACGTTGCTGTACTTTTTTCTGAGTTTGTCAGTGTTATAGGTAGCGATACCTCCAGTAATTCCTCCCTTGATGGAGATTAGCTGGGTGGTACATGATAGTAGCTGAGACACTCTGTTTCTCTCCTATAATCTATAGTCTAGTGTTTTGAAACTTCAACCAGATGGAGTTACTGTGCCTGTACGGTTTTCCATTTCTTTTTTGCACTTCTAATAAAATTGGTATGGCCACTATAAAACCGGAAATGCCTTGCCAAAAAATATATATTACTACTAGTACTAAGCTTGAGTAAATTCAAGATCCAATTTTTATAGAAATTCGAGTACTTCTATGACTAGAAATATTTATGATATATCTATAAGTACAAAAAATATTGATTGGAAACACAAATACGAACTATCTAGGTATTGGGTTCCTACTAATTAGGAAAATAAAGAAAGACACATCTATGATTATTTTGGTACAGTAGATAATAATGAAAATTTTATTTTCAAAGATTCCATTAAACCATCTGGGGTATGGTTACCTTCCACCTAACCTAGGACCCTAATGTAGAAAGTGGGTACCAAAGTATATATATCCTATTTTTTGCAGATACACCACAAAACAAGGGGAGGTTATTTTGAGTATCTCTGACATCTGTGGAAATAGAGCTAAAAATGAAGGAATAATCAGAGAATCTGGTAAACTTATAATTTTGTATCTCATTTTTAAATCCAACACTATTCTCCAAAGGTTAAAACCTTATAATGCTTCTATCGATATGCATCTTCTTTTTGTTAATGAAAAAAGGGGATAGAAAATACAATCATTTCAACAAGGGGAGATCATTTCATTAGGGATAGTATAAATTTAGAGAGAAGAAAGTCTATACTTTTAGCTAAAATGCCTTATTAAATGTCTAAATGCTTCAATAAGTCCATATGTTTCAATTTCATATTATTTCTTACATAATAATTATTGAGTCTGCCTATCAAAATTATGTACGTCTCATGGTCATATAATTTTCATTGTCATATATGCTTTTTGGTCACTATAGTTCATTCATCATTGTATACACCATGATTTAAAGCATATACCACATGTTAATATGACTAATCATGACATCTGCATAAATGCATATATGCTAATAAGTTTATATATGTTCAATTTAATGCCTATATACTGCACACAAGCATACATATTAGTTTGTATGCTTCAGTGTCATAAATGATATACATGCATATTTATATAGTAAGACTAATGTTAAATATAATTTCATATGCTTAAATGATTATAAACACTTATAACTGATATATTATTTATCTATATTATATATATACTTGTCTTATATAATTGTCATCAGAAAAAAGGGAGAGATTATTTGTAACGACCAGCATTCAACGCATCGGAGGATCATAGAATATATATTTATTTCATTTTCATATGAGGTTATATAGTCGTATAACTATGGGAAGCGACTATTGGGGTCATTTCCCACATTCACGATTTTTACCGAATTCTAAATGACCATTTTGCCCCTAGCGAATCTTGTTTCGCCTATAACTTTTGATTGGTAAGGAGTTTTGAACTGAAACCACGTCTATTGGATTTGAATGATAGTTTCCCTTTCCGTAGAGTGGTCAAATTAATCAAGTGGACTTAACGTTTGGGAGATATGGCTGAAATAAGGTTTGGAGGATGGAAGACAGCCTAATTGGGCTTAATAGGGTAATTAACGGCTAGATCGTAACCCATTTCCGGGTTAGGGTTATGGGAGGGCTGAAAGGAGTTAGAGAACGATTCTTTTTCATTTTTCCAGCTGCCATAAACATTCCTCTAACCTTAATTATGGCCTCCATCTTCCAAATCACCCTTTAATCACTTCTTAATCATATATTAAGCAAATCAACACCAAATCAAGGCGGATTAGCATCAAAATCGAGATAGAACTGCTGCTATACATAGGAATACGCACCAAATTAGTGGAGTTTTCAGATTTATAATTTATTTATTGCTAAGTTGAGTGATTAGCATGTTTATTCACTAATTACGGCTAATTAGAGATGATTAGTGATAATTAGCAAAATTATGACTTAGAAAAATATGGAAAGATATGCATAAATCCTGAAATATTATTTTATGTCACTAGTAAAAATTTGGGTTAATTTGGATTAAGTTTGCTAATCCTATAGTTAAAATATAGTTAATGTTTGATCTAAAATAACCTATATGCTTGATGTTTTGATCTTTTTGATTGAACCTATATGTTTTTACTACTGTTTGGGATGTTCTATGATTGCATAAGAAATTTAGAATGATCAAAAACGCCGTCGTGAGGGGTAAATAGCTTGCTGTAAGAAATGCAGGAAACCGGATCGGGTCATGAACCCCAAATCGAACCGGCTCGTGACTATGGTACCTCGACCCTCTCGTGGCCTAGGTGCCATGACCCAATGCTCTGAGGATCCGAACCAAGCCCAGAAGACGATCACAAACCGAACCGCTTGTCTCAAACTGGAGCACCACTTGAACTGCCCCTCACGAACCGTCGTATTGCTTCGAACCACGAATAGATGCTTCATTCGAACCGAACCAGTGGAAGAGTGCAACCCGACCCGAACCAAGGAGTTTGGGCATGAACCGTGAACCACGAACCAAATGGAGACCGAACCGAACTGGAGGAGACCAAAACCCGAGATGCAAAGGAAGTCCAAATGAGAGGTTATTACTCAGGATCCAGTTAGGAACTAACGAGTTAACTTCTAGAGTTGGGTTTTGTTGCAGGACGTGTGCAAAGGATTTATCGATGTCTATGACTTTGGTTCACCGTTGAGAGAGGGGGCATGTTGACGAACCAGAGCCAGAGGATGTATGGACTGGTTGGCCTGTACCCCAGAGCCAGGAAGTTTGGACTGGAAAGGGATATTGGCTATAGACCAGAAGGGCATGGTCATAGAAATAGTTGTATGGAGTCCAGAAGGTATGGACCCATCATAGTCCCAATGGAGGTGGTGATCAAAGCGGTGGATATCGTATACTTTACGCACAGAGTGAGAGATGTGAGGATGATTACTATGTTTTATGTTTGCTATTACCATGACACACACTCCCATTTTAGATTGTATGTTAGTGTTACCTTAGAGTATTGTACATCTTGTTGTGCTAACTCTTTGGTTGCACGTCCAGGTTCAAGCATGATTATTTATACCTGTTATCGCTTTATTCCGTTATATAGAGTTGCTATCACTCATACCAAACTTTTTTCTGACCCAGAGTTTTATGTCTTTTCTTATTACTCTGGGTGCTCCTAAACGAGCAGACTAGAGATGGGTTAGGTGATTATGCACGAGTAACTATCCGGAGACGAGTAGGAGGCTTCCACGTACTATTTACATATATTCTCCCTGTGCTGTTGTCGGTCACTACTTTGGGCATTAGTATTTTACCTTTTCTATTTTTCTTTAGAGACAATATTTTGATGTTGTAATAATGGTTTGGATCATAAGCTTTATTTTGGATTCCGCTACTCTGATGGATATGTTTTACATTTCAGCTTATGCACTGTCTCGCCTGTTTTATATAAAGTTATGTTATTATTATACTTTATACCATGTGCTATGAGATATACTACTAGGTCTTGATAGTTCATAGTTTCAAATCCCTTTCTTTTGACGACCGTCCCGTGTTAGTTGGACGTTGGCACAACGCATTTCGAGGGAAATGCTGGCTAGTGCGGGCCGGGCCATTGCACTTGGTATCAGAGCCTCAGTTGCGTAGTTTAACCTGGTAGAAGACATCAGGAAGAGACAATATACGTATATGAGAGCGTGTATTTGTGATATTTTGGTTTTCAAAAGCTACATATTTATACTATTAGTATATCTAAGGATGAAGTTGCACTGCACTGGCATTACTAAGGAGATGGTTAATCGTTTTCTCTTTACAGATTGGATGATGAGCCGAAATACCAGGAGTACGGGTTCAGGGGCCAACAGCGGGAATGTCCTTGATATAAGTACATTGTTTATTGCCCTCATGCGAGAGATGCTTAAGGATGCTCAGGGAGCAGTTCCTAATGCTGCTAACAGTGGCAGTGCAACAGTGCAGGTGCCTAGAGCCGATTTCGCCAATCTCTGTAAGGATTATACTAGTCTCGGTGAAAAACCGTTCCACAGAACGGAATCGACAACGGAGATTCAAGATTGGCTTGATAGTTGAGCGCATCTTCGAAGGTTTGGGGATCGACGATGCAATGAAGAGAAAGCTAGCATCGCGTCAACTTCAGGACGAGCAATGAATTGGTGGAATGCTATTAAAGCAGTTACTCCCGAGGATCAAGTTACTTGGAATCAGTTTAAGATTCGCTTCAGTGATAAGTTTATTCTAGCTGCTTAGAAATCATAATTGTTTAGGAAATTTTTAGAGCTTAAGCAAAATGGTAGGGCAGTCTCGGAGTATATTGCTAAGTTCGATACCTTATTGAAATATGGATTATCACTTATCGATACTGCCGAGAAGAAGAACGAGAAGTTCATTACTGGCTTAGATGAGTACTTGGGGGAAAGACTTGTAAACCATATCGATGAGACATTTGAATCTATTGTTGGGAAGGCATTGAGATCAGAGAGCCTTTACCCTAAGTCGAAGACCGAGGTTGCTATTACATCTACAGAGGAGTCAAAGCCGCAGGCAAGCGGTGGAGGCAAGAATAACTCCCAGAATAAGAGGAAACAGAACCGAACCAAGGATGATAAAAAAAAAAGAAGAATAAGAAAGATGCTTAGTGCTTTGGCTGTGGCAAGAAGGGCCACTATATCAAAGATTGTCGAGCGAAGAAGGAGGAGAGGAAGTGCTTCAGCTGTGACCAAGTGGGACACATCAAGAATGAATGTCTACAACTCCCTAAAGAGAAGTAGATCGTGAGAGAATATGCTACCAACGTTGTTCCTTCCTCATTGAATGCACCAACTGCGGCGGAGAAGGGAAAAAGTGTCGTTATTCAAGGTATGCTTTCTATTTATGATGTTCCTATTCGAATATTATTTGATACCGGGGCTTCCCATTCCTTCGTGTCTAGTGACCGGGTAGATAGGTTGGAATTGGAACCCGAGATTGTCGATAGACCTTCAGTTGTGACAAACCCGATCGGTGGTTCGACTAGCCTTAGTATGATTTGTTGTAATTTGGTCATATCGAGTCATGCATGTATGTTTGCTTGTGATTACTTTGTTTTGGGTTTTACTGGGTTTGGCATTATTTTGGGAGTCGACTGGCTCCAAAATTATGGGGTGGTGGTAGACTGTGAGGGGTCTTTGATGACCATTAGAGCGGATGATGGGCGGAGGGTAGTGTTGGGTTGCCTACCTAGTGATGGGGTGATGGCTAGTTTTCTAAATTCCCTCGACATCCCGCATGATGAGTTATTAGATGTGCCTATTGATGGTGAGTATCCAGATATCTTTGGGGAAGTGACTGGACTTCCACCACACCGAGAGACCGAGTTTCGGATTGATTTAGTGAAGGATGCCAGACCTATAGTGATGCCACTTCGTAGCGCCAAGGGAGTAGAGAGAGCTCAAGGTGCAAGTAGGCAATCTTTTGAAGAAGGGATTTATCTGAATAAATGCTTCCGAGTGGGAAGCAGCATCTGTATTTTCCACTAAGGCCGATGGTTCCCTTCGCTTATGTGTAGACTACCATGAGTTGAATAAGGTGACTAGGAAGAGTAAGTATCCTCTTCCACACATAGATGATTTGTTTGATCAACTGAATGGAGCGAGGGTGTTCTCCCAGTTGGACCTCACGACAAGATTTCATTAGCTCCGGGTAGCAGTTGAGAGTATACCTGAAACAACATTTCGAATGCCGTTTGGATTCTATTAGTGGTTGGTCATGCCATTTGGGTTGACCAATGCACCCGCATATTTTGTGGATCTTATGAATAGAGTTTTCAGAGATTAATTGAACAAGTTTGTTCTTGTGTTCGTGGATGATATCTTGGTTTACTCGAGGACAGAGGAAGAACACAAGGAACAATTGAGGACAGTGATGGAGGTGTTGAGAAAAAGCCAATTGAAAGTGAAATTTTCTAAGTTTGGAGGAGGGAAGTGGGGTTCTTGGGCCATGTTGTTTCAGAGAATGGTATTGCTGTGGATACTGCGAAGGTGGCTACGGTGCAAGACTGGTCTACGCCCAAGAATGCAACGGACGTGAGAAGTTTCTTGGGGTTAGCTAGATATTATCGTAATTTTATTCAAAACTTCTCCAAGATTGAGGCACCGTTAACTCAGTTGACCAAGAAGAGTCAAGCTTTCTCCTGGAATGGAAGGTGCGAGGATGCATTTAGGGGTCTACAGGAGAAGTTAATGTGTGCACCAGTGTTAATTATTCCTAAATGGAACGAAGAGATGACGGCATACACGGATGCCTGTGGTACTGGACTAGGTGTTGTACTGATGCAAGGAGGTACGGTTGTAGCTTATGCTAGTCTGCAACTAAAACCGCATGAGAAAAGATATCCTACCCATGACTTGGAATTGGCAGCGATTGTGTTCGCATTGAAGATGTGGAGACACTATCTCTTGGGAGAAAGATTCGAGTTTTTTATCGATCATGTCATTAAAGTATCTTTTCTCTCAAAAGGATTTAAATCTTCATCAGTAGAGATGGTTAGAGTTCTTGACTTCATACGATTTCAATATCGCATACACACCCGAGAAGGGAAATGCGGTAGCTGATGCATTGTGTAGGAGACATGCCAATTTGGGGCTATGTTTCTGGAATGGAAGCAACTGGAGTATATCGCGGGATATGATTTCAGACCTAAGTGTGAATTAGATCCAGAGATGTTAGCAAGTTTGACGATCAGACCGACTTTAATTGAGCAGATTGGCTCCAGTCAGAGGGACGATCTTTACCTACTGGAAGTCATCTCCAAGGTAGAGATGGATATCGACAGCGAGGATATGAACAAGTATGGACTTGATTAAGAAGGATGGCTTCGAAAGAATAGTAGACTAGTTGTACCCAATGTTAACGAATTGAGAGATATAGTGCTTAGAGAGTGTCATCACTCGAAACTAATTATACATCCCGGTGGTAACAAGATGTATCGAGACATGAAGCAGAGCTACTACTGGGAAGGAATGAAGAGAGACGTTGAGAAGTTTATATCCAAGTGCATGAACTGTTAGTTAGTTAAAGCCGAGCAAAAGAAACCTAGTGGTTTGTTACAACCGCTGGAAATTTCCAAATGGAAACGGGAACAAGTGTCAGTGGATTTCATTGATGGTTTACTAAGGACTAGATCAGATCATGATAGTATTTGGGTGATTGTGGACCGATTGACCAAGAGTGCAAGGTTTATACCGGTCAAGTCAAATAGAGTGACAGCTAAGTTAGCAGAACTGTATTTGAAGTCGGTAGTTAGATTTCATGGAGTACCAAAAGGTATCGTGAGTGACCTAGACCCATTATTTATTAGTGGGTTTTGGAAGAGCTTATAAGAGAATTTAAGATCAGAATTACATCTCAGTACCGCATACCATCCTCAAACTGACGATCAAACAGAGAGGGTGAATCGTGTATTAGAGAATCTCTTAAGAGCTTGTATATTGGATTTTGGAGGGTTATGGGATGACCATTTGTATCTAGTTGAGTTTGCATACAATAATAGTTATCAATCCAGTATTGGTATGGCTCCATTTGAAGCTTTATACGGAAGAACGTGCAACTCACCATCATGTTGGTTGGAAACTGTGAGAAATTTGTGCTTAGGCCAAATGTAATAAGAGAAACTTCAGATAAGATCAAGGTTATTCAACAGTGAATGAAGGCTACCCAAGATAGGCAGAAGAGTTATGCTGATAAAACGCGAAGAGATTTGAAGTTCTCCGATGGCGACTTGGTATTCATCAAGATTTCTCCGTTAAAAAGTGTGATTCGATTTGGTAGGAGAGGTAAATTGGCACCAAGGTTTGTTGGTCCATTTCCAGTTCTCGAACAGGCTGGGAATTTAGCGTATAAAGTTGGATTACCTGACAAGATGGCAGGAGTTCACAACATATTTCATGTTTCTCAGTAAAGAAAGTTCATGCACGATTCTGATATGACTATTTCACCGAATCAGTTGGATGATATCGAGGTAGAACCTGAGGCAGTTAGAAGCCATAGGACGATTCGTATTGTCAGACATGATATGAAACAACAACGAAGGAAGACGGCCAAACTGATCAAGGTCCAGTGGGGCGATAATGAGAATGGCTGTACTTGAGAAACAGAGGAGAGCATGAGGAAGTCGTATCCAGAACTCTTTTCCTGGCAAGGTTTTAATAGCGTGTAGTTACTCCCTTGTTAGTAAACCGTGTGCTACGATAGTCTTGTTGTGTTGTTATGTATGTTTGATTGTTTGTTAATGGCTGATAGGCATGCGGGACACCATTGTATGTTTTAGTTAAGGAATTTCGAGGACGAAATTTCTTGGGGAGGAGAGTATAATGACCCGCATTCTACGCATCGGAGGATCGTAGAATATTTATTTATTTTATTTTCGTACGAAGTCTTATAGTCGTGTAACTATGGGAAGCGACTATTGGGGTCGTTTCCCACATTCACGATTTTTGCCGAATTCAAAATGACCGTTTTGCCTCTAGCGAATATTGTTTCACCTATAACTTTTGATTGGTAAGGATTTTTGACCTTAAACCACTTCCATTGGATTCAGATGGTGGTTTCCCTTTCGTAGAGTGGTCACATTAATCAACGGACTTACCGTTTAGGAGATATGGCTGAACTAAGGTTTGGACGATGGAAAACATCCTAATTGGGCTTAATAGGGTAATTAACAGCTAGACCCATAACCATTTCAGGTTAGGTTTATGGGAGGGCTGAAAGGAGTTAGAGAATGGTTCTTTTTCATTTTTCCAACCACCACAAACATTCCTCTAATCCTAATCATGGCCTCCTTCTTCCAAATCAACCTTTAATTACTTCCTAATCACATATTAAGTAAATCAACACCAAATCAAGGCGGATTAGCATCAAAATCACGATAGAGCTGCTGCTATACATAGGAACCCAAGCCAAACTAGTGGAGTTTTCAAATCTATGATTTATTTGTTGCCAAGGTGAGTGATTAGCATGTTTATTCACTAATTACGACTAATTAGGGATGATTAGTGATAATTAGGGAAATTATGACTCAGGAAAATATGGAAAAATGTGCGTAAATTCTAAAATATTATTTTATGTCACTGGTAAAAATTTGGATTAAGTTTGCTAATCCTATAGTTAAAACATGGTTAAGGGGATTAAGGGGAAAATCATGGTATTGGGTATGTTTAATCTAAAATAACCTATATGCTTGATGTTTTGATCTTTTTGATTGAACCCGTATGTTTTTACTACTGTTTGGGATGTTCTATGATTGCGTAGGAAAGTTAGAATGATTGAAAATGCTGTCATGAGGCGTAAATTGCTTGTTGTAAGAAGTGCAGGAAACCGAATCGAGTCATGAACCCTAAACCGAACTGGCTCGTGACTATAGTACAACGACCTGCTCATGACCTGGGTGCCACGACCCGATGCTCCGAGGATCCGACCCGAGCGCAGAGGAGGATCACGAACCGAACTGCTTGTCTCTAACCGGAGCACCACTCGAACTGTCCGTTACAAACCAACCTGTTGCTCTGATCCGCGAATAGATGGTTAACACGAACCGAACTAGTGGGAGAGTGCAACCCGACCCAAACCGAGTTGGTGATTACGAACCGAACCGTGGAGCTTGGGCATGAACCGTGAACCACGAACCGAACTGGAGGAGACCAAAACCCAAGATGCGAAGGAAGTTCAAATGAGAGGTTATTACTCAGGATCCAGTTGGGAACCAACGAGTTAACTTCTAGAGCTGGGCTTTGCTGTGGGACGTGTGCAAAGTAGTTATCGATATCTATGACTTTGGTTCACCATTGAGAGATGGGGCATGTAAACGAACCAGAGCCAGAGGATGTATGGACTGGTTGGCCTGTACCCTAGAGCCAAGGAAGTTTGGACTGGGAAGGGTTATTGGCTATAAACCAGAAGGACATGGTCATAGAAATAGTTGTACGGAGTCCAGAAGGCATGGATCTGTCATGGCCCCAATGGATGTGGTGATCAAAGCAGTGGATATCGTATACTTTACGCACTGAGTGAGAGGTGTGAGGATGATTGCTATGTTTGATGTTTTCTATCACTATCACACACACTCCCATTTTACACTGTATTTTAGTGTGACCTTAGAGTATTGTACATCTTGTTGTACTAACTCTTTGGTTGTCGGTTCAGGTATGAATATTTATACCTGTTATTGCTTTATTCCGTTATATAGAGTTGTTATTGCTTATACCAGACTTTTGTATGACCCAGAGTTTTATGTCTCTTCTTATTACACTGGGTGCTCCTAAATGAGCAGACTAGAGACATGTTAGGTGGTCATGCATGAGTAACTGTCCAGAGACGAGTATGAGGCTTCCACGTACTACACATATATTGTCCCTGTGTTGTTGTTGGTCGCTACTTTGGGCATTAGTAGTTTACCTTTTCTATTTTGCTTTAGAGACAGTATTTTGAAGTTGTAATATTGGTTTGGATCGTAAGCTATATTTGGATTTCGCTACTCTGATGGATATGGTTTAGCTTTCAGCTTATGCACTGTCTCGCCTGTTTTATATCAAGTTATATTATTATTATATTTTATCCCATGCACTATGAGATATACTACCGATTCCTGATGGTTCATAGTTTTAAATCCCTTTCTTTTGACGACCATCCCGTGTTAGTTGGACGTTGGCACAACGCATTTCGAAGGAAATGTCAGCTAGTATGTCACATTGTTAAAACCTCTATTTTACGCTATTTTGAGTATGGTAACTATACATTGATAATATTATATAGTAACAATTATTCGAGGAGATATATTGGAGAATATGGTTCAAATACAAGAAGATTAGAAGACATGATTAATTGTTATGTTTTATGTTATATTTGAGTCAATGTTTTACGTAGAAATCTTGTCAAAATCTCCCCTAAAAAATATATAGAGATATAAAAGTTTTAATTATAATATAAAAAAGGCTATACACATGTATAAAAAACACATATTCAATATCCGACTGAATTATAGATTCAGTCAGATGATTGCTGAGTGTTCATAAATTTTTATAAACATTCAATTGACTGAATCAATAATTCAACTGGCTAAATATTGTCTCTTGCGCACATGCACACCTATTTCAAAAACTTCCGTTGTTTTGCCATTTGAATTTTATTTTCAACCAGATGAATTGAAGGGTTGCAATTTTTAAAGAAATATTACTCTTTAATCAAAGAGTTACATCTATATCTTTTGATCAAAACCTTTACAAATAAAAGAATTCTTTTATACTCTATAAATTAATTCTAGAATTGGTTATTTAATAACTTATTGTACTAACTCGATTCTAATTCTATATTTTTTGATTCCATAAAGCATTTTATATATATTCTCTCGTGCTCTCATTTTAAATATTCTTTGGTTATAAACAATCACTTTCTTCCTTAATTCTTTATATATCAAACGCTATACATTATCAGGAGAAGATAATAGGAAAGATGTACTATAAAGTGATATATTTGTGTTATTAAGAACACAAAGAGTCAATTATCTTTTGTATTGGTAAAAGTTATGTTCCGCTGCTTAGGCAGATCAAAGTCCTCTTCGGCTGCTGATGCAAAATCCAGTTCTTCTTCCAGATCCTGTTTTGTTGTTCATGTGTTATAATACCTATTCTTCCGAGTTAATTGAGGGTTGTTGTTTTCTTGAAATTCCAGAAGCAGTATGGAACTAGGAAAAGGACGAAGCTCCAAACCACTATAAAAAAATATGGTGTCACTTTACTTTATTGTTTTTATATTCTCTACAGCTATTATTATTTATTATTACATACACTTCCACATTAGTACATTTCTGCATTGTTCGATACTACTCGATTTTCACAAATAGTGTTGGTATCTTAGGGACTTGATTGAGGAAAGTGTCAGATGCCGAAATCTAGAACAATGCATCAAGAATAGGACTATGGAGGTGAAACATGAATGACCGCCGACCGCCCGGACTAGGAGTAAGCCATGACCTTGCTCGTTTAGGACAATCATTATCTAATTTGTATTTTGGATGGCAGTCGGCCTACCTATGTATGGAATTTGGACTTAATCCTTAGGCTTGCTTTGTACCTAGAAATGAACCATCCAACCTCTTTCATTTAATAAATTTATAATGTAAATGCTAAGTCGAACCACTCACGTATGAGATTACGATTTAATTCCTAAGCATGTTCTGTACCTGATGATAAGCCATTAGTTTATTCTTTTGGATTTGGTAATAAATTAGGATTTTAGAACTTTAATATAATTACTTTACTTATATGGATTATGCTTCTGAAGTATGGAACTGGAAACTGGAATTTTAAACTTCAATAATTGATTATCAAATATGGATTAAGCTTCGGAAGAACCAAGTCATCCTGTTAGGACTTGGTAATGTCGCTTGGTCGTTACTTGAGTATGGACTATACTCGGGAAGGTTCGGGTCATTTTGTTAGGACTTTACAAGGCCACTCAAATGGACTTTGTAGGCATAGATTATACCTATGTTGGATAGGCGTAGAGAGGGCATGGACTTTTGGGTTCTATCTTGGATTTTTGATACATATATTATGAATTCTGGTAATGGATTTATCGCATTTATTGGATTTCTTGATTTTTTTGGATTTCTAGATTTATACTTCGGACAGCTTGGGTTTATTGGATTTCAGATTTGATTTTCTACTATAATTACAATCAAGAGAGATCGTGGTATTTTATGAGTTTTTAGATGTGGATTTAGCATATAATATGTTTTCAATGCGACCGAGACCTTCTGCATTTCTAATTCTCATCTATTGGATTTCTCTCGAATTAAAGCTTTTTGGACTTATGAATTTCTTGATTATACAAAACATTTCCTTCATCAAAAGGCATATTTCGAGGGGTAAGTGTTGATCTACCTTTTTACATGGTTGTCACGTTTTGGATTTCAAATCACAAGATTGTTCGGGTCATAAGCACGAATGGATATAAGAACTTGTATAAGCACGGAAATGATAAGATCAAGCGAAGGTTTTGATAAACAGTTGGTGTTTTAGATAACAAGAATTTGGATTGTCCAAGTGCATTCACCTCGGATCGACATGCATGTTCATTACCATGGATCAAATAATCCTATATGGCATGCAACTTCAAATCGACTATTTCATGTAGCACCTAATCAATTATGTCTTGATGCACTGAATCGACCTGTTTTATTGGTTTGGTGCAATTACATTCGAATTTAGCACAACACAATGATGTAACTTAACTTAACGCACCAGGGTTCAGTTATGACTTAATCATCTTTGGACAAAACATGAAAGTGCACTCAAGTTTAAAGGCGAGAAATTTGTTTCATCCTCGGGTTGGTCCAATCGGATCAATACTGATATGAATCAGTTGGGTGGAAATCTTGACTTCTGGCTAAGGGAGTTGGTGTACTTCGGATTTCCATTTTCACAACTGGATTTTAGGCGGATTGGGCTTCTGTGCAACTATAAATACAACATCTCGTGGCTCATTTGCGGGATATTTTTTCAATTTGAGGCTCTACAACAAAGGGAGTCTATCATTGCTAGACTCCAACCTCTTTTCTGCACATTCTTTTAATCAACTCAAACTGAATTAATTAATCAGACAAGATAATTAAGTAATAATAATAAGTTAAATAAACGATAAATGTAAAACAATAGAAAATGGAATTTCATACAATTAAGAATTTAGCCATGAAAATATTATATTTTTGTTCGTGATGAAATTCTGATACGTGTTCATATACAGTATGTTGAAAACGGTGTCTGTATGAAGAAATTATGATTAAATTAAATTGTACGGTAAATATATACATACAGATGTTTGAATAAATAAAATAAATATCTAGTGGATAATAACAAATGAACTTGAATAAAATAATATTCCCTAGGGAATTTGAAATTCAAATGTATAGACAAGCAGTGGGGGACAAAGAATTAATTCAGAAATAAACAAACAAATAAATAAACATTAACTATTTGGTACGCAAATAGTTTGCGCACAAAGATTGAAATTTAAATAAATATAAATATGGGATATGATTACATTATATAGAAAAATATTCCATGAAGTTTGAATTTGTATGTATATAATCTTATGCAAGAGGGGACAAGGATTTAAAAATAAAGGAAAGAAATCAGTCAAACTAATCAAAGAAATCAATGCAATAAATATACATTGAAACTTTTAATCAAATAATTTTGTGCATCAATTAAACAAATTTATTGTCCATTTCAGGCCCTTAGATTGGTCAACATCTCTTAGGGAATTTTGATGGGTTTGGGAAAGGCTTCGGAGTGTTTAATATATAATTAACAGCCGAGATCAAATTTGATTAATCCTACGACTGTTGTATGTACACACACTTATAAATAACACTCTATTCCACCTCCCCTAAATCTAATCTTCTCCATCCTATAGCCTCCATTCTATTATTAAGTTCCAGAGATAAATTAGGTTTTTCTTCTGAACCTCCTAAATCTATATTCTCTTCTCATCTATTCTAAGTTAGGATTTCTATTTAGATTATATTATGGAATTCTATAATTTATATAGAAGAATTCTAATCCTTTTAATTATTATATATAGATTAATACAGAATTGGAGTTCGTGCTCGTGTTTGTGCAAGATTTTAGATCTAAAAGGCAAAAATCATTAGATTTCCCTCTAGTTAAATCACTGTGAGTAGAAATTACCTATGTTTTCAAATCTTTTATTTTGTAGTATCGATTTGGACCTATATGCCTAGGAGAATTTGTGATTTCTACGAAAACATTAAAAATAGCAAAACCACCCAAATTCCTCACTTTTATATTTATTGACGGAAATGTACAATCTATGTAAATTTGTCGTTGTTAAAGCAATGAAAAAATGATAGAGTTGTGCTATATAATTGTTGTTGTGATCAAATCCATATTTCGCATGTTGTAATTATCATGTACTGTCTATTGTCAAACATTAAGATTTGATGCTTGTATAAATCAAAATAGGTTTAGGTATCTATTTTAAAAATAGATTATTTGAACGTATTTATTTATACAATGTCCAAATATTAATATTTTACACATAAACGTATGCAAAAGAGGATTTGAATATCAGAATAATAATTATATATATATATGTGTGCGTGTTTGGATACGTTTCACAGTTGTTATCTTCTTTTGTTGTAGAAATCAGTCAAGCCTAGGATATAAGATTTATATGTTATTACTGTTTGTTTACTATTTAGATATATGTTTACATACATTTCTATACTTGATTGGTGAAATATGGGAAATTAACTTGTATGCCTTTCATTGGTTAAAGTTTACATTTCAATGATTTAAAAACGTTAAATTCGAATGGCAATTAACATTAATAGCGATTATTAAATTATATACGTATATAGCACAATCAACCTATAATAAATGCATAGTAAATACGATTAATTTAGAAAAGTAGTAATTTGAATTTCAAATGTCCCCTTAGGAATATGTTTGTATGTGTGTGCATTAAGGGTTTAACAAATAGTAATTAATGACACAAATACATGAGGTTAACCCTTACTTATAGTAGAAGCCTGCCCAGAACCGACCAGCATATCCAGCATCTACAGGTAAGCCCGGTTAATGTGACAGGTTTAGATGTCATAGGCCGTCATAATTATTACATAAAGGCACGAGGTTAAGCCCACTTGTAATTAAAGCCTGCCCGGAACCGCCCGACAAATCCGGCATCTACAAGTAGACGGTGTAATGTGAGAGGCCTGGTGTATATATACATATATATTATATGTGCGTATGAGTAGGCATGCCTACCTTGAGAAGGTCTTAAGTGGCTGGCCTACCTAATTTGAGTCTTAAGTGGCTGACCTACTCCTTGGTTTAGGTCAAAGTCATGGGACCCCCCTTATTAGATTCTAAATGGTATGTAGGCCCTCCTTCTCTAAAACGGACTATAAAAACGATAATGTTAAGTGGGGGTAGTTCTTCGGGAGTTGTCTGCTTCCTCTGGGAGCCGTGTGACGGCTAACCTAAGGACATGATATGTAACTTACGCTGCATGCTACTATAACCGCCTATTTACGGGATGTATTAAGTAGAACAGGAGTTCCCCTGTAATATCAGTTAAGTAGCAACATGGGAATCCGCCTGAGTGGTCTTAATTGACTGTAAGAATGCCCGTCCTAAATTAAGATTAATTGAGGAGATACTACTTCTCATATTACAAATGAGAGAGTGTGTGTATATATATATCATTAACATAATAAGACATGGTCTTAAGTGGGCAGGGTCCCCCATAGGGTCTTAGGTGATTATAGGAATCCACCCTAAATTTAATATAGTAGTATGGCCTTAGGTGACCGAGAATGTCCACATTGTTGGGTATTAGTGATCCAGAATCCGCCCTAAGGTGTTAATGAAGGTCTTAAGTGACTGTACAAATGTCCACATCATTAATTAGCTTTATTGTCTTGTGTTTGTATGCCAATTCACGTATACATATCGTGAAAAATCTATCCTGTCAAATATAAGAATATTTTTTAAGCAAAAATGTGCGATCTTCTAAAAAGAAGAGAGCACACACACACACATATATATATATATATATATAAAGAAACATAAAATCTACAATAACTACCAACATGCCTGGCAAGTAACCAAAAATATATAATCGACTTGGACTATGACCATATGTATGTATAGAATGGTAGACAGATGAGCTCCGGATAAACCATCGCCCATCATACTTCAAAATCAAGTTCCGGCATAGCCACGACTCGATAGTGAAGTATATTAACTCCTACGCAATAAAATAGTGTCTCCAAATAATATAAAGAATACATGTGAATAGAATATCTCAAAAAAAGAAAGGGCCCTCTGGATCTGCACTCCAATAAGCTCCACATCATATATCAACTGCCTATACCCTTATCATGGTAAGACTTCCGTTCGAGCCCACCTGCTCCAAGAAAAAGCCCTGCTTCGACCTCTTAGCCAAACACGTACAACCTTGGCCATGCTCCAATAAAGCCAGCTGGGATGAATCATCGAAAGCACCTACCATCTCCAGACATACCAACTCCAAGAACCAATGATCCAGGCCCTGCAGAACTAGCAAGCGGCATAAGATCTGGGAGTGCAGTGTGATAAAGTGACAGTTAAGATGCAAACATATAAGCAAAAATCAACCAATATCTGCTCTGGGAGTCGCCAATACCGACGATATATCAAAGGTAACCGCAAAACTCCTTGACCGGGAGCCAAGATGCTGCTGAAAGGCCTACCTCGAAGCGCAAGGTATACATCGTTCCTTATTCTTCGGATAATGGTACGAGGATCCATAGCCACTTTGTCAAATGCTATCTTATTCCGCGAGCACCAGATATGCTAGCAGACAACACAAGGATTATATGAAGCAGGATCGAGCGAAAATATTTATCTGAGATGTCAGTCCACCAGAGTCTCAGTAAACCTTCAAGCGAGGCGGCATTACCTCCGCAACCCATCAGATTCCAGAAGTAATTCCAGATAGACCTAGCACAAGACCCAGAGAACAACAAATGAAAAGAGGATTTGGAGCATCCAGAATTGTAGCACCTGCAACAAGACACGAAAGGGATGCTGATTCTCTGGAGGTTCTCATCTATTGGTTACCCATCATGCATGGTTTCCGGCCGACTTTCGTCCCTGCTCGACGGGTGGGTCTTGCAGTCAAGCTCCCTTATGCCTTTGCACTCGAGGGCCAATCTTCGTCCGGCCCGAGGAAACCTTTGCACGCCTCCGTTACCTTTTGGGAGGCCTACGCCCCATAGAAACTATCTACCTGAGACTGTCCCTTGGCCCGTAGGTCCTGACACAAGGTTAGAATTCTAGCCCTTCCGGGGGGGACTAGAGAGCCTAGTACCAACTGTCACGACCTGGCATTTCGACCGCTCCAAGTCGGTAATTAAACCAACTCGAAACGTTCAAAACGACAGATTGTTATTGGCTTACACTGTTTAAACAGAATGAATGCAGAATCACAAATATTTGCAGCGGAATAAAATTTTGTACAAACAAAAAATGAAGTTTTTTTTATAAAATTTTATAAAAGGAATATCGAAAATTCGCGTGGTTGAAGCTAAAGCAGCTACTTTCGAAGTAACAGAAAGAAAAGCAACGACTGGACTAAGAAGGGGAGAGCAAATTGAAGAAATGACCTTAAATCTTTGTGTACTGACCCCTAATCGAATTATTTTGGATTCAGAAGTGAAAGAAATCATTTTATCTACTAATAGTGTGATTTGATCGAAATTCGCATTTTACAGATTTGCACTACTAAACTGTCTTTTCTCATAGAAGAAGCAATGACGGTATCTGAGGAATAAGCATCGGCTAACTCTGTGCCAGCAGCCGCGGTAAGACAGAGGATGCAAGGTAACGACCTGGCATTTTGCCCATCTCAAGTCGGTAATTAAACCAACTCGAAACGATCAAAACGATAGATTGTTATTGGCTTACACGGTTTAAATAGAATAAATGCAGAATCACATAGTACGAAATTGTAGCAGAATAAAAAATTTCATATAATATCAGAGTTGTATACAATATTTTTGTACAGCGGAAGAAATGTAAATTTATACATGAATTCTGAATAAACAAATTTTACTGATTTGTTGAGCTTAGCGCACATATGCGTCTCTACGTGCCGTCTTCACGTTCCTCTCCAGTTTGCGAGCTGAAACTTTAACATGGAACACTTGGAGCCTGACCCGAGCGTTCCATGCAAAATACACAAAACACCCGAGTCAGGATTAAACTTATTTCAAGTAAGCACACTTCGATAAACACAAAATATAATAGGTTAAATCTAATAATATGTTAATAACTCAAGTTTAACAAACCATGAACTGCTGGCATATAACACAGATTAGCCAAATTCAACGCTATGGACACCTATGTAATCATATGCATAAGCCAAACAAGACAGCGAAAACAATACATGCAAAGTACCAGCAAGACTATCATAAGGATGTGGTAACAAATTATGGCCAAATATAGGTGTATAGGTTTTGCAGCAAGCATGGTTATATATTTTAGAGCTGTGCATAATCTATGGTGCCAAAGTACAAAATACAAGTATGGAAAAATCAGTGTGCTGTAATGACAAAGTATGGCATGCTTGCAACCTGAATATATCCAACATTTGTGGCCATGGGTCATAAACAGGTTCAACTTAACAAGAGGGTATCCAAGGTTCAAGATCGTCCAGAAAGTAGCATGGCTCATGTGAGAGGCATGTTTGAATCTAAGGAAATTTTTACAATACGAGTGGACAGTAAAGCTTGTAACTGAAATGAGCTTTCAACATAAATGGTTATATTCAAAACATGTGAGAGTGGCCCAAAATTCATAGGATAAAATGGCATGTCCATCTCTGAGTGGTTTAAAGCAATACCGCATATTTGGGGATCATTACACAGTAGTGAACGCTAGCATGCATGGTATTGGTCACAGATAAATTTTTATCCCAAGGCAAACTACATATAGCGCAAGTCAGGGTAGAGCATTCAATTCCATGCGTGAGCAAAATGATGAAATGGGTCATATTTAAGTAAGGCCAATATAAGTGTACTCCTTAACATGCTACCGCAATCATGAATATGGACCGGCAAGGCAAAAGAGGACTCCACAAGACAAACCACGTGGGTGTTCTAAGTGACAGAAGTACATGCAAATGGAATGTATGACAGTCAACTCCATGATACAACAACGTGAATTGAAAGCCCCAAATAGACTCAGCATGAACATTTGAATGCAAACTCCTATCACCTTATATGACCAAGTCTATAGTAAAGTTATGAGTGTGAAAGCAAAATAGTAGAAGTCAATTTCCAGTATGAGCGAAATCAAAGAGAAATCCGCAGCATGGCATAAATAAGGTTCCTGTCTTTACGGTAGGCAGACAATTTATATACATAACCATAAGTTCAAATTTAAGCAGGTAAGGTTCTATATTTAGATTGAGGATTAAAATGAACCGTACTGTCAAGTAACCATTTTTTTAGCATGACATGGAAGGCCAACTTAAGACATGCATCACTTATATGCAGACAGAGGAACACAAAATCAATACGACTAAAACAGGGAGTTCAGAGCATGTAGGCAATAGCGAAAACAAGCTGAAATGTATTCTCATGCAAAGGTTCGTGTACACACACAAATGCACAACAGTTGCGGTATATACGCACACCCCAACAAATGACAGAATACAAAACTGAAACAATCAAGGAACAGAGTAGCAACAGCTTCAACAAATTATACTTTGTGAGACGCGAAGTAGACGAATTTGAAAAGAGTTTAATCTGTAAGAAACTTACATTCGGTCGACGAGTGAGAGCGGAAAACAATGGATGGCGGTGGACTGACCGGAAAGTCCGAGAAAAAGGAAATCTTTGGAAACCGGAAATGGCGGCCTGACGACAGCTCCGTAATTGAGTTCGATGGAGGTGCGAGACGCTGACAGTGGTGCCAAAGATGTGACTTCTGGCTTTATGAGGCGGCGCCAGTTTGAAGCAGCGATGGAGTAGCGGCTTCGCCTGGAGCGGCCGATGGAGATGGCGGCAGCTTTAGGACACGGTGGAGCAACGACGGACGGTGACAGGCTGCGCAGGTGGAAGGCGGAGATGCAGACTACGGCGGGGTAGAGAATCAATCGGGTTGGTGATGGCCATTTCCGATCTGATTTGTGGTGGAACGATTGGTCTTTGGTTTGAGATGGAAGGGCTTGATTTTGAAGAAGGGGACTAATTTTCTCTGATTTGGGAATTGAAACTTATCGGCTGAACATAAAATATCAAGGAGGGGTGTTTGGGGTATACTGATTTTATAATTCAAACAGGGGAGACCAACGGCAGAAGATGAACATAACGTGGCAACCGATCGCAGAGGGTACACAACAAGTGTTAAAATTTACAGCACCGCGAAAACAAGTGGCAAATGATTTCAGAAGCCAAGTAAAATTTTCCAGATACGGTTTTAGACTAAACAGTGGGCTGAACCAGGAAATGGGTTTGAAAGCTGCTGAACAAGGTATGGTTGAACGAATATTACTTAGCGAACGATTTACGGTTGAAACGGACGACGCTGTTTACTTATTTTAAACGCGTTATAGATCCAACGACGTCTAACCATAAATTAAATTCAAATGCTAGCGCAAAATAAGCGAATTTTATTTCACAATTTTTTTTCTCTTTTATTACATCAACCGTATTCAACTATTTCCGTATTGAAATAATTTTACACTTACCGCAAATAAAATAGACTGACGATTAAATTTAGAAATTTAAACTATATATATATATACATACATACATATATATATATATATATTCGAAACCATGCTTTAAAATAAAGTGGATCTCAAGTTATCCAATTGTGAAACTAAATTTACACAAAATCAATTAGCCATCAAAATAAATTGGCTCTTTATATTTGAAATCACGCTCAAAAATAAATTTGCTTTCAAGTTCTCATATTACAAAACTAAATTATAAACTTAACAATTGATTTTCAAACTACATTTTAAAAATAAATTAGCTCGTTAAATTGTGTAAAATAATACAGTAAGTTAGAGAGCCTAGTACCAATAGAAAAATAGAAAATACCTAAATACAAATAGAATTTTTAGGAATAAATAAAATGACAGGAGTTTTTGACATAGAGACGTTCATAGGAATACAGACATTCCAAACAAAAGAGAAAAGATGGAGATGTGGACCCGATGACCTCACCGAATTTCATGCCGCCTTAAGTGAGAAGGGACTGTCATCCCAAATGGTTCCACTACCATGAGCATCCGTTAAGGCCTTTATGGATTGCATCCAATTCCACGTCTCACTAGCATAGGACGAGGTACCAGTGTAATTCGTACTAGATAACCTGTGTTACTTAGCATGGAGGAACACCACCCAAAGGGAGTCGTTCACTCCAAACCTTGCCCAAAGCTTCCAAGAAAAAACAGAAATGATGTCCTTATGGTTATGGAGGCCTAGGGGTCCCTCACTTTTGGGACGATAAATTGAGTTCCAAGAAATCCAGTAGTGACGAGAAGCGTTGTCCCCGGTTCCCCTGAAAAAGGAAGAATCCAGGGATTGGTAAGAGCAAAAGAAGGAAGTAGTGAGAGTCATAGCAGCAAAGATATGAGATCCCCTAGAGGCAAGGACATACTTGATGAGAACCATTCTACTGCCCTGAGAGAGGAGGGTTGCATTATAACAAATGATCTTGCCCCTGACATTGTCAGTTTGCGGATCGAAGATGGAGTTGAGCTTCCTACCTCGGCATAATACAATACCAAGGCAAGGGAGCGGAAGTGAGGCGACCTTGAAACCGGTAGATGTCTCGATCCAGGAAGATCTCACCGAAGATAGGTCTTTCGCAGGCACGAAGCAGCTTTTATATGAGTTAACTAATTACCCCGATCATCTCTTATACTGTCGAATAAGACACATCAGGCTGCAGATAGATCGACGACTGCCATTGGTAAAAAATGATGATGCCGCCTGCAAAAGACAAGGAAGAAATAAGAGGACAACCCCTACAGATCCCAGACCTATGAATTTGGCTATCTATCATTAGAGAGTGCAGACCGCAAACGAAAGCCTCAGCAGTAATGGCAAACAGAGAAGGGGAGGGCGTCTCCTTGTCAAAGACCTCTCCGAGACCTGAAATAATCGATGGTTGATCCATTAATGAGAACAGAAAACCAGAAGTTGGATATTAGCCTCCAAACAACATCGACTAAGGATTCCGGAAAGCCGAAAGCCTTCAGAACCTTGATGATGAAGAACTAAGATATGTGGTCGTAATCCTTAGCCATGTCCAACTTTATGACCATATTAGAGCCTCAGATCTTCTTATCGATCTGAGAAACCAGCTCCTGGGCTAAAAGGACGTTATCAGTGATCAAACATCCTTTTACAAACTCAGCCTGCGAAGAAGAGATATGACGCTCGAGAAACGGTGTTAGCCTAGTGGTTAGAACATTTGAGATGACCTTGTTTGAGAAATTACACAAGCTCACTGGTCGGAAATCCACAATAGAGCTAGGATGGTCTTATTTTGGAATGAGGACCAAGTTGGCAGGGGTCCAACCCACAGGAAGATCTCTACCGGAGAAGAAGGACTGAATAGTGAGACAAAAGTCCACCTGAATAAACGACCACACACTTCTGAAAAAAAACCGTTGAATCCATCCGGCCCACTTGCATTTTCCTTACTTAGAGAAAATACGCAAGCACATAATTTTTCCGAGGAAGAAGGTGCGGCAAGATCAGAGCTATCCAAAGGGAGGACCGGTCTAGGAATGAAATCGACCAGGGACGGGTCAGAAACTGATATAGAGGGAGAGCTAAGGAAGGACTGGAAATGGGACAAAATAGTATATTTGACTTCATCCGGGGTAGAAGCCAAATATAAGAATATTTATCCTTCAAATATATATGGTTTTTACTCACCAGATTTATGTTCGGACCTCCCTCCTCTTAAATACTTATAGGGCGATAGGTTGGACTTCATGTTGAGAGATGAAGTGGTGGGGACCTGACGATGGAGAAATTTATCTATTTTAATTATTGACAGTATTGTTGTATTTGAGATATTAATTGATATACCTGATGTAACTGTCTGAAACATGGTTGTAAGCTACAATAATGGTTATTAAATGGTACATCTATTTTCTCATTATTATATTTTATCCCTTCCGTTATGTGAGATTCTATCTCGTTATATTGCTCTGTTATTCTATCGAATTTAATTCCTTATAGGAACCAATGACCCGTTTAGAGTGGCTCTAAGTTTTCACGGGCCTTTTATGGGTTGAAATTTAAATCCACTTCGGGCGAGTTATAACATTTGGTATCAGAGCACAGGTAGCCCGATTACGGGGAAAAATTTACGTATGAGAGGTGTACTTATTATTTTGAAAATGTGTTCTCAAAAGTTTTACCATATATATACAGTATGCATGTCTTTAGAAAATATTATTTATAGGTCCTTCTAGGGAAGGATTAACCTTTATTTCTAGAAAATCCCTAGAAGCCATGAAATTATTCAATAGTTCCCTTATCGATTAAGAAGCGTTTAAGAACCAAAGGAATGTAAGAACCAAAAAATTGAAAAGTGGAAAGAAACTCCCTAACTCAATAGGCAGTTAATAGGAATAAATTGGCAGTTTAATTATCATTCGTGGAAGAGATAATGGAGTAATAAGTAGTAAAAATTTGGATTAGGACAAAATAACATCCACAACATAAATGGTCAACAAGAGAAAAAGGATATCGGAATCGAAAAATATTAAGGGTATAATAAAGGCCATTTATGCAAAATTATAAATATTCAATTTTGAATTAAATGTCCTTAAGAATGAGTGTGTTTAATGGGTAAAATGGCATAAAGAAAATTTATAGTGACAACAATTAGGAATGTCTAGAAGTGGAAGTATAGGAATATGGAAGAAAGGATTAAATAAAGGAAATAAACTTCCATAGAATATTGAGTCAGAAGGATTAGACCAAAAAAATTCAAAAGTACTAAGAAAACTATAAAGTGATTTTCGACATAGTATTAAATTATTTTGAAAAAAGGAATTTTGACATATCAATTATAGACTTAAGTTGCATAGTAATTCCACTCAGAAAAGAAAATTTGAAATATGGTTCTTGAGAAAATATATATTTTGAGTAATTTGAAAAAGTTTACTATTTCTTCTATTAGATAAAGTATAATTTTAAACTTTAAGGAAAACAGAAGATGAATTCCTTAATTAAAGAATAGTGGGAAGCGTTTTCAGTTATGAGCCTTAAAATGATATAAATGTAAATTTCAAGCACTAAACATTATAAAGGCAATTTTATAATTGTCAATGTCTTGACATGACAAGTTAAAAAAAATATTTTCTTAAAAAACCAATATAAGTTATGGCAGTAAAATTTGACGCCCATTAGAAATAAAAAGGATAAAGAAAAGAAGATATATAAGGTAAACGTCATAAATATACTCATTTGAGAGAAAATAGGTGGTAAATTTATTTACTAAAATTTGGGCAGAATTTGAAATAGTAAAATTCTCATATAACAAGGAGCATATGAGGGGTAACAATTACAGGAGTAAAATAAATGAGAAACGGCTACTCCAATAAACCAATTTAAAACTTACCGCTTGTTTATGATTATTAAATTCAATTTTTGAAAAATACCTCAAGGTGCAAATAAAGTGTAATGAGTAATTAAGGATTTCCTAAATTAGAATGCACTATCAATGGGAAATCTGATAAGAGTATATAGACAAAGCAGTAAAAGTTTTCAACTGTATTGCTAAAATAAATATGGTCTCGAATTAATGAACATATTTTGGCAAAAACAACATATATTAAGAATACGTAAATGAATATGTTAAAAAGCTTAATTACTACTTGATTTAAAGTTGGATTACTAAAGTCTTGTTACAGCAATGAAAAAGATTACATAGTTGTGTTGTATAATTGTTATTGTGGTCAAATTCATACTTCACATGTTGTAATTCTCAGGTATTATTATTGTCAAACATTAAGATTTCGATGTTTGTATAAATCAAATAGGTTTAGATATCTATTCTATAAATATATATCTGAAAGTATTTATTTATACAATGTCCAAATATTAATGTTTTACTCATAAATGTATTCCAAAGTGGATTTTAACCATAAAATAATAATATATACGTATATGTGTGGATGCACTTCACAATTGTTATCTTTTATTGTTGTAGCAATTAATCTAGCCAAGGATACAAGTTTTATATGTTATTACTATTTGTTTCCCATTTAGATATATGTTTACATACGTGTCTATAATTGAGGGGAGAAATGTGGGAAATTAACTCGTATGTCTTTCTTTGGTTAGAGATTTACATTTCAACGATTTAAAAACGTTAAATTTGAACGACATTTAGCGTTAATAGCGATTATTAAATTATATACATATATAATATAACCAATGTATAATAAATGCATAGTAAGTACAATTAATTTAAAAGTAGTAATCTAAATTTCAAATGTCCCCTAAGGAATTTGTTTGTATGTGTGTGCGTTAATGGCTTTATAAATAGTATTTAATGACACAAAGGCGCGAGGTTAACCATTACTTGTAGTAGAAGCCTGCCTAAAACCAACCGGCATATCTGTAACAACCCGTAAAATCTGAACCAATTTAAAATTTTTAAATTGGCTATTTTAGTGGATTTTAAATATTTAAAATAAATATTTTAAAATAATAACGACGAAAAGGTAGTTTGAATCGATGTTGAAAATGAATATAATTAATTTGAATTATAAACAAGGCCTGAAATGGCGCGGCAGTTTCAAAAATTGAATTCAAATTTTGACTGACGGTACTGAGTGCAAAACAAAACGGATTTGAGTGAAACCAAAAATATTTAAATCTGTTAGTAAATATCTTTCCAACGAATCTAAAAAATCGAAGTTTCATAGCGGGAGTCAAAAGTTATGGCCAAATGAATTTTCAGGAAGGTCGCTATAGAGAATATATTGACTTTGAAAATAGACATTTTGCATACGACCTCGGAATTCGACGAAACCACTTTTGTTGGATCCGGGATGTGAAGTTATTGCTAGGTTTCAAATTTCATAATTTTTGAAGCTAGTATGTGAGCGTGGCAAAGGAAAATGTGTTTTGGTCAATTATAGTTAAATTGGATCGACCAGAATATGGCCATTTTTCAAACGGTCTCAGAATTCGACGAAACTAGTTTCGTTGGGACCGTATCGTCAAAACATAGCTAGATTTATTTTTCTGGAATTTTTCGAATCAATGTGTGGCCCCGGCAAATTGAAATGTACGTTCAAATTAAATATTGAATGTTTTATATTTTAATTTGAAAGAAAACTGACTGAAACAGTCGAATGGGCCTACGAAATATATCCCATTGTGTTCAGAATGGGGGTAAAACGCTAGGGATGACAGTCGTTGGGTTTGAATTGAAGTTCGTTTGTAAAAACCCTAAATTTTGAAATTATAAAACCATCGGCCAATGAAATAATTTCTTTTATTATTTAATTTTCCAAAAGGGGTTAGAAAACCCGATTCCCTTCATCGACGAACGACGGCTGAGCCTTCCATCCTTCTCTCCCAATTTCCGACCGCCACAAGCGACGCTAGCCAACGCCACCACCTCGAATCGAGAGCCCTTCCTCCCCTCTTCCAATCCGACCAGCCTCGACCTTCCTCGTCGCCGCATCGACGAGAACCCCCTCTCCAAAGTTCGCCACTTCCCATCACCGCCACGACTCAGATCCGCCACCGAACTGGCTAAGACCCCCATCGCCAGAAAGCTCTCTCCAAGGCCGACGAGGTGGTACCCTCCGACCGTCACCATGCAGCTCGGTTTTCGCGAAAACTGAAAACCTAGTTTTGAACCATCGTGAAAGGTGAGTCCTTTATTACATCCGAACTTTGAAAAATCATATCTTTATGGTGTGTTGACGAAATTCGATGAAACAGGAAACATTGTGACCGCAAGGAGGCTCTCTACCATATAGAAGAGACCGCGGATTTTTCTGAGCCATCTACGATTTTTAGCACTCCGAAAACCAATGTGAGAAATCTAAATTAAATGAATTTGAATGGAAAATGTCATGTATAAATTATACAAGCGAAATATAAATTATACACGTGTTGTATACCTCATGTACATGCGTTGTGTAAGCTATATGAGCGAAGTATGAATTATACATGCATAGTATAATTGATATATGTGTTGAAATGCAAGTGAAATATAGAAATAATATATATATATACTCCCCTCGTCCACAAACCATGGACGATATTTATTGTGGTGAATTGGTGTGAAATATTGGATGAAAAATGTGAATGGTTGAATAATTGTTTGTGGTTGATATTGATTGGTTGTGGTTGAAAAATACCCATTGGTGATTGAAATAAATTGGAAATAATTGTGGAAATGAAAATAAAACATGCCGCCTGCGTGCGAATTAGATGCATGATTCCCCATTGTCAAAAACCGCGAGGTTTTAAGGTAGAGCGAGGAGCCGTACTAGGGACGGTCCCGGTTTTAACTACCCTGCCGTTATGCTGCCGAAATTTTCTGAAATCTTTCTGTGTTTGATTTATTTTCATTGGTTGAGACTATATTCATTTGTTGAATAGAAATCCATGTATTGAAAAATAATCGTGTTTTTGAAATAAATTGTTTTACAATAAAAATCACATTTTAATTTTATATACAAACCATAGAGAACATTCATATGTTGAATAGAAATTCATTCGTTGAATAGAAATTCATGTGTTGAATGGTACTCGTATTTTAAATAAATTGTTTTACAATAAAAGTCACATTTTTATTATATATACAAACCATAGAGAACATTCATGTGTTGAATAGAAATTCATTCGTTGAATAGAAATTCATGTGTTGAATAGTGCTCGTATTTTTAAATAAATTGTTTTATAATAAAAATCGTATTTTTATTATCGATATAAACTATATAAAATAACCGTGTTTTGAAATAAATTGTTTAACAATAAAAATCACATTTTTATTATATATACAAACCATAGAGAACATTCATGTGTTGAATAGAAATTCATTCGTTGAATAGAAATTCATGTGTTGAATGGTACTCGTATTTTAAATAAATTGTTTTACAATAAAAATCACATTTTTATTATATATACAAACCATAGAGAACATTCATGTGTTGAATAGAAATTCATTCGTTGAATAGAAATACATGTGCTGAATGGTGCTCGTATTTTTAAATAAATTGTTTTATAATAAAAATCATATTTTTATTATCGATATAAACTATATAAAACAGTTGTGTTTTTGGAATAAATCGTTTTACAATAAAAATTACATTTTTGTGATATGCATGAATTATTAAAAATAGTGAAGTTTTGAAATAAATGTCTGTTAGATAAAGATATCATTTTTATCAAATGTATAAAATAAATATGGTTTTGAAATTGAAGAATCGATTATATATATACATATATGAATATAATTAAAATGAATCGAATAGCGATGCTGCAATTCGTATTTTGAAACCATGATTTCAAACGATTATTGCGGAAGATCCGACCATCGGATTTTCCTGAAACCACCACCATTGGGTTTGCCTTGGAAATATCTTTCCAAAGGCACCAACTTTGTAAAGATCCAACGGTTGGATTGTCTGGAATGTTTAATTCAAATCTGAAGAAAAACAGCGCCAGAATCGATTATATATATATATATATATAATTAAATTAAATCGAATAACGACGCTGTAGTTCGTATTTTGAAATCATAACTTCAAACGATTAGTGCGGGAGATCCGACAGTTGGATTTTCCCAAAATTGAAACCGTTGGATTCATTTTGAAAAGGTCTTTCAAATGATATAAAATTTGTGAAGATCCAACGGTTAAATTTTCAGATATGTGTAAACCAAATCTGGAGAAAAACAGCGCCACAGCCGCGTTATGGCCTTAAGCGTTGTTTTGAATATATTGGCAATTTTTAAATAAATAAAAATAGCGATAAATCGTGATAAAATATTATAAACGATATGGAATGGGAATAAACTGAATTTGCTCGGTTTACGGGATATTTGATGGTTTAATGTGTTTGGCGTGAAAATTACACTAAAGAACAAGATTAGTGATATCGAATAATTTAACCATTGAAATGAATGGATTTGAAATTTTAAGTATACATGAATTATTTGAAAAGTCCGAGTTAATTCTCATTTCAAATAATTGATCGACGTTTGAAAGTCGAAGATATGAAGACGATGCAAGACCGATGATCTTCACGTCGAATGGAAGGGTGCTACTGAAGCTCATGACAGGAGTAGCTACCTAGAAGGGGTTGAAGTAGTAGCCGTCCGGACGTACAGGTTGATTGTACGGATATGCGAGGAATAAAGATCCTCCGGTTTCGTTCAGACCCAGGACGGACTTGTAAATGGACCGTGTGTCTGACATTGGATTTCATTCTGTGTGACTGATAAACGTCGGTCACATGGCGTGAATTGCCGGTGTGGCATGCTGAGATGTAATGATCAAAGCTTTTGTTGAAAAGCAGAGCTTTGCGGTGGATGATCAAAGCAATGCCTGTTTGGCATAGCTTTGTGTATAACTTGAATTCGCGAGCCTCACATCCCGGTATGAACCAGAAACGGGAGAAAACTTCAGGGAGGACATGCGTTTCTTTCTAGCTAGGAGTTATGTCAGTGTTTTTACACGGCGTGACATTTTACTTATGTGGATGATGGATTGTGAGGCGCCTCGGATATATCGGTCGCTCTCGAACCAATGGGGTCATTCGTAGGCTCATTTACGCCCCATAGGGCGGGGAGACGTAGAGTTCAGGCATTTTAATCCACATCGGTGGACCGGCCCGGACGATCCAGGGGCCCACCTGAGTCTGGGTCCTGAGACATGGTAGGCTAGATTGTCTTGAAGCGGTGAGGACGATCCCTGGCCTACGTGCATGGCGGAAACCCAATTTCCAAATATGACATTGTGCGGTTTTGATTGTATATATATATGGCGACATGATATATGGTACCCATGCCGTCTATGATTGATATTTATGATTGTATTTAAATTTAGAAACTAACTGGAAACGAGTTAGGACGGATGGTTTCCTGGGTATTGGTCTGATGTTGGTTTCGGCCTTCGGGGTTAATACCTAGGAAATCGTTCTCCTACTAGTTTACAGTTGGAGTCTGATTAAGAATTAAACGATAAAATTTGCATTTCAAATGATTTGATTTCCTCGTATCAAGCATATTTGGCCATTATAAGGTAAAACTCTATCCTCCGGTTTGTGTTGCATTGTGTGATGCGAACTGAGTCTTATAATGGCTTCATTTTTATAAAAAGCATTGCGATGTTTAAAGGATTTATTTGTTTTAAAGCACTGGCAATCCAATGGAGTAAACCCGTTCCGCGAAAGTGGCGTGGTCCGGTGATTGAGCATATTTGGAAATGTGTTAAGTAGATTTCTCATACCAGTCCCATGACTGACTCGTAGTTTGTTTCACTTGCAAACTCGGGTGCCCCTTTTTCTACACGGGCAGCCTTGTATTCAGGTTTTAGCAGGCTCTTTCTGGATAGCTAGAGCTGAAGATGGATTCTATCATTTATCTCTTTTTATGGTGTTCAGCTCCTGTTGTACATATTATGTTTTCTTTTCCGCAGTAGACATTTATGTATAGCTGAACTGTATTTTGTACTAAGTATGATCCTATATACTGTGTAACTCTGATGATTATATTTATCCAGTGTATTCTATTGTACATTATCTGATGTATTTCATTATTTCTTTTCTATTGTTACCTGTTTATGTGTTATATTCCAAAGATTACCCTTGCCACTGTCTTATCGGGAATGGGGTCGTCACAAACGTGGTATCAGAGCTTTGGTTAAGCCTGGAATATAACATATGAATGAGCTCGTCAGAAATAGAACCAGTAGTGTTCTAGGACGAGTAACTCATTACAGATAGGATCAGTAATATCCTAGTATGAGTATAGCAGAATGAAATACACCTCGTAGACACATTTACATTCAAGTATTTGTCTCTATGCTTTATAATATCTTTTCCGTTGACCTGACACTTGGTCTGCAATTTGCAGAAGTACTAGAAAATGAGTGCCAGAAACAGAAGGAATGCTGACCCAGATATAGAAGCTCTATTTATGTAATATAGAAATCTGGGTGGAGCACTATTCTTGGGCGAAGAATCTATTGCTAAAACTCAAGCTTGGATTCGTTCTGCAGAGAAAATCTTTGAAGGATTAAAGCTGCGGGATGACCAGAAAAGATTACTGGCATCTTGGGCACTCAAAGACGAAGCTTTGTTCTGGTGGGATTCAATTGTTAAAGATAATCCAAAAGGTGATATCACCTGGGATAGATTCAAAGAGCTTTTCAGTGCAAAATTTACTCCTCTCGAAGCAACTGAGAGATTATATGATGAATTCTACTATTTGATACAAGGTGATATGGATATCCCAGAATATCATAAGAGATACAACGAGCTTTCTCATTTTGCCCCTCATCTAGTTCAAGATCCAAAGCAGAAGAATCTGAGGTTTATTAATGGTCTTCAAAGAAAATACTAGAATAAAGTAATGGGGCATGTGAAGCTTCCTTTTTCTGACATGATATACATGGCCTACCAGTATGAGGATCTCGATAGGAAAGGTATGTTGCGAGACGAAGAGGAAGTCAGTTCTAGTAGCAAAAGAAAATTCGAAACCGATAGCCCTGAAACGAGTGCACAGCCTGAGGCTAATACGGCATCTGGGGTCAGAAAGAAGCCTATAATCGATCAGAAAAAGGTTAAAGCAGTCGTATGTTTAAAGTGTAATAAGCAAGGGCATTCGACGAGGAAGTGTGAATCTTCGAGCGGTCGAAAGAAGGATGGGTCTAAATCCAGTAAGAAGGCTCGGGAGGGTCGGGGATGTCATAAGTGCCACCAAGTTGGTCACATTTCGAAAAATTGCCGACTATCACAGAAATCTATAGTGGTTCAGTTAAATAAAGTAGCGGAAGACTCTGAGCCCTCAGCTAGTCAAGAAAGGCCAGATGTTTTAGAAGGCACGCTTACTGTCAAAGACATCCCAGTTAAAATACTGTTTGATACAAGCGCGTCGCGAAGCTTTGTTGCAAAGAATGTGGTTAAGAAGCTGGAATTGAATTTGAAGAAGCTCAAAGAACCCATGACTGTTCAGAATCCGGTCTGGGGTTCCATCGATCTTAGTTGGGTTTGTGGAGTTCCTGTTTCTTTTTCTCATTATCGGTTCCCCACTATCGCGATCGTTATGAATTTTACCGAATTCGATCTCATTCTGGGATTGGACTGGTTAACCCAATATGAAGCCGAAGTTAAATGCGCCGAGAGGGTTGTCAGGGCAAAAACAAAGTACGGGGAATATATAACCATTCCATGCGAAAGACAGAATTCTAATAGAAAAGACTTTTGGGCAGCCTTAGATGTATCTCCTGCTCAAATAGAACCTGTTCCTGTCGTTACGGAGGATATTCCGGTCGACATTGAAAATATCCCTGTTGTCAAGAACTATGCGGATATGTTCGAAGAAGTTGTCAGCTTACCTCCGCAAAGAGAAATTGATTTTAAAATCTCCTTAGTTCCGAATGCAAGGCCAGTCGTTCACGCTATTCGAAGAATGACCTTCAAAGAGAAAGATGAGTTAGATAATCAAACTCGACAGCTAGTATGGAAGGGTCTGATCAGACCTAGTTTCTCTGATTGGGGAGCAGCAGTGGTATTTGTCCCGAAGTCAGACGGTACTCTCAGATTATGTGTGGACTATCGGGACTTGAAGAAGCAGACGCTGGAAAACAAATATCCATTGCCGCGGATTGATGATTTGTTAGATCGATTAAATGGCGCACAAGTATTTTTACGAATGGACCTAGCTACAGGTTTCCATCAGCTTCGTATCGCCGAGGAGTGTGTTCCTTTGACAACATTCAGAGGTCCAGACTTATTCTACGAGTGGTTAGTAATGTCGTTCGGCTTATGTAACGCTCTGGCCTATTTCGTCGATTTAATAAACAGAGTATTCAGAGGAGTATTGAATAAATTTGTTTTGGTTTTCATTGATGATATCCTTATCTTCTCTAAATCAGAAAGCGGGCGCGAAAAACATTTGGAACAAGTGTTAGAAATTCTCAGAAGGAATGTGTTGAAAGCAAAGTTTTCCAAATGTATATTCTGGCAAGAAGAAGTCAAATTTCTTGGCCACGTAGTGTCAAAGCAAGGAATTTCAGTGGATCCCAGTAAAATCACTGCTATTTAGAATTGGAAACAGCCTCGTACGCCAATAGAAGTTAGAAGTTTTCTCGGGTTAGCCAGTTATTATCGGAAATTCATTAAGGATTTCGCGAAGACATCTAGTTCTTTAACGAAACTGACTAAGAAACATTCGAGATTCAATTGGACTCCGGTATGTGAGGAAGCTGTCCAGGAGCTGAAATTAAAACTGATGACTGCTCCAGTGTTAACAATAATAGAGGGCAAGGAGGACTTGAAAATCTGGACTGATGCTTCTAGAGAAGGCCTTGGTGCAGTGTCAATGCAAAGAGGTCAAGTGATTGCTTATGCTAGCCGTCAGTTGAAACCACATGAGAAAAATTATGTGACTCATGATCTTGAGCTGTTAGCCATCGTATTCGCCTTGAAAATCTGGAGGCACTACCTTTTGGGTGAGAAATTCGGACTATATACAGACCATCAGTCATTGAAGTATCTGTTCACCCAGAAGGACTTGAATCTGAGGCAGCAGCGTTGGCTAGAATTTCTTGCGGCGTACGATTTTGAGATTTTGTACACTCCATGGAAAGCCAATGTTGTGGCAGATGCACTGAGTAGAAAGAATGTAATAATCGCCAGTTTTATCATTACAACGTCATTGATTGATAAAATATCCGCTCTTCAAAAGGATGATCACTTCATTCAAAGAATCAAAGAAAGAATACGGAAAGGCGAGACCTTGAGTTTTCAGATAGATGACGAGGGAATCCTAAGGTTGAAAGGCCGAATATGAGTGCCGAACATTGCTGAACTTCGAAGAGAAGTATTGGATGAATGTCACAAAGCTAAGCTTAGTATCCATCCAGGGGTGAGCAAGATGTATAATGATATCAAACGAACTTTCTGGTGGAGATCTATGAAACGAGACATCTCCTTATATGTAAGTCGATGTTCTACTTGTCAACAAGTCAAAAGCGATCAGCAGAAGCTCGCTGGACTATTGCAACCTTTGGAAATCCTCGGTGGGAAGTGGGAACAGATTTCTATGGATTTCATAGATGGTTTGCCCAGGACCATAAAAGGAAATGACAGTATTTGGGTGATCGTGGATCGATTTACGAAGACCGCTCACTTCATACCTGTCAAATCAAATAGAACTGCTCAAAGTCTAGCGCAGATTTATTTTAAAGAAATTATTAGACTGCACGGAGTTACCATGAGCATCGTTAGTGATCATGACCCGATTTTTGCTAGTAAATTCTGGGAAGCATTCCAAGCAGAATTGGGAACGAAACTGAACTTGAGCACCGCATATCATCCTCAGACAGACGGTCAGACTGAAAGGGTGAATCGTATTCTGGAAGATCTATTGCGGGCTTGTATTCTTGATTTTGGCGGATCGTGGGAAGACCATTTACATTTGGCTGAATTCTCATATAATAACAGCTACCAAGCGAGCCTGACAATGTCACCATTCGAAGCATTGTATGGTAGACCGTGCCGATCCCCTGCTTGTTGGGTTGAGCCAGGCAATAGACTTGTATTGGGCCCTGACATGATTCGCGAGGCTGCGGATAAAGTCGACTTCGTTAAGAAACAATTACTAGCCGCTCAAAGCAAACAAAAGAGCTATGCAGATAAAAGAAGAAGAGATATATCATTTGTTGTTGGCGACCATGTATATTTGAAAGTATCTCCGATGAGAGGAGTCATCCGATTCGGTAAAACAGGGAAATTGGCACCCAAATTCATTGGTTCGTTTCCTATTCTAGAACGGATTGGAACTCTCGCATATAGGGTTCAATTGCCTGATTGGTTGCCTGGAGTGCATGATGTATTTCACGTATCACAACTTTGAAAGCACGTTCATGATCCAGACTTGATCGTGGAAGAAGCAGCGCAACAGGATATAGAAATCACTCCAAAATTGGCAGTTAGGAGAGAGCCGCTAAAGATAATTGGCAAAGAAACCAAAGAGCTGAGGAACAAAAAGGTTCACTTAGTCAAAGCGCAATGGAGTGGAGATCAGTGAGATTGTACTTGGGAAACAGAGGAAAGCATTAAGAAAGCCAATCCTAAGTGCAGGGTGGATATCTCTGATTGACTCTGGTGCAAGGTACATTTACCATATTTTGCCATTTCCATTGTGTTCTCTATTTTGTTGTTGTTTTCTTTTCATGGATGTAGAATTTAATTATATAATCTGAATGATTTTAAAAGAATATATGAATTAACTAATATATTTGTGAAGAGTTAAAAACATATTGATGGATGTTAGTGTTGTGTGATTGTTGATTGGATTAATTAAAGTTTTAGAAGGAAATTTAATCAATAAAAGGGATGAATAGTAGAATTTATTCGATTAAATCACACATTAAACTGAGTTAAAAATAGATAGAACTATATACATGTGCATTATATATGTGTTTGAACAGGTAAATGGATTAGCTGTTGAGTAAAGATTTTATTTGCGTGCCCGACAAATAGGTAAACCTTAATGAGTTGGATGAGCAATTTTATTATTATATCAACTCCTGTGAATGCCATGGGATGCGGAGTGCTGGTTATTCTGTGTGTAATAATGAACGTCGCCATAGGATAGTAACAATTAATTTTGAACTACACTACATGGCATACTTCTCGAAGATAGGCATACTTCATCATATACCACATAAGCATTTGGAGCTTGTGTGACGAGGTGGAAGATTTACCGTACGAGCGAGCGGCTCGTATGGCGATGACTATATTTTACAGGTTGAACTGATGACTGATATGGACCATATAAAATATAACGATAAATGGCCAGATTAATAAAAAAAACCACACGGGTCTGGAGTTGACAATAATCACGTCTCTCTAGTCATTAGATACGACACATGGATTATTTATTTCCCACACGGGACGAGGTGACGAGGATTTATCCTCTGGAGCAATTAAAAATACACACTCCCTCAGGCTTTGACAGGGTGACGAGAATTTAATCTCTGGAGTTATTATCTATACACGCTCCCCTGTAAACACCAGAATATATCACTATAAATATGTGTATGCTTTATAGGATTTATTGGGTACCTAATACGGCCTAATAAATTTCCAAACCTCTCCCCGTACAAAGGAGGTTATGGCGAAATTTTTCGAAAATTCCGGGTGTTAGCCAAATTATCGAAGAATTTGAAAATTCTCAGAAACTGAAAAGTTGGAGAATGGAAGCCAGAATGAAAGTAGTGTTGATTAATCAAACCATTTTCGACTTTGTTCCTTTTTGGGGACGAAAAGTTTTAAGTGGGGGAGAATGTAACAACCCGTAAAATCTGAACCAATTTAAAAATTTTAAATTGGCTATTTTAGTGGATTTTAAATATTTAAAATAAATATTTTAAAATAATAACGACGAAAAGGTAGTTTGAATCGATGTTGAAAATGAATATAATTAATTTGAATTATAAACAAGGCCTGAAATGGCGCGGTAGTTTCAAAAATTGAATTCAAACTTTGACTGACTGTACTAGGTGCAAAACAAAACGGATTTGAGTGAAACCAAAAATATTTAAATCTTTTAGTAAATATCTTTCCAACGAATCTGAAAAATCGAAGTTTCGTAGCGGAATCAAAAGTTATGGCCAAATGAATTTTCAGGAAGGTCGCTGTAGAGAATATATCGACTTTGAAAATAGACATTTTGCATACGACCTCGGAATTCGACGAAACCACTTTTGTTGGATCCGGGATGTGAAGTTATTGCTAGGTTTCAAATTTCATAATTTTTGAAGCTAGTATGTGAGCGTGGCAAAGGAAAATGTGTTTTGGTCAATTACAGTTAAATTGGATCGACCAGAATATGGCCATTTTTCAAACGGTCTCAGAATTCGACGAAACTAGTTTTGTTGGGACCGTATCGTCAAAACATAGCTAGATTTATTTTTCTGGAATTTTTCGAATCAATGTGTGGCCCCGGCAAATTGAAATGTACGTTCAAATTAAATATTGAATGTTTTATATTTTAATTTGAAAGAAAACTGACTGAAACAGTCGAATGGGCCTACGAAACATATCCCGTTGTGTGCGGAATGGGGGTGAAACACTAGGGACGACAGTCGTTGGGTTTGAATTGAAGTTCGTTTGTAAAAACCCTAAATTTTGAAATTATAAAACCATCGGCCAATGAAATAATTTCTTTTATTATTTAATTTTCCAAAAGGGGTTAGAAAACCCGATTCCCTTCAGCGACGAACGACGGCTGAGCCTTCCATCCTTCTCTCCCAATTTCCGACCGCCACAAGCGACGCTAGCCAACTCCACCACCTCGAATCGAGAGCCCTTCCTCCCCTCTTCCAATCCGACCAACCTCGACCTTTGTAACACCCCGAATAATTCTATAACTGTGAATTAACAAATTAAAGTATAATTAATCTGAAATCAAGGAACTAAGGGAAACGGGATACGCCATTGCGTTCGTCTCGGAAAAATACGCGAAATAGAGTCCGAGTTTTCGAAAAACGGAGTCCGTATGAAGAAGATATGGCCTTCGGAAGTTTTGAATTAAATTTAAAATTCAAACAGAATAAAATAATAATTTTGAAATGGGGCCCAGTGGGCCAGGCGGATAAAACACCCGCCTAGCCACCCAGGTCGACTGGGCTGTCGACCTGGGCTACCCATGTCGACAGGGCTGTCGACAGCCCTGTCGACAGGGGTGTCGACCTGGTCGAGCCCAGTCGACCTGGCTGGCCAGGTCTGTGTTTGGTTGAATCTCAGTGGTCTGCTTTGTCATTAGGGCTAGGTGGCGGGTTTTTATTGGTCTCTCTTCCTAATGAATGGCTATGATCTAACCTAGCAACATCAAGGGTCCTAATCAATTCCTAACCTCTAAATAAACAACGCTAGACTAAACCCTAATCTATTCATTCAAAATAAGATTATAGCCGCCATGTTGCTGAGGAACGACAAAGAGTAGCCGCCGACTAAAGAGAGAATTAGGAAGAAAGTTCTAAGGCCTAAAGCAATTCTAGCAACCTAAAGCTAATCAATTCAACAAAAGAATTTGCGTCTTCAATCCCTAAACTAGAGAATTCATCAAACCATTGTAAGTAGAGTATTACTTTGGTATAATAAACAACTGTGTTGATGTGTATGCTTGAATTGTGGCAATGGAAGTAATTCATGTTTGTGCAAAATTATGTTATTCATTATAAAGAACTACATGCGGTAGTTCTATGCAAGTATACGTTTGGAATATTGCGCAAATTGTGTAATCTATATTGAAGCTACATGTATGTAGTTAATTGAAATTCATGCAAATTTGAGGCTTTGTTATTATGCCATTATGATGTATATTTTTGTGCATAAATCATTTTGCAAGTAATCGAAACAAGTTTGGTTATTATAGTTCATATGAAACTATGTGGAATTTTGACACCATAATCCATGCATTAAGTCATGCTTTTACAAACTTATGAATATGGCTAGGAATGATATTTGGCATAATTGAAATCCGTTATTAAGTCTATCTTGTTTTAAAGGATTATATGATGACATGGCTAGGTTAGACTCAAAAATCCCTTTTTGCAAGTTTAAAGCAAACACCATGTTTAGGAATATTTATGCATAAGTATGTTTATACCATCGTTATGTGATTAGGCTTAAATCATGATTAAGTTGAATTATGCTATGTTCATGCTAGAAGTATTTATGCCATGCTTATGTTTGACAATATGCCATGCCTATGCAAGAAGTATTTTATGCCATGCTTATGTTTGACAATATGCCATGTTTATGCTAGAAGTATTTAGGCCATGCTTATGTTTGACATTATGCCTAAATAAGAATATAGGTTCATGTTGTAGTTAAACCTATGCAAGTTTACATGCTTTGATTCATGTCACCTATGTTACCACTATGCAAGTACACCAATTTCTATTATGTATTTTCCCACGTCATATGCAAGTTCATGTGCTCACTTTCCCCTCTTTGTGTATACGCCATAAGCCTCCCCTTTTCGCATGGCTAAATTGGGCTTTAAAAAGGCTAAGCCCAATATATATAAACGGACGTGTAAAACGGGGGAAAATAACGTTGGGTTAAAAATTAATTAATGAATGAAAATATGAAATAGAAGGGCCCAAAGTCAAGTATGGGTTGGGCCCATGATCGGTGTAACCTTTACACCATGAACTTAATAATGGGCCGCAAATATTTACATATAAATAAAGAAGAATGACAAGATATGTAAATGTAGAAAAGACGATGTGTTTAACCCGAGGTTGGATTGAGTTGTGATGTAAACCTGCCCGGAACCGCCCGGCTGTCCAGTAGTCACAACAATACCTATCCAATGTGGGAGGTTAAACATGGAGCCCAGCAAGGACCCGAGGTTAGACTGAGTTGTGGCGTAAGACTGCCCGGAACCAACCGGCAACAGGCAGCCACAACAATACCTGTCTAATGTGAGAGGTCAGGGCCTTAATAAGACAATTAAGGCTGAGTCAGGATTGTTAGGATTAAGTGAACTAAAGACTTAATCAAAATGGAACATGCTAAACTAAACGGACTGGTGGGGTTAGGTTAGGAAACACTTAACCAACTTAGCATGTTGGCTAGAGATAGAAAACCTAGTAACGGGGGACCCTTTTCAGCAGTAACCCTAGAAGGTGTATCAGGATACCCTGAAACTAGGCAGGGTGGGGCACGATTACTGGGCTGATTGTAAGAGGTCAAATCGACGGCGGTGGTGTAGCAGTGTAGGTTCTAACGGTGTGCGGGCGTGCACGCACTCCGGCGCAGAAAAATAAAGCACTGGACACCAGTAGCATACCTTTGCACTCTAAGGTTGTGTCGGGTTGCCACTATGGGACTTGATACACCCCATGGTGGGACCAGCATAGGTAACTACAGACATCGGGGGCCGTAAGACACATGTAACTATGCGAGTAGGAGCCGATCATCGTAGAATGGATCACCTCACCCTGATTTTGGGGTGCAAATTGGAAACTAGTTTATATGGGTTCAGAGATTAATTCAGGGTACGATAGTATATTCGACCCTAGATAACTTGACCAAGTTTATAATGTTGCCCACTTCCTGTTTTACTATCATACCCAGTTCTTTATTCATAGACAAAGTAGTACTAGACTTACTCAGGCTTTATGTCTGACTCTATTTTTCTTTCGTCTTCTTTCTTCCGTTTCCCCCCCCCCCCCCCCAGGTCCTCAGGGAGGGAACACAGCAGCTTGACCTACCTCAACATCCAGCTTGAAGAAGAGAAATGTATTGCTTGGACTTTCCTGTTTTGAACTATGGCTTTGGACAATCCACTATGGGGCTTTGGCAGTTTGTCTATGTTTTATTTATGCTTCTTTAAAAATAATGTACTCAAGACAGATTATGAAGTGTTATGTTATGTTTTTGGAAGGGATGTTGTTGTAACACGTATTTGACTTTATGAAATAAAGTTTGTTGTTCTTCCGCTGTTTACAAATATGTGTTCTTATATCTGTCTTGTATATCTGTGACTTGTACTTATAAACCTCCACCAAAATTAGGGCATTCCCTTTGAGAGTGACCCTAACGGAGGTGGGGTGTTTCACTTGGTATCAGAGCATAGGTTTACCAGATAAGATAAAAAGTTTTGAAAAAAAATTATTTTCAAAAAAGAAATTTAAAGAAGCATTTTTAAAAGAAAAATATTATTTTATTTTAAAAAAGCAAAAGTCCACTCCCCAAAGCCATAGGAACTATCTCTTATCCTTCGTTTTGAATCTATCCTTTTTGTTTCAGCATGTCCCAAGATCTTAACTTGCCTGAAGTGGTACCCATACCTGGTTGGTTTAGACGTTTCTTAGAAGCAAGGGCCACTCAGCCAGGTCCTACCGTTCCTCCTCCTCCAGCTGAAGGGAATCATCCAGCCGCAGCAGCACCTTTTCCTCCACCTCCTCCACGGGGAAACACATTCGCTAAGATATGTAAAGATTTTAAAGCTATGGGAGGAAGGGATTTCCATGGAACTGAGTCCTTCGTGGCAGCTAGGAATTGGCTGAAAGAAACGGAGGACCTATTCATCATTTTTGAGGTAGAGGATAGACAAAAAGTACAGTTAGCAGTGTGGCTATTAAAGGGCGAGGCTTCCTACTGGTGGGAAGTCACTAATGCTGAAAGACCGGTGGAGACATGGGAGGACTTTAGGGCAAGGTTTGAGACCAAGTTTCTCTCAGATGCGGAAAGAAGTTTGCTGTTGGAAAAATTCTTATTTCTTAAGCAAGGAGACAAGACTGTCAGAGAGTATGTGAATCAGTTCGATGAGCTGGCTAGGTTTGGGCTTGACCTAGTCAACACCCCGCACAAGAAGGCTCTCCGTTTCGTCAAGGGGTTAAATGAGCCATTACATAGTTTGGCCATGACCCATATACCCATGGGAGCCACGTATGAAAGATTGGTGCAAATGGCATTGCTGAATGAAGAGGATAAGGGCAAGAAGGAGACCAAGGCAGAAAGCTCTCAAGGGAAGAAAGAGGGTTTGCAGCCTAAGAAGACAGACTTTAAGAAGGGCGGAAAAGGCAACAAAGAGAAGAGGAAGTGTAATTTCTGTGGCAAAGTGGGGCACTTAGTAAAGGACTACCGGAAGAAGAAGGCTAAGGAGAATGGTGGGTGCTTTTCGTGCGGTCAGACAGGCCACAGGGCTAAGGACTGCCCAAGGAAACGAGGACAGGGGCAGGGCACTGGATCCACCCCAGGGGCACAGGTTCATGTGCTAGAAGCGCCACCATTGCAACAGCGAGGTACAAACACTTCTGTAGAAAGTGTAGTTTATCTTTATGATCACCCCGTTCGCACTTTATTTGATTCTGGCGCATCACACTCCTTTATCTCGTCTGCTTTAGTAGAATCTCTGCACCTAAAAACTAGTATGATGGAGGACCCCTTAATTGTTTCAAACCCAATTGGGGGCCCAGCTCATTTGTCTATGATCTGTTTGGATTTGAAAATTTCTATTCTAAGTGTAGAACTTAAGTGTAGTGCCTTTATTTTGGGCTTTTCGTGATATCGTTTGATTTTGGGTATGGATTGGCTATCCAGTAATGGGGCCGTCCTTGATTGTGAGAAAAGGGTTGTTAGGCTCCTAACCCAGCTCGGTAATACTTTGGAAATTTCTTGTAATCCCTCGTATGCGGTTATGCTTAGTTATCTTGAATCGCTAGATGCCTCTGTTGAAAATTTGCAATCAGTTAGAGTGGTCCGGGAATATCCGGATGTCTTTGAAGAGGTGAAGGGCTTGCCTCCGAAGTGGGAAATAGACTTCCGTATATATTTTGTAGATAATGCGAAGCCCGTTGCGTTGCCCGTTGGACACATGGCTCCACGGGAAAGGAAAGAGCTCAGTAAACAGATTTAAAGAACTTCTAGAAAAAGGGTTCATTAGGAGGAGCATTTCAGAATGGGGCGCTCCAGTAGTGTTCGCCACTAAGGCGGAAAGTTCATTTCGCTTATGAATGGGTTGTGGAATACCTTCTAGTAAGTTAACAAGATCCAAGATTCACTAGTGAATTTTGGAGAGCTTGCATGGGACCATGAGTACGCAGTTAGGCTTGAGCCAAGTATATTAGAAGTAGAGTAAGTGAAAGTGGAACGAGAGGCAACAGTGGAAAAGGTTCCAACTCATATTTTGGTAATAAGAATTAAGAAGCTACGAAATTGTGAAGTTAAAGACGGACAAAGCATAATGGAGTTAAGCTCAAGGAAATGCGACTTAGAAGATCGAAGACTAGATTCGTGCATCATATCTCTTCTTAAGAATATATCCTTGGTCCCTCTCTTCCTGTAGAGCTTACTTGCATACTATCTTTTGTGTTTATCCTCTCGGTCCCATTCTCAATCCAATTTCTGTCGAAAACCCCATAGGGAGTATGACTCATCTGTTAGTAACACATGATGGGGCTTGAGGGTGTTCATTGGTTTGACTAAAGTTTTTGGGTTTTATATGATACAGATTGGTCTTAGGAAGGGACTCCCTTATGACCTAAAAGGAGTCCATCATGCTTAGTTGCCTAGAATCATATATGGTGGTTGGGTTGAGTAACTCTTTGGGTGTCAGTCTGATGTTGATTTCGGTCTTCGGGGCTGATGCTTAGAGAGTTCTTCTCCTAATCAATATATATGTGGCATAGATTTCCAGTTTTGACATTGCCTAATGGGCACAAAGTTTTTACTTGCTTCTATCATTCGACCATACCTTTAGGTAGGACCATTTCCTATCATTGAGAAAATTTGGAAAATATAGATTAGAGCTACCCGAGAAGTTGGCTGGAGTCCACAACGTTTTTCACGTTTCACATCTCCGAAAATGTCTGCATGAGTCAGCTGAAGTGGTAGAGCCAAACATCCTCGAAGAGGCCGAAGTGGAACGCGAAGCAACCATAAGGAGAGTTCCAACCCGCATCTTAGGAACGGAAGTGAAGAAGCTACGCAACCGCGAAGTCAAACTCGTCAAAGTTCAGTGGAGCGACGCCGAGGGAGACGCGACTTGGGAAACTGAAGCTAGAATACGCACTGCTTACCCTTTTCTTTTCGAAGGTACGTCCTTGATCTTTCTTTTTCCTTAAGTTGCGCTTTTATCTATCTTTTTAGGAATATCTCCTCGACCTTATCTTTTAGGTAGAAACCCTTTTGGATGAAAACATGTAGTTGAAACATGTTATGTATGATGGTTGCAAGTGGTTGCAAGTGATTGCTAGTGGTTGCTCGTGGTTGCATATACACACACAATCTAGGTTTTAGATCGGCTCAATCACTTCATATTGCATATGCATATATGTTTGCTTTCATATGTGGTTGAATTTTAATGTATTGTCACGTGGATGTTGCATTTGCATTGAATGATTGTGCACTCATGTAGAATCAAGAATAGGAAAATTTGCATACATAATGGATTCATGGCACTTACATAATTCGCATTAAGGAGGTCAACTGAATCAGTAGACCGCCTGATTTTGCATTAGATAAGTACATGTACACACACACTTTGCATATGATCATGAAGCATTAGAAGTCTTTTAAGGACAATGGATGCTCGTGTTTGATGGATGAGTAGATGGATTATTGGATGTTAGGATTTACATTCCTCCTAACTTGAAGATTTCGGGGACGAAATCCTTTTAAGTGGGGGAGAATGTAACACCCCGAATAATTCTATAACTGTGAATTAACAAATTAAAGTATAATTAATCTGAAATCAAGGAACTAAGGGAAACGGGATACGCCATTGCGTTCGTCTCGGAAAAATACGCGAAATAGAGTCCGAGTTTTCGAAAAACGGAGTCCGTATGAAGAAGATATGGCCTTCGGAAGTTTTGAATTAAATTTAAAATTCAAACAGAATAAAATAATAATTTTGAAATGGGGCCCAGTGGGCCAGGCGGATAAAACACCCGCCTAGCCACCCAGGTCGACTGGGCTGTCGACCTGGGCTACCCATGTCGACAGGGCTGTCGACAGCCCTGTCGACAGGGGTGTCGACCTGGTCGAGCCCAGTCGACCTGGCTGGCCAGGTCTGTGTTTGGTCGAATCTCAGTGGTCTGCTTTGTCATTAGGGCTAGGTGGCGGGTTTTTATTGGTCTCTCTTCCTAATGAATGGCTATGATCTAACCTAGCAACATCAAGGGTCCTAATCAATTCCTAACCTCTATATAAACAACCCTAGACTAAACCCTAATCTATTCATTCAAAATAAGATTATAGCCGCCATGTTGCTGAGGAACGACAAAGAGTAGCCGCCGACTAAAGAGAGAATTAGGAAGAAAGTTCTAAGGCCTAAAGCAATTCTAGCAACCTAAAGCTAATCAATTCAACAAAAGAATTTGCGTCTTCAATCCCTAAACTAGAGAATTCATCAAACCATTGTAAGTAGAGTATTACTTTGGTATAATAAACAACTGTGTTGATGTGTATGCTTGAATTGTGGCAATGGAAGTAATTCATGTTTGTGCAAAATTATGTTATTCATTATAAAGAACTACATGCGGTAGTTCTATGCAAGTATACGTTTGGAATATTGCGCAAATTGTGTAATCTATATTGAAGCTACATGTATGTAGTTAATTGAAATTCATGCAAATTTGAGGCTTTGTTATTATGCCATTATGATGTATATTTTTGTGCATAAATCATTTTGCAAGTAATCGAAACAAGTTTGGTTATTATAGTTCATATGAAACTATGTGGAATTTTGACACCATAATCCATGCATTAAGTCATGCTTTTACAAACTTATGAATATGGCTAGGAATGATATTTGGCATAATTGAAATCCGTTATTAAGTCTATCTTGTTTTAAAGGATTATATGATGACATGGCTAGGTTAGACTCAAAAATCCCTTTTTGCAAGTTTAAAGCAAACACCATGTTTAGGAATATTTATGCATAAGTATGTTTATACCATCGTTATGTGATTAGGCTTAAATCATGATTAAGTTGAATTATGCTATGTTCATGCTAGAAGTATTTATGCCATGCTTATGTTTGACAATATGCCATGCCTATGCAAGAAGTATTTTATGCCATGCTTATGTTTGACAATATGCCATGTTTATGCTAGAAGTATTTAGGCCATGCTTATGTTTGACATTATGCCTAAATAAGAATATAGGTTCATGTTGTAGTTAAACCTATGCAAGTTTACATGCTTTGATTCATGTCACCTATGTTACCACTATGCAAGTACACCAATTTCTATTATGTATTTTCCCACGTCATATGCAAGTTCATGCGCTCACTTTCCCCTCTTTGTGTATACGCCATAAGCCTCCCCTTTTCGCATGGCTAAATTGGGCTTTAAAAAGGCTAAGCCCAATATATATAAACGGACGTGTAAAACGGGGGAAAATAACGTTGGGTTACAAATTAATTAATGAATGAAAATATGAAATAGAAGGGCCCAAAGTCAAGTATGGGTTGGGCCCATGATCGGTGTAACCTTTACACCATGAACTTAATAATGGGCCGCAAATATTTACATATAAATAAAGAAGAATGACAAGATATGTAAATGTAGAAAAGACGATGTGTTTAACCCGAGGTTGGATTGAGTTGTGATGTAAACCTGCCCGGAACCGCCCGGCTGTCCAGTAGTCACAACAATACCTATCCAATGTGGGAGGTTAAACATGGAGCCCAGCAAGGACCCGAGGTTAGACTGAGTTGTGGCGTAAGACTGCCCGGAACCAACCGGCAACAGGCAGCCACAACAATACCTGTCTAATGTGAGAGGTCAGGGCCTTAATAAGACAATTAAGGCTGAGTCAGGATTGTTAGGATTAAGTGAACTAAAGACTTAATCAAAATGGAACATGCTAAACTAAACGGACTGGTGGGGTTAGGTTAGGAAACACTTAACCAACTTAGCATGTTGGCTAGAGATAGAAAACCTAGTAACGGGGGACCCTTTTCAGCAGTAACCCTAGAAGGTGTATCAGGATACCCTGAAACTAGGCAGGGTGGGGCACGATTACTGGGCTGATTGTAAGAGGTCAAATCGACGGCGGTGGTGTAGCAGTGTAGGTTCTAACGGTGTGCGGGCGTGCACGCACTCCGGCGCAGAAAAATAAAGCACTGGACACCAGTAGCATACCTTTGCACTCTAAGGTTGTGTCGGGTTGCCACTATGGGACTGATACACCCCATGGTGGGACCAGCATAGGTAACTACAGACATCGGGGGCCGTAAGACACATGTAACTATGCGAGTAGGAGCCGATCATCGTAGAATGGATCACCTCACCCTGATTTTGGGGTGCAAATTGGAAACTAGTTTATATGGGTTCAGAGATTAATTCAGGGTACGATAGTATATTCGACCCTAGATAACTTGACCAAGTTTATAATGTTGCCCACTTCCTGTTTTACTATCATACCCAGTTCTTTATTCATAGACAAAGTAGTACTAGACTTACTCAGGCTTTATGTCTGACTCTATTTTTCTTTCGTCTTCTTTCTTCCGTTTCCCCCCCCCCAGGTCCTCAGGGAGGGAACACAGCAGCTTGACCTACCTCAACATCCAGCTTGAAGAAGAGAAATGTATTGCTTGGACTTTCCTGTTTTGAACTATGGCTTTGGACAATCCACTATGGGGCTTTGGCAGTTTGTCTATGTTTTATTTATGCTTCTTTAAAAATAATGTACTCAAGACAGATTATGAAGTGTTATGTTATGTTTTTGGAAGGGATGTTGTTGTAACACGTATTTGACTTTATGAAATAAAGTTTGTTGTTCTTCCGCTGTTTACAAATATGTGTTCTTATATCTGTCTTGTATATCTGTGACTTGTACTTATAAACCTCCACCAAAATTAGGGCATTCCCTTTGAGAGTGACCCTAACGGTGGTGGGGTGTTTCAACCTTCCTCGTCGCCGCATCGACGAGAACCCCCTCTCCAAAGTTCACCACTTCCCATCACCGCCACGACTTAGATCCGCCACCGAACTGGCCAAGACCCCCATCGCCAGAAAGCTCTCTCCAAGGCCGACGAGGTGGTACTCTCCGATCGTCACCATGCAGCTCGGTTTTCGCGAAAACAGAAAACCTAGTTTTGAACCATCGTGAAAGGTGAGTCCTTTATTACATCTGAACTTTGAAAAATCATATCTTTATGGTGTGTTGACGAAATTCGATGAAACAGGAACATTGTGACCGCAAGGAGGCTCTTTACCACATAGAAGAGACCGCGGATTTTTCTGAGCCATCTACGATTTTTAGCACTCCGAAAACCAATGTGAGAAATCTAAATTAAATGAATTTGAATGGAAAATGTCATGTATAAATTATACAAGCGAAATATAAATTATACACGTGTTGTATATCTCATGTACATGCGTTGTGTAAGCTATATGAGCGAAGTATGAATTATACATGCATAGTATAATTGATATATGTGTTGAAATGCAAGTGAAATATAGAAATAATATATATATATATACTCCCCTCGTCCACAAACCATGGACGATATTTATTGTGGTGAATTGGTGTGAAATATTGGATGAAAAATGCGAATGGTTGAATAATTGTTTGTGGTTGATATTGATTGGTTGTGGTTGAAAAATACCCATTGGTGATTGAAATAAATTGGAAATAATTGTGGAAATGAAAATAAAACATGCCGCCTGCGTGCGAATTAGATGCATGATTCCCCATTGTCAAAAACCGCGAGGTTTTAAGGTAGAGCGAGGAGCCGTACTAGGGACGGTCCCGGTTTTATCTACTCTGCCGTTATGCTGCCGAAATTTTCTGAAATCTTTCTGTGTTTGATTTATTTTCATTGGTTGAGACTATATTCATTTGTTGAATAGAAATCCATGTATTGAAAAATAATCGTGTTTTTGAAATAAATTGTTTTACAATAAAAATCACATTTTTATTATATATACAAACCATAGAGAACATTCATGTGTTGAATAGAAATTCATTCGTTGAATAGAAATTCATGTGTTGAATGGTACTCGTATTTTAAATAAATTGTTTAACAATAAAAATCACATTTTTATTATATATACAAACCATAGAGAACATTCATGTGTTGAATAAAAATTCATTCGTTGAATAGAAATTCATGTGTTGAATGGTGCTCGTATTTTTAAATAAATTGTTTTATAATAAAAAACATATTTTTATTATCGATATAAACTATATAAAATAATCGTGTTTTGAAATAAATTGTTTTACAATAAAAATCACATTTTTATTATATATACAAACCATAGAGAACATTCATGTGTTGAATAGAAATTCATTCGTTGAATAGAAATTCATGTGTTGAATGGTACTCGTATTTTAAATAAATTGTTTTACAATAAAAATCACATTTTTATTATATATACAACCCATAGAGAACATTCATGTGTTGAATAGAAATTCATTCGTTGAATAGAAATTCATGTGTTGAATGGTGCTCGTATTTTTAAATAAATTGTTTTATAATGAAAATCATATTTTTATTATCGATATAAACTATATAAAACAGTCGTGTTTTTGGAATAAATCGTTTTACAATAAAAATTACATTTTTATGATATGCATGAATTATTAAAAATAGTGAAGTTTTGAAATAAATGTCTATTAGATAAAGATATCATTTTTATCAAATGTATAAAATAAATATGGTTTTGAAATCGAAGAATCGATTATATATATATATATATATGAATATAATTAAAATGAATCGAATAGCGATGTTGCAGTTCGTATTTTGAAACCGTGATTTCAAACGATTATTGCGGAAGATCCGCCCATCGGATTTTCCTGAAACCACCACCGTTGGGTTCGCCTTGGAAATATCTTTCCAACGACACCAACTTTGTAAAGATCCAACGGTTAGATTGTCTGGAATGTTTAATTCAAATCTGAAAAAACAGCGCCAGAATTGATTATATATATATATATAAATATAATTAAGTTAAATCGAATAACGACGCTGCCGTTCGTATTTTGAAATCATAACTTCAAACGATTAGTGCGGGAGATCCGACCGTCGGATTTTCCCAAAACTGAAACCGTTGGATTCGTTTTGAAAAGATGTTTCTAATGATATAATTTTTTTGAAGATCCAACAGTTAAATTTTCAGATATGTGTAAATCAATTCTGGAGGAAAACAGCGACACAGCCGCGTTATGGCCTGAAGCGTTGTTTTGAATATATTGGCTATTTTTAAGTAAATAAAAATAGCGACAAATCATGATAAAATATTATGAACGATATGGAATGGGAATAAACTGAATTTGCTCGGTTTACGGGATATTTGATGGTTGAATGTGTTTGGCGTGAAAATTACACTAAAGAACAAGATTAGTGATATCGAATAATTTAACCATTGAAATGAATGGATTTGAAATTCTAAATATACGTGAAATATTTGAAAAGACAGAGTTAATTCTCATTTCAAATAATTGATCGACGTTCGAAAGTCGAAGATATGAAGACGATGCAAGACCGATGATCTTCACGTCGAATGGAGGGGTGCTACTGATGCTCATGACAGGAGTAGCTACCTAGAAGGGGTTGAAGTAGTAGCTGTCCGGACGTACAGGTTGATTGTACAGATATGCGAGGAATAAAGATCCTCCGGTTTCGTTCAGACCCAGGACGGACTTGTAAATGGACTGTGTGTCTGACATTGGATTTCATTCTGTGTGACTAATAAACGTCGGTTACATGGCATGAATTGCCGGTGTGGCATGCTGAGATGCAATGATCAAAGCTTTTGTTGAAAAGCAGAGCTTTGCGGTGGATGATCAAAGCAACGCCTGTGTGGCATAGCTTTGTGTATAACGTGAATTCGCGAGCCTCACACCCCGGTATGAACCAGAAACGGGAGAGGACTTCAGGGAGGACATGCATTTCTTTCTAGCTAGGAGTTATGTCAGTGTTTTTACACGGCCTGACATTTTACTTATGTGGATGATGGATTGTGAGGCGCCTCGGATATATCAGTCGTTCTCGAATCAATGGGGTCATTCGTTGGCTTATTTACACCCCATAGGGCGGGGAGACATAGAGTTCAGGCATTTTAATCCACATCGATGGACCGGCCCTGATGATCCAGGGGCCCACCTGAGTCTGGGTCCTGAGACATGGTAGGCTAGATTGTCTCGAAGCGGTGAGGACGATCCCTGGCCTCGGTGCATGGCGGAAACCCAATTTTCAAATACGACATTGTGCGGTTTTGATTGTATATATATATGGCGACATGATATATGGTACCCATGCCGTCTATGATTGATATTTATGATTGTATCTAAAGTTAGAAACTAACTGGAAACGAGCTAGGATGGATGGTTTCCTGGGTATTGGTCTGATGTTGGTTTCGGCCTTCGGGGTTAATACCTAGGAAATCGTTCTCCTACTATTTACAGTTGGAGTCTGATTAAGAATTAAACGATAAAATTTTCATCTCAAATGATTTGTTTTCCTCGTATCAAGCATATTTGGCCATTATAAGGTAAAACTCTATCCTCCGGTTTGTGTTACATTGTGTGATGGGAACTGAGTCTTATAATGGCTTCATTTTTATAAAAAGCATTGCGATGTTTAAAGGATTTATTTGTTTTAAAGCACTGGCAATCCAATGGAGTAAACCCGTTCCGCGAAAGTGGCGTGGTCCGGTGATTGGCCATATTTGAAAATGTGTTAAGTAGATTTCTCATACCAGTCCCATGACTGACTCGTAGTTTGTTTCACTTGCAAACTCGGGCGCCCCTTTTTCTACACGGGCAGCCTTGTATTCAGGTTTTAGCAGGCTCTTTCTGGATAGCTGGAGCTGAAGATGGATTCTATCATTTATCTCTTTTTATGCTGTTCAGCTCCTGTTGTGCATATTATGTTTTCTTTTCCGCAGTAGACATTTATGTATAGCTGAAGTGTATTTTGTACTAAGTATGATCCTATATACTGTGTAACTCTGATGATTATATTTATCCAATGTATTCTATTGTACATTATCTGATGTATTTCATTATTTATGTTCTGTTGTTATCTGTTTATGTGTTATATTCCAAAGATTACCCTTGCCACCGTCTTATCGGGAATGGGGTCGTCACAATATCCAGCATCTACAAGTAATCCTAGTTAATGTGAGAGGTCTAGGTGTCATGGATCATTATACCTATTATATTAAGGCATGATGTTAAGCGTACTTGTAGTAGAAGCCTTCCCAAAACCATCCGACAAATCTAGTATCTACAAGTAGACAGTTTAATGTGAGAGGCCTGGTGTGTGTATGTGTGTGTGTGTGTGTATATATGTATGTATATATATATATGTATATGTTATATGTGTTATGAATAGGTATGTATGCCTTGAGAAGGTCTAAAGTGTTTGACCTAACTAGTTTGGGTCTTAAGTGGTTAGGATTAGGTATGTTCCTAAGGGTCACTCCTTGGTTTGGGCCAAAATCATGGGAACCTCCCTTATTAAGTTCTTAGTGGTCTTTGGGTCTTTCTTCTCTAAAATGGACTGTATATAATAGTAACGTTGAGTGGGGTAGTTCTCCAGAAGTTGTCCGCTTCCTCTAGGAGCTGTGTGAGGACTAAATTAAGGACATGATATATACCCTACGCTGTATGCAACTGTAACCGTCTGTCTACGGGAAATATTATGTGACATAAGAGTTCACCCATAATTTTAGTTAAGTACTAACATGAGATTCCGTCGGAAGGGTCTTAAGTGATTGTATGAATGTCCACCCTAAACCGGTACTAAGTGGAAAGATACTACTTCTCATATTACAAATGAGAGTGTGTATATATATATATAAAGCGTTGACGTGATAAGATTGGGTCTTAAGTGATTAGGGACCACCATAGGGTCCTAAGTAACTATAGGAATTCACCCTTAATTTAATATTGTAATATAGCCTTAAGTGACCTAGAATGTCCACCTCGTTGGGTACTATGTGATCGGGAATCCACCCTAAAGTGTTAGTGAAGGTCTTAAGTGACTACACGAATTTCCACCTCATTAATTAGATTTATTGCCTTGTATGTGTATGCCTGTTCACGTAGACATATCGTGAAAAATCTATCTTGCCAAATATAAGATAGTTACCCCTCAAACTTATGTGGTTTTCATTCGCAAGGACTTTATGTTATGTCCTCCTTCCTCTTAACATACTTATATGACTGTAGGTTGGACTTGATGCTGAGAGATGAAGTGGTGAGAGCCACTGGATGGAGGAATTTATCTATTTTATGTTCTATTTAATATTGGCAGTATTACTGTATTTGGGATATTAATAAGTTTGAATCCTCAAAGAATCATGTTTGATGGGTTTGATGAGAAGTAACATTTTTATATTGTCGGCTCGTAGTTCTCTACAATTTTTCCACAAAAGGTGGAGTCTTAGGACGCTTGATTTCCATGGTGTTGTATAATGCTTTCCTGTCTCATCTAACATTGACCAAGATATTTGTACACAAAAGAAATTATATAATGTAAAAATACATCATTTATTTTAACTAATAAAATAGTCGACTAAGTTATTCTTCTTCTCCACTCCAATTTGCAGTCTTTTTCTTGAAACACATAAAACTAAAGCATTCTAATAACATTTGATCAAATTTATATATTTTTAATGATAAAAACAAAACGTAAATATTAGTTAAGAAACTTTTCACAATTAATTGCTCTAATTTAAAAGCACATAGTTTTTTTTTAGTTTAGATTAAAATTGATTTCCCATGAATTAAGAATTTTCAGAAAAATAAACGTACATCTTATCGATTTTTATTCACTTTTCTACTAGGAATGTCTAACTTTGTAAATGAGTTGTAAATTATAAAGAGAAAGATTGTAAAGATGAAAATATGGGTATTTTTGCTGAAGGGATAATGTATATAATATTTTTTTTTGTGAAAACTAATTTATTGTACCTTCATATGTGCATTAAGAAATCACCGGTGTATAAATAGAATTAGCGGGAAAAATGGTGCACTCACTCATTCCAGTGATCTCACTAATTTTAAAAGTTTTCTTTCTTCTTTTTACTTTTCTGTTTAGATATTTTATTTTTAAATAAGTTTATCTTTTTCCACTTATTTTACTAATTCTCGCTTATCATTTTATCTTTTCCATCATTTTACATTTTTACTTGGACATCCTAAAGTTTGTGAATTATTTATATACAATTCAACAGTCCTCCTAATATTTTATGTTTAAGTCTATATATTTAGATTAAATATGTAATCTAACTTTTGAGTTGTTTAAATAAATTTAGTTAACTAATATTTCTTATAAATACTAAAGAATGACTTTGAATATGTACATCGTTTCAAAACAAACAAAATGGTAAAATTAGTTTTTCGTTCAACATCATACATAATACAATAACAAAATAATTTAAAACCTATAGTTCATTTATCTTAATAACTTTTTCATATATTGCATTATGAATTATACTTTGAACTTCAAATACTTATATTTGAAATCATCACAATTGTTAAAAAACTTATCCCACCCTACTCATAATTTTTTATTTTTCATTCCATATACTTCAATTAACTAAATAAGCTTAAATCTGAACTAATTATATAATCCAATTAACTCATTTTGTTGAGTCTTTCGTTAATTTATGAAACTATAAAAATTTCAAAATGTACATCATATTAATATTAACATAATTTATTAAAAATTTCATTAACGTAAAGATGCATAAGTGATCAGTGATAACATAACTTAAAGTGTAAGCATAAACGTTAATATAAAAATTCAATTTACATTTTATCTTAATAAATTTATCATACTATGCATCACAAAATTAGGCTACTTTTATTTTAAAGTCTACATTTAAATTTTCTATAATCATCCACAAATTCCCTTATTCCCCTTATAATATTTCATGTTGACAAACATTTAATAGAATTTAACGATGTAATCTTAAACTATTTAGATAATTTTAGCAAACTGGTATTTATTAATTCTTATAGTATATCACAGTAATATGAAATTTAATATTTACGCTAGATTTAAATTAATAAAAAAGGAAAAAATTATTTGAAATTAAAGTAATTAGACAAATTTAAACTACCATGGTATATAAGTCACATAACAAATAACACACTTAATTTGTAATTAACTTGTTCAAAATATTTATTGTAATTTGCATATAAAATTATACTTTTTAATTCAATTGGACATATTTAAAATTATCATAATTAATTAGGGAACACGTCTCATTTTTCTTTAACTATTCTACATTTCAGTCAATATCTTTAAACTAGGAAAATTTTGTTATACATCCTTACGATTATGAAAAATTAGTCTTAGGTTCCTTTTAATTTTCTTTTATAAATTACTTACCTATTTTGAAAAAAGGGAAATTCGGTTGGTACTTACACTACAAGATTCGACTCGAATAGTGACGGAAGGGGGCAACGACTAGCGATGGCTATAAAAAGCGATCATTGCATGATGTTGCTAGCCGTTGCATGACCTGAATATACAAAAACAACCGAGACACTTCTTCCTCATTCCATCTGTACGAAAATTTTAAAAACCCAAGCTATAATCCAGTCGACCAGTGTTACTTAAGCCCTCAAAACCTCACCAATCACTTCCAGGCTTCTCAAATCACTGTGGTATGTCATATATCCCTAATTTATGTTTAATTAGGGTATATTTTAGGTTTAACAGGATGTTTATTGGGTATGAAAATTGGTTGTTTATAGGTTGAAATTGATGATTATGTGGTATATGTATGGTGATAATAGTGTTATAGGTCGATTCGAGAGTAAATTATTTTATTTCGAGGCTGAAAACGATGATCATCGCGTATTACTATTCGTTAGTTGTTGTAGAATTATTGATTGGTGGTGTGATTTGAAAATTAATGTATAATATTGATTAAGATGCTTATTGATAAATTTCTGCAATGTTTGTTGTCGTTTAGCTGAAAATATGATTATTTAGCATGTGTTGTTTATAGTGTTAGCATAGTTTAAAATAAATGTAATTTAATTTATAGGAAAACAGTGTGAAGGACAAAATGAAGAAAAAGTTGTTCTATAAGGACAAGAAGCTAAAAATTTATCCATAAGGACAAATTATAGTGTAAAGGGAGGAATTATCGTGGCCCCTTGTCCTTATGGAACAACTTTTTGTTCATTTTTCCTTGAGGTCAAAAACCCCTTTAATTTATTATAAGTGCTAGCTTCTAATTTTATTTTAAAAGATTCGTTATTTAAAATTGGACGCAGTTAGTTAAATTCTAAAGTACGTTTTAAAATTTAAAATTTAGTTAACAGGTATTTGTTGAATGTATTAAAAAATATTTCGTAGACGTTAAAATAGAAATTATAAATGTGTTTTACTTATGTGAAGCGCTTAGAGAATTTTTTGGTCCCGTCTTACAAGTGTTGTATATGATCGTTATATGGATGTTCGTTTTTACACAGAACGGAAATCTATATTCATCTGACAAAATATTTGTTGGACTTGTCCCGGTATTGGATAAGTTACAAATACAATAACGTAAGCACATTTTATAAATCAATTTAGTTTAAATGGTTCACAAAATTTCAATGGCACTTCCTTTAGTTCCTTATGTACATGCATTTGTGTAAGATACAGAGACTAAAGAGAAGTGCTCCTGAAATTTTGTTTGATTGTTTATCTTGAAATGATTTATAAAATGTGATTATGTTATTGTATTTGTAATGGGAAGTACGATGATCGACCGTCAAAGTAAAAAACAATAAACTAATAAACCAAAAAAAATGAAGTAGTTATAAACGAATTTTTACAAGAATTTAATATAAAGTGTTTGATCGAATTTTCTAACATACTTTTTGCAAACTAAGAAAATGTTCGATTATTTTCTTGATCGTAGTTGGATGTATGAATCCTGAACTGGTATGAAAGGATCGATAAACGAACATTTTTGTAAAGGTGTCCAGGAATTTATTAGATTTTCTAAATCTAATAATCGAAATATAGTAGACATTCGTTGTCCATGTAGTAAATGCAATCATTTGAAGCATTGGAAGCCAACTATAGTACAAGTACATTTGTATTAATTTTGTTTTTTTCCAAATTATTACTTTTGGGATCGTCATGGAGAACATGTTCAACCTACATCAAGTCCTATAGCGGTAGAGAAAGATAATACAATGATGAATCCAATAGAAAATATGGTGCAAGATGCAGCACGATTAAAGTTTCTTACTATTGATCAAGGCGATGATGAGAACGAATATGTTGAAGAACCAACCGTGGAAGCTTAAAAAAAATATGATTTATTGAATTCTGCGAAGAGGTCGTTGTGGGATGAGTGTACAAGTGAAATCGAATTATCTATTACTACCGAATACATCACTATAAAATCAAAATTCAATCTTATAGAAGTTTCATTTACAGTAGCTGTAGCAACTGCAAAACGGCACATGCCACCAAATAATTTGATGTGTGATAGTCATTATAAAGTGAAAAAACTTATGTCTGTTTTTGGACTGCCATATCAGAAGATAGATACATGTGTAAAAGATTGCAAGTTATATTGAAAAGAAGATGCTTACCGTAGAAAATCAAAATATGTAACAAGGAAAGATATAAACCAAGAAAAAAGAAAGGAAAAGAAGTTCCATATAAGAAAATGCATTATCTACCCATCACCTCCAGACTTCAACGACTATATGCATCTTCTGCTGAAGTACGTCATATGCGATGACACAGCGTGAAAACACTAGAACAAGGAACTTTAATACATCCATTTGATGGTGAAACATGGAAACACTTCGATAGCACTTATCCTGAATGTGCTGCAGAGAGCCGTAATGTTGGGCTCGTCTATGTACGGATGGATTTTTGTAATGTCCCGGTTTTTGACTGATTTCGTTAAACCATAATTATAGATTATACCTAACAATTAAATCAATTAAAAAATATTGGATTTGAATAATATTGAAAATTAAGATAACAATTAGTTTAAAATCCTATGTATATATTTTAAACTTGCAATATTCTTTAGTATTTATATATTCATACATATACAAGAAAATGTTGTTTTAACGTTTTTGTTGCATCTAAAATTTTGATGTAAGCTTGTTTTTAATTTTGTTAACTAATGCATATATGTATAATTTTTTGTTTTTAAACTTTTTTTTACTCTTATAAAAACATAAAATACTTAAGCAAATATTTAATTACTTCACATGAAAAATAAATAAGAATATTTAAACCAAATCTCATTTACTCCGTATTGAGTATATAAAAAGTGATAGCATTAAATTGATTTGAATGAAATGAGTTCAAAACATTTAATGAGGATATCTATTGTATAAATTGACATGAATTGCTTGGCGACTAAGCATATCTTTATAAATCCATTGAGTATACATACATATGTGTGTTCAGATCAACCCTTTTTATCAAATCAAACCATTAAATGAGCTTAGATTTTCCTTAGAAGCTAAGTTTTAGTTTCTGAAACAATTAGTACATATGATTGTACACATTTGCACATGCATTCATAGTTGGACACAAATAGAAACTTGGGAAAAGATCACATAAAGATACCTAACACCCTTCTTTTTCATCAACATAAGACAGCCTGAACTATCCCATTTTCCACCTTGTCTCAAGCTTAGTTTCCAGAACATTTTAACATGGTTTTGTACATTTTTGAACTGTACTGTATGCTGCAAGCATTGCTGGTTGTGACAATTGATGGAAGAAACTTAATGCAGATATCTTTAGCAACTTTCCTTTCAATCAACCACAAGATTGCCTTGCTTCTAGAAGCCTAGCACATGGCAAGATCACTTGACATACACCAAGCAACTAGAAGATTGGGAAGGAAACGGCTAGCACACCTCTTTTCAAGTTAGTGACAATCCATTATCAAATTAATGTATAGCTGGGTTGCTTAATCGCAAAGCATAGCCTTTAAAACTAGTACACACATGACAAGTACAATATATATGTACCTAAAGGTGTGTAGGTCGTGGCTTCTAACATCAATACACAGCTAATACAAAATTAGGCTAATTCTCTCGATCAACTAGACAACTCAGTATACTTTCAAACGGAGAAATTTATACATGAATAAGTACACAATTGCATACTATAAAATAACTTGGCCATGTATACCTAAGGTTGGAAGTAAATGAGAAAAGCCATGACATTGCACCTCTTATCAATCAAACATGTTGATGCACCTATAGCTATCTTCTACCATACCCAAAACCTAGATGTTTGGCAATATTATATCGATTGTGTTCATCTATAAATACATTTGCATGCCACCACAGATTTCACTATCAAAAGCCTAGCCTGAGCTCAAACTAAAGCTAAAACCAGAGAAAAGAATGGTAGAAAACCTAAAATTGGAAATACAAAGACAGTGAACTTAATACAAGGGCACTGAGTAGATTTTTGGTTAGTAAACCTCACTTATAATCTTCCATTTTCAATAACCATTCGACTATTTTGTTGTTTAATACCCTGTATACGCATATCTTTGCTTGCTTGTGATATATGGGGCCAGTTATAATACCTGCTTGAATTATATAATGAAATTGGAACTCTGTTACCTTGATTATACAAGTATGTAAAAAAAAAAGAAATAGTAAGCAAATATAGTGAGTAAACTCTTCTTTTAACCGACAAAAATCTATTTTAGATTGATATATATTGTGGTAAATACATATATACATGCACATCTACTTTTTAATGTGTTATATTGAGTCGATTCAACCTTCTTATCAAAACTGGAATGCTTTAAAAATTAGGATACAAGCTTAAGATAGATAGTTAAAAACATGTGAGTTAACTTCAGTTTTAAATTCTTTCAAATAAAAATATTCTCTGATTATATATATAGTAGGATACAAGTGGGTGTATGTATATCCACTAGTTTATAGGATGTTGCTCCCCATGTGGATTAAATACTGGGTTATATGTCAAGGAGGGGCTTTATTAACATATAAGAAATCCGAATAATCATCAGGTTCTCAAATTTTTATACCTCTTGTTACCGTAAAAATCTCTTTCTCCACATCTAGTTGGTTTCAGAACTTATGATCAACATAGAAGTTGCATGAAATTGCATATAGTTTATTTTAAAAATATTTTCACTTTAACTCATGAAGTATATTTGTAAATATATGTAATACACAGTGAAGTAAGGTAAAAACATAATTTTTCAACCATCTAAATTTCAAGATTCAGGCACATGATCTCATTCCATATTGAATACCATGAATTTTAGTAGTATTTTCATAAATTTTAGTGTTATGGTTAAGGTGAATTTTGAGTTGATCGAAAAGGAGGATTTGGGAACATTCTGGCAGTGGAGGGAATCAGATCTATAGCGTTGACATAGGGGAAGCGTGACAGGTCATGGATCGTGGGAAGAATATTAAAAGTTTTTTCTATAACATAATTTTTGCTAACATGATCGAATCAGTGTTGAATGTGTGGAATGGGTAGCTTGAGTTTGCAGCCAAACTGCTTCGACATGGTTTGATCTAAGGGCATCACACCTGGGGGAAAGAAAGGAGGGAAGAGTCGTCAAGCTTGGGTCGAACGCTGGTGCTGACTGGAGTTTGGTAGTGGCGGTGCGAGGGCAAGACACTGGCATTCTTTTGATGAAGTTTGGGTCGAAAACTCAGTTTTCAATGGAGTTGATCGGAGGGATTCCTGAAATGGGAGATGAGGTCAGGAGACGAGGCTTTATAGGTGGCGATGACCTCCATGAAGCTATGTCGAGAGGAGGAGCTGTACATGTGCACCAGTGGATGTGCACGAATGGTGAACAGAAGAGAAGCAAGAAGGTGAAGATTGGACAGAGTGATTTTGGGTGATCAAGCGTGTGGATTCAATTTTTATAGTACCAGAATTCGGATCAGGCAAGTGTAAGAGTAGGATCGTTCAAGTTATTTTGAGGTGATCGACATGTGCTGAGCATGAGTTTCTAGTGCCATTATTTCGGATCTGACAAGAGAAAAAAGAGGTGATTGGGCAAGGATTTTAGAGTGATCGGCGCACACCGATTAGGGTTTTCGAAGTTGCTATATTTTCAGATCTAGCATGAAGATTTGAAGCAATCGGGCAGATTTTCTGGGGTGATCGACAGTGGTGATCAACATTTTTAAGCTGATCACATCATTTTTTTTATCATATTTCATTTTTACCAAATTTAATCGCGTCGCGAGTCGCGCAAGCTGCTTTGTTGATCGAAACGTGCCGGTCAACTATTTTTTAGTGCGCAATACTGTAATTTACTAGTTTTCAAATATTTTTACCAAACGAGTTCTGTCACGTGATCGAACCGATGCCCTCAGGTATTTTGAGATGATCAGACCTTATCGATCACGTATTTGCACTTCGCCAACTTTTCTAAGCCTATTAACAATGATTTCAGAAATCAACATTATTTCTAATCTTCCCGGAACATTGCGCGACTTCGATCAAATCGCATTGCATTTTACAATGAGTTCTCAAAATATGAGCACTCCGTTATTTATTTCTCATATACGTGACTGTTTGACTAAATACCGGTCAACACAAATCACAATAATTTAATACACGTTAACACAATTTACTGAAATAAAATCATCTTTATTAACTATCATTTGAAATAAAAATATGATTTCATTTAAGTATATATAATTGAATTGTCAAACTAGAATTGTTACGGATATTGTGAAAATTGTTTGTTGATTAATTTGACAGTTATATTATGATTATCCTAACTTGAATAGTTTAAATTAAATATTAGCACATTTAATAATTTTATATTAGATCAGTGTTTAAATCTGAAAGTTGAATCGTATATGTGAAATAATTTCAGTAGTTAAGTCCTGATAATCAATTATGATATAGAAACCCATATGAAATATGTTAATTTGACTGCTATTAAGTATCACTTGACCCTAAAAGATATAAGTGTTATCGTTTTGAAGAGTCCGGAATATAAATTCCATTCGACCCGATTTATACGAATACAAGTCAAAGATTTTTGAAGACGGAGTTTATGCAAGGGTTGTTTTGTCTATCCTAGGTGGAAATTGCCTAAAACGGATTTCCAGCATAGTGTCTTCGGTTTGTCCAGTCCCAGGATAGCGTATGCCTAATAGATCATGTGAGTTGATCTCTTCAAACATACTTACAATTGGTGGCGTTGGAATTCATTTCTCTTATCTTTATACTCGTAGTTATTTTTGGGGAATTCAATTTGTGATTTGGCAGGTTTGACAGCATGGTATTCAAAGTAATTAAAGAGGTGATCTGTCTAAAAGGTAAGTATAGCCTTAAGCTTCACAACCGGGAAATGACAACAATCGGGGTGGCAGCATGTAACCCTAAATTTTTAGTGACATTAAAGGGAATAAATTAAATAATAATTAATTTAATGTTCAGAATTAGAGGAAACGAACTGCACCATTGCGTCCGTCTCGAAATTCTGGTCAAGATAGATGTTTAGTTCGTGTAAATCGGACATCGTATGAAGAAGTTATGAGAGTTTTAAGTTTGTATACGCACAGAATTATTTTATATATACACATGAGTTAGAGGTGAGTCAGAGATGAGTCAGAATCCTATCCAGAGGATTCAAATTCGAAAAAATTCCTCTAACGGGCAAAATTCCCGCTCTAGGGGGCCGACCCCCCTAGAGGGGTGTCGACCTAGGGGCCGACCCCCTTGAAGGGGTATTGACCTAGGGGTCAACCCACACACAGGGGTATTGGCACCCCTAGGGATAAGGTGGCACTCAGTTTCAGGGGGTCTGGCAGCTATATATATGTGTCATGTTTCTCATATTGTCTTCATTGGGAGTTCTGGAGGCCATATGCTGCTGGAGTGCGAACTGAACCATTTCTACAACAACATACTCTACAAATCCAATTCAGAAATTCTAGACCCGTTCTTCCTAAATTCACTAAACCTAACGCTGTGAGTTTCTAGATTACTTTTAGGTTTAGATAAATAAAAGTGTGTTTTGATAGACAATGAAATGGATATGTTGTAAAGTATGATTCTGTGTTAATTTGAAATTCTATCGTATGTCATGACATATCTAATTTCCTAGATCTAATATAATTGTGATGATTTGATTATGATGTTTATATGGATCTTGAATTGTAACTATGTTAAGATGGATGTACATCTATTAATTTGATAATTGAGACATTACTTTGATCTAGACCTTTATGTTAATCATCTTTCACCTGTCATATTGTAATAGAGTGATCTATGTTGTAAACATGACATGTGAATCTACGTTTTGATCTAAACATGTTGCTACGCCACCCTAACTATGCTAGATCTACGTAATTGGACACCAGATGTAAGATCTAGATCTCATTAAACTTCATAGTGATTGCCAGAAGTCACTAGTTTGATGTCCACTTTATTATGATGTTAATCACATGCTCATTCACTTTGTTATAATGCCAGTTTATGTTCATGTGTATGCCAAGACATGTTGAAACTATCACCCTTGTCATATTCCCTTTTTTATTATAGCTAGGCTGCTTTATAGCCTAGATGCTGCCAAAATACGTACGAATACGTTAGAGAGAAAACGGGGAAAAAGGGACTATAATTGGCATGACTTATGTAATGTTTAATAGGAAATGGGACATGTAATTCAAATGGGGAAAACATAGAAATAGTTACCTATAATGACATAGGTAGATTTGGATTAATTTGAAATGTTTAGTTATTTACAATTATGAATTGTAAATTGTACTTATGACACGAGGTTAGGTTACATTAGTGGTGGAAGTCTGCCTAGAACCGACCGGCATATCCAATAGCTACTAATGTTGAACCTAATGTGGGAGGTCTAAGTACGCAAATACGAATCGGGCTAAGACACGAGGTTAGGCCTAACTGTGGAATAAGAGTGCCCGGACCCGACCGACATATCCAACATCCACATGTTGTAGGCCTAATATGGGAGATCTAGCCCATTATAACAATAATTGGACATGGTAATGAAATAGACTACTTAACCTAATTTAATACGACTATGGACTTAAGTTAGGGTTAAGTAAAATTGGAGGGGTAGTGGTAGGTTAAGTAAATTAGAGGGGGTGGGTAATATGTATATATAGGCCCACGAACTTAACCCAATAAGGTTATGTAATTAAGGACATCTAGTGGTATACATAACCAGTAGATAATGTAATAGGGTTATGTAATTAAAGACCCCTAGTGGTATACATAACCGATAGATAGTGTGAAATTATGTAATTAAAGACACCCTTTAGGGTAAGCATAACTAGTATAGGACTATGTAATTGAAGACACCTAAGGGTATACATAGTAAGTGGAAAACCTAGTGGAGGATACAAGACAACGCGGAGAGCTTGTATCACATTGTGTGGGACCCATTTAGGTCAGTAACCCGGAGTTGGTATCAAGTAAGACCTCTGTACTAGGCGGAGAAAGGGCACACTTACCGATTGATTGTAAGCGATCTAAACGAGGCGGATGGTGTGGGCGGCGCAAACCGACTGGGGACATATGCATGCATGTGCTGGGTAGAGGGGGCTAAGATGAGACGACCCGAACTCCTCCGGTCTCCGAAGAGAAGGGAAAGGACGGATTGTTTTGAGAACACGACAAAATAGAACGCAGACGGAAGAACATTTCATTGTATATTACAACAATTCCATCAGATTACAAGAATATACAGAGTATGAATAAATATTACACAGAAATATCATATATTTAAATTACATTTAAATACATAGCAGCGGAAAATAATACAATACACAACTAGAAGTAGATATACGGATACAAAGCTTTCCGGATATCGTTCCAGCTGTAAACCAGGATCCTGTGAATACAAATCTGCAAAACCAAAACTACTAGCTGCCCGTGTCAAAATAAGGGCACCCAGAGTTTAGGTCAAAACAATAAACTCCAGGTCAGTCATGGGACTGGTGTGAGAACTAAAACAGTTATTAATCTTTATTTAAAGTTAGGGAAATCAAGGGACCACGCCGTATAACACGGAACGGGTTTCCTCCCAAGAATACCAGTGCATAAAACAAACAACGCAATGCTAAATAAAGAAAAATGAAGCTATTATAAGACCCAGGTCCCATCACACAATGCAACGCAAGCCGGAGGATAGGGTTTTTACCTTATAATAGCCAAGAATGCTTGATACGTTTAAAAGAAATCATTTGATACTATTATAAGTGTATAGTGTATAAAACAACTTCAAATCATAAGTATCAATCATAGGCGGCATGGGTACCATATATCATGTCGCCATACTAGTTCCACAATTAAAACCGCAAATGTCACGTATTTGGAAATTGGATTTCCGTCTGTGAACCGAGGCAAAAGATAGTCCTCAACCGATTTGAGACGCTCTAGCCCGCCCCTCAGGAACAGCCGCAACTGCCCCTTGGATCGTCAGGGTCGGTCCACCGATGTGGATTATTATGCCTGAACACTACGTTTCTCCGCCCTTTGGGGCGTAAATGAGCCAACGAATGACTCCATCGGACCCGGATCGTCCGATCAAACCGAGGCGCCTCGCAACAGCAACAACCACACAGGTGAAAAGTATATAAATGTCAGGGCTGGTAGGTCACTGACACCACCCTAGTTAGAAAGAAACGCATGCCCTCCCTGATGTCCTCTCCCGTTTTTGGTTCACAACCGGGGTGCGAAACTCGCGAAGAAAACGTTACACAAAGCTACGCCACAAAGGCCGTGCTTCGATCATCAACTACAAGACTTTGCTTTTCAACAGAAACCTTGATCAATTGCCACTTAGGCATGCCACACAGGCAATTCACTCCATGCGATTGATATCCATCAATATATAACCCATGAGCTCGTACGTCTCAGAGAAGGGCGTTAAGCAAGAGAATAAATTCTCCGCCGCCAAACAGATATATATTTAACAGAAATCAATCACACGGACTGAAATCCAATGTCAGACACACAGTCCATTTACAAGTTCGTTCTGGGTCTGAACGAAACCGGAGGCACCTAGTACCCCGCATATCCATCGATCTCCAAGTACGTCTGGACGATCACCAACTGTTTCCATCTTCTTGGGTGTACAGCCCAATCAAGATCATCAGTAATTATCCAAACGACGTGAAGACCTCCGGTCTTCAACCATCGTCTTCATCTTCGACTTATCGTCGTATCAGTTATTCAGAATGGGATAAACCCGGTCTTCCCGAATAACTCGCGTATATATAATAAAAGTGTTACACAAACACAACATACGCCTCATTCCAATTCATCAGTCACTAACCGTAAATTAACAAGAGAATAATTCCCTAAATATTAACCCCGAAGGCCGAAACCAACATCAGATCAATATCCAGAAGACCATCCTGCTTAGCTAACCGACAGTTAGTTTCTAAATTTCACATTCATAGGGAAAGGTTCCCATTAATTTTATCAAAGATAAATTCTTTATATTTATTCTTTAATCTATCCTTTTGAATTTCGATTCAACTAGTCGGGATTAACGAACCTTACCGAAGTAATCATTTGTTTTAATTTCCCAATCCCAACCTATTCATCCCATGAAGTAAAACTGGAAATACTTCATATCTAACACCACGGTGTTATCGGTAAATTCAATTACCATTTCACGTTCAAATCTAATTAAAGATTTAACTATCGCCTGGAGTAAAACTGGTGATACTCCATTCTCGATTATTTCAATCTAATTAAAGATTCATTAAAACTCCACTTAGTTTTAATCTATGACTAGGTTAAAGAATCAGTGTCATTTAAAACACGGTTCACGATAAACCCAAAACCACATTCAATTAATTATCGGGTTAAAGAATGAGTGTTATTTAAAACACTGTCCACGATAAACCCAAAAATCAATATCAATTCAATTTCAATTAAATATTATTTAATTGGTACACTTCATTAAATCTAAATAAAAAGATTTAATCTTTTCTCAACTGGGTTCAAGAACAGTGTTAGTCAAGACACCATTCACGACAAACCCAAATCACATTTGATATTAAATACAAGGCTCTGAATAGAAAATATCCCGACTTATATTCAATATCAAATTCTACGACCAACAAATACCGTACTGGAAATAACGATATATATATCTATATCTTTCAAATTTCCATAACAACATCTGTATAGTCACGAAATCCAACATCGAAATATTCCGAAGGCAGTTTCGATTCAAATCCATTCCAATGCAATCATTGGAAATTCTGGGTTTTTTCAAAACCATTTCAAATTCAATTTATTTATTTAAAAATAAATATAATTATAATTCTAGTTCAAAACTAGTTCATTTCGATAAAAATCTATTTTTATCTTTTCAAATATGGAGTTTTTCATCCCAATTTTTCCCAAATCATTTCTTATGATTTTACATAAATTATTACTATTTTTAATAATTTTATCAAGGCCCGTACAGTCGATTTCCACCAATGGCCATCGAACTGCACTTACAGCGACCTTTTTCAAATTTGATTTGGACATAATTCCAAATCCAACCGTTAGATTTCTAATTTCTAATATTCATTAGACAGCTCTTTTCGATACGAACCCAACGGTTCCGGTTTTAGGAGAATCCGACGGTCGGATCTCCCGCAATATCTGTTCGAAGTCAATGGTCGAAATTCGCGAACTGCCGCGGCGCGTTCTATTCAGGCCATTATATTATATATATAATATATACTTCGTCGATTTCAATTCAAAACGTGCTTTGTAAATCGTTTTAAATTCGTTTTCAAAACGGTTTCAACTTCATATTCAATTTCAAATCAAAATTGAATATTCCAATATAAATTCGTTTTAAATTCATTTCAAATCGATTTTAATTCTATTTCAATTCTATTCGAATTCATTTCAAAACGATTTCAATTCTATTTCAATTCTATTCGAATTCATTTCAAAACGATTTCAATTCTATTTCAATTCTATTCGAATTCATTTCAAAACGATTTCAATTCTATTTCAATTCTATTCGAATTTCGAACCATCTCAGTTTATTTCGAATTTCAAATCAATTCAATTAGATTCGAATTTCAATTCACTTTAATATTCACTTCAATTTGAATAAAATCGATATAAATATCGTTCACGTTAAAATGGCGTCAATCTATCAACGCGGCTTCATATATTTCGATTTTCAAATATTCTATTTCAAATATTTCTAAATTTCAAATATTCTATTTCGAATATTCCTTTTTCAAATATTTCTATTTCAAATATTTCTATTTCAAATATTTCTATTCAAATGTTTCTATTTCAAATATTTCTATTTCAAATATTTCTATTCAAATGTTTCTATTTCAAATATTTCTATTTCAAATATTTCTATTCAAATGTTTCTATTTCAAATATTTCTATTTCAAATATTTCTATTCAAATATCTCTATTTCAAATATTTTTATTTCAAATATTTCTATTTCAAATATTTCTATTTCAAATATTTCTATTCAAATATCTCTATTTCAAATATTTCTATTTCAAATATTTTTATTTCAAATATTTCTATTCAAATATCTCTATTTCGAAACTGGAATGAGGCCCAATCAATTAACATATAATGTTAATTATATGGATTTTCTACAACACATGTATTCAATAACAGCGATGAATAATCAACCATCATCCAAAGTGCATTCTACACTGTATAAGCATTAAATATAAATATTCAACGCTTATAACAGTCTGTCAATCAATCGATCGACATACAACTAAACAATCGGGATTACTGTATGTCAAATATCATCCCAATACCCGTGTGGGGTTTCAAACAATCAAACACATATTTTATTTGTGCAGTTGGGCGATGTGTAAAATTTATCGTCCCAATCAATATCAGTCAAATGTGTGTATATAAACAAATCTTCCGATCTGTTTATTTTTATTTCATATACACGTTAAAATTTCTATTTTTAACTATAAAATATTTTAACTATATAAATATTTTATTTCATTTCACATCACATCACCCAATCAACTACATATAAAAATCAAACAAACAAGCATACAAGCCGTCCATGGTCTGTGGACGACGGGTGTCGGGTGCTACTAAACACCGTCTGCATCCTAGTATATATATATATATATAACTAGAAAAAGAGAAATTTAGAGTGAGGAGTTCTCACAGAGGTTTCCACTTCGCCGTGCTTTGCTGTTGAACTGCTGAATTTCTGGTCGATTGGATTTGCCCGAAATTCCTACGCCATCCTTTTCATGCTGTTTATAATAAAAAAATCACATTTTTATTTTAACGCTATATGGATAAAAATAACATTTTTATCACTTTGCTATATTTATAAAAATCATATTTTATAATACTATTCTTATAATAAAAATCACGTTTTTATTCACTTTTCATTTTCTCATTCAAAACTGAAAAGAAATAATGCAATTTTTATTCTCAAAACATATGTATATTTTTCTTTGCAAAATATATGAATATTTTTCTTTGCAAACTATATGTATATTTTTCTTTGCAAAATATATAAACATTTTTCTTTGTAAACTATATGTATATCTTTCTTTGCAAAATATATAAATATTTTTCTTTGTAAACTATATGTATATTTTTCTTTGCAAAATATATAAATATTTTTCTTTGTAAACTATATGTATATTTTTCTTTGCAAAATATATAAATATTTTTCCTTGTAAACTATGTGTATATTTTTCTTTGCAAACTATATGTATATTTTTCTTTGCAAAATATATAAATATTTTTCTTTGTAAACTATATGTATATTTTTCTTTGCAAAATATATAAATATTTTTCTTCTCACAAAAATATGGTCTTGTCCTTTATAAAGATCATTTCTTTTTATTTTTAAAAATCACTTCTTTCCCTCATTAAAAGTATAATCTTTTCTTTGCTTAAAAATCTATACTTTCTATAATAAAAATATAAACTTTACTAATTAAAATATAATCTTAACTAATTAAAATATAATCTTAACTTCTTATATTTAAAAATCAATTCTTCATTCTCTTTTCTATAAATTGAAAATCTTATTTTTAATAAACTGAAAATCCTAAATTCACTAAACGGAAATCAAAGAAGGAAAAAGAAAGAAGGGGAAAAAATTTATAGAAAAAAAACTAGGGCTTCATTGGGTTTGGAGATGTTTGTGGACGGATGGAGGTTGGAGGGAGAGAGGGGGTCAAAGGGAGATCGCTGGTGGTAGCAGGGGTGGCGCCGGTCTATTGTTGGCGCCAGGGGGGGTCTCACATCAGCTGGAGCGGCAGATTGGGGAGGTGGGGTTCGGGTCCTCTCGAACTGGAAGGAGGAGGGGGGGTTCGTCCATGGAGGCGCCGACCGGAGGAAGAAGAGGGGGCGAGGTCCTGGCGGCGGCGGTGGCCTTGCGCTGGCGGGGGCTGACGAGATGAAGCGGGTGTTTTTTTTAATCTTCATTCTGAAATGAATCTCGTGAGGGGGGGTGACTTGAATTAGGAGAATATAGGGGGGGTTATTATTTAATTAATTAATTTTTATTTCCAAAAAGGTAACTTTTAAATTCGAACTCCAAACGAGACCCATCGCCTGTCGTCCATAGCTAATTACCCCCATTCTGAACACAATGGGATATGTATCGCAAACTGATTCGATCATTTCGTTCTGTTTTCGTCAAAATCAACATATAACTCTATATATTGAATTTGAACGCGCATTTCAATTTACCAGGGCCACATACTAACTCGAAAAATTCTCGAAAAATATTTTCTGGCTTCGTATTGACGATACGGTCCTAACAAAACTAATTTCATCGAATTCTGAGACCGTTTGAAAAATGGCCATTTTCCAGTCGATTAAAATCAACTGAAACTGGTCAAACGCGTTTTCCTTTGCCACGCTCACATATTGATTCGAATAACTATGAAATTTGAAATCTAGCAATAACTTTACATCACGGACCCAACAAAAGTGGTTTCGTCGAAATCCGAGGTCGTTTGCAAAATTTCCATTTTTAAGGGCCTGAATTCTACAACGACTATTCAGAATTTTCAACTGGACATATCTTTTGATTCACGCTATGAAATTTCGATTTTTCGGATTCGTTGGAAAGATATTCTCAAATAGATCCCAATGTTTTTGGTTTCACTAAAATCCGGACTGTTTTGCACCTGGTACATTCAATTGAAGTTTGAAATCGAATTATCGAACTACCGCGCCATTTTCAATTCCTTTTATAATTATAAATAATTATTTATATTCTAACGACGAACTATATAATATATACGTTTGATTTATATTCAAAATAAATTTCTCGTCGATATTATTTAAAATAATCTATTTTAAATAATCGAAATTCGCTAAAATTGTCAAAATAAAAATTTTAAACTGGCCCAGATTTTCGGGTTGTTACAATCTCCCCCACTTAAAACTTTTCGTCCCCGAAAAGGAACAAAGTCGAAAGTGGTTTGATTAATCAACTCCATGTTCGATCTGGCTTCCATTCTCCAACTTTTCAGTTTCTAAGAATTTTCAAATTCTTCAAAAATTTGGCTAACACCCGGAATTTTCGAAAAATTTCGCCATAACCTCCCCTGCACCGGGAGCCACGGGAAAACCCCGAAATTGCCATACAGGCCTTCTGATCTCAAAAAGAAAAAGAAAAAGCCAAGCGGCTAGCCAATAGGCTCATAAAATCATCATCACCCAAACAAAACAGTAAATTATGGTAAACATGTACCTATTTGTCGGGGAAACAAATTTTATTCTCTGCTCTAGCCTCCTTGCTATGACCTGTTCAATGTAAGTCCAAGTATATGCAAGCAAATGCGACCAATTTTCAATATAATTCAATGTTTGATCAAATTGGCTATATGGTTAAAATTTCAACTAATCAAAACAGTAATCAAACAACACAACCATCAATCAATTAGTTGATTAGCATTTCAAACACATAATTTTGCTATATAGTCAAAAATCACATCTTTGATGGCAAATCACAACAATAAGCCCTATCTAGTTTCGGTTCTCACACCAGTCAATTGGAAATTTATAGAAATCTCACTTTCGAAACTCGAAAATAAATACTGGCGACGGTGCCCCATCACCAGAATTATCCCCGGCCAACTAGAGTATGATTCTATGACTATCCCGTATATTAAAACTTCGAATACACGTTTGCAAGACATATATGCAAAATCTTTATATATCGGATTGTCCAAATCAATATAAAATAAATAATCAAATACGAATAATTGATTTTAAATTTTCAAAACAAAATTTGTTTTCACTTTCAAAAATACTCTTCACACTCGTTCTAGGATACTGCTGATCCCATCTCTAACGAGTCATTCCCATTGGATATTACTAATCCAATATCTGATGAATTCTTTCATATGGTTCTAATGTGCCTTGTTCTCTGAGCTTTGTAAACCAAAGCTCTGATACCACGATGAGACGACCCGAACTCCCCCGGTCTCCGAAGAGAAGGGAAAGGACGGATTGTTTTGAGAACACGACAAAATATAACGCAGACGGAAGAACATTTCATTGTATATTACAACAATTCCATCAGATTACAAGAATATACAGAGTATGAATAAATATTACATAGAAATATCAGAGATTTAAATTACATTTAAATACATAGCAGCGGAAAATGATACAATACACAACTAGAAGTAGATATACGGATACAAAGCTTTCCGGATATCGTTCAAGCTGTAAACCAGGATCCTATGAATATAAATCTGCAAAACCAAAACTACTAGCTGCCCGTGTCAAAATAAGGGCACCCAGAGTTTAGGTCAAAATAATAAACTCCAGGTCAGTCATGGGACTGGTGTGAGAACTAAAACAGTTATTAATCTTTATTTAAAGTTAGGGAAATCAAGGGACCACGCCGTATAACACGGAACGGGTTTCCTCCCAAGAATACCAGTGCATAAAACAAACAACGCAATGCTAAATAAAGAAAAATGAAGCTATTATAAGACCCAGGTCCCATCACACAATGCAACTCAAGCCGAAGGATAGGGTTTTTACCTTATAATAGCCAAGAATGCTTGATACGTTTAAAAGAAATCATTTGATACTATTATAAGTGTATAGTGTATAAAACAACTTCAAATCATAAGTATCAATCATAGGCGGCATGGGTACCATATATCATGTCGCCATACAAGTTCTACAATTAAAACTGCAAATGTCACGTATTTGGAAATTGGATTTCCGTCTGTGAACCGAGGCAAAAGATAGTCCTCAACCGATTTGAGACGCTCTAGCCCGCCCCTCAGGAACAGCCGCAACTGCCCCTTGGATCGTCAGGGCCGGTCCACCGATGTGGATTATTATGCCTGAACACTACGTTTCCCCACCCTTTGGGGCGTAAATGAGCCAACGAATGACTCCATCGGACCCGGATCGTCCGATCAAACCGAGGCGCCTCGCAACAACAACAACCACACAGGTGAAAAGTATATAAATGTCAGGGCTGGTAGGTCACTGACACCACCCTAGCTAGAAAGAAACGCATGCCCTCCCTGATGTCCTCTCCCGTTTTTGGTTCACAACCGGGGTGCGAAACTCGCGAAGCAAACGTTACACAAAGCTACGCCACAAAGGCCGTTCTTCGATCATCAACCACAAGACTTTGCTTTTCAACAGAAATCTTGATCAATTGCCACTTAGGCATGCCACACAGGCAATTCACTCCATGCGATTGATATCCATCAATATATAACCCCTGAGCTCGTACGTCTCAGAGAAGGGCGTTAAGCAAGAGAATAAATTCTCCGCTGCCAAACAGATATATATTTAACAGAAATCAATCACACGGACTAAAATCCAATGTCAGACACACAGTCCATTTACAAGTTCGTTCTGGGTCTGAACGAAACCGGAGGCACCTAGTACCCCGCATATCCATCGATCTCCAAGTACGTCTGGACGATCACCAACTGTTTCCATCTTCTTGGGTGTACAGCCCAATCAAGATCATCAGTAATTATCCAAACGACGTGAAGACCTCCGGTCTTCGACCATCGTCTTCATCTTCGACTTATCGTCGTATCAGTTATTCAGAAAGGGATAAACCCGGTCTTCCCGAATAACTCGCGTATATATTATAAAAGTGTTACACAAACACAACATACGCCTCATTCCAATTCATCAGTCACTAACCGTAAATTAACAAGAGAATAATTCCCCAAATATTAACCCCGAAGGCCGAAACCAACATCAGATCAATATCCAGAAGACCATCCTGCTTAGCTAACCGACAGTTAGTTTCTAAATTTCACATTCATAGGGAAAGGTTCCCATTAATTTTATCAAAGATAAATTCTTTATATTTATTCTTTAATCTATCCTTTTGAATTTCCATTCAACTAGTCGGGATTAACGAACCTTACCGAAGTAATCATTTGTTTTAATTTCCCAATTCAAACCTATTCATCCCATGAAGTAAAACTGGAAATACTTCATATCTAACACCACGGTGTTATCGGTAAATTCAATTACCATTTCACGTTCAAATCTAATTAAAGATTTAACTATCGCCTGGAGTAAAACTGGTGATACTCCATTCTCGATTATTTCAATCTAATTAAAGATTCATTAAAACTCCACTTAGTTTTAATCTATGACTGGGTTAAAGAATCAGTGTCATTTAAAACACGGTTCACGATAAACCCAAAACCACATTCCATTAATTATCGGGTTAAAGAACGAGTGTTATTTAAAACACTGTCCACGATAAACCCAAAAATCAATATCAATTCAATTTCAATTAAATATTATTTAATTGGTACACTTCATTAAATCTAAATAAAAAGATTTAATCTTTTCTCAACTGGGTTCAAGAACAGTGTTAGTCAAGACACCATTCACGACAAACCCAAATCACATTTGATATTAAATACAAGGCTCTGAATAGAAAATATCCCGACTTATATTCAATATCAAATTCTACGACCAACAAATACCGTACTGGAAATAACGATATATATATCTATATCTTCCAAATTTCCATAACAACATCTGTATAGTCACGAAATCCAACATCGAAATATTCCGAAGGCAGTTTGTATTCAAATCCATTCCAATGCAATCATTGGAAATTCTGGTTATTTTCAAAACCATTTCAAATTCAATTTATTTATTTAAAAATAAATAGAATTATAATTCTAGTTCAAAACTAGTTCATTTCGATAAAAATCTATTTTTATCTTTTCAAATATGGAGTTTTTCATCCCAATTTTTCCCAAATTATTTCTTATGATTTTACATAAATTATTACTATTTTTAATAATTTTATCAAGGCCCGTACAGTCGATTTCCACCAATGGCCATCGAACTGCACTTACAGCGACCCTTTTCAAATTTGATTTGGACATAATTCCAAATCCAACCGTTAGATTTCTAATTTCTAATATTCATTAGAAAGCTCTTTTCGATACGAACCCAAAGGTTCTGGTTTTAGGAGAATCCGACGGTCGGATCTCCCGCAATATCCGTTCGAAGTCAATGGTCGAAATTCGCGAACTGCCGCGGCGCGGCGCGTTCTATTCAGGCCATTATATTATATATATAATATATACTTCGTCGATTTCAATTCAAAACGTGCTTTGTTCATCATTTTAAATTCGTTTTCAAAACGGTTTCAACTTCATATTCAATTTCAAATCAAAATTGAATATTCCAATATAAATTCGTTTTAAATTCATTTCAAATCGATTTTAATTCTATTTCAATTATATTCGAATTCATTTCAAAACGATTTCAATTCTATTTCAATTCTATTCGAATTCATTTCAAAACGATTTCAATTCTATTACAATTCTATTCGAATTCATTTCAAAACGATTTCAATTCTATTCGAATTTCGAACCATTTCGATTTATTTCAAATTTCAAATCAATTCAATTAGATTCGAATTTCAATTCGCTTTAATATTCACTTCAATTTGAATAAAATCGATATAAATATCGTTCACGTTAAAATGGCGTCAATCTATCAACGCGGCTTCATATATTTTGATTTTCAAATATTCTATTTCAAATATTTCTAAATTTCAAATATTCTATTTCGAATATTCCTTTTTCAAATATTTCTATTTCAAATATTTCTATTTCAAATATTTCTATTCAAATGTTTCTATTTCAAATATTTCTATTTCAAATATTTCTATTCAAATGTTTCTATTTCAAATATTTCTATTTCAAATATTTCTATTCAAATGTTTCTATTTCAAATATTTCTATTTCAAATATTTCTATTCAAATATCTCTATTTCAAATATTTTTATTTCAAATATTTCTATTTCAAATATTTCTATTCAAATGTTTCTATTTCAAATATTTCTATTTCAAATATTTCTATTCAAATATCTCTATTTCAAATATTTCTATTTCAAATATTTCTATTTCAAATATTTCTATTCAAATATCTCTATTTCGAAACTGGAATGAGGCCCAATCAATTACCATATAATGTTAATTATATGGATTTTCTACAACACATGTATTCAATAACAGCGATGAATAATCAACCATCATCCAAAGTGCATTCTACACTGTATAAGCATCAAATATAAATATTCAACGCTTATAACAGTCTGTCAATCAATCGATCGACATACAACTAAACAATCGGGATTAGTGTATGTCAAATATCATCCCAATACCCGTGTGGGGTTTCAAACAATCAAACACATATTTTATTTGTGCAGTTGGGCGGTGTGTAAAATTTATCGTCCCAATCAATATCAGTCAAATGTGTGTATATAAACAAATCTTCCGATCTGTTTATTTTTATTTCATTTCATATACACGTTAAAATTTCTATTTTTAACTATAAAATATTTTAACTATATAAATATTTTATTTCATTTCACATCACATCACCCAATCAACTACATATCAAATTCAAACAAACAAGCATACAAGCCGTCCATGGTCTGTGGACGACGGGTGTCGGGTGCTACTAAACACCGTCCGCATCCTAGTATATATATATAACTAGAAAAAGAGAAATTTAGAGTGAGGAGTTCTCACAGAGGTTTCCACTCCGTCGTGCTTTGCTGTTGAACTGCTGAATTTCTGGTCGATTGGATTTGCCCGAAATTCCTACGGCATCCTTTTCATGTTGTTTATAATAAAAAAATCACATTTTTATTTTAACGCTATATGGATAAAAATAACATTTTTATCACTTTGCTATATTTATAAAAATCATATTTTATAATACTATTCTTATAATAAAAATCACGTTTTTATTCACTTTTCATTTTCTCATTCAAAACTGAAAAGAAATAATGCAATTTTTATTCTCAAAACATATGTATATTTTTCTTTGCAAAATATATGAATATTTTTCTTTGCAAACTATATGTATATTTTTCTTTGCAAAATATATAAATATTTTTCTTTGTAAACTATATGTATATTCTTTGCAAAATATATAAATATTTTTCTTTGTAAACTATATGTATATTTTTCTTTGCAAAATATATAAATATTTTTCTTTGTAAACTATATGTATATTTTCTTTGCAAACTATATGTATATTTTTCTTTGCAAAATATATAAATATTTTTCTTTGTAAACTATATGTATATTTTTCTTTGCAAAATATATAAATATTTTTCTTCTCACAAAAATATGGTCTTGTCCTTTATAAAGATCATTTCTTTTTATTTTTAAAAATCACTTCTTTCCCTCATTAAAAGTATAATCTTTTCTTTGCTTAAAAATCTATACTTTCTATAATAAAAATATAAACTTTACTAATTAAAATATAATCTTAACTAATTAAAATATAATCTTAACTTCTTATATTTAAATATCAATTCTTCATTCTCTTTTCTATAAATTGAAAATCTTATTTTTAATAAACTGAAAATCCTAAATTCACTAAACGGAAATCAAAGAAGGAAAAAGAAAGAAGGGGAAAAAAACTTACAGAAAAAAAAACTAGGGCTTCATTGGGTTTGGAGTTGTTTGTGGACGGATGGAGGTTGGAGGGAGAGAGGGGGTCAAAGGGAGATCGCTGGTGGTAGCAGGGGTGGCGCCGGTCTATTGGTGGCGCCAGGGGGGGTCTCACATCAGCTGGAGCGGCGGATTGGGGAGGTGGGGTTCGGGTCCTCTCGAACTGGAAGGAGGAAGGGGGGGTTCGTCCATGGAGGCGCCGACCGGAGGAAGAAGAGGGGGGCGAGGTCCTGGCGGCGGCGGTGGCCTTGCGCTGGCGGGGGCTGACGAGATGAAGCGGGTGTTTTTTTTTTTTAATCTTCGTTCTGAAATGAATCTCGTGAGGGGGGGGTTGACTTGAATTAGGAGAATATAGGGGGGGTTATTATTTAATTAATTAATTTTTATTTCCAAAAAGGTAACTTTTAAATTCGAACTCCAAACGAGACCCACCGCCTGTCGTCCGTAGCTAATTACCCCCATTCTGAACACAATGGGATATGTATCGCAAGCTGATTCGATCATTTCGATCTGTTTTCGTCAAAATCAACATATAACTCTATATATTGAATTTGAACGCGCATTTCAATTTACCAGGGCCACATACTAACTCGAAAAATTCTCGAAAAATATTTTCTGGGTTCGTATTGACGATACGGTCCTAACAAAACTAATTTCGTCGAATTCTGAGACCGTTTGAAAAATGGTCATTTTCCAGTCGATTAAAATCAACTGAAACTGGTCAAACGCGTTTTCCTTTGCCACGCTCACATATTGATTTGAAAAACTATGAAATTTGAAATCTAGCAATAACTTTACATCACGGACCCAACAAAAGTGGTTTCGTCAAAATCCGAGGTCGTTTGCAAAATTTCCATTTTTAAGGGCCTGAATTCTACAACGACTATTCAGAATTTTCAACTGGACATATCTTTTGATTCCCGCTATGAAATTTCGATTTTTCGGATTCGTTGGAAAGATATTCTCAAATAGATCCCAATGTTTTTGGTTTCACTAAAATCCGGATTGTTTTGCACCCGGTACATTCAATTGAAGTTTGAAATCGAATTATCGAACTACCGCGCCATTTTCAATTCCTTTTATAATTATAAATAATTATTTATATTCTAACGACGAACTATATAATATATACGTTCGATTTATATTCAAAATAAATTTCTCGTCGATATTATTTAAAATAATCTATTTTAAATAATCAAAATTCGCTAAAATTGTCAAAATAAAAATTTTAAACTGGCCCAGATTTTCGGGTTGTTACATAAGATGACCGTGACACCAGTAGATACGGTTGTGCATACCATGGGTTGCCAATTTAGGAAGTGATACATCTTACAATAGGTCCAACACAGGATACCTATAGGGTTGGGAGCCGATTGATTAGGGTAGGGGTTAGGGTATACCTAGACGTATGACCTAAGCCTGCCAACTTATAGTGGAAGGGATCATCTCATTTCAGTTATACTAGTAATAATGTAGAGTAATCATTAGTGTGGCACATACACCTTAACTTGCTTATCTTGTCACACCTACCATTTATGTAGTGATCTCTCAATTGTGCTCTTTATATGCCTATTTTGTTGCTTTTATTTATCTATTGGCTAAAAGTAACTAGACTCGCCAGACTTTATGTCTGACCCTGTTGTTTCTCCTTCTTTCTTCCGTTCCCCCCTCAGGTTCTCAGGGAGGAAAAACTCAGACTTAATCAGGAATCAGATATCATCTTGCTAGGAGCTACTTCTGAAGCATGGCTCAATTTCCTGTCTCTACTATGGCTTAACTGTTTTTATTTGGGGAATGATGCTTTTTATTTACTTATGTACTCTAATGGTGCAAGACATAAGTTATTTTATTGTAATGATTTTTGTTACTTATGAAATTGTGCACTACGGTATTATGATTTTTGTTCGAAATAAAAGTTTAAATTTTCCACTATTGCCTTATTTATATCTGTCTTGTAATTATTCTGTGTCTGTTTACCTATAGCGCATCACGAAACTTAATGCATTCCCTTAGTTAGTGAGGTTAACAGACGTGGGGTGTCACAGTTGGTATCAGAGCTGAAGGTTACCAGATTAGATAAAAGTTTTTGAATTTTCTTTTCAAAAAGGTTTTAAAAGGAAAGCATTTTCAAAAAGAAAAGTCTATTTTGAAAAACATTCCCCAAAAAGCCATATGTAGTATCCTTCGGTCCTTTATCTAAATTTATTCCTTTTCCCTTTTTCATCATGTCTGGGGAACAAAACATCCCTAATCTCCGAGAGGGCATCACAATACCCGGATGGTTCCGGAGGTATTTGGATGCCACGGCGCCGGCCGAAGGCCAAAGAGACGTTCCCCCAGTTGCACCAGTCATTCCTCCTCCTCCCCCTCCAAAAGCTAACAACTTTGCTAAGATCTGCAAAGAATTCCGGGCTATGGGTGGAAGGCCATCCCATGGGAATGAGACATTTTTAGAAGCTAGGAGTTGGCTTAAGGAGACAGAGGACTTATTCGTAATCTTTGAAGTGGAGGAGCAAAGGAAAATACAATTAGCTGCTTGGATGTTAAAGGATGAAGCCTCATTTTGGTGGGAAGTCACCCAAGCTGGACGTCCGGTTGAAACTTGGGAAGACTTTAGATAGAGGTTCGAAATGAAATTTCTTTCCCAAGCAGAGAGAAGCATACATATGGAGAGGTTCTTAACACTCAAACAAGGAAATTTGACGGTGAAGGAGTATGTGAACAAGTTCAACCAACTGGTAAGGTTCGGGCTAGAGTTGGTGGACACACCACACAAAAGGGCTTTACGGTTTGCTAAGGGGCTGAATGAGCCTCTGCATGGTTTAGCTATGTCCCATCTTCCAATGGGGGTCACCTTTGAAAAGCTTGTTGATATGGCCCTAATGCATGAGGAGGACAAGGGAGAAAAGAAGGAAACAAAAGCTGAGGGGACATCGCAAAATAAGTAGGTGTGTCCCAAGAAAGGACAACAACAGCAGAAGAAAGGAGGGAAAGATGATAAAGGCAAGGATAAGAGAAAATGTCACAACTGTGGAAAGGAGGACCACCTGATCAAAGATTGTAAGAGAAGGAAGGTCAGTTGCATTAATTGCAGAGAGGTCGGACACTTCTCTAAAGAGTGCCCGAAGAAACAGGGATCGCAGGGACAAGGGAAAAGAGCAAGGAATTCTGGAGGGTAGGTGCATGCTCTCACGATCAGTGCTCCTGAAAGAGGTAGAAAAATTTCCGTAGAAAGTTTAGTTTCTCTTTCAAACCATCCAGTTAGAGCACTTTTTGATTCTGGTGCTTCACACTTGTTTATATCTAGTTCTATGGTTGAATCTCTGCATTTAATTACTAGTATGGTAGTAGATCCCGTAGTTGTTTCAAACCCCATTGGTGGTTCAGCTCATTTATCGATGATTTGTCGAGATTTGAAAATATCTGTGTTAGGCGTTGAGTTTGAATGTGACGCGTATGTGCTCGGGTTTATGGGTTATGGGTTGATTCTAGGAATGGATTGGCTTGCCACATATGGGGCCATTCTAGATTGTGAGAAGAGGGTTGTTAGACTCCCAACTTGTCATGGGAAAACCTTTGAAGTTTCTTATGACCCCCCAGGGTATGTTATGCTTAGCTTCCTAGAGTCTCTAGATGCATCCATAGATGATTTGCAATCTGTTCCGGTGGTTCGAGATTATCCTGATGTTTTTGATGACGTACAGGGTTTACCTCCAAGGCGTGAGATCGACTTCCGCATATATCTGATGGACAATGCAAAGTCAGTTGCATTACCAGTGCGCCACATGGCTCCAAGAGAAAGGAGGGAGCTGAGTAAGCAAGTAGGGGAGCTACTTGAAAAAGGGTTTATCAGACAAAACATATATGAGTGGGGTGCTTCAGTAGTATTCGCAACTAAAGTGGATGGTTCGCTTCGTTTATGTGTTGACTATAGAGAGTTAAATAAGCTCACCAAGAAGAATAGTCACCCGCTTCCGAGGATTGATGATTTATTTGATCAACTTATTGGTGCCTCGATATTTTCTCAGTTGGACTTGGCTACGGGGTTCCATCAGTTGAGGGTGGCTGAGGTCAGCAAAGATAAGACTGCTTTCAGAACTCCAGACAGTTTCTTTGAATGGTTAGTTATGCCTTTTAGGTTGCCAAATGCACTCGCCTATTTTATTGATTTGATGAATAGGGTGTTTCAGGAGTTCCTAAACAAATTTGTCGTAGTCTTCGTTGATGATATTTTGGTCTTCTCCAAAAGTGAAGAAGAGCATGCCCAGCATTTGGGAGAAGTTTTGAAAACTCTTTGTGACCATCAACTAAAAGAAAAGTTCTCCAAATGCCAGTTCTGGAGAAAGGAGGTGAGATTCTTGGGGCATGTAGTCTCCAAAGAAGGGATAGGTGTAGATCCTGCCAAAGTGGTTGAAGTACAAGATTGGAAGATTCCTAAAAATGCAACCGAAGTGAGGAGCTTTCTTGGGTTGGCAGGTTATTATAGAAAGTTCATTAAGGACTTCGCAAAGATATCTTCCCCTCTCACCAGGCTGACAAAGAAGAATTTGACATTTTCATGGGATATAGATTGTGACGTTGCTTTACAACGACTAAAGAGGGCTCTGACAACAACCCCAATCTTGACCTTTCCCGATGGAAGTAAAGTGTTTATTGTTTACACTGATGCGTGAGGTATAAGGCTTGGCGCAGTTTTGATGCAAGAAGAGAAAGTAATATGTTATAGGGGTAGACAGTTGAGAGCTCATGAGAAGAACTACCCCACCCATGATCTAGAGCTAGCTGTCGTAGACCAAACCAGGATGAAATAAAGGTGTAACCTGATCAGTGGCCTGATTCTGTGCAGACCGAAGATCAGTTGTTGCCCCAGTCTCGGCCGGTGGAGGAATTGATGTTGAAGCGTTCAATCATGTCTCTAGTCGACCGAGAAGGTGATCCATTAACTGCTGCTGTCATTCGAGGAGTTTACCCTGAGATGCCATTTGTTCTCTGAATTCGACCATTATCTTATCCATGTCATCCCGGGTAAGGAATCGAGACATGTCGTCATGAGATGAAACTTCGTGACTTGCTTCCGCAACATCTGTATCGCTTGCATCAGTGTTTGCGGGACGAGAGGATGTTGCATCTTTCTTTCATTTGTTTGCCATAAGCAGAATTGAGAAGAGGCTCTAAAGGGATATTAGTACTTAACCCCTTCCTGGCACGCCAAAAGTGTTGACGTCAAAAGTTGGTTACTAGTGAAAATAAACTCCCAATCATGCGATCAACACACGAGTAAAGATTATAAAATGCAGTAAAAGAAAAAAGAATGAGGAGCATACACAAAGTTTTTATAGTGGTTCGGCAAAGACGGTGCCTAGGTCCACTTTATATATTATTTCTCTTTTTCGATTACAAGTACAATGCTTTTTTTGTTTGAAGAAGAAAGAGAAGATGGCTATTTTCCTTTCTTCTTTTTGAGAGAAGTTAAGAGGAATGAACTTCAGAATCGAAGTGCAAGAGAAGTTGGCGGAAGAGAAGGTGTCCTTTTCCCTTTTAGCTTGGGGGTATTTATAGGTGGATAGTGCAGCTTGGGCTGTTGCAGTATGATCCGGCCATTCCGGGAAAGCCTGGACACGTGGAACCCATCAGTTGGTTTGAATAGCGGCTGGGGACTGATTTCCTGTTCATAAACAGTATCATCGGAAATTGCGGCTGACGTGGCCTCCACAGAAAGGTATATCAAAAGTAGAGCTTTGTCCGGATGTGGTTTGAACGCCTTTTTTGCCTTGGAAGTCGGGATATACAGTGGAATGGCTCTGTAGAAGATTTCCACGCTGGCTCGAGATAATCGGTCGACGCGCCTTTTACGGAAGCGAGATACTTGGTCGATTGGGAGAGCGATTCTTCTGGAGTGAGCTGTCGATCAATTAGGCTGGACCTGGGCCAATATGTGACTGCTTCGGACCGTGCGTCTGCTGGGCTTCCTGAAGCGCGGCTTATATCCATTTGCGCATTTGGGCTTTGTTCTGGCTCGTTGTGACTCTTGCCAAAAAGAGGGTTAACACTTTGCCCCTCAGAATGCATCTTCATCGGTAGAGTTAGGTGTGTTCTGAAATTTTAACCGAAGCACAAACGCTCAAGCAGCTATGGTCACGCCGGACCATATTAAAGATAGAAAACCGACGGTTCCGATGTTGTATTAAGGCCATAAAACCGACGACCGCACCAGGTCGTATTAAGGCCAGAAAACCGACAACAATCAGGAACCGTATTAAGGCCGAGGTGACGATCGCCATTTGTATGAGAGTTAGTTCCTGCAAAACAAAATAAACCATTCTTGTTTTGGAGAAGGCTAATGGGTCGGGCATTTTGTTTCACTTGGCTTTGAAGGGTGGCGATCATTAACCATGCTCGTCTTAGTAGTGAACATTGACCATGTCCGGCTTAATAGCGAACGCTTAACTAGGTTTGGCTTAATAGCGAGCATTAACCATGCTCGGCTTAGGGTGGTGGCGAGTAATAGTCATACTCGTGTTAGGGCAAGTGTGTTTTTAATGCTGGACTCATGTTAAGTTAGTTTATCCAGCGAGCTATGAATGCTCATGGTGTAAAAATAAAAGAGGGAGTTTAATATATACTTCGTATTTAGAAAACAAAGCCTCTCTCGGTTAAGGGAGTAGGCATTTAAAAGAAAAGAAAGGGCGGTGGGCTTTCGTGCTGACCACATAAAACAAGGGGTGAGCGTTATTCATGCTCGGCTTAGAGGTTTCCAAACATGATCGACATTTCGAAAAATAAAATTCATAACTGTTAAACAACTATTACAAAGAAAAAAAATTCTAAGGGAACATCAGTTTATCTCAGAGCATGCCTTGGAGCTAAATCCTAACCCCATACATGTGAATATCAAGATGTCCTTATTATTGAAAGGAATACATCAAAAGAAAAGAAATCTAATTAATGATAATGCCGCGAGTGCTAGTCTCGGGGTCCTTTCCGTTTCTAGGAGCTCGAGGACCGGTCTGAGGAGCTTGGGTAGAATATCACGGCGGCATGGCCGGGGAGCGATCTTTGACATATTCGGGGAGCTCTCCTTTTCTGACTCTCCCTTCGATGAGATCATGCAGATCCTGGCATTCATTTGTATTATGTCCAGCTACGTTGTGGAATATACAATGCTTGCCAGAATCGAGTTCCATCTGGGTCGGCTCTCGTTGAGGTGGTCTTGGAGTTGGTAAGGAATCGCATATGTCGAGATAGATATCGAGCAAAGAAGAATTGAGCTCGGTGTACCGATCATATTTATTTTCATTTTGAGGTTGCACATTGCGCTCGGTTTTCTCCGGGGCCTTTCCTCTTCCTTTATTCTGGCCGTTACCATTGAATGGACCTTGTTGTTTGGCTACTAAAACATCGAGGCTCTCCATTTCAAGGCTGGCATCTTCTTGTCAGAGGAATCTTTCGACCTCGGAGTAAAAGTCATTATATCCTCAGGAGGATCTTTGGTTAAAGAGATTGAGAATTCTAATCGATTTTGAACTCCTGCGATGGCGGCCATAAGTACCATCGATGGTTCGGGCCGATCGACAGATGTTACGGCCGCGTTGAATCTTTCTAGGAAGGACCTGAGCATCTCTCCGGGTCGCTACTTGATGGTAGACAAGAAAATATCACTTTTTGGTTGGGAGATATGCACTCGGAATTGTTCGATGAAGTGGGTGACCAGGGTGTTCCAACTGTTGATCGACACCGTTGTTAGCTGCCGAAACCACATGTCGGCTATATCTGTGAGAAAGAGGGGAAAGCACTTAGCCATGACGTTGGTCGATGCACCCAGTACTTCCATATGTCGCATGTATCGCGTGAGGTAAATGGTCGGGTCAGTTCGACCATTGTATGGCTCGATAGCTGGGAATTTGAAGTCCGGAAGGTTTCGAGAATTTCTGATTTTCCTGGTGAAGGGGCTTCAATTGACATTGTCTATGTCTTGCTGCGAAGAGTTGCCCCGAGTGAATCGTCGAACAATTCTTGCAAGCTGGCTCCCATCTTTAAGGAGTCGTTGCCATGAATTTAACTTAGCATTTGGAAGAGCTTCCGTGCGGGGATATGGCAAAAGCATGCTCGGAAGGGCGGCCATTGGTGGGGCTCGGCTTCCGAGAGTTGAGTGAAGGTATGGGGGAAGATGAGCCACAGTAGGTGGTTCGGGGTAGAATGGCCCCTCTGGAACCTTATGAGTTGTTGGTCGAGCCATGCTTGTTACAAAGGGTCTAGGCTTATCCAGCATAGCATGTGATGTTCGGGGCTCGGGGTTGCCCCCGTTTGGAGCGAGGTTAGGAGGGTCCACGGTATCGTTTTCTTCTGCCATGGTGAGGACCGTATAGTAGGGTGGCTTCCCTTGTTCGAAGGGTAGGGGCAAAGTTGTCAGACGACCTAGATCACGATCACCTGCCTCCTGAGCTTCTGCTACTGCACCTGCGCTGGTCACTGGAAGTGATACTCCTGGTTGTGAAGGATTTGTTGGTGAGACCAAACCAGGATGAAATAAAGGTGTAACCTGATCAGTGGCATGATTCTGTGCAGACCGAAGATCAGTTGTTGCCCCAGTCTCGGCCGGTGGAGGAATTGATGTTGAAGCGTTCAATCCTGTCTCCAATCGACCGAGAAGGTAATCCATCAACTGTTGCAGTCTTTCAAGGAGTTTACCTGAGATTCCATTTGTTCTCTGAATTCGACCATTATCTTATCCATGTCATCCCGAGTAAGGAATCAAGACATGTCGTCATGAGATGAAACTTCGTGACTTGCTTCCGCAACATCTGTATCGGCTGCATAAGTGTTTGCGGGACGAGAGGATGTTGCATCTTTCTTTCGTTTGTTTGCCATAAGCAAAAGTGAGCAGAGGCTCTAACGTAATATTAGTACTTAGCCCCTTCCTGGCGCGCCAAAAGCGTTGACGTCAAAAGTTGGTTACTAGTGACAATCAACCCCCAATCGTGCGATCAACACACGAGTAAAATTATAAAATGCAGTAAAAGCAAAAAGAATGAGGAGCACACACAGAGTTTTTATAGTGGTTCAGCAAAGACGGTACCTGCGCCCACTTTATATATTATTTCTCTTTTTCGATTACAAGTACAATGCTTTTTTGTTTGAAGAAGAAAGACAAGATGGCTAATTTCCTTTCTTCTTTTTGAGAGAAGTTAAGAGGAATGAACTTCAGAATCGAAGTGCAAGAGAAGCTGGCGTAAGAGAAGAGTCCCCTTTTACCTTTTAGCTTAGGGGAATTTATAGGAGGATAGTGGAGCTTGGGCTGTTGCAATATGATCCGGCCATTCCGGGAAAGCCTGGACATGTGGAACCCATCAGTTGGTTTGAATAGCGGCTGGGGACTGATTTCGCTGTTCATAAATAGCATCCTCGGAAACTGCGGCTGACGTGGCCTCCACGGAAAGGTAAATCAAAAGTAGAGCTTTGTCCGGATGTGGTTTGACCACTTTTATTGCCCTGGAAGTCGTGATATACGTGGAATGGCTCTGTAGAAGATTTCCACGCTGGCCCAAGATAATCGGTCGACGCGACTTTCATGGAAGCGAGATACTCGGTCGACTAGGAGAGCGATTCTTCCGGAGTGAGCTGTCTATTGAGTAGGCTGGACTTGGGCCGATATGTGACTGCTTCGGATCGTGCATCTGCTGGGCTTCCTAAAGCGCGGCTTATATCTATTTGCGTGTTTGAGCTTTGGTCTGGCTCATTGAGACTCTTGCCAAAAAGAGGGTTAACAATTTACTTTGGGAAAAGTTCGAGTTATACACTAATCATAAATCTCTCAAGTATCTATTCTCACAGAAGGATCTAAACTTAAGGCAACAACGGTGGATGGAGTTTTAGCTTGATATGATTTTGAGATTGCTTATACCCGCGGCAAGGGTAATGTGGTGGCAGACGCACTAAGTAGGCAGAGGGTGGCTCTGAGTCCTCTGTTTGTGGAAAGAAAGAACTTGGAGTTCATATCAGTTTTTGATTTTAGACTCTCCATCGAGGTTTTGCCTGACTTATTTGCATCCTTAGAGATACGACCGACTCTTGTGGATCAGATAGGAGCTTCGCAACAAGGTGACCCACAGATTCTAGACATCATGGATACGCTCAAAAGAGGGGAGACTTCTAGTCACCTCAGCAGATATGTCATAGATAAAAAGGGGTTGTTGCGACGAGATGGAAGGCTTTGTGTTCCTCAAACTGGAAGCTTGATAAAGGCAGTCCTAGAAGAAGCCCACCGTTCTAAGATGACTATTCATCCAGGTGGTGACAAAATGTACAGAGACATGAAGAGGGTTTTCTTTTGGGCTGGGATGAAGAAGGACGTGGCCGAATTTGTTTCTCAATGTTTAGTTTGCCAGCAGGTCAAAGCAGAGCAAAAGAAGCCTGGTGGATTACTTCATCCGTTGGAGATTCCACAGTGGAAATGGGAGAGCATCTCTATGGATTTCATAGATGGTTTGCCTAGATCGAAGAAAGGTAATACTAGTATTTGGGTGATAGTGGACAGACTCACTAAGAGCGCTCACTTTATTCCAGTTAGAAGTAAAAGGACGGCACCATGGTTGGTAGCAATTTATGTTCGTGAGATAGTTTGTCTCCACGGAGTTCCTTCAAGTATCGTGAGCGATCGTGACCCTATCATTACCAGCGAATTTTGGAGGAGATTGCAAGAAGCATTGGGTACACATTTGTGTTTGAGCACCGCTTATCATCCTCAGACCGATGGACAGATGGAGAGGGTGAACATAATTCTATAAGATCTTTTAAGGTGTATCCTTGACTTCAGAAGGACTTAGGAAGAGCATCTTCCTTTAGTAGAGTTTTCCTATAATAACAGCTATCCGGCTAGCATCGGTATGACACCCTTGGAAGCATTGCACGGACGACCCTGTAGATCGCCAACATGTTGGTGGGAATCTACAAAAAGATTATTACTTGGACCAGATATGGTTAGGGAAACGTCCAAAAAGATTGACCTTATTCGACGGCGGATGAAGACAACTCAAGATAAGCGGAAATCCTATGCAGAAAAGAGAAGAACTGACATCGAATTCGAAGTAGGAGACTTAGTTTTTATCAAAGTATCACCTCTGAGGAATGTAGTTCGCTTCAGATCAGTAGGGAAGTTGGCACCTAGGTTTGTGGGACCATTTCCCATAACCGAGAAGATTGGCCAAATGGCCTACAAAGTAAAGCTCTCAGAAAATTTATCCGGTGTTCATGACGTTTTCCGTATTTCTCATCCACGAAAGTGCCTGCATGACACCGCGGAAGTTGTTGAGCCGAGCATGTTGGAAGAAGTCGAAGTGGAACGGGAGGCGACAATTCGACGAGTCTCCACCCGTATTCTTGGGTCAGAGGTTAAGAAGTTGCGCAATAAGCAAATCAAGTTGCTAAAGGTTCAATGGGGAGATGACCCGGAAGATGCGACTTGGGAGACCGAAGACAAGATTCGAGCTTTGTACCCTTTTCTTTTCGAGGGTATGTTCTTAACTCCTTTTCTAAGTTTTATCAATACTTCTTTCTGCCAATAGAATATATCTTATCCATCGTATTTTCTACCTTTAGATACGAATCCTATGGACGTAAACATGTGTTTGGAACATGTTATGTTTGATGGATGCAAGTGGATGCAAGTGTTTTCTAGTGGTTGCCTGTGGACGCATATACACACACATTAGGCACTAAGATCGGCTCAATCACTTTCATATTGCATATGGATGTATGTGCATTTTATTTTCTTTTATGAATGAAAATGGATGAACTGGCATATGGATGTCGTATTTGGACGAATGGGTGTGCACACATATAGAACTTATATGATACAATAGGTTTATTTGCATACATATTGGACTCATGGCACTAACATACATTGCATTAAGGAGGTCAACTGAATCTGTAGACCTCCTGATCTTCGCATTAGTGTTGGGACATATACACACATCTTTGCATATATTCATATAAGCATTAGAAATATTTAAGGAAAACGGATGCTAGTGATTGATGGATGAGTAAATGGATGATGAATGGTAGGATATGAACTCTTCTCAACTTAGAGATTTCGGGAACGAAATCCTTTGAATAGGACATAATGTAACACCCTGAATTTTTAATGATAATAAAGGGAATAAATTAAATAATAATTAATTTAATGTTCAGAATTAGAGGAAACAGACTACACCTTTGCGTCTGTCTCGAAATTCTGGTCAAGATAGATGTTTGGTTCGCGTAAATCGGACATCGTATGAAGAAGTTATGAGAGTTTTAAGTTTGTATACGCACAGAAATATTTTATATATACGCATGAGTCAGAGGTGAGTCAGAGATGAGTCAAAATCCTATCCAGAGGATTCAAATTCAAAAAATTCCTCTAAGCGGCAAAATTCCCGCTCTAGGCGGCCGACCCCCCTAGAGGGGTGTCGACCTAGGGGTCGACCCACTCACAGGGGTGTCGACACCCCTAGGGATGAGGTGGCACTCGGTTTCAGGGGGTCTGGCAGCTATATATATGTGTCATATTTCTCATATTTTCTTCATTGGGAGTCATGGAGGCCATATGCTCCTGGAGTGCGAACTGAACCGTTTCTACAACAACATACTCTACAAATCTAGTTCAGAAATTCTAGATCCGTCCTTCCTAAATTCTCTAAACCTAACACTGTGAGTTTCTAGATTACTTTTAGGTTTAGATAAATAAAAGTGTGCTTTGATAGACAATGAATTGGATATGTTGTAAATTATGATTCTGTGTTAATACGAAATTCTATCATATGTCATGACAGATCAAATTTCCCAGATCTAATATAATTGTGGTGATTCATTTATGATGTTTATATGGATCTTGACTTGTAACCATGTTATGATGGATGTACATCTATTAATTTGGATAATTGAAACATTACTTGGATCTTGACCTTTATGTTGTTAACCTTTTACCTGTCACATTGTGATACATTGATATATGTTGTAAACTTGACATGTGAATCTACCTTTTGATATAAACATGTTGCTACGTTAACCTAACTATGCTAGATCTAGGTAATTGGACACCAAATGTTAAATCTAGATCTCATTAAACATCATAGTGATTGCCACAAATTACTAGTTTGATGTCCACTTTATTATGATGTTAATCACATACCCATTCACTTTGTTATTATGCCAGTTTATGTTTATGCCAAGACATGTTGAAACTATCACCCTTGTCATATTCCTTTTTTGTATTATAGCTAGGCTGCTTTATAGCCTAGATGCCGCCAAAATACATACGAATACATTAGAGAGAAAACGGGGAAAAAGGGATTATAATTGGCATGATTTATGTAATGTTTAATAGGGAATGGGACATGTAGTTCAAATGGGGAAAACATAGAAATAGTTACGTATAATGACATAGGTAGATTTGGATCAATTTGGAATGTTTAGTAATTTACAATAAGGAATTGTAAATTGTACATATGACATGAGATTAGGTTACATAAGTGGTGGAAGTCTACTCGGAATTGACCGTCATATCCAGCAGCCACTATTATTGAACCTAATGTGGGAGGTCTAAGTATGCAAATACGAATCGGGCTAAGACACGAGGTTAGGCCCAACTGTGGAATAAGACTGCCCGGACCCAACCAGCATATCCAACATCCACACGTCGTAGGCCTAATGTGGGAGGTCTAGCCCATTATAACCATAATTGGACATGGTAATGAAATAGACTACTTTACCTAGTTTAATATGACTATTTACTTATGTTAGGGTTAAGTAAAATTGGATGGGTAGTGGTGGGTTAAGTAAATTAGAGGGGGTGGGTAATATGTATATAAAGGACCACGAACTTAACCCGATAAGGTTATGTAATTAAAGACATCTAGTGGTATACATAACCAGTAGATAATGTAATAGGGTTATGTAATTAAAGACACCTAGTGGTATACATAACCGATAGATAATGTAATGAAGTTATGTAATTAAAGACACCCTTTAGGGTAAGCATAACTACTATAGGACTATGTAATTAAAGACACCTAAAGGTATACATAGTCAGTGGAAAACCTAGTGGGGGATACAAGATAAGGGGGAGAGCTTGTATCATATTGTGTGGGACCCATTTCAGTTAGTAACCCGGAGTTGGTATCAAGTAAAGACCTCCGTACTAGGCGGAGAAGGGGCACACTTACTGATTGATTGTAAGAGATCCAAACAAGGCGGATGGTGTGGGCGGCGCAAACCGACCGGGGACATGTGCGTGCATGGGCCGGGCAGAGGGGGCTAAGACGACTGTGACACCAGTAGATATGTGCATACCATGGGTTGCCACTTTAGGAAGTGATACCTTTTATGTAGGGCCAACACAGGATATCTACAGGGTAGGGAGCCGATCGATTAGTGTAGAGGTTAGGGTATATCTGGATGTATGACCTAAGCCTGCCAACTTATAGTGGAAGAGATCATCTCATTTCAGTTATACTAGTAATAATGCAGAGTAATCATTAGTGAGGCACATACACCTTAACTTGCTTACCTTGTCACACCTGCCATTTATGTAGTGATCTCTCTCTTATCCACTTTATGTACCTATTAAGTTGCTTTTATTTATCTACTGGCTAAAAGTTACTAGACTCGCCAGACTTTATGTCTGACCCTGTTGTTTCTCCTTCTTTCTTCCGTTCCCCCCAGGTTCTCAGGGAGGAAACCCTCAGACTTAATCAGGAATTAGATATCATCTTGCTAGGAGCTACTTCTGAAGTATGGCTCAAGTTCTTGTCTCCACTATGGCTTAACTCTTTTTATTTGGGGAATGATGCTTTTTATTTACTTATGTACTCTGATGGTGCAAGAAAGAAGTTATTTTATTCTAATGATTTTTGTGACTTTTGAAATTGTGGACCATGGTATTATGACTTATGTTTGAAATAAAAGTTTAAATTTCCCGCTGCTTCCTTATTTATATCTGTCTTGTAATTATTCTATGTCTGTTTACCTATAGCGCTTCACGAAACTTAATGCATTCCCTTAGTGAGTGACATTAACGGACGTGGGGTGTCACACAGCATAGCAAGTGGGTCGCTCCCATCAGGGTGTATTATCATCATCTAGAGAAAATTCTTTTATTACTTCTTTCACTTCTGTATCTCTCAGGAAACGGTGGTTAGCCAACCGTTGGAGATAATATATTCGGTACACTCAAGAGAAATGAGTGGCCGGTCATGCATGACCGGCTTGCAAGATGTTCTTGTTGAACCCAGTGTATTCTTCTCTAGAGATACACTATTGGAAGGTGGATCTATACCTTGTCATAGTTGGTAACCGATTATCCATATATGCCTTGTGGTTTTGTTTGCAAACTTTGTAGTGAAATGTGAGATGCAAGCATTTCGCTAGATTTTAATTTAATTTGAAAACCCTAGACACTACCATAATATTTGATTTCAATATACAAAGTGTTTTTGGTTCTCATAAGGGAAAAACCCATTCTATGTTTATTTGCAACGTGGTCTTATAAGATACCCTTTATTTCTTAAACTGTTTTAAAATCGTTTACCCACACCAGTCCCGTGACTGACCTAGAGTTTATTTTTCTATGTTTTCCCTAAACTCTTGGGTGCCTAAATTTGTTCGGACAGCCAAGTAGTTCATGACTTTACAGATACTCTTGGAGGAGCTTGGAGCAGGAGGCTTCATCGTTAGATATCTAGAGTTTTTTTTTCATTGTGATGTATATGTGTTGTATTCTAATGATGTATGTAAGTACAAATATAGTTTGTATCTAAATATATGTTATATAATATCTCTTATTCATTTCGTTGTGAGCTACGTACCTACTCTGATTTTGTTGTGTTTTGTTCTTCTTTTTCTTCAATTCTAATTTTTCTTTCTTTTTATTTCTCACCCTCTAACTTCTTTCTATTAGTATTCTGGTATTTTTCGATACTTGAAGGTTGGCAAGTTATACGAACATGTATTTATGTCGAGTTTCGAGACTGAAAATCTCATGATTTGTTACAGTGGTATCAAAGCATAAGGTTGAGTAATAACCTTGGCTCTGTGTTGTGAGTCGATAAAGATGGTGTTAATAATACCCTATATTGAGTTAGGGTGTATATATATTAGCGCGTATTTGTTAGTTGATATAAAAACTATTTTATATTGTGTTGATTGATTTGTCGAGTGGTTTTTGAATTTTGGTCTATACAGTAGTGAACACTGTATCAATATGTGTTTCTAAACTATTGAACAAAGTAATTCGACACAATATTGTTTTGAAAAGGTGGGTAAATGAAATAATTTTACCCAAAATTTTGATATAAACGAATAGTTTTCTGAAATTATAATTGTTGTATTGGTTGTTATTATAATATGATATCGGAATATAACTTTGAGATGGTTTATATTACCAAATTGGATTTGTATAAGAATGAATAAACAAATAAGACAAACCGGAGATTGAATTTAAAATTCTGAAGAGTTCAATGAATTTTGAATAAATAAAAATTTGGATTTCCATGAAACAAATCTGGAACTGGATGATTAAGTAGATATGAACTCATGTGAATTGAATGGTTGATTTTGTAATAAAATCAAAATTTGAGTTTAAAAAGAGAATTTGAAATGGATAAAAATATTTAAATAAGTTTGATTCAAACAAATAAAGTTAATAAGTTGGAACTATTTTTCAAATATAATCTGAGATGTTTTCTTAAATAGAAAATGGGATAATATGGATTTATAAGGAGTTAAAATTTGGAGTTAAGAAATTGGAACCTAACTGGAGATTGGTTAAGTTAAATGATTTTCTAAGTGTTGATCTGATGTTGATTTCGGTCTTTTGGGGTTGATACTTAGAGGATTATTTTCTTACCAATTTACGATCTGGGACTAATGAATGTTGAATAGTAGAAATGCATAAATAAGAAATGGAATTGTTTTCCAACTATAATAACAGATATTTCTGGTAATGAAAATTAATATATTTGCATTAGTGGATGCATAGGGATGATAATGCATGGAGATAAAAGTTGAACGCAGACAGAGGATACAAGTTGGTATTTTAAATTGGACTTGACGAGCCTATCTGGAAAAACAGTGGGTTTTATGGATTCCTTGATGATTAGAGAAGGTCTAAAGAGGTGAATATTAGAGTTGTACGATGGAGCAATATGAGAGAGACGCTATCAATCTTTTTGAAAAAATTAAGAATTAAAATTCTAAAAGTATTTTGATAACTAAAAATCAGTTTATTGATTTTATATATAAAACCAGATGAGTTAAATAAAGTTAATAAATTGATTTAGAATCAATTTGAGTAAATATAAATTTCATCGACGATTTTTCGAGAATGAGGTAAGAAAACGAAGGAGTTTTGGATGTACGCGTTCATTGTTGATTATGGGACTATCAGTCCAGTGAGAATTAGGTTTCGAACCGGGTTCGACTTTGATTGAATAACCAGACTATATCGTTGTTTGAGATAAGTAGTGACTCCGAAATATGGTAATGAAGCTACTTGAGGTAAAATGGAGTGGGATCCTAAGGATTGTTTCTAAAGACTGAAGTGTGACGGCAAGGAATTTCGCTCGATCTGAATCAGTCGTTAAACCGATCTAAACCGTTCGAAACCCCTGAACGTTGAGAACATGACAAACCAGAACACAAACAGAAGAACATTTCATTGTATATTACAACAATTCCATCAGATACAAGAATATACAGAGTATAAATGAATAAATATTACACAGAAATATCAGAGATTTAAATTACATTTAAATACATAGCAGCGGAAAAATAATATAAAGCACAACTGAAGGTGATATACGGATACAGAGCTTTCCGGATATCATTCCAGCTGTAAACCAGGATCCTGTGAATATAAATCTGCAAAACCAAAACTACTAGCTGCCCGTGCGGAAAATAGGGGCACCCAGAGTTTAGGTTAAAACAATAAACTCCAGGTCAGTCATGTGACTGGTGTGAGAACTAAAACAGTTATTTAAAACTTTACTTTAAAAGAGAGTAATTCAAGGGACCACGCCGTATAACACGGAACGGGTTTCCTCCCAAGAATACCAGTGCATAGAATAAACAACGCAATGCTTTTTCGAAAAATGAAGCTATTATAAGACCCAGGTCCTATCATACAATGCAACGCAAGCCGGGGGATAGGGTTTTCCCTTATAATAGCCAAACATGCTTGATACGTTTTAAAACAAATCATTTGATACTATAATAAGTGTATAGTGTCAAAACATTTCAATCATAAGTATAAATCATAGACGGCATGGGTACCATATATCATGTCGCCATACTAGTTCTACAATTAAAACCGCGATACACGTATTGGAAATTGGATTTCCGTCATGAGTCGAGGCAAGGGGCAAGCTCCTCTCCGCGTTCGAGACACTCTAGCAAATGTCCCCGGGATTACGCACACTGGGTAACCCCTGGATGCGGCTGGGCCGGTCCTCACTTACGTTAGAGGATTAATTATGCCTGAACACACGTTTCCCGGTCCTTACAGACCTATAATCGAGGCGCCTCATTCCAACAACCACAAAGGTGAAAAGTATATATATGTCAGGGCTGGTAAGTCACTGACACCACCAAAGCTAGAAAGAAACGTGCGCTCTCCCAGCGGTCCGTATCCCGTTTTTAACTCATACCGAGGTGTGAGGCTTGCGAATACACGCTATACACAAAGCTGCCACGTAGGCGTGCTTTGATCATCAACCACAAGACTTTGCTTTTCAACAAAAGCCTTGATCCATGCAACTCAGCATGCCACACAGGCAATTCATGCCATGCGATTGATATCTATCGATATATAACCTCTAAGCTCGTACGTCTCAGAGAAGGGCGTTAAGCAAGAGAATAAATTCTCCGCCGCCAAGCAGATATATATTTAATAGAAATCAATCAACACAGAATAAAATCCAATGTCAGGCACACAATCCATTTACAAGTCCGTTCTGGGTCTGAACGAAACCGGAGGCACTTTCCTCGCATATCCATCCATCTCCAAGTACGTCTGGACGACCACTAACTATTTCCATCCTCTTGGGTGTACAGCCCAATCAGGATCGTCAGTAATTATCCCTACGATGTGAAGACTTCCGGTCTTCAACCACCGTCTTCATCTTCGACATATCGTCGAATCGGTTATTCAGAATGGGTATAAACCCGGACTTTCCGAACAACCCGCGTATATTGAAAACAAATGTTACACAAACACAACATACGCCTCATTCTAATTCATTAGTCACTAACCGCAAATTAGCAAGAGAACAATTTCCCGAACATTAACCCCGAAGGCCGAAACCAACATCAGATCAATACCCAGGAAACCATTCTTCATAGCCAACCTACAGCTAGTTTCTAAATTCCACATTCTTAGGGAAAAGTTCCCATTAATTTTATCCAAGATAAATTCTTTAAAATTTATCCTGAAATCTTCCTTTGGATGTCATTTAAAACCAAATTATGGTTTTCCAACTAGTCGAGATTAGCGAACCACAACGAAGTAATTATTTATTTTATTTCCCAATCCCAACCTATTCATCCCATGAAGCAAAACTGGTAATACTCCATATCTAACACCGTGGTGTTATCGGTAAAATTAATTACCATTTCACGTTCAAATCTAATTAAAGATTTAACTATCGCTTTGGAGCAAAACTGGTGATACTCCATTCTCGCTCATTTCTAAATTTGATAATTTAGATTATCAGTTCGAATTTCAATCTAATTGCAGATTCAATAAAACTCCTTTTACTGGGTTAAAGAACTAGGTGTTATTTAAAACACAGTTCACAACAAACCCAAATCACATTCTATTTGTTATCGGGTTAAAGAACTAGTGTTATTTAAAACACTGTTCACGATAAACCCATCTCAAACTTAATCAAACATATTAGAAATTCGATTATTTAAAACCCCTTTTTAAATCTAATTCATTTATTTTAAAAATGATTGGGTTTTAAATTTAGTTCAAAACTAGTTCATTTTGATAAAAATCTATTTTTATCTTTTCAAATATGGAGTTTTTCACCCCAATTTTTCCCAAATCATTTCTTATGATTTTACACAAATTATTGATATTTTTAATAATTTTATCAAGGCCCGTACAGTCGATTTCCAACGATGGCCATCGAACTGCACTTACAGCGACCTTTTTCGAATTTGATTTGGACGTATCTCCAAATCCAACCGTTAGATTTTGAATTTCTAATATTCGTTAGAAAGCTCTTTTCGATACGAACCCAACGGTTCCGGTTTTAGGAGAATCCGACGGTCGGATCTCCCGTAATGTCCGTTTGAAATAAATGGTCGAAATTTACGAACTGCCGCGGCGCGGCGCGTTCTATTCAGGCCATTATATTATATATATAATATATATAATATATATTTCGTCGATTTCTATTTAAAACGAATTATATATTTAGTTTTGAATTCGTTTCAAAAACGAAGTCAACTTCTATTTCAATTCAAATCAAAATTGAATTCTTCTTTATAAATTCGTTTTAAAATTCATTTCTATTCAATTCAAATTTCAATTTAATTTGAATTCATTTCACTTCATTTTAAATTCAATTCGAATTCGTTTTTCAATTCAATTCAAATCAATTCAATTCAAATTGATTTTCTATTCGATTCAAATTCATTTTCTATTCAAATTAATTCGTTTCGTTTTCTATTTGAATCAAGTTCATTATATATTCAATTTGAAATCAAATTGGTTTTCTATTCCATTCAAATCGAAATCGTTTTATATTCAATTCAAATCGAAATCGTTATATATTCAATTCATTTCGAAATCGTTATATATTCAATTCATTTCGAAATCGTTATATATTCAATTCATTTCGAAATCGTTATATATTCAATTCATTTCGAAATCGTTATATATTCAATTCATTTCGAAATCGTTATATATTCAATTCATTTCGAAATCGTTATATATATCGTTCGCGTCAAAATGGCGCATCACTATTCAACACGGCTTTATATATTCTATTTCAAATATTTCTTTTTGTCAACACACGACTAATCTCAACGAATGAGTACCGTCCATGTGTGACTATTTTTGGTTAAATTATTTCGTTCAACACATGACTAATCTCAACGAATGAGTACCGTCAACACATGAACCTTTATTTTATATTGATAAAGATGTAAATTTTATTATAAAAATAATTCGTTCAACACATGGCTATTCCCAACGGATGAGTATAGTCAACACATGAACCTTTATATTATATTGATAAAGATGTAAATTTTATTATAAAAATAATTCGTTCAACACATGACTATTCCCAACGGATGAGTATAGTCAACACATGAACCTTTATTTTATATATTCTTTATTTTTCAAATTGGAATGAGGCCCAATCAATCACCATATAAAATTAATTATATGGATTTTCATACATCACATGTATATAATAGTATTGAAAAATAATCAACCATCAACCAAAGTGCACTACACTGTATAAGCATCAAATATAGATATCTAACGCTTATAACAGCCTGTCAATCAATCGATCGGCATATTTAATCAATCAGGATGAGTGGACTTCATATTTCATCCCAACACCCGTGTAGGGTTTCAAACAATCAAGCACAGATTTTATTTGTGCAGTTGGGCGATGTGTAAAATTTATCGACCCAATCAATATCAATCAAATAGGTGTACATAAACAAACCGTCCGGTTTGTAAATGAATATTTATTTTATTCACTTTCACTATATTCATATTCACGTTAAAAATTATATTTTTAACGATAAAATATTTTATTTCGACATATGAATATCTATTCAGTTCATTCTTTAAATAAAATGTTATTTTTATTTTTCTAACATGTTTTAGAAAATTTCGGCGGCATAACGGCACGATACTAGAAACGGGACAAGGCCTAGCCTTATCCCCGGTCTAGTGAAGGCCCACGCCATTCACACATCAATCAAATTCACTTTCGTTATGCAAGCCACAAAATTTGGAGTAAGGGTCTAACCTAGCCTTACTCCTTCGCCTTATAACGGCGCACGTCTAATCCTAACCAATTTATCGATTCGATTTTTCACACCACAAACCACATTCAAATCAATATCTCAATCAATCACCAAACATCCAAACAAACAAGTCCATGGTATGTGGACGGTTGTGTCGGGTGCTACTAAACACCGTCTGCATCCTAGTATATATATATATAAATATAACTAGAAATAAAATTGAAAGGGTGAGAAATTCTCACTTATAGCTATCCTAGCTCCACGGCTCTTCTTTGATAGAAATCTTCATCGCTATGGCATTTTCGTCAGCTTCGTCGTCCGTAGCCACTACATATATAAAAATCGAATTTTTACCTTGCTATTCAATATTTAAAAATCATATTTTTATTTCGAAGGTCCATATATAAAAATCAAATTTTTAGTTCAGAGTTCAATATATAAAAATCGAATTTTTATTTCAAAGTTCTATATATAAAAATCGAATTTTTATTTTACTTCGAAGTTTACTATATAAAGATCTCGTCTTTTCAAATATTTCGCCTTTTCTACTTTAAAGATTACGCCTTTTTGAATTTAAAGATTACGCCTTTTTGAATTTAAAGATTACGCCTTTTTGAATTTAAAGATTACGCCTTTTTGAATTTAAAGATTACGCCTTTTTGAATTTAAAGATTACGCCTTTTTGAATTTCCTATTTTAAAGATCAAATCTTTTTAAAGTTCAAACCATTTTCTTTTTAAAGTTTAAACCTTTTCTATTTTAAATCTTAAAATAAAATCAGTTTTTCAAACTTTTAAAAATCTCAGTTTTGAATCTTAAAAATAAAAACAGTTTTCTATATTTAAAAATTCAGTTTTAAAAATAAATTAAAAATCAGTTTTTAAAATACTTTTAAAAATCTCAGTTTTGATTTCTAAAAAAAACAGTTTAAAAATTCTTTTTAAAACAGTTTTTTTTTTTATAAAATCAATATAAAAGTAAAAATAAATAAAATAAAATAAAAAAACTACCTGGGGCGCTGTCGGCTTTGTCGGGGGGGGGGGGCTTCGCTTCATCTTCGTCGGCGGCAGGAGGGTACTGGACTTCGCGAGTGGGGCGCGACCATCGACAGGGGAGGGGAAGCGGTCATCGACAGGGGGGGGGACTGCGGTGGCGTGGATCGCTATTGGCGATGGCGTACGATGGGGCGACGGGTTTGGGGTTCGGGGATCATCGAAGAAGAAGGGGAAAGGGCGGCGATGCATCTGGGGAGGGGCGGTGGTCGGAGCTGGCGAAGAGGCGGCGTTGGGTGGCTCTGGCGACGGATCCTGGGGGGGGCGATCGCGATTGGGGGTTTTTCTTTTTTTTTTTTTTTTTTTTTTTTATTTATTTGATTTCTGTTTTTAGAATGAAAACGAGAGGGGGGGGGTTTATATGAAAAATATATATATATTTAATTATTTAATTACTTTCAAAAAGCAACTTTTATTTTCGACCTCAAAACGAGACCCACCGCCTGTCGTCCATAGCGTTTCACCCCCATTCCGAACACAATGAAACATGTATCGCAAGCTGATTCGATTGTTACAGTCAGTTTCCCTTGAATTTACTTTTAAATCACTATATTGAATTTTAAACGTATATTTCAAATTACCGGGGGCACAAACTAACTCGAAAAATTCCAGAAAAATATTTTCTAGCTTCGTATTGACGATACGGTCCTAACAAAACTAGTTTCGTCGAATTCTGAGACCGTTAGAAAAATGGCCAATTTCCAGTCGATTAAAATCAACTGAAACTGGTCAAACGCGTTTTCCTTTGCCACGCTCACATATTGATTCGAAAAATTATGAAATTTGGAATCTAGCAATAATTTGACATCACGGATCCAACAAAAGTGGTTTCGTCGAAATCCGAGGTCATTTGCAAAATGGCTATTTTTAAGGGCTATATATTATATTAAAATATATATAAATTCCACAGCGACTATTTCTAATTTTCAACTGGACATATCTCATCATTTCTAAAATGAAATCTCAGTTTGTTAACTTCGTTACAAAGATATAGTTATACAGATTCAAATATTTCTTGTTTCGTTCAATTCTGACTTATATTGAATTCTGTATATTCATTTGAAATTAGAAATCGAATTTTCGAACTACCGCGCCATTTTCTTTTCTATTTATAATTATATATAATTATTTATATTCTAACGACGACGTATATAATATATACGTCGATTCTATATTGAAAATAAATTTTCCGTCGCCATTATTTAAAATAATCTATTTTAAATATTCAAAATTCGCTAAAATGGCCAAAATAAAAATTTTAAACTGGCCCAGATTTTGCGGGTTATTACAATCTCCCCCACTTAAAACTTTTCGTCCCCGAAAAGGAACAAAGTCGAAAGTGGTTTGATTATTCAACTCTATGTTCGTTCTGGCTTCCATTCTCCAACTCTTTAGTTTCTGAGAATTTCCAAAACTTCAAAAATTTGGCTAACACCCTAAATTTTCGAAAAATTTCGCCATAACCTCCCCTGCACCGGGAGCATCGGGAAATTGCAAATAGCGTTCCCGGTCCTTCAGATCTCAAAAAGAAAAAGAAAAAGCCAAGCGGCTAGCCAATAGGCTCACAAAATCATCATCACCCAAACAAAACAGTAAATTATGTAATAAACATGTACCTATTTGTCGGGCAAACAAATTCTATTCTCGGCTCTAGCCTCCTTGCTATGACCTGTTCAATGATATATATATATATATATATATATATGCAAGCAAACGCGACCAATTTTCAATACAATTCAATATTTGATTATATTAGGCATAAATGGTTAAAAATCAGCAAACAATTAAACAAACAACACAAACATCAATCAATTAGTGGATTAGAGTTTCAAATTCATAAATTTTGATATATATAAAGAAAATCATGTTTTTGATGCCAATTCACAACAATGTGTTCTAACTATATAAGTTTTGGGTTCTCACACCAGCCTAATGGAAATATATAGAAAATCACGCCTTCGTCACTCGAAAATAAATACTGGTGATGGTATACTTCATCATCAGGACCATGTCCGGGTGCCTAGAGTGTGACTCTATATCTATCTAATATATTAAAACTTCGGATATACGTTCATGACGCGTATATGCAAAACCTTTATATACTAGATTGTCCACATTCAAAATAAATAAATATTCAAATACGTATAGCATGATTTAAATTTTCAAAACAAAATTGTTTTCATTTGAAAAATATACTCTTCACACTCGTTCTAGGATACTACTGATCCTATCTCTAACGAGTCATTCTAATTGGATATTACTAATCCAATATCTGATGAATTCTTTCGTATGGTTCTAATGTGTCTTGTTCTCGAGCTCTGTAAACCAAAGCTCTGATACCAAATGTGACGGCAAGGAATTTCGCTCGATCTGAATCAGTCGTTAAACCGATCTAAACCGTTCGAAACCCCTGAACGTTGAGAACATGACAAACCAGAACACAAACAGAAGAACATTTCATTGTATATTACAACAATTCCATCAGATACAAGAATATACAGAGTATAAATGAATAAATATTACACAGAAATATCAGAGATTTAAATTACATTTAAATACATAGCAGCGGAAAAATAATATAAAGCACAACTGAAGGTGATATACGGATACAGAGCTTTCCGGATATCATTCCAGCTGTAAACCAGGATCCTGTGAATATAAATCTGCAAAACCAAAACTACTAGCTGCCCGTGCGGAAAATAGGGGCACCCAGAGTTTAGGTTAAAACAATAAACTCCAGGTCAGTCATGTGACTGGTGTGAGAACTAAAACAGTTATTTAAAACTTTACTTTAAAAGAGAGTAATTCAAGGGACCACGCCGTATAACACGGAACGGGTTTCCTCCCAAGAATACCAGTGCATAGAATAAACAACGCAATGCTTTTTCGAAAAATGAAGCTATTATAAGACCCAGGTCCTATCATACAATGCAACGCAAGCCGGGGGATAGGGTTTTCCCTTATAATAGCCAAACATGCTTGATACGTTTTAAAACAAATCATTTGATACTATAATAAGTGTATAGTGTCAAAACATTTCAATCATAAGTATAAATCATAGACGGCATGGGTACCATATATCATGTCGCCATACTAGTTCTACAATTAAAACCGCGATACACGTATTGGAAATTGGATTTCCGTCATGAGTCGAGGCAAGGGGCAAGCTCCTCTCCGCGTTCGAGACACTCTAGCAAATGTCCCCGGGATTACGCACACTGGGTAACCCCTGGATGCGGCTGGGCCGGTCCTCACTTACGTTAGAGGATTAATTATGCCTGAACACACGTTTCCCGGTCCTTACAGACCTATAATCGAGGCGCCTCATTCCAACAACCACAAAGGTGAAAAGTATATATATGTCAGGGCTGGTAAGTCACTGACACCACCAAAGCTAGAAAGAAACGTGCGCTCTCCCAGCGGTCCGTATCCCGTTTTTAACTCATACCGAGGTGTGAGGCTTGCGAATACACGCTATACACAAAGCTGCCACGTAGGCGTGCTTTGATCATCAACCACAAGACTTTGCTTTTCAACAAAAGCCTTGATCCATGCAACTCAGCATGCCACACAGGCAATTCATGCCATGCGATTGATATCTATCGATATATAACCTCTAAGCTCGTACGTCTCAGAGAAGGGCGTTAAGCAAGAGAATAAATTCTCCGCCGCCAAGCAGATATATATTTAATAGAAATCAATCAACACAGAATAAAATCCAATGTCAGGCACACAATCCATTTACAAGTCCGTTCTGGGTCTGAACGAAACCGGAGGCACTTTCCTCGCATATCCATCCATCTCCAAGTACGTCTGGACGACCACTAACTATTTCCATCCTCTTGGGTGTACAGCCCAATCAGGATCGTCAGTAATTATCCCTACGATGTGAAGACTTCCGGTCTTCAACCACCGTCTTCATCTTCGACATATCGTCGAATCGGTTATTCAGAATGGGTATAAACCCGGACTTTCCGAACAACCCGCGTATATTGAAAACAAATGTTACACAAACACAACATACGCCTCATTCTAATTCATTAGTCACTAACCGCAAATTAGCAAGAGAACAATTTCCCGAACATTAACCCCGAAGGCCGAAACCAACATCAGATCAATACCCAGGAAACCATTCTTCATAGCCAACCTACAGCTAGTTTCTAAATTCCACATTCTTAGGGAAAAGTTCCCATTAATTTTATCCAAGATAAATTCTTTAAAATTTATCCTGAAATCTTCCTTTGGATGTCATTTAAAACCAAATTATGGTTTTCCAACTAGTCGAGATTAGCGAACCACAACGAAGTAATTATTTATTTTATTTCCCAATCCCAACCTATTCATCCCATGAAGCAAAACTGGTAATACTCCATATCTAACACCGTGGTGTTATCGGTAAAATTAATTACCATTTCACGTTCAAATCTAATTAAAGATTTAACTATCGCTTTGGAGCAAAACTGGTGATACTCCATTCTCGCTCATTTCTAAATTTGATAATTTAGATTATCAGTTCGAATTTCAATCTAATTGCAGATTCAATAAAACTCCTTTTACTGGGTTAAAGAACTAGGTGTTATTTAAAACACAGTTCACAACAAACCCAAATCACATTCTATTTGTTATCGGGTTAAAGAACTAGTGTTATTTAAAACACTGTTCACGATAAACCCATCTCAAACTTAATCAAACATATTAGAAATTCGATTATTTAAAACCCCTTTTTAAATCTAATTCATTTATTTTAAAAATGATTGGGTTTTAAATTTAGTTCAAAACTAGTTCATTTTGATAAAAATCTATTTTTATCTTTTCAAATATGGAGTTTTTCACCCCAATTTTTCCCAAATCATTTCTTATGATTTTACACAAATTATTGATATTTTTAATAATTTTATCAAGGCCCGTACAGTCGATTTCCAACGATGGCCATCGAACTGCACTTACAGCGACCTTTTTCGAATTTGATTTGGACGTATCTCCAAATCCAACCGTTAGATTTTGAATTTCTAATATTCGTTAGAAAGCTCTTTTCGATACGAACCCAACGGTTCCGGTTTTAGGAGAATCCGACGGTCGGATCTCCCGTAATGTCCGTTTGAAATAAATGGTCGAAATTTACGAACTGCCGCGGCGCGGCGCGTTCTATTCAGGCCATTATATTATATATATAATATATATAATATATATTTCGTCGATTTCTATTTAAAACGAATTATATATTTAGTTTTGAATTCGTTTCAAAAACGAAGTCAACTTCTATTTCAATTCAAATCAAAATTGAATTCTTCTTTATAAATTCGTTTTAAAATTCATTTCTATTCAATTCAAATTTCAATTTAATTTGAATTCATTTCACTTCATTTTAAATTCAATTCGAATTCGTTTTTCAATTCAATTCAAATCAATTCAATTCAAATTGATTTTCTATTCGATTCAAATTCATTTTCTATTCAAATTAATTCGTTTCGTTTTCTATTTGAATCAAGTTCATTATATATTCAATTTGAAATCAAATTGGTTTTCTATTCCATTCAAATCGAAATCGTTTTATATTCAATTCAAATCGAAATCGTTATATATTCAATTCATTTCGAAATCGTTATATATTCAATTCATTTCGAAATCGTTATATATTCAATTCATTTCGAAATCGTTATATATTCAATTCATTTCGAAATCGTTATATATTCAATTCATTTCGAAATCGTTATATATTCAATTCATTTCGAAATCGTTATATATATCGTTCGCGTCAAAATGGCGCATCACTATTCAACACGGCTTTATATATTCTATTTCAAATATTTCTTTTTGTCAACACACGACTAATCTCAACGAATGAGTACCGTCCATGTGTGACTATTTTTGGTTAAATTATTTCGTTCAACACATGACTAATCTCAACGAATGAGTACCGTCAACACATGAACCTTTATTTTATATTGATAAAGATGTAAATTTTATTATAAAAATAATTCGTTCAACACATGGCTATTCCCAACGGATGAGTATAGTCAACACATGAACCTTTATATTATATTGATAAAGATGTAAATTTTATTATAAAAATAATTCGTTCAACACATGACTATTCCCAACGGATGAGTATAGTCAACACATGAACCTTTATTTTATATATTCTTTATTTTTCAAATTGGAATGAGGCCCAATCAATCACCATATAAAATTAATTATATGGATTTTCATACATCACATGTATATAATAGTATTGAAAAATAATCAACCATCAACCAAAGTGCACTACACTGTATAAGCATCAAATATAGATATCTAACGCTTATAACAGCCTGTCAATCAATCGATCGGCATATTTAATCAATCAGGATGAGTGGACTTCATATTTCATCCCAACACCCGTGTAGGGTTTCAAACAATCAAGCACAGATTTTATTTGTGCAGTTGGGCGATGTGTAAAATTTATCGACCCAATCAATATCAATCAAATAGGTGTACATAAACAAACCGTCCGGTTTGTAAATGAATATTTATTTTATTCACTTTCACTATATTCATATTCACGTTAAAAATTATATTTTTAACGATAAAATATTTTATTTCGACATATGAATATCTATTCAGTTCATTCTTTAAATAAAATGTTATTTTTATTTTTCTAACATGTTTTAGAAAATTTCGGCGGCATAACGGCACGATACTAGAAACGGGACAAGGCCTAGCCTTATCCCCGGTCTAGTGAAGGCCCACGCCATTCACACATCAATCAAATTCACTTTCGTTATGCAAGCCACAAAATTTGGAGTAAGGGTCTAACCTAGCCTTACTCCTTCGCCTTATAACGGCGCACGTCTAATCCTAACCAATTTATCGATTCGATTTTTCACACCACAAACCACATTCAAATCAATATCTCAATCAATCACCAAACATCCAAACAAACAAGTCCATGGTATGTGGACGGTTGTGTCGGGTGCTACTAAACACCGTCTGCATCCTAGTATATATATATATAAATATAACTAGAAATAAAATTGAAAGGGTGAGAAATTCTCACTTATAGCTATCCTAGCTCCACGGCTCTTCTTTGATAGAAATCTTCATCGCTATGGCATTTTCGTCAGCTTCGTCGTCCGTAGCCACTACATATATAAAAATCGAATTTTTACCTTGCTATTCAATATTTAAAAATCATATTTTTATTTCGAAGGTCCATATATAAAAATCAAATTTTTAGTTCAGAGTTCAATATATAAAAATCGAATTTTTATTTCAAAGTTCTATATATAAAAATCGAATTTTTATTTTACTTCGAAGTTTACTATATAAAGATCTCGTCTTTTCAAATATTTCGCCTTTTCTACTTTAAAGATTACGCCTTTTTGAATTTAAAGATTACGCCTTTTTGAATTTAAAGATTACGCCTTTTTGAATTTAAAGATTACGCCTTTTTGAATTTAAAGATTACGCCTTTTTGAATTTAAAGATTACGCCTTTTTGAATTTCCTATTTTAAAGATCAAATCTTTTTAAAGTTCAAACCATTTTCTTTTTAAAGTTTAAACCTTTTCTATTTTAAATCTTAAAATAAAATCAGTTTTTCAAACTTTTAAAAATCTCAGTTTTGAATCTTAAAAATAAAAACAGTTTTCTATATTTAAAAATTCAGTTTTAAAAATAAATTAAAAATCAGTTTTTAAAATACTTTTAAAAATCTCAGTTTTGATTTCTAAAAAAAACAGTTTAAAAATTCTTTTTAAAACAGTTTTTTTTTTTATAAAATCAATATAAAAGTAAAAATAAATAAAATAAAATAAAAAAACTACCTGGGGCGCTGTCGGCTTTGTCGGGGGGGGGGGGCTTCGCTTCATCTTCGTCGGCGGCAGGAGGGTACTGGACTTCGCGAGTGGGGCGCGACCATCGACAGGGGAGGGGAAGCGGTCATCGACAGGGGGGGGGACTGCGGTGGCGTGGATCGCTATTGGCGATGGCGTACGATGGGGCGACGGGTTTGGGGTTCGGGGATCATCGAAGAAGAAGGGGAAAGGGCGGCGATGCATCTGGGGAGGGGCGGTGGTCGGAGCTGGCGAAGAGGCGGCGTTGGGTGGCTCTGGCGACGGATCCTGGGGGGGGCGATCGCGATTGGGGGTTTTTCTTTTTTTTTTTTTTTTTTTTTTTTATTTATTTGATTTCTGTTTTTAGAATGAAAACGAGAGGGGGGGGGTTTATATGAAAAATATATATATATTTAATTATTTAATTACTTTCAAAAAGCAACTTTTATTTTCGACCTCAAAACGAGACCCACCGCCTGTCGTCCATAGCGTTTCACCCCCATTCCGAACACAATGAAACATGTATCGCAAGCTGATTCGATTGTTACAGTCAGTTTCCCTTGAATTTACTTTTAAATCACTATATTGAATTTTAAACGTATATTTCAAATTACCGGGGGCACAAACTAACTCGAAAAATTCCAGAAAAATATTTTCTAGCTTCGTATTGACGATACGGTCCTAACAAAACTAGTTTCGTCGAATTCTGAGACCGTTAGAAAAATGGCCAATTTCCAGTCGATTAAAATCAACTGAAACTGGTCAAACGCGTTTTCCTTTGCCACGCTCACATATTGATTCGAAAAATTATGAAATTTGGAATCTAGCAATAATTTGACATCACGGATCCAACAAAAGTGGTTTCGTCGAAATCCGAGGTCATTTGCAAAATGGCTATTTTTAAGGGCTATATATTATATTAAAATATATATAAATTCCACAGCGACTATTTCTAATTTTCAACTGGACATATCTCATCATTTCTAAAATGAAATCTCAGTTTGTTAACTTCGTTACAAAGATATAGTTATACAGATTCAAATATTTCTTGTTTCGTTCAATTCTGACTTATATTGAATTCTGTATATTCATTTGAAATTAGAAATCGAATTTTCGAACTACCGCGCCATTTTCTTTTCTATTTATAATTATATATAATTATTTATATTCTAACGACGACGTATATAATATATACGTCGATTCTATATTGAAAATAAATTTTCCGTCGCCATTATTTAAAATAATCTATTTTAAATATTCAAAATTCGCTAAAATGGCCAAAATAAAAATTTTAAACTGGCCCAGATTTTGCGGGTTATTACATGAAGATTGTGTATAAGAAGTCTATCCGAGACTGTATTTGTAATGACCCGCATTTTTCAGCGATTTAATTAATTTATTTAATTATTTGAATAATGGTTTGGTTATTTAAAATGACCAAAATTGAAAAATATTGAATATTTAATTAAAATAAATAATATAATAATGTATTTAATTTCAGGAATAGTCATAAATAGTGGAATTCACAAAATAGTGTGAATTGGATCATCTGTGACATTTAATTCAATTTAGAATTAAATTAGAACAACGAATATATTCTTTGAACGGCAGTTTCAACGTATAATTATAATATAATTATAATCGAGCTTGAAATGGCGCGGCAATTCGCTATTTGGCGATTTGAACTTCAACTGAATGTACAGGGTTCGTTTTAAACCGGATTTCTGTGAAATAAGAAATGCTAGGAGCTGGTGAAGTATATTTTTCTGACGAAAGAGAAAAATCGAGATTTTGCCGTGTAGATTTTTAGTTATGTCCAAATCAAATTTTAGAAAAGTCGCTATGGAATTCCTTTATAAATTATATCGATTTATTTATATTTTAAAATGGATTTTTAAATATAAATCGAATATCGATGTAACACTGGATTTGAAATATCGAGTTAAAAATCCCGGTGTAGCAGTATAATATTCTGTTGTGAATATACACGATAATATTTATTTTTAAATATTAAATTTAAATGTTTTTATATATATCTATATATTTAAATGTTTTAAATATATTTATGTATTTAAAAGGGTTATTAAGAGCTTTAAAAAATAGCCAGTTTTGCAAATGACCTCAGAATTCGACGAAACTAATTTTGTTGGATCCGCAGTATTAAATTATTGTTAGATTTCAATTTCCGTGATTTTTGGGGTCAGTGCGTGGCCGTACGAGATTTTAATGTGAAAAATAGTAAATTTTCTGACTTTAGAAATTATGCTGTGTGAGCAAACGGAGTCGGAATTCGATGAAACCAGTTTTGTAAGGACCGTAATGTCGAACTGAAGGTGCATGTTCAGTTCCGTGATTTTTGGGTTTCGTAGGCGACCACATGAATTTTGGAGAACGAATACAAATAGTGATAGCTTAAATTAAAATAATTAATTGAATAAAAAAATATAAAACCTATCCTATATAATACCCTTTACCATCCTTAACCTTAAACTTCTTCATTTGGTAGTCAAAATGCGCTGCCACCATTTTCTCTTCACAGTGAACCAAACCCTCTTTCAAAATCCAAAATAAAATCCAAATGAAAACCATAAATAGCAAAATGCATGTATTAGTGATCCTTGAATCCTCCTCTTCGCGTTGGTGTGAATTTTGTGGGGTGCGATCTCTAGATTAGGTTCAACAGTTTTGGGCTTCGGTAGCTAGGGCTTCAACGTTCTTCGATTTGGGACATCGGGTTGTGAATTCGGGTATTGATTCGAGTTAGGTGTGGGTTTTGGAACCTATACCGAATTTTTGGTATTTTTTGAGCAAAATTAGTTCGGTCGAGGTACTGTGTCATCGTCGAAACCTGGAGAAGCCGCGGAGGGGATGGGTGGCGAGTTTAACCAAAAGGGTATGGAGGTGTGGAGATTTTGAAGTGGAGTTCGTTGGTGGAGGTGTGGTTGGGTTCGGCGGTTCGTGGAGAGCAACGAGATGAGGGAAGTGTTGATAATGGCGTGAAGCAGGTGTATATGGGTTTACCTGGGAGCGTGTTTCGGTTTTGAGGAAGAAAGATAATCGTGTATAGGGGTTTGAACATGGAGATGGGCCAAGGAATTAAGGGTAAGCCCAAAGCATTTATAAAAGGAAATTTAAGGTTTATATAATATTAATTAGTGTATAAACATATAAACGTGACAACTCTTCCATACGATATAAGAATTGGACAAAACTGGATCCATCGGGATCGTATGGACGGTGGCTACACCATGGAACTGACCGGGAGCGAATTGAAGCTCGTTTGGATTTATAGTGAAATTAAATGCTTGAATCAAATCAATGACCGATTATCGTTATTTAACGACAAACCGATCAAGGTGAGTAATCTCACTAACTCTGCTCAATTTATATTTTTACAAAATATTTTTAGAATTTATAAATATGGTTGTTTGTTATGTGTTGGCTGTTTGGTTGAACTGTTAGTCAGTTGATTGAAAATATAGATAACGACATAGATGTAAATCTTTAATCAAATATTGACTCTGTTTAGCAGAATATTTCATAGTGAAATGAAATTGATGTTAATTTTATTGTTAACATCTGTGGATGCAGGGAAACAGGTCGGAGGGACCCAACTGGGTTCCTCAACATTTATTTTACTGTTTTTTCATATATTGTGTTATATGATGTGATATGAGATCTGTTCTTGATTTTGTATGGTTGGATGATACGGATCATTGTTATATGATATGTTAAATACCATAAGAAATACTGGAATGTTAAAAAGGGAAATTTTCAATGTTATATTGAAAAAGAAATATTTATAAAATTAAAAGATTTTATAAAAAGAAATTATTTATTTAGAAAATAAATAGATTAAAGGGAATATTTATTTGTTAATCAAATAGAAAGAATTGAAAAGAAATATTTGTAAACTATTTATAAATAGAATTGAAAAGGGATATTTATTTGAAAAATAAATAGAATAGAAAGGGAGGAAATGCGTGTAAAGTAAATAGAAAAAGAAAATAGTTAGATTACCAAAGGAATTACTTATAATATCAATAGATTTTATAAAAAGGAAATATTTTTTAAATAAATAGAATTATAAAAAAGGAATTTATTTTGTAAATAAATAGATTTTAAAAGGAAATATTTGAAAAGTGACTAGAATTATATAAAAGGAGAATTTTACATTTGAAAGATTTAAACCCGTGCTTCACACACGGGTATAATATGATATGGAATTAAAGCAAAGATTTTAAATAGAATCTATTCTAACCGATGGATTGATAAGATAAATTTATAAATAATATTTTGTAAATTAAATGAAATACTTATCATGGATAAATAGAATATATAAGTCAGGACTTATATAGAGAAGTAAGAATCGATTTCAACATCGATATTTGAAACTGAATAAACGTAGAATTAATCAAAGGAGTTAATTAGATAGAGTTAATCAAATTAGAATTTATTGAATATTAGTTATTCAATTAGAGTTGATCGAATATAGTTATTTGAGATAGAGTTAGGCAAACATAGTTATTTAGGATGTGTTGCCATTTCATACGACTGCTAGCGTAATTCGCAGGGCTGCAGATAGCCTACGGCGGTCGGATGTTTCCTAAGGGAATCAGGCGTAACCATTGTGATCGCTGTGATCTAGAGTCAAGCGAATGGTGTTAAATTGAATATTAGCCTTTCGAAATAAAGTTAAAATAGACATAGTTATTCGAATATAAATTAATAGAATATTAGTTATTAGATAAGTGAGTTAAATAATTTGAGTTAAATAAATTGAGTTAATCAAGTAGGTTAATCAAGTTGAGTAAATTGAGTTGAGTTAGTCAAAATGAGATAATTCAAAGAAGTAAATTGAATATAGTTATTTGAAAGGAGATTTATCGAATGTAAATCATTCGTAGAAAGTTAATCGAATGTAAATCATTCGGAGAGAGATGATCGAATATGGTTATTCGAAGAAAGGGTTATCGAATATATCGAATAGAGATTTATTCAGAAAAGAGAATTATACATTGAATTCGATTATATCGAATTCGGGAAAGTAATATTTGCTTTCCGGTTTTAATCAAGATTTACTTATTTATTTATAAATTAGTGGTTTAGTTATTTAGTTAAATCGAGGAATAAAAGTTATATTTTGAAATTTGATATTTAGGGAAAAGGGATTATAACGCTATAGTTATAACCAACGTTTTCAATAAAGAAGTGGCTTCGTAAATAGAATCCTAGAGTTGCATAAAGATGTTTGTTAAAGAATTGGAAGGTGAGCTTTGTCTATTTCGAGGTTAGAAATGTTGCTCAGTTAAGGTCTGAGAGGTAATCATACCTCAACTTGACTGACTTCGTTTTTAACTAAGGGATGGGTAAGGTTCGATAGTGAAGGTTGATTAAGTGAATTTAGTTAATGAGTATAATGGTTTAAATTGGCTTAGTGATGTTTATTTTAAACATCTGTTTAAATCAAATGAATAAATTTTGGAAACATTTTCCAAATATAATCAGAGATATTTTCTAATCATAGAAAATGAAATGTTGATGAGAAAGAATACTGGAATGACAGTGATACGTGAAACAGAGATGGAAATGTTTTCCAATGATTGATGATATATATTTTCTAAATTTAGAAAATAAGAATTTACAAATATATAGAAATGGGGAAATGGATAAATTAAAGATAATTTTTTAGAAAGAGATAAATGTGGATTGATGATTGATCGATAGAATTTCCATCTGGAAATAATATCGTTGGTTGCACACCTGTTTTTCTTTGATAGTTAAATCACTGACTATCGAAGTTTCGACCATTTTATCGTCGTCAATACGGAGAGACCAGGATCAGATTTTTATCTGAAAACCACTCTGTATGGACGTTAACGTTGCGATCAAATATTGAAGACGGAGTTAGCAAGGGTTATCATGTTTACGGAATAGTGCCTTCGGTTTGTCCAGGCCCAGGACAAACGTGAATGGACGGATGTCTGACAAAGTATATCCAACGGATCGCGTAAGTTGATATCTTCAAACGTACTTACGTTTGGTGGTGGAGGAATTCGTTTCTCTTAGCTTTATAACCGTGGTATTTTTGAGGAAATCAAATTTGTGATTTGACGGGTATGATGATGTGGCATTCAAAGTAAATGAATGTATGATCTATCAAAGATACGTTATGACCTCAAGCCTCATCAACCGGGAAATGACATAAATCGGGCAGGCAACATGGCTAAGTGGGTCGCTCCCATTAGGGTGTATATCACCTATCTAGAGAAAATCCAATTTATTCTTTTATCTATTCGATGCTGTCCCTTTTCGGGAAACGGTAGGGTAGCTCCCAACCATTGGTGATATACATTCGATACACTCAAGCGAAATGAGTGGTCGTTCATGTGTGGGTTGGGTTGCAAGACGTTCTTGTTGAACCCAGTGTATTCGTCTCTAGAGATACACTATCGGCAGGTGGTCCCATACCTTGTCATAGTTGGAATTCAATCTCCAATAAGCGCCCGTGATTTTGATTTGTATACCATACATGTGGAACGTGAGATGCAAGTGTTCTGCTAGATTGTTAATTACTTGTGATTAGACATTATTATAATATTAGAGGAGTATTGATTTCCAAAACTGTTTTGGGTTATCGTAAGGTAAAAACCGTCCATGTTTATCTGTGTATCGGTCTTACGATTACCTTTCCTTTTGAAAAGGATTTTGAAAAGTTAAGCCAAATGATTTGAGTTTACTCACACCAGTCCCATGACCGACCCAGAGTTTATTTTGTTTTGTTTTTCCCTAAACTCTTGGGTGCCCAAATTTGTACGGGCAGTCAAGTAGTTCAGGTCTTTACAGATATACTTGGAAGAGCTTGAAGCAGGAGGCTTCAGGACTATATAGCTATTGTTACTTCCGCTGTGTGTAAGTGTTGTACTCTGATAATGTTATTATATACATATACTGTTTTATTTCAAAGTTATGTTATAATACATTTTATTCGTTCTGGTGTGAGATTCGTGTTTACTCTGATTGTGTTCTTCTTCTTCTTCTATTCAAATTTTCTATCTTATCTATTCTCACCCTCAAACTTCTTTCTATTAATGATCTGGTATTTCCGATGTCTGAATGTCAACATGGTAGTTCTGTGTTGATTTTCGTTGTCGAAAATCCCAGTTCGTTACAGTATTAGATAGCTAATTGTTGATGTGTGTATTATATTCTTTGATTATTGTAGATTGTTTGGTAGATAACCTGTGAGTTTTGGATGCCTTGTTTATTTTGATTGTCAGTATATGAACTATGAATGTGTTTTGATTTAAGTCTATGATTCTGAATATAATTGGAATTTTCTCATCACTCTTTAATTTCAAGGACGAATTTTTTTAAGAGGGAAGGAATGTAATTTCCAAGTTTTTGACTGGTTGAACCATAATTATAGATTATAGCTGACAATTAAATCAATTAAGTAATATTGTATTGTATTTGAATATTATTGAAAATTAGTATAACAATTAGTTTAAAATCCTATGTATATATTTCAAACTTGTTATATTCTTTAATATTTACATATTCATATATATATAAGAAAATGTTGTTTTAATGTTTTTGTTGAATCTAAAATTTTGTTTAACTAATGCATATGTGTATATATAAAAGTAAGTATTGTTTGTCATTTTATTTTATGTTTTTGAACTTGTTTTTACACTTGTAAAAATATATAATACTTAAGAAATATTTAATTACTTCAGATGAGGAATAAATAAACATATTTAAACCAAATCTCATTTGCTCCATATAGAAGAATATAAAAAGTGATAGCATTAAATTGATTCGAATGAAATGAGATCAAAACATTTAATGAGGATATCTATTGTATACATTGACTTGAATTGCTTGGCGACATAGCATATCTTTGGAAATCCATTAAATACACATACATATATGTGTTCAAATCATCCCTTATTATCAAATCAGACCATTAAATGAGCTTAGATTTTCCTTAGAATCTAAGTTTTAGGTTTTAAAACCATTAGTACATATGTTTGTACACTTTTGCACAAGCATTCATAGGTGGACGTGCATAGAAACTTGGGAAAAGATCACATAAAGATACCCAGCACCCTTCCATTCCATCAACATAAGACAGTCTAAACTATCCTATTTTCTACTCTGTCTTAAGCCTAGTTTCTAGAACATTTTTCACATTGCTTTGTTCATTTGTGAACTTTGTTGTATGCTGCAAACATTGCTGACCGTGACAATTGGTGGAAGAAACTTAATGTAGATAGCCTTAGAAACTTTCCTTTCAATCAACCATAAAATAGCGTAGCTTCTAGAAACCTGGCACATGAGAAGATCACTTGACATACACCTAGCAGCTAGAAGATTGGGAAGAAAATAGCCAGTGTAACGATACGGATTTCGCTTGGACCTAATCAATCGCTAAATCGACCAAGACCGTTCGAATACCACATACGCTAACTCTGGGCATACAATACATCAGAACAAATAACAGAAGACTTTTATAAACATTATAATAATGTTAAATCAGAGTACATAATATCAGACTATATCGAAAAATAATAATACAGTGGAAGATTTATTTACAATAAATGTAATACAATGCAGCGGAAACAAATAAAATAACACAGCAGAAGACTATCAATACTCTAGACACAGCTTTTCGCTTCGATCCAGAATTCTGCTAAACATATATGCAAAATAAAACTACTCGACTGCCCATGTGGAAAATAGGGGCACCCAAATTTGTAAGGGAAAAACAAACTACAGGTCAGTCATGGGACTGGTGTGAGAAACTCTAAACAATTATAAACTTATATAAATGATAAGGCAAATCACAGGACTACGCCGCTAATGCGAAACGGGTTTATCCCCATGAATGCCAGTGTATAAACAGCAATCAGTATAGATATATGGATCTATTATGCATCAATCAACATGCAATATCCCAATCTACCCATTTAGATTAATCACCACACATAGATTTTCCAAATCCAATTCAATTTACAAAAATTATTCCTTTGGACTTTATTTCCTGATTTCTATTTCAAATCATTTGAAATACATATCTAGCTTTTATATCAAAGTAGATTTCACTTCAGGATCTCAAATCAAATCATTTGGAAATATGAATTCCGAAACAAATGCATACAAACAAGTATGCAACCAAATATCGAGCTCCCGTCAGACAAGGCAAAGGGCACGTACCTAAGCAACTCGATATATATATATATATATATATATATATATATATATATATATATATATGTATGCACCTCCCACACATGGAGCAGGCTACACACTGACCACTCACCATAAGGCACTGGATCACACCCATACTTTTAGTAGACCGGGTTACAAAATCTTTAGCCGCATACCAAATCATTTCATATCCCGGTGTAGGGAAAATCATTTCACCACATAATAATCATAAGTATAATCAAATCTATAGTACTTCACATCAGCAATTCACACATATGATCAGTCACTATTAATCACATAATCCTTGAGCTCGTACGTCTCAAAGAAGGGTGTTAAGCAAGAGAATAAATTCTCCGCCACCAAACAGATACATCATTAATAGAAACTAATCGAATATGTGATGAACTACAATGTAAAACCGTAATACATTTCCAAATCATTTCGAAATCATCGGGTTTTAGCCCTCGAAATCCTTTCTGTTTTATAAAACATTTTTATAAAACATTCCCTGTCCCAAAATCGGGAATATATTTCTTTTCACTTAAGAAAAATATCATTTCAAAATCATTCATTAAATTTGAAATGAACTCAACATCTTTGCTAACACCTCGTAGTCAAATCGTGAAATGTTTCACAAGGCGTTAGCATACCAGTATTTCTACCCAACCCAATGCTAAATGTAAAAGCATATTTTGCTCATAAACTAGTCGAACACTATCCAAACAATCAATCAATCAATCCAAATCAATATCAGCAACTAAGTGTATTAGGTTCAATCACATTCCATGTTTTGGTAATTTAATTACCATCTATACATTCACAATCTAATTAAAGATTCATTCAAACTCCAATTGGTTTCAATCTCTAAAATCATTTCTTATTGATTGTTCAACTTTCTGGAAATTAATCCTGCTTTTAGTCGGGTTAAATAACTAATGTCATTTAAACACAGTTCACGACAAACCCAAAATCCGATTTCAATTCAATTCCAGTTAAATATTAATTAACTGGTAAACTTCATTAAATCTTAATTAAAAGATTTATTATTTTCTCATCGGGGTTTAAGAACGGTGTTAACGAAGACGCCATTCACGACAAACCCAAAATCCAATTCGATATTAAATACAAGGCTCTGAATAGAAAATATATCGGCTTATATTCAATATCAAATTTTGAAATCAACAAATATCGTATTGGAATAACGATATATATATCTTCCAAATTCCTCCACAATATCTGTATAATCACGGAATCCAATATCAAAATATTCTGAAGATAATTTCCATTCAAATCCATTCCAATTCATATATTGGAAACTCTGGTTATTTTTAAAACGACTTCAAATCCAATTTATTTATTTAAAAATATAGGATTTTAATTCTAGTTCATAGCTAGTTCATTTCGATAAAAATATATTTTTATCTTTTCAAATATGGAAATTTTCATCCCAATTCTTTCCAAATCATTTATTATGATTTTACACAAATTATGGATATTTTTAATAATTTTATCTAGGCCCGTGCAGTCGATTTCCAATAACGGTCACCGAACTGCACTTACAACGACCTTTTCCAAATTTGATTTGGACATAATTCCAAATCCATTCGTTAGATTTCAAATCTCTTATATTCACTGGAAAGCACTTTTCGATACGAACCCAACGGTTATGGTTTTAGGAGAATCCGACGATCGGATCTCCCGTAATGTCCGTTCGAAGTCAATGGTCGAAATTCGCGAACTGCCGCGGCGCGGCGCAATCTATTCAGGCCATTATATTATATATTATATATAATATATATTTCGTTGATTTCCATTTATAACATATTTCATAAATCGTTTTAAATCCGTTTTCAAAATGATTTCAACTTCATATTCAATTTTAAATCAAAATTTAATATTCCATTACATGACAATTTCATACATCTCATATATATGTTAAAAATAATATTTTTAACAAACCAATATTTATTTCATTCACACTCATACATATGTATATATATATATATAATTTTCACACCGTAATATATATATATATATAATTTTCCACTTCATATATATTTTTTATTCGCACAGCATATATATATAATTTTCACATCGTAATATATATAATTTTCCACTTTCACAACGCATATATACTATTTTCACAAAGCATATATATTATTTTCATTTCACATATATATGTTTCACTTCATATATATATATATATTATTTTCATTTCATATATTTATATATAATTTTAACTTCACATCACATATATATTTTCAATATCGTAAATATATATATTTATATTTTTCCATTTCACAACACATATATATATATATATGTTATTTTATACATCGCATATAAACATTTCATTTACATTTCTCATAACAATCACAACACAACACAATCAAACAAGTCGTCCATGGTCTGTGGACGATGGGGAGCAATTCATATGTGCTGCTACAAAATAATTTAAATAACTGTACAAAAATAATAGTGAGAAATTCTCACGTTGATCGGTTTTGAAATCGTTAGATAACGATCATTTTAACTAAATTAAACTGTGCGTTTAATTTAGTCATAAACTGCAGCTTGCTCCGAATCTGTCCAATCCATCTCCGTTGCATACTTTTCAAAATGATTCCATCGAAATTAATGGCACTCAATTCTGAATTATGATGAGCAAAATATTAACAATTTAAGTTTATAATATTTTAACGATTATATATAATATTCTTCCTTAATCACAAGTTTAACAATTTAATTACATTATCAAAATCGACCCCTTCAAAATCATATATGCCAACGTCTTCTTTTAGGAAAACCAACCCCAACCTTCCCCGGCTCTCCCTCCTCGCGCCACGCTCCATGTCAGACCGGAGCCTGATCCTCGACCACCCCTAGATGCGTCGCCACCCTTCTTCCCAACGCCTGCCGCTGCGTGGACCTCGAGCTCACCGTTGACGAAGAAAACCCAACCAAACATCGGACCTTTAACCCCACGATTTGGCCACCTCACACATTTATTTCAAATCATAACAGTTGGATTGAAGTATCATGCCGAGAGGAACAAAATGGCTATAGAAAGTGTACGGTTTTAATTGATGGATTGAGTGGATTTTGGAGGAGAAAGATCAAGTTATTCTGATTGCTGAATTCGAATGAAGGAACAGCTTTCTCGTTGACCAGGGCTGAAAGAATAGAACTAGGGTTGGACTTTATATTTATACCCATTATATAATAATATTTAATTCATTAATTTCTAAATTTCGAAGTTTAATGTTTCGAACACCAAATCAATCCCAACGAGTGTCACCCTTAGCTAATTACCCTTATTCCGAACACAATGGGATATATTTCATAAGCCAATTCGACTGTTACAATCAGTTTTCATTTAAATTAAAATATAAATCGATATATATTGAATTTGAATGCACATTTTAATTTACCGGGGTCATATACTGACTCTAAAAATTCCCGAAAAATTATTCCTAGCTTTGTATTAACGATACGGTCCTAACAAAACTAATTTGGTCAAATTTGAAGACCGTTTAAAAATGGCCATTTTATGGTCGATCCAAATTGACTAAAACTGACAAAACACGTTTAGTTTCGCCACGCTCGCGTATTGATTCCGAAAATTATGAAAATTGGAATTTAGCAATAACTTGACATCCCGGATCCAACAAAAGTGGTTTCGTGGAAAATGGAGGTCGTTTGCAAAATGGCTATTTTTAAGGGCCTTTATATATATTAAAATATATATATATTCCACAACAATTTTTCTGAATTTTAAACTGGATGTAACCTTCAATTTATAAAACAAAATCTCAGTTTCTTACATCCGTTAGAAAGATATTGTTAAACAGATTCTAATATTTCTTGTTTCGTCCAATTCTGACTTATATTGAATTCTGTATATTCAATTGGAATTAGAAATTGAATTTTCAAACTGCCGCGCCATATCAGGCTCGCTTTATATTTAAAATAAATTTATACGTTCTAACTTCATCGAAAATAAATTTACCGTTGTTATTATTTAAAATAATTCATTTTAAATATTCAAAATTCGTTAAAATTGCCAAAATAAAAATTTTAAATTGGTTCTGATTTTCCGGGTTGTTACAATCTCCCCCACTTAAAATCTTTTTGTCCTCGAAAAGGAACGGAGCTAAAATTTGTTTAACCAACCAACTCAACTTTCATTCTGGCTTTCATTCTTCAACTTTTCTATTTCTAAGAATTTTCAAATTTTTCAAAAATTTGGCAAACACCCTAAATTTTCGAAAAAATTCGCTATAACCTCCTTTTTATCGGGAGCCTCGGGAAAATCCCCAAACTTCCACACAGGCCTCTCATATCAACTCATTCTGGGTCATTTCTAACCCCATCTCTAACAAGTCACTCAGTCTGGAATGCCACTGATTCTATCTCTAATGAGGATTCTTTCATAGGATATTACTAATCCTACCTCTGATGAGTCTTTTGTTCTATTCTAATGAGTTGCACCCCAAAGATATGAGTTAACCAAAGTTCTGATACCATCTATAACGATACAGATTTCTCTTGGACCTAATCGATCGCTAAATCGACCAAGACCGTTCGAATCCCTCATATGCTAACTCTGGGCATACAACACATCAGAGCAAATAACAGAAGACTTTTGTTAACATCATAATAATGTTACATCAGAGTACATAATATCAGAGTATATCGAAAAATAATAATACAACAGAAAAATTATTTACAATAAATTTAATACAATGCAGCGGAAACAAATAAAATAACACACCGGATGACTATCAGTACTCTAGACACAACTTTTCGCTTCGATCCAGAATCCTGCTAAACATATCTGCAAAATAAAACTACTCGATTGCCCGTGTGGAAAATAGGGGCACCTGAGTTTGCAAGGGAAAAAACAAACTACAGGTCAGTCATGGGACTAGTGTGAGAAACTCTAAACAATTATAAACTTATATAAATGATAAGGCAAATCACAGGACCACGCCGCTAACGCGGAACAGGTTTACCCCCATGAATGCCAGTGAATAAACAGCAATCAATATAGATATATGGATCTACTATGCATCAGTCAGCATGCAATAACCCAATCTACCCATTTAAATTAATCACCACATGTAGATTTTTCAAATCCAATTCAATTTACAGAAATTATTCCTTTGGACTTTATTTCCCGATTTCTATTTCAAATCATTTGAAATACATATCTAGCTTTTATATCAAAGTAGATTTCACTTTGGGATCTCAAATCAAATCATTTGGAAATATGAATTCCAAAACAAATGCATATAAACAAGTATGCAACCAAATATCGGGCTCCCCTCAGACAAGGCAAAGGGAACGTACCTAAGCAACTCGATATATATATATATATATATATATATATATATATATATATATATATATATATATATGCACCTCCCACACATGGAGCGGGCTACACACTAACCCTAAGGCACTGGATTCCACCCATACTTTTAGTAGACTGGGTTACCAAATCTTTAGCCGCATACCAAATCATTTCATATCCCAAAGTAGGGAAAATCATTTCACCACATAATAATCACAAGTATAATCAAATCTATAGTACTTCACATAAACAATTCACACATATGATCAATCACATAACTTTTGAGCTCGTACGTCTCAAAGAAGGGTGTTAAGCAAGAGAATAAATTCTCCACCACCAAATAGATAAATAATTAATAGCAACTAATCGAATATGTGATGAATTACAATGTAAAACCATAATACATTTCCAAATAATTTAGAAATCATCGGGTTTTTGCCATCAAAATCCTTTCTGTTTTATAAAACATTCCCTATCCCAAAATCGGGAATACATTTCTTTTCACTTAAGAAAAATATCATTTCAAAATCATTCATTAAATTTGAAATGAACTCAACATCTTCGCTAACACCTCGTAGTCAAATCGTGAAGTGTTTCACATGGCGTTAGCATACCAGTATTTCTACCCAACCCAATGCTAAATGTAAAAGCTTATTTTGCACATAAACTGGTCGAGCACAATCCAAACAATCAATCGATCGATCAATTAAAATCAATATCAGCAACCAAGTGTATTTGGTTCAATCACATTCCATGTTTTGGTAATTTAATTACCATCTATACAATCACAGTCTAATTAAAGATTCATTCAAACTCCAATTGGTTTCAATCTCTAAAATCATTTCCTATTGATTGTTCAACTTTCTAGAAATTAATCCCGCTTTTACTCGGGTTAAAGAACTAATGTCATTTAAACACAGTTCACGACAAACCCAAAATCCAATTTCAATTCAATTCCAATTAAATATCAATTAAATGGTAAACTTCATTAAATCTTAATTAAAAGATTTATTCTTTTCTCATCGGGGTTTAAGAACAATGTTATCGAAGTCACCATTCACGACAAACCCAAAATCCAATTCGTTATTAAATACAAGGCTCTGAATAGAAAAATATCGGCTTATATTCAATATCAAATCCTGAAATCAAAAAATATCTTATTGGAGTAACGATATATATCCTCCAAATTTCTCCACAATATCCATATAATCACGGAATCTAATATCGATATATTCCGAAGATAATTTCGATTCAAATCCATTCAAATTCATATATTGTAAATTCTGGTTATTTTTAAAACCACTTCAAATCCAAATTTTTTTTAAAAAAATATAGGATTTTAATTCTAGTTCATAACTAGTTCGTTTCGATAAAAATATATTTTTATCTTTTCAAATATGGAAATTTTCATCCCAATTCTTTCCAAATCATTTATTATGATTTTACACAAAATACAGATATTTTTTATAATTTTATCAAGGCCCGTACAGTTGATTTCCAATAATTGCCACCGAACTGCACTTACAGCGACCTTTTCCAAATTTGATTTGGACATAATTCCAAATCCAACCGTTAGATTTCAAATCTCTTATATTCATTGGAAATCTCTTTTCGATACGAACCCAACGGAGGAGAATCCGATGGTCGGATCTCCTGTAATGTTCGTTCGAAGTCAATGGTCAAAATTCGCAAACTGCCGCGGCGCAGCATGTTCTATTCAGGCCATTATATTATATATATATATATATGATATATATAATATATATTCCGTCGATTTCAATTTATAATGTACTTTATAAATTGTTTTAAATCCGTTTTCAAAACGATTTCAACTTCATATTCAACTTTAAATCCAAATTGAATATTCCATTACATGACAATTTCATACATCTCATATATATGTTAAAAATAATATTTTTAATAAACCAATATTTATTTCATTCATACTCATATATATAATTTTCACACCGTAATATATATATATAATTTTCCACTTTGTATATATATTTTATTCGCACGTCATATATATAATTTTCACATCGTAATATATATATTATTTTCCACTTCGTATGTGTATTATTTTCACAACGCATATATATTATTTTCACTACCACATATATTATTTTCACAACGCATATATATTATTTTCATTTCGCATATATATATATATATATATATATATATTTTACACATTTCATATGTATATATATATATATCATTTTCATTTCATATATATATATATATATATCATTTTCACTTCACATCACATATATATTTTCAATATTGTAAATATATATATTTATATTTTTCCATTTCACATCACACACATATATATATATATATGTTATTTTATACATCGTATATAAACATTTACATTTCTCATCACAATCACAACACAATAAATCAAACAAGTCGTCCATGGTCTGTGGATAACAGGGAGCATTTCAAATGTGTAGTTACAAAATAATTTAAATAACTGTACAAAAATAATAGTGAGAAATTCTCACATTGATCGGTTTTGAAATCGTTCGATAACGATCATTTTAACTAAATTAAACTATGTGTTTAATTTAGTCAGAAATTGCAGCTTGCTCAGAATTTGTCCAATCGATCTCTATTGCATATTTTTCATCATGATTCCATCAAAATTAACGGCACTCAATTCTGAATTAAGATGAGCAAAATATTAACAATTTAAGTCTATGCTATTTTAATTATTATATATAATATTCTTCCTTAATCACAAGTTTAACAATTTAAATACATTATCAAAATCGGCCCCTTCAAAATCACATCTGCCAACGTCTTCTTTCAGGAAAACCAACCCCAACCTTTCCCGGCTCTCCCTCCTCGCGCCACGTTCAATGTCAGACTGGAGCCTGATCCTCGACCACACCTAGATTTGTCGCCACCCATCTTCCCAACGACTGTCGCCGCGTGGACCTCGAGCTCACCGTTGACGAAGAAAACCCGACCAAACTCAGATCTTTAAGCCCACGATTTGGCCACCTCAGGCGTTTATTTCAAATCATAACCGATGGATTGAAGTATCACACCGAGAGGAACAAATTGGCTATAAAAAGTATACAGCTTTAAGTGATGGATCGAGTGGATTTTGGAGGAGAAAGATCAAGCAATTCTGATTGCTGAATTCGAATGGAGGCGCAGCTTTCTCGTTGACCAGGGCTGAAAGAATAGAATTAGGGTTGGACTTTATATTCATACCCATTATATAATAATATTTAATTCATTAATTTCTAAATTTTGAAGTTTAATGTTTCGAACACTAAATCGAACCCAACGAGTGTCACCCCCAGCTAATTATCCCAATTCCGAACACAATGGGATATGTTTTGTAAGCTAATTCGACTGTTACGATCATTTTTCATTTAAATTAAAATATAAATCAATATATATTGAATTTGAACGCACATTTTAATTTACCGGGGCCACATACTGACTCTGAAATTTCCCGAAAAATTATTTCTAGCTTTGTATTGACGATATGGTCCTAACAAAACTAATTTCGTCAAATTTGAAGACCGTTTGAAAAATGGCCATTTCCTGGTCGATCCAAATTGACTAAAACTGACAAAACACGTTTAGCTTCACCACACTCACATATTGATTCAGAAAATTATGAAAATTGGAATTTAGCAATAACTTGACATCCCGGATCCAACAAAGTGGTTTCGTCAAAAACGGAGGTCGTTTGCAAAATGGCTATTTTTAAGGGCCTTTATATATATTAAAAAATATATAAATTCCACAGCGATTTTTCTGAATTTTAAACAAGACATAACCTTCAATTTATAAAACGAAATCTCAGTTTCTTACATCCGTTAGAAAGATATTGTTAAACAGATTCAAATATTTATTGTTTTGTCCAGTTCTGACTTATATTGAATTATGTATATTCAATTGGAATTAGAAATCGAATTTTCAAACTGTGGTGCCATGCCTGGCTTGTTTTATATTTAAAATAAATTTATACATTCTAACTTCGTCGAAAATAAATTTTCTGTCGTTATTATTTAAAATAATTCATTTTAAATATTCAAAATTTATTAAAATTGCTAAAATAAAAATTTTAAATTGGTTCATATTTTCCGGGTGGTTACAGCCAGCACTTCTCTTTTCAAGTTAGTGACAACCCATTATCAAATCAGTGTATAACTGGGTTGCTTAATAACAAAGCATAACCTTTAAAACTAGTACATAAATGTGACAAGTACAATATATATGTACCTAAAGGTGTGTAGGTCGTGGCTTCTAACATGAATACACAGCTAATACAAACCTAGGCTAATTCTCTCAATCAACTAGACAACTCAGTATACTTTCAGATGGAGAAATTTATACATGAATCAGTACACAACTGCGTACTATAAAATAACTTGGTTGTGTATACGTAAGGGTGGAAAAATGAGAATAGCCATGACATTGCACCTTTTATCAGCAAACATGGTGTTGCATATGTGGCTATCTTCTACCCTTCCCGAAGCCTAGATGTTAGGCAATATTATATAGATTGTGTTCATTTATAAATACATTTGTATGCCACCATAAATTTCACGGTAAAAAATCTAGACTAAGCTCAAACTAAAAGCTAAAACTAGAGAAAAGAATGGCAGAAAATGTAACAACCCGAGATTTCAGAACCAATTAAATTTTTTTATTTTAGTTATTTTAATGAGTTTTGAATATTTAAAATGATTTATTTTAAATAATAACGACTAAAAATTTATTTTAAATCGAAGTTAGAATGTACAAATTTAATTTAATTAAACAGAACTTGAAATGGCGAGTTAGTATGAAAATTCGATTTCAAATTTCAGTTAAGTATACATAATTCATTATAAATCAGAATTGGATAAAACAAGAAACGTTAGAATATATTTAACTGTATCTTTCTAAAGAATGTAAGAAACTGAAATTTCACTTTATAAATTGTAAGTTATGTCCAATTTAAAATTTAGAATAGCCGTTATGGAATTTATTTATATCTTTATAATATATATAGCCCTTAAAAATAGCATTATGCAAACGACCTTCGGTTTCGACGAAACCACTTTTGTTGGATCTGAAACGTCAAATTATTGTTAGGTTTCAAATTTCAGAACTTTTAGAATTAATATGTGAGCGTGGTAAATTTAAACGTGTTTTGTAAATTTAGTTTAAATTTAATCGACCAGAAAAAGGCCATTTTTCAAACGGTCTCCAAATTCGATGAAATTAGTTTTGTTAGGACCTTATCGCCAAAACGTAGCTAGTTTTTTTCTGTAATTTTTGGAGTCGGTGTGTGGCCCTGGTGTGGCGACCCAAACTTCCCTGTAAAGGACAGCCCGGATTGCTTTGAGAACATGACAAATCAGAACACAATAGAAGAACATTTCATTGCTTATTACAACAATTCCATCAGAATACACGAATATTATAGAGCATGAATGAATATTATACATCAGAAATATCAGAGTTTTAAATTACATTTAAATAAATAGCAGCGGAAAAACAATACAAAGCACAATTGAAAACAGATACACGGATACAGAGCTTTTCGAATATCGCTTCAGCTGTAAACCAGGATCTTGAGAATATAAATCTGCAAAACCAAAACTACTAGCTGCCCGTGTGGAAATAGGGGCACCCAAAGTTTAGGTTAAAACAATAACCTCCAGGTCAGTCATGTGACTAGTGTGAGAACTAAAACAGTTATTTATTTGATTTTTAAAGTTGGGTAATTCAAGGGACCATGCTGTATAACACGGAACGGGTTTAACCCCAAGAATACCAGTGCATATAACAAATAGCACAATGCTAAATAAAGAACAATGAAGCTATTATAAGACCCAGGTCCCATCACACAATGCAACGCAAGCCGGAGGATAGGGTTTTACCTTATAATAGCCAAATAATGCTTGATACGCGAAATTTAACCTTTTATTGTTACTATAAGTGAAGAAAACAACTCTAAATATAAATGTATCATCATAGGCGGCATGAATGTCCCATACCACTATGTCGCCATATATAGTATACAATCAAAACAAAAAAATGCCATATTTGGAAATTGGATTTCCATACTGGTGATTACTGATTCGAAAGATCGATCGCGTAGTACAATTCCTAGCGGCTTACGTCGCAGGCATGCGAAAACGCCGTAATGCACATCCGCACTATCCTGGAAACCAAGTATCTCAACGGCTTACGTCGTAGGGATGCGAAAACGTCGTATACCCTATCCAACATGGGAATCGGGTGGTGTGCCATATCCTGCACCTTGGTCGATCGAATCCACGACACCACGAAGGTGCCCATCCTCTAAAAAGCATACTGATCTAACCATCGGTTTACCACAATACCAGGGTGTGAGGCTCGTGAATTAACGCTACACAAAGTTGTGCTATATTAAAGCTACGCTTTGATCACCATCCACCAAACTTTGGTTTTCAACAAAAGTTTGGATCACTGCATCTCAGCATGCCACACTATCAATCCATAACGTACCACTGATTTCTGCTGATATGCAACCTCTGAGCTCGTACGTCTCAGAGAAGGGTGTTAAGCAAGAGAATAAATTCTCCGCCACGAAACATATATATATTTAGCAGAGATCAACAAATACAGTATAAAGGAATATAAAGTCAGACACACCATCCATTTACAAGTTCGTTCTATGTCTGAACAAAACCGGAGGAACCTTATTCCTCCCCCATATGTCCAATACAGGGGAGAGGGCCTCGCATACCCGTACAATCAACAAGTACATCCAGCCGGCTACCATTTTATCCCCTTAAAGGTAGCTACTCCAATCGTGAGCATCAGTAGCACCTATCCATTCGATGTGAAGATCGTCGGTCTTGCACCGTCTTCAATCTCTCCGACTTATCGCCGAACCATTTATTCGGAATAGGTGTAAACCCGGCCTTTCTGAATAACTCGCGTATCTTATAATCTAGTGTTATAACAATAGATCATACGCCTCATTCCCATTAATTTTATCAAAGATAGATTCTTTTAAATTTATTCTTTAATCTTATCTTTAACTGGGTTAATGAACCAATGTCGTTTAAAACACGGTTCACGATAAACCCAAAATCACATCCATTCATCAGCCTCTAACCGTAAATTAGTAAGAGAACAATTCCCTAAGTATTAATCCCGAAGGCCGAAACCAACATCAGATCAATGCCAAGAAAACCATTCAACTTAGCTAATCTCCAATTAGTTCCTAATTTTCTTAACTTCATTGGGTTTAAGAATAGTATTATTAAAGATACCATTCACGACAAACCCAAAATCTCATTTCCATTCAGTCTCTAACCGTAAATTAGTAAGAGAACAATTCCTTAAGTATTAATCCCGAAGGCCGAAACCAACATAGGATCAATGCCCAGGAAACCATTCAACTTAACTAATCTCCAGTTAGTTTCTAATTCTCTTAACTCCATTGGGTTTAAGAACGGTATTTTTAAAGATACTATTCACGACAAACCAAAATCCCATTTCCATTGTTAATCGGGTTAAAGAACAAGAGTTATTTAAAACACCGTTCACGATAAACCCAAAATCCCATTTCCATTGTTAATCGGGTTAAAGAATAAGTGTTATTTAAAACACCATTCACGATAAACCAAAATCCAATTTCCATTGTTAATCGGGTTAAAGAACAAGTGTTATTTAAAACACGGTTCACGATAAACCCAAAATCCAATTTGATATTAAATACAAGGCTCTGAATAGAAAGTATATCGTCTTATATTCAATATCAAATTCAAAAACCAACGGACATAGTATTGGAATAACGATATATATATATCATCCAAATTCCTCAATAATATATGTATAATCACGAAATCCAATATCGAAATATTCCGACAATTATTTCCATTCCGAATCCTTTTCCAATTTATTCTTTGGAAAATTCTGGTTAATTTAAAACCCTTTTCAAATCCAATTTATTTATTTTAAAAATAAACAAATTATTATTCTAGTTAATAACTAGTTCAATTAGATAAAAATATATTTTTATCTTTTCAAAACAGGAGTTTTTCATCCGAACTATTTCCAAATCATTTATTATAATTTTACATAATTTTTCCACATTTTTAATAATTTTATTATCGCCTATACGGTATTTTCCAATAACAGCCACCGAACTGCATCCATAGGGACCTTTTCTGAAATTGATTTGGACATATCTCCAAATCTAACCGTTCAATTTAAAATCTCTTGTATTAATTGGAAAGATCTTTTCTATACGAACCCAACGGTTCCAGTTTTAGGAGAATCCGACGGTCGGATCTCACGTAACGTCCATTTGAACCTAATGGTCGAAATTTGCGAACTGCCGCTGCGCGGCGCATTCTATTCAGGCCATTATAATATATATATATATATATATATATATATATATATATATATATATATCGTCGATTTCCATTTAAAACTAATTTTATAAATCGTTTTAAATTCGTTTTAAAAACGATTTCCACTTCCATTTCAAATACAAATCAAAATTGAATATTCCAATATAAATTCGTTTAAAATTCATTTCAAATCGATTTCATTTCAATCAATTTGAATTCAATTCAATTTCAATCTGTTTTGAATTCATTTTAAATCAATTTTAATTCAATTCCATTTCAATCTGTTTTGAATTCATTTTAAATCGATTTTAATTCAATTCCCTTTCAATTCGTTTCGGATTCATTTTAAATCGATTTTAATTTAATTCCATCTCAATTCGTTTCGAATTCATTTTAAATCGATTTTAATTCAATTCCATTTCAATTTGTTTCGAATTCATTTTAAATCGATTTTAATTCAATTCTCAAATTCAAATCAAAATTGAATATTCTATATCATTTCAATATTTTCAAAACATTAGATTTTGAAATCACTTTTCCATATTCATTGTAAAATGAATAAAATCGACCAAATTCCCATTTATGTTAAAATGGCATCTAACTACTTAACACGGCTTCACATTTCAATATTCACTGAATATTATTTTAAAATATTCATTAATTCTGAACTGGAATCAGACTCAATCAATTATCACATAATTTCTGTTATATGGATTTCAACATCACATGTACACAACAATGACGATAAACAACCATTAAAAATTCAAACAACATCCAGAGTGCTTTCTACTACTGTATAAGCATTAAAATGAATAAATAACGCTTATATAGTCTGTCAACCCATCGATTGACATACCACTAACTATCGGGATCAGTGTATGTCAAATATTATCTCAATACCCGTGTGGGGTTTTCAAACAACATATATTGTTCATTATTTGTGCAGTTGAGCGATGTGTAAAATTTATCGTCCCAATCCATATCAGTCAAATCAGTGTACATAAACAAACCATCCAGTTTGTAGATGAATATTTATTCTGAATATTTATTTTATTCATATACACGTCAAAAATTATATTTTTAACGATAAAATATTTTATTTCACACATGAATGTTTTATTATTCATTCCACATCAACATCACAAACAAATTTCACAACACATCGTAATCGAACAAGTCGTCCATGTTCTGTGGACGACGGTGTCGGGTGCTGCTAAGCACTGTCTGCATCCTAGTACATATTTTTAACTAGAAATCAAAAATCAAGTAAGAAGTTCTCACATTGGCCGGTTTTAATTTCTGTACCTGTTCGCGTTTACATTTCCCAGAAATTCAAAAGTGCTCCATTCTCGTTCTGGTCAGTTCTGTTGTGAAGCTCTCGTCCCCACGATCGCAACGGATCCAGTTTCGAGCAATTTTTACCTCGCATGAGAAAGTTACATATTTTTAAACATTGGATAGTTAATTCTATAATTAATTAAAATTATAACATATAAAAACCGTTACCACTTCCTTAACCAACGTTCTTTCTCTCTCTACCGTGATTTCCTGAAACGATGAACCCACTTGTCACGAACTAGGGTTTGAACTTGCGGCCCCCACAAGCTGCTGACCATCGATTTGAGGTGCTGAGGTGGAGCGCCTTCATGAGCTACCCTTTCGCCAGTCACGGCGACAGGTCCGACGCCCTCCAGCCCCCTGAAATCACATGTGATCGGCGCTGTTTGGAGCTCCAGTTTCGAGCTCGATACTCCACATTAATTCATCAACCAAGCATGGATTCAAAGAGCTTGGGTCACTCTTCAATTTTCTCTTCAGAAGCCATGGATTTTGTTGAACGAGGGGAAGATCGGAGGGAATGTTTGGTGGAGCGATTTCGTCCGTTCAACGGGAAGAAGGTGGCTGCGTTAATGAATGGCTAGGGTTTTGGGCCAAAATAGAATATATATATATATTAATAATATTAAATTCATGAATTTCTTGTTTACCGCTACGAACACCAAATCGAACCCAACGGCTATCACCTCTAGCTAAATACCCCCATTCCGAACACAATGGAATATGTTTCATAAGCCTATTCGACTATTTCAGCCGGTTATTCCTCAAATTAAAATATAAAACATTCAATTTTAAATTTGAACGTACACTTTAATTTGTCGGGGCCACATGCTGGCTCTAAAAATTCCAGAAAAATAAATCTATCTAAGTTTTGATGAAACGGTCCTAACAAAACTAATTTCGTCAAATTTGGAGATCGTTTGAAAAATGGCCATTTTTAGGTCGATCCAAATTGACTGAAACTAACAAAATACGTTTTCTTTTGCCATGCTCACATATTGCTTTCAAAAATTATGAAAATTGGAACCTAGCAATAACTTGACATCCCGAATCTATCAAAAGTGGTTTCGTGAAAACCGGAGGTTGTTTGCAAAATGGCTATTTTTAAGGGCCATATATATATATTAAAATATATATAAATTCCACAGCGACTTTTCAGAATTTTCAACTGGACATAACTATTAGTTCCCGCTATGAAATCTGGATTTTTCACATTCGTTGGAAAGATATTCAAGAACAGATTTAAATATTTCTGGTTTTACTAAAATCCGATTTGCTTTGAATCCTGTACATTCAATTGAAATTTGAAATCGAATTTTCGAACTACCGCGCCATTTTCAATTCCTTTTATAATTAAAATAAATATTTATATTCTAACTTCGATTAAATAAATATATAAGTTCTAATTCTATTCAAAATAAATTTCTCGTTATCATTATTTAAAATAAATCATTTTAAATATTCAAAATTCATTAAAATAGCCAAAATAAAAATTTTAAATTGGTTCAGATTTTCCGAGTTGTTACAATCTGCCCCACTTAAAATCTTTTCGTCCTCGAAAAGGAACGGAGCTGAAAGTTGTTTAATTAACCAACACAACTTTCATTCTGGTGTTCATTCTTCAACTTTTCAGTTTCTAAGAATTTTCAAATTCCTCAAAATTTTTGCTAACACCCTAAATTTTCGAGAAATTTCGCCATAACCTCCTTTGTACGGAGAGGGGTTTGGAAATTTATTGGGCTATATTAGTCACCCAATAAATCTTAAAAAGCATACACATATTTATAGTGATATATTTCGGTGTCCAAAGGGGAGTGTGTATAGATCATAACTCCAGAGAATAAATTCTCGTCACCCTATAAATGGTTTTTGTGCCTTAATGACTAGAGAGACATGATTATTGTCATCTCCAAACCCGTATGGGCTTTTTATTAATCTGGTAATTTACCGTTACATTTTCTTAGAGTCCATATCAGTCTCCCGTTCAACCTGAAATATAGTCATCGCCATACAAGCCTCTCGTTTGTATGGTAAATCTTCAACCTTGTCACATAAGCTCCAAATGCTTATGTGGTTTATGATAGAGTATGCTATCTTCACGCAGTATGCCATGTAGCGTAGTTCAAAATTAATTGTTACTATCCTATGGCGACGTTTATGATATCACACAGAACAACCAGCACTCCGCATCCAATGGCATTCACAAGAGTTTATATAATAATAAAATCGCGCAACCAACTCATTAAGGCTCACCTATTTGTCGGGCACACAAATATATTCTTTACTCAACAGCTAATCCATTTACCTGTTCAATGTATATGCATGTATATATAGGAAACTCTAACAAAATTACGATCCAGTTCAATATTTGTTCGAGTTGGCTAAATTTACCTTTCATTCTCATATTGGTTTTATTATTCCAATGTTAACTTCATTTAAGATAAATTTCAATTCGTTCGATTATTCCAATATTTTAATTAGTTGAATTAATAATCATAGAACACAATCAGTAATCAATTACTTGATTAATGTTTCAAATATATATAATTTGATATAAATTTCGAATCAAAATTTGTTTCATTTTTATTGTGAAAATAACTCTCTTCACACTCGTTCTAGGATACTACTGATCCTATCTCTAACGAGCCATTCTTATTGGATATTACTAATCCAATTTCTGATGAATTCTTTTGTTTGGTTCTAATATGTCATGTTCTCTAGCTCTGTAAACCAAAGCTCTGATACCACCTGTGGTGACCCAAGCATACCCGTGAAGAAAAGCCCGGAATGCTTTGAGAACACGACAAATCAGAACACAAACAGAGGAACATTTCATTGCTTATTACAACAACTCCATCAAAATACACCAATATTACAGAGCATGAATGAATATTATAATCAGAAATATCAATGTTCTAAATTACATTTAAATACATAGCAAAGGAAAAACAATACAAAACACAACTGAAAACAAATACACGGATGCAGAGCTTTCCGAATATCGCTTCAGCTGTAAACCAGGATCTTGTGAATATAAATCTTAAAAACCAAAACTACTAGCTGCCCATATGGAAATAGGGGCACCCAGAGTTTAGGTTAAAACAATAAACTCCAGGTCAGTCATGTGACTGGTGTGAGAACTAAAACAGTTATTTATTTGATTTTAAAGTTAGGTAATTCAAGGGACCATGCCGTATAACACGGAACGGGTTTAACCCCAAGAATACCAGTGCGTATAACAAACAGCGTAATGCTAAATACAGAATAATGAAGCTATTATAAGACCCAGGCCCATCACACAATCCAACGCAAGCTGGAGGATATGGTTTTACCTTATAATAGCCAAATAATGCTTGATACGCGAAATTTAATCTTTTATTATTACTATAAGTAAAGAAAACAACGTTAAATATAAATGTATCAGTCATAGGCGGCATGAATGTCCCATACCACTATGTCGCTATATATAGTATACATTCAAAACCGAAAAATGACGTATTTGGAAATTGTATTTTCATACTGGTGGCTACTTATTCAAAAGATCGATCGCGTAGTACAATTCCCAACAGCTTACATCGCAGGCATGTGAAAACGTCGTAATGCACATCTGCACTACCCTGGAAACCAAGTATCTCAACGGCTTACGTTGCAGGCATGCGAAAACGCCATATACCATATCCAATATAGGAATCAGGGGGGTGTGCCCTATCCCTTACTTTGGTCGACCGAATCCACGACACCACGAAGGTGCCCATCCTCTAAAAAGCATACTGATCTAACCATCAGTTTGCCACCATACCGGGGTGTGAGGCTCGCGAATTAACGCTACACAAGGTCGTGCTATATTAAAGCTACACTTTGATCATCATCCACCAAACTTTGCTTTTCAACAAAAGTTTGGATCACTGCATCTCAGCATGCCACATTATCAATCCATACCGTACCACTGATTTCTGCCGATATATAACCTCTGAGCTCGTACGTCTCAGAGAAGGGTGTTAAGCAAGAGAATAAATTCTCCGCCACCAAACAGATATATATTTAGTAGAGATCAACAAATACAGTATAAAGGAATACAATGTTAGACACACCATCCATTTACAAGTTCGTTCTAGGTCTGAACGAAACCAGAGGCACCTTATTCCTCTCCCATATGTCCAATACAGGGGAGAGGCCCTCGCAAACCCGTACAATCAACAAGTATGCCCAGATGGCTACCACTTTAGCCCCTTCATGGTAGCTTCTCCAATCGTGAGCATCAGTAGCACCCATCCATTCGATGTGAAGATCGTCGGTCTTGCACTATCTTCAATCTCTTTGACTTATCGCTGAACCAGTTATTCAGAATAGGTGTAAACCCGGCCTTTCCGAATAACCCGCGTATCTTATAATCAAGTGTTATAATAACACATCATACTCCTCATTCCTATTAATTTTATCAAAGATAAATTCTTTTAAATTTATTATTTAATCTTATCTTTAACTGGGTTAAAGAACCAATGTCATTTAAAACACGGTTCATGATAAACCCAAAATCACATTCCATTCATCAGCCTCTAACCGTAAATTAGTAAGAGAACAATTCCCTAAGTATTAATCCCGAAGGCCGAAACCAACATCAGATCAATGACCAGGAAACCCTTCAACTTAGCTAATCTCCAGTTAGTTTCTAATTTTCTTAACTTCATTGGCTTTAAGAACAATATTATCAAAGATACCATTCACGACAAACCCAAAATCCCATTTCCATTCAGTCTCTAACCATAAATTAGTAAGAGAAAAATTCCATAAGTATTAATCCTGGAGGCCGAAACCAACATCAGATCAATACCCAGGAAACCATTCAACTTAACTAATCTCTAGTTAGTTTCTAATTCTCTTAACTCCATTAGGTTTAAGAACAATACTTTTAAAGATACCATTCACAAAAACCCCAAAATCACATTTCCATTGTTAATCGGGTTAAAGAACAAGTGTTATTTAAAACACTGTTCACGATAAACCCAAAATCCCACTTCCATTGTTAATCAGGTTAAAGAACAAGTGTTATTTAAAACACCATTCACGATAAACCCAAAATCCAATTTGATAATAAATACAAGGCTCTGAATAGAAAATATATCGGCTTATATTCAATATTAAATTCTAAAACCAACGGACATCGTCTTGGAATAACGATATATATATATATATATATATATCTTCCAAATTCCTCAACAATATCTGTATAATCACGAAATCCAATATCGAAATATTCCGACAATTATTTCCATTCTGAATCCATTTCCAATTTATTCTTTGGAAAACTCTGGTTAATTTAAAACCCTTTTCAAATCCAATTTATTTATTTTAAAAATAAACAAATTATTATTCTAGTTAAGAACTAGTTCATTTCGATAAAAATATTTTTTTATCTTTTCAAAACTGGAATTTTTCATCCGAATTCTTTCCAAATCATTTATTATAATTTTACATAATTTTTCCATATTTTTAATAATTCTATTATCGCCTGTACGGTCGGTTCCAATAACGGCACCGAACTGCATCCATAGCGACCTTTTTTGAAAATGATTTGGACATATCTCCAAATCTAACCATTAGATTTCAAATCTCTTTTATTCATTGGAAAGCTCTTTTTGATACGAATCCAACGGTTCCAGTTTAAGGAGAATCCGATGGTCGAATCTCCCGTAACGTCCATTTGAAGTTAATGGTCAAAATTCGCGAACTGCCATTGTTCGGCACGTTCTATTTAGGCCATTATAATATATGTATATATATATATATACATATATATACATATCATCGATTTCCATTTAAAATGAATTTTATAAATCGTTTTAGATTCGTTTTAAAAACGATTTCCACTTCCATTTGAAATTCAAATCAAAATTGAATATTCCAATATAAATTCGTTTTAAATTCATTTCAAATTGGTTTCAATTCATTTTAAATTCATTTCAATTGATTTCAATTCAATTCCATTTCAATCTGTTTTGAATTTATTTTAAATCCATTTTAATTCAATTCCATTTCAATCCATTTTGAATTCATTTTAAATCGATTTTAATTCAATTCCATTTCAATTCGTTTCGAATTCATTTTAAATCGATTTTAATTCAGTTCCATTTCAATTCATTTCATATTCATTTTAAATCGATTTTAGTTCAATTCCATTTCAATTTGTTTCAAATTCATTTTAAATCGATTTTAATTCAATTCTCAAATTCAAATCAAAATTGAATATTCTATATCATTTCAATATTTTCAAAACATCAGATTTTGAAATCACTTTTTGATATTCATTATAAAATGAATAAAATCAACCAAATACCTGTTCGTGTTAAAATGGCGTTTAATTACTTAACACGGCTTCACATTTCAATATTCACTGAATATTATTTTAAAATATTCATTAATTCTGAACTGGAATCAGACTCAATCAATTACCATATAATTTCCGTTATATGGATTTCAACATCACATGTATACAACAATGACGATAAATAACCATTTAAAATTCAAACAACATCCAGAGTGCTTTCTACTACTATATAAGCATTAAAATGAATAAATAATGCTTATACAGTCTGTCAACCCATCGATTGACATACCACTAACTATCGGGATCAGTGTATGTAAAATATTATCCTAATACCTGTGTGGGGTTTTCAAACAACAAATACTGTTTATTATTTGTGCAGTTGGGCGATGTGTAAAATTTATCGTCCCAATCCATATCAGTCAAATCAGTGTACATAAACAAACCATCTAGTTTGTAAATGAATATTTATTCTGAATATTTATTTTATTCATATACACGTCAAAAATAATATTTTTAACGATAAAATATTTTATTTCACACATGAATATTTTATTATTCATTCCACATCAACATCACAAACAAATTTCACAACACATCATAATCAAACAAGTCGTCCATGGTCTGTGGACGACGGTGTTGGGTGCTGCTAAGCACCGTCTACATCCTAGGATATATTTTTAACTAGAAACCAAAATTCAAGTGAGAAGTTCTCACATTGGCCAGTTTTAATTTCTGTATTTCTGTTCGCATTCACATTTCCCCGAAATTCAAAAGTGCTCCATTCCCGTTTTGGTCAGTTCTATTGTGAAGCTCTCGTCCCCACGATCGCAACGGATCCAGTTTCGTGCGATTTTGACCTCGTATGAGATAGTTACATATTTTTAAACATTGGATAGTTAATTATATAATTAATTAAAATTATAACGTATAAAAACCGTCACCACTTCCTTAACCAACATTCTTCCTCTCTCTGTCGTGATTTCCTGAAAGATGAACCCACTTGTCATGAACTATGGTTTGAACTTGCGGCCCCCACAAGCTGTTGACCGTCGATCTGAGGTGCTAAGGTGGAGCGCCTCCGTGAGCTACCCCTTCGCCAGTCACGGCGGCAGGTCCGACGCCCTCCAGCCCCCTGAAATCACATGCGATCGGCGCTGTTTGGGGCTCCAATTTCGAGCTCGATACTCCACGTTAATTCATCAACCAAGCATGGATTCAAAGAGCTCGGATCGCTCTTCAATTTTCTCTTCAAAAGCAATGGATTTTGTTGAACGAGGGGGAAGATCGGAGGGAATGTTTTGTGGAGAGAATTCGTCCGTTCAACAGGAAGAAGGCGGCTACGTTAATGAATGAATAGGGTTTTGGGCCAAAATAGAATATATATATATATATTTAAATAATATTAAATTCATGAATTTCTTGTTTACCGCTATGAACTCCAAATCGAACCCAACGGCTGTCGCCCCTAGCTAAATACCCCCATTTCGAACACAGTGGAATATGTTTCGTAAGCCCATTCGACTGTTTCAGTCGGTTATTCCTCAAGTTAAAATATAAAACATTCAATTTTAGATTTGAACGTACACTTTAATTTGCCGGGGCCACATACTGACTCTAAAAATTCCAGAAAAATAAATATATCTATGTTTTTATGATACGGTCCTAAAAAAACTAATTTTGTCAAATTTGGAGATCGTTTGAAAAATAGTCATTTTCTGGTCGATCCAAATTGACTGAAACTAACAAAACATGTTTTCTTTTGCCATGCTCACATATTGCTTTCAAAAATTATGAAAATTGGAACCTAGCAATTACTTGACATCCCGGATTCAACAAAAGTAGTTTCATCGAAAACGGAGGTCGTTTGCAAAATGGCAATTTTTAAGGGCCATATATATATATATATATTAAAATATATATAAATTCCACAGCGATTATTTAGAATTTTCAAATGGACATATCTATTTAATCCCGCTATGAAATCTGGATTTTTCACATCCGTTGGAAATATATACATAAACAGATTTAAATATTTCTGATTTTACTAAAATCCGATTTGTTTTGAATCCTGTACATTCAATTGAAATTTGAAATCGAATTTTCAAACTACCACGCCATTTTCAATTCCTTTTATAATTAAAATAAATATTTATATTCTAACTTCGATTTAAATAAATATATACGTTCTAATTCTATTCAAAATAAATTTCTTGTCGTCATTATTTAAAATAAATCATTTTTAATATTCAAAATTCATTAAATTGCCAAAATAAAATTTTTAAATTGGTACGGATTTTCCGGGTTGTTATACCTGTTAAATTAAAAAGTACGTTCAAATTCAATATTGATTGTTATATTAATTTATATTTTAATTTCTGACTAAAACTAATCAAAACAATCAAATTGACTTATGAAACATATCCCATTATGTTCGAGATAGAGGTATTTGATTAGGGGTGACAGTCGTTTGGTCTCGTTTGGAGTTCGAATGTAAAATCTAAAGTTTTGGAAAATAAATAATAATAAAATATAATTATCTACAAAACCTAACCCTAGGCTCACAACAAATGCAGCCGCCATCTCTAAAAATGAAGGTCGATATTTTCCCAAATTCGTGAGCTAAAACATTTCAATCCAAGAAGAATTAATCCAAGCTTTCAAGACAGAAATCGAAGAGCTTCGAAGAGCATCTTAAGCTCTTTTGATTTATTCGGTTTTGATCAAAATTCATTTCGAAAATCGAGCGATTTCTACTCCCAAACGCGCCGACTTCGAGGGGATTTTTAGGGCCAACCGGGAGTGCAAGCAGCGCATCGTCATTGGTGGTAGGGGAACTCGAAAAGGCGGTTAATGTGGCATTGGCCGATCGTGCTCCGGCTGCCTATGGAGTAAGCGACGGCATCAATTTCTGGTCGAGGTTGGATTCGAGTATCGTCCAGGAGTTTGAACGAAGGGGAAAAGGTTTATCCCTTAATTAAAGGAACTTATTTTTAATTAATTATAGTTTTTAATTTAATTATGTAATTAAAATGTTTGTAACCACGTATCTTCTTCATACGAGGTCTAATTCCGGCGATTTCAATTGCATTGCGATCACGGAATCGAACACTACAAATGGAACTGACCAGAATGGAAATGAAGAAAATTAGAATTTGAGACAAATTCAAACCCAAACAGAAATTAAATCATCAAATAAAGAATGGCGGAGTGGAAATGAATGTGAGAAGTCTCTCACTAAAATATTTGTACAGTTATTTATTTTATTACTGAAAATATATGAATTTCCAGTGATGATTTTTATCTGTTGTATGTGACATTGCTTGAGTTCAACACATGAACTATTCATGACTCATTTGCAAAAGAAGCGCTATTTGAATATACGGTACTCCTATTTCACATAGTGTGGATAGACACTTTGTGGTTATTGAAATTAAATTATAAATATCAATATATGATTTAAACAGTGAAAATTGGTAAGTAGAAAATTAATTCAAACCGAATTAGAATTGGTTAAATTTATTAACCAATGATTTATTTAAATTGACTTTGTTGTTTGAAAACCCCAAACGGGTATTGGGATGATATTTGACATACACTAATCCCAATATTTAGTTGTCTGTCAATCGATTGGTTAATAGACTGTGGTAAGCGTTATTTATTTATTTTAATGCTTATACAGTTATAGAATACACTCTAAATGATGTTTGAATGTGTAATGATTATTTATCATTATTTTTGAATACACGCGATGTATGAAATCCATATAACTAAAATTATATGGTAATTGATGGAGTCGCATTCCAATTCAGAATATGAACGAATATTTCATAATAAAATTTAATAAAGAATTAAAATATGATTTTGATGTCCGATATTAGATGGACACGAAAATATTGGAATATATGAAGCCGAGTAAGTAGATTCTGCCAATTTAATTTGAACAGGATTTTTTGTCGATTTTATTCATTTTATAATGAGTATCGAAAAGAATTGATTTCAAAATTTGATATTTTGAAAATATTATCATTTTAATATAATAATGATATGGAATATTCAATTTGGACTAAAAATTGAAAATGAAGTTGAAATCATTTTAAAATGAATTCATGGACGATTTATAAAATGTGTTTTGAATGGAAATCGACGATATATATATATATATATATATATATATATACATATATATATATATATAATGTCTTGAATAGAACGCGCCGTATGTGAATTTCAGCCTTTAACTTCAAATTGATGTAACGGGAGATCCGACCGTCGGATTCGCCTAACACCGGAACCGTTGGGTTTGCATCGTAAAGATCTTTCAAATGAATATAAGAAATTTAAATTTGAATGGTTAGATTTTAAAATATGACCAAATCAATTTTTGGAAAATGTCGCTATGAATGTTGTTCGGTGGTCATTATTGAAAACCGACTGTAAAGGCCTTAATAAAATTATTAAAAATATGGAAAAATGGTGTAAAATCATAATAAATGATTTGGAAAGATTTTGGATGAAAAATTCCAAGTTTTGAAAGGATAAAAGATATTTTTATCGAAATGAACTAGTTATTAACTAGAATAATAATCCAATGTTTTTAAATAAATAAATTGGATTTGTAAATGGTTTTTGAAATAACCAAAATTTTCCAACGAATGAAGTGGAAAGGATTTAAAAAGAAATAATCTTCAGAATATTTCGATATTAGATTCCGTGATTATACGGATATTGTTGAGGAATTTGGAAGATACAGATATCGTTATTCCCAATACGATATCCATTGGTTTTAGAATTTGATACTGAATATAAGCCGATATTAATTTCTATTCAGAGCCTTGTGTTTAATATCAAATTGGAATTGGGGGTTTGTCATGAATGGCGTCTTTAATAACACCGTTATGAACCCTGTTGAGAAAAGAATAAATCTTTTAATTAAGATAAATGAAGCTTTCAAATTTATAATTATAAATTGGATTTAAATAGAAGATGATTTTGGGTTCATTGTGAACGATATTTTAAATAACATTTGTTCTTAAACCCCAATTAACAGTGAAGATATGATTTGGATTTTATGAATCTTTTTATTAAGATTTAATGGAAAATTTTCAAAGTAAAGTTTTCCAATTTAATATATTAAATTGGAATTGAATGGAATTCGATTTAGTGATAATCGAGATGAGCTTTTGTGAAGGAAGGCCGTTACTATATATGGAATTTAAAAGGTTTTGTCGTTATTCCATTTATATAATTAGTCTTATATGGAAATTTATATCAATTATATATTGATCTATTTTCCGAGAAGATTCCATATTTAATGGAAGTTGATTTGGGTTTATCGGGAACTGTGTTTTTAATAACATTGGTTCTTTAACCCAGCTGAAGACAAGATTAATTTCTTTAAGCTGAATAATAATATAATAATGATTTTTTAGATTAAAAGTGAACAAGAGTATTAATGAATCTTTAAGTAGATTAAAATGAGAATGGGATGATTAAATTTATCGAATTCATGAAATGATCGAGAATGGAGTACCACCAGTTTTACTCCGGGCGATAGTTAAATCTTTAATTAGATTTGAATGTGAAAGGGCAATTAATTTTACCGATAACACAGTGGTGTTAGAAATGGAGTACTACCAGTTTTGCCCCCATGTGATGAATTGGTTGGGATTGGAAAAAATAAAATAAATGATTACTTTGGTAAGGCTCGATAATCCCGACTAGTTTTATAAACCTTAATTTGATTTAGAATTGTTAAAAGATAAAATAAAATCGTTTGAAACTGATATCCAAAGGAGGATTAAAGAATAAGTTTAAAAGAATTTACCTTTGATAAAATTAATGAGAACCTTTCCCTAAGATGTGAATTTTTGAATAAAAGAATATTCTGAATTAGAATGAGAGATATGATGTATTTTGGTAGCACTTGATTATTGATTATAAAATACGTGGGTTATTCGAAAAGATCGGGTTCATCCCATTTTGAGTAACCGGTACGACTTCTAAAAGTCGACGATGAAGACTGTGGTTAAAGACCAGAGATCTTCACATCGTTTGGATGATTACTGATGTCTTGATTGGGCTGTACACCCAAGACAAGGTAATAAGTGGTAATCGTCGAGGCATACTTGGAGATCGACCGGATGTGTGAGGATCTCTCTCCTGTGTTGGACATATGGGACGAGGAATAAGGTGCCTCTAGTTTCGTTCAGACCCAGAACGGGCTTGTAAATGGATGTGTCTCTTACATTTGATTTCATTCGATGTTGATTGATTTCTATTAAATATATATCTATTTGGTGGCAGAGAATTTATTCTCTTGCTTAACACCCTTCTCTGAGACGTACGAGCTTAGAGGTTATACGTATGGCGTGAATTGTCAGTGTGGCATGCTGAAATGCAAATGATCAAGGCTTTTGTTGAGAAGAAAAGTCTTGTGGATGATGATCAAAGCATGGCTTTAATTAGCATAGCTTTGTGTTGTAGCGTTAATTCACGAGCCTTGCACTCGGTATGAGTCAAAAATGGGATAGCGACCACAGGGAGTGCATGCGTTTCTTTCTAGTTAGAAGTGGTGTCGTGGTATGGAGCCCAGACATTTTTACTTATGTGGATGATGGATTGCGAGGCGCCTCGGATATAGGGTTATATGCTTATAGGGTCGACATACTGACCTGTTTGTAGGTCCGATAGGACCGGGAAATGTATTGTTCAGGAATAACTAATCCACTAAAGTAAGTGTGGACCGGCCTTAAAGCATCCAAGGGTTGCCCGTAGGTGTGATCCCGAGACATGTGCTAGAGTGTCTCGAATCGGTGAGGAGACATCCCTTGCCTCGACTCATAGATGGAAACCAATTTCTAGTACGCACTTTTCGGTTTTAGTTGTAAACCTATATGGCGACATAGTAGGATGGGGTACTATGCCGTCTTGATTGATACATTTATATTTGAAGTTGATTTCTTCACTTATAGTAGTAATAAAAGATAAATTTCGCGTACCAAGAATATTGGGCCATTATACTCCGGCTTGTGTTGCATTGTGTGGTGGGACATGAGTCTTATAATGGCTTCAATTTTCCTTTTTAGCACTGCATTGTTTATGGTATTCTTGGGAGGAAACCCATTCCGTATTATACGGCGTGATCCCTTGATTTACACAACTTTCAAAATAAAATTAATAACTGTTTTATTTCTCACACCAGTCCCATGACTGACTCGGAGTTTATTGTTTTAACCTAAACTGCCCCTGTTTTCCACACGGGCTGTCAGTAGTTTTGGTTTTGCAAATTTCTATTTAACAGGATCCTGGATTACAGCTGGAGCTATATTCGAAAAGTTTTGTATCTGTATATTTCTTTCAGTTGTGTTAGTCAATGTAGTTTTGTAATTTAAATCTCTGATATTATTTTTTCGCCGAATAATATTTATTCATACTCTGATATATCCTTGTACTCTGATGTAATTGTTGTAATAGCAATGAAATGTTCTATTTTTTTTTTTGATGAGTTGTGTTCTCAAAGCAATACGGGATCCTCCCTCTCTTCGAACATTGGGGAAGTCTGGGTCGTTTCAGCTTGGTATCGGAGCTTTGGTTTACAAAGCTAAAGAACAAGACACGTTAGAACCAAACGAAAGAATTCATCAGAGATAGGATTAGTAACATCCTATAAGAATAACTCGTTAGAGATAGGATCAAAAGCACCCTAAAATGAGTTTGAAGAGTATTATTTTTTAAAGCAAATATAGTTTGAAATTTTATATCTATTATTCGTATTTGAGAATTTTGTTTTATATTGAATTTGGACTGTCTAGTATATGAAGATTTTGCATATACGTCTGGTGAACGTATATTGGAAGCCTCAAATATGTTGGACAGATATAGAATCACACTTTGGTCGCCTGGAGATGATTCTGATGGTCGCCATGGCATCATCAGCTTTTATTTTTGAGTTTCGAAAGTGGGTATCTATATATTTCCAATTGACTGCTGTAAGAACCAAAAACTTAGTTAGAATTTATTGTTTGTGATTTGGCATTGAAATAGGATTTTTAAGTATATTAAAGACTATATATTTTAGAAGTTAACCAACTAATTGATTGATGGTCGTGTTGTATGATTATTAATGTAACTAATAAAATTATTGGAATGATAGTTGATTTAACCAATATGAGAATGAATGTTGAATTAAGCCAAACCAAATATAATATAGAGCTGAATAGAAAATTTCATTCGAATTAGATTTATATATTAGATAGATATGTTTATATATATATATACATGCTGAGCAGGTTATGTATTTAGTGTTGAGTAGAGAAATATATTGCGTGCCCGATAAACATGTGCACTTTAATGAGTTCGTTGTGCAATTTTATTTATTATATCAACTAATGTGAATGAATTTGGATGTTTTGTGATGGTTGTTCTGTGTGAGATTATTAACCCACGCCATAGGATAGTAACAAATAAATTATGAACTACACCGCATGGCATACTACATGGAGACAACATATCATGTCATATTCCATATAAGCATTTGGTGCTTATATGACGAGGTTTGGATTACCATACGGGCGAGATGCTTGTATGGCGAGGACTGAATTACAGGTTGAATAGAAGACTGATTATGGACTTAATAAAATAGATATAAAGGTGCTCAGGGTAGGATTTAATAAAAACCTCACATAGGTCTGGAGATGACAAAAATTCACGTCTCTCTTGTTGTTAATTAAGGCACATGGATTATATTATTTCCAACACATGGCAAGGTATGAGATTACGACTTTTTTCATGTCTCCCTTGGGCATAGATAGGTCACAAAAATTGTGTATGCTTTTATTTGATTTATTGGGTGCCTAGTACGGCCCAATAAAATTTCAAAACCTTCCCGTACAAAGGAGGTTATGGAGAAATTTTTCGAAAATTTAGGGTGTTAGCCAAATTTTTGAGAAATTAGGAAGTTCTTAGAAATTGAAAGGTTGAAGAACTCAAGCCAGAATGAAAGTTGAGTTGGTTGATTAAACAACTTTCAGCCCCGTTCCTTTTCCGGATGAAAAGATTTTAAGTGGGGGAGATTGTAACAACCCGGAATTTTAGAACCAATTTAAATTTTTTATTTTAGTTATTTTAATGAGTTTTGCATATTCAAAATGATTTATTTTAAATAATAATGACTAAAAATTTATTTTAAATCGAAGTTAGAACGTATAAATTTAACTTAATTAAAGCAAACTTGAAATGGCACGGTAGTTTGAAAATTCAATTTCTAATTTCAATAGAGTATACAAAACTTATTATGAATCAGAACTGGATAAAACAAGAAACGTTAGAATATATTTAACTATATCTTTCTAACGAATGTAAGAAACTGAGATTTCACTTTATAAATTGTAAGTTATGTCCAATTTAAAATTTAGAATAGTCACTATGGAATTTTTATATATTTTTATAATATATAAAGCCCTTTAAAATAACCATTTTTTCAACGAAACCACTTTTGTTGGATCCGGAATGTCAAATTATTGTTAGGTCTCAAATTTCATAATTTTTGGAATTAATATGTGAGCACTGTAAATTTATATGTGTTTTGTAGACTCACTTTAAATTTAATCGACCAGAAAAAGGCCATTTTTCAAATGGTCTCCAAATTCGACGAAATTAGTTTTGTTAGGACCGTATCATCAAAACATAGCTAGATTTATTTTTCTATAATTTTTGGAGTTAGTGTATGGCCCCGGTAAATTAAAATGTACGTTCAAATTCAATATTGACCGTTATATTAATTTATATTTTATCTTTGATGAAATTGATCAAAACAGTCGAATTGGGTAACAAAACATATCCCATTATGTTCGGGATGGGGGTATTTGGTTAAGGGCGACAGTTATTGGGTGTCATTTGGATTTCGGATGTAAAATCTAGCATTTTGGAAAATAAATAATAATAGAATATAATATAATTATCAATAAAACCTAACCCTAGGGCTCACAACAAACACAGCCGCCATCTCTAAAAACAAAGGCCGGTATTTTTCCAAATTCATGTGCTAAAACATTTCAATCCTAGAAGAATTAATCCAAGCTTTCAACACAGAAATCGAAGAGCATATTAAGCTCTTCTGATTTATACGGTTTTGATCGAAATTCATTTCGAAAATTAGGCGATTTCTGCTCCCAAATGTGCCGACTTCGAGGGGATTTTAGGGTCAACTGCGAGTGTGAGTGGCGCATTGTCATTGGTGGTGGGGGAACTCGAGTAGGCCGTCGACGTGGCATCGGCCGATCGTGCTCAGGCTGCTAGTGGAGCGAGCGGCATCGTCAATTTCTGGTCGAGGTTGGTTTCGAGTATCGTCCAAGAGTTTGAACGAAGGGGAAAAGGTTTATCCCTTAATTAAAGAAAATTAGTTTTAACTAATTATAGTTTTTAATTTAATTATGTAATTAAAATGTTTATAACCGTGTACCTTCTTCATACGAGGTCCAATTCTGACGATTTTAGTATTGTTGCGATCATGGAATCGAACATTACAACATGGAACTGACCAGAACGGAAATGAAGCAAATTAGAATTTGAGGCAAATTCAAACCCGAACGGAAATTAAATCATCAAATAAATAATGGTGAGTGGAAACGAATGTGAGAACTCTCTCACTAAAATATTTGTACACTTGTTTACTTTATAACTGAAAATTATGAATTGCGAGTGATGATTTTTATTTGTTGTATGTGACATTGCTAGAGTTCAACACATGAACTATTCATGACTCATCTGCATGAGAAGAGTTGTTTGAATATACGACACTTGTATTTCAAACAATGTGGATAAACATCTTGTGGTTGTTGAAATTAAATTGTAAATATCCATTTATGATTTAAACAGTGAAAATTGGTTAAGTAGAAAAATAATTCAAACCGAACTAGAATTGGTTAAATTTATTAACCAATGATTTATTTAAATCGACTTTGTTGCTTGAAAACCCCACACGGGTATGGGAATGATATTTGGCATACACTAATCCCATTATTTAGTTGTATTTCAATCGATTGGTTTACAGACTATGGTAAGAGTTATTTATTTATTTTAATGCTTACACAGTTATAAAATACACTCTGGATGATGTTTCAATGTGTAATGATTATTTACCATTATTGCTAAATACATGCGATGTATGAAATCCATATAACTGAAATTATATGGTAATTGATTGAGCCGCATTCCGATTCAGAATCTGAATGAATATTTTATAATAAAATTCAATAAAGAATTAAAATATGATTTTGATGTCCGATTTTGGATCGACACGAAAATATTGGAATATATGAAGTCGAGTAAGTAGATATTCGCCATTTTAATTCGAACGGATTTTTCTGCCGATTTTATTCATTTTATAATGAATATCGAAAAGAATTGATTTCAGAATCTGATATTTCGAAAATATTATCATTTTAATATTACAATGATATAGAATATTCAATTTTGATTAAAAATTGAAAACGAAGTTGAAATCGTTTTGAAATGAATTCATAAACGATTTATAAAATACATTTTGAATGAAAATCAATGATATATATATTATATATATAATGGCTTGAATAGAACGCGCCGTGCAGCGACCATTCGCGAATTTCAACCATTAACTTCAAATTGAAGCAATGGGAGATCCGACCGTCGGATTCTCCTAAAACTTGAACCGTTGGGTTCATATCGAAAAGATCTTCCCAATGAATATAAGAAATTTAAATTTTAATGGTTATATTTTAAAATATGTCCAAATCAAATTTGGAAAAGGTCGCTATGAATGCAGTTCGCTGGCCGTTATTGGAAACCGATTGTAAATGCCTTAATAAATTATTAAAAATATGGAAAAATGGTGTAAAATCATAATAAATGATTTGGAAAGATTTTGGATGAAAAATTCCAAGTTTTGAAAAGATAAAAGATATTTTTATCGAAATGAACTAGTTATTAACTAGAATAATAATCCAATGTTTTTAAATAAATAAATTGGATTTGTAAATGGTTTTTGAAATAACCAGAATCTTCCAGTGAATGAAGTGGAAAGGATTTAAATGGAAATAATCTTCGGAATATTTCGATATTGGATTACGTGATTATACGGATATTGTTGAGGAATTTGAAAGATACAGATATCGTTATTCCCAATACGATATCCGTTGGTTTCAGAATTTGATATTCAATATTAGCCGATATTAATTTGTATTCAGAGCCTTGTGTTTAATTTCAAATTGGAATTGGGGGTTTGTCATGAATGGCGTCTTTAATAACACCGTTCTTGAATCCCGTTGAGAAAAGAATAAATCTTTTAATTTAGATAAATAAAGCTTTCCAATTTATAATTATAAATTGGAATTAAATAGAAGATGATTTTGGGTTCATTGTGAACGATGTTTTCAATAACATTTTCTCTAAAAACCCAATTAATAGTGAATATATGATTTGGAATTTATAAATCTTTTTATTAATATTTAATGGAAATTTTCCAAAGTAAAGTTTTCCAATTTAATATGTTAAATTGGAATTGAATGGAATTCGATTCAATAGTAATAGAGATGAGCTTCTATGAAGGAAGATCAGTACTATATATGGAATTTAAAAAGCTTTGTCGTTATTCCATTTATATTATTAGACTGATATGGAAATTTATATCAATTATGTATTGATCTGTTTTCCGAGAAGATTCCAAATTTAATGGAAGTTGATTTGGGTTTATCGAGAACTGTGTTTTTAATAACATTGGTTCTTTAACTCAGCTGAAGACAAGATTAATTTGTTATGTTGAATAATCATAAAGTAATGATTTTTGAGATTAAAACTGAATTAGAGTTCTAATGAATCTTTAGGTAGATTAAAATGAGAACGGAATGATTAAATTTATCGAATTCATGAAATGATCGACAATGGAGTACCACCAGTTTTACTCTGGGTGATAGTTAAATCTTTAATTAGATTTGAACGTGAAATGGTATTTAATTTTACCGATAACACAGTGGTGTTAGAAATGGAGTACTACCAGTTTCGCTCCATGGGATGAATAGGTTGGGATTGGAAAAAATAAAATAAATGATTACTTCAGTAAGGCTCGATAATCCCGACTAGTTTTATAAACCTTAAATTGATTTAGAATTGTTAAAAGATAAAACAAAATCTTTTGAAACTGGTATCCAAAGGAGGATTAAAGAATACGTTTAAAAGAAATTATCTTTGATAAAATTAATGGGAACCTTTTCCCTAAGATGTGATTTTTTGAATAGAAGAATATTCTAAATTGGAATGAGGCGTATGATGTGTTTTTATAGCACTTGGTTATTGATTATAAAATACGAGGGTTATTCGAAAAGACCGGCTTTATCCTATTCTGAATAACTGATGCGACGACTAAAAGTCGACGATGAAGACGGTGGTTGAAGACCGGAGATCTTCACATCGTTTGGATGATTACTGATGTCTTGATTGGGCTGTACACCAAAGAAAAGGTAATAAGTGGTGATCGTCCAGACGTTCTTGGAGATCGACCGGATATGCGAGGACCTCTCTCCTGTGTTGGACATATGGGACGAGGAATAAAGTGCCTCTAGTTTCGTTCAGACCCAGAACGGGCTTGTAAATGGATGTGTGTCTGACACTGGATTTCATTCTATGTTGATTGATTTCTATTAAATATATGTTTGTTTGGTGGCGGAGAATTCATTCTCTTGCTTAACACCCTTCTTTGAGACGTACGAGCTTAAAGGTAATATATTGATAGACATCAGTCGTATGATGTGGATTGTCAGTGTGGCATGCTAAGATGCAAATGATCAAGGCTTTTGTTGAGAAGCAAAGTCTTGTGGATGATGATCAAAGCACGACTTTAATTAGCATAGCTTTGTGTTGTAGCGTTAATTCGCGAGCCTCGCACCCGGTATGAGTCAAAAATGGGATAGCGACTGCAGGGAGTGCATGCGTTTCTTTCTAGCTAGAAGTGGTTTCATGGTATGGAGCCCAGACATTTTTACTTATGTGGATGATGGATTTCGAGGCACCTCAGATATAGGCTATATGCTCATAGGGTCGACATACTGACCTGTTTGTAGGTCCGATAGTACCGGGGAAATGTATTGTTCAGGAATAACTAATCCCCTAAAGTAAGTGTGGACCGGCCCTGAAGCATCCAAGGATTGCTCGTAGGTGTGATCCTAAGACATGTGCTAGAGTGTCTATAATCAGTGAGAAGACATACATTGCCTCGGCTTATATATGGAATCCAATTTCCAATACGCGACTTTTCGGATTTAGTTGTAAACCTATATGGCAACATAGTAGGATGGGGTAATATGTCGTCTATGATTGATACATTTATAGTTGAAGTTGATTTCTTCACTTATAGTAATAATAAAGGATAAATTTCGCGTACCAAGCATATTTGGCATTTATAAGGTAAAACTCTATCCTCCGGTTTGCGTTGCATTGTGCGATGGGACCTGAGTCTTATAATGGCTTTATTTTTCCATTTTAGCATTGCGTTGTTTGTTTTTGGTATTCTTGGGAGGAAACCCATTCTATATTATATGGCGTGATCCCTTGATTTACCCAACTTTAAAATTAAAATTAATAATTGTTTTAGTTCTCACACCAGTCCCATGACTGACTCGGAGTTTATTGTTTTAACCTAAACTCTGGGTGCCCCTATTTCCACACGGTCATTCAGTAGTTTTGGTTTTATAGATTTTTATTTAACAGGATCTTGGATTACAGCTGGAGCTATATTCGAAAAGCTTTGTATCCGTGTATTTCTTTCAATTGTGTTAGTCGATGAAGTTTTGTAATTTAAATCTCTAATATTATTTTTCCGCTGTATAATATTTATTCATACTCTGATATATTCTTGTACTCTGATGTAATTGTTGTAATAGTAATGAAATATTCTATTGTTTTTGTTCAGATGAGTCGTGTTCTCAAAGCAATCCGGTCTCCTCCGTCTCTTTGAGGATCGGGGAAGTCTGGGTCATTTCAGCTTGGTATCAGATCTTTGGTTTGCAAAGCTAGAGAACAAGACACGTTAGAACCGAACGAAAGAATTCATCAGAGATAGGATTAGTAACATCCTATAAGAATAAATCGTTAGAGATAGGATCAGGAGCACCCTAAAATGAGTTTGAAGAGTATTATTTATAAAACAAATTTAGGTTTGAAATTTTATATCTTTTATTCATATTTGAGAATTTTATTTTATATTGAACTTGGACTGTCTAGTATATGAAGATTTTGCATATACGTCTTGCGAACGTATATTTGAAGTCTCAAATACGCTGGATAGACAGAAAATCACACTCTAGTCACCCAGAGGTGATTCTGATGATTGCCACGACATCATCAAAATTTATGTTCGAGATTCGAAAGTGGATATCTATATATTTCCAATTGACTGGTGTGAGAACCAAAAACTTAGTTTGAATTTATTGTTTGTGATTTGGCATTGAAATAGGATTTTTAAGTATGTTAAAAATTATATATTTGAGAATTTAACCAACTAATTGATTGCTGGTTGTGTTGTATGATTATTAATTTAACTAATAAAATTATTGGAATGATAATTGATTTAACCGATATGAGAATGAATGTTAAATTAAACAAAACCAAATATAATATAGAGTTGAATAGAACATTTAGTTCGAATTGGATTTATATATTAGATAGATATGTTTATATATATACATGCTGAGCAAGTTATGGATTTACTGTTGAGTAGAGAAATATATTGTGTGCCCGATAAATAGGTGCACCGTAATGAGTTGGTTGCGCAATTTTATTCATTATATCAACTACTGTGAATGAATTTGGATGCGTTGTGATAGTTGTTCTGTGTGAGATTATAAACTCATGCCATAGGATAGCAACAAATAAATTATAAACTGAATGATTATCATAAGCTCAAATTTTATACCTCCTATTACCTTAAAAACCTCTATCTCCAAATCTAGTTGGTTTCGGAATTTACGATCAACATAGAAGTTGCTTGAAATTGCATATAGTTTATTTCAAAAATAGTTTCACTTTAACTCATGAAGTATATTTGCAAATATATGTAACACACAGTAAAGTAATGTAAAAGCATAATTTTTCGACCATATAAATTTCGAGATTCAGGCATATTATCTCATTCCATATTGAATACTATGAATTTAAGTGGTATTTTCATATATTTTAGTGGTGTGGTTAAGGTGAATTTTGAGTTGATAAAAAAAGAGGATTTGCGCAAATTCTGGTTGTGGAGGAATCGTGAATCAATGGCGTTGACATTGGGGGAGCATGACAAGTCTGGGATTGTGGGAAATATATTAAAAGATTTTTCTATAACCTAATTTTTGCTAACGTGATCGAGTCAGTGTTGAATGTGTGGGATGGGTAGCTTGAGTTCGCAGTCAAACTCCTCCGATTTGGTTTGATCTGAGGGCATCGCACATGGGGTAAAGGAAGGAGGGAAGTGTCGTCAAGCTTGGGTCGAACACTGGCGTTCTTTTGATGAAGTTTAGGTCGAGCACTTAGTTTTCAATGGAGTTGATCGGCGGGATTCCAGACATGGGCGATGAGGTCAGGAGACGAGGCTTGGTGGTTGGTGATGACGGCATAAGACTATGTCGAAAAGAGGAGTTGTACATGTGCATCAGTGGTTGTGCACAAATCGTGAACATGCATAGGAGAGAAACAAAGATGAAGTGAGGATCGGGCAGAGTGATTTTGGGTTATCAGGCGTGTGGATCTCAAATTTTTAGAGTACCATAATTTGGATCTGGCAACTGTAAGAGTACGATCGTGAATTTTTTTTGAGGCGATCGTCATGTGTCAATCACGAGTTTTGTTGTGCTAGGATTTTGGATCTGGAAAGAGAAAAAAAGAGGTGAATGTGCATGGATTTTGGAATGATCGGCGCATGCCGATTAGGTTTTTTGAAGTTGCCAGATTCATTGATCTGGCGCGAAGATATGAAGTGATCGTGTAGATTTTCCAAAGTCATTAACATGTGGTGATCAACCTTTTTAAGCTATCACACCGTGTTTTTACCGGATTTCGTTTTTACCAGATTTAATCGCGAAGCGAGTAGCATAAGACATTTTTGCTGATCGGCACATGTCGATCAACTATTTTTGAGTGCGCAACATTATAATTTACCAATTTTCAAATATTTTTACCAAACAAGTTTTGTCATTTGATCGGACCTACGTGCTCATGTATTTTGAGCAAATCAGACCATGTCGATTACGTATTTCCACTTCGCTAACTTTTCTAAGCCTATTAACGACGATTTCAAAAATCGACTTTATTTCTAATCTTTCCGGAACACTGCATGACTTCGATCAAATCGAGTTGCGTTTTCTGATGACGTTCTCGAAATACAAGCACGTCGTTATTCATAACTCATACGTGTGACTGTTTGACCAAATACTGGTCAACGCATATCACAATAATTTAATAAAACGTTGATGCGATTTACAGAAATAAAGTCATCTTTATTAACTATCGTTTGAAATAAAAGTATGATTTCATTTAAGAATATATAATTGAATTATCAAACTAGAGTTATTATATATGTTGTGAAAACTGTTTGTTGATTAATTTGACAGTTATATTGTGATTATCCTAGTTTGAATAGTTAAAATTAAACGTGCGCACATTTAATCATTCTGTATTAGATTAGTGTTTAAATCTGAAAGTTGAATCATATATGTGAATAATTTCGGTAGTTAGGTCCTGATAATCAATTAGGATTTAGAAACCCATATGAAATACGTTAATTTGATTGTTATTAAGTACCACTTGACCCTAAAAGATATTAACGTAATCTTTTCAAAGAGTCCAGAATCTAAATTCCATTTTACCCGATTTATACGATTACAAGTCAAATTTTTTTTAAGACGGAGTTTATGCAAGGTTTGTTCTGTCTATCCTAGGTGGAAATTGCCTAAAAAGGATTTCCAGCACAGTGCCTTCGGTTTGTCCAGTCCCAGGACAGCTTTTATGGACGAATGTCTGACAATAGATCCGTGAGTTGATCTCTTCAAACATATTTACGATTGGGGCGGAGGAATTTGTTTCTCTTAGCTTTATACCCGTAATTATTTTTAGGGAAGTCAATTTGTGATTTGGCAGGTTTGACGATGTGACATTCAAAGTAATTGAAGAGGTGATCTATCTAAAAGGTAAGTATAACCTCAAGCTTCACAACCGAGAAATGACAACAATCGGGGAGGCAACATGGCTACGTGGGTCGCTCCCATCAGGGTGTATTATCACCATCTAGAGAAAATTCTATTATTACTTCTTTCGCTTCTGTATCTCTCGTGAAACGGTGGTTGGCCAACCGTTGGTGATAATATACTCAGTACACTTAAGAGAAATGAGTGGACAGTCATGTGTGGCCAGGCTGCAAGATGTTCTTGTTTAACCTAGTGTATTCCTCTCTAGAGATACACTATCGGAAGGTGGATCCATACCTGTCATAATTGGAAACCAATTATCCATAAGTGCATTGTGGTTTTATTTGTAGACTATGTAGTGAAATATGAGATGCAAGCCTTTCGCTAGATTTTAATTTAATTTGAAAACCTTAGACACTATCATAATATTTGATTTCGATATACAAAGTGTTTTTGGTACTCATAAGAAAAAAACCTGTTTCATGTTTATTTTCGGTGTGGTCATATGGGATACCCTTTATTTCTCAAATGGTTTTAAAATCATTTACCCACACCAGTCCCATGACTGACCCAAAGTTTATTTATCTATGTTTTTGCTAAACTCTTGGGTGCTCAAATTTGTACGGGCAGCCAAGTAGTTCAGGATTTTATGATACACTTGGAGGAGCTTGGAGCAGGAGGCTTCATCATTAGATATCTAGAGTTTATTTCCTCTGTGATGTATATGTGTTGTATTCTGATAATTTAAGTAAGTACAAATACAGTTTTGTATTTCAAGAGATGTTATATAATGTATTTTATTCATTCTATTGTGAGCTTTGTATTTACTTTGATTTTGTTGTGTTTTGTTCTTCTTTTTCTTCTATTCTAGATTTTCTTTCTATTTCTCACCCGCTAACTTCTTTTTATTTGCATTTCGGTATTTTTTGATACTTGAAGGTCGACAGGTTATACGAACATGTATTTATGTTGATTTTCGGGACTGAAAATCTCATGGTTTGTTATAGTTGTAGCCATTCTCTCAGTTTGGTAGTAAATATTTATCATGGCCGATCATTGTTACTCCTTATAACTTACCTTCATGGATGTGTATGAAAACTCCAAATATGTTTCTAACGGTTATCATCCCGGGTCCCGATGATCCGACACAAGGAATTGATGTTTATCTACAACCATTGATCGAAGAGTTGAAAACATTGTGGAATGAAGGAGTTGAAACATACGACATTTCGAGAAAAATGAATTTTCGTATGTTTGCTTCTTTATTATGGATTATTAGTGGTTTCCCATATATGGCATGCTTTAAGGTTGGAGCACATCTGGATGTCTAGCCTATCCTCATTGTATGGATGAGGCACAAGCATTTTCATTAAAGTACGAAAAAATACTTGGTTTGACTATCATTGGTATTTTCTACATATTATCATAAATTTAGAATGTATTAAAAGAACTCTAAAGCTAACAGAGTAAAGAGTATACTACCGCCTAAAGTTTGGACAAGTGAAGAGATATATTAAAAAATAAAAGACAATCCAAAGATACATGAAACTAGGGAACAGGTTAAATTCCAGGTAAATCGGACATTCATAATTGGTGCAAGCAAAGTATATTTTAGAAGTTAACTTACTAGAGAAATCTCTTACTCTGACATAATATTGACATCATGCACAACGAAAAAAACGTTTTTGATAAAGTTTTTAATAAAGTTACAAATGTAAAGGTAAGAACCAAGAACGATGCAAATTCGAGGCGTGGTATATTACACTTCTGTAAGCGACCCGAAATTCACATGTACGACGATAATAAAAAAACTCCAAGCATGCTATGAGTTAGACAACAAGCAAGTAAAACTCATGATAAAGTGGGTGCAAGGATTAAGATGTCCTGATGGGATTTCTTCTAACCTCCGCAGATGTGTGGACTTTAAAAATAGTAAATTGAGTGGTATGAAAAGCCATGATTTCCATATCTTGATGGAATATTTTCTACCTATGATTTTCAGAGAACTATTGCCCACAAAAATATGGAGTGTTATAACATAATTAAATATGTTTTATAAACAATTTTGTTCGATGACGTTAAAGATTGATCATCTACGTAAACTTGAAGTTGAAATCCTTGTACAGCTTTGCAAACTTGAGAAAATATTTCCTCACCAAGTTTTTTAATGTAATGGAACATTTACCTATTCATCTTTCATCTGAAGCACTCCTTCGAGGTACTATGCAATACAAATGGATGTATCTATTTGAGAGGTAATTTTGAATATCCTCGATATTCTTGGTCGTTTATGTTAACGATATTTTTCGACATCACCAGATATAGTCTATGGAAGTGGACCTAAAGAAGAAATAGGGTTATTTAGTCCCCACCAGCTTGAGTTAGTTCACCGTTTGCTAGATATCAGGGTTTAGACCCTAAAGATTAGTTACTCTTCCCTCAAAGGGTGAGTATAATGCTTACGAGACTCAACAACCAACAGTTACATTGAGATAAGGGTTTCCTAAGTGCAACACAAGTTAGGAAGCTAAATGGCTTGTAGAAGGGTATTCAGGTAATTCGGTCTTAGGTTGAGACTTGCGCATGAAGCATTCAATTCAATTGTTGACTAGACATAGTGAAAATGTGACAGAATTAAAAAGGTAAGTCATAGAAAATATATTAAGTGTCGATTCACTCTTTATTGCTCATAGATTTGAGTATATAAGTGTTTACAAAAGAAATCCCAAATTGATTTAAAAATTAGGGTTTACACTATAAGAAATGAGTACAAGATTGGGAATGAGAAAAGTCCCCTCAAATCTGACCCCTGGGGTCTTATTTATAGACAAATAGAGACCCATTTTGTCCTTGGTTTAGCAGTAGCTTTTTTATGATGCAGTAGCTTAGTGTCGGTCGCTTCTCACCATCCAGTTCCGGTTTCTTTGGTTTCAGCTGCCTTTTTAACATTGTTATCGGATATAACTTGGCCTTTGGTGTGCCGGTCTTTGCTTTCCGGAAAACTGGTCCCAAACTTAGGAGGTTCTCTTTGATGTTGTTTTTGCCTTTCGTATCGATACCAAGCCAGTTGGTATGGATAGCTTCGGGAGTGGCTTCCGGCAATAGATTCTGCCTCCAAGTCTTCATAGTGTTTGCTTTCGTGTTACGCTTTCTCATGACCTTGGAACTGTCACCCCTTTTGGTATCGACAGTAAGTAAATTAGTGTGGATAGCTCTTCTTCTTATAAGTTTTGGTTTACTTTCTATGAATCTTATAAATTGGTTTAGGTGTTGCGGAAGCATGCTTTTGGTACATATACGAATTGCTTTAGATGTTATGTATCGGTATTCGACAAGCCTTAACTCCGACAATTAGCTTTCGGAGTGTTATTCTTGACTTTGGTGTCTTTATTTACATTTGTATCAGCACTAAGTTAATTAGTGCCGATGCGCCTTCGCTCACTCTACTTATGTTTCGGATAATATAGGGTCCCTTCTTTATTTCGGGTCTTGGTCATTGGCTTCCAGTTCTTTCTCTTCTTTGCTTGTCTCCTATTCCTTGCGCTATGCTTTCAGAACTAAGTCATGTTAATCGCCATGTGTCGGTATTGCTTTGTCACTATCCACTCTCGCATCAGTACCGAGCTTTTTCTTTTATGTTGATTGCGGTCTGATGCCCATTTACCAACAGTAGGAATCAGTATTGAATTTGGTAGCAACATTCCTCCCTTTTGAATGGGTAATTTCGACTTTTCAAGTCAAAGTTCGACTATCATGTTGCAGTTCGATCTCTTGTCTCTTGGTATCCTTCAATCTGGTTCATTGATTAGACCTTGTTTGTGTGGCTGTGATTTAAGAAATACGATGGCATAAATACTCTTTCTTCTTCCCCTTTGCTTTTTACCTGCAAATTATATTGCTCAAACAAGATCACTGTTCCTCAAGATTTTTACCAGCATTTCCTTCAGAATTTCAGTTCGATTCTCTATAAGTATCTCTATTTCAGTTAAAGCAGAAATTGAAATCATACTTTCAACCTGGTTTGGAAATTGATAAGGGTTTTATGTATTAAGTATGAGTTAAACGATGATGACAACTTAGATGAATATTAACAACGAATAACTTAGGTCCTCAATTCTCTTAATACACTTTCAGGTTTAAAATACAAAATTTTATGTATATAGATTTTCTCTTCAATACAAGGATAGAGTGAAACACCACATTAAAATTTTATTTCCCTGTTGGTTTTGGTTTTATAATTACCGAAAGCAGTGTTCAAAATTAGGATATGAGCGATGTTGAAGGTTAAACTATCTTTCGTTGAAGAATTGGTAAAAACCTTTACCGCTACGTATTGTGTGTTCAACGTTAGACCGCGCCGATACCTAAGCTCGATTTTTCCACAACTAATGTTTCTTATCTACTTCTAGTTTTCTGTTAAGACAATTGATGAAATCAAAATCATATACTAAACAATATCTTAGGCATGTATACGTGATGCATATTCATATGTGCATTATCTTAAAGGTTTCCAATTTCACCATTTTTGACATGCTCTTGATTCTTTTATGGGGGGCATTAGACGACTTGTGCTCATGAATTTTTAAAGTAATTTTGTACCAGCAAAATTAATGTGCTAATATATTTTATGGAATAACATCATTTGGTAGCATTATGTCTGAAAGTGAAAAGTTTATTAATCACAGGAAATTTCTTGAGGTTTCCAGTTGGAAAGCTTTTCGCAACACACCCTGATTTGGACTCAGGATGAGATGAGGGCTGTTCTTCAGAGCTATGGAATGATTGGAGTTGATGTTATTCCTGCTTCCGTAATGGGTACTATTCAAAATCCCCTAAAGCAATTTTTTTTTCTTATACCACTGTTCACATTGGGCATGTCAGTTTCTTCTCGTTTCCAGACTTTATTGTAAGGTTCTTCCAATATCTGAAGCTAGCCCCCATTCAACTAACTCTGGATACATACACTTGCCTTTTATGCCTTGAACTCCTAGCGTTGGAATCAGAACAGCCTTCTCTTAGCCCTCGTCTTCTGCATTATTTACTACAATTGTCTGTAGTCTAAGGGACTAATCTGCCTCTATTTCACGCCAACCCATCTAAGAAGTTGATTAGTGATATACTCACCCAGCTCTTAGATTGGGATAAACAATTCTTTTATATCAGATGTCCTCTGGGTATCACAGGCAGTTTTTCTACTATAGGTAAGTTGTACTTCTCATTATTGGTTACCTTCTTTCTTTTACTTTGTTTTGATTTTCCATTTTGTCCCAGCTTCTGTTTTTGCAAGAAAAGACCTAAGTGGCAAGGAGGTCCAATATGTCAGTGATATATTCAAAGCTTTCAAGAAGTTGGGAAGACGATCCACCTTATTGACTTTGAGCAATCTTCAGAAGTGTGGTTTTCTTCCTCTGGGACAAAAAATTCTAGGAAGACCTCCTTTGCATTTTCTCGGATCAATGCATTTATTTCTAGGCTCCGATGTATTCACAAACTTGCCCCTTTATCTCTTGGATTTTCCAGTAAGGATAACTTTTCAATGTGATTTTGAAATATCGTTTCATATTGGGTATGTCTAATCCCATGACTGTTTTAATTGGTTTTAAAAGCTCCTGATGGGGAAAATACTATGGATGCTTTATCCCAATCTAATATCCCTGCTAAGAGAAACCATAGCACCATTACTGATGAACCGGTTCCTAAGAGGCGCAGAGATGAGACATCAACCCCTTTTTCTTTCCACGAGGCTGATGTTTTCGATCCTAGTGAGTATCATACCACTGATTCTGCAACTCCTCCTACAGGCACGACCCCGAGCGCTACTCCTTTCCAGACTACAACTCATGGTTGTGATTTTCTTCATCGCATCCATATGCCTGAAACTGCAGGATAATTAAATTTGATTGGAATGAGTTAATGATGCACTTTCCACTTGAACATACCAGTTCCTCCATACCTCCTCCAATGACTCAGAGTTTTGACGAAATCATAAGATTTTCCTTTTCTTCTGATGGCTTGGCCAACTTTTCGTTGTCGTCCTCGCTTTTAGACTTAACAAGCTTGCCGCAATCACTTATTGAACAACAACTACTAGTATGAGCTTGTTTTTTCTTTATTTTTACTTCTATATGAGTTATAACCCTATTACCTTTTCCTAGATTTCCAAGATATGGTTCTCTCTTCTAGAGATGCTTACTCCGCTTTCCTTGGAAGATAATATGCTTAAAGAAGAGAAAATTTCTTTAGCACATAAAGTTGAATCTTTGACGAGGGGATATAAGCAAGAATGTGCAGAACTGAGGATGTCTCTTGGAAGGGTTAGATCGGAGTTGGTGGATGAGAGGAAAGCTTGGTTCCTCTTGAATGACCAAGTACTAGTGCTTAAATTGTTTAAGCAAGAGGTCGAAGATGAAATGGCCAGGATGGTGGCTAGTTACACTAAAAGACTAAAAGAGAAGGATGATCAGCTTTCCCAAGTTCAGAATGCGTTATCTGCTTCTATGCGCATAATTAATTCAGCCAAAAATAGGATTTTTCAATTTCAAAAACAGCACATCCCAAATATTATACTGGGGTATTACGAGGATGCTCTTTTATTATCATTCTCTGATAACTTCAAAAAGTTTCCTGAAATAGAATTCCCTTCTGTCCATCCATTCATCCGAAGAAGAGTCATGGAAAGGATTGAGTTAACAAAACTAAGGGTTGAAGTTTCGCAAAAGAGTAAGCCCAAGCTTGAAGATTGTTTATATGTTGAAGACCTTCCGGATGATCTCGATTCAGGTATGAAGGAAGATGAATCCATGGGTTCAGATTATGACTAGGATAATGATGGTGACCATAGCCTCAAAGGCAAGGAACTCCCCAAGGATTCGAACGTAGGGAGTGTCTTAACTCCTCCTTCCGCAAGGAATGTTCATATTTCTATAGAAAATGCTTCAGATCCCTTGCATGTTTCCTTCGGCCCGGTTTTGTTAAAACTTTTCCCAAAGAGGGTAATACCTCAAGCCACTCAAGCCAAGGGAAGAAAGAAGTGGAGTGTCCTGTGCTTCCTAAGGTCTCTACTACTCAGGTATGGTTTTTGTATTGTTCTTACTCTGTCGTTCCTAGGTTGTGGGCTTCCTGTAACAATTCATAAGTAACAAAAAACCACGTTTTGCCAATATGATAAAAAGTTAGATAATGATCAGGAATAGGATACAACCTAGACTTGCTTTTACTAAACTAATTTCTCTTATGAGAATTTTTTTTGTTTCGTTTTGTGCTATGGTAGAATTCTATCTTAATTGAAGGCATGTTCTCAAGAGTTGCTTTACATTCATATTCTAACTTAATGAATCGGTATTCTCCCTAAACTATTTCTCAGGCAGCACCTAAACTTGAAAGAGATCCTATAATTATGTAACTTTCGTTGTATTTGTGTGAAATATGGACTTCCCTTAGGTTGCTTAAGTAACGAACAGGAAGTCATTCCAAAAATAAACTTAGAATTCTAATTTGTTGGATTTAATATATGTAAGATGTACTTTAGCCAGTGGGATTATTGTTGTAACTCTTGATGTACTCATACTATTGTAGCGAACCCTTTTTGATGAGAACTATGATTGATTGATATTATCTTTCGGACGTAGAATTCATTAATGATTGTGTTTTATTCTTCACTCGAATAGGGAAGTCAACTTAAGATTTCACTTACTCAACTCGAAGAAGACTCATTAGTAATGGTAAAGCCAAAGAGCATCTTTAAAGATTCTCCCTCTTCAAGATGAGAGTGGATGTATTATCTTTAAAAGATAACAATTAGGAATCAGGTTGAACAAATATCTACTTTGGAAGGCTGGTTAAAAGAGAAAAATGAGACTGTTCTTGAGTTGGAAAAACAACTAAAGCCCGGTCTTCTACTAATGCGAATGAAGATATAAGTGGGCTGCTTAGACGAATCGATGAATAAGAAGTTGAGTTGGAGGGTGCTAAAGCAAGCTATAAATCCTTGGAATACGCTTTAAAGAATCCTGACATGGATTAAGGGGCCTAATTAATAAGAAACCCTTCTATTTTGATGTCGTGATATGGTGGTAGAATGTTACATAAATGTAAAAACACCTGACGTGGTAGCACTTTGCATGTGGTGACTCGTTAGATAATTCTGTATATAAGGTTATGTGGATGTCACTTGACATCTAGTTTTGTACCCTTGATGAGAATACTTTCTCCCTGGAGTCTTATTGCACCACTCTATTCGAACTTAAGATACATTGTTTAGTGTTTTACCTTGTAGGATATGTATGATAGCTAGCCTATGATATGAAATAACATGTGCATTATATTCTTATAATGAGCAAAGGTATGGTAGAGCAACGTGTTGGATTGTATTTTATGTTTTGGAAATAACCATCTTGTTCAATAGTAATTCTCAAGTAATTGTCCTTGTGTGAAGTGTCAAGGATAACATAGCCCTTGTTGTACTCTCTTTGCAACGAAAATAGTAAGATTATTTGCACAATGTATTTTATTTGAATAATGGGCAAGAAATTCATGCACATGGGTTAAGAAAATCTCTGTGAGCAAGATGGAAGATCACTGTCTTCGTTTGAAGGCTTTTAGGTAGTAGACTCGAGTCATTGTTCCGAGCGTTGATAGCGGACCCTTTTTCTAGGGATAAGAATCAGAGTCTTGTGACCCAGATTAGAGTGTTAATAAGTGGAGCCCAGAACTCTCCCTTTAGTAAGTAATTAGAAGTCCCGGGCTATGACCCAGATTCGGGCATTTGATGGAAGACCAGAAATCTGCTTCTGGTAATAATATAATCACCGAACTTAGATTCTGGTATTTGGTGGTAGATCAGAAATTCCTTTTTAGTACTGATAGAAGTCCTGAACCAACCTAGATTCAGGCATTTGATAGAAGAACAGAAATCTATTTCTGGTAAAGATAGAAGTCCTGGACCAACCTAGATTCGGGCATTTGATAGAAAACCGGAAACACTCTTCTAGTAATAATAGTTGTGTCACCTCCTTCGGGTTTATCTTTCACAACAGAGGATGTATGTGCTTTGTTAGCCACTCTTTGGGCTTGTGATTGTCAAAGCAGAGGGTGTACGTGATTCGTTGCATTAGTCACTCTCTGGGCATGTGCGTCCGATGCGCTTGGCTAGATTATTCTCAAGAAGTGCCCAAGGACTTACCCGACCTCCCTCCAGAAGGCGCCTTACCCTGGCCATCATAGGAGGTAATAAAGGCTTAGATGTTTTAATCGGGCCATCGTAGGCACGAATTAAAGGCTTACTCTTTCGATGCTTTAACCTGGCCATCGTAGGCGGTGATAGAGGCTTACACTCCACCCCCTCCAAAGGGTGCCTTAACCTGGCCATCGTAGGCGCAGATAAGGGTTTTCATTCCCTTTGCAGGTAGCAAGGAACATAAGTAGTGGTAACATGTGCTCATCTGCAAGCAAAGGTAGGACGTGCATAGTTCGTAGCAGAGGCAGGGCGTGCTAATTAGATGCTCCATCTCAACCATTTATGGCGTGGATCGGAGGCTTACGCTTTTGATGCTTTAACCTTCCTTTTTTTATTTGGGCATGGAGAAAGGCTTACACACTCCCGTGCCTTGCCCTGGCCGTCCTGGTGGTGACAAGGTTTTTTTTATCCATTTTAGTTTGACCCATTTTGGGTTATTCCAATTTTTGAGAGGGTCTCCATACCCTTAGTAATGTAGGCATTCCTTTTTCAAGAAGGTTTTTGTTGGACTTAGTTCGATTCTTTTACAAAGTCTATCAACTGGCGTTGATTAAAGAACTTGATAATCATTCCTTCGAGAACTCTGCAGTGGTTGGTTCCATGTCCATTCATCATATGACAGTGACAATAAGGCCCTTCTAATTTCCTTTCATATTTGGGCTTTTTCTTTGTAGATGGCAAGAAATTAAGCTCATGTTTGATAAGGAAATAGATATTTTCCATTGAAGTGGTAAGGTGACATTCTTTCGGTAACATCGACATGAAGTGTTCTCTTTGTCTTTGGAACTTAACCCATTTTTTACTTGGCTTCATTACTTCATCCATATCCTCGATCCTTCCTTTCAAAGCGTATTGAGATTGAAGGGCTATTATTTTAGTCCATTTGGAAGTAAGACAATTGAAGTCTCTCATTATTCCTTTTTCGAGTGTTGTTCCTTTAATTTTCTCATTAATGTCCTCTCTAATGTGAGAGAATGGGTTATACTCCTTTGATGTAGAAACACTTAGAGCCAAGGTTGGGATTCATCCCTTGTGGAAAGTTTTGTTGTTCCAATAATGAGGATCATATTGTTCAACTTCCTTCTTCCAATTGATGATTTGAAAGGCTTCCATCCTTAGCCTTTTTTTTCTTCCATCACTCTCGGGTCAGTATTATCTGACATGGCAATTTGATATCCGGAAGATTCTTGTTGAGAGCCTTTAACCATGGTCTTGCTTCTTCAAAGCTTAGTCCAATTCGAGATGGATCAACTCAGTTAAAAATGTGGTTTAAGATACCCAAAGGTTCGGAGGTTCAAACCCACTTTCTAGAGCCAAAATGTTAACGGTATTTTTCATCAACACCAGAGAAGGTCTAAGGAAGTGGACCTAAAGATAGAATGTGGTTATTTAGTCCCCACAAGCTTGAGTTAGTTCATCGTCTCGTAGATATCAAGGTTTTGAGCCTGAAGACTAGTTACTCTTCCCTCAAGAGGTGAGTATCACGCTTACGAGACTCAGCAACCAACAGATACCTTAGGATAACGGTTTCCTAAGCACAGCACAAGCTAGGAAGCTAAATGGATTGTAGAAGGGTATTCAGGTAATTTGGGCTTAGGTTGAGAATTGCGCGTGAAGCATTCAATTATTGAGAAGAATTAGGGAAAAGGTGAAAGAAGTAATAAGGTAAGTCATAGAAAATATGTGAAGTGTCGATTCACTCTTTATTGCTCATAGATTTGAGTACGTAGGTGTTTACAAAGGAAATCCCCAAATTGATTTAAAAATTAGGGTATATCTATAAGAAATGAGTATAAGATTGGGAAATGAGAAAAGTCCCCTCAAATGTGACCCCTAGGGTCTTATAGACAAATCGAGACCCTTTTTGTCCTTGGTTTAGCAGTAGCTTTTTTAGGATGAGGTAGCTTGGTGTCAGCCGCTTCTCACCTTCCGTTTCTGCTTGCTTTGGTTTTGGTTGCCTTTCTAACATTGTTAACGGATACAACTTGTCCTTTGGTGTGGCAGTATGGGCTTTTCGGAAAACTGGTCTCGATCGATGGAGGTTCTCTTTGATGTTAGTCTCTGCGTTGCGTATCGATACCAATCTAGTTGATATGGATAGCTTTGGGAGTGGTTTTCGGTAATAGGTTCCGTCTCCAAATCTTCATAGTGTTCGCTTTCTTGTTACGCTTTCTTATGATCTTGGAATCGTCACCCCTTTCGGAATCGGTAATAGGCAAATTAGTATTGATATCTCTTCTTCTTATAAGCTTTGGTTTACTTTCGATGAATCTTAGAAACTAGTTTTGGCCTGGCGAAAGCATGCTTTCAGTACATCTACGAATGCATTCAGATATTGTGTCACGGTATTCAACAAGCCTTAACTCCGACAGTTAGCGTTCGAAGTGTTATCCTTGACTTCGGTGTCTTTATTTCCCTTTGTATCGACGCTAAGTTAATTAGTGCCGATAGTCCCTTCGTATCACTCTGCTTATGTTTCAGATAATATAGGGTCCCGTCTTTATTTCGAGTCTTGGGTCATTGGCTTCCGGTTTTTGCTCCTCTTTGATTGTCTCCAATTCCTTGCGCTATGCTTTCAGAACTAAGTCATGTTGATCGCCCTCTGTGTTGATATTGTTTTGTCACTATCCCCTCCGTATCGGTACTGAGCTTTTCTCTTTTATGTTGGTTGCGGTCCGATACCCCTTCACCGACAGCAGGGATCGGTGTTGAATTTGGTAGTAACAGTTTAAAATTTAGATTTTTGTACTAACGTATAAATTAATTAATTTTATTATAGGTACTTGAATCATTTGAAGAAAAATGTTAGGCAAAAAGCATGAGTAGAAGGTTCGATTTGCAAACCGTACATTGAAGAAGAAGAAGAAGAAGCTTTTTTTCTACCATTATTTTAGTGAAGATGTGAACTTATCTTTTGTAAGTGTTCCATGTAATGAATAAGTTGTTGAACATGGGCCTTCTCAAACAATGTTATCTATTTTTAGACAACATGGAAGACCTGTTGAAAAATGTGCAGATATATGGTTAAGCGATAGAGACTACCGTGTGTCGCACACATATGTTCTTTTAAATTGTGTGGAAGTTTCACCATTTTTCAAGTAATAATGAATTCATGTACAGTTAAATTATATATATATGTATTAATAAAAAAAGAACACAATACATATTTGCAGCATATATGAATCACAACATCCATCCGGCAATCTCAGTAAAGAATTTGCTGAATGGTTTCCAAACTACGTTCATGATCCCAAAAATTGTGTTGTTGACAAAGGATTACAATATATTGCTATCGGACCAAAAGTAAATTTCAAAATTTATCCTATATTCTTCGTCAACGGATTTAAATTCGATAACGAAGACTACAGAGTTGAAAAATCAACAAATAAAAGTAGTGTATAGTCAATGGTATTGTTGATCCAGAGGACCATATAAAAGATTTTTATGGCGTCTTAACACAAGTTTTAGAGTTTACATATTATGTACAGCCTATAGGTTCTTTTTATTCAAATGAAACTGGTTTAGCAATGTTCCTATTTCTGGAATTAACATGCATCAAGATTATAAGCTAATTGAAATAAGGCATATATTGCATTATTATAAGTATGATCCTCTTATATTAGCTAAGAAAGCATTACAAATCTATCTTGCTCTGTATCCATCATTAAAAAAAAGATAAAGCAGACTGATGGGTTGTTTTTAAAAGAAGGCAAGATTTTCATTTGATGGAAGTAATATTCCAAACGAACCAGCGTATCAAGCGGATCTTGAGCTAAATACTGAAATAATAATAGTCAATGACATTGATGTAGGTTCGTTGAATGATGAAACAAATTTTTAGTAGTTGCATTTGAAAGTACCGAAGAAAACGATATAAAATACGAGACTAGGTCTGAATCAGACTATACTAAAGAATGGTAATAGATGAACTTGTTTGTTGTAGAATAGATTAATTTGAGTTATTCTAAGCTGTGTAATAATTAATAATGATGATGACTCCTCTTAGTTAAGAATTTAATTATGTTATGTACTATTCTGAGCTATTTAATAATAATGATGATGAATGTTCTTAGCTATGAATTTACTAATGTTCTTTACTATTCTGATTTATGTAATAATAATGATGACATATATGTTATGCATTATTCAGAGTTATGCATTAATCTTTTCATGTACGATTATGTGATGATTATGTGCAGGGTATGATTATTATATGATATGTTGTATGATTATCACTTGATTAATGATTATGTGATGCTTATTTGATCATTATTCTTTTGTATGCATTATAAGATTTTATATATATGATTGTAGCAGATATGTCTGACAGAAGACGATCCAGGTGTACATCTCAGCCGTCTCGTTTGCAATCTCCTGCAATTGCGTCAGATCCTAGCAGCTCGGAGCCAGATTTACGCCGGGTTGTGGAGATTGTTCCTAAGAGTGTCAGGTAAATATCAAATTTATTTCAATTAGATTATTCGAAATAGATTAATTATATACATCAACATTTATACAAGGGGTTCGAGGTGGAGTCATCATCCTTTATTTTAGAAGTGCCGAAGGAATCATATAAGAGTAGAATGTCAAGATGTTGGCCGCATTGGGATAACATCCCACCTGATATTAAGAATGTTATTTTGGTCGATTTGATGGTAAGTATAAATTTATATTACTATTGAAAATCAATATACTGTATATAATTCAGAATAAAATAAATATGCAGGCTATAGTACGTGTGAAGCCACATGACATGTATGCTTTTGTGAATCACTGGAACCAGAAAATGTGGAAAAATTATAGCGAGACAATTTCAAGGGCCAAAAAGCTGCAAAAAAACCATATTGGTTGAGTGATGATGTTTGAGCTGCATTTCTTTGATATTGGAAAACCAAAGAAGCTAAAGTAAGCTATAATGAAACTATTTACATTTATGTTGGTTGCACTATTTTAATTAATCTCATACTAAATTTAATAGTAAGAAGCTACAAGGAATATGCCGAACAGGAATAAGAATCCGGCTTTGCATCGTGGCAGCTCCAAATATTTCCAACAGCATAAGAGAGAATTAGTATAAAGTTTCAATATATTTAGCATAGATTCATGTATATTCTTACGTATATCATTCATTCTTATTTTCAATATATTTTATTAATGTATATCTTTAGTTTGCGAAGTACAGAAGGGAGCCTACGATGTCATAGGTTTTCAAACTCACATATGCGGTCGAGCATATGAATGCAGAGGGGAGTTTTTCCTATGATTGGATGGACCATAAAGCTACACATGTAATGGTAAGTGCTTATCCGTAATTACAATGTTTAATATTCATTTATAATATAATATTATATAAGTAAATTGTATAGCAATTGTGTCAAAATTGTATTCGTAATTGCAGGAGATATATAAAGCAGAGCAGGCAAGAGCGACACAGGCCAGTGGACGAGAGGAGATTACGCTCGAAGAGTCCGATCACATATGTGATTCTATTATTGATTTTCTCCCGCTATGTTTGAAGTTTATAGTCGAAATTCATGAACTCCCACAGCGTAACGAAACCTATTTAAACTATATTTTAATTTAAATTCAAAACTCATCTGATTTACTTCAAATATGATTATAAAACATATTTAAACTTATTTGAAAACAACTTTTCAAAATGTAACCTTAAAATTCAAATATTCATATTAAATGAATACTATATTATTATTTTATTACTAAAATAATATTATTTTTCAATACTTATGCTTTCGAACTCAAACTTTCCAGATATCCATTAAAAATAAAGTAGGATGATTTGAATAATAAATTTGATTTTTTAACCTTATTTATATATCAAACTAAATTTCACTTTTCAAAGTTACTATTCACATTTGATTTAAAAATTGAACACGTCATTTATACTTGAAACCTTTTTCAATTAATTTTTCACATTTACAAAAGTTTTTCATACATATCTTAATTTCATTTCCAAATCATTTTTGATTTAAGATCCAACTTTTATTTTCACCCATTATTTAATTGAATATAATATTCATTTAAATTATCCAAAACCCATTCCATACCCAAATATTCCTATATACGCAAGTGTAACTTTTGTAGTGTATATATTACCACTACTAATCACTATTTCAACATCCATAACCATATTCATAACATCCATACATCCACTTGAACATATATTTCACAAATATACATGTATATACCGCTTATATTATAATCAATTTCTAATTAACCCAAACATTTACAACCGTTAACCAATCACAAGCATTCATAAATCTTGGTTCGACATAGGCATGGAGTTGTATTTGAAGGAAAACAGAGGTGTAGCGTATCAAAAATTATCGCATAGGGCATGGAGTTGATTTGAGAATTGGGGGGAAAACTGTGGTTAGATCAGAAGATAAATCTTGGTTCGACAAAGCATTGCACAGATGAAAACAGGTGAGTAGAGTGTAGTGAGTGAGAGGGAGTGAGGCAATTAGAGATGAAGAGGGAGATAGTGATTGTAAAAGACGAAGAAATGAAGAAGGACACGGAAGCCTGTCCCCATTAACAACACTTTGTCGAAACCAAAACCCTCTGTGTTTGAATACTTTGCTGAAACCAAATTTTTGAATTAATTTAAATTAAATTAGTCTCAAAAATCTGGATTGTTACATACTTACCTCCTTAAAAACTTTTCATCCTCGAGAAAGAAAGAAGATATAAGCAACTTTATTTTAATCTTTTTTAGATAACCCTTTAAATTATTTACAAAATACCTTTTAGTCAAAATTTTGAAACTAAATTCATAGGGTATTTGTAACTACTTATAACTTTAATTGATTTACCTAACGGGTTTTAGAACTTACTGAGTGTCCAAAATTGTCGATAATTTCAATTTCTAATCCAAATTCTTTATAATTACCATAAACAATCCTTTTCTATTTAAAATATAATTTTTTTATATCCATTTTTTATATCGCAATTATGCTCTCTCATATTAATACTCTGAACTCATTCTAGGGCATTACTAACCCTATCTCTAACAAGTTTCTCTCATAGAATATTACTAATTCTAACTCTGATGAGTCCTTTCCTTTTGTTCTAATGAGTTATATCCCAAAGTTTTAAATAAACCAAAGCTCTGATACAATTGTAATGACCCGGAATTTCAGCCTTTGAAGATCGACATTTGACACAACTCAAGCATCAAATGTCAGATTCTATATCGCATTTGGGGTTACAACACATTAGAACTGAAAAAAGAACTTTTTCATTAATATCATCATAATATTACATTAGAGTACAAGAAAATATCATAGTACAACACATATATCAGAGTACAACGGAAAATGACACACACAGTGGAAAATATACAGCAGAAGACTATGAAATGATCCAGAGTATAGCAACAGCCATAATCCAGAATCCTGATCTAAAAACACTCCAAGACTAAATCTACAAAACCTAAACTACCAAGCTATCCGTGTGAAAAATATGGGCACCCAGAGTTTAGGTGGAAGAACAATGAAATCCAGGTCAGCCATGGGAACTACTACGAAAAATTAAAATAGTTTCAATTTATTTTATAGTTAGGTAAATCATAAGACCACGCCTTATAACAAGGAATGGGTTCCCCTTATGAATACCAATCATAAAAACTCAAACTAAAATCGTTTATCTTCATATTTAAATTTGTCAAATCCAATCAGCTTCATTTATTTATAAAATCCATTCTTTTGAAAATAATCTCTTCGAACATAATATCCCAATTTCATTTTATATCATTGAAATAATAAATATATATTTCTTTCATATCTAATCATGCTTCACTTGGGATTTAAAAACAAATCACTTTTGAAAATCTCAAATATCTATAATACAAGCATATCAACGTATATGCCACCAAACCGGGAGCTTTCTCCTGATAACAAGGCAACTGGGTCTCAGCCTTCATGTCATCAATAATATAAGTATGTCCATCCCTCTTATCCCAAGAGCGAATCATACCAAAATATGTGACTAATTTTTTTGTTAATGGTTACCCAAATCGTTATTAACATAATAAATCATTTTATATCCCGGAGTCGCTAACCATTTCTCATTGATAATGACAAGTATCTTCAAATAATAGTATTTTTGCTTTCTAAATCATTTACGCATTAGGATTTATGCCGTCGAAATTCTCTTCGTTTATAAAACATCTTTTATAAACCGTTTATCATCTTTAAAATATATTTTTTCCTAAATATTTTCTACCTCCTCGAAATCAAACATTCATTTCAACTTCTTTTATGAAATCATCTTTCAAAATAATTCATTTAAATTTATGTTCACAATTTAAATGAATCAAATACTATCGCTAGGCCATTTTCGGAAAATGTTGTAAAAGCGTTAGAAAAAGCGTTGTTACAGGCTTATATTAGCTAGTTTAGTCAAAATGACTTTTATATTTCCCAAAACCTCCTTTAATCAATTCAATCACTTTTAAATGATTTAGAATGATTTTACAAAGTTTTTCCACATTTTCTTTATTTAAAAATAATTGTTTACTACAATGGTCAGCGAACTGCACTTATAATGACCTTTTCAAAAACGGTTTTACACATAACTTGTAATATATATATATATATTATATTTTGAAAATTCCTCTTCTATTTGGAAACTATTATCTTTATGTAGAAAACAATTTCTATTTCGAAGAAATCCGATTAAATTTGCTTCTACTATGAGCATTTGAAGTTTATAGTCGAAATTTATTCAGACTATATTTTAATTTAAATTCAAAACTCTTCCAATTTACGTCGATTATGATTATAAAACATATTTAAAATTATTTGAAAACAATTATTCAAATTTAAGCTTAAAATTCAAATATTCATATTAAATGAAGATTATATAATTATTATTTTATTATTAAAATAATGTTATTTGTTAAAACTTATCCTTTCGAACGCAAACTTTCCTGATATCCATTAAAAAATAAAGTAAGATAGTTTGAATAATAAAATTGAGTTTCCAACCTTATTTATATATCAAACAAAACTTCACTTTTCGAAGTTAATAATATTTGCATTTGATTTAAAAATTAAACACGTTATTTATACTTGAAATCTCTTTCAATTAATGTTCCACCTTTACAAAAGTTTTTCATACATATCTTAATTTCATTTCCAAGTCATTTTTGATTTAAAATTCCAACTTTTATTTTCATCCATTATTTAAATGAATATAATATTTATTTTAATAATCCAAAACTCATTCCATACCCAAGTATTCCTATATACATGGGTGTAACTTGTGTAGTGCATATATTACCACTACTAATAACTATTGCAACATCCATAACCATATTCATAACATTCATACATCTACTTCAACATATATTTCACAAATATATATGTATATAAGCTGATTGTCAATAACGCTTATACTATAATCAATTTCTAACTAACCCAAACATTCACAATCGTTAACCAATCACAAGCATACATAACTATATATATAATGCAACCATGTGAATATTGTTTCTCACCTTTGGGTTCCATTTCACCAAACTTTACTGAACCGTCGGACAACATAACCGCACCATAAAATATTTTGTCTCTCTATGCTTATATATATATATATATATGTTAATTTCTTTTTTTAGAGGAGTGGGCCAAGCGTAAGGAGGAGGGGGTCACATGAGCTAGGGGGTGCGTATGGTGCTGAGGGGGAGGTCGTAGGGTGGTGGGGAGGATGGGTCAAGAGAGAGGAGAGAGGAAGGTAGAGAAAGATGAAGTGGGCAAGGAAGCCATGGATTCAAGAAGTAGGAAGAAAAAGAAAGTGGAAGTGGAATGGAATGGAGAAAATAAGGGGGGAGGGGTCTTATTTATAACAAAGAGGAACCATAGAATTATGACAACACTTAAGTTTTGTGTCTTCATCCTAAAAAATTCCTTAGCATGGAAGAAAACCACCTTCCATACCATGTGCTTCTCTTAGGAAACCATGTGCTTAGGTGTCATGGTTTCACTTTTTTTAATTAGTTAAATGTAGCAGCACTTCAAAGGTGTTACAACATGGATATGCATGTTACATTTACTTACATTTGTCACTTTTGTTAACAATATTCACTACACTAAACATACCATTTTGTAACACTTACCTCGGTTCCACTTGTAATAGTTATTACTGTTACAAACTTATAAAGATTATTTTCGTTATAAATTAATATAACGATTATTTTCGTTATTACATTTGTGTATTTCATGAATATTATGGGCAAAATTGTGATTTCCTGCTGTATTCATGGTTCTAGCCAAGTAGCAGTTCTAACACTTCTTCCCCTCCCCCCTCCCCCCGTAAATCAAAAAAGAATTCTAGGGTTCCCCGCTTCGTTTCCAATCAGATTGTGACACACTGTAACAACCCGGATTTTTAGAACCAATTTAAAATTTTATTTTAGCTATTTTAATGGAATTGGAATATTTAAAATGATTTATATTAAATAATTATGACTTAAAATTCATTTAAATCGAAGTTAGAATGAATAAATTTATTTTAATTATAAAACGAGACTGAAATTGCATAGTAGTTCGAAAAATCGATTTTAAATTTCAATTGAATACACAGAATTTAATATAAATCAGAATTGGACGAAACAAGAAATATTTGAATCTGATTAACAATATCTTTCTAACAGATGTAAGAAACTGAGATTTCACTTTATAAATTGAAAGTTACGTCCAGTTTAAAATTTAAAATAGTCACTATGGAATATATATATATATTATAATATATAGCCCTTAAAAATAGCCATTTTGCAAACGACTTCCGTTTTTGACGAGACCATTTTTGTTGAATCTGGAATGTCAAATTATTGCTAGATTCCAATTCTCATAATTTTTGGAATTAATATGTGAGCGTGGCAAAAGAAAACGTGTTTGGCAGTTCCAATTTGAATTTAATCGACTGGAAATTGGCCATTTTTCAAACGGCCTCCAAATTCGACGAAATTAATTTTATAAGGACCGTATCGTCAAAACAAAGCTAGATATAATTTTTCTATAATTTATGGAGTCAATATGTGGCCCCGGTAAATTAAAATGTATGTTTGAATTCAATATATATGGATTCATATTTTAATTTAAGTAAAAACTGATTGTAACAGTCGAATTAGCAGACGGGACATATGCCATTGTGTCCGGAATGGGGGTATTTGGTTGGGGGCGACACTCGTTGGGATTGTTTGGAGTTCAGATGAAAAATCACTATTTTTGGAATTAAATAAATTAAATATAAATACTTAGCCAATCAGAAAAATCGTTATAACCTAATTCACAATATCTGGAAATTCAAATATGCCGCTACTCTCTATCGCTTGAAGGCGGAAATCCTTTCCAAAAAAAATTCGTTCGATCTTCGAATCCACCAAACCGTTCAAGATAATTTCAAAGGGAAAACTATAGATCTCAACACGATCTACCTATCCAACGATAGCGATCGTTCCAGGAGCAATATTTTTCTCGATTTTCACATCCAAAGCGCTGTCGTTTCATGCCAAACCCCGGAGGCTGGAGGCGATCGAACTGGTTCTCGTCGAGGGAGGAGATGCGACTCCCCTAGGCGCACATTGAGGAGGCAGCTTATCAACGTCAGGAGCGCTGTGGTGGTTGTGAACTGGAACCCTTATTCTGGTTGGGGGTTTCAGCTAAACTAGGGTGTTAAACGAAAAAAAGTGAGTTAAATCAATTTTTTTATTAAGCATTGTTTAGTTTCAGTTTTATATATAATTCACATTGAATTTTATTTTCAGTTTTTTATATATTAAACATAGTTTTAAAAATCAGTTTTAATTATATATAACAACAGTATAAAAATATAATTTTTATTATATATAAAGCGTTGTAAAAATGGAATTTTTATTATATATAAGCATTGTTTTTAAGTGTGAATTTTTATATGAAAAGCATTGTTTTTAAATGTGATTTTTTATATGAAAAGCTATAATTTTTAGTTTAGAAAAGTTAGGATTTTCAATGATAAAAAGTTATGATTTTTATTAATATAAAAATATGATTTTTAATAATATAAAGATATGATTTTTCTATATGAAAATATACGGTTTTTCTATATAAAAAGATATGATTTTTCTATATATGAAGAATAGAATTTTTATGTATGTGAAACTATGATTTTTATTATATGAGCAGCAATATAAAAATTTGGTTTTTATATATAATAGCGATATAATATGATTTTTATATACTTAGCATTGAAATAAAAATATGATTTTTTAAAATATATACATCGTTGTTAAAAATATGATTTTAATATAAATCGCATGAAACGGATCTCGTTGGAAATACGGTGAAGGACACAACGCGCTGTAACAAATCCAAATCCAAACTGTTCAAATTAAAGACTGATGGAGTGGAAACCCAAGGTGAGAACTCCTCATTAAATTATATTTTATCATGTTATTTTATTCATGTATAAAAAAAATAGAATTGCCAGTGTAGGTTTTTATCAGTTTTAATCATTATAAATTGTTAGCTTACCTCCCTCGTACACAGACCATGGAAGATTTAATTGATTGTATTGTGTTTTGTTTGTGATGTTGTGACGATTAACACATTAAAAATAACGCTGACATTAATGTGGTAGGCGAAATTAAATTATAAATATCTATTTATAATTATAACCAGTAAAATTGGCTAAGCAGAAAAATAATTCAACCGAATTAGAATTGGTTAAATTTACTAACCAATGATTTATTTAAATAAAATGTTGTTGATTGAAAATGCCACACGAGTATTGGGATGATATTTGACATACACGAATCCCAATATTTAGTTGTATTTCAAACGATGGGTTGATAGACTGTGATTAGCATTATTTATTTATTTTAATGCTCACACAATTGTAAACTTCACTATTGATGTGGATGGACTGTTTAATGATTATTTATCATTATTATTGAATACATGCGATGTACGAAATCCATATAAATAACATTATATGGTAGTTGATTGGGTCTCATTCCAATTTGGAAAATAAAGAATATTTTAAAATAATATTCTGTAATGGATTAAAATGTGAATTTGATGTCCGATTTTTGATGGACATGGAAATATGGAAATATATGAGCCGTGTTGATTAGATTTGCGCCATTTTGACACGAACGATATTTATATCGATTTTATTCATTTTTATAATGAATATCGAAAAGGGAAATATTTCAAAATATGATTTTTGAAAATATTATCATTTAAATATTATAATGATAGGGAATATTCAATTTTGATTTAAAAATTGAAAATGAAGTTGGAATCGTTTTAAAACGAATTTATAAATGATTTATAAAATACGTTTTAAATGGAAAGCGATGATATATATATTATATATATTTAATGGCCTGAATAGAACGCGTCGTGCAGCGACTGTTCGCAAATTTCGACCATTATCTTCAAATTGGCGTTACAGGAGATTCGATCGTCGGATTCTCCTAAAACCGGAACCGTCGGGTTCGTATCGAAAAGAGATTTCCAATGAATATAAGAGATTCAAAATCTAACAGATAAATTTGGAGATATTTCCAAAACAATTTCAGAAAAGGTCGTTATGGATGTTATTCGGTGGCCGTTATTGGAAACCAACTGTACGGGCGATATTAAAAATATGGAAAAAATATGTAAAATCATAATAAATGATTTGGAAAGATTTTGGGTGAAAAATACCATATTTTAAAAGATAAAAATATATTTTAATTGAAATGAACTAGTTATTAACTAGAATAATAATCCCATGGGTTTTAAATAAAATAAATTGAACTTCGAAATTGGTTTTAAAATAATCAGAATTTTCCCACAAATAAATTGGAATGGAAATAATATTCAGAATATTTCAATATTGGATTCCGTGATTATACGGATATTGTTATAGGAATTTGGAAGATACAGATATCGTTATTCCCAATACGATATCTGTTGGTTTCAGGATTTGATATTGAATATAAGCCGATGTAATTTATATGCAGAACCTTATATTTAATATCGAATTGGATTTTGGGTTTATCGTGAATGATGTCGTTAATAACACTATTCTTAAACCCAGTTGAGAAAAGAATAAATCTTTTAATTAAGATTTAGAGAAATTTACCAACTAATTAATATTTAATTGGAATTGAAATGAAAGTTGATTGTGGGTTTATCGTGAACTGTGTTTTAAATGACATTTGTTCTTTAACCCAATTAACTGTAACACCCCATAATTTTATAACATTAAAATTCACAAATTAAAGTATACTTAATTTTTAGAAAAGAATTAAGTGAAATGGGTTGCGCAGAGAAATATATATATATATTGATATATATATAAAATAAAAAATAAATAAATAAATATGCGAAAAAGTTCAAAACAGCGAATTGGGAGGGGAAATAACCGAACCGGCCCATTTTTGAGGTCGACCCGAGCCTCGCTGGGTCGACTAGGGGTTAATCCAGGGTGTTTGGCTGTCAACCCGTGGGCCGATTCGCTCAAATGCGGATTTTGCATTTGATTGGTTCTCATGGTTCAGGGTTAATCTAATGGTCCTAAATAACTTCCTACACCTATAAATACATCCTAATGCTAACCCTAAACCTAATTAAAATAGAATAGTTACCGTCATACCATCGCCATGGAAATCAATGGAGCCGCCGCCAACTAAGAAAGAAGAAAAGCAAATTCAATTCTAATTCTCTCAACCCTAAAGAAAAGCAAAACTCTCTCTTTTCTTCTCTAAATTGTGAGTATGATGATCTTAACAAGATTATTATCATTTTAATTAGGTTGAGTTATGAATGGATTATGAGTAGATGATGTGAATTATCATATATGTTGTTGTAAACCCCTTTTGCTATCATGTATATTGTAAATCCAATGTTATGTGATGATGATATCTTATATGTTGTAAATCATGCTATGATGATGTTATGTATGTTGAAAGTTTCTATGCTAAGTTGTGATGAATCATACATGTTAAAAAGCCATGATGTTACCATCTATGCTAGTTAGTTCATATTAATTAAATCATCATGTTTGGGTTATGTTGATCTATATGACAAGTCACATATGCAAGTTAGATTGATTAGAAAAGTTATGAATAAATGTCATGACATCTATTATGACATCTAGAATTATGCTATGATATATGTGATATCCTATGCTAGTTCACACCATCATTATGTTGCCTAAAAACCCCATATGCAAGTTTATGTATAGATTTGGGCTATGAAAAATATCATGTAAATTGAGACATTTAACAAGTTGACACCTTTTGATCCCTAACATGTGTAGTTTATGCAAGTTTCACCCCTATTATGATTAGATTTATTTTAATTGTCTATATGTTGTGATAATTTATCTTTGTGCTAGGTGTTAGACTATACAAGTCTAGCCTATATTATGCGTTGAATAAGCGAACGTATAAACGTGGGGTAGGGATAATATTAAGGATTTAATATTAAAAAGTTGAGGTGCAATTGATATGATTTTGCATGCCATAAGTGGATGGCCATAATTGAGTCAATTATGGACATCATTAAAAGTTGACTTAATTAATAATTTGAATAGGGAATTATTAAAACTGGGGTAAAAGATTTTAAGTGTTAATCAATGCTTAGGACACGAGGTTGGACTCGTTTGTGACGTAAACCTGCCCGGACCCGCCCGGCAAATCCAGTGGTCACAAATGTCAGCCCAATGTGAGAGGTCCTAGGCCTAAACTAAAGCATAACGGTTGTAAAGACACGAGGTTAGACTCTTTTATGGTGTAAGACTGCCCGGACCTGCCCGGCAAATCCAGCTGCCATAAATGCCAGTCTAACGTGAGAGGTCTTTATGAGGTTATGGCCTGAATGAATTAAGAAATACTTAACCAGATAAACATGTAAGGTGGGACATGGGGGTTAAGTAGGTGCCTTGGGTGGCATGAGGAATCTAGGGGGTGCCCTTAGTGGCATGTGAAATACGATTAGTAAGACTTAACCAAACACACATGTAAATGAACATGACTAAGAGGGTTAAGTGGGATATACTAGTGACAAGCTTAGGTGGGTAGCTTGTGGGGGCCCATTTCGACCAGTATCCCAAACGTATCTTTGTGGGCTCGACCCAAGTCGAGGACGGGACACGCATGCTGGGTTCGACTATAAGAGGCCAAAACGGGGAGCGGTGGCAACGCAAGTCCAACGGGTTTCGTATGCGTGTGTGGACCCGGGCTGGTAGGTAAGACGTTGTGGCATCGTGTAGGTATAAGCCGTGCATTCTCAAGTTGTATCGGGTTGCCACTTTAGGGGAGTGATACACCCCACTGTGGGGCCAGCACGGGTATCTACGAGTAGGGAGCCGATCGAAAGTGGGTAGTGGGGTACACCTAGTGGAGATAGGGGCAGACGGCACCTATGTAGTCAGCTAGGGGTACGTAAGGCTATTTATAAAGTTTCCGTGTGAAGCAAGTGGGATCAAACAATAGGGTGACTGGTGTGGTCCAGTGTAGTAATGTGCGGTGCAGTGTAGTAATCATTCGTTAGTAATTAGGTGTGCCTTTACCGTTATCTTAAACGCTATCTACATAGACATTTACTTGTCTTCCAGATTATGCCTTAGTCTAGTTATTTTGATAATAGTATTGTTAGAATTATCATACTCGCCAGACTTTATGTCTGACCCCCTATATTTCTATCCTTTTTCCCCCTCCAGGTCCTCAGGTTGGGCCCAGCTCTAGTGGAGTTTGATTGAATTGCTTCATCTCTCTTTGGAAAGCTTGGACCGTTGAAGTAAAGTTCAGCTTGTTATCTTTTTAATGGCTATTTATGTAATGGGATTATGTATTTTGTTTTTATGAAGATGGATATTGTACTTGGTTATGATCTATGGTTTTATGATGTAACAAACATGTTTAATTTCCGCTGCAATAAAATGAAGTTTTAGATTTCCAAGTACTATTTATTATCTGCCTTGTTGTAATTTTTCTGTTCTATATTCACTTATAACCTCCATGGAAGTTAATGCAATCCCTTTGTGAGTGACATTAATGGACGTGGGGTGTTACACGTGGTATCAGAGCTTAAGGTTACCAGAACAGATAAAAATACTTTAGAAAAATAGTTATTTTTGGAAGAAGTGTTTTCAAAAACATGTTTTAATGAGAAATTTAAAGAGAAAAGTTTTTAAGAAAAACATAATCCCCAAATAGCCATATATCTTTATCTTTCGAATTCTCCATTTTGAATCTTTCCTTTTCCGTTTCAGCATGGTTGAAGATCTTAATCTACCCGACGGTGTAACGATACCAGGATGGTATAGGAGGCTACTGGAGGCTAGGGCCGCTGTAGGTCCAGCCAATGTTCCTCCACCACCAGTTGCACCCGTTCCTCCTCCTCCTCCTCGCATAGATACTTTTGCAAAGACGTGCAAGGAATTCAAGGCTATGGGTGGAAAACCATTTCAAGGGTTAGAAACGTTTGTGGAAGCTAGAGATTGGCTTAAGGAGGTGGAAGTATTGCTAGAAATCTTTGAAGTAGAAGAAGGGAAGAGAGTTCGTTTAGCAGCTTGGTTGATGAAGGGAGAGGCCTCGTTTTGGTGGGAGGTCACTAATGGGGAGCGTCCTGTTGACTCTTGGGCGGATTTCAGACGTAGGTTCGAGGCGAAGTTTCTCTCTAGGGCGGAAGAAAATCTATATATGGAAAGGTTCTTGACATTGAAGCAAGGAAGCTCATCAGTGAAAGAATATGTCAATAAATTTAATCAGTTAGCAAGGTTTGGCTTGGACTTAGTGAACACGCCGGAGAAGAAGGCGCTGAGGTTCGTGAATGGCTTGAATGAACCATTGCAAGGGTTGGCTATGACCCACATCCCTATGGGGCCACCTTTGAGAAGTTAGTAGAAAGGGCACTTATGCATGAGGAGAAAAGCGCTAAAGCTGATAAGGCACCCGAGAAGAAGGGGGATCAGAAGAAACCACAACAACAAAACAAGAAGGGTGGTAAAGACAATAACGACACGGGAAAGAAGAAATGTTTTAACTGTGGGACACCAGGCCATCTCAGCAAGGATTGCCGAAAGAAAAAGAAGACAGGTTGTTTTCATTGTGGTGATGCGGGACATTTAGTGAAGGACTGCCCAAAGAAGGGGCAGAGGGCAGGAGCTACCTCGGGAGGACAGGTGCAGGCTCTTATGGCACCAGGGCAGGCTAGGGGACAAGTTCAGGCTCTCGCGGTCACACCGCTGCAAGAACGAGGTAGAACCATTGTAACAACCCGTATTTCGATAACATGATTAAAGACGAGAATCAAGGCAGAATTTAATTTTAAATTCTGAATCAAGTGAAACGGGCTATGCCATTGCGTTCGTCTCGGAAAAATACGCGAAATAGAGTCCGAATTTTCGAAAATCGGAGTCTGTATGACCAAGATATGGCCTCGCGAAGTTTCACGAAAGATCCCAAATTAAAGTATACTTAATTAAGTGAAATGGGTTGCGCAGAGAAATATATATATATTGATATATATATATAATTGAAAATTAAATAAATAAATATGCAAAAATGTTCAAAACAGCGAATTGGGAGAGGGGAAAAACCGAACCGGCCGATTTTTGAGGTCGACCCGAGCTCGCTGGGTCGACTAGGGGTTAATCCAGGGTGTTTGGCTGTCAACCCGTGGGCTGATTCGCTCAAATGCAGATTTTGCATTTGGATGGTTCTCATGGTTCATCTTTAATCTAAAGGCCCTAGATGGTTCCTACACTTGACTTCTTCCCCAAGACATGCTTTGATGGCTTGGATTGAATCTAGGTTTAATCCTATGGCCTAAAACACTTGCCTAATCTATAAATAAGACCCTAACCTATCCTAAATCCTCATTATTCATTCATGCAACTAAACAATGGCAAAATTTCTACTCTCATGGCCTCCACTCAACTATCCTAGCCTCCACTTCATTTCTATGAAAGGTTTCATGATCATGAGAGTGTTAGAGAGTCCCTATGTTAGTATGAGAGCCTCTCAAGTTGATTTCAAGGCAAAAGCTTTGATCTTTGTTCATAAAGATGGTGTTTTTGTTGATTTGGGGCATCCATCTTTGGGTTTTTGGGTGATGGCATGCATAGGCTTCCTCACAAGCTTTAGTTTAATCGATTTAGGCCTTCAAAGCAATGTAAGCCCTTTTCCTACTCTTAGATATTAACTATGAAGTTAAATGTTCATGTTGCAAGTTTGGGTTTGATCATTGAGAATGATACATGCTATCATGTCATGCAAGTTTATGAAGTCATTATCTTGATCTTATGAGCTAAAAGCTACAACCTTTATGTTGAAATGTTGCATTATGCAACATGAGAACCTTCATACTCTTTTTTTGTCAACTTGCATATGAAGTCATAACCCTTATATGATGATATATGCGAGTTTCTAGTCATCATTCCATGTCTTTTGTCACCATGATTCGCTTATGTGCCAAGTTTGGGTTTATGCATGTTTTTGAGGCTTAAGAATGTAACATGCAAGCTAATGAACACATTTGTGCCTCATTTGCCACCATGATTAACTTGTGGCTTAATATCCATTTTTGTCATGCCTTTGCCAAGTCTCTTCTTTTAATCCATTACGTTGTTGCGAACGTATATGCGAGTTTAAAAAGCGTTGGGGTCACATTATGGGAAAACATAATGATATGAACATGATTTGGGTAAATGGGTATAAACATGACAACGTGTAACGTTAAATATGACATGTATTTATACTTGAAAACATGACTTGAAATATAACATGGAAGTGACATGTAAGTATGCATAAAAACATAAGCTTGGGAATTTACCTATTAAGTTAGGTCTACCCATTGGGAATTTACCTATTAAGTTAGGTCTACCCAATTGCTTGAAAACTTGAATATGAACATGACACTAGACTAAACATGAAAGTGGCCAACTCGAGGTTGGGTTGAGTTTGCAACATAAAGCTACCCGGAACCGACCGGCCTAACTAGTAGTTGCAAACAATAGGACCCAATGTGAGAAGTTGGTCATGTTGTGCTTGAACCCGAGGTTAGACCAAGTTGTGGTGTAAAGCTACCCGGAACCGACCGGCTTAACTAGTAACCACAACAAAGTCTAATGTGAGAGGTTGGGGTGCATTAAGAAATTAATGCCACATGATAGGGTTAAGTTAATTTGATTAATGACTCTTAACCAAATATGACATGGACAAATGGGTTAAGTAATTGGATTAGGCTAATGATACTTAACAAAACATGACAAGGTTGGGTAGGTTAAGTAACTTGATTTGCCTAATGACACTTAACCATTTTTATACGACTAGTGGACGGGGATTAAGTTAACCAACACTTAATCAATCCAACACGATAATTTGGTAAGGTTAAGTAAGTTTTCTTAATGACACTTAACCAAAAGATACAGTTAATGGATGGGGTTAAGATTAGACTCAACTAGTCTAAACATGATAATCGGATGGGGTTAAGTTAGCCTAGACTTAATTAATCCCACTTGGTAGTTTAATGGGGTTAAGTTAAATACTTAACTAATCTAACACGATGATTTGAAGTGGTTAAGTGACCTATACTTAACCAATCTCACCCGTTAATTTGAAGAGGTTAAGAGACCTAAACTTAACCAATCTAACTCGTTAATTTGATGTGGTTAAGTGATCTATGCTTAACCAATCTAACTCGTGAATTTATTGAGGTTAAGTTAACCCATACTTAACCAATATAACGTGAAAACATGATAAGGCTAAGTCATGAATCGCTTGAATACACTTGACCGGTTTGACTAAGTAATTTCATAGGGTCAAGTTAATATATACTTAACCAACTTGAGCATGGTTTGTAGGGTTAAGTCTTGGATTTGGATACTTAGCCAATTTTGACATGATTTGTAGACGGGTTAAGCCTTGAACTTGGATACTTAGCCAATTTTGACATGATTTGTAGACAGGATTAAGTCATGAACTTAAGTGACACTTAATCTATTATGTAAACCCTCATTCGGAGAATTAGGTGGGTAACCGTAATTAACAAGGATAACGGGAATAAGGCTAAGTCTTAAACCTTGGTTGAAGGATAACTAAGTAATGATTCTTAGTCAAGGAAATTTAGACCAGTTCATAGATAGATGAGTAACCTGATACGGTAGGTCATCGTTTAAGTATACGAGTAGGAGCAAGTATCTGATTTAGATAAAGGCTCCAGCGAACTGGGTAACGAAGCAGCGGCTTCGGGGAACGTGAGGATATTCTCGGGATCCCTCTGTGGGCTGCCAGGTAATTATACTAGGCTCATGAGAGGTTAAGGTCTGCGTTAGAAGAACCAAGAGTATGCCTTGGTTGCTATACGAGCGACCTAAAGACGGGGATGGATAGGGTATAGTCGACGAAACACGGTCGTACCCTAGATAGCATTTTTCGTCAGGCTACCTACCATCTTTGGTCAAGCGTGTACGTACGGAAAGGCAGAGAACACCCAAAAGACCATAATTGCTATCTAATTATGGTTGCGGTAAGGCTTGGATGTGGGTTGGCCAGTGTTGTGTTCTCATACAGGATTTATCCTGTCTTGTCTTTCACTAGTTGAGGGAGTGGTCTCGTGGGACCATAGCCACGTATAAGAAAAACAGACCTTAGCATCTGCATCGGCAGATAAATCGAAAGCTCCCGACCGAGTCCTGTATTTCTTGATTTGCCCTGTGACAGGACTCGGATGGTACGATGTGATACATGTGCATACAGTCATGGATAAGCGATTCACGATGAATGCGTGGGAAAAATGGCGCGGTTGGCGGTTAGCGTAATCCCTAGTGGCCCTAGGTGGTTGAACCCAAACCGAGATACGAAAACGTGCAATAGGTAAGCATAATCCCTAGCAGCCCTAGGTAGCATAAGTCCTAGTTGTACAAACAATAATTCATGTTGGAAGACCCTAGCTAGGTTTAGGGTAACAGTCCAAACCGATCTTAAGGATCATGGAACTATGTTAAAGTAATATAGAATCTCATGGGAAAGCCCGTATGGTCTACGGCAAGGGACTGAACATTTACATGGAATAAAACATACAAGTTGAGTAACCTATATATGCGATATATTAGGTTGACATGGACCATTACACGACTTTTGAGTGAGGGTCATTCTTGGTTAACACATGACACGGTGGGGATACTAGTACGGTAGGTGCAGAGCTAAAATACAGGATAGATATCACGGGGCGTTATACGTGACAGATATCTTGGGGATATTATACTTGATAGAAACCTGACGATGTGATACCTTGTTTTATCTTGACATCGTAATTTATCATGACACCTTAGTTTATCTGAGTTCAGTAGTTCATCCTGTTATTTTGATTTAGCTTATCTATCTTGTTATCATGCTTATGTTCATCTCAGTTTCTCATGTCAGTTAACTTTACTATTTTTTATGCTAATAGTAGATAGGGCTTACTCAGTCTTTTTGACTGACCCGTTTTGTTTCGCCTCTTTTCTTCCGTTCCCCCCCCCCCCAGGTTACAGGGAGGAAATACTGTTGTTTAGTTCGGACTTCTTCTGCTTGAAGGTCATCATGGATGGCTTGGACTTTTCTTGGCTAATGGCTACTTTACTGTTTTTACTTGGGGAATAATTTATTAAAATGTCGTTATGCTTCTTTACTATTGCAAGACAGGTTTTGATGTACTCTGATGTAAAAGGCTTTAGACCTTATTTATTCATGTTATGAAAGTTTGATTTTACTTCCGCTATTTTATATGTTCTGTCTTGTGATATTTCTGTGCATGTTTACCAATAATGCCCCTCTAAAGCTAGTGCATTCCTTTGCGAGTGACCCTAGCGGAGGCGGGGTGTTACACGTGGTATCAGAGCAGAAGGTTACCAGACTGAGCAAAAGTTTTTAAAGACCTTCTGAAAACTATTTGAAAAAAAAAATCGTTTATAAAGAAGCATTTTTCAAGAAAATTTTCTTTTAAAAGAAAAAGGCTATTCCCCAAAGGCCATTAGCACTATCCTTGTTTCCTTAATTGAATCTCTTTTCCTTTCTTTCCTCCATCTGTAGTCACAGTGGTTTTAACTGCGACTAGTCTTTTCTATCTACGAAAGTGTTTTCCTTACGATGGAGGTGGTTCTCGAGAGACCAGTGGCCGCGTTATAAGAAAGGATAGTGAGGAAGAGGATAAAGGATACGAGCTTAAGGATGAGCAACTTGTTGGTATGGCTCAGCCCAGGACGAGAGAGAAGGATGAACAATGAAACCCATGACGAGAGAGTACCTTTGGCATGGTAAAACGGGACAGATAGTTAAGTATTATGGGAAAAGGACAAGATCATCGGGAGGGCAGCAGTATGCTCTCATTTCTAGGATACCTCGGAAGGAGGGTGACGATCTTGTTAAAGGTTTAGCTTTTCTTCTCTATCATCCCGTTAGGACTTTGTTTTGATCATCGTATCATTTAAGTCTGCTTCGATAGTTGAGTCTCTGCACCTTAAGTACTAGCGTAATAGAGAATCCCATTTTTGTCTCAAAGTCCTATTGGAGAATCAGTCCATTTATACATGACTTGTTTGGATTTGGGAATGTCTATGCCAAGTGTTGAGTTTGGAAATAATGCTTATGTTTTAAGCTATGGATGGATTCTAGGGATGAAGTGGTTATCCAGTAAGGGGTGCCACTCTCGGTTTTGATAGGAGGGTAGTTAGACTCTTGACTAGCCTTGGTAATACCCTCGAAGTCTCGTGTAACCTTTTGGGTTCGGTCATGGTTAGTTACTTAGAATCCCTTGATGCCTTTATGAGAAATTGGAAGCCCAATCGAGTGGTGTTCGCCGATAAGACGGATGGTTTATTTCACTTATGCATGGGTTATAGAAATCACCTTAGTAAGTGCGCTTGATAACCTGGTTGGCATCTGTTTACTTTCAAGAGAAAGTTCTTCTATGTGGAATACCTTGTGGTACGAGGTCCGAGATTCATTAGTGAATTTTGGAAAGCTTGCATGAGATCATGAGTACGCAGTCATGTTTGCGTCAAGTATTTTAGGAAAAGGATAAGTGCAAGTGGAACGAGAGGCGACGAAGAAATGAGTTTCAGCTCATGTTATGGAAACAGGAAATAAGAAGCTACGAAATCGCGAAGTTAAAGGACGGTCAAGGCACAATGGAATTAAGCTCAAGGAAATACGACTTTGATGGTCAAAGACTAGATACGCGCATGATATCTCTTTTTGGGAGTATATCCTTGATCCCTGTTTTCTGTAGAGCTTACTTGTAGGCTATCTTTTGTGGACATCCTCTCGGTCCTATTCTCCGTTACAAACCCTGTAAGGAGTTTGTCCTGTTTATCTTCTCGACCCTGTTTCAGGGAATTCTAGGTAGAACCCTATGGATGTAAACATGTATTTGAAACATGTTATGATTGATATGGTTGCAAGTGGTTGCAAGTGGTTGCAAGTGGTTGCAAGTGGATGCGCGAATACACATTAGATACTAGCTCGACTCGGTCACATTTCATATTGCATATGCACGAGTATTTATACTTGTTTATGGATGAAATCGAATGTATTATCATGCGGTTGTTGCATATGAATGAATGATTGTGCATGCATATAGTATCTATATGACTAGGACTATTTGCATACATGTTGGATTCATGGCACTATACATATTTTGCATTAGAAAGATTATTCAGGCCTGATCATTAGCATTAGCTAAGGAACATGTACACACACGTTTTGCTTATATTCATACAGCATTAGAAATCATCTAAGGACAATGGTTGCTTGTGGATGATGTTTTGAGTAGATGGATGATGGATGGTAGGATATGTTCTTCCTAACTTGGAGATTTCGGGGACGAAATCCTAAAAGGTGGGGAGAATGTAACAACCCGTATTTCGATAACATGATTAAAGACGAGAATCAAGGCAGAATTTAATTTTAAATTCTGAATCAAGTGAAACGGGCTATGCCATTGCGTTCGTCTCGGAAAAATACGCGAAATAGAGTCCGAGTTTTCGAAAATCGAAGTCTGTATGACCAAGATATGGCCTCGCGAAGTTTCACGAAAAATTCCCAAATTAAAGTATACTTAATTAAGTGAAATGGGTTGCGCAGAGAAATATATATATATTGATATATATATATATATATATATATATATATATATATAATTGAAAATTAAATAAATAAATATGCAAAAATGTTCAAAACAGCGAATTGGGAGAGGGGAAAAACCGAACCGGCCGATTTTTGAGGTCGACCCGAGCTCGCTGGGTCGACTAGGGGTTAATCCAGGGTGTTTGGCTGTCAACCCGTGGGCTGATTCGCTCAAATGCAGATTTTGCATTTGGATGGTTCTCATGGTTCATCTTTAATCTAAAGGCCCTAGATGGTTCCTACACTTGACTTCTTCCCCAAGACATGCTTTGATGGCTTGGATTGAATCTAGGTTTAATCCTATGGCCTAAAACACTTGCCTAATCTATAAATAAGACCCTAACCTATCCTAAATCCTCATTATTCATTCATGCAACTAAACAATGGCAAAATTTCTACTCTCATGGCCTCCACTCAACTATCCTAGCCTCCACTTCATTTCTATGAAAGGTTTCATGATCATGAGAGTGTTAGAGAGTCCCTATGTTAGTATGAGAGCCTCTCAAGTTGATTTCAAGGCAAAAGCTTTGATCTTTGTTCATAAAGATGGTGTTTTTGTTGATTTGGGGCATCCATCTTTGGGTTTTTGGGTGATGGCATGCATAGGCTTCCTCACAAGCTTTAGTTTAATCGATTTAGGCCTTCAAAGCAATGTAAGCCCTTTTCCTACTCTTAGATATTAACTATGAAGTTAAATGTTCATGTTGCAAGTTTGGGTTTGATCATTGAGAATGATACATGCTATCATGTCATGCAAGTTTATGAAGTCATTATCTTGATCTTATGAGCTAAAAGCTACAACCTTTATGTTGAAATGTTGCATTATGCAACATGAGAACCTTCATACTCTTTTTTTGTCAACTTGCATATGAAGTCATAACCCTTATATGATGATATATGCGAGTTTCTAGTCATCATTCCAAGTCTTTTGTCACCATGATTCGCTTATGTGCCAAGTTTGGGTTTATGCATGTTTTTGAGGCTTAAGAATGTAACATGCAAGCTAATGAACACATTTGTGCCTCATTTGCCACCATGATTAACTTGTGGCTTAATATCCATTTTTGTCATGCCTTTGCCAAGTCTCTTCTTTTAATCCATTACGTTGTTGCGAACGTATATGCGAGTTTAAAAAGCGTTGGGGTCACATTATGGGAAAACATAATGATATGAACATGATTTGGGTAAATGGGTATAAACATGACAACGTGTAACGTTAAATATGACATGTGTTTATACTTGAAAACATGACTTGAAATATAACATGGAAGTGACATGTAAGTATGCATAAAAACATAAGCTTGGGAATTTACCTATTAAGTTAGGTCTACCCATTGGGAATTTACCTATTAAGTTAGGTTTACCCAATTGCTTGAAAACTTGAATATGAACATGACACTAGACTAAACATGAAAGTGGCCAACTCGAGGTTGGGTTGAGTTTGCAACATAAAGCTACCCGGAACCGACCGGCCTAACTAGTAGTTGCAAACAATAGGACCCAATGTGAGAAGTTGGTCATGTTGTGCTTGAACCCGAGGTTAGACCAAGTTGTGGTGTAAAGCTACCCGGAACCGACTGGCTTAACTAGTAACCACAACAAAGTCTAATGTGAGAGGTTGGGGTGCATTAAGAAATTAATGCCACATGATAGGGTTAAGTTAATTTGATTAATGACTCTTAACCAAATATGACATGGACAAATGGGTTAAGTAATTGGATTAGGCTAATGATACTTAACAAAACATGACAAGGTTGGGTAGGTTAAGTAACTTGATTTGCCTAATGACACTTAACCATTTTTATACGACTAGTGGACGGGGATTAAGTTAACCAACACTTAATCAATCCAACACGATAATTTGGTAAGGTTAAGTAAGTTTTCTTAATGACACTTAACCAAAAGATACAGTTAATGGATGGGGTTAAGATTAGACTCAACTAGTCTAAACATGATAATCGGATGGGGTTAAGTTAGCCTAGACTTAATTAATCCCACTTGGTAGTTTAATGGGGTTAAGTTAAATACTTAACTAATCTAACACGATGATTTGAAGTGGTTAAGTGACCTATACTTAACCAATCTCACCCGTTAATTTGAAGAGGTTAAGTGACCTAAACTTAACCAATCTAACTCGTTAATTTGATGTGGTTAAGTGATCTATGCTTAACCAATCTAACTCGTGAATTTATTGAGGTTAAGTTAACCCATACTTAACCAATATAACGTGAAAACATGATAAGGCTAAGTCATGAATCGCTTGAATACACTTGACCGGTTTGACTAAGTAATTTCATAGGGTCAAGTTAATATATACTTAACCAACTTGAGCATGGTTTGTAGGGTTAAGTCTTGGATTTGGATACTTAGCCAATTTTGACATGATTTGTAGACGGGTTAAGCCTTGAACTTGGATACTTAGCCAATTTTGACATGATTTGTAGACAGGATTAAGTCATGAACTTAAGTGACACTTAATCTGTTATGTAGTCGTAAACCTTGGTTGAAGGATAACTAAGTAATGATTCTTAGTCAAGGAAATTTAGACCAGTTCATAGATAGATGAGTAACCTGATACGGTAGGTCATCGTTTAAGTATACGAGTAGGAGCAAGTATCTGATTTAGATAAAGGCTCCAGCGAACTGGGTAACAAAGCAGCGGCTTCGGGGAACGTGAGGATATTCTTGGGATCCCTCTGTGGGCTGCCAGGTAATTATACTAGGCTCATGAGAGGTTAAGGTCTGCGTTAGAAGAACCAAGAGTATGCCTTGGTTGCTATACGAGCGACCTAAAGACGGGGATGGATAGGGTATAGTCGACGAAACACGGTCGTACCCTAGATAGCATTTTTCGTCAGGCTACCTACCATCTTTGGTCAAGCGTGTACGTACGGAAAGGCAGAGAACACCCAAAAGACCATAATTGCTATCTAATTATGGTTGCGGTAAGGCTTGGATGTGGGTTGGCCAGTGTTGTGTTCTCATACAGGATTTATCCTGTCTTGTCTTTCACTAGTTGAGGGAGTGGTCTCGTGGGACCATAGCCACGTATAAGAAAAACAGACCTTAGCATCTGCATCGGCAGATAAATCGAAAGCTCCCGACCGAGTCCTGTATTTCTTGATTTGCCCTGTGACAGGACTCGGATGGTACGATGTGATACATGTGCATACAGTCATGGAAAAGCGATTCACGATGAATGCGTGGGAAAAAGGGCGCGGTTGGCGGTTAGCGTAATCCCTAGTGGCCCTAGGTGGTTGAACCCAAACCGAGATACGAAAACGTGCAATAGGTAAGCATAATCCCTAGCAGCCCTAGGTAGCATAAGTCCTAGTTGTACAAACAATAATTCATGTTGGAAGACCCTAGCTAGGTTTAGGGTAACAGTCCAAACCGATCTTAAGGATCATGGAACTATGTTAAAGTAATATAGAATCTCATGGGAAAGCCCGTATGGTCTACGGCAAGGGACTGAACATTTACATGGAATAAAACATACAAGTTGAGTAACCTATATATGCGATATATTAGGTTGACATGGACCATTACACGACTTTTGAGTGAGGGTCATTCTTGGTTAACACATGACACGGTGGGGATACTAGTACGGTAGGTGCAGAGCTAAAATACAGGATAGATATCACGGGGCGTTATACGTGACAGATATCTTGGGGATATTATACTTGATAGAAACCTGACGATGTGATACCTTGTTTTATCTTGACATCGTAATTTATCATGACACCTTAGTTTATCTGAGTTCAGTAGTTCATCCTGTTATTTTGATTTAGCTTATCTATCTTGTTATCATGCTTATGTTCATCTCAGTTTCTCATGTCAGTTAACTTTACTATTTTTTATGCTAATAGTAGATAGGGCTTACTCAGTCTTTTTGACTGACCCGTTTTGTTTCGCCTCTTTTCTTCCGTTCCCCCCCCCCCAGGTTACAGGGAGGAAATACTGTTGTTTAGTTCGGACTTCTTCTGCTTGAAGGTCATCATGGATGGCTTGGACTTTTCTTGGCTAATGGCTACTTTACTGTTTTTACTTGGGGAATAATTTATGAAAATGTCTTTATGCTTCTTTACTATTGCAAGACAGGTTTTGATGTACTCTGATGTAAAAGGCTTTAGACCTTATTTATTCATGTTATGAAAGTTTGATTTTACTTCCGCTATTTTATATGTTCTGTCTTGTGATATTTCTGTGCATGTTTACCAATAATGCCCCTCTAAAGCTAGTGCATTCCTTTGCGAGTGACCCTAGCGGAGGCGGGGTGTTACAACCATTTCTATTGAAAGCTTAGTTTTTCTGTTTGATCATCCTGTCTGTACCTTGTTCGATTCGGGCGCATCACATTCATTTATCTCTACATCATTAGTTGAATCACTGCACTTAAACACCAGTTTAGTAGAGGATCCCTTAGTTGTTTCGAATCCAATAGGGGGCTCAGCTTATTTGTCCATGATGTGTTTGGATTTGAAAATTTCCATACTTAGCGTTGAATTTAGATGTGATGCTTATGTGTTGGGCTTCACGGGCTATGGGCTAATTTTAGGAATGGATTGGTTATCCAGAAATGGAGCCGTTCTTGATTGTGAAAGGAGAGTAGTTAGGCTCGTGACTCGCCTTGGCAACACTCTCGAAATCTTCTGTAATCCCATAAATTCGGTTATGCTAAGTTATCTAGAATCGCTTGACGCGTCTGAGAAAAATCTACGATCTGTTAGAGTGGTCCAAGAATATTCGGATGTGTTTGAGGAGGTGAAGGGCTTGCCTCCGAAGCGGGAGATAGATTTTCGAATATATCTTGTGGATAATGCGAAACCAGTGTCTTTGCCAGTACGCCACATGGCTCCACGTGAAAGGAGGGAACTCGGTAAGCAAGTGAAGGAGTTGCTTGAGAAGGGGTTCATAAGACGAAGTATATCGGAGTGGGGTGCTCCGGTAGTATTTGCCACGAAGGCGGATGGGTCCCTTAGACTTTGTGTGGACTATAGAGAACTTAATAAGCTTACTAAGAAGAACAGACACCCACTGCTGAGGATTGACGATCTCTTCGATCAGTTAGTTGGCGCCTCAGTATTTTCGCAGTTGGACTTAGCCACTGGTTTCCATCAGTTGAGAGTGGCTGAGGATAGCATAGACAAGACTGCCTTTAGGAATCCGGACGGTTTCTATGAATGGCTAGTGATGCCCTTCGGTTTGACAAACGCCCCAGCATATTTTGTTGATTTGATGAGTAGGGTATTTAGGGAGTACCTTAACAAATTTGTGGTAGTCTTTGTAGATGACATCTTGATCTTTTCTAAGGATAAAGAAGAGCATGCCCTACATCTTAGGGAAGTGTTGGAGACCCTACGAGCGCATAGCCTTAAGGCTAAATTTTCTAAGTGTCACTTCTGGAGGAAGGAAGTACGGTTCTTAGGGCACGTGGTTTCCAAAGAAGGGATAGCCGTGGATCCCGCGAAGGTGGTGGCCATCCAAGATTGGAAGGTCCCTAAAAATGCTACCGAAGTGAGAAGTTTCTTGGGGTTGGCTGGCTACTATAGGAAGTTTATCAAAGACTTCGCAAAGATATCAGCTCCATTGACACGCTTGACAAAGAAGAACCTAGTTTTCACATGGGACATAGATTGTGATGATGCGTTCCAACGTTTGAAGAGAGCTTTGACTTCAGCCCCAGTCTTAGTATTGCCAGACGGGAGTAAGCCGTTTACCGTTTATACTGATGCTTGTGGGACAGGACTAGACGCAGTCTTAATGCAAGAGGGTAGGGTAATAGCCTATGGTTTAAGGCAGTTGAGAGCACATGAGAAGAATTACCCCGCGCATGACCTAGAGTTGGCTGCTATTGTTTTCGCGCTTAACTCTTGGCGTCATTATCTTCTTGGCGAGAAATTCGAATTATTCACTGACCATAAATCGCTAAAATACATATTCTCTCAGAAGGACTTGAACTTAAGGCAGCAAAGGTGGATGGAGTTCTTGGCGTCCTACGACTTTGAGATAGCATATACCCCTGGCAAGGGTAACGTGGTGGCAGATGCCTTAAGTAGAAAAAGATTATCCTTAAGTCCTTTGTTTGTTGAGCGGCGAAGTTTAGAATTCATTTCGATGTTTGACTTTAGACCTTCCGTTGACTTCGTACCCAGTTTGCTAGCATCCTTGGAGGTCAGACCTACGCTTTTGGGACGGATTGGCGAGGCACAGCGAGACGACCTGCAGTTGGTTGAGTTAGTAGAAAAACTCAAAGGAGGGGAGTCATCAAGCCATCTCTGTAGGTATACCCTAGACGATAAGGATTGGTTACGTAGGGACGGTAGACTTTGTGTACCAAAAGACGATGACCTAAGTAAGACTATTCTTGACGAAGCACATCATTCAAAGATAACCATTCATCCCGGCGGGGACAAGATGTACAAAGACATGAAGAGAGATTACTTTTGGGCCGGCATGAAGAAAGATGTGGCCGAGTATGTCGCTAGATGCTTGGTGTGCCAACAAGTAAAAGCGGAGCAAAAGAAACCCGGTGGGTTGCTTCACCCATTGGAGGTTCCACTATGGAAGTAGGAAAGTGTCTCGATGGATTTTGTGGATGGGTTACCGCGATCAAGGAAGGGTAATACGGGAATTTGGGTTATAGTAGATAGACTTACTAAAAGCGCCCATTTCATTCCCGTAAAGAGTAAGAGGACTGCTCCATGGTTAGCCTCCGTATACGTTCGAGAAATAGTTCGTTTGCACGATGTTCCTTCTAGCATAGTGAGCGACCGCGATCCTATTTTCACTAGCGAATTTTGGAGAAGCTTACAAGAGCCGGTAGGGACTCAGTTATGTTTGAGCACTGCATATCATCCTCAGACGGACGACCAGACTGAGAGGGTGAATCTCATTCTAGAGGATCTATTGAGGCTATGTATCCTAGACTTTGGGGGTACATGGGAAGAGCATCTTCCATTGGTTGAGTTCGCATATAATAATAGCTTTCAGTCCAGCATTGGTATGGCACCATTCGAAGCTCTATATGGACGACCTTGTCGTTCACCTACATGTTGGTGGGAATCTACGGATAAGATCTTACTTGGGCCCGATATGATTAGGGAGACTTCGGAGAAGATCGACTTGATTCGAAGGAGGATGAAAGCAGCACAGGATAGGCAGAAATCTTATGCGGATAAGAGGAGGACAGATCTCGAGTTTGAAGTTGGGGACATGGTCTTTGTCAAAGTGTCTCCATTACGGAACGTTGTTCGCTTTGGGTCCGTTGGGAAATTAGCACCAAGGTTTGTAGGGTCGTTTCCTATTAAGGAGAAAATTGGACAGATGGCGTATAGAGTGGAGTTGCCCGAGAGACTTAGTGGTGTACACGACGTATTCCATGTGTCACATTTGAGGAAGTGCTTGCACGAGACCGCGGAAGTGGTAGAGCCGAACTTTCTTAGAGAGGTGGAGATAGAGCGTGATGCGACAATTCGACGAGCTCCTACGCACATTCTTGGGTCGGAGATCAAGAGGTTGAGGAATCGAGAGGTCATACTAGTCAAAGTGCAATGGGGAGATGATGAGAGCAACGCTACTTGGGAGACAGAAGAGAAGATGCGTTCACGATACCCTTTTCTTTTTGAGGGTATGTCTTTTAATTTCTCCTTTATCGCTTAGCTTGTACCTATCTTATCTTTAGTATATCCTCTCGCTAGTATCTTTGACCTTTAGTTAGGATAATCCTATGGTTGAAACATGTGTTTGAGACATGTTATGTATGGTGGATGCAAAGTGGATGCAAGTGTTTGCTAGTGGCTGCTCGTGGTTGTGCACGCATATAGAATTAATATGTATCATTAGGAATCTTTTGCATACATATTGGACGCATGGCACTATCATGAATTGCACTAAGGAGGTCGACTGAATCAGTAGACCGCCTAATTTTGCATTAGATATGGACATATACACACACCGTGCATATAAACATTAAAGCATTAGAAGTCTTTTAAGGACAATGGATGCTGGTGTTTGATGGTTGAGTAGATGGACGATTGGATGGTAGGATATACATTCTTCTTGACTTAGAGATTTCGGGGACGAAATCCTTTAAGGAGGGGAGAATGTAACACCCCGTAATTTTATAACATTAAAATTCACAAATTAAAGTATACTTAATTTTTAGAAAAGAATTAAGTGAAATGGGTTGCGCAGAGAAATATATATATATTGATATATATATATATAAATTAAAAATTAATTAAATAAATATGCGAAAAAGTTCAAAACAACGAATTGGGAGGGGAAATAACCGAACCGGCCCATTTTTGAGGTCGACCCGAGCCTCGCTGGGTCGACTAGGGGTTAATCCAGGGTGTTTGGCTGTCAACCCGTGGGCTGATTCGCTCAAATGCAGATTTTGCATTTGATTGGTTCTCATGGTTCAGGGTTAATCTAATGGTCCTAAATAACTTCCTACACCTATAAATACATCCTAATGCTAACCCTAAACCTAATTAAAATAGAATAGTTACCGTCATACCATCGCCATGGAAATCAATGGAGCCGCCGCCAACTAAGAAAGAAGAAAAGCAAATTCAATTCTAATTCTCTCAACCCTAAAGCAAAGCAAAACTCTCTCTTTTCTTCTCTAAATTGTGAGTATGATGATCTTAACAAGATTATTATCATTTTAATTAGGTTGAGTTATGAATGGATTATGAGTAGATGATGTGAATTATCATATATGTTGTTGTAAACCCCTTTTGCTATCATGTATATTGTAAATCCAATGTTATGTGATGATGATATCTTATATGTTGTAAATCATGCTATGATGATGTTATGTATGTTGAAAGTTTCTATGCTAAGTTGTGATGAATCATACATGTTAAAAAGCCATGATGTTACCATCTATGCTAGTTAGTTCATATTAATTAAATCATCATGTTTGGGTTATGTTGATCTATATGACAAGTCACATATGCAAGTTAGATTGATTAGAAAAGTTATGAATATATGCCATGACATCTATTATGATATCTAGAATTATGCTATGATATATGTGATATCCTATGCTAGTTCACACCATCATTATGTTGCCTAAAAACCCCATATGCAAGTTTATGTATAGATTTGGGCTATGATCATATCATGTAAATTGAGACATTTAACAAGTTGACACCTTTTGATCCTTAACATGTGTAGTTTATGCAAGTTTCACCCCTATTATGATTAGATTTATTTTAATTGTCTATGTGTTGTGATAATTTATCTTTGTGCTAGGTGTTAGACTATACAAGTCTAGCCTATATTATGCGTTGAATAAGCGAACGTATAAACGTGGGGTAGGGGTAATATTAAGGATTTAATATTAAAAAGTTGGGGTGCAATTGATATGATTTTGCATGCCATAAGTGGATGGCCATAATTGAGTCAATTATGGACATCATTAAAAGTTGACTTAATTAATTATTTGAATATGGAATTATTAAAACTGGGGTAAAAGATTTTAAGTGTTAATCAATGCTTAGGACACGAGGTTGGACTCGTTTGTGACGTAAACCTGCCCGGACCCGCCCGGCAAATCCAGTGGTCACAAATGTCAGCCCAATGTGAGAGGTCCTAGGCCTAAACTAAAGCATAATGGTTGTAAAGACACAAGGTTAGACTCTTTTATGGTGTAAGACTGCCCGGACCCGCCCGGCAAATCCAGCTGCCATAAAAACCAGTCTAATGTGAGAGGTCTTTATGAGGTTATGGCCTGAATGAATTAAGAAATACTTAACCAGATAAACATGTAAGGTGGGACATGGGGGTTAAGTAGGTGCCTTGGGTGGCATGAGGAATCTAGGGGGTGCCCTTAGTGGCATGTGAAATACGATTAGTAAGACTTAACCAAACACACATGTAAATGAACATGACTAAGAGGGTTAAGTGGAATAAACTAGTGACAAGCTTAGGTGGGTAGCTTGTGGGGGCCCATTTCGACCAGTATCCCAAACGTATCTTTGTGGGCTCGACCCAAGTCGAGGACGGGACACGCATGCTGGGTTCGACTGTAAGAGGCCAAAACGGGGAGCGGTGGCAACGCAAGTCCAACGGGTTTCGTATGCGTGTGTGGACCCGGGCTGGTAGGTAAGACGTTGTTGCATCGTGTAGGTATAAGCCGTGCATTCTCAAGTTGTATCGGGTTGCCACTTTAGGGGAGTGATACACCCCACTGTGGGGCCAGCACGGGTATCTACGAGTAGGGAGCCGATCGAAAGTGGGTAGTGGGGTACACCTAGTGGAGATAGGGGCAGACGGCACCTATGTAGTCAGCTAGGGGTACGTAAGGCTATTTATAAAGTTTCTGTGTGAAGCAAGTGAGATCAAACAATAGGGTGACTGGTGTGGTGCAGTGTAGTAATGTGCGGTGCAGTGTAGTAATCATTCATTAGTAATTAGGTGTGCCTTTACCGTTATCTTTAACGTTATCTTAAACGCTATCTTTATCTTCCTAAGAGTTCATAGACATTTACTTGTCTTCCAGCTTATGCCTTAGTCTAGTTATTTTGATAATAGTATTGTTAGAATTATCATACTCGCCAGACTTTATGTCTGACCCCCTCTATTTCTATCCTTTTTCCCCCTCCAAGTCCTCAGGTTGGGCCCAGCTCTAGTGGAGTTTGATTGAATTGCTTCATCTCTCTTTGGAAAGCTTGGACCGTTGAAGTAAAGTCCAGCTTGTTATCTTTTTAATGGGTATTTGTGTAATGGGATTATGTATTTTGTTTTTATGAAGATGGATATTGTACTTGGTTATGATCTATGGTTTTATGATGTAACAAACATGTTTAATTTCCGCTGCAATAAAATGAAGTTTTAGATTTCCAAGTACTATTTATTATCTGTCTTGTTGTAATTTTTCTGTTCTATATTCACTTATAACCTCCATGGAAGTTAATGCATTCCCTTTGTGAGTGACATTAATGGACGTGGGGTGTTACATTAACAGTGAAAAAATAATTTGGAATTTTAAATCTTTTATTAATATTCAATGGAAAATTTCCAAAGTAAAGTTTTCCAGTTTAATGTATTAAATTGGAATTGAATGGAATTCGATTTGGTAATAATGGAGGTGAGCTTATGTGGATGTAGACCGCTACTATATATGGAATTTAAAAGGCCTTATCGCTATTCTATTTATATTATTAGTCTGATACGAGAATTTATATAGATTATACACTGTTATGATTTCTGTGTAGATTTCATTATGATTGAAGATGATTTTGTGTTTATCATGAATTGTGTTTTAAATGACATTGGTTCTTTAACCCAGTTAAAGACAAGATTAATTTCTTAAAATTTGTATAATCATTTAGTAATGATTTTTGATATTAAAACCAAATTGGAGTTTTAATAGATTTTTAATTATATTGAAATGAGAATGGGATAATTAAACTTATCGAATTCATGAAATGATCGAGGATGGAGTACCGCAAGTTTTACTCCAAGCGATAGTTAAATCTTTAATTAGATTTGAACGTGAAATAATTAGAATTTACCGATAATACCATGGGTTTTAGATATGGAGTACTGCCAGTTTCGCTCCATGGGATGAATAGGTTGGGGTTTAGATTAATAAATAAATGATTACTTCGGTAAGGCTCAATAATCCTGACTAGTTAATAAACCTTAATTTGGTTTAGACTTGATAAAGGATAAATCAAATCTTTTGAAATGGATATCCAAAGGAAGATTTAAGAATAAATTTAAAAGGATTTATCCTTTATAAAATTATTGGGAACCTTTCCCTAAAAAATGTAAATATTTGAATAAAAGAATATTCTGAATTGGAATGAGGCATATGATATGTTTTTATAGCACTTGATTATGAAATACGAGAGTTATTCAGAAAGACTGTAACACCCAATATTTTCTGTAAACATTAGAGTAACGAATTAAAGAATAAATAATTACAAATGTGAGAACTAAGGGAAACAGGTTACGCCATTGCGTTCGTCTCGGAATTCTGCTTGAAATAGAGTCCGATTTTGCGTAAATTGGATTCCGTATGAAGGAGTTATGACCTTCAGAAGATTTGAGAATTCAAATAAAGAGCTCGGAATAAAGTTCAGAAAATTAAAATTCAAAATTAGAAGCAGAAGCGGGCTGGGCGGGAATTTTCCCGCCCAAGGCCAGGTCGACCAGGGGGTCGACCAATAGGTCGACCAGGGGGTCGACCTCCCCACATATAGGTTGACCTGGGGGTCGACCTCCCCCTCGGGTCAGATCTGAAATCTGACGTGTTTCTCTATGTGACAAATTGTTGTGTCATTAGGGCTTGCGTCACAGGTTCTGGTTGGTTCTCTTAGATTTTAATGGCTTTGATTTACTCTAGGATGATCTTACGGTTCATATTAAATCAAACTTCTATATAAGCAACCTAAATATAAACCCTAAGCCACACAAAAATATTCCTAAGACCGCCATGCTGTCAACACTCAACCTAGAGTAGCCGCCACTCTCATTCAACTAGGAAGCAAGTAGGAATTGCAAATCAAATCTAATTCAACTAAGAGAATTCAACGTCTACAACAAAGGAGACCTATTCAAATTCAGAATACAGATCCCAGAACACAAGACTAGTCTCCTTTCTGTAAGTCCAATTATCATTTAGACCTAAATGATATTAGAATCATAACTAAAATAAATGGATGTAGAACATCGCCTAATGTAAATCTATGCCTATCCTTTTTGTTAAAACTGAATTGATTGAGACTATGGTTCTTATCATGCTAAGTTGTGATCATGTTGTATGTAATTTGATGATAAAGGTTAAATGCTTTGCAATGGTCCATATGTTGTATAATTTGCCAATGACATATCATGTTGAATAAATTGGAGATGACATATTATGTTGTATACTTTGGCGATGACATAAATTGGCGATGACATATTATAATTTGGCGATGGATATCATATTGCGTAATTTGGCGATGACATACCACATTGTATAATTTGGCAATGGATATCATATTGTGTAATTTGGTAATGACATACCATATTGTATAACTTGGCAATAACATTTCAAGTTGTATGATTTGGTAATGACACCTATACGTTGCATGACAATTAAGAAATTTTGCTATGTTCATGCAAGTTCAACCATGATTGCATATATGACCAAAACTGCATGCTAATATGATTAGGTTCATGTTAAATTTGATCCAACTAATTTGCAAGTTCGCAACTACATGCCTAATTTTAAGTTTATGTAGTTCTATGTAAAACCCCTACTTCATGATTCATGTTGAGTAGATCTAAATTTGCAAGTTCATAATTGAATGTATATTGTTCTATGCCAAGTTCATATGATACATGTGTAGTTAGATCCATATTTTTATGATGTTGGAATTGTTACGTGCTCCTCTTTTCCCCCTTTTTGTGTATAAGTTAGGCTATGTATCGAGCCTAACATTTTATGTGATTTATGCGAACGTTTAACGGGGGTAACGTTGGGGAAAAAATATGAAATTACATATAATTGGCATATTTGGCTCATAAACATGTAAATATTTTATGCCATAAAGTGGTATAAATTTTTTTTATACCTAAAAATTATGAATTGGATTTAAAAGAGAAAGTGGGGCTTGACTTGAATGACAATAATTTACATATAAATATAAAGAGGTAAATATGTAAATTTAGAAAAGACGAATATGCCTAACCCGAGGTTAGATTGAGTTATGGTGTAAGACTGCCCGGAACCGCCCGGCACATCCAACGACCGTAACAATATATATCTAATGTGGGAGATTAGTGCATCGAGCCCAAAAGAACCCGAGGTTAGACTGAGCTGTGGTGTAAAACTGCCCGGACCTGACCGGCACATCCAGTGACTACAACAATACATGTCTAATGTGAGTGGTTGGTGCTTTAATGAATGAGTTAAAGCTAAGTCAGGAATGGTAGGGTTAAGTTAATTAAGGCAACACTTTACTAATACAACATGTTAACTAAACTGATGGGTGGGGTTAGGTTAACTTGAACACATAGCCAATTTAACATGTTGATTAGAAAACCCTGGTAACGGGGACCCATTTCAGCAGTAACCCACACAGATGTATCATGGTACCCTGAACTAGGTAGGGTGGGGCACGATTACTGGGCTGATTATAAGCGGTCAAAACGACGGCGCTTGGTGTGTCGGTGTAGGTTCCGACAGAGTACGGGCGTGCACATACTCCGGAGCGGAAAAAGCAGGTACTGGGCATCAGTAGTTATACACTGCGCATCTTGAATCGTGTCGTGTTGCCACCATAGGATTTGATACACCCCATGGTGGGACCAGCACAGGTATCTACAATCGAGCGGGGCTGTATGACACAAGTGGTAAATGCGTGCGAATATGAGCCGATCGATAAAAAGGGATCACTGGGTTTGAACTCATGATGATGGTTGAAATATCTAGTAGGTGCAGAGAATATGGACATGAGTGCGATAGTATGATTAGTTTATCTTGCCTTGTTTATCTTGCCCTGTTTATCTTACCTTATCCTAGGTTACCTTATTTCCTTGTTATTTCCTGTGTCCAGCTTATTCAAGTCATGGTTCTCTTATCAGTTTACATGATGAATAATCTCTGGACTTACCAAACTTATGTCTGACCCATTTTCTTTCGCTCTCTTTTTCTTCCGTTCCCCCCCCCCCCTCAGGTACCTAGGGAGGGAATAGCTCAGCTTAATTTGGACCATTCATCTTTCCAAGCTTGAAGACTCTGTGATGTATAGCTTGGAACCCCTTACCTTTGGCTATGGCTTTGGACACACTACTACTTGGGGATTTATGCAGTTTTTTTTTTATGCTTCTTTATGTTATAATCAAGACAGATATTCTGATGTAATGATTTGGAAGTTGTTTTGAGACAGTTTGCTGTAATGTTTTTGTTATGAACCATGAATGAAATAAATTTAGTTTTCCGCTGCTTGTATATGTCTGTCTTGTAAATTATCTGTGTCTTTTACCTATAATGCTCCACCAAAATTAAGGCATTCCCTTTGTGAGTGACCTTAACGGAGGTGGGGTGTTTTACTTGGTATCAGAGCAAAGGTTTACCAGATCAGATAAAAAAAATTGAAAATTGCTTTTCAAAAAAAGGGTTTAAAGAAGCAATTTTCAAGAAAAAGTGTTTTATTTTAAAAAGGCATAATCCCTCAAAGCCATATGCACTATCTTTCTATCCTTTGTTTTAAATCTTTCCTTTTTCGTTTCAGCATGTCTGGGGATCTTAACCTTCCAGAGGGTGTGCCGGTCATTGGCTGGTTCAGAAGGTACCTAGAGGCTAGGGCTAATTCCGCAGGCCCAGCAGACGTTCCTCCTCCCCCAGCTGCTGCGGTTCCTCCTCCTCATTCGCGTGCAAATGCTTTCTCAAAAATATGTAGGGAATTTCGAGCCATGGGTGGAAAGAACTTCAATGGAAATGAATCCTTCATGGAAGCAAGAAAATGGCTCAAAGAAACTGAGGATTTGTTTGATATCTTCGAAGTGGATGATAGGCAGAAGATACAGTTGGCTGTATGGTTGCTCAAAGACGAAGCTTCCTATTGGTGGGAAGTTACTAACGCTGAAAGACCAATTGAAACTTGGATGGATTTCAGAATAATGTTTGCAATGAAGTTCCTCTCACAAGCTGAACGAAGCCTACAAATGGAGAAATTCTTAGCTCTCAAACAGGGGAGTATGTCATTCAAGGTATACGGTAACCAATTCAACCAGCTGGCTAGGTTCGGATTGGAGTTAGTGAACACTCCACATAAGAAGGCTCTCCGTTTTATTAAAGGATTGAATGAGCCACTGCACAGCGTAGCTATGTCCCATATACCTATGGGTGCAACTTATGAGAGACTGGTGGACATGGCACTATTACAAGAAGAAGATAAGGTTGGCAAGAAAGAGACAACGACGGAAGTACCTCAAGATAAGAAAGTGGAAGGATCACAGAGCAAGAAGATAGATTCCAAGAACAACAAACCCCGAGACAAGAGGAAGTGTAATTTTTGTGGCATTCTTGGACATCTGGTTAAGGACTGCAGAAAGAAGAAGAGGAAGATGGGTGGCTGTTTCCATTGCGGCAAGGCAGGACACATGGCTAGGGACTGCCCAAGAAAGCAAGGGCAAGGGCAGAGAGCTGGATCTACTTCTAGAGGGAAGGTTCACGCTCTCATGGCACCTCCGCAAGAACGTGGTAGAAAAGTTTCTGTTGAGAGTTTAGTTTATCTTTTTGATCATCCTGTTCGTACACTCTTTGATTTTGGCGCATCGCACTCTTTTATATCTGCTGCTTTAGTTGAATCTCTGCACCTAGACACCAGTTTAGTAGAGGATCCCTTGGTTGTTTCAAGTCCAATTAGGGGCTCAACTTATTTGTCAATGATTTGTTTAGATTTGGAAATTTCTATACTAAGTGTGGGGTTTAGATGTAATGCCTATGTTTTGGGCTTCACGGGCTATGGGTTGATTCTAGGCATGGATTGGCTATCCAGTACTGGTGCCATCCTCGATTGTGAAAGGAGAGTGGTTAGACTCATGAATCGCCTCGGTAACACTCTCGAAATATCTTATAATCCCATGAACTCTGTTATGCTTAACTATCTAGAATCTCTTGATGCGTCTGTTGAGAACTTACAGTCAGTTAGAGTAGTCCGTGAATACTCGGATGTGTTTGAACAGGTGAAGGGTTTACCTCTGAAATAGGAGATAGACGTTTACATATACCTCGTTTATAATGCAAAACTCGTTGCTTTACCTATTAGACACATGGCTCCAAGGGAGAGGAAATAACTCAGCAAGCAAGTTAAAGAGTTGCTTGAGAAGGGGTTTATAAGGCGGAGTATTTCTGAATGGGATGCTCCAATAGTGTTCGCAACAAAAGCGGATGGTTCGCTTCGCCTATGTGTGGATTATAGGGAGCTAAACAAGCTGACCAAGAAGAATAGGCACCCACTCCCAAGAATAGATGACTTGTTCGATCAGCTTGTAGGTGCATCGGTTTTCTCCCAACTAGATCTAGCTACCGGGTTTCATCAGCTTAGGGTGGCTGAAGACAGTATTGATAAGACCACGTTCAGAACCCGGATGGTTTCTTCAAGTGGCTTGTCATGCCTTTCGGCTTGACAAACGCACTCGCTTATTTCGTTGACTTGATGAGCAGGGTGTTCAGGGAGTTCCTCAATAAGTTTGTGGTGGTCTTCGTAGATGACGTTTTGATTTTCTCAAAGAATAAGGAAGAGCATGCTCAGCATTTAAAAGAAGTCATGGATACTCTTCGAGCACATCAGCTGAAAGCCAAATTCTCCAAATGTCATTTTTGGAGAGAAGAAGTGAGATTTCTTGGACATGTCGTATCCAAGGAAGGGTTAGCCGTGGACCCCGCAAAAGTAGTTGCGGTGCAAGATGGAAGGTTCCACGGAATGTGACCGAGGTCCGAAGCATCCTCGGGCTAGCGGGCTTTTACTGAAAGTTCACCGAAGACTTTGCAAAAATCTCAGCTCCGCTTACAAGGTTGACAAAGAAGAACCTAACTTTCAATTGGGATTTGGATTGCAATATTTCTTTCCAACGATTGAAGAAGGCTCTAACAATAGCCCCAGTTCTGACATTGCCGGATGGGAGCAAGATGTTTCCCGTGTACACGGATGCATGTGGTACGGGGCTAGGTGCAGTCTTGATGCAAGAGGGGAAGGTAGTAGCTTATGGAGGCAGACATTTGAAAGTACATGAGAAAAACTACCCAACTCACAATCTAGAGTTGGCTGCCATCGTCTTTGCGCTTAAGTCTTGGCACCATTATCTCCTAGGTAAGAAGTTTGAATTGTATACTGACCATAAATCGTTGAAGTACCTTTTCTTGTAGAAAGATCTTAACTTAAGGCAACATAGGTGGATGGAATTCTTGACATCCTATGATTTTGAGATTTCCTATACCCCTAGCAAGGGCAATGTAGTAGCTAACTCCTTAAGTAGAAAGAAGCTAACCCTCTCTTTATAGAAAGGCAGAGCTTGGAGTACATAGCCAACTTTGACTTTAGACCCTCCATCGATCATGTGATTGGTTTGTTAGCATCACTAGAAGTGCGACCTACTCTTCTGGACTCAATAGGAGTTGCGCAACGTAAAGACCCTCAACTAGTTGATGCGATGGATAAGCTAATTAGGGGTGAGACTTCCAGTCACCTCAATAGATACTCCATCGATGATAAGGGTTGGTTAAGGCGGGATGGAAGGCTATGCGTCCCACAAGCAAGGGATTTGGTGAAGAAGGTTCTCGAAGAGGCACACCATTCCAAATTGACCATACACCCAGGCAGAGACAAGATGTATAAGGATCTAAAAAGGGCTTTCTTTTGGAATGGCATGAAGGGTGATGTAGCTGAGTTCGTCGCTAAGTGTTTGGTATGCCAGCTAGTCAAGGCGGAGCAAAATAAGCCTGGTGGTTTGCTTCATCCTCTAGAGGTCCCGCAGTGGAAATGGGATAGCATTTCAATGGACTTTATTGATGGGCTGCCTAGGTCAATAAGGGGCAATACCAGTATTTGGGTAATAGTGGACAGGCTCACAAAAAGCGTTCACTTTATACCCATTAAAAGTAGAAGGACTGCCTCATTTTTAGCATCCATTTATCTTAAATAGATAGTTCGAATCCATGGGATACCCTCCAGCATTGTAAGTGACTGAGATCCTATCTTTACGAGCGAGTTTTAGAAGAGCTTGCAAGAGGCTGTAGGCATACAACTATGCTTAAGCACGGCCTATCACCCCCAAACCAATGGTCAGACGGAAAGGGTGAACAGAGTATTAGAAGACCTCTTGAGACTATGCATTCTTGACTTTGGAGGAACATGGGAAGATCATCTTCCTTTGGTGGAGTTTGCCTACAACAATAACTACCAAGCCACCATAGGCATGGCACCCTTCGAAGCTTTATATGGAAGACCATGCCGATCACCAACTTGTTGGTGGGACTCTACAGACAAGCTCATACTTGGACCAGATATGATTAGAGAAACTTCAGAGAAAGTGGACTTGATACGAAGAAGAATGAAGACTGCCCAAGATAGACAGAGGTCCTACGCAGATAAAAGAAGGACCGACCTTGAGTTTGAGGTTGAAGACATGGCTTTCCTTAAAGTATCTCCTTTGAGGAACGTCGTTCGCTTCAGATCCGCAGGAAAGTTGGCACCAAGATTTGTAGGGCCGTTTACTATCATTGAAAAGATTGGGAAGATGGCTTATAGAGTGGAGCTGCCCGAAAGATTGGCTGGAGTTCATAATGTCTTCCATGTTTCTTACCTACGAAAGTACTTACATGAGTCTGCGGAAGTGGTGGAACCAAGCATATTAGTGGAAGTAGAATGAGAGGCAACTGTGAGAAGAGTTCCAACTCGTATCTTGGGTACATAAGTCAAAAAGCTACGCAACCGTGAAGTCAAACTTGTTAAAGTTCAATGAAATGACGCTGAGGAAGATGCCACTTGGGAGACTGAGGCCAAGATACGCGCAGCCTACCCTTTTCTTTTTTAGGGTACATCTTTGATCTCTTTTTCCTTGAGTTTGTTCATGCTCGTATCTATCTTTTTAATTATCTCCTCAGTGCTATTATTGATCCTTAGGTAGAAACCAATGGATGTAAACATGTATTTGAAACATGTTATGATTGATGGTTGCAAGTGGTTGCAAGTGATTGCTAGTGGTTACTCGTGGATGCATATACACACACATTAGGTGTTAGATCGGCTCAGTCACTTTCATATTGCATATGCATAAATGTACTTGTATGTGATTGAAACTTGATGTATTATCATGTGGATGTTGCATTTGTATGAATGATTGTGCACTCATGTAGAAAGTATGATTAGGGATGATTGCATACATAATGGACTCATGGCACCGACATGACTTACATTAAGGTGGTCAACTGAATCAGTGGACCGCCTGATTTTGCATTAGATAAGGACATATACACACACTATGCATATGATCATGAAGCATTAGAAGTATTTTTAAGGACAATGGACACCTGTGTTTGATGGATGAGTAGATGGACGATTGGAAGGTAGGATATACGTTCTCCTTGACTCGAAGATTTCGGGGACGAAATCCTTTAAGGAGGGGAGAATGTAACACCTCGTATTTTCTGTAAACATTAGAGTAATGAATTAAAGAATAAATAATTACAAATGTGAGAATTAAGGGAAACGGGTTACACTATTGCGTTCATCTCGGAATTCTGCTTAAGATAGAGTCCGAGTTTGCGTAAATTGGATTCCGTATGAAGAAGTTATGACCTTCAGAAGATTCGAGAATTCAAATAAATAGCTCAGAATAAAGTTCAGAAAAATCAAAATTCAAAATCAGAAGCAGAAGCGGGCTGGGCGGGAATTTTCCCGCCCAAGGCTAGGTCGACCTCTCCCCATACAGGTCGACCTGGGGGTCGACCTCCCCCTCGGGTCAGATCTGAAATCTGACATGTTTCTCTGTGTGACGAATTGCTATGTCATTAGGGCTTGCGTGGCAGGTTCTGGTTGGTTCCCTTAGATTTGAATGGCTTTGATTTACTCTAGGTTGATATGACTGTTCATATTAAATCAAACTTCTGTATAAGCAACCTAAATCTAAACCCTAAGCCACACAAAAATATTCCTAAAATCGTCATGCTGTCAACACTCAACCTAGAGTAGCCGCCATTCTCATTCAACTAGGAAGCGAGTAGGAATTGCAAATCAAATCTAGTTCAACTAAGAGAATTCAACGTCTACAACAAAGGAGAGCTTTTCAAATTCTAAATATAGATCCCAGAACACAAGAATAGTCTCCTTTTTGTAAGTCCAGTTATCATTTAGACATAAATGATATTAGAATCATAACTAAAATAAATGGATGTAGAACATCGCCTAATGTAAATCTATGCCTATCCTTTTTGTTAAAACTAAATTGATTGAGACTATGATTATTATCATGCTAAGTTGTGATCATGTTGTATGTAATTTGATGATAAAGATTAAATGCTTTGCAATGGATCCATATATTGCATAATTTGCCAATGACATATCATGTTGAATAAATTGGAGACGACATATTATGTTGTATACTTTGGCGATGACATAAATTGGCGATGACATATTATAATTTGGCGATGGATATCATATTGCGTAATTTGGCGATGACATACCATATTGTATAATTTGGCAATGGATATCATATTGTGTAATTTGGCAATGACATACCATATTGTATAACTTGGCAATAACATTTCAAGTTGTATGATTTGGTAATGACACCTATACGTTGTATGACAATTAAGAAATTTTGCTATGTTCATGCAAGTTCAACCATGATCGCATATATGACCAAAACTGCAAGTTAATATGATTAGGTTCATGTTAAATTTGATCCAACTAATTTGCAAGTTCGCAACTACATGCCTAATTTTAAGTTTATGTAGTTCTATGGTAAACCCCTACTTCATGATTCATGTTGAGTAGATCTAAATTTGCAAGTTCATAATTGAATGTATATTGTTCTATGCCAAGTTCATATGATACATGTGTATCCATATTTTTATGATGTTGGAATTGTTACATGCTCCTCTTTTTCCCCTTTTTGTATATAAGTTAGGCTATGTATCAAGCCTAACATTTTATGTGATTTATGCGAACGTTTAACGGGGGTAACGTTGGGGAAAAAATATGAAATTACATATAATTGGCATATTTGGCTCATAAACATGTAAATGTTTTATGGCATAAAGTGGTATAAATTTTTTTATACCTAAAAATTATGAACTTGATTTAAAAGAGAAAGTGGGGCTTGACTTGAATGACAATAATTTACATATAAATATAAAGTGGTAAATATGTAAATTTAGAAAAGACGAATATGCCTAACCCGAGGTTAGATTGAGTTACGGTGTAAGACTGCCCGGAACCGCCCGGCACATCCACCAACCATAACAATATATATCTAATGTGGGAGGTTAGTGCATCGAGCCCAAAAGAACCCGAGGTTAGACTGAGCTACGGTGTAAAACTGCCCGGACCCGACCGGCACATCCAGTGACCGCAACAATACCTGCCTAATGTGAGCTGTTGGTGCTTTATTGAATGAGTTAAAGCTAAGTCAGGAATGGTAGGGTTAAGTTAATTAAGGCAACACTTAACTAATACAACATGTTAACTAAACCGATGGATGGGGTTAGGTTAACTTGAACACTTAACCAATTTAACATGTTGATAAGAAAACCCTAGTAACGAGGACTCATTTCAGCAGTAACCTACATAGATGTCTCATGGTACCCTGAACTAGGCAAGGTGGGGCACGATTACTGGGCTGATTGTAAGCGATCCAAACGATGGCGGTTGGTGCGTCAGTGTAGGTTCCGATGGAGTCCGGGCATGCACATACTCCGAAGTGGAAAAAGCAGGCACTGGGCATCAGTAGTTATACACTATGCATCTTGAATCATGTCGGGTTGCCACCATAGGATTTGATACACCCCATGGTGGGACCAGCACAGGTATCTACAATCGAGTGGGACCGTATGACACAAGTGGTAAATGTGTACAAGTAGGAGCCGATCGATAAAAAGGGATCACTGGGTTTGAACTCATGATGATGGTTGAAATATTTAGTAGGTGCAGAGAATATGGACATGCGTGCGATAATATGATTTGTTTGTCTTGCCTTGTTTATCTTGCCCTGTTTATCTTACCTTATCCTATGTTACCTTATTTCCTTGTTATTGTCTTGTGTCCAGCTTATTTAAGTCATGGTTCTCTTATCAGTTTACATGATGAATAATCATTGGACTTACCAGACTTATGTCCGACCCATTTTCTTTCGCTCTCTTTTTCTTCTGTTTCACCCCTTCCCTCAAGTACCTAGGGAGGGAATAGCTCAGCTTAATTTGGACCGTTCATCTTTCCAAGCTTGAAGACTCTGTGATGTATAGCTTGGAACCTCTTACCTTTGGCTATGGCTTTGGACATACTACTACTTGGGGATTTATGCAGTTTTATTTTGTATTATGCTTCTTTATGTTATAATCAAGACAGAGATTCTGATGTAATGATCTGGAAGTTGTTTTGAGATAGTTTGCTGTAATGTTTTTGTTATGAACCACGAATGAAATAAATTTAGTTTTCCGCTGCTTATATATGTCTGTCTTGTAAATTATCTGTGTCTTTTACCTATAATGCTCCACCGAAATTAAGGCATTCCCTTTGTGAGTGACCTTAACGGAGGTGGGGTGTTTCAAAGACCGGGTTTATCCCATCCTGAATAATGAATACGACGAATAACAGTCGAAGAGATTGAAGACGGTGCAAAACCGACGATCTTCACATAGAATGGATGGGTTGCTGCTGATGCCCATGATTGGAGTAGCTACCTTAAAGGGGATACTGTGGTAGCCGTCCAAACGTACTTGTTGATTGTTCGGATATACGAGGGCATCTATCTTGTATTGGACATACGGGACGAGAAATAAGGTGCCTCTGGTTTCGTTTAGACCCGGAACGGACTTATAAATGGATGGTATGTCTGACGCTGGATTCCTTTATGCTGTATTCGTTGATCTCTGCTAAATATATATATCTGTTTGGTGGTGGAGAATTTATTATCTTGGTTAACACCCTTCTCTAAGACGTACGAGCTTAGAGGTTATATATTAGCAAAAATCAACGGTATGGTATGGATTGACAATGTGACATGCTGAGATGCATGGATCAAGGCTTTTGTTGAAAAGCAGAGCCTTGTAGATGATGATCAAAGTGTAGATTTAATTAGCATAGCTTTGTGTAGCGTTACTTCGCGAGCCTCACACACCGGTATGATGGTGAACTGATGGTCAGGTCAGTATGCCTTTGATACGAGGATGGACTCGGTCGACTGAGATGAGCTGAGTGTGGTCGCTCCATGCTCAGAGGGATAGGGCACACCCCCCGATTCCCAGATGGATAGAGTAAGTGGCGTTTTCTCATGCACGGGACGTAAGTCGCGGAGATACTCGATATCCTGAATATAGTGCGGATGTGCATTACGGCATTTTCTCATGCCTGGGTTGTAAGCCGCAGGGAATTGCACTACGCGATAGATCTTTCGAATTAGGAGCCATCATGATGGAAATCCAACTTTCCAATACGCGCTTTGCAGTTTTAATTGTAAACCTATATTGGCGACATGATATACGGTACCCATGCCGTCTATGATTGATACATTTATGTTTGAAATGATTTTATACACTATGCACTTATAATAGTGTCAAAAAGATGTGTTTTAAAACGTACCAAGCATATTTGGCTATTTTTACCTCTATCCTCCGGCTTGCGTTGCATTGTGTGATGGGACCCGAGTCTTATAATAGCTTCATTTTTCTTTAATTAGCATTGCGCTGTTTGTTTTAGGCACTGGTATTCTTGGGGGTAAAACCTGTTCCGTGTTATATGGTGTGGTCCCTTGATTTACCTTATTTTAAAGTAAAGATTTAATAATTATTTTAGTTCTCACACTAGTCCCATGACTGACTCGGAGTTTATTGTTTTGACCTAAACTCTGGGTGCCCATATTTTTCACACGGGCAGCTAGTAGTTTTGGATTTTGTAGATACTTTCTTTTTCTAGGATCCTGGATTACAGCTGGAGCTATATTCAGAAAGCTTTGTATCCGTGTATTTCATTTTGTTGTGTTAGTCATTATATTTATACATTTAAATTTCCGCTGCTATGTGATTTAAATCTATGATATTATTTTCTATTGTATAATTATTCATACTCTGGAATATTCTTGTACTCTGATGTAAATTGTTGTAATAACAATGAAATGTTCTGATGTGTCGTGTTCTCAACTCAATCCGGGCTTTCCCAAAAGGGGAAGTTTGGGTCGTTCCAGTGTGGTATCGGAGCTTTGGTTTCCAAAGCACCAGAACAAGACACATTAGAACCGGACGAAAGAATTCATCAGAGATTGGATTAGTAATATCCAATAAGAATGACTCGTTACTGATGGGATCGGTAGTATCCTAGAATGAGTTGGAATAGTATTATTTATTAAAAAATAAAAATGAAAATGATTTTAATTTTGAAATTATGTTAATTATATGTAATTGAATATTTTATTTTAAATTGATTTTGGACAATCGAGTATATGAAGATTTTGCATATACGCCTAGCTAGCATGTATTCGAAGTCTCAAATATACTGGGTAGATATAGAATCACACTCTAGTCTCCCGTAGATGATTCTGATGATGATCATGACATCATTAGTGTTTGTGTTCGAGTTTCGAAAGTGGGATATCTATATATTTCCAATCGACTGGTGCGAGAACCAAAACTTAGATAGGGTTTATTATTGTGATTTGGCACCAAAAATAGATGTTTGTATATAAAAATTATATATTTGAAAAGCTAATCAACACAATTGATTGTTGGTTGTGATGTTTGATTATTGATTCCCCTAATAAAAATATTGGAATGGTAAATAAAGTATAAATCAAAATATTTGTTAAGTGAAAAATAATACAAACTCTCTTGATAAAATCCTCAAAATATTATGTAGGATATGGATGACTGTGGCTTACCTAGTACTGAATTCTGGATGACTCCATAACAAGCTAGAAGGGCTCATCAGCGAGCAGAAAAAGAAAGAGCTTTGAACTTAGGAACACACAAAGTTGTTTATTATCGTAAATGCAGAAAAGAAGGCCATTATGTAATTCTGTGTCATGAGAAAATGAAGAGTAAAGAAAAAAGTTAAGAATGGGCATAGTTTGTTTCAAGTGCAAAGAGACGGGACATTTTGTGGATAAGTGTCCAAAAGTAAAGAAAACATCCAGAAAACTAGGAAAAGAAAGGAAGTGCTTCCGATGCAAAGAAGTAGGGCATCTAGTCCGAGAATAACTTTAAAAAGGGAGATAAGAAATCGAAAGAAAATGGGCTATCTACTTTGGAAATTATGCAAGATGGAGGCACGACTTCCTAGGAAGTTAAGTTCTAATATAAAGAACAAGCATTTTGGATATATGTATGAACATATGGTTATTTAGGTTATCCCACCTTTTGTTTTGGAATATACGTATTGTAAGATTGAACCAACGTAAGAACGAGTAATTGAATTGGGTTAAGTTAATTTTCACGATAGTGTTAAATTGAAAATTTATTTGAATTGCATATACGTACATGTGTGTATATATATATATAATGAACAGGTCATAACATGGAAGCTAAAAAGAGGAATAAAATTGTATGCCCAACAAATAGGTACATGTTTACTGTATTTCTTGGGTTTTGATTATTTTATGAGCCGATTGGCTTTTTCGTTTTCTTTTGGATTAATGAGGGCCTTGTGAGGCTAGTTACGGTTTTAAAGGTCTCTCCGTATAAAGGAAGTTATTGCGATTTTTTTCAAAAATTAGGGTGTTAGCCAAATTTTTAAGAAATTAGAAAATTCTTAGAAACTGAAAAGTTGAATAATTAAAGCCAGAATGAAAGTTGAGTTGGTTAGTTAAACAACTTTCAGCTCCGTTCCTTTTCGCGGACGAAAAGATTTTAAGCGGGGGAGATTGTAACAACCCGGACTTTTAGAACCAATTTAAAATTTTTATTTTAGCTATTTTAATGGATTTTGAATATTTGAAATGGTTTATTTTAAATAATTACGACTTAAAATTTATTTAAATTGAAGTTAGAACGAATAAATTTATTTTAATTATAAAACGACCCTGAAATTGCGTGGTAGTTCGAAATTTGAATTTAAATTTCAATTGAATACACAGAATTCAATATAAATCAAAATTGGACGAAACAAGAAAGATTTGAATTTGATTAACAATACCTTTCTAACGGATGTTAGAAACTGATATTTCACTTTATAAATTGAAAGTTACATCCAGTTTAAAAATTAAAATAGTCGCTATGGAATTTTTATATTTTTTATATAATATATAGCCCTTAAAAATAGTCATTTTTCAAACGACCTCCGTTTTCGATGAGTTCACTTTTGTTGGATCCGTAATGTCAAATTATTGTTAATACCAATTCTCATAATTTTTGGAACTAATATGTGAGTGTGGCAGAATAAAACGTGTTTGGCAATTTCAATTTGAATTTAATCGACTGAAAATTGACCATTTTTCAAACGGCCTCCAAATTTGACGAAATTAGTTTTATTAGGATCGTATCGTCAAAACAAAGCTAAATATATTTTTTCTGGAATTTTTGGAGTCAGTATGTGGTCCCGGTAAATTAAAATGTACATTTGAATTTAATATATATGGATTTATATTTTAATTTAAATAAAAACTGATCGTAACAGTTGAATTGGCAGACGGGATTTATCCCATTGTGTCTAGAATGTGGGTATTTGGTTAGGGCGACACTCGTTGGGATTCGTTTGGAGTTCGGATGAAAAATCACTATTTTTGGAATTAAATAAATTAAATATAAATACTCAGCCAATCAGAAAAATCGTTTTAACCTAATTCACAATATCTGGAAATTCGAATACACCACTGCTCTCTATCGTTTGAAGGCGGAAACCCTTCCCAAAAAATTCCGTTCAATCTTCGAATCCACCAAACCGTTAAAGATAATTTCAAAGGGAAAACTGTAGATCTCAACACGATCTACCTGTCCAGCAGTAGAGATCGTTCCTGGAGCAGTTTTTTTCTCGATTTTCACATCCAAAGCATCGTCGTTTCATGCCAAACCCCGAAGGCTAGAGGCGATCGAACTGGTCCTCGTCGAGGGAGGAGATGCGACTCACCTGGGCGCACGTCGAGGAGGCAGCTGATCAACGTCAAGAGCGCTGTGGTGGTTGCGAACTGGAACCCTAACTCTGGTTGAGGGGTTTCGGCTGAACTAGGGTGTTAAACGAAGAACAGTGAGTTAAATCAATTTTTTTTATTAAGCATTGTTTAATTTCATTTTTATATATAACTCACATTAAATTTTCTTTTCAGTTTTTATATATTAAACACAGTTTTAAAATCAATTTTAATTATATATAGCAAGGAGATAAAAATATAATTTTTATTATATATAAGGCGTTGTAAAAATGGAATTTTTATTATATATAAAGCATTGTTTTTAAATGTGAATTTTTATATGAAAAGCATTGTTTTTAAATGTGATTTTTTATATGAAAAGCTATGATTTTTAGTTTAGAAAAGTTAGGATTTTTAATGATAAAAAGTTATGATTTTTATTAATATAAAAATACGATTTTTAATAATATAAAGATATGATTTTTCTATATGAAAATATATGGTTTTTCTATATGAAAAGATATGATTTTTCTATATATGAAAAATAGGGTTTTTATGTAAGTGAAACTATGATTTTTATTATATGAGTAGCAATATAAAATTTTGATTTTTTATATATAATAGCGATATAAAAATATGATTTTTATATACTTAGCATTGAAATAAAAATATGATTTTTTAAAATTATACAACATTGTTAAAAATATGATTTTTAATATAAATCATGTGAAATAGATCTCGTTGGAAATACGGTGAAGGACACAATGCGCTGTAACAAATCCAAATTGTTCAAATTAAATACTGACAGAGTGGAAACCCAAGGTGAGAACTCCTCACTAAATTATATTTTATCATGTTATTTTATTCATGTATAAAAACATATATAGAATTTCCAATGTAGGTTTTTATCAGTTTTAACCACTATAAATTGTTAGCTCGCCTCCCTTGTCCACAGACCATGGACGATTTAATTGATTGTATTGTGTTTTGTTTGTGATGTTGTGATGATTAATACATTAAAAATAATGTTGACATTAATGTGATAGTCGAAATTAAATTATAATGATCTATTTATAATTTTAACCAGTAAAATTGGCTAAGTAGAAAAATTATTCAACCGAATTAGAATTGGTTAAATTTATTAACCAATGATTAATTTAAATAAACTATTGTTGTTTGAAAACCCCACACGGTATTAGGATGATATTTGACATACACTAATCCCAGTATTTAGTTGTATGTCAATCGATGGGTTGACAGACTGTGATGAGCGTTATTTATTTATTTTGATGCCCACACAGTTGCAAACTTCACTCTGGATGTGGATGGACTGTTTAATGATTATTTATCATTATTGTTGAATACATGCGATGTATGAAATCCATATAAATAACATTATGTGGTAATTGATTGGGTCTTATTCCAATGTGGAAAATAAAGAATATTTTAAAATAATATTCCGTAAAGGATTAAAATGTAAATTTGATATCCGATTTTGGAAGGATATGGAAATATATAAAGCCATGCTGGTTAGATTTGCGCCATTTTGCCACGAAGGATATTTATGTCGATTTTACTCATTTTTATAATAAGTATCGAAAAGGAAAATATTTCAAAATCTAATTTTTGAAAAGATTATCATTTAAATATTATAATGATAGGGAATATTCAATTTTGATCTAAATTTTGAAAATGAAGTTAGAATCGTTTTAAAACGAATTTACAAACGATTTATAAAATACGTTTTAAATGGAAAGCGATGATATATATATTATATATATTTATTGGCCTGAATAAAATGCGTCGCGCAGCGACTGTTCGCGAATTTCGACCATTAACTTCAAATTGGCGTAACGGGAGATCCAATCGTCGGATTCTCCAAAAACCAGAACCTTGGGTTCGTATCGAAAAGAGCTTTCCAATGAATATAAGATATTTGAAATCTAACAGTTAAATTTGGAGATATGTCGAAATCAATTTCAGAAAAGATCGTTATGGATACAATTCGGTGGCCGTTATTGGAAACCAACTGTATGGGCGATGTTAAAATTATTAAAAATATGGAACAATTATGTAAAATCATAATAAATGATTTGGAAAGATTTTGGGGGAAAATTCCATATTTTGAAAGATAAAAATATATTTTTATCGAAATGAACTAGTTATTTACTAGAATAATAATCCCATGGGATTTAAATAAAATAAATTGGACTTTAAAAATGGTTTTAAAATAATCAGTATTTTCCCACGAATAAATTGGAATGGATTTGGAATGGAAATAATTTTTGGAATATTTCGATATTGGATTCCATGATTATACGGATATTGCTATGGGAATTTGGAAGATACAGATATCGTTATTCCTAATACGATATCCATTGGTTTCAGAATTTGATATTGAATATAAGCCGATATAATTTCTATTCAGAACTTATGCTTAATATCGAATTGAAATTTGGGTTTATCATGAATGGTGTCTTTAATAACACTATTCTTAAAACCAGTTGAGAAAAGAATAAATCTTTTAATTAAGATATAGAGAAATTTACCAATTAATTAATATTTAATTGGAATTCAAATGAAAGTTTATTGTGGGTTTATCATGAAATGTGTTTTAAACGACATTTGTTCTTTAACCCAATTAACAATGAAAATATAATTTGGAATTTATAAATCTTTTATTAAGATTTAATGAAAATTTTCAAAAGTAAAGTTTCCAATTTAATATATTAAATTAATACTGAATGGAATTCAATTTGGTAATAATCAAGGTGAGCTTCTATGGACGAAGACCGCTACTATATGTGGAATGTAAAAGGCCTTCCCGCTATTCCATTTATATTATTAGTCTGATATGGGAATATATATCGATTATACACTGTTATGATTTTTGTGTAGATTCCATTTTGATGGAAGATGATTTTGGGTTTATCGTGAACTGTGTTTTAAAAGACATTGGTTATTTAACCTAGTTAAAGATAAGATTAATTTCTTAAAATTTGAATAATCATTAAGTAATGATTTTTGATATTAAACCCAAATTGGGGTTTTAATATATTTTTAATTAGATTGAAATGAGAATGGGATAATTAAACTTATCGAATTCATGAAACGATCGAGGATGGAGTACCGCCAGTTTTACTCCAAGTTATAGTTAAATCTTTAATTAAATTTGAATGTGAAATGGTAATTAAAATTTATTGATAACACTGTGGGTTTAAGATATGGAGTAATGCCAATTTTGCTCCATGGGATAAATAGGTTGGGATTGGGATTAATAAATAAATGATTACTTCGGTAAGGCTCAATAATCCCGACTAGTTGATAAACCTTAATCTGGTTTAGAATTGACAAAGGATAAAATCAAATCTTTTGAAATGGATATCCAAAGGAAGATTTAAGAATAAATTTAAAAGGATTTATCTTTGATAAAATTAATGGGAACCTTTCCCTAAAAATGTAAATATTTGAATAAAAGAATATTCTGAATTGGAATGAGACGTATGATGTGTTTTAATAGCACTTGATTATGAAATACGTGAGTTATTCGGAAAGACCGGGTTTAACCCATTCTGAATAATGAATATGACGAATAACAGTCTAAGAGATTGAAGACAGTGCAAGACCGACGATCTTCACATTGAATGGATGGGTTGCTACAGATCCTCATGATTGGAGTAGCTACCTTAAAGGGGATACAGTGGCAGTCGTCCGGACGTACTTGTTGATTGTTCGGATATACGAGGGCCTCTCACCTGTATTGGATATACGGGACGAGGAATAAGGTGCCTCCGGTTTCGTTCAGACCCAGAACGGACTTGTAAATGGATGGTATGTCTGACGTTGTATTCTTTTATGCTGTATTTGTTGATCTCTGGTAAATATATATTTGTTTTGTGGCGGAGAATTTATTCTCTTGCTTAACCCCCTTCTCTGAGACATACGAGCTTAGAGGTTATATATTGGTAGAAATCAGTGGTATGGTATGGATTGACAATGTGACATGCTTAGATGCATGGATCAAGGCTTTTGTTGAAAAGCATAGCCTTGTAGATGATGATCAAAGCATAGCTTTATGTAGCGTTACTTCGCGAGCCTCACACACCTGTATGATGGTGAACTGATGGTCTGGTCAGTATGCTTTCGATATGAGGATGGATTCGGTCGATCGAGATGAGCTGAGTGTGGTCTCTCCACACTTAGAGGGATAGGGCACACCCTCCGATTCCTAGATGGATATAGTAAGCTGCGTTTTCTCATGCATGGGACGTAAGTCGCGGAGATACTCGATATCCTGGATATAGTGCAGATGTGCATTATGGCGTTTTCTCATGCCTGGGACGTAAGCCGTGGGGAATTATACTATGCAATAGATCTTTTGAATCAGGAGCCATCATGCTGGAAATCGAAGTTTCTAATACAAGCTTTGCATTTTTAATTGTAAACCTATATTGGCGACATGATATATGGTACTTATGCCATCTATGATTGATACATTTATATTTGAAATGATTTTATGTGCTATGCACTTATAATAGTATCAAAAAGATTTGTTTTAAAACGTACCAAGCATATTTGGCTATTATAAGGTAAAATTTTATCCTCTGGCTTGCGTTGTATTGTATGATGGGACCCGAGTCTTATAATAGCTTCGTTTTTCTTTAATTAGCATTGTGTTGTTTGTTTTAGGCACTGGTATTCTTGGGGGTAAAACCCGTTTCGTGTTATACAGCATAGTCCATTGATTTACCTTATTTTAAGGTAAAGCTTTAATAACTGTTTTAGTTCTCACACCAGTCTCATGACTGACTCGGAGTTTGTTTTTTTTAACCTAAACTATGGGTGCTCATATTTTCCACATGGGCAGCTAGTAGTTTTGGTTTTTGCATATACTTTCTTTTTCCAGGATCATGCATTACAGCTGGAGCTATATTCAGAAAGCTTTGTATCCGTGTATTTCATTCAGTTGTGTTAGTCATTGTATTTATACATTTAAATTTCCGCTGCTATGTGATTTAAATCTCTGATATTATTTTCTGTTGTATAATTATTCACATTGTAACAACCCTGTTAATTGAGTTTAATTAGGGATAGATAATTTTAATTATAATTTTAATTGTGATTTGTGAAAAAAAATATTTAACTAAAAGGGATTAAAGTATATCTTGGGTTTGTTTGTAAAATAATTCTATGTGAAATCCAAATGGAGAGCAGGGTTTTAAAGTGTAAGAAAATAAATAGAAAGAACTTCAATTCATTTAATTAAAAACTTGGGTTTGGGCCTAATTAAAACTCAACCCATTAGTGCAAATAAGAGAAATTTCCTCCTCTTATCCATTTTCTGAATGAACTATACGTTCATTTGTTCCAAGCAGTAAACAAAAGAGAGTTTCTCAAAACAAAGAAACCCCTAGCTTTACAAATCCTCAATTTCATGTCTTGAATGAAAGGGCTTTTGGTTAGATCTTTCAGTAATCGAAAGAAGGTAAGCTCCAACACCTCTAGTGAATCAATTAGGGTTTGTAATTTCAGATTTGATCTTTGATTTATATGATTTCAAACATGATAGGTAATGATATTTCTTGTTATACTTGTGTTTTGATAGATCTGAAAATTTAAACCCTCTTTAGTACAAAATTCGAATTTTATTCGCATGGAGTTTAAATTTTTCCAAATTTTACTATGTTCTTTCTGATATATTGCAGCAACTCTCTACCAATTTTCACGAATTTTTATTAAGATTTGATATGTTAAACATGGTGATTTCCGAGAAACTTTTATATAAAATTTGGACAGAAAAACGTAGGTTGATTTAAAAATCATAACTAATTGTAGAAAATTCATAAAATCGTGAAATTTGGATATGTTTTTGCCGACACATCTGAGCATCTCCAATAAAAATTTAGTTAAAAAATATTAATGTTTGTTATGTTAAATGTACTCAGTTCTAAGGATAAAAATCTGGGTTGTTTTTGGTTACTTCTCTTGAGGTTAATGCTTCTAGCTATGGAGCTCTTTGGATTATAAGGTGAGTTGTTCGACTCACACAATCTATCTCTAATTAATGTGTTGTATATTAGAAATTTTGGCTTTGATATGGTTGATTTGATGATTGATTTGGTTGCAATATGATTTTGGGTTCAAGCGATTGTTTGATTTTGTATGTGCTGAAAATTAGTGAAAATATCACTGCTGTAAAACAGTGATAATTTGTAGTTAAATTTTCCAAAATTGACTCAATCATTTTGCAGTAAAAAGCTATTTCAATTTGCTACAACTTTTTCCTTTAGTCATTTGTCGAAATTATGCTTTTTATGAAGCCAAAAACTAGTTTTAAACTAAGCTCAGGCCTCTGTAAAAATCAGAGTTGATAGCTGAGAGTAAAATGAGCATAACTTTTGATTCACTTATCGAAGTTTGATAATTTTTAGTACCTGGAAGCTAAGAGTATAAGCTACAACATTCATTCATTGTGTTTCTGTTGATTTTGAAGTTTAAGTGGTGAAAAACTCATTTGTTTGTTTTAAAACTATGAATTTGTTTTGCTCATAATTTTTGAGCCACTTATCGGAATTTGATAATTCTTAATGTTTTGGAAAGCTATGAGATTAATCTATGGTGCCTCTTGTGATTTCGGAGTTTAAATGGTGAAAAACCTATTTGTTTGTTGTTGTCCTGTAGTTGAGAAATTGTGCCAATACTTAAACATGATAAATTGTATTAGTCATAAGTTTTGTGTTACTTATCTGAATTTAATAAATTTTGATGTTTTGGAAAGCTAAGAGTTTTTGCCATAATTATATGGATTAAGTTTTGTTAAATTATATGCTTAAGCAAACTTAAATTGCAATTTAAAACTGAGAATTTATTATGAACTTTTGGAAACAATAAAATAGTTTTGTGAACAACTAGGTAAGCATTTTAAACAACAGAATTCAAAAGAGATAATAGTTTTGAGAATCTTAATTCTATAATCCGGAATGAGCTAACTTTTGACTTAATGTTACCGATTGTATTATATGCTCTTGTGAAACATTTTGTCGAAAATGGTATATTCCAATGAGTAAAATGGTGAAGTGGAATTTACTAATTCTTGACCGAATACTAGAATCCAACTGAGTAGTATGGGATGCTCAAGTTAGATTTTTATAATCGATTTTGAGTTAGTAATTAACACTTTAGTGTTGTATTCATTATGGTGTGCGACAAGTGGTCTCTAGATCCGTAAGAGAATATAATTCAGGTTTTCCGGGTATATCCACAATAAGTGAAATTTACTAATTCTCTGTAAATACTTGTGTTTCACTAGATAGTATGGGACGTCTATGTTAAACTATAGTGGTTACTGTGAATGATAGTATTTGTCACTTTAGAGTTCACTTTCTTTTGATGTGCGGCAGAGGCTACTAGATCCTTAAGAAGGTTACTTCTGGATTTCTTTTCGAACTTGTAAATATAAAAAGATTGAGAAACTCAATATTGTAAAAGACTGGACTTTTGTGACTACTTTTGTTAGTAAAGATCTTAAATAAAATAATGATTAACATGGATTAGTAAAGTCGTAGTTGCCACTATCTTTATGATTGTTGAGATTTTGTTTATTTGATTATTGGGATCAGTTATATGTTTCCTCGATCCCTTAGATCGAGCATGTGAGACATCGATCTACACGATCGTATGTCTATGTTTCCTCAACCCTTTAGATTGATCACGTGATTCCTTGGTCTCAATAACCATATAAATGGATTGTGTTGTTTGTTTTGTTATGTTTCCTTGATCCTAGCGATTGTGCATGAGTTCTGGATTGCATATTTTATTGTGTTTCCTTGTGTTTCCTCGATGTAACGACCCAGAAAATCTGAACCAATTTAAAAATTTTAAATTGGCTAAAATAATGGATTTTAAATATTTAAAATAAATATTTTAAATAATAGCAATGAAAACTGAGTTTGAATCGACAATTGAAAACGAATATAATTAACTCTAATTATAAACAAGGCCTGAAATGGTGCTGCAGTTTCAAAAATTGAATTCAAACTTTGTCGGACTGTACCGAGTGCAAAACAAAACGGATTTGAGTGAAACCAAAAATATTTAAATCTGTTAGTGAATACCTTTCTAACGAATCTGAAAAATCGAAGTTTCGTAGCGGAAAACAAAAGTTATGGCCAAATGAATTTTCAGAAAGGTCGCTATGGAATTTATATAGCCTGTGAAATTGGCCATTTTGCATACGACCTCGGAATTCAATGAAACCACTTTTGTTGGATTCGGGATGTGAAGTTATTGCTAGGTTTCAAATTTCATAATTTTTGAAGCTAGTATGTGAGCGTGGCAAAGGAAAACGTGTTTTAGTCAATTACAGTTAAATTAGATCGACCAGAAATGGGCCTTTTTGCAAACGGTCTCAGAATTCGACGAAACTAGTTTTGTTGGGACCGTATCGTCAAAACATAGCTAGATTTATTTTTCTGGAATTTTTCGAATCAGTTTGTGGCCCTGGCAAATTGAAATGTACGTTCAAATTGAATATTGAATGTTATATATTTTAATTTGAAGGAAAACTAACTGAAACAGTAGAATGGGCCTACGAAACATATCCCATTGTGTTCGGAATGTGGGTAAAACGCTAGGGACGACAGTCGTTGGGTTTGGATTGGGGTTCGTGGGCGAAAGGGGTATTTTGGAGATTTTAAAAATTATAAAATAAAATAAAAAAATTCTATTGGCTCACTCCTTTTTCTCTCTCCCCGTATATTATCGAGCGACGGCGGAAACCCTTTCTAATCTTCTCGTCCATTTTCTGATCAATCCACTCACTAATATCAAGAGCCCCAGTTGAAGATTTTGAAGAGCTCGAGACGAGCTTCAAATCCATACCTGGTTTCGATTTTTTCGTTGAGTATTTTGGGAGAACCGAGCTCGGGAAGTTCGCCCGTTCGTCGCCAGTTTTCGCCGCAACCGCCTGACCGAGTTTGCCACCGTTCAGGGCTCCGACACGCCTCTCCTAGCCCTTCAAGGTGGCGCAGGCCGATCGACATATAGTTGCACGGATTGAATGAAAATTCAAAACCTAGTTTTGAAGAATTCAGAGAGGTATCGGCTATATTAATTTTCAACAGTTTTAACACCTTTAAACCGTTGCAAACTTTGAAAAATCATATCTTTTTCGTGTGTTGACGAAATTCAGTGAAACAAGAAACAGTGGACTCGTGTGGACGTCTTCTACATTCTAGAAGAGACCGCATATTTTTCTGAGCCTTCTGCAATTTTTGGTGGAGTGGAACCCAATGTGAGATTTCTAATTTATAAACGATATGGAAAACGACGATGTATAAATTATATGATCGATGTATGAGTTATATAAGCGTTGTACACCTCTTGTATAAGCGTTGTATAAGTTGTACGTTCGATGTATAAGTTGTATATGCGTTGTAAAAATTATATATGTGTTGAAATAAAAGTGAACTACTATATATATATATATATATATATATATACGCCCCTCGTCCACAAACCATGGACGATATTTATTGGTTGTGATTGGTGTGAAAATTGATTGATAGCGAATGGTTGATTGGAATTGTTTGTGGTTGAAATTGATTGATTGTGGTTGAAAAATACCCGTTTGTGGTTGAGAAATATTTGGTTGAAACCACATAGGATTAGTTTGTGGAAATGAAATATATATACATGCCGCCTGCTTGCGAACTAGATGCATGATTCCCCATTGTCAAAAACCGCGAGGTTTTAAGGTAGAGCGAGGAGCCGTACTAGGGACGGTCCCGGTTTTAACTACCCTGCCGTTATGCTGCCGAAATTTTGAATAATATTCATGTGTTTGAATTATTTTCATTTGTTGAAACTATATTTATTCGTTGAATAGAAAACTTTCATGTGTTGAATCGATATTCGTTCGTTGAATTGAAATTCATGTGTTGAATGGTATTCGTGTTTTGAATATAAAAATCACATTTTTATCTATATATATATATATATATGTAAATTATAGAAAACCTTCATGTGTTGAATCGATATTCATTCGTTGAATTGAAATTCATGTGTTGAATGGTATTCGTGTTTTAAATATAAAAATCACATTTTTATCTATATATATATATATAAACTATAGAAAAACTTCATGGGTTGAGTCGATATTCATTCGTTGGATAGAAATTCAAGTGTTGAAAGGTATTCGTGTTTTAAATATAAAAATACCTTTTTATCGATTTATATAAACTATAGAAAACCTTCATGTGTTGAATCGATATTCATTCGTTGAATTGAAATTCATGTGTTGAATGGTATTCGTGTTTTAAATATAATAATCACATTTTTACCTATATATAGAAACTATAGAAAACCATCATGTGTTGAATCGATATTCATTCGTTGAATTGAAATTCATGTGTTGAATGGTGTTCATATTTTGAAAGAAATTGTTTTATAATAAAAATCCCATTTTTAACATCAATATGAAATGTATAAAATAATCTTGATTTGAAATAAATTGTTTTATAATAAAATCCTATTTTTATCACCTATATTAACTATATAAAATAATCGTGTTTTGAAATGAATAGTTTTATAATAAAAATCACATTTTTATTATATACATGAACTGTTAAATATAGTGAAGTGTTGAAATAGAAGACAGTTAGATAAAAATATAATTTTTATCGAATGTATGAAATTCATATAGTTTTGAAATCGAAGAATCGATATATATATATATATATATATATATATATAATTAAAATATATCGAATAACGACGCTGCAGTTCGTATTTTGAAACCGTGATCTCAAACGATTAGTACGGGAGATCCGACCATCGGATTTTCCTGAAATCGCAACCGTTGGGTTCGCTTTGGAAATATCTTTCCAACGGCACCAACTTTGTAAAAATCCAACGGTTGGATTGTCTGGAATGTTTAATTCAAATCTGAAGAAAAACAGCGCCAGAATCGATTATATTTATATATATAATTATATTTAATCGAATAACGACGCTGCAGTTCGTATTTTGAAATCGAAACTTCAAACGATTATACCGGGAGATCCGACCGTCGGATTTTCCCGAAACTGGAACTGTTGGATTCGTTTTGAAAAGATCTTTCTAATGATGTAAATTTTGTGAAGATCCAACGGTTAGATTTTCAGATATGTGTAAATCAAATCTGAAGAAAAACAGCGTCACGGCCGCGTTATGGCCCGAAGCGTCGTTTTGAATAAATTGGCTATTTTAAAATAAATAAAAATAGCGATAAATCGTTATAAAATATTATAAACGATATGGATGTGAAATTTAGAAATTAACTGAAGGTTGGCTAAGTCAAATGGTTTCCTGGGTGTTGATCTGATGTTGGTTTCGGCCTTCGGGGTTAATATTTGGGAAATCGTTCTCTTACTGATTGACGGTTAGTGACTAATGAATTGAAATTGATGCATATGTATGTTAGTGTTGCACTTGTTTATTATATACGCGAGTTGCTCAGAAAGACCGGGTTTATCCCATTCTGAATAACTGAATTGACGATAAGAAATCGAAGATGAAGACGGTGGTGAAGACCGGAGATCTTCACCTCGTTTGGAAGGTAACCGAGGTCCTGATTGGGAGGCATCCCGAAATATGGATAATGAGTGGTTATCATCCAGACGTACGTGGTGATCGATGGGTTTGCGAGGTATATAGTGCCTCCGGTTTCGTTCAGACCCAGAACGGACTTGCAAATGGACAGTGTGTCTGACATTTGAATTTATTCTGTGTGATTGATAGCCATCAGTTGCACGGTGTGAATTGCCTGTGTGGCATGCTAAGATGCAGTGATCAGGGCTTCTGTTGAAAAGCAAAGTCTTGTGGTGATGATCAAAGCACCGCCTGTGTGGCGTAGCTTTGTGTATATCGTGAAATCGCGAGCCTCACACCCCGGTATGAACCAGAAACGGGAGCAGGACCTCAGGGAGGGCATGCGTTTCCTTCTAGCTAGGAGTGGCGTCAGTGGTTTTACACGCCCTGACGAGTTTGACTTATGTGGTTGTTGCTGTTGCGAGGCGCCTCGGTTAGATCGGACGATCCGGGTCCGATGGAGTCATTCGTTGGCTCACTTACGCCCCAAAGGGCGGGGAAACGTATTGTTCAAGCATAATAATCCACCTCGGTGGACCGGCCCTGACGATCCAAGGCTTGCCTGCGCGCTTTCCTGAGACATGGCCTAGATTGTCTCGAATTCGGTAAGGACTATCTTTTGCCTTGGTTCATGACGGAAATCCAATTTCCAATTACGTGAATGTGCGGTTTTGATTGTATATATATATGGCGACATGATATATGGTACCCATGCCGCCTATGATTGATAGTTATGATTGAAATTGTTTTTGAAACATATAAACACTAGTAATAATATCAAATGCTTTTGTTTTATTCGTATCAATCATATTTTGGCCATTATAAGGTAAAACTCTATCCTCCGGTTTGCGTTGCATTGTGTGATGGGAACCGAGTCTTATAATGGCTTCATTTTTATAAAAAAGCATTGCGATCTTTAAAGGAATGATTTGTTTTAAAGCACTGGCAATCCAATGGAGTATACCCGTTCCACGAAAGTGGCGTGGTCCTGTGATTAGCCATATTATAAATGTGTTGAGTAGATTTCTCATACCAGTCCCATGACTGACTCGTAGTTTGTTTCACTTTCAAACTCGGGTGCCCCTTTTTCTACACGGGCAGCCTTGTACTCAGGTTTAGCTGGTTCTTTTTGGATAGCTGGAGCTGAAGATGGATTCTATCATTTATCTCTTTTTATGCTGTTCAGCTCCTATTGTACATTATGTTTGTTTTTCCGTTGTAGACATATATGTATAGTTGAACTGTATTTGTACTAAGTATGATCCTGTATACTGTGTAACTCTGATGATTACGTTTGTCCAGTATATTCTATTGTGCATTATCTGGTGTATTTATTTATTTCTGTTCTGCTATTATCTGTTTCTGGGTTATATTCCAGGGATTACCCTTGCCACCGTCAGTACGGGGTTTGGGTCGTCTCATTTGGTATCAGAGCTTTGGTTAAGCTTAGTTCTGGAATATGACATATGAACGAACTCGTCAGAAATAGAACCAGTAGTGTTCTAGGACGAGTAACTCAGTACAGATAGGATCAGCAATATCCTAGTATGAGTACAGCAAAATCAGAACAACTCGTTAGAGATGGGGTCAGAAGTGCCTCAGAACGAGTTGAGCGTAATATGTTTTTAAATAACGTATTTGTGATTATATATATAGTCTGGTTTTAGAAATATAATTTTTGAATATATAAAAGATATATATTTGAAAGGTTAAAAACAAATTGATTGTTGTTTGTGTTGTGTGATAGTAGATTTGATTAATTAAAATTATTGAAACAATAGTTAATTTAATCAATAATAGAATGAATGGTAGAATTTATTCGATTAAATCACACATTGAACTGATTAGAAAATAGATAGAAATATATATATACATGTGCATTATATATGTTTGAACAGGTAAATGGATAGTTGTTGAGTAAAGAATTTATTTGCGTGCCCGACAAATAGGTAAACCTTAATGAGTTGGATGCGAAATATTATTATATCAACTCCTGTGAATGCCATTGGATGCGGAGTGCTGGTTGTTCTGTGTGAAATAATAAATGACGCCATAGGATAGTAACAATTAATTTTGAACTACACTACATGGCATACTTCTGGAAGATAGGCATACTTCATCATATACCACATAAGCATTTGGAGCTTGTGTGACGAGGTGGAAGATTTACCATACGAGCGAGAGGCTTGTATGGCGATGACTATATTTTACAGGTTGAACTGATGACTGATATGGACTATTTAAATTGTAACGATAAAATTGCCAGATTAATTAAAAAAACCACACGGGTCTGGAGTTGACAATAATCACGTCTCTCTAGTTATTAGATACGGCACATGGACTATTTATTTCCCACATGGGACGAGGTGACGAGGATTTATCCTCTGGAGCATTTAAAATACACACTCCCTCAGGCTTTGACAGGGTGACGAAAATTTATTCTCTAGAGTTATTATCAATACACGCTCCCCTGTAAACACCAGAATATATCACTATAAATATGTGTATGCTTATTAGGATTTATGGGGTACCTAATACGGCCCAATAAATTTCCAAACCTCTCCCCGTACAAAGGAGGTTATGGCGAAATTTTTCGAAAATTCCGGGTGTTAGCGAAATTTTTGAAGAATTTGAAAATTCTCAAAAACTAAAAAGTTGGAGAATGGAAGCCGGATTGAACGTAGAGTTGATTAATCAAACCACTTTCGAGTTTGTTCCTTTTCGGGGACGAAAAGTTTTAAGTGGGGGAGATTGTAACGACCCAGAAAATCTGAACCAATTTAAAAATTTTAAATTGGCTAAAATAATGGATTTTAAATGTTTAAAATAAATATTTTAAATAATAGCAATGAAAACTGAGTTTGAATCGACAATTGAAAACGAATATAATTAACTCTAATTATAAACAAGGCCTGAAATGGCGCTGTAGTTTCAAAAATTGAATTCAAACTTTGTCGGACTGTACCGAGTGCAAAACAAAACAGATTTGAGTGAAACCAAAAATATTTAAATCTGTTAGTGAATACCTTTCTAACGAATCTGAAAAATCGAAGTTTCATAGCGGAAAGAAAAAGTTATGGCCAAATGAATTTTCAGAAAGGTCGCTATGGAATTTATATAGCCCGTGAAATTGGCCATTTTGCATACGACCTCGGAATTCGACGAAACCACTTTTGTTGGATCCGGGATGTGAAGTTATTGCTAGGTTTCAAATTTCATAATTTTTGAAGCTAGTATGTGAGCGTGGCAAAGGAAAACGTGTTTTGGTCAATTACAGTTAAATTGGATCGACCAGAAATGGGCCTTTTTGCAAACGGTCTCAGAATTCGACGAAACTAGTTTTGTTGGGACCGTATCGTCAAAACATAGCTAGATTTACTTTTCTGGAATTTTTCGAATCAGTTTGTGGCCCTGGCAAATTGAAATGTACGTTCAAATTTAATATTGAATGTTATATATTTTAATTTGAAGGAAAACTAACTGAAACAGTCGAATGGGCCTACAAAACATATCTCATTGTGTTCGGAATGGGGGTAAAATGCTAGGGACGACAGTCGTTGGGTTTGGATTGGGGTTCGTGGGTGAAAGGGGTATTTTGGAGATTTTAAAAATTATAAAATAAAATAAAAAAATTCTATTGGCTCACTCCTTTTTCTCTCTCCCCGTATATTATCGAGCGACGGCGGAAACCCTTTCTAATCTTCCCGTCCATTTTCTGATCAATCCACTCACTAATATCAAGAGCCCCAGTTGAAGATTTTGAAGAGCTCGAGACGAGCTTCAAATCCATACCTGGTTTCGATTTTTTTCGTTGAGTATTTTGGGAGAACCGAGCTCGGGAAGTTCGCCCGTTCGTCGCCAGTTTTCGCCGCCACCGCCTGACCGAGTTCGCCACCGTTCACGGCTCCGACGCGCCTCTCCTAGCCCTTCAAGGTGGCGCAGGCCGATCGTCATATAGTTGCACAGATTGAAAGAAAATTCAAAACCTAGTTTTGAAGAATTCAGAGAGGTATCGGCTATATTAATTTTCAACAGTTTTAACACCTTTAAACCGTTACAAACTTTGAAAAATCATATCTTTTTCGTGTGTTGACGAAATTCAGTGAAACAAGAAACAGTGGACTCGTGTGGACGTCTTCTACATTCTAGAAGAGACCGCATATTTTTCTGAGCCTTCTGCAATTTTTGGTGGAGTGGAACCCAATGTGAGATTTCTAATTTATAAACGATATGGAAAACGACGATGTATAAATTATATGATCGATGTATGAGTTATATAAGCGTTGTACACCTCTTGTATAAGCGTTGTATAAGTTGTACGTTCGATGTATAAGTTGTATATGCATTGTAAAAATTATATATGTGTTGAAATAGAAGTGAACTGCTATATATATATATATATATATATATATATATATATATATATATATATATATATACGCCCCTCGTCCACAAACCATGGACGATATTTATTGGTTGTGATTGGTGTGAAAATTGATTGATAGCGAATGGTTGATTGGAATTGTTTGTGGTTGAAATTGATTAATTGTGGTTGAAAAATACCCGTTTGTGGTTGAGAAATATTTGGTTGAAACCGCATAGGATTAGTTTATGGAAATGAAATATATATACATGCCGCCTGCGTGCGAACTAGATGCATGATTCCCCATTGTCAAAAACTGCGAGGTTTTAAGGTAGAGCGAGGAGCCGTACTAGGGACGGTCCCGGTTTTAACTACCCTGCCGTTATGCTGCCGAAATTTTGAATAATATTCGTGTGTTTGAATTATTTTCATTTGTTGAAACTATATTTATTCGTTGAATAGAAAACCTTCATGTGTTGAATCGATATTAATTCGTTGAATTGAAATTCATGTGTTGAATGGTATTCGTGTTTTAAATATAAAAATCACATTTTTATCTATATATATAAACTATAGAAAACCTTCATGTGTTGAATCGATATTCGTTCGTTGAATTGAAATTCATGTGTTGAATGGTATTCGTGTTTTAAATATAAAAATCACATTTTTATCTATATATATAAACTATAGAAAACCTTCATGTGTTGAGTCGATATTCATTCGTTGGATAGAAATTCATGTGTTGAAAGGTATTCGTGTTTTAAATATAAAAATCACCTTTTTATCGATTTATATAAACTATAGAAAACCTCCATGTGTTGAATCGATATTCATTCGTTGAATTGAAATTCAAGTGTTGAATAGTATTCGTGTTTTAAATATAAAAATCACATTTTTACCTATATATAGAAACTATAGAAAACCTTCATGTGTTGAATCGATATTCATTCATTGAATTGAAATTCATGTGTTGAATGGTATTCATATTTTGAAAGAAATTGTTTTATAATAAAAATCCCATTTTTAACATCAATATGAAATGTATAAAATAATCTTGTATTGAAATAAATTGTTTTATAATAAAAATCCTATTTTTATCACCTATATTAACTATATAAAATAATCGTGTTTTGAAATGAATAGTTTTATAATAAAAATCACATTTTTATTATATACATGAATTGTTAAATATAGTGAAGTGTTGAAATAGAAGACAGTTAGATAAAAATATCATTTTTATCGAATGTATGAAATTCATATAGTTTTGAAATCGAAGAATCGATATATATATAAATAGAATTAAAATATATCGAATAACGACGTTGCAGTTCGTATTTTGAAACCGTGATCTCAAACGATTAGTACGGGAGATCCGACCATCGGATTTTCCTGAAATCGCAACTGTTGGGTTCGCTTTGGAAATATCTTTCCAACGGCACCAACTTTGTAAAAATCCAGCGGTTGGATTGTCTGGAATGTTTAATTCAAATCTGAAGAAAAACAGCGCCAGAATCGATTATATATATATATATATAATTATATTTAATCGAATAACGACGCTGCAGTTCGTATTTCGAAATCGAAACTTCAAACGATTATACCGGGAGATCCGACCATCGGATTTTTCCCGAAACTGGAACCGTTGGATTCGTTTTGAAAAGATCTTTCTAATGATGTAAATTTTGTGAAGATCCAACAGTTAGATTTTCAGATATGTGTAAATCAAATCTGAAGAAAAACAGCGCCACGGCCGCGTTATGGCCCGAAGCGTCGTTTTGAATAAATTGGCTATTTTAAAATAAATAAAAATAGCGATAAATCATTATAAAATATTATAAACGATATGGATGTGAAATTTAGAAATTAACTGAAGGTTGGCTAAGTCGAATTGTTTCCTGGGTGTTGATCTGATGTTGGTTTCGGCCTTCGAGGTTAATATTTGGGAAATCGTTCTCTTACTGATTGACGGTTAGTGACTAATGAATTGAAATTGATGCGTATGTATGTTAGTGTTGCACTTGTTTATTATATACGCGAGTTGCTCAGAAATACCGGGTTTATCCCATTCTGAATAACTGAATCGGCGATAAGAAATCGAAGATGAAGACGGTGGTCGAAGACCGGAGATCTTCACCTCGTTTGGATGGTAACCGAGGTCCTGATTGGGGGGCATCCCGAAATATGGATAATGAGTGGTGATCGTCCAGACGTACGTGGTGATCGATGAGTTTGCGAGGTATATAGTGCCTCTGGTTTCGTTCAGACTCAGAACGGACTTGCAAATGGACAGTGTGTCTGACATTTGAATTTATTCTGTGTGATTGATAGCCATCAGTTGCACGGTGTGAATTGCTTGTGTGGCATGCTAAGATGCAGTGATCAGGGCTTCTGTTGAAAAGCGAAGTCTTGTGGTGATGATCAAAGCACCGCCTGTGTGGCGTAGTTTTGTGTATATCGTGAAATCGCGAGCCTCACACCCCGGTATGAACCAGAAACGGGAGCAGGACCTCAGGGAGGGCATGCGTTTCCTTCTAGCTAGGAGTGGCGTCAGTGGTTTTACACGCCCTGACGAGTTTGACTTATGTGGTTGTTGCTGTTGCGAGGCGCCTCGGTTAGATCGGACGATCCGGGTCCGATGGAGTCATTCGTTGGCTCACTTACGCCCCCAAAGGGCGGGGAAACGTATTGTTCAGGCATAATAATCCACCTCGTTGGACCGGCCCTGACGATCCAAGGCTTGCCTGCGCGCTTGCCTGAGACATGGGCTAGACTGTCTCGAATTCGGTAAGGACTATCTTTTGCCTTGGTTCATGACGGAAATCCAATTTCCAATTACGTGACTGTGCGGTTTTGATTGTATATATATATGGCGACATGATATATGGTACCCATGTCGCCTATGATTGATAGTTATGATTGAAATTGTTTTTGAAACATATAAACACTAGTAATAATATCAAATGCTTTTGTTTTATTCATATCAATCATATTTTGGCCATTATAAGGTAAAACTCTATCCTCCGGTTTGCGTTGCATTGTGTGATGGGAACTAAGTCTTATAATGGCTTCATTTTTATAAAAATGCATTGCGATGTTTAAAGGAATGATTTGTTTTAAAGCACTGGCAATCCAATGGAGTAAACCCGTTCCACGAAAGTGGTGTGGTCCTGTGATTAGCCATATTATAAATGTGTTGAGTAGATTTCTCATACCAGTCCCATGACTGACTTGTAGTTTGTTTCACTTTCAAACTCGGGTGCCCCTTTTTCTACACGGGCAGCCTTGTATTCAGGTTTAGCTGGTTCTTTCTGGATAGCTGGAGCTGAAGATGGATTCTATCGTTTATCTCTTTTTATGATGTCCAGCTCCTATTGTACATTATGTTTGTTTTTCCGCTGTAGACATATATGTATAGTTGAACTGTATTTGTACTAAGTATGATCCTGTATACTGTGTAACTCTGATGATTACGTTTGTCCAATATATTCTATTGTGCATTATCTGGTGTATTTATTTATTTCTGTTCTGCTATTATCTGTTTCTGGGTTATATTCCAGGGATTACCCTTGCCACCGTCAGTACGGGGTTTGGGGTCGTCTCACTCGATCAGGTCGATTGAGTATGAGTTCCTCGATCCTAGTGATCGTGCATGAGTTCCCGATCTTTGGTATCAGATCGGTATGAGGAATACCACCAGGCCTTGAGACCATCTTGGATTTTGGAATGTATGTTTGTTTATTCGATATATTGATTCTCTTTCTTCCTTGGTTATTTGACTGAGAAAGGGGGTTCCTTGATCAGGTCGGTCATGAATGAGTTGTGCTACTTGTCGTGCTTATAATAGTTCCTTGATCAGGTCGGTCATGAATGAGATGCATTAACTTGTCGTGTTTATAATAGTTCCTTGATCAGGTCGGTCATGAATGAGTTGTGTTACTTTTCATGCCTATAACGTGAACTTGTGATGGAGATATAAACTGAAACTGGAAACCAAACATACATCATTGTGAAACAATAAATTATTACTACTGTCGTTTTGTGGTTGAACTAAATATTATTTATATGTTATATGTATGGACCTCACTTTTCGGATATTTAGAGATAGACTGATCCGGAATTTTGTGTTTCCAGGTCAGACCAAAAATTTTAGGTTTATAGGATACTCGGACTTTTAGACAGGTGAGATAGCCATGGATAGACATATTGAGACCCTTAGTTGATCTTCTATAGGATATTTATCTGATGTTCTATGAGATGTACTTGTTAAGATAGTGACTCATTTTGAAATGTGTAAAATATAAAATTGGAAGTATATTTTGTACTAAGATATGTGCTTTCCACTGTGATTTGTGATTGTTATGTGTTTGGTATATTGTTCAGATTAAGTGGAATCCGTGTGTCTATTGCTTTGTATTAATATTGAACACGTCAAATTCAGATCAGACATGAAGTAAAAAGGTATAAATGACGTGTCAGTATTAGTATAAAGATATATTCACATTCAATCACCCCTATCAAGTTGTATTCTCTGGATTAGCAGATGACATTACTTGTAATGTTCTTCGCTAAACCGGGTATAACAGTGGAGACGTTACAGTGGTATCAGAGCCAATACCCAACCAGAATTGTGGCTCCTGTGTGGATCACAGTGCCTGGGTGAGTTTTTTGTGAGCCGACGGGGACGTTGGGCTCTGTAGGATGGGAGAATGTAACACCCATAAGTCCCACATCGTGGAAGCCTGTGTGAAATGGGTACTTATATAGTAGAGCCCATCTTTTACTAACCTCGAGGCCTTTTGAGGAACAAAACCGCATACCTATACGGTGGCTAAGTTGGGGACAATATCTTGCGTGAACGAAGGTGCGGGCTGTTACACATACTCTGGAATATTCTTGTACTCTGATGTAAATTGTTGTAATAACAATGTAATGTTCTGTTGTTTGTGTTCTGATGTGTCGTGTTCTCAACTCAATCCAGGCTTTCCCAAAAGAGGAAGTTTTGGTCGTTTCACGCGCCTCCTTCTTCGCCTCATCCGTGATTCCCCCGCTCCAACCTTGCTTCGTTTCCAATCAGATTGTCACGCTCCTTCGCCTCGTCCAACCTTCCGCCTTGAAGTCAGGTGATATTTGTTTAATTTGCCTCTTTATAGTGTATTTTTCCCTGTTAGTACCATGCTCTACAATTTTCTTTTCCACATCCCTGGTTTACATTTGTTCAACCATTATACAGCGCAGAATTACCAATTACTTTTAGTTCAGCCATTTTTTTTAACGTGACTTTTCTCTTTATGTTTTCCTTAAACCGGTTACTGTTCAGTGTAACCGTCTCTTGCTTTAGCATAGTATTTTGATTTGTGTTTCATCTGTACGTTACTCATATATTTCAATACCTTTCCTATACGTTTCAAAGGATGGGGAAATAAACAAATGAAGGCTTCTTACTTCTAGTGTTGACGACTTTCTGCTATTTTTCTTCAATTTCCCTTTGAAAAAAACATGTTTCTTTTACTCAATCTTTTATCTCATGGATGGCGTATAAAGCTCAAAAAAAATATTTTAGGTTCGTAGTGTTGTTATTAACCTTTCCTTTACATCCCATGGTTTTCATTAACATGGTAAAACTTACCTACAATATGTGTGAAAACCATGAGATTGACATACAACCTAAATGTATGGAGACAAGTGAAATTCAGTGAAGGTATGGCCGCAACAAGAACCGGCTTCAAATCCATACTTATTTGCGGTTATCTGGAATGAAATAGCTAAAAAAATCATGACGATATACCATGGTGGTGATTTTTGAAGGCAAGCTAGTGCAATATGCGATAAGAAAATAACCAATAGTGAAAATCAAATTTTATTGAACTGTGATTATCTATTATGTTGTGTGAAGAAGAATCATGAGTTTGACATCATATTAATAAATCCAAAATTCAGATCACAAAAGGCGATGAAATACAAAGGGCGAGGATACAGTGAATATTAAATTCAGATTCGTCAATTGTCATGACATCGTATTGGAAAATACTAAGGGCAAGAACACAGTGAATATTAAATCAATTCATATTAATAAAACCAATTTCAGACAGGCTATCTACTTGCAATGTTGAACTGTTTTGCTATTTTGCATTTGAATTAGTATTATCCAAACATTTTATTTTATTCTACCCATGAATATTCAAATCTTTCTTTACTGCTAAACAGTTGCACACGTTGTATAATATCTTATAGCTCTTCCGAGTAAGCTACAAAATATATGTACCGGAACCAAAATAATGCAATTATAGAAGGAATTTGGGAATGCAATTCGAGGAGTACATGCAACGTAGTACTTCCAGGTATTTTACTTTTCATTTATATTTATGTTTTTATACATAGTACTTCCAATATTTATGTTTTAATTTATGTTTATTACTTTGCAGTAAGGTCAAGTAGCAATTATTTCTTCATCTATAATATTATATACTTGCAATCTAACAGATCCAAGTGTTCTAGATGAAATTTCTTTGATTTTGATATTAACTATAAATAATTATATATATGGAAATAGAAAACCAAAGGGAAGTTTACCCTTGGGATGGCCATTTGTTAATAAAACTATTTAAACCCCACAGTTTAAAAATCTGGGTTGTTACATATTTTCTTCTTTACTTTCTCCTTTCTCTCCTTTTCTACTATTCCTTTCTCTTGATGATCGCTTTATATCGATCGGGTGCTTGTGCAATACGAATTTTTAGTCTCGAGCACCAGTGGTGTAAGGCGGGTCGTCACACTAGTAAATTGGTCGGGCAAAACAACAAATCATGTGTGATTAATTTGATTTTCTACTTTTGGGTAACAATCTATTATTAGTTTATTTTATTATTTATATGAGTATTACTGCACACATTTCGTGCATGAGTTTTTCCTACATTTAACAATTCAAGAGAAATGATTTGCATGGATATTTATTTATTTTCAACCTTTAGAAACCATATGTAGTTAGTTTTAATTTTTATTTCTAGTATGCGACATGTAATTTTCTGTTAGTTTAAATTTTAATTTCTATTATTTATAAGTAATAAATTACGATTTTGTAAATTAAGTTTTTTTCTCAATCCTAATTTTGTGTGATACTTAGATTTAACAATATTTGTAGAGAGTTATTTTAAATTGGCAAGAGAGGTTTATCTTGTATCTTCTTTTTAAATAGTATCAAGATGTGAGAATTTCAAAGGAACGACGTTTTCAATAATTTACGTTTACACAAAAAATAGTGTGACATCAGAAATAATACAATTATGAAGAAAGATTATGAATCTGTATAAAATGTGTTTAAAAAGAACATTTATTTGTTATAGTCCATTTTCAAATGGTAATATGGTAATATTTTTGGATTAACGTTTTGAGTTTGTATAGGAAGTTCAATTGCTAGATAATATTTTTTAAGTTATTAGTATGTATGGACGTTTTGAATTTGAAAGGAAAATTAACTATTAGATCCTCTTTTTTAAGGTATATTAATTGTTGTGATATATACAAAGTGACGTTTGCAGGAAGTCTATGTTTACAATGAAAATGAAATAATGGTGTTTTGATCGACTCTCATGCAAATGTTACTTTTTAGGTTAAATTAGAAGAGCAAAATTTTAAAATATCTTATATATTACTTTATTGGAAGCGTGAATTTTTTATTCAACCATGAATTTCCAAAATGTTCATTCGTGTAAACAAAAGGTCAGTAGTTCGAATTTCACCATGATAAAAAATTAAAGTACATTTTTGAATTTGCGGTCACTATAAAAATCGGTCGGCTATACCAACAAAAAAAAGTACGTCTTCGAATAGGAAATTTCAGTTAAAGGGTTACATTTTTTTTTCTTTATGTTTTCATTTACCTTTTTATTGAACTACATAGAATTACAAATTCAATAATTTAACAAAGGACTTTATACGCATGTGCCAAAAAGATCTTGTTATATATAACGGACAATTTAGAAACTTCGCGGTCGGACCAAACGTTTACGTTTCAAGTCAAATTTAATTTGAAATACGTTTGGTGTCGTCATTTTTTTGTGTTAAGGTGAACTATCATAATTATCTCTATATATATTTTATTTTTTTGGCAAGGCAAATATCTCTATATTTCAGTATTGCTAGAAAATCAAACCACGGAACCTTCCTTCTATCAAACCTTCCTTCTAACAAGCACTTCACCTGACGTCAAACTCCATACAAAAGCTAAAAGCAGCTTCCAACTACACCAAAATAACATGCTGCCATACCTAGTGGACCAGAAACACTTCAATATAACCGAATTTGACATATCAGTGGAGTCGAGGCCGAACAACACATGAGCTACCTAACCAACACACACATGCAAAGTAACATCGTTGCCACCACGCACAGTAGTCGGTGACAAACCACATGACAAAACAACAACTTGGCAAGAAGAACAGTAGCATAAAATCTTAACATACCCAAAACCAACGTCAACAAGAAAAATGTAAATAATTAAAATTTAGAACAAGAAAAATGTTATGATATGAAATTAAAATTTAAACTAACAACAAATGATTTTAACGTGAAAACATAATTAAATATTTTTATTTAGTTATTTTCTTTTAAATACGTTGAACATAAACACTTTACGGAGAAAGCAATCGACGTTCGAAGTGCGTACCGTTACGCTCTTAGTGGTACAGAAAAAATTAAAATTAAAATGCAATGGTTAATCATGATAATTAGTAATGATTATAAGTGAAGTTGTGTTCTTCCTAACCTTAAATAAATAAGTAAAAAAGGTAGCATGCGGAATGTCGCTATATGGTCATATCAGATGCCTAATTTGAATCGTTGTAAAATATATGGCACGAGTCGCATGAAACAACGCACCCTTAAGTTTAAAGACGTTTCACATTTTTCCTAAGCTGCCGTTACATCAAAAAAGGACCTGTAACCTAACTCTTCCCATTAAGTAAAGACCCAGGATTAAATTAAAAGATAAAAAAAAAAAAAAAAAAAAAAAAAAACGGCATTTACGCACAAATGACGAAGCTGTCAATTTCGGTGGGCAGCCTTCTCCCAATATTAAAAGGATTTTTTTTTTCGATTTTGCCACCTTTTACAAACTTATAATACTTTTAGCCTAGTTTCAAAATTTATTACAGCCGTAGCCTGCTTTATGTCACATCAGCTAAAATCCGTTATTTAACACTAGCGGCATTTGTAATACCGCACGCTAGCGTTATTTAAGATGACGCGGAGAAGAATTATCTTTCAGCCAGTGTTTTTTGTTGAACCCACGAGCGGCATTTAGGATAACGCTAGCGTGCGGTATAACAAATACCGCTAGTGTTAAATAACGGATTTCAGCTGATGTGACATAAACCAGGCTACGACTGTAATAAGTTTTGAAACTAAGCTAAAATTGTTGTAATTTTATAAAAGGTGGCCCAAATCGGAAAAAAATCCATATTAAAATGGTATAAGTTGGAATCCTTAGGAATCATTGTACGGATTTGATATTGATAAGTAACGTTTTTATATTGCCGGCTCGCAATTCCCTGCCACTTTTCCACAAGAAGATGGAATATTAGGCTGCATGATTCTCATGGCGCAGTATAACGCTTTTCAGCCTTATCTAACATAGTTCCTTCTTCTCCATTCCAATGTTTAGTCTTTTGCTTGTAACATCAAACTAAAGCATTAAAACTTATAATATTCGGTCGAATTTATATATTTTTAATGATAAAAACTATGACTAGTTGTAATTTAAAACTATATAATTTTTAAGTTACAAAGATGAAGATGATGAAGATGAAAACATCGGTAGTTTTGTTCAGGAGACGCTGTATATAAAATAAATTTTGATGTAAACTAATTTATTGTGGTTTAAGAAATTACCAGTGTATGAATAGAATTAACCACGAAATATAATAATAATATGCATTCGATTATTTCAACACTTTCGTTAATTTTAGAAAAAAAAAATTACTTATTGCTACTTCTCGCTTTAGATGCTTTATTTTTAATTTTATTTATCATTTTACACTTATTTTACTAATTCTCACTCGTCATTTTGCATTTCAAAATGGACATTCTAAAGTTTGTATAATTTTTTACGTATAAATTATCAATCCTCATAATATTTTATAGTGGAAATAAACACAAGGACAAATTTTGAATAAATTTTAGGTTGAAAGACATAAAGTTTTATTTTAAGATTGAAAGACAAATTTGAGGAAAATTTAGACCGAATGACGATGCTAAATATAACTAGCATTTTGTATAGTGCAAAACTAAATATAATGTTGGTTATAACTAGCATTTTTGTACAGTGTAAAACTCGAACGTAATGCTAGTTATATTTAGTATTTTTCTGCAACCTAATTTTTTTTTTAGGTTTGTCCTTCATCTTTAAAATAAAACTTAGAGTCAATCAAATTTTTTTCTTTTTTTTTCTTTTTTTTTCTTTTGCAAAATTTATCCTTCTCTCTAATTACCACTTTGGTAATAAACAAAACAGTTAAATCAATTTTTCGTTCAACAAGATACACTAAACAATTACAAAAAAGAAATAGTTTTATCATAATAAATTTATCATGTATTACATTATAAATAATTCAATAATCAGGAAAAAACATGAAGAACAAAATTAGACAAAAATTTAGTTATAAGGACAAGAGGCCAATTTTTTTGCCATAATGACACTATTTAGTGTAAAATAGAAAATGATGGTGGGCTCCTGAATTCCTTGATTTACACTAAAAGTGTCATTATAGATAAATTTAGCTATACTTCCTTACAATTATTAAAAATTAGTCTTAGGTTCTTTTTAATTCTCACTTATAAATTACTTTCCTATTTTGAATAAAGTGAAATTCAACGAGGTACTTGGGTAATCCAACTAACCTTAACATGTATAATTATGGTATAAGTCCATAACCCATAACTATCGTAATACAAGTCGTAGCGGCCACTTATAAGTTTGAAAACCAGAGAAGTAAAAATAAAGAGGGACAAGATCGGTCTAAATTTGAATATTCATCTTTTATAATTTCTAGAGGTAAATACTTTAACAAAAATCTATGCAATATTTTACATTTGATTCCATATATTTAAGTTTATAAAATGTCATAATTTATTCTATTCAAAATAAACAAAATTAAGTACCACTAAATGATTTTCTAATAAATCACAAGAAATAACAACTTCAATACGTATATCGTGCTTATATTAACCAGCACCGAAATTTTATATCTTTTAATTCAAATATAAGAATATACAAATCACATAATTAAAGAAATTTACATACAATTTTGAATACACTTTGATTTTTTACTTTATTTATATTATTAAATAATTTGACAAATGAATAATAGTATGACGAGAACTTATACCTTGCTGATTTCTTATATAAGTTTTTTCTCCATCTCTTTAATTCTCTTATACTATCTTTTAAAATCCTATGAATTATTATATTTACAATTATTATTATGTTTATTAATTCTTTACACAATTTTACGCTCAAATGCCTACGCTTTTATTATACCGACGATGAAAGGTTCTTTCCAATTTGATATTTTATTCTGCATTTAAGTCCAAATATTATTATTAATTAATTTAATTATTAAACATAAACTATTTAAATAGGTCCAAGTAAAATGGTACTTATTATTTTGCCTAATAAAGCTTAAAAGTTTTCAATATCAATATGTATACAAAATTCTTATTAACAAATTAGTGAAATCAATTTTCCGTTTGAATATACAACTATATAATCACTCAACAAGTGTCATATATATAAAGAACAATAGAAATTTTGATTGATAATTGATAACACAACACATTCACCTAGTGCGTGATGAAATTATATTTTTAACAATATTAATGAATATCATACTTTTACAACTCTACCGTGTGCAACACAAGTATTACACACTATTTAGAGGAATAATTAGATTATAATAGTAAACTGGTGCTTTGAGGATGCAATCTCAAACACATCAAACCACTCGCATTTAACATTAAACTCTAAGTAAACTATTAAATAGTAGTAAACCAATCAAATATTTGCTCTCTTATTGATCTAGGGATTTCCTCTTGCCTCCTTAATTCTCGCTAGATAACCTTAACATGTATTATTATGGTATAAGTCCATAACACATAACCATCGCAATACATGTTGTAGTGACCACTTATAGTATTTCACACCAGCAATTCACACATATGATCAGTCACTATTAATCATATAACCTTTGAGCTCGTACGTCTCAAAGAAGGGTGTTAAGCAAGAGAATAAATTCTCCGCCACCAAACAGATATATCATTAAGAGTAACTAATCGGTTATGTGATGAACTACAATGTCAAGCACACAACACTTTTCTAAATCATTTCAGAAACATTGGGTTCAATCCTTGAAATCCTTTCTTTTTTATAAAACATTTGTATAAAACATTCCATGTCCAAAATCGGGAAAACATTTCTTTTCTCTTATCAAAATCCCATTTCAAAACATTCATTAAATTGAAATGAACCCAAAAGCATCGCTAAACACCTCATAGTCAAATCGTGAAGTGTTTCACAAGGTGTTAGCATACAAGTATTATCTACACAACCCCATGCTAAATATAAAAGCAACTATTTGCTCATAAACTGGTCGAGCACAATCCAACCAATCAATCAATCACAATAATGAACTTGTATTATCAACCACATATAATCATATAAGTTCACTAACAATTACTGATATCAAACTAGCCCTTAATCGGTTAATAGCTTCTCACATACTTAAGTGACTACCCAAATTCTATTTAAAGATTGAATCTTTAAGGGTTTTATTTTCTTTACCACATCAAATCACTAGCAAATAATTCAAACTTGCCACCACAAATCAACCAAGGCACGTATATACCTAATCTTCCATAAAAATCTTGGCTTCCTTTTTTGTATTCATGGATTTTTCACCTAAAAATCACACCTTTATGTGTTTTTATCCATAAAGGACTAACCTTTAGGGTTTTAACATCTTTAACCATATCAAATCACTTACTAATAACCCAAACATATTACCAAAATTAAATCAAGGCACGTATATTTATGATAATCCATAAAGGTATGATTTTTGTGAACTAACATAAGGTGTTTCACTTCCAAATCTAAACAAGATGTCATTTTAACTTTATGAATCTACTTAAGGGTTATTAGCAAACATACACCATCAATATCATCCACGAATTCACCACCAAAACTCTAAGAAACATTTCAACAAACACCTTATATGCAATCATATAATAAAGCAACAAAAACCCTTTATAGGTTTAGTTTTTTTCACCTAAATGCTTCCAGAACTTCGCCTAGGATGTATAGATCCTTCTCCTAGCTTTTCTCCTTTCTTTCTTCTTTATTTTCTTGAAAAATATTTTATTTTAAATTAGTTTTAAGAGAAAAACGTGGAAAATTCATGGATAGGGGAGGAAGAAGATGATTTTCAAGAGAAGAAAGGGAATGAGATGGTAAGGAGATAAGGGTGGAGGTATTTATAAGGTTGAAAAGGATGTGGATTGCTTATGTGTCTTAAATCCAAGGGTAGGAAATGTGTGGCTTATATTCATACTTATCCATTTTTCATCCTTATCCTTTTGAATAGTAAAGTGTGTTTTCTCACGTACTTTCCAGCCTCGAATTGAAGTATCAAACGATAACGGTTTTCAGAAATTCTTTCACCACATATTCTAACGTACTTCAATCCTATGTGTTCAGATCCAAAATCGGATGGAAAATGAATGGATATAATTCATCCTTATCCATTCAAATAGTATAGTGTGTTTTCTCAAGCACCTTTCGCCCTCGTGTCGGAGTATCAAATGATAACCGTTTTCAGAAATTCTTTCACTGTATCGTCCGGTTTCTAACGTACTTCAATCCTATGTGTTTAAATCCAAAATCGGAGTTCGTTTGGATTTTCAAATAGTTTATTTTAATTTTATTTTCTTAATAACATTCTATATCCGTGATAGGATTTTCCCAGACTTCATACATAGATAATATTTTACGTTTAGAATTTTCCTGGATAGGTCTCAGGTTCCAGTTTTGTCGTTCGGATAATCAAATTCCAATTACTGTCAAATTTCAGTTCAAACTTTGGCCTTTTATTTTCTTCTTCTCCCAAAACGGATGCCCTTTACGTGAAACTTCCCTGAGTACTAAAATTCACTATTACAGATCCAACGGAGGTGGTCTCACAATCTAGCGATTTTCCATTCTCAAGATATCCTCAAAATCATCCGTTTTTAATTCAAATTTTGAATCTTTTGTGAATCTAACATATCTAATGAATGCCATTTTTGGCATAACTTGGTTGATTACCTAATTTCATCATTCCGGATTTAATGAAACTGATTTTATTGAAATCCGAGTTCGTTAGCTACTATTTCCTTTGTAAACGTACTATTTTTAATCCAAAATTCATTCTTTTTGGACTATTTGAAATTTATTCCATCCCAAATCAAAATTAATTCTGATCTTTATGAAATCTGGAAATTTTAAATTGGTTCAAAATTTCCGGGTCGTTACATTCTCTCCCACTTAAAATGATTCCGTCCTCGAAATTGAAGTCGTATCTAATGGTCATATACTTAACCGATACCTTGATTATTAACCCTAGAGCTCTGTTGGTTAACTCCTATATTTAAATTTATCTGTTTATTCTTTGGGCATAGGACTGTATAATATACCTCTTTATAACAGCAAACACCCATAATTTTTCCTTTATTCTTATCCTTTCTGGACTAGCTACGAATATACTTGCATAGGTCCAACCTATTTTCTTCTTTTATCCGCTCATAAATACTTTTCGCTTTTTTTTCGACTCATCATCTTAGGTTTAATTCTAGATAGACCACTGTTATCTATACCCTACCACATTTAATATTTTACCAAAAAGTTTTATAATCTTTTTAGCAAATGCCTCGAACGTCCAAAATCGTCGAGAATTTAAATTTCTTAATTAGTTATACTAATTAGCACATCCAACAATTGATTAGTGGATTACATTTTCCAAAACATAGTTCTCATCAAAACATATAACCTTTTTTTACGAAAATACGCTTTTGAGCAAAATTATTTCATAAAATTTGGATTAGACTGCTTTGTTTAAGTGTTTAGAAACACTTATCGATATAGTGAGCTCTTACTGTACCGACCAATGTTCATAACCCACTCAACAAATTAATCCAACACAAAACCATTTGTATACCAAATTACAAACACACACAACTCATTCTAGGGTATTACTAAACCTATCTCTAATGAGTTACTAGTCCTAGGATACTACAGATCCTATCTCTAACAAGTCTGCATCCCACAGAGCCAAGGTTTATCTAACCTGGCTCTGATACCATGTGTGACGACCCGCACTTTCACTCACTTCAAACAGACCAAAACCAAAACCTACGTCGATTCAAGGTAAGAAAAAGTACGTTTCGTTAGGGTTTATCAGAGCAAACACAACAGAATACAAAGCTCGCAGCGGAAATGATAAAATATAACAAGAATAAATTACTGCAGTGGAAACATTTTTGAATACATATCTGATTTTTCATACCATTACTCTATGAAGATTTGACATAGTATACTGATAATAGAGTAAGTCTGGCCTTTATATGAAACTTCAACTCTCTCTGGAACTCCAAATCTTCAAGCTTGAGCCCGATCTCGAAAAACTGAAAAACAAACTAACAGACTGCCCATGTGGAAATTATAGGCACCCGCAGTTTGTAAGGGAAAAACAAACTACGAGTCAGTCATGGGAATAGTGTGAGAAAACTTTATTAACTAATCTTATACTTAGCCTTATTTTGAATAAGGTATCACGGGACCACGCCACATGTCACGGAACGGGTTTACCCTTAAGGATACGTGCACAACCATAGCAACCAAAATTGAAGCTAACAATGCAATAAACAAGATGCAGTTCCTCAATCTACCCATTTAGGTTTAATTCCCAAATTTATATTTTCAAAATCAAATTAACTTTACAGAAGTTATTTCTTTGGACTTTATATCCGATTTATTCTTTTAAATGCATATCTAGGTTTCATATCAAATTAGCTTTCACTTCGGGATCTCAAACCAAAACATATTTGAAAACCTCAAATATCTACTGTACATGTGTATTGAAATATATGCCACCTGATCGAGAGATCCTCCTGATGACCGGGCTCCAGGTACACCTTATCATCACGATAATAATCTAGGTACGCCCTCTCTCCACCTCGAGAGCGAACCATACCATACATCCCCGACTTTTCACCACCATCGCCGTTACCCGATCATTGGTAACACACAGAAATCTATTTATATCCCGAAGTAGCAAAAACCACTTACACCTATAATAATCACAAGTACTTTCAAACTATAGTATTTCACACCAGCAATTCACATATATAATCAGTCACTATTAATCATATAACCTTTGAGCTCGTATGTCTCAAAGAAGGGTGTTAAGCAAGAGAATAAATTCTTCGCCACCAAACAGATATATCATTAAGAGTAACTAATCGGTTATGTGATGAACTACAATGTCAAGCACATAATACTTTTCTAAATCATTTCAGAAACATCGGGTTCAATCCTCGAAATCCTTTCTTTTTTATAAAACATTCCCTGTCCAAAATCGGGAAAAACATTTCTTTTCTCTTATCAAAATCCCATTTCAAAACATTCACTAAATTGAAATGAACCCAAAATAATTGCTAAACATCTCATTGTCAAATCGTGAAGTGTTTCACAAGGTGTTAGCATACAAGTATTATCTACCCAACCCCATGCTAAATATAAAAGCAACTATTTGCTCATAAAGTGGTCGAGCACAATCCAACCAATCAATCAATCACAATAATGAACTTGTATTATCAACCACATATAATCATATAAGTTCACTAACAATTACTGATATCAAACTAGCCTTTAATCGGTTAATAGCTTCTCACATACTTAAGTGACTACCCAAATTCTACTTAAAGATTGAATCTTTAAGGGTTTTATTTTCTTTACCACATCAAATCACTTGCAAATAATTCAAACCTGCCACCACAAATCATCCAAAGCATGTATATACCTAATCTTCCATAAAAATTTTGGCTTTCTTTTATGTATTCATGGATTTTTCACCTAAAGATCACACTTTTATGTGTTTTCATCCATAAAGGACTAACCTCTAGGGTTTTAACATCTTTAACCATATAAAATCACTTACTAATAACCCAAACATATTACGAAAATTAAATCAAGGCATGCATATTTATGATAATCCATAGAGGTACGATTTTTGTGAACTAACATAAGGTGATTCACTTCCAAATCTAAACAAAATGTCATTTTAACTATGAATCTACTTAAGGGTTATTAGCAAACATACATCATCAATATCATCCATGAATTCACCACCAAAACTCTAAGAAACATTTCAACAAACAACTTATATGCAATCATATAATAAAGCAACAAAAACCTTTTAAAGGTTTAGTTTTTCTCACCTAAATGCTTCCAGAACTTCGCCTAGGATGTATAGATCCTTCTCCTAGCTTTTCTCCTTTCTTTCTTCTTTATTTTCTTGAAAAATCTTTTATTTTAAATTAATTTTAAGAGAAAAACGTGGGAAATTCATGGATAGAGGAGGAAGAAGATGATTTTCAAGAGAAGAAAGGGAATGAGATGGTAAGGAGATAAGGGTGGAGGCATTTATAAGGTTGAAAAGGATGTGGATTGCTTATGTGTCTTAAATCCAAGGGTAGGAAACGTGTGGCTTATATTCATCCTTATCCATTTTCATTCTTATCCTTTTGAATAGTAAAGTGTGTTTTCTCGCATACTTTTCAGCCTCGAATCGGAGTATCAAATGATAACGGTTTTCAGAAATTCTTTCACCATATCATCTGGTTTCTAACGTACTTCAATCTTATGTGTTCAAATCCAAAATCGGATGGAAAATGAATTGATATAATTCATCCTTATCCATTCAAATAGTAAAGTGAGTTTTCTTAAGCACCTTTCGCCCTCGCGTCGGAGTATCAAATGATAATCGCTTTTAGAAATTCTTTCACCATATCGTCCGGTTTCTAACATACTTCAATCCTATGTGTTTAAATCCAAAATCGGAGTTCATTTGGAATTTCTTATAATTTCTTTTAATTTTGTTTTCTTAATAATTTTCTATATCTGTTATAGGATTTTCCCAGACTTCATACATAGATAATATTCTACGTTTAGAATTTTCTTGGATAGGTCTCAGGTTCCAGTTTTGCCGTTAGGACAATCAAATTCCAATTTCAGTTCAAATTTTGGCCTTTTATTTTTTTCTTCTCCCCAAATGGATGTGTTTTACGTGAAACTTCCCTGAGTACTAAAATTCACTATTACGGATCCAACGGAGGTGGTCTCACGATCTAGCGATATTATGTTCTCAAGATATCCTCAAAATCATCCGTTTTTAGTTTAAATTTTGAATGTTTATGAATCTAACATATCTAACGAATGCCATTTTTTACATAACTTGGTTGATTACCTAATTTCATCATTCCGGATTTAATGAAACTGATTTCATCAAAATCCGAGTTCGTTAGCTACTATTTCCTTTGTAAACATACTATTTTTAATCCAAAATTCATTCTTTTTGGACTATTTGAATTTTATTCCTTCCCAAATCAAAATTAATTTTGTTCTTTATGAAATCTGGAAATTTTAAATTGGTTCAAAATTTCCGAGTCGTTACAGTCATATAACACCGTAAATTCTTATTTTGACTGTATCAACTACAGTGTTACGAACTACACTGTATTTAAACTACAGCTTCAACTTGAGCTACAAATTAGTCATATAACACTAGGTCAAAATATATAAATTGGTAATGAAAATCAATCGATTAAACATATATTTATACTGCAATTATTCATCAGCAAGTTATAAGCAACCCAAAGAAGCTCTAAAAACATCAAACATATTTTCGATTTCAAAATTAGACTTAGGCCAAATTAGAATTAGGTAAAAAATTAGAAAATAAATACCTAGACTTTCGAGTTCAAGTTGATGTCAAGCTGTGAACTGCCTGCTACGCCACAGCCTTGTTCGAGGGAGTCAATCACCACTGCCTACGCGCGTGCCTCTACCTGCTACTGGATGGATGCACTCGGGTATTTTGTTTCTAGATTCGCCTAGCCGAGTTCGATAATTCAAGGATGGAGATGGATGGATGAACGGTTTTTTTATTTTTGGATTCTAGGCCCTTGAATTTTTCGGGCCCTAAGCGATTGCTTCACTCACTTTGGGCTAGGGCTGGCTGTAACTATTTGAATAGGTCCAAGTAGATGGTACTTATTATTTTGCCTAATAAAGCTTAAAAATTTCAATATCAATATGTATACAATATTCTTATTAATAAATTAGTGAAATCAATTTTTCGTTTGAATATACAATAATATAATTACTCAACAAATGTCATTTATATAAAGAACAATAGAAGTTTTGATTGATAATTGATAACACAACACATTCACCTATTGCGTGATGAAATTATACCTTTTTTAACAATATTTATGAATATCATACGTTTACAACTCTACCTTGTGCAACACAAGGATTACGCATTATTTAGGGGAATAATTAGATTATAATAGTAAATGGGTGCTTTGAGGATGCATTCTCAAACACATCAAACCATTGCATTTAACATTAAACTCTAAGTAAACTATTAAATTATAGTAAACCAATCGAATATTTTGATGTAGTTATATTAAAGAATCCCACGGATTTGGTTCCCCTCAAGATCGATGAGACTACGTTGAAGAGGATTTGCAAGAGGTACAACATAACTCAAGTTAAAGTATGGGTTCCTAAAATAAATGATAGTGTGCATGCACCCCCGGAAGGATACACTGCTTGGAACAGATATATGTGTTCCGTCGTGTGTATGCTTCTGTAAATCCCCTTTATCTGAGACATGTTGCGTTTCTTTCTCTTGGAGCCAACACAACTTCATCCAAACTAATACGCCTTTCTGCTCGGAACCTACATTTTGTAAATAGAAAACTTGGGTATTGAGACGACCAAAGAGGATATCTGATACCTTTACTCCTTCAAGAGAAAAAGCATGTACCCCTCCTTCATCTATTTAGAGGCCCAAGCCAACTGCCGCTTCATCTTAGAAGCATGGAATAAGCTTAGTTGTGTCAAGCATGACTTGTTCTACGTTTGATGCCCTCCTGGATTCGCGAGGAAATGGCTAGGGAGGAGTAAGTGTTAAAAACTTATGTTGTATTCCAAGTTATTCGTGTCGTAAGCACCGGACTAATTTGAAATTTAACTTGACATGTATTCCACGCATCACGAGGGATAATGTGTATCTAGAGGGAGTCATATCCTTGAGGGACGTCGGAAGCAACTTCTATGATACTCGGATTCTACTTTCTGATTATTGACATGCCTTTTGATAAGGCCGTCATAATTCGATTTCTATCACGAAAACCACTCGGGATTTGAGCATAAACTCTAGCTAGCTTGCATTCACTTGGATGAAGTGTTAAGAAGTTGAAACTTTGCATGTTGGAAGCCCCGGTTTGGATCGATCCGTTCAGCTCGAATGAAGGCGGGTCGAATCATTGCACCAGCTTCAGATCAAACGGTTCGGCTTGAGATTCTAGGATCGACAAACCTGGATCGAATTCGATCTGATCCCACTCAAGCAGTTACTTAGGCTTGCACAAGGACCTATTCTAGCGGCTATCCACTTGCTCCACTCGCCTATTACATCGGATCGATGTACACCTAGCATGCATGAACTGGAGAGGTTGTCTCTACATTCCCCACTACGGCTCTGCTCTCCTCTGAACGGTTGCCACAGTCTGCTCGATCCGACCCATGCTGCAACTTATAAATACATGTCTCAAAGGCATTTCAAGCGGATTCTCTTTTGATTTTTTAGCTCGGATTCCTCCATTGTTTAAGAGCAAGGTTATTGCAGGCGCTTACCAAATTCAGTATTTAACACAAGGATTTTGTGTATAAACAATTCTCTTTCTCCTCTTTCATACAACAAATGTATTGACTCATGTAATCTTTTAGTATAAGCAAAAGATTACAAAGTGATCGTAGGCTTGGATTGAGCCAAACCACTATAAAAATATCGTGTATCACTTGTTGTTTGTTTACTTTCTACACTATGAGGTTTGTGTTTGTGAGAGCATTTTATACTCAATGATAGGTTTTATCGCTTTGGGGTGTTAGTACCAATTTTTGATCTAACATTGATCATCTTATATACTTGGCAGGTATGCTTCTCATAGGTCGCACTACGAATTGGAAAGATGATGATGAGGAAGAGCATGCAGGAGCGGAGGGAGGAGAAGAACCTCCGGGCCAGGTTCTTTATTTGCCTCTTGTCACGCTTCCAAATGTACCCCCAGCTGAAAGGGAGGCGATAGGAGATCAGTAGAAAGTAGGAGTCCATGACGTTGAGGATGAAGAGGAGTTTTTTTTTAAAAGGGTTTCCTTCCATTCCCGTTCCGTCTTCGACTAGGAGACGAGGGTGGGAAAGGCTTCCAGACTAGTTTCTCCAATGACAACCTCGGAAACAGCCACGTCAATGGAGGTGCAAGGTCAATTCAAAGGCCTGGATAAAATCCTCATTGAGACTTCTTCATTCGGATTGATCGATAAAAATGTCAAGATCTTATTGTTGAACATTGGGGAGAAAACCCTTCAAGCAAGCCGACAACTAGTCCGTTAGTGGAATACTAGGACACATACACTCATAAGCATTGCTTGACACAACACTTAACTTATGTTTATGTGGGATGGTCATCTCTAACTCGGGATTATTTCGTCCAGGTACAATGACTCGTGAGGGAGATTGAGATAGAGATCGGGGTCAAGGAGGCTCTTGAAGACCGAAATCGCATATTATGGGAATCTTTAGAGCGTAGAAGCGAGAGAGGTGCTCTAAGTATTCCCAAGATTACAATAGCAACTACCACCATAGAGATTATCCTTGGTGCTTGGTGCCTCCTCCTTATAGCACAAGACCAACGGAGCCCGAGAAAAGAACCTAGTCGATGAGCACTAGGCAGTCAGTGGCTCCTCTATCTCCCCCTCTCCCGCCAAAGAATTTTCCACTGCTTCTATGGCGAGAGATACAAGTAGGGATAGGCCTAGCGATGTCTCGGGAGTCAAGAGACGGGGATATAAGAGGAAAACCCAAAAACTTAAGCGGACTCCCGGGACATACGAGATAACTCCTTGGGAAAGGAAGGAGTGTCTAAGGAAGAATTTTCCAAACTACTACCTCGAAGAACTCTTCCTTATGAAAATGCATCCCATCCCACTGCACATTGATCTAGAAACATTTGATAGGATTTGAGACATCTACAACTAGTATCAAATCATCATGGACTGTAGTAAAAAAAATCAGCGCTAATATATAAGAAAATTACTAAAATAGGAGGCCTGAAGCTTAAAGCCGATGCCGATTGGGATAGGATTAAATACAGGTATGCGGAAATTAAGAATTGAAAAAGGAATTAACTGCCACTAACAAAAGAATTGAAGAAGTGTGTGCAGCAATTATCAAAGCTCGAGAAGAGCACAAAGATGTGGTGGCCTTTTTGTCGGCTCAAGTTGCCACGTCGAGAAGGATAATAAGCATCTTACTGAGGAGAATCAGCGACTGCAGAAAGAGAATGAGGAGACTGAGCACCTCAGAAAGGAATGCGGAGAGCTCAAAATGAAACTAAAGTCAAATCAGATGGAACTCGAGAAAGCAAGGAAAGACAAGGGGGCAACAGAGGCGTCTAACATGGATGTGATGCGATAGGCTGACGAAGTTAAAAGAAACATTGAAGCCCAGTTGGTGAAGCTTAGAGCAATGGTGCAAGACGCTGCAGCAGATGCTGAGAGATGACTTAGGCCATTGATACTGGAATTATATGCCTAAGTTATCCGACTCCATGGGATCTCGTGGGTCGATGATTACGCTTGCATTTTTTCTATGACTTAGGAGATACTCCTAGAGGATGAGGCTGCTACCCGAGATGTCGATATGGTGGATGAGGAGATGCTAATAAGCCAGTACTTGGCTAAGGACGAGCGTTGGGTATTGGCATAAGGGAATGATATATTGTAGGAGGATGCTGAGGCAGAGGCGGTGGAGAAAACCATTATGGAGAAAGGAAAGGTGAACGCGACCGAAAGCGCCATTGTTACCCATATAATCGAAGCATGTGCTTCCAAGTTCCGGCTATCCCCCCAGCCACCACTAGTGGTCTGTCCCACTCACCTGCTACCATTCAGGGGTATGACCCCAATAATCCAAGGTTGGACACCAAGGATTCCTTCCGCTCATAGCCGAGGGCATTGATGTCGTGGAAATTACTGAGCAGATGCTGGGAGGTATATCCTCTTTCTCTTCAGTGTCTAAAAAGATGATATCAAGAACCAAAAGAAGACTAACGCATTTTCGTCGATGCACAAGTACTTTTAGGATAGAGGCTCCAATAACCATTGGGACTTTATCTCCCACCATATCCATACCTGGTATTGACGAATACAAGAGGATGATGAGCGAAGAATTCGATAGTATCAACATTTATAGAGAACTAGAGTAGGGCAAAATCGACCAAAGTCACATGTTCGCTGAGAACAGTTTGATGGAGGAAGAAAAGTGAAGGGAGGAAGAGGAGGTGTGGGTCACCAGCCATGGTGAAGAGACAAGAAAGTCAACCATGCATGAGCTAATGCAAGAACAACAAGCCTGTATGTCGGTGAAGCAGGAAGAGGCTGAGGCAAAGAGGAAAGCTAAGGAGGAAACTGCTAGAGCGACCCGGGAGGAGGCTACAAAGATTCGGATTTCGGTAGCCATGGTCGAGTTTACTCCTCCACTGAAGGTAATTCTCCTCAAGGCTAAAATTATGGAGATCTCATATGAGAGGGGAAGAAGCCCGAAGGGGACCCTACTGAGGGTTTCGAGATGAGGCATCATTCTGAGCCAACTTCGTTGAAAGGATTGATGGGGATGAGGAGAAGCAGGTCCAAGCGGAAAAGGAAGGAGAAAGAGGGCAAGCCTCTCAAGTATCCAATGAAGAAGTCGCACGAGAAGAAGAAGGTTGGATCCTGTAAGTGAAGCTTCATATTGTTATAAGATAGTTTTTTGTTAGCCGATTGTAGCATGAAAACGACCCTCGCTTTTGGTGACACAACTATGTTTTTTGTAAGTCGTGTCATACAGAGTCTTACTTGTAAATAAAAGCTAAAGTTTACATTCGTTTCACGCAAGTTTATTCTAAGTTCTCGAGTATTTTTTACGTCCTCTAGTAGTCGTACTTATGTAATGTAACTCGTCGTTAATCATGTTGCTATAGTTTTAATGCTAGATGAACTCAAGTTATGAGAAGTTCGAGTGTACTAACTTAACTCCTAAGACTTTCTTTCGATTGCTAGTCATGTGAAGTTTGAATTTTGTAGCTCCACTCTTGCAACCTCCTTTTGGTCGTAGATCCCGAGTCATGAGGACCCGAGGATGGATGTCGTTGGTTTACCCTTTATACTCAAATCCAAGCTCCGGGGATCAGATTTGGCCAAGTGGGCGTTCGGTATTACACGTACTTGGCTGGTGAGTTTCCCCCATGTCTGGAGACAAAGGGTTGGGTAATTAGGTCGTAGGGATCACAAGATGTGTATCCTTGGTCTCGTCGTTTGTTTGAGATTTGAATTATATTGTGGAGGATCGGATTACTCCTACAAGGTTAGAGTGTAAGTATAGACTTGAAAGGGTGGATCGATGTCAGACTCTGAGGTGTTGATATGATGTTGTGTGCTCATGCGTGCAAGTCCATTGTTTTCACAACTTGCATATTACGTGTAATGAGAGCTGACCAACATTGCAAATCGACGACTAAATAGATGGATCACATTTAACTCTAATCACACTTTTGTTTGGTAAGTTCACAGTCGTGCCAACAGATAGACTCCAAAATATTTTGAAGCATGAATTGGTCACGTAATACCCATCAGGCTTAAAGCGGTGCCAACGCATAGCTCCTAAGTATGTTTGGGCATAAATTGGTCGCGTTCTGACCATCGAGCTTAAGGTGGTGCCAACAGATAGAGTCCTGAATATGCCTAAGCATAATTAGGTCATGTACTAACCATTGTGCTTTGGATGGTACCAACAGATAGACTCCTAAATATGCTTGAGCATAAATAGGTCATGCACTAATCATCGGGCTTAGGATTGTGCCAACGAATAAACACTAAAATACGCAGGAGCGCAAATCGAAGGCGTCATACCTGTCGGTCTTACAGTGATGCTAACGGATAGACTCTTAATTATGCCTAAACATAAATAGGTCGTATCAGATCCATTGGGCTTTGGGCACTTGCCCCAGTTTTGGAGGTAATTAAGGATTGAACTCATTTGATTAAATTTGTTATAGCAGTACTCCAATGTTCCACAAATAAATCACGAGGGTTAATGTCGATACTTTAGCATTCGTGAAAGGGTTACATTTTGGTTGGTTATGTCAGCAACTCAAATAGCATGTCGAAGTGAAAGGTGGCAATCAAACTATCTATGAAAATAAATAACAAGGTTTACATTGGGTGTAAATGCAAGCAAGATGAAATAAACATAGTGGTGTTATAGATCCAAGCCACTTATTTTTGTTGTGATCTTGCTTAGTCGAAAGATTGGTCTCTGAGGATCTAGTCAATGACCGAGGCGCTTATTAGAGATCGTTCTCAGTGAGCGTTGAACGACTCTGAAACTTCATTCAGAGGACCCCGATTTTACTGCTTAAGATTTTTATAGCAGATAAGCTTCTCAATAACAATCCTCGGATGACGGTGGTCATTTGTGTCACGGGCATACTTTTCGTGGTACTTGTAGTATTTTCCTAACACCTTAGCTTTAACCGACGATTCTCTAGGACTCGGCTTCTTGTATTGGAGTGTGTTGCATGTTTCAAGGTATATGATCTCGAGAGAGTTGTTGAGCGGAGTGTGGTTACTGAATAATTGAAATCTTGGTCGATCCTTCTTTTACCGTGACCACCTCCACCTTTCCCTCATTGATTAGTTTTTTTAGAGCATCCCTGTTACCATTTCCGAAGTTTACTCCGGCTTGTTTTGCAACGACAGTCTTATGCAGTACCCAGATGTGGGTTGTCAGGATGGCTACTTTGAGTAGCATAATTTCTATGTACCTCTTCCTAACAAAGGAACTGATAAGCTTTTTAATAGAAAGCTTCCAGGCTCTTTAGTTGCTTTCTATTGATCCATGCCCTGAATCCTAAATCGGGGAGTACGCCTTTGCAAGCTGGATGAGGATAGCTCGAGGCTCAAGGTCTTCAACTTCTACCAAGGCATTGTAGAACATTTTGAGGTAGCTCTTCAGAGTCTCACCAGTTTCTTGGTAAATTTTGGAGTGGTCAGGATATCTTTATGTCGAGTCACATGCATCTTGAACTATTTGACCAATTCCCTTGCGATCTGGTCAAAAGTAGAAATGGTTCTGGGTGTAGGTTGAGAGAACCAAAACAAAGTCATGCCTTTTAGGAAGGTGGGAAAGAATTCGCACTTCACGATGTCAGTGGTGTGGGCGGAGTCCATGTGCCACTCATAATGGTTTAAAAAGTTTCGAGGATCTGTCTTTCCTGATTAAGTCGTTAAATGTGGCATGTTGAAGCATCTACGCCACTTAGCATTGAGCATGTTTTCGGTGAAGGAATTACATCTCGTACTAGCTTCCTAGTTGTCGTTAATGTGGCCCCTTAATTCTCTCATGATCCAACGGATAGTGAGAATCGGAGTTTGGATCTTCGTTGGATTCCGACGATCGTGATCCAATTCTGGAGTGTTCTTCCTAGGACGCCTTCTTGGATGAATGTCTTCATCATCCCGAGAACCATCAACATCCATTGTTCAGTTTCTTGGAGGCTAGTTAGTAGGAACTTGGGCCTGATTTGTTTTCAAAAGCGTAGGCACAAAATTTTGAATCATGACAGGCTGGGACTGCTTGGTAGAGCGTGGAGCACTAGTCCCCTGGTCCAGACCAGGCCCCAACCCGGAACGATCATGTTGATGTGCTTCATCTCTAATGGTGATTCCAGAGCCACCTTGAGTAAGTCTTCTCCGTTGGCTACGGTTACTGTGGAGAGTATCAAAAGAAGATCTCTCAAAGACATAGTTGGGAGGAGGTTCAACGTTCCTATTAGGCTGCAGACGTGTGATGTCTCGTTGAGCATTCTATTGAAGTTGTTGCATCAACTCCAGATTCTTCTTATTAAGAATTCTTTTAGTTTCCTCCAGCTTCCTCGTAACATTAATAAGCTGGGCTTGAGTAACCAAAGCCTCAATGTCATGAGAAGTAACCAAATCGGTAGTGGCTTGAGCATTAGAAGGTTGTTGCTGGATGGACACTTCTTGATTGGTGATGAATGGTCCATCAATGGCATATTTTCCTTTCTTCACCATTTTATGAAGCTTGGTAGGTAAATCTCCAAAGATCCAGGTATCACTCCGAACTTGGATGGAAGTACAGCATGAAAAGAGCAAACATTTCTTGAGTCTTTCAATGAAAGCACTAGAATGTTGATGTTCAAAAGTTGGTACAACACCCAAAGAGTTCAACGACAATAAAACTAAATTAAAATAAGGAATTTATGTAGAGGAAATGCAAGAAAACATTCACACAATGTTTATAGTGGTTTGGCTTGTCAATGCCTACGTCAGTTCCCAATTTTAAGCACTTTATTGATCAATTTCTCAAGTTATAGGGTGGGATCGGTATTACTCAAGAAGCTACAAGTGTAATGAAAAGTAAAAGTGCAAAAATTCCAATTTAAGTTCAGGAAGGGGGTATTTATAGCTGAGATTTGAAGGGAAGCCAGACAGGTGTGTGTGAAGCATAACCGAAAAGGTCCCAAAGCCCAAAAACGTAATGTACCGGTGTAACACCCCGCATTTTTAAATTTAATAATAAAATTAAATTTGAGAGGCATTTAGAATTTGATCATGGAATTAGCATCATTGTAGCCATGGCGATTTTATGATTAATTTAGACCTATGATTTGTAGGAAATGGATTTAAGATGAAAAAGATATCTTTAAAATAAAATATTACAACAAACATGAAAAGAAGGTATAAGAAAAGAACAATGACCAACATTGTTTTTGGTCTTGTTAACAAGATCCTATGTAGCTCAATTGGTAAAGACATGTCTCTCCCAAGTGAGTGGCGCAGGTTCGAGTCCCACTGGCACTGAATTTTTATTTTAAAGGAACGACTAAAATAATACATATTCTAAGAGGGAGATATGTAAAAATGCACATATAAGGAAAATTCTACATAAAAGTGAGTATAAAAATATATGTATACATGCTTATGTAAATATATGCATATGCATGTGCAAAAAAAAATACATATAAAAGAGAAATCCGAAATAAACTTGCAATACATGAAAATAGGTAATAATTAAATGACGGCATAACACCGTTTGAATTTTGAAAATAAAATAAATGTTGCGCGTATATATATATGCACAAATTGAAATATCGAGATAAAATGTGCAAGTTAAAGAGTAGAATATAATTAATGCATAATAAAGGGAAAACGAACAAGAAAATTAACTTCCTTTGAAATTAAAAGGAATAAACCAGCTAATTGATAACGTCATTAATTGCATTAATTGATTGATTAACAAGCAAGGAATTTTAAAGGTTATATGTGCATGCACCTGCATAAATTTTAAATTCAAACGTAACCATGATTTAAAACAGGTATAAAATAAATCAAAGGAAGTAAAATGGGCAAGTAATCAAACATATAATTAAAAACGTTAAGTACAACAAATAGCAGCGCCAAAAAGCACGCCTTGATCTATATGGGTCGACCCCATTGTGCAAGGGTCGACCCATGGATCGGCCCACCGACATAGGGGTCGACCCAAGTGCCGTGCAGGTGTATTTTTGTGACATATATTCTATGACGTATGTGGTTCAGATTTTGATGAATTAAATCTGACTGTTCAGACTTTCTTATACACCTATAAATAGACTAGTAGTACCTAGCTTAAATCTCATATTTTATGAGAGGCTGCCTACGCTTTTCTATTCTTCTTCCTCCTCAAATATCTTCAGAAAAATTAGAATATTAGTTTTAGCTGATTATGATTCAAGATTTGAAGATAAAAGAGTAGAAATCTACATCAGCGTAAGGTAAGTCCTTGAATATGGTTTATTTAGGTTTCTCTTCCTTTTCCCTCTTCTTAGTATCAGATTTATGAATCCATGGTTGTTTTGATTATAGATTCGGTTAGAAAGGCTATGGATTAACATATTTGGATCAGATTCATGAATTGGAAAGTTGTAAGGTGAGTGGATCTAAATTATACCAATTTAAATAACGGTATATTCATCGTTTGTATTCCCTGTTATATTAAATCTGTTAGAATATGTGGAAAGGATTACTATTGTATGTAGACCTGTTCTAATAACCTGTTAATTGGATATTGTAAGATATGTTATAGTGAAATTGGGAAAAACTGTGGTAATTGAGATTAAATTTGTTGAGAACATTTCTAATGAATAAAGTCTATTTCCATTAATCACATGTTTGAATTAGGAATTACTGTAGACACTGTAATTATGGAATTTACAATAAATATGAATATTTTATTAAGAGAGTTATTATGCCAAAATGGTTGTAATTAGAATTACAGTAAAATTTGGGAATAATGAGGAAGAATAGGTATGCCTAAATTGGATGGAAAATTTACAATAATTGGGAAAATGTAAATAACTGCACTAAGACACAAGGTTAAGTTCAACTTGTGGTATAAGTCTTCCCGGAACCGCCAGGCAAATCCAACATCCACAAATGGTCAGCTTAATGTGAGAGGTTTGGTGCATCAACATACATATATGAATATATGTATATAACAGAAAAGAAATAAATGACATTAATTGTAATTAATGGCAATGAATGAATGTTACAACAATATAAGAATAGGAATGAACGGGGAATGATAATAACCTATGATGATTAAGTATGAACAAAAGAGTGGAAGATAATAGGTAGGCTTGCCCTAGGGACAAGTGGAAATTATTACATAGGTTATAATAAATGGAAAGAAACTTATTGAAAAACCATAGTTAAAAGAACTAAGTAAATAACAACAAGAGGTTGTATTAACCTAAGTCATGGTTAATGAAAAAGAGAATGAATTAGGCTTATTATTGGTAGACTTATAATAGAGAATTATGAAATCTAATAAGAGAAATTAATAATAAGCGGAATCCCATTCAGGCGGCATAAGACTGAAAGATGTAAGGAAACTTATGGAATGAAATAAGTTATAATTAGTTATAAATTAAGTAATATGTTAAATGGAAACCTGTTGATTGTGATAGGATTTACTTAGTGATACGTTAAGCAGAACATGCTATTGTAACCTGAAATTGGACGATGAATGACAGGGTAATAATGTAAGAAGATTGTAGATTACCGACCTTGAATTATAATATAGAGAATAACATGGTAGAGGCCTATTAATGAACTTAAATGGATTAAGTGATATAACTGAAATTAATAAGTGAGAGGGCTCCTGTAACGACCTGGGTTTTTGTCGACCTTGGTTATCGCCATAAACTCAATGATGACTAACCAAAACATCGAAAAATACCGGATGATTAATGAAAGAAGATAGAGGGTGAGGATAGATAAGATAGAACTAATAGAAAAGAAGAAGAACACAATATCAGAGTAACACGAATCTCACAGCGGAACGAATAACATATAATAGATAACATATCTTTGAAATATAAATATGTACTTGAATATACATATCATTTTCAAAGTACAGCACTTACAACACAAGCAGAAATAAACTATAGCTATATGATCCTGAAGCCTCCTGCTCCAAGCTCTTCCAGTATATCTGTAAATTCCTGACTACTTGACTGCCCGTACAAAATTGGGCACCCAAGAGTTTAGGGAAAACAAAACAAAATAAACTCCGAGTTAGTCATGGGACTGGTATGAGTAAAACGGTTTAAAATAGATTGAGTCATTAAATGATATCTCATAAGACCACACCGTATAACGGAACGGGTTTTTCCCTTATGAGAATCCAAAATATCTTTATATCAAAAACCTTTTGATATTATAATAATGTCTATCAACCACAATATAATAATCATCTAGCAGAAACGCTTTCATCTCACGTTCTACATATATAGTATACAATCGAAACCGCAAGCACGTATTGGGTAATGGATTTCCAACTATGACAAGGTATGGAACCACCTTCCGATCAGTGTACTCTAGGAACGTTACACTGGAGTTCAAGAAGAACATCTTGCAACTCAGCCACACATGACCGACCACTCATTTCGCTTGAGTGTATCGAATGTACATCACCAACGGTTGGGATCAACAACCGTTTCCCATATATATATATATGGGACAGCATTGATAGATTAAAGAAGCAAATGAATATTCTCTAGATAGGTGATTATACACCCTACTTCGGAGCGACCGACTTAGCCATGCTGCCTGCCCGATTTCTGTCATTTACCGGATGTGAGGCTATAAGCTACGCTTATCTTTTACATGCCACATCTTCATTCACTTTGAATGTCACATCGTCATACCCGCCAAATCACAAATTGATTTCCCCAAAAATACCACGGGTATACAACTAAGAGAAACGAATTCCTCCGCCACCAAACGTGGATACGTTTGAAGAGATCAACTTACGCGATCTATTAGATATACTCTGTCAGACATTCTTCCATACAGGTCGTCCTGAGACTGGACAAACCGAAGGAACTATTCTGTAAACAGGATAGCCCTTGCATAACTCTGTCTTCAATTATCTTTGGCATATATGATTCGCAACGCTTATGCCTATACAGAGTGGTTCTTCGGATAATAATCCAACCGGTCTCTCCATATTAACAACATTAAAAGGGTCAAAACTTTGATAGTCTGTGATTTAACTATCAAAGAAAAACACGTGTGCAAACAACGATATCATTTCCAGATGGAAATTCTATCAATCAATCATCAATCATATATATATATTCATATTTCCCTTATTTTCTATGTTTAGAAAATATATGTTATTAACACTGGAAAACATTTCCTTTTGTTTATTTACATATCATTATCCTTCCACAACTATCAGTCCCTGACTGTAAACTAGTAGGAGAACAATTCTCTAAGTATAAACCCCGAAGGTCGAAACCAACATCAGATCGATACTCAGAAAACTATTCAAATTAACTAATCTCTAGTAAGTTTCTAATCTTGTTTAACTCTATTTCGATTAACTCTAATTGAATAACTCTATTTGTTTAACTCTTTTTGATAACTACGTTTGATTTACTCCTTTTGATGAACTACGTTTGATTAACTCCCTTTTATCTCGTAAATTTCCTTTTATAATCCTATTTAGTTTCCAACTAAATATTCCTTTACTAATTATATTTACTTCCTAAATAAATATTTCCTTTATCAACTTTATGTATTTTCTAAATAAATATATCCTTTATAGAATCCTATGATTTTATAAATACTTTATTTTCAAAATATTTCCTTTATAAAATCGGTTGATTTTATAAAGTTCCTTTATTTCAATATACATTGAAATAATTCTTTTTACATCTCAGGGTCTCTTATGATATTTAAAATAGCAAACCCCAATGATCGATATTATTTAAACACACATAATCAAACAGATTATATAACACATCATATATTACAAAATATGAACAGAACAGTATCATAAATATTGAGGAGTCCAGTTGGACCCCTACAATCTGTTCCCCTGCATCACAGATGTTAAACAACACATATATAAAATATTCTGATAAAACAAAATCAAATATTCGATTAACGATTTATATATATATCGTTATCTATGATTTCAATCAATACACAAACAACTCAACCAACATTTAACACACAACAATCAGTCATCATTTATCAGTTCTAAATATACGTTATAAAAATAGAACTGTTCAGAGTTGGTGAGTTTTACTCACATTGGACGATCATCGTTAATAACGATAACCATCGCTCGATTTGATTTAGACGGACAATTTATTTTACAATAAATTGTAGCGAGCTCGGATTCACTCCCAGTCGGTTCCATGGTGTTGCCACCGTCCATACGATCCCAACGTGACTGACGGTTCGTGATTCTGATTTCATATGAATAAGTTATTGTCAATATAAGTGATGTACACAATTTGATTAATACTTGATTTTTATTTAAATTAAATACTGGGCCTTACCAAATACCCCTGGCCCAACTATACCCTGAACCCACGGCTGCGTTTCTCCCTTTCTTCCTCAATTAGTAAATCCGCTACCTGCTCCTCCATTAATGCAACTTCCCATCTTCCTTTCTTAATCAATTGTTCATGAATCTTCAAACCAAGGATCTCGTTCACCTCCTCTTCACTTCCTCGTCGCCATCATCCCATTTATACCAACCTCGAATCATTCATCCCAAATCCGAACTGGACTTGAAATCGAACCCTACAGTACAACTCGCGAACACTTTTGACCCCAAACAACTCCAAATCGTGTACGCGAGATCCACTCGAACTCAAGAATCCAGAACCACTAACAAATCCCTGAATTTCTGCCTCCATTTCAAGCATACACGACCCCTAGATTACGGTTCAGGAAACCGGTGCCTCAGAGCTGACGTCGAACAAAACAAGGGCCAGATCAGATCGAAGTACGGGTTGAGAGGAGTTCGAATATACCAACATTTAGATTCATAGAAGTTGTTTTGAATTTATTTTGAGTTTCTTCCTTGCGGTTTTGCTGAGGAATTTAGGAATCTCGTGTGTTTTAAATGTTGACTGTGTGGTTAGAAGAAAAAAACAGCGTGGTCTCCTTAGGTTCATACGTTAGGATATTTTATATTGATTTATTTATTCATTTTTAATCCTACGTTATGTGTATTTACCTTCTAAAAATCGATACGATCACATAAGATACCTAAAAATCACGAAATTGAACATGCAGCTACAGTTCGACATTACGGTCCCAACGAAACTGGTTTCGTCAAATTCTGACTCCGTATGCTCACACAGCGTATTTTTAACTGTCAAAATATCGATTGTTTCTCACATTAAAAATCGGTACGGCCACATACTGACTCTAAAAATCACGAAACTGGAAATCTAATAACTATTTGACATTGCGGATCCAACAAAATTAGTTTCATCGAATTCCTACTTTGTTTGCAAAAGTGGCTATTTTTAAAGCTCTAAATAGCCTATTTAAATATATAAATATATTTAAATATAATTAAATTTAATATTTAAAAATAAATATTATCGTCTATATTCACAGTGGAATACTATACAGCTCTAGAATATTCCTATATGAACTTCTAGCTTGATATTTCAAATCCCAATTAAATCGATATTCGATTTATATTGAAAATCCTTTATAACGTAAATAAAGCATCGCAAATTATAATGGAATTCCACAGCGACTTTTCTAAAATTTGATTTGGACGTAAATCAAAATCTACACGACGAAATCTCAATTTTTCTCTTCCAGTAGAAAAATATACTCCACCAGCTCAGAACGTTTCTTGTTTCACAGAAATCCGACTTAAAATGGCTTCTGTATATTCGTTTAAAGTTCGAATCGCCAAATCGCGAACTACCGCGCCATTTCGAGCTCGATTATAATTATATTATAAATTATACGTTCAACGATCGTTATTTAAATATATTCGTTATCGTAATTAAATTCTAAACTGAATTATAGCTTATATATGATCCAGTTCACATCCTATTGTGAATTCTACTATTTTCGACTATTCTGGAATTTAAATATATTATTAAATTATTATTTTAATTAAATATTCATTCTTATTTAATTTAAACGACCATTTAAATTACTTAATCACTTTGTAAATAATTAAATAAATTAATTATTACACCACGAAAAATACGGGTCATTACAGCTCCATTCCTTAGAGATATAAGGGACTCGGAGAGAACTTGGTAACTTGAATACGAAGTTAATATGATTGGAAATAACCAAGTTAACTGGAAAGCGGATGAGGTAGAGCAAGCGCGTAATTAAAAGTTTAGATAAAGGGTCTAATAACACGTTATCGTGATGCGCTTGGACCAGTCTGCACATCTGAAGGTGAAGAACCCAACAGGGCAGAACATCATGGTGTCTATGAGGAGCGAGAGGAGCACGTCCATTTGATTATTCTGCTGATATTCTACTTGTTGGCTCTGTGGGACTGGAAGGAAGCACGCGGCTTCTGAGGGATGTGGTAGGGTACTCCGTGGTGTTCCTCTGTGAGGTGGAAACTCAGGCTGTACTCGCAGTGGTTGCATCTGCGTGAAACAACCCAATAAGTATACATTAATTGTAATGTTATTTTGGCTGTCAAAAGGCTATTGGGTGGCCTTAGGGTGAGTCGACGATTTTCCTACAGAGAGGCTGGTCAAGACCAAATAAAGGATAGTAATCGCCGGGTGCCTGACATTCAATATTGTAACACCCCACACCCGTTAAGGTCACTCACAAAGGGAATGGCTTAACTTCAGTGGAGCATTATGGGTACTGGAACAGAAATATTACAAGACAGACATATATAAAACAGCGAAAAGTAAAGTGGAAGTACTTCAAATCATTTATTAAATATAATTGTTTACAATAAAAGCCCATCAACGTCCAATACCCAATCACATGGCTAAAATATCTGTCTTGCTCAAAAACAAAGAAGCATAAAAATAAACTGTAGCATTCCCCAATAAAGCAGTAAAGCAAGCCATAGCCAAGAGAAATCCAAGCAGTACATGAAAGAGCCTTGGAGCTTGGTAAGATCCGAACTAAGCTGTATTCCCACCCTGCGAACCTGGGAGGGGGGGGGACGGAAGAAAAAGAGGCGAAACAAAACGGGTCAGTCATAAAGACTAAGTATGTCCTAGTGACTTTCAGCATAAAAACAAGTAAAGATAACATGGCATGAATAAACTGGAAGTAAACATAAGCATGATGACAAGATAAGCTACAGGCACGATAACTAAGAATAACATCATAGGATTTCTGTCATGTATAACATTGCAAGGTTCCCATTCAAGATGAACTAAGTATAGTTTCACAAGATTTCTATCAAGCATCGCAAGATTTCTCTGCTTCACCATTAAAATGATATCTATTTGCTCTGCACCACCTAACTAGTGTCCCAACTAGTAATCTATAAAATGATAAAATTATAACGTGATCCCAATCCCCGAAATTAAGGTTGCTTTCACGTGTTCATCTATTATTTATTACCTAGATCTAATCTAGGGTTTTCTATCGAGCGCTTCCTAGATTCAACCAGGATTTATGCCACCTAGGTCCAACCTAGGGATTATGCTACCTATTGAACACTTCTCGGATTTCGGGTTTATGCCACCTAGGTCCAACCTAGGGATTATGCTACCTATGTGTGTCATACGGCCCCCAATGATTGTAGATACCTATGTTGGTCCCACCATGGGGTGTATCAAGGCCCATGGTGGCGGCCCGACGCAATTCTAGAAGGCATAGGTTATACTACTGGTGCCCCCAGTGCCCCGTTTGTCTGCTCCAAAGTGTGTGCACGCCCGCACTCCGTTAGAACCTACACTGTTGCACTCACCGCCGTCGCTTTGACCGCTTACAATCAGCCCAGTAATCGTGCCCCACCCTGCCTAGTTTCAGGGTACCATTGATACCTGATTTGGGTTACTGCTGAAATGGGTCCCCGTTATTAGGGTTTCCTACTGTTTAAGTGTGTGGGCCTATATATACAGATATTACCCACCTTCCCGTGATGTACTTAACCCACCGATTCAAGCGTGCTTATTAATGGTTAAGTTTGTGGGACTATATTTACTAATATTACCCACCAACCCAATATGTACTTAACCCTCTCCGTCCATTACGTTAAGTTGGTTAAGTGTTTTCTCTTGTTTTACTTAACCCTACCACACATCATGTTATATCGGTTAAGTGTTGTTCCTTGTGTTACTTAACCCTACCGCAAGCCTTGTTATACTGGATAAGTGTTCTCCCTTGTGTTAACTTAACCCCACCTAATGTCATGTCATATTGGTTAAGTGTACATTGACTTAGCCCACCTACTTATTATGTTGTGATGGTTAAGTGTTACCCTCTGTTGTTACTTAACCTTACCACGCATCAGGTTATATCGATTGGGTGTTATCAACCTATTCAAGTAAGCCCAACCCATCCGCTAGTCATGTTATAATAGTTAAGCGTCATTAGCCTAGCCACGTTACTTAACCTACCCATTCATATCATATTGGTTGAGCCTACATTTATAAGTTTTATATGTTCTTAACTCATACCGGTTGGGTCCACATTTACATGTTAAATTTCCATGTATCCCACTTAACCCTCTAACCATACCCACGTCTTATTATGGTTGATATTCCTTGATTCATTCATTATGACGAACGAATCATGACCTCTCACATTAGACCGTGCACTTTGTGGCCACTGGATTTGCCGGGCGGTTCCGAGAAGATTTACACCACAAACTGGGTCTAACCTCGTGTCATAAATCGTTGCGCCTACAATTCGACCTTTGACCTCTCACATTAGACTGACATTTTGTGGCCACTAGATTTGTCGGGCGGTTCCGGGCAGATTTACACCACAAACTGAGTCTAACCTCGTGTCAAAGGTTCATTAATGGTCGTATTCCCCCCAAAACCCCAATATCAGTTCATGTGTTTAACATATAGAAATGTTCATGTTCGTGTTCAAGTCAAATATCCAATACACAGTCATTTTCATGTTTCAAATTCCCAACTTTACATATTAATAAACATATGCCCAAGTTCCAAAATTACATGCCAATATATATATATATGGATATATATACCCAATTCTAGTCAATTTACATATGTCCAATTCTTGCCTATTTACATGTATGCCAAGTTTATGTTATTTCACCCATATCGAGTTCTAGCCAAAACTGCATGTATCATGCCAAAATAAACCCAAATCATGATTCATGATGTAGTTATCCCAAACTGTAATCTTTTTATTACAACACACGCCAACTACCCAAGTTCATAATACATATTTATGCCAATTATCAAATTTACAATCGCTTTTATATTCAAATCCCCAATTCTACATATGCCCAATCGTATGCCTAATCTTTTGATTTAATTTACATAGGCCCGAACTCGTGGTTTAATTTACATGCCAAATTACATACATGTTATATATACCAAATCTCATGTTACATTACATAGATCCTATTTGTGCCAAATTCCATGTATATAATATTTATGCAAATTTGTTCATAACAAGATTATACCAAAATTTACTGATCAAGCCCAAACTTGCAAATACAATGATAATATCCAATTTCATGTTGTCAATTATTACATCATATTCATATAAGCAATAATCCCATAATTCCTCCGTATACATATTGTACGCAAATCGCGATTTTAGGCCAAGGTCCGAAATTGACCAAGGTTCATGAAAAGAAAATAAATTGGGGGAGATAGAAATTGAATAAAAATGAGATCAGAGGAAAACATCATCATAGGCATAAATATTACAACTTGATGATAACGTCATTACGAATCAAGAAAACTGCTGAATAGATCATAAACTTGTCATGAACATAAAGATAGACAAGTCCCAAAACAGAAGATTCAAGGAGCAACAGAAATAGATCAGAATTGATAAACATACTTAAATCCAATTCCACTTTATTTCATGGCCACATCATAATTAAACATTTAGATCTGAAAATAATTAGAACTTACAGAGCATGGCAAATGAATTAAGAACTAAAATTGTCGTAGAACGTTGCAGAGACATTGATTTATCTTCTTGAATTGTTGTAGAATTGTTGTAGAAGCTTTAATCTCTAGTTTGAATCTAGTTTGGAGGCTAAGAGAAAAGTTTAGAGAGCGGCGGCCATGATCAAGAGGAAGTCCAGCAGTATTTTGGTGTCATATGAATTATTGTATGAATTAGGTTAGGCCTTAGGATGTTTATATAGGTGTAGCAACTAGTTTAGGCCCTCAGATTAACCCTAGAATCAATCTGGACCATCAAAACATGTCTCAGGCTTCAAAAATGAGTTCTGGGTCAAAACAGGCTGACCAGGTCGACTTGTAAGGGGGGGAGGTCGACACTATGGTCGACCTGGGGGGTTGGTCGACCCTATGGTCGACCTGGGGGGTGGGGGGGAGGGGTAGGCCGACCCTATGGTCGACCCCCTGGTCCAGTGCTGCCTGAAAACTGCTAAAACTTGTACAGGCCATAACTTCTTCATCCGGACTCCGATTTTCAAAAACTCGGACTCTATTTCATGTAAAATTTCGAGACGAACGCAATGGCGTAACCCGTTTCCCCTGATTCTGATTTTAAAAATTTAATTCTGCCTTGATTTCTTATTTTAATATGTTATAAAAATACGGGTTGTTACATTCTCCCCTCCTTAAAGGATTTCGTCCCCGAAATCTTCAAGTTAAGAAGAATGTGTCCTACCATCCAATCATCCATCTACTCAATCATTAATCACAGGCATTCATTGTCCTTAAGAGATTTCTAATGCGGTATGAACATATGCAGAAAGTGTGTGTATATGTTCCTTATCTAATGCAAATGATCAGGCCTGATTGATCTTCTTAATGCAAAATATGTTTAGTGCAATGAGTCCAACATTTATGCAAATAGTCCTAGTTACATAAACACTATATGTGTGCACAAACATCCATCCATATGCATCATCCATATGATAACACATCCAATTTCATCCATGAAACAAGTATAAACACTCATGCATATGCAATATGGAAATGTATCTGAGCAGATCTAGTGCCTAATGTGTGTTATGCAATCACGAGCAACCACTAGCAGCCACTTGCAACCACTTGCAACCATCAATCATAACATGTCTCAAACATACGTTTACACCTAATTGTTCCTACCTAAAGGTATAGTCGAACGATAGAAGCAAGTAAAAACCTTGTGCCCATTAGGCAATGTCAAAACTGGAAATCTATGTCACATATATACTGATTTGGAGAAGAACTCCCTAAGCACTAGCCCCGAAGACCGAAATCAACATCAGGCTGACACCCAAAGAATTAACAAACCAATATATATGTTTCTAGGAAACTAAGCATGATGGACTCCTTTTTGGTCACAAGAAATCTCTTCCTAAGACCAAACCATATCATATAAAACCCAAAAAGTTTAGTCAACCCAACGGACACCCTCAAGCCCCAACATGTATTACTAATAGATGAGTCATACTCCCTATGGGGTTTGCAACAGAAATAGGATGAGGAATAGGACCGAGAGGTTATACTTAAACGATAGCATACAGGTATGCTCTACAGGAAAAGAGGGATCAAGGATATACTCTTAAGAAGAGATATGATGCGCGTGTCTAGTCTTCAATCTTCTAAGTCGCATTTCCTTGAGCTTAACTCCATTGTGCTTTGACCGTCTTTAGCTTCACAATTTCGTAGCTTCTTAATTCCTATTTCCAAAATATGAGTTGGAACTCATTTCACTGTCGCCTCTCGTTCCACTTTCACTTATTCTTTTTCTAGTATACTCGGCCCTAACATAACTGCGTACTCATGGTTTCATGCAAGCTCTCCAAATTCACTAGTGAATCCTGGATCTCGTTTACTTATTATAAGGTATTCCACGCAGAAGAACTATCTCTTGAAAACAAACAAATGCCAACCATGTTGCCAAATGTACTTACTAAGGTGATTTTCTATGACTCATGCATAAGCGAAATGAACCATTCGCCTTAGTGGCGAATACTACTCGAGCGGATCAATAAATGTATCAAGAGATTCTAGGTAATTAAGCATGGCATAACCCTAAGGGTTACACTAGACTTCGAGGGCATTACCAAGGCAAGTCAAGAATCTAACTACCCTCTTTTCATACTCGAGAATGGTATCATTTCTAGATAACCACTCCATCCCTAGAAACAACCTATTGCCCAAAAACATAAGCATAAGCATTACTTCTAAACTCAACACTTAGCATAAACATTCTCAAATCCAAACAAGTCATGAATAAATGAGCCGATTCCCTAATAGGATTTGAAAATAAAATGGGATCCTCTACTATGCTAGTACTAAGGTGCAGAGACTCAACTATCAAAGCAGAATTAAAAGGATGCGATGTACAAAAACAAAGTTCTAATGGGATGATAGAAAAGAAAAGTTAAACCTTTAACAGAAACATTACCACCTCTCTTAGGTACGCTAGTAGTGAGAGCAAACAATTGCCCTCTCGACGATCTTGTTCTTTGCCCTTGTCCTTGTCCTATAATACTTATTACATGTCCCATTTTACCATACTAAAGATATTCTCTCTTGTCATGGGTTTTTATTATTCTTTCACTTGGCTTCTTTCCTTTCACCTTTTTCCTCTTCGTGGATTAAGCCATATCAACAAGTTTCTCATCCTTAGACTTGTGTTCTTTATCCTCATTCCTACTATCCTTGTATAGCTTGTTGAAAAGTTTCTCGAAAGCTACTTCCATCGCATGGCAACCCTACAAAGCTTGAGATAAGATTAGTCGCAAGTAAAACTACTGCGGCTACAGATGGAGGTTGGACACTACTTTTCCCTCCGACATGTGTCGCATGCCTACAAACTATGGTGAAAAAGAAAGAGTGAAGAGACTCAAGGAGAGAATCAAAAGATAGTGCATATGGCTTTGGGGAATATGCCTTTCGTAAAACAAAACTTTTCTTTAGAAAAATGCTTCTTTGTAAATGGTTTTGAAAATAATTTCAAAAGGTTTTAAAAACTTTTGCCCAGTCTGGTAACCTTCTGCTCTGATACCAAATGTAACACCCCACATCCGTTAAGGTCACTCACAAAGGGAATAGCTTAACTTCAGTGGAGCATTATGGGTACTGGAACATAAATATTACAAGACAGACATATATAAAATAGCAGAAAGTAAAGTGGAAGTACTTCAAATCATTTATTAAATATAATTGTTTACAATAAAAGCCCATCAACTTCCAATACCCAATCACATGGCTAAAATATATGTCTTGCTCAAAAACAAAGAAGCATAAAAATAAACTGTAGCATTCCCCAATAAAGCAGTAAAGCAAGCCATAGCCAAGAGAAATCCAAGCAGTACATGAAAGAGCCTTGGAGCTTGGTAAGATCCGAACTAAGCTGTATTCCCACCCTGCGAACCTGGGGGGGGGGAACGGAAGCAAAAGAGGCAAAACAAAACGGGTTAGTCATAAAGACTGAGTAAGTCCTAGTGACTTTCAGCATAAAAACAAGTAAAGATAACATGGCATGAATAAACTGGAAGTAAACATAAGCATGATGACAAGATAAGCTACAAGCACGATAACTAAGAATAACATCATAGGATTTCTGTCATGTATAACATTGCAAGGTTCCCATTCAAGATGAACTAAGTATAGTTTCGCAAGATTTCTATCAAGCATCGCAAGATTTCTCTGCTTCACCATTAAAATGATATCTATTTGCTCTGCACCACCTAACTAGTGTCCCAACTAGTAATCTATAAAATGATAAAATTACAACGTGATCCCAATCCCCGAAATTAAGGTTGCTTTCACGTGTTCATCTATTATTTATTACCTAGATCTAATCTAGGGTTTTCTATCGAGCGCTTCCTAGATTCAACCAGGATTTATGTCACCTAGATCCAACCTAGGATTATGCTACCTATTAAACACTTCTCGGATATAGGGTTTATGCCACCTAGGTCCAACCTAGGGATTATGCTACCTATGTGTGTCATACAGCCCCCTAGTGATTGTAGATACCTATGCTAGTCCCACCATGGGGTGTATCAAGACCCATGGTGGCGGCCCGACGCAATTCTAGTAGGCATAGGTTATACTACTGGTGCCCCCAATGCCCTATTTGTCTGCTTCGAAGTGTGTGCACGCCCGCACTCCGTTAGAACCTACAATGTTGCACCCACCGCCGTTGCTTTGACCGCTTACAATCAGCCCAGTAATCGTGCCCCATCCTGCTTAGTTTCAGGGTACCGTTGATACCTGATTTGGGTTATTGCTGAAATGGGTCCCCGTTACTAGGGTTTCCTACAGGTTAAGTGTGTGGGCCTATATATACAGATATTACCCACCTTCCCGTGATGTACTTAACCCACCGATTCAAGCGTGCTTATTAATGGTTAAGTTTGTGAGCCTATATTTACTAATATTACCCACCAACCCGATATGTACTTAACCCTCTCCGTCCATTACGTTAAGTTGGTTAAGTGTTTTCTCTTATTTTACTTAACCTTACCACACATCATGTTATATTGGTTAAGTGTTGTTCCTTGTGTTACTTAACCCTACCGCAAGCCTTGTTATACTGGCTAAGTGTTCTTCCTTGTGTTAACTTAACCCCACCGCATGTCATGTCATATTGGTTAAGTGTACATTGACTTAGCCCACCTACTTATCATGTTGTGACGGTTAAGTGTTACCCTCTGTTGTTACTTAACCTTACCACGCATTAGGTTATATCGATTGGGTGTTATCAACCTATTCAAGTTAGCCCAACCCATCCGCTAGTCATGTTATAATGGTTAAGTGTCATTAGCCTAGCCAGGTTACTTAACCCACCCATTCATATCATATTGGTTGAGCCTACATTTATAAGTTTTACATGTTCTTAACTCATACCGGTTGGGTCCACATTTACATGTCAAATTTCCATGTATCCCACTTAACCCTCTAACCATACCCACGTCTTATTATGGTTGATATTCCTTGATTCATTCATTATGACGAACGAATCATGACCTCTCACATTAGACCGTGCACTTTGTGGCCACTGGATTTGCCGGGCGGTTCCAGGCAGATTTACACCACAAACTGGGTCTAAACTCATGTCATAAATCGTTGCGCCTACAATTCGACCTTTGACCGCTCACATTAGACTGACATTTTGTGGCCACTGGATTTGTCGGGCGGTTCCGTGCAGATTTACACCACAAAATGAGTCTAACCTCATGTAAAAGGTTCATTAATGGTCGTATTCCCCCCAAAACCCCAATATCAGTTCATGTGTTTAACATATAGAAATGTTCATGTTCGTGTTCAAGTCAATTATCCAATACACAGTCATTTTCATGTTTCAAATTCCCAACTTTACATATTAATAAACATATGCCCAAGTTCCAAAATTACATGCCAATATATATATATATATATGGATATATGGATATATATATCCAATTCTAGTCAGTTTACATATGTCCAATTCTTGCCTATTACATGTATGCCAAGTTTATGTTATTTCACCCATATCGAGTTCTAGCCAAAATAGCATGTATCATGCCCAAATAAACCCAAATCATGATTCATGATGTAATTATCCCAAACTGTAATCTTTTTATTACAACACACGCCAACTACCCAAGTTCATAATACATATTTATTACAATTATCAAATTTACAATCGCTTTTATATTCAAATCCCCAATTCTACATATGCCCAATCGTAAGCCTAATCTTTTGATTTAATTTACATAGGCCCGAACTCGTGGTTTAATTTACATGCCAAATTACATACATGTTATATATACCAAATCTCATGTTACATTACATAGATCCTATTTGTGCCAAATTCCATGTATATAATATTTATGCAAATTTGTTCATAACAAGATTATACCAAAATTTACTGATCAAGCCCAAACTTGCAAATACAATGATAATATCCAATTTCATGTTGTCAATTATTACATCATATTCATATAAGCAGTAATCCCATAATTCCCCCGTATGTATGTCGTACGCAAATCACGATTTTAGGCCAAGGTCCGAAATTGACCAAGGTTCATGAAAATAAAATAAATTGGGGGAGATAGAAATTGAATAAAAATGATATCAGAGGAAAACATCATCATAGGCATAAATATTACAAATTGATGATAACGTCATTACGAATCAAGAAAACTGCTGAATAGATCATAAACTTGTCATGAACATAAAGATAGACAAGTCCCAAAACAGAAGATTCAAGGAGCAACAGAAATAGATCAGAATCGATAGACATAATTAAATCCAATTCAACTTTATTTCATGGCCACATCATAATTAAACATTTAGATCTGAAAATAATTAGAACTTACAGAGCATGGCAAATGAATTAAGAACTAAAATTGTCGTAGAACGTTGCAAAGACATTGATTTATCTTCTTGAATTGTTGTAGAATTGCTGTAGAAGCTTTAATCTCTAGTTTGAATCTAGTTTGGAGGCTAAGAGAAAAGTTTAGAGAGCGACGACCATGATCAAGAGGAAGTCCAGCAGTATTTTGGTGTCATATGAATTATTGTGTGAATTAGGTTTGGCCTTAGGATGTTTATATAGGTGTAGCAACTAGTTTAGGCTCTTAGATTAACCCTAGAATCAATCTGGACCATCAAAACATGTCTTAGTCTTCAAAAATGAGTTCTGGGTCAAAACAGGCCGACCAGGTCGACACTATGGTCGACCTGGGGGGTAGGTCGACCCTATGGTCGACCTGGGGGGGGGGGGTAGGCCGACCCTATGGTCGACCCCCTGGTCCAGTGCTGCCTGAAAACTGCTGAAACTTGTACAGGCCATAACTTCTTCATCCGGACTTCGATTTTCGAAAACTCGGACTCTATTTCATGTAAAACTTCGAGATGAACGCAATGGCGTAACCCGTTTCCCCTGATTCTGATTTTAAAATTTAATTTTGCCTTGATTTATTGTTTTAATATGTTATAAAAATACGGGTTGTTACAAATATGATGCTGAAAGACTAGAGCTAAACCTACAGACCATCGATCTTTCACTATCAAGACTTTGGTTGCGGGACATGCGAATTTGGATGTAGATTGTTTGCTAGGGGCACATCACTTAGGTCTTGATGTATTCTTTCACTAATTGAGAGAGGGGTCGAGGTGGGACCATACCTACCGTAGAAATGCAGGCCATAATTTTGATATTTATATTTTAGGCCTCTTTAACAGATATATACAGATATGGAAAAACTCCATACCAAGTTCCGTGCAATCAGATGCATTCCTATTATGGAACTCGGGGTATAGTAGACAGTACGTACGTGTAATGATACATCTGCATCGGGTGGTGTATCATAGACGCTAGGGCATTACTCTATGTTAATATCGAGCTTGGCCGAGGAGTTTCGAATATGATAGTTCGTACTCTTACATGGCATGGCATAGTTTTTTATGAAAATTCGTACGTCGCTCCGTCATAGGATGAGAGTTGCATAACGTGGCGTAGTTTTATGAACATCTGTATGTCGTTCGTCGTAGGATGGGAGTTGTATACGCTTCTATGGAATGATGGCGGAGACCGTGCGAGAAGGGTACAATGGGAAGTACCTTGATATTAGGGGTTGCTACATATATGTTATATTAGGCTAATCTACTAGTAGGTAGATGGGTGTGACGTGTGTATAAAGCCTTGAGTGCTATTAACCCAACAACCTAATAAATAAGTAACATAACTGAACATATAAGTAGGGTTATTTCAGATTTTGTAATTTAGTCCAGTCACCATAATTTGTGTTTTGACCCCCTTTTCATAACACACTCGCATGTTAGGTTTGTAGCAGAGATATGATAACTTTAGATATTGTTTGGGCAGTATTATTACCTTAGTAAGGCTATATGTGATTATACTATAATTTATTCCATTCCGCTTTGAGATGTTTTCTGAGGTCTGACATATTTTATATCTCTGTCTTTTCTGCAGGATACCAGACAAGCCAACTCTGGTTTCGACAGATTGAGATTTTTTTTCAAAAATATCGATCTATCGGAATTTGGATTGTTACATCTGGTATTAGAGCCAAGGTTTAGGATTCTTTTATAGATTGTGAGTGAACGTATTTGTATTTTTACGAAATATAAATATATTTTATCCATACACCTAGATCCATAAAGGAACCCACAAAATAGGAAGAGCAATTGATGCAAAGAGTTGGGATATCAGTTATGTACACTAAAGGAATGGTTATGAAAATATGAGACTCTTAGGTGGTTTGGGTGAAAAGTGCACAATGTGCTTGATATTGGAGAAAGGTGTATCCCATAGGTTAGTACTTTGGATTAGTGGGTCTGGCAGTAGAGCCTTATAAATAAATAAAAAATGGATTAGGAATATATATATATATAAGAGAAATGACTTTGCAGGAATATCTAGGTAAGTCTAGGTAAGTTGGAAACCCACTTTGAGTCTAGCTCCATTGTTAACTTTTGAGAACTTGAAAATTTAGAAATATTTGGGTAATAGTTTATGGTGTTTTTCAAGTTTTTACGTTAAATAGTTACAATTTTGAAATATGTACTAGATAAATTGTGTAGAAACAATTTTTGAAACAAAAAGAGGTAATTTTGATGTTTGAGAAAAAATATGTTAGTAACATATTTGAAAAGTACATATTGAGTTTTGAAATAAAATGAGGTATATTTTAAAAAATGGTGATTTCTTGTGAAATTTTTGTCTAAAATGAATTCTTATAGAAAAAGGTGCACTATATAGAGCATATATAGCTTGCTAGTTTTTAAGTTATAAAGTATGAAAGGATTAAAAAGCAAAGCATAGAAAAAAATTGCATTTTGTTAAAAACTAAAATTTTCGGTAAAGAAAATTTTGAAGTTCTCTATTCTTTTGACAACAAATTTTGATAATTGTTTTTGACCTAAAATTTTGTTGGGTAGACAAAATAAGTTGTAAGAATTAAGAGTAGAGTAGATGTTTGCACCTAGTTGTAGATTATTTGAACTGACATCATAAGCATGAACGGTAGTGAAACTGATAGAAAAGTAGTTGTCCTTGTCTACTCCAGTTTTTATGATTTGAGAAAAAAAAAATGATTTACATTTCTAGGATAACATATTTTATTATGGTTTAGCAAAGGAAAGTTTTAATATGGAAAAATAAAGTTTTGACATTTTTAATTTTTGGAAGAAAAATGAAATGAGAAAACCAAACCATGTTTTTAAAATCATGGAGTAAGCAAAGGATTAGTACATAGGGAAGGCGAGAAATATTTTGAGGCTATGAAGTAAATAGCAACGACTGTTTTGAAAATAACGGTAAGTTCACATAGAATGCGTAAGCATTATAGAACCTAGCTTGTTGCTTGGAAAAGGTTGTTAGTACACAACAAGGAATGGTGGTGACTACTAGATGGTAAAGGGTAAGTAAGTGTTTAGATCCTTTGGTATGGACTGTTCTTTGTCAAAGGGGACATGGTCCTAGGATACTTAGCCCTTGGTAGTAGGTGTGTAGAGTGCTTGTTTTCTTGTTTTAGTTGAAGGATAAGAAGACTTATTTAAAAATTAAACTTAGATCAGTGGATTAAGTTAATAAAAGAGTAATGACATAACTTTAAAAAAAAACAAATCCACTAAAGCAACAAACATGACAATTGAGAAAAATGGATTATTTTTTCTATGTAAGTCGAAAAAAAATCATTAACAAAGAAAATTTTCTTATGTAAACTGTGCTTGGATAGGAAGACAAGGAATCTTTATATAATAGTTGCATAAAATCCAAGTACAAATAGAAAAGGTACATAAAAAATGGAAGATGTGAAAATTTCTGTTTTCCACCTTTTTATAACATAAGAATCGAATTTAGAAAATTAGATTTTTTTTTATGTAATTCGCAAATTTAAGGTTGTTTGGTAGAATTTGAATGCAAAAATTGGATGAACTACATTATTGCTCTCTAAAAGTGTAGGAAAAAATGGATGAAAAAGTATTTTGAATTTCAAAATATTGCATTCATAGAGAAATTGCTAGTATATTTAGGATGTGTGCATCATGTATTCAAAAAGAATTTCAAGAAAAAATTGCATTCATATAGGAGGTACCTCTTAGGCATTCATTTCATCCATGTATTATTATGTTGAATTACACTTTGCATAAGTACACAAATGGTTGAAAAATTGGATGTACACATGATGGTTGTGAATTATGCGAGGAGTTACTTAATTTTACCCTTACCAAATTTCGGAGATGAAATTTTCTAAGGGTGCAAGAATGTAACACCCCGCATTTTTAAATTAAATAATTAAATTAAATTTGAGAGGCGTTCAGAATTTGGTCACGGAATTAGCTAATTGCAGCCGTGGCGATTTTCTAATCAATTTAGACCTATGATTTACCGGAAATAGATTTAAGATAAAAAGATATCTTTAAAATAAAATATCACAGCAAACAATGAAAAGAAGGTATAAGAAAAAAATAATGCCCACCATTTTTATTAGTCTTGCTAACAAAAGCCATGTAACTCGGTTGGTAAAGACATGTCTCTCCCAAGTGGATGTCAATGGTTCGAGTCCCATTGGTGCCATATTTTTATTTTAAAGGAACGACTAAAATAATACATATACTAAGAGGAAGATATGTATAAATGCACATATAAGGAAAATTATACAAAAAAATGAGTATAAAAATATATGTATATATGCATATGCATATGCAAAAAATATATGCATATAAAAAAGAAATCCAAAATAAACCCGCAATCAATGAAAATAGGTAATAATTAAATGATGGCATAAGACCGTTTGAATTTTAAAAATAAAATAAATTTTGCACGTATATATATATATATGCACAAATTCAAATATTGAGATAAAAGGTGCAAGTTAAAGAGTAAAATATAATTAATGCATAATAAAGGGAAAATGAACAAAGAAATTAATTGTCTTTGAAATTAAAAGGAATAAATTAGCTAATTGATAGTGTTATTAATTGCATTAATTGAACGACTATTAGCAGGCAAGGAATTTGAAAGGTTATATGCTCATGCATACACATAAATTTGAAATTCAAACATAACCATGATTTATAATAGGTATAAAATAAATCAAAGGAAGTAAAATGGCCAAGTAATCAAACGTTTATGTAACAATCCGGAATTTTGGAACCAATTTAAATTTGTTATTTTAATGAATTTAGGATATTTAAAATAATTTATTTTAAATAATAACGACAGAAAATTTATTTAACTCGAAGTTAGAACGAATATATTTATAAAAGGAGTTAAAAATACCGCGGTAGTTTGAAAATTTGAATTTGAACTTTGACGGAATGTACAAGATCCAAAATAAATCGGATTTTAGTGAAACCAAGAATATTAGAATCCATTTTAAAATATCTTTCCAACAAATCCGAAAAATTGAAATTTCATAACGGGAATCAAAAGTTATGGTCAGTTGAATATTCAGAATAGTCGCTATGGAATTTAATATAATATATAGCCCGTATAAATAGCCATTTTGCAAACGACCTCCTTTTTCGACGAAACCACTTTGGTTGGATCTAGAATGTCAAATTATTGTAGGATTCCAATTTTCATATTTTTTGGAATTAATATGTGAGCGCAGTAAATATAAACGTGTTTTGACAATTTCAGTCAATTTGGATAGACCAGAAAATGACCATTTTTCAAATGGTCTCAAATTCGATGAAATTAGTTTTGTTAGGACCGTATCATCAAAAAAAAGCTAGATATAATTTTTCTGTAATTTTTAGAGTTAGTATGTGGCCTCGGTAATTTAAAATGTACGTTCAAATTAAATAATTAAATGATTTATATTTTAAAATAAAGAAAAGTAGGATGAGACGATCAAACGGGCTGATGGGACCTAGTCCATTGGGTTCGGAATAGGGGTATTTGGCTAGGGGCAACACTCGCTGGGCTGGATTTGGAGTCCGTATAGATTAACGAGTTTTCTAGAATTTAAAAAAAATGGGAAATACGGTATAAATACGGTAGGTATACCGAAACCCTAGCCTTTTTCAAACCTACAGCCGCCTCATACACTCCAATGGCCGATATTCTCCTATTTTAAATCCTTATAATTTCACAATCCTTCTCAAATCAATCCAAGGTTTCAAAGCAATAATCGAAGAGTACAGTGAGGGATGTAGATCTGTATGGTGGGATCGATTCCCGTGGGGTGTTTTGAGTGAATCTCTGGCTTAAAGCCATGTCGTTCGAAGTTGGATTGGGGGCGCCGGGAGGGTGCGAGCTGGACGCCGTCGGTGGCATGGGGTGAGGAAGCAGTGGCGGTTCGAGGGGTGCAAGGCGATGGTGGTTAGAATTCCTGTAGTGGCGTCAGTGGCATGGGGTGAGGAAGCAACGGCGGTTCGAGGGGTGCAAGGCGATGGTGGTTAGAATTCCTGTAGTGGCGGCGCAAGGAAGCCCTAGTGGCGAGCTTTGTGGGTTGGTTTCCTGTAAGCAACGATGAAGAGGAAGACATTTAACAGAGGGTTAAAGTAAATTTAATTAATTATCTATTAATTGCTTAAATATTTAAACGACCGTACATCGTTCAAACTGAATCAGAAATTGTCGATCTTAGGTATGTTGGATCCGTCTTGATGAGATCTACATGATGGAACAGTCTGAATACAGATTTGGAGCTGGCTGCAAATTAAGAAGGAATAAACCCCAATGTGAGATCTCTATTTTTAAATAAATTTAATTATTAATCGTGATGTGAAATTTATATTTATTCTATATAAAATTCATGTTGGTGTTGTATAAAATTGAAATTATTTGGTTGTGATTACGATGAACATCTGAATTGAATTGTGTATATTCATGTTTGTCAAAATTTGTGTATACAATAAAAACCATATTTTTATTGTGTGTATATATATATAGAATATTCATGTTCGTCAAAATTGGTGCATACAATAAAAACCATTATTTTATTGTATATGTATGAGAATAAATAAAATGTTCGTGTTCATAAAAGAAATACCATCTTTACGAAATGTTAGCATAAAAGAAATATCATTTTAGTTAAAAAAAAGGTCATGTTAGTATAAAAATGTTGCATTAGAAATGACATAACATTTTTGTTATAAAATGTTGCAATAAAATTGAAATAACATTTTTGTTATAAAATGTTGCAGTAGAATTAAAATAACATTTTTGTTATAAAATGTTGCATTAGAAATAAAATAACATTTTTATAATAAAATGTTGCATTAGAATAAAAATACCATTTTGCTATAAAATGTTACATTAGAATTAAAATGTCACTTTTGCTAAAAATGTTTACATTAGGAAAATGTTTACATTAGAAATATGATTAAATTAGAAAAATGTTTACATTAGAAATATGTTTACATTAAAAATATGTTTACATTAAAATTTTCATTTTAAAATATGAAAGGATTCATTAAAAAGATTAAACTATGATTAGAATATGTTTACACTAAATTTTACATTGTTAATGTAGAATGAACCAATTGAAAACATTCATTGTTTGGAAATATGGTGTCAACATTAAAATCTACATTTTTAATGTAGAATGATGCATTTAAAAAGATTCTAGTTTGAAACATGTTAACATTAAAAAGCACATTTTTAATGTAAAGATGAATTCTTTAAAAAGATTCAAGTTTTGATAAAAATATTGTCACATTAAAAATTACATTTTAATGTATTAGCGAATCATTAAAAAGATACAATTTAGTTAAAAATGTGTTTACATAAAAAAAATTACATTTTAATGTATTAGCAATGTAATAATAAGGAATCATATGTAGAAATATATTTTTGTTCATCTAAAATAGTATGGTTAGCATGTTAGTGATGTGATAAAAAGAACCATATGTAGAAATATATTTTGCTCATTATCATTAACAAGTTAACGAGGTTAGAAAAATAATAATATGTTTTGTTCAATGTCATTTAGTTAGAAAACATAATTTGTAGATGAAATGTCATTTTTAGTAAGAATATAAAATGTCATGTGAAAAAAAAGCCATTTATTTAGATCATGTTATGTTGAACTAAATATGTAATTTACTTAGAATATGTTGTGTCAAATAAAAATGTCATCTTGTTAGACAAGAATAAAAATAATTACTAGTCAAAATATATGTTTTGTTGAAATTAAATTATACATATTTATTTATAATTTAACAGTAAAAATTTGTTAAATAATTCTAACTGAATTATAATTGGTTGAATTTATTAACCAATGATGTATTTAGAGGAACTGTTGTTTGAAAACCCCACACGGGCATTGGGATGATATTTGTCATACACTAGTCCCAATATTTAGTTGTATGTTAATCGATGGATTGACAGTCTGTGATGAGCGTTATTTATTTATTTTAATGCTCACACAGTTGTTAACTTCACTCTGGATGTGAATAGATTGTTTAATGATTGTTTATCATTATTGTTATATACATGCAATGTATGAAATCCATATAACTGAAATTATATGGTAATCGATTGAGTCGCATTCTGATTCAGAATACTTTTAAAGAATATTTTTAAATAAATAATATTTTAATATAAAGAATATTTTAAAATAAATTTAATGAAGAATAAAATTATGATTTTTATGTCCATCTTTGGGTGGACACAAAAATATAAAAGTATGAAGCCGGGTTAAGTATAGAAACGCCATTTTTAACCCGAACGGGTTTATCGAACGATTTTATTCATTTTATAATTAATATCGAAAAGTAGTGATTTCAAAATTTAATATTTTGAAAATACTATCATTTTAATATGATAAAAATATAGAATATTCAATTTTGATTTAAAATTGAAAATGAAGTTAAATCGTTTTAAAACTTATAAAATACGATTTAAAATAGAAATCAACGAAATATTTATAATATATATTATATATATTTAATGGCCTGAATAGAACGCACCGCGCAGCGATCGTTCGCGAATTTCGACCATTAACTTTAAATTGATGTAACGGGAGATCCGATCATCGGATTCTCCTAAAACCGGAACCATTGGGTTCATATCGGAAAGAGCTTTCCAATGAATATAAGAGTTTTGAAATCTAGCGGTTGGATTTGGAATTATGTCCAAATCAATTTCAGAAAAGGTCGCTATGGATGCAGCTCGGTGGCCGTTATTGGAAACCGACTGTACAGGCCTTAATAAAATTATCAAAAATATGGAAAAATTGTGTAAAATCATAATAATGATTTGAAAAGATTTTGGATGAAAAATTCCATATTTGAAAAGATAAAAATATATTTTTATCGAAATGAACTAGTTATAACTAGAATAAATCTTTAAATTAAGATTTAACGAAGTTTTTCAATTAATTAATATTTAATCGGAACTAAATGATAAATTGGGTTTTGGGGTTGTAGTGAATGGTGTATTAAATAACACTGTTCTTAAACCCCGTATGTAAAGAATAAATCTTTTAATCAAGATTATTAGTGTTTCCAATTATATTTAGTAATTTAAATAAAGTGAAAGGTGAATTGGGTTTATCGTGAACTGTGTTTTAAACGACATTTGTTCTTTAATCCAATTAACAGTGAAAATATAATTTGGAATTTATAAATCTTTTTATTAAGATTTAAAGGGAAATTTTCCAAAGTAAAGTTTTTCAATTTAATATATTAAATTGGAATTGAATGGAATTCGATTTGGTAATAACCGAGATGAGCTTCTGTAAAAGAAAACTGTTACTATATATGGAATTTAAAAGGCTTTGCCGTTATTCCATTTATATTATTAGTCTGATACGGAAATTCATATCGATTATATATTGATTTTATTTCTGTGAAAATTCCATATTTAATGGAAGATGATTTTGGGTTTATCGTGAACTGTGTTTTAAATGACATTGGTTCTTTAACCCAGCTAAAGACAAGATTAATTTCTTAAAGTTGAATAATCTTAAAGTAATGATTTTTGATATTAAAACCAAAATGGAGTTTTAATGAATCTCTAAAAAGAAAATTAAAGAATAAATTTAAAAGAATTTATCCTTGATAAATTTAATGGGAACCTTTTCCTAATCACTACAAGAAAACACTGATTTAGCGTCATATATTTAGAAGCGGAAATTTCCGTCACTAATTTGCGACGGATTTCCATGTGATCTGCAAGAGATAGGTTTTTATTTTTTCAACTTTTTTTACTTCTATTTATTACCATCGTCTTCCGTTATCCCTCACTAAGCCGTTGCAAATTGCGACAAATTACCGACAGAAAATTTCTGACACTATTTTCCACTGCAAATCTAGACATAATATCGACGAATAATTATCGAAGCTTTTTTGCAGCTGAATTCCAACAGATTTGCAAGAGATGTTTATATTATTTTTCTAAGATATACTTTAGTGTTATTTTTTAATAATTATTAACATGCTCAATAATTAATAATTAATTTTTTCTAATTAATGATTTATAAGTAAAAATAAATAATAATTTACATTCTATAATAGATAACTTATAATCGTTGCTTATTCAGAATTAGGAAAATAATCTTTGCTTATAACCAGTGTAATTACTAAATTCTTAATTAAGTCCTCTGCTTTCATCATAAATTTCAATCAGCACGCCAATATATTTTACGCTAAATCCCAAAATTTTAAATTGTTCATTTATAATTATTCCCCTAAATAATGAAAATATCAGTTTATTATAATAATTATTTAATAATTAATAATAAAATTTAGTCCTTATGAAATGATATCTAGTATTCAATAATTGATTTTAAATAACTGTATTTAATAATAAATAATTGATGATAGTTGCTATAGTTAAGTTGTAAAAACTAATAGTCAACCATCAACTGATAATATTATAATATGAAATATTTCTTATGTAGTCCAAAAGAAATTTAAAAATATTCTTGAATTTCATAAACGAACTATAGTTTTTGTAGGATTTGAAAGTTAAAAAAAAATAAGTTTAGCAAAATATTAAAATTTCTAAAAATAGTGTATATATAATAATATTTGCTTGTAATTTACATTGAATACTTTATTAATAGTAATTTATAGATAACTATTACTTATTTTAAATTAATTTTTATTATATAACGATTTATAGTCAATAATTTATAAATGATACTAAACAATAATTTACATTTTCCAACTAACAAAATACCAAGTTATTATTGCCAAAACTTCACGTAAGAACTAAAAACATATTATAGAAAATATTGCAAATGAACCGGCCATTACCCAAATGAACCCAACCCGAATTAGTGAAGAGTACCTGCGAAGTTGCAACCGCATCCACTTTCATAACCCTAACCTTCTAAGCAAATAATGGCGGTAGCTACCCCATTTTTGGATCTTACTGATTCTCGTTTCCACAGTATAGTCCTTAATCAGGAAAAAAATCCCATTTTCATCGCTTGTCGAGGCCCTAACGCGTTCGAACCATCTTCTTGTATTATCGCATTTCTAGAATCCTACACTGCAGACCGTCTCCTTGTACTATTTACAGGTTTACAAATTCTTCGAGGTACAATAGAATTGCTTATTTAATTTCAATCAGTGTTCATTTTATGTTAAAATATGCATTCAATACCTGTATTAAAGGCAAATTATATAATGTGAATGTGGTGCAGTGAGATTTCAGAATTAAAACTGTGAGGATAATGAACGAGATAAATGTAGACATCTGTGGAGAGTGAAAATGAAGGAGCTACCCATAAATTATAGAAAATGGGAATGAGAGGAGAGGGGGAAATCTGAGTTCTTGGAATAAGCAAGTATATATAACTGGGGAGTAGGGACTTTACAATATATTTTTGCCTTATCTTGTGATGCCTTTTCTTTTAGCTCATGCAGTCATGTTGCTTTGCCTTTAATTTTGGGTTGTTTGTTCACATTAAAAAAATGAACGGTCTTGATATTTTTTTATCCACCCACTCTCTTGTTAATATATGAAAAGTGGTAAGGCAGTGGATATCAAATATTTGGTCAGTTACCCTTATAAATTAGCCTTTGAATTAGCTTAGAACATTGAATTATCTATGCCTTAGGTACAAATGAATAAAAAATTATGATTTTTATACTGAACAAGGAGCATGGTAGTTTTATATAATGATACAAAGTTGATTCCAATTTGTAATAGAACAACTTCCTAAGTTATATTTGATTTATCTAAGTTTTTAAGATGATGCATGTTGATGAAAAAGAGAGGAATATGAGATGCTGTTAGTGAGTGCAAACCAACAATGAAGGGAAAGTATAAATCTTTTAAGCATGAATAAACTAGGATTCAATTTTTCTATCCCCGAATTAACTTAATGATCTTGTATTAGAAGGGATGATATTCCTAAAAGTGAGGCTAGTGCGCAGTTACCTAAGAACCACCAGTTGCTTTGGGTAAGTTGCAATAAAATAAATAAAAGAGTCATGATGCTAGATTGCAAACTTTTAGCAGCTTAAAGTGCAATTAGGTTTAAGAACAAGGATCATATATAGTGACATCTATAATACAATGGTGTGGATTAAGATTAACATTGTGTCAAATTTAGTGTAAATAATGCTGTAAATAATACATTGGTGTGGATTAAGATTAACATTGTCTGACATGGGTTGTGTAAATGGGATAGCAGAAGCGGAATTTTGGTATGATAAGGGTGTATAGGTCATGGAAGATGTATATGTTAAGGTATGGCATTCAGTATTTTAATTTGTTTTTGATCTTTAATGAAGTATGGTCTGAAGTTATATTTTTGTATTTTTGGGACCGTATAGCTTATGTTAATCTTTTTAATTAATTTTGTGTACTCTTCTTGTAGCATAAACAGATTTGGTTCGGTTGTAGTTGATTTGATTTGATTTCGAGTGTGCCTGGATATAATATGGTGCAGAAACACCACTATGCGGTATATCTGCACTGCATAGTATGATTGCACCACATAGAAAATTTAGGTACCGGTTTTTAAAATTAACTCTATATATTAGACTAATTAAATTTTGTTTTACAGTGGTTAATTTGGTTGCTAATTGCTTTGTGTTTGAGTTGTTTGCTCGGATTTGTTGAAGTATGATTGCAAGGCTAGAATCGAAGTGTTTGGCTAGTTGAATCGGTGAATAAGGTGAGTTAACCTCTATATTCTCTCTATTTTGATTGCATGTTTGTGTAGTGGATCAAGTTTCTGGTTTGAATAGAATATTGACTGAATTGCTATATAAAGTAGATTAGTATGCTAAAACCCTTATTCAAGTAGAACCCAAACATATCATGATGATTTTGATGTTGTGGTGCGTAATTGAGCTGTTATGGGGGTTGCATGCATGTTTACTACTCGCTTTACTTACCCAAATGAATTACCACTGACCCGATCGTCAAAGTGTCAACTTGGAAATTTCCTGGAGTTGAGTTAGCTCTAGGAAGCATCACCATTGATGGACCAGTGGCTGAAAATAACGGAGCTGATTCAGCCCCAGGAAGTACAACATGCGGATAACCCAATTTCTTCTCATACAGATTGAGAAATATCATAATTTGTATTGATAACTAGAGAATTTTTGTTTTACAGGAAGATAGACATCTTTGATGCAAAAAGCGGGAACATGCCACAACAAGTTACGGATTTGAAATGCTAGAACTATATTTTGGTTTGGACTTTTTAGTATTGTTTATGAAATATTATGGATGCATTATGTATTTTTGATGTAAGAATATTTAGTATGTCTAGTATGTAATGTTGAATGTTGATTATGAGATGAGTGATTATTATAATACATTGATTATGATATGTGTGTGTTGATATTAATTGTGTTGTATTTACATTAGGATTGTGTATTGAATGGAACATAAGTTATGTGTTATACATACATACATACATACATATATATATATATACACACACACAGATTAAAAGGAGAATAGCAGCAGATTACCAACAAAAAAAGAAGGTTAAATTTACCTTAATTTAATTTTCATCGCTAATCCCTTGGTAATTAGTAAGGATTTACCAGCTTTTTTTATAAATAATATTTTATTATAAATTATTTATCTGTCGGTAAATAGTAGGTATATAAATTATTATTAATTAATAAATAAAATTTTATTTCTATTATAAAATTAGTAAAATGACAGAAAAATGTCGAAAAACTCATGCTAAATTCCGTCGCAAAATCTGACACAGATATTGTCATGGTTTTTACCGATCACACCGTTATATAGGAAATACGTCGCTAAGGCCTGTTTAGCGACGGATTAGAAGCGGATTTTGCCACTACTATATGCGGTTTTTCTCGTAGTGAATATTGTGAATATTTATTTAAAAGAATATTCTGAATTGGAATTAGGCGTATGATGTGTTTCTATAGCACTTAATTATTGATTATAAAATATGTGAGTTATTCGCAAAGACCGGATTTAACCCATTCTGAATAATTTCTACGACAATTAAGAGTCGAAGATGAAGACGGTGGTTGAAGACCGGAGTTCTTCACATCGTTTGGGTGATTACTGATGTCTTGATTGGGTCGTCCACCCAAGACAAGGTAATAAGTGGTGATCGTCCAAACGTACTTGGAGATCGATGGATATGCAGGGACCGCTCTCCTGTATTGGACATATGGGACGAGGAATAAGGTGCCTCTCGTTTCATTCAAACCCAGAACGGACTTGTAAATGGATGGTATGTCTGACGTTGTATTCCTTTATGCTGTATTCGTTGATCTCTGTTATATATATATCTGTTTGGTGGCGGACAATTTATTCTCTTGCTTAACACCCTTCTCTAAAACGTACGGGCTTAGAGGTTATATATTACTAGAAATTAATGGTATGGTATGGACTGACAATGTGGCATGCTAAGATGCAAATGATGAAGGCTTTTATTGAAAAGCATAGCCTTGTGGTAGATGATCAAAGCACAACCCATTTTAGGCACAGCTTTGTGTATAGCGTTACTTCGCGAGCCTCACACCCCGGTATGAACCAGAAACGGGAAAAGGACCCCAGGGAAATGGTCATATGTTAGTTTCTAGCTAGGAGTGGTGTCAGCATTTATAAGCCCTGGCATTTTACTCATGTGGATGTTGCTTATTACATGATGGATAGAGAGGCAGCTCGGATATATATATATATATATATATTGATAGTGGTCTGGTCGACATTACTGACCAGATTATTTTATGCCACATAGGGCAGGCTAACATATAGTTTATGGTATACCTAATCATCGACAGATGACCGGCCCTGGCGCTCCTAGGTGCAGTTGCGGCTGAGTCCTGAGGCACGGGGTATAGTGTCTCGAATTTGGTAAGGACGATCCGTTGCCTTGGTTCATAGATGGAAATCCAACTTCCAATATGACATCATGCAGTTTTGATTGTAGAACTAGTACGACGACATGATATATGGTACCCATGCCGCCTATGATTGATACATTTATATTCGAAGTTGATTTCTTCACTTATAGTAATAATAAAAGATGAAATTTCGCGTATCAAGCATTTTTGGCTATTATAAGGGAAAACTCTATCCTTCGGCTTGCGTTGCATTGTGTGATGGGACCTGAGTTTTATAATAGTTTCATTTTTCCAAAAAACATTGCATTGTTTTCTTTTAAACTAGGGGTCATATGGAGTAAACCCGTTCCGTGTTATACGGCGTGGTCCCGTGATTTACCCAACTTTAAAATCAAGCTAATAACTGTTTTAGTTCTCATACCAGTCCCATGACTGACCTAGAGTTTATTGTTTTAACCTAAACTCCGGGTGCCGTATTTTCCACACGGGTAGCTAGTAGTTTTGGTTTTGCAGATATTATATTCACAGGATCATATCTACAGCTGAAGCGATATTCGGAAAGCCTTGTAGCCGTGTATTTCTTTCAGTTGTATTTTTTATTATTTTTCCGCTGCTATTTAAATGTAATTTAAATCTATAATATTGTATTTATCAAATGTGTAATATTTATTTATACTCTTGAATGTTCTTGTACTCTGATGCAATTGTTGTATTAAGCAATGAAATGTTATTCTGTTTGTGTTTTGATTTGCCTTGTTCTCAAAGCAATCCGTACTTCCCTTTACGGGAAGTTTGGGTCATTTCAGTTTAACTAAAAACGTTAAGTACAACAAATAGAAGCACCAAAAAGCACGCCTGGACCCATATGGGTTGACACCATTATGCATGGGTCGACCTACTGGCATAGGGGTCGACCCAGGTGTCGACCCAAGCGCGGTCCAGGTGTATTTTTGTGACGTATATTCTATGATGTGTACAGTTCATATTTTGAGGAATTAAGTCCAACGGTTCAGACTTTCTTGTACATCTATAAATAGACTAGTTGTGCCTAGCCTAAATCTCATATTTTTTGAGATGTTGCCTAGGCTCTACCATTCTTCTTCCTCCTCAAATCTCTTTAGAAAAATTAGAGTATTAGTTTTAGGTGATTATGATACAAGATTTATAGATAAAAGAGTAGAAATCTACTAGTAGGTGTTCAGGATTCTGATCAGTATGAGGTAAGTCCATGAGTCTGTTTTATTTAGGTTTCTCTTCCTTTTCCTTCTTCTTAGTATTAGATTTGTGAATCCATGATTGTTTTGATTATAAATTCATTTAGGAAGGCTATGGAATAACAGATCTGGATCAGATTCATGAATTGGAAAGTTGTTAGGTGAGTAGATTAAATTATACCATTTTAAATAACGGTATATTTATCGTTTGTATTCCCCGTTATATTAAATCTATTAGAATATGTGGAAAGGAACACTGTTGTATATAGACCTGTTCTAATAACCTGTTAATTGGATATTGTAAGATATGTTATAGTGAAATTGGGAAAAATTGTGGTAATTGAGATTAAATCTACGGAGAACGTTTCTGTTGAATAAAGTCTACTTCCATTAATCACATGTCTGAATTGGGAATAACTGTAGACACTGTAATTATGGAATTTACAATAAATATGAATATTTTATTAAGAGAATTATTATGCCAAAAAGGTTGTAATTAGAATTACAGTAAAATTTAGGAATAATGAGGAAGAATATATATGCCTAAATTTGATGGAAAATTTGAAGTAATTTGGTAATTGTAAATAACTACATTAAGACACGAGGATAAGTTCAACTTATGGTAGAAGTCTGCCCAGAACCGTCCGACATGTTCAGCATCCACAAGTTGTTGGCTCAATGCGAGAGGTTTGGTGCATCAACATACATATATGAATATATGTATATAACATGAAAGAAATAAATGAAATTAATTGTAATTAATTGCAACGAACGAATATTACAATGGTATAAGAATTGGAATGAACGAGAAATGATAATAACCTATAATGATTAAGTATGAAAGAAAGAGTGGAAGATAATAGGTAGGCTTGTCGTATGGACAAGTGGAAATTATAACATAGGTTATAATAAATGGAAAGAAACTTATTGAAAAACCTTAGTTAAAAGAACTAAGTAAATAACAACAAGAGGTTGTATTAAACCAAGTCATGGTTAATGAAAAAGAATGAATTAGGCTTATTATTGGTAGACTTATAAAAGAGAATTGTGAAGTCTAATAAGAGAAATTAATAATAAGCAGAACCCTGCTCAGGCGGCATAAGACTGAATGAAGTAAGGAAGCTTATGGAATGAAATAAGTTATACTTAATTATAAATTAAGTAATATCTTAAATGGAAACCTGAAATTGGACGATGAGTGACAGGGTAATAATGTAAGAAGATTGTAATTACAGACTTTGAATTACAATATAGGGAATAATATTTTAGGGGCTTATTAATGAGCTTAATTGGGTTAAGTTGTACGACTGAAATTAGTAAGCGAGAGTGGTCCATTCCTTAGAGACATAAGGGACTCAGAGAGAATTTGTTAACTTGAATACGAAGTTAATATGATTTGAAATAACCAAGTTAATTGGAAATCAGATGAGGTAGAGCAAGTCCGTAATTAAACGTTTCGACATAGGGTCTAACAACACGTTAGCATGATGTGCTTGGACCAGCCCACACGTCTGAAGGTGAAGAAACCAACGGGGTAGATCATCGTGGTGTCGTTGGTAGATCATCGTGGTGTCTAGAGGCATGAGACGAGCACGTTCATCTGATTATTCTGCTGGTATTCTGCTTACTAACTCTGTGGAACTGGAAGGAAGCATGCAACTTTAAAGGGACGTGGAAGGGTACTCCGTGGTGCTCTTCTGTGCGGTGGCAGCGCTCAGGTTGTACTCGCAGAGGTTGGGTCTGCGCGAAACCACCTAGTAGGTATACCTTAACTGCAATGGTAGTTTGGTAGTCAAAAGACTGTTAGGTGGCATTGGCGTTGTTCGACGATTTTCCTACAAAGAGGCTGGTCAGGACCAAATAAAGGATAGTAATCGTCGGGTACATGTCATGGCAGTCATATGACATGGAAAGACTAGAGCAAAATCAACAAACTATCGATCTTTCACTTTTGAGACATTGGTTGCGGGACACGTCAATTTAGATGTAGATTGTTTGCTAGTGGCACGTCAGTTAGCTCTTGATGTAGTCTTTCATCAGTTGAGGGAGGGGTCGAGCTGAGACCATATGCACCAAAGAAATGCAGACCATAATTTATATATTTGTACTTTAGGCCTCTTTAGTAGACCTATTCAGATATGGAAAAGCTCCTGACCGAGTTCTGTGCATTCAGATGCAACTCTATTACGGAACTCGGGGCACAGAAGATAGTACGTACGTGTGAGGATACATGCACGCCGCATTGGGTGGTGTATCATAGACGCTAGGGCATTACTCCGTGTTAAGATCGAGCTTGGCTGAGGAGTTTCAGATATGGCAGTCCGCACGTTTACATGGCATAGTTTTACGGAAATCCGTACGTCGCTCTGGCTTAGAATGAGAGTTGCATAACGTGGTATGGAGATCCGTACGTTGCTCCAGCGTAGGATGAGAGTTATATATGCTTCTGTGGCGTGACGGCGGAGACCATGCGAGAAGGGTACAATGTGAAGTACCTTGATATTGGGGTAGCTACATATATGTTATATTAGGTTAATGTACTGGGAGGTAGATGCGTACGACGTGTGTGTAAAGCCTTGGATGTTATTAACCCAAACAACCTAATAAATAAGTAACATAATTAAACGGTATATGCAGGGTTATTTCAGATTGTGTAATTTAGTCCAATCACCAGAACTTGTGTTCTGACCCCCCTTCTCATAACACACTAGCATTTTAGGTTTGTGGCAGAGATATGATAGCTTTGGATACTAGTTAGGCAGTATTATTACATTGGTAAGGTTATATGTGATTATATTATATTTTATTTCATTCCGCTATGAGATGTTTCCTAAGCTCTGATATATTATACATCTCTGTCTTTTCTGCACGAAAGCAGACAAGCCAACTCGTGTTTCGACAGATTGGAATTTTTGAAAAAATAATCGGTATGTCGGAATTCAGGTTATTACAACCGGGATCGGTACCGAATCAGGGATCGGTACCGTACCTCATGTACTTAGTGGGTTTCGTGGCTTTGGCTCCACAAAGTCGCTTGTCTTGTTCCAATTTGCTTTCTGGTGGAGTTCTTGTTGAAGGATTAGGAAGTATGAATACTTGAATTCGATTGTTGAATTTCTAGAAGTCGTACCAATTTTGAATGGTTTGATGCGTTATACCGATCCTGAAGGCTTGTTGAGTTATAGAAATCTTGAATATCTTGCCGAGTCATATCGTTCTCTGAAGTGTTAGGATGAAATCTGTGATGTGGGGAATTGTACCGATCCTTAACGCATTAGACTCATTTGTTGAATGTTTGGAGTGTGGGGATTCATATCGATCCCGAAGTGAGATTCATACCGATCTGCAAACACTTGTGCATTTAAGAGCTGTTTTGATGAGCTGGAATGACCGTACTCACATGACTCTGCATGGACTTGATCTCTAAGTGTTCGAGTGAGATCCAACTGAATGAGTTAAACTTGGAGAAACCATTATCAACAAAAATAGAATAAAATAAAAATCTGACTACTAACTAATCTAGCGGTTGTTTTGGGCAGATTCATTAAATTAGTGATGGAGATTCTCTTATACGCACACAAGTTGCAGTTTAGTATGGGGGAAAATTCTGCCCTGAATAGACCAAGAAACCGACGTGTACCAAGGAAAATAAACTGGACGTTATGGCAACTCTATAACCGTATGAGCCAATAAAGCAAGTCGCCTACTTCAACCGGAAAAGGAGTCGCCACGTAAGTGCACTTTTGAAGTTCATTTCACCGGTACGGTTTCCTGCACAGCCACATGAAACCTTACGTTACCATGTACAAATGAGTGGATGCGACCACAGCGCATCTTCCTGTCGTTTGGGGATATTATTTGAGTTATGCTACAATACGAGAATTTATTTTTTGTCAAAAAGTAAAAAGTGAGGTATTTTTTGACAAAGACTGTTTTTGTGATAGTAGCATTTTTGATATTATTTTGATGTTTGGTATCTTTCTTGTATTTCTCCTAAGTTTGTCCATGCGAACAAAAACACTACCATTTGGTGAAAATCCAAGTGTTGCATATGGAACCTCCTAAATTTTGATCGGTGTTCCGTTTACACCACCAAAATTGATATAAACAAAAACATACATCTCTCAAGAAAAATATCATTTAATATCATACATGCTATAAACCGAAATAAACAGACATGAGATAACATAATCCTCACGTTAAAAGGAAGAAAAACCACAATTTATGTGATACAATTCCAAAGATGATACCTCAAAAGAAAATTATTGAGAAAATCCTCATGTTTTCACATACGACTAAATTGTATGTGAAGTTTTATATAAAATGTAACCATTTGTAGAATATAATTTTTGTTACCATGTTTTCTTATTTTATATTAATGAAAAATTATTATATAATAGAATGATTATTTAATTATTACTAAAAGTTAATCAATAAATAATTCATTGATTGATTAAGAAATATTATTCTTATGAAAGAGCAATCATCAAAGCAAGGAGAGGGCACGCACGATTATTTATTGCTATGGAAAACAAAAATTTACAAACATGTCGGTATCTAACAAGACATCATATTTTATATGGTTGGTTTGCTCAATCAAGAGCCCAAACCAAAGAATTATGATTAAATTAGTGTGCTGCTATTCACACCCCAATTTACTTTTCTGGCCACCACACAAAATTTAATAAACTTGATTATATTTTTTACACTTCTGGCCACCACATCATTTTTCTTCATTCGGCCATAATCAATTAACAATATGAATTCGGCAGGAAGCAACCGTACGACTACTACCAACCGAAATATGATTGTAAATTCGGTAGGAAGAAACCGAAGTTTTCGTTCCGTAGTGGGGTGCCTGTTCATATTAATATTTTTAACGTACGGTAGCTGAAAGAAGAAAATGATATTCTGTATGGTGACCTTTAGTTTTGGTGGCCAGAAGAGGAAATGGGGGTGTGAATAGCAACACACTTAAATTATTGATAGTTTGAATTAACGTCACTACTTTAGCCTATTAATGAAATAATTATTATTTAATAACTAGAAATAGTAAACTATTTAGTTATTTAAGGATAATCAAATTATTAGTGACTTATATATAATATAAAATAATTATTTAGTTGCTGAATGAAGATTTTAGAAGCCAAAGGCTTAATTAAGGCCGAAAGCATCTGCAGGCTCGTTCAGGCGTTGTGTTGCATGGTGAATATATTGAGACTGGACATAGAAGCGGGTTGTGGCAAATAGACAGGATGGATAGTTAAATGGTTTCGTTCATTGTCACAAGACAATGCCGGTTGTTAGTATTATTGTAACAAGAAGTTTTAAGTCCTAATTCTGGACTTCCAATCATGTAAATGATTTTTTTTCCTTTTGAATTTGTTTAGAAAGGCAATCGACTGAAGTCGTAAAACTCTCCCTAATGCATCTAGTCCGGTCCGCGAGTACCACATAAGTAGTTGATCTTAGCGTATACACATGGAAAACTCTTAGCATGTCATTCCGAGTTTCTAACTAGTGTCACTGTTACTACAGCGCAAAGTCCTTAACATCTTACCACTGTTGCTTTCTTTGAATATTAGTTACACAGTAATATAAATAATCAAGTATTTTAAAGTATATAGATGGAAAATCCTAAATTGACATGCTATATGATAGTAATTATGTAGTGTTGTCATTATAAAAATTTCATGACATTAAAAATCATATATTATTTTAAATTATTCTGATTCAAAATGTCTCAAGGGGATTTTGATTCATCGGGTGAGGCCAGTACGTAACAATTTTCGAATATTGAGTGAGACTGTCAATGGATGCCCGAGAATTCGAAATCCGTCCGCAGCGGTATTCGAAAAGCGAATAAACATCCAATATCCGAAAACAAGATGCAGATACAGATATGTAGATATCTACATTCAAAAATTATTCGTTCGGTATTTTTAACATTAGGCTCAAAATCATATATATTTTAGAATAACGAATGAGATCTATTTATTATTTTATTAAGTCAAATGTTCATATTATATGTACTAAATGCATATTAGCTACTTAAATCTATTTAATTTCATCATATATGTTTATTTCTAACATTTTTGTGATCAATGGAACCGAAAAATATTTATGTTAAACTAAAAAAAATTCATTTATATTTCTTGATTTATCGATAGTTAGCGGATAGGATAATTTACCAATATCCGTCCGCATTTGCGGATACAGATATCCGATATTCAAAAATAATTTCAGATTCGAATACAGATATAGCACTACTCGTATCCAAAAGTATCCGTTGATAGCCCTAATATTAAACAACCTATTTTTCATGGTTGCAAGAGAGATCAATTGGTTACATACTGATACGGATGGTAATTAGATATGGAATGACTCAACTAAGAGTTATATGTTGGTTAAATATAAACGAGATCAAACGAAAAATGTCGAAATGACGATGTTACACAATTCCCTCAGTTTGAGAACATTATCAAACTTGGATATGGTCACTCTGCTTTGGTTATGGTTAAATCGTATTGTGTCGTCCATCAAAAGACTATTTTAGATTTGAGTTGAAGAGTTACAAGTTGGTATGTTATTCAACAAAAAATTCGTGTTCTCGATTATATGGTTGGTATCATGGTCAACTGTAATCAACTAAAAATCAAAGTCTCTAACCCAAGTAGTATTAGTAAAAGAAAGATGTTTTGTTTAAAATTACCAAGTTAAGCATCATATTAGAATTTTGACCAAAACCGGATTTTATGAGTTCTAATTTGATAATGTTTTCAAAGAGTTGATTTGAGTAATCGTTACGATTGGGTAATGTTTATAATAGTGAAATTAGGCTCTAACCAAAATGTGTAAGCGATAAATTAAGCTAAAATAGCACTCCATTAGACAAGGTGACCAATGAAAATTAATGTTTGAGAAATTCAATGTTAATCTTAGAAAGAATTTAAACATGTGGGTTGCACGACCGTATTTGATAGGTTCTGAGATACTCCACAATTTTATTAGTTTATAGATATTTATGGAAAAAAAATTGAAATATTATTTGTTTATTTACTTATTTTATGTATTGGATGTTATTAATGTCCTCTAGATATCGTCAATAATTAGTTGGGTGCATTTATAAAGTTTAATATGTATAAATCAACATATAATACCGATGGGTATTTCAATATGATTTAGATGTAATTATTTGGTAAGTGTTATTGGACAAATTTAGAAAGTAAAGGGATGAAGTTTTAAAAGGTTACATGTATTCATTGGCCGCTTTTAGTAACTCTCTTTTTGAAAGAATGAGCAACATAAAAGAAAAATTTATTTTATAGCATCCACTTAAATCAATCAAATAAAAGATGGTTCTCCATCTTTTGTAAAGCCAGGAGATTGATTCAGATTAAGCGTTTATCAACTAAGGTTTATTCAAGCGTTGCTTCTACTGGGTATGGTATATTCTTTTTTATACGTATATTCATTGTGATGTTATAGACCGATTAATTAACATGCATGTATATACATGCATATGTTCAAATATTAAATGAGATTTTTTTATGCAGAAACCTACATGTATCAATATTGATTTTGTTTACTAAATTGTACTTTACTAGTTCACATAGAATATTTAAATTTTAGCTTACTTTGTGTAATTTACATATAACGATAGGTTATATTAGGATTTATATATTAAATATGTTACACATATGATTCAAAACCATATTTTGGCAAGCAATGCGTATATAAAGGAAGAATGCGTCCATTCGATGTATATCCTTTCACTCAAACACGTACACATTAACTACGCACATGATAAGATATACTAAGCTTACATAATATAATATAAATTAGATAATAATTGGATATACTCATAATGAATATGCTAAGAATAAATTTGGTTATATATATCATTTAATAAATTGTTCAATCGATTTAATTAAAGGGAGAAAAATAAATGGTTTGTCTCTCCAAATAAAGTTAAATCTTCCCTCAAAATTGATTGAGTTAATGGAAAGAAATGAAATGTTTTCTTCATTAAATTAAATTAAACAGTGATTACAAAGAATACATGTAAGAGTATATTTGACACAATCTAATTTATACAAACATTAAATTTATACAAATCCTTTAAAAATGTTAGTCAATATTATTCTCAAGTCTAGAGAACTCTTTAGTAATGTAATACCGAAATTTCTATTAAAACAAAAATTCTAAAAGAAGGAGGCATATCCCTCTTATATCTTGTTCACTATATCGGCAAGGCTTGTTTCTACAAATTGTTTTTTAAAGCTTGAGGCTTATCGCCTATATCCTTGTCACCACGGATGTGGTTGGCAAAGCTTATTTCCAAATTAGTCTTCAAAGTAAGCGAGGCATATCACCTCTATCCTTATCGTCGCGGTTGTGGCCAATAAGACATGTATTTAGTGTTGGCCCTAGTGTGTGCACTACCCTAGGCAAAGCTCAACCTGAAAAGAGATGGGAAAAAAATCACCAAGACAACCTATGCATGGATTCGAACCTAGGTTGACAACGTTACTACAACTAGCTTTCAGGCAAAATTCGCTTAACTATATAATACTTCATTAGTATGTTTCCCTCCCATCTTAAAGTATAAACATCTTTTAAAGGCCACACTTTTTTCCTGCTGCCTTCTCAGCCACCTTCAACGGTGTTTCCCTAGGCGTCTGTCTCGGCAACCTCCCCCTTGTGTCGGGCTTGCATGTATTTAACTTATTCCAATTTGTTTTAAAATATTTGGGGCTTACCACTTCAGTTCTTATCATCACTGTTGTGGTCGATAAAGTTGATTTTCAAGCTTGTCTTCTAAAAAGTTTTTAAGCTTATTACCTCTAAACCCTAGGCATCATTGTCTATGTCGATTAGCCATACTTCAGATGGGTTTCTAAAATGTTTTGAAGTAACACCTCCATTCCTTGTACACATAGTTGTGGTTAACAAGGTAATTTTATTAGCTTTTAAATTGTTTTGAGGCCATCGCCACTGTGGCTTGTTGATATCGATTGTGTCGAGAGAAGAAAGTTGAAAATTGCTTTTAAAAGAATATGAGGTTGTCGCCTCTATATATTGTTGTCATTGATCATGTCGACTAGGCTTGTTTTGATCCATTAACTAATGTAAGTTTGTGATCAATAGACTTTTGCCTATTGTTTTAGCATGTTTAATGACTTCGATACTTATATTAAGAGTATATGAGGGGATAAGGTCGATTATAGTGTAATATTTCATCATGTTGTTGGTTGGTTCCATTTAAATCACATATATGCCTTAATGGGTTGGTCGATAAGCTTGACATCTAATCTTTGAAAATAGTCTATAACCATGGAGTTAATGGCAGTACCATAATTGAATATTGATTGATTGTATTATTACATAGATTGCGCATATTGGGACACTAATAGGAATTAAAATACTGTGGGTGAATTGGGGATACAAATAGATTTATTTTTCGTGGGACTAAGATTAAAATGAACTGATTAGTTCCTAGTTATTCTGTTGATAAATCTATGGTAAGAATGCGAATGATATTCCACATTATTTTATTTGGAGGGTTCACAGTCATCCCAAGGGTAAAACTATGGGGTGTACGATTGGTAATCCACATCTATGTAAATAATAAAACACCAAGTGAATGAGCAATGTAGATGGTAAAGGATAGGTAATCCAGTTGATAAAAGATGAGTAATCCCTCAAATATGATGGGGAATCACTTATGCTTAAACTAAAGCAGGTAACTTGTAAACCAATGGATAACTTGTATATCCTTTTTTTAGTAATAATCATCAAGATCACTAGTCATAAAAACAAGGATGGGAAATCCATTATATGTCACATGTTGCACATTATTATTATAATCATAGTCATCTTCTTTACCGTTGTTTTTAAACCATTAAGGGACTACAGGAGCACATGATAGTTTTAATGAGGCTGAAATTTATAGATATTTAATGGTTTTGCTAGTTTTGAAATAATGGTATTTAGGAGTTATGACTTTTTGAAACGCTTTATTTTCTGAAACATTTCCACTATAAATTATATTATGTCTTGTGATCTTAGTCTCAACATGTTTTAAAATACCTAGATAGTATAGGCTTCTTGCTACGACTCAAAAGGGGTATGTTAAGAGGTGTGGGTTGTCACATTTCGTATCAGAGCCTAAGATTTTACAATTCCTAAAGTTGATTTTTTTTTAGGAAGACCTAAAGTTGATTTTTAAAGTAAAATATTTTTCAAAGAAAGGTATTTTGAAATGCATGAAAAGTTTTATAAAAAATCCTTCAAATCCAATAGACTTCCTTCGATTCTTTCCTTCTATATTCAAATCTTTATCTTTTTTTCTTACACAGTATGGCTAACACCCCAGATCTTCTTGACATTCGGGGCATCTAGATCTCCACCTGGTTTCGTAGATACTTACAAGCTACGACACCGGCGGAGCCTCAAGTAAATGTGCAAGCTTAAGCAGCCGCAGGTGGAGCCCTTGCTTGTCCACCTATCACTATCAATTTTTCTAAACTACATAAAGATTTCACCGACTTAGGAGGGAAGCCGTTTGACGAGACCGAGTCATATATACATCCATTTAAACCAACCGAGACCAAAACTGTGAAAAGATATATATATATATATATATATATATATATATGCATGGGCATGGATTAACAGCTATGTAAAGATATCTGTTTTGATGAGGCTAGTGGATACAAAGAGGATTCTGTTTGCCGTCTGGAAACTAAAGATCGGGGACCTTATATCAGAGGCGGGCAAGAAGGAAGCTCTAGAGGTAGCTGCTGGCAAGAAGAATTTTTGGAAGGATAAAAATAAAATAAAAAGAAGGTTAGGGCACCTTAGAAGGGCCGGATTCAAAAGGATCTTAAGTGTAATATTATGGAAGGATTGGGGATTACACTAGAGATTGCAAGGTAATACATCTTAAGGGAAAATGCTTTGTGTGTAAGCAACCGGGGCACATCAATATACTACAAGAAAAACTGCAAATAGCAGTGGCAAAATCCATTTCCAATCCGTCGCTATATTGGTCTTTGCGACGGATTTCCTATATAACACTGTTTTCGGTAAAAACCATGATGGTAATTATGTCAAATTTTGACAACGGAATCTAGCATGAGTTTTCCATCATTATACTGTTTGTATAATAAAAATATAATTTTAATTTATTTACCGAATTTTTACTGACGGATAACTAATTTATAATAAATTATTATTTATAAAAGGTGTTGGTAAACCCTTACTAACTGCCAAGGGATTAGCGACAGTATATATTTTATTTAAAAATATTTTTTCAGGTAATTTTTCAGTAATTTGTCATATATACACACACACATTCATATATATATATATATATATATATATATATATATATATATACACACACACACAAACATGTATATTTATGTAACTAATATCAATCAACTATGAACACTGAAATAAGTAACATATCCAAAAATACAAAGATAAATTTGCAATTATGATTTATTTCTTCATTCAGTACATTCAACTATGACGACTGCATATGCCTTGAACTTTTTAATACATCCAAGCATACACTAGTAATATACATTTAAATAAAAGCAACTTGATCGATAACCACCTAACGTTAAACCCAAAATTACAAGAGACTGCTCTATTATCATCCAAAGAAGTTACTTTTTGACTTGGGATCCTGCTTCTAAAAGAACAGCAAATACAGTAGCTCTTTCATTTTGTGCTTCCGTACCTCCAACATGTAAAGCTATCTATCTCCCTTTTTCGTTCCCCAGTTCTTGAAGCATTTGCTCTATATCACCTATAGATAAGCAATATCATGTCAACTATAGCTAAATTCATAGAGAATTCAAACAGCTAATTTTTTTTTACTAAAATAAAATCAACTAGTACTTATAATATTTTGATTAATACACATGAATCTTTAGGGATACAAGCCAGAAATAAATATGCAAGAGTATCACTGCAACAAGAAGAATACATGGATCATGCTAATACTAGCAATGCTTAGAAATAATATGATCTTTTTACCTAGATAAGCTCGTTGTAAGCCATGGGTGCATTGTCACCTCTCCTTGGCAGAGTCCTAACAATTCTCGTGTACCATCCATTCCTCTCTCCATACTTATCACCAACCTCTGCAAACAAAGCGTGAACAATTTGTTTCTCATATATAAACCCTAATGCTTGCCTTCTTTTATGTAGTGACCTATTTTTGGCCAATATAATCATTTTTTACACATATTTTCTTAAAGCACTCACCTTAGCTCTTGTAGTCTTATTCCTACCATGTTTCAATAGCTGCGTCATGAGTCCCTGAATCAGTGCTTTTCTTTGATCGAGAGGCCTATTGAGTTTTGGAACGCGTCTCCCATGTCTCATTGCATAGATTTTGTTACCATTGCTAATGTTCAAAAAGTTCATGAAGAGAAATATCTTCATGTACAAAGTATTTGAAACATAAAATGATCGCAGATTTGAAGACATCTAAAAATAAGTTCTGATAGAGAAGACAGGAGGTTCATGACAACTATACGGCGAAAGATGCATCCATTTTTTCATGGATTTATCAAGTTAACAACCCAGGTTTTATGGACTATATCAAGTTGAAGAGAATGCATCCATGTATAAATGACAGACAATGCATTTAGAAGAAATGGATACACCCCTTATGAACAAAAAATATTTTCTTCTTCACAGCCCCAAAAGGTGTTGAAAAACATCAACAATCAATATAAATAGCTTGCAATATATAACAATCAACATAAACAACATGTAATATAATACAGGTATATAACCAAAACAAAATTTTATTTGACTGGAAACATCGAAAAAAAAAGCTAATCCCCTTATACATAAGAAACTATACATATATGAAGATGTTCCACTATGCAACATTCGAAAGGCACAAATCTGAGTTATATAAAATGAAGAAAAAGGGAAACTTGACACCAATTTATTGAAGGTTATTTTGTGCCACCTCTTGGCACAGTTCGACTTCACAGAATAGTCAGTTCGGAATTACGGCTTTGAAGGTGGTTGCTCCTCATCCTGGAATAGGGCAGTTGTAATTGGTTGTAGATCAACGTTATGCAGACGCGGTGGGAGAGGTGCAGGTTTAGGAGCTTTTGGGGTTACCGGGCTTGGTATATAAATGCCCCTGCCATTTATTTTGTTGTAAGACACAGAACATTATAAGTGGTAATACAGTAATTGAAGACTGAGGTTTTGATTTCACAATCCTGTCAATGACCATCCAACAACAAACCAACGCCGATAGATAAACCAACCGAGACCAGAACTACTACCCCTAAAAACACCTGAAAAAAGCAAAAACGAACTCACTAGAATGTCAAATTAATGATCCACAACCACCAAAGGTCAGATCTTTTCAAGGGAAGAACGATGGGGGTATAACTTGGTAGATTCTAAAACGAAACGATATCGGTTAAAGAAACTGGGCTAGGGTTAATAGAGATAACGACCACGACGGCAAAAACTAGATTTGGGTTTGAAAAATTGGAGAGACAAAAAAAAATGGGAGATTTACAGGCGGAAAGGTAGGGAAATCGTAAGGGAGAAAGAAGCGGTGAAAAATGAGGCACGACCTAGTCACCATTAAGGCGTTAACTCCGTATGTTAAACAGTTGTATACAGAAAGGGAGAAAGCTAGAGTTAAGGGAGAAGTGAGCATTGAAGAAGAGGGAGGTAACTGAAGAATTAGACAGATGAAAAGGAGATGACACAAAGAAAAACTTGGTCCAAATTGAAGCTTTTCTTTTTAAGAATTAAATTAAGAGAAGAAGCAGAATGAAATTTTTGGGATCCCGCCTTTCTAATTTTCGCAGACCGCCTTCTCAAACATTACTTCTTCTTTTTTATAGTTGGTAGACGGTTGATTATTATAAATCATGAAAATGCTACTCAATATTATTAAAACTACTATAAACTATTGAATTATTACTTATTAATGATTAAAAGTATTAATTATAAATCATTATATAATACTAAAATAATTTAAAATAGTTAACCATTATTTATGGATTATCAAGTATAATAAAATAATAATAATATAGTTAATGTACTTATTAATTATACTATACTAATAATTATCAAAAATAATTATAAAATATTAATTAGTGAATATATTATTATATGACTCAGTATTTACTTACTAGATATTGAATATTACGTATTAAACATATCAATTGTACTTATTAAATTTTAGATACTAGATAATAAATTCACTTCTAAATTATTAGAAATTACTTATTAATCATTGATTATTAAAGGTTACTTATTTATAGTATTAATTAGTATTACCTTTTAATTATTTAGTAATTATTAATTGATCAATACCAACTATTGAATTTTATTTACTATTAATAGTAGTTATTTATTTTTTGTTTTTAGTATATTATTATTAACATTAAGTATTTAATTTTTTTTTAATTATCAAATACTTAGTAACAACATAACAATAAAACATTTTATGATGAATAAGCATATGAGTCCCTTACAAATCCCTTGAAAATTTGCTGCAAAATAGCTTCAAATAATACATGACGGTAAACTATCTCAAATTGCAACGAAATTCAGCGACGAAAAATTGATGACGTTAAAGCATTGCAATTTGCTACGATTTAGGGAGGAAATCAAAACTCGACGGCAATATTTTAAAACAAGTTGAAATAAAAAAATCCTAGATAATATCCCTTATAGATTCCACGAAAATCCGTCGCTAATTTACGACGAAATTTGTCACTGCTAAAAATCTGTAGTTATTTGTGGTTTTTCTTGTAGTGATAGTTTCTTCCCTCCGAGGAATGGGGTTACACAAAGAACTGGCACTCATTTATCACATGTTCATGCTTTTGAGACTGCCTCATCCACAAGGATAGAGGCAAGAATGTTATTATTGAAGGTTCAATCTCTATTTTAGATTTTCCTATTCGCACTTTATTCGATTTTAGAGTGTCTTACTCTTTATCTCTAGTACTTTAGTTAATGGTCTACACGTAGACCTATCTCTAGCTATAAACCCGGTTGTGGTTTCAACCCCGTTGTAGGGTCGACATTTATCTATGATATGGGTGGGTTTGAAAATCAAATTTTAGAAGTAGAATTTGATTGTGATATGCATATGTCTTAGGCTTATGGGGATATGGGACAATATTAGAGATGGACTGGTTAGCCACATATGGGGTTATCCTTGTCCATAAGAGGAGGATTGTCAGGTTAGGTACTTTTAGTGGACGTACTCTTGAGATTTCATGTGACACAAAAGGTCAGTCATGATGAGCTATTTGTATTCTCTAGATATATCTCTAGAAAAAATTGGTTTTGTTCCTATAGTCAGATATTTTCTTGATGTTTTTAAGGAGGTGTGAGATCTTCCTCCAAAGAGAGAGAATGATTTTTGGATATACTTTGTTGATAATTCTAGAGCTATAACATTACCGGTGAGGCACATAACTCCTAGAAAAAGAAGATAATTAAGCAAGTAGATTAATGAGCTCTTAGAGGAGGGTTTTATCAGGAGAAGTGTCTTAGACTAGTAAGCACCAATTATCTTTTTTATAAAGGCAAATGGTTCCCTAAGGCTTTGTGTAGGTTATCGAGAGTTGAATAAGTCAACCATAAAGAACCGCCACTCGCTTCTTTTTATTTATGATTTTTTTACAAGTTGTCATTAGCTACTGTTTTCTCCAAGTTAGATCTAGCTACTGGTTCCACCAGTTGAGGGTAGCAGAAGATAGTATTGATAAGACTACTTTCCAAACACCCGGCGGATTCTGGAAATGATTAACCATGCCATTTGGGCTAACGAATGCTTCAGCTTATTTCATTGACTTGACGGGTATAGTGTTTTGGGATGTCTTAAATAAATTTGTTCTAGTTTTGTGGATGACATTTTTATCCATTTGAGGAGTGTGAAGGAGCACTTTGTGCACTTGGAGGATGTTCTCAGCACCCTTCGAGCGCATAATATAAAAAGATTTTTTTCTAAATGTCATTTTTGAAGAGAAGAAGTGAGCTCCTTTCTTTAAGCAGGGATTCATCGTAGATCCCGCCAAAGTGGTTGCAGTGCAAGATTGGGAAGTCCCCAAGAATGCTACAGAGGTTGGAAGCTTTCTTGGTCTCATGGGTTATTAATGGAACTTTATCTAGGATTTTGCAAATATCTCAATGCCGTTGACCTGCATTACCAAGAAGAATTTAGTTTTTTCTTAGGATGATGATTGTGAGTTATGACAGTGAACAGTTGAATACTCACGGGAGAAGATACCCCACCCATGATTTTGAGTTAGCCACCATATGTTCTCGCTTAAGTCTTGGAGACATTATTTGTTTAGGGAGAGGTTTGAGATGTTTACGGGTTATAAGTTGCTGAAGTGCTTATTTGAGTCCTTGTTTATTGAGTGGAGGAATTTGGAGTTTATAGCCACCTTTGACTTTAATCGCTCTATGGAAACTACTTGCATGATTAGAGATTCAATATACTCTTATAGACAATATTGATTCTAGGAAGAAAGAAGACATGGAGATAGTAGACATCATTGATAGGATATGCAGAGGAATGGCCTCAAGGCATCTCCAACGTTATTCCATAGATTCCAAGGGATGGTTAAGAAGAAATGGGAGGTTATGTGTACCTCACACTAGTGACTTAATAAATGCGATATTATTTGAGACATACCACTCGAAGATGACCATCTATGCTAGTGGTGATAAAATGTACAGAGATACGATGTGGGTTTTCCTTTGGCCCGGCATGAAGAAGGATGCGACAGAGTTCGTAGTTATATGTTTAACCTGTCGAAGAATTAGGGCGGAGCAGAAGAAGCCTAAAGGATTTCTCCATCCCTTAGATATACCCTAATGGGAATGGGGAAGTGCATCAATAGACTTTGTAGACGTCTTACCTCGATCTAGGAAGGGAAATACCAGCATTAGGATAATATTTGAGAGGCTGATTAAGAGTGCCCATTTTATACCATTTTGGAGTAAGAGATCAGCAACTTCGTTGGCATCCTTTACATTAGAGACGTCATGCGACAACATATAGTCCTTTCAGCATACTCAACGATAGAAATCCAATTTTCAGGAGCGAATTTTGTAAAAGTCTACAAGAGGCATTGGGACACAATTGAGATTGAGCATAGCCTATCATCTTTAGATTGATGGCCAAACATGAAAGGTGAATATGGTATTAGAGGATCCTTTGAAGATGGGTATTTTGGACTTTGGTAGGAACTGAGAGGAGCTTCAGTAGAGTTTGCATTCAATGACATTTTTCAAGCAAGCATTGGAATGGCTCCTCTTGAAGCTCTCTATGGAAGACCATTTAGTTCACCTTCTTCTTGGTAGGAGACTACAAACTGACTTCTACTTAGACCAGATATGTTCAAGATAGTGTAGAGATGATTACTTTGATTGGGAAAAGGATGAAAGCGGCTTAAGATAAGAAAAAGTCATATGCCGACAGGAAGAGGACAAACTTGGAGTTAGAGGTTAGGAATTTGCTCTTCATCCAGAGGTAACCGTTGAGGAAGGTCATGAAATTCGGCTTAGTAGAGAATTTCCCCCATATATTTGTGGGATCTTTTCCCACAGTTGCGAGAATAAAGCATATGACGTATAAGGTGAAGCTAATAGAGAGGTTGGATGGCAAACACGATGTCTTTCATGTCTCATACTTTAGATAGCGTTTGCATGACTCGGCGGTAGTAGTAGTGGCCGGTCAGTTAGAGGAGGCGGAGGTTGAGAGAGAGTCCTTAGTCCATCGTGTTCGTAATCGGAATATACGACATGACATTAAGTGATTACCGAGTAAGGAGGTTTGACTCGTTAAGGTTTAGTAGGGTGATAATGCAAAGGAAGCTTCTCGAGAGGCCTAGGAAAATGTTCATGCTTCATACCATTATCTTTTTTATGGTACAACTTAAATAATCTATCTTAAGTTTTTTACTATGAGTATATCTTTCTTTTAGTATCTTATAAGAGAGCAGATCTTATAATTGAGCTTATAGATGGTACAATTGGATGTAAACATATTATGCATGATGGATGCAAGTGTTTGCTAGTGAATGAAAATGAATGCATATACACACACACTAGCAACTATTATGCTTAGGATGATCGGCCAGTTGGGTGCACTAAAAGCATATGCATATGGAAGTGTGCTTGCATTTTTATTATTTATTTCTTCGATACCGTATAAATGGATGAATAACATATGAATGTTGCATTTGATTGATGGTTGTAGCATTCGTGTAGAACTATCAATCAACATTATGACTTGTGCATACATTTGGACACACTGCACGAGCATACTTGCATAAACTGGAGTTCGGTTGAATCGGCTGGCTGTCTAAACTTTTTGCATTAGTTAGGAACATATACACCACACGATTCCATAATAACATAATTTGCATTAAAAATCATAAGGACAATGGATGCAATGCATGATGTTTTAGTGGATGGTTGTAGATTTTGAATGTAGATGTTAATTACATTTTTCCATCTTTAGAGATTTCGAGGACGAAATCTTTTAAGGAATGAAGAATGTAACACCTTGAAAACTAATAAAAATAATATTAATTAAAAAACAGAATAAATAGGAAATAAACTTGTTCAAATTTCTGAATTTGGCTATGGAAGTTCCACCATTAAGTCTGTGACAATTTTCTGGGTAATTTACATATATAACTTATTTTAGTTCGACCTACGATAGACGAGTTATGATAGAAAACATCAATTGGAATCTACAAGTTTATATATATATATATATATATATATATATATATCGTCATAGGTCGGCTGCCGTGGGCGGCTGTTGGCCAGTTATGGTGGTATCTGGCTAGTTTCCTAGTTAATTACGTAAGGAACGAGTTTACGGGCACAATTCGGACAAATGTTAACCGACTTAAATAAAGGTTAAGATTTTATCTTAAAGATTAGATAAAGTGTCATATTTGAACTAAATTAAATCTATTGCCAGATGTGAACCTAAAATTTAATCTAAAGTTTAGGAATAGAACCGAGTAGCCGCATATTAAATATGGTTGAATCCAATGGCCCAAGATCCTCTAGTAAACCTATAAATAGGAGCCTAGCCTAACATTTGTGCTCATATTTTCTTCTTTCTCTCTGTCCAAGTTTCCCTTTGAATTTTAGAGTTAAAAACAAAACTAAATATTTTCTTGATGAAAAGATAGAAACTAATATATTGGAAGACCTTAGTGAAAGAGGAATGAGGAAGGCCAAGGATATCAGCTTCGGACCCCAAATGAATGAAAAACTATATTTTAAAGTAGGGTAAATTAAAGATGTAGGCTTAAAAGTAGTTTTCTTGTCTAGATTTTAGTTTACAGCAGTTTTCGGTTTTATTTACAGTTACATACAATTAATTTATAATTTTACAGTTCCTTTTACATGCATTAAATAGTTAATAACTCTGCAGTCTTTAGATTTGAAAGCAGTTTTTTGAATCCATTTAATTTATGTGAAACTAAAAGAAAAATAGAGAGATTTCACATAATACAAATTTAAATAGAAAAATGTAGAATTACTAGAAAAGATTTAATATACATGTAATTTATGCAAATCTAAATGCAGAACATTAATTATTATAATGGAAGTAAAAGAGACAAGCTTTTACACTTATGTTTGAATTATAATATTTTATATAATCGAGAGAAAACAATATTATTATGATAAGTAGTTAATGAAAGATATATACATATTTTACAGATAGTGACTATCATGAAAAAAAAGAACCTAAAAATATTACAGAATGTTATAATAATAAAATAATTAGGGTCAGTCATAACTAGAGATTCGTCGGCATAGGAAATAAGTGATACATAGTAGCATAGATTCAATATAGTTGGGGTCCGTCCTAACAAAGAAACAAATATTAGTCGGAGCAAAAAATAAGCGATTTATAGTTTTATCTAGCAATGTCGAGGGTCCATCCTAACGGCGAGAACACACGCATAGGAGCAGGAAATAAGTGGCCAATAATTTAAGAATAAATTGTTGCAGGCTGAGTAAGGAGCACAACTAGATTATAGTTTGGGGGTCCGTCCTAACGATTGAAAGGAACGCATACCAAAGCAGGAAATAAGTGACCAAAAAGAGAAAGGAACTGGAGGCACTGTGTCCTAACAAGGTCGAGGGTGCAAGGATCAGAGCGAAAAACAGGACATTATGAGTTCTCAGTGCTAGTAGATAAATGTCCATAGATACGCGAACGATTTCAAACCAAGAAATAAACAATTGCAACAACTAAGGCAACCCGTCCTAATGATTCTTGTCTTGGTGGATTCCAGTTTGGTGTACTGGGCATCGACTACCATGATAGGTTCATGGTAGAGAGTAGTAGGCCGATCATAGGGTAAAATAAGGATACATTTTCTAAGCAAAACTTTAGTGTAAACAAAATCATCTTCAACAATCTCATAACGTAACTACTTTTAAAAAGCATGGGCACTAAATGCTTGTAATATTTAGAACATTTCTTGAGACTATCATCTCTTGGTTATTCTCTTTCCATTAGTCAGTGTTCGTTGATCATACTTTTATGTCTGATCCCTTCTCTTTTCCTCAATCAAGCTCATAGAGCAGTGCTTGATTCTAGACAGCTGGGAGCGCGTCTTTAGAGCTCCATATAATCTTCATCTATTTGCTTCATCATTACGTTTTATTTGGTTATGCTGTATTGGATTTGTGATGGGATATTTTATGTACGTACTTTGATATGGTTTTTTACGAGACCAGGATTTGTATATATTTGATGGTTTTTCTGGTTTTGAAATAATGACATTTTGAAGTAACGTCTTTATGAAATGCCTTCTGTTCTAACATGTTTTCGCTATAAGTTATTTTTTATATCTTATGATCTTAGTCTCGGCATATTTTAGTATGCCAAGATGGTCCATGCTTCTTGATATTACTCGATAAAGGTATGTTAAGTGTTGTCATAATTTTAAAATTTAAATTTGAATGGGCGTAAATGGCAGGAGATTGGACTTATTACAAACAACAGGAAACATATGCGATGGTTTAAATTGACAAAACATTTAAAAATTCAAACAAGAGGAAGCACCGTTTGGCAGGAAGATGAAACTATTACAAACGAACAGTCACCTCCTCATGACTATAAATACCAGTACATGAAAACAATTTCAAATCGGCCTTCTTCTTTCTGTAGCTTGCAATGTCTGAAAACTAAACTCTTCCGAAACAAAGCCCCCTAGAAAGTGTTGTAAATTTGATTTTCTAATTCTCTTTTCCTCTTGTGTTTCTTTCAAAACTATTTCCGATTTGTGATACTACATATCACAAATTTAATACTATTATCACTGCAGTCAATTTGGAAGATAGTTTGGATCAATTTTGTTATTTTTATCACATTTAATTTAAGAGAGTAATCATCTCGACTATATTGCATATTGCAAGACGATTTACTTTACCTCACATCAACCATTGTTTGTTTAAATGAGTGGATAAAATATCAATAAAAACATCATCGACGTGTCTTCAAGCGATCACTACAGATTTAATATTATTATTAATGTGCCACTCAATCAAATGTTTCGAAAGCAGATCGACTTTTATTTGAAGTAGTAAAAAATTCCCTCGTATCGTATTTTTTTCAACTTTCTCAGCATTGGACGATTCAAACTAAATGGTTTGACAGATGCTTCAAACTAAATGGTTTGGGATAGTCAAGAAAACGTTAACTGCTTGAATTTATTGTTATTTTTTTTTAAATTCACAACTAAAGCACGTTAATATCTTTAAATTATTCATATAGCTTTTTTGAATTTATTTGGAAGAAACTTAACGAAATGAAACCGATTCCTATTAAATGATGTATAATTTCAAAATGGACGGCTCTTTAATACGTTAGTTAATGTTTTCTTGACTATCCCAAGCCATTTAGTTCGAAGCATCCTCAAATGCTTTTAAATTTTGAGAAGTTGAAAAAAATACGGCAGAAGAGAATTTTTTTTTTTTTTTTTTTTTTTTAATTTCACAACTAAAGCACGTTAATGTTTTTAAATTATTCAAATAGCTTCTTTGAATTTATTAAGGAAAAAACTTAATGAAATGAAACCAATTCCTATTAAATGATATATATTTTCAAAACCGACCGCTCTTTAATACGTCAGTAACGTTTTATTTATAATTTTTCGGTACATTTATGGTTGTGGAAACATATATATCAGGTGCAAATAACATCGCGACCTAATTGACAATTTCAATTTAGGCATATGCAGCCGATCGCAATAAAACGTTTAAACAGGGGGTAAAAACGAAATTTCAGTGAAGAAGCTTCCTCTGTCTCCCTCGTTCTCTCCTTTCCTATATTAATCCTCTCCCCCGCACCCCATGCTCCAGTTATAGACATAAGAAATCTCTAATCTTAATCTCTCTCCAAAATCGAAGCCTAAAATTAAATTTTCTCCAAAATTGAAGTTGCAAGTTAAAAAGCGTTGGAGCAACCACGGCTGTATTGAAATCCAATAGGTGGAAATCATTCCACCACCAAAATCTCAGCAGCGAAAATTCTAAAAATATTAAATCCAAAACAACAAAAACGGAAAAAATTGGCGGGACTCTCCTTCTTTTGTTAGCCGCCCACAGCCCTTCTCCTCACGGTGGTCGCGGCGCTCTTCCTTCCGAAGGCGGTTCTCCTTCCGATTTGCTCTTCCTCGCCGGCGGCGGTTTCTAATTTCATCCCGTTTCCCCTTTTTTTTCTAATTTTAGTTTCATTCTTCTTAATTTTTTTTACATAAAACCAAAGATAAAATATGTTGACTATTAAGAGGGTTCCAACTGTGGTGTCTAATTATCAAGAGGATGCTGCTGCAGCGGAGCCGCTTGGATGCGGCCGTAACTGTCTCGGCCATTGCTGCTTGCCTGGTATTATTTTTAATCATTGAGTTAGATTTTATAGATTTTGGCTATTTTGTTTCCTGTGTCATCCAAATATCATATTTATGTAAGTTACAGAACAAGGGTTAATTAATTTTGCGTTTTGGGAGATTTGTTTGTTTTGGGAGACCTGTGCTCTTGGAATTTATAGCGTGTTAAATGACAAATTCACTGTTGAATATCACTTTGCAATATTCGAATATTCGAAAAAGGTAGGGGGCCTTTGCAAATTTTGGTTGTGGTCTTGATTCTGTTGGTCTAGAATAAGGGACGAAATAATTGTTTATTTATTATTATGTTTGAATAATTTGATCTTGTGTTGTGAAAATGAAACTTTACATGTCATGTTTGAATAAACACATGATATATATGTATAAATTAAACAGTATCAAAGAGATTTTTTGGTGGTAGGTGATGAATGCGTAGAAAATGGTCCCCTTTTTTAACTTTTGTGATGTGGATAATAACTTGGAAATAAATGCATCTTTCTATACTTTGTAAGGTACATGTTAGCGTATAAATGAAATAAGTTTCATCTTACATATTGGACCCAAATACTAGTATTATAGACTTAATTATTGCTTGTATTAGTCTTGAAAGCAAGTAATATCTACAGCTGGCATATAGTATCAGTTTTATTTTATCTCAACCATGCAAAGGGAACATGACTCTGATCTCATTCTCATCCCTGATTTCTTGCAGTATCCAAACTCCCTCTTTATGCATTTCCAAATGTACCAAAGCCAATCAAAATTTCTCCAAAAGATGACCGGTCATCTGACTTTTTCCTCAACACACTCCTCCTTGGCCAGGTACACTTTCTAATTTCCTAGAATTTAATTTTTGAAGAATTTTTTTCCCTTCAATTTAGCCATATTTCAGTAACTTATTAAAGATATATCCCGTGTTTAAAACTATTTACGTTCTTAGTCCTGATCAGGCCAACTCAACGCTGAGTTGGTCAGAACACACTGTTGCATTTTCAAATTGCGCTATGTATATACATGCAGACACTAGCACAGCTTGAAATTGCATTAGTGTTGGCTTATTAAAATAAAATAAAACAAAACATACACTAGGGAGCAATTTGAAATTGCGCCAGTGGATGCAATTTCAAATTGCGCCAGTGCGAATGTAAATAGTTTTAAAATTGGGTTATTTTTGTAATAAGTTTATGAAACAGGGTTAAACTGGAGGGGGGGGGGGGGGGAATCTTTTTTTAATGTTGATATTTTCCTTTTAATTTTTTATACGATTCCTATCATGCAGTGGGAGGACCGCATGAGTCGTGGACTCTTCCGCTATGATGTCACTGCCTGTGAGACTAAGGTGATACCTGGAAAGCTTGGCTTCATTGCACAACTTAATGAAGGCCGCCACCTTAAGAAACGTCCTACTGAGTTCCGAGTTGACCGAGTTTTACAACCCTTTGATTCATCAAAGTTCAACTTCACTAAGGTTGGGCAAGAAGAAGTGCTTTTCCGATTTGAGGCTGGTGGTGGAAACCTCCCTCACTACTATGACCATGCTCCTGTTAATCAAAACAGCCCACCAAGTGTTGTTGCAATCAATGTGAGAAACTTAATTTATGTAGCATTATGTTATTTTATCTATATATGTTCTGGTTCATTGGAATTTATGGTTTTGTAGTCGTCACAGTACATGGTAAAGAAGCTCTATCAATTTTTTGAGCAAAGCTACATTAACCGGAATACAGGAAGTAGAGAAATGAATAAAGATAAAATTCAAGGCGTTAAAATCGGAATACAGCGGGTCCTGGTTTTTATATCTTACATTTTGGTATTAGATGTGAAACCTTTTGGGTGAAGTAGCAATTATCAAATTTTTTGCATCATACATATAAGTAGATGCTTAGTGCTTATTGTGTTAGTACTTATCTATCTGTATTATATAACGTCAAAAACCTCATTTTGAAGCTTTCAAATTTAATAAACCGACATGTTTATTATTTTGTAAGCATCCAAAATCAGAATTTGCCATTTTTTCATACTTCCCAATGATATTGGAATAATAGCCAAATAATATAGATTCAAAAACCATTCCAACTGCCAGCAATGGTGTTTGAACATCAATTCAAAAGTAAGCCAACAGTTCTTTTTCCCACTTACATCCAACTTTGATCTTACAGTTGAACATACAATCGAGGCCAGACTTATGCTAAAAATGCAGTCCTATATTTATATGGCATAACGATCAGTTGCATCATTATCATGGCACTATATTTTTCTTAGATGTCAATACATGTGAAATGCAGCACAACACTGATTGGCACTGCTTGTGCTTGATTTATGCTACCTAATGCATAACTAGTATGATGTTCTGTATGGATCAATACTAGGAGAGTTTCCTTCTTTCCGCGTTTAGTTTAGTAGGTATATAATGTATTGGATGGCTGCAGGTAAGTCCTATCGAGTATGGGCACGTCTTGCTGATTCCCCGTGTGCTTGAATGTTTACCTCAAAGGATTGATCCAGATAGTTTTTTGCTTGCTCTCCACATGGCAGAAGAAGCAGGAAGCCCCTACTTCAGGCTTGGCTACAATAGCCTAGGTGCATTTGCTACCATTAACCATCTTCACTTTCAGGTAATATAATCTCTAGTTTTTCTAGTTATCTCATCATTTTAAATAATTTACACGATTGGTAACTGGTTTGGTTTTCATATAACGTGAGCAGGCCTATTTCATGTCTACACAATTTCCAGTCGAAAAGGCCCCAACCGGCGTGGTAACAGTGACTGAAAGTGGGGTGAAGGTATCAAGGTTGCTCGAATATCCTGTGAGAGGATTGGTTTATGAATGTGGTAATACTCTCAAGGAACTCTCAGATTTGGTGTCAAGCGTGTGTATCTGGCTTCAAGAGAATAACATCCCGTATAATGTGCTCATTTCTGATATGGGCAAGAAAATATTTGTATTCCCTCAGGTAACAGTAACTTTCTCATCCCTGCTCTACAGTCTGCCTATGTCAGTTATCTTGCCTCTATAGTACACACTAAAAACAGTTGGGTCTAGATGCTAATTGTCTTATGAAACCATCAGGCTGAATTCTTTAGATCAGGGACTATTTTTCTGATACATTATTCATTCTTTTAAATTCTTTTTAATGGGTGTAAATTACATCAGAACTTACTAATATGATCGATCTTTACAGTGTTATGCAGAGAAGCAAGCTCTAGGCGAAGTAAGCCAAGAACTTCTAGACACTCAAGTCAATCCCGCTGTTTGGGAAATTAGTGGTCACATGGTCCTGAAGCGCAAAAAAGACTACGAAGAAGCATCTGAAGCATATGCATGGAGGCTCTTGGCTGAGGTTTCGCTTTCAGCTGATAGGTTCAATGAAGTGGAAGAAAACCTTTTCGAGGCTACAGGCACGGTCAAGCCTGAACAGATGCATAAAGAAGGCGAACGCCTGAAAGAATCTGCTTTTGCTGATGCAATTGCCGAAGGCTGTGTTGTTCTCCAGTGAAGTAGGAGATAATGAATATGCTGGTTTGGTTATTCTAGTTTGCATAATAGTATTGTGTTTGGATTTTCAAGTGTGTGCTAGTACTGGCTGGATGTTTATAGTATTGTACTCTATTATTATCTTGGTTGTGATGTATCAAACCTATTCTGAAGTCAGTATCTATGGAATATAGATTTAAATAAAGTAAAGCTTCTGATTTATGATGCATCTTCCTAGCAATATATAGCATTGTGATGACTGCATCATCTGTGTTTATGGCTTAAGTATTTTGCAAACTGTTGATGATTGAATCTCCAATGTTACTCTTCCATTTTTTTTCCAAAATATTTATTTACAATGGTTATACTCGGAGTAGGAATTTTTGCAAGATTGAATGCATTTCATAGCAGAATCAAATTGTAGTGCAGAATACCACAATGCAATATATATACACAAGTTTATACATGTTGCAGCATTATCAGTTATGATAGATGCTTATCTATAGCAGCACTAAGTGCACTCTTCTTGACTGCACCTGTAATGCTTTCCAGCTTCTCTCCATTTTTAAGCAGCAAGATAGTAGGTATGCTTCGGATTCCATGCTTGCTAGCCATCTTCAAAGAATCATCGGTGTTGATCTTGTAGCACGCAACTTTTCCTGCATATTCTTTGGCCAATTCGTCGAGCACTGGGGCCATTATCTTGCATGGGCCGCACGATGGAGCCCAGAACTCCACCAGTGCCGGAATCTTGCTGCCCAGTACCAGCTCCTCCCAACTTTCGTCTGTCACCTCCGTCACTGCATTGCATATTTTTCAGATTCTACACAAACATAATTCAATTGCGGCGAGAGTAGAAAAAGAAATAGTGAAGCACACATACAGATATACCTTTACCAAATATATCCGTAGCGCGGCAGGCGAAAGTGTGCTGGTGCCTTCTGCTTCGTCTTGGAATTGGAAATGAAAGCGAAGAGGAAGATGATGCGGTCGAGGAGAAGGAAGCTGCAATTCTTTTCTGTTCTTTATAAGCACAAGCTCTATTGATGAGTGGGGTGATGAGTTGAAAACTGTATGCTGTTTCTAATGCCATTAAACCTTCCTTCAATGCTGTTTTCCCTCTTTTTTATGTCATAGATGTTTTTAAGAAAAATGCTTTTGGTATATTTTTGGATGATGATTGGTGTTGGTCTCAGATAATATAGAGAGCTATTTACAACCTTGTATTGTTGTGAATTATATCTCCAATTATCTATAGATTGTAAGGACTTTATTTGCTCCATGTGTCAAATTGTTTTTAGTCAATTCTCTTTTGGTACTGGGTTGTTATCTGGATTGTAGATTATTCAACCAATAGTGCCGGAGTGCAATATGACAAATAGTCGAGTGGAGAAAAAAATGGAAGAAAATAGTTCCATATTTGCATTTTTCATATCCATTTCTTTCATTCACTTTGGTCCCCTTTGGCTTCCTCCTTTTAGCTCTTCCATCTGTTGGCATAAGTACAAAGGAAGTAGATAATCACAGTCGTTCATTATTCCTAAAATTTATGGTTTCTCATCATCAATTTTCGTTTTTAATTCCACTTTAGTTCGAGCAATTTTTCCTCACATTTCAAATCTGAATATCAGAATGTTTCAAGTTGCCGAGTTCAAGTCTGAAATTCGACGGAAGTGTGTCAAAATTCAAATTTGTATTTCGGCAGATGTGAAGTGTAAAAAATACCTTTGACAGGGCACCTAACATTATTGTTGGGTTGTTTTTCTCGTATTCGATTTTGAAGTGTCAATAGCACCCTTTAATTTTGTGATTTTTATTATATTTATCACTTATTCAGAAGTAAGTTTTCCTTTTTTTGCCCTGATACTTGGATGTGCTCTATTGGTTTTTTTTTTCTTGCTTTATATTGTAGTTAAATATCTAGATTTTATATATGTTCTCATTTTCTTTCATTCATGTTGTATGTTACTTGTAACGTCCATCACTTGAAACCTTAAAATCAACTTCAATAATAATGCATCATTGCCAGAATTATTTTTAAGCGATCATGAATGAGTTGTGTGTATTCAAAACAATTTAAGTAAACAGAACAACAACGATATTGTCATTACGTCAAATTAGTCTTGATGATTATAACATATGGTCTCAGTGTAATACTTAAATCATGTCGACACAAAGGTCAAAATATAACATAGAAATATACAGTAGAGTGTTGGATCAACATAAACAGAAAATATATGCAACAAATAATAAGCCCTCCTACATACTTATCCCACAAACTTATCCTACTCAAATGAGTAACATTGATTTTATAGAGGAAACAATAGCAAAAACACGTGATGGACATGAAGTTTAGTGTGAGTAAGACAAAATATAACATAATTACGGAGTGAGACCACGCCGTTTAGCACAAAAAAGTTTTCTCCTCACTACAAACAAATTGCATAGAAAATATAACATTGAATAAAAGTTAAATTACTTTGAAACTTCCCAAGTTTACCTTATAAAGTTTCTATTATGTCCCCTTCACAATTCCCTTCTAATCCAAATTCATTATTATGGAGTTTCAACTCTACAAGAATTTTAATGAACTTTCTCACACCATGCTAACTTTAGTCTCGCAACACTTATTTATTTGGCTGTTAAATATTTAACCGCATGATATCCCTTTCTTTGCGGTAATGCCTTAATCTGCTCTTGACCACTATGTTAGCCCTCCCCGACGTTGTAACGACCCGGGTTTTCGCGATCCTGGTTATCGACACAAACTCAATGTCGACTATCCAAGCATCGAAAATACCGGATAGTCAATAGAAAGAAATTAGAGGGTGAGAATAGATAAGATAGAACTTAGAATAGAAGAAGAAGAATATACAACATCAGAGTAAACACGCATCTCACAGCGGAACGAATAAATATATTTCATAACATAACTTTGAAATAAAACAGTATCTGTATAATACCATTATTAGAGTATAACACTTATAACACAGCGGAAATAACATTCTATGTAATCCTGAAGCCTCCTGCTCCAGCTCTTCAAGTATCTTTAAAATCCCGACTACTTGACTGTCTGTACAAAATTGGGCACCCAAGAGTTTAGGGAAAACAAAACAAAATAAACTCTAGGTCAGTCATGTGACTGGTGTGAGTAAACTCAAATCATTTGATTTAACTTTCAAAAATCTTTTTGAACCAAAGGATAATCGTAAGACCGATCCACACATAAATAAGGATGGTTTTTACCTTACGATAACCCAAAATATTTTTCTAAAACGATGCTTGTCTGATATTATAATAATATCTAGATCAAGTAAATAGAAATCTAGCAAAAACGCTTTCATCTCACGTTCTACATATATAATATACAATCAAAACCGCGAGCTCTTATTGGGGTACGGATTCTATGGATCCACCTTACGATCGGTGTACTCTAGAAGCGATACACTGGAGTTTAACAAGAACATCTTGCAGCTCGGCCACACATGAACGACCATTCATTTCGCTTGAATGTTCCGAATATATTATCACCTTTTGGTTGGTATACCAACATAACCGTTCCCGGGAGATACAGAATTGAAAGAAGTAAGAAATATGAATATTATCTAGATGGTGACAATATACCCTACTTGGGTTTGGCCCACTTAGCCATGCTGCCTGCCCGATTTCTATCATTTCCCAATTGATGAGGCTCGAGGTCATAACGTAATCTTTTATAGATCATTCTTTTATTTACTTTGAATCTCACATCTCCATACCCGCCAAATCACAAATTGATTTCCCCAAAAATATCACGGGTATAAAGCTAAGAGAAACGAATTCCTCCACCACCAAACGTAAATACGTTTGAAGAGATCAACTTATACGATCTATTAAATATACTTTGTCAGACATTCTTCCATACAGGTTGTCCTAGGACTGGACAAACCGAAGGCACTATTCTATAAATCCATCTTAGGCAATTTCTACCTAGGATTGCCAGAACAGTCCTTACATAACTCCGTCTTCAATTATCTTCATCATATTTGATTCGCAACGCTAATGCCATACGGAGCGGTTTTCAGATAATATATCTGATTCTGGTCTCTCCGTATTGACAACGGAAATGGTCAAAATCTTTGATACTCAGTGATTTAACTATCAAAAGAAGACATGTGTGCAAACAACGGTCGTATTTCCAAATGGAAATCTTATCGATCAATCATCAATCAACATTTATCCCTTTAAATTAATTTATCATTAATTTATTCCATTTCCCTATTCCTGTTTCCATATATTCGTAAATTCTTATTTTCTAAATTTAGAAAATATACGTTATTAATCATTGAAAACATTTCCATATTTATTCTCATTTCTTATTTCCTATATTAGAAAACATTTCTGATCTTATTTGGAAAACATTTCCAAAACTCCTTCATTGGATTTAAACAAATGTTTAACTAAAACATCGCGATGCCAACTCAAACCATTACACTCATTAACTAAATTTACTTAACCAACCTTCACTATCGAACCTTAACCATCCCTTAGTTAAAAATGGAGTCAATCAAGTTGGGGTATAATTACCTCTCAGACCTTAACTGAACAACATTTGTAATCTTGAAATAGACAAGTTCACCTTTTAAACCTTTAACAAACTTCCTTAAGTAACTCTCTTTCGAATAATCTCTATTCGATAACTTTTTCCTTCGAATAAACTATATTCGATAATCTCTCTTTCGAATAAATTATATTCGATAACTCTTCTCTTCGAATAAACTATATTCGATAATCTCTCTTCAATTAACTCTAATCAACTAACTCTATTGGATTAACTCTAATCAATTAACTCTATTTGATTAACTCTGTTGGATTAACTCCTCTCCGAATAACTATATTCGATTACTCTAATCAATTAACTCTATTTGATTAACTCTAATCAATTAACTCTATTTGATTAACTCCTCTCCGAATAACTATATTCGATTAACTCTATTCGATTAACTCTAATCAATTAACTCTAATCAATTAACTCTATTGGATTATCTATAATCAATTAACTCTATTTGATTAACTCCTCTAACTCATTTTGATTAACACATTTTGATTAACACATTTTGATTAACTCCTTTGATTAACTCTACTTCCATATTCAGCTTCAAATATCGATGTTGAAATCGATTCTTACTTCTCTATATAAGTCCTGACTTGTATATTCTATTTATCCAATGATAAATATTTTATTTAATTTATACAATATTATTTTTAAATTAATCTTCTCAATCTATCGGTTTGAACATATTCTATTTAAAATCTTTGCTTTAAATCCATATCATGTTATACATGTGTGCGAAGCACGGGTCTAAACCTTTCAAATGTAAAATTCTCTTTTTATACAATTCTATTTATTTTTCAAGTATTTCCTTTTATAATCTATTTATTTACCAAATAAATCCCTTTTGATAATTCTATTTATTTTATAAAATATTTCCTTTTTATAAAATCCATTGATTTTATAAGTAATTCCTTTTATAATCTAACTATTTCCTTTTCTATTTGTTTTACAAATATTTCCTCTTTCTATTTTATCATATTTATTTCCCATAAATATTTCCTTTTATAATATCATATTTATTTTCCAATAATATTTCCTTTTCAAAAACTCTTTGATTTTATAACTATTTCCTTTACAAAAACCCTTTTCCTTTTATATATAAAATCCAGTGATTTTATATAAATAATTTATTTTCAAAATACCCTTTGAAAATCCCTTTTTCTACATCCCAGTATTTCTTATGGTATTTAAAATACCAAATAACAATGATCGATATCATTCAACACACATAATCAACTACAGATTATATATCACATCATATATTACAATATATGAAAAGAACAGTATTATAAATATTGAGGAATCCAGTTAGATCCCTCCAACCTATTTCCCTGCATCACAGATGTTAAACAATATAATTAACATCAATTTCATTTCACTATGAAATATTCTACTGAACATAATCAATATTTGATTAACGATATATATATAACTATATCGATATTTTCAACCAATCAATTAGCAGTTCAACCAAACAGTCAGCACACAACAATCAGTCATCATTTATCAGTTCTAAAAATACGTTATAAAAATATTAACTGGTAGAGTTGGTGAGTTTTACTCACTGAAACACCCCACTTCCGTTAAGGTCACTCACAAAGGGAATGCCTTAATTTTGGTGGAGGTTTATAAGTAAAAGACACAGATAAAACACAAGACAAATATAAACACATATAAATCAGCAGCGGAAAAACCAACAGACTTTTATTATCATAAATACGTGTTCATACAGAACATTTCCAACATTGTCTCAAAACAAACTTCCAATTATTACAACCATAATACTGTCTTGATTTTAAAAGTTAAAGAAGCATGAAACATAAATAAAGCTGCATAATCCCCATAAATGATATCCAAATCCATGGTCCAAATGAAAGAAATCCAAGCAATACATTCTCTCTCTTCAAGCTGGATGAAAAACTGACTAAGTTGCAGTGTTTTCTCCCTGTGGACCTAGGGGGGGGGGACGGAAGAAAAGAAGACGAAAGGAAAATGGGTCAGACATAAGTCTGGTAAGTCTAGCTATATTCCTAGAATGTTAATAATAAAAAGAACATGGCTTGCATAAAGTGAGAACAGGACGATATCAGGATAATAGACTATCCTAGAACTAGATAAGTTGTCCTAAAACGAACATCCCTTCGCACCCTATTTTAAATCTCTATCTCTTCACCTACTGATTCTTATACCAACAGGCACCCCGTGATTGGGGTGAAGTGATCCCTTTCTCTTTCTTTAAAAGATCGGCTCCTACTCATATATTCACATGTGTCCTACGGCCCTATATGGTAGATACCTATGCTGGTCCCATCATGGGGTGTATCAAGTCCCATGGTGGTGGCCCCGACACAATTCTAGCATGCATAGGGTATACTACTGATGCTCCAATGCCGTGACTTGTCTGCTCCAGAGTGTGTGCACGCCCGCACTCTGTTAGAACCCACACTGTGCACCAACCGCCGTCGCTTTTGACCGCTTACAATCAGCTCAGTAATCGTGCCCCACCCTGCCTAGTTCAGGGTACCATGATACCTAATTGGGTTACTGCTGTAACGGGTCCCCGTTACTAGGTTTTCTAGTCAAACATGTTAAGTGTCTGAATGAACCTAACCCCCACCCATCCAAATTATTTAACATGTTGAATTTGGTTAAGTATTTATTAAATTGACTTAACCCTATCAGTCCTAACTCAGCTCTAATTGTCTTATTAGAGCACCAACCTCTCAGATTAGACAGATATTGTTGTGGCTGCCTGTATGCCGGTTGGGTCCGGCCAGTCTTACACCACAACTCAGTTTAACCTCGGGTCTTTATTGGGCCCCATGCCTTAACCTCTCACATTGGATAGCTATTGTTGTGACAACTGGACAACCGGGCGGGTACGGGCGGGTTTACGTCACAACTCAATCCAACCTCGGGTTAAGCGCGTTCGTATTTTCTAATTTACATTTTAATTATGTAAATTATTCAAATTCAAATTACTGTCACATTCATTTCCAATTAATCTCATTAATTAAGGTAATTAATGCCTTTTTATGCCATAAATCACTTATGTGATTAATGACCAATATGTAAATTAGAAAATATTCAAATTACTGTCACATTCATTTCCAATTAATCTCATTAATTAAGTAATTAATGCCTTTTTATGCCATAAATCACTTATGTGATTAATGACCAATTTATGGCAAGTTTTCCCAAAATTATCATTTTACCCCAACATTACCCCGTCCAATATTAGGCTAACCATCTCAGCCTAATTTACGTTCGCATGATTTTTGGTGTAAAGTATTAGGCTAAAAACTTAGCCTAATTTAATATACGCAAATTGGCATAAATTAGCATAAACATGAAAAGGGTATAACTTTGGTATTGATGGCATAATCAATATGAACATAATAGGGTGTATTTGCAAAATAACTAACATGAACATTTTAGGGGTGAACTTGCAAAATAACTAACATGAATATTATAATGTCATAGGTACAAACTTGCAAAAAGACTAACATAAACATTATAATGTCATAGGTATGAACTTGCACTTATAGGCTAACTCAACATATATGTGTTTTTAACATAGGCCACATTAACAACATACATGAGAATTAGCAATATGAACTAATCCATATACATATGTTAATTTGCAACATAGGCAAATCAACATACGTATATGTGAGTTAGCAACATAGGCTAATCAACATACACATGTGTTAATTAGTAACATAGATTTAAACATACTTGCAAATTAATCCCAACATATGATAAGTGTGAACATGGCATAAGTTTTGCATAAACATGAACATATAGATTTGACAATTGGTCGCATAACTTCACTAAATAAACTTGCATAATAAACTACACAATTCTCATAAGATGTTACAATCCAAGTCCATGCTTATACAAATAATCTAATCCAATAATCCCAAATTTAACATGATAATAGAATCAAGTCACTGGCATAGATTAATATTATAAAACATAATAAACATCGTACTTAATAATTCTCAATTCAACATGATAATAGAATCAAATCACAAACGTATATTAATAACATAACGAGTATCGTACTATTATCATTTCATCGCAACATATGATATTCATATTAATTCGCATTCTAAAAATGTAGCTAAACTTACAATCGTAGACGGTCTTGTTTTCTGAGTTCTGAAATTCTGAATTTGCAAAGCTTCCTTTGGGAAGATGTTGCTTTGATTCTAATTTGTTGTTGCTTTTTAATCTTTTAGTTTGTATTCTCTATGTTGTTCGTCGCTTTCAAGTGGAGACTCCCTCTTGTTCCTAGCAGACAACATGGTGGCTCCAATTCTCAATTTTTTTTTGTGAATTTTTAGTTTGAGACCTATGGTCTTTTTATAGAGTTGTAAGTTAATTTGAGCCGTCGATGAAGTTAGGGTTAACCAGAGCCGTCCGTTGTAAAGAGAAGCCAATTATGTTCATCATTTCTTTCTTAATGTACATTTACTATTATTTGTCAATTCATATAAATACCTACGCATTAGATACATCTCCCCTTTACATATTTATTATTATTCTTGTATGCACATTAGATACATCTCCCCTTTACACATTTATTATTATTCTTGTATGCACATTAGACACATCTCCCCTTTACACATTTATTTTTGTTCTAGAAACTTTAGTGTTAACAGAAATACGGGGTGTTACATTCTCCCCTCCTTAAAGGATTTCATCCCCGAAATCTCCAAGTCTAGGAGAACATATATCCTACCAAATGTCCATCTACTCAATCATCAAACACGAGCGTCCATTGTCCTTAAAAGACTTCTAATGCTTCATGATCATATGCATCGTGTGTGTACATGTCCTTATCTAATGCAAAAATCAGGCGGTCTACTGATTCAGTTGACCTCCTTAATGCAAATTATGTAAGTGTCATGAATACATTATGTATACAAACTTTTTCCTATTCATAATTCTACATGATTGCGCAATCATTCAAACAAATGCGACATCCATATGACAACATATTATGCTTCAACCATATACAAACATAAACACATATATGCATATGAAATATGAAGTGACTGAGCCGATCTAAAACCCTAGATTGTGTGTGTATATGCATCCACGAGCAACCACTAGCAAACATTTGCAACCACTTGCAACCATCATCCATAACATATTTCAATTACATGTTTACATCCAAAGGGGTTTCCACCTAAGGATAAAAGGGTAAGGTCGGGGAGATATACCTAAAAAGATAGATACTAACATGACTTTAAGGAAAAAGAGAGATCAAAAATGTACCCTAAAAAAGAAAAGGGTAGGCTGCGCGTATTCTATCCTCAGTTTCCCAAGTCGCGTCTTCCTCGGCGTCGCTCCACTGAACTTTGACGAGTTTGACTTCGCGGTTGCGTAGCTTTTTCACTTCAGTTCCTAAGATGCGAGTTGGAACTTTCCTCACAGTTGCTTCTTGTTCTACTTCAGCTTCTTCTAGAATGTTTGGCTCTACCACTTCCGCTGACTCATGTAGATACTTCCGGAGGTGAGAAACATGAAAGACGTTGTGAGCTTCGGACAGTCTCTCGGGTAACTCTAACCTGTAGGCCATCTTCCCAATCTTCTCGATGACAGGAAACGACCCTACAAATCTTGGTGCTAGCTTCCCTGTGGATCCAAAGCGAACGACGTTCCTTAAAGGAGATACCTTAAGGAAAACCCTGTCCCCAACCTCAAATTCAAGGTCGGTCCTTCTCTTGTCTGCGTAGGATTTTGTTCTGTCTTGGGCTGTCTTCATTCTTCTCCGTATTAAGTCTACTTTCTCTGAAGTCTCTCGGATCATATCTGGTCCAAGTATGAGCTTGTCAGTAGACTCCCACCAACAAGTGTGCGATCGGCACGGTCTTCCATATAAAGCTTCGAAGGGCGCCACTCCGATGGTGGCTTGGTAGCTGTTGTTGTAGGCAAATTCCACCAAAGGAAGATGGTCCTCCCAAGTCCCTCCAAAGTCAAGGACGCAAAGTCTCAATTGGTCTTCCAAAATCCTGTTCACCCTTTTCGTCTGACCATTGGTTTGGGGGTGATAGGCAGTGCTCAAACATAACTGTGTGCCTACAGCTTCTTGCAGACTCCGCCAAAACTCGCTTGTGAAGATAGGATCTCTGTCGCTAATAATGCTGGAAGGTATTCCATGGAGTCGAACTATCTCCTTAAGATAAAGAGATGCTAGAGACGAGGCAGTCCTTCTACTCTTGACAGGTAAAAAGTGGGCGCTTTTAGTAAGCCTGTCCACTATTACCCAAATGCTAGTGTTGCCTCTTCTAGACCTAGGCAGCCCATCAATGAAGTCCACTGAAATGCTATCCCACTTCCACTGTGGGACCTCTAGAGGATGGAGCAGACCGCCAGGCTTCTTCTGCTCCGCCTTGACTTGTTGGCAAATCATGCACTTAGAAACAAAATCTGCCACGTCCTTCTTCATGCCACTCCAAAAGAAAACTCTCTTTAAGTCCTTGTACATTTTGTCCCCGCCTGGATGTATTGTCATCTTGGAATGATGTGCCTCCTCAAGAACTTTCTTCACCAACTCCTTTGCCTGTGGGACGCATAGTCTTCCATCCCGTCTTAACCACCCTTTGTCGTCGATGGTGTATCTATCGAGGTGACTAGAAGTCTCACCCCTAATGAGCTTATCAACCACTTCTACAAGCTGGGGGTCTTCTCGTTGTGCGGTCCCTATTGAGTCTAAGAGAGTGGGCCGCACTTCTAGCGATGCTAACAGACTGGGTACAAAATCAGAGGAGGGCCTAAATTCAAAACTGGCTATAAACTCTAGGCTTCTCCTTTCAACAAATAGCGGGCTCAACGTTAGCTTCTTTCTACTCAAGGCATCTGCGACTACGTTGCCGTTGCCAGGAGTATAGGAAATCTCGAAATCATACGAGGCAAGAAACTCCATCCACCTTTGTTGCCTTAAGTTAAGGTCCTTCTGCGAGAAGAGATACTTCAAAGATTTATGGTCAGTATACAGTTCAAATTTCTCACCTAGGAGATAGTGGCGCCAAGACTTAAGCGCAAAGACGATGGCGGCCAACTCAAGATCGTGGGTTGGGTAGTTCCTTTCATGAACTTTCAACTGTCTTCCGCCATAAGCTACTACCCTTCCTTCTTGCATTAGGACAGCGCCTAGTCATGTCCCGCATGCATCCGTGTATACTATAAACATTTTGCTTCCATCCGGCAAGGTTAGAACTGGGGCTGTTGTAAGAGCCCTTTTTAAGCGTTGGAAAGCAAACTCGCAATCCAAATCCCAAGAGAAAACTAGATTCTTCTTTGTTAGCTTTGTAAGAGGAGCTGAGATTTTTGCAAAATCTCTGATGAACTTCCGATAAAAGCTTGCAAGCCTGAGGAAGCTTCGGACCTCGGTTGCATTCCTTGGTGCCTTCCAATCTTGCACCGCTACTACTTTTGCGGGGTCTACAGCTAACCCCTCTTTGGACACTATATGCCCAAGAAATCTCACTTCTTCTCTCCAAAAGTGGCACTTGGAGAATTTAGCTTTTAACTGATGTGTTCTAAGAGTCTCCATGATTGCCTTTAGGTGCTGAGCATGCTTTTCCTCATTTTTTGAGAAGATCAAAATACCATCTACGAAGACCACCACGAATTTATTGAGGAAATCTCTGAACACCCTACTCATTAGGTCCACGAAGTAAGCGGGTGCGTTTGTCAAGCCAAAAGGCATGACAAGCCACTCAAAGAATCCGTCTGGGGTTCTGAAAGCTGTCTTATTGATGCTATCATCAGCTACCCTTAGCTGATGAAATCCGGTCGCTAAATCAAGTTGGGAGAAAACCGACGCTCCTACAAGCTAGTCAAACAAATCGTCAATTCTGGGGAGAGGGTGCCTATTCTTTTTAGTCAGCTTGTTTAGCTCCCTATAGTCAACACATAGACGGAGTGAACCATCCGCCTTTGTAGTGAACACCACTGGAGCGCTCCATTCTGAAATGCTCCGCCTAATGAACCCCTTTTCTAAAAGCTCTTTAATCTGCTTACTGAGCTCTTTCCTTTCCCTAGGAGCCATGTGCCTAACAGGCAAAGCAACGGGCTTCGCATTGTCAACAAGATAGATGCGGAAGTCTATTTCCCGTTTCGGAGGTAAGCCCTTCACCTCATCAAAGACATCCGAATATTCTCGGACCACCTTAACTGACTGCAAATTCTCAACAGAAGCGTCAAGCGATTCAAGATAACTAAGCATAACCACATTCGAGGGATTACAAGTAATTTCCAGAGTGTTACCGAGTTGGGTTAAGAGCCTAACCACTCTTTTCTCACAATCAAGGATGGCACCATTACTGGATAGCCAGTCCATGCCCAAAATCAATCCATACCCTGAGAAGCCCAAAACAAAGGTACTACATCTAAATTCTTCACTTAGAATAGAGATTTTCAAATTCATACAGATCATTGACAAATAAGCTGGGCCTCCAATTGGATTGGAGAACCCCAAGGGATCCTCTGCCATACTAGTTTCTAGGTGCAGAGATTCTACTAAAGCAGATGAAATAAAGGAGTGTGATGCACCAAAATCAAATAAAGTGCGAACTGGGTGATCATAAAGATAAACTACACTTTCTACAGAAGTATTTCTACCTCGCTGTTGTAGAGGAGGTGCCTCCAGTGCATGAACTTGTCCACCCGAAGTGGATGCAGCTTTCTGCGCCTGCCCTCGCCTCTTAGGGTAGTCCTTAGCTCTGTGTCCTGTTTCTCCACAATGAAAGCAACCACCATTCATCTTTGCCTTCTTCTTCCTGCAGTCTTTCACCACATGTCCAACCACACAACAGAAATTACACTTTCTTGTTTCGCGAGCTTTGTTGCTTTTCCCACCCTTCTTAAAGTATGTTTTCTTAGGCTGTAAAGCTTCTTTCTTTCCCTGAGACCCTTCCGCCTTTGTCTCCTTCTTGACTTTATCCTCCTCATGTAGTAACGCCATATGTACCAGCCTTTCATATGTAGCTCCCATAGGTATATGGGTCATGGTCAGGCTATGAAGCGGCTCATTCAGTCCCTTGACAAAGCGGAGAGCCTTCTTGTGTTGGGTGTTGACTAGGTCCAGTCCGAACCTAGCCAGCTGATCAAACTGGTTGACGTACTCTTTGACGGTCATACTTCCTTGCTTAAGGGATAGGAACCTCTCCATTTGAAGACTTCTCTCAGCTTCTGAAAGGAACTTCAGCTCAAATCTAAATCTGAAATCTTCCCACGTTTCTACTGGTCTTTCTGCATTGGTGACTTCCCACCAGTAGGAAGCCTCTCCTTTGAGCAACCACACTGCCAGTCTTACCTTCTGCCTGTCTTCTACCTCAAAGATAACGAAAAGATCTTCGGTCTCTTTCAGCCAGTTCCTGGCTGCTACGAAGGACTCGGTTCCATGAAAGTCCTTCCCACCCGTAGCTTTAAAATCTCTACAAGTCTTGGCAAAAGCATTTCCTCTCGGAGGAGGAGGAGGAGGAGGAGGGGGAATTTCAGCAACTGGGGGAGGAGGAGGAGGAATTGCTGCAGCTGGGGGAGGAAGATTCGCTGGGCCCGTCTCATTGGCCCTAGCTTCCAAGTACCTTCTAAACCAACCAGGTACAGTCACACCTTCTGGAAGGTTAAATTCTCCCGACATGCTGAAACGAAAAAGGAAAGATTCAAAACGAAGGATAGATAATTCACATGGCTTTGGGGGATTATGCCTTTCTAAAACTATAAAACAATTCTTTTTCTTGAAAAATGCTTCTTTAAATTTTAATTTGAATATAGTTTCAAAAACTTGTTATCTGGTCTGGTAAACCTATGCTCTGATACCAAGTGAAACACCCCACCTCCGTTAAGGTCACTCACAAAGGGAATGCCTTAATTTTGGTCGAGGTTTATAAGTAAAAGACACAGATAAAACACAAGATAGATATAAACACATATAAATAAGCAGCGGAAAAACCAACAGACTTTTATTATCATAAATACGTGTTCATACAGAACATTTCCAACATTGTCTCAAAAAAAACTTCCAATTATTACAACCATAATACTGCCTTGATTTTAAAAGTTAAAGAAGCATGAAACATTAATAAAGCTGCATAATCCCCATAAATGATATCCAAAGCCATGGTCCAAATGAAAGAAATCCAAGCAATACATTCTCTCTCTTCAAGCTGGATGAAAAACTGACTAAGTTAAGGTGTTTTCTCCCTGTGGACCGGGGGGGGGGGGGGGGGACGGAAGAAAAGAAGACGAAAGGAAAATGGGTCAGACATAAGTCTGGTAAGTCTAGCTATATTCCTAGAATGTTAATAATAAAAAGATCATGACTTGCATAAAGTGAGAACAGGACGATATCTGGATAATAGACTATCCTAGAACTAGATAAGGTGTCCTAAAACGAACATCCCTTCGCATCCTATTTTAAATCTCTGTCTCTGCTACTACTAATTCTTATACCAACAGGCACCCCATGATTGGGGTGAAGTGATCCCTTTCTCTTTCTTTAAAAGATCGGCTCCTACTCGTATATTCACATGTGTCCTACGACCCTATATGGTAGATACCTATGCTGGTCCCACCATGGGGTGTATCAAGTCCCATGGTGGCGGCCCCGACACAATTCTAGCATGCATAGGGTATACTACTGATGCTCCAGTGCCCTGACTTGTCTGCTCCAGAGTGTGTGCACGCCCGCACTCTGTTAGAACCCACACTGTGCACCAATCGCCGTCGCTTTTGACCGCTTACAATCAGCCCAGTAATCGTGCCCCACCCTGCCTAGTTCAGGGTACCATGATACCTAATTGGGTTACTGCTGAAACGGGTCCCCGTTACTAGGTTTTCTAATCAAACATGTTAAGTGGTTAAGTGTCTGAATGAACCTAACCCCCACCCATCCAAATTATTTAACATGTTGAATTTTGTTGAGTATTTATTAAATTGACTTAACCCTATCAGTCCTAACTCAGCTCTAATTGTCTTATTAGAGCACCAACCTCTCAGATTATACAGATATTGTTGTGGCTGCCTGTATGCCGGTTGGGTCCGGGCAGTCTTACGGCACAACTCAGTTTAACCTCGGGTCTTTATTGGGCCCCATGCCTTAACCTCTCACATTGGATGGCTATTGTTGTGACAACTGGACAGCCGGGCGGGTCCGGGCATGTTTACGTCACAACTCATTCCAACCTCGGGTTAAGCGCGTTCGTATTTTCTAATTTACATTTTAATTATGTAAATTATTCAAATTCAAATTACTGTCACATTCATTTCCAATTAATCTCATTAATTAAGGTAATTAATGTCTTTTTATGCCATAAATCACTTATGTGATTAATGACCAATATGTAAATTAGAAAATATTCAAATTACTGTCACATTCATTTCCAATTAATCTCATTAATTAAGGTAATTAATGTCTTTTTATGCCATAAATCACTTATGTGATTAATGACCAATTTATGGCAAGTTTTCCCAAAATTATCATTTTACCCCAACATTACCCCGTCCAATATTAGGCTAACCATCTCAGCCTAATTTACGTTCGCATGATTTTTGGTGTAAAGTATTAGGCTAAAAATTTAGCCTAATTTAATATACGCAAATTGGCATAAATTAGCATAAACATGAAAAGGGTATAACTTTGGTATTGATGGCATAATCAATATGAACATAATATGGTGTATTTGCAAAATAACTAACATGAACATTTTAGGGGTGAACTTGCAAAATAACTAACATGAACATTATAATGTCATAGGTACAAACTTGCAAAAAGACTAACATAAACATTATAATGTCATAGGTATGAACTTGCACTTATAGGCTAACTGAACATATATGTGTTTTTAACATAGGCCACATTAACAACATACATGAGAATTAGCAATATGAACTAATCCATATACATATGTTAATTTGCAACATAGGCAAATCAACATACGTATATGTGAGTTAGCAACATAGGCTAATCAACATACACATGTGTTAATTAGTAACATAGATTTAAACATACTTGCAAATTAATCCCAACATATGATAAGTGTGAACATGGCATAAGTTTTGCATAAACATGAACATATAGATTTGACAATTGGTCGCATAACTTCACTACATAAACTTGCATAATAAACTACACAATTCTCATAAGATGTTACAATCCAAGTCCATGCTTATACAAATAATCTAATCCAATAATCCCAAATTTAACATGATAATAGAATCAAGTCACTGGCATAGATTAATATTATAAAACATAATAAACATCATACTTAATAATTCTCAATTCAACATGATAATAGAATCAAATCACAAACGTATATTAATAACATAACGTGTATCGTACTATTATCATTTCATCGCAACACATGATATTCATATTAATTCGCATTCTAAAAATGTAGCTAAACTTACAATCGTAGACGGTCTTGTTTTCTGAGTTCTGAATTTGCAAAGCTTTCCTTTGGGAAGACGTTGCTTTGATTCTAATTTGTTGTTGCTTTTTAATCTTTTAGTTTGTATTCTCTATGTTGTTCGTCTCTTTCAAGTGGAGGCTCCCTCTAGTTCCTAGCAAACAGCATGGTGGCTCCAATTCTTATATTATTAATTTTTGTGAATTTTTAGTTTGAGACCTATGGTCTTTTTTATAGAGTTGCAAGTTAATTTGAGCCGTCGATGAAGCTAGGGTTAACCAGAGTCGTCCGTTGTAAAGAAAAGCCAATTATGTTCACCATTTCTTTCTTAATGTACATTTACTATTATTTGTCAATCCATATAAATACGTACGCATTAGATACATCTCCCCTTTACACATTTATTACTATTCTTGTATGCACATTAGATACATCTCCCCTTTACACATTTATTATTATTCTTGTATGCACATTAGATACATCTCCCCTTTACACATTTATTTTTGTTCTAGCAACTTTAGTGTTAACAGAAATACGGGGTGTTACACTCACATTGGACGTTCATCGTTAAATAACGAAAAGCGATCGTCAATTTAGATTGGACAATTTATTTCGCCATAAATTGTAACGAGCTCCTATTCACTCCCAATCAGTTCCATTGCGTAGCCGCCCTCCATATGATCCCAACGGATCTTGTTTTGTCCAATTCTGATATCGTATGGAATAGTTATATATTTTTAAAGTTAATACACTGTTTCATATCAATCTAAACTTAAAGTATTTAATACGGGCTTTACCTAAATATTCACTGGCCCATCTCAGCCCACTTCCGCTTACATCAGTCCTTCTTCCCCCATCTAGCAACTTCTGTATCCTCTCCTTCACGTCCTCCAATCTGTATATCCATCACCAATGTTTCCCTTAACCCCATTTTTAACGCACACAGTAGCCTACTCCATCCTTTCACCATACTCTCGTGAACTACTTCCTCTCCCGCTAATCACTTTTAAACACTAAATCCAGTTCCTCTTCCAGTATTCCTCTTTCACCATTCCAAAATTTTAAACTCGCCTTCCTCCCTTGATACCACACATTAATTCAAACAAAAATGAGCATCAGTTTCTCCTTCAAACCCTCTTCAATTCCGTCATCATTTTGGGAAACTCAAAGCCATCATCTCGTCGTGGCTTTCAGGCTTCAACTGCTGCTCCAAGGAAAAGGGCGAATCTTTTAGCGTCGGATTTCTATCGAAATCATCACGCTGATGCTAACTAGGATGCTAAACTCGAATACCACACCGAAATTTCGAATTGATACTTGAATTCCCCAAAATCGTTAAACCTAGTTTCGCTACAGAAAATGTTAGAGCTAGGAAAAGAACGCGCATCACAAACAAATGGTGTAGGGTTGAAGAGAATTCCTGTGCGAATTCAAATATATAACTATTTAAATTTATAGATTTTCCTACGAATTTGGTTTGATTTTTGTTTGCTGAGGAAAAGGGATGATGGCTGATTGTTTTGACCAGAAAATGAATTCATTTAGGTTTAGATGCGAGTACTTATAGGAAATATGATAGCTTAGAAAGTACGCAACCTTCTTATTTATTTATTTTATCTTAGATTATTGACTCAATTCATCCTTTAAAAATTCCTATGATCATACATGATATCTAAAAATCATGAAAATGGACGTACAACTAGAGTTCGACATTACGGACCCAACGAAACTGGTTTCATCGAATTCCGAATCCGTTGGCTCACACAGCGTATTTTTAAAGTTAAATTATTGACTGTATTTCACATTAAAATCCCGTACGACTACATACTGACTTCAAAAATGATGAAAATTGAAATCTAGCAGTAATTTAATACTGTGGATCCAACAAAATTAGTTTCGTCGAAAACGGAGGTCGTTTGCAAAACTGGTTATTTTAAAGCTCTAAATAAACCCATTTAAATATTAATACATTTAAGGATAATTAAATTAAATATAAATAAATTTATATTATCGTATATATTCACAATAGAATATCATACAGCTCCAATTGGATTTATAACTCGATATTCAAATCCCGATTGAATCGATATTCAATTTATATTGAAAAATCCATTTATAATATATATAAATCGTTATAAATTATAAAGGAATTCTGTAACACCCCACATCCGTTAGTGTCACTCACAAAGGGAATGCACTAAGTTCTGTGGAGCATTTAGGGTAAAAGATGCAGATAAATTACAAGACAGACAGAAATTAAACAGCGGAAAATAAAACTCTACTTTATTGATAAGATAGTCTGTACAACAATTGTTTTCCAATATCAGAGTATCATCTGTCTTACAAAATAAAGAAGCATAAAAGTACATTTATATTCCCCAATGTAGCATAAGCCAACCATAGCAGCGAAAAGGAGAGTCCAAAGAACTTTGTCCAAGAATCTTCAAGCTTGGGAAGAGCAGCGGTCCAATCTAACCTGAGCTGAACTAGTCCCTCCTCAACTACCTTGGGGGGGGGGGGACGAAAGAAAAGAAGACGAAAGAAAAGTAGAGTCAGACATAAAGCCTGAGTAAGTCTAGTGACTATTCAGTCTATGGATAAGAAAAAGAGCATGATAAGTATATGCTAGAAATGGGAAAGCACCCTAAACTAAGTAAAGTTATCTCGAACTGAATATACTATCATACCCCCATACTAATCTCTACACCACCTAACTAGTGTCCCAACTAGTAATGATAACGTGATCCCAATCCCTACAATTTTTGTTGCTTTCAGGCATACATTTATTGTTTCTGACCTAGATCTAATCTAGGATTTATGCTATCTTCCGAACGATGCCCTCTAGTCTAGGACACACTACCTAGAGTGGTATATGTTCCTAGACTTTTTCCACGTATGTGTCGCGAATCGTTATCGCTTGTCTAGATGCACATGTCCTGTAATGTGCGGCCCGAGTTCCGTGTCAGGGCTACTCTAGTAATACGAAACTCGGTCAGGAGCTTTCAGATATTCGCCGATGCAGAAGCTAAGGTCTGTTTTTTTTCTAGTGGCTATGGTCCCACTCGACCCCTCCCTCAACTAATGAAAGGCCATCCTTGAAAAATGAGAACTATGCGCAGGCCCCCCTATGACACACTGTCCTATGGCCATCCGCAACCATAACTAGATAGCAAGTATATGGTCTTTTGGAGTTCTCCGCCTTTCCGCTTCACGTATCTCGATTGAGTCAAGATGGTAGGTAGACGACGAGTTGCTATCACAGGGCTACCGTCTTCTCGCCGAATCACGCTGGTCCATCCTAGTCTTTAGGTTGCCATATTTTGCAACCAAGGCATACCCTTGGTTCTTCTAACGCAGACCTTAACCTCTGTGAGCCCAGGAGGATCATCTGCAGCCTCACAGAGGGATACCAAGAGTACCCTCACATCCCCTCGAAGCCTCGGGCTTCGTAACCCAATTCGTTGGAGCCTTCTAGAATCAGACGGACGTATGCTCCTTCTCATTTTCTACTAAGATTTACTACTTAGTTTCTTTCCTTCATCAAGTTGGTTAAGTGTCATTAGTCAATTCAAGTTAACTTAACCCATCCCTTTTGTCATATTATACTGGTTAAGTGTTGCCTCCTTGTGTTAACTTAACCTCACCATCTGTTTAACTAATCTGTTACAACGGTTAAGTGTTTCCTTATATAACTTAACCCTACTACTTGTTTAATTAACAGGTTATAATGGTTAAGTGTTGTCCATTCACGTTTAACTTTACTACAAGTCAAATTACACTGGTTAAGTGTTCTTGTTACTTAACTCTAATCATTCATGTTATATTGGTTAAGTATTTCTAACTTACTTAATCCTAACCCACTTGTCAAATCAACTTGTTATCATGGTTAAGAGTTCTAATTTTACTTAACCTCAATCACTTGTCTCACTAACATGTTTCTATGGTTAAGTGTTCTAATTAACTTAACCCCAATCACTTATCTCACTAACATGTTTCTATGGTTAAGTGTTCTAATTAACTTAACCTCAATCACTTGTCTCACTAACATGTTTTTATGGTTAAGTGTTCTAATTAACTTAACCTCAATCACTTATCTCACTAACATGTTTCTATGGTTAAGTGTTCTAATTAACTTAACCTCAATCACTTGTCTCACTAACATGTTTCTATGGTTAAGTGTTCTAATTAACTTAACCTCAATCACGTGTCACACTGACATGTTTCTATGATTAAGTGTTCTAATTAACTTAACCTCACTCTCTAGTCCAGTTTAATCATGTTAGAATGGTTAAACATTTGCTTAACCTTACCCACTCCTCTAGTCAACATATTAAATTGGTTAAATGTCCAGATTAACCTAACCCTACCTATCAATTTAGCTAACATGTTGAATTTGGTTAAGTATTAATTCAATTGACTTAACCCTATCAATCCCGACTCAGCCTTAATTTATTAATTAAAGCACCAACCACTCACATTAGACAGATATTGTTGTGGTAACTGGACAGCCGGTCGGTTCCGGGCAGGTTTACACCACAACTCATGTCTAACCTCGGGTCTTTATTGGGCTCAATTCTTAACCACCCACATTGAATAGGTATTGTTGTGATTACTGGACAGCCGGTCGGTTCTGGGCAGGTTTACATCACAACTCAATCCAACCTCGGGTTAAGCATATCGTATTTTCTAAGTTTAAATATTTGTCTCTTTTCAATTTTATATGTAAATGTTTTGTGGCCCATTATCCAAATTCGTTATTCTTGGGTATAATAATTTATACCACTTAAATTTCACAAGTCGTTGGCATGTGCCAAACAGGCCAACACATATATTTTAATTAAACCCAGCGTTATTTTCCCCGTTTGTACGTTCGCAATATTATAACATATGTTGGGCTTCAACATTTCAGCCCAACTTAGAAACATAAAAAAAGAGAGGCTTAGAACATGATATATTCTAAGTAACATAAAATGGGTGTGTGAACGCATGAACTTGCAACATAGCGATTTAACTAACATAAATTATATGGTGCATGAACTTGCAATATAGCGATTTAATTAACATAAATTAGTGGTGCATGAACTTGCAATATAGCGATTTAATTAACATAAATTAGTAGTGCATGAACTTGCAATTTAGCGATTTAATTAACATAAATTATGTGATGCATGAACTTGCAATATAGCGATTTAATTAACATAAATTAGTGGTGCATGAACTTGCAATATAGCGATTTAATTAACATAAATTATGTGGTGCATGAACTTGCAATATGGCGATTTAACTAACATAAATTAGGGGCTTGTGTACTTGCATTGTAATAGCATATAATTTTGACATAAATCATAAACCTAAACATGAGTCATGGGTTTCAATCTATTCATGTAAACTTGCATTTAAAATATGAACCAAACTAAATTAGGTGTCACTTGTATTAGCATATGATTTTTATAACAACATAAGCCTAAAACATATTTTTATTTAGGCATAACACTAAACATAAACTAGTCATTTCCATAAAGTCACTATATGTTCACAAAGATACTTACTTTTGTCACTAATACAAAAGTATAGTTTAACTTGAATTATGAGGCCTATTCCAACATAAACTTATATGAATCATGTTACCCAAATGGATCCAATTACACTTGAAATGATCATAGGCATATATATACAAAGATCTAAATCATGTAGGCATAACAGTGAATTAGGTTTACATAAGTCTCAACTTGGTTGTAACAAAATATATACAACTTCTTATTAACCACAACATATAAATGTCAATTTCCAACATGAATCGTATACTTGCAAGGGGTGTTACTTTTCATTGCAATTGTACAATTAATCCAATATCATGTTAATTATACTACAACATCCCAAATCCATTTATAATAAAATCAGAACAACATACAATTATGAACTAGCATCGTTACAATTAAAGTACGATTCCATTTTCATTCTACACAAATCAAGTCTCAATTTTTATTCATATCGGAATAATACTCTACTTACAACGTATGACGAATCTTGTATTCAGGATTTTGAATTCTGAATTTGGTGATGCTATCCTTTGAGGTTGACGTTGTTTTGATTTATTTGTTGTAGTTTTAAGCTTTGAATCAACTCTTAATCGTCTCTTAATTTGACAGCTACTCCTAGTCTCTCTTCAGCAGCATGACGGCTCCTTCTTTTTTTTTCTCTTTTTTTGTGTGAATTAGGTTGTGAGAGCTATGTTGTTTATATAGAGTTGCAAGTTAATTTGAGCCGTCGATGAAGCCAAGGTTAATACAAGCCGTCCGTTCTAAAGAGAAGCCAATTATGTTCACAATTTAAGGGCTGTAAATTACTCCTATTTCAAATTATGTCATAATTACTTTCTTAATGTACATTATCAACATTTATTATTAAATTTGTATGCACATTAGATACATCCCCCCTTTACACATTTATTATTAAATTTGTATGCACATTAGATACATCTCCCCTTTACACATTTTTTTTTAAAATTTGAATTAGCAACTTTAGTGTTAACAGAAATACGGGGTGTTACAAATTCCATAGCGACTTTTCTAAAATTTGATTTGGTCATAAATCAAAATCTACACAACGAAATCCCGATTTTTCTCTTCCATTAGAAAAATATACTTCACCAGCTCCGAACATTTCTTGTTTCACAGAAATCCGATCTAAAACGGATTATGTATATCCATTTAAAGTTCGAATCGCCAAATAGCGAACTGCTGCGTCATTACGGGCTCGAGAGATAATTATATTATAATTATTCGTTCAACCATCGTTATCTAAATATATTCGTTATTATAAATCAAATTCTAAACTGAGTTAAATCAGTTAAATTATTCAATTTTCACATATTATCATTTCAGTTAATTCTTATTATTTCAGAATTATATATATTATTTAATTATTATATGAATTAAATATTCAAAGTTATTTAATTAAACGACCATTAAAATCTCTAAATCACTTTTTGAATAATCAAATAAATTAATTATTACATCGTAAAAATACGGGACATTACACACGTCGTCATTCTTACATTGTTAAGTTCCATTTTGTTGGGAAACAACCACTCAGAGATTCTTTTATTTGTCTGTTTATTTAATATTAGACTTGTGATTGCTATGAATTAGTCACCTGCAACCCCTTCTAATATTTATTTAATTATTTACAACCTATTATGAATCAGCCAGTTAGAGGCCATTTTATTTATTTATAGTTTTAACTTTGAACAATAAAGAATCAACTAGACGTAGTTCAATACTACATAAAATCAGCTAGTCAGATATCATTTTATTTCTTTATATTTTTAACTCTAAACAGTAAAGAATCAACTAGATGTAATCCGATACTACATAGAATTAGCACACTGCAATGAGGTTGCACAGAATCAACCCCTTGCAAACTTACTCAGTTTCAACAACTATTCCACTTTGTTCTTCATTCTCCTACGCACGATGCTTTGGCGCAGTACATCTTGCCTCCACCAATGTGCGAATAGTATATTCTCTTTCAAACGGTGCTTAATTGTGGGTCGATTCGTCTCTTTTACCCTAGCCTTGTAATGACATAACTTGTATTTTACATTGCACTATGACGACATGCTCTCTCTCCCCTTTTATCCTGAAAGTCATAACTTTTTAAAAGAAACTCCTAGATGTAGGAGACCATCAAGAAGGCGGACAGATCAGCCAACTCCAAGAGGGGATTAAGTTTTGACTGCCCGCTTTAATTCATGACATCTATAATAATCAGGATACTGTATTTTGCGAGAAATGTGTGTGACTTGAACTCTAGTCTATTTCTAGACTTAGGAACCTCTTTTTTATTCTACCGGACTAAGGATGAAAGTCATAAGCTTCACCTAGGCGGATTACTGCCCCCAGGCCCGGTGCAATGTAATTTTGGGTCTTGGGAAAACAAAGTTATAAAAAATGAAAAACTAGCATCGCTAGTGTTTGAACCCTCATCAACTAATAAGAAAAGCATAGATCTTACCACCCAGCTACATATCCAATTTGGAATATTATACACTAGAAATTCCTTTCTTTCATCATTGCTAAAGAAACATCAATAAAAAATATATTTTCGGCCTCTTCCACCGTATTGGGCCCTGGGTCATTGCCCGGCTAGCCCCGGCCTAGGGTCGGCCTGACTACCCCTATACTTCGCCTGGTATTGTCTAGCGCAGATCTCTTTAGAGACGTTTGGCCAATGCCTTCCGCCCTAGGCATCTGACATTCTCGATAAAGCATGTAACCCTTCACAGATGTCGTCCTCTCATTCGTTACCTTATCAATTCTAACATCACAAATCGTTTATGTACCTTTTTAGTTAAAATTATGGATCTTGTCCCCATTTATTATTGTTCTAATATTATAAATCATTCTATTAATTTCTCACTTCGGTTATCCCTCTTTTATCAATGCAATATTACACCAATTTTGATCTATTTTACATATAAAAAGAACACATAAAATTCAAGAAAAATCATAAGTAATTTCTTTATTCCAACTTGGTCTTCCCTTGTATATTTCTAAGTGTTTACTTCTAAAATTCATAATGGTTGGTTCTTATGAGTAATAAACCTCAAAATCCAAGTTATCTGCATATAGAATAAAGGTTTAAAAATTATATCATATTTTCATTTTTGACATAAACACGTGAGAGGACAACTATGATATCATGATCCAACTCGACTGAAATAAAATAAATAAAATTTTAAGTAGTACTTACATAAATCTTTATAAAGTTGGATTTGGTCACCTCCCTTTTTAGTCATGTTTATTGTCCCATGGTAATTTGATCCCCAATCCACACACTCCTTTTTGTTTATTCATTCTTCTTTTATTATTATTTAGCCATTCTTGGCCTATTAATTAAGTAACTAAATTAATCAATAGAAAATGGGCAATTACATTCTCTCCTCCTTAAATGAATTTCAACCCAAAAATTCAATCAAGGCTTCATAATGATTTGCCAACAATCCCAAGCTTGCCTTAAGCATAACTATGAATTCCTAATCCATAGATAAAATGACTAGCACTACATACTAATACAATGATTAACTCTAGCATTCATATACACACATGTACGGTTCACAATCAATATATTATGATACATAGCTCATATGCAAATCCGAAATAAAAACTTCAAATAGATCCATTTTACTTTGACCTTTTTTCTTCTAAATGTGATCTTATCGATTAGCGCTCCATTGAACACATATTAGCTTCATCGCCTTCTTCCAAGCCGCTTTTTTTTTTCTTATCTATTATTTGCACCAATCTTTGTACATGGGTTATATTCAGTTTTATGGTCAAATCATTAACAGATCTTGAATTCACTATTACGTTGTGATCCTTAACATATTTCTACAAGTGTAATACAAGTAATACATTATAGGTACATGCAAATACATTAGGCAGTTCTACCCAATACGCCACATTCTCAGTCCTAGCTATGATAAAAAAAATAGCTCTATATACCTGGGCATTATCTTTCTAGCCATCCCAAATTGCATCATGCCTCTCATCGAAAAAACCTTCATGATTATCCGACTATCAAATGCGAACTCTGGTCTTGTTACCCTAGCGTTGATATAACATTTCTGCCTAGAGTGCGCTGCTTCTATCCAATGATTTGCCCTCCCAGTTGCTAACGATTTTTAGACCTAATATGATACCATCTTTTGCCATCAACCAATTTTAGGTGATTGACATGATTCTCTATACAATGCTTCAAATGGGTCTATCCTACCTCTACTCTGATAACTATTAATGTAGAAAAGCTCCATTAAATGTAAAATGTCTTCCCAAGATTCGTCGAAGCCTAAAATTAAAGTTCTAAGCAAGTTTTTTAAAACCTATTAATTCTCTCAGTCTGGCCATCTATTTGAGAATGGTACACAACACTTATGTGCGGTTCCAGCTCGAAAAACTACACAAGCTATGCTAAACTCACTGCTAACTAAGGGATTACGATCGCTATTCGCTACTGCCCTCATGAATAACTGCTTAACCATGGTGTAGTTCTTGTGGCCCTAATTATAGGCACATTATGACCCATACACTCACATTTCCTACCCTATATCTTGGTAACCATTATATAAAATCCACATATGTTGAATCCTAAGTCAATCAGAACATCTAAAGGCTATAGGAGCCCATTAGGCTTCTATTGTTCTATCTTTATTTATTGGTATGTAAGACACTTTCTCAAATATTCCCCAACATTCCTCTTCATTTATTCCTAGAAGAAACCATTCTTTATATCCTGATATGTCGTAGTACCCTAAGGTGAATAATAAACTTTAAGCAATGACCTATGTAGCTAAAGCTCCGAAAATCCACTATATAGCACATAATGCTCTTCAGTCGTTGCGCTATTTATGATTCTCCATGATGAACAGTAGATCCATTTTATGCCCCTATATTTTACACTACGACCACTAAATCAAGGTTTTTTAGTACTAGCTTTAGTAATATTAATATAAAAAACTAACTTAACTAGTTCGTGTTTAAATAAAATCAACAAAGTTACGATAAAGGCCTACTTTTAAGTCATAAGTGCTCAATACAAGTTAGAAACTATTGCAGTCACCAATCATGACTTGATAAATCATGGTACTATTCCATTCTATTATATAAGATTAAATAATATTTCTTTTTTCTATACAAATGATATGAGAATAAAAATAAATTAATTTTGAATATTTAAAATTGTATCTAATGAAGCTTTTTTCACCTATGTTATTTTATGCTATATCCCAGCTTTATCCTTACTTCCAAATAAAATATCATACCAAAAGTTTTGTTTGGTCCTAGCAAGACTAATACTCTACAATACCCACGGGCAGTGTTCCATCGTAGATCATTCCTCTAGCATAGCCTAAAGACAACTTTGATGTGTTCAATTTAAGGCATCAAACACCATGTTGCCTTTTCTTTTGGATTGTACTCTCTCAAAATCATATGATACTAAAAATTTCTAACCTCTTTATTTCCTCCTGCTCATCTCCTTATGAGAGAACAAATATCTGAAAGACCTATGATTAATGTACAATTCAAATATCTACAATAGGTGGGATGCCAGCATCATACAGCTACAGCTGCATAGGCAATCACCTTTTCCTTTCATCAATATTACACCCAATTCTATGCCTGGAGCATTTATAAATGATCATCTCATAAATTCTTTTGGGTAGTACCACTCTAGAAGCAGTAGTTGAACTATGCTTCAAATCATTAATGCGACTTCACGCTCCTGTTCCCAAATGAAATTATCACTCTTATGAGTCAATCTAGTCATTCATGCAGCCAAACTAGAGAGGTCGTAATGAATTTCCAGTAATAGCCAGCTAATTCTTGGAAACTTTGAACCTTAGTAACTATTTCTGGCCTCTTCATCCATTTACTGCACCAACCTTCAATGGATCCACCACCAACCATTCCTTAGAAATCAATGGACTAGAAACTTCACTCCTCTTCCCAAAAGGCCTTGGAGAACTTGCCGAAAATCTTGTGCTCCCTTAATAACTCCAACACATGTCTTAGGTGAACTGCATATTCCTTCTCATTTCTAGGATAAAGTAAAATATCGTTCATGAATAACAACTCAAACTTATCTAGACAATCTATTAAAATACTATTCATCAAATAAAAAATGAATGCTCGTGCATTCATCAGCCTAAATGGCATCACTAGCCACTTATATGAACCATCCATTTACCTGAATGTAGTCGAAGGAACATTTTCCTCTACAACCCTCAAATTGAAATCCTTAGCTAAATCCAACTATAAAAATATTCTAGTCCTAACCAGCTGATCAAAAAGGTTATCTACTCTTGGAAAAAAAATCTTAATTTTACTTCCATTTAACTTCTTATAATCTATACATAACCTGATTGTTCGAACTTTTTCACAATGCTACAGTTGTTCCCCAAAGTAAACTGCTTAGTCTAATGAATCTCTTACGTTCCACCTTAGCGTACTGCTCCCTCAACTTCTTCATCTCCATTGAAGGATGTTGTTAGCTGTCGACCAAATGGTTTAGTCCTTGGTAGTACATATGTACTACTGCTATTAAGGTTGGAAATTATGAAAGCAACTCAATACATCTTGGTACTCCCTTGCTGCCAATATTGCTCCTGTGACAACCGCCCCATATCTCTTGCACAGAACTAAGGAAAGGTGTGTTGTATGATGTGCCAAACCATATGGAATGATCATCAAGGAAGAATAACTCGAAATAAAACCCGTCGTATAACTCACATCACAACGCACGGATAACATATAATAGGAAATATACGACATGACATAGTAGTGAAACATAACATGATAGAAAATCAAATTTCTATAACATCACAGAGTCACCAATACAGAACATCCATGTAAATGAATATCTGTACATCAAGCCTTACTACATATCTCTTAGAGTATCAGCGTCATCAACATAAAATGGAATCAACAAGTACTATATAGCATAAAAAATTAAATGCCAGCCTCCAACACATCATCGTACAACATCATCGGCACCAAACCTGTCACCTGCTATCTCAGTCTACTCATCAATAAACAACATTGATGAGCATCCCAAGGTAATAAGAGAAAACATAAAACTTTAAGTCAGTTACATAGGATATATGAGTATAGACATTTCAACCATCTGATCTGTCGCAACAACCAAAGGATTAACACAGAATAATCATCTATCATATGCCACTCCATAATAAGGAAGATGACATCCCCCAATCCCACTTCTCTTTGACGACCTACGGTAATAGCCTACACAGAGAACTAGAGAAGAAAGCACACAGTCAACCATAATATCCATAACAACCAATATCCTAGCTACCACTGACTAAATCCATGAATACATCAACCATCAAATGACCAGCCGTTATCGTTCGTCAAATGCTAATGGAAACCTCCGTTTCTATTCATACTACCGTAAGTCCTTCTTGCGTATGTTTGCTTCCGTTCGAGATAGCTAGATCACTCCCAGTGCTCGATTCAAGGTACACACCCCTTCTTTGATCAAGCTAGAACCTTCGATAACCAATGATTCCTTATAACTTCAAATCTTTCAAGCCTTTCCCCTTTGGCGAATTTATCTTTAGTTCGAGCCATCTATCAAACCGATTTCATTATCATCTGCGACCAACTCTCGTCTGAATCAATCTATCATCATGTTGGATTGTGCATCGCCCCACGATCAACATCACATCAACTCGACTTTGGCCCCTCCATTCTGAGTTCACAATCAAAGTATTATTCATCCTTGAGTTACACATAAAACCTCATACTTTTCTGCATCCAAATTTCAACAAAAATCAAAACTCAAACACATCTAAGCATGGAGCATGTAAATATGGTACCTGCAATAAATGATCATAAGCATAATCAGAGTACGATAAGATAACTCACATCGGAAACAAAATAGGGTAAACTAGTATTAACTCAAGCAACTACCTTTTTCAAAGTAAGTCACTTTACCAATACCGAGCATGAGAAAGAATGAGAACCAGAAGCCAAACTAAAACACATGTGAGAACCCGACCTCCTCCAGAAATTTGGGAGGTTGTAATGAGGAGAGGGTCAGAACAACAAGATTCAGGTGAACAAGAAATGTACAACACAAACTATAATACACAGATGTATCCCGTTTGGTTCAACCCAAGATGTATGCCTACCAAGGTTAGCGATTCTAGCCTAACCTTATAAATGTTTGCGCATGACTTTACTACTCTTCCCGAAGTATTATACCGAGATATGATATTTACACATATATTTGTGAAGCCTTTATACCAGAGCATAGCTAGTTTTTTAATCGAGATTCGACCCCTTGTAATGGAGTTTCTATATATATACATACATACACACTTTCACTGGGCTGTATATTGGATATGACGGTCTATTGTCCGGCTTGGTCCGATGCTATCTGGTGTCCGGTCCGTATCTGTACGATACTCTTATAGGACAGAGCTTGAACAAACCAGTGTTCGGTCCGATCCAAAATGTTCGATGTTTATCTATTATTCAAGGCTATATCGGTCAGGACAGTCCGTTGTCTGGCTCAGTCCGAGGATGTATGGTGTCTGGTCTGTGTCCGTCCAAAGGGACAGAGCTTGGACACACCTCCATCTGATCTGGTCCTACCCGTTTACACCCCTACATAGAGGGCACTAGCTGCAGGCCCTACTAGTTAAGGCTTCCGTCATCCATGCATATACCCTTACCTCGCAAATGGTGAGATATGGTATTTTATCGTTCACTATACCATCTAGCTGACCTTATTAGATAAACCACTTACTCGCTTACTACTTCACGTAGGATAGGTAGTCATATCTGACGTTTTAGTTTCCAGGTTTGCATAGGCCCATGCACACCTACCATTTAAGACCCCTAAACTGAAAGACCTATTCTCTGGTGGACTCTTTAACCTAAGCCGCTTAAGACCCAGGAAGCGGACTATACGCGAAGATTATTAAATTCATAACCCATTAACCTTTAGTACTCTTCCCTATTGGGATAAAGTGGGCTACCTTATAAAGTCGTTCCCGTGTAGTCTCTCCACACGGAAATAATATAAGCACAAAATTCATTATCGTCATGGGTTCATATGGTTAATTATATTTTACATTATTAACCTACTAAGTCCAACTCTAGAATTTAAATTATAAGTTTTATGTTAACTAGTATAAATAGGAAAGTTATGTCTCCTTACCCTAAGATATATTTAATTACCTTCCCTAATTGGATTTAGTATTTAAACAATAATCAATACCCATTAATCCCCTTTTTCATCATTTATTCCCATTCATAAGTTTATTTCCATTTATGACTATAACGGTCATATTTTCCAAAGGCAACCCTACCACTGGGTATCCTTATTTTATCAGTCCCAAAGTATCTATTTGTTGTACCCCAACAGATAATTGCTATTCATATTTATTTATTTTCTTATTTATATGTTGACTTGTGGTGTATACACACACACACACTCCCCCCCAGACCGCTTACATTAAGTTGACTACTTGTGGATGCTGGATTTTCCAGTTGGTTACAGGAAGAATCCTACGACAAGTCGAACTTAACCTCGCGCCTTAGTACATTTATGTTTATGCATTAGAAACCTCACATTAAGATGACTGCCTGTGGATGCTGGATTTGCCAGGCGGTTCTAGGAAAACTTCAACCACAAGTTGAGCTTAACCTCATGTCTTAATGCGGTTATAATTTACATTTCCTAATTGGGGTCTAAAACATTTATCCTAATCAATTTAGGAGTTGTTACCATTATCCTATTATATTCACTTTCCCTAATCAACATTGGTTACAATTGTTGTTTATTGATTTTGGGTTCTGTTTATAACAATTTATTATATTGATTGCGACATATGGTCACCAAAAATATATTAATTCAATATGGATTACATTTACATATATAATTCCATAATTGAACATTACTCAAACATTCAATACAATGTATATTTTACCGTTTTACACAGATTAGGACATATAATATGTATATATTTATATTTTATGTTTTTGTGCGATCAACATAGTTATTATTTTTATTTTTATTATTATTCTTTTAAATTTAATGATTTGGTTTAATCAATAACCAAACATTCCTTTTTGCAATCAATCTTGCCAAAAGGTTTCAAATAATACAAAAAGACCATTAGCCGTAATTATTGTAAACTATGCCTGATTAGGAAAATAGACATAACTCAAATTCACAAGAAATACATATGTGTGTGTGTATATATATATATATATATATATATATATATTCGGAGTAGTTGATGTAAACTACGCATAAATATTTATTTTTATATTTATACGTACGTTTACACCACTTTTCCTTTTTAAATCTTTTTTGCATTTCTCTTATGAATTCAAAATGACATCCTTTTTGTTCAAGAAGAGGAAAACGACATATTTACAATAATTAAGTTAAAACCCAACAACATTGAATACAAATAAGCATAATTCTTTTAAATATTACAATCAAATCACATAATTTACCAATTGTTGACGTCAAAAGTTGGTCACTAGTGACGTTCAACCCCCAATCGTGTGAAGAGCACATGAATACTGATTAAAAAGTATAAAAAAGTAAAGAAAATAGGGAAAACACACAAACTTTTTATAGTGGTTCGGCAAAGACTGTGCCTACGTCCACTTTATATATTATTTATGCTTTTAGATTACAAGTACAATGCTTTTTCTATTTGAAGACAAGAGAGAAGACGACTATCTTTCTCTTCCTGATAAAGTCTCTCTGGGAAGAAGAAGTTGAAGTCAAAAAAGGTCCCTTTCCTCTTTAATCTTTGAGGTATTTATAGGTGGAGATGGAGACTTGGGCTGTTGTGACGTGGCCCGATCATTCTGGAAAATCCTGGACGCGTGGAATCCATTCCTTGGATAGAATAGTGGCTGGAAGACTGATTCCACTATTCATAAATAGTATCCTCGGAAGTTGCGGCTTAAGTGGCATCCACAGCGAGGTGTATCAAAAGTAAAGCTTTGTCCGGATGTGGTTGACCGCCTTTTCTTCCTTTAAAGTCGGGCTAAGTATTTCAACAACTCAGCTGGATATTTCCGTGTAGATCCGAAATATTCGGTCGATATGCCCTATACGAGAGTGGTTCTCTCAGTCGACTAGGGGTGCAGTCTTCCAGAGTGAGACATTGGTTTGTTTGAGAGGCGTCTCGTCCCAGTATGTGATTTCCTTGTACCAAGCTTTTGTTAGACTCCCTGGAGTGCGATCTGTCTAATTTGGTTGGCTGCGCATTTTAGGCTTCGATCTGACCCGTTACGACTTTTACCAAAAAGAGGGGTAACATTTTTCCCCTCAGAATGCATCTTCTTCGACAGAGGGAGGTGTGTTCTGAAGTATAAATCGAAGCACAATCGTTCGAGTTGCCATGGTCGCACCGGACCATATTATAGCCAAAAACTCGACGATTCCAATGATTGTATGAAGGCCAGAAAACCGACAACCAAATTAGGTTGTATTAAGGCCGGAAAACCGACAACCATCGGAAACCATATTAAGGCCGAGATGGTTATCGTCCCTATGAGAGTTAGTTCCTGCAAAGACAAAAATAAACCATTCTCGGCTTGGAGAAGGCTGATGGGTCAAGCATTTTATTTCACTTGGCTTTGAGGGGTGGCAAGTATCAACCATACTCGGCTTAGTGGCGAGCATTAACCATACTTGGCTTAGTGGCGACTATTAACCATGCTCGGCTTAGTGGCGAGCATTAACCATTCTCGGCTTAGTGGCGCGTATTAACCATACTCGGCTTAGTGCAAGTGTTTTTCATGCTCGACTCGTGTTAAATTAATGTGTCCAACGAGCAGTAAACGCTCGTAGTATAGAAAAAGAAGGGGCGAGTATCATACATACTCATCTTAAGGAAATATACCACACTCGACTAGGGGAGCAAGTGTTTAGAAGTGGTGGTCGGCTTTTGCACTGACCACATTAAAGGGGAGTGAGCATTATCCATACTCGGTTTTAGAGTTTCCCAAACATTATCCGTATTTGCAAAAGAAAATTCATAGTTGCTAAATAATCGTTACAGAAAAAAGAAATTCTAAGAGGACATCGATTGATTCCAGAGCATGCCTAGGAGCTAAACCTAACCCCGTACATGTGTACATCAAGGTGTCCTTTTTATTTAGAGAAACACATCATAAAAGAAAAAATATATCTAATTAATGATAATGTTGCGAGTGCTGGTCTCAGGGTCCTTTCCGTTTCTAGGAGCACGTGGATCTACCAGAGGAGCTTGGGCAGAAGATCGCGGCGGCAAGGCCGGGGCGTGATTCTTGACATATTCGTGTAGCTCTCCCTTTCTGACTCAATCCTCGATGAGATCATGCAAATGCCGGCACTCATTGGTGCTATGTCCAGCTATGTTGTGGAATATGCAATATTTGCCAAAATCGAGCTCCATCTGTGTTGGTTCTCGTCGAGGTGGTCACGGAGTAGGCAGGGATCCTCGTATGTCAAGGTAGATATCGACCAAAGAGGAATTGAGTTCGGTTTACTGATTGTACTTACTTTCGATTCGAGGTCGCACGTGATGCTCGCTCTTTTCTGGGGCCTTTCCTCTTCTTTTATTTTGGTCGTGGACCTTGTTGTTTGGCGGCTAAGACCTCTAGGCTCTCCATCTCAATGCTGGCATCTTCTTGGCGGAGGAATCGCTCGGCTTAAGAATAGAAATCATCTTTATCCTTGGGGGGATCTTTGGTTAAAGAGATTGAGAATTCTGATCAGTTTTGAACTCCCGCAATGGCAGCCATGAGTACCATCGACGGCTCGGGTCGATCGACTGACACTACTTCCGCACTGAACCTTTCGAGGAAGGATCTGAGCGTCTCTCCTGAGCACTGCTTGATAGTGGATAAGAACATAACACTTTTCGGTTGGGAGATATGTACCCTGAATTTTTCGATGAAGTAGGTGACCAACTTGTTCCAACTGCTGATTGACTCCGTCGTTAACTGTCGAAACCACATTCCAGCTATGTCTGTGAGAAAAAGCGGGAAGCACTTTGCCATGATATTGGTCGATGCACCAAGCACTTCTATGTGCCGCATGTATCGCATGAGGTGGATGGTTGGATCTGTGCGATCATTGTATGGTTCGATAGCTGGGAACTTGAAGTCTGGAGGGTTTCAGGAATTTTTGATTTCCCTAGTAAAGGGGTGGCGATTGACATTATCTATGTCCTGTTGCGAGGAAATGCCCCGAGTAAAGCGTCGGATGATGCTTGCAAGCTGGCTTCCATCTCTGAGGAGTCGTTGCCATGAATTTAGTTCGGCATCCGGAAGAACTTCAGTGCGAGGATCTGGCAAAAGCAAGCTCGAGAGGGCGGCCATTGGTTGGACCCATCTTCCGAGAGTTGAGGGAAGTTACGAGGGAAGGTGAGCCTTGGTAGATGGTTCTAGGGAGAGTGGCCCCTCTTGAACCTGATTAGTATTGGGTCGAGCCGTACCCATAATAGAGGGCCTAAGCTGATCCAACATAGCATGTGATGTTCGGGGCTCGGGGGTGCCCCCGGCAAGAGCGAGGTTAGAAGGGTCCACGGTAGCGTTTTCTTCTGCCATGGTGAGGATCGGTACGGTGGGGTGGGGGAAGGCCGCACCAGCTCTTCGTTGAGGGGGAAGAGTGGTTAGACTGGTCTGCGGTAAGATTCTGAGTTGTAATGGGAATGGCGTTGATTCGGATGGGCCCGGTGGTCGCTCGACTGGTTCGATAGGTCGAACTGTTTCTAAGAGTGGAGGCAAAGTGTTCGACCGATCTAGATCTTGAGCCTCCTGGGGTTCTGCTATTGCAGCTGTGCTAGTTGCTGGAAGTGATACTCCTGGCTGTGATGGATTGATTGGTGGGACCAAACCAGGATGAAATAAAGGTGTAGCCTGATCAGTGGCCTAATTCTGTGCAGACCGAAGATCATTTGTTGCTCCAGTCTCAGCTGGTGGAGGAATTGATATTGAAGTGTTCAGTCCTGTCTCCAGTTGACCGAGAAGGTGATCCATTAATTGCTGCTGTTGTTCGAGGAGTTCACCCTGAGATGTCATATGGCCTCTGAACTCAACCATCATTTTATCCATGTCGTCCCAGGTAAGAAATCGAGACATGTCTTAATGAGAGGAAACTTTGTGGCTTGACTGCATCAGCGTTTGCGGGACGAGAGGATGTTGTATATTTCTTTTGTCTATTCGCCATGGACTAATGCAAGCTTCCCCCCTTCCTGGCGCGCCAAAGTGTTGACGTCAAAAGTTGGTCACTAGTGACATTCAACCCCCAATCGTGTGAAAAGCACACAAATACTGATTAAAAAGGAAAAAAAAGTAAAGAGAACGGGGAAAAAACGCAGACTTTTTACAGTGGTTTGGCAAAGGCTGTGCCTATGTCCACTTTATATATTATTTCTTCTTTTAGATTACAAGTACAATGCTTTTTCTATTTGAAGACAAGAGAGAAGACGACTATCTTTCTCTTCTAGATAAAGTCTCTATAGGAAGAAGAAGAAGTTGAAGTCAAAAAAATGTCCCTTTCCTCTTTAAGCTTTGAGGTATTTATAGGTGGAGATGGCGACTTGGCCTAGCCTTCTTGGAAAGTCTTGGACGCGTGGAATCCATTCCTTGGATAGAATAGTGGCCGGAAGACTGATTACACTATTCATAAATAGTATCCTCGGAAGTTGCGGCTTACGTGGCATCCACAGTGAGGTGTATCAAAAGTAGAGCTTTGTCCGGATGTGGTTGACCGCCTTTTCTTCCTTGAAAGCTGGACTAAGTATTTGAACAACTCAGTTGGATATTTCCGTGTAGGTCCGAAATATTCGGTCGATATGCCCTATATGAGAGCGGTTCTCTCGGTCGATTAGGGAAGCGAGTCTTCCGGAGTGAGATATTGGTTTGTTTGACAAGCGGCTCAGCCCAATACGTGATTTCCTTGTACCAAGCTTCTGCTGGACTTCCTGGAGTGTGATCTGTCTAATTTGGTTGGTTGCGCATTTTGGGCTTCGATCTAACCCGTTGCGACTTTTTCCAAAAAGTGGGCTAACACCAATCATATCTTTTTATCCAAATTCACATAATTTATGATTCAACGCTGAACTAGAGATTTGAAATGTAACTACATCTAAATGGTGCTTAATGGGACTGGTTTCCAGATCTATAGTGCTTTTCAACAACTACAATATATTTTTCAACATAATTGTAGGAATATGTGTAAAAAAAATTATGAATCCTGCAATTAATATTATGCATAACCACAATTTACAAATTCACAAGTTTTGACAATTTTTACAATCAGATCTGATAGGTGCTAATTCTATTACAACAATATCATGAGTAGGTCTGATGAAAATATGCATATAAACTTGATATCTAATACAAAACGAAATAAAGAGGCTATTATGATTGTATATATAAATTTCCCACTCACCTGAAAGCATCCAAATCCAAAGTTTGAATCATTTAGGCCTACAAATCCCAAACTCTTATAAATATACAGTTTATCTGAAAAGGGGATAATTCCAGATCTGTAGAGATGTAAGAAAATAGGAAAGAGGGGAGAATCTATTATTGAGCGTCAATTTGCATTCTTTTCCATTGGATATGAAATCCTCTCAATCCTATTTGATTTGTGTTTGATTTGTCGTACAAGAATATATTTTTAATTATGGAATTAGGTTTGGAGAAAGAAGAAAATGGCATAGCTTCGCTGCTCCCCACAGATTTGTGTGGAAAAGAATGAGGTCTTAACCCTTTATTTATAGGAGTGGAATTGGCCTAGGACCGTTAGATTCATTTTAATTAACATCCGTCCATCCATATATAATTTTATATACTTAAAACCCTAGCCGTCACTGCCTGGCTCGACCAAGAGGTCGCAGCCAGCGGTCGACCTCCCCAATCGACCGCTTGTTCGACCTGGCGGTGAGGTGGTTGGGTGATTATTTATTACTATATATATAATATTCTATTTTATTTACTATCCGTTCATTTTCGTATTTCGTATATAACATTTTCATATAGACTCTGTTTGAGAAACTCCAAATAGAAAGTTGACCAGAATTCCGAGACGAACGCTTTAGTTAAAATTTCATGGTCAAATTCCATCGTCTGCAGAAATTCCTATTTTTGAGATTCTAATTAAATAACTAATCTATTGTCAAAATTCCAGGTTGTTACATTCTTCCCCCCTAAAAAGGAATTTCATCCCGAAATTCTAACACCTAGTTATTCTATCCTACACAACCGATTTGTGTACATCCACTTTGCAACCATGTGTATCTGCGCACGGTATACATAATGCATCTCAACCATAAAACATGCATGCAAGATCATTCTAAATCGGATCCTTTATACATATACATTGATATTTCTAAAATACCTTTGAAATCATGATGCAAAATATCCTAAATATACTGGCAGTTCTAGACGAATGCAAATTTCAGAAATCTTTTTTCATCCATAACCCTCACACAATTACGAATAAAAGTGTGAAGCAACCAATTTTGCATCCAAACCCTATCATCCAAAACGTCATGCAGTGTAATCATTTCCTATTTAATTTCGCCAAAATCGGAAAAAAGAAATTAAAGCGAAGAATTTTAACATTTTCGCCGCTTACAAATATTCCATTTCCCACCTACGGTGGAATTTTCATCTCAGGTACTGTTAGACCAAAAAATGGCACTAACACCCAATTGAATATGATTTGTGAAGAACAATAATCTAAAACACAGAAAATCAAGCAGAGACACAGGATTTATAGTGGTTCGGCGTTAACAAGCCTGGACCCACTTCATAGTTTATCAATTCATTTAGAAATTTCAATTACAATGAGTATAGACACTCAAACACTCGATTACAATGAATAACGCTCTCCGAATTCATTGATTTTATTAAAGAAAATGGAGATTCTTCATTGGTAGTCATGGTCAAAATATATATAGAGCTTCCTAGGGCCGAAAAGTCCCCTGAATTTTTCATGGAATCATGTATATATAGGCAAGGAGTTGGTTGGGCTGAGTGGCCACATGGCAGCATCAAGGAGGCCTTCCAAAGTAGTGGAAAACGTGGGGAAGTTGCTTCCATTTCGTGGGTTGACACGTGAAACCAGGTCCGTGATAGTAGGCACGAGAATAGGTCTTCGTTGAAGGGTAGTTGCGTGCTTCAGGCGAGGGGATCGGGTCGGCTTCCTTCGATCCAAACCGATGCTCATTTCACTAAATCTCCTTATTGTGTGCTCTCCGATCCGATCCGACTTGGGCTCTCTAATCCGATCGAGCTCTCCAATCTGATTCGACTTGTGCTCTCCAATCCGATCCGAGCTCTCCAATCCGATTCGACCTGGCCTCTCCAATCCGATCCGATCCGAGCTCTGGTTTTAGAACGTATAAGAGCTTTAACCTCTAACATATGTAACCCTGATCATCTGGGTTTTGGGTGGCCTGGTCACAAAACAGGCTAACAATTACCCAAAATTTTCCATCATTAGACTGTAAAGGAGGCTTGAAACAAGCTCTAAGACGTAAAACGAGTTTATTAATAGCTCGCGCGCATCGTTGACAAGGTATGGAAACAATGTTTCTAAGGCTAAAACATCCTTTTTCTTTGTTTTCATTAATGTTTTTATATTATTGTCGGTCCTACTGCACTGCTAAACGCAACACAAATCATCTAAACATCTTCCTTAAGTTATTGATTTGACCAAAAAACGAAATTTTCCATAAAAATAAATTTCTGCTTAAAAAATTCTTGTGTTTATTTTGAAAATTCCTTTTTCAATACCATATTACTTTCCATCTGAGATTTGTATGAAAAATCAAAATTTCGATAACGTGCACATTGCGCCATTCAAATCATCCATTATAATGTAAAATAGACATTTAAATATGCATAAATTGCTGTATCCAAATTTTGCGTTTTCGCACAAACCGTAATAAAAGAAAGCAAGTTAGTTAAAAATTAAAAAGGGTAAAAAGTTTTTTTTTCATACAACGTTTTCTAAAAACTTTCAAAAACGTATTTTCTAGAAGCTTAAACGATTAAAGTCACATATTGGCAAAAAAAGGAAGTCAGTCATGCCAAAAATGCAAAAACTGAAACTACACACAAAAGACCAAAAACAAAATTTTAGTTTTAACAAGGAACGGTGATTTATTTATTTATATACCCGTGACGTAGAACCGGTCGTTCACTTAAATTTACCTAATATATAATTCTATTCTCTCCAGTTATAGGACAACTGTTAGTTTAGATAAGAAAAATGAGATTTCATTCAATAGACATGTGTGAATGACACAAATATCTCCAAACATAGAAATCTCTTTAATCTATGTTGTGCGAATTGAATAACACTAACATTTATAAGCACGAGTTACCACCAAGCCAAGAACCTGATGCTGGAAAGGGAAAACAACAAAGACGACGACAAAACAGCAACACCGTAAGTCCTAAACAATGGTTATAAACAACGAGATTTCTTGCTCCACGGCTGGAGCTCAAACCAATTTTTATGATCTTTAATTGACCATATCATGGTAGCAAAATGCTTAATCTCATGTTACAAACACTGCTGGCGTTCTTGGAGGTTCCCACATCACCATCTCTTCTAAGAGAGAATTTATGATAAGAAGATAAACCTACTACAAAACTGCTTCTTATGGAAATCCACCAAATGTTGTCTAAAGACAAAAATGGATAGATGAAATTACATAAGATAACACACAAGAACAACAAGATGAATCAAATATGAAGCGACATGCTAAATGAGTCACATTTCATCATGGGTGGTCTTGACAAAAATGGTTACGCAACCGTTTATAGAAAAGATTAATTTCTGCATCATGACACAAAGATAGTTTTAACTCCTCATTTATAAAACGACATGCTAAATGGGTCACATGTCATCATGGGTGGTCCTGATGTAGATTCCCGAACTCAAACACTGGCATTAAGAAAAAGAGATTTGCTGCAAAAATCTCCAAAGCCAATCAACAAAAGACCATACAAATCCGCGTAAAACACGAATTCCTCTAAATTCTCATCGAGATTCTCCTCACAAAAACCATCCAAAGATAGCTTACTCTTCGTCTCCGAAACAATGATCGCCTTCGAAAGAACCTATTCAAACAAGGTATAGAAAATGCGGATGTAGTACAAACAACAAACCCTATTATAATATCTTGAAGCAACTGGCCGGTGCAAGTCCAACTACATCGACAAAATTTCTTAGCCCTAAAGCGGTGAGACCTTTTTGCTCATTCCGATCCAACCAAATGATCTCTACCAAAGGAGGAGACTTAAATGGTGTGAGTAGGATCGAGTATTGCAACTTGGTATTTTAGGCCAAGAAATGGTCGGAGAGAAGAAATTGGATCTTGGAGTACTAGTGAGATAAGATCTAATGTGCAAACAAACGCAAAAAGGAGGAGGTGAGGTGACGACAAAGAAAGAGAAGAAGAATAGAGAAATGGTTTGGCTAGATGAGGAAGGAATGACGACAGTAGGAAGTTAAGGAGGTGATTTGGACGCAACTTTTATGGTTGAGTCCTAGGTTCAAGTTGTACCAAAACTCATCGACTACTTGACCATTCTTGCATAACGCTAAATGGTCAACTATTAAATGACTTTGGACAAAGATTGAACCCTGATCTTATTAGGCCAGATTAAAGTATTAATCATCCTGCGTTATCTTTTAAGATTTAACGCGAACCGAAAAATAATTATCCTTATTACCGCGGTATTCAAAGACCGTAGTTAAACTCTAAACCAACTCCAATGATTTATAGTCTCAACAACTATGCTGCGGCTACACAACGAATGAATGAATTCCAAAAATAATTCAGCTAGAAAGCCGTAATATAAATTAAAATGGTTTTCTCCTTACCTATCTGACAACGAACAGACGATTCACGAAATGAAGTACTCCAAAAATCAAGATGAAGGATTTTCCTTAGCCTTTTCAAATAAAAATGTAAAACTTTTCCAACGATGGAATCTATTATAAATTATCGGTTTTGTATTTACAGATACATTTTATTGTTATTATTTATATTCCAGTTTATATTACAAACTGAAAAATCTTTTCGTGTTAAAAAATGTTGGGGCTTAAAGATTAATTGTGATAATTTCGATAAATTATTAAATATATATAGGAAGAGGGGTACTAAAAAGGCCACTCCATGGACACTACTAAGCAACCTTGTAATACTTATTTAGAAATGGTAACTTTAATGGTGGAATCTCTCTGAGCATTTGAGATTTCCTTATTTACTGTTAACTTCTTTAATCTATTCCGTTCTTCTGCACCTTCTTCTATATCCTCGTTGCCACTGCCTATTTGTTCCTAATCTCTATTTGGCTTACCCTAATTTTATTGGTTTTGCTCCAGATTCAGACTTCGAGGAGTTTGTCGTTTGCGTCTCGTTCCTTAAAGCCTTCCCGCCATTTGAAGACATCGCTGCCTCGCTTTTTCCTGTTGCCAAAGGTCTGATGTCTGTTGCTTTGCTTGGGGTGTCTGAGATCCAGATCTGTGTTTACTCAATTAGTGCATTTGCTGATATCTTTCGGTTCCATTTCCTGGATGTATTTGGATGTTTTATGGAGTTATCTTCTTTGTTTTCATCTTCGCTGGTTTCCAAGTTCTCACCTCGTCGGAGAGCCGATGGTTCAATGGTGTCACCGGCAGTGGGTGAGCAGCTTGCTCCGGCTGTCGTTCGAGCTAAACATGAGTTGACCGCCTGTTTTGTTCCTCGACTGCATTTCCAGTGCTTGCAAGCTGCTCCAATATCGGCAACTCATGGATTTTTGGTTGGCTCTTTAATCTATGGTGGTATTTTTGGTCCTGGGTTTGCCAAAGTGGTGTCGACTGTCAAGTGTGGTGAAGGGGATTTCATCACTCCTCCCCACCAAAAGTAGTCTGTTGTTGCCCTTGAGTGGCCGAGAGCAGGGTATAGAAAGAAGCAAGTTGGTGATCGTCAATGCCGTGATCAGCGTGCTTGTATTTCGATGGACCCCAAGTATGCAGTCGCTACATATTTGTGTCCATCACGTTCTATTCCTTTGGATTATGTTCCAGCTTCGTTGGTGTTCAGACATCAACCTGGTTCAATCAAGTTGGTCGATAAAGTTTTGACAGGTCCGATGGAGCAACCTATGTTAGTTGGGTCCGTGAACTGCCTACAAGTGACGCGCTCTTCTTGACGAGATGATCATGAGGAGCTGGCTTCCTCGGTAGTGGCAGATAGTGTCTGTAATCTTGGCAAGGATTTGCAGGTGGTCGGCTTTGATTTCCAGAACTTTATGGGCATTGTTCTCATCTCTCTGGTTGGCTGCTTATCGTTTAAGGTTCGGCTTCATCCTTTTGGAGTATCTTTTCGATTAGATTTGGTTGGGTTTCAATGCATTTGTTCTGGAAGGAATGTGTCTTTTTTTCCATCTGTTGTGTGTTGTGATATTTGTGAACCTGGATCATTGGTCTCTCTATTGTTGCCACTATCTGTCACGTTGAAGTTGGTAGTGGCTCCAAATTTGCGGCATGCGTGGGTTGACCTTTGGTCCCCACCTACTGGTCGTATTGGTTACATGGTTAAATTGGTTTATTGTGCGAAGTGCTGGTTCTCTGTCAGGTACATTTCGTTTGCTGGTCTTTTTGTTTCTGTTTGATTGTTGGAAGGTGAGTTATCTGTTTCAGATTTATGGGGTTATGTTGCTTGGATCAGTCACAGTGAGACTGTAAGTGTCTCATTTGTGACTTGCATTGATTGTCTATAGATCGGTGCTATTGCCGATTGCACTCGGATGCTAATGCAGATTAACTATACTACTGTACGATGGTTTGTTGGTCAAGACCGAATAGTTGTTCATTTATTGAATGGCTATATGGCCTTACCAAATGGGCACCGTACTATGTTGGGTAACCCACCTCTCATCCGTGGTGCTTCTTGGGTACCGTCTTTATCGATCAATTTGCCTTTGCACGGTTTACCGACCGATTTTTGGACCATACCCCTTTACGGCGTTGTCAATCCAATAATAACCCGGTTCTGGTATTATCCATACAGAGATCGGTGCAGCGGCTTTTCCGTGTCACATTTCCTTTGTGCCGTATTGTTTCTGTTGTTTCACTGACACCCGCATCTGCAAAAGAGGCCGCTTCCTCCTCTGTCGATGCTTCCCACTCCCCCTCCTTAGTAAGGAGGAGAAACCGATCATTAATGATCGCTTATCTCGCCTTACTAAGAATTCGTATCCATCGCGGAATGATGTTTTGCGATCAGTCATACCCCTGGTTGCCCGGTTTATCCCAGTTCGGTGGATATTGAGAGTGTCTCCTTGCACTCCCCGCACCATTCGCACACGCTCTATAGCGGCATCTGAGCAGATCGTTAGATCTACTTGACATACGCTTTGTATGATCTGAGGCTATCTCTCGCGGTTTAGGCTCCGTCTTTGCTTATCTGATGGTGAACTTCCAGTTTTGGAATGTTCGTGGTATTGGTAATGAACCGTCTTTGGCTAGGATGAAGCGTATTGTTAAGAAACATTCGGCTTGCCTTGTAGCACTTCTGGAGCCATTTATGGGTCCAGAAGAGGCTAACAAGGCCGTGTTGTCCCTTGGTTTTGGTGGTGCTCTAGCCAATATGTCAGGGAAGATTTGGATTTTATGGGCCAAAGAAGTCTCGATTCAGGCTACTTTTTATTCGGTCCAGCTCTTGTCTGTTGCTTCTCTTTCCCTCCCTTCTTGTCCAGTTTTCTTTTCTCGGCGGCGTACGCCAGATGCGATAGGTCTGAGAGATTGACCCATTGGTATGATATTCTCTCTCTTTCTAATTTGCGAATTGGTGTTTCGGTCCTGGGAGGTGATTTCAACGTAATCGCCTGTCAAGCTGAGAAAAGGGGAGGCATTGCAGCTGGCCGTTCATCGGTAGCAGATTTTAATGCTTTCATTGTCGATTCGGGTCTGCCTGAGGTCTCTTTTGTCGGGTCGGCTTTTACTTGGTGCAACAATCAAGATGGACCAAACCGGATTCTCTCTAGGCTTAATCGAGTATTCAGATCAGAAGGTTGGTTCAACCTTCCCCTCACATACTCTGTTTCTTACCTTCATCGTACGTTTTCTGATCATGCTCTTATGCTTCTCAGCTGTGCTCCCCATACCCAATATGGACCTTCCTCCTTTAGGTTCCAGAGTATGTGGAGATCACACCACTCGTTTCATCGAGTAGTGGAAGAATCTTGGCTCTCCTCGATAGCATTTTCTCCTACTGTTTTGTTCTCTCGTAAACCTAAGTGTCTCAAGATTTGCGGTAAGTCTTGGAATCTTCAAGTGTTCAAGGATGTTTTCGACGGGTTCGAGTAGCCGGAGAATGTCTTGTTCTAGCAGAAGCATCCATCGATGAAGATCCTTCTTCTGCTAACAAGGAGACTTGGGTTCTGGCCCAATTAGCCTTCTCGTCTGAACTTCGTGTCGAGAACGACTATCTTCGCTAGAAAGCAAGGACCAAGTACTTTGTCGACGGGGACTCGAACTCTAAATTTTTTCACTCCTCCATTCATAAAAAGAACAGACTCCTTACGATTCTTCAAATTCAACGTCCTGATCTCTCGTTGGCCTCCACGCCTGAAGATGTCAAGGAGACCATCCTTTCTCACTTCTGGTCTTTCCTTGGCTCTCCTTCAGTGTCGGATGTTGATCCGTCGCTGATGACCATCATTCCAAGACCGGTTCTTCCTGAGGAGAGCACGGATCTTGTTGTACCTCCTTCCACGGAAGAGATATGTGCTCTTATTTTCACTCTTAGTAAGGACAATGCTGTTGGGACTGATGGCTACAACGAGGTCTTCTACCATAGGGTCTGGCCGATCATCCAGTCGGACTTTTGTCTGGATATTAGGTACTTCTTCTCTGGTGGAGATCTTCCTCAGTGCTGGACTTCCACCAACTTGGCCCTTATCCCTAAGTGCGACAACCCTAGCACTTGCGCGGACTTTTTCCCAATCAGTTTATATAACTTTTATAATAAGGTTATATCCAAGGTTCTAGCCAATAGTCTTGCTCCGTTTCTTCATCGCATCATCTCCTCCTCTCAAGCTGGGTTTGTAAAAGGACGCTTGATAACGGATAACGTCCTTTTAGCCTAGGAGTTGGTTTCCCAGATTGACCGGAAGGTCAGGGGTTCTAATATGATCGTGAAGCTGGACATGGCTAAAGCTTACGATCGCATGTCCTGGTTTTTCATCGTCAAGGTTCTAACGGCATACGGTTTTCCCAAAATCCTTATCGACTTTATCTGAAGGCTTATTTCTAACTGTTTGTTTTCCGTCCTCATCAACCGATCAGCTAACGGATACTTCAAGGCGGGAAGGGGTCTTCGCCAGGGAGATCCTCTCTCCCCCTCTCTTTTCGTTATCGCGGCTGAGGCTTTCGTTCGTGGATTACATTCGTAACGATAACAAATCAGATTCAACATTTTGGCATCCCTTCGGGCTGCTCACTCATTTCTTCTTTATCCTTCGCTGACGACATTATCATTTTCATGAAAGGTAGTCGTCGCTCGAATCGTCGGCTAGTCGGCCTCATTCAGCAGTACAAGAGGTGTTCTGGCCAACTCGTTTACACATGCTTCATCCCAACTAGTGACCTGTCTACTATTAGGTCTGCTTGGATTGAAACCTTCACAGGTTTTACAACTTCTTCTCTTCCCTAACCGTACCTTGGTATTGTCCTTTACAGAGTTCATGAGCTCAGTGCCATTTTCGACCCCCTGACTGATAAGGTCACGGGCAAGATTATCAAGTGGAACACGGTTCTTCTATCGCAAGAAGGAAGACTGGTCCTTATAAAATTTGTGCTAGAGTCTACAGGATCGCATGTCTTTGCTGCTATGACGCCCACCGCTTCTTTTTTTTGGACTTACCAGTCTTGGGCTTCGTCCTTTTTCTAGGGGGAAAAGGACAACATTAATCGTCATCATTGGATTTCTTGGGACATTATCTGTCATCACAAAGGTGAAGGAGGTTTGGGCCTTAGAAACCCATATGACACTTGTACTGCGTTCGCTTGCAAGCTTTGCGAAAGGTTTGACGCGAGCGACTCCTTATGGGCAATGTTCCTCTATGCCAAGTATCGTAGACTTCAGGCTTCGAACTACGTCGATGTCCCGCCCTACGCTAGTGAGATGTGAAAACGAAAGCAGTCTGTGAAGGCCTTCTCGGATTCACATGGTGGTGGATCCGGTTGGGACGACTGCCCCTTTTCGATTAGGGCGGCATGGAGCTCGGCTAGGGAGCCGGCTCCACGTCTTCTACTCTTCTCTTTCTTCTGGGATGTCCATATTCCACCGAAGATTTCTCTGTTCATGTGGAGGACCATTCACGGTGGCCTTCCGATTGACGAAAACCTCCAAAGGATTGGCATTCCATATGTGTCCTGATGTAGGTGTTGTGGGTCTGGTGATTCAGAATCCATAGCTCATTTGTTCTTCTCTGGTTTCTGCGCCAGAGCTGTGTGGAATTACTTCGAAAACCTGGTTGGTATTCGAGGTAATGCACCTTCTCTAGTGGACTTTCTGAGGTTCTGGTGGAATGGAAACTTGGGTAAATATGTTCGATCTATCCTTCTTAGGTTGATCCCTTGCCTTATCTGCTAGCATATTTGGTGCTCGAGGAATAAGGCAATTTATGATGAGGTGTCCATGGACCCTTTTTAGATCATTCGAAAGGTAAGGAATGACATGTTCCTTTCGTTTCGTGCCAGACCTTTTAGAGGTTCAATTGGTTCCCGCTCGAGTAGATTGGCTGGATGTTTGATGTTACATCGATTCCAACCAACACTCGAGAAGGGATCGGCTGAACTTCAAAACTGTTAGGATTTGTGGGACCCGTCACACTATCCTAGCATCACCTTCACTTCCACCCCCCTCTTATGGCCCGATTTGGCTTGCTAGTGCTCCAGGGTCTGGCTTTATAGGTTAACTGGATCGTCGGCTATGGTTTCTTTGGATCACGGAAGGCTGGATGGCTTGCGAAGCTTTTGGAGGGACTGGGAATAACTATACCGATTCTCTGTCTCGTCGGTCATTGGGACTATGGAGTCTGGAGCTTTAACTTCCTCCCTCATGTCTTCTGGGGGCCTAGTTTATTTCGCTTTTGTCAATGGACTTGCTGATATATTGAGCATTTTCTTTCTTCAAGATGTTTTGTTCATGTTGTACTTTACATTTTCTAGAGAGACTGTTGTATTGAGTAGAAGTAGAATTGCTTCACTTTCGGGTGGTGGCCTTGCCGGAACTCGATTTTGAAGTAAGATGGGCGGTGGTTTATCCAGAGCTCATCTATCTATCTGTCTACACATACATATAGTCTTTCCCCGAGCAGAGCTTATTAGTTGATTACCTACCAGGCATGTTGGTAGTTTTGTGGACATTTTGTTCCTTTATATATATATATGTATACATATTTCTGAAAAAATAGAGGGATACTAAAAATCATAAGGAATAGATATTTATTATTCTTAAGTTTAGTGGCATATTCGTTGTCATTTCTAATTCCTTCCTTCCTATCAATCAGATTATATTTATTAAAATTATGCAAAGCCATAAAGTTTTGAAACACGAAAAAAATCCATCTCTTTATAAAACTAGGTTGCTATAAAACATTTTCCGAAATCGTATTTCAAGACCTTTGAAACCCAATTTATTTTTATAAATAGTTTTAAAAATAAATTCCTTTGAATACAAGGCTAAGAACTCAAATTAATATTTCAACAAAGGTAGATTCATAAATCCAACGAAGTAACAAATGGATATACCTCGTAATTATATTTCTGAAATGGATACGACATAATAATGTGAACCTTTCCCATTTTAGATCGAGCAATGGACTTAACCGGAACTACCAACGAAACCAAAAACCAGAAATTGCGACAATCTCGGTTGTAGCTAGATTTTTATATTATTCTAGTCTCCACACTCTAATCAATGGAATCCACCATATGACATCCTTATTCGCTTCACAACGAGATCTCCAACATGCTGTGGGGTAAGACAGAGTTGGCTAGAAACCTGAAGTCAACATATTTCAACTCTTAGTCGCTTAAAACCAATTTTATATAATTAAGCCCATGACTATTTCATCGTCGAAATAAATTAAAGTCGGGTTAGAAAGACGAAGAAAAACAAAAAAGAAAATCGAATAATGTTCTCTCACGAGTCCTAACTTAACTAATTCCTCTAATCGCTTAACCTATGCTCTGATACCAAATGTAACACCCCACACTTTTCTATGCCCAAATTTAGACAAAAATTGAAACTCAAACACATCCAATCATGGATCGTGTAAATCTGGTACCTGCTATAAATGAGCATGAGTATAATTACAGTATGATAAGGTAACTCACAGCGGAAACAAATAGGATAAACTTGTACTAACTGAAGCAACTACCTTATTCAAAGTAAGTCACTTTTCCAATACTGAGAATGAGAGAGACACGAGAACCGAAAGCCAAACTAAAACATCTATGAGAACCTGACCTTTAGAAACCTGGGAGGTTGTAGTGAGGACGGGGGTCAGAACAACAAGATTCTGGTGAACAGGAAATGTACATCACATATTATATATATCCCGTTTGGTTCAACCTAAGATATACGCCTACTAAAGTTAGCGATTCTAGCCTAACCTTGTAAATGTTTACGCATGACTTTACTACTCTTCCCAAAGTAGTATTACCAAATTATAATACTGAGATAGGACGTTTACGCATATAATTGTGAAGCCTATATACCAGAGCATGGCTGGTTATTTAATCAATATTAGACCCCCAGTTACAGAGTTTACATATATATATATATATTCACTGACTCATTCCTTATTATTCAACATTAACATAAACAAGAGGGCACTAGATACGGGCCCTACTAGTTAAGTCATATGTCATTCACGCATATACCCTTGCCCCTCATAAGGTGAGAGATGGTATTTTATCGTTCGCTATACGATCTAGCTGACCTTATTAGATAACCCCCCATAGTCGCTTACTACTTTCCGTAGGATAGGTAGCCATATCTGAAGTTTTAGTTTCCATGTTTGGGTAGGCCCACACACCCCTGCCATTTAAGACCCCTAAACTGAAAGACCTACTCCCAGGTGGACTCTTCAAGCCCAGCAGCTTAAGACCCAGGAAGTGGACTATACTCGAAGCATATTAAGTTCGTACCCCATTAGCATTTAATACTCTTCCCTATTGGGATAAAGTGGGCTACGTTACTAAGTCATTCCCGTTTAGTCCCTCTACACGGAAATACTATATGCACACAAGTCATTATCGTCAAGGGTTCATAAGGTTAATAATGTTTTACATTATTAACCTACTAAGTCCAACTCTAAGATTAAAATTATAAGTTCTTTTTAACTAGTATAAATAGGAAAGATATGTCTCCTTACCTTAGGATATATTTAATTACCTTCCCTAATTGGTCTTAGTATTTAAACAATAATTAATCCCTTTTTTCGTCATTTATTCCCATTCATAAGTTTATTGCCATTTTGACCGTAACGGTCATATTTTTCTAAGGCAAACCTACCACTTGGTATCCTTATTTTATCAGTCCCGAAGCATCTATTTGTTGTACCCTAACAGATAATTGCTATTCATATTTATTTATTTTCTTATTTATTTATTTGTTTACTTGCTATATATATATATATATATATATTTATGTATCAGGCCACTCACATTAAGTTCCTACTTGTAGATGTTGGATTTGCCAGTCGGTACTGGGCAGACTTCTACCACAAGTTGAGCTTAACCTCGTGTCTAAATGCGGTTATAATTTACATTTCATAATCGAGGTTTACAACATTTATCCTAATAAATTTAGGAATTGTAACCATTATCCTATTATATTCACTTTCTCCAATCAACATTGGTTACAATTGTTATTTATTGATTTGCCGTCCTATTTATAGCAATTTATTATATTGATTGCTACAAATGGTCACCATAAATATATTAATTCAATATGGATTACATCTGCATATATAATTCTATAATTAAACATTATTCAAACATTCAATACAATGTATATTTTACCGTTTTACGCAGATTTGGATAGATAATATGTATATATTTATATTTTATTTTTCGTGTGGTCAACGTAGTTATTATTTTTATTATTATTCTTTTAAATTTAATGATTTGGTTTAATCAACAACCAAACATTCCTTTTTGCACTCAATTTTGCAAAAAGGTTTAAAATCTTACAAAAAGACCATTAGCTGTAATTATTGTAAACTATATGTGATTAGTAAATTAGATCTATCTCAAATTCAAAAGAAATACGTATGTATATATATATTTTTTGAAATAGTTGATGCAAACTACACATAAATATTTATTTTAATATTTATACGTAGGTTTGCACCACTTTTCCTTTTTAAATCTTTTTGTCATATCTCTTGCGAATTCAAAATGACACCCTTTGTTTAAAAAGAGGAAAACGAAATATTTACAATAATTAAGCCAAAACCCAACAACATTGAATAAAAATAGGTATAATTCTTTTAAATATTACAATCACATAGTTTACCAATCATATCTTTTTATCCAAATTCATATAATTTATGATTCAACATTGAACTAGAGATTTAGAATGTAACTACATCTAAATGGTGTTTAATGGGACTGGTTTCCAGATCTACAGTGCTTTTCAACAACTACAATATATTTTTCAACATACTTGTAGGAATATGTGTAAACAAATTTAAGAATTCTACAATTAATATTATGCATAACCACAATTTACAAATTCAGAAGTTTTGACAATTTTTACAATCAGATCTGATAGGTGCTAATTCCATTACAATGATATCATGAGCAAATCTGATGAAAATAGGCATATAAACTTGAGATCTAATACAAACAAAATAAACATACTATTATAATTGTATATATAAATTTCCCACTCACCTGAAAGCATCCAAATCCAAATTTTGAATCTTTTAGGCCTACAATTCCCAAATTCTTATAAATCCACAGTTTATTTGAAAATTGGGTAATTCTAGACCTGTTGAGATGTAAGAAAATAGAAAAGGAAGGGAGAATCAATTGTTAAGCATCAATTTGCATTCTTTTCGATTGGATCTGATAATCCTCTCATTCCTATTTGATTTGTGTTTGATTTGTTGTATAAAAATATATTTTAATTAAGAAATTAGGTTTGAAGAAGGAGGAAAATGGTAGAGCTTCACTGCTGCCCACAAATTTTTGTTGAAAAGACAGAGGGCTTACCCCTTTATTTATAGGAGTGGAATTGGCCTAGAACCGTTACATTCATTTTAATTAACATCCATCCATATATAATTTTATATACTTAAAAACTTAGTCATCACTTCTTGGCTCGACCAAGCTGTCGCAGCCAGCGGTCGACCGAGCAGTGATGTGGCTAGGTAATTATTTATTACTATGTATATAATATTCTATTTTATTTATTATCGTTCGTTTTCGTATTTCGTTTGTAACTTTTTCATACAGACTCCGTTCGCGAAACTCCAAATATGAAAGTTGACCAGAATTCTGAGACGAACGCATCGATTGAAGTTTCATGGTTAAATTCTATCATTTGCGGAAATTCCTATTTTAAAATTCTAATTGAATAACTAATCTATTGTCAAAATTATGGGTTGTTACATCAACCATATGAAGTCCATTGGTCACCATACTTCTCCAGCAAGCTTCAAAAAGAATAACCATCACGCTTGTAAAATCTGAGCTTCTGGCCACTTTATACGATGGATCGAAATCGGTCCATTCGCCATAGACCAACATCGATCCGTACACTTAGCCGAAATTCGGCCAGTTGGATCTTCCCCATCACATCCTCAAGCTCTTTCCATTGGTCTATTCACAAACCTAAATTCCTTTTCGACGAATTCTCCTGTCATTCCATCGACTACCGTCCGAGCAGTCATCTTCAACCCATCCAAATCACATCCGAATCACTTAAAAAATTTGCATGCAGCTTCGGTCTACCACCATGATTCCACGTCCCAAAATCAATGCCATCTACCTACTATGATGGGCTAGTGCCAATCCATCGGACATGGACCAGTACTGATCCATCAGACATGGACCGATATCGATCCATTGGACATGGACCGATACCGATTCTTATAGTTAGCGTATTTCAAAGCTAAATTTTTATTAGGTTTCTTCCTTTCGTCCTCTAGTGCTTATCCCTCAAGTTTTGTCTGATTCTGATCATCTGAAACTCTGAATTGCTCTACTTCAAGCCTAAGATCTATGGCAAAAAATGCAAGTAATTCATTCAATTCGATCAAAATAAATAGTGATCCATCAAATCTTGGTCATACAAACTGTCATATATCATAAAACAATAGATCTCACAAGATTTGGGTCAACATATTCAAAAACATGATTAACCTAACTTGTTGCCAGTTTATATGATTAGGTTAGATTATACTAAGATATCTAAATTTGAATTAAACATATATGATCAGGTCTACGGTTTATTTAACATGTATGATGTGAATAAATCTTAATTTAACACATATAATCCATAGTTTCCACGCGAGAGATGCCTATCACTCACCTACCATTGATTTGAGGCAAACCCAATGAAATCAAATCTGAACAGCAATGAAAACTCCCTAAATTGATGCAATTTGATGTGACCTAATCTTTTAATATGTTGATCTAGCCTCTAGATGTAATTTATGATGAATTAAAATGAATAAAATGGAGAAATTAGGGTTTAGGTTGAATCTGGAGAATCACGGATACAATCCTAAATGTTTGAATTAAGAGAGAAAAATTTATTCTCTTCCCCAAACCCTCTATTTATAGCTGTAGTTCATTAGCCTAATGGGCTTCTCTAATCAGTCTATTAACAACTAATTAATCTGCCTAACAGAAACAAAAATTTAAACAATGATTTCTCCGAAACTGCTGATTAAATATTTAATGTGACCACTCTACGAAATTTCTAGCATCCATTTCAATCCAAAGAGATTAATTTCAGCACCTGATTCGATCCTTATCAAGAGTTTAGCTAAAACAATATTCAAAGGTTAAAACGATCACAATTACGTTTGGTGAAAATCATAGACATATCTCACATCTCCATGAAAAACATACTAAAATCTAGGAATGATTTTACCACTAGTGAATTAAATATAATTATTTTACGATCCTTCGATACATAAAATATGGGTCGTTACATTGTCCCCTACTTTAAGAATTCATCCCCGAAATTCCAGGCAAACATGAGCAAACAAAGGATTTTGCATGCCTACCATCTATGAGTATCCAGTCTACCATCCAATCTAGCATCCAACAATCCATGCAATCAAAATCCTACCCTAGCATGCAAGACTCTAATAGTGCAAGAAACAATGGTATAAGTAAGATACGATATATGGAGCATACCGCTCAAAGAGTTATGGATAGGTCGGTCTAATATTCTCTTTCATTTCCCACATGTAATCATCATCGTCCTTGCCCCCATTGTACCTTGACTAGCTCTATAACCTTCCTCTTAATCTGTTTCATGTCACTTTCTACGACGCAAAGCATCTTGGAAGGCCTGGAAACTTTAGGATTGGCCTTTAATTCTTCAATCTGATATGGAGGTACCACAACATTCGCGCCGTGCACAAACTTCCAAAGAAATGATACATGAAACACATTGTGCACACCCACCATATTCTTAGGTAAATCCACTCTATAGGCGAGCTTCCCAATACGTCGACGGTAAAAAACGGCCCAACAAACCTTGGAGCTAACTTTATTTTTCTTCCAAAACGAACAATATTCCTTAAAAGGTGAAACCTTAATAAGCATCAAATCTCCGACCGAGAATTCCAAATCTTTTCATCACTTATCGGCAAAACTCTTCTGACGACCTTGGGCTACTTTCATTCGTTTCCAAATGATCTCAATATTATCCATCATTTCTCTTATCATCTCAGTCCCAAGTACCAACTTGAACAACCCGAAAATCTGGACTAGTTTAAAATTTTTATTTCGGCAATTTTAGCGAATTTTGAATATTTAAAATGAATTATTTTAAATAAAAACGATGAAAAATTTAATTTGAATAGAATTCGAACGTATATATTATATACGGCGACGTTAGAATATAAATAATTATATATAATTATAAATAGAATTGAAAATGGCGCGGTAGTTCGATAATTCGATTTCAAACTTCAATTGAATGTACCGGGTGCAAAATAAACCGGATTTTAGTGAAACCAAAAATATTAGAATCTAATAGAGAATATCTTTCCAACGAATCCGAAAAATTGAGATTTCATAGCGGGAATCAAAAGATATGTCCAGTTGAAAATTCTGAATAGTCGCTATGGAATTCAGGCCCTTAAAAATGGGAATTTTGCAAACGACCTCGGATTTCGACGAAACCACTTTTGTTGGGTCCGTGATGTCACATTATTGCTATATTCCAAATTTCATAATTTTTCGAATCAATATGTGAGCGTGGCAAAGGAAAACGTGTTTAACCAGTTTTAGTTGATTTTAATCGACTGGAAAATGGCCATTTTTCCAACGGTATCAGAATTCGACGAAACTAGTTTTGTTAGGACCGTATCGTCAATACGAAGCTAGGAAATATTTTTCGGGAATTTTTAAAGTTCGTATGTGACCCCAGTAAATTGAAATGCACGTTCAAATTCAATATATAGAGTTATATGTTGATTTTGACGAAAACTAATCGAAACGATCGAATCAGCTTACGATACATATCCCATTGTGTTCGGAATGGGGGTAATTAGCTATGGACGACAGGCGGTGGGCCTCGTTTCGAGGTCGAAAATAAAAGTACCTTTTTGGAATTAAATAATTAAATAAATAAAATGAAAAAAAATCCCCTTCCCTCTCTCTTCTCCTTAAATCCCTCTGCGCCCCCCCCTTCTTCAAAATCGAACAGAAGAAAAAAAAACGCCAGAACGATTTGAAGCCGCCGCCCCTCTAGCCGACCTCGCCATCGTCGGAGCGCCGCGTCAAGGGAGTCGCCGCCCCCTCCCTCCGATCTTCACCTCCTCCTCCTTCTTTCCTTCTCCTCCCTCGCGACACCGCAGCCCCCCTCCCTCGCGACACCGCAGCCCCCCCTGCCTCGAACCCGCACCCCCCCTGAGCCTCGCCCCGACCTTGCCTCGCGTCAGTGAAACCCCCCTGCCTCGAACCCGCACCCCCCCGAGCCTCGCCCCGACCTCCCCCTTCCCCTTGCCTCGCGTCAGTGAAAACCCCTCCCCCCTTCCTTAATTGGTAAGTTTTATTTTGATTTCTTATTTATTTTATTTTTATTTCAGTTTTATTTTAGGTTATTTAACCAATAAAAAAATTCTGTTTTTATATATATAAATATATATGCGAAGAAAATATGATTTTTATATAGTATGAAGAATAAAAATATGATTTTATATAATGTAGAGTAATAAAGATGTGATCTTTATAATAGTAGCAATGTAAAGATATGATTTTTATAGTAGGGAAAGTATAAAAACACGATTTTTATATTATATAGATAGTAAAAATATCATCTTTACAGATATAGCGAAATAAAAATCTTTATATATGAAAAGGCGAAATCTTTATATATGAAAAGGCGAAATCTTTATATATAAAAAGGCGAAATCTTTATATATGAAAAGGCGAAATCTTTATATTCGAAAAGGCGAAATCTTTTTATAAAGAATAGCGTGATAAAAATATAATCTTTATTCTACGAACATCGATGTAAAAATAGAATTTTTATCTATATAGTAGCGATGTAAAAATAGAATTTTTATCTACATAATAGCGATGTAAAAGTAGAATTTTTATCTATATAATAGCGATGTAAAAATAAAAATTTTATCTATATAATAGCAATGTAAAAATAGAATTTTTGTCTATATAGTAACGATGTAAAAATATGATTTTTATATACATAGCAACAATATAAAAATGTGATTTTTATATATGTAGTGGCTACGGGCAACGAATGTGACAAAAAGGCGAGAACAGTGATGATTCCCCTCATTAGAAGAGTCAAGATGATTGGATTAGCTAGTTGGTGAGAACTTCTCACTCTAAAATTCTTTTTCTAGTTATATATATATACTAGGATGTAGACGGTGCTTAGCAGCACCCGACACCCGTCGTCCACACACCATGGACGACTTGTATGCTTGTTTGATGTGTTGTGAAATTTGTTTGTGTTGTTGATGTGAAATCGATAATAAAATGTAGATACTTGAAATAAATTAATTATCGTTAAAAAATATAATTTTTAAGGTAAATGTGAATAAATAAATAATTATAAACAAATCAGCCGATTTGTTTATATACACTGATTTGACTGATATTGATTGGGACGATAAATTTTACACATCGCCCAACTGCACAAATAAAAATCTGTGTTTGTTGATTTGAAACCCCACACGGGTGTTGGGATGATATTTGGGTACACTAATCCCAATTATTTAATTGCATGTCGATCAATTGGTCGACAGGCTGTGTAAGCGTTAATTAATTATATTTGATGCTTATGCAGTTGTGTGGTGCACTTTGAATGATGGTTGATTATTTATCGTTGCTATTATATACGTGTGTTGTATGGAATCCATATAATTAACGTTATATGGTAATTGATTGGGCCTCATTCCAATCAGGAAGATAAGGAATATTATAAAAGAAAATTCGTGTGTTGAATATAAAAATAGTCGTGTGTTGACAGTACTCATGTGTTGAGATTAGTCGTGTGTTGAAAGAAATATAGATTCATGTGTTGAATAGAATAAATATTCATTTGTTGAATAGAATAACAAATTTATTGAAATATATAAAGCCGTGTTGATTAGAGTTGCGCTATTTTGACGTGAACGATATTTACATCGATTATATTCGTTTTTACAATGAATATAGAAAAAGTGGTGATTTCAAAATATAACGTTTTGAAAATATTATCATTTATATAGTAATGATATGAAATATTCAATTTTGATTAGAAATTGAAATAGTGTTGAAATGGTTTTGAAAACGAATTTAAAACGATTTATAAAATACGTTTTAAAAGGAAATCGACGAAGTATATATAATATATATATATATATTATATATATAATGGCCCGAATAGAAAGCGCCGCGCCGCGGCAGTTCGTGAATTTCGACCATTGACTTCGAATTGACGTTGCGGGAGATCCGACCGTCGGATTCTCCTAAAACCAGAACCGTTGGGTTCGTATCGAAAAGAGCTTTCCAATGAATATTAGAGATTTGAAATCTAACGGTTGGATTTGGAATTATGTCCAAATCAAATTTGGAAAAGGTCGCTGTAAGTGCAGTTCGATGGCCGTTGATGGAAATCGACTGTACGGGCCTTGATAAAATTATTAAAAATATCTATAATTTGTGTAAAATCATAAGAGATGATTTGGGAAAAATTGGGCTGAAAAATTCCATATTTGAAAAGATAAAAGTGTATTTTTATCGAAATGAACTAGTTTTGAACTAGAATTAAAATCAATTTATTTTTGAAATAAATAAATTGAATTTGAAAGTGATTTTAAAAATAATCAATATTCCCAATACGTGAATTGGACTGGAGTTGAATCGAAATTATCTTCGGAATAATTCGATGTTGGATTTCGTGACTATACAGATATTGTTATGGGAATTTGAAAGATATATTTTATATCGTTATTTCCAATACGATATTTGTTGGTTTCAGGATTTGATATTGAATATAAGCCGATATATTTTCTATTCAAAGCCTTGTATTTAATATCAAATGTGATTTGGGTTTGTCGTGAACCGTGTTTTAGATGACATGAGTTCTTTAACCCAGTTAAATGCAGGATATTGATTTTTGAAAAGATTAAAACTAAGTGGAGTTTGAATGAATCTTTAATTAGATTGAAATGTGAATTGATAATTTAAATTATCAAATCTGAAAGGTGATCGAGAATGGAGTACCACCAGTTTTGCTCCAATGCGATAGTTAAATCTTTAATTAGATTTGAACGTGAAATGGCAATTAATTTTACCGATAACACCGTGGTGTTAGATATGGAGTATTACCAGTTTTGCTCCATGGGATGAATAGGTTGGGATTCGGAAATAAAATAAATAATTACTTCGGTGTGGTTCGCTAATCCCGACTAGTTTGAAATGATATCCAAAGGAAGATTAAAGAATAAATTTAAAAGAATTTATCTTGGATAAAATTAATGGGAACCATTCCCTAAGAATGTGATTTTGTGAGTAAAAGAATATTCTGAATTGGAATGAGGCGTTTGTTGTGTTTGTGTAACACGTGTTTATTATATACGCGGGTTATTCAAAAAGGCCGGGTTTATCCCATTCTGAATAACCGATTCGACGAGATGTCGAAGATGAAGATGGTGGTTGAAGACCGGAAGTCTTCACATCGTTTGGGTGATTACTGATGATCTCGATTGGGCTGTACACCCAAGATGAGGGAAACAATTGGTGATCGTCCAGACGTACTTGGAGATCGATGGATATGCGAGGAAAGTGCCTCCGGTTTCGTTCAGACCCAGAACGAACTTGTAAATGGATTGTGTGTCTGACATTGGATTTTATTCTGTGTTGATTGATCTCTATTAAATATACATCTGTTTGGTGGCGGAGAATTTATTCTCTTGCTTAACGCCCTTCTCTGAGACGTACGAGCTCAGAGGTTGTATATCGATGGACATCAGTCGCATGGAGTGAATTGCCAGTGTGGCACGCGTAAGTGGCAATTGATCAAGGCTTCTGTTGAAAAGCAAAGTCTTGTGGTTGATGATCAAAGCACGGCCTGTTGGCATAGCTTTGTGTATAACGTGAATTCGCGAGCCTTACACCTCGGTATGAGTCAAAAAGGGGATAGTGACTGCAGGGAGAGCACGACGTTTCTTTCTAGCTAGGGTGGTGTCCGTGACCTACCAGCCCTGACATTTATATACTTTTCACCTGTGTGGTTGTTGGAATGCGAGGCGCCTCGGATATAGGTCTATAAGGACCGGGAAACATGTGTTCATGAATAACTAATCCTCAAAAGTAAGAGAGGACCGGCCCTGAAGATCCAAGGATCATAGTGGGGTCCTGAGACATTTGCTAGAGTGTCTCGAACGCGGAGAGGAGCTTGCCCCTTGCCTCGACTCATGATGGAATCCAATTTCCAATACGTGATATTGCGGTTTTAATTGTAGAACTAGTATGGCGACATGATAGATGGTACCCATGCCGCCTAGGATTGATATTTATGATTTGAATTGTTTTGACACTATACACTTATTATAGTATCAAATGATTTATATTAAACGTACCAAGCATGTTTGGCTATTATAAGGGAAAACCCTATCCTCCGGCTTGCGTTGCATTGTGTGATGGGACCTGGGTCTTATAATAGCTTCATTTTTCCAAAAAAACATTGCGTTGTTTTGTTATATGCACTAGTATTCTTGGGAGGAAACCCGTTCCGTGTTATACGGCGTGGTCCCTTGAATCACTATCTTTAAAGCAAAGTTTTAAATGACTGTTTTAGTTCTCACACCAGTCACATGACTGACCTGGAGTTTATTGTTTTAACCTAAACTCTGGGTGCCCCTATTTTCCACACGGGCAGCTAGTAGTTTTGGTTTTGCAGATTTATATCCACAGGGTCCTGATTTACAGCTGGAACGATGCTCGGAAAACTCTGTATCCGTGTATCACTTTCAGTTGTGTTTTGTATATTTTTCCGCTGCTATGTAATTTATTGTAATCTCTGATATTTATCGAATGTAATTTATTCATTTATACTCTGTATATTCTTGTATCTGATGGAATTGTTGTAATATCAATGAAATGTTCTTCCGTTTGCGTTCTATTTTGTCTTGTCCTCAATTCTATCCGTGCTTTCCTTCACGGGGAAGTTCGGGTCGTCTCAGTTTGGTATCAGAGCTTTGGTTTACAGAGCTCGAGAACAAGACACATTAGAACCGAACGAAAGAATTCATTAGATATTGGATTAGTAATATCCAATTAGAATGACTCGTTAGAGATAGGATCAGTAGTATCCTAGAACGAGTGTGAAGAGTATATTTTTCAAATGAAAATAATTTTGTTTTGAAAATTTAAATCGCTTTATACGTATTTGAATATTTATTTATTTTGAATATGGACAATCGAGTATATAAAGATTTCGCGTATATGCGTCATGAACGTATATTCGAAGTTTTAATATACTAGATAGATATAGGATCACACTCTAGTTGCCCGGGGATGGTTCTGATAATGCTGCAGCGTTACCAGTATTTATTTTCGAGTGACGAAGGTGTGATTTCTATATATTTCCATTAGACTGGTGTGAGAACCAAAAACAAAAAAAATATAGCTAGAATTCATTGTTGTGATTTGGCATCAAAAACATGATTTTTTATGTATATCAAAATTATGAATTTGAAACTCTAATTCACTAATTGATTGATGGTTGTGTTGGTTGTTTATTTGTTTGAAAATTTTGAACCATTTAGCCTAATTGAATCACATATTGAATTGTATTGAAAATTGGTCGCATTTGCTTGCATATACATGTACTTACATTGAACAGGTCATAGCAAGGAGGCTAGAGCAGAGAATAAAATTGTTTGCCCGACAAATAGGTACATATTTACTATAATTTACTGTTTTGTTTGGGTGATGATGATTTTATGAGCCTATTGGCTAGCCGCTTGGCCTTTTCTTTTTCTTTTTGAGATCAGAAGGCCTATATGGTAATTTCGGGATTTTCCCGTTGCTCCCGGTGCAGGGGAGGTTATGGCGAAATTTTTCAGAAATTTAGGGTGTTAGCCAAATTTTTGAAAAATTTGAAAAGTTCTTAGAAACTGAAAAGTTGAAGAACTTAAGCCGTACTCAAAATAATGGAAGTTGAGTTGATTTGTTAAACAACTTTCGGCTTCGTTCCTTTTCGGCTTCCATTTGTTATGTTCCTTTTCGGCCTTTGATTTAGAGAAGATTAGAATTTCATCCATAAAAAGCAGAACAAATTTATTCAATTAAATCACACATTGAACTGATTAGAAAATAGTTAGAAATATATACTTGTGCATTATATATATTTGAACAGGAAATTGGATAGCTGTTGAGTAAAGATTTTATTTGCGTGCCCGACAAATAGGTAAACCTTAATGAGTTGGATGCGAAATATTATTATATCAACTCCTGTGAGTGCCATTGGATGCGGAGTGCTGGTTATTCTGTGTGTAAATAATAAACATCGCCATAGGATAGCAACAATTAATTTTGAACTACATTACATAGCATATTTCTGGAAGATAGGCATACTTCATCATATACCACATAAGCATTTGGAGCTTGTGTGACGAGGTGGAAGATTTACCATACGAGCGAGAGGCTTGTATGGCGATGACTATATATTACAGGTTGAATGGATGACAGATATGGACTATATATTACAGGTTGAATGGATGACAGATATGGACTATATATTACAGGTTGAACTGATGACTGATATGGACTATTTAAATTGTAACGATAAAATTGCCAGATTAATAAAAAAACCACACGAGTCTAGAGTTGACAATAATCACGTCTCTCTAGTTATTAGATATGGCACATGGACTATTTATTTCCCACACGGGACGAGGTGACGAGGATTTATCCTCTGGAGCATTTAAAAGACACACTCCCTCAGGCTTTGACAGGGTGACGAGAATTTATTCTCTGGAGTTATTATCAATACACGCTCCCCTGTAAACACCAGAATATATCACTATAAATATGTGTATGCTTATTAGGATTTATTGGGTACCTAATACGGCCCAATAAATTTCCAAACCTCTCCCCGTACAAAGGAGGTTATGGCGAAATTTTTCGAAAATTCCGGGTGTTAGCCAAATTTTTGAAGAATTTTAAAATTCTCAAAAACTGAAAAAGTTGGAGGATGAAAGCCAGATGGAACGTAGAGTTGATTAATCAAACCACTTTCGACTTTGTTCCTTTTCGGGGACGAAAAGTTTTAAGTGGGGGGGATTGTAACAACCCGAAAATCTGGGCCAGTTTAAAATTTTTATTTTGGCAATTTTAGCGAATTTTGAATATTTAAAATGAATTATTTTAAATAAAAACGATGAAAAATTTAATTTGAATAGAATTCGAACGTATATATTATATACGGCGTCGTTAGAATATAAATAATTATATATACTTATAAATAGAATTGAAAATGGCGCGGTAGTTCGATAATTCGATTTCAAACTTCAATTGAATGTACCGGGTGCAAAATAAACCGGATTTTAGTGAAACCAAAAATATTAGAATCTAATAGAGAATATCTTTCCAACGAATCCGAAAAATTGAGATTTCATAGCGGGAATCAAAAGATATGTTCAGTTGAAAATTCTGAATAGTCGCTATGGAATTCGGGCCCTTAAAAATGGGAATTTTGCAAACGACCTCGGATTTCGACGAAACCGCTTTTGTTGGGTCCGTGATGTCACATTATTGCTAGATTCCAAATTTCATAATTTTTCGAATCAATATGTGAGCGTGGCAAAGGAAAACGTGTTTAACCAGTTTTAGTTGATTTTAATCGACTGGAAAATGGCCATTTTTCCAATGGTCTCAGAATTCAACGAAACTAGTTTTGTTAGGACCGTATCGTCAATACGAAGCTAGGAAATATTTTTCGGGAATTTTTAAAGTTCGTATGTGACTCCAGTAAATTGAAATGCACGTTCAAATTCAATATATAGAGTTATATGTTGATTTTGACGAAAACTGATCGAAACGATCGAATCAGCTTACGATACATAACCCATTGTGTTCGGAATGGGGGTAATTAGCTATGGACGACAGGCGGTGGGCCTCGTTTCGAGGTCGAAAATAAAAGTACCTTTTTGGAATTAAATAATTAAATAAATAAAATGAAAAAATCCCCTTCCCTCTCTCTTCTCCTTAAATCCCTCTGCCCCCCCCCCCCCCCCCGTTTTCAAAATCGAACAGAAGAAGAAAAAAATGCCAGAACGATTTGAAGCCGCCGCCCCTCTAGCCGACCTCGCCATCGTCGGAGCGCCGCGTCCAGGGAGCCGCCGCCCCCTCCCTCCGATCTTCACCTCCTCCTCCTTCTTTCCTTATCCTCCCTCGCGACACCGCAGCCCCCCTCCCTCGCGACACCGCAGCCCCCCTGCCTCGAACCCGCACCCCCCGAGCCTCGCCCCGACCTCCCCCTTCCCCTTGCCTCACGTCAGTGAAAACCCCTCCCCCCTTCCTTAATCGGTAAGTTTTATTTTGATTTCTTATTTATTTTATTTTTATTTCAGTTTTATTTTAGGTTATTTAACCAATAAAAAAAATCTGTTTTTATATATATAAATATATATGCGAAGAAAATATGATTTTTATATAGTATGAAGAATAAAAATATGATTTTATATAATGTAGAGTAATAAAGATGTGATCTTTATAATAGTAGCAATGTAAAGATATGATTTTTATAGTAGGGAAAGTATAAAAACACGATTTTTATATTATATAGATAGTAAAAATATCATCTTTACAGATATAGCGAAATAAAAAATCTTTATATATGAAAAGGCGAAATCTTTATATATGAAAAGGCGAAATCTTTATATATGAAAAGGCGAAATCTTTATATATAAAAAGGCGAAATCTTTATATATGAAAAGGCGAAATCTTTATATTTGAAAAGGCGAAATCTTTTTATAAAGAATAGCGTGATAAAATATAATCTTTATTCAATGAACATCGATGTAAAAATAGAATTTTTATCTATATAGTAGTGATGTAAAAATAGAATTTTATCTATATAATAGCGATGTCAAAATAGAATTTTTATCTATATAATAGCGATGTAAAAATAAATTTTTTATCTATATAATAGCGATGTAAAAATAGAATTTTTGTCTATATAGTAACGATGTAAAAATATGATTTTTATATACTTAGCAACAATATAAAAATGTGATTTTTATATATGTAGTGGCTACGGGCAACGAAAGTGACAAAAAGGCGAGAACAGTGATGATTCCCCACATTAGAAGAGTCGAGATGATTGGATTAGCTAGTTGGTGAGAACTTCTCACTCTAAAATTCTTTTTCTAGTTATATATATATACTAGGATGCAGACGGTGCTTAGCAGCACCCGACACCCGTCGTCCACAGACCATGGACGACTTGTATGCTTGTTTGATGTGTTGTGAAATTTGTTTGTGTTGTTGATGTGAAATCGATAATAAAATGTAGATACTTGAAATAAATTAATTATCGTTAAAAAATATAATTTTTAACGTGAATGTGAATAAATAATTAATTATAAACAAATCGGCCGATTTGTTTATATACACTAATTTGACTAATATTGATTGGGACGATAAATTTTACACATCGCCCAACTGCACAAATAAAAATCTGTGTTTGTTGATTTGAAACCCGACACGGGTGTTGGGATGATATTTGGGTACAATAATCCCAATTATTTAATTGTATGTCGATCGATTGGTCGACAGGGTGTGTAAGCGTTAATTATTTATATTTGATGCTTATGCAGTTGTGTGGTGCACTTTGAATGATGGTTGATTATTTATCGTTGCTATTATATACATGTGTTGTATGGAATCCATATAATTAACGTTATATGGTAATTGATTGGGCCTCATTCCAATCAGGAAGATAAGGAATATTATAAAAGAAAATTCGTGTGTTGAATATAAAAATAGTCGTGTGTTGACAGTACTCATGTGTTGAGATTAGTCGTGTGTTGAAAGAAATATAGATTCATGTGTTGAATAGAATAAATATTCATTTGTTGAATAGAATAACAAATTTATTGAAATATATAAAGCCGTGTTGATTAGAGTTGCGCTATTTTGACGTGAACGATATTTACATCGATTATATTCGTTTTTACAATGAATATAGAAAAAGTGGTGATTTCAAAATATAACGTTTTGAAAATATTATCATTTATATAGTAATGATATGAAATATTCAATTTTGATTAGAAATTGAAATAGTGTTGAAATGGTTTTGAAAACGAATTCAAAACGATTTATAAAATACGTTTTAAAAGGAAATCGACGAAGTATATATAATATATATATATTATATATATAATGGCCTGAATAGAACGCGCCGCGCCGCGGCAGTTCGTGAATTTCGACCATTGACTTCGAATTGACGTTGCGGAAGATTCGACCGTCGGATTCTCCTAAAACCGGAACCGTTGGGTTCGTATCAAAAAGAGCTTTCCAATGAATATTAGAGATTTGAAATCTAACGGTTGGATTTGGAATTATGTCCAAATCAAATTTGGAAAAGGTCGTTGTAAGTGCAGTTCGATGGCCGTTGATGGAAATCGACTGTACGGGCCTTGATAAAATTATTAAAAATATCTATAATTTGTGTAAAATCATAAGAGATGATTTGGGAAAATTTGGGCTGAAAAATTCCATATTTGAAAAGATAAAAGTGTATTTTTATCGAAATGAACTAGTTTTGATCTAGAATTAAAATCAATTTATTTTTGAAATAAATAAATTGATTTTGAAAGTGATTTTAAAAATAATCAATATTCCCAATACGTGAATTGGACTGGAGTTGAATCGAAATTATCTTCGGAATAATTCGATGTTGAATTTCGTGACTATACAGATATTGTTATGGGAATTTGAAAGATATATTTTATATCGTTATTTCCAATACGATATTTGTTGGTTTCAGGATTTGATATTGAATATAAGCCGATATATTTTCTATTCAAAGCCTTGTATTTAATATCAAATGTGATTTGGGTTTGTCGTGAACCGTGTTTTAGATGACATGAGTTCTTTAACCCAGTTAAATGCAGGATATTGATTTTTGAAAAGATTAAAACTAAGTGGAGTTTGAATGAATCTTTAATTAGATTGAAATGTGAATTGATAATTTAAATTATCAAATCTGAAAGGTGATCGAGAATGCAGTACCACCAGTTTTGCTCCAATGCGATAGTTAAATCTTTAATTAGATTTGAACGTGAAATGGCAATTAATTTTACCGATAACACCGTGGTGTTAGATATGGAGTATTACCAGTTTTGCTCTATGGGATGAATAGGTTGGGATTGGGAAATAAAATAAATAATTACTTCGGTGTGGTTCGCTAATCCCGACTAGTTTGAAATGATATCCAAAGGAAGATTAAAGAATAAATTTAAAAGAATTTATCTTGGATTAAATTAATGGGAACCTTTCCCTAAGAATGTGATTTTGTGAGTAAAAGAATATTCTGAATTGGAATGAGGCGTTTGTTGTGTTTGTGTAACACGTGTTTATTATATACGCGGGTTATTCAGAAAGGCCGGGTTTATCCCATTCTGAATAACCGATTCGACGAGATGTCGAAGATGAAGACGGTGGTTGAAGACCGGAAGTTTTCACATCGTTTGGGTGATTACTGATGATCTCGATTGGGCTGTACACCCAAGATGAGGGAAACAGTTGGTGATCGTCCAGACGTACTTGGAGATCGATGGATATGCGAGGAAAGTGCCTCCGGTTTCGTTCAGACCCAGAATGAACTTGTAAATGGATTGTGTGTCTGACATTGGATTTTATTCTGTGTTGATTGATCTCTATTAAATATACATCTGTTTGGCGGCGGAGAATTTATTCTCTTGCTTAACGCCCTTCTCTGAGACGTACGATGTAACGACCCGCATTCTACGCATCATAGGATCGTGGAATATTTTTTCTTTTACATACGAAGTCGTATGGTCATGTAACTTTGGGAGACGACTATTGGGGTCATTTCTCATGTTCATGATTTTTGTCGATTTTCAGATGACCGTTTTGCCCCTAGTTGGTACTGTTTTGGCCATAACTTTTGACTGGAAAGGAATTTTGATTTGAATCTACTTCCATTGGCTTCGAATGATGGTTTCTCTTTCCGTAGAGTGGTTACATTAGCCAAACGGACTTACCGTTTGGGAGATATGGCTGAAACAAGGTTTAGAAGGTGAAAAACAGCTTAATTGGGCTAAACCGGGTGATTAACAGCTAGGCCCAATGAGGGATTTCGGGTTTAGAGGTATTTGAGGGCTGCTAGGGTTTAGAAAACGATTTTTCATTCATCTTCCAGCCGCCACAAACCTCCTTTGAGCTCTAGTCATGGCCTCCACCTTCTAATTTCATCCCAAATCGTCTCTAATCACTTTCTAATCGAAGATTAAGCAAAACTACATCAAATCAAGGGAGGGTAGCACCAAATCAGAGAGAGAGAGCTGCTGGAACACATAGGGATTGGATCCAAATCAGAGATTATTTCAGATCTAAAGTTTTTTTGTGGCTAAGGTGAGTGATTTGCATTGTTTTTCACTAATTACAGCTAATTATGGTAATTAGCGAAGATTAGCGAAATTATGGCTCACAAAAATCTAGAAAAATTACTAAAATTCTAAAACATCATTTTATGCCTCTGGTATGAATTTGGGTTAATTTCGACTAATTTTGCTAATCCCGGAATTTGGGGGATTAAGGGGTGATTAGTTATAATTAGCGAATTCATGCATGATTAAAATCTGGAAAAATATTCAGAAATTCTTAAATATTTTTTTAGACCTCTGTTAGGAAATTTGGCTAATTTGGATAAGTTTTGCTAATTATATACCCAAACATGATTAAGAGGGATTAAGGGGAAAATATGGGTTTTTGGGTATGTTTGATCCATTTTACATGGTATGATCGTTGTTTTGGTGTTTGTGAATGATTATACATGTTGCTATGACTGTATTTTATGCTTAGTGATTGTTTAGAATAGTTAGAATGGTCGAAAACGCCGTCGAGAGGCGTATAAACAGTCGCTGGAAGTTGCAGGAAAAGTGCATGTTGAGACCCGAACCGGATCGGATCGGGTAGGGAGGCCCGGACCGAACCGTTGTGAAGCCTTTCCCCACGAACCGCTAGCAGAGCGTCTTCTCCGACCCGACCCGTGTAGTTTTCTCCGAACCGAACCGCCTGGAAGCACGTGAACTGATGGCCAAGGAGTTCTCCGACCCGATCCGCCAGAAGCATTCCGATCCGAACCATTTACCTAACTCCGACCCGACCCGGAGATAAGACGAGGACTTGAGCTGCTTGCACCACGAATGGAGATTAATTACGAACCGAACCGGAGATGGAGACCATGAACCGAACCGATGGCTAGGCAAGATCCGAACCGATCCGAAGCAGAATGAAGAAGGAAGACCGAACCGATCCGGTGAAGACTAAAAAACCGAGATGCAAAGGTAGTCCAAATAGGAAGTTAGAGCTCAGGATCCAGATGGGAACCAATGAGTTCACTTCATGATTGGGCTTTGCTACGGGACGTGTGCAAAGGGGTTGTCGGTATTCATAACTTTGGTTCACTATTCAGTGACAGATTAGGGGCTTGTAGTGATAGTTGTACGGGATTGGATTCCGTCATGGCCCAAAGTATTAGGTGACCAAAGTAGTGGATATCGTATGCTTTACCACTGAGTGAGGGATGTAAGGATGATTGCTATGCTTGATTGTTTGACATCACTATGACATGCACACCCCCACCCCCGTTATCTTTACACCATTGGAAATGGTACCTTAGAGTGTTGTACAGTATGTAGTGCTAACTCTTTGGTTGCAGGTCCAAGTTCAGGTATGATTGGATTATACATATTATTGTTCTGTTTTGTTGCTTATCGCTCATACCAGGCTTTATGTCTGACCCAGAGTTTTATGTCTCTTCTTATTACTCTGGGTGCTCACACGAGTAGACTAGAGACAGGTTATGGTTAGCTGGTGATGCGCGAGTAGCTGATTCGGAGGCGAGCAGGAGGCTTCCACGTATGATATATAGATATTCTCCCTGTGTTGTTGAAGATCACTGCTTGGGCATTAGTAGTGCATCTTCTACTTAAGCTTTCTTTGTTTCCGAGACAGTAATTTGGAAAGTTGTAATAAGCTGTATTTGGATTTCCGCTGCTATGTTGGTTTAGTTTTCAGCTTATGCACTGTCTCGCCTGTTTTATGTCAAGATTATGTTATTATTATATTTTATTCCATGCGCTGTGAGACATTCTACAGGTTCCTTGTTAGTTCATTTCCTTCTTCCCTTTTTCTTCTGACGACCGTCTCGTGCTAACTGGACATGTGTACAGCGCACTTTTGGAGGAAATGTCGGTTGGTGCGGGGCGGGCCGTCACACTTGGTATCAGAGCTCTAGGTTGCGTAGTTAACCTAGGGAAAGACACTAGGGAGAGATATTACGTATATGAGAGCGTGTATTTGTGATTACTTTGGTTTTCAAAAGCTATATATATACTATTATCAGTATAGCTAAGGATGGAGTCGTATTGCACTAGCACCACTATGGGGTCGTTAATCGTTTTCTCTTTACATATTGAACAATGAGTAGAGACACCAGGGGTGCTGGCAGAGGGACCAACCATGGGAATGCTCCTGACATGAGGACAATGTTCACCAACTTCATGAGGGAGATGCTTAGGGATGTTCAAGGGGCAGTTCCCAATCCCGGAAATGGTGGTGGTCCAGTAGTGCAAGCGCCTAGGGTCGATTTCGCCAAGTTGTGCAAGGATTACACTAACCTTGGTGGGAAGCCGTTCCACGGAACGGAGTCGGCCACAGATGTTCAGGATTGGTTGGATAGCTATGATCGTATCTTCGATGACTTGGGTCTTGAGGATGCGATGAAGAGAAGGCAAGCGTCTCGTCAGTTGCAAGGGCGAACGATGAATTGGTGGAATGCCATTAGAACAGCTACTCCAGATGATCAAGTTACTTGGAATCAGTTTAAGACTTGCTTTTGTGATAAGTTTATTCCAGCTGCTCATAAATCAGAACTGTTCCGGAAGTTCTTGGAGCTTAAGCAGAACGGTAGAGCAGTCTCGAAGTACATCGCTGAATTCGACACTTTATCGAAATATGGATGGTCCCTTATCGAATGCGTCGAAAAGAAGAACGAGAAGTTCATAACTGGCTTGGATGGGTACTTGGGGGAAATATTTATAAACCATATCGATGAGACGTTCGAGTCTATTGTAGGAAAGGCATTAAGGTCAGAGAGCCTTTTCCCTAAGTCGAAGACTGAGGTTGCTATTGCATCTACAGAGGAGCCAAAGCCGCAAGCAGGCGGTGGAGGCAAGAAGAATTCTCAGAGCAAGAGGAAGCAGAACCCGACCAAGGATGGTCAGAATAAGAAAAATAAGAAAGATGGTGAATGCTTTAGATGTGGCAAGAAGGGCCACTATGCCAGAGATTGTCGAGAAAAACCTGGGGAAAGGAAGTGCTTTAACTGCGGCCAGGCGGGACATCACAAGGATGATTGCCCACAACCTCCTAGGGAGAAGCAGATTGTGAAAGCGTATGCTATCAACGCTGTTCCTTCTTCGTCAAATGCCCCAACTGCGGCGCAGAAGGAAAAAGGTGTCGTTATTCGAGGTATGCTTTCTATTTAAGATGTTTTGATCGGGTTTTGTTTGACAAACCTGAGTTAGTCGATAGACCTTTGGTAGTGACGAACCCGATTGGTGGTTCGACTCGTTTTGGCATGATTTGTTAATGTGGTCTTATCGAGTCATGGATGTATGTTTCCTTGTGATTGCTTTGTTTTGGGCTTTACTGGGTTTAGCATTATTTTGGGGAGTCGATCTACTCCAAAGGAATAGGGTGGTATTAGGTACCTACCTAGTGATGGCGATAGTTACTGGAGTTAAGGAAGCTAAGAGGTTATCGTTGTAATAAGTTCTAGTTGTCTCTGGGAGGCATATGAGTACTCCAGTGCTAGATTGTTTTGCTAGTATCACCTCATGTGGATTGTCCGAACTCGGAGGTGATGTTCCTTGGGTGCTTGTCCGATATTGGTTTAGGCCTTTGGGGCTTGTGCTTGGGAATGTCGATTTCGACTAGGATGATTTGTGTGAGGGGTAAATAGTTGTTGTGATTTTTCATTGGATGATATCTTGGTTTACTCGAGGAGTGATGGGCAGACGGAACATGATGAGACTGTTCAATGGTATAGACTGCCCAGAGTTAGACTCGATAGGGTTATGAGATTGCTCGAGTGAGACTCGGGAAAGATGCAAAGTAATGGATTGTTTAGGACCCTATGTTGATGTTCTCTATTGGATAGTAGAACTTTGAAGGAATAGGATGTGTTCGTTGATCATGGAAGATACAACGAATATTAGGGCGATTCAAGTTGGACTTGAATTCGTAAAAGAAAATGGGTGTTCGTTGATCTTGGAGATGCAACGAATAGGGAGACGACTCACGTTGGACTAGAGTTTGTCACTAATGGATACTCAAGACTGGGTCTGAGTTATAGATTGACTCGAGTTGGACTCGAGAAGGCTGCAAGGAATTGGATTCAGCTCGAGTTGGACTCGAGAGGGCAGCAAGATAATGGATAGACTTGGGTTGGACTCAAGTATTTTAGGAGGACTAAAAGCAGGGGTATCTGGGGACGCCCGTTACCTTGGATCCGTTGGACGTGATCTAGTTATCCTTGGAGGATAAACGTACGTTGGACGTACGGTAGTCCGATTGGAGGCTGGGCTTCCATTAGTTTAATTATCCTTGGAGGATAAACGTACGTTGGACGTACGGTAGTCCGATTGGTGGCTGGGCTTCCATTAGTTTAATTATCCTTGGAGGATAAACGTACGTTGGACGTACGGTAGTCCGAAGGGAGGCGGGGCTTCCATTGGCCTGGGATTGGTTGGACCAGTCAAGTAGGCATCGGTGTATGTATGGAGGCTGGGCTTCCATTAGTTATTGATGTTGGTTAGACCAGACATACTAGAATCGACATATTGGGATTGGTTAGACCAATCATGTAGGTGTCGATGTGTTTATGAATTTAGCAGGTGATAGGTAGGACTTGTTTGATGGATGTTATGGTTGCTATGTTGTTCCTATTTTTCTTCCCTTGAGTAGACTATCACCTGTAGGGTTCCAGCGATGGGGAACAAAGTGATTGTAGTAGGACTATGAGCCAGTGCAGTAGAGTCGTCATGACTCGAGGGGCAAAGTGGACATAGTAAAGGAATAGTAAGGCTATGAGCCAGTGCAGTGGAGTTGTTATGACTTCATGGGGTAGAGTGGACATAACAAAGGACTAGTGGCTATGGATCAGTGCAGTGGAGTCGCCATGACTCGATGGGGGCAGAGTGATCATAGTAAAGGATTTGGGTACGGTAATAGTTGCATTGAGTAGGAGACATGCCAGTTTAGGGGTTTTGTTTCTAGGATGGAAGCAACTAGAGTATATCACAAGATATGATTTCAGACCCAAGAGTGAATTGGATTCAGAAACCCTAGTAAGCTTGACGATTAGATCTATTTTGATTGAGTGGATTGGTTCCAATTAGAAGGACGATCCTAATCTATTGGAAACCATCTCTAGGGTAGAGATGGGTATCGATGGAAAGAGAATGATCAAGTAAGGATTTGATCGAGAAGGGTGACTTCGAAAGAATAAGGGACTAGTTGTACCCAACGTAGATGGACTGAGAGATGAAATGCTTAGAGCATATCATCACTCGAAATTGACTATGAATCCCAGTGGTAACAAGATGTATTGAGACATAGAGCAGATCTACTACTGGGAAGGGATAAAGAAAGACGTTGGGAAGTTTATGTCCAAATGCATAAATTGCCAGTTAGTTAAAGCTGAGCAAAAAGAAGCCTAGTGATTTGTCACAACCGTTGGAAACAAGTCTCAATGGATTTCATTGATGGTTTACCAAGGACTAGGTCAGGTCATGATGGTATTTGAGTGAATTGTATATTAGAGAATGAAGGCTACCCAAGATAGGCAGAAGGCTTATCTCGATAAGAGACGAAGAGATTTGGAATTCTTCGTTAACGACTTGGTGTTCGTCAAGATCTCTCCATAGAGAATGTGATTCGGATTGGTTGGAGAGGTAAGTTAGCACCAAGATTTGTTGGCCCATTCCCAGTCCTCGAGCAAGTTGGGAATTTGGCGTATGAGGTAGAGCTACCTGACAAGATGGCGGGAGTTCACAACGTATTTCATGTTTCCCAGTTAAGGAAATTCGTGCACGACCCTAGTGTGGCTATTTCACCTGATCAGTTGGATAACATCGAAGTTGAACTCGAGGCGGTTGGGAACCGCAAGTCTACGCGTATTGTTGGGAACGATACGAAGCAGCTTCGAAGGAAGGCGGTGAAACTAGTCAAAGTCCAGTGGGGTGAGAATGAAAAACACCGTACTTGGGAAACAGAGGAGGATATAAGGAAGAAGTATCCAGAACTCTTTGCCTAGTAAGGTTTTGGTAGTGATAGTTTCTTCCCTTGTTAGTAAACCGCATGCTAGGATAGACTTGTTTTGCATGTTGATTGTTGTTTATGGTTGATAGGCATGCAGAACCATTTTTGTGTTTTGGTTAGGGAATTTCGGGGGCGAAATTTCTTAAGGGGGGAAGAGTGTAACGACCCGCATTCTACGCATCATAGGATCGTGGAATATTTATTTCTTTCACATACGAAGTCGTATGGTCATGTAACTTTGGGAGACGACTATTGGGGTCATTTCCCATATTCATGATTTTTGTCGATTTTCAGATGACCGTTTTGCCCCTAGTTGGTACTGTTTAGGCCATAACTTTTGACTGGAAAGGAATTTTGACCTGAAACCACTTCTATTGGTTTCGAATGATGGTTTCTCTTTCCGTAGAGTGGTTACATTAGCCAAACGGACTTACCGTTTGGGAGATATGGCTGAAACAAGGTTTAGAAGGTGAAAAACAGCTTAATTGGGCTAAACCGGGTGATTAACAGCTAGGCCCAATGGGGGATTTCGGGTTTAGAGGTATTTGAGGGCTGCTAGGGTTTAGAAAACGATTTTTTATTCATCTTCCAGCCGCCACAAACCTCCTTTGAGCTCTAGCCATGGCCTCCACCTTCTAATTTCATCCCAAATCGTCTCTAATCACTTTCTAATCGAAGATTAAGCAAAACTACATCAAATCAAGGGAGGGTAGCACCAAATCAGAGAGAGCTGCTGGAACACATAGGGATTGGATCCAAATCAGAGATTATTTCAGATCTAAAGTTATTTTGTGGCTAAGGTGAGTGATTTGCATTGTTTTTCACTAATTACAGCTAATTATGGTAATTAGCGAAGATTTGCGAAATTATGGCTCACAAAAATCTAGAAAAATTCCTAAAATTCTAAAACATCATTTTATGCCTCTGATATGAATTTGGGTTAATTTCGACTAATTTTGCTAATCCCGGAATTTGGGGGATTAAGGGGTGATTAGTGATAATTAGCGAATTCATGCATGATTAAAATCTGGAAAAATATTCAGAAATTCTTAAATATTGTTTTAGACCTCTGTTAGGAAATTTGGCTAATTTGGATAAGTTTTGCTAATTATATACCCAAACATGATTAAGAGGGATTAAGGGCAAAATATGGGTTTTTGGGTATGTTTGATCCATTTTACATGGTATGATCGTTGTTTTGGTGTTTGTGAATGATTATACATGTTGCTATGACTGTATGTTATGCTTAGTGATTGTTTAGAATAGTTAAAATGGTCGAAAACGCCGTCGAGAGGCGTATAAACAGTCGCTGGAAGTTGCAGGAAAAGTGCAGGTTGAGACCCGAACCAGATCGGATCGGGTGGGGAGGCCCGGACCGAACCGTTGTGAAGCCTTTCCCCATGAACCGCTAGCAGAGCGTCTTCTCCGACCCGACCCGTGTAGTCTTCTCCGAACCGAACCGCTTGGAAGCACGTGAACTGATGGCCAAGGAGTTCTCCGACCCGATCTGCCAGAAGCATTCCGATCCGAACCATTTACCTAACTCTGACCCGACCCGGAGATAAGACGAGGACTTGAGCTGCTTGCACCACGAACGGAGATTAATTACGAACCGAACCGGAGATGGAGACCATGAACCGAACCGATGGCTAGGCAAGATCTGAACCGATCCGAAGCAGAATGAAGAAGGAAGACCGAACCGATCCGGTGAAGACTAAAAACCCGAGATGCAAAGGTAGTCCAAATAGGAAGTTAGAGCTCAGGATCCAGATGGGAACCAATGAGTTCACTTCATGATTGGGCTTTGCTGCGGGACGTGTGCAAAGGGGTTGTCGGTATTCATAACTTTGGTTCACTATTCAGAGACAGATTAGGGGCTTGTAGTGATAGTTGTACGGGATTGGATTCCGTCATGGCCCAAAGTATTAGGTGACCAAAGTAGTGGATATCGTATGCTTTACCACTGAGTGAGGGATGTAAGGATGATTGCTATGCTTGATTGTTTGACATCACTATGACATGCACACCCCCACCCCCGTTATCTTTACACCATTGGAAATGGTACCTTAGAGTGTTGTACAGTATGTAGTGCTAACTCTTTGGTTGCAGGTCCAGGTTCAGGTATGATTGGATTATACCTGTTATTGTTCTGTTTTGTTGCTTATCGCTCATACCGGGCTTTATGTCTGACCCAGAGTTTTATGTCTCTTCTTATTACTCTGGGTGCTCACACGAGCAGACTAGAGACAGGTTATGGTTAGCTGGTGATGCGCGAGTAGCTGATTCAGAGGCGAGCAAGAGGCTTCCACGTATGATATATAGATATTCTCCCTGTGTTGTTGAAGATCACTGCTTGGGCATTAGTAGTGCATCTTCTACTTAAGCTTTCTTTGTTTCCGAGACAGTAATTTGGAAAGTTGTAATAAGCTGTATTTGGATTTCCGCTGCTATGTTGGTTTAGTTTTCAGCTTATGCACTGTCTCGCCTGTTTTATGTCAAGATTATGTTATTATTATATTTTATTCCATGCGTTGTGAGACATTCTACAGGTTCCTTGTTAGTTCATTTCCTTCTTCCCTTTTTCTTCTGACGACCGTCTCGTGCTAACTGGACATGTGTACAACGCACTTTTGGAGGAAATGTCGGTTGGTGCGGGGCGGGCCGTCACATACGAGCTCAGAGGTTGTATATCGATGGACATCAGTCGCATGGAGTGAATTGCCAGTGTGGCACGCGTAAGTGGCAATTGATCAGGGCTTCTGTTGAAAAGCAAAGTCTTGTGGTTGATGATCAAAGCACGACCTGTGTGGCGTAGCTTTGTGTATAACGTGAATTCGCGAGCCTCACACCTCGGTATGAGTCAAAAACGGGATAGTGACTGCAGGGAGAGCACGACGTTTCTTTCTAGCTAGGGTGGTGTCAGTGACCTACCAGCCCTGACATTTATATACTTTTCACCTGTGTGGTTGTTGGAATGCGAGGCGCCTCGGATATAGGTCTGTAAGGACCGGGAAACGTGTGTTCAGGAATAACTAATCCTCAAAAGTAAGAGAGGACCGGCCCTGAAGATCCAAGGATCATAGTGGGGTCCTGAGACATTTGCTAGAGTGTCTCGAACGCGGAGAGGAGCTTGCCCCTTGCCTCGACTCATGATGGAATCCAATTTCCAATACGTGATATTGAGGTTTTAATTGTAGACCTAGTATGGCGACATGATAGATGGTACCCATGCCGCCTAGGATTGATATTTATGATTTGAATTGTTTTAACACTATACACTTATTATAGTATCAAATGATTTGTATTAAACGTACCAAGCATGTTTGGCTATTATAAGGGAAAACCCTATCCTCCGGCTTGCGTTGCATTGTGTGATGGGACCTGGGTCTTATAATAGCTTCATTTTTCCAAAAAACATTGCGTTGTTTTGTTATATGCACTAGTATTCTTGGGAGGAAACTCGTTCCGTGTTATACGGCGTGGTCCCTTGAATTACTATCTTTAAAGGAAAGTTTTAAATGACTGTTTTAGTTCTCACACCAGTCACATGATTGACCTGGAGTTTATTGTTTTAACCTAAACTCTGGGTGCCCCTATTTTCCACACGGGCAGCTAGTAGTTTTGGTTTTGCAGATTTATATCCACAGGGTCCTGATTTACAGCTGGAACGATGCTCGGAAAGCTCTGTATCTGTGTATCACTTTCAGTTGTGTTTTGTATATTTTTCCGCTGCTATGTAATTTATTGTAATCTCTGATATTTATCGAATGTAATTTATTCATTTATACTCTGTATATTTTTGTATCTGATGGAATTGTTGTAATATCAATGAAATGTTCTTCCGTTTGCGTTCTATTTTGTCTTGTCCTCAATTCTATCTGTGGTTTCCTTCACGGGGAAGTTCGGGTCGTCTCACAACTTTTCTCCAGTCACTCACCAACAAGATGGAGAATTACATGGTCTACCATACAATGCTTCCTACGGTGCCATTCTAATGCTCGATTGGCAGCTATTATTATAAGTAAACTCAACTAAATGCAGATTATCCTCCAAAATCCAACACACGAGCTCCAAGAAGATCTTTTAAAACTCGATTAACCCTATCAATTTGACCGTCTGTCTGGGGATGATAAGTCATACTCGTACATAGCTTGATTCCTAAAAATTTTCTAGAATCCATTGGTGAACAACAGTTCTTGATCGCTAACTATACACTTCAGAATCCTATGGAATTGAACTATTCACTTAACTCATCCAACTTTGATGCCGTCCTCATTGATCTGACAGGAATAAATCTTGCACATTTATTCAAGCGATCATGATAACCCATATATCATCATTTTCTGCCCTTGTCCTAGGTAATCCATCGATAAAATCCATTAACACTTGCTCCCATTTCCATGTAGCAAATTCGAATGGTTGTAACAATCCACTCTGCTTTTTTGCTCTGCTTTAACTAAGTGACATTTCATACACTTCGAGATAAATTTCCTGATATCCCTCTTCATAACTTCCCAGTTGTAGGCCCGTTTCATATTTCGATACATCTTATTACCACTAGGATGAATCGTCAATTTGGAGGGAGGACGTTTCCTCAGAATCTCATCTCTCAATCCATCTAAATCAGGAAAAACCAATCGTCCATTCTTGCAAAGCCAATCTTCTCGATCGACTTCAAAATCCTTAATTTCCTCGGTTTCCACTCTCATCTCTAATCTTCAAATAACCTTTACAAGCTTATCGTCAAGCTTTTGTCTTTCGCCAATTCTTTTGACGAGGGTCGGTCTAGTCGATAAACTTGCTAACATCTCCGGCTTTATCTCACAACGAGTTCTGAAACCAAATCCAGCTAAATACTCGAGATGCATCCATTTAGAAAACATGGCTCCCAAACTTGCAAGTCTTTTGCTTAACATGTCGGCCACCGTGTTACCTTTACTTGGAGTATGAGCTATTCCAAAGTCATACGATGCCAAAAACTCTAACCATCGCTTTTGCCAAAGATTCAAAGCCTTTTGGGAGAAAAGATACTTCAATGACTTATGATCCGTAAATGAATCGAATCTAACTCCCAACAGGTAATGCCTCTAAATCTTCAGAGCAAACACTATCACCACTAACTCCAAATCATGAGTTGGGTAATTCCTTTCGTGCGGTTTTAGTTGTCGACTCGCATAAGCTACAACCCTATCCTTCTGCATTAGACCCGCTCCAAGTCCAGTACCACATGCATCAATGTATACTACCATCTCTTCATTCCCACTTGTAACAGTAAACATAGGAGCACTCGTCGATCTTTCTTTCAAAATTTCAAAAGTTTATTCACACTTTGTGTTCCATGCGAAAACCTAATTCTTCTTCGTTAATCCAGTTAACGGTGCAACTATCTTCGAGAAATCCTTGATAACTCATTGGTAATATCTAGCTAAACCAAGGAAACTCCTAACATTCGTCACACTCTTGGATCGGTTCTAATCCTGGATTGCGGCCACTATAGCGGGATCCACCGTTATTACTTCTTGACACGACATGACCCAAGAATCTCATTTCTTCCTTCAGAAGTGACACATTGAAAACTTAACCTTCAGTTGATGTTTTCGTGAGATTTCCAAAACCATCCTCTAGTGCGTCTTGTGTTCATCCTCAATCCTGGAATAAACCAATAAATCGTCCACACACACAAGCATGAACTTATTCAACTAATCTCTGAAAACATGATTCATAGGATCCACAAAATATATTGGCGTGTTAGTCAATCCAAATGGCATCACTGACCATTCATAAAATCCAGATGGTGTCCTAAAAGCAGTCTTTGGCACACAATCCATGGCCACTCTCAGTTGGTGAAATCCCATTGCAAAATTCGTTTAGGAAAATACCTTGTCTTCATGATGTTGATCAAACAAGTCATTAATTCCCATCAATGGATACTTGTACTTCTTGGTCACCTTGTTCAACTCACGATAACCCACACATAATCGCAACGATCCATCGGCCTTGGTTGTAAATACAACTGGTGCACCCCATTCAGATATTATTCTCGAATGAATCCATTACTCAAAAGACAGTTCACTTACACCTCTAACTCTCATTGTTCCTTAAACGCCATCCGCCTAAGAGGTATAATAATATGTCTAACCCTACTCACTAGATCAATCCGAAACTCAATCTCTCAATGCGGTGGCATTCCTTTGAACTCTTCAAAGACATCCGAAAGCTCACTAGCGATTGTCACCGATGACAATCCTTCCTGTGAAATAACAAGCGAATATAAAAAGTTGGCTGGAACCCCATCCTATGGTAAACAATGTATCACCATCATTCGCCCTTCCAAATCCCTGATCGTCACCTCGAGCCTTTCGCAATCCACAATAGTCCATACTTCTTGAGCCAATCCATACCCAGAATAATCACAAACCTAGCGAAGTTCAAAACAAAACAATCACACAAAAGAGCAACAATGACTCGATAAGACTAGACCACAACGAATCATGCAAAGACTAGAATATCCTCCTACTGGATTAGTCACAACTAACGGTATATCAATAATCTCAGGTTCTAAATCTAACTTGCAAACAAGCTCATTTCAAATTAAATATTGCGATGCTCCAGTATCAAACAAAACTCGAACTAAAACTTCTCTAATAGAAAGCATACCTTGCATAATGACACTCTTCCTTTTTTTCGCAGCAATCAGTTTCCTCGAGAAAGATGGCACAACATTCAAAGCACTCTCACAATCAACTTATCCTTAGGTGGTTCGGGACAATTCTTCCTTGTAACACCCCATATTTTAAACACATTGTAATTATATAATGAAGATAATAAAATGAATATTAATTAAATTAAATATCCAGAATTATGTAAAACAGACTTTACCTTGCGTAAATTACGAAATTTTGGTTCAAAAAGACCCTTGTTTTGTGTAAATCGGATTGAATATAAAGAAGTTATGCATACAAGAAGAGTGCACTAAAACATATACAGAATGTATATAAATTAAATAAACCAGAAAACGTAGAAAGTAACGGTAACTAGGTGACCCGCCCGTAACTGGGTGGACCCCTGGGTCGACCCATGTCTAAGGCAGGTCGACCCTAGGGTCAAAACAGTGGTTAGGTGGGTTGACCCACCTGCATGCAGAGGCAGGTTCCTGAGATCAAATCTGGATTATTTTCTTCACCATATACATGCACGAACTCAGCATTAGGTGTACGGTTGGATTTATAAACCTAAATTCTAATGCTTTAGGATTATCCTAGGTAATCTACAAATAGGCTAACAGCCTCATTGTTTTCTACACATAAACATTCTTTATTTCTTCTTCCTCCAAGCTATATTCTAAATAAAAATACGAAGATGTTGAGGTACTGCCTAAAGATAGACTAAAGAGGACAATTCTAGTTCTTCTACAACAACAAATCTAAAGAGGACTTTTTTTAACAACAACAATATAAAAGAGATATTTTTATGAACTTCAATCTAACCACTGTAAGTTTTAGTCATTTTCAGATTTGATAATTAAACAGTATTCTGACGGTAAATAAATCTGAATCTAAAATTATACAGTTATTATATTTTTATATGTTTTACTTTCAATTCCCTATTCAGTTTTCAGTTCTATCTGCTACATGCACTACAACGAAAATACCATATTACAAGTGTAATTTTACAACTATCACAGAATGCCAGTTGTAATAAAGGTTTTTTACAATTGTCATTTCCTGAAAGTTGCAATAAACATATTTTTAACAACTCTTTTAGTTTTTAAGTTGTAATAGATGTCTATTACAACTTTTATTTTTTATCAGTTGTAATATATGCCTATTTTTAACAACTCTTATTCTTTACCACTAGTAATAGATGTCTATTACAACCTTTCATTTTTAAATAATAATAATTAATAAAAGATTAATATTAAATTATAATCACTGTTAAATAATAATAATTAATTTTAAATACGAAAAATAATTAATATTGACAATTAACATTAAATAAGTAACAATGGATATAATAGTTATAGCTAATAAATAGTATTAATAATTTTAAATATGAAATAACTAGTAAATATTTATTAACTAGTAACGTATACATAGTAGTTAACTTTTAATAATTAACATTCAATTATAACTAAGAAGAAATAAGTACTAGCTAATAATAGATATTATTATAAGTAGTATTTAATATTTAGATAATGTATAATTCTCAAAACATTCAGATTATATTTATTATTATTTTTACTTATCAATTATGAATTATTATTAGAGGTGGGCATAAACCGCACCGCAATGCGGAAACCGCCCAGATCGAACCACAAAAACGGTGCGGAAAATCGCACCGGATTCTCTCTCTAAAGCAAACAACCCAAACCGAACCGATTCGCAACGATACGGTTCTGTTGTGGTTTGAACTTTTACCAAACCATATTAAACCGAACCGCATAGCTACACCGACAATGTTATGATAAAAAATTTACAAATTCTTATCTTACTTTTAGTTTAATGATATATATTATATTTTCAACGTATGTTGTAGTTATATTAATTAATGATAACACTATGTATTTTAACCTTCAGGTGACACAATGTCATACAATCGTAAATTGTTTGTTGATGGAAGTAATTTTCTTATTTCATATTTAATACGGGTTCAAACCGGACTGAACCAAAACCGAACCGTAATACATCAAAACCGAACCGAAACCGAACCGTTTGAACGGTTAGTATAATGATTTGCATTTTTGATCAATTGTTTGATGCAGTGCGGAAGCGGTTTGAGCTTCAAACCGCACCGAACCGAACCGCGCCCACCCCTACTTATTATATTTGATTTATAAATTTGTGCAAAATTCCCGTTATAACAAATAAAAATATGGCGTTGCCTTGTGAGAAACAACCTGTTAGCCTATGTTAACGCAACATATAAAATTCAGGCGGGAGACCTAAAATTTTGGCTTCAACGTATCTCACGTGTTGTGTTTCTGCTCCGTATGTTTCCCAGCCCCTCCTTACTATTCCCTAAATCAAAATTCATCCCCAATTTTCTCCTTCCTCTAAAAAAATTACGTCTCAACTAACTGCAACTGCTGCTGCCGAACATTGATTCACTGATTTTGGCATATTGATGACGACGGAGCTTATCCCCGATTTGATTTGCTTCTCTACCTCCAGTCACCTACCTGCAATTAGTTTGTTTGAGAGCAGCAGGTAAAATAAATTTGATATGATTTTCTCCTCATACGCGTCAGTAGGTGAAATTTATCAAGGTTACCCCGATCTGGCTGTAGATCCTCTTAATGTTTTATGTCCTTCATCAAAGTTATACCTCTGGCTATATCCTTTAGATGCCTATTCAAAATAATATCCTTTTGAAAATTCGTACTGAATATTATGTTTTACTGGTAAGTGTGTACTCTGCTCTTGCTAGATCAATCGGGTTGGAGCAGCAAAGAAGAAAATAAGGCGCAACGACAGATGGGCCCTTGTTCTGAACCTGTACCAGAGATTTGATAAAGTAGTTGATTCCCCACTTGATAGCTTCTTCTAAATTTTCAAGCTCGTTTATTGCTGTGAATTTTCCTTCATATTCAATTGCACTCCATGCGAGTAAAGTTATTGTAAAGGCCATCGGAAAGCCAAATTTTACATTGTCTCCAGCGTCATAATATTCTCCTGCAAGATCCACCCGCAGTTGAAAGAAACAAAATATATAAATGTTGCCCCCTAACCATTTAATTCGGTCCTTTTGAACTAAAAATATTTGCATGTACTTAGTTGTCTTATATGTTTTACCTCCTTAAATAGGCTAATTTTCTTTAAATTGCCCTACATTTTTTATTTGTATTTTGAAAATGGTACACTTTCGCAGTTACATAGGAATATATACTTAGTGTTTAATTCATACATATGATAAATAGTGAGTATGGTAAAAAAACATATGGATGAAAAGCATTATCAAATGTCCCCTTTTAGGGATATACAAATCTTAAAAGGGTATAGGGCGTTAATTCTTTGTTTTAAAAATATGGCATATCTTAATCAAAGAAAAGCTCATAAGCATGCATGTGAAAAGCACACACCCATACAAGTAACCCTGCGCTGGTGAATGTACACCAGTAACTACTTGTCAAAAATTGCATATAAGTCTTGTCTTAGATTATGCAGATCGAGAGAAAAGAAAAAAGGAACGTGGTGCTAGTGTGTGCGTTTATTTAGTTGATGATGCGTCAGTCTTATTGACCGGTGATGGTATCCAAATGCTATATTACTTTTTATTATTGTATTCTTTTGCGTGTATCACATACACACTTCATGCTTGCCCATATACGCCACATGATGGAAGTTTCAGCTTGGGCATCATGATATTGCGGAGTGTGCGTTTTTTGTTGGTTTGGGGGGTATGTTAGCATATATATGGACATAATGACATTGCAATGTAGGGTATTGACATGATTTAGTTAAAATTGCTCTTTTTTGATAGGCTTAAGTTTCTTGGAGCAAATTTGATCCTCATATTATTCTCCTTACTGATTGAAACTGCTTGAAAGCTTGTGACTCGCATCTTTAACCTTGATGTGTACTGTTATGTCTATTGCAAAGTTTTTGGCAAGGGTGTTTCAACCAAACATTCATGATGAGTTCTGCGTGTTTCTTCAGTTCTATTATCTAAAACTATCTCAAGCTCTCGTACTAATTTTTGTGTGTTGTGTTTTATGCTAGAGACACTTATTTTGAGTTCCTTTTAAAATACACTATCCATTACATTTGGTTATTATTATTTTTTATATTCTGTTTTTCTGTTTGTTACATTAAACATGTGTGTACCCAGTCAGGCTAATATTCCTCAAGATTCAGAGTTTCAAAGTCTGGTCCACATATTGGCATCATGGTATGCAACTTCTACAGTTGTACTTACTATTCCTTTATCTGGAAAACATTTATATCTAACTGTCTTTGTTTTGGTTTCCATTGCGTTAGACATAGACTAAGCCAACTTCAAGTTATCTGCTTGCTTGGATTTTCTAAAGTTTGAACTGATCAAGTAAACTTGATACATTGACACAGTGTTATGGAACCTTTCCCTTTTATAATTATCAGTGATTGAGTCACAGTGTAGCCAGGTGAGGACTTGTTAGGTTTTGTAAAATTGAGATTTTTCATAACGAAGTATTTACAAAAATAAAAATAAAAAAATTAGAGCAACCTCCAAATGGGTGGAATTTTGAAATAGGAGTCATCTGATCAAACTCCGTACTCTAAACCAACATTTTTAATGTACTTTCATGTGTCTAATGTGGGAAAATCATAAGAAAGCGAATGTTAACGATTGGTATCAAGATTCTGCATTTACCTTTATCTAGGAAATGTTGTAAATTTTCTAATAGATAGCAGACATTGTTTGATTTCATATTGAGCAGGGGCTTGTGTTAATGGTAAGATTTATCTTCTTTACAGGCGATTATGTAGTTTTATTTGATGCAGTTTAATTCAATAACATCTAACATGGTTGCTATTTGGTGCATTGATTGGGAACACTTAGCTATTAGTGCTGAGCCAAAAAAAAAGGAGTATAAATGCCACAGTGCAAAAGGTAATTAGTATAACTTACCTGTACATATTAACATGTAGCAATCTATAAGAAAATATTTATATGATTATGTATTGCATATACAATTTCACCTTTGCTTCTAGACCTTCAATCTATTGTACACGCTGTTATGCTAATCCCAGCTTATAAGTGCGTGAGTATCAAAGCACATTTCCTCCTTTTTTTTAAATCTTCTAAGGACCTATACTCTTCTGTTGTTTGTGTTCTGTTTTTATATTTAGGTTTTCCTCTTTTACTTTTAATTTTGTTTTATATCTGTCAATCCCACCTCATCAATATAAAAATACTGAATCCATTATCTTGTATTTTTTAGTGGAGTTCACGCTTGTGGAACTGAAGTCACTACCGGTTAAACAAAGATATAATTTCATTGGAAAGCAATATAATGGTTAGTCAACTTTGTAGGTAAATGAGCTTTGTAACTGGGTTAAAGGCTTTCGGAGGCAAATGAGGAGGACAATTGTAATTTTATACATTTTTATGTGGTACATGATTTATAATTTGTATTCTGGATATAAAGTTATTATTTTTATCAATGAATGGATCATGGAGTTTTTAAACTTACATCTATTTCTTATGTTATTTATCTATTTATTGTTGCACATATATAATATATATATAGATTTTTATGTATATAATTTGTGGATATATTTCAACTGCAAGATAATAGTCGTAATAAAATATATCACAACGGTTATAAATAGTTGTAAAAATTATAACAACAACCGTGTATAACAGTTGTAATAAAGTTTATTACAACGGTGAAAAGCTAAAATATACATATCATAACAGTATCGCAACGGTGCAAAACGGTTATAAAAGATTTTAGTCTATTACAACTTCTTAATACACGATGGTTACCCCAGCATTGTAAAATGTATTTTACAACTGTTTTCCACCGTTGTAATATGGTCAATTTGTTGTAATGATGTACATCCTTATTATTCCCTTTTGTCTTAGTTTTATTTACAGTCTTATGCCTGTTTATTCAGTTTATGTATTGGATTTGTATTTTTCTCCTTTTTCCTTTTTATTTTTCTGTATAACTAGGCTATCTAATGCCTAGGAAATTCACGTTAAAATTGCGTAAATTACGCTAATTAGAATAACTTAAAATGATAGTAAAAAGGAAAATTAGACATGTTGAAACATGAAATCCTATGACTGTATAATTGGGATAATAGGCAAAACATGTTAATCTGAATAGGTTAAACTTAATTTAATAATTAAGTAGAAAATGTTGTTAGTATCAAATGTAATAGGTAACTTAATATACAAAGACATCCGGGAAAGTGCTTGTTTGGGGAAAGGGTTGTACACAGAATAACATTTATAGGAAATGCCATTTACAACCATGCTTATTAATAGACTTAAACCTGCCAAGTTATTACTTGTTAATTAATAAGCTAAGAGGTCCCACGTCTTGTTGTTGGTATCTAGTTTTGGGGCTCCTAAAATTCTAGTTTGGGGATACAAGCCTAGGGGGTGGCTTGTGTCAATCTTTATGTATGGAACTTGTATCAATCGGTATTTCTGTTTGTATCATAGAGAGGGGCCTTGCACTAGGTAGGGCTAAGGCACGCTTTACTAATCTGGATTGTAAGAGGTTCAAAGGTGGAAGGTGGGTACGGGCACATTCCGGCTTAGCAATGAGCGTGCATGAGTCCGATGGAGGAAACTAAGACGCTGTAACACCAGCGAATATATTTGTGTCTTATAGTTGACGGGTTAGGGACTAATACCCTCCACTGCCGTAGCTAGAGCAAGATAATTTCCTAGTAGAGAGCCGATCACATGGGTAGTAATTAGGGTAACAACTAATCATGATAATCTAGTAATTGGTGTAATAACTTGATTCTTGGGATATGAATGAGAAGCGTACATAATCTTTACCATACCTTGTTCTCTTGTTATTGTTAGGATGAGGATCAAGAATCTTAAGGCAAAACTAACACTAGAAGGAGGTGAATAGTGTTTTAAAGAACTTATAGAAAATATTAACCAATTATCAATTATATAAACTACTACATGAATCGCAAAATGATATCACAACAGAAACAAACATAGATGCTGATATAAACAAAAATAAAATGCAGAAAAGGAAAGAACACACCGGATTTTACACTGGTTCGAGTTATACCTACATCTAATCACACACAACTTTGGGTTGTGCAAAGTATTATTATTATCAGTATCCAATTACCACACCCTTGATTTCACGGCTACAAGGTTAACACCACTCCTTTTCCTTGATTTACGGACTATAAGGAACACACCCTATCGATTTCCTTGATTTCAGGGATATAAGAAACACACCCTTCCTATTTCTGAGTACAATTTCCGTTGAACTCTTGAGTAACACTTTTAAACAGAGGGTATTTGATAGAGATTGGAAATAGAAGAAGAATGATATAACTTGTATTGAAATCGGCAGAGTATAAGTGTAGAATCATAGAAAATTAAGAAGAATAATGGTGGTATGTAAAGTAGGGAAGAATGAGATGATAAGTTACGAAAAAGTTCAATATCAAGCCCTTTTGTATAGTGTTCCAAGAGCCATAACCGTTTCTGAAACATTTTAAAATGAAAAGACACATCTTTTATAACTTAAAAATTTGTGACAGTTATATGTTGACATGTAAAAACATGTATGTCGATATATATAAATATATATATATATATTTGAATTTTAAATGGTTTTTTCAAGTGTTTAAAGCAATATATATCTTAAAAATTCCTGAAACAAAACTAGCTGTTAGAATGTAAATTTTCAAGTATAAAATCATAGTAAAATATAATTTAAATATATGATTAAAAACTATATATATGTAAATGATATAATACTATATAACATAATTATAAAACTATATAATATATATAGACATAAGAAACTTAGTAATTATATTTGAAATCATAAATTTAAAATCAAGTTTGAAATTAATTTGTAAATAGTTTGAAATCAATTTAAAAAGAGATCATTTAAAAATAGATTTTGAGTGCTATTCAGAGTTTTACATACTAACTAGACTCTATTACTCTGATAATCATGAACTCTTGATATCTTGAAATCTTGATACTCATGAGTCTTGATTCTCCTTTGAAATCTTGAATCTTTTAACTATACAGTCTTCAATATCTATTACCTGTATATACATATATAATCTAGATAAAAGTGTTAGAATGTATATTTTATAATCAATAATGATAATGATTGAAACAAGGTTGTTGTCATCAAAACATCATCAACATTCCATTCTTCAACATTCTCCCCTTTTTTTGATGATGACGACCTTAGTTTATAAAATATTCATACCCGATATTACCTGTTAATTAGATTCTTTGATTGCTCCCCCATTCACCATGAATTTCTTATAACTACCCCTTAAACTATGCATATTTAAACTATGTCTATTTTATAATTTCTCCCCCTTTGTCATCAGCAAAAATATATCTACGTATACTAAGAATAATCCTAGAGACTAATTCTATATATAAAACTCCCTCTGAAGTTATAACTCTCCCTTATTCTATAATTTTCCTAAAACTCCTCTTAACTTTATGATAATACTATTATAATTGTACGAAGTAAACTTAAATAGGAGGATAATCAATACAAACACTGTATAAACTTAGCAGTCAATGAAACAAATTTCCAAGTAATACAAACAAATTTACAAGCAAGTAAATCAAACAATTGTAATTCATCTTTACGTACACATGAACACATAAATACATGAAATCCTTAAACGATTAGTGTTTCTTAACAATCGAGGATTTGTGAATTGGGCAATGGGGATAATGAAGACAGAATTCCCCACTTTGCTAAATCACATCCCCATTTTTGTCAAAACACACTTCGCCTACGCAAATAACTTGTTCGTCTTCATCCATGTCTTCATTTAGCATCTCTTACTCCTCCTTCTCTTCTTCTTCCATATGTGTTTTTGATTATCATTCTCTATGATAATAGGATTGGTTTGATTATCCATCACAAACCATTGTGTATTTCTTATAATTTTTCCTTGTTTCTCTTGTTCGCTATTAGTCCTTATTTGAAGAAGTTGAATTTCAGTCATCATTTGTAGTAAATCCTTCATAGATTCTTCTAATTTCATCACTCTTGCAAGCGTAGTACGTTTGAAAGGACCTTCAGAGGGTTGAGGAAATGAAATGGGGTTGTTTTGGTTTGTATTATTTGTGGAGGCCACTGTTTATTTTATTTAAAGAGTTTAAATAGAGAGAAAATGAAGATGAGAAGAAGAATTTCAAAATTAAGAGTTTAAACATAGGTTGTAACTACATTTTGGTGGGAACTAATTTTTAGAATATAGCAGTTATGTGTCGCATGTATAAACATGTATGTCGACATACATACATTATTTTTTTTTTCTAAATTTTATTATATTTTATACTATATTTATGTTAATATACTTAATTACTCTATTTCACTTAAAGAGCAAATGCCTAGTTCTCTTCTAAATTTAGTAAATGTTTCTTCGTTTAAAGGTTTGGTTAATATATATGCTATTTGATTTTCTACTTCTATGAATTCTAGTGAAATTTCCTCTTTACTTACATTATCTCTTAGAAAATGATGTCTTATATCAATATGTTTAGCTCTTGAACAATGTATTGGATTTTTAGATATATTTATAGTGCTTGTATTATCACAGTATATAGGTGATTTATTTGTATTTAATCCAAAATCTTTTAGAGTTGATTGCATATATATTGCTTGTGAACAAGCCAAAGCAGCAGATATATATTATGTCACAGTTGTTGACAAGGATACTGTATTTTGCTTTTTTACTAAACAAGGAGAGTAGTGAATGACCTAAGAAGTGACACGTTCCACTGGTGCTCTTACGATCCGATTTACATTCCATAGTCAGCGTCACAGTAGGATATTAAATCAAAAGAATCATTTTTAGGGTAAAATAATACAAAATCTAATGTATGTTTTACATATCTTAGAATACGTTGTATGGCTTTTAAGTGAATTTCTTTAGGTTGTGATTGATATCTTGCACAGAGACATACACTATGCATTATATCTGGTCTAATGGCGATTATATAAATAATGATCCTATCATTCCTTTATATAATTTTTGATCGATATCTTTTGACCCATCGTCTTTAATTAGGAAAATATTAGTTGCCATAGATGTAGGTCTTCCATTAGTTGTAGTTAAATGATATTTATTAATTAAATCTATTGCATATTTTTCTTGATTAGTAAATATTCCATTCTTTAGTTGTCTTATTTGTAAGCCTAAGAAAAATGTAAGTTCAACCATATGACTCATCTCAAATTTTCGTGTCATAATATCTTAGAGTTCTTTATTCATTTCATTATTTGTTGATTCGAAAATAATATCATCAACGTAAATTTGTACTAATTGAATATCGTCTTTATTTCTTTTAATGAAAAGTGTATTATCTTTTTTTTATATATACTAATTTTGAAGTTAGATTGTAACAAATACGTTCTTAACCTATCATACCAGGCTCTATGAGCTTGTTTTAACCCATATATTGCTTTGTTTATTTTATATACGTGGTTTTGAAATTTTTTGTCTTCAAAAAGAGGAGGTTGCTCTACATATACATCTTCTTTAACATATCCATTTAAAAAGGCGCTTTTAACATCCATTCGAAATAATTTGAAATTATTATAATTAGCGAAGGCTAGTAAAATCCTAATTGCTTATAGTCATGCTACAAGAGCGAAGGTTTCATCATAATCTATTCCTTCCTCTTGACTATATCCTTGTGCAACTAGTCGAGCTTTATTTCTTTCGACCCTACCGAGTTTATTCATTTATTTTTATAAACCCATTATGTTTCAATTATAGTCTTATCCTCTGGTCTAGGAACAAGTTCCCATACATTATTCCTAGTAAATTGATTCAATTCCTCTTGCATAACAAGGATCCATGAATCATTCATATGGCGCTTCCTTTTGATTCTTACATTCAGTAGTTGAAATAAAAGCTGAATTACTCATACTGTTTAATTGGTTCTTAGTCCCAATGACAAATTCAATATCCCCTATGATATTTTCTACAGGATGGTCTCTTAGAAGTTTAACTCTTTTATTTGGTTAATTAATTTCATTATTTACTTCATCAATCTCATTCTCACATTCATCTTCGTTATGTTGAGTTATATTTTTATAATTTTCGTCTAAAGATATATTTAATGTCTCTTCTATAGTATTAGTTATTAAACTAAAAACTCTATACAATTTACTTCTTTCTGAATATCCAATGATTATTTCTTCATCAGAATTAGAATCGAATTTGTCTAAATTGTCTTTAATGTTAAGAATAAAACATTTACTCTCAAATATTTTAAAGTACAATACTTTTGGTTTCTTATTATATAAGAGTTCATATGGTGTTTTATGAGTTAAGGGTCTTATTAAAATTATATTTAATATATAACAAGCTGTTGCAACTACCTCAACCCAAAAATTTCTTGGTAAGTTACTATCTGATAACATGGTTCCTGCACACTCTAGAATTGACCTATTCCTAGTTCAACTACTCCTTTTTGTTGGGGGGTCGGGGAAGTAAAAATTATGAGTTATCCTCTTTTTATTACAAAAATTTTCAAAATTTTCATTTTTGAACTCTCCAACATGATCAGTATGTATCATTTTAAATTTTAAAGATAATAAATTTTGAATTGTTTTTGCAAAAGTTTTAAATTGTTTAAAAGAATAAATTTTATTTTTAAGAAATAGAGTCCAAGTAAATCTATAAAAATCGTTAATTATTACACGAACATATCTATCATGATTTATTGATTGAGTTTGGGATAGACCGAATATATGCATGTGAATTAATTCTAACGGTTTTGAGGTTGTAATTTCTTCTTTTGATATAAATGAATTTCTTTTCAATTTTCCGAATTGACAAGCATCACATAAATTATTTACTTTAAACTTCATTTTAGGTAATCCTCTAATTGATTCTAATTTTGAAATTCTAGAAATATGATTAAAATTTATATGACTGAATCTCTTATGCCATATCCAAGGTCACTTGTATTGTCCATAAGACATAAGTTATCGGTAGAAATCTTCATACTTAGTATATAAATATTTTTCTTTCTATCTCCTTTGAATTTTATTTTATTTTTAGCTTCTATAAAGCATTTATCTTTTTCAAAATTGATTTTATAGCCTTTATCACATAGTTGACTTATACTTAATAAGTTATGTTTTAAATTCCTAACTAATAAAACATCTGAAATAGTAGGAGTTTCAGAATTATCGACATTGCCGATGCTAACCACATATCCTTTATAATTATCACCGAAATTGACCATTCCTGCATCTTCATATACTAGGTTGTTTAGTAATTCCGGATTTCCCGTCATATGTCTTGACCAACCACTATCCAATATCCATTTGTCCTTTTTTATTTCCACCATTTGACCATCAAGATTTGAATTTTCAACAACCATGTAACACACCTTTTCCCTGGTTGAACAACAATTCAGCAGATAACTTGATTTTTCAATAGAATATAATGAAAACTCATTTAATACTAATGCAATACATTAATTTAAACTAGTGCTATAAATCATTTCAAAATTTGCCATTTAATATTTCCAAAATTCAAATGATGAAATTTTGAAAACTTATGCTCCGATACCAATTGTTAGGGATGAGGATTAAGGATCTTAAGACAAAACTAACATTAGAGGGGGGTGAATGATGTTTTAAAGAACTTATAGAGATCTTAACAAATTATCAATTACACAAACTATTATATGAATCACAAAATGGATATCACAATGGAAACAATCAAAGATGCAGATATACAAAAAAGTAGAATGCAGAAAAGGAAAGAACACACAGAATTTTATAATGGTTCGGATTACTCCTACGTCCAGTCCCACACAACGCTGGATTGTGTAGATTTTTATTAATATCAGTATTTAATTACAACACCCTTGATTTCGCGGCTACAAGGTTAACACCACTCCTTTTCCTTGATTTACGGGCTACAAGGAACACATCCTATTTTTTTCCTTGATTTCAGGGCTACAAGGAACACACCCTTCCTATTTTCGATTACAACTACACTAAAACTCTTGAGTAGCACTTCCAAATAGAGAGTATTTGATAGAGAGTGAAAATAGAAGAAGAATGATATAATTTGTATTGAAATCGATAGAGTATAAGTGTAGAATCTTAGAAAAATAAGAAGAATAGTGGTGATATGTAAAGTAGGGAAGAAGGAGATGATAAGTTATGAAAAAATTCAAAATTAAGCCCTTTATATAGTGTTCCAAGAGACATAACCATTTCTAAAACGTTTTTAAATGAAAAGACACATCTTTTTATATTTAAAAATTTGTGACAGTTATATGTCGAATGTAAAATCATGTATGGCCACAAACACACACACAAATATATATATATGAATTTTAAATCATTTTTTAAGTATTTAAACCAATATATATTTTGGAAATTCCTGAAACAAAACTAGTTTGTTACAATATAGTTTTTCAAATATAAAATCATAGTAAAATATAATTTAAATATATGATTAAAAACCATATAAATATATAAATGATATAAAACTATATGATATAATTATAAAACTATATAATATATATAGACATAAGAAACTTAGGAATTGTATTTGAAATCATAAGTTTAAAATCAAGTTTGAAATAAATTTTGAAAATAATTTAAAAGTAATTTAAAAAGAAATAATTTGAAAATATAATTTAAATGTTATTCAGAGTTTTACATACTAACTAGACTTTATTACTCTGATAATCTTGAACTCTTGATATCTTGAAATCTTGATACTCATGAGTCTTGATTCTCCTTTGAAATCTTGAATCTTTTAACTGTATAGTCTTTAATATCTATTACCTGTATATAAATCCTGTATATACATATATGTATTCTGGATAAAGTGTTAGTATATATATTTTATAATCAATAATGATAATGATTGAAACAAGGTTGTTGTCATCAAAACATCATCAACATTCCATTCTCCAATAGTTATCTCGTTATCTTGTTATCTCGTTTATTTTGTATTTTTTACGGTAGTTTCATGTTCAGCATTATTTATCTGTCTTAATACTTTATATCTTATCCTATAGCTGAAAATCAATGGAATTCGCTAGACTTTATGTCTATACTATTTTGTTCTCCTTCTCTCTCTTCCTTTCTCCCTTCAGGTTCTCAAAGTGGCGACGGACAGTAGCTTGACCATGATTCTATTCTTGGAATTGGATCTCTTCTGACACTATGTATTGCTTTGACTTTTGTTCTGCCTTATTATGGCTTTTGAGAGGGGATATGATTTACAATTTTGTACTCTGATGTTTTATGTAATGAGACAGATGGCTACTAATATTATTTTTGGAATTTGTAATGATTAGTTGATGATTTTATAATAATATAAAAAATCGCTGCATATTTACATTCTGCCTTGTGAATTTTAGTTCATGTTTACCTATTATGCTTTACAGAACTTAACGCAACCTTATATTGGTGACATTAAGGGATGTGGCATGTCACATTTGGTATCAAAGCCTAAGGTTACAAGAACATAGAAAAAGTTTTGGAAAAAGTGTTTTTAAAGTAAAGAATTTTCAAATAAAACCAATTTGTGAAAAATATATCCCCTCATGTCATTTACTATAATCCTTCGTCCTCTTTCTAAGTCCTTGTTTCGTACTTTTTCATCATGTCTGGGCACTTAATTTCCCTGAGGGCATTCCCATTACGACATGGTTTCTTAGATACATAAAATCTACGACACCTGCTAGAGTGCCAGAAAATGTCCCTCCCCACCTGCAGCCACAGTAGCTCCACCTCCTCATGCATTCAACTTATCTAAGCTTTGTGAGGACTTCTGCGCGATGGTAGGCAATCCATTTTGTGGTACTAAGAGTTTTGTGGAGGCGCAAAATTGGCTTAGGGAGATAGAGAACATATATAACTTGTTAGAGCTCGACGATAGGAGGAAAATTTAGTTAGCTGCTTAGCAACAGAAGGATGAAGCATCATATTGGTGGGAGGTGATTCAGGATGGATAGATGGCAGTTACTTGGGATGAATTTAAGACTAGATTCGAGATGAGATCCTTATCGCAAGTGGAGTAAGGAATGAAAATGGAGAGGTTCTTTAATTTGAAACAAGGAAGCATGACAGTAAAGGAGTATGTTAACGACTTTAATCAACTAGCGAGATTTGGGTTGGAATCAGTAAACTCTCTCATAAGAAAGCTTTGAGGTTCGCGAAAGGACTAAACCACCCACTCCAAGATTTAGCACTGACACATGTGCGGATGGGATCAAATTTTGAGAGGCTCGTTGATATGGCTTAGATGCATGAGGATGACAAAGAGAGAAAAAAAGAAGCTAAGGCTGAGTAAAGGAAGTAGTAGCCTAAGAAGGGCATAGTTAAGAAAGGAAGATAACCCAATGAAGGTCAAATCAAGTCAAAGGTTAAATGCCATGGTTGTGGGAATTTGGGGTACTTCATAAGAGACTATAAGAAGATGAATAATACTTGTTTCACTTGTGGTCGAGTTGGACATTTTATGGCAACTCCCTAAAAAGTAAGGACAAACGGCTAGATCATCTGGAGGGCAAGTGCATATGGTCGAGGCTGGTGGACCGGATCATGGTAGGAAAATCATCGTGGAAGGTTTGATTTTTCTTTTTAACTATCCTACTAGGACTCTCTTTGATTCCGGTGCTTCTCATTCGCAACTTTGTGGTAGATAATCTACACCTAGATACTAGTATTGTTTTTGACCCCCCCGCTGTAGTCTCAAACCTTATAGGAGGAGCGAATCATTTATCTATGATACGTAGGGGTTTGAGAATTTCTGTTTTGGGCATCAAATCTGAAAGCGACGCATATGTTCTTGGCTTTATAGGTTATGGATTAATTGTAGGAATGGATTGACTAGCCATGTATAGGGCCATTCTTGATGGAGAGAGGAGAGTTGTTAGACTTATAATGTGCCAAGGTAGAACTCTTGAGATTTCTTATAACCTACACGGACAGTTATGCTTAATTTTGTAATTCTCTTGATGCTTCAATTGACGATCTTCGGTCAATTCCCATGGTTAGTGGATTTTCGGACATGTTCGACGAGGTTATAGGATTACCTCCCAAATGAGAGATGGATTTCCATATTTACCTTGTGGAGAATGCAAAACCAGTTACCTTATCAGTGTGCCACATGGCTCCTAGGGAGAGGAGGGAGCTCAATAAAAAAGCATGTGAGTTATCGGAGAAAGGATTCATTAGATGGAGCGTTTTATAATTAGGGAGCTCTAGCCATCTTTGCGAACAAGGCAGACAGCTCTCTCCGTCTATGCGTGGACTATAGAGATTTGAATAAACGCACCAAAAAAACAGGCACGCACTTCCGAGAATTGATGACTTGTTTGACCCATTAGTAGGCACTTCGGTTTTCACACAGTTGGATCTAGCCATGGAATTTCATCAGCTGAGGGTAGCAGATGATAATATTGACAAGACGGCTTACAAAACTCTGGATGGTTTCTTTGAGTGGCTGGTCATGCCTTTCGGGCTGACCAATGCACCCGCATATTTCGTGGACTTAGTGAGTCGGGTGTTTATGAAGTATCTGAACAAGTTCGTGGTGGTTTTCCGGGACGACATTATGGTTTTCTCAGGGAGCGAGGAAGAACATGCCAGACACTTAGAGAATATTTTTAGCACCCGTAGATCGCATCAGCTTAGGGCTAAATTTCTAAGTGTCATTTCTGGAGAAAGGAGGTAAAGTTCCTAGGGCATGTAGTTTCCAAGGACGGAATAGTGGTGGACCTCACTAAAGTTGTCACAGTTGATGATTGGAAAGCCCCTAAGAATGCGATGGTGGTAAGGAGTTTCCTTGGATTGGCGGGTTATTATAGAAAGTTCATTAAGGAATTTGCGTGGATATCAACTCCGCTCACGCATCTGATGAAGAAGAACTTGACTTTTTCTTGGAGCATTGATTGCGAGAATGCATTTCAGAGATTGAAGAGGGCTCTGACATTATCCCCTATTTTGACTCTTCCCGATGGCGGCAAGGTGTTTACGGTTTACCCAAATGCTTGTGGAACGAGATTAGGTGTTGTGTTGATGCAAGAGGGTAGGGTAGTCTCCTATGGAAGTAAGCAATGGAGAGTTCACGAGAAGAACTACCCCAACCACTGCTTGGTGTTGGTTGCTATAGTGTACGCACTAAAGTCTTGGTGGCACTATCTACTTGGAGAAAGATTTGAGCTCTACACTGATCACAAGTCACTCAAATATTTGTTGTCGCGGAAGGTTCTCAACTGAAGGCAACAAAGATGGATGGAGTTCCTTGCTTCTACCATTTTGAGATAGCCTATACCCCAGGCAAGGGTAACGTTGTTACAGACGCATTGAATAGGCAAAGGATGGCCTTGAGTCCTTTGTTCGTAGAGAGCCAGAGTTTAGAGTTTATCTCGACCTTTGACTTTAAGCCAACTACGGATTATACGTTTGGTTTGTTGGCATCATTGGAGGTGCAACCTAATCTTATGGAGCACATTGGATCTACACAGTAAGAGGATCAACAGTTGGTGGACAACTTGGATAAACTTGGAAGAGGAGAGACCTCTAGTCACCTAGCTAGATATTCTATGAACGAGAAAGGGTGGCTAAGACAAGATGGGAGTTTGTGTGTTCCTAGAGTTGGGGATTTGCTAAGAGCAGTCCTTGAGGAGGCTCATCACTCTTAGATTACTATTCATCCGGGCTGTGACAAGATATACCGAGACATGAAGCGAGTTTTTCATTGGACTAGCATGAAGAAATTTGTGGTAGAATTCGTGTCTTGATGTTTGACTTGTCAACAAGTTTAGGTTGAATAAAGGAAACCTGGAGGATTGCTTCAGCCGTTGGATATCCCACAATGGAAATCGGAGAGGGTCTCTATGGGATTTATAGATGGACTGTCCCGATCAGGAAAGGGCAACACGAATATATAGGTGATAGTGGACAGGCTTACTAAGAGCGCTCGTATTATTCCGGTAAAGAGCAAGAGGACAACGTCTTGGCTAGCATTGGTATACCTTTGAGAGATCGTCTGACTTCATTGGGTACCTTCTAGTATAGTAAGTGACTGTGACCCCATCGTTATGAGTGAGTTTTGGAGGAGCTTGCAAGAAGCCCCAGGTACACAGCTAAGACTTAGCACAACTTATCACCCTCAGACCGATGGACAGACTAAGAGGGTCAGTTCTTGAGGATTTACTAAGACTATATAGCCTAGATTTCGGATGGACTTGGGCGGACCTTCTCCCATTGGTTGAGTTTTACTACAATAATAGTTACCAGTCAAGCATAGGGATGACGCCCTTTAAGGCGCTTTATGGACGACCATATAATTCATCGACATGTTGGTGGATGTCTACGGACAGACTTATACTTGGACCGAAGATGATTAAAGAGACTTCTGAGAAGATAGACCTTATTTGAAGAAGGATGAAAGCAGCTCATGATAGGCAGAAGTCGTATGTTGATAAGAGAAGGACTGACTTGGAATTCGTGTAGGAGATTTGGTCTTTATCAATGTATAACCTTTGAGGAATGTAGTTCGATTTGGCTCGGTATGGAAATTGGGACCAAGGTTCGTAGGACCATTTCCCATAGACTGGAGGATAAGCCAAATTGCCTACAGAGTTAGACTACCGAAGAGATTGGTAAGAGTTCACAACGTGTTCCATGTTTCCCATTTGAGGAAATGTCTACATGATTCGGCAAAGGTAGTTAAGCCAATGCACTTGAGGATGTCAAAGTAGAGAAAGAGGCATCAGTGCGGAAAGTTCCTACCCACATTCATGAATCGGAAGTTAAGAGGCTACGTAACATAGAGATCAAGTTAGTGAAGGATCAATGAGAAGATCGAGACAATTCGACCCTAAAATAAGATTCACGCTTCTTACCTTTTTTTCTTTGACAGTACGTTCTCAATTTCCTTTCTAAGCTTTTGAATTTGAATTTGTTTATCCCTATCATTTGAATCATCAATCCATAGGTAGAAACCTGTGTTTGAAAACATGTGTTTGAGACATGTTATGATTTTATGGTTGCAAGTGAATGAAAATATTTGCTCGTGGATGCTAATGGATGCATATACACACACATTAGACACTAGATCGACTCAAGCACATACATATTGCATATAGATGTGTGCGCATTTTAATTTTTCAATGGATGAAAATGGTTGAATCATCACACGGATGCTACATTTTGGTGAATGGTTGTGCACATATGTAGAACTTATGCGTATTGCATACATATTGGATACATAGCACATACATATATTGCATTAAGGAAGTTAATTGAATCAGCCGATCGCCTGATTTTCGCATTAGTGTAGGAACATATACACAACACCCTTGCATATGTTCATACCAAACATTAGAAATTTTAAGGACAATGAATGCATGTGGATGATAAATGAGTAGATGGGTGTAGGTTTTAAATAATAACATTCTTCTTAACTTAGAGATTTGGGGGACGAAATCCTTTGAGGAAGGGAGAATGTAACACCCCGTATTTTAAACACATAGTAATTATGTAATGAAGATATAAAATGAATAAATAAATAAATTAAATATTTGAAATTATGTAAAATAGACTTTACTATTGCGGCCGTTATGAAATTTTGGTTTAGACAGACCCTTGGTTTGCGTAAATTGGATTAAATATAAAGAAGTTATGCATATAAGAAGACTGCACTGAAATATATAAAGAATATATATAAATTAAATAAAATTAACAGCGCATAATGCAACGGTAACTAGGCGACCCAGCCATAACTGGGTTGACCCATGTTTAAGGCAAGTCAATCTAGGGTCGACACAGGGGTTAGGTGGGTCGACCCACTTGCATGCAGAAGGAGGTTTATGAGATCGAATCTGGACTATTTTCTTCAGCATATATGTGCGCTGACTCAGCATTGGGCGTGTGGTTCGATTTATAAACCTAAAATCTGATAGTTTATGATTATCCTAGGTAATCTATAAATAGTCTAGCGACCTCATTGTTTTCCATATGCAAACATTCTTCATTTCTTCTTCCTCCAAGCTATATTCTAAATAAAAATATGAAGATGCTGAGGTGCTGCCTAAACATAGAATAAAGAGGATAATTCTAATTTTTCTACAACAACAAATCTAAAGAGGATTTTCTTCAACAACAACAGTATAAAGATATATTTTTCCAAACTTCAATCCAACCAATTTGAGTTCTTGTCATTTCCAGATTTGATAATTACACAGTATAGTGACAGCAAATAAATCTTGATTTAAAATTATACAGTTATTATATGTTTATATGTTTTACAGTCAATTCTCTATTCCGTTCTACCTGTTACATGTACATCCTTATTATCCCCTTTTTTGTCTTAGTTTTATTTACAGTCTTATGCCAATTTATTCAGTTTATGTATTGGACCTGTATTTTTCTCCTTTTTCCTTTTTATTTTGTGTTATAGTTAGGCCATCAAATGCCTAGGTTATTCACGTTAGAATTGCGTAAAATGGAATGATTTAAAATGATAGTAAAATGGAGAATTAGGCGTGTTAAAACATGAAATCCTATGACTGTATAATTGGGATAATAGGCAAAATATAATCTGAATAGGTTAAACTTAATTTAATAAAGCAGAACATGTTGTGAGTATAAGATGTAATAGGTAACTTAATATATACATATACATCTGGGTAGGTTCTTGTTTGGGGAAAGGGTTGTACACAGAATAACATTTATAGGAAATGTCATTTACAACCATGCTTATTAATAGACTTAAATCTGCTAAGTCATTACTTGTTAATTAATAAGCTAAGAGGTCCGACGTCTTGTTGTTGGTGTCCGGTTTTGGGACTCTTAAAGTTCTAGTTTGGGGGAACAAGTCTTGGGGGTGACTTGTGTCAATCTTGTTGTGTGGAACCCATTAAGTCAGTACCTCTTAGTATCTTGGAGAGGGGCCTCGCACTAGGTAGGGGACATGGCACACGTTACTGATTTGCACTGCAAGAGGTTCAAGGGTGGAAGGTGGGTACAGGCGCGCTCCAACGGAGTCATGAGCGTGCATGGGTCTGATGGAGGAAATTAAGACGCTGTAACACCAGCGAATAGGCGTGTGTCTTATAGTTGAGGGGTTAGGGACTAGTACCCCCTACTGTCATAGCTGGCACAGGATATTCGCATAGTGAGGAGCCGATTGCATGAGTAGTAATTAGGGTAACACCTAATCATGATAATCTAGTAATTGGTATAGTAACTTGATTTTTGGGATATGAAAGAGAAGCATACGTGATCTTTACCTTACATTGTTGTCTTGTTATCTCGTTATCTTATTATCTCGTTAGTTCGTACTTGTTTTACTATAGTTTCATGTTCAGCATTATTTATCTGCCTTGATACTTTCTCTGTTATCCTATTGCTGAAAATCACTGGAACTCGCCAGACTTTATGTCTGACCTATTTTGTTTTCCTTCTCTCTCTTTCTTTCCCTCCTCAGGTTCTTAAAGTGTTGGCGGGCAGTAGCTGTGACCATGATTCTATTCTTAGACTTGTATCTCTTCTGACTCTATGTATTGCTTTGACTTTTGTTCTACCTTGTTATGGCTTTTAAGAAGGGGTATGATTTTAGAGTTTTGTTCTTTGATGTTTTATGTTATGAGACAGATGGCTATGTCTATTATTTGTGGTATTTGAAATTGTAATGTTGAGATGATGATTTTATAATAATAAATGTTTTCCGCTGCATATTTACATTCAGTGTTGTGAATTTTAGTTACTGTTTACCTATTGCGCTTCATAGAACTTGATGCATCCTTATATGGGTGACATTAAGGGACGTGAGGTGCCACATTCCTCATATGCCCAGGCTTTTCATAATTATAGCACTTCCTGTCCACCTTTGGGTTCTTAAAATCCTTGGAATAATGACCTTTTTCTCAACATTTGTACCAGGTAACCTCACCCTTCGGTTCTTTTGGTCATTTCCCCTTATTGTTGTTGTTTCCATTTACCATTCCACCTTTTCTTATTCCCATTACCATTCCATGGCTTTGACTCCTCTTTATTCTAAATAAACAGCCTCTACTTTCTGTGGATAAAAATGCTTCTTCCTTAAAGCCTTCTCAACTAGCTTCTCATAAGAATCATCGATATGGTTGATTAGTTGTTTCCAAGACACTCATCCAAACCTAATACAAACTTCTCATTCTTCTGGCAAGTAGCCTCAATATACGAATGACCATACTTGGATAGAGCTTTGAACTCGGCTACATACTCAAACATAGGTTTTCCTCCTTGCTTAAGCTCAACAAATTTCTTAAAGAGAACTGATCTCTGGAACATTGAAATAAATTTTTCCTTCAACCAGGATCAAAACCGATCCCAAGAAATATATTGTTCTGGAGTTTGTAAAGTAATAGAGTTCCGCCAATCCTTTGCTCAACTTTGCGGTTGCCTCGATTCAAGCTTCCTATTAATTGCATCATTAATTCTTAAATTGTGGTATCCAACCAATTCTAAATTCAACAATAGGTTCCGTCCTAATAAATGGCTTACCACCCAGAGAAGCGTAATTCTTGTAGAGCTTAGCGAAATTAACCACCTTAGGTTCCTACCAGAAACACCACCATATACTGCTACTTCTGGAGTAGAAATCCTCCTCATGATCGCCGCCATCATGGCCTCGAACATAGTAGGATAACCGGGAATAACACCGAATAAGAAAAGATGGGAAATAGATTCCACGTCCCCATACCTGCAGCATGACGCCAGCTGGACGCTGATCCTCAGGAAGTTCCCATCTAGAGGAATACCTTCATAAAGAATTCTCCACGTAAGAATGGAAACCGTTAGGAGAATACCGTTTTCCCGAATGAAAGAGAAAACAAGATTTTTAGTCATCGGAAATCGCATAGAATTCTAGGTTACCTGGAGGGAAAAAGCCCCTTATTCCATCCGACTCCTCGATCATGGGAATCAGAAAAACCCTTCAACGATTGCATACATTTCCACGTCTTATTAGAGTAAGAAGGAGAACCAAAAATATCTGATTGCAATAGGCGACGATACTTAACATGAAGGAACGATGTCTACAGAGAGTCGTTAGCATGGAACCAGACCTAGAGTTTATAGTCACACTCCTTATAGATATCCCTGGGGTCCCTTAGCTCCAAACCACCCTCATGTCTGGGACGACAGATGATCTCCCATGAGACCAATGATGCCTTTTAGCATCGTCTTTATTTTCGTAGAAAAAAGACGAGGCCAAAGAGCAATAGGAACGAAAGCACAAATCCCTGGGCATCATGGCAGTGAAGACATGGGACCTAACATAATCTACGACAGACTTGATAAGAACGAGCCTACCCACCTGGGAAAGGAAGGTAGAGTTCCAAGACAAAAATCTTTCCCTTAGTTTTATTAGTTAGGGGATTAAAAATGGCATTCAGTTTTCGGCCTTGATAAAGAACAATGCCTAATTACGAAAACAGTAGAGAGATCACTCGAAAAACCAAAAAATACGCTATCCAAGCTATTCTCAAAGGAGCCATAATGTAACGACCCGTATTCTACACATCATAGGATTGTAGAATATTTATTTCTTTCCCGTATGAAGTTGTATGGTCATGTAACTTTGGGAAACATCTATTAGAGTCATTTCCCATGTTCATGATTTTGGTCGATTTTTAAATGACCATTTTGCCCCTAGTTGGTACTGTTTTGTCCATAACTTTTGACTGGAAAGGAATTTTGACCTGAAACCACTTCCATTGGATTTGTTTGATGGTTTACCTTTCCGTAGAGTGGTCATAATAGCCAAATGGACTTACGGTTTGGGAGATATGGCTGAAATAAGGTTTGGAGGGTGAAGAACTGCTTAACCGGGTCAAATCGGGTGATTAGTGAGTAGGCCCATAACCCATTTCGGGATTAGGGTTATGGGGAGGCTGAAATGAGATAGAGGATCATTCCATTTCAGTTTTCTAGCCTCCACTTATCACCAAGGAACCCTAAAAATGGCCTCCAACCTCTAAATCACCTCCAAATCACCTTTTGGTCAAGGATTTGGCTTAGCAACCCCTAATCAAGGAAGATCTACACCAAATCAACATTGGAGCTGCTGTTTAGCATAGAGATTCACATCAAATCAGAGATTTATTTCAGATCTTAGTTTATTTGTGGCTAAGGTGAGTGATTTGCATAGTTTTGCACTAATTATGGCTAATTAGGGTTGATTAGTGTTAATTAGCGAATTTAAGCATGATAAAAAAATTCTGGAAAAATGTTCATAAATTCTTAAATGATGTTTTAGACCTCTGATATGAATTTGGGTTAATTTGGTTAAGTTTTGCTAATCCTATCATTAGTTTCACTTAAACATGCTTAAGGGGAAATATGGGGTTTTGGGTATGTTTGATCCATTTTAATCTACCATATTGTTGTTTTGATGTTTGTGGTTGATTATACATGCTTCTATGACTGTATGGTATGCTTTGTGACTGATTAGAATAGTTGGAATGGTCGAAAACGCCGTCGAGAGGCGTAAACAACTCGCTGGACAAGGTGCAGGAATTCGGATCGGATAGGGGATTGAGGGTCGATCGGATCGCCCTATGGGATCGTGGGACATCACCACGAGTCGAGTCATCTCCTCCGAACCGAACCATCTGCGCAAGGCCCACGAGCACCAACCGCGAACTGCTACCCGATCCGATCCACTTGTGTTTCGCATCACGATCCGACTAGAGGGAAGCAGCATCCACGATCCGATGCATTACGAGATGCCGATTCGAACTAGGGGGAGCCACGAGCAGGAGGAGCGCGATCCGACCCGTATGGGGTATTCCGATCCGAACCGAGGAGAGGAGCACGATCCGAAGCAGACAGAAAGAGGACCGCGATGACGATCTGAACCGTGGCAATCTGGAGACCGACCCGATCCAGTGAAGAAGGAGCATTCTTATCCGAACCGAACCGATGAAGACTGATAACCCGAGATGCAAAGGTAGTCCAAATGAAGGGTATTGACTCAGGATCCAGATAGGAACCAATGAGTGGACTTCATGAGTTGGACTTTGCTGCGGGACGTGCTAAGGAGTTGTCGACGTTCATAACTTCGATTCACCACTGAAAATGGATGATGGGCTACTTATCAGTGCAGTAGGGTCATCATGACCTGAGGGGCAAAGTGATGGTAGCAAGACTACGTTATCAGTGCAGTAGGGTCATTATGACCCGAGGGGCAAGGTGATGCGTAGTAAGACTATGAGCCAGTGCAGTGGGGTCATTGTGACTCCATGGGGCAGAGTGGACATAGTAAGGATTAGTAAGGCTATGAGCCAGTGCAGTGGGGTTCTTGTGACTCCATGGGGCAAAGTGGACATAGCAAAGGATTAGTGGCTACGTTATCAGTGCAGTGAAGACATTTATGACTTCATGGGGGCAGAGTGATCGTAGCAAGGTATGTTAGGTGATCGAAGTGGTGAATATCGTATGCTTTACGCACTGAGTGAGAGATGTGAGGATGGATGCTATGTTTGATTGTTTGCCATCATTATGACATGCACACCTCCCCCACCTCCGTATCTTTACACCGTTTGATATGGTACCTTAGAGTGTTGTACAGTATGTAGTGCTAACTCTTTGGTTGCAGGTCCAGGTTCAGGTATGTTTTAGTCTACCTGTTATTGTTCACTTTAGATGCTTATCACTCATACCAGGCTTTATGTCTGACCCAGAGTTTTATGTCTCCTCTTATTACTCTGGGTGCTCACACGAGCAGACTAGAGACAGGTTAGCTGGTGATGCGCGAGTAGCTGATTCGGAGGCGGGCAGGAGGCTTCCACGTATGATATATATATACACATTCTCCCTGTGTCGTTGGTGGTCGCTACTTGGGCATTAGTAGTGTACCTCATTTATCTTACTTTTGCTTTGAGACAGTTTGAAAGTTGTAATAAGCTGTATTTTGGATTTCCGCTGCTATGATGTTTAGTTCTGATTTTCAGCTTATGCACTGTCTCTCCTGTTTTATGTCAAGTATGTTATTATTATATTTTGTTCTATGCGCTGTGAAACATTTTACAGGTTCTTTGTATGTTCATTTCCTTCTTCCCTTTCCTTCTCACGACCCGTTCCGTGCTAACTGGACATGTGTACAACACACTTTTGGAGTAAATGTCGGTTGGTGCGGGGCGGGCCGTCACACTTGGTATCAGAGCTCTAGGTTGCGTAGTTAACCTAAGGAAAGACACTAGGGAGAGATAGTACGTATATGAGAGCGCGTATTTGTGATTACTTTGGTTTTCAAAATCTATATATATATATACTATTAGTAGTATAAAGAATGAAGTCGCACTGCACTAGCACCACTATGGGGTCGTTAATCGTTTCCCTTTTCCAGATTGACGATGTGCCGAGACACGAGGGGTGCTGGTATAGGGACCAACCAAGGGAATGCTGCTGACATGAGGGCAATGTTTACTAACCTCATGAGAGACATGCTTAGAGAAGTGCAAGGGGCAGTTCCCAATCCCGGAGTTGGTGTTGGCCCAGTAGTGCAGGCGCCTAGGGTCGATTTCGCCAAGTTGTGCAAGGATTACACTAATCTTGGTGGAAAGCCGTTCCACGGAACGGAGTCGGCCACAGATGTTCAAGATTGGATGGATAGCTGTGATCGTATCTTTGATGACTTGGGTCTTGAGGATGCGATGAAGAGAAGGCTAGCGTCTCGTCAGCTGCAAGGGCAAGCGATGAATTGGTGGAATGCCATTTAAACAGCTACTCCAGAGGATCAGGTTACTTGGGATCAGTTCAAGGCTCGCTTTAGCGAGAAGTTTATTCCAGCTGCCCAGAAGTCAGTGTTGTTTAAGAGGTTCTTGGAACTCAAGCAGAACGGAAGGGCAGTTTCTGACTATATTACTGAGTTCGACACTTTATCGAAGTATGGACTGTCTCTCATTGATACTCCTGAAAAGAAGAATGAGAAGTTCATTACTGGTTTGGATGGATACTTGGGGGAAAGGCTTATTAACCACATCGATGAGACTTTTGAATCGATCGTGGGGAAAGCTTTGAGATCAGAGAGCCTTTACCCTAAGTCAAAGACTGAGGCTGCATCTGCAGAAGGGTCAAAGCCGCAAGCAGGCGGTGGAGGCAAGAATAATTCTCAGAATAAGAGGAAGCAGGACCAATCTAAAGGTGGCCAGAAAAAGAGCAAGAAGGATGTTGAGTGCTTCAGCTGTGGAAAGAAGGGCCATTATGCTAAAGAATGTCGGGCCAAGCCAGCGGAAAGGAAGTGCTACAACTGTGGTCAAATGGGACATCAGAAGGATAAGTGTCCGCAACCTCTTAAGGAGAAGCGGATTGTGAAAGCATATGCTATTGATGCTGTTCCTTCTTCGTCGAATGCCCCAACTGCGGCGGAGAAAGGAAAGAATGTTGTTATTCAAGGTATGCTTTCTATTTATGATGTACCAGTTCGAGTTTTGTTTGATACTGGGGCTTCCCGTTCCTTCATATCTAGTGACCTGGTAGATAGGTTGGGACTGGAACCCGAGATAGTCGATAGACCATTGGTTGTGACGAACCCGATTGGTGGTTCGACTAGCCTTGGTATGATTTGCAGGAATTTGGTCTTATCGAGTCATGGATGTATGTTTGTATGTGATTGCTTTGTTTTGGGCTTTACTGGGTATGGCATTATATTGGGAGTCGATTGGCTCCAAAGATACGGGGTGGTGGTAGACTGTGAGGGCTTTTTGGTGACAGTGAGGGCGGATGATGGGCGGAGGGTAGTGTTTGGTAGTCTACCTAGTGATGGGGTTATGGCTAGTTTTGTAAATTCCCTCGACATCCCGCAGGATGAGTTGTCAGATGTGCCCGTGGTTGGCCAGTATCCGGACGTCTTCGAGGAGGTGACCGGGCTTCCACCACACCGAGAGATTGAGTTCCGTATTGATTTAGTGAAAGATGCCAGACCTATAGTGATGCCACTTCGTCGTATGGCACCAAGGGAGCAGCGAGAGCTCGGGGTGCAAGTCAGCAATCTTTTGAAGAAGGGATTAATTAGAAGGAGTGTCTCCGAGTGGGGAGCACCAGTTGTGTTTGCCATTAAGGCAGATGGTTCCCTTCGTTTGTGTGTGGACTATCGCGAGTTGAATAAGGTAACGAGGAAGAATGAGTATCCTCTACCACGGATATATGATTTGTTTGATCAACTGGAAGGAGCAAGAGTGTTCTCCCAGTTGGACCTCGCGACAGGATTTCATCAGCTTCGAGTAGCGGATGAGAGTGTTCCGAAAACGGCATTTAGGACGCCGTCTGAATTTTATGAGTGGTTGGTCATGCCATTTGGGTTGACCAATGCACCAGCCTACTTTGTGGATCTTATGAATCGAGTATTCAGAGATCAGTTGAATAAGTTTGTTCTTGTGTTCGTGGATGATATCCTTGTTTATTCAAGGACAGAGGAGGAACACAAGGGACACTTGAGGATAGTGATGGAGGTGTTGAGGAAACACCAATTGAAAGCGAAATTCTCTAAGTGTCATTTTTGGAGAAGGGAAGTAAGATTCTTGGGTCATGTTGTTTCAGAGAGTGGTATTGCCGTGGACCTTGCGAAGGTGGCTACGGTACAGGATTGGCCTACGCCCAAGAATGCAACAGATGTGAGAAGTTTCTTGGGATTAGCTGGATATTATCGTAAGTTTATCCAGGACTTCTCCAAGGTAGCAGCACCGTTGACTCAATTGACTAAGAAGAATCAGTCCTTCGTCTGGGACGAAGTGTGTGAGGATGCCTTCAAGAGTCTAAAGGAGAAGTTGACGCGTGCGCCAGTGTTAGTCATTCCTAAAGGGAATGAAGAGATGACGGTATACACGGATGCTTGTGGTACCGGACTGGGTGCAGTATTGATGCAAGGAGGTAGCGTTGTAGCTTATGCTAGTCGACAGCTAAAGCCGCATGAGAAGAAGTATCCTACCCATGATTTGGAATTGGCAGCGATTGTATTTGCGCTGAAGATGTGGAGACACTATCTCTTGGGAGAAAGATTTGAGTTGTTTACCGATCATAAATCGTTGAAGTATCTCTTCTCTTAGAAAGATCTGAATCTCCGTCAGCAGAGATGGTTAGAGTTCTTGGCTTCGTATGATTTTGATATCGCATATACACCTGGGAAAGGTAATGCGGTAGCCAATGCCTTGAGTAGGAGACATGCCAGCTTAGGGGCAATGTTTCTTGAGTGGAAGCAACTGGAGTATATCGCGGGGTTTGATTTCAGAACAAAGTGTGAATTGGATCCAGTCATGCTAGCTAGTTTGACTATCAGACCCACTTTGATAGAGCGGATTTGTTCTAGCCAGAGGGACGATCCTAATCTATTAGAAATCATCTCCAAGTTAGAGATGAACATCGACGGTGAGGAGATGAATGTGTATGGGCTTGATCGAGATGGATGGCTTAGAAGGAATGGAAGGCTAGTTGTGCCCAACGTGAATAGATTGAGAGATGAAGTGCTTAGAGAATGTCATCACTCAAAACTGACTATACATCCCGGTGGTAATAAGATGTATCGAAACATGAGACAGACTTACTACTGGGAAGGGATGAAAAGAGACGTTGGGAAGTTTATATCCAAATGCATGAATTGCCAGCTAGTTAAAGCCGAGCAAAAAAAGCCTAGTGGGTTGTTGCAACCATTAGAGATTCCCGAATGGAAATGGGAGCAAGTCTCGATGGATTTCATCGATGGCCTACCAAGGACTAGATCGGGATATGATAGCATTTGGGTAATTGTGGATCGATTGACTAAAAGTGCAAGATTTATACCAGTCAAATCGACCAGAACGGCAGCCAAGTTGGCAGAATTGTATATGAAGTGGGTAGTGAGATTTCATGGAGTACCCAAAAGCATTGTGAGTGACCGAGACCCGTTGTTCACTAGTGGGTTTTGTAAGAGCTTACAAGAGGTTCTAGTGTCAGGATTACATCTCAGTACCGCATATCATCCTCAGACCGACGGTCAGACGGAGAGGGTGAATCGTATATTGGAAGATCTCTTGAGAGCGTGTATATTGGATTTTGGTGGATCATGGGATGACCATTTGCATCTAGTAGAGTTTGCATATAATAATAGCTACCAATCCAGTATCGGTATGGCTCCATATGAAGCTTTGTACGGAAGACCGTGCAACTCACCATCATGTTGGATAGAGACTGGCGAGAAGTTTGTGCTTGGACCAGAGGTGGTGAGAGAAACTTCCGATAAGATCAAGATCATTCAGCAACGAATGAAAGCTGCCCAAGATAGGCAGAAGAGTTATGCTGATAAGAGGAGAAGAGACTTGAAATTCTCCGTTGGTGACTTGGTGTTTGTCAAGATCTCTCCGTTGAAGAGCGCGATACGATTTGGCAGGAGAGGCAAATTAGCACCAAGATTTGTTGGCCCATTCCCTGTTCTTGAACTAGTCGAGAATTTGGCATATACAGTTGCCTTATCAGAGAAAATGGCGGGAGTTCACAATGTATTTCATGTTTCCCAACTAAGGAAGTTCGTTCACGACTCAGATATGACTATTTCACCTGATCAGTTAGAGGACTTCGAAGTAGAACCCGAGGCGGTTGGGAACCGCAAGCCGATTCGTATTGTGGGGCACGATACGAAGCAACTTCGAAGGAAGGCGGTGAAGCTAGTCAAGGTTCAGTGGGGGCGAGGACGAGAATGATTGTACTTGGGAGACAGAGGAGAGCATTAGGAAGACATATCCAGAACTCTTTGCCTAGTAAGATTTACTTTGCGATTTAGTTATTCCGCATGCTAGGATAGACTTATTTTACATGTTTTGCATGTTTGATGGTTGTTTTATGGTTGATAGGCATGCGGGAACCTTTGTGTATGTTTTGATTAGGGAATTTCGGGGGCAAAATTTCTTAAGGGGGGGAGAGTGTAACGACCCGTATTCTACACATCATAGGATTGTAGAATATTTATTTCTTTCCCGTATGAAGTTGTATGGTCATGTAATTTTGGGAAACATCTATTAGAGTCATTTCCCATGTTCATGATTTTTGTCGATTTTTAAATGACCATTTTGCCCCTAGTTGGTACTGTTTTGGCCATAACTTTTGACTGGAAAGGAATTTTGACCTGAAACCACTTTCATTGGATTCGTTAGATGGTTTACATTTCCGTAGAGTGGTCATAATAGCCAAACGGACTTACCGTTTGGGAGATATGACTGAAATAAGGTTTGGAGGGTGAAAAACTGCTTAACCGGGCCAAATCGGGTGATTAGTGAGTAGGCCCATAACCCATTTCGGGATTAGGGTTATGAGGAGGCTGAAATGAGATAGAGGATCATTCCATTTCAGTTTTCTAGCCTCCACTTATCACCAAGGAACCCTAAAAATGGCCTCCAACCTCCAAATCACCTTTTGGTCAAGGATTTGGCTTAGCAACCCCTAATCAAGGAAGATCTACACCAAATCAACATTGGAGCTGCTGTTTAGCATAGAGATTCACATCAAATCAGAGATTTGTTTCAGATCTTAGTTTATTTGTGGCTAAGGTGAGTGATTTGCATAGTTTTGCACTAATTATGGCTAATTAGGGTTGATTAGTGTTAATTAGCGAATTTAAGCATGATAAAAAAATTCTGGAAAAATGTTCATAAATTCTTAAATGATGTTTTAGACCTCTGATATGAATTTGGGTTAATTTGGTTAAGTTTTGCTAATCCTATCATTAGTTTCACTTAAACATGCTTAAGGGGAAATATGGGGTTTTGGGTATGTTTGATCCATTTTAATCTACCATATTGTTGTTTTGATGTTTGTGGTTGATTATACATGCTTCTATGACTGTATGGTATGCTTTGTGACTGATTAGAATAGTTGGAATGGTCGAAAACGCCGTCGAGAGGCGTAAACAACTCGCTGAACAAGGTGCAGGAATTCGGATCGGATAGGGGATTGAGGGTCGATCGGATCGCCCTATGGGATCGTGGGACATCACCACGAGTCGAGTCATCTCCTCCGAACTGAAGCATCTGCGCAAGGCCCACGAGCACCAACCGCGAACTGCTACCCGATCCGATCCACTTGTGTTTCGCATCACGATCCGACTAGAGGGAAGCAGCATCCACGATCTGATGCACTACGAGACGCCGATTCGAACCAGGGGGAGCCACGAGCAGGAGGAGCGCGATCCGACCCGTATGGGGGTATTCCGATCCGAACCGAGGAGAGGAGCACGATCCGAAGCAGAGAGAAAGAGGACCGCGATGACGATCCGAACCGTGGCAATCTGGAGACCCGACCCGATCCAGTGAAGAAGGAGCATTCTTATCCGAACCGAACCAATGAAGACTGATAACCCGAGATGCAAAGGTAGTTCAAATGAAGGGTATTGACTCAGGATCCAGATAGGAACCAATGAGTGGACTTCATGAGTTGGACTTTGCTGCGGGACGTGTGCTAAGGAGTTGTCGACGTTCATAACTTCGATTCACCACTGAAAATGGATGATGGGCTACTTATCAGTGCAGTAGGGTCATCATGACCTGAGGGGCAAAGTGATGGTAGCAAGACTACGTTATCAGTGCAGTAGGGTCATTATGACCCGAGGGGCAAGGTGATGCGTAGTAAGACTATGAGCCAGTGCAGTGGGGTCATTGTGACTCCATGGAGCAGAGTGGACATAGTAAGGATTAGTAAGGCTATGAGCCAGTGCAGTGGGGTTCTTGTGACTCCATGGGGCAAAGTGGACATAGCAAAGGATTAGTGGCTACGTTATCAGTGCAGTGAAGCCATTTATGACTTCATGGGGCAAAGTGATCGTAGCAAGGTATGTTGGGTGATCGAAGTGGTGAATATCGTATGCTTTACGCACTGAGTGAGAGATGTGAGGATGGATGCTATGTTTGATTGTTTGCCATCATTATGACATGCACACCTCCCCCACCTCCGTATCTTTACACCGTTTGATATGGTACCTTAGAGTGTTGTACCGTATGTAGTGCTAACTCTTTGGTTGCAGTTCCAGGTTCAGGTATGTTTTAGTCTACCTGTTATTGTTCACTTTAGATGCTTATCGCTCATACCAGGCTTTATGTATGACCCAGAGTTTTATGTCTCCTCTTATTACTCTGGGTGCTCACACGAGCAGACTAGAGACAGGTTAGCTGGTGATGCGCGAGTAGCTGATTCGGAGGCGGGCAGGAGGCTTCCACGTATGATATATATATACACATTCTCCCTGTGTCGTTGGTGGTCGCTACTTGGGCATTAGTAGTGTACCTCATTTATCTTACTTTTGCTTTGAGACAGTTTGAAAGTTGTAATAAGCTGTATTTTGGATTTCCGCTGCTATGATGTTTAGTTCTGATTTTCAGCTTATGCACTGTCTCTCCTGTTTTATGTCAAGTATGTTATTATTATATTTTGTTCTATGCGCTGTGAGACATTCTACAGGTTCTTTGTATGTTCATTTCCTTCTTCCCTTTCCTTCTCATGACCCGTTCCGTGCTAACTAGACATGTGTACATCGCACTTTTGGAGTAAATGTCGGTTGGTGCGGGGCGGGCCGTCACACATAAACTTGGAGGGAACGAAACAACTCTTAGAAGAGCTGACCAACTTCCCAATACACCTTTCGTAGAGATGGAGGAAATCCAGAAGTCGTCGAATCGATGATTACCATTAGAGAAGATAATGACATCATCCGCAAACGAAAGGGAAGAGATCATGGGAGAACCGCTCGGAATCCCAAAATGATGGATTTGAGCAGCAATCATTAGCGAGTGTACCCTCTAACGAATGCTTCTGCAGCAATGACGAAAAGTGTCAAGAATAGTGGATCTCCTCGACGAAGACCCCAACATGAATTGAAATAACCTTTAGTCAAAAAGTTGATAAGAACAGTGAGCCAACAGTTAGAAATGAGTCTCCAAATACAGTCAATGAGAGGCTCAGTAAAATCGAACGTTCAGGGGATTCTAATAATGAAAACCAAAACTCGTGATCATAAGCCTTCGCCATATCAAGTTTTATTGCCGCATTGGAACCAAAACCTTCCGACCGATCTGAAACAAGTTCTTGAGCTATGAGGACATTAACCGTATTGAGGCAACCTTTACCAAACTAGCCTGGGATGAAGAAATAATTCGATCAAGGATAGGAGCGAGTCTGAAGGATAAATTTTTAGAAAGGACATTATTAAAAAAATTCCAAAGGATGATAGGACGAAAGTTAGAGCATGTCCTCAGGTTCTCACATTCGGTAATGAGAACAAGATTGGTGGACGTCCACCCTCTAGGTAGTAATCCACCCAAAAAGAAGAACTAGATAGCTAGCAAAAAATCATCACGAACGATTGGCTAAACCACTCCGATAGAAAATCCTGTTATATCCGTCTGAACCACTCGCACTGTCCTTACTAAGCGAGAACACACAAGATAGAATCTCATCAAAAGAAAGGGGCACATTTGAGTGCGAATGTTCCAGAAAAGAGAGTGCGCTCTTGCCGCTTGGTCTTTCTTTAGGAATCTGGTTAGTATTCCCATAGAATCCTCTTCCTTTTCGGAGTTTTTTCTTAACTAGTGGACTATAAGATTTGGAAAGGATTTAAGGTCTTCCCTTCTCCATCTTTTACCATGCCTCGTCCATTGGCTTCTACGGTGTTCTCGAAACAAGGCTATTTTCGAGGAATCGTCGATGTAGTTTGAGTTCATCATTTGCCATGTTGAGGATGATGTTTTCTTTGCTTATCGTGGTCAGCCTTTCATGGGAAACCTTGGCCCGACCTCTCTTTCTCTGACATGTGTCTTCTCTGTTACTAGAGGCTCTCATTATATTTTTTTTAGGTGGTTTGGAGTTTTCGTGCTTCAGGTTGCTAGTTCTGGGAGACTCATCATATTTGGTTTCATTGTATGCGAGATCTCTTCTTTAGGTATTTGAGATGATAAAGGGTTGGTCATCCATATCGGGTTTGTGTTCGTTTCTCGGCCGTCGTCGGCAGCGAAGCTTCATCTAGGAACTCAAGAGTGCTTTGTCCCAATCTTGGTTGTGTGCACCACTGGCTTGTTCCTGGTGCCTAGGTATGCTTTTAGTTGCTGGGGTGTTGTCTGGCTTTGGGGTTATGATCTGATGCGTGCCTCTGATAGTGCTAGTTGTTCTACTGCTTTTGTCGCTTAGGTCTTCTATTTGTACTATATCACTTGTTGTGTAGAGTGGGTTGGTGGTTGTATTTATATTTCTTTTGTGTATGCCATAGTTGCAGCTATGTTTTTCAATTATCTCTATTTTTATGAGCCACTGGAGAAAGACATTTTTTTCTCCATTTTTGTTTATATATGTTTACTTTGGAAAAAAAATCTGGTATATCAGCATGTCCTAATTGGCTACCCTTGCTTACCCTTACAATAGCAGGCTCACACCTAGCGGCGTGTCTCGAGTTCGACGACTTATTCTCTATCTGAAATAAGAATGATCAATCCACATTAGGTAAAAGCTGCAATGGTATTCAAATTCTTAATAACCTACTAAGCTATATATTATAATATAATAATCATCCATTAGAAATTACAAGTATGTCTCATACGCTTTTATGCTCGTGAACTTTGTGTAAAATCGATTAACCAAAGCTCTAATACCAAATGTGACAACCGCCCCGTATCTCCTGCATTAAACTATGGAAAGGTGCGTTGTATGACATGCCAAGCCGATATGGAGTGATCACCAAGGAAGAATAACTTGAAATAAAACCCATCGTATAACTCATACTGCAGGGATAACATATAATAGAAAATATACAACCAGATGTAGTAGTAAAACATAATAGGATAGAAAATCAAATTTCTATAACATCATAGAGTCACCAATACAAAACATCTAGGAAAATAAATATCTCTACATCAAACCATACTACTATCTCTTAGAGTATCAACAGTAAAAAACGTACAACGGAATCAACAAGTATTATATAACATAGAAACTGATACACCAGTCTCTAGCTCCTCATCGCACATCATCTTCGGCACCAAGCCTATCACCTGCTATCTCAGTCTACTCACCAATAACATTAATGAGCATCCCAAGTAATAAGAGGAAACATAAAACCTTGAGTCAGACAACAGTCTTAGTGAGCGATAAAACAACAATCAACAGTTATACATGATATATGAGTATAGACATTTCAACCACCTGATCTGTCTCAACAAGCAAAGGGTTAGCACAGGATAATCGTCTATCATATGTTGCTCCAGAATAGGAAAATGAAATCCCTCAGTCCCATATCTCTTCGACGATCTACTGTGATAGATTATCCAGAGAAGTAGAGAAGAAAGCACCCAGTCAACCATAGCAATCAATATCCTAGCTGTCACCGACTAAAGCCTTGAATACATCAATCATCGAATGACTGGTCATTGCCATTTGTTAAGGGCTAATCGAAAAACTCTGGTTCTGGTAATATTGCCATACGTATGTCTGGCGTATGTTCACCTCCGTCTGAGATAACTCTCAGAGCTCGATTTGGGTACACAATCCATTTGATCCTGATGGGCATCCCCATGGTACCCCTGCTTTGAGCCCACTAGAACCTTCGATAAATAACGATTCCTTGGAATTCCAAATCTTTCAAACCTTTCCTCTTTGGCGGCTTCATCTTTAGTTCGAGCCAGCTCTTGAGCCAATTCTATTATCATCCACCATCAACTCCCATCTGAGTCAATCCATCATCGTACTACTTCATGCATCATCCTACAGTCAACATCACATCAACTCAACTTCAACCACTCCATCTTGAGTTCACAATCAAATATTAAGTATCCTTGAGTTGCAAATCAATCATCCATTGTCCATTGCTTACCAAACTTCTCAAGCAACCTTCAGAAAGCATCACCATCATGCTCGTAAATCTGGTCTTCATACCACTTCATATGATGGATCGGTACGCATCCATCGGCTATGGACCCGTACCAGTCCATCCGCTATTGACCAGTACTGATCCATACACTTAGCCGATATTCGGCCAAGTGTTGGATCTTCCCCATCCTATCCTCGAGCGCTTCCTGCCGGTCCATCTACGAACCCAAATTCCTTTTCGATGAAATCTCTTTTTAGTCCATCGACCAATGCTCGAGCAATCAGCTTTACCCATTCAAATCACATCCGAATCACTTAAAATTTACACGAAGCTTCGATTTACCCGCAATGCCATATCTCAAAAATCAGCGCCATTCACCCTAATGCGATGGATCAGTGCCAGTCCATCGACCATGGACCGGTACCGATCCATACAATTAGCATATGTCGATCACAAAAGTTTTGGGTTTGCTCCTTTCATCCTCTAGAGCTCCTCTACTAAGTTTCGTCTGAATTTGATCATCTGAACCTCCGATTTGCTCTATTTTTAAAAACTAATATGTATGGCAAACAATTCTGACAAACAATTCAAGCAATGCATTCAGTTCAATTAAAACAAATTGCGATTCATCAGATCTTGATCATACAAACAGGGACATATCGTAAACATGTATAAAAACAATAGATATCACATGATTTGTATTAAAATATATTCAAGAACATGATTAATTTAACTTCTTGCCTATTTATACTATTAAATTGGATAAGACGTCCAAATTCGCTTTAAGCGTATATAATTAAGTCTGCGGTGAATTTAACATGTATGATGTGAATCGATTCTAATTTGACCTATATAATCTGAAATTTCCGCGTAAGATATATCTGTCACTCACCAAATCCTTGATTTGATGCAAACAAAATGAAACCAGGTCTTAATAATACCTATAAAATCGATGCAGTTTGATGATGATATAGCCTTTAGATGCGATTTATGATGAATTAAAATGAGTAGAATGAAGAAACTAGGGTTCAGGTTGAATCCAGAGAATCGCTGACACAAGCCTAAATGTTTGAATGAAGAGAGAAACCTTAATTCTCTCCCTAAACCCCTCTATTTATATATGTAATTCATTAACCCAATGTGATTATCTAATATGCCCATTAGCAGCTAATTAGTCTGCCTATTAGAAACTAAAACTTAAAACAACAATTTCTCCCAAATGTCTAAACCAAATCTTTAAAAGGACAACTCTACGAATTTCCAACAACCATTCTGATCCAATGATACTGAATTCAGCACCTAATTCGATCATTATCAAGAGTTATAGCCAAAACAATATTCATAAGGTAGAACGGTCACAATTAAGTACGGTAAAAATCATGGACATGTCTCACATCTCCATTAACAACATATCAAAATTAGAGAATGATCCGACCATTAGGGAACTAAATAAAATTATTTTACGATCCTCCGACATGTAAAGTATGGGTCGTTATAGCTCCCATCTCTTCTTCTTATCTAGAAGAATTTTGATAACATTTGTTGGATGATCTTTGCACTCAACAATGAAGAAGAGAATAATGATTTGAAAGGAACTTCTATGAAAGAAAATGGAGAATGGGAGGCTTTAAAGTCTAATCCTATCCGTGGAGAAGAATGATGGGTAGAAGTTCCAAGAAATGTTTAAATAGGTTCTTAACTTTGGTTTGTTTGATTTGATTTGAATTAATGTCTTGTAACAACAAGATTTAAATTGATTGGTTGGTTTGAATTAACCATTTGTCAGATTGTATAAATTTTATAGTTTGGTTTGAATGATTTACTAAATATTAGTCTAGTTTAATGCACGGATTTTGTTAGTAATATCATAGTTTAAGGGTATTAGAATTATTCCTTAGTCTAGGTTAAGCCTTGTATCATTTTTAGGGGGAGCATTTTAGACTAAACTTAGGGTTATAGTTTTTGTTGATGACAAAGGGGGAGAATTATAAAATAGGGCTTAGATTAAGTGGGTGTTTGTGGTTCCAGAAGAAGTTATTGGAGATAGGGGAGTAAGTGAAGTATCAAGATATCGGTTAAGTATATTTTATAAACAAAGGTTGTCATTATCAAAAAGGGGGAGATTGTTAGATAGTGAGACGACAATGATGATGGTTTTGATGACAACAACCTTGTTTTAACTATTATTATTATAAAATATGTATTAACACTATTGTGTGTGCATATATATATATATATATATACACACACATGAGTATATGCAGGAATTATATACGAGTATTATTTATTGAAGACTGTACAATTTAGAGATTCAAGATTAAAGATAAAAAAGAAGAAAAGTTCAAAATTAAAGACACATGAGTAACAAGAGTTCAAAAAAAATGATAAGTTATAGAGCCTAGAATTTTTGTTTAAACTCCTTAATAGCACTGAATCTCTATTTCAAATCTCTTATCACTTTTATCTTATTATTTTCTCGTTTCTATTGATTTCAAAATAACTTCCTATATATATTTAAATTTATTCTTGAGATTTCATTACCTATATTTTAGTTTTAACTAATTTAAATATTTGCTAACTTATATTTTAGTTTAATATATTTTTAAGCTTTAATTTCCTTATATTCGTTGTTATAGTTTTTTATATATTTTTAGTTTTAAAACATTTCTTATATAATTATATTTATAGGTGTTAGTGATTGCGGATTAACGATCTTAAGGCAAAACAAACACTAGAAGGGGAGGGGTTAATAGTTTTTACGAGTAATTTATGAAAATCTTAAACTTAAATGATCTACTATATGAATCACACACACCAGAGATGATCATAAGCACAAAATCAAACACAAACATTGAAATAAAATAAAATGTATAAAAGGAAAGAACACATCTAAGTAGAACCCCTTGATTTCACGGCTACGAGGTTAATATCTCTCTGAAACACCCTTGATTTCACGGCTACAAGGTTAATATCGCTCCGAAACACCCTTGTTTTCATGGCTACAAGGTTAACACTACCCTCTTTCCTTGATTTCAGGGCTACAAGGAACACACCCTTTCCCAAATGATTACAACAGTGCTATTGCTCTTTAATAGCACTTCCAAATTGATAGTAGTAGATAGAGATTGATAAGATATGAAGTTTTATATAATTTGAGTAGAAATCAGCAAAGTATAAGTGTAGAAATCAAGAAAATAATGTATATTAATGTGAGAAGTAAAGGAGTGAAGATGGAGAAGAAATATTGATTAAAAATTCGAAATCAATCTCTTTTTATAGTGTCCCAAAGATTACAACGTTTCTGAAATGTTTCAAATAGTGAAAAGACACTTCCTTTGAAAATTGAAAGAATGAAAGTTGTATGTCGACATGGGCATTGATGTACGTTGACATATGCCTTATATTTTGATTTTTTTAAACTATTTTTCAAGTGTTTAACATATATACTATCATGGAAATTCTTGAATCAAAACTTAGGAATATAAATAAATATTCTAAAGTGTAAAATCATATGTAATCATAGTAATATAATATATAAACATATTTATAAAGTTATATGGTTTAAAACTATAAAACTATATATATAAAAACTTATATTTATAAAAACTTTAAAACTAGTATGTTTGAAATCATAAGCAAGATAAAATAATATGAAATCAAAATTTAAATTTTGAAAATCAGAATTTGAAATTTGAAAATCAGAATTTGAACCTGGAGTGCTATTAAGAGTCTTACGTATAAACTAGACTCTATTACTATATTTTTCTTGAACTCTTTAAATCTTGATATCTTGATAACTTGATAACTCATGAGTCTTGAATCTCTTCTGAATCCTGAATCTCTAAAACTATACAGTCTTCAGTATTTAAGTCTTATATACAAACCCTGCATATATATAAATATATATTCTAGATAGAAATGTTAGTGTATATTTTGTAATCAATTAATAATGATAATTGAAATAAGGTTGTTGTCATCAAAACTCCATTCTCCAACAATCTCCCCCTTTTTGATGATGTCAACCTTGATTTATAAAATATTCATACCTATTCATACCTATTGATACTTTTTGATTTGGTCCTTCTAATACTCCCCCAATCACCATGAATCCTACATACTTCCCCTTACACTAAGCCTAACTAATTTTTATTTTATAATTTCTCCCCCTTTGTCATCAACAAAAAGAAATTTAAGTTATACTCCCTTATAAATAACAATCCTATATCTATCTATCGAATCTAAAGTTATTATACTTAATTCTATACTCCCCCAAAATCCATGCCTATATATATATATATATATAACTTAAGATTACACTACTATACTATGTTATAAGACTTATTCTATATTTTTATATCTATACTAAGAAAAGCTTATGATCATTAAATTAACCATACAAAGAATACATTGTACATAATATACAAACATCTACGAATACATGAATTATACATACTACATCGCATTAACGAATAAACAAGAAAACATAAAAGTTTAATTATTCTTAACTATTGGGGATTTGTGAATTGGGCAATCCAGATTATGGAGACATAATTCCCTGCTTTGTTCAATTACATTCCCTTCTCGATCGAAACAAACTTTGCCAACGCATATGACTTGATCGTCCTCCTTCATTCCTTCATTTTATGTCTCTTCTTGTTCCCCCTGATCTATCTTCTCTTCCTCTTCTTCCTCTTCCATATTGGATTATCATCTTCGATGATAATCAGACTAGTGTGATTATCCATAACAAATTTTTGTAGATTTCGCATGATTTTTCTTTGTTTTAGTTGCTCTTGATTAATCCGTATTTGTAACACTTAGATTTCAGTGAGCATTTGAAGTACATTCTCCATTTTTTTTCTTCCAATTTTAACACACAAGCGAGAGTATGACATTGAAATGGACCTTCGGATGGTCCAACGGATGATTCGACATTGATTTGATTATTATAATTAGTTAATGCCATAGTTTAATTTAGTTTTGAGTTTTTCCAAAAATAAAATGAGTGGATGAAGAAGAAACTCGAAATAGAAAGTTTAAATGGTTGTTGTAACCAACTTGTGGTGGGAATTAATTTTTGAAATCTTGTAGTTATATGTCGACATGCTGAAAAATGTACGTTGACATATGTATGTTTTTTATTTTATTTTTTTGTTATACTTATATATATTAATATATTTAATTACTCTAATTCACTTAATGAACAAATACCTAAGTCTCTTCTAAATTAGTAAATGTTGCTTTGTTTGGTTTTGTTAATATATCTGCAATTTGTTTTTCTGTTTCTATAAATTCGAGTGAAATTTTCTCTTTACTTACGTTATCTCTTAGAAAATGATGTCGTGTGTCTATACCTTTAGTTCTTAAATGATGAGTTGGATGTTTAGATATATTTGTGGCGCTTGTATTATCGTAGTATATTGGTGATTTATTTACACTTAATCCAAAATATTTTAAAGTTTGTTGCATATATATTACTTGTGAACAAGCCAAAGTAACATCTATATATTCTGCTTCAGTTGTTGACAAAGATACTGTATTTTGCATTTTACTGAACCACAGAACTAGTGAAAATCCTAAAAATGACATGTTCTACTAGTGCTTTTACGATCGGATTTACATCCTGCATAATCAGCGTCGCAATCAGAAATTAAACCAAATGAATCATCCTTAGGATAAAATAGTCAAAAATCTACTGTATGTTTTTCATATCTTAGAATACGTTTTACGACTTTTAGATGAGTTTCCTTAGGTTGTGATTGATATCTTGCGCGGAAACATACACTATGCATTATATCTAGTTTACCAACGGTTATGTATAATAATGATCTTATCATACCTCTGTATAATTTTTGATCAACGCCTTTTGACGTATCTTCTTTACTTAAGTCTATATTAGTTGTCATTGGTGTTGGTCCCCCATTAGTTGTTGTTAAATTATATTTATTAATTAAATCTCTTGCATATTTTTGTTGATGAAAAAAATGTACCATTTTTTATTTGTCGAATTTGTAAGCCTAAGAAGAATGTTTGTTTTCTCATATGACTCATCTCAAATTCTTGGGTCATAATATCTAAAAATTCTTTGTTCATTTATTATTTGTTGATTCGAAGATTATATCATCAACATATATTTGTACTAATTGTATATCTTTATTATTTCTTTTAATAAAAAGCGTATTATCTATTTTACCAGTTTCAAAGTTAGACTGTAATAAATAATTTCTTGGTCTATCATCCTAAGCTCTAGGAGCTTGTTTTAATCCATACAACGATTTCTTTAATTTATATACGTGGTCTGGAAATTGTTCATCTTCAAAAAGAGGTGGTTGTTCTACAAATATGTCTTCTTTAACATATCCGTTTAGAAAAGTACTTTTAACATCCATTTGATATAATTTGAAATTATTATGATTTGCAAAGGCTCATAATATCCTAATAGCTTCTAATCTTACTACGGGTAATGTGACGACCCAAACTCCCCAGTAAAGGGAAGGCTGGATTGCTTTGAGAACAATACACATCAGAACACAAACTAAAGAACATTTTATTGCTGATTACAACAATTACACCAGAGTACAAGAATATAACAGAGTATGAGTACTTATTACAGAAAAATTATTTCTACTTATGGTTTGACGATACGGTTCTAACAAGACTAATTTCGTCCAATTCTGAGACTGTTTGAAAATGGCCTTTTTCTAGTCGATTAAATTTGACTGAAACAGTCAAAACACATTTTCTTTTGCCACACTCACATATTAATTCGAAAAATTATGAAAAATGGAACTTATCAATAATTTGACATTCCGGTTCCAACAAATGTGGTTTTGTCGAAAACCGAGGTCGTTTGAAAAATGTCTATTTTTAAGGGCTAAATATTATATTAATATATATATATAAATTCTACAGCGACTTTTCTAAATTTTGAACTGGCCATAACTTTTGATTTATAAAGTGAAATTTCAATTTTTCAGATTCATTAGAAAGATATGATTAAACAGATTTAAATATTTCTTGTTTCACTCAATTCTGATTTAAAATGAATCCTGTACATTCAGTCAAAGTTCAAATTCAAATTTTTGAACTGCCGCGCCATTTCAAACTCCTTTTATAATTAAATTAAATTTATACGTTTTAAAATAAATTTTTAGTCGTTATTATTTAAAATAAACTATTTTAAATATGTAAAATCCATTAAAATTTCTAAAAATATAATTTTTAAATTGGCCCCAAAATTCCGGGTCGTTATAATCGTCCCCACTTAAAATCTTTTCGTCCTTGAAAAGGAACGAAGTTAAAAGTTGTTTAATTTAACCAACTCAACCTTAAATTGTTATTTATTGGTTTCCATAATTTTGTTAGTTAAATTAATTATCATTTCTACACTTTTATTAGTTAAATTAACAATCAAACATCACAATCAGCAATCAATTAGGTGATTAACTTTTAAATAGATATAACTTTTATATATAATCAAAAATCATATTTTTTTAGTGCAAATCACAGCAATGTGTCCTAACTAAGTTTTGGTTCTCATACCAGTCAGTGGAAATATATAAAAATCCCACTTTCGATACTCGAACATAAATACTGGTGATGGTGCACCGATCATCAGCGACTAGAGTGTGATTATATATCTATCCAGTATATTAAAACTTCGAATATCCGTTAATTACTCGTATATTCGAAATCTTTATGTACTCCATTGTCCACATTAAAATATAATATATTCAAATACGTATATTTAGATAAAATTTTCAAAACTAAATACGTATATCCAGTAAAGGGAAGGCTGGATTGCTTTGAGAACAATACACATCAGAACACAAACTGAAGAACATTTTATTGCTGATTACAACAATTACACCAGAGTACAAGAATATAACAGAGTATGAATACTTATTACAGAAAAATTATTTCTAGTTATGGTTTGACGATACAGTTCTAACAAGACTAATTTCGTCGAATTCTGAGACTGTTTGAAAAATGGCCTTTTTCTAGTTGATTAAATTTGACTGAAACAGTCAAAACACATTTTCTTTTGCCACGCTCACATATTAATTCGAAAAATTATGAAAATTGAAATTTAGCAATAATTTGACATTCCGGTTCCAACAAAAGTGGTTTCGTCGTAAACCGAGGTCGTTTGAAAAATGTCTATTTTTAAGGGCTAAATATTATATTAATATATATATATAAATTCTACATCGACTTTTCTAAATTTTGAACTGTCCATAACTTTTGATTTATAAAGTGAAATTTCAATTTTTCAGATTCATTAGAAAGATATGATTAAACAGATTTAAATATTTCTTGTTTCACTCAATTCTGATTTAAAATGAGTCCTGTACATTCAGTCAAAGTTCAAATTCAAATTTTCGAACTGCCGCGCCATTTCAAACTCCTTTTATAATTAAATTAAATTTATATGTTTTAAAATAAATTTTTAGTCGTTATTATTTAAAATAAACTATTTTAAATATGTAAAATCCATTAAAATTTCTAAAAATAAAAATTTTAAATTGGCCCCAAAATTCTGGGTCGTTACAGGTAAAATGTTTCATCATAATCTATTACTTCTTCTTGTGTATAACCTTGTGCTACTAATTGTGCCTTAATTCTTACGACCTCACCGTGCTCATTCGTTTTATTTTTATAAACCCATTTAGTTCCAATTATAGATTTATCCTCTGCTCTAGGAACAAGTACCCATACATCAATCTGGGTAAATTGATTCAATTCTTCTTGCATATCAAGGATCCATCAATCGTCGAACGATGCTTCCTTTGTGTTTTTAAGTTCAATAGTTGAAGTTAATGTTGAAATACTTATGTTATTTTATTGGTTTCTAGTTCTAACAACATATTCAATATCTCCTAAGATATCTTCTACAGGTGGTCTCTTAATAATCTAATTCTTTTATTTGATTGACGAATTTCATTGTTTACTTCATCAATCTCATTTTCGCATTTGTCTTCATTATTTTGTGTTCTATTCTTATAATTTTCATCAAAAGATACATTCAAGGTTTCTTCTATAGTATTGGTTCTTAAATTAAAAACTATATAAGCTTTACTTCTCCCTAAATATCCAGTAAATATTACTTTACCTGATTTAGAGTCAAATTTATCTAATTTTTCTTTAGTATTAAGAATAAAACATTTACTTCCAAATATTTTAAAATATGATACTTTTGTTTTCTTATTATATAAAAGTTCATATAGTGTTTTATGAGTTAAAGGTCTTATTAAAATTCTATTTAAAATGTAACATGCTGTTGCAACTGCCTCAGCCCAAAAATTCCTTGGTAAATTACTATCAGATAACATAGTTCTCGCACACTCTTGAATTGATCTATTCTTACGTTCAACTACTCCATTTTGTTGAGGAGTTATTGGGAAATAAAAAATATGGGTTATCCCCTTTTTGTTACAAAACTTTTCAAAATTTTCATTTTCGAACTCTCCACCGTGGTCACTACATATTGTTTTGATTTTTAAAGATAGTAAATTTGAATTCTTTTGGCAAAGGTTTTTAATTGATCAAAAGCATCACTTTTATTTTTAGGAAATAAGGTCCAAGTAAATCTAGAAAAATCATCGATTATTACGTAAACATATTTATTATGATTTATTGATTGAGTTTAGGATGGACCGAATAGATCCATGTGAATTAACTCTAATGGTTTTAAGGTTGTAATTTCCTCTTTTGATTTAAACGACCTTCTTTTTAATTTTCCGAACTGACAAGCATCGCATAAATTATTTACTTTAAATTTCATTTTAGGCAATCCCCTAATTGAATCTAACTTTGAAATCCTAGAGATGTGTTTGAAATTTATATGACTGGATCTCTTATGCCAGATCCAAGGATCACTTGTATTGGCCATAAGACATAGATTATCGTTGGAGATTTTCATACAAAATATATAAATATTTTTCTTTATATCTCCTTCGAATATTATTTTTCAATGCCTATCTTCTATAAAGCATTTATCTTTCTCAAAATTGATTTTATAGCCTTTATCGCGAAGTTGACTTATATTTAGTAGGTTGTGTTTTAGATTCCTAACTAATAAAACATCAGAAGTAGTAGGAGTTTTAGAATTACTGACATTGCTTATGTCAACATATATCCTTTAGAGTTATTTTCGAGGTTGACCATTCCTCCATCTTCATATACTAGATTATTCAGTAATTCTGGATTTTTCGTCATATGCCTTGAATAACCAGTATCCATTTGTCCTTTTTTGATTTCCACCAAATGTCCATCAGAATTTGAATTCTGAACAGTCATGTAACAAACCATTTTAGAATTTTGAATTTTCAACTTCCATATAACCTAACTTTTTAGAATTTGAATCTCCAATAGCCATGTAACACAACTTTTCATGTTTTGGACAATGATTCGGTAGATCACTTGAATGCAGAATCTTTTAACATTGATGCAATACATGAATTGAAACTAGTGTTGTAAATCATTGTAAAATTTTCCATTTAATTTTTCCAAAAAACAAATTATGAACTTTTTGAAAACCTATGCACTTATACCAATTGTTAGGGATTGCGGATTAAGGATCTTAAGGCAAAACAAGCACTAGAGGAGGGTGAATAGTGTTTACGAGGAATTCATGAAAATCTTAAACTTAAATGATCTACTATATGAATCACACACACAAGAAATGATCACAGACACAGAATCAAACACAAACACATGAACAAATAAATATAAAATGCAAAAAAAGAAAGAACACACCAGATTTTATAATGGTTTGGATTACTCCTACGTCCAGTCCCACGCAACGCTAGATTGCACATATTTTTATTATTATCATCAATATCCAAGTACAACTGCTTGATTTCACGACTACAAGGTTAACACCGCTCCAAAATAACCTTGATTACATGGCTACGAGGTTAACATCGCTCTCTTTCCTTGATTTCAGAGCTACATGGAACACACCCTTTCCCAAACAATTCCAAATGATCACAACCCTATAACTCTTCAATAGCACTTCCAAATCGATAGTGGTAGATAGTGATTGAGAAGATATGAAGTTTTATATAATTTGATTAGAAATCGGCAGAGTGTAAGTGTAGAAATCAGGAAAAAGATGTATTTTAATGGATGTATGAAAAGGGGTGAAGATGGAGAAGAAGAATGACAAAAAAATTCGAAATCAACCCCTGTTTATAATCTCTCAATGGTTTCAGAAACGTTACAAATACTGAAAAGACACTTCCTTTGAAAATTGAAAACATGACAGTTGTATGTCGACATAGGCATTTATGTATGTCGACATATGCCTTATATTTTGATTTTTTTAAAACTATTTTTCAAGTCTTTAAACATATATATACTATTCTAGAAATTCATGAATCAAACTTAGTAGTATAAATAAATATTCTAAAGTGTAAAATCATATGAAATCATAATAATGTAATATATAAACATATTTATAAAGTTATAAGTTATTATTAATGAAATCATAATAATGTAATATATAAATATATGGGGTGGAACCCCCTGCCTCACCTACTTCACCTGCCTACCCTCCCCTATAAATACCCATAGTTTTGCAGCATGGAGGGGGTTGGCTCGTTGTTCTCATGGATCCCTAGGGAGAAGACAACCTTCCTATAATCTCATTAGCACCTTCCGTCACTCTAAAAAAAACCACTTTCTTGAAGGTTGCCTTGGCATTTCTGGAAGAAGGGATAAAACCCATTATTGAACCTCCTTGCCACTATGGCCATGGTAGCTTCACGAGAACATCCTAGCCTCTCAATCCCCATTTGAGTTGACTTGGTTTCATGGACCCGTGAAGGTTTCTCCTTCCACTTCCAAGCATATGGGTCATGAGGCATTGCCTTTTACCTTCTCCTCCAAGCATAGCTCATGGGATCGCATAATATAATAATTGGAATTACCGTAGTTCTTGTACATTCGGAGATATGCTAATTCCATCTTGTAAATCATAAAAGTGAAGAAATAAATACTAAATTTGCAGAGTGGACGTAGGCCCTGACAAGCCGAACTACTATAAATACTGTATGACTGTTCTCTAGAGTTTTATCCTGCATATTAGCACTACAACACACTTATTTTCCATATTAGACTTTTATTTTCACTATCGTGAAAATCTCAAGTGTTGGCGCCAAATTTTGACCATTAACATTTTATCATACCATAAAAGGAAGATGCACCTACAATCGATACCCTTGCCCTTTCATTGAGAAATCAAAGACTTCACCTTCCATACCTTTCAATCACTGAAACTTGGAGCGCTACATAAGTCTCCCGAAACTTAACTATCAAGTCTACCGATAATGGTGACCAAAGGAAAGAGCGCTATTGTAGGACCTTCCACGATTGATCCCTACTTAGAAAACCCTCCTCGCCCTTAATCCACCGAAGTTCTGACCCACTGCTACTTAGAATCTTGATCCTCTAGTTAACCGAGCTCAATTTAACAAAACTAGGAGAAAATTGGGAGAAACAAAAAGTAGCCTCATCGAACAAATCAATAAAATCTTGGGTTGACGCAACGACTTCAACAACATGATCGATGAGACACCCTTCGCCTTCAAACAGATATTCTCATTCATCCTCCTTTGAATTGTGTCTCTCCAAACCACATTCTCGCTTCTCTCCACATTAACCATCATCTCGATTATTCTCGGCTTGAGCCTAGTCTCGATCAATGGATTAGTGCTTAACCCCTCGCTTGACTGGTTTGAACTATCACAAATCAGAACTTATTGCCTATGCTTCATGCAATAAACTAGGCCCAAGTTCACACTAATTGACTTCTGTAATTTCAAGCATATGAAGTCGAGGATTCTCGAGATGAAGACGGAATTTATCAAAGAAGACATCCAAGGTTGCGCATTCTCGAGTCGGATCATGAGCACTGGAATCCATCGGATATTCGAACTCCCGTTCTTGCCAACTTGGTCTACAACATTATGAGAGAATCTGGCGTCCACATTATCGATGATTGGGAAATAAGTGCGAAGCATATCCCCTTCAATGAAGATGTAATCAGTGACGAATTGCCTACACTCTTCCATATGCCACAAATAAAATCTTACTCGGGGAAGTCCGACCCTTGTGACTTCATAAAATGATATGAATCATCCATGGATTCTACCCATGCCATTGATACTGTGAAGTGCAAGTGCTTCCTTGTCTTTCTAAAAGGCGTGCCTCTTTCATGGTTCACTCGACTTTCGTCGAGAACCATTTCAACCTTCAACCAGTTAGCTAGGGCCTAAATCGAGCAATTCAGCAAGCACATCTACCAAGGCACCGACGAAACTCTGACAAGTTACCTCGAGAGATTCGATAATGCTTTGGCGGATGTCGATGACCTGGGTCCCCGGATTATCCTAGCCCAACTCCCAAAGGGCGTACTTCATGATTCTGAATTCAGAGCATGGATTGACCAAACACAACTTGAAACTTTGGAAGTCTTCTAAGAGAAAGCCAAGTATTCCCTTTACCAACGAGAAGCACAAAGGAATCGTGCTTCTTGCTTCTACAACTTACTTCAAGATGAAGTCGAAAGATCCAACGACTCTAGTCCTAATGTTTCGCATAAACCTGCATAAGTTGACGACCACAGAGATAGTAGCAACAAGAAGAGGAAACTTCCTAAACTTACGTTTATTCGCTACTACACTCTACTCAACGACTCCCTCGGGAACATCTATCTCGAGACTCGCGACACTCCGCAGTACAAGAAACCAAAGCCTACAGGTCCATCTGGCGAACCAAGAGAATCAATGAATTATTTCAGGTTCCACAATGTCCCCCAACACGACACAAACGAGTGCCGTAACTTGTAAGAAAACATCAAAAAACTCGTTTCTAAGGGAAAGCTTGAGCAGTACACTGGAGGTCACCCGCATGAAAATTTTGAGCCTTCCAACGCTCACCTAGAATTTCTACCAATCAGGACCTCACCTAGAAACTAGATCTCCCAAGATCGTATTTTTGACTCAGCAAGATAGCAACAACAATAAGCGGCTCGAACATCAACGTCGTAACTCATGACTCGTCTTATTTGATTTACACCTTGTATAAACTTAGTTTTATTCATTTCTAAAGTATTTCTCTTCCGTATTGTAATTGTAATCCTTGAATAAAATATGAAAACATTAGCCTTCGAGATTCATCTACGGATCGTCAAGGCATCACAATTGCAAATACACTGAGGCTAACCAATTTAGCTTGGTCAACCTATGCTTCGGCGTACTCTGGCGGTGATCTGTTGGCTCTCCCACCAAGTCTAAAGGGTTTAGGCTGACCTACATACACTTTAGCATACGCAGGCAGCGTTCTTTTAGCACCATCCTAAATTCACAATGCCTCAAATTTAGCAACCAAAAAGGGGCCTTTAAAGCAAAGTCAGTTTCCTCGAACTTCGCACGACTAGAATTTTTCAAGAGTGGAATTTCGACCAACTCAAATCTAAGTGCAACGCCAAGTCATGTCGCATGAGCATGGTACTCGAAAATATGAAGAGTACTCGAGCACTTAGGACAACAACTTTCTTAATGCAGTGGTCTATGAGGTCGTCACTGGAGATATCGGTTTGTGACTCACTTGTCGGGGGCAAAATGGGAACTGGAAGCAAGCCCTCATTCTCCAACAGACGTCTTCCCTTCGCTGTGTCAAGGCTTGTCGGCTCCATTTGAGCTCTGGTCACCTCCCAGTCATCTTGGCGTAAATCGTGGAGCCCTATCGAGGGCACACCCATGGAAGCAGTCCCTGAAGCATCAGTCCCCTACCAGTTCCTACAATCGTCAACATCGACAAAGTGATCTCAGAGGACATCATCGGAGAAATAGATTTGCAATTTGCCCCACCTTTTTCTCCTTCACCGGACACAAAATAGGAATGAGAAGCAAACCCTCATTCTCCAATTGCCACCTCCTCATTGATGTCGTTGTAACCATTCGCCTCCATCGGAGCTCCACCCACCTTCCAGTTAGCTGGGGGCACGTCGGGAAGCGTTAGTGGAGGTATGAACGACAAATAGAAGGCATAGGAGGCATCACCTCCACCATCCCTGCATCTTCATCATCAACCTATTCTCCGTGAATCGCAGAACAATTTTTTGGGATCAGATCCACCTCGTAGAGAGGAAGGTCTAAAACTGAAGTCTTAGGCCCATGGAAGTCACCCTTTTAGGCCAAGGCTCCTTACAAACCAATATCCCAGAACACGGTGATCGCCTTTAGTTTTACAACTAAAACCAGTGTCCTCGCCAGTCACAAATGCAATACTTTGAGTGGATTGTGGTCACGATGTGATTGGATAAAGAATCGAGTCATGAAGCTGACGCTTCAGTTATATATATCCAAATCCTAAGTGCATATCCGAGTCGCCAATCCAAATATGTTCGATTCTCAAGCATCATGCCATCTGGCTGCGCTATGTTCGACGTCAATCCCAATCCAATCTTGCAACTTCACGTGATGGTCCAAACTTGCTAGCTCGAACTCTGGATTGAAGAAAACAACCTAACTTCCAACTCCTGGAAAACAGGGAAAATTGGCTAAGTCCCTGGAACACGAATTCAGAAATTCATATCTCTACGTACTTGCTGCAAATTCTTGTTTTTTGCCGATCTATCTTCGAGTTCTCGAAGCTTTGAGACTCCTCCAACAAACTCAAGTCTTAGTGTAATGCTAAGTTAATTTACATGAGTACAGTACTAGAAAACGTGAAGAGTGTTTAAACACTTAGGATGATATTTGATAGGATGATATTTGATGAAAGAAAATAAATTTTTATTCACATGTCAAAATTACAGTTTTTTACCAATGACACGATGTACATCACAATCACATTATGCCTCCAAAAACAAGGATCGTATTCGCACATTCTATCATCTGACAAAAACAAAACTTGTCTACAACAATCGCTAAGACGAGCCTCCCTTCTTCCTTTTCTTATTCTTTGTTTCGGTCTCGGTGGCTCATCCTTTTTCTTCCTCTTCCTCTTCGACTCAACACGTCTAAACTTCAGCTCCTTCAGTGGAGTTGAGGAGGTGCGAGGTCTAAACTAATATCCACCCCCCGTGGATGCAGGGAGGGCACTTTCTTTCTCTTCATCGCTCAGGATATCTACGATCTCATCCTTGGGTAGGATCGCCTTCAAGGGCGGATAGATAGATTCGATAATAGACCATGAAGTTGTAAGATTCTTAGCCTCTTTCTTTGGTTTCCTTGCCTCCCTCTCAGCCTTCTTCATTGAAAGATGACCCGCTTCATCTTTCCTTTCACCTAGGCCATTATCTTTTCATTTCCTTCTTGGTTTTCTACTGGGATGCCTCGTGGTCCGCTTTCTTCCGAGCCTATTCTTGTACCTTAGCCTGGGCCTCCTCCTTAACTTTCTCCTTTTCCTCTTATTGAGCTTTGAGCCTGGCTTCCTCATCCACTTTCCTCTTCTTCTTACCCTCCTCAGACTACATCAGTAGTTTGTCCTTTTGTTCTTTGACTAGCTCATGCATGGAATTCCCAACTGCCTTCGTCTGCCTTGTCACCTTGAATTCGCACCCTGATGATCCTTGCCTTCATCAAGAACTTTGGCAAAGTCATCTAATCTAAACTCTCCCATTAATAGCTCAAAGCTCTCGAGGAGCCGGTGCTCTTCATCCATCTTCCTCTTGTAGGCATCCATATCTGTCCCAATCCCACCGGCCAGCACTTTTTCGATTCCGGCCATTGTCCCTTCTTAGAATTATCTGTACGTTGGAAGATAAATGAATTAGATTACTTCTACTTTGTGCTATCATTTTTTGAGCACCATCAAGTAAGTGGATATACCTTTCGGCATTTGCTATGTGGTTCTTGCTAACGTTGACCCTTCGGTAGCCGACAGATGGAAGCTTGGAGTTGGAAGGGAAGGGCCACCAGCGAAAGTGGTAGGAATGGCTTGCTGCTATTGGGGAATGACTTCGTCAGCCACTATGATGCTCTCAGTTACAAGTGCTTTCCCTTTCTCAGCAATATGTCTTTCTTCCTCCTCCCGCACGACATATTATTCAAGAAGTTTACTCCCTTCCGTCAACACTCGGCGCTCATTATCCGTCAGGTATTGGTCCATCAACCGTTTCTTATCCACTGAGTCGCAGGCAGCAGCTTCTTCCTCCACCACTCTTTCCCAAGTCAAGGTCAAATTTCGAGCATAGTTATACCCCATGAGAGCCCATGACATCGAAGCATTTTGACATATAAACCCCAGGCCGCCGACTCTACGTCCCTCTCTACCTCCTCTTAGGCCTCATTGACTTGTCTTCTGAGCTCTTCTAGCTTGGCTTTAAAATTATCTCTAATCTGTCTATTTGGCTAAGCACTTCTTTATTTGAAGCTCCCGCTGTCTTCTTATCCTTCCTAGCTTGATCGAGCTCGACACTCTGTGTCGCAAGCGTTTCCTTGAGCTCCTCATTCCCCTTCTTCAAGCATTTGGTCTCTTCATTCTTCATTTGGAGCTTTTCATTCTCCTCATCCAAGGTCTGATTGTCCTCTTTCAACTACTGCACTGTCTTATTTTCCTCCTACATCATGCGGTTTTCCTTGGACATGGCATTGTTGTCCTTCTCCAGATTGGTGGCTCGAGCCAACATAGAGGCTAAAACATCTTTGTAATGTGCGCTAGCACCTGCCATCACCACCTTCGTGTCCTCCAACTCCTTCAATGCATCTGTTTCGACAACAAAAATTAAGCACATAAAAGTGTTACTCGAACACATAGAAATAGACGTAACTCGGGACTACGTTTACCTGCCTCATTATCCCGAGTCACGAGACTCTCCCACTCAAGCTTGAGTTTGATTTGCAAACCTTGAATATATGTGTTCTTCTTTGAGATAAACTCCGACAGTCTCCTCGCATATTTATACATCTCCCGATACTGATAATAAATACCATATATGAAACGACCTAAACTTCCCCTATCCCGAAGAGACGCAGGAGCACGGATTGCTTTGAGAACATGACACATAAGAACACAAACAATAGAACATTTCATTGTTATTGCAACAATTAATATCATAGTGCAAAATATCAGAGTATAATTAAATAACATACATTGAAAAATATCAGAGATTTCGATTACATAGCAGTGGAAAAATAATACATAAGAATAATGTGCAGAGGAAATATCAACAACCACAACTGAAAGAGATATACAGATGCAAAGCTTTCCGAATATAGCTCCAGCTGTAATCCAGGATCCTGTGAAAAGAAGTATCTGCGAAAACCAAAACCCCTAGCTTCCCATGTGGAAAATATGGGCACCCAGAGTTTAGGTAGAAGCAATAAACTCTGAGTCAGTCATAGGACTGGTGTGAGAACTAAAACAGTTATTAAATCTTTACTTTAAAAGTTGGAAAATCATGGGACCACGTCGTATCACACGGAACTGGTTTACTCTACATGAATCTCAGTTTAAAATAAAAGAATGCTATGCTTTTTGAAAAATGAAGCTATTATAAGACCCATGTCCCATCACACAATGCAACGCAAGCCGAAGGATGGAGTTTTCCCTTATAACAGCCAAACATGCTTAGTACGTTTAAAACAAATCTCATTTTGATATCACTATAAGTGTACAGTGTGAACAACTTTCAAACATAAATATATCAATCATAGATGGCATAGCCACCATATATTATGTCGCCATACTAGGTTTTACAACTAAAATAGAAAAGTCACGTATTGGAAATTGGATTTCCATCTATGAGTCGAGGCAAGGGATGGATCCTCACTGATTTGAGACACTCTAGCAAATGCCTCTGGGATCGGATGATAGCGAGCTATTGGATGCTTCAGGGCCGGTCCTCTCTTACTTTTGAGGATTAGTTATTCCTGAAAACACATTTCCCGGTCCTATCAGACTTATCTCCGAGCCACTAGGGACTCGATATCTGAGGTGCCTCGCAATCCATCATCCACACAAGTAAAAAATTTCTGGGCACCATACCATTACACCACTTCTAGCTAGAAAGAAACATCGTGCACTCTCTCTAGTCGCTATCCCGTTTTTGACTCACACCGGGTGCGAGGCTCGCGAATTAACATTATACACAAAGCTATGCTATTTAAAGTCGTGCTTTGATCATCAACCACAAGACTCTGCTTTTCAACAAAAGCCTTGATCATTTGCATCTTAGTATGCCACACTGATAATTCACGCCATACAACTGATGTCCATCAATATATAACCTCTAAGCTCATACATTTCAGAGAAGGGTGTTAAGCAAGAGAATAGATTCTCCTCCACCAAACAAATATATATCTAATAGAAATCAGTCAACACCGAATGAAATCCAGTGTCAGACACAACCATTTACAAGTCCGTTCTGGGTTTGAAAGAAATCGGAGGCACCTTATTCCTCGTCCCATATGTCTAATGCAGGAGAGAGGTCATCGCATATCCGGTCGATCTCCAAGTACGTCTGGATGATCACCACTTATTACCTTGTCTTGGGTGTACAGCCTAATCAAGACATCAGTTTTCATCCAAACGATATGAAGATCTCCGGTATTGAACCATCGTCTTCATCGTCGACTTAAATCGTCGTATCGGTTATTCAGAAAGGGTTAAACCCGATCTTTCCGAATAACTCGCGTATTTTATAACCAATAATCAAGTGCTACAAAAACACATCATACGCCTCATTCCAATCCAGAATATTCCTTTATTCAAATATTCACAATTTTAGGGAAAGGTTCCCATTAATGTTATCAAGGATAAATTCTTTTAAATTTATTCTTTAATCTTCTTTTGAATATCATTTTCAAAAGATTTATTTTATCCTTTAACTATTCTAAACCAATTTAAGGTTTATCAACTAGTCGAGATTATCAAGCCATACCGAACTAATCATTTATTTATTAATCTCGATCCCAACATATTCAACCCATGGAGAAAAATCGGAAGTACTCCATATCTAAGACCCACGGTGCTATTGGTAAATCTAATTACCTTTTCACGTATTTTATAATCAAGTCTAATTAAAGATTTAACTATCGCATGGAGTAAAACTGTTGGTACTCCATTCTCGATCAATTCATGAATTCGGTAAATTTAATTACCTCATTCACTTTCCCATCTAATTAGAGATTCATTAAAACTCCGCTTAGTTTTAATCACCAAAAATCTTTATTTAATGATTATTAAAATTTAGGAAATAAATCTTGTCTTTAACTAGGTTAAAGAACGGATGTCCTTTAAAACATCATTCACGAAAAACCCAAAATCATTTTCCATCAAAATGGAATCTATACGGAAATCATAACAGTGTATAATCGATTTAAATTTTCGTATCAGACTAATAATATAAATGGAATAGTGGCAAAGCCTTTTAAATTCCATATATAGTAATGGTCTTCCTTCACAGAAGCTCTTCTCGATAATTACAGAATCATATTCCATTCAGTTCCAATTTAATATATTAAACTGGAAATCTTTACATTGGAAAATTTCCATTAATCTTAATTAAAAGATTTATAAATTCCAAATCACATCTCTACTGTTAATTGGGTTAAAGAACAAATATTATTTAAAATACCGTTCACGATAAACACAAAAATCCAATTCTTTTATTCAATTCCAATTAAATATTAATTAATTGGTAAACTTCTCTAAATCTTAATTAAAAGATTTATTATTTTCTCAATTGGATTTAAGAACAGTGTTATTTAAGACACTATTCATGGCAAACCCAAAATCCAATTTGATATTAAATACAAGGCTCTAAATAGAAAATAATATCGGCTTATATTCAATATCAAATTCAGAAACTAACAAATATCGTATTAGGAAAATCGATATATATATATCTATCAAATTCCTCAACAATATCCGTATAATCACGGAATCCAATATCGAAATATTCCGAAGATAATTTCCATTCCAATTCGTACGTTGGAAAATCCTGACTATTTTAAAACTCATTTTCAATCCAATTTATAATTTCTAAAAATCACTGGATTATTATTCTAGTTATTAACTAGTTCATCTCGATAAAAATATATTTTATCTTTTCAAAACTAGAATTTTTCATCCAAAATCATTTACTATCATTTTACACAATTTTTCCATATTTTTAATAATTTTAATAAGACCCTTACAGTCGGTTTCCAATAACGGCTACCGAACTGCATCCATAGCGACCTTTTCTAAAATTGATTTGGACATAATTTGAAATCCAATAGTTCAAATTTAAATCTCTTATATTCGTTGGAAAGCTCTTTTCGATACGAACCCAAAGGTTCTGATTTTAGGAGAATGTGACGGTCGGATCTCCTGTCACGTCCATTTGAAGTTAATGGTTGAAATTCGTGAGCTGTCGCCGCTCGGCGCGTTCTATTCAAGCCATTTAAATATATATATAATATATATATATATATATCGTCGATTTCTATTTAAAACGTATTTTATAAATCGTTTATAAATTCGTTTTAAAAACGATTCCAACTTCCATTTCAATTTTAAATCAAAATTGAATTTTGCTTCCTAATATAATGTCAAAACAATAATATTTTCTGAATACCTAATTTTGAAATCCCTTTCCTTTTCGTATTCATTATAAAATGAATAAATTCTATTGATAAATCTATTTGAGTTAAAATGGCGTTTAACTACTTAACTCGGCTTCACATTTCAATATTTTTGTGTCCATCCAAAATCGGACATCAAAACCATGATTTAATTCTTCACTGAATATTATTTTCAAAATATTCGTTATTTCCAAATTGGAATGTGACTCGATCAATTACCATATAATTTTAGTTATATGGATTTTATACATCGCATGTATTCAACATAATGATAAATAATCATTAACCATTTAAGCAACATCCAAAGTGCATTTTACCACCGTGTAAACATTAAAATAAATAAATAACACTCACAACAGTCTGTTAATCAATCGATTGACATACAACTAAATATTGGGATTAGTGTATGCCAAATATCATCCCAATACCCATGTGGGGTTCTCAAAAAAAAATTGCCATTGTAATGGCACTATTTTATTGCATCGGAATAATGTCTATTCATTACCCCTCACCTGACTAGGCGTGCGCCATACACAATCAATCCAATCAATACCAATCATCATCCATCAATATAAATAAATAGTCCATATCCAATGCCATTTAAGGCACCACTAGTGTCCATCCACGTCGTATGAAATGCGAGTGCCGCTAATATCGATACAATGCTTCAAATGCACGGGCTTGTGAATAGTTCAAGTGTTGAACTCAAAAAAAGGCGGTATTACAACTATATGATGCAATTTCTAACTTGCAACCTCGAATGCATAATTAACTACAACTTAATAACCTAACAAAATTATTTAGTGAGTGAGTTCTCACCCAGAAGCTAAACCAAATGTCGTGACTCTTCGTATGTAGAAGATCTTGTTGCGCGCTTGCCATTTTGTCATTCCCCGCACTTGAATTCGCCTCCTTTGCTCTAGAATTTTCATATGGTCTCCAATCTTCATCAAACTTTGTCCCTAGCCGAAACGCGCCATTCCGGACAACTTTTGCCTATGGACTTTCTTCCAAAAACGCACCAATTCACCGGAAATCGCAAAAAACAACAGCAGGTCCGTGGACTTTAGACACGTTTTCAAAAATAGCTCTGAACTCCAAAATTTGACTTCCATATACCCAAATCGAAAAGAAAATCATGCTCTACAACTTTGGCACTATGGAGTTTCGGCTAGAAATGCACGGTTTGTGAGTTATTGGCTAAAGAAGGACATGGCGTTATTTGCAAAATGGGATTTTTGTGAAAATGGGATTTTTGTGAAAATGGGGTTTTGGTGATGGGGTCCCCACGGCCGGATCTGGGGTGGTGGGTGGTGGCGCAGGGCCTGACTAGATTGAGGGGTGGTGCAGCTAGGTGGCGGCGGGGTGGTTGTGGCCTACGATGGCGGGTTTTGGGTGAAATGGGTCCTGGGGTTTGCAAAATGGAGAGGAGAGAGGAGGAGGAGGGGGTAGTCGGAGTGGGGGGCGGCGCTGGTGGAGGCCGGCGTTAGGCTGGGTGGGTGGCGGCAGCGGAGACATGGAGGAGGAGGCCATTTTTGAAAGAAAATGGTGAAAGTAGGAGGAAAATAATGAAAAGGAAAAGGAGGAAAAGTGATTTTATGCTAGTTTCCCGCCTTTCTCCCGAGTGCAAACAACCTCCGATTGCCATGGGTTTCGAACACGAGATAGTAGGCGCGAAGACGAGTCCAAATAAATAAGTTTCATCGAATTCCGAGATTGTTTGACCTTCCATCAAAATTCCCAAAGATGCTCAAATAATGTTCAGAAATGCGATTTTAGCGCACCTTTTCTTCTTGTACACACAAATGATAACTCCAAAAATCATGGTCTTTTGTGTTTAACCATTATTAGACAATATGAATCCAAAAAAAACGGAATCGAATTCTGAGATCGCCCCAATAATGTTCCTTTGTAAAATGACTGCCTGGTTTTGGACAAATGGTTTTACTTCGCACGGCCATATACTGACTCCGTTCGACGCGCACATTGGAACCCAACAATGATTTGTCATTATGAATCCAAAAAAATTATTTCGTCGAATTTTGATCTCATATGCAAAATTTCACTTTTTAAGGGCTATGCGTTGATTTTCAAAATTCTCAAAACAAAGCTTATAAATCAATTTAATAATTTTTCTTAGTTTATTTTAAGTCATATAAAATGTAAAAACAAATTATAAAATTATTCTCAAATTTTATTTAGCAAAAATAACAAATTTATATTAGCATATTCCTTAAAATAGCTTAAATCAAAATTTTAAATTGGTTTTTAAAATTCGGGTTGCTACAATATACCTTCTTCCAAATATTTTTATCATCACTGTGTGGAATTGGATTTATGTCGGGTAACCACACCAACTCTTTGAAGTAGAAACCGAGGAATGACTTCCTCAGTATCACTTTCGTCTCCTCGACACCGAACTCCGAGATTGTTGATATGTCAGGCTATGTTGTCCCTTATCTCCTTTCCTCCCTTCTGTCGGATCTTGATCCTTTTCCAGGCCCAATCCTGCCAATGGCTGAAACTACCGGTGCGGGAGATGGTACATATGAAGTTGGGATCATCGTCGCCTGCCACCTTGTGCTTATTACCACTGCTCCTCCTCTAATATCCGCCGGTCTCCTTCCTACTGGAAGAGGTTTTGTGTGCAGGGGATGCTCTCAATGGTAATGGCTACTCTCAGATTCATGGTTTTTCTTCTTCATATGCAGTTGCATGCTTTCGAAGAATTCACCTATAAAAAATTTCTTTGACCGTACGACAACGATCTTTGTTACCTTCTTGAGACATAATAGCTGCACAAAGCAATTTTAAATCAGATTTGAACATCTAACATATATAAATCAAGTGATGTGTGATGTAGTGATTGTGAGTGTGTGTGTCCTAAGTGTTCTCTCCACAGACCCGTTGTTTCCTTGCATGCAGTGGCAATTTCCCCAACGTTCGACAATAAACTTTCAACATCAGCTCCGCTTAACCCAATTGAAGATGTCTCTCTCGGGACCCTATAAATCTTTGAACAGATTTTTGGCCTCCATCGACACAGCGGCCGTAGAGGTTGTAGCTGGAGAACTTGGTTCAAAAGTCTCTCCCGACCTTGTCTCCTCGATCGGTAGGGAACAAGAGTGGGTTATGAACCATACCCTCCGACAGGTTCCTCCTTATCGCTGTTGTCACCACCAACATCCCCTTGACACTCTGCAATTTCCTTCCAAACCAAGGGCACATCAAAAGGCGCGATATAGGGCACTCTTTCCTATAGACCCAGGGATACCTCTTCTCCCTCAGCTTCCCCCACTTCCTCCTCCTCATCGTCCTTGTGACCCGTTGAACAACATTCAGGAAGCAAGTCAAAAAGATGAAGGAAATGATCTGACATCAAAGTCTGGGCATAGCGGTACCCGCTCGGGACATCCCTCAAAGCTAGACTCGCTCCTAGTATTCTCCACTCCTCGGAATTGGAGGAAAGCCGCATGAAACTCTAAGTTAGTTTCTAGCTTATGACTCAATTGACTTAGGGTACAACATAAGTTCTTAAGTACTTACGACCTACTAGCCACCTTCTCGCAAATCCTAGTGGGCTTTGAACATAGAACCAATCATCCTTGAAATAGCTGAGTTTGTTCCACGCTCCAAGGATAAAGCGATTGTTGGGTTGCACCTCCATATATATGAGGAAGGTGACATGATGTTCCTTTACTTTAGGGAATGAAGATATCTAGTGTCTTCCCCCGAGGGTTCCATGCCCAACAATTGCACATGTAGAACGTAGGTGTTAAGAAGAAAGACATGCATTCAGGTGAAGCTATATCTTTCCTTTTGGGAAACAAAACATCACCCCAAGTTATTCCTTATTTCATACATATTCGCCGCAATGAAGCTTGATCTGTCCGCGAGATAACAAGATTAGGGCGATCCTCAAAAATCGCAGTGTCTGCCGTCATGTATGGCATTACAAAAATGCCTTCCTGGTTGCCATTGGCATCCTCTCCTTTTAACGGGCCCTTGCCACAACTTCTACTTTATCTCCAACTACTGACTCATCCACGTGCTAGCTTGAATGCTGCGACCATTTGGGTTGTACCGCCAATTTCTACATATTCGATGGGCTGACTTAGTGAAAAGAGGTGGAAGTTTCGGAGACCCCACAAACGCCCGCTGACTAGCTAGAATGGTATGGAGATTCATTTTAGCACAAAGGTGTTTCTATGGGTTTGGCTTCCAGGCCTTGATGTCATCTAGAGCATCTCTTTGCCATTACAAACTATACTTGAAAGACAGTTGCATTAGTTAATGCATAAAAATTTGTACGCCCTTAGTTGGTGTAAACTAACATGGAACATGCAAATGTCATGTGAGCTGATGCAGTTGTATTATAATCCTTTTGGGATGTGACAACCGATCCCAGTTCCATGAACTTAAACGATCATTATCACGAACCGAAGTCGTTGAATTTAAGTTGAATCGTGATTATGATGTGATTGATTTGAGAATCGAATCCTAGAAGCGGTAGTTCTGTTATGTGTCCATAGTCTGATTTTATGCTCTACTCCTATGTGCACGTTCCAATTGTCATTTAAAACGATAACACCTTATGTAATATGTCATTCGATTTTTAACTCAACATGATAAACAATGCTGCGTGACAACTTAAATTCAAGGAGAGGAGTTTCGAAATCAAAATTTTCTTAAGTCAACATGATATGAAATTTCATTTCGTATCCCCACTCACTCGAGAAATTTTACATCACTAAATGCTTCAAACTCCCCCATAAGGGCGATTTCCAGGATACAAAAATCTCTTGAAGCCCTCAAATACGAAATGCACATTTCGTATCCCACCTTCAGAATTTTCATATCCTACTTTTCTCTCCGCTTCCCTTCTTCCTTATATCGATCCGATCTAATCCTACCTTATCTTTTTCCTTATCTCCTAGAATTCCGTATCCCCCATCTCCTTGGATATAAAATTCATCTTTATGCACGAGAGTGTGTTCCAAGTCCACAGGATTTGAAATTCGTATCCCAGCGAATGTGGAACCTTCCCCGCTGCATTTCTTCCTCTTTCCTCGTATCCTCCCCAGTTCTCGTTCTTTGGGCCATATTCTTGCCTCCATGGTCCAGCCCCAATGCCACTATCGTCCATCTCCTTTATCTAACCAAAATAGAATTAGGACAAAACCCGAAATAAGGGTCACCTACCTGATTTGATGTCGATTGGGGATATTCGAATGTCTACGGCTGGAGCTAGTGTTTGGGGGGAACATATGGAAGCGTGGGGGAGTGCAAAATCCTAAAGGTTACAAAACCATTTAAATTCCAGAATACAAAAAGTGGGAACAGTGAATTTGTTACCCCCTTTTTATATGAGGAATGAGGAAGTCATGTGAAGCTTAGAAGAAATTTCTAAGCAACAGGATCGGTACCAATCCCACACAAAAAAAGGAAGCTAAACAAAAAAATAGAGAAGAGAAGACTTGTAGTTCTAGATCGGTGAATGCACCTCTGTACTCCAACAATGACGCTGATTGTGTATACGGGTTCTTGAAACATCGACCGTTGGGATTGACTTAAATTGATAAACGATCATGTACTTGAGAATCAAAACTATTCCACGGAACATGTCTAAAAATCAAGTCCTAATTCGACAATGTTTTGATAATCAACTTATGTCGTCATGCGTCCGAGCCATGGTCACGATCATGCATATGCGCTTTCAGAATCTTGATCGTCTAAACCGACTCAAATCGTTACCAATTGAGTAATCTCTAATTCAGACAATCCAAGGGTACATGCCTAATGACCAATTCGATAACTTTTCGAAAGCTAAATTATGCGATTGCACGATATGTGTAACGACCCGTATTCTACGCATCATAGGATCGTAGGATATTTATTTCTTTCACATACAAAGTCGTATGGTCATGTAACTGTGGGAGACGACTATTGGGGTCATTTCCCATGTTCATGATTTTTCTCGATTTTTAAATGACCATTTTACCCCTGGTTGGCACTGTTTTGGCCATAACTTTTGACTGGAAAGGAATTTTGACCTGAAACCACTTCCATTGGCTTCGGATGATGGTTTCTCCTTCCGTAGAGTGGTCACATTAGCCAAACGGACTTACCGTTTGGGAGATATGGCTGAAACAAGTTTCAGATGGTGAAAAACAGCTTAATTGGGCTTAACCGGGTGATTAGCAGCTAGGCCCAAGGGGAATTTCGGGTTTAGGGGTATATAGGGGCTGATTAGGGTTAGAAAACATTTCTTTAGACATTTTCCAGCCGCCACTTTCATTCCTCTTGACCTAGCCATGGCCTCCACTCTCTAAATCTCTCTAAAACACCCAAAAATCACTTTCTAATTGAAGATTAGGCTTAGCAAACATCAAATCAAGGAGTATTAGCACGAGAACCGAGGTAGAGCTGCTGTGTAAGATTGGGAACAGCGCCAAATCAGAGAATATTTCAGTTTTGGGGTTTTAGTTGTGGCCAAGGTGAGTGATAGCATCGTTTTGACACTAATTACGGTTAATTAAGGGTAATTAGTGAAGATTAGCGAATTTATACACTAATAAATTCTGGAAAAATGTTTAGAAATTCTTAAATAATATTTCATGCCTCGGTTATAAAATTTAGACGATTTGGTTAAGTTTTACTAAGTATGTACTTAAACATGATTAAGAGGGACTATGGGAAAATATGAAGTTTTAGTCACTTTTGATCCCTTTTGATTCATTTGAATTGTTGTTTGCTGTTTGTGGTTGCTATTACATGTTGCTATGACTCTATGGTATGTTTTATGATTGATTAGAATAGTTAAATTGCTCGAAAACGTCGTCGAATGGCGTAGAAAGCTCGCTGGAAAGTTGCAGAAATGTGCAGGTTCCTAACCGGATCGGATCGGATGGGGGGGGCTCGGATCGGAAATGTGAACTGGGCAAGAAACCCGACCCGAACTAGAGTTTGGCACACAGAGGACTTGGCGAGAAGGAAGGCCGTTTGCTTGGATTTGGAGTGGACAAGGGGATCGGAACGGAAGAATAGTGGAGACCAGAACGGATCGACCTAAGAATGGAAAGCTACAGCGGGAGAAGGTGAAGGGATCGGATCGGATCGGAGTGGATGGAAAAGAGGGAGCTGATCGAAGAAGTTTGGAAGGAAGAAAGCAACCCGACCCGACCCGGAGGACACCGACCCGACCCAAAGTAGGGTATCCGACCCGAACCGAATGAAGAGATGACCACCGACCCGAACCGAACCGACGAGGGTGATGACTACCGAACCGAACCGAATTCTAGAGCTGCTACTGCACGACAACTTTTCTGAAGACCCACTCCAACTCGATCAAAACCCGAGATGCAAAGGAAGTCCAAATGAGAAGTTAGAGCTCAAGATTTAGATGGGAATCAACGAGTTCGCTTCATGGTTGGGCTTTGCTGCGGGACGCGTGCTAAGGAGTTATCGATGTCTATAGCTTTGAACCACTATGGTAGGAGGTACGAAGACGGATTCAGGGCCATTATGGCATTGGTAGAACCAAGGGCTACAACCAATGAAGTGGGTCATTGAAATGTTTGGTCATGACTCCATATGTTTAGCTTGGTCATAGCAGGGTTTCTACAAGTCGAGATTCGTCGTTACCTCAGTTTGTCTAGTGTTCCAAAGTGGTAGATGTCGTACGCTTTACGCACTGAGTGAGAGATGTGAGGATGGTTGCTATGGATGATTTGTTTGCTATCATTGTGACATGCACACCCCACCCCCGTATTCTTACACTATTTTTATGGCACCTTAGAGTATTGTACGGTATGTGGTACTAACTCTTTGGTTGCAGGTCCAGGTTCAGGTATGGTTTAGTATACCTGTTATCATTCTGTTTAGATGCTTATTGCTCATACCAGGCTTTATGTCTGACCCAGAGTTTTATGTCTCCTCTTATTACTCTGGGTGCTCACACGAGCAGACTAGAGACAGGTTAGCTGGTGATGCACGGGTAGATGATCCGGAGACGAGCAGGAGGCTTCTACGTACTATATACATAATATTCTCCCTGTGTTGTTGAAGATCACTGCTTGGGCATTGTTGGTGTATCTTCTACTTTAGCTTTCTTTTGTTTAGAGACAGTAAATTTGGAAAATTGTAATAAGCTGTATTTGGATTTCCGCTGCTTTGATGATTGATGTTGATTTTAGTTATCAGCTTATGTACTGTCTCACCTGTTTTATGTCAAGTATGTTATTATTATATTTTATTCCATGCGCTGTGAGACATTCTACAGGTTCCTTGATTAGTTCACTCCCTTCTTTCTTTCCTTCTGACGACCGTTCTGTGCTAGCTGGGCATGTGTACAGAGCATTGATGGAGGGAATGCAGGCTGGTGCGGGGCGGGCCGTCACACTTGGTATCAGAGCTCTAGGTTGCGTAGTTAACCTAGGGAAGTTATCAGGGAGAGATAATATACGTATACGAGAGAGCGTATTTGTGATTATTTTAATTTTTAAAAAGCTATATATATATACTATTAGTAGTATAAAGATGAAGTCGTACTGCACTAGCACCACTATGGAGTCGTTAATCGTTTCCTTTTTCAGATTGACGATGAGCCGATATGTTAGAGGTACCGGTAGAGGGGCCAACAATGGGAATGCTGCTGACATGAGGACGATGTTTACTGACCTCATGAGAGAGATGCTTAGAGATGTACAGAGGGCAGCTCCCAATGGTGGAAATGGTGGTGGTCCAATAGTGCAGGCGCCAAGAGTCGACTTCGCCAAGCTGAATAAGGATTATACCAGTCTTGGTGGGAAGTCATTCCACGGAACGGAGTCGGCTACGGATGTTCAGGATTGGTTGGATAGTTGCGAACGTATCTTCGAGGATTTGGGTATCGAGGATGCGATGAAGAGAAAGCTAGCGTCCCGTCAGTTGCAAGGGCGGGCAATGAATTGGTGGAATGCTATAAAGGCAGCTACTCCCGAAGATCAGATTACTTGGGAGCAGTTTAAGGCTCGCTTTAGTGAGAAGTTCATTCCAGCTGCTCAGAAGTCAATGTTGTTTAAGAAATTCTTGGAGCTCAAGCAGAATGGCAGGGCTGTCTCGGAGTATATTGCTGAATTTGACACTTTGTCAAAATATGGGTTATCTCTCATTGATACTGCCGAGAAAAAGAATGAGAAATTCATAACTGGTTTGGATCAGTACTTGGGGGAAAAACTTATTAACCACATCGATGAGACGTTTGAATCGATTGTGGGGAAAGCGTTAAGATCAGAAAGTCTCTACCCTAAGCCGAAGACTGAGGTTGCATCCGCAGATGAGTCAAAGCCACAAGCTAGTGGTGGAGGCAAAGGTGGTTCCCAGAATAAAAGAAAGCAGAATCAGGCTAAGGATGGCCAGAAGAAAAAGAATAGACAAGATGTGGAGTGCTTCAGCTGTGGTAAGAAGGGCCATTATGCTAGTAATTGTCGGGCCAAGCCAGCGGATAGGAAGTGCTTCAACTGTGGCCAAATGGGACATCACAAGGACAAGTGTCCATAGCCCCCTAAGGAAAAGCAAATGGTGAAAGCATATGCTCTTAATGCTATTCCTTCTTCGTCGAATGCCCCAACTGCGGCGGAGAAGGGAAAGAATGTCGTCATTCAAGGTATGCTTTCTGTTTATGACGTTCCTGTTAGAGTTTTGTTTGATACCGGAGCTTCCAGTTCTTTCATATCTAGTGACCTGGTAGATAGGTTGGGATTGGAGCCCGAGATTGTCGATAGACCTTTAGTAGTGACGAACCCGATTGGTGGTTCGACTAGCCTTAGCATGATTTGTCATAATGTGGTCTTATCGAGTCATGGATGCATGTTTGTTTGTGATTGCTTTGTTTTGGGCTTTACTGGGTTTGGCATTATTTTGGGAGTAGATTGGCTCCGAAGGTATGGGGTAGTGGTAGACTGTGAGGGCTTTTTGGTGACAGCTAGAGCGGATGATGGGCGGAGGATAGTGTTTGGTGGTCTACCCAGTAAGGGGGTATTGGCTAGTTTTCTAAACTCCCTCGACATTCCGCATAGTGAGTTGTCAGGTTTGCCTGTGGTTGGCCAGTATCCGGATGTTTTCGAAGAAGTGACCGGACTTCCACCACACCGAGAGATTGAGTTTCGTATTGATTTGGTAAAAGATGCCAGGCCTATAGTGATGCCACTTCGTCGTATGGCACCAAGGGAGCAGCGAGAGCTCGAGGTGCAAGTCAGCGATCTTTTGAAGAAGGGATTTATCAGAAGGAGTGTTTCTGAATGGGGAGCACCAGTTGTGTTTGCTACCAAGGCGGATGGTTCCCTTCGTTTGTGTGTGGACTACCGCGAGTTGAATAAAGTGACGAGGAAGAATAAGTATCCTCTACCGCGGATAGATGATTTGTTCGATCAGTTAAGTGGCGCGAGAATATTTTCTCAGTTGGATCTCGCGACAGGTTTTCATCAGCTTAGAGTGGAAGCTGAGAGTATAGCTAAAACGGCATTTCGAACGCCGTCTGGATTTTATGAATGGTTGGTTATGCCATTTGGGCTGACCAATGCCCCAGCATATTTTGTGGATCTTATGAATAGGGTATTCAGAGATCAGTTGAATAAGTTTGTCCTTGTGTTCGTTGATGATATTTTGGTCTATTCGAGGACAGAGGAAGAACACAAGGAACATTTAAGAGTAGCGATGGAGGTGTTGAGAAAACACCAATTGAAAGCAAAGTTTTCTAAGTGTCACTTCTGGAAGAGGGAAGTGAGGTTCTTGGGCCATGTTGTATCAGAGAATGGTATTGCCGTGGACCCAGCAAAGGTGGCTACGGTACAAGATTGGCCTACGCCCAAGAATGCAACAGATGTAAGAAGTTTCTTGGGATTAGCTGGATATTATCGTAAGTTTATCCAAGGTTTCTCCAAGATAGCAGCACCATTGACCCAGTTGACCAAGAAGAATCAAGCTTTTGTCTGGAATGAAAGGTGCGAGAATGCGTTCAAGAGTCTAAAGAGCAAGTTGACAAGCGCACCAGTGTTAGTCATTCCTAAGGGGGATGAAGAGATGACGGTATACACGGATGCCTGTGGTACCGGACTGGGTGCTGTATTGATGCAAGGCGGTAGGGTTGTAGCTTACGCAAGTCGGCAGTTGAAACCGCACGAGAGAAGATACCCTACCCATGATTTAGAATTGGCAGCGATCGTGTTCGCGTTAAAGATGTGGAGGCACTATCTCTTGGGAGAAAGATTTGAGCTGTTTACAGATCATAAGTCGTTGAAGTATCTATTCTCCCAGAAGGATTTAAATCTCCGTCAGCAGAGATGGTTAGAGTTCTTAGCTTCCTATGATTTTGACATCGCATACACACCGGGAAAGGGCAATGCGGTGGCTGATGCATTGAGTAGAAGACATGCCAGCTTAGGGGCTATGTTCCTTGAATGTAAGCAACTGGAGTTTATCGCGGGGTTTGATTTCAGACCAAAGTGCGAATTGGATCCAGAAATGTTAGCAAGTTTGACGATCAGACCCACTTTGATTGAACGGATCGGCTCTAGTCAGAGGGACGATCCTAACCTAATGGAAATCATCTCCAAGTTAGAGATGGGTATCGATGAGGAGATGAACAAGTATGGGCTTGATCGAGATAGATGGCTTAGAAAGAATGGAAAGCTTGTTGTACCCAATGTCAATGGGTTGAGGGATGAAGCGCTTAGAGAATGTCATCACTCAAAGCTGACCATACACCCCGGTGGTAACAAGATGTATCGAGATATGAAGCAGACTTACTACTGGGAAGGGATGAAGAGAGACGTTGGGAAGTTTATATCCAAGTGCATGAATTGCCATCTAGTTAAAGCCGAGCAAAAGAAGCCTAGTGGGTTGTTACAGCCTTTAGAAATTCCCGAATGGAAATGGGAGCAAGTCTCGATGGATTTCATCGATGGATTACCAAGGACTAGATCGGGATATGACAGCATTTGGGTAATTGTAGATCGACTAACTAAAAGTGCAAGGTTTATACCAGTCAAATCGACTAGAACGACAGCTAAGTTAGCAGAATTGTATATGAAGTGGGTAGTGAGATTTCATGGAGTACCTAAAGGCATTGTGAGCGACCGAGACCCGTTGTTCACTAGTGGGTTTTGGAAGAGCTTACAAGAGGCTCTAGGGTCAGAGTTACATCTCAGTACCGCATATCATCCTCAGACCGACGGTCAGACGGAGAGGGTGAATCGTATTTTGGAAGATCTCTTGAGAGCATGTACATTGGATTTTGGTGGATCATGGGATGACCATTTGCATCTAGTAGAGTTTGCATATAATAATAGCTACCAATCCAGTATCGGTATGGCTCCGTTTGAAGCTTTGTACGGAAGGCCGTGTAACTCACCATCATGTTGGATAGAGACTGGCGAGAAGTTTATGCTTGGACCAGATGTGGTGAGGGAAACTTCAGATAAGATCAAGATCATTCAACAACGAATGAAGGCAGCCCAAGATAGGCAGAAAAGTTATGCTGATAAGAGAAGAAGAGACTTAAAATTCTCCGTTGGTGACTTGGTGTTTGTCAAGATCTCTCCGTTGAAGAGCGTAATACGATTTGGCAGGAGAGGCAAGTTGGCACCAAGATTCGTTGGCCCATTCCCTGTTCTTGAACTAGTCGGGGATTTGGCATATAGAATCGACTTACCAGAGAAGATGGCGGGAGTTCACAACGTATTTCATGTTTCCCAACTAAGGAAGTTCGTTCACGACTCAGATATGACTATTTCACCTGATCAGTTAGAGGACTTCGAAGTAGAACCCGAGGCGGTTGGGAACCGTAAGCCGGCCCGTATTGTCGCGCACGACATGAAGCAACTTCGAAGGAAGGCGGTGAAGCTAGTCAAGGTACAGTGGAGCGAGAACGAGAATGATTGTACTTGGGAAACAGAGGAGGACATAAGGAAGAAGTATCCAGAACTCTTTGCCTGGTAAGATTTTGACTTCGATTTAGTTTTCCGCATGCTAGGATAGGCTTGTTTGCTTGTTTTGCATATTTGATTGTTGTATATGGTTGTTAGGCATGCGGGATCCCTTGTATGTTTTTGGTTAAGGAATTTCGGGGACGAAATCTCTTAAGGGGGGGAGAGTGTAACGACCCGTATTCTACGCATCATAAGATCGTAGGATATTTATTTCTTTCACATACAAAGTCGTATGGTCATGTAACTGTGGGAGACGACTATTGGGGTCATTTCCCATGTTCATAATTTTTCTCGATTTTTAAATGACCATTTTACCCCTGGTTGGCACTGTTTTGGCCATAACTTTTGACTGGAAAGGAATTTTGACCTGAAACCACTTCCATTGGCTTCGGATGATGGTTTCTCCTTCCGTAGAGTGGTCACACTAGCCAAACGGACTTACCGTTTGGGAGATATGGCTGAAACAAGTTTCAGATGGTGAAAAACAGCTTAATTGGGCTTAACCGGGTGATTAGCAGCTAGGCCCAAGGGGAATTTCGGGTTTAGGGGTATATAGGGGCTGATTAGGGTTAGAAAACATTTCTTTAGACATTTTCCAGCCGCCACTTTCATTCCTCTTGACCTAGCCATGGCCTCCACTCTCTAAATCTCTCTAAAACACCCAAAAATCACTTTCTAATTGAAGATTAGGCTTAGCAAACATCAAATCAAGGAGTATTAGCACGAGAACCGAGGTAGAGCTGCTGTGTAAGATTGGGAACAATGCCAAATCAGAGAATATTTCAGTTTTGGGGTTTTAGTTGTGGCCAAGGTGAGTGATAGCATCGTTTTGACACTAATTACAGTTAATTAAGGGTAATTAGTGAAGATTAGCGAATTTATACACTAATAAATTCTGGAAAAATGTTTAGAAATTCTTAAATAATATTTCATGCCTCTGTTATAAAATTTAGACGATTTGGTTAAGTTTTACTAAGTATGTACTTAAACATGATTAAGAGGGACTATGGGAAAATATGAAGTTTTAGTCACTTTTGATCCCTTTTGATTCATTTGAATTGTTGTTTGCTGTTTGTGGTTGCTATTACATGTTGCTATGACTCTATGGTATGTTTTATGATTGATTAGAATAGTTAAATTGCTCGAAAACGTCGTCGAATGGCGTAGAAAGCTCGCTGGAAAGTTGCAGAAATGTGCAGGTTCCTAACCGGATCGGATCGGATGGGGGGGCTCGGATCGGAAATGTGAACTGGGCAAGAAACCCGACCCGAACCAGAGTTTGGCACACAGAGGACTTGGCGAGAAGGAAGGCCGTTTGCTTGGATTTGGAGTGGACAAGGGGATCGGATCGGAAGAATAGTGGAGACCAGAACGGATCGACCTAAGAATGGAAAGCTACAGCGGGAGAAGGTGAAGGGATCGGATCGGATCGGAGTGGATGGAAAAGAGGGAGCTGATCGAAGAAGTTTGGAAGGAAGAAAGCAACCCGACCCGACCCGGAGGAGGACACTGACCCGACCCGGAGGACACCGACCCAAAGTAGGGTATCCGACCCGAACCGAATGAAGAGATGACCACCGACCCGAACCGAACCGACGAGGGTGATGACTACCGAACCGAACCGAATTCTAGAGCTGCTACTGCACGACAACTTTTCTGAAGACCCACTCCAACTCGATCAAAACCCGAGATGCAAAGGAAGTCTAAATGAGAAGTTAGAGCTCAAGATTTAGATGGGAATCAACGAGTTCGCTTCATGGTTGGGCTTTGCTGCGGGACGCGTGCTAAGGAGTTATCGATGTCTATAGCTTTGAACCACTTTGGTAGGAGGTACGAAGACGGATTCAGGGCCATTATGGCATCGGTAGAACCAAGGGCTACAACCAATGAAGTGGGTCATTGAAATGTTTGGTCATGACTCCATATGTTTAGCTTGGTCATAGCAGGGTTTCTACAAGTCGAGATTCGTCGTTACCTCAGTTTGTCTAGTGTTCCAAAGTGGTAGATGTCGTACGCTTTACGCACTGAGTGAGAGATGTGAGGATGGTTGCTATGGATGATTTGTTTGCTATCATTGTGACATGCACACCCCACCCCCGTATTCTTACACTATTTTTATGGCACCTTAGAGTATTGTACGGTATGTGGTACTAACTCTTTGGTTGCAGGTCCAGGTTCAGGTATGGTTTAGTATACCTGTTATCATTCTGTTTAGATGCTTATCGCTCATACCAGGCTTTATGTCTGACCCAGAGTTTTATGTCTCCTCTTATTACTCTGGGTGCTCACACGAGCAGACTAGAGACATGTTAGCTGGTGATGCACGGGTAGATGATCCGGAGACGAGCAGGAGGCTTCTACGTACTATATACATAATATTCTCCCTGTGTTGTTGAAGATCACTGCTTGGGCATTGTTGGTGTATCTTCTACTTTAGCTTTCTTTTGTTTAGAGACGGTAAATTTGGAAAATTGTAATAAGCTGTATTTGGATTTCCGCTGCTTTGATGATTGATGTTGATTTTAGTTATCAGCTTATGTACTGTCTCACCTGTTTTATGTCAAGTATGTTATTATTATATTTTATTCCATGCGCTGTGAGACATTCTACAGGTTCCTTGATTAGTTCACTCCCTTCTTTCTTTCCTTCTGACGACCGTTCTGTGCTAGCTGGGCATGTGTACAGAGCATTGATGGAGGGAATGCAGGCAGGTGCGGGGCGGGCCGTCACAATATGGTATACCACTTAAACAGCATATAACTTATTTCAAGCGTCGATCGTATCATGTGGAATCACGTGCAAACATGTGAGTGCACGCGTGACACTGTGTCAACAACGTTTCGTTTATGTTTCGATGTAAATGGAAGTCAATGACTAACGTTTAATTTCCTAATTCTACAGGAAATAAACCTTCATTTAGACGATCATTCAAAATTCCAATCCAAGTAATCATAAATATCCACAATGCTAGAATTCCACGACTACATCAACAAACTTCAACAAAGCGTCACAATTACTCAACGGAAAGGTCACGACTACTCGCTCGATACAACTTGGAGATTTTTTAGCTTCCAAGAATACTTGGATCATATCAAAGAACATCATGTTATCATAAGACATTATTTGGGGAGTAAGTGCTAACCAATCTTTTGGCCCAGTTCTCAAAAGCAATTAAATCCCACATGACTCGGCCCATCACGTAAATCTGCAGGCCAGAAGCATTTCTGAAACATTCAGGGTCCGAGTACAGATGCTGCCGTACAAGAATAGTCGTCCTGACTCGACCAATCAACTCAAATTCACTTAGTAGACGGAATCTCTATAGCCTTACCCAATATTTCGTACCGTTCTCAAGAGGTTTCGAAGCATGGAACAACAAAAATACAAGTACCGGGATTGGTAACGATCCTCGAATCGGTACTGATCCCAAGATACGAAATGTATGAGGTGGACCTCCTACCTCACCTACTCCATCTGCTTCATCTGCCAACCCTCTCCTACAAATACCCACAGTTCTGAAGCGTGAAGGGGGTTGGCTCTTTGTATTCATGGAACCCTAGGAAGAAGATAATCTTCCTACAACCTCTCCAGCACCTTCCATCACACCGGGAAGAAGGAGAACCACCTTCTTGGATACTTGGATCATATTGGGTTGCCTTAAAATTTCAGACAGAGGGGATAAAACCCATCATTGGACCTCCTTTCCACCATGGACATGGTAGCTCCATGAGAACATGCTAGCCTCTTAATCCTCATTTGACTTGACACGGTTTCATGGACTCGTGAAGGCTCCTCTTTCCACTTCCAAGCATTTGGGTCAGGAAGCATAGCCTTCTACCTTCTCCTCTAAGCATAACTCACAGGATTACATACTATAACAATTGGAATTACCATAGTTCTTTTACATTCGAAGATATACCGATTCCATCTTGTAACTTGTAAAAGTGAAGTAATAAAGTGCTAAACTTATGAGTAGACATAGGCTCCGACGAGTCGAACCACTATAAATAATGTGTGACTACGTTCTAGATTTCCCCCCGCATATTAACACCACACCTTAGTTATTTTCCATACTTGAAGTTTATTTTCACTATCATGAAAATCTCTAGTGTTGGTGCCAACTTTTGACCGTCAACAGTGTCTATTTGTTTAAATCCTTACCTAAAGAGACATGACTGTTTTCCCACTGTAAATACCATCTAATTTCGAAATTTGTAAACTACATTTAATTATCTTCTCTTTTCTCCTCTCCATTATTACTCTTAAAATTCAAATATCTATAATGAAATTTTGCCAAAATTCAAAGAGAATCAGACCGAACTATTTCTCGCTTGATTCTCTATCAAACTCTCTCAAAAATTTAAGTGTTATTCAGAGTTATAAAAGTTTTGTAATCAAAGATCACAAGATCAGAGTTCTACCGAGTCTTCCTTCCTAAATCAGTATTGAAAATGTGTGATTGTAGCCCGATCAAATAACCTGGGTATGACTGTAGCTTGCAAGTTAATTGGTTGTGATTGTAGCCCAAAACTCAATTGAGCTTCACTGTACTCAAAAATATGAGGGATGGACCTTGTGGCCTCTGAAATCGAGGATTGGAATATGTATATTATTTGAAAAGAAATCTGAATCAACCAATAGTAGTGGGGGACTAGTTGTAGTGTAACTCCGAACCAGTATAAAAATCATGATATGTTCTTTCCTTACCGCCTTTACTTTTTATTATGCATCAAGTTTTGATTCTATGATTGTTTTTTTGCATGTATTTATAATTTACTCAAAAACATTTCTTGAAAAATATTAAATTCCATTAAACACTATTCACCCCCTCTCTAGTATTAGGTTTGCCTTAATTTTTGTGATCCACATTTCCCAGTAGTTATTTATTTATTTAAGGGAAGATTCTTTATAATCACTTAATACCCTATGAGGCGGACTGTTATTGCTTACTTAAGGCCAGTATACGTATATATTTATTTATGGAAAGATTCCTTTGATCATTTAAGACACTAATCGCTTAAAACCTCATCTTATAATCATCAATACAATTAAATAGACTCTTAACGTAAATGGAGAGATAGTAATCTGCCACTTAATACTAGGTTTAGGTAGACACTCATCACCATTTATGACCCTCCTAGTGGACCCATGCATTACTATCAAGATGTCACTCTAGGTAAAATCATAGCCATTTAATACTTCCCTTAGACAGGCGGTTCCTTAGGAACTCTTATGTACCATCCTTAGGTATGCCCTCACATAGCCCCCAAATAAGAAGCAAACAACTTCCAGAGAAACATCTTACTCATATGTCTATGTTTTACTAAGGACCATTTAATATCTCATAAGCTTATAAGAGAAAGGCAGACATAATGACCAATTAAGACCTAATGAGGGTAGGCCCAATGAATTCGGCCCTTCAAAAGAATAAACATTAGAAGAGGCCCAATGTCCTAACCATTTAATACCCAACCAAGGTAAGTCAACCACTCAATACCTTCTCGAGGCAGGCCTACTTCACACAAATATATAATTATATACACACCAGACATCTCACATCAAACTTTCCACTTATAGATGTTGTATTTACAAGGTGGTTCCGGGCGAGCTTCTACTACAAGTTGCGCCTTAACCTCGTGTCTTAGTGTAGTAAGTATAATGGCCCATGATATCTAGACCTCTCAAACTAACCAATCTTACATGTAGATGTTGGATATGCTGGTTGATTCCCAGCAGGTTTCTACTAATACTTACCACGTGTTTATGTGTCATTAATAATAATTAAAGCAATTAACTCACATACATACTAATTTCGTATAGGGACATTTAATTTCTACTTGCCTATGAATTTAGTAGATATTTAATACGTATTAATATTACGCGAATTATGTTATAAATATATAATAATAAATAAAATGTAAATCATGAGCATATAAGAAACGACCTAATACAATTGAAATGTCAATCCCAACAACTTAATCAAGGTATATATATTTTTATTTTCCTAACTCCGTCGACATGGCATAAACATGTATATTCACATTCAATAAATAAAAAGGAAATAACAACATATACATAAAACTTGTAACTAAGGTTTGAATGACAATTTCAATTACAAAAGAAAGACAAGGTGTAATAATTCAATTATATATGTAAAACCTCCTTTTAGGTACTACTTCACTTTTATTTTATAGTGTATACAAAAACTTAAGACTTTAGTGATTTGTACATAATACGTTTAGACGATCTATTTTGAAAATAGATGCTTAAACCTATTAAATCTAAAATACTCAAGTCTTATGCTCTAATACACACATATATGAACATCTATTTTACTAACAAGTGAACCAGACCATTACGAGAAATTGTACAACACCCAAAAGCATATCTTTCATTACATCAATAACCAAAACCCAAAATATAATAATTGATTGACCATTTCCACAAATAATAAAAATAAGCAATTTGGAGGGTTTGTATTGTTTTGTTTTCATTCAAATCCCAACACATTTAGGCATAATAATCCAAATCTACAGTAGCAAGGTATAGTAAGTAGCAAACTTGTAATGACCCGGGAATTTGGCGATCTTGGTTATCCGATATACAACACATATCGAACATCCAAGGATCGAAAATACTGGTCATTAACGAAAGAAATTAGAGGGTGAGGAAAGATAAGATAGAAACTTAGAATAGAAGAAGAAGAAGAACACAACATCAGAGTAACACGAATCTCACAGCGGAACGAAACAACATATAATAGATAACATATCCTTGAAATCAAATCATTATATGTATACAATAACATTATCAGAGTACAACACTTACAACACAGCGGAAATAACCTATAGCTATATAATCTTGAAGCCTCCTGCTCCGAGCTCTTCCAGTATATCTGTAAATCCTGACTACTTGACTGCCCGTACAAAATTGGGCACCCAAGAGTTTAGGGAAAACAAAACAAAATAAACTCCGGGTCAGTCATTGGACTGGTGTGAGTAAAATAGTTTAAAACAGTTTGAACAAGTAAACGATATCTCATAAGACCACACCGTATAACGGAACGGGTTTTTCCCTTATGAGAATCCAAAATATCTTTATATCAAAAACTTTTGATATTATAATAATGTCTGTCAACCACAATATAATAATCATCTAGTAGAAACGCTTTCATCTCACGTTCTACATATATAGTATACAATCAAAACCGCAAGCACGTATTAGGTAATGGATTTCCAACTATGACAAGGTATGGAACCACCTTTCGCTAGTGTACCTCTAGAAAGGAATACACTGGGTTCAACAAGAACATCTTGCAACCCGGCCACACATGACCGACCACTCACTTCGCTTGAGTGTATCGAATGTATATCACCAACGGTTGGGATCAGCAACCGTTTCCCGAATGGGACAGTATCGACAATAGATTTTTAGAAGTAAATGAAACTCTAGATCAGGTGATTATACACCCTACTTCGGAGCGACCGACTTAGCCATGTTGCCTGCCCGATTTCTGTCATTTACCGGATGTGAGGCTAGAAGCTACGCTTTATCATCACACCAGATTCACTTTGAATGCCACATCGTCAAATCCATCAAATCACCGATTGACGTCTACAACAGTACATTACGTGTTAGCTAAAGAAGTTTCCTTCTCTGCTTCCACTCTTGGTACGGTTGAAGAAATTAATGTACGTGACCTTTCTGGAAATACTCCGTCAGACATTCATCCATACAAGTCATCCAGGAACAGGATGAACCGAAGGCACTATTCAGTACATCCATCTTTGGCACTGTTATCTAAGACTTATATAATATCCCTTGCACTTTACTCCGTCTTCAATTATCTTTGGCATATATGATTCGCAACGCTTATGCTAATACAGAGTGGTTCTTTGGATAATAATCCAACCAGTCTCTCCATATTAACAACGTTAAAATGGTCAAAAACTTTGATAGTCGGTGAGTTAACTATCAAAGAAACATACGTGTGCAAACAACGATATTATTTCCAGATGAAAATTATATCGATCAAACATCAATCATATATATATTTATATATATATATATAGTTCCTCATTTTCTATGTTTAGAAAATATACGTTATTAACACTGGAAAACATTTCCATGGCTTATTCACACATCACTACCATTCCATAACTATTAGTCCCTAACCGTAAACTAGTAAGAGAACAATTCTCTAAGTATAAACCCCGAAGGCCGAAACCAACATCAGATCGATACTCAGAAAACTATTCAACTTAAGTAATCTCTAATCAGTTTCTAATCTTGTTTAACTCTATTTCTTTTAACTATGTTCGATTAACTTCTTTTGAATAACTATGTTCAATTTGACTCCTTTCGAATAACTATATTCAATTTAACTCCTTCGAATATAAACTATATTCGATTAACTACTTCGAATATAAACTATATTCGATTAACTACTTCGAATATAAACTATATTCGATTAACTACTTCGAATATAAACTATATTCGATTAACTACTTCGAATATAAACTATATTCGATTAATTACTTCGAATATAAACTATATTCGATTAACTACTTCGAATATAAACTATATTCGATTAACTACTTCTTGATATACTCTAATCGAATAACTTTATTTGATTAACACTATTCCCTTTTTATAATTCTATTTGTTTTCTAAACATATTCCTTTATTCTATTTTATTCGTTTTATCAACATTTTCCCCTTTTATAAAACTCTATTCGTTTTATAAACATTTTCCCTTTATTTACTTTCGAAATATTTCCTTTTATAAAATCTGTTGATTTTATAAAATCCGTTTATTTCAATATACATTGAAATAATTCTTTGACATCCCAGGGTCTTTTATGATATTTAAAAATATCGAATAACAATGATCAATATCATTTAAACACACGTAATCCATAACAGATTATATATCACATCATATATCACAATATATGAAAAACAATAAAATAAATGTTGAGGAATCCAGTCGGATTCCTCCAACCTGTTTCCCTGCATCACATATGTTAAACAATATAGAAAACATCACTTTCAGTTCCATATGATATATTTTATTAAACAGAATCAATATAGAAATTCAACTAACTGACTAGCAGTTCAATCAAACAGTCAATCAGCCAATATTTAACAGTTCTAAAAATACAACATGAAAATATAAACTGTTCAGAGTTAGTGAGATTTACTCACATTGGCACTTCATCGTTAAAGAACGATAAACTATTTGTTTGATTTGAATCAAACAATTTATTTCTCCATAAATTCAAACGAGCTCCACTCCACTCCCAGTCAGTCCATTAGGTAGCCACCGTCCGTACGATCCTAACATGACCAGTTTTGCTGAATTTCGTTTTCGTATGACAAAGTTATGAAGTTTATAAGTTAGTGTACATTTTTAAATTAAATAAAACATGTATTTAAGTTAAAATGGGCTTTACCCCTCAAGATCCGGCCCAACCGTGTATACCCAAGGCCACGCTTCTCTCTTCTCCATCACAGACTGATCCCGCTCGTTCTTCTTCAAGCCATTACCGTGATTTCTCTTACACGGTTCTCCCCCAATACTTCTCGATTCACTAAATCGATTATACCGATGGATTCACCACCCGAGCAGCTTCGCAACCAACCCTTCAAACCTACACTCGTTCCACCCTCCTGGAATCCGAATTCCAGGCTCCGCCGTCAACTACAGTAGACCACCGAACTCCTTTGCCACCGAATTCCCCCAAAAACCCACCGTTGATGCTAAATTCCACCCTGACTTCAGAACTGATCCGCATATCGAACATTGACGCCCCAAAATCCTCAATACCTCAACCCTAGGCGGCGCCTGTTCTAAAACAACGACCACAATTTTCCTGGAACCCATTGAATTGCACACGAGACCGAAGAGAAATCTTCCAGGATCACTTGTATATGTGATTTGTGATTTTATGGATTTTCTATGAATTTTAATGGATTTGTGAAGATCAAATTTTATTTACTGAGATGGAAAAATTTGTAGTGGCTCGTATATTTTTTTCTGTGTTTTAAACTGTGTTCAGTAGGTATCATTTGTGGCTGAGAAGACATGAGGCGTGGCCTTCAAATTGACCAAGAAAAAAGTTAGGATATTTTTCTTTTTTTAAATTTTTTAATTTATTTTCATCATTTTATACTCGTTTTAACTTTCTAAAAATTCGTGTGATCACATGCGATACCTAAAAATCACCAAACTGGACATGTAGCTAGAGTTCGACATTACGGTCCCAATGAACCTGGTTTCGTCGAATTCCGAATCCGTATGCTCACATAGCGTATTTTTAACCGTTGGAATACTGACTGTTTTTCACTCTAAAAATCCGTACGGCCACACAGTGACTCTAAAAATCACGAAACTGGAAATCTAACAACTATTTGACATTGCGGATCCAACAAAATTAGTTTCGTCGAATTCCGACTTCGTTTGCAAAAGTGGCTATTTTTAAAGTCATGAATGACCCATTTAAATATATAAATATATTTAAATATAATTAAATTAAATATAAATAAATTTATATTATCGTGTATATATTCACAGTGGAATACCATACAGCTCTAGAATATTCCTATATGAATTTCTAACTTGATATTTCAATCTGGGTCAACCGATATTCGATTTATATTGAAATTCCTTTTTAAAATATAAATAATTCCTTTATAAATTATAAAGGAATTCCACAGTGAATTTTCTAAAATCTGATTTGGACGTAAATCAAAAACTACCTAACGAAATCCAGATTTTTCTCTTCCACTAGAAAGATATACTCCACCAGCTCCACACGTTTCTTGTTTCACAGAAATCCGGCTTAAAACGAATCATGTATATTCAGTTGATGTTCGAATCGCCAATTTACGAACTGCAGTGCCATTTCGAGCTCGATTTTAATTATATTATAACTCTACGTTCAAACTGTCGTTTATATAATATATTCGTTATTCAAATTCAATTCCAAGCTGAATTAAATATCACAGATGATCCAGTTCACACTATATCGTCGTTTCAGCCAATTCTGATTATTCATAATTATATATATTATTTAATTTATTATTTTAATTAAATATTCACCATTATTTAATTCCACGACCATTAAATTCACTATATCACTATTTATATAATTAAATAAATAAATTATAATACCTCTGCAAATGCGGGTCATTACATTCTTCCCCACTTAAAATAATTTCGTCCTCGAAATTGCTAAGGTAGAGAACGACCCTATCGACTGGTTATAACTTATTTGTTCACTTCTTAACTTCAGTTTCAACTGAACCAATTTAATTTCAATTAAATTATTAATTAATTCTTATCAACGAAAATTTTCAAAAATCCTGAAAATTTTCTAACACCTTAACTTTTTGGAAAATTTCGCCAGCATCTCCTTTGTACTGGTTATTAGCTCAAACTCCAACTTGCCTCTCTGGGCCATCTCCAACCCAAAAGAAAATCAAACAACCAAGCGGCTTGCCGATTTGGCTCATAAATCTTATATCCAAAAGAAATATAAACTTGTACCTTTTGTCGGCATATCAACTCTATCACTTCCATATGCTATCAACTCAGCATATACCAATGTTATCCCAATCAAATTCCAATCTACTTTTATCCACAACACCACCATTCGCTTGTATCCGAGCCAAATATCATTTTAACTCGAGTTTCTTCTCGATTCCCAACTCTTAACTTGATTATCCCATTACACTTCAAATTTGAATTTCATAATCCAATTTGTCTTGATATCATTCTAATTCAACCTCAGTTACCACTTTACTGGCTTTACTTTAATTCAAATTTGCTTTCACAAATTTCTTTTTTAATTCAAACAGTCTTTCCCTGGGAGTTTTTAAACAGCTTACTCTTTTCAAAAATCAATTTTTCCTTTTTGAAATTCAACACAACTTATCTTTCCCAAAACAAATTCAAAACAATATCTCTGGTAGTAATTCGTCACTTACAACTCGAAAATGAATGCTGATGATGCAGCTATCATCATCAGAATCTATTTTCCAGTGATCGAAGTGAGTTCAATACTATAAAACCATTTCTAAACATTTCCACTTTGAAATTCAATTCAAAATATAATTCACGCTGCTTGTAAAACAATTTAAAATCTCCTAGGATCTTAAATTTTCCTTATTTTTAATCCAAATTCATTTACAAACACTTATCCAATTCTCCAGAATTTTAATTCAATTTCTGGTTTAAATTTTAGATTTAACTCATCTGATTCACGTATTTCACTTATATGAATTCTGATTGGTTATTTACATAACCATTTAATTTATAATCTTACTCGATTATAATAACAACCAATATATCCAATATATTAAATATAATTTGGGTAAAATTATTTCGTTTACCCTCTTTCAAAACATACCATGACGGTTCATCGTATTCGAGTGCTTACAAAATCCCTACTGATACAGTGGATCAAACTGATCGACCAAAACTCATAAACGACTCAACCAACAAATCTCCACAATATAAAACCACTTTATATCAAATTACAAATACGCACTCGTATATATACACTCAACTCAATCTAGGGTATTACTAACCCTATCTCTACTGAGTCACGCCACAAAGCCAAGGTAATTCTCTTAACTTAAGCTCTGATACCAACTGTAGTGACCCGGGAATTTGGCGATCTTGGTTATCTGATATACAACACATATCGAACATCCAAGGATCGAAAATACTGGTCATTAACGAAAGAAATTAGAGGGTGAGGAAAGATAAGATAGAAACTTAGAATAGAAGAAGAAGAAGACAACATCAGGGTAACACGAATCTCACAACGGAACGAAACAACATATAATAGATAACATATCCTTGAAATAAAATCATTATATGTATACAATAACATTATCAGAGTACAACACTTACAACACAGCGGAAATAACCTATAGCTATATAATCTTGAAGCCTCCTGCTCCGAGCTCTTCCAGTATATCTGTAAATCTCGACTACTTGATTGCCCATACAAAATTGGGCACCCAAGAGTTTAGGGAAAACAAAACAAAATAAACTCCAGGTCAGTCATGGGACTGGTGTGAGTAAAACAGTTTGAACAAGTAAACGATGTCTCATAAGACCACGCCGTATAACGGAACGGGTTTTTCTCTTATGAGAATCCAAAATATCTTTATATCAAAAACCTTTTGATATTATAATAATGTCTATCAACCACAATATAATAATCATCTAGCATAAATGCTTTCATCTCACGTTCTACATATATAGTATACAATCAAAACCGCAAGCACGTATTGGGTAATGGATTTCCAACTATGACAAGGTATGGAACCACCTTTCGCTAGTGTACCTCTAGAAAGGAATACACTGGGTTCAACAAGAACATCTTGCAACCCGGCCACACATGACCGAACACTCATTTCGCTTGAGTGTATCGAATGTATATGACCAACGGTTGGGATCAGCAACCATTTCCCGAATGGGACAGTATCGACAATAGATTTTTAGAAGTAAATCAAACTCTAGATCAGGTGATTATACACCCTACTTCGGAGCGACCGACTTAGCCATGCTGCCTGCCCGATTTCTGTCATTTACCGGATGTGAGGCTGGAAGCTACGCTTTATCATCACACCAGATTCACTTTGAATGCCACATCGTCAAATCCATCAAATCACCGATTGACGTCAACAACAGTACATTACATGTTAGCTAAAGAAATTTCCTTCTCTGCTTCCACTCTTGGTACGGTTGAAGAAATCAATGTACGTGACCTTTCTGGAAATACTCCGTCAGACATACATCCATACAAGTCATCGAGGAACAGGATGAACCGAAGGCACTATTCAGTACATCCATCTTAGGCACTATTATCTAAGACTTATACAGTAGCCCTTGCACTTTACTCCGTCTTCAATTATCTTTGGCATATATGATTCGCAACGCTTATGCCAATACAAAGTGGTTCTTTGGATAATAATCCAACCGGTCTCTCCATATTAACAACGTTAAAATGGTCAAAAACTTTGATAGTTGGTGAGTTAACTATCAAAGAAAAATACGTGTGCAAACAACGATATTATTTCCAGATGGAAATTATATCGATCAAACATTAATCATATATATATTTATATTTCCTCATTTTCTATGTTTAGAAAATATACGTTATTAACACTGGAAAACATTTCCATGGCTTATTCACGCATCACTATCATTCCACAACTATTAGTCCCTAACCGTAAACTAGTAAGAGAACAATTCTCTAAGTATAAACCCCGAAGGCCGAAACCAACATCAGATTGATATTCAGAAAACTATTCAACTTAAGCAATCTCTAGTCAGTTTCTAATCTTGTTTAACTCTATTTATTTTAACGATGTTCGATTAACTTCTTTTGAATAACTATGTTCAATTTGACACCTTTCGAATAACTATATTCAATTTAACTCCTTCGAATATAAACTATATTCGATTAACTACTTCGAATATAAACTATATTCGATTAACTACTTCGAATATAAACTATATTCGATTAACTACTTCTTGATATACTCTAATCGAATAACTTTATTTGATTAACGCTATTCCCTTTTTATAATTCTATTTGTTTTCGAAACATATTCCTTTATTCTATTCTATTCGTTTTATCAACCTTTTTCCCTTTTATAAAACTCTATTCGTTTTATAAACATTTTCCCTTTTATTTACTTTCGAAATATTTCCTTTTATAAAATCTGTTGATTTTATAAAATCCCTTTATTTCAATATACATTGAAATAATTCTTTTACATCCCAGGGTCTTTTATGATATTTAAAAATATCGAATAACAATGATCAATATCATTTTAACACACATAATCCATAACATATTATATAACACATCATATATCACAATATATGAAAAACAATAAAATAAATGTTGAGGAATCCAGTCGGATTCCTCCAACCTGTTTCCCTGCATCACAGATGTTAAACAATATAGAAAACATCACTTTCAGTTCCATATGATATATTCTGTTAAACAGAATCAATATAGAAATTCAACTAACTAAGTAGCAGTTTAATCAAACAGTCAACACACAGTCAATCAGCCAATATTTAAGAGTTCTAAAAATACAACATGAAAATATAAACTGTTCAGAGTTAGTGAGATTTACTCACATTGGCAGTTCATCATTAAAGAACGATAAACTGTTTGTTTGATTTGAATCAAACGATTTATTTCGCCATAAATTCAAACGAGCTCCACTCCACTCCCAGTCAGTCCCATTAGGTAGCCACCGTCCATACGATCCTAACGTGACCAGTTTCGCTTAATCTCGTTTTTGTATGACAAAGTTATGAAGTTTATAAGTTAGTGTATATTTTTAAATTAAATAAAACATGTATTTAAGTTTAAATGGGCTTTACCCCTCAAGATCCGGCCCAACCGTGTATACCCAAGGCCACGCTTCTCTCTTCTCCATCACAGACTGATCCCGCTCGTTCTTCTTCAAGCCATTACCATGATTTCTCTTCCACGGTTCTCCCCCAATACTTCTCGATTCACTAAATCGATTATACCGATGGATTCACCACCCGAGGAGCTTCGCAACCAACCCCTCAAACCTACACTCGTTCCACCCTCCTGGAATCCGAACACCAGGCTCCGCCGTCACCTACAGTAGACCACCAAACTCCTTTGCCACTAAATTCCCCCAAAAACCCACCGTTGATGCTAAATTCCACCCTGACTTCCGAACTGATCCCCATATCGAACATCGACGCCCCAAAATCCTCAATACCTCAACCCTAGGCGGCGCCTGTTCAAAAACAGCGCCCACAATTTTCCTGGAACCCATTGAATTGCACACGAGACCGAAGAGAAATCTGTCAGGATCACTAGTATATGTGATTTGTGATTTTATGGATTTTCTATGAATTTTAATGGATTTGTGAAGATCCAATTTTATTTACTGAGATGGAAAAATCCGTGTGATCACACGCGATACCTAAAAATCACCAAACTGGACATGTAGCTAGAGTTCGACATTACGGTCCCAAGAACCTGGTTTCGTCGAATTCCGACTCCGTATGCTCACACAACGTATTTTTAACCATCGGAATACTGACTGTTTTCACTCTAAAAATCCATACGGCCACACAGTGACTCTAAAAATCACGAAACTGGAAATCTAACAACTATTTGACATTGTGGATCCAACAAAATTAGTTTAGTCGAATTCCGACTTCGTTTGCAAAAGTGGCTATTTTTAAAGTCCTAAATGACCCATTTAAATATATAAATATATTTAAATATAAATAAATTAAATATAAATAAATTTATATTATCGTGTATATATTCACAGTGGAATACCATACAGCTCTAGAATATTCCTATATGAATTTCTAACTTGATATTTCAATCTGGGTCAACCCGATATTCGATTTATATTGAAATTCCTTTTTAAAATATAAATAATTCCTTTATAAATTATAAAGGAATTCCACAACGACTTTCTAAAATCTGATTTGGACGTAAATCAAAATCTACCCAACGAAATCCAGATTTTTCTCTTCCACTAGAAAGATATACTCCACCAACTCCACACGTTTCTTGTTTCACAGAAATCCGGCTTAAAACGAATCCTGTATATTCAGTTGAAGTTCGAATCGCTAATTTACGAACTGCAGCGCCATTACAAGCTCGATTTTAATTATATTATAACTCTACGTTCAAACTGTCGTTTATATAATATATTCGTTATTCAAATTCAATTCCAAGCTGAATTAAATATCACAGATGATTCAGTTCACACCATATCACCATTTCAGCCAATTCTGATTATTCAGAATTATATATATTATTTAATTTATTATTTTAATTAAATATTCACCATTATTTAATTCCACGACCATTAAATTCACTATATCACTATTTATATAATTAAATAAATTAATTATAATACCTCTGCAAATGCGGGTCATTACAAAACTCATATAATTTCTACTCACAGAGATAGGAAGGGAAGAATAGTGGATTTAGTATAGAATCTATATCATCTGGATTTTAGCCTTTGACCCAACATGCTCCAAATCCTCCAAATATATATATATATGTATGTATGTATGTATTTATGTATGTATGTATGTATAAGAGTCAGCATTTGAATATCATATATACATATTATACGTAATTCCAGAATTTATATATAAGAGTTAAGGTCGGAAGAGATAGAATGGCGGTTAGAGGAAGAGATGAAACCTAACCTTTTTCTGGAATTAAGAAATGACGAAGAGACAAAACGGATGTCCGAAATAGAATAAAGTGTAGGGTTTTGGGAGTGGCTAGGCGGGTCTATTTATAGTTGCTGGTATTAATTATATTAAATCTGGACATTCCATTTGAAGTGAAATTGTATAAAAATCCCTCAAAATAGTGCCTCTCTCCCTTCTATGACTTGGAGGACGGTTGACGCCTAGGTCGACCCTCCTTTAATTGGGGATATTGATCCCCTGCTGAGATTAGCCCAGGGAAATCTGTTTCCCTGTATTAATTTATATTAATTGTATTATTAGTGCAGATTGATTCTTTCCGTTTCTTGTTTATTTTTGTCTCCTTTATATATACATATATATACACACACATAAAAATTCAAATCTTCGAGGAATTTTCCATTATGCCAATCAAAATATAATTATATTTCAAATTCATATTTATTCAATTTGAATTTAAAATCTTATGTGTAAAAAATTATTCTATAACTTGTTTTATTAATAACTTCTTCATACAAACTTCATTTTCGATAAATATTATATATTTTTCAAACAAGATTCTTGCCACGTATATAATAGTAATAATTTCATGGCACAATTCTTAATTATCTAAAATTCTTACTTTCGACCGATTAATATTTTATTAATTGATTATTGTTTATTTTTAATTTAATTACCTAAGTCCATTTTGGGCATATTTTGTGAGGTGTTACAATAAACCAACTAGATAAAACACACCTCAAATTTATTTTCATATTATATATTTTTCAAATAAAAGGTATCGTAGGACTACGCCGCACATAAACATGAACATATTTTACCTTATAACTAACAAAACACTTTAAATCAGAAAATTCAACGATATTATAGTCAAAAATCGCTAAGGTATATTTTATAATTTTATAGTATCTTCATACATGTGTAACGGTCCTCCTGTACAAGGATCAGAGATATCAATTGGAAACATTGTACTCGTCTAGCTTGGTTAATATAGGAAAACATAAACAATCTTGCTAGGGCAGAGTGTATACATCCTTTTGCATAAAAATCATATGCATCATAAAAAAAGTTGACTACACCCTATGGGTTTGCCAAATCAACTAGCCATATTTACAGTCTCCGGTTTGAGTCCCCACCTCTGATGAGGCTATATCCGGCATTCCAGCTCATGCATCACATTTAGGAAAAATCAAGAAATCCCATAATTCAACGAATCTTGGAATCACACATGGATTCTCACATATAAAAAAGGTCTTATAATCACGCATGATTTCCATACCCTAATAAGCCTTGGGATAACACATAGACTCCATCACCCTTATTAAGTCTCGATTACGCAGCAAAGAATCCTATATGGTTTTTAGAGTGGTAAAGGTTCAAGTAATCTCTTGCAAGTACACTCTCCAACTTACCCGATGATCCAAAAACCAAGCTTTCGATTTTCCTATAAGGTTAACTCTAGTTCCTTTGGAAATAATCAAACAATAAACAAGAGCATAGATCACCACTAATCATATAAGCCGATGGGCCTCCTAATCATTTTCCATAGAAGAGAAACAAGATTATATGTACAATAAAGAATTATTGAGGATAAATGTAACATATAATTCTACTGTTTCTCCTGGATATTTTGTAAGTTAGTTTCTTCAGTGTTAAGTATGAAATATGTTCCATACCATTAAAATTAAGAAGAATTTAACCTTTAAGAGGATATTTTATAGTCGATTATTTTAACTATTAAATAAAACAAATAATCAAATCAATTATGGATTTAATTTCCCATGTAAACCACCAACTTCATTTAACTATTCTTTCACTAATTTAACTATTCCATATGCTTATCTCAATGTTATAAATATATTCTCAAAACACATATTTTCAATACTTAGAAAATATTTCCATATGATTATCTAAGTAGTATAAGTATATTCACAAAACACTTTTCAATAAGTTGGAGAAATACCCATATACTTACATCACTTGTATAAGTATACTCACAAAGCTTTAAGGAAAGCATTCTTATTTCTTAATCATATTGAATGGAATAAAGCCGATTAACATGTGAAACATTGTTTTATAAACCCTTTAATAAAAATACCTCAATAAAAATATCATTTGAAGATCCCTTTTACAAAATACATCTATAATGTAAAATCTTTTTATAAGCCAAGTAATCAATTTTAAACTTTTGAAAAGTTAATTAATTACCTTTAGATCATCGTAATTAAATAAGAAATTAATTTTAAAACATTTATTAATAACATATTTTATTGAATTTCAAGCCTTAGTAATATAGTAATTAATTAGCTTTAAAACATTAATAATAAGCTAATTATTGAACTTTTAAAACGTTATAAATAAATAATAATAAATTATCCTTTAAACGTTATTGATCAATTTACTTTAAATAAATAATTATTAGCTAATTATTTATTTTTAAAACAAAAATAAAGAAATTAACTTAAAAATCATCAGTTAAATAATTAACTTTTAACTTTAAACCATCATTAATAAATGGTGGATTACTTTTAAACATCATTAATATAATAATAAATGATAGAGCATTTATTAAAATACAATTCAATAATTACAATGATACCTAAACAAGCTACCATAAATTCAATTTAATTTTCCAATCATATGATTGATATTTACATAAAGATGCATATATGTAAAAAAAAAACAATTAGTTATCAATAGCTGATATGACTTACCCAATATTAATACTAGCATTTCAATTTAATATCCAAATTAATATATATACAAGAAAATAGCGTGAAGGACAAAATGAACAAAAAATTGTTCAATCTGGACAAGAGGCAAAAAATTTGTCCATAGGGACAAATTTTAGTGTAAAGGGAGGAATTATAGTGGGCCTTGAATTCCTCCCTTTACACTAAAATTTGTCCTTATGGATAAAATTTTAACCCCTTGTCCTTATGGAACATTTTTTTTGTTCATTTTGTCCTTGAGGCTAAAATACCCATTAATATAATAGAAGAATATGGATGTATTCTACTAAGCAAATGCCATTCAAATTTAATTTATCATTATTATACAGTGCTTAGTTGACTAAATATATAATGCCAAGTAGGTAAACTTAGATTAACTACATTATAATATAAACAATGCGATTAAATCCATATTATCTTATGACTTCACAATTTTCCATTTTCAATGATGAAATTTATCCAAACCAAACAACCACCAAATCAATGTCTACGTAGAAAAAAATAATATTATCAATTATACATTAGAATGACTAACCAGAAAGGTGAGTTTTTAACTCATCAAAGTTCCAAGGAATGCTTAAACGTTCCAGCTTTTAATCTAAAATATAACGATGTTCTATTTTTAGCTTGAAATTTAAAAAGATCAAATCTCTACAAATCTAATTCCAACATAAGAATCTCGCTGATACAAGTGTAATGCGACCCCTCTGTTCGAATCCAGCCACGTAGGAATAGGATATTTAAACTTTAATTTTCTAAATCTTTTAAAGATAATTAAATCACTAATTACAATTTTTAAAATAAGAAAACAGTGTGAAGGACAAAATTAGAGAAAAATTCAGGCATAAGGACAAAAGGATAAAAATTTAGCCATAAGGACACTTTTTAATGTAAAATAGAAAATGATGGTGGCCCCCTGAATTCCTTGATTTACACAAAAAAGTGTCCTTATGGATAAATTTTTGGCCTCTTGCCCTTGTGCCTAAATTCTTCTCTAATTTTGTCCTTGTGCCTTAAAAACACTTTTTAAAATATTAATTAACCTCTTAATTTCCATTTAAAATCTTTCATCCTAACTCAAATTCCTAGGCCAAGACCTATAGTTACTCCGTTACCCTATGGCTGAAGTCCATCCACTAATTCTCTTCGGTCTTCGCACGAAACTCTGCATCATCGCTTCTAATGACCTTCTCTTCACATGCTCCATCTTCCCCACTTCTCGATTAAAGCATCGACTGCACCATGTCGATAGCAATATATCCAGGAAATCCAAAGTCACATTCATCCATGATGAACCATGCCTCCTCAAAACCCCAATGCTCGTGCTCCTCGACCCGACAATCATGAATCCATCCTCCGTTGAACCTCCTGACGGGCATAGCTCGAAAATTTTCTAACCCTATTTTATCAATCCAAAATCCAAACCATCAAACACAAAAATATGTCACTGGATGCTCTAGTTTAATGCCAAACGATAGATCCTCCAAGTTGAATTCAAAAATATGAATTTGCTATTTTCTTGGCTTTTATTTGCATTGTTTTTTAATTTAAAAAGCAGAAGGCTTGCCTTTTTTTTCCTATTTTTGTATAGGAAAATCGGAGAAGACATGTGGTGCTGGTAATTGGGAAGTGATGAATAAGCTTAGACTTGGTATATTTTAAATGTGCAAATTTCGGCATTTCATCATAATAAATTATTAACTTCGAACAATTAAAAAAATCGTGCTCTAACATAGCAATGCAACTTCAAAACAATAATAATATAGACTAGTTTAATGATTTTGAAAAATCCCAAGAATGTTGTCATTCGTGGATTAATCCTTAAATTTAGTTACTATATATTCTAAATTAAAAATTATGAAATATCTAGTAAATTAAATTAAAAATACATCAACAAAAATCGAGATGTTAAAAATAAAAAATATATTATTGATTGTTTGCTCAAACCATTTATTATTGTAAACTAATTAAAAATGAATATTCCTTAGTATTATTTATTGGTTTAAAAGAATATAAATCAAATTGTTAGATCCATTAAATTAGTATTCATTTCAAAATCCAAATAATTAAATAAATATTCGAATCGGGTGGACTCACCACCTTCTACCTTTCCCATCAAGGTTATTTATCAAACCTACAAAAGGCGTAGAGCCTTGGGAAAAGAGCTCGGGATTCTATAACCATTCGAATCGGTTGATATTTCTCTCATCGACTAAAACATTTACAATAGATTTATGTGCCTTTCTAGCATAATTCTACCGATAAACCGATTTCTTCATCATGTCCTCCAGTATCTTTAAATTTCTCCATTTTATCTATAACAAAATGCATATACTGTTTTACCAAACTTATACATGCTGAGCTCTAGCCATATGGGAAGAGAATAAAAAGGAGATAAAATATCATTTATCTATAAAACATAAAGTGGCGATAACTAAACACCTTGTAAGATTCCTTCGAGGCACAATGCTCAAATTATGTTGCCTTTGACCTATCCAATAAACGAAGTAATTCAAAGACAAACATTTATCAACGGTTCATCACACTAACTTTTCTCAAAGATTCTCTGAATATGTAAACATACTAATACTCAAAATTTCTTCCTATTCACCTTCTCTTTTCTTGATACTTTCACCTCATCCATTCATAAAATTTTCAAATGCAGTAGCAAACAATGCCCTTCATTGTATTATGTATAACTTAAAGCAATCCTAGTGCCCAAGCCTTGAAGGCATTTAATTTATTATGAATGATCAAACTTGATGAACAAAATATTATAGGAACTAAACCCTTTAGATGATCCCAGGATAACATCGATCAGGTTGGATAGACTTTCTAACATCCCCAAAATATACCACAACTAGACATGGATAACTTAATTAATAACGATTAATGACTGAAAATACTAATATTTTATATATGGGGATTTGGCTCAAAAACATCACCATTATGTTTGTGGTGATATTCTAATCCATTTTCATATTTAATTTATCGAAAACGGGGTCCTTATGAAGAAGATATGCTCATAACGAAGTTTGAATATAAAATAATAGTAAATAATAAGCATACAGATTTGAATTTGAAATTTATGAAATAAACATGGAATAAAATAAATATCATCGGCATAAAGGAATATTCCATATTCGAATTCAAAGTTGTATGCTTATATATTTGTAATAAGGGACGATTTAAAAAAAAGGAAATAAATAAATCAACATTAATTAACAGTCAAAACGATGCATGAATTGAATTCACTTTGCCCACTCCAGAAGGGGGTCGAACACCCTATTAAGAGAGGGATTGATCACTATGTCAACCACCGTCCTACGGGGAGGACAATTTTGGGCTTGGAAGGTTGGGTGACAATTAGGTTTTATTATGATATTTTAGGTTTTTGGTATCAACGGGTAGCTTGGATTTTATAATTTAGATCTAACGATTCTTACAGGCTTTGACACCTATAAATAGAGCCTTAGCCCCCCAGTTCAGTCACGCATTTTGAGGCTTTCTATCTCCATTCTCTTCTTCTTCGTCCCTGTCAGCGTTAATACCAAGTCCAGTTGAAGGTTAGTTCCTCATTTTTTCACTCCTCCCCCATTATATTATATACTGTTTATTTTATTTTATCCTTAAAATTATTCAATCTACCATTTATAATTTTTAACAAAGAAGAATTGGGGATGATCTTTGCGTGGCTATAGTCCACATCTAGATTCAATTCACAATTTCCATCATTGTACTATGAGTGAGATTCTTTAAGTTTATCTACTTTTATAGTTTGTTTATATAAATCAGAATTAAATATGCTTATAGGGGTTATGGATTCATGAAAATAAAATATAGAAAATCCTCCAAATTTATAATATTATAGAAATGCCAATCAAAATTATTACTTGGTTTTCGATTGTAGATATAAATACAAAGGGATTTTCCTATTTTTGTTTATATGTAAATTCAAAATTTAGTCTCTTTTACTTTTCGTTCCTTTTTGTTGTAAATCCCAAACCGACATAAAAATCATGGATTCGGATACTGTAACTAATATGTGTCTAAATCACTGTTTTATTATAAATTGTAGATTTAGGCAAAATAAACTACATGTGATCAAAATACCTATTTTTGTTGAAATGATTCAGAGTGGAAGGATAGTAATATAGTACCGGAAAGAATATGTGTGTGTGTGTATATTATATGTGACACAGTTTATTCGTCTTGTCCCTTTTTGTTTATTGATGTAATTCTAAAAGACTATGATTACAAGTTTATCTTTTGTGTGTTACGTTTATTTCCCCATTAATACTTCAATTTGAAATCAAGATTTATGTGCTATATTGTGAATTTGGAAAATATGACCTGTATATCTTTTGTTTAGAGAAAAGATTGATCTTTCATCGTTTGATACGCTTTCTTTTACATGCGCCACTAATTACAGCTTTAGATATCATAGTCTATGTTCCTTTAATGCATATTTATTGCTTTAAATTAGTAAATTCATATTAAATGTCCCAATTAGGAAATTTTTGTGTCATGCGTGAGTTAACGGACTTTAAAATATTAAATGACTTGTGGACATAGAGTTAACGCCTACTTGTAGCAGAAGTTTGCCCAGACAACCCAGCTGTCCAACAGCTACAAAAAGTCGGGTTAATGTCAGACGTCTAGTGCCATAGGCCATTTTACGTGCGATAGGCCAGTCTCAAGAAGGTATTAAGTGGTTGGACCCCATCCTCTCCAGGGTTTATAACCTAGAGTTTGGGCTGAAGTCATAAGGCCCGACCTTATTTATTATCAAGAGATCTATGGGTTCACCTTTTTCTAATATTTACGAGTTATTAAATGGTCTACAATGAGTTGGGTAATTCTCCGGAAGTGGTCCTCTTCTTATTTAGAGGCTAAGTAAGGGCACACCTAGGGATGAACTACTAAGAGTTTCAACAAAACTGCATGTCTAGGGAAATCACTAACTGGCTAGGAATTCACTTGTAATGTCTGACAAATAGTAACTAGGTTCCGCCAAGGGGTCATAAATGACATTAAATGTCTACCCAAAACCCGGTATCAAGTGGTCGATTACTATCTCTTACATTACGTTGGAAGAATATATATATATATATATATATATATATATATGTATATATATAGTGTAGTCTATAGGAAACAAGGTCGTAAGTGACTAAGGTATGCCAAAGGGTAAGAAGAGATAATTGGAATCCTCCCACATTTCTAATAGCCTTAAGTGATGAAGAAGTGTTCACCTCTTCACATTTAATGTGGATAAAGAAATTCGCATATATGTTTATTTTCGCCTAGACATAAACCCGAGAGGTTTTATACTGCCAAGTATGGGGATTAGGTTTCCATTTTAAGCTTAAAGATTTTATTCACCAAAACCGTTGTTCTGACCCCTCTTCCTCTTAACAGCATAAATATATAAGATGGTAGAGCATCCTAGAATATGAGGTGGATGATGAAGCTTGGCGAAGGTGATTATTAACTAAGTTTATGATCATTACCTGATTGTATCTCAGTTATTGTAATCGTGACATACCTTGACTTGTTAGCTATGCCATTTGAGATCTGATGTATTTGACATTATGATACTTTATAATATGGTCATCTATTTAATTATTATAATTTATTCATTCCGTCATGAGCCTTGATTTCGTTTTAGTCTGGCTCTATTATTTTAATTTTTTATAGAGACTAATGACTTTTTTAGAATGGCCCTAAGTTCCGATGAGTCTTTTCTAGATTAGGAGTTAGGTCTGTTTCGAGTGGGTTTTTACATTTGATACCAAAGACTAGGTTACTTGTTATGGGGAGATTATACTTATGAGAGACGTAATTTTTATTTTGAATAGTATTTTCAAAATAAAACTGTGTGTGTATATATATATATATATATATATATATATAAAGTACGCATACATTTATAGAATAGTGTTTGGAGGACTTTCTAGGAAAAGTTTGACCTTAATTTTTAGAGATACCCAAGAATCCATGTATTGAAAGACAAGCTACCTTATCATTTTAAAACCATGTAAGCATATAATGGAATAAACCGTAGGATTTGAAATGTATGGAAAGAACTAGACTTCTCTATTTAAAAGGCAATTAATGAGAATTAATTTAATAAATCCTGTGATATTTATGGTAAAGATAAGGGAGAGATGGTTAAAAAAAATTGACATAGATGTCCTTTAGGATAACTATTAATATCGACAAATTAATATGCATAACAAATAAATATGTTAAGTTTTAATGAGAAACGAATACATCCTTTATTAATCGTATAAACTTCCACAATAAAAAATTTGAAATAGCACTAAATGGTCAAAAAATAAAGGAAATGGAAGATATTAATGAGATAAATAAGACCATTTATACAAAGATATGAATATTTGATTTTGAATAAGAAATTAAATGTCTATAAAAACAAGCATTACTAAAAATGGATAAATTAGACATAATTTTTTTTTATAAAGACAAGAAAAATGAATGTTAAAAAAGAGAAATTATTAAAACATGGAAAAAGGATTTAAGAAAAGAGACATAGTTCCGTAGAAAAGTGAACATCAATCTCTGTCATAAAGATAATAGGCAAATTAGGAAAGTTTAAAGAAAAAAATAAATGTGTTTTTTCAACTTGAAAGAAGGCTTTGCTAGGAAACCTACAAAAATAAACGATTTTTGATAATATCACCAAACTATTTATAAAAATGAATTTTTGAAGAAAATGTTGAAATATTTTGTACATGGGTTTAAATTATGATTTATTTTCCTAATTGGAAAGAAGTTAAAACTAATATTTTTAGAAACAAAAATATTTTTAAAGAACTTTGGAAAAATTTACCATTACTTCCGATAGGCAAATTAGAAATATAATTTTTTAAGAAAACAGAAGAAGAATTCTTTAAGAAGGATAAACGAATAATAATAATAAGCTAAAAAGAAAGTTTTGCATTCATGAGCATCAAGGAAAATAGAAAAGAAATGTGTGTTCATTAGAAAGCAACAAAGTATGAATAGTTTTAATTGTAATTTTATTAACTGCCATGGCTTTCATTTGGTATCTTCTAAAATTTAAATGAATTAAAAGTACCCAACTGTTTCTTGTTTTACGCATATTTTCTATGTTAAGTTTCACATAATATTAATTAATTTTAAAAGATTATTTTCTTCAAAACTTTGCAGTTGCTGTGATAATAGAAGTGAGATTTAATTGGAAATAAAGAAGATAGAAAAATAGATTGTATAAACATTTGGTAGGATATGCAGAAAGATACACTCATTTGAAGAAAATAATATGAAATTTATTATTGCTATTTATGTAAGAATGGCAATCTTTCCGATAACAAAGAGTACATGAGAGAGAGTAACTATAGGAGTAGAACAAATTGCTGTTGATTACTCCGAATAAATTAATTTAGTAATTTATGACTATTAAATAAATTTTGAAAAGCCTCCTTAAGATGTAAATAAATTAGAATGAATAGTTATCTTTTTGAAAGAAGCATCCACTGGTAATAAAAGCTTTTCAAAATTCAAAACGTAGATTAATGTGAAGTTTAGTACGAGTAAAGTTACACATGACAATAAAAGATTTAATATATATTTACATAAAGGAGATCTTGTCAACGTCAAAAAAGGGTCATATGATAATCAACCCCCCAAAGCGTACAATCCATACATAAATCACAGGTAACATTCTTACAAACATAGCTACAAAATGCAAGAACAAAATAAAATCAGGGAACGTACAACAATTTTTATTGTAGTTCGATAATCTAGGCCAACATCTTTATAATCTATTGTTGATACTATCAGATTACAAGATACAGTATAATTATTTGTAAGAAACGCAGAGAAAGAAGTGACTTACACAACACAAAGTCTGTGCATTGATGATTGAGTTCAATCTTCCCTAGTTGCAATATCCTTGCGTGTAGGGAGTTAGGAGAGAATCCAAAAAAACTCCTTAAAAGTCCTAGAGGTGGGTATTTATAGGCAGAGTACCTCTCCTGGTCGGTATTCCTCGTGGTAGCCATCCCGGGTCGGGCTGTCCACATGTCACTCTATCCGAGTGATTAGGAAAGGCGAGCTGTCCACTTTCTCTATGTTGGATGAGTATTATTTATGGGAAATATCCTTCACCATTCCATGTGTGCATTGATCCGAAATAATAAGAGGTAGATTAGTTGATATCAACCTTGTTTCTCGCCTTTAGAATTGGTTTAAATGAGGCTTCAAGCTTCGGGTCAGATGATCTGAATCGGTATGGCTGACCTGTGGTAACCGATCTGAGATAGTCCGATCTAAACCATAAATGGTGAAGTGAATAGTGAGCATCCATGCCGCCCCGGGTATGTTGACCTAGGGTTCTTCTAGTCGAAGTGAAAGTGCATTGGTTTGAGGGGTCGAGCCGACCTGAGATCCCCATGTGTTAATCCAACAAATTTGTGTTGATTTCCTAATTACATCCAACGAATCCGAGTTTCCTAAAGCATAAACTCAAGTGCAAATGTAACATACTGATTTTTCCGTACCCTTTGAGTCGATAATCAAGACTCACGTCCAACCCAAAATTCATAGAAAAGCAGACAGTTATTAGAAAGAAATTAGAGGGCGAGATAAGAAAGAAAGAAATATTATAATAGAAGAAGAAGAAGAAGAAATACACAACACAGAGTCTCACATCGCAGCAAAACAAAATATAATATAGAAATAAATATTTACTAAGAGCTTTAATGTGACGACCCGAAATACCCAATAAAGGAAAGCCCGGATTGTTTTGAGAACACGACGCATCAGAACACAAACTGAAGAACATTTATTGCTTTTTACAACAATTACATCATAGTACAAGAATATATCAGGGTACAGATAAAAAAATATACATTGGAAATACAATATCAGAGATTACATATTTACATTTTACAATAGCAGCGGAAAAAATAATACAAAACACAATTGAAATGAATACTCGAATACAAAGCTTTCCGAATATTGCTTCAGCTATAAACCAGGATCCTGTGAATATATATCTACAAAACCGAAACTACTAGCTGCCCGTGCGGAAAAATATGGGCACCCAGATTTTAGGTTAAAACAATAAACTCCAGGTCAGTCATGGGACTGGTATGAGAACTCAAAAACAGTTATAAACTTTTATTTTAAAGTTGGATATTTCAGTGCATAAAACAACGCAATGCTTTTTAGAAAAATGAAATCATCATAAGACTCAGGTCCCATCACACGATGCAACACAAACCAGAGGATAGAGTTTTACCTTATGATGATTAAACATGCTTGATACGCGAAAGTTCTCTTTCATACTATAAGTGCATAGCGTAGAAATAAATTTCGAATATAAATGTATCAATCCTGGACGGCAAGGGTACCATAATATCATGTCGCCATACTAGGTTTTACAACTAAAACCGTAAAGTTTCGTATTGGAAGTTGGGTTTCCATCATGAACCAAGGCAAAAGATAGTCCTTACCGAGTTCGAGACTGTCTAGCCCCAGCCTCAGGATACAGTCGCAACTGCACCTTGGATCAGCAGGGCCGGTCATCCATCGATGATTGGCAATACCATAAACTATATGTTAGCCTGCCCTTTGGGGCATAAATATGAGCCACTAAGGACTCCATGTCATATCCGAGGCCTCGTCATCCATCATCCACATAAGTAAAATGCCAGACCGTGTAAAAACCTGACACAACTTTTAGCTAGAAACTAACATATGTCCATTTCCCTGGTTTCCTTTCTCCAGTTTTAGGTTCATACCGGGTTGTGAGGTTCGCGAAGTCACGTCATACCACAAGGCCCTGCTTTTCAACAAAAGCCTTGATCATCTTCATCTTAGCGTGCCACGTTGACAATTCATGCGATGCGATTGATAACTATTAATACACAACCTCTAAGGGTGTTGACCAAGAGAATAAATTCTCCGCCACCAACGGTCGTATATTAATAGAAATCAATTTACATAGAACAAAATTCAACGTCAGACACACATCCATTTATAAGCTTATGCTCTGGGTCTGAGCGAAAGCCAAATCCGTACAAATCAACACTACGTCCGAATAACTACCATCTTAGCTCCGTCTTGGGATCAAATCAATCAAGGGCCTCAACACTAGTTACCCATTCGATGTGAAGATCGTCGGTCTTCAATCGCCGTCTTCAATTCTTCCATTTAAAACGTCGATTGATTATTTGAAATGAGTATAACTGCGTCTTTTCAAATAATATTCACATAATTATCATTTAAATTATTTCATAACGTTATTACTTAACACTATTTTTATTTAGATAAAAGTAGATATAAAACATTCCATGTAGTCATTAACATATAAGGACAACGAATCAACCAAACAAACAGCGCACAATCATGTTCATGTATCATATCAAGGTATCATGTTCAATGAACATTTCAATTCCATTCCCACATTTATTTATTAATGAATAACAACTAAAATGTAACTTTCAATTTATTCTTTTACTGCATAGAAAATGTCATTAAAACATCTCCTTTTCTAATTTATTTACAGTACAAGTAAATAAACGTTTTCCTTTTCTTCTACATGTCCTATTTACATGAGAATGTAAATGAAAGTGTCATTGAAAATAGTTCTATTTTATTTACATGAGAAAATGTAAATTTCTGTTTCATATTTTACTTACTCTTTCTCTCATTTTATTGGAAATGTAGTATTTCCTTCTTATTCTTTACACTATAGAAAAATGTGGAAAAAAAAATTATTCTTTTTTTCCTCTTTTTTTTCCTCTCTTTACACTATATTCTCTTTTATTACATTATAAAGAATGTAATTCTTCTAACTTCTTTTGTTACAAAAAAAATGTAATATTTCTTCTTTTGATTGCATTAAGAAAAATGTAATTGACATTATACTGTAAAATCCTATCTTTCAATTGCATTGTAAAATGTATATAATTTATTTCATATCTTATACATTGTAATTGTAATAAATTCAAATTATACTTTAATTACATTAGAAAATGTAAGTTATTCAAATCCTACTTAATTACATTAGAAATGTATCATTTCCTAATTAAATTAAAAATGTAAAATTCCATACTTAACTTATTTACATTATAAATGTAAAATACATCCACTCATTTCTATTACATAAGAAAATGTAGTACTTTCATTCTTTTCTATTACATAAGAAAATGCAATACTTTCATACATTAAAAGATATCATTTCATTATTACATTAAAATGTATTATTTCATTGTATAACTCAATTAAAAGTAAGCATTCATTTCATATTACATTAAAAAAATGTAAATTTTTCAATCCATTCTTTTTACACTTGAAAAATGTAAATTATTTCAATTCCTTCTTAATTACATCGAAAATGTAAATTATTTTCATGTCTTACATAATTACATAAAAAAATGTAAATTATTAAATCAAATATTATATTCTTAATTACATTAAAAAGGTAATTTTATCATAATGACAAAATCTTTTTTTTTTAATTACATTAAAATGTAATTTACATTACGGTGTAAAATCTTATATTATAATTACATTTAAAAATGTAATTTCATAACATAGTAAAATCTTAACTTAATAAAAAATGTAATTTTTTTATTTCACGTACTAAATCTCATCTTTAATTACACTTAAAAATGTAATTTATATTACCGTACAAAATCATATCTTAATTACATTAAAAATAAATGTAATTTATATGCGGCGTAAATTCATACCTTAATCTAAAATTTGAATATTAAATAAAACTATGTCTTTCCATATTCCTTTAATATTACATTAATATTATATAATAATAATGTTTCAAAAAGTCAACTTTTGAAATTCAAACTCTCAGTATTAATTAATCATTTAATACTATGCTTATTCTTACAATTATATTTTCAAAAATGTAAAATTTTGAATTAACTAATTATTAATTACATCATTAACCTCTCACATTAGATTTATTGTTGCGGTTGCTGGATATGCCGGGCGGGTCCGGACAGTCTTATACCACAACTCAATCTAACCTCGGGTTAAGCATGTTTATTTTATTTTAGTACCATTAAAAATGAATTTGAAATGTTAATTTTCAAATAATAAACCTTTATCAATTATTGTATAATAAATAGAATTCATGGAAATATTTATTCCCGTGTAAATAGAGCAAGACTACTTAATCGGCTTCATGCACATTAAATAATATTTAATAACATTAAATTCACAATTAATTCTCTAACGGAAAATTATTTTGAAATCTTGTGAAAATCCTTCATTTGAATGAGACCCACATCAAAACCATTAATTAATGGATTTCAAAACAACTCATTTGCAAAATGATGACTAACAACTTTTCATTACCCAAATTACCTTCCAATCACAACATCAAATGACATTCATTCATTCATGTAATAGACATTCAAACAAAATACATCAAATTGACATTCAAACAACATACAATAGTTTTTACAACAAAATCCAAATAACAATAGATTATATGTGCACTTGGGCGATGTGTGAAAATATCTCCCAATCAACATATGCAAGTCAGTCAACTTGTATATGGCAGTGTAACAATTTTGAATTATCATGCATAATCATAAATTCACATTAATTAACATGTTACAAATTTTCAGACTTCAAACATTGCATTTCAACCAAACATTAATACACCACAAATCATGCATAACGTAGAATTAACTTACAAACAAATCATCCTAGGCATTCAAATATATTTATTTATGAAAATAAATAATTATTGAAAACAAAGATTGAGTGAGAAAAGAGTTCTCACCGAGATTTGACTTTATCGGGTCCAAATGGGCAGTTTCGGGCCCAATTTTGGCCCAAAATTCAACATCCTCGGAATTGAGCGAAATTGGTGTCTATGTGTCGCTAAAAATACACTGATCATGGCAAACCCTGTTTCGAGTCATTTCGAGTTCGTTACAAAAAGTTATGCTTTACTGAAGTTTGGACAATTTAAATAATTATTAAAAATTCGTGAAAATACCTAAAAAAAAATTACAGTCTCCAAATTGGACAAAATTAGTGTCCCCGCGATGGTCTCGATGTCACGATCACAACGCATCTGAAATCATTAAATTTCGACTTCGTATGAGAGAGTTATACAAGTTTGAAGTTTAAATACATTGATTAAATAATTAGAAATAGGAATACCCGAAATCTGGTCAACCCTCCTCTTGCCAACTTTGACTGCCCATAACTTTCTCCTCCGACCTCCGATTGACCTGAAACCACCGCCCATCTCTTCGTCTTGGGAAGACGCACCACCAACAGAAAGCGCCGCCGCCTATGATGCTCCGGCCGCCGGAATCTGGCCAGAAGCGAAATTCGCTTTGCGGGCCCCACAGGCCGCCTCGATGCTCCAAAAATTCTGAAAAAAATTCCAGCACCTGTATCTCGCGAAGACGAAGAACTTTCATGTTGACCACGTTTTCCAGTTCTTCCTAAATTAGCGGGAAAAAAAATCATTTACATCTGCAGCTTTTTAATTTCGAAAATCAGAAAGTTTGATCCGAAATTCCGGCGAATTCGAGCGCTGTATGACAAAACTGATGGCATCCATAGCTTTGTATCGTCGAGGCCTTCGTTTTGATATATAATTTGTTAGGGTTTGGAGAGATTTGATTTTCAGCTTGTATTTTGTGAAGAGATGAGTCGCCATTAGAGAGATGAAGGTGGAGGCTAGCATTAGGTTTAGAAAAATGAATTAGGTCTAGGTTATGGCTGCTATGAGATAATATATAGATGTGTTCAATTTTAATTGGGCCTTTATGTGTTTAAACCCATTTTTAATTATAACCTTCATGCTATTATTAACGTACATTTCACAGTTTTTAAGACCGTACGATCACATACTGATTCCAAATTCGATGAAATTCGGAACACAACTAATTCTAATCAATACGAACCTATAGAAACTGGTTTCGTAATTTTTCGAGTCCGTATGTATTTTTAAAGTCATTTTTCACTGTAAAATCAATAATATTTACATATTAATTCTAAAAATTATAGAAAAATCATTTTTAGCGTTGTTTTGACGATACGAATCAAACAAAATTAATTTCGTTCAATTTGGAGTTCGTTTGCAAAATCTCATTTTTCAAGGCGTATATATTTAATATTAAAAATAAATTTTTATACCGAAAATTTCCGAAACTCGAAATATATGAGTGTTTACTGTTTTTCAATACAGAAACAACATTCCGGACTCAATGGAAGTGGTTTCGAGTCCAAAGTCCTTCGTCTGCAAAAAGTAGCGGTTTGGGCCATATATATTACATATATAAATTTCATAGCGACCTTTCTAAATTTTGATTTTGCCATAACTTACAAAATATAAACTGAAATCTAAATTTCTAAAATTCATTAGAAAGATATTTTCTATACGGTCCTAACGTTTCTTGTTTCGTTCAATTTCGACTTATAATTAATTTTATATAATTTTTCAAAGTTGGAAATCGAAATTTGAAATTACCGCGCCGTTTCAGGCTCGAATATAATTAATATAAATTTATTAATTTAAACTTCGTTTTTAAATAAAATTTTCGTCGTTATTATTTAAAATAAATTATTCCAAACCATAAAAATCATTAAATTATTAAAAATAAAAATTTTAAATTTGCCCAGATTTTGCGGGTTGTTACAGTCTCCCCCACTTAAAACTTTTCGTCTCGAAAAGGAACGAAGCTAAAAGTTGTTTTAATAATCAATCCAATTTTTATTATTTTAAATTATGGCTTAAGTTTTCAACTTCTCAATTAATAATATTTTTCTAAAAATTTGGTTGACCCTTTAAATTTTCGAAAAATTTCGCCATAACCTCCTTTGTACGGAGAACATCGAAAAACTCAACTAGCCACATGGGCTCTCATCAACCAAAAAAGAGGGAAGAAGAAAGAGAAAGTCAAGCGGCTAGCCAATCGGCTCATAAAATCAAAACCCAAGAAATATAGTAAACGTGTACCTATTTGTCGGGCGTACAATTTTATTCCACTGCTCTAGCCTCCTTGCTTGACCTATTCATTACTTATATATGCAAGCACACGTATGCAATTCTAACCAAGTTTTCAATTTAATTTATCCAATATATATATTAGTTAAACTAATAATCAAGCAACACATCCATCAATCAATTCGTTGATTAAATTATAAACGAATAACTTTTACATATATGTACTACAAAAATCATATTTTTGATGCCAAGTCACAATAATTCCTAAGTTTTGGTTCTCACACCAGCAAATATCTATCTAGTATATGAGAATTCATATACACGTGGATCAGACGTATATTCAAAATTTCATATACTTGATTGCCCAAATCAAAATATAATAATATCTCAATTACGTGTTTTAAGATAAGATTTTCAAAACTAACTTTGTTTTTATTTAATTTTAAAGAAAATAATACTCTTCACACTCGTTCTAGGATACTGCTGATCCCATCTCTAATGAGTTATTCTCATTGGATATTACTAATTCAATCTCTGATGAATTCTTACGCTTGGTTCTAATGTATCTTGTTCTCGAACTTTGTAAACCAAAGCTCTGATACCAAACGTGAAGGCACCGCGAAATCCGGTAGGCTTTGCAACCATTTCTCATCCTCCAGTACAGCAGGTAAAACCCACTGTGGCTTACAGTTGTACCCCAGACACCTTGATTTACGGCGACCCTTTCGGGATCCCCCGGCCGCAGCCTACCAACCCTAATCAGGGACATGTGGGCGTAAGAGTCTCCCGTTCGCCACCAAACCGCGAAGCGAGAACCCCCCATCATGCTGCATCCTATTACCAGGCATGCCAAACAAGGACTGGTGTGAGAACTCAAAAACAGTTATAAACTTTTATTTTAAAGTTGGATATTTTAGTGCAGAAAACAACACAATGCTTTTTAGAAAAATGAAATCATCATAAGACTCAGGTCCCATCATACAATGCAACACAAACCAGAGGATAGAGTTTTACCATATGATGATTAAACATGCTTGATACGCGAAAGTTCACTTTCATACTATAAGTGCATAGTGTAGAAATAAATTTCGAATATAAATGTATCAATCCTAGACGGCATGGGTACCATAATATCATGTCGCCATACTAGGTTCTACAACTAAAACCGTAAAGTTTCGTATTGGAAGTTGGGTTTCCATCATGAACCAAGGCAAAAAATAGTCCTTACCGAGGTCGAGACTGTCTAGCCCTAGCCTCAGGATACAGTCGCAACTGCACCTTGGATCAGCAGGGCCGGTCATCCGTCGATGATTGGCAATACCGTAAACTATATGTTAGCCTGCCCTTTGGGGCATAAATATGAGCCATTATGGACTCCATGTCATATCCCAGGCCTCGTCATCCATCATCCACATAAGTAAAATGTCAGACCGTGTAAAAACCTGACACAACTTTTAGCTAGAAACTAACATATGTCCATTTCCGTGGTTTCCTTTCTCCAGTTTTAGGTTCATACCGGGTTGTGAGGTTCGCGAAGTCACGTCATACCACAAGGCCCTGCTTTTCAACAAAAGCCTTGATCATCTTCATCTTAGCGTGCCACGTTGACAATTCACGCGATGCGATTGATAACTATTAATACACAACCTCTAAGGGTGTTGAGCAAGAGAATAAATTTCCCGCCACCAATGGTCGTATATTAATAGAAATCAATTTACATAGAACAAAATTCAACGTCAGACACACATCCATTTATAAGCTTATGCTATGGGTCTGAGAGAAAGCCAAACCCGTACAAATCAACACTACATCCGGATGTCTACCATCTTAGCCCCGTCTTGGGAGCAAATCAATCAAGGGCCTCAACACTAGTTACCCATTCGATGTGAAGATCGCCGGTCTTCAATCGCCGTCTTCAATTCTTCCATTTAAAACGTCGTATGATTATTTGAAATGAGTATAACTCGGTCTTTTCAAATAATCTTCGCATAATTATCATTTAAATTATTTCATAACGTTATTACTTATCACTATTTTTATTTAGATAAAAGTATATATAAATCATTCCATGTAGTCATTAACATATAAGGACAACGAATCAACCAAACAAACAGCGCACAATCATGTTTATGTATCATATCAAGGTATCATGTTCAATGAACATTTCAATTCCATTCCCACATTTATTTATTAATGAATAACAACTAAAATGTAACTTTCAATTTATTCTTTTACTGCATAGAAAATGTCATTAAAACATCTCTTTTTCTAATTTATTTACACTACAAGTAAATAAACGTTTTCCTTTTCTTCTACATGTCCTATTTACATGAGAATGTAAATGAAAGTGTCATTGAAAATAGTTCTATTTTATTTACATAAGAAAATGTAAATTTCTATTTCATATTTTATTTACACTCTTTCTCTCATTTTATTGGAAATGTAGTATTTCCTTCTTATTCTTTACACTATAGAAAAATGTGATTTTTTTTTCTCTTTTCTTTTTTTTTCTCTTTACACTATATTCTCTTTTATTACATTATAAAGAATGTAATTCTTCTAACTTCTTTTGTTACAAAGAAAAATGTAATATTTCTTCTTTTGATTACATTAAGTAAAATGTAATTGACATTATATTGTAAAATCCTATCTTTCAATTACATTGTAAAATGTATATAATTTATTTCATATCTTATACATTGTAATTGTAATAAATTCAAATTATACTTTAATTACATTAGAAAATGTAAGTTATTCAAATCCTACTTAATTACATTAGAAATGTATCATTTCCTAATTAAATTAAAAATGTAAAATTCCATACTTAACTTATTTGCGTTATAAATGTAAAATACATCCATTCATTTCTATTACATAAGAAAATGTAATACTTTCATTCTTTTCTATTACATAAGAAAATGCAATACTTTCATACATTAAAAGATATCATTTCATTATTACGTTAAAATGTATTATTTCATTGTATAACTCAATTAAAAGTTAGCATTCATTTCATATTACATAAAAAAAATGTAAAATTTTCAATCCATTCTTTTTACACTTGAAAAATGTAATTTATTTCAATTCCTTCTTAATTACATCGAAAATGTAAATTATTTTCATGACTTACATAATTACATAAAAAAATGTTAATTATTAAATCAAATATTATATTCTTAATTACATTAAAAAAGTAATTTTATCATAATGACAAAATCTCCTTTTTTTTAATTACATTAAAATGTAATTTACATTACGGTGTAAAATCTTATATTATAATTACATTTAAAAATGTAAATTCATAACATGGTAAAATCTTAACTTAATAAAAAATGTAATTTTTTTATTTCACGTACAAAATCTCATCTTTAATTACACTTAAAAATGTAATTTATATTACCGTACAAAATCATATCTTAATTACATTAAAAATAAATGTAATTTATATGCGGTGTAAATTCATACCTTAATCTTAAATTTGAATATTAAATAAAATTTTGTCTTTCCATATTCCTTTAATATTATTTTAATATTATAATAATAATAATGTTTCAAAAAGTCAACTTTTGAAATTCAAACTCTCAGTATTAATTAATTATTTAATACTACGCTTATTCTTACAATATTATATTTTCAAAAATGTAAAATTTTGAATTAACTAATTATTAATTACAGCATTAACCTCTCACATTAGATTTATTGTTGCGGTTGCTGGATATGCCGGGCGGGTCCGGGCAGTCTTATACCACAACTCAATCTAATCTCGGGTTAAGCATGTTTATTTTATTTTAATACCATTAAAAATGAATTCAAAATGTTAATTTTCAAATTTCAAACCTTTATCAATTATTGTATAATAAATAGAATTCATGGAAATATTTATTCCCGTGTAAATAGCGCAAGACTACCTAATCGGCTTCATGCACATTAAATAATATTTAATAAAATTAAATTCATAATTAATTCTCTAACGGAAAATTATTTTGAAATCTTGTGAAAATCCTTCATTGGAATGAGACCCACATCAAAACCATTAATTAATGGATTTCAAAACAATTCATTTGCAAAATGATGACTAACATCTTTTCATTACCCAAATTACCTTCCAATCACAACATCAAATGACATTCATTCATTCGTGTAATAGACATTCAAACAAAATACATCAAATTGACATTCAAACAACATACAATAGTTTTTACAACAAAATCCAAATAACAATAGATTATATGTACACTTGGGCGATGTGTGAAAATATCTTCCCAATCAACATATGCAAGTCAGTCAACTTGTATATGGCAGTGTAACAATTTTGAATTATCATGCATAATCATAAATTCACATTAATTAACATGTTACAAATTTTCAGACTTCAAACATTGCATTTCAACCAAACATTAATACACCACAAATCATTCATAACGTAGAATTAACTTACAAACAAATCATACTAGGCATTTAAATATATTTATTTATGAAAATAAATAATTATTGAAAACAAATATTGAGTGAGAAAAGAGTTCTCACCGAGATTTGACTTTATCGGGTCCAAATGGGCGGTTTCAGGCCCAATTTTGGCCTAAAATTCAACATCCTCAGAATTGAGCGAAATTGGTGTCTATGCGTCGCTAAAAATACACTGATCATGGCAAACCCTGTTTCGAGTCATTTCGAGTTCGTTACAAAAAGTTATGCTTTACTGAAGTTTGGACAATTTAAATAATTATTAAAAATTCGTGAAAATACCTAAAAATTTTGACAGTCTCCAAATTGGACAAAATTAGTGTCCCTGCAAAGGTCTCGATGCCACGATCACAGAAATCATTAAATTTCGACTTCGTATGTGAGAGTTATACAAGTTTGAAGTTTGAATACATTGATTAAATAATTAAAAATAGGAATACCCAAAATCTGGTCAACCCTCCTCTTGCCAACTTTGACTGCCCATAACTTTCTCCTCCGACCTCCGATTGACCTGAAACCACCGCCCATCTCTTCGTCTTGGCAAGACACACTAACACCAGAAAGCGCCGCCGCCAATGATGCTCCGGCCGCCGGAATCTGGCCAGAAAGCGAAATTTGCTTTGCGGGCCCCACAGGCCGCCTCGATGCTCCAAAAATTCTGAAAAAATTCCAGCTCCTGTATCTCGCGAAGACGAAGAACTTTCACGTTGACCACCTTTTCCAGTTCTTCCAAGATTAGTGGGAAAAAAATCATTTACATCTGATGCTTTTTAATTTCAAAAATCAGAAAGTTTGATCCGAAATTCTAGCGAATCCAAGCGCTGTATGACAAAACTGATGGCATCCATAGCTTTGTATCGTCGAGGCCTTCGTTTTGATATATAATTTATTAGGGTCTGGAGAGATTTGATTTTCAGCTTGTATTTTGTGAAGAGAGGAGTCGCCATTAGAGAGATGAAGGTGGAGGCTAGCATTAGGTTTAGAAAAATGAATTAGGTCTAGGTTATGGCTGCTATGAGATAATATATAGATGTGTTCAATATTAACGACATTTCACAGTTTTTAAGACCGTACAACCACATACTGATTCCAAATTCGATGAAATTCGGAACTCAACTAATCCTAATCAATACGAACCTATAGAAACTGGTTTCGTAATTTTTCAAGTCCGTATGTATTTTTAATGAATTTTTAAAGTCATTTTTCATTGTAAAATCAATAATAGTCACATATTAATTCTAAAAATTACAGAAAAATCATTTTTAGCTTTGTTTTGACGATACGAATCCAACAAAATTAATTTCGTTCAATTTGGAGTCCGTTTGCAAAATCTCATTTTTCAAGGCATATATATTTAATATTGAAAATAATTTTTTATACCGAAAATTTCCGAAACTCGAAATTTATGAGTGTTTACTATTTTTCAATGCAGAAATGACATTCTGGACTCAATGGAAGTGGTTTCGAGTCCAAATTCCTTCGTCTGCAAAACTTAGCGGCTTGGGCCATATATATTATATATATAAATTTCATAGCGACCTTTTTAAATTTTTATTTTGCCATAACTTACAAATTATAAACTGAAATCTAAATTTCTAAAATTCATTAGAAAGATATTTTCTATACGGTCCTAACGTTTCTTGTTTCGTTCAGTTTCGACTTATAATTAATTTTATATATTTTTTCAAAGTTGGAAATCGAAATTTGAAATTACTGCGCCGTTTCAAGCTCGAATATAATTAATATAAATTTATTAATTTAAACTTCGTTTTTAAATAAAATTTTCGTCGTTATTATTTAAAATAAATTATTCCAAACCTTAAAATTCATTAAATTATATTAAAAATAAAAAATTTAAATTTGCCCAGATTTTGCGGGTTGTTACATTTAAAAATAATTACAATCATCAGAGTACATCAACACAGTTGGACGGTTATAATAATTTGTCCTTATATACAACACACAGCGAAATACACACCAAATATATATTATATGTCTGAACATCTCTAGCACGTCTCCTGAAGTTCGTAACATCCAAATCTCAACCTATAAAACCCAGTCTAACCCGAGCGTTACAAACGTCGGATCAGTCCGCTAAAACAGAGTGAGAAAAATACACTAAGTTTAAAGTTACCATCCAACTTGATTTTTAAGTCAAAATCTTTTCGAAAGATAAAGATAATCATAAGACCAAATCCACACATAAATACAGACGGTTTTTACCTTACGATAACCCAAAACATTTTTGAAAACAATACTTAATCTATTATTATAATTATGTCTAAATACAAATAAATATCAATCTAGTAGAACACTTGCATCTCACGCTCTACATACATAGTATACAATCATAACCGCGGGCGCTTAATGGAAAATGGATTTCCATAGCATGGTATGGGCAACCACCTTTCCGACAATGTACCTCCGGAGATGAATACATTGAGGTTCAACAAGAATATCTTGCGACCCAGGCTAAACATGACCAACCCCTCATTTCCTTTGAGATTACCAAATATATCATTACTGTGGTTGGGGGCCAGCCAACCGAACCGATAGCATATAAACAAAAATAAAAGGGACAACTGAAGGTATTTGATTTCTCCAGATTAGGTAATAATATACCCTTTTTACGGGTGCAACCCACATAGACATGCGACCTATCGATTTTATATCATTTCCCGGTTGATGAGGCTTGAGGTTAAGCTTACACTCCAGAACAGTATATCTCCATTATCTTTGAATGCCACATCGTCAGATCCGTCAAATCACTAATTGAAGTCCACAAATATACTCTGGGTATAAAAGAACTGCCTCTCTTTACCACCGACTCGTTATATTTGTAAAAATCAACATACGTGGTTTTTGGAAAATACTCTGTCAGACAATCATCCATACAAGTTATTTAGGAACAGGATGAGCCGAAGGAACCTTCCTACCATATCCTAGGAATCAACCTATAGAGTAGTAGCGAGTAGTTCTTGCAATCCGTAAATTCTCAACCACGACTGAATCATGCTAAAGTACCTCTGGTTGCAATCCCAGAGAATATTCGACAAGTAATCATTCAGCTTATGAAGATCCATGGTTTTCAATTACTCTATCTTCAATTAGCATCTTCACGTATTTGCTGGTTTGGAATGGTTTTCGAATATAAAATTCGATCCCGGCCTTGTCGTACCAACAATCGTATTGGTCATATTTTCATAGTCGGTTACTTAACTATCAAATAAACAGTGATGAAAATAAAATGAGTTCACTGATTCAGTACTCAGCAGTACTTGGCCTCTTTAAAAATAATTAACGAATTGTTAATTTAAAACTTAAAAAATCTTTTCAACATATCCACATAGCATTTCACTTCTTATTTAACATAAGATTATTTCAAAACTATTTTATTTACTTAGAATTAAGTCATATATATATATATATTATATTTGTGTGTGTGTGTGTTTACCACCATGGTTTTATCAAATTTCACATAAACATTGTTACTTGGAAACAATACCTAACTCTTATTCTTTTAGATAACCCATTCCGAATTCAACTTTTCATTTTTTTCTTTTACTTCAAAAATACCGTTATGATTTCTCACAATCTCCTTTTATTTGCTTTACTTTGGAAAATCTCATTATATATATATATATATATTCTCAAACCTTTCCATTTCCGTTGCTTTGGAAATCTCATTACATATATTCTCAAATCTTTTTTCCTTTACTTATTATTTCTTATATCGAAATAATAAATTATTTCTTAACCTCTTTCTAACTACAAACTAATACTATCCTCAGATAATCCTAAAGTCATTCAAGTTGGATTATTTATTTACCTCTCAGACCTTGATCAACACGTTCTTATCTTAAGATAGATATGACTTGTAATTCAAAAACCGATATTTATTCTAATATTAACCCAAATCCAATTAAACTATTTTATTTAAAATATGGTTTATAAAGCCTTCTTACTTTTGGAAATATCTCTTTTTAAATATAACTTAATATGTTGATTAAGTAATTTCTTTATCAAATCACTTATTAACCTTAACTTCCTTCAAAGAATTCAATTTATAACTCGAATTACTATTACCACATCCCATTAGTAACTCTTTTAATTACAAATTCCTTTTTAATCTTTCCTTTTTAAAAATCTCATTTTGATTCCATTCATTCCTTTCAATACTGTTATTTAATAATGTTAATTTAAAATTAACGCCTTAACTTCTCATCCTTTTTTATAAACCTTGTTTACAAAATTTAGGTTTAATAATAAACCCCTTTTTATCCTTATTTCCCTTACTTAATTCAAATATTAAGTAAACATTTATTTTAAGCTATCGCATTCGCTTAAAATTCCTTTTATAACTTCGTTATAGAAACTTAAGTTTTAATATAAAACCCGTTTATAAACTCCTTTCACAATTCAATTAGATTTATTTCAACTTCGCTTACTTTTTAAATGAATTTCAATTAAAAAGTAATCTCCTAAATTATTATTAATTAAGATAACAATTTACTTCAATCATTAACTACTGTGGGCGTAGTTAATTTCTTTACTAACTAAAATAAATAGTAAATCCCCTTTTTAAATTGTATTAAAATTAAAATAAATATTTGTTAAACTGTTATATTAGATTAATTCAAAACTAACTAATTAAATAATCAATCCCAGTTAAAACGGTTGACTTAGTCAACTCAAAACACCGTTAATTCGTTAACTAATTCCAATTAGTTCTTCTTTTAAATTAATTAATAATATAATTAATTTAAACAAATTCCATTTAATTGTTTCTTATAAACAATTATCCAACTCTTAACCGTTAGGTTAATTTCTACTCTCCTGCTTATAAACCTGATTAACATTAGAATTTACTTTATAAAGTAAATTAATAATTAATTATAAACTTAAATAATAAATATTTATTTCGTTTTGATAAACTTTTATTCAAATAATTAATTTTAAAATTATTTTGAGTTATTAAAAAAATTTATAACTTCAGTTCTATCGATTCACCTGACGGTAAATCAATATAAACAAAACGATTTCTTTTTAGGACATTTACTGTCAATTACTCAACCAATTCTGCTCAGTGATTAAAATAAAACAAACGTTTAATTTCCAATCAACGACCAACAACCAAATCAACCACTCAATCAGAACAGTTCATATAATGATGATATGGGAGTGAATAATATCTAATATATTTGAGGAATCCAGTTGGACCCCTCCAACCTATTCTTCTCTATATCAAAATAGATCATCTCACATAAATTCAATAAATTAAATTTAATTGTTAATTTCTATAACAGTAAATAACGATTATATAACATCAAACAATTAACAAAACAATTCAAACAATTAAACGCGTTTATTTAATAAACGTGACCAATAAGGTAAGTTACCTCTATTGGATCCAATCATTAAAATAATGATTTGGTTTTTCACTGAAATTCATCGGCTTAATCAATTTGTGAATATATATATATATATACACACATAATTAACACACTGTCAACCAATAGCAACCATGACACACACAAATGAAAACCCGACTTATATAAAATATATATGGGAAAACTGAGTGAGTATAATTCACTCTGAGTTGATTCTGTTGTTTAAATGACTCATTTCAGTTAAATTAAACTAGTGTTTAATTTAACAGAAAATCCAATTGATTCCATCAGCATCTAGATTTGTTCCATTACATAGTGCTTGTCAAGATGATTCTGATGGTATATGGTTTGCCCAATTCTGACGATATATGAATAAGCTATGGTTAATATCGTATACAATTTTAATTGACAAAATTATTCCTTAATTAAAAAATTAATTAAACTTATTACTTTATATTAAGCAGACCGACTTTCTGATCCAAAGGAATAGCTTACTTTTTCTTCACTAACTTATTTCCTTCTACACTTGTCAACACAATTCAGTTATATAATTATTACTAATCAAGTGTTAGTTTAAATTAATCAGTTATATCTTCTAATCTGAGTATTAAATAATCACATTGGTATAAAACATATGGCTAACCATCTTCTGCTAATCCATCCATAATAATAACCCAGCCTCGTTCCTTCTTCATTTTCAAATCCTAGTATCACGCATGAAGTCCTGTTATAACATACAGTTTTTATTAACATATAATTTAATTCTTACCTTAATTAAACAATTAAATACTTAATTACGTTATGTGAAATAATCGGCCAAACCGTTATTGATTTCCTCTACATTGTTTTAGTGCTAGGTTCCTTCCTTTCGTTCACTGTCGTTAGTCCATGCATCCAAACCCATGCTCCCTTTTGATACCCATGCCTTTATCATGCGTTGCCTCTTCGTTTGAAACATGCTGCTTAACAACCCAATATATACCTGCCTTCCTACGGTTTCACAAACGAGTTGCCCTTTAAAATGAAACCCTGTCCCATCGCTCACCATGCTGTCTTCGATTTCTTACTCCACCACGCTAGTCTCTGGCACTGACCGACGATCTGACGTCTCCCCCACCTGTGCCAAAGCCCGCTCGTTCTCCATCCAAATTCTGGTGAAGCTCGACGCTACCAGGGTTCCAGGAAGAGCCACGAACGCCGGCGGGCTTCAGGAGGAATCGCGGCTGCCATGAGGTTCAATTCAGATCTGGACCGTTCAAATAGTAGATCTCCTCAAGCACTAGAAGTTTGATGTAGAATGTTTTTGGATTTGATTGAAGGATTTGAAGATAAAGGATTTGAAGATAAAGGATGAAGAAGATTCGAACACTTCTGAGCGTTCATTTGAGATGGAGGTGTAGGGTAAAAATGTTGACCATAGCGTGCAAATTTTGAAGGATATGACTTTGGGAAGATATTTATAAGGAGAGGGTAGAATATAATATTTATATATTAACTTAACCGCAAAGTATCATGCTAAAACAACCACGTATGTCCTCCAATCGAGACGAAACTTCTAATCCTAGCATTAAAAAAATATTCCGGACCCGATGGGACAAGTTTCGTCGAATTCCGAGGTCGTTTGTAAATAGTCCTTTATAAATCACAGGCCAAAAATCATGCATTTAAATTTCCCATGGTCACAAAATAAATCCAGTCCACTTGAAATTTTGAAATTATACTTATCATTTTCCTTACGAATCCAATGAAATTTGTTTCGTTAAAATCGGAGTTCATTTTGCCAGTCGTTTATTCCTTTAAAGTTATCCCTGTCTAAATTGGCCAAAATAATATAAATGATTAAGGCGTTTTCGTTGGCATGATCAAACGGTAAGTCCGATTGACATGAAAATAAATATTCTACAATAACTAAATAATACGAGTCCAATGGCACAAGTTTCGTCACATTTCGAGACTGTTTCCCTCGGTACACTATTTTTATACGCCAAACAACGCTATTTTGGACACCGAAATACCCGATGTCCAAAAATAACAAACTACCTACCTATCCTGACTCTAATCGTCGATACGAAATCAATGAAATTGCTTTCGTGTCTTAATTCGATCGTTTGCTCAAGTTACACACAAATACCCCTCTATTAAAATAAATTAAGTACACGCTATAGAAAATGACTGGGCGTTTACGGTTGCCGTTGTCACATACGACATCGTTTTACCATGAAATTTAATATTGTACAATAATTTGATGTTACGTTTCCAATGAAACTAATTTCATCGAAAACTGATCCGTTTGCAAAATGGTTATTTTCAAGGTTCATATAATATTAATAAAATATTATATAAACTCAAAAATAATCGAATTAAATAATAGTAAATTATTATTATAATATATATCCAAATAAAAGTATCATATGGTTTCAAATATAAACCAGTATACGTAATACACCTCAATATCATCAATTTCGGGTTAAAACCGTATCTAAATTATATTAAAACCCTTTTTAAACGTTATATTTTAATAATGCTTTCCATAGCGACTATTCTAAAATTTGATTTGAACATAACTATCAATCTATAACACGAAATCAAGAATTTTCTCTTTTATTAGAAAACTATAATCAAATAAATTCAAGCATTTCTTATTTAACAGAAATGGGACTTAAAATGGATTATGTATATTCAATTAAAGTTCAAAACTCAATATTGCGAACTGCGACGCCATTTCGAGCTCATTTTAAAATATAATAAATTTAACATTCAAGCTTCGTTTTATAAAAGAATTAAATATTAAAAACCATTAATACTCCAAATATAATATTTTAAACAATAAAATATTTTAAATATTTGACTGCCAAAAATACAATCATAGTAACTGAATTTAAAGTATTCTCATATTACAATCATAGTAACTAAATTTAAAGTATTCTCATATTTCAATCATAGTAACTGAATCTTTCCTTCACTTTGTTATTTTTTTACTACACTAGCGTCATGAGCATTGTAACTGAAACTAAATGAAACTTTGTTAAATTTTGCGTAATGGTCAATGGAGTGAGGAAGAAGAAGTTGTGCTAATTCCTAGAGATATCGTCAGTATTAAACTTGGTAATATCATTTCGGCTGATCCTCATCTACCTGATGGAGATCCTCTAAAAATTGATCAGGTTTTCTCAGTTCAATACTATATGCCATTCGAAAGAGATAATTGGTATGTTGTCATGTATTGTTCTTTTTGAAATTCAATTTTTTTGCAGAACATGTGTAAATAAATCCGGTAAGTTTTGTAAATTTATCCACAACAATGCACACATACAAAACTTTCAATGTATTGTGCTATCCACTGAGCTGTATGTGGCTTCATTTAAACTGGTATTCACATTTTGGAGCATGTAAAAGTGTCAGCATAATAAGGCACTTGCTTTTCAACATAATAAGGGATGTATTTTTTTTTTATATTCCTAGTTATGAGTTAAATGCATAACCATATTTGTATTGATCACTTATGTTCTAAAATAAATGCTTGTATTGATCATTGATATTCTAGTAGGACAATGTAAATTTTTTTAAATCAGATACGGCTCATGGCCGTATCTAATTTAAATTGAGAATTTGATAGGCTAATGGTCGTATCTTTTTTAAATTTGATACGGGCCATTAGCCATACCAAATTCTCAATTTGATACGGCCTATAGTCATATCAAATTCTAAATTTGATACGGCTAATGGCCATATCGAATTGACAAAGATGCCAAAATTTGGTACGGTCCATAGCGCTTCCAAATCGTATTAGATGATGAGCATTGCCTAATTGGCATTTCTGGTGTAGTGGTCGACCTCCCCCATCAGGAGAGGGTCGACCGGTCGGTCGACCACACTTCTTGGGGGCACAACTGCTTCAAGCCTATGAGGGTCGATGACAGCTTGGTTTTGTTGAGATATTTTAGGTTTTTGGTATCAATGGACAACCTGCATTTTATAATTTAAATCCAGCAGTTCCTACACATTGACACCTATAAATAGAGCTTTAGCTCAAATCTCTTTGTCACACATTTCGAGGCTCTCTACCTACATTCTCCTCTTCTTCGTCTCTGTCGGTGTTAATATGCAGTCTAGGTGGAGGTTAGTTCTTCTTCTTTTCCCTCATCATATTCTATTCTGTTTTGTTTATTTTAATCTATCATTAGAATTACTAGATATAACATCTTTAATTTTAAATGAAGAAGAATTGGGGAGCATTTATGCGTGGATATGATCTAGATCTGGATTTAATTCACAATTTTCTCTCTCTATTGTACTATGAGTGGGATTCTTTAAGATTAACTAGTTTCTATAGTTTGCTAGTATAAGATGGATTGATTATTTCTATAGAGGTTTGGATTCAGAAAAATAAGATATACAAAATTCCCCGAACCTCTAATATTATAGAGTTGTCAATCTAAGATGTTGTTTGGGTTTTTGATTATGAATATAAATAAAAAGGGATTTTCCAAATTTCATTTGTATGTAGATTCAGAATTTAGTCTTTTTTCTTCTTTCATTTTATTACAAATCCTAAATCGACATAAAAATGTTGATTTGGGTAATGTAAATTATATGTGTTTAAATCTCTGTTTTCTTATAAAATAGTAGATTTAGGCACAATAAATGAGCGTGACCTATATCCCTATTTTTCTGCGCAAATCATTCAAAGTGGAAGGACAGTAAAAGTATCACTATTCACTAGAAAGGATATATATATATATATGACGTTATTTACTCATCACGTCCCTTCTTATTTACTAATGTAATCTTAAAAGCTAAGGATTACTATTCTATCTTTTGTGTGTTAGTTTATTTATCTATTAATGCTTTAACTTTGAAATGGAGATTTATGTGCCATGCTGTGAATTTGGAAAATATGACTTGTATACCTTTTGTTTGGAAAAAGACTAAATCACATCATTTAGTGCACTTTTTTACATGCACCACTAGTTATGCCTTTACGTTAATAATTGTTAAGTATCATAGTCTATATATCTTTAGTGCGTATTTATTACGTTAGATTAGGAAATTTGTATTAATATACCCATTAGGAAATTTGTTTTTTATATGCAAGTTAATCGACTTTAGAAATATTAGATGACATGTGGACGCATGGTTAATCCCTAATTATAGTAAAAGTCTGTTCGGACAACCCGCCTGTCTAACAACTACAAGAAGTCGGGTTAACGTGAGACGTCTAGTGTCAAGGGCCATTTAACGTATAATAGGCATACCTCGATAAGGTATTAAGTGGTTGATCCACCTTATGAGGGTGTATTAAGTGGTTGGACTTAGCTTGCCCTGAGGGTTCACCCCTAGAGTTTGGACTCAAGTCATAGGGCTTACACTTGTTAGGTACTATGAGGTTGATGGGTATGCCTTTCTCTAGTAGTTATAAGCTATTAAATTATCTCGATTGAATTGTGTAGTTTTTTTAGAAGTTTTCCGCTTCTTATCTAAGGGCTAAGTGAGGGCACATATTCGAATGGTCTACTAAGCATATCACCAAAACTGCCTGTCTAAGGGAATTACTAAGTGCTAGGATTTCACTTGTAATGTTCGCTAGATAGTAACACATGGTCCGTCAAGGGTCCTAAATGGCGTTAAGTGTCTATCTAAAACCCGGTATTTAGTGGATGATTACTATTTCTCTTGTTACGTTGAGATAATATATGTATGGCATAGCTTACTAGGAAACGAGATTGTAAATGACTAGGGTCTGCCAAAGGGTAATAAGTGATCACAGGTATCTACCTACATTTCTAATGGCCTAAGTAATAAGGAAAGGTTCACCTCTTTCCGTTTAATGTAGACTTAGGTGTTTGTATATTTGTGTTTGAATTTGTCCAAACATAAACCTGATGGGTTTTATGCTGCCAAGTATAGGGAATATGTTTCCTTTTTAAGCATAAAGAATTTATTCACCAGAATTGTTTTTCTGGTCCCCTCCTCTTAGTAACACAGGTCAGGTAGGATGGTGGAGTATGCTAGATGATGATGTGGATGATGGAGCTTCGGGATGGTTATTATCTTAATTACTATTATTATTTGATTGTATCTCAATTACTACAATCATGATGTACCTTGACTTGTTAGCTATGACATTTAGGATCTATGTAGCCACCCGAACTTCCTAGCCGGCCTAAACCGAACAAGAAGACAGATTGTCTTGATCATTTTAAAATCATTAAAATCAATTAAAAATAATTTTTAAATTGGTTCCAAAATTCAGGGTTGTTACAATCTCCCCCACTTAAAAACTTTTCATCCCCGAAAAGGAAGATAAAATTGAAGGTTGTTTACTTAACTAACTCAACTTTAGTTTTGACTCAAGTTCTTCAACTTTTCAGTTTGTAAGAATTTTCTAATTTATCGAAATTTGCCTTATGCCTTAAATTTCCAAAAAAAAAATCGCTATAACCTCCTTTGTACGAGTGGATCAGTACAACTACAAATGGCCTCTATAGGCTTTCATATATCAAAAGAAAATCAAAAAGCCATGCGGCTATCCAATCGGCTCATAAAATAATCAAACCCAATCAACACAATAAATATGTACCTATTTGTTGGGCATACAATTTTATTCCTCTTCTTAGCATCCATGCTATAACCTATTCAACATATATATACATGTCCAATTCCAATCAATTTTCAATTCAGTTTAACATTAAAATTGATTTGGCTTTATTTACCTTTTATTTTCATATTGGTTTGTTTATTCCAATATTTCTATTAATTAAACTAATTATCATCCATCAAAACCAACAATCAATTAGTTGATTAGCTTTTCAAATATATATAACTTTATATACTCGAAACTCATATTTTCAATGCCAAATCACAAACAATAAAATCTAACTAAGTTTTGGTTCTCACACCAGTAAATTGGAATCATATAGATATCCCACTTTCGAAACTTGAACATAAACACTGATGATGAGATCTCAATCATCAGAATTATCCCCGAGAAACTAGAGTGTGATTCTATATCTACCCAGTATATTTGAGATTTCGTATATACATTACTTACGAGTATATTCAAGATCTTCTTATAATTGATAGTCCAAAATCAAAACCAAAATAAAATGCGCAAATTCTTATAATAAGATATAATTTCAAAAATTAAATTCGTTTTTAATAAATAGCACTCTTCAACTCATTCTAGGGTATTGCTAACCCTATCCCTTACGAGTCATTCTTATAGGATGTTACTAACCCTATATCTAATGAATTCTCTCATTTGGTTCTAATGTGTCTTATTCTCGAGCTTTGTAAACTAAAGCTCTAATGCCACCTGTAGTAACTCGAACTTCCCGGCAGACCTAAACCGAACAAGAAGATAGATTGCCTTAATCATTTTAAAATCATTAAAATCAATTAAAAATAAATTTTAAATTGGTTCCAAAATCCAGGGTTGTTATAATCTGATGTATTTGACATTAGATTTGGAATGTATATTTGATTATTATTTTTTATCAATTCAACTGTGAGATCTGTTTTCGTTTTCGTTTGGCTCTATTATTTTTATTTCTTATAGAAACCAACGACTTGTTTCGAATGACTCTAAGTTCCAACAAAACTTTTCTGGCTTAGGATTTCAACCCGTTTTGAGTGAGTTGTTACACTCTACAATCAAGAAGAGTTATATAAAAAAAGGATGAGAAAGAGAGTAAAGATGAAGGGATATAAGAGAAGGAAAAGCATAAAGGTAAAGAAATCTGTTGGCACCGAAACAATACAGAAGAACTAAAAGCAAAAAATTGCAATGAAGGTATGTTAAGAATGGAGAGCTTCTGCGCTAGTCGAAGCCACTCAATCATATTTTTCATCTAGATTTGGGATTAAAGAGAAAAGAACCATTTTCCACAAGGAAAAGCCCCTTTCAATAAAATCAAAGGGGATGTTCTTCGAGGAAACGGTCTTCAAAAGAAAGGAAAAAATTTGGCACACCTTTCAATCCACTAACAAAAGATGTTTTGGTAACTTGGTCCCTCAGGAAGTGTTTGCTGCTTAAAGAGGCACTCTATTCGGATGAGATAAATCCTTTAGTAACACCCAAAAGTTGGGAGCTCGTGCAAGATTACTCCTCCTTACAAAATAAATGAGTCCAAGTCTAAGAAATGCCTTCGGGGAATCCATAATTGCCTTAGTGGGTACATATTTGCAAACATTCGAGACGACAAACTGCCATTTTGGGCGGAATCAAAAACATAAGTCATCCACCATTAGAAAAGCCTTCATTATACCTTTTGTGTTAGCCTCCATAGGAGCATCAAATCGAAGCACATAACCCACTCCTATAGATACGACACTACAGGTCCAGAATCGAGGCGGATTCTTTCAATCTCTCACTCATGCTTAAAAAATTGGAGTTGTAAATACTAATTTTGAAATTGATTTGGGGAAAGCATGCAATTTAGATACAAAAGTCCGTGTAACAACCATACTCATAAAATAAACAGATTTGCTTGTGTAATTAAGGTAATGATATGGTAATTACTGGTTTATTATATTATTATTATTATTTTGTAACATTTTAGGTTAAATACCAAGAGCTCCACAGATCAAACCTTCAGAGCCTTGGAGACTAAAACCCACTAGATGCTTCCTAAGATTTCCGAAACTAATTAGAATTTGTAATCTCTCTTGAAAATATAGAAAGACCTTCGTAATACTTCCCAAAACCTTTTAAGTAATGACATCCTATATGTAAATCCACATGGGAACTTAAGAATCCCAACACCCCATGAAAATATCTAAGTGGTCTCATCGAAGGCTTTGTACAGAACCACAAGGAGAGGACGACAAGAATTGGCGTACATAAGTTAGAATCTCTTCTATAAGGGACTTTAAATCTTGATCCACATTCATCTAATTACTATCTTCTATTTCAATAGGAATTTACTTTCAAGAAATAATGGAAGCATACTAAAGGAATTATCCTAGTTGAATGATAGTGTAACCAGGTTAATCATTTCTCAAGTAAGGGTTTCTTCGAGGACCGTACCTTTTTAGGGTATTAACAGAATATTTTAGCTAACATTTTTAGAGCTAAAAGGAGGGTCTGAACTTCCGGTAACCTATCAATCTTAGTACTTAATAAGAACTCCTTCTAATGGAAACTAAAGTGGATTAAAAGTTAGCTACAAAGAATAATTAGACAAAGGAAATCTAATATGATTTACAAAAAGCTGCCTATGCTTCATCGAAAAACTCCTTATAAATCAAAAGGCAATAAATACAAGTTAGGAAAGAATTCTTACAAACTAAAGGGATATCCCCAAGAAACTAAGCATAAGCCCAAGAAAGAATATCAGACAACCCTACAGTCTTACAAAGATAATAAACCTCTCATATTGTAGACAAGAAGATAATAAAGGAGGGTTAATGAATCAAAACCATCTCTTAAGGAAAATTGAACACTATCTCCTTCATTAAGGCAGCTGTCCAATGATGTGCACGTAAAAATGCACATTTATATTCACATATTTATTCTTGTTTAGTTGAATAAATGAACATTTTGGGTATTTTATATGATCAAGCCACGATTTAAATGTTTTCAAAATCATCACTAATTTAAGGTGTAAAATGGTAAATTGTGCATGTTTTAAATTGTGTTGTCATTTACTTGTTCCTTGTAGTTGTCTCTTGTAGGAATTTAGGAGCAGAAATGATGCACGCACACGAAGATATGAAGAAAAGCATGCATATACACAAGAGAAGGGAAAGAAATAATTCATTCTATGGAAAGTAGAGGACCCCACCTCTTAACTAACCCACTTACTCCTAATGCTTTATATTAGAGACCAATGCACTAATTGGATGAGACAAAAACGCTTCATGCATTCTACATGATGGATTAGTGGCTAAAAACAAAATTAGAAGCTTCACGATGTGGGCATTTTGAGTAATTCCCAAGAAGAGTGAATAGGAATTTAGGGTTTTAGATCATATACATATACTACCCCCCCTATGTTTCACGTAAATGGATCCTCTTTTTTTATCCTCTCTTTTAGTTTAGTTTGGAGGATCTATCCTCTCTTTTTAGTTAGTTTAGAGGATCAAAGCTCTTTTTTTCTTTCATGGCTTCTTAGCCATTTCCCTCTTATGTAATTTTCATTTTCATGCAATTTAATTTCTTGTTCATTTAATTCTTGTTATTTACTTTATGAATTAGTGTGGTTTAATTTTGTGCAAGTAGTTTAGTATTATTATTTTTCTTGTTAATTAGTTCTCTTTTTTGTCTTGTTTATTTTTATGTTGCAATCTACATTTGTTGATTTGATAACAAATATGAGTAGCTAAACCCCTTTAACTTTGGGGTAATGAAGCTCTCTTGATTACGTAAATGCAACATAGTTTGATTTTTATGCTCTCTTTTTGTGCTTAATGGAAGTGAATGTTTAAAATGAAATTTGATGGCCTATATTTCTAACCAATAATTAATAGGTCATGCTTACAATAGATTTGATTTTCATCTTTTTTTCATTTTCATGAGAGTTAAACAAGTGGGTTGGTAGTTGTGTTGAAATTTGATGGCTTACATTGGGCTAATCACTAGCACGAATATGCCATGCTTAGAATAAACACATCAACTAATCACACTTATGACTAAAAAAGAGAGGTCATGGTTTCATTTTATGTTTATTCATGTGATCTAGAGAGTGGATTTATTCCTAAATTTTCATTTAATCTCATAGTTATTGTTAATTTTTGTAGTAGTTAGTTTGTTAGATTTTATAATTTTTGGCTAGTAAAATTTTCACTGGAGTTTATTTTTATTTGTTTGAGTATAATTAAAATTATTTCTTTCTCCGTGGATCTACCCGTATTCTCTACGTACTACAAGTGTGAGACGTGCATTTGCTGTTTTATACACTTTGCGATGGGTTTCTAATCGATAGAATATTCGTCGTCGAACAAGTTTTTGGCGTCGTTGACAGAGAAAGAATTTGATTTTAATTTGATTTTTCATTATATTTTTTTTTTGTTCTCTTTAAAAAAAATTGTTTCATATTGTAGTCCGCTAGCTTTGTTTGTTCATTTGCATTTGTTGTGTTTGTTTTTTATTGTGTGTTCATTTTCATTGTGTGTTGGTTTTTAATTTTTTTGTTGTTTTTTTCATTCGTTTGTTTACCTTTATCTTTCATATTAAAAAAATGTTTTTCTAACTTGTGTTCACTGTTTGTGTTTGTAGTTTTTGCTTATAGTTTGTATGCTTTGACAGTTTCTCTTCATTGAATTGCTAACCTTTATTTTAAGTTTCTCTTCATTGAATTGCTAACCTTTATTTTGTTATTGTTTAAAAAGGAAAAACAATGTTTGTGTTTGACAGCTTCTTATTTTTTTGTTGCTTCCCTGTTGTTTCCGCATTTGCTACTGTGCATTTTGTGCATTTGTTTAGCTTTTGCAGTATATATACAAAAAAAATTATGTTCACTTGAATTTGTTTCAAATTGCTTGGTGTTTACAATTTTCTGTTTATATATTTCTTCTTAGTTACTTCTGTTTCTAAAACAACAAAATCTTCCAACTCTTTTCCACATTAAAGCCACAAGTCGAACTCTTCCATCACTGAATTACACAACTCCCTCATCTACTATAGACAATCTCCTACCAGCCTCCTCATTCAAAAACCTCACCAATCTACTGCAAAGCTCCCATCAGTGCAAAACAAACTGCTTCTACCCACTTCTACCTCTCAACCTCCGAACAACCCGCATTCCAAATATCCACATTCCATCTGTACATTCCAAATACCCGTAAATTGTATCCCCTTCAGTTTCACCGACCAACTCCATGTGCTTCCATCTGCCACTTTCATGCAACAAGTCGTCTATACCTACAAGCCTTTTTCAATAACCCACCTCCTTCGACCCAACTGCTAAATCGAAACCACAAGCAAACCCATTCGCACTACGTCATAGATGACATATCGCAACGAAAATGCATGGTGTTGCTAGCTACAGTGTTGCCATTATTACGATGTTTTTTGTCTATTGCAACGCACATTTCAAGGTGTTAGCATAAATATTAAACTGTGTTGCAGTAGCTGTGGATATTTCTAAATTAAAAAATTAATAAAATTATCAATCCGTGTGAATAGAACCCAACGGTCCACCTCACTGATCCACTTCAATTTGATTTTCCTTTATCCTCTCAACTAGTTTGCCCCTAAATTTTCATTTTCCCGCTGGAATAATTCAAGCTATCGCCCGCCGGAACAATTCAAGCTATCACGTTCATTTTTTTTCCTCTTCTCAAATCAATGAAATATTTCCCCTTTCTACTTTTTTCCTTCCAGCCTAAAATCAATTCGCTGTTTAAAAAAAATAGAAATCCCGATTCCATCGCAAGGATTGAAAGGGGAACTCACGATTTTGGGAACGAAACTGGTTTGGGTGACATGATTTCACTTTGCATCCTCTCACTTGTTGTTATGTATGTTCAAAAATATCGGCATGGGAGGCTGAAGAATTATCTAAAATCGATGGAAGATTCAAGAGACAGGAATCGATTATTATTGGTTGGGAAGAAGGTCATGTCGAAACTGCTACTGCTTGGCTTAACAAAGTTGAGGTATTTCATTCGATTTTGGGTTTTAATCAGATTTACTAAATGAAATCATGCCTAGAGTTTGACAGATGGATTCTCGACTAAAAGATGACATTTTTTAGAAGCTGCAAGGTATTTTTATTCCTAATAGATGATTCATTTAAAAAACCATAATTTTTTTAACACGTCTAGCGGTAATGTTTCTTTTCCCACCTTGCCACAATAGGAATGGGTGTAGGGGTATGTTATGGACTTTACAGTTTCGTTTTTATGAAAAGATAATTTAAATGAACAAGGAGCTGGGGTATATTATAGTACAGTAAGGCATATATAAAGTTGATGTATATGGATGGACTTTACAGTTTTGTATTTATGCATAGGAAGTGTTCAAGGTGCCATGGTTATCAGCTATTGCAAGCACATCACAATAAAACTAGTACTAATCATGACACACTTTCAGATTCTTATAGTTCTTATGGTGTTAATATACTATTCTTGAATGGTATGATTGCAGGCATTGTGGCTACTATTGAATCCATATAGAGTATATTTTAACAATCAAGGAATGAAATTGGGGGATTGGACTTGTCCAAAGTAATTGATTCACTTAATAATGATATACTGGTCATACTAACTTGTGCTAATGTTGATGCACTTGAATCTACTAGACTTTCCATTACAGCATATCATATAAATATTGTTGAGAATGGTGTGCATGCTGGTCCTTCGTAGCAACTAGTGATGGTGATAAATAACTGTGCTTCATTGCAGCATCTTCACTGGTCCTTAATTCTGCATATTTTGTAGGTTAGTGAGCAAAAACGAGCTTTGTTTTGCACAATGCACTTTAGCTATACAATTGTGACAGCTAGTAGTTTTATCATGACAGTTATACAATGGTGGCATTCACAATACAGTCATAGATAATAGGAACAAGTGAACGATACGGTTGGCTCATTTTCTTCTACATCTGCATTCACAAAACAGTCATAGATAACAGGAACAAGTGAACAAGTGATCCAATTCCTATACATTGTTCATCGGGATTATTTCCATAATTCTCCTTCTTAATTCGGTATGACAATTGTTCCTATACATTGGTCCTCATTCACTACATTTTTGCCAGAAGCCGACGTTTGGACTGCCGGAGTCATACTATACATTTTGTTGAGTGGCATGCCTCCTTTGTGTGACTTATCAAGAGCTATTTTAGTTTAAATTACATAAGACGATATGTATTTAAATAGAGTTCCAATGCATGTATCCAACAACAAAGACATTATATTTGTTTACTTGGTAAAAATGACTTGTGAAAATCGTCCCTAAGCTAAGAAATGGATGTTTCCACATTTTGACTTCTAAGCAACTTATAGTTCTTTCTATCAAAAAGATCCATCAATGTCTAATATACTTTTAAAACGTTTTGACTAGTTTCAATGAGTTGGCAAACTTACTTTTAGTTCAATATGAATGTTCAAAATTTTCTTACAATGGAAATTTTGTGGGATTTTGATAGAGACACAGCAAGGAATATTTGATGCAGTTCTAAATGGTGTGATTGATTTCGAATCCGATCCATGGCCTGTAATATCTGATAGCGCAAAGGACCTCATTAAGAGAATGTTATGCTCTCGACCTTCTGAATGCTTGACTGCTCATGAAGTTCTTTGTAAGTTATCCATTCGTATATATGTAAATATATGATCATGTCTATAAGCTAATTTATGGTGATATCCATAAATGAATAGGTCATCCTTGGATATGCGAACATGGAGTTGCTCCTGATCGGGCATTAGACCATGCAGTTCTTTCTCGTCTCAAGCAGTTTTCCACAATGAATAAACTTAAGAAAATGGCCCTACGAGTATGTGCATCTGTGTTTTTTTTTTGCGAAATATGAGCTTTCAATGTGATCGTGTATAATGCGCAATGTGTATCAGATGATAGCTGAAAGCCTTTTGGAGGAGGAGATAACTGGGCTGAAGGAAATGTTTAAGGCCATGGACACAGATAACAGTGGTGCTAACACATTCGAAGAGTTAAAGGCTGGTCTTAGATGCGATGGTTCTACCTTGAAAGAATCTGAAATTCACGATCTTATGGATGTTGTAAGTAATATCCTCCCCCTCTTTCCAACCATAACATGCACACATACACTACTTTGAATATATGTATGTGCATTATATGGAGAAGTTGTAGCTGAAGTCCACGCAAATGCGGACCGCTTTGTTCAAAATGATAGGAGAAGCATATGCCACATTGTCCGGCCCCTCAAAGGTAGTAGTTTATATAATCATTTTCGTGTATTTTTTTTCTTGCTTATGATTGTATGTGTGAGTCTGTATATGAATGATTCGAGTGACAATGTAGCGAGGATGTATGTAAATATGAATGATTGTGTAATATACGAGTGAATGTATAGTAGTGGAGTCAAAAAATTGTACCATTTGAAATGTTGAAATAAAATATTTATTTGAATAAAATACCGTGTTATAATAATATTTATTATAATATTATGAAATCTTTGATTAATAGCAGGTGAGGTGTAATTACTTTTATTAGTTGTAAAATAATTTTTAACAACTGCTAGAAACAGTTATAAAAAAGGTTGACTTTATTACGATTACCAGCTGTACTAGACATATTACAACTGTTTTTGGTAGTTGTGAAAGGGTATTTTTTGTTCTAGTGGTACTTGTAGCAACACATGTAGCGATGTTACCTTAGGATAGCAAAGATGTTGCCTTTGACTCTAAGGCAACACGGCAAAAGGCAACCCCAAAAAAGTGTTGCCACAGACCTATAGCAACAATTTTTGGCACCTACTGCGTCATTTCTCTGGGTTGCCGTAGGCCATCAATGGCGTAGTGTTGCCTGAACTCACCAGTTCACTAACTCAACTTCACAACACTGCCATCAAGCTTGCCCAAACACAATCCCAAAGTACAAACCACTTCTTCAACCAAAGAATCAACTAAACCGAACACCACCACATCAACCATCACCAAACCTGCCTTCCTGTACTATTACTATCCACCAAGTACACTGCTGCAACAACTTCTCGATTAAACCATAAACCAACAGCCTCCTTTCAATAAACCCTCTCTACCTCGCCATCATCCTCCTCAACTCGCAAACCTCAGTTCCTTCATTGCAAAACAAAATCGCGTTCTCTTAAAAAAAAATCTAACTTTACAACTTAAACCACGCATCCATTCGAACCAATAATCAAAAACCGCCAATAATCACAACACATCGCGGACGAAAACAGACCATTCAATTTCACCAGAGCAGAGCTTTAAATCGAAATCGATTTCAATTCCTTTTCCGTAGGGGGGTTTTATGATTTTGGTTAGAAAGAATAATCTTGAAATTATTTGGCTTTGAGAGTAAGCTGTGAATTAGTGGATTATGATGCTCTTTAATATATTTTGGGCTGGTTTTTATTGTCGTTTCGGGCTATTTGTTTTAGTTTTATTATCGTTTTGGGCCAGTTGTTCATTTGTTTGGTGAAGTTTTTATTATGGTTTTGTTCTCCTTTTTTAAAAAAGAAAAGGAAACAATCTTGGTTTTGGTTAGCTTTTGTTGTGGGCTTCCAATCATTGCCTATTTCGAGTAGTTAGTTTTAGTTGTTTTTGTTTTAATGTTAGTTTTAGTTTTGCTTTTGTCTTAGTTTTTTATTTGTTAATTGTTTCATATTCTTTAAAAAAACCAACTTTTGAAATTCCATTCCTATTTGGAATTGTTATTATTTTTTCTTCTTTATCAACTTTCTTTTAGATTTTTAACTCTAGTGTAAATATTTATTTCTAAGTTTTTCATTTTGCTTACGTTGAAAATAATAATAATAATAATAGAGGATCGGTTTTAACTTCTTTTCAGGTTGCAGGAGAAAGAGAATAGAATTGCTTGTTAAAAAATGCTTTGCTCGCTTGCTTAAATTGCATTAAAAAATGCCGTTAAAAAAATGCTAAATAATTCTGCATGCTCTGATATTGTGCTCTTACCCCTTTTTTATTTTATTGCATTGTTGTTTGCTTGCATTTGCATCAAAAATTAAAAAACAAAATAAAAAATCATTATTATTATATTTTGACAAATTGGTTTATTTCTAATGAATTATTTCTCGTGTCTAGACTACGACAGAGAAATAACTGTATATGAACAGTATGGTAATTCGTAAATATTATATCGGGTGTTCCTCTGAAGGTACTTAAACCTTTGGCTGCATTGCTAAGGTGATTCCTGGTGCAGCGATAATTCATGTCCGTTAACTGGATGAGAAATCTTTTGATGAAATTAATTTAACCATCATTATATAGTTTTAGAAAATTTGTAAATAAGTAACTTGCATTCAAATAGTTGCATTAGGTTCATGCATATATATATATAAATAGAATACAAAAAATCCAAGAAAAAAAACAATTTTCTTTTGTGAATATTTCCTTTTCTCTTAAAAAAATTCAAAAAAAAAAAAAGAAGCTTTCTTTAAAATGTCCAAATTTCCTTATTTCCATGGATTTTACAATAGTCGTGAAAATCAATGTAATCCATATAGTTTCACACCAAATTCATATGGATATTTTAATAACAACTATTGTACAAACAATTTTGATTTTGCACAACAAACTTTTCATAATGACGATCAACCCTTAACTTTGGAAAGTGGTATTGAAGCTTTACTTGAACAAAGTCAAAGAATGAATGAATGGCATAATTCATACTTGTGCAACAATTCATGTCAAAATTTTCAAAATAATCAAAATTCGAATTCACTACCAAATTCAAATGATTTTGATTATAGCCCTTGCCAGTTCAATTTCAAACACCAGAAGGAATTTCAAATTCAAGATGGAAATGTAAATAACTTTTCAAATGATTTTGGCAGTGAGAATAATTTCAATTATGGTGAAACTAAAATTTTTGTTCTCAACAAATTCAAATTGAAAATTCTCGAATAGATAATTATAAATTTGATTTTGCTGAGCAAATGAATGAAATTGACAATAACTACACGGACTTGTCGTATAAAACATAGTTGAATTTTCGTGAGAAACAAAGTCAAATCCAAACGTATCACGGTTCGAATAATAATCCAATTTTTATCAAAATCGAGGATTTTCAAATAACAACTTTTGAAATTGAAAACACAAATCTTAATGAAGTTGTTGAAAACATGGTTATTGGTTTAGATTTCAATTCTTTTGAGCGAGTGGAACAAAATTTTAAATTTGATCTTCCTTTTTGCTGAAAATAATGAATTTCAAACAACTTTATACTTTGAAATGATTTATGCAATGAAGTTGTGAATAACTCAAAGAAAGACGAATTTGATGAACATGGTTTTTTTGGACTTTGGAAGATGAGTTGAATTGTGAAAGTGTAGATTTGAATCACCGTTTGGAGTTTGAAATCAATATTCAATTTTCAATGATAAATTTGAAATTCAAATTGGTGAATTTAACATGAATTTCAACCATTTATTCAATCTACCCCAAAAACGTCGAAAACAAACCAACTCATTTGGTATTTAATAAAACGACATTTGTTTTTCCAAACAAACGTTTAACTTCGAAATCTTTTACGATTTGGTTTTTTAAGCTTGAGCTGTGTCTCTCATACTTCAAGAGACAAATGAATTGATCTTAGTAGACCGTTTCATTTACTTCTTCTCAATATACTTTCTCATATAGTTTAAATAATAATTGTTTTTTTGTAAATATAGGTCATTTTTTTCATTTTCTTTTCTCCTTCCACTTGGGTTAACTATGGGGTCACAGTCAAAATCAAGTGTGGGGAAGTTTCATATTTATTTTGGTTTTTCATAGATTTTTCTTTTCTTTTTTCATTCAAAAAAACATTCAAAACAAAATTATGTTTAAATTTACTTTTAAATGGGTACGATGAAGTAAGCATACTATTTTGGTCGTACAATTAAAATGTTTGGAAAATCACTTCTCTTAATGGATAACGAAAGAAAAGTTTGAATTATGATTAAATTTAGTGTAACTGGTCTATGAGGAGATTCGTAGGTGATGAGCATGAAATGTTTTCTAAATTGTAATCCAACTAAATGAATGGTTTATCTAGACTACTTGCGATAACATTAAAGATCTTTTAAGTGAAGTTGTGCTAAGCTATTCTTGCTTAACTCACTCTCTCCCTCTTTCAAAAAAGAGAAGAGAAAAAAGAAAAGAAATATATAATAATAATAAATAATCCAACAATGTCCAACTTTGCTTGTAAATCTAGCGTTGGTGTGCACAACCCGCCAAGCTATGTCCCAAACTCTCAAATCATTCCACAAGACAGTGCATGGGTGGGATACCTTGGTCTCATTTTATGAGTTCGACACCTAAGGATTTTGACATCTTATTGACAAAGTCAGCGTCGGTCTGCACAATCCACCAAGCTCTGTCCCAAACTCTCACGAGTGGTATACCTTGGTCTTTTTAGTTAGTTGTTTGTAAATAATAATAATGTAAATATTTTTCAAAATAAAGAAAGAGTAAGCACTTGAAATCCAAGCGGTATCTTCACTTATTTGACCTAACTTGTTAACCAAAAGGAAATAAAAAATGTCATTTTACGATTGTTGATAATCGATTATAGAATTCATTTCATAATTGCACTACGTTTTCAACCGAAACAATTGGCCAAGCCAGAGAAGATTGTAACGATAATTAGACTATTGTTTGAAGTTTGGATTAGTAACAGACTAAAATTTCATAGTGATGACCCAAGCTTGTGTTAACTCATTCGTGTCAAATTTAAAAGTAAATTACCCATTTGTAAATACTCTTTAAAAAAAACTTGCATTTGTCTTGTAATTTTTTGAATCTTGAATTTTTTTAAATTTTTTTGCATTTAGGATTTTGTGGGTAGTATCTACTGAAAACCCTCACGAGACAACACTCGTCCTACTAGGAATACCTCGAGGTTTAACGACTTGTTGCATACGCTCAATGCAATCGTGCTCCCTGCAAAAACGGATTTATCCTTTTTTTTTGTTTATTTGAGGATGAATAAAAAGATAAGTGTGGGGGTATTTGATGTGCATGTAAAATGCACATTTATATTCACATATTTATATATTCTTGGTTAGTTGAATAAATGAACATTTTTGGGTATTTTATATGATCAAGCCATGATTTAAATGTTTTCAAAATCATCACTCATTTAAGGTGTAAAACGGTAAATTGTGCATGTTTTGAATTGTGATATCATTTACTTATTCCTTGTAGTTGTCTCTTGTAGGAATTTAGAGAAAAAATGTTGTATGCACATAAAGATATGAAGAAAAGCATGCATATACACAAGAGTAGGGAAAGAAATAATTCATTTTGTGGAAAGTGGAGGATCCCACCTCTCAACTAACCCACTTACTCTTAATGCTTCATATTAGAGACCAATGCACTAATTGGATGAGACAAAAAAGGCTTCATGCATCCTACATGATGGATTAGTGGCTAAAGACAAAATTAGAAGCCTCATGATGTGGGCATTTTGAGTAATTCCTAAAAAGAGTGATTAGGGTTTTATATCATGTACATATACCCCCTCCCCCCAAATGTTTCACGTAAATGGATCCTCTTTTTTAATCCTCTCTTTTAGTTTAGTTTGGAGGATCTATTCTCTCTTTTTAGTTAGTTTAGTTTAGAGGATCAAAGCTCTCTTTTTTTCATGACTTCTTAGCCATTTCCCTCTTATATAATTTTCATTTTAATGCAATTTAATTTCTTGTTCAATTAATTCTTGTTATTTACTTTATGCATTAGTGTGGTTTAATTTTATGCAAGTAGTTTAGTTTAATTTTTTTTTGTTGATTATTTCTCTCTTTTGTTTTGTTTATTTTTATGTTGCAATCTACATTTGTTGATTTGATAACAAATATGAGCAGCTAAACCCCTTCAACTTTAGGGTAATGAAGCTCTCTTGATTACGTAGATGCAACATATTTTAATTTTTATGCTCTCTTTTTGTGCTTAATGGAAATATGATTATGACAAAGAAGTGAATGTTTAAATTGAAATTTGATGGCCTATATTTCTAAACAATAATTAATAGGCCCTGTTTAAAATAGATTTGATTTTCATCTTTTTTTTTCATTTTCATGAGAGTTTAACAAGTGGGTTGGTGGTCGTGTTGAAATTTGATGGCTTTTATTGGGCTAATCAATAGCACAAATATGCCATGCTTAGAATAAACACATCAACTAATCACACTTATGACCAAAAAAAGAGATCATGGTTTTCATTTTAAATTGATTCATGTGATCTAGAGAGTGGATTTATTCCTAAGTTGTCATTTAATCTCATAGTTTTTGTTAATTTTTGTAGTAGCTAGTTTGTTAGATTTTACATTTTTTAGCTAGTTAAATTTTCATGACTTTGTTTTAATTTGATTGGATATAACTAAAATTATTTCTTTCTCCGTGGATCGACCCGTATTCACCATGTACTACAAGTGTATGTCGTGCGCTTACGTTTTATACACTTCGCGATGGATTTCTAATCGATAGAATATTCGTCGTCGAACATTCAATAATAAGGATAATAGGTCAATTCAATCTGAGCAAGTGTCTTCTCAACCTTTTACGATGGAATCGGTTTGTATAGATCCCAATTTTATTGAAGAACAAGTGCTAAAATGGAAGCATTAATCATTACCAATAAAAGGAGGGATGGTGCATATGATCTTGACAGAATGAGTATAAACCCTTTGCACGCTAGTGGGACACCACACTTTGCCTGTGAGCGAATCTAAGAAATAGATGACAACTTGTTCTTGCAAATAAAGATGGTAATTCAAGATTACTTGAAGGGAACAATTTTTGAGGGAAAAATAATAAAGGATTACAATACCTTTTCCTAAAATAGCAACCAAATTTACAAGATTCCTTATTCTCTTTTAAGGAAAAAAAGTTAACAAAAGGAAAAGAGAAGGCTGAGAGTGAAATACCTTATATTTATCAACCTTTGGTGAGCTTGAATTGGAAGGTAACAAAGGGTAACCTTCAAAATCAAAATCAAAGAAGCCAAAGTTTATCACTTTAAAGAAGGATTTTAAGTCACGATTACTAAATTATTGCAATCTGGTTACCTTCATGGAAAATATATACTTTATGACTAATGTTGAATTTGACTATTGGCCTTCGAAGAAGAAAATGCCCACTAATGAATGGAACAAAGGAGAAGCACATTGCTATCATCATTTGGTTAATGCACACAAAAAAACCATTGCACGGCCTTAGATGGAAAAATTCTAGATTTGATTAGACAAGGAGAATTAAGGAAGTTGTAGGAAAATGAATGAGAAAGCATCGTAAAAGATATTATTGGAATACTATTTTAAAAGGACAAAATTGCGTTAAAGAATAAAAAAAATTAAGAAATTCTACTTGGTTGGGTGTGAAATTCCTTTTATTCTTGGATAACCTTAAAAATCCTTGAAAATAGTCATGGATACTCCGAAAAGGAGAAGGGGAAAACCCACTAAATTCTTTGGTATATCATGGTTCTTCCCAAAAGAGGAAGGAGGGTGAGACTAGGGACATGTGCCTGACTCCAAGCCCTAGGAATACCCCAGGCGCCTCTTGGAGTGAGGAGGATAAACCGTCAGTCCCATCTATAAGGCCTGGATAACGCATCATAAACTCTTGCCCCTATCACTAATGTGGCATATTCAAGGCGCTCTTTGGAGAAGGGACATGTAATCCCTTGGTCAGTTCACAATAAGTGGCCTTAACAAGGTTCCAAATGAAGTACGCTCTGCCTGTGTTCTTTTATGAACAACCCCTGCCTTTGCTTCAACTAAGCATGCTTTGCCTCTGCTCTCAGGAAAAACAAGTCCTACCTTTGCTTAAGCCTTATCCCACAGAACGGAACAAAAGCTCAAAAGGAGCACTTAAAGCACATTCTGCCTTTGTTTGAAAGAAAAACATGTCCTACCTCTGCTTTAAGAACAAGCCTGAAATGGGTAAAGCCTAAATTGGGAGTAGGAATTCAAAAAATTTAATTGGTTTCATAACTTCTTTTATTCCAAAGTAGCTTTTCTGGACTTCTACTGTTTTGACACTCAAATCTGGGTTTTGGGTCTTCTAAAGCTGAAAGTGTTTTCAAAACTTCTATTCTTTCTAGAAGTGGATTTTCTGAATTTCTAGTATATTAATACCTAAATTTAGGCTTCGAAACTTTTGAAACCAAAAGTGTTTTCAGGACTTCTATTATTTCTAAAAGTAGTTTCTCTGGACTTCTATTAGTATAATCTCAAATCTAAGTTTTGAGTCTTTTAAAGCCGAAAATGGTTTGAGGACTCATATTATTTTCAAAAGTGGTTTTCCTGGAATTCTATTATTCTAATACCCGATTATGGATTTCGGGTCTTCTAAATATCTAAATTAGGTTTTGGTTCTTCTACAACTAAAAGATACTTCATGATATCTTTTATTTCTAGAGGGAAAACCAATAGACAAAAGAACGTAAATGAATTGTACTAATGTAAATAACTTATAAGATAAACAAAAGTCACTACCAAGATTTAATTATACAATTTGCAAACTATATACAAATAATTGGTTTATATACAAACAGGTTGGAGGAAAGAAATGAAAATTTGTAGACTTTGGAGTCTCTGCATCGGATTCTCACACAATGCAGGATCCGAAAGATGCTTTATGGCGATTTGAAGCATATCTTTAAGCCTCATCCCCTTACCCTTAATGTTGTCGACTTTATCAATTGAGTCGATTTGGGTTTTGAGATCTCAATTAAAATCTCTATTGGTTTTCTAAAGAATTTTATTTGCCCACTCAACTTGGCATTACATTTTCTAAGTTAGTATATTTCCTCCTTCAGTATCTTAACTTGATTAATATAGCTATAAATACATGGGTAATGTCATTCTTTCCTTTATTTTCATAATACTTCCAAGCCTCATGTTTCAACTTTTTAACCCAATCTCTAATAAAATCCTATTTTGAGCCTTTCAAAGGGTTTATGAATGGGGTTACCTTTCGGAAGATACTTTCTTGAGTCTAATAGCTTTAATCGGGCTGGGTGCAACATCCGAAGAAGGAACCAAGAAGTTATGGACCCCATCATTTAAAATAAATTCTAGTGATTTACAGGAGGCTTAGCAATCCTGCGGCTGAAATGTCAAATCGCAAATTTCTTCTTGAAGAATGATCATGTCATTATCAAATTTTATCGTATGGTTGACTCTTATTAAATGTTTTGCTTCAATATGACTTCTCTCCTATTGAAATAATTTGCTTCCCAAGTCCTTCCAGAGTTCTTTAAGACTTTGAACTAAAACACGTTGATCTCGAAATCTTTCAAACTGCTGAAATGCGAGGGGGTTATATGTAAATTTCAAGGGAGTAGGATCTCGCGAAGCCTTTTTCAATTCAAAGCCAGTTACGATCTGATCCTCAATTTTTGAAATATGGTATGTGAAGTCTTCCAGAGGAGTTGTTGGTATCGATTGGGAGACCTAGTCGGAAAAAAAATCACATACCAATTTAGTTTTCGAAAATAATGATCCATTATTCACTAACAATAAGCTAGCACTAAAAAGACCAGTATATTGGAAGGAACATTTCTGCAATAATCCCATTTTAATATTTACATAACATTAAGATGTTTCATACAAATTAGAATTTCTAAACATTTATGGAACAAATTTGTCTTTGTAGTATGAAAGATTTTTAGGAGAAAGATCAACAGTAATGAATAGGCTTTCTATAGGCTCCACGCTATTCTCGAATGAAGGTCACAGCAAATCATGCTAGAATTCCTTTGGTTGAAGCGCCTAAACAAACCTCCAATACACTTTATGAGGTATGCATAATCCTCTTTTGTGTGATGACAATAATTGGTTGTTATAGTGAATGTGGTAAATGTTACATGAGTACTGTAATATTCATTTTTTTTTATATTTCCATAAATAGAAGCCCATTATATTGAATGTAATATCTAAAATGAATATAAGCATTTTAAACCCTTTCTCTAATGGCTTCTTCATATCTTCATATAGTTTGCAACAAAATTCTAATTTTAGGTGATATCGGTGCAGTTAGAGCCGCATTAAAACCCTTCAAAACCACGCTTTAGCGAATAGTGTTTTTCGACAACTACGTTTATTTTTAATTTAAACTAACGAAAGATTGATCCGCTGTGAATCCTGTTATTTTCAGCCAAAACTGTTAAATCAATAATTTTTAGCATCCACTTTAGCAAAATTAATATAAAAAAGTTGATTGAACTAGTTTTTTCTTAAATCAAATGAATAAACTTAGGCTAAAACAAATTTATTTAAGGCATGACTGATCAATGCAAGCTAGAAATCTATTATAATCACTAAATATGAACGGTATAAATCATAATATTCATCAGTTTTGTTATATATAATTAAATAATAATTCATTTTTGTAACAACCCGAATTTTAACAACGTGTTATGACAAGAATCAAGGCAGAATTAAATGTTGAAATCTGAATCAGGGAAAACGGGTTGTGCCATTGCGTTCGTCTCGGAAAAATACGCGAAATAGAGTCCAAAATTTCGTAAATCGGAGTCCGTATGACCAAGATATGGCCTCGCAAAGTTTCACGAAAAATTCAAATTCGAAAACAGATTCAAATTTTCAGAATTCAGAGTAGGCGGGAAAAATCCCGCCCAGGCAGGTCGACATGGGGGTCGACACTAGGTTCGACCTCCCCCCCAACCAGGTCGACTCTAGAGTCGACCTGGGGGTCGACCTCCCTGGTCGGCCAGGTCGGCCTGGTGCACCTGTTTTGGCTCCTGTGTCCTGTTTTGGAGGCTTGTGACGATTTTTGAGGGCTTGGATCTATCCTAGGGTTAATCTAACGGCCTAAACTACTCCTAATCTCTATAAAAAGACCCCTAAGCCTACCCTAAACCCTCACAAATCACTCATGCCACGAAGTGCTGCCCAAATGCCAAGTGATCATGGCCTCCATCTCCAATTCCTAGAGACTATGCATTCAAATCGGGTTCAAATCAAAAGGTGCAAATCTTCTACACCAAATCGAGGAGGGATCAACGTTGCTACGCAAATTCCATGACGATTCTTAGACAAAGGAGCCACCTTTCTTCGTCAAGATGATGCATGATCCTTTCCTAAGCCTCGCTATGTAAGTTCTAGCTACTTCTATATCTAAACGGTAGTCTTAATGATGGCATGGAATAAAACGAGTTTAAACTAAGTATGCTAGCCTATATGAACCTTGTCATGCCTCTTTTGCTTGAACCTATGACTTTTGGCTATGCTTAGTGACTAGATCATGCTATTCATGTTATGATTAACCTAGTTTACCTTGCAAGTTTGAATCTTTATCTATGGGATGCTAGCACGAACCTTTGGGAACCATTTGACTTGTGAAACATTGGCAAAGATTTGAATTTGGGGCTTATGCATGTAAATGAACCCAAACCCCTTATGTATCATGCATGTTTGTGGCCAAATTCACTTATGATACTATGCATGTTTGTGGTCAAATCCCCTTATGAAACTATGCATGCTTGTGGCCAAATTCCCTTATGATACTATGCATGCTTGTGGCCAAATTCCCTTATGATACTATGCATGTTTGTGGCCAAATTCCCTTATGATACTATGCATGTTTGTGGCCAATATGTTGGCATAATACCCTACTATGTGACTCGCTTCCACTTGGGTTGGAAATACGTTTGGGTAGCTTAGGAAAAACGTGGGTATGACATGAAAAACTTGACATGGGGCTTACATGAGAACATGACATTCATGATACATTTAAATATGGTCATGACACGTGGGAAAACATGGAACTTGAACTAGACATGGGTGGGTTGTAAGTGTAAAAAAAAAGACACTAGACCAAACATGAAAGTGGCCAACTCGAGGTTGGATTGAGTTTGTAGCATAAATCTACCCGGACCCGCCCGGCTTAACTAGTGGCTACAAACAATAGGATCCAATGTGAGAAGTTGGTCATGTCGCGCTTAAGACCCGAGGTTAGACTAGGTTGTGGTGTAAAACTACCCGGACCCGCCCGGCTTAACTAGTAACCACAACAAGGTCTAATGTGAGAGGTTGAGAGTGCATTAATTAAATTAATGCCACATGATAAGGTTAAGTAAATTTGACTAATGACACTTAACCGATATGACACGAATGGGTAGGTTAAGTGGGACCGGGCTTGATTTCTTAATGACACTTAACCATACAAGACAATTAGGGGATGGGGTTAAGTAATTTACGCTTAACTAATCCGACTTGGTAATTAGATGGGGTTAAGTAATCCACACTTAACTAATCTAAACACGGTAAATTCGATGAGGTTAAGTAATACATACTTAACTAATCTAACACGGTAATTAGATGGGGTTAAGTAACTTAGACTTAACTAATCTAAAACACGGTAATTAGATGGGGTTAAGTAACCTTCAGTTAACTAATCTAAACACGGTAATTCGATGGGGTTAAGTTAAACACTTAACCAATCTAAACTTGGTAATACAATGAGGTTAAGTAACCAATACTTAACCAACTTAACACGGTAATTTAATAGGGTTAAGTAACTTATACTTAACCAATTATACATGATGATTTGATGAGGTTAAGTAACCTATACTTAACCAATCTAATAGGTGGACCTGATAGGGTTAAGTCACAAGACCTTTTAAAATTAGGCTTAACCATTGTAGTACGATTAGTGGATGGGGTTAAGCTAACCCATACTTAACCAATCCGACTCGATAATCTGATGGGATTAAGATAATCTATGCTTAATCAATCTAACATGATAATCTGATAGGGTTAAGACAAATAAATACTTAACCAATTTGACTTGATAGGGTTAAGTCATGAGCTTCTTGGTACACTTAACCAACTTATAGGGCTAAGTCGTGAACTTGAGTACTTAGCCAATCTTGACATGATTCGTAGGCGGGTTAAGTCATGAACTTGGATAACAACACTTAACCCATTTGACAAAACCCTAGCTCAGGGGACTAGGTTGGAAATCGTAGTTAACAAGGATAGCGGAAAGAGGAGCTAAGTGGTAAACCTTAGTTAAGGGTAACTAAGTAATAATTCTTAGCTAAGGACATGGGACTAGTTCATAAAGAGATGAGTAACCTGATACGGTAGGTCATCGCTTAGTATACGAGGAGGAGCAACTTATCTGACTTGGATAAAAAGCTCCAGCGAACTGGGTGACGAAGCGGTAGCTTCGGGGTACGTGAGGGTACTCTTGATATCCCTCTGTGAGGTGGCAGGTGGTCCATGAAACCCGGCCTCACAGAGGTTAAGGTCTGCGGTAGAAGAGCCAAGAGTATGCCTTGGTTGCTATGCGAGCGACCTAAAGACTGGGATGGATTAGCGTGGAGTCGACGATACTTGATTTTGCCCTGGATAGCACGTCGCCGACTACCTACCATCTTTAGTCAATCGTGCGCGAACGGAAAGGCAGAGAACTCCCAACAGACCATGTTCTTGCTATCGAGTCATGGGTGAGGTTGGCCCATAGGAAAGTGGGGCTATAGTGGGGCCGGGATGTAGTTCTCATACATGATTTTTCTTGGATTGCCTTTCAGTAGTTGAGGGAGGGGTCACGTGGGACCATAGCCACGGATACAAAAACAGACCTTGATATCTGCATTAGCAGACGACTTAAAGCTCCCGACCGAGTTTCGTATTTCTTGATTTGCCCTAGCACGGAACTCGGATGGCACATTGAGATACATGTGCATCTAGACATGGAAAACGATTCACGATACATACGTGGGATAAAGGGCGCGGTTGACGGGTGGCATAATCCCTAGTGGCCCTAGGTGGCCTGAACCCAAACCGAGACACGGGAACGTTCATTAGGTAGCATAATCCCTAGTGGTCCTAGGTGGCATAAATCCTAAGTGGACACACGATAGTTCATGGTAAGAAAACATAACTAGATCAAGGGTAGCAGTCCAAAACAACTTCGAGGATAAAATGGTACTACGTTGAGAAAGCCGTACGGCCTACGGCAAAGGACTGAACTTATACATGGAAAGAAACATACGAGTTGGAAAACCTACATATGCTATATATTAGGTTGACATGGACCATTACATGACATTGGGCAAGGGACATTCATAGTTAACACATGACGTGGGTTGGGATACTAGTACGAGAGGTGCAGAGCAAATATACATGATAGATACCGTGGGATGTTATACATGATAGATACCTTGTGATAGTATACTTGATAGAAACCTGACGATGTGATACCTTGATTCTTGACACCGTAGTTTATCATGATACCTTAGTTTACCTTGCTACAGTAGTTCATCCAGTTATCTTGGTTTAGCTTATCTATCTTGTTTGTCATCCTTATGTTTACTTTCAGTTTATGCATGTCATGTTACCTTTACCTGTTTTTATGCTGGAAGTAGATAGGACTTACCGGTCTTTATGACTGACCCCGTTTTCTTTCACCTCTTTGTCTTCCGTCCCCCCCCCCCCTCCCCCAGGTTTTCAGGGAGGAAACACTGTTATTTAGTTCGGACTTCCTCTGCTTGAAGGTCATCATGCATGGCTTGGACTTTTCTTGGCTATGGCTACCTTACTGTTTTATTTGGGGAATAATTTATGAAAAGGTTTATGCTCCTTTACTATTGCAAGGCAGGTTTTGATGTATTCTGATGTAAAAGGCTTTAGACCTTATTTTATAAGGTAGTGAAATTTGTTTTACTTCCGCTGTTATATATATATGTTCTGTCTTGTAATATTTCTGTGCATGTTTACCTCGATAATGCTTCACCAAACCTAGTGCATTCCCTTTGTGAGTGACCCTAGCGGAGGTGGGTGTTACATTTGGTATCAGAGCAGAAGGTTACTGGACTGGGCAAAAGTTTTTAAAACTTTCTGAAAACTATTTGGAAAACCGTTTACAAAGAAGCATTTTTCAAGAAAAGTTTTTAAAGGCTATTCCCCAAAAGCCATTAGCACCATCCTTTGTTTCCTTGATTGAACCTCTTTTCCTTTCTTTCCTCCATCTGTAGTCACAGTAGTTTTAACTGCGACTAATCCTTGTCTAGCTACGTAAGTGTTTTCCCGTGCGATGGAGGAAGTTCTCGAGAGACCTGTTACCGAAGTTATAAGAAGGGATAATAAGAGCAAGGATAAAGGACACAAGCTTAAGGATAGGCAACTTGTTGGTATGGCTTAAGCCACATGGAGGAAAAACGGGACAGATAGTTAAGAATTATGGGACAAGGTCAAGATCATCGAGAGGGCAATTGTATACTCTCATTCCTAGCGTATCTCGTAAGGATGGTAACGATCTTGTTCAACGTTTAGCTTTTCCTCTCTATCATCCCGTCAGGACTTTGTTTTGATCACATCATCATTTAAGTCTGCTTCGATAGTTAAGTCTCTGCACCTTAGTACTAGCATGGTAGAAGATCCCACTTTAGTCCCAAAAATCTGGTTGGAGAGTCGGTCCATTTATTCATGACTTGTTTGGAATTGAGAATGTAAATGCCAAGTGTTGAGATTAGAAGCAATACTTGTATTGTTGAGCTATGGATGGATTCTAGGGATAAAGTGGTTATCCAGTTAGGGATACCATTCTCGGTTTTGGAAAGAGGGTAGTTAGATTCTTGACTTGCCTGGGTAATACCTTCGAAGTATCGTGTAACCTTTTGGGTTCTGTCATGGTTAGTTACCTAGAATCTCTTGATGCATTTATCGGAAATCTCTGATCCAATCGAGTAACGTCCGCCAATAAGACGGATGGTTCATTCCGCTTGAGCATGGGTTATAGGAATCACCCTAGTAAGTGCACGTGGTAACATGGATTGACATCGGTAAACGAGATCCAAAATTCACTAGTGAATTTTGGGAGAGCTTGCATGAGTACGCAGATATGTTTGAGCCAAGTATGCTAGGGAAAGAATAAGTGAAAGTGGAACGAGAGGCGACAGTGAAATGAGTTCCAACTCATATCTTGGGAATAGGAATCAAGGAGCTACGAAATCATGAAGTCAAAGGCTGTCAAGGCACAATGAAATTAAGCTCATGGAAATGCGGCTTAGACGCGCGCATTATATCTCTTTTTAGGAGGATACCTTTGATCTCTGGTTCTCCTGTAGAGCTTACTTGCATGCTATCGCTTGGTGGATATCCTCCCGACCCTGTTTCTGTTGTAAACCCCGTAAGGAGTTTATCTTGCTTATCTCCTCGATCCTATCTTGAGAACCTTAGATAGAACCCTATGGATGTAAACATGTATTTGAAACATGTTGTGATTGATATGGTTGCAAATGGTTGCAAGTGGTTGCTCGTGGATGCGCGAATACACATTAGATACAAGATTGACGCAGTCACATTTCACGTTGCATATGCACGAGTATTTATACTTGCTTATGGATGAAATTGAATGTGTTATCATGCGGATGTTATGAATGAATGTTTGTGCACGCATATAGTACTCATATGACTAGGACTATTTGCATACATGTTGGACTCATGGCACTAAACATATTTTGCATTAGAAAGATTACTCAGGCCTGATCATTAGCATTAGCTAAGGAGCATATACACACACGTTTTGCATATGTTCATATGGCATTAGAAATCATCTAAGGACAATGGTTGCCTGTGGATGATGTTTTGAGTAGATGGATGATGGATGGTAGGATACGTTCTTCCTAACTTGGAGATTTCGGGGACGAAATCCTTAAAGGAGGGGAGAATGTAACAACCCGAATTTTAACAACGTGTTATGACAAGAATCAAGGCAGAATTAAATGTTGAAATCTGAATCAGGGAAAACGGGTTGCGGCATTGCGTTCGTCTCGGAAAAATACGCGAAATAGAGTCCGAAATTTCGTAAATCGGAGTCCATATGACAGAGATATGGTCTCGCAAAGTTTCACGAAAAATTCAAATTCGAAAACAGATTCAAATTTTCAGAATTCAGAGTAGGCGGGAAAAATCCCGCCCAGGCAGGTCGACAGGGGGGTCGACACTAGGGTCGACCTCCCCCCTAACCAGGTCGACTCTAGAGTCGACCTGGGGGTCGACCTGGGTGTCGACCTCCCTGGTCGGCCAGGTCGGTCTGGTGCACCTATTTTGGCTCCTGGGTCCTGTTTTGGAGGCTTGTGACGATTTTTGAGGGCTTGGATCTATCCTAGGGTTAATCTAACGGCCTAAACTACTCCTAATCTCTATAAAAAGACCCCTAAGCCTACCCTAAACCCTCACAAATCACTCATGCCACGAAGTGCTGCCCAAATGCCAAGTGATCATGGCCTCCATCTCCAATTCCTAGAGACTATGCATTCAAATCGGGTTCAAATCAAAAGGTGCAAGCTTTCTACACCAAATCGAGGAGGGATCAACGTTGCTACGCAAATTCCATGACGATTCTTCGACAAAGGAGCCACCTTTCTTCGTCAAGATGATGCATGATCCTTTCCTAAGCCTCGCTATGTAAGTTCTAGCTACTTCTATATCTAAACGGTAGTCTTAATGATGGCATGGAATAAAACGAGATTAAACTAAGTATGCTAGCCTATATGAACCTTGTCATGCCTCTTTTGCTTGAACCTATGACTTTTGGCTATGCTTAGTGACTAGATCATGCTATTCATGTTATGATTAACCTAGTTTACCTTGCAAGTTTGAATCTTTATCTATGGGATGCTAGCACGAACCTTTGGGAACCATTTGACTTGTGAAACATTGGCAAAGATTTGACTTTGGGGCTTATGCATGTAAATGAACCCAGACCCCTTATGTATCATGCATGTTTGTGGCCAAATTCACTTATGATACTATGCATGTTTGTGGCCAAATCCCCTTATGAAACTATGCATGCTTGTGGCCAAATTCCCTTATGATACTACGCATGCTTGTGGCCAAATTCCCTTATGATACTATGCATGTTTGTGGCCAAATTCCCTTATGATACTATGCATGTTTGTGGCCAATATGTTGGCATAATACCCTACTATGTGACTCGCTTCCACTTGGGTTGGAAATACGTTTGGGTAGCTTAGGAAAAACGTGGGTATGACATGAAAAACTTGACATGGGGCTTACATGAGAACATGACATTCATGATACATTTAAATATGGTCATGACACGTGGAAAAACATGGAACTTGAACTAGACATGGGTGGGTTGTAAGTGTAAAAAAAAAAAGACACTAGACCAAACATGAAAGTGGCCAACTCGAGGTTGGATTGAGTTTGTAGCATAAATCTACCCGGACCCGCCCGGCTTAACTAGTGGCTACAAACAATAGGATCCAATGTGAGAAGTTGGTCATGTCGCGCTTAAGACCCGAGGTTAGACTAGGTTGTGGTGTAAAACTACCCGGATCCGCCCGGCTTAACTAGTAACCACAACAAGGTCTAATGTGAGAGGTTGAGAGTGCATTAATTAAATTAATGCCACATGATAAGGTTAAGTAAATTTGACTAATGACACTTAACCGATATGACACGAATGGGTAGGTTAAGTGGGACCGGGCTTGATTTCTTAATGACACTTAACCATACAAGACAATTAGGGGATGGGGTTAAGTAATTTACGCTTAACTAATCCGACTTGGTAATTAGATGGGGTTAAGTAATCCACACTTAACTAATCTAAACACGGTAAATTCGATGAGGTTAAGTAATCCATACTTAACTAATCTAACACGGTAATTAGATGGGGTTAAGTAACTTAGACTTAACTAATCTAAAACACGGTAATTAGATGGGGTTAAGTAACCTTCACTTAACTAATCTAAACACGGTAATTCGATGGGGTTAAGTTAAACACTTAACCAATCTAAACTTGGTAATACAATGAGGTTAAGTAACCAATACTTAACCAACTTAACACGGTAATTTAATGGGGTTAAGTAACTTATACTTAACCTATTATACATGATGATTTGATGAGGTTAAGTAACCTATACTTAACCAATCTAATAGGTGGACCTGATAGGGTTAAGTCACAAGACCTTTTAAAATTAGGCATAACCATTGTAATACGATTAGTGGATGGGGTTAAGCTAACCCATACTTAACCAATCCGACTCAATAATCTGATGGGATTAAGATAATCTATGCTTAATCAATCTAACATGATAATCTGATAGGGTTAAGACAAATAAATACTTAACCAATTTGACTTGATAGGGTTAAGTCATGAGCTTCTTGGTACACTTAACCAACTTATAGGGCTAAGCCTTGAACTTGAGTACTTAGCCAATCTTGACATGAATCGTAGGGGGGTTAAGTCATGAACTTGGATAACAACACTTAACCCATTTGACAAAACCCTAGCTCAGGGGACTAGGTTGGAAATCGTAGTTAACAAGGATAGCGGAAAGAGGAGCTAAGTGGTAAACCTTAGTTAAGGGTAACTAAGTAATAATTCTTAGCTAAGGACATGGGACTAGTTCATAAAGAGATGAGTAACCTGATACGGTAGGTCATCGCTTAGTATACGAGGAGGAGCAACTTATCTGACTTGGATAAAAAGCTCCAGCGAACTGGGTGACGAAGCGGTAGCTTCGGGGTACGTGAGGGTACTCTTGATATCCCTCTGTGAGGTGGCAGGTGGTCCATGAAACCCGGCCTCACAGAGGTTAAGGTCTGCGGTAGAAGAGCCAAGAGTATGCCTTGGTTGCTATGCGAGCGACCTAAAGACTGGGATGGATTAGCGTGGAGTCGACGATACTTGATTTTGCCCTGGATAGCACGTCGCCGACTACCTACCATCTTTAGTCAATCGTGCGCGAACGGAAAGGCAGAGAACTCCCAACAGACCATGTTCTTGCTATCGAGTCATGGGTGAGGTTGGCCCATAGGAAAGTGGGGCTATAGTGGGGCCGGGATGTAGTTCTCATACATGATTTTTCTTGGATTGCCTTTCAGTAGTTGAGGGAGGGGTCACGTGGGACCATAGCCACGGATACAAAAACAGACCTTGATATCTGCATTAGCAGACGACTTAAAGCTCCCGACCGAGTTTCGTATTTCTTGATTTGCCCTAGCACGGAACTCGGATGACACATTGAGATACATGTGCGTCTAGACATGGAAAACGATTCACGATACATACGTGGGATAAAGGGCGCGGTTGACGGGTGGCATAATCCCTAGTGGCCCTAGGTGGCCTGAACCCAAACCGAGACACGGGAACGTTCATTAGGTAGCATAATCCCTAGTGGTCCTAGGTGGCATAAATCCTAAGTGGACACACGATAGTTCATGGTAAGAAAACATAACTAGATCAAGGGTAGCAGTCCAAAACAACTTCGAGGATAAAATGGTACTACGTTGAGAAAGCCGTACGGCCTACGGCAAAGGACTGAACTTATACATGGAAAGAAACATAAGAGTTGGGAAAACCTACATATGCTATATATTAGGTTGACATGGACTATTACATGACATTGGGCAAGGGACATTCATAGTTAACACATGACGTGGGTTGGGATACTAGTACGAGAGGTGCAGAGCAAATATACATGATAGATACCGTGGGATGTTATACATGATAGATACCTTGTGATAGTATACTTGATAGAAACCTGACGATGTGATACCTTGATTCTTGACACCGTAGTTTATCATGATACCTTAGTTTACCTTGCTACAGTAGTTCATCCAGTTATCTTGGTTTAGCTTATCTATCTTGTTTGTCATCCTTATGTTTACTTTCAGTTTATGCATGTCATGTTACCTTTACCTGTTTTTATGCTGGAAGTAGATAGGACTTACCGGTCTTTATGACTGACCCCGTTTTCTTTCGCCTCTTTGTCTTCCGTTCCCCCCCCCCCCCCAGGTTTTCAGGGAGGAAACACTGTTATTTAGTTCGGACTTCCTCTGCTTGAAGGTCATCATGCATGGCTTGGACTTTTCTTGCCTATGGCTACCTTACTGTTTTATTTGGCGAATAATTTGTGAAAAGGTTTATGCTCCTTTACTATTGCAAGGCAGGTTTTGATGTATTCTGATGTAAAAGGCTTTAGACCTTATTTTATAAGGTAGTGAAATTTGTTTTACTTCCGCTGTTATATATATATGTTCTGTCTTGTAATGTTTCTGTGCATGTTTACCTCGATAATGCTTCACCAAACCTAGTGCATTCCCTTTGTGAGTGACCCTAGCGGAGGTGGGTGTTACAATTTTCATGCACAAATAAACAACATTAAATATTTTGTTTTATACTTAGGAGGTTTTTTGCATCCCTGTTATATTCGTCTTTATTCCTGCAATATCCTTTTGCATCTTTACCGCTATAAAACTACTCTATGTTTTAACTACGCAAGTTAATATTAAGGATGGACAAATTTCTAAAGTAAACTTCTAAAAATAACTTATTGTAAAAATAAGTCTGTTTCATAACTTATTTTGAAACTAGACTTGTTTTGTACAGGGACAAATAAGTCATGCGTGTTGGGGTTTTGTGCGCAGCGGAAGTTTGACAAAAACGCTCAGAAAAATAGAATTATTTTCACCCAATCACTTGAAGATGAATTTGATTGAAAATAAACAACAACACAAAATATCAAAAATATGAATACACGATATTCCACCCAACCACTCTCTTTATTGATTCACTAATAAAAAAATTGCTTACAATCGATCTAAACTATCATTACAAACAATTACAACTTGAACCAATAACCTTACTGAGAAATAGGTAGAGAATATCTAATGGCTAAATAATTTGAAGGAGAACACTCAATTTTGGAATAGCTAGAATGATCACTTTTGGTGGCTATCACCCACACCTAATGAAGATGTTCACTAGGCCTTTTATGGAGTAAATTGCTTCGTAGTCAAGTAAATTTGGCATCCAAATTATCTTCATCTATATTAAAAAACTACTTGGATAGACACCAAATAATTATAGCCTTCGATTCCAAATATCCCACAAATACAGCTACAAATCTTACACAAAATCTCCATAGATTATTTGTTGTTCAAAATTGTTGTGATTTGTGTATCATAAATTTCAACAATGCGCAATCTGAAAACGCGCATGAACAAAAGTGTTCATGCGCGTTTTCAGAACGTGCAACTTTTTTTTACATTTTTTTTGTTCATGCGTTTACCAAAAATGCGAATGAAAAAGAAAAGAAAAAAAATCTGCGTGTTTTCAGAACGCGTATGGTTTATTGACTCAACTCCAAACATACCTAGTTTCATAATAAGTTATGAAACAGTTCTATTTTTACAATAAGTTATTTTCAGAGGTTTACTTCAAAAATTTGTTCAGTTAAGATTTGGTACTATCTAAATCTTAATATCACCTAAAATGTATCAACTATGTCTAATTACAAACATTATTATTCCAGTAGTTAATCATTTTAATTTTGATGTCAAATATCACATATTTAAAACTTGGACAGTGTGATTTGGAGATATATCATTGATAAGTGGAGCATTGTATACAAGAGAAATGTGAGATATGTATTCCAACTATAATTAAAAATACTTGTTTGGCTTTCCCAGATTGTTTAGCAACCAGAAAGGAAGAGATTCAAGACTTATCCTGCCGAAGTGTAAATAAACTTGAATACAGATTTTTTTCCCCCATCTGGTAGTTGATAAAATAAAGGCCAAGGCCAAGCAGAAGAAACTGGGTACTTAGTTCAACTGTACGATTCAAAGCGGCATCACAAAATACAACTTAAACCCTTGCCGCTCACAGAATAATCCGCACAAAGCTGATAGTAAAGTTCAGTATCCTGTTAAATGGAAGCACCATGTTCCTGGTTTGAGATGATAGATTCCATCTTCTGCATCAAAAGCTCGAAATCATCTTGATTCTTGATGAGGCTCAGTCGCGTATACTTGCTTCCTGCTTCATAAAAAACGCCACTTCTACTAATAATTCCTCCGTTTCTTAGCACAACCTCACAATCCTCGTCTTCTTCCTTTTCACATTTTAACCATGCGTAAGCTGAAATCAATTCAAAACGTGAGTAACAGCTGAAACTTTTCTAAGTTAGGTCAATGGTCGGGACTTGCTTTTTACCTGGCGAAGGGTCTTTAACCCTTTGGAAATAATTGCAGTATACTGGCTCAATGTGCGGAAGGGAAAATCGGTTTGAAGATGATACTAAGCTGTTTAACCTACTCCATTTTGCCTTCATGGCGCCGTAACCAAAGTGGAAGATATCGTTTTTCTTTTTTATGTTGGATAATATTACTTTGATAATTGTGAGCATTCGAAGCTGCGTATCCCTTGAAACACCCATCGAGTTCAGTTGCATGTATCTGGATACCTTCTCATACACCTTCTTATTCTTCAGAAGCACCCATCTATGTGTCAAAGTCACAAAACACCAATCATGATGTGCTTAATTCAGTCAGTCTAGCAAGGTTATACCTTTGGTGAAATCTTAAAACAGCAAAACTGAAAGGGTGTATGAGTCTAGGACTCTAGAATTACCTACTCTGCTTTAAAATTGTAGTAGCAAGACACAGCATATCTGAAAACTTAGATGAATGATCTAATTAATAACTTTTGATCAATGATGTTTTACTGTTTTAGCACACTGATTTCTATTAGAGAGCAACGTTGTAATATAGTTAGCTGAACGCGTAGGCGAAATGTAAACAAACATACCCGAATCGACTACTAGCATGCCCAGACATTTTAGAGAAAGAAAACATCATGATATCGTCATCAGCTGCCTTAGAAATAGCAGTATAATGTGGCCAATAGTAGCATCGATCATGAATGACCGAAGAGTTTCTTAAAACTGAATGCTTTAGTAGACCATCTGGATTATTTGGTGACGTGACAAATTCAATGAATCTAGAATCTCCGGAATTATTGGAGTTATCCCACTGTGAAGTGATTCCCTCCCATTCATATTCTTTAGCATCAAACACATTAGTTTGTGACTTGTACACCTGTGTCATTTATGAAAAGTTTAAGCTTTCATATTCAACTGACAATGATATTTTCATTTTTATTTTCTAGTATTTGCCATCAGCGTAACATTGGAGACGGACGACTAACCGGGTAATACGGCGCTGAAGCTACGACTTTTGCTGGAGCAACAGATGCATTGCCGCTGTAATCGGGAGAAAGCGCATAGACTAATGCATTTATAAGCTGAGTTGATCCAGTACCGAAGACGATGAACCTGTTGTCTGTAACAGCGTTGCCTACTGCTTCGTGTAAGAGCCTGATGTGATTTTCAAGCTCAATAGACATGAAATTCGCACCAGTAGTTACATAGCTCATTCGATGCCATCCTGACACTAGCACTGCTCCAGTTGATGGATGTTTTTGCCAGTATGCTTCAAGAAACACAGGGTCTCCTCTGCTTGTACACAAAAGTTTGTAATATTAGGAATGGTGCTGGGATAGGTAAACTTTCCTATATGAAGGTTAAATTATAATCTACTGAAGAGTAGGTAGAAAAAGATTTAAAAAATTGTACCCATCAGCGTCAGCAGAGCAGGTGGAGTTCAATAAAGAGCAATCAGAACCGACATAGCAAGTGTTACACTCACACTTTGGCTCTCCATCAACGGTAAGGCCATCAAGAAATACACGGCCATGGCCGGAGCACTTGTTTGCTGCAACAGCCTCGGCTTCTGCTGCTGCTTTTAAACTCCATGTCAGCTCTGCTTTTGTGTGTTTTGCCGTGTAGTTGATTTTGTAAAGCAAGCATGCGTTTAAGAGCAAGGATGATATAAATAGTAGTAGTAAGGTGATTGGTTGTCTGTGAAGATTCATGGTCTTTTACAGGAGGAATCTTGTGTTGTATTGCTTAATATTAGGAAAATGGAGGTATCCAGGTGTGTGGCAGGATGTCTTTCCAACTCTTTTGTCGATGAAGTGCACCCACTCCACTTTAGCAAGGCATACAAAATACTTTTTTCCTCTCTTTATCTTTTACTTTGTTTTATTTTATTCATTATTACTAAAAATTTTGTTAACATTACTTTTATGTCATTTTCTGTTTGTATGATGCTGCGAACCAATTTTGAAAGCAATTTTATTCACAGCTTTTCCAACAAGATGAAACTAGTGAAAAAGAACCTACACAATGATTAGCTACAGTGATTACTAATTTTGTACATGTAAACGTAAGAACGAGGCATACATAAGGTGAAAAAAATGACCGTTTTATAAAACGAAATTAATACATAAAACAAAAACAATTTTTTTATTATTTTCCATATTTTGAGAAACAGCGAAAGAATGATGACATATTCTTCCATCCGTCGTCCTTCCGTCCACTAAATCACCATCTCCGTCTTTATTCCGTCGTCTCCGCCATCCTTTAAATCTTTGCAACTTTTGAAATTAACGTAGAAAACTCAAAAATAAAACTCAAAACACGAAATAAAACAAAAACTACTTTATTTTTTAGCTTTGTTTATAAGAAGGTTAGTCATAAATTTGTCGGTGTTGGGGATTCAAATTTTGTTATATCAAAATAGACGAAAGCAATAAGAAAAATGCAAAAGAACATCAAAGGGAAAGCAGGACATGATTAATATATACAGTGATTCAGCTATATTTTTATCCGTATTTAAAATATTTTGCAACGGTCTATACACTTGATCCAAAAGTAAATACAATTACAGTTTCTAAATTTTACAGAGACTAGTAACGACAACACTTTATCAAGAACATTTTTCACTTACATGTAGACATTTTTATAGCTATGGTATGTTGTTATTGGGCCTTAAAGTCGTCAATCATCATTGGTAGTTCAGTATAATACGTAGAGATCGAAATCCAAAAGAACTTGGAAAGAACAAGTCAAAAATGAGGACTTATGTCCCCTCTTTCCTTCTAGAACTCTTGTCCAATGATTCCCAATAATATTGGTTGGAGTTTGATTGCCTTTTAGTAAAAGAGCGGCTAGATTTATTCATAGATGGCAAAGACTATAATGTATAATTGATTTCACGTCAATTTTTTCAATTTTAAACAACATAAAATCTATTTCAATCCAAATCAGTCGATGTTCGTAAAGCACTATGTATTTGAAGATACCGCTGAGATCCATCCACAAAATTCTACGGTATACACATATTATTGTGAATATGTGGAAACTAGGTTGAGTGCATTTTATTTTAGAATAATAAATTTTAAGAACAGCAATTATGAATAATTAGTTTTAATTGTAATTACAGAAAAAGATAGCTTGTTTTTATTTTTCCAAGCTATACAAAATGTTAATTTTTTTTATCATTATTTATATTTAACTAGAAATGATAAATTGTTTTATCTTTTTTCCATAAAATGTCTTTAAAATTAATTTTTTAGAAGTGTTATCCTTAAAACTTATTATTTTAAACAACTAACCTTTTTAAGTGAAAATCACCCATATTATTTGTATCCAACTTCAGTGGTTCCAATATCCGCTTTTTCCAAAAAAGGAGTTACCTCGTTGTGGAAGATTAACGGATAACTGGAAATCCTATCTATCGGGACTACTTATGCAGTTGCTATGTCAACAGGTTCTATTTGACACAGTTCAATCGTGAAGCGAGAACTTATTAGCAATCATGAGTTTGAGTTTACTTCATATACCATGTATTGCTGTGCAAAAGAGATAATGTATGCGCACGTAAAGAATATTGATTGCACTTAGTTGACGTACAGTGTTCGATGGATCGACACATATCACCATTCGGCATTATACTTCAACAATATCAAGGCTAGTTACACAATTATGTATTGGGACTTCAAAAGAATAAAATATAAGTTTCAATGCTCATTACCCAATTCTAATTTCTAATACAAATATGGCTTTCCATCTCTCATTCCGGATTATTGTCGTTGCAGGTTATTCAACTTCTACTTAGATATTCACACAAGAAAATGTGAATATCACGGCTGAGACTTGTGACGGCTGGCGATGGTCTTAAAAAAGCGGCTTACACTAGCCGTCGTAAACCGCCTCCTACCAGAATAAACCCGCGAGCCAACAGCAAAAAAAAAAATTATCCCTTTCTCACCCAAAATATCAAAAAAAAAAAAAAAAAAAAAAAGAACGTCCCCCTTGCCATCGCCTGATGTCGCCTCCCTCCAGACTCCATTGCCACCTGTAGCCAACCGCAGCACTCTGCCCTCCTCCTCTCTCTCCAATTTAATTCCTAATTAGGTATAATCTTCTTAAATTCTATTTTCTAAATTATTTAATGTTTATATGTTTAGGTATGTTGATTAGATGCAATTACATGATAATTGAAGATTGTAGTTGGTCTGGTAATAGAATTCTAACCCTAAGATGTAAATTTAGCTGATTATCAATGAATATTGTGCGCGTTTTAGTTAATGCTTATGTGTAAGTATATGTTAATGAGTTGTTAGATGATAATCATATATTAGTATCGAGTTTGAAATATAGTTAAACCTTAATTTTGAAATTTAATTAAATGATTATCAACTAGAAATCAATCAATATATATTGTGAATTAGCTGATGATAATTTTGGAAAAAATTAGCAATTATACTTCTTTTTTTAAATACGTGTTAAAAAATTTATCGTGTTAATTTATATCATATTAACAATTAAATTACTATTGATGTCTATAGTTTAATTTCGTGAAGGTTGAATATATAAATTAAATATAATTAAAACGAGCTCGTCAAGCAGCAGCAATTCGTAATTTTACGATTTGAACTTTGAATAAGTGTATATGATACAATATAAGTCGATTTTTTTTAAACAAGAATCTTCTGAATATAGTGGATTATAGTTTTCTAATGGAAGAGAAAAATTGAGATTTCATCTAATATATTTTGGATTATGTCAAAATCAAAGTTCTAGAAAAATCCGGATGTGGTAGCTTTTGAACTATAACGATTTATTTAATAAAATGGAAGGAATTTTAATAAACTGGTAGCTTTTGATATGTTTGTGATAGATATGCCTCCTAGACGACGGCATCCCCAATCTTCAGATGCAGGTGTGAGCGATACAACACCGAATTTACGTCCGGTTGCAGAGCTCATACCCAAGAGTGCAGGGCAAGTATATAATTTAGTAAAATTTCATTGTTTAAAATTTATTAAATGCTTACATCGTATTTTCTGTAAGTGTATTGAGATCCGGCCTGTAGATTTTATTTTATCTGCTTCTAGATCAGCCTATATTAGTAGGCTGGCAGATTGTTGGCTTCATTGGGATAACTCCCGCTCAGATCAACGATGTCATCCTTGTCGAGGTTCTGGTAAGTATAAATTTATTTATCATTTCAATTTATATAAAATATGTAATACATTTTTTTATATGCAGGTTGTTGTTTGGGTTCAGTCCGAAGAAATGGATGTCTTTCTTAATCAATGCGATGGGAAAGAATTATAAAGACACCCTCTATAAAACAAAAAAGTATGGAAAGAAGCCTCAATGGATGATGGTCGGTTTTTCTTCGAGTTTGGAAGAGTCCCGCGGTGAAGGTAAGTGATTTGAGCTCATTTTTTATTTTTGTTTTGTTTTATGTTTCTTATATCAATTAAGTTAATTGTATATTTAAATTTGTAGGAGGTTTCAAAGCGAAACCGAGCAAACAGGAATAAAAATCCTGCATTGCATCGGGGTGGATCTATGTTGTTCTCACATCATCGATGGGAGTTAGTACGTACGAGAAATTGCATTTATAAGTAGTTATAACCTTTTTAAATCGTATTGGTAAATTTTGACTTATATTAGATGTCGACTCTCCATTGGGAGCCTATGCTTGCTAAGGTGTTTACGTAGACTCACACGGTTGAGCAGACCGATGAGGAATGTAATGATCCGAGAAATTTGACCTATGAAATTTCGACATTACTACATTCTTTGTATTCACATGCCTAAACTCAAGTACCAAAAACTCAGAATGTTATAAGAAAGAAGTCAGAGGATGAGAATGAATTAAAAAAGAGATTAGAATATATGAAGAAGAAGAACACAACCACATAAGAAGCGGAAAAGACCAAAATTTGACGACGGAATGAATATAATACAATATACCAATACTCTTTACACAAAGAGAAAACTGTATATATACATGAATAAATAATTAGAGAGCACAACTATATCAGCCTATACTGTCATAATAATCTATCTATACAATAGTTGATAACACAACTCACCTAACGTAAATAAATTAATACAATAAATATGAGAATAATCTCGACTTCATCTCCTTTCTTACAGCTTTAAGCAAAACCAAAGCAAACCTAGAATACATAGTCCGAATCGAGCACATTTTAGAGGAAAGCAAGAACAGCCGGATCAGTCTAGAATATAGTGAGAAAACTCACATTATAAACAACTTGCTTAGTTCAGAAATTCTTTAAAAGAATGAATCTCTCATAAGACACGATCACACATAAACATAATAATAACAGGTGTTTTTCTCTTACGATAATCAAAACACTTTTATATCAAATCTAGTGATATTATAATAATGTCTATTAAATTGCAAATAAAATATGAAAGTATCTGAAATTCTTGCATCTCCCATTTCAGCATATTTGGGTACAACTAAGTCCGTACATGCTCGCAATGGAGTTTGGATTCCATACAATGACTGGGTACTGGAGTACCACCCGACATAGTGTCCCGCAAGATAAGCATACCGAGAGTAAATATATGACTCCCTGCCAACATAGAATTGACCTACCACTAACTTGATAGTTCCGAATATGTCGCCACCACAGTAGTGATCAACAACCACACCAAAGCATAAAATAATCAAACGGTCAACCGTTCTAGATTGGTGGTAAGCATACCCTAATGGGTGCTGCCCACATAGCCCTGCTGCATCTCCCTTGATTTTTGTCATTACCAGCTGATGAGGCTAGAGGCTACGTTTTTACCTTCCACACATGGCACATTTCATCTTTGAATGTTCATCGCCCTTGAGTGACAATATGCTGATAACATTTGTCCATACAATTTATCCAGGAACAGAACAAATTGAATGCATTACTTATACTACATCAATAGGATTAGTAGCAAGTAACCCTTTCATTCTCAATACTTTGTCTTTGCACAAACATACCTGCAAATTCTAATTTGAACGCAAAGTCGGTTCAAAGTAGTTTTGGATCCCATTCCAATCCTGGTTCCTCGAACCAACATGTTATAAGTGAAAAAGGGAATTTATCGATAGTCGGTTCTTTAACTATCAATCTATAGTTATACAATTAAGTACGTTAGTAGCACAACCCCTTTTAGTTAAAACCATTCAGTAAATATCATTTGAACGATTCTTAAAAATTGATTCCATATACTTATCTTAGCGGAATAAGCATATTCACAAATCTCTTGTTTTCATTACTATGAAAATCATATCCGTACACTTATCTCTTAGAATAAGTGTATTCACAAAACCATATTATTTTTATTACTTCGAAAATAACACTGTATACTTAATAAATGGTATAAGTATAGTTAAAATTCATACTTGCCAAATAATGTCATGTAATACAATGTTTGCCATAAAACACCAAACAGTTTTATTTAACACAAACTTTGCAAATTAAAGTTGCAATATCACTTATGGAAATAATAATTTAATTTCCAACAGCACTTTCGTTTTCAAACCCGTATGATCACCTAGATAACAATGAATTCGTCTAAGTTGGGGTATTTTATTCACCTCTCAAACCTTGACTTGATAATGTTCTTATCTTCTAGATAAATAGAAGTTTTTTAACGCAAAACCTTAGTAAATGTCACCATAAGTTCCATTTACCATCCAATTTAAATTAGGTTTAAAACCATTTCCTGCATTTGAAAATCTCATTCATTTTTACTTAATAAATTATTATGTAAACCCTCATTTAAAACCATCGTATTAGCTTTAATTTTTTCTTTTAAACCTTGTTTATGAAACTTGGAATTATAAAAAAATCCCTCCTATAACAATCCTTTATAAAATTTCAATTAAATCGTATTATAAAACTTGATTTCCTTTTCTTTATAAACCTAAAATCTTATCAACTCTAGTTTTTTTAAATCAAAACACTTAAAATCCAAGCTTGAAATCAAATCAAATCGTTTATAAGTTCATTTCATAAACATTCAACTTTTCATAAACTTATATTCTTATCGACCAGTTTTTTGGAAAAAGCCATCACAACTCAAATGAATCAAGACTTTTTCCCGAAGACTGCGAAATTGGCTTTCTCTTTCTTTATCTCAGATCGACATTTATTTAGTTAGACTAAATTATGGGTCGACCTTTATCTATCTCGCGAAAGATAAGCACATCCTTCTTCGAGCCAGGTCAGAACTTCCAAGTCAGTCAATCGATCTGATTACTCCAGGAACATTGAACTGATCCTGAAATGTTGGGCCGAACCTTGCCTACAAGCCGAAGTCATGTTCCGAAGGCAACAGAATCGGTCAGCTTTGACCTGCACTACTTTTCATGCACCAGATTTCGAACTCCACCTATGCCACAATTCTCAAGGAGAGCTATTCCTCGATAGGAGACTAGGTCCCTCTGCCTACAACTACTTTTTGGGATCTAATACAATGTGGCCGACCCCGGATAGGATGCATGCCACGTAGCACTCCAATTGGCCTACCTTCTTGCTAATAAATACACCTTTTCCTGAAGTGGAAAAGGGGATTCTTTCTTCTGAATGTTCAAGGTTGGCATTCTAAATATAGCACGTCGTATTCTCCAAGAAAACTACATTGTAACACAAGGATTTTTTGTACAAGCCACTTCTTTCTCTACTTTCTTTCAATCAAAGCAACTGTAACCTGTAATCGACAGTATAAACAAAGATTATAAAGTGGACACAGGCTTGATTGAATCCGAACCACTATAAAAATTGTGTCGAACTCCCTATCTTTACATACTTTCTTGTATTCTGTGATTGTGATTGTGTGTGGTTTATGCACTTTGGCGGCCGACTTTCACTAGACTAACTTTTGACATCAACACTTTGGCGCTCAAGTAGTGGCATCGCGCAACTACCTTCAACAATTTATAAGCTTGAGGATTTGATGCCTGCTCGTTGAAGATAAAATGGTAAAGCAGAAGAAAGATGTAGCATCTTCCCATGCTCAAACCACCGACCTAGCAGACATAGCAGCAGAGGCAAGCCTGAAGACTTCCTCTCATGAAGATTTGTCCTGATACTTAATTAAGGACGAGATTGATAGAGTTCTAGCTGAACTCAGAGCTCAGGTGGAACATCAAGATGGACTCCTCAAAAAGCAACAGGAGATAATGAACAACTTCTTGGCTTGGATGGAAGGAAGGCCGAGCAACCCAACATCACTTCCTACACCCGGAGAAACATGAGCAACAACTTCAAGTTGATGAAATCCAAGCCCTAGAACGGTCTATCGTTCTGCCTCCATCTGGTACAACTTCACTTCCCGATCGAAGGAATCTTAGGGCAGATCTATTGGTGCAACCTTCAGGTCGACTAAAGCCAGGTTTGATGAAACCTTTAGTTCGATCTGATATCTTACCACAAATTGGACTTATGCTACCTCCCGCAGAACCTTCCCAGCAAGCCGATCCAAGAAGGGTTGGGGACAGCATCCCTATGTCTCACCAAGACCACTCTACTATACCAGCTCCTAATAGAATGGAGGGAAACTCTACTGTAAACCACTCTGATATCGCCCCAGGCGGAGGTAATGTTGAACCCCGAGTTGATAACACTTATCCTAGTCGGTTCAATCCTACATGCATGGACATGGTTCGGCCTAGTACACATGTCGACTGAGGGGTTCTAGTCAATCCCGAACCAGCAACCGAGGCTGGGGACCACCTCCACCCATCACTCGTGGGTCGCACTGCACTGACCCTATGGACTCAAGGCATACTTCCACTTCATACTGGGTTTCTCGCTAATGTCCCTGGTGCCGAATTGGATTCGTGGTAGCAATTTCTCGGTGATGGGACTCAAATTGCTAGCATCATTAAGTGCTTCATCAAAGGCTCCTCCTCTCAACAAGACGTGGATAACGTTTATATCAGTCTTTTCACACGGGAAATCAGGAACTCCCACAATCCACCGGACTTCAAGCTTCCAGCCTTAGAACCATACAATGGTAGGACAGATCCCACCATACATCTCATGCGCTACATGCATCACATGGAAGTACAATCAATATCGATCAATATCATGGTCAAGTGCTTCCCTCTCTTCCTAACCGATATTGTTGGCATGTGGTTTCGACATCTAACAACTGAATCGAGCAACATCTGGAATCGATGTGCGAGGATCTCTTCCTTTTCCCAAGCCTCCTAGGAGGGAGTCGACCTAAAGAGAACGCGAATCAGGAAAGCACTGCATGTTTCATGATATGGCAGGTCATGGCATCAATGACTGTAGACACTTGCATGATCTCATCGAAGAACAGGTTAGATGTGGAAATCTACTCGAGTATGTCAAGAAATTGGCGGCATCAGCACTGCCCCTGCTACCCTTCCATGCTCCTCAGAATGGTTCCCACACTCCTCGGAACGGGAGGAACACAAAGCTAAGCACTCATGGCATCATCATCAACTGATTTGGATTACATCACTCTTAGCCTAATACATCTCTTAGGATATAAGAGATATATCACTTTTTAGGTTTTTATCATCATTTTCAGTGCATGTGTTGGCTTAGGCATATACGAGAGTTAGGATTTAACTCTTAGACATGCCTTATCCTCCATAACACAGCTGCTCTATAAATAAAATGGTTAGGTTGAAGTACGCACATATAGGATTAGGATGTAATCCCAAGGCATGCTCTGGATTCAACCATGAACCGATCGTGATTTGTTTTGGTTATGTATTCAATTTTAGGCATTAAGAAAGTGTTATTTCTCAAGCATGGATTATGTTTAACGAGCATGAGAATCTAGCCAGGATATGGTTGGTCCCTCGATCCAAAACCGAGTATGTCTTATACTCGTCCCTAAGGTATTGTTAAAGTCTAAGCACATAACTCACTCGTCAAGACATGACGAACAAAAAAATTACTCTATAAAACGAGCATGGTTTATGCTCCACTGTGTCGTATGGATTATATCACAAGTATGGTTTATACTCATTCCTCTACTAAGGGTATGGTTAATACCTATGCTTATACTTTATTTGTCATGATATGGCAAACTCGACTCCGTTTCTAAATGAGTATGGATTATACTCGAACTAGGCTTCTTGTGACGACCGCCCACAACCCCTGCACTTAAGAAGAGGAATAATGCGCTGAAAGGTGTGCACTGTAGCTATGGACAAAGATCAAAGTAGGTAGACACAAGCGGAACCTGTCGTATAACTCACAGTGCAAGGATAAAATATAATAGAACATATACAACAGGTAGAAATAGTGGAGCATCATATATTAAACTTTTGAAACTTCCACAACATCCTGAAAGATCATCCATACATCATAGGAAACATCAAAGTCTATACATGAATCCTCACTACAATCACTTATAGAGCAACAAAACAACGGAAATAGAAATACTAGATAGTAATAAAACTGGTACGTAAGCCTCCAGCTCGCCTCTGAACTACAACATCGTCCTCAACCTGTCACCTGCCACCTAGTCTGCCCATCCACAACTGGATGAACAGCCCAAGGTAATCAGAGGGAAACATAAAACCTTGAGTCATACAAAAGCCTTAGTGAGCGATAAAATAGCTAACAAACATCAACAATAAAGTATATGAGAAATGGGTAGATTAACAAACCAATCTACTAAACATCAGAGAAGAATCCAGCCCTGCCTTCCCCACATCGGACAGTGATAGCCTTTACATCAAACACTTCAACCATTCATTCATGGAAACCAGAACAAACACCATTAGCACTCATATCATCCAGATTATATGTATCTCACGTAAACCATCCTAATCGAATTTAACATTCCTCAAGCACAAGCCCCAGAGGCATAAACCAATATCAGACAAGCACCCAAGAAACATCTCCTTCGATGTTGGACAATTTACGTGAGATGCTACAAACAAGGCAACTAATCAACCATGACAGACTCTGGCTACCACCGCCAATCCTGCTTCGAAACCATCGTTAATCGTATAACGACCAGCCTTGCCACATGTCAAGGGTTAATGGTAACCCCAGTTCTAGCATAAACTCCATATGCCTTTCAACGATATGTATGTTTGTCCAACCTTGACAACTAGGCCTTTCAACGATACCCAGGACACTCGACCTACAACCGGTCTTTTAGACGTCTCTATTGTACCCCTGCTTTGAGCCTGCTAGAACTTACGACAACGATAATCTCTCGGCCTTCACATCTCTAGTCATCCAACCCGACGAATTTTCATAGCTCAAGCAACCTTCTCAAGAAACCATTATCTATCAACTCACGACCTTTGAGTTATCACTTCATTCGCTGTTCTACAACGATCAACAAACACCTTTCAACACTACGAACCTTCCTACTAGAATTTACTTCAAAGTCACAACCTCATTGAGCCAAATTACATCACTACGCCGCGGCTAGGGTTCAGGGGGTTGTCCTCGAATTTTTTTGTTCAAATCTGCGTCGTACTCGAAAAATAGAATTTTTTAGAAATGACCCTATTGGAGCCGACCGACCAGAAGTGATTGACCCAAAGCTTTGGAGCACAATCGACCGACCAGTTTTAGACGGACCAGCTTCTGACCGACCCAGTCCATCTTGATCGAACCAACCTCCTTCTGATCAACCCAGTCCATCCTGACCGGCTGGACCCAATCTCTCACAAAAGCACGACCAACCGACCCAAAGGCACCGACCGACCTGCTTCAATGGTGTGACCGACCGACCCAAAAGCACCGACCGACCTGCTTCAATGACGTGACCGAGCGACCCAAAGCTCTGAAGCACGACCGACCCGATTCTTCCACCAAGACTGACATAATTTTGGAGCACGAATGTGACACCCCACGTCCGTTAATGTAACTCACTAAGGGAATGCATTAAGTTCCGTGAAGCATTATATGTAAATAAGAACATAATAGCACAAGACAAACATGTAAAATAGCAGTGGAAATAAAAACTTTATTTAAATCAAAACATCATGGTCCCAAATACTGAGTTTACATCAAAAGTAACTAATTATATTAATAATCTGTCTTGCCAAAAACCTCAGAGTACAAAAGCATAAAAACATATTCCCTGTGAAGCCATAAGAGAGTTGACCAAAAGTTAAAGCAATACATCTATATACAAAATCCAGGCCAAGCTGAAAGAATCCAAATCAACTCTAAGAATTTCCACCCAGAGAACCAAGGGGGGAACAGAAGAGAGAGAAGTGGAAACAAAAAGGGTCGAACATAAAGTATGGCGAGTCCAGTTACTTTTAAATAAATAAAAGTATCATGGCAGGTATATAAAACTGGAAGAACAAGATAACAGTAACAATAACAAGTGTGAACTGAGCAAGGTAAGATGAACAAGATATATTGCGCTTCTTAAATACATTTCTCTGCACCGCGCAAATACTAGTATATCAGAAGTAGAATGATCTCTACTAATAACGTTCCATTACATTTTCTTGATTATTAGGTTACTTGGGTTAATAGCACTCAAGACTTATACGCACATCGTACTCATTTACTTTCCCATGGATTCACCTAATATAATATATGTAGTTATCTCTCAATATTAAGATACACCCTATGGTAACCCACTTGCACGGTCTCCACCGAAATGAACGCAGTCCCTCATCCTACGCCGGAGTGACGTACGGATCTCTATATAAAAGTATTTACATTCCACATATATCTATCATTACTATGGTACGTAAACGTATGGACTTCCACCATCGATTAAATCAGATTCCATATCGGAATAATGCCCTCTAGTCTATGGTACACCATCCAGAGCAGATATGCATGTATCTAGACTATCCCACGTATGTACTGCAATTGTAGCTTGATGCCTCAATCGCACGTCCTCTAATATGCATCAAGTTCCGTGGCAGGGCTAAACATGAAACGCGGAACTCGGTCGGGAGGTTTTCCATACCTGTACAGGCTACCTTTAAGTGCCTTCAAATACAGATGTTCCTAGGGTATGTTTTCCATGGTGGCTATGGCCCCACCTTAGCCCCTCCCTCTACTAGTAAATACTACAAGAACTAAGCGACCGCCCCTAATACAACCAATCTAAACATCCATGTGGCGTCTACCCTCAACCCCATACCTCGATAGTGAAAGGTGAAATGATATCTTGGGTTTAGCTCTAGTCTTTTCGCATCCCGCTGGCTGTCGACGACGGATATCCGATGGTTTACTATCCTTGTTGGTCGTGACCCTCTCTACCACTTCATGAGGTAACCGTCGAATCACCCTGGTGTCACCTCATCACTGCTTTTTGACTGCATAGCTACATCTGTAGTCAAGGCCCACCCACCTAGTAGTTACGTGCAGACCCAACCTCTGCGAGTACAACCTAAGACATTTGCCACTGCACAGAGGACTACTATGAGCACCTTAAATACTTCAGGAAGCCGTGTGCTTTCCCTTCCAGTCTTTGGAACCGTCATAACAATCAAACGAATATGCGCTCCCCTCGTGTCTTATAACAGCTCGATGATCCACCCTATTGGGTTATTCACGTTCAAACATACGGACTGGTCCAAGCGCCTTTCTTTAATATGTTGTTAAACCCTATGTCTAAACATTCTTTTACGCGCTTGCCTTACCGCACCTGGTTCCTATTTACTTGGTTATTCCCGTTCATATTGAATTCTTATTCAAATTACGAAGTTTCTCTTGCTTATTAATTTCAGTCATATAACTTAATCCATTTATGTTTATTAATAATCCCATAACATGTTATTTTCTAGATTGTGGCCCAAGGTCTGTAATCCTCAATCTACTTTATATTCTTGTTTGGTTACATCATTACAATAACATGTTCTCCTTGGTATATCTCAATTCACATGTTTCCTAATTAACATGTCACTTACCATTTATGATTAAATATAACTTATTTATTTTACAAGTTTTCCTCATTCTCTCTCATTTAATCATAAATTCAATTTACACCGTCACTACAACTTATCGTTGTCTACTTAGCAGATTATTACGCATATCTAATTCTATCATTTTTGCAAGTTATGCTTACTCTACAAGGTGTCTTTAATTACATAGCTTTATTATATTTTCCACCGGTTATGTACACCACTAGGTGTCTTTAACTACATAACCTTATTGGGTTAAGTTCATTGGCCTATAAGTAAATATTACCTACCCCCTATATTTTACTTAACCCACCCACTACCCATCCAATTTTACTTAACCCTATCTTAAGTTCATATTCATACAATCCTTATGGATTAAATTAGGTTAAGTAATCCAATTCATTACCATGTCCAATTATGGTTATAATGGGCTAGACTTCCCACATTAGGCCTACAACGTGTGGATGTTAGATATGTCGGTCGGGTTCGGGCAGTCTTATTCCACAGTTGGGTCTAACCTCGTGTCTTAGCCTGATTCGTATTTGCACACTTAGACCACTCATATTAGGTTCAACATTAGTGGCTGTTGGATATGCCGGTCGGGTCCGGGCAGACTTCCACCACTAATGCAACTTATCCTCGTGTTATAAGTGCAATTACAAATCTTGATTATAATTACTAGACATTCCATTTTTATCCAAATCTACCCATGTAATTATTGGTGATTATTTCTCCTTTTTCCCATATTTAATTATATACCCAATTCATTATTCAAATCATAGACTTTTACACCCCTTTTTAATTCACCTTTTAATTATGCGCCATATGCTCTTTTTCCCAAGTTATAAGTCAAGGCATATATATATATATATATATATATATATATATATATATATATATATTGAAAATGGGTACACTTTTATTAATTGAAAATAAGATAGTACATAATTACGGCTAGCATACTAACCGGACTACATAAAAGAAACATACAAAAATAAGCATAATAAAATGTTAAATACAGTAGACTGGGCCCATGATGAGGCCAAAGTCTATAATCTAACAAGCGCGTCCAGCTGCGCTCCTCGGTTCTCAGGTTATCAGCTTATCTCTGCTTACCATATCAGCGAATTATAGAGGCCTTCTTCCATCCAGTGCCAAAGAAACTGGTTTATAAGTAAATTCTTCATAAACCAGTAGCAGCATCATTCCATATAAATACAATGTTGCAATCATGAGACCGGAAATAAGGTTTCTTCCAGTAAACTGATTTTACATTTAAGGCCTAAAGACAATACTTAGCTATAATCTCAATCCACAGTCATAAAATATAATATAACACCACGTTTTCCAATCAACAAATCCAAGGACTGTCCTTGTGTGGACTGCCTGTTCCATTAGATTGCTGCACACTTGCCATTTTGCCTTCATCTACCATATCATCTCAGATCAAATTTCCAAAATCCACTTTTGAGACCATAAAAAGGGTACATGATCATGGAAGCGGAAAGGAAATTATCCTAAGATAATATTGCATGTCTTGCAAGTGAACCCAAATAGAATTACGAATGTATAGCCTTCGGAACAGTTGAATTAAAACCAACTCATCTTCAAACAACATCAAACACAAATTTAATCTAATTAATCCCATTGTACATCGCTGATGCTTTTCACCCAAAAGGAGATGCGGTGTTTTGTGAAGTTCTTGATGACTTTGGTAGATCTGATTTTCGAATTGTGGTATTAAGATACAAAATAGACTGCTTATCAATGGAAGAAGAGAATGCCCTTGATGTTTTGTAGAAAGTGGCTCGAAACCGCATAGCGGTTTACCTTTACTCAAAATAGCAGTGAGAAGATGATGCACTAAATGATTGTGCATCATAAGCAACTGGCTCGTTTTACACATCGAAGTGTAAATCAGTTAACGATTTTGCATATCCATTAACCCCCACAAATTAACAGTAAGTCTAAACACAAGTAATTTGAAGAAAACCGAAAAAAAGAATGATTTAAACCACATCCAAATCGCAACACTTAACACCGAATTAATTCTTACCTTTCAAAATCAGATCTAAGTCAGATTTGAATCGGATTAAAGAAGATCGGTTTCAGGAATTCAGTGGCCTGATCTTCAGTGATTTGACTTAGAGAAGAGATCTAAAAGGAATCGCTTGGACGTTTTGCGATCGGAAGTGGTAAATTGGAAACTCTGATGCGGGATTCTATATTTACAATGGAATTCAGAACGAATTGTTGTAGATCGGAAGTGGACCTTTCAAAACCCATATTCACATATTTTCTAATGTATGCCTAAAATTCATATTCACATACATTCCAATTTATGTCCCAAGCCAGTACTTACACATGTGCCAATTTATGCTCAAATTATATTTTCCAACGTATGCCTAAATTCATATTATCCAACAGGACATATGCCCTCAAACCCAATATTCGTATATTTCCAAGTTTATGCCTAAATTTAGATCCATATTTTCCAATGTCAATTATTCCCTAAATTATGCCTTTCCCCATTATTCCCAATTTTACACGTTCGCATTTTTCAGCGTTAGGCCTATGCTCGAAGGTAGCCTGGCTATATAAAAAATAAAAAGGGAAAAGAGGGAGAGAAGAGAATCGAGAACATACATAATAACGAATCAATAATAAACTGATAGAAATAGGCATAAACTGAATAGGCATATTATGACAAGATTTAACATGGTGGCGGTATGAACGTATAAAACCAGATCTGATAGTTATGTCGTAATAGAACTGATTAGGCACCAATTCAAGATCCAATTTTTACATACATATCAAGATTACTATTTAAATATTCAGATCTAAAAATAACATGAACTCATAGTGAATAGATCTAAGGAAATGGATCCAAACTACTGCGAAGAACATGTTGAATAAGTTGCTGTAGCCATCGCTGAATTTGTTGTAGCAATCGTTGAATTTGTATAATGTTTGCTGAATTAGATTTGGAGTAGATTAGGCCATTCAATCTTCGTTGCAGCGGAGCTTCGCCATCACCATTATTTATAGATGAATAAAACCTAGGTCTAGGGTCCTTTATATAGCCTAGGGTTCATGAATCTAGCTTCAAAATCGTCCAGTTTCGGAAAAGAAGTTTCCAGAGCCATGGGTGGGTCGACTCCCCTTCGGGTGGGTCGACTTCCCTTCTGGTGGGTCGACCCGTAGGTCGACCCCTCTTCATGGGTGTCGAGCCCTATGTCGACCCCGGGGTCGACCCCCATGAGCCTGAGTCGACCCTTAGGTTGATCCAATAGGGTCTCGAGTCAACTTCAAAAAGTTGGCCCTTCCTCGATTTGCACGCTAGATTTCTTCTTTTGCTGATTTTTGAATATTTTTGAATTTTATATGTGTATATATCTTCCATATATGCATACAAACTTTAAACCTTTGTAATTTCTTCATACGGTATCTGATTTACGCAAATGAGGTGCCTATCTTGACCAGAATTCCGAGACGGACGCAATTGTGTGGTCTGTTTTACTTAATTCTGAATATATAATTAAGTTTTCCTTAATTCATTGTTAACAGTGTATTTCACACTAATTATTCTTTAATTCATCATCTTCAGTGTCATTAAAATTCCGGGGTGTTACAACGTACGACCAGGATCAATGCTTACTCAACCGATCCAACCACTCCGGACCGACCAGATCCAACCCGACCAACCCAGTATCAAGGCCGACCGACCCAACGACGTGTACCACCACCTGTACTACAATTGTACTACCTGCTCGACCGACCGACCAGAAGAAGGCCGGCCCAAAACCTGCACCAAGCCAATCCAAATCCAATTTCGACCAAAACTTCACCAATCGACCATCTCAACGAAATATATTCATCCAACTCATCAATCTCAACCATAAACATGATATGAAATCATTAACAACATGAATATGACGGTTTTCATTAAAATAATGCAATTTCACCAAAATCATGATAAATGAACATATGAACTAAATTATGGATCTAACTTGCATAAACATTTGAGATAACATAGAAATTACCGGTTTTCAGTTACTATATTAGATCCTATGGCGATTCATATGAAAATAGACTTACCATGATGTAGATCTAAGGAAAATGACTTGAATTTGATGAAAAACAAGACCAAAAACTCATATACTTGATTGACTCCATCTGAGAGATGCATATCACTCACCAACTCTCCAAATCAAAGCAAAAACGATGAAATTAGATTTCGGACAGCGAAAAACTTGATCCAAATCCTTCGATTCGATGAACTCTATCTTCAAATGATGTAGATCTAGCTTCAAACGGTGTAGATCTTGGATTCCCTTCCTTAGATCTCGATTTTAATGGCGGAAGGTGTTAGAGGAAGGAGGAACGCGAGGCCACCAAATGAGAGAATGGAGAAAGTAAACTATTCTCCATACCTCTCACCCCCTATTTATAGCCTCCATAGCCCACTAATGGGCCTCCCCAAATCAGTCCATTATGGTCACCAAACCTAAACATCCAACTATGAAACCTTAAAACAGCGATTCCTCCCAAACCGCTGAGCCAAATCTTTATTGTGACAACTCTACGGAAATGGAATCATCATTTCCTTTCCAACGGCACAGGTCTGAACACCCGATTCGACTTGAGTCAAAAGTTATCCCCTGTACAAAACTGATAGGGGAAAGATGGTCACAAAAATTTGGTAAAAATTATGGACATGTCTCACATCCGCATAAGCAACATATTAAAATATGAGAATGATCCAACCCTCAGGGAATAAAATAAAAATATTTTGCGATCCTCCGATACGTAAAATGTGGGCTATTACATTCTTCCCCCCTTAGGAATTTCACCCCCAAAATTCCAACAAACACAAGAAATCAAAACAATTCTGCATGTCTATCATCTATGAGCAGCCAATGCTAACACCCAAACTAGCAGACATCAGGCCATGCATCCATGACCTTATCCTAGCACGCGGAATTCTAACAGCAACATTGGCACAAGTTACGGTGATGTAAGGCTATACGATACTAATGGGTCATACCGACGAAGAGTTCTGGATAGGTTGCCCTCATGCTCTCTTCCGTCTCTCATGTACAATCGTCACCATCCTCATTCCATTGCACCTTAACTAGCTTAACTGTCTTTCTCCTAAGCTATTTCATGTCATTCCCCACAGCACGAAGAGGCTTACGAGGTCTCGTAACTACGGCCTCTACTTATAGGTCTTCGTACTGCTCCAGAGATACCACCACATTCGAATCATTCACGGACTTTCGTAGAAACGTCACATGGAACACATTATGCACACTCAACATTTTCTCGGGTAACTCCAATCCATATGTGAGTTTTCCAATTCGCTTAACTATCGGAAATGGTCCAAGGAACCTAGGAGCTAACTTCCCTTTGCTTCCGAATCTAACCACATGCTTCACCGGAAAAAATTCACGAAAACCATATCGCTAACGTCGAACTTTAAATCTTTTTGACGTTTATCAGCATAACTCTTCTAACGATCTAGAGTTGCCTTCATTCGTTGTCGAATGATCTCGATACAATCTGATGTCCCTCTTATCATCTCTGGCCCGACTATCAACTTATCTCCAATTTATATCCAACATGCTGGAGAATTACAAGGTCTACCATAAAACACCTCGTTTGGTGTCATCCCAATGCTCGACTGGTAGCTGTTGTTATAAACAAATTCAACTAGATGTAGATGGACTTCCTATGATCCCCCGAAGTCTAACACACAAACCCTTAGGAGGTCTTCCAAAACTCGGTTAACCCTCTCGGTTTGACCATCAGTTTGGGGATGATAAGACATACTCAAACACAACTCGGTTCCCAAAGCTTCCTGCAAACTCTTCCAAGACTCACTCGTGAACAATGGGTTTCGATCAGTCACTATGCTCTTTGGGATACCATGGAATCGAACTATCCATTTCACATAAAGTTTAGCAAAATTCGATGCCGTCCTAGTCGACTTGACAGGAATGAACCTTGCACTTTTTCTCAAGCGATCTACGATGATCCAGATCCCTTCGTTTTTTGTCTTGGTTCTAGGTAATCCATCGATATCTGCTCTCATTTCAACGTAGGAACTTCCAATGGCTGAAGTAAACCACTGGGCTTCTTCTGTTCAGCTAATAGTTCATACACATGGAAATGAACTTTTCAATATCTCGCTTAATCCCTTCCCAGTAGTAGACTCGCTTCATGTCCTAATACATCATATTACCACCGGCATGAATTGTCAACCTCGAGTGATGACATTCCCTCAGAACCTCATCTCTTAATCCATCGATATCAGGAATAACCAGTCGTCCTTGCTTTCGAAGCCAACTTTCTCGATCGACTTCGAACTCTTTATCTCTAGTTCAATCTTCTGGATAAACTCGACAAGCTTCACATCTTTCTTTTGGCTCTCGCCAATCCTTTCGATAAGAGTAGGTTTTATCGATAAGCTTGCCAACATTTCAGGTTCCAACTCGCACCTTGGCCTGAAATCAGACCTTGCCAAATACTCAAGACTCTTCCATTCCGAAAACATCGCTCCCAAACTGCCGTGTCTTCGACTTAACGCATTTGCAACCACGTTACCTTTACCAGGAGAAGAGGCAATATCAAAATCATACGATGCTAGAAACTCTAACCATCGTTGCTGCCGAAGATTCAAATCCTTTTGGAAGAAAAGATACTTCAATGACTTGTGATCGTGAAAAACTCGAATCGGACTCCCAACATGTAGTACCTCCACATCTTCATAGCAAACACAATCGCTGCCAACTCTAAATCATGAGTTGGGTAATTTCTCTCGTGCGGCTTCAGCTGTCGACTCGCGTAGGCAACAACCTTGTCCTTCTGCATTAGCACTGCTTCAAGTCCAGTGCCATATGCATCGGTATATACAACCATATCTTTATTCCTACTTGGAATGGTCAATATGGGAGCACTCGTCAGTCTCTCCTTCAGAATTCCAAACGCTTGCTCACACTTTACATCCCATGTGAAAACTTGGTTCTTCTTCGTTAGTCCTGTCAACGATGTAGCTATCTTGGAGAAATCCTTGATAAACTGTCGGTAATAACCAACCAACCCAAGGGAACTCCGCATATCCATCACATTCTTAGGTCTATCCCAGTCCTGGATTGCTGCCACTTTAGTGGGGTCAATCGATATCCCATTTCCAGAAACAACATGGCCTAAGAACCTCACTTCACTCTTCCAGAAGTGACACTTCGAAAACTTAGCTCTCAACTGATTCTTTCGCAAGATTTCCAACACAACTCGCAAGTGCGTCATATGCTCTTCCTTATTCCGAGAGTAAACCAGAATATCATCCACGAACACAAGCACGAACTTGTTCAACTGATCTCTGAAAACTCTATTCGTAAGAACCACAAAGTACGCCGGCGCATTAGTCAACCCGAATGGCATCACCAACCATTCAAAGAAACCGGATGGTGTCCTAAAAGTAGTCTTGGCACACTATCCTTTGCCACCCTCAACTCGTGAAATCCAGTTGCCAAATCCATTTGAGAAAACAGTTTGGCCTCATGAAGCTGATCGAACAAGTCATCAATCCTCGGCAACGGATACTTATTCTTTTTGGTCACCTTGTTCAGCTCACGATAGTCCACACACAATCTTAACGAGCCATCTGCCTTGGTTGCAAACACTACTGGTGTTCCCCACTTGAAAACACTTCTCCGAATGAATCCTTTTCCCAAAAGGTCACGAACCTGCACCTCTAACTCTCGTTGTTCCTTAGGCGCCATCCTCCTAAAAGGCATAACGATTGGTTTAGCACCCTCGACCAAATCGATCCTAAACTCAATCTCACGATACAGCGAAAACCCTTTGACCTCGTCAAAGACAACTTCATACTCATTAGCGATCATCATAGATGACAAGTCTTCCTATGGAATCACAAGTGAATATAGATAGCTCATGAAGACACCATCTTCGGGCTTACACCGGATCAATACTTTTCATCCTTCCACATCCCTGACTCTCACCTCTAGCTTCTCGCAATTCACTCTCGCCGCATATATCTTGAGTCAATCCATGCCCAAGATGATCCCAGACCCAGCGATGTTAAGAACAAAGCAATCACACACAAAAGAGCAACCATGTCTCGACAACACTAGGCCATGACAAATCATACAAACATTGGACGAAACCCTAACTGGATTAGTCATCACGAAAGGTCTATCACAGATCTCGGGTTCCAAACCTAAGCAGCACAAAAGTTCATTGCAAATGAATGAATGTGATGCTCCATTATCAAACAAAACTCGAACTAAGACACCTTGGACAGAAAGAGTACCTTGGACGACGATACCCTTTCCCTTCTCCTTTACAGTAGGAGCTCTTGAAGAAGATGGTGCGGCTACCAAAGCATATGCCTTCATAACCTGCTTGCCCTTAGCTGATTCTAGAAAGTCTTTCTTCTCATGTCCAGGTTTTCCACACTTGAAGCACTTCTTCTCAGCTTTGGGATTCTTGCACTCATTTGAGTAATGACCCTTCTGTTCATCGTTAAAGCAAACCAACTCACTCTTAGGCTTCTTATTGCCATCTTTTCCTTTCTGTTGTTGTTGTTTCCTCTTCTTAATATTACCACCCTGCTGTGGTTTCTGAACTTCCTTGGTTGCAGCGACAACATTTGCTTCCTTAGGAAACAAGCTCTCATGGCGAACAGCTTTTTCCATAAGCTTCTCAAATGAATCATCAAGATGATCCACCAACGACCTTCCTATGTAGGCATCAGACCCATAACAAACTTCTCGTTCTTCTTATAGGGTGTGTCAATGTATGAACGAGCATATCTGGACAAGGCCTCGAAATTACAAATACATAATCAAGCACAGAACGACCCTTCTTTTTAAGATCTACGTACTTCTTGAACAAAGCATACTTCTGAGCAGTGGAGATAAACTTTGTCTCAAATTTAACTTGGAACTACCCCCAAGTTATTTCCTTTTCTGGAGTCTCAAGCGTAACCGAATTCCACCATTCCATGGCACTGCCCTGTAATAGCCTTGACGCAAGCTTTCTCTTAATTGCATAACCCAAACCCAAGTCTCAAAAAATGCGGACATGCGAGTCCATCCATCTCTGAACATCTTTAGTTGGCTCAGTTCCTTTGAATGGTTTCCCTCCTACAGATGTAAAGTCCTTGCATAGCTTTCCGAAATCCACTACTCTAGGAACATGCACACCAACATCTACCATCACAATCACTGGAGCGGGTACCCTTCGCATGAATGCCTCCATCATGGCTTCAAACATGGTCGGGTAGTCTGGTGTACTGCCATTACCCCCACCAGGCACAGCCTTCTACCTAGCAATATGTCTTGAAGTACGTCGACTCATTCTAAATCTGCAAATTAGAATGATTAGCCACTTACAAGGAAAGCTGCTAAAGAAGTACAAACGCCTCTATACTATATACACTATAGAGTGTACATTCAACTGAAATCTAAAAATACGTCTCTCATACATAATTACTTCTTTGAACTTTGGCTAAAATCGTTAACCAGAGCTCTGATACCAAATGTGACGACTGTCCACAACCCCGCACTTAAGACGAGGAATAATGCACTGAAAGGTGTGCATGACAGCTATGGACGATCATCAAATTAGGTAGACACAAGCGGAACTTATCGTAGAACTCACAGTGCAAGGATAAAATATAATAAAACATATACAACAGGTAGAAATAGTGGAGCATCATATATCAGACTTTTGAAACTTTCACAACATCCTGAAAGATCATCCGTACATCATAGGAAGCATCAAAGTCTGTACATAAAGCCTTACTACAATCACTCATAGAGCAACAAAATAGCGGAAACAGAAATACTAGATAGTAATAACATTGGTACGTAAGCCTCCACCTCGCCTCCGAACAGCAACATCACCCTTACTAAGCTATCACCGGTCACCTGCCACCCAATCTGCCCATCCACAACCGGATGAACAACCCAAGGTAATAAGAGGGAAACATAAAACCTTGAGTCAGACAACAGTCTTAGTGGGCGATAAAACAGCTAACAAACATCAATAATAAAGTATATGAGAAATGTGTAGATTAACAAACCAATCTACCAAACATTAGAGAAGAACTTAACCTTGTCTGCCCCACATCGAACAGTGATAGCTTTTACATCAAACACTTCAACCATTCATTCTTGGAAACCACAACAAACACCATTAGAACTCATATCATCCAGATTATATGTATCTCATGTAAACTGTCCTAATCGAATTTAACATTCCTCAAGCACAAGCCCTAGAGGCCTAAACCAATATCAGACAAGCACCCAAGAAACATCTCCTTCGACGTTCGACAATTTACGTGAGACGGTACAAACAAGGAAACTAATCAACCATGACAGACTCTGGCTGTCACCACCAATCTGGCTTTGAAACTATCGTTAGTCGTATGATGGCCAACCTTGCCACATGTTAAGGGCTAATGGTAACCCAGTTCTAGCATAAACTCCATACGCCTTTCAATGATATGTATGTTTGTCCACACTTGACAACTAGGTCATTCAACAATACCCAGGGCACCCGACCTACAACCGGTCTTTTAGACGTGTCTAGTGTGCCCCTGCTTCGAGCCTGCTAGAACTTCAATGATAATCTCTCGGTCTTCACATCTCTAGTCTTCCAACCCGACAAATTTTCATAGCTCAAGCAACCTTCTCAAGAAACCATTATCTACCAACTCATGACCACTGAGTTATCACTTCATTCGCTGTTTTACACCGATCAACAAACACATTTAAAATTTTCGAACCTTCTTACTAGAATTTACTTCGAAGTCACACCCTAACTGAGCTAAATTACATTAGTGTGTTGTAGCTAGGGTTCGGGGGGTTGCCCCCGAAATCTTTTGTTCAAATCTGGGTCGTACCCGAAAATATAATTTTTCAGAAATGACCCTATTAGAGCCGACTGACCAAAAGTGACTGATCCAAAGCTTTGGAGCATGACCGACCAGCTTCTGACCGACCCGACCAATTCGGACCAATCCAGTCCTCCTGACCGACCTGATCCAGTCTCTCATAAAAGCATGACCAACCGACCCAAAAGCACTGACCGACCTGCTTCAATGACATGACCGATCGATCCAAGACTCTGGAGCACGACGACCCGACTCTTCCACCAAGACCGACACAAATTCTGAAGACCGACACAAATTCTGGAGCACGACCGACCAAGATCCATGCTTACTCGACCGACCCAACCATTTTGTACCGACCAGATCCAACCCGACCGACCCAGTATCAAGGCCAGCTGACCCCACGATGTGTACTACCACCTGTACTAAAATTGTACTACACTGTACTACCTGCTCGACCGATCGACCAGAACGAGGCCGACCCAAAACTTGCACTATGCCAATCCAAGTCCAATTTCGGCCAAAACTTTGCCAATAGACTATCTCAACGAAATCTGTTCATCCAACTCATCAATCTCAACCGTGAACATGATGTGAAATCATTAACAACATGAATATGATACTTTTCACCAAAATTATGCAATTTCACCCAAATCACGATAAATGAACATATGAACTAAATTATGGATCTAACGTCTATAAACCTATGAGATAGCATAGAAGTTACCGGTTTTAATTTGCTAAATTAGATCCTATCGCGATTCATATAAAAATAGACTTACCATGATGTAGATCTAAGGAAATCGACTTGAATTTGATGAAAAACAAGATCAAACACTCATATACTTGATTGAATCTATGTGAGAGATGAATATCACTCGCTAATTCACTAAATCAAAGCAAAAACAGTGAAATGAGATTCCAGACAGTGAAGAACTTGATCCAAATCCTTCGATTCGATGAACTCTCACTTCAAATGATGTAAATCTAGCTTCAAACGGTGCAGAACTTGGATTCTCTTCCTTGGATCTTGATTTTAATGGTGGAAGGTGTTAGAGGAAGGAGGAACACAAGGCCACCAAATGAGAGAATGGAGAAAGTAAACTATTCTCCATACCTCTCACCCCCTATTTATAGCCTCCACTATCCCACTAATGGGCCACCCCAAATCAGCCCATTATGGCTCACCAAACCTGAACAGCCAACTGTGAAACTTTAAAATAGTGATTCCTCTCAAACCGCTAAGCCAAATATTTAGTGTGACCACTCTACGGAAAGGGAATCATCATTTCCTTTCCAATGGCACAGGTCTCAACATCTGATTCAACTTGAGTCAAAAGTTATCCCTATACAAAACTGACATTGGAAAAATGGTCACAAACAAAATTGTAAAAAATTATGGGTACGTCTCACATCCCTATAAGCAACATTTTAAAATATGAGAATGATACAACCCACAGGGAATAAAAAATATATTTTACGATCCTCCAATACATAAATTGCGGGCTGTTACACTTCCGAATATGGATTATACTTAGGCAAGTCCCACTACCCTGCCAAGATGTGGCAGAAGACACTATTAACATCCGAGTATGGCTTATACTTAAGCTCCTGGGTATGATTCATACCCTACTCTCAAAATTTTAGGTATGGTTAATACCGCTCTTAAACTTGTTCGGTATGGTTTATATCGCATCTTTGGCTTCTTGGGTATGGTTTATGCCCCTCTTTGGATTTCCAGGTATTGCTTATACTTAAAGAACTAAGCTACCTTGTCAGGATCTGAGAAGAAAACTTGATCACAATCTGAGTATAGATTAACTTGTTAAAGTCCCCATCCTTCTTTTTTTCTCCAATATCGATCTGGTATGATCGTTGGTTTTCTGGAGTTCTTGGATTTCTGTTGGCCTTAATACGATCCTCAGTGATCGTCGGTTTTCTGGCCTTTTCATAATATGGTTCGGTGTAACCATGGCTTTCTGGACTTCTACTGGATTCCTATTCATCATTTTCTTGAAGATCCAGTACATGCCTTCCTTTTCCAATAAAGATATGTTCTAGGGGCAAGTATTGAGCTATTTTTTAGCAAAAACCGTCACAACTTAAATGAATCAAGGCTTTCTCCCGAAGACTATGAAACTGGCTTTCTCTCTCTTAGATGGACTTTTATTTGGTTTGACTATATTATGGGTCAACCTTTATCAATCTCGCCAAAGGCAAACACATCCTTCTTCGAGCCTAGTCAGAACTTCCAACTCAGTCGGTCGACCTGATTACTCCTAGAACATCGGACCAATCCTAAAATGCCAGGCCGAACCTTGTGCTACAAGACGAAGTCCTATTCCTAAGGCTACATATTCAGTCAGTTTTGACCTGCACTACTTTTCATGCACCAGATTTCGAGCTCCACGTATGCCACAATTCTTGACGAGAACTATTCCTCAGCAGAAGACCGGGTCCCTTCGTTTGTAGTTACTTTTTGGGATCTAAAACCACATGGTCGACCCCGAATAGGATGCATGCCATATAGCATTCCAATCGACCACCTTCTTGCCTATAAATACACCTTTTCCCAAAATGGAAAAAGGGGATTATCTCTTTTGAAAGTTCATGGTTGGCAGTCTAAAAATAGCCCGTTGTACACTCTAAAAAAAGTACATTATAACACAAGGATTTTGTGTACAAACCACTTCTCTCTCTGCTTTCTTTCAATCAGAGAAATTGTGACATGTAATCGACAGTATAAACAGAGATTATAAAGTGGGCGTAGGCTTGGCTAAAGCCGAATCACTATAAAAATTGTGTTGTGCACCATGTCTTTACTTATTTTATTGTATTCTATGATTGTGATTGTGTGTGGTTTACATACTTTAAGGGTTGATTGTCACTTTTGATGTCAACAATTCTAAAAACCAAGATTTATTTCTACATCATTTTATAACTTCATAGACGTAATTTTAAAACTTTGTAAAGTTTTAACGTTCGAAATCTCTAACTATAAACTTATTTATAAATCAGGAATTTCACTTCATAAATCATTTTATAATTTCTTTATAAAATCCAACTATAAATATTGATCTATGTATAAATCTTCTATAATATATAACTTATATAAACTCACTTCAAATTCTTTCTTTTGTTATAAAAAATAAATTTTAAAACTTCCACTTTTCAATTCGCCGTACGGCGAATCAATGCCTTTAAAATATTACAGGTTATCTACTATCAACCACTTAACCAATATAGTGTATTTATTAGTAACCCATCAATGTTGAATTTTAGTTCAACAATCATCATCCAATCAGATTTTTCATGTTACTTATGTTAGGCAGTTCATATGTGAATAATATGAAAGCAAGTAACATCCAAAACATTGAGAAATCCTATTGGTTCCCTCTAACCTGTCTCCCTGTATCACAACCCATATATCAGTTTATATATGCATATAAATTAGATAATCAAATTCATTTAAGTTGAATCTTCCGCTTAAAAGTAGGTCGTGTCAAAGGTCATCCGTTCACAAACGATAATATATATATATCAACATCTACTAGCAAATCAATAAATCATCCAAAACATTCAAACACACAATTTATATACTAACAACAATGAATTTTGTTATATGAAATAACATCATTCACATAATTTTAGAAAGTCATGGTTTAAAGGGAGGCTCATGGTATTTTGAGGTGGTTTTGTTAGGTGGCTAATCATGCATATGGAATGTAGTAGGGTGACATGTGTCCTATAAGAAAATGACTAAAAAGCCCTTGTCATAAGGCTTTAAAAGAAGTTGTAATCCATTCTTTCCATTCCATCCTATACTCACCATTTCTCCCTTATTCTCTTCTTTCTTTCAGCTATGTAGTCCTCCTCCATATTGGCCATAGTTAGCCTCCTTCTTCCTAATTACGGCACAACCACCCCCACTTTTTCCTCCACCTACACCATGCTCCACCACTTTCTTAGCCAGCTCCAAACTCATGACATACACCCCATTTCCACCATCACCCACCTCCCAACCACTTCCCCACCTCATCCTCCACCAGCGCCACCTCCTGCACTTAAGTCCGAACAAGCACCTCACACCACCACCCAATTTTTTTCTAAGCCTCCATGTCAGCCCAGGCCAACAACTTGGTGGCGCTATAACTCCTCCAAAAATAATCCAAATCATGCATTAATTTTTTTATATTCAATATCTTTTCAGTGACTACAACTTTTTTGTTGAGCACTTTTCCAAATTCTAGGCCTAGCTATCCTAAAAATCCATATCTTTGAAGGCTGTATTTTCTGGCCGTTTTTATTTAACCTGAATAACACATCTACAATTATATCTCCTACAAAAATAATATAAATTTAGAATTTTTTTAATTGGAGAGAAAATAATTTCCTACAAATTCATAGTTGGGAACTTTTCCAGTTCAAAGAGTAGCTAGTACAAAACTCAAGGGAAGTTGGCCTACTTTCAGAGTCCGAAAAGTTAGAGCACGATACGCAGTTATGCTGTCCATCGGAGGATTTAAGGTCCTACGATAAAGTTTTCGGAGTGGATACATCATTGAGAACTTTCACACTTATTTATTTGTATATTTAATTATGGATGTTAAATATATATGTGTGGTGTTGGATGAATGGATGCATAATTAATGACACATATACACTGATAAGCGTCAAGTACCATAACGCTTACACATGGGAACTAACATTATTGATGATATTGTTGTTGAGTGTTATTGATATTTGTATGTTGCTAAGTATTTGTCGTATGTTGTTGCACACCCACAAGACCTAAATTTTGGAATTATATGGGCGATTGATTGGGTCTCCTTCTCAACTACAAATATAAATGATTTCATTAATTCAATATTGAGAATTGAGCATGAGAACAAAGTTTTGAACTTGGAATCCAAAACAGTATGGAAATGAAATTGATGTATATACGAACAACTTCTAAAAATGTGGAAACGATTCCGAAAACAGGTTTGACTATGACTGGCTTTTTCAATTTTGAAATCGTAAATTTGAAAATTGAAACTGAGTTAAATTGATAAATGGATAATGTTTATTTTTAAATTTTTAAAAATATGGATTTTTTTGTAAAATCATTATAAATTATTTAAAAGCGATTGAATTGAAAAATGATAGTTTTGGATGGTATAAAGATTATTTTGATTAAACTAGCTAATATAAAATATGTTGCGATGCTTTTGTTATGCTTTTGGAATAGTTTTGCAATGTTTTAAGTAAGATTTAAAAGAACTTTTTCAATTATTAATGAAATTGCAAATGGTGGAAAGAAATCTTGGAGTATCATTGTTAAGTCCATAAGTAGACTTGTACTATTTTAGGAATTTGAAAGGTAGATTTACTTGTATTCCGCTTATAGTATCAATCGAGTATGGAACCTGATATCGAATGTAAGTGATGTATCTTCTATCCAGTTCCTGCATAATACGATTTTAGTTTAATCTTTTGGGTTGAAGGTTTTCTAGAAGTAATAAGATTGGATTGGATAGAGATATTCCTCGGATATTTAATATGAAATTCCGTTGTTAGACGTATGGTATATGGGGAATTTAAAAGATATTTACATCGTTATTCTGCTTATAGTATTAGCTGATTATGAGAATTGGTATCGAATATAAGTTGATAATTTCTATTTAAATCTTATATTCAATATCGATTTCCTTTGGGTTTGTTGTGAATGGTGCCTTTAATAACATCATTCTTTAACTTGCTAAAGATAAAGTTATGATTTGGAATTTAAAGAGGATTACGATTTTGTAAAGGATATTTTAAACGATACTTAATGATCTTGATTTGGAGAAGGGTTTGAGAATGAAGGGTTAATGAATCTAGGTGAAAAGGTAATTGAAAATTTAAAGCTAAATTATCTTTGATTTAAAAAGATATGTTTTAAAGAGAAAAGTTATAAGATGAATTTTTGAGAATGTGGATTTTTGGGTTATGATTAATTAAAATCTCTGTTTAAGTAGATTACATGTATGAGAATTTGGAAAAGGTTATGATGAAAGGCCAACGAAGATGATATCAAATAATATTTCTTTAGACATAATTTTGAAAGAGAAGCTAAGATCTTTCTTAAAGATTTACGAACGTTTTTGGAAATAAACCATAAAGATTTTATTTTAAATGGAAGCCTTGATTAAGGTTAACAATTTGTTTGGTAAAAAAGATGTAAAGGAATGAATGTTGATTTATAAGTTCAACGAATATGGATTTGATTAAAAAATAACTTGAGAATGGGTTTAAAGAAGTTTTAAGTAACAAAATCCAAAGTGGAAGGAGATTTTGTTTAAATCCTGTGTAATCCATAATTGTGTCTTTAAATTTCGCTTATTATTCGGAAAGAGTAGTATCAGGTTTCTATTTGAAAACTATTCCAAATGATAATACGACGATTATGGAGCAATTGAAGATATTGAAGAAGGTGGTTGAAGACCGTGGATCTTCACATCGAATGGATTATACGTTGATGTCTCAGTTGGGTTGTACACCCAATACGAGGTTATAAGTGGCAGTTGTCTAGACATGCTTGGAGATTTTCTGGATCTGCAAGGGTTGTCTCCTTTATTGGAGAGGAATAAGGTGCCTCGGTTTCGTTCAGACCTAGAACGAACTTGCATGTATTGTATATCTAACATTGAAATTTACGGCATAACGATTGATCTCTATTAATATATATCTATTGGTGGCGGAGAATTTTCTCTTTGCTTAACACCCTTCTCTAAGACGTACAAGCTCAAAGGTTATACATTGGTAGATATTAATTAGGTGTTATGAATTAGCAATGTGGCATGCTAAGTGATTGTGCTATGGATGATCAGGGTATGGCTTTGTATAAGCATAACTTTGTGTAACGTGACCTCGTCAAGCCTCACACCCTGGTATGATGGTAAACTGGTGGTCAGATTTGTATGTTTGTTTTGGTGCACCAAGATAAGATGGTGAAAGGGTATTACGAAGTCGTGGGTCTGGGACGCTATTTGTCGGGTACTCTGATTCATGTAATGTGTGATAGTATAACGGTTTTTGAGTCTTGGACTTGCAACCGCAAGTACTTGAATGATGTGCAAAAGTTTGTGAGCCCACAATTGATCTTTCATATCGGGAACCATCCTGTTGGAAACCCAATCTCCACTACGAGCCTTAATGATTACAATTGTATATCCTATTGGTTAGCGGTAGGTATACGTCAACATAATGGGATGGGGCATTATGTTGGCTATGATTGATACAATTACTTGTGAAATGGTTTTCCACACTATGCACAAATAATAATATCAGAGGATTTTCTGCGTATTAAGCATTTTTGGTTATCCTAAGGACAAAACTTGCTCATTGGTATGCGCTTGCATTGTGTGATATGCGATGATCCTTATGATAGATTCATTTTCTAGAAAGTATTGCAAATTTTATGGACTAATATTCATAAGGGAAAACCTCTTCCGTGTTTCATGGGTGTTCTTATGATTTACCTCACATTAAGATGAACCTAAAAACAACTGTTTTAGTTCTCACACCAGTCCCGTGACTGACCTGGAGTTTATTGTTCCTTCGCCTAAACTCTGGGTGCCCATAATCTTCACGCGGGCAGCTAGTTTTGGTTTGCAGATTTAGTTTTGGAGTCAATTAGAGCAGGATTCAGGATCGAAGCTGGAGCTATATCTCAGATCATTATTCTTCCGCTAAGAGTTTTCATATTTATTTCCGTTGTGATTCTATTGTACTCTGATGATCATGGTAACTATGATGTAACATTATTGTTCTGATAATAAAAAATTCTTTTGTTTCTGTTTTGATGTGTTACTCCCCCCAAGCAATGCAGATTCCAACTTTTGAATCTCCAGCATTTGAACACTTTGATGTATTAGGTGCCGATTTTCGAAGGTCAAAAATCTAGGTCGTCACATGTGGTAGTACAACTTTGGTTTATACAAAGCTTATGGGATATGACTCAATAAATTGAAAGGAAAATACGCATCATAGATAGGATTAAGATGAGTAACTCATTAGAGATAGAGTTAGTAATGCACTAGAATGAGTTTGAAGAGTATTATATATATATGATAGAACGAATTTATGTATTTATAAAAAATGAAGTTGGTTTTGCAAAAAAATACGTTTTGAAAAAAAGGGTTTAGAAAGTATATATGGTTATACGTGATTATCTTATAATAAGAGTTTGAGTACGTATTTTATCCGATGTTGAGGTTGGACAATCGTGTATATGAACATTTTGTATATATGCCTAACTAACATATATATGAAGTCTTAAATATACCAGATAGATATAGAATCACATTCTAGTCGCTAGAAGATTATTATGTCGATGACTGCAACATCATCGGCATTTATTTTCGAGATTCGAAAGTGGAATGACTATATGATTCCAATTGAAACATCGAGATATAATTAAACCCATTCAGATAAATGTTTGGTAAATTAATGTGAACTTGAATAGATAAGAGAGATCTTGAAATTTTGATAGAGTTGTAAAAATTATACCCGGTAAACCAATTAGTGAGGGATAAGCCAGTAAATTGAGTATAGAGTAACCTGGACTTTTCAACAAAAAAAATTTCTATCTAAAAAAGCCTGAAAGACGGAATGGATAAAACAAAAACGATTATCCAAAAGAGTTAAGAATTAAATTTATGGAATTATTATTGTGGGAAGTCATTTGAATATTTGATTAAGAACCGGGATTTTCGACGATTTTGGACAAGTCGATAAGTACTGAAAACCTGTTAGGAAAGAAAATGAAACATTTAAGTAGTTACAAACACTTTGTGAATCAAGATTCACAATTTAACCAAAGGGTATTCAACAATAAAATGAAGGTTTAACAATTAACCTAAATCAAGATAAGTAGGAAGATCGAAATTCTCGGAAAGTCAAAAAGTTCTATAACATAAAAAAATGAAATCTGGAGAATCGAGTCCTACAATTTTGACTAAGATGGTGTAGCAATCTCTCCTTCTCAAGGACAGAATTTCTTTCCATAAAACAAGAGGTTTTATTCAAATTTTAGTTTGAAAATTCATGAGTTAATAAAAGGAGAGAAAAACTTATTTAATCCCATTTCCTTTTTGAGGAAGAAAAGTTTTTAAGGGGTGGTGTATGTAACGATCTAGAAATTTTAACCAATTTAAAGCTAAATTTTGGGATATATATAACTGGAATTTTCTAAGTATAAAATGGATTTATAATTTAAATATGGGTCTGTAATAATTATATAACAAATTTAATATATATATATATATATACATGTTTAAATAATAAAATAAATGTTTGTTTTTGTCAAAATATAATTGTATAATTTTAGTAATAATTTATCAGTTTTTTTAAAACGAAATTTCCAAATACGTATTTATAAAACTATTTTTAAGTATACTCTTATCTAGTTAAACAAATGTATTTAAAATATAGATAAATTGAAGTAAAATAATTATTTTTGAATGACAAATAAGTTGATGAGATCGTCCGATTTTGATAACATAAGTCGTTGGGTAGTGAAACAATTAAACGATAACCTAGAGCATGATTTCACAACATATATAAGGTGTTTCAATTTTGCGACACCCCTAAGTGCGACACCCCACGTTAATGTCACTCATTAAGAGAATGCGTTAAGTTTCGTGAAGCGTTATAGGTAAACAGAAACAGAAACATTACAAGACAGATATAAAATAGCAGCGGAATAAAAACAAAATTTACTAATCATAAAGCATCATGATTCAAAACATCATGTGTTTGAAAATGCATAAATCCAGTACATCATCAAAACTTCTATCTTGCAATTAAAACATCAGAGTACCAAATAAAAGAAGCAAAATCACTAAATAAAAACATAGCCATAGTAGCAAAGATAAGAGCTTGAGCAATACATCTAAGTAGCTCCAGCAAATGATAGCAGAATCCTAGTCAAGCTTGAGTATTCCCACTCTGAGAACCTGGGTTGGAAACGGAAGAAAGAAGAGGAAACAAAAAGGGTCAGACATAAAGTATGGTGAGTCCGGTTACTTTTAGCAAATAAATAAGTAAAAGTATCATGACATGCATATAAAGTGGATAAGAAAGGTAACTGTAACGACCCGCATTCTACACATTGGAGGATCGTAGAATATTTATTTCTTTTTCGTATGAGGTCGTATAGCCGTGTAACTTTGGGGAACGACTATTGAGGTCATTTCTCATCTTCACGATTTTTGTCGATTTTTAGATGACTGTTTTGCCCCTAGCTGATCTTGTTTCGGCCATAATTGATTGGTAAGGAGTTTTGACCTGAAACCACTTCAATTAGATCCGGATGATGGTTTACTTTTCCGTAGATGGTCACACTTGTCAAACGGACTTACCGTTTGGGAGATATGGCTGAATTAAGGTTTAGAAGGTGAAAAACAGCTTAATTGGGCTTAACCGGGTGATTAGCAGCTAGGTCCATTGGGGGATTTCGGGATTAGAGCTATATGAGGGCTAATTAGGGTTGGAGAAACCTTTTCCTTGTCATTTTCCAACCGCCACTTACCTCTCTTCAACCCTAACAATGGCCTCCACTTTTTAAATCACCCTCGAATAACCATTTAAGCATATATTAGCCTAATAAACATCAAATCAAGGCAAATCAACACCAAATTAGAGTTGAAGCTGCTGTGTTGCAAAGGAATTCGATCCAAAATAGTAGAGAAGTTCAGATCTATAATTCATTTATGGCTAAGGTGAGTGATTTGCATTGTTTTTCACTAATTATGGTTAATTAGGGGTGATCAGTGTTAATTAGTGAAATTATAACTCAGAAAAATTTGGAAAAATGTTTAGAAATTCTTAAATATTATTTTAAGCATCTGTTAGAAATTTGGGTTAATTTGGATATGTTTTGTTAATCCTATCATTAGTTGTGGTTAATCATGATTAAGGGGAAAACATGGGTTTTGGTATGTTTAATCCGTATTGACATGTTAAAATTGTTGTTTTGGTGTTTATGGTCGATTTTACATGTTGCTATGACTATTTGGAATGATTTGTGATTGCATAGAAAAGTTAGAATGGTCGAAAGCGCCATCATATAGCATAAACAGCTTGCTGAAAAAGTTGCAGAAATTGGTTAGACCAGTCCCGTTCGTGAGCATGCATCACGACCCCGACCCGATCGTGACTACTCCACCCCTCACGAACCGGAATGATCATTACGAGCGGACCAGAGCACGATCCACTTTGAAGACCACGAGTCGATAGCCTGGGGGCTTGACCACAACCGGAGTTTTGTGCGCCACCCACGAGTCGACCAGGAAGTTACGAACCACAAATCGTGCCAAGAGGAGGACCCACGAGCCGAGTTGGTCACGAATGAAATGGATCCCACGACCACGAACCGAACATGATGTCACGACCCGAAGCTTGTTCACGACCGAGCCCACCATCACGACCAGGACCCTCGAGTGGAGCTCATGACCACGACCTAGGAGCATCATCACGAGCCGAGGATAGGAGGGTGAGCCATGAACCGATGCTTAGGGGGATCCACGATCCGATCTTCGAGCTTGGACAAAGAACAAACTGAAAGGAAAATGAAGTGTGAACGGGATGATGATCTAGACCCGAGATGCAAAGTTAGTCCAAATGAGAAGTTGTAACTCAGGATCCAGTTGGGAACCAACGAGTTAACTTCATGAGTTGGGTTTTGCTGCAGGATGCATGCTAAGGGGCTATCGATGTCCATAACTTTGATTCACCACCAAGATGGATGTTAGGCCATGGATCAGTGCAGTGGGGTAGTTATTACTCCATGAGGCAGAGTGATCGTAGCATGGCTATGAGCTAGTGCAGTGGAGTCATCATGACTTCATGGGGCAGAGTGGACATAGCAAGGTATTAGTGGCTATGGATCAGTGCAGTGGAGCCATCATGACTCCATGGGGGCAGAGTGATCATAGCAAAGGATTTGGGTGGTCAAAGCAGTGGATATTGTATGCTTTACGAACTGAGTGAGAGATGTGAGGATGGTTGCTATGCTTGATTGATTGACGTCATTATGACATGCACACCCCTCCCCCGTATCTTTACACCATATGTTAGTGTCACCTTAGAGTAATGTACATATTGTTGTGCTAATTTTTTGGTTGTAGGTCCAGGTTTATGTATGGTTATGTATACCTGTTATTGTTCTGTTTTGCTGCTTATCTCTCATACCAGACTTTTATCTGACCCAGAGTTTTATGTCTCTTATTATTACTATGGGTGCTCTTAAACGGCCAGACTAGAGACAAGTTAGGTGGTATGCACGAGTAGCTGTACCAGAGACGAGCATGAGGCTTCCATATATGATATATATATATATTCTTCCTGTGTTGTTGCTGGTCACTACTTTGGGCATTAGTAGTGCACCTCTTTCTTTGCTTTAGAGACAGTATGTTGGAATTGTAATAAGCTGTATTTTGGATTTCCGCTGCTATTATGATTATGGTTTAGTTTTTAGCTTATGCATTGTCTCGCCTATTTTATGTCAAGTATGTTATTATTATATTTCATTCCATGCGTTGTGAGACATTCTATAGGTTCTTTGTTAGTTCACCGTTAAGTTTCCTTTCTTTTCCTTTCTTTGACGACCGTCCCGTGCTGGTTGAACATCGGTACAATGCATTTCATTGGAAATGTCGGCTGGTGCGTGGTGGGCCGTCACACTTGGTATTAGAGCTCTAGGTTGCGTAGTTAACCTAGGGAAAGACACCAGGGAGAGATAGTATGTATATGAGAGCGCGTATTTGTTATATTTTGGGTTTTCAAAAGTTATATATATATATACTATTAGTATATTTAAGGATGAAGTCGCACTGCACTGGCACCACTGAAGAGATGGGTAATCGTTTTCTCCTTATAGATTGAACGATGCGCCGACATACGAGGGGCATTGGTAGAGGAGCTAATAATGGGAATGCTCCTTATATGAGGACGATGTTTACTGACTTCATGAAAGAGATGCTTAGGGATGTTCATAGGGCAGCTCCTAATGCTGCAAATGGTGGTGGTGCAGCGGTGCAGGCGCCTAGGGCCGATTTTGCCAAGCTCTGTATACTCTTCTCTAAAGATTACTCTGATTCTCTGCACTGATTCTAGTATAACCAGAATGAGATGACCTCAATACTATAAGATGGTAGACTTAGGCGTACTTCTGGTGAGAGGTTTTAACCCTATACAATCCATAGGCAACCAAACCAAACATGCTCTTAAACTTTACCAGAGTTTAGATGTACCCTAACTACTACCCTAATTGATCGGCTCCCTACTCTGTAGATACCTTGTGTCGGCCCCATAGTATGAGGTATCATTTCCTAAAGTGGCAACCCTTTGTTTATATGCGCAACCATATCTACAGGTGTCACAGTAGTCTTATCCCCCTCTGTCCGGACCATGCACGCATATAGCCTCAGTCAATTTGCGCCGCCCACACCGTCCTCCATGTTTGGATCTCTTACAATCAGCCTAGTAAGCGTGTCCCAACTCCGACCTAGGGAGGAGTACTCATCTGATACCATTCTACAAGTTACTGACTGAAATGGGTCCTCCACACAAGATGATACAAGCTCTCCCCTTTGTCTTGTATCCCCACTAGGATTTCCATAAGTTATGCTTACCTAACGGTATCTTTAATTACATAACTCCAACCCACTAAGTTTGTGGGCCTATATAAATATTACCCACCCTACCTAGATATACTTAACCTTCCCACTGTTTCAACCAAGTTCACTTAACCCTTATTCAGATTCATGTTCATATAATCCCTATGGATTTAACTAGGTTAAGTATTCCAATTCATTACCATGTCTATTTATGTTGATAATATGCTAGACCCCTCACATTAAGCCTACCACTTGTGGATGATAGATATGCCACTCGGTTCTGCGAAGACTTCTTCCACAAGTCGGGTTTAACCTCATGTCTTAGCACGTCTCGTATTTGTGCACCCAGACCCCTCACATTAGATTCACCACTTGTGACTGTTGGATATGCCGGGTAGTTCAGGGCAGACTTCCACCACAAGTGTAATCTAACCTCGTATCTAGGCGCAGTTACTGTTTCTAATTACTGTAATCCTAGGCATTTTCATTACTAGCCAATTTTACTTATGTCGTTATAGGTTTTCATGCTCCTTTTCCCCAAGTTATGTTCATAATAAAATATATACCCAAATTCGTATTCGTACATTTTATTCAAGTTATGCCCAAATTCCCAATCACAAGTTATGCCCAATTTCAATGTTTTCCCCCTCGTTCCCCGTTTAATGTGTTCGCATATTTCAGCGGCATGCCTAGGCTCGAAAGGAGCCAGGCTATAGAAAATAAAAAGGGAAAGATGATAGAAATGATCATACTAACTAGACTGACATATAATGGCATGAAATATAGTGTCATCATGGCAAGATAGGCACATAGGAACAGATATGATGAATATATGATAATAGAACTGATTCTAACATAATAGGGATGTCATAACAGGCATGAAAAGATCTAAACAATGGTTTAGATATCCAACTAATAACAGATCCAATTTAACCACAAACATGATATAACAGGTATAAGGTGATGATCTAAACAGCGTAATAATGGTAGATCTGACATGATAAATAGGTGAAGGTTTAGATCTAAGTCATAATCATGTCATAACATCACAGATACAAAGGTTATAGCAGATCTTATTTGATTCAAATGGTCATAGGCATAGATCCAAGTTAATGTCATATCATGTTTTACTTTTAATTATTCAAATCTAAAAGTAACTTAAACTCACAGTGTTGGATTTAGAAAAATAGAAGGAGAGTAGAAGATGTTGAATCATAGATCAACACTTGAATAACTTTAAACTTGATTAACTCGATTGTAGAAGAAAAAGATTTGATTCAATCCGGACAGCGACAACATCTAGTCCTCCATTGTTTTTGGTGTGCAAAAACAGGAGAAATGAAGCCATATTTATAGCCGATCCCAAAACCTTAATCTGTCCAGATCTGCACAGGGGGGTCGACCCATGGGTCGACACCCCCTGGAGTCGACAACCCTTGGCGGGAAATTTGCCACCCACGAAAATTTGAATTTCGAACTGGAATTTGATTTTCTGAATATATATATATATATAATTCTCTTGCACATATACAAACTTCAAACCTTCATAACTTCTTCATACGGTGTCCGTTTACGCAAACCAAGTGTCTATCTTGAACATAATTTCAAGGTGGACGCAATGGCGCAGTCCGTTCCCCTTAATTCTGAATATTAAATTAATTACTCTTTAATTTTTCCTTTTTAGTGTTGTTAAAATACGGGGTGTTACATAAAGCATTACTAAAGTGTTATTATTTAAAATCATCTACATGAAGCCTTGGTTTTAAGGGAGGATCATGGTATTTCCAAGTGGTTTGTTAAGTGGCTATATGCATCCATATGGAATGCAGTATGGTGACATGTCTTCCCTCGGAAAATGACTGAATAGCCCTTGTCATAAGGCTATAAAAGGAGCCTTAATCTCCTTCTTTCTATTCCATCCTAGACTCACCATTTCCCTTCTTCTCTTCTTTCTATAATCCATTGAGTTCTCCTCCATCTTGGTCAAAGTTGGCCTCCTTCTCCTCTTCAATTCCGGCACCAACATCCCCACTTTTTCCTCCACCACCTCCTTAGCCACCTCCAAACTCAGGGCCTACACCATATTTCCACCATCACCCACCTCCCAACCACTTCCTTACCTCCTTCTCCACTTTCCACTGCCCCACCTCCTCCACATAAGTCCTTCCAAGCACCCCATGCCACCATCTCCATGACCCACCACCCCATTTTCTTCTTAGCCTCCACCTCAGCCCAGGCCAGCAACTTCCAGGGGATATAACTCCTATAATATTAATCCAAATCATGCAATTATTTTTCAGATCGAGTATTTTTTTAGTGGCTACAAATTTGTATTTGAGCACTTTTCCTAATTTTGGGATAGCTATCCAAAAAACCCATATCCATGAAGGTTATATTTTCTGGTTGTTTTTATTAAACCTAAAAGATACCACCATCATTTCGGTCATATCTCCCTTAAAAATAATAAGAATTAAGAAATTCTTTTACTTATAGAGTAGAAAAGAATTTTCTGCAACATTGTAGTTGAGAACTTTTCCAAATTCAGAGAGTAGATAGTCCAAAACCTCAAGGGAAGTTGGCATATTTTCATAGTTATAAAAGTTAGAGCACGGTATGCGGTTACGTTGTCTGTTGGTACAATTTAAGGTCCTACGATGAAGTTTAGCGGATACGTCGGTGATAACTTTTCACACTTATTTATTTGTATATTTAATTATCTATGTTAAATATATATATATATATATGTGTGTGTGTGTGATGTTGGATGAACGGATTCATGATTAGTGACACATATACACTGATAAAAGTTAAATACAGTAATGCTTACACGTAGGAACTAACATTATTAGTGATATTGTTGTTGAGTGTTATGGTTGTTCGTATTTTGCTAAATATTTGATGTATGTTGTTTCACACCTACAACACCCAAATTGTGGAATTATATGGATGATTAATTAGGTCTCCTTCTCAACTGGAAATATAAAAGATTTCAATAATTTAATATTAAGAATTGAGCATGAAAATAAATTTTTGAACTTGAAATCCAAAACAGTTTGGAAATGAAATTGATGTATACACAAACAACTTTTAAAAAGGTTGAAATGATTCCAAAAACAATTTTTCCTATAATTAGCTTTTTCAATTTTGAAATTGATTTGGAATCGTAAAGTTGAAAATTGAAGTTGAGTTAACTAGATAAACGGAAAAGGTTTATTTTTAAATTTTTTTAGAAGTATGGAAAAGATTAATAAAATCACTTTAAATTATTTTAAAATGATTTAAATTAGAAAATGATAGTTTTTTATAGTATAAAGGTTATTTTGATCAAACTAGCTAATATAAACTATTTTACGACGTTTTGTAACGCTTTTGAAACTCTTTTCCAACGTTTTTTCTAAAAAGAGTATATTTTTATATTTTAAACTTTAAATTATTAACCGAAACATAATTGATCATTTTTTAAGGAATAGTGAAATATTTTTAGAAGTTTATACTACTTAAAACATGTTGGTTTTAAGTAGGATTTAAAAAGGGTTTTCCAATTATTAATGAAATTGGTGGAAATAAATCTTCGAATGTCATTATTAAGTCCATAAGTAGACTTGTACTATTTGAGGAATTTGAAAGTTAGAGTTATATTTATTCCGCTTATAGTACCAGTCGAGTATGAAATTGATATCGAACATAAGTGATGTATCTTCTATATAGTTCCTATATAATATGATTTCAGTTTAATCTTTTGGATCAAAGGTTTTCCTGAAGTAATAAGATGGAATTTTCCTGAAGTAATAAGATGGAATTTTCCTGAAGTAATAAGATGGAATTGGATAGAAATAATCTTTTGATATTTGATATGGAATTCCATTTTTAGATGTATACTATATAGGGAATTTAAAAAATATTTATGTCATTATTCTGCTTATAGTATTCGCTGATTACGAGAATTGGTACTGAATATAAGTCGATAATTTTTGTTTAAATCTCACATTCAATATCGATTGTTTTTGGGTTTGTTGTGAACGGTACCTTAAATGAAATCATTCTTTAACCCACTAATGATAAAATTATGATTTGGAATTTAAAGAGGATTAGGATTTTGTAAAGGCTATTTGAAATGATACTTAATGATCTTGATTTGGAGATGGGTTTTACAAGGAAAGTAAAGCAATGAATATTTAATGAATCCGGGTGAAAGTTAATTGAAATTTTGAAGCTAAATTATCTTCGATTTAAAAAGATATTTTTTAAAGAGAAAAGTTATGAGATGAATGTTTGGGAATGTAACACCCCGTAATTCTGTTAATATTAATATTCACAAATTAAAGAATAACTAATCTCAGACGGGAGAATTGTGGGAAACGTTTTGCGCCATTGTGTTCGTCTCGGAATTCTGGTTGAAATAGAGTCCGAGTTTGAGTGAATTGGACTTCATATGAAGAAGTTATGTCCATTGGAAGTTTCCGAAAATTCAAAACAGATTTCTGAAAATTTAAATTTCAAATTCGGGATCAAATCAGGCTAGGCGGGAAATTTCCCGCCCAGCACCCAGGTCGACTGGGGAGTCGACTGGGCAGTCGACACCCCAGGGACCAGGTCGACTGCGCGGTCGACTTGGGTGTCGACCTAGTCCAGGCGGCTAGGGTTTGACTGAGCCCAATCTTGAGCTGCTGATGTGTCTTTAGGGCTGAGTTGGCAAATTTAACGGTTCAGTTTAGTTCTGAGTTGATCTGACGGTCTAAATAAATCCTAAACTCTATATATACCTAGGTAGTCTCTCACTCTAAACTCACATGAAAATTAGAATAGCCACCGTCGTACCGTCGTCATGGAACTCAGTGTAGCCGCCGCCAACTAAGAAGGAAGAAGCTAATCAAAACCCTAATTCTACTCAACTCTAAAGCAAATCAAGACTCTCTTTCTTCTCTAATTGTGAGTATGATGATCTTAACAAGATTATTATTAAACTAATTAGATTAAGTCATGAATGGGTTATAAGTGAATGATGTGGATTGTCATATATGTTGTTGTAAACCTTATGCTATCATGTATGTTGTAAATCCTATGTTATGTGATGATGATATCCTATATGTTGTAAATCATGCTATGATGATATTGTATAGGTTGTAATTCTCTATGCTAAGTTGTGATAAGTCATACATGTTATAAAGTCATGATGTTACTACCTATGCTAATTATTTCATGTCATAATGTTGATATTATTTGGGCTATGTTAATTTATATGGCAAATCATGTATGCAAGTTTAGATTGATTAGTAAAGAATATGAACATATGCCATGACATCTATTTAGATCTAGAATTGTGCTATGACATGTGTGAGTTCTATGTGTTAGATGCTAGTTCACACCATCATCATGTTACATAAACCATCTATGCAAGTTTACACATGAACTTGGGTTATGATTAGATTATGTAAGCTGTGACATTTAACCAAACAAGTTGACACCTTTAGATCCATGACATGTGTAGCTTTATGTAAGTTGTAGTTTTTGGCCTATGCAAGTTTAGGTGTTGAACATCTATCACACATGCAAGTTTCACCCCTATTATGACTAGATCTATTTTATTTGTCTATATGTTGTGATAATTTATCTTTGTGCTATGAGTTAGACTATTCGAGTCTAACGTATATTCTGCGTTGAATAAGCAAACGTATAACGTGGGGTAGGGGTAATATTAAGGATTTAATATTAAGAAATTGGGGGTGCAATTGATATGATTTTGCATGCCATAAGTGGATGGCCATAATTGAGTCAATTATGGACATCGTTAAAATTGGAAGTAATTAATGATTTGAATAGGGATATATTCAAAACTGGGGTAAAAGATTATAAGTGATAATCAATGCTTAGGACACGAGGTTGGACTCGTTTGTGACGTAAACCTGCCCGGACCCGCCCGACAAATCAGTGGTCACAAATGTCAGCCCAATGTGAGAGGTCCTAGGCCCGAACTATAGCATAACAATTGTAAAGACACAAGGTTAGACTCTTTTATGGTGTAAGACTGCCAGGACCCGCCCGGCAAATCCAGCTGCCATAAATGCCAGTCTAATATGAGAGGTCTTTATGAGGTTATGGTCTGAATGAATTAAGAAATACTTAACCAGATAAACATGTAAGGTGGGGCATGGGGGTTAAGTAGGTGCCTTGGGTGGCATGGGGAATCTAGTGGGTGCCCTTAGTGGCATGTGAAATACGATTAGTAAGACTTAACCAAACACACATGTAAATGAACATGACTAAGAGGGTTAAGTGAGATATACTAGTGGGGACAAGCTTAGGTGGATAGCTTGTGGGGGCCCATTTCAACTAGTATCCCAAACGTATCTTTGTGGGCTCGACCCAAGTCGAGGACGGGACATGCATACTAGGTTTGACTATAAGAGGCCAAAACGGGGTAGCGGTGGCAACGCAAGTCCAACGGGTTTCATATGCGTGTGTGGACCCGGGCTGGTAGGTAAGACGTTGTTGCATCGTGTAGGTATAAGCCGTGCATTCTCCATTTGTATCGGGTTGCCACTTTAGGGGAGTGATACACCCCACTGTGGGGCCAGCACGGGTATCTACGAGTAGGGAGCCGATCGAAAGTGGGTAGTGGGGTACACCTAGCGGAGATAGGGGCAGACGACACCTATGTAGTCAGCTAGGGGTACACGAAGCTATTTATATAATTTCTAGTGAAGTGAGTGGGATCAACCTTTAGAGTGACTGGTGCGGTGCAGTGTAGTAATCATTCGTTAGTAATTAGGTGTGCCTTTAACGTTATCTTTATCTGCTCTTCCATACCCAATAGTTCATAGACATTTCCTTGTTTTCCAGCTTATGCCTTAGTCTAGTTACTTTGATAATAGTATTGTTAGAATTATCATGCTCGCCAGACTTTATGTCTGACCCCCTCTATTTCTATCCTTTTTCCCCCTCCAGGTCCTCAGGGTGGACCCAGCTCTAGCGGAGTTTGATTGGATTGCTTTATCTCTCTTTTGGAAAGCTTGGACCGTTCAAGTAAAGTCCAGCTTGTTATCTTCTTTAATGGCTATTTATGTAATGGGATTATGTATTTTGTTTTATCAAGATGGATATTGTACTTGACTCTGATTGATGGTTTTGTGATGTAACAAACATGTTTAATTTCCGCTGCAATAAAATGAAGTTTTAGATTTCCAAGTACTACTTATTATCTGTCTTGTTGTAATTTTTCTGTTCTATATTCACTTAAAACCTCCATGGAAGTTAATGCATTCCCTTTGTGAGTGACATTAATGGACGTGGGGTGTTACACGTGGTATCAGAGCTTAAGGTTACCAGAACAGATAAATTTTTTAGAAAAGCTATTTTTCTAAAGTATTTTTGGAAGAAGTGTTTTTAAAAACATGTCTTGATGAGCAATTTAAAGAGAAAAGTTTTTTTATGAAAAACATAATCCCCAATAGCCATATATCTTTATCTTTCGAATTTTCCATTTTGAATCTTTCCTTTTTCGTTTCAGCATGGCTGAAGATCTTAACCTTCCGGATGGTGTAACGATACCAGGATGGTATAGGAGGTTATTAGAGGCTAGGGCCGCTGCAGGTCCAGCCAATGTTCCTCCACCACCAGTTGCACCCGCTCCTCCTCCTCCTCCTCGCGCTGATACTTTTGCAAAGACATGCAAGGAATTTAAGGCTATGGGTGGAAAACCTTTTCAAGGGTCAGAAACGTTTGTGGAAGCTAAAGATTGGCTTAAGGAGGTGGAAGAATTGCTAGAAATTTTTGAAGTAGACGAAGGGAGGAAAGTCAAATTAGCAGCTTGGTTAATGAAGGGAGAAGCCTCGTTTTGGTGGGAGGTCACTAATGAGGAGCGTCCTGTTGATTCTTGGGCGGATTTCAGACGTAGGTTCGAGGCAAAATTTCTCTCAAGGGCAGAAGAGAATTTATATATGGAAAGGTTCTTGACATTAAAGCAAGGAAGCTCATCAGTGAAAGAATATGTTAACAAATTTAATCAGTTAGCAAGGTTTGGCTTGGACTTAGTGAACACGCCGGAGAAGAAGGCTCTGAGGTTCGTTAATTGATTGAATGAACCGTTGCACGGGTTGGCTATGGCCCACATCCCTATGGGGGCCACCTTTGAGAAGCTAGTAGACATGGCACTCATGCACGAGGAGAAAGGCGCTAATGCTAATAAGACGCTCGAGAAGAAAGGGGATCAGAAGAAACCACAACAGCAAAACAAGAAGGGTGGTAAAGACAATAATGGCAAGGGAAAGAAGAAATGCTTTAACTGTGGGACACCAGGCCATCTCAGCAAGGATTGCCGAAAGAAAAAGAAGACTGGTTGTTTTCACTGTGGCGAAGCGGGACATCTAGTGAAGGACTGCCCAAAGAAGGGGCAGAGGGCAGGGTCTACCTCGGGAGGACAGGTGCAGGCTCTTATGGCACCAGGGAAGGCGAGGGGACAAGTTCAGGCTCTCACGGTCCCACCGCTGCAAGAACGAGGTAGAACCATTTCTGTTGAAAGCTTTGTTTTTCTGTTTGATCATCCTGTCCGTACCTTATTCGATTCGGGCGCATCGCATTCGTTTATCTCTACGTCATTAGTTGAATCACTGCACTTAAACACCAGTTTAGTAGAGGATCCCTTAGTTGTTTCGAATCCAATTAGGGGCTTAGCTTATTTGTCCATGATGTGTTTGGATTTGAAAATTTCTATACTTAGCGTTGAGTTTATATGTGATGCTTATGTTTTGGGCTTCACGGGCTATGGGCTAATTTTAGGGATGGATTGGTTATCCAGAAATGGGGCCGTTCTTGATTGTGAGAGGAGAATAGTTAGGCTCATGACTCGCCTTGGCAACACTCTCGAAATCTTTTGTAATCCTATATATTCCGTTATGCTAAGTTATCTAAAATCGCTTGACGCGTCTGTGGAGAATCTACGATCTGTTAGAGTGGTCCGAGAATACCCAGATGTGTTTGAGGAGTTGAAGGGCTTGCCTCCGAAGCGGGAGATAGATTTTCGAATATATCATGTGGATAATGCAAAACCAGTATCTTTACCAGTACGCCAAATGGCTCCTCGTGAAAGGAGGGAACTCAATAAGCAAGTGAAAGAGTTGCTTGAGAAGGGATTCATAAGACGAAGTATATCGGAGTGGGGTGCTCCAGTAGTATTTGCCACGAAGGCGGATGGGTCCCTTAGTCTTTGTGTGGACTATAGAGAACTTAATAAGCTTACTAAGAAGAACAGACACCCACTGCCGAGGATTGACGATCTCTTCGATCAGTTAGTTGGCGCCTCAGTGTTTTCGTAGTTGAACTTAGCCACTGGTTTCCATCAGTTGAGAGTGGCTGAGGATAGCATTGACAAGGCTGCCTTTAGGACTCCGGACGGTTTCTATGAATGGCTAGTGATGCCCTTCGGTTTGACAAACGCCCCCGCATACTTTGTTGATTTGATGAGTAGGGTGTTTAGGGAGTACCTTAACAAGTTCGTGGTGGTCTTTGTAGACAACATCCTGATCTTTTCTAAGGATAAAGAAGAGCATGCCCTACATCTTAGGGAAGTGTTGGAGACTCTACGAGCGCATAACCTTAAAGCTAAATTTACTAAGTGTCACTTCTAGAGGAAGGAAGTACGATTCTTAGGGCACGTAGTTTCCAAAGAAGGGATAGTTGTGGATCCCGCGAAGGTGGTGGCCATCCAAGATTGGAAGGTCCCTAAAAATGCTACCGAAGTAAGAAGTTTCTTGGGGTTGGCTGGCTACTATAGGAAGTTTATCAAAGACTTCGCGAAAATATCAACTCCATTGACACGCTTGACGAAGAAGAACCTAGTTTTCACATGGGACGTAGATTGTGATGATGCGTTCCAACGTTTGAAGAGAGCTTTGACCTCAGCTCCAGTCTTAGTGCTGCCAGACGGGAGTAAGCCATTTACTGTTTATATCGATGCTTGTGGGACAGGTCTAGGCGCAGTCTTAATGCAAGAGGGCAGGGTAATAGCCTATGGTGGAAGGCAGTTGAGAGCGCATGAGAAAAATTACCCTACACATGACCTAGAGTTGGCCGCAATTGTTTTCGCGCTTAAGTCCTGGCGTCATTATCTTCTTGGCGAGAAATTCGAATTATTCACTGATCACAAATCGTTAAAATACTTGTTCTCTCATAAGGACTTGAACTTAAGGCAGCAAAGGTGGATGGAGTTCTTAGCATCCTACGACTTCGAAATAGCATATACCCCTGGCAAGGGTAACGTGATGGCAGACGCCTTAAGTAGGAAAAGGCTATCCTTAAGTCCTTTGTTTGTTGAGCGGCGAAGTTTAGAATTCATCTCTATTTTTGATTTTAGACCTTCCGTTGACTTTGTACCCGGTTTGCTAGCATCCTTAGAGGTCAGACCTACACTTTTGGGACGGATTGGTGAGGCACAGCGAGACGACCCACAGTTGGTTGAGTTAGGAGAAAAGCTCAAAAGAGGGGAGTCATCAAGCCATCTCCGTAGGTATACCCTAGATGATAAGGGTTGGTTACGTAGGGACGGTAGACTTTGTATACCAAAAGACGATGACCTAAGGAAGACCATTCTTGATGATGCACATCGTTCGAAGATGACCATCCATCCCGGCGGAGACAAGACGTACATGGACATGAGACGAGTTTACTTTTGGGCCGGCATGAAGATGTAGCTGAGTATGTCGCTAGATGCTTGGTGTGCCAACAAGTAAAAGCGGAGCAAAAGAAACCCGGTGGGTTGCTTCACCCATTGGAGGTTCCACTATGGAAGTGGGAAAGTGTCTCGATGGATTTTGTGGATGGATTGCCAAGATCAAGGAAGGGTAATACGGGGATTTGGGTTATAGTAGACAGACTTACTAAAAGCGCCCATTTCATTCCCGTGAAGAGTAAGAGGACTGCTCCATGGTTAGCTTCTGTATATGTCCGAGAAATAGTTCGTTTGCACGGTGTTCCTTCTAGCATAGTGAGCGACCGCGATCCTATTTTCACTAGCGAATTTTGGAGAAGCTTACAAGAGGCGGTAGGGACTCAGTTATGTTTGAGCACCGCATATCATGCTCAGACGGACGGCCAGACTGAGAGGGTGAATCGCATTCTAGAGGATCTTTTGAGGCTATGTATCCTAGACTTTGGGGGTACATGGGAAGAGCATCTTCCATTGGTAGAGTTCGCATATAATAATAGCTTTCAATCCAGCATTGGCATGGCACCTTTCGAAGCTCTTTTTGGACGACCTTGTCGCTCGCCTACATGTTGGTGGGAATCTACGGATAAGATCTTACTTGGGCCCGATATGATTGGAGAGACTTCGGAAAAGATCGACTTGATTCGAAGGAGGATGAAGACGGCGCAAGATAGGAAGAAATCTTATGCGGATAAGAGGAGGACAGATCTTGAGTTTGACGTTGGGGACATGGTCTTTATCAAAGTGTCTCCATTACGAAATGTCGTTCGCTTTGGGTCCGTTGGGAAATTAGCACCAAGGTTCGTAGGGCCGTTTCCTATTAAGGAGAAGATTGGACAGATGGCGTATAGAGTGGAGTTGCCTGAGAGACTTAGTGGTGTACATGACATATTCCATGTGTCACATTTGAGGAAGTGCTTGCACGAGACCGTGGAAGTGGTAGAGCCGAGCTTGCTTAGAGAGGTGGAGATAGAGCGTGATGCGACGATTCGACGATCTCCTACATGCATTTTTGGGTCGGAGATCAAGAAGTTGACGAATCGAGAGGTCAGACTAGTCAAAGTGCAATGGGGAGATGATGAGAGCAACGCTACTTGGGAGACAGAAGCGAAGATGCGTTCGTTGTACCCTTTTCTTTTTGGGGGTATGTCTTTTAATTTCTCCTTTATCGCTTATCTTGTACTTATCTTACCTTTAGCATATCCTCTCGCTAGTATCTTTGACCTTTAGTTAGGATCATCCTATGGTTGAAACATGTGTTTGAGACATGTTATGTATGATGGATGCAAAGTGGATGCAAGTGTTTGCTAGTTGTTGCTCGTGGACGCATATACACACACTATTAGGCACTAGATCGGCTCAGTCACTTCATACTGCATATTGCATATAAATGGATGTATTTAGTAAAATGGATGTATGATGATTATATTATCATATGGATGTTGCATTCAGATGATGATTGTGCACGCATATAGAGATAATATGTAGCATTAAGGAACTTTTGCGTACATAATGGACGCATGGCACTATCATGATTTGCATTAAGGAGGTCAACTGAATCAGTGGACCGCCTGATTTTGCATTAGATATGGACATATACACACACTGTGCATTTAAACATGACAGCATTAGAAGTCTATAAGGACAATGGATGCCTGTGTTTGATGGTTGAGTAGATGGTTGTTTGGATGTTAGGATATACATTCTTCTTAACTTGAAGATTTCGGGGACGAAATCCTTTAAGGACGGGAGAATGTAACACCCCGTAATTCTGTTAATATTAATATTCACAAATTAAAGAATAACTAATCTCAGACGTGAGAATTGTGGGAAATGGGTTGCGCCATTGTGTTCGTCTCGGAATTCTGGTTGAAATAGAGTCCGAGTTTGCATGAATTGGACTTCGTATGAAGAAGTTATGGCCATTGGAAGTTTTCGAAAATTCAAATCAGATTTCTGAAAATTTAAATTTCAAATTCGGGGTCAAATCAGGCTAGGCGGGAAATTTCCCGCCCAGCACCCTGGTCGACTGTGGAGTCAACTGGGCAGTCGACACCCCAGGGACCAGGTCGACTGCGCAGTCGACCTGGGTGTCGACCTGGTCCAGGCGGCTAGGGTTTGACTGAGCCCAATCTTGAGCTGCTGATGTGTCTTTAGGGCTGAGTTGGCAAATTTAACAGTTTAGTTTAGTTCTGAGTTGATCTGACGGTCTAAATAAATCCTAAACTCTATATATACCTAGGTAGTCTCTCACTCTAAACTCACATGAAAAATAGAATAGCCACCGTCATACCGTCGCCATGGAACTCAGTGTAGTCGCCGCCAACTAAGAAGGAAGAAGCTAATCAAAACCCTAATTCTACTCAACTCTAAAGCAAATCAAGACTCCCTCTCTTCTCTAATTGTGAGTATGATGATCTTAACAAGATTATTATTAAACTAATTAGATTAAGTCATGAATGGATTATAAGTGAATGATGTGGATTGTCATATATGTTGTTGTAAACCTTATGCTATCATGTATGTTGTAAATCCTATGTTATGTGATGATGATATCCTATATGTTGTAAATCATGCTATGATGATATTGTATAGGTTGTAATTCTCTATGCTAAGTTGTGATAAGTCATACATGTTATAAAGTCATGATGTTACTACCTATGCTAATTATTTCATGTCATAATGTTGATATTATTTGGGCTATGTTAATTTATATGGCAAATCATGTATGCAAGTTTAGATTGATTAGTAAAGAATATGAACATATGCCATGACATCTATTTAGATCTAGAATTGTGCTATGACATGTGTGAGTTCTATGTGTTAGATGCTAGTTCACACCATCATCATGTTACATAAACCATCTATGCAAGTTAACACATGAACTTGGGTTATGATTAGATTATGTAAGCTGTGACATTTAACCAAACAAGTTGACACCTTTAGATCCATGACATGTGTAGCTTTATGTAAGTCGTAGTTTTTGGCCTATGCAAGTTTAGGTGTTGAACATCTATCACACATGCAAGTTTCACCCCTATTATGACTAGATCTATTTTATTTGTCTATATGTTGTGATAATTTATCTTTGTGCTATGAGTTAGAATATTCGAGTCTAACGTATATTCTGCGTTGAATAAGCAAACGTATAACGTGGGGTAGGGGTAATATTAAGGATTTAATATTAAGAAATTGGGGGTGCAATTGATATGATTTTGCATGCCATAAGTGGATGACCATAATTGAGTCAATTATGGACATCGTTAAAATTGGAAGTAATTAATGATTTGAATAGGGATATATTCAAAACTGGGGTAAAAGATTATAAGTGATAATCAATGCTTAGGACACGAGGTTGGACTCGTTCGTGACGTAAACCCGCCCGGACCCGCCCGGCAAATCCAGTGGTCATAAATGCCAACCCAATGTGAGAGGTCCTAGGCCCGAACTAAAGCATAACAGTTGTAAAGACACAAGGTTAGACTCTTTTATGGTGTAAGACTGCCCGGACCCGCCCGACAAATCCAGCTGCCATAAATGCAGTCTAATGTGAGAGGTCTTTATGAGGTTATGGCCGGAATGAATTAAGAAATACTTAACCAGATAAATATGTAAGGTGGGACATGGGGGTTAAGTAGGTGCCTTGGGTGGCATGAGGAATCTAGTGGGTGCCCTTAGTGGCATCTGAAATACGATTAGTAAGACTTAACCAAACACACATGTAAATGAACATGACTAAGAGGGTTAAGTGGGATATACTAGTGGGGACAAGCTTAGGTGGATAGCTTGTGGGGGCCCATTTCAACCAGTATCCCAAACGTATCTTTGTGGGCTCGACCCAAGTCGAGGACGGGACACGCATACTAGGTTTGACTATAAGGGGCCAAAACGGGGTAGCGGTGGCAACGCAAGTCCAACGGGTTTCATATGCGTGTGTGGACCCGAGCTGGTAGGTAAGACGTTGTTGCATTGTGTAGGTATAAGCCGTGCATTCTCCAGTTGTATCGGGTTGCCACTTTAGGGGAGTGATACACCCCACTGTGGGGCCAGCACGGGTATCTACGAGTAGGGAGCCGATCGAAAGTAGGTAGTGGGGTACACCTAGCGGAGATAGGGACAGACAGCACCTATGTAGTCAGCTAGGGGTACACGAAGCTATTTATATAATTTCTAGTGAAGTGAGTGGGATCAACCTTTAGAGTGACTGGTGCGGTGCAGTGTAGTAATCTTTCGTTAGTAATTAGGTGTGCCTTTAACGTTATCTTTATCTGCTCTTCCATACCTAATAGTTCATAGACATTTCCTTGTTTTCCAGCTTATGCCTTAGTCTAGTTACTTTGATAATAGTATTGTCAGAATTATCATGCTCGCCAGACTTTATGTCTGACCCCCTCTATTTCTATCCTTTTTCCCCCTCCAGGTCCTCAGGGTAGACCCAGCTCTAGCGGAGTTTGATTGGATTGCTTTATCTCTCTTTTGGAAAGCTTGGACCGTTGAAGTAAAGTCCAACTTGTTATCTTCTTTAATGGCTATTTATGTAATGGGATTATGAATTTTGTTTTATCAAGATGGATATTGTACTTGACTCTGATTGATGGTTTTGTGATGTAACAAACATGTTTAATTTCCGCTGCAATAAAATGAAGTTTTAGATTTCTAAGTAATACTTATTATCTGTCTTGTTGTAATTTTTCTATTCTATATTCACTTAAAACCTCCATGGAAGTTAATGCATTCCCTTTGTGAGTGACATTAATGGACGTGGGGTGTTACACGTGGTATCAGAACTTAAGGTTACCAGAACAGATAATTTTTTTAGAAAAACTATTTTTCTAAAGTATTTTTGGGAGAAGTGTTTTCAAAAACATGTCTTGATGAGCAATTTAAAGAGAAAAGTTTTTTTTTATGAAAAACATAATCCCCAATAGCCATATATCTTTATCTTTCGAATTTTCCATTTTGAATCTTTCCTTTTTCGTTTCAGCATGGCTGAAGATCTTAACCTTCCGGATGGTGTAACGATACCAGGATGGTATAGGAGGTTATTAGAGGCTAGGGTCGCTGCAGGTCCAGCCAATGTTCCTCCACCACCAGTTGCACCCGCTCCTCCTCCTCCTCCTCGTACTGATACTTTTGCAAAGACATGCAAGGAATTTAAGGCTATGGGTGGAAAACCTTATCAAGGGTCAGAAACGTTTGTGGAAGCTAAAGATTGGCTTAAGGAGGTGGAAGAATTGCTAGAAATTTTTGAAGTAGAAGAAGGGAGGAAAGTCAAATTAGCAGCTTGGTTAATGAAGGGAGAAGCCTCGTTTTGGTGGGAGGTCACTAATGGGGAGTGTCCTGTTGATTCTTGGGCGGATTTCAGACATAGGTTCGAGGCAAAATTTCTCTCAAGGGAAGAAGAGAATTTATATATGGAAAGGTTCTTGACATTAAAGCAAGGAAGCTCATCAGTGAAAGAATATGTTAACAAATTTAATCAGTTAGCAAGGTTTGGCTTGGACTAAGTGAACACGCCGAAGAAGAAGGCTCTGAGGTTCGTTAATGGATTGAATGAACCGCTGCAAGGGTTGGCTATGACCCACATCCCTATGGGGCCCACCATTGAGAAGCTAGTAGACATGGCACTCATGCACGAGGAGAAAGGCGCTAATGCTAATAAGGAACCCGAGAAGAAAGGGGATCAGAAGAAACCACAACAGCAAAACAAGAAGGGTGGTAAAGACAATAATGGCAAGGGAAAGAAGAAATGCTTTAACTGTGGGACACCAGGCCATCTCAGCAAGGATTGCTGAAAGAAAAAGAAGACTGGTTGTTTTCACTGTGGCGAAGCGGGACATCTAGTGAAGGACTGCCCAAAGAAGGGGCAGAGGGCAGGGTCTACCTCGGGAGGACAGGTGCAGGCTCTTATGGCACCAGGGCAGGCAAGGGGACAAGTTCAGGCTCTCGCGGTCCCACCGCTGCAAGAACGAGGTAGAACCATTTCTGTTGAAAGCTTAGTTTTTCTGTTTGATCATCCTGTCCGTACCTTATTCGATTCGGGCGCATCGCATTCGTTTATCTCTACGTCATTAGTTGAATCACTGCACTTAAACACCAGTTTAGTAGAGGATCCCTTAGTTGTTTCGAATCCAATTAGGGGCTCAGCTTATTTGTCCATGATGTGTTTGGATTTGAAAATTTCTATACTTAGCGTTGAGTTTAGATGTGATGCTTATGTTTTGGGCTTCACGGGCTATGGGCTAATTTTAGGGATGGATTGGTTATCCAGTAATGGGGCCGTTCTTGATTGTGAGAGGAGAGTAGTTAGGCTTATGACTCGCCTTGGCAACACTCTCGAAATCTTTTGTAATCCCATAAATTCCGTTATGCTAAGTTATCTAGAATCGCTTGACGCATCTGTGGAGAATCTACGATCTGTTAGAGTGGTCCGAGAATACCCGGATGTGTTTGAGGAGGTGAAGGGCTTGCCTCCGAAGTGGGAGATAGATTTTCGAATATATCTTGTGGATAATGCAAAACCAGTATCTTTGCCAGTACGCCACATGGCTCCTCGTGAAAGGAGGGAACTCGATAAGCAAGTGAAGGAGTTGCTTGAGAAGGGGTTCATAAGACGAAGTATATCGGAGTGGGGTGCTCCAGTAGTATTTGCCACGAAGGCGGATGGGTCCCTTAGTCTTTGTGTGGACTATAAAGAACTTAATAAGCTTACTAAGAAGAACAGACACCCACTGCCGAGGATTGACGATCTCTTCGATCAGTTAGTTGGCGCCTCAATGTTTTCGCAGTTGGACTTAGCCACTGGTTTCCATCAGTTGAGAGTGGCTGTGGATAGCATTGACAAGACTGCCTTTAGGACTCCGGACGGTTTCTATGAATGGCTAGTGATGCCCTTCGGTTTGACAAACGCCCCCGCATACTTTGTTGATTTGATGAGTAGGGTGTTTAGGGAGTACCTTAACAAGTTCGTGGTGGTCTTTGTAGACGACATCCTGATCTTTTCTAAGGATGAAGAAGAGCATGCCCTACATCTTAGGGAAGTGTTGGAGACTCTACGAGCGCATAACCTTAAAGCTAAATTTACTAAGTGTCACTTCTGGAGGAAGGAAGTACGATTCTTAGGGCATGTGGTTTCCAAAGAAGGGATAGTTGTGGATCCCACGAAGGTGGTGGCCATCCAAGATTGGAAGGTCCCTAAAAATGCTACCGAAGTAAGAAGTTTCTTGGGTTTGGCTGGCTACTATAGGAAGTTTATCAAAGACTTCGCGAAAATATCAGCTCCATTGACACGCTTGACGAAGAAGAGCCTAGTTTTCACATGGGACGTAGATTGTGATGATGCGTTCCAACGTTTGAAGAGAGCTTTGACCTCAGCTCCAGTCTTAGTGCTGCCAGACGGGAGTAAGCCATTTACTGTTTATACCGATGCTTGTGGGACAGGTCTAGGCGCAGTCTTAATGCAAGAGGGCAGGGTAATAGCCTATGGTGGAAGGCAGTTGAGAGTGCATGAGAAAAATTACCCTACACATGACCTAGAGTTGGCCGCAATTGTTTTCGCGCTTAAGTCCTGACGTCATTATCTTCTTGGCGAGAAATTCGAATTATTCACTGATCACAAATCGTTAAAATACTTGTTCTCTCAGAAGGACTTGAACTTAAGGCAGCAAAGGTAGATGGAGTTCTTAGCGTCCTACGACTTCGAAATAGCATATACCCCTGGCAAGGGTAACGTGGTGGTAGACGCCTTAAGTAGGAAAAGGCTATCCTTAAGTCCTTTTTTTGTTGAGCGGCGAAGTTTAGAATTCATCTCTATGTTTGATTTTAGACCTTCCGTTGACTTTGTACCCGGTTTTCTAGCATCCTTAGAGGTCAGACCTACGCTTTTGGGACGGATTGGTGAGGCGCAGCGAGACGACCCACAGTTGGTTGAGTTAGTAGAAAAGCTCAAAAGAGGGGAGTCATCAAGCCATCTTCGTAGGTATACCCAAGATGATAAGGGTTGGTTACGTAGGGACGGTAGACTTTGTATACCAAAAGACGATGACCTAAGGAAGACCATTCTTGATGATGCACATCGTTCGAAGATGACCATCCATCCCGGCGGAGACAAGATGTACATGGACATGAGATGAGTTTACTTTTGGGCCGGCATGAAGAAAGATGTGGCTGAGTATGTCGCTAGATGCTTGGTGTGCCAACAAGTAAAAGCGGAGCAAAAGAAACCCGGTGGGTTGCTTCACCCATTGGAGGTTCCACTATGGAAGTGGGAAAGTGTCTCGATGGATTTTGTGGATGGATTACCAAGATCAAGGAAGGGTAATACGGGGATTTGGGTTATAGTAGACAGACTTACTAAAAGCGCCCATTTCATTCCCGTGAAGAGTAAGAGGACTGCTCCATGATTAGCTTCTGTATATGTCCGAGAAATAGTTCGTTTGCACGGTGTTCCTTCTAGCATAGTGAGCGACCGCGATCCTATTTTCACTAGCGAATTTTGGAGAAGCTTATAAGAGGCGGTAGGGACTCAGTTATGTTTGAGCACTGCATATCATCCTCAGACGGACGACCAGACTAAGAGGGTGAATCGCATTCTAGAGGATCTTTTGAGGCTATGTATCCTAGACTTTGGGGGTACATGGGAAGAGCATCTTCCATTGGTAGAGTTCGCATATAATAATAGCTTTCAATCCAGCATTGGCATGGCACCTTTCGAAGCTCTTTATGGACGACCTTGTCGCTCGCCTACATGTTGGTGGGAATCTACGGATAAGATCTTACTTGGGCCCGATATGATTGGAGAGACTTCGGAAAAGATCGACTTGATTCGAAGGAGGATGAAGACGGCGCAAGATAGGCAGAAATCTTATGCGGATAAGAGGAGGACAGATCTTGAGTTTGACGTTGGGGACATGGTCTTTATCAAAGTGTCTCCATTACGAAATTTCGTTCGCTATGGGTCCGTTGGGAAATTAGCACCAAGGTTCGTAGGGTCGTTTCCTATTAAGGAGAAGATTGGACAGATGGCGTATAGAGTGGAGTTGCCTGAGAGACTTAGTGGTGTACATGACGTATTCCATGTGTCACATTTGAGGAAGTGCTTGCACGAGACCGCAGAAGTGGTAGAGCTGAGCTTGCTTAGAGAGGTGGAGATAGAGCGTGATGCGACGAGCTCCTACATGCATTCTTGGGTCGGAGATCAAGAAGTTGAGGAATCGAGAGGTCAGACTAGTCAAAGTGCAATGGGGCGATGATGAGAGCAACACTACTTGGGAGACAGAAGCGAAGAAGTTTTAAATAATAATATCATCATTGTAAAAGTAATAATATCCACAATCATTAATAATATTATATTATTTATTAATATTTAATAACTAATCATTAATAGTCATTATTAACAGTAATATTATATTATTTATATCATCATTGTAAAAGTAATAATATCTACAATGTCTACCCTAATAGCTGCAAAAAAGTTTTAAATAATGTTTTCTTTATATTATTGCATACATATTAGATTTCATTAAATGATGCTATATTACTTATATTATTGCCTGTAACTATAATATTGCATTAATAATTACTAATCATTAATAATACTATATATTAATTAATATTTAATAACTAATCATTAATAACATAACATTAGTCATTTATAACTTGTAATAATTAATGATTATTACAACATGTTAAAAACGATCTTTGTAATAGGTGACAATCAGTTATTGATAATTGCAATGCTTTCTTAAAATTAATACTTGCTATTTATTAATATTTCAAAATTAATCTTTAATAATATTATATTAATCATATGTTAATAATTACTAATTATAATGTACTATCATTAGTTACTAATTAAAATATTATATGACACTAATTATTAATAATATTATATTGTTTATTAAAATTAAATAATTAATCATTAATAATATTATATTAATCATTTATAATTTATAATAATTAATGATTACAAATAAATAATCACTAATTACTAATTATTATATATAATCAATATTCCAACAGGATTAATTTAACTTTTTAGTTATTAACAAGTAATATCGAGTAATAAATATTAAACATATAATAATTTATAATTAAAATAAATATTAGTAATAATTATTTATGATTAATAAGTAATATTAAAAGCTAAAATAATATATACATATTAATTATTAACATTTAATAAATAAATTAAATTATAATTAATAAATACGAAGTAACATTTGATAATTAATTTAACTAATTAATAAATACTATTAAGTAATTAATAAAAACAAATAAATAATAATTTACAGTTAATATTAAATAATTTATAATCAATAACTAGTATTGATAACTTATAATTATTAATTGTTATAATAGTGTATAAATAGTAATATATATGTAATGATGTACAATTAATATATAATAAGTTTTTATAGTTATGATTAGACTAATGGAGTATTAGACATTTGGAAATAGTTCCCGCTTTGCATTTTCATTCTCGCACTATTGGAATATTTGAAATTTCTGCGTTCCCTTTTAGTCCCTTTGCTCTTAGCATTCACAGAAAATCCAAACGTGACATCTTCCCAATCCTGAAATTAGCAAAACCTATATCTAAATCCGACTCATCTGTAAATAAATTCCTCCATTGCGAGTTCTCTCCATCCTCCCCTCTTCTTCCTCAGCTCCGAATCCAAGACTGAATCGATCCACTTACAACAAAATTATGGATTCGTCCCTCTCATGTTTTTTGCAAGTCAGATTTAATCAAAGCGATTGTGCAACAGAGGTAAGGTTTAATTTCGTTTTATATGTTTTGGTCCTTATTTCTTCTTTGTCCCATTTCCTTGGCATATTCTTCCACCACTTAAAGTAAATCTGTCATTCACTAGATTGATAAATCATTTTCTTTGCAACCTTGTCTTTATTAATCTTTATTGAAGTATATTCCACAATATGTACAACTTGGACTGATTTAGTTGTGTTATATTGTTCTATGAATTAATTTCGTTTAGACTGTAATTCCTTAGATGGTATACTGCGCAAATCCTAGAAGTGAGTGGTCAAACCTATTTCTATAATCGCAAATAAGAGTTAACATATATGTTTGGTTTATGGATTGAGTTAGTTTTCGTGGACTTTGTATGACTACATGCTATTTTAAACATTATTTATTGTTTTTTTAATGTTGTCGCTAAAGAGTTTGTCTGCTGTGATTTTCTTGATTTATTCAGATGATAATGTCACAGCTTGAGGCGACTACACAGCTTCGAAAATTGCTTTCACAAGGTATAGTTCGACTGCACATCTTTGTTTTGCTTTATTTTTTGGCAGTGCTATTTCATTTTGTTTTAATATGGTTGTTGGGTCAATATGTTTGTTAGATGCTGATTCGGTTTCATTCTATTTATTAATTTGGGAGTGGAGCTATGCTTGTTGGATTGCAGAATTTAAGGGGATTGGATATACCATATCTGTTCGCCTTCATTTGAGATGGTGAGTTGTGAACTTATTTATCTGAATTACTGGTTTTAATCACCATAGTTAAGCAAGATGTAGACTATACATTAATATGTAGAAATCATTAGTAATTATTGCTTAATATGTGTATTCATATTTCTTAATTTAGTATTGCCTTTATTTTACTTTACAGACCTTTACAATAATTTTCTCCAGCTACCATTAGTGCATTTCGATTTCTTAGTTTACTTTTATTTTTATGTTAATGGTCTGATCTCATATTAACAAAATGTATTCAATTACGTTTCTGGAGATGGAATGTAGTCTCATTTCCCAAATACTGTGCATCCTCAGTTTTTGAAACTAAAAACTAAACGTCAGTTTCAGATAACCAAGAGAGTCTCAATTTCTAAAACCAAAATTGAGGCTCAATTTCAGCTTATGACATGGTATGGTAATCAATTCCATTTTTACAAACTGAGCAATCGGTCAGTTTCTTAAATTGAGCAGTGGCTCGGTTAATTAGTTGAGCTTCGCTTAGCTCAGCTTCAAAAATTGAGCAGTGCCCAGTTTTTAGAAACAATGCAGTGCAACACTGCTCATTTTCTAAGATTCAGAAATGACTCGGTTAATAAACTAAGCATTGCTTCGTAAGTAAACTGAGCAATTTGTTTAGGTTAGAAGAGGTAACATGTATTGTTTTCACTCTTTACTTATATTGTTAATTTTGTTAAGCAATGTAGGCTTTGGTAGAAGCAAAAGCAAGATAATCACTAGAAGCTGACCTTATTGATGTAATGGAACACAAAATGGTGTATGTGCACAATTTCATCTTGTCAGCAGTGGGTTTGTAATTCAATCCATTTATTGTTTTCATTAGTTTTTTAATTTGTTATGCTTGTAAACTAGTTTTTAGGGTAACATGTATTGTTTCTACTCTTGACTTATATTATTATAGTTGAACAATGTAGGCTTTAGTTGAAGCAAAAGCAAGATTACCATCAGAGTTTGGCCTTATTTGAACAATTATTACTGGAAGGTTTGAGCATTTGAGTGTGGAGAAAATGGATTCTTTGCTTTTAAGACGCATTTCTTATGTGACTTGGATACAGCAAGCCATACATGGCATTGCCAAAACAACAATATGGAGCAAGATTTTCATTTCATAAACTAGGTAAGGAATAAACTTTTTGAAGGGCGATATCAGGAAGCAAAATATGTAGTCATGTTATTTTATTAACTGCTACTCAATCTTGATGTTACTCCACCTAGATTGAAATGCTAATATGCTGTAAGGTCTAAAATATGTTGACTTACAACATCGTTGGTTTTGAGATGGTTTATTACAGCTTTTTGGAATAAAAAATGGAGTTGTTAAGAAATTCAAATTTATAGATTAATTTATATATCAGGTCGGGTGCTGGAAACACCATGTATGAAATCTCAAAGGATCAGGTTTGTGTTTGTAAACTTTTTTAGTAGATACCCACTAAACCTTAAACATATACTCTAGATACTAGATAAGAATAGTTGTTTTTACATATATCTTTTTTTGACTAATCCGTTACCTATTTATACAGGCTCGTGCAAGTTATAAAAGAATATGACTAGCATGTCTAGAAACTACAAATGCCCAACATCGAATTATTTGGCTTCTGATCCCAAATGTTGCAGTTGACTCAGTTCTTGAAGGTGAGTCAGCGTATGAGAATTGGGTCTTATTTCTTTGATATCATTATCATACAGTCGTTGCCAATACTTATGGTGTCTTTTGCAAAACATTATTATATTTCATAAATTAACATTAGATTACTTGATGCATTGTGGTACGCACGTTGTGATATAAGGTGTTTACAAGTTAACACCTGAAATAAGTTGCACTGTGTATGGCCTGCTTAGCAAATAGAATACCACACAACTTTTACTTGAGATACGTATGCTATGTTGTTTTAACATTGTATAACAGAAAAGCCATTTGCAGAATAGGATCAAATTCATTTGTATGGTAACAAACTTAAGGGACAAAAATATGACTGTACTTTAAATTTTTACAGCCTTTTTTATTTGATGACGTTATATCAAATCACTATCGAATGAAATTTTTGGATTTAAACTTTGAATGCACCATTTGCTGAAAATAAGCAGGCTTTATATAGAATGAAATTTATGAGGCCTTAAAGCAAGAAGCCAAAGACTAAAACTATAGTGAGAGTGTGAGTGACTGTGTACGTGTATATGAGTGAATAAGTGTGCAGTGAGGAGTCAATGTATACGAGTGAAATTTAGTGAGGAAGTGTATGTACAAGTGATTGTGTAAATAGAGGGGAAACACTACGTGTAATACTTGAAAGTGTAATAAATATTTGTTTAAAATTAGTTTTTGAACTAAATATTCAATTTTTATAAATATTATTAATATTATGTGTAATATTCAAATCCATTGCAACTTCCATCATTTTACAACGGGCATTAACTGTTGTAATAGAAGATATTACAGCAGTCAATACCTGTTGCAAAAAATATTACAATGAGATGTTATTAAATTGAACGAACATACAACAGCATCATAAGAACATTGTAAAAAGTCTATTACAACCACCTGTTACCATGTTCATTGCCCGTTGCAAAAGGGGACGTATTACAACATGGCCTAATACAGCGGGCGGGTTGGCTGCTGTAAAACCCCTCTTACAACGGGCATTGCCCATTGTAATAGAGTTGTTTTGTTGTAATGAGGTTGAACATATAAATTAAATATAATTAAAATTAGTTTGTCGCACAATGACAGTTTGTAATTTTACGATTTGGACTTTGAATGAGTGCATATGATATAACATAAGTTGAAATTTTTTGAAATAAGAATTTTCCGAATTTATTATCTTATAGTTTTCTCTTGGAAGAGAAAAATTGAGATTTGATCTAGTAGATTCTGGATTATGTCAAAATCAAATTTCTAGAAAAACATGGTGTGTTATCTTTTGAATGATATTTTTTAAAATAAAATGGAAGGATTTTAAGAAAATAAAATAAGAATTTTCATAAATAAAATATACCTGGTGGATATATTGACTTGTGGTGAATTTGGACATGATATGGTTATGTGTTGCTGCTTATGATTATACGTAATGTTATATTCAATTTGTGTTGTTTTAGATCATTATATCAACCTTGATGATAAATAGAATAATATAAATTAAAACTCATCTTATAATATAGTATAGGTAGTGAAGACCCAAACCTCTTATAGGTGATTCCAGCAGGAGGAGTAGATTGCCATGCTCCATTAGCAAATGGTTGAGATACACGAATGCAAGAAGAGTGGACTGACTGCCATGCTCGATGAGCGGATCGCTGCATTTTTATCTGAGCATGCGGGGTTGTTTTGGGTAAGGCTAGGTCGAGTAATGAGAATGATGAGGAGGAAGATGGAGATATTATGTACTTGTGTTTTTTTATTTTTTTTTGTAGCATTTGTAAATATAATCATGTAACGGTTATGGATTTGTCTTGTTCTTTATGTTTGTGGATACGATGCTGGTTTTTAGATATGATGTTGTGGATGTGGTTTGTTATGATGGTTGTGGATGTAATGCTTTTATGAAACCAAAGACACAATTTCCAATAATCCATCTTAGGAAATTTCTACTTAGGATTAATAGAAAAAGCCCATGCACTTTACTCCGTCTTTGATTGTCTTCATATAATCTGATTTGCAACGCTATTGCCAATACGGAGTGGTTCTCGGATAATAATCCAGCCGCTCTCTCCATATTAACAATGATATTGGCCAATACTTCGATAGTCGGTTATTTAACTATCGATGAAAAAGAAACATTCATCCAAAACATCAAACAATCACTTTGCCCCTTAATTAATATTCCATTAATTAAATTTATCATTTCCCAATTTCTCTTCAATATCTTTACCCAGATATTTCTCTAAACCTGTTTAGCCTCTCACAATTCTTGGAAAAACATTTCCATCTATCATAACCATTTATTTTCTATATTCCAGAAAATATCACTATTTAAAATTGGAAAAAACATTTCCATATATTCACAAATCACTAATCTTCCACATTCCTCAGTCCCTAACTGTAAATCTGTAAGAGAACAACTTCCCAGGTATCAACCCCGAAGGCCAAAACCAACATCATATCAACATTCAGGAAGGCACTCAGCTCAACAAATCTACAGTCAGTTTCTAATTTACTTAACTTCATTTCTTAACTTCTTATCAACAAAATCATTTCAATCTGCAAAACGTTTGCTTTTAAACCATCATTCACCGTAAAACGTGTATACGTTTCTCCTTCCGACCTCTTAAGATTTAATTTTATAAATTCCCCTTTTTACTTATAAAATTTCATTATATGTTTATTTTCTTATTTAATTCTATACATGATTGATAAGTTGATTTCTAGTAATCAAAATTTCTTAATTTTTTTGGAAAATTTTGCCAGCGACTCCTTTGTATGGGTCACTCGATAAAACAACAAATCGCCTCTCTAGGCTCTTTCCATTTAAAAGAAAAATCAAAAATCCAAGTGGCTTGCCAAATAACCACATAAAATCTCATATTCAATTGAAATACTTACCTCTTTGTCGAGCATTCAATTTATTTCTCTTCCATTACTTCATTCCACACCTGTTTAACATATACTCATCTAATTCCAATTTATTTGAACTCAATCCAGTCGTTTTAACTCAATTTACTAATTCGTTCTCTAGTTAGCTCTTTTGCCTATTTCACTTTTTGATTTGAACATATCACGTTCATATATTTTTAATTTATATATAGACCAATCAAATTCCATTTTTTAACTCAAGTTTCATATTTGATTTCGAATATAAATTCACAAATCCAATTCACTTATCCAAAGTCCAATTTTGACCCAAAACTCCATTAAATAATTATTCATCTAATTAGTTAACTTTATTCAATAACTAAAAACCTGATTTTTGTTTCAAAAGTCAGTTCACTTACTCCACTTAAGTTCATATTCAATTTATAACCCAAGCCTGGGTTTTTATAATGAAAATCCAAAATTTTATTAAGTTAAAATCCTTCGATTTTATTTATTTAACCGTTATAATTTATAAATGATTATACCACTATTTTTGTGGAAATTTGATTTTGACACGACTCAAAATCTATAAGACGAAATCCAGATTTTTCTCTTCCATTAGGCAAATATTATTCGATAGATTTTGATGATTCCAGTTTTAAAGAATTCCGACTTAAATTGAGTTTTATATACTCAATTGATGTTCGATACGCCAAATTACGAATTACTGTGCCGCGGCAAGTTTGCTTTAATTATATTTAAATATAAATGTTTTAAACTTCGTTTATAAATAAATTTCAATTCCATTCTTCCATATTTTTAAATATAAATTAATCCAGTTTTCGAAATTGAACTTAAAATTTCTGATTATCCCTAATTGTCGATTATTTCATTACTTGGTTGTAAATTTATTTACAGCTCAATCGTGTATATTAAATTCCAATTCCCTTTATCAATTATATTATCTCAATTCAGTTTCTATTCCGGATTCTGAAATAAAATCCATTGTTCCCTCTTCAAAATGATTTCTATTTCCCTACTAAATTTACATTTGAATCTAACTTGCAAATTTTCTGATGATAATCACTTCACTAAATTTATAAACATCGTTTATAAATTTAACTTGCTGGTTTTATACATTAAAACGAGTTCCATTTCAAAATCTATTTGAAACCCAATTCCTTAGAATATTTTATTTTTGTGACTTATATATAAATATAAAATATATTTTCACATTAAATATGTAATTTGTTTCCATTTAATAAAATTCCAATATCCTTTCTAGAAATAATTTATATTTATAAATTCGACATAATTGAATTCAAATTACATTCCGAACGTTAGAATAAATTTCATCGTTTCCTATTTAAAACGATTCCCAATTCCCATTTTAAATTCACATTTGAATTTAAATATTCAAATTATCCAGCGATAATTTATTTCCCTTCATTTATTACAAACGTTTATTAATTCAATTACTTGTTATTATTATCAAACAAGTTTATACTTCCTAACCGATTCGAAATTCTAATTCTATTTTAGAAAAATAGATTTTCCCTTTAGATACGAAAATTCCTTTTCCACGATATTTTTGTATATCAATATTTAGGGCTAGTAATATTCAAACATCCAAAACACTCAATTATTAATCACAGGTTTTCTAACATCCAAAACACTCAATTAGCGTATGAGAATTGGGTCTTATTTCTAACCTATTTTCCTACATCCACAGGTGTCAGACAACATAAATATTACCCATCCTGCTTCAAGGAAGGATATCGCGGTGTAGAAGGTCATCCACTATATATATTGTGGGATGTATACTGTATAGGGGAATCATCTGCTAATAGTACTGCAGGCATCCGCTAATCGTTCTGTGGGAAATATCCAATACCCGCATTCTACGTATCGTAGGATCGTAGAATATTTATTTCTTTTTCATATGAGGTCGTATGGTCGTTTAACTTTTGGGAACGACTATTGGGGTCATTTTCCATGTTCACAATTTTTGCCGATTTTTAAATGATCATTTTTCCCCTGGTGAATTTTGTTTCGCCTATAACTTTTTATTGGTAAGGAGTTATGACCTCAAACTACTTCCATTAGATCCGGATGATGGTTTAACTTTCCGTAGAGTGGTCATGAAACACCCCACCTCCGTTAGGGTCACTCTCAAAGGGAATGCCATAATTTTGGTGGAGGTTTATAAGTATAAGTCACAGATATACAAGACAGATGTAAGAACACATATTTTTGAGCAGCGGAAAAACAACATCTTTTATTTCATCAAAATACGTGTTCACAAAAACATGCCATACTTGTCTTATAATTTTTTCAAAAACATAACATCTTCATAACTGTCTTGATTACATTATTAAAGAAGCATAAAGAAAACATAAGTAAACTGCAAAAGTCCCATAATTGCTGCCCAAAGCCATAGTCCAAAACGGAAAAGATCCAAGCAATACATTCTTTCTCTTCGAGCTGGATGTGAAAACTGGTCAAGCTGCGGTATTCCCTCCCTGTGGACCTGGGGGGGGGGGGGACGGAAGAAAAGAAGACGAAAGAAAAGTAGAGTCAGACATAAATCCTGAGTAAGTCTAGGACTATTCAGTCTATGAATAAAGAACTGGGTATGATAAGCATAAACTGGAAATGGGAAAGCACCATAAACTAAGTTAAGTTGTCTAGGGTCGAATATGCTATCGTACCCCATATTAATCTCTGTACCCATATAAACTAGTTCCCAACAGGTACCCCATAACCAGGGTGAAGTGATCCATTTCTGATGATCGGCTCCTACTCGCATAGTTACATGTGTCTTACGGCCCCCGATGTTGTAGTTACCTATGCTGGTCCCACCATGGGGTGTATCAAGTCCCATGGTGGCGGCCCGACACAATTCTAGAATGCACAGGTATGCTACTGGTGCCCAGTGCCTTATTTTTCTGCGTTGGAGTGTATGCACGCCCGCACCCCGTTAGAACCTACACTGCTGCACCACCGCCGTCGATTTGACCTCTTACAGTCAGCCCAGTAATCGTGCCCCACCCTGCCTAGTTCAGGGTATCCTGATACACCTTGTAGGGTTACTACCGAAAAGGGTCCCCCGCTACTAGGTTTTCTATTTCTAGCCAACATGCTAAGTTGGTTAAGTGTTTGATCAACCTAACCCCCAATCAGTCTGTTTAGTTTAGCATGTTCCATTTTGATTAAGTATTAATTTAATTTACTTAATCCTATCAATCCTGACTCAGCCTTAATTGTCTTATTAAAGCCTTGACCACTCACATTAGACAGGTATTGTTGTGGCTGCCTGTTGCCGGTTGGGTCCGGGCAGTCTTACGCCACAACTCAGTCTAACCTCGGGTCCTTATTGGGCTCCGTGTTTAACCACCCACATTGGATAGGTATTGTTGTGACTACTGGACAGCCGGGCGGTTCCGGGCAGGTTTACATCACAACTCTATCCAACCTCGGGTTAAACACATCGTATTTTCTACATTTACATATTTTGTCTCTCTTCTTTTTATATGTAAATATTTGCGGCCCATTATTCAAATTCATCTTTATTGGTTAAAATTTCATTCGTGCTACTTAATTTTTTTTCAAGGTTGTTGGCATGCGTCAAACATGCAAACACATATGTTCTATATTTTAGCCCAAACGTCATTACCCCCGTTTTATACGTTCGCTAAATTATAAGATATGTTGGGTTTAACATTTAAACCCAACTTAGCCATATGAAAAAGGGGAGGCTTATAACATGATGTTTATGACATAAAAAGGGGAGTGTGAACACATGAACTTGCAACATAACGATTCAATTAACATAAAGTAGGCACATGTGAACTTGCAATTGTAACAACATATAATCATGGCATAACATGAATCAATTTATTCATATAATCATGGCATAAACAATACTTAAACATGAATCATTCTATTCATATGATTATGGCATAAACAATACTTAAACATGAATCGTTCTATTCATGTAATCATGGCAGAAATAATACTTAAACATGAATCATTCTATTCATGTAATCATGGCATAAATAATACTTAAACATAAACCATTGTAAACTTGCAATTGGGATGTAAATCTAACTTAATTGTGTCACATATATCACCATATGGTTTTGATAACAACTTAGGCCTAAAACATGTTTCAACTAGGCATAATACCAAATATAGTTTAGTCATGTTCATAAAGGTGCTTACGCTTGTTTCTAACACAAAAGTATGATTTGCCAATTTCAACATAGATTCATATAAATCATAGTACTTAGCCTAGTCCAATTACACACTAAAAATGATCATATAAGTATGTACATCATATTAGCATAATAACGAATCATATACTTGCATGAATTCCAATTAAAATTCCACAACATATGGTTGTCAACATAAATCATATACTTGTATGAATCCAACCGTATACCAAATCAAAATAACATACAAATATAGATTATTATCGCCACAATTCCATTTCGTTGTTAACTTCCAACGCAAATCACATTCTTGCAAATATCCAATCGTATACCATAACATTCCCAAATCGTTTAGAATCAAAATAACGTACAAATATAGATTATTATCGCCACAATTCCATTTCGCATTTTACACAAATCAAACGCAATTAATTATTCACATCGGAATAGCACTCTACTTACAACGTATGATGAATCTTCAATTCAGGAATCTGAATTCTGAATTTGGAGATGCTATCCTTTGTTGTAGGCGTTGTTTTGATTCAATTAACGTTGCTTTAAGCTTTGAATTATCTCCTAATTGTCTCTCAATTTCTGACGGCTATCCTTTGTCTTTCCTCAGCAGTATGACGGTCTCATCTCCATTTTAGTTTGTGTGAATTAGGGTTAGTCTTAGGTCCTTTTTATAGAGTTTGTGAGTTGATTTAGACCATCGATGGAGCTTGGTTCAATAATAGTCGTTCGTTTGAAGGAGAAACCAACCAGGAGCTGACACCTAGCCCTAGTGACAAGGCAAGGCTCAGAAAATCGACCAAACACAGACCAGGCCAGCCAGGGTGGGCTGGGTTCGACCTGGCTCAGGGGCCAGGTCGACACCCCAGTCGACACCGTGTCGACTTGGCAGTCGACACGGGTGACCAGGTCGACTGCCCAGTCGACCTGGCTAGCCCCAGGTCGACTGCCAAGTCGACCTGGGTGCCTAGGGCGGGAATTTTCCCGCCCTGGCCAATTGGGCCGGATTTTGATTTTTAAATTCGTTTTTCTGAGCTGTTTTCGTCTGTTTGAATTTTAAACTGAATTCTGAAACTTCCGAAGGCCATAACTTCTTCATACAGAGTCCGTTTTTCGAAAACTCGGACTCTATTTCGCGTATTTTTCCGAGACGAACGTAATGGCGTATCCCGTTTCCCTTAATTATTTGATTTGAAATTAGTTATACTTTAATTGGTGAATTTCACTGTTATAGAATACACGGGGTGTTACATTCTCCCCCACTTAAAAGGATTTCGTCCCTGAAATCTTCAAGTTCAGGAAGAATGTATATCCTAACATACAAACATCCATCTACTCATCCATCAAACACGAGCATCCATTGTCCTTAAAAGACTTCTAATGCTTCATGATCATATGCGAAGTGTGTGTGTACATGCACTTATCTAATGCAAAATCAGGCGGTCCACTGATTCAGTTGACCTCCTTAATGCGAATTATGTAAGTGCCATGAATCCATTATGTATGCAAATTTTCCTATTCATGATTCTACATGAGTGCACAATCATTCATACCAATGCAACACCCATATGACAACACATTAAAGTTCAACCATATACGAATATAAATACATTTATGCATATGCAATATGAAATGACTGAGCCGATCTAAAACCTAGATTGTGTGTGTATATGCAACCACGAGCAACCACTAGCAATCACTTGCAACCACTTGCAACCACTTGCAACCATCATCCATAACATGTTTCAATTACATGTTTTCATCCAAAGGGTTTCTTCCTAAAAGATAAGGTCGAGGAGACATACCTAAAAAGATAGATAAAAGCGCAATTTAAGGAAAAAGGAAAGATCAAGGATGTACCCTCGAAAAGAAAAGGGTAGGTTGCGCGTATTCTAGCTTCAGTTTCCTAAGTTGCATCTTCTTCGGCGTTGCTCCACTAAACTTTGACGAGCTTGACTTCGCGGTGGCGTAGCTTCTTCACTTCTGTTCCTAATATGCGGGTTGGAACTTTCCTCACGGTTGCTTCGCGTTCCACTTCAGCTTCTTCTAGGATATTTGGCTCTACCACTTCAGCAGACTCATGTAGACATTTTCGGAGGTGTGAAACGTGAAAGACGTTGTGAACTCCGGCCAATTTTTCGGGTAGCTCTAATCTATAGGCCATTTTCCCAATTTTCTCGATGATAGGGAATGGCCCTACGAACCTTGGTGCTAGCTTTCCTGTGGTTCCAAAACGAACAACGTTCCTTAGCGGAGATACCTTAAGAAAAACTCTGTCCCCAACCTCAAATTCAAGGTCGGTCCTCCTCTTGTCGGCGTAGGACTTTTGTCTGTCTTGGGTCGTTGAAACACCCCACCTCCGTTAGGGTCACTCTCAAAGGGAATGCCCTAATTTTGGTGGAGGTTTATAAGTACAAGTCACAGATATACAAGACAGATATAAGAACACATATTTGTAAACAGCGGAAGAACAACAAACTTTATTTCACAAAGTCAAATACGTGTTACAACAACATCCTTTCCAAAAACATAACATAACACCTTCATAATCTGTCTTGGGTGCATTATTTAAAGAAGCATAAATAAAACGTAGATAAACTGCAAAAGCCCCATAGTGGATTGTCCAAAGCCATAGTTCAAAACAGGAAAGTCCAAGCAATACATTTCTCTTCTTCAAGCTAGATGTTGAGGTTGGTCAAGCTGCTGTGTTCCCTCCCTGAGGACCTGGGGGGGAAACGGAAGAAAGAAGACGAAAGAAAAGTAGAGTCAGACATAAAGCCTGAGTAAGTCTAGTACTATTTTGTCTATGAATAAAGAACTGGGTATGATAAGTATAAACAAGAAGTGTGCAAGCACTATAAACTTGGTTAAGTTTTCTAGGGTCGAATATACTATCGTACCCCATGTTAATCTCTGAACCCATATAAACTAGTTTCCAACTGGCACCCCATAATCAGGGTGATGTGATCCATTCAATGATGATCGGCTCCTACTCGCATAGTTACCTGTGTCTTACGGCCCCCGATGTCTGTAGTTACCTATGCTGGTCCCACCATGGGGTGTATCAAGTCCCATAGTGGCAACCCGACACAACCTTAGAGTGCACAGGTATGCTACTGGTGTCCAGTGCCTTATTTTTCTGCGCCGGAGTGTGTGCATGCCCGCACTCCGTTAGAACCTACACTGCTACACCACCGCCGTCGATTTGACCTCTTACAATCAGCCCAGTAATCGTGCCCCACCCTGCCTAGTTTCAGGGTATCCTGATACACCTTTTAGGGTTACTGCTGAAAAGGGTCCCCCGTTACTAGGTTTTCTATCTCTAGCCAACATGCTAAGTTGGTTAAGTGTTTCCTAACCTAACCCTACCAGTCCGTTTAGTTTAGCATGTTCCATTTTGATTAAGTCTTTAGTTCACTTAATCCTAACAATCCTGACTCAGCCTTAATTGTCTTATTAAGGCCCTGACCTCTCACATTAGACAGGTATTGTTGTGGCTGCCTGTTGCCGGTTGGTTCCGGACAGTCTTACGCCACAACTCAGTCTAACCTCGGGTCCTTGTTGGGCTCCATGTTTAACCTCTCACATTGGATAGGTATTGTTGTGACTACTGGACAGCCGGGCGGTTCCGGGCAGGTTTACATCACGACTCAATCCAACCTCGGGTTAAACACATCGTATGTTCTACATTTACATATTTTGTCATTCCTCTTTATTTCTTATATGTAAATATTTGCGGCCCATTATTAAGTTAATGGTGTAAAGGTTACACCAATCATGGGCCCAACCCATACTTGAATTTGGGCCCTTCTATTTTATATTTTCATTCATTAATTAATTTTAACCCAACGTTATTTTCCCCCATTTTACACGTCCGTTTATATACATTGGGCTTAGCCTTTTAAAGCCCAATTTAGCCATGCGAAAAGGGGAGGCTTAAAGCGTGATTACATACACAAAGAGGGGAAGGTGAGCGCATGAACTTGCATATGGCGTTGGAAATACATAATAGAAACTGGTGTACTTGCATATATATACTTTGGTCATAAAGCATAGGTGACATGAACCAAACCATGTAAACTTAAGATAAGAAACTAACTTAGGTGTCACATAGTCTTAACTACAACATAGACCTATATTCTCATTTAGGCATAAACATAAACAAGTCATGTTCATAAGGTTTCTACATGTTTACAAAGGGGATACTTTGTTACTAACACAAAAGCATAGTTCAACTTAATCATGATTTGAGTCTAATCACATAACGATGGTATAAACATACTTATGCATAAATATTCCTAAACATGGTGTTTGCTTTAAACTTGCAAAAAGGGATTCTTGAGTCTAACCTAGCCATGTCTCACATATGTCATCATATAATTCTTTTAAACAAGATGGATTTCAATTATGCCAAATGTCATTCATAGCCTAGCCATATTCATAAGTTTGCAAAAGCATGACTTAATACATGGATTATGGTGCCAAAATTCCAACATAGTTTCATATGAACTATAATAACCAAACTTGTTTCAATTACTTGCAAAATGATTTATGCACAAAAATATACATCATGGTGGCATAGAAGCAAAACCCCAAACTTGCATAAATTTCAATCAACTACATACATGTAGCTTCCACATAGATTACATAATTTGCGCAATATTCCAAACGTAGACTTGCATAGAACTACCGCATGTAGTTCTTTATAATGAATAACATAATTTTGCACAAATATGAACTACTTTATTATCCCAATTCAAGCATACAAATCAATACAGTTGTTTATTCATACCAAAGTAATACTCTACTTACAATGGTTGCGGCGAATTCTCTAATTAAGAGATATGATTCCTATGTTGAATTGATTGGCTTTAGGTTGCTTGAATTGCTTTAGGCTTTAGAACTTTCTTCCTAATCCTCTCTCTAGTTGGCGGCTACTCTTTGTCGTTCCTCAGCAACATGGCGGCTATGTTCTTAATTTTGAATGAATAGATTAGGGTTTAGCCTAGGGTTGTTTATATAGAGGTTAGGAACTAATTAGGACCATTGATGTTGCTAGGTTAGATCATAGCCATTCATTAGGAAGAGAGACCAATTAAAACCCGCCACCTAGCCCTAATGACAAAGCAGACCACAGAAATTCGACCAAACACAGACCTGGCCAGCCAGGTTGACTGGGCTCGACCAGGTCGATACCCCTGTCGACAGGGCTGTCGACAGCCCTGTCGACATGGGTAGCCCAGGTCGACAGCCCAGTCGACCTGGGTGGCCTAGGCGGGTGTTTATCCGCCCTGGCCCATTGGGCCCGATTTTTAATTATTTTATTCTGTTTGAATTTTAAATTTAATTCAAAACTTCCGAAGGCCATATCTTCTTCGTACGGACTCCGTTTTTCGAAAACTCGGACTCTATTTCGCGTATTTTTCCGAGACGAACGCAATGGAGTATCCCGTTTCCCTTAGTTCTTTGATTTCAGATTAATTATACTTTAATTTGTTAATTTCACAGTTATAGAATTTTCGGGGTGTTACAGTCGTCTTCATCCTTCTTCGTATTAAGTCTACTTTCTCTGAAGTCTCTCGGATCATATCTGGTCCAAGTATGAGCTTATCAGTAGACTCCCACCAACAAGTGGGTGATCGGCACGGTCTTCCATATAAAGCTTCGAAGGGCGCCATTCCGATGGTTGCTTGGTAGCTGTTGTTGTAGGCAAATTCCACCAAAGGAAGATGGTCTTCCCATGTCCCTCCGAAGTCAAGGACGCACAGTCTTAAAAGGTCCTCCAAAACTCTGTTCACTCTTTCTGTTTGGCCGTCGGTTTGGGGATGATAGGCTGTGCTTAAGCATAACTGTGTGCCTACCGCTTCTTGCAGACTCCGCCAAAACTCACTTGTGAAGATAGGGTCTCGGTCACTAACAATGTTGGATGGTATTCCATGGAGTCGAACAATTTCCTTGAGGTAAAGAGATGCTAGGGATGAGGCAGTTCTTTTACTTTTGACAGGTAAAAAGTGAGCGCTCTTAGTAAGCCTATCCACTATTACCCAAATGCTAGTGTTGCCTTTCCTAGCCCTAGGCAGCCCATCAAAGAAGTCCATTGAGATGCTATCCCACTTCCACTACGGGACCTCTAGAGGATGTAGCAGACCGCCAGGCTTTTTCTGTTCCGCCTTAACCTGTTGGCACACCATACACTTAGAAACGAAATCTGCCACGTCCTTCTTCATGTCGTTCCAAAAGAAAGTCCTCTGTATGTCCTTGTACATTTTATCCCTGCCTGGGTGTATCGTCATTTTGGAGTGATGCGCTTCCTCCAGAACCTTCTTTGCTAAATCCCTTGTCTGTGGGACGCATAGTCTTCCGTCTCGCCTTAGCCAACCCTTATCGTCGACGGAGTATCTGTTGAGGTGACTTGAAGTCTCACCCCTCATTAGCCTATCAAACGTCTCCACAAACTGAGGGTCTTCGCGTTGTGCTGTCCCTATTGAGTCCACTAAAGTCGGGCGTACTTCGAGAGACGCTAGCAAGCCTGGTACAAAATCGGAGGAGGGCCTAAAGTCAAAACTGGCTATAAACTCTAGGCTTTGTCTTTCAACAAACAGCGGGCTTAGGGTCAGTTTCTTTCGGCTCCACGCGTCTGCCACCACGTTGCCTTTGCCCGGAGTGTAGGAGATCTCGAAATCATACGAGGCAAGAAACTCCATCCATCTCTGTTGTCTCAAGTTAAGGTCCTTCTGCGAGAAAAGGTATTTCAACGATTTATGGTCAGTGTAAAGTTCGAACTTCTCACCTAGGAGATAGTGTCGCCAAGACTTGAGTGCAAAGACGATGGCGGCTAACTCAAGATCGTGGGTCGGGTAGTTCTTTTCGTGCACTTTCAACTACCTCCCGCCGTAAGCTACTACCCTTCCTTCTTGCATTAAGACGGCGCCTACCCCTGTTCCATATGCATCTGTATAAACTGTGAACATTTTGCTTCCATCTGGCAATGTTAAAACTGGGGCTGTTGTAAGAGCCCTTTTTAGTCGTTGGAAAGCAAACTCGCAATCCAAGTCCCAATTGAACACTAGATTCTTCTTGGTCAACTTTGTGAGCGGAGCTGATATCTTCGCAAAATCCCTTATGAACTTTCGATAGAAACCTGCTAGTCCTAGAAAACTTCGGACCTCAGTTGCATTCCTTGGTGTCTTCCAATCCTGCACCGCTACTACCTTAGCAGGGTCCACAGCTAACCCTTCTTTGGATACTATGTGCCCAAGGAACCTTACTTCTTCTCTCCAAAAGTGGCATTTGGAGAATTTGGCTTTTAGCTGAAGGACTCGCAGAGTTTCCATGATTTCCCTTAAGATCTGAGCATGTTCCTCTTCACTCTTTGAGAAGATAAGGATATCGTCTACGAAGACCACTAAGAACTTATTGAGGAAATCTCTGAATACCCTACTCATCAGGTCCACGAAGTAAGCAGGTGCATTTGTCAAGCCGAAAGGCATGACAAGCCATTCAAAGAAGTCGTCTAGGGTTCTGAATGCCGTTTTATCGATACTATCTTCAACCACCCTTAGCTGATGAAAACCGGTCGCTAAATCGAGTTGGGAGAAAACAGACGCTCCTACAAGCTGATCAAAAAGATCGTCAATTCTGGGGAGAGGGTACCTATTCTTTTTCATTAGCTTGTTGAGCTCCCTATAGTCAACACATAGACAGAGTGAACCATCCGCCTTTGTAGCGAACACCACTGGAGCACCCCACTCTGAAATTCTCCTTCTAATGAACCCCTTCTCTAGAAGCTCTTTAATCTGTTTACTGAGCTCCTTTCTTTCCCGTGGAGCCATATGTCTAACGGGCAACGCAAAGGGCTTTGCATTATCTACAAGATATGTGCGGAAGTCTATCTCCCGCTTCGGAGGCAAGCCCTTCACCTCTTCGAAGACATCCGGATATTCCCGGACCACTCTAACCGATTGCAAATTGTCGACAGTGGCATCTAGAGATTCAAGATAACTAAGCATAACCGCATACGAGGGATTACAAGTAATTTCCAAAGTGTTACCGAGCTGGGTTAGGAGCCTAACAACCCTTTTCTCACAATCAAGGATGGCCCCATTACTGGATAGCCAATCCATGCCCAAAATCAAACCATATCCCGAAAAGCCCAAAACAAAGGCACTACATCTAAATTCTACGCTTAGAATAGAAATTTCCAATCCCACACAGATCATAGACAAATGAGCTGGGCCCCCAATCGGGTTTGAAACAATTAAGGGGTCCTCTACCATACTAGTTTTTAGGTGCAGAGATTCTACTAAAGCAGACGAGATAAAGGAGTGTGATGCGCCAGAATCAAATAAAGTGCGAACGGGGTGATCATAAAGATAAACTACACTTTCTACAGAAGTATTTATACCTCGCTGTTGCAGAGGTGGCGCCTCTAGCACATGAACCTGTGCCCCTGAGGTGGATCCAGCCCTCTGCCCCTGCCCTCGTTTCTTTGGGCAGTCCTTAGCCATGTGGCCTGTCTCACCGCAAGAAAAGCACCCGCCATTCATCTTGGCCTTCTTTTTCCGGCAATCTTTCACTAAGTGCCCCACTTTGCCACAGAAATTACACTTCCTCTTCTCTTTGTTATCTTTCCCGCCCTTTTTAAAGTCTGTCTTCTTTGGCTGTAAACCCTCTTTCTTCCCTTGAGAGTTTTCTGCCTTCGTCTCCTTCTTGCCCTTATCCTCTTCGTTCAGCAATGCCATCTGTACCAATCTCTCATACGTAGCTCCCATGGGTATATGGGTCATGGCCAGACTGTGTAATGGCTCATTCAACCCTTTGACAAAACGGAGAGCCTTCTTATGCGGGGTGTTGACTAGGTCCAGTCCGAACCTAGCCAGCTCATCGAACTGATTAACATACTCTTTGACTGTTTTGTTCCCTTGCTTAAGAAATAAGAATTTTTCCAACTGCAAACTCCTTTCCGCGTCTGAGAGAAATTTAGCCTCAAACCTTGCCCTAAAATCCTCCCATGTTTCCACTGTCTTTCTGCATTAGTGACTTCCCACCAGTAGGAAGCCTCGCCCTTTAGTAGCCACACTGCCAGTTGTACTTTCTGCCTATCTTCTACCTCAAAGATGATGAATAACTCCTCGGTTTCTTTCAGCCAATTCCTAGCTGTCACGAAGGACTCAGTTCCATGAAAGTCCTTTCCTCCCATAGCTTTAAAATCTTTACATATCTTAGCAAAAGTATTTCCCCGCGGAGGAGGTGGAGGAAGAGGTGTTGCTGCAGCTGGATGATTTCCTGCAGCTGGGGGAGGAGGAACAGTAGGACCTGGCTGAGTGGCCCTTGCTTCTAAGAATCGTCTAAACCAACCAGGTATTGGTACACCCTTTGGCAAGTTAAGTTCTTCGGACATGCTGAAACAAAAAGGATAGATTCAAAACGAAGGATAAGAGATAGTACCTATGGCTTTGGGGGACTTTGCTTCTTTTTTTTTAAATAAAATAATATTTTATCTTTTAAAAATGCTTCTTTAAATTTTCTTTTGAAAATAAATTTTCAAAACTTTTTATCTTATCTGGTAAACCTATGCTCTGATACCAAGTGAAACACCCCACCTCCGTTAGGGTCACTCTCAAAGGGAATGCCATAATTTTGGTGGAGGTTTATAAGTATAAGTCACATATATACAAGACAGATATAAGAACACATATTTTTGAGCAACGGAAAAACAACAACATCTTTTATTTCATCAAAATACGTGTTCACAAAAACATGCCATACTTTTATTACAATTTTTCCAAAAACATAACATCTTCATAACTGTCTTGATTACATTATTAAAGAAGCATAAAGAAAACATAAGTAAACTGCAAAAGTCCCATAATTGCTGCCCAAAGCCATAGTCCAAAACGGAAAAGATCCAAGCAATACATTCTTTCTCTTCGAGCTGGATGTGAAAACTGGTCAAGCTGCGGTATTCCCTCCCTGTGGACCTGGAAGGGGGTGGGACGGAAGAAAAGAAGACGAAAGAAAAGTAGAGTCAGACATAAAGCCTGAGTAAGTCTAGGACTATTCAGTCTATGAATAAAGAACTGGGTATGATAAGCATAAACTGGAAATGGGAAAGCACCATAAACTAAGTTAAGTTGTCTAGGGTCGAATATACTATCGTACCCCATATTAATCTCTGTACCCATATAAACTAGTTCCCAACAGGCACCCCATAACCAGGGTGAAGTGATCCATTTCTGATGATCGGCTCCTACTCGCATAGTTACATGTGTCTTAAAGCCCCCGATGTTGTAGTTACCTATGCTGGTCCCACCGTGGGGTGTATCAAGTCCCATGGTGGCGGCCCGACACAATTCTAGAATGCACAGGTATGCTACTGGTGCCCAGTGCCTTATTTTTCTGCGCCGGAGTGTGTGCACGCCCGCACCCCGTTAGAACCTAACTGCTGCACCACCGTCGTCGATTTGACCTCTTACAGTCAGCCCAGTAATCGTGCCCCACCCTGCCTAGTTCAGGGTATCCTGATACACCTTGTAGGGTTACTGCTGAAAAGGGTCCCCCGCTACTAGGTTTTCTATTTCTAGCCAACATGCTAAGTTGGTTAAGTGTTTGATCAACCTAACCCCCAATCAGTCTGTTTAGTTTAGCATGTTCCATTTTGATTAAGTATTAATTTAATTTACTTAATCCTATCAATCCTGACTCAGCCTTAATTGTCTTATTAAAGCCTTGACCACTCACATTAGACAGGTATTGTTGTGGCTGCCTGTTGCCGGTTGGGTCCGGGCAGTCTTACGCCACAACTCAGTCTAACCTCGGGTCCTTATTGGGCTCCGTGTTTAACCACCCACATTGGATAGGTATTGTTGTGACTACTGGACAGCCGGGCGGTTCCGGGCAGGTTTACATCACAACTCAATCCAACCTCGGGTTAAACACATCGTATTTTCTACATTTACATATTTTGTCTCTCTTTTTTTATATGTAAATATTTGCGGCCCATTATTGAAATTAATCTTTATTGGTTAAAATTTCATTTATGCTACTTAATTGTTTTTCAAGGTTGTTGGCATGCATCAAACATGCCAACACATATGTTCTATATTTTAACCCAAACGTCATTACCCCCGTTTTACACATTCGCTAAATTATAAGATATGTTGGGTTTAACATTTAAACCCAACTTAGCCATATGAAAAAGGGGAGGCTTATAACATGATGTTTATGACATAAAAAGGGGAGTGTGAACGCATGAACTTGCAACATAACGATTCAATTAACATAAAGTAGGCACATGTGAACTTGCAATTGTAACAACATATAATCATGGCATAACATGAATCAATTTATTCATATAATCATGGCATAAACAATACTTAAACATGAATCATTCTATTCATATGATTATGGCATAAACAATACTTAAACATGAATCGTTCTATTCATGTAATCATGGCAGAAATAATACTTAAACATGAATCATTCTATTCATGTAATCATGGCATAAATAATACTTAAACATAAACCATTGTAAACTTGCAATTGGGATGTAAATCTAACTTAATTGTGTCACATATATCACCATATGGTTTTGATAACAACTTAGGCCTAAAACATGTTTCAACTAGGCATAATACCAAATATAGTTTAGTCATGTTCATAAAGGTGCTTACGCTTGTTTCTAACACAAAAGTACGATTTGCCAATTTCAACATAGATTCATATAAATCATAGTACTTAGCCTAGTCCAATTACACACTAAAAATGATCATATAAGTATGTACATCATATTAGCATAATAACGAATCATATACTTGCATGAATTCCAATTAAAATTCCACAACATATGGTTGTCAACATAAATCATATACTTGTATGAATCCAACCGTATACCAAATCAAAATAACATACAAATATAGATTATTATCGCCACAATTCCATTTCGTTGTTAACTTCCAACGCAAATCACATTCTTGCAAATATCCAATCGTATACCAAAACGTTCCCAAATCGTTTAGAATCAAAATAACGAACAAATATAGATTATTATCGCCACAATTCCATTTCGCATTTTACACAAATCAAACGCAATTAATTATTCACATCGGAATAGCACTCTACTTACAACGTATGATGAATCTTCAATTCAGGAATCTGAATTCTGAATTTGGAGATGCTATCCTTTGTTGTAGGCGTTGTTTTGATTCAATTAACGTTGCTTTAAGCTTTGAATTATCTCCTAATTGTCTCTCAATTTCTAACGGCTATCCTTTGTCTTTCCTCAGCAGTATGACGGTCTCATCTCCATTTTAGTTTGTGTGAATTAGGGTTAGTCTTAGGTCCTTTTTATAGAGTTTGTGAGTTGATTTAGACCGTCGATGGAGCTTGGTTCAATAATAGCCGTTCGTTTGAAGGAGAGACCAACCAGGAGCTGACACCTAGCCCTAGTGACAAGGCAAGGCTCAGAAAATCGACCAAACACAGACCAGGCCAGCCAGGGTGGGCTGGGTTCGACCTGGCTCAGGGGCCAGGTCGACACCCCAGTCGACACCGTGTCGACTTGGCAGTCGACACGGGTGACCAGGTCGACTGCCCAGTCGACCTGGCTAGCCCCAGGTCGACTGCCAAGTCGACCTGGGTGCCTTAGGCGGGAATTTTCCCGCCCTGGCCAATTGGGCCCGATTTTGATTTTTAAATTCGTTTTTCTGAGCTGTTTTCGTCTGTTTGAATTTTAAACTGAATTCTGAAACTTACGGAGGCCATAACTTCTTCATACGGAGTCCGTTTTTCGAAAACTCGGACTCTATTTCGCGTATTTTTCCGAGACGAACGCAATGGCGTATCCCGTTTCCCTTAATTCTTTGATTTGAAATTATTTATACTTTAATTGGTGAATTTCACTGTTATAGAATACACGGGGTGTTACAGATCACATTAATCAAACGGACTTACCGTTTGGGAGATATGGCTGAATCAAGGTTTGGAAGGTGAAAAATAGCTTAAATGAGCTTAATAGGGTAATTAGCAGCTAGGCCCATTGGGGATTTCGGGATTTAAGCTATATAAGGATTGATTAGGGTTAGAGAAACCTTTTCTTTGTCATTATCCAAACGCCACTTACCTCCCTTCAACCCTAACAGTGGCCTCCAACACTCAAATCACCTTCTAATCGCTGTTTAATCAAGTTTAAGCCTAATCTACATCAAACCAAGTCTAATCAACATCAAATTAGAAGCAAAGGCTGCTGTGTGCATTGGAATTCATGCCATTTAAAGAATCACTTTAGATCTGAGTTTATATTTTGGCTAGGGTGAGTGATTTGCATTGTTTTCCACTAATTACGGCTAATTAGGAGTAATTAGTGTTAATTAACGAATTTGTACATTATTAAATTCTGGAAAAATGTTTAGAAATTCTTAAATGTTGATTTAGGCCTTTGCTAGAAATTTGGGTTAATTTGGTTAAGTTTTGGTAATCCTAAGGTTAGTTTGCTTAAACATGATTATGGGGAAAACAAGGGTTTTGGGTATGTTTGATCCATTTTACATGCTATAATTGTTGTTTTGGTGTTTATGGTCGATTATACATGTTGCTATGACTTTTTGGAATGTTTTGTGATTGTCTAGAACTATTAGATTGGTCGAAAACGCCGTGGTGTGGCGTAAATAGCTTGCTGGAAGAGTTGCAGGAATCATGCAGTATTCCATTCGTGACAAGCCCGCTTCCACAATCCAAATCCGTTCGTGACCTAGGGTCCACGAACCTGACCAAGTGATCACCACAAACCATGGTGGAAGGAGCACGAACTGGACCAAGGTGTGGGACTCAACAAAAAACTTGAACCAGATCACGAGCCGGACATCATCACGAGCCACAAACCAAGGTGGGGTCTCACAAGCCAGACGAATCATGAACCGGGAGAGAGATGACCATGAGCTGGACCAAAGTGAGGCGTCACGAGCTGATGCCAGGAGGAGGACCACGAGCCAACCATGTATCACGAGCCGGAGTCACTTCATGGACCAACGAGCCACTTGGATGACCACGAACCGGGTCCACATATGATCCACGAGCCGACCATAGATCGCGAGTCCGTAGCACTATAACGAACCAATGTAGAGGAGCAGGAATCGAATGAATAGTCATGAATGGAAATGAAGACCAAAACTCGAGATGCAAAGGTAGTCCAAATGGGAAGTTTATACTTAGGATCCAGTTGGGAGCCAACGAGTTAACTTCATGGTTAGGCTTTGCTGTGGGACGTGTGCTAAGGAGTTGACGACGTCCATAGATTTGATTCACCACAGAAAGACGAATGTTAGGCTTCGGATCAGTGTAGTGGAGTAGTCACTACTCCATGGGGCAGAGTGATTGTAGCAAAACTATGAGCCAGTGCAGTGGAGTCTTCATGACTTCATGGGGCAGAGTGGACATAGCAAAGTACTAGTGGCTATGGATCAGTGCAGTGGTGTCATCAAGACTCCGTGAGGCAGAGTGATTATAGCAAAGGAATGGGTGGTCGAAGCAGTGGATATCATATACTTTACGCACTGAGTAAGAGATGTAAGGATGATTGCTATGTCTGATGTTTGCTATCACCATTACATGCACACCCCCTTCCCATTATTTTCACACCATGTGTTAGTGTCACCTTAGAGTATTGTACATCCTGTTGTGCTAACTCTTTGGTTGCAGGTCTAGGTTCAGGTATGGTTAGTTATACCTGTTATTGTTCTGTTTTGCTGCTTATCACTCATACCAGACTTTTGTCTAACCCAGAGTTTTATGTCTCTTCTTATTACTGTAGGTGCTCTTAAACGGGTAGAATAGAGACAGGTCAGGTGATTATGCACGAGTAGCTGTACCGGAGACGAGCAGGAGGCTTCCACGTATGATATATATATATATATATAATCTCCCTGTGTTGTTGTTTGTCACTACTTTGGGCATCAGTAGTGTACCTCTTTCTTTTGCTTTAGAGACAGTATTTCAAAGTTGTAATAATGTTGGTTTGGATGATAAGCTGTATTTTGGGTTTTGTGCTGCTACGATGGTTTAGTTTTCAGCTTATGCACTATCTCGTCTGTTCTATGTCAGAGTTATGTTATTATTATATTTTATCCCATGCGCTGTGAGATATTTGATAGGTTGCTTGTTAGTTCAAATTCCTTTCTTTTCCTTTCTTTGGCGACCGTCCCGTGCTGGTTGGACATCGGCACAGCGCATGTTAGGGAAATGTCGGCTGGTCTGGGGCGGGCCATCACACTTGGTATCAGAGCTCTAGGTTGCGTAGTTAACCTAAGGAAAGACACCAGGGAGAGGTAGTACATATATGAGAGCGCGTATTTGTTATATTTTAGGTTTTTCAAAAGTTTTATATATATATACACACACTATTAGTATATCTAAGGATGGAGTCGCACTGCACTGGCACCACTGAAGAGATGGTTAATCGTTTTCTCCTTACAGATTAAACGATGAGCCGATATATGAGGAGTACTGGTTCAGGAGACAATAATAGGAATGCTCCTGATATGAGGACGATGTTCACTGACTTCATGAGAGAGATGCTTAGGGATGTTCAGTGGGTAGCTCCTAATGCTGCAAATGGTGGTGGTGAAGCGGTGCAGACGCCTAGGGCCGATTTCGCCAAGCTCTGTAAGGACTACACTAGTCTTGGTGGGAAGTCGTTCCACAGAACGGAATCGGCTACAAAAGTTCAGGATTGGCTTGACAGTTGGGAGCGTATCTTCGAGGATCTGGGAATCGAAGATGCGATGAAGAGGAAGCTAGCATCCCGTCAGCTGCAAGGACGGGCCATGAATTGGTGGAATGCTATTAAGGCAACTACTCCCGAGGATCAAGTTACACGGAATCAATTTAAAGCTCGCTTCAGTGACAAGTTTATCCCAGCTTCCCAGAAGTCATAGTTGTTTAGGAAGTTCTTGGAGCTTAAACAGAATGGTATCGAAGTATGGATTATCCCTTATTGACACTCCCGAGAGGAAGAACGAGAAGTTCATAACAGGCTTAGAACGGTACTTGGTGGAAAGTCTTATAAACCATATTGATGAGACTTTTGAATCGATTGTTGGGAAAGCATTGAGGTTAGAGAGCCTTTATCCTAAGCCCAAGGTTGAAGTCGTTGTTGCATCTACAGAGGGGCCAAAGCTGCAGGCAAGCGGTGGAGGCAAGGCTAATTTCGAGAATAAAAGGAAACAGAATCATACTAAGGATAGTCAGAAGAAGAGTAAGAAAGATGTTGAGTGCTTTAGTTGTGGCAAGAAGGGCCATTATGCTAAAGAATGTCGAGTAAAGCCAGCGGACATGAATTGCTTCAACTGCGGCCAAGTGGGACATCACAAGGATAAATGTCCGCAACCCCCCAAAGAGAAGCAGATTGTGAAAGCATATGCTATTAGTGTTGTTCCTTCTTCGTCAAATGCCCCAACTGCGGCGGAGAAAGGAAAGAATGTCATCATTCAAGGTATGCTTTCTGTTTATGATGTTCATGTTCGAGTACTGTTTGATACTAGGGATTTCCTTTCCTTCATATCTAGTGACCTGGTAGATAGGTTGGGATTGGAACCCGAGATAGTCGATAGACCTTTAGCGGTGACGAATCCGATTGGTTGTTCGACTAGGCTTAGTATAATTCGTCGAAATTTGGTCTTATCGAGTCATGGATGTGTATTTACTTGTGATTGCTTTGTTTTGGGCTTTACTGGCTTTGGCATTATTTTGCGAGTCGATTGGCACCAAAGATACGGGGTGGTGGTAGACTGTGAGGGATTTTCGGTGACTATTAGGGCGGATGATGGGCGGAGGGTAGTGTTTGGTGGCCTACCTAGTGATGAGGTGATGGTAGTTTTCTAAATTCCCTTGACATCCAGTAGGACAAGTTAGCAGGAATTCCCATTGCTGGCCAGTATCTGGATATCTTCGAGTAAGTGACCGGAATTCCACCACACCGAGAGATTGAGTTCCATATTGATTTAGTGAAAGATTCTAGACCTATAGTGATGCCACTTCATCGTATGGCACCAAGGGAGCAGAGAGAGCTCGGGGTGCAAGTAAGCGATCTTTTAAAGAAGGAATATATCAGAAGAAGTGTTTCCGAGTGGGGAGCACCAGTTGTATTTGCCACTAAGGCAGATGGTTCCCATCGTTTGTGTGTGGATTATCGCGAGTTGAATAAGGTGAATAGGGAGAATAAGTATCCTCTTCCACTGATAGATGATTTGTTTGATCGACTGGAAGGAGCAAGAGTGTTCTCCCAATTGGACCTCGCGACAGGATTTCATCAGCTCCGAGTTGCAGCTAAAAGTATTCCTAAAACGACATTTCGAACGCCGTCTGGATTCTATGAGTGGTTGGTCATGCCATTCGGGTTAACCAATGCACCAGCATATTTTGTGGTTCTTGTGAATAGGGTATTCAGGGACCAATTGAATAAGTTTGTTCTTGTGTTCATAGGCGGTATATTGGTTTACTCGAGGACACAGGAAGAACATAAGGAACATTTGAGGAAAATGATGGAGGTGTTGAGGAAACACCAATTGAAAGCAAAGTTTTCTAAGTATCACTTCTAGAGGGGGGAAGTGAGATTCTTGGGCCATGTTGTTTCAGAGAATGGTACTGCCATGGATCCTGCGAAGGTGGTTACGGTACAAGATTGGTCTACACCTAAGAATGCAACAGACATAAGAAGTTACTTGGGTTTAACTGGATATTATCTTAAGTTTATCTAAGACTTCTCCATGATAGCGGCACGGTTAACTCAGTTGATCAAGAAGAATCAAGCTTTCGTATAGGACGGAAATTGTGAAAATGCATTTAAGAGTCTAAAGGAAAAGTTGACGCGTGCACCAGTGTTAGTCAATCCTAAAGGAAATGAAGAGATGACAGTATACACGGATGCCTGTGGTACCGGACTAGGCGCTATGTTGATGCAAGGAGGTAGGGTAGTAGCTTATGCTAGTCGGCAACTGAAACCGCATGAGAAAAGATATCCTACCTATGATTTGGAAATGGCAGCGATCGTGTTTGCATTGATGATGTGGAGACATTATCTCTTGGGAGAAAGATTCGAGTTGTTTACCGATCATAAATAGTTAAAGTATCTCTTCTCTCAGAAGGATCTAAATCTCCGACAGCAAAGATGGTTAAATTTCTTAACCTCCTATGATTTCGATATCGCATATACACCAGGAAAGGGCAATGCGGTAGCTGATGCATTGAGTAGAAGACATGCCAGTTTAGGGGCTATGTTTCTTGAGTGGAAGCAACTGGAGTATATCTTAGGGTACGATTTTATCGCAGGGTACGATTTCAAACCAAACTGCGAATTGGATCCAGAGATGTTAGCAAGTTTGATGATTAGACTCACTTTGATTGAGCGGATTGGTTCCAATCAGAGTGACGATCCTAACCTACTAGAAATCTTCTCCAAATTAGAAATGGGTATCGATAGTGAGGAGATGAACAAGTATGGGCTTGATCAAGAAGGATGGCTTCGAAAGGATGGTGGACTGGTTGTATCAATGTCAATGGATTGAGAGATGAAGTGCTTAGAGAATGCCATCACTCAAAACTGACTATACATCCCGGTGGTAATAAAATGTATCGAGACATGAAGCAAACCTACTACTGGGAAGGGATGAAAAGAGACGTTGGGAAGTTTATATCCAAATGTATGAATTGCTAGCTAGTTAAAGCCGAGCAAAAGAAAACTAGTGGTTTGTTGCAACCATTAGAAATTCCAAAATGGAAATGGGAACAAGTCTCAATGGATTTCATTGATAGGTTACCAAGGACTAGATCGGGCCATGATAGCATTTGGGTGATTGTGGACCGATTGACCAAGAGTGCAAGGTTTATACCCGTCAAGTCAAATAAAACAACAGCTAAGTTAGCAGAACTATATATGAAGTGGGTAGTGAGATTTCATGGAGTACCCAAAGGCATTGTAAGTGACCGAGATCTGTTGTTCACTAGTGGATTTTGGAAGAGCTTACAAGAGGCTTTAGGATCAGAGTTACATCTCAGTATCGTGTATCATCCTCAAACCGACGGTCAGACAGAGAGCGTGAATTGTATATTAGAAGATCTCTTGAGAGCTTGTATATTGGATTTTGGTGGATCATGGGATGACCATTTGCATCTGGTTGAGTTTGCATATAATAATAGTTATTATTCCAGTATTGGTATGGCTCCATTTGAAGCTTTATACGGAAGACCATGCAACTCACCATCATGTTGGTTAGAAACCGGTGAGAAATTTGTGCTTGGACCGGATGTAATAAGGGAAATGTCAGACAAGATCAAGGTTATTCAACAGCGAATGAAGGTTGCCTAAGATAGGCAGAAGAGTTATGCTAATAAGAGACGAAGAGAATTGAAATTCTCCGTTGGTGACTTGGTGTTCGTGAAGATTTCTCCATTAAAGAGTGTGGTTCTATTTGGTAAAAGAGGCAAGTTAACACTAAGATTTATTGGTCCATTCCCGGTTCTCGAGCAAGTTGGGAATTTGGCATATAAAATTGAATTGCCAGACAAGATGGCGGGAGTTCATAATGTGTTTCATGTTTCCCAGTTAAGGAAGTTCGTGCATGACCCTAACATGACTATTTCACCGGATCAGCTGGATGACATCGAGGTAGAACCCGAGGCGGTTGGGAATCGCAAGCCGATCCGTATTGTCGAAAGCGATACGAAGCAACTTTGAATGAAGGCGGTGAACTGGTCAAGGTTCAGTGGAGCGTGAATGAGAGTGATTGTACTTGGGAAACAGAGGAGAGCATAAGGGAATCACATCCAAAACTCTTTGCGTGGTAAGATTTTAATAGTGATAGTTTCTTCCCTTGTTAGTAGACCGCATGCTAGGGTAGGCTTGTTGTGCTTATTGTGTATGTTTGACTGTTTGTGAATGACTGATAGTCATGTGGAACACCTTTATATGTTTTTGGTTAAGGAATTTCGAGGGAGAAATTTTACGGGCGGGAGAGTGCAACGACCTGCATTCTACATATCGTAGGATCATAGAATAATTATTTCCTTTTCGTATGAGGTCATGTGGTCGTGTAATTTTGGGGAACGACTATTGGGGTCATTTTCCACGTTCACGATTTTTGCCAATTTTTAAATGACCATTTTGCCCCTGGCGGATCTTGTTTTGCCTATAACTTTTGATTGGTAAGGAGTTTTGACCTGAAACTACTTCCATTAGATTCAGATGATGGTTTATCTTTCTGTAGAGTGGTAACATTAATCAAACAGACTTACCGTTTGGGAGATATGGCAGAATTAAGGTTTGGAAGGTGAAAACAGCTTAAATGGGCTTAATATGGTAATTAGCAGCTAGGCCCACTGGGGATTTCCGGATTTGAGCTATATAAGGGCTGATTAGGTTTAGAGAAACCTTTTCTTTGTCATTTTCCAGTCACCACTTACCTCTCTTCAACCCTAACAATGGCCTCCAACACCCAAATCACCTTCTAATCACTGTTTAATCAAGTTTTAGCGTAATCTACATCGAACCAAGTCTAATCAACATCAAATTAGAGGCAAAAGCTGATGTGTGCATTGGAATTCGTGCCATTTAAAGAATCACTTCAGATCTGAGTTTATATTTTGGCTAGGGTGAGTGATTTGCATTTTTTCCACTAATTATGGTAAATTAGGGGTAATTAGTGTTAATTAGCGAATTTATACATTATTAAATTCCAGAAAAATATTTAGAAATTCTTAAATGTTGATTTAGGCCTTTGTTAGAAATGTGAGTTAATTTGGTTAAGTTTTGCTAATCCCAAGGTTAGTTATGCTTAAACATGATTATGGGGAAAACAAGGGTTTTGGGTATGTTTGATCCATTTTACATGCTATAATTGTTGTTTTGGTGTTTATGGTCGATTATACATGTTGCTATGACTGTTTGGAATGTTTTGTGATTGTCTAGAACTATTAGATTGGTCGAAAACGCCGTCGTATCGCGTAAATAGCTTGCTGGAAGAGTTGCAGGAATCATGCACTATTCCGTTTGTGACAAGCCCCCTCCCACGACCCAAATCCGTTCGTGACCTAGGGTCCACGAACCTGACCAAGTAATCACCACGAACCATGGTGGAAGGAGGTATCACGAACCGGACCAGGTGTGGGACTCAACCAAAAACATGAACCAGATCACGAGCCGGACATCATCACGAGCCACGAACCATGGTGGGGTCTCACGAGCTAGACGAACCACGAACCGGGAGAGAGATGACCATGAGCTGGACCAATGTGAGGCATCACGAGCTGATGCCAAGAGGAGGACCACGAGCCAACCATGTATCATGAGCCGGAGTCACTTCATGGACCAACGAGCCACTTGGATGACCACGAACTAGGTCCACATATAGTCCACGAGCCGACCGTAGATCGCGAGTCCGAAGCACTATTGGTTGGGACTCCAAGCATAATGTTTATTGCGATTTGTGGGTAAATTGGAATATTAAATCTAGATTGGAATATTAAATCTAGATTGGGCATAACTATTGGTTGGGACGCCAAGTGTTAGCCTACTTTGTGAACTAGGCTACACCAAGAGCAAACAGTGAAAAAGCAACCAATCAGATCGGATCAGAAGGAGATAGCGCAGAAAAAAAGTAGAGATCAAAGACGCAGAAATCATATCGGTTCGGATTGGTGATACGTCAGCAACATTATAGGATAGCGAGTGGCCTCATCGGTTCGGAGCGGAGAAGTACGTCAGCAACAGACGATAGCCAGTGGTCTCATCGGATCAGATCGGAGGGAGCCGATCCGAACCGCTTTCTCTGAGCCTGTGACCGTTGCTACACACGCTCCCTGAAGACTTGGACCAAGCATGACTATTTCTCCCACGATCTCCCACTAAATCAGTGCGTTGTTATCATCTGGAAGCCTCTGAACCCGACTCGTATGGGATGGGTGCCACGCAATTCCGAACCAGAGCCACTTCGAAGAGAATTTTCACCTATAAATACACCATCTAGAGGCATTTGAAAGGATCTTTTGGCAAATTCTCCGTTCTAACTTCCTCCATAGCCGAATTCTACAATCATATTCAAATCAAAATCATCTCTTAAAGTCTATTTTTGAGATATTTGAGTGAGTTTGTGCATTTTAATTGTGAAGTTGAGTGAGAATCATTGCTGTATTTGTATTCAAATCATCAATTAAAAGCAAACAAAGTGGGCGTAGGCTCTTTAACGCCGAACCACTATAAATCGCGTGTTCTTTGTTGCTTTTTGATTCTATTTCATTGAAATCATAGCTAATTTGGGTGTTACAACCAATTTTTAGTCTAACATTTTGGTGCTTTCACTGAGAACCTTCGAATTCTCAGCTTTTTCGGGATTATCATTCTACTATTTGGACTTTCAAGTTCAAAGAAGTTAATCCCTTCTCTCTGACATCTTTCAGTATTTGTTGACTAACCGTTGAAGAATCAAGTATTATAGCTAAGACCAAAGGAAAAGAAGTGCAAGGCGCTAGGGGAAATGATTCCAGAGAAGATCAGCAAGCTATTGTGTTAACAAGGTCACGCGCTCAAAGCTCTGGAGCAGATCGCTCCGATCAGGGGGATCCGAACCGGATCAGAGGTGCCGATCTGAACCGAGTGGAAGGCACTGATCCGATCCGATCTGATGAAGTCGGGGGCACTCACTCTCTCCATCCGAACAGGCCCGACCAGGCTGCTATGAACCGATCCGATCCGAACCAGAATAAAGCTGGAACTTCTACTCGAGCTCCCTCCAATGCTCTGATTCCAGCCACGATGACTAATGTTCAGCCTGATCCATCTGCACCCATTACTCAAGGAGACTTTTCATGTTTTGTTGACATGCTTCAGAGCACCAAAGAAGCATTGGAAGCCCAGAGGCGTGACAACTTTCGCATGCAGGAAAACATGATCACTATGGGTAGAGAACTACAGGAGCTTCTGAGGTAGAAGTCTCCTTCCCCGGCACGCCATCTCACTACAGATGATTCGTCTTCTTCGGAGGAGGAACACCCTCGTGAGAGGAGGCCGCTTGAACGACCTCAGAACCTTGATCAATTGACTTTTGGATCTTTAGGATCCCGAGAAGATGTTGCTCGTGCATTGGGCCCTGATGACCCGAGCCTACAACAGCCTATGTTACTACCCATGCGCAGATCCCACGTCTTACCCAGAGATTCTAATATTACCAACCCCACGCAGCAACAGCTTCTCCAACCTCTACCTCCTAAGATCGACCGGGAGCACAGAGAGCAGCATAGAGCAGCTGCCGCCAGAAACATGAGGTTGTTCCCTGACCAAGAACCTAGGGGTAATCCGAACATCAGATCAAGAGAGCCTGTGCAGACATCAACAAATGCCGATGTATGGGCAATGGTGCGTAAGATCATGTCCGAAAGCCGGCACTATACTAATGAAGATTGTGCAGACATTAACAAATGTCGATGTATGGGCAATCGTGCGTAAGATCATGTCCGAAAGCCGGCACTATACTAATGAAGATTGGGGCATTGAACGAAGTCATACCCCCTTCATAGATGACATACTGAATTTCCAGTTCCCCCGTCGATTCAACTTGCCTCAGATGGATCGATATTCAGGAAGAACAGACCCAGGGCAACATCTGATGAGGTATGCATGGTTCATGAATGCGGCAGCATCTCCGGACGTTGTAAAATGCAAAGCTTTTCCAATCTATCTTGAAGATGTAGCGTTGATGTGGTTCACCCGACTCCCTCCTCGGTCAGTATCAAATTTCACAGAATTGAGCGAGCATTTCATGAATCAGTTTCGACTCCATGCCCAAAAGTCCAAGACCGTCATAGAATTGTCACGAATTAAACAGGTCCCAGGAGAATCTTTGAAGTCATATCTGGATCGCTTCTACCTGGCCGTCACCGAAGTTAGTGATCCCCATGAGCCCATTATCCTGATGGCCTTGATAGAAAGGGTAGATCCTGATACAGAGTTCGGAGATTACTTGGCAGGAAAACCACCTCCTACTAGAGAATTGTTCTATGAAAAGGCTAATGCCCGCTTAAGGCGAGAAGAAGCTAAGGCAAATCGAAAGAGAAAGTCCGAAGGGGCCTCGAAGGAGGGTGTCCAGAGTAACGTTGCTGTGAAACAATCTGGTGATAGTTAAGGGGAGGTAGAAGTAAATGTTGGCAACCAGAGTGGTGGTAATAGCAACAGAAATGGGAACGACAATAGAAGGAACAGAAACCGAGGGAATAGCTCTAATAAAAGACCCGGATTCCAGACTTTTGAAAATTACACGCCGTTAAATGATACGTTGAAGAACATTTATTTTAGATACGTACAGCACATTGCAGTACAAAAAACCACCGCCCAAAGATTCTACTGAGAAAGAGATTGAAACAGGAAAGTTTTGCTTGTTTCATGGTACGCACGGTCATTCCACCAATGAGTGCCATCATTTGAGGGATATCGTCGAAAAATTGCTGCGAGAAGGGAAGTCGGATGAGTACAAGGCTGCCCCAAGGGACAGGGGGCAAGGGGGACAAGCCTCGAACCAAGACCAGTCCGCTTCAAAACCCACAGCTCATCAAAAAGGAAAGGGGATCGTCATTAACTCTATTATTGGCGGACCTCACTTAGTTGGTCGTAGTTTTAAAGCAATGGACCAGTACGTCAATACCGCCAAGCATTTTGAAGTAGGAGAATGCAGTAGTCTTGAAGACGTCACTCCAATAAAACAACAAAAAACAATGTCAGATGATGTCGTGTTCCACAATAGAGATGATTCTGGAGTTCGATCTCCAACCGATGATCCACTAGTAATTACCACGACAACTGACCCCGCTCTAGTCCATAAGGTGTTAGTGGACAACGGAAGCTCGGTCAATATCCTCTTCAAGAAAACTTTCGAACAAATGAGGCTCGAAGCAAATGACTTAAAGCCATGTCAAGGATGGATGCGTGGCTTCAACGGAGCATCTACAGGCTTGATGGGTTTTGTGGAATTACCAGTCACACTAGGGCAGGGAGATCGCCAGAGAGTAAGGATCCTACCGTTTGTATTTTTGGATTTGGAGTCACCCTACAATGCCTTCCTTGGCCGACCGGCCCTTGCCGAATTTAGGGCATGTATTGCGCCTTGGTGCTTGCTGCTTAAATTCCCGACTGACTCAGGAGTTGGGATGATGAGGGGCGACCAAGCTACGGGACGAGCTTGTTACGTGGCAGAGTTAAAGACGTTAATGAAGGGGTTGAATATAGATGCTAAAGATGATTCCGCCCCTCCAAAGGGGGCCTCAGCATAGCAACTAAGGGGTCCTTCCCCAAGAGAGTCGCCCTCAGACGTGCTCGAGGATATAGATCCCAGAGAGGATAGAGAACCTAGGGACAAGAAGGCAACTCCCAACGAAATAACAGTTGATATACCTTTTGATGAAACGGATCCAACAAAAGTACTAAAGATCGGCTCGCAACTGGATCCAGTTAGAGCGAGGGAATTGGCTAATTTTTTAAAGGCAAATCTGGACGTGTTTGCCTGGACTCACGCTGACATGTGTGGAATTTCGCCTAACATCATGAGCCACTCTTTGTGTATTAATCCAAAGCACCCACCAGTCAAGCAGAAGAGACGGATGTTGGGCCCAGAGCGGTCAGAAGCTTTGAAAGAAGAAGTAGAGAAGTTAAAAGGTAATGGATTCATTAAGGATTCAAAATATCCCGACTGGATATCGAATCCTGTCCTGGTCAAAAAGTCAAACGGGAAGTGGAGAACATGCATTGACTTTTCTGATTTGAACAAGGCTTGCCCAAAGGATAGCTTTCCTCTTCCCAGAATTGATCAACTAGTAGATTCGACGGCCGGGCACGAACTCTTATCCTTTATAGACGCCTATTCCGGGTACAATCAAATTCCCATGCACATACCAGATCAGGAGCATACAAGCTTTATCACAGACTTGGGATTGTATTGTTACGTGGTAATGCCATTCGGGTTAAAAAATGCGTGAGCCACGTATCAGCGCCTAGTCATCTACATGTTTTACAATCAAATTGGAAAAACCATGGAAGTTTATGTAGATGATATGCTCGTGAAATCCAAACAATCTCCCGATCATACGAAGAACTTAGCAGAAATGTTCGACATACTACGAAGGTATGGGATGAAGTTGAATCCCTTGAAGTGTTTGTTTGGCGTGGCATCAGGCAAGTTCCTTGGCTTTATCGTGAGCTCCAGAGGAATTGAAATCAATCCAGACCAAATAGCAGCAATCCGGAATATAGAGGAGCCGCGAAAGATTAGGGATGTTCAAAGCTTAGCTAGGATGGTTGCAGCACTGGGCAGGTTCATCTCCAAAGCAACAGACAAGTGTGTACCTTTCTTCGATCTCATAAAGCGGGGAAAGCGAAATTTTGAATGGACTCCTGACTGTGTGGAGGCATTCCGGAATCTATTAGATTTCTTAGAAAAGCCTCCAATATTATCAAAGCCTGTAGAACATGAGGATTTGTTCATCTATTTTGCCGTTTCATCTCATGCCGTTAGAGCGGCATTAGTACGTAAAGAGGATAAAATCCAGAAACCTGCGTATTACGTAAGAAAAAAAACTTTCTGCCGCGGAACGTAAATATCCGAAGATAAGGAAGCTTGCTTATAGCCTCCTGATTTCTTTTCGCAAGCTTCGCCACTATTTTCAGGCACACCCGATAATTGTATATACCGATCAACCTTTGAGACAAGTGCTGCAGAAACCCGAAGCATCGGGGCGATTACTTAAATGGAATATCGAGCTGAGTCAGTTTGATGTGAACTTTCAGCCACGAAGATCAATAAGGGGACAGGCCTTGGATGACTTTATAGCCGAATTTACAATTCCTGAAGAGGAAACGATGGGCTACAAGGTAGTTACTTTGGATCGAGAATTAGAGCTTAGTCCGTGGAAATTATATACCGACGGATCCAAGAATGATAGAAAGTCCAGCGCCAGAGTTGTTTTGATAACTCCTGAAGGACGATCTATCTACTATGCATTACGGTTAGAGTTTGCTGCTACTAACAACGATTCCGAGTATGAAGCCCTGATTGCCGGGATGAAACTCGGAAAAGATTTGGGAGTGAAGACACTGGATATATATTGCGGTTCCAAGATAGTTGTATGTCAAGTTCGGGAAGAATTTGCTGCTAAAGGACCTCGACTTTTCACTTATCTCAAAAAGGTAAAGGAGTTATTGGAAGGTTTGGATCATTATAGCATAACACACATTCCGAGAATGGAAAATCAGAAAGCAGATCGACTGGCGAAGCTGGCAAGTTCTGATAATCTTAAGGAAACCGAAATGGTTCCGATAGAGGTGTTGGAATCACCGAGTTTCGACCTAATGGAAGTAGAGCTAGCCTCGGAGATTGAACCGGAAAGAGAATCCTGGATGACATCAATTAAGAATTTTCTCAAAAATGGAACCTTCCCGTTGAAAAAGAGCGAAAGACGTGCTGTAAGACGTAAGGCCATAAGATACGATTTACAGGACGACGTCCTTTATCGTCAAGGGTTTTCAATGCCCCTGCTACGGTGTATCGCACACGATGACATCAAACGTGTATTGCAAGAGGTGCATGAAGGTGAGTGTCGAGATCACACTGGGGGCCAAACCCTAGCAAAGAAAGTGTTACGGTACGGATATTTTTGGCCTACCGTGAACAAATACGCGGCTGATTATTCACGACGCTGCGATAGATGTCAAAGATATGCCAAAATTCCCAGAGTGCCTCCGACTCAGCTCAAGTCAATGGTAAGTCCGTGGCCATTTTCCATGTGGGGAATTGACATTATTGGAGTGCTACCTATTGCCAAAGGAGGAGCCAAGTACGCGATCGTTTCCGTGGACTACTTCACAAAATGGGTGGAAGCTGAACCTCTAACAACCATCACGGCAAGGAAGGTGATCAGTTTTGTGGTCAAAAACATTATTTGTCGATTTGGGATTCCGAAGACTATCATAACCGATAATGGGACGTAATTTGACAACATCGAGTTCAAAAACTTCTGCCAGAAATATAAGATTGATAAATAATACACTGCAGTGGCTCATCCGCAGTCAAATGGCCAGGTCGAAGCCGTAAATAAAGTTATTAAATCAATTCTAAAGAAGCGGTTGGAGCAGGCCAAAGCTAGATGGGTAGATGAGTTGCCATAAGCTTTATGGGCCTACAGGACGACCTTTAAGACGGCTACCGGCCATACTCCCTATTCACTTTCCTTTGGGTCAGAAGCAGTGATCCCAGTAGAACTGGAAGTCCCTTCTCTTCGAGTTGCGTACTATGACCCATTGGCGAATAAAGAACTCCTCCTAGAATCTCTTGACATGATTGAAGAAAAAAGAGATGAAGCCGACTTGCGTGCCTCAAGGCATCGACATCAAGTAGCACGTTATTATGACCGGAAGGTTCGCCTCAAAACCTTTGAACTAGGAGACCTAGTACTGAAACGAGTCTTCCCGCCTTCAACCCAATTGGGTCCAAAATGGGAAGGGCCATACACCATCCAACGGAAGCTTGATACAGGAGCATTCAAGCTAACGACCGTGGACGGTGAGGGGATTCCCAGAGCCTGGAACGCTCAACACCTACGACGATATCTGAGCTATATATGAAATGTCATTTCTTTTGTTTTCATAAGCTATGTAAAAAGGCACGACTTGCCTTAAAAAGTCTGTTTATCTGAACAAAGGATTATAAAGTGGATGTAGGCTACGACTTAGCCAAACCACTATAAAAATATCGTGTGTCATTTACTTTCCTGCATTATTTATATCTTGAACAATTATTCTATTATGACCGTGAAACACGAAATGTTAAATTAAATTTGGAAAGTTGGAGATGACCTATATGCAGGAACAAACAAAACGACTGTTTGTACGATAAGACATAGAAGAATGGGAAGATGACATTCTTAACTCTTAACTCTCTAGAATCGAGAGAGAGTATAAAGGACGGGAAGACGACGTCCTCTGAGGCATGAAGGTGCACCCAGATGAGAGACCGCCTCAATGATACTCTAACCTGGATACGAGACAGGAGAGTATAAAGAAGCTAGAAAGAAAAGGCATCAATGACGAAAGGAATATGGCCCCGTCAGAGAATCAGGGGCATTTGGATTTTTTAATTTAATCAATCCTGAATAGATCTTGCTTAATTATCCAAAATTATCTGGGGGCATATATGTGCACACATATTTCCCTCAACCATGACTTCATTGCATAACTTCAGTATGACATACTTTTGTATTTTCACTTAAGTGCCGAACTAACGACTATCAGGCATTGCAGGAAATAAACTATTTTTATTTACAAACGTGTGAGTTTGTACAAGAAAAACAAGCAAAAAAGAAGATGCGATGGCCGCACTTGCTGCAACAATTGTGAACCAATTAAATGCCAAAATAAAACAAAGCACTTCATCATTTGGGCTTTGGATCGGACTTGGATTTTTTGGCAGCTTTCTGAGTAGCCTTAGCTTACTTTTTAGCATCGATCATAACGCGTTTTGACTTTTTCTTCCCTGTAACCGAAGTGCTAGAATCAGTTGATTTTTTCCCAGGAGTCGGAACGCTGGAATCAAGAGAAGACTTTTTAGCAAGCTCTTCTGTAATAGATCTAGTTGAAAGCTTAATGACTAAACTTGATCCAGGATCCATCACTGCAAGAGGATTAAGGCTTTCGGGGTTCAGGTCTTCAACTTTTAGCTGCATACGTTTATCTTGTTCGGCTTTCATTTCAGCCAAAGTGATGTCATCAGCGCTTTTTGAATCCCCTACTATAGCCACATCAGGGTCTTCCTCATGTCCCTTGCTACCGCCATCGTCTTTCAAGGCGTCTATCATCTCGTCATCATGAGGAGCATCAGCCTTAGACAATTCAGCTCCCCCTCCTGACTCCACTGTGGCAGCCTTATCCTTTTCTCCTTGAGCCTTCTCCGCGGATTTTGCTCCGGTGGTGGTTCCCTGAGGCGCGTCTGTTTTATCGGTCGGTTCAACACCCATAGAATGAGAAGCAACAATTATCAACTCAGGAGAAAATAAAGGATCCTTTATCGACTGCCCGATTATGTGATGAAATGTGGAGACAGCTTTGACAAATTGGGGTGAAAAGGTAGAAATACCTTTCGATGATTTCTCAGCTGGAGTGACTGCCGTCTCTTGTGCCGTCTCGGGTATGGGGGATAAAAGAGATACCTGAGGGATCCCCGGGTTTTCGGGGTCATATCCCTCAACTTTAGAAGTTTCAGCGGCAGTAGAAGAAGAACCAGCCTCAGAGATATTCTTTTGTTTGACCATCCGCTTCTCCTCCTCGATAGCAGCAGCGATGAGGCGACGCCTCTCGGCCAGACATGCCGGCTCATCATCTCTTAGATATTTTTCTATAAGCTTGTCTTCATCGACGGAGTCTACCTTGAGTTCCTCTTTCTCCCATTCGATAATTTGGCTCCATACGTGAACCAAGGTAGTCGGATAATCTTCAATCCAAGAGATGTTTCGGCGACGAATTATATGCGCGAAGAATTCAATCAGTAATTCGCCGAAACCATGCACTTCCTCCTGGGCCTCTAACAGCTGCTTGCGGGTCTCTTCAGCGGACTTAATAACACTTTCCACATTACCCTCCGCTAGGGCAGCCCTATTCTCGGCCTCCATCAACTTGGAAGCCAAGTCGGCGTTTCTCTTATCCAATTCAGCGTTCTTTCTCGCTAACTCGGCTTTTTCTTGCTCAAGAGCGTTGTAAGCAAGTTGCATTTTGGCGTTATCCGACTTAGCATCTTCTGCTTGCTTTTTCAACTCCAAGCACTCTTGGCTATGAGATTCTAGCAAGTCATGATTGTTGTATATAACAGTGTTGTATACACAATTATATGATTTTTGTTTGATGATAACAACCAAATATATTTTATTATTGAACGTGTTTGTAACTGTACTGGTATACTACACAACAGATAGCAATATAATATTTCTATTTGAATAAAATACAACTATACAGAAATTTAAATATTCACACAGTATTTTATTTGAATAAGAATATTTTATTTCGGTATTTAAACAGTACAGATTTACAACTCCACTATTTGTACATACTTCACTGATATACATTTCATTATATTCAATTTCGTACTTAGCTCCTCTTTACAACACTTACAATTTCATACACACTACATTTCTATACAGTTCACTCGTATATACTGACACATATTAATATCATCATCTTCAGTCTTCTTGACTTCACAGCATTCCACAGTCAATCCAGTTATCTTCATACCTGTCACATACAGAAGAACACACACAGTAGACTGCCACAAAAATAAAAATTAAATAAAAGCAAATAAAAAATTTATTTTTAATTTTTATTTTCCTCAGATTTGCGGTGTGTTTCTCATCATTTTTCTAGACTTGATCTGATATGCAGGGACAGAAAAACTCGTCTGGATGGCTGCATATACACACGTGTATGCACGTGTGCACTGCCACGCCAATCCAGTGTCGCGACTGAGGAGTAGCCACAAGGACCGTCTCGACTCAGCGGATATTAAAAAAAAAAAAAAAAAAAAATTAACCAAGGAGCAAAACAGAAACATGGTGATACATGCAAGAAGTCAGTGCAAATGAAAAGGCAGAAATGAGATGAATCATAGCACAAACCAAATGGAGCATGATCAAGCAAAAGAGGCAATACAACATCTCAGATGCAATACTGCATGATAAATCAACATGGGATATTGGACAGTGAAAACTAATAAAAGCAATCATGATTCAAATCAAATGGACATGGTTAACTAATGCTTCGGCGAGACTCAACATACACGTTCAAAAGCTACAGCTAAATGGTCACAACAATATGATGGTGCATCAAACATGAACAGAATGACAAAGTATTAAATCAGTTTTTTTTAAGCACAAGGCACAATATACATCAAGCTAGTGGTCGAGCGAGTGAGTTTATAAATGGAAGTGCAGGATCAAATGGCCAGACCAACATTGATCAGCATCAAGTTAGTATAGATGTACAAGTCAGGCATGCAAGGCCCAAGGGTGTAGTGCATTATACAAGTGGTATACAAGAATGATCGAGCTCATAAACAAAGCAAAATACTATGATGCATGCAATCACAATGGTTCAAGACAACTGCAGATAAAACAGGTTCATTGAAACGTGGAGTATCAATGATGTATTTATATATACACTGGTTTATATATGTATATAAACAAGGGAGTAAAGTGTCAAATGAAGCATCAGTTCTTATCAGTTCAAAATTGATCAAGTTCAAGCTAAATTCAAATTGTAACAAACACATGAATGGCAATATGTACAAGTAAACAAGAGAACATAGGTAGTGCAGCAGTTCTAAAGACAAGCACATGGCCGAGGCAGCACATGTTTGGCATGAAGCAGACTCAAGGTGAAATGACAATAATATTCAAGTCATGGTGACAAGAGAAAGACACAGCAAGTGTTATACAAGGGGCAGAAAAGTTGAGCAATGTGATTCAAGTATGCAAGAACACAAACAGGCTATATGAATCATATGTTCATCAGCAACTCAACACCAAAGTAAGCAAAGTCGAGATATAAGATAATGAAGTATAACAGCGAAATGAAAATGGCATTCAACCAAGTTAGAAGAACAATTGTATGATCAAGTATAGCATCAGTTCTTAGTTCTCGACAAAGCAATTTCAAGTGCAAAGAACAAGTGAAGAGGTGTTCTTTAATGTCAAGCATAGTATCTGTTTAAGGTTAACTCAGAAATGGTCAAAGAGAAATGAAGATTCAAAACTGCTCGACATAGGACTAGACAGTTCAATGATCGGTTAGCAAGCATGAGTGGTATATGGTGCATATGCAAGTGAAAACTCAAAACAAGAAAGTACACATGCAACATGGATGAGGATGTCAAAGCAACATATTTTTTCAGTAGATGCAATAAGGGCAGACACAAGTGATACATGACAGATATGCATGAACCAATGTCAAGTGCAAAGAACAAGTACCAGAAATCAAGACATCAGTCGAGAGTAGTCAAGTATAGCATCGGTTCATAGTTAAATGCATTTCAATTTGTTCTAGCTTCAGTTTAAATATGTTGAAAATCAGAGTATACTACCAGTTTTGAATAACTAAAAAATCAAGGGATTGATTTAAAAGCAGGAAATTCAAAGTATACAGGATAAACGGAAATTATTCCACAAAATTTGAATCGAAGAAATCATCAGAATTCCAGAAGACTTCAAGTCCAAGATTTATGCAATATACTCAAGTTTAATTTCGAAGATACCTCCAGAATTTCAACAAAATTTCAAGTCCAAAATTTACGAAAATATCAGACCAAGTCTTGTACGAAATATCAGAAATCACGAAAAGCTCAATACAAAGCAATTGTCAAGCCCCAATATTTCGTATATATCATGAACAAGTCTAAGCATGAAATCAGAGATATATTAGGATTTTAATCCTATAAATACACCAATCATCATCGATAGAAGGGTATCCAAGTATCAACGCAATCAAAGACAAATTAGAAGTGAAAAATCATACCAATAATCACTTGGATCTGGAACGAGTGAATCTGCAAATCGAAGAACCATCAGAGCACGAGACCAACATCGGCTAAACATCAGAGCAAGAGTACGATCGATCGATCATTTTGCAGAGAATCGGATTCCAGAAGAAAACCCTAGATCGCAAACCCTAGGCCGCCATTTTTTTACAGAAACAAGGAGATCGAGCCAAACAAAAAAGTGGTGAAGCAATAATAAAAGAGGCCGGCCAAGCTTTAACTAAAGGGGATAACCCTTATTTAATTCCTAGGGTTTTCAAAGTTTTAAGGGGTTTTTTGTTTTGTTTTGTTTTTTGTTCATCTTTAATTTCAATTTGCTAACAAGTCTAGAGTTTTCTAGTTTGTCTCTAAAACTAGGGAGACGAATTACGGGAATTGTAATTCGGGAAAATCTGGTTTTGGGGATAAAAACCAGTGCAGGGTTTTGAGCGTAGGGTTAAGAACAGTTGGGAGCGAGTGTCGCAAGTTTACAGGGGATTGTAAGCGTAGAGATTGTTTTAACTCCTAGTAGAAACCTTGGGGAATGCAGCAGTAGGCAGGGTTTTGCCGAAGCTGGGTATATCTGTGTATTATTTACTTTCCGCATTTATTCTGATTATTTTCTGTGCTGTGATTATTTAATTACTCTGTGAAAATCTGCGATAAACCCTATTCACCCCCCCCCCTCTAGGGTTAATTTAGATCCTACAAGTGGTATCAGAGCAGGTATTTTTTAACTCTAGAGTCATGAATTTGTCAAACAACGCTTTTTCTGAGGGTCAGTCCATAGCTAGGCCACCAATGTTTAATGGAACTGATTATGCCTATTGGAAAGCTAGGATGAAAATTTACTTAAGTTCTGTTGATTATGATGTGTGGGATATTATTGAAACGGGTTATAGATCTCCTACTGTTATTGTTAGTGGTGTTGAAATTCCTAAATCAAAAGATAGGTGGGATGCTAATGATAAAAAATTATTTTCAACTAATGCCAAAGCAATGAATGCTTTAATTTGTGCTCTTGATAAAACTGAATTTAATCGAATTTCTCATTGTGAGACAGCACAGGAAATATGGCATACGTTGGAGGTCACACACGAAGGTACATCTCAAGTAAAGGAATCTCGTCTCGCTCTACTCAGCAACGAATATGAAAATTTCTCTATGCAAAAAGACGAAGATATAAAAGAGATGTATGGACGCTTCTCATCACTGGTCTACAATGCAAAAGCTCTTGGCAAAACCTATACCGAAGTGGAATTGATTAGAAAAATACTGAGAGTGCTACCGATGAATTTTGAAGCAAAAGTGACGGCGATTCAAGAATCAAAAGATCTGAATAAAGTAAGCATGGAAGAATTGATCGGAAATCTGATTACTTACGAGATGGAGTTAAAAGCAAGAGAAGAACGAAAAGATTCTGAATCAAAGAAAAAGACGATCGCTCTAAATAATTCTGTTGAAAGTAATGATGATGATCCCGCTGAAGAGCTAGCCATGGTTTTGAAAAAGTGGGCCAAAGGAAAATACAAACCACGAAAGAAGAATTCAAAAACCGACAAGTCTGAAAGTTCAGATAGTTCAAACGATGAAGTGTTTTGCTACAATTGCAAGAAACCCGGACATATCAAACCAAATTGCCCACATCTTAAAAATGAAAAGAAGAAGAAGTTCAGAAGAAAGAAGAAAGCCTTTGCTGCTACATGGGATGACGAAGAAGGAGAAGAAGTTTCTGAAAGTGCAGAAGAGGAAGCTAATTTGTGTCTTATGGCTCATTCTGTTTCAGAAAGTAGTGAAGAGGATTCAAGTGAGGTATCGAGGTTTACTTATAAAGATTTAATTCTAATGTGTCACGATCTCACAAAAACCGTTGATTCTCTTGAACTAAAAGTTAAGAAATTAAAATCTGATAGGTCAAAACTAGTTCAAGAAAATAACAGTTTAGAAACAAAACTTGAAAAAGTTAAGAATTCACCATTTTCAGAATGTGAAAAATGTAAATTTTTGAGTAACGATTTTTTGAAATTAAAAACTGATCTTGAGTTACTTAAAAGTGAAAACATGAATTTGAAAAATGAAAATCTTGATTTTAAAAAGATGATTGGAAAGTTTAGAGAAACTGAAAAACTTGATTTTGAAAAGCTAGAACAATTTGAAATTGAAATTTCCAAGTCCAATGCTAGAATCAAAGCACTTGAAAACGAAAATTTGATTTTAAAACAAACTGATGCTGAAAAGAGGAAAATCGCTATTAATCGTTGTTCAAATTTAATGAAAGAAAATAGCGATCTTAAATTTAAAATTCAACGACTGGAGTCAGCTTTGACTAAATTTTCTAAAGGAGAGAAATCGTTGAACATGTTGTTAAAAAATCAATTTTTTGTTCAGAATAAAAAGGGACTTGGATTTGAATCTGATCAAGTTGAAAAACAAAATTTTAATGATTTTAAAAATCCTTTAATTGGCTTTGAAAACAATCAAATTGAATTTTTGAAATTTAATAATCTCAAAGGGTTTTTAAATCATAAACAAATTGATAACTCATTTAAAAACAATTCATTCAAAACTATTTGGATTCCAAAAATTAACAAAATAAATCTAAGCAAATCTAAACAAATTTGGGTTCCAAAGGGTACGCTAGTGAATAGTAATGGATTGTTATATAAACGGGTTTGGGTACCAAAACGTGTAAACAAAGATAAGAGTGGTAAAACAACTTTTGTTAGACCACTCGATCATACAAACATTTAGGTATCGTAGGAGGCTAAGGAACAACTGTACTCTAGTGAGATAAAATTCAAGTTCCTTAGCCATAGATTCAGAGTTGGAGATTCATTGCATCACATTGATTATGGTAAGACAGGTATGATCTCTAAACTGGTACTTTTAATCTTTTTAGTTTATTTTTTACTTGGCTGTTTTTGAAATCATTCGTTATGAATTGTTGAAAATCTTAGACTATAAAAAATTGATTTTTTTTGGTGATTTCAAACAATTATCTTCAAATTTGATAAGTTAACTGTTTCTTGAGCTTGTCTAAAAAATTCTCTGAGGATGTTACTTGTGATTCTTGCTTTGAAAATGATCTTGTGCTGCTCTGATAAGGAAATTGATTTATTGGTGTTTAAATGATAAGTTGGAAAATCAGTAACTGGATTTAGTTAAAATTCATAGACAATTTGAATTAATATATAAATGGTTTTAAAAATTGTCTAGGAGCAATCAGTGTTAAAAAATATTAGAAAATTTCATTTTCTAACTGATTGATTTTTTTTTAAGCTGATTTTCAACTTGCATTTTTTCAAAAACTCCTCTTAAAATTGATATTTTCAATTTTAAAATTATTTTTGATTATTTATTCAAAAATTAAAATTATTGATTAATTTGAACCGTTTTGAGACTCATCAAAATTATTGATAGATTTATGAAACTGTGATGAGTTGCGACTATGGTATAATTCATAATTAGAAGAGATATTATTTTAAATCTCTTGATGATTAAACAAATTTTATAATATCTTTGAATTAGAGCTTATTTCACGACCATCTTCTATATCTACCATATTTCTGTCATTCATCATGGTTTTATTTAATTTGGGGAGTTCTAATTATTCTTAAAATAAAAAAAAAATAATAAAAAATAATAATAAAAAAAATAAAAATAAATAAATAAATAATTTATCCTTGGTATTCACTCCCATTTAAAAATCCTCGCGGTTATGCGTGGGTGAATTACCTTAATTTCTATGTGCTTCCATTCTCACTTAAAAGACCTTCGGGCTGTGCATGGATGGAACTCATTAGAAAGGATAAAGTTAAGTTATTACTAACCCCATTTAAAAGACCTTTGGGCTATGCGTGGTTAGAAAGTGCTTAACACATTCTTTTTGCATATTTAAAATCTTTAAAATTTATATTCAAATATTCAATTTTTATTGAACTCTCCTCATTCGATAAAATCCATTGTAAATCCATTCATTCTGAAAGTGAAATCTGCTTCTGATTTAAAGATTATTATGATTTTTGTTTGATTAAATGGGTTTTACGATATATATTCTCTCTCTGAATATGAATTTATATTTTTAGTCTATATTCATCACTGTATCGATTTCTATTTTCCTTTTGATGATAACAAAAGGGGGAGAATGGTCAAGATTTTGATTGATGAGTATTTAATTCAAAAATATTTTAAGATTGGAAATTAAATATCTAGAGGGGGAATGGTCAATTGGATTTCATCATTCATATTTTTCCACATATATAGGGGGAGTTCAGTTGTAGGGGGAGCATACAAATAGGGGGAGTAATATATTTCACGCTCAAACACATTCAAAATCTTTTATTTGTTTGTCATCATCAAAAGGGGGAGATTGTTGTATATAACAGTGTTGTATACACAATTATATGATTTTTGTTTGATGATAACAACCAAATATATTTTATTATTGAACGTGTTTGTAACTGTACTGGTATACTACACAACAGATAGCAATATAATATTTCTATTTGAATAAAATACAACTATACAGAAATTTAAATATTCACACAGTATTTTATTTGAATAAGAATATTTTATTTCGGTATTTAAACAGTACAGATTTACAACTCCACTATTTGTACATACTTCACTGATATACATTTCATTATATTCAATTTCGTACTTAGCTCCTCTTTACAACACTTACAATTTCATACACACTACATTTCTATACAGTTCACTCGTATATACTGACACATATTAATATCATCATCTTCAGTCTTCTTGACTTCACAGCATTCCACAGTCAATCCAGTTATCTTCATACCTGTCACATACAGAAGAACACACACAGTAGACTGCCACAAAAATAAAAATTAAATAAAAGCAAATAAAAAATTTATTTTTAATTTTTATTTTCCTCAGATTTGCGGTGTGTTTCTCATCATTTTTCTAGACTTGATCTGATATGCAGGGACAGAAAAACTCGTCTGGATGGCTGCATATACACACGTGTATGCACGTGTGCACTGCCACGCCAATCCAGTGTCGCGACTGAGGAGTAGCCACAAGGACCGTCTCGACTCAGCGGATATTAAAAAAAAAAAAAAAAAAAAAAAAAATTAACCAAGGAGCAAAACAGAAACATGGTGATACATGCAAGAAGTCAGTGCAAATGAAAAGGCAGAAATGAGATGAATCATAGCACAAACCAAATGGAGCATGATCAAGCAAAAGAGGCAATACAACATCTCAGATGCAATACTGCATGATAAATCAACATGGGATATTGGACAGTGAAAACTAATAAAAGCAATCATGATTCAAATCAAATGGACATGGTTAACTAATGCTTCGGCGAGACTCAACATACACGTTCAAAAGCTACAGCTAAATGGTCACAACAATATGATGGTGCATCAAACATGAACAGAATGACAAAGTATTAAATCAGTTTTTTTTAAGCACAAGGCACAATATACATCAAGCTAGTGGTCGAGCGAGTGAGTTTATAAATGGAAGTGCAGGATCAAATGGCCAGACCAACATTGATCAGCATCAAGTTAGTATAGATGTACAAGTCAGGCATGCAAGGCCCAAGGGTGTAGTGCATTATACAAGTGGTATACAAGAATGATCGAGCTCATAAACAAAGCAAAATACTATGATGCATGCAATCACAATGGTTCAAGACAACTGCAGATAAAACAGGTTCATTGAAACGTGGAGTATCAATGATGTATTTATATATACACTGGTTTATATATGTATATAAACAAGGGAGTAAAGTGTCAAATGAAGCATCAGTTCTTATCAGTTCAAAATTGATCAAGTTCAAGCTAAATTCAAATTGTAACAAACACATGAATGGCAATATGTACAAGTAAACAAGAGAACATAGGTAGTGCAGCAGTTCTAAAGACAAGCACATGGCCGAGGCAGCACATGTTTGGCATGAAGCAGACTCAAGGTGAAATGACAATAATATTCAAGTCATGGTGACAAGAGAAAGACACAGCAAGTGTTATACAAGGGGCAGAAAAGTTGAGCAATGTGATTCAAGTATGCAAGAACACAAACAGGCTATATGAATCATATGTTCATCAGCAACTCAACACCAAAGTAAGCAAAGTCGAGATATAAGATAATGAAGTATAACAGCGAAATGAAAATGGCATTCAACCAAGTTAGAAGAACAATTGTATGATCAAGTATAGCATCAGTTCTTAGTTCTCGACAAAGCAATTTCAAGTGCAAAGAACAAGTGAAGAGGTGTTCTTTAATGTCAAGCATAGTATCTGTTTAAGGTTAACTCAGAAATGGTCAAAGAGAAATGAAGATTCAAAACTGCTCGACATAGGACTAGACAGTTCAATGATCGGTTAGCAAGCATGAGTGGTATATGGTGCATATGCAAGTGAAAACTCAAAACAAGAAAGTACACATGCAACATGGATGAGGATGTCAAAGCAACATATTTTTTCAGCAGATGCAATAAGGGCAGACACAAGTGATACATGACAGATATGCATGAACCAATGTCAAGTGCAAAGAACAAGTACCAGAAATCAAGACATCAGTCGAGAGTAGTCAAGTATAGCATCGGTTCATAGTTAAATGCATTTCAATTTGTTCTAGCTTCAGTTTAAATATGTTGAAAATCAGAGTATACTACCAGTTTTGAATAACTAAAAAATCAAGGGATTGATTTAAAAGCAGGAAATTCAAAGTATACAGGATAAACGGAAATTATTCCACAAAATTTGAATCGAAGAAATCATCAGAATTCCAGAAGACTTCAAGTCCAAGATTTATGCAATATACTCAAGTTTAATTTCGAAGATACCTCCAGAATTTCAACAAAATTTCAAGTCCAAAATTTACGAAAATATCAGACCAAGTCTTGTACGAAATATCAGAAATCACGAAAAGCTCAATACAAAGCAATTGTCAAGCCCCAATATTTCGTATATATCATGAACAAGTCTAAGCATGAAATCAGAGATATATTAGGATTTTAATCCTATAAATACACCAATCATCATCGATAGAAGGGTATCCAAGTATCAACGCAATCAAAGACAAATTAGAAGTGAAAAATCATACCAATAATCACTTGGATCTGGAACGAGTGAATCTGCAAATCGAAGAACCATCAGAGCGCGAGACCAACATCGGCTAAACATCAGAGCAAGAGTACGATCGATCGATCATTTTGCAGAGAATCGGATTCCAGAAGAAAACCCTAGATCGCAAACCCTAGGCCGCCATTTTTTTACAGAAACAAGGAGATCGAGCCAAACAAAAAAGTGGTGAAGCAATAATAAAAGAGGCCGGCCAAGCTTTAACTAAAGGGGATAACCCTTATTTAATTCCTAGGGTTTTCAAAGTTTTAAGGGGTTTTTTGTTTTGTTTTGTTTTTTGTTCATCTTTAATTTCAATTTGCTAACAAGTCTAGAGTTTTCTAGTTTGTCTCTAAAACTAGGGAGACGAATTACGGGAATTGTAATTCGGGAAAATCTGGTTTTGGGGATAAAAACCAGTGCAGGGTTTTGAGCGTAGGGTTAAGAACAGTTGGGAGCGAGTGTCGCAAGTTTACAGGGGATTGTAAGCGTAGAGATTGTTTTAACTCCTAGTAGAAACCTTGGGGAATGCAGCAGTAGGCAGGGTTTTGCCGAAGCTGGGTATATCTGTGTATTATTTACTTTCCGCATTTATTCTGATTATTTTCTGTGCTGTGATTATTTAATTACTCTGTGAAAATCTGCGATAAACCCTATTCACCCCCCCCCCCTCTAGGGTTAATTTAGATCCTACAATGATAACGCTTCTGTAACTCTTCGAATTGCTGTTTAAAGTTGGTAGCATCTCGTTAAGCGATAACAAAATTGGGCATATGTGTCCTCGAGGTCCTTCTCCAAGTTTTTCAAGGCTTTTGAGTCGGCGTCTACAGTCTTTTTCATCAAGTTAATATCTGTAATTAAAGTTCGAATGATTCTGGAGAGGTTACGTGAATACTTGAACATCTCCGAATATTGTTTTTCGACTGCGTCAATCTTTGCTTTGGCTTTGTCTGCCCACCTCGAGGAAATAGGCTCGAGAGCAGGTGAGAAAGTCATATTTTCAAAATAGTGGTCGGGCAACTGCTTCTCCATATATGCCCGCTTAACTTTAGCTTCAGCATCCAATGGTGGAGGTGCACAGTATGTTAGCTCAGTATCCTTATGTTTAGTGGGCACGATGGCCGCATCACCCTTCCTAGGCCGCTTATCAGAAACCTTATGCTTGCCTCGTGAGTCGGTATCTTTCAGCAGGCTCCTTTCCCGACTGCGTTTGTCTTGAAGAGAAGTTTGGTCTTTGGGCTGCGATGTGTCTTCTCCTCGACGACCCTGGTAGCTTTTGTATCGGTCCGGATCCGACCGGACGGGGGGGTGAGAGCGCGAGGTGCATGACTGATAGAATCATGAGGCCTCCTGTCCTCTCTACCCCGGCTTTCGCAGCGATCATACTCGACATCGAAAGGGGGTCTAGTCATGCTGCGACGTATTTTCCTGATGTCATAGTAAGGGCGAGACATTGTACCTGCGCAACAATGTAAGTGGAATTCAGAATCAATATTCTCATGAGAAGTAAGTGTTGTGAAGTGTGGTGCTATTGTGTTAAGTGCATCCTAAGTGGTGTTCCTCCCGACAAACCCGAGTCCGAAGCCAAGCCAGTGCGAGTGGGCTCTTTGGCCTTAACAGGAGTAGTCTCCTCTGAAGAAGTAAAAACTAAAGGATTTATGCCAAAATCCTCTGAAGTATAGATAGTTTCAGGTGGGGGAGATCTCCTAAACCCTGAAATGTAGGATCATCGGTAGTAGGGGCATCTCCTTGGGAAGCGTCTATTGGCAGTTCTTTAGGAGATAGTGATTTCTCAGGAGAAATAGCATCCCCAGGGACGATGTACCCTTCTCGGTGCTTTTCGGCTATGTTGGCCAGCTCATCGTCTTGAGTTGAAGATGGAGAAGGTGAAGTCCGAAGAGGTATTCTTGGAATTTTCGAGCCCTCGCCCGTTTCAGGAATTATGTCCACTGGGGGGATGTATACATATGGACCCAGCCCATGACCTATGCTACGGGTAATGGACAATAGCCCGTGATGATGGAGGTATTCATCCTTAAGAACTTCATCGATGGTGAGAAATTTTTGGTCGCCATTGAGGAGCCGATGCATCCGATCAAAGTACACTTGACCCGATATTTGTTTTGGATTATCAACTGCAAACAAAAAGAAAACGGATTAATGTGTTGGCATGAACATTCAAAGTTGAGATCTAGAAAACCAATGCTTAACTTGATTTTGTCCATCTCCTGGCGCACCCCGACTGTTGCCTGATATAAAACTATTCTAGCTTGGAATCACCGGCCTTGCTGCTGAATGGTGCTGAAATAATTTTCCTTTTTGGGACTGATTCAAAGTAAGAGAAGGAAGGAGTTTCTCGAGTCCGATGCTTGAAATTATAAAAAAAGTGAATGTCGTCGAAAGTGAGCTCTGTACCTAAAATCTCTCGGTATGCTATATATAAGGTATATAAGTAAGCATAGGAGTTGGAATGTAGCTGCATGGGAGCAATCCGTATCTGTCTTAGAAAGTCGACAACAAAAGGCGGAAATGGTGGAATAGCCCCAACCATACACATCAATCGGGTAACTGCCATAAATCCTTCTGGGGGATTGTGAGGACGGTCAGTTTTCGATGGCACCAGGGTATCCCTTTTAAGTATCCCGTGCTTTAAACATATGCGGACAAGTCTATCATCGTCGATCGTTGATTCAACAGAGTCTACGGGTGACTCCAAGATAATGGCAGACTCAAATTCGTCAGGAGCTCGATTATCTCCAACCCCTCCTTCCTCCTCATAGCCCAGAGAAACTTCGCTATCGGAAGGCATTTCTTTGTTATGCGCTGCTACTTCATAATCTGGGCCCTCGTCGTCCCATTCAGGGTCTGAAGAAGAAGATATGTCATCAATGGTAACTTTCTCAGAAGTTTCCACAACTTCCATCTTCTTTGCCAACCTAGATTAACGTCTTTCAGCCATGATCGCTAGACTATCGAAGAAACAATAGCAAGAATTAGAGTAAAGTTGCCCGTGTCCCCCGTGTGTGTATGTGAACTAAAGTGTGTGCTACGTGTAACAAAAATGCAGAGCAAACATATGAAAGCGTGATATGGAGATTCAAAGAAGTAATAATGTGTCAGAATAGTTCTTGATGTTTGTCATGTTCGAAAGGCGCTATCCTAACTGTTCGTCAAGTTGAAGGTTATGCCAAGCATTGATTAAGATAGTTGGAAAAATTCTTGCACATTAAGTTAGGCTGTTTCGGTTCGGTCCGGATATCAGTATTGGGATCAGATCGGAGGGAAAAGTGATGTTTCGATCTGAAGCAGATATTCACACCTAGTAATTAGAACCGGATCGGTTCGGATGAAGGCCACCGGATCGGTTCGGATTGATTTAAATAATAATGCCTCTTCTCCTCCTAGTCTTTTACTCCGATCCGACCCGGTCAAGTAGGCTTTGTTTTCCCTTTCTTTTTGGTTTCCTTTGCTCCGACCCGATCCGACCTTGTAAACATCTTTTCTGATTCTTTCTTTTTCTCTGACCCGATCCGATCTTGTAAACGTCTCTCCCTTTCCTTCATTCCAACACTTCTTCACCCGAACCGATCCTAGTTCATCTCCTCTCCCTCATCTCCTTCATCTTCCACCTCGCTTAACCAGTACCGAACCCAAATCTATTTGACAAATCCATAATAAGTCCAATCACTTATGTGCTCAAATATACTGTAGAACCCAAATTCTTCCTCTCAACGCCTCGAGGTGGTGACAAGAGCCACCAACGACGACGACGAAGAGGGAGAGGGCGGCGGAGTTGGAACTAAACGCGCACCATGTTCGAATCATCCAGTTTTACCACAAATCTAAGATTACAGTAAAGTAATTTGAGACTTTGAACCTACCAAGTCGTTTAATTTAAGGAAAAACGAGAGAGTTTTGGAGTTTTTGAAATTCTAGGGTTTTGATGTAAATCCCGTTGGACGAGAATGATGAAAGAAGAAGAGGAAGAAGAAGACGAGAGGGATATTTATATGAAGTTGCGGTGACTACTCATATTCCCAGTTTCCTATGACCCGTTCGGACTGGGAGTCAAGCCCATGAAGGCACTCTGGCCTGTTAGTCCGTGGTGAAGCGATACTGGAGGGCCCATCCGAGTGTGCTGCTGGAGGAAGTCCATTCGGATCGGAATCCGAACCGAAAGAGACCACATACACTGATTTGATACGCAGGGTGAATTTGAGGAAAAGTAAAGAAAAACCTCACCTGGAAGAATCACTAGACATCAAAAGGAACTCTCGAAGTTGTTTGAAAATGAAGAAAGTGATTCATATGGATTGTGGATATATATAAACAGAAAAAGCCACGACTTTATGAAGCGACACAACACTATAAGTAAATGGAGGCAATCATTCAATGGTTCTAATCCAAAGGATGTTTTGTAAACTGCTTCGAAGCACACTTTATCTTAAATAAGAGTGTACTTCGACGGGGCAAAATGTTAGCCTACTTTGTGAACTAGGCTACACAAAGAGCAAACAGGGAGAAAGCAACCAATCGGATCGAATCGGAAGGATATAGCGCAGAGAAAAAGTAGAGATCAAAGACGCAGAAATCATATTGGTTCGGATCGGTGATACGTCAGCAACATTATAGGATAGCGAGTGGCCTCATCGGTTCAGAGCAGAGAAGTAGTCAGCAACAGACGATAGCCAGTGGTCTCATCGGATCGGATCAGAGGCAACCGATACGAACCGCTTTCTCGGAGCCTGTGACCGTTGCTACACACGCTCCCTGAAGACTTGGACCAAGCATGACTATTTCTCCCATGATCTCCCACTAAATCAGTGCGCCGTCATCATCTGGAAGCCTCCGAACCCGACTCGTATGGGATGGGTGCCACGCAATTCCGAACCGGAGCCACTTCGAAGAGATTTTTCACTTATAAATAAACCATCTAGAGGCATCTGAAAGGATCTTTGGCAAATTCTCATTTCTAACTTCCTCCATAGACGAATTCTACAATCATATTCAGATCAAAATCATCTCTTAAAGTCTATTTTTGAGAGATTTGAGTGAGTTCGTGCATTATAATTGTGAAGTTGAGTGAGAATCATTGTTGTATTTGTATTCAAATCATCAATTAAAAGAAAACAAAGTGGACGTAGGCTCTTTAATGCCGAACCACTATAAATCGCGTGTTCTTTGTTGCTTTTTGATTCTATTTCATTGAAATCATAGCTAATTTGGGTGTTAGAACCAATTTTTGGTCTGACACCAAGCATAATGTTTATTGCGATTTTGGGGCATGACTATTATTGCAAATTTGGGAAGATTGGGTGTAACCTATTTTAAGTAATAACTTGTAATTGGATTTGTTGGGCATAACTTGGGAATTGGAAAATGACTAGTTTGGTGGATTTGGGATAATTAGCATATAAAATCTAGACTTTGACATGTATAATATATATGTAAATTGGCTAAAGATGAATGTGCCTAACCCGAGGTTAGATTGAGTTGCGGTGTAAGACTGCCCAGAACCGCCCGACACATCCAGCGACTGCAATAATATAGATCTAATGTGAGAGGTTAGCGCATTATGCCCAAAACCCGAGGTTAGAATGAGTTTGCGGTAGGAGTCTGCCTGGAATCCCCCGGCACATCCAACAACCGCAAACAACAGTTGGTAGGGTTAAGTTGGTACGGTTAAGTTAGCACAAGAGGGCAACAATTAACCAATATAAGATGATGAACGAGTGGGGTTAAGTTAATGGGAAACACTTAACCAATATAACATGATGAACGAATGGGGTTAAGTTAATCAGAAACACTTAACCAATATAATATGATGAATGAACATGGTTAAGTTAATAGAAAACACTTAACCAATTACAACATGATGAATGAGAAGGGTTAAGTTAATAAGAAACACTTAACAAACATGACATGACGTGTGGATGGGTTAAGTTAACTTGAATGGATGGATAACACTTAGCCAATTTGGGGGGTATACGAATAGACCCTAGGAAACCCTAGTAACGGGGACCCATTTCAGCAGTAACCCACATAGATGTATCACGGTACCCTGAACTAGGCAGGGTGGGGCACGATTACTGGGCTGATTATAAGCGGTCAAAATAGCGGCAGGGGGTACGTCAGTGTAGGTTCCGACGGATTATGGGCGCGCACGTACTTCGGAGTGGAAAAAGCAGGCACTGGGTACCAGTAGTTATACATTGTGCATCTTGAATCGTGTCGGGTTGCTATCATAGGGATTGATACACCTTATGGTGGGACCAGCACAGGGTATCTACACGCAAGAGAGGGCAGATTGACACAGACACAAGAAAAATTAATATAAGTAGGGAGTCGATCGATAGGATAGTAAGGACACATCTAACATCTTCATGGCAATTAGGCTGATTGAGGTAAGATCCTCATACTAGATGTACACTTGAAGGCTACCACAATTGCGGGTTGGGATCACCTTATTATATAACATAGGATACTAGTTGGGATACTAGTAGGGGATACAGATCCTTTTTCACAGGATACTAGCTGGGACACTAGTAGGGAATACAAATCATTCCATAAAAGACACTAGTTAGGATGCTAGTTGGGTGATGTAGAGAAAATAGAAAATCAGAGAAAGAACCGAAGCGCATTCAGTGTATCTTACATTGTCATATCTAACGATCATCATTTGTTATCTTGTTATGCTTATTATCATGGTTATGACTGATATCCAGTTTATTCATGTCATGATGCTTTTACCTATTTACATGCTGGAAGTCACTGGACTTACCAGGCTTTATGTTTGACTCTGTTTTGTTTCGCTCTCTTTTCTTCCGCCCCCCCCCCCCCCTCCACGGTTCACAGGGAGGGAATATTACCACTTAGCTCAGTTTTCTTCCCAAGCTCGAAGATAGACGATGTATTGCTTTGAACTCTCCTTTCCACAGCTATAGCTGGCTCATGCTTTATTGGGAAATATCATTGTCATTTCATGCTTCTTTATTTTGTTAAACAAGACAGATGCTTTGTTGTAATGGGTATTGGTGTTTTGGTGCTGGAAAACAATCTTTGTACAAGCTGTTTTACCAAGTTGTTGTATTATCGATAAAGTAAAGTTTTATTTATTTTCCGCTATTTAAATTTTGTCTGTTTTGTAACTTATCTGTTCTATACACTTATGACGCTCCACTGAAGTTAATGCATTCCCATTGTGAATGACCTTAACGGAGGTGGGGTGTTACACATCTCATGTCATGCATGAACGTATTTGCTCACACCCATGCAACTAGGCAACTAGATGAGGTTGGCAACGTCACATACCAGTTGAATGAGTAGGATAGGGTGGCATCAGCGTATGTACGCATATTTTAAATTTTATTACGCACATTGATAAGTTTATTGGATACTAGCTAATGTGAAATAAAAACAACGTTATATTGTTTTTTAATTGAAATTGTTTTTTGTATTATAGGCAAGGTTTCAAGAGGCACGGGCTCATGCACTTGAGGAGTATGGTCGTGATGAATTGACACCAGAGGAGGAAGACAACAATTTGACACTGTTATGGATCCGTCGCAGCGGAGCATACAATATGGCTTCGGTAACGTAACGATAATTAATCATTTTGCATACATACAATAAATTGGCGTTTAAATATATAATGTTATAATATTTTATATGCTGACATAACCTTTTTTGCTATTTGTTCTATTTGTAGGCTCGACAAGCTAAGAAGACCCAAGACAAAGAAAAACCTAAAGAGCTTAGAACCATGATTGAGCAGAGCAGAATCGTACGCAGACTATGCAGATGTAGCAGCTAAATCAGAAGCTTGTGGAGCATATGCACAATCATGGTACTTTTCCTTCGTCCTTCGGTGCTTCCGGAGGCGATGAAAATGATGCTTGAGGTATGTGTTTTTTTATGACTTGGATATGGTGAGCATTTTGTTTGAATGTTGTATATATTAGCACAGAGTGGGTTTGGATGATACTGTGGATATATTTTTATGGTTTGTGGACATGTAGCGTTGATATATTTAGTTTATGGACATGTAACATTGATATGTTGGTTTTTGTGATGTTTGGATGGTTTGTTTTGTATATATTGATATTTCTTGGATTTGCTTTGGTTGTTTATATTATTATTTGGTATATATGTGGAATTGGTTGGAAATGGAATGGATTGAGAATTGGATGGCTGGAAGGCTATATGCTTGTTGTTATAAAAAAATAACCCAGTTTTTCCAACGGATACCAACGACATACAAGTCCTTGTTTTTAAACGGTTTCCAATGACAATAGACCATTTGAAGCCGTTGGAACAACGGTTGAAATGGTCCGTTGGAAAGCGTTAACAAAATTCCAATGCCTATTCCAATGGCTGTGAGCTGTTGGAATAGTCGTATTCTTGTAGCGAAACATGTCAATCTAACCATATTATACTAAGCAGAAGGCAAAATTCACAATTTGAAACTTAAAATGCTCACAACATTTAGATCTAACAAATATTGTAGCTTGATTTTGTGCAAAAGAACCGTGTTTTCTGTTCCAAATTTTCCATGAAAACAATATTATTCATCTCAAAATCCAAACGCTCTTATTGATGGGGTCATGGTCTGTGATTGGTGGAGAAAGTCATTTCCTTGACAAGATAGGTTGCATCATCATTGCAGCCAATTTCAAAACTGCAAGAAAAGTGGATAGTTTTATTATTAATTACTCACTATTTAAAATCACACTTTGTTATAAGCACGTAAGTGTTGCTGATTATGTAGTTTATCCCTAACATTTGAGTGTTGTGCCACAAATTTGCAAGTTTGTTACATATTTCAATCAAATGTACTTGTAGTCGAAACATTACTAATCTAAGTAATAAACAATAAATCACATCACAAATCAAACAAAGGTTTCAATCCAGCATCCCTGCAAACCAAAATTCCTACGATAAAAAATTATTACTAAACTAAGCAATAAACAACAGGGGCGTGACGCATATGTGTATGCCCCTAATCAATCTTGAATAAATTGCCTAGCCAGGGATTGATTAAGATTGATTAGTAGCGACATTCTATTGCCCCTAATCCTTTTGTGAGGAGTGTGGGCTCAGCTTTCAATCTTGCCCCCAATCCTTCAGTGGGGTAGGAACCTATTTCCTTCAACACTTAGTCTCAGTGCTTTTATACTCTCCTGTCATATGCCCAGGTTAGAGTTCAGGCTCAGCTTTCAATCTTATCCCCAATCCTTCAGTGAGGTAGGAGCCAACTTCTTCTAGCTCTTGGTCTCAGTCCTTTATACTCTGCTGTCGTACGCCCAGGTTAGAGTGTGGTTAAGGCGGTCTTTAATTGTGGTGCACTAATTAGGCCTACCTTTGTACTCATGCACGAATCAGGAGAGTTTGAGCTGATCATGCGAACAGTCACGTCATTTTCCCTGACTTTCCTTCTGTGTTATATTCTCAAGAGCGGGATTTTGCCGGCTCGAGTGTCATTCTCGAACTCGATTTTAATCCATACACTATGCTTCACTCTGGCATATGAAGCTTGTCAAGAAAGAGGTCGTATCACACTTGCTAAGGCGCTGCGTCTTAATCTTTGATTCATGGGTAGGGGTGGCCCTTTGCAATAATCAAGTCTCTCTCGTCCCGTCGACTCGTGGAATGAAGTTCGTATGGATGTCGCAGTATCGTCCTTTATACTCTCTCTCAAGTCATGAGAGTTAGAGTTCTGGATCGAGTAGTCTTTAAATCTTGGTGCAGCCATCATACTCGTTCGGGGTTTATACTCCTATCCATACTCTGAGGGTCAGAGTTATTCGGGTAAACAGTCGGGTCACATTTGCCAAATCACTGCATTCCTCCAATCAATCTATGTTAGGACTGATTAGCACCAAACTTCGGGTACTTGCATCATTCATATTGCATGAATTAGTCATGTCAATAACTCAGGAAGCATGTAAAGATAAAGATGTATGATCAGAAAGTAAACATATCAATGGGTAGTGCTGCCTCCTTTATTTGGATTCATGTAATTTGTTGGTGCTGAGCATAGGATCGAGCCATATAGACAATCGAACCGCATCCATCTAGGGTCAGATTCCAACCTTTTAATGCAAAGATCAATGCACAATTATCTTGAGGTCTGCCACGCGTGAGCCAAGGAGTGGATGGTCATATTAGGCCCACCTTGAGCTATACAACATTCTTCAGACGGAGGGAGTGGCTTTGTAAAGGAGCAGTCCAGTCGGGCTCGTTATGGCAGTGCTTCATAATTCTACATGCGGGTGTTAGAAGTCTGATCGGTACTATATCCAGGGTACCTACACCATCCACATATAATTTTCTCTAAGTTAATTACATCAATAGCTCATAAAGCATGCAAATATATGATTCATAGTTAAAGAATAATCATGTTAAAGGAATGAATATCATTCTGAGCGAAAATGACATTGCATGTTCTTTGTAGTTCCATTTTGCCTTGTCTTATCTCATCTAGGGGACGACTGCAAAAAGCCTTTAGCTGACGAATGATATCTTTTCAAACTATTGTGTGGCGGTGATCCCAAGAAAAATATACCTTGATCGGGGCCTTGGAATGATAAAGGCGGTTAGGACTCCGGTGAGTGAACGACGAGGTCGTATCTCCCTTGAATCGCCTTCTTGCCCCCACATCATGGGAAAGGAATAAGGGTCAGGTACTAAGACCAAAACCGCCAATGGTAGCATCTCATCTTGTTGATGCTATAATGGGAATCAACAGGAGAGTAAGGACCCTATGCTTATAGAAACTTCGCACTTTACATTCTAGGAAGCAGGATATGGCTAAAAATGAATCCATGCTTGCAGAAGCTTAGCCTTTCCATGTCAGGAAGTGAATGCGAGGGCTATGAAGATATACATGCCTTGTCCACCTGCATCTATCTTCGATCCCACGTCAGAAATAAGAGCTGATGTGTGGACAATCAATCAACATTCAAGCCTAAGTGTTCTAAAGCTTTAACTCGCTAATCTTTAGGCAAGACTGCGGCAATCGGTCATGCAAGGTAATGTTGCATCAACTTTGGACATGATGGTGGAATCATGAGCAATATGTTAAGATGCTCGAGTTACCCCTGCGTATGGGGCATGAATCGATCAACGAATGATCAATGAAGGTAGTCAAATTGTGAATCTTTACATTCTATTGCCAAAATGTTAACCATTAAAAATCACATTCATGTACATCTCTCATCAAGTGGGAGGCCAACAAATGCTTTTGTCGAATCACTCAGGGAAGCAAATCAACAATGAGATTAGTTGATTTTTATCTCGGGGTAACCTTCCAAGGGAAATAAGCAATGTCATCTTGCATGTCGTACCTTTGAGGCTTACGAACGATGGTATGCCTTTCACTTTTTTTGCCAGAAGCATTCCATGTTGTAGGAAGTTCTTTATGGGGGTCATCCATGATTTTCTCTCGAGTTCGGTCTCCATTACTAGATCAACTTCCATCTGATCAATGCTCGAAGCTTCTAGTTCCTTGATCATGACCATTTCTATCTCTTTCGGATTGTCGGAGCTTGCTAACTTAGCCAGCTTGTTTTTCCGCCTTCTGATTTTCTGTTCGCGGAATATGGGATATGCTTTAATGTCCTAGCCATCTAACAGTTCTTTAACCCTTTTAGGTAAGTTTCAAGTTGTGGTCCTTTTGTTTGGAATTCCTTCTGAACCTGGAAAACTACAATTTGAGAGCCATAAAAGATGTTCAACGCCGTTGGTCTCAACTCCTTAGCAAGTTTCAACCCAGCAATCAGGGCCTTGTACTGAATCCTTATTAGTAGCGGGAAAATTCAGTCATAAGGCATAGTTGATTGACAATCCTTCAAGAGTTATCAGCACGATTCCGGCGCCGGACCGTCGATCATTTCAAGCACCGTCTGTATACAACTTCTAGATACTTGGTTCCATATTCCATTTTGGGGGGGCATCTTCTTTACCTAACACATCCTCTTCGGGAATGGTGAATTTAGCAATGAAGTTGGCTAATGCTTGACCTCATATGGGCTTCCTTGGGAGGAAGTTGAGATCAAACTGGCTCGGCTTGATGTTCCATTTGAGCAATCTTCCAAATACCTCAGGTCGCTACAGGACTTGTCATAGTGATTGATCAGTGTATATCACAATAGGATGAGCTTGGAAATAATGGCAGAGTTTCCTTGAAGCGATGGTAGGTTGTAAGCAAACTTCTCAATCTTTGGGTAGTCGTGCTTTATCGCTGCTAACTTCTTGTTAGCATGATACACTGGTCTCTGGATTCTATCTTCCTTACGAACGAATGCCGAACTGATTCCATGCGATGTTGCTGCTAAATATATGAATAAATTTTTGTGAACCACTGGCTTAGACAATATCGGGGGCCTCTCTAAATGATTCAACAGGTTCTGTAAGGCTTCAATGCAATCCAGGGTCCATTCAAAGGTGTGTTTTTCTCGATTTATCAAATCGAAGAAATGGATACATTTATCGGTAGCTCTGGAAATAAATCTACACAATGCTGCTACCTTCCCTGCCAAGCTTTGAACATCTTTAATTCTGTACCAAATATGAAACGTGGTCGGTTGATCGCTTGGACTTACAAGCATATTATCTACGTAGACTTCCATGGAATTTCCAATGTGGTTGTGAAACGTATGATTCACCAAGCATTGGTATGTTGCTCCGACATTATTTAGTTCGATAGGCATTACCATGTAATAGTATAGTCCATGGTATTTGACAAAACTGGTATGTGCTTGATCATGCACGTGCATAGGAATCTGGTTATAACCCGAGTACGCATCCATAAAAGAAAGAAGTTCGTGTCCAACCGTCAAATCCACTAGCTGATCAATTCTTGGTAACCGGAAGTTGTCTTTCGGCAAGTTTTGTTCAATTTGAAAAATCGATGCATGTACGACATTTACCATTAGCCATTTACGGGATTTGATATCGAGTCGAGATATATGGCATCTCGTATAAAACTGTTGCCTCTCGACTTCTTCTTTTAAGACAACTGACTTCTTCACGCCGAGCGTACGTCTCTTTTGCTTAACGAAAGCATACTTTGGGTTAATGTTCAGCGCATGAATCATTATCGTTGGTGAAATCCCACATATGTCAGCATGGGTCCATGCAAATACGTCCAAACTTGATCGTGGAAAAACTGTCAGTCCCTCGTTCGGAGGGGGTCCAAATGAGATCCGATTTTCAAGACCTTTACCAGATTATTGTTATCAATCGGAATACCCATAGTTTTTTCATTAAGGGTCTCCCTTTTGCATCCCAAGTCTTCATTCTCTCTAGGATCTATGTCTTCGGACAGGTAATCGGGTAACTCCTTCCGCGATGCTTCCTTTACTTGCTATGTCGATGTCTTCTTTGCAGGAAGGGAAGCTTTCTTGGGATCTACACCATCTCCGTTGCATAACATCTTTCATTCAGCCAAATAGCAGGCTCTTCCAGTAATTTGGTCACCATGGACCACTCCCACTCCAGCTTCTGTTGGGCATTTTAACAATAGACACAAAGGTGCGATGTAAGCTCTAAATCCTGCTAAGGCCAGTAGCATGGTGGAGGATGAGCAATCAAGTCACTATCATTTGGGTAAGGATCCATAAGTCCAATCATAGCCTGCGGTGGTTCAACTGGTACCTGACGTTGGATGCCAAAGTATGTTGATTTAACCCTTATCCGGTGGAAATCAATCGCCATCGATGCGGTTAATAGCATATAGCCACCGCGTTGGCTAGGTTCATCGGGGAGCGAGTCGTAATGAATATGATCTTCATTATGTCATATGAGCGAGGAGTAGCTTTGTAGTGTTAGGACCCTTGGTTGCTTTCTGGTATATCGTCATTGAGAATCACTGTCGCTAAAATTATTTGAGCCATCTTCAAAATAGTGCCCGGACTCCTCACTATCAATGTCATTCGAGATTCCTCCGGTTAGAAAGGTTTACATCACGTCAAGCAGGTGGTCATTACTCGTTCAGGAACAACATCACTTACATTGGTGAAGTCTATACACCATCAGAACCCTGGAAAAGGAGGCTGCCAAGAAACAATCTTTCCCTCATATACTGCCATAGTTAACATGCTGAATCCACTCAGGACCTCCCCATGTTGAGTAGCATCAGTAAATAAGGGTCATGGCTCTTGGAAGAATCCTAGTCATTGCCAATTTGTTGTTGATATTCTTGGACTATCACTCGAATCTTGATTGATAAGCTTTGACGACAATTGTTGGCCAAAATATGTGACGAGTCGAAGGCGAGGCGTCAGTGGGTCCGGGCGCAACACCGATGGGGGTCCGGAGCCCCATAGTTAGGTCGAACAAGTGGGCACCACCCGATTTATTTGATTTCAGAAGACCGAGCCTTCTTTGAAACTATCAAAAAATTGTATTTTTCATAAAAATTGACACTTTTTCAGATCGGGTCGAAACTTCGGCTTGTTGCTATTCCTCGTGTCACGAGTCGGATATTGCTTGTTTTGAGCCAATGCAATGTGAATGTCTTCAAGTGTGATGATGTGCAGAAATACTTCAGGCGAGTTGGGTCCTTGGTCCTTCGACCCGAACCGGTGATGCTCTGCCAAGATCCAGCGTTCCAAGTGTGTGGCTACATGGTGTCGGGTCGGGTTCGACCCGATCAGTTATATTCGATCCGTAAATTCATTCGATCCGAAGGCTTCATCTGCTTCCGATCCGAGGCTCATCCGAACTGGAAACATATTCGATCCTATCCAAAAGCTCTTATGGACACTGTTTTCGATTTTTAGCGATTGCTGCTAGATGGCGTAGAGATGGCATTACGTCTGGTGATATCCACAATTGTAAAGTCAATAAAAAATGTAGAATTCACAGGACATCGGACTTGGTGATCGAATAAGTAGACTGGAAAATCCTAAAACGTCGAGAATCTTCATTTCTGAGTGAAAGCACCAAAATGTTAAATAAAAAAATAGGACTAACACCCAATTGACTTGATTTTGTAGAGAATAATGAAGAATTATAAACTAAAAACAGAGAAAAGCAACCAGACACACGAGATTTATAGTGGTTCGGTGTTAAGGATATTACATCCACTTTGTAGATCTTTGATTCAATAAAGAATTACAAATACAATGATTATAGCCACTTAATTTCTTAAATACAACCATATTTCTCACTCATATTTCGAAATTTAAGATAGTTGGCAGCCATGGCTAAAAAATATGGAGCTCCATATGTCCCAAAAGTCCCTTGAAAATGCCAGGAATGCTTGTATTTATAGGCGTAGGAAGCCTACAGGTCGGATGCCACGTGGCGAGCCTGGATATGATCTCGGGAAGTAGTGGAGATAGAAATGCCATAAGAATAGGTCAATGTGTGACGCGCAGGAAATATCCCAGGCGGGTCGGGTTCAGTCATATTTGACCCTGTGCTTGCCGAGCTCAAGTTGTCAAACCATTTCGGTGTGCGTAGCAGGCTGGTCAGGTCTTCCTTTCTTGACCTAAACCGGTGTCTTCGACCCTAAGATGATGTGCACTTTTGTGCAATTAATGTCCAAGGCGGGTCGGGTTCCGCCTTATTCGACCCGGTGATGTTCGAAGATCCCAAAGTCAAGTTGCGCTAAAGTTCCAAGTGGGGTCGGGTCCTTCTATATCGACCTAAATCGAAGGTGCTTGCGTTCCAGGGAGTGCCAAGCCATTTCGTTACATGCCATCGGGTCGGATTCCAGTAGATCCGATCCGCTTCGCTTGTGAGACATACTTGCCTTAGTTTGTTCCGATCTGAATGCCTAGATTTGAACCGAAGTCTTCATACATGCAAATGCTGAGTTTTCCAATGCTTCATCACTCCATCCAAGCGAATGTTGAACGCTGATCACTGTCAGTTCATACTCTCAAGTCTTGAGTAATCTTCCTGATAGAATATTGAGCTTTGGATGATCTGGTCATAAAACAGGCTAACATGCACCTAATACCAACAGTCGGTCGACATTAGCAAATAGGAATTGCATTTTCGTGATAACACGTATATAAAAGCTAAAACTGGATATGAACTTTAACTGTATGCACGCTAATTTTGGGCAAAAAATAAAATAAAAGCTATGTTATAACATGATAGAAGAGGATAATACCAGATCGGTATAAACAAAAAAATGTTTGTTAATTATAAATTAATGTTAACAAACATGTCAATCTGTCCATACTATACTAAGCAGAATACAAAATTCAAAATTTGAAACTTAAAATGCACATAGCATTGAGATGTAACAATTATTGTAGCTTGAGTTTGTGCAAAAAACCGTGTCTTCTGTTCCAAATTTTCCATGAAAACAATATTATTCGTCTCAAAATCCAAACCCTCTTATTGATGGGGTCATGGTCTTTGATTGGTGGAGAAAGTCATTTCCTTGACAAGATAGGTTGGATCATCATTGCAACCAATTTCAAAGCTGCAAGAAAAGTGGATAGTTGTATTATTAATTACTCACTATTTATAATCACACTTTGTTATAAGCACGTAAGTGTTGCTGATTATGTAGTTTGTCACTAACATTTGAGTGTTGTGTTAAAAAATGTCATAATATTCTTTCCAATTATTGACTGCGTAGACTCACAATGAAAAGTTACATTATTCTTTTGGGAAGGTTTTTAAGTCTGCAGGTAGAACTAGCTATGACTTTTTAGTTCAGGGGAAAGAAGTGTAGGTAAAGTGCTTAGATGATAAACAAGAAATGGAAACTGCAACAATGGTTAACTTATACGACATATTGTGTGTGATAGGAGCTTCATACCTAATTCAGATAAATTCAAATGCTAATCCCACCAAGTAAAAACAATATTGCAACAAAAATCGAAAATATTTAGAATAAAGCGTGCATAACCTATTATGGTCCAAAACCTAGGGAATAAATTTAACATCAATATATGAGCGGATTAAAGCTTTAATCTGATTGAATAATAGCTTTAAGCTTTTATTTGTTCATGTTCATAATTTGTATGGGAAGACAGTGAGCATACCTAACCACTTCTTTTACTTCCTTTTCGATCCGCGAGTTGATTTTAGTATGTTTGGTTGGCCAGTTTGAAAGCTAATTTGTTGTCATCCTTTGGTTTTCACTGGTTATGATGAATGAATCCTGTTTTAAATTTGATTAAAAAATAGAGGTTCAACTGCTTAATGATGCGTCGAAAGTCCGAAACTATTTTTGAATGCGATATCTGGTTAAGTAGTTTGTTGAGATGGTGCATTGGTTGAAGTATCATTTTCAGATTAGTACTGTACATGCAATATTAAGACACTGGTTTGCATTATCTTTCTGCTCTTGGTCTTTGCCAAAACATGTAGTGTAGCATGATCAGTGCATGTAGTTCTGTCGGCGCCCTACTTTACTGCCAAACCGGTTTAAGCTTAATCATCAATTTTAAATTTTATTATTCAACGTAAAACCAGGATGAACATAAAATACATGGAAAATATTATCTGAAAAAAAAAAGACAGTAGAAGGCATCAACTAAGACGCAAATGAGAGGCGCTGATAGCAGACTAGTTGAGCCTAGAGGCGAGAAGCAGCAGAAAGTATGAATTAGAGCGATGTATTTTATGGTTTTAGTTTCAAATTTTTCTGCACTGATGGGGGTTTCCCATGAAAGTCTATGCCCTGATGGGCCTTGGTCAAAGATTGGGCCTGTATATATGTAGGGAGAATGAATGTTAAAGTTACTTTAAAATAAACAAATATTCCTCCCAAACATTGTCGTTGTTAATTCACCAAAATTTAGTTGTCGCAAATGTAATAAAATCAAAATAAACAAAGAACAATTGAATCAATAACCTTATTAAAAAAAAATTAAAAAAATCTAGATAACCTACAAACATTATTGGAGAAGAAAAACAATGAAGAACGATGACAAACCCTTCAATCAATCAAATTAACTAACTGATTATATTACTCTTCAAAAAATACTTAAATTAACAAATTCAGCCACTACAATAATACATGGCTATTCACTACATGAGACAGCTGGTATTGCGACGAGAAGGGGCATCGGCTTGCGATCGCTAAAAAAAGGGTTGTCGCTAGCCGTTACACGACCTACAGATATCAAACAGCCGAGCCCCTTTCTTTCTCATTATATTTTTTCCCCAAAATACTTCCTAAACCCTACAGCTGGTCGCCCTCCCTTGCTGCTCCGATTCCAAGCCTTCAAATCCGCTTCCAAGCTTCTGATTTCATTCTGGTATGTCTTGTAACTCTAGTTTAATTAGGGTTAATTAGAGGCTTAAATTGCTTATTTATATGGGTTTGCAAAATTGAATGCTTATGGATATGAAATTGGTTGCCTTGAGGGATGCTAATGATGATGGTAGTGCTGTAAGTTGATTTGGAAATAAACGTAATTGATTAGGAGGGTGAAAACGATGGTTATCACATATGTAATTCATTTAGGAGGTTGAAAATGATGATTATCACGTATATAATTGGGCTTCTGATGATTGTGTTGTAGGTTGATTGGGTTGTATGTTGATTTGAGAATAAATGGAATAAACGTAATTGTTTAATGGTAGTAAATTGATTATTATTAAAACGGTATAATGATGTCCCTCGTCTGCATGCACTGTACTTATGTCACCATCGGATGCAAGAATGGCCAGTCCAAACAAATTTAAAGAATGCATTTGCAATTAAAAAAAAATGTTTTGCTGTTATAAATGCAAGTGACGGTATGCATCTAACTAATTAAGGTGAAAGTATGTATTTAAGTAGCGACATTGATATTATTTGGTGGGAGTAACTTGAATCATTCTTAATATTATGTTAATCAATGTTGTGCATGAGTCAAAGTGCATAGTTGATGCTAGTTTCTGCTGCTACCTAACTTGTGTCAAATACTGTATTACGTGAATACATTCATGTATCTTTAACTGAATTACTTTTTGTCATATTTTATGCAATGTTTAACTATTGACATATTTTATTTAACAGCTTTATTAAGTGATATTAAAATATTACTATTTCACTAAAGTCATGAATTCAAAATACAATTTAATGATCCAAAATTTAAAATGAAAGCTTAGTTTATCTTTCAAAAATTTAAACTAACTAAAATAAACTTCATAATTTATACTTTAAACTAAAATTAACTAAAACTAATTTATACTTCTTCAGACCATCATACAGTTTATGTCAAATCCCATTTCATAAGATTGGGATTCCATTTGGTTATGACATGTTAGTTTACAAATTGAAAGTATGAAAAAAAAAAAATTATGTAGACGTTTGTTTACAAATTATATAATGTGTTTTACGTAATGCGAACCCCTTAAAGATTTTTGGCCCCGTCAAACAAATATTGTATATGATCGTTATATAGATATATTTTTTACTTAGAACGGATTTTTATATTCATCTGATACAATATTCTTGGATTTGTCCCAGTATTGGACAAGTTACAAATATAATAATGTAAACATATTTTATAAATCACTTAAGTTTAAACGGTTAACAAAATTTCGATGACACTTTCCTTTTTGTTCCATATTTACACGCATTTGTATACGATACAGGGACCAAAGGGAAGTGTTGCCGAAATTTTGTTGAACCGTTTAACCTGTAATGATTTATAAAATATGCTTACATTATTATATTGTAGGTTGACCGACCGTCAGAATAAAAAAGAAATAAAGTAATAAACCGAAAATATGAAGTAGTTATAAATGAAATTTTACAAAACTTTAATTAATATAAAATGTTTGATCGAATTTTCTAACATATTTGTTGCAAACCAGGAAAATATTCAATAATTTTCTTGATCACAGTTGGATGTATGAATCTCGAACCGGTAGGAATGGGTCGATAAAGGAACATTTTTGTAATGTTGTCCAAGAATTTATTAGATTTTCTAAATCTAATAATCGAAGTAACGTAGACATTCGTTGTCCATGTAGTAAGTGCAGACATCCGAAGCATTGGAAGCCAAATGTAGTAGAAGTACATATGTATAAATTTGGTTTTCTGCCGAGTTATTACTTATGGGATTGTCATGGAGAACTTGTTCAACTACGTCCAATCCTGTAGTGGTAGAGGACGATAATACAATGATAAACGATAATACAACGACGAATCCGATAGAAAATATGATGCAAGATGCACCACGATCAATGTTTCCTAACATTGACGTGGGCGACAATGAGAACGAAAATGTTGAAGAACCAGCTGCAGAAGCTAATTTTTTTAATGATTTATTGAATTATGCTAAGAGGCCATTGTGGGAAGGGTGTACGAGCAGAACCGAAATATCTGTAACTGCCGAATTCATCACTATGAAATCAAAATTCAATTTTACATAAGCTGCATTTACAGCAGTTGTTCAAACTGCAAAACGACAGATGTCGACCAATAATTTGATGTGTGATAGTCGTTATAAAGTGAAAAAAATTATCTCTGCTTTTGGACTACAATATCAGAAGATAGATAGTGTGTAAAAGGTTGCATGTTGTATTGAAAAGAAGACGCTAATCTTAGAAAATGCAAATTTGCAACGAAGAGATATAAACCAAGAAAAAAAGGAAAGAAGTTCCATATAAAAGAATGCATTATCTACTCATAACTCCCAGACTTCAACGGCTATATGCATCATCTGCTACAACATGTCATATGCAATGACATAGCATGAGAAAAACAGAAGAAGAAACTTTGATACATCCGTCTGATGGTGAAGCATGGAAACACTTCGATAGTACTTATCTTGAATTTGCTGCAGAGAGCCGTAATGGTAGGCTCGGTTTATTTACGGACGAATTCTCATCATTTTCTCGGTTTGGTAGTAAATATTCATCATGGCCTATCATTGTTACTCCTTATAGCTTACCGCTATGAATATGTATGAAAAATCCATATATATTTGTAATGATTGTCATCCCCAGTCCCGATGATCCGACACAAGGAATTGTTATTTATCTATAACCGCTGATTGAAGAGTTGAAAACACCATGACATGAAGGAGTCGAAACATGCCGCCAACGGCTATTTGCCATCGCAAATTACTGTGCGTCTTGTAGTAACTCCAACGACTCAGAGCCATTGGCGACCGTTTAAACCAATCGAAATAGAGTTAACGGACTCTAAAGGTTTCCAACGGATAATTTCCAACGGCTTCAAAAAGTGAGCAGCTCGTTTCAAAGTAATGACCTATAAGTCATTGGAAACCGCTTGTAGCCATTGGAAAAACTCGGTGCTTTTTTTATAACAGCAAGCCTATTACTTTCCAGCCACCCCACTTCAAATTCATTCCATTTCCAATCCAATTCCACACATATAGCAATAACAATATAAACACCAACATAAATCAAATATACATCAATATAAACAAAACAAACCATCCAAACATCTCGAAAACTAACACGGTAACGTTACATGTCTATAAACTAAATAAAAACCATCAAAATACATCCAAAGTATCATCCTCATCCACTCTGTACCAATACGTACAATATCAAAACAAAATCTTCACCATCTCGAAGTTAATATATACATCGTGCAACCATAAACACAGAAAAAACATACCTCAAGCGTCATCTTCGTTACCGGAAGCACTAGATGACGAAAGAAAAGTACCATGATTGTGCACATACTCCGCAGGCTTCTGATTTAGCTGCTCCATCTATATAGCCTGCAGACGATTCTGCTCACGCTGCTACTCAAGCATGGTTCTAAGTTCCTTAATTTTTGCTTTGTCTTGGCCTTTTGAGCTTATCAATCCTGCCTATAGAATGAATAGCAAAAAGGTTATTCAGCATATAGATTTTTATAACACTATATATTTAAACGCTAATTTGTTGTATGTATGCAAAAGGGTTCATTACTATTAGGTTACCGAATCCATAACGTCTATTCCGCTGCGATGGATTCATAACAGCATCAAATATGTTGTCTTCCTCCTTCGGTGTCAACTCATCACGACCAAACTCCTCAAGCGCATGAATCCATGCCTATAATGCAAAAAATAATTTTAGTTGAAAAATAATAGAATGTTGTTTTTTTATTTTACATAGCTAGTAATTAGTAAACTTATCGATGTAAGCAAGAATTTAAAATACGCATACATATGTAGTTGTCGTCCTATCCTGATCATCCCTCTGATATGTGATGTAGTCAGCCTCGTCTACTTGCCTAGATGCGTGGGTGTGAGCAAACACGTCCATGTAGGACACGGGATGTCCACAAGCTCGTTCCTGCAATTGATAATTTGGATATTTTAATTCCACATAGTTAATTACTGAACTGATCAATATACAAATTTAATGATTGATAAATTTACCTAGTCCTCGCGGTGATAGTGGAAAGAATTGGATCCTCCACGATGAGTTACTGGATTTCCGCTGTTGTTTGCTAAGTTCCTTGCTGATTCCGCCTGCAAATGTGCATTGACTAATTATTTAATAATCGACAAAAAAATAAATGAGATTCGTTATAGATTTACCATGAACTCATTTGAGTCCCACCACTCAACCATCTTATTAAATACTGCATTGCTCACCCACCATGGTTTCTTCGCCAACTTTTTAATCTCATTCATTTTCTCTCTGTAATTCTTATCGACCTTTGAGTTCCAATGTCGCCGAATTAGGCTAATGTCAGGCTCCTGCAAATCTACTGCGCCCTGTACAATGAGAACTAATTATTTATTTGTATTTAATCATTTTGGAAAGCGGCATAAACTTACCAGAAAATATTGCCAGATGGCCTCTCTCAAGGTGTCGAAAATCTTACTCTACTTAGACCAGAAATCACTCATTCTAGCCATATACGCATCTTTCGAAATGTTCGGAACCGTCTGAGATGGCTTCAACTCTACCCTCCTGCATTAAATATAAATTAAAAATTTAGACAATTATAGATATATCATGTACAAAGAATTAAATTGTTATGCTGCTAATTTTGATACTTATGTATGGTCAGCCTTAGGCTTCATGTACACAACTGGACGAGCTAGCACTACTAGAAAATGCTGTTTTAGTGACATAGCTATTGTGACGGAAAAATCCATAGCAAAATTGTGTCGGATTTGAGATGGATCTAAGTTGAATTTTTAAGTTGTTTTTCTAATAAATATTTTTGTTGGCCAACATATTTTTTTGTGACGTAACATGAATTCCTAACAAATCCATGGTAAATCAGTCATGGAATTGTCACAGATATGGAAATCAAAACTAAATTTTTGCTTAAAAAAAGGAAAAGTGATATTAAATGCTATTTGTCACAGATCGTGGAAAATCCATTGCAAATCAGCTATGGAGTTGTCATTTATAGTTAAACAGTCACTAAATTTTATGCTAAAATTAAGTAAAGTATTGTTGCAACAAGAAGTCACAACCCCATAGCAATTTTTATGTAGATTTACCATAGATTTGTGATGTAATATACAGTTAACATTTTTGATAAAAATAAATATATCAAAAGAAATACATATTTAAATTTATCACATGTTTATCGAATTTGTAATTTTGTTTTTCTCTTAAAATGCAAAAGATGTATTAATAATTACGATTATCTTGGTTAGTTATGAATGGTGTGTAAATTAAATTTAACAATTATTAATTACATTTAATGATTAATAAATCTAATTAACAACAGATATTAAATAATTAATAAAATATTAATAACATATTCTATTTAATAATTAATATTCAATTATAATTAAGAAGTAAAATTGCTAATAACATATTATATTCACATTATTTATCAAAGATTTAACGGGTGTTAATGGATGTTAATAGCTTTTGTTGTATTAAAAAAGACTTGTTGTGCAAAACTACTTTTTGTGAAACGATTGGAAAATAATGTAGATTAGTTATTGAAAGGCTAAATGTAAAAGTGTAGCGCCTGTAGGCTGTATTCATTGTCCATCCATACCTTTGATTCCATAGGTTCACATCCGTTAGATTAGTTATCAACTAGCGGTCCAGATTTCAATCCAGGTCATCCCCTTTTCTCTTTTCTCCTTACGCTAATGAAAATTCATTCGGATCGCATCGACCTCCCTCTTCTTTTATTTCTCCGACCCAAAAAAACGTGGTTCATATCTCCTCAATCTGTTTTCGGATGAAGATTTGATTTCCGTCATTGTTTGGTAACGTCTTTCTATGTCCTTCCACTATTTGATTTTCAAAACCTTTGTTCATGTAATTTCAATTTCAATTTTGGGCATTTTACTCTTTAATTTTCGATTTCCTTTCCAATTAAATGCTATGAATTTTGATTAATTTAAGGATTCTTACTTTATGACTATATTATTTGAACATTCTTCTAATTGAGTAAAATTGTTTTTCCTTTTACAGGGTATGTAGATTTTCTAGGCACAGAGATGCCAATCTTCCAGGTAAATAGTCTCAACTCAGTAGCTGGATAACATTATGATAGTAGTAAATATTGGCCGGTGGAACTGTGGAAGATTACCATATAAAGTGAATGTTGTAAAGATATCATTGTTAGATCTGAACTCGCTTTTCAGGTTATCCTTTTTGCCAAATATAAACAGCGTTCAGTGTTTTGTGTTTGTTTATGATTTTGGGTACTGATTTGGGCGTAGGTAGAGAAATATTTTATGGGTTTTGAAGTAAAGATTGTATTTTGCAGGAGTTTTATTTCAATTTGAAGGCAAAATTTGGACTGTTTACGGTATCGTGAATCATGCATTAGCAGGGACTTGAATAAATTGTGCAGGGACTCATACATTAGTAGGGACTTGAATACAAAACTTCTGAGGATGATGATCATACATTAGCAGGGACTCAATCATGAATCATATTGTGCAATTGAAATCGAATCAAACTTTGGGCGTGCTGCAACAGTTGATTATTTAGGTCAGTATTACATTCCAAATGGGTATAATTTTGGTTTCGTTTTTTTGAGTTCATAAAAAATTTATTTGGCGTCTTAACGTTAGGATGGCTTTCGGTATTTTTGAATGTTTCAAAACTGTGAGTAGCATGTTGATTTCAATAAAATATGATAGTAAACATGAATTATTTGATTTAGATTTTAGATTTCTTTTGTCGCTTTGCGATTCACTATTGTAAAGTTAGTGGATTTTCGAGTTTCGACATTTTAGCACATAACAAACCTCATCAATTCTAATAAATTTTAGAAGGTGAGAGTAGCGCAAACGATGAATTCAGTTTATTATCTCTTCAATGTATAATTTTGTTACCATGCATTGTTTACGGTATCCGTGGAAGATTATTGCTAATTTAATCTGGGATAATTCATGATTTTAACTGTTTTTTGGCAAACGCAACAAATAATTGTTGAATGGAAATTTTTTATCATTATTTATTGGCAACTAAAATTTTCCACGTGTTTCTTTCAATTATATCCACCACAGTTGCATTCTAAAGTCATGTCCAGCTCTTTATCTTTAGCTCTAGCATACAAAATTTGGCGATGCACTTAAATAGTTGAAAGAATTGTTACACATCGTCATTACAAATGGATCATTAAAAAATGGCAGAAAATGTTATAGATTGCATATACCAAACACCTACGCAAAAGCTAAAAATGTATACGAGAGTTATTAATCTGCATTTTTATTCATTTTGCATCCTTTAGACATTGTCTCAGAGCATTATTCTAAACTGGTTCTTCATCATTGCTTGCACACTCTTTATAACTAATATACTCACCTCGTTTGTATCAATATTGCTCTGCCATTTTACCAATCTCGTCCATAGTGAAAATGGGGTAAAATTTAATTTAGAACCACCATTGATAAAGTGTCACTCTGTTGTGCCATGTTATAAGAATGGTAGAATAGTTTACCAGGCTAGTGAACTTGAATATGAAGATATCATTTGTAATTTTGGAAGTTGGAAGGCTAGAAAAATGTTCGTAAACAATTAAAATAAATTTTGCTGTATAACTTGAATTATTGTTATTGGCTTTAGGTACAAAAACATTTAAGACTGGCCCCGCCTCTGCTACATTTGCATGGAATGTTTTTTCTGTCATGTGAAGATTTAATCAACGACAGGTATTATACCTTTCTATGTTAACATGTTACAAGTTGACATATGCAAGACTATGCAGAAACAAACTAACAGATTAGGCAACTCCCAGTTATTTGATATTTTGTTAATATGTTTTTACTATTCTCATATTATATGTGTACATAGACACATATCTTCATATTGTTACCTAACTGGATTCATTCAATACAATGTGAATTAAATTGACTGTTTAGAGATTTGGATGACATCTGTGGATAGTTTTTTAACTTCTTTAGAGTTGCTTCTTAACATTTCAATTAGATGTTATCACCTCTCTGAAATACATGACGTACATGCTGTAACACTCCACTCTGCATTAATATTGTGCACAATCTATCTGTATCTATCAAGTGAACCAAGCCGAGTTATGAATCTTTTTGCCGCAAAACATACAAATGGTCATACAAGTAGATTACCAGTTTTGCTGAGCTAGGCTCCATAATATTGCGTCATAGATTCTTGTATGGACGACTTATTAGTTAATTCTTAGTTATTTCATTTATTTTAGTTCCACTCCTAAAAGGAAGGGTAAAGCCCTTTTGAGTTCCAAAATTAAAGTCATGTGGACTGTTCAACGCTTTCAATTTTCGCTGAGTTATGTTGTGATGATAACCACTGGTTTCTTATAGGTTCAAGTGTGAATGAATCAGTCTAGTACAACCTTAGTGTAAGCTGGACGCACATTAAAGAGAGGGAAGGCAGGTATGCTTTTGTGGTTATGTTAATACAGTTTATACATACATACATACGCATAAATTCTATATCAGGTACTTCATATATGAAGATTTTAAATATGGCTGACAATATATAATAGTTTAAGGACAAACCACCTAAAACAATATATAATGATTTCATTTATTTTTGTTTAAGAAACTATACCATACTATTAAGTATCTGCATTCTGCAATGAACACTCCATATAACCTGCTAGAAAATTCAAAAGAAAATATTTGTATTACTAATTTGGTTTTATTTGTACTTCATATACAACCTGCAATGAACGTCTTCAAACATCTTTAACTGATTTTCCTACCATCCCCTACAGGAAAAAAAACAAGGATATGAGATGAATGAAGAGTATGAATTTGTAGTTGGAAAAACAACGATCAGTGATGCAGTCCACCCAACATCAATGATAATTTGCCTGACTTTGTGAAGCTTTTAGGATTGACGCAGAGCATGACACTATCAAGAAATAATGGGGTTCTGAATATGCCGAAACCGATGCAGGAAAAGGCGGCGGAGATTGGTGGTTTGGAAACCCATCAACAAAATGTTGTGCTGATTCAAGGAACTGGTTACATTGATGATGGATACGGTGGAAGGAGAAGTGAGAGGATCAAAGAGAAGTTGGTGAAAGAGTTAAAAGCCTACAGAGTTGGAAATCGAGGTTGTTTCACATGTGCATGCTGGAGTAAGAGGAAATAGTAGTACGTCATAGGTGAATTCCTTTTTGCTCTTACTGTATCTAAATTTAAAAAGAAGTTATGCTAATATATTATATTTGATTTTTAATTATTAAATTTCTTCATTACAGGTAAGTAAGGATTTTTAGCTCAAAAGCTAGCCGTTTGTTGCGTCCTCGAAGCATTTAATGGTTTTTGGCTTTGTAAGCACATTTTATTGGCTCTGTGTATTTTATCGGTGCATACTTGGATACATATGTTATGAAGCTTGTATTGTAGATATTGTCTGGATATAATAATGCTGTTAAAACATATGATAACATTTTTTCTATGCTATTAAAACCTTTATTTTATGTAGTGATGGTTTATTGGTTGGAAGGATAATAATTGTCCATGGTAAATCTGATGCTAATTTCTTACAATTTGTCATGGGTTTGCGATGGAAAATTTTAAATTATATTTAATAATTTGTTATTTGAAAGAATAAATGTTTCGTTGCAAATCCATAGCAAATTTTCAATGGATTTGTAACGGAAATTTGAAATAATTTTACATGCTTTTTAAATAGAAATATAGAAAAATAAATGGTTTGCTACCTACCATGACAAAAACATCACAAACTTTGTTGACTTTCCGTCACTAACCATTTTGTGATGGATCTAGCACCTAATGAATTGGGAGGGTAATATCCATTACAAATCCGTAGCAAAATATTGTTTTGTGATGGATTTGGAATGGAATTTCTCGTCACTAAAACAACATTTTCTAGTAGTGTAGTGACTCGCCACTAATCTCACCGGCCTAGTGGGAAGAGTTGTGTCGTCGTGAGCTAGTGTAAGACATAATATACCCGCCACATAGATACACTATACGGTTCATAATTGATACGATGAACTGTTAAAAAAAGTAATACATGCTACACATGTGTCATGTTGTGCATGTGTTGTGTGTGTAATTGTCGTAAGAATTGTATAACTTGGATAAATATAATATTAAACACAAGTAAATGTAATGTGAATAACTGTGAAAATTACCATACATTACGTTGTCCTCGTCGTTTTCTGATTCAGACTCGGTTTCGTGTTATATGTCGTTTTCCTTTACTCTCCTAAATGTTTTGACCGATACATGTGTCTCATCATTTAAAGGTCTAAAATCAGTTTGATCGTCTGCAATCGCTATTTCAACATTTTTCTCTAGATCTTCTTGATAGGCTTGTTCGTCAGGAATATTCTTTCCATCGAACGTAAATCTAGCCTTGGTTTTAAAAACCGCAAGCCAATCTGCTTTATCCCTTTTTAGAGATAGACAAGTGCGAACCGTGCTTCGCACATGACTTATAGTTATACGTTGTTTGTACAGTCATCATTAAATCTTCTATTTTTTTTTTCTCTTTGAAATTGCATTATTGAATTCAAACTAACATTCTTTTCCCCATTGAAGGTCCATTTGAAAGTTAAATTCTACTATGGATTATATAAACTGAAAATATAGCCTTTTACGAATGTTAGCAAAAAGAAAGAAAATACATGACCCTATATGTTGGTGGGTTCTATTTATATACGAAATCTCCAAAATACCACAGGTATAATGGAGCTGCGTGGAAAAATATTTGATCCACATGGAGAACATGAAAAAGAAGGCTTTGAAGGTAATGACGTGTGTATATTTGGCAAATGTGTATGCCCACATGTAAGGATGAAAGGTGGGAAAAAAAATATGCGCATGGAGATGAAGAAGGAAGTGCACATGTAAACCGCCTGACAGGAGCATAATAGTTTGGTATGCATAGGACAAAGAAATCGGGTAAACAAAGAAAAGGTTCAAGTTAGATGCTATACCAAAACAATGAAAAATATTTGTCAATGTTAATGCATATGGCTCTGGCTAAACAAAACTAAGGCGAAGTCATGACTTTGTGGTCAAATAGGAAAACTTAGTTTTGGTATAGAAGATACCAATTACTATGCAGATATAACAACCTAAGGAAAAATAATAAAAAATCACACCATTGTTTCAAAATATGCATATCAAGAAAAAAACACATAAAACATTTAGCAAATTCATTCGAAGCACATATTTGCAACACTAACATTGAATTTTCAGTTAGTTTTAAATGAGGCAAATAACACCATAACAAAACCCCAATAAAAATGAAGTTTGGTTCAAAGATATAAGCTTAAATACAACATAGGGCATATTAAAATGCTGCCTATTGGAATGTACACCATGATTGGTAACATACGTTTAAATGGTTTATGCTCAAATATTTCCTTCTACAGTAGTAATTTGAAGCTTCAATCAGTGGAAAGCACCTAAACAGACATGCATAAAAGGGACCAAATGATGAAACAGAGCGCTATATGGAGACCGCTAATTTGGTCAGCCAATCTTGGATAGCATTAACATAGCGTGCCTAGATAACATGCAAGTTGTTGTAATCCCATTCTCAAATATTATTAGTTTCTTCACTTTTGCTAATATCTTCTTTCTTTTCTTAACATCCTTGGTTTTATTATTTTAATACCAGAACTTCAATAATAAATAAAAGAAAGAAAATCAAATATCAAAATAAAATAGCACTCCATTTTGCAAGCCTAAAGAGCATGGAGGTTTGGGGTGCTCAACTTGAGATATTTGAACTCATGTCTACTATGTAAATGGTTGTGGTTTATGTTAAGTGATAAGAAGGTTTTCTGGAGAGGTGTTATGAGTAATTTGCATTGGTTTAAGCTTGGTGTCAGTATTGTAGTGAAGGGTGGTTTTAATGTTTCTTTTTGGAATGATACTTGGCTTCTTCATATCCCTTTGAGATTAGAATTCGAAGATTATTGGAATAAAATATAATTGTCGTTGTTAATTCACCAAAATATAATTGTCGCAAATGTAATAAAATCAAAATAAACAAAGAACAACTGAATCAATAACCTTATTAAAAAAAAAATCTAGATAACTACAAACATTATTGGAGAAGAAAAGCAATGAAGAACGACGACAAACCCTTCAATCAATCAAATCAACTAACTGATTACATTACTCTTCAAAAAATACTTAAATGAACAAATTTAGCCACTACAGTAATACACGGCTATTCACTACATGAGACAGCTGGTATTGCGACGAGCAGGGGCAATGGCTTGCGACCGCTAAAAAAGCGGTTGTCGCTAGCCGTTACACGACCTACAGATATCAAACAGCCGAGCCCCTTTCTTTCTCATTATATTTTTTCCCCAAAATACTTCCTAAACCCTACAGCTGGTCGCCCTCCCTTGCTGCTCCGATTCCAAGCCTTCAAATCCGCTTCCAAGCTTCTGATTTCATTCCGGTATGTCTTGTAACTATAGTTTAATTAGGGTTAATTAGAGGCTTTAGTTGCTTATTTATATGGGTTTGCAAAATTGAATGCTTATGGATATGAAATTGATTGCCTTGAGGGATGCTTATGATGATGGTTGTGTTGTAAGTTGATTTGGAAATAAATATAATTGATTAGGAGGGTGAAAACGATGATTATCACATATGTAATTCATTTAGGAGGTTGAAAACGATGATTATCAAGTATATAATTGGGCTTACGATGATTGTGTTGTAGGTCGATTGGGTTGTATGTTGATTTGAGAATAAATGGAATAAACGTAATTGTTTAATGGTAGTAAATTGATTATTATTAAAACGGTATAATGATGTCCCTCGTCCGCATGCACGGTTATGTCACCATCGGATGCAAGAATGGCCAGTCCAAACAAATTTAAAGAATGCATTTGCAATTAAAAAAAATTATTTCGCTGCTATAAATGCAAGCGACGGTATGCATCTAACTAATTAAGGTGAAAGTATGTATTTAAGTACTGACATTGATATTATTTAATGGGAGTAACTTGAATCATTCTTGATATTATGTTAATCAATGTTGTGCATGAGTCAAAGTGCATAGTTGATGCTAGTTTCTGCTGCTACCTAACTTGTGTCAAATACTGTATTACGTGAATACATTCATGTATCTTTAACTAAATTACTTTTAGTCATATTTTATGCAATGTTTAACTATTGACATATTTTATTTAACTGCTTTATTAAGCGATATTAAAATATTACTATTTCACTAAAGTCAACAATTCAAAATGCAATTTAATGAACCAAAATTTAAAATGAAAGCTTAGTTTATCTTTCAAAAATTTAAACTAACTAAAATAAACTTCATAATTTATACTTTAAACTAAAATTAGCTAAAACTAATTTATACTTCTTCGGACCATCATACAGTTTATGTCAAATCCCATTTCATAAGACTGAGATTCCATTTGGTTATGTCATGTTAGTTTACAAATTGAAAGTATGAAAAAAATATTATGTAGACGTTTGTTTACAAATTATATAATGTGTTTTACTTAATGCGAACCCCTTAGAGATTTTTGGCCCCGTCAAACAAGTGTTGTATATGATCGTTATATAGATATATTTTTTCACACAAAACGGATTTTTATATTCATCTGATACAATATTCTTGGATTTGTCCCAGTATTGGACAAGTTACAAATATAATAATGTAAACATATTTTATAAATCACTTAAGTTTAAACGGTTAACAAAATTTCGATGACACTTTCCTTTTTCTTCCCTGTGTACACACATTTGTGTACGATACAGGGACCAAAGGGAAGTACTGCCGAAATTTTGTTGAACCGTTTAACCTGTAATGATTTATAAAATATGCTTACATTATTATATTTGTAATATAAAGTAGGTTAACCGACCGTCAAAATAAAAAGAAATAAAGTAATAAACCGGAAATATGAAGTAGTTAAAAATGAAATTTTACAAAACTTTAATTAATATAAAGTGTTTGGTCGAATTTTCTAACATATTTGGTTTATAAATGAAATTTTACAAAACTTTAATTAATATAAAGTGTTTGGTCGAATTTTCTAACATATTTGTTGCAAACCAGGAAAATGTTCAATTATTTTCTTGATCACAGTTGGATATATGAATCTCGAACAGGTAGGAATGGGTCGATAAAGGAACATTTTTGTAATGGTGTCCAATAATTTATTAGATTTGCTAAATCTAATAATTGAAGTAACGTAGACATTCGTTGTCCGTGTAGTAAGTGCAGACATCTGAAGCATTGGAAGCCAAATGTAGTAGAAGTACATATGTATAAATTTGGTTTTCTGCCGAATTATTACTTATGGGATCGTCATGGAGAACTTGTTCAACCTACATCCAATCCTGTAGTGGTAGAGGACGATAATACAATGATAAATGATAATACAACGACGAATCCGATAGAAAATATGATGCAAAATGCAGCACGATCAATGTTTCCTAACATTGACGTAGGTGACAATGAGAACAAAAATGTTGAAGAACCAGCTGCGGAAGCTAATTTTTTATTATGATTTATTGAATTATGCTAAGCGGCCGTTGTGGGAAGGGTGTACAAGCGGAACCGAATTATCTGTAACTGCCGAATTCATCACTATGAAATCAAAATTCAATCTTACAGAAGCTGCATTTACAGTAGTCATACAAACTGTAAAACGACACATGTCGACCAATAATTTGATGTGCGACAGTCATTATAAAGTGAAAAAACTTATCTTTGCTTTTGGACTACAGTATCAGAAGATAGATAGTGTGTAAAAGGTTACATGTTGTATTGGAAAGAAGACGCTAATCTTAGAAAATGCGAATTTGCAACGAAGAGATATAAACCAAGAACAAAAGGAAAGAAGTTCCATATAAAAGAATGCATTATCTACCCATAACTCCCAGACTTCAACGGCTATATGCATCATCTGCTACAACATGTCATATGCAATGACATAGCATGAGAACACCGGAAGAAGAAACTTTGATACATCCGTCTGATGGTGAAGCATGGAAACACTTTGATGGTACTTATCCTGAACTAGTGTGAACTCGTGCTTTACACACGGGTTGGTTTAATTTTTTGTAGCATGTAGCAAGGAAAACGCGTAGTGTACACCTAAGCAAGCATGTTGTAGTGTTGGCATTTAAGTGTCCGCATACTTATGCCTTTGGGGAATAAATTAAAAGAGGAGGGAGGGGAAAAGAAAAGAAAAGAAAAAAACATATGCTGTCCCGTTGGGAGGCTGGTTTAAAATGCACACAGGAGGAATGACGCTGGCTTGAAACTGAACTGCATACATAAATGTTATCAATTACATTCAGAAATAAATGGTCCAATTGAACACGAAATATAAATGGAAAATAAATGCTGTATAACAGAAACAGCAACAGGAGAAAAATATTCAATGAATGTTCTTTGAATATTTATTTCGGCAATAGCAAGCAATGGTATTAAACCATGAACATAATTAAACCACAAACATAATTAAACCACTCGACATTTCCATGATATTAAACCTGATTTTAATATTTCAGCAATAAGCAGCAATGCTGAAATGGATATATAACGATTAATTTGTCATATAATTATACAAAGCAAGCAATAGCAGCAAGTGGACAAATTATAATCTTCAGAGCTGTCATATAATTACTGCAGCACATTTCCATCTATGGTTAACCCCATCCATGCAAACGTGCGCATGAAAATCAGGTTTTCTCACCTGTAATGTCAAGCATAAACATAACATTAACCTGCTTACAACTATAGAAAATAATATTGAAATGAGATAAGGACTGCTATATATCCATTACCTGGTGATATTAGAATCATTTGTCAATGTTTTCATATCCCAATAGAAAACACTAAGACAATAAAATGGATTTCATAGCTTCTGAAAATACTAAAGCAACCATGTTAAACCTTAGTACTCAAATAAAACCTGTGGAAAAAAAAGCAGACACTTAGACTCAATTTCTTTGACCAACAATTTACTATCAGTTTATAATTATTAAAACACCAGGAATGTTAAAGTGAAACCATCCTAATATTGATATCAAAGTCATTCTATTTTACTATACCTTGAATCAAGTCAGAGAAATTTAATGCTAATAACTCTCAGAATAAAGCTGTGTTCACAGATTATATTTGTTTGAGTGTAATAGACAAACCAATTTATAAATGATATTTTAACAAAAGGGAAAACAGAAGAAAAGTTACTTTGAATATAGGAGATTATAAACATATAAAAAGGGTAGCACATCGCATTAATAGAAGAATTATGTATGATTAGCTCATGATCTACGTTATACTTACATTATGATACTTCAATAGTTTACTTTTACAATTTATGATATAAATTATTGTATGATAATACCATAATTAAAACGTTATTTTTCAAATTATGTTAAGCCTAATTAATATTATCAAATTATGTATGATTGTTTATATATTTTTCAAATTATATATATATATATGGTTTTTGTTAAAACAATTACTTAGAATAAATACAGGATATTGCTTTCGGAGCTTTTACAACTGCAATCTATTACATTTGGCAGGAACGCAATTCCTGTGTTTTCACAAATCGGTAGATTCACTACTGTACCAAAACTTACCCAGGTTGAAAAGGAGATTGCTTACCTCGTGCGTGGCAATGATATCAGGATTGCGAATACACTTTCCAATCATTCACTATTGCAGCGTTGGGGGAAAGATCTATTGGATTCTGGTTAAGCGGGATATATGAAGAAGACGATGGTTTTAAACTGTTCGGTCTGGACTTTGGGCTGAAGGGCTTTTTACTATAATTGTATTCAATTTTTTCTTTGAAATTTTTTGTTGAAATTATGTGTAAAATTATAGTATATTTTGTTGTAATTATGTGCATCTCATAAGGACGTTTAAAGCTTACATAATGCATTTTAAACTATAAAGTTGAAGATATAGCTATATATAGTGTAATATGTAAATGTGCATATATGTAAGGATAGTAGGTGAGTATGCAACTTGCTGCTATTTAAGGAAGAAACAGAAAGTTTTAAAAGTTTGGGATCGTAAACTTGTTAAAAAAAATCAAAATGATTAAAGAAGGATGCAAATGCTAAAAATACATTAATGACATATTTGCAGAAACTGTACCTATAGTCCGAACGAGATGCAAATTTGGATGGGATTCTCTTCACAGCTGAAATTTCAATATTTGACCTTTTTCATGTAGAAAAAGTAGCTGCACACAAAACGGATTTCAGCACATTTAAAAATCAGGAAGACAAATAAAGCTAGGGCCTTCTATTATAGTTAAATTGGTTGAATGAATCATTTACGATCACAAACGAAATCAGTGTAACAAAAAAACTTTATGGCAATGCATGTTTATGACATTTCACATCAGAGCAAGCATAAAAGCCTAAAAGTTGCATATTTGTACATCTAATGTTGGCCACATTAACACCAAACTTACAGGAATCTTTGGGCATTGAGTGTTAGCCAGTTATAATTTAAGTGTGTTGAACAAATGAAATTTTAGGGTACATTCTGATATTTGAAGTGGATTTGAATGTCAACAAATTTAACTATCCATGTGGTGAAGCTAACAAAATATTAAACATAATTTCATAGAAAAATGGAACTAAATTAAATATAAACAATACATACCAAATATCCAACTTATTTATTCAAATCTGCAAACCAATATAATATGTTAAATTTTATGATACCTTGAGTGGATTTTAAAGGAAATAAATTTAGTTACTTAAATAAAGAAACAAATATTATATAAAACTTAACTGTTCATAGTAACTAAAACTATGTTATGATTTTTGTGCGCAGCGGAAGCTTGACAAAATGCCAAAAAAAAAATTGGATCTTTATCACCCAATCACTTGAAGATGAATTTGATTGAAAAAAAAAACACAAATAATATCGGAAATATGAGCACACGATATTTCACCCAACCACCCTCTTTATTGATTCACTAATAAAAATTGTTTACAAACGACATCAACTATCGTTACAAACAATTACAACTTGAACCAATAACCTTATTGAGAAATAGGTAGAGAATATCTAATGACTAAAAAATTTGAGGAGAAAGACAATGAAGAATAATGGCAAATTTTCCACACCTAATGAAGAGATTAGCTAGCCTTTTTTATAGTGAGAATTGCTTCATGCCCAAGAAAAACTTGGCTTCATGCCCAAGAAAACTTGGCTCCCAAATATCTTCATATATGTTATAAAACTATTTGGTTAAGCACCAAATATCCTTGCAATAAATGTCCACAAATATAGCAACCAATATCTCTCCATAAAATATAGCACCAAATCTCTTCATCAAATCTAACAACAAATCTCTCCAAAAAATATGTAAAATTATTTGTTGCTCAAAATTGTGATTTGCGTATCATCAATTTCAACACTCCACCTTGATACCAAATCACATCTCCTCCACTCAAACAATAGCCCCTTAGCTCTCACTTTCAACCTTTCTTTCTCAATTAACACCATTACAAACCTCCACCATCGCCCACTAATGATGCACCTCCCTTATCCGTGCACCACGCCACTAGCGATCTTCAAAAGCATTTGTAATACCACAAAGACCTCCATCTCATCTTTGTGGATTTCACAACTCGACATCCGTCTTCCGCTTGACATGATCTCTTCATCTCCGGGATCCCTCGAGCATCATCAACATCTAGACCCTTGTCGATACCATGATCCTCCACCATAGGACCATCAGCGGTGACCATATTAACATCTCCACCTTGCTGTGGACTAGGTTCTTCAACCGTCACCCGCCTTTCATTATTGACCACCGAACCGACCAAACTATATAGGTTTCCATGCTCCAAAACTCCTCGCATCATCACATGACCACCCTTCTTCACTCTCAAAGCTCCACCTCGAGTCTCATAAGTGCAACCGCGGCGATCTAACTGACCGAGAGATATGAGGTCATAGTTGTCATAGCGAGCGCTATAGCGCAAAATAGCGCATAGCGCACAGGTTGCGCTATTTTGGTTCTTATAGCATAGGGGTCCCGTGTAGCGCAAAAATAGCGCGCTATTTTATCATAGCGCAATCATGAATAGCGCGCTATTTTGCTTTTTCTTTTTTGAACATGCATTTTCGTTTTTTTTTTCTTTTTGGAGATTTTAAACATACAGTTTTTTCCTTTTGTGCCTTTTTCCTGTGTTTTTTTTTTTAAGATCTTCTTTTCTGTAAGAAAAAAAAAAAAAAAAAAAAGACATTATAGCGCATAGCGCAGGCCTTGTGCTATTCGCTATTGACAACACTGTATGAGGTTATGCGAACAAGTGGGTATGTGCCTCACACCGGCCACTTCTCTCACCACTCCATCATGCATTCGAAACCTAACAGCTCCAACTCCACAAATTGGTAGCTCTACTCCATTGGCCGTCTTTATCATGTCAACACTCTTCTCACATGAAGAAAAACTTTTCACATCACGACATATGTGAAAACTGGCTCCTGAATCCATCTTCCAAGGCTCCACAACACTAAATAGGACATCACATGAAGAATCGTTTTCGGTACCTTCAGTAAAACCTGCTTGTCCCAAATCATTATTATTATTATCACCTTGCGCCTTCTTCTTATCCCTCTGATAAGCATAACAATCATTGCGCTTGTGGCCTTTCTTACCACAATAATAACAAGCACCTTCACCATTAGTCCCTTTCTTCTTCCTTCTTGTATCTTTCACCGAGTCCCTTGCTACCATCGCCTCAGTTTGAACCGATTTCAACTCCGACCCTTTTCTCCTTAGCTCCTCATTCAAAAGACTGCTTCGAACCGTTTCTAAAGAGATAGTTCCATTAGCATTGGAATTATTCAATGAAACAACCAAAGACTCCCAACTTTCCGAAAGAGAACTCATCAACAAACGAGCCTGCAACTCATCATCAAAATTGACTTTCATATTTGCCAATTGATTGATGACATCCTGAAACTCGTTCAAATGCTCTGCAACAGACCTCCTCGTCCAATCGAAGTTGCACCAACTTTCGAACCAGAAAAGCCTTACTTGTAGCACTTCTCGACTCATACAAAGATACTAATTTGTCTCACAACGCCTTCGCGGATTCACAACTAGCCACATGGTGAAATACAAAATCATCCAAATATTGACGAATCAACGCAATCGCCTTTTTGTCCATTTTCTTCCACTTTCCCTCATCCATATTCGAGGGCTTCACCCCATCTCCATCCATGGGATCATGCAAATCATTGAGATATAGAATGTCCTCCATCTTCGGCTTCCATATACCCCAATTCTTCCCATTTAAAATAGCCATCTTTGAAAACGTCATCATCTCCGACATCTCCAATTTTCAATCCAACAAACACTCCAAGCTATGCGATGATCTGGCTCTGATACCAAACTGTTATGATTTTTGTGCGCAGCAGAAGCTTGACAAAATGCCAAAAAAAAAAATTTGGATCTTTATCACCCAATCACTTGAAGATGAATTTGATTGGAAAAAAAAACACAAATAATATCGGAAATATGAGCACACGATATTCCACCTAACCACCCTCTTTATTGATTCACTAATAAAAATTGTTTACAAACGACCTCAACTATCGTTACAAACAATTACAACTTGAACCAATAACCTTATTGAGAAATAGGTAGAGAATATCTAATGGCTAAAAATTTGAGGAGAAAGACAATGAAGAATAATGGCAAATTTTCCACACCTAATGAAGAGATTAGCTAGCCCTTTTTATAGTGAGAATTGCTTCATGCCCAAGAAAAACTTGGCTTCATGCCCAAGAAAACTTGGCTCCCAAATATCTTCATATATGTTATAAAACTATTTGGTTAAGCACCAAATATCCTTGCAATAAATATCCACAAATATAGCAACCAATATCTCTCCATAAAATCTAGCACCAAATCTCTTCATCAAATCTAACAACAAATCTCTCCAAAAAATATGTAAGATTATTTGTTGCTCAAAATTGTGATTTGCGTATCATCAATTTCAACAAACTAAGCCTTCACATGCTAAATTTAATTATTCAAATGCGTTAAGAACACAGATTAATATTGAATTTAAATTGAAATATTCAAAAATAAAGAAAATCAAATATTATTAAGAATACAAAGTGAAACTAAATCAAAGATAAAACTTCACACATCAAATTTAATTATTTCAGGTTTTTGAGCATGTGAAATTCAATCATGTGTTATTTCAAGTTGATCTGGAACTTGAGTATTTGAAGGTTGATTTTTTTTACCCCCATTACAATGGACTTGCAACGTAAATTAAATTAGTTTTTCAAATCATATACCATATATACATATACATACATACATATATACAACATATTCACACATGAAATGCGAAAATAATTCAGTCATAAATCTTTGTATAACAAAGTGAATTACGTAATTGCTTTTAATTTGTGAAGAACAGTTCTCATGTATGTCAAATGGACTCAAAAAGGTAACTAATTTATTTACTGAAGGCTAATTCTTTCATACACTAAAAACCGCTTAACATACACCATACTTTTCTTATAAAAAATTCTTACTAAAAATCCCTCATTTTCCTTAATTGCTTTTTTAGACTTTTGCATATGATCATCAACCTTGAAATTAATGAAATCTAGTCCAAACTATGTGTTTTAATGGAAAAGAAAGAATTATTTCATCATAAAACCTTAAATTTCAATTAAGAATACAATTAGAACTAGTTGCGATAATTTAGAAGTGTTTAATTTTTCCCCCCAAAATAAGTTATTTCATGGAAATGGATAAAAAAAAAAAAAAAATTTGCAACATTAATGCAAAAATCAAAGTCTAATTTGTTAAATTTAACTTATTTTTGTGTAAAGAATTTCTAATTTTGACTAAATGAGTTTTAAGTTTGAAAGAGGGGAGACAAAAAAGAAGATAATAAAGGCAATTTTGTAAAAAAAAAAAATGGTGTATGGAAAGTAATATTTGATGTATAGTAGCTTATTAAATTTTTCGGTGTACGTTTAACAATTATTAGTGTATGAATAGAATTAGCCTTTATTGAAATGGAGGAAACAACAAAATATCTATGGTAATCAAGCAATAAAAGGAAGAAAACCAAAATTAAAACCTGACATGACCTTTTCAATTTCCATTCCTTGATCTAGCCATGTTTACACATTGGTATGTTTATTAAAAAAATCAGAATTCAATTTGGATAAAATAGCCAAAAAATTAATGAGTATTAGATGAAATTAATTAATTTAATAGATAGAAATAAAGCATTTGAGTGCCCTTCAAATAGCATGGAACCTAATCAAAGGAGCATGTATCCTCAAGTTATAAACATCATTTAGAAACAACAATTTAAGAGTTACATGAGCATCTTCAAAAGTAATAATGATCTATGAATTGAGACATTATATGACTTACTAATACGCAAGTGTAAACTATTATCTTCTAAATTATTGAGCAAATTATAAATACTCTGAATCCTATAGCTGCAAGGTATAGGAAATTCGACCTTAGAATAGCAACGAATAAGTATACTGAAATGTTCAAATGTCGAGTGTTTTTTTAACCATCTCCTTCTTAGAATTTTTATTTCCTTTAAATTGAATCAAATATTGTTATGAATACAAAGTGAAATTAGATTAAAGATAAGACTTCACACACTAAATTTAATTATATCAGGTGATTTGAGCATGTGAAATTGAATTATGTGTTACTTCGAGTTGATTCGGAACTTGGGTATTTGAAGGTTGTATTTTTTTTCTATTACAGTGGATTTGCAAGCTAATAAATTTATTTATTCAAAACAGAAACCAAAAAAATGTATGTATAAAACATAATCACACATGAAATGTGAAAATAAATCCATTTTAAAACTTTAAATAACAAATTGAATTACGTAATTGCTTTTAATTTATGAAGAACAGTTCGTAGGTATTTCAAATGGACTCAAAAGGAAACAAAATTGTTTACTGAAATGGTGGAAACAACAGAATATCTATTAAAAAAACAAAACAAAAAACAGAATACCTATAGTGATTATGCAAAAAAAGGAACAAAACCAAATTTAAAACCTGACATGATCTTTTCTATTTTCATTCCATGATTACCCATATGTATACACTTGTATGTTTTTTTATCAAAAAAAAAAAAAAATCAGTAGAATAGCCAAAAAATTAATGACTATTACATGAAATAAATTACATTACCAAAAAAATAAAGCATTTGAGATCCCTTCAAATAGTACGGAATCTAATCAATAAAATTAATTCTAAAATAAAATGAATGTTTATCCTCAAGTTATAAACATCGTTTAGAAACAACAAATTAAGGGTTATCTTAGCATCATCAAAAGTAATAATTAACAATGAATTGATATTATGAATTGATATTGAATAAAAATAACTAATACAAACGGATTAACTATTTAATCAGATTATGAACTGTCATTCAAAAGCCCACAAATTGTCATTCAAAGATAATACCTAGAGACGTAATTGGTGTCGATCTTTGAACACCTGGAGAGGCAAGGTTGTTGTTTATCCTCTACCCATTTTCAGCAATGTTAGATCAAGGTAGTCCCTCCTTACCGCCACCAAAGCTGAAAGTAATCCACAAATATCAATTCACACAATATGTTTTTATTTATTAAATAACCTTGTTAACTTTTTTGTATAAAACAAATTGAGAAGGATCTCACACATAAGTATCCCTTGGAAGATTTGATTAGAATAATATTTTTTGTAACAGAGAGATGAAAAGAATACTCTGATTATAACTAAACTATTCCACTTGATCTGACAGAAAATAAGCAAAAAATAATGGAACATCAACTTTTGGGTTAAAATTGAAGTTCGCTTACTTATGCAGCTTTTGTTAGGAAATATGGGTTAAAACTGAAGGTTAGATGCAAACATACGCTTTGACAAATTAAGATAAATCATTAACGTAGTTTAAAAAGATTCTAGTTGCAATGCAAGTATTTTAATAAAAATCGATGAAAAATGTGGGAAACCTTTGCAATATTTGTTAGTGTAAAATAGAGCAACAGATAATATCTTTTCCTTGTAAATATTTCCAGGAGACAGCAAATATCTCTAGTGCGGGTGGTGGGGGTTCCTAGCTCCCCAGGAAGAGGGAGAGCGTTCGATTCCCGCCTCATGCACTTTAGTTCAAATAAGGGGGCTTACCATGTGCATAAGCCTGATGACCCTGCGGACCGGGTTAGGTGCACTAGCGGGAATTTTACGGCAGTGCTGGTTTCTCCCCGGAAAAAATTCAAAAAAAAAAAAAATGCCATTTACGACTTTTGGAATCTCCCACGTAGCATAAACAAAGAACATAAATTCAACAACTAACAAATGTGTCATGCATTTTCCTTGCATATCTGCATCAATAACATCTATTCATATGATTTATCCATGAATAGTAAAGTTAGAGGTTGTAGAAATAATTGGTAAAATATAATTAGTCAAGTGATCGATGTACCATCAGTTAAAAATTATATCATATTTGCTTCGGTAATCTTCTCTTTGTTAATGTTGGCATATCTTAACCTTGTTGTATTCTAATAGCCACATAATGCACATATTTTTTTATTCTGTTTAAATCTTCTTTTACATCAACCCAAATCCTTTGTATCGGTCCACAGTACAAAATATTTGAAGTTATTTTATGGAACCTTTGGATTCTTACAATAGAGACAGTAAGCATACAACATCTTGGTTTACTAAGAAAATGAAAAGGCATCACTTGCAATACGAAATGTTATGTTTTAAGAAAAGAAAGAATATCATTTAAATCCTACTGCTGGAAATAAAGGGAAATTTCAGTTCATGAAGATTTTAACATACATTCAAGAATTTATATTCGAATTTTGTCTTCTTGAATAGTATATTCTTTTGTCAATAAGTTTCAAAAACTGACCATATAATGGAAGGCAAGCTATATCTTCAACACACAAACACTCATTTTAGCTTTTTGTTCACATTTTTATTTTTATAGCTCTTTAAGAAATTATCCCATTTCTAGAAATTTATGTTTCTCACTATTTCATAGACAACTTAACCTTTTTTGTTCTAAGTACACACACACACACACACACACACACACACACACACACACACACACACATATATATATATATATATATAATTCCTAAAGGGAACAGGTATGACAACAAATGATGTTTTGTCATACATGTACGACCATAAATATAACATGCAAATTAAGTTATCTAGTTAAAATATAGGTTAGTTAAGCACTTGTAAAGTCATCATTTTTAAGTAAATAGCATAGATGCATGTATAAAGGATAAAAATCAAAGCACTTTCGATGATCCAAGGCGGTTTAAGAGAATCATCCTAGAATATAAACTATTATTGAAATATGGTACTCATATTTGTTAACAGCTTAACGATTGCTATACAGAATATGGGCAAGAAATAGAAGGGCATAAATTACATTGAACATAATCAATTGACCTTGATTTAGGCGCAATTACAGTAATATTCAAATAAAATCATAAAATGAAAATATCCAAGTAGATAGTTAAGAGATGGGAAACATACTTTATGAGTGGAAAAGTTGGGCTAATCAATCAATACTGATAGTTTAATGCAGTGAATCTTGGAAGTTGGAACAGAATAAGATTAAGATTCATTTGAGGAAGAAAATTTAGAAGGGCAACTCAAAATTTTTATAAATTAAAGAATGTATCTAAAAGGAAAAATCAAAGATAAATAAATATGTGGGGATTATATAAGAGAAAACAGTACAAAGAATTATATATAGAATTTTCGTAAAATGAAATATATTCATAAATGTATTCATTTAAGGCCTATGGTGAATACCTATGCTTCCATATTTTCAAGTATATATACCATATTTGTTTCTTCCTTAAATATGGGTATGCATTTATTATGGTATATAAAGCAAGATAAAAGAAATGCATATACAAAACAATAAATTTTAAAGAAAAAATGGGAGAAAGACATAAACAGGGATCAAATCAAGAAAATTTTCTTTATACGTGTACATTTGGCAGTAGAAAAAAATGATATAAAGGTACACCACTTAATACACGGATCAATTATTTCCTAAACCACTCAGATCAAGGAAATGTCAAGGTAATACAGATTAATTATGCTATTTTGAAGATAAAAAAAATCCACAAACATTTTCAATGCAGAAATATACTCCTTAACAGAAAACTACAAATAAAAAAAATGAAATAAGAATAAAGTTGAAGAGAGTTTTAAATTTAATTTAACTTAATCTCATAATATTTAAAATTTCGATCTGATGGTTGACTATCAGAAACAAATAATTCTTTTAATAATGCAGTATTGCATGTCCAAAAAAAAAAAAAAAAAAAAAAAAAAAAAAAACTACGATGAAAGTGATCCCATGGTCATAAGTAGATTTGCATAAATAAAAGTTTTTTTTTTTTTTTTTTGGGGTAGAGCTGCATAAATAAAAGTTGAATGCAAGAAAACATAATGCTGTGAAGGAAAATTTTTGATCAAACCAAGTCAATTATAAAAGGACGTCCCATGCTATGACAGCAACTGTGTAAGTTAGCAAAATATTCCACCGTCAAATACAAATTCACATATAACATTGCAACAAATGAATAAATACCATAACAACCAACTCAAATATTTCAACCAAACAATTCAACTGTCGAAATATATAAATAGCAAACGAAAAAGTAGATACAGTTGTGAGAAGGTAAACTCACTGAATTCCATGCGAAAATCTGTATTGCCGTTAACTTTGACACTTCATCCTTAGCCATCACTTGCAACCAAAAATCAACTCTCTGCATTTGGTTCATCATCTACGATAATTGTGTTGAGCACCTCTAACCTCTGCCTTCCACATTGTTTGGTCATACACAAGCACGTAACTCCACCATCCTGCACCATCGCTATCCCGAATCTCTAAACCATTGTCGTTCATCCCCATGTGTACGCGATTGCACAAATCGTAACCAGACCATGTCGCTTAAGTCGCTCGGTCGCTGGCCCTTCGCCAATTGAGATACCAGTTCGTGTCCTCAGCTCCAATCGCAACTTCGTCTGCAAGCCTCCCCTATTGTCGATCGTTGCTTCAGGCTATAAACGCCTCATGCTATTTTTATAGTTTTGGTCGAGATTTCCTTTAGGGAAATCAGGGCATGAAAACTGGTTGTACGCTGCGGGCCTGCAAATAGCTAGCATAAATAATAATTGGGCGCATATAAAGATATCATAAAGTAATATATAAATAAATGTTCTGAAAAGAATTCAACTATCTGCATGGTCTAGTATATCTTTCATTTCTATCATTGAATGACTAAAGAATATCTCCATAGATGAATTGAACTTCCATTTCTCTCATTTATACACCAAGAAAGGCACATTTACTTTAAGGAAAATACTTTGTGATATTATTAAACATGTAATGCTATTTTAAAAGCACCATTTACTTGTCGCTTAATTTGTTTCTCCTTTCCAAGTTAACCATTTAACGAACAGTTTTGGTGTGTATTTATTGTCTTTCAACCTCACAGTCCTTGAGTTTTTCCATCATAAAATGCAATCGGTTGTTATGTAAATGGTTATAAGTGCCAAAAATAGACATGATCAATTCAAGATGAAAAAAAATAAGATGGGGAAAGACTCAGTCAAACAAACGTGAACCTTAAGAATTGGAAATGAGAAAGACAACAAATTCTGTGTTACTGATAATGCATGCAAGCGAAATATTGTTCACTAAACCCGTATACAACACATCATGATGTGTTAGAAAAGGCGAAGAAGGGCAGCTGATTCTAATTGATAAAAGGTCATATGTAACTAAGTTCAATAATAGGAAATGTCAACAGTATATTAATAATTTCACATTCACTCATCAATGTTATCCTAACATGATCAGAACATTCAATAGAAAAAAAATGATAGAAATATAGAACATATAGTAGTACAAATATTACATAGAAATGGAAGATGCAAACTGTAAAAACTATAAATATAAATGCCACCAACATCATTGATTCACCCTTGCTGGGACAAACCAAAAAAAAAAAAGAGGTTCCATCATCACATTATACAAATATCAATGATAAATAAGAAACACGATATAAATATCTCCCTATTTACATCTTAGTTTTAAGTCTTCTAATAACTATCAAACCTCAACATACTTTATCATAGCAGAAATAACCAATAACTAAAATATGTAAAATATTGTCACCAAATAATGCAAATATTCGATACCTGTAACAAAGAATCGACGAATAGAACCGAAGCCTGGATGAGAGAAAAAAAAGAGAGGATAGTACCTTACATCGTTTCAATCGGTAGATCAGCCATATACGTGGATGGAAAGCGATAGGAGATATTGCCACGACCACGGGATGCTTGCTGGTCAAAGGGGAGAAGGCGGACACCGAGTAGGACCAAATCAATTTAGGGTTTAGAGAGCGGAGCTTGTGGGGGTGTGAGAGAGGAAGGGGAGGGCAAACGCGGAAGGTAGGTTTTGAGAGAACGGTAGGGAGGTAATCAGGCGATAGGAAAGGGAAACGTAAGCAGCAAAAAGGGGGAGGGTTTAGATAGATGAGAAGGTCGAGGGAAAGTATCCCACGGAAAAAGGCACACGCATAGCAGGGGAAGGGGAAGACGGTTGAGTACACATTCCACGTGTCGCACTCAAGTTGTATCGTAATAATAATTTGGGGGGACTTGTGAGCCAACTAAAATCAACTCAGCTTTAATAGTATAGTAAAGATTTGCTGCAGAGAGTCGTAATGTTAGGCTCGGTTTATGTACAGATGGATTTTCGTCATTTTCTTAGTTCGGTAGTAAATATTCATCATGGCATATCATTGTTACTCCTTATAACTTACCTCCATGAATATGTATGAAAAATCCATATATGTTTATAACGATTGTCATCCCCGGTCCCGATGATCCGACACAAGGAATTGATGTTTATCTACAACCGCTGATTGAAGAGTTGAAAACACCGTGGCATGAAGGAGTCGAAACATGCCGCCAACGACTATTTGCCGTCGCAAATTACTGTGCGTCTTGTAGTAACTCCAACGACTCAGAGCCATTGGCGACCGTTTAAAGCAGTTGAAATAGAGTTAAAGGACTCTAAAGGTTTTCAATGGATCCAACGGACAATTTCCAACGGCTTCAAAAAATGAGCAGCTCGTTTCAAAGTAATGACCTATAAGCCATTGGAAACCACTTGTAGCCATTGGAAAAACTGGGTGCTTTTTTTTATAACAGCAAGCCTATTACTTTCCAGCCACCCCATTTCAAATTCATTCTATTTCCAATCCAATTCCACACATATATAGCAATAACAATATAAACACCAACATAAATCAAATATACATCAATATAAACAAAACAAACCATCCAAACATCTCGAAAACCAACACGTTAACGTTACATGTCTATAAACTAAATAAAAACCATTAAAATACATCCAAAGTATCATCCTCACTCACTCTGTACCAATACATACAATATCAAAACAAAATCTTCACCATCTCGAAGTTAATATATACATCGTGCAACCACAAACACAGAAAAACATACCTCAAGCGTCATCTTCGTTATCGGAAGCACTAGATGACGAAGGAAATGTACCATGATTGTGCACATACTCCGCAAGCTTCTGATTTAGCTGCTCCATCTATATAGCCTGCAGACGATTCTGCTCATGCTGCTACTCAATCATGCTTTTAAGTTCCTTAATTTCTGCTTTGTCTTGGCCTTTTGAGCTTGTCAATCCTGCAAATAGAATGAATAGCAAAAAGATTATGTCAGCATATAAATTTTTATAACACTATATATTTAAACGCTAATTTGTTGTATGTATGCAAAAGAATTCATTACTATTAGGTTACCGAATCCATAACGTCTACTCCGCTGCGATGGGTTCATAACAACGTCAAATATGTTGTCTTCCTCCTTCGGTGTCAACTCATCACGACCAAACTCCTCAACCGCATGAATCCATGCCTCCTGAAACCTTACCTATAATGCAAAAAATAATTTTAGTTGAAAAATAATAGAATGTTGTCTTTTATTTTACATAGCTAGTAATTAGTAAACTTATCGATGTAAGCTAGAATTTAAAATACGCATACATATGCAGTTGTCGCCCTATCCTGATCATCCCCCTGATATGTGATGTTGTCAGCCTCGTCTGCTTTCCTAGATGCGTGGGTATGAGAAAATACGTCCATGTAGAACACGGGATGTCCACGAGCTCGTTCCTGCAATTGATAATTTGGATATTTTAATTCCACATAGTTAATTACTGAACTGATCAATATACAAATTTAATGATTGATAAATTTACCAAGTACTCGCGGTGATAGTGGAAAGAATTGGATCCTCCACGATGAGTTACTGGATTTCTGCTCTTGTTTGCTAAGTTCCTTGCTGATTCCGCCTGCAAATGTGCATTGACTAATTATTTAATAATCGATAAAAAAATAAATGAGATTCGTTATAGATTTACCTTGAACTCATTTGAGTCCCACCACTCAACCATCTTATTAAATACTGCATCGCTCATCCACCATGGTTTCTTCACCAACTTTTTAATCTCATTCATTTTCTCTCTGTAATTCTTATCGACCTTTGAGTTCCAGTGTCGCCGAATTAGGCTGATGTCAGGCTCCTGCAAATCTACTGCGCCCTGCACAACGAGAACTAATTATTTATTTGTATTTAATCATTTTGGAAAGCGGCATAAACTTACCAGAAAATCTTGCCAGATGGCCTCTCTCAAGGTGTTAAAAATCTTACTCCACTTAGACCAGAAATCACTCATTCTAGCCATATACGCATCTTTCGAAATGTTCGGAACCGTTTGAGATGGCTTCAACTCTACCCTCCTGCATTAAATATAAATTAGAAATTTAGACAATTATAGATATATCATGTACAAAGAATTAAATTGTTATGCTGCTAATTTTGATACTTATGTATGGTCAGCCTCAGGCTTCATGTACACAACTGGATGAGCTAGTGGCTCGCCACTACTCTCACCGGCCTAGTGGGAAGAGCTATGTCGTCGTGAGCTAGTGTAAGACATAATATACCTGCAACATAGATACACTATACGGTTCATAATTGATATGATGAATTGTTAAAAAAAGTAATACATGCTACACATGTGTCATGTTGTGTATGTGTTGTGTGTGTAATTATACACTTGTTGTCGTAAAAATTGTATAACTTGGATAAATGTAATATTAAACACAAGTAAATGTAATGTGAATAATTGTGAAAATTACCATTTATTACGCGGTCCTCGTCGTTTTCTGATTCAGACTCGGTTTCGTGTTATATGTCGTTTTCTGATTCAGACTCGGTTTCGTGTTATATGTCGTTTTCCTCTACTCTCCTAAATGTTTTGACCGATACATTTGTCTCATCATTTAAAGGTCTAAAATCAGTTTGATCGTCTGCAATTGCTATTTTAACATTTTCCTCTAGATCTGCTTGATAGGCTTGTTCGTCAACAATATTCTTTCCATCGAACGTAAATCTTGCCTTGGTTTTAAAAACCGCAGGCCAATCTGCTTTATCCCTTTTTAGAGATAGACAAGTGCGAATCCGTGCTTTGCACACGACTTATAGTTACACGTAGTTTGTACAGTCATCATTAAATCTTCTATATTTTCTCTTTGAAATTGCATTATTGAATTCAAACCAACATTCTTTTCCCCACTGAAGGTCCATTTGAAAGTTAGATTCTACTATGGATCATATAAACCGATAATATAGCCTTTTACGAATGTTAGCAAAAAGAAAGAAAATATATGACACTATATGTTGGTCGGTTCTATTTATATAAGAAATCTCCAAAATACCACATGTATAATGGAGCTGCATGGAAAAATATTTGATCCACATGGAGAACATGAAAAAGAAGGCTTTGAAGGTAATGACGTTTGTATATTTGGCAAATGTGTATGCCCACATGTAAGGATGAAAGGTGGGAAAAAAATATGCGCATGGAGATGAAGAAGAAAGTGCATGTGTAAACCGCCTGACAGGAGCATAATAGTTTGGTATGCATAGGCCTAAAAGAAATCGTTTGTAACACCCCACCTCCGCCAGGGTCACTCGCAAAGGAATGCACTAGCTTCGGAGGGGCATTATTGGTAAACATGCATAATGATATAGCAAGGCAGGACATGACATATATATATATATATGTAAATAAACAGAGTAAGTAAATAAAACAGCGGAAGATTTAAAAACCATTTCAAAACACAAGTCTGGTACATCAAAATGTCAATTTCCCAAAATTACAAGTCTAGATAAATACATCATCTGATAAACTGAAAATACATAAGTACTATCCCCAAATAAGAGTGATAAACCATAGCGGCTCAAGTCCAAAGCATACTTGAGCTATCCAAGGAAGCAGCTAAAATCCAAGCTAGGCTCCAGTATTCCCTCCTTGAGAACCTGGGGGGGAAACGGAAGAAAAGAGGCGAAACAAAACGGGTCAGTCAAAAAGACTGAGTAAGCCCTGCTACGATCAGTCTATAAACTAATAAAGTTAACATCATGATGGAAACTGAGATGATCATAGATAACAACATACTGGCATGATAAAGTATCTACAAGATAGGTAGAGGTGTCATCGCATAAACAAGGTTAAGTTTTGCACCACGGTGTACTAGCAAACCAACATAACCGGTATTGATCCCTCAGCCCAAACTTTGGCCCAATAACATGAAGTGACCTTAATATAAGGTCCAACCCAACGGTCTAGTCGATCGGCTCCCTATAAGCCTAACACGTCAAGTGTTGATGTCCATACGGCCCACATATGGATGTAGTTAGTCTGTGCTGGGTCCACCTTTGGGTGTATCAAGCCCTCGGGTGTCAACCCCGGACACTTAAGCAATAATGCACAGCCCTAACCTACTGGTACCCGTGCCTCGAGTTTGTCCAACACCGGACTACGTGCACGTCCGTAGCCCGCCTGAACCCGCACCGCTGTACCACTCAGCCATCGCCTTTTGGTCGCTCACATCCGTCCAGTAATCGTGCCCCCGCCCTAGCCTAGTCCTCTAGGGTTGTGAATGATACCCAACTGGGATTACTGCCGGAACGGACCACGCTGCTAGGGTTTCTAAGAGGGTTAAGTGTGATTTAACCCTTCACCAATCATGGATTAAACTAGTTAAGCGTAACCAATAGTTTCACCATTTAACCCCATTTCAATCCCTCGAATCCCCAAATTGGTTAAGTATTAGTGGACCGTGACTTAACCCTAACCATGAGGCATTAATTAATTTAATGCACCTTAACCTCTCACATTAGACCTTGTTGTGGTTACTAGTTAGGCCGGGCGGGTCCGGGTAGGTTTACACCACAACTCAGGCTAACCTCGGGTTTTGGCACCACATGGCCAACTTCTCACATTGGGTCCTATTGTTTGTAGCCACTAGTTAAGCCGGTCGGTTCCGGGTAGGATTACGCTACAAACTCAACCCAACCTCGAGTTGGCCACACTTATGTTTTCTAAGTGTCATGTCCACTTTATTTCAAAACATAATTACAAGTCAACAAATGCTTGGGTAGACCTAACTTAATAGGTAAATTCCCAAGGGGTAGACCTAACTTAATAGGTAAATTCCCAATCTTATATTTTCATGTATTTTAAGTTTACCCAAAACCCCCAACGTCATTCTATCGCTTACATATTCGTAATATCGCATAAAGGATAGGAAGAGGGAACTTGGCACAACATACATGATAAACTTGCACAACAACCATGCATAACATGTTAGACTTGTACAACTTAGCATAGTGAACTTGCATATTACCATAAACATGCATAACATGTTAAACTTGCATAACTTAGCATAGTGAACTTGCATATTACCATAATCATGCATAACTTGTCAAACATGCACAACTTGTCATTTTAGACTTGCATAAACATGCACAACTTGTCAAACATGCACAACTTGTCATTTTAGATTTGCATAAACATGCACAACTTGTCAAACATGCACAACTTGTCATTTTAAACTTGCATAAACATGCATAACTTGTCAAACATGCACAACTTGTCATTTTAAACTTGCATAAACATGCATAACTTGTCAAACATGCACAACTTGTCATTTTAAACTTGCATAAACATGCATAACTCATTTAACTTGCAAATCATGGCATAGTGGACTCGCATAAACATGCATAACTCATTTACTTTGCAAATCATGGCTTGGTGATCTTGCATAAACATGCATAACTTATCAAACATGCAAATCATAGCTTAGCGAACATGCATAAACATACATAACTAAATAAACTTGCAAAGATCCCAACTTTCATCACATATTAACTTTAGAGTTTCTAAAATGAAGGTAAGAGGGCTTACAATGCTTATGCGGACTCAAATAACTATAGCAAAAGAACCCCTTATGCAACTAATTAAAGCCCCCAAATGCAAGCAAACTTGATCAAGACTCCTCCTTTATGATGGCAATAGAAAAACAAGCCTTTAATGCACGCTAAGGAGGATCATACAAGCCTAAATATGCTTGTATGCATGGAAAATCACTTAGGAAATGATTTAGGATTTGTATGAAGAGGGTGGAGGCCATGAGAGTTTTGATTTTGCCATAGTTTTGTTGCTAGAGTGAATAATGAGTGATTTAGGGTAGGTTAGGGCCTTATTTATAGATTATGGTAGTGTTTTTAGGCCATAGGATTAACCCTAGATTCAATTAGGTCCATCAGATCCCGGAACTCTCTAGAAACAAGCCCCCCAATCAAGCCAAGATCAAAATGGTGCGCCAGGCCAGTTAGCCCGGCCACACCCTGTCGACAGGGCAGTCGACATGCCTAGACCCCTGTCGACAGGCCTGTCGACATGGGGTCCTTGGCGGGAATTTTTCCCGCCTGCCCAGTTTGCCCTATCCCTAGTTTTTAATTTTAAAATTTAAATCTGTTTTTACTTAGGGATTTTCTGAAAACTTCAATGGGCCTTAACTGGGTCATACGGACTTCGATTTTCGAAAACTCGGACTCTATTTCGCGTATTTTTCCGAGACGAACGCAATGGCATAGCCCGTTTCCCTTGATTCAGATTTTATAATTAAATTCTGCCTCAATTTATGTTATAATAGATTATTGAAAATACGGGTTGTCACATTCTCCCCTCCTTAAAGGATTTCGTCCCCGAAATCTTCAAGTTAAGAAGAACGTATCCTACCATCCAATCATCCATCTACTCAAAGCATCATCCACGAGCAATCATTGTCCTTACAAGATTCTAAATGCTGGATGAACATATGCAGAGGTGTGTGTATATGTACTTATCTAATGCAAAGATCAATGCAAAAGATGTTAGTGAAATGTATCCATATGCATGCAATTCCTAACATAATGTATATCATCTATATGTGTGCACATAACATACACCCATATGATACATCCATGTGATAACACACAATTTTCATCCATGAATAAGCATAAACACTCATGCACATGCAATATGAGGAGTGTGCGAGCCGATCTAGTGCCTAATCGTGTATAATGCATCCACGAGCAACCACTTGCAAACACTTGCAACCACTTGCAACCATCAAACATAACATGCTTCAAACACATGTTTCAACCAAAGGGTTTCTACCTAAGGTTCTCATGACAAGATAAACACGATAAACTAGATGAACATGGGCAGAGAAATATGCTAAAAAGAGATCTTAGCAAGATAAACTCCTTTTTGGATTACAAGAAATCCATTCAAACTCTGACATATAGTACTAACCGATGAGTCATAACCCCCCCTTATGGAGTTTACAACAGAAATAAGATCGAGAGAGGATATATACAAAAGATAGCTTGCAAGCAAGTTCTGCAGGAAAACAAGGATCAAGGATGCACTCTTAAAAAGAGGTATGATGCGCGTGTCTAGTCTTCACTCTTCTTAGTCTTGAGCTTAACTCCACTGTGCTTTGACCGTCTTTTACTTCATGATTTCCTGGCTTCCTAACTCCTATTTCCCAAATTCGAGTTGGAACTCGTCGCCTCTCGTCTGTCTTTTCCACTTATTCCCCTTTCTGCATACTTGGGTTAAACATAACTGTAACCTCATGATCTCATGCAAGCTCTCCCAAAATTCACTAGGGAATCCTGGATCTCGTCTACTTACTATAAAGTATTCCATGCAGCAGAACTTTTCTTGAAAATACCCATCCACGTTGCCAATTGCCCTTACAAACGTGATTCTCTATAACTCAGGCTTAATCGATATGAACCATCCGCCTATAAGCCATACCTAGATTCAGTTGCCTACCCATGGCTTGTAGGCTCTTTCAAAACTGGCCAACTTCTTAAGGGTAAACCGTTACTAATCATGACGCAGTCCTCTCGCTCTTCACCGGACTGAAATGAGCACTCTTTGCGAGTCTACCTACTATGACCCTCATACCCGTATCCTCTTTCTTTGATCTAGGTAGTCCATCCACATAATCTATCGAGATGTTTTCATACTTCCCTTGCGGAACTCCCAATGGAGGTAATGGCCCACTGGGCTTCTATGACTTGGCCTCAACCTGGTGGCACAACATGTATCCTGAAACCAACTCGGCCACCTCCTCGAGTGATGCGCATCTTCAAGAACCTTCTTTACCAAGTCTTTCACTCGAGGAACACATAATCTCTCATCGCGCCTTAGTCATCCCTTGTTATCTATAATATATCTAGCAAGGTGACTTAACATCTCGCCCTGAATCGACTGGCCCATGTTCTTGACCAACGGCGGGTCTTCTTCCCATGAAACCCCCTTCTTGATCCAGAAGAGTAAGTCTAAGCTCTGGGAATGCTAACTAACTAGCCAAACGGAGGAAGCTTCTTGCTTCAGTTGCCCTCCTCAGAGTTTTCCGGTCTTAAACCGCAACCACTTTAGCGGAACCCACCACTAAGCCTTTCTTAGGAACTATGTGCCCAAGAAATCCAATTTCTTTCCTCCAAAGTGACTTTTGGAGAACTTGACCTTCAACTGGTGGCTCTAAACGTATCCATCTCCTCCTTGAGATGCATAACATGCTCTTCCTTGTTCTTTTGAGGAGATCAAAATATCGTCTACGACGACCATGACAAACTTGTTTAAGGACTCCCTAAACACCCTACCCATCAGGTTCACGTAATATGCGGGTGCATTAGTCAAACCAAATAGCATGACTAGCCATTCCAAAACCCATCTAGAGTCCCCAGCCATCCTAAGCTGATGGAATCCGGTAGCTTGATCAAAAGAAAACAGATGCTCCTACAAGCTGATCAAACAAATCATTGATCCTTGGTAACGGTTATCTATTCTTCTCACGATAATCAACACATAAGCGAAGCAAACCGTCCACATCAGTAGCGAATACTTCTGGAGCACCCTACTCGAAAATGCTTCGTCTCAGGAAGTTCTTCTCAAGCAACTCCTTGACTTGCTTTCTTAATTCTCACCTCGTGAGGTCATGTGCCTAACCGGCCACGAAACTGGCTTGGTATTACCAACCAGATAATGCGGAAATCTATCCCACGTCTAGGGATAACCCCTTTTTCCTTCCCCAAGATATCAGGATATTCTTGGACCACCCTCACCGATTTCAAACTATCGATAGACGAGTTGAGGGATTCAAGATAACATAACATGACGGGAAACCTAGGGTTGCTAGAAATTTCTAAGGGTACTGCTGAGGCGAGTCACGAGCCTCACAACCCCCTATACAAAAACCCAGAATAGCTCCAAAACAGGACAACCATTCCATGCCCAAAACCAACCCATATCCCCCGAAACCGAGAATATATACATTCCACGAGAATTCTATACTCAAGATAGAAGTTTTCAAATCCACTCAGACCACAGACAGGCGGGCAGAACCCCCAATTGGATTTGAAACACATACGGGATCATCAACCAGACTAGTACTTAGGTGCAAACTTTCAACTAGATTAGATGAAATAAAACTATGCGATGCGCCAGAGTCAAACAAAGTACGAACAGGGGAAAATCAGAAAATGTAAACCAGATTTTCAACAGAAACACTACCTCTATCATGAGCTGGAAGAACGGTGTTGAGGGGATGAACTCGCCCTCCAAATAGTCCTGCATACTGAGTCTGACCTTGCCCTTGTTTCCTCGGGCAATCCTTGCTCAGATGTCCAGACTCACCACAATGAAAGCATCCGCCCCGCTTTCTCTTCTTCTTCCTACATTCCCTGGCTATATGTCCAACTATACCACAGAAGTTGCACTTCCCATTCGCTCTTGGCTTGTCCTTGCGGTTGTTGTTGTTATTCTTGCCTCGTTTCCTGGAATTTACCCTCTTGCCTTGAGACTCATTCGCCCTGGCCTCTTTCTCGTCATTGTTATCTTCTTCTTGAAGTAGGGCCATATTCGCCAAATTCTCGAAAGTCGCCCCCAAGGGTATATGGGACATGGCCAAACCATGTAATGGCTCGTTTAATCCTAGAGCAAAGTGTAGGGCCTTCTCCTGAGCTGTATTAACCAAGTCTAAATCGACCCGAGCCAGTTGATTAAACTTATCTATGTATTCCCTAATAGTCATGTCCCCTTGCTTTAGTGATAAGAACCTTAGTCCAAACCTTCCTCTAAAGTCATCCCAAGTCTCGATTGGCCTAGTAGCGGTGGTGACTACCCACCAACGTGCAGCTTCTTCCTTTAGCAACCATACTGCCAATAAAACCTTCCTGCGGTCACCTATATCAAAGGTGGCTAAAAGATCTTCGGTCTCTTTCAACCAATTCCTTGCCTCTACTAAAGTCTCGGTTCCAAAGAAATTCTTGCAACCCATCATCTTAAAATCTTGGCAAATCTCTGCGAAGTCAGTTTGAGGATGCTGAGGGGAAGGAGGAAGAGGAACATCAACTACCGGAGGAGGAGTAATATTTGCGGGGCCGGCTTCGGTCGCCCTAGCCTCCAAAAGTCTCCTATACCAAACAGGTACGTGTACTCCCTCCGGAATGACAAAGTTGTCGGCCATACTGGAAGCGAGGAACAAGATAGATTCAGAATGGAGAAAAACGAAGGTATTTTGCTAATGGCTTTTGGGGAATAGCCTTTAAAAATAACTAGACTTTTCTTTGGAAAATATTTTATACTTGGTTTTGAAAATAGTTTTTCAAAAGTTTTTAAAAACCTTTTTATCCCTTCTCGTAAACCATATGCTCTGATACCAAATGTAACACCCCACCTCCGCCAGGGTCACTCGCAAAGGAATGCACTAGCTTCGGAGGGGCATTATTGGTAAACATGCATAATGATATAGCAAGGCAGGACATGACATATATATATATATATGTAAATAAACAGAGTAAGTAAATAAAACAGCGGAAGATTTAAAAACCATTTCAAAACACAAGTCTGGTACATCAAAATGTCAATTTCCCAAAATTACAAGTCTAGATAAATACATCATCTGATAAACTGAAAATACATAAGTACTATCCCCAAATAAGAGTGATAAACCATAGCGGCTCAAGTCCAAAGCATACTTGAGCTATCCAAGGAAGCAGCTAAAATCCAAGCTAGGCTCCAGTATTCCCTCCCTGAGAACCTGGGGGGGGAAACGGAAGAAAAGAGGCGAAACAAAACGGGTCAGTCAAAAAGACTGAGTAAGCCCTGCTACGATCAGTCTATAAACTAATAAAGTTAACATCGTGATGGAAACTGAGATGATCATAGATAACAACATACTGGCATGATAAAGTATCTACAAGATAGGTAGAGGTGTCATCGCATAAACAAGGTTAAGTTTTGCACCACGGTGTACTAGCAAACCAACATAACCGGTATTGATCCCTCAGCCCAAACTTTGGCCCAATAACATGAAGTGACCTTAATATAAGGTCCAACCCAACGGTCTAGTCGATCGGCTCCCTATAAGCCTAACACGTCAAGTGTTGATGTCCATACGGCCCACATATGGATGTAGTTAGTCTGTGCTGGGTCCACCTTTGGGTGTATCAAGCCCTCGGGTGTCAACCCCGGACACTTAAGCAATAATGCACAGCCCTAACCTACTGGTACCCGTGCCTCGAGTTTGTCCAACACCGGACTACGTGCACGTCCGTAGCCCGCCTGAACCCGCACCGCTGTACCACTCAGCCATCGCCTTTTGGTCGCTCACATCCGTCCAGTAATCGTGCCCCCGCCCTAGCCTAGTCCACTAGGGTTGTGAATGATGCCCAACTGGGATTACTGCCGGAACGGACCACGCTGCTAGGGTTTCTAAGAGGGTTAAGTGTGATTTAACCCTTCACCAATCATGGATTAAACTAGTTAAGCGTAACCAATAGTTTCACCATTTAACCCCATTTCAATCCCTCGAATCCCCAAATTGGTTAAGTATTAGTGGACCCTGACTTAACCCTAACCATGAGGCATTAATTAATTTAATGCACCTTAACCTCTCACATTAGACCTTGTTGTGGTTACTAGTTAGGCCGGGCGGGTCCGGGTAGGTTTACACCACAACTCAGGCTAACCTCGGGTTTTGGCACCACATGGCCAACTTCTCACATTGGGTCCTATTGTTTGTAGCCACTAGTTAAGCCGGTCGGTTCCGGGTAGGATTACGCTACAAACTCAACCCAACCTCGAGTTGGCCACACTTATGTTTTCTAAGTGTCATGTCCACTTTATTTCAAAACATAATTACAAGTCAACAAATGCTTGGGTAGACCTAACTTAATAGGTAAATTCCCAAGGGGTAGACCTAACTTAATAGGTAAATTCCCAATCTTATATTTTCATGTATTTTAAGTTTACCCAAAACCCCCAACGTCATTCTATCGCTTACATATTCGTAATATCGCATAAAGGATAGGAAGAGGGAACTTGGCACAACATACATGATAAACTTGCACAACAACCATGCATAACATGTTAGACTTGTACAACTTAGCATAGTGAACTTGCATATTACCATAAACATGCATAACATGTTAAACTTGCATAACTTAGCATAGTGAACTTGCATATTACCATAATCATGCATAACTTGTCAAACATGCACAACTTGTCATTTTAGACTTGCATAAACATGCACAACTTGTCAAACATGCACAACTTGTCATTTTAGATTTGCATAAACATGCACAACTTGTCAAACATGCACAACTTGTCATTTTAAACTTGCATAAACATGCATAACTTGTCAAACATGCACAACTTGTCATTTTAAACTTGCATAAACATGCATAACTTGTCAAACATGCACAACTTGTCATTTTAAACTTGCATAAACATGCATAACTCATTTAACTTGCAAATTATGGCATAGTGGACTCGCATAAACATGCATAACTCATTTACTTTGCAAATCATGGCTTGGTGATCTTGCATAAACATGCATAACTTATCAAACATGCAAATCATAGCTTAGCGAACATGCATAAACATACATAACTAAATAAACTTGCAAAGATCCCAACTTTCATCACATATTAACTTTAGAGTTTCTAAAATGAAGGTAAGAGGGCTTACAATGCTTATGCGGACTCAAATAACTATAGCAAAAGAACCCCTTATGCAACTAATTAAAGCCCCCAAATGCAAGCAAACTTGATCAAGACTCCTCCTTTATGATGGCAATAGAAAAACAAGCCTTTAATGCACGCTAAGGAGGATCATACAAGCCTAAATATGCTTGTATGCATGGAAAATCACTTAGGAAATGATTTAGGATTTGTATGAAGAGGGTGGAGGCCATGAGAGTTTTGATTTTGCCATAGTTTTGTTGCTAGAGTGAATAATGAGTGATTTAGGGTAGGTTAGGGCCTTATTTATAGATTAGGGTAGTGTTTTTAGGCCATAGGATTAACACTAGATTCAATTAGGTCCATCAGATCCCGGAACTCTCTAGAAACAAGCCCCCCAATCAAGCCAAGATCAAAATGGTGCGCCAGGCCAGTTAGCCCGGCCACACCCTGTCGACAGGGCTGTCGACAGGGCAGTCGACATGCCTAGACCCCTGTCGACAGGCCTGTCGACATGGGGTCCTTGGCGGGAATTTTTCCCGCCTGCCCAGTTTGCCCTATCCCTAGTTTTTAATTTTAAAATTTAAATCTGTTTTTACTTAGGGATTTTCTGAAAACTTCAATGGGCCTTAACTGGGTCATACGGACTTCGATTTTCGAAAACTCGGACTCTATTTCGCGTATTTTTCCGAGACGAACGCAATGGCATAGCCCGTTTCCCTTGATTCAGATTTTATAATTAAATTCTGCCTCAATTTATGTTGTAACAGATTATTGAAAATACGGGTTGTCACATCGTTAAACAAAGAAAAGGTTCAAGTTAGATGCTATACCAAAACAATGAAAAATATTTGTCAATGTTAATGCGTATGGCTCTGGCTAAACAAAACTAAGGCGAAGTCATGGTTAACTTTGTGGCTAAATAGGAAAACTTAGTTTTGGTATAGAAGATACCAATTACTATGCAGACATAACAACCTAAGGCAAAATAATAAAAAAAATCACACTATTGTTTCAAAATATGCATATCAAGAACAGAACACATAAAACATTTAGCAAATTCATTCGAAGCACATATTTGTTGTTGGAATTCGTAAGTATTGAATGAAATATACTTTGCCCATTAAGCGAACAGGTGCGACTGTTAAGTGAAAGGATGTGACTATTAGAAGCATGGTTTTCCGCGAAAAGACACTTCGCGAAAAGACATTTCCTTTCACCAACGGTCATATTTCCCAACGGTCATATCTCAGAAAAAAGACACTTCGCGAAAAGACACTTCACGAACAGACACTTCGCGAAAAAGGCACTTCATTTCGCCAAACGGTTACATTTCAGCGAAAAGACACTTCGCGAAAAGACACTTCCTTTCATAGAAAGAGATGTGTCTGTACGAAGAGGTACGAGTATGACCGTTCGAAAGAGATGCAATCATACGAAGAGGTACGGGTGCGACCGTTCAGAAGAGATGCGACTGTACGAAGAGGTACGGGTGCAACCGTTCGAAGGGATGCAGATAAACTATAAATAAGGAGGAAATCTGATCACTTTCCTCACTGATTCCAATCCAATCTTCCTTCTCTCTTCTCTAATACTCTTATATATAATCACAAAGTGACATACTCATTACAATCTCATGCAGAATACGTCTGTTGTATCTTGGGAGAATTTTAAAATAAAATTCTTAAGGAAATTGTTACGACAAGCCTCAGACATCATTCGGTTTGATTTTTATTTTGTATATTTATATACATTATTTCATAATCTTTCCATTCTTTACGTTGTGCTATTTCTTAAAATAGTATAACGTAGTTGTTGTAAATTAATTACAACATATTGATTGTTATCATTAGCTAATATTGAATTCCAGAGTAGTGGAAATTCAAGTTATAAACTTGTGTGACGAGTTTATAATTCTCTGTTTTGGTATACTAGATATCTAACATCTTAAGAATTTTTATTTTCTTACTAAAACAGAGGTGGCAACAGTTGAATTGTCAACAAAGGCTGAGGCAGAAAATCAGTTAAATTAAAAGATCTAGATATTGAGATCTGATCGAGGTGGAAAATATGAATCACCATTTGAACAATTCTGTGCAGAAAATGGAATAATTCATCAAACAAATATTAACCACAACAAAATGGTGTTGCCGAGAGAAAGAATAGAACATTAAAAGATATAATTAATGCGATGCTATTGACCTCTGGTTTACTGACGAACTTGTGGGGGGAGGCCTTAAATATGTCTAATCACATTTTAAACAAGGTTTCTCACAATAAAACAGGAACAATTCCATATGAGTTATGGGAAGGGCATAAACCAAGCTTTAAAAACCTCAAAGTGTGGGGGTGCTTGGAAAAAGTTCCAGTTCTGCCTCCCAAGAAATGCACAAGACCAGATATAGCTTATGTCGTAAGTCGATTAAGCAGGTATACAAGCAATCCAAGAGAAGAACACTGGAAAGCACTAATGAGAGTGCTTGGATATTTAAAAAATACCACAAAATATTCCTTACATTATAGGAAATATCTTGACGTCTTAGAAGGATATAGTGATGCAAACTGGATTGCCGATTCAGAGGAATCAAAATCAAATAGTGGTTATGTATTTACCCTAGCAGGGGCAGCAGTGTCATGGAAATCTACTAAAAAGACATGCATAGCTTGATCCACTATGGAATCAGAGTTTATCGTGTTAGATAAAGCAAGAGAAGAAGCAGAATGGCTTCGTCATTTTTTAGAAGATATCTCATTCTGGCCTAAACCTGTACCGGCCGTATGCATACACTGCGATAACCAAGCAGCGCTAAGTAGAGCGCATAATTTTGTGTATAATGGAAAGTCACGACATATTCGTAGATGCCATAACACAGTTCGGAAGTTACTCTCAAATGGAACTATTTCCATAGATTATGTGAGAACAAATGATAACCTAGCGGATCCGTTTACTAATTATTTTGTCAAGAGAGAAAATTAACTACGCATCGAGGGGAATGGGTTTAAAAGCCTAAACCAACAAGAGTTACCTTGTGACGACCCACCCCGCACCAACCGACATATACTCCGAAAGTGCGCTGTACACATGTCCAGTTAGCACGGGACGGTCGTCAAAAGAAAAGGAAAGAAGGAAATGAGCTAATCAAGGAACCTGTAGAATGTCTCACAGCGCATAGAATAAAATATAATAACAACATACTTGACATAAAACAGGTGAGACAGTGCATAAGTTGAAACAACTAACATCATAGCAGCGGAAATCCAAAATACAGCTTATTACAACTTTTAAAATACTGTCTCTAAAGCAAAAGCAAGATAAAGAAGGTACACTACTAATGCCCAAGTAGTGACCACCAACGACACAGGGAGAATATATGTAGATATCATACGTGGAAGCCTCCTGCTCGCCTCCGAATCAGCTACTCGCGCATCACCAGCTAACATGTCTCTAGTCTGCTCGTGTGAGCACCCAGAGTAATAAGAGGAGACATAAAACTCTGGGTCATACATAAAGCCTGGTATGAGCGATAAGCAACAAAATAGAACAATAACAGGTATAATCCAATCATACCTGAACCTGGACCTGCAACCAAAGAGTTAGCACTACATACCGTACAATACTCTAAGGTGCCACTAACATACTGTGTAAGAGATACGGGGGTGGGGGTGTGCATGTCATAGTGATGTCAAACAATCAAGCATAGCAATCATCCTCACATCTCTCACTCAGTGCGTAAAGCATACGATATCCACTACTTTGGTCACCTAATACTTTGGGTCGTGACGGAATCCAATCCCGTGTAACTATCACTACAAGCTCACTATCTATCTCTCAGTGGTGAACCAAAGTTATGAATACCGACAACCCCTTTTGCACACGTCCCGCAGCAAAGCCCAATCATGAAGTGAACTCATTGGTTCCCATCTGGATCCTGAGCTCTAACTTCCATTTGGACTACCTTTGCATCTCGGGTTATTGGTCATCACCGGATCGGTCTTCTCCTCCTTCCTTGGTTCGGTTCGGATTGCTTCATCATCTCGGATCGGATCGAGTTCCTCAAGTCCCTCCATGATGCACTGGATCGGGTCGGGTCGTGCTCCATGCTCCAACTCGTGGTCTCCACCTGGTGGCAGTTCGGATCATCAACACCTCAACGGGTCGGGTCGGGGTCTCCAAGTCCATCTCCATCCATGGGTTCGGGTCGGAGCTGCTGGCGGAGTCGTGGACCATCTTCGGATCGTGCTCCATGCTCCACGGTACGGATCGTGCAAGCGGATCGGGTGCTCCAGTACGTGGCGCGGTTCGGGTTCGAACTCCTTCCACCATCAGGTCGTGGTCTCTATAGCCGATCTGAGCTGGTTCATATAATGGTGGCCTTCCTTTTTGCCACTCTCTCTTGTGACAAGCTTCGGTTCGGCGATACTTTGCTCAGTCCGCTCCGGTCCGAGCCCATCCATCCGATCCGATCCGAAAGCCTGCACTGTTTTTCTGCAACTTTTCCAGCAAACATTTTATGCCATTCGACGACGTTTTTGACCATTTAAACTATTCCAATCAATCACAAAGCATACCATACAGTCATAGCAACATGTATAATCAACCACAAACACCAAAACAACAATATGATAGGTTAAAATGGATCAAACATAGCCAAAACCCCATATTTTCCCTTAAGCATGTTTGGGTGAAACTTATGATATGATTAGCAAAACTTAACCAAATTATCCCAAATTCACATCAGAGGTCTAAAACAATATTTCAGAATTTATGAATATTTTTCCAGATTTTTAACATGCATAAATTCGCTAATTTCCACTAATCACCCCTTAATCCCCCAAATTCCGGGATTTGCAAAATTAGTCGAAATTAACCCAAATTCAAATCAGAGGCATAAAATGATGTTTTAGAATTTTAGGAATTTTTCTAGATTTTTCTGAGCCATAATTTCGCTAATCTTCGCTAATTACCATAATTAGCCATAATTAGTGAAAAACAATGCAAATCACTCACCTTAGCCACAAACAAAACTTAGATCTGAAATAAATCTCTGATTTGGTGAAGATCCCAATGCAAAACAGCAGCTCTAATCTTGATTTGGTGCTACCCTCCCTTGATTTGATGTAGTTTTGCTTAATTTTCGATTAGAAAGTGATTAGAGACGATTTGGGATGAAATTAGAAGGTGGAGGCCATTACTAGGGTTTCAAGAAGGAAAGTGGCAGCTCAAAACTGAAATGAAAATGATTCTCTAACTCATTTCAGCCTCCCCATAACCCTAATCCCGAAATGGGTTATGGGCCTATTCACTAATCACCCTATTTGGCCCGGTTAAGCAGTTTTTCACCTTCCAAACCTTATTTCAGCCATATCTCCCAAACGGTAAGTCCGTTTGGCTATTATGACCACTCTACGGAAAGGTAACCCATCAAACGAATCTAATGGAAGTGGTTTCAGGTCAAAATTCCTTTCCAATCAAAAGTTATGGCCAAAACAAGATCAGCTAGGGGCAAAACGGTCATTTAAAAATCGGCAAAAATCATGAACATGGGAAATGACCCCAATAGTCGTTTTCCAAAGCCACATGACCATACGACTTCGTATAAGAAAAAAGAAATATTCTACGATCCTCCGATGCGTAGAATGCGGATTGTTACATTCTCCCCCCCTTAAGAAATTTCGCCCCCGAAATTCCCTAACCAAAACACACAAAGGGCCCCGCATGCCTATCAACCATAAAACAACAATCAACATGCAAAACAAGTCTATCCTAGCATGCGGTTTACTAACAAGGGAAGAAACTATCACTACCAAAACCTTACCAGACAAAGAGTTATGGATACTTCTTCCTTATATCTTCCTCTGTTTCCCAAGTACAGTCTTTTTCATTCTCACCCCACTGGACTTTGACTAGTTTCACCGCCTTACCTCGAAGCTGCTTCGTATCGTTCCCAACAATACGCATAAGCTTGCGGTTTTCAACCGCCTCGGGTTCAACCTCGATATCGTCCAACTGATCTGGTGAAATAGCCACATTAGGGTCTTGCACAAACTTCCTTAACTGGGAAACATGAAATACGTTGTGAACTCCCGCCATCTTGTTAGGTAGCTCTACTTCATACGCCAAATTCCCAACTTGCTCGGGGACCGGGAATGGGCCAACAAATCTTGGTGCTAACTTACCTCTCCAACCAATCCGAATCACATTCTCAATGGAGAGATCTTGACGAACACCAAGTTGTTCACGAAGAATTCCAAATCTCTTCGTCTCTTATCGAGATAAGTCTTCTGCCTATCTTGGGTAGCCTTCATTCTCTAATATACAATTCACTCAAATACCATGATGACCTGACCTAGTCCTTGGTAAACCATCAATGAAATCCATTGAGACTTGTTTCCAACGGTTGTGACAAACCACTAGGCTTCTTTTTGCTCAGCTTTAACTAACTGGCAATTTATGCATTTGGACATAAACTTCCCAACGTCTTTCTTTATCCTTTCCCAGTAGTAGGTCTAATCCATGTCTCAATACATTTTGTTACCACCGGGATTCATAGTCAATTTCGAGTGATGAAATGCTCTAAGCACTTCATCTCTCAGTCCATCTACGTTGGGTACAACTAGTCCTCCATTCTTTTGAAGCCATCCTTCTCGATCAAATCCTTGCTTGATCGTTCTCTTTCCATCGATACCCATCTCTACCCTAGAGATGATTTCCAATAGGTTAGGATCGTCCTTCTAACTGGAACCAATCCACTCAATCAAAATCGATCTAATCGTCAAGCTTACTAGCGTTTCTGAATCCAATTCACTCTTGGGTCTGAAATCATATCTTATGATATACTCTAGTTGCTTCCATCCTAGAAACAAAACCCCTAAAATGGCATGTCTCCTACTCAATGCAACTATTAGCGCACCCAAATCCTTTACTATGATCACTCTGCCCCATGGAGTCATGGCGACTCCACTGCACTGATCCATAGCCACTAGTCCTTTGCTATGTCCACTCTGCCCCATGAAGTCATAACAACTCCACTGCACTGGCTCATAGCTTTACTAATCCTTTACTATGTCCACTTTGCCCCTCGAGTCATGACGACTCTACTGCACTGGCTCATAGTCCTACTACAATCACTTTGTTCCCCATCGCTGGAACCCTACAGGTGATAGTCTACTCAAGAGAAGAAAGATAGGAACAACATAGCAACCATAACATCCATCAAACAAATCCTATCTATCACCTGCTAAATTCATACACATCGACACCTACATGACTGGTCTAACCAATCCCAATATGTCGATTCTAGTATGTCTGGTCCAACCAACATCAATAACTAATGGAAGCCCAGCCTCCATACATACATCGATGCCTACTTGACTGGTCCAACCAATCCCAGGCCAATGGAAGCCCCGCCTCCCTACGGACTACCGTACGTCCAACGTACGTTTATCCTCCAAGGATAGTTAAACTAATGGAAGCCCAGCCTCCAATCGGACTACCGTACGTCCAACGTACGTTTATCCTCCAAGGATAACTAAATCACGTCCAACAGATCCAAGGTAACGGGCGTCCCCAGATACCCCTGCTTTTAGTCCTCCTAAAATACTTGAGTCCAACCCAAGTCTATCCATTGTCTTGCTGCCCTCTCGAGTCCAACCCGAGCCGAATCCAGTTCCTTGCAGCCTTCTCGAGTCCAACTCGAGTCAATCTATAACTCAGACCCAGTCTTGAGTATCCATTAGTGATAAACTCTAGTCCAACGTGAGTCGTCTCCCTATTCGTTGCATCTCCAAGATCAACGAACACCCATTTTCTTTTACGAGTTCAAGTCCAACTTGAATCGCCCTAACCTTCGTTGTATCTTCCATGATCAACGAATACATCCTATCCCTTCAAAGTTCTACTATCCAATAGAGAACATCAACATAGGGTCCTAAACAATCCATTACTTTGCATCTTTCCCGAGTCCCACTTGAGCAATCCCATAACCCTATCGAGTCTAACTCTGGGCAGTCTATACCATTGAACAGTCTCATTATGTTCCGTCTGCCCATCACTCCTCGAGTAAACCAAGATATCATCCAATGAAAAATCACAACAACTATTTACCCCTCACGCAAACCATCCTAGTCGAAATCGACATTCCCCAAGCACAAGCCCCAAAGGCCTAAACCAATATCAGACAAGCACCAAAGGAACATCTCCTCCGAGTTCGGACAACCCACGTGAGGTGATACTAGCAAAACAATCTAGCACTGGAGCACTCATTTGCCTCCTAGAGACAACTAGAACTTATTACAACGATAACCTCTTAGCTTCCTTAACTCCAGTTACTGTCGCCATCACTAGGTAGGTACCTAATACCACCCTATTCCTTTGGAGTAAATCGACTCCCCAAAATAATGCTAAACCCAGTAAAGCCCAAAACAAAGCAATCACAAGGAAACATACATCCATGACTCGATAAGACCAACCACAACAAATCATACTAAGATCAGTCGAACCACCTATCGGGTTCGTCACTATTAGAGGTCTATCGACTATCTCGGGTTTGTCAAACAATACCCGAACAGAAACATCTTAAATAGAAAGCATACCTTTTATAACGACACCCTTTCCCTTCTGCGCCGCACTTGGAGCATTCGACCAAGAAGGAACAGCGTTGATAGCATATGCTTTCACAATCTGCTTCTCCCTAGGAGGTTGTGGGCAATCATCCTTGTGATGTCCCGCCTGGCCGCAGTTAAAGCATTTCCTTTCCCCAGGCTTTTCTCGACAATCTCTGGCATAGTGGCCCTTCTTGCCACAACTAAAGCATTCGCCATCTTTCTTATTTTTCTTATTCTGACCATCCTTGGTCGGTGAAACGACCCGCAAATCCGTGCTATCTGAGTTGACTAAATACACCACACGTCCAACCCAAATAACACAGAAATACGACTCATTATTAGAAAGAAGTTAGAGGATGAGAAATAGAAAGAAAGAAATATTAGAATAGAAGAAAAACGAAGATCACAAACTCACAGCGGAATGAACAAAATATATTATATAACATAAGCTTCGAAATACAAATCTGTTTTGTACATATATACATACCATCATCAGAGTACACATAACATTTGATCCAGCGGAAGTAACTCTAAATAACTAACGTTGAAGCCTCCTGCTTCGAGCTCCTCCAAGTGTATCTGTAAAAGCCTGAAACACTTGACTGCCCGTACAAATTTGGGCACCCAAGAGTTTAGGGAAAACAAAACAAAATAAACTCTGGGTCAGTCATGGGACTGGTGTGAGTAAACTCCAACCACTTGTTTAACTTTAAAAACCCTTTTCGAAAGAAAAGATAATAGTAAGACCAGCCCACACATAAACATGGACGGTTTTTACCTTACTATAACCCAAAACACTTTGATACAAAAATCCAGTGATATTATAATAATGTCTACATCAAGTAAATAACCAAATAGTAGAACGCTTGCATCTCACGCTCCACATATATATTATAAACTCAAAAACCGCATGGCGCTTATTGGAGATTGGATTTCCAACATGACAAGGTATGGGACCACCTTCCGATGATGTATCTCTAGAGGTGAATACACCTGGGTTCAACAAGAACGTCTTGCAACCCGGCCCACACATGACCGACCACTCATTTCGCTTGAGTGTATCGAATGTATATCACCAACGGTTGGACTCAAACCACCGTTCCCGAATGGGCAGAATCGATAGATTTAGAAACAAAAGGAATTTCTCTAGATAGGTGATTATACACCCTAATGGGTGCGACCCACATAGCCATGCTGCCTGCCCGATTTTTGTCCTTTCCCGGTTGTTGAGGCCTGAGGCTACGCATACTTACCATTCATTTGATAACACAATCACTTTGAATGCCACATTGTCAGATCCGTTAATCACTAGTTAAGTTTGCACAAATATTCTGGATATTATGCTAAGGGATAAATCCGTTGCAACCATATACATTCATACAGACCAACCCATTTGATCATTGGAAATACTCTGTCAGACATTCGTCCATTTACGTTCGTTCTGGGATTGAACGAAACCGAAGGCACTATTTCTATAAATAGAAAAGCCCTTGCACTTCACTCCGTCTTCAATATATTCAGCATACTTGGTTCGCAACGCTTATGCCGATACGGAGTGGTTCTTCGGATAATAATCCAACCGGTCTCTCCATATTGACAACGATTTGTCAAAAACTTCGATAGTCTGTGATTTAACTATCGAATAAAAACAAGTGTTCATCCAAACATATCAAACAAATCACTGGGCCCTTTAATTAATATTTCATTAATTAAATCTCTTCTATATGCTCTTATCAATATTTGTTAACCAAATATTTTCAATAATCATCTTCGCCTCTTATGCCATTTGGAAAACGTTTCCAAATATTAACTTCTTTTATTTTCTATATATTAGAAAATATCTTTATTTGCAATTGAAAACAATTTCAATCACTTATCTCTATCTCTTTTACCACATTCGATTTTTCCATTCACTTTACTATCGAATATTCAATACGTCGATACAGTGATTTCTAACTATCAAAATATCTTAAAAATATTCTAACTCCTTAAATTTCCGGAAAATTTCGCCATAACCTCCCCTGTATCGGGAGCATCGGGAAATTTCAAATAGCTTCCCGGTATCTTCCTCAATCAAAAAGAAAAAGGAAAAGCCAAGCGGCTTGCCGATACGGCGCATAAAACCCATATATGAATTAAATATGTACCTTTTGTCGAGCATTACGTTTTATAACTTCATATACCTCATCCCATACTTGTCTAATACCTGTTCACCTGTTTCAATTCAATTCAACACTATCTAATCGTTTGAATTCAGTTTCGCCATTTATTCTTTAATTAGTCATTTTGCCTATTTTACTTCTTCGTTTGAACATAGCACGTTCAAATAAAATGTTTAACTCGCTCACGACCAAATTGAATTTCAATTTCAATTCTAGTTTCCTTTTTGATTTCGAATATAAATTTTCAAATCGAATTTACTTATTCAAACCCCAATATCTATTCGAAATTGCCTTAACTAATTCCTATTCAATTTAGTTAATTCCATTCAATAAATCAAAATCTGGTTTCTGTTTCAAAAATCATATTCATTTACACAACTCGAATTCGCATATAATTTGCAACTTACTCTGAAATTTTCTAAATCGAACTTCGGATTTTATTTGCTTAAAAATCCTTTTATAATATTAAATAAACCATTATGGTTTTAAAAACGATTCTGGCGCTGCTTTTCTGAAAATTTGATTTTGACATATCTCAAAATCTATACGACGAAATCCAGATTTTTCTTCTTCATTAGAAAACTATTATCAAATCGGTCCTGACGTTTCTTGTTTCGAAGAATTCCGACTTCAATTGGGTTCTATATACTCAATTGAAGTTCGAATCGCTATTTTACGAACTGCAGCGCTGCGGCGAGTTCGTTTTAATTATATTTATATATATAAACTTTAAACTTCTTTAAAATGAATTCAACTTCATTTAACTCCATTTGAATTCCTTGATTCAAATTCCCATCTCACTTTGAATTCCATATTCAAATTTCAATTCCTTTTCTATTAGATATTCAAATTCAATATTTGAATTTCTATTTGAATTCCCTATATTCAAATTCGATACTTGAATTCATTTGAATTCTTTTATTCAAACTTTATACTTAAATTCCATTGGAACTTCTATATTCAAATTCCTATATTTGAATTCTATTGAAATTCAAATATTCAAACTCCTTTTTAAATTCTATATTCAAAATTCCATAGTTTTAAAATTCCATTTGAATTTCATATTCAAATCCCATAGATTAAATCTTATTTGAATTCAATTTGAATTTCTTATATTCAAATTCCATCTTCCGTTTCCATTTGAATTCTAGTATTCAAATTCATCTCCAACCCCATTTGAATTTCATCATTTCAAATCCATTTAAATTCCCTTGAATTCAAATTCCATTTCAAAATCATTTGGATTTCCTATTTTGAAACCCTATTTGAAATTCTATTTCCAATTCTACTTTGAAATCTTATTTTCAAAGTTTATTTCAAATTCTATTTTGAAATCTCATATTCAAATTTCTACTTGAATTTCTATACTCAATTCCAAGTTCAAACTCAATACTTGTATTTCTATTTCAAATCTCTATTCAAATTTCATATTTGAATTCTTCTTTGAAATCTCTATTCAAATTTCATATTTGCATTCTTCTTTGAAATCTCTATTCAAATTTCATATTTGAATTCTTCTTTGAAATACTATATTTCAAATTCTATTTAAATTCTTCTTTGAAATTTTATATTTCAAACTCTATTTTGAAATTCTACATTCAAATCTCCATTTGAATTTTTTTATTCGAATTCCTTTGAATTCAAATCTTATTTAATTCCTTGAATTCAAATTCTATTCTAATTTCGTCTATTCAAATTCTATTTGAACTTCCATTTGAATTTCTAAAATTCCATCTCCTCTTAAAATTCAAATATTTAAATTCCCTTTTAAAATTCAAATGTTATACTCAAATTTCATTTGAGTTATATTTTTAAAATTTCCTTTTCACATCTTATTTTGAAATTTCATTTCAAAATTCCAATTTCACGTTTGTATTTCTATTTCTGAATTATCAAATGATAATTCTTTTTCACTTCATTTATAACTTCGTTATAAAAGAATTATTTATAAACTTCGTTTATAAAGAAACTACTTGTTTTATTTTTCAAAAACAAGTTTATATTTTAATTCATTAAAAATTCAAATTCTATTTAAAAATAGAATTTTTCCTTTTTAAATCTCCACGATCCTTTCATGATATTTATATAAATTTACACTTCGGCCCAGTGATAGTTTAAACAACCAAATCAATCAATTTCCAATCATTTGATTTTAACACATCATATATGAATATGAAGTCAAACAGAACAAACAAACAAATAGATAATATATTTTTGAGGAATCCAGTTGGATTCCTCCAACCTGTTTTCCTGCATCCACAGATGTTAGCACATAAATAATACCCATTCTGCTTCGTGGTAGAATATCGCGGTATAGAAGGTCATCCACTAATCATAGCGTGGGGCGTATAGGGTAATCATCCGCTATGAAACTGCGGGCATCCGCTAATGAGACTGCGGGAATCCAACCAATCAATCAACCCAATATATATATATATAGCCTAAATAACTAATATATATAAAGCAACCAGAAATCATTCACACAAGCAACAAACAATTATTTTTAATGAAATAAAAATAATTTTAAAGGTGAGTGAGATTTACTCACCTGATTTTTAATTCGTCGATTATTCTGTAAATTTCCATATTGTTGTGCCATGAATCATCTCGAACCATTTCAACTGAATCTATCACCTAAGATTATTAAATTTTAAATTATCGATTAACTATTATAAATTTTAAATAAAATAAATCCAATAAATCTAATTTAAATAAAGACCTTAACTAATTTAAATAAAATTAATTTACCTTAGTCCCTGTTTAAATTCTTCCTACCAATCTGTGTTCATCATTCTGACCTCGCCACTACGTCGCATCACCCTAATCGAGTCCATATCAATATCGACTTTCCTCCCAGACTTAGCAACTCCGAACCCTAAAATTCCATCAGCTCGAAGCACCCAAACCCATCGCACTGCTCTGACCGACCCTTCTGACGATCACACAAACCCCGATGCGAACCCTAGATAGTTGGTCGAAGTCGAGATTTCCCATCGCGTACACCTGAAGCGTGAGCTTCACTGTCGAGCCCAACATCGACGTCGAGGTTGTGCGATACCCCTGTCACCATCGATTCCGTTTCCTTCTGCTTCAATTTGCTGGAAAGATCGAAGCTCGACTTCGATGAAGACAAAGGAAGGACGACGGTTTCGGATTTTGATTTTGTTTGTGAAAGGATTTCAGGATGGATTTAATATAAAATTTCTCGAAGGTTTTAAATCGATTTTTTCTTATCTGAGGGATGGAAAAAATGAAAACAGAAGGGAAGAGGGTTACGCGTTTATATAGAAGGGAGAGGGAACCAGACGTACGTCGCCATTTAATCCTTGTTGGCTTGTAAACGAAAGAGGAGGCCATTTTTTCCAGCTCGAGGTAATCAAGGTCTGCGTGATTTCAGTTTTAGGTCGGCTTCATTCACAGTATAGGGTGGCTGACGTACATTTTAATTATTATTATTATTTTATTTTTTTATATTTATCCGTTTAAATTTACCTTTAGGGGTTCCGAATCCTTATTGACATCTAACAACCGACATCTCCAAGTTTATACGATATTATGAACCTAACGGGACCAGTTCTAAAATTCAATTCGACTGTTAAAAGAGAGAACAATTAAAATTAATGATTTAAACTCAATTAAAAATATAAATCGATTTTTAAACAATTAAATTCGCCTAAAATAAATTACTATTATCGTTCTAATTCAAATAGAATTATATAAATCTATAGAATTGTTTTGATACAGTTTTAATTCTGAATCCAATCGTTACTGTTTCATATTATGATAATTATCAAAATAAATCGTATTTCGATTATTTAATCGATATTCCAATATAAAAATTCTTTTATATTATCAACACAATATTTAAAACGATATTAAATATTTAAAACTAATCATTCAAAAACCTGGGTCGTTACATTCTTCCCCCCTTAAAAAAATTTCGTCCTCGAAATTGCTAAGGTAGGAAAATGGTACAAATCCATTACTTTTCAACATCTCACTTATGTTGAAACTCAACTCCTCATATTTCTATGACTTTATTTTCAACCAAAACTTTTGGTTTCCATTCATATGCATTCTAATTCATATTCATTTCAAATTGATTCTAGTCAATTTATTCACCTCGAACCATTTAACTTTCTTCAGTTAAATTTTAATTCCAGAATCCAAATCCTTGGGTTTTTCTTTTCAAATTCTTCTGAAATCACATAAATATATACATATATTTATTTTCATTTCAAATTCAAAACATTTGAATTTTCAAACCAATTTGTTTCTTTCAAACAAATTTCCATCAAAACTTTCTAAGGTAGCAACCTATCACTTAGAAACTCGGAAATGAACACTGATGATGTTGCAATCATCATCAGAATTATTTCCCAGCGACTGAAGTGAGTTCAGTGCTTTATCACTTCTAAAATCCATTCAAAGATGGTATTTATTCAAATCCTTTACAAACAAAGCTATATTATTTAATATACTTTGAAAAATATTTTTCAACTTCCCAGGATTTTGAATTCTAAATTCTGGTTTGAATTTACTTCTAATTCATCTCATTTGTATATTTAATTCTTATTCAAATTCTATTTGGTTATAAATAACCATTCTAAATTTATAATCTCATTTGATTATAAGGTCAACATCCAACACATCCATATAATAATAATTCTAGAAAATTATTCCTTCTATATCAAAATAGAAATTTTGGGTAAAATTATTTCATTTACCCACTTTAAAACAATATCGTGTTCAATCTCCTGTTCAAGTGTTTAGAAATCCCTATCGACTTCGTGGCGTCCCACGATTCGACCAGAATTCATAAACTACTCAACAAACAAGCCAACACAATATAAAACAATTTTTATATCAACTAACAAATACGCTCTCTCGTATATATACACTCAACTCATTCTAGGGTTCTACTGACCCTATCTCTAATGAGCACATTTCCACCAAAGCCTAGGTATTCGCTCAATCTAAGCTCTGATACCAACGGAAACGACCCGCAAATCCGTGCTATCTGAGTTGACTAAATACACCACACGTCCAACCCAAATAACACAGAAATACGACTCATTATTAGAAAGAAGTTAGAGGATGAGAAATAGAAAGAAAGAAATATTAGAATAGAAGAAAAACGAAGATCACAAACTCACAGCGGAATGAACAAAATATATTATATAACATAAGCTTCGAAATACAAATCTGTTTTGTACATATATACATACCATCATCAGAGTACACATAACATTTGATCCAGCGGAAGTAACTCTAAATAACTAACGTTGAAGCCTCCTGCTTCGAGCTCCTCCAAGTGTATCTGTAAAAGCCTGAAACACTTGACTGCCCGTACAAATTTGGGCACCCAAGAGTTTAGGGAAAACAAAACAAAATAAACTCTGGGTCAGTCATGGGACTGGTGTGAGTAAACTCCAACCACTTGTTTAACTTTAAAAACCCTTTTCGAAAGAAAAGATAATAGTAAGACCAGCCCACACATAAACATGGACGGTTTTTACCTTACTATAACCCAAAACACTTTGATACAAAAATCCAGTGATATTATAATAATGTCTACATCAAGTAAATAACCAAATAGTAGAACGCTTGCATCTCACGCTCCACATATATATTATAAACTCAAAAACCGCATGGCGCTTATTGGAGATTGGATTTCCAACATGACAAGGTATGGGACCACCTTCCGATGATGTATCTCTAGAGGTGAATACACCTGGGTTCAACAAGAACGTCTTGCAACCCGGCCCACACATGACCGACCACTCATTTCGCTTGAGTGTATCGAATGTATATCACCAACGGTTGGACTCAAACCACCGTTCCCGAATGGGCAGAATCGATAGATTTAGAAACAAAAGGAATTTCTCTAGATAGGTGATTATACACCCTAATGGGTGCGACCCACATAGCCATGCTGCCTGCCCGATTTTTGTCCTTTCCCGGTTGTTGAGGCCTGAGGCTACGCATACTTACCATTCATTTGATAACACAATCACTTTGAATGCCACATTGTCAGATCCGTTAATCACTAGTTAAGTTTGCACAAATATTCTGGATATTATGCTAAGGGATAAATCCGTTGCAACCATATACATTCATACAGACCAACCCATTTGATCATTGGAAATACTCTGTCAGACATTCGTCCATTTACGTTCGTTCTGGGATTGAACGAAACCGAAGGCACTATTTCTATAAATAGAAAAGCCCTTGCACTTCACTCCGTCTTCAATATATTCAGCATACTTGGTTCGCAACGCTTATGCCGATACGGAGTGGTTCTTCGGATAATAATCCAACCGGTCTCTCCATATTGACAACGATTTGTCAAAAACTTCGATAGTCTGTGATTTAACTATCGAATAAAAACAAGTGTTCATCCAAACATATCAAACAAATCACTGGGCCCTTTAATTAATATTTCATTAATTAAATCTCTTCTATATGCTCTTATCAATATTTGTTAACCAAATATTTTCAATAATCATCTTCGCCTCTTATGCCATTTGGAAAACGTTTCCAAATATTAACTTCTTTTATTTTCTATATATTAGAAAATATCTTTATTTGCAATTGAAAACAATTTCAATCACTTATCTCTATCTCTTTTACCACATTCGATTTTTCCATTCACTTTACTATCGAATATTCAATACGTCGATACAGTGATTTCTAACTATCAAAATATCTTAAAAATATTCTAACTCCTTAAATTTCCGGAAAATTTCGCCATAACCTCCCCTGTATCGGGAGCATCGGGAAATTTCAAATAGCTTCCCGGTATCTTCCTCAATCAAAAAGAAAAAGGAAAAGCCAAGCGGCTTGCCGATACGGCGCATAAAACCCATATATGAATTAAATATGTACCTTTTGTCGAGCATTACGTTTTATAACTTCATATACCTCATCCCATACTTGTCTAATACCTGTTCACCTGTTTCAATTCAATTCAACACTATCTAATCGTTTGAATTCAGTTTCGCCATTTATTCTTTAATTAGTCATTTTGCCTATTTTACTTCTTCGTTTGAACATAGCACGTTCAAATAAAATGTTTAACTCGCTCACGACCAAATTGAATTTCAATTTCAATTCTAGTTTCCTTTTTGATTTCGAATATAAATTTTCAAATCGAATTTACTTATTCAAACCCCAATATCCATTCGAAATTGCCTTAACTAATTCCTATTCAATTTAGTTAATTCCATTCAATAAATCAAAATCTGGTTTCTGTTTCAAAAATCATATTCATTTACACAACTCGAATTCGCATATAATTTGCAACTTACTCTGAAATTTTCTAAATCGAACTTCGGATTTTATTTGCTTAAAAATCCTTTTATAATATTAAATAAACCATTATGGTTTTAAAAACGATTCTGGCGCTGCTTTTCTGAAAATTTGATTTTGACATATCTCAAAATCTATACGACGAAATCCAGATTTTTCTTCTTCATTAGAAAACTATTATCAAATCGGTCCTGACGTTTCTTGTTTCGAAGAATTCCGACTTCAATTGGGTTCTATATACTCAATTGAAGTTCGAATCGCTATTTTACGAACTGCAGCGCTGCGGCGAGTTCGTTTTAATTATATTTATATATATAAACTTTAAACTTCTTTAAAATGAATTCAACTTCATTTAACTCCATTTGAATTCCTTGATTCAAATTCCCATCTCACTTTGAATTCCATATTCAAATTTCAATTCCTTTTCTATTAGATATTCAAATTCAATATTTGAATTTCTATTTGAATTCCCTATATTCAAATTCGATACTTGAATTCATTTGAATTCTTTTATTCAAACTTTATACTTAAATTCCATTGGAACTTCTATATTCAAATTCCTATATTTGAATTCTATTGAAATTCAAATATTCAAACTCCTTTTTAAATTCTATATTCAAAATTCCATAGTTTTAAAATTCCATTTGAATTTCATATTCAAATCCCATAGATTAAATCTTATTTGAATTCAATTTGAATTTCTTATATTCAAATTCCATCTTCCGTTTCCATTTGAATTCTAGTATTCAAATTCATCTCCAACCCCATTTGAATTTCATCATTTCAAATCCATTTAAATTCCCTTGAATTCAAATTCCATTTCAAAATCATTTGGATTTCCTATTTTGAAACCCTATTTGAAATTCTATTTCCAATTCTACTTTGAAATCTTATTTTCAAAGTTTATTTCAAATTCTATTTTGAAATCTCATATTCAAATTTCTACTTGAATTTCTATACTCAATTCCAAGTTCAAACTCAATACTTGTATTTCTATTTCAAATCTCTATTCAAATTTCATATTTGAATTCTTCTTTGAAATCTCTATTCAAATTTCATATTTGCATTCTTCTTTGAAATCTCTATTCAAATTTCATATTTGAATTCTTCTTTGAAATACTATATTTCAAATTCTATTTAAATTCTTCTTTGAAATTTTATATTTCAAACTCTATTTTGAAATTCTACATTCAAATCTCCATTTGAATTTTTTTATTCGAATTCCTTTGAATTCAAATCTTATTTAATTCCTTGAATTCAAATTCTATTCTAATTTCGTCTATTCAAATTCTATTTGAACTTCCATTTGAATTTCTAAAATTCCATCTCCTCTTAAAATTCAAATATTTAAATTCCCTTTTAAAATTCAAATGTTATACTCAAATTTCATTTGAGTTATATTTTTAAAATTTCCTTTTCACATCTTATTTTGAAATTTCATTTCAAAATTCCAATTTCACGTTTGTATTTCTATTTCTGAATTATCAAATGATAATTCTTTTTCACTTCATTTATAACTTCGTTATAAAAGAATTATTTATAAACTTCGTTTATAAAGAAACTACTTGTTTTATTTTTCAAAAACAAGTTTATATTTTAATTCATTAAAAATTCAAATTCTATTTAAAAATAGAATTTTTCCTTTTTAAATCTCCACGATCCTTTCATGATATTTATATAAATTTACACTTCGGCCCAGTGATAGTTTAAACAACCAAATCAATCAATTTCCAATCATTTGATTTTAACACATCATATATGAATATGAAGTCAAACAGAACAAACAAACAAATAGATAATATATTTTTGAGGAATCCAGTTGGATTCCTCCAACCTGTTTTCCTGCATCCACAGATGTTAGCACATAAATAATACCCATTCTGCTTCGTGGTAGAATATCGCGGTATAGAAGGTCATCCACTAATCATAGCGTGGGGCGTATAGGGTAATCATCCGCTATGAAACTGCGGGCATCCGCTAATGAGACTGCGGGAATCCAACCAATCAATCAACCCAATATATATATATATAGCCTAAATAACTAATATATATAAAGCAACCAGAAATCATTCACACAAGCAACAAACAATTATTTTTAATGAAATAAAAATAATTTTAAAGGTGAGTGAGATTTACTCACCTGATTTTTAATTCGTCGATTATTCTGTAAATTTCCATATTGTTGTGCCATGAATCATCTCGAACCATTTCAACTGAATCTATCACCTAAGATTATTAAATTTTAAATTATCGATTAACTATTATAAATTTTAAATAAAATAAATCCAATAAATCTAATTTAAATAAAGACCTTAACTAATTTAAATAAAATTAATTTACCTTAGTCCCTGTTTAAATTCTTCCTACCAATCTGTGTTCATCATTCTGACCTCGCCACTACGTCGCATCACCCTAATCGAGTCCATATCAATATCGACTTTCCTCCCAGACTTAGCAACTCCGAACCCTAAAATTCCATCAGCTCGAAGCACCCAAACCCATCGCACTGCTCTGACCGACCCTTCTGACGATCACACAAACCCCGATGCGAACCCTAGATAGTTGGTCGAAGTCGAGATTTCCCATCGCGTACACCTGAAGCGTGAGCTTCACTGTCGAGCCCAACATCGACGTCGAGGTTGTGCGATACCCCTGTCACCATCGATTCCGTTTCCTTCTGCTTCAATTTGCTGGAAAGATCGAAGCTCGACTTCGATGAAGACAAAGGAAGGACGACGGTTTCGGATTTTGATTTTGTTTGTGAAAGGATTTCAGGATGGATTTAATATAAAATTTCTCGAAGGTTTTAAATCGATTTTTTCTTATCTGAGGGATGGAAAAAATGAAAACAGAAGGGAAGAGGGTTACGCGTTTATATAGAAGGGAGAGGGAACCAGACGTACGTCGCCATTTAATCCTTGTTGGCTTGTAAACGAAAGAGGAGGCCATTTTTTCCAGCTCGAGGTAATCAAGGTCTGCGTGATTTCAGTTTTAGGTCGGCTTCATTCACAGTATAGGGTGGCTGACGTACATTTTAATTATTATTATTATTTTATTTTTTTATATTTATCCGTTTAAATTTACCTTTAGGGGTTCCGAATCCTTATTGACATCTAACAACCGACATCTCCAAGTTTATACGATATTATGAACCTAACGGGACCAGTTCTAAAATTCAATTCGACTGTTAAAAGAGAGAACAATTAAAATTAATGATTTAAACTCAATTAAAAATATAAATCGATTTTTAAACAATTAAATTCGCCTAAAATAAATTACTATTATCGTTCTAATTCAAATAGAATTATATAAATCTATAGAATTGTTTTGATACAGTTTTAATTCTGAATCCAATCGTTACTGTTTCATATTATGATAATTATCAAAATAAATCGTATTTCGATTATTTAATCGATATTCCAATATAAAAATTCTTTTATATTATCAACACAATATTTAAAACGATATTAAATATTTAAAACTAATCATTCAAAAACCTGGGTCGTTACAGTCGGGTTCTGCTTCCTCTTGTTCTGAGAATTCTTCTTGCCTTCACCGCCTGCTTGCGGCTTTGGCTCCTCTGTAGATGCAATAGCAACTTCGGTCTTCGACTTAGGGAAAAGGCTCTCTGACCTTAATGCCTTTCCTACAATAGATTCGAACGTCTCATCGATATGGTTTATAAGTCTTTCCCCCAAGTACCCATCCAAGCCAGTTATGAACTTCTCGTTCTTCTTTTCGACTGTATCGATAAGGGACCATCCATATTTCGATAAAGTGTCGAATTCGGCAATATACTCCGAGATTGCTCTACCATTCTGCTTAAGCTCCAAGAACTTCCTGAACAATTCTGATTTATGAGAAGCTGGAATAAACTTATCACAAAAGCGAGTCTTAAACTGATTCCAAGTAACTTGATCCTCTGGAGTAGCTGTTCTAATGGCATTCCACCAATTCATCGCTCGCCCTTGCAGTTGACGAGACGCTAGCCTTCTCTTCATCGCATCCTCAATACCCAAGTCGTCGAAGATACGATCACAGCTATCCAACCAATCCTGAACATCTGTGGCCGACTCCGTTCCATGGAACGGCTTCCCACCAAGGTTAGTGTAATCCTTGCACAACTTGGCGAAATCGGCCCTAGGCGCCTGCACTACTGGACCACCACCATTTCCGGGATTGGGAACTGCTCCTTGAACATCCCTAAGCATCTCCCTCATGAAGTTGGTAAACATTGTCCTCATGTCAGGAGCATTCCCATGGTTGGTCCCTCTACCAGCACCCCTGGTGTCTCTACTCATCGTTCAATCTGTAAAGAGAAAACGATTAACGACCTCATAGTGGTGCCAGTGCAGTACGACTTCATCCTTAGTTATACTAATAATATATATAGATATAGCTTTTGAAAACCAAAATAATCACAAATACGCGCTCTCATATACGTACTATCTCTCCCTGGTGTCTTTCCCTAGGTTAACTACGCAACCTAGAGCTCTGATACCAAATGTGACGACCCACCCCGCACCAACCGACATATACTCCGAAAGTGCGCTGTACACATGTCCAGTTAGCACGGGACGGTCGTCAAAAGAAAAGGAAAGAAGGAAATGAGCTAATCAAGGAACCTGTAGAATGTCTCACAGCGCATAGAATAAAATATAATAACAACATATTTGACATAAAACAGGTGAGACAGTGCATAAGCTGAAACAACTAACATCATAGCAGCGGAAATCCAAAATACAGCTTATTACAACTTTTAAAATACTGTCTCTAAAGCAAAAGCAAGATAAAGAAGGTACACTACTAATGCCCAAGTAGTGACCACCAACGACACAGGGAGAATATATGTAGATATCATACGTGGAAGCCTCCTGCTCGCCTCCGAATCAGCTACTCGCGCATCACCAGCTAACCTGTCTCTAGTCTGCTCGTGTGAGCACCCAGAGTAATAAGAGGAGACATAAAACTCTGGGTCAGACATAAAGTTTGGTATGAGCGATAAGCAACAAAACAGAACAATAACAGGTATAATCCAATCATACCTGAACCTGGACCTGCAACCAAAGAGTTAGCACTACATACCGTACAATACTCTAAGGTGCCACTAACATATTGTGTAAGAGATAGGGGGGTGGGGGTGTGCATGTCATAGTGATGTCAAACAATCAAGCATAGCAATCATCCTCACATCCCTCACTCAGTGCGTAAAGCATACGATATCCACTGCTTTGGTCATCTAATACTTTAGGCCGTGACGGAATCCAATCCCGTGTAACTATCACTACAAGCCCACTATCCATCTCTCAGTGGTGAACCAAAGTTATGAATACCGACAACCCCTTTTGCACACGTCCCGCAGCAAAGCCCAATCATGAAGTGAACTCATTGGTTCCCATCTGGATCCCGAGCTCTAACTTCCACTTGGACTACCTTTGCATCTCGGGTTATTGGTCATCACCGGATCGGTCTTCTCCTCCTTCCTTGGTTCGGTTCGGATTGCTTCATCATCTCGGATCGGATCGAGTTCCTCAAGTCCCTCCATGATGCACCGGATCGGGTCGGGTCGTGCTCCATGCTCCAACTCGTGGTCTCCACCTGGTGGCAGTTCGGATCATCAACACCTCAACGGGTCGGGTCGGGGTCTCCAAGTCCATCTCCATCCATGGGTTCGGGTCGGAGCTGCTGGCGGAGTCGTGGACCATCTTCGGATCGTGCTCCATGCTCCACGGTTCGGATCGTGCAAGCGGATCGGGTGCTCCAGTACGTGGCGCGGTTCGGGTTCGAACTCCTTCCACCATCAGGTCGTGGTCTCTATAGCCGATCCGAGCCTGTAACGACCCGTATTTTCAATAACCTGTAATAATGTAAATTGAGGCAGAATTTAATTCTAAAATGGGAATCAAGGGAAACGGGCTATGCCATTGCGTTCGTCTCGGAAAAATACGCGAAATAGAGTCCGAGTTTTCGAAAATCGGAATCCGTATGACCCAGTTAAGGCCCACGGAAGTTTTCAGAAATTTCCATAATTAAAACAGATTTAAATTTAAATTAAAAAACAAGGATTTGGGCCAGCTGGGCCAAGGCGGGAAAAATCCCGCCAGGACCCGCATGTCGACAGGCCTGTCGACAGGGTCCCTAGGCATGTCGACAGCCCTGTCGACAGCCCTGTCGACAGGGGGTGCCCAGGCAGTCTAGCCTGGTGCACCATTTCTGATTTGGGCTTGATTGGGTGGCTTGGTTCTAGAGAGTTCTGAGATCTGACGGGCCAAAACTATCCTAGGGTTAATCCTAGGGCTAAAAACACTCTAATCTTCTATAAATATACCCCTAATCCTACCCTAAAGCCTCATTAATCATTCTAGCAACAAAACTATGCCAAAATCCAAACTCTCATGGCCTCCACCCTCTTCATACAATTCCTAATTTAATTCCTAAGTGATTTTCCATGCATACAAGCATATTTAGGCTTGTATGATCCTCCTTAGCTTGCATTAAAGGCTTGTTTTTCTATTGCCATCATAAAGGAGGAGTCTTGATCAAGTTTGCTTGCATTTGGGGGCTTTAATTAGTTGCATAAGGGGTTCTTTACATTTGCTATAGTTATTTGAGTCCGCATAAGCATTGTAAGCCCTCTTACCTTCATTTTAGAAACTCTAAAGTTAATGTGTGATGAAAGTTGGGGTTTATGCATGTTTGATGAGTTATGCATGTTTATGCAAGTTTGCTAAGCCAAGATTTGTATGTTTATTGAGTTATGCATGTTTATGCAAGTTTGCTAAGCCAAGATTTGTATGTTTATTGAGTTATGCATGTTTATGCAAGTGTACTAAGCCATGATTTGCAAGTTAATTGGGTTATGCATGTATACTAAGCCATGGTTTGCAAGTTTAACAAGTTATGCATGTTCATGCAAGTTTACTAAGTCATGATTTGCAAGTTTAACAAGTTGTGCATGTTTATGCAAGTTCACTATGCCACGTTATGCATGTTTAATAAGTTATGCATGCTCATGCAAGTTTAAAATGACAAGTTGAGCATATTTAATAAGTTATGCATGTTTATGCAAGTTTAAAATGACAAGTTGAGCATATTTAATAAGTTATGCATGTTTATGCAAGTTTAAAATGACAAGTTGTGCATGTTTGACAAGTTGTGCATGTTTATGCAAGTCTAAAATGACAAGTTGTGCATGTTTGACAAGTTATGCATGATTATGGTAATATGCAAGTTCACTATGCTAAGTTATGCAAGTTTAACATGTTATGCATGTTTATGGTAATATGCAAGTTCACTATGCTAAGTTGTACAAGTCTAACATGTTATGCATGGTCGTTGTGCAAGTTTATCATGTATGTTGTGCCAAGTTCCCTCTTCCTATCCTTTATGCGTTATTACGAATATGTAAGCGATAGAATAACGTTGGGGGTTTTGGGTAAACTTAAAATACATGAAAATATAAGATTGGGAATTTACCTATTAAGTTAGGTCTACCCCTTGGGAATTTACCTATTAAGTTAGGTCTACCCAAGTAATTGTTTGACTTGTGATTATGCTTTAAAATAAAGTGGACATGACACTTAGAAAACATAAGAGTGGCCAACTCGAGGTTGGGGTGAGTTTGTAGCGTAATTCTACCCGGAACCGACCGGCTTAACTAGTGGCTACAAACAATAAGACCCAATGTGAGAAGTTGGTCATGGGGTGCCAAGACCCGAGGTTAGACCAAGTTGTGGTGTAAAGCTACCCGGACCCGCCCGGCTTAACTAGTAACCGCAACAAAGTCTAATGTGAGAGGTTAAGGTGCATTAAATTAATTAATGCCTCATGATTAGGGTTAAGTCAGGGTCCACTAATACTTAACCGATTTGGGGATTCGAGGGATTAGAATGTGGTTAGGTTGTGAACCGTAGGTTACACTTAACTAGTTTAATCCATTTGGGAGTTCTAGGGATTAGAATGGGGTTAAGCCACACTTAACCAGTTTAATCCAGGATTAGTGAAGGGTTAAATCGCACTTAACCCTCTTAGAAACCCTAGCAACGTGGTCTGTTCTAGCAGTAATCCCAGTTTGGTATCATTCACAACCCTAGAGGCTAGGCTAGGGCGGGGCACGATTACTGGACTGATGTAAGCGACCAAAGGGCGATGGCCGAGTGGTACAGCGGTGCGGGTCCGGCGGGCTACGGACGTGCACGTAGTACGATGTTGGACAAACTCGAGGCACGGGTACCAGTAGGTTAGGGCTGTGCATTATTGCTTAAGTGTCCGGGGTTGACACCCGAGGGCTTGATACACCCAGAGGTGGACCCAGCACAGACTAACTACAACCATATGTGGGCCATATGGACACCAACACTTGACGTGTTAGGTTTATAGGGAGCCGATCGACTAGACCGTGGGCTGGACCTTTTATTAAGGTCACTTCATGTTATTGGGCCAAAGTTTGGGCTAAGGGATCAATACCTGTTATGTTGGTTTGCTAGTACACCGTGGTGCAAAAACTTAACCTTGCTTTATGCGATGACACCTCTATCTATCGGGTAGTTGATTTATTCATGCCAGTATGTTGTTATCTATGATCACCTCAGTTTCCATCATGATGTTAACTTTATTAGTTTATAGACTGATCGTAGCAGGGCTTACTCAGTCTTTTTGACTGACTTGTTTTCTTTCGCCTCTTTTCTTCCGTTTCCCCCCCCCAGGTTCTCAGGGAGGGAATACTGGAGCCTAGCCTGGATTTTAGCCGCTTCCTTGGATAGCTCAAGTATGCTTTGGACTTGAGCCGCTATGGTTTATCGCTCTTATTTGGGGATAGTACTTATGTATTTTCAGTTTAATAGAAGATGTATTTATCTAGACTTGTAATTTTGGGAAATTGACATTTTGATGTACCAGACTTGTGTTTTGAAATGGTTTATAAATCTTCCGCTGTTTTATTTACTCACTCTGTTTATTTACATATATATATATGTCATGTCCTGCCTTGCTATATCATTATGCATGTTTACCAATAATGCCCCTCCAAAGCTAGTGCATTCCTTTGCGAGTGACCCTAGTGGAGGTGGGGTGTTACATTTGGTATCAGAGCATATGGTTTACGAGAAGGGATAAAAAGGTTTTTAAAACTCTTTGAAAAACTATTTTCAAAACCAAGTATAAAGTATTTTCCAAAGAAAAGTCTAGTTTATTTTAAAAGGCTATTCCCCAAAAAGCCATTAGCAAAATTCCTTCGTTTTCCTCCATTCTGAATCTATCTTTTTCTTCGTTTCCAGTATGGCCGACAACTTTGCCATTCCGGAGGGAGTTCACGTACATGTTTGGTATAGGAGACTTTTGGAGGCCAGGGCGACTGAAGCCGGCCCCGCAAATATTACTCCTCCTCCGGTAGTTGATGTTCCTCTTCCTCCTTCCCCTCAGCATCCTCGAATTGACTTCGCGGAGATTTGCCAAGATTTTAAGGCGATGGGTTGCAAGAATTTCTTTGGAACCGAGACTTTTGTAGAGGCAAGGAATTGGTTGAAAGAGACCGAAGATCTTTTAGCCACCTTTGATATAGGTGACCGCAGGAAGGTTTTATTGGCAGTATGGTTGCTAAAGGAAGAAGCTGCACGTTGGTGGGTAGTCACCACCGCTACTAGGCCAATTGAGACTTGGGATGAATTTAGAGGAAGGTTTGGACTGAGATTCTTATCACTGAAGCAAGGGGACATGACTATTAGGGAATACATAGATAAGTTTAATCAGCTGACTCGTGTCGATTTAGACTTGGTTAATACAGCTCAGAAGAAGACCCTACACTTTGCTCTAGGATTAAACGAGCCATTACATGGTTTGGCCATGTCTCATATACCCTTGGGGGCGACTTTCGAGAATTTGGTGAATTTGGCCCTACTTCAAGAAGAAGATAACAATGACAAGAAAGAGGTCAAGGCGAATGAGTCTCAAGACAAGAGAGTAAATTCCGGGAAACGGGGCAAAAATAACCACAACCGTAAGAACAAGCCAAGAGGGAATAGGAAATGTAACTTCTGTGGTAAAGTTGGACATATAGCCAGGGAATGTAGGAAGAAGGAAAAGAGAAAGCGGGGCGAATGCTTCATTTGTGGAGAGTTTGGACATCTCAGTAGGGATTGCCCAAGGAAACAAAGGCAAGGTCAGACTCAGTGTGCAGGACTATCTGGAGGGCGAGTTCATCCCCTCAACACCGTTCTTCCAGCTTATGATAGAGGTAGTGTTTTTGTTGAAAATCTTGTTTACATTTTCTGATTTTCTCTGTTCGAACTTTGTTTGATTCTGGCACATCGCATAGTTTTATTTCATCCGATCTAGTTGAAAGTTTTGCACCTAAGTACTAGTGTAGTTGATGGTCCCGTATGTGTTTCAAATCCAATTGGGGGTTCTGCCCGTTTGTCTATGGTCTGAGTGGATTTGAAAATTTCTATCTTGAGTATAGAATTCTCGTGGGATGTTTATATTCTCGGTTTCAAGGGATATGGGTTGGTTTTGGGCATGGAATGGTTGTCCTGTTTTGAAGCCATTCTTGGTTTTTGTATATAGGGTTGTGAGGCTCATGATCCGCCTCGGTAATACCCTAGAAATTTCTAAGTAACCCTATGGGTCCCGTCATGTTATGTTATCTTGAATCCCTCGACTCAACTATCGATAGTTTGCAATCTGTGAGGGTGGTCCGAGAATATCCTGATATCTTGAGTGAAGTAAAGGGGTTACCCTTAGACGTGGGATAGATTTCCGTATTATCTGGTTGGTAATGCCAAGCCAGTTTCGTGGCCGGTTAGGCACGTGACCTCACGAGATGAGAGTTAAGAAAGCAAGTCAAGGAGTTGCTTGAGAAGAACTTCCTGAGACGAAGCATTTTCGAGTAGGGTGCTCCAGTAGTATTCGTTACTGATGTGGACAGTTTATTTCGCTTATGTGATTGATTATCGTGAGAGGAATAGATAACCGGTACCAAGGATCAATGATTTGTTTGATCAGCTTATAGGAGCATCTGTTTTCTTTTGATCTAGCTACCGGATTCCATCAGCTTAGAATGGCTGAGGATGGAATTGACAAGACTGCGTTTAGGACTCTAGATGGATTTTTAGAATGGCTAGTCATGCTATTTGGATTGACTAATGCACCCGCATATTACGTGAACTTGATGGGTAGGGTGTTTAGGGAGTCCTTGAACAAGTTTGTCGTGGTCGTCGTAGACGATATTTTGCTCTCCTTAAAAGAACGAGGAAGAAGCATGCTAGACATCTCAAGGAGGTGATGGATACGCTTAGAGCCACCAGTTGAAGGTCAAGTTCTCCAAATGTTACTTTGGAGGAAAGAAGTTGGATTTCTTGGGCACATAGTTCCTAAGTAAGGCCTAGCGGTGGATTCCGCTAAAATGGTTGCGGTTTAAGACCGGAAAACTCTGAGGAGGGCAATTGAAGTAAGAAGCCTCCTCTGTTTGGCTAGTTAGTTAGCATTCCCGGAGCTTAGACTTACTCTTCTGGATCAAGAAGGGGTTTCGCAGGAAGAAGATCCGCAGTTGGTCAAGAACATGGACCAGTCGGCTCGAGGCGAGATGTTAAGTCACCTCACTAGATATATTATAGATGACAAGGGATGACCAAGGCACGATGAGAGATTATGTGTTCCTCGAGTGAAAGACTTGGTAAAGAAGGTTCTTGGAGATGCGCATCACTCAAGGAGGTGGCCGAGTTGGTCTCAGGATGCATGTTGTGCCACCAAGTTAAGGCCAAGTCATAGAAGCCCAGTGGGCCATTACCTCCATTAGGGGTTTCGCAAGGGAAGTGTGAAAACATCTCGATAGATTATGTAGATAGACTACCTAGATCAAAGAAAGGGAATACGGGTATATGGGTCATAATAGGTAGACTCACGAAGAGTGCTCATTTCAGTCCGGTGAAGAGCGAGAGGACTGCATCATGGTTAGCAACGGTTTACCCTCAAGAAGTTGGCCAGTTTTGAAGGAGCCTACAGGAAGCCATGGGTAGGCAACTGAATTTAGGTATGGCCTATCACTCATAGGCGGATGGTTCATTTCGATTAAGCATGAGTTATAGAAAAATCACGTTTATAAGGGCAATTGGCAACGTGGATTGGTATTTTCAAGAAAAGTTCTGTTGCATGGAATACTTTATAGTAAGTAGACGAGATCCAGGATTCACTGGTGAATTTTGGAGAGCTGGCATGAGATCATGAGGTTATAGTATGTTTAAGCCAAGTATACAGAAGGAAGAATAAGTGGAAAAGAAAGGCGGGAGGCAATAATGAAATGCGTTCCAACTCGAATTTGGGAAATAGGAGTTAGGAAGCCAAGGAATCATGAAGTGAAAGATAGTCAAAGCACAGTAGAGTTAAGCTCAAGGAAACGTGACTAAGAAGAGTGAAGACTAGATACGCGCATCATATCTCTTTTTAAGAGTGCATCCTTGATCCTTGTTTTTCTGTGGAACTTGCTTGCAAGTTATCTTTTGTATATATCCTCTCGGTCCCATTCTCGATCTTATTTCTGTTGTAAACTCCATAAGGGGGTTAAGGACTCATCGGTTAGCACTATATGTCAAAGCTTGAGTGGATTTCTTGTAATCCAAAAAGGAGTCTATCTAGTTTATCGTGTTTATCTTATCATGAGAACCTTAGGTAGAAACCCTTTGGATGAAACATGTGTTTGAAACATGTTATGCTTGATGGTTGCAAGTGGTTGCAAGTGTTTGCAAGTGGTTGCTCGTGGATGCATTTATACACGATTAGGCACTAGATCGGCTCACACACTCCTCATATTGCATATGCATGAGTGTTTATGCTTATTCTTGGATGAAATTCGTATGCTATCACATGGATATTGCATATGGATGTATGATTGAGCACGCATGTAGATATTATACATTATGTTAGGAATTTGCATACATATGGATTCATTTCACTGACATACATGTGCATTAAGGAGGTTTACTGTATCAGTAACCGCCTGATTTTTGCATTAGGTAAGTACATATACACACACTTTTTGCATATGTTCATACCACATTTAGAATCCTTTAAGGACAATGATTGCTCGTGGATGATGTTTTGAGTATATGGATGATTGGATGGTAGGATATGTTCTTCCTAACTTGAAGATTTCGGGGACGAAATCCTTTAAGGAGGGGAGAATGTAACGACCCGTATTTTCAATAACCTGTAATAATGTAAATTGAGGCAGAATTTAATTCTAAAATGGGAATCAAGGGAAACGGGCTATGCCATTGCGTTCGTCTCGGAAAAATACGCGAAATAGAGTCCGAGTTTTCGAAAATCGGAATCCGTATGACCCAGTTAAGGCCCACGGAAGTTTTCAGAAATTTCCATAATTAAAACAGATTTAAATTTAAATTAAAAAACAAGGATTTGGGCCAGCTGGGCCAAGGCGGGAAAAATCCCGCCAGGACCCGCATGTCGACAGGCCTGTCGACAGGGTCCCTAGGCATGTCGACTGCCCTGTCGACAGCCCTGTCGACAGGGGGTGCCCAGGCAGTCTAGCCTGGTGCACCATTTCTGATTTGGGCTTGATTGGGTGGCTTGGTTCTAGAGAGTTCCGAGATCTGACGGGCCAAAACTATCCTAGGGTTAATCCTAGGGCTAAAAACACTCTAATCTTCTATAAATATACCCCTAATCCTACCCTAAAGCCTCATTAATCATTCTAGCAACAAAACTATGCCAAAATCCAAACTCTCATGGCCTCCACCCTCTTCATACAATTCCTAATTTAATTCCTAAGTGATTTTCCATGCATACAAGCATATTTAGGCTTGTATGATCCTCCTTAGCTTGCATTAAAGGCTTGTTTTTCTATTGCCATCATAAAGGAGGAGTCTTGATCAAGTTTGCTTGCATTTGGGGGCTTTAATTAGTTGCATAAGGGGTTCTTTACATTTGCTATAGTTATTTGAGTCCGCATAAGCATTGTAAGCCCTCTTACCTTCATTTTAGAAACTCTAAAGTTAATGTGTGATGAAAGTTGGGGTTTATGCATGTTTGATGAGTTATGCATGTTTATGAAAGTTTGCTAAGCCAAGATTTGTATGTTTATTGAGTTATGCATGTTTATGCAAGTTTGCTAAGCCAAGATTTGTATGTTTATTGAGTTATGCATGTTTATGCAAGTGTACTAAGCCATGATTTGCAAGTTAATTGGGTTATGCATGTATACTAAGCCATGGTTTGCAAGTTTAACAAGTTATGCATGTTCATGCAAGTTTACTAAGTCATGATTTGCAAGTTTAACAAGTTGTGCATGTTTATGCAAGTTCACTATGCCACGTTATGCATGTTTAATAAGTTATGCATGCTCATGCAAGTTTAAAATGACAAGTTGAGCATATTTAATAAGTTATGCATGTTTATGCAAGTTTAAAATGACAAGTTGAGCATATTTAATAAGTTATGCATGTTTATGCAAGTTTAAAATGACAAGTTGTGCATGTTTGACAAGTTGTGCATGTTTATGCAAGTCTAAAATGACAAGTTGTGCATGTTTGACAAGTTATGCATGATTATGGTAATATGCAAGTTCACTATGCTAAGTTATGCAAGTTTAACATGTTATGCATGTTTATGGTAATATGCAAGTTCACTATGCTAAGTTGTACAAGTCTAACATGTTATGCATGGTCGTTGTGCAAGTTTATCATGTATGTTGTGCCAAGTTCCCTCTTCCTATCATTTATGCGTTATTACGAATATGTAAGCGATAGAATAACGTTGGGGGTTTTGGGTAAACTTAAAATACATGAAAATATAAGATTGGGAATTTACCTATTAAGTTAGGTCTACCCCTTGGGAATTTACCTATTAAGTTAGGTCTACCCAAGTAATTGTTTGACTTGTGATTATGCTTTAAAATAAAGTGGACATGACACTTAGAAAACATAAGAGTGGCCAACTCGAGGTTGGGGTGAGTTTGTAGCGTAATTCTACCCGGAACCGACCGGCTTAACTAGTGGCTACAAACAATAAGACCCAATGTGAGAAGTTGGTCATGGGGTGCCAAGACCCGAGGTTAGACCAAGTTGTGGTGTAAAGCTACCCGGACCCGCCCGGCTTAACTAGTAACCGCAACAAAGTCTAATGTGAGAGGTTAAGGTGCATTAAATTAATTAATGCCTCATGATTAGGGTTAAGTCAGGGTCCACTAATACTTAACCGATTTGGGGATTCGAGGGATTAGAATGTGGTTAGGTTGTGAACCGTAGGTTACACTTAACTAGTTTAATCCATTTGGGAGTTCTAGGGATTAGAATGGGGTTAAGCCACACTTAACCAGTTTAATCCAGGATTAGTGAAGGGTTAAATCGCACTTAACCCTCTTAGAAACCCTAGCAACGTGGTCTGTTCTAGCAGTAATCCCAGTTTGGTATCATTCACAACCCTAGAGGCTAGGTTAGGGCGGGGCACGATTACTGGACTGATGTAAGCGACCAAAGGGTGATGGCCGAGTGGTACAGCGGTGCGGGTCCGGCGGGCTACGGACGTGCACGTAGTCCGATGTTGGACAAACTCGAGGCACGGGTACCAGTAGGTTAGGGCTGTGCATTATTGCTTAAGTGTCCGGGGTTGACACCCGAGGGCTTGATACACCCAGAGGTGGACCCAGCACAGACTAACTACAACCATATGTGGGCCATATGGACACCAACACTTGACGTGTTAGGTTTATAGGGAGCCGATCGACTAGACCGTGGGCTGGACCTTTTATTAAGGTCACTTCATGTTATTGGGCCAAAGTTTGGGCTAAGGGATCAATACCTGTTATGTTGGTTTGCTAGTACACCGTGGTGCAAAAACTTAACCTTGCTTTATGCGATGACACCTCTATCTATCGGGTAGTTGATTTATTCATGCCAGTATGTTGTTATCTATGATTACCTCAGTTTCCATCATGATGTTAACTTTATTAGTTTATAGACTGATCGTAGCAGGGCTTACTCAGTCTTTTTGACTGACTTGTTTTCTTTCGCCTCTTTTCTTCCGTTTCCCCCCCCCCCAGGTTCTCAGGGAGGGAATACTGGAGCCTAGCCTGGATTTTAGCCGCTTCCTTGGATAGCTCAAGTATGCTTTGGACTTGAGCCGCTATGGTTTATCGCTCTTATTTGGGGATAGTACTTATGTATTTTCAGTTTAATAGAAGATGTATTTATCTAGACTTGTAATTTTGGGAAATTGACATTTTGATGTACCAGACTTGTGTTTTGAAATGGTTTATAAATCTTCCGCTGTTTTATTTACTCACTCTGTTTATTTACATATATATATATGTCATGTCCTGCCTTGCTATATCATTATGCATGTTTACCAATAATGCCCCTCCAAAGCTAGTGCATTCCTTTGCGAGTGACCCTAGTGGAGGTGGGGTGTTACAGAGCCGGTTCATATAATGGTGGCCTTCCTTTTTGCCACTCTCTCTTGTGACAAGATTCGGTTCGGTTCGGCGATACTTTGCTCAGTCCGCTCCGGTCCGAGCCCATCCATCTGATCCGATCCGAAAGCCTACACTGTTTTTCTGCAACTTTTCCAACAAACATTTTACGCCATTCGACGACGTTTTTGACCATTTCAACTATTCTAATCAATCACAAAGCATACCATACAGTCATAGCAACATGTATAATCAACCACGAACACCAAAACAACAATATGATAGGTTAAAATGGATCAAACATAGCCAAAACCCCATATTTTCCCTTAAGCATGTTTGGGTGAAACTTATGATATGATTAGCAAAACTTAACCAAATTATCCCAAATTCACATCAGAGGTCTAAAACAATATTTCAGAATTTATGAATATTTTTCCAGATTTTTAACATGCATAAATTCGCTAATTTCCACTAATCACCCCTTAATCCCCCAAATTCCGGGATTTGCAAAATTAGTCGAAATTAACCCAAATTCATATCAGAGGCATAAAATGATGTTTTAGAATTTTAGGAATTTTTCTAGATTTTTCTGAGCCATAATTTCGCTAATCTTCGTTAATTACCATAATTAGCCATAATTAGTGAAAAACAATGCAAATCACTCACCTTAGCCACAAACAAAACTTAGATCTGAAATAAATCTCTGATTTGATGAAGATCCCAATGCAAAACAGCAGCTCTAATCTTGATTTGGTGCTACCCTCCCTTGATTTGATGTAGTTTTGCTTAATCTTCGATTAGAAAGTGATTAGAGACGATTTGGGATGAAATTAGAAGGTGGAGGCCATTACTAGGGTTTCAAGAAGGAAAGTGGCAGCTCAAAACTGAAATGAAAATGATTCTCTAACTCATTTCAGCCTCCCCATAACCCTAATCCCGAAATGGGTTATGGGCCTATTCACTAATCACCCTATTTGGCCCAGTTAAGCAGTTTTTCACCTTTCAAACCTTATTTCAGCCATATCTCCCAAACGGTAAGTCCGTTTGGCTATTATGACCACTCTACGGAAAGGTAACCCATCAAACGAATCTAATGGAAGTGGTTTTAGGTCAAAATTCCTTTCCAATCAAAAGTTATGGCCAAAACAAGATCAGCTAGGGGCAAAACGGTCATTTAAAAATCGGCAAACATCATGAACATGGGAAATGACCCCAATAGTCGTTTCCCAAAGCCACATGACCATACGACTTCGTATAAGAAAGAAATAAATATTCTACGATCCTCCGATGCGTAGAATGCGGGTTGTTACATACCTTATACGAAAACCTATCTTAGCGACTGGAGATCCCACGGACTAAGATCAATAGGCAAACCAGTTATGATTAACTCAAGACGTAATGCATTTGTTTGGACATAGTCCTATTCCATTCCTATGGTGCACAACATAAATGCATGTTTACAGAAGAATTGATAGGTTAAAACTATGTTTTTTAATGATGGCCATATCTTGTAAATAACAAGTGGAGTATATGTAGGATACTCTTAATGGTTGCGATCACCTATGTTATTGTGAGCTGGGTCGGCTCTATGAGAATATTCAAGGCTTTTATTCTCTATAACACTCGCAGAACCAAGTAAGTGTTCAGGACCAAAATGAACACAACTAAGAGATTGAATGAGATGAGAACCGATGCTTCGTAAAACTTATTGTCTGGATATACAATAACGGCTGACGGTTCAAGATGAAATAATTCACCGATTAGCCAAGTAGATCCGATAAATTTTAACTAGGGAAAGTTCAAAGTGAAATATCTACTTATCCACGATAAAGCATTATTCCATATGTACTCTGTTATATTTCGCTTTGTGTGGGGGAAAAGAATATTATCATTCATGTGGGGGATTGTTGGAATTCGTAAGTATTGAATGAAATATACTTTGTCCATTAAGCGAACAGGTGCGACTGTTAAGTGAAAGGATGTGACTATTAGAAGCATGGTTTTCCGCGAAAAGACACTTCCTTTCACCAACGGTCATATCTCAGCAAAAAGACATTTCACGAAAAGACACTTCACGAAAAGACACTTCGCGAAAAAGGCACTTCATTTCGCCAAACGGTTACATTTCAGCGAAAAGACACTTCGCGAAAAGACACTTCCTTTCATAGAAAGAGATGCGTCTGTACGAAGAGGTACGAGTACGACCGTTCGAAAGAGATGCAATCATACGAAGAGGTACGGGTGCGACCGTTCAGAAGAGATGCAACCGTACAAAGAGGTACGGGTGCGATCGTTCGAAGGGATGCAGATAAACTATAAATAAGGAGGAAACCTGATCACTTTCCTTACTGATTCCAATCCAATCTTCCTTCTCTCTTCTCTAATACTCTTATATATAATCACAGAGTGACATACTCATTACAATCTCATGCAGAATACGTCTGTTGTATCTTGGGAGAATTTTAAAATAAAATTCTTAAGGAAATTGTTACGAAAAGCCTCATACATCATTAAGTTAGATTTTTATTTTGTATATTTATATACATTATTTCATAATCTTTCCATTCTTTACGTTGTGCTATTTCTTAAAATAGTATAACGTAGTTGTTGTAAATTAATTACAACATATTGATTGCTATCATTAGCTAATATTGAATTCCAAAGTAGTGGAAATTCAAGTTATAAGCTTGTGTGATGAGTTTATAATTCTCTGTTTTGGTATACTAGATATCTAACATTTGCAACAATGACATTGAATTTTCAGTTTGTTTTAAATGAGGCAAATAACACCATAACAAAACCCCAATAAAAATGAAGTGTGGTTCAAAGATATAAGCTTAAATACAACATAGGGCATATTAAAATGCTGCCTATTGGAATGTACACCATGGTTGGTAACATACGTTTAAATGGTTTATGCTCAAATATTTCCTTCTGCAGTAATAATTTGAAGCTTCAATCAATGGAAAGCACCTAAACAGACATGCATAAAAGGGACCAAATGATGAAATAGGGCGCTATATGGAGACCGCTGATTTGGTCAGCCAATCTTGGATAGCATTAACATAGCGTGCCTAGATAACATGCAAGTTGTTGTAATCCCATTCTCAAATATTGTTAGTTTCTTCACTTTTGCTAATATCTTCTTTCTCTTTCTTTTCTTAACATCCTAGGTTTTATTATTTTAATACCAGAACTTCAATAATAAATAAAAGAAAGAAAATCAAATATCAAAATAAAATAACACTTCATTTTGCAAGCCTAAAGAGCAGGGAGGTTTGGGGTGCTCAACTTGAGATATTTGAACTCATGTCTACCATGTAAATGGTTATGGTTTATGTTAAGTGATAAGAAGGTTTTCTAGAGAGGTGTTATGAGTAAGTTACATTGGTTTAAGCTTGGTGTCAGTATTGTAGTGAAGGGTGGTTTTAATATTTCTTTTTGGAATGATAATTGGCTTCTTCCTATCCCTTTGAGATTAGAATTCGAATATTTATTTTCCATTGCATGCAACAAAAACTTTACAGTAAGGAAGGCGTATGATCCAGCAGCAACTGCTTTTAAATGGAAGTTATCCATTTGTCAATTAATTACTGGAAATGTGCTTATTCAGCTGAGAAGACTTATCATGTTGCTTGAGAACGTTAATCTGAATGAGGAAGAAGATATTTTTGATTGGGAGCTTGGAAATGATGGGAATACTTTTAATGTTAAAAATTTATATGGGTTTCTTAACTTTTCTGGTCGAAGATGGTTGGGATTTGGCTTTATGAAGAGCTTCAAGATGATTCCTGCTAAGGTGAAAATCCATATTTGGTTAGTCATTCATGATAAATTAAATACCATCAGTAGATTAAGAAGAAAAGGGTTGAACATCAATGGAGGCTGTGTTTTCTGTGGTGGGAAGACAGAAGATTATATACATATGTTATGCGACTGCGATTTTGCTTTTTATGTATGGACAAAGTGCCTGATTTTTCTAGATATTAATTTAGATTGGAAAGACTTCATTCGAGATCAGTTTTTATTTTGGTATCATATTTTCATCACTTTAGCTAAAAACCACAAAGGTGATTTATTTGTTCTACAAAATTTTGCTTGCATTTGGATTTTTTGGCATGAAAGGAACTTACGAAGATTTAAATGCCAAATGAAAACTGCAAGACATATCATTTTATCCATAAATAAATTTATTTATGAATGGCCAGGCAATAGCAACTGGTGGTACATCGACTCTATAGCTGCGTGGGTTCGTGATCGTGCTAGGGGACGTGATGCTTGATTTACTTGATATGCTGGTAGGCGCTGCAGTTTTTTGCCTCTGGTGTTTTTGGTCTTACTCTTAGTATATCTACATTTCTATGATCATGTATATGCTGGGTTGAACCCTTTTTGATATTTTGCTACGCAAGAAGTATATATTTGTTTAACATTTTGGGTCTGTTAAGTTATCTGCTGAGTTTGGGTACTCTCTGTTTTGCTGTGTATGCGGTTTGCATGCCACCTTATTTTCTTGAAGGTCTGTATTGTTGAACCTCTTGTATTATGAATGCTGTATATATGTCTGTTTGCAATGAAATGAAGGCGTGAATCATGTTGATTTACTACCTTTTTATCCAAAAAAAAAAGAACTTCGTTTTTATCTTGTCAATTTTTGGCATCAGCTGTTTGATATTTTCGTGCTTCTTCCACGCATCATCTTTTTTAACAGCCTTTTCAACCACACCTAGCCACTTCTTTGCTTCAATATCTGCCTCCTTTTTTCCCCTTAATACTTAGCTTTTGCTTTACCTCATGCTGTCTAATATTTTTCCTGCTTTGGCCTTACCATTTCCAGTTTGGCTTTGGTTGTCTTTATGTCCCCCTCTTGTTTTTTCCTTGAAGAAGTTTTTCTGCTTTGATGTCTCCTTTTCTTAATAAAAGTGTTACACCATTTAAATCATCACAATTGCTTTGTAGCCAATAAAAATTATTCTATTGTCAAAGAATGTTCAAAAAAACTTAGAACAACATAGACATTACAATAATAATAATAATAAGAGAAATAAAATAGGCTGATTGTCAAAGGCGGGAAGGGATTGGATACCAAGGAAAAGGAAGCACAAAAATAATATAAATTATCATATTATTATGTATGTTTTTTGAAATAATCAACATGCTTTATATTCATAACGCATGGGTCAATTAAAAAAGAGCAAAGACCATAAAATTATGTAGCTATTCATACAGATATTATGGAACTTTAATTAAATTAACAGTTGAACACTCTCTGGTCAAAAGAAATGCACCTAATTTTTTGTTAATCCATGACATCTTAAGATACTATATAGAAAGCATGAGGCAGTAATGAATATGTTATATTTTTAAGATTAGCAGCTCTGAAAAAACTTACAACCTACAGATTCTGGAAGCCATGGACGCTTCAGCTCTCCTTTAATTCCATTTTGCACGAAGACCTGCATGAAGTATTTTGAAGACAGTCGTTAAATAGGAATATCCTTTAACAAACATGTAAGTCACATGGGTCGGTCAATAATTTTAGAACTTCAAATTCAAAGGTAAATAACGCATGAGGGTATGGATTTGCAATATATGCCACTTTGTAAAACTGTTATACTCAGTTTTAGGTAGCAGGAGGTAATTACAGTAAATAGAATGAAATGATGTTGTAAAAAGCAATAGACACGATATCTAAAAAGAAACTATAACCGTTTACAATTATCATTGTATCTTTTTAAAATTTATTACAATTCATAAATTGCTATTATAATTTATGAAATACTTTAGCATTATAAACAAAATTATTCATAACAACTACAAAAAAAACCTATGCTAAGCAAACAGATTTCAACCCATAAACAAAACAATTCAATATTTGATAGTTACTTGAGAATGAAAACGCATATTTGTTGGATTGTAACTTTTCTACATTATTTTAAAATAATGTTTTACATTTTGATTAAGCTACTTATGCAGTCCAACTACTGTCTTGGTCTTGGTGTAAGTACAAACATAGCAGTTTAAGTATGACTTCGAGCCACAAATCACTTTATTTGACTTGGGACCACGTTGCAATTGCGCTTGAATGATAACTTTATATTGAGTAAAATACATAAGCAGATATATTATGGAACATACGATATTTAGAGCTTCCATGTACCTGCTAATGGAAAGTATTATGTCTAATGTAAAATTTCCAGATCAGATCAATATCGTATGCTTTGCACATGGGTCTGGGAGAAATATTTTAATTGCACTCAGAAAGTTGAATTACTTTTGAAATAATAGGCATATTCTATTTCCAAATGATGTGAAACTTTACTGCAATATCAAATATAAATATTATTATAATTTCTATCTTAACACGATGCAATTTTGAAGAAAAATCAAACACATGGTTTAGTTACTAATATCATAATAATCATAATATTTTGTGTATGATTTATAAAATTAAAATTAGAAACATACTTTGTGCCATATGGTTTCACATGTAATACATGTAAGGCGGAATAGTCTATGAAAACAATATCCCACAATAACACGGTCAAATTGCACTGAACATTCAGGGATTGATTTATAATATTATAAATACAATAAAACTTACATTAAAAATATTTTAAAGCTAATGTATAACAAAGTTCAAAAGCAATTTTTTTAATGTAGCCTTGGAATTGAAGCATGGGAAAAGTTGCATGCAGCTGATTCTAACTTTTGCAAAAAAAATATAGTACAGCTAAGCAAAGTTAGAAGTATAATTCATTACTTCACATGACTGATACCTTTACCACAATGATGTGTAAAATAGGAAAGCCTGAGAAAGTTGAAATGTCAATGGTTTGAGTAAAAAATGAAATAAGAGATAGTTTGGTACTGTTAATGAGATAAGATTCAAAGTTAATAAAAAATGTGCAAACCCCAAAGACAGTTATGTACTGTGGGTATAATATAGTAGAAAAACAAATGTTATCTTGTATTGGAAACACTCCAAAATTTGAATTTTGTTGAATTTTGAAAGGATTGTAACACTGTTAGGATATGCATATTACTTGAATTGCTTTAACATGCAGCAGTAGCACACCGAAAATAATGACCAGATTAGCAAGTGATACTGAAAATGAAAATGGTATGTTATGTAACGACGGTCGAAACCAAGTCCCCCTTCCTTGCACGCATATGAGCTGGCACACAACTCCCATATAACAAAAGGAATCCCTGATGTTACGTGCCTACCAACTCATATTTGTACACAATTCCTTCAATATATTCCATGATGTGGGACTATTGTATCCAAACCATCATTACTCCTTAACAACATGCGAGGCAATCCTAACAGTCTCCCCCTTGACTCGCATCCTACGAGTATCTTTTGAGAGCACTGCCTTGCCCGCATGGCCCAGTCCGTAACCTTTGGCTCTGATACCACTGTTATGTTACGACGGTCGGAACCAAGTCCCCCTCCCTTGCACGCATATGAGCTGGCACACAACTCCCATATAACAAAAGGAATCCCTGATGTTACGTGCCTACCAACTCATATTTGTACTCAACTCCTTCAATTTATTCCATGATGTGGGACTATTAATTCCAACCCATCGTTCCTCCTTAACATCATGCGAGGCAATCCTAACAGTCTCCCCCTTGACTCACATCTTACGAGTATCTTTTGAGAGCACTGCCTTGCCCGCATGGCCCAGTCCGCAACCTTCGGCTCTGATACCACTGTTATGTAACGACGGTCGGAACAAAGCCCCCTTCCTTGTACGCATATGAGTTGGCACACAACTCCCATATAACAAAAGGAATCCCCTAATGTTACGTGCCTACCAGCTCATATTTGTACACAATTCCTTCAATATATTCCATGATGTGGGACTATTGTATCCAAACCATCATTCCTCCTTAACAACATGCGAGACAATCCTAACAGCCTCCCCATTGACTTGCATCCTACGAGTATCTTTTGAGAGCACTGCCTTGCCTACATGGCCCAGTCTGTAACCTTTGGCTCTGATACCACTGTTATGTAACGATGGTCGGAACAAAGTCCCCCTCCCTTGCACGCATATGAGCTGGCACACAACTCCCATATAACAAAAGGAATCCCTGATGTTACGTGCCTACCAACTCATATTTGTACTCAACTCCTTCAATTTATTCCATGATGTGGGACTATTAATTCCAACCCGTCATTCCTCCTTAACATCATGCGAGGCTATCCTAACATGTTAAAAAGAAATTGTAAGGAAGAAGCTAAGTCAACAATGGCTCTCTTGTTCTCAAAACAAACGTAGACCTCAAAAAGATAAGTAATATTGAGCTAATTAATAAAGAAGAAAACATAAGCCCAAGACACAGCTAAAAATATGGAGAACGTCATTATTGTTCATGTAAACGTTTGGTAACCAAAGAATAAAGAATAGTATCTGCAAAACTTTGAGCAGTGATAACAAAATCTAACTAAATAAATGAGCACTAAACAATGATACCATGAATTGTTTCCTTGTTCAATTGTGGCAGGGAAAAAATGACAGTATTAAATATCATAGATAAAGGCTATGCTTTGGCCCAAAAAAATATGAAGAAGAAAAATGATATGTTTTATGTTATGTTTATTCTTTCACTCATTTGGCGAAAAATGAATTAAATAAGGATATATTTTAGAAGAATGATAATAATTTTGATTAAAGGGATATATAGAATCAAAAATTAATACTGTGTTGTGTTATATAACAAAAAAGCAGAAACTCTGATACCAAATGACATTATGTCCATATTTGTAAAGAATAATTTAAGGAGCAACTACAAATCAAAATGTTATGAATTCTTGAATTTATCGCATATAGAAAATATTTAAGTCAATTCATGAGGAATAAGCTAAGAATCTAAGCATGATGTTTTATAAACATCAAGCGCGCCAATTTTTTGGAAAAATAATCAAGTAAAAATTTGGATATATCTAAAAGATATGAAATTACTGTTCAAAATGTGAAGATACCACCAATAAATTTTGATTCTAAAAAGCTCTTCAAAGCAGACTTTCTTGGGTACTCATCAGTGTCAAGCTAAAGCTAATAAAGAGCCACCATAAGCAACAATAAGTGGAAGAAACTACAATTGAATATAGGAAATAATTATAAATTTCGGTTTACACCCAATAATCTTAAAAGCAAGTGGAATCAATAGAAATAATTAATTCCCCACAATAAATTCATTATATGGTAATTTGATCTGTTAAGCCAAGTACAATACGGTAAGAACTATCGTATTGATCTTATATTGAGAAATATAGTCATCACCAAAGAAACGAAATAAGCACGACATAGCATCAGTTTGACATAAATAAACAAACTGACCAAAAAGGATAACTAATGCACGTTAAATTGAATCGTATATATGGTGACAAATAAACATAATTAGGAAAAGATTATAGTCTAACAACAATTTACGAAATATCTTTCCTTCTTGGTTGTCATTCTAGCATTATTGAGTAACTGATTAGTCAGTATATTAATGTCCATGCTAATACAAATTGATTGAAAAGAATAAGTTGTTCACATTAAATTGATTCCCAAATGTCATGAAATTTATTTCCACTTTTGTCTTCAGCTTATTTGGTAACAACATCCTATGAGTTAGTATATTACTGCTATGCAAATTATAATTCAGTTCTTTCAAATTTTATACATGACTACTTTCAAATGTGAAATGCATGCCACTACAAAAAAATGTAATATTTTAGACAACAATTAGACACTAACAAAATTTTTGTCTCTAGTATGAAACAAGTTAGGGACAAAATCATGTTGTCTCAACTGGTAAAACTAGAGACCTACTGATGAACTCCATTGAAGTCGAAGTAAAAGAAATTTTATTAACAGAACCGAATGAAATGTTACAAGGTCAATATCCTGACCTATATACCAAAACATTACACTATAAAGAAGGCCCAATACAAAAGCCCAAAAAGAAAACAATACAAAAGAAAACAATGTACTAACACTTATACAAAACAGACTTACAACCGTATACAAGAAATTCAATACACTCAAATACACTCAACATCCCCCCCCCTCAAGATTGACTTGTTGAAGAAACAAGGCCAATCCTGGAACACAAAAACCGATGTTGCTCAACACTTAGTGGCTTCGTCATTAAATCAGCTAATTGCATGGTTGTGCTAACATGAGACAAAATAATGAAATTACTCTTTATATGATCCCTTATATAGTGGCAATCCATTCTCAAATGTTTAGTTCTCTCTTGAAAAACTTCATTCTCAGCTATGTATTGTGCAGATTTATTGTCACAAAAAAGAGAAATTGGTTTAGGAATGTTTACCCATAATTCTTGCAGCAAACTTTCTATCCAAACTATCTCTTATTGTCTGACTCATGGCCCTGTACTCAGCTTCAGTCGAGCTATTAGAAGTAACCTTCTGTTTCTTTGTCTTCCATGATATTAAAGAATCACCAAGAAAAATGCAAAATCCAGTGAGAGATTTTCCAGAAAAAATGCAGCTACCCCAATCTGCATCACTGTATGCATTAATCTGCAGTATAGAATTGGCTGCATAGAACAATCCATGATTCAAAGTACCCTTTAAATACTTTAAAACATGCAAGGCTGCTGAAAAATGTGGAGTCCTCGGTTCCTGCATAAACTGACTTAACTGCTGCACAGCATAAGATATATCAGGCCTAGTCATGTTTAAATACAGCAATTTTCCAATTAACCTTCTATATATTTCTGGATTATTTAACTGTGTATCTTCAATTGCACTCAATTTCAAACCTTTTGGAAGAGGAAATGGTGCAATCTTTGAATTTTCCATGTTTCTAGAACTGAGCATATCCAATATATATTTTCTCTGATTTAAGAAAATTCCTTTACTTGTTCTACTAACTTCAATTCCAAGAAAAAATGTAAGCTCCCATAAATCTTTGATTGTAAATGCTTGATGCAATTGCTTCTTTATTTCTGAAATAATCTGAATGCTTGAGCCAGTAACAAGTAAATCATCTACATAACATACTATAACAGTAAAGTCATGTTTATCAGTTCTATTAAACAATGAGCAATCCTGCTTAGATTGAACAAAACCAATATGAAGAAGAAAACTCTTAAGCTCTTTATTCCACTGTCTAGCAGCTTGCTTAAGTCCATATATTGATTTTTTTTTAACTTACATACTTGTCCAGGCTTTGCTTTAGTATAACCAGGAGGGGGTTTCATATATAACTCTTCATCAATAAAACCATGTAGAAAGGCATTATTTATATACAATTGATGCAAATGCCAATTATGAGCTGCTGCTAAAGCAATTACAGTTCTAACAGTTGTAAATCTAGCCACTGGACTAAAAGTATATTTAAAATCTTTACCTTTGATTTGCTTGTCCCCTCTTGCTACAATTCTGGCTTTACACCTTTCAACATCCCTATTCTTCAAAAACTTGGTCTTATATACCCATTTGCTTCCTATTGCAGATCTGTCAGATGGCAGCTCTACCAATTCCCAAATATTTTTCTTCTCTATTGCTTCAATTTCTTGTTGCATTGCTGCTACCCATCTAGGGTCTTCCTTTGCTTGATTATATGAAGCAGGCTCTTTTGTAGATAACATTTTGTTGAGGTTTGTCAAAGCTTCAGAATTCAAATGTGATAATGATGGTTCTGAAAACACATTAAAACTCATAGATGTAGCTGATGAATCATGTGGTGTAGATAATGGTTTAACATACTAAACCTCAAAATCTTTAAACTTGGAAGGTAATTTTGTTGGTCTAGTTGATTTTCTTTGAGGAGGAACAGCAGAAATTACAAGGTTCAGTCAGCTCATTAGTATCAAAATGATGTTGTTAAGATTGAGTGGATGTAGAAGAGGTTTCTGGAATTATGTTTTCATTTGTAGGAGGATTTTGAGAAGAGGAAAAATGATGAATATTTGAATCTGATCCACAAATTTGTTCATCATGGATTAAATTTTGAAGTTGAGGAGATTGAATTGAAGATGATTGAATTTTTGTGTATGGAAAAGAATTTTTGTTATGGTAACGAAAAATGGATTCTTCAAAAATCACATTCCTGCTAATAACAGTCTTGTGCTCATCCAAATCATACAATTTGTATCCTTTTTGAGCATAAGGATATCCAATCATCACACATCTCCTTGCTCTTGCTGCAAACTTGTTAGTTGATTTTATGGCAGGATAACATAAACACGCAATCATTCTAAGATGTCCATAATCAGGTTCCCTTCCCATTAATTTTTCATATGGTGTCTTCCACTGAAGTACAACACTAGGCATCAAGTTAATTAAGTATGCAGCTGCTAAAATACAATCACCCCAAAACTTAATAGGCAATTTAGCATATATTTTTATTGACCTGGCAGTTTCTAAAAGGTGTTTGTGTTTTCTTTCCACCCTTCCATTTTGTTGAGGAACACCTAGTACACTTCTCTGATGTATAATTCCTTTTTGAGCAAACAAATTACTACATGATTCATTTAATATCTTGGTCCCATTATCACTTCTGACTATTTTAACCTTACTAGTAAATTGAGTATCAACATAAGCCAGAAAATCTGGTATTATTTTGTAAACTTGTTGTTTGCTGTGTAAGAGATGAACCCGTGTAGTTCTACTATAATCATCCAAAATGGTTAAAAAATAACTTGCACCAGACAATGTAGGTGTTCTATATGGTCCCCATAAATCTATATGAATCATGTCAAAAGATTTAGCAACAATGGATGATGACAAAACAAATGGCAATTTATGATGTTTACTTAAAATGCATGCTTCACAACTAAAATCATCTCTTTTATTATTAGAACCAGGAACTGTTAAATGTTTCATAGTGGATACACTTACATGTCCTAGTCTTGCATGAAGAATATTAAAACTAGGTACAGAAGTAGAATTGTTTGCTAGAATATTTTCAGAATTTTCAACATAGGAATTATGAGTAGAAGATAAAATTGAAGGAGAAGAAAATTTGTATAGTCCAGCTTCTCTTTTGACAGATCCTTGCACTTGTTTAGAGTGTAGGTCCTGAAACAAACATTTTGTTTGATCAAAATAGACCACAAGATTATTATGATCAAGTAATTTTCCAATAGATAGGAGATTATTCTTGAAGTCAGGAATGTATAGGACATTTTTGAGAGTTACTTGAGGTGTTAAATGAATTGTTCCAGTTTTTGTAACAATTTTAACAGTTCCATCAGGCAAACTAACACTTAAAGGATGTTTTAGTGTATGAAATGAAGCAAAACATTTAAAATCATATGCCATATGGTCAGATGCCCCAGAGTCTATAATCCAATTATTATAAGAAGCAGTATTTGCATCATGATTAACATTGGAAACAATAATACCTGCAAAGTTTACTGTAGTGTAATTCTGTGACAAAGGATCAGAAGAGGAATCTTGCTGCATCATGTGTACAATAGCTTTGTGAACTTCAGCAACCACTTTCTGATCAAGCTGAGTTCCTAAAGTGCTGCTCTTTTCATCACCCTGCACAGGAGAACTTCCCAAAATTCCAGATCCAGATGCATTTGCTGCCATTTTATTTGTTGATTTGATATTTTTCCCTTTATGAAACCACTCTGGATATCCTATCAGTTTAAAACATTGATCAATAGTATGCCCTTTCATCTTACAATGCTCACAGTTCAAATCACTTTTGAGTTTCTTGAAGTCTCGTTTTCCAGAATTCTGTGGTACAAGCTTCTGTAAATTTTGCTTTGCAGATTGTGCTTGGAAGGCACTTGACTCAATAGAAATATTATTGATTCCGTTCAAGTTCTGTCTCTCAACCTGTTGTAGAATATTGTAAGCTCAATTGACAGTTGGTAGAGGGTCTGAACTAAGCAAATTGATTCTGACTTGATCATAGCTTTTATTCAGTCGAGATAAAAATTGAATTAGCTTCATTCTCTGATCACCTTCAATTAATTTCTTTAAAATCCCACAAGTACAATCCTTCATTATTCCACAAGTGCAATCAGGGAATCCATCAATTATTTGTAATTCATCCCAAACCCGTTTCATCTTACAATAATACTCAGAAATCGATAAATCTCCTTGTTCAATTAACATCAACTGACGATGCAAATCATACAGTTGTGGGACATTTGTTTTACCATATCTTTCAAGAATCTCAGTCCACAGTTGGCGAGATGAATCACAGAAAATAAAACTTTCGGATATTGATTTATCTATAGAATTCGATAGCCAATTCATAACAACATAATCATTTCGAATCCACTTTTGGTAATCGGAAGAAGTTACCTCAGGTTTTGCTAGGGTTCCATCAATAAACCCTAATTTATTTCGAGCAATCAGCGCCATCCTTATCGCCCTGCTCCAATTAATGAAATTTCTTCCATTGAAAACATAATTGGCAATCGGTACTGTTGATGTATCTCCAGCAGTGAGAAAATAGGGATCGTTGTAATTAATTATGATGTTGCTTTGTTGTGGAGCGGAATTGAAAGAGGAATTCTCCGACTCATTCATTTTAGATGAAAATCGAAGAAAAAAGAAGAAAATTAGGTTTGGATCTTGATTCGCTCTGATACCATGATGAACTCCGTTGAAGTCGAAGCAAAAGAAATTTTATTAACAGAACCGAATGAAATGTTACAAGGTCAATATCCTGACCTATATACCAAAACATTACACTGTAAAGAAGGCCCAATACAAAATCCCAAAAAGAAAACAATACAAAAGAAAACAATGTACTAACACTTATACAAAACAGATTTACAACCGTATACAAGAAATTCAATACACTCAAATACACTCAACACCTACATTCAATCTCTACTCGGTATTAATTTATTATTCAATCCCTATTTTCAAGGGGAGTTAATCTTTACCGTCCATTCATTAGGTAACTACACGTTAAATAAAGAGTTACCCACTTTCTCCTCACCATCATTTTAGTGCTGCATGATATACGGTTTCGTGGGAATTCAATAATGTGGTTCTTCTTCCTCAAAGCTATGGAAAACATCCTTGATTCAGCGTCGGATTAGTCGACATGGAATGAGTAATTAGCGAGGAGTTAAAAGGTTGGTTTCCCTAATTTAATTTACTAGATTGCTTTTTAGATTGGATTATCTGATTGCCTAAAGATATTCATATTTTGATTTGACTGGATTATCTCTAATCTACTGGATACTTTTCTTTCCATGCAATTTCTAAATCATCTTTATCCACTTCGCTGCTACTAGGTTGTCTCTTCCAAGCATATTTCTTCATGCGACCTGTTGGCTTAAAGTTAGGAAATATGGCTTGGGGAGGATTGACTTCTCAAATAAAGTGGAGAGGGTCCTAGCTTTCTTAGATTAAAATTTAAGTTAGGAGATTCAATGTTTTTCTATGGGACTGCTGCCATTTGTGGCCATTTAATCTCAACAAGCAAGATGTAAAATCTGTTTCAGAAAAGGATTTTATGGGAAAGTGGACGCTCATATATTTTGGCTTTACACACTGTCCTGACATATGTCTTGATGAACTTCAAAAGCTAGCTTTTGCTGTTGACAAGATAAGTCTTCAAGGCCATGTCAAAATCGATGCAATTCTCACTGCTACCGTTCAAATATTTTTGGTTAATGGATTCTTTAGCATATCTGTGTTGATTGGGCACATTACACTGATATTCTCAGGATCCTAATGATCTAAAAAATTGTTTTTCTATTTATCTCTGTTGCTGTTGGTGCCAACTTCTTTTGGCATATGTGTTGCTGAGCAAGGGAGTTCATTTTTGGCTTGTATTTGCAGGCACCGTTAGCTTATTCTATGTTGTAGTAGGTGGAAATATCAAGTGTGATTGAGTTGTAAATATTCTGTGTATTTTGTGTAAACGTTGGGTTTGATGTATTATACTTATATCTTTAATATTGATTTCATTTTTCTTTTTAGTAAATGCTTTTGAACCTTCCTTTTAGCAAAAAAAAAACATAACAAAACAAAAAGCAAAAAAAAGAAGAAGAAGCCGGCGATCACTTACAGTGGCAATTACATTCATTTATGTTTGGTGCATATGACATTATGGCTGTAATGAACCCTATCGATGTTTCCAATAATCAGTGACCCATTAGTAACCACAAATTTGATTTTTAGTTATTGGATTAGAGACACAAAAGTTTGTTTTTAAGTGGTTTCTACATAATTTAAGACAAATTTTAATTGTCTTAAATTTTTTAGACACCAAAGATAAATATATTGTACATAGCACCACGTTGTACTTGGTTTATGTTTAATGAATGAAGGCGTGAATCTAGCGATTCACTACCTTTTTGCATCAAAAAATATATTTAAAGATAGATATATTTATATCTCTTGGGTCTTAAACAAAACATTGGGACAAAATAACCTAATTAATGACAAATAAATGATGTCTCTAATCCTTTTATTTCTTGTAGTGGTGCATACGATTCTAAATTTCCATTAGAAACCCTTACTACAAATTAAAAGTATCATTTTTCTATAATTACCATTCTATATTTTTTTCCTCTTTATTTCCTTTTATATTATAAAAATTAACGTCATTATATTGAGAAATTGTTTGAGTTGTTTTAATAGTAACCATTTCTCATAATCTCATGTATACTTTTCTTTTTTTAAACCTTAATAGAATGAAACAAATGATACTTCAAACATTAAAAGTCAAATCTTAAATTTAAAAAGTACTAATTATTATGTTAAGACAACCTTGTTAAATCCATGTATAAAGTTAATGAATGTAATATGATGCTAGCATACATTAATGTCATAATCATCTTAAGCCTCAAATAAAACTCGATTTGAAAAGCTGCTAGCATGTCATATGATGCAGGAGCACATTTTAAACCACGTTAAATCCATGTATAAAGTTAATAAAACCATAAACCATTCAAAACTTATGAATATTAATACCAAACATTAATCCAACAATATATAACAGTATGGAATTTTTTTGGGGAAAAAGACTAAAATTTGACCGTGATGCTCGCAATACTCGATAAATGCTTCCAATATATAATTATTTCAGTGCTAGGAGACAAAGATAAAACTAATAAATCGATAGTAAATGAATGTAATATAGTTCCCTTGCAGTATCTATAAAAATGGATAAAAAGTAAATTACATAGAAAAAGATAAAACTGCTAATTTTACTTAGAAGTCATTTTGACTATTCTCAAAATCGTCTCACTTCATTTGATAAATTATGAAATGATCCTTCCAAATTTATAATCTCTATAACTCTAAAATTTCCAGTTAGTGTCTTAATTTAACGCCCATGGTCTGCAAATGTCCAAGAGTCAAAGAAGAAAAGGGAAAACATGTAGGAAGGATAAAAGAAAATTTGATAAAGGAACCAAGTACAATGGAAACTGAATTATGTGATTAATATTCAATTATATTACAATGGTACTTACAGATAAGCATAAACATAAATGATAGATTCCTTTTAGAACCACATGTTATTTACTTAGATAAAAACAACCACACAACATAACTTAAAAAAACAGAATAAGCAATATACATGACGAAGATAAAATTTTATCGATAAATACTTTCCGAAAAAATGATAGGCCTGGATCTTTCCTAAACATAGTCTAGCAAGCAAACTCAAACTAATTTCCTAAGTTTTTGGCTTCTCAATTCTCTACTTCAATTTAGAATAACGATGATTATATCTTGAAGTAAAATAATCCACAGCTAAATTTTAATATTGTAAAGAAAAGACCTTATTTTTTAAGCATAGGGACAAAACATGTTATCATCAAATTTGAAAAAAAATGCTGACATAAAATGAAATGGACGAAAATCCCATGAAGATGAAACGAGAAAAGAAGAGCAATGAAGAGGAATGAACAACAACTGAATGAAAAAATGATAGTGAATACAATTGAAACCATAATTTTGAGGGCTTTGGAACAAAAAAAAGTAAAGAAAACCAGAACAAAATCACCTGTTGAAGATTGCTACATTTGACTTACATGCAGATTATCCAAGGACTATAATTTGGTATGGTCATATTATACGATGATAATATTGTAGGCTAAATTATTCATAAATTACAAAAATAAAAATTCTAACTAAAAGGGTTAAATACATAAAAACAAAACAAAATGTATTGTAGCAAAGCACAAAATAAACAACCCAGTTTAAAAAATTACAAAATATCCATTTAAATCATTTCTAAAATAACCAAATTCTTCAAGGGTGAACAATATATGTTGCTATAGAGCACAAATTTTAGAAGCGTAGTATAGAAGTGTCTCTAGGAATCAATTTGGTTTTATGCCTGGAAGGTCAACCACTGAGGCGATTTTCTTAGTTAGGCAACTTATGGAGAGATACAGGGAGCAGAACAAAGATCTCCACATGGTTTTTATTGACTTAGAGAAAGCTTATGACAGAGTGCCAAAGAGGGTTATGTGGTGGGCGCTAGAAAGGAAGAGAGTGCCATCAAAGTATATTACCCTTATCAAGGATATGTATGAGGGGGTTGTGACTAGTGTCAGGGCATGCGATGGTGAGACCAGAGACTTTCCAAGTAACATAGGGTTACATCAAGGTTCGGCTTTGAGCCCCTATATTTTTGCGTTAGTGATGGATGAAATCACAAAAGATATACAATGGTGTATGCTCTTTGTCGATGATGTTATGCTGATTGATGAGAGTAGAATAGGGGTTAATCGACAACTGGAGTTGTGGAGAGAGACCTTGGAATCAAAGGGTTTTAGGCTTAGAAGGACTAAAACAGAGTATATGAAGTGTGAGTTTAGCGGTGTCAGCTCAGATGACGGAGAGGTCACCCTGGCCGGTAGAGTAGTACCCAAGAAGGAATCGTTTCGATACTTAGGACCTATGTTGCAGTTTGATGGGGAGATTGATAAGGATGTTAGTTTTAGAATTCAAGCAGGATGGTTGAAATGGCGACTAGCATCTGGCATTCTCTGTGATAGGAAGATTCCTCAGAAGCTTAAAGGAAAATTCTATAGGATAGCAATCAGGCCTGCAATGTTATATGGTGCAGAATGTTGGCCTACTAAGAGGCAACACGTTCAGAAGATAAGTGTAGCAGAGATGCGGATGCTGCGCTGGAGCTGTGGGCATACCAGACGAGATCGGATTAGAAATGAGGATATTTGGGAAAAACTTGGAGTTGCACCTATTGAGGAGAAGTTAGTCCAATACCGCTTGAGATGGTTTGGACATATCCAACGTAGACCACACGATGCTCCTGTGCGCGTTGGAATTATAGGCCGCGCCAAAGGCCCAAAGGGAGGTAGAGGTCGACCTAAAATGATATGGGAGGAGATAATAAAGAGGGATTTAAGTAATTGGAGTATATCTGAGGAGCTTGTAGTGGATAGGAGTGCATGGAAGTTGGCAATCCATGTACCAGAACCTTAGGTTTTTTTTTTAAATCCGTTTGATTATTTTAGACTTTATTTCACTTTTGTTGAACCTTTTTACTTTTTTTTATTACTATTTTAGACTTTATTTCACTTTTATTGAACTTTTTTTTTATTTAAAAAAAAAACTTTTTCAAACGTTTTTTTATCTGTTTGGTTATTTTAAACCCATATATATATATATATTATTATCAGTATTATTTCTTTTATTTTTATTTTTATTTTGGGTTCCATATCTAGCCAACCCCAACTTGTTTGGGATATATGGCTTTGTTGTTGTTTGTAATATAGAAGATCAAAAAATTATCTGAATCCAAAGTCAAATTATAAAACTTTATGAGAAGTTCGTTCTTCTTAAAGCCTTGTATCTCAGACCAATGTGACTGAAGAAGATGCTTTTCCGACTCAATGACCTATATCAATTAGTAACATGAATAAAACCATAATAGATCAGTATTTATGGAAAATCCTCCTTTTCTAACGAAGTTAACTTTATGTATCAAAATTGTTTGAGATTTATGAATAATATACCTGGGGCCTTTGACAGGACCATTCGATTTGCTTCTTTTGGATTTCACTTTTTTGTAGGAAGGCCGTACCAATATGACTGAAGAAAGAAGCTTTTTCAACTCAATGCCCTATAAAAAATTAGGTATGCAAATGAAACCATAACAGATCAATTTTTATGGAAAAAATCCTCTTTTTCTAACAAAGTTTACTTTATGCAACAAAATTGTTTGAGACTAATGAATAATATACCTGTGGCCTTTGACAGGACCTTTGGATTTCCCCTAAAAATGATCCTGAGCACTCCCGTTCATTGTAAAATACTAAAATCAAAAGTAAATAAACACATAAAATAGGTAGCATGTACTCTCAATTCTAAAAAGACTATTTCTATTCTCCCCTCACTATTTGTTGTCCCCCCACCCCCTCCCGTTAATCTTTTTTCAATTCCTAAAATACCCCCGTAAAAATTTCCTAAAAAGCGGGGTGGAAACGAAAAAAAGCGGGGTGCGAATGGGAAAGGTGAATCGATGGGGTGTGTAAGGAGGAAATCAGGGGGAGAATAGAAATAGTCTTCTAAAAACATGTTGTATTTTCTCCCAATATTAGCAAATTAACAGAAAATCCAGCTGGAAGCCCTACTTAGCATACAAATCAACTTACATAGTTCGAACTTACATAAGATTCATGAAAATCCCTAGCCTTCAAATTCAGTAGAGGAAGCATGAAAGGCACGTAATTTCAGAAGAATCGGCGACGACAGAAAAAGCGATTCGACAGAGCTGGAAGGCCCCAAACGTAATACCCTATACCAATAGCTGATTGGCCCTCTTTTGCAATAGCATGAAGGGAAATCATATAACATATAATAATTCATAAAAGGGGGGTCAGTTGGATATACCAATAGAAAAGGGAAATCAATCTTAGTGCGTTGGAGAATAGAAAAGCGCGGTGACCAAGAAGAGAGAGGATTTAGGTTTAGTTGAGAATAGGAAAAGGAAGAAAGAAAGCTTACACATATATAGGAAAATAGAAAAGAGCAGTGAGAGGAAGTTATCTATTCTATTACTTACACAAGAAAACAGGGACTCCTGGCTGCTTAGGTGGCATCGTTACTTCTCAGCATTTTGAAATATTGGATCGGCCGCCACTCTTTCTATTTGAAAATATTTGAATCCCAATTCCCTTCCATTATTTACTTTTTTCCCAGCGCTTCAACAAAACTGCATCGTCTCTTTTTCCTCCCCGTTCCCCATTTCACCCAAATAAAATTCTCTCCTCCGTCCTCCCTGATCATTTCCAATTTCGACGCACACTGACTACTACATCCTTTTTCCTCCCCAATCTTCCTCTATTCCAACAATCGTTTTCTATCCGCACAAACTCTCAACGTTCTCCCTTCTCCCATCATGCAATAATCCAAGGAGATTTTTTTAACCAATCCCAATCTACAACCATGGAGACGGGATCTGCCCCTGCTACCCCTTTTCCTTATCACATCGCGATTTTCTGGGTAACCCAACAAAGGAGATAGGCATGTTCATTGTGTCGGTTGTTAACACTTCTGTAGGAGAAATTGTTATCTGCATTAAAAGAGGATGACGGGCTGGATCTGGAGTGGATGTTTGTTGTGAGTCTGAATGGGTGGTGAGCAATTATGGAGGTAGGTATGAATTGGGTGGATGGTGATAACGACGGTGCCAATGCCTTTCAGAGTATATACCCTTGCATGCTGGAAGCACAAATGGTAAACTTTTTATGCACTATAATAACATTTCCACTTACATTTATTTACAATAAAATTATAGGCTATTGTTTTCTTAACTATGTAACTGTTATGAAAATCTGTTATCTGTTTGTAGTTTTGACTAAATGGAGAATAGTACAATAATGCTTAACATATCTATCTTACAGAAAGAGGAATTTCAATATGAGTTGGCACCTTATACGTCAAAATTTTGACTTATAAACAGCCCTATAAAAAGGTGTTTTCTATATACCTTTTCCCTAAATAGAAAACTTTATAAGTCAAAGTTTGACCTAATTTCACAATCATCTCCTACTTGCTTCTGACTTATAACTCATTTTGGTAGAAGTGACTTATAAGCCATTTGGGAAGAAGCAATTGCCAAACATAACCGAGACATTTATGCAAGTGGACCATATGTCGTAGTTTGTACCTTGATTATGCAACATATGACAATAATTTCATTTTTGCGGAGGTTAGCAAAAGGAATATTCTATGCATAACTAAAGCAGATCAAACGAGGAAATTAATTATTTTTGTTCTCATTTATAGTTATTTAACAATCAGTTTACTCCATAATTATGTATGGTAAATACTGCAGATGGGTACTTTGCCCCCATACATATGTGTTTTAGCATTACCTCTATGTTGTGTACTAGTATTACCGCACAACGGTGGGAAAAACCGACTGTTGAAGTGTCTAACATAAAATATAAAATTATTAGAAGTTAGATTTTAGCAAAAAATCAATACATATACATAAACTATGAAATTGAATCACACTTTAGACCTATTTATTATGATGCTAAAAAATACTCAAAAGTCTTTTTATATGCCTAGAACTGAAAATCAGTGCATCAGACTTCATTGCTTCAGGATCTTCTATCTATTCACATGTCATTTTTTATTTGAAAATCCATTTTAGCTTGGCAAATGGATACATCCTTAAAATTGTCTTTAAAAAATTAAAGAGACAACTATATCAGAATGACCACGAATAAATAACTTATTTGACGTTATTTAATGTAAAACCATTCTATTTATTAATAACTTGCATGTCTAAATTGATAGCAATAATCATCCTAGCGTTTAGACGACAGAGTCCCAGAGATGCATTAGTAATGGAAATATTTTATTTTATTTTCCACCCTAATTAAGCTAGGTAGCCTCAAATATGCAATACAAGCAACCATGCATATTTCAGTTCTTATTTTATTTTAACCAAGTTGAAAGCAAAAAGTTGAGGATACTTTAGTCATGTGAATATCTACAATATAATCCAATGGAAATAATAATCAATCCATAACAAAAGAAAAGAAAATATACAAGAAATAAAAAATAATTTAGACCCAGTCACTACTAGATGTGAAAGAATTAGAGGCAAATGCATCATCTATTAACATAAATAAGGGTGAAGCACAACATTATACTGCCTCTAAAGTTAAAGGGGACAATTTATAAATAGCCCTGGAAAATGGAGTCCTTAATAGTTGATAGTGGAAAAAAGGTGATATGCAAACACCCTCGATATTCATGGAGCCACCTAAACATGCAAGCATGACAAAGGCGTATACACCGGCCTTTAATAATCTGAAACAAGTAGGGGCGCATTTAACACCTTTACTCAATTCAATATAATACTTAACATACATACTCAAGCAAATATAAATGTCTATTGACACAAATAGATGCAGTTTTTTCTAAAAAACTGGAAAACAATTAATAACAACACATTTTTTTGAAACAAATGAAAGAATTATAACAACACCGTTTTTAAAACAAATGAGTAACAGGGCATTCTTCCAGAAAATAATAATAACAAATGAAATGGTAACACATTTTTTGTACAAATTAAAAAAGTATATATGCTACAAATTGCTCAGAATTAAATGCCAAATCAAAAACAATGTACATAATCATTATCCATATACTACACATATTCTTTCTAACTTTGATGAAACATGCACATATTAAAAACAATCAAATAAGCAATCCATGCCCAAAATAATGATGTTTCTCCTATGTCAGTTCTACTTCTTACTTCCATTTAAGTGAAGACAGAACCAAAAGCCTTAACTTTTATATCTCCTTACTTTGCTATTCACACATATGTTGTAGATCCAAACATTTAGACTCCAAAGATGCATATTCTCATTCTTTGCATCATCTACGAATCCATGGTGCTACTTGAGTCTGTTCTATCCAAGGTACCAATGTTGGTTGTTGCAAGATCGTCATAACATCAACTCTGTTTCAAGTCTCAATCCCAATTGTTTATGCATAAGCTTGCAACCTCAGTTCAGGAATTCTTTGTCCATGTGATATTCTAGTCTGCAGTTTTATTATTTTTCAAATGAGTATAGTTCAATGTAAAATACTATAAAGCAAAACTTAAGTGTAAAATTATTACTCAGTGTAAGTTAAACATCAAACATCAAGTGTTATCAAACACTCAGTGTAAAATAAATTAACATCTTTATTCTAAATCTTTGCCTAATAAAAACAAGTTCGTAGTTATTTGTCTTGAAATTTTCCTTGACATGAGTAGACCATTTAATAACTCAGATCAGTCATAAACAATTTCTATATAAATAATGGACAAATATAGAATGAAGTTCTTGAAATTTGTTGAAAAATAAATGAATCTGGCACTACACATGATGCTATTTACCGAGGAGGTGTTCCATCATCTTGTGTCTTTGTATTCGTCGGGCTAGGTGACTATTTACTTATAGAAACCTAACAGTATTGTATATCAAAACTTGGACGTGTGCGGAGACAGCCGAAGCAAAGAGGAGTTATGTGCAAAGATTTGTGGAAAAGTAAGACTGGAAGAAAAATCATAAGGCAATATCAAAGAGAGAAAAAAACCGAAGACGTTTACAAACAGTACAAAAAAAAGAAATGGTTGCAATCAGTATGACACGTGATACAATAGGAAGAAAAAATAATATTTAAATTTATGTGACCTGAGCAGTTCGTGTGGGTTACAATTATACCCAGTAGGCAGACATAATGAAGGAGTTCTGTAACGACCCGCATTCTACGCATCGGGGGATCGTAGAATATTTATTTCTTTCCCATATGAAGTCGTATGGTCATGTAACTTTGGGAAACATCCATTAGAGTCATTTCCCATGTTCATGATTTTTGTCGATTTTTAAATGACCATTTTGCCCCTAGCTGGTACTGTTTTGGCCATAACTTTTGATTGGAAAGGAATTTTAACCTGAAACCACTTCCATTGGATTCGTTTGATGGTTTACCTTTCCGTAGAGTGGTCATAATGGCCAAACGGAGTTACCGTTTGGGAGATATGGCTGAAATAAGGTTTGGAGGGTGAAAAACTGCTTAATCGGGCCAAATAGGGTGATTAGTGGATAGGCCCATAACCCATTTCGGGATTAGGGTTATGGGGAGGCTGAAATGAAGTAGAGAATCATTCCATTTCAGTTTTCTAGCCTCCACTTATCACCAAGGAACCCTAAAAATGGCCTCCAACCTCTAAATCACCTCCAAATCACCTTTTGGTCAAGGATTTGGCTTAGCAACCTCTAATCAAGGAAGATCTACACCAAAGCAACATTGGAGCTGCTGTTTAGTATTGGGATTCACATCAAATCAGAGATTTATTTCATATCTTAGTTTATTTTGTGGCTAAGGTGAGTGATTTGCATAGTTTTGCACTAATTATGGCTAATTAGGGGTGATTAGTGTTAATTAGCGAATTTAAACATGATAAAATTCTGGAAAAATGTTTATAAAATTCGGAATGATGTTTTAGACCTCTGATATGAATTTGGGTTAATTTGGTTAAGTTTTGCTAATCATATCATAAGTTTCACCTAAACATGCTTAAGGGAAAATATGGGGTTTTGGCTATGTTTGATCCATTTTAATCTATCATATTGTTGTTTTGATGTTTGTGGTTGATTATATATGTTTCTATGACTGTATGGTATGCTTTGTGATTGATTAGAATAGTTGAAAAGTTGTAATAAGCTGTATTTTGGATTTCCGCTGCTATGATGCTTAGTTCTGGTTTTCAGCTTATGCACTGTCTCTTCTGTTTCATGTCAAGTATGTTATTATTATATTTTGTTCTATGCGCTGTGAGACATTCTACAGGTTCTTTGTTAGTTCATTTCCTTCTTTCTTTTCCTTCTGACGACCCGTTCCGTGTTAACTGGACATGTGTACAGCGCACCTTTGGAGTAAAGTGTCGGTTGGTGCAGGGCGGGCCGCCACAAGTTCCATTTTCAAGTTACATAAAAATGTAATTCGTTTTCCTGCATTATATTGTCCGCTTCCGAACTTCATTATGTAGTAAAGTCAGAAAGAAACAGTAAAGAATGCATTAGGTATAAGATGCAGCTGTGCCAATCAAACGGCAACAATACTGTGAACATCCGTAGCAGGGAGGATTTTTTTTAGGGGAATACATAAAATATTGTCCGCTTCCGAACTTCATTATGTAGTAAAGTCAGAAAGAAACGGTAAAGAATGCATTAGGTTTAAGATGCAGCTGTGTCAATAAAGCGACAACAATACTGTGAACATCCGTAGCAGGGAGGATTTTTTTAGGGGAATACATAAAATATTGTCCGCTTCCGAACTTCATTATATAGTAAAGTCAGAAAGAAACGGTAAAGAATGCATTAGGTATAAGATGCAGCTGTGCCAATCAAACGGCAACAATACTGAACATCCGTAGCAGGGAGGATTTTTTTTAGGGGGATACATAAAATATTGTCCGCTTCCGAACTTCATTATGTAGTAAAGTCAAAAAGAAACGGTAAAGAATGCATTAGGTATAAGATGCAGCTGTGTCAATCAAACGGCAACAATACTGTGAACATCCGTAGCAGGGAGGATTTTTTTTAAGGGAATACATAAAATATTGTCCGCTTCCGAACTTCATTATGTAGTAAAGTCAGAAAGAAACGGTAAAGAATGCATTAGGTATAAGATGCAGCTGTGCCAATCAAACGGTAACAATACTGTGAACATCCGTAGCAGGGAGGATTTTTTTTAGGGGAATACATAAAATATCGTCCGCTTCCGAACTTCATTATGTAGTAAAGTCAGAAAGAAACAGTAAATAATGCATTAGGTATAAGATGCAGCTGTGCCAATCAAACGGCAACAATACTGTGAACATCCGTAGCAGGGAGGATTTTTTTTAGGGGAATACATAAAATATTGTCCGCTTCCGAACTTCATTATGTAGTAAAGTCAGAAAGAAACGGTAAAGAATGCATTAGGTTTAACATGCAGCTGTGTCAATAAAGCGACAACAATACTGTGAACATCCGTAGCAGGGAGGATTTTTTTAGGGGAATACATAAAATATTGTCCGCTTCCGAACTTCATTATGTAGTAAAGTCAGAAAGAAACGGTAAAGAATGCATTAGGTATAAGATGCAGCTGTGCCAATCAAACGGCAACAATACTGAACATCCGTAGCAGGGAGGATTTTTTTTAGGGGGATACATAAAATATTGTCCGCTTCCGAACTTCATTATGTAGTAAAGTCAAAAAGAAACGGTAAAGAATGCATTAGGTATAAGATGCAGCTGTGCCAATCAAACGGCAACAATACTGTGAACATCCGTAGCAGGGAGGATTTTTTTTAAGGGAATACATAAAATATTGTCCGCTTCCGAACTTCATTATGTAGTAAAGTCAGAAAGAAACGGTAAAGAATGCATTAGGTATAAGATGCAGCTGTGCCAATCAAACGGTAACAATACTGTGAACATCCGTAGCAGGGAGGATTTTTTTTAGGGGAATACATAAAATATTGTCCGCTTCCGAACTTCCATTACTGATAGAGATTCCAGTTGGTTGATCGAATGTAGTAAAGTCAGAAAGAAACGGTAAAGAATGCATTAGGTATAAGATGCAGCTGTGCCAATCAAACGGCAATAATACTGTGAACATCCGTAGCAGGGAGGATTTTTTTTAGGGGAATACATTAAACACTGCAAGTTTTATTTGTTCAAAAAACATAGCTGGAATAAATGTCATATATTATTTTGAATACATTCCTTCATTTTCTACACCACCTTTATGGTCGTATCTTGAGTTTCCTTGCCAGTCTAAGTTTCTTTGTCTTCACTTCGATCTTTTTTGCTTTACAACACTTCTTATCTTCTTTGGTAGAATGTGAATTGCACCTGCTATAACACAATCACAAAAATACAGTAACATTAGCTTTTTAATCTATTGTTTAGTTCTATAAATATTACTGTATGCTTATATAATGGCTATAATGTCAAAGAAAACAGAATAATAGTAGCTAGTAATAATAACATGGTGGGTTATAGATATTTCTTAGTCTTCATTTTTACACCAAAATATGAATAACAGTATTTTTTTTCTTTTGCAGATGCCTGTGAAACCCGACTTAAAAGAATGAACAATCATATTTTATAAACTATCACCAACGACCCGCTCCCACTGCATTTTTTCATACTTATTCTTGTGTTCTATTATACATGAAATAAACTTGTATCTCCCAGATCTCTTACATTTTGAAATGTTGTTAGCTATATAGTGCATACTTGTACAATCGTCATAAATATACACATTAATATAAAAGATACTGCATGTACAATCGTCTAAATACGCACCCTTGTAACATGATACATTAAAGCAAATAGCCAGTAACAGAGGCAAAACACATAACAGGTCCGCACAATAGCCTGTAACTACTATAAACATATTATTATCATATTATGTAAGTAAACTTCTATAAGGACTTTGGTTCTAAGATGAATAAGAGAATAACATAGTTAATAGGGAAAAGCACTGTCAGTTTAATTTTGTATATAGCTTCTTACGTTATTTAATAGGCAAACTTAAACCAAGATAGTCAAATAAGCTTATCATGGCCTTCTACATCATTTCAGTTTATAAACTTGTGTAGACCATTTTATGTATTCCATTTTTTAACCCCAATAAATCAAAATAATAATGGGTGATATATATGAATCCATTACCTGATACTATCTTCCGTGCAGCCACAACCAATCTAAGAAACCCCACCAGCAGTTAACCGACATCAACACAACGTAGGTGATAACTGGTATGCATAAAAGATGAATAAATTCTACACATGTAAGTAAATATTGAAATTGCAAATGCAAGCGGAGAATAACATGTATACATAAAGATAAATTAGAGTATTCAGATAGGTATTAATATGTCACAAAGTTCAAGTGATTGAGGTTCAAGTGCATTGACAGTCAGAGGATAATGTTTCATAATGTTATAAACGCAGATTTTTATATTTGCAAGAACCCATTATGCGAAAATGATTTAAAACCCCATCTAACTTATACAAATATATCTACCACATCATTCAATACCTACTTTAGAACTTAAATTAGCCAACATTAACAAATGGCATATGAACCAAATCTGCAAAATCTTAATATAGTGCAGCCAAATTCTTTTTGTTGAATTCTATTACTCCGCACCCTAACGAAGACTATTACACATGCAGTTCTTACATAGAAGGTCCTATATAGTATTATACATGCAAAAAGACCAACGTATTAAAACAATAGGTGAGATCTCAATTGAAAGTGAATTATTGGACATCCCAATATGTAAATTACATTATGTAACAACAATTAAAACAATAAAAGACTGAATTAAAAGAAAATGAGTTAGATTAATTGAGTTACAACTGTTAGCACATATAGAATTGATATTCTCCTGGCTCCACAGTTAAAACATCATTGGGTTCAGTCTTGCTCAACCTGTTGGTCAAACAAATGAATTATCATGGGGTTAAAAACGAATGTAACAGTACATTATGGAGGAAAACGGTCCAAACTTCCTGTTGGTAAGCAAAAAGTTCGCTTAGTGGAATAAAATGGAAAGGAGCGAGTTCTGGATCATGAGATCTGTAGCTTTTGCCAACTGAAAAAGATCTACGTTGTCAGTAGAGGAACTGTAATAGTAAAAACATGGTCAAAATTCAAATTCAAACCATACAAATGTAAAAAAGTAGCAGAATAAAAATTAAGGATAATACTTTAAGTGGTAAATAGAAATAGAAATAGAAGTAAAAAAACGAAGACAAAAGTAAATTATGAAGTAAAAAGGTTAGAATTTCATTTAGAATGTCAGCATAAATGATTGATGTGGAGAACTTAAGATATTTTTCAATTTTATTTTGGTTTAAAAAGTATTTAATTAAAAATTGGAAGAACATTTAATCAGTGTGCCTTGAAATTTACTTTCATACCTTGAATTTTTTTTTGATGTTGATGTTGGATTAACTCTGAAATAAATCTCTCTCTAGGCTGCTTTAACTTTGGCTTTCTTTTCTACCATTTATATATAGGCAATCAGCGTGTTTCATTCTACAAATATTCCTTGGTAATAGACAAAGATGTGACTGGATGACGATGATTATAGTATATTTGAAGTTTTTAGTTCACTGGACCCACAAAACGTCTTTATGCATACACTTGCAATTTCCATAAGGTGTCTACACCTATGATCACTCAACTTTTTTTATCAGTTTACATTAATATTTATCTCTATGAATAAATCATAAGGTAGTTTAATAATGCAACAGTGACAACATACTGACAACGATCATTGCACGGATTTAAGGACTGAGACATCAAAGAGAATAATGGAGAAAAGAAATCCTTAAAAAAACACAGCATTCAATCATACTGGATCATATGGTTCACAGTTCTAAAATATATCATTAAGTAAGCGACTATGGATGCAAACACAAGAGAAATCAAAAGTAATCATACTGATAACGCATTTTGCTCTAGAGTATCATAATGCTAGAGGAGTCAGTGAATTAAACAAAGCAGCCTTCAAAATAAATAAATAAAATTAAACAAATTTATTTAATTATACAAAAAATAAACTTCAAAAGCAAGTAATATTACTGCAGTTAAAAATGATGTGTAATGGATAGTGTATAGAGCTGAGATATCTATAACTGTAATAGTAAATTGTTATTGCACTCATTACCATGTAATTCGCATGAACCTTCTACAACAGTATACAATGCAAAATGGAAAAAATTTAACACATTTTACCAATTACCCAAACTGAGCACGCAGGTCAATGTCTCCATGAACTTCTATTTAATTGCAAAAGAGTATCCAAATTAGTTAAATCCAGAACTTCTCGCACACATATGGTTCTATACGAAGGTAAGCATAAACCACAAATGTATTCCTTTATATAAGCCGCAATCGTCACACCCATATCATCCAGGAATCCCTCGATCATGTAGTAATTAGATGAATAGGAACAAAAAAAATTAAAAGGAAAAAAAATAACCCAAAATAGCAAAGATAGCAATGAAATAGGATTGAGAAGTGGATGTTTTCGTTATAGTCTCAGGTTCATGCATAAGGTGTACCAAAATTGTTATCTGATATACGCTACAATTGAAATAAATATAATACGTCAACAACTCGTAGAGGGAGATTAAAAATGGGGCAGTAGTAAAAGATGTATAAACAACAAAATGTACGAAATCAAACATTATATGCAAAAGCATATCACAGTTTTCAGACAATGAAAAGCATATCACTGTTTTTAACTCTATATTCGCAAATTGAAGAATAATGCTATCATTGGATTTCATTTAGCAAATTGCGAAAATTTTTGTAAGTGCATATTTGGAATAGTTTATATAAAATTACAGCAACTTATAACATATTATTAAAACATCATGTATTTTATATCAAAATATTGTGTGAAGTAACAACACTAATGACATTATTAAGATGCTTCAGCATGTATGATATAGTTACCCACATCAGTGTTCTGATGTTTGAAGTCATCTAAGAAAATGTACTTGAACATTTTGCAATGATAAAAAAACTCTAACAACAAAAACAGTGTTTCAGTGGAATGAACCATGACTGATCAGATACATTACATCAAACGCTACTCAAGAATTCATTAATGAAAAGAAGTCATCAAACCAAAATCCAGTAAACCTGTAAAATATTGTCCAAATAGTGGAAAATATCCATCTTGCTGAAGGAAATAAAAAGTAAGTATGTGCAACATTCATTCCCAGTGACAATTGTAGGAGTTAAAAGAATCTTGTATGCAATGCTCAAAACGAAAACAAAACATCACTGCCAGCAACGTCAAGCACAGATATCACTACCCATTTATCAGTAAGAGTAATCAATAGTGTGAAACAAACACACACTTTGTAAAACATAGACACTGTACAAATAAGAGAGATTTGCAACAATGTAACTTAAAACTGGTACAAAATCTGGAAATTGGGATAATTTACATATATAAGCAATAAAAGAACTTCAAAATGAATACAGTTTGCAATAATAAGGATATTGCAAAATGAACTAAAGTGTCAAATTTGCATAGCATTTTCCAGATAGAAAATCGACAGATTAAATTGGATCCTAATATAGAGAAAATAAAGACTCGGTAAACGAATTATTATAGTGCAGTGGTAAGTTCAAAATTCATTGTAAGATTAAAAAGAACTCCCATAACAATACCAATAAGATTAAAGAGTAATAGCTACAACGTAATGACTGTAAATCATAAACTATATAGGGGGTTTCACCTGAGAGGGATTGAAGCTCTACAAAGGGCCAACATAATCAGTCAGTATCAAGATTCAAACTCCTGAAACCCTAAAAATAAGATTCTGTAGGAACATGCATCTTGGACAGAGATGGAGAACGAAGATGACTGCTAAAACCCTAACGTCCTTCTCTTCCAAGTAAAATAACTGGAAACTCTAATTTTGGAATTTGGCTTTGAAAGCTTGGAATCTCGGTTAAAGTAAATCTGGAATAAAAATGATTTCGTCGGAATCTAGTGAAGGCCAGGGCCGTAATCTGAGTTTTTTTTAAAAAATCTGGTGAAAGAGCCTCCGCGTTTTACGAAAGAGAGAGATCCAAAAATTCGCTTGGAGGAAAAATTCAAGAGAAAAGAGAAACACAAATCATAAGAGAAAGAGTCTCCGCGTTTTACGAAAGAGCGAAAAGAGGAATATGGTGACGTAAAGATGAAGGGAAGAAGTCACGAAGGAGAAAACGGGGTTGAGAAAAAATTGGAATTGAATAGATCTAAGAAAAGAAAAAAAAGGCGGATAAAAAATGTCATGCGCGAGTATTGTGCCGTAGTTGGTTGGTAGAGACAAATTGATTTTGGCTTCTACAGTAGGGAAACCTCTCTAACGGTCGGTTTGATAATTTAAATTACTAGCCTTAACGACTAGGTTCAATTATTTTGCTTCCTTATTTTTACATACCACATATACATACGACAACACTACTCATATGTAGAAGAGGATTTTAGTAATAGTAAATGAGTTTCAAATATGTTCTGCTTTTTTTTATATATCACTAATCTATTTCACCATAAGTATATAAGCCTACTATTGATTTTTGTATCTCCACACAATACCATATCCAAAGGAATATCCTTAGCATTTTCTCTGCTCATTTATCTTTTGAGGTTGTAACTGTTGTTATAGCTTATGTGTCCCAAATTGGCATCATAATGTTTTTACTGTCTAAACTGTATATATGTATGTGTGCTTTTCAACTAAAAAAGTGAACTAATAAACAGAATATTTTCCTTACAAGTACATTTTCTTTTGCTTTTTGGATATTTGGTAAACAGATGTTCACATATTATCTACATGTTACCTGCACTTAGATTAATCGGTTAATTGTGCTATGTATTGTACCTCAACTATGATTATTTACGATATTCAATTTATAATATTTATCCTACATTTCCAACGAATAGTTTGTAGTACATTTATGTAATTGAATATGGAAGCTTCCATAATCAAATTTATCGATCTGTGTGTTTATATAAATTCTGTGCCTCGGTCTCTAATGAAAATTCTTATCTCAAATAGTTGTGTTGTGGATTTTCTATGCTTAATGAGCAGTGCATATAATAGCATGCATGATGATAGCGAAAGTGAAACGGACTTGCTTTTCCCATCTTCAGTGTATTCCATAAATGGGCATTTTCAAATGTCTTTTGTTGTTTGTTTGGCTGTAACGGAATGCCCATATCACATTTCGGATGATGTAATTTTTTTTTTTTTTTTAACCAAATTGATACTGGCTTAATTTGTTCATCTTTCCTTGGTTATGCAATTATCCATCTGCAATTTCTCAAATATTTATTTCCTAATTTGTATTTTCCATATTACAATTTTACCTTTTATAGTTTCAATGTTTGCACTACACTTGTAAACAACTCTCATAATAAAACATGATTTTTGATACTTACCATTTATTATGATTATTTTTTTGTCATTTACAAACACTACGGTTGTTTTGCAATTGCCGTAATCTAATGCAATATTTGTGTCTTCATTTATACTATGGCTATTATGGTCAATTAAAACCATTGATACTATCATTCTTTTCTTGATCTTAAAGATTTAGATGACTGCATAAGTATATCAGTTGTCTAATTGGGTTTCAATCCCTTTTTCCAGTGACATGGAGATTCCCAGACCTTAATATTCTGGTGGTTGCAAGATATGGTGCTTCCTTATTGCTTGAACTATTATTATTATTATTTTTTGACTAGTGCCACTTCCTGCCTACAAACCATCACTCGATTAGTTAATTATAGACTCATCTGGTCTCTGATCATATTTTACCACTATGGTGAAAGAATGAACTATACCAGTAGCAGTATTTTTTTATTACCTCTTCTTTCTTTTAAGTAGTTTGAAATATTCAAAGATTTTATTACTAAGTTTTTAACATCTTTGGAAATAAAATGATGATCAAAGGTTTTGAAAAAAATGAAAATAATAATCAAAGTTTGGGTTTAAAATTAATAAATAATGATTCGTCGGTTAACGTGCTCATTATGAATTTTGGCTCAACATACTTGCCTTGATCCATTCCAAAGATATAGCTCTTGGCTTTTGAAATGCTAATATGTGTGCTTTTCAACTAAAAAAGTGAACTAATAAACATAATATTTTCCTTATAAGTACATTTTCTTTTGCTTTTTTGGACATTTGGTAAACTGACGTTCACATATTATCTACATGTTACCTTCAGTTAGGTTAATCGGTTAATTGTGCAATGTATTGTACCTTAACTATGATTATTTATGATATTTAATTTATAATATTTATCCTACATTTTTAGCAAATAGTTTGTAGTAGATTTATGCAATTGAATATGGAAGCTTCCATAATCAAATTTATCGATCTATGTGTTTATAAAATTCAGTGCCTCAGTCTCTTATGAAAATTCTTATCTTAAATAGTTCGTGTTGCGGATTTTCTATGCTTGATGAGCAGTGCATATAATAGCATGCATGATGATAGCGAAAGTGAAACAGACTTGCTTTTCGCATCTTCAGTGTATTCCATAAATGGGCATTTTCAAATGTTTTTTGCTGTTTGTTTGGTTGTATAATGCCCATATCACATTTTGGATGATGTAATTTTTTTTTAACCCAAATTGATACTGGCTTAATTTGTTTATCTTTCCTGGGTTATGCAATTATCCATCTGCAATTTCTCAAATATTTATTTCCTAATTTGTATTTTCTATATTACAATTTTACCTTTTATAGTTTCAATGATTGCACTACGCCAGTAAACAAATTTTAATGTTTACCAAACTATTACCTTTGAAAACTAACACTCTCATAAGAAAACATGATTTTTGATACTTACCATTTATTATGATTTTTTTTGTCCTTTACAAACAATACGGTTGTTTTGCAATTGTCATAATCTAATGCATTGTTCGTGCCTTCATTTATACTATGGCTATTATGGTCAATTAAAACCATCAATACAATTGTTCTTTTCTTGATCTTAAAGAACTAGATGACTGCATAAGTATATCGGTTGTCTAATTGGGTTTCAATCCCTTTTTCCAGTTAAGTGGAGATTCCCAGTCCTTAACATTATGGTAGTTGCAAGATATGATGCTTCCTTATTGCTTGAGTGTTTTTTTTTTGACTAATGCCACTTCCTGCCTATAAACCATCACTCGATTAGTTAATTATTGACTCAGTCTCTGATCATATTTTACCACTATGGTGAAAGAATGAACCATGCCAGTAGCAGTATTTTTTTATTACTCTTCTTTCTTTTCATTAGTTTGAAATCATCAATGATTTTGTTACTAAGTTTTTAACATCTTTGAAAATCAAAGGTTTTGAAAAAATGAAAATAATAATCAAAGTTTGGGTTTAAAATTAAAAAATGATGATTCGTCAGTTAATGTGCTCATTACGAATTTTGGCTCAACATGTTTGCCTTGATCCATTCTAGAGATTGCCATATTAGCCGTTGTGATTGCTCATTTTTACCGTTGTGATTGCTCATTGAAATTTGTTGTCTTTTTCTTATTTGACAGCATATAATAATCTCCATTTTTCCTAAAATTTTAATAATTTTAATTCAAACTCATAGGTAACTCTACCTTTTTTTGTCTTTATTCACCTTACTGGCTTCTTTACTATTTTATTGCTTTTAATAAATATTGAGCTTACTAGCTTCTTTAGTCTATTATTTCTTTACTTGTCACATTTTTCCCCTGTTACACTATTATTTAGCATGGTTATAGATCTTGATTGAGCCATCAATAATTATTGTAAAAAAAATTATATTAAACCATGACACTTCAACATAATTTAGAAGTTTTCATATTTCATTGTATACTGAGATACTTGAAATTATAGGCTATAAATGGGAGCGGCAACGAGGAATAAGTTAACCTTCTAGTATGTCTTAGTAACTTTTCAGTCATGTTTTCTACCCCGTTGTTATATGTTCCTGACTTTGAAATAAAATATGTTAACCCTTCATTGCTATTGGGTTTGCGTTAACACTTTTAATTTAACACTTCACTATTGTGTATAACATATTTTCAACCTTTTTTCATTTATACATTTGTTTTGACTGATGGTCAATATTATTTTTGCTTCCTTAACCTTTTTTCCCATTTTTCAAACCTATGTTCTGTGGTAACAAGTCATATAAGTAAAGGACAGTTTGTGCTTCCATAACCTTTTTTCCCATTTTTCAAACCTATGTTCTGTGGTAACAAGTCATATAAGTAAAGGACAATTTGAAATTTCCATTACTTACCCAACTGACCCAGCTACAAACTGCAATAAACAGTAACATATTTCAAAATAACCATTATGACTGTATGAGACAATCAATTTCATTAACAGTTACTATTTATGGAAAAACAGACAGAATCTAATCACATCAATGATATTTGTGCAAAATTGCGCATATGCGGAAGCGTAATAAGCAGGATATGGATTTGCAATTGAACATCAATCTAATCTGATAGCAATTATTCTATTACATCAACAAAATAGTAAATAACTATAGCAGAGAAACAAAGAGACACAATATTTATACTGGTTCCACTATCCTCGAGATAGTGTACGTCCAGTCCAACAGAGAGAGATTTTATTCCACATGAGAGAACTACAAGAGTTTACAAAATAAGAGTTTACATATCCAAACCTCAATCAGGTTTAACAAGAAGAGACACCATTGGGGATCACTGGCTCCAAGCCAGGACGGGTTTACACTAAAGTCTACCCCTCAATATATAGCCAGTGCAAATCTATGTGAGTCATCAATTAAATTACCAACATATGGTAATAATATAATGGAGGCAAATTACCATAACAACAAATGTGCAAACATAGGAAGTAAATCAATCTGTTTCTTTAGCATATATGGAAGAAATTAATCCCTTCATTTATTTATCTGCCATCTCATCAAATGCAATCAATGCATTCCCATTATAAAAATATTTACTTTCCATTCTTTGCAAATTTGCTCCAATCAATTTGTGATTTTGTATCACCAAATTTAACACTCCACCTTGATGCAAAATCACATATCTGCAACACCCCATCTCCAATCAAATTCTCTTCACATCATAAAACTCTTCAACAGAACTCCACCTTCAATCGAACTCTCACAACGAGATACACCAAAAATGAATATTTGCCTAATGGGTTCCAGCAAAGCTACCCCCCATCACACCATTGTTAACGAGCTCAGACTACGTCCCCGCCAGCCAACAAACTGTTGCAAATATCCAAAATAACAAAGAAGGCAGACACCAAAGTAATCTCAACACCGCCAAGGCCAAAAACAATTCTCTCAATTAAAACCAACCTCGATTTCTGGGCAACGAGATACACCCAGTCGATTTGAAAGGACTACGACCACACCTCAATTGCAAACACAACCCACCGCCTGCAAAAGATGCATCTACCACCTGAGCTGCACCGTGCATCAACCAACGGTCTAAAAGTGCTTGTAATTCCACAACGACACCCGTCTACCACTTGGTCTGAGCTCCTTCCTCGATCACTCCAGATCCCTCGAGCATCATCAACGTGAAGACCCATGTCGAACACATCAGCAGTGACCAAATTAACCTCTCCACCTTGCTGTGGACTAGGTTCTTCAACTGTCACCCGCCTTCTTCTTCGTCTTCTTCCATCTTCCCTCATCCATATCAGAGGGCTTCTTCACAATAAACTCCATATCACGTCAAAGTTCCCAGATTGGAACGCTCTTCACTCTCAACATAATATCCTCCACCAAAGTCTCCTTTTCTCCAAAATAGTAATAGCATAAATGCTCCATATGGAAGATGAATAGGTAAATGCTCCATTACATTAAAGGAACCCGGAGGAAATATTTTCTCCAGTTTGCAGAGCAGTATAGGGATTTTTTCTTAAAGTTTAAGTTGACGGTCAACTTTTAACGTAGTTGAACAAAGCTCATTGTAAAATAAACAAAGTTCTATTATTACCTTCCAAACTTTTCCATGTAATAATTCTTTGAAAGCGATGGATCACAAATTTTCCATCATTACATGATAATCATGGCTTTTCATTCCACTCCGCCTTCTGTTTCTATAGTCGACACATCTATGAAGATTAAAGGAAATTCCATCAGGAAACCGTAATCCTTCCACCCATTTTAATAGAACTTTACCTTGGTTGTTGTCTCGTTCATAGCATGATTTGGTGTTTTTTTACTGTCATTGGATTCATATGAAGCTCGGGACGATTGCATATTTTCTCTATATCACGTCTAGATTTCAGATCATCCTTAGTCTTACCCTTCACATTAAAAAATATATTAAACACATTATCAAATATATTTTTCTTGTTATGCATCAAGTCAATGTTATGATAGATTAAGAGATTTTTCCAATAAGGTAATTCCCAGAATATACTCTATTTGTACCAATTATGAACCGTCGAGTTACCTTGAATTTCAGTTTGTTTTCTGGTTTTGTGTATCTTTGGATAATTTTTTGCAAGTTCATATATATCCTCACTTGACTAAACCGTTCATGGTCATAGAGTCTCAGATGACATATGGCGTTTAGCAGCTTGAACAACTGCCATAAATCCAGCTTCCGTAAGGTTGTATTTTGATTTCATTGCAATTTGTTCTGCAGTTACCCATAATTGAGTGCCGCTTTTACATCCATTCCAAAGGTTTTTTTAGCATGATCTAATAAATCATATATTTTTTTGCTTTAACATTTGGTTCCTCTTCGATGATAAAATCGTCGTTACCAATTTCAACGGTAGAGAACATTGATCGTGCAGCATCTTCGACCATATTTTCTATGAGATTTGTACTAATTTCATCACTATTGACTTCCACCAACTGTTTTTTATTATTAGGGGTTACAATTTCTCCATGACGATCCGACAACAAATAATTGGATGGGAAACCGTATTTAAGAAAATGAACCTTAACCATATTCAGTATTAAATAGTTCAACAATTTGCACCTACTACATGGATAACAAATTTCTATATTGTTTCCAATATTACTTAAAGTAAATTCGATGAACACTTATACCTCATTTTGAAAATGTTCATTTGTTGCATCATTAGTTTTCCTTCTTTGATACATCTAGCTCCGATCAATAAAGTAATAAACTATTTTTCCTACTTTAGAATCTATGATGAAGTAAAAAAAATTAATCATTAATTTTATATTTTGTTTAAATTTTATTTACTTATTTATTAAACATGTACTAAATTTTATATTTTTTTACAGACTTTATTTTAAATAAACTATTTGTTCATTGACATTTATGTGTCTTCTTTGATGATCGGTCATCCTACTTCCCATAACAAACACAATAATAATTACATTCAGCAAATTATATCATTTTAAACGATTTCACAAAATTTCGGCAGCATTTCCCCCGTGTTCCTTATATCGTACACACATGCGTGTACATAAGGAATGTAAAGGAAATGCCATCGAAATTTTGTGAACTGTTTAAAGCGATATGATTTACGAAATATAATTACTTTATAGTGTTTGTAACGTGTCCAATACAGAGACAAATCCGACAAATGATATATCAAATGAATAGATATATCTGTTTTGTAGAGAAAAACGAATATCCATATAACAACCATAAACAACACTTGTCAGACAGGGCCAAATAAAATCAAAAGGTTTAAATATTTGTTTATATTAAATTTAAATGTATAATTTGTTTATATTTTAAGTTTTATTACATATGCACTAAATTATATATTTTTACAATTTATTGAATTCTAACAATGACAATTCCTATTAAAATCATTTATACACCAAATCATTTCGCATAAGAACAAAACTCATGTTCGCACAAATCCAAAACTACGATAATACAATATAATATATACTTCGTGTTTGCAAAAATTATACTATTTGCAAGCTCTATCACATCCATAACGTTCAATACTAACCAAAGCTACCTAAACAAATGCAATATACAAAATATTGAAATTGCTAATAATATGATGGTTATGATGATGATAATAGCAATTAGGGGGTAATATTATGTAATATACATATACTAACAAGTAGGAACCAATCATAGTTTAAATTAAGCCCTAAATCAATAAAAACCTAAAAATTAGGTTTAGAGAAATTAACGATTTGGAGAGCTAGGAGGGCAGAGACTGGTTGGGTTGGTGGTTGGGGTGATGGCAGCGAATTTGGAGGTGTAAAAATGGTGTTTGGGGAAAAACGTTGGTGGAGGAAGATAATAAGCTTCAGCTCGCTAGCTTTGGAAATATGTCCGAAAATTTCCAATGGTCATAATTTCATCGGTTTCCATCAGCTCCCAATGGCTCTTTTATAGCCGTTGGCGGCCGTTGGAAATAGGGTGTTAGAATACATTGTTTATCTAGTAGTGAGCAATTCATTCCTTCAGTCTGTCCACCAGACTTCAAATGATGAGCAATCCTAATATCTAACGAATTCTATGAAGGTAGTACCTAAGGATATTCTCAAAGGCTACTAGAAAACTCCCTTAAAATTTTCTACTAAGCTAAAGGTCCTATCACGCAAAGGATGCTAACTGCTACTTCATCAAATTGTATTAGAAACTCTTTTGTCAAATAGAACCTAATTGAAAACTTATATCATCTTCTTTTGTGCACTTCAAAAAAATCCTTTTCTTAACTCCATATATTTAATCCATTTTCTAAAAGGTGATGCTTTGTGAGAAAAATTCCATCCTTCCCAAAATTTCATAATTTTGGGATTGAAATTCTTATTCACTATAAGCTTCCATCTTAATCTGTCCAATAATTTTTTTTCTATTTACATTTTATCTCTATTTATGTATCCCCATAAAACTTCTTTATTTGTTCCCCTTGATTGATTTCCCATGTATATTTATCAAATGATTTCAAATACCTAAAGCCATAGACACAAAATAACGATATATTTCTTTTACCACATAATAACTTTTTCAATAACTAAGGGAGATAACTAGCGAATAATATTAAAAGAAAATACTATGGAAGCTATCATTTATAATCAAATGATATAAATTGCTTTGTGGTTATACTCGTAAAATGGGTGCCTTAATATATATCATTTCATCATTGCCTATTTTCTACATTTACCTTTTTTGGTTTCTAACGTAGTCCATCAATTTCTTCAACTGACTTGGACCATTTTATTTAATCCTTCTTTGTCTTTCAAAACATACCCATCAGTTAGATACCATTCACCATAAATGTCAAAAATAAAATTTCTTAATCAGTCGCATTATCATCCTTTATCTCTACCATTAATTACAAATTTATTGCCCATTAAATTCATAATTAATATCCCTAAATCTTAGTCGGATAGACATTGTATAATACGTAAATAATAATTACTTATGCTATATTTATGTAAATTTAGCTAGACATTAATTATGGTTATGTGTAAATAATAATTTCTAAGCTATTTAGGGCAACTTAACCTGCAACAAAATCATAGATCTGGAAAACCTTGGCATTATACCAACTTCTACAATATGAGTTTTTGGAACTGATTCAAATTTCTAGATTATGTTGTATATTCCATTCTATTCATAACCTAATAACATAGTCTATTCTACCTAGGTTATGGTCTGTATATACTCCATAAAAAAAATTTATAAACCATAAATTTTGCAAAATAAAACATCTTACAGGGCCATTAAAGGAAAACATGGTGACCATCAGATCTCTCATGGCGAATTCGAAAAATGCTTTTTCTTCTCTGGCGTCTTCTTTTGCAAATCATATTTCGGCTTCGAATAATGACAACGTTACTAAAGACAAAGCTCCAAATACATCGTACAAAGACATTCTTTTGCATCCATCCGTAAACGAGATGTATTTTTTAATAATAGATCTAAAAAAATGAAACCCCAACCGGTGCCTCGTAAAAATAACCATTATGATGCTAATCTAAGAAAAATCAAATCGAATAATGGCTACTTCAGATGTGAATCGACAGATCACTGGGCACGATCATGTCGTAACCGAATTATATGTTTTAAATGCAACAAATAGACATAAGGGTTTTAACTATAAATTCTTTCATAATCCTCCTCAAAAAATGGCGATTTCGACAAATCATTCTCAGATCTTGGCTAAAAAAATTCCTGAAGAATTTAACTTGACGCGCTCGATGGTAATTATCTCGATTGAACATGGATCCTTCTCAACTGCACAAATTGAAGAGCTTATCAAATCCAGATTTGGGAGTATGACACCTTTTCGGAACTAGAATGTTAGGAGACTGGGCGATGATTTTGTTGTTAGATTTCCACCTTCGTTGCTTACCAAGAATTTCAATTACGCCATCATCACAACAAAAGGAACTTTCAATTTGAAGCGTTAGAGTGCACAATCTTGCAGTATTTCCAAGAAGAAAGTGAAGGCTTGGGTCTCTCTGAAGGACGTGCCTCTTGTATGTCGCAAACTAGAGGTCCTTTGTTAGGCTCTGGCTGAGGTGGAGTATGTTAACAAATTGCAGTATGAGGTCCTTCGCTAGGCTCTGGTTGAGGCGGAGTATGTTAACAAATTGCAGTATGGGGCGCTTCATGTAACTGATTATACTTTTATGATAGGGAGTTGTTGATTGAGGAGTCGGCAGTGATCCCTCCATCGAATATTGTTCATGTTGAAGATTTAACTCATGAAGTGCAAATCATAAGATGTGATGGGTACTCATCTGTTAGCACTGATTTAGCGGGTTTTAAGAAGCGAGTTTTTGCGAAGAGAAGTGATCGGAGGCTTAAAGTTTCAACCAGTAAAGTGACAGATGTTCATGATGATGGGCCAAAGGAGGTGGTGAATGATGGAGTAGATAATAATCTGATTATGGTCTCGTCGGATGAAATGAATAATATGGCTGAAGGTGGTATTGGGAATGGGAATTTTGTTGTTAACTATGATGATGGCGCTCAACTGGAAGTTGATGTTGAAGGAAATATTGTTAAGGTTGGTAATGCTCCAAATAATATGGCTGAAGGGGTGGGCTTAGATGATTTTGGTGATATCGGAGATAGTAACTTCATAGCTGGTGACGTAGGTGAGAATGAACATGAAATCTTTTCATAAGATTTGAATCTGATGGGTGACAAGAATTTGGCTACTTCTGGTGAATGCTCGACAACAAATAAGGGAAAAGGCAAGAAAGTTATGGACTCTGGCGTAGTTATGCTAAGAAGAAGTGCAAGGGGTCTGCCTCATCCTCTTGATGGTAACGTCTTTGTCCCTGCTTTTCTTAACTCTTAATCTAGTGATAAAATGCATGATCTAGCTCGTAGCTCTGTTTCATGTTAACTGTTAATGTAATTAGTGATATTAAAAATAAAGAACTAGAGAGGGCTAATGTATCACCGTGATTATTGTCACATGGAATGTAAGGGGCCTAGGGACTTTTGATAAGTGTCATAGGGTTAAATATTATCTTAAATCTATTAAGCCTGATATCGTTTTGTTACAAGAAACTAAACTTGAAAAACCAGAAGATAAGATTTTTATATGCTTGGGTTGGGGTGTTATTGGTGAATTGTGCTTTATTACTGCCGTTGGAAGTAAGGGCGGTAAGTTCACGAGGTAGAATAGTAACTGTTGGATTTTGAAACAAGAGATTAAGCAAAGTCACTGCCTTCATGTTGCACTGGAATGTAGAAACTCCAAGGTTCTTTATTTTATCTCTAATGTGTATGGGCCTAAAACTATGATAGAATGGAGGGTTCTCTGGAAAGAAGGGATTGAGTTTCACAATTTGATGGATGGTCCTTGGATTATCGAAGGAGATTTTAATGTAACCAGATTTGCCTTCAAGAGGAGTAATAGAAAGGACAATTATGTGGGAGACATGGAGGATTTCAATGAATTTATGAATGAATGCAGCTTAATTGACCTACCCTTTTCAAATAGATGTTTCACTTGGACTGATGGTAGATCTCCTCCAAATTTGGTTAAGCTTGATCGCTTTTTCATTAACCCTAGTTTTGAAGATTTACACCCTCTCACCTTTCAAAAAGGCTTGTCCTTAATAATTTCTGACCATTGTCCAATTGTTTTAGATAATGGGGAGTTGATAAATAGAAAAGATTTTTTTAGTTTTGAAAAGACGTGGTGCATGGAAGATAATTTTGATAACATGTTAACTAGGAAATGGGCTAGCTTTGGGGATAAGGGTGATGTGGCTAGCATCATTTGTTGAAATTTCAAGCTGTTACGATTTTTTTTATCAAAGTGGAACAAAGAAGTGTTTGGAAACGTTAGAATCAAAAAAGAAAAGCTTTAAAAGGATATCTTAGAGCTCGATATTCTAGAGGAGAGTAGAAGTTTAAATGAGGTGAAGAAATATTTGTTATCAAGAAATGAGAAGGAATTGAACAAGGTAATGGATCAAGAGGAGATTTTATGGAAGCAGAGATCAAGATCCCAATGGCTAAAAGAAGGAGATGGAAATACTAGCTATTTTCATCGAATAGCTAATGGTAGAAGAAGAATAAACATGATTAGTAGCATTTGGAAGGATGGGGAGTATATTTGTGATCAAAAGAAGTTACGTGATATTTTTACTGACTTCTATAAAGGAATTTTTGGTAAGAAGATAGATCATCGTATCCCGGTTGACTGGAAAAACCTTTACCCCTTTTATTCAAGCTTAGCAGATTTGGAAAATGTTTTTCTGAGGAGGAAATTTTTGCAGCCCTAAACAAAATGCTTAGTGATAAAGCACCTGGTCCCGATGGTTTTCCAATTTCTTCCTAAAAAATCACTGGAGTATGGTGAAAAATAATGTTTTGCGTCTGTTTAAGGAATTTTATGATGGTTCAATAAGGCTGGAAAAGTTAAGTTATGCTAATGTGTTTTTGATACCAAAGAAGGAAGGCAATACCCCCGCAGCAGATTTCAGACCCATCAGTCTTTTGAATAGTACTTTCAAATTGATTACGAAAGTTTTAGCTAATAGATTGAAAGAAAAGATGGATGAGTTAATTGATAAATCTCAAATGACTTTTATCAAAGGCAGATTTATTTTGGATGGTGCGGTGTTAGTTCAGGAGGTCATCTTGCATTGTGATCGATGCCCCTTGTGCTATTATCAAACTGGATTTTTCTAAGGCATTTGATACGGTAGATTGGTAGTTCATGATTGATGTTCTGAAGGCTAGAGGTTTTCCCCATAGATGGATAAATTGGATTTACATGATCCTATCGTCTAGCGGATCAAATATTTGTGTCAATGGAGTTATTGGCAGCACAATCATATCCAAGAGAGGATTGAGACAGGGAGATCCTTTATCTCCTCTTCTCTTTGACTTGGCGCAGATGTGTTCTCCCGAATTCTGAAGGTCAGCGGCAGCAATGGCATCATAAAAAGCTTTGGAAGTGAGCACGTGGTTGGGTGTATCAATTCTTTACACTATGCTGATGATACTATAGTTTTTAGTAATCATGAATGTAAATATATTGCTGCTCTTAAATTTTTATTGTATGCTTTTGAGAGTTTATCATGCTTGAAAATTAACTTTCACAAAAGCAGTGTATACACTCTTGGATGTAGTACAAAGTTAAGCAAAAATTGTGCTGAGCTTCTCAATTGCAAAGAGGACAAGTTCCCACTAAACTATTTGGGCATGTGCATTCGACCAAAGAAGTTGATGAAGAAAGATTGGCAACATCTCATTGAAAAGGTTGATGTTAGACTTACAAGATGAAAAGGAAATTCACTTTCAAGGGCGGGAAGACTAATGCTGGTGAATTCAGTTCTTTGCTCTCTGCCTCCGTACTGGTTATCCTTTTTCAAATGTCCAGGATGGGTCATTGACAAAATTGATGCAATCAGAAGAAATTTCTTCTAGACTAGTGACAAGGAGACCAAGAAGCTCAGCTACCTTGTTTGTTAGGATCAGGTTTTTAAGTCTAAAGATCAGGGAGGTTTGGGTGTGCTCAATTTGAAACACATGAACTCCTCTCTTCTTTGTAAACGGTTGTGGGTGATGATAAATGAAAAACAAGCTTTTTGGAAGGAGTGGATTATTAACAGTTGTTATGATGGTTGGATTATTAACAATTGTTATGATGGTATATTTTATTGGAATCGAGACTCATCTCATTGTTCTGCATTTTGGAAAGGAGTTATGAGTAATTCACATTGGATTAGTATTGGCACAAAGGTGGTTGTGAGAAGTGGTTTCAATATTTCGTTCTGGTGTGATTGTTGGCTACTTCGTATCGCTTTGAAGGACGAATTTGAAGACCTGTTTGATATTGCGTATAACAAATTAGCTACTGGTTGTGAGTTGTACAATTTGGAGGCAACCAGATTTAAGTGGAGACTGTCATTTTGTTGAAATGTTACCGAAAATGCGCTTTTTTAGCTGTGCCAATTATTCAAGTTGTTAAAAGATGTTTGCTTGAATAAGAGCATGATGAGTTTGTTTGGAAGTTAGAAGGTGAGAAGAATGTTTTTCGAGTTAGAGGTTTGTATAAGATGATGTTTTTTGCTGGTAGAATATGGTTGTGTTTCGATTTTATGTGGCGTAACACCCCGTATTTTCTATGAATATTAAAATTAACAAATCTAAGAACACTTAATTTTTAAAAGAAGAATTGGGTAAAACGGGTTACGCCATTGCGGTCATCTCGGAATTCTGCTTGAGATAGAGTCCGAGTTTGCGTGAATCGGACTCCGTATGAAGAAGTTATGGAGGTTAGAGGATTTCTAGTGTAAAAAATAATAATAATTAAATAATAAATTCAGCTAAAAATTAAAAAATCAGTCGGAATAGCTTGGCGGGGAATTTCCCGCCCAGGGGTGTCGAACCCCCCAGTGGGAGTCGACATAGGTGTCGACCCCCTTGTAGGGAGTCGACCCCTTTGAGATCCAGTTACTGTGACGATTTTTTTAACCCTGAGCTGATGTGGCCTTCTCTGATTGGCCGATGACTAATTTCTGAGGTATTAGGGCTTATGTGTCGTGCTATGGTTGGCTGGATGACACATCTCTTTGGTTTGATGGCTCTAATTTCTCCTAGACTAATCTAAAGGCTAGAATTAATCCTAGACATCTATATATACGTAGCTAAACCTAAACCCTAACCTCATAACTCTAAAACTATGGTGTCGTCATGCTGTTCGTCTACAAGCTAGCCTAGCCTCCTTCATCTTCTCCAAACTAGAAAATCAAATCCAAACTAGTAGTCGATTAAAAGAACTTCAAATCAAACGTCTACATCAAAGGATAGCTAAACAAATTCAGAAATCAGATCCCAGAATACAAGATCCATCCTTTTTCTATAAGTTCAATTATTATTTAGATTTAAACATCTAATAGAAATCATGACTGTAATAATCGGATCTAGAACGATGCCTAATTCTGATTCGTGCCTATCCTTTTGTCAAATCTAAATTGCTTATGTCTATGAGACTATTGTGATTGACGAAATGACACCTATCATGCCTATGAGATTGTTGGACTGACATAATAGAATCTATCATGCCTATGAGACTATTGTGACTGACATAATAAAACCTATCATACCTATGAGACTGCTGGATTGGCATAATGGAACCTATCATGCCTATGAGACTATTGTGATTTATATGATGGAACCTATCATGTTGTACATCCTATGCCTATGAGACTATTGTGATTTATATAATGGGACTTATCATGTTGTACATAAAAATTAGTGATTCTCTTAAGTCCAATTCTATCTAATCTTTATACCTATGGTGTAAATTGCTTAGCTAGTCTACACATAATGTTAATGTACAACATTGAAACATGATTCTTGAATTGGGTACATCTTTACATGCCTATTTTTCCTTATATCAGTTCTTATGCTCCTTCTCTATTTATCCTTTTTACTTGCTTTTGTGAATACTAAGTTCATTCCGAACTTAGATTGAATCTCGTTGTACGTGCGATTATAACGCGGGGAAAATTGGGCATAATTTTATTTAGTAAATTTTGGGCATAGCATGTGAATGTGGCATAAAACTTGTACTGACTACACTTGGGGGAATATTGGCATAAAAAGATATAAACTTGGACACATATGACAAATATGTAAATCGGCTAAATATGAAAATGCCTAACTCGAGGTTAGATTGAGTTGCGGTGTAAGGCTGCCCGGAACCGCCCGGCACATACAGCAACCGCAACAATATAGATCTAATGTGAGAGGTTAGCGCATTAAGCCCCAAAAACCCGAGGTTAGATTGAGTTGCAGTGTAAGACTGCCCGGAACCTCCCGGTACATCCAGCAACCGCAACAGTATAGATCTAATGTGAGAGGTTGGTGCTTTAATGAATGAATTAAAGCTAAGGAACAGACAGGCTAAGAATGGTAGGGTTAAGTTAATTAACGCAACACTTAACCAAAACAACATGTTAATTAAACAGATGGGTGGGGTTAGGTTAATTTGAGAACACTTGACCGTTATAACATGTTGATTAGAAAACCCTAGTAACGGGGACCCATTTCAGCAGTAACCCACATAGATGTATCACGGTACCCTGAACTAGGCAGGGTGGGGCACGATTACTGGGCTGATTATAAGCGGTCAAAATAGCGGTGGGTGGTGCAGCAGTGTAGGTTCCGACAGAGTATGGGCGTGCATGTACTCCGAGTGGATAAAGCAGGCACTGGGCATCAGTAGTATACACTGTGCATCTAGAATTTGTGTCGGGTTGCTACCACAGGAATTGATACACCCTAGGTGGGACCAGCACAGGTATCTACAATCAAGTGGGGCCGAATGACACAAGTAAGAGATGCATGCGAGTAGAAGCCGATCAGAAAAAGGGATCACTTTGTTATGAACACATGATGGTAGTTGAAACATTAGTTAGTAGGTGCAGAGAAAAGGGAAATGAGTGCGATAGAATATTCAGTTTATCTTGCCTTATCTTATGTTATCTTATTTCTATGGTATTGTCCTATATTCAATTTATTCATGTCATGATTCTTTTACCTGTTTACATGCTGAATAATCACTGGATTTACCAAACTTATGTCTGACCTGATTTCTTTCGCCTTCTTTTCTTCCGTTCCCCCCCGGTCCGTAGGGAGGGAATACTTTAGCTTAGTGCAGATTTTTTCCAGCTTGAAGAGAGTAGATGTGTTGCTTGGACTCTCTTTTCTTGGGCTATGGCTGTGGTTACACTTTTATTGGGGATTTATGCTGCTTTAGTACTATTTTATGCTTCTTTATGTACTTGGAGTTTTAAATCAAGACAGATATTTTATTGTGATAATTTAGAAGTTGGATTTTGAGACAATGCATGTAATGTTTTGACTGAACCACGCTATTTATGAAATGTTTTCAGTTTTCCGTTGTTATATATGTTTGTCTTGTAAATTATCTATGCCTTTTACCTAAAATGCTTCACCAAAGTTAATGCATTCCCTTTGTGAGTGACCTTAACAGAGGTGGAGTGTTTCAGTTGGTATCAGAGCGATGGTTTACCAGATCAGATAAAAAATTTTGAAAACTATTTTTTTTAAAAAAAGAAGTTTATAGAAGCATTTTCAAGAAAAGTGTTGTTTTATTTTAAAGGCATAATCCCCAAAGCCATATGCACTATCTTTCTATCCTTTGTTTTGAACCATTTCTTTTTGTTTCAGCATGTCTAGGGATCTTAATCTTCCCGAGGGCGTACCGAGACCTGGCTGGTTCAGATGGTATCTAGAAGCTAGGGCTAATGACGCAGGCCCAGCAGACGTTCCTCCTCCCCCAGTTGCAGTTGTTCCTCCTCCTCCTCCTCCTCCGCGTGTGAATGTTTTCTCGAAGATATGTAGAGACTTTCGAGCTATGAGCGGAAAGAACTTTAATGGGACTGAGTCATTTGTGGAAGCAAGAAACTGGCTCAAGGAAACAAAAAATTTGTTTGTTATCTTCGAAGTGGACGATGGGCAGAAGATACAATTGGCTGTATGGTTACTTAAGGACGAAGCCTCTTACTGGTGGGAAGTTACTAATGCTGAAAGACCAGTTGAAACTTGGGAGGATTTCAGGACGAGATTTGGAATGAAGTTCCTCTTGCAAGCTGAATGAAGCCTACAAACAGGGAAGCCTATCAGTTTAGGAATACATCAACCAATTCAACCACTGGCTAGATTCAGACTGAAGTTAGTAAACACACCACATAAAAAGGCTCTCCGATTCGTTAAAGGGTTAAATAAGCCACTGCACAACCTAGCTATGTCCCATATACCTATGGGTGCGACTTTTGAGAGACTGGTGGACATGACACCGTTACAGGAGGAAGACAAGGATAGAAAGAAAGGGGCAAAGGTAGAAGAACCTCTAGACAAAAAAATGGAGGGATCGCAGAATAAGAAGACGGATTCCAAGAAAGGCGGGAAGAATAAAAAACCCCGTGACAAGAGGAAGTGTAAATTTTGTGGTATACCTGGACATCTAATTAAAGACTGCAAGAAGAAGAAGAGGAAGATGGGTGGTTGCTTTCAATGCGGCGAGACAGGACATATGGCTAAGGATTGCCCAAAAAGGCAAGGGCAAGTGCAGAGGACTGGATCTACTTCTGGAGGGCAGATTCATGCTCTCGTAGCACCTCCGCAAGAAAGAGGTAGAAATATTTCTGTTGAGAGTTTAGTTTATCTTTTTGATCATCCAGTTCATACACTTTTTGATTCTGGCGCATCACACTCTATTATATCTACTGCTTTAGTTGAATCTCTACACCTAGATACTAGTATAGTAGAGGATCCCATGGTTGTTTCAAATCCAATGGGGGCTCGGCTTATTTGTCCATGATTTGTTTGGATTTGGAAATTTCTATACTAAGCATTGGGTTTAGATGTAATGCTTATGTTTTGGGCTTCATGGGCTATGGGTTGATTCTAGGCATGGATTGTTTATCCAGTAATGGTGCCATCCTCGATTGTGAAAAGAGAGTGGTTAGACTTATGACTCGCCTCGGTAATACTCTCAAAATCTCTTGTAATCCCATGAATTTTGTTATGCTTAGCTATCTAGAATCTCTTGATGCGTCTGTTGAAAACTTGCAATCTGTTAGAGTAGTTCGTGAATACTCGGATGTCTTTGAAGAGGTGAAAGGTTTACCTCCGAAGCGAGAGATAGACTTCCGCATATACCTTGTTGATAATGCAAAACCTGTTGCTTTACCCGTTAGACACATGGCTCCAAGGGAAAGAAAAGAGCTCAGCAAGCAAGTTAAAGAGTTGCTTGAAAAGGGGTTCATAAGGCGGAGTATTTCTGAATTGGGTGCTCCAGTGGTGTTTGCAACCAAAGCAGATGGTTCACTTCGCCTGTGCATGGACTATAGGGAGCTAAACAAGCTGACCAAGAAGAATAGGCACCCACTCCATAGAATAGACAACTTGTTCGACCAGCTCATAGGTGCCTTAGTTTTCTCCCAACTAGATCTAGCCACCGGATTCCATCAGCTAAGAGTGGCTGAGGACAACATAGGTAAGACCGCGTTCAGGACCCCGGATGGTTTCTTCGAATGGCTTGTCATGCCTTTCGGCTTGACAAACGCACTTGCCTACTTCGTGGACTTGATGAGTAATGTGTTCAGAGAGTTCCTTAATAAATTTGTAGTGGTCTTCGTGGACGACATTTTGATTTTCTCAAAAAGTAGGGAAGAACATGCTTTGCATTTAAGGGAAGTCATGGATACTCTTCGTCCACATCAGATGAAAGCAAAATTCTCCAAATACCATTTTTGGAGAGATGAAGTAAGGTTTCTTGGACATGTGGTGTCCAAAGAAGGGATAGCTGTGGATCCCGCAAAAGTAGTTGCGGTGCAAGATTGGAGGATCCCACGGAATTCAACCGAAATATGAAGTTTTCTCGGGCTAGCGGGCTTTTATAGAAAGTTCATTAAGGACTTTACGAAGATCTCAGCCCCACTTACTAGGTTGACAAAGAAGAACCTAACTTTTGCTTGGGATATGGATTGCAATTTTTCTTTCCAACGATTGAAGAGGGCTCTGACAACGGCCCCAGTTCTGACATTGCCTAATGGGAGTAAGAAGTTTACAGTATACACAGGTGCATGCGGTACAGGATTGAGCGCTGTCTTGTTGCAAGAGGGCAAAGTAGTTTGTTATGGAGGAAGGCAGTTGAAGGTACATGAGAAAAACTACCCAACTCATGATTTAGAACTAGCTGCCATTGTTTTCGCTCTTAAGTCATGGCGTCATTGCCTGCTAGGAGAAAGGTTTGAACTGTTTACTGACCATTAATCGTTAAAATACCTTTTCTCACAGAAAGATCTTAACTTAAGACAACAAAGGTGGATGGAATTTCTTGCCTCATACGTTTTAAGACTGCTTATACCCCTGGCAAGGGCAATGTGGTAGCAGACGCCTTAAGTAGGAAAAAGTTGACCTTAAGTCCTCTCTTTGCAGAAAGGCAAAGCTTGGAGTAAATAGAAAATTTTGACTTTAGACCCTCCTTTGAATTTGTACCTGGTTTGTTAGCATCGCTAGAGGTGCGACCTACTCTTTTGGACTCAATAGGAACCGCGCAACGTGAAGACCCTCAACTAGTTGATGTGATGGATAATCTAATTAGAGGTGAGACTTCTAGTCACCTCAATAGATACTCCATCGATGATACGGGTTGGTTGAGACGGGATGGTAGACTATGTGTCCCACAAGCAAGGGATTTGGTGAAAACCGTTCTCGAAGAAGTGCACCATTCTAAGTTGACCATACGCCCAGGTGGGGACAAGATGTATAAAGACATAAAAAGGGTTTTCTTCTGGAATAGCATGAAGAAGGATGTAGCTGAGTTTGTCTCTAAATGCTTGATATGCCAACAAGTCAAGGCAGAGCAGAAGGTCTGCTTCATCCCCTAGAGGTCCCACAGTGGAAATGGGATAACATTTCGATGGACTTTATTGATTGGTTGCCTAGGTCAAGAAGGGGCAATACTAGTATTTGGGTAATAGTGGACATGCTCATTAAAAGCGCTCACTTTATACCTGTTAAGAGTAGAAGGACTGCCTCATCGTTAGCATCCATTTATCTCAAGGAGGTGGTTCGACTGCATGGAATACCCTCTAGCATAGTAAGTGATTAAGATCCTATCTTTACGAGCGAGTTTTGAAAGAGTTTGCAAGAGGCTGTAGGCACACAGCTATGCTTGAGCACTGCCTATCACCCTTAAACCGATGGTCAGACAGAAAGGGTGAACAGAGTAATAGAAGATATTTTGAGATTGTGCATTCTTGACTTTGGAGGAACATTTGGAGGATCATCTTCCTTTGGTGGAGTTCACCTACAACAATAGCTACCAAGCCACCATAGGCATGGCACCCTTTGAGGCTTTATATGGAAGACCGTGCCGATCACCAACTTGTTGGTGGGAGTCTACAGACAGGCTCGTACTTGGGCCTGACATGATCAGAGAAACTTCAAAGAAGGTGGACTTGATACGAAGATGAATGAAGACCGCACAAGATAGACAGAAGTCCTACGCTGATAAAAGAAGGACCGACCTTGAGTTTGAGGTTGGAGATAGAGGTTTGAGTTTGGCACAAGGATTTGTAGGGCCATTTCCTATCATTGAGAGGATTGAGAAGATGGCTTATAAAGTAGAGCAGCCCGAAAGATTGGCTGGAGTACATAATGTCTTTCATGTCCCTCATCTACGAAAGTGCTTACATGAGTCTGCGGAAGTTGTGGAGCCAAGCATACTAGAGGAAATAGAGGTGGAACGAAAAAGCAACGGTGAGGAGAGTTCCAACTCGTATCTTGGGTACAGAAGTTAAAAAGCTACGCAATCATGAGGTCAAGCTAGTTAAAGTACAATGGAGTGATGCTGAGGAAGACGCGACGTGGGAGACTGAGGACAAGATACGCGCAGCCTGCCCTTATCTTTTTGAGGGTACATACTTGATCACTTTTTCCATAAGTTTATGCATGCTTGCATCTATCTTTTAAGTATATCTCCTCAGTCCTATTCTTAATCCTTTGGTAGAAACCAATGGATGTAAACATGTATTTGAAACATGTTATGGTTGATGGTTGCAAGTGGTTGCTAGTGGTTGCTCGTGGATGCATACACACACACACACTAGGTACTAGATCGGCTCAGTCACTTTCATATTGCATTTGCATATATGTGTTTATATATGGATTGAAACTTGATGTGTTATCATGTGGACGTTGCATTTGTATGAATGATTGTGCACTCATGTAGAAGTTACAAAATACGATTAGGAATAATTGCATACATGATGGACTCATAGCACCGACATGATTCGCATCAAGGAGGTCAACTGAATCAGTAGACCGCCTCATTTTGCATTAGATAAGAACATATACACACACTATGCATATGATCATGAAAACATTATAAAATCTTTTAAGGACCATGGATGCCTTTGATTGATGGTTTAGTATATGGATATTGGATGTTAGGATACATTCCTCTTAACTTAGAGATTTCAGGGACGAAATCCTTTAAGGAGGGGAGAATGTAACACCCCGTATTTTCTGTGAATATTAAAATTAACAAATCTAAGAACACTTAATTTTTAAAAGAAGAATTGGGTGAAACGGGTTATGCCATTGCGTTCGTCTCGGAATTCTGCTTGAGATAGAGTCTGAGTTTGCGTGAATCAGACTCCGTATGAAGAAGTTACGGAGGTTAGAAGATTTCTAGTGTAAATAGAAAATAATAATTAAATAATAAATTCAGTTAAAAATTCAAAAATCGGTCAGAATAGCTGGGTGAGAAAATTCCCGCCCAGGGGTGTCGACCCCCCCGGGGGGGAATCGACATAGGTGTCGACCCCCCTATAGGGGTGTCGACATAGGTGTCGATCCCCCCTGTAGGTAGTCGACCCCTTGGAGATCCAGTTCCTGTGATGATTTTTTTTGACCCTGAGCTGATGTGGCCATCTCTGATTGGCCGGTAACTAATTTCTGAGGTATTAGGGCTTATGTGTCGTGCTATGGTTGGCTGGATGACACATCTCTTTAGTTTAATGGCTCTGATTTCTCCTAGACTAATCTAAAGGCTAGAATTAATCCTAGACATCTATATATATGTAGCTAAACCTAAACCCTAACCTCATAACTCTAAAACTATGGTGTCGTCATGTTGTTCATCTACAAGCTAGCCTAGCCTCCTTCATCTTCTCCAAACTAGAAAATCAAATCCAAACTAGTAATCGATTAAAAGAACTTCAAATCAAACGTCTACATCAAAGGATAGCTAAACAAATTCAGAAATCAGATCCCAGAATACAAGATCCGTCCTTTTTCTATAAGTTCAGTTATTATTTATATTTAAACATCTAATAGAAATCATGACTGTAATAATCGAATCTAGAACGATGCCTAATTTTGATTCGTGCCTATCTTTTGTCAAATCTAAATTGCTTATGCCTATGAGACTATTGTGATTGATAAAATCACACCTATCATGCCTATGAGACTGTTGGACTGACATAATAGAACCTATCATGCCAATGAGACTGTTGTGACTGACATAATAAAACCTATCATACCTATGAAACTGCTGGATTAACATAATGGAACCAATCATGCCTATGAGACTGTTGTGATTTATATGATGGAACCTATCATGTTGTACATCCTATTCCTATGAGACTATTGTGATTTATATAATGGGACTTATCATGTTGTACATAAAAATTAGTGATTCTCTTAAGTCCAATTCTATCTAATCTTTATACCTATGGTGTAAATTGCTTAGCTTGTCTACACATATTGGTAATGTACAACATTGAAACATGATTCTTGAATTAGGTACATCTTTACATGCCTATTTTTCCTTATGTCAGTTCTTATGCTCCTTCTCTATTTTTCCTTTTTACTTGCTTTTGTGAATACTAAGTTCATTCGAAACTTAAATTGAATCTCTTAGTACGTGCGATTATAACACGGGGAAAATATGGTATAATTTTATTTAGTAAATTTTGGGCATAGCATGTGAATGTGGCATAAAACTTGTACTAACTACACTTGGGGGAATATTGGCATAAAAAGACATAAACTTGGACACATATGACAAATATGTAAATCGGCTAAATATGAACATGCCTAACCCGAGGTTAGATTGAGTTGTGGTGTAAGATTGCCCGAAACCGCCCGACACATCCAACAACCGCAACAATATAGATCTAATGTAAGAGGTTAGCGCATTAAGCCCCAAAAACCCGAGGTTAGATTGAGTTGCGGTGTAAGACTGCCCGGAACTGCCTGGCACATCCAGCGACCGCAACAATATAGATCTAATGTGAGAGGTTGGTGCTTTAATGAATGAATTAAACCTAAGGAACAGACAGGCTAAGAATGATAGGGTTAAGTTAATTAAGGCAACACTTGACGAATATAACATGTTAATTAAACAGATGGGTGGGGTTAGGTTAATTTGAGAACACTTAACTGTTATAACATGTTGATTAGAAAACCCTAGTAATGGAGACCCATTTCAACAGTAACCCATATAGATGTATCACGGTACCCTGAACTAGGAAAGGTGGGGAACGATTACTAGGCTGATTATAAGCGGTCAAAATAGCGGCGGGTGGTGCAGTAGTGTAGGTACCGACGAAATATGGGCGTGCACGTACTCCGGAGGGGATAAAGCAGGCACTGGGCATCAATAGTATACACCGTGCATCTAGAATTTGTGTCGGATTGCTACCATAGGAATTGATACACCCTATGGTGGGTCCAGCACAGGTATCTACAATCAAGTGGGGCCAAATGACACAAGTAAGAAATGCATGCGAGTAGTAGCTGGTCGGAAAAAGGGATCACTTTGTTATGAACACATGATGGTAGTTGAAACATTAGTTAGTAGGTGCAGTGAAATGGGAAATAAGTGCGATAGAATATTCAGTTTATCTTGCCTTATCTTATGCTATCTTATTTCCATGGTATTGTCCTGTATCCAATTTATTCATCTCATGATTCTTTTACCTGTTTACATGCTGAATAATCACTGGATTTACCGAACTTATGACTGACCCGATTTCTTTTGCCTTCTTTTCTTCTGTTCCCCCTCGGTCCGCAGGGAGGGAATACTTCAGCTTAGTGCAGATCTTTTCCGGCTTGAAGAGAGTAGATGTATTGCTTGGACTCTCTTTTCTTGGGCTATGGCTGTGGTTACACTTTTATTGGGGATTTATGCTGCTTTACTACTATTTTATGCTTCTTTATGTACTTGGAGTTTTAAATCAAGACAGATCTTTTATTGTAATAATTTAGAAGTTGGGTTTTGAGACAATGCTTGTAATGTTTTGACTGAACCACGCTATTTATGAAATGTTTTCAGTTTTCCGCTGTTATATATGTCTGTCTTGTAAATTGTCTATGCCTTTTTCCTAAAATACTTCACCAAAGTTATTGCGTTTCCTTTGTGAGTGACCTTAACGGAGGTGGGGTGTTTCATGTGGAGTTATAAGATAGTCCCCTCAAAAGTCAAGATTCATTTGTGGATAGTAATGCATGAGAGGTTGAACACTATTTGTAGCTTGCATCGTAAAAGTATAGTTATAAGTGGTGGTTGTGTTTTCTGTGAAGAGGATGAAGAAGATTACATTCATTTGTTTTGGCAACGTTACATTGCTTTCTACGTGTGGACATGCTTGGTTTACCTCAACTTGGATTTGGAGTGGCGTGTGTTTATCAAAGATCAATTCTCTTTTTGGTAATACATTTACCTTTCATTGGATAACACACCTAATCGTCACTTTTATTTTGTTAAACTTTGCATATACATGGATGATATGGCATGAACGCAACTGTAGGAAATTCAAATCCGTGAGAAGAATGACTAATAAAACCATTTACATCATTCTTAAATATGTTTTCATGTGGGAAGGCAAAGATAGCTGGAAATATGTTGACTTGGTAGCAACTAGAGTTCACGATAGAGTCCGCCGAAGAATTGGAGATTAGCTTGCTTGATGCTGTGATGGATACTTGACTCAGTGCCGCCGTAGTTACTATATTTCGCTATGAAAGTTATGTATTTTTTGGGCACCCTAATGTACATTCTATGCTGATTGTTTTTGCTGGTTTTGTAAATATGCTCTATATACACGTACTATGTACTTCTGGACCTTGAATGCTGGAATATATATGAAGGCGTGAATCTGATGATTCACTACCTTTTGCTTCAAAAAAAATAAAACATCTTACAATCATATTTATCTAGAAGTAAATATTTACTCTTAATTTCTTGCAATACTTAAAAATTGAAGTATCGAATTCAATATTGTCATCTTTTGAAAAAGGCAACAACACATTTACCCTAAGATTCATAATTTCTTTGTTCTCAAATAAGAACAGAATAATTTTCATTCTTAGAATTCTTTCATTAAAATTTATTCCAAAAATAAGTCTTTTTACTCTATGGAATTGAAGAATCTCTTTATCAAAACTTATTCAATTAAAAGTCAAATTTTTTAATACATAGCAATCGAAAATTTTCCAAGTTTCAAGAAAAGTGCAATGGATGGCTTACTAAAATAACGATTTATTCCTTTTTGAAAATAGAAAGTTTTTCTTAAAAAAACTTAATTATTAGTCAAAAGATTTGTTTTTGTACTTTGATAATGTACAACACTTTTATAAATGTATCTATGATTCTCGAAAATTGATTTATTCATATTCAGATCCTGCCCATTTGCTCCATTTATATCTTTTCCTTAATTATCCTAATGGGTCATTGATTTATTCAATTCCTTATTTATTTTCTAGTAAGTTATGAGTTACAACCACTATTTTAGATCTCAGCTGATGTATCATGATGCTCGGTTTAACATAATTCTCGGTCTAACAGGTATCTATGAAGTAGAAGACTAGAAAAGAATATCAAATAATTCTCGATTTAAAAGATTCTCGGTTTAACAGATTCCTTAGATAATTTATTTTAGTTTAACATGATGCTCTTTTTTGCTTGTATGAAGTAAATACTAGAAAAGAATCATGTTTAATATTTAATATTTTATGTATATTTTTCATATTACATGACTATATTGTATATCCACATATGTTACAATCTTTAGAATTTTCATATTCATCATTTTTTTATGTGCATATTACTTATAAAGTATGTATTTTTTGTTCTATTTATGTGTAACTATTTAATGTTTTGGATCTTTTTTATGTTTTATGTATAAGAATAATTTATATTCATAGACCATAAGTTCTAATCTATAATATAATAATATTTTGTTACATATTTAGTTTAAGCATGTTATGATTTATGAATATATACGTTATTTTATAAAATAATAACAATGAAGTGATTTTGCAGTTAAACTTTAAGTTATTATTTTTAAGGCATCATTCATAAAAATTATTATATAAGAATATCAAATTTTAGCATACCGCATACTCTAAGTTAGTTCCGATATGAGCTTTAAGATCTGAGATGAACACTACAAGAGGAACAGTGGTTTCGAACGGCCAGGGGCCGTTGGTTATGACAATGGTATACACATTAATGATTACCAACGAGTTTCGATGCCTCCAACGTCTTCCAACTGTATAACTTGGTCACGTGTATTTCATGTTTGGCCAATAAGCCATTGGAAACCGTTGAAGGCTAATGAAAATAAGTCGTTGCTAACCGTTGGAAGCCGATGAAATACATAGACCTGTAAGCCATTGCCAACCGTTGGAATCCATTGGAAATCTAAGTATATTTTTTATAGATTTCAGATTACTCTTTTCCAGCCACCCACAATATCATATTCATCAAAATAGCTTCATTTCGAGCATATACGTCACAGTCACAATCATATATATACCCCACACTACACCAAAAATGCCAATTAGGCAGTGCTCATGGCGTTATCTAAGTCGATTTGGTAGTGCTATGGACCGTATCAAATATTGGCGTCTTTCTCAATTTGATATGGCCATGAGCACTGCCTAATTGTTAATTAGATATGGCTATGAGCTCTGTCTAATTGAACATTAGATACGGCTCATGGTCGTATCTAATTTTCAAATAGATACGACTATGAGCCGTATCTAATTGACAATTAAATAGTGCTCATGGTTGTATCTATTTGAAAATTAGATACGGCCATGAGCGGTATCTAATTTAATATATATATATATATAATACATTGTCCTACTAGCTAAGGCCATGAACAAAACTAAGTAGTAGCATTAACAAATGGATGAACCAAAATGAAAACTAAAAACATAGATCATTTAACTTCAATCACAAAGAATTATACAACATATTCCACAAACATACTCCAAAATACAAAATTGTATACTCCACAAACAAAACAAACTCCACAACAAAACTACATTTCATACGACTCGACAAGCAGAAAACATATTCAAAAGCCTGCAGCTATTGCTACCACATTCTTCAGTGTCCCACATAATTCTACACCTTCTACATCTTGTACCTGAAACATTCATAGATACAATCGTATTAATCCACCAAACTACAGAATTAAGTGGATATTGTTGTTTGGGTTTACATTCTAAAGATGAACTATAATTTATGTAGCTCTTAGGCTTGCTATTTCAGAACAACAAGCCATTGTTGCAAAGCATCACTTAAACGACTTCAAACCTAGAAAGTACATATTGCACTGATTAACTAGCATCATCTTACTGAGCTAGGATTAAAACGGTCTACTCCCGACATTCACATCCTACCACCAACTGAATGCCACACAAATTAAAATCACATGAAACTCATAGCAAAATATCCTCCACTTGGACCCTAATAGAATCTGCATTCTTCAGACCATGGAAAATCCAGGTACAAAACCTATGCAAGTACTACATGCTACCTTTCATCAAAATCTGCTCCAGAACCATTCCAATGGGTCTGTAGCATAGGGCATTACTAAAATAACCAAATTAAAATGAGTATTTTATAAATTTCCTAAAGGAAAAAGGGTTTTATTTCAAATATTGATTACTAAAAGTAATTCAATAAGTATTTCCTAATCAAGCTTCTTAGCAAACATAGGTGACAGTAGGGTATTATGTTGTTGACTTTGAAGACTTTTTTATTTTATGTGAAATTTCTTTTTCCTGAATAAATGGTGAATCCCTGAAAATGTAATAACATATATTTAGATTTAAATCTCCTTCTTTATCAAAAAATTTGAAATGTGATTCATTCTTCCTTTGGAATATAAAACTTAAATATAAAAGATCTAACAGTTTAAACTAATATGATATCTTTTTTTGGTCAAAATTATAATGTTAAATGCAATAGCCAGCAAACCCATAACAATTGGCAACATTCTTAGTGATACTGGAAGTTTAAAAAAATTGTCAATATTCATTATCACCAAAATACAAAATTAAGATTTTATTTTTATTTTGAAAAAAAAAACGATCCAAAATGTATGCTAGTTTTCTGCAATAGAAAAATTTTAATTTCAGATTTTCAGTTAATGATCCAGCTTTGGGGGTACCCTCAGTACCCCTGAATAATGGACAATGCATTAAAGAATCTCAGGTGACCACAATGCAGGGAAGGTTTGAACTAGGCATGGTTGTCAAATAATGTAATATGGGCATGTTTGATGTATAAACCATTCCCAATCCAAGGTGATGATACACATATTAATTCATCACCACAGGTTGGCAACACAAGACTCAAAATAGCAATTCAGCCACCTAGAAGATTCTTAGACTAAAAGCAGCCCTATGGGTTAAAGCAAGTGGTTAGGAAAATAAATGATTTCTTTGGTTTCCTAGTTGTATTTTGTTATAATGATGTAACATAGCCATGCAAATCACATTAGAACATATAAAAAAATTGTCTTCTTCATAAATTATAATTAGCTATCAATTCAGCACCGTTGGTTATTAAAAAAAATTAATAATAAAAAGTATGTGTGCACACATAACATAATTACCTGAACACCGTTCTCTCTTGACTGCGAATAGAATAAAGATAACACATCATCTAGAATGGATCGCACATCAAATGGTACTACCTTAAGTACTAATTTCTTAGCTTCAATTTTGGGTATGTCAAGCATTATTGATTAATGATATCAAAGCTTCCCATATATTTGACGTAACAAACCGAATTCCGACAGACTAATTTTTTTTCTTCAAAATTCTAATCTATCGAAACTCGGGTTGGTTTGCTCTGGTATCATACAGAAAAGATAGAGACATAAAATATGTCAGAGCTCAGAAAATATCTCACAGCGGAATGGGTAAAATATAATATAATCAAAGTATAGCCTTATCGTATTAATAATACTGCCTAGCCAGTATCCAAAGCTATCATGTCTCTGCCACAAATCTAACCTGCGAGTATGTTATAAGGAGGGGGTCATAACACAAGTTCTGGTGATTGGATTTAAATTATACACTTTCTATAATCCTACATATACCGTTCAATCACATTTTATTATTTATAAGGTTACTTGGGTTAACAGCACTCAAGGCTTACACACACGTCGTACCCATTTACTTCCCAGTGGATTAACCTAATACAGTATATATATAGCTACCCCTCAATACTGAGGTACACCCCATGGTACCCCACTCGCACGGTCTCCACCGTAATGCCACAAAAATGAACGCAGTCCCTCATCCTACGCCGGAGTGACGTACGGATATCTACATAACAATGTTACGTTCCACATATATCTGTCATTATTATGCTACGTAAGCGTACGGACTGCCACCGTCGATCGAATTGGATTCCATACCGGAGTAATGCCCTCAAGTCTACGATACACCACCCAAAGCCGATATGCATGTATCTAGACTGTCCCATGTACCAATCGTCAATCGTATTCGATGCTTTAACCGCACATAATGTGCACCGAGTTCCGTGGCAGGGCTATACAGGAAACACGGAACTTGGTCGGGAGTTTTTCCATATTTGTACAGGCCCTCCTTTAAGAGCCTCAAAATACAAATATTCCTAAGGCTTGTTTTCACGGTTGCTATGGCCCCACCTCAGCCCCTCCCTCAACTAGTAAAGAATACAAGAGCTAAACGACTTTCCCCAAACAAACAATCTAAACATCCAGTTGGCTTCTTCCATCAACCACCGTACCTCAATAGTGAAAGGTGAATGGTCTATTAGTTTTAGCTCTAATCTTTTCGCATCCCACTAGCTACCGATGGTGGGTACCCGACGATCTACTATCCTTGTTGTTCCTGACCTCTTCTCCCGTTGAGGCGATCGCCGAATCAAACTAGTGTCACCTCGTCATAGCATTCTGACTGCAAAGCTACTCTTGCAGTCAAGGCCCGCTCACCAGGTAGTTACGTGCAGACCCAACCTCTGCGGGCACAGCCTAAACATCTGCCACCACACAGAGGGCTACTAGGAGCACCTTACGTATCTCAGGAAGTTGCATGCTTCCCCTTCCAGTCCTTCGGAGCCGCCCGAATAGTCAGATGAACATGCGCTCCCCTCGTGCCATATGACACCACGATGATCTACCCCGTTGGGTTATTCACCCTCAGACGTGCAGATTGGTCTAAACGCCTCATTTTAATGTGTCATTAGACCCTATGTCTAAACATTCTCTTACGTGCTTGCTTTACCTCACCAAATTTCCATTTAACTTGGTTATTCCCATTCACATTGAAATCTTAATCAAGTTACCAAGTTCCTCTTGCTTATTAATTTTAGTCATATAACTTAACCCATTTAAGTTTATTAATAAGCCCACAACATGATATTCTCTAAATTGTGATCCAAGATTTGTAGCCCACAATTACTTTATATTCTTGTTTGATTTCATTGCTACAATAACATGTTCTACTTAATTTGTAATTAAGTATATCTCAATTCACATGTTTTCTTTTTATCATGTCAGTCATTATTTTTAATTAAATATAGCTTATTTCATTTCATAAGTTTTCCCCATTCTTTCTTACTTAATCATAATTTCATTTTACACCGTCACTACAACTTATCGTTGTTTACTTATTAACTTAGTTCTCTTAACTAAGTTCCACTAATAAGTTTATCTTCCATAAATATAACTTATGTTGTCCTCATTCGTAGATTTATAATTCTTGTTCTTGTACATAACTTAATTTACAATTAAGTACAAATTATCCCCTTACATAAGTTATTCTATTCCCTTTATCTTTTATTATAACCTAAGTTATAATTTCCACTTCTCCCTAAGACAAGCATAAACATGTTATTCTTATCAGCAGATTTCATACTTCCAAGTTTACAGATTACTTAATTTGTAATTAAGTACAACTTCTTACATTTCATAAACTTTCCCATATTTCTTTGCTTATTACAAACAATTGGTTTCAGTTTTCCCCATTTACTGATTACTTAATTTAAAATTAAGTGCCACTTATCTCATTCCCCCAGTTATCTCATGTCCTTACTAGTTTATTATAACATAACCTATAATTTTCACTTATCCCTAGGACAAGTCTACCTATTATACAACATTCTTATTAATGTAATTTATTTATAATAGGTTATTATCATTCCCCGTTCATTCCATTCCTTTTTACTGTTGTAACTTTCTTTCAGTTCCATTTATTTCCATTAATTACAATTAATGTTGTTTATCAGTCCTGCTATTTACATACATACATACATATATATATATATATATATGCACTAGACCTCTCACATTAAGCCTACACTTGTGGATGCTGGATTCGTCGGGCGGTTCCGGGCAGACTTCTTCCACAAGTTGACTTAACCTCGTGTCTTAGCACCATTACATGTTTTATTTATGCACTTAGACCCCTCACGTTAGATTACCACTTGTGGGTGCTGGATGTGCCGGGCGGTTCTGGGCAGATTTCTACTACAAATGTAAACTAACCTCGCCTCTAAGTGCAGTTACAATTTCCTATTTACTGAAATTTTTAGGCTTATTATCCTTTTCACGTGTTATTGTAATCTAATTTATTATGCCTATATTATGTCACGTGTCCTTTTTAACACGCATTTAATTCTATCCTGACATGTAATCATTTAATCGGGTAATTGTTCAAATCTAACAAGTTAACATGTCATTTTCTCAATTCTACATCTAATAATTCAAATACATAATATGCCAAATTGTAACAATAGTAGTTGCTACTCATATTCTAACAAGTTTTTTTTAACATGTAAACATTCAATGCTTTAATCGGTTCAACATATGATATTTCCAACATATTCATATTAATATCTCAACTTGTTATAGCAACCTCATAACATTTTTAATTATTTTGGCTAATTCACATTTCATGATAACGAGGAATGCTAAACTATAATATATCATTATCTAAAATGATATAACTTAAATCCACTCACCTCATATGCTTTCCAAATCCTAGATCTGATCCAGATCTAGCATTCCATGGTTTTTCCCTTAATTGGATTCAGAACCTAACGACCATGGATCTTAAATTTTTACTAAACAAAAAGGAAAGAAAAAAAGAGAATTGAAATGGACCAGATCTAGAAAATTACCTCACTTCGATAAGAGATACGAACACCTATTTACAAACTTACGCTCCTTTCCTTCAGAAATGGATTCAGAATTTTTCCTAAACGAATAATCTTTATTTTATGAATAGATTTGAGGAGAGGGAATAATGGCAGAGCTTTAGCGTAGTCTCAGAAATTTGAGGTTTAGGGTTAGCTCTACAGACTTATTTATAGGTGTATTAGAGAAACCGGATCCTTTAGATTTAAATTAAAAACCATTAGAACCGACCACGTCTCAAGAAAAACACTCAGATCTGCGGTGGGTCGACCCCCCTTTGGGTGGGTCGACCCTTGGGTCGACACCCCCTTGAAGGGGTCGACCCCCGTGGGTCCAGAGGCCAAAAATTGATGTGGGCGCACTTCACAAGTGCGCCAGTGCATAATTGACTTGGTACACTTGCCAAGTGCGCCAGTTGTTCTGGCCTACTTCTTATATTTGTCGTCAAACTTCTGCCGTCCATAACTTCTTTATACGTTTTCCGTTTTATGCAAATTCAGAGTCTATCTGAACCAAAATTCTGAGATGAACGCAATGGTACAGTCCGTTTTATTGTTTTTATAGTCGACACATCTACAAAGATCAGAAGATATACCATCCGGGAATCTTAATTCTTCCACCCATTTTAAAAGTACTTTAACTTGATTATTGTCTAGTTTATAGTATGCTTTTGATTTTTAGTCATTTTGCTTTATATGAAGCTCGGGACAATTACATATTACTTCGATATCACATCTTGATTTCAAATCGTCTTCCATCTTCCCTTTGACATTCAAAATTGTATTAAACACATTGTCAAACACGTTTTTCTCATTACGCGTCACGTTAATATTATGACGAATATGAAGATTTTCCCAATAAGGCAACTCCCAAAATATGCTTTGTTTTCACCAACTACGAATTGATGATTTACCTTGAATTTCAGTCTATTCTCCGGTTTCATGTATCTTTGGATACTACTTTACAAGTTCATAAATATCTTCACTTGACCATACCATAGATGGCTTCAAAGTTTCATGCATATTTGCTATAAAAAAATTCTTATCTCTTCTAAAAGGATGTCGATGACAGTCAAACCATGAAATTTTCTTTCCATGAGGTAAAGAAAATGCTCTTTTTTCTTCTATGCAGTAAGGACAAGCTAGAAGACTAGCCGCACTCCAACCAGAAAGCATTGCATATATAGGAAAATCTCTAATTGTCCACAACAGAGAAACGAACATACGAAAGTTTTTTTTGTGAAATATCATATGTTTCTACTCCTTCGTGCCATAATTTTTTTTAATTTTGCAACCAACGGTTGTAAATAAACATCAATTCCTTGTATCGGATCATCAGGACCAAAGATGAAAATTGTGAAAAACATATAAGGAGTTTTCATACACATTAACGACGGTAAATTATAAGGTGTGACAATTATAGGTTAGGACGAATATTTAGCGCCAAATTGACAAATGGTGAAAATCCATCCGTACATAAACCAAGTCTAACATTAGTACTCTCGGATGCAAAATTGAGATACTTCTGGTCAAAATGCTTCCGTGCTTCCTCATTAGTTGGGTGTGTTAGCGTACCTTCTTCCTGTGTTCTTGCACTGTACCATCTCATATGTTGTGCTGTCATAGAATATGCAATAACCTTTGAAGTCTAGGAGTAATAGGTAAATAATGCATATGGTTTATACAGGACTTTCTTTCCCTTTTTCTTTCTTGGTTTATATCTTTCCTAATTACATATTTTACAATTCTTAAGGTAAATATCTTCCTTTCAAAATATCATGCAACCCTTTAGACATGTATCTGTTTTTTCATATGGTAAACCAAAAGACGACATCATTTTTTTTTATTTCATAATGATTTTCACACATTAAATTATTGGGAGGCATATACCGTTTCGTAGCTTGTACAATAGCTATAAACCCAGCTTCTATGAGGTTGTATTTAGATTTCATCGTAATATATTCAGCAGTTACTGATAATTGGGTTCCGCTTTTACAACCTTCCCAAAGGGGTTTCTTCGCGGCATCTACTAAATTATATATTTTTTGGCTTTAATATTTGGTTCTTCTTCGTCATTACCATCATCATCAGTTAATTGTTGAACCAGGAACATTGGACGTGCTGCATCTTCAACCATATGTTATATGAGATTCGTCATAGCAATTCCATTATTCGCTGCCTCCTCAACTTGTACAGAAGTAAATGTTAACGGTTCTCCATGACGATCCCAAACAATATAGTTCGGCACAAAACCGTAATGATGCAAATAAACTCTAACCATTTGCGACATCAAATGCTTTAATAATTTGATATTACTACATGGACAATGGATTTCGACGTTGTTTCCCTTGTTACTTAAAGAAAAATCAATAAACACCCTAATGTCATTAATAAATTGTTCACTTATTGGGCCATCAGCTCCTCTTCGTTTGTACATCCAGCTTCGATCACTAAAATGATTGTCCATTTTTCCTAAGTAGATATATAATTAAAAAGTATGATAAAATTTGCATTGACATTTTATTAAAACAATTTTATTGTTGATTGTTATGTTAATTGATCATTTTCACTTTGTTGGTGGATCATCCTACCTTCCATTACAAATACAATAATGTAATTAAATCGCGTAAATTTTTTCAATTTAAATGTTTCAACAAAATTCGGTAGCACTTCGCTTTAGTTTCTTGAACAATACACAATTGCGTGTACACAGGGAACATATAGGAAGTACTTTCAAAATTTTGAGAACCGTTTAAAATGAAATGATTTATGAGATTTGATTTTGTATTGTGTTCGTAACTTGTCCAATACAAGGACAAATTCAACAAATATTGTATATGATGAATATAAATGTCCGTTCTGTTAACAAAACGAACATTCATATAACGATCATATACAATACTTATCAGATGGGGACAAAAAGACTCTAAGGCTTAATTTCAATCTCTATTTGTACGTATACGGAATTAATAACATGTAGGTATATTTTCAACATTCGATCGAACTAACCATACATTATAAAATTAAATGTCATTTTCGATAAATTTAGGGGTGGCAATTAGAACCGACCCGATGGACCCGGACCCGATCCGTCGGGTCTCGGTTCTAGGCTGGTCAGGTTTTGTCGGGTCTAAACTATACATTTCAAAAATTTGGACCCGACCCGACCCGAGCTTCGGTTCGGGTCGGGTCGAAGCTCGGGTTGGGTTGGGTCGGATCAGTTCGGGTCCGATTGAATAATAACACTAAAAATACATATATTTCAATACTTTTTGGTCAGGTCTTTCGGGTCGGGTCTATGCGGGTCGGGTCTATGCGGGTCGGGTTTGATCGAGTCCTGATGGTATTTTTCATCACCTAGACCCGACCCGAGACCCATCGGGTTCGGTTCGGGTTCGGGTCTTTTCGGGTCGGGTCGGTTCGGGTTTTCGGTTCTCGGTTCTAATTGTCAGCCCTAGATAATTTTTTATAAAACATAAACTTAATTATTTCCGTTTCCAAATGTCCCTTAACAAGACTAAAATCTCCTATATATTAATTCAACATAAAAACAGGCACATAATTATATTGTGACACAAACAACATAAACTTGCAATACATAAACTAATAACAAGAATTGGACCTCAATTAATTCGACCTACACACGGGTTAACTAACATGTAACATCCCACAAATTCCGACTATTTAAGTTGTTAAATTAAATTTAATTATTGAAATTAAAATGATTTTTTAAAATAAAATTTATGATGTTATTAATGAAATTTATTAATTTTTCTGAAAGATTGATTGAAAATAATGTTATATTCTATATGATTTTATTTCTAAAAACATACTTGTATATGTATTTCCATCCTCTTATCATTCCTTTCCTTTTTTGTTTCATAATATTTTTTCCAAAAACAAACAAACAATCTCCTTGTATATATGTATGTATGTATGTATATATTCCTTGTATTCTATATATTGTTGTTTACATTCGGAAGTGAAAAGAATGACAAATAAAAAATGTAAAACTGTCTACATTATCAATGCATATTTTTAGCCATTTTCTCTACCTTATTCTTATTTGTCCACTGAATAGGTTCCTTAAATTTTGAAATTTTAATATTATGTGTTTTGATATTTGTAAGTCACAAACTTTCTAACAATTAGCTTTAAAAAATAAATCATGCATTAACTACTTTCCAATTTTCTCTTTCCTTATGTGATTTTCTTTTGAATTTTGAATAAGAAATAAATGTTGATTAGATTAACACCTCACGCCTAGTCAGCTAATTTATTTCCTTTGTAACCTACTATAAGTGAAGAGAAACATTAGGGAAATAAATCACGTTCGTTGTTTGCTTTCTCCCCCGCTTTTCTTTTATACTCGTTCATTTCTTTCCAGAAGAAAAAAATTATGTATCCATCTCCTCCCTTTTCCTCTCCAATTTCACGACCACTTAATCTTTCCTAAAATTCACACTCTCTTCAGACAAATTTACACAAGTATACATTCTATCTTCTTCTTTTATTCTTTCCTCTTAAAACAAAACAATTCCCTTACTTTCCCTTTTCTCTTAAAACCAGTCTCTCCTCCTCCACTTTTCTATGTAAAAAAAAGAAGAAAATTAAAGAAAAGAGAATAAAATCGATTTGGTCTGCTTCTGTTGCTTTGTTCTATTGGCTACCTTGTATCTTCTGTATCCATATTCAAATCCATGCAAAGTGAGTTTATCTCACGATTAATTTCAAGTATTTTGACATCGATAGAAACTAAAATATAGTAGCCAATTTTTGATGTTGTTGGTTGCTTTATGGTTGTATTTTGTTGTTGCCTCTTTGTTGTCCAATTTCATGTTATCATTGTGTATTTGTCACTATGTTAATGTTGATGCTCATCATGTTGTCTTGATGTATTTCTCATACCATATTATGTAAATTGAAGTACACATGTTGATAAACTCACCTTGCCTTATTGTATAAACCTGAAATACGTTAGTATGCATGCTTGCTTTGTTTTATTAAAACATGTAATGCCTTGCTGCTTTCTTTGATTTCTAGTAAAAAATAATAATGACCATGATTTCTTGATAGTTTAGACACATATTAGAATGTTTAGAAACAACTTATATAAGATAGGATTAAGTATTATATTTTAATGTTTTATTGAAGTTAATTTACTTGAATAAATTTAATCATAACTCGAGTGTTTTTGTGTTTTGCATAAATGTTCGGGTCAGACCGAGGGTTGCAACATAAAGTTTCAGCAATCGAAGTTAGAGGCACGTGAAAACGTGCGCGTTTGGATCGATAACTTTGTAAATTTTATTTAGTAAAAATCTATGTTCCGCTGTGTAAATTTTTTGTGTAACTCTGATAAATTTTGTACATAGAATTATTCCGCTGTAAGAAATTGTATTCTATGATTTTTGTGTTTTATTTTGTTAAACCTGTAAGCTAAATAACAATCTAACATTTCGAGCTGTTTAAGTTGGTTTAATTACCGACTTGAAGCGGTCGAAAAGATAGGTTGTTACACAACACTATATATGGCATATACATATAACATTAACTAATTAACTCTATATTAGCAACATGATTAATTCAACCTATATATGCACATATTAACAACACTATACATATATATAATCTAAGAAACTAACTTTCCTTAAATTGGCAAATCTAGGGTGTTAAAAAATAATTAGGGTATATACCTTCGATATTGGAGAGGAATTTAAGCCTAGATAGAAGGAGAGAGATCCTTTCAGACGTTGGAGAGAGTAGGGGCAGCAAACGAGGTGTTGGTGGCTAATTTATGAATTGGGGAGGAAGGGTTTGGGGATTATTGTTTGAGAAATGAAATGGGGAAAATGATAGCAGGTCGGTTTATTTCTGCTCGACTAAGCAACAACTATCAATGGCATTAAAATTTATGCTTTCAGCATTTTATATTTTATAACGTAAAGAAAATTCTGGAAATAAGCCTCTGTTGGAAGCCGTTGGAGGTCGTTGCCATTGTTCGTTGCTATATTATATGCGTCTTGTAGTGGGAACTACGAGACAAACATCCGGGTTTGACTCATCTCGTCAGAGATCTCCTACGATATGAGATCAAGTCCCTAAAATCTCCAGAAAAAAGCTTGACCTGATATCCAAGATTTAAAACCTTGGTTACAACTCTAATTATTAGTCATGTCTATATAGTTTACAATGAAAAGAGAGTTTAGATCCCATCAAAATGAATTAATCTCTATTCAACATTTAGGGCTTTTTTTATAAATTGAGGTCAAGCTCTCCTACAACAAACCCAAAATTTTAATGATAATAATTAGTTGAAGAATTAAATAATAAAATAATAAGTTTGTAAAATTGTCAAAATTTGGCTACAGAGCTGCACCATTGAGTCCACGGTCATTTTTGGTCGATTTTCACAAATAACTTGTCAGAATATGAGTTAATATGGAGAAGATAAAACAAAAAGAATTTATAAGAATAACTAGAGTTTTCAAAAAGTTAAAAAAAGTAAAAAATAATACGCTATAGGTCGACCCGACGTAGTATAGCTCGACCTGCAGGTCAACGAATAATGGGTAAGTCGACCTATGTGGAGTCGAGGGTCGACCCGCCTTTCATACCTAAACGTTTTTCATCTAGGTACAAGCCGAAAAAGATTTGATCGAATATTTAAATAACATTGCTGATTTCTGGACGTTCGATGAATTATCTGATGGATGTGGTCAAGCCCATGACATGTAAGGGCTAGATTAAAATGTAAAATCCAATGACCTATAATCCCTAAGCTAAACTATAAATATACCCCCACAACTAAGCATTTTTCTCACACTTGAATTTTCTCTCATTGGGTTCATCGCCTGAGGTTGGATCCTAAAAATTAGATATTTTCAAAGAGAGAATCTTTTAAATAAAAATATTAGACGCCACGGGACAGAATCTACAAAGGCCATGGAGGAAAGCTTAGAACCATGGATGAGTGTGTAATTACTTAGACTTTTGGTAATTTAGTAAAATAAGGTTTAAATAATTTTAGATTTTCCTATAGTCTTTCTTTTAGTTTTCTTACAGTTTTCTTATAGTTTTTGATAGTTCTTTCGTAAGTTAGCCTTTTCTATATGCTATTTTTCTATAAATTATTTTCTACGAGTATTTTCTGTTTCTTCTTACAATTTTATTTTATTTAAGTTCGGTATGATAGTTTTATAGTATTTTGGTAAGATAGTTTTATATAAATAGATTTTATAATTATATATTATCCATGTGCTATGAGTTATATGACATGTTCAGTTCAAGTTTACTTCATTGGTGATCATCTCATATCGACTTGGCACATCATGCAGTGCACTTTTCTTACTGTTCAATGTAGGTATGGGATGATCATCACAGTCATGGTCATATGAGACACTCTTTCTTTCAGAAGGAATTTTATTCGCTAAAGTAGATATGTGACACCCTACGTCCGTTCATGTCACTTATAAGAGAACGCATTAAGTTTCATGAAGCACAACAGGTAATCCTTACAGAGAATTCACAAGAAAGATAAAATAAGCAATGCAAAATTTTAAACTTCATTTTTAAAAATAAAGCATAGTTTCAGAAGTACATCAAAACATGTCAAAACTAGTTACAACTAACCAAAATGTCTCAAATCTGCCTTACGAAACATCTCATGAAATAAAATATCAGAGTACATAAAATCATAACCCTCGCCATAAGCCATACTAAAGTAGAGAGCAAGTTAAAATGAAACATCTCAAGAAATCCAAGTCCAAGTTGTAAGAGAAATCCAAGTCACTATTCAGTGCTTTCACTCTAAGGACCTAGGGGGAAGGAAAAAAAGGTGAAACATAACGGGTTAGACATAAAGTCTTGCGAGTTATAGCGATGTACAAATGTGCATAAAATAGAAATGCCAAGATAGGTAAATAAGACTGGATGAGAAAGGTACAATGTCATATAAGGTAAAAGATAAACTTAACAGAACACGGTAGACAGGAATAACAAGATAAACTATGGTCGAGTAATGCTTCACATTAATATCCTAAAACATGTATGTCTGCACCAATACTAGTATAATAAGTTCAACAGGATTAGGTTCTCAGCCTAATTACATACCAGTAGTAATAACAGTAGAAATAAACAATAGGATAAACAATAGGATTAGGTGTACCCTAATTACATAACCATACTAGGTGTTAACCTAATTATACAACAACTGGATTAGGTGTACCCTAATTACTACCCAAGCAATCGTCTCCCTACTACGTAAATACCCCGTGTCATCCCCGACAGTAGGGTGTATAACTCCCTAACCCAGCAACTATATAACACAGACTATTTACTGGTGTTACAGCGTCTTATCTTCCTGTAATGACCCGGTGTTTACGTCAATCACAAACAACAGTTTAGTTTATCCTGAGTATAAATACAATTTGAAAAGCAAGATTAGCAAAACATGCATGTTTCATTAAAACATTAAAACATGAATACCCATTTACTTGCAAACATGATTTCATAGACAAACATACACCTACACCTAGGTTGCAACTACACAAGAGAAAGCCTAGACTAGGGACTACTCTAGGACAATGATTTGAAAGCATTTGAACACTTGCACATGGCAATGTTTCCTTGTTTCAACATTTTCAATTTTTTAAATCTTTTCATGTTTATTTTCTGAAAATTTCTCCTTTATGTTCCCAAAAGCACTTGCATTTTGTCATATATATATGTACTAGAAGCCACCAAAAACTTGTACAAATAAACATGTTTCTTCACTACCCTAGTAAGCCTAAAGAAATGTTTTTTTTAAGTCTTTCTTTGCACAAAACCATAACCTGTCGTGAGCACAAATGTGCAGAAATTTCAGAGTTTGTTTGCCTTGAATGCCAAGGTATTTGTATTTTATAATTTGTGTTAAATCAATACATAACATATGAGAAAGGGGTAGACAAAAGGCAGGTGAAAACTGAGCATAATTGAGACATTTAGGACTCCTATTTGTGGCTAAAGTCATAGGATAACTTTAGTAAAGGACATGAAGGACATGGTGCATTTAATTGATTTTTCTTGATGCACCAATGAGTGTGCTTGTGCAAGAAATACCCTTATATAAATGGCGGCTAAAGCCATGTGGAATCCTAGGTAGGTGTGAGATAAATGGTATTTTTTTTATTGTCTTTCAAGGGTCAGCAAAAACAGAAAACTGTTTGGTCTCCTCATTCATAAACCATCATTTAATGCAACCATTTGTTTATTATTTCTTACAACTATAAATAGCTATACACGCACACCATTTTTACTCACAATCTCACACAAGTTCTGAGTTTCTATCAAGCAAGAGCAAGGGTTTTAGGAGGCTTTAAGGTGAGATAAACAACACATCTATTTTCTGCTTTTCCTACTGCAGTTTTTAGTATTTAACTGTGAGTAACCTTTTTTTTACAAAACTTTACTGTTCTTTTCTAAAAATGTAAAGTAGATCTTGTTTGTATTATGTTCATGGAAAAAGGGTATGCTCTGTTGCATATTGATCTGATCAAACATTGCTGTTTGTCACCCAACTTAAATGCCAATAAGTCAGAAACTGTTTTATACATTGTGACACCATGTTTTGTTTCCTTGTTTGAAACCAGGTACCATGTCAAGGCCGATATGTTAGTTTATGTTAGGATCAGGGCTTAGATGATATTCTGTCTTCAATAACCAGTTTAGTAGCCTAGGATGTTTTAAACATGGCAAAATCAGTTCAAAGAATACCCTGCATTTAAAACCCAGAACACAGTTTTACACACCAAAACTCTCTGTTTGATGGAAATTTCAAAACTGTTTTTAATTCAAAGTAAATACAAGGATTGAATCACTGTAGAAAATAATGATTTTTGGAAGTAATTTTGTAATTTTTAATGTCCTGGATAGTCGAAAAATGGTAGATGACCAGAAAATGAAACCGGGCCAAATCCCGATCATCCAAACAGTTTGAATTCGCATGGATGATGATGGAGCCGCATCCTGGATCGGGTAATCAGGGAAAAATACCAGAAAAATTTTCCAATGTTTAGATTGTGTGAAATTAGGGGAAATAGGGTTTTGTTTTAACTTATGGGTTCGGTTTGGGTTCGTCGAGACTGCTCTTCGCCGGAGCAGCTTTGGAGGTGCGGTCAGGGGGGGCTCGAAGCGTCGGAGTCTGGTGAAGGTGGGGTAGCGAAGCGGAGGTGACACGTGGTCCTGACAGTGTGCGGTTCCTCTTTCTTCGATGGTGATAGTTTTGTGAAGTTTCGGTGGCATAGTGTTTTTTTTAATCAATGACGATAGGAGGCAGGTGGAGCTCGTCGTCGTGATCAGGGACGGAGAGCCGACTTGCGTGGCCAGTCGCGAGGGGGTGGCGTCGCCGGGATCTGTTGTGCACGTGCACAGATCAGTGGTGCACGAAGAAGATGATGCCAGTTTTGTTGGCTAGGTGATCGGCCATGAAATTTGTGTGGTTTGAGGGGTTTTTCACGTGATTATCTGGTGTTGGCCCTTTGGTTTAGTACTTTAGTTTTTTTCAGGGTGATGGCACTTGTTTTGGCAAGCTTGGCACTCAATTTTGGCCTTGGCACTTAGTAATTAAAGTGGTACGTACTTAAATCCTTAACAAAGGTTTTAAAACTTTAGTTCAAATCCAAGATTTTTTTTTTGTATAATCCGATTAAAATAGGAAGTATAATCATAATAAGGTCTCAATACTTTGGGTAATTTAAGTTTTAAATAAGTATTTAATTGTAATGTAAATCCTAATCAAAATGAACCAAGTAAAATTTTAAATAAACATTCTTTGTATAAACAAAGAGGATGAAAGTGAATCAGGATTCGATAAATATTGTCAAGAAATACAGAAGTATGTTTAAATATAAAATTTAGTTTATAATTAATAAATTTAGTTTAAATATAAATATCTATAGTACCATTTGAATTTTATTTCCAATAAACTATTTGAAGATCAAACAAATGGTATATGCTAAAATTTTATCAAGTGCAAATCTGTAGGTCAAAACCCTTGTTCCCACAAAACTCATATTGGTGCTGTTCTTAACTGATAAATATAAACTGTACTTGTATCTGTTCGTAATCCTTTCAAAGAGCCGGATAACATGTCCACTTTGAATCGGTTGTACGCTACGCGTCGGAGGTATATAAAGTTGAAGACGGTGTTATGCAAGGACTATATTTTTATATAGTGCCTTCGGTTTGTTCAAACCCAGAACAACTTGTATGGACGAGTGTCCGACAAAGTAATTCCAACTGGTCACGTACGTTGATCTTTTCAAACGTAATTATATGGTGGCAGAGGAATTCGTTTCTCTCGCCGTATACCTGTAATTTATTTTTGAGGAAGTCAATTAGTGATCGGGAAGTCTGGACGATGTGGCACTCAAAGAAATAAACCAGAAATGATGACGTTAGTCTAGCCTCAAGCCTCACACCCAGGAAATGACAAAAATCGGGCAGGCAGCATGGCTATGTGGGTCGCTCCCATTAGGGTGTAGTATCACCTATCTAGAGAAATTCTTATTGTTTCTTAATCTATCGATTCTGCCCATGCGGGGATGGTTGCCGTACACAACCATCGGTGATATACATTCGATACACTCAAGAGAAATGAGTGGTCGGTCATGTGAGGGCCGGGTTGCAAGAAGTTCTTGTTGAACCCAGATGTATTTGCCTCTAGAGATACATCAGCGGAAGGTGGACCCATACCTTGTCAAGTTGGAAATCAAATTTACCTAAGCGCCAAGCGGTTTTATTTGTATACTATATCGGAGAATGTGAGATGCAAGCATTCTCCTAGATTTCTAAATTATTTGTGGAAACACTTGATATTATAATAATATTTGTTTTCAAGTATACAGAGTGTTTTTATCTCATAAGGTAAAAACCCGTTCCGTCTTTACGGCGTGGTCTTATGAGATATTTTCTTTGAACTGTTTTAAACTGTTTACTCATACCAGTCCCCTGACTGACCCAGAGTTTATTTTTCTGTGTTTTCCCTTAAACTCTTGGGTATTCATAACACTTGTTATGAATAGACAAGTGAATCAGGATGTAGAAACTTGTGAAGCTGGAATGAAGATTTTGCTGTGTGCTGGTCCATCTGTCTACTGTATAATTAAGTCTATCAGTTAATCATCTATGATATGTAGAATACTGATGTACTATGAATGGTCTGTATCACTCTGATGTAATATATTCCGCTGTGTAATATTATAAAGTATTATTTTTTTTTTGGAAATTTCCGCTGTGAGATTCTGATGTTCAGTGTTTTTATATTCTATCTATTCTCATTTCTTATTAATGGCGCAACTTGAGATGTGTTCAAAAGTTGGGTCGTTACAGTTGGTATCAGAGCTTAGGTTACTGATTACCTAGGCTTTGGGTGAGTGTGAGAGAGCGTATTTTTATGTAAAAATTTAAAATGAATTTAACACAACTTGGATGATATACCTAAGATAGTTATATCCTATCAAGACTCGATTGATAACCTGTTATAGTCAGGTGATCAAAATGAGCACCCGTGCACTAAGAGGTCGAGCTAGAGGGTCATCCACTGCTGCTGTTCGTAATACTGGATCCCAGGACCAAGGTGAAACAATAGAGGAAGTTGCACCAGTTCAACAGGATAAGAGCTTTGCGACCATTTGTAAGGAGTATACGACTCTGGGAGGAAAAGTTTTCAAGGGAACTGAATCGTTTACTGAAGTTCAAGCTTGGATGAGGTCTTGTGAAAGGATTTTCAAAGGGTTGAAGTTGAATGACGATCAGAAACGTCTTTTGGCATCATGGCAACTTCAAGAAGCTGCTGGAACTTGGTGGGACGCTCAAACCGCTAATGTTCCTGAGGAAAGTTTTACTTGGGATAAGTTCAAAGAAGCTTTCGAAGCACAGTTTCTACCTGCTGCAGGAAAGACAAGGATGTATAGAGATTTTATCGATCTCAAGCAAGGAAATATGAAAGTATCAGAATATGAGAACAAATTCAATGCACTTTCTTGTTTCGGGCCAGAACTGATAAACACTTCACTTAAGAAGAATGAAATGTTCATAGCAGGATTAAAGGATAGCCTACAAGTTCAGATGATTGGACATCTCAAGGTTCCATTCGTTGATCTAGTGGATATGGCTGTTCGTTATGAGGCACTGGAAGATAAGAAGACAGTGGCAAAAGCAGCACAGACAGGAGGATCTAATAGTGAGAATCCAAATAAAAGGAAATTCAATTCGAACTGGAACAACAACAACGGAGTACCTAAGATGGGAGAAAAAGCCAAAGAACGATTCAAAGATACCACATGCCATAAATGTTTGCAGAAGGGACACATTGCCAAGTTCTGCACCAAGCCAGCAGCAGAAAAGCCACAGCAGACTCAGCAGCCGGGGCAACAGCAACCAAAGGGAACAAGTGATGTTATTCCACAGAAGTTTTCATGCTACAACTGTCATCAGCCTGGACACTTGGTTAGAGACTGTCCACTGAAAAAGGCACAGCAACCCAAGGTCTATGCTTTAATGGATAAGCCCTCAACTTCTGAGAGTGTGAAAATGGAAGATGTTTCAGAAGGTACCTTACTCTTTTCTTATAAAAGGAGTTAACAAACTAGGGTCAGCCTCGAGATAAAATGAATATGGGTGGAATAAATTGGGGTAATATCCAATCACATTAATACCGGAGATCGAGTTAGAATTTTAAATTGAGTTAAAAATTTGGATTTTTCTGAAATTGAGACTAGACTTAAGTATTTATTTGTGTGTGGACTCAGTCAAAGTGAATGGGTCGATTTGTGAAAACAAATCATGTTTGAATTCTGAAATGGAGATCGTTAAGTATGTAAATTAAAGTTTTGGGAAAATACTTAACGAAGTTAAGAAGATTGACTTGTGAGTTAAGGGGATTTGGGCAGATATTTTTGAATAGGAATAATTGCTGATGATGTTTTATTTATTGATGTGTCTTTATAAGTCGATAACTCTAAATACACTACTTACAAATTTCGAGGACGAAATTTTTATAAGGGGGGTAGAATGTAATGACCCGGTGTTTACGTCAATCACAAACAACAGTTTAGTTTATCCTGAGTATAAATACAATTTGAAAAGCAAGATTAGCAAAACATGCATGTTTCATTAAAACATTAAAACATGAATACCCATTTACTTGCAAACATGATTTCATAGACAAACATACACCTACACCTAGGTTGCAACTACACAAGAGAAAGCCTAGACTAGGGACTACTCTAGGACAATGATTTGAAAGCATTTGAACACTTGCACATGGCAATGTTTCCTTGTTTCAACATTTTCAATTTTTTAAATCTTTTCATGTTTATTTTCTGAAAATTTCTCCTTTATGTTCCCAAAAGCACTTGCATTTTGTCATATATATATGTACTAGAAGCCACCAAAAACTTGTACAAATAAACATGTTTCTTCACTACCCTAGTAAGCCTAAAGAAATGTTTTTTTTAAGTCTTTCTTTGCACAAAACCATAACCTGCCGTGAGCACAAATGTGCAGAAATTTCAGAGTTTGTTTGCCTTGAATGCCAAGGTATTTGTATTTTATAATTTGTGTTAAATCAATACATAACATATGAGAAAGGGGTAGACAAAAGGCAGGTGAAAACTGAGCATAATTGAGACATTTAGGACTCCTATTTGTGGCTAAAGTCATAGGATAACTTTAGTAAAGGACATGAAGGACATGGTGCATTTAATTGATTTTTCTTGATGCACCAATGAGTGTGCTTGTGCAAGAAATACCCTTATATAAATGGCGGCTAAAGCCATGTGGAATCCTAGGTAGGTGTGAGATAAATGGTATTTTTTTTATTGTCTTTCAAGGGTCAGCAAAAACAGAAAACTGTTTGGTCTCCTCATTCATAAACCATCATTTAATGCAACCATTTGTTTATTATTTCTTACAACTATAAATAGCTATACACGCACACCATTTTTACTCACAATCTCACACAAGTTCTGAGTTTCTATCAAGCAAGAGCAAGGGTTTTAGGAGGCTTTAAGGTGAGATAAACAACACATCTATTTTCTGCTTTTCCTACTGCAGTTTTTAGTATTTAACTGTGAGTAACCTTTTTTTTACAAAACTTTACTGTTCTTTTCTAAAAATGTAAAGTAGATCTTGTTTGTATTATGTTCATGGAAAAAGGGTATGCTCTGTTGCATATTGATCTGATCAAACATTGCTGTTTGTCACCCAACTTAAATGCCAATAAGTCAGAAACTGTTTTATACATTGTGACACCATGTTTTGTTTCCTTGTTTGAAACCAGGTACCATGTCAAGGCCGATATGTTAGTTTATGTTAGGATCAGGGCTTAGATGATATTCTGTCTTCAATAACCAGTTTAGTAGCCTAGGATGTTTTAAACATGGCAAAATCAGTTCAAAGAATACCCTGCATTTAAAACCCAGAACACAGTTTTACACACCAAAACTCTCTGTTTGATGGAAATTTCAAAACTGTTTTTAATTCAAAGTAAATACAAGGATTGAATCACTGTAGAAAATAATGATTTTTGGAAGTAATTTTGTAATTTTTAATGTCCTGGATAGTCGAAAAATGGTAGATGACCAGAAAATGAAACCGGGCCAAATCCCGATCATCCAAACAGTTTGAATTCGCATGGATGATGATGGAGCCGCATCCTGGATCGGGTAATCAGGGAAAAATACCAGAAAAATTTTCCAATGTTTAGATTGTGTGAAATTAGGGGAAATAGGGTTTTGTTTTAACTTATGGGTTCGGTTTGGGTTCGTCGAGACTGCTCTTCGCCGGAGCAGCTTTGGAGGTGCGGTCAGGGGGGGCTCGAAGCGTCGGAGTCTGGTGAAGGTGGGGTAGCGAAGCGGAGGTGACACGTGGTCCTGACAGTGTGCGGTTCCTCTTTCTTCGATGGTGATAGTTTTGTGAAGTTTCGGTGGCATAGTGTTTTTTTTAATCAATGACGATAGGAGGCAGGTGGAGCTCGTCGTCGTGATCAGGGACGGAGAGCCGACTTGCGTGGCCAGTCGCGAGGGGGTGGCGTCGCCGGAATCTGTTGTGCACGTGCACAGATCAGTGGTGCACGAAGAAGATGATGCCAGTTTTGTTGGCTAGGTGATCGGCCATGAAATTTGTGTGGTTTGAGGGGTTTTTCACGTGATTATCTGGTGTTGGCCCTTTGGTTTAGTACTTTAGTTTTTTTCAGGGTGATGGCACTTGTTTTGGCAAGCTTGGCACTCAATTTTGGCCTTGGCACTTAGTAATTAAAGTGGTACTTACTTAAATCCTTAACAAAGGTTTTAAAACTTTAGTTCAAATCCAAGATTTTTTTTTTTGTATAATCCGATTAAAATAGGAAGTATAATCATAATAAGGTCTCAATACTTTGGGTAATTTAAGTTTTAAATAAGTATTTAATTGTAATGTAAATCCTAATCAAAATGAACCAAGTAAAATTTTAAATAAACATTCTTTGTATAAACAAAGAGGATGAAAGTGAATCAGGATTCGATAAATATTGTCAAGAAATACAGAAGTATGTTTAAATATAAAATTTAGTTTATAATTAATAAATTTAGTTTAAATATAAATATCTATAGTACCATTTGAATTTTATTTCCAATAAACTATTTGAAGATCAAACAAATGGTATATGCTAAAATTTTATCAAGTGCAAATCTGTAGGTCAAAACCCTTGTTCCCACAAAACTCATATTGGTGTTGTTCTTAACTGATAAATATAAACTGTACTTGTATCTGTTCGTAATCCTTTCAAAGAGCCGGATAACATGTCCACTTTGAATCGGTTGTACGCTACGCGTCGGAGGTATATAAAGTTGAAGACGGTGTTATGCAAGGACTATATTTTTATATAGTGCCTTCGGTTTGTTCAAACCCAGAACAACTTGTATGGACGAGTGTCCGACAAAGTAATTCCAACTGGTCACGTACGTTGATCTTTTCAAACGTAATTATATGGTGGCAGAGGAATTCGTTTCTCTCGCCGTATACCTGTAATTTATTTTTGAGGAAGTCAATTAGTGATCGGGAAGTCTGGACGATGTGGCACTCAAAGAAATAAACCAGAAATGATGACGTTAGTCTAGCCTCAAGCCTCACACCCAGGAAATGACAAAAATCGGGCAGGCAGCATGGCTATGTGGGTCGCTCCCATTAGGGTGTAGTATCACCTATCTAGAGAAATTCTTATTGTTTCTTAATCTATCGATTCTGCCCATGCGGGGATGGTTGCCGTACACAACCATCGGTGATATACATTCGATACACTCAAGAGAAATGAGTGGTCGGTCATGTGAGGGCCGGGTTGCAAGAAGTTCTTGTTGAACCCAGATGTATTTGCCTCTAGAGATACATCAGCGGAAGGTGGACCCATACCTTGTCAAGTTGGAAATCAAATTTACCTAAGCGCCAAGCGGTTTTATTTGTATACTATATCGGAGAATGTGAGATGCAAGCATTCTCCTAGATTTCTAAATTATTTGTGGAAACACTTGATATTATAATAATATTTGTTTTCAAGTATACAGAGTGTTTTTATCTCATAAGGTAAAAACCCGTTCCGTCTTTACGGCGTGGTCTTATGAGATATTTTCTTTGAACTGTTTTAAACTGTTTACTCATACCAGTCCCCTGACTGACCCAGAGTTTATTTTTCTGTGTTTTCCCTTAAACTCTTGGGTATTCATAACACTTGTTATGAATAGACAAGTGAATCAGGATGTAGAAACTTGTGAAGCTGGAATGAAGATTTTGCTGTGTGCTGGTCCATCTGTCTACTGTATAATTAAGTCTATCAGTTAATCATCTATGATATGTAGAATACTGATGTACTATGAATGGTCTGTATCACTCTGATGTAATATATTCCGCTGTGTAATATTATAAAGTATTATTTTTTTTTTGGAAATTTCCGCTGTGAGATTCTGATGTTCAGTGTTTTTATATTCTATCTATTCTCATTTCTTATTAATGGCGCAACTTGAGATGTGTTCAAAAGTTGGGTCGTTACACTTCCCTAGTCGGACCCATGCACGCTCATGACTACATCGGAATGCTTCCGTAACAACCCCTATGTGAACCTCTTACTATCCAGTTCAGTAAAGCGGGCCCTAGCCCCTACAGTGTGAGTCCCCCTCTAATAAGATACCAACAGAGATACTGACCGATATGGGTTCCAAACAGTAGATTGACACAAGCCAAACCCCCTAAGCTTGTGCCCCTAAGAATAGGATTTAAGAGTCCCCAAAAACCCGATACAACAGCAGATGAGGGACCTTTTAGCTTATTAATACTCATGTTTAACCTAGCAGGTTTAGGTTTACTAATAAGCATGGTTGTAATTATTTACATGTCATTATGTGTATAACCCTAAAACACCTTCCTAGATGTATACAATCTCCACAACATTTAATTTATTAACATACATCTGGTACTAAACGTATTATGGCATGTCATTTACTTAATGTTTGTTTTAAGTCAAATATAACATGTCCATTTCCTATGCATATTATTTATCAACTATGTTCTAATTACAACATATGTATAGGTTTATGCATATTATCCATTTCTACCCAGTTATGGAAACATACACACATTATTCCTGTTTATCAGTTTTATTTTAAGTCTTAACATGTGTATATTATCCTTTTCCCAAATTATAGTCAACAGTCCCAAATTCATAAAATGTCTAAATTCCTCTTTTTACGTCATTCATTATTGCCCCAATCATACAAACACTCTAATTGGGTATGGCCTAGGCTTCCAAAAAGGACTAGGCTTGGCGTAAAATAAAAAGGGAAAACAGGGGAAGGAGAATATAATCAAATCACATAGGCATATAGGCAAGACTGGAAATAAACATAAAACATAGAAAATGGGAAAAGGAAGATATATACATATAACTTGTTAATTATCCAACATCACAGGCATATGTTTACTTATCTTAACAGCATAGGTGACTAACAGTTAAAACATGTATAAAATTTATTTTACTAACACTGTAGATCCTAACCGGTTTTATTTAACTGTCATGTTCAAAATCTAATAAATCAGATCTGTAAATGATGGGTAACTCACATTGGGTCTTGGTGAAGAAGAGAATAAATCTCTTATAAATATATAATGTTATGCCGAAGAGAAAGTTCAATCCAAGTTGTATGTATGCAAGTCCTGATGTTGTCTCTGTTTGATACAATCCTCAACATCATTCCCCCATTATACGTTTATATTTCTCAGAATAATTTCATTGAGGCAGAAGAAGATATGAAGAATTTGTGTGAATTGGGAATGGGAGAAGCCATCTATTTATAGAGTCATAGAGTCAACCTCAGTCTTTAGATTTTAGGTATTAAATCCAATTTGTACACTTAGAGCTGAGTTAGCAATGAATACAGTCCATAAAACAATCCAGGTACGTCTTTCGAAATCTGCCCGGATCTGAAGTGGGTCAACGCACCTACCCCTGGGTCGACCCGACCGACCTTGGGTCGACCCACGTGTCGACCCAGGCTAGTGTGGGTCGTCCCACAACGTTCCGGTTTCTCGCTTACTTTCCTGCTCGCCATGTTCTGATTTTTCTAGAATATATTTTGTTTAATATATACATATAAGCTCCTTATATGTATACAAACTTCTAATGCCTATAACTCCTTCCTATGATGTCCGTTTTACGCAAACAGGGGGTCTATCTGAACCAAAATTCCGAGACGAATGCAATGGCAATGCCGTGTTCACTTAATTTTGAATATTCGATTAAGTTATTCCCAATTTACTATATTTAAGCATGGTTATAGTGTATTAAATTCTGGGGTGTTACATTCTCCCCTACTTAAAGGATTTCATCCCCGAAATCTTCAAGTTAAGAAGAATGTTACTATCCTAACATTCACCTACAAACATCTACTCATCCATCATCCACAGGCATCCATTGTCCTTAAGAAATTTCTAATGCTTGTATGAACATATGCAAAAGTGTTGTGTGTATATATCCTTACATTAATGTGAAAATCAAGCGGTCGACTGATTTAGTTGACATCCTTAATGCAATATTTGTTTGTGCCATGAGTCCAAAATATATGCAAATAATCCTAGTATAACATATAAGTTCTATATGTGTGCACAATCATTTATCCAAATGCAACATACATATGATTCACCCTTTTCCATCCATAGAAAATTAAAATGTACGTATATCCATATGTAATATGTAAGTGATTGAGCCAATCTAGTGCCTAGTGTGTGTTGTATATAACATTGTTGTATACACAATTATATGATTTTTGTTTGATGATAACAACCAAATAAATATTATTATAAATGTGTTTGAAATCGTACTGTTAAATATATACATCACTGACTGAAATATAATATTTATATTTAAATGGAATACGACCATACGGACATTGATATATTCATACTGTATTCTATTTAAATTGAATATTCTATTTCAATAACACAACAGTACAAATCTTATAAACTCCACTATTTAAACACTCACAGAATATTTGTACTAATAAATAACAGAATGAAATAGACGAGTTTGTTTGACAACAATAAAATATTATTTTATTTCAATCAAACTTGTGTATTACAAATTACAGTACAATTCCATTTCAATACACAGCTTCCCACTACAACACTCACACTCGTATATATAAATACTTTGATTTCATACATTTCAATATACAATTTTATATACACTCTTTTACATATTGACACACTGGCTTCTTCAGTCTTCTGTCTTCACTTCACAGTCAGTCCAGTCTTTGTACCTGTCATTCACAGAAATACACACACAGTATATGGAACAGAAATAATATTCTAATTGCACGCGAATATAAATTTTATTTTCAAAATTTTATTTGCCTCAGAATTCGGTGTGTTTCTCATCATTTTTCTGACTCGATCTGATTTTTTAATCCGACTGATGGCTGCATATACACACGTGTATACACATGTGCAATGCCTCGCCAATCAGCGTGCAACTGAGGAGTAGCCACGTGGACCATCTCGACTCAGTGCACAGTCATCAGTGGGAAAATCAATTCAAAGAAGAAAGATGAAAATCAACTCAGCAATAAAAGCAAATGGCAAATCAGTTCAAGCCAAAATAAAACACACAGCAAATTCAAACAGTGGTGCATGCCACGTCGAGCATGGCCGAGCAAAGTATGTACAAGACATCAATGATGGGCACAAAGTGGTGATATGACATAGCAAAATCAAGTGTATACATGATGGCAACAATACATACAAGGCAGTGCATGAACATGGATGGTCAAGTTCCAATATCAAGCACTCTCAGGTGATTCAGCAATGGTAATACAAGGCAGGTCAAACACTAGAACATGCAAGTTTCAAATGCAAGCAAATGGTTCAGTTCAAAATACACAACTTGCATGATACAAGTACAAGTAGAGAGCAACATGATGGCAACTACAGCTAAATGGTGTATGGCATAAACAAGCTCAGCACAGCATGTGCATGGATGATCACATAGTCAAGCACAATGGTGATCAAGTCCAAACGGCAAACATTTCATAGCAGTATGGCTAAAGTTATACAATCATGGAGATATATGGACAAAATAGCATACATGTGAATGGGTGGTGATCAAAATGAATGGTGCATATGCATAGTATATATGGAGTAATGTATAATTGACAGAACCGCAAACAACAAACATTTCATCTCATGAACGAGCTGAAGGTTCAGGTCACAACATGAATGCTCAAGATCAAAACAAGCAGGAGGAAATTATCACAAGTATACATGCACAGTCATGATGCATGAACATGGAGCAACAGTATATGGTAGCAAGTACAACAGCAAAGGGTACTACATCTTAAAGCTCAAGCATGGTTTCTACAGCATGTCAATGCTTCAACAAGGAAAGATTTCTTGCAAAAAAACAAGTCAAGGGCTAGAATGTAACTGAATGATTTCAAGCACAAGCTTTGGCAACCACAAAATAATCTTTGGCAAGTTTTTTTTTTTTTTTTAATGGTATCCAGAAATCTGTATGCTTGTTTGTGGCAAGTATATTTTCTCCAGAAATCAGTGAGCATATTCATGTCATTATAGAGCATAATTCATTCAGAATATTTCCAGGAAATTAGTTTGTAAAATGGGCAAGTATCTTTTACAAATCAGGTCCATCAATGAACATATTTGGAAAGTTTTTTTTTTTAAAATCGAGCATCATGATTCAAGAAGGGCCACATTTAATATGTTCAGAAATCACAGTCATGTTTGGCAAGTGTTTAGAGGTTTCCAGAATTACACATTTCAAGTTTTGGCAAGTATTATATTTGTTTCCAGATATCACAGAAAATCAATCCATCGGATTTACAGTAGAGTAAAATTGGCAAGAAGTTTTTCAGGAAATCCCAATTCATCCAAGGCAACAAGCTATTTCAAGAAGGACAAAAACATGTCCAGGCTCACAAATCAATCGCGGCATTAATCAATTGAAGAATCAAGCCGAGCAAAAGAAGAAATACACGCAGCAAAACTCAATCAAAGCCGAGAACCAAAAAGGGAAATCAACGCAATACATCAGCCAAGTCAATAACGAAATCAGAGAATTTTAGGGTTCGAATTACCCTATACATACACAACCAATTCATCACTGGCAAAGCAGATTGAAAACCCACAAAATAAATTCGAGGAATTCAAAGAAAATCCAGAAAACTCACATCGTTTTTCGATCGCCTGAAATTTCCCAAAGTAGTGAAGCAAGGAGCATCGCAAATCAACAGACATCATCAAGTGATTTAAAGCCATAAGGATTCGATCAATTTCCGAGAAGCATCGAATCGATTTGGGGAACAACAGAGAAAACCCTAGCTTTTGTGAACGAGGCCGCCATTTTTAATTTTCCAGAGAGAATGTTTGGGAAAAAGAAACAAGTGGGCAAGCCAAAGGGAAATGAGCCAGCCAAGTCTAGTTTGTAGTGTTAAAGGGGGATTTTTAAACTCCTTTTCATTTTAAGGGCTAGGGTTTCACTATTTTAATTTTGATCTTTATTTTTATATTGTTTTGTCTTTCAATTTCTTCTGTAAACGATCAACCAGTTTCTAGTGTCTGTAAAATACTAGGGGAATTCAGTCAAGGTGTTGACTGACAGTTGACAGAGTCTGTAAAATCTGGGTTACTGTTTACAGGGTTGTAATCAGGGAAAATCTGATTGAGTGGATATCGGTCAGTCTAGGGTTTTGAGCGTAGGGTTAGGACAGGAGCAGGCGCTGCGAGTGTACATGGTCTTGTATGCGGGATCTGTTTTTAACACCTAGTAGAAACCTTAGGAATGCAGCAGTAGGCAGGGTTTTGCCGAAGCTGGGTATATTTGTGTGTGATTTATCTTCTGCACTTTTATTTCTGCTGCATTCTATGATCTGTTTATTATTTTAATATCCTATCAGTTTTTCAATTCAGTTTAAAAACTGTAATAACCCCTATTCACCCCCCCTCTAGGGTTAATCTAGATCCAACATTTGGTATCAGAGCAGGTATTTCCATTAACTCTAGAGTCATGAGTAACCCTAGTCGTCAGTCCTTAGATAGTCAGCCCGGTCATATTCCAATTATTTTTAATGGTACAGATTTTTTAAATTGGAAATCAGTAATGGAATCCCATTTAAAATCCGTTAATATTGAATATTGGAATATTATTGAACATGTGGGTGATATGTCTGATAAGAAAAATAAAGCAGCTAATACACATGCAATGTATATTATATGTTCTTATCTTAGTGATGATCAATTTAAAATTATTTTTCATTGTTTGACTACACAGAAAATCTGGAGCACTCTCAATACACTGTATGGACAAAAAGACGATAGTTGCTCAAAACCCCACGAGATCAACTCAGATTCAGATCTTTGCTTTACAGGTCATGTCGACGAAATTTCAGATGGATCAGATGATGAAGATTCAACAGATGATGGAGACTCAACAGATGATGAAACAGGAAATTTCTCTTACGAAGACTTAGTTTATATGTGTCTTGATTTAACTAAATCTGTTGATGAACTCCAACTGAAAATTAAAAATTTGAAATCTGAAAATTCTGAGTTGCGACGCAAAAATAGTGATTTGGAATTGAAATTTGAAAGTGGAGATTGTTCTAATTCTTTGTGCGAAAATTGTTTGAATTTGGAAAATAATCTTGCTCATCTTAATAAAAAATTTGAACAGCTTGAAAGCCAAATTTTGATTTTGAAAAATAATGAGAATGAGCAAACTTATAAAAACAATTTTTTGCAAAAGGAATTAGATAATTTCAAAACATACGAAAATCCCGAATTTGAAATTTGTGAAAAAGAAAAGTTGTTGGAAACTGAATCAGCTTTGAAAAGGCTTGAAAACAAAATTGAAAAATTCAAGATTTTTGAAAAACAACAAATTGAAAAGCAAATTCAGTTTGAATCTGAGATTCTTGAATCCAAGACCAAAATCAAAGTACTTGAAAATGAAAATTTGATTTTGAAACAAAACGAGACTGAAAGGAGAAAGATCAGCATTAATCGTTGTTCGAATCTGATAAAAGAAAATTCTGATCTAAAAACCAAAATCAACGATCTTGAATTGAGTTTGAAACGTTTTTCAACAAGTGAAAAATCTTTGAATATGTTGTTGAAAAATCAAAATTCTTTTGGAAATAAAAGAGGTCTTGGTTTTGAGAAAGAAAATGATTTTGAAAAACGAAACTCAAATGATTTGAAAATTCCTTCAAACCTCTTTAAGAACAATAAATTTGAAAACTTGAACTCTAATAATTCCAAGGGATTTTTAAATCATAATCGAGATGTGAATTTGTTTTATAACAATCCAGTTGAACAATCATGGACCCCAAGAATAAATAAAACCATTTTTGGAATAACTAAACGGATTTGGGTTCCTAAGGGCACGAAAGTAAATTCAGTTAGGTTGTTATACAAACAGGTTTGGGTACCAAAACGCACAAACGAAACTGTGAGTGGTTTTACAAATTTTGTTAGACCACTCAATCCTCTTAACTATTAGGTACCAAAGGAGGCTGAGGAACTGCTTTGCTGAAAAGAGAAACTGAATCCAAACTGCTTCATATCATTGAACTATTCTCAGTTCCTTAGCAAGTCCGACGAGTTGGAGATTCACATCGTCTATTGCAAAATCAGGTATGATCTCTAGACTCAACTTTGTAAATAATTTTATGTTTTTATCTTCTTGTCTTATTCCTTCTCTACCTCTTCTGTTCCTTCTGTTTTTGTTTTGTTTTAGATTTGTCACTGCCACATATTTTTGTCTTATTCTGTGCTAATTAAACTTCCAGTTGCAGAATTCACGATTTTCTAGAAACTCGTTTTTATTTGTATAATCCTCTCATGTTTTAATTTTTTTCAGAATCTTGATTTTAACTTGTATATATCCGCAATTGTTTTTCGAAGTTTATTTTCTGTGTTTTGAATTCCTAACAGTGTTGATTATTCATGTTATATCTTGAACACTGTTACTTTGAATTCTATATTATTTTTGGTGATCTGAAATATTAATGAGATTTCACACACCTTTGCTGTTTTGAGTTTCTTCCAATTCATTTTGGAAACACTTAAGATACTATACTCATTATAGTACACAGCTTCTTATCAGTCGTGATAATTTCATTGATGTTCAAATTGGCTTGGATATTTTAATTTGTCTTGAATCAGTGATACATCTTGAAATTCATCGTTATTTGTGATCATTACTTTTGATTGAAATATGTTTGTTTGAAATCGGTTGAAATTCTTGATATTTTGAATATCACACACCTCTTAAATCTGAAATTATCAATCTTCTGTGACTTATTCAATTTATCTCAAAACTTGACATTGATTCAAGTGATTTCAAATAAATTATTCTGGATCATGAATATCTCTCATACCTGATGTAAATGATCTGATTTTTTCTTTGGGCTTGTCTGAAATATTGTGAAGAAACTCTTTGAAACTTTGGTTCGAAAAATCACTGTTATTTCATGATTATTTTGATTTAAATATTTGTTTGTTTAAAATCATTTGAAATTATTGATTTATTGAATCACACACATATCTCGAATCAAAAATTTATAATCTGGTGTGATTGATTCATTAAATTCTGATATTTTCATGTTTCTTCAAATGATTTAAAATAAACAATATTTTTAATCTTGGATCATGAATCATTTTTTGTAACCATCATCTTGACTAGTCTGCTTTGAAAATGTTTTCTGTGCTGCTCTGATACTGATTCGACAATTTTTTTGATGACTGTTTGCTTTGGTAAATACAACTTGCTGCTATGATAATCTTGTAAAATTTGTGAGTCTTGTCTGCTTTGGCTTTATGTTTGGGATACTCTTGTTAGTCACCTATGTCATGTTAAAATCCTCAAGTTTGAGACACCAAGTGGTATCAGTTTAGATGTGCTGATTTTTTTTTTCATCATGTATATATTTTTAAACCCCTCATTTCGTGTGTAAATTTTTTATATTCCTCTTGTAATTGTCTTTCAATTTTAAATTATTTATTGATCATTCATTCAGAAATTGAAATCAATATCCGAATTGAACTGTATTTATAATTCATCAAAACATATTATCAGAATTTGAAATTGTGATGAAATTGTGACTGCAGTATATTTCACAACAAGAAAGGATTTGATTTAAATTTCTTCATGATGGTTGAACGTTTATTATAATATCTTTGAACTGGCAATTATTTCACGACCGTCTCCTTTATCTATCACATGTCTGCCATCCATCATGATTTTATATTAATGTGGAGAGTGTTTTTTTTAAATCATCTTGTTTTAAAACAGTGAAAATTATTTGTGACAGAAATGGGACTATAATAGTATTCAGAATTAGTGATAATTGAAAATTATCAATAATCCCAGTACAGTCGAGCTTATCTCATAATATAATTAATTTAGAAATTTATTTCACAGTCCATTTCTGTACCTACCACTTTTCTATCATCCATATTGGTTTCATATACCGATGAGTTTTTTTTAAAGCTGAAAATGATAAAAATATAATTAATATATAAGAGTGTCTCTAACCTCATTTAAAAATCCAAGCTCTGGTTATGCATGGTTATGAGACGTCTTATAATTTAAGCTGCGACTGATCCCATTTAAAAATCCAAGCTCTGGTTATGCGTGGTCAGTGTGCTCTTAAATAAAAAATAAATAAAAAGGAAATAAAGTGCTAAAAATAGAAATAAATTTGAAATTCTCCTCTGAGTATAAAAACCAGCATATCAATCCATCTTCTAATCTGTGAAATGTGTTAAGAATCTTATGACGTATTATGATTTGATGATTGATAGGTATTGGGACTTGAGATTATTCGATTTTCTCACTTAAGTTGAATTATTAATTATAGTCCAAATCCGTCACTGGTTTTTGTGTTTTTTTTATAAAATTCTTTGAAAATAATTGGAAATCATTGTTTTAACTCTCCCCATTTTATATAAAATTCATCATAAATCCGTCATTCTCTACATTGTGAAATATGCCACCTGTTCTTAGAATATTATGATTTTTTGTTTGACTGATTGAAATTTATGATGACCGTTCTTCCTCTTAAGCTGAAATTATATTTTTTAGGCAATTTTCATCTGTATTTTAAAATCTGTATCCTTTTGATGATAACAAAAGGGGGAGAATGGATTAGATTTTGATTTATGAGTGAATATTTTATAAATATTCTTACTTTTGAAAATTCATTATCATTCAGTTCAATTCACTCATGCACAGTTATAGGGGGAGTTTTCTGTTGTAGGGGGAGCTAATAAATAGGGGGAGTTCATTTTTTCATTGTAAAACACATTTGTTGAATTCAAAATCTTTTATTTGTTTGTCATCATCAAAAGGGGGAGATTGTTGTATATAACATTGTTGTATACACAATTATATGATTTTTGTTTGATGATAAAAACCAAATAAATATTATTATAAATGTGTTTGAAATCGTACTGTTAAATATATACATCACTGACTGAAATATAATATTTATATTTAAATGGAATACGACCATACGGACATTGATATATTCATAATGTATTCTATTTAAATTGAATATTCTATTTCAATAACACAACAGTACAAATCTTATAAACTCCGCTATTTAAACACTCACAGAATATTTGTACTAATAAATAACAGAATGAAATAGATGAGTTTGTTTGACAACAATAAAATATTATTTTATTTCAATCAAACTTGTGTATTACAAATTACAGTACAATTCCATTTCAGTACACAGCTTCCCACTACAACACTCACACTCGTATATATAAATACTTTGATTTCATACATTTCAATATACAATTTTATACACACTCTTTTACATATTGACACACTGGCTTCTTCAGTCTTCTGTCTTCACTTCACAGTCAGTCCAGTCTTCGTACCTGTCATTCACAGAAATACACACACAGTATATGGAACAGAAATAATATTCTAATTGCACGCGAATATAAATTTTATTTTTAAAATTTAATTTGCCTCAGAATTCGGTGTGTTTCTCACCATTTTTCTGACTCGATCTGATTTTTTAATCCGACTGATGGCTGCATATACACACGTGTATACATGTGTGCACTACCTCGCCAATCAGCGTGCAACTGAGGAGTAGCCACGTGGACCATCTCGACTCAGTGCACAGTCATCAGTGGGAAAATCAATTCAAAGAAGAAAGATGAAAATCAGCTCAGGAATAAAAGCAAATGGCAAATCAGTTCAAGCCAAAATAAAACACACAGCAAATTCAAAACAGTGGTGCATGCCACGTCGAGCATGGCCGAGCAAAGTATGTACAAGACATCAATGATGGGCACAAAGTGGTGATATGACACAGCAAAATCAAGTGTATACATGATGGCAACAATACATACAAGGCAGTGCATGAACATGGATGGTCAAGTTCCAATATCAAGCACTCTCAGGTGATTCAGCAATGGTAATACAAGGCAGGTCAAACACTAGAACATGCAAGTTTCAAATGCAAGCAAATGGTTCAGTTCAAAATACACAACTTGCATGATACAAGTACAAGTAGAGAGCAACATGATGGCAACTACAGCTAAATGGTTTATGGCATAAACAAGCTCAGCACAGCATGTGCATGGATGATCACATAGTCAAGCACAATGGTGATCAACTCCAAACGACAAACATTTCATAGCAGTATGGCTAAAGTTATACAATCATGGAGATATATGGACAAAATAGCATACATGTGAATGGGTGGTGATCAAAATGAATGGTGCATATGCATAGTATATATGGAGTAATGTATAATTGACAGAACAGCAAACAACAAACATTTCATCTCATGAACGAGCTGAAGGTTCAGGTCACAACATGAATGCTCAAGATCAAAACAAGCAGGAGGAAATTATCACAAGTATACATGCACAGTCATAATGCATGAACATGGAGCAACAATATATGGTAGCAAGTACAACAACAAAGGGTACTACATCTTAAAGCTCAAGCATGGTTTCTACAGCATGTCAATGCTTCAACAAGGAAAGATTTCTTGTAGAAAAACAAGTCAAGGGCTAGAATGTAACTGAATGATTTCAAGCACAAGCTTTGGCAACCACAAAATAATCTTTGGAAAGTTTTCTTTTTCTTTTTTTTTAATGGTATCCAGAAATCTGTATGCTTGTTTGTGGCAAGTATATTTTCTCCAGAAATCAGTGAGCATATTCATGTCATTATAGAGCATAATTCATTCAGAATATTTCCAGGAAATTAGTTTGTAAAATGGGCAAGTATCTTTTACAAATCAGGTCCATCAATGAACATATTTGGAAAGTTTTTTTTTTAAATCGAGCATCATGATTCAAGAAGGGCCACATTTAATATGTTCAGAAATCACAGTCATGTTTGGCAAGTGTTTAGAGGTTTCCAGAATTACACATTTCAAGTTTTGGCAAGTATTATATTTGTTTCCAGATATCACAGAAAATCAATCCATCGGATTTACAGTAGAGTAAAATTGGCAAGAAGTTTTTCAGGAAATCCCAATTCATCCAAGGCAACAAGCTATTTCAAGAAGGACAAAAACATGTCCAGGCTCACAAATCAATTGCGGCATTAATCAATTGAAGAATCAAGCCGAGCAAAAGAAGAAATACACGCAGCAAAACTCAATCAAAGCCGAGAACCAAAAAGGGAAATCAACGCAATACATGAGCCAAGTCAATAACGAAATCAGAGAATTTTAGGGTTCGAATTACCCTATACATACACAACCAATTCATCACTGGCAAAGCAGATCGAAAACCCACAAAATAAATTCGAGGAATTCAAAGAAAATCCAGAAAACTCACATTGTTTTTCGATCGCCTGAAATTTCCCAAAATAGTGAAGCAAGGAGCATAGCAAATCAACAGACATCATCAAGTGATTTAAAGCCATAAGGATTCGATCAATTTCCTAGAAGCATCGAATCGATTTGGGGAACAACAGAGAAAACCCTAGCTTTTGTGAACGAGGCCGCCATTTTTAATTTTCCAGAGAGAATGTTTGGGAAAAAGAAACAAGTGGGAAAGCCAAAGGGAAATGAGCCGGCCAAGTCTAGTTTGTAGTGTTAAAGAGGGATTTTTAAACTCCTTTTAATTTTAAGGGCTAGGGTTTCACTATTTTATTTTTGATCTTTATTTTTGTATTGTTTTGTCTTTCAATTTCTTCTGTAAACAATCAACCAGTTTCTAGTGTCTGTAAAATACTAGGGGAATTCAGTCAAGGTGTTGACTGACAGTTAACAGAGTCTGTAAAATCTGGGTTACTGTTTACAGGGTTGTAATCAGGGAAAATCTGATTGAGTGGATATCGGTCAGTCTAGGGTTTTGAGCGTAGGGTTAGGACAGGAGCAGGCGCTGCGAGTGTACATGGTCTTGTATGCGGGATCTGTTTTTAACACCTAGTAGAAACCTTAGGAATGCAGCAGTAGGCAGGGTTTTGCCGAAGCTGGGTATATTTGTGTGTGATTTATCTTCTGCACTTTTATTTCTGCAGCATTCTGTGATCTGTTTATTATTTTAATATCCTATCAGTTTTTCAATTCAGTTTAAAAACTGTGATAAACCCTATTCACCCCCCCTCTAGGGTTAATCTAGATCCAACAGTGTGTGTATATGCATCTACTAGAAAACACTTCCATCCACTTGCAACCATCAATCATAACATGTTTCAAATACATGCTTCCAACCATTGGATTCTACCTAAGGATCAGTAGGATAAATAAACTCGAATAATAGAAGAGAATGCAAAGTAAAAGCTTGGAAAAGAAGTGAATAACGTTCTTTCAAAATGAAAAGGATAAGAAACGCGAATCCTATCTTCGGGTTCCCACGTCGCATCTTCGCGGTCTTCTCCCCATTGTACTTTAACCAATCTGATCTCCTTGTTATATAGCATCTTGATTTCTAATCTAAGGATTTGAGTAGGAATTCGTCTCACTGATGCTTTCTTCTCAACTTCTACATCCTCAAGTGTGCTTGGCTCCACTATCTATGTCATATCATAAAGACATTTCCTCAAATGGGAAACGTGAAATACAATGTGTACGCCTGTTAATCTGGCTATCTGTCTGGTAGCTTGATCCTATAAGCCATCTAGCTTATCCTCTCTATAATAGGGAATGGCCCTACGAATCTCGGCGCTAGCTTCCCTATTAAGCCAAAGCAAACTACATTCCTTAGCGGTGACACCTTAACGAGAACCATATCTCCCACTCCGAATTCCAAATCGGTCCTCCTTTTATTGGCATAATATTTCTGTTTGTCTTGAGCAGCCTTCATTCTTCGGCGGATAAGATCAATCTTCTCGGAAGTATCTCGAATCATTTCTGGTCCCAACAGATGTCTGTCTGTAGGCTCCCACAAAAATTCGGCGATCTACAAGGTCGTCCATATAATGCTTTGAAGGGTGCCATGCCTATGCTCGACTGGTGACTGCTATTGTAGGCAAACTCTATTAATAGGAAATGCTCTTCCCAAGTCCCTTCAAAGTCTAGGATACACAATATTAGAAGATCCTCTAGAACTATATTCACCCTCTCAGTCTGTCCATCTGTCTGAGGATGGTAAGATGTACTCAAACGTAGCTGTGTACCTAACGCCTCTCGCAAGCTCTTTCAAAAATTTGCTAGTAAAGATAGGGTCGCGGTCACGTACTATACTAGAAGGTACCCTATGCAATTGAACTATATATCGAAGATAAACTGATGCCAACCAAGTCGCCGTCCTCTAACTCTTTACAGGAATAAAATGAGCGCTCTTTGTAAGTCTATCCACTATCACCCAAATGCTCATATTTCCCTTCCTTCATTGTGGAAATCCATCGATGAAGTCAATAGAGACGCTCTCCCACTTCCATTGTGGGACATCTAAGGGCTGAAGCAATCCGCTCGGTTTCTTTTATTCAAGCTTTACTCTTTTCCAAGTCAAGCATCAAGCTACAAATTCCGCCACATCTTTCTTTATGTCAGTCCGAAAGAAAACTCTCTTCATGTCTCGATACATTTTGTCGTTGCCCAGATGGATAGTCATACGAGAATGATGGATTTCCTCAAGCATTACCCTTAGCAATTCCCAAATCTTAGGGACGCATATCCTTCCATCTCATCTTATCCACTCTTTATCATCCACGGTGTATCTAACTAGGTGACTAGAAGTCTCTCCTCTACCAAGCCTACCCAAGATGTCTGAAATATGCGGGTCCTCTCCCTGCACCAATCCAATACACTCCAATGGAGTAGGTCGCGCCTCCAATAATGCTAACAATCCAACTGTGAAATCCATAGATGGCTTGAAATCAAAAGTCGAGATGTACTCCAAGCTCCACCTTTCTACGAATAGAGGTGTAACACCCCTCTCTAAATGCTAGCACAAAGATCTTTTAGCACAGTGGTTAGTGCGTGGCGTTGCTTTCTAGGAGGTCGGAGGTTCGAATCCCGTGGTTGTCACATTTTGATATTAGAGCCTATACCCAGCTAGAATTGTGTGTGTAATGCTGCAGATGTCGGTCGGTGTGTTACTGATGCGGGTTACATGCACAACGCCTGGGTGGTGAGTGATATGAGCCAACGAGGACGTTGGGCTCTTTAAGGAGGGTAGTCTGTAGCACCCCTCTCTAAAAGATAACACAAAGATCTTTTAGCACAGTGGTTAGTGCATGGTGTTGCTTTCTGGGAGGTCGGGGGTTCGAATCCCGTGGTTGTCACATTTTGGGGACATCCAATAAAATTGGACAGTTGTAACATTGGCTAGATCTAGTTCTTTATGTAAATCCCCTTTTCACCTGTCATATTGTGATCAATCTATATATGTTGTAAACTTGACATGTGAAGCCATCTTTAGATCTAAACATGTTACTATGTCACCCTAATTATGCTAGATCTAAATAATTGGACTCCTAAATGGTTAATTTAGATCCCATTATGCTTGCTTTGACATCGTAGTTGCCACAAGTTCATCAGTTTTATGTCCACCCTGTTATGATGTTAATTACATGTCCATTCACCTTATTATCATGCTAGTTTATGTTTATGCCAAGATATGTTGAAACTATCACCTTTGTCATATTCCCTTTTCATTGTTATGGCTAGGCTACTTTATAGCCTATATGCAGCCAAAATACGTGCGAATACATTAGATAGGAAACGGGGAAAAGGGATTTATAATTGGCATAATTTATGTAATATTTATATGAATTGGACATATAATTCAAATGGGGAAAACATAGAAATAATCACCTATAATGACATAGGTAGATATAGATAAAAAAAGGAATATTTAGTAATTACAATTAGGAATTGTAATTGTACTTATGACACGAGGTTAGGTTGCATTAGTGGTGGAAGTCTGCCCGGACCCGACCGCTATATCCAGCAGCCACTAATGTTGAACCTAATGTGGGAGGTCTAAGTATGTAAATATGAATCAGGCTAAGACACAAGGTTAGGCCCAACTATGGAATAAGTCTGCCCGGACCCGACCGGCATATCCAACATCCGTATGTTGTAGGCCTAATATGGGAGGTCTAGCCCATTATAAACCATAAATGGATATGGTAAAGAATTGGACTACTTAACCTAATTTAATCCATAAGGATTGTATGATTATGAACTTAATTTAGGGTTTATAATTGGATGCGTGGTGGGTGGGTTAAGAAAATTAGAGGGGATGGGTAATATTTACATATAGGCCCATGAACTTAACCCAATAAGGTTATGTAATTAAAGACACCCTTTAGGGTAAGCATAACTGACATAGGGCTATGTAATTAAAGACACATAAAGGTATACATAGTCCGTGAAAAACCTAGTGGGATACAAGACAAAGGGGAGAGCTAGCATCATAATTTGTGGGACCCATTTCAGTCAGTAACACTGAGTACGTATCAAATAAAGAACTCAGTACTAGGCGGAGAAGGGGCACGCTTACTAATTGATTATAGGAGATCCAAATGAGACGGACGGTGTAGGAGGCGCAAACCAACCGGTCCATGTGCGTGCATGAGCCGGGCAGAGGGGGATAAGACGACCATGACACCAGATATGGTTGTGCACATATTAAGGGTTTCCACTTTAGGAAGTGATACCTCCTACTATGGGGCCAACACAGGATATCTACGGAGTAGGGAGCCGATCGATTATGGTAGTGGTTAGGGTACACTCGGACGTATGCCCTAAGTCTACCAACTTATAGTGGAAGGTATCATCTCATTTTAGTTATAATAGTAATAGTGCAGAGTAATCATTTGTGAAACACATACACCTTACCCTGTCTTCCTTGTCACACCAGCCATTTATGTAGTGATCTCTCTTATCCATTTTATATGCCTATCATGTTACTTTTATTTATTTACTGGCTAAAAGTAACTAGACTCGCCAGACTTTATGTCTGGCCCTTTTGTTTCTCCTTCTTTCTTCCATTTCCCATCCCCCAGGTTCTCAGAGAGGAAACACTCAGGCTTAGTCGGAACTCAGATATCATCTTGCAAGGAGATACTTCTGAAGTATGGCTCAAGTTCTTATCTCTACTATGGCTTAACTCTTTCAATTGGGGAATTATGTTTTTTCATATTCCTATGTACTCTGATGATGCAAGACAGAAGTTATTTTATTGTAATGGTTTTTGTGACTTATGGTATTATGGACCACGACATTATGATTTATGTTTGAAGTAAAATTTAAAATTTCCGTGCTACCTTATTTATATATGTCCTGTAATTATTCAGTGTCTGTTTATCTATAACGCTTCACGAAACTCAATGCATTCCCTTAATAAGTGACATAAACGGACGTGGGGTGTCACAAGAGGACTCGAAGTCATCCTCTGCCTACTTAATGCGTCCTCCACTACATTACCCTTGCCAGGAGTATAAGCTATATCGAAGTCGTAGGATGCTAGAAACTCCATCCACCACTGATGTCTAAGGTTGAGATCCTTGTGTTAGAACAAGTACTTGAGCGACTTATGATCCATATATAGTGGAAATCTTTCTCCAAGTAGACAGTGACACCAAGATTTCAACGTGAACATTATAGCAGCCGACTCTAGATCATGGGTAGGGTAGTTTTTTTCGTGAACCCTCAATTGTCGGCTTCCATAACATATTACCCTTCCCTCTTTCATCAGAAAGACACCAGGTTTTGTGCCACAAGCATCGGTATAGAACGTGAACATCTTTCTTCCATTTGGGAGAGTCAGAACTAGAGCTGTTATCAGATCCCTCTGTAATCTCTAAAAGGCATCCTCACAATCAATGCTCCATGAAAAAGTCAAGTTCTTCTTCATTAATCGGGTAAGAAGGGCCGATACTCCTGCAAAGTCCATGATAAACATTCTATAGTATCCTTCTAACCCAAGAAACCTTCTCACCTTTGTTGCATTCTTTGGAGCCCTCCAATCTTGAAATGCAATGACTTTTGAGGGGTCCACTGCTATCCCATCCTCGGAGACCAAATGTCCTAGGAACCTTACATTATTCCTTCAAAAGTGACACTTAGAAAACTTCGCCTTGAGCTGATGTGACCTGAGAGTATTTAGAACCTCGCTTAAGTGTTCGTCATGCTCTTTCTCATTCTTTGAGAAGATTAGAATGTCATCCACGAAGACCACCACGAACTTGTTCAAAAACTCTCTAAACACCCTACTTATCAAGTCCATGAAATAGGCGGGTGCATTAGTTAGCCCAAAAGGAATAACAAACCATTCAAAGAAGCCGTCTGGAGTTCTGAATGCAGTCTTACTAATGCTGTCCTCTGCCACCCTTAACTGATGAAAACCCATGGCCAGATCCATCTGTGAGAAAACTGATGCGCATACTAGCTGGTCGAACAGATAGTCAACTCTCGGTAGTGGGTGCCTATTCTTCTTAATGAGCATATTCCTCTCCCTATAATCCACACATAGACGAAGTGAGCTGCCTACTATAGTTGCGAAGACAACTAGAGCTCCCTACTCTGAATTGCTTCGCCTAATAAAACCTTTTTCAAATAGCTCCCCCACTTGCTTGTTGAGCTCCATCCTTTCCCTAGGAGCCATGTGGTGCACTGATAGAGCAACTGTCTTCACGTTCTCTACCAAGTAAATCCGAAAGTTTATCTCATGCCTTGGAGGTAGTCCCTTAACCTCCTCAAACACATCTGAGTAGTCTCTAACTATGGGCATAGATCGCAAGTCGTCAACAGAAGTGTCAAGTGATTCTATAAAACAGAGCATCACTGACCCCCGTAGGTCACAGGAAATTTCAAGAGTCCTACCATGACAAGTAAGAAGTCAAACTACTCTCTTCTCGCAATCAAGGATGGAAACATACATGGCTAGCATATCCTTGCCCAGAATTAAACCATAGCCCATAAAGCCCAGCACGTATGCATCACATTCAAATTCGACGCCCAAGATAGAAATTCTCAAACCCCCTACACATCATGGATAAAAGAGCCGATCCTCCTATGTGGTTTGAAAGAACTACAGGTTCAGATACTATACTACAATTAAGGTGCAGACTATCTACTAAAGAACTGGATATAAATGAATGTGAATCGCCAGAATCAAACAGGGTTCGAACAGGATAGTCAAAAAGGGAAATCAGACTTTTAACTATGACTTTCCGACCTCAATTAGGACCACTCACTTCCAAAGCATGCACATGTCCAAAAGTTCCTGCCTCTTGTCTTTGCTTGCTAGGGCATTTCTTACTTAAGTGTCCCACTTGTCCATAATTAAAGCAGGCTCCCTTTGTCCTTCTGCAGTCCTTAACAAAATGACCCATAGCTCCGCAACTGTGACACTTGATATCCTTCTTGATTTGAGCCTTATCAGGCTTTCTACTTTTCTCTTTCTTTTGCTTTCCTTTTCTGGGCCACCATTTCTATTTCTCGCCCTTGGTTTCCTCAATCTTAGTGTCTTTCTTTTCTTCCTTGCTATCTTCGGGCATAAGCGCCATATCAATCATCCTTCAAAAGTCACCCCCATATGTATATGAGATAAAGCTTGTCCTAGGAGAGGTTGATTTAACCCTCTCGCAAATCTGAGCGCGTTCTTGTGGGGCATATTCAACAAGTCCAGTCCAACCCTCGCCAGTTGATTAAAACTTATTTTAAAGCTAAGAATTTTTCTGTTTGCAATCCTTCTTCCACCTGAGATAAGAATTTCATCTCGAATCTCTGCCAGAATTCTACCCATGTAGCTATTGGTTGTCCAACTTGCGTTACTTCCCACCAGTAGAAAGCCACATCCTTTACTTGCCATGTAACCAATTGTATCTTCCTTCGATCGTCGATCTCGAAGAGTCCAAACAAGTTCTATGTCTCTCGTAGCCAATTCCATGCTTCAAAAAATCTTTCGATACCACGGAATGGTTTTTCTCCCATAGTACAGAAGCCTTTGCATAACTTAGAAAAGTTATCTACTCGTGGAGGTGGAGCACCAACGGCTGCAACTAGGGGAGGAGCATCCCTTTGACCTCCGGCAGTTGCCACATCCTCAAGATACCTACGGAACCATGTCGGTAGTGGAATGCCCTCAAGAAGATTGGGTGCCTCAGACATGCTGAAAAGAAAAGAACAAGGATTCAACCAGAGATTAAGAGAATATTGGCTATTGCTTGAGGGGATATGTTTTCAAAATCAGATTTTTGCTTGAAAATACCTTGCTTTTAAAACCAATTTTAAAAACTTTTCATTGATCTTGTAACCTTTTCTCTAATACCAAATGTGACACCCCATGTCCGTTAATGCCACTCATAAGAGAATGCATTAAGTTTCATGAAGCGCAATAGGTAATCATTACAGAGAATTCACAAGTAAAATAAGCAGTGGAAAATTTTAAACTTAAATATTAAAAATAAAGCGTAGTTTCAGAAGTACATAAAAACATGTCAAAACCAGTTACAACTAACCAAATGTCTCAAATCTGCCATACAAAACAAATCAATAAAAAAAATATTAGAGTACGTAAAATCATACCCTCTCCGTAAGGTATACTAATGTAGAGAGCAAGTTAGAACGATACATCTCAAGAAATCCAAGTCCAAGTTGTAAGAGAAATCCTAGTCACTGTTGAGTGCTTCCACTCTGTGGACCTGATGAGGATGAGAAAAAGGCAAAAGGAAAAGGGTCAGACATAAAGTTTGGCAAGTTCCAGTGATTTACAAACGTGCATAAAATAGAAATTCCAAGACAGGTAAATAAGACTGGATGAGAAAGGTATAGTGTCATATAAGGTAAAAGATAAACTAAACAGAACAACATGATAGACAAAAATAACAGGATAAACTATAGTCGAGTAATGCTTCACATTTACATCCTAAAACATGTATGTCTGCACCAATACTAGCATAACAAGTTCAACAGGATTAGGTTCTTAGCCTATTTACATATCAGTAGGACTGATAGCAGGATAAAGAGCAGGATTAGACGTACCCTAATTACATAAACATATTAGGTGTTAACCTAATTACACAACAGCATGATTAGGTGTACCCTAATTACTACCCAAGCAAACGTCTCTCTACTATGTAAATACTTTGTGTCAGCCCCGGCGGTAGGGTGTATCACTCCCTAACCTAGAAACTATATAACACATACCTATTTACTAGTGTTACAACGTCTTATCTTCCATAGTCGGACCCATGCACGCTTATGACTCTACTGGAACGCACTTGTACCCACCCCCATGTGAACCTCTTACTATCAAGTTCAGTAAAGCATGCCCAGGGTCCTACCTAGTGTGAGACCCATCAAATAAGATACCAACAGGGATACTGACTAATATGGGTTCCAAACATCAGATTGACACAAGCCAAACCCCTAAGCTTGTGCCCCTAGCAGGTTTAGGTTTACTAATAAGCATGATTGTAATTATTTACATGTCATTATGTGTACAACCCTAAAACAAGTTCCCAGCTGTATACAATCTCCACAGCATTTTAGTTTATTAACTTACATATAGTACTAAACGTATTCTAACATGTCATTTACTTAATGTTCGTTTTAAGTCAAATCTAACATGTCCATTTCATATGCATATTATTCATCAACTATGTTCCCTAATTATAACATATGTATAGGTTTATGCATTTTATCAATTTCTACCCTGTTATAGCAACATATACACATTATCCCTTTTTATCAGTTTTATTTTAAGTCTAAACATGTATATATTTTCCTTATTCCCAAATTATAGTCAACAATCCCAAATTCATAACATGCCTAAATTCCTCTTTTTATGTCATTTATTATTGCCCCAATCATATGCACACTCTAATTAGGTATATCCTACGCTTCCAAAAAGGCCTAGGGTTGGCGTAAATAAAAAGGGAAAACAGAGGAAGGAGAATAAAAACAAATCAAATAGGCAAGACTGGAAATAAACATAAAACGTAGAAAATGGGAAAAGGAAGATATATACATATAACTTGTTAATTATCTAACATCATAGGCATATGTTTACTTATCTTAATAGCATCGGAGACTAACAGTTAAAACATGTATAACATTTATTTTACTAACACTGTAGATCCTAACCAGTTTTATTTAACTGCCATGTTCATAGTCTAAGAAATCTAATTTGTAAATGACGGGTAACCCATAGTGGGCCTTGGTGAAGAAGAGAATAAATATCTTATAAATATATAACACTATGAAGTAGAGAAAGTCCAATCCAAGTTGTATCTATGCAAGTCACGATGTTGTCTCTGTTTAATCCAATGCTCAGAAGCATTCCCCCATTATATGTTTATATTTTTCAGAATAATTTAATAGAGGCAGAAGAAGATATGAAGAATTTGTGTGAATTGGGAATGGGAGAAGCCATCTATTTATAGAGTCACAGAGTCAACCTCAGCCTTTAGATTTTAGGTTTCAAATTCAGTCCGTACACTTGGTGTTGAGTCAACAATGAATACAGTCCATAAAACAGCCCAGGTACTTCTTTTTGAATCTGCCCGGATTTGGGGTGGGTCGACCCACCTAATTCTAGATCGACCCAGCCGACCTTGGGTCGACCCAGGCCAATGTGGGTCATCCCACAACGGTCCTGGTTCCCGTTTACTTCTCGCTTGCCGTATTTTGACTTTTCTGGAATTTGTTTTATTTTATATATACATATAAGCTCCCTATATGTATAGAAACTTCTAATGCTTATAAATTCTTTATATCTTGTCCGTTTTACGCAAACTTGGGGTCTATATGAACCAAAATTCCGAGGCAAACGCAACGGTAATGTCGGTTTCACTTAATTCTGAATATTTGATTAAGTTATTCTCAATTTACCATCTTTAAGCATGGTTGTAGTGTATTAAATTATGGGTGTTACAAGATGTATATATAATATTGTCATTTATTATTGATTTGTTCTCATGTTGGTTTATCCAAGCGTGATCCGAGTGTTTTTAATGCTCGGTTCAGACTTGAGCAGTTTCGAGTTTAAAGGAAGACAGTTGGAGTTTTTAGAGGAGAGCTAAAGATCTTAATCAGACGTATAAACGTATTCTATTATCCACTATGTATGTTTTAATTTGTTTATCAGCAAATTTTAAGGACATGAGTTATAACATCCTGATTTTTTAAAGTGGAATTTTATTAATGATCTAATTTAAATTTTGATTTTTAGATTTAAATTAAAGTTTATTTGAATTTTTGGATTGAATGAGTTTGATTTTTGATATGAATATAAATTAATAATAAAAGTATCAATGTTTGTTTATTTAAAATCTATTGGTACGACTAATTAATTCCATATTTTCATTAAATTTGAGTTGTAAAATTTAAATAAAACTGAAATATAAACATAAGAAATATTGCGATGGTATTTTGAATTTATAAATGTGTAGAATGTACGGTTTTGTCAAATTTGTCAAAAAACTTGGAAGATTTGAATAATTTAAATTAGAAGTCTCTGAATATGGGGAATTATATATTTTATGATGCAAATTAAAGTCATAAATTTATTTACGTCTTTGTTTCTTAAAATCTGCTACCTTTTGCAATTAAAATTTGATTTATCGGTGTATAACGACAATGTTAACAATGTTTACAATAATAATAATATTTATTTCCAAACCAAGCTTCTTGGGAAATCTACTGACATATCAGCCCACAAATTCACTAGTCGATTGGTGTTAAAAATTGGAAAGCTATAACTGATTATTTACGGTGGTTTCCTTTCTTTATATCCTCATTTCGTTTATTCATGCAATCAGTCGTTCTTTCTTCCCAAAGCATTTTCTTCTCCTTCCTTAAAAAAAATTCTTAGTAAGAAACCATGGCTAAAATCTTGATCTACATCTAAAATCTTATGTAGAAATTTCTCAAATCGAATTGCAAGAAGAAAAGTAGAAGCAACCAAATCAAAACCATCAATCTCTTCTCCCTTTTCCTCTTTACATTTTCTATTTTTTTCCATATTTTTATCTATATTGTAGAGATAACAACTTCCTCATACAAAACCCAAATCGACTTTACTTTTTTACAAATGGGTGAAATCGAAATAGCTACAAATTTTATATTGACCATTTTTTCAAATTTCGAATTTTTCTAAGTCAAAATTGTCAATCTTTCAGATACATTTTTGGACCCAAATTTCTAATCCAAATATTTGTCTATCACTGTTTTGATCATGTCTTCTTCAAACTTTATCGAAAATAAGTTTTTCTTTTTTTAAAGGAAGTGAAAAAAAATTTCAACAACTTTCCAGTTTATTATTTTTCCGAATTTCGAATTTAACTTGTTCGAAAATTACTTTTGAAATGGTTATTTTTTTTTAAGTTTTGTAACATTTAGGTAAAAATCTAAATCCATCCTTATTGCCTTTCCCTTGCCCATTGTGCTAGGTTATGGGTTTGCATGGGTTTATTTTACTTTAGTTTTGTGTGTTGAGTTGTGTTTGATTTATATCTATACTATAATATATAAATATGTTTGTTTGGGGCGTGCATTTTATTTTTTTCGGCTGTGTGTGTTTGTGTGATTTATATAATATGTATATAGTTGCAATGTGCGTGAGTTTGGGTTAAGTTTCGATTTTGTTTTCTTTTTATAAAAAGAAAATGTTTGTGAAAGGTTTGATAGGTCTTTGGATTGTATGTGTGTTGAGTTGATTTAAAAAAAAAAATATAAGAAGTTTGATGTGTATGTTTTATATAATATATATAAAGTAATATAATTTTTGTGTAGTTTGTGTTGCTTCTTTTATACCCATGAAAAAAAGAGTTTTGAAAACTATTCCAAAAATCCAATTTCCGCGTTGTTTTGCTGAGAAACTCCCTTCAATTGCAGTGTTGTTTTGCTAAGAAAATCCCTCCTGCTCTTATAAAATAAAATATTTTGAGTGGTAATCGAGTTGCCATCAATTCTGAGTTATGCTTGGATGTCGTCATTCTCTCCCTTGTCCATATGTTTGTTGTATCCATTCAATGCCATGAAAGGTGAGTTTATCTCACACTTGACTTAGATTTTTATAGAAGTGAAATTCAGCACATTTGAAATGTATAGGATTGTTCTAGAAAATTTTATTGTACATTGTACACAACTGACACACACTTATGATACTTCTAATATATATATATATATATATATATATATATGACATGAATGGGCACATATAACATGCATTACTTCATGTATAAGTTTGATTTGTTGAGTTTATTTCATGTATATTGTTTATATATTTGTTCTCATATTGCAAGTTTCCTATAGGTTGAAATGGTACATACCCGAATCACTGCATAGATTTAGGAAATGAATTAAATCGATTTGGGATGCGGGTTAAAATAATATATACCCCGGATTCGAAATTTTAAATCCCAGATTGAAACTATATATATCTGTATTACTTAGCTAAAGTAGAAAATTATATACGGACACCGTTGGTTTATTTGAAATAGTTTCTAAATTTAAATATATTTAAATTATAATATTATTTTTATAATTTAAATTATTTTGATTATTTTATAAGTAATTTAATAAAAAATTTATTATAATTTAATATTACTTAAATTTTAAATACAATATATCAGTATAGATTTGAAAAAAATATAAATTTAGATTTTCTTAGTACTTTACATTAAGAAAGGTTTAAAGAGAGATCTGAAATATAATTGTAACTTAATGTGTTTAATGACTAAATTGAAATGGAATTCAAATTTTAGGTATATTAATTTTAAAAAAAAAATTAGAAATTGATGAAATGAGTTTTATATGAAATTGGTTAAGATAATGAAACTTAATAACCTGATTTGATATTAATTTATGAAATTAATAGTTTGAATCTAAATATAATTGAAGTATTATTTAGAATTGATTAAACTTGAAATCTGAGATTTAGTAGTCGTGAAATGGAAGAAATGTTATTTAAAGTAAAATTGAAAATTTGAGAATTCGAATGAAGTAATAAAGTTTGAACCCGACTTCAGTAATATCTATAATGTGTTGGAATTTGAATATTCCGTTAAGTTGGAATTGATTTCAAGTGAATTTTTGGTAACTAAATTGATTACCAGTCGAAATCGGACATATGGATATATGGTTCAGATTGGATTAGTATTCCAAACTAGATTTTTAAACCAGTATTATTTTGAAACTATTGTGAAATGTTTGAGAAATGTCTTAACCTTTGAACTAAAAATATTTTTTCTAAAGTATATAATAATGTAATATGATAGATGTGAACTATTTAATTTTAAATATATTAAATTATTTGATTACTATTTTATCTATCTCATTCCTTTTGGAGGACGAAAAGGTTCGCGTGTGGGAGATTGTAAGTGTAACAACCTAAATTTTTAAAGTGGAATTTTATTAATGATCTAGTTTAAATTTTGATTTTTAGATTTAAATTAAAGATTATTTGATTTTTGGATTGAATGAGTTTGTTTTTTATTTGAATATAAATTAATAATAGAAATATCAATGTTTGTTTATTTAAAACATATTGGTTTGACTAATTAATTCCAAATTTTCATTAAATTTGAGTTGTAAAATTTAAACAAAACTAAAATATTGACGTAATAAATATTGTGATGGTATTTCGAATTTATAAATGTGTAGAATGTATAGTTTGTCAAATTTGTCAAAAAACTTGGAAGATTTGAATAATTAAATTAGAAGTTTCTGAATATGGGGGAATTATATATTTTATGATGTAAATTAAAGTCATAAATTTATTTACGTCTTTGTTTCGTTAAAATTCTCTACCTTTTGCAATTAAAATTTGATTTAACGGTGTGTAGGGACAATGTTTACAATAATAATAATAATATTTATTTCCAAACCTATCTTCTTGGGAAATCTACTGACATGTCAACCCATTAATTCACAAATTGATTAACGTTAAAAATTGGAAAGCCATGACTGATTATTTACGGTAGTCTTCTTTCTATATATCCTCATTTCATTTATTCATACAACCATTCGTTCTTTCTTCTCAAAGCATTTTCTTCTCCTCTATTAAACAAATTTTTAGCAAGCAACCATGGCTAAAATCTGGATCAACATCTAAAATCTCATAGAAAATTTTCTCAAACCAAATTACAAGAAGAAAAGTAGAAGCAACCAAATCAAAACTGTAAAGACACGAATTTCTCCCAGACCTAATCAATCGCTAAATCGACCAAGACCGTTAGAATCCCGCATACGCTAACTCTGGGCATACAACATATCAGAACAAAATAACAGAAGACCTTTATAAACATCATAATAATGTTATATCAGAGTACAGAATATCATAGTACATCGAATATAATACAACGAAAGACAATTTACAATAAATGTAATGCAATGCAGCGGAAGACTATCATTGCTCTGGACATAGCTTTAAGCTTCGATCCAGAATCCTGCTTAATAAATAAATATCTGCAAAACAAGCCACTCGACTGCCCGTATGGAAAATAAGGGCACTCGAGTTTGCAAGTGAAACAAACTACGAGTCAGTCATGGGACTGGTATGAGAAATCTTACTTAACTTATTTAATAATAATAAGGCTAATCACTGGACCATGCCGCTAACGCGGAATGGGTTTACTCCATTGGATTGCCAGTGCATAAATAAAGTAAATCGTTAAACAACGCAATGCTTTTTAGAAAAATGAAACCACTATAAGACTCAAGTTCCATCACACAATGCAATGCAAACTGAAGGATAGAGTTTTACCTTATAATGGTCAAAAATGCTTGATACGATAAAACGGATTTGATATTGTTATTAGTGTATATATGTTTCAAAAACATTTCAATCATAATGTATCAATCATAGACGACATAGCTACCATATACTATGTCGCCATACTAATTTTACAATCAAAACCGTATGGTGTCGTATTGGAAGTTGGATTTCCATCATGAACTAAGGCAAGGGATAGTCCTTACCGAATTCGAGACACTCTAGCTCATGCCTCAGGATCAGTCACAACTGCACCTAGGAGCGCCAGGGCTGGTCCACACATATGTTAGTGGATTAGTAATGCCTGAACAATACGTTTCCCCGCCCTATGGGGCGTAAATCAAGAGCCACTAGGGACTCAAATCCGAGGAACCTCGCTTTCCATCATCCACATAAGTAAAAATGTATGGGCTCCATACCATGACACCACTTCTAGCTAGAAAGAAACGCATGTTCTCCCTGGGGTCCTTCTCCTGTTTCAGGTTCATATCGGGGTGTGAGGCTCGCGAAGTAGCACGATACACAAAGCTATGCTAAATAAAGTTGTGCTTTGATCATCAACCACAAGGCTCTTCTTTTCAACAATAAGCCTTGATCATTTGCATCCCGGCATGCCACACTGACAATTCACGCCATGCAACTGATAACTATCAATATATAACCTCTGAGCTCGCACGTCTCAGAGAAGGGTGTTAAGCAAGAGAATAAATTCTCCGCCACCAAACAGATATATATTTAATAGAAATCAATCGGCACAGAATAAAATGCAATGTTAGACATACATCCATTTACAAGTCCATTCTGGGTCTGAACGAAACAGGAGACACGTTATTCCTTGTCCCATATGTCCAATACAGGAGAGAGGTTCTCGCATATCCGTCGATCTCTAAGTACGTCTGGACATCACCACCTATTACCATGTCTTGGGATGCCTCCCAACCAAGACATCAGTAATCATCCAAACGATGTGAAGATATCCGGTCTTCAACCTCCGTCTTCATCTTCGACTTTTAATCGTCGTAGTAATTATTCAGAATGGGTTAAACCCGGTCTTTACGAATAACTCGCATATTTTATAATCAATGATCAAGTGCTATAAAAACACATCATACGCCTTATTCCAATTCAGAATATTCTTTTAACAAAATATTCACATTATTAGGGAAAGGTTCTCATTAATTTTATCGAAGATAAATTCCTTTTAATTTATTCTTTAATCGTCTTTTTATTTGTTTTCAACAATTTTATTTCAACCAAAAAGGTTAATTTTGTTTTCAACAATTTTATTTCAACACAATAATCATCAAATTAACAGATCTATATAACAACATCAATCATCAATCCCAGATCAAATCACGTATAACATCAAATAGAATTTAACAGCGGACTGGAAGAAAAATCACAATCATAATTAATTAATTTTAATTATATAAAAAATAGAATTCTCACCTTGATCGGTTTCAGAAATTGATAAAATGACTATTTTTTAATAAAATCAAACAGATGTTTAATTTTATCAAAAATCCAAATGGCCTCTATTTCTGTCTCAGTTTGTTCCATGTTGTAGTGCACGATTAAAGGGTTCCAACGCAACGAAAATTGTTCGATTTCGTTTCTGTATGACAAAGTTATAGCAGTTTATATGTTAATCAGATTTTGAAATAATTTAAATATAATTAATTAAATAGTTACACTTTTTAATTACATTTAACAAAAGCGCTGCCATTCTCTCTTCTTCTTCTAACTGGAAACCCATCAATGTTCTTAAACCCATCGCTGATTTTAAGAACCTACAGCGCGCCTCCCTGTAGTTCACCAGACCCCGATCCGAGTGTGCCACGCCATAGCCCATCCCGCTGCCATCCCATGCTGACCACCGCCGCCAGTTCGGTGGTGCCCACCTCCCTCGAATTGCGTGAAAGCGGGGTGAAATGAAGCGTTGATTTCTCATAAACTATCACTCTAAAGGTGATCATCACCGTTGAAGATATAGATCATAGAACGATCTATCATATTTGCTTTGGAAATTCTGGAATTGGAGAAGTAGATTGAAAGAGATTTGAGGGGAAGAAGGGGAGCGTTTCAGCCATTGATTGGCATGGTGGCGGCTATACATTGGAGAATTAGGTTTTGGGTATTAGGGTTATTTATAATATAATAATATTTTATTAATTTTAATTCTTTTAACTTGAAAAATATTTGTTCGTTGCTATCAACTCCAAAACGAACCCAACGACTGTCGTCACTAGCTAAATACCCCCATTCCGCACACAATGGCATATGATTCGTAAGCCAATTCGACTAATTTGATTAGTTTTTCTTTAAATTAAAATATAAATCATTTAATTATTTAATTTGATCGTACATTTAAATTTACCGGGGCCACATACTAACTCCGAAAATTCCCGAAAAATAAATCTAGCTTTGTTTTGACGATATGGTCTTAACAAAATTAATTTCGTTGAATTTGGATACTTTTTGAAAAATGCCCATTTTCTGGCGATCCAATTTAACTGAAATTGACAAAACACGTTTTAATTTGCCACGCTCACATATTAATTCAAAAAATTATGGAATTTTGAATCTAGCAATAATTTGACATTCTGGATCCAACCAAAGTGGTTTCGTCGAAAACGGAGGTCGTTTGTAGAATGGCTATTTTTAATATTAAAAAATATATAAATTCCATAGCGACTATTCTGAATTTTAAACTGGACATAACTTTTTATTCCCGCTATGAAATTTCAATTTTTCAGATCCTTTAGAAAGATATAATTAAACAGATTTAAATATTTTTTGTTTTACTAAAATCCGATTTATTACGAATCCTGCACATTCAGTCAAAGTTCAAATTCAAATTTTCAAACTGCCACACTATTTCTAACTCCTTTTATAATTAAAATAAATATATTCGTTCTAACTTTGATTTAAATAAATTTTTAATCGTTGTTATTTAAAATAAATAATTTTAAATATTCAAAATCCATTAAAATTTCTAAAATAAAATTTTTAAATTTGGCCAGAATTTCCGGGTCATTAGAAAAACCATCAATCTCTTCTCCCTTTTCCTCTTTATATTTTTTATTTTTTTCCATATTTTTATCTGTTTTGTAGAGACAATAACTTCCTCATACAAAACCCAAATTGACTTTACTTATTATTTTTTCAAATTGGGTGAAATTGAAATAGCAACAAATTTTATATTGACCATTTTTTAAAATTTCAAAATTTTCTAGGTCAAAATTGTCAATCTTTCAGATTCATTTTTGGACCCAAATTTCTAATCCAAATATTTGTCTATTGCTGTTCTGATCATGTCTTCTTCCAACTTTGTCGAAAATCAGTTTTTCTTTTTTTAAATTGAAGAGAAAAGAATTTTCAACAACTTTCCAGATTATTATTTTCCAAATTTCGACTTTAACTTGTTCAAAACTTACTTTTAAAAATGGATAAAATTTTGTTAAGTTTTGTAACTTTTTGGTAAAAATCTAAATCCATCCTTATTTCCTTTCCCTTGCCCATTTTGCCGAGTTATGGGTTTACGTGGGTTTATTTTACTTTAGTTTTGTGTATTGAGTTGTGTTTAATTTATATTTATAATATAATATATAAATATGTTTGTTTGGGGGCATGCATTTTATTTTTTTCATCTGTGTGTTTGTGTGATTTATATAATATGTATAGTTTCTAATGATATTTTTCAACACCCAAATTACAGAGTGTAATATGTGTATCCATGAAGTTTGTAGCGGCCATGACTCAGAATCCTCGGGCAATGATCATGGAGCTAGGATGGATAGGTTTCTGGACCATGGCAACTGCTCTGTATATTTCAATTAGAAGAAAATAGGCTAACGCCTCCTGTGAGCTCATGGATGAAATCCTCGTAATATTCACTAACTTCGATGACTCTTTTGTATTAGACCTTCCTGAGGAGGAGTCTGAAGTACAACGAAGATCGAGCTAAGAACTCATACGTGATTTTGTCACATTGATGTATGAGGGCAAGGATCAATCATGGCGTTTCTGTGAGGTGAAGATAAAGGGGGGTTTCATATTTCTACAAAGTCCCCTTCCTCCCCCACTGGAGCACCTTGATTGATCCCCTCATCAGAAGGATTAGTGTTAACTCCCTGTTTCATCATTATGGTACTACAAGATTATCAATTCGCAGGATATATGGGACTCCGAATTCTCTATTTATAAATTGTAGATATATTACAAGAATTGATGATTTGCTCTCCTTGAAAAAGAAGGAGCTAAATTGAGAAATGAAAGGTTTGTCCCCCTTTACGGAGTATCTGGAGTCCTATTTATAGAGAATCCGGTGTCTTTCCATCGATAAGTTGTTGGGCCTGGGTGATCCCAGTCGGTCGCCTATTTCTTAGGTTTCGGGTATCGACCTATTGGCCCTCTTCGCGGTGCCATTTACAACTTTCGAAGGGATGGTCCCGGGTGAATTGGACTTTCTTCCAGGCGGAAGGGGCTTGTTACCGCAACAGATTGCGAGGGCATTTCGGATGTCTTGGCGAATGCTCTCAATGTCGGTCTTTTGTTGCGGGCTTTCGGATGTAGGCTTTCAGCTTTATTGTGGGTACTCGGAGGGGCCCGCCCTCATGCCGTACGTAAATGTCTGCCGATTTAGAACCGTTGATGGTTCAGGTGCTAAGTGGTTTAGTACGAGTAGCCTGTATCCTTGCTTGAATCTCGGTTTATCCTTCCGATTTGGCTCCCGAAAGGGTGGCTTTTGGTGATATTTGTGTTACTTATGAAAGTAATCCCTTTATATATCCCTAAAGTCGTTCTTCGTGGATTGGTTCCAAATCATCTTGATGCTCTATCCCCATGCTCTTCCTCTTTTACTGTGTTAGTGGCCATTGGTTTATTCTTGGCAGATAGACCCCGTCGGATGAATCTTTGCCGATACCTGGTAGGTTTCGGGTCCCTTTTCTCCAGAGGGGGAATCGGCTTGAAATGCTTTCGAGTTCCTTATTCCCTCCTTATATTTACTTAACATCCCTTCACCCGCTATTTTGTGCCAAGATAATTTTGGTAGTAACATTTGCCCCCCTCCTTTTGTGAAGGTGTGTCTTCGACTTTTCAAGTCAAGCTTCTTTCGTCTGGTCCTTGACTGTTTACTTGCCAATTATTTTCCAATGCTAAGTTACGTTACGGGTCTCGCTAAAGAGATTTGTATTCAATGTCGTGCGGAGGAATGAAGTGTCCTAGATTCAGGTTTTGATGGAGGATTAAAAACCTTTTTTGATAATGATGTTGAGGCGAACACTATCCAGGTTCAGACGAACCAAGATGGAAGAGCGGAATTCACCCAGATTTAAGAACTTAAAGGCTGAAGGCCGGGAACCTTCTTGGTATTAATGGATGGCCGAATCTACCCAGATTCGGGTGTTTTTATATTAAGGACCGGAAACCCTTCCGGCGTTAATGAAGAGCCGAATCCCTCCAGATTCGTGTATTAGTATGGAGAACCGGAACTTCTTCCGGTTTTAATAGAGCGTCGAATCGACCCAAAATTCAGGTATTACCACAAAAAACCGAAATCTCTTTCGGTATTAATAGAGCACCGAATCGACCCAGATTCAGGTATTAGCATAGAGAACCGAAACCTCTTTCAGTATTAAGATAACGGCGAATAAACCCAGATTCAGGTATTAGTATGGAGAACCGAAACCTCTTTCGGTATTAATAAAGTGACGAATCGACCCAGATTCGGGTATTAGCACAAAGAACCGAAACCTCTTTCAGTATTAATAGAGCGCCGAATCGACCTAGATTCAGGTATTAGCATAGAGAACTGAAACCACTTTCGGTATTAAGAGAATGCCAAATCGACCCAGATTCGGGTATTAGTATGGAGAACCGAAATCTCTTTCGGTTTTAAGAGAACGCAGAATCGACCCAGATTTGGGTATTAGTTTGGAGAACTGAAAACACTTTCGGTATTAAGAGAATGCCGAATCGACCCAGATTCGGGTATTAGCATAGAGAACCGAAACCTCTTTCGGTATTAAGAGAATGCCAAATTGACCCAGATTCGGGTATTAGTATAGAGAACCGAAACCTCTTTCGGTAAAAAGAGAACGCCGAATCGACCCAGATTCGGGTATTAGTTTGGAGAACCGAAACCTCTTTCGGTATTAAGAGAACGCCGAATCAACCTATATTTGGGTATTAGCATAGAGAACCGAAATCCCTTTCGCTACTAAGAGAACGCCAAATCGACCCAGATTCGGGTGTTAGTATGGAGAACCGAAACCTCTTTCGGTATTAAGAGAACGCCGAATCGAACCAGATTCGGGTGTTAGTTTGGAGAATCGAAACCTTTTTGGTATTAAGAGAACTCTGAATCGACCCAGATTCGGGTATTAGCATAGAGAACCGAAACCGCTTTTCAGTAAGAGCGAGTATCCCCTTCGGATTTGATTTTGGAAGCAGAGGTTGTATGAACTTTTTGAGCCTCCCCTTGGGCTTTCGTAGTCAAAGCAGAGGATGTGCATGCTTTATTGGCCACTCTCTGGGCCTGTACGTCAGGTGCGCTTGGCTAGCTTATCCACAAGCAGGGCTTAAGTACTTACCCGATCTCCCTCCAAGAGGCGCCTTATCCTGACCATCGTAGGCGATGGCAAGGGATTAGAAACTTAGATGGGGCTATCGTAGGAACATAACTAAGGTTTACTCTTTTGACACTCTACACGGACCATCGTAGGCACTGATAGAGGATTATACGCCACCCCCTCCAAGGGGTGCCCTATCCTAACCATCATGGGCGATGATAAGGGTTTGCGCTCCCTTCTACGGGTAACGCGGAACATAAACAGAGGTAGGATGTCTCTTCTGCGAGCAGAGGTAGGACGTGCTTAGTTCGTGTAGAGGCAGGGCATGCTAATTTTTAGATGCACCGCCACGACCATTTCTGGTGTGAAGCGGCGGCTTACGCTTTTGATGCTTTAACCCTGACCCCTCTGGTTTGGGGGAAGGAGAAACACTAACACAATCATCCCCCCTTCGTGGGGATGCCTCGCCCCGGCCAGTTTGGCGATGACAAGGGATTCAATCCTTTTTCCATCTCGACCCCCTTTTGGGTTTCTTATGAGCTTTCGGGAGGGTTTCCATACCTCTAGTTGTATGACGATTTCTTGGGGAAAAGATCTTATCCTCTATTCCTTTATGGTTGGAAAATATGGCCTCAAATGTTCCGAGTTCCATGTCCTTGGAACAAGATCGTCTTTGGGCCTGCACAGCCGATATGCGCTAGGTACGACTTCTTGATGGACAATCAGGGGTCCTTCCAAATTTGGTCCGAGGGGACCATCTGTTGGATCTTTGGTGTTAACCATTACTCTTCGTAGTACTAATTCGCCCTTAGCGAAGGTTCGAGTTTTGACATTCGAATTGTAATATTTTGTGATTCTTCTTTGGTACTCGACGATTCTGACTGCAGCCTCATCCCTTAATTCCTATATCAAAGTTAATGACTCCTTTCTTAATTCCTAATTAGGGTCAAAGGCGTATGCTATCCTTCGATGTGACGGAACTTCGACCTCAACCGGAAGCACAGCCTCGCAACCATATATTAGGGAAAAGGGGGTGTATCCTGTAACTGTTTTAGTGGAAATTATGTATGCCCATAGCGCCAGAGGCAACTCCTCTTCCCCATTTCCTTTAGCCTGATTTAGGCATTTCTTAAGGATTGTGTTAATGGTCTTATTTGCAGCTTCCATAGCTCCGTTAGCTTTCAGATGGGCCACTGAGGAGAAACTTTTGATGATTCCATTTTTCTCACAGAATCGGGTGAATTCTTCACTCTCGAATTGTGTTCCGTTATCCGATATGATCTTATGGGGAATCCTGAAGCGGGTAACGATATTCTTTATTATGAATCTTAACACTTCTTGGATGTGATAACCGGAAGAGGTTCCGCCTCCACTCACTTGGTGAAGTAGTCGATAGTTACTACGGCATATTTAGCTCCTCCTTTGGCGAGTGGTAAGGGCCCGATCAAATCTATCCCCCATACATCGAAAGGCCAGAGGCTCGATATAGTGATTAGGTTACTGGGAGGAAGTCGTGGTACCTTAGAGTATTTTTGACATTCGTCACATCTCTTGATGTATTCGACCGCTTGACTAACCACCTGTGGCCAATAATAACCCTATCGCATGACCCTTTTGACCAGTTTAACCCCATTGGAATGGTCCCACACCATCCTTCATGAGCTTCTTTTAAACGGTTGAGTCCATCTTCGAAACTTATACACCTTAGATAAGGAAGTGAATGTCCCTTTTTATAGAGTACACCATTTATGATCGCGAATGTGGGAGCTTGATGTTTTATCTTCCTTGCATCTTTCTTATCAAGGGGTAACATCCCTTTCAAAAGGTAGTTCTCTATAGGAGCCATCCACGTATTTTCCTATCGGGTTTATGCACTGGGAATTGGTTGTACCTCGAATAAGCGTCCACAAGGGATAGTATCCTGTGTCCGTTGACCAACGGATCGATTCGCGGAAGAGGGTAATAGTCCTTTGGACAGGCTTTGTTTAAATCAGTGTAATCGACACACTTCCTCCACTTCCCGTTGGACTTTTCACTATCACGGGATTGGCTAACCATTTCAGGTAATGGACCTCTTGGATAAACCCATTAATTTCCAACCTTTTAACTTCCTCCTTCAAGGCTTTAATTTGGTCCCTGTTATATTGCCTCTTCTTATCGGATCGAGGTTATTGAGGGGTCAATGTTGTGACGAAAAGGAATTTCGCTCGGTCCGAACAAGTCGCTAAACCGACCCAGACCGTTCGAAACGCCCTATCGTTTGAGAACATGACAAAACAGAACGCATACGGAAGAACATTTCATTGTATTTACAACAATGCATCAGATTACAAGAATATACAAAGTATAAACAAATAAATATTACACAGAAATATCAGAGATTTAAATTACATTTAAATACATAGAAGCGGAAAATAATACAATACACAACTGAAGGAGATATGCGGATACAAAGCTTTCCGGATATCGTTCCAGCTGTAAACCAGGATCCTGTGAATATAAATCTGCAAAACCAAAACTACTAGCTGCCCATGTCAAAATAAGGGCACCCAGAGTTTAGGTTAAAACAATAAACTCCAGGTAAGTCATGTGACTGGTGTGAGAACTAAAACAGTTATTATTCTTTATTTTAAAAGTTAGGTAAATCAAGGGACCACGCCGTATAACACGGAACGGGTTTCCTCCCAAGAATACCAGTGCATAAACAAACAGCGCAATGCTAAATAAAGAAAAATGAAGCTGTTATAAGACCCAGGTCCTATCACACAATGCAACGCAAGCCGGGGGATAGGGTTTTCCCTTATAACAGCCAAAGAATGCTTGATACGTTTAAAACAAATCATTTGATACTATTATGAGTGCATAGTGTATAAAACAACTTCAAATCATAAGTAACAATCATAGGCGGCATGGGTACCATATATCATGTCGCCATATATAGGTTTACAAATAAAACCGCAAATGTCACGTATTTGGAAATTGGATTTCCATCTATGAACCGAGGCAAAAGATAGTCCTCAACCGATTCGAGACTGTCTAGCCCGAGCCTCAGGACCCAGACTCAGGTGGGCCCTTGGATCGTCAGGGCCGGTCCACCGATGTGGATTAAAATGCCTGAACATGCGTTTCCCCGCCCTATGGGGCGTAAATGAGTCAACGAATGACTCCATCGGACCCGGATCGCCCGATCAAACCGAGGCGCCTCGCAACAGCAACAACCACATAAGTCAAACTCGTCAGGGCGTGTAAAACCACTGACGCCACTTCTAGCTAGAAAGAAACGCATGCCCTCCCTGAGGTCTGTCTCCCGTTTTTGGTTCATACCAGGTGTGAAACTCGCGAAGTAAACGTTACACAAAGCTATGCCACAAAGGCCGTGCTTCGATCATCAACCACAAGACTTTGCTTTTCAACAGAAGCCTTGATCATTTGCCACTTAGGCATGCCACATAGGCAATTCACTCCATGCGTTTGATATCCATCAATATATAACCCCTGAGCTCGTACGTCTCAAAGAAGGGCGTTAAGCAAGAGAATAAATTCTCCGCCGCCAAACAGATATATATTTAATAGAGATCAATCACACGGACTAAAATCCAATGTCAGACACACAGTCCATTTACAAGTCAGTTCTGGGTCTGAACGAAACCGGAGGCACCTAGTACCCCGCATATCCATCAATCTCCAAGTATGTCTGGACGATCACTAACTGTTTCCATCTTCTTGGGTGTACATCCCAATAAATATCATCAGTAATTATCCAAACGACGTGAAGACTTCCGGTCTTCGACCACCGTCTTCATCTTCGACTTATCGTCGTATCAGTTATTCAGAATGGGATAAACCCGGTCTTCCCGAATAACTCGCGTATATTTTAAATAAGTGTTACACAAACACAACATACGCCTCATTCCAATTCATCAGTCACTAACCGTAAATTAATCAAGAGAATAATTCCCCAAATATTAACCCCGAAGGCCAAAACCAACATCAGATCAATATCCAGGAAACCATTCTACTTAGCTAACCGACAGTTAGTTTCTAAATTTCACATTCATATGGAAAGGTTCCCATTAATTTTATCAAAGATAAATTCTTTATATTTATTCTTTAATCATCTTTTGAATTTCGATTCAACTAGTCGGAATTAACGGACCTTACCGAAGTAATCATTTGTTTTAATTCCCCAATCCCATCCTATTCATCCCATGAAGTAAAACTGGTTATACTTCATATCTAACACCACGGTGTTATCGGTAAATTCAATTACCATTTCACGTTCAAATCTAATTAAAGATTTAACTATCGCCTGGAATAAAACTGGTGATACTCCATTCTCGATCTTTTCAATCTAATTAAAGATTCATTAAAACTCCACTTAGTTTTAATCGTCGACTGGGTTAAAGAATCAGTGTCATTTAAAACACGGTTCACGATAAACCCAAAATCACATCACATTAATTATCGGGTTAAAGAACAAGTGTTATTTAAAACACTATTCACGATAAACCCAAAAATCAATATCAATTCAATTAAATATTATTTAATTGGTACACTTCATTTAATCTAAATAAAAAGATTCAATCTTTTTCTCAACTGGATTCAAGAACAGTGTTAATGAAGACACCATTCACGACAAACCCAAATTACATTTGATATTAAATACAAGGCTCTGAATAGAAAATATATCGGCTTATATTCAATATCAAATTCTATGACCAACAGATATCGTATCGGAAATAACGATATATATCTATATCTTTCAAATTTCCATAACAACATCTGTATAATCACGAATTCCAACATCGAAATATTCCGAAGACAATTTCGATTCAAATCCACTCCAATGCAATCATTGGAAATTCTGGTTATTTTTAAAACCCTTTTTAAATTCAATTTATTTATTTAAAAATAATAGAATTATAGTTCTAGTTCAAAACTAGTTCATTTCGATAAAAATCTATTTTTATCTTTTCAAATATGGAGTTTTTCATCCCAATTTTTCCCAAATCATTTCTTATGATTTTACACAAATTATTACTATTTTTAATAATTTTATCAAGGCCCGTACAGTCGATTTCCATCAATGGCCATCGAACTGCACTTACAGCGACCTTTTCCCAATTTGATTTGGACGTATCTCCAAATCCAACCGTTAGATTTCATATTTCTAATATTCGTTAGAAAGCTCTTTTCGATACGAACCCAACGGTTCCGGCTTTAGGAGAATCCGACGGTCGGATCTCCCGTAATGTCCGTTTGAAATAAATGGTCGAAATTCACGAACTGCCGCGGCGCGGCGCGTTCTATTCAGGCCATTATATTACATATATAATATATATTTCGTCGATTTCTATTTAAAACGAATTATATAGATAGTTTTAAATTCGTTTCAAAAGCAATTTCAACTTCCATTTCAATCCAAAGCACAAATGAATTCTTCTTTATAAATTCATTTTAAAATTCATTTCTATTCAATTCAAATTTCAATTCAATTTGAATTCGTTTTCAATTCAATTCAATTTCAAAGTCGTTTTCTATTCGATTCAATTCAAATTGGCTTTCTATTCGATTCAATTCAAATTGGTTTACTATTCGATTCAATTCAAATTGGTTTTCTATTCGATTCAATTCAAATTGGTTTTCTATTTGATTTAAATTCGTTATATATTCAATTGAAATAAAATTCGTTTTCTATTCAATTCATTTCGAAATCGTTTTCAATTCAATTCATTTCGAAATCGTTTTCTATTCGATTCATTTCAAATAGGCTTTCTATTCAATTCAATTCAAATTGGTTTTCTATTCGATTCAATTCAAATTGGTTTTCTATTCAATTCAATTCAAATTGGTTTTCTATTTGATTCAAATTCGTTATATATTCAATTGAAATAAAATTCGTTTTCTATTCAATTCATTTCGAAATCGTTTTCAATTCAATTCATTTCGAAATCGTTTTCTATTCAATTCATTTCAAAATGAATAAAATCGATATACATATCGTTCACGTCAAAATGGCGTCAATCTAATCAACACGGCTTCATATATTTCTATTTTCAAATATTCTATTTCAAATATTTCTTTTTCAAAATAGTTGTTATTATCAAAATATTTCGTTCAACACATGACTAATCTCAACGGATGAGTACTGTCAACACATGAACCTTTATTTTATAATATTCTTTATTTTCTAAATTGGAATGAGGCCCAATCAATCACCATATAATATTAATTATATGGATTTTCATACATCACACGTATATAATAGCATTGAAAAATAATCAACCATCAACCAAAGTGCACTACACTGTATAAGCATCAAATATAGATATATAACGCTTATAACAGCCTGTCAATCAATCGATCGACATATTTAATCAATCAGGATGAGTGAACTTCAAATTTCATCCCAACACCCGTGTGGTGTTTCAAACAATCAAACATAGATTTTATTTGTGCAGTTGGGCGATGCGTAAAGTTTATAGTCCCAATCAATGTCCTTCAAATAGGTGTACATAAACAAACCGTCCGGTTTGTAAATGAATATTTATTTATTCACATTCACGTTAAAAATTATATTTTTAACAATCAAACTATTTTATTCAACCTATGAATATTCTATTCGGTTCATTTATTAAACAAAATGTTATCTTTATTTTTCTAACTTATTTTTAGAAAATTTCGGCGGCATAATGGCACGATACTAGAAACGGGACAAGGCCTAGCCTTATCCCCGGTCTAGTGAAGGCCCACGCCATTCACACATCAATCCAATCAATTTCATTTCACCAAACAATTCAATTCAAACTAAATAATCTAACCAACTACACAACCAAACAATTAAACAAACAAGCCATCCATGGTCTGTGGATGACGGGTGTCGGGTGCTGCTAAGCACCGTCTGCATCCTAGTATACATATATGACTAGAAAAAGAAATTGAAGAGTGAGAAGTTCTCACCGATAGCTAATCCATCTTCACGATACTTCAAAAGTAGAAATCTTCGTCGTTCTCGCCCTTCTTCACTTTAGTCGCCCGTAGCCACTACATATGTAAAAATCGAATTTTTACTTCGCTATTCAATATATAAAAATCGACTTTTTACTTCGTTATTCAATATATAAAAATCGAATTTTTACTTCGTTATTCAATATATAAAAATCGAATTTTTACTATGCTATTCAATATATAAAAATCGAATTTTTACTTCGTTATTCCATATATAAAAATCGAATTTTTACTATGCTATTCAATATATAAAAATCGAATTTTTACTTCGTTATTCCATATATAAAAATCGAATTTTTACTATGCTATTCAATATATAAAAATCGAATTTTTACTATGCTATTCAATATATAAAAATCGAATTTTTACTTCGTTATTCAATATATAAAAATCGAATTTTTACTTCGTTATTCAATATATAAAAATCGAATTTTTACTATGCTATTCAATATATAAAAATCGAATTTTTACTATGCTATTCAATATATAAAAATCGAATTTTAATTTCTTTATTCAATATATAAAAATCGAATTTTTACTATGCTATTCAATATATAAAAATCGAATTTTTATATCGCCACTTCGCTAAAACCATATTCTTTTCTAACAAGAATGTAATCTTTTTCTTTCCCATCGTATTGTCTAAACAAAATCAAATCTTTTTCCCATGACATTTTCTATAAAGATCTTATTTTTAAAACGATTTTATTTCTATAAAGATCATATTTTAAAATGATTTTATTTACATAAAAAAGTCTTTTTATATATGCTACATATATAATAAAACCCAATTTTTGTTAACGCTTGTTCATAACAAAAACCAGATTTTTAAAATGTTATTTATACTAAAACTGAAAATTTAAACAAATGTTTAAATAAAAATAAAAAAAACTCACTGCGTTACATGCTGGGGTTGGAGGAGACTCGAGGGAGTGGCTGGAAGCGGCGCCAGAGCTTCAGGGGGGTTTCGGTTTAAGGATTCGCGGTCGGGGGGGGGGGAGATCGGCTAGGGCTGGAAGGGGGGTGGAGTAAAGGGGGCGGTTCGAAGTCGAACGGAGGAGGGGGGGAGGGAAGAGGTGCGGTCTTCGACGTAGAGGGGGAGAGGGAAGAAGGCGGTGGTAGCGGCGTCGTGGGGAGGGGCGGCGGTCCTCCGCTGTTCTCTTCTTTTTTTTTCGATTGAATTGCTATCGGGGGGGCTGGAGTATAAAGAGAGAAAGGGGCGTTTTTTTTATTTTAATTATTTAATTAATTTAATTTTCCACCCAAAAAGCAACTTTTATTTTCGACCTCAAAACGGGGCCCACCGCCTGTCGTCCCTAGCTAATTACCCCCATTCCGAACACAATGGGATATGTATCGTAAGCTGATTCGACCGTTTCGATCAGTTTTCGTCAAAATCAAAATATAAATCTATATATTGAATTTGAACGCGCATTTCAATTTACCAGGGCCACATACTAAGCAAAAAAATTCCAGAAAAATATTTTCTAGCTTCGTATTGACAATACGGTCCTAACAAAACTAGTTTCGTCGAATACTGAGATTGTTTGAAAAATGGCCAATTTCCAGTCGATTAAAATCAACTGAAACTGGTCAAACGCGTTTTCCTTCGCCACGCTCACATATTGATTCGAAAAATTATGAAATTTGGAATCTAGCAATAATTTAACACTACGGATCCAACAGAAGTGGTTTCGTCGAAATCCGAGGTCGTTTGCAAAATATCTATTTTTAAGGGTCTGAATTCCATAGCGACTATTCAGAATTTTCAACTGGACATATCTTTTGATTCCCGCTATGAAAATTTGATTTTTCGGATTCGTTGGAAAGATATTATCAATTATATTCCATTATTTTTGGTTTCACCAAAATCCGGATTGTTTTGCACCCGGTACATTCAATTGAAGTTTGAAATCGAATTATCGAACTACCGCGCCATTTTCAATTCCTTTTATAATTATATATAATTAATTATATTCTAACGACGACGTATATAATATATACGTTTGAATTATATTCAAAATAAATTTCTCGTCGATATTATTTAAAATAATTCATTTTAAATAGTCAAAATTCGCTAAAATTGCCAAAATAAAAATTTTAAGCTGGCCCAGATTTTCGGGTTGTTACAATCTCCCCTACTTAAAACTTTTCGTCCCCGAAAAGGAACAAAGTCGAAAGTGGTTTGATTAGTCAACTCTACGTTCGATCTGGCTTCCATTCTCCAACTTTTCAGTTTCTGAGAATTTTCAAATTCTTCAAAAATTTGGCTAACACCCGGAATTTTCGAAAAATTTCGCCATAACCTCCCCTGCACCGGGAGCCATGGGAAAATCCCGAAATTGCCATACAGGCCTTCTGATCTCAAAAAAAAAAAAAAACCAAGCGGCTAGCCAATAGGCTCATAAAATCATTATCACCCAAACAAAACAGTAAATTATGTAGTAAACATGTACCTATTTGTCGGGCAAACAAATTTTATTCTCTGCTCTAGCCTCCTTGCTATGACCTATTCAATGTAAGTACATGTATATGCAAGCAAATGCAACCAATTTTCAATACAATTCAATATTTGATTCAATTGGGCTAAATGGCTAAAAATTAGCAAACAAATAAACAAACAACACAAACATCAAACAATTAGTGAATTAGAGCTTCAAATTCATAATTTTGATACATATACAAAAATCATGTTTTTGATACCAAATCACAACAATAGGCCCTATCTAATTTTTGGTTCTCACACCAGTCAATAGGAAATATATAGATATTACACGTTCGTCACTCGAATATAAATTCTAATGATGGAGCTCCATCATCAAAATCATCTCCGGGCAATTAGAGTGTAATTCTATATCTATCCAGTATATTAAAACTTCAAATACACGTTTGCAAGGCGTATATGCAAAATCTTTATATACTGGACTGTCCAAATCAATACAAATAAATAATCAAGTACGAATAATTGATTTAAATTTTTAAAACAAAATTTGTTTTCACTTTAAAAATATACTCTTCACGCTCGTTCTAGGATACTACTGATCCCATCTCTAACGAGTCATTCTAATTGGATATTACTAATCCAATATCTCATGAATTCTTTCGTATGGTTCTAATGTGTCTTGTTCTCTGAGCTTTGTAAACCAAAGCTCTGATACCAACTGTGACGAAAAGGAATTTCGCTCGGTCTGAACAAGTCGCTAAACCGACCCAGACCGTTCGAAACGCCCTATCGTTTGAGAACATGACAAAACAGAACGCATACGGAAGAACATTTCATTGTATTTACAACAATGCATCAGATTACAAGAATATACAAAGTATAAACAAATAAATATTACACAGAAATATCAGAGATTTAAATTACATTTAAATACATAGCAGCGGAAAATAATACAATACACAACTGAAGGAGATATACGGATACAAAGCTTTCCGGATATCGTTCCAGCTGTAAACCAGGATCCTGTGAATATAAATCTGCAAAACCAAAACAACTAGCTGCCCATGTCAAAATAAGGGCACCCAGAGTTTAGGTTAAAACAATAAACTCCAGGTCAGTCATGTGACTGGTGTGAGAACTAAAACAGTTATTATTCTTTATTTTAAAAGTTAGGTAAATCAAGGGACCACGCCGTATAACACGGAACGGGTTTCCTCCCAAGAATACCAGTGCATAAACAAACAGCGCAATGCTAAATAAAGAAAAATGAAGCTGTTATAAGACCCAGGTCCTATCACACAATGCAACGCAAGCCGGGGGATAGGGTTTTCCCTTATAACAACCAAAGAATGCTTGATACATTTAAAACAAATCATTTGATACTATTATAAGTGCATAGTGTATAAAACAACTTCAAATCATAAGTATCAATCAAAGGCGGCATGGGTACCATATATCATGTCGCCATATATAGGTTTACAAATAAAACCGCAAATGTCACATATTTGGAAATTGGATTTCCTTCTATGAACCGAGGCAAAAGATAGTCCTCAACCGATTCGAGACTGTCTAGCCCGAGCCTCAGGACCCAGACTCAGGTGGGCCCTTGGATCGTCAGGGCCGGTCCACCGATGTGGATTAAAATGCCTGAACATGCGTTTCCCCGCCCTATGGGGCGTAAATGAGCCAATGAATGACTCCATCGGACCCGGATCGCCCGATCAAACTGAGGCGCCTCGCAACAGCAACAACCACATAAGTCAAACTCGTCAGGGCGTGTAAAACCACTGACGCCACTTCTAGCTAGAAAGAAACGCATGCCCTCCCTGAGGTCTGTCTCCCGTTTTTGGTTCATACCAGGTGTGAAACTCGCGAAGTAAACGTTACACAAACTACGCCACAAAGGTCGTGCTTCGATCATCAACCACAAGACTTTGCTTTTCATTAGAAGCCTTGATCATTTGCCACTTAGGCATGCCACATAGGCAATTCACTCCATGCGTTTGATATCCATCAATATATAACCCCTGAGCTCGTACGTCTCAGAGAAGGGCGTTAAGCAAGAGAATAAATTCTCTGCCGCCAAACAGATATATATTTAATAGAGATCAATCACACGGACTAAAATCCAATGTCAGACACACAGTCCATTTACAAGTCCGTTCTGGGTCTGAACGAAACCGGAGGCACCTAGTACCCTGCATATCCATCAATCTCCAAGTACGTCTGGACGATCACTAACTGTTTCCATCTTCTTGGGTGTACATCCCAATCAAGATCATCAGTAATTATCCAAACGACGTGAAGACTTCCGGTCTTCGACCACCGTCTTCATCTTCGACTTATCGTCGTATCAGTTATTCAGAATGGGATAAACCCGGTCTTCCTGAATAACTCGCGTATATTTTAAATAAGTGTTACACAAACACAACATACGCCTCATTCCAATTCATCAGTCACTAACCGTAAATTAATCAAGAGAATAATTCCCCAAATATTAACCCCGAAGGCCGAAACCAACATCAGAACAATATCCAGGAAACCATTCTACTTAGCTAACCGACAGTTAGTTTATAAATTTCACATTCATATGGAAAGGTTCCCATTAATTTTATCAAAGATAAATTCTTTATATTTATTCTTTAATCATCTTTTGAATTTCGATTCAACTAGTCGGAATTAACGGACCTTACCGAAGTAATCATTTGTTTTAATTCCCCAATCCCATCCTATTCATCCCATGAAGTAAAACTGGTTATACTTCATATCTAACACCACGGTGTTATTGGTATATTCAATTACCATTTCACGTTCAAATCTAATTAAAGATTTAACTATCGCCTGGAATAAAACTGGTGATACTCCATTCTCGATCTTTTCAATCTAATTAAAGATTCATTAAAACTCCACTTAGTTTTAATCGTCGACTGGGTTAAAGAATCAGTGTCATTTAAAACACGGTTCACGATAAACCCAAAATCACATCACATTAATTATCGGGTTAAAGAACAAGTGTTATTTAAAACACTGTTCACGATAAACCCAAAAATCAATATCAATTCAATTAAATATTATTTAATTGGTACACTTCATTAAATCTAAATAAAAAGATTCAATCTTTTTCTCAACTGGATTCAAGAACAGTGTTAATGAAGACACCATTCACGACAAACCCAAATTACATTTGAGATTAAATACAAGGCTCTGAATAGAAAATATATCGTCTTATATTCAATATCAAATTCTATGACCAACAGATATCGTATCGGAAATAACGATATATATATCTATATCTTTCAAATTTCCATAACAACATCTGTATAATCACGATTCCAACATCGAAATATTCCGAAGACAATTTCGATTCAAATCCACTCCAATGCAATCATTGGAAATTCTGGTTATTTTTAAAACCCTTTTTAAATTCAATTTATTTATTTAAAAATAAATAGAATTATAGTTCTAGTTCAAAACTAGTTCATTTCGATAAAAATCTATTTTTATCTTTTCAAATATGGAGTTTTTCATCCTAATTTTTCCCAAATCATTTCTTATGATCTAACACAAATTATTACTATTTTTAATAATTTTATCAAGGCCCGTACAGTCGATTTCCATCAATGGCCATCGAACTTCACTTACAGCGACCTTTTCCCAATTTGATTTGTACGTATCTCCAAATCCAACCGTTAGATTTAAAATTTCTAATATTTGCTAGAAAGCTCTTTTCGATACGAACTCAACGGTTCCGGTTTTAGGAGAATCCGACGGTCCGATCTCCCGTAATGTCCGTTTGAAATAAATGGTCGAAATTCACGAACTGCCGCGGCGCGGCGCGTTCTATTCAGGCCATTATATTATATATATAATATACATTTCGTCGATTTCTATTTAAAACGAATTATATAGATAGTTTTAAATTCGTTTCAAAAGCAATTTCAACTTCCATTTCAATCCAAAGCACAAATGAATTCTTCTTTATAAATTCGTTTTAAAATTCATTTCTATTCAATTCAAATTTCAATTCAATTTGAATTCGTTTTCAATTCAATTTCAAAGTCGTTTTCTATTCGATTCAATTCAAATTGGCTTTCTATTCGATTCAATTCAAATTGGTTTTCTATTCGATTCAATTCAAATTGGTTTTCTATTCGATTCAATTCAAATTGGTTTTCTATTTGATTCAAATTCGTTATATATTCAATTGAAATAAAATTCATTTTCTATTCAATTCATTTCGAAATCGTTTTCAATTCAATTCATTTCGAAATCGTTTTCTATTCGATTCATTTCAAATTGGCTTTCTATTCGATTCAATTCAAATTGGTTTTCTATTCGATTCAATTCAAATTGGTTTTCTATTCGATTCAATTCAAATTGGTTTTCCATTTGATTCCAATTCGTTATATATTCAATTGAAATAAAATTCGTTTTCTATTCAATTCATTTCGAAATCGTTTTCAATTCAATTCATTTCGAAATCGTTTTCTATTCGATTCATTTCAAAATGAATAAAATCGATATACATATCATTCACGTCAAAATGGCGTCAATCTAATCAACACGGCTTCATATATTTCTATTTTCAAATATTCTATTTCAAATATTTCTTTTTCAAAATAGTTGTTATTATCAAAATATTTCGTTCAACACATGACTAATCTCAACGGATGAGTACTGTCAACACATGAACCTTTATTTTATAATATTCTTTATTTTCTAAATTGGAATGAGGCCCAATCAATCACCATATAATATTAATTATATGGATTTTCATACATCACACGTATATAATAGCATTGAAAAATAATCAACCATCAACCAAAGTGCACTACACTGTATAAGCATCAAATATAGATATATAACGCTTATAACAGCCTGTCAATCAATCGATCGACATATTTAATCAATCAGGATGAGTGAACTTCAAATTTCATCCCAACACCCGTGTGGGGTTTCAAACAATCAAACACAGATTTTATTTGTGCAGTTGGGCGATGCGTAAAGTTTATCGTCCCAATCAATGTCCTTCAAATAGGTGTACATAAACAAACCGTCCGGTTTGTAAATGAATATTTATTTATTCACATTCACGTTAAAAATTATATTTTTAACAATCAAACTATTTTATTCAACCTATGAATATTCTATTCGGTTCATTTATTAAACAAAATGTTATCTTTATTTTTCTAACTTATTTTTAGAAAATTTCGGCGGCATAACGGCACGATACTAGAAACGGGACAAGGCCTAGCCTTATCCCCGGTCTAGTGAAGGCCCACGCCATTCACACATCAATCCAATCAATTTCATTTCACCAAACAATTCAATTCAAACTAAATAATCTAACCAACTACACAACCAAACAATTAAACAAACAAGCCATCCATGGTCTGTGGATGACGGGTGTCGGGTGCTGCTAAGCACCGTCTGCATCCTAGTATACATATATGAATAGAAAAAGAAATTGAAGAGTGAGAAGTTCTCACCGATAGCTAATCCATCTTCACGATACTTCAAAAGTAGAAATCTTCGTCGTTCTCGCCCTTCTTCACTTTAGTCGCCCGTAGCCACTACATATGTAAAAATCGAATTTTTACTTCGCTATTCAATATATAAAAATCGAGTTTTTACTTCGTTATTCAATATATAAAAATCGAATTTTTACTTCGTTATTCAATATATTAAAATCGAATTTTTACTATGCTATTCAATATATAAAAATCGAATTTTTACTTCGTTATTCCATATATAAAAATCGAATTTTTACTATGCTATTCAATATAGAAAAATCGAATTTTTACTTCGTTATTCCATATATAAAAATCGAATTTTTACTATGCTATTCAATATATAAAAATCGAATTTTTACTATGCTATTCAATATATAAAAATCGAATTTTTACTTCGTTATTCAATATATAAAAATCGAATTTTTACTTCGTTATTCAATATATAAAAATCGAATTTTTACTTCGTTATTCAATATATAAAAATCGAATTTTTACTTCGTTATTCAATATATAAAAATCGAATTTTTACTATGCTATTCAATATATAAAAATCGAATTTTTACTATGCTATTCAATATATAAAAATCGAATTTTTATTTCGTTATTCAATATATAAAAATCGAATTTTTACTATGCTATTCAATATATAAAAATCGAATTTTTATATCGCCACTTCGCTAAAACCATATTCTTTTCTAACAAGAATGTAATCTTTTTCTTTCCCATCGTATTGTCTAAACAAAATCAAATCTTTTTCCCATGACATTTTCTATAAAGATCTTATTTTTAAAACGATTTTATTTCTATAAAGATCATATTTAAAAATGATTTTATTTACATAAAAAAAAGTCTTTTTATATATGCTACATATATAATAAAACCCAATTTTTGTTAACGCTTGTTCATAACAAAAACCAGATTTTTAAAATGTTATTTATACTAAAACTGAAAATTTAAACAAATGTTTAAATAAAAATAAAAAAAAAATTCACTACGTTACATGCTGGGGTTGGAGGAGACTCGAGGGAGTGGCTGGAAGCGGCGCCAGAGCTTCAGGGGGGTTTCGGTTTGGGGATTCGCGGTCGGGGGGGGGGGGGAGATCGGCTAGGGCTGGAAGGGGGGGTGGAGTAAAGGGGGCGGTTCGAAGTCGAACGGAGGAGGGGGGAAGGGAAGAGGTGCGGTCTTCGACGTAGAGGGGGAGAGGGAAGAAGGCGGTGGTAGCGGCGTCGTGGGGAGGGGCGGCGGTCCTCCGCTGTTCTCTTCTTTTTTTTTTCGATTGAATTGCTATCGGGGGGGCCTGGAGTATAAAGAGAGAAATGGGCGTTTTTTTTATTTTAATTATTTAATTAATTTAATTTTCCACCCAAAAAGCAACTTTTATTTTCGACCTCAAAACGGGGCCCACCGCCTGTCGTCCCTAGCTAATTACCCCCATTCCGAACACAATGGGATATGTATCGTAAGCTGATTCGACCGTTTCGATCAGTTTTCGTCAAAATCAAAATATAAATCTATATATTGAATTTGAACGCGCATTTCAATTTACCAGGGCCACATACTAAGTAGAAAAATTCCAGAAAAATATTTTCTAGCTTTGTATTGACAATACGGTCCTAACAAAACTAGTTTCGTCGAATACTGAGATTGTTTGAAAAATGGCCAATTTCCAGTCGATTAAAATCTACTGAAACTGGTCAAACGCGTTTTCCTTCGCCACGCTCACATATTGATTCGAAAAATTATGAAATTTGGAATCTAGCAATAATTTAACACTGCGGATCCAACAGAAGTGGTTTCGTCGAAATCCGAGGTCGTTTGCAAAATATCTATTTTTAAGGGCCTGAATTCCATAGCGACTATTCAGAATTTTCAACTGGACATATCTTTTGATTCCCGCTATGAAAATTTGATTTTTCGGATTCGTTGGAAAGATATTATCAATTAGATTCCATTATTTTTGGTTTCACCAAAATCCGGATTGTTTTGCACCCGGTACATTCAATTGAAGTTTGAAATCGAATTATCGAACTACCGCGCCATTTTCAATTCCTTTTATAATTATATATAATTAATTATATTCTAACGACGACGTATATAATATATTCTTTTGAATTATATTCAAAATAAATTTCTCATCGATATTATTTAAAATAATTCATTTTAAATAGTCAAAATTCGCTAAAATTGCCAAAATAAAAATTTTAAACTGGCCCAGATTTTCGGGTTGTTACAGATGTTTAATGCATGGTCATGATTAAAGGGTCAATACCAACCATGACCAAATGGGTCCAGGCGAAAACGTCTTTGTTGAGCCACAGAAAGTGGATTAAGTCGCTTCGGAGAGGTTCCGTTGGCCGACTCCATATGTTGATGACCTTCGATTTATCTTTCGGGTCGACGTTTACTTCTTCTATCAGCTTGATCCTTTCGATGTCTCCTATAGAGTCTAAATCTGTGGTCATTTCTTCTTCTTCAGTCGAGTTCACCTCATTAGACCTTTTCCTTTTCCTTATTAGAGAAGCGTACCTACCATTAGTGCATTTGTCAGCCTTATTTATTTTTAACTTGGTTTCAAATGAGGGACATAAGGATCCCTTATATGAGGGAATAAAAACAGTGGAAGAATCAAAATACGAAGAATACTCCCTTTTGTGTTTTTCGAGCGTGGCAAAGTACAAATCTCGGGAGCTAAATTGTTCTCCCCGGATGGTACCCCACCCTTGTTTGGTCAGAAATTTTAACATAAGATATTTGGAAGAAACGAAGGCATCCATCTCCTCTAAAGCTGGTCGCCCGAAGAAGGCAGTGTAATAGGACGACTGATCAATAACGATGAAGAGATTTTCAAAAGTCCTGCGAAGAGGAGATAACACCACTTGAACCAGGAGGTTGATTTGACCCACTGGAGTTGACCCTTTATTATTGAACCCAAAAATTGGCTCTTTGCTAGGCTCTAGCTTCTTTTCGGAAATTCCCATTTGATCAAAGGCGTGCTTGAAGATGACGTTGACAGCGCTTCCGGGGTCCACCAAAATTTTAGAAACGATCGAAAGTCCTATCTGCGCCATTATCATAAGGGGGTTGTTATGTGGGTGACGGACCCCTTTCTTCATTTCTTCTGGGGAAACCACGAGGTTTTGCATTTTGAGGGCGTAACGTGCATTCTTCAATGATGGTTCTTCTATGGAGAAGATTCCTTCCAAAGCTTCTTTCATGTATTGGTCCATGGCTTTCGGACAGCTTCCGGTGAGATGTGGTCCCCCATGAATCACATTGATTTGCTTCGCGGGAGGCCCCAAATTCAGGTTATTCTCCTCTGTATTGACTCTCGTCGTGTTTACCGAAACCTTCTGCTGTCCTCCTGCATGTTGAGCTGGTGATGCTTTATTTGCAACAAACTCCTCAAGGTGCCCCTCTCGGATTAGTTTCTGGATAATCCCGTATAAGACCTTGCACTCGTCTGTCTTGAGCCCGTTGGTTTTATTGAACTTGCAGTATTTACCGCCGACATGAGGTTACGGGAAATTTTTGGCTTTGAACGAGACCGGTAAATTTTTGACCCTTTCTTTTGTAACAGCATACACATACGAGATGGGCTTGTTCAGGGCAACCGAGTTCGTATTAGAGTCTTCCCATCTCGATCTCCTATGATTCCCTTCCGGGAGCTTTTGTCTGAAGTTTGGCCTTCCTCCTTCTCCTCGAGGCCCGAACTTCCTTTTTGTGAAGTATAGTTCATCCATGCGGATAAACTTGTTGGCTTGTAAATGGAAATCTTGTAAATCCTTGCAACCGTGGATATATAACTCCTTCCAGAAGGGGGTGTTTTCTATCAACCCTGAACACGACGATTAACTTGTCACGGTCATTCATATCTTTGGCTTTTAAGGCCTCGACGTTGAACCTTTCGAGGTAGTCCCCGAGAGACTCCCCTTGTCTCTGTTTGATGTTAGCGATGACCGTATAACCTACGATTGGATCTTTGCAGATGTAGAACTTCGTGGAGAATTCATAGGAGAATTCTTTCCACGAGTAAATGGTGTTTTCCCTGTACTGGCAATACCATTTCGCCGCTGCACCTTGGAAGGCTACCAGGAAGAGGCGACATCTGACAACTCCGGAAGCGTTCCAAAGATCCATATGGTTGTCGAAAGCCATCAAATGGCCATCGGGGTCAGTGGTTCCCAGATATTTCATGGTTGGGACTTTGACTCTAGATGGTATCACGGTATTCATAATCTCATCAGTGAACGAGGCTACCCTCTCGTTGTTGTTAACCTTGTCATCCTGGATTCTCTTCCCCTTGCTTCCTAGAAAGTCCTTGACGGTCTTCTGAGTGACATCTCTGATGTAGGCCTCCGTGTTTTCATAATCTTCTCTCTTGGGATCATAGCCTTTGGAGGAGGAGCTCCCGGACTGTTCCTGCTCACATTGATTTCCTTGATGATCTACTCCCGTCAGATGAGATTTCCTTTTCTTGGAAGAGTTTGCTTTGGGCCTCCCTTTCGCTTCTGACTGTTAAACGGGGGCCTTCCTTTTTAGAGATTCATTTGCCCCTTTAAAGCTAGATCTAGTGAGCCTTAAGGACTTCTGCACCTGTACTGCGTTGACCTGAGCTTGCATTTCTTGGAGTTGCTCTTCCAAGGCTAAGATCCTTGCGACATTTTCCCCCGTGGTTTTCAGATCGGATAGCAGCTGTGGGTTGGGCGTGGTGTCTTTCTCGTTATTATTTGGGTTAAGTGCTGGGACCTCATTTTCTACAAGGATGACATTGGGGTCCAGTTCTTTGTTTTTCTCCTTTAATTTCTTCATCTTCATTGTTTCCTACCATGGAACGATGAATTCAACCATTTAGTTTAAACAAATTAACCACAAGATCGGAGGTCAAGCCCTCCTTCTAGTACCAAAATGTTAATGATATTTTTCGTCAACACCCAAATTACAGAGTGTAATATGTGTATCCACGAAGTTTGCAGTGGCCATGACTCAGAATCCTCAGGCAATGATCCTGGATCTGGGATGGATAGGTTTCTGGACCATGGCAACTGCTCTATATATTTCAATTAGAAGAAAATAGGCTAACGCCTCCCGTGAGCTCATGGATGAAAGCCTCGCAATATTCACTAACTGCGATGACGCCTTTGTACTAGACCTTCCCGAGGGAGGAGTCTGAAGTACAACGAAGATCGAGCTAGGAACTCATATGCGATTTTATCACATCGATGCTTGGGGAAGCGTTAGGCTCAATATGAGGGCATGGATCAATCCTGGCGGTTCTGTGACGTGAAGAGAAAGGGGGATTTCGTATTTCTACAAAGTCCCCTTCCTCCGCCACTGGATCACTTTGATTGATCTCCTCATCAGAAAGATTAGTGTTAACTCCCTGTTTCATCATTATGATGCTACAGGATTATCAAATCACAGGATATATGGGACTCCGAATTCTCCATTTATAAATTGTAGATTTATTACAAGAATTGATGATTTGCTCTCCTCGAGAAAGAAGGAGCTAAATTGAGAAATGAAAGGTTCGTCCCCCTTTACAGAGTATCTAGAGTCCTATTTATAGAGAATCTGGTGTCTTGCCATTGATAGGTTGTTGGGCCTGGGTGATCCCTATCGGCCGCCTTTTTTGGCTTCGGGTATCGGCCTGTTGGTCCTCTTCGCGGTGCCATTTACAACTTTCAAAGGGATGGTCCCAGGTGAATTGGGCTTTCTTCCAGGCGGAAGGGGCTTGTTGCCGCAACAGACTGCGGGGGCATTTCGGATGTCTTGGCGAAAGCTCTCAGTGTCAGTCTTTTGCTACAGGCTTTCGGATGTAGGCTTTCGGCTTTTTTGTGGGTACCCGGAGGGGCCCGCCCTCATGTCGTACGTAAATGTATGCCTATTTAGAATCGTTGATGGTTCAGGTACTAAGTGGTATAGTATAAGTAGCCTGTATTATCCTTGCTTGAGTCTTGGTTTAGCCTTTCGGTTTGGCTCCCGGGAGGGTAGCTTTCGGTGATATTTGTGTAACTTACGAAAGTAACCCCTTTCTATATCCCTGAAGTCATTCTTCGTGGTTTGGTTCCAAATCATCTTGATGCTCCATCCCCATGCTCTTCTTCTTTTACTGTGTTGGTGTCCATTGGTTGATTCTTGGTGGATAAACCCCGTCGGATGAACCTTTGTCGATACCTGGTAGGTTTCGGGTCCCTTTTCTCCAGAGGGGGTATCGGCTTGAATTGCTTTCAAGTTCCTTATTCCCTCCTTATATTTACTTAACATCCCTTCACCCGCTATTTTGTGACAAGATAATTTTGGTAGTAACAGTTACATTGTGCGTGAATTTGGGTAAAGTTTTGATTTTGTTTTCTTTTTATAAAAAGAAAATGTTTTTGAAAGGTTTTATAGGTATTTGGATTGCTTGTGTGTTGAGTTGATTTAAAAAATATATATAAGAAGTTTGATGTGTATGTTTTATATAATATATATAAGGTAATATAATTTTTGTGTAGTTTGTGTTGCTTCTTTTATACCCATGAAAAAAGAGTTTCAAAAACTGTTCCACAAATCCAATTGCCGTGTTGTTTTACTGAGAAACTCCCTCTAGTTGTCGTGTTGTTTGCCGAGAAACTCCCTCCTCCTCTTATAAAATAAAATATTTTGAGTGGTAATCGAGTTGCCATCAATTCTGAGTTGTGCTTAGATGTCGTCGTTATGTCCCTTGTCCATTTCTTTGCTGTACCCATTCAATGCCACGAAAGGTGAGTTTTTCTCACACTTGACTTACATATTTATAGAAGTGGAATTCAGCACATTTGAAATGTATAGGATTGTTCTAGAAAATTTTATTATATGTTGTACACAATTGACACACATTTACGATATATCTAATATATATATATATATATGTATGCATATATATATATATATGTATATATATATATATATATATGAGTGTGCACATGTGACATGCATTACTACATGTATAAGTTGGATTTGTTGAGTTTATTTCATGTATATGTTTTATATTTTTGATTTGTTGAGTTCACTGATATTGTTTATATATTTGTTCTCATATTGCAAATTTCCTATAGGCTGAAATGGTACCTACCCGAATCACTGCATAGATTTAGGAAATGATTGAATCGATCTAAGATGCAGGTTGAAATAATATATACCTCAGATTCGAAATTTTAAATCCCGGATTGAAACGTTATATATTAGTATTACTTAGCCTAAGTAGAAAATTATATACGGGCACCGTTGGTTTATTTGAAATAGTTTCTAAATTTAAATATATTTTAATTATATTATTATTTTTAAATTATTTTATAAGTAATTTAATAAATACTTAAATTTTAAATACAATATATCAATATAGATTTAAAAAAAATTAAATTTAGATTTTCTTAATACTTCACATTAAGAAAGGTTTAAAGAGAGATCTGAAATATAATTGTAACTTAATGTGCTTAATGACTAAATTGAAATGGAATTCAAATTTTAGGTATATTAATTCTAAAAAAAATTAGAAAATGTTGAAATGAGCTTTATATGAAACTGGTTAAGATAATGAAACTTAATAACTTGATTTGATATTAATTTATGAAATTAATAGTTTGAATCTAAATATAATTGAAGTATTATCTAGAATTGATTAAAATTGAAATCTGAGATTTAGTAGTCGTGAAATGAAAGAAATGTTATTTGAAGTAAAATTGAAAATCTGAGAATTCGAATGAAGTAATAAAATTTGATCCCGACTTGAGTAATGTATATAATGTATTGGAATTTGAATATTCTGTTAAGTTGGAAGTGATTTGAAGTGAAGTTTTGGTAACTGAATTGATTACAAGTTGGAATCGGACATATGGATATATGGTTTAGATTGGATTACTGTAACATCCCATATTTTCTATATTTAAATATCGATTAAAATAAATAAAATGGAATAATATTAAAGAAAGATCAAATTTGGTTGATTTAAAATGATGCCTATTGTATGAATTAAGTAAATATATTTTAAATTGGGTTTATTTAGAAATGTTTTGATCTAGGATTTAATATTTAAATGATTTAATTGAATTTAAATTGTTTAAGTTAAGGATTTGAAATTCAAATTTAAATTCTAAAGAATCAAATTCAGGAACTTAAAAATATGTGAAATCGATGTGTAAAATTTATTTAGGTTATAAATAAATTAAAATGGAAATTACAAGTATTTAATTTGAAATTTAAAACAGTTAATGAATATTTGAATATTTTATTTATTTAATTAACTGTGAAATTTAACTGTTTTGTCGACTGTCTCGGAATTCAACGAAACTGGCGTCATCGGAACCGGAACGATGAATTATGATAGGATTTAAATTTGCGTTACAATCGGGTTTGTCGTTTGACCGTACAAGAGAAAGTGTGAAAGGAAAAGTGTAATAAGATAATTGGTTGTTCTTATATTAAACCTCCCATACTTTATAAATAAACCTATCTACCACTCCACCTGCCATTGTCATTACACGTACACCTTCCTCCATCTGTTTTTCTTCTTAATGGCTGAAACAAATACCCAAACCCAAGTTTCAAAAGGAAATCCAACTCAAAAATCAAATCTTCACAAACCCTATCGTATTACCTATCAAACTGAAGCTCTCAACGATACGAACCTGCAGGTACCTTCTGTTTCGACATGCAGTGCCTGAGGTTACCGGAAATCGCAGTCAAAGGGAAAAATTTTCGAAACCTAATTTTCAATTTGGGGATTTTCGATTTGCAGCATAATCGCAGAAATTAACTTCTGGGTTTTATCGGGGATAGCTTGTGGAGTCGAACGGTGGTGGTCGTAGGCCGTATCATAGCCGGAGGAGTGGAAATTTTTCGTTTTAGAGTATGGAGGCGGTTCCGTTCTTTGAGGCGGCGGCGGAGCTCCAATTCGTCGAAGGTGACGGGTCTGGGATGGGAAGATGTGCCTCGGTTCAGGCGTCAGAACGCCGAAGGTCTCGCATCTTATGGTGGCCGGAGCGATAAGTATTTGGTGGTCAAAGTTCGGTGTTGAATGGGTGTTTCCGCGTTCACTGTAGCGCGTGGAGAGAGGAGCGGGAGTTTGGGGAAGGTGCTGACGTGTCCAGTTGAGAGTGGTGAGAAGTTTGGTTTATTAATTTTTATATAATTTAAATTTCAAATGGTTAAACATAGATAACTTTCAGATGCGAGGTCGGATTTGAGCGCGGTTCGTTGCGTTGCGATCGTGGTGAAATTGTGGACGTTTTGACACTTGTTTGGCTGCGTTTAGAGACAGTCAAATTTTGGCCTTTAGTTGGACATTCGAACAACTAAGGACGCAAATGTGAGTGATTTTCTCACTTACGAAATACTGAATTATTCCCATATTTATTTAATTAAATTATGAAATAAGTTTGGCTGCATGGTTGTGTTGATTTTTGATGTGTTGTTTAAACTGACATGCAAGTGTGTGAATCTGAGAAATTTAAGTTGATAACTAGTTATTCTAGTTAATTAAACTCTAGTTAAAACCCCGACGATTGTTAATCAGTGAAGTGATTTAATACTTACCATTTGAATTAAATGGTTGTGATGAATGCCTTGGTTTGATTGATCGATGAATTGATACTAGTACTGAAATGTTACTTTATTCAGTGTATGTATGTTGTATGTTCATCATGATTATTAATCCCATTTACCTTTGATGTTGCGGGAATCGAATCAACCCCGAGATTTATCGATTAAAATAAATTAAGAACACAGAGTGAAATGATAAATCTCTGTGACCCTGATTTGGATTGAAATGATAGATCCATCCCTGAAATATCGAGAAATTAAATTTAAAATCACCTGGCCATTGGATAGATAATTATATACATACATCAGTTGGTTAAATGATTTTAAATATTTGGAAATTTTATTTGATGGAGTTTTCATTTAGAAAAATGTGTCGACACTCGATAAATCCATTTCTTTAAAGATTCTGAACTTGGGATGTTATTAAAAAGGGTTAAGGAAATTTTCCCAAAACAAAGTGGAAATTCTTAAAGTGGGATGTGAATATGGTTTGGAATTATTCAAATTTATGGGGTGGATTTTAATGAGATAAATTCTTATTGAATTAAATTTTTGAATAAGAGAATCAAGGTATTCTGAGTTGTTTAACTCAGTTTTGAATATGGATTCGAATTCTTGAAATTGAAAGATTGGTTTGAATGGCGTTTGAAACAAGATATTGAACTATGTAACTCCATTGAGACTGGGGTATGGGTTCAAGTATTTGAAGTTCAGAAGAAAGGAGAAATTTTGATTAAAGAAAATTTTATTATATATATATATTTACAATTTTCGATTTCAAATAAGTTATTATTTCCTTAAAATTTATTATTTAACCTTTACCTAAAGACTATTTATTTTAGCTTAAAATTTTCTTATATATTTTATTATTTAAACTAATTAGTAAGATTTTATTTTATGTCTATATATATTCGTAATGATCTAAATTATCTTAATTTGTTTTAACCTGTATTCCTATACATATATTTCTACATAAAGATTTTTATTTAAAAACATCCATTTCAAGTTATATGAAATGGTCATAAATTTCTTCCGAATGGAAAGTGCTTGTAACGACCCGGATTTTTAGCCGTTGAATCCTGAATATTTGATTTTGTTTTAAATATTTTATTTGAATTATATATATGAATATATAGGAATTTATTTAATTAAACGAAGTTTTAACGTATAAATTATAATATAATTATAAACGAGCTCGAAATAGTCGCGGTAGTTCGAAATTTACGATTTGAACTTCAACTGAGAATACAATATCCAAAATAAGTCGGATTTCTGTGAAACAAGAAACGTGTGAATCTATTAAGCTGTATCATTTTGATGGAAGAGAAAAATCGAGTTTTCATATTGTAGATTTTGTTTTATGTCGAAATCAAATTTAGAAATAATCGCTGTGGAATCGTATATAGAGCATAACAGTTATATAAATATATTTAACTATCGGTCTTGAATTTGGACAAGATTCTTTTGAGACGTAGTTATAATTTAATTTTTAGAATTTTTCTGTAATTTTTAATTAATTAAATATGCAACTTTTTATTTGGAGTATTTTGCACCCTATATCGATATTTCGGGGTTTCATATTATAAGTTAAACTACCGATACTATTATATTTTTGGGATCGTGAGACGTCGCTGGGCACGATCGCATTCTTGCTTCTGTCCGTAACGGCTCGGACATGAACGTAATTTTAGATAACGAAGTTCGAAAATTCTTTTTATAAACTACTTGGCCAAACCATCTTTCCTTTAAATACTGATGTCCGCATTTTTGTTTTTCAAAACAAGCAAAACAAGCAAATGAAATCAAAAATAAAAAAATACAAATTTGTTCTTTAACATACAAAGTACCAATAAATGAATTCACATGCCCGTTCTTTTCCGTACAGACTAAACTAGGCAAAATAAATTGATGCTTATGCCGTATCCTATCATCGCCATCCATACTGTACAATATTGTCAACACCTTTGTCAAAAAATTAAATGATAGCACATGCTGATAGAAAGTGACCTATCGTATGCGTGATAGACCAAAATTGGCATACCGTGACTGCCAAGTTTAATAGCATCATACCCTTCACGTCACTTAATCCGTGCGTGGCAAGGAATAAGAACCGTGTCTTTGAAGCTATTAGAGTCCGTGTGTCCCAAGAAATTGTAGTACCGTGATCCCCACGCTTCTTTCTTCTTTAAATACGGTAGCTGGTGACTCTTGACTCGGACAAAATAAAACCAAACACAGAAAAGAAATTCAACAATAAAGAAAATGTAACCTAACCTATCTGCATAGCCGACCACGGTATTGTCACTTTCATGCCTAAGTCTTTAAATTATCATGTATGCAGTAGCTTCAAAAAGAATAGGTACGGTGTCCCCTATATTTCTAAACCGTGGAGACAAAGTAATCTGCACTAGCCAACCTACCCTATACCTCAACTCCGTGTTCACCAAGCAGTTGAAACTCTGTGTTCCCCAAGCCACTATCTCTTTCAAATACTGGGTACTTTCGGTTGTTCTCAAACCAAATCCTTAAACTTCTATTTCCCCAAAATCATCCCAAATCCCTCAATTCCACGACTCAACTCCGTATTCCTCTTTTCCAGTAAACCACCGAAGGAAAATTGCCACTTTCAAATACAAATAAAAATCAAATAAATTACTAAATCTTTCAAAGTGTATATGCTTGAGGGTGTCGTACGGTTCGAGGGGGTAGCCGCAGCATTCAAGGGGGCGAGGCAAGGTCTGGGAGTCGCGACTGCTACAGGGTATCGGAGGTCAGTCAAGGAGCGGTCGGAACTCGGGAAGGACAAGACGTAGTCAAGTTCAACTTAGTGGGCTCCTATGTGAAGGATGTCAGGCAGCAAAATGGAGCGGCAGGGGTACTTCCTGTAGCTTTGAAGCATTGGGTGTGTTGGAGAATGGTGTAGAAGAAGAGTCTTAACGTGAAGGAAGAGCTGACAACATTCAATTGGGATGTTGGGAAACATCGGCTTTGTGTTAGAACAGGGAGTTGCTTAAACATGGGGTGTTGTATATTTTCTAGGATTAGAAATTTGCGCTGGAAGGAAGACTAAATAAAAGAAAAGGACCCAGAAAGGTCAGACGTGGTGGGAAAATCAGTAGAGGATAATGCGAAGATGTTAAAACTGGAAAGAGAAAAATTTTGTTTCGAAGAAGTATGGGAATTAGTGGGGAAGTAGTGGCGGTGTCTGTATGAAGGAGCGAGGTGGTGTTGTCTTGACTATTGGGTGAAGTGTAGAGTGTTATTGCTGATGATGTAGCAGTGAAGTGATTGGGTGTTGAGGGTAGTTGAAGGGGACGATAGTAAGAAATGGGGATGGTAATTAGTGAAGAGGGAAATAACTGGAAATGGTGACTCTGGCATGGGTGAGCACGATGGGCGTGATATGCTATCACGTTGAACTTGAAGTATAGACAGCATGCCTCAATGTCTGATACTGTTAACAACGTAAGAATTGAAGTTGTGCTCTATTTGCCTGATTGCGGGAGACTAAGCCATGCAATTGAAACTTTGCACCTGGAATATGCATAGCTTGCATTGGATCCTTGTTGGATATGGTTCCCGTTTGCAAGTGGTGAACAAGACTTGCTATACGATATGCTGGGGAGGCTTGTGTGATCTTATATTGTTAAGATTATCGGTCAGTTTGCAAGTAGCATGGGGGCTGGAAGGTGAGTTAGGCATGGGGATTAGCCTAATCAAATGACGAATCACGAGAAAGTAAATCATTTTGGAATCGTGGCGACAAAATCTATATCATGGAACTGATGTGTCCAAGGACAAAGCTACAAGAATTTTGTTATAAAATCAAACGCCTATTTGGTTTTAAATGGGATAAAAGCAGAATCATCAACTGCAAATCAAAGTGAGTAAACTCACTAACTCCACCTCCTTTATATTTTTATATAAAAGAGTTTTTAATTTATTTAGAGTAATTCAATACTGTTTGATGGATGAGTAGTTGGTAAAGTTGGTTGATATGGTTGCATCGTTGATTGATTATTGGTTCTGATATTTCATATTGGTATTATTAACATCTGTGGATGCAGGGAAACAGGTTGGAGGGATCCAACTGGATTCCTCAACATTTATATTACTGTTGTTATTCATTGTGATATTTAATGTGATATAAAATGAGTGATTTAGCATGTGTGAATCACACTGGCCCTAGAAATGTGGTGTTTTAATACCGTAAAATATTTTTGAAAAATAAAAGGGATTTGAAATTTAAAAAGAAATTTATTTCCAAAGTAGAAAATTGAATTTTTAATAGACTTGAAAGCAAGAACTTGTTTTAACAAATAAAAACAAGAAGTTGATTTTAAACTTGTGTTAAAAATTTATTAAAATATTGTCATTGATTAAATTGAATTTATATGGAAAAGTGGAAATGGGTTTTTGGAATCGATATTTGAATGAGATTTAGAACTTAGCAATTATAAATAGAGTTACAAACTAGATTATAATGAGGTAAAACTAAAATAAGATTTCTGTGAATGATTCTACCATTAGAAGTCAATAAAGAAAATTTGGATTTTTAAAAATATTATTTAAAGTTATAAAATCAAATGGGTTTGATTTTATAAAAGAGAATATTATTCACAACTAAAGTGAATAATGTTTTAAAGTGAAATTATTTATAGAAGGGATTTGAATTTGGAAATATAAATTCAATTGGAAATTTTAAATGGGAAGAAAATTCGTTTAAAAGGGGATATGTTGAAATAAGAACATAGAACCAATTTTTATTCGATGAAGAGATTTTAAAATAAGTGTTTTTTACAACAACGATTATAGCGCTGTTGTTACAATATATGCTTTGTAAATCTAAACAACGATTATAGCGCTGTTGTTATAATTTATACTTGGAAAATTTAAAACAGCGATTATAATGCCGCTGCTATAATATATGGTTTGTAAATTATAACAGTGATTTTAAACGCTGCAGTTATTATAAATGTTTTGGTAAATATGAATAGAAATTTTAACGCTGCTGTTATAGTAAATGTTTTTAACAGCGATTATAGTGTTGCTGTTATAACAAATGTTTTGAAAATTTAAAACAGCGATTATAACGCTGTTGTTACAATAAGTGTTTAATAACTCTAAACAGCGATTGTAACGCTGTCGTTAAAAGTAATGACCTATAAATCAAATACAACGATTATAACGCTATCGTTATAATCTGTGTTTTTCCGTAAAAGAAGTTGATTCTTAGATTGAATCTAAGAGTTGCGTAAGTGATGTTTCGTTAGAAGTAGTGAGCTCTGACTATTTCAAAGTTAAGAATGTCGTTCAGTTAAGGTCTGAGAGGTAATCATACCCCAACTTGACTGACTGCATGATTGACAGAGAAATGATTAAGGCTCGATAGCAAGGATTGGTTAGTGATATCGTTAGTTAACGAATGATTTATGATTTGAGTTATAATAACGATGTTTATAACATCAGTTTAATTCAAAGGATTTAGAAATGTTTTCTAACTGGAATAAGGGATATTTTCTCAACAAAGGAATTATAATATTGGAAATGTTTTCCAATAATCGAGAGAGAAAATAGAGCTTTGAAAGAATACGAAAGATGGGAAATGGGAATTGGAAAGATAATGTAATAAAGGACTAATATAAAAGGGGCCAGTGTTGTTTGATGTTTGATTGATAGAATTTCCATTTGGAAATAGGACCTTTGATTGTATGGATGTTTTTTTGATAGTTAAATCACCGACTATCAAAGTTTTGATTTATTTTATACCTCTGTCGTCAATACGGAGAGACCGGGATCAGATCCAGTATCTGAAACCCACTCTGTATGGACGTTAGCGTTGCGATCGAACATGATGAAGAAAATTGAAGATGGAGTTATGCAAGGGCTATCCTGTTTACGGGATAGTGCCTTCGGTTTGTCCAGTCCCAGGACAATGTGAATGGACGAATGTCTGACATAGTATATCTAGCGGATCGCGTAAGTTGATCTCTTCAAACGTACTTACGTTTGGTGGCAAAGGAATTCGTTCCTCTTAGCTTTATACCCGTGGTATTTTTGGGGAAATCAATTTGTGATTTGGCGGGTATGACGATGTGGCATTCAAAGTGAATGGTGGCCAGATGTTCTGGAAGATAATTCAAACCTCAGGCCTCACAACCCGGAATTGGACAAAAATCGGGCAGGCAGCATGGCTATGTGGGTCGCTCCCATTAGGGTGTATAACCACCTATCTAGAGAAATTCCTTTTGCTTCTTAAATATATCGATGCTGTCCCTTTTCGGGAGGCGGTTGCTGATCCCAACCGTCGGTGGTATACATTCGATACACTCAAGTGAAATGAGTGGTCGGTCATGTGTGGGCCGGGTTGCAAGATGTTCTTGTTGATCCCAGTGTATTTGTCTCTAGAGATACACTATCGGCAGGTGGTCCCATACCTTGTCATGTTGGAAATCCAATCTCCAATAAGCGCCCTGCGGTTTTCGATTTTATATTATATATGGAGCGTGAGATGCAAGCGTTCCGCTAGATTCTATTTATTTGTTGTAGACACTATTATAATATCACTGGATTTGATATCAAATATATTTTTGGTTATCGTAAGGTAAAAACCGTCCGTGTTTATGTGTGGATCGGTCTTACGATTATCATTTCTTTCGAAAGGATTTTGGAAGTTAAACAAATGGTTGGAGTTTACTCACACCAGTCCCATGACTGACCCAGAGTTTATTTGTTTGTTTTCCCTAAACTCTTTGGTGCCCAAATTTGTACGGGCAGTCAAGTAGTTGGGATTTTTCAGATTCACTTGGAGGAGTTTGAAGCAGGAGGCTTCACCAGTTAGCTATAGACTGTCATATTTTCCGCTGTGTACTATGTCGTATCTGGAAACAGGTGTTGATAAGTGTTCCAGGAAAAATTGTTGTGCTCTGATAATGGTACGTATATATATATACAGTTACTGATTTTTATTTCAAAAGTTATGTTATTTAATATATTTTATTCGTTCCGCTGTGAGTTTGTGATCTTCGTTTTCTTCTATTCTAATATTTCTTTCTTTCTATTTCTCATCCTCTAACTTCTTTCTTATAATGATTCGTATTTCTGTGCACTTTGGGTTGGTCGTGTGGTGTTATTAGTCGACTCAAAGAGTACAGAAATTTGGGTCGTTTCATTTTGGTATCAGAGCTGAAGGTTGAGTTGTAACCTGGGCTATGTGGCGTGATTCAATAGAGATAGGGTTAGTAATACCCTAGATTGAATTTGAGTGTATATATATGAGCGCGTATTTGTAGATTTGATATAAAAATTGTTTTATATTGTGTTGACTGGTTTGTTGAGTGGTTTATGAATTCTGGTCGATACAGGATGTACAACTGTATCGATAGGTGTTTCTAAACTCTCGAACAGAACAATTCGACGCAGTATTGTTTTAAAAGGTGTAAATGATAATTTTGCCCAAAATTATTTTAATATAAAAGGAATATTTTTTGAAATATTATTATATATGAATATGTTGATTGTTATTACAATCAAATGGAAATTATGAAATGGTTATATAACCAAGATAAACTAGAATAAAATTCAAACCAAATTTGTGGATTTAAATCCCGGATATTTTGAAAATATTCTTTGAAGTATTTTAAAGGTAATATAGCATTGGTTTGAAGAGATTTTTGAATTAGAATGGTTTTAAACGGATTTGAAAGTAATTAAGCACTGAAATCACTTCAGTGGTGAGAAAATAATTCTGATAATGGGTCGCGACATTATCGGTATTCATTTTCGAGTTTCTGAGTGATGGATTACTACCAGAGTAATTTGAGAATGAAAAGTTTGTTTGAGAAGGACATGATGATTTACAAATTCAAATGTTTGAATGGAGTTGATTATAAATATGTGTATGAATATATATGATTTCAAACTGATTTGAAATAAAACCCAGGAATTTGAATTCTAAAATTAAAATTTAACTTGTATAAGTTGAACAGATTGAAATGGCAAAAATGTATCAAATGAATTGAAATTAACTTAAGTTAAAATTGGGTTGGATTACAAACAATTCCGAATAAAATTAAATAAAGAGAAATGATGAGATTCGAATTACTAATATGAATTCGACTTATGTATAAACAAGTTGGATATATATTGGATGCTAATGTTTGGAATTAAACTGCGATGGAATAAAACTCAAGCAGAATAAGAGTTTTGATTTTGGGAAACAGAACTCAGTTTGGATTAGTGAACAGAAGTGAACTAATCAGAAGTTGATTAGAGATTTAAAAACTGGAAGTTGGATTGATTTGAAACCAACAGGAAATGGATATATGTATGCCGAGCAGATATTGAATGGAAGCAAAGGCAAGAGATATAATTTATGCCCGATAAAAAGGTACATGTTTACAATATTACTCGGGTTTGATGATTTTATAAGCCTATGAGGCAAGCCGCTTGGCTTTTTGATTTTCTTTTGGATTGGAGAAGGCCTAAAAAGGCGAGTTGTGGTTGTACTAATTGAGCCGTGCAGGGGAGATGCTGTCAAAAAATTTCAGAATTTAAAGTGTTAGAAAATTTTCGGAATTTTTGAAAATTTTCGTTAGTAAGAATAAAGTAATATTTAAATAAATTGGCCCAGTTAAACCGAAGTTAAGAAGTAAACAAAAAGGATTTTTGGACCTAGTTAATAAGGTGTGTAGCATCTTTTCCTACCTTAGCAATTTCGAGGACGAAATTATTTTAAGGGGGAAGGAATGTAACGACCCGGATTTTTAGCCGTTGAATCCTGAATATTTGAATTTGTTTTAAATATTTTATTTGAATTATATATATGAATATATAGGAATTTATTTAATTAAACGAAGTTTTAACGTATAAATAATAATATAATTATAAACGAGCTCGAAATAGTCGCGGTAGTTCGAAATTTACGATTTGAACTTCAACTGAGAATACAGTATCCAAAATAAGTCGGATTTCTGTGAAATAAGAAACGTGTGAATCTATTAAGCTGTATCTTTCTGATGGAAGAGAAAAATCGAGTTTTCATATTGTAGATTTTGTTTTATGTCGAAATCAAATTTAGAAATAATCGCTGTGGAATCGTATATAGAGCATAACAGTTATATAAATATATTTAACTATCGGTCTTGAATTTGGACAGGATTCTTTTGAGACGTAGTTATAATTTAATTTTTAGAATTTTACTGTAATTTTTAATTAATTAAATATGCAACTTTTTATTTGGAGTATTTTGCACCCTATATCGATATTTCGGGGTTTCATATTATAAGTTAAACTACCGATATTATTATATTTTTGGGATCGTGACATGTCGCTGGGCACGATCGCATTCTTGCTTCTGTCCGTAACGGCTCGGACATGAACGTAATTTTAGACAACGAAGTTCGAAAATTCTTTTCATAAACTACTTGGCCAAACCATCTTTCCTTTAAATACCGATGTCCGCATTTTTGTTTTTCAAAACAAGCAAAACAAGCAAATGAAATCAAAAATAAAAAAAATACAAATTTGTTCTTTAACATACAAAGTACCAATAAATGAATTCACATGCCCGTTCTTTTCCGTACAGACTAAACTAGGCAAAATAAATTGATGCTTATGCCATATCCTATCATCGCCATCCATACTGTACAATATTGTCAACACCTTTGTCAACAAATTAAATGATAGCACATGCTGATAGAAAGTGACCTCTGGTATGCGTGATAGACCAAAATTGGCATACCGTGACTGCCAAGTTTAATAGCATCATACCCTTCACGTCACTTAATCCGTGCGTGGCAAGGAATAAGAACCGTGTCTTTGAAGCTATTAGAATCCGTGTGTCCCAAGAAATTGTAGTACCGTGATCCCCACGCTTCTTTCTTCTTTAAATACGGTAGCTGGTGACTCTTGACTCGGACAAAACAAAACCAAACACAGAAAAGAAATTCAACAATAAAGAAAATGTAACCTAACCTATCTGCATAGCCGACCACGGTATTGTCACTTTCATGCCTAAGTCTTTAAATTAGCCTGTATGCAGCAGCTTCAAAAAGAATAGGTACGGTGTCCCCTATATTTCTAAACCGTGGAGACAAAGTAATCTGCACTAGCCAACCTACCCTATACCTCAACTCCGTGTTCCCCAAGCAGTTAAAACTCCGTGTTCCCCAAGCCACTATCTCTTTTAAATACTGGGTACTTTCGGTTGTTCTCAAACCAAATCCTTAAACTTCTATTTCCCCAAAATCATCCCAAATCCCTCAATTCCACGACTCAACTCCGTATTCCTCTTTTCCAGTAAACCACCGAAGGAAAATTGCCACTTTGAAATACAAATAAAAATCAAATAAATTACTAAATCTTTCAAAGTGTATATGCTTGAGGGTGTCGTACGGTTCGAGGGGGTAGCCGCAGCATTCAAGGGGGCGAGGCAAGGTCTGGGAGTCGCGACTGCTACAGGGTATCGGAGGTCAGTCAAGGAGCGGTCGGAACTCGGGAAGGACAAGACGTAGTCGAGTTCAACTTAGTGGGCTCCTATGTGAAGGATGCCAGGCAGCAAAATGGAGCGGCAGGGGTACTTCCTGTAGCTTTGAAGCATTGGGTGTGTTGGAGAATGGTGTAGAAGAAGAGTCTTAACGTGAAGGAAGAGCTGACAACATTCAATTGGGATGTTGGGAAACATCGGCTTTGTGTTAGAACAGGGAGTTGCTTAAACATGGGGTGTTGTATATTTTCTGGGATTAGAAATTTGCGCTGGAATTAAGGAAGACTAAATAAAAGAAAAGGACCCAGAAAGGTCAGACGTGGTGGGAAAATCAGTAGAGGATAATGCGAAGATGTTAAAACTGGGAAGAGAAAAAAAAAATTCGAAGAAGTATGGGAATTAGTGGGGAAGTAGTGGCGGTGTCTGTATGAAGGAGCGAGGTGGTGTTGTCTTGACTATTGGGTGAAGTGTAGAGTGTTATTGCTGATGATGTAGCAGTGAAGTGATTGGGTGTTGAGGGTAGTTGAAGGGGACGATAGTAAGAAATGGGGATGGTAATTAGTGAAGAGGGAAATAACTGGAAATGGTGACTCTGGCATGGGTGAGCACGATGGGCGTGATATGCTATCACGTTGAACTTGAAGTATAGACAGCAGGCCTCAATGTCTGATACGGTTAACAACGTAAGAATTGAAGTTATGCTCTATTTGCCTGATTGCGGGAGACTAAGCCATGCAATTGAAACTTTGCACCTGGAATATGCATAGCTTGCATTGGATCCTTGTTGGATATGGTTCCCGTTTGCAAGTGGTGAACAAGGCTTGCTATACGATATGCTGGGGAAGCTTGTGTGATCTTATATTGTTAAGATTATCGTTCAGTTTGCAAGTAGCATGGGGGCTGGAAGGTGAGTTAGGCATGGGGATTAGCTTAATCAAATGACGAATCACGAGAAAGTAAATCATTTTGGAATCGTGGCGACAAAATCTATATCATGGAACTGATGTGTCCAAGGACAAAGCTACAAGAATTTTGTTATGAAATCAAACGCCTATTTGATTTTAAATGAGATAAAAGCAGAATCATCAACTGCAAATCAAAGTGAGTAAACTCACTAACTCCACCTCCTTTATATTTTTATATAAAAGAGTTTTTATTTATTTAGAGTAATTCAATACTGTTTGATGGATGAGTAGTTGGTAAAGTTGGTTGATATGGTTGCATCGTTGATTGATTATTGGTTCAGATATTTCATATTGATATTATTAACATCTGTGGATGCAGGGAAACAGGTTGGAGGGATCCAACTGGATTCCTCAACATTTATATTACTGTTGTTATTCATTGTGATATTTAATGTGATATAAAATGAGTGATTTAGCATGTGTGAATCACACTGGCCCTAGAAATGTGGTGTTTTAATACCGTAAAATATTTTTGAAAAATAAAAGGGATTTGAAATTTAAAAAGAAACTTATTTCCAAAGTAGAAAATTGAATTTTTAATAGACTTGAAAGCAAGAACTTGTTTTAACAAATAAAAACAAGAAGTTGATTTTAAACTTGTGTTAAAAATTTAGTAAAATATTGTCATTGGATTAAATTGAATTTATATGGAAAAGTGGAAATGGGTTTTTGGAATCGATATTTGAATGAGATTTAGAACTTAGCAATTATAAATAGAGTTACAAACTAGATTATAATGAGGTAAAACTAAAATAAGATTTCTGTGAATGATTCTACCATTAGAAGTCAATAAAGAAAATTTGGATTTTTAAAAATATTATTTAAAGTTATAAAATCAAATGGGTTTGATTTTATAAAAGAGAATATTATTCACAACTAAAGTGAATAATGTTTTAAAGTGAAATTATTTATAGAAGGGATTTGAATTTGGAAATATAAATTCAATTGGAAATTTTAAATGGGAAGAAATTCGTTTAAAAGGGGATATGTTGAAATAAGAACATAGAACCAATTTTTATTCGATGAAGAGGTGTTAAAATAAGTGTTTTTTTACAACAGCGATTATAGCGTTGTTGTTACAATATATGCTTTGTAAATCTAAACAGCGATTATAGCGCTGTTGTTATAATTTATACTTGGAAAATTTAAAACAGCGATTATAATGTCGCTGCTATAATATATGGTTTGTAAATTATAACAGCGATTTTAAACGCTGCAGTTATAATAAATGTTTTGGTAAATCTGAATAGAAATTTTAACGCTGCTGTTATAGTAAATGTTTTTAACAGCGATTATAGTGCTGCTGTTATAACAAATGTTTTGAAAATTTAAAACAGCGATTATAACGCTGTTGTTACAATAAGTGTTTAATAACTCTAAACAGCGATTGTAACGCTGTCGTTAAAAGTAATGACCTATAAATCAAATACAGCGATTATAACGCTATCGTTATAATCAGTGTTTTTCCATAAAAGTAGTTGATTCTTAGATTGAATCTAAGAGTTGCGTAAGCGATGTTTCGTTAGAAGTAGTGAGCTCTGACTATTTCAAAGTTAAGAATGTCGTTCAGTTAAGGTCTGAGAGGTAATTATACCCCAACTTGACTGACTGCATGATTGACAGAGAAATGATTAAGGCTCGATAGCAAGGATTGGTTGGTGATATCGTTTGTTAACGAATGATTTATGATTTGAGTTATAATAACGATGTTTATAACATCAGTTTAATTCAAAGGATTTAGAAATGTTTTCTAACTGGAATAAGGGATATTTTCTCAATAAAGGAATTATAATATTGGAAATGTTTTCCAATAATCGAGAGAGAAAATAGAGCTTTGAAAGAATATGAAAGATGGGAAATGGGAATTGGAAATGATAATGTAATAAAGGACTAATATAAAAGGGGCCAGTGTTGTTTGATGTTTGATTGATAGAATTTCCATTTGGAAATAGGACCGTTGATTGTATGGATGTTTCTTTGATAGTTATATCACCGACTATCAAAGTTTTGATTTATTTTATACCTCAGTCGTCAATACGGAGAGACCGGGATCAGATCCAGTATCTGAAACCCACTCTGTATGGACGTTAGCATTGCGATCGAACATGATGAAGAAAATTGAAGACGGAGTTATGCAAGGGCTATCCTGTTTACGGGATAGTGCCTTCGGTTTGTCCAGTCCCAGAACAATGTGAATGGACGAATGTCTGACATAGTATATCTAACGGATCGCGTAAGTTGATCTCTTCAAACGTACTTACGTTTGGTGGCGAAGGAATTCGTTCCTCTTAGCTTTATACCCGTGGTATTTTTGGGGAAATCAATTTGTGATTTGGCGGTATGACGATGTGGCATTCAAAGTGAATGGTGGCCAGATGTTCTGGAAGATAATTCAAACCTCAGGCCTCACAACCCGGAACTGGACAAAAATCGGGCAGGCAGCATGGCTATGTGGGTCGCTCCCATTAGGGTGTATAACCACCTATCTAGAGAAATTCCTTTTGCTTCTTAAATATATCGATGCTGTCCCTTTTCGGGAGGCGGTTGCTAATCCCAACCGTCGGTGGTGTACATTCGATACACTCAAGCGAAATGAGTGGTCGGTCATGTGTGGGCCGGGTTGCAAGATGTTCTTGTTGAACCCAGTGTATTCGTCTCTAGAGATACACTATCGGCAGGTGGTCCCATACCTTGTCATGTTGGAAATCCAATCTCCAATAAGCGCCCTGCGGTTTTCGATTTTATATTATATATGGAGCGTGAGATACAAGCGTTCCGCTAGATTCTATTTATTTGTTGTAGACACTATTATAATATCACTGGTTTTGATATCAAATATATTTTTGGTTATCGTAAGGTAAAAACCGTCCGTGTTTATGTGTGGATCGGTCTTATGATTATCATTTCTTTCGAAAGGATTTTGGAAGTTAAACAAATGGTTGGAGTTTACTCACACCAGTCCCATGACTGACCCAGAGTTTATTTGTTTGTTTTCCCTAAACTCTTGGGTGCCCAAATTTGTACGGGCAGTCAAGTAGTTGGGATTTTTCAGATTCACTTGGAGGAGTTTGAAGAATGAGGCTTCACCAGTTAGCTATAGACTGTCATATTTTCCGCTGTGTACTATGTCGTATCTGGAAACAGGTGTTGATAATTGTTCCAGGAAAAATTGTTGTGCTCTGATAATGGTACGTATATATATACAGTTACTGATTTTTATTTCAAAAGTTATGTTATTTAATATATTTTATTCGTTCCGCTGTGATATTGTGATCTTCGTTTTCTTCTATTCTAATATTTCTTTCTTTCTATTTCTCATCCTCTAACTTCTTTCTTATAATGATTCGTATTTCTGTGTACTTTGGGTTGGTCGTGTGGTGTTATTAGTCGACTCAAAGAGTACGGAAATTCGGGTCGTTTCAGTGCTGAAATTAAACCCTAGTTCGAGATGGAGTCGAGATAAAGTATTCAAATATGAATTGACTTTAACCAATTTTATATGGAAACGTAATTGATATTTTATTCAAATATAATGAATTCCATAAGTGATATGAATGAGTTATTATGAAGATTTAAACTCTATTGAATATGAATGGATTTCGAATTCAAATCGCTTTGAGATAATTATAATCTTTAATATGAAGTATATTCTACTTGAATATATATCGATTTGGTGAAATATTATGTGATTATAATATAATGAATGGAAATGTATTCTAGTTAGAATATAATCGGTTTTGGTATGATTATGATATGTTAATATGAAAATATATTCTTTTTGGATATAAATTTGGTTCAAAGCAAAACATGATATTTTGGATATAAAGCGAACCTTTGAGAAATGTAAAAGAACCAACCGATGTAGAAAATGTAAGCGTTGGTTGTTAAAGAGACCGGGGTCGACATAAGGCATACTCTCTGTCAGTGTCGATACCACTTTGACAACTATGAACGTTATGACGTACCCAGAATGAGTATGATGACTTGGAGGCGATTATTGAATCAAAGAAGATGAACGATGACGAAATAGCCCTGACCTTCGGGTCAGAATTGAAATGACTAAAACAGGAGCTATACCGTGACTAATTACGGTAGCACCTTTGATCAGACACACTTCTTCGATACTATTTCTATGACTATGATGATGATGATTTGGGCCCATTTATGATTTTGGGAGTGTGTTCCGAGGTAGCGGTAGTGGCTGCTATGCGTTACCACCGGTCCGAGAGTGCAATTGGTAGAATCCTACCCTGGGCATTGCCTCGAGTGCCTTGTCATATTATCCTTATCGAGCCCCATACGATTTTGATTTGTATTGTACCTATGGAGTGCCCTCTGATGCCATCGTTTACGGTGGGTTTACGGTACTGTATATACTACGGTATTATAAACGGTGTAAGGGTAAAAATGTAATCCCGCTTACGCTATTTTCAGTATTTATACTTTACTAAGTAGACACTATCATAATAGCATATTATATTATCTATGTATTAGTTTAACGGATCCTTGAGAGATGAAAAAAATCCCGTAACATCTCTTGAGTTACTGTACCCATGACACTGATGTTATTTCGTATTTTAATTTAACTAATATGAGAATGATTTAGTGCTGATTCGAGTGTTTGTTGTGTTTTCTTTTTGTGCAATATGCTCGGGTCAGCAGATGTTGCAGTTAGCGAAGACTTTCAACAGCTTAGAGGATGAAGACGAGTATGTGGTGTGTGTATATATATATATATTACATGTATGTTCCGCTGCACTTTATTTCCGCTGCATTACTGAATGATTTGTACAAGTGTAACTCTGATAACCATGATATGATATAGCCAAATGTATATATTTCAACTGTTTAAACTGCTATTTAATTTTTATATGTGGTCCTTTCGCTGTGAGGTTCTGTGATTGTTTTTCTCTTCTTTCTTTCTCTTCTTCTTTTCCCAATAACTACCTGCATTTGCGATTTGTTTGGGTCGACATGTGTGGTTTATTGTCGATTTTAAACGGTCAAAAATGTGGGTCGTTACAATTACTATTCCAAACTAGATTTTTAAACCAGTATTATTTTGAAACTATTACAAAATGTCTTAACCTTTGAGCTAAAAATATTTTTTCTAAAGTATATAATCATGTAGGATGATAAACGTGAACTATTTCATTTTAAATATATTAAATTATTTGATTCCTATTTTCTCTATCTCATTCCTTTTGTAGGACGAAAAGGTTTGCGTATGGGAGACTGTAAGTGTAACAACCTGAATTTTTAAAGTGGAATTTTATTATTGATCTAGTTTAAATTTTGATTTTTAGATTTAACATAAAGTTTATTTGAATTTTTGGATTGAATGAGTTTGTTTTTTTATTTAAATATAAATTAATAATAGAAGTATCAATGTTTGTTTATTTAAAACTTATTGGTTTGACTAATTAATTCCAAATTTCATTAAATTTGAATTGTGTAATTTAAATAAAACTGAAATATTGACATAATGAATATTGCGATGGTATTTCGAATTTATAAATGTGTAGAATGTACGGTTTGTCAAATTTATCAAAAAAACTTGGAAAATTTGAATAATTTAAATTAAAAGTTTTTGAATATGGGGGAATTATATATTTTATGATGTAAATTAAAGTCATAAATTTATTTATGTCTTTGTTTCGTCAAAATCCGCTACCTTTTGCAATTAAAATTTGATTTATCGGTGTGTATGAACAACGTTGAAAATGTTTACAATAATAATAATAATAATAATATTTATTTCCAAACCTAGCTTCTTGGGAAAGCTACTGACATATCAGCCCATTAATTCACTAATTGATTGACGTTAAAAATTGGAAAGCTATGACTGATTATTTATGGTGGTCTTCTTTCTTTATATCCTCATTTCATTTATTCATACAACCATTCATTCTTTCTTCTCAAAGCATTTTCTTCTCCTCTCTTAAACAAATTCTTAGCAAGCAACCATGGCTAAAATCAAGATCTACATCTAAAATCTCATAGAGAAATTTCTCAAACCAAATTGCAAGAGGAAAAGTAGAAGCAACCAAATCAAAACCATCAATCTCTTATCCCCTTTCCTCTTTATATTTTCCAAAATAAATAAATCATATTTTGATCTATTTACCATAACTTCCTCATGGAAACCCAAATCGACTTTACTTTTTTTTTCAGATTGGGTGAAATTGAAATAGCTACTAGTTTATGTTAATCGTTTTTTTTTTTTCAGATTTTGAATTTTTCTAGGTCAAAACCATCAATCTTTCAGAAGCATTTTTGGACCTAGATTTCTGATCCAAATATTTGTCTATTGCTATTTTGACCATATCTTCTTCAAATTTTATTGGAAATTTGTTTTTTTCTTTAAATTGAAGAGAAAATAATATTCAACAACTTTCCAGTTTTTTATTTTTCCAACTACTGACTTTAGTTTGTTCAAAAATTACTTTTAAATTGGTTAAAATTTTGTTCAGTTTTGTAACTTTTTGGTAAAAATCTAAATCCATCCTTCTTGACTTTCCCTTTCCCATTATGCCGAGTTATGGTTTTGTGTGGGCTTATTTTACTTTATTTTGTGTGTTTAGTAATGTTTAATTTATATTTATATTACATATATATATATGTTTGTTTGAGGCGTGCGTTTTATTTTTTTTGCCTCTGTGTGTGTGTGTTTGTGTGATTTATATAATATTTATATAGTTATTGTGTGCGTGATTTTGGGTTAAGCTTCTATTCTGTTTTCTTTTTATTAAAAGAGAATGTTTCTGAAATGTTTGATAGGTGTTTGGATTGTATCAGTTTTGAGTTGATTTAAATATATATATATATATATAAGTAGTTTTATGTGTATGTTATATATATAAATATATATATATAAGGTAATAGAATTTTCGTGTAGTTTGTGTTGCTTCTTTTATACCCATGAAAAAAAGAGTTCCGAAAACTGTTCCAAAAATCCAAGTGCCATGTTGTTTTGGTGAGAACCTCCCTCCCCCTCTTATAAAATAAAATATTTTGAGTGATTATCGAGTTCCCATCAATCCCGAGTTGTGCTTGGATGTCGTTGTTCTATCCCTTGTCCATTTGTTTGTTGTCTCCATTCACTGCTGTGGAAGATGAGTATATCTCACACTTGACTAACATTTTTATAAAAGTGAAATTCAACAAATTTGAAATGCTATGAAATGTATAAGATTATTCTAGAAACTTTTATTATATGTTGTACACAATTGACACACATTTATGACACAACTGATATATATGATATAAATGTGCACATGTGACATGTATTACTTCATGTATATGTTTGATTTATAGAGTTCACTTCATATATGTGTTTGATTTGTTGAGTTCATTGATATTGTTTATTTATTTGTTCTCATATTGCAAGTTCCCTATGGGTTGAAATGATACATACCCGAATCACTCTATAGATTTAGGAAATGAATTGAATCGATTTTGGGATACGGGTTGAAATGATTTATACCCCCATATTCAAAATTTTAAATCTCGGAATGAAACTATATATATCCGTAAAACTGGGCTTTGGTAGAAAATTATATACAGACACGGTTGGTCTATTTGAAATAGCTTCTAAATTTAAATATATTTTAATTATAATATTATTTCTAAGATTTGAACAATTTAAATTATTTCATAAGTAATTTAATAAATCTTTTATTATAATTTAATATTATTTAAATTTTAAATCCAATATATAAATATAGATTTAAAAAAATATAAAAATATTGATTTTCTTAATACTTTACATTAAGAAAGGTTTAAAGAGAGATTGGAACCATAATTGTAACTTAATGTGTTTTATGACTAAAATGAAATAGAATTCAAAATTTAGCTAAATTGATATTTTTTAAAATGTAATTTAGAAAATGATGGAATGAGTTTTATATGAAATTGATTAAGATAATGAAACTTAATCATTTGATTTGATGATAATTTATGAAATGAATGGTTTGAATCTAAATATAATTGAAGTAATATTTAGAATTGATTAAACTTGAAATCTAAGGCTTAATAGTCGTGAAATGAAAGAAATGTTATTTAAAGTAAAATTGAAATTTATAGAATTTGATTGAAGTAATAAAATATGAACCCAACTTGAATAATATCTATAATGTATTGGAATTTGAATATACTATTAAGTTGGAATTGATCTAAAGTGAAGTTTTAGTAATTGAATTGATTATAAGTGAAATTAAACATATGGATATATGGTTCGGATTGGATTAGTATTCAACACTAGAATTTTAAACTAGTATCATTTTATACATATCCAATTTACATTATTTTATATAATTATTATTTTATAACTATTTATATTTAACTTAACTATTAAACATCTTACAATTATTTTAAACTTCAAATATTTTCCTCAAATATTTAACTATTATATGTGTATATATATTTATAATCATTATAATCAAATTGTTTTATACAAATCTATTTATTTTAAATTAAATTATTTTATATTATATTAACAAATTTAAATAAAAGTCAATTTTCTATCTGAGCTATAAGATCTGAATTGTTTACTATGAAGATTTTTGAGTAATGTAATTATTATAGAAATTTTTAATTAAATGAAATTCTCATTAACAATTGTTTGTAAATATGAAATTTGAAGCCTTGAATGGAATCAAATAATGAATTAATTGAAATGAAATTTATGACGTTTGAGTATTCGAACTTAGTTGTTTAGATATAAAATTAATATTCGCAGTTAATCGATTTATAATATTTTAAAATATGATTACAAATATAAAGGACCAAGGTGTGAAATAAGTGTTTGGTTATTAAGGAGACCAGAGTCGGTATTTGCATACTCTCTGTCAATACCGAAACCACTTTAACAATTGTGCACGTGGTGGAGAATCCAAAATGAAGTAGGATGATTTGGAGGCAATTTTTGGATTTAAAGAAAGAGAATGATGATGGATAGCCTTGTCCTTCGGGTCATAATTGAAATGACTAAAACTGAAGTCATATCTAGGCCAATGTGAATTAACTACTCTTAGCAAGCTTGCTTCTTCAATACCATATATATTACTTTATGACCGATTTGGGCGCCTTTGAATTTAGGAGTATTGTCTGAGGTGGACGGTAGCTAGCAGCTATGTGTTCCCACCAACCTGGGTCTGCAATCCGGTAAAATCCCATTGATGGGTACTGCCTCGATGCCTGGTCATATTTATCCTGATCGAACCCCCTACGACTTAGATTTGCGTCATACCTATGGAGTGCCCTCTGATGCCACTATTTATGGTTGGTTTACAGTACTGTATAGACTGGCATTATAAATGGTGTAAGGGTAAAAATGTTATCCTGCTTACGCTATTTTCAATAGTATATTTAACCATGAACACTATTAATAGCATATTTTATTATATAATATCTAGTTAAACGGATCCTTAGAAGATGAAAATCTCAAAATCTTTTAAGAATTACTGATGCGTTTTATTGAATATTTCATTTGAGTTGATTCACTTATATAAGAATGTTAGTCCTAATCCGAGTTGTTTTGTTTTGCATTATTGCTCGGGTCAGATCGAGTACTGCAGTATTGAGATTTCACCTTTCAAAGCGGGAGACTGTTGAAGACATCATCTCTATTTATTAGTTCTAGTTATTTCTTCTTTGTATTGGAAATTCTTATATCTATACTTCTGGTATTTGATTCTATAGCACTGATATTATGTATAAGTGTGAATTTTTATTTAGTAGCTTCATGAACTACTATTGTATTTTATTTATTTCGCTACGAGATATTCTGTTATTCTATCTCTGTGATTCTGTGATCTGATTTATTAAACCCCATAGCAATAATAATCTTCTTTTTCGAACGATTTGAGTTGGTTTAGTTACCGACTTAAATGATAAGAAAAAACGCGAAGTTACATGAGTTATAACTATCCAGGTTGAGTCTTGGTTGGACTCTCATAACTGTAATTAACCACTTTTAAAAAAGTTTACCATTGTAAAGAATATTGTTCAATATTATATGTTATTCCATTCATGTGAGATTTTGTTGTATTCCACCTTTCTTATTTCCACCCCTGATAATTTGAGAATATATACAATTTAAATCGGATATATGTGTATTATTGTCGGTTTAAAAAGTACAGATTTTTAGGTCATCGCAAACTATGCTTTTCTACTATTAGCAATAAATATATTTTTAACTAACACTTCTTGTAGCTACTTGCAATAGAGATCTGTAAGATCTGATCAATTTTTGCCATGGTATATATCTATTTACAACCATTGTCCTACTTATAAGTTCTAAGTGAATGTGTTATTACATTTAAGTAAATGCTTTTAATTATAAACAATAATCTGAGTGAACATGAAGGTTTCCACTTTGATATTTTGGTCTAAGAACGAATAATTAATACCTTCTTAGTAATTTATAATTAACAATTATAAATGATGGACTTAGTTATGGCCAGTGGCATTTAGCCACCACTGGCAGACAAAGGCCGATGGACACATATCAGCGTACAATTAAGCAGGTCAAGTCTATACCATTTGGATGTCGTTGGCCATTGCTAATTATCCAGCTGTACGAAAAGCAAAAATGCACGGTCAAAAATGCGCAGTCCGAACTGGTCTCGATTCAAGGGCATCCATAGTAGTGGAAAAGAAACGATGTTTCCCTTTTCGTAGAATGGTTACATTAAAGATTTGGCTCATCGATTTGGGAGGAATCGCTGTTTTAAGGTTTCACAGTTGGTTGTTTAGGTTTTGTAAACCATAGTGAGCTGATTTGGAGAGGCCCATTAGTGGGCTAGTGGAAGGCTATAAATAGGGAGCAAGAGGCATGGAGAATAGTTTATTTCTCCATTCTCTCATTTGGAGGAGCTTGTGATCCTCCATTTCTCTCTTTTCCTACACATTTACACCATTGAAATTCGAGATCTACATTAGAGAATGGAAGATCTACAAAATTGGAGCTAGATCTACACCATTCCAAGTGAGAGTTCGTCGAATCGATGAGTTTGGATCAAATTCTTCACTGTCCGAAATCATATTTCAATCATTTTGGGTTGTTTTGGAGAATTGGTGAGCGATATGCATCTCTCACATGGATTCAATCAAGTATATGAGTGTTTGATCTTATTTTTCATCAAATTCAAGTGTTTTCTCTTATATCAACATCATGGTAAGTCTATTTTCATATGAATCACCATAGGATCTTATTTAGCAACTTAAAACTGGTAATTTCTATGCTATTTCATATGTTTATGCAAGTTAGATTCATAATTATGTCCATATGTTCATTTATCATGGTTTTAGTGAAATTTTCAAAATTTTGGTGAAAATCGTCATATTCATGTTGTTAGTGGTTACATAACATGTTTATGGTTGTAATTGATGAATTAGATGAACAGATTTCGTCGAGATAGTCGATTGGCGAAGTTTTGGTCGAAATTGGACTTGAATTCGACTTGTGCAGGTTTCCAATCGGTCAGAAGGATCAGTTAAGGAGGATCGGTTAGAGAGGATCGATCAGGAAGGATCGGCCAAAAGGAAGGACCGATTGGTTAGGACCGATCGATCAGGAAGGATCAGTTAGGGAGGATCGGCCAGAAGGAAGGACCGATCGTCCAGAAAGGATTAGTTAGATAGGATCGGTCTGGGAGGATCGGTAAGAAGGAAGGACCGATCGGTCAGGACCGCTCGGTCAGAGAGGATCGGTCAGGGAGGATTGGCCAGATGGAAGGACCGATCGGTCAGGAAGGATCGGTTAGGGAGGATCGACCAGAAGGAAGGACCGATTTTTGAGGACTGATCGGTCAGGAAGGATCGTTTAGGGAGGATCGGTTGGTCAGGGAGGATCTGACGGACGGGAGGATCGGTCGGATGGAATTTCGAAGGTAGTTCAGATGGGAATGTTCGAAGGGAAGAGATGCATTCGTTGATCGTTGAACTGCAATGGATGTGATGATAACTCAAGGTGTTTTGAGATGGTTGATAATTATTGTATAGTCATCGTTGATGATGACTAGAGATACCGAAGACCGAGAGATTATCATTGTCGTAGGTTCTAGCAGGCTCAAAGCAGGGGTATAATAAGGGCACCTAAAAGACCGAATGTAGGTCGAATACCCTGAGTATCGTTGAAAGGCCTAGTTACGTATCGTTGAAAGGCGTATGGAGTTTTTGCTAGAGCCAGGGTTACCATTACCCTTGACGAATGGCGGTATGATATGGCCAATCATACGATTAATGATGGTTTCGAAGCAGGATAGGCAGCGATAGCCAGAGTCTGTCTTGTATGATTGTTTGTTTTTCTTGTACCGTCTCACGTAGATTGCCCGACATCGGAAGAGAGGTTTCTTGGGTGCCTGTTTGATATTGGTTTAGGCCTTTGGGGCTTGTGCTTAAGAGATGTTTAATTCGATTAAGATGGTTTACGTAAGATATATAATTTGGATGTTATGAGTGTTATTATGTATTACTTCTGGCTTCCATGATAGAATGGCTGCTTGGATTACTGTAACGACCCGGATTTTTAGCGATCTTGGTTATCCGATATACAACACATATCGAACATCCAAGGATCGAAAATAACCGAATGGTTAATGAAAGAAATTAGAGGGTGAGAATAGATAAGATAGAAACTTATAGAATAGAAGAAGAAGGACATCATCATCAGAGTAAACACGAATCTCACAGCGGAACGAATAAAATATAACATAACTTTTGAAATACAAACAATATATGTATACAATAACAATGCAGAGTACAACACTTACAACAACAATGGAAATAAACAATAGCTAAATAATCTTGAAGCCTCCTGCTCCAAGCTCTCCCAGTGTATCTGTAAAATCCTGACTACTTGACTGCCCATACAAATTTGGGCACCCAAGAGTTTAGGGAAAACGAAACAAAATAAACTCCGGGTCAGTCATGGGACTGGTGTGAGTAAAACAATTTAAAGCAGTTTGAACAATAAATGATATCTCATAATACCACGCCGTATAACGGAACGGGTTTTTTCCCTTATGAAATCCAAAACATTTCGATTCAACCTTCAAAAATCTTTTTGAAACAAACGATGATCTTTATATCAAACTGTATTGATATTATAATAATGTCTATCAACCACAATATAATAATCATCTTGCAGAACGCTTTCATCTCACGTTCCACATATATAATATATAATCAAAAACCGCAGGCACGTATTGGATAATGGATTTCCAACTACGACAAGGTATGGAACCACCTTCCGATCAGTATACTCTAGGAACGATACACTGGAGTTCAGCAAGAACATCTTGCAACTCAGCCACACATGACCGACCACTCATTTCACTTGAGTGTATCGAATGTATATCACCAACGGTTGGGATCAGCAACCGTTTCCCGTATATATATGGGACAGCATTGATAGATTAAAGAAGCAAATGAATATTCTCTAGATAGGTGATTATACACCCTACTTCGGAGCGACCGACTTAGCCATGCTGCCTGCCCGATTTCTGTCATTTACCAGATGTGAGGCTAGAAGCTACGCTTATCTTTTACATGCCACATCTTCATTCACTTTGAATGTCACATCGTCATACCCGCCAAATCACAAATTGATTTCCCAAAAAATACCACGGGTATACAGCTAAGAGAAACGAATTCCTCCGCCACCAAACGTGAATACGTTTGAAGAGATCAACTTACGCGATCTATTAGATATACCCTGTCAGACATTCTTCCATACAGGTCGTCCTGGGACTGGACAAACCGAAGGCACTATTCTGTAAATAGGACAGCCCTTGCACTTTACTCCGTCTTCAATTATCTTTGGCATATACGATTCGCAACGTTTATGCCAATACAGAGTGGTTCTTCGGATAATAATCCAACTGTCTCTCCATATTAACAACATTAAAATGGTCGAAAACTTTGATAGTCTGTGATTTAACTATCAAAGAAAAACATGTGTGCAAACAACGATATTATTTCCAGATGGAAATTATATCGATCAATCATCATTTAACATATATATATATATATATATATATATATATATATATATATTCACATTTCCTTATTTTCTATGTTTAGAAAATATATGTTATTAACACTGGAAAACATTTCCATTTATTTATTTACATATCACTATCATTTCACAACTATCAGTCCCTGACTGTAAATTAGTAGGAGAACAATTCTCCAAAAATAAACCCCGAAGGCCGAAACCAACATCAGATCGATACTCAGAAAACTATTCAACTTAACTAATCTCTAGTCAGTTTCTAATTTTATTTAACTCTATTTCTTTACCTCTATTCGATTAACTCTATTTGATTAACTCTAATTCGAATAACTAATATTAGATTAATTCTTATTGATTTACTCTAATTCGAATAACTATGTTTGTTTTAACTCTATCTTGAATACTATATTCGATTTAACTCCATTAGCTTAACTCTAGATCGCCACAGTCACAATGGTAACGCCTGATTCCCTCAGGAAAACATCCGACCGCCGCAGGCTATCTGCAGCCTTGCGAATTACGCTAGTAGTCGTGCTAAATGGAATCTCATCCCGAATAACTATGTATGTTTTACTTTAATCGATTTACTCTAATCGATTAACTCTATTCATTTCCTAAACAAATATTCCTTTATCCTATTTATTTTCTAAATAAATATTCTCCTTTATAATCTCCTATTTATTCACTAAATAAATATTCCTTTATAATCTCATATTTATTTTCCACTAAGTATTCCTTTTATAATTCTATTTATTTACTAAATAAATATTCCTTTATTCTATTCTATTCGTTTATCAACATTTTTCCCTTTTTATAAAACTCTATTTGTTTTATAAACATTTCCTTTTATTTACTTTTGAAATATTTCCTTTTATAAAATCTGTTGATTTTATGAAATCCCTTTATTTCAATATACATTGAAATAATTATTTTTACATCCTAGGGTCTTTTTATGATATTAAAAATATCGAATAACAATGATCAATATCATTTTAACACACATAATCCATAACAGATTATATAACACATCATATATCACAATATATGAAAAACAGTAAAATAAATGTTGAGGAATCCAGTCGGATTATTCCAACCTGTTTCCCTGCATCTACAGATGTTAAACCATAAAATTAACATCGATTTTATTTCAATATGAAATATTCTGCTAAACAGAATCAACATATATTTAACGATTTATATATATATATATATATATATATATTTCAACCAACTACCTAGCAGTTCAATCAAACAGTCAACACACAACAATCAACAGAAAATTACCAGTTCTAAATATACATTGTAAAAATAGAACTGTTCAGAGTTGGTGAGTTTTACTCACATTGGACGATCATCGTTAATAACGATAACCATCGCTCAATTTGATTCAGACCGACAATTTATTTTGCTATAAATTGTAACGAGCTCCGATGGACTTCCAGTCGGTTCCATTGCGAAGTCCTCGTCCCTACGATCCCAACGGATCTGACCGTTCAGAATTCTGATATCATACGAGAGAGTTATGCATTTTTAAAGTTATATACATATTAAAAATCTAAAATTACACTTGTTAAACCTTATTGGGCCTTAGCAACTTTACACAGCCCATACCCCGTTCGAACCCAACCCGCGTTGGAGACCTTCTTCCCCAAACAGAAACCCGTTGCCTGCTCCTTACCATTGGCGATCGATCCTTCCATCCTTATTCCATCTCTCCACCGATCCTCAAACAAACACCACCCCATTACTTCTCATCAAATCCTCATCCAACTCACACCCCAAAAAGTCAATTCGAGGCTACCATCATCCCCACGTATTCTGGCCTTACTCACAGTAACCGTGTAACCATCAAAAGAAATATTCACTGAATCCTTCAAAACTACCACAAACGAAACCACGCTCAACCAAAAACCCAAATCTACTTTCAATTGGACCTAAAACGTTTTGAGTTGGGATCGAACTCCAACCCTAACCGCTGCTCACCAAAAATCGAGCTCCAGAAATGTTAATCGCACTCAACACAATGTACACCAGGCTGTAGCGAATGTTTCACTGATTCCATACATATATATATGAAATAAGTTTTAAGAATTTATTTGGTTTTCTTTGATTTTCCTTTGGGTTTCTTTCTTACGTTTTATTTCTGAGATAGTGGCGGCTTAAAAGTGATTATAAACTTTCGGTTGTGGCTAAGAAAGAGGATAGGTGGCCTGTTTAGGTTCATACATAGTTAGGATATTTTTTTAATTATTATTTTATATTTTATTTTCATCATTTTATATTTGTTTCTGACTTCTAAAAATTCGTGTGGTCACATACGATACCTAAAAATCATAAAAATTGACATGCAGCTAGAGTTCGGCATTACGGTCCCATCGAAACTGGTTTCGTCGAATTCCGACTTCGTATGTTCACACAGTGTATTTTTAACCGTCAAAATACCGACTGTTTTTCACTCTAAAAAATCCGTACGGCCACACAGTGACTCTAAAAATCACGAAACTTGATATCTAGCAATAATTTAATATTGCGGATCCAACAAAATTAGTTTCATCGAATTCTGATGTCGTTTGCAAAATTGGCTATTTTTAAAGCTCTGATTGACCCATTTAAATATATAAATATATTTAAATATAATTAAATTAAATATAAATAAATTTATATTATCGTATATATTCACAGTGGAATATCATACAGCTCTAGAATATTCCTATATGAATTTCTAACTTGATATTTCAAATCTCGATTAAATCGATATTCGATTTATATTGAAATTCCTTTTTAAAATATAAATAATTCCTTTATAAATTATAAAGGAATTCCACAGCGACTTTTCTAAAATTTGATTTGGACATAAATCAAAATTTACACGACGAAATCCCAATTTTTCTCTTCTACTAGAAAAATATACTTCACCAGCTCCGAACGTTTCTTGTTTCACAGAAATCCAATTTAAAACGGACCCTGTACATTCAGTTGAAGTTCGAATCGCCAAATTACGAACTGCAGCGCCATTTCGAGCTCGATTATAATTAAATTATAATTATACGTTCAACCATCGTTAAATAAATATATTCTTTATTCGAATTCAATTCCTAACTGAATTATATATATACACACTTTGAATTGTCCAGTTCACATTATATTGTCCATTCAACAATTTCTGATTATTCCATAATTAAATATATTATTTAATTATAATATTAATTAAATATTCACTCTTTTTAATTCAACGACCATTAAATCCTTTAAATCACTATTTAAATAATTAAATAAATTAATTATTATACCGCTGAAAATGCGGGTCATTATAATTACCTTGGTCGTATGGTTGAAATGCTTGTTGTAAAGGCTATCACTGTCCGATGTGGGGAAGATGAGAGTTGTGTTCTTCTCTAGTGTTGTGGGTAGATTAGTTCATTTATTTACCCCATTCCCATATACTTTATTGATGAAGTTTGCTAGTTGTTTTAGCGCTCACAAAGACTGTTGTCTGTCTCAAGGTTTTATGTTTCCCTCTTATTACCTTGGGTTGTTCATCCGATTTTGGATGGGCAGACTAAGTGGCAGGTGACAGATGATAGCTAACTATGGAGCAGTTCGGAGGCGATCAGGAGGCTGGTGTTGTGAAACCTCACGTCCGTTAATGTCACTCACTAAGGGAATGCATTAAGTTTTGTGAAGCAATATAGATAAACAGACATAGAATAATTACAAGATAGATATAAATAAGATAGCAGCGAAAATTTAAAATTTTATTTCAAACATAAATCATAATGTCGTGGTACACAATACCATAAGTCACAAAAACCATTACAATAAAATAACCTTTGTCTTGCACCATCAGAGTACATAAGTATATAAAGAGCATAATTCCCCAAATAAAAAAGTTAAGCCATAGTAGAGACAAGAACTTGAGCCATACTTCAGAAGTAGCTCCTAGCAAGATGATATCAGAGTCCTGACTAAGCCTGAGTGTTTTCTCCTTGAGAACCTGAGGGGGAAACGGAAGAAATAAGGAGAAACAAAAGGGTCAGACATAAAGTCTGGCGAGTCTAGTTACTTTTATCCAGTAAATAAATAAAATAACATGATAGGCATATAAAGTGGATTAGAGAGATCATTACCTATATGGCAGGTGTGACAAGGTAGACAGGATAAGGTGTGTACTTTTCTAATGATTACTCTGCACTATTACTAGTATAACCAGAATGAGATGATCCCTTCCACTATAAGTTGGTAGATTTAGGGCATACGTCCAAGTGTACCTTAACCACTACCCTAATAGATCGGCTCCCTACTCCGTAGATACTCTATGCCGGCCCCACGGTAGGATGTATCACGTCCTAAAGTGGCAACCCCTCATTAATATGCATAGCCCCACATCTACAGGTGTCACGGTCGTCTTATCCCGCTCTGCTCGGCTCATGCACGCACATGACCTGGTCGGTTTGTGCCGCCCACACCGTCCTCCATGTTTGGATCTCTTACAATCAGTCAGTAAGTGTGTCCCTTCTCTGCCTAGTACGGAGTACTTTTATTTGATACCAACTTTGGGTTACTGATTGAAATGGGTCCCACACAATATGGTACAAGCTCTCCCCTTTGTCTTGTATCCCCCACTAGGTTTACACTGACTATATATACCATTAGGTGTCTTTAATTACATATCCCTATACCAGTTATACTTACCCTAAAAGGTGTCTTTAATTACATAACTCTATTATTTCCTCCGGTTATGTATACCACTAGTTGTCTTTAATTACATAACCTTATCGGGTTAAGTTTGTGGGCCTATATGAAAATATTACCCACCCCCTCCAGATTTGCTTAACCCATCCACTATCCAATCAATTTACTTAACCCTAACTTTAGTTTATAATCATACAATCCCTATGGATTAGATTTAGTTAAGTAGTCCAATTCATTACCATGTCCATTTATGGTTTATAATGGGCTATACCTCCCACATTAGGCCTACAACGTGTGGATGCTGGATATGACGGTCGGGTCCGGGCAGTCTTATTCCACAGTTGGGCCTAACCTCGTGTCTTAGCCCGATTTGTATTTGCTTACTTAGACCTCCCACATCAGGTTCAACATTAGTGGCTACTGGACATGTTGGTTGGGTCTGAGCAGACTTCCACCACTAATGCAACCTAACCTCATGTCATAAGTACAATTACAATTCCTAATCATAATTACTAGACATTCCATTATTAATTAATTAATCAATTAATTAAATCTTTCCCTTTATAGGTGTTAATGCCTACTCTACCCAATAGTTTGAATTATATGTCCAAAAATGTTCATGTTCAAATTATGCCATTATTAACCCTCCCCCTAGCATCCTCACAAAATTGGCAGCATGCTTAGGCTAGATAATAGCCTAGCCATAAACGATAAAAAGGTAAAAATAGTAGGAGTGAAACAAAAGTGATTCTTCAACTTGGCATAGGCATATACTATCATGGTGATAAGGTGAATATATATACTGGCATGGACATGTAATTAACATCATAACAAGATGGACATAAGACAGGTGAACTTGTGGCAGTCAATTAATTCTAACATAACTATGATGTCCCAATAAGCATAGTAAGATCTAAATTAGCAATTTAGATGTTCAATTGGTTTAGATCTAACATGATAAACACAAGGGGATAAATTAGATCACATAATTCAAATCCAAAGGTTAAAATAGATCTAACACCATTAGGATGACATAATTGCATGCTTCAATCTAAATATGGGTTCACATGTCCAACTTACAACATATCTAAGTTGATCGCAATATGAAAGTGAAAGGTGATTTACATAAAGAATTATATCTAACCAATGTTGCAACTGTCCACATTAACAGATTTACATTCACCACAATATAGTTACAAGTCAAGATCCACATAGGCAATATAATAGAATAAACACAATTGCATTAGATCTAAAGGTGTAGATCTATCATGACATAGTATAAGATTTAACAATAGCATAGATTTGTAGCTTACATCATATCCAATTCGCAGTCTTTCATAATTCACTTTTATTCATTTAAACCTAAAAGCATCTAGAAACTCACAGCGTTAGGTTTAAAGAATAGAGAAAGAATGGATCTTGAATTTCTGGATTTGATTTGCAAAGTTGAATGTTGTACTTTGTTGAAGAAAATGAATCTGTCTTAGTTAGCACGCCGGCAGCATTTGGCTCCCATAATTTCCTATGAAGAAATAGGAGAATTGGACCCATATATATAGTTGTAGAACCCTTTGAAGCCGACTGCCACCTCGGCCCTAGGGGTGTCGACAACCCTATGGGTGGGACGACCCATAGTTCGACACCCTTTAAGGGGGGTCGACCCCGGCGTCGACACCCCTCTAGGGGGTCGACCCCCTCGAGCGGGAAATCTGCCGCCACTTTTCAATTTTCGAATTTGAACTATTCTTGATAAAATTCTGACTCATCTCTAACTCATACATGACTCATATATATATATATATATATATATATATATATATATATTCTTTCTACGCGTATTCAAACTTAAAACCCTCATAACTCCTCCATACGATGTTCGTATTACACAAACCCAATGTCTATCTTAACCAGAATTTAGAGGCGGACGCGATAGGACAGTTCGTTTTTCCTTAAATCTGAATATTAAATTAATTATTATTTAATCTATCCTCTTTTAGTGTCATTAAAAATTAAGGGTGTTACATTCTCCCCTACTCAAAGGATTTCGCCCCCGAAATCTCTAGGTTAAGAAGAATGCATATCCTACCATCCATCATCCATCCACTCATCCAACAGCCACCAGCATCCATTGTCCTTAAAGACTTCTAATGCTTATATGAATATATGCAACGGTGTATGTATATGTCCCAACACTAATGCGAAAAATTAGGCGGTCTATTGATTCAGTTGACCTTCTTAATGCAATGTATGTTAGTGTCGTGAATCCAATATGTATGCAAATAAACCTATTATATCCTATAAGCTCTATATGTGTGCACACTCATTCGTCCAAATGCACTACCCATATGCTAATTCATCCATTTCCATCCATAAAAGAAAAGAAAATGCACACACATCCATATGTTGTATGGAAGTGATTGAGCCGATCTTAGTGCCTAATGTGTGTGTATATAAGTCCATAGGCAACCACTAGCAAACACTTGCATCACTTGCATCCATTAAGCATAATATGTTTCAAACACATGTTTACATCCATAGGATTCCCATCTAAAGGTTGAAAATTACTAGGATAAGATATACTCAAATGATAGAAACAAGCACTAATAAAACTAAAAAAAAGGAGTTAAGAACATACCCTCGAAAAGAAAAGGGTACGAAGCACGAATCTTGTCTTCGATTTCCCAAGTCGCATCCTCTGGGTTATCTCCCCATTGAACCTTTAGCAACTTGATCTCTTTATCGCGTATGTTCCTAACTTCTGATCCAAGAATACGGGAAGGAACTCATCTGACTGTCGCATCCCGTTGCACTTCTACTTCTTCCAACACACTCGGCTAACGATTACTGCGGTGTCATGCTGGCACTTCCGCAGAAGAGAAACGTGGAAAACATCACGAACGCCGAATAGATTTTCTGGGACCTTTATTCTGTAGGCCATTTGGCCCGTCCTCTCGGTTATGGGAAATGGTCCCACAAACCTAGGTGTCAATTTCCCTACCGATCCGAAGCGAACCACATTCCTTAGAGGTGACACTTTGATAAAAACTAAGTCTCCCACTTCAAATTCGATGTCAGTTCTTCTCTTTTCTGCATAGAATTTCTGCCTATCTTGAGCTGTCTTCATCCACAGTCTAATAAGGTCAATCTTTTCGAATGTTTCCCTAACCATAACTGGTCCAAGTAATAATCTTTCTGTAGATTCCCACCAACAAGTTGGTGATCTACAGGGTCGCTCGTACAATGCTTCGAAGGGTGCTATGCCGATGCTAGCTTGATAACTGTTATTATAGGAAAATTTTACTAAGGGAAGATGCTCTTCCCAAGTCCCCCCGAAGTCTAGGATACACAGACTCAAAAGATCTTCAAGAATCCTATTCACCCTCTCCGTCTGTCCATCGGTCTGAGGATGATAAGCGGTGCTCAAACACAACTTGTAATGTCCCATATTTTTACAGTATAATAATTAATTTATTTAATTATTTAAAATAGTGATTTAGAGGTTTAAATGGTTGTTAATTAAATAATATTGAATATTTAATTAATATAAATAATAGAATAATATATTTATTTCCGAAATAATCGGAAATAACATAATTCACAATATTATGTGAATTAGACAATTTAAAATATATAATTCAGTTTAGAATTGAATTATATTAATGAATTTATTTATAAATGTCAATTGAACATATAATTTATATTATAATTACAATCGAGCTCGAAATGGCACAGTAGTTCGAAATTTGGCGATTCGAACTTTAAACGAATATACATAATCTGTTTTAAGTCGGATTTCTGTGAAACAAGAAACGTTCGGAGCTGGTGATGTATATTTTTCTAATGGAAGAGAAAAATTGAGATTTCGTCATGTAGATTGTGAGTTGTGTCCAAATCAAATTTTCGAAAAGTCGCTATGGAATTCCTTTATAATTCATAATGATTATTTTTATTATAAAGGGAATTTTAATATAAATTGAATACTGATTTAATCTGGATTTGAAATGACAAGTTATAAATTCAGATAGGAATATTTCGGAGCTGTATGATATTCTATGTGAATGTATAAGATAATATTTATTTATAAATATTTAATTTAATTATTTTTAAACATATTAATATTTAAATTGGTTTATTTAGGCCTTAGAAAATAGTCAATTTTGCAAATGAACTCTGTTTTCGACGAAACTACTTTTGTTGGATCCGGAATATAAAATTATTGTTAGATTTCAATTTATCGTGATTTTTGGAGTCAGTATGTGGCCGTATAGGATTTTAGTGTGAAAAACGGTCAATAAATTGACGTTAAAAATACGCAGTGTGAGTAAACAGACTCGGAATTCGACGAAACAAGTTTCATTGGATCCGTAATGTCGAATTGTAGCTTCATGCCCAATTTCAGGATTTTTGGATGTTGTAAGTGATCACATGAATTTTTTAACAATAAATACATATAACGGTTGATTAAAACTGAATATAGTAATCAATAAAAAACATAAAATCTATGCCATAAATACAACTCACTCTTTGCTAACCCTAATATATTTTTGCGTGGTCAAAAAATGTTCAGGCCGTTAGAAAGAATTCACACAGCAAACCAAAATAGATTTAAAAATCCAAAACAAATGCAAATAAAAATCTATAATTTCCGATACTTATGTATATGAATCCCTTGTGAGATTTCCATCCTTCCTATATGAGTTTCACCGTGTGCGACATGGATTATCGAACTCAACATTTTTCCGCGTTCGTCAATTATGAGTAGGGTTAGTGATTTTGGATTTTTGGCGCATCAATAAACAAATCGAAGGGTATACTTGGATTCGTGGGTATACACCACACTTGTATATAGAGTTTTGTGATTTTCGGTGATCATAAATGTCGCGACCTTGTATCGAGCGTGAACTCGGGTCTGCAAGTCGCCTTCTGATAGGAGTTATCGAGTGTGCGTTTGAGGATATAGGAGGATGGAGTTTTCGACGAGAAGGAATTTGGTATATTTAGTTTGTGTTCAAGGTAAAAGAAGTAGGAGATAGGAGCTGGAAAAGATCGGCAAAATGGCAAGCAATGGAGCAGCTGCGTTTCATGTAATCGGGGAAGAAAGCAAAATTTCAGGGGTGCGGGTCTGGGTTTGATCATGGGCCATTTTTAAATTATTAAGCCCATATAAGAATGAATAAGTTAGGTTTTGTTTTAATTCAAAATAGTGTATAAACTTGTAAATTTAATATCTTTATCATACGACGTCAAAATTGAAAAAAAAAGGATCCGTTGGGATCGTATGGAAGACGGCTACACAATGGAACTGACTAGGAGTGAAATGGAGCTCGTTACAATTTATAGTGAAATAAATTGTCTGTCTGAATCAACCAACAGTTATCGTTATTTAACTATGATCGTCCAATGTGAGTAAAACTCACTTACTCTGATCAGTTTGTATTTTTATAACGTACTTCTAGTAATGATAAATGCTGACTGACTGCTGTGTGATGACTGTTTGGTTGAATTGCTTATTTATTGGTTAAAATTATAGATAACGATATATATAAATTGTTAATCAAATATTGATTCTGTTTATCAGAATATTTCAAATTGAAATGAAATTGATGTTATATTATATTGTTTAACATCTGTGAATGCAGGGAAACAGGTTGGAGGGATCCAACTGGATTCCTCAACATTTATTTTACTGTTTTCATATACTATGATATATGACTGAGTATATAATCTGTTATTGATTATGTGTGTTTGGATGATATTGATCATTGTCACTTGATATTTTAAATACCATAAGAAAACCTAGGATGTAAAAGGAAAATTTCAATGTGTATATTGAAAAAAGAATATTATTTAAAATCAATAGATTTTATAAAAAGGGAATTTTCAATGCATATATTGAAATAAATTATTATATAAAATCAAGGAATTTTATAAGAGAGATTTCAAGGTGAATATTGAGATAAGGGAATTTTATAAAATCAACAGATTTTGTAAAAGGAAATATTTTAAAATATATATATAAAAAGGGGATTTCGAGTTATAATAGAGATATAAATTGATTTATTTAAAATAGATATTAAATAAAAATATGTTTTTAACAAATAAATTGAGAAGAATGATTTTTAAATAATGTTTTTAAATTAAGGAAAATATTTATCATTTGATAAATAAAGATATATATCTGAACTTATATAAAGAAGTAAACAGATAAATGGAGCAGATTAATTAATAAATAATATTTTATAAATTAAATAAATTATTTATCATTGGATAAATGGAATATATAAGTTAGAACTTATATAGAGAAGTAAGAATCGATTTTAACATCGATATTTGAAACTGAATATGAACTTAGTGTTAACAAGACTTATTAATGGAATTATTAAAGTGTTGAATATAAAATAAGATTTTATATGAATTGTTTATAAAAAGAAGTATAAATAGAATATTTAAAATAAGATAATATTTAAAATACGAAACCAAACTATTTTAATTATATAAAGAATATATTTTTCATATTGAATATGAATAATGGATTACGGCAAGTATTTTTGCTAAGAAGAAGATTATAAAAGAAATGTTATTCATATTGAATATGAATAATGGATTAAAATAAATGTTTTGAAAATAAAAAAAATTTATAAAGAAGATCGGATTTTTGAAATAGGAATTCAAATAGAAAAGAAATTTCAAATGGCTAGGAATAAATAACTTGTTTAATAATAAAAACAAGTAGTGTGATTTATAAACAATGTTTGTAAATAAATTAAAAATAATTATCAGTGGATAATTTGGATTGTAAATGTTAATCCCTAAAAATCCATACGCACATTGGATAAAGGGTACAAGGCGGATATCACCAGGGTCGGTCGTGCACGATGCAACCGCACAGAGCAAGACCCAAATATTAAACCCAAGGCAGGTCAAGTCAACCGATGCACCTAAGATAACGGCATAACATATTATGAGAAGTGCGACCCGATAAAGATAAAGGTCGCACATCCTGAGAACCGCTCAAACACCGAAGTAAAGAAGTCGCCCATTCAGCATAAGCGGGAGCGACCTCATAACATAGCCGTAAAGCCTAAATAGCGCCATACAAAGGCAGCAAGAAGACGAGTGCCCTTGGACCAAAAAGGACGGTCGCGCAAGGAACAAAGGAGAATCAACTCCAAACCCGCATTCCACTCTCACAAAATCTCCCAAAGCGCTCACAAGATGCTTGCTTACATCTTACCCGCTCAGCTATTCAAGATACTCGTTCCAACGAGCCGTCCGCACATGATAACTGGATACAGCTGGCTACAGCTAGCCGGTGACATAGTTGTAATTAACAGAATGAACAATCCACAGCCTAGATAAATGGATTCCAGATCATTTACCAAAGGAAGTTCACCTATAAATACACCATGGCTACCAATATAAAGAGGGACGGCGAAATAACCAGGAAGTGATGCTGAATTTCATCTTCAATCACAGATTCAGCCATGGCGTCAAGGACAATCTTATGGTGAAGGAAAACGAAAACATCCTTCTTCTTAATCATTCATCCATCCTTCTTCTCCTCAAATTCTACTACTCTCTTGTATGATTCCTTAGATTGAAATATATAAATGAGGGTATAGTGAGTGGATATAGAAACGTATGAAAAGAGAGAGTGGATGTACTTTGTAATTCACATTATAAGGCAGGAAATCACCTTCACAGTGGACGTAGGCCTCGTTAACAACTGAATCACTCTAAATCTCGTCTCTACTTTACTTTTCTCACGCTTTTCACTTTTTATTGCTGATTAAACACGGTTCCATTTATTTCTTACTAAATTGGTGAAGTACAGTTTAGTACCTTGGGTGTTTAGACCATTTTTGGTGTAAACATTTTGGCACCCACCGTGGGACCGTGTTTTGATTTTTTCATTTCATATCTGACGAGATTTTCTAAGAGGCACTATGCTTACAATCATGAGCACGCTGAGGAGAATCACCGATGAAGTCAACAACCCGAATAGCGGCATCAACATCGTCACGCCGCTAGATAGCGACTCTGAGGAAGGGGAGATGCCAGAAATTAAAGAAACTATAACCAGGGAAAAATTGGAGGAGGCGATGACAGGATTAACGAGTCAAATAACTATTGCAAGCAACGCGATGATGAAGAAGCTCGAATCGATACTCGCCATTCAAGCCGCTACCGCAAAGCCGCTCTAAGCGCCACTTGTTCCTCGCTGACTCGAATGAATAGTGAGTCAGAAACAGAGCTCCCCGCTTCAAACTCGAGACAGCAGGATTCCACCCTGAGAGTTGCACGTCGCACCAATCCAAACTATGAAAGGGGCAAAGCACCTGTGCGCGATCACTCTGGTGATACAATCGCAGAGCGGGAAGACATTCCTATTGTCATCAGGATGTCCCTGCCGAAAGGATGCCCAAATTCCTTATCCCCGGTCCATAAAGACACATCTGGAACGAGGGTTGATAGTAAAAAAGGTGGTCAACCCATGGATCCAACCAACAAATGAAAGTACATCTTGGGAATGGCGCGAGCAATCATGGAGGAAAGCCTAAAGAGGAAGGATGACCAGAGAGAATGGGAACCTTCCCAACTAAGACCCCACTTACCGAGAGGATTAAGATAACTGTATACCAACAAAGATTTGAGCCTCTATCATTGCAACCCTACGATGGGACAAGCGACCCTAATGTATTTCTATGTAAATATGACCAGTACATGAATGGAGCATACATTACTGACGAAATCAAATGCTTATATTCCCCAACTTATCTAGAAGGAGTGGCTTATCTTTGGTTCACAAAGCTGCCGTCACAGTCTGTGGATGATTTTGCAACCTTGGCTAGGCTATTCAATGAGCTGTTCAGATCACAAGCATTCGAAACCCGGGATGCTACGGAGCTAAGCGGACTACAACAAAGACCAGGAGAGCGCATCAAAGCTTTTCTCACTCGCTTTGATATGGCAATGGCTAAAGTCAAGAATCTCAAACCCGGCCTGACCTTAATGGCCCTTAAAGGGAGTATATGTAAGAAGACCAAGTTAGGACGATGGATCAAGAAGAAGAAACCAAGTACACTCGAACGGTTGCTTAGCAAAGCCGAAAAATATGCAAGTACTGAAGGAAGAAATGCACAGGCAGAAAAGAATGGAAAGGTGCAAAGCAACTCGGATAATCGAAAAAGGAGCAACGAAGAAGAAGACGGTCGAGCAAGAAAGAAGCTACGCTTTTTCAAGAACTCCGAATTCACTCCCCTTAACGATTCCATGGGAAACATCTTCATGGTAACTAAAGACACCGAGAAATATCCGGTTTTGAAACAAAGACACGTCAAAAGTGCCGCCATGAAGTCAGGAATTTTTTTTCAGTTCCACAAACAGCCAGGACACGATACCGATGAATGCAGGCACTTGAAGTCAGTAATCGAGGGGTTGATCAGGAAGGATCGGTTGCAACAGTATGTAAAAAATCATAAGAATTATCCTGACTCTTCTCAAACAAGGGGCAGTACACCTTAAAAAGGGAAGGGCTCAAACCAATCCAAGGAGGACACTCACCACAGGGACCAACTACTACTATCTCAATAATGGAGCATTGAACTAAAGCTCTCATTACTTTACCTTGTCCCCCTGATTTTATCTTGTTGTTAAAACTTTTTTTTAACTTGCTTTATTATTCACTATGTCTGTATTAAGCAATGGTTTACTTACGAAAAACTGTGTACATTAGAAATTAATTATGTGCCTACTTGAATAATATACTTATTGGTCCATGCTAAAAGGAGAATAATCTCTTGGAATGTAGGTATAGCAAAATCAATCCTCCATATACAGCAGGGCTGTAATGAAAAATCCCAGGGCACACACTAAATGAAGCAGTTTGGGAATCGCAAACATCAAGCAAGATCAAACGGGAGAAATAGACTCATCGCTTCAGAGGGAACAAGCAGTTCTGAGGCAAACAGCAAGACGAAGGAATGCACCTCTCATTATGGAGTATGCTGAATGCTTGGCAAACACTCATTCAAAGGACTGCCACCAGACCTCACTGAAAATACACGAATATCACCAAATCTGTCCCTCGGATAAAATTGCTAATCCCAAAGAAGTGTTCTCTCAGGTACAGGGCATGAATTCCTTAAAACCGTAGTTAAATTTGGCAGCAAGGATTGATGTCCATCTCCTAGGAGCCAATACTGAAGGGGAAGCAACTGAAAAAAGAAAAAAAGTTCCACGGAAAAGTCCCACGGAAAAAGTCCCACGGTTAAAATTGCTAAGCCCACCGAAGAAGCACCTTCTTAGGTGACCTTCCTAGGTGTTGGACACAAGTTTTCCAACTTGAGAAAAAAAAACTCAATGAGGTAAACCAATGTTTGTATCCTAAGGTAAGGCAAAAAGTCTGAAAAATCGACATGTCCCAAAACGGAAAAAATTGCCAATCACGGGGGGCTCCTTGTTAGGCGAAGGGCACGAAGTTTATCTCTTTGAGTCAAAGCTCGATGAGATAAATTTGTGTCCGCTCCTCAGGATAAAGCATAAAATGGGGAAGGATTAAACATGCTGGAAAAACCAGCGCAAAAACAGAAACCTGACCGAAAAGAGGTGGCCATTCTTGTTCTTTGTTGTTAACCAAGTCAAACAAAGCCAAGGATGGATTACAACAGCAGAAATCCTAGCCGAAAGGGGGTATCAGAAATCCTAGCCATAAGGGGGTATCCATTCTAGAACCTATTTGAATAACTAAAACAATCAAATAGGGCCTAAAATGGATCGAAAATCTTTAACCCAAGACCTCCCCGGGGGCACGTATCCAAAACCAGCCTCCGAAGGGATCAGATTACCAGTCAGTCAGGCGTGGGGTTGAATATTAATAAATAAAAGATACCAAACGCGTTTATAATAATACAGCTGCGTAACAGCCTTCGATAAGTAAGAAACCTAAAAGGATAACTAAATCCTAACCATAATAATAACAATAGAAAATCGGGCGCAACCGAACCAATAATAAAGCGCCCAGACGAATGTGTAAATCAGAAAACAAACGTGCAGCGTGCGACGCACCCACGCGTAAACAAATCTTAAAAGTCACAAATTAAAGTGTATGAGAATAGGCGAGGCTAGCTCCCGCATATACAAGCCAGACTCAAAAATACTATTCAAAACCAAAACCAAAGTAACAGAACAGGTAAAGCATGGGCAGGCCACAATACTTAGATGAGGTAGGAAATGATCCTCTCCCTAGACTCCAGGGCCTCGACAAGTTTATGCCTATCTTCTTCCAAAGCATGAAGTCACTCAAGATTTTTTCTGTTTGACTACTGAAGATCTTTGACCAAGGAGTGCCAGCCACCCATTTGCTCCATAATATAGTCTCTGACTGTTGTGATGAGGCCTTCGACCAGATGCGGATGTGATTCCAACTGATTGAATTCGGCCAATTTGTTGTTATTCATGGCATCCATCTTACCTACGATGATCCATCTGTCAAATGGGTCTATGTACACACCAGAACGCGAGCTAGTTGGACGCTGAACCACAAAGTCCTCAGCGAGTTCAGGACGATAAGGGTTGGGAACAGGAAGAGGCTCCGGTACGGCTGCAGGATCTAACGTGATGGATGAAGAGACCGTACGTGTAACGACCCGCATTCTACGGATCGAAGGATCATAGAATATTTATTTCTTTCACATGCGAAGTCGTATGGTCATGTAACTTTGGGAGACGACTATTGGGGTCATTTCCCATGTTCATGATTTTTGCCGATTTTTAAATGACCGTTTTGCCCGTATCTAATCTTGTTTCGGCCATAACTTTTGATTGAAAAGGAGTTTTGACTTGAAACCACTTTCATTAGATTTGGATGATGGTTTACCTTTCCGTAGAGTGGTCACATTAGCCAAACGGACTCACCGTTTGGGAGATATGGCTGAAACAAGTTTCAGATGGTGAAAAACAACTTAATTGGGCTTAACCGGGTGATTAACAGCTAGGCCCAAAGGGGAATTTCGGGATTAAGAGTATAAAAGGGCTGTTAGGGTTTAGAGAACACCCTTTTTCTCACTTTCACAGCCGCCACTTGCATTCTTGGAACCCTAGTAACGACCTCCAACATCTAAAACACCCCCAAATCACCTCCTAATCGCTAATTAAGCCGAATCTACATCAAATCAAAGAGGATTAGCATAAGAATCGAGGTAGAACTGCTGTATAGCCTTGGGAATAGCGCCATAACAGAGATTTATTTCATATCTAAAGTTAATTTGTGGCCAAGGTGAGTGATTTGCATAGTTCCTCACTAATTATGGTTAATTAAGAGTAATTGTGATAATTAGCGAATTTATACATGTTAAAAATCTGGAAAAATATTTATAAAATTCGAAATTATGTTTTAAGCCTCTGTTAGAAAGTTTGGATAATTTGGTTAAGTTTTGCTAATCATATCATTAGTTATGCCTAAACATGATTAAGGGAAAATATGGATTTTTGGCTATGTTTGATCCATTTTAAATACATCATATTGTTGTTTTGATTTTTGTGGTTGATTATACATGTGGCTTTGACCATATGGTGTGCTTTGTAATTGATTAGAACTGTTAGATCGGTCGAAAACGTTGTCGTATGGCGTAAAACAGTCGCTGGAAAGTTGCAGGAAATGTGCAGGTTTTCAAACCGAATCGGATCGGATTATTGGGCTCGGATCGGATAGGAGAACCGGGCAAGTGGACTTGATTCGGATTGGAACTTAGCATAAGGGGCTTGGCGAGAAGGAAGGCCATTTGCTTAGAGTTGGATTTGGGCAGGGGATCGGAACGGAGAGACCAAAAGGGGATCGGATCGGAGCTAAGAGGGGAAGACCGGAACGGATCTGGAGACACGAGGAAGCACACCCGAACCGAACCACTTCAGGGTATCGAGCCGTTTGAGGAGTATCGAACTGAGGAAGAAAGGGGAGAACCAAACCGGACCACACCTTGAGAGACCGAACCGAACCGGAGCGTTGAATCATCAAACTGAAGTATTTCGAACTAAAGCTTCTACATGCCCGAACCAAACCAGATGGCCGAACCGAACCGATGTTGGGCTTGGGACCGCTTCATCGTGACGACTTCTTCTGAAGACCAGCTCCAATTCGACCAAAACCTGAGATGCAAAGGTAGTCCAAGTGGGAAGTTTGTACCCAGGATCCAGTTGGTAACCAATGAGTTAACTTCATGATTGGACTTTGCTGCGGAACGTATGCTAAGGGTTTGTGGATGTCTAGGACTCTGGATCACTATGTATAGGAGGTACGTGGACGAATTCAGGGCCACAGTGGCCTAGGTACGACTAGTGGGCTATAGACCAATGAAGTGGGGTCATTTGAAAAGGTTTGGTCATGATCCCATAGGATAAGCTTGGTGGTAGCAGTAGTTGTACAAGTTGAACTACGTCATTACCTCGATGGGTCTACTGATCAAAGTGGTGGATACCGTATGCTTTACGCACTGAGTGAGAGATGTGAGGATGGTTGCTATGCTTGATTTGTTTGCCATCATTATGACATGCACACCCCCACCCCCGTATTCTTTATACCATGTGTTAGTGGCACCTTAGAGTATTGTACAATATGTAGTGCTAACTCTTTGGTTGCAGGTCCAGGTTCAGGTATGGTTTAGTATACCTGTTATTGTTCTGTTTTGCTGCTTATCGCTCATACCAGACTTTTGTCTGACCCAGAGTTTTATGTCTCTTCTTATTACTCTGGGTGCTCTCACGAGCAGACTAGAGACAGGTTAGCTGGTGATGCACGAGTAGCTGTATCGGAGACGAGCATGAGGCTTCCACATATGATATATATAGATATTCTCCCTGTCTCGCTGCTGGTCACTACTTTGGGCATTTGTAGTGCACCCTTCCTTTCTTTTGCTTTAGAGACAGTTTTAAAGTTGTAATAATGATGATGTGGAACATAAGCTGTATTTGGATTTTCCGCTGCCATGATGTTTAGTTTCAGCCTATGCATTGTCTCACCTGTTTTATGTCAAGTACGTTATTATTATATTTTATTCCCTGCGTTGTGAGACATTCTACAGGTTCTTGATTAGTTCATTCTCTTCTTTCCTTTCTTTGGCGACCGTTCCGGGCTAGTCAGGCATGTGTACAACGCACTTTCGGAGGAAATGCCGACTGGTGCGGGTCGGGCCGTCACACTTGGTATCAGAGCTCTAGGTTGCGTAGTTAACATAGGGAAAGACACCAGGGAGCAATAATACGTATATGAGAGCGCGTATTTGTGATTATTTTGGTTTTCAAAAGCTATATATATATATACTATTAGTATATCTAATGATGAAGTCGCACTGCACTGGCACCACTATGGAGATGGTTAATCATTTTCTCTTTACAGATTGAACAATGAGCCGATACGCAAGAGGTGCCGGTAGAGAAGCCAATAATGGGAATGTTGCTGACATGAGGATGATGTTTACTGACCTTATGAGGGAGATGCTTAGAGATGTTCAGGGGGCAGCTCCTAATGCTGGTAATGGTGGTGGTCCAGCGGTGCAGGCGCCTAGGGCCGATTTCGCCAAGCTGAACAAGGATTATACTAGTCTTGGTGGAAAGCCGTTCCAAGGAACGGAATCGGCTACGGATGTTCAAGATTGGTTGGATAGCTGTGAGCGTATCTTCGAAGACTTGGGTATCGAGGATGCGATGAAAAGAAAGCTAGCGTCCCGTCAGTTGCAAGGACGGGCAATGAATTGGTGGAATGCTATAAAGGAAGCTACTCCCGAGGATCAGATTACTTGGGATCAGTTTAAGGCCCGATTCGGTGAGAAATTTATCCCAACTGCCCAGAAGTCAGAATTGTTTAGGAAATTCGTGGAGCTCAAGCAGAATGGTAGAGCAGTCTCGAAGTACATTGCAGAATTCGATACTTTATCGAAGTATGGATTATCCTTCATTGATACTCTCGAGAAGAAGAATGAGAAGTTTATAACAGATTTGGATCAGCACTTGGGGGAAAGGCTTATTAACCACATCGATGAGACGTTTGAATCGATTGTGGGGAAAGCATTGAGGTCAGAGAGTCTTAACCCTAAGTCGAAGACTGAAGTTGCATCTGCAGAGGAGCCAAAGCCGCAAGCAATCGGTGAAGGCAAGAATGATTCTCAGAATAAGAGAAAGCAGACTAAGGATGGCTAGAAGAAAAAGAATAAGAAGGATGTTGAGTGCTTCAGCTGTGGTAAGAAGGGCCATTATGCTAGTAATTGTCGGGCCAAGCCAGCGGATAGGAAGTGCTTCAACTGTGGCCAAGTGGGACATCACAAGGACAAGTGTCCGCAACCCCATAAAGAAAAGCAGATGGTGAAAGCATATGCCCTTAATGCTGTTCCTTCTTCATCGAATGCCCCGACTGCGGCGGAGAAAGGAAAGAATGTTGTTATTCAAGGTATGCTTTCTGTTTATGATGTTCCTGTTAGAGTTTTGTTTGATACCAGAGCTTCCAGTTCCTTCATATCTAGTGACCTGGTAGATAGGTTGGGATTGGAACCCGAGATCGTCGATAGACCTTTAGTAGTGACGAACCCAACTGGTGGTTCGACTAGCCTTAGCATGATTTGTCGTAATGTGGTCTTATCGAGTCATGGATGCATGTTTGTCTGTGATTGCTTTGTTTTGGGCTTTACTGGGTTTGGCATTATTTTGGGAGTCGATTGGCTCCAAAGATACAGGGTGGTGGTAGACTGTGAGGGCTTTTTGGTGACAGCTAGAGCGGATGATGGGCGGAGGGTAGTGTTTGGTGGTCTACCTAGTGATGGGGTAATGGCCAGTTTTCTAAATTCCCTCGACATCCTGCATGATGAGTTGTATGGTTTGCCCGTGGTTGTCCAGTATCCGGACGTCTTCGAGGAAGTGACCGGTCTTCCACCACATCGATAGATTGAGTTCTGTATTGATTTAGTGAAAGATGTCAAGTGATGCCACTTCGTCGTATGGCGCCAAGGGAGCAGCGAGAGCTCGGGGTGCAAGTAAGCGATCTTTTGAAGAAGGGATTTATCAGAAGAAGTGTTTCTGAGTGGGGAGCACCAGTTGTGTTTGCTACCAAGGCAGATGGTTCCCTTCGATTGTGTGTGGACTACCGGGAATTGAATAAGGTGACGAAGAAGAATAAGTATCCTCTACCGCGGATAGATGATTTGTTTGATCAGTTAAGTGGCGCGAGAGTATTCTCCCAGTTGGATCTCGCGACAAGTTTTCATCAGCTTAGAGTGGAAGCTGAGAGTACAGGTAAAACGGTATTTCGGACGCCGTCTGGATTTTATGAGTGGTTGGTCATGCCATTCGGGTTGACCAATGCACCAGCATATTTTGTGGATCTTATGAATAGAGTATTCAGAGATCGGTTGAATAAGTTTGTTTTTGTGTTCGTGAACGATATACTTGTTTATTCGAGGACAGAGGAAGAGCACAAGGAACACTTGAGGATAGTGATGGAGGTGTTGAGAAAACACCAATTGAAAGCAAAGTTTTCTAAGTGTCACTTCTGGAGGAGGGAAGTGAGATTCTTGGGCCATGTTGTTTCAGAGAATGGTATTGCCGTGGATCCTGCGAAGGTAGCTACGGTACAAGATTGGTCTACGCCCAATAATGCAATAGACATAAGAAGTTTCTTGGGGTTAGCTGGATATTATCGTAAGTTTATCCAAGACTTCTCCAAGATAGCAACACCGTTGACTCAGTTGACCAAGAAGAATCAAGCTTTCGTCTGGGACGAAAAGTATGGGAATGCATTCAAGAGTCTAAAGGACAAGTTGACATGTGTACCAGTGTTAGTCATTCCTAAGGGGAATGAAGAGATGACGGTATACACAAATGCATGTGGTACCGGACTAGGTGTTGTATTGATGCAAGGAGGTAGGGTTGTAGCTTATGCAAGTCGGCAATTGAAACCGCACGAGAGAAGATACCCTACCCATGATTTGGAATTAGCAGCGATCGTATTCGCATTGAAGATGTGGAAACATTATCTCTTGGGAGAAAGATTTGAGTTGTTTACCGATCATAAATCGTTAAAGTATCTCTTCTCTCAGAAGGATCTAAATCTCCGACAGCAAAGGTGGTTAGAATTCTTAGCTTCCTATGATTTCGACATCGCATATACACCCGGAAAGGGCAATGCGGTGGCTGATGCATTGAGTAGAAGACATGCCAGTCTAGGGGCTATGTTTCTAGAATGGAAGCAATTGGAGTATATCGCGGGGTATGATTTCAGACCAAAGTGTGAATTGGATCTAGAAATGTTAGCAAGTTTGATGATCAGACCCACTTTGATGGAGCGGATTGCTTCCAGTCAGAGGGACAATCCTAACCTATTGGAAATCATCTCAAAGTTAGAGATGGGGATCAACGAAGAGATGAACAAGTATGGGCTTGATCGAGATGGATGGCTTAGGAAGAATGGAAGACTAGTTGTACCTAGTGTCAATGGATTGAGAGATGAAGTGCTTAGAGAATGTCATTACTCAAAACTGACTATACACCCCGGTGGTAACAAGATGTTTCGAGACATGAAGCAGACCTACTACTGGGAAGGGATGAAAAGAGACATTGGGAAGTTTATATCCAAATGCATGAATTGCCAGCTAGTTAAAGTTGAGAAAAAGAAGCCTAGTGGTTTATTGCAACCATTATAAATTCCGGAATGGAAATGGGTACAAGTCTCGATGGATTTCATTGATGGGTTACCAAGGACTAGATCGGGCCATGATAGCATTTGGGTGATTGTGGACCGGTTGACTAAGAGTGCAAGATTTATACCCGTCAAATCGAATAGAACGACTGCTAAGTTAGCTGAACTATATGTAAAGTGGGTAGTGAGATTTCATGGAATACCCAAAGGAATTGTGAGTGACCGAGATCCGTTGTTCACTAGTGGATTTTGGAAGAGCTTACAAGAGGCGTTAGGATCAGAATTACATCTCGGTACCGCGTATCATCCTCAAACCAACGGACAAACAGAGAGGGTGAATCGTATATTAGAAGACCTCTTGAAAGCCTGTGTATTGAATTTTGGTGGATCATGGGATGACCATTTGCATCTAGTAGAGTTTGCATATAATAATAGTTATCAATCTAGTATTGGTATGGCTCCATTTGAAGCTTTGTACGGAAGACTGTGCAACTAGCCGTCATGTTGGTTAGAAACTGGTGAGAAGTTTGTGCTTGGACCAGATGTGATAAGAGAAACTTCAGCTAAGATTAAGGTTGTCCAACAGCGAATGAAGACTGCCCAAGATAGGCAGAAAAGTTATGCTGATAAGAGGAGAAGAGAATTAAAGTTCTTCATTGCCGACTTGGTGTTTGTCAAGATTTCTCCATTGAAAAGTGTGATACGATTTGGCAGGAGAGGCAAGTTAGCACCAAGATTTGTTGGTCCATTCCCAGTTCTTGAGCAAATTGGGAATTTGGCATATAAAGTTGAATTACCAGAGAAGATGGCAGGAGTTCATAACATATTTCATGTTTCCCAGTTAAGAAAGTTCGTGCACGACTCAGATGTGGCTATTTCACCTGATCAGTTGGATGATATCGAGGTTGAACCTGAGGCGGTTGGGAACCGCAAGCCTATGCGTATTATTGGGAATGATACGAAGCAACTTCGAAGGAAAGCGGTGAATCTAGTCAAAGTTCAGTGGGGCGAGAATGAGAATGACTGTGCTTGGGAGACAGAGGAGAGCATTAGGAAGACGTATCCAGGACTCTTCGCCTGGTAAGATTTCAATTTCGATTTAGTCTTTCCGCATGCAAGGATAGGCTTGTTTTGTTTGTTTTGCATGTTTGATTGTTGTATGTGGCTGGTAGGCATGCGGGGTCCTTTGTATGTTTTGGGTTAAGGAATTTCGAGAACTAAATTTCTAAAGGGGGGGGGGGGAGTGTAACGACCCGCATTCTACGCATCGAAGGATCGTAGAATATTTATTTCTTTCACATGCGAAGTCGTATGGTCATGTAACTTTAGGAGACGGCTATTGGGGTCATTTCCCATGTTCATGTTTTTTGTCGATTTTTAAATGACCGTTTTGTAACTAGCTAATCTTGTTTTGGCCATAAATTTTAATTGAAAAGGAGTTTTGACCTGAAACCACTTCCATTAGATCCGGATAATGGTTTACCTTTCCGTAGAGTGGTCACATTAGCCAAACGGACTCACCGTTTGGGAAATATGGCTGAAACAAGTTTCAGGTGTTGAAAAACAGCTTAATTGGGCTTAACCGGGTGATTAACAACTAGGTCCAAAGGGGAATTTCGGGATTAAGAGTATAAGAGGGCTGTTAAGGTTTAGAGAACACCCTTTTTCTCACTTTCACAGCCGCCACTTTCATTCTTGGAACCCTATTAATGGCCTCCAACATCTAAAACACCCCAAATCACTTCCTAATCGCTAATTAAGCCAAATCTACATCAAATCAAAGAGGATTAGCACAAGAATCGAGGTAGAACTACTGTATAGCCTTGGGAACATCGCCATAACAGAGATTTATTTCAGATCTAAAGTTAATTTGTGGCCAAGGTAGGTGATTTGCATAGTTCCTCACTAATTATGGTTAATTAAGAGTAATTAGTGATAATTAGCGAATTTATACATGTTAAAAATCTGGAAAAATATTTATAAAATTCGAAATTATGTTTTAAGCCTCTGTTAGAAAGTTTGGATAATTTGGTTAAGTTTTGCTAATCATACCATTAGTTATGCCTAAACATGATTTAGGAAAATATGGATTTTTGGCTATGTTTGATCCATTTTAAATACATCATATTGTTGTTTTGATGTTTGTGGTTGATTATACATGTGGCTATGACCGTATGGTGTGCTTTGTGATTGATTAGAACTGTTAGATTGGTCGAAAACGCCATCGTATGGCGTAAAACAGTCGCTGGAAAGTTGCAGGAAATGTGCAGGGTTTTAAACCGGATTGGATCGGATTATTGGGCTCGGATTGGATTGGAGAACCGGGCAAGTGGATTTGAATCGGATTGGAACTTAGCATAAGGGGCTTGGCGAGAAGGAAGACCATTTTCTTAGAGTTAGAGTTGGGCAGGGGATCGGATCGGAGATACCAAAAGGGATCAGATCGGAGCTAAGAGGGGAAGACCGGAACGGATCTGGAGACATGAGGAAGCACACCCGAACCGAACCACTTCAGCGTATCGAGCCATTTGAGGAGTATCGAATTGAGGCAGAAAGGGGAGCACCGAACCGGACCACACCTTGAGAGACCGAACCGAACCGGAGCGTTGAATCATCAAATTGAAGTATTTCGAACAAAAGCTTCTATATGCCCGAACCGAACCTGATGGCCGAACCGAACGGATGTTGGGCTTGGGACCGCTTCATCGTGACGATTTCTTCTAAAAACCAGCTCCAATTCGACCAAAACCTTGAGATGCAAAGGTAGTCCAAGTGGGAAGTTTGTACTCAGGATCCAGTTGGGAACCAATGAGTTAACTTCATGATTGGACTTTGCTGCAGAACGTGTGCTAAAGCGTTGTCGATGTCGAGGACTCTGGATCACTATGTATAGGAGGTACGTGGACGGATTCAGGGCCACAGTGGCCTAGGTACGACTAGTGGGCTATAGACCAATGAAGTGGGGTCATTTGAAAAGGTTTGGTCATGATCCCATAGGATAAGCTTGGTTGTAGCAGTAGTTGTACAAGTTGAACTCCGTCATTACCTCGATGGGTCTACTGATCAAAGTGGTGGATACCGTATGCTTTACGCACTGAGTGAGAGATGTGAGGATGGTTGCTATGCTTGATTTTTTTTGCCATCACTATGACATGCACACCCCCACCCCCGTATTCTTTATACCATATGTTAGTGGCACCTTAGAGTATTGTACAGTATGTAGTGCTAACTCTTTGGTTGCAGGTCCAGGTTCAGGTATGGTTTAGTATACCTGTTATTGTTCTGTTTTGCTGATTATTGCTCATACCAGACTTTTATCTGACCCAAAGTTTTATGTCTCTTCTTATTACTCTGGGTGCTCTCACGAGAAGACTAGAGACAGGTTAGCTGGTGATGCACGAGTAGCTGTACCGGAGACGAGCAGGAGGCTTCCACGTATGATATATATAGATATTCTCCCTATGTCACTGCTGGTCACAACTTTGGGCATTAGTAGTACACCCTTCCTTTCTTTTGCTTTATAGAAAGTTTTAAAGTTGTTATAATGATGATGTGGAACATAAGCTGTATTTGGATTTTCCGTTAACATGATGTTTAGTTTCAGCTTATGCACTGTCTCACCTGCTTTATGTCAAGTATGTTATTATTATATTTTATTCCCTGCACTGTGAGACATTCTACAGGTTCTTGATTAGTTCATTCTCTTCTTTCCTTTCTTTGGCGACCGTTCCGGGCTAGTCGAGCATGTGTACAGCGCACTTTCGGAGGAAATACCGACTGGTGCGGGGCGGGCCGTCACAATACGACTAACAGCGGTCTGAATATTTGAGTCAAAGAGTCCATTAAGCAAACAGAGACTATGAGTACCATTCACACTCGAGATCTCCTTACCTCGGGGCGTCTTTTTGCTACCAGCCCTCCTCGCCGGCTTCTTCCTGAGCTTCTTAGACATGAGGAATTCCATCCTCGGGCGACCTGCTTCAAAAGGATCAATATGAACACAAACAACAACCATGGAAAAGGGTAACAACCTAGTCAGGTTCAAGCATAGACAAAAATATTTCATCTGAAGATGCCTGGGGCATTTCACTAAGCAATTTGTGAACAAATACCAAACATCGATGTTCCAAAGAAAAACCATCGGATGGTTCATGTTCTTCAAAGATAAGTACAGAAACGGTATCCGCGCTATACAAAAATTTTACCCAGGAAAATCATGGCACCTCGGAGAAGGTTGCTTAAGATAGACAGATGCTACTACAAATAGAAGGCAAAGTGATGGAATGAGAAATCCAAAACCTTTCGAAGGAAAATCAAGGCGAAAATGTCAAACATAAATCACCTGATTGAACTCTCGAGGCAGCGCCGCTGTGACCGAAGAATTTTTCGGAATATATAAAAATGAAATGAAGCAAGTTAAAGGTAAATAAGGGAGACTAAAAGGCATTCATCTAGAGAATTCTCGCCATGTCATCTTAGTGCCTGACTAAACAAGAGTGTCTCATCAAGTCCCAACTGGCATCCCGAAATTCAGCTATTCGCACAGTAATCAAAAGATACATCGGGCCTCTCATTCATAGGAAGAGACAACACCAATCAATAACAATGAAGTAATCTTAATCTTGGGCACGACCGAGCCCTCTGCAAGTCAAGACAAACCCACCAACCAATGTGTGATCAAATATGTCGAAGCCTGTGATTCCACACAAAAAGAAATCACAAACTCAGAGGGGCAAGTGTTAATCCCTAAAAATCCATACACACATTGGATAAAGGGTACAAGGCGGATATCACTAGGGTCGGCCGTGCACGATGCAACCGCACAGAGCAAGACCCAAATATTAAACCCAAGGCAGGTCAAGTCAACCGATGCACCTAAGATAACAGCATAACATATTATGAGAAGTGCGACCCGATAAAGATAAATGTCGCATATCCTGAGAACCGCTCAAACATAGAAGTAAAGCAAGTCGCTCATTCAACATAAGCTGGAGCGACCTCATAACATAGCCGTAAAGCCTAAGTAGCGCCATACAAAGGCAGCAAGAAGACGAGCACCCTTGGACCAAAAAGGACGTTCACGCAAGGAACAAAGGAGAATCAACTCCAAACCCGCATTCCGCTCTCACAAAATCTCCCAAAGCGCTCACATGACGCTCTCTTACATCTTACCCGCTCAGCTATTCAAGATACTCATTCCAACGAGCCGTCCGCACATGATAACTGGATACAGCTACGGACAGCTGGCTACAGCTAGCCGGTGGCATAGTTGTAATTAATAGAATGAAAGATACATAGCGTGGATAAATGGATTCCAGATCATTTACCAAGGGAAGTTCACCTATAAATACACCATGGCTACCAACATAAATGGGGATGCGAAATAACCAGGAAGTGTTGCTGAATTTCATCCTCAATCACAGATTCGGCCATGGCGTCAAGGGCAATCTTACGGTGAAGGAAAACGAAAACATCCTTTTTCTTAATCATTCATCCATCCTTCTTCTCCTCAAATTCTATAAACGAGGGTATAGTGAGTGGATATAGAAACGTATGAAAAGAGAGTGTGGATATACTTTGTAATTCACATTATAAGGCAGGAAATCACCTTCACAGTGGACGTAGCCCTCGTTAGCGGCTGAACTACTCTAAATCTCGTCTCTACTTTACTTTTCTCGCACTTTTTATTGCTGATTAAACACGGTACCAATTATTTATTACCAAATTGGTGAAGTACAGTTTAGTACCTTGTGTGTTTAGACCATTTTTGGTGTAAACAGTAAATTCAGCAGTGAATATCGAAGAGAGTTAATCGAATATCAGTTATTCGAAAGAGAATTAAATCGAAGGTAGATCATTTGAAAAAGGAGTTAATCGAATTAGTTATTTGAAAGGAGTTAATCGAATTAGTTATTCGAAAAGAGTTAATCAAAATTAGTTATTCGAAAAGAGTTAATCAAAATTAGTTAATCGAAATAGAGTTAAATCGAATATAGTTTATTCGAAAGAGAACTATACATTGAGATTCGATTATATCGAATGTAGGAAGGTATTATTTTCTTTCCTTTTTCAAATCGAGATTCATTTATTTATTTAATAAATTATTATTATTCAATTTAACAAATAACAGTATAATTTGGACTTAGATAATATCGAAAGTAGAGATTATAATGTTATCATTATAACCAACATTTTATAAAAGAACGGGATTTATAAACTGAATCCGAAAGTTGCGTAAGCAATGATTTGATAAAAAGATAAGAAATAGAGTTTAAAGAAATTAGAAATTGACTAGAGATTAGTTAAGTTGAATGATTTCTGGGGTATCGATCTGATGTTGGTTTCGGCCTTCGGGATTAATACTTAGGGAATCGTCCTCTTACTAATTTACGGTTAGAGATTGATGGACGTGAAATGATAGTTGAGCGTGAATAATAAATGGAAAAGTTTTCCAATGTTAATAAGGTATATTTTCTAAATTTAGAAAATAAGAATTTATGGAGATATGGAAATGGACAACTGAATAAATTAATGATGAATTAATTTAAAAAAAGAGAAAAAGTTGATTGATGATTGATCGGTAAGATTTCCATTTGGAAATACGACCGTTGTTGTACATATGTTTTTCTTTGATAGTTAAATCACCGACTATCAAAGTTTTGACCATTTCCGTTGTCAATACGGAGAGACCGGGATCAGATTATTATCTGAAAACCACTCCGTATGGGCGTTAACATTGTGAATCAAATATGATGAGGATAATTGAAGACGGGGTTTATGCAAGGGTTGTTCTGGCGATCCTAGGTAGAAATTGCCTAAGATGGATTTACAGAATAGTGCCTTCGGTTTGTCCAGTCCCAGGACAACCTGTATGGAAGAATGTCTGACAGAGTATATTTAATAGATCGGGTATGTTAATCTCTTCAAACGTATTTACGTTTGGTGGCGGAGGAGTTCGTTTCTCTTAGCTTATACCTATGGTATTTTTAGTGAAATCAATTTGTGATTTGGCGGGTATGATGATGTGGCATTCAAGGTAAATAAAGATGTGATATGTATAGTGATACGTTATAGCCTCGAGCCTCATCAACTGGGAGATGATAGAAATCGGGCAGGCAGCATGGCTAAGTGGGTCGCACCCAATTAGGGTATACTGTTACCATCTAGAATATTCATATTTGTTATTTCTTTAAATTTTGTATCTCTCGGGAACGGTTATGTTGTTATACCAACCGTAAGGTGACAATATATTCGAAACATTCAAGCGAAATGAATGGCCGGTCATGTGTGGTCGAGTTACAAGATATTCTTGTTGAACTCCAGTGTATCGCTTCTAGAGTACACTGATCGGAAGGTGGTTCCATACCTTGTTAGAGTTGGAAATCCATTTCCCAATAAGAGCCCGCGGTTTTTAATTGTATATTATATATGTAGAACGTGAGATGAAAGCGTTCTACTAGATTTCTATTTACTTGAATTAGACATTATTATAATATCAGAAGAGCCTGGATATAAAGAATATTTTGGGTTATCGTGAGGTAAATACCATCTGTGTTTATGTGTGGATCGGTCTTACGATTATTCTTTCTTTTAAAAGAAATTTTAAAAGTTAAACCAATGGTTGGAGTTTACTCACACCAGTCCCATGACTGACCCGGAGTTTATTTTGTTTTGTTTTCCCTAAACTCTTGGGTGTCCAATTTTGTACGGGCAGTCAAGTAGTCAGGTTTTTACAGATATACTTGGAGAGCTGGAGCAGGAGGCTTCAGGATTATATAGCTATTATTTATTTCTGCTGTGATGTAAGTGTTATACTCAAATGACATATTTGTATTTCCAAGTTATGTTGTATACTATATTTTATTCGTTCCGCTGTGAGATTCGTGTTTATTCTGGTTTTGTTTTTGTTCCTCTCTTTCTTCTATTCTAAATTTCTATCTTATCTATTCTCTCCCTCTAATTTCTTTCTATTAACGTTCCGGTATTTCCGATTTGAATAGTCGACATTGAGTTATGTCGATTACTAAGGTTACAAATTCCCCGAGCCGTTACACAACTGCGTACCTAATGCTTCTTGCAAGCTCCTCCAAAATTTGCTGGTAAAGATGGGGTCACGGTCACTCACGATGCTGGAAGGTACTCCTTGAAGACGAACTATCTCACGCACATAAATTGCTGCCAACCATGAAGTCGTCCTCTTACTCTTAACTGGAATAAAGTGAGCGCTCTTAGTGAGTCTATCTACCACAACTCATATACTGGTGTTGCCTTTCTTCATCTGGGCAAACCATCTATGAAATCCATAGAGACGCTCTCCCATTTCCACTACGGAACCTCCAACGGATGAAGTAATCCATCAGGCTTCTTTTGCTCAGGTTTGACTTGCTGGCAAACTAAACATTGAGAAACAAATTCGGCCACATCTTTCTTCATCCCATCCCAAAAGAAAACCCTCTTCATGTCCCTGTACATATTATCACCGCCTGGATGGATGGTCATCTTAGAATAGTGGGTTTCTTCTAGGACTTCCTTTATCAAGCTTCCAGTTTGAGGAACACAAAGCCTTCCATCTCGTCGCAACCACCCTTTTTCATCTATGGTATATATACTGAGGTGACTAGAAGTCCCCCCTCTTCTGAGCTTATCCATGATGTCTAAAATCTATGGGCCACCTTGTTGCGAAGCTCCTATCAAGCCCATAAGTGTTGGTCGTATCTCTAAGGATGCAAACAAATCAGGCAAAATCTTGATGGAGGTCCTAAAATCAAAAGCTAATATGAATTCCAAGTTCTTTCTTTCCATAAACAGAGGACTCAGGGCCATCCTCTGTCTACTTAGTGCATCTGCCACCACATTACCCTTGCTAGGGGTATAAGAAATCTCAAAATCATAAGAAGCTAGAAACTCCATCCACGGTTGTTACCTTAAATTGAGATCCTTCTGCGAAACAGATACTTGAGAGATTTATGATCGGTGTACAACTCGAACTTCTCTCCAAGTAAATAATGATGCCACGTCTTTAACGCAAATACTACGGAAGCTAGCTCTAGATCATGGGTAGGGTAGTTCTTTTCATGAACTCTCAACTGTCTACCCCCGTAACACACTACTTTCCCATCTTGCATTAGAACCGCACCAAACCCTATACCACACGCATCAGTGTAAACGGTAAACACCTTACTCCCGTCAAGCAAGGTCAAGACTGGAGTTGTTGTCACACTGCAAGAAAAACTGCATATAGCAATAGCGGTATCCGCTTCTAATCTGTCGCTAAATAGGCCTTAGCGACAGATTTCCTGTATAATGTTGTGGTCGGTAAAAACCATGACGGTATCTATGTCCGATTTTTGCGACGGAATATAGCATGAAATTTCCGACAGTTTTCCATCATTTTACTAATTATATAATAAAAATAAAATTTATTTATTAATTTAATTTTAATTTATGTACCGACTATTTACCGACGGATAATTAATTTATAATAAATTATTATTTATAAAAAGCGTTGGTAAATCCTTACTAATTGCCAAGGGATTAGCGACGAAAATTAAATTGAAGTAAATTTAACCTCCCTTTTTTTGTTGGTAATCCGCTGCTATTCCTCTTCCGATCTGCCTACACACACACACACATTTTTATATACATACATACTCATCACACATAATTTGTGATCCATTCAATACACAATTCGAATGTAAATACAGCACAATTAACATCAACACACATCTCATAATCAATGTATTATATTAATCCTTCATCAATACATATACACCAAGCTGAATTATGAACAAAACTAGTCAAACTGTGCTAACATTATCCTATATACAAACACAAACCATCCATAAACATACCAAAATCACATAACATCATATTCACATCAAAATAAGTCCAACTAACATACCCAACCAACTTACGAAGATGACGACAGCGAAGGCGCAAGCGAATGTAAAACTCTATCGTACCTCTTCAAAAATTTTCACCAGTGACATCTAAATCCACCAATTGTAAACTCGACTTTATCAAATCTGCTACAACCCATGTTTTTCTTCCATGTAATGTGTTCAAATAATCTGTAACTTCATGGAGAGACATAGTGATTCTTCATCCGATCAAATTCTCCCTTTCCTACATAAAGTTAAAAGAATATATTGAAAAGGAATGGAAACCCACTGGCATATTTCATATTTATATAAATCCACGATATCATTTTGCCTTGCAGTTTGAATCTCATTTAGATTTTGCAAAAGTTACATATTGTACGACATATTCATATTTTGGGAAGCTTTTAATCATTGACAACATTGTTTTTTGCCTTACCTCTTATCACTACAACAAGAAACATCATTTACTATCATCATATACAGTAACAAAAAAGCAATAACTTAAAAAAAATTGCTTTTAGTAGCACTCCAATCTATTATTAGTTACCATATAGGATCCCATATAGAATTCATAGACTGCAATCTATTATCAGTTACCATATAGAATCCCAAATTTTATCTATTATCAGTTACCATATAAAATGCATAAACTCCAATCTATTATCAGTTACCATATAGAATCCCAAATTTTATCTATTATCAGTTACCATATAAAATGCATAGACTCCAATCTATTATCAGTGACTTAAAGACTAAATCAATATCCTAAGAGTGCATTCATACCATATAGAATGCACAGACTCCAATCTATTCTTAAGATAAAATTTGGGTGTCTTTCATATCATATAGCAATAACTTAAGATAAAATTTGGGTGTCTTTCATATTACTAATATGAAGAGGTATGAAAGACTAACTCAATTTTTCATGCTTTTTTCATATTAGTGGTATGAGTGGGATACTGCTAATTAGCCAAATTTTATCAGTTACCATATAGAATTAGGTTATTGCTATATGATACGAAAGACTAACCTAATTCTATATCACTAATTTTATCTTAAGTTATTGATAAAACTTGGGTGTTTTCATATCACTAATATGAGTGGGATACTGCTAATTAGCCAAATTTTATCTCAAGCTAATTAGCCAATTTTTTGGCTTTTAGCAGCACTCTTAAGAATTAGGTTAGTCTTTCAATCAGCTGCAATTATTCACACTAACATAGAAAAATCAACATCTATTATTAGTTACGCATAGATTCTTTTCAAACTATTTACCTAACATCTTCTTATTATCATTGTCAACTTAAACCTTAAAACCTACTCCAATGCTCTCTATTTTTTAACCAAAACCTAAGTATTCAAATCCTAACCCTAATCCAAACGCCATTTGACTAAAACCCTTTGAAATATTACGCTGCAGAAACCATGCAGAAAATCAACATAACCAAAAAAAGTAATATATGTACAATACAAACTATTGGACAAAAGCATCCAAAATTCTCAGATTACCTGTTATCCTACCCATATTATCAGAGAATCGGATCAGACAAACTTGACAGACCTATAATCGTAGCTCAACTAAATCAAATCAGCATAACACTAATTTGATATATCAATAAATAAACAGATCAAAAGAACTTAAATTTTAGTTATTGAAAGTAAAAACATACCTAGAATCCTGTAGCGTAGGAGTTGACTTTGTCTCAACTCCAAAAACCATATTATCTGTACCATGAACTCCGATGGCTTCATAACCATTCTTTACGGCTTTAAGTGCCTCCCTGTTTTTTATTTGAAACGGGCTTGTTATAAATGTTTATTAGAATATGTACATAGTTTTTATCCGAAACATGCTTTTATAAATGTGAGGATATACATAACGCATAAATATGTTCTAAAATATGCTATACTAGAACTCATCCAACTCCGTTTCTATTTGAAATGTGCTTATTTCAATTTTGGTTGATATCATGATAAGAGTATAAAATGAAGGAAAAAGATACAATAATTTACGTTATGAAATGCAAGTCCGATACATTTTATTAATTTGGACTTTACACCACACAAACTACCATACTGTCAGTACTCATAGATCGTCTGTAGCTTAAATTATCTAAACGTTTCGAATTTATTTAACTTCGGAACATAAATACCCGAAAATGGCTGAATATTCTAGGTTATGTCATTATCAGTTTTGATAGCTTTCTTGTACAGTGCAATTCTATATTCAGACTACTTACGCTTAAAATTTATTCGTATCAAAATCCCTTGTATTATGTGATCAGATTAAATACTGTATAATAAAAAATGATTTAAATTATTAAATGTTATGTAAATTATTATATGTTAACGATTTAAATTATTAAATTTAATTTATTCATTTCTTTTCATTTGTAATGAATTTCAGTAATGAATGGTTTGGACAGATGAAATCAGTGTATATATCGGACATTCATTCTCTTTTCATAAGGATACATACATGATTGCCTATGCATACAAGTACTTATCTTTATCTTCTTCATTTTACATATGCTTGCATATTCGAAACTTGTGTATAACTTGTTAAGGATAAACTATACATTTCAGGAACAATAAACCAAATATTTCACTTGAGCTATTGATAGAGGTCTGGGATTCTATTTTGTAAACATACATTAAAAGCCAATATATATTAAAAAATGAAAGTAAAATATACCTGGGCTACAATGTTATTGGATTCACCAAGATAAACAACACTATCAAGACAGGACCTCTTAAAGCAGCTTCCTCTTAGCTTGAATCGCATACAATTCTACTGGCGCTTGGTGCTAAGAACACATCTAGTTGAGTGGTAAACTGAGTAAGGGAAGACTTCTTGACACTGAACAAGAGATCTTTCGAGTCCGAGCTCTTCCCTCTATACACTTGCCATCTTTGATGAGCAGATATTTTCCCAGAATGGTGATAATTTAATTACTGGTAACCAATCCATGACATTTGCTAGAACATTGAACCTAGACTACACCATGATTAAACATATAACCAGTTACTGTAACTACTAATAGTTAACTTTGATAAGCAGATAACCAATTTCACTAAACATATAAATTATACCATGATTGAAAATAAGTGTGAACATTGAACTTAAATTAGCTAAAACAAATATATTATCAAGCATGATATTAGCAAAAAAAGGTATGTATAAAGAAGGAAGATAGGGATTTTTATATTGAATTACGACCTTATATCAAACCAACTTCTCCTAAAAAAAGGCATATATCACAATCAAACTGGGCAAAAATGAAGAAAAACAATCAAAGAAAACTAGCCTTATATCTTTTTGTTTTATATTCAGCAAAGTTGAACTTTACCAACATCGAATAGATCACATGCCATAACTTCAAATTAGTCCGAATATAAAAATACAAACCTACTTCAGTAAAAACAGCATCGTCTCTCCCTGCTGAGCAACCAATTGCAACAAAGCACCTGAAAAGACATAAAGCAACACTACCAACTCAATGATTTAGGATCTCAAAGAACTAGAACGCGATGTAAGAGGTGTGGCAACCTAGAATGGACGAGTACCCATCGTCATTCTAAAGGTGGAGCAAAGTTGAACTATACATTTTAGTCGTCATTTTGTAAAAGGCTTTTATTACAACTTGTATGGTAATGTTTAATTTTTTGAATTTCGAAATTCTTAAATATTTATTCAATTTCTTAATTTTAAACTTTGAACATTCTGCTTTCCTTAATTACTAATTACTTATTAATTAATACATATTAATCAATTTCTTAAAAGTAAATATTTATTAATAATTTCTCAATAGTAATTTCTTTAGTCGTATTAAAGATAATCATTGATTAACAAAATAAATTTAATTAAACAATGAATATTAATCTATTTTATTAATTATTATTACCTCTTATTTATATTTTATAGTAATTAATAATTAATCAATACTTACTATTGAATATTATTTACTTTTAATAGTAATTATTTATTATTTATTATTAATATATTATTAACATTAATTATTTTAAATTTATATTTACTTATTAATTACTAAGTAAAAACACGAATGTAAAACATTTTATAAATAATAAATATAAAAGTCTTTTGCAAATCTCTTGAAAAACTGCTGCAAAATAGCTTCAAAATGCTTACGACGGTAAACAACCTCTATTTGCAACGGAAATTAGCGTCAAATTTTTGATGATGATAAAGTGCTGCAATTTCCAATGATTTAGCGACAGAAAATAATATTCGACGGTAATAATTTAAATTAAGTTGACATATAAAATCCAAAATATCATCTCTTACAAAGTCCACGAAAATTCATCGCTAATTTAGCGACGGAATTTTCCGCTGCTAAAATCTGCAGTTGTTTACTGTTTTTCTTGTAGTGCCAGAGCCCTCTTCAGTCGTTGGAAAGCAATGTAAAAGTCTATATCCCACGAAAATACCAAGTTCTTCTTCGTCAGCCTGGTGAGTGGGGCTGATATCTTTGCGAAGTCCTTAATGAACTTCCTATAGTCACCTGCCAACCCAAGAAAGCTTCTCACCTCGGTTACATTTTTTGGAATCTGCCAATCTTGCACCACAACCACCTTCGTGGGTATCCACAGCTATCCCTTCTTTGGAGACCACATGCCCTAAAATCTCACCTCTTTTCTCCAAAAATGAAATTTGGAGAATTTTGATTTAAGCTGATGGTCACAGAGAGTTTACAAAACTTCTCTCAAATGTTGGGCATGCTCTTCTTCGCTTTTGGAGAAAATCAAAATATCATCAACAAAGACTACAAAAAATTTATTTAGGAACTCCTGAAATACCCTATTCATCAGATCGACAAAGTAGGCGGGTGCATTCATCAGCCCAAAAGGCATAACTAGCCACTCAAAGAAACCATCCGGAGTCCTAAAAGCAGTCTTATCTATGCTATCTTCAGCCACCCTCAACTGATGTAACCCCGTGGCCAAGTCTAACTGTGAAAATACCGAGGCACCAACAAGCTGATCAAATAAATCATCAATCCTCGGAAGCGGGTGCCTATTCTTCTTAGTGAGTTTATTCAGCTCTCTATAGTCAACACACAAATGAAGCAAACCATCCGCCTTAGTCATGAATACTACCGGAGCACCCCATTTAGATATGATTCGTCTGATAAACCCCTTCTCAAGTAGCTCACCTACTTGTTTACTAAGATCCCTCCTTTCCCTTGGAGCCATGTGGCGCACTGGCAATGCAACTGGCTTTGCATTGTCTACCAAATATATACGAAAGTCGATTTCATGCCTCGGAGGTAAACCCCGAACCTCATCAAAAACATCGGAATAATCGCACACTACTGGAACAGATTGCAGATCGTCGATATATGCATCAAGAGACTCTAGGAAACCAAGCATAACTGACCCTTATGGGTCAAAAGAGGGTCCTCCCATGACAAGTCAGTAGCCATACAACCCTCTTCTCACAATCTAGAATGGCACCATACGTGGTAAGCCAATACTTTCCTAGAATCAACCCATAGCCCATAAACCCGAGCACATACGCGTCGCATTCAAAATCGACGCCTAACACAGATATTTTCAAACCCCGACAAATCATAGATAAGTGAGCCGAACCACCAATGGGGTTTGAAACAACTACGGGATCCACTACCATACTAGTAATTAACTGCAGAGATTCAACTACAGAACTTGATATAAATGAATGTGAGGCACCAGAATCAGAAAGTGTTCTAATAGGGTGGTTTGAGAGAGAAATTAAACCTTCCACAGAATTTTTTCTACCTCTATCAAGAGCACTGATCGCGAGACCATGTACCTGCCCTCCAGAAGTCCCTGTCCTTTGACCCCATCCCTGTGATCCCTGTTTCTTCGGGTACTCTCTAGCAAAATGTTCGACCGCTCCACATTGGTAGCAAGAGTCTTCCTTCGCTTATGGTCTTTAATCAGGTGACCTTCCTTCCCACATTTGTGACATTTTCTCTTATCCTTGCCTTTATCATTTTTTCCTTCTTTCTTCTGTTGTTGTTGTTGCTGCTGCCCCTTCTTGGGCCACACCTTCCTATTTCGCGATGTCTCCTCAGCCTTATTTTCTCCTTTGTCTTCCTCATGCATTAGGGCCATATCGACAAGCTTTTCAAAAGTGCCCCCCCATTGGAATATGGGACATGGATAACCCATGCAGAGGCTCATTCAACCCTTTAGCAAACCGCAAAGCCCTTTTGTGCAGCGTATCAACCAACTCTAAACCGAACCTTGCTAGTCGGTTGAATTTATCCATATACTCCTTTACCGACAAGTTCCCTTGTTTGAGTGCTAAGAATCTCTCCATCTTCATGCTTCTTTCGGCTTGGAAAAGAAATTTTATTTCGAACCTTTTTCTAAAATCTTCCCAAGTTTCCACCAAACGTCCAACTTGGGGGACTTCCCACCAAAATGAGGCTTCGTCCTTCAGTAGCTAGACGGCTAACTGAACCTTCATTCTATCCTCTACTTCAAAGATTACGAACAAGTCCTCAGTCTCCTTGAGCCAATTCCGAGATTTTATGAATGTCTCATTCCCATGGAATGGCTTCCTTCCCATAGCATGGAAGTCCTTGCAGATCTTGGCGAAGTTATCTGCTCTTGGAGGGGGGAGGAGGAATAACTGGTGCAGCTGGGGGAGGAACATTTCCTTGGCCTTCGGCAAGCGCTGTGGCCTCCAAATACCTACGGAACCATCCGAGTATTGTGACGCCCTCTGGGATATTAGGAATGTTTTGTTCCCCAGATATGCTGAAAAAGGAAAAGGAAGAAATTTAGATAAAGGATCGAAGGATACTACATATGGCTTTTTGGGGAATGTTTTTCAAAACAGACTTTTATTTTTGAAAATGCTTTTTTTTTAATATTTTTGAAAATAATTTTCAAAAACTTTATCCAATCTGGTAACCTTCAGCTCTGATACCAAGTGTGACACCTCACGTCCGTTGATGTCACTCACTAAGGGAATGTATTAAGTTTCGTGAAGCATTATAGGTAAACAGACACAAAATAACTACAATACATATTAAATAAGATAGCAGCGGAAATTTAATTTTTTTTTTCAAACATAAATCATAGTGTCGTGGTCCACAATACCATAAGTCACAAAAACCATTACAATAAAATAAATTCTGTCTTGCATCATCAGAGTACATAAGTATATAACACTACAAGAAAATATGATAAACATAGCATTATATCATAACTTTATATTAAAGTGCTATAATAAACTAATTATAGAACAGAAAATAATGCATAAATTGTGTTATATAAAAGAAACAAAGAAAATAACAAGTAAATTACACTATACAGTAATATATTCCGCTATGTTTACATTGCTTATAGAAAAGGCGGGAGCGAAAAACAACGTGAGACAGAATTAAACGTATGGCCACGAAAGTAAAAATAAAATACTTCATCACTTCCATTTGTACCAAACTTATCCCTAAATCCATAAAATTTTCGATTTACTCAAAGTCGGTCGTCTCTGATTCAATCCAACATTCAAGTCGTCCATCTCCGAGTCGGTCGACGTTAGATCTAGGACATCTCTCTGATTCACTCGGATTCTCCCAAATCAATAGTGGGGATTTTTGAAATCGGTAATATTTTTTTTACTTTCTTCCTTTTATGAATTGGCTTCACTCACTATATATCTTTTCGTTTTCAACTGAATCCCTAGAAATCGATCCATGACGATGGCAATTAGTTTAGCAAGCTTTATTCGTAGATTTCGTCATTAGATTTGTACAAAATTTTGGACTTCATAACTTTTATTTTGAATATCATTGTTTTTTATTTGGGCTTTTTCAACTTACAAATTGTTTTTCTTCCTTTAGGTCTTGGTTTCCTCAAATTGCAACAAAGGCACCGTTCCTTATATTTCTTACTGTGCTTTCATCTCAGTATACCTTAGCAGACAGTGATATTTATCACGTTGCTACTGTAATTTCTTAATAACATTGATGCACGTTTTTCATCTATTCCATTAAAACCAAGGAATTTTATATATTATTCCTGTTTGATGACTCTAATTTATCAAGCCTTTGTTCATATTTTACAAGTTACCATTCTTGAGTAATATGAATATACCCAAAAACTCTAATTTATCTTCTTCGATGCAATTAACAGTACTCAGATCTTGATCGATCTAATTTTTTTTACCACTGGTTAAATTTTAAATCGAAACCATTTTGTGAATCGATCCGTTTTGCGTCTTCCTCCCATTTCAAGATTCCGACTCAAGTGATTTTCAGCTATTAGATAGAAACCCTACTTATATGTTTAATTGTTTATGGTCTTGGAAGTTTAATTTGTTCGGTTCGGATCTGCGGTGGGGTTCTACAATTCTTGAAAATCATGTTATTTCTTTCTTCCGTATGTGGTATATGAAGACTGCAATTTATGAAATTATTAGATCAGGTGCAATAATTTTTATTGTTTGTTTTTAAATAATCTTGTTTGTTACAATAATAGTTGTCTATATAGTTATTTATTTTTGGATAAGAAAAAACATAAGTGAAGTAGGAGAGATTGCTTCAGGGGGTGTCACCGCTTAGTGTTAAGAAATATTTGTAGTAGCATTAGAGATGTTTGGTATATGAAAACTGGGAATTCTGAGGTTGGCTTGTGTAATCTGTGCTTGTAATTTATGTTCATGGACCTTGCCATTGATTTAATAAATGGAAACATAGAAGGTGGTGCTAAATTAAAGGAGAAGCAAGGATATGATGGGAATACGAAGAAATCCTAGTGATACAGCTGGGAAGAAGTGTTGCAATGAAGGCGTTGGCTTGGCATTTGTGTGAAGCATAAAAAAGGAAATGGGTATATAAAAGATTGCTAAGTTTTTCTAGGATATCTAGGAAATTAACTTGATTTTGTTTGGTGAATGCGTTGCCAGAGCTAGTAGCAATGGAACTAAAGTTTACTATATAGCTACGGCTCCGCTGAAAATGCAAAGTGATAAATGTAAAATATCCTGTACAATCACCTAATTAATTAGCCTGAATTTTTGACTCAGTGGTTCAATTTAGGTGTACAGCAGCTGCACAAAAGCAATGCATATTACTTTCGTGAAATGCTAGAGGCACCGTAAAATGTGTTTTCTAATATTGCAATTAAAAATAGTAACTTTAATTAAATTGCCCATCCGGTCAGGGTCATCCTTCCGTATTTACTTGTATAATCAGTTAGTTTATGTTATTGTTTCTTCTGTAGAACAAAGTAGTAATTTGGTTTTCTTAGTTTTTCAATCAAAGTCAATACTATGAGTAGCAAGAGTTTATTATGAACCTGGAATTGTAATATGCTATAAGTTGATAATAAAATATTGGTACAGTTATGCATGAAATCAGTTTATTGGGTAAATATAGAAATAATCCATTTTCTTGAGTGAAAAGAAACAACTACATTTACAGATTATATAAAAGGTATGTTGGTTTATGCTTAACGTATACACTTTACATTTGCTTCACGTATACATTAGTATATCAATGATATTTAGTTTGTACTTCTTGTTGGCGGATCATTCCACTGTGCTGTATGTTTAAGTTGATTCTCTTACATGCACTTTTATATGTGTTGCTCGATATAATGATCTTAGACTTGCTGCTTTCTGTGTAATTAGCTGGTCACCTACTTAAATCTTATCTTTGCCTTTCTACTGTCTTGTTTCTACTTCTATCTGCGGTCCTTATGTGAATACTGAATTAAAGCCTTTACATATAACTTGATGTATAGTTTAGTTCATGAATGCAGTGGTGCTCTTAAGAGGAGCAAGAAGGTGTACTATTTAATTTAGGCATAATACCTGAAATATGAAGGTAAACAAAGATGATGTAAAATCACCGTTTTCTTAGTGTTTAACACTTGCTGCTTTCAGTTAGAACAACAGACAATATCAAATCACATGATTTATTTATTTTTAGTTTAGGTGTTAAGTCATAAAAAAGGAAGTCTGAATTGTAAAAAAATTATGGAAAACAATTTGTATACTGATAGGCTAAGATATAGGAGTTTAGCATGCAAAATTGTTTTTGGTGAACAGCCAAGAACATCAAAATGTCACGAACAAAAAATAGCCTTGAGTTACTCAATTGCTGCTGTCTCAATGAAAGCCAGAATCGTTGTTAGTAAAGATTTCAAGATAAATGTGAACATAGTTTGTAAGCTTAGTTAGTATTTGCAAACCTAGTTTATACTTAATCTTTTTTAAACCTTATGTTTCTTTAGCAGCATTGTCTGTGAATATACCTTTTCTTAGACCCAAGTTTGTTTTTTTAGGTATGGTTAAGAACACTAGAATATCTTTAAATTTTATCAGGATAAAAATTCACAACAATTGGCTCATGAGTGAAAAAATGGTAATTGGTCCGAAATGAAAAATGGTAATTTAAGTATTTCTCTCCTTTTGATTGACAATTAGGTAACGCAAGAAAATTTGGTAATCTAATTTACTTCCCTTATAAGTTTTTTTACTTTCAATTTGTGTGAGAACTTGTCTATTTATGTCATGTCCTTGAACTCCTAAAAGCCAACATTGACGCTTCCAGTAAGCTATGATCAACACTTTTTTTTCATGCTACGGATTTTAATAAATTTCGAAAAATTTAAATGACATGACACTCTTAAGGATTTCGCTTATTGTTTGCCTTCTTCTTAACACATGGAATTTACATTCTATATTAAAGCTCAGTATAGTTTTTCTCTTCGGTTCTAATGATCGCTGCAGCCAATTACTTTGTACTGGTTCATCCAAGATGACAAATCATTCGCTTCCAATATTCGTTTGATTCGACATGGTGCGACAATCCGAGACCAACACCATTTCCAGGCATGTCCACTTGGAAGATCTAAATCATATGCAGTTTCTTAACGAGTATCCATCCCGGTTGAATTGTTTGGCTGCGCCAGAAGTTTTAAACGGAAGAGCTTTTGTTGTCAATGAAGGAGGCGAGGACCGTGTTGGAAGCGGCACAAATTGAGACTACTAGGATGAAACTAAGGTCGATGGATAAATATTAGGTCTTTTTCAAGGATTATAAAAAGATTTGCGGCAAAGTCTTGTGAGGGGATTTCTATTGCTATGGCTATTGATGAATCAGGTGACGTTATTTGTCTTAGCATATGTTGTTTTCTTCTCTCCGGTCAGGTTATTTATTCTTCTGTTTAACTATTTTTATTTGGTCCATTACCATGATAAAAACCAAATTAGGTATTTAGTTGGGTTTCTTTTTTTTGTAAAAAAAATACAATTAGAAAAAGGCATATAAAGCTTGAGCTAGCTCTCAAGTGCCTCTAGTATTTATAACTGTTTGCAGTACAAGAAGCACATGGTGTGTTTTAATATTTGTACGAACATATAAAATAATAAGTAGCTTCATTTCGAAATCAGTCTGATTACATTTGGTAAAATTTATTTACTAATAAGTTACTTATTGTGCATGTTCTATTTGAAGCCACTATTTTCTTGAGTATGCATTGTGTCCCCTAAAGCCTCAATTAACTTTTTATTTTTTGAATTTTGTTTTTTTAATGTATGATTGAATAACTTGTGCGGGTGAATGATATGATTCTCTACGGTAGTTTTATTGGAAAAATAGAAAGCATTCGAAACATACATTTTTTCCTGAATCTGGGTATCCTATTTGTAGTAGATTAATATGACTACCCTTAGAACAAGGACAAGATGTTCTAATAAATTCTATCCACAATTGTTTATTCAACTATTATACATATGCTTATGTACATACATCCATTTATGTATGTGTCCACACAGTATCCAAGAGGGAACCTGGTTGTTTGAGTAAATTCCAGAAAAATGAAAATAATGGTTTCACTTGTTTAGCCTACACTGCACTTTCAATACAAAAAACACGCAAAGGTCCATCGTCCTCTTGTTTACGTTAAAACTGGTTAACTTATAATAAAAATTATTCCCTTATTCAGCCTACATTAACTGTGTGTGAAGGTGTGTGTGAAGGAATTTCTTGCTGTGTGTGAAGGTGTGCAAAATTGATTGTGTTTGACTTATGAGGAATTTGACCCTGCATAAACTGTGTTATATGTAAAAAAAATGCATTACCATTGGGGTAAATTTGTCCAGTTTTGAGATAAGTACAGCGAATGAAAAGTGCAGATTCATCTTTCTGTTTGTTTGATTTAGCAAAAACTCTGTTTACTTCACTACTCTATAAACTACATATTTGCAGCTCAGAGGCAAATTGTAGAGACCTTGCTGAACGAGTCAAGTACACGATCTCATCAGATACTTAAAACTAATATGCACTTATTATATACATGATTGTTAAGTATCATTGAATTAGCCTAAAAACTAATGATGTATCACTTACAGACTCAGCACATAGCTTGGTATCAAACCATCTTGTTTTTTGTACAGAAGTGAGTGTATAAAGTGGATGCTAACTTATATTTTTAAATGTTTAATTTTATAGATTTTTAGCAGGCAGTGAATGTGCTTCTCAAGCATTATTAGCTGGAAATCACTTAATTGATGTGGTCACATTAATAAGAGTTTGCTTTCACTTAGCAGGATTATTCGCAAGCTAAGGTAATAATCAACTAACTATAGCTAGTGTGATTTTGTTTTAGCCTTCTTGTGATGTTCCTTTTTTATTTTGATTTATTATACTTGTCTCAATTGAATTCGATCATACTTGTATCGATTAGGAATTAGTTTTTGTACGTTTTTTAAATGCAAGTATTTGATGATTATGCATTTTCTACCTGGCTTCTTGGACGATTATGTATTCTTGATTTGTGGATTGCTTGATCTGTTTGAGTATGGCGGTAAAACTGAATGGCTTAGTTAGGCTATTGAACTTCAAGCCACTCAAGTTTGTTGCTCTAAATTTACATCTTCCATTGGAAAATTTGTCACCAAGGTGTATATGTTCTGGCTTATTACAAATCCAATATGGTAATAATTTACATGTTGATTCCTAACATACTAAGTAGACGCTATACATAGTTAAAGCGTCACTAACAGTAGAGGAAGGACAACCCAATTTAATGTTATATTTTGTTGTGTTTCTTCTTACACTTAGTGGAAGACACCCAACACAACGTCGTTCCATGAGAAAAAAAGAAAAGAAAAAAGTAGTTGTAATAGTTATCTAATCCTAGGAACACTGGGTTTTGATTTTCAGCCACACAAATAATTATTGCTTACAATTGTAGCCATATATTTTCAGCCTGATTTAGTTTATAGAAAGATAAATCAGTATTACTATATATTCTTAGTTACCACTAACAATATATCACATAACTATTCAGGATGATTATTTTTAGATAGAGAAGGCGAAGGCTACTTCAATACTCCTGAAGAAGACCCATCTATACTATTACGCTTGAAAGAAGATCATGATGGTGCAGAGCCATCTGGGAATTTAGTTTCTGCAATCAATCTTATTCGCTTATCATCCATTATTTAAAGAGATAAATCCGTATATTACAGAAATACTGCGGCACACCCTTTTGATAAGCTACCAGTTTTTCTGTTTGTTTAAAATATTAGACGTTTTTGGTGGTAACTAAAATAGAACATTTGTAAAAACACCTTCTTAAGGTTTCAAAATGCAGTCTTCCCTTCCTGAAAGCATGTTTTGAAGAATGCCTCCAATTTTAGTTCTAGGAAGACTGCAAACCTAAAGCAGAAACCTGCTGCGATGTACAGATTTTATTTTTGAGAAAAAAGAAAAATCTAAAAATAATTTCAGAAGTGTAATTTAAAACCTGTTTCTGATGTGGGTTTTCCGCATATCAAACTTGGAAATAAGGGATGAATCTAAATCTTTAATAACTAATATCCATTACTGATAAAATTAATCATCTATATTCATTATTTGATGCGGGTGATGCATGTACTTTAATTATTATATATATGAAATCGAGAAGCTGATAAATTGATCTTAATATCTGTTAGACCAAAAAATGGCACTAACACCCAATTATCTAGGATTCGTAGGTAATATCGAAGAATAGTAATCTAAAAACAGAGAAAAGCAATCAACACACAAGATTTATAGTGGTTCGGCATTAACGAGCCTACATCCATTTTATAGTTCTTCATTCAATAGAGAATTACAATTACAACGAATACAATCACTCAAACACTCGAATTTAATGAATACTTCTCTCTGAATTCATTGTATTTTCATTGGATAAGAAGGTTCTCTCTTGAAGGGGGTATGGCCATGGCAGACATCGGGAACAAAAATGCCAAAAGTCCCCCCAAATGGCAGTGAATTCATGTGTTTATAGGCAGAAATTCGGTTACGGAAGAGTGGCCACGTGGCAGCATTAGGGAGGACTTCGAAAGTAATGGAGATAGTGGGAGAAATGGTCTTCATTTCGTGAGAAGCAAGTGGCATTCGGTCCCCTCTTTTAGGCATGAAATTCGGTCCTTATTTGAGTGGGTATAACCGCTTTAGGATATTCAAATGTAGGATTGGTTTGGGGTGATAAGTGTGCACCGGTTCGGTATTATAGGCAAGAGAACATGTCTACGGTTAAGGGCAGTTACGTGCTTCAGGTGAGGGGATCAGGTCAGCTTCCTTCGATCCGAACCGATGTTCGTTTTGACAAGTCTCTTGGTTGTGTGCTCTCTAATCCGATCCGACGTGGGCTCTTTGATCCGATCAGAGCCCTCCAATCTGATCTGATCTGAGCTCTGGTTTTAGAACGTATAAGAGCTTTAACCTCTAACATATGTAACCCTGGTCGTTTGAGTTTTGGGTGACCTGGTCACAAAACAGGCTAACATTTTGTCCCCCAAAGTACGTCTTATCGAAGATGAGGCGTGCTTTGAATATGTCGAGCTGAATATTTCTTGGAAGTCTTCCGTCCTTGAGAAGGCTTTATCAAGTTGTTGTGTCCTCTTGGAGGGCTCTGATATTTCAACTTTTGGTTGTATATACGGTTGGTTATATATCGCACTGCTTCCATAGGTGCTCATCGGACCAAATCTTATAGTTGGAGTAATCGGAAATGATCAAGTGACCGTTCAAATCTTGTCGAGTCAAGAGATCAAGTTCTTTTTCCATAAGTCAATGTATGAATTAGACATCCAAATCATTGGGTAGTATAAGAATCTTTGGCCTTTGAGCTAACATCTAGATCACTAGGATAAAGCGCATCCATATTGGCATATGAGTCTGTCATTTTTACTCGGCTTAGGACTATCCCCCCATTAGGATGTTAATATATGATTTCATGATCGCACTGGATCGTAACAATGAGAAGCTGGAAAGCCACGATCACTTCGGATCGCGCTAATAGAGAACCATAAATCCATGGTTGCATTATATCATATTTTTAGGGAATCCACAATCGCTCTTGATCATGTCAATGGAAAATCAAAAGTCTATGATCACATACATGTTAGCATGAGATGTTGTTGAAAACATGCAAGCCAATAGCTGGTAGGATCATCACAATCGTAAAGCAAAAGAGAAGTTTATCACACTCTCCATTTGATGCAGTTGCGGATCAAGTCTTTGGATTCATGCTTGATCTGTTAGTTGGATCACTTGGATGGTCAAGATGGATCAAGTCATATTCCACAGATAAAGTGTATATGTTATGAATCATGCATTGACTCAAGGTCATGTTCAAAGTCAATCTGTCAGTTGAGGGTGATGCTCCCAGCATCAGTGGGGGACGAGCGAAGTTAGTTCTTGTTCCCCAGCATCAGTGGGGTTTGTTCCAGAGGTGAACCCGCCAAGGCCTTTTGGTGGTCTCCTTGCGGATATACTTTGAAGTTTTAGTTATCCAGAATACTGGATACTGTTGCCACCAACATCATAGGTGATCCAGGTCGATCTACATATGCTACAGCGGCGTTGAATCTTTTGAGGAATGAATGCAGGGTCTTGCCAGACCTTTGTTTGATTGAAGTGAGTAACATGACATTCTTGGATCAATAGATGTGGACCTTGATTGCTCAATGAAGTGGGTGACCAACGCATTCCAGCGGTTGATCAATTCAGATGCATGCCACCAGAAATGCAAATCAAGATCCAAAAATGATAACTTAAAGCGCAGGGAATTGTTGAAATCCCTAATGTCTTGTGTGAAAGAGTTTTGATTGACGTTGCTCACGCTGTCTTTAAGGTGTTCCACCTCTCGTAAACCATTAATTAACATTGATATTCTGGCCTTCGTCTTTGAAAAGTTCACATCAACGTTCCAATTCAGGGTTGGCATCCCTAGCATGAAGTCTTGAAGTGGGTGGAAGCCGGTCTCTGGCTTCTTAGTTCTGCATATTAAATAGCAGTCAATCAGGTTATGTCCTTTAATTCTGGATGGTGATCCGCTGCTCCGATGTATATGGGTTAGTTTTGAGAAGTCATTCTTTTATTTACAGTCTGGGATCTTCCAGAACTCCAATGATGGTAAATGGGCATAAATTTGGCGGGTATTCGAATTACGTTACTCGAAACTTGTATCCCATGCCCCTCATCTAAGGCGGTTTCGCTATGCGATGAGCATCAACTCCATTTCTTCTCTAAATTCATACTTCCTCATCAAGTCATGAGTTAGAGTTTGATACAAAATAATTTAATCGTGTCCATCTCATGTTAGTTTTTGGTCTCCCACCCAAGCTCTGAGGAGCGGAGTCGGGTGGCGATAAGATCACATTATAGTTGCCTCGAATGCTTCCTCTTGCCCCTGCATTAAGGAATGGGGAGTTTCATGTTGAAGTTGAGTTGGATTTGAAGCATTCATCTGAATTAGAGCAGAGGTTGGTCGGACTCCGTTTAAGTTTCCAGTGGCTCTTGCATTACCGCAGTTTTCATCCAAAATGTTACGGTCAGAAGTTGCATGCTACAAATTCCTGGAAGGAGGTTGATTGCACCTTGCTTCATTGAAGACGATGTTTCCAACTTGTCCTAGGGTCTCATGTGATCTGGACCACGGAGTAGGGAGTGTTTGAGCCAAGTTTGTTGTCGCTTGAATTCCCACGGTACTCGCTCAAGCGAGTAAGTCATAGTTGTTCGGCCTTCCATCTATCTGCGTAAAGAAGTTATCCATCATTTTCTGCCGTTTCCGGAGAAGTTCATCTTGCCGAGCCATATGGGTTTTTAATTCAGCAAGGGCACCATTCATTTCATATATAGTCTGACATGGTAAGGGATCAACGCAAGAAGAAATCTGTTGACTTCCTTCGTTCCTAGTGCCTTCTGCACTAACATCCTCAGCATGGAAGAAATTTCTATCTTCCTTGCAAGCTAGTAGTCAAAGTAATAGCATGCCCCCTCATCCGAGGTGTTTCAATCGGAAAATCGGTCGAGACTAGCAAATGGACGTTCACTCTGCATCCATTCTGTGGTCCTCAAACGACCTCCAGTCCAGGGGTAATGGCATAAGACAGGTGGTGGTTAGATCACGTCCTTTTTAGATTTGGACGTAGGGAGGCTTATTCTGGATAGTCAGGGAAATCTTCAATCCATAAAAATCCCGAATGCCACGATGGTTTTAGATTGTATTAAGACCGGAAATTCGACGATCACTCGGGATCGCATTAAGACCGGGTAAAAATCCAAGAATCCCATGGCTTCGCCGGGTCTTTCCCAACCGCGAATATTAAGTCGCATGACATGTCATTGAATAATTCACTCTCAAGGCCTCTTTTTGGTTGCCGTCTTGAGTCACGTAGGATGCTTATCGTTGGGCATCAATGTTAGCCTTCTGGACATGGCCCTTTATTTGTTTTCTACTGGCCTGCTGTTGCTGCGAGTGCGGGCCTCGCGTTCTTGACCAGTTATCCTCTGTAAATCTGCCATCAGCAAACAAAGTGGTATTCCTGCAATATCATATATTTGCAAGTTTGTTACATATTTCAATCAAATATATTTGTAGTTAGAGTATTACTACACTGAGTAGCAAGCAATAAATCGCATCACAAATCAGAAAAGGGTTTCAATTCGGTATCCCTTTAAATAAATAGCGTATCATATTGCAACCATCGTAGGGGTGTGATGTATGTGTATGCCCCCAATCAATGGGGAAAAAGTGCCTGGCCATGACTTGTTTGGGATTTATTCGGATCGACAGTGCATCGTTCCCCAATGCCCGGAAATGAAGGGTTCGGGCTCAGCTTCCATTCTTGCCCCCGATCCTGCAGCAGGGTAGGAGCCCTTCTATGGCATTTAATCGCAATGCCTTTACGCTCTTCTGTCTTATGCCTAGGGTAGAGTTTGAACTCAACTTTCATTCTGCCCCCAATCCTTCAGTGGGGTAGGAGTTCATTTCCAGCGCTCAGTCCCTGGCGCCTTTATACTCTCCCGTCGAATACCCAGAGTAGAGTAGAATCATGACGGTCTTTTAATCATGGTGCACCATCATGCCTTGGGGACGTCATCTTCCCGTCCTTTATACTCTCTCTCGAATCATGAGAGTTAGAGTTAATCAGGCGAACAGTCATGTCATTCGCCCCGGCTTTCCTTCTGCACTCTAATTCCAAGAGCGGGATTCTGCCGGCTCGAGTGTCATTTCGAACTCGATTTTAATCCTTACTTCCCACTTTGCTCTGGCGGATGTACATTATCGAGCAAGTGGCCAGGCCATACTTGCTGAATCTTTGCGTTCCTCCATTCAATCTGTGGGAGGATTAATTGGCACCAAACTTTAAGTACCTCCATCAATCATGTCACACGGGTTAGTCATGTCAATAATTTAAGAAGCATGTAAAAGTAAATTGCATGATTGAAAAGTAAGCATATTAAGGGGCAGTGCTGCCTCCTTTATTTGGATTTGTTCAATCTGGTGGCGTCGAGAATAGGATCGATCCATGTAGACGGTTGAACTACATCCATCTAGAGTCAGACTTTGACTTTGTAATGCAAAGATTAATGCATAATTGTCTTGTGGTATGCCACGCGTGAGTTAAGGAGTGTATGGTCATCTCGAATCCACTTTGAGACATAAAACTTTCTTTATACGGAGGGCATGGCTTTGTAGATGAGCAATTCAGTCGTGCTCATTATGGTTTTGTTCTATAACTCTATATGTGGATGTTACAAGTCTGATCGGTAGAAAATCCTGGATACCCCCATGCAATTTTCGGGCATGGATGAGGCAGTCGATCATGCAAGACTATGATGTATCAGCTTTGAATTAGATGATGTAATCACAAGCAATCGACATTCGAATCTCCAGTTGCCCTCAGCGTCTGAGGCACGAGTTACTTATCAGATAATCAATGGAGGTGGGTGGAACTGTGAACCTTCACTTTCTAACTCCAAAACGTCGTTCATTAGAAGTTTTATTCATGTACATCGTCCATCCAGTGGGAATCCTATTAGTTCCTTTGTCGAATCATTCAGGGCGGTGAATCAACAGTGAGACTCATTGATGTCTATCTCGGGATGACCTTCCAAAGAAAATAAGCAATGTCGCATTGCATGTCGTATCTTGGGGCTTTACGAACGATGGTATACCTTTCGCTTTTGCTTGTTGAAAGCATTCCGTATTGTAGGAAGTTCTTTATGGGGGGTCATCCATGACCCCCTCTTGGGTTTGGTCTCCAATACTAGATCAACTCCCATCTGATTAATGCTCGGAGTTTCTAACGTTTTGATTCTACGTGAGCTAACTATGAAGCTAAGAAACTTCCTTAAGGAAATGCTAAATGAGCATTTCACCTCCTACACAACATAGTGTCGGTTGGTATTGAACACCTTTGTCAAATTTGAAGCATGGTCGGTTGATTTCTTGGACTCCACAAGCATATCATCTTTGTAGACTTCCATGGATTTTCCAATTTGAACGTGGAAAATATGACCCGCCGAGTGTGGGTATGTTCTTGAACAGGCACGAGTATAGGAATCTGGTTGTAACTCGAATATGCACCATAAAAGAGAGAAGTTCATTTCCAACTGTCGAATCCACTAGTTGATCACTGATCAATTTTGGGTAATGGGAAGCTATCTCTTGGACAAGTCTTGTTAAAATCTCAAAAATCAATGCATGTTCATCATTTCACATTAACCTCCTTAACAAGTACAAGGTATGATATCTAGTCGGGATTTGTAGCATCTCCAATGTCCACTTCTTCTTTCAAGGCAGTCGACCTCTCCGGGCCCAGCGCATGCCTCTTTTGTTTAGTAGGAGGGTACTTCGGGCTTATGTTCAGTGCATGACTCATGATCGATGGCGAGATCCCACACATGTCAACATGGGTCCACGCAAATGCATCTAGATTGGACCGTAGAAAATCTATCTGTTCCCTCATCCGGACGTGGTCCAAATGAGATTGGATTTTCAAGGCCTTTGTCAGGTCGTCATTATCAATATGAATATCTTCTATTGCTTCATTAGGTGTCATCCTTATGCATCCTAAATCTTCATCCTCTTTGGGGTCCATGTCTTTGGGAAGATAATCAGGCAACTCCTTTTTCGATGCTTCCTTACACCTCCTTTGGAGGAGGGGAAGTACTTTTAGTTTCCATGCCATCTCCATTGCATAACATCTCCCAATTAGCTAAATAGCTAGTTCTTCTAGTAACATGGTCGTCGTGGACCATTCCCATTCCATCTTTCATTAGGAAGTTTAGCAGTAGGCATCCGGTTGTGATGTAAGCTCTAAACACCGCCAGTGTTGGTTAGTCTAGACCTTAGTCAGATAAACTTGACTATGATAGCATGGATTGCAAGGCTTTAAGTAATGTTCATGTTTTTTGTCACAACTGATGTATGAAGTGGAGGGCTAACGGTCGATTCATATTTGTGTTGGTCTCAAACTCTCATCTCTTGACCAAGGTCATTTGGTGATTGGTGAGCAGTCAAGTTGTTATAATCCGGGAAAGGATCCATAGGTCCAATCATGGAATGTGGTGGTTCAACTAGTACCTGACTCTGGGCACCAAAGTATATTGACCTAACCCTTATCCAACGTAATTCAGTCATCATCGATATGGTTGAAAATTTATGGGTATTGTGATGGTTTGCTAAGTTCTTCAGGGAGTGAACCGTGAGACATATATCTTTCATCACGTCATACGAGTGAAATGTAGCATTATAGTGTTAGGACCTTTAGTCGCTTTCTTGGATTTCTTCATTAAGAACCATCGCTGCTAAGATCATTTATGTCATCTTCGGAATAATTTCCGGCTGCCCCATATCAATGCCATTTGAACTTCCGCAGGTTGGACATGTTTAAGCCATGTAAACCAGGTAGTTACTACTCATCCAGGAACAACATCTGTGGCATTGGTGAAGCTTATACACCATCGAAACCCTGAGACATGAGGTTACCAAGAAACAGTTCTTCTCCCCATACACTGCCATATTTAGCATGCAGATTTTGTTAAATAACTCCTCACATTGAATAACATCGATAAAAAGATCATAACAAGATCGACATAAGACTTGCCATATTTATACACTGCCATATTTAACAATTCTTCTGGAGGAATCCTAGACGTTGCCATATAATTAACTTGGCAAAGGCATATACTAGCATGGTGATAAGGTGAATATATATACTGGCATGGACATGTAATTAACATCATAACAAGATCGACATAAGACTGGTGAACTTGTGGCAGTCAATTGATTCTAACATAACTATGATGTCCCAATAAGTATAGTAAGATCTAAATTAGCAATTTAGATGTCCAATTGGTTTAGATCTAACATGATAAACACAAGGGGATAAATTAGATCACATAATTCATATCCAAATGTTAAAATAGATCTAACACCATTAGGATGACATAATAGCATGCTTAGATCTAAATATGGGTTCACATGTCCAATTTACAACATATCTAAGTCGATCGCAATATGACAGGTGAAAGGTGATTTACGTAAAGAATTAGATCTAACCAGTGTTGCAACTGTCCAAATTAACAGATTTACATTTACCACAATATAATTACAAGTCAAGATCCTCATAAGCAATATAATAGAATAACCACAATTGCATTAGATCTGAAGTTGTAGATCTATCATGATATAGTATAAGATTTAACAATAGCATATATTCATAGTTTACATCATATCCAATTCACAGTCTTTCATAATTCACTTTTATTCATTTAAACCTAAAAGAAACTAGAAACTCACAGTATTAGGTTTATAGAATAGAGAAAGAATGGATCTTGAATTTCTGGATTTGATTTGCAAAGTTGAATGTTGTTTGTTGTTGAAGAAAACGAATCCGTCTTGGTTCGCACGCCGGCAGCATTTGCCTCCCATAATTTCCAACGAAGAAATAGGAGAATTGGACACATATATATAGCTGTAGAACCCTTTGAAACCGACTATCACCTCAGCCCTATGGGTGTCGACACCCCTGTGGGTGGGACGACCCATAGGTCGACACCCCTTAAGAGGGTCGACCCTGGTGTCGACACCCCTTTAGGGGGGTCGACCCCCTAGAGCGGGAAATCTACCGCCGCTTTTCAATTTTCGAATTTGAACTGTTCTGGATAAAATCTTGACTCATCTCTGACTCATACATGTCTCATATATATATATATATATATTCTTTCTACACGTATTCAAACTTAAAGCCCTCAGAACTCCTCCATACGGTGTCTGTTTTACGCAAACCAAATGCCTATCTTAACCAGAATTTCTAGACAGATGCGATGGAGCAGTCCGTTTTCCTTATATCTGAATATTAAATTAATTATTATTTAATTTATCCTCTTTAAGTGTTGTTAAAAATTCGGGGTGTTATAGGCATACTATCTCTCTTACTATATAGTATTTGGGTTTCCGCTGTTTGTTATTCTACTCTAAGTGCTGTAGTGAGGCAAAATTTGTACAGGCATATGGTGTAGTCCTGGTGTATGGATATACTTTCTAGTTAGTTTGAAAGTTTGAAATTTTCGTTAGAATATGCTTTACTATTATGACCTGTTGTATATGTTTTATTATATTTTATCCTAGCGCTGTGAGATTTTCGACGGGTTTCGCTTGTGTTTACCTACTCTGATGATCGTTCATAGCTGCCTGGAACATCTTTCAACGCATTGGTCCTCTTGTTTTGTGCAGGGGTTATGGGCGGTTGTCACATTTGGTATCAGAGCTCTAGTTATCGATTTTAGCCAAAGTTCTAAGACGTAACTACGTAAGAGAGACGTATTTGTAGATTTCAGTTGGATGTATACTATATAGTAGTGTATATATAATAGCGATTGAACTTTATTACAGTTATTTCATATGCTGACTAGTCATTCTATTTTTAGATTTAGAATGGGTCGTCAAATTTCAGGAAACACTTCTAGGGTTGAGCCTGCGACTGGAAGGGTAGGCGATGGTAACCAGTTAGAAACTTCAGCTGTTATGCAAGAATGTTTAGTTATGTTCGGAACCATGATGACAGCAGTCCAAGTCCTACTAAGGATGCCCATTCAAGAAGCGGCAGTAGAGCACGGTATTCCTGTGCATGGACCTAGGGATGATTCCGCTAAGCGATAAAGGGATTATACTCCTATTGATGAAGAAGATGAGTTACGAAGAAGTAGGGCTTTGGAGCAACTTCGACGCCAAGTTAAGAAGCGAGAAGAAAGAATCAGTGCTGCTTGGGATGAGGTTTTTAGAGGCAGGCATGAGCCTCACGAAGAAACTTTTACTGGCCCCAGTAGAACAAGGAAGCTGAATAAGAAAAAGAAGAAACCCAAGAAGAATGACATTTGCTTCAACTATCAGCTAGAGGGCTATTATGCTAAGGATTGTAAGAAGCCAAGAGCCAAAAGGAATTGCTTTAAATGCAGCAAGCCTGGGCATTAGAAGAAAGACTGACCAGATTTTCTAAAGGATAAACAACCAGAGGAAGCATGTGTTTTGGAAGTTATTCCGATTTCCTATTGCATTCCTGATGAGAATTAGTAGAAGCTATTGTTAGTTTAGACATGCTTTTTACCGGTGGAGTTTGTTTGAGTTCTATTTGGTACTAGAGAATTGTCTTCTTTTACCTGTAATAAGATTGTATGCTAATTCTTTGCTAATGGGCAAGGTTACTGCTTTTCACAGGAGGGTGCAATTAATATACTGGCCTCAAAGGTTCAAGTCAGGGGTCATTCCAAGGGAAGGATTCATTCGAAAGCACAGATTCAGTCCACCCGAATGGAGTCTTCTTTGTATGGTGTGCCTATAAGTCTCCTGCTCCTGGCGAACTAATTCATAACATACCGGCTAGTTAAACCTTTCACGGGTTTGGAAATTGAAGTTGTAATAGATCTTTGATTGTAACTAAACCAATGTGGGTTTTATCTACTCTTTGAAGTACTTGTTGCGGTCTAGTTCATTCAGTCATGGTTGTTTTATGAGTGATCATTTTGTTGTGACTTTCATTGGGTTTGGGATTATTTTGGAATATGGATTGGCTCAAGGGGTAAGCGGCAAAAGTGGATTGCGAAAAGTTGTAGGTAACAGTCGAGAATGTGGAAGGGCGAATTGTAGTGACTCAATAAAGGTAGAAGATAGTGTCTTCGCAAGTTATTTACATTCTCTCACGATTTCACAGGAAGACTTGTCATCGGTGCTGATCCTAAGTAAATTCAAAGATATCTTTATAGACGTAAAAGGGTTTCTACCGCATCGTGAGATTGAACTCAGAATCGATTTGGTCGAGTGTGTTAGACCTATCATTATCCCTCTTAGGCGGATGACACCTAAGGAACAACGAGATCTAGAGGTGCAAGTTTGTGACCTTTTGGGAAAAAGGATTCATTCAGAGAAACGTATCCGAGTGAGGTGCACCATTTGTGTTTTCGACCAAGGCTGATGGCTCTTAGAGATTGTGTGTGGAATATAGTGAACTGAATAAGGTGACCGGGAAGAACAAGTATCCATTGTTGAGGATCGATTGCTTGTTCGATTAGCTTCACAAGGCCAAAGTGTTTTCTCAAGATGGATTTGGCAATGGGATTTCACTAGTTGAGAGTGGCAGAGGATAAGGTTGTGGTCTATGCAAGTCGACAGCCAAAGCCGCATGAAACGAATTACCCAACTCATGATTTAGAGTTAGCGGCAATTGTGTTTGCTCTGAAGATGTGGAGACATGACTTGTTGGGAGTTCGATTCGAGTTGTTTATGGATCATAAGCCGTTGAAGCATCTTTTCTCCCAAAAGGATTTGGATCTTCGGCAACAACACTACACCAGAAAAGCAGTTTTGCCATGGCTTTAGGCCGTGGCTAATTAGTTTTGGCACGGCTTTGGACCGTGGCAAAACTGGGCGTGGCGAAAATTTTGCCATGGCTCTGGCACGGCCCTAAGCCGTGGCATATTTATATTTTGCCACGGCTTTGGTCCGTGGCAAAATATCATTTTGCCACGGCTTTGGACCATGGCAATTTTGCACCGTAATTTTTTTTAATATAATATAACTTTCTTTGGGCCTTGGATAAATTAAATTGAAAAAAACTGCACTCATATCAGAAACATATGCTTAGTTAATTGGTCGCACGATTTTCTTTGCTATTTAAATATTAAATCTATAAAGAACACAAAGGGACCCATGGTCTGAATAAACACTGTAAATGTATGAAAAAGGAGTCCGCATTTAAAAATGGAAAATAAATATAAGAACCATAATTTACTGAAACCCAACCAGCTTTAACAAGACAACTGCATATAACAAAAGCATAACAAGTTCAGCATTCTAGTATATATATCATAAGATCTCATAACTTCATCATGCATGAACCGTCATTAAGGAATGATAAATCAAGAAATATGTACAATGAATATGCTAATTACTTAATTTGCGTAACTCTCAGTATTCAATACCACACTTAATTTCTTATAAACCCAATCTTCAGCGATACTCAAGCGGAGCTGGACACTTTTGCAATCCTTGTCCTTGAAATTGAATGTCCTGCAATATAAAACCCATACAAAAATTAGGAATGTGTCACATATACCAAACTATGATAAATCTAACTATATTATATGTGTAACAAAGTTCACAAAAACTGTTTCCTGAAGGCAAATGCCAATTGTGTTTCCGTCTAGCGCAACAGTAATGTTAAAATTAGCAAAAACTGTTTTACATACTACAACAATTTCCATTAGTTTTTAAGAAATACATAAAAAAATTATAGATATATATTATGTTTTACAATTGGAGTAGTGTTTATCAACAAGTAAGTTTTTCCTATGGCCTTATAACAAATGGTAAAAGCATTTTATGAATCTTGAAGTGCTCATTCTTCTTTCGGATTCTTTTATGAGGCATTGGAAGATTTTTTTTGTAGGTACATTGCTCCTTATAAAGAAAGGAAAGCATGTATGTACATTAACGAAGACCTTTAAATTATAAATAACTGTGAGAGAAATATATATCTATGTTGGAAATTATAATTCACTGATTGAAAAATCTAGTTAACTACCAGTTAAGGAAACTATTTAGCAATGAATCATGAAAACATTTCGGTAGTGATAACTACGGATTTAGAATGGTAACCCTTGGTGATCTGATCGTTATGTGTAGATGCAGGAAAGTGAAGAAGAAGAAAAATTAAAGAAATAGAAGATGAGAAGCAAGCTATACATCTGTGAATTATAATTTTGTTCAAAATTCATACTATGAAATTTCCTATATGAAATTGAACTTACTTTAAACGAGATAGACTTGAGTGTTGTTCTTAAGCAGTAAAAGAAATTACGAAGTCAAAATATGTGGTTTGACCTAAAAGAAACTAAACTCCACTGTAAGATGTGCAAAGATGAGTAAATCATGGGCATACAAAAAAAACTGACATCTAATACGTATTAATAACATATAATGCTTAAAACGCACACACATATGCATGCACAGTTGATATGCAACCAAAAATAAACGTGTATCCATTTAAAAACTTAGCATGAAAATAAACATAATATAATGTTTAATAAGCATTGAATTTCCACTTATGTGACACATTCCTAATTTTTTGATAGATTTATCATAATGATAAATCTAACATAATATAATGTTATCCAATTTTCAGTCCAGCGCTGATAAAGTAGTGTATATATAAACAACTCAACAAAGAAGTACAATAAAAGGGAAAACTTACAGAAGCATAATGATTAACATCATGGTGATGGGCCTCATCATCCCTAACAATCATCACATCTCAAAGAGTTGCATCAGCACGGAGGCGCCAGTAATCAATAGCAATAACAGGAGCAGGAACATTCTCTATTTTTTTTAGCATCGAGCTCCTTAAGAAACTCCGTATAAGAGTGGATTGCTTCTCGAGATACCCGGTGACTCTATGAGCAAAGCAAAATTTATGTCAGTCTACTGGATATGAAACATATGTCTGGGTATGAAAGAGGCGACGTCATAAACATAGTGATAGTTACATGCAAAAATATACTTTATCAATTCTTCATAGGGTAGAATTGCTTCAGTTTTCCCTAGCTGACTGGCACCAAAATTCATGTACTAGTTCAACTAGTTGACAGGGCAAGTATCAAATTTTATGCTATCAAAATGATTGTACACCAGTTCAATCATAATACACAGATGAATTTTTCAAATAAACAAAACTTATATAAAGAAGAAACCATCTATTAAACAAGAAACTGATGGGTCACCATGTATTTTACTCCATATTTTCTAATGAATTTAGACAGTTCATTCTGCTTTGCATTAATTTACTTACATATTCTTCTTGATATTGCCTTCGTGTCTTTGGAGTTCTTTAGTACCTCGATTACTTACATATTTTACTGTTTCTTTTAATTTGTTTTCATGTAGAATGAACGCACTGTCAAACTAGCTCAGCAATGCAGTTGAGCATAAGAAACTATGCAGAGTTGTCAAATTGTTAACAGTGATTGGAGTACACTTACTATCCCCATCCAAACCAGTCCAGAGCATTGTCTGCCAAAACTGTCTTTATTTAGTGCTTTTCCGTTATGCTTGCATACTGTTAATGAGCACTTTCAGAAACTGTGATGCTTATGTCAATTAACTTATAATTGTTAACTATTTTACAATTAACACGACAAGCTTTTTACAACTATGATGAAGCTGTAAGCAAGCTAAGAGAGTATAAGCACTATATATGAATAACATGGAATAAATTTATGAATACATTGTTAAACAAAAGGATCATCAAATAAGCTAGCAGCAGATTTGCATAAAACTGCATGCACCACCAGTTTATATTTATTCGCTCAAACTGTTAGTATGTTTGCAACAACTTTTGGGTCACTTGATCTTTAAATATTAGATGCTTTAAGCACACTCTGACGTAAAAACCAACTGCCTTTTTCTTAATTATTTCTTTTTTCTTTCGGACATAAAAAAGCTGCAAATAATGGGTAAATCAATCCAGTAACACATAAGCCAAGGTTAGATCGCTTCAAGTCTACTTTCAGACATGCAAAACTACACAAATTTGGGTACTGCTATGTACACACACCAAACATACATCTCTCATCCATTTTTTTCTCATCCTTTAAATTATTTCATGCGGCCATGCCATGCACTTCTGAGCTATTATGTTCATTTTTGGGTGATTATGTTCGCTTGGATCACTTTGCATAAGAGCTTTACAAGGCTTATGCTTTCCCCCCCTTTTTGGGTATTTCTTATCTAATCCACCTCGGATTTCCCATTTAATTAACATGTTGTTAATCAGCACATGCTACTTGTGTTTGTTTAATTACACATGGATCGTCATCTTATTTCAGACTTTATCTTCAAACTAAAATTTTGTTTCATATATTGAAACCAACTTTTAGTAGCTTACAATTTATAGTTCGGATGATTGGAGCATTGTTACATTATCAAAGATGTAATTTATTCGGTACTTCTTTTCTAATTTAATTAACTAGCAAGTAAATTTCATCTCTTTGGCTTACAAGTTACCTATATTTATGGTAACCTCTGTTTAACAGCTTACAGTTTCTGTGACTATGTAAATTGTAACCTCTATTTAAACACGAGCATTTATAGTTCTTCCTTATTAGAGATTTTTACTGTAACATGTCTTCTATAAAAATTGACTTCTGTTTGTTCATTTAATATGCAAACTAACAACCTTATTTTTGTTTTGGAACAACCATGAATATTGACTAACTAAGAAACTTCTTGTGTACCTTAACAGGCGTATTTACCATTTTCACTGCTACACAATGCCAACAAGGTTCTTCTCACCGTAATGATTCTTCAAATTTACTATTGGCGGTAGGCTATTTGGATACTTTGACTAATCCTAAATTGCTCCCTTCAAATTAGTGCAAAAAAATATTAAAGAGTGGTTTTGCTCAGAACATCTTATTATGCCCAGTCTGCATCATATATTTAGTATCAGTGTATTTTTTATTACCATTAGTTATGTATATATCACTAGCGCGATTTAATAAACAAAAAACCAATTCCAATAGAAAAAAAGAGTGTGTACAAACTGGTCCAACAGAATACAAGTCTCTGATCCTGAAACTTCAGTTTAGAGTTTCAGTAACTGCATTTTCAATTATCTTGGAAGCATTCTTTTCCCATAGTCCATATTTTAAAAGCATTGCAGCACTAAGCACTTTTGCCAATGGGTTTCCTATGTCCAGTACATATAATTCTTCTCGTATTGCACCTTAATTCATTTTTTAAACAATGTAGGGTATTTTGCAATCAGAAATTCACCTTTCCAGCTATATTAGTGGCAGAACCATGTATAGGTTCAAAAAGTCAAGGCCCCTGAATGATTTAAATTGATATAATTAATACAAGTAGTAAAGCTCCACATTCTCATCAATACTTGAATTAACAGCAAATAACCAAAAATTAAGTAAAGTTTGATCATCATCTGCAATTTATAAATGAAAAAGACAAATCGATCGCTAAACAGCAAAGAATCCTATGATGTTTATTTTTTTTTTTTTTTTTTTTTTTTTTTTTTTTTTTTGCTTTGCCTTAGCTTTTACTTCTTCTTTTTTCTTATGTTTTTTTTATCCTTTACTTGTTGTTTTCTACAAATTGTTAGCAATCTCCGTCCATCATTGTAGACGTAGTATGGCTCACTGCCTAATTATCTTATATTTTTTATTTTGTTAGCTGAATAAGAAAATGTAGACATGAAAAAATATATGTTATTATGCTCTAAAAAAAGGATTTAAGAGCCATAAAGAAAAAAAAAACAACTTTGCCTGAACCTGGTAATAGGGTTTAACAGTCAGTTAATGATTTCTTAATAAACTCATAGCTAACCATATGCAAGTGGACACGTGAATGCATGTGAAAGTTTCCTCATGTACAAAATACAAATAAAATGAAGGTTATTGGATCTGGTAATGTTTAATGCTCAGACTCAACTCATAGCTAGGTAGAACAATGACAACCACTAATTAAAAACCACATCAGCAACAACCCCTACCCAAATTCAGTTTTAGTTAAAAAGTGGCTATAAGAAGAAGAGAAAGGGGAACCCATCAATTTACCATCCTTGAGATTAAAAGCTACAGGGGAATTCAAGAATAATAACACAAGGCATTCATACCTCTTCAGTAAGCTCAAAATTGTCCCCAAACTCTTACCAGTTTCTAAAAATTTGATTATTTCACGTTTTTATCACATTAGACTAAATAATACCAAAAAGATATGAAAGATTAACACAATATAGCTGTGTCACTAGAATTAGCTTGCAATTTAACACCCCTAAGCCATAAGAAAAATACTGCTCACGGTGCAAAAATATCTATTTAGCGCTAAATTGTATACGTCTGCACAGACAATCCCATCACTGCATATAGTAAAATCCGACACTTCACCTCAATAAGATGCATTTATTAATTCAGTTAACACAATCCTTCTTATTCTTATGGAGAGATTTGAATATCTAACAGTTCCATAAAATTCTTCCAATATTAGCGAAACAAATATAATTGATCCAGTAGATTATTTAGGGTTTCGATTTTAATTAGAATATTACCTGAAAAGAATCTGGAATGAGAGGAACGTGATTTCATGCCAACGGCAGATTGTTTTGGGATGAAAGGCGACTTCGATTTCGATCTGAGGAGCGATGATTTATTTTGGGATGAACAAGTTTTCTTTTTGTTTTGGTTGGTATTATAAATTGGAACGACGTTGTATTTGGGTGTGAAAATAATTGGACACACGAAGATTGGTGGTGTGAAAATATTTTTGTTAATATTGGAACGGTCCAAAACCATTCCAAAATTACCACAGCCCTAAACCATGCTAAATCTTGTTGCCACGGCTTTAGCTCGTTCCAAAATTGCCATGGCATTAGCCCGTTCCAGTTCTTCCGCATCTGGGCATGGCAAAACTGACAATATGGTGTTGTGAACGGTGGCTAGAGTTTCTAGCGTCGTATATTTTGGTATGGCCTATACTCTTGGCAAAGGCAATGCAGTAGCATATGCGTTGAGTCGAAGACACACAAGTTTGGGAGCGATGTTTTCAGAATGGAAGAGCCTTGAGTATTTGGTAAGGCTTGATTTCAGGCCAAGGTGTCAATTGGAACTTGAAATGTTGGCAAACTTATCGATAAGACCTACTCTTATCGAAAGGACTGGCGAAAGCCAAAAGCAAGATATAAAGCTTGTCGAATTTATCCAGAAGCTGGAACCAGAGGATAAAGAGTTCGAGGTCGATCGAGAAGATTGTCTTCGAAAGTAAGGACAACTGGTTATTCCTCATATCAATGGATTGAGAGATGAGATCCATAGGGCATGTCATCACTCAAAGTTGACAATTCATCCCGGTGGTAATAAGATGTATCAAGACATGAAGCGAGTCTACTACTGGGAGGGGATGAAGCGAGATATTGGAAAGTTCATTTCCAAGTGCAAGAACAGTCAGTTCGTGAAAACTGAATAGAAGAAGCCGAGTGGTTTGCTTCAACCATTGAAATTTCCTATGTGGAAGTGGGAGCAAGTACGATGGATTTTATCGATGGACTAACTAGATAGAGGGCACACAACGAAGGAATTTGGGTCATTGTGGATCGCTTGACCAAAATTGCAAGGTTCATTCCTGTCAAGTCGACTAGGACAACATCGAAGTTGGCTGAGCTTTATGTGAAATGGATAGTTCGATTCCATGGTATCCCGAAGAGTATAGTAAGTGATCGAGATCCATTGTTCACGAGCGGATTTTGGAAAAGGTTGCAAGAAGCATTGGGATGACATCATATGAGGCGTTGTATGGAAGACCGTGTAACTCTCCGACTTGTTGGTTAGAAACCGAAGACAAGCTGATAATTGGGCCTGAGGTGATTAGAGAGACATCGAATTGTATTGAGATCGTTCGACAACGAATGAAGGCAGCCCAAGATCATCAAAAGAGTTATGCTGATAAGCGTTGAAAAGATTTGGAGTTCGATGTTGGCGACATGGTTTTTGTAAAGGTTTCGCCGCTAAAGCGTGTTGTTCGATTTGAAAGTAAAGGAAAGTTAGCTTCGAGGTTTGTTGGACCGTTTTCGATAGTCGAGCGAGTTGGAAATCTCACATATAGATTAGAGTGACTCGAGAAGATGTCGTGTGTGCATAACGCTTTCCGTGAATTAATTATATGAAATATGCGCATGATCCAGATGTATTAGTATCTCCAGAACAATACAAAAACTTAGAAGTCGAGGTCGCGGATACGATACCTCGTAACCCACTTCGTGTTGTGGCACATGACACGAAACAACTTAGGAGGAAGATGGTTAAGCTAGTCAAGGTACAATGGAGCGAGGATGATGACATTGGTACGTGGGAGATGGAGGAGAGTATAAAGACGACTCAACCAAAACTCTTCGTCCGTATGAATATTGCGCCATCATTACATCATTTTACTTATGGTTATTGTTGTTATCTTTGTTGTTGTTATTAGAATTCTGCATTCTAGGATAGGGATATGGATGCATGACTTGATGGCTGCTAGTTTGGATGATAAAATTGGCTTCTCATGGATGATAGGCATGCAGAATTATTTTGGTTGCTTGTGTTGATTGGGATTTCGAGGGCGAAATCCTAAAGGGAGGGAGAATGTAACAACCCACATTTTACGAATCGGAAAATCGTAACATATTTTTATTAATAACAAATGGGGAACCAAAGTGATGTCAGCATCCATGGTAATAAATAATTTATGACACGATCTGGAATGGATCGGTTTAACATTCTATTAGGGAGCCTGGTCTTGACTCTTCTGTGTGGTATTCATTCTCGTGTGGCTCTTAGAATTTTTATTCCCTTAGGGTTGTATCATTCTCATATTTTAATATGTTGTTTATGGGAATGTGAGACATGTCCATAATTTTTACCAATTTTGTTTGTGACCATTTTGCCCTTGTCAGTCTTGTACGGGGCATAACCTTTGACTCAGGTCGAATTAGGTCTTGAGACCTATGCCATTGGAAATGAAATGATGTTTCCCTTTCCTTAGAGTGGTTACATTAAAGATTTGGCTCATCGGTTTGGGAGGAATCGCTGTTTTAAGCTTTCACAGTTGGTTGTTCAGGTTTTGTAAGCTATGATGGGCTGATTTGGAGAGGCCCATTAGTGGGTTGGTGGATGGCTGTAAATAGGGGCCAAGAGGAATGTAGAATAGTTTGCTTTCTCCATTCTCTCATTTGGAGGAGCTTGCGATCCTCCATTTCTCTATTCTCCTACACCTTTCCACCATTAAAATTCGAGATCTACATTAGAGAACCGAAGATCTACAGCATTTGGAGCTAGATCTAGTTCATTCCAAGTGAGAGTTCATTGAATTGAAGAGTTTGGATCAAATTCTTCGCTATTCGGAATCATATTTCAATCTTTTTGGGTTGTTTTGGAGAATTGATGAGTGATATTCATCTCTCACACGGATTCAATCAAGTATATGAGTGTTTGATCTTTTTTTTCATCAAATTCAAGTGTTTTCTCTTAGATCTGCATCATGATAAGTCTATTTTCATATGAATCGCCATATGATCTAATTTAGCAACTTAAAACCGCTAATTTATATGCTATTTCATATGTTTATGCAAGTTAGATTCGTAATTATGTCTATATGTTCATTTATCATGGTTTTAGTGAAATTTGCAAAATTTTGGTGAAAATCGTCATATTCATGTTGTTAGTGGTTTCATGACATGTTTATGGTTGTAATTGATGAATTGGATGAACATATTTCATCGAGATAGTCGATTGGCGAAGTTTTGGTCGAAATTGGACTAGGATTGGACCCTGTAGGTTTCCGATCGGTCAGGATTGATCAGTCAGGAAGGATGGGTTAGGGAGGATCGGTTATGGAGGATCGGCCAGAAGGAAGGACTAATCGGCCAGGAAGGATCGGTTACGGAGGATTGGTTAGGGAGGATCGGTCAGGAAGGATCAGCCAGACGGAAGGACTGATCGGTCAGGAAGCATCGGTTAGGGAGGATCTGTTAGGGAGAATCGACCAGAATGAAGGAAGGATCGGTCAGGAAGGATCAGTTAGGGAGGATCGGTCTGGGAGCATCGGTCAGAAGGAAGGACCGATCCGTTAGGGATTATTAGTTGGTCAGAGAGGATCAGTCATACCAGAGGATCGGTCGGACGGAATTTCGAAGGTAGTTTAGGTAGGAATGTACGAAGGGATGAGATGTATTCGTTGACCGTTGAAATGCAATGGATGTGATGATAACTCAAGGTGTTTTGAGTTGGTTGATAATGGTTGTATAGTTGCCATTGATGATGACTAGAGATACCCAAGGGCGAGAGATTATCGTTGTCGTAGGTTCTAGCGGGCTCAAAGCAGGGGTATAATTGGGGCACCTAAAAGACCGGATGTAGGTCGAATACCCTAGGTATCGTTGAAAGGCCTAGGTACGTATCGTTGAAAGGCGTATGGAGTTTTTTCTAGAGCCGGGGTTACCATTAGCCCTTGACGGATGGCAGTATGATATGGCCAGTCATACGATTAACGATGGTTTCGAAGCAGGATTTGCGGTGATAGCCAGAGTCTGTCTTGTATGATTGTTTGTTTTGCTTGTACCGTCTCCCGTAGATTGTACGACATCGGAGGAGATGTGTCTTGGGTGCCTGTCATATATTGGTTTAGGCCTTTGGGGCTTGTGCTTGAGAGATGTTGAATTTGATTAAGATGGTTTACGTGAGATATATAATTTGGATATTATGAGTGTGATTATGTATTACTTCTGGTTACCATGGTAGAATGGTTGCTTGGATTACCTTGGTCGTATGGTTGAAATGCTTGTTGTAAAGGCAATCAATGTCTGATGTGGGAAGATGAGAGTTGTGTTCTTCTCCGGTGTTGTTGGTAGATTAGTTCGTTTATTTACCCATTCTCATATACTTTATTGATGAAGTTTGTTATCTGTTTTATCGCTCACTAAGACTATTGTCTGACTCAAGGTTTTATGTTTCTCTCTTATTAACTTGGGTTATTCATCCGATTTTGGAAGGGAAGATTAGGTGACAGGTGATAGCTTAGTAAGGACGATTTAGCAGTTCAGAGGCGAGCAGGAGGCTGGCATACCATCTCTTTTACTATATAGTTGTAATAACCCAAATTTCTATAGCTTTAATATGATATTAATTTATTAGCAAATTTAGTTATATATGTGAAGAATAAATAAATCATAATTATTTGTATAAAATAAATGGTTGAATATGCATGTATATATGTTGGTTTGTACATAGTGGTAACCCCAAAAATGAGCGTAGGTGTTATAAGAAATTGGGCCTAAGTGTTATTATAAGCCTGATATGAACCTAAGGGTAAAACTGAGATTTGGCAAAGGGGAAAACCCTAATGTTCTAACGGGGTAAATCAAAAATCAGCCGACCCTTTCATATTTTACTTTCGCTCGCTCAAAACAAAGAAACTCAAAAATGGTCGAACCCTATAATACTAAATTAAAGGAAAATCCAAAGTAGAGCCTCTCACATAAAAAATATGAGGGATTAGTGATGGAGACGAACTCGAGAGGGATGGCTGCAGCTGATTCAAGAGTTCGAATGCCTAATCAAAATCAGAAAGGAGTTAAATCGAGACCAAATCATCTATGGGTGTATTTTTCCTCCTTTACGCAATAAGACCTTTATAGGCAACCGCTTACCTATATTTCGTTGTATTATTGTCATGAGCGAGTATACATGATGTTGTTTGATTGCGTGATTTTGTTTGACTGATTTCGTGAATGGTTGTTATGTTGGTTCGAATAGCATACTGTCACAGTTAAAGATTGATGCCTGCTCCGACTGTTTTATGGTTGTAAACTCCATATAGTTATAAAGATCTGTAATGAAGATAAAAAGAGTTTTCTGAAAAATGATTAAAGTGAACCTATAAGAAATGGCATTACTAGTCCAGAAATATTTTAGAGGATGTTACGATTTATATTATGAAATTATAGATTTAGTGAAATATTTGTTTGCATTGTTGTGTTATGCTTTTTGATTGCAAGTCACTGTGTGATAAAAGTTGATATGCGTTTGAAATATATTGGTATGCATGATATATTTGGATGTCTGGTTGTGTTGATGCCTTATTTGGGGGTATTCACATCTGGACTGGGGTGTGAATACAAATAAATAAGGGGGTTGACCAGATTTAAATAAAGAAACTGGCGGATTGAATATTTGAATTCAGTTGATTTTCCTACCTTGGGATACTGGGTTAAACATCTGCTTGTAAAAGGGAGTATATAATTATCCTGATATATTTGGTAAGTATGAACACCAGGTTTTGGTGAATACAAAATTAATCTGATAAATATATTAGAAATATACACATCTTGATTGGTAACACAGAAATTTCCATATGTATACCGCATGTGGGTGTAAATTTTGTTGTGCATATTTTTATGCTTATTGAATAACCTGATTTGATAAGTCCAAGCTGTAAAATACAATAGAAATTGTGTATTGAAAAGTTTAACTGCCAAATGTTTTGTAAAATAAATTGCCCAGTAAAGAGTGGGGTTGATTATATGATATGATTATATACATATAAGGGCTTTGAATATATGTATATATATATATATATATATATATATATATATATATATATATATATACACGTTGTAATTAATATGAATATAGTTTGTTGATTCATATGATTGACAAAATACATTTAAGTTGATATCTAGTTTCAGAAACTCCCATAAACATATATGTCTATTTGAAGTTATATATATAAGTTCAGTCTGTTGACAAGTAAAGCATGCTTTGTATTGTGAACACTTGATTTGCCATGACACTATTAGATAGTTTAATATAAATATGTTGTGTTTGATGAACACCTGATCTACCATATTTATTTAGTTAGTTTAATTTATATACGCAAATTGCATAGTGGAAATATGTCATGCTACATCCTTGTCTCAACAGTGTAGTATATATGCATATTATATTGGGGATACATAATCTGGTATATATATTGTTTAAGCAATTTAATACATATGGATATTTTGAAATGAATATGTGATTTGCTATGCATTGGTTTAGTCAATTTCGTGTATATGCTTATTGTAAAGTGGACTTTTAACCTGCTGTAATACTGTGTAGGTAGATTTCAACATGTTATTAAATAATTGCTTAAACTGTAATGAATTAGCAGTACACTCTGAATACCGTACACTATAAAATGCACTCATATCAGACGTGTTATGTCTGACCCTGTTGATTGTCCAAGCAATCTCCTGTGGTGTCTCATTCAAACGAGGCAGTTCGGGAAGTTATATTACAGGTCTAGATGCTTGTTTCAGCTGCTTTATGGGTTAACGAATTGGACTGTTTGATGCACTTAGGGATCATTGAAGTTATTGTCTGGTTTTAGTATTATATGCAGTGGCAGGTTTGCACTGGTTTGGTTGTATATGCAGAAATGAATTTAAGAACTGCACCTAATGTATTTTGACAATGTATACTGTAAGATTATAAGCTGATTTGAATGTTTATATTAGATCAGTGTAATTAAATTGAAGGATACTGTGTTGTACTGAGAACTTGATAACAACACATGATGGTCAACGATTATTTCGTGGATTAGGTACTACTCCGTTTTGCAAGTGTTTGGGCTGAAAACAGTGTTGGACTATATAAATCATATATAGCTACAACGTCTGTTTGAAATGGCCGAAAGGTGTTGGTTATGGCGTGAATAAAATGTGCTGAAAAAAGTAAGTAACATAGTTTAATGTGTTAAACTAAGTCTTGTTATCCTATTTTCATTGATGATTGCATGATATGCAATCAATGTATACTCATGCTGATTCGATGTAGTAGATAATGGGCTGAAGTGATTATGTAATCCGAACTAATGGGTGTACAAGCCATTGCAGCATATTATGGATTTTGCTATAACCCAGGTCTTGCATGGTTTTAATTAACAGTTTAGATAAACAAAGTTGTCATGTTTATGTTTATATATAAACATGTCTGAAACTCTTCCATGACTATAAGTAAGCCACATATTTGAGTAAAAAGGTAATAAAAATATTTGTTTAGCATATGTAAGTTAAAACAGTGTAATCTTGAATACTTCTTTCTACACTAGCATGGTAATATGTGACTCTCAAAATATTTGATGTAAGGCAATGTGTAGATGTCAATAACACTTAAATACATACATGAATGTTATTAAGTTATCTATATTGAGAAAATGATTTAATCAAGCAAGAACAAGTTTAGTTATTTCAATCCTGGTTTAAGTTGTGTAGTGATTAATTATTTTTAATTAATCTAATATCCTTCACTATTTAATTAACTCTGATATAAGTAAAGAAGACTTGTATATCATCATATATGCAAGTTAATAATTTGAATTATACCGATATTTTTATATTGGTGTTAAGTGATCCTGGATGTGAACAGTGTTAATAGAGAAGTCGACCCTGTGGTTTATAGAAGTTATAAATAAAAATGATTTTAAAATTTGGTGTAATTTGATGGGTCGTTTCAATAGTATTTGAGTTTCCGCTATTTGTTATTCTACTATATATATGTGTGTGTGTGTGTGTGTGTGTGTGTGTGTTTGGAGTATGAATCATGTAATGTAAGTTTGTGGTTATTTCTAAGTGTTGTAGTGAGGCAAAATTTGTATAGGCATATGTTGCATTCCTGGTGTATGGAAATACTTTTTAGTTATTTTGAAAGTTTGAAATTTCTGTTAGAATATGCTTCACTATAATGACCTATTGTATATGTTCTATTATATTTTATCCTTGTGCTGTGAGATTTACGACAGATTCCGCTTGTGTTTGTGTAACAACCCGGAATTTCAAAACCAATTTAAAATTTTTATTTTAGTTATTTTAATGAATTTTAAAGATTTAAAATGATTTATTTTAAATAATAACGACTTAAATATTTTTTAAATTGAAGTTAGAATGAATAAATTTATTTTAATTATAAATGAAAATTCGATTTTAATTTTCAATTGAATGTACAAAATTCAAAATAAATCGAATTTCAGTACAACCAGAAATATTTGAATCTGTTTAAATATATCTTTCTAACGAATGTGAGAAACTGATATTTCACTTTATAAATTGAAAGTAATGTCCAGTTTAAAATTCAAAATAGTCGCTATGGAATTTAATTATATTTTAAATTACATATAGCCCATAAAAATAGTCATTTTGCAAATGACCTCCGTTTTCGACGAAACCACTTTTGTTGGATCCGGAATGTCAAATTATTGCTAGATTCTAATTTTCATAATTTTTGGAATTAATATGTGCGCATGGCAGAAGAAAACGAGTTTTGTCAATTTCAGTTGAATTTAATCGATTGGAAAATGTCCATTTTTCAAACGGCCTCCAAATTCGACGAAATTAGTTTTGTTAGGACCGTACCGTCAAAACATAGCTAGATTTATTTTCTATGATTTTTGCAGTCAGTATGTGGCCCCGGTAAATTAAAATGTACGTTAAAATCAATTTTGAACGTTATATTAACTTATATTTTAATTTAAAAGAAAACTGATCGAAATAGTCGAATTGGCTTACAGGACATATTCCATTGTTTTCGAAATAGAGGTAATTAGCTAGGGGCTACAGTCTTTGGGTTAGATTTTGAGTTCGAATTAAAAAGTTACTTTCTGGAAATTAAAATAATATTAATTATATTAATATAAATACGCCTAACCCTAATTCTCCCTCTCCAATCAAGCCGTTCAGTTAAAAAAAACCCACGTTGACCTGTCGGCCCCCTTTCTCATCACCACCGCCACCCAGGCGATCGTCGCCCACCCCACCGCCAGCTCCAGCCGCCACCTCTCCAGCCCTCCCCTCTCCCTCGTTGCTCTCTCTCTTCACAAACCCCCACAACCCTCAAGCCGCCGCCGCCGCATAGCACCATCATCGACCACCAGAAGGCCACCTCCAGCAACCCCTTGCGCCCTCCTCCGACCACCAACAGCCGCCTTGGGCCCCCTCCAATAAAAATCCGATTTTTATATATTTTCATGTTTGCAAATAACACCCTGACATTCTTTAGCCCATGACTTCCAACCCGAGCACTTCTGGCCAAAACTCCCAATACCAAAATCGAAGAGCATAATTTTCTCTTCGATTTAGCTATATGGAAATCATATTCTGGATTGTGGAGTTGTCCAGAAAATGCGTCCAAACTCTGCTGTCCAATTTATGTCTTTTCGCGATTTCCGGCGAAATGGAGCATTTTCGGGAAAAAGCAGACTAGATGAAAGTTGTGGGAATGGAGCGTTTAAGCTAGAAATAAATCCAGCGTGAAGATTGGAGCTCATTTGCAAAGTCTGGGATCAGAACAACAAATCAGGAGCGTCGGAAAATAACGGCGGAGTGGATCCCAATGTGAACTCTTTCTCACTCAAATTATTTAACAGTTAAATATATACTAGGTTACAAACGGGGCTTAGTAGCCCCCGACACTATTTATTGTACTAACCATGGATATTTATTTGGATTGAATTGTGGTTATTGACTGTAATGTGGTTATTGATTGTATTATGATGTATTGAACGTGGTTGATTATTGTGTATGGCGCGAGCCAGTATTAAGAGAGGGGTAATGCTAGACATTACTTCGGTTCTAATATCGCGCCGTTATAACACCGAAATTTTCTGAAATAAATATTTATTCATTAAAGATATAATTTTTAATGTGTATATGAACTATATAAAATATTCATGTATTGAATAAAATGTTTGAACAATAAAAATATTATTTTATTGAATGTATGAACTATTTAAAATAGTCAAGTGTTGAAATAAATATTTTATCGTTAAAAATATAATTTTTAACGTATAAATGAATGACATAAAATTCTCCTGAAATGAAAAAATATATTCATTTACAAATCGGACGATTTGTTTATGCACACCCATTTAACTGACATTGATTGGGACGATAAATTTAACACATCGCCCAACTGCACAAATAATATTCAGTATTTGTTGGTTGAAACCCCACATGGGTAATGGGGTGATATTTGGCATACACTAATCCCAATTTTTTAGTTGTATGTCAATCGATTGGTTAACAGACCGTTGTAAGCATTAATTATTTATATTTAATGCTTATGCAGTTGTGTAAAGCACTCTGGATGATGTTTGACTGTGTATCATTATTGTTGTGTACCTGTGGGTATGTAATCTATATAAATAACGTTATATGGTAATTGATGTGTCTGATTCCAATTCAGAAAGAACGAATATTTTAAAATAATGAACAAATTAAAATAAAATTCAGTAAAGGATAAAAACGTGAATTTGATGCTCGATTTTGGATGGACACGAAAATATTGAAATGTATGAAGCTGTGTTGATTAGATATGCGCTATCTTGACGCGAATGATATTTATATCGATTTTTTTTCAGTTTTATAATGAATATCGGAAAGGAAATGATTTCAAAATCAGATATTTTGAAAATATTATCATTTATATATTATAATGATAAGGAGTATTCAATTTTGATTTAAAATTGAAATGAAAGTGGGAATAGTTTTTAAAACAAATTATAAAGTACGTTTTGAACGAAATATGTTATATATATATAATATAATATAATGGCCTGAATAGAATTCGCCGCCCAGCAACCGTTTGCGAATTTCGACCATTGACTTCGAGTTGACATTAAGGGAGATCCGACCGTCGGATTCTCTTAAAACCAGAACCGTTAGGTTTGTATCGGAAAGAGCTTTCCAATGAATATAAGAGATTTGAAATCTAACGGTTGGATTTGGAATTATGTCCAAATCAAATTAGGAAAAGGTCGCTATAGATGCAGTTCGGTGGCCGTTATTGGAAACCGACTGTACGGGCCTTGATAAAATTATTAAAAATATTAATAATTTGTGTAAAATCATAATAAATGATTTGGAAAGAACTTGGAAGAAAAATTCCACGTTTGTAAAGATAAAAAAATATTTTTATCAAAATGAACTGGTTATTAACTAGAAAGATAACCCAATAAAAATAAATAAATTAGATTTATAAAGGGTTTTAATATAACCAAAAATTTCCAATCTATAAATTGGAATGGATTCGAATAGAAATCATCTTTAGGAGATTTCAATATTGGATTCTATGATTATATAGATATTGTGGAGGAATTTGGAAGATAGATATATATCGTTATTCCCCATACGATATGCGTTGGTTTCAGAATTTGATATTGAATGTAAGCCGATACATTTTTTGTTTAGAGCCTTATATTTAATATCAAAGTGGATTTTGGGTTTGTTGTGAATGGTGTCTTCAGTAACACTATTCTTAAACCCCGTGTGAATAGAATAAATCTTTTAATTAAGATTATTTGAGTTTCCAATTATATTTAGTAATTGGAATAAAATGGAATGTGAATTGGGTTTATCGTGAACAGTGTTTTAAAACACTTGTTCTTTAACCCGATTAATAGTGAAATGTTATTTGGAATATATAAATCTTTTATTAAGATTTAATGGAATTTTCCAAAGTAAAATTTTCCAATTTAATAAAATAAATTGGAATGGAATGGAATTCGATTTTGTAATAATCGAAGTAGGCTTCTGTGGAGGAAGATTGTTAATATATATGGAATTTAAAAGGCTTTGCTGTTATTCCATTCATATTATTAGTCGGATACGGAAATTGATATCGATTATATATATTGATCTGTTTTCCGTGAAGATTCCATAATTAATGGAATGTGATTTTTGGTTTATCGTGAATTGTGTTTTAAATGACATTGGTTCTTTAACCCAGTTAAAGACAGGATTACATGTCTAACATTGTATTTCGAACTGTATTGTTGATCTCTGCTAAATATATATCTGTTTAGTAGCGGATAATTTATTCTCTTGCTTAACACCCTTCTCTAAGACGCATGAGCTTAGAGGTTATATATTGGCAGAAATCAGTGGTATGGTGTAGATTGTCGATGTGGCATGTTTGTGTTTCCAAATTTAAATAATCATTAAAGAATGATTGTTGGGAGATTAAAACTGAGTGAAGTTTTAATGAATCTTTAATTAGATTGAAATGAGAATGTGATAATTTTAATTATCAAATTTGGGAAATGGTCGAGAATGGAGTACCACCAGTTTTACTCTAGGCGATAGTTAAATCTTTAATTAGATTTGAGCGTGAAATGGTAATTAAATTTACTGATAACACCATGGTGTTAGAGATGGAGTATTACCAGTTTTGCTCCATGGGATGAATAGATTGGGATTGGGATTAATAAATAAATGATTACTTCAGTAAGGCTCGATAATCCCGACTAGTTGATAAACCTTAATTTGGTTTAGAATTGATATCCAAAGGAAGATTAAAGAATAAATTTAAAAGAATTTATCTTTGGTAAAATTAATGGGAACCTATCCCTAAAGATGTGAATATTTGAATAAAAGAATATTCTGAATTGGAATGAGGCATATGGTGTTTGTGTATCACTTGATTGTAAGATATGTGAATTATTCGGAAAGGCCGGGTTTATAACCATTCTGAATAATTGATTCGACGATAAGTCGACGATGAAGACGGTGGTTGAAGACCGGAGATCTTCACATCATTCAGATGATTACTGATGTCTTGATTGGGTTGTGCACCCAAGATAGGATAATAAGTTGTGATCGTCCAGACGTACTTGGAGATCGACCGGATATGCGAGGACCTCTCTCCTGTATTGGACATATGGAACGAGGAATAAGGTGCCTCCGGTTTCGTTCAGACCCAAAACGAACTAGTAAATGGATGTGTGTCTGACATTGGATTTTTTTCCGTGTTGATTGATTTCTATTAAATATATATCTATTTGGTGGCAGAGAATTTATTCTCTTTCTTAACACCCTTCTCTGAGACATATAAGCTTAGAGGTTATATATTGATGGATATCAGTCGCATGGCGTAAATTGTCAGTGTGGCATGCTGAGATGCAAGTGATCAAGACTTTTGTTGAAAAGTAGTCTTGTGGTTGGTGATCAAAGCACGACTTAAATTATAGCGTTAATTCGCGAGCCTCACACCTCGGTATGAGTCAAAAGCGGGATAGGGACCGTTGGGAGTGCACGACATTTCTTTCTAGCTATAGGTGGTGTCATGGTATGAAACCCAGACATTTATATTTTTTACCTCTGCGGATGATGGATAGCGAGGCGCCTCGGATATATCGGCCACTATGGGGCCGATGGATAGGATCGAGAAACGTGTGTTCAGGAATAACCAATCCACAAACATAAGTGTGGACCGGTCCTTCCGTTCCCAGGGTTCACTACGGGGAATCCTGAGGCATTTGCTAGAGTGTCTCGAATTGCTGAGGAGCCATCCCTTGCCTCGACTCATAGATGGAATCCAATTTCCAATACGTGTCATTTCGGTTTTAATTGCAGAACTAGTATGGCGACATAGTGGGATGGGGTACTATGCCGTGTATGATTGATACATTTATATTTGAAGTGATTTTGACACCATATAATTATAGTAATATCAAAATGATTTGTTTCAAAAGTACCAAGCATATTTGGCTATTATAAGGTAAAATTCTATCCTCCGGCTTGCATTGCATTGTATTATGGGACCTGAGTCTTATAATAGCTTCATTTTTTCCAAAAAGCATTGCGCTATTTGTTTTATGCACTGGTATTCTTGGTAGGAAACCCGTTTCGTGTTATACGGCATGGTTCCTTGATTTAATTTATTTTTTATGTAAAGTTTTAATTAACTGTTTTAGTTCTCACACTAGTCACATGACTGACCTGGAGTTTATTGTTTTAACCTAAACCCTGGGTGCCCCTATTTTCCATACGGGCATCTGTAGTTTTGGTTTTGCAGATATTATATTCACATGATCCTGGATTTACAGCTGGAGCTATATTCGGAAAGCTTTGTATCCTTGTATCTCTTTTAGTTGTGTTATGTATTATTTTTCCATTGTTAAGTAAATTATTTTAATCTCTGATATTTTTTTGATGTATATTATTTATTTATACCTTGTTATATTTTTATACTCTTATGTAATTGTTGTAATAAAATATTCTATTGTTTATGCTCTGATTTGTCGTGTTCTCAACACAATATGGGATTTCCCGTAAGGGCGAGTTTGGGTCGTTTTAGTTTACCTACTCTTATGATCATCCATAGTTGTCTGACATGCCTTTCAGTGCATTGTTCTTCCACTTGTTTAGTGCAAGGGTTATGGGCGGTCGTCACAGCGTCTAGCCTCTGAACGAAAGGCTTTTTTTCCAAATGTCAACGAATGACTTTATATTTGAAATTCAAGATCGACACAGTGCAAAAGTTTTATTTTCTAATGATTGTTTTATAGTCCACAACTTTTTAATGCTAAATACCGTGAAAATTTCATAATTATTTATCGAATGGTGTATTTCACGTTATTTCATAGCTTTCTAATGTCCACTTAATGGAAGTAAAATTACGCAAATACTTAATGATTTCATCTTTTTTTCCCCAAAAAGGGCAATTTATCAAGAAAAAATGAAAGGGACTATAGTTATTTTTTTTATCGCACATCACCGCACCCAAAATAAGACGGGGAAATCAAAATATCAGATCGACTACATGCGCAATCCCTCTAGCGTGACTGCTCCAACTCCATGTCTGTGTGCGCCCCCCTCTATTATGTCTTGGAGGTCTCTGTTGCTAACTCAAAACGTTCATGACTAACATCTGAAGTCGGCATCAGAACGTGCTCTGCTCGAGCAGACTGAAGGAACTGCTCTAGGCATGGATATGGGTCCATGACTTGTGATTGCATGCAACTGATGGTTCAGGAGGTATAGCCGTATAGGGATTAATACTGGAATTTGATGGAATCTCTAATGTTATGGTCATGACATTTGTCAGTATAACCAGGGCCGGCCCAATAACAATTGATGCCCTAGACGAACAAATCATTTTTTCATTTTTTGATGCCCCATTTCAAAAAATAACAGTAATTTCAAATACAAAAAATCACATGAAAATTATAATTATAGAATCTGACATTGATTACACAATTTAGTCAAACTAAATCACTAGTTACAATGCAAAATATTATAATGTCAACAATGGTTCAAATAAAAAAACTAACGAAAACATTTTATAACAATGTATAAAAATCAATTTATACTATACGATAACATAACTTATTTGATTCATTCAACAATCCCAAAATTCAGAACCTGCAACCCAATTACTAGATTAAACAACATAAACTAAAAGAATGATACCCACAAATTGAACGTGAGCTAAAGTTTGCAACCTAAAAATTGAATAACTCAAAACAAGAGCAGCAGCTCAAAACTTCAACTCAAAATCAAGTCAAAATTAAGATTAGCACTGGTTATTAAAAAAAAAACTGAACGAGAGCAGCATCCTTGAAAAATCAAGCTGAAGTTAAAATTAACATGAATAAGAGCAGCAATAACCGTGAATTTGCAAGTTGTTGCCTAAACCCCTTACCGCCTTACGCATAATTCAACAATCCATAATCCGTTCCTATTTCATTCAATGATTATTTGTTCAAAATACATACTCATTCAACAAGAAGTCCTTTACCTGCAAATTGGTACTGAGCAATTGAAGATTGAAGATCTGCTACTAATTTTGTTATGCTGCAAATTGAAGGCTCCTGCAAATTGAACATGTCAGTCCAATTTTGGACCGAAAAAACGAGATTCAAAAAAAAAAAAAAAAAAAAGGAATTTTGCAGCAACAAGTTCGAATAGAAATTACCTGCAGGCTAGAAGAGACCAATTGATTCGTGCGCAGCATGTAGCAGCAAGTTTGATGGAGTTATCTAATTCCAATTTGAAGAGAAATCCCAAATTGAAAGCCGTCGCCAAAGCCTGTTGCGCTGCTCCCGCCACCGCTGTCCTTTACTTGAGCGACTAGTTGTAGGGTCGAAGTCCGGCGAAGTGTGGAAGGTGAAGCCCTAACCCTAAGAAGCGTCGAAGTAGAACGAAGTGGAGAGGCTGTGCAGCGATTTTTCGTCAATAGCGATGGAAATTTTTTTGGCTTCTGATGCCCCTAACGCGATTGATGCCCTAGGCATTTGTCTTGCCAGTCTTGGGCAAGGGTCGGGCCTGAGTATAATCTTGCACAGATTGGAACCTCTGAAAAGGCATTTACTGACACACGTTCGTGAAAGTTTGAATGAATTACAACTACTGTTCGATCTGGAAAGAAAATTTATACCGTTCCTTTGAGTCAGGTAATCGTGCTTCAATAGCTTTGCACTTTCCAGTCCTCAGATAGACACCCGTATAACAATAAATATTGAGTGTTGTTAATTCCACTCCAAAAATGATTATTGGGGTCATTTTTGATTTTTTTTAAATTTGCGAAGTAAGGATCATTTAACATAGCCCGCTTAGCAGTTTATAAAATATAGACCAAAATGTCCTTTTATTATTTTATCCTAATTACATTTACATTTTATTGTTCGTTAAATCCAAATCATCTTCTTATTCTCAGAGTAAACAATTAATAACATATTTCATGGAAGAACCAATTTCTAGTGAAATTTCTAACTTTGAAAAAGAATACAACATGATTTTTACTCAAAAAGGAGAACAACATGTTGAATTTGTTGAAGAAATCACTGAAAAGGTAACAATTTCTTGGAAAAAACTGAGGCCCGTTTTCGACCATAAACAATATAATTTGTTGACAGTGAGCCGATGTAAAATAATTAAAATGACATGTACTCACCGAATTTGGAAAATGCACCAGGTCAAGAAAATAATACAAATTAGGTGATAGACCATCGAATAAAATCATGTTTTTGCATACTACCGTCGAACATGTAGGATTTTTTTTTTCTTCAGTTAATCTATTTTCGGCATGTTATTTCCAAACCTTGTACTGAAGTTAGGTATATTCTTGTCTAATTTTACCATGTTTTGTGTATTTGAATGGTGGGTAAAATCAGGTTTATTTACTTATTTTTTGATTGCGTTTGACCCCCCCCCCCTCCACCCCCACACTTAACAATTTAATTTTTAATGAAGTGAAAATAAAATATGACCCCCTCTTGCCCATTTTTGGAGTGACATTAACAATACTCTAAATGTTACACATATAATACCTAGCGCCTTACATGCACTATATCAGTTCTTTTGCTGTCAGTTTCAAAACTACTACATCGCAGGTTCTTTTTTCTGTTTCTTTTTTGTTTGAAATTATCACTGAGTTTTAAAATGCAAGTTTTAGGATTCTGCGTGGTGTAATTTTTTTCTTTTATAGCTGTCGTTGTCAAGAATGGCACTAAGATTTATAAAGTAGTTATCAAACTATCCAAATTATTAAAAAGCTTTCGTAGATAGGTATGACTTCAAATAACCAATGCCAGTTGTGCAATAAAAACTGTGAAAATACCCACGATTTATTATTTAATTGATTATTTACTAAGTTTATCAAGAACTTGTGTAAAGATAATAAAAATGAACATGTCTACTGCGCCTAACATATCCATTATGAATATAATCTAGTTTCAAATGGAACTGTGCAAAAACAAAATCAAATTTATTGACTTATCACGAGTTGCACCTAATTAATGCTTTTGGTTAGGACATTTGAAAGAAAAGAATCAAAAATTAGATGTTTGAGAACAAGAAGCAGATCTGCAAATAAATTCTCACCCATTGGTGATTAAAAATTGAAATTGATTGGGTTTTTTGGATTGAGTCTCTCTTTATTAAAACGTTTCATGGCTCCATCCAAAATTATGCAAAAATATTAAAGACAACCAGATAGTCCTTGGATAAAATAGTTCGGCAATCCCGTCCTCGAGGCCAGGCGAACTAGGCGGTCGCCTAAGGCCTTCGATCGGAGGAGGGCCTCGATATTTTATTTTTTATATGCGTACCTTATGTCATAATTTCAATTTGAAAGAGTGTGTTGGTCAGGTGGTAAAGCTATGTGGCTCGCTTTGAAAGATCTCGAGTTTGAATCTTGGCAAGCATCATTTGCGGCCAAATTTGTTTTATACCATACTGCCACTGTTTTTTGCCTATGGCCCCAAGGGGCCAAGGCTGGCCCTGGAGTTCGGATATCAGTTTTGTAGTGATAGACAATCAAGGATGAAACATCTGTAAAATGCAATAATTTGGAAAATCCTCCTTTAATAACAAAGATCGTTATATTATGTAAAATTCTATAAAATTTACAATCACTAAGTGAAAGATTTTGTTTTTATAATAAGAACGATTATATTATGTAATGTAATGGTCCATAGACTTTAATGCTCGTTAAATAAATTTCTGAAGGGACGTTTTTGTTGTTAATGATCTTCAAACAAGTTGTTTTTACATTAATTTAAAAAAAAAGTTATGACGCATATGATGTTATTCACTACCATTAAGTTGATGGATGGATCAATATAATCAAGGGCAGAGGTATGTGTTGTTAGAGTTTGTGCCCTAGAGGCAATTCATTTGATGAGATTGATAACACTGTTGATGTTATTATTTTATTTGGAATAAAATATTATTCTTTTATATTATATTTACTGCGTAATATAAATATTAATATAATAGAAGTCCTTAGAGTAATAATACAGAATTATATAGTTCAAGTAAGACTGAACTTGAGATTATATGATGTGATAAGTATTATAACTCTTAAAAGTCCCTAGTCGAGTTTTATTGTTTATACAGGACAACAATAAAACGATGAGACTAGTATATTGATTGACTGATGATCACATCTCATTGATCATTAATATACGTGATATTAAAGTCAAGATATAAATACGTATTAGAGAATATCGTATTGGGCTGACCCGCCGTGAGATAACTCCATGGAATATAATTAACAATATCATAAGTTATTCTCATAGTGAAAGTGATGTAATGGTCCTCAGACATGAAATCATTATAATTTTGTTCGAGTATATTTGTGTTTTGATATCATCTAAAGTTATTTCGTAACAGAGTAACGATAACGGTGATTGTTGGATACATCTCGAATCGAATAGAAATAATGAATGATTTAGATGGAATTTAACCCTACGATATATTCGTAATGATATCCATGGGCCTCTTGATTGAGTGAGATTGTGAAATGCATGGCCGTGCTCAAATACTGATTTGTTTTTAAACAGTCTGCTCATCGATCAAGAAAACAGATTAGATTATAACGAGGATGATATGATCCATGCCTCTAGTTTAATCTCGGATATAACGGTTAAAAGGATTAAATTATATTGAGACACTATTCACAAAGGTTGTATTGAATCATTACTATTATAGCTTGGGTAACAATGATGTGTTACTAGACGCCGCTCATTGTTTACAGTCTAAATTTGTTTAAATTGTTGCCAACGCTATGATAGCCTATAGGGTCACACTTACATACGTTGTAAAAGGATGAGGATATTTAAATATAGGGTTTTGACTAATTCTATTATTTAAATAAGGGTGAAATGGTCATATGTTTAAAGAATATGTCGGTTCTAATATTATAAAGAAAAAGGGGGTCCGACCTTTTCCTTAATCACTTTATTTTTTACAACCGAAATTCTTTGAAACTCTAGATCCCAATTAGCTATTACTACCTCCTCCTTCTTCGATTGGATTCGAAAGCAACGCCAGTGGATTTCCTATAGAGGCATCGACAATTTTGAAGATGCTAGATACGATTCAATCTGATTCCGATTTTTCAGATCTGTGTATGGATTGAAAAACAAATAAAAGGTATACTGTTAACTCAATTTTGAATTCATGTATGATTACTGTGGATGTTGATTTGATTATTCTGCTGTCAAAACGATCCTTTGTTTCCTTCAATGGTATCAGAGCCTAGGGTTTAAGAATTCGATTAGTTTGGGTTGGCTGTATATACTGTTATCATGTTAAGTTAGAATGTTAATCGATGATGCCGATTAGAAATCCGTAATCATAAACAGTTGATTTTGATCAGGTTTGATTTCTGTGTAAGCAAAATTTGCTTTGTCACATAAAACCTAAATCGAATCATGTCTTGGTTCGTGTGTTTAATTTATTACATATTTGAATATGACTGAAACTCAATTAGAATTTGAAATTGTTTCAAGATTAACAAAATTGCTTTTGTTATCATTTGAGTATCCAGATCCAATATTTGATATTGAATTAATAATATGTATTTAAAGTCCTAATTCCTACCTGTTAGAACACTTAATAATGATTATCTGTTCGACACTGATGAATTCAAATAATGTTTTGATTTAATGTTATAAACCAATTACAAAGTGAATCTGTGTATTCTAATTACCTATATATATATATATAGATAATTGATTGATTAGAATTGTTACCAAATTATGCCTTGGGTGTATAATTGTATTTGGTGCTTTTGGGACTAATCCGACTAGCCTTATTTTGGAATAAGATTGGTTTGTTTAAACACAAATCAGTAATAGATTACAATATGGTTTTGGATTTGTTTATGAGTTAAAAGTGCTAGAGTAATGATAAAAGTCTCATTGATTTATGTGTCTTCAACTCATGCCCCTATCAAGTTATGTGACAGAAGTTAGATTTGCTAATTGCCAATCAAAATGTAATCTTAAACCATTTTGATTGAATGTTATCAGCATTCTGTAACATGGAAATTTCTTAAGACTTTTGATTTGATCAAAATACATGGATAAGAAATCAAATCTGTTTGATTTATGAATACTAAATTCATGACCCTGAAGTAATTCCTGTTTACTATAATTAGTATACAGATTTTCTGAAGTATCTAATATGGAATTGTTTCATTATGGATCTGTGAAATTATTTCACTGTATTGAGTAAGTTTTATATATGATATATAATAATGAAATGATTTCAGAGTAGAAATATTTACTTAAGTTTAATATTCCTATTCAATATATCATGGAACAAGGTATAATAATCAAAATCTAGTTTTGATTAATCATAGGAAATCATATCATTATAGATCATTAGCTATAATAAAACATCTCAAATCTGTTAATTTGTATTATTACGATTGTGAATGAATCTGAAGTAATTTTGTATGAACAGATCAGTTTGACTGAATCTGTGTAAATGTTTGAATCATGAAATTTGTTATACTGGTTTGAAATATCAATTTTGAATGTCAAACCTGCAATTTTGCTAATTTTGTTAGGCAAATGTTGAATATAAAGATACATATGCAATTGAATATGTAATTGGATTTAAACTGTTTTGAAACAAGTTTAAACTAGATTACATAAACTTATTGTATGATCTTGATATGTATATTTAAATAAGCTGGTGATTGAATAAAACAAACCTGTTTTGTAAATTCTTTTTCACAGAACAAATTATGACATTTGAAGTATCCAACCTTGATCATATTTACAGATTTTAAATATGACTTAAATCTGGATGAGTAAATCTACTCCTTTAATATGTGATATAAGCTAGTTACAGATTTGTGTATTATGAATACACAAAAGTTTGGACATAGCAAAATTGCTTACAGTTGTATCTCAATGCAACTGGATATTCTTTATCAAATATTTAAGTTGTTACTTTAGATTACTTCTGGGCATTTAGTTTAACTTTGTCTAATTCGTATGAATATCACCCTTTCTTAACATTATATAAGTGACATATAATGTAAAGGATCACATCAACATTAGTTGCATAATCATATATTTAATACTGCAGTTGTTTTATATTTACTGCTGCAAAATATATATGCCAGTCTAGTGATACAAGATATTCCTATGACTGTGCATATATGTCTACATAGCCTGTGACTTAAGATGCATCATTGTGAATTTTTCACACTAATGAATAACACAGCACTCGTAATTTGAAGGTCATATAAGACCCTAAATTGATATGTGTTTTATTCTCTAAAATAACTCACATATTAATTTGTATACACTGATGTATATTTATATGGCCAGCACATGATTATGTAGGACTAATGTGTATATATATATATATATTAAATGTCAATGTTAGATTGTAAGATGTAATATCATATATCTATTATTGTTTTAATATTGGGATCGAAACAAAAGAAAACCAATTTTAATGGAGTTTTAAATCTGCTAGATAAATCACTGCATTTGATACAGTGATACATATATGATGTATATTGAACCAGTATGACTTGTTTTGAATAATGATTCTCAACCATGTAAACATTGGTTATATCACTTTATCTAATCACATGTTTATATATATATACAATCATTTTGGGTTCTCTGTTTGAAAATGTGTAAAACTGTTTGATATATGTATTTGATACTACCGGTTTTATTTTCTGGCTGTTGTGTCGGTCTTTAAGCTAGTTCCACCTTTACAATTTGAACTGCGTCACATCTATAACTGTATATATGTTATGATATTCAAAGAACATCTAATTTAAACCTTTGTTTTAAGACATGTTTTCGATTTACACTAGAACCTGTTTTAAAACCTGACAGTATATTGATACTAAAAGGACATAATGAAAATTCACATATATGTGGTATACATAAATCTGAAGCTTATATAATTCATGCTGCAAGATGTTGACAGCAAAACATATGGTACTTGTTTACGGCTTCAGTGGTTCTAATATATATAAATATACATTATGAATGTATAGATCCATGAGAGATCAAAAGGAATATATGCACTTATCATTTTTGGGACTGCTTTTAAAACAATGTAGCATATAAGTGTTTATTTGTTTATGGCAGTAATAATTAGCTAAATGAACAATGTTGAAATTGTTTCAGCAGGTGTTGGCAGCAGCAGTGTACTCAAGTGTTGAGACTAGCCACTGCAGCGGACTTAAGTTCATGGCCATACAAGTTTTGACTTGTTTTAATCTCAAATTTTGTTTATATGTAGAAATGTTGTGTACCTGTATATATATAGTGATAATCAGGACGTTGTATTTGCATAATGTATTGTCCTCCTGTAAGTTATATGATTTCATGTATATATATATATATATATTCATGTTGATGAATAATATATGATCTTGCATAAGAAAGTGTAGGACGTGCCCATCTGAGTTATGTGTAATATTACCTGTATAGATATATATATAAAGATATAGTTATCTTGCTACATTATTATATTCACATGTTATTAAGTTGCGTTCAGTAGTCACATTTTTTTTATATATATATATAACTGGCCTATGTAATTTCAATGCACTAGAATAGCTCAGATATACTGAAATATGATGCGATTAATGTAGAGTACATATTTGTTATGTGATATGAAGATTGCAGGTATTAAAATATATAATGACAATTATTTCTATTTTGAAATGTTCTAAAGGGTTTTCAAGTCATATGGTAATTTTGATTACCATTACTTTGAAAAGTTTAGAAGACAATATTGACATGCTGCCCGTATAATATTGAATTTAAATATATTTATATGCGTTTCATATATTTTATTTAAATCGGACATAATATTACGAGTATGAAATACATATATTTTGATATGTGTAAATAACTCTAATATTGTTCGCCACTATGAGTTATAAATTCCCTCTAAAAGCAAATTTTGTTATATTAAGTCATGGTGACGTCTTCTAATAATATACTCATCACTGTCCAAAATCACTGGATGTAACTAACGCCAAAGCGTTGTGCACCTTTTATTTTGGTTATATGCGATGGAGTATAATGTGGTGCTCCAACCTATTATTGGGTCTGACTTAACTAGGCTGCATAATACGATTATGGCCTTAGAGACAAAAGCATGAATTATTCTACATTTTGAGCAAATGAATAATACTGAACAAAACGTTCAACATGCGATCCAAGAGTTATATAGACGATATAATTGACATAAGATGTCTACCTAAAAGGTTGTGTTTTGGGGATTTGCCAAAGCAGAGTCAAGACATGACTAGATATGGATCTTGGAACACCACTATATGTATATACCGATATGTATATATAAACAGAGGGATGTTAATTTGAGTGGGAGCGTATTTTAGTTTAATATTACACATTTATGTTAATATAAACTTTGATTGTCAAAATTTTATATTAAATAAATGTTAAAGAATCAGTTATTATTTATTATCTACTGTAGATATTAAATAACAAATAATTTTGATAATTTAAATTAATCCTTGAGAAGGATAAATTAAATTAAATCGAATTTGTTAACTAACATTGAAATTTGAGGATTGTCCTCAAACAAATTAAAACATAATTGTTCTAACAAATATAGAGGATCTGAAATAAGTTAAAGTATGACTTCAACTGAATAAAATATAAATGTTATAATAATCTACTTATATATTTTGGTATTAGATACTAGATATAAATCACATAAATGTACGTTGATTTACAGAAATTGCAGAATAAGTAGAAATTTGATATAAGAACAACTGAACTTACATTTGGAAATGAAGCAAATGTTGATAGATTATCCATAGTAAGTTGATTCTTGTTGGATATACTGGCTTAATTAAATAAATAAGATAATTGTTATTACGAAATTCCAATTAAAATAAATGTTATAAAATATCTTATTTAGACAAGATTGAATTTCATTTGTAATAAAAGAATAATTGTTATTCATTTTATTTAAATGAAATATCGTATGGAATTTAACAAATAGTTAATGATATTTGTAAATCCTTAACTATAATGTACTTGACATTAATAATGACTGGATTAAATTTAGTGAATTAAATCCAATGTACCTTTAGTATAACCAGTTAGCCCAATATACAAGAAAGTATATCAAAACTCCATAATGATGGAATTTTGAAATCAATTGATTTCGAATCATAGGAAGAATACAGATCTTGTTTATTAGGCAAAATAACTGAATCACCTTTCACTTGACGCAGTGAATGAGTGATAAGCATTGGGTCTCATACATAATGATGTATATGGAGCAATGAATACATAAGCTAGAGGCAGGTTTTATTACTTCATTATATTTACTGATGATATCAGTAGATACAGATATGTGTATCTTATGAAACACATATCAGAATCCTTTAAAAGATTCAAGGAATTCAAAGTGGTGATAGAAACCAATTTTGATAGAAAATAAATTCTCTTCGAACAAATCAAAGAGAATGTTTAAGCCAATTAATTAATGACTATCCATATAAGTTTGAAATTGTTTCATAACTTACTCCATCTAAAAGACCATATTGCAATGGTGAGTCTGAAAGGAGATATCGTACCTTATAAGATAAAATACGATTTATGATAAGTCATATAGTTCTTCCAATAAATTAAATTTAGAACAATTATATTAAAATCCCACTAAAACGATCTAATGAAGCCATATAAGATATGGACTAGGAAATGTCCTAGTGTGTCTAATTTGAAGATTTGGGATGTAAGGCGTTTATTAAACGTCCCTCCTCTGATAAGATCGAACCCAAATCAAGTAACTATTTTGTGTAATATCCACAAGAAACAAATGGATATTATTTCTATAAATCCTCTGAGAATAAAATGTTTTATTGATCGAATTGGTATCCATATTAATGGAGATCCAGTCTCTAAGATACCGGTGGGAATGAAATAGAAATCGAAATGTCTCGAAAACCACATAATGTCATTGAATCTTGTATAGACAAGATATTGAGTGGGAGTGACACAATAATTCTAATGTTATTTGATAACACATTAATTATTGTGAATAATATTAATTTAAAACAAGAAATAAATACTGATTCTAAGAAAGAAAATGTTTGGATTAAGAAGTTCATGATTGAACTTAATTCATTGTTGATCCAATCATATACGTTGCGATAACAATATGGCTGATGCTCAGGCCTAAAACCTTAAACTCACTATTAATCCAAACATATATTTAAGAAATATAATTCTTATGTGAATTTGTTCACAGAAGAAATAAACATATCTGCAAAGTTACAAAAGTTGTAATGTTGCAAACCTACTGAATTAAACTCTGTCGCAGCAGAAGTTTAATAGTCACACTAGTTTCATAAGTATACGATACGTAAATGATTGACTCTAGTGCAAGTGGGAGATTGTTAGAGTTTGTGCCCTAGAGGCAATTCATTTGATGAGATTGATAACACTGTTGATGTTATTATTTTATTTGGAATAAAATATTATTCTTTTATATTATATTTACTGCGTTATATAAATATTAATATAATAGAAGTCCTTAGAGTAATAATACAGAATTATATAGTTCAAGTAAGACTGAACTTGAGATTATATGATGTGATAAGTATTATAACTCTTAAAAGTCCCTAGTCGAGTTTTATTGTTTATACAGGACAACAATAAAACGATGAGACTAGTATATTGATTGACTGATGATCACATCTCATTGATCATTAATATACGTGATATTAAAGTCAAGATATAAATACGTATTAGAGAATATCGTATTGGGCTGACCCGCCGTGAGATAACTCCATGGAATATAATTAACAGTATCATAAGTTATTCTTATAGTGAAAGTGATGTAATGGTCCTCAGACATGAAATCATTATAATTTTGTTCGAGTATATTTGTGTTTTGATATCATCTAAAGTTATTTCGTAACAGAGTAACGATAACGGTGATTGTTGGATACATCTCGAATCGAATAGAAATTATGAATGATTTAGATGGAATTTAACCCTACGATATATTCGTAATGATATCCATGGGCCTCTTGATTGAGTGAGATTGTGAAATGCATGGCCGTGCTCAAATACTGATTTGTTTTTAAACAGTCTGCTCATCGATCAAGAAAACAGATTAGATTATAACGAGGATGATATGATCCATGCCTCTAGTTTAATCTCGGATATAACGGTTAAAAGGATTAAATTATATTGAGACACTATTCACAAAGGTTGTATTGAATCATTACTATTATAGCTTGGGTAACAATGTTACTAGACACCGCTCATTGTTTACAGTCTAAATTTGTTTAAATTGTTGCCAACGCTATGATAGCCTATAGGGTCACACTTACATACGTTGTAAAAGGATGAGGATATTTAAATATAGGGTTTTGACTAATTCTATTATTTAAATAAGGGTGAAATGGTCATATGTTTAAAGAATATGTCGGTTCTAATATTATAAAGAAAAAGGGGGTCCGACCTTTTCCTTAATCACTTTATTTTTTACAACCGAAATTCTTTGAAACCCTAGATCCCAATTAGCTAGTACTACCTCCTCCTTCTTCGATTGGATTCGAAAGCAACGCCAGTGGATTTCCTATAGAGGCATCGACAATTTTGAAGATGCTAGATACGATTCAATCTGATTCCGATTCTCAGATCTGCGTATGGATTGAAAAACAAATAAAAGGTATACTGTTAACTCAATTTTGAATTCATGTATGATTACTGTGGATGTTGATTTGATTATTCTGCTGTCAAAACGATCCTTTGTTTCCTTCATGTGTTGGCTGGGGTGGGCACGTGACCCCCTAGCAAATTACCAAACAAAAAAAGAACAAGAAAAAAAACAATGGAAATTGCTTTCGAGAAAAACCCTAAACTCCAGCGATTAGCGTCTGTCTCCAGCTCCAGTCACCATCGAGCCGCCACTAGCAAACCACGATTAGCTCCAGCCTCCAGCGAACGATCTCCAACAAACCACTTCAGCACCTTGTTCGTCAATTATCGCTGCCTTCTATTCCAGAATTCAAAAATGGGTGGTAAGCCTGAAACTTTGATTTCAGTCAATGAATTTCACTGTGTTTATTAGGGTTGAGCTTATTGCATTGACTGAAACTTTGGTTTCAAAATTTTAAAATTGCTGAAAGCCTGAAATTGAGTGTTGAAATTGGCAAGATCCTGAAATTGAGTATTGAAAATTAGTTGCTACTTAATTGCTGAAATTGAGTATTGAAATTGGCAAGATACTGAAATTAATTGTTGAAACTGAGTATTGAAATTGGCAAGATACTGAAATTGAGTGATGAAAAAATAATGGTTGAATGATAGTTGCGTTGCATACATTGAAAAAGATATATTCAAAGAGATTAGCAACGATACAATCCTCGATCGCTTTCAAAACATTAGAACTCGACATTGACAACTTTAAAGTAGTATCATATATGCATGTTTTGTTTTGTTGAAAGATCGATAATTGATCATTTTTGTAATCAAAAATAATGGTATAATTATATTAGTTCTGCTTGTTTGATGGTGTGAAATGATATTTAATCCCCTCACCCCCCCCATGTCAATTTTTTGGCTACGCCACTGAATATAATAATAGGTGATAACCTGCTAAACTAAAATTTACAAGGGAAACTGTCAGAAACTATACAAGAACCTATATTTAATTAAATACCTTGTATGTAGATCAAATATCGTTGAAGTAAATACAAATGTCAAACTACTAATCTATAACAAATTTTAGAACTCCTTTTCTGAAAGCTTATGATGACATTTTAAAGGAGAATCCTGATCCATAAACCAAAAAGGTTGTTCTGGTAATACAACCCTGAATTTTTACTTTTTAATGATGTTTCACTTAGATATCTAGGATTAATAAATAAAGGGAAAATTTTACAAGCACAAATTATTTAAAAAATTTAGCCACAAGAAAAACGGACTGTTAATTTATTCAGAAGGACAAAATACAGCTCAATCCAAATTCAATACACTTTATTTTCGTGCATATTCCTCTTCATCAGCACGATACTGCAACTTCTACGATTTTAATTTCAAATCGTATATCAAACTCATAAAATTCATCACTAATGGCGCCGAATCACGAACAACTTCATCTTCTACGGTCGATTCAATTAGTATAAACGAACAACCAAAATCGACACCAGATGTAGCCCAAACCGAACAAGAAATGCAACAACAAATCGAAACCCTAAGTGAATGTGGTAGAAATTTGCGATCGATAGTCGAAACCCTAGTTGAAGAACAACGAATTCAAGTCGATTTACAAAATGTAGAAGAAACTGCAACAGAAAAATAAACAGCAAAATCAAAACTGAAATTCCACTTATCGAAGGAAAAAAAATGCAAACTAGAGAGAAAAAGTCGAAAAAGTTTAATGATCCAAAATGCAGTGAAGAAGTTACAAAGATTAAGACAAAGGATGACAAAATTAAGGTAAATAATACCTTAAAATTAATAAACTAATACTATTGTTGTCATTTTCTAAGAATATTGTACATATTCAACAAGAAATTGTTCAAAAAAAAAATTCAAGCCTAAGAGTCTGAAGATAATGAGCTGAATTCGGTAAGATAATATGAAATAATATCAAGTAATGTTTGTTAGATTGAAAATGATACTATTATGGTACTATTAATAAATACAAAACTGATACTACTGTTGGGTTAGTACCATTAAACACAAAAATGATATTGTTATGTTAGTATCATAACAAGAAAAATGCTTTAAATTTGATATATTGTCTTACAATAATGATACTGTTGTGTTAGAAAAATTGATACTTAAAACAAAATAAACTGATACTATTGTCTTACAAAAATAATGGTAAATTGATACTTAAAACATAGTAAACTGACACCTTAAACGCGTCAAATTTGATCGAAAAAGCTATTAGGTTAGAACAAATTAGACTGTTGAGTTAGTATCGTTATAAAAATTGATACTATAGTGTTAGAAATGATTTAAATTTCATCAAAAATGATACTTCGAATGTAATATATAAAAACGGATATTGTTAATGTATAAAAATCGATACTATACACCTGACAATAGTGGAATTTACTTAGTATATAAAAATGATACATAAAACCTGTACTCATTAGACTGTTTTCTTATTTACACAAAAGTGATACCATAGTTTAAGCAAAACCAATACCATAAACCTGATCAAGTAAAAATGATTTAATTTTTTGTTTAAATCGATACCATTTCACTTGCAAGACTACTATTATATCACATGTTAAGCTCATAGCATACACATGTAGATGCATAACTGCATTACATGTGAAACTGATATCACAACAAATATAAAACTGATACCTAAAGTATATAAATGCATTCAATTATGTACTATTTGTTTCTAAAAAATCAGGATGACGATTTTGCCGACTCGAGACCTAGAGACAACGAAGTAATGAAAAAAGTAGACATAAACAAAGATATAGTTGTAGGTGATGAGTCAAAAAATGATACTCCATATACGTGTGGATTGCAAGCAGCTTACAAAACGATAAAATTGGTAAAAGATAAAAAAGGCCTGAACAAGAAACAAACTAACTTCTTGAAAAACATTCTGTTCTTTCAGTTTTTCAATGTCTTCTACGAAGAGAAAATAGCTTTGAAGGCAAGGGCGGACCTAGGAATTAACAAAAGGATGTGATGATTTACAATTTGGCTAACATAAAGTTTAATAGTAATGCATTTTGTAATTTTGACATTGAGTAAGTAGTAATGCATTTTTTTTCCGACACTGTGCTGCAGCCCAGGCCCGCCCGGGGCTACCTTCGCCCTTGTTTGTAGGAGTGCAAAAAGCATGAAGAAAATTTGGATGTAGTGTATGTTTATTATTCTCCAAGAGAAGAAGCATTTGTCTTTGGTGAGGATAAAATGAAAATCACAACATGCGACATAAGCTTATTGTACAACATGTCGTTGGAAAGAAATAACATTGACCCCTTTAAAAGTAATTACTTTAATTATTATTAATTAGAATAATAATTAACTTCAATATTAACTACAATAGCTTTAGTTAATTTCTTGATTAACTAAAAATAGAATGGTCAATCCCTTTAAAAGAAATTAAAAATAATAATTAAGTTCATTAATATTAAGCAATTAAATAATTACCTTTAAACATAGTTAGATAAAAGACTAATCAACTTTTAGGAAAAAATATTAAATTTAAACAACTGTTTGTCAAAAACTATTTATATTAGATTAATTGATAACAGATTAAATAAATAATAAACTTGAAAACATCAGTTAACTTGTTAACTGATTTCCACTAATCATTTCTCTTAAATTAATTTAAAATACAATTAATTTAATAATACCACTTAATAGTTTCTTAAAACAATTATTCCAAACTATTAACCTTTAAGTTAATTTCTGGCTTCCTTGCTTATAAACTTATTCAAAACATAAGAATTTGCTATAAAAATTCATTTAATTTACTTTACAAACTCAATTTATAAAATATTGATTTATTTATAAAACTTATGTAAAATAGAATTTAAACCTTTATTTCAGTTATAAAAATAAAATTTTTAACTTAAACTTAGTCAACTCACCTGACGTCAAATCAACATCTTAAAAAAAAATTAGGCCTTCTGCTGTCAACCCCTTAATCAATACCATCTATTGACTAAAAACATATACGTTAAATTCAATGCAACAAATCAACATCCAAACAGGTTTAATGTTACTTGGGTTAAGAAGTCCGTATATAAATAATATGAAAAACAAGTAACACACAAAATATTTTGAGGAATCCGGTTGGATCCCTCCAACCTGTTCTGTCGGCATCACATCTCATAATATCATTAATTAAATGCATACGAAATAGAAATTTTAATCTAGTGCATTTAAATAACGAAAATATAAATAACAGCAATCAACAATCAAAACAACAATCATCCAAAGCATCCAAAACACCCAATTTATAATAACAACGATAAATAAAATTAAATGAATTTAATCACATAATAGTATTTCAAAAAGTGTGAAAGTTAACGCACATTTCATTTTGGATAGACGATTTCGCATCGTTTCACTCAATTTTAAACTAATGTTTAAAATTAAATAAAATTCCAAATAGCTCCAAGGCATTCCAATCCATCATGTACCTATACGATTCCAACGTTTCTTCTTTCAACAAATTTTGATAACGTACGAAAGAAGTATTACAACACTCTAATAGATTAAACATCATTAACTAATTAATTAATAAATCATTACCCTTAACCATCTAATTAGACCATCTTCCCCCTTTATTCAAAATGCATGCTCTGGGAAGACAACCACACCATTGTTGCATCTCCCCTCCCCCTTATCTTCTTCATCACTCAATGAAACTTCAAACCGATTGCTTCAATGATTTCTTTACCACAATCTCCATCACCCTAAGCCCTTAACTTTGAACTCGTAGCCACCATCCAATTTGCGTCGAACAGCCTGCACGACCGAACTACAATGAAACATCGACATACTTTTGCATTGTTCTCCTTCAAATTTTGCACGCGAATGCAAAATACTCTACAAAACACGAATCACACCTTCGCTTCCTGAATTGAAGCTCTAATTTCCCACAATCTGAAAACCTAAGTGCGTTGTGAGTACACAATGCAAAGTTCTTTTTTCTTCAAACTCAAATTGATGGATATCAGCATAAAGTATACGAGTATACAAACTCAACAAATCAGGCCTCACACAATTCCGTTAAGAAGTCGATTTGGTTTAATTTTTTGAAGATTTATTTTGGTGGCGGCTCAAATATCGTATCGACCCGAGAATGAAAACGAGTGAAGGGTTAAGGGATGAGATGAGTATATATAAGGTAGTTTAATATTATTTTATTCGATTATTTTATTTATTTATTTTATTGCTATTTTTTATGAACGTTTCTTTATTCGTACGATCACATACAAAATCTGATCGTGATGAAAATGGACATCCTGTTATAATTTGATATTCTAGAACAAATGAAACTTTTTTCATCGAAATTCGAGTCTTTTTGCAAAAACAACTCTAGTTTGAAATTCAAATTGTTAATCATATATGTTTATTTTGCGTATGCTCACATAATAACTCCAATTAAAACGAAACTTGAATTCTAGCCATAATTAGACATTATGGATTTAATAAAATTGGTTTCGTTGAAATTCGAGATCGTTTGCAAAATGACTATTTTCATATGTTATATTAAAACTATAAAATGTAAATCGATTTCAAAATAACCAAATCTATTGATAATAAATTATGATCATCATACATATTCAAATAGAATTTTGTACAACTTCAAAATAAACTAACTTGGATTTTAGACTTAACATTTTGGATTTCAAGTTAAATCGATATTGAATTTATTTAAAATCCTTTCATTTTATTTAATAAATCGTTATAGTCCATGAATGATTATGCCGCGATTTTTCCTAAAATTTGATTTTGACATAGCTCAAAATCTACAATATAGAATCTTGATTTTTCTCTATCATCTGAAAACTATAATCCAATAGATCCAGAAGATTCTTGTTTCAAAGAACTATGACTTATATTGAATCTTTTATATTCAACTGAAGTTTAAAACGTAAAAGTACGGACTACCACGATGTGGCGAGCTCGTTTTTAATTAATTTAAATTAATACGATCAAACTTCGTTTAATTAATAAATTCCTTGTTATAAATTCAATTCTGAACTTAATTAGGTTCTAATAAATCATCCAATTCATATTATACCTCAAATCCAAATTATTCTTTATTATTCGGAATTAAAATCATTATTTTATTATTCAAATTGAGGTAATAACTCAAAATCATAGAAGTCGAGTTATTTAAATTGCCAAATCATTATTTAAATACTCATCCACTAAAAATTCTAGTTGTTACAGTCAATATCAAGCATCAAGCTTTCTCAAGTAGAATTCAATTCATTCTCTCCGCTACTCCTTTAGATTACGGATCTTCCGGTGTAATTGAAGGCATCTGAATACCATGATGTTCGCAGTACTCCAAGAAATCTTCGGAAACTACTCTCCGTCATTGTCGGTCCTTAAAACTTTCCAAGACTTTCCACTCTCATTTTCAACAACAGCTCTCCACACTTTGAACTTTCCAAATGCCTCTGACTGGCCTTAATTAAATACACCCCTGCCTTTCGAGAAAAATCATTAATGAAAGAAATATAATAACGAGCTCCTCCTAAAGAAGCAACCAGTGCTAGTACTCAGACATCCGAATGAATATACTCAAGAACACCTCTCGAATTATGTTTACCTTCTCTGAATGATACCATTGTTTTCTTCCCTATGATGCATTCCTCACAAAACTCTAGTTGGTTGAAAATATCACCTTTGATCATCTCCCTCTTCCAAATAATATCCAAACTCCTCTTTGAGACATGATCTAATTTCAAATGCCACAATCTTGTTGTATCCAAGTCAAGAGAACTATCAACTCCCGCATAAGTTTCACCTCCTACGGTCACTCGTTGAAGCAAATAAATATCATGGTTCTTGCACCTTTCATAACCACAAGAGCCCCATTCGAAACCCTCAAGCAATCCTTCTCAATTGTGATTTTGCATCCTAGAGAATCCAATTTCCCTAAAGATATAAGAAACTTCCTAAATTTCAGAACATAGCGTATATTAGTGAGTATGCTAACTCCTCCGTCAAACATCTTTATTTGCACGGAGCCAATGCACATTGACCTATATATAACACCATTTCCCATAACAATTGTATTTCCCTCTTTGTCTTCATACGAGGAAAAACAATTCCTATTTGGATTCATATGACACAACCGAATCGAGTATTCATTCGCTACTCGAAACACCGATGCTATCGCCGTCAATATATTCTCATCCACCTCACCAACACCACTCTCCACTGCTACGGATGAAGATGCTAATTCCTTCTTTCTATCTTTGTTTATACATTCATTCTTCTAATGACCGGGTTTCTTACAAATATATCACTTGCCATTTTCTCTCTCTTAATTTTCCTCTTCAACCGGATTTCCTTAATTCAGAGCATCCACAGTGTAACGACCCGAACTTCCCCGATCTCCGAAGAGAAGGGAAAGAACGGATTGTCTGAGAATACGACAAATCAGAACACAAACAGAAGAACATTTCATTGCTTATTACAACAATTTACATCAGAGTACAAGAATATAACAGAGTATGAATAAATATTACACATTTGATAAATATCAGAGATTAAAATACATTACATAGCAGCGGAAAATAATACAATACACAACCGAAAGAGATAAATGGATACAGAGCTTTCCGAATATCGTTCCAGCTGTAAACCAGGATCCGGTGAATATAAATATGCAAAACCAAAACTACAAGCTGCCCGTGTGGAAAATAGAGGCACCCAGAGTTTAGGTTAAAACAATAAACTCCATGTTAGTCATGTGACTGGTGTGAGAACGAAAACAGTTATTTAAAACTTTACTTTAAAAGTAAATCAAGGGACCACACCGTATAACATAGAACGGATTTCCTCCCAAGAATACCAGTGCATAGAATAAACAGCGCAATGCTTTTTAGAAAAATGAAGCTATTATAAGACTCAGGTCCCATCACACAATGCAACGCAAGCCGGAGGATAGAGTTTTACCTTATAATAGCCAAACATGCTTGGTACATTTAAAACAGAACATTTTGATACTATTATAATGTAAAGTGTATGAAAACAACTTCAAATATAAATGTATCAATCATAGACAACATAGTGCCCCATCCCACTATGTCTCCATACTAGGCTCTACAAATAAAACCAAATGTCACATATTGGAAATTGGATTTCCATCATGAGTCAAGGCAAGGGATGTACTCCTCAACGACTTTGAGAGACTCTAGCAAATGCCTCAGGATCTCCCGCAGAATACCCTTGGATCCTCCAAGGCCGGTCCACACTTACGTTAGTGGATTATTTATTCCTGAACACACGTTTCCTGGTCTTATAGGACCTATATCCATCGGCTCCATAAAGACCGATATAACCGAGGCGCCTCGCATGCCAACAACTACAAAGGTAAAAATAATATAAATGTCAAGGCTTGCAAAACCCCGACACCACCCATAGCTAGAAAGAAAAGCCATGTCCTCCTTGGGTTCCCTTATCCTGTTTTTAACTCATACCGAGGTGTGAGGCTCGCGAATTAATGCTATACACAAAGCTATGCTATATTAAAGTCGTGCTTTGATCATCAACCACAAAACTCTGCTTTTCAACAGAAGCCTTGATCATTTGCATCTCAGCATGCCACACAGGCAATTCATGCCATGCGACTGATATCTATCGATATATAACCTCTGAGCTCGTACGTCTCAGAGAAGGGCGTTAAGCAAGAGAATAAATTCTTCGCCTCCATACAGATATATATTTAAAGAAATCAATCAACATAGAATAAAATCCAATGTCGGACACACAGTCCATTTACAAGTTCGTTCTGGGTCTGAGCGAAACCGGAGGCACCTTATTCCTCGTCCCGTATGTCCAATACAGGAGAGAGGCCCTCACATATCCGTCGATCTCCAAGTACGTCTGGACGATCACCACTTATTACCTCGTCTTGGGTGTACAACCCAATCAAGAAATAAGTAATCATCTAAACGATGTGAAGACCTCCGGTCTTCAATCACCGTCTTCATCGTCGACTTAACGTCAAATCAGTTATTCAGAATGGGTATAAACCCGGACTTTCTGAATAACTCGCGTATATAATAAACAAGTGTTATAAAAACACAACATACGCCTCATTCCAACTCTGAATATTCTTTTATTTAAATATTCATATCCTTAAGGATCTGTTCCCATTAATTTTATCAAAGATAAATTCTTTAAAATTTATTCTTTAATCTTCCTTTGGATATCAATTCAAACCAAATTAAGGTTTATCCAAACTAGTCGGGATTAGCGCACCTTACCGAAGTAATCATTTAATTAATTTTCCAATCCCAACCTATTCATCCCATGGAGCAAAACTGGTATTACTCCATAACTAACACCATGGTGTTATCGGTAAATTTAATTACCATTTCACGTTCAAATCTAATTAAAGATTTAACTATCGCTAGGAGCAAAACTGGTGAAACTCCATTCTTGATCATTTCCCAAATTTGATAATTTAGATTATCTCATTCACTTTTCAATCTAATTAAAGATTCATTAAAACTCTGATTCAGTCTTAATCTTCCCGAAAATCAATATTAATGATTATTCAACTTCTAGGAAAATAATTCCTCTCTTTAACTGGGTTAAAGAACTAATGTCATTTAAAATACAGTTCACGATAAACCCAAATCACATTCCATCAGTCTCTAACCGTAAATTAGTCAGAGAACAATTCCCTAAGTATTAATCCCGAAGGCCGAAAACAACATCAAATCAATACCCAGAAAACCATTCAACTTAGCTAATCTCCGGTTAGTTTCAAATTTTCTTAACTACTTTGGGTTTAAGAACAGTATTGTTAAAGATACCATTCACGACAAACTAAAAATTCAATTCAGTTCAATTTCAATTAAATATTAATTAATTGGAAAACTTCATTAAATCTTAATAAAAAGATTTAATCTTTTCTCAACTGGGTTTAAGAGCAATGTTAGTGAAGACACCGTTCACGACAAACCCAAATCACATTCCATCAGTCTCTAATCGTAAACTAGTAAGAGAACAATTCCCTAAGTATTAATCCTGAAGGCCGAAACCAACATCAGATCAATACCCAGGAAACCATTCAACTTAGCTAATCTCCAGTTAGTTTCTAATTTTCTTAACTCCATTGGGTTTAAGAACAGTTATATTAAAGATACCATTCATGACAAATCCAAAATCCCATTTGATATCAAATACAAGGCTCTGAATAGAAAATATATCGGCTTATATTCAATATCAAATCCTGAAATCAACAAATATCGTATTGGAATAACGATATATATATCTTCCAAATTCCTCTACAATGTCCATATAATCACGGAATCAAATATCGAAATATTCCAAAGACAATTTCGATTCAAATCCATTCCAATTCATAAATTGGAAATTCTGGTCATTTTTAAAACCATTTCAAATCCAATTTATTTATTTAAAAATATTGGACTATAATTCTAGTTCACAGCTAGTTCATTTCGATAAAAATATATTTTTATCTTTTCAAATATGGAAATTTTCATCTTAATTCTTTCCAAATCATTTGTTATGATTTTACTCAAATTATTGATATTTTTAATAATTTTATCAAGGCCCGTACAGTCGATTTCCATAAACGGTCATCAAACTGCACTTACAGCGACCTTTTCTAAATTTGATTTGGATATAACTCCAAATCCAACCGTTAGATTTCAAATCTCATGTATTCGTTGGAAAGCTCTTTTCGAAACGAACCCCGGTTTTAGGAGAATCCGATAGTCGGATCTCCCGTAACGTCAATTCGAAGTCAATGGTCGAAATTAGAGAACTGTCGTGGTGCGACACGTTCTATTCAGGCCATTAAATATATATAATATATATATTATATATATTTCGTCAATTTCCATTCAAATCGTATTTTATAAATCGTTTTAAATTCGTTTTAAAAACGGTTTCAACTTCATATTCAATTTTAAATCAAAATTGAATATTCCATATCATTAACATATAAATGACAATGTTTTCAAACATCAGATTTCGAAATCACTTCATTTTCGATATTCATTATAAAAATGAATAAAATCGATAAAAATATCGTTCACGTCAAAATAGCGTTAATCTAATCAACACGGCTTTATAATATTTGAATATTTTCGTGTCCATCCCAAATCGGACATCAAAATCAGATTTTGATCTTTTACTGAATATTATTTTAAAATATTCATTATTTTAAAATATTCGTTATTTAAAATTATTCATTCTTTCTAAACTGGAATCAGACACAGTCAATTACCATATAATGTTATTTATATGGATTTCATACGACACATGTCCATAACTGCAATCAAACACAGTCAACCATCATCCAGAGTGCATTCTACACTGCATAAGCATTACATATAAATATTCAATGCTTACACAGCTTGTCAACCAATCGATTGACATACAACTAAATATTGGGATTAGTGTATGTCCAATCTCATCTCAATACCCGTGTGGGATTTCAATCAACAAATAATGAATTTTATTTATGCAGTTGGACGATGTGTAAATTTTTTCGTCCCAATCCATATCAATCAAATAAGTGTACATAAACAAATCTTCTAATTTGTAAATGAATATATATTTTATTTCAACACATGAATATTTTATTTTATTCAACACATCACAAACCAAATTCACGAAAACAAATCAATCCAAACACACAACCAAACAAGTCGTCCATGGTCTGTAGATGACGGGGAGCAGTTCATATATGCAGTTATAAAATAAATAACTGTACAAAGAAAATTATAGTGAGGAGTTCTCACCTTGGGGATCCACTCCTCCATTCTCTATTTCTGAACGGTTCGGATTTGCCCAAAATTCCATTGCGATCTTTTCCCGTTGTTCATAGTAAAAATCGCATTTTTAATATGATGTTTATTTTAAAAATCACATTTTTATTACATTGTATATATAATAAAGATTGTATTCTTATAACGCTCCTTATATAATAAAAATCATATTTTTATTTCTCTAACTTCATAATAAAGATCATATTTTTATATCTCTACTACATATGTAAAGATCATATTTTTATTCTATAATCATTTCTATAAAAATCATATTTCTATACTAATGTCTTATATAACTAAAAATCAAATTTTTACATAATTAAAAATACTATCTTTTCTAATTAAAAATTCAATCTTTTCATCGTTAAAAATCTCGTCTTTACATCGTTAAAAATCTCGTCTTTCATAATTTAAGAAAAATCCAAGCTTTAAGTAAATAAAAATCTAATTTTTATGTAAATTTAAAAACTAATTTTCATCGCATCACTACCTATGTAAAGGTCAAAATTTTAACATGCTTTTATATAACAAAACTCATATTTTCGTTCATACGAATAAATAAATATAAAAATAAAAACTTACATTGGAAGGGAGTGGTCTACGCGCTCGTTGGAGGCAAAGGGGGTCTGACCGTCTAGGGGGGGCTCTGGGCCCTGAGGCGGCGCCACATTGGCCAGGGCAGCTGGGAAAAAGGGGTTTTCTCACTAAAGAAAGGTAGAGAGAGGAGAGAGGGGGTCGGGGAGACGGAGGGGGGTGCTGCTCTGGTCGGCTGCATCCAGGACTTGGCCGAGGCGGTGGCGGGTGCGGTCAGGCGCAGGGGCGACGCGGATTTGGGTGCTCAGGGGATTGGGGTTCGGGATAGGGGTTTGTAGAGGGGAGAGCGGTCGGGGGGGGAGGGAAGAACTGACTGGCGGTGGTCGTAAGGAGGTGGGCGCCGGCGGTCGGGAGGGAGAAGGGGCGGAGCGATGGTTTGGAAGGAGGGCAGCAGAATTTTGGAAAGGGGGCTCGATTTGAATTTTAGACGATGGGTTAGGGTTGAGAGAGGAAAAGGGATTATATATAAGTATATATATTAATAATTTTTTCTTATTTTTAATTCCAAAAGTTAGTTTTAAATTCGAACTCCAAATCAAACCACTGACTATCGTCCTTAGCGTAATACCCCCATTTCGAACACAATGGGATATATTTCATAACCCAATTCGGCTATTACGAACGGTTTTCATTAAATTTAACATTTAAATCAATATATGTTCAATTTAAACGCACATTTTAATTTATCGGGCCCACATACTGACTCTGAAAATTCCAGAAAAATTATTTCTAGCTTCGTATTGTCGATACGGTCCTAACAAAACTGATTTCGTCAAATTTGGTAATTGTTTGAAAAATGGTCATTTTCTAGTCGATTAAATTCAAACTGAAAGTGCCAAACACGTTTTCTTCTGCCACGCTCACATATTGATCCCAAAAATTATAAAAATTGGAATCCATCGATAATTTGACATTCCTGTTCCAACAAAAGTGGTCGCGTCGAAAACAAAGGTCATTTGCAAATTTGCTATTTTTAAGGGCTATATTTTCATAGCTACTATTCTGAATTTTCAACTGGACATAACTTTTTATTCCCGCTATGAAATTTTTATTTTTCAGATTCTTTGGAAAGATATTTTCAAATGGATTCTAATATTTTTGATTTCACTAAAATCCGTTTTATTTTGATCTATGTACATTCATTTGAAATTTGAAATCGAATTTTCAAACTACCGCGCCATTTCCAATTCCTTTTATAATTAAAATATATTTAAATTCTAACTTTGATTCAAATAAGTATATACGTTCTAATTCTATTCAAAATATATTTTCTCGTCGTAATTATTTAAAATAATTCATTTTAAATATTCAAAAATTATTAAAATTGTCATAATAAAAAATTTAAATTGGTTCTGATTTTCCGGGTTGTTACAATCACCCCCACTTAAAATATTTTCGTCCTCGAAAAGGATTGGAGTTGAAAGTTGTTTAACTAATCAACCCAACTTTCATTATAGCTTTCATTCTTCAACTTTTCAGTTTCTAAGAATTTTCATTTTTTTCAAAAATTTGGCTAACACCTTAAATTTTCGAAAAAATTCGCCATAACCTCCTTTGTACGGGGAGCACCGGGAAAATCCCTAAACCGCCACACAGGCCCTCTCATCTCAAAAAGAAAATGAAAAAGTCAAGCGGCTAGCCAATCGGCTCATAAAATCATCCAAACCCAATAAATTAGTAAACATGTGCCTATTTGTCAGGCAAACAATTTTATTCCTCTTCTCTAACCTCCTTGCTATTACCTGTTCACACATATATATGTACATCCATGCATTTCCAAACAATTTTCAATATAGTTCAGTATTTGTTTCAACTTGGCCTAAATTTACCTTTCTTTCACATGTTGATTTAAATAAATAATCATACAACACAACCATCAATCAATTAGTGAATTAATGTTTCAAATTCATAATTTTGATACATATACAGAAAATCATGTTTTTGATGCCAACTCACAACAATAAACCCTATCTAGTTTTGGTTCTCACACCAGTCAATTGGAAATATACAGATATCCCACTTTCGAAACTCGAACATAAATACTGATGATGCACGTGCTATCATCAATATCATCTCCGGGCGACTAGAGTGTGATTCTATATCTATCCAGTATATTAAAACTTCGAATACACGTTTGCAAGATGTATATGCAAAATCTTTATATAGATTGTCCAAATTCAGTACAAATAAAATATTCAATTACGTATAATTAGATTGAATTTTTCAAAACAAAATTTGTTTTCATTTTTATTTTAAAAACAACTCTCTTCAGACTCATTCTAGGATACTATTGATCCTATCTCTAATGAGTCATTCTCATTGCATATTACTAATCCAATCTATGATGAATTCTTTCGTTTGGTTCTAATGTGTCTTGTTCTCGAGCTCTGTAAACCAAAGCTCTGATACCACGCTGTAACGACCCGAACTTCCCCGGTCTTCGAAGAGAAGAGAAAGAACGGATTGTCTGAGAACACGACAAATCAGAACACAAACAGAAGAACATTTCATTGCTTATTACAACAATTTACATCAGAGTACAAGAATATAACAGAGTATGAATAAATATTACACATTTGATAAATATCAGAGATTAAAATATGTTACATAGCAGCGGAAAATAATACAATACACAACCGAAAGAGATAAACAGATACAGAGCTTTCTGAATATCGTTCCAGCTGTAAATCAGGATCTTGTGAATATAAATTTGCAAAACCAAAACTACTAGCTACCTGTGTGGAAAATAGGGGCACCCAGAGTTTAGGTTAAAACAATAAACTCCAGATCAGTCATGTGACTGGTATGAGAACTAAAACAGTTATTTAAAACTTTACTTTAAAAGTAAATCAAGGGACCACTCTGTATAACACGGAATGGGTTTCCTCCCAAGAATACAAGTGCATAGAATAAACAGTGCAATGCTTTTTAAAAAAATGAAGATATTATAAGACTCAGGTCCCAACACACAATGCAACGCAAGCCGGAGAATAGAGTTTTACCTTATAAGAGCCAAACATGCTTGGTATGTTTAAAACAGATCATTTCGAGACTATTATAGTGTAAAGTGTATGAAAACAACTTCAAATATAAATGTATCAATCATAGACGACATAGTGCCCCATCCTACTATGTCGCCATACTAGGCTCTACAAATAAAACCGAATGTCACGTATTGGAAATTGGATTTCCGTCATGAGTCGAGGCAAGGGATGTACTCCTCGCTGGCTTCGAGACACTCTAGCAAATGCCTCAGGATCTCCCACAGAAGACCCTTGGATCCTCCAAGGCCGGTCCACACTTACGTTAGTGGATTAGTTATTCCTGAACACTCGTTTCCCGGTCTTTAGGACCTATATCCATCGGCTCCGTAAAGACCGATATAACCGAGGTGTCTCGCATGCCAACAACCACAAAGGTAAAAATAATATAAATGTCAAGGCTTGCAAAACCCCGACACCACCCATAGCTAGAAAGAAAAGCCATGTCCTCCTTGGGTTCCCTTATCCTGTTTTTAACTCATACCGAGTTGTGAGGCTCGCGAATTAATGCTATACACAAAGCTATGCTATATTAAAGCCGTGCTTTGATCATCAACCACAAAACTCTGCTTTTCAACAAAAGCCTTGATCATTTGCATCTCAGCATGCCACACAGGCAATTCATGCCATGCGACTGATATCTATCGATATATAACCTCTGAGCTCGTACGTCTCAGAGAAGGGCATTAAGCAAGAGAATAAATTCTCCGCCGCCATACAGATATATATTTAATAGAAATCAATCAACATAGAATAAAATCCAATGTCGGACACACAGTCCATTTACAAGTTCGTTCTGGGTCTGAGCGAAACTGGAGGCACCTTATTCCTCGTCACGTATGTCCAATACAGGAGAGAGGCGCTCACATATCCGTCGATCTCCAAGTACGTCTGGACGATCACCACTTATTACCTCGTCTTGGGTGTACAACCCAATCAAGAAATAAGTAATCATCTAAACGATGTGAAGACCTCCGGTCTTCAATCACCGTCTTCATCGTCGACTTAACGTCGAATCAGTTATTCATAATGGGTATAAACCCGGCCTTTCTGAATAACTCGCGTATATAATAAACAAGTGTTATAAAAACAACATACGCCTCATTCCAATTCTGAATATTCTTTTATTTAAATATTCATATCCTTAAGGATTTGTTCCCATTAATTTTATCAAAGATAAATTCTTTAAAATTTATTATTTAATCTTCCTTTGGATATCAATTCAAACCAAATTAAGGTTTATCCAAACTAGTCGAGATTAGCGCACCTTACCGAAGTAATCATTTAATTAATTTTCCAATCCCAACCTATTCATCCCATGGAGCAAAACTGGTATTACTCCATAACTAACACCATGGTGTTATCGGTAAATTTAATTACTATTTCACGTTCAAATCTAATTAAAGATTTAACTATCGCTAGAAGCAAAACTGGTGATACTCGATTCTTGATCATTTCCCAAATTTGATAATTTAGATTATCTCATTCACTTTTCAATCTAATTAAAGATTCATTAAAACTCTGATTCAGTTTTAATCTTCCCGAAAATCAATATTAATGATTATTCAACTTCTAGGAAAATAATTCCTGTCTTTAACTAGGTTAAAGAACTAATGTCATTTAAAATACAGTTCACGATAAACCCAAATCACATTCCATCAGTCTCTAACAGTAAATTAGTCAGAGAACAATTCCCTAAGTATTAATCCCGAAGGCCGAAACCAACATCAGATCAATACCAAGGAAACCATTCAACTTAGCTAATCTCGAGTTAGTTTCAAATTTTCTTAACTCCATTGGGTTTAAGAACAGTATTATTAAAGATACCATTCACGACAAACCCAAAATCCCATTTGATATCAAATACAAGGCTCTGAATAGAAAATATATCGACTTATATTCAATATCAAATTCTGAAATCAACAAATCTCGTATTGGAATAACGATATATGTATCTTTCAAATTCCTCTACAATGTCCGTATAATCATGGAATCCAATATCGGAATATTCCAAAGACAATTTTGATTCAAATCCATTCCAATTCATAAATTGGAAATTCTGGTTATTTATAAAGCCATTTCAAATCCAATTTATTAATTTAAAAATATTGGATTATAATTCTAGTTCATAACTAGTTCATTTCGATAAAAATATATTTTTATCTTTCCAAATATGAAAATTTTCATCTCAATTCTTTCCAAATTATTTGTTATGATTTTACTCAAATTATTGATATTTTTAATAATTTTATCAAGGCCGGTACAGTCGATTTCCATAAACGATCATCGAACTGCACTTATAGCGACCTTTTCTAAATTTGATTTGAACATAATTCCAAATCCAACTGTTAGATTTCAAATCTCTTGTATTCGTTGGAAAGCTCTTTTCGATACGAACCCAACGGTACCTGTTTTAGGAGAATCCGACGGTGGGATCTCCCGTAACGTCAATTCGAAGTCAATGGTCGAAATTCGCGAACTACCGCGGCGCGGCGCGTTCTATTCAGGCCATTAAATATAATATATATATATATATATATTATATATTTCATTGATTTTCATTCAAAACGTATTTTATAAATTGTTTTAAATTCGTTTTAAAAACGGTTTCAACTTCGTATTCAATTTTAAATCAAAATTGAATATTCAATATCATTAACATGTGTATGATAATATTTTCAAACACCAGATTTTGAAAACCCTTCATTTTCGATATTAATTATAAAAATGAATAAAATCGATATAAATATCGTTCACGTCAAAATAGCGTTAATCTCATCAACACAGCTTTATATATTTAAATGTTTTCGTGTCCATCCCAAATCGGACATCAAAATCAGATTTTGATCTTTTACTGAATATTATTTTAAAATATTCGTTATTTTAAAATATTCATTCTTTCTGAACTAGAATCAGACAGAGTCAATTACCATATAATGTTATTTATATGGATTTCATACAACACATGTACATAACAACAATTAAACACAGTCAACCATCATCCAGAGTGCATTCTACACTGCATAAGCATTAAATATAAATATTCAACGCTTACACAGCTTGTCAACCAATCGATTGACATACAACTAAATATTGGGATTAGTGTATGTCCAATATCATCCCAATACCCGTGTGGGGTTTCAATCAACAAATAATGAATTTTATTTGTGCAGTTGGGCGATGTGTAAAATTTATCGTCCTAATCCATATTAGTCAAATAAGTGTACATAAACAATTCGTCCAATTTGTAAATGAATATATATTTTATTTCAACACATGAATATTTTATTTTATTCAACACATCACAAACCAAATTCACACAAACAAATCAATCCAAACACACAACCAAACAAGTCGTCTGTGGTCTGTGGATGACGGGGAGCAGTTCATATATGCAGTTATAAAATAAATAACTGTACAAAGAAAATTATGGTGAGGAGTTCTCACCTTGGGGATCCACTCCTCCATTCTGTATTTCTGAAAGGTTCGGATTTGCCCAAAATTCCTATGCGATCTTTTCCCGCTGTTCATAGTAAAAATCGCATTTTTAATATGATATTTATTTTAAAAATCACATTTTTATTACATTGTATATATAATAAAGATTATATTCTTATAACGCTCCTTATATAATAAAAATCATATTTTTATTTCTCTAACTTCATAATAAAGATCGCATTTTTATATCTCTACTACATATGTAAAGATCATATTTTTATTCTATAATCATTTCTATACAAAATCATATATTTATGCTAATGGCTTATATAATTAAAAATCAGATTTTTACATAATTAAAAATCCTATCTTTTCTAATTAAAAATTCAATCTTTTCATTGTTAAAAATCTCGTCTTTACATATTTAAAAATCTCGTCTTCCATAATTTAATAAAAACCCAAGCTTTAAGTAAATAAAAATCTAATTTTTATGTAAATTAAAAATCTAATTTTTATCGCATCACTACCTATGTAAAGGTCAAATTTTTAACATGCTTTTGTATAACAAAACTCATATTTTCATTCATACGAATAAATAAATATAAAAATAAAAACTTACATTGGAAGGGGGTGGTCTGGGCGCTCGTTGGAGGCGAAGAGGTCTAACCGTCTGCGGGGCTCTGGGGCCTGAGGCGGCGCCGCATTGGCCAAGGCAACGGGGAAAAAAAGGTGGTTTTCTCACCAAAGAAAGGTAGAGAGAGGAGAGGGAGCATTGGGGAGACGGAGGGGGGCGTTGCTCTGGTCGGCGGCAGCCTGGACTTGGCCGAGGTGGTGGCGGGTGCGGTCAGGCACAGAGGCGACACGGATTTGGGTGCTCAGGGGGTTGGGGTTCGGGATTGGGGTTTGTAGAGGGGAGAGCGGTCGGGGGGGGGGGGGGGGAATTGGCCGGCGGTGGTCGTACGGAGGTGGGCGCCGGCGGACGGGAGGGAGAAGGGGCGAAGCGACGGTCTGGAAGGAGGACGGCGGAATTTTTAAAAGGGGGCTCGATTTGAATTTTAGACGATGGGTTAGGGTTGAGAGAGGAAAAGGGATTATATATAAATATATATATTAATAATTTATTGCTATTTTTAATTCCAAAAGTTAGTTTTAAATTCGAACTCCGAATCAAACCCACCGACGATCGTCCCTAGCGTAATACCCTCATTCTGAACATAATGGGATAAGTTTCATAACCCAATTCGGCTGTTACGAACGGTTTTCATTAAATTTAACATTTAAATCAATATATATTCAATTTGAACGCACATTTTAATTTACCAGGCCCACATACTAACTCTGAAAATTCTAGTAAAATTATTTCTAGCATCGTATTGTCGATACGGTCCTAACAAAACTAATTTCTTCAAATTTGGTTACCGTTTGAAAAATGGCCATTTTCCAGTCGATTAAATTCAAACTGAAAGTGCCAAACACATTTTCTTCTGCCACGCTCACATATTGATTCAAAAAATTATGAAAATTGGAATCCAGTGATAATTTGACATTCTGGTTCCAACAAAAGTGGTCTCGTCAAAAACGGAGGTCGTTTGCAAAAACGCTATTTTTAAGGGCTATATTTTCATAGCGACTATTCTGAATTTTCAACTGGACATAACTTTTTATTCCCGCTATGAAATTTTGATTTTTTAGATTCGTTGGAAAGATATTTTCAAACAGATTCTAATATTTTTGGTTTCACTAAAATCCGGTTTATTTTGAATCCTGTGCATTCATTTGAAATTTGAAATCGAATTTTCAAACAACCGCGCCATTTCCAATTCCTTTTATAATTAAAATATATTTATATTCTAACTTCGATTCAAATAAATATATACGTTCTAATTCTATTCAAAATAAATTTTCTGGTCGTAATTATTTAAAATAATTCATTTTAAATATTCAAAATCCATTAAAATTGCCAAAATAATTTTTTTAAATTGGTTCTGATTTTCTGGGTTGTTACACACAGTTTCCCTTTCTCTCATTCTTGTCCTTCTCCACAAATAAACCATAACCACTACTACCTCCACTACTATCCCCACTCAATTCCTTCATGTGATCTCTTAATTCCTCACTAAGAAGACCTGTTTTGACATCATCAAGAGATAAAGTATCCCGACTATAGATCATAGTATTGGAAAATCACGTATAACACTCCGACAATGAGCACAACAATATTATTGCCTTTTGTTCCTCATAAATCTTCAAATCTACCGCCTTCATCTTCATTAGCAAATCATGAAAGGCTTCAAATGCGTTTTAAGCGAACTACGTACCCTCTTTAATCTTGAAGGTGGAAAATGTTCGCAATAAGATCAAACAATTTGTAAGCGACTTTTTCGTATATAACTCCTCCAGCTTGTTTTATATGCCTTTAACGGTTGTCTCACCATTAATTTTGAAAATAACATCCTCTTTAATAGCAAGTTGAAGAGTGGTGTAAGCCCACTTTTCCATCTCCTCTCTCTCAACATCCGTTATATCACTTGGCAATAAATGAGTAACAAATACCACTTGGTGCACCCGATTCTTTTAAGAACCACTTTCATCTTCCATTGTCACTCTACGAAGTCATTATCCCCATTTCAGATGTTTGTAGCCAATTGAGATCCCAGCACCTCATATGAATCACGTACGTACAGCGATACACTTTTTAGACTAACCGTTGAGTGATTTACCCGAGCTATTATCCGATCCCAGAATTTTCACAAACATCTACCAACACCAACTGCTTTGATACTAAATATTGTTACAAAATTCAAATATTAATTCAAAAACCGAATTTAGCATACTGAATTGAGCGGTTCTACTGAATTCAAATAGTAATTCAAATACCAAAACAAACAATCTATAATAACCAATAGCAATGAAATAATCACACACTGAATTTTGTTGTTCTACTAACGATTTGTTAGTGTACATCAATTATGGGGAGAGAATTTTATTATCACGATGAGAAGAGTACAAGAGATTGATACAATGATCAACAACAATTAATGTAGAATTGAGTTTGTGGAGAATATAATTGAAGAATTAAAACTAGGTTATAAACCCTAATTTCTCTTAAGAAGCATTGATCAAGCAAGCTTTCAAGCCTTCAAATCTGAAAATAGCTTTATATAGGTAAGGATCTCGTACAGACAAATTGTTGTTTTATTCCTCCAAACCACCGGAAAATATTCTTTAGAAAACTGCTTGAAACTGACACGAATCTCGATTCAGACATCTAGTACCAAATTCTGAATGTTTGAATCTAGGCTCATATTTAGAGCCCTAGAAATTCGAATGTCTGGATCTGGAACCAGACGTCTGGATCCATATTCCAAAAGTCTAAATTATATTGCAGCCACTGCAACGTCTTCTTTCTGCACCTTCCAGCTTCATATCGCAATTACTTGAGTTTCGAGTCCAAATCGCACGTCGTCTTCACCGATTTCAAGCCATCTTCCAACATTTCAATCTAACATACAGCGTCGTTATAAAATTTAACATAACTATGTTGGGGTAATAAAATCTTTCAGTTATATGCATGCTATTGGAAAATATTTTCAAACAATGTTAATCTTCATTTGTACAAACGACCAAGGTTTTAGAATTTGTTTGGCACACCGGATTCCTGCTGTTTTAGTTTCAGTTTCGGAATGGTTTGGAACGGAATGACATAAAAATTTCGTTTCAGGAGTTAGTAGAAAGGGAAAAGTGAAATTGATTTGCAGAAACCAAAATATTACCTCTTATCCAAGAATCGAACATGTGAAATGCCCTCATTTAAATGTTGAAGAGGACATAAATCATTTTGAGGAAGCACCAAACAAAAGCAACATTGTAGATTGATTATTACTCCCCCCCCCCCCCTCCATTTCTTACTTTGTACTCGCTTTTGAATCAACCAAAACAATAGTTTTAGGGGAGCTGGAAAAATGAGGATGGAAATGTGATGAAGGTGCAGGTGGTTTTGGACTTCTTTCCTGGGCCAAGTTTAACATTTGATATAGAATGTTTATATTATAAGCTGTATATATTCCGATAACATTTCTATCAACCTTTTATTAAAAAATAACTTGGAGAATTCATCAAATTTATTTGATAATAACATTTAGGTTGATTGTTGAACAAAAGTACGGTGAATTAAAGTCTGTGTTGTGCTGAAGGTGAATATTGTATTGGCTTACTTAGTGGGCTAACTGAACCTATTTAAATTAAGTGTTAAAAAAGTAATTTTTTTTTGGATTAGGCTTTATAAGCGTATGTCAAGTTAGGTAACTTTAGTTACGATTATATTTGTTATATTACAACTAGAAGTATAAAAAGTTGTGTCTATTAAGATATAAAAAGTTGTGTCTATTAAGATATTGGTACGTAAAAAAAATTCAAAAAAAAAAAAAAAAAAAAAAAAAAAAAACATACAAAAACAAAAGAGCAAAGAACGAAGGAACAGAGCTTTAATGGGATTTCCGAAAATTACAGAACAAAACCGAAATAATTCAATTTTTCAATGTACGAAACGGAACCGAAAACCAGAACTTTGAACCTTGGTACAAATCATTCAAATTTATTTAAGTTAAAACCTCGTAATGCTCTGCTAAAAGCTATGATATCTATAGCCAATCCATGTTCCAAGTTGAAATTGGTATTTCGGGTGCATGATGCTGTTTGATTTTCAGCTTTATTGCTTAGCAACAACTGTTATTTCTTGTTTAGTATCCTTTTACGACCAAAAATGGAAATCGCGTTCAGGACCGATGACCAAAAGAATATTATCCATGTGATACGAAAACCACGTTGAAATTGTCGCGTAAGAAATTGGAAAAGAACTAAAGCGTTTAGTCAGCATTCAATAACTTGACGTCTTATATAAAATCTCAAACCCATTCTAGGACCAACAAACGTACAAGTCAAGGAAACATACACAATAAAATCATCAGCCTCTCACATTCCAGTTCTCCAAAACAAAATGTACCAAAGAACATCAAAATCCAAAAGCATCAAAGAACCATCATCCCCTGCTGCCACCACCGCACTAAACCCAACGCCAAACTCTCCTACTCCTCTCTCTCAAACCCTAACAGCCACCGCCAACTTAGCAAACCTCCTACCAACCGGGACCCTGCTCGCCTTCCAGCTCTTAACCCCGTCGTTCACCAACAACGGGTCATGCGATCCCGTAACGCGCGCTTTGACCCAAATCTTGCTTATCGTACTCGCATCTTCGGCGTTCGTCGCATGCTTTACGGACAGCTTCAAGCAGTCCGGAAACGTGTACTATGGGTTGGCGACCAGGCGCGGGATGTGGGTGTTCGACTACCCGATGAAGGGGTCCGAGTTGCCCGATCTTTCCGATAAGAGGTTGAGGTTGGTCGACTTTGTGCATGGGGTGCTGTCCGTGCTTGTGTTTGGGGCCGTGGCCTTGAGGGATAGGAACGTGGTCGGGTGTTTGTATCCGAGGCCGGAGGTTGAGACCAAGGAGGTGCTGGATATAGTGCCTGTTGGAGTTGGGTTGGTCTGTAGCTTGCTGTTTGTGGTGTTTCCTACGAGAAGGCATGGGATTGGATATCCTGTTACTCATGGCAATTGACCAGGACTTTGATGTTTCATTCTGTTAAAGAGTATAGTTAAATTTCATAATTGTTTTTGTATTTTAATTAGAAACAATGAATAGATGTTAGCACTTCTGTTTCATATGTGTCTTTTACCTTTGATCAAGTACAGATGCTTTGTAAATGGAATTACTACAAGTAGAACTGCCACACTAACATAATTTTGTTTCAATAAAATAAGTAATTATAGATTATGGGTTACACACTGGAAATAGATAATTGTAAACATGTCGTATTACTAAAGAAATACTAATGTCATAAATTCAGCTGAAAACAAATACGTAACCAACAAAAATTAGTTTACATATGTTATCAACATTTGAATTTGATAATCAAACCAGGTGAACAGAAATGCAGTGTTACATTTTGAAATAGAAATAAGATGACATGTCTATAAAGGGAAAGTACTTGGTATAATTTAGGACCAAATTACAACAGTTACAGTGATTAAATAACAAGAATTTGAAAAAATAAATGGCTATACTATTAGAATGAGAATACAACAACAAACCGATCGTTATTGATCTGTTCTCATATTCGGACTTTACATACAACATATTGGGCTTGGCCCATCAGTCTTTAATTTTACATTTTATTACCGTTACATACTGGGCTATATATACATAGACAACTTCTGTGCATTTTCTATTCATTCATTCATTGTGAAATAATACAAAGCAATTTTACTTTCTGCTCAATTCTATATCATCTGCAAATCCAAACTCTATTCGAATAGTATTATGGTATCAGAGCTCATAATATCCTAACGACATCCTCCTCTTCTATTGATCTGGTGTGGTTATACCCATCATAAAATCATCATCATTTGGGCATTCTCCCATCAATGATTATTCACATAATTTGAGAGTAGAATATAGTGTGATCATTGGTGTCTTGCCTTCAATCATACACACTGTACTCTGTGTTATTCAGAATCAATCACCAGGAAATCAATACAAGAAAAACACCAAAAACCAATCAAAGCCACCCCAGAAAGATTCATCATAACTTTTCAATCATAAAACTACCTCATCATCGAAACTTTATCTACTTCATGCCTAATTTCTTGGGTTTTCCTTAATCTTTGATCAATATAGGTATTTGATCTAAATTCGATTTAATTCTTGTATTATTTTCATCATGGGTGACAACACCACTTCTACTGCTTCTGCTACTGGAGTTAGTCCAAAAAATCCAATAACCACATATGTACGACAATTAGTCAAGACAATGGATAACCCACAAAGCCAATTAATTAATGTTCATCTTGAAGAAGAAAATTATCTGCTGCGGAAATTACAAGTTAAATTGCTATACAAGGATATGACTTAGAAGGATTTATATTGGGAGAAACCCATGTACCAGCAAAGTTCATCATGGATCAAAATAATATAACTATTGCTAATGAAGCATACGTGCAATACCACAGACAACATGGGTTAATAAGTTCATGACTCTTATCTTCAATTAGTGAGAATTTACTACCAACTGTTATTGGTTGCAACTCATCAAATGATATATGGACTACTATCGAAAAATAATTCAACAATCAATCTTCTGCCAAAGTTTTGCACTACAAACCATAAAAATGGAGAATCAAAATATGAGAAAGTATATCTCAAAGGTAAAGAAACTATGTGATTTACTTAGTGCTATAGGGAACAAAATACCCAATGAAGATCATGTGTTGTATTTGTTAAATGGTTTAAGTGATGATTATAAAGCTGTTCTAGCAGGCATAACATCTCAGAGAATTGTTCCTCCTATTGATGAAGTTCATTCTATTTTACTATCCCATGAAGCAAGAATCGGCAGTAAGAGAATTCAAGAAATAGATTATAGTGCAAATCTTGCTACAGGTTACAAGAACAAGAATCAAAATAGTACTAAACCTAAAACTTCTTACCACAGAGGTGGTAGTGCCAACAGAGGAAGGGGAAGAGGTAGATTGAACAACAGCAACAGACCCAAATGCCAAATCTGTGAGAAGATTAGCCATACTACCTTGAAGTCCTATTTTAGATACTCAAACAACTAGAATCAGAAAAGCAGTAACAACTCAAATGCAAAAGTTGCACAAAATAATCAAGAAACCAATAGTCAAGACAATGCAATTAACAAAAATGATATTGCCAAAATGGAACATTTGCGGGATGATAGTTGGTACCCCGATTCTGGAGCAACTAATCATATCACAAACAATCTAGACAACTTGAATATTGGATGAAAGGAATATAGAGGTAATAATTCTATCTTTATGGGTAATGGTAAATGCATTTAAATTACACATGTTGGTAATACTTATATCAATAACAGAAAACAATTATATTTGTACAATTTTCTTAGAGTGCCAAAGATTACCAAAAATTTAATTAGTGTGTCACAATTTGTTAAGGACAACAATGTTTATTTTGAATTCTTTCCGAAACACTATTTAGTTAGAGATATCCTAAATAGAAAAATCATTTTACAGGGTGATTTGATTAATTGATTGGCTGTACAAATTTAATTCGATTAAGTGCCACAGTGATGTTAGTGAAGAAAATTATCATTCCATTAATGAAAAAAAAACGTTGTAATTTGAATGTTAAGGACAAGGCTGAAAGTAGAAAAAATGTATTTGATTTCTGGCATTTCAAACTTGGACATCCGAGTGTTAAAATTGGTCAGAAAATATTGAATAATGATGAAATCAAATTTAATCCTGTATCCTTACCATATGTATGTGAATGTTGTCAAATGGATAAGAGTCATAGGTTGCCTTTCAATAATTCAGATAGTATATATATTGAACCACTTCAACTAATTGTTGTAGACCTATGGGGACCATCGCCTATTTGTTCTGACTTTGTTTGTAAGTACTATGTGTCATTTGTTGATGATACACTAGATTTACTTGGATATACTTCCTAAAAACGGTTTGAAACATATAATGCTATCATAAACTATATAACTATGATATAAAACATGTTAACTTTAAAGTTAAGGCTATTCAGACAAATGGTAGAAGTGAATTTAAAAATCTATGTAAGTGTTTTGGAGGTATCATTCATAGAACCACTTGTCCATATACATCGCAACAAAATGGATTAATGGAGAGAAAACACAGGCATATTGTTGAATCTGGATTGACATTGCTTGTAGAAGCTAGTATGCCTTTGAAATTCTGGCCAGCCGCCTTTAATACTACTTTTGATTAACAGACAACCAACAAGCGTATTAAAGGACCTATCACCACTTGAATGATTGTACAATGTCAAACCGGATTACAAAAGATCTTAAGATCTTTGGATGCTTGTGTTTTCCATATTTAAGACCTTATAATGCTAACAAGTTAAATTTCAGTTCTAGACAGTGTACTTTTCTGGGCTACACAACAAATCAAGAAGGATATAAATGCACTGATGATACTAGCAAAATATATGTTAACAGACATGTTGTGTTCAATGAAAAAGTTTGTCCATATAGTACAAAAGATATAAGAACTACAGATAAAGTCAGAAATCCAAGGGTATTTATACCTACTGTTCCACATATCAATGAAAGCTAACAACAGATAGAGATGAATCAAAATTCTGATGCTCAAAGTTCACCAACTGATATCAATGACAGTCATGAAAACTTTGAGCCACCCAACATGACAACTCATCTACATGCACAAAGTCAAAATCACGAAGACAATGGGAATGAATCAAATACTCAACAAACTGTATCTGAAAGTTTTGAAAGAACTGGTGACTCACCACCAACTAAACAACCAGATCACACTGTCCATCCAATGATTACAAGGGCCAAAAGTGGTATCCTTAAACCAAAAATATTTGGAGCCATATCCTGCTCATATGAACCTGATTCTTTTGATCAGGCAATCAAAGATAAGAACTGGAGGTCTGCAATGGATGAAAAGTATTATGCTCTAATCAGAAACAATACTTGGAATCTTGTATGTGCACCTGCTAATAAAAATATAGCAGGCAGCAGATGGACATACAAAATGAAAAAGAACCCAGATGGTTCAATAAGCAAGTACAAAGCTAGACTAGTAGCTAAGAGTTATACACAAGAGTACGGTTTTGATTTTATTCAAACATTTTCTCCTATTGTAAAACCCACTACTGTAAGACTGATACTACTCTAGCTTTGTGCAGAAATTGGCATGTTAAACATTTAGATGTGTTAACAATGCCTTTCTGAATGGCATTCTTGAGGAAGAGATATATATGAGTCAACCTCCAGGGTACAACAATAATTCAAACTATGTTTGTAAACTAAACAAGGTCATATATGGTCTAAAGAAAACCCCACGAGTATGGATTGATAGACTAAAAAATACTATATATAAATTAGGATTTTAGTCTACCAAATCAAATAACTCTCTATTCATAAAAATTAACCAGTCATCAGTAATCTATATATTAATATATGTAGATGATCTGGTAATAACTGGCAATAGAATTACAGACATAGATGAATTAACACAACATTTGGATGAACATTTTCTATTAAAAACTTAGGTGATGTTAATTACTTCTTGGGCATAAAAGTAACAAGAACTAATAATGAATATATTTCTACACCAAAGAAAGCATATTATTGATCTACTTAACAAAACAAAGATGTTGTATGTCAATCCTCAACCAACGCCTATGATAAGTAGACAACAATATTCAAAATTTAGAGGAGAAGCAATAATCAACACCACGAAATACAGGAAGGTTGTAGGAGCACACTACAATATGCTACTATAACCAGACCTGACATTGCTTATAGTGTTAATAAAGTATCTCAGTTTAAACAGAAATCTCTTGACACTCACAGGAAAGCAGTCAAAGGAATTCTAAGATATCTCAAGGGAACTTCAGATTACAGACTTACTTTAATGGACCGTCAACATCTAAACATTGTGGGATATGTATATGCTGACTGGGCATCTAACCCTGATGATAGAAGGTCTACAAGTGGATACTGTATATATATTGGACATAGTTTAGTCTCATGGAGTTCAAAGAACCAAGCAACTATCTCGAGATCCAGTACTAAGTCAGAATAAAAAAAAAACAAATGTAGCTACATAAATAAAGTGGTTACAATCTATACTGGAAGAGCTAAAGCTTAAGTCTACAACAAAACCAATATTGTGGTGTGACAATAAAAGTGCAGTATACATATCAGAGAATCTAATTCAACATGCACGAACAAACATATAGAAATTGACTTGCATTTCATTAGAGAATTGGTGCAAAGAGGAGAAACTGAAATAAATCAAATACCTGGAGCTTACCAAAGAGCAGACGTACTGACTAAAGAAATTATAGCAAATAATTTTACCAGATTCCGAGCTGAAATAAATGTTGCTTGATGAGAAGAGCAAGCAGATCGAAGTTGCAAGCCTTCAGACCAACAATAATTGGACCAAAGTTGCAAGCTTTTGGATTAACAACAACCATGTATATCAATAATAGAACAGAGAATAGCACAACCAAAAGCCTCAAATTTAACTGTGTAGGCAATTTTCAACCTAGATCTGATACTATTAATTAAAGTCAAAAATACTGTGAAGAATCAGATTTGAGAAGATTGATTTGAAGCGCCGACATGAAAGCTTGTAAACTAGGGTTAGAGAAACTATATTTTCGAGAGGGGTGTATTAGAATGAGAATACAATAGTAGACCAATAGTTATTCTGTTCTCATATTCGGACTTTAGATACAAAATATTGGGCTTGGCCCATCATTCTTTTATTTTACATTTTATTACTGTTACATACTGGGCTATATATACATAGCCAACTTCTGTACGTTTCTATTCATTCATTCTAAAATGATACAAAGCAATTTTACTTTTTGCTTAATTCTACATCCTTTGCAAATCTAAACTCTGTTCAAATTCGATTATAAACTAAGGCAGTTTACTTTACCTTCAATATTTTCATGGTCAGAAAGATTTCAAACCGTGGGGTACCTTTTAAGATTTGTTGCATTTACAACGAAAGGAAATTAAGAGGTTTGTAGCTTTTTTTTTCTCCTACTTAGAATATAAAGTATATTTTCTAACAGAAGTTTCTTTCTCATTGGAATAAAAAGATATTCATTAGAGTTGAAAACGATTGATGTTGCAATGATGATGGACCATGTTACAGTCTGCTGAGAATGTTATGCCTACAAAAATGTATACATCATTTGTGTCAAAGTCCACCCTTGTGCATGGCCTTACCATCGTGTTTGAATATTCTCAATATTACTTTGCTCTTCTCAATTTCTCTTTATTTTTTTATTTACATAATAGACTAGTTGCTTCTTTTTTCAAAATATTATTTGGTATACACGTGTGGACAGGGTTCATCACAGTGCTTCAAATGGATATACATATACATATAGTTGATCTAATTGGATTTTGAGAGAAGTACAATGAAAGAGTAAAGTTGTAATGCATTTTTTATTGAATGATTTTTTAACTACAACAGTGTTACGGACTTAGTCCAATAACCTCGCCAGCAAATGCACCAACTGACCTGAGGAGGGGGATAACAGTTATTAGCCACACAATTAACAATTGCAGCAACAATAATAAATCTCTGATAAGCACGTGCAAGGAAGTGCATGTGACATAGCATGCATAGCTGTCAAAAGCAATACATGGAATCTTATTGTTAGAAATAGCTGTATGTTATAGAAGAGGGAAATACTGTTATAGGAAATTTGAATTTAAATTTTACCACCTAAATTTGTGGGCAAGCAACTATAAATATATCAGTGTATGCATCATAGAAAATCATGAAAACTAAATGTTATTTTTTTCATGTTCATTTATTAAATTTTAGTTTAGTCTAGTTCTTTGCATTACATAGTTCATCTTATAATTCTCTTACCTCATCATTCCCATGGCCCCTAAACATCAGAAGAAGGGATCGAATGGAGCTCCACCAGTATCTTCACAAGTGGTATCAGATTCATCGATTGATCCAATTCATGAAGAAATTGATCACCATACAGCAGTTGTACCAGATGATTCAGCAATCGATCAACCTAATTCTGATGAAATCATTACCATTGACGAAGATGAATCAAGGATACAACAACAGTAATTAAACAATTTATTAACATTGAAGATTTCAGGTATTGACAATACGATTATAATGCTCTCCCACAAATTTGTTCAGTTTATGTTAGCCAACTGTCCAGCCACCATGTAACCACCTACACAACCACCACTTATATCTCACTCAACATCAATACCAATTACACACACCATGCAACCAGCATCTACACAAAACTTACCACATACTCAAATCACTACCAATCCAATTCCATTTACACAGCAGCAACAAATTCCTATGCCATCAGCAAACACTGCACCATTACCAAACCCATCATGGCAACAACCTACTCCAGCTTCTACAACTTTTCTACATACCATGAACCCTTACAACATTCAAAACTCATACTCACCATCTCAATTTCATTATATTCACACACAACAGCCAGCTCCACCACCTGTTATTCCACCTCGTTACTCTACCTTTTCAACTCAATATCCAATGTTTTCCATACAACCACGTCAAGCCATGAATGAACCATTTGCTTACAATTACCAAACAAACTAACTTCAACAAACGCCAAAACCAATTCACCATAAAACAGCAAAACTGGATTTTCCAAGCTATTTGGGTGACAGTTACATTTTAGCTTGGATTAGACAAGCAAAACAAATTCTTTTATATCATGAAGTGCCACCATATGATTAGGTTTGAATTTTTGCATTTAATTTTAGACATGATGCACTATAGTGGTTCAATTGGTATGCTACTAGTGTCGACAATTATCACATTTGGTCAGTATTCATAGAAGAAATATTTTCTAGATTTGGAACAACTGAAATGTCTAGACCATTTGAATCATTTACTAATCTCAAGAAAGTCACTACAGATAAGGATTACCTAAATCGTTTCGAGCAAGTAGCAAGTTTATTGGATAAATTGCCACCAGCCTGCAATATTGACAAATTTATAAGAGGCTTGAAAGAAGATATTAAATATGAAGTGATTGTTGGGAAACCACAGAGTTTAAAGCAAGCCATATCCCTAGCCAAAACCTTTGAAGAGAACTACTTCTCCCAAAAGAGACAGTTTAAACCAAATAACAAAAACCACACCGAACCTCCTCTTCAGCCAATAACAACACCACCCACCAAACCAACCAATAAAAATCCTTACAACAAATTATCCCCAAATGACATTGCCACTTGTCATGAAAAAAACCTATGTTATACATGTGATGAGAAATGGTACCCAGGCCATAAATGCAGCAATAAGAAAGTGTACATTATGGAAAGGTTTCTCACAAATAATGAAGAACTTAATGAAACTGAAATAGCTACAGAGGAATTAGTCATATCAGTCCATCATACAACTATTTCCCTTGCCATATCTTTGTAAGCAATGTCCGGAATTCCAGCCATACACACCTTCAGGGTAACTAGGGCTACTAATAGCTATTATGTTCACATTCTCAACGATTTGGGTTCTACACACAACTTCATCAACAATAAGCTAGCCTATCAAGGGAATTTGCAAGTTAATGAATCTCAAAAATTCAAAGCGTTAGTAGCTAGTGGAGAACAAATGTATGGCCAAGGAGCTTGTCAAAACACCCAACTATCTTGCCAAGGAGTTCAAATGCCGGTTGACTTATTATTATTGCCAGTTAACGGTTGTCAAGTGGTATTAAGAGTTCAGTGGTTAACAAATTTTGAGGCAGTAACATTTAACTTTAACAAACTCCAACTAAAATTCAATTACCTGGGAGTAGATCACATTTGGAAGGGAATACAACCCATACCAACCAACGTGATGCCTGAAGATAAGATGGACAAAGTTATTCAACATTATAGCTTGAATTTATGCTACAAGTAACCACTGTTGATCCAACACACCTCAAAGAAGACACATCTCTTCAAAATCTACCAACACCCATTCTTGATATCATACACCAATATCCTGCAGTTTTCACAAAACCAACTACCTTACCTCCTCATAGACCAATCGACCACAAAATTCCATTACTACCAACTGCCAAACCAGTTTGCTAATGACCCTATAGACATTCCTATCACTTGAAAAATGAAATTGAAAAACTAATCAATGAAATGTTGGAACAAGGCATTATAAAACCAAGCTATAGTAGCTACTCATCACCTATAGTTATGGTAAAGAAGCATGATAGCAGTTGGAGGCTGTGTGTTGGCTACAGAAACCTCAACAAATTGACAATCAAATATAGCTTTCCAATTCCCCTCATTGATGACTTATTTGATGAACTTAGCGGTGCAAAGTACTTTACAAAACTTGATTTAATGTCCGGTTACCACTAGATAAGAATGCAAGAAGAGGACATTCATAAAACAACTTTCTAAACTCATGAGGGCCACTACGAGTTCACAGTTATGCCAGTTGGCCTTACCAATGCACCATCCACTTTTCAATCTCTCATGAACTTAATCTTCAAATAGTTTCTCAAGAAGTTTCTTCTTGTTTTCTTCAATGATATCTTGGTATACAGTAAAAACTGGCAAGAACAGTTAACACACTTGTTTTTAACCTTATAGGTATTGGAAAAACACAGCTTAGCGGTGAAGATGTCTAAATGCTTCTTTGCAAAACAACAGATTGATTATTTGGGACACATAATTACTCATAATGGAATTGCAGTAAATCCATAAAAAACACAAGTTGTAAGAGACTGGCCTGCTCCAAAGAATCTAAAGTCATTGAGTGGTTTTTTTAGTCTTTCAGGATACTACAGGAAATTTGTAAAAGATTATGGAACTCTTGCAAAGCCTTTGACTAACTTACTCAAGAAAAACTCTTTTCAATGGAACCAACAAGCTCAGAATGCTTTCCAGGAATTGAAGACAGGACTCACCAACCCACCAGTTCTTGTTATGCCAAATTTTTCTAAAGAACTTATTTTGGAGTATGATGCATCTAGCACAGGCATTGGAGCAGTATTGCTGCAAGAAGGAAGACCAATTGCTTTTCTAAGCCAAGCTTTGAAAATGAAGAATTTAACTTTATCCATTTATGAAAAGGAGTTGCTGGCATTCATATTGGCAACAAAGAAATGGAGCCAGTAATTATTGGGAGGAAATTCATCATTCGAACTGATCACAGAAATCGTAAATATTTGCTGGATCAGAAATTAACCAACAGCATACAACATAAATGGCTAAACAAACTTCACATCTTTGATTATCTGATTGAATTTAAGTCTAGAAAAGAAAACATTGTTGCTAATTCCATATCCAGACAACACAAGCTACATATCACATTATCACACCTTCATTTAAATCCTATTAATGTCATACATTCCCCATGGCTAAAAGGCATCTTCATGTTGATAGTTACTGATCCTTTCTATAATGACCTTGACAGGAAACTCATGAATGTAGCTGATCCACCTGCTAATATCACAAAAGCCAATCAGATTTTTTACTACAAAGGAAGGATACTAATAAGCCATAATGCCCATGACTCAAATCAAAATTGCTTGCAGAATTTCATGATTCTTCACTATCAGGCCATTCAGGAGTTGCAAAAACACTGCACATAATTGAGAAATATTTCACTGGCAAGGAATAAAACGAGATGTTCAAAACTATCTTGCAACCTGTGATATATGTCAACAAATGAAGCATGAAAACATTAATATACCTGGGCTCTTACAGCCACTATGTGACGGCCCGCCCCGCACCAACCGACATTTTCTCCAAAAGTGCGTTGTACACATGTCCAGTTAGCACGGAACGGGTCGTCAGAAGAAGAAAAAAGGAAGAACAGAATGAACTAACAAGGAACCTGTAGAATGTCTCACAGCGCATAGAACAAAATATAATAATAACATACTTGACATAAAACAGGAGAGACAGTGCATAAGCTGAAAACCAAAACTAAGCATCATAGCAGCGGAAATCCAAAATACAGCTTATTACAACTTTCCAAACTGTCTCAAAAAGCAAAAGTAAGATAAAGGAGGTACACTACTAATGCCCAAGTAGCGACCACCAACGACACAGGGAGAATATCTATATATCATACGTGGAAGCCTCCTGCTCGCCTCCGAATCAGCTACTCGCGTATCACCAGCTAACCTGTCTCTAGTCTGCTCGTGTGAGCACCCAGAGTAATAAGAAGAGACATAAAACTCTAGGTCAGACATAAAGCCTGGTATGAGCGATAAACATCTAAACAGAATAATAACAGGTATAATCCAATCATACCTGAACCTGGACCTGCAACCAAAGAGTTAGCACTACATACCGTACAATACTCTAAGGTGCCACTAACATACTGTGTAAGAGATACGGGGGTAGGGGTGTGCATGTCATAGTGGTGTCAAACAATCAAGCATAGCAATCATCCTCACATCCCTCACTCAGTGCGTAAAGCATACAATATCCACTACTTTGGTCACCTACTACTTTGGGCCATGACGGAATCCAATCCCGCGTAACTATCACTACAAGCCCACCATCCATCTTTCAGTGGTGAACCAAAGTTATGAATACCGACAACCCCTTTGCACACGTCCCGCAGCAAAGCCCAATCACGAAGTGAACTCATTGGTTCCCGTCTGGATCCTGAGCTCTAACTTCCATTTGGACTACCTTTGCATCTCGGGTTTTTGGTCAATACTGGATCAGTTTGGATTCCTCCTTGCCATCGGTTCAGTTCGGATTGCTTCATCACCTCGGATCGGATCGAGTTCCTCAAGTCCCTCCATGATGCACCGGATCGGGTCGGGTCGTGCTCCATGCTCTAACTCGTGGTATCCACCTGGTGGCAGTTCGGATCATCAACACCTCAACGGGTCTGGTCGGGGTCTCCAAGTCCATCTCCATTCATGGGTTCAGGTCGGAGCTGCTGGCGGAGTTGTGGACCATCATCGGATCGTGCTCCATGCTCCACGGTTCGGATCGTGCAAGCGGATCGGTTGCTCCAGTACGTGGCGCGGTTCGGGTTCGAGCTCCTTCCACCATCAGGTCGTGGTCTCTATAGCCGATCCGATCTGGTTCATATAATGGTGGCCTTCCTTTTTGCCACTCTCTCCTGTGTCAAGCTTCGGTTCGGTTCGGTGATACTTTGCTCAGTCTGCTCCGGTCCGAGCCCATCCACCCGATCCGATCCGAAAGCCTGCACTGTTTTTCTGTAACTTTACCAGCAAACATTTTACGCCATTCGACGACGTTTTTGACCATTCCAACTATTCTAATCAATCACAAAGCATACCATACAGTCATAGCAACATGTATAATCAACCACAAACACCAAAACAACAATATGATAGGTTAAAATGGATCAAACATAGCCAAAACCCCATATTTTCCCTTAAGCATGTTTGAGTGAAACTTATGATATGATTAGCAAAACTTAACCAAATTATCCCAAATTCACATCAGAGGTCTAAAACAGTATTTCAGAATTTATGAATATTTTTCCAGATTTTTAACATGCACAAATTCGCTAATTATCACTAATTACCCCTTAATCACCCAAATTCCGGGATTAGCAAAATTAGTCGAAATTAACCCAAATTCATATCAGAGACATAAAATGATGTTTTAGAATTTTAGGAATTTTTCTAGATTTTTCTGAGCCATAATTTCGCTAATCTTCGCTAATTACCATAATTAACCGTAATTAGTGAAAAACAATACAAATCACTCACCTTAGCCACAAACAAACTTTAGATCTGAAATAATCTCTGATTTGGATCCAATCCCTATGTGTTCCAGCAGCTCTCTCTCTGATTTGGTGCTACCCTCCCTTGATTTGATGTAGTTTTGCTTAATCTTCGATTAAAAAGTGATTAGAGACGATTTGGGATGAAATTAGAAGGTGGAGGCCATTGCTAGAGCTTGAAGGAAGTAAGTGGCGGCTAGAAAAATGAGTCTAAAACCGAAATCCTAACCCTAACAGCCCTTAAATACCCCAAATCCCGAAATCCCCCATTGGGCCTAGTTGCTAATCACCCGGTTAAGCCCAATTAGCTGTTTTCCACCTTCTAAACCTTGTTTCAGCCATATCTCCCAAACGGTAAGTCCGTTTGGCTAATGTAACCACTCTACGGAAAGAGAAACCATCATTCGAATCCAATGGAAGTGGTTTCAGGTCAAAATTCCTTTCCAGTCAAAAGTTATGGCCAAAACAGTACCAACTAGGGGCAAAACGGTCATTTAAAAATCGACAAAAATCATGAACATGGGAAATGACCCCAATAATCGTCTCCCAAAGTTACATGACCATACGACTTCGTATGTGAAATAAATAAATATCCCACGATCCTATGATGCGTAGAATGCGGGTCGTTACACTCTTCCCCCCTTAAGAAATTTCGCCCCCGAAATTCCCTAACCAAAACACAAAGAGGGTTCTGCATGCCTATCAACCATAAACAACAATCAACATGCAAAACAAGTCTATCCTAGCATGTGGTTTACTAACAAGGAAAGAAACTATCACTACCAAAACCTTACTAGGCAAAGAGTTCTGGATACTTCTTCCTGATATCTTCCTCTGTTTCCCAAGTACAGTCTTTTTCATTCTCACCCCACTGGACTTTGACTAGTTTCACCGCTCTTCCTTCGAAGCTGCTTCGTATCGTTCCCAACAATACGCATAGACTTGCGGTTCCCAACCGCCTCGAGTTCAACTTTGATGTTATCCAACTGATCAGGTGAAATAGCCACACTAGGGTCGTGCACGAATTTCCTTAACTGGGAAACATGAAATACGTTGTGAACTCCTGCCATCTTGTCAGGTAGCTCTACCTCATACGCCAAATTCCCAACTTGCTCGAGGACTGGGAATGGGCCAACAAATCTTGGTGCTAACCTACCTCTCCAACTAATCCGAATCACATTCTCTATAGAGAGATCTCGACGAACACTAAGTCGTTAACGAAGAATTCCAAATCTCTTTGTTTCTTACCGAGATAAGCCTTCTGCCTATCTTTATCCCTTCCCAGTAGTAGATCTGCTCTATGTCTCAATACATCTTGTTATCACTGGGATGTATAGTCAATTTCGAGTGATGATATGCTCTAAGCACTTCACCTCTCAGTTCATCTACGTTGGGTACAACTAGTCCCTTATTCTTTCGAAGCCACCCTTCTCGATCAAATCCTTACCTGATCATTCTCTTTCCATCGATACCCATCTCTACCCTAGAGATGGTTTCCAATAGATTAGGATTGTCCTTCTAACTGGAACCAATCCACTCAATCAAAATCGATCTAATCGTCAAGCTTACTAGTGTTTCTGAATCCAATTCACTCTTGGGCCCGAAATCATATCCTGTGATATACTTTAGTTGCTTCCATCCTAGAAACAAAAACCCCTAAACTGGCATGTCTCCTACTCAATGCAACTATTACCGTACCCAAATCTTTTACTATGATCACTCTGCCCCATGGAGTCATGGCGACTCCACTGCACTGATCTATAGCCACTAGTCCTTTGCTATGTCCACTCTGCCCCATGAAGTCATAACAACTCCACTGCACTGGCTCATAGCCTTACTAATCCTTTACTATGTCCACTTTGCCCCTCGAGTCATGACGACTCTACTGCACTGGCTCATAGTCCTACTACAATCACTTTGTTTCCCATCGCTGGAACCCTACAGGTGATAGTCTACTCAAGGGAAGAAAAATAGGAACAACATAGCAACCATAACATCCATCAAACAAGTCCTACCTATCACCTGCTAAATTCATAAACACATCGACACCTACATGACTGGTCTAACCAATCCCAACATGTTGATTCTAGTATGTCTGGTCCAACCAACATCAATAACTAATGGAAGCCCAGCCTCCATACATACACCGATGCCTACTTGACTGGTCCAACCAATCCTAGGCCAATGGAAGCCCCGCCTCCCTACGGACTACCGTACGTCCAACGTACGTTTATCCTCCAAGGATAATTAAACTAATGGAAGCCCAGCCTCCAATCGGACTACCGTACGTTCAACGTACGTTTATCCTCCAAGGATAACTAGATCACGTCCAACGGATCCAAGGTAACGGGCGTCCCCAGATACCCCTGCTTTTAGTCCTCCTAAAATACTTGAGTCCAACCCAAGTCTATCCATTATCTTGCTGCCCTCTCGAGTCCAACTCGAGCTGAATCCAATTCCTTGCAGCCTTCTCGAGTCCAACTCGAGTCAATCTATAACTCAGACCCAGTCTTGAGTATCCATTAGTGACAAACTCTAGTCCAACGTGAGTCGTCTCCCTATTCGTTGCATCTCCAAGATCAACGAACACCCATTTTCTTTTACGAGTTCAAGTCCAACTTGAATCGCCCTAATCTTCGTTGTATCTTCCATGATCAACGAACACATCCTATTCCTTCAAAGTTCTACTATCCAATAGAGAACATCAACATAGGGTCCTAAACAATCCATTACTTTGCATCTTTCCCGAGTCCCACTCGAGCAATCTCATAACCCTATCGAGTCTAACTCTGGGCAGTCTATACCATTGAACAGTCTCATCATGTTCCGTCTGCCCATCACTCCTCGAGTAAACCAAGATATCATCCAATGAAAATCGCAACGTCTACTTATCCCTCACGCAAACCATCCTAGTCAAACTCGACATTCCCCAAGCACAAGCCCCAAAGGCCTAAACCAATATCAGACAAGCACCCAAGGAAAATCTCCTCCGACTTCAGACAATCCACATGAGGTGATACTAGCAAAACAATCTAGCACTGGAGTACTCATTTGCCTCCCAGAGACAACTAGAACTTATTACAACGATAACTTCTTAGCTTCCTTAACTCCAGTTACTATCGCCATTACTAGGTAGGTACCTAATACCACCCTATTCCTTTGGAGTAAATCGACTCCCCACAATAATGCTAAACCCAGTAAAGCCCAAAACAAAGCAATCACAAGGAAACATACATCCATGACTCGATAAGACCACATTAACAAATCATGCCAAAACTAGTCGAACCACCAATCGGGTTCGTCACTACTAAAGGTCTATCGACTAACTCAGGTTTGTCAAACAAAACCCGATCAAAACATCTTAAATAGAAAGCATACCTCGAATAACGACACCTTTTTCCTTCTGCGCCGCAGTTGGGGCATTTGACGAAGAAGGAACAACGTTGATAGCATACGCTTTCACAATCTGCTTCTCCCTAGGAGGTTGTGGGCAATCATCCTTGTGATGTCCCGCCTGGCCGCAGTTAAAGCACTTCCTTTCCCCAGGCTTTTCTCGACAATCTCTGGCATAATGGCCCTTCTTTCCACAACTAAAGCATTCGCCATCTTTCTTATTTTTCTTATTCTGACCATCCTTGGTCGGGTTCTGCTTCCTCTTGTTCTGAGAATTCTTCTTGCCTTCACCGCCTGCTTGCGGCTTTGGCTCCTCTGCAGATGCCGTAGCAACTTCGGCCTTCGACTTAGGGAAAAGGCTCTCTGACCTTAATGCCTTTCCTACAATAGACTCGAACGTCTCATCGATATGGTTTATAAGTCTTTCCCCCAAGTACCCATCCAAGCCAGTTATGAACTTCTCGTTCTTCTTTTCGACTGTATCGATAAGGGACCATCCATATTTCGATAAAGTGTCGAATTCAGCGATATACTCCGAGACTGCTCTACCGTTCTGCTTAAGCTCCAAGAACTTCTAGAACAGTTCCGATTTATGAGCAACTGGAATAAACTTATCACAAAAGCGAGTCTTAAACTGATTCCAAGTAACTTGATCTTCTGGAGTAGCTGTTCTAATGGCATTCCACCAATTCATCGCTCGCCCTTGCAGCTGACGAGACGCTAGCCTTCTCTTCATCGCATCCTCAAGACCCAAGTCGTCGAAGATACGATCACAGCTATCCAACCAATCCTGAACATTTGTGGCCGACTCCGTTCCGTGGAACGACTTCCCACCAAGGTTAGTGTAATCCTTGCACAACTTGGCGAAATCGACCCAAGGTGCCTGCACTACTGGACCACCACCATTTCCGGGATTGGGAACTGCTCCCTGAACATCTCTAAGCATGTCTCTCATGAGGTCGGTAAACATCGCCCTCATGTCGGCAGCATTCCCATTATTGGCTCCCCTACCAGCACCTCTAGCATATCGGCTCATCGTCAATCTGTAAAAGGGGAAACGATTAATGACCCCATAGTGGTGCTAGTGCAGTACGACTTCATTCTTATACTACTAATAGTATTTATATAGCTTTTGAAAACCAAAGTAATCACAAATACACGCTCTCATATACGTACTATCTCTCCCTAGTGTCTTTCCCTAGGTTAACTACGCAACCTAGAGCTCTGATACCAAGTGTGACGGCCCGCCCCGCACCAACCGACATTTTCTCCAAAAGTGCGCTGTACACATGTCCAGTTAGCACGGAACGGGTCGTCATAAGAAAAAAAAGGAAGAAGAGAATGAACTAACGAGGAACCTATAGAATGTCTCACAGCGCATAGAACAAAATATAATAATAACATACTTGACATAAAACAGGAGAGACAGTGCATAAGCTGAAAACCAAAACTAAGCATCATAGCAGCGGAAATCCAAAATACAGCTTATTACAACTTTCCAAACTGTCTCAAAAAGCAAAAGTAAGATAAAGGAGGTACACTACTAATGCCCAAGTAGCGACCACCAACGACACAGGGAGAATATCTATATATCATACGTGGAAGCCTCCTGCTCGCCTCCGAATCAGCTACTCGCGCATCACCAGCTAACCTGTCTCTAGTCTGCTCGTGTGAGCACCCAGAGTAATAAGAAGAGACATAAAACTCTGGGTCAGACATAAAGCCTGGTATGAGCGATAAGCATCTAAACAGAATAATAACAGGTATAATCCAATCATACCTGAACCTGGACCTGCAACCAAAGAGTTAGCACTACATACCATACAATACTCTAAGGTGCCACTAACATACTATGTAAGAGATACGGTGGTAGGGGTGTGCATGTCATAGTGGTGTCAAACAATCAAGCATAGCAATCATCCTCACATCCCTCACTCAGTGCGTAAAGCATACGATATCCACTACTTTGGTCACCTACTACTTTGGGCCATGACGGAATCCAATCCCGTGTAACTATCACTACAAGCCCACCATCCATCTTTCAGTGGTGAACCAAAGTTATGAATACCGACAACCCCTTTGCACACGTCCCGCAGCAAAGCCCAATCACGAAGTGAACTCATTGGTTCCCGTCTGGATCCTGAGCTCTAACTTCCATTTGGACTACCTTTGCATCTCGGGTTTTTGGTCAATACTGGATCAGTTTGGATTCCTCCTTGCCATCGGTTCAGTTCGGATTGCTTCATCACCTCGGATCGGATCGAGTTCCTCAAGTCCCTCCATGATGCACCGGATCGGGTCGGGTCGTGCTCCATGCTCCAACTCGTGGTATCCACCTGGTGGCAGTTCGGATCATCAACACCTCAACGGGTCTGGTCGGGGTCTCCAAGTCCATCTCCATCCATGGGTTCGGGTCGGAGCTGCTGGCGGAGTTGTGGACCATCATCGGATCGTGCTCCATGCTCCACGGTTCGGATCGTGCAAGCGGATCGGGTGCTCCAGTACGTGGCGCGGTTCGGGTTCGAGCTCCTTCCACCATCAGGTTGTGGTCTCTATAGCCGATCCGATCTGGTTCATATAATGGTGGCCTTCCTTTTTGCCACTCTCTCCTGTGTCAAGCTTCGGTTCGGTTCGGTGATACTTTGCTCAGTCTGCTCCGGTCCGAGCCCATCCACCCGATCCGATCCGAAAGCCTGCACTGTTTTTCTGTAACTTTTCCAGCAAACATTTTACGCCATTCGACGACGTTTTTGACCATTCCAACTATTCTAATCAATCACAAAGCATACCATACAGTCATAGCAACATGTATAATCAACCACAAACACCAAAACAACAATATGATAGGTTAAAATGGATCAAACATAGCCAAAACCCCAAATTTTCCCTTAAGCATGTTTGGGTGAAACTTATGATATGATTAGCAAAACTTAACCAAATTATCCCAAATTCACATCAGACGTCTAAAACAATATTTCAGAATTTATGAATATTTTTCCAGATTTTTAACATGCACAAATTTGCTAATTATCACTAATTACCCCTTAATCCCCCAAATTCCGGGATTAGCAAAATTAGTCGAAATTAACCCAAATTCATATCAGAGACATAAAATGATGTTTTAGAATTTTAGGAATTTTTCTAGATTTTTCTGAGCCATAATTTCGCTAATCTTCGCTAATTACCATAATTAGCCGTAATTAGTGAAAAACAATGCAAATCACTCACCTTAGCCACAAACAAACTTTAGATCTGAAATAATCTCTGGTTTGGATCCAGTCCCTATGTGTTCCAGCAGTATTGATGTAGTTTTGCTTAATCTTCGATTAGAAAGTGATTAGAGACGATTTGGGATGAAATTAGAAGGTGAAGGCCATTGCTAGAGCTTGAAGGAAGTAAGTGGCGGCTAGAAAAATGAGTCTAAAACCGAAATCCTAACCCTAGCAGCCCTTAAATACCCCAAATTCCGAAATCCCCCATTGGGCCTAGTTGCTAATCACCCGGTTAAGCCCAATTAGCCGTTTTCACCTTCTAAACCTTGTTTCAGCCATATCTCCCAAACGGTAAGTCCATTTGGCTAATGTAACCACTCTACGGAAAGAGAAACCATCATTCGAATCCAATGGAAGTGGTTTTAGGTCAAAATTCCTTTTTGGTAAAAAGTTATGGCCAAAACAGTACCAACTAGGGGCAAAACGGTCATTTAAAAATCAACAAAAATCCTGAACATGGGAAATGACCCCAATAATCGTCTCCCAAAGTTACATGACCATACGACTTCGTATGTGAAAGAAATAAATATCCCATGATCCTATGATGCGTAGAATGCGGGTCGTTACACGCTACCCATTCCAGAACAGATTTGGGAAGATATTAGCATGGATTTTATCACACAATTGCCTCCTTGAAATCACTACTTAGTAATCTTTGTAGTTGTTGATCGATACCTATAATTATTGGGATCTAATTGCGAATTTTTCAGCTTTTAACCTTGAGACAAGGTCATCTATTGAAGAGGGGAGCATTGTTATGGACTTAGTCCAATAACCTTGCCAGCAAATGCAACAACTGACCTGAGGAGAAAAATAAGAGTTACTAGCCACATAATTAACAATTGCAGCAAAAATAATAAATCTTTGGGAAGCACGTACAAGGGAATGCATGTGAAACAGCATGCATAGCTGTCAAAAGCACTACATGGAATCTTATTGTTAGAAATAGTTGTATGGTTATAGAAGGAGGGAAATACTGTTACAGGAAATTCGAATTTAAATCTTACCGCCTAAATTTGTGGGTAGGCAACTATAAATACATCAGTGTATGCATCATAGAAAATCATGAAAATTAAATGTTATTTCTTCATGTTCTTTTATTAAATTTTAGTTTAGCCTCGTTCTTTTCATTACATAGTTCATCATATAATTCTCTTACCTCATCATTCCCTGGGACCCTAAACATCAGAAGAAGGGATCGAATGGAGATACACCAGGATCTTCACAAATAGCGAGTAGTAGGAGCATGTATATTTATACAAAACAGAGAAGACTAAGTCAAGACAGCCGTACAAATAAGTAAAAGGGATGAACTGCCCTTTCATAGTATAAAATATCTTTCTCATATGAACGGTCATTTCGAATTCTTCTCATTAGTGTAACTATGAGCTGGGGTTTGTCCATTGCTCCAATTCATGGCGATTCTCGTTTTTCTTCGTCAATCCTCCAAAAAATAATCACTCGATTTAAAGTATGGAGATGATGGTAACATTCTAAGTAGAAACTATCACCTATCACCGTAAATCTCATTGAAACGCGCGAGGTTTGCGGTGGCGAGTGGCATAGGATTTAGAGTGACAGCGGAGATTTGAGTGGTTCTCCTTCTTGGATCTATATACTAATTTCTGAATCCGTTAGGAATTAGAGATTTTGACTGCGATGTTTCAGGTTTTTCTTCTTCTCGAAGTTTCGAGGTGTTGATCTCCTTGATTGGCTCATTGAGTCCTTTTACTTTCATGTCTTCACTAAATCTGTTAATGTTCCTTGTAGACAGTGCCTTTGTAAAGATGTCGCTTCATTGGTAAGCAACAATTATGTGGTTAATCTCAAATTTTCCACTATTTACTTGTTCTCTGATGAAATATAAATCGAGTTTCATATGTTTTGTCCTTATGTGTAAAATTGGATTAGCAGATAATGTTACTAGCACTTAAGTTATCACATCATATTATTGCTTTCTTATTGGCATGAAAACGAAGTTCATTAAGTAGAGACTTGACCTACATTATTTCAACTATTGTACTAGCTAGACTTCTGTATATTCTAATTATGCACTGGACCTTGGCACTGTTGGTTGTTTTTTTACACCAAGGAATAGGGTTATCATCAAGATAGATACAATAACCATTTGTAGATCTTTGGTCATTAATGTCTGATGTCTAGTCTGCATCACTAATCCCAATAGTTTTTAAGTGTTTGCTTGATTAATTGTTTGATACTTTCTTGTGCGTTGGTTTATGTATTTGTTTATCATTGGAATTTTCTGAATGTTTTCGCCATATTTATTTTTATCAATTAAATATATCATAATCGTATCTTGTCCCATTTTGTTAAAGAGTATGGTTAAATTTCATAATTGTTATTTTTATGTTGGTTAGAAACAATGGATGTTAGTGCTTCTGCTTCATAGATGAGTTTTATACTTTTTATCAAGTACAGATATTGTTTTGTAAATGGAATTACTACAAATAGAACCAGGTGAACTAAAATGTTGTGTTAGATTTTAAAATATAAATAAGATAACATGTCTATAAATGGGAAGCACTTGGTATAATTTTGAACCAAATTACAATAGTTACAATGACTAAATAACAAGATTTTGAAAAAATAAATAGCTTTACCGAGGCAGTTTATTTTACCTTCAATATTTTCATGGTCAGAAAGATTTCAAACCGTGGGGTGCCTTTTAAGACTTGTTGCATTTACAACAAAAGGCAACTAATGGTGTTTGTAGTTTTTATTGCTCCCACTTAGAATATAAAGAATATTTTCTAACAGAAGTTCCTTTTTTCATTCGAACGAGAAGATATCCATTAAAGTCGAAAACAATTGATGTCGCTATGATGATGGACCATGTTACAGTCTGCTGAGAATGTTGTGCGTACAAAAATGCATATACATCATTTACGTCAAAGTCCACCCTTGTTATTGGATTTACCATCGTATTTGAAGATCTTTAATGTTACTTTGCTATTCTCATTTACTCTCTATTTTTTTGATTTACATTATAGCTGCTTCTTTTTTCAATATATTATTTGGTACGAACGTGTGGACAAGACTCATCATAGTGCTTGAAATAGATACGCCTACCATTAATCTAGTTGGATTTTGAGAGAAGTATGATGAAAGCAATGTTTTCATAACCCGACCGTGAGTCAAACCGTGAGGACTTAGGGTCCAAGGTTTTGAAGGTCTGACCGGTTGAACTATCAAGAACCGCGCATACTTGTTAATAGTGAAAATATGAATAATCAAGTTTTATGTGTACTCAAATGAATAAATAATAAAGTCTGAAAGTCATCTATTTATTCACTAACATTAATGATATAATTAAATAGGAAGGGCACGAACAAACACACATGTTTTTTAGAACGAAGTGGTAAAGTTTACGGTTTAGATGTTGGAACAGTTATGATTTTTTGAAAAATTTTAGTTATTATTTTCAAAAAAATACAAAAGTTGAAATGATTATAGAGGACTACACAATGAGAAGTAGAGAAAAACAAAAAACCGTGATTTAACCCTGTACAATTGAAGGTTAATCCGTTGGTTTGAAGGTTCGACCAGGGTTCATACATGACTGAGGTCTGATTGAGTTTGTACCATAATGGTACAAGTTTCAGGGATATTCGAGGTCGGACCGCGGCAGGGTCGTGTCATGAAAACAGAGGATGAAAGAGTAAAATTATAATGTAGTTTTTATTGAATGGTTTTTTTAATACAATAGCAAGTAGTAAAGGCATGTATATTTATGCAAAATGGATGATACTAAGTCAAGATAGCTATAAAAATAAGTAAACGGGCTGAATTGCCCTTTCTAAGTATAAATTATATTTTCTCATCTAATCAATTATTTCCAATTCTTCCCCATGATAGAGTTAGGGTTTCTCCCTTGCCCTAATTCATGGCGATTCTAACTTTTGTTCGTCAATCCAGTTAAAAAATAATCCCTCGATTTAAAGTATATATGGAGATGACGATGACATTCTGAGCAGAAATTATCACCTACCACAGTAAATCTCGTTGAAACACATGAAGTTTACAGTGGCTTAGGTTTGAGAGCTGCAGCGGACACTTGAGCGGTTCTCCTTCTCGGATCTATATCCCGATTTCTAAAGCCATCAGGAATTAGAGATTTTGACTGTGAAGTTTCAGGCTTCGGTTCGTATGGAAGTTTCGAGGTGTTGATCTCCTTAATTGGCTTGTTAAGACCATTTACTCTCCGGTCTTCTCTGAATCTGTGAAAGTTCCTTGTGGACAATGTGTTTGTAAGGATGTCTCTTCGTTGGTAGGTAGCAGATGTTGACCAACATTTTGGCAAAGCAGCCACACGTCAAAATTATGGTTAGCGATGCACTTAAGTCTCGAGAACGTTGTCGGAAAACACAAAGTGATTTGGTCGAAGTCATGACATGTTCGAAAAAGTTTGGAAATATCATTGATTCGAGAAATCGTCGCTAATAAACTTGAAAAATTCGGCAAGGTAAAAATACGTGATTGACTCGGTCCGATCAGCTCAAAATCCTTGAGCGTGTCGGTCCGATCACGTGGTAAAACTCATCGCGTGAAAATATTTGGATTTTTGTAGATTTTGATTTCGCACACTCAAAAACAGCTGATCGGCATGACATGATCACCTAAAATCGCTTGTGCGACTTGCTTTACTAAAATCTGGCATTTGGCAAATTGTTAATCTGGCACGTCAAAACGTGATGATCGACATAGGAAAATCACTTAAACACGTGTGTGCGCACCAGGCTCGGCAGCTCCGGATTTTTGGCAAGACAATAGTGAACTTCGCATTCCTACTTTTCGCATTAAATGTAAAAAAACACTTGATCGCATTGGGGAGGATGCGAGATTTCTCATGCATGCATCATTGTTCTGGGATTCAAATCCTATGATCTGGCACGTAGAAAATACGAAGTCTGGCAAGGATTTGGGATGAAAAATCCTCGTGATCGCATCGGCTTGGGATATAATTTCCAGAGCTGCGCAACGTGGCTTCAGGATACGAAAGCTTTGCATTTGGCATGGATACGAAGTAGTCTGGCAATTCGGGAGGCGATGTGATTTTCTTGGATCAGCAGGGGTGGATTCGAAATTTCCCGAGTGCAACTCGAAGGGTCATGATGCGAAATCTGGGCAGCCCCCTGGGATTCGAAAATAGGAAAATGGCAAGGATATTTAGCACGTTGGTTTTCATATGCAGATCAGGAAATTTTGCTAGAGCGACACGGGTTTAACAAACATTTTCAGGACATGGTTTTTCAAGGCTTCAAGGATGCAAATTTTGGGTATAACTTGGTTTTTTGCTATCTTTTGGAGATGCAAATTTTGCATTCCCTCGGGATACGAAATTCAAGTTGATGCCTATAGAACTCACCTATAAATACCCCCTTGCTTGGCATTCTTAGGGGTTGGCATTTTTGGACTTTTCCTATGCTTTGGCATATGGGATTGGAGCTTTCAAGCACCATAAATGGCTGTTGTCATCTTATGAATTTGGACATCTCCATTGACTAGTAAACGTTACATAAACGTTTGCTTACCACTTTTGGACATTCAATTGGACTTTTGGCATGCTTTTGGACTCGTTTGCATACTTTAAGACATTTAAGTTATTTCTTTGACATTGATACACATTTTGGCTCAACGAAAAAGAAGAAGGGAATTTTGGTCAAAGTTATGAATTAACTAGCTATTTGTTATTCAATTGTACAACTTTGTACACAAAATTTGTTTGAGCTTGAACAAACATTGTAATCGACAATATTATGATGAATGATTGCTATAAAGTGAATGTAGGCGTTAGTGTCGAACAACTATAAAAGTTGTTCGTTCCTTTACATTTCTTATACTTTGGATTTTCGAATTATAAATTTATCATAAAACTTACACTTGGGGGTTGGCATGCACAAATTACCAATTTCCCATGTCAACACTTTGGCACGCTAGATAGGGGGCGCACAACTTCGACTTTGGCTTTGGTTCCCGTATTTGATTCTCAGGTCTGGTTGTCGACGTTGGTTTTGGTTCTCGACGTCAATTTATGTTTTCGACTTTATTTCAGAAGCAAATTTCACTCGCTTTTCATCATGGTTAAGAGCAAGAAGTTCGACGCTATTGCTGAGGCTCAAGGTACTGGTGGTAAAGGAAGTCAAGAACTATCTTCGACTTGAAATCCCTTGAACTATGTTACTCAACAGGATACGGATGAGACTGTCAAAGGTTTGGCTATGGACTTAAACGATTGACTCGAGCGACAGAAGGAAGCAATGACTACTTTTCTCGCTCGGATTAAGGCTAGACTTAGAAGTACAGGAAGGCCAACAGACTAGGTAGATATTATCGGGACAAGTAATATTATTCTGCAAGCTACGATTTGGGTTTGGGGGTAACACTGTAAACTAATCAGTAGGGCGACACCGTTCCTCAGACCAGTGTCGTCCCCACTACACTCGGAGGCACCCCTAATCCCGACGCTGCTTTAGCCCGTGACACTTTGGTTGGTCAAGTCGTGGGCTCTGCCATTGGTAATGTGGTTCAAGCCCCTTTGGGCGCAGCTTTGGATGGTAGCGCTCCTACCTTTCCGGAAGTAAGGATTGTGCCCAATGCAGCTCCTTAGGTTGGAATTCAATCTGAAGTTCTTCTTGCTAATCAACTGGTTCCTAACTTAGACTTAAACACGTGGGGCACCAGTGTTGCTTTGGATAACTTGAATCAGTTGCTCGCTTTCAGTAATGGATCTCAAATTGCAGATGTTATTCGTCAATTTACTCGAGACAGTGCCTCTTCTTCGAATTTGGCATGTGTCACTCGCAGTCCGTTCTCTTTGGATATCAGAAATTCTCGCAACCCATCGGTCTTTAAATTACCGATGTTGGAAGCTTATGATGGTCAAAAGGATCCGACTGCTCACTTGGTCTGGTACACTCAACATATGGAAGTTCTCTTTGCTTTCGCGAGTGTTATAGCAAAGTGCTTTCTGCTTTACTTGACATACAATGCTGCCATATGGTTTAGAAAGTTAGAAACAAATTCTATTCATTCTTGGAATGTTTTGGTTAGCAAGTTCGTCGAGCAGTTCATAATTCTCATTTCTCGCCCAAAAAACGTTATGACTCTAATAGAAATCAAGCAGAAGACTAGAGAGACTCTGTGCAAGTTCTTGAAAAGGTTTAATGTGGCGGTGGCATTGGTCGACAGACCTAACCCGTCCATGGTTTTGATGGCCGCAATCTCTAGTGTTCTGGATAAGTCTGACTTCAAAACATCTTTGCATCGAGACCCGCTGAAGGATCTCGGTGAGTTCTATTTTGCTAAAAGGTTTCTTCAAGAAGAGAATGCGAGGACTGATAAAAAGGTTCTTGAGGCTAATGTGGTTAAGGTAGGGCACCATCCAACTCTAGTAATGCTAAGGATTCTAGTACAAACAAACCTCCTTTGGGGAATGATTGAAACATAACTTTGAAGCAACCTAAGTTCCTGTCTTATTCGAAACTCACTCATTCCCCATGAAGAGAATTACTTGGAATTTCATCCCACTGCTCCTTTCAGAAAGCCTCCCACAAGGGAGTCAACTCAATGAGAAAAGGATATTGGTCGGCATTGCTTGTTTCATGATCTGGACGGTCATAATACAAATGATTATCGACATCTTAGGGATATGATCGAGGAACATGTTAGACGCAGTGAGCTAGCACGGTTTGTTCAGACTTGGGTTGTGGTGCCAGGAAAGGCACAACCCCTCATGCTAGTCGGGATAAGCCCAGGACCAACACTCGCCCTAACGACATGATTATCAATTGATCTTAATTCTGGCTCTGGTGTCTCAGATTTAGGACTCCTAAACATCAGGACCTTTTGGCTTGTGGTTTCTAGTCTCTTATTATTATCGATTTTGGTCTTGGATTTTTGGTACCTTGATTTTGGCTCTTGTTGATTCTTGGGTTTCTTGGTTTTGGTCTTCATCGGCTTCTTGTATTTGGTTTTGGCTTTTGGTTTTCTTGGTTTATCTAGCTTATAGTTTGGCTCTGTCTTTTTCTGGATTTGGATATTCGGTCTCCAGGTTCATGGCTCTAGATTTATAGGCTCCAACCCCTGGATGCATATTTTTTGGCTTTCTGGTTGTAGATGATTGAGTCGACCAACCTACAGGAGCAGTTATAATCTCTAGGCATTCTCTTTGATTGACAACACACCATCACCCACTAGTTGTTAATAAATTTGAACTTTCTGGCTTTTCTTGGTCATCTTACTTCGTTAAGGCCGCCTTGAACACTTTGGTTATTCTTAGTCGTCTTGCTTTAGCAGGGCCGCCTTGAACCTTTTCTGGCTTTCCTCGGTCGTCATGTGTAATGTCCCGTATTTTCAGTGGTCAGATATATAAATTATTTTATTATTTTAAATATTGATTTTGAATTTTAAATAGATTTAAAATATATAATTCGTTTATATAACAAAGTTTAAACAATTAATTTATATATAATTGTAAAACGAGCTCGTAACGTCGCGGTAGTTCGTAATATTGAATTTTGAACTTCAATTGAAAATACAGGATCTGATATAAGTCGGATTCTGTGAAACAAGAACTGTTTGAATCTATTTGATTATATTTTTCTAATAAATGAGAAAATTGGAGATTTCGTGTTATAGATTGTGAGTTAAGTCCAATTCAAATTTTCAAATAGTCTTTATGGAATTAGTTATAAATTATAGCAATTAATTTAATAATTTAATTCGATTTAAAAGGGTTTTTGATCGTAAATTTAGATAATGATTGAATTAAGCTACGAAACGAATTCCGTTGAATTCGTACTGACGTTTAGAGTCAGGATAGATATATAGTTTGTTATTTTTGGTAACCGGTATTTTTGGTATTTAAAATAGCATTGTTTTACACGTAAAATTGAATAACAGATTATCAAACGAATTCCGTTTTCAACAAAATAAATTTTATTAAATCCATAATAATTAGGTGTTGTAGTGTTTCAAGTTTCAAGTTATTTGGATTTATTTTGTGATCGTGGTAAATTTAAACGCGTGTTTTCACCCATGATTTATAAAGGACTTTTCACAAACGACTTCGGAATTTGAGGAAACTTGTCCCATCATGTCCAGAATATTTTTCTATGCTAGGATTAGAAATTTCATCTTGATTGAAGATCATGCGTGGTAGATTCAAATGCGTTACTTAACGCCAAAGTTTCGTATATTAATATTTTAATCAACCTTACCCTTTTAAATACCATACTATAAGTCGAACCCTAAAACATTTCCACACACGGTTAACTGAACCAATTTCTACGCCTCCACCCTAAAACACAATGAAAGAACAACTCCTCCGATCTTTCTCCTCCAAATTTCTCTAATCCCTTAACTTATTCAAAAACTCTTCAACTGAGAAAATGAAGAGGTACGTGTGAACTTTAAGTTGTACGGTGGAGATGGTCTCTGGCTAACGGTGGTTTCCTGAATCCAGTCAAATAGCGGCATCATTCGAGGTTTATTTAGGGCGAACAAGGCAGTCGAGTGTCACAGGGTTTGGCAAGGCGGTAGGGGAGGCTGAGGCGAGCGCTTTGGCGGCGTCCGATGGTCCTCTAGCGATAGGGTTTGGGCTCGGCGATCGTGTATTTGATGGCAGTATGGGTTAGCACGCGTAAGGAGTTGGAATGAAACCAAATGGTGAAATGCGGGTTTGTGAACTGAAACAAAAGACAGTATAGGAAGGACGAGCAGTATTGGGTGAAGACGTGTGATGGTTCCATGCTGAAAAGGTGCGAGGTAGCATGAAGGTATGAGTGTTATTCTTAGTCTCTTGTTAAACGTGGTGAGCTAAGGGACTGGGAGCGTTGAGTAATAAAAGGAATAAGGAGTTGACTGTTTTGGTTCTTTTCGTGACGTTGCAGAAAGGATGGGTAGAAAGAAAAGAAAATTTGGTAGTCTGAGTGAGTCAAAGTAGAAGAAAAATGCATAAAACGTGAACATGATAAAGGAATGACCGGGTTAAGTGAAGAAAAACAAATGAACGAAAAAACTGGGCATGTTTCCATTTGTTGCAACGAAAAAATGGGGCCTTTTTTTTTAAAACAAAAATGTGTGATCTTCTAAGAAGAAGAGAACACACATATATAATAAAAACAAAAAGGATACAAAATCCGACTACAGACCCAAAAGGAGACAAAAGCAATACTGATACAACCATATGAATGTAAAGGAAAGTAGATAGATGAGATCTGGAAAAACCACCACCCATTATGCTTCAATATCGAATTCCGGCAAAGCCACCACCCAATATTGAAGTATATCTACTCCAATACAAGAGCTAGACACTCCAACCAAAATAAAACAAAAATGGGTAACAAAACACCCCAAAAACTCTCCAACTCCACACACACAAAAAGATCTAAAGCAAAAACAATCGCCAATCCTGACAGCTATCCACTGAGCTCCTCAGCTAAATCGACAACCTGAAATCTGAAAGAAACTAGGCAAACAATTAGTAATCAACATATATATATATATATGGGTATATGAGTGTATATATATATATATATATCTAGGAATATATATAGGTATGTATCCATACATATATGTGCACCAAGAAAAGAATTTAACAAGAAAGGCAAGATCTATTACATCTAAAATAACTATTAATTCTAATAAATAAACTCAAATTAAATCTAACCTTATTCAAAAAACACTCAAAACGCGATTCACAAAAAAACTCAAAGTGCGAATTAGACATCCAATCCAGATAGAAATTAACTATCCTAATGATTATATTATCAGTAGAAACTGAAATAGAATGAAAAAAACCTCTGATTCCTCTCCAACCAAATGAACCAACTTATGATAGTAACTAAAGAATCCAACACATACCTCTGCCTAGAATTATAAACAAACCTATAACTATCCCAATAATCAACACAGCTACTAAAGGAATTAAAACAATCAAAAGCAAACATCCTCAAAACCAAATTAAAAATAATAAATGTAAAAATACAAGAGATAAATAAATGATCAACATCTTCATCCATAATACTACGAAAACAACACTTAACATCAAAAATAATATTCTTCTTCTTTAAAAGCTCAACCGTATTAAGTTTCTTGTGAATAATCAACCACATAAAAACTTAGCTTTAGGAGGAGAATTAGATTTCCAAAGAAATTTAAAAGGGCGCAAAGAAACACTAAAGAAATTGATAAAATTATACATAGAATTAACAGAGTAAGCTAAACTCTTATCCAAACCCCAACTAATAGAATCACCATGCTCATCCAAATGATACAAAGCTAACTTAGCTTTAAGTAAGGCTAATTGCCTTAATAAACCCCCTTCTAAAATATTATCAAAGGAGAACTCCCACGAAGGATCTAAATCCCTTCTATAAACATCTATAATCAAAGCATTCTTAAAACTACTATTATTAAAAAGATCACTAAATTCAATTTTAAGCGGCACACGAGAAATCCAGGCATCATGCCAAAAGAAAGTAAGATTTCCTGAGTGAACAGTCACCTTACAACCTAAATTAAAACAATTCAAAATCGACTTCCAAAGTTAAGATAACCTATTAAGCCAACCAACACTAGAACCAACAATAAACTCACCTCCAGAATAATAAAATTTGGAAACAATAATCTTCCAAGTAGCCGACACTTCAGGGCATCTAAATCTCCATAACCACTTGGCTAACAGGGAAGAATTAAAATTATATAAGTTAATGATCCCCAGACCCCCATCTTTCTTGGGCTTACAACACACCTCCCAGTTGACTAGACATTTATAGCCTCTACAAATAGGGACACCACTGCAAAGATAATTACGCCTGATTCTGTCAATTTTCTCAATAACCTACTGAAATCAATGAACGGCCATCCAACAAGAAGGAATAGCAGATAAAACCGAATTAACAAGAACTAATCTACCTGCTCTAGACAGAAATCTATTATTCTAACCTGATAAACTATTATTGATCTTATCAATAATAACTAACCAATCCTCCTTTTTAAGTTACGAAGGCCTAATCTTAAAACCTAAGTAATCAAAAGGAAATTTCATGACAGAATAGTTCAAGGTACTAGCAACCAAAGACTCAACATTGCCAAAATCATTAAGGACCATAACAACACTCTTATCAAAATTGATTCGGAGGCCAGATAACATCTCAAAACTGTAAAGAATAAACTTAAGAGCAATAATATGCTTAGGCAAGTGGGAAGAAAATAATAATGTATCATCTGCAAATTGAAGAATAGATAATTCATTATAAATTCCTCATTACCAACACTACCTAAGACACCTAATCTCCCAGCTCTCTTGATAATTCTAGAAAACATCAGCCTCTAAATTAAACTGAAAAGGCGATAGGGGTCACCTTGTCTAAGACCTCTCTTAGATTGAATCTTCTTGCCTACCACCCCATTAACAACAATGTTGGAGCAACCAGACCTAAGCAAAAGCATGATCCAGTTAATCCATCTAACGTCAAAACCTCTAGCAAGACATAATTCGCAAATAAAATCCCAATCGATTGAATCAAACGCCTTCTCAAAGTCTAGTTTCAAAATGGCACAAGAGAAATTATTTTTACAACAGACATTAATATACTCCTATACCGCTGCCACTCCATCCACAATGTTTTTGCCTTTAATGAAGGCAGTTTGGGAACAATCAATAAGATCGTTCATCTTAAAACTAAGCCTATTCGCTAGAACTTTAGAAATAATCTTGACAGAAACATTGACTAAGGAAATAGGCCTAAAATTCTTAAGAGAATTAGCCCCCTCTCTCTTATGAATAAGGATGACATTGGCAAAATTAAAACTACCTAATCGTAAATCACCATTATAAAAGTCATTAAATAAATAAATTAAATCAAGTTTCAAAACCTCCTAAAACTGCTTGTAGAAAAGAACAGAAAAACCATCAGGCCCAGAAGCTTTGTTACTAGGCATATCACAAATTGCCTTCCAAATCTCCTACTCAAAGAAAGGCTTATCTAAATCTACTAACTCAACCTTAGTATTAGATGGGTACAAAACATTCCATCCGACATTAGTACTTCTCTTAATCCTAGAACCAAAAATCTGCTTATAATACCTAGTGTAGGCTTCATTTAAATCCCTCTGAGAGGCCAATTCCACATCATTAATAAAAATAGAATGAATCAAATTATCACGTCTCCTCTTATTAGCCACACTATGAAAGAACTTTGTGTTATTATCCCCCTCCTTAATCCATTGAACTCGCGATCTTTGCCTCCACATGATCTCTTCTTTTGCTAAAATTTGCTTGAGATCATTTCTAATGTTGCAGTATCTATCCCTCTCATTGGAATTAAGAATCCTGGACTTGCTAGTCTTATCCAAATCTAACAGCTCACACATAATCTTGTCTTTCCTAATTCTAACACTACCAAAAATATACTTATTCCAATGCTTTAGGAAAAATCTAAACTTATCTAACTTCGCAACAAAAATCTTCGTAGAGTTGCCCCTATACAAATTATTATAATAAAACAAGGAATTCCACTTAACAGAAACAAGATTGATGAAACTAGGATCAAGTAACCACATCTTCTCAAATTTGAAACTGTTGCTAATAGAAATATTCGAGTCACACGAAAGGATGATAGGACAATGATCAGAATACAAAAAAGGTTATCCCTTAACTCTACAAATCGAAAATATATCATCTACCTCAAAACTAATAAAAAAATCTATCTAATAAAGCAAAAGAAGGGCAATCTCTAACATTCGACCAAGTGAATGATCTATTATCGAGAGGAATCTCAATCAAATTATTATCTAAAATGAAATCATTGAATTCCTTCATATCAAAGAAATCGCCTTCGCGAGGTGATCTCTCCCCTAAAAACCTAGTGATGTTGAAATCCACCCCCTCCACCCCCCCATAATCCACTGATTGGGGATAAGATTCCTAAAATCCGCACATTCAACCCACAAGAGTCTCCTCTCAATTTTTGTGTGAGGGCCATACACATTGGAAATGCCCAGAGTAGAATTATCTATAAGAGAGGCTAAATAACGTGCAGAGAATATAACTTCGGAATCTCCTGCACAAGTCTAAATTTATTATCTTTCCAACCAATCCTAAGCCCCCCCCCCCACTACTGACTGCCGAAAGACAAGCCCAATTACGAAAAAGGGACCCACCTAATCTCGCATAAAAACTAGAATCAAGGCTCTCAATTTTAGTCTGCTGAAGCAAAATAATATCAATGGAAATCTTTAAAAAAGGTCCTAACCTAAGAACATTTTTTAAGGATCATTTAGACCCCTAATATTCTAGCTAACAATCCTCATCGACTCATAGAAGAAACTCTCTCGAATTCCCTACTCCTAATGAAGTCCACATCTGGCTCAATATCAGTAAAAATAAAGGCAGTATCACTAGCGAGCTGAAATAACTGACTAGTCGAAAGGCTACCCAAAGCAAAAGGAGTATAATCGCTACCAAAAACAGGAGTCATACCTGAGCCCAAATCTGAACTGCTACTACTAGCATTCGGACCCGGGAACCTACCTCGAGATGAAGAGGATCTAGATCTGACCCTAGCGCTGCGACGGATCAAACCAGAACTAGGAACTACTCTCCTACGTCTCCCCCTCTTGGATGAAGAAGAGGATACAACTCTACTCTGTGAATGTCCTCCACTAGCCTCTAGCAAATCATCTCCAACTGAAAAGCCAGAACTAGGAACTACTTTCCTACATCTCCCCCTCTTGGATGAAGAAGAGGATACAACTCTACTCTGTGAATGTCCTCCACTAGCCTCTAGCAAACCATCTCCAACTGAAAAGCTAGGTCGATCACTAGTAACAAACATTGAGCATGGCAGAACGCGCTCCAAATGAAATACACTAAAGCACAGTCGCAAGTACATGTAGAGTAACCTCACACCCGACTCACTCAAAATCAAAGAGCAAGCACCCCTATCCAACGAAAACATAAGGCCGCACAAAGAACATTCCAACAGAGAAACGCTAACATCTAAACCCCCATCCACATACACTATTCTACTAATAATTAGAGAACTAACCTCAGATTCATCCATAACACCCAAAAATCCTACCATTCCTCCCTTAGCCAACACAAACTCAGCACTGCAACAAGGAATTTGACAGTCCCTCCTAACCACAACATCACTAGAAGCCGCCACAAGAAAACTGTCCTCTGTGCCCTAACTCATGGAAGGACACGCCTGCAATATACAATGCTCATGACTACCACAACACTTATCATTTAATTTACCAAACCTCCCAATTTTTACGCGACCTACTCTAAAACCTTTCCTCTTCGGGGAAGAAAGCTTCAGGAAGGTCTCCTTATGCTCCGCTGAACCACCATCTAAAATCTCCATCCTAGATTCCACCTTATCACCAACATTTTCCAACAACCCAAAGCCATTCGACAGTTCATTGTCATCTGCCACTAACCAATCAAACCCGTCCTCAACGCATGAACTATAAGGAGTATCCTCAGCGCCACCAAAAACATCATAACCACAAAAATCTACCAAATCATCACCTGTCATCACGTCATTTTCCTTCTCATAATTGATAGTCGTACAATCGAAAAACCGTGATTCTTCACTGAACCCCAAGCATTTCAGAACCGCAGGATCTAAGAGCAATGGATCTGAGTATTGAACAGCCCATAGAAACCAAGCAAAACCCACCAAATCTCCTTCAAGAAACACCATTTTATCATCAGCCAAACCCGAAACTACAACATGATCATTCTCCACCTGAATCTTATCACCCATAAGAAAAGATTGCATCCCAAAACCCAACTTAGAAGGAACGACGCATTTTGTAGAATTCTGGAAAGGAACAGTAATACGATCACAATTAGTGGTTGTGTTAATAACATCAAAATGCTTCAAAATCCCTTCCAATAACCAAAATACTTTCCTCTTATTTCTTTAAATCGATTCAGAATATAATCTTCGCAGTTTCAAAAGATTTAGGCTAAAGGAGAAAGTGTGATCTTTTCTATCAAACAAACGAGGCAAAGGAGAAAAAACAACATCGTTAATGACCCTTTTACTCCACAAAATTCCATCAACGAGACCCTCCAAATGCCATCCCAACAGTAACAACCAATAAGCCCCATCATTCTCCTTGTTAGGAAAATCCAAAACATAAAGATCCACGAGCGATATCATATTACGACATATTCTCAAACAATGGAAGGGCAAGATATCGTAAACAGAGTTTCCTCTAAACATCATCGGACAGCTGAACTTTCGATGACCCACACATCCATAGTTGAAACAGCGAATACCATTCCTACACTCCTTTGCCAAGTGGAAAGAATCACCACATCTGAAACAAAACCGATCACTGCTATTTTTCCTATGAAAAGAATTCTTGACCGAAGCAGTACTCCAATTAGAGGAAATAGGACATTGTCTAAGCACATCCACAAACGAACGCTGTGAAAAGCCCCTTGAATCAACCAGAGACGAAAATGAATTCGAAGGAAGAAAGATGGAATGATCGAAACAAGAACTTACAGAGAATGAATCCGCCATTTTTCTCTCTTTTTCCCGAAGGCTTTGATTTTATTTCCAAGAATTATAGAAAGAATGGGGCCTTTATCTTCTGATAAATCTGGAGCAATTCGAAGTTGCTACTGCCAGTATTGGGTTTTTTGAAATGAAGAAGCACGATGCTGAGGACATGAACGAATCGTATCCGTATACTACAAACATTGTAATTATATGTTGACCCGTTTAAATTAAATGAAGCAATTAGGGTAGGAATAAAATAATTTAGTATTTTATTTTAATAATTTAAATCATGAATTTAAATGTTAATAACCCATTCTAATATTATCAGAATCTGACGAAACGAGCTACGCCAGGATCATGGCAATGAATTACAACATTATGGAACTGATTTGGAAGGTGCATGAGTCAACTGGGATTTACCGTTAAATTAAACGACTGTTTAATTTAATGGTAACCGAACCATTTTATCGATGAATTAAATCGAAGTGAGTTTAACTCACTCAGTTTACCCACTTATATTTATATAAGTCGGGTTTATTATTTGTCTGCTATGCTTTTTAATTGTCTAATGATGTTATATATATATATATATATATTTATATGTGTCGAACTGAACTGATTAAATTAAACGTTCGTTTAATTTTATTTGAACCAATCGTTATTTTTAACGATTATTTCCAAACAAGGTAACTTACCTTGTTGATTACATTTATATTAATATAAACATATTAAATTAAAAATATAGGTGCTTGGATTACTGTGATTTATTTATTGTTGAATATTAAATATGTTTATTGAATTAAAATTGAGGTAACATATTTGGATGCAGGGAAAAACATGTTGGAGGGCTCTAACTGGATTCCTCAAATTTATTTTTTATTTTCATATTACCATTATATGAACTGTATGACCAACCTGAATTGATGACTGATTTGTTTATTGTTTGTTGAATCACATTTCAACATTTGTTATGATGTTAACCAATGGACAGTATTGGTCGGGTAATTGGCATCACTTGGCCTATAAATCAATCATTTGATAAATATGGATTTACCATCGGTGAATCGGCAGAAATGAAGTTATAAATTTTATTTTACAACTGAAGATATATTTTTAAATCTATAAATTTGAATAAAAGTTATTAAAAGGAAATAAATATTTATTATTTATTATTTTAGTTATAAGTAATTATTAAATGGTTTTATAAGGAAAATTCTTATGTTAATAAGATTTATAAGCAGTTGAGCAGAATTTAAAGTAACGGTTAAGGATTGGATTTATTATTCCTAACAAACAATTAAATGAAGCTATTTAAATTAATTATATTACTAATTAATTTAAAGGTGAAATTAATTGGAATCGTTTAAAGAAATAATCATGTTTTGAGTTAACCAAGTCGACCGCTTCAATTGGGGTTTGATTATTAAGCTGAATTGGTTTATTGTCAAGTAACCAAATGAAATAAATTAACGAATAGTTGTTAAATTTTAATAAGAGTTTAAAAAGGAAATTTATTATTTATTTCGTTAATAAAGAAATTAAATAATTTTATAATATTAATGTTGAATAAATTATTATTATTTTATAATAATAATTTAAGTTATTACCTTGTAAATGGAATTCATCGAAGTAAGGAAATCGAAGATTGAAATGAAAACTAGTTGGATAATGAAAGGAGATTATGAATGGGTTTTATATTAAACCTAAGTCCAATCCTTAATTCTAATCATATTAATCTTAGTTAACTATAAGTAAATAAGAAAACCTTTAGCTTCCTGTCCTAGGATATTTAATTATTTATTTCTTATTTTGGACTTAACATCTATTACGACTATGAATCCCAATAATCCCTTTTGATTCTATTTACTATTAGTATAAAGATTTCTTGCCATTTATGACTGTAATGGTCATATTTCCTAAGTCATTAATTACTATATTAAATACTATTTATCAGTATCATTATAATCTAATTGTTTTTACAATCCCTATTACTAATCATAATTCAAATTGTAACCATTTAGGCATTTATCTCCTTATTCAGTAAATTTCCCCTTAACAAGCATCGTTATAGTATTTATTACCATATTCATTACCTTTTTATTTACAGAAAATCAATTCTATATTTATTGCTCCAACGATCATGTTATTTTTTCCCATTTAAGATGGGTTATATTTCCATATACATCCTCATAAAATGGAACTATTCAAATTCAAACACATAACACAAACATTTACTAATATAGTATAATATTATTATTTACGTAGATTTGGACGGATATAATTATAATATATGTTTATATTTATATTTTAAGTGCATAATTAATGAAGTGTCCCATATTTACGTACCGACCGATCTTAAAATAATTATATTTTATTCCGTAGTGGTCGGATCATTCTTAGATTTTAATATGTTGTTCATGGGGATGTCAGACATGTCCATGATTTTTACCGAACCTAATTATGACCATTATTTCCTTTAGTTTATTGTTTGGGCATTAAATTTTGATAGGGATCAAATAAGGTACGGAAATTGGTCTCATTGGATTGGAATGGCGGTTTATGATTCCGTAGAGTGATCATATGCAGGATTTGGTTCAGCAGTTTATGAGGAATTGTTATTTTTGGTTTCAGCTGCTGTTTAGGCAGACCAGTCAGCAGCTAATGGGCTGATTAGCCAAGCCCATTAGACTAATTAGCTGTAGATATAAATATGGGGACTTGGGAGAGAACCAGGGTTACTCTCTGCATTCTAAACTTTAGGTTGTGCGTCTGTGATTCTCTGGTTCTACCTAAAACCCTAATTCTCCGGTTCGACCTAAAACCCTAGTTCTCATTCTTTTCATACTAATTTATAGTAGTTTGCATCTAGAAGAAGACCATCATCAAGGGAAGTTAGATCACATCGAATAACATCAAATTCGAAGGTTTTCAGCATTGTCCAGATCTAATCTCATCGGGTTTACATCGAATTAGGGATTATGTGAGTGATATATATCTCTCATACAGAAGCAAAGGGTTATATGGGTTAGATCTATGTGAATTTCATTCACATATGATAAAATTACCTTAGATCTGATCATATATGTTTAATTTTGATTTAGAAACCCTAGAAAAAACCTAATGTGATCGTATTAACCGGATAATGTTAGATTAATCATGTTAATACGTATGTTTAGATCCAAATCATGCTAGATCTTGTGTTTATGATATGTTATGCCATAATTGTGAATGATTATGTTTGTATGTTCAGTGCTATATGAATCGATGTTTGCTTTGATTGAATTGATTGTGCTTTTTGAGTTGTTTGTTAGAATTGGATGTCGTACATCTTAGGATTGAATAACATAGAAAATAGGAGGTTTGGATGATCTAATTCAGATGAAACTTGGTGGAGGCACTTTGGAAGGCGAAGGAAGGAAGCACGAAAAATTTCATGCCAAAATATACTAAGTGTATGGACTGGTACCGACCTCTACCGACCCAGGTCGATACTGATCCATAATGATGGGTCGGATAGCCATGGAATTTTGTGGGGAGCATCATAATGACAAACTAAGGCTACTGGCAAATTTTTAGGTCATTCGGGGTTGTTTTGCAATGGGTCGAAAGCTGATTTTTCAAGAGCAGTGATGTATCAGCAGAAGCTTCAATAAGAACATCAAAATGATTGGAGAATGGACTGGTAGGATTCACTTGAGGTAAGGAAGGACTGGAGCCAAAAACTTAGTGTAAATTCGCTAAGTGTAAGGGTATGTACCGACCCATCATGGGTCGGTACCAATCCATTAAAGGAGGCCTCGTGCATGGGGTCTTTGGGGAGATTGACTGTAGGAGCTTCCAGGGGTTGCTGGTGAAGTTTGGCGGTGAAAGGACTTCGGATGGTTGACGCGCAATTCAAAGATGGATGGCGCTTCGGTTGTGACCTTGTATTGGAGTGGTCGGAGCTGAATTGATGTGATACTGGTCGTGATGCCATATTCAATTCAGGATGATGATGGATTGACAAGATAGAAATCAATCATGGATGATAATGGAGTGGCTCGAGAAAAGAATTGAGTTGCTGAAATGAAAGGCTTGATAGGTTTGAAGTTACAAGGTATTATTGTTAATCGAAGTGTTCTAGCACACTCAAAGAAGGGGTATTGCGGGGACGCCCATTGGGATCAAGTTCGATGGATCATGTACCTTGGTTAGTAATGATGGGCCTAGTTGTCTTCGTCGAGTAAGGAAAATATGTGAGTCATGATGGCGCATGGTTGTTTGGCTAGAATCGTCATTTTTCCATTAGCCCTTTGATGGTTGAAAGCAAGTTCGATTATTGATGGATTCAAGGCTGTAGTCGTTGATAGCTAGGATAATGGATGTTATGGTTGATTTTGTGCTTTCTTCTCTATTTTTCTCTGGGTAGGCTATCACCGTAGGATGTTAAAGAGAAGTGGGATTTGGGTTTGTACCTTTCCTATTCTGTAATGGCATGTGATGGATGGTTTTCATGTGTTAACTTGTTGGTTACTTAGCAGATCAGAAGATTGATCCGCCTATACTCATATTATCCTGTATAACTGTTGTTTATTTTATTACTCGCTAAGACTATTGTATGACTCAAGGTTTTGTCTTTTTCTCTTATTACCTTGGGTTGTTCATAAATGTTGTTGATGAGAAGACAGAGTAGTAGGTTTGATGCCGTTGATGTTGTGCGGTGACGAGCAGGAGGCTGGCCTACTATTACTACCAACTATTTAGATATTTCTTTTCTATTTCCGATGTATGTTAATGGTTATCGAGACTTTAAGGGATGTAGTGAGGCATATTGTATTCATAGATTCATGTACTCAGATGTATTGTACTTGAGATTTCGTGGCTTTATGAAGATTTATTTTTGTTGTTCAGTTATGCTTCACTAGTATATTTTATTGTTACATATTATTCATGCACTCTGAGTACACGACATGCTTCATTTCGACTACCCTGACGATTGTCCTGTATCGGCCTGGCATGTTATATAACGCACCATTCCTCAGTTCGGTGCACGAGGTACTGGGTGGTCGTCATAGTAGTTACTAATTTTTATTTTATTATTATTTACTATTTATGTTCCGGTCTAATCTGATGACCAAAATAGCCCTTTTTGTGTTCAATCTTCTTTAAGATTCAAAATCTTATAAAATGGTTAATAACTGTAATTATTATAAGTTTACCTAAAAGAATTAAAAGAGGAATATCGACATATTTCAAACCACAAGAAATAGGAAATATTTATTATTTATATTTCTTACCGATTTCAAATAAAGCCTTTTTATTTCAAAAGAATGAAAGGGCATATTTATAAGAACAAAGTAAAACCCTAAACAATATCCAACACAAACAAGATTATTATTCTGACCAAAACTGCACAAACCACAAATCAACACCCAAATCCTGTGAATCTGGAATAAGATACTATACATCTAATCATAATTTAGGACTGATTTCCAGGTCCGAGGTGTTTACAATAACCATAACCAATATAAGAATAGTTGTAGGAAAGATGGCAATATTAAACTGAAAGGCCTACAAATCTACGCCTAATTTATATTCAAAATATTTCAGATTTGAAAAAAATAAACAAATCTAATAACCTTTAGGCATATAATCCATATTCAACACAAATGAATTGTTTAATTTATTATAAACAATGTATATATTTCCCACTCACTTGAAAGCTATTCAAATTTGAAAATGAACACAGGTTTTAGGCCCCAAACGTTATAGATCTACATTTTATTTAGAAAGGGGGTTTTCAAGCATAGAATTAGATTTGTAGATCTGAAAGAAGAATAGGAAAAGAGGAAGGAAATTCAATAATATAAATTACCTATTCATAGAACCAACCCTTTTCCGCAGACCTAGATTCAATATCTCCAAACAATGTTTGTTTGATTTGAATAGATTGAGAATTTAGAATTTTAGAAGAGAATGGAGAACTAGGAATGGAAGAGCTTAGCTGCTGCCTCAAGGAAATATGAGCAAAAGAGTGGGAGTCTACCCCTTTATTTATAAGCGTGGAAATGACCCTCGACTGTCAGATTTAATTTTATAAAGATCCATCCATTTATACTAATTTTCATAGAACAAAAACCTTAGCCGCCACTACAAGGTTAACCCAGGTGGTTGACCGATATATTAATTTTTATTAAAAAAACCTAGCCGCCACTGTCTGGATCGACCGCCTGGGTCGACCTATCAGCGGGGGGGAGGGACAAATATATTTATTTCTATATGTATATATATATATATATGTTCTGTTTAATTTTTTTCCGTCCATTTTCGTATTTCGTCTGTAACTTTTTCATACGGACTCCATTCGTGAATTTCCAAACATGGAAGTTGACCCGAATTCCGTCATGAACACAATGATGCAAGTTTCATGACCAAATTCCATTATTTGAGAAAATTCCGTTTTGGAAATCAAATTAACTATCACCAAAATTCCGGGTTGTCACAAAAAGTGACCTATTACAATAGCCAATGAGTGTTGTAAAAAGGTGACCTGCTATAACGTGGCCTAATACAACGGGTGCATACCCGTTGCGAAACCCATATTACGATGGGCATTACCCATTGTAAAATGGTTGTTTTGTTGTAATGTATAAAAACCATATGTAGTTAATATGCCTATCACTTGTAGTTTCTGTACATATTATTAGTTATAATAAAAAGTGTTATGGATTACCATAAAAACCGGTCGGTTTTGCCAAAACTACATAAGGATGTTAGCCCTAGCTCAATATGTTTTATTTTACTTTACGCTTGGGTCAGACTGAGTATTTTAGTATTTTTAATGACCTTTATTTCTAAAGATGAAGATGGAGTTAAAGGCCACAAATATGCTACTATTTTATTTTGCACTGCATTACTGCACTACAAGAAAAACAGCATTTAGCAACGGCAAAATCCGCTTCTAGTCCGTCGCTAAACAGGCCTTAGCGACGGATTTCCTACATAACATTTTGGTCGGCAAAAACCATGACGGTATCTGTGTCAGATTTAGCGACGAAATTTAGCACGAGTTTTCCAACATTTTTCCGTTATTTTACTAAATTTTTAATAAAAATAAAATTTTATTTACTAATTTAATTTTAATTTATATACCGACTATTTACCGACGGATAATTAATTTACAATAAAATATTATTTATAAAAGACGTTGGTAAATCCTTACTAATTACCAAGGGATTAGCGACGAAAATTAAATTGAGGTAAATTTAACCTCCTTTTTTTGTTGGTAATCCGCTGTTATTCCCCTTTTGATCTGTGTATGTATATATACACACACACATACATACAACAAACATCATTCAACTGCGAACATTGAAATAAATAACATATTAAAAAAACAAAGATAAATTAGCCAACAATATCAATTTAGAACTAAAAAGAACATTCATAATCATATACAAAAAAAACCACAACATCCATAATCTTTCATCAATTCATACACCAAGCTGAATTATGAACAACAAAGCTATTCTTTCATACAACCACTTGTGCTGCTGCTAGCCTTGCAAACCACTTGTGCTGCTGCTAGCCTTGCAAACCACTTGTGTTGCTGCTAACCTTGCGTTTGGAACCCTGAAAAGATGAAGACGTTCGGTTTACATAGCCATCACCTGCTAGATGCATACAACACTCAATGTGTCCTAACATAGGTTTGACGCGCACACACACAATGTGTGTGTGTGTGTGTCAATGGTTAACTTCATTTTTACAAAGTAGGAATCCAGTATGGATCACATAACAATATATTTACCTCAAAAGGATATTCTGGAGAAGTCCTTTGACTCAATAGCCAGCAACTCTACCACACATCACCAAGCACCACCACAGCTGCTGCTTCACCATTCACAAACACTTAACCAAACACAAATAAAATGGTATCAGGAACAGAGAGTATTTTTGTACCTTAATCACAATCATACATTTAAACTTCGAATAAATGAGAAGTAAAAGAAAAAAATGATTGCTCTAGTACAAAATTTAGAAAGCATTTAAAGTTCATGCACTGTTTGGGATACAATTCATTCACTATTTTATATGTATGTGTGTGCATATACAATTGACGAATATAAAGATATTTCAAATTTAGAAAATCCACACTATTCTTTAAAGTTTCAAACTTTCCAACTGTTCCCTGTAACATTCACTTCTTCAACGCCTCTACAGGAAAAGACATTGCAATCATTTATAAAATAATCCACTTTTTCATAGTAATGAAGCTATCAAGCTCTGGGGATAGGATCTTTTCGGAGAAAAAATACAATAAATTTAACGATTAAGTCGATGTACATGTTCTATATGCATTCAGGTATATCAAGAAGCAGACTTGGACTTTAAAGGCTCCTCATATATACAAAATTCATGCTTGGTTAGCAAGGGTCTGTGTGAGTCTCCCATGCTTGCTATCTATGTGATGAAAACAATGATTCTGGTAACCATACATTCTATAATTGTGGCTACTCATTCCAAAACTGGGTAATTAACTCCACTAACCAGCATATTTAATGTGAAATTTTATATGCTAACTAACCTATCTATAGGTGCACTGCTATGCTTATCGCATATATAGACAATCTGGTAACATACTCTTATATCATCATTCAGTTACTCCCTCTCTAGCATCGCATGCTCCAGCAACATCCATTAAGGAGTATAGAAAATGCGATGCTGAAGAATGAAGTAATTGAATTAGGATAAAGAAGAAACAATTGGAGAGGAAGAAACTGAATTAGAATATCAACTAAACAATTGAGGAAGGCGATATAAAAACCAAGAACATAGAAGAACACAAGTTCGAATAAGATTAAATAGGTTTGTTTTTACGTTATGAAAATAATATTCAACAAAGGAGGAAAGTGAAATGTAGAAAGTTTATGCCGAGTTAAGTCAAATATATGCAAATACGCTAAGATTAAATTTAAAAATCCAACATTTACCTCCAATGCAAATGAAAGTGAATTAAAATTCAAGTTGCACTTCACAAAATTATACAATACAAATGAACAACCATGTTTCAATATACAACAGAAAGAATGAACTGAATTAATATTTTCGAAGGCACTGAAATTATTTAGCTACATATGCACCTTATAATTTTGCAAGCTCTGTATAAACAGTTTGATGCCGTATGGTGTAAATGTTTCAGCGACGAAACAGAGAACAAAATGGAAAGAAACGAATCAAAATATTAAACGATGCTCGAGTTCGCACCTCTGAAGCCATGATGCGTACATTTACAAACTTCATCATCGTTATCATCACAACACTTTTTCATACATAAATCACAAAATCTGAAACCCTTTCGCTTTTTCAAACTACTTAAAAAAAGGACGAAATGCTAGGATCAGAGAATGGTTAAATGAAATTGTCAGTGAAAATCAGAAACACGGACCAATTTCTTCATCATCATTTCCTTCCCATAATAATGGTTTTATGGTACAAGGCTATCAGCGCATCACTAGTTAATCGACAAGAACAATACACAAAATCAGAAGTAGCATATTTGTAATGGAGAAAATTTTCCACCGGCCACCAATTCATTAAATAATCTAGAAAATATACATACCTTTTCACCGTTAGTAAGTGGAAGAACTTGAGCTGATCCATCAACTAACCAGGCGAAGATAAAAGCCATGAGCACACCAGAACTCAAAACTCGTCTGCTCCCTTGATAAGCCGCTGTAGAAAAACGATTTTTTCGTTATGGTAATAAATAGGAAGGGAAAGACGAAGAGGAGATATTGGGTGAAACTGAAGGCGTGCTATTTAGGATTTGGGTAGAAGAGAGGCGACGATAAAGGTGGCCTATTCAAGAATTGGGGATCAATTTTTGATTTAGGGTTCAAAGGAAAATTAAAATTAAAAATGTTGAAGGCGGGCGTTGAATGAAAATGAAGGCGGGCGTTGAACCAAAATGAAGGCGGACTTTGAAATTTGTGGCGCCTATTATTTTCTAAGTTAAGCGGACGATTGATGCAGGTTGTGAAAAAATAGAAAGACTCATATTTATAATTTACTAATTATTATCCATTATTTGATTAATTATTAATATTTAAAAATAATAATTTTTAAATTAATCCTTCATTATCACTATTTGTTTATAATTAGTATTATTATTTATCAATTATATTTCTGTAACGCCTCAGTCTTTATGAAGAACTTTCTAAATAGAAGATTAACCAAGAAAAACCTTCTGGATTAAGTAACATATTATTTGCTTAATCAATTTGTCTAGAATGCATAACAATGAAATAAACAATATAAAAAATAAATCAACGAGTTATGAATTTGAGCACAACTCCACCCCAATTTGTCTAGAATATTTCAAAATGAAACTAGCAGCCAAAAAAGTAAAAAATTATAACTAACCAAGTATTGCAGTACTACTCTACCCATGTAGACCATCCAAAATATTGTCGAATATTTTGAAATTCTTTACTCATTTTGGAACTCTTTATAATTTTGAATATTTTACAAACTTATATATTTATGTAAAAGAATATTTTCGAATCTTATGAAAAATTAAAAATTTTATATTTAAAATTTATGAATAACATTAAATATATTTTAGAAAATTCCAAAATTTTACTTTTTTAATTAATACATATTTAATATGATTTCAAATATAATCATCAAATATTAGAGACTAAGTAATAAATATATTGTTAGTTATCAATTATTTAGTAATAATTTCTTATCAATAAAAATTAATTATTATAAATTATTAAGTATTAATCAATGGTTATTTGATTATTAAATATATATTTTACAGAATTTATCATGGCTTAATTGTATAAGCCTTCCCAAATTTTAATTAAGAAATAAGGATTTGTAAAATAGTTAATATTATATAGTAAATTAATAATTAATCAGCATTAATTTTCAAAAAAAAATTAATCAGCATTAACTATTGAATTTTATTTACTTCTAATAGTCATTATTTATTATTAATTACTAATGTATTATTAACATTAATTATTTAAAATTTAAATTTACTAATTAATTACTAAGTAATAACACAAATTTAAAACATTTAATAAATAAAAAATAAAAAAGTTCGTTTCAAATCTCTTGGAAAACTGCAGGAAAATAGCTTCAAAATTATGTCGACGGTAATCCGACTCTATTAGCAACGGAATTTAGCGTCAAATATTATATGACGGTAAAGAGCTGCAATTTCCATTGATTTACCGACAGAATTAGTATTCGACTGTAATAATTTATAATAAGATGACTTATAAAATCCAAAATATTTTCTCTTACAAAGCCCACGGAAATCCGCCGGTAATTAGCGACGGAATTTTCCGTTGCTAAAAATCTGTCGCTAATCTCGGTTTTTCTTGTAGTGTTGGTATGTTATGTTAAATTTATAACTCTAATATTGTAAACTGAAATTAAGTGTATATTATTTAATTGTTTCACAAACTGTTTATGTTATTATTATATTTTATCGCTCCACTGTTAAATTCTGTGCATTGTCTAGTTCCTTCTCATCTTATTTCCTCTTCTTGTATTAATCCTCACTAATAATTCATCATTTTGTAATAGTTTGAGATGGATATGCATGGTTTATTGTTAGAACCGTCTCAAAAGGGCGGGTTATTACAAGATTTTTGTATAGTGCTATATGGATATAGCCTTACATGAGAATCTTAAATGTGAATTAGTAAAGCTACCTCATGTATACTATATTGTTTTGAGCTTATAGTATTCCTCATATATTGGGAGCAATTATTTCTTATGTGTTATTACCTTCACCTATAATGCACTAATTATCTTGTTTAAGCTAGACCGTTCGGTATATTTTTTGTACTCAAATCAAACTGGGTTATTTTAGGTTATTCTTGCAATAGATTCCCGCTATGTTTTGATTCCACCTTGGACTATACTGTTTGATGTTAGTACCTGATTTGTGTAGTTGAGTGTTATGTCTTATGTGGCGGCCCGCCCCACGCCAGCCGACATTTCTACGAAATGCGTTGTGCCAATGTCCAACTAGCATGGGACGGTCGTCAAAAGAAAGTGTTTTGAAACTATGAATCATCAAAGAACATGTAGTATATCTCACAGCGCATGGAATAAAATATAATAATAACATAACTTGACATAAAACAGGCGAGACAGTGCATAAGCTGAAAACTAAAATATCATAGCAGCGGAATCCAAAATACAACTTATGATAGGAAAGGTACACTACTAATTCCCAAAGTAGTGACCAGCAACAACACAGGGAGAATATATGTAAATAGTACGTGGAAGCCTCCTGCTCGTCTCTGGACAGCCACTCGTGATACCACCTAACCTGCCTCTAGTCTTCTCGTAAGAGCACCTAGAGTAACAAGAAGAGATATAAAACTCTGGCTCAGACAAAAGACTGGTATGAGCGATAGCAGCAAAATAAAGCAATAACAGGTATAAATAATCATACCTGAACCTGGACCTGCAACCAAAGAGTTAGCACAACAAGATGTACAATACTCTAAGGTTACACTAACATAGAGTGTAAAGTGGAAGTGCGCATGTCATGGTGAGCAATCATCCCCACATCTCTCACTCAGTGCGTAAAGCATACGATATCCACCAATTTGATCACCAAATCCTTTACTACGACCACTTTGCCCCTTTGGGGCCTTGGCGACCCCACTGCACCGGTCCATAGTCGATAATCCTTTGCTACGATCACTTTGCCCTTGGGAGTCCTAATGGCCCCATTGCACTGATCCATAACCATGCTACAATCACTTTGCCCTTGGGAGTCTTAATGACTCTATTGCGTTGATCCATAGCCACTAATCCATCTCTCAGTGGTGAACCAAAGCTACAGATATAGATAACCCCTTAGCACACATCCCGCAGTAAAGCCCAACTTTAGAAGTTAACTCGTCGATCCCCATTTGGATCCTGAGCCATAACTTCTCATCTGGACTCCCTTTGCATCTCGGGTTATAATCGAAATTAGAATCGATCTCCAGAATAGTTCGCAGTCATTGCCAGTCGTTCATCCTTTAGTGGGTCGGTTGAGCATCCTCATCTTCTGGGTCGGTCGAACATGGCATTCCTGGGTCGGTCGAACGTCATAGTGTAGGGTCGGTCGAACACCATTACACTATCATTGGGTTGTCATCATATAGGGTTGAACATCACCATGTAGGGTCGGGACAAACATCATCATGTAGGGTCGAGTCGGACACCATGTGACCGATCGAACAACGTTACACCATCATTGGATCGGTCGAGCACCCTTACTCGGTTGGTCGAACACCATGGATTGGTCGAACACCAAGGGTCGGTCGGTATTATGGGTCGGTCGCTCGACCCATAACCTGCACCATTTTCCATCAAACCATTATCGCCTCTCGACGGCGTTTTTCACCATTCTAACTTTCCTATGCAATCATGGATCATAGCAAACAGTAGTAGAAACATATGAAATCAACCAAAAACATTAAAACATCAATCACATGTGTTATTTAGGATAAAACATACCCAAAACCATGATTTTCCCCTTAATCATGTTTAACCATACGATTAGCAAACTTAATCCAAATTAGCCAAAAAAAATTACCAGTGACATAAAATAATATTTCAGAATTTATGCATATTTTTCTGAGTCATAATTTCGCTAATTATCACTAATCACACCTAATTAGTCGTAATTAGTGTAAAAACATGCAAATCACTCGCCTTAGCCACAAATAAATTTTAGATCAGAAGCTCTAACTGATTGGCATGAATCCAAATGTATTCCAGCAACTCTATCTCGATTTCTATGCTGGCCCGCCTTAATTTGATGTAGATTTGGCAAATATGCGATTAGAGAGTGATTAGAGAGAGATTTAGGAGATGGAGGTCATTGCTAACGTTAGAGAAATGTTTGTGGCGGCTGGAAGAATAAAGAGGAATCATTTTATAACTCTTTTCAGCCCTCCCATAACCCTAATCCTGGAATGGTTTATGGGCCTAGCTGCTGATCACTTTATTAAGCCCAATTAAGCTGTTTTTCATCTTCCAAACCTTGTTTCAGCCATATCTCCCAAATGGTAAGTCCATTTGATTAATGTTACCACTCTACGGAAAGGTAAACCATCATCTGGTTCCAATGGAAGTAGTTTTAGGTCAAAACTCCTTACCAATCAAAAGCTATGGGAGAAACAGATTCGATAGAGGTAAAATGGTCATTTAAAATTCGGAAAAAATCTTGAACATGGGAAATGACCCCAATAGTCGTTCCCCAAAGTTACACGACCATACGACTTCGTATGAAAATAAAATAAATATTTTACGATCCTCCAATACGTAGAATGCGGGTCGTTACACTCTCCCCCCTTAAGAAATTTCGCCCCCGAAATTCCTTAACCAAGAAACATGCAATGGTATACCGCATGCCTATTAACCATTTACAAATAATCAAATTTACACAATAACACAACAAGCTTATCCTAGCATGCGGTTTACTAACCAGGGAATAACTATATCGCGATTTAAAACCTTACCAGGCAAAGAGTTCTGGATATGACTTCCTTATGCTCTCTTCTGTTCCCCATGTACAGTCATTCTCATTATCACCCCACTGGATCTTGACTAGTTCCACCGTCTTCCTTCGAAGTAGTTTCGTATCGTGTCCAATAATACAAATTGTCCTACGGCTCCCAACTGCCTCGGATTCTACCTCGATATCATCCAACTGATCTGGTGAAATAGTCCTATCAGAATCTTGCACGAACTTCCTTAACTTGGAAACATGAAATACGTCGTGAACTCCCGCCATCTTGTCAGGCAATCCAACTTTATACGCCAAATTCCTAACTTGTTCGAGAACTGGAAATGGGTGAATAAACCTTGGTGCTAACTTACCTCTCCTACCAAATCGAATCATACTCTTCAACGGAGAGATCTTGAGGAATACCAAGTCACTAATGGAAAATTTCAAATCTCTTCGCCTTTTGTCAGCATAACTCTTCTGCCTGTCTTGGGCAGCCTTCATTCGCTGTTGAATAACCTTGATCTTATCAGAAGTTTCTCTTATTACGTCTGGCCCAAGCATAAACTTCTCACCAGTTTCCAACCAACATGATGGTGAGTTGCACAGTCTTTCGTATAAAGCTTCCAATGGAGCCATACCAATACTGGACTGATAACTATTATTGTATGCAAGCTCAACCAGATGCAAGTGGTCATCCCATGACCCTCCAAAATCCAATATACAAGCTTTCAACAGATCCTCCAATATACGATTTACCCTCTCCATTTGACCGTTGGTTTGAGGATGGTACGCGGTACTGAGATGTAATTCTGATCCTAAAGCCTCTTATAAGCTCTTCCAAAACCCACTAGTAAATAATGGATCTCGTTCGCTCACAATACCTTTAGGTACTCCATGAAATCTCACTACCCACTTCATATACAGTTCTGCTAACTTAGCTGTCGTTCTATTCGACTTGACTGGTATAAACCTTGCACTCTTGGTCAATCGATCCATAATCACCCAAATACTATCATGACCCGATCTAGTCCTAGGTAAACCATCAATGAAATCCATTGAGACTTGTTCCCATTTCCATTCGGGAATTTCCAATGGTTTTAACAAACCACTAGGCTTCTTTTGCTCAGCTTTAACTTACTGGAAATTCATGCATTTGGACATATAAACTTCCCAACGTCTCTCTTCATCCCTTCCCAGTAGTAGGTCTACTTCATGTCTCGATACATTTTGTTACCACCGGGATGTATAGTCAGTTTCGAGTGATGACACACTCTAAGCAGTTCATCTCTCAATCCATAAACGTTAGGTACAACCAGTCTCGCATTCTTTCGAAGCCAACCTTCTCGATTAAGTCCATACTTGTTCAACTCCTCACCATTGGCACCCATCTCTACCTTGGAGATGATTTCCAATAGGTTAGGATCGTCCCTCTGGCTGGAACCAACCTGTTCAATCAAAGTCGGTCTGATCGTCAAACTTGTTAGCATTCTTGGATCCAATTCGCACTTAGGTCTGAAATCATATCCTGCGACATACTCCAGTTGCTTCCATTCCAGAAACATAGCCCCCAAACTGGCATGTCTCCTGCTCAACGCATCAACTACCTCATTGCCCTTCCAGGGTGTGTATGCGATATTGAAATCATACGAAGCCAAGAATTCTTACCATCTTTGTGGACAACGATTTAAATCCTTCTAGGAGAAAAGATACATTAATGACTTGTGATCGGTAAACAACTCGAATCTTTCTCCCAAGAGATAATGTCTTCACATCTTTAACGTGAACACAATCGCTGCCAATTCCATATCATGGGTAGGATATCTTTTCTCATGCAGTTTCGGTTGCCGACTAGTATAAGCCACAACACTAAGTCCTTGCATCAGTACAACACCTAGTCCGGTACCACAAGCATACGTGTATACCGTCATCTCTTCGTTTCCCTTAGGAGTAACTAATACTAGTGTGCACATTAACTTTTCCTTTAGGCTCTTAAATGCGTTCTCACATCTTCCGTCCTGACGAAAGATGGATTCTTTTTGCTCAACTGAGTTAATGGTGCCTCTGTCTTGGAGAAGTCCTGAATAAACTTACGATAATATCGAGCTAATCCCAAGAAACTTCTCACGTCCATTGCATTCTTGGGCGTAGACCAATCTTGCACCGTAGCCACCTTCGCAGGGTCCACGGTAGTACCATTCTCTGAAACAACATGGCCCAAGAACCTCACTCCCTCCTCCAGGAGTGACATTTAGAAAATTTTGCTTTCAATTGGTATTTCCTCAACACCTCCATCACTATCCTCAAATGTTCCTTATGTTCTTCCTCCGTCCTCGAATAAACTAAGATATCGTCCATGAACACAAAAAAATAATTTATTCAATTGATCCCTAAATACCCTATTCATAAGATTCACAAAGTATACTAGTGCATTGGTCAGCCCCGAATGGCATGACCAGCCACTCATAGAATCCAGATAGCGTTCAAAATTCCGTTTTGGGTATAATCTCAGCTACTACTCGGAGCTGATGAAAGCCTATCGCGAGATCTAACCGGGAGAACAATTTCGCTCCATTCAACTGATGAAACAAATCGTCTATCCACGGAAGAGGATACTTATTCTTCCTCGTCGTCTTATTCAACTCGCGGTAGTCCACACACAATCGAAGAGAACCATCGGCCTTGGTAGAAAATACAACTGGTGCTCCCCACTCGAAAACACTTCTTTGAATAAATCCCTTCTTCGAAAGATCGCTTACTTGCATCCCGAGCTCTTGCTGATCCCTTGGCGCCATACGACGAAGAGGCATCACTATAGGCCAGGCATCTTTCACTAAATCAATATGAAACTCGATCTCTCGGTGTGGTGGAAGTCCAGTCACTTCCCCGAAGATGTCCGGATACTGGGTAGCAATAGGAACATCTGAAAACTCATCATGCGGGATGTCATGGGAATCTAGAAAACTAGCTATCACCCCATCACCAGGTAGGCAACCAAACAGTACCCTCCGCTCATCATCCTCTTTAATGGTCACTGAAGACCCCTCACAGTCTACCACTACCCCGTACCTTTGGAGCCAATCGGCTCCCAAAATAATGCCAAACCCAGTAAAGCTCAAAACAAAGCAATCACAAATAAACATGCATCCATGACTCGATAAGAACAAATTACGACAAATCATACTAAGGCTAGTCGAACCACCATCACAACTAAAGGTCTATCGACAATCTCGGGTTCCAATCCCAACCTATCTATCAGGTCACTAGATACAAAGGAATGGGAAGCCCCGGTATCAGTACACGAATAGGAACATCATAAATGGAAAGCATACCTTGAATGACGACTCCCTTTCCTTTCTCCGCCGCAGTTGGGGCATACGACGAAGAAGGAACAGCGTTGATAGCATAAGCTTTCACGATCTGCTTCTCTTTAGGAGGTTGTGGACATTTATCCTTGTGATATCCCACTTGGCCGCAATTGAAGCACTTCCTGTCCGCTGGCTTTGCTCAACAATCTTTGGTGTAGTGGCCCTTCTTGCCATATCTATAACACTCGACATCTTTCTTATTCTTCTTTTTCTGACCATCCTTGGTTTGGTTCTGTATCCTCTTATTCTGAGAATTCTTATTACCTTCACCGCTTGCCTGTGGTTTTGGCTCCCATGCAGATGCAATAGCAACTTCAGTCTTCGACTTAGGGTAAAGACTCTCTGATCTCAAGGCCTTTCCCACAATAGATTCAAAAGTCTCATCAATATGATTTCTAAGTCTTCCCCCCAAGCACTGATCTAAGCTAGTTATGAACTTCTCGTTCTTCTTCTCAGCAGTATCGATAAGAGATAACCCATATTTTGATAAAGTATCGAATTCAGCAATATATTCCGAGACTGCCCTACCATTCTGCTTAAGCTCCAAGAATTTCCTAAACAATTCTGATTTCTGAGCAGTCGAGATAAACTTGTCATTGAAGCGAGTCTTAAACTAGTTCCAAGTAACTTGGTCCTCGGAGTAGCCGCTTTAATAGCATTCCACCAATTCATAGCCCGTCCTTGAAGTTGACACGATGCTAACTTTATTTTCATTGCATCATCAATTCCCAAATCCTAGCAGATGCACTCACAACTATCAAGCCAATCTCGAACTTCTGTAACCGATTCCGTTCCGTGGAACGGCTTTCCACCAAGATTAGTATAATCCTTGCTGAGCTTGGCGAAATCGGCTCTAGGCGCCTGCACCACTACCATTAGCAGCATTAGGAACTACTCCCTGAGCATCCCTAAGAATTTCTCGCATGAAGGCAATAAACATTGTCCTCATATCAGGTACATTCCCGTTGTTGGCCCTTGAACCCGTACTCCTCGTATATCGGCTCATCATTCAATCTGTAAAGAGAAAAAGATCAACCATCTCCTTAGTGGTGCCCGTGCAGTGCGACTTCATCCGTAGATATACTAATAGTATATATAGCTTTTGAAAACCAAAATATCACAAATACACATTCTCATGTACGTATACTATCTCTCCTTGGTGTCTTCCACTAGGTTAACTACGCAACCTAGGCTTTGATACCAAGTGTGACAGCCCGCCCCGCACCAGTTGACATTTCTACGAAATGCGTTGTGCCAATGTCCAACTAGCACGGGACGGTCGTCAAAAGAAAAAGATTTGAAACTATGAATCATCAAAGAACTTGCAATCATATGGAATAAAATATAATAATAACATAACTTGACATAAAACAGGCGAGACAGTGCATAAGCTGAAAACTAAACCATCATAGCAGCGGAATCCAAAATACAGCTTATGATCTAAACCATTATTGCAACTTCGAAATACTGTCTCTAAAGCAAAATAGGAAAGGTACACTGCTAATGCCCAAAGTAGCGACCAACAACAACACATGGAGAATATATGTACATAGTATGTGGAAGCCTCCTGCTCGTCTCCGGACAGCTACTCGTGCATACCACCTAACCTGCCTCTAATCTGCTCGTTTAGGAGCACCCAGAGTAATAATAAGAGACATAAAACTCTGGGTCAGACAAAAAGTTTGGTATGAGCGATAGCAGCAAAATAAAGCAATAACAGGTATAAATAATCATACTTGAACTTAGACCTACAACCAAAGAGTTAGCACAACAAAATGTACAATACTCTAAGGTAACACTAACATAGAGTGTAAAGTGGAAGTGTGCATGTCATGGTGATAGCAAACGTCAAACATAGCAATCATCCTCACATCTCTCACTCAGTGCATAAAGCATACGATATCCACAACTTTGATCACCAAATCCTTTACAACGACCACTTTGCCCCTTTGGGGCCTTGGCGATCCCACTGCACTGGTCCATTGTCGATAATCCTTTGCTACGATCAATTTGCCCTTGGGAGTCCTGATTGCCCCATTGCACTGATCCATAGCCATGCGACGATCACTTTGCCCTTGGTAGTCTTAATGACCCCATTAGGTTGATCCATAGCCACTAATCCGTCTCTCAGTGGTGAACCAAAGTTACGGATACCGATAACCCCTTAGCAAACGTCTCACAGTAAAGCCTAACTTTAGAAGTTAACTCGTCGATCCTCATTTGGATCCTGAGCCATAACTTCTCATCTGGACTCCCTTTGCATCTTGGGTTATAATCGAAATTAGAATTGATCTCGAAAAGAGTTCACGGTCATTGCCAGTCGTTCATCCTTCATAGGGTCGGTTGAGCATCCTCATCTTCTGGGTTGGTCGAACATGGCATTCCTAGGTCGGTCAAACGTCATAGTGTAGGATCGGTCGAACACCATTACACTATCATTGGGTTGGTCATCATATAGGGTCGAACATCACCATGTAGGGTCAGGTCAAACATCATCATGTAGGGTCGGGTCGGACACCATGGATTGGTCGAACATCGTTACACCATCATTGGATCGGTCGGGCACCCTTACTGAGTCGGTCGAACACCATGGGCCAGTCGAACGCCATGGGTTGGTCGGTATTATGGGTCGGTCGCTCGACCCATAACCTGCTCCATTTTCCAGCAAACCATTATTGCCTCTTGACGGCGTTTTCAACCATTCTAACTTTCCTATGCAATCATGGATCATAGCAAACAGTAGTAGTAACATATGAAATCAACCAAAAACATTAAAACATCAATCATATGTGTTATTTAGGATAAAACATACCGAAAACCATGATTTTCCCCTTAATCTCCTTAATCATGTTTAACCATACGATTAGCAAACTTAATCCAAATTAACCCAAATTTTTAACGGTGACATAAAATAATATTTTGGAATTTATGTATATTTTTCCATATTTTTCTAAGTCATAATTTCGCTAATTTTCACTAATCACCCCTAATTAGCTGCAATTAGTGTAAAAACATGCAAATCACTCACCTTAGCCACAAATAAGTTTCAGATCTGAAACTCTAACTGATTTGGCATGGATCCTAATGTATTCCAACAACTCTATCTCGATTTCTATGTTGATCTGCCTTAATTTGATGCAGATTTGACTAATATGTGATTAGAAAGTGATCAGAGAGAGATTTGGGAGATGGAGGTCATTGCTAGGGTTAGAGAAATGTTTATGGCGGCTAGAAAAATGAAGAGGAATCATTTTCTAACTCTTTTCAGCCCTCCCATAACCCTAGTCCCGAAATGGGTTATGGGCCTAGCTGCTAATCACCCTATAAGCCTAATTAAGCTGGTTTTCATCTTCCAAACCTTATTTCAGCCATATCTCCCAAACAGTAAGTCCGTTTGATTAGTGTGACCACTCTATGGAAAGGTAAACCATCATATGGATCCAATGGAAGTGGTTTCAGGTCAAAACTCCTTACCAATCAAAAGTTATAGGCGAAACAAGATTCGTCAGGCATAAAACGATCATTTAAAATTCAGCAAAAATCATGAACATGGGAAATGACCCCAATAGTCGTTCCCAAAAGTTACACAACCATACGACTTCATATGAAAATAAAATAAATGTTATACGATCCTCCGATACGTAGAATGTGGGTCGTTACATCTTACGTATATTCATTGTTGAAGCAAGTCATATATGTATATGTTTCCTAAGAATCATATGCCTATGTAACACATACAATGTTGTACTTCCTTTGTCTATATGTATGTACGTATATGTGTGTGTGTGTGTGTGTATATATATATAGATCTTATTCTATGATATGAAATTTGTATTATTGTATATTTTTTTAAATAGATCCTTAGCCAAGTAGTTTTAAGTTTAACTTGAACTAGGTATGTCGATCCATTTATGGTAAGTAAAGAAATATTGATCACTCAACCGAAGCCTGTTTAAGGAATAACTTATGGATGGTCACTCATAACTAGCCTTATTCTCTACACTAGCAGATGATATTGGTAACGCTTTTTGTAAGTGTAGGTCTTAGAATGGGTCATTGCACAATGGCATCGGTGTGTAATTCAGAACAAAGTATGATAAACACAGAACAAAAACAAAATAGTATATGTGTTACAACAATGAAGGATAATATTTATGTTAATTTTTATCTCCCTACGTCGTTATCCTTAATTATTGTCCCTTAATTTTCTAAGTTATTGGGGAGATAATAATTTGGAAATACGTCTAGGAGTATGTTTTAATTCCATAGTATTCCATGAGTTGAATCCTGTTATTGATAGTATACCACTGCGGAAAATCCTTATCCAATTCAATCCTGAGTCTAATACCATGAATCAAGACTTGGAAAGGCATAGAATCTTGTCTACCCATGTGTGTAGTTAGGGTTGTCAATGGGTTGGGTCAAGTTGGGTTCCGGCAAATGGGTCAGGTAACCTATTTATTAAACGCATCATTTTTTTTCCATCCCTAACCCGACCCATATATAAATGGGTTGACCAAACCTGTAACACCCTGAATTTTGAATGATTGAATTAAATAAATTAAAGAACACTAAATTTTTAAAAGAGGAATGAAGGGAAATGGGTTGTGCCATTGCGATCGTCTCGGAATTCTGCTTGAGATAAAGTCCGAGTTTGCGTAAATCGGACTTCGTATAAGGAAGTTATGGGCCTCGGAAGTTTGAGTAATTAAGCAAAATTAATTAAAGTTAAACCCAGCTAGAAAATTCAAATTCAAATTCGAAATTGCAGGTACACGGGCTAGGCGGGAAAATTCCCGCCCAGGACCCAGGTCGACCAGGGGGTCGACCTGGGGGTCGACCTGATCGGATAGGTTGACCTGGGGGTCGACCTCCCCAGGTTTTCCAGACCCGAAAATTTGGCCTAGTGATGTGTTTGACGATTTTTGATGGTCCAGATAAGTTCTAGGGTTAAATCTAAGGCCCTAAATGGTTCTCTACACTTATATATATACCCTAAGACCTAACCCTAATTCATAAATATTATCTATGACACCATTATGCTGTCAAACTCTCTCCTAAACCCTAGCCGCCGCCTCTAATCAAATCTCAAGTGTTCATACACAATTCAAATCAAAGTTTAGAGCTTCTACAACAATTAAAGAAGATCAATCAACATCACTGCAACGTTTCTACACCAATTTCAATTCGTTAATCCTTTCCTTAAACCACGAAAGGTGAGAATAGTTATTTTCACAAATTTAATGGGATTAAAGTAACATGAAAAAGTTGTAAAAAGGATTCATATATGTTTGTAATGAAAATCTCACCAAGTCTTCACCTTTTTGATTCATGTCATCATATGCCTATGCTTCTATGTAAAGTTCATACCTTTTATCAGTTTATTCATGTTGAATCTGTCATTATGCCTCTGTGCCAGTTTATATGCCCCTTTATTTCGTTATGTTAATTCCAATTTTCTATGATTTGATTCTCTCTTCTTATCCCTATTCCTTTTATTTTTGGATCTAGGATGCCTTCGAGCCTATGTTAAAAATACTTGCGAATGCGAATATGTGGGAACGATGTGGATATGTGAAATATGGAAATTGGATATTATTGGATATTTTGGATAATTGGATAATATATGAGACAGGCATATTTGGGTATGAATTACATGGAATTGATGAAATTGCCTATAATTGAAAATTTGTAATTGAGGCTAATTAATATGTAATTAGTGAAATTAGTAACAAGTTGGAATAGGCAAAAAGTGTAAACATGATTATATGTTGAATTGGAAACACATGACATGAAAATTGGGGTTTGGGTGAAATACGATTATTAATAAACCTTTGACACGAGGTTAGGCGCAATTGTGGTGTAAGACTGCCCGGAACCGCCCGGCAAATCCTGCTGCCACAATTGGACGTCTAATGTGAGAGGTCAATGGCATGAATTGTAGGTGTAACGATGGGTGACACGAGGTTAGACCCGGTTTGTGGCGTAAGACTGCCCGGAACCGCCCGACAAATCCAGCGGCCACAAAGTGTTCGGTGTTATGTGGGAGGTCATGCACCATTCGTCATAAGGAATGAATTAAGAAATACTAACCATAATAAGACATGGGTATGGTTAGAGGGTTAAGTGGGGTGACATGTAAATTATGACATGTAAATATGGACTAAACCGGAATAAGATAAGGCATGTAAATTATGACATGTAAATATGGACTTAACTGGAATAAGATAAGGCACGTAAATTATGACATGTAAATATGGACTTAACCGGAATAAGGTAAGGCATGAAAATTATGACATGTAAGTATGGACTTAACCATAGCATGTGTAAGACAAGGACATTTAAATTAAAATGGTTAAATAGGGGTAAAACCGAGTGGGGGCCAAGCATAGGTGGGAGGCTTGTGTCGGATGGGGACCTGTTTCAACCAGTAACCCGTTGGAATATCTAATTGGGCCTGGTACTAGGCCGGGGTTGGGGCACGCTTATTGGGGTTGAATATAAGAGGTCAAACGTGAATAGCGGTGGCAATGCAAGTCCAACAGGTTCATGTGCATGCATATGTCCGGACTGGTAGGTAAGACGTTGTTGCATCGTGTAAGTTTGGTCGTGCATTTCATGTTGGTATCGGGGTTGCCACTTTGGGGAGTGATACACCCCATTGTGGGGCCAGCACGGGTGCTCACAGGGTTTAGGGAGCCGATCGAATGGGTAGAGTAAAGGGTACCTTAGCAGTGGTAGGAGCAAGCCAGCACCTACGATAGCAGCTAGGTACAAGTAACTACCAAGTTTGTCATGTGGGTACAGTTAGTGGGAAGGGATCAACCTTGAGTAAAAGAGACTATTAGATGTGCGGTGTAATTAAGTAACGTGGTGTAACTTAGCAAAAGTGCGGTGTAACGAAATACATGTTGGTTGAGTTGGATAGTCCTTTGGGTGCTAGTCTGATGTTGACTTCGGTCTTCGGGGTTAGTACTTGGAGGGTTGTTCTCTTAGCCAAGGTGTAGGATTGTCTTAGTACTTAGGAACGAAATCATCTTGTCCATCCTTTTTATCTACCTTATCTATGTTACAGCCATATCATGATGCCTATTTATGTCCTGATCGTTTACCTTACCTATTATTTGTTAAAATTACTAGACTCGCCATACTTTATGTCTGACCCATTTGTTTCCACCTCTTTTCTTTCCTCCCCCCCTTAGGTTTGCAAGGAGGGAATACTACAGCTTAGTGCCGATTTCTTTCAGTTGCTTGAAAAGAGTAGATGTATCGATTTGGACTCTCTCATCATTATGGCTTTGCTTATGCTCAGTAGGGATTTATGCATTTATTTTATTTAAGTATTTGCTTCTTTATGTACTTTGAAGATTTTGGGAAAGACTATTGATCCTGTTGTAATGGTTTTGGAAACTACTTATGTATGCTTGTTTTGAGTTATGATGCTATGAAATAAGTTTTATCTTCCGCTGTGTTGTTTTATTTATTTATTCCTGTAATTTATCTGTTCTATACAATAATAACGCTTCATGGACATTGATGCATTCCCTTTGTGAGTGACATTAATGGACATGGGGTGTTACACATGGTATCAGAGCTAAGGTTACAAGAACAGATAAAAATTTTTGAAAAGTGTTTTCAAAAGTATTATTTTCCTAGAAAGTATTTTCAAAAACTTGTTTTAAAGAAGCTATTTTCAAGGAAAGTTTACTTTAAAGAGCATAACCCTCGCAAGCCATACATCTCTCTTTCGCTTCCCTTGTTTTGAAACTTTTCCTTTTTTCTTTTCAGCATGTCTGGAGCATGTGAGATACCAGAGGTGTTCATGTACCCGGTTGGTTTCGTCAATATCTCGCGGCTAGGGCCGTTGCCGTGGGTCCGACCGACGTACCTCCTCCTCCCCCAGCTCCAGTCATTCCTCCGCGTGGAGATGATTTCTCCCAGATATGTAAAGACTTTCGTTCGATGGGTGCAAAACCTTTTAGTGGGTCTGAAACATTCGTTGAAGCTAGAAATTGGTTGAAAGATGTGGAGGATCTGTTTGGCATTTTCGATTTCGACGATTGTAGGAAGGTCCAATTGGCTGCTTGGTTGATGAAGGACGAAGCTTCGTTTTGGTGGGAGGTTACTAATGGAGAGCGTGTTGTAGAGGCGTGGGCAGATTTTAGGGGAAGGTTTGAGTTGAAATTCCTTTCTCAAGCTTAGGAGAGTATGTACATGGAGAGGTTCTTGACATTGAAGCAGAAAAACTTGACCGTGAAGGAGTATGTGACCGAATTTAATAAGCTGGCGAGATTTGGGCTAGAGTTGGTGAATATGCCTTACAAGAAGGCCTTGAGGTTTGCAAAGGGCCTAAATGAACCGCTTCACAGTTTGGCTATGTCCCACATTCCAATGGGGGCTACGTATGGAAAGCTTGTTGATATGGCATACATGCATGAAGAAGAGAAGGGTGTAAGTACTTTTAGGCCGCAAGATAAGAAGGAGGATCGAAAGAAAGCCAAATAACAAAAGAAAGGTGGTAAAGGAAAGAGGAAGTGTCACAACTGTGGGATACCCGGCCATTTGAAGAAAGACTGTAGGAAGAAGAAGAAGTTCGCTTGTTATCATTATGGTGATGCGGGTCATGCTGTGAAGGACTGTCCTAAGAAGCAAGGGAAGAGGGCAGGTTCTACTTCGGGAGGGCAGATCCACGCTCTCATGGCTCCGGGACAGGAAGAAGGTAGAAAAATTTCTGTCGAAATTTGATTTTCTTCTTTGATCATCCTATATGTACTTTATTCGATTTTGGCGCATCACATTCGTTTATCTCTACATCATTAGTTGAAACACTGCACTTAAATACTAGTCTCGTTGTGGATCCCATTGTAGTCTCAAATCCTGTTGATGGGTCGGCTCATTTATCCATGGTTTGTAGGGATTTGAGATTTTCTATCTTAGGCGTTGGTTTTGAATATAATGCTTTTGTGCTTGGTTTCATGGGCTATGGGTTGATTCTAGGGTTGGATTGGCTAGCCAGATATGGTGCCATCCTAGATTGTGAACGAAGGGTAGTAAAATTGTTGACTTGTAGTGGAAAGACCCTTGATATTTCTTGTGACCCTAGAGGATCGGTGATGCTTAGTTATCTTGAGTCACTTGACGCATCAAATGGTGATTTACATTCTGTTCGTATAGTCCGTGAATATGTTGATGTCTTCGATGAGGTGAGGGGTCTACCCCCAAAACGTGAGATAGACTTTCGTATTTAACTTGTAGACAATGCAAAACCAGTATCTCTGCCAGTATGCCACATGGCTCCTCGTGAGAGGAGGGAGCAAGTAGGGGAGTTGCTTGAGAAGGGATTCATAAGACGTAGTATATCGGAGTGGGGTGCTCCAGTAGTATTTGCCATGAAGGCGGATGGGTCCCTTAGAATTTGTGTGGACTATAGAGAACTTAATAAGCTTACTAAGAAGAATAGGCACCCACTGCCGAGGATTGACGATCTCTTCGATCAGTTAGTTGGCGCCTCAATGTTTTCGTAGTTGGACTTAGCCACTGGTTTCCATCAGTTGAGAGTGGGTGAGGATAGCATAGAAAAGGCTGCCTTTAGGACTCCGAAGGGTTTCTATGAGTGGCTTGTAATGCCCTTCGGTTTGACAAACGCCCCCGCATACTTTGTTGACTTGATGAGTAGGGTGTTTAGGGAGTACCTTAGTAAATTCGTGGTGGTCTTTGTGGATGACATCTTGATCTTTTCTAAGAGCGAGGAAGAGCATGCCCTACATCTTAGGGAAGTGTTGGAGACCCTTCGAGCGCATAACCTTAAAGCTAAATTTTCTAAATGTCACTTTTGGAGGAAGGAAGTGCAATTCTTAGGGCACGTGGTTTCCAAAGAAGGGATAGCTGTGGATCCCGCAAAGGTAGTGGCCATCCAAGATTGGAAGGTCCCTAAAAATGCTACTGAGGTGAGGAGTTTCTTGGGGTTGGCAGGCTACTATAGGAAGTTTATCAAGGACTTCGCAAAGATATCAGCCCCACTGACACGCTTGACGAAGAAGAACCTAGTTTTCACGTGGGACGTAGATTGTGATGATGTATTCCAACGTTTAAAGAGAGCTTTGACCACAACCCCAGTCTTAGTGTTGCCAGATGGGAGTAAGCCATTTACCGTTTATACCGATGCTTGTGGGACAGGACTAGGCGCAGTCTTAATGCAAGAGGGGAGGGTTATAGCCTATAGAGGAAGACAGTTGAGAGTGCATGAGATAAATTACCCTATACATGACCTAGAGTTGGCCGCTATTATTTTCGCGCTTAAGTCTTGGCGCCATTATCTTCTTGGCGAGAAATTCGAATTGTTCACAGACCACAAATCGCTAAAATACTGGTTCTCTCAGAAGGATTTGAACTTAGGGCAGCAAAGGTGGATGGAATTCTTAGCATCCTACGATTTCGAGATAGCATATACCCCTGGCAAGGGTAACGTGGTGGAAGACGGCTTAAGTAGGAAAAGGTTGTCCTTGAGTCCGTTGTTTATTGAGCGACAAAGCTTAGAGTTCATCTCTACGTTTGACTTTAGACCTTCCATTGACTTTGTACCCGGTTTGCTAGCATCCTTAGAGGTCAGACCTACGCTTTTGGGACGGATTGGTGAGGCACAGCGAGATGACCCACAATTGGTTGAGTTGGTAGAGAAGCTCATAAGGCGGGAGTCATTGAGCCATCTCAGTAGGTATACCCTAGATGATAAGGGTTGGTTATGTAGGGACGGTAGACTTTGTGTACCAGGAGACGAGAACTTGAGGAAGACCATTTTTGATGATGCACATCGTTCGAAGATGACCATTCATACTGGCGGGGACAAGATGTACATGGACATGAGACGAGTTTTCTTTTGGGCCGGTATGAAGAAGGATGTGGCCGAGTTTGTCGCTAGATGCTTGGTGTGCCAACAAGTAAAAGCAGAGCAAAAGAAGCCCGGTGGGTTGCTTCACCCATTGGAGGTCCCACAATGGAAGTGAGAGAGTGTCTCGATGGACTTTGTTGATGGGTTACCGAGATTGAGGAAGGGTAATACGAGTATTTGGGTCGTGGTAGACAGACTTACTAAGAGCACCCATTTCGTTCCCGTGAAGAGTAAGAGGACTGCTCCATGGTTAGCCTCCGTATACATTCGAGAGATAGTTCGTTTGCATGTTGTTCCTTCTAGCATAGTGAGCGATCGCAATCCTATTTTTACTAGCGAGTTTTGGAAGTGCTTGCATGAGACCGCGGAAGTGGTAGAGCCGAGCTTGCTTAGAGAGGTGGAGATAGAGCGTGATGCGACGATTCGACGAGCTCCTACATGCATTCTTGGGTCGAAAATTAAGAAGTTGAGGAATCGAGAGGTCAAGCTAGTCAAAGTGCAATGGGGAGATGATGAGAGCGACGCTACTTGGGAGACGAAAGAGAAGATGCATTCATTGTACCCTTTTCTTTTAGAGGGTATGTCTTTTAATTTCTCCTTTATCGCTTAGCTTGTACTTGTTCTACCTTTAGTATGTCCTCTCCCTAGTATCTTTGACCTTTAGAGAGGGTAGTCCTATGGTTGAAACATGTGTTTGAGACATGTTATGTATGGTGGATGCATGTGGATGCAAGTGTTTGCTAGTGGTTGCTCGTGGATGCATATACACACACTTTAGGCACTAGATCGGCTCAGTCACTTTCATATTGCATATTGCATATAAATGGATGTATTTAGTAAAATGAATGTGCATTTAAATTAATGGTTATGCACACATGTAGTAATGATATGTATAGGGTTCTTTGCATACATGATGGATACATGGCACTATCATTATTTGCATTAAGGAGGTCGACTGAATCGGTGGACCGCCTGATTTTGCATTAGTATACGAGCATATACACATACTATGCATATGTACATGAAAAGCATTAGAAATCTTTTAAGGACCATGGTTGCTAGTGGTTGATGGTTGAGTAGATGGATGATTGGATGGTAGGATGCGTTCTTCTTGACTTAGAGATTTCGAGGACGAAATCCTTTAAGTAGGGGAGAATGTAACACCCCGAATTTTGAATGACTGAATTAACTAAATTTAAGAACACTAAATTTTTAAAAAAGGAATGAAAGGAAATGGGTTGCACCATTGCGATCGTCTCGGAATTCTGCTTGAGATAGAGTTCGTATGAGGAAGTTATGGGCCTCGGAAGTTTGAGTAATTAAGCAGAATTAATTAAAGTTAAACCCAGCCAAAAAATTCAAATTCGAATTCGAAATTGCAGGTACCCGGGCTGGGCGGGAAAACTCCCGCCCAAGATCCAGGTCGACTAGGGGGTCGACCAGGGGGGCGACTTGGGGGTCGATCTCCCTAGGTTTTCCAGACCCAAAAATTTGGCCTGGTGACGTGTTTGACGATTTTTGATGGTCCAGATTAGTTCTAGGGTCAAATCTAAGGCCTTAAATGGTTCTCTCCACTTATATATACACCCTAAGACCTAACCCTAATTCATAAATATTATCTATGACACCATTATGTTGTCAAACTCTCTCCTAAACCCTAGCCACCGCCTCTAATCAAATCTCAAGTGTTCATACACAATTCAAATCCAAGTTTAGAGCTTCTACAACAATTAAAGAAGACCAATCAACATCACCGCAATGTTTCTACACCAATTTTAATTCGTTAATCCTTTCCTTAAGCCACGAAAGGTGAGTGCAGTTATTTTCACAAATTTAATGGGATTAAAGTAACATGAAAAAGTTGTAAAAAGGATTCATATATGTTTGTAATGAAAATCTCACCAAGTCTTCACCTTTTTGATTCATGTCATCATATGCCTATGCTTCTATGTAAAGTTCATACCTTTTATCAGTTTATTCATGTTGAATCTTTCATTATGCCTCTATGCCAGTTTATATGCCCCTTTATTTCGTGATGTTAATTCCAATTTTCTGTGATTTGATTCTCTCTTCTTATCCCTATTCCTTTTATTTTTGGATCTAGGCTACCTTCGAGCCTATGTTAAAAATACATGCGAATGCGAATACGTGGGAACGATGGGGATATGTGAAATATGGAAATTGGATATTATTGGATATTTTGGATAATTGGATAATATGTGAAATTGGCATATTTGGGTATGAATTACATGGAATTGATGAAATTGCCAATAACTGAAAATTTGTAATTGAGGCCAATTAATATGTAATTAGTGAAATTAGTAACAAGTTGGAACAGGAAAAAAGTATAAACATGATTATATGTTGAATTGGAAACACATGACATGAAAAATGGGGTTTGGGTGAAATATGATTATTAATAAACCTTTGACACGAGGTTAGACGCAATTGTGGTGTAAGACTGCCCGGAACCGCCCGGCAAATCCAGCTGCCACAATTGGACGTCTAATGTGAGAGGTCAAAGGCATGAATTGTAGGCATAACGACGGGTGACACGAGGTTATACCCGGTTTGTGGCGTAAGACTGCCCGCAACCGCCCGGCAAATCCAGCGGCCATAAAGTGTTCGGTGTAATATGGGAGGTCATGCACCGATCGTCATAAGGAATGAATTAAGGAATACTAACCATAATAAGACATGGGTATGGTTAGAGGGTTAAGTGGGGTGACATGTAAATTATGACATGTAAATATGGACTTAACTAGAATAAGATAAGGCATGTAAATTATGACAATTAAATATGGACTTATAAGGCATGTAAATTATGACATGTCAATATAGACTTAACCGGAATAAGGTAAGGCATGAAAATTATGACATGTAAGTATGGACTTAACTGTAGCATGTGTAAGACATGGACATTTAAATTAAAATGGTTAAGTGGGGGAAAAACATAGTGGGGGCCAAGCATAGGTGGGAGGCTTGTGTCGAATGGGGACCCGTTTCAACCAGTAACCCGTTGGAGTATCTAATTGGGCCTGGTACTAGGATGGGGTTGGGGTACGCTTACTGGGCTTGAATATAAGAGGTCAAAATGTGAATAGTGGTGGCAACGCAAGTCTAACGGGTTCATGTGCGTGCATGGGTCCAGGCTGGTAGGTAAGACGTTGTTGCATCGTGTAGGTATGGCTGTGCATTTGATGTTGGTATCGGGGTTGCCACTTTGGGGAGTGATACACCCCATTGTGGGGCCAGCACGGGTGCCTACGGGGTTTAGGGAGCCGATCGAATGGGTAGAGTAAAGGGTACCTTAGCGGTGGTAGGAGCAAGCCAGCACCTACGATAGCAGCTAGGTACAAGTAACTACCAAGTTTGACATGTGGGTACAGTTAGTGGGAAGGGATCAACCTTGAGTAAAAGAGACTATTAGATGTGCGGTGTAATTAAGTAACGTGGTGTAACTTAGCAAAAGTGCGGTGTAACGAAATACATGTTGGTTGAGTTGGATAGTCCTTTGGGTGCTAGTCTGATGTTGACTTCGGTCTTCGGGGTTAGTACTTGGAGGGTTGTTCTCTTAGCCAAGGTGTAGGATTGTCTTAGTACTTAGGAACGAAATCATCTTGTCCATCCTTTTTATCTACCTTATCTATGTTACAGCCATATCATGATGCCTATTTATGTCCTGATCGTTTACCTTACCTATTATTTGTTAAAATTACTGGACTCGCCAAACTTTATGTCTAACCCATTTGTTTCCACCTCTTTTCATTCCTCCCCCCCCCTTAGGTTTGCAAGGAGGGAATACTACAGCTTAGTGCCGATTTCTTTCGGTTGCTTGAAAAGAGTAGATGTATCGATTTGGACTCTCTCATCTTTATGGCTTTGCTTATGCTCAGTGGGGATTTATGCATTTATGTTATTTAAGTATTTGCTTCTTTATGTACTTTGAAGTTTTTGGAAAAGACTATTGATCTTGTTGTAATGGTTTTGGAAACTACTTATGTAAGCTTGTTTTGAGTTATGATGCTATGAAATAAGTTTTATCTTCCACCGTGTTGTTTTATTTATTCATTCTTGTAATTTATCTACTCTATACAACAATAACGCTTCATGGACATTGATGCATTCCCTTTGTGAGTGACATTAATGGACATGGGGTGTTACAAAACCCAACCCATGTAACCCGTTTAACTAAACGAGTCGTGTCAGGTTTACCCATTTGACCCATTAACAAATGTTGCACGCTAATATAAACAACAAAAGAAGCAAATCGCTGATAGGCAACACTATTATAAATTCACCAAAAGACAACAAGTTAGAAAATCACCAACAGGCAAAACATTACAAAATCACCAATAGAAAGCACACATATAAAGCATGAAATCACCATATCCAACAATCATTCTCCATACATAAGAATATATGAGCATACTGCGCAGATAAAAGACTAACAGTATGGAAGAGATACGGTTGTTATCAATAAAATATAACTAACAACATACAAGAGTAAATTTGTAAATATAGCAACTTACACAAGAATATATGAGCATATTGATTACTGCATACATAAAAGACTAACATTAACAACATATATAAAAGGCTAACAGTATGGAAGAGATATATCATATAATCGGGTTTAGCGGGTCAAAATCGGGTTAGCGGGTCAACCCTAAAAATACCTGTTTATAAACGGGTCAAATTCGGGTTAACCCAAAAATAAACGCCAAATAACTAATCGGGTTAACCTGCTAATTTTTGTGCGTGTTTTAGGTCAGGTTTTGGGTCGTGTAGGAAATTGGCAGCCCTACATATAAAGATACACAGGGTACATATAACGTTATTGTCTCTATGCTATACGTTGGATCTTATTGTTCATGCATACTAAATATGCAATTCAATGACAATTGGCTATACTTAAATGTCGATGTAACAACCCTGGTTTGGTGATTACATATAATAATAATTAATGAATTATATTGAAGATTATAATTTATTAATTAAGAACTACTTACTGTTTGGAAAGATAATTCAAAACAGTTATCTAAATTGAACTTGATGGTTGGGTTTGGGTTAACTTGGAATTTTGGATAAAATTGGGTATTTAATTATTTAAAATGATTAAATATGACGGTTGAGCAAATACACTGAATCATGTGGTTAAATCGATGTAAATAAATATAAATGTGAAAATAAAGTTTTAGAAAACTTTATAAAGTGAAATTGGGAGAAGACATAGTTTACAAGATTTTATTGCAACATATTGCAATAAATTTGGATATAATGAATTTTTGGTGCAAATTATGTTTTTGAGCATAATTGAATTGTAAATAAAGTACAAAAATGTAAATAATGATGGAAAATCAATATATATGTATCATAATAATTTTAATGTGAATATACAAGTTATTTGTGTCAAAATACTTTTGTGACTTGTCAAATTATAATCATAAAAATGGAAGTTTTGTAAATAAAAATGTAAAATGTGCAGTTTATCCGTAAAATGAGAATTTTGTGTCAACATGCATAAATTTGTGTCTAAAAAGGTTTTAAAATGTTTTAATATGTTGTATAAAACTTTAATAATGCTAATCTATGTATTAGGATGTTAAAATAGTAAAATATAAGGTGATTTATATGTTAACAACTCATTTGAACTTAATATAGCAATTTAAATTAAACATAGCCCAAATCATGTCTCAATAGCCTAATTAGGCTTTAATCGAGCCTCTAACTAAAGCAATTAAGGGGATAAAGGTCGAGAATCTATTTCCAGTGCATATGCTTTCTCTTGAAGACTTTCTTCTTCAATATACAAAAGACATAACAAAAGAGAAATTAAGAAATCTCCTCCTAAAACTCAATCCATTACTTACAACACTAAATCAAGAAGGCTAAATCTAGCGGTAAACTCAAACTACAACTAGGTAATCCATCTAGAAACGCATAACTTTTCCATTTTTGTCTCATTTTGCAGGTTTTGTTACTATATGTTGAAACTTTTATTGCATGTTGTCGTAAACTTGTTTACAAATAGATGAGAGCCTAAATCAACTCAAAAAACTCCATTCTTGCTAAAATTCTCTACTATGAATTACTGAAAATGTAATAACCCGGAAATCTGAGCCAATTTAAAATTTTTATTTTGGCAATTTTAATGAATTTTGAATATTTAAAATGAATTATTTTAAATAATAACGACGAGAAATTTATTTTGAATAGAATTCGAACGTATATATTTATTCGAATCGTCATTAGAATATATATAATTTATTTTAATTATATAACGAGCCTGAAGTGGCGTGGTAGTTTGAAAATTCGATTTCAAATTTCAAATGAATGTAAAGGATTCAAAATAAACCGGATTTTAGCGAAACCAAAAATATTTGAATCTAATTGAGAATATCTTTCCAACGAATCCGAAAAATCAAAATTTCATAGAGGGGATAAAAAGTTATGCCCAGTTGAAAATTCAGAATAGTCGCTATGGAATTCTGGCCCTTAAAAATGGAAATTTTGCAAACGACCTCGGTTTTCGACGAAACCACTTTTGCTGGATCTGTGATGTCAAGTTGTTGCTAGATATCAAAATTCGTAATTTTCTGAATCAATATGTGAGCGTGGCAAAGGAAAACGTGTTTTGACAATTTCAGTCAATTTTGATCGACCAGAAAATGGCCATTTTTCAAACGGTCTCAGAATTTGACGAAATTAGTTTTGTTAGGACCGTATCGTCAATAAGAAGCTAGAAAATATTTTTCGGGAATTTTTAGAGTTCATACGTGGCCCCGGTAAATTGAAATGTGCGTTCAAATTCAATATATAGATTTATATTTTGATTTTGACGAAAACTAATCGAAACGATCGAATCAGCTTGCGATACATATCCCTTTGTGTTCAGAATGGGGGTAATTAGCTAGGGGCGACAGTCGTTGAGCATCGTTTGGAGTTCAAATGGAAAGTCAACTCTTTTGGGAATTAATTAATTATTAAAATAATGTATATATATAATCTTCTAAAAATCTAAACCTAATTCCTTATCTTTCCCCGTCAAAACCTTCAGCCCCATTTCAACCCGTCGCCTCCATTCCTCCTCCACCACCGTTCAGGCGAGCGCACCACCACATCCATCTACTCCCCCCCTCCACCGCCTCTACTCCTCTCCCTCCACCTTCTGTGAAACCCTAGCCCGAACCCTCCTCAAAAACCCATGCCCTAACTTGAGAACTCCACCGTGAACTGCCAGTGGCCCACAACCCGACCGACAACGACGCCGGTGACCGCCTCCGCCTCCCCCAACAGGCGCAGCACCCCTCCGCCCTCATCCCTCTTCCCTTTCCCGCAAAAAAAAACCGCACCCTCGGCCCACCTTAGCCCCGCCGCCAGCTGCCTCGACCACCCCCATCCAACCTTTGACTGTAAGTGTTTATTTTTATTTACAATTAATTTTGTTTTCAGTTTTATTTATATGAGGGTTTGATAAAAATCGTATTTTTATATATGAAAACTTATATTTTTATTTATGAAAGTTTATACTCTTATTTTGACAAGATTATATTTTTAGTCGTGAAAGGATTATATTCCTAGTCATGAAGAGAAATGATTTTTGATTGTTAGAAGGTATGATTTTTCATATGAAAATGGCGAATATAAAAAATACGATTTTTATTCATACGAATGGCATGGAAAAAAAATTTGGATCTTTATTATTCGAATAGAAAAATAAAAATGTGAACTTCACTATAAAGGTGGGATTTTTATGTTATAAACTTCAATTTAAAAATATGATCTTTATTATATGTGAAGTTTAAAAATATAATTTTTATTTGAAAAGAAGCGTAGTAAGAAATATAAGAAGTAGAAACAAAAATGTGATTTTTATTTATTGGAATGAAGCAATAAAAATGTAATTTTTTATTATGAACAGCGTATGAAGGATTGCGTTGAATTTCAAACAAATCCAAGCCATTCAGAAATTCAAAAATGAAACGGCGGAGTGGAACCATCGGTGAGAACTCCTCACTTTTAATTTATTTTCTAGTTGAAATATATACTAGGATGCAGACGGTGCTTAGTAGCACCTGACACTCGTCGTCCACAGACCATGGATGACTTGTTTGTTTGATTGCTGTGTTGTGAAATTTTATTGTGTGATGTGGAATGAAATATTTTATAGTGGAAAATAGTTTATAGTTAAAAATATAATTTTTAACGTGCATATAAAATATTTATTTATAAACAAATCGGACGATTCGTTAATATACACTGATTTGACTGATATTGATTGGGATGATAAATTTTACACATCGCCCAACTGCACAAATAAAATCTGTGTTTGTTGATTTGAAACCCCACACGGGTATTGGGATGAGATTTGACGTACACTAATCCCGATTATTTAGTTGTATGTCAATCGATGGATTGACAAACTGTGTAAGCGTTAATTATTTATATTTAATGCTTATGCAGTTGTGTGGTGCACTCTGGATGATGGTTGATGATTTATCATTGCTATTATATACATATGTTGTAGAAAATCCATGTAATTAACATTATATGGTAATTGTTTAGGCCTCATTCCAATTGACAAAAAAAGGAATATTATAAAATATATATTCATGTGTTGAATAGAATAAAATATATATTCATGTGTTGAATAGAAAAAAAAAATATTCATGTGTTGAATAGAAAAAAAAAATATTCATGTGTTGAATAGAATAAAATATATATTCATGTGTTGAATAGAAAAAAAATATTCATGTGTTGAATAGAATAAAAATATATATTCATGTGTTGAATAGAATAAAATATATATTCATGTGTTGAAGAAAATATTCATTTGTTGAATAGAATAACGAAGTTATTGAAATATATATAAAGCCGTGTAGATTAGATTGACGTCATTTTGACGTGAACGATATTTATATCGATTTTATTCATTTTTATAATGAATATAGAAAAGGAAGTGATTTTAAAATATAACGTTTTGAAAATATTATCATTTGTAAATCGATGATGTGGAATATTCAATTTTGATTAGAAATTGAATATGAAGTTGAAATCGTTTCGAAAACAAATTCAAAATGATTTATAAAATATTTTTTAAAAGGAAATCGATGAAATATATATAATATATATTATATATAATGGCCTGAATAGAACGCGCCGCGCTGCGGCAGTTCGCGAATTTCGACCTTTGAATTCGAATGGACATTGCGGAAGATCCGACCATCGGATTCTCCTAAAACTAGAACTGTTGGGTTCGTATCGAAAAGAGCTTTCTAACGAATACGAGGAAATAGAAATCTAACGGTTGGATTTGGAATTATGTCCAAATCAAATTTGGAAAAGGTCGCTATAAGTGCAGTTCGATGGCCGTTGATGGAAATCGACTATACAGGCCTTGATAAAATTATAAAAAATAGTAATAATTTGTGTAAAATTATAAGAAATGATTTGTGAAGAATTGGGATGAAAATCTCCATATTTGAAAAGATAAAAATAGATTTTTATCAAGATGAACTAATTTTGAACTAGAATTATAATCCCATTTATTTTTATAATAAATAAAGTGGATTTGAAATGGTTTTGAAAATAACCAGAATTTCCAATAATTGAATTGGAATGGATTTGAATCGAAATTGTCTTTGGAATATTTCGATGTTGGATTTCGTGATTATATAGATATTGTTGTGGAAATTTGAAAGATATATTTATATCGTTATTTCCAATACGATATTTGTTGGTCGTAGAATTTGACATTGAAGATAAGCCGATATATTTTCTATTCAGAGCCTTGTATTTAATATCAAATGGGATTTGGGTTTGTCGTGAATGGTGTTTCATTAACACTGTTCATAAACCTAGTTGATAAAAAGATTAAATATTTTTATTTAGATTTAATGAAGTGTACCAATTAAATGGTATTTAATTGGAATTGAATTTGAATTGATTTTTGGGTTTATCATGAACAGTGTTTTAAATAACACTTGTTCTTTAACCCGATAATTAATGGAATGTGATTTTGGGTTGTCATGAACGGTATCTTCAATAATACTGTTCTTAGACCCAACGGAGTTAAGAAAATCAGAAACTAAATGGAGATTAGTTAAGTTGAATGATTTCTTGGGTATTGATCTGATGTTGGTTTCGGCCTTCGGGGTTAATACTTAGGAAATTGCTCACTTGCTATTTTACGTTTAAAGGCTGATAGAATGGAATGTGATTTTGGGTTTATTGTGAACCGTGTTTTAAATGACATTGATTCTTTAACCCAGTTAAAGACAGGAAGATTAAAACCAAGTGGAGTTTTAATGAATCTTTAATTATATTGAAAGTGATCGAGAATGGAGTATCACCAGTTTTGCTCCAGGCAATAGTTAAATCTTTAATTAGATTTGAACGTGAAATGGTAATTGAATTTACCGATAACACTGTGGTGTTAGATATGAAGTATTACTAGTTTTACTTCATGGGATGAATAGGTTGGGATTGGGAAATTAAAACAAATGATTACTTCGGTGTGGTTCGCTAATCCCGACTAGTTTGAATTGATATTCAGAAGAAGATTAAAGAATAAATTTAAAGAATTTATCTTTGATAAAATTAATGGGAACCTTTCCCAAAGTATGAAAATATTTGAATAAAAGAATATTCTGAATTGGAATGAGGCGTATGTTGTGTTTGTGTAACACCTGTTTATTATATACGCGAGTTATTCAAAACGACCGGGTTTACCCCATTCTGAATAACTGATGCGACGTGGTGTCGAGGATGAAGATGGTGGTCGGAGACCGGAGGTCTTCACATCGTTTGGGTGATTACTGATGATCTTGATTGGGCTGTACACCCAAGAGGAGGGAATCAGTTGGTGATCGTCCAAACGTACTTCGAGATCGATGGATATGCGAGGTACAAGGTGCCTCCGGTTTCGTTCAGACCCAGAACGAACTTGTAAATGGACTGTGTGTCTGACATTGGATTTTATTCTGTGTGATTGATTTCTATTAAATATATATATCTGTTTGGCGGCGGAGAATTTATTCTCTTGCTTAACGCCCTTCTCTAAGACGTACGAGCTCAGGGGTTATATATGGATGGATATCAATCGCATGGAGTGAATTGCCTGTGTGGCATGCCTAAGTGGAAATTGATCAAGGCTTCTGTTGAAAAGCAAAGTCTTGTGGTTGATGATCAAAGCACGGCCTGTGTGGCATAGCTATGTGTAGCGTAGATTCTCGAGCCTCACACCTCGGTTGTGAACCAAAAACGGGAGAGGACCTCAGGGAGGGCATGCGTTTCCTTCTAGCTAGGGTGGTGTCAGTGACCTACCAGCCCTGACATTTATATTATTTTCACCTATGTGGTTGTTGCTGTTGTGAGGCGCCTCGGATATATCGGTGACTGTGTGGAGCCGATGGAGTCATTTGGCTCATTTACGCCCCAAAGGGCGGGGAAACGCAGTGTTCAGGCATTTTAATCAACATCGGTGGACCGGCCCTGTCGCTCCAAGGGTCACTTGAGCTTTGATCCTGAGACACGGGCTAGAGCTTCTCGAATTCTGTGAGGACTATCTTTTGCCTCGGTTCACAGATGGAAATCCAACTTCCGATACGTGACTTTGCGGTTTTGATTGTATACCTATATATGGCGACATAGTGGTATGGGGCACTTATGCCGTCTATGATTGATACTTATGATTGAAATTGTTTTGACACTATACACTTATAGTAATAATAAAACATGAAATTTCACGTACCAAGCATTCTTGGCTATTATAAGGTAAAAACCCTATCCTCCGGCTTGCGCTGCATTGTGTGATGGGACCTAGGTCTTATAATAGCTTCATTGTTCTTTATTTAGCATTGCATTGTTGTTTTATGCACTAGTGTTCTTGGGAGGAAACCCATTCCGTGTTATACGGCCTGGTCCCTTGATTAACCTAACTTTAAAATAAAGATTAATAACTGTTTTAGTTCTCAAACCAGTCACATGACTGACCTGGAGTTTATTGTTTTAACCTAAACTCTAGGTGCCCTTATTTTGACACGGGCAGCTAGTAGTTTTGGTTTTGCAGATTTATATTCACAGGATCCTGATTTACAGCTGGAGCGATACTCGGAAAGCTCTGTATCTGTGTATTACTTCTAGTTGTGTTTTGTATTATTTTACGCTGCGATGTATTTAAATGTAATTTAAATCTCTGATATTTTCTATGTAATATTTATTCATACTCTATATATTCTTATATTCTGATGAATAGTTGTAATATACAATGAAATGTTCTTCTGTTTGCGTTCTTTTGTGTGTTGTTCTCAAAGTATCCGCTCTTTCCTTACCGGGGAAGTTACGGGTCTTCACAGAAAATCTACAAATTGGTGAGTAAAACTAAAAAACTATGCAGTCATTGTGGTTTTTTATAGTTGATATAATGAGAAATCGTATCTCTGCAAACATATAAATTTATTTTATGTTTACAGCTGAAAAACTACTCTCTGTCCAACTTTATGATGTTATAACTTCTTCGTTTCTTACTAAAATTATGCCAAACCTTTTATGAATGATAGTATTGTTACCGATCTTTGTGCATGTCAATTTTCAGGTCATTTTGACGTTTGTATCGTATTGAAAGCGCTAAGTCTAATAAACGTAATAAATAATAAGCGGAAGACCACTCCGGCGGCATAGGGCTAAATAAAGAAATTAGACAGCCAATTGTGAGCTAATGAACCATGTAACTTGAATAAAAAATAAATATATGGATAATAAAGTTAATTAGCAATCTGATAAGATAAAACAAGCGCATGATTAAAAGATTAGATGTTGGATCTTATAACACGTTAGTGTGATGCGCTTGGGCCACTCCGCACATAGAAGGTGAAGAACCCAATGGTGTAGATCATCGTGGTGTTTGGAGACACGAGAGGAACACGTACATTTGCTTATTGTGCTTGATTATTATGTTTTATTATTCCGCAATATTGGAGGGAAGCACGGGGCTTATATGGGATTTGGTAGGGTACTCCATCGTGGTCCTCTGCGTGGTACATGCTCAAGCTGTACTCGCACGGGTTGGGTTTGTACGGTACCACCCGGTGAGTATACTCTGACTACAACTGTAACTTGGCAGTCAAAAGGCTATAGCAGATGATGTTGGGTGGTTTGCCTCGAAGAGTCTGGTCAGGGCTAGATACAAGATAGTAATCGTCGGATACCTGTCATCGGCAGTCAGTGTGATGCGGAAAGGCTAGAGCTAAACCTAGAGACCATCGATCTTTCACACTATCGAGACTTTGGTTGCGGGACACACCAAATTGGATGTTAGATTGTTTGATAGGAGAACGTCACTTAGCTCTTGATGTAGTCTTTCACTAGTTGAGGGAGGGGCAAGGGTAGGGCCATAGCCACTGTGAAAATACATATCATACTTGGATATCTGTATTGTAGGCCTAATGAGGCGGACCTTTATAGATATTGAAAGATCCCGACCAAGTTTTGTGCATTGGATGCATCCATATTACAGGACTTGGGTTACAGTAGATAGTTTATTCATGTGAGGGTCTAGATACACGCATTAAGTGGTGTACTGTAGACAGTAGGGAATTACTCTGGGTTGAGACTTGATTCGACCGAGGAGTTCAGATATGACGATCCGTACGCTTATGTGGCATAGCGATGGTAGCTTTATGTGATTACATGGCATAATGATATAGATTTCCGTACGCTTTTCGGCATAGGATGAGGTTTGTGCACGCTTTCGTGGCATGATGGCAGAGATCGTACAAGGAGGATACTATGGGGAGTACCCTGAGATGTTGGGTATAACTACATATATACTATATTAGGTTTAATTTGCCGGGGAGTAGATAGGTACGACGTGAGTATATAGCCTCGAGTGTTGTTAACCCAAATAACCTAATAATTAAGAAAACATAATTGAATGGTACATGTAAGTTATTTTAGAATGTATAATTGAAAATCAAAATACTTTTCCATTCAATTTTTCCTACACTCTTACTAAGCAAGAATGTAGTTCATCCAATTTTTGCGTCCAAACCCTACCAAACAATTTTAAATTTGTGAATTACAGAAAAAACTAATTTTCTAAATTCGATTTCTTATGTTACAAAAAGGTTGAAAATAGGAAACTTGACATCTTCCGTTTTTCTTTTATTTACCTTTTCTATTTGTACTTGGATTCTATGCTATTACTCTATAAAGATTTCCTATCTTCCTATCCAAGTACAATTCACATACGAAATTTTTTCTTTGTTGCATATTTTCTTTTTCAACTTACTTAGGAAAAACACATTTTTATTCCCATTTCTCAAAATTCTCCATTTTCTTAACTGTTATGTGTGTTGCTTTATTGAATTTGTTGTTTTTTCAGTTTCGTTATCATTCTTTTCTCAGCTTATTTAACTCAATCCACTGATCTAAGTTTAATTTTTAAATAAGCCTTCTAATCATTCAACTTAAACAGGAAAACAAGCACTCTACACAGCTACTACCAAGGGCTAAGTATCCTAGGCCCATGTCTCCTCTAACAAAGGAAAGTCCAAACCAAAGGATCTAAACACTTACTTACCCTTTACCATCTAGTAGTCACCACTAGTCCTTGCTATGTTCTAATAGTCTTCTTCAAGCAACAACCTAGGTTCCATAATGCTTACGCATTCTACGGAAACTTACCATTATTTTCAAAACAGTCCTTGCTATGTACTTCATAATCTCAAAATATTTCCTTTCTTCCCTAAGTACTAATCCTTTGCCTACTCCATGATATTAAAAACGTGGTTTGACATTCTCATTTCATTCTTCTTCCAAAAATTAGAAGTGTTAAAACTTTATTTTTACATATTAAAACTTTCCTTTGTCAAACCATAAAAAATATGTCATCCCAAAAATGCAAATCGTTTTTTTTTAAATCACAAAAACTGGAGTCGAAAAGGACAATTAATTTTCTATCAGTTTCACTACCGTTCATGTTTATAATGTCAGTTCAATTACCTATAACTAGGTGCAAACACTACTCTAGTCTTATTTTTTCCGCCCTAAAAAATTTCATGCCAAAACAATTATCAAAAATTGTTGTCAAGAGCTTCAAATTTTTCTTTACCGAAAATTTTAGTTTTTTAATAAATAGTCTTTTCTATGCTTTGCTTTTTAATCCTTTCATACTTTAAAACTTGATAACTAGTGAACTATACATGCTCTATAATGTGCACCTTTATCTGAAAGAATTCATTTTAGATTAAATTTTCACAAGAAAGCACTAGTTCCAAAATATACCCCATTTTTCTTCGAAACTCAGTATGTACTTTTTAAATATGTTACTTACGTATATTTTTTCAAATAGCAAAAATATCTCTTTTCTTTCAAAGATTGTTTCTACACAATTTAGCTTAGTACATATTTTAAAATTGTAACTTTCAACTACAAAACTTGAAAAACACCATAAACTATTACCCAAAAGTTTTCATAAGTTCAAGTTCTCAAAAGTTAATAATGGAGCTAGACTCAAAGTGGGTTTCCAACTTACCAAGACTTTCCTAGATATCACCACAAAGCCATTTCCCTCTAATATATATATATATATATATATATTCCTAATCCATTTTTTTCAAATTTATAAGGCCCTACTGTCAAACCCACTAATCCAAAGTACTAACATATGGGATACATCTTTCTCCAATACCAAGAGCATTGTACACTTTTCACCTAAACCACCTAAGGATCTCTTATTTCCATAACCATTCCTTTAGTGTACTTAAATGATATCCCAACTCTTTGCATCATCTGCTCTTTCTATTTAATGGGTTCCTTTATGGATCTAGGTGTATATAATATATTTATATATATTTAAAAAAATACAAATATATTCACTCATTATCTATACAGGATTTCTGAACCTAGGCTCTGATACCATATGTAATAACCCAATTTCCGACAGACCAAATTTTTTCTTCAAAAATTCCAATATACCGAAACTCGAATTGGCTTATCCGGTATCCTGCAGAAAATACAGAGATATAAAATACATCAAAACTCAAAAAACGTCTCACAGTGGAATGAAATAAAATATAATATGATCACGTACTGTCTAATGTACCCTGAGTTCCATAATATGGTTGCATCTGAATGCACAGAACTCGGTCGGAAGCTTTTACATATTCGTATAGGTCAACTAAAGAGGCCTAAAGTACAGATATCTAAACTATGGTCTGCATTTCTATGGTGGTTATGGTCCCACCTCAACCCCTCTCTCAACTAGTGAAAGACTACATCAAGAGCTAAGTGACGTGCCCCTAACAAACAATCTACATCCAAATTGGTGTGTCCCGCAACCAAAGTCTCGATAGTGAAAGATCGATGGTTTGTAGGTTTAGCTCTAGTCTTTCTGCGTCACACTGACTGCCGACGACAGGTACCTGATGATAACTATTCTTTATTTGATCCTGACCAGCCTCTCTGTAGGCTAAATCGTAGAATCACCCAATGCCACCCAACAACCTTTTGACTACCAAACTACCGTTGCAATCAAGGTATACCCACTTGGTGGTTTCACGCAGACCTAACCTCTGTGAATATAGCCTGAGCGCTGCCACCGCATAGAGAACCACGACGGAGTACACTACCATGTCCCTCGAAAGTCGTGTGCTTCCTTCTAGTCTCACAAAGCTAGCAAGAAGAATATCGGCAAAGTAATCAGATGGACGTGCTCCTCTCGTGCCTTAAGACACAACGATTGTAACAACCCACCCGGAGTGGGACTAAATTTCGACCTAGAAAAAGCCCATCGAAGCATAGAGCCGGTGTAAACGGGTCGTTGGTTCCTACAAGGATTACATTTGCATAGATAATACTAACACATACTTCGAATGGAAATCTCACACAGCGAAAAGAGAAAATATAGTACAAAAAATAAGATGTACCATTTATTTCAAAATCATAGAAATACATAGTAATAGCTACATTTATTCAAAAGGTAAATCAAATAGTTCAATCTCATAAGATTCCAAAAGAAGCAAAGCAATAACTGCTAATAATATCATAATAACTTCATCTTCTCCGACGCCTTCAATCAGAACTTCATCAATGCTTTACCTATCTAATGACCTATTTGGATGTTAAGGAGAAGGGGTCAGAACATAAAGTTCTGTGTGACTGGAATATAATATTACTCAATGTCCATACCCTATATTTTTAGCAGGTTACATATGTCAAGGTATGTCTACGTAGCACACAAGATTTCACACGAACATAAGTTTCTAACCAACTGGGTGGATATCCAAGTCAACTGCCCACTAGTGTTTTTAGGGTAAAAACCCAATGAGGTGGCATTCTCGGTCACTTATGGTCCTATTAAAGGTGGATTCTTACAATCTCTTATGACCCTGAGGCGGACCCTATCCCTTTAAGAACCCCGTCCTAGTACATTAACGTTCTTAAGTCTATTCTCTTATTTGTAATATGAGAAGTAGTATTGCGAATGTTACTACTTAACTGATATTACCCGGTAGGACATCTATGTCACTTAAGACTTCCCTTAGACAGTTGGTGAGCATGCAATGGCCACATATCCTTTAATTACCAACCTGCCCCTAGTTGAACCCTTACAAGCTTCTAGAGGAAGTGGACATCCCTTGTGAACTACTGTAACGACCCGTATTTTTAGCAGATAATAAATAATTAATTTAATTATTTAAATAATGGTTTGGTAATTTAAAATGACCAGAATTAAATAATATTGAATATTTAATTAATATAAATAATATAATAATATATATTTCCAAAATAGTCAGAAATAGTAGAATTCACAATGTTGCGTGAATCAGATGATTTAACTAATTTAATTCAGTTTAGAATTGATTTATAATAACGAATATAATATATAAACGATAGTTGAACGTATAATTATATTATAATTATAATCGAGCTCGAAATGGCGCGACAGTTCGTAATTTGGTGATTCGAACTTTAAACAAATATACAGAATCCATTTTAAATCGGATTTCTGTGAAACAAGAAACGTTCGAATCTGTTGAACGATATTTTTCTAATGAAAGAGAAAAATCGAGATTTCGTCGTGTAGATTGTGAGTTGTGTCCAAATAAATTTTTTGAAAAGTCGCTATGGAATTCCTTTGTAATTTATAACAATTTATTTATATTATAAAAGGATTTTTAACGTAAATTGGATATCGATTTAACACTGGATTTGAAATATCGAGTTATAAATTTAGATAAGAATATTTTGGAACTGTATGATATTCTATTGTGAATATATGTGATAATATTAATTTATTAATATTTAATTTAATTATTTTTAAATATATTTATATTTAAATGGGTTTATTTAGAGCCTTTAAAATAGTCAGTTTTGCAAATGAGCTCCGTTTTCGACGAAATTAATTTTGTTGGATCCAGAATATTAAATTATTGTTAAATTTCAATTTTTGTGATTTTTGGAGTCAGTATGTGGCCGTATGGATTTTTAATGTGGAAAACAGTCGATATTTTGACCTTTAAAAATACGCTGTGTGAGCAAACAGACTCGGAATTCGAATAAACAAGTTTCGGTGGGTCCGTAATGTCGAACTGTAGCTGCTTGTCCATTTTTATCGAATTTGGATATCATACGTGATCATAGGAATTTTTATATGATAATATTGGTAGTGATAGAGTATAATCTAATAATATAATAAATATAAAAATATTATTTACCTATAAATACTCCTTAAGTTTTTCTAACCTAGGAAAATTCATTCACGGTTCAATGTAAAATCTGTCGTCTTCATATTCTTCCTTCTTCCAGTAAAAATTTCCATCTTCATTAATTCAGATAAAATCAAAATAAAATCCTATAAATTCCTAAACGAATATATATGGAATCGTTTAGCACATAGCTTCAAGTTGGCACCAAATTCATTTTGTGTGATTCATTTTCTGGAGCACGGTAGTTTCAATGAACCACTAGGGCTTCCATTTACAACAGATTACCTGAGTTCTGTGTGAATTGAAGCACATATTTGAGGTTGTAAGGGAGAATAGCAGGGGTTGGCAAACTTATGGGGTATACGGTGGATATCGAGTTCGCTGTTTTCTTCAACGTCGTGAAGAGAGCTTGGAATCGGTTTTCTTGTCCTGCATTCGAGTTCAATCCTTTGTGTATGAAGATGGAGACGATAAGAAGGTAGGAATTTTGCTAGAATCGATTTGAATTTTTATGGTGTATGAAGTATGCTGGGATTTTTGAAAGTCGTCTTTAATTTTGTTTATTGGGTTGCAGTTGCAGTGTTCGAACTTGTAGGAGAAGAGGGAGATTTGCGTTTGAGTGGATGATGTTGGGTTAGTTCTGATGGAGTGATAATGGAGATAGATGGATGGGAAGCATTTGAAAATGGCGTGTTTTGTATAACTGGAGTGTGAAGATGGAGTCGAGGAAGCTAACTGGTTCCTGTAGCGAGATTAGGGAAGACGTGGGTTAACTGTAAGCCGATGATAAAGGATATATTAATTAAGGTTAATATTTATTAGTTACATTTATATTATTAATGATCGTTTAAAAATGTACAAACTTAGAAAAATTCATAACTTGCTCATATGATATCCAAACTGGACAAAACAGGATCCGTTGGGATCAGATGGACGGGAGCTTTACAATGGAACTGACTGGGAGTGAATTGGCGCTCGTTACAATTTATAGTGAAATAAATTGTCTGATCTGAATCGACGATCGATTATCGTTATTTAACGATAACCGATGTGAGTAAATCTCACTAACTCTGTACAGTTTATATTTTTATAAATATAATCTAATATTGATAAATGATGATTGATTACTGTGTGATGATTGTTTGGTTGAATTGCTGATTTATTGGTTGAAATTGTAGATAACGATATATATATAAATTGTTAATCGAATATTGATTCTGTTTATCAGAATAATTCATATTGAAATGAAATTGATGTTATTTATATTGTTAAACATCTATGGGTGCAGGGAAACAGGTTGGAGGGATCCAACGGGATTCCTCAATATTTATAATACTGTTTGTTTTCATATATTGTGATATATGATGTGATATATAATCTGTGATTGATTTTGGGTGTGTAGATGATGTTGGTCATGTTATTTGGTATTTTAAATACCATAAGTAATACCGGAATGTGAAAAGGGAATTTTCAAAGTATAAATTGAAAATAATATATTTATAAAATCAAAGAATTTTATAAAAGAAGTATTTATAAAATCAAAGAATTTTATAAAAAGGATTATTTATATAGAAAATAAATGGAAGTATAAAAAGGTTTATTTATATAGAAAATAAATAGAAGTATAAAAGGAATATTTATGTAGAAAGTAAATAGAATTATAAAAGGGATATTTGACGAGATATAAACGAATTATGAGAAGATTGTTTAAAGTGGATATTATATAGAAATTTGTTTTAACAAATAGATTGAGAAGATTAATTTATAAATAATGTTTTATAAATTAAATAAAATATTTATCACTTGATAAACAGAATATATAAGACTGAATTTATATAGAGAAGTAGGAATCGGTTTTAACACAGATATTTTAAATGGAATTTGAGCAGCATTTATAAAGGTGATTATAAATGGGATTATAAGTGTTAGAAGAATAAAATGAGATTTTATATAAATAATTCTATAATTAGAAGTATAAATAGAAATTGGATTTGGGATATTGTTTTAAATACGAAATCAAACTGTTTTGATTGCAAAGAAGAAATATTATTTACATTTAATATAAATAAAGGATTTAAGTAAATATTTTGCTAATAAAATATTATAAAGGAAATAGGGTTTGAATTAGGAGTTAAAATGGAGTTAAAGGAATTAGAAACTGACTGTAGATTAGTTAAGTTGAACAGCTATCTGGGTATTGATCTGATGTTGGTTTTGGCCTTCCGGGTTAATACGTAGGGGGTTGTTCTCTTACTAGTTTACAGTTAGAGACTGATATATGTGAGAAGATAGTGATGCGTGAATCAGAAATGGAAACGTTTTCCAAAGTTAATAACGTATATTTTGTAAAATCAGAAAATAAGGATTTCATGAATATATGGAAACGAGAAATGGGGAAATGAATAAATGTTGATTGATGATTGATTGATAGAATTTCCATCTGGAAATAATATCGTTGTTTGCACACATGTTTTTTTTTATAGCTAAATAACCGACTATCAAAGTTTTTGACCATTTTTCCGTCGTCATTACGGAGAGGCCGGGATCAGATATATTATCTGAAAACTACTCTGTATGGCATTAGCGTTGCGAATCAAATATGATGAAGATAATTGAAGACAGAGTTATGCACAGGCTGTTCAGTAAATCCTATGTAGAAATTGCCTAAGATGGATTTACAGAATAGTACCTTCGGTCTGTCCAGTCCCAGGACGACCTATATGGAAGAATGTCTGACATAGTATATTTAATAGATCGTGTAAGTTGATATCTTCAAACATATTTACGTTTGGTGGTGGAGGAATTCGTTTCTCTTAGCTGTATACCCGTGGTATTGTTTGGGAAATCAATTTTTGATTTGGTGGGTATGACGATGTGGCATTCAAAGTAAATGAAGGTGTGATCTATATGTTATGGCCTCTAGCCTCACAACCAGGAAATGATATAAAATCGGGTAGGTCGCATGGCTAGTTGGTTAGCTTCCAATTAGGGTGTATTGTCACATGATCTAGAGAAATTCCATTAACTTCTATAATCTATTTCGATGCTGTCCCTTTCGGGAAACAGTTGTTGATCCCAACCGTTGGTGATAATACGTTCGGTACACTCAAGCGAAATGAGTGACCGGTCATATTTAGCCTAGGTTACAAGATGTTCTTGTTTAACCCGGTGTGTTCCTCTCTAGAGATACACTGTCGGAAGGTGGTCCCATACCTTGCCAGTTGGAATTCATTAACCAATAAGCCTCCGCGGTTTTTGATTATATATTTTGTATGTGGAACGTGAGATGAAAGCGATGTGCTAGATGATTATTATATTGTGGTTGATAGACATTATTATAATATCAAAAGGATTTTAATATAAAGATTATTGTTTCTTTTAAAAGGATTTTTGAATGTTGGACCAAGTGTTTTGGATTCTCATAAGGGAAAAACACGCTCCGTTATATGGCGTGGTCTTATGAGATATCGTTTAATTGCTCAAACTGTTTTAAATGGTTTTACTCATACCAGTCCCGTGACTGACCCGGAGTTTATTTTGTTTTGTTTTCCCTAAACACTTGGGTGCCCAAATTTGTACGGGCAGTTAAGTAGTCAGGATTTTACAGATATACTGAGAGCTTGGAGCAGGAGGCTTCAGGATTTTATAGCAATTGTTTATTTTCGCTGTGTTGTACTCTGATAAATGTTATTGTATACATATCCTGGTTTTATTTCAAAGTTCTGTTATATTTTATTCGTTCCGTTGTGAGATTCGTGTTACTCTGATTCTGTTGTTGTGATCATCTTCTATTCTAATTTTATATCTTATTTATCCTCACCCTCTCACTTCTTTCAATAACTATCCGATATTTCCGATGCTTGGATAGTCTACATTGAGTTTATGTCGATAACCTGGATCGCGAAAACCCGGGTCGTTATAACTACGCTACTCCATTAACTGTTTTATGCCTATCCACTTTTTAAGAAGGAGGACCCAAAGACTTACCATAATACTAATAAATGTGGGTCCCATGACTTGGGTTTCGCTCCAAGGAATAAACCTTTGGAGGGATCCTAGTCCCAACCACTTAAGAACCGAATAAGTTAAAGAGGTGAGTTAGCCATTAAGACCTTCTTAAGGCGTAGTAAGCCATTTGTTTTCACACATCAACATATATATATAGATGCTAGATATGCTGGTTAGTTACGGGCAGGCTTCTACTACAAGTCGATTTAACCTTATGTCTAGTGTACTAAGTTTATGAAAGGCCTATGGCACCTAGACATCTCACATTGGTTAGGCCTACTTGTGGTTACTGGACATGCCTGTCGGTTCCGGGCAGACTTTTACCATAAATGGCAACTAACCTCGTGTCTTTGTATTATTATTATTATATATATAAGCCATTCTATATATATATATGCACACATAAGCAAACGAATATATATGTATATTTGTTAAAAGGGACATTTAAAATTCCAACTTTAACCTAATCACATTTATTACGCTAATATAACGTTAACTACATTTAAATAAATAATATAATAATAGCGCCTAATTAACGTAATATTCGTATAAATGGGAAAACGTTCTAATCGGGATGGCAATTGTCATTTATCAAACTTAAGACATACAAGTCTAGGTCGTTCCATATTTTGCCGCTACAACATAACATGATGGCATAATGAACATATGGCAATAGCAGTAATGGAAAAACATACACATACATATAAATTGCAACTTGTATCTTAGGCATGTAGAAAAAGTTTTCAATATTAAATTAAAAGTAGATTGTTTCATACATTCAATCTATTCTTTACCCAATCTACCCTTTTTGTGGTGTTATACACCCAAAAATGTTCGCATTTGACCTATTACAATTTATGAATGCGTTAACACCCAAATTAGGATCCAAACCCAATTCAATTATGAAACATGTCAAATCCCAACCTTTTTGGGCCAAATCAAATGATAATAGCGGTGAATTGCATAAAATATAGATAATAATACAATACTCATGTTTACCTTTAATTCAGTACAAAAACACAATTCTACAAAACAATTCCTACGTGATTACAAAGTAGAAGATTTAGGGATTTTCCATGTTATATTATCGTGTAACCAAATCTTCATAGTCATAACAATCTAAATAGAAAACTGATAATAATATGAATATGCCTTTAAGCAAGACTAGATTCCACTCACAAATTAAGGGAGATGTGATAGAAATCTCAAAATCTACGACGATTCTAAATGTTCAAGCGAGCTTTGATTGATATCCTAATAATATAAATATAAGAAACATATAACTAGATTCTTGTATATATTGTTCGTGCAAAATTCCAAATCCCTAAACATATATAAATTTGATATAGAGAGATATACAATGGAGGTAGCGAAGTAGAAGAACCTTTACCCTTTTTCTCTTTATTTTTCTATGGAATTCAGAAGTATGGAGGTAGAGGTTTAGAATAATTAGGGTTTCTAGTGTGTTGTTTGAGGGGTTATTTATACTTGCTCGTGCGAGCAGGAGCTATCGGATTTATAAAAATTAATTGGAACCATCCATATAAACATAACCTCTTAGAAAACCCTAATTACATAGCCTTATTGGGTTGTTCCAGCCGTCAGGGGTCGACCCCGCGTCGACACCCCTTAGGGGGGCGGTCGACCTCCTTTAGGCTGGAACACCCAATTTGGCTCATTTGCTGAGTTGTTAATTTTATAAATATGTTCTTAATTTGGTTTAATTTTTTCCATATATTCAATATACGTTGTCCCCTGAACCTTTTCTCCAATTCAAAATTTAAATTTCCTTCTTTTTGGTTTAAATTATTATTTGGACAATATATATAATACTTACACAATTATATATATATATATATATATATTCTGCGTACACTGTCCAAATTCATTTATTCATTACTTCTTTATACATTGATTGTTTTCAGCATATTATATATGAAAGCGATTTAGAATTTCGCCACGAACCAAAATAATAGAATTTCTTAGCCAAATTCCTAAAGCTACAAAATCTAATTTTTCAGCCATACGATTTAATTGCTTATTTTTAATTATTTAATTTATTATTAGTACTTATGAATTTTACGAGGTGTTACATTCTTCCCTCCATAAAATAGATTTCGTCCCAAAATCTGTTTAAGGGGAGAAAAATACAACTCGCTCGAAACATCCATGTTGTACATCCATGTTATTTATAATTCATCCGTAAGCAACCATAACTCATAGTGATTATGAAATGCAAACCCATTAGAGTGAGATTTACCCTAGCATGTAGGTGTAATAAGTGATGCAGCATGTATGCAAACAAACTAAATATGCATATATTTCTATATGAGTGCTTGGTGCGATGGTGTTGCATCCACTCCCTAACATCCAATCTAGCAATCACGATGCATCCATAAACGGAATTTTGCAGGAAAAATTACTCATGAAAAGCTCTGAGTGAGTCTTTCTCATCTTATCCTCGGTCTCCCATGTGCTTTCCGTAGGGTCCTTCCCACATTGTACTCGGACGATGTAATAACCCGGAAAATACGAGCCAATTTAAAAATTTTAAATTGGTTATTTCAAAGGAATTTGAACAATTGAAATAGAATATTTCAATAAAATAGTGAATTAGAAATAGTGAGTCAGTTTGAAAATTTGAATTCAAACTTTGACCGACTATGCAGGATGGAAAATATAACGGATTTTAGTGAAACCAAAAATATTTAAATCTGTTAGTCAATACCTTTCTAACGAATCTGAAAAATCGAAGTTTCATAACGGGAATTGAAAGTTATGGCCGAATGAATTTTCAGAAGGGTTGGTATATAGAATATATAGCCCTGGAAAATTGATATTTTGCATACGACCTCGGAATTCGACGAAACCACTTTTGTTGGGTCTGGGAAGTCAAACTATTGCTAGGTTTCAAATTTCATAATTGTTGAAGCTAGTATGTGAGCGTGGCAAAAGAAAATGTGTTTGGTCGATTTCTGTTAAATTGGATCGACCAGAAAATGACCATTTTTCAAACGACCTCAGAATTCGACGAAACTAGTTTTGTTGGGACCGTAGCGTCAAAACATAGCTAGATTTATTTTTCTGGAATTTTTCGAATCAGTTTGTGGCCCTGGCAAATTGAAATGTGCGCTCAGAGTTAAAAATTAAATGTTTTATACTTTAATTTGAAAAATAACTGACTGTAACGGTCGAATTGGCCTACGAAACATATCCCATTGTGTCCGGAATGGGGGTATTTAGCTAGGGGCGACAGTCGTTGGATTTAAAAAGGAGTTCGTTTGAGAAAACACTATTTAAAAATTTAATATAATCCTCGGCCAATCAGAATTTTCCTTTCATAAATTTTAAAAATAAAAAAAAAGAAAACCCCCCCGTTCAACGGCGAAAACCGCTCCTTACCTTCTCCCCCAAATCACCGCCGCCTCAGGCGATTTCCGCCTGTGCCACTCCCCTACCTCGACGCGCCTCCTCCTCCTCTTCAAATCCGACCCCACCGCCGCCACCACAGTCGCCTCCTCCGCCCGTATCGATGCCAGGAAGTCGAGCACTTCCCGCCGCCGCCCTGAACGCCACCGAACGCCACCAAACCACCACCGATTTAAAGCCCTCTCTTCCCTCTTCCACGTCCAACTCCCCGATCGTCCCCACGTGCCACTGATTTCGCGAAAACTGTAAACCTAGTTTTGAAGCTTCGTGAAAGTGAGTTTTTCTTTGATCTTTACACTTTGAAAAATCATATCTTTTTGGTGTGTTGACGAAATTCGATGAAACAGGAAACATCGAGACCGCAAGGAAGCTCTCTACCCAATAGAAGAAGCTGCGGATTTTTCTGACATCGTATCGATTTTTAGCGCTCAGAAAACCAATGTGAGAAATCTAAATTAACGTGAAATTGAATGGAAAATGTCGTGTATAATTTATATAAGCGAAATATAAATTACATACGTGTTGTATACCTCATGTACATGCGTAGTGTAAGCTATATAAGCGAAGTATGAATTTTTACATGCATAGAATAAGTGATATATGTGTTGAAATGCTAGTGAAATATAGCAAATATATTATATATATATATATACTCCCCTCGTCCACAAACCATGGACGATATTTATTGTGGTAAATTGGTGTGAAATATTGGATGAAAAATACGAATGGTTGAATAATTGTTTGTGGTTGAAAAATACCCATTGGTGATTGAAATGAATTGGAAATATTTGTGGAAATAAAAATAAACATGCCGCCTGCGTGCGAATTAGATGCATGAATCCCCATTGTCAAAAACCGCGAGGTTTTAAGGTAGAGCGAGGAGCCGTACTAGGGACGGTGCCGGTTTTAACTACCCTGCCGTTATGCTGCCGAAATTTTGAATAACCTTTGTATGTTAGAATTATTTTCATATGTTGAAATTATCTTCTTGCGTTGAAATTAAAGTCATATATTGAAACTATGTCCATGTGTGGAAATATTCATGTGTTGAAAAGTGTTGTATGAAAATTAAATTCATTTGTGAATGAATGAAGTGTTTAAACAATAAAAATCACATTTCTATATATATATGAAGTATGAAAAATATTCGCCTTATATAAATAATTTCAACAATAAAAATCCCATCTTTCTAATATAAACAACATAAGTAAAATGTCCATGTGTGGAGATGCTCATTTGTTGAGAAGTGTGTGTAGTGGAAAAGTTCATGTGTTGAATAAAAAGATCGAACGATAAAAATTACATTTTTATTGAAACTATGAGGTGCTGAAACATCTATTTGTCGAATAAATATTTTAAATGATAAAAATATCACTTTTATCATATGTGTGATATGCTAAAGATATGCGGACGTTGAAATAAATATTTGTGATGGAAATATTATTTTTAACATGCATAGGAACTAAATAAAATAGTCATGTGTTGAAATCTATTTTAGTTCGCCAAAATTATCATCTTTGAAATGTGAAGTGTTAAAAATAGCCACTTGTTCAAATAATCGTGCATGAGTTGAAATATACATTAACTAGCTAATGATATGATTTTAGCCTATGCATGCAACATTAGAATGAATGGTGTTTTTAAACCAAAGCAAATCAAATATGAAATTGAATGGAAAATGATAAATGTTAGAAATTGTATATATGTACATGCATATCTATTGAACAGGTTAAAGCAAAAGGGGCTAGAGAAGAGAAATAGAATTTTGTGCCCGACAAATAGGTACACATTTACTGCTTTGTTTGGGTGATGATTTTATGAGCCTGTTGGCTAGCCGCTTGGCTTTTTCTTTTTCTTTTTGATATGAGACGCCCGTGTGGCTATTTGGGAATTTTCCCAGACCCTCCCGTACAAAGGAGGTTATGGCGAAATTTTCCAAAATTTAAAGGCGTTAGTGAAATAATTGAAGTGGAAACGATGTAGGAATTTTTGAATGAACTATATTTATATAAATATAAATAGAATTAAAACGAAACGTGGCCGTGCAGTTCATGTTTTGAAACAGTGATTTCAAACGACTAGTGCGGAAGATCCGACCATTGGATTTTCCCGAAACCTCAACCGTTGGGTTCGCCTTGGAAATATCTTTCCAACGGCACCAACTTTGTGAAGATCCGACGGTTGGATTGTCTGGAATGTTTAATTCAAAACTGAAGGAAAACAGCGCCAGAAACGATTATATATATATATATAAATATAATTAAATTAAATCGAATAACGACGCTGCAGTTCGTAAATTGAAATCGTAACTTCAAATGGTTAGTGTGGAAGATCCGACCGTCGGATTTTCCCAAAACTGAAACCGTTGGATTCGTTTTGAAATGACCTTCCTAATGATGTAAAATTTGTGAAGATCCAACGGTTAGATTTTCATATATGTGTAAAACAAAATTAATGAAAAGCAGCGCCAGTGCATCGACACGACCTGAAACGTCGTTTAATTAAATATGGCCGTTTTAAATTAAATAAAAATGGCGATATATCGTTATAAAGTACTATAGACGATATAGGGTGAAAATAAACCAATTTTGTTGTGTTTGCTTGATATGTGATGGTTGAATGTATTTGACATGAAAATTATAACTAAATAACTGAAATGTGAATGTTGAATATTCCAACCACGTGATTAATTGATTTGGAAATCTAAATATACGTGGGTTATTTGAAAAGGCCGAGTTTAACTCATTTCAAATAATCGATCGACGTTGAGAAGTCGAAGGGTCAAAGACGACTGAAGACCGACGATCTCCACATTAGATGGATGGGCGCTACTGATGCTCGTGATTGGAGTAGCTACCATGAAGGAATTGAAGTAGTAGCCGTCCACACATACTGTTGATTGTACGGATATGCGAGGAATTGGTGCCTCCGGTTTCGTTCAGACCCAGAACGGACTTGTAAATGGACTGTGTGTCTGACATTGGATTTTGTTCTGTGTTGATTGATCTCTGTTAAATACATATCTGTTTGGCGGCGGAGAATTTATTCTCTTGCTTAACGCCCTTCTCTGAGACGTACGAGCTCAGAGGTTATGTATTGATAGAAATCAGTCGCATGGAGTGGATTGCCTGTGTGGCACACCTAAGTGGCATATGATCAAGGCTTCTGTTGCAAAGCAAAGTCTTGTGGTTGATGATCAAAGTATGGTCTGTGTGACGTAGCTTTGTGTATAACGTGAATTCGCGAGCCTCACACCTCGGTATGAGTCAAAAACGGGAGAGTGACTGCAGGGAGAGCACGACGTTTCTTTCTAGCTAAGGTGGTGTCAATGACCTACCAGCCCTGACATTATATATACTTTTCACCTGTGTGGTTGTTGGAATGCGAGGCGCCTCGATATAGGTCTGTAAGGACCGGGAAACGTGTGTTCAGGAATAATTAATCCTCAAAAGTAAGAGAGGACCGGCTCTGAAGATCCAAGGATCATAGTGGGGTCCTGGGACATTTGCTAGAGTGTCTCGAATCGGAGAGGAGCTTGCCCCTTGCCTCGACTCATGAAGGAATCCAATTTCCAGTACGAAATATGCGGATGTGATTGTATTACTAGTATGGCGACATAGTAGATGGTAGCTATGCCGCCTAGGATTGATATTTATGATTGAATTTGCTTTTGAAACATATATGCACTAGTAATAATATCAAACACTTTTGTTTTATTCGTATGAAGCATCTTTGGCCATTATAAGGTAAAAACTCTATCCTCCGGCTTGCGTTGCATTGTGTGATGGGACCTGAGTCTTATAATGGCTTCATTTTATAAAAAGCATTGCGTTGATTTAATCATTTACTTTATCTCATGCACTAGCACTCATTGGAGTAAACCCGTTCCGCGAAAGTGGCGTGGTCCTTTGATTTGCCTTATTATTGTTGTTAATAAGTTGAGTAGATTTCTCATACCAGTCCCATGACTGACTCGTAGTTTGTTTCACCTTGCAAACTCGGGTGCCCTCATTTTCACACGGGCAGCCTAGTTACAGGTTTCTGACGCACCTTTTGGCTCATGGCGAGGCTTGACTACACCGTGCTGACTTGGATTTTCTCCGCCATTATTGTATCTATATTATGATTCCGCCACTGGCGATGTAGACTGATATTCCTTTTGTGTACTCTTCATGTATGATTCCGCCTCAGGCGATGGTGACTGATTATGTATCATTATGCACTAAGTTGTATCCTGTACTGTGCTTCTCTGATGTGATGATATCTATATGATTCCGCTGTCATATATGTGTAAATTATTCTATTTTTGTTTATGCTATTATCTGTGATCTGCTAATGATGATTATTGTGTTATATTCCAATGATTATCCTTAACACCGTGTCACGGGGTTTTGGGATCGTCACAGACGAGGCGAACGGTTTTGTTGCGGAGTCTCTCGATTTCGTGATGTACAATCCATGTAGTTGCACGGGGCACCCTGGACTCCAACTTGAGTTTCTCTATGCCCCCAATTTCATCAAGCTCGAGTCTGATAGCAGAATCATGAAGGCATTTCCTTAGATGAGATACATGAAAAACATTATGGATTCCCGATAGAGGCTTTGGGATATTCACTCGGTAAGCCAAAGATCCTATCTTCTCTATGACACTAAAAGGCCAAATAAATCTGGAAGCCAACTTCCCAGTCTTTCCAAACCGAACAGTTTTCTTAAGAGGGGATACTTTTACGAACACCAAGTCTCTAACATTAAATTCTAGTTCCCTCTTGCGCTTTTCGGCATATGATTTTTGACAGTCTTAGGCTGCCTTCATTATCTCCCAAATCAAAGACATCTTCTCTTGGATTCACGGACGGAGTCTGATCCATGTATAACCTTGTCGGTAGTTTCCCACCAACAAGTTGGCGATTTGCATGGCCTCCCGTATAGCGCTTCAAAAGGGGCCATATCAATCGTCGCTTGAAAACTATTATTATACGTGAACTCCACAAGCGCTAGGCGCTACTCCCAAACTCCTTCAAAGTCGATGATACAAGATCTGAGCAAGTCTTTTAAGATTCTGTTTACTCTGTCTGTCCGTCGGTCTACGGATGATAAGCTGTGCTTAAGTTAGGGGTCGTCCCTAATGCTGCTTGTAGGCTACTCCGAAATTCGCTTGTAAATAAGGGATCTTTATCACTTATGATACTTTATGGAATACCATGGAGTCTAACTATCTCTTTAACGTATAATTGGGCTAATGTGGTTGTAGTCCTTGTCTTCTTGACTGGTGTGAAATTGGCACTTTTGGTTAAAAGATCTACCACAACCCAAATGGCCTCATTCCCTTTTTGGCTTCTAGGAAGTCCATCTATGAAGTCCCTGGGAATATGTTCCACTTCCATGTGAGGATCTCTAAATGTAATAACAATTCTCCAGGCTTCCCTTGCTCTGCCTTGACTCTTTGGCATGTTAAATATTTGGCAACGAACTCGGCTACGTCTCTCTCCATTTCTTCCCAATGGAGATTCCTCTTCATATTCTTGTACATTTTATCCCCACTGGGGTGTATGGTCAGTCTTGACCTATGGCACTCCTGTAAAATTTCTTTCCTCAACCCTTCATCCTTAGGGACGTAAAGTCATCAATCCCAAAGTAAACTCCCATCATCGTGGATCGAATACCTGACCGAATGTGGAAAGGACTTTCTCTTTACCACTTTCTCCGTTATGCCTTTTAACTCTTCGTCAAGGTCTTGTTCACTTTGGATTCTTTCTCTTAGGGTAGGTCTAATTATCATAGCCCCAAGAAAACCGTTAGAAGTGGTCGGTGAGGGCTGCAAATTAAAATTGGTGAGGAACTCTAATAGTTTCCATTCTATCATCGCATTCAATGTTGCATATTTCCTACTTAAAGCACCCGCCATAACATTCCCCTTGCCCGGGGTATATTGAATCATAAAGTCAAATGAGGCAATATATTCCATCCATCTTTGTTGTCTCAAGTTCAAGTCACGTTGAGAAAATAAATACTTAAGGGATTTATGGTCGGTAAACAATTCAAACTTCTCCCCTAAGAGATATTGCCTCCACATCTTGAGGGCGAACACTACTACGGCTAACTCAAGGTCATGCACTGGATATCTTTTCTCTAGATCCTTAAATTTTCTACCAGCACAGGCAACTACTCTTCCTTCTTGCATAAGACTGCTCCTAAACTGGTCCCACATGAGTCAATGTAAACGGTGAATGATTTTGAACCGTCGGTATAACTAGGACTGGTGCGCTACTTAATGCTTCCTTTAATTTCTTAAAGGCTACTTCACATTTATTACTCCAAGCGAATACCAAATTCTTCCTTATCAATTGGGTTAATGGAGTAGCAATCTTTGTGAAGCTTTTAATGAATTTCCAATAATATCTGGCCAATCCAAGGAAACTTATTACCTTTGTAGCATTTCGAGTTGTCCTATATTCCTTGATTGCCTCGCTCTTCGCAAGGACTACGGCCAAGCCTTTACTTGACACATTACGTCCTAAAAATTTCACTTCTTTCCTCCAGAATTGGCACTTCGAGAGTTTTTGCTTTCAGTTGGTTCTTTCTTAATATCCCTAACACTTGTCTCAAGTGTTTTTTGTGCTCTTCACAATCTTTCGAAAATATAAAGATATCATCTACGAAGACTACCACAATTTTATTTAGAATGCCCTTAAACACTCTACTCATCCGTTCTACAAAGAAAGCAGGTGCACTCGTTAATCCGAAGAGCATAACTTCCCATTGGAACAACCCATCTAGTGTCCTAAACATGGTTTAGTCCTTGCTATCCTCTACATTCTTAACTGGGGAAATCCAATAGCAAGGTCTAGTTGGGAAAATACTCGGGCTCGTCCAAAGTAGTCAAAAAGGTCATCGATTCTTAGTAAAGGGTACCTGTTCTTTTGGTCAATTTATTAAGGTCTCTATAGTCCACACAAAGTCTCAAAGATCCATCTGCTTTGGTGGCAAATACCACAGTTGCACCCCATTCTGAGGTACTTTGGCGAATAAAACATTTTTGCAACAACTCTGAATCTTCTTATCTAACTCCCTTATTTCCTTGGGCGCCATATGCATCAAGTGCAGTGCTACAGGTCTAGCGTTCCTTCTCTAGGTCAATGCGAAAGGAGATTTCTCTATGGGGCGGAAGCTTTGTAACTTCCTCAAAAACGACCAAGAACTCACAAACTATAGGGACCGAAGATGGTCCTTCAGAACTAGGAGACAGACAATATAATAAGGCTTTATCCTTGTTTCTAACATTACAAGGAATATTTAGGTTGCGTCCTCCTCGGCTCCTAAGACAAACGAGTCTTTTATCGCAATCTAGGACGGCCCCATAAAACGATAGACAGTACATACCTAGGATAAGGTCATACCCCATAAAATCCAATGCATACGCTTCGCAATGGAACTCGACATTGTCGACATCCGATACTAGGTCTTTACACAGCAGATCAAGATATTTAGATCCTCTGATAAAGTTAGCCACCTCAATTGGACTATCCGAGATAGATATGGAACGGTTCAATAGATTTACTAATCGCTTGGAGATAAAAGAATGGGTAGCTCTAGAATCAAACAAGGTGTATGTTGAATTTCCTAGAATAAAGATTATACCATGAAGTGCAGGGTACCCTTGGTCTCTCGGGGGTCGGCTTTGAATTGGGGTTGTTTCAATTGCATAGTTCTGGACACTTACTGTAACACCCCGTAATTTTGTTAACATTAAAGAGGATAAATTAAATAATAATTAATTTAATATTCAGAATTAAGGAAAACGGACTACGCCTTGCATCCATCTCGAAATTCTGGTCAAGATAGACATTTGGTTTGCATAAAACGGACAACATATGGAGAAGTTATGAGGGTTTTAAGTTTGTATACACGCAGAAAGAATATATATACATATGAGTCATATAGGAGTCAGATATGAGTCAGCACCTTATCCAGAACAGTTCGAAATTGAAAAAGAAAAAGAGGCGGTGGATTTCCCGCTCTAGGGGGTCGACCCCCCTATAGGGGTGTCGACACCGGGGTCGACCCACCCACAGGGGTGTCGACTCCCCTAAGGATGAGGTGGCAGTCGGTTTCATAGGGTTTGGTAGCTATATATACATGGTCATTTCTCTTGTTTTCTTCATTAAGAATTCATGGTGGCCAAACTCTGCCGGTGTTTGAACTGAATCCGTTATCTTCTACAACTACCATTTTTGCAAATTAAATCTAGAGATTTAAGATCCATTCTTTCTCTATTTTCTAATCCTAACACTATGAATTTTTAGTTGCTTTTAGATTTGAATATTTAAAAGTAAATATGACACGACTATGACTTGGATTTGTTCATATGCCAAAATTATATCAGATCCATTATAAGTCATGAACATATGACATTCTGAATTGGTTAGGATTTGGATCAAAATCTCTATCTTGTTAGATCTATTGTAACCTTTGTGGCATTCTATGATTTGTGCTAGATCTATTTTAACTATTGATCTAAATCTCTATCTTGTTAGATTTATGGTAACTTCTACGACATGCCATGATGTGAACCTTAAACCTTATTTGTGTAGATCCACTTTTAAACTGTTGGATCTAAATTATGTGGACATTTGAATTGTTAATCAGATCTAATATATTACCTTGTGCCTATCATATTAGATCTAAACCAGTTGGACATCTAATTTGTTAATTTAGATTTAATTATGCTTATTATGACATCATAGTTATGTTAAGAATCAATTGACTGCCACAAGTTCATCGGTTCTATGCCTATATGTCCACCTTATCACCATGCTAGTTTATGTTTATGCCAAGTTATGTCAAAACATTCACTTTTGTGATATTCCTATTATTTTTCCCTTTTATCATTTATGACAAGGCTATTATCTAGCCTAGTCATGTCGCCAATTTTATGATTGTGCTAGTTAGGAACCGGGAAAATGGGTTAATATGGAAATAATTTGAATATTAACATCATTGGGCATATAAATCAAATTATTGGGAAAAAGGGACATAATCACCTATAAAGACATAGGTAAGAATTGGATAAGAATGAAATGTCTAGTATTTACAATTAGGAATTGTAATGGCACTTATGACACGAGGTTAGGTTGCATTATTGGTGGAAGTCTGCCCGGATCCAACCAGCATATCCAGCAGCCACTAATGTTGAACTTAATGTGAGAGGTCTAAGTGCGCAAATACGAATTGGGCTATGACATGAGGTTAGGCCCAACTGTGGAATAAGACTGCCCAGAACCGACCGACATATCCAGCATCCACACGTTGTAGGCCTAATGTAGGAGGTTTAGCCCATTATGAACCATAAATGGACATGGTAATGAATTGGACTACTTAACCTAATTTAATCCATAGGGATTGTATGATTATGAACTTAAGTTAGGGTTAAGTAAAATTGGTTGGACAGTGGGTGGGTTAAGTAAATCTGGGGGGTGGGTAATATTTACGTACAGGCCCACGAACTTAACCCAATAAGGTTATGTAATTAAAGACACCTAATGGTATACATAACCGGTGGAAAATATAAAAGTTATGTAATTAAAGACACCTTTAAGGGTAAGCATAACTAGCAGAAATGAGTAGGGCTATGTAATTAAAGACACCTAGTGGTATACATAATCAGTGAATACCTAGTGGGGGATACAAGACAAAGGGGAGAGCTTGTATCATATTGTGTGGGACTCATTTCAGTCAGTAACCCAGAGAAGGTATCAAACAAAGTACTCCGTACTAGGCGGAGAGGGGGCATGCTTACTGACTGATTGTAAGAGATCCAAACATGGAGAACGGTGTGGGCGGCGCAAATCGACCAGGCATGTGCCTGCATGAGCCGGGCAGAGGGAGATAAGACGACCGTGACCCCTGTAAATATGGGGTTGTGCATATAAGTGAGGGGTTGCCTCTTTAGGACGTGATACATCCTACCGTGGGGCTGACACAGAGTATCTACGGAGTAGGGAGCCGATCGATTAGGGTAGTAGTTAGGGTACATTTGGACGTATGCCCAAGTCTACCACCTTGAAGTGTAAGGGATCACTTCATTCTAGTTATACTAGTAATAGTGCAGAGTAATCATTAGGGAAGCATATACACCTTATCCTGTCTACCTTGTCACACCTGCCATTTATGTAGTGATATTCTTATCCACTTTATATGTCTGTCATGCTACTTTTATTTATTTACTTTCTAAAAGTCACTAGACTCGCCAGACTTTATGTCTGACCCTTTTTGTTTCTCCTTCTTTCTTTCGTTTCTCCCCCGCCTCCCCCCCTCCCCGGTTCTCAGGGAGGAAACACTCAGGCTTGACCGTGATTCTGCTTACTTTTGCTAGAACAGCTGATATGTATGGTTCAAGCTCCTATCCTTATTGCTATGGCTATATTTTGTTCTTGGGGAACTTTACTTCTTTTATGTACTCTGATATTTTTGAAGTACAAGACCGTAACTTTTATGTTGTAATGGGCTTTTATGTTTTAGACATGTGATGTTTTTGGAGCACGACATCTTATGATAAATAAAGTTTTTATTCCGCTGATATATCAGTCTTGTAATATTCTGTGTCTGTTTACCTATAACGCTTCATGAAACTTAATGCGTTCAGTGACATTAACGGACATGGGGTGTCACACTTGGTATTAGAGCTGAAGGTTACTAGATTGGATAAAGTTTTTGAAAATTATTTTCAAAAAGGTTTTAAAAGAAAGCATTTTCAAAAAGAAAAGTCTGTTTTGAGAAAAATATATTTCCCCAAAGCCATATGTAATATCCTTCGGTCCTTTGTCTAAATCTCTTCCTTTTTCTTTTCAGCATGTCTTCGGAACAAAGCATTCCTAATATCCCAGAGGGCGTTATGATACCCGAATGGTTCCGTAGGTACCTGGAGGCCACGGCGCCTACCGAAGGCCAAGGAAACGTTCCTCCTCCAGCTGCACCAGTCATTCCTCCTCCCTCCTCCAAGATCAGATAACTTCGCCAAGATCTGCAAAGACTTCCGTGCTATGGGAGGGAAGCCATTCCATGGGAACGAGACATTTGAAGAAGCGCAGAATTGGCTCAAGGAGAATGAGGACTTGTTCATAATCTTTGAGGTGGAGGATAGAAGGATGGTTCCGTTAGCTACCTGGATACTGAAAGACGAAGCCTCATTTTGGTGGGAAGTCACCCAAGCTGGACCTCCGGTTGAAACTTGGGAAGATTTTAAATAGAGGTTCGAAACGAAATTTCTTTCCCAAGCTGAAAGAAGCATGCAGATGGAGAGGTTCTTAGCACTCAAACAAGGAAACTTGAAGGTGAAAGAGTATGTGAACAAATTCAACCAGCTAGCAAGGTTTGGGTTAGAGTTGGTGGATACGCCACACAAAAGGGCTTTGCGGTTTGCTAAAGGGCTGAATGAACCTCTACATGGGTTAGCCAGGTCCCATATTCCAATGGGGGGCCACTTTTGAAAAGCTTGTCGATATGGCCCTAATGCATGAGGAAGACAAGGGAGAAAAGAAGGAAGCAAAGGCTGAGGAGACATCACAAAATAGGAAGGTGTGGCCCAAGAAGGGGCGGCAGCAACAGCAGAAGAAAGGAGGGAAGAATGACAAAGGCAAGGATAAGAGAAAATTTCACATTTGTGGGAAGGAAGGTCACTTGATTAAAGACTGTAAGAGATGGAAGAACACTTGCTTTAATTGCGAAGAGGTCGGACACTTCGCTAGAGAGTGCCCGAAGAAACAGGGATCACATGGACAAGGTCAAAGGGTAGGAACTTCTGGAGGGCAGGTGCATGCTCTCGCGACCAGTGCTCCTGATAGAGGTAGAAAAATTTCTGTGGAAGGTTTATTTTCTCTTTCAAACCATCCTATTAGAACACTTTTTGATTCTGGCGCTTTACATTCATTTATATCAAGTTCTGTAGTTGAATCTCTGCACTTAATTACTTGTATGGTAGTGGATCCCATAGTTTTTTCAAACCACATTGGAGGTTTAGCTCATTTATCTATGATTTGTCGGGGTTTGAAAATATCTGTGAGAGGCGTCGAGTTTGAATGCGACGCGTATGTTCTTGGGTTTATGGGCTATGGGTTGATTCTAGGAATGGATTGGCTTGCCACGTATGGTGCCATTCTGGATTGTGAGAAGAGGGCTGTTAGGCTTCTGACTTGTCATGGGAGGACCCTCGAGATTTCTTGTGACCCACAAGGGTCGGTTATGCTTAGTTTTCTAAAGTCTCCTGATGCATCTATCGATGACCTGCAATCTGTTCCAGTAGTCCGAGATTATTCCGATGTTTTTGATGAGGTTCAGGGTTACCTCCGAGATGCGAGATCGACTTTCGTATATATTTGTTGGACAATGCAAAACCAGTTGCATTGCCAGTGTGCCACATGGCTCCGAGGGAAAGGAGGGAGCTAAGTAAACAAGTAGGGGAGCTACTTGAGAAATGGTTTATCAGACGAAGCATATCTGAATGGAGTGCTCCAATAGTATTTGCGACTAAGGCGGATGGTTTGCTTTGTTTGTGTGTTGACTATAGAGAGCTGAATAAACTCACTAAGAAGAATAGGCACCTGCTTTCGAGAATTGATGATTTATTTGATCAGCTTGTTGGTGCCTCGGTATTTTCTCAGTTAGACTTGGCCACGGGGTTCCATCAGTTGAGGGTGACCGAGGACAGCATAGATAAGACTGCTTTTAGAACTCCGGATGGTTTATTTGAATGGCTAGTGATGCCTTTTGGGTTGACGAATGCACCCGCCTATTTTGTCGATATGATGAGTAGGGTGTTTCGGGAGTTCCAAAATAAATTTGTTGTAGTCTTTGTTGATGATATTTTGATCTTCTCCAAAAGCGAAGAAGAGCATGCCTAACATTTGAGAGAAGTTTTGAAAACTCTCTGTGACCATCATCTTAAGGCGAAGTTCTCCAAATGGCATTTTTGGAGAAAAGAGGTGAGATTCTTAGGGCATGTGGACTACAAAGACGGGATAGTTGTAGATTCCGCCAAGGTGGTTGCGGTGCAAGATTAGCAGATTCCTAAAAATGCAACTGAGGTGAGAGGCTTTCTTAGGTTGACAGGTTACTATAGGAAGTTCATTAAGGACTTCGCAAAGATATCAGCCCCACTCACCAGGCTAACGAAGAAGAACTTGGCATTTTCATGGGATATAGACTATGACGTTGCTTTCCAATGACTGAAGAGGGCTCTGACAACAACCCTAGTCTTGACCTTGCCTGACGGGAGTAAGGTGTTTACCGTTTACACTGATGCGTGTGGTACAGGGCTTGATGCGGTTCTGATGCAAGAAAGGAAAGTAGTATGTTATGGTGATAAACAGTTGAGAGTTCATGAAAAGAACTACCCCACCCATGATCTAGAGTTAGTTGCCATAGTATTCGCGTTAAAGACATGGCGTCATTATTTACTTGGAGAGAAGTTCGAGTTGTACACCGATCATAAATCTCTCAAGTATTTGTTCTCACAGAAAGACCTCAATTTAAGGCAACAACGGTGGATGGAGTTTCTAGCTTGTTATGAATTTGAGATTTCTTATACCCCTGGCAAGGGTAATGTGGTGGCAGACACACTAAGTAGGTAGAGGATGGCCCTGAGTCCTCTGTTTGTGGAAAGAAAGAACTTGGAGTTCATGTCAGCTTTTGATTTTAGACCCTCCATCAAGATTTTTCCTGATTTGTTTGCATCCTTGGAGATACGACCAACTCTTATGGACCAAACAGGAGCTTCGCAACAAGGTGATGCACAGATTTTAGACATCATGGAGAAGCTCAGAAAGGGGGAGACTTCTAGTCACCTCAGTAGACATGCCATAGATGAAAAGGGGTAGTTGCGACTAGATGGAAGGCTTTGTGTTCCTCAAACTAGAAGCTTGATAAGGGAAGTCCTAGAAGAAGCCCATCATTCTAAGATGACCATTCATCTAGGCGGTGATAAAATGTACAGAGACATGAAGAGGGTTTTCTTTTGGGCTGGGATGAAGAAAGATGTCGCTGAATTTGTTTACCAATGTTTAGTTTGCCAGCAAGTTAAAGCTAAGCAAAAAAAGCCCGATGGATTACTTCTTCCTTTGGAGGTTCCTCAGTGGAAATGGGAGAGCGTCTCTATGAATTTCATAGATGGTTTGCCTAAATCGAAGAAAGGCAACACCGGTGTCTGGGTTATGATAGATAGACTTACTAAGAGTGATCACTTTATTCCAGTTAAGAGTAAGAGGAGACATCATGGTTGGCAGCGATTTTTGTTCGTGAGATAGTTTGCCTTCATGGGGTGCCTTCCAGCATCGTAAGCGATCGTGAACCCATTTTTACCAGTGAATTTTGGAGAAGCTTGCAAGAAGCATTAGTTACATAGTTGTGTTTGAGAACTGCTTATCATCCTCAGACCGATAGACAAACGGAGAGGGTGAACATGATTCTTGAAGATCTTCTGAGGCTGTGTATCCTAGACTTCGGAGGGACTTGGGAAGAGCACCTTCCTTTAGTAGAGTTTTCCTATAACAGCAGCTATCAGTCCAACATCGGCATGGCACCCTTCGAAGCATTAAACGGACGACCCTGCAGATCACCAACTTGTTGGTGGGAATCTATAGAAAGATTATTACTTGGACCTGATATGGTTAGAGAAACGTCCGAAAAGATTGACCTTATTCGACGGTGGATGAAGACAACTCAAGATAGGCAGAAGTCCTATGCAAACAAGAGAAGAACTGACATCGAATTTGAAGTGGGAGACTTAGTTTTTTTTATCAAAATATCACCTTTGAGGAATGTGGTTCGCTTCGGATTGGTAGGGAAGTTGGCACCTAGGTTTGTGGGACCATTTCCCGTAACCGAGAGGATTGGCCAAATGGCCTACAGAGTAAAGCTCCTAGAAAATCTATCCGGTGTTCATGATGTTTTCCACATTTCCCATCTGCGGAAGTGCCTGCATGACACCACAATAATTGTTGAGCCGAGTGTGTTGGAAGAAGTAGAAGTGGAATGGGAAGCGATAGTCAGGCAGAAGTTAAGAAGCTACGCAATAAAGAGATCAAGTTGCTAAAGGTTCAATGGGAAGATAACCCAGAGGATGCGACTTGGGATGCTTCATACCTTTTCCTTTTCGAGGGTATGTTCTTAACTCCTTTTTGAAAGTTTTATCAGCGCTTGTTTCTATCATTTGAGTATATCTTATCCGTAGTATTTTTCGACCTTTAGATAGGAATCCTATGGATGTAAACATGTATTTGAAACATGTTATGTTTGATGGATGCAAGTGTTTGCTAGTGGTTTCTTGTGGACGCATATACATAGTGGATGCATATACACACACATTAGGCATTAGATCGGCTCAATCACTCTCATACTGCATATGGGTGTGTGTGCATTTTCTTTTCTTTTATGGATGGAAATGGATGAGTTAGCATATGGATGTTGCACTTGGACGAATTAGTGTGCACATATATAGAACTTACATGTCATAATAGGATTATTTGCATACATATTGGATTCATGGCACTAACATACATTGCATTAAGGGGGCCAACTGAATCAGTAGACCGCCTGATTTTCGCATTAGTATTGGGACATATACACACACCTTTGCATATATTCATATAAGCATTAGAAATCTTCAAGGACAATTGATGTCAGTGATTGATGGATGATGGATGGCAGGATATGCATTCTACTCAACTTGGAGAATTCCGAGATGAAATCCTTTAAGTAGGGGGAATGTAACACCCCGTAATTTTTGTTAACATTAAAGAAGATAAATTAAATAATAATTAGTTTAATATTCAGAATTAAATAAAATAGACTGCCCCATTGCGTCCGTCTCGAAATTTTGGTCAAGATAGACATTTGGTTTGCGTAAAACAGACACCGTATGGAGAAGTTATGAGGGTTTTAAGTTTATATACGCGCAGAAAGAATATATATACATATGAGTCATATAGGAGTCAGATATGAGTCAACACCTTATCCAGAACAATTTGAATTTGAAAAAGAAAAGGAGGCGACAGATTTCCCGCTCTAGGAGGTCGACCCACCTAAAGGGGTGTCGACACCGGAGTCAACCCCCCTTAAGGGGTGTCGACACCCCTAGGGCTGAGGTGGTAGTCGGTTTCAGAGGATTTGCAGCTGTATATACATCGTCATTTCTCTAGTTTTCTTCATTAAGATTCATGGTGGCTAAACTCTGCCGGTGTTTGGACTGAATCCGTTATCTTCTACAACTATCAGTTTTGCAAATCAAATCTAGAGATTCAAGATCCATTCTTTCTCCATTTTCTAATCCTAACACTGTGAGTTTCTAGTTGCTTTTAGATTTGAATATTTAAAAGTAAATATGACACGACTATGACTTGGATTTGTTCATATGCCTAAATTATATCAGATCCATTGTAAATCATGAACATATGACATTCTGAATTGGTTAGGATTTGGATCGAAATCTCTATCTGGTTGGTTCTATTGTAACCTTTGTGACATTATATGATTTGTGCTAGATCTATTTTAACTATTGATCTAAATCTCTATCTTGTTAGATCTATGGTAACTTCTATGACATGCCATGATGCGAACCTTAAACCTTATTTGTGTAGATCCACTTTTAAACCGTTGGATCTAAATTATGTGGACATTTGTGTAACAACCCGCATTCTACGCATCAAGGGATCGTAGAATATTTATTTATTTCTCATGCAAAGTCGTATAGTCATGTAACTTTAGGAGACGACTACTGGGGTCATTTCCCATGTTCATGATTTTTGCCGATTTTTAAATGACCGTTTTGCTCCTAGCTGATCTTGTTTCGGCCGTAGCTTTTGATCGATAAGGAGTTTTGACCTGAAACCACTTCCATTAGATCCAGATGATGGTTTACCTTTCCGTAGAGTGGTCATATTAGCCAAATGGACTCACCTTTTGGGAGATATGGCTGAAACAAGATTTAGAAGGCGAAAAACAGCTTAACCGGGCCTAATTAGGGTGATTAGTGAGTGGGCCCATAACCCATTTCGTGATTAGGGTTATGGGAAGGCTGATAGGGTTAGGAAATTCGGTTTTTATCATTTTCCAGCTGCCACTTTTTGCTAGTTCAAGTCTAGCCATGGCCTCCACCTTCTAATTTCATCCCAAATCGCTCACAATCGCTTTCTAATTGAAGATTAAGCCAAGCTACGTCAAATCAAGGGGAAATAACACCAAATCAGAGTTGGAGCTACTGTGTTGCATTAGAATTCGACCCAAAACAGATAATATTTCAGATCTATAGTTTGTTTGTGGTGAAGGTGAGTGATTAGCATTGTTTTTACACTAATTATGGTTAATTATTGGTAATTAGTGTTAATTAGAGAATTTATGTATTAATAAATTCTAGAAAAATGTTTAGAAATTCTTAAACATCGTTTTAGACCTCTGTTAGAAGTTTGGGTTAATTTGGTTAAGTTTTGCTAATCCTATCATTAGATTTGCTTAAACATGCTTAAGGGGAAAATATGGGTTTTGGGTATGTTTGATCCGTTTTGACATATTAGATTTGTTGTTTTAGTGTTTGTGGTTGATTATCCATGTTTCTATGACTGTTTGGAATGTTTTATGATAGTTTGGTAAAGTTAGAATGGTCGAAAACGTTGTCATGTGGCGTAGAACAGTCGCTGGAAAAGTTGCAGAATATTATGCAGGAACCGGATCAGATCGCCCCCTTCCGAACCGACCCGTTTGTGACCCCCGAACCGACCCAGACCTGCTCGCCTGGATGTATCATGAACCGCTTGCTAGGGCCACGAGGCTTGACCCTGAACCGCTCGTGCTTCGTATACCCCGAACCGATGCTCCGAAGAGGACATCACGAATTGAGGAGCCCGACCCGAACCCAGTGGGTGCACACGATCCAACCCGGAGTGTATGCTACGAACTGATCTGTCAGGTGCACCACGACCCGACCCGGACGAGGCACCACGAACCGAACCGCCAAGGGATGTGGACCACGACCTGGAGCTTGATCACGAGCGGAAGAGATACCTGAACCGAACCCAGGTGATGATCACGAACCAAATGGAGATCGAAGCCGGAGGAGAACAAAACCCGAGATGCAAAGGTAGTCCAAATGAGAAGTTTATACTCAGGATCCAGTTGGGAACCAACGAGTTGACTTCATGATTGGGCTTTGCTGTGGGACGTGTGCTAAGGAGTTGTCGACGTCCATAGCTTTGATTCACCACCGAGAGTTGATTGTTAGGCTACGGATCAGTGCAGTGGGGTAGTTATTACTCCATCGGGCAGAGTGCAGTGGAGTCGTCATGACTTCATGGGGTAGAGTGGACATAGCAAGGACTAGTGGCTATGGATCAGTGCAGTGGAGTCCCCATGACTCCATGGGGCAGAGTGATCATAGCAAGGATTTGGGTGATCAAAGCGGTGGATATCGTATGCTTTACACACTGAGTGAGAGATGTGAGGATGGATGCTATGCTTGATTGTTTGACATCACTATGACATGCACACCCCCACCCCCGTATTTTTACACCATATGTTAGTGTAACCTTAGAGTATTGTACACCCTGTTGTGCTAACTCTTTGGTTGCAGGTTCAGGTATGGTTTAGTATACCTGGCTATGTTCTGTTTTGCTGCTTATCGCTCATACCAGACTTTTTTTCTGACCCAGAGTTTTATGGCTCTTCTTATTACTTTGGGTGCTCTTAAACGAGCATACTAGAGACATGTTAGGTGGTATGCATGAGTGGCTGTACCGGAGACGAGCATGATACTTCCACGTATAAAATATATATATTCTCCCTGTGTCGCTGTTGGTCACTACTTTGGGCATTAGTAGTGTACCTTTCTTATTTTTCTTTAAAGATAGTGTTAAAAGTTGTAATAATGATGATGTGGAACATAAGCTATATTTTGAATTTCCGCTGCTATGATGATTATGGTTTAGTTCTCAGCTTATGCACTGTCTCGCCTATTTTATGTCAATTATGTTGTTATTATATTTTATTACATGCACTGTGAGACATTCTACAGGTTCCTTATTAGTTCAAATTCCCTTCTTTCCTTTCTTTGATGACCGTCCCGTGCTGGTTGGACATTGGCGCAGCGCACTTTCATTGGAAATGTCGGCTGATGCGAGGCGGGCCGTCGCATTTGGTATCAGAGCTCTAGATTGCGTAGTTAACCTAGGGAAGACACCAGGGAGAGATAGTACATATATGAGAGCGCGTATTTGCAATATTTTGGTTTTCAAAAGCTATATACATATACTATTAGTATATTTAAGGATGAAGTCACACTGCACTGGCACAACTAAAGAGATGGTTAATCGTTTTCTCCTTACAAATTGAATGATGAGCCGATATATTAGGGGTACTAGTAGAGGAGCTAATAATGGGAATGCTCCTGATATGAGGACAATGTTCACTGACTTCATGAGAGAGATTCTTAGAAATGTGCAAGGAGCAGTTCCCAATGCTGCAAATGGTGGTGGTGCAGGCGCCTAGAGCCGATTTCGCCAAGCTTTGAAAGGATTACACTAGTTTTGGTGGGAAGTCGTTCCACGGAATGGAGTCGGCTACAGAAGTTCAGGATTGGTTGGATAGCTGTGAGCGTATCTTCGAAGATTTGGGTATCGAGGATGCGACGAAGAGAAAGCTAGCATCCCGTCAGCTGCAAGGACGGGCGAATTGGTGGAATGCAATTAATGCAGCTATTCCAGAGGATCAAGTTACATGGGATCAGTTTAAGGCCCAATTCAGTGAAAAGTTTATCCCAGCTGCTCAGAAGTCAGAGTTGTTTAGGAAGTTCTTGGAGCTTAAGCAGAATGGTAGGGCAGTCTCGGAGTATATTGCTGAGTTCGATACTTTATCGAAGTTTGGATTATCTCTTATCGACACTTCCGAGAAGAAGAATGAGAAGTTTATAACAGGCTTAGATCAATACTTGGGGGAAAGGCTTATAAACCATATTGATGAGACGTTTGAATTGATTGTGGGGAAAGCTTTGAGATCAAAGAGTCTATACCCTAAGTCGAAGACTGAGGTTGCATCTGCAGAGGAGCCAAAACCGCAAGCAAGCGGTGGAGGCAAGAATGGTTCTCAGAATAAGAGAACGCAGAATCAGACCAAGGATAGCCAGAAGAAAAAGAATAAGAAAGATGTTGAGTGCTTTAGCTGTGGCAAGAAGGGCCATTATGCTAAAGAATGTCGAGTGAAGCCAACGGACAGGAAATGCTTCAACTACGGCTAAGTGGGACATCACAAGGATAAATGTCCGCAACCCCCTAAAGAATAGCAGATTGTGAAAGCATATGCTCTTAATGTTGTTCTTTCTTCGTTGAATGCCCCAACTGCAGTGGAGAAAGTAAAGAATGTCGTTATCCAAGGTATGCTTTCTGTTTATGATGTTCCTGTTCGAGTATTGTTTGATACTGGGGCTTCCCGTTTTTTCATATCTAGTGACCTGGTAGATAGGTTGGGATTGGAACCCGAGATAGTCGATAGACCTTTAGCAGTGATGAACCCGATTGGTGGTTCGACTAGCCTTTGTATGATTTATCGTAATGTAATCTTATCGATTCATGGTTGTATGTTTGTTTGTGATTGCTTTGTTTTGGGCTTTACTGGGTATGACATTATTTTGGGAGTCGATTGGCTCCAAAGGTCTGGGGTGGTGGTAGACTGTGAGGGCTTTTTGTTGACAGTTAGAGCGGGTGATGGGCGGAGGGTAGTGTTTGGCGGTCTACCTAGTGATGTGGTAATGGCTAGTTTTCTAAATTCCCTCGACATCCCGCATGATGAGTTGCCAGATGTACCCATGGCTGGCTAGTATCCGGACTTCTTTGAGGAAGTGATTGGAATTCCACCACACCGAGAGATTGAGTTCCGTACTGATTTAGTGAAAGATGCCAGACCTATATTGATGCCACTTCATCGTATGGCACCAAGGGTGTAGCGAGATCTCGGGGTGCATGTAAGCGATCTGTTGAAGAAGAGATTTATCAGAAGAAGTGTTTCCGAGTGGGGAGCACCAGTTGTGTTTTCTACCAAGGCAGATGGTTCCCTTCGATTGTGTGTGGACTACCGCGAGTTGAATAAGGTGACGAGGAAGAATAAATAGATGATTTATTTGATCAGTTGAGTGACGCGAGAGTGTTCTCCCAGTTGGATCTCGCGACAGGTTTTCATCAGCTTAGGGTGGAAGCTGAGAGTATAGCTAAAACGGCCTTTCGGATGCCGTCTGGATTCTATGAGTGGTTGATCATGCAGTTCAGGTTAACCAATGCACCAGCGTATTTTGTGGATCTTATGAATAAGGTATTCAGGGATCAATTGAATAAGTTTGTTCTTGTGTTCATGGATGATATTTTGGTTTATTTGAGGACAGAAGAAGAACACAAGGAACATTTAAGGATAGTGATGGAGGTGTTGAGAAAACACCAATTAAAAGCAAAATTTTCTAAGTGTCATTTCTGGAGGAGGGAAGTGAGATTCATGGGCCATGTTGTTTCAGAGAATGGTATTGTCGTGGACCCTGCGAAGGTGGCTACGGTACAAGATTGGTCTACGCCCAAGAATGCAACAGACATAATAAGTTTCTTGGGATTAGCTGGGTATTATCGTAAGTTTATCCATGACTTCTCCAAGATAGCGGCATTGTTGACTCAGTTGACTAAGAAGAATCAAGCTTTCGTTTAGAACGAAAGGTGTGAAAATGCATTTAAGAGTCTAAAGGAAAAGTTGATGTGCGCGCCAGTGTTAGTCATTCCTAAAGGGAATGAAGAGATGAAGGTATACACAGATGCTTGTGGTACCGGGCTAGGTGTTGTATTGATGCAAGGAGGTAGGGTTGTAGCTTATGCTAGTCGGCAACTAAAACCGCATGAGAAAAGATATCCTACCCATGATTTGGAATTGGCAGCGATCGTGTTCGCATTGAAGATGTGGAGACATTATCTCTTGGGAGAAAGATTTTAGTTGTTTACCGATCATAAATCGTTATGTGTCTTTTCTCTCAGAAGGATCTAAATCTCCAACAGCAAAGATGGTTAGAATTATTGGTTTCCTACGATTTCGATATCGCATATACACCAGGAAAGGGCAATGCGGCAGCTGATGCATTGAGTAGAAGACATGCCAGTTTAGGGGCTATATTTCTAGAATGGAAGCAACTGGAGTACATCGCTGGGTATGATTTCAGACCAAAGTGCGAATTGGATCCAGAAGTATTAGCAAGTCTGACAATCAGACCCACTTTGATTTAGTGGATTGGTTCCAGTCAAAGGGACGATCCTAACTTATTGGAAATCATCTCCAAGTTAGAGATGGGTATCGATAAGGAGATGGACAAGTATGGGCTTGATCGAAATGGATGGCTTAGGAAAAATGGAAGACTAGTTGTGCCAATATCAATGGATTGAGAGATGAAGTGCTTAGAGAATGTCATCACTCAAAACTGAATATACATCCCGGTGGTAATAAAATGTATCGAGACATGAAGCAAACCTACTACTGGGAAGGGATGAAAAGAGACGTTGGGAAGTTTATATCTAAATGCATGAATTGCCAGCTAGTTAAAGCCGAGCAAAGGAAGCCGAGTGGTTTGTTGCAACCATTAGAAATTCCAAAATGGAAATGGGAACAAGTCTCAATGGATTTCATTGATGGGTTACCAGGGACTAGATCAGGCCATGATAGCATTTGGGTGATTGTGGACCGATTGACCAAGAGTGCGAAGTTTATACCCGTCAAGTCGAATAGAACAACAGCTAGGTTAGCGAAGCTATACATGAAGTTGGTAGTGAGATTTCATGGAGTACCTAAAAGCATTGTGAGTGACCGAGACCCGTTGTTTACTAGTGGGATTTGGAAGAGCTTACAAGAGGCTCTAGGGTCAGAATTATATCTCAGTACCGCGTACCATCCTCAAACCGACAGTTAGACAGAGAGGGTGAATCGAGTATTAGAAGATCTCTTGAGAGCTTGCATATTAGATTTTGGTGGATCATGGGATGACCATTTGCATCTAATAGAGTTTGCATATAATAATAGTTATCAGTCCAGTATTGTATGACTCCATATGAGGCTTTGTATGGAAGACCGTGCAACTCACCGTCATGTTGGTTAGAAACCGGTGAGAAATTTGTGCTTGGGCCAGATGTGATAAGAGAAACCTCAGATAAGATCAAGATTATTCAACCGCGAATGGAGGCTGCCCAAGATAAGAAGAAAAGTTATGCTGATAAGAGGAGAAGAGATCTAAAATTCTTCATTGGCGACTTGGTGTTTGTCATGATTTCTCCATTAAAGAGCGTGATACGATTTAGTAAGAGAGGCAGATTAACACCAAGATTTGTTGGTCCATTCCCAATCCTCGAGCAAGTTGGAAATTTGGCATATAAAGTTGAATTACCAGAGAAGATGGCAGGAGTTCATAACGTATTTCATGTTTCCCAGTTAAGGAAATTCGTGCAGGACCCCGATATGACTATTTCACCTGATCAGTTGGATGATATCAAAATAGAACCCGAGGCGGTTGGGAACTGCAAGCCGATTCGTATTGTCGAGCACAATATGAAGCAACTTCGAAGGAAAGCGGTGAATCTAGTCAAGGTTCAGTGGGGGCGAGGATGAGAATGACTGTACTTGGGAGACAGAGGAGAGCATTAGGAAGACGCACCCAGAACTCTTTGCTTGGTAAGATTTTAATTTCAATTTTTTCTGCAAGCTAGGATAGACTTGTTTTTTGTTTGTATTTTTGATTGTTGTGAATGGTTGGTAGGCATGCGGGATCCTTTACTTGTTTCTTAGTTAAGAAATTTCGGGGGCGAAATTTCTTAAGAGGGGGGGGGGGGATGTAACGACCAGCATTCTACGCATCAGGAGATTGTAGAATATTTATTTCTTTCTCAAGCGAAGTCGTATAGCCATGTAACTTTGGGAGACGACTATTGGGGTTATTTCCCATGTTCATGATTTTTGCCGATTTTTAAATGACCGTTTTGCCCTTAGCTGGTCTTGTTTCGGCCATAACTTTTGATTGATAAGGAGTTTTGACCTGAAACCACTTCTGTTAGATCCGGATGATGGTTTAGTTTTTCGTTGAGTGGTCACATTAGCTAAACGGACTCACCGTTTGGGAGATATGACTGAAACAAGGATTAGAAGGCGAAAAACAGCTTAACCGGGCCTAATTAGGGTGATTAGGGAGTGAGCCCATAACCCATTTCGGGATTAGGGTTATGGGAAGGCTGATAGGGTTAGGAAATTCGGTTTCTATCATTTTCCAGCTACCACTTTTTGCTTCTTCAAGTCTAGCCATGGCCTATACCTTCTAATTTCATCCCAAATCGCTCGTAATCGCTTTCTAATTGAAGATTAAGCCAAGCTACGTCAAATCAAGGGGAAATAATACCAAATCAGAGTTGGAGCTACTGTGTTGCATTAGAATTCGACCCAAAACAGATAATATTTCAGATCTATAGTTTGTTTGTGGCCAAGGTGAGCGATTAGGATTGTTTTTACACTAATTATGGTTAATTAGGGGTAATTAGTGTTAATTAGCGAATTTACGTATTAACAAATTCTGGAAAAATGTTTAGAAATTCTTAAACATCGTTTTAGACCTCTGTTAGAAGTTTGGGTTAATTTGGTTAAGTTTTGTTAATCCTATCATTAGATTTGCTTAAACATGCTTAAGGGGAAAATATGGGTTTTGGGTATGTTTGATTCGTTTTGACATATTAGATTTGTATTTTTTAGTGTTTTTGGTAGATTATTCATGTTGCTATGACAGTTTGGAATGTTTTATGATTGTTAGTAAAGTTAGAATGGTTGAAAACGCCGTCGTGTGGCGTAAAACAATCGCTGGAAAAGTTGTAGAATATCGTGCTGGAACCGAATCGGATCGCCCCCTTCCGAACCGACCGGTTCGTGACCCTCGAACTGACCCAGACCCGCTCGCCTGGATGTATCACGAACTGCTTGCTTGGGTCAGGAGGCTTGACCCTGAACCGCTCGTGCTTCGCATACCGTGAGCTGATGCTCCTAAGAGGACATTACGAATTGAGGAGACCGACCCGAACCCAGTGGGTGCACACGATCTGACCCGGAGTGTATGCCACGAACTGATCTGACAAGAGCACTACAACCCGACCCAGACTAGGCACCACGAACCGAACAGCCAGGGGATGTGGACCACGACCTGGAGCTTGACCACGAGCGGAAGAGATACCCGAACCGAACCAAGGTGATGATCACGAACCAAATGGAGATCGAAGCCCGAGGAGACCAAAACCCGAGATGCAAAGGTAGTCCAAATGGGAAGTTTATACTCAGGATCCAGTTGGGAACCAACGAGTTAACTTCATGATTGGGCTTTGCTGCGGGACGTGTGCTAAGGAGTTGTCGACGTCCATAGCTTTGATTCACCACCGAGAGACGATTGTTAGGCTACGGATCAGTGCAGTGGGTTAGTTATTACTCCATGGGGCAGAGTGACCGTAGTATGGCTATGAGCCAGTGCAGTGGAGTCGTCATTACTTCATGGGGCAGAGTGGACATAGCAAGGATTAGTGGCTATGGATCGGTGCAGTGGAGTCACCATGACTCCATAGGGAAGAGTGATCATAGCAAGGATTTGGGTGATCAAAGCGGTGGATATTGTATGCTTTACGCACTGAGTGAGAGATGTAAGGATGGATGCTATGCTTGATTGTTTGACATCACTATGACATGCACACACCCACCCCTGTATCTTTACACCATATGTTAGTGTAACCTTAGAGTATTGTACATCCTGTTGTGCTAACTCTTTGTTTGCAGGTCCAAGTTCAGGTATGGTTTAGTATACCTGTTATTGTTCTGTTTTGCTGCTTATCACTCATACCAGACTTTTGTCTGACCCAGAGTTTTATGTCTCTTCTTATTACTCTGGGTGCTCTTAAACGGGCAGACTAGGGACAGGTTAGGTGGTATGCACGAGTAGCTGTACAGGAGACGAGCAAGAGGCTTCCACGTATGAAATATATATATTCTCCCTGTGTTGCTGTTGGTCACTACTTTGGGAATTAGTAGTGTACCTTTCTTATTTTTCTTTAGAGACAGTTTTAAAAGTTGTAATAATGATGATGTGGAACATAAGCTGTATTTTGAATTTCAGTTGCTATGATGATTATGATTTAGTTCTCAAGTTATGCACTGTCTCATCTGTTTTATGTCAAGTATGTTATTATTATATTTTATTCCATGCGTTGTGAGACATTCTACAGGTTCCTTGTTAGTTCAAATTCCCTTCTTTCCTTTCTTTGATGACTGTCCCGTGCTGGTTGGACATTGGCACAACGCACTTTCATTGGAAATGTCGGCTGGTGCGGGGTGGGCCGTCACAATTTGAATTGTTAATCAAATCTAGTTTATCACCTTGTGCCTATCATATTAGATCTAAACCAGTTGGACATCTAATTTGTTAATTTAGATCTAATTACGCTTAGTGTGACATCATAGTTATGTTAAGAATCAATTGACTGCCACAAGTTCATCAGTTTTATGCCTATATGTCCACCTTATCACGATGCTAGTTTATGTTTATGCCAAGTTATGTTAAAACATTCACTTTTGTCATATTCCTATTATTTTTTCCTTTTATCGTTTATGACTAGGGTATTATCTAGCCTAGGCATGCTGCCAATTTTATGAGTGTGCTAGTTAGGGAATGGGGGAAAAACAGTTAATATGGACATAATTTGAATGTAAACATCGTTGGGCATATAAATCAAATTATTGGGAAAAAGGGACATAATCACCTATAAAGACATAAGTAAGAATTGGATAAGAATGAAATGTCTAGTCATTACAATTAGGAATTGTAATGGCACTTATGACACGAGGTTAGGTTGCATTATTGGTGGAAGTCTGCCCGGACCCGACCCGCATATCCAGTAGCCACTAATGTTGAACCTAATGTGAGAGGTCTAAGTGCACAAATATGAATCGGTCTATGACACGAGGTTAGGCCTAACTGTGGAATAAGACTGCCCGGACCCGACTGACATATCCAGCATCCACACGTTGTAGGCCTAATGTGGGAGGTCTAGCCCATTATGAACCATAAATGGACATGGTAATGAATTGGACTACTTAACCTAATTTAATCCATAGGGATTGTATGATTATGAACTTAAGTTAGGGTTAAATAAAACTGGTTGGACAGTGGGTGGGTTAAGTAAATCTGAGGGGGTGGGTAATATTTACGTATAGGCCCACGAACTTAACCCAATAAGGTTATGTAATTAAAGACACCTACTGGTATACATAACCAGTGGAAAATATAAGATTTATGTAATTAAAGACACCTTTTTTGGTAAGCATAACTAGCAGAAATGAATAGGGCTTTGACCGTTTAGGGTAAGCATAACTAGCAGAAATGAATAGGGCTATGTAATTAAAGATACCTAGTGGTATACATAGTCAGTGAAAACCTAGTGGGGCATAAAAGATAAAGGGGAAAGCTTGTATCATATTGTGTGGGACCCATTTCAATCAGTAACCTGAAGTAGGTATCAAACAAAGTACTCTATACTAGGCGGAGAGGGGCATGCTTACTGACTGATTGTAAGAGATCCAAACGTGGAGGACGGTGTGGGCGGCGCAAACCGATCGGACCATGTGTGTGCATGAGCTGGGCAGAGGGGTATAAGATGACTATGACACCTGTAGATATGGGGATGTGCATATCAGTGAGGGGTTACCACTTTAGGACGTGATACATCCTACCGTGGGGCCGGCACAGAGTATCTACGGAGTAGGGAGCCGATCGATTAGGGTAGTAGTTAGGGTATATTTGGACGTATGCCCAAGTCTACCACCTTAAAGTGTAGGGGATCACCTCATTCTAGTAATAGTGCAGAGTAATCAATAGGGAAGCATATACACCTTATTCTGTCTACCTTGTCGCACCTGCCATTTATGTGATGATCTTTCTTATCCACTTTCTATGCTTGTCATACTACTTTTATGTATTTACTTGCTAAAAGTCACTAGACTCACCATACTTTATGTTTGACCCTTTTTGTTTCTCCTTCTTTCTTCCATCCCTCCCCCCCAAAGTTCTCAGGTAGGAAACACTTAGGCTTGACCATGATTCTGCGTACTTTTGCTAGAGCTGCTGATATGTATGGCTCAAGCTCCTATCCTTGTTGCTATGGCTATATTTTGTTCTTGGGGAATTTTACTTCTTTTATGTTCTTTGATACTTTTGAAGTACAAGACAATAACTTTTATGTTGTAATGGGCTTTTATGCTTCAGACATGTGATGTTTTTGGACCACGGTATCTTATGATAAATAAAGTTTTTATTCCGCTGTTATTCTATATATCTGTCTTGTAATATTCTGTGTCTGTTTACCTATAACAATTCAGGAAACTTAATGCATTCCCTTTGTGAGTGACATTAACGGAGTGGGGTGTCACATTTATGGCAAATTTGGTCTTTAGGCAGTCTTTGGACATGTATCCTTCTTTGTGGAAGTTGTAACATTTTCCCTCGAACTCCTTTGCCAATGAGACCCTACAATCCTTAGCCTCATGGCCCTTGCGGTTGCACCTTGTGCAAGTCTTAGCATCCTTTTTGAAGTTCTTCTTCTTGTTTTTCCACCATTCCTTCTTCTTGTTTCTGTTGGAGCTTTCTCCTTTCTCACCCTCATTTTCCTCCTTGGAGCTTTCAGCCATGCAAAGGGTAGCTGTTTCAACTAGACTCTCAAAAGTTGCCCCAATTGTTACTTGGGCTAATAAGGTTTCCTTCAATGGGGAGTTCAGTCCTTTCAAAAACCTAAGGGCTCTGTTCATGGGGTGTCTACCAATCCTCTGCCAAACTTACATAACTTAGTGAATTTGGATATGTATTCTTGCAGACTCAAGCTTCCTTGCTTGAGGTGGATGAATTTCTCTAGCTGATTAGTCATTTCTGCCCTTGGAAAAAATTTAGCTTCAAATTGGGTCTTGAATTCAGCCCATGTGAAGATCCGACCCTTGTTCTCCATTGTTATTAAGTTCCACCACTCCAAGGCTTCATCATTCAAATGCCACACCACTATCCTTCTTCTTATTTCGTCAGCCAGGCAGTAGCCTCAAAGATTATTTCATAGTCCATAACCCAAGATTGAGCACTAGCAAAGCTTTCCTTTCCAGAAAATAGTTTCCCTCCAAAATTCGTAAAGACTTTATATAAGCGAGAAAAATCAAAGGCCACATCAACGGAAGGAGCTGCGGGAACAGTCGGGGCAGGATTAGCTACAGAGACCCGCTCCATAGTACAGAGGTACAGCTGGAACCATTCTAGCAAGTAGCGGGTCTTGCCTGGTTGCCCCGCTCAAAAGGATTTTCATCCATTCTACTATCTGTAAAGAAAAGGAAGAATCCCTTAGTTGATACTCTTAAGATAGTATTTAAGCTGAAAAAGGAAGAAACGATAAAGATGCCTAGTATTAAGGCATATGCTTATTGGGATATATATATATATATACATAGTTTGAAAAATCCTTTTCAAATCACAAATACGCCTCTCATACGTATATGGTCCTTATAATCAGGTAACCTATGGTCTGATATTAAATGTAACAACCCGCCTGGAACGGGCCTAAATTTCGACCCAAAAAAGGCCCATCGAAACTTAGAGTCATTCTAAATAGGTTGTTGGTTATAGTAAGGATTACATTTGCACAGATAATACTAACACTTACTTCGAATGGAAATCTCACACAGCGGAAAGAGAAAATATAATACCAAAAATAAGATGTACCATTTATTTCAAAATCACATAAATACATGGTCGCGGTTACGTTTATTCAAAAGGTACATCAAATAGTTCAGTCTCATAAGATTCCAAAAGAAGCAAAGCAATAACTCCTAATAATATCGTAATAACTTCATCTTCTCCGTCGTCTTCAATCAGGACTTCATCCATGGCTTTACCCCATCTACTGATATGTTTGGATGTTAAGGAGAGGGGGTCAAAATATAAAATTATGTGTGACTAGAGTATAGTATTACTTAATGTCCGTACCCTATATTTGTAGTAGGTTACATATGTCAAGGTATGTCTACGCAGCATACAAGATTTCACACAAACATAAGTATATAACCAATGGGGTGGATATCCAAGTCAATCGCCCATTAGTGTTTTTAGGGTAAAGACCCAACGAGGTGGCATTCTCGGTCACTTATGGCCCTATTAAAGGTGGATTCTTACCATCTTTTATGACCTTGAGGCGGACCCCTAACCATTTAAGAACCTCGCCCTAGTACGTTAACGTTCTTAAGTCTATTATCTCATTTGTAATATGAGAAGTAGTATTGCGAGCATTGCTACTTAACTGATATTACCCGATAGGACACCTATGTCACTTAAGACTTCCCTTAGACAATTGGTGAGCATGCAATGGCCACATATCCTTTAATTACCAACATATCCCTAGTTGAGCCCTTACAAGCTTCTAGAGGAAATGGACATCCCCATGAACTACCCTACCCCGTTAACTATTTTATGCCTAACCACTTTTAAAGAAGGAGGACCCAAAGACTTACCTTAATACTAATAAGGGTGGGTCCCATAACTTGGGTTTTGCTCCAAGGAATAAACCTTCGAAGGGATCCTAGTCCTAACCACTTAAGATACGAATTATATAAAGAGGTGAGTCAACCACTTAAGACCTTATTAAGGTGTAGTAAGCCTATTTGTTTTCACACATCAACTTTTATATATATAGTTACACACACACACACTAGACCTCTCATATTAAACCATATACATGTAGATGATGGATAAGTCGGTCGGCTCCGGGCAGGCTTCTACTACAAGTCGATTTAACCTCGTGTCTAGTGTACTAAGTTTATGAATGGCCCATGGCACCCAGGCATCTCACATTAGTTGGGCCTACTTGTGATTGTTGGATATGCCGGTCAGTTTCGGGAAGGCTTCTACCATAAATGGCAACTAACCTCGTGTCTTTGCGTCATATATATATATATATATATATATATATATATATATATATATATATATATATATAGGTCATTCTATATATATATATATATATGCACACACAAGCAAAGAAATATGTATGTATATTTGTTAAGAGGGCATTCAAAAATTCCAACTTTAACCTAATCGCATTTATTACGCTAATAAAACATTAATTACGTTTAAATAAATAATATAATAATAGTGCTTAGTTAATGTAACATTCGTATAAACGGGAAAACGTCAATTGTCATTTATCTAAATTAAGGCAAACTGTTGGATCTAGATTAACCCTATAGGGGGTGAATAGGGTTTATTATAATTTATCGCCGAGTTCAAATTTAACAGGATATTAAAATAATAAATAGAACAAATAGCAGTAGAGAATATAAGTGTAGAAAGTAAATGGCACGAGATATACCCAGCTTCGACAAAACCTGCATACTGGTGCATTCCTAAGGTTTCTACTAGGTAATAGAACATGTCCCTCTTAAGGGACCATGTAAACTCGTGAATCCCTCTCTTCTATTCTAATCCTATGCTCAAAACCCTAAACTGATCTATATCCCCTAGATCATATTTCCTCAGATTACAAACTCGTAACCCATAAACCCTAGTTTTTACAGACTCTAGTAAACTGCTAGTTAAAACCCTAACTGGATTCCCTAGTTTTTTACAAACATTAGAAAAACTGATAGATCGTTTACAAAACAATGTAAAAACAAAATAGTTAAATAAACAAGACTAAAAACCCCCTTTAAACAAGACATAGACTAGGCTGGCCCTCCATGTTGTGTGTGTGCACCCTTATTTCTTTTACCAATCACGTTCTCTTTTGGAATTAAAAATGGCGGCCGATTGGAAATGAAATTAGGGTTTTTAGCAATTCCCAAATCGAGTTGCTTCTTCAATTCTGGATTAATCGTCTGATGCCTGAATTCTTTGGATGGCTTTGGTACTTCGATTTGGAAATATTGCGATTGGAACACTCGTGGAAAAATTGTGAGTTCCCTATATTATCTCTTCGAATTTCTTTTGAATTTTTTGTGGTTTCGATAATTTTCCAATGAGGAAAATGGTGATATATATAGGGTTTATAAAACCCCTCGATTAAGCTCTAATTTCATTATATGGCTTGGCCTGATTTGCTCGATTCCTCTTTTGATTGCTTGTCTTTGATTATGCTTGTGTGATTGACAAATTGATGAATATAGACGTGTTATTGGCCTTCGAATGAATGATGAGTTGTTTCCTTTACTATTGAATCAACTTTGATGATTAGTGAGATGAAAATCAAGAAATAAAATGTATTGTGTCCCCTTGATATTATTCCATGAAATGAATTGCTGGAAATCTTTTTGGTCGTGCATTGATTTCATACTTGCCAAATAAAATACTTTGTTTCTGGAAACTGATTTGCAATTTTCTCCTACCTAAAAATGTTGCCTTTGATTAAAATGACTTCGGTCCTTACATTTTAATTGTTGGACATTTTGCCAATTCTGGAAATGACTGATATGCATGAATCCATAGCTGATTAAGATCGTGGAAAATTTTCTTGCCTTAAAAAAACATGATTGATTCTATTTAAAACAATATTCTTTCTTGCCATCTCTAGAAACATTAGAATCAATTGTGGAACCCTTTCCATATATGTATATCTTTCCTAAAACTGATTTGCTAGAAATTTGTTTATGTTCATTGCCCTCTTTTTTTCATGAGATTTCTGCTATGCTATTCACATGAACTCGTCCATGCATTTGCATCTTGTTCGCAGACATGTCCATATGAACTTTTCACCATTGTTGTGTGTATGTGCAACAGATCCATGTACACATAAGTCTTTGACTCTGGTCAGTCCTGCATGAACTGTCATTTTGATGTCTTATACCTAAGTGCACCATCCTGTTGCACTTGATTTGAGATGTTTTACCTTTCTGAAAATGTTTACTTATAGTTGCCTTATTCACATGCCTGCATTGACCATTCTTGTACCATAACTGTTTTTTGTGTTTTGAGTATGCACATGTATACAAGAGCTCGACCATGATTCACTAATTACACGCTGATGTATTGATTGAAACATGTATTCATCTACTCTGCTTTGGTTTGCACCATTCATCCATGCTTTGTGCATATCTGCATACCACTGTCTTATACTTGTGTATACTGGAAGTTGAGTATATTTGAATTTGCTTTACTGTTGAGTTGCCTTGATTTTGCATTTCGTTTTTTGAATGCCCCATGCACACGTGATTGAATCCCTGTTGCACTATCTTGTCCCTTGTGCCATATGAGTCCATGCATTCTGTTGCTTTGTCCTATGTTGTAACTCCATTCATCATTCATGCACTTGAAAGTTGAGTATATATGTCCATATGTTGATCTTGCTGCCATGCCATGTTACATTACTTCATATGAATGTTTGTGTGCACATTTGTGTACAAGTGTTGTGTAGTGTTGAACCAACTTTGCTGTTGTTTGACATTTTCTTTGTTCTGTCCATTTTGATTATTGATCATAAATGTGCACTGATTCAAGTTAGTCCACATGGTTGCTCCTCAGTTCCTATGCTACATTTTGATTGGCGAGTGTATATTTATGCACGTATGTATATGCAGTCATTCAGAATAATTTTCCTGTCCCTGTACTGTAATATGTGTATGTACATACAATGTATGTGTATACATGTATAGTGAAATTCCAGAGAACATATATATGTGAGCACTGCAGAAGATGCCTATATATATCAGACCAAGTCATGAAAAATAATGAGAAACACACCAAAATTCTGAGGCAAATAAACTTTTAAAATAAAAATTATATCTGCTAGAATTTAAAATTATTTCTATTCCAGATACCATGTGTGTTTCTGTATTCTGAACTGACCGAAAGCTGTGAGGACTGAAGACTGTGTCAGTATGTATATGTGTTTGTATAAATGAATGTAAGTGACTAAGAGTTGTAGTGAGGAGCATTGTATGAGAAGTTGAAAATGAATGTATTAGTGAATTCAGAGTGTTGTACAAATAGTGGAGTTAAAAGATTGTAATGTTGAAAATGTTGAAGTAAAATATTATATTTAAATAAAATACTGTTTGAATATTTAACTTCGTGTATAGTCGTATTCTATTTAAATATAAATATTATATTGCTGTCTGTGATGAATATATGAAATAGTACAATAATAAACACATTTAAAATAATATATATTTGGTTATTATCATCAAACAAAAATCATATAATAGTTATATATAATAATGTCCCCCTTTTGATGATGACAAACAAATAATAAGATTTTGAATATAATAAATGTGTTTAATAGTGAATTGAACACCCCCTATTTGAATGCTCCCCCAACAACAGAAACTCCCCCTATAACTGTGCATGAGTGAAAGAATGAAAATTGAATGGAATTTTCAATATTAAAATATTTATAAAATATTTACTCATAAATCAAAATCTCAACTCATTCTCCCTCTTTTGTTATCATCAAAAGGATACAGAAATTAAAGTATAGATGAAAAATGACTAAAAGTATAATTTCAGCTTAAGAGGAAGAACAGTCATCATAAATCTCAATCAGTCAAACAAAAATTATATTATTCTAACAACTAGTGGCATATTTCACATTGTAGAGTGACGGATTTACGATGAAATTTATATAAATAGAGAGAGTTTTTTTTTTTAAATATGAATTCCAATTATTTTCAAAAGGATTTTATAAAATGAGGCACAAAAATAGTGATGGATTTGGACTACACATATAAATTAAACTTAAGTGACAAAATTAAATAATCTCAAATCCCAATAGCTATCAATCAACAAATCATAATATATAATAAAATATTAACATATTTCACAAATTAGAAAAATGGATTGATAGGTTGGTTTTTACACACCAAGGAGAATTTCATATAAAAAATTTATTTATTCAAATTATTTTCTTTTCTTTTTCTTTTAATTTAAGAGCACACTGACCACGCATAACCATATCTTGGATTTTTAAATAAGGTCAGTTGCGGCTTAAATATAAGTAATCTCATAACTATGCATGACCAAAGCTTGGATTTTTAAATGAGGTTAGAGAAACACTTATGAATATTATATTATTATTATTTTCTGTTTCAAAAATGAAAAACTCCACAATATATAAACCTAATATGGATGATAGAAATGTGATAGGTACAGAAATGGTTTCTGAAATAAATTTCTAAATTAATCATATTATGAAATATGCTCAATTATACCGGGATTCTTGAAAATTTTCAATTATCACTAATTTTAAAAAATAACGCAGTCACATTTCCATCACAAATATTTCCACTGTTTATTCAAGATGATTTTAAAAATAATAATTAAACTCTCCACATTAATATAAAATTGTGATTGTTGGCAGAATGATGGTAGATAAAGAAGATGTTCGTGAAATAATTGCCAATTCAAAGATATTATAATAACTGTTCAACCATCATGAAAATCTAAATAAAATCTCCTCTTGTTGTGAAATATACTGTAGTCACAATTCATCACAATTTCAAAATCTGATAATAATTTTGATGAATTCTAAATACAGTTCAATTTGGTTATTGATTTCAATTTCTGAATGAATAATCAATAAATAATTTTAAAATTGAAAATCAAGTACAAGAGGAAAAACAGAAAGATTTATACAAGGCAAAAAGAATGTGTGAAATCTAGACAAGGTGAAGATTCAAAATAGACGAATGAGCAAAATTTCATAGCATGAGGTTATACATATATACTATATATATATATACATATATATATATATATATACAATGAGGAAAAAAATTCAGCACTTCTAAACTGATACCACTTGATGTCTCTATTAATGAGGATTTTAACATGACACTAGTATCTAACAAGGGTATCTCAGTCAGCAAAAACAATCACAAATCCCAAGCAAACAAGGCTTAAACAAATTAGGAACATTTATCAGAGCAGCAATACTAAAGCAACCAGACATTAAGAACATTTACAAAACAATTTCTTTTAATCAGAGCAGCATGATAACCAATCTTAAAGCAGACTTGTCAAGATATTTCTGATGGCCACTAAGTATGGTTCATGATTCAAGATTAAAACACAGTTTATTCGAAATCATTTGAGGGAATATGAAAATGTCAAGATCCAATGAATCAGTCACACCAGACTATAAATTTCAAATCCAAGATATGTGTGAGATTCAATAAATCAATAATTTCAAATGATTTTAAACAAACAAATATTCAAGTCATTTGTTCATAAAATAGCAGTGAGTTTTGAGACCAGATATTCAAAGAATTTTTCACAATTATCTCTGATAAGTACAAGAGAAATTTTCAGATTATTTACATCAGGCATGAGAGATAATTCATGATCCAAAATTAAGAAAAAAATTATTTGAAATCACTTGAATAGATGTAAATATTGGGATACAATGAATCAATCACACAAGATTAATAATTTCAAATTTAAGAGGTGCTTGGGATTCAAAAATATCAATAATTTCAGATGATTTCGAACAAACAAATTCCAATTAAAATGATCATGAATATAAGATGAAATTCAAGACGTAAACAGTTATTCAAGCCAAAAGTTTCCAATTCAAAAATATTTAAGCCAATCTGAAAATCAATGGAATTATCATAACTGAAAAATAGTAGTGTGCTATAATAAGTATAATATTTCAAGCCTTTCCAAAATGAATCAGAAGAAACTCAAAATAGTAGAGGTGTGTGAAATTTCATTAATTTTCATATCTTCAAAATTTTAGAATTCAAATTAACAGTGTTCAAGATACGACAAGAATACATCAACACTACGAACTCAGAAATCAAAAAACAAACTTCAAAACAATTGCAGAAATTTACAAGTTTAAATTCAAGATCCAGAAATGATTAAAACATTAGAGTTTTATTCAAATGAGGCGAATTTCCAGAAAATCATGAATTCTACAATTTGAAGTTTAAGAAGCACAAAATAAAAAGAATATGACAGTGTCAATTCAGAACAGAATAAATAGAAAGAAAAACAAAAGAATAGGTCGAAGGAGGAATAAACAAAGAAGAATAAAAACAGAGAATATACAAAAAGAAATTGTGAGTGTAGAGATCATACCTGAAATCGATGTAAGCAAATGAATCTCTAATTCAATCCATCTTGGCTAAGGACCTGTGAATAATTCAATGATATAAAGCAGTTTGAATACGATTTCTCTTTTGCAAAGTAGTTCCTCAGCCTCCTTCGGTACCTAATAGTTTAGAGGGTCGAGTGGTCTAACAAAATTAGTAAAACCACTCACAATTTGTTCATATCTTTTCGTACCCAAACCTGTTTATATAATAATCCATTTGAATTTACCTTTGTACCCTTAGGAACCCAAATCTGTTTAGATTTTGTCAAAAAAAATATTTCCTTTTGGGATCTATGATTGATTAAATGGATTATTACAAAATAAGTTCACATTTCATTTATGATTTAAAAATCCTTTGAAATTATCAAAGTTCAAATTTTCAAAACAATTCCTTTCAAAAAGTTTGAAGGATTTTTAAAATCAATAGAATTTCGTTTTTCAAAAACATTATTCTTCCCAAAACCAAGACCAAATTTATTTCCAGAAGAAAATTGGTTTTTCAACAACATATTCAAAGAAAATTGGTTTCTAGTGATCTTACTCTTTTCAAAATCAGTTTTCAAAATCAAATTTTCATCTTTAAGAAATTTAATTTTGGTCTGGGACTCAGCAATCTCAAATTCAAAATGTTTCAGATTCAAATTTCTTGAATTTTTCAATCTCGTTTTCAAATTATTTCAAAATCAAATCTCTTTTCATCAAATTTTCTTTTTCAGCAATTTCAAGTTTGGAATTTATAACAGTCTTAAAATTTTCAAATTTCTTTTGCAGAAAATTATTCGAACTTAATAACTCAATCTTGTTCTCTTTTAAGATCAGAATTTCATTTTCAAACTTTTGAATTTTTATATTAAGATGAACAAGATTGGTTTCCAATTTCAAACAATTTTTGCAATCTGAATTTGAAGAATTTTTAAAATATTCATGTTGTGATTCCAAATCATCAATTTTGCTAGTCAACTCAAAATTCTTAGATTTCAGAGATTTGTTTTTCAACTGAAGTTTATCAATGGATTTAGTTAAATCAGTTCACATATAAACTAAATCTTCATATACGATATTTTCTGTTTCAGCATCTATTGATTATCCATCGTTTGATTTATCTGTTTCTCCTTTTTAGCATAGATCTGAATCTGAAATAACTTTTCGGGGTTTTGATCAGTTGTCATCTTTTCTTCCATGCAATGTGTTGAGAGTTTCCCAGATTTCCTGTGCAGTTAAACAATGAAATGTATGAATAAATTGTTCAGTACTAAGATAATCAAATATGATATTCATAGCATGAGTATTAAAAACAATGTTTCTCTTATCTAACATATCAACCCTATTGATAACAATATCCCAACATTTAATATTGATAGTTCCAATTAAGAATCCATTTCTGATCTCCAATTTAAAAAATCTGTACCATTAAAAATAGTTGGAATATGAATGTACTGACTCTTAGAAGACTGACAACTAGGATGACCCATGACTCTAGAGTTAATGGAAAATACCTGCTCTGATACCAATTGTTGGATCTAGATTAACCCTATAGGGGGTGAATAGGGTTTATTACAGTTTATCGCTGAGTTCAAATTTTATGGGATATTAAAATAATAAATAGAACAGACAGTAGTAGTGAATATAAGTGCAGAAAGTAAATGGCACAAGATATACCCAGCTTCGGCAAAATCTTGCCTACTGCTGCTTTCCTAAGGTTTCCACTAGGTAATAGAACAGATCCCGCATAGAAGACCATGTAAACTCGTGAACCCCTTGCTCTTATTCTAATCCTACGGTCAAAACCCTAGACTGATCTATATCCCCTAGATCAGATTTCCCCGGATTACAAACCCGTACCCCATAAACCCTAGTTTTTACATACTCTAGTAAACTACTAGTTAAAACCCTAACTGGATTCCCTAGTTTTTTACAGACACTAGAAAAATAGGAATTTAGAGATAAAATTAGGATACCATAGGGGGATCACCATATATAGCACAAAATTTCTCCCCCAATTTTTTCTAGCATAGCTTCTCGATCTGTCATTATGCCTCGAGAAGTGGAAAGAATTACAATTCCCATTACGCTTAAAATCTTAGGAATTCTTTTATAGTTGGAATAAATTCGTAGATCGGGTCAACTGATAGATCATTTACAAAACAATGTAAAAACAAAACAATTACATAAACAAGACTAAAAAAACCCTTTAAACAAGACATAGACTAGGCCGACCCTCCATGTTGTGTATGTGCACCCTTATTTCTTTTCCCAATCACGTTCTCTTCTGGAATTAAAAATGGCAGCCGATTGGAAATGAAATTAGGGTTTTTAGCAATTCCTAAATCGAGTTGCTTTTTCAGTTCTGGATTAATCGTCTGATGCTCGAATTCTTTGGATGGCTTTGATACTTCGATTTGGAATTGTTGCAATCGAAACAATCGTGGAAAAATTGTGAGTTCCCTGTATTATCTCATCGAATTTCTTTTGAATTGTTCGTGGTTTCGATAATTTGCAAATGAGGACAATGGTGATATATATAGGGTTTATAAAACCCTTCGATTAAGCTCTGATTTCATTATATGGCTTGGCCTGATTTGCTTGATTCCTCTTTTGATTGCTTGCCTTTGATTATGCTTGCATGATTGACTAATTGATGAATATAGACATGTTCTTGGCCTTCAAATGAATGATGAGTTGTTGCCTTCACTGTTTAATCGACTTTGATGATTTGTGAGATGAAAATCAGGAAATAAAATGTATTGTGTCCCCCTTAATATTATGCCATGAAATGAATTGCTGGAAATCTTTTTGGTCGTGCATTGATTTCATACTTGCCAAATAAAATACTTTGTTTCTGGAAACTGATTTGTAATTTGCTCCTACTCAAAAATGTTGCCTTTGATTAAAATGACTTCGGTCCTTACAGTTTAATTACTAAACATTTTGCTAATTCTGGAAATGGTTGATATGATTGAATCCATTGCTGATTAAGATTGTGGAAAGATTTTTTTGCCTTAAAAAAATAAGATTGATTCTATTTAAAAAAAATCTTTCTTTCCATTTCTGGAAACACTGGAATCAATTGTGGAACCCTTGCCATATATGCATATCTTTCCCAAAACTGATTTGCTATGCTATGCTATTTACGTGAACTTATCGACGCATTTGCATCATTTTCACAGACATGTCCATACGAACTTTTCACCACTGTTGTGTGTATGTGCAACAGATCCATGTACACGTAAGTCTTTGACTCTGGTCAGTCCTGCATGAACTATCATTTTTATGTCTTATACCTGAGTGCACCATCCTGTTGCACTTGATTCGAGATGTTTTACCTTTCTGAAAAAGTTTACTTGTAGATGCCTTATTCACATGCCTGCATTGACCATTCTTGTACCAGAATTGTTTTGTGTGCCTTGAGTATGCACATGTATAAATGAGCTCGACCATGCTTCACTAATTACATACTCATGTATTGATTGAAACATGTATTCATCTGCTCTGCTTTGGTTTGCACCATTCATCCATGCTTTGTGCATATCTGCATACCACTGTCTTGTACTTGTGTATACTGAAAGTTGAGTATATTTGAATTTGCTTTACTATTGAGTCGCCTTGATTTTGCATTCTCTATTTTGAATGCTCCACGCATATGTGATTGAATCCCTGTTGCACCATCTTGTCCCTTGTGTCATAGGAGTCCATGCATTTTGTTGCTTTGTCCTATGCTGTAACTCCATTCATCATTCATGCACTTGAAGTTGTTTGCATATGTACTGAATCATGTTTTGTACCATGTTGATCTTACTGCCATGCCATGTTACATTACTTCATATGAAAGTTTGTGTACACATTAGTGTACAAGTGGCTGCACTTGTGAATGCTGTGTAGTGTTGAACCAACTTTGATGTTGTTTGACATTTTCTTTGTTCTGTCCATTTTGATTGTTGATCATATATGTGCACTAAGTCGAGTTGGTCCACGTAGCTGCTCCTCAGTTGCTATACTGCATTTTGATTGGCGAGGCAGTGCATGCTCATATATTTATACATGTGTGTATATGCAGTCATTCAGAATAATTTTCCTATCCCTGTAGTGTAATACGTGTATATACATACAATGTATGTGTACACATGTATAGTGAACGTCCAGAGAATATATATACATGTGAGCACTACAGACGATATATATGTAAATTAGATCAGGTCGTGAAAAATGATGAGAAACGCGCCAAAATTCTGAGGCAAATAAATTTTTAAAATAAAAATTATATCTGCTAGAATTTTAAAATTATTTCTGTTCCAGATACTGTATGTGTGTTTCTGTATGTGACAGGTGTGGATGACTTGACTGACTAAAAGCTATGAGGACTGAAGACTGTGTCAGTATGTATATGTGTCTGTATAAAGGAATGTATGAGTGACCGAGAGTTGTAGTGAGGAACATTGTATGAGAAGTTGAATATGAATGTGTTAGTGAATTCAGAGTGTTGTACAAATAGTGGAGTTAAAAGATTGTACTGTTGAAAATGTTGAAGTAAAATATTATATTTAAATAAAATACTGTTTGAATATGTAAATTCATGTACAGTCGTATTCTATTTAAATATAAATATTATATTCATGCCTGTGATGTATATATGAAACAGTAAAATAACAAACACATTTAAGATAATATATATTTGGTTGTTATCATCAAACAAAAATCATATAATTGTTATATACAACAACATTATGTATAACACAAACAAGTCTAAGTCTTTCTATATTTTACTACAACAACATTACATGACGCATAATGAACATATAACAAATAGCATTAATGGAAAACATACACATACATATCAATTACAACTTGTATCCTAGGCATATAGAAAAAGGTTTCAGTATTAAATTAAAAGTATAGTGTTTCATACATTCAATCTATATTTAACCCAATCCACTCTTTTTATGGTGTTATACACCCAAAAATGTTCGCATTTGACTTATTCCAATTAATGAATGAGTTTACACCCAAATTAAGATCCAAACCCTATTCAATTATGAAACAATTCAAATCCCAACCTTTTTTAGGACAAATCAAATGATAATGGCGGTGAATTGCATAAAACATAGGTAATAATACAATACTCATGTTTACCTTTAATTCAGTATAAAAACACAATTCTACAAAACCAATTCAACATGACAATTCCTACGTGATTACAAAGTAGAATATTTGGGATTTTTAATGTTATATTATCGCATAATCAAATCTTCATAGGCATAGCAATCCATATAGCAAACTGAAAATAATTAGAATATGCCTTCAAGGAAGACTAGATTCCACTCACAAATTAAGTGAAGATGTGATAGAAATCTCAAAATCTGCGACGGTTCTCAATGTTCAAGCGAGCTTTGATTGATATCCTAATAATATAAATGTAAGAAACCTATAATTAGATTATTATATATATTGTTCGTGCTAAATTCCAACTTCCGAAACATATATAAATTTGAAATAGAGAGATATAAAATGGAGGTAGAGAAGTAGAAGAACCTTCACCTTTTTTCTCTTTATTTTTCTATGGAATTCAGAAGCATGGAGGTAGTGGTTTAGAATAATTAGGGTTTCTAGTGTGTTGTTTGAGGGGTTATTTATACTTGCTCGTGTGAGCAGGAGCCGTCGGATTTATAAAAATTAATCTGAACCATCCATATAAACATAACCTCTTAGAAAACCCTAATTACATAGCTTTATTGAGTTGTTCCAGCCGTCTGGGGTCGAACCCTAGCGGTCAACCGCCAGTCGACACCCCTTAGGGGGGTGGTCGACCTCCTTCAGGCTGGAACGCCCAATTTGGCTCATTTGATGAGCTGTTAATTTTTATTAACACGTTCTTAATTTGGTTTATTATTTTCCATATATATACGTTGTCCCCTGAATCTTATCTCCAATTCAAATTTAAATTTCCCTCTTTTTATTTTAAATTATTATTTGGGCAATATATATAATATTTACATAATTATATAAATAAATATATATATATATTGCGTATACTATCCAAATTCATTTGTCCATAACTTCTTAATATGTTGACCATTTTCAACATATTATATATGAAAACGATTCAGAATTTCGCCACGAATCCAAATAATAGAATTTTGTAGCCAAATTCTTAAAGCTGCATAATCTCATTTCCATCCATATGATTTAATTGCTTATTTTTAATTATTTAATTTGTTATTAACACGTATGAATTTTACGGGGTGTTACAACGATGATTTACTCCGTTGGGTTCTTCACCTTCATACCTGCGGACTGGTCCAAGCGCATCACGCTAACGTGTTATTGGACCCTATGTCTAAACGTTTAATTATGCGTTTGCTCTGCCTTATCTGATTTCCAGTTCACTTGGTTATTTCCAATCATATTAACTTCTTATTTAAGTTACCAAATTCTCTCCTAGCACCTTTTATCTATAAGGAATGGACCCTTCTCGCTTATTAATTTCAGTTATAACTTAGCCCATTTAAGTTCATTAGTAAGCACATAACATGTTATTCTCTAGATTGTAATTCAAGGTCTATAATTAACAATCATTTTTTACATTATTACCCTGTCATTCATCATCCAATTTTAGGTTACAATAACATGTTATACTTAATGTGTCATTAAGTAAATCCTATCACAATCAGCAGGTTTCTATTTAACATATTACTTTATTTCTAATTAAGTATAACTTATTTCATTCCATAAGTCTTCTTACTTCATTCAGTCTTATGCCACCTGAGAGGGCTTTCGCTTAATATTAATTTCCTTTGTTAGACTTCATAATTCTCTTTTATAAGTCTACCAATAATTAGCCTACTTCATTCTTTTTCATTAACCATGACTTGGTTTAATACAACCTCTTGTTGTTATTTACTTAGTTCTTTTAACTAAGGTTTTTCAATAAGTTTCTTTTCATTTATTATAACCTATGTTATAATCTCCACTTGTCCCTAGGACAAGCCCACCTATTATCTTCCACTCTTTCATTCATACTTAACCATAATAGGTTATTATCATTCCCCGTTCATTCCAATTCTTATACTATCATTCCAGCTAGTATTGTTTATTTATTAACTTAGTTTTCTTAACTAAGGTCTATTAATAAGTTTTCCCCTTTTTATTATGTTATAATTCTACTTATCCCTAGGACAAGCCTACCTATTATACAACATTCTCATTAATGTAATTAATTATAATAGGTTATATTCCCCGTTCTTCACATTTTCTTTGGTTCTTTTTACATTAACCAAACATTTATTGTTGTAACCTTTATCTCTTTACTATCTTGTGAATTTCTACACATTCCATTTATGTTCATATACATACATACATATATATATATATATGTTTAGGCACCGGACCCCCTCGCATTAAGTTGACCATTTGTGGATGTTGGATTTGTCGGGTGGTTCCGGGCAGACTTCTACCACAAGTTGAACTTAACCTCGTGACCTGGTGCGGTTACAATTCCCTAATTACTACAAATTTTTCATGCAATTTAGGCATATTTATTATTTCTCATTATTCCAAATTTCATTGTAATTCTATTTACAACCTTTTGGCATAATAATATTATTAAGCAATTATTCATTTTTATCGTAAATTCTATAACTATAACATTTACACTGGATTCTAATTCAAATAGGTGATTAATGGAAACAGATCTTATACAACAGTAGTATTCTCAACAGATTTAATCTTAATTACCACAAGTATTTGCAATTCCATTGCAACTTGACTTACAATATCCAGTTAACAAGTTATTAGAATAGATCTATATACAATAATGATCCTTTCAATACATTCTAAACATACTTAATACCCAATATCTGCAATTATCTATTGTTCAGCAAATTAAATATAACAGGGAATAAAAACGAAAAATATACCGCTATTTAAAATGATATAATATAGATACACTCACTTAACAACTTTCCAATCAATGAATCTGATCCAGATCTGTTATTCCATGGACTTCCTAACTGAATCTATATTCCAAATAACCTTGGTTTCACAAATCTGATCCTAAAGAAGAGGAAAAAGGGAAAGAAACCTATATAAACCAGATTCAAAGACTTACCTCTCGCTGATCAGAATTCTAAACACCCATTTGTAGATATATATATATATATACATATATTATTTTCCTCCAGATCTTGAATCAGAATTTCCTAAGACTAATTATTCTATATTCTAAAGAGATTTGAGAAGGAAAAGGAATGGCAGAGCCTATGCAGCATCTCATAAAATATGAGATTTAGACTAGTCCATGTTAGTATATTTATAGGTGTACAAGAAAGTCTAAACCGTCGAATTTAATCACTTAAAATCCGAATCACACATATCAGAAAAGCCACGTCACAAAAAACAGATTTAGACAGGCTCGGGTTGGCCCAACCTTTCTTGGGTCGACCCACGTCGACCTATCTGGGTCCATGTGTGTCTTCTGAGACGCTATTTCTGAATTTGACGCTTTTAATTAACAGTGTTTAATTACTTTCCCCTTTTTACTTCTTTGATTTGTTTTATACCCCTTATACAACATCACTAAGTTTGAAATTCACTTATATACGCGCGTGTGTGTATATATATACACAACTTTTCCTTCATTTAATTTAATGTCATCTTTTGTATACATGCTCCGTTTTGGTCATGCCATATACCAAAACGAATCAGAAAATCACCACGAATGCATTGGTAAATGTTTCAAGGTCAAATTTTGTAAAATATAATCTTTTATAATTTCCTTTTTATTATTAACATAAAAAATACGGGGTGTTACATGATATTAATGTCAATACATAAATACGTATTGGAGAATGGCGTATTAGGCTGACCCAACATGAGAAAATTACGTGGAATCTAATTAACAGTATCATAAATTATTCTCATAGTGATAGTGATGTAATGGTTCTCAAACTTGAAATCACTATAATTTTATTCAAGGATATTTGTGTTTTGATATCATCAAAAGTTGCTTTCAATTGAGTAGACAATAAAGGTGATTATCAAAAACATCTCGAATCGATTGAAACTTATGAATGATCTATATCAATTTAACCCTACAATATAAGTAGTGATATCCATAGGCCTCTTGATAGAGTGAGACTATAAAATGCATGGTCGAGCTATAATATTGATTTGTTTTATATAGTCTATTCATCAATCAAGGTAAAAGGAATAATCATAAATAGGATGATACGTTCCATGCCTCGAGTTTAATCCCACATATATTGATTAAAAGTATTAAATTACATTGAGACACTAGTCACAGAAAAGGTTATATCGAAATCATTTATCATATCATAACTTTGGTAACAACGATATGTTGCTACATACCGCTCACTGTTTATAATTAAAATATTATTTAGATTCTTGCCAACATTGGGGTAACTTATAAGGTCACAAATAAGGATATATGAGAGAACTGTTTTTAACAAAAATGGGTCAAACGTTGACATTTTCTTTTAGTTCGAAACAATAAAAATGGGTTATACGTTCCCTATGAAATCTCGTTTTATAATATAAAAGGGAGGTTTGACTTTTCTTTTATACATAGAAAAACGAAGGATTAACATGAGGAAAAGAAAACCTAAATCAATTTCGGCTAGCACTGATCTCCTCCATCGATTCGTTTCACGAAATCGAAGAGTACGTTGATGGACTAATCTATGGAGGTGCCTCATTCAAGCGCTGGACTTCGATACATCCAGGTCCAGTTCGAAGTCGTGAATTCATGGAAAATATGACAGGTATAATTCTTGATTTATAATTTATAGAATAGATCCTGTTTATTTTGGTTGAAATTTTATTCATATGATGTGAATTCTACCCATGATTACTTTCAAGAACAATAGTAGAAATAAATTTTAACATACCATTAAAGGCCTCAGCATAACATTGAGCAATCAATATTTTTGTTAATGCAGTTGCAGTGATAACTGATTTCGCCATTTGTGAAGGTTTTTCACTTTCCATTCATATACCATTTCCTGCAAATTTTGGGATTGTTTCAATTAATTTATCACAAAATAAACATGATGTACAAAGCCAAGTAAATTAAAATTCTTGTTTTTAAGTCTAATCCGTTGTGAATTCACAGACAAAACTAGACTGCTATTAAAAGGGATAAGATTATGACAACAAATTTTAAAAACATATGAAGACTTATAGAACGAATTTGTCTTCGCTAATTAGCTATTTTTATTTTACTTAATCCCATCAAAAAATTGGAAATCCAATTAGTATATAAGGTCATATTTACTATTTTAGCAAATTGAAACATGATACAAAAAGTGTTAAGCAAATCACTATCATTGAACCTAAAGTTTCGATTAAATCATTAAAAATGATAAAACAACCCAGAACTAAAATTTGTAAATTGTAATTATACAAAGTAAATTATAAAACAAATTGGATCCATATATGTATGCAGTAAATAGAATTGAAAATAGGCAACAAATCCAGTTTTCTCCATTGGTAAATAATGAGTGAAATCAATTATAAGAAAAATAAGACGTATAAGAGTAGGATGTAGTGCACCTAATTGACATTTCTCCATAATTGATGCCATAAATCTTGGCTTATGTTTTCTTCAAAATGACATCATAAAACTCCAATTTGGAAAGACATAACTAAATCATCGTAGCTTGCAGGTATCTGCTTAATTTTAAATAGGAATTGTAGATTATTGGTAAAACAAATTAAAAGAAAATTTAGGCACATTAAAGTAGGATGCGGTTTACCTAACTGCGAGTTCTCCGTAATTGACATTGTAAAACCTAACTTACCTTTTTTCTCAAACTGACATCTTACACCCCCAATCTAAAAGTGATAGAAATATCAGTGTAGCTTGCATCCATCTTTTATCAGGTTAGGTGGAATGAGAGAAAAAGTGTTGAGAGGAAGAACTGATTTCAGTCCAAAACCCACCGAGTTTGGTGGAAGAAGAGAGAAAACACGTTGAACTGAAGAAGAGTAGATGGGAAAAGTGTTATTTTGAGTGGCTATTGAGTAAATAGAGGGGTTTTGCTGGTGAAGAAAACATCGGACTACAAAGGTGAAAATAGGAAAGCCATAAGAACCAATTGAATAGCCATTGATGTTGTCGTGGGAAGCAGAAGATGAGTAGTATAAATGATAGGCATGTCCTATCATCATTTTAGACGTACGTGAAAGGGCAACATTAGAAGTTTAAAAAAGCTTCAGCATGGTAAAGTATTTGCATTACATATACCAGTACACAGGTATGCTCGATGGGCGTGTGCATAGATGAATTTGACCAAAGTCGAATATGAAGTTTAAATTGGATAGTTTTTGTAGCGGTTTGGTAGAAATTTAGGATATTATAGTATGAACAAAACGAAGATCTCATACATACATGTAGAACGTAAAAACTGGGAACACGTACATGTAGAACTAAAGCATCCAAAACTGATCTGAAGTATCTTTACATATGTACATGTTAAATGAAGTTGCATTTTCTTTCTTAGAATCCTAATTCCGACACCATCACAGTATTATATTTCTAAAAAAAGGAAAGCTAATACCAATAACAAAGCATGCAGACTATTCACTAAAATGAAGGAAAAAGTGATAATACCAACGCATGTTACAAAGAGACAAATAAACGGTTTCCAAATTAGAGACAATGAAGTCCGACCACATACATAAATGCATGAATAAAATAACTATGAATATGACTTAATACTGTTGCATTATCACCTAGGATGCTAAATATAATCATCTTTTGAAACAGATAGAGGAAGCAGCTGGAAACATATTTATGACAATGAAACCTATGAATTCAAAAGTTGCCATCGAAGAAACTGATACACATAACAATTCATGGGATGAATTAGTAAGTGAAATGAGAACATATAGAATACAAAAAAGAGTTTCAAAACAAAAATATTGGTCTCCACTTTATAGTAGCATGGTATACTCAAACATGTTTAATTGTGTCGGAACCATACCCATAATTGACATCTAAACTCCAACATCAACATATCGTAAAGTGAAAATAGTTGTTCGGGCTGACCCATGGATTTTAAACCACCTCAAACACTATATTAACGCAATACTGCTCTCCTTCAGCCCCAAAATTCCCGTCAGTTGACAATATCACTGCCGAACCCATTGACAACAATACTTCCAAAAAGGCAATTGAGCAACAAACTAATCCTTCCTCCTCCCATCTACGATGTTTCCGCACCTAGCGGACTAGCACAATGATCTAGGAGGCTGATTGGAAAATCAGGTACTTTGTTATTATAAAATACAAACATAATTTCAAAAGTGTAGCTTAAGTAAATGGAAAGAACCACATTGTCAATAATCAAATAAAGTAAATATATGTCACTAAAATTGGTCAGATAATTAAAAGTATTCGGTTTGAATTCACATTTTTTTACCTTAGGGAAAGACAGTTATAATAAGTATTTTTATGAGATAGTAAACACCGGTTTTAATATAATTTTATTTGTTTATTAAACATATTATAACACCAATATGGATGTACGTATATGTGTATATATACACATGCATAAACATATAGTGGACATTGGCAATGTATGATTGGATCTTGCTGTGTGGCGTGAAGTCTGCAGGTGAGAGTGATCACCTATTTGAGTACATGACAAACATGCCAAATGAATAAAAATGATCGAAAGGATAATGATGCCTTAAAAGGTTCAATATATTTGGAGAAAAAAATATCAAAATGAAATTATTTCAATACCACCGTAGATATTTGGACATGTATGTTGAAATGTGAGGTAAATGCATATTGCAGATATATCCTTAATTCAGTAATACCTGACTTACTTCAGAATTTTGAGCTTATTAATAAAGGAAGATAAATAAAATATGGCTATAACCTATTTGCATTATCAATGTGCGTATATCATATAACTATCTTTTCAATATAAGGTTAAGTCAGTAAGCCTATAAGGAACAATTATGAATCAAAATGTTCGGATCAAACATTATAAAACTTTTTAGAAAAATGACTATAAGTCTCCATATGCACATACAAAACTGTAGTTTTTGCTTTGTAAACTTACAATTTAGACTTTTCCCCATTACATTCTTGCAACAACAAATAGCCATTAATTTTATAGCTGCAAGATACCTCTCTCATTAGAGCTTATATGTTCATCTATGAAAGCTTCAAAGCTTATTCTTGGTAATGTTAGAGACCACATACCAACATTGGTAACCATAGTACTGAACCATAATCCCAGTTACCAACGCAAAGATTCAATTCATAATTGATATCTATAAATAACCTATACATAAAGGAAAAGAATTAGAGTACAAACGGAAAAATCATACCTCCATTACACAGTAAGGAAAGTGCATCTTCTATAGAGAATCCAAGATCTTTTGAACAACATAAAAATTGACTCTCCTCAAAAGGTTAGTACAAATATAGATCAAGTAAAATATTATAATTAAGTTGGAATTAATAGGACATAAATATCAAGATTGGTAATAAATTACTGTTGTAGGGAATGTTTTTTTTTTGAAGGATAACTAACCTATATATATTTATATATAATTATGTTATTCAGAATTTAATATAGCAGTTAATAATTGCTTCCCATATATTATACTTTGATATGAGATATCCCAAAAAAGATGATGTAGAATAAATGACAAATTCAATTGTAGTACTCACAGAAACAAAAAACTGGTAAACGAAATAGCATTGCAAGAATGTTTAAGATGAATAACCATAAATAATTTCATTATTTACTATTGCATGAATAAAATTGTATTACATAATGCATGTTTAAAATAAATTTGTAACAATTATGGAATATAAATACAAAGCATCAAATTGTTTACTAATTACTATATATATGTAATACTTTTAAATTATGGATAAACTCCTCTATATATTTTGCCTATGTTATATGCTACACTTGTGATACCATTACTAATTTGTATACTAATTTTATTTGGAATTAACAGGAAAAAGTTATTACATAATTTGTATATGAAGGTTAATGGCGTATTTTGGTATATAGAGGAATGTTATTACATGCCTAAATATATTAGGTAATAAATACAACACATTTTTTAAGATTTGACGTGTTATACTCTCAAAAAAGACAATGTCACAAATTCTATGTACAATAAGTGATTAATTTATTAGCAATTACTAAAGGGTAGATTTAATCAATATTGTATGATGACATTGCAATTTTTTGAGTATTTAATAAGATGAATAATCATAATTTTATCATTTATTATTATATGAATAATTTTGTGCAACTGGCATTATGCATGCTTATTTAATACAAAATTTGTAGCAATTACGGAATGTAACTTTAAAGCAACAAATAATTTACTAATTACCACATGTATTCAGTGTCAAACTATATCGGTTTCATTTTTAGAATACGACAGTAAGGAGGGTTTAGTGAGTTTTAAACAATTCCTTTAGCACTCTAACATATGATTCCAACAAATTTATATATCCTGATTAAAAAAAATAGAGTCTGTTTAATTTAAATATGTTATCAGACTTGGATTTTAGGTTAAAATCTACATGTAAGAAATAATATTACATGGGCCAAGGAATCTCGGAATCTCTAATTCATGCAACAGGTTTCATTAACTTTATAAGCTCCTCTACTTATCAACTTGGGATCACCGACCGAAACCATTTAAACTAGAAGCAGCTAAATGAGCGTTGAGAGCATACCTCAATGGACTACCATTTTTAACTCCGCCCAGTGGAATTCTGTTAATAGATAAAAACATAAGGGGAGAATAATGATACACTGACCAATTAATTGGACGGACCAAGAAAAAGAAGGATAAAAATGCCCTAAAAAAGAATAGAAAAAACAGCTCAGTAGACCAACATAGCTGAGAACAAATAAAAAGATTGAAATGTAGGATACTTGTTTATTTATTATAGATTGTGATATTGTGGGGAAACTGTAACCATTATTACACTGAAAATCTATGGGAAACATTATCTGGGCTCAAATATTAGAATGCAAAGGTAGAAAGATCTAACATTGGAATTTTAAAAGAACAGAAGATATGAACACATCATAAAAGTTCATTAACAAAGTGAACTGCATGGAGTTACATGGATCTAATATACCTCAACCATGCAAGACTCATTCTAAAGTCATCTTAGCTTCAACTTTGGGCAACAAAGGCTAAGCCATTAACCTCTACAACCTTTATGAACGTAAATAATAAAAATATATTAGTATACACTAAATCATGTTTTAATTTCAAAACCAAATATGGGTGCATAATAACTCCATACTTTGTTGGGCAATGAAACAGGTATCCTACCCGTGCAATATAGGCTGGTAGCCTGCTAATGTAGTAGCCTAACATCACTGTAGTCTGCTATTGTATTAGCCATACAGTAGCAGAGTTTTCTCACTGTATATCCTTTTAAAGGAGCCAATTTTCATGGAGTTAAATTTTGAGTGATTATATAACACTTCCACATTCATATAATACAAAGTCAACAAATTAATATTTCCTAAGCACAAAAAAAAGAAATACGATATAGTATTTACCAAAAGGCATTGGTGCTTCAGAACACCTTGAGTTGACTTGATGTTGAACCTGATATACGTCAGAAGAAAAAAGCAACGATTAAATAAAATAGTAAGCAACCTGAACGAAGCAAAGGAGAGATAAACAATTATTTTGATTGATGATTAGCAGCAGATAAACAAACAAATTACTTCAAACCCCAAAATATTAGCTTACCAACAAACAGCTTGTTAACTATAGCGTAGAAGATAATAATCAACCTGTAAGAAGCAAAACATACATAAACAATTATCATCCAGCACCAGATCTGAAGAGTAGTAGATCTGAGCAAACAGGAGAAATTATACAGCAGGTTTAAGCATGGATCGTACGCAAAGTAGGCATGAAACAGATATCGCAATCTAAAAAGTGTTACCGGTGATGTCGTCGTCGATGCTAGACATGGTTGATCCACTACCAGATCCGAGGAGGAGATGCAGATCTGAGGAGAATCGGTAGTTCGGCAGCAGGTATAATCATGGATTGTGGAGTAAGAAGGAACCGAGTTGATTGGAGAAGAAGAAGGCACGAAGCGTTCAACATGGAAACAGTTAAAGGTTGAATTATGTGAATGCTGAGGAAGTTGAGGGTGGACAGTGTGGAAGAATGTAGGTGGGAAAAGGGGGAAATGTAGAGACCACACTGAACAATGGAATGAAATAAAATGAAAAGTGGGAGGCTGGTTGACTAACCGAAGTAATTGGAAGGGGGAATGACGGGTTTACCTTCCAGCGCTATTTTTTCCATATAGCATTGTAGAGAGGAGAAAGGGCTATGTTGAACTCCTAAAAAGCTTCACCACACTCAAAGTATTTGTATTATTAATATATATATATATATATATATATGTATGTATGTACACACACATATATACATACATACTTATATAAACTTATATATATACACATACTTATATAAACTTAACATGGAAAGTCTCTGATGAGAGCACTTATTTTTCTTAAGGGCCTTTTTACATATCCAATGAATCAAAGCCAGTTTCTTTTTTCTTCAAAACACATTTATGGTTGGCAATTGAGCATTGAAATAACCATCAAGGCTTATAAAGTAAACTCACGGAAACATCTTTGATAGTTAATTATAAACAACAAATGGAATATTATATTCCCTTACCTAATGCAATAACGCCCTCTAAAAAATAATTGGAAAATTTGGGATACCTGATTCGTCATCTTTTCTTCTCAGCTACACTAGCTGACCTCAATTTTCTGTGGGCACTAGCCATCTCTTCTGTCTTCCTCTTAGCTCTTTTATGGGTTCCCAACTTCCTTTTTGCAACTTTGAAAGCACTATTACCCTTCCCAACCTTCAAAGGCTAGGTGATTTTTTTCTCATATGGAGCAAAACCTGCAGGTTACCGCATCAAGTTCTTGATGGACACGGTTAATATGCTAGATTTTCCTTTTATGTTAGAAGGATTGAGAAGAAACTCTCTTGGTTTTGATGTGCCTTTATTCAAACCAAAAAATAATCCATTGTTCGATTGCGACGACATCACTACTTATATGAAATGGAGAAGAAAGTGAAACCAACCTCACATTCGGCTAAAGCATACATGTATATATTAGATTAGTTGCGTCTTATTGTTATATTAATATGTCCTATTGTCATTATAAAATAAGAGAAATTCTCATGGAAAAATAGTCAAGCACGACATCTTATGCTAACTGTCAATCACAAAAACACAACTCTGGAATTCTTTGAGTGTATTATCCATTATTTTCCATTTATAATTTTACAGCTCATACCTTAAGGACACATGTATGTAAAGGGACGCAAAGTCTTTGTGATAGCATGTTGCTACATATGGATATAGATAAATTACCGATTTAGTCAAAAAAAATTATTTTAATTGAGATTGCACTCATTCACAGTGCCTTAAAATATGAAATATAAAGATTAACACAGTTTACATAGATCAAGTAAAATTGATGGATCTATCCATAGTCCAACAAAAGGAAGCTAATCTTGACAGATAAACCCGACTTTTACCTGTTAGGATTATCTCGTATCTTGTTAAGAAGGAATGACGGGTTGGAATTAATAGTCCTGCATCATGGAATAAATTGAAGGGGTTAAAGTACAAATATGAGTTGGTAGGCACGTAACAACATGGATTTCTTTTGTTATATGGGAGTTGTGTGCCAACTTATATGCGTGCAAGGCAAGGGGGTCTTTGTTCCGACCGTCATTACATAACAGTGGTATCAGAGTTGAAGGTTCGGACTGAGTCATGCAGGCAAGGCAGTGCTCTCAAAAGGTACTCGTAGGATGCGAGTTAAGGGGGAGACTGTTAGGATTGTCTCGTATGTTGTTAAGAAGGAATGACTGGTTGGAATTAATAGTCCCACATCATGGAATAAATTGAAGGAGTTAAAGTACAAATATGAGTTGGTAGGCACGTAACAACAGGGATTCCTTTTGTTATATGGGAGTTGTGTGCCAGCTCATATGCGTACAAGGAAAAGGGACTTTGTTCCAACCGTCGTTACATAACATTATCTAACCCAAAACGCACTAACGAGGAACTCTTAGCTACAAAATATAAAGGAGCAAAAAAATGAGCTATTATCAGTAAGTGCTATATGTAATAGTAGATCATATGATAATATACCAACGATTGCATTGCATTTTTATGCACCATAATAGTATAAAACGTGGTATGATAAAAAAAAATTATCATTAACTAAGTAATATTGCCTAATGATTGTTGTGATTTATGATATTCAATCACGTGTATGTTGAAGACGATGATTTGTGCTTTGTAGCGAAGAAGATGGTGTGTGAACCAGAGTTTGGAGGAAGACTATGCAGCAGCTCAAGGGGGCAATTTTGTGCTGAGCTTCAGCTCAAATGTCTGAGCCACCTATGTCAGACGTATGAGTTGTCAGGGTTTTGTAACCCGAGAGCTTGGAAAAACGTCTGACTAATCCCGGTCAGACATATATGGAGACTTTCTTGTTATTGACCGGTTATTTAAGGAATGTATTGTAACGACCCAGAAAATCTGAACCAATTTAATTTTTTTTAAATTGGCTAAAATAATGGATTTTAAATATTTAAAATAAATATTTTAAATAATAGCAATGAAAACTAAGTTTGAATCGACGTTTGAAAACGAATATAATTAATTCTAATTATAAACAAGGCCTGAAATGGCGCGGTAGTTTCAAAATTTGAATTCAAACTTTGTCGGACTGTACCGAGTGCAAAACAAAACGGATTTGAGCGAAACCAAAAATATTTAAATCTGTTAGTGAATACCTTTCTAACGAATCTGAAAAATCGAATTTTCATAGCGGAAAGCAAAAGTTATGGCCAAATGAATTTTCAGAAAGGTCGCTATGGAATTTATATAGCCCGTGAAACTAGCCATTTTGCAAACGACCTCAGAATTCGACGAAACCACTTTTGTTGGATCCAGGATGTGAAGTTATTGCTAGGTTTCAAATTTCATAATTTTTGAAGCTAGTATGTGAGCGTGGCAAAGGAAAACGTGTTTTGATCAATTACAGTTAAATAGGATCGACCAGAAATGGGCCTTTTTGCAAACGGTCTCATAATTCGACGAAACTAGTTTTGTTGGGACCGTATCGTCAAAACATAGCCAGATTTATTTTTCGGGAATTTTTCGAATCATTTTGTGGCCCTGGCAAATTGAAATGTACGTTCAAATTGAATATTGAATGCTTTATATTTTAATTTGAATGGAAACTGACTGAAACAGTCGAATGGGCCTACGAAACATATCCCATTGTGTTCGGAATGGGGGCAAAACACTAGGGACGACAGTCGTTGGGTTTAGATTGGTGGTCGCGTCAGAAAACCCCTTTAAAACCCACCGGCCAATCATATTTTTTTTATAAAAAAAAAATCCTTTTTCTCTCTCCCCGATCGAAGGCGGAAACCGTTCGAAATCTTCCCCCTCATTTTTCGATCAATCCACGCCGAATTAGCTCGTGCCACAGTTGAACTTTTTGAAGATCTTCTCAAGATCTTCAAATCCATATAAAGTTTGGGATTTTTCGTGGCCTGTGGAGAGAGAACCACCTCCCTGAAGTCGTCGACCTCAACCCGCCGCCCCGACCGCCTGGCACCACTGAGTGGGGCCCCACCACCGCGCGCAGACGCGCGTCTCCCCCCTCTTCGTCGCTGCATCGGCCGATCCTCCTATCGATTCACGGTTTGATCGAAAATTGCAAACCTAGTTTTGAACCTTTCAGCTGAGGTACGACTTGTTTTATTTTCAACTGTTTTAACACCTTTAAACCGTTGCAAACTTTGAAAAATCATATCTTTTTCGTTTCTTGACGAAATTCAGTGAAACAAGAGACAGTGGACTCGTGTGGACGTCTTCTACCTTCTATAAGAGACCGCATATTTTTCTGAGTCTTCTGCTATTTTTGGTAGAGTGGAACCCAATGTGAGATTTCTAATTTATAAACGATATGGAAAACGACGATGTATAAATTATATAGTCGATGTATGAGTTATATAAGCGTTGTACACCTCTTGTATAAGCGTTGTATAAGTTGTACGTTCGATGTATAAGTTATATATGCGTTGTAAAAATTATATATGTGTTGAAATAGAAGTGAATTGCTATATATATATATATATATATATATATACGCCCCTCGTCCACAAACCATGGACAATATTTATTGGTTGTGATTGGTGTGAAAATTGATTGATAACGAATGGTTGATTGGAAATGTTTGTGGTTGATATTGATTGATTGTGGTTGAAAAATACCCATTTGTGGTTGAGAAATATTTGGTTGAAACCACATAGGATTAGTTTGTGGAAATGAAATAAATATATACATGCCGCCTGCGTGCGAACTAGATGCATGATCCCCATTGTCAAAAACCGCGAGGTTTTAAGGTAGAGCGAGGAACCGTACTAGGGACGGTCCCGGTTTTAACTACCCTGTCGTTATGCTGCCGAAATTTTGAATAATATTCATGTGTTTGAATTATTTTCATTTGCTGAAACTATATTTATTCGTTGAATAGAAAACCTTCATGTGTTGAATCGATATTCATTCGTTGATTAGAAATTCATGTGTTGAGTGGTATTCGTGTTTTAAATATAAAATCACATTTTTATCTATATATATAAACTATAGAAAACCTTCATATGTTGAATCGATATTCATTCGTTGAATTGAAATTCATGTGTTGAATGGTATTCGTGTTTTAAATATAAAAATCACATTTTTATCTATATATATAAACTATAGAAAACCTTCATGTGTTGAATCGATATTCATTCGTTGAATTGAAATTCATGTGTTGAATGGTGTTCGTGTTTTAAATATAAAAATCACATTTTTATCTATATATAAAAACTATAGAAAACCTTCATGTGTTGAATCGATATTCATTCGTTGAATTGAATTTCATGTGTTGAATGGTATTCATATTTTGAAATAAATTGTTTTATAATAAAAATCACATTTTTATCGTCTATATGAATTATATAAAATAATCTCGTTTTGAAAGAAATTGTTTTATAATAAAAATCCTATTTTTATTACCTATATGAACTATATAAAATAATAGTGCTTTGAAATGAATTATTTTACAATAAAAATCACATTTTTATTATATACATGAATTGTTAAATATAGTGAAGTGTTGAAATAGAAGACAGTTAGATAAAAATATCATTTTTATCAAATGTATGAAAAGAATATAGCTTTGAAATCGAAGAATCGATATATATATTAAAATATATCGAATAACGACGCTACAGTTCGTATTTTGAAACCGTGATTTCAAACGATTAGTAGGGAGATCCGACCATCGGATTTTCCTGAAATTGCAACCGTTGGGTTCGCTTTGGAAATATCTTTCCAACGGCACCAACTTTGTAAAAATCCAACGGTTGGATTGTCTGGAATGTTTAATTCAAATCTGAAGAAAAACAGCGCCAGAATCGATTATATATATATATAATTATAATTATATTTAATCGAATAACGACGCTGCAGTTCGTATTTTGAAATCGAAACTTCAAACGATTGTACCGGGAGATCCGACCGCCGGATTTTTTTCCCGAAACTGGAACCGTTGGATTTGCTTTGAAAAGATCTTTCTAATGATGTAAATTTTGTGAAGATCCAACGGTTAGATTTTCATATATGTGTAAATCAAATCTGAAGAAAAACAGCGCCACGGTCGCGTTATGGCCCGAAGCGCCGTTTTGAATAAAATGGCTATTTTAAAATAAATTAAAATGGCGATAAATCGTTATAAAATATTATAAATGACATGGATGTGATTTAGAAATTAACTGAAGGTTGGCTAAGTCGAATGGTTTCCTGAGTGTTGATCTGATGTTGGTTCCGGCCTTCGGGGTTAATATTTGGGAAATCGTTCTCTTACTGATTGATGGTTAGTGACTAATGAATTGAAATGATGTGTGTATATGTTAGTGTTGCACTTGTTTATTATATATGCGAGTTGCTCAGAAAGACCGGGTTTATCCCATTCCGAATAACTGAATCGACGATAAGAAATCGAAGATAAAGACGATGGTCGAAGACCGGAGATCTTCACCTCGTTTGGATGGTAACCGAGGTCCTGATTGGGAGGCATCCCGAAATATGGATAATGAGTGGTGATCGTCCAGACGTACGTGGTGATCGATGGGTTTGCGAGGTATATAGTGCCTCCGGCTTCGTTCAGACCCAGAACGGACTTGCAAATGGACAGTGTGTCTGACATTGGGATTTATTCTGTGTGATTGATAGCCATCAGTTGCACGGTGTGAATTGCCTGTGTGGCATGCTAAGATGCAGTGATCAGGGCTTCTGTTGAAAAGCAAAGTCTTGTGGTGATGATCAAAGCACCGCCTGTGTGGCGTAGCTTTGTGTACAACGTGAAATCGCGAGCCTCACACCCCGGTATGAACCAGAAACGGGAGAAGGACCTCAGGGAGTGTAACACCCGTATGTTGAATAACTTGCTATAATATAAAACAGGGCAGAATTAAATTTTAAGATCTGAATTAGAGGAAACGGGCTATGCCATTGCGTTCATCTCGGAAAAATACGCGAAATAGAGTCCGAGTTTTCGAAAATCGGAGTCAGTATGACCCAGTTAAGGCCCGAAGAAGTTTTCAGAAAATTCAAATTTTGAAAAACAGATTTCAAATGCAGAAATGGAGCTAGGCGGGAAAATTCCCGCCAGCCGCCCTAAGTCGACTTGGGAGTCGACACAGCTAGACCCAAGTCGACTGCCCTATCGACTTGGGAGTCGACACAGGTGGCCGGGCAGTTTTGCCTGGTGCACCATTTGAGTGAGATTGGTCAGGTTTGGGCTGTGTTTGGTGGCTTGTGACGAGATCTGATGGCTCTAAACTATCCTAGGGTTAATCCTATGGCCTAAAACACTTAACTAATCTATAAATACACCCTAAGACTACCCTAATTCGTACTAAAATTGGATACAACGTCATCATGCCGTCAAATTGCAACAATAAGGAGCCACCAACAAATTAAAGAGGAAGATAGCTTCTCAAATCAACTTCTAATCAACTCTAGCAACTAAATCTTCTTCATAGGAGTGCTAATCAACAAGTAGTGAGTTTCTATGCCTTTAGCAAGCAATTGCTAAACTAATTATGATAGGATGTAATGAGGTTATGGTTATGAATGTGGATCAATGCAAGTTATGTTATCATATGCCATGTGCTCATGATGTTAGTAATGCAAGTTTTATGCTATATGTCCATGATGCTAGTTTTGCAAGTTTTATGCTATATGTTCATGATGCTAGTTATGCAAATCACTATGATAAACATTGATCCATTATGACACCATGTTATGCAAGTTTGGTGTTTGATTATATGCAAGTTCATATATGACATGTTATGCAAGTTTGGTGTTTGATTATATGCAAGTTCATATATGACATGTTATGCAAGTTGGTGTTTGATTATATGCAAGTAACATGTGCAAGTTTACACCTTTGTATGATATGCATACATGTGCAAGTTTACCCCTTTGTATGTCATGCATATATATGCATGTTTACCCCTTTTTATGATATGAGTAACATATGCAAGTTCATCCCTTTTTAGACCTATGACATGTATGCAAGTTTATCCCTTTATGATAGGTCTATGACATGAACATCTATTCAAGTTACCCTCTTTATGACATATGTGATTCATGCAAGTTTGGGTTGATTATTTATGCTAGTTGGGTTTGATGCTATGGTCATATATGCAAGTTGACACCTTTAAAACTCATGTTGAGGCTAATGTTATGCTAAGTTGAACCCATTGTATTTGTGATGAATCTTCCCTTTTAAGTATGTCATGTTAGTGTATTACGTGGGGAACGATGGGGTTAATATTCATGTTAACAAAATTGTGGCGAAATTGGTATGATGTTGCATACCATAAGTGGATGGACATAATTGAGTCAATTATGTACATCGTTAAATTGGAATTAATTAGGGAAAATTAATTCAAAATATGGGGGTGATTAATTAGGTGTAATTAATCGACTAAGACACGAGGTTGGACCCTTTTGTAGCATAAGACTGCCCGGACCCGACCGGCAAATCCAGCGGCTACAAATGATTGGCCCAATGTGAGAGGTCTTAGGCATAAACTAAATACGTGACAAGTGTAAAGACACGAGGTTAGACTCTGTTATGGCGTAAGGCTGCCCGGACCCGACCGGCAAATCCAGCTGCCATAAAAGACAGTCTAATGTGTGAGGTCTTTACAAAGGTTACGTTCTTAATTAATTAAGAAACACTTAACCAGATAAGCATGTAGTGGGGCATGAGGGGTTAAGTGGGTGCCTTGGGTGGCATGTGGAAATCAAGTAAGTGCCTTGGGTGGCATATGGAAATCTAGTGGGTTGCCTTGGGTGGCAATAGAAAATACGATTAGAATACTTAACCAAGTGGAAACATGTAATTAAACATGATTAAAGGGTTAAGTGGGATGCACTAGAAAAGGGACAAGCTTAGGTGGGTAGCTTGTGGGGGCCCATTTCAACCAGTAACCCATATGTATCTTTGTGGGCTCGACCCATGTCGAGGACGGGACACGCGTACTGGGCTTGACTATAAGAGGCCAAAACGGGTTAGCGGTGGCAACGCAAGTCCAACGGGTTTCATATGCGTGAGTGGACCCGGGCTGGTAGGTAAGACGTTGTTGCATCGTGTAGGTATAAGTCGTGCACCGTTGGTTGTATCGGGTTGCCACTTAGGGGAGTGATACACCCCACTATGGGGCCAGCACGGGTATCTACGTTAGGGAGCCGATCGCTTGGGGAGTAGTGGGTACACCTAGTGGAGATAGGGGCAGACGGCACCTATGAGGTCAGCTAGGGGTACACGAAACTACTAGTTAAATTTTCTAAGTCCTTGGGTAGGATCAACCTTTAAGTTAGGAATGACTGGTGTGGTGCAGTGTAGTAATTACCCTTGGGTGGGTAGATGCGTCTTTACCGATATCTTAGTTCATCCTATGTCTAGTTGGCTGCTTAGTGTAGTCATTTATCCCCAGTCGTTACCGTACCAAGTTTGTATCATACCCTAATTACTTTAATGATTGTATTGTTAAAGTTATAGGACTCGCTCAGACTTATGTCTGACCCCGTTGTTTTTATCTTTTTCCCAACCCTCAGGTTCTCAGAGTGGGCCTAGCACTAGTGGGCTTTGATCAGATTGCTTTATCTATCTTTTGGAGCTTGGACCGTTGATGTAAAGCCCAACTTATCTTTTCTATTATGGCTATTAGTATGTAGTGGGATTATGTACTTATGTTTTTAACGAGATGGATATTTTGTACTTGACTCTTGTTGGTTTTCGATATGTAACCAAACATGTTTACCTTCTGCTGCAATGAAATGATGTTTTAAATTTCAAGTATTACTTATATCTGTCTTGTTGTAATTTTTCTGTTCTATATTCACTTAAAATACTCCACCGAAGTTAAGGCATTCCCATAGTGAGTGACCTTAGCGGGTGTGGGGTGTTACACGTGGTATCAGAGCTGAAGGTTACCAGAACAGATAAAACTTTTAGAAAAACTATTTTTCTAAAAACATTTTCGAAGGAGTATTTTCAAAAACATGTCTTTAAGAGAAAAGTTTTTGAAAGAAAAGCATAATCCCCAATAGCCATATCTTTATCTTTCGAATTCTCCGTTTTGAATCTTTCCTTTTTCGTTTCAGCATGGCTGAAGATCTTAACTTTCCGGAGGGAGTAGCGATACCAGTATGGTATAGGAGATTGATGGAGGCTAGGGCCACCGCTGCGGGTCCAGCAAATGTTCCTCCACCACCAGTTGCACCCGATCTTCCTCCCCCTCCTCCTCCTCGCACGGATACTTTTGCTAAGACTTGCAAGGAATTTAAGGCTATGGGAGGGAAACCTTTTCAAGGATCAGAAACTTTTGTGGAAGCTAGGGATTGGCTTAAGGAGGTGGAAGAGTCGATAGATATCTTTGAGATGGAAGAAGGAAAGAAAGTCAAGTTAGCTGCTTGGTTAATGAAGGGAGAGGCCTCGTTCTGGTGGGAGGTCACTAATGGAGAGCGCCCTGTTGACTCTTGGGCGGATTTTAGACAAAGGTTTGTGGCAAAGTTTCTTTCAAGGGCGGAAGAAAATCTGTATATGGAAAGGTTCTTGACTCTAAGGCAAGGAAACTTATCAGTGAAGGAATATGTCAACAAGTTTAATCAGTTGGCAAGGTTTGGCATAGACATGGTGAATACACCGGAGAAGAAGGCTTTGAGGTTCGTTAAAGGCTTGAATGAACCGATGCATGGATTGGCTATGACTCACATCCCTATGGGGTCCACCTTTGGGAAGCTAGTAGATATGGCACTTATGCATGAGGAAGAGAAGGGTCCCAATGCTAATAAGGCACCCGAGAAGAAAGGAGATCAGAAGAGACCTCAACAGCAACAGCAAAACAAGGGTGGGAAAGGCAACGGTGGCAAGGGAAAGAAGAAGTGCTTCAATTGTGGGACACCAGGCCACCTAAGCAAAGATTGTCGGAAGAAGAAGAAGACTGGCTGCTTCCACTGTGGCGAAGCAGGGCATCTAGTGAAAGACTGCCCTAAGAAGGGGCAGAGGACGGGATCTACCTCAGGAGGACAGGTGCAAGCTCTTATGGCACCAGGTCAGGCAAGGGGGCAAGTTCAGGCTCTCGCGGTTCCACCGATTCAGGAAAGAGGTAGAACTATTTCCGTTGAAAGTCTGGTTTTTCTGTTTGATCATCCTGTCCGTACTTTATTTGACTCTGGCGCATCGCATTCGTTTATCTCATCATCATTAGTTGAGTCACTGCACTTAGACACCAGTCTAGTAGATGATCCCTTGGTTGTTTCAAACCCAATTGGGGGCTCCACTTATTTGTCCATGATATGTTTGGGTTTGAAGATTTCCATACTTAGCGTTGAGTTTAGATGTGATGCTTTTGTTTAGGGCTTCACGGGCTATGGTTTAATTTTGGGCATGGACTGGTTATCCAGTAATGGTGCCGTTCTTGATTGTGAAAGGAGAGTGGTTAGGCTCATGACCCGCTTGGGGAACACTCTCGAGATCTCTTGTAATCCCATGAATTCTGTTATGCTAAGTTATCTTAAATCGCTTGACGCTTCGGTCGAGAGTTTGCGATCTGTTAGAGTGGTCCGGGAATACTCAGATGTGTTTGAGGAGGTGAAGGGCTTACCTCCGAAGCGGGAGATAGACTTCCGAATATATCTGGTAGACAATGCTAAACCAGTATCTTTGCCAGTGCGCCACATGGCTCCTCGTGAGAGGAGGGAACTCCATAAGCAAGTAGGGGAGTTGCTTGAAAAGGGGTTCATAAGACGAAGTATATCGGAGTGGGGTGCTCCAGTGGTTTTTGTCACGAAGGCGGATGGGTCTCTCAGACTTTGTGTAGACTATAGAGAACTCAACAAGCTTACAAAGAAGAATAGACACCCATTGCCGAGGATTGATGATCTCTTTGATCAATTGGTTGGCGCCTCGGTGTTTTCGCAGTTGGACTTAGCCACGGGGTTTCATCAGTTGAGAGTGGCTGAGGATAGTATAGAGAAGATTGCCTTTAGGACTTCGGATGGTTTCTATGAGTGGCTTGTGATGCCATTTGGTTTGACGAACGCCCCTGCATACTTTGTTGATTTGATGAGTAGGGTGTTCAGGGAGTACCTTAATAAGTTCGTGGTGGTCTTTGTGGATGACATCTTGGTCTTTTCTAAGAGTGAAGAAGAACATGCCCTACATCTTGGGGAAGTGTTGGAGACTCTTCGAGCGCATAGCCTTAAGGCTAAATTCTCTAAATGTCACTTTTGGAGGAAGGAAGTGCGGTTCTTAGGGCACGTGGTCTCTAAAGAAGGGATAGCTGTGGATCCCACGAAGTTAGTGTCCATCCAAGATTGGAAGGTTCCGAAGAATGCTACCGAGGTGAGGAGTTTCTTGGGGTTGGCTGGCTACTATAGGAAGTTTATCAAGGACTTCGCGAAGATATCAGCCCCATTAACTCGCTTGACAAAGAAGAATCTAGTCTTCACATGGGACGTAGATTGTGATGATGCGTTCCAACGGTTAAAGAGAGCTTTAACCACAGCTCCAGTCTTAGTGTTGCCAGATGGGAGTAAGCCATTTGTTGTTTATACCGATGCTTGTGGGACAGGACTAGGCGCAGTCTTAATGCAAGAGGGAAGGGTAATAGCCTATGGGGGAAGGCAGTTGAGAGTGCATGAGAAAAATTACCCTACACATGATCTAGAGTTGGCCGCTATTGTTTTTGCGCTTAAGTCTTGGCGCCATTATCTTCTTGGCGAGAGGTTCGAATTGTTCACTGACCACAAATCATTGAAGTACTTGTTTTCTCAGAAGGATTTGAACTTAAGACAGCAAAGGTGGATGGAGTTCTTAGCATCCTATGATTTCGAGATAGCGTATACCCCTGGCAAGGGTAACGTGGTGGCAGACGCCTTGAGCAATAAAAGGTTGTCCTTGAGTCCATTGTTCGTGGAACGACGAAGCTTGGAATTTATCTCGATGTTTGATTTCAGACCTTCCGTTGACTTTGTACCCGGTTTGCTAGCATCCTTAGAGGTCAGACCTACTCTTTTGGGACGGATTGGCGAGGCACAGCGGGACGACCCACAGTTGGTTGAGTTGGTAGAGAGGCTCATAAGGGGGGAGTCGTCCAGCCATTTGAGTAGGTACACCCTAGACGATAGGGGGTGCTTGCGTAGAGACGGTAGACTTTGTGTACCGCAAGACGAGGGTTTGAGGAAGGGTATACTTGATGGTGCACATCGTTCAAAGATGACCATTCATCCCGGTGGGGACAAGATGTACCAAGACATGAAGCGAGTTTTCTTTTGGGCCGGTATGAAGAAAGATGTGGCCGAGTATGTCGCTAGATGTTTGGTGTGCCAACAAGTGAAAGCGGAGCAAAAGAAACCCGGTGGGTTGCTTCACCCATTGGAAGTTCCGCAATGGAAGTGGGATAGCGTCTCGATGGATTTTATTGATGGGTTACCGAGATCGAGGAAGGGTAATATGGGAATTTGGGTTATGGTAGACAGACTTACTAAGAGCGCCCATTTTATACCCGTGAAGAGTAAGAGGACTGCTTCATGGCTAGCTTCAGTTTACCTTCGAGAGATAGTTCGATTGCATGGTGTACCTTCTAGCATAGTGAGTGATCGAGATCCCATCTTCACTAGCGAGTTTTGGAAGAGTTTGCAAGAGGCGGTAGGGACTCAGTTGTGTTTGAGCACCGCATATCATCCTCAAACGGATTGCCAGATCGAGAGGGTGAACCGTACTCTAGAAGACCTTTTGAGGCTATGTATCTTAGATTTTGGAGGTACATGGGAAGAGCATCTTCCATTGGTGGAGTTCGCGTATAATAGCAGCTTTCAGTCTAGTATTGGCATGGCTCCTTTCGAAGCTCTTTATGGAAGGCCTTGTCGATCACCTACATGTTGGTGGGAGTCTACGGATAAGATCTTGCTTGGGCCTGATATGGTTAGAGAGACTTCGGAAAAGAATGATTTGATTCGAAGAAGGATGAAAGCAGCGCAAGATAGGCAGAAATCTTACGCGGATAAGAGGAGGACAGATCTTGAGTTTGATGTTGGGGACATGGTCTTTGTCAAAGTATCTCCATTACGGAATGTTGTTCGCTTTGGGTCCGTTGGGAAGTTAGCACCAAGGTTTGTAGGACCGTTTCCTATTAAGGAAAGGATTGGACAGATGACATATAGAGTGGATTTGCCCAAGAGACTTAGTGGTGTACATGACGTATTCCATGTGTCACATTTGAGGAAGTGCCTACATGAGACCGCAGAGGTGGTAGAGCCGAGCTTGCTTAGAGAAGTGGAGGTAGAGCGTGATGCGACTATTCGACGAGCTCCTACCCGCATACTTGGGTCAGAGATTAGGAAGTTGAGAAACAGAGAGGTTCAACTAGTCAAAGTGCAATGGGAAGATTATGAGAGCAACGCTACTTGGGAGACAGAAGCGAAGATGCGTTCACTGTACCCATTTCTTTTTGAGGGTATGTCTTTTAACTTCTCCTTTATCGTTTGTCTAGTTCTTATCTTATCTTTAGTATGTCCTCTCGTTAGTACCTTTGACCTTTAGATATGGTAAACCTATGGTTGAAACATGTGTTTGAGACATGTTATGATTGATGGATGCATGTGGATGCAAGTGTTTGCTAGTGGTTGCTCGTGGATGCATATACACACACTTTAGACACTAGATCGGCTCAGTCACTTCATATTGCATATAATTGTGTGTAGGTAGCTATATTAATGGATGTATAATGGTTGTCTTATCATATGGATGATGCATTTTGGTGTATGGTTGTACACACATGTAGAGATAGTATGTGTCGATAGGGTTCTTTCGCATACATATTGGATGCATGGCACTATCATGGTTTGCATTAAGGAGGTCAACTGAATCAGTAGACCGCCTGATTTTGCATTAGACAGGGAACATATACACACACCTTTTTGCATATGTTCATACAGCATTAGAAACTTTAAGGACAATGGATGCCAGTGTTTGATGGTTTAGTAGATGGTTGTTTGGTTGGTAGGATACGTTCTTCTTGACTTAGAGATTTCGGGGACGAAATCCTTTAAGTAGGGGAGAATGTAACACCCCGTATGTTGAATAACTTGCTATAATATAAAACAGGGCAGAATTAAATTTTAAGATCTGAATCAGGGGAAACGGGCTATGCCATTGCGTTCGTCTTGGAAAAATACGCGAAATAGAGTCCGAGTTTTCGAAAATCGGAGTCAGTATGACCCAGTTAAGGCCCGAAGAAGTTTTCAGAAAATTCAAAATTTGAAAAACAGATTTCAAATGCAGAAATGGAGCTAGGCGGGAAAATTCCCGCTAGCCGCCCCAAGTCGACTAGGGAGTCGACTTGGGAGTCGACACAGCTAGACCCAAGTCGACTGCCCTGTCGACTTGGGAGTCGACACAGGTGGCCGGGCAGTTTTGCCTGGTGCACCATTTGAGTGAGATTGGTCAGGTTTGGGCTGTGTTTGGTGGCTTGTGACAAGATCTGATGGCTCTAAACTATCCTAGGGTTAATCCTATGGCCTAAAACACTTAACTAATCTATAAATACACCCTAAGACTACCCTAATTCATACTAAAATTGGATACAACGTCATCATGCCGTCAAATTGCAACTAGAAGGAGCCACCAACAAATTAAAGAGGAAGATAGCTTCTCAAATCAACTCTAGCAACTAAATCTTCTTCATAGGAGTGCTAATCAACAAGTAGTGAGTTTCTATGCCTTTAGCAAGCAATTGCTAAACTAATTATGATAGGATGTAATGAGGTTATGGTTATGAATGTGGATCAATGCAAGTTATGTTATCATATGCTATGTGCTCATGATGTTAGTTATGCAAGTTTTATGCTATATGTCCATGATGCTAGTTATGCAAGTTTTATGCTATATGTTCATGATGCTAGTTATGCAAATCACTATGATAAACATTGATCCATTATGACACCATGTTATGCAAGTTTGGTGTTTGATTATATGCAAGTTCATATATGACATGTTATGCAAGTTTGGTGTTTGATTATATGCAAGTTCATATATGACATGTTATGCAAGTTGGTGTTTGATTATATGCAAGTAACATGTGCAAGTTTACACCTTTGTATGATATGTATACATGTGCAAGTTTACCACTTTGTATGTCATGCATATATATGCATGTTTACCCCTTTTTATGATATGAGTAACATATGCAAGTTCATCCCTTTTTAGACCTATGACATGTATGCAAGTTTATCCCTTTATGATAGGTCTATGACATGAACATCTATGCAAGTTACCCTCTTTATGACATATGTGATTCATGCAAGTTTGGGTTGATTATTTATGCTAGTTGGGTTTGATGCTATGGTCATATATGCAAGTTGACACCTTTAAAACCCATGTTGAGGCTAATGTTATGCTAAGTTGAACCCATTGTATTTGTGATGAATCTTCCCTTTTAAGTATGTCATGTTAGCGTATTACGTGGGGAACGATGGGGTTAATATTCATGTTAACAAAATTGTGGCGAAATTGGTATGATGTTGCATACCATAAGTGGATGGACATAATTGAGTCAATTATGTACATCGTTAAATTGGAATTAATTAGGGAAAATTAATTCAAAATATGGGGGTGATTAATTAGGTGTAATTAATCGACTAAGACACGAGGTTGGACCCTTTTGTAGCATAAGACTGCCCGGACCCGACCGGCAAATCCAGCGGCTACAAATGATTGGCCCAATGTGAGAGGTCTTAGGCATAAACTAAATACGTGACAAGTGTAAAGACACGAGGTTAGACTCTGTTATGGCGTAAGGCTGCCCGGACCCGACCGGCAAATCCAGCTGCCATAAAAGACAGTCTAATGTGTGAGGTCTTTACAAAGGTTACGTTCTTAATTAATTAAGAAACACTTAACCAGATAAGCATGTAGTGGGGCATGAGGGGTTAAGTGGGTGCCTTGGGTGGCATGTGGAAATCAAGTAAGTGCCTTGGGTGGCATGTGGAAATCTAGTGGGTTGCCATGGGTGGCAATAGAAAATACGATTAGAATACTTAACCAAGTGGAAACATGTAATTAAACATGATTAAAGGGTTAAGTGGGATGCACTAGAAAAGGGACAAGTGTAGCGACCCAGCGGATTTTCAGCCTTGAAAATCGACATAACACCTTTACCATATCTCATGTCGATCCCCCAAGCACTGAAAAACACTGGATTGTCATGAGAAAGAAATTAGAGGGTGAGAATAGAAAGAAAGAATGTTAGAATAGAAGAAAGAAGAAGAACACCACATCAGAATCTCACAGCGGAACGAATAAAATATAACAATCCTTTATACAAAACTGTATATACATACCAATCATCAGAGTACACATACATCAGTCACAGCGGAATAATAACTTTGAATAACTAGCGGTGAAGCCGCCTGCTTCGAGCTCCTGAAACTCCAAGCAGAACCTAACCTGGAACATACTCGGTCTGACCCGAGCACATTTGATTTAAAACAAAATACACCGGGTCAGTCTGGAATACTATCAGTGATAAATTCACAGAACACACACTGGTTTAACTTTGGAAATCCTTTCGAAATCAAAGGATAATAGTAAGACCAGTCCACACATAAACACGGACGGTTTTTACCTTACTATAACCCAAACCATCTTTGAAATCAATATCTTTCTCTGATATTATCATAATGTCTAAATACAAATAAATATCAATCTAGAGGAACGATTGCATCTCACGCTCCCCATATATAGTATACAATCGAAAATCGCGGGCGCTTATTGGATATTGGATTCCGACCTTGACAAGGTAGGGGTCCACCTGCCGATAGTGTATCTCTAGAGGCGAATACACTGGGTTCAACAAGAACGTCTTGCAACCCGGCCCTCACATGACCGACCACTCATTTCGCTTGAGTGTATCGAATGTATATCACCGACGGTTGGGATCAGCAACCGCCACCCGAATAGGGTCAGCATCGAATAGATAAAGAAGCAAAAGGAATTTCTCTAGATAGGTGATCATACATCCTAATGGGAGCGACCCACATAGCCATGCTGCCTGCCCGATTTTTGTCATTTCCCGGTTGATGAGGCTTGAGGCTAGAACTTTATCTCTAGAACATTTGGTCATCATTCCCATTGAATGCCACATCATCAGATCCGCTAGATCACACTTGATTGACGTCCACAAAAATACTCTAGTTTATCTGGCTAGAGAAAAACCATTTCTCCGCCATCAACTATCGTACGTTTGGAGAAATCAACGCATGTAATTCCTTTGGAAATACTCTTTCAGACATCCGTCCATACAAGTCATCCAGGAACAGGATGAACCGAAGGTACTCTCCTACTGCATCTCATATAGGAATCACCCCATGAATCAGTAGCGAGAAGTCCTTGCAACCCGTGGATTTCAACCACGACAGAATCACAAATCAAAATAACTCTGGCTGCAGGCCAGAGAAATTCGACAAGTAGTCCTTCCGCTTATGAAGATCCACGGTCTTCACTTGCTCCGTCTTCAATCGACGTCTTCACGTATTTGATGGTCGGAATGGTTTTCGAATATAATTCCATCCCGGACTTCCCGAACCAACAATCGTATTGGTCTGGTTTGATAGTCGGTGTTTTAACTATCAAATAACAATAGTGTGAACACAATGAGTTTTCTGATCTAGTACTTGGCACAACTCGACCTCTTAAAATATATTTAACCAAATTCCCTTTTGATTAACTTTAACTGATTTACTTTGATTGATTAACTCTAACTTGACTAACTCGACTTATTTAACTCGACAAACTCGACTTGATTACTCCTATTAACTAATACTCGACTTAACTCCATTCGCTCGACTCTAGATCGCAGCGATCACAATGGTTACGCCTGATTCCCTCAGGAAACATCCGACCGCCGTAGGCTATCTACAGCCCTGCGAATTTCGCTAGCAGTCGTACACGGTTGAACTTTTTCCTAGATAACTTTGTTTGACTAACTCTAACTATATTCGATCAACTCTAATCGAATAACAAATGTTTATTAAAATTTGAAATCGCTTATTCTTACTTCTTTTGAAACTGATAATTGCAATATTATTAAATTTACAAATCTTGCATCAGAGTTTGATATTTCTTGTATCAGATAAACCAATTCATCACCTTCACTCACGTCAAACTAATATCGTTCCTCGATAATAGTGAAGCCAACCAAGTTGGGGTATTTTAGTTACCTCTCAGACCTTGATCGACAACGTTCTTATCTCAGAATAATATTTGTTTAACCACTAATATCAATTTCTCATTTCCCTTTTTGGTTTCAAATCTGGGTTTTTCACCATCCCTTATATTTAAATCCTCGTTTAACCATCTCTTTACTTAACTTCTTTAATTGAGTAAATATTCATTAAACCATAACTTTTAATTTCAACATTTTCTGTTTATGACATTGATTTATAATATAAATCCTTCGTCAAATATTTTGACTCTATTTATTTGAGCATTTGTAAACCAAGACTTTCACTTTGGATTTTATAACTAAAACCCACTCACCCTTACTTTAAGTCAAAACACTTCTAATTGGAATTTTTATTTACAATTATCCACTTACCAATCTTATTTGAAACCTGGGTTAAATATCCCTTTATAACACCTTTATTCGGCTTCAATCAAATTCATCATCATCTATTTCTTCTTGACTGAACTCCAACTAAAATCATCTCTTATATTTATTAACAAAATAATTAACTTCAATATTAACTACACCGAGGTAGTTAACGATGCTATTTACCCAAAATAGAATCACTATCATTTTTGAAAATTAAATAAGTAATAATTTACCTTCATATACTTTAATAAATTTGATCCCTTTCTTTAATCATAGTTAATCAGGGATTAACTAGTATTTAACACCATACCATTGAATAATTCCCCTAAACTACGGTTAATCAAAGATTATTCCTTTTAATCAATTTTAACTAACAATGGTTGATTCTGCCAACCGTACATGTCCGTTAACAGTTGCCTGCGTTACTCTTGTCATTTCCCCTTAAATTAGTTTAAATAACCCAATTAATTTAAATCACTATTCAATTGCTCTAAAACAATTATTCTATCTTACCAACCTGTCGGTAAATTCTTGGTTTCTGCTTTTACAACTGGTTTAAAACATCTGAATAATTTCCTTTAACTCGATTAAAAATATTTGTTTATAAATTTCTAATTTAAATACTCATATAAAACAATTGAATAACTTTAATTCAGTTATAAATAAATTTATAACTTTAAAAACACGTCAATTCACTTAACAGTCGAACGACGTTAAAATCACACATTAGGGCCATTTACTACCAATTTCCAAATCAACACTGTCGGTTGATTTTAAACACAACACAGGTGCATATCTATTCAACCATCAACATACAAACAGGTTTTGGCGTCAGTCAAGGTGAACAATTCATATTTATGCATAACAATATAAAAATACAGTTAATTTGAGGAATCCGGTTGGATCCCTCCAACCTTTCCTTCTCTGCATCACAGATGTCAGTTGATAAAAATATACGAATAAAATAATTGGCAGAATATAAATAACTGAAACCATCAAACAATAACAACAATTTTCATCCATCGCATCCAATCAACCAATTTAAATTGTTAACTGTAAAATATATTTTACTGTGAATGTACCACATCACAGGATTCCAGAAGGTGTGAGAATTAACTCACCAAAGTTTTGTTCTGGTTGACGGTTGACGCGTTTGTTCTCTTTAATCTAAAACGAACGTTCAAAATTTGTTGAAAATTCAACGGCGTCAGATCAGAGCCCGGTCAGTGCCATCGTCTAGAGCTCGTCCCTGCGATCCCAACGAATCCAGTTTCGCTGAAATCCGTTAACGTACGAGTAAGATACGCTCGTTCAAAGTTTATATAAACTAAACGAAAATTAAATAAACTAAGAATTAAATAAATTAATTAAATTCTCACCGTTAACTACCTTAATCACCTCGTTTAAGCCACGTCAGACCGTTACTAAGGAGGCCACGCGTTTTCTCCTTTCTTCCAACTTCAAACCCGATTCCCTTTCTTCGAACAAACATGGACGTCAACCCCAAACTTCAACCCGCCGCCATCTGTTCCTCCGACCACCGGAATCCACGAGCCACCAACCACCAGAACCGCCTCTCTGAGGTCTTCAACCGCCACCAACCCTCGATCCTAATGCTTCCTCCACCGCCGGAAAAACTGCTCCGACCCCATGCTAAATAAATCCAATTTCCGACCTCCTCCGACCGATTCAGACCCTCATACCACCGTCAGTCGATCCACCACGTCACCCAGCATCAACTCCGACAGACACCCGCCACCATCGTTGATCAACGGCGCCGGAAAAGGTTGAAAACCCTTTCCTACTTCCGAAAATAACCCAAAACTGAACACCTCAGTTCATCTCTCGATTTCTCTCACCTCCGACCACTAGGAACCTTGACACCACCGCCAAATCGAAGGACTATCTCCCCTCTACGAAACCCCTAAGGTCCCGTCTCCCCAAATCGGCTACAACTCTTCAATTTGAGCCAAAAACGAAAATGGTTTCTCGCGGTTCTTCGCGATTTCCGGCCACCACACTACACCGTTCGCCCCCAACTTTTTACAGTAGGTAGAGAACAGCCTGATCTACAACTTTTGCTTTGGTACCCCCCTCGGATTCATCACGGATTGAGAGAAATAAATGATTTTGCGTTGGAGGACTTATTTGCAAAGTTACGAATGGAGAAAATGGCTTGGGCTGGAAAAACTGATTTTGGGGGTTTATATAATGGGTTTTTATTATATTTTATGTTGATGTGATGTCTGACAACGACCAACGATTTTTATTTCGTACCTATCGCTATTTTTAACGTCGTTTATTCGCTGTTGCACTCACATACGAACCCCATTCGAGACGCAAATGAACGACATTGTATAATTCGACGATACGGTCCTAACGAATCTTGTTTCGTCGAATTCCGTGTCCGTTTGCTCAAATAGCGTTTGTACACATCCAAATAAATCGATTTATTTTACATTTTATTTTGCCACGCTCACATAATAACCCCGATTGATGCGCCGTCTGAAAATCTGGCAATAATTTACTGTTATGGTCCCAACAAAATTTGTTTCGCCGAAAACAGAGGTCGTTTGAAAAATGTCCCTTTTTGAACTGGCCAAATTCAAATAAAATAGACTAAAATTAAAATACTACAATATAAAATAATTAAAATACTGCTATGGGCCATACCTGACCAGAATTACGTGTATTACCACAATAAAATATCCCGGGTTGAATTTGAGGTCAAATCGATATTCAAAATATTTAAAAACCGTTAATTTATATAACTGCAGCGCTATATATATAAAGGAAACTCCATAGCGACCTTTTCAAAATTTGATTTGGACATAAAATAAAATCTACACGACGAAAACTGGATTTTTCTCTACCATTAGAAAGATATCGTCAAACCGGTCCCGACGTTTCTTGTTTCGTGGAAATCCGGCTTATTTTGAACCCGGTACGACCAATTGAAGTTCAAAACACCAAATCGCGAACTACCGCGCCGCTGCAGCTCGTTAATTAATTAAATTATAAACCATATATATTGGTCGTCGTTTTCAAAACGAATTGTCACTAATATCCCACTATAAACAATATCTGACCACTTTAAACTGTCCCATCACAATATAGTTCAAATTCGACAATTTCCCATATTTTGGAAATTAAAATAATATTTATTATTTATTTTAAATAACATATTCACAATATAATCGTTAAATTCGATTTTTCAACCTCAAACCAATATTTTAAATAATTAAAATATTTAAAATAATCCAATTAAATTGGCAGAAAATACGGGTCGTTACATTCCTTCCCCCTTGAAATAATTTCGTCCTCGAAATTGCTAAGGTAGAAGAAATGTCGTCTACTATTAACTTTGCAAAAAGAATAATTTTTTTTTTAACTCGAATTTATTTTCAAACTGACTCAATTGGTTTTTAAAACCAATTTATTTCAAAATAAAATAATTTCCTAAAAATTTTCTAACTTCTCAAATTTTGGAAAAATTTCGGCAGAGTCTCCCCTGCACGGAGGGACATCTGCAATATCGCAGGATCAAGAAATATGTATACATCGACTCTCATGGTCGGAAAAAATTCAAAATTCAAACCCAAAATCCAAACAAAACCCAAAATTTCATATTTTCGTAGGCGTACCTTTTGGCGAGCGATATTATGCAATAAGCGGTAAATTATATTTGAGCTTGCTTAATTGTTTCGCAGCTCTACTCAAACTGGACTCAATTATCTCCAGAATTTTTCTTTCGAATAGATTTTAAAGCTGAACTGGCACTTCTGCACCTGTCCTCCACTCAAATGGGTTTCATTAGTCCATAAAACAAAAGCAATAAGGTTCAAACATCCATATCCTACATATCATCCATACCACACACAATTTAATCCACACGGGATTTATAACCAAGCTATAACAATCCATTTATCTCTTATAATTATCTATTCAAATTTATTTAACTGGATGGTCTTATTCGAATAATTCATTTTAGATTTGTTTTAACCAATTCCATACATCCTCAGGTTTATATTCAAGCCATCAACCATACACCACAAACATATCATACACCCAACATTAACTAATCACGATGATTGCCCATACTATAATAACTTTTATTTTTATTTATTATAAAATTAATCGGGCAAAAATAATTTCAAAAATAATTTTATATCAAAATATAAATACGCGCTCTCGTATATACACACTCAACTCAATCTAGGGTATTGCTAACCCCATCTCTATTGAGTCACACCACAGAGCCAAGGTTATCTCTAAACCAATAGCTCTGATACCACTGTAGCGACCCAGCGAATTTTCAGCCTTGAAAATCGACATAACACCTTTACCATATCTCATGTCGATCCCCCAAGCACTGAAAAACACTGGATTGTCATGAGAAAGAAATTAGAGGGTAAGAATAGAAAGAAAGAATGTTAGAATAGAAGAAAGAAGAAGAACACCACATCAGAATCTCACAGCGGAACGAATAAAATATAACAATCCTTTATACAAAACTGTATATACATACCAATCATCAGAGTACACATACATCAGTCACAGCGGAATAATAACTTTGAATAACTAGCGGTGAAGCCGCCTGCTTCGAGCTCCTGAAACTCCAAGCAGAACCTAACCTGGAACATACTCGGTCTGACACGAGCACATTTGATTTAAAACAAAATACACCGGGTCAGTCTGGAATACTATCGGTGATAAATTCACAGAACACACACTGGTTTAACTTTGGAAATCCTTTCGAAATCAAAGGATAATAGTAAGACCAGTCCACACATAAACACGGACGGTTTTTACCTTACTATAACCCAAACCATCTTTGAAATCAATATCTTTCTCTGATATTATCATAATGTCTAAATACAAATAAATATCAATCTAGAGGAACGCTTGCATCTCACGCTCCCCATATATAGTATACAATCGAAAACCGCGGGCGCTTATTGGATATTGGATTCCGACCTTGACAAGGTAGGGGTCCACCTGCCGATAGTGTATCTCTAGAGGCGAATACACTGGGTTCAACAAGAACGTCTTGCAACCCGGCCCTCACATGACCGACCACTCATTTCGCTTGAGTGTATCGAATGTATATCACCGACGGTTGGGATCAGCAACCGCCACCCGAATAGGGTCAGCATCGAATAGATAAAGAAGCAAAAGGAATTTCTCTAGATAGGTGATCATACATCCTAATGGGAGCGACCCACATAGCCATGCTGCCTGCCCGATTTTTGTCATTTCCCGGTTGATGAGGCTTGAGGCTAGAACTTTATCTCTAGAACATTTGGTCATCATTCCCTTTGAATGCCACATCATCAGATCCACCAGATCACACTTGATTGACGTCCACAAAAATACTCTAGTTTATCTGGCTAGAGAAAAACCATTTCTCCGCCATCAACTATCGTACGTTTGGAGAAATCAACGCATGTAATTCCTTTGGAAATACTCTGTCAGACATCCGTCCATACAAGTCATCCAGGAACAGGATGAACCGAAGGTACTCTCCTACTGCATCTCATATAGGAATCACCCCATGAATCAGTAGCGATAAGTCCTTGCAACCCGTGGATTTCAACCACGACAGAATCACAAATCAAAATAACTCTGGCTGCAGGCCAGAGAAATTCGACAAGTAGTCCTTCCGCTTATGAAGATCCACGGTCTTCACTTGCTCCGTCTTCAATCGACGTCTTCACGTATTTGATGGTCGGAATGGTTTTCGAATATAATTCCATCCCGGACTTCCCGAACCAGCAATCGTATTGGTCTGGTTTGATAGTCGGTGTTTTAACTATCAAATAACAATAGTGTGAACACAATGAGTTTTCTGATCCAGTACTTGGCACAACTCGACCTCTTAAAATATATTTAACCAAATTCCCTTTTGATTAACTTTAACTGATTTACTTTGATTGATTAACTCTAACTTGACTAACTCGACTTATTTAACTCGACAAACTCGACTTGATTACTCCTATTAACTAATACTCGACTTAACTCCATTCGCTCGACTCTAGATCGCAGCGATCACAATGGTACGCCTGATTCCCTCAGGAAACATCTGACCGCCGTAGGCTATCTACAGCCCTGCGAATTTCGCTAGCTGTCGTACACGATGGAACTTTTTCCTAGATAACTTTGTTTGACTAACTCTAACTATATTCGATCAACTCTAATTGAATGACAAATGTTTAATAAAATTTGAAATCACTTATTCTTACTTCTTTTGAAAATGATAATTGCAATATTATTAAATTTACAAATCTTGCATCAGAGTTTGATATTTCTTGTATCAGATAAACCAATTCATCACCTTCACTCACGTCAAACTAATATCGTTCCTCGATAATAGTGAAGCCAACCAAGTTGGGGTATTTTAGTTACCTCTCAGACCTTGATCGACAACGTTCTTATCTCAGAATAATATTTGTTTAACCACTAATATCAATTTCTCATTTCCCTTTTTGGTTTCAAATCTGGGTTTTTCACCATCCCTTATATTTAAATCCTCGTTTAACCATCTCTTTACTTAACTTCTTTAATTGAGTAAATATTCATTAAACCATAACTTTTAATTTCAACATTTTCTGTTTATGACATTGATTTATAATATAAATCCTTCGTCAAATATTTTGACTCTATTTATTTGAGCATTTGTAAACCAAGACTTTCACTTTGGATTTTATAACTAAAACCCACTCACCCTTACTTTAAGTCAAAACACTTCTAATTGGAATTTTTATTTACAATTATCCACTCACCAATCTTATTTGAAACCTGGGTTAAATATCCCTTTATAACACCTTTATTCGGCTTCAATCAAATTCATCATCATCTATTTCTTCTTGACTGAACTCCAACTAAAATCATCTCTTATATTTATTAACAAAATAATTAACTTCAATATTAACTACACCGAGGTAGTTAACGATGCTATTTACCCAAAATAGAATCACTATCATTTTTGAAAATTAAATAAGTAATAATTTAGCTTCATATACTTTAATAAATTTGATCCCTTTCTTTAATCATAGTTAATCAGGGATTAACTAGTATTTAACACCATACCATTGAATAATTCCCCTAAACTACGGTTAATCAAAGATTATTCCTTTTAATCAATTTTAACTAACAATGGTTGATTCTGCCAACCGTACATGTCCGTTAACAGTTGCCTGCGTTACTCTTGTCATTTCCCCTTAAATTAGTTTAAATAACCCAATTAATTTAAATCACTATTCAATTGTTCTAAAACAATTATTCTATCTTACCAACCTATCGGTAAATTCTTGGTTTCTGCTTTTACAACTGGTTTAAAACATCTGAATAATTTCCTTTAACTCGATTAAAAATATTTGTTTATAAATTTCTAATTTAAATACTCATATAAAACAATTGAATAACTTTAATTCAGTTATAAATAAATTTATAACTTTAAAAACACGTCAATTCACTTAACAGTCGAACGACGTTAAAATCACACATTAGGGCCATTTACTACCAATTTCCAAATCAACACTGTCGGTTGATTTTAAACACAACACAGGTGCATATCTATTCAACCATCAACATACAGACAGGTTTTGGCGTCAGTCAAGGTGAACAATTCATATTTATGCATAACAATATAAAAATACAGTTAATTTGAGGAATCCGGTTGGATCCCTCCAACCTGTCCTTCTCAGCATCACAGATGTCAGTTGATAAAAATATACGAATAAAATAATTGGCAGAATATAAATAACTGAAACCATCAAACAATAACAACAATTTTCATCCATCGCATCCAATCAACCAATTTAAACTGTTAACTGTAAAATATATTTTACTGTGAATGTACCACATCACAGGATTCCAGAAGGTGTGAGAATTAACTCACCAAAGTTTTGTTCTGGTTGACGGTTGACGCATTTGTTCTCTTTAATCTAAAACGAATGTTCAAAATTTGTTGAAAATTCAACGGCGTCAGATCAGAGCCCGGTCAGTGCCATCGTCTAGAGCTCGTCCCTGCGATCCCAACGGATCCAGTTTCGCTGAAATCCGTTAACGTACGAGTAAGATACGCTCGTTCAAAGTTTATATAAACTAAACGAAAATTAAATAAACTAAGAATTAAATAAATTAATTAAATTCTCACCGTTAACTACCTTAATCACCTCGTTTAAGCCACGTCAGACCGTTACTAAGGAGGCCACGCGTTTTCTCCTTTCTTCCAACTTCAAACCCGATTCCCTTTCTTCGAACAAACATGCACGTCAGCCCCAAACTTCAACCCGCCGCCATCTGTTCCTCCGACCACCGGAATCCACGAGCCACCAACCACCAGAACCGCCTCTCTGAGGTCTTCAACCGCCACCAACCCTCGATCCCAATGCTTCCTCCACCGCCGGAAAAACTGCTCCGACCCCATGTTGAATAAATCCAATTTTCGACCTCCTCCGACCGATTCAGACCCTCATACCACCGTCAGTCGATCCACCACGTCACCCAGCATCAACTCCGACAGACACCCGCCACCATCATTGATCAACGGCGCCGGAAAAGGTTGAAAACCCTTTCCTACTTCCGAAAATAACCCAAAACTGAACACCTCAGTTCATCTCTCGATTTCTCTCACCTCCGACCACTAGGAACCTTGAGACCACCGCCAAATCGAAGGTCTATCTCCCCTCTACGAAACCCCTAAGGTCCTGTCTCCCCAAATCGGCTACAACTCTTCAATTTGAGCCAAAAACGAAAATGGTTTCTCGCGGTTTTTTGCGATTTCCGGCCACCACACTACACCGTTCGCCCCCAACTTTTTACAGTAGGTAGAGAACAGCCTGATCTACAACTTTTGCTTTGGTACCCCCCTCGGATTCATCACGGATTGAGAGAAATAAATGATTTTGCGTTGGAGGACTTATTTGCAAAGTTACGAATGGAGAAAATGGCTTGGGCTGGAAAAACTGATTTTGGGGGTTTATATAATTGGTTTTTATTATATTTTATGTTGATGTGATGTCTGACAACGACCAACGATTTTTATTTCGTACATATCGCTATTTTTAACGTCGTTTATTCGCTGTTGTACTCACATACGAACCCCGTTCGAGACGCAAATGGACGACATAGTATAATTCGACGATACGGTCCTAACGAATCTTGTTTCGTCGAATTCCGTATCCGTTTGCTCAAATAGCGTTTGTACACATCCAAATAAATCGATTTATTTTACATTTTATTTTGCCACGCTCACATAATAACCCCGATTGACGCGCCGTCTGAAAATCTGGCAATAATTTACTGTTATGGTCCCAACAAAATTTGTTTCGCCGAAAACAGAGGTCGTTTGAAAAATATCCCTTTTTGAACTGGCCAAATTCAAATAAAATAGACTAAAATTAAAATACTTCAATATAAAATAATTAAAATACTGCTATGGGCCATACCTGACCAGAATTACGTGTATTACCACAATAAAATATCCCGGGTTGAATTTGAGGTCAAATCGATATTCAAAATATTTAAAAACCGTTAATTTATATAACTGCAGCGCTATATATATAAAGGAAACTCCATAACGACCTTTTCAAAATTTGATTTGGACATAAAATAAAATCTACACGACGAAAACTGGATTTTTCTCTGCCATTAGATCTACATGAGGTCAGCTAGGGGTACACGAAACTACTAGTTAAATTTTCTAAGTCCTTGGGTAGGATCAACCTTTAAGTTAGGAATGACTGGTGTGGTGCAGTGTAGTAATTACTCTTGGGTAGGTAGATGCGTCTTTACCGATATCTTAGTTCATCCTATGTCTAGTTGGCTGCTTAGTGTAGTCATTTATCCCCAGTCGTTACCGTACCAAGTTTATATCATACCCTAATTACTTTAATGATTGTATTGTTAAAGTTATAGGACTCGCTCAGACTTATGTCTGACCCCGTTGTTTTTATCTTTTTCCCAACCCTCAGGTTCTCAGAGTGGGCCTAGCACTAGTGGGCTTTGATCAGGTTGCTTTATCTATCTTTTGGAGCTTGGACCGTTGATGTAAAGCCCAGCTTATCTTTTCTATTATGGCTATTAGTATGTAGTGGGATTATGTACTTATGTTTTTAACGAGATGGATATTTTGTACTTGACTCTTGTTGGTTTTTGATATGTAACCAAACATGTTTACCTTCTGCTGCAATGAAATGATGTTTTAAATTTCAAGTATTACTTATATCTGTCTTGTTGTAATTTTTCTGTTCTATATTGACTTAAAATACTCCACCGAAGTTAAGGCATTCCCATAGTGAGTGACCTTAGCGGGTGTGGGGTGTTACAGGGAGGGCATGCGTTTCTTTCTAGTTAGAAGTGGCGTCAGTGGTTTTACACGCCCTGACGAGTTTGACTTATGTGGTTGTTGCTGTTGCGAGGCGCCTCGGTTAGATCGGACGATCCGGGTCCGATGGAGTCATTCGTTGGCTCGTTGACGCCCCAAAGGGCGAGGAAACGTAATGTTCAGGCATAATAATCCACCTCGGTGGACCGGCCCTGACGATCAAAAGGGTTGATGCGTTCTGATCCTGAGATACGGACTAGAGTGTCTCGAATTCGGTAAGGACTATCTTTTGCCTTAGTTCATGACGGAAATCCAATTTCCAAATACGACATCGTGCGGTTTTGATTGTATATATATATGGCGACATGATATATGGTACCCATGCCGCCTATGATTGATAGTTATGATTTGAAATTGTTTTTGAAACATGTAAATACTAGTAATAATATCAAATGCTTTTGTTTTATTCGTATCAACCATATTTTGGCCATTATAAGGTAAAACTCTATTCTCCGGTTTGCGTTGCATTGTGTGATGGGAACTGAGTCTTATAATGGCTTCATTTTTATAAAAAGCATAGCGATGTTTAAAAAGAATGATTTGTTTTTAAAGCACTGGCAATCCAATGGAGTAAACTCGTTCCACGAAAGTGGCGTGGTCCTGTGATTAGCCATATTATAAATGTGTTGAGTAGATTTCTCATACCAGTCCCATGACTGACTCGTAGTTTGTTTCACTTTCAAACTCGGGTGCCCCTTTTTCTACACGGGCAGCCTTGTATTCAGGTTTAGCTGGTTCTTTCTGGATAGCTGGAGCTGAAGATGGATTCTATCATTTATCTCTTTTTATGCTGTTCAGCTCCTATTGTACATTATGTTTGTTTTTCGCTGTAGACATATATGTATAGCTGAACTGTATTTGTACTAAGTATGATCCTGTATACTGTGTAACTCTGATGATTACGTTTATCCAGTATATTTTATTGTTCATTATCTGGTGTATTTATTTATTTCTGTTCTGTTATTATCTGTCTATGTGTTATATTCCACGGATTACCCTTGCCACCGTCAGTACGGGGTCTGGGGTCGTCTCATTTGGTATCAGAGCTTTGGTTAAGCTTAGTTCTGGAATATAACATATGAATGAACTCATCAGAAATAGAATCAGTAGTGTTCTAGGACGGGTAACTCTATACAGATAGGATCAGTAATATCCTAGTATAAGTAAAGCAGAATGAAATTACACCTCGATAGACACATTTACATTCAAGTATTTGTCTATATATTTTGAAATATCTTTTCAGTTGACCTGACACTTTGTCTGCTAATTGCAGGCGCACTAGAAAATGAGTGACAGGAACAGGAGAAATAATCGTATGGCTCGACCAGCTAATGAGCCAGTTGTGCTCCCACAGCCAGAATCAGATATAGAAGTTCTATTCAAGAGATTTCGAAATCTGGGTGGATCACCATTCTTAGGCAAAGAGTCCATTATGGAAACACAAGCTTGGATTCGTTCTGCAGAGAAAATCTTTGAGGGTTTAAAGCTGAGAGATGATCAGAAAAGATTACTGGCGTCTTGGGCACTCAAAGAAGAAGCTTTGTTTTGGTGGGATTCAGTTATTGAAGATAATCCAGAAGGTGATATCACCTGGGACAGATTCAAAGTGATTTTCTTAGAAAGATTTACTCCTCCCGAAACAACCGAGCGATTATGTGACGAATTTTCTTATTTGATACAAGGTGATATGACCATCCCAGAATATCACAAGAAATTCAACGAACTTTCTCACTTTGCTCCTCATCTGATTCAAGATCCAAAGAGGAAGAATCTGAGATTTATTTATGGCCTGCAAAGGAAGTATCAGAATAGTGTGATGAGGAATGTGAAACTTCCTTTCTCAGAAATGATTTATATGGCTTATCAGTATGAAGATCTCGACAAAAAGGGTATGTTGCCTAACGAAGAAGAGGCCAGTACTAGTATTAAAGGTGAGTCTGAAACGGATAATCCGGAGACCAGTACGATGTCTGAGGTCAGTAAGAAGCCCAAAGTAAATCATAAAAGGGCCAGATATGGGAAAGGACAAGTAACGACTGCCATATGCAGTAACTGTAAGAAGCCAGGGCATTTGGCGATAAATTGCGGACCCTTAATGAAACGAATCAAAAGTGGATCTAAATCAGAGAAGAATTTTCATGAGAAAAGTGGTTGCAGTAAATGCCATCAGACTGGTCGTCTTGCAAAGGATTGTTGGCTCTTAAAGAAGCCTGAAGTAGTTCAAATAAATGAAGTAGCAGAAGCGTCTGAGCCCTCAGCTATTCAAGAAAGGCCAGATGTTTTAGAAGGCACGCTAACTGTCAAAGACATCCCAGTTAAAGTACTGTTTGACACAGGCGCGTCACGAAGCTTCATTGCCAAGAGTGCAGCTAAGAAGCTGGATTTGAATTTGAAGAAGCTCAAGGAACCAATGACTGTCTAGAATCCGGTTGGGGGTTCCATCGATCTCAGTTGGGTTTGTGGAGTGCCGGTTTCCTTCTCTCGTTATCGGTTCCCTACCATCGCGGTCGTCATGAATTTTAAAGAGTTTGATCTTATCTTGGGGTTAGACTGGTTGACCAAATATGAAGCTGAGGTTAGATGCGCCGAGAGAGTTGTTAGGACTAAGATTAAATCAGGTGATTATATAACCATTCCCTGTGAAGGTCAGAATGCTAATCGAAAGGACTTCTGGGCAGCTCTCGATGTTTCTCCAGCCCAAATAGAAAATATCCCTGAAATCACAGAGAATATTCCCGACCTAGTGAAAGATATTCCTGTCGTCAAGAACTATGCGAATGTGTTCGAGGAAGTTGTTCGCTTACCTCCGCGGAGAGAAATAGATTTCAAAATTGCTTTGATTCCGAATGCAAGGCCGGTAGTTCACGCTATTCGAAGAATGTCCTTGAAAGAGAAAGAAGAACTTGACAATCAAACACGACAGCTAATATGGAAGGGTCTGATCAGGCCCAGTTTCTCTGATTGGGGAGCAGCAGTGGTGTTTGTCCCAAAATCAGACGGTACTCTATGGCTATGTGTGGGTTATCGTGATTTGAACAAGCAGACCATAAAGAACAAATATCCATTGCCGCGGATTGATGATTTGTTGGATCGATTAAATGGCGCACAAGTATTTTCACGAATGGACCTAGCTACAGGTTTCCATCAACTTCGAATTGCCGAAGATTGTGTTCCAATGACAGCATTCAGAGGTCCCGACTTATTCTACGAGTGGTTAGTAATGTCGTTCGGCTTATGTAATGCTCCAGCCTATTTCGTCGATCTAATGAACAGAGTATTCAGAGGAGTATTGAATAAATTTGTTCTGGTTTTCATTGACGATATTATAATATTCTCTAAATCAAAGGCCGAACATGAAAAGCATTTGGAACAGGTTCTGGAAATCCTCAGAAGGAATGTATTAAAAGCCAAACTGTCCAAATGTATATTCTGGCACGAAGAAGTCAAATTTCTGGGCCACGTTGTATCGAAAGAAGGAATTGCTGTGGATCCAAGTAAAATCACAGCTATTCAGAATTGGAAACAGCCCAGTACCCCTACAGAAGTCCGCTGTTTTCTCGGATTGGCTAGCTATTACCGGAAGTTCGTTAAAAACTTTTTGAAGATATCTGGTCATTTAACGAAGCTTACAAAGAAGCACTCTAAATTCAAATGGACTCCAGAAAGTGAGGAGGCTTTTGAAGAGCTAAAGTTAAGACTAACGACTGCTCCGGTGTTAACCATCATCGATGGCAATCAGGATTTGAAAGTCTGGACTGACGCTTCTAGAGAAGGCCTTGGCGCAGTGATAATGCAAAGGGGTCAAGTGATTGCTTATGCTAGCCGTCAGCTGAAGCCGCACGAGAAGAACTACGTCACTCATGATCTTGAGTTATTGGCGATAGTATTCACTTTGAAAATCTGGAGACACTATCTTCTGGGTGAGAGATTTGAACTGTTTACAGATCACCAGTTGTTAAAGTATCTGTTCACCCAGAAAGACCTGAATCTGAGGCAGCAACGTTGGCTGGAGTTTCTTGCAGCATATGACTTTGAAATTATATACACTCCAGGAAAAGCCAATGTCGTGGCCGATGCGCTGAGCCGAAAGAATGAAATGATCGCCAGTTTTATTATCACGACTTCACTGATAGATAAAATATCTGCTCTTCAGAAGGATGATCACTTCATTCAGAAGATCAGAGAGATAATTCAACAAGGCGAACCCTCGAGTTTTCAAGTTGATGATGATGGGATTCTAAGGCTCAAAGGTCGAATCTGTGTCCCTAACATTCCTGAGCTTCGAAAGGAAGTACTGGATGAATGTCACAAGTCAAAACTTAGTATCCATCCGGGAGTAAGCAAAATGTATAATGACATCAAACGCACTTTCTGGTGGAAGTCGATGAAGAGGGACATTTCTTTATATGTTAGCCGATGCCCTACTTGCCAGCTAGTCAAGAGCGACCAACAGAAACTGGCTGGATTATTACAACCGCTGGACGTTCCAGGCTGGAAGTGGGAACATATTTCCATGGACTTCATTGATGGTTTGCCCAGAACCAGAAAAGGGAATGACAGTATTTGGGTGATCGTAGATCGCTTCACGAAGACCGCCCATTTCATACCTGTCAGATCAAACAGAACTGCTCAGAGTCTGGCGCAGATATATTACAAGGAAATAGTTAGACTACATGGAGTGCCGCTTAGTATAGTCAGTGATAGAGATACAATATTTACTAGTAAATTCTGGGAGGCATTTCAAGTAGAATTGGGAACAAAGTTGAACTTGAGCACCGCTTATCATCCTCAGATGGACGGTCAGACTGAGAGGGTGAATCGTATTTTAGAAGATCTATTGCGGGCTTGTGTTCTAGATTTCGGTGGGTCATGGGAAGACCATCTACATTTGGCTGAATTCTCATACAATAACAGCTACCAGGCGAGCCTGACAATGTCGCCATTCAAAGCGTTGTATGGTAGACCATGCCGATCTCCTGCTTGTTGGGTTGAACCTGGAAATAGACTTGTGTTAGGGCCAGATATGATCCGAGAAGCTGCCGACAAAGTCGACTTTATTAAGAAGCGATTACTGGCCGCTCAAAGCCGACAAAAGTGTTATGCCGATAGAAGAAGAAGAGATATATCCTTTGCGGTTGGCGACTATGTATATTTGAAAGTATCGCCGATGAGAGGAGTTATCCAGTTCGGGAAAATTGGAAAATTGGCGCCCAAATTCATTGGTCCGTTTCCTATTCTGGAACGGATTGGAACTCTCGCTTATAGGGTTAAATTGCCAGATTGGTTGCCTGGAGTTCATGATGTATTTCACATATCTCAACTTCGAAAGCACGTTCATGATCCAGACTTGATCGTGGAAGAAGCAGCTCAACAGGATATTGAAATTACTCCAGAATTAGCTGTGAGACGAGAGCCGCTAAAGATCATCGGCAAAGAGACCAAGGAACTGAGGAACAAGAAGGTTCACTTAGTCAAAGTGCAGTGGAGTGGAGATCCACGAGATTGTACTTGGGAAACTGAGGAGAGCATTCAGAAAGCTTATCCTAGATGCCGAGTGGATATCTCTGATTGACTCCGGTGCAAGGTACATTTACCATACTTTGCATTACCAATCAGTTCTCTATTTTGTTGTTATTTTCTTTCCATGGATGTGCACTTTTAGTTCTATAGTCTGAATGATTTTTAAAGAATATAGGAATTGATTTGTATGATTTTGAAAAGTTAAAAACAATTTGATTGTTGTTTGTGTTGTGTGATAGTAAATTAGATTAATTAAATTATTAAAACGATAGTTAATTTAATCAATAATAGAATGAATGGTAGAATTTATTCGATTATATCACCCATTGAACTGATTAGAAAGTAGACAGAAATATATACTTGTGCATTATATATGTTTGAACAGGTAAATGGATTAGCTGTTGAGTAAAGATTTTATTTGCGTGCCCGACAAATAGGTAAACCTTAATGAGTTGGATGCGTAATATTATTATATCAACTCCTGTGAATGCCATTGGATGCGGAGTGCTGGTTTTCTGTGTGAAATAATAAACGTCGCCATAGGATAGTAACAATTAATTTTGAACTACATTACATAGCATACTTCTGAAGATAGGCATACTTCATCATATACCACATAAGCATTTGGAGCTTGTGTGACGAGGTGGAAGATTTACCATACGAGCGAGAGGCTTGTATGACAATGACTATATTTTACAGGTTGAACTGATGACTGATATGGACTATTTAAATTGTAACTATAAAATTGCCAGATTAATAAAAACCCCACACGGGTCTGGAGTTGACAATAATCATGTCTCTCTAGTTATTAGATACGGCACATGGACTATTTATTTCCCACACGGGACAAGGTGACGAGGATTTATCCTCTGGAGCATTTAAAATACACACTCCCTCAGGCTTTGACAGGGTGACGAGAATTTATTCTCTGGAGTTATTATCAATACACGCTCCCCTGTAAACACCAGAATATATCACTATAAATATGTGTATGCTTATTAGGATTTATTGGGTACCTAATACGGCCCAATAAATTTCCAAACCCCTCCCCGTACAAAGTAGGTTATGGCGAATTTTTTCGAAAATTCCGGGTGTTAGCCAAATTTTTGAAGAATTTGAAAATTCTCAGAAACTGAAAAGTTGGAGAATTGAAGCCAGATTGAACGTAGAGATGATTAATCAAACCACTTTCGACTTTGTTCCTTTTCGGGGACGAAAAGTTTTAAGTGGGGGAGGTTGTAACGACCCAGAAAATCTGAACCAATTTAAAACAAATTAAATTGGCTAAAATAATGGATTTTAAATATTTAAAATAAATATTTTAAATAATAGCAATGAAAACTGAGTTTGAATCGACGTTTGAAAACGAATATAATTAATTCTAATTATAAACAAGGCCTAAAATGGCGCGGTAGTTTCAAAATTTGAATTCAAACTTTGTCGGACTGTACCGGGTGCAAAACAAAACGGATTTGAGTGAAACCAAAAATATTTAAATCTGTTAGTGAATACCTTTCTAAGAATCTGAAAAATCGAATTTTCATAGCGGAAAGCAAAAGTTATGGCCAAATGAATTTTCAGAAAGGTCGCTATCGAATTTATATAGCCCGTGAAATTGGCCATTTTGCAAACGACCTCAGAATTCGACGAAACCACTTTTGTTGGATCCAGGATGTGAAGTTATTGCTAGGTTTCAAATTTCATAATTTTCGAAGCTAGTATGTGAGCGTGGCAAAGGAAAACGTGTTTTGATCAATTACAGTTAAATTGGATCGACCAGAAATGGGCCTTTTTGCAAACGGTCTCAGAATTCGACGAAACTAGTTTTGTTGGGACCGTATCATCAAAACATAGCCAGATTTATTTTTCTGGAATTTTTCGAATCAGTTTGTGGCCCTAGCAAATTGAAATATACGTTCAAATTGAATATTGAATGCTTTATATTTTAATTTGAATGGAAACTGACTGAAACAGTCGAATGGGCCTACGAAACATATCCTATTGTGTTCGGAATGGGGGCAAAACGCTAGGGACGATAGTCGTTGGGTTTAGATTGGTGGTCGCGTCAGAAAACCCCTTTAAAACCCACCGGCCAATCATATTTTTTTTTAAATAAAAAAAAAGAAAAATCCTTTTTCTCTCTCCGCGATCGAAGGCGGAAACCGTTCGAAATCTTCCCCCTCATTTTCCGATCAATCCACGCCAAATTAGCTCGTGCCACAGTTGAACTTTTTGAAGATCTTCTCGAGATCTTCAAATCCATATAAAGTTTGGGATTTTTCGTGGCCTGTGGAGAGAGAACCACCTCCCTGAAGTCGTCGACTTCAACCCGCCGCCCCGACCGCCTGGCGCCACCGAGTGGGACCCCACCACCGCGCGCAGACGCGCGTCTCCCCCCTCTTCGTCGCTGCATCGGCCGATCCTCCTATCGATTCACGGTTTGATCGAAAATTGCAAACCTAGTTTTGAACCTTTCAGCTGAGGTACGGCTTGTTTTATTTTCAACTGTTTTAACACCTTTAAACCGTTGCAAACTTTGAAAAATCGTATCTTTTTCGTTTCTTGACGAAATTCAGTGAAATAAGAGACAGTGGACTCGTGTGGATGTCTTCTACCTTCTAGAAGAGACCGCATATTTTTCTGAGCCTTCTGCTATTTTTGGTGGAGTGGAACCCAATGTGAGATTTCTAATTTATAAACGATATGGAAAACGACGATGTATAAATTATATAGTCGATGTATGAGTTATATAAGCGTTGTACACCTCTTGTATAAGCGTTGTATAAGTTGTACGTTCGATGTATAAGTTATATATGCATTGTAAAAATTATATATGTGTTGAAATAGAAGTGAATTGCTATATATAAATATATATATACGCCCCTCGTCCACAAACCATGGACGATATTTATTGGTTGTGATTGGTGTGAAAATTGATTGATAGCGAATGGTTGATTGGAATTGTTTGTGGTTGATATTGATTGATTGTGGTTGAAAAATACCCATTTGTGGATATTTGGTTGAAACCACATAGGATTAGTTTGTGGAAATGAAATAAATACATACATGCCGCCTGCGTGCGAACTAGATGCATGATCCCCATTGTCAAAAACCGCGAGGTTTTAAGGTAGAGCGAGGAGCCGTACTAGGGACGGTCCCGGTTTTAACTACCCAGCCGTTATGCTGCCGAAATTTTGAATAATATTCATGTGTTTGAATTATTTTCATTTGCTGAAACTATATTTATTCGTTGAATAGAAAACCTTCATGTGTTGAATCGATATTCATTCGTTGATTAGAAATTCATGTGTTGAATGGTATTATTGTTTTAAATATAAAAATCACATTTTTATCTATATATATAAACTATAGAAAACCTTCATGTGTTGAATCAATATTCATTCGTTGAATTGAAATTCATGTGTTGAATGGTATTCGTGTTTTAAATATAAAAATCACATTTTTATCTATATATATATAAACTATAGAAAACCTTCATGTGTTGAATCGATATTCATTCGTTGAATTGAAATTCATGTGTTGAATGGTGTTCGTGTTTTAAATATAAAAAACACATTTTTATCTATATATATAAACTATAGAAAACCTTCATGTGTTGAATCGATATTCATTCGTTGAATTGAATTTCATGTGTTGAATGGTATTCATATTTTGAAATAAATTGTTTTATAATAAAAATCACATTTTTATCGTCTATATGAATTATATAAAATAATCTCATTTTGAAAGAAATTGTTTTATAATAAAAATCCTATTTTTATTACCTATATGAACTATATAAAATAATAGTGTTTTGAAATGAATTGTTTTACAATAAAAATCACATTTTTATTATATACATGAATTGTTAAATATAGTGAAGTGTTGAAATAGAAGACAGTTAGATAAAAATATCATTTTTATCAAATGTATGAAAAGAATATAGCTTTGAAATCGAAGAATCGATATATATATTAAAATATATTGAATAACGACGCTGCAGTTCGTATTTTGAAACCGTGATTTCAAACGATTAGTACGGGAGATCCGACCATCGGATTTTCCTGAAATTGCAACCGTTGGGTTCGCTTTGGAAATATCTTTCCAACGGCACCAACTTTGTAAAAATCCAATGGTTGGATTGTCTGGAATGTTTAATTCAAATCTGAAGAAAAACAGCGCCAGAATCGATTATATTTATATATATATATAAAAATATAATTATATTTAATCGAATAACGACGCTGCAGTTCGTATTTTGAAATCGAAACTTCAAACGATTGTACCGGGAGATCCGACTGCCGGATTTTCCAGAAACTGGAACCGTTGGATTTGTTTTGAAAAGATCTTTCTAATGATGTAAATTTTGTGAAGATCCAACGGTTAGATTTTCAGATATGTGTAAATCAAATCTGAAGAAAAACAGCGCCACGGTCGCGTTATGGCCCGAAGCGCCGTTTTGAATAAAATGGCTATTTTAAAATAAATAAAAATGGCGATAAATCGTTATAAAATATTATAAACAATATGGATGTGATTTAGAAATTAACCGAAGGTTGGCTAAGTCGAATGGTTTCCTGGGTGTTGATCTGATGTTGGTTTCGGCCTTCGTGGTTAATATTTGGGAAATCATTCTCTTACTGATTGACGGTTAGTGACTAATGAATTGAAATGATGCGTGTATATGTTAGTGTTGCACTTGTTTATTATATACGCGAGTTGCTCAGAAAGACTGGGTTTATCCCATTCTGAATAACTGAATCGACGATAAGAAATCGAAGATAAAGACGGTGGTCGAAGACCGGAGATCTTCACCTCGTTTGGATGGTAACCGAGGTCCTGATTGGGAGGCATCCCGAAATATGGATAATGAGTGGTGATCGTCCAGACGTACGTGGTGACCGATGGGTTTGCGAGGTATATAGTGCCTCCGGCTTCGTTCAGACCCAGAACGGACTTGCAAATGGACAGTGTGTCTGACATTGGGATTTATTCTGTGTGATTGATAGCCATCAGTTGCACGGTGTGAATTGCCTGTGTGGCATGCTAAGATGCAGTGATCAGGGCTTCTGTTGAAAAGCAAACTCTTGTGGTGATGATCAAAGCACCGCTTGTGTGGCGTAGCTTTGTGTACAACGTGAAATCGCGAGCCTCACACCCCGGTATGAACCAGAAACGGGAGAAGGACCTCAGGGAGGGCATGCGTTTCTTTCTAGTTAGAAGTGGCGTCAGTGGTTTTACACGCCCTGACGAGTTTGACTTATGTGGTTGTTGCTGTTGCGAGGCGCCTCGGTTAGATCGGACGATCCGGGTCCGATGGAGTCATTCGTTGGCTCATTAATGCCCCAAAGGGCCGGGAAACGTATTGTTCAGGCATAATAATCCACCTTGGTGGACCGGCCCTGACGATCTAAAGGGTTGATGCGTTATGATCCTGAGACACGGACTAGAGCGTCTCGAATTCGGTAAGGACTATCTTTTGCCTTAGTTCATGACGGAAATCCAATTTCCAAATACAACATCGTGCGGTTTTGATTGTATATATATATGGCGACATGATATATGGTACCCATGCCGCCTATGATTGATAGTTATGATTTGAAATTGTTTTTGAAACATGTAAATACTAGTAATAATATCAAATGCTTTTGTTTTATTCGTATCAATCATATTTTGGCCATTATAAGGTAAAACTCTATCCTCCGGTTTGCGTTGCATTGTGTGATGGGAACTGAGTCTTATAATGGCTTCATTTTTATAAAAAGCATAGCGATGTTTAAAAAGAATGATTTGTTTTTAAAGCACTGGCAATCCAATGGAGTAAACCCGTTCCACGAAAGTGGCGTGGTCCTATGATTAGCCATATTATAAATGTGTTGAGTAGATTTCTCATACCAGTCCCATGACTGACTCGTTGTTTGTTTCACTTTCAAACTCGGGTGCCCCTTTTTCTACACGGGCAGCCTTGTATTCAGGTTTAGCTGGTTCTTTCTGGATAGCTGGAGCTGAAGATGGATTCTATCATTTATCTCTTTTTATGCTGTTCAGCTCCTATTGTACATTATGTTTGTTTTCCGCTGTAGACATATATGTATAGCTGAACTGTATTTGTACTAAGTATGATCCTGTATACTGTGTAACTCTGATGATTACGTTTATCCAGTATATTCTATTGTTCATTATCTGGTGTATTTATTTATTTCTGTTCTGCTATTATTTGTCTATGTGTTATATTCCACGGATTACCCTTGCCACCGTCAGTACGGGGTCTGGGGTCGTCTCATGTATTCCTAATATATTTCTTAGGGGCAAATTGGATATTTTGCCTAGGCCTTCTATTCTCCTATAAAAGCAACATTTATGGTTGGATTAAAATATAGAATTGAGACCGAGATAATTAATCTAAGGGTTTGTCATCGTTCTTCGTTGTTCTCATTCTCCAAAAAAAGTTGTGGTCATCTAGATATTCTTTTCATTTCTCAATAAGGTTATTAATTCTAATAGTTTGTTTACTTTTGGTTTTTGATCCATTCAGTGTAAACCAAATTTGTTTTTGTGAATCAATAAAGATGGTGGTTAGGAGGAATATCTTGTATTTGTGCGTGTAATTTCATATCTATGTTGTTTTTCCATAGAAATCATCTTCAAGTAACTGGATGAATAAGTTCCCGGTCGCTTCCGCAAAAGGCATAGTTTTCCTAATAGTTGGTATTGGAGCCAGATCATCGCAAAGCTTAGAGTAATTTTGAATTAGAAATTTTGATTTTTGTTTGAAAAAAAAACTGATTTTTGTTCGGAAAAATTGATTTTTTTTAATGTAGGATATGATGGTGTTTCCAAAGATGAATATTTTGTATGGAAGAAATTGGGGAATTTCGAAGCCTAAGACGGAGGATGTATTTTACCTCAATGGCTTTCATGATCCGATTGATGGAGATGGGATGAAGCCCTCGGATGTAGATGAGGGAAAGTGGAAGAAGATGGATAAGAAGGCAATTGCCTTGATTCAGTAGTACCTTGATGATTCGGTATTCCATCATGTGGCTAGTCGTGAATCCGCGAAGGATCTGTGGGACAAGTTGGTATCTTTGTATGAGTCAAGGAGTACTACAAGTAAGGCTTTTCTGGTTAGAAAGCTTGTTCGGGTGAGATTGGATGAGGTGAAGTCTATTGCAGAGCACTTGAATGAATTTCAAGATGTGGTCAATCTATTGGCAAATCTGAAGGTCAATTTTGATGATGACTTGCAGCCTTTTTTGTTCATGAGTTCGCTTTCAGAAAGTTGGGAGACTTTGGTTGTTTCATTGAGTAGTTCCAATGCTAATGGAAGTATCTCTCTAGAAACTGTTCAAAGCAGCCTTTTGAATGAGGAACTAAGAAGAAAAGGTTCGGGTTTGAAATCAATTCTAGGTGAGGCTATGGCAGCAAGGGACTCACGGAGAGATACGAGATGGAAGAAGAAAGGAGCTAATGGTAGAGGTGTTATCACTTTTCATTATTGTGGTAAAAAAAGTCACATACGCAAGGATTGTTATGCTAATCAGAGGGATAAGAAGAAGGTTAAAGATGTGATAGTAGTGATAAGGCACATGCAAGTCTTGTTGTAGGTTCCATTAGTGATGCTTCTTGTGATGTCCTGTTTAGCGAAGTTAATCCTTAGAGGATGGACTCAAGAGTCAGTTTTCGCATTTGTAAGGATGTGAAGTGTTTATCTTCTTATGAGAAGAATGTCAACGCGATTAGGACAACCAATGAAGTAGAGCTACTGGTTTGTCGTATTGGATCCATCCGATTACGTAAGCATGATGGCGTGGTGAAGAGAAGTCTCTGGAGTAAGACATGTACCCGCTAGTTCCATAACCTCATTTCTCTCGGTCAGTTGGATCGTCGTGTTTGCACTTATGGTACTCGAGGTGGAGGTTTGAAAGTGAAGAAGGGTGGTCGTGTTATGATGAGAGATGCCTTAAAGGAGATAAACCTGTATAGATTGGTTGGTTCTGTGGTGGACTATGGAAGACGAGTGACGGTTGAAGAACCTAGTCCACAACAAGGTGGAGAGGTTAATTTGGTCACTGCCGATGTGTTAGACATGGGTCTTCATGTTGATGGTGCTCAAAGGATCGGTAGAGATCGAGGAAGGAGCTTTAATCAAGTGGAAGACAGGCGTTGCTTTGGAAAATCCACAAGGTAGAGATCCTTGTGGTAATACAAGCACTTTTAGACCGTTAGTGTTGCGTGGTGATTATCAGGGGGAAATGCATGTTTTGCAAGCGGTGAGTTGTGTTTGTAATGGTTTAATTGAGAGCAGGTGTCGTTGAAAGAGTTAGGAGACTTGTTTGTTGATTGTTGGAAGTTTACTTGATAATGTGATTTCATATCAAGGTGGAGTGTTGTGAATTGTGATATTCAATCACGTGTATGTTGAAGACGATGATTTGTGCTTTGTAGCGGAGAAGACGATGTGAATCGGATTTGGAGAAAGACTATGCAACAGCTTAAAGGAGCGATTTTGTGTTGAGCTCAGCTCAAATGTCTGAGCCACCTATGCTAGACGTCTGAGCTATCATAGTTTTGTAATCCGAGAGATTGGACATATGTCTAACCAATCTCGGTCAGACGTATGTGGAGACTGTCGTGTTATTGACCGGTTATTTAGGGAATATATTCCTAATATATTTTTGAGGGGCAAATTGGATATTTTGCCTAGGCCTTCTATTAATATGGAATTGAGACCAAGATAATTAATCCAAGGGTTTTCCATCGTTCTTCATTGTTCTCCTACTCCAACACGAGTTGTAGTCATCTAGATATTCTTTTCCTTTCTCATAAGGTTATTGATTCTTGTAGTTTGTTTACTTTTGGTTTTTGATCCATTCAATGTAACAAAATTTGTTTTTGTGAATCAATAAAGAGGTGGTTGGGTGGAATATCTTGTGTTTGTGCCTATAATTTCATATCTATGTTGTTTTTCCATAGAAATCATCTTTAAGTAATTGGGTGAGTAAGATCTTAGTCGCTTCCGCAAAAGGTGCAGTTTTCCTAACATGATGAATGCATAATTTTTTATTTAAATAAGAAAAAATAATAAAATTAATAAATGGAGTATGATACTTAAGCAAAAAATTTATGTGAGTAATGTCCAGGAACTGTATAAACATTATGTTTGCGACACATTGATGCTTCTAACTAAAGCACAAAAGACATTCATGGCTGCAGCTATTTGTAATTGAAGTATCCCTTAAGCATCTCACTTTTTAATTCAAACGACATGCACTATTAGCTTGAGTAACTCACATTAGTGTTGGAGCTTCCCACATGATTGATCAATCAAACTCGTATTTTAAAGCAACTCTCGTGCGTTGTTTCCTTAAAACTGGAGCATATCAATCAAGCTCGCACTAGTACTCTCCATCCAATAAGTTCCTAACCAAGCTTCCATCTCAGTAATCACCTTTGGCAACACCTTGACTTGCAACATCAGCCTTCTTGCCTTGAACATGACTTTATTTCTAGTGCATAAACGGAATGTCTCGTATATGTTCCAGTTACCCGCTTGAGAATCCTTCTTGTAGCTCCACCACGTCAAACATCCTTCCTGCAACTTCACAACACCAAGCATCAGTCGGGCGATAACACTAATTCATATATATATATATATATGCCATATCATCTAGTACCTTATTCTGCCGATGCAATAAATTTTATAACATAATTTTTGTATAAAATCTTCTTTGCCAATTCGTTGATCATCATAGCGAAGTGACTTTTCACTTTTACTCCAATCGTGTAATGGATATGACAATTATGAATGTCCATATTCAAATGACTTTCAGTGAACGTCAATAAAATTTAGTGAACAACTCAAATAAACATGTTTGTTTGGATTTTACAGTGAACATTAACTAAAGATATTCTAATCTGAACGTCAATAATTTTACCTGTAAAAATTCACCTATATAGAATGTCATTATAATGAATATACTTACATTTCCATAATTATCCAAATTAAAATATTTTATTGACATTATTTGCTTATAGTATAGATCATACATGATCTGATATCCTATACATGATTATTTTGTGTTGATCATCGGTAATGTTATTAGTAATACTTGCTTCAAAAAATATTACGTAGATGCAGTAACAACTTTATGTAGATTAAAAGAGGTAAAAAATTCAGAATAAAAGAGAAGACGAAAAGGAAGATAATGGTGATGAAATGCTTTACAATGAGTAAGTATATAAAATGATTTTTTTGTAGATAACACCTTTTATTATAGTTATTAAAATGTTAGCATGTTAGGATAAATAATCTCAATTGGCATTAGTTTAAAATTCATGCAAATCCAATAAGGACTTAAATCATGATTTTACTCAACCAAAATAAACTTCCCAATTTTTTTGTTCAAACTAAACTCTATTACAATGCAAAAATAACGAAACATCGTTAATGGCAATAGGGAATTCGCCTCTTTCTCCTTTTCATTCTCTCTCTTCTGATTTCTTCTATTTCCACTCTCGCCTCCACAGATCCACTTTTCACAAACCTCCTCAATCCTATTCCCTGCTTTTGCTCTGCGTGATGGTTTACACGCTTACAATTTCTCAGTTAGATCTGAAGCTTCCTCAAGTAACCGATTTGAACTCCTTTTCTACGCCTCCAAGTTTTCAGCTCCTCCTCCGCTATAATAGACAGAACCCGCTGCTCCTTTCCTCTCCTTGTCTTGGCGTGGTGGCCTTTCTGGTTTCTAGAAGGTTTCGGCTTGCTTAAGCTTGGAGAGACCAACTCATCGCGGTGTGTCTTCTGTCATAGCAAAGTTTTTTTCCCGTTTGATGCTATCGCGGCTGTCTATCGTCAGCTATTTGGTATGTTTCTATCTTTACTGAGTTCAATCTATTCCCTCACACGTGACTGATTTCAGCAGACAAGGGTTTGGTATTGAGTGTGATGTCTCTAGCTCAGTGAGTTTTATTTGAAATGGCTTGGATTTCTATGGTGGTTATGTTGGTTCGTCTCTCGGTGTTTGAATCTCGTTATGATCCAAGATCTCGACTTGATGTTTTGGTTTGAAAGTTAGTGGTGTTGTTTGTGTATATTGTTAGTGTTTGGGTATTCTTTCAGTGTATGGAGTTCAGATTTTGTTAAGGGATACCATCTGTATGGCTTGATTTTTTGAAGTTTGATTGTCTTCTCTCTGTACCACCTACATACGAGATGCGTTGCACTGGTCGTAGGTGTCGTCATTAGTGGAGATTGTCTTACTCTCGTCCTTTGTCAAGACAAGCATTAAATTTCATGTAATTATCAGGTCCTAAAATGGGAAATGTGAGAATGGTGTCAGGTTCCTTGTGTTCACTGTCATGGTAATATCCTCTCCTTCTCTGTTTTCTGCCAGTTTAGGTGCTGTTGAAGGAGCTTCTTCTTGAAGCCTCATTTGGTCAGATCCGAGCTTTGTTCGTTGGTGTGGAGCTCGAGGAAATGCTACTACTTCTGTGCTTTCACTTCGTTACAGCTTTTTTCTGTAGCTTTATGTAAAGTCCTTGTGATTGTACCCGTGTAATGTATACTGCAATTGTTGTTGTATATTGACTACCTTGTGTATTATGATAAGTGTTAGGTCATATCCTCCCTATGTGGAGTAAGTTAGTTGACGGTCCACTTTAAATGCCGATAACGGTGGATGGTCCACCTTAAAAACCGAATAGTTGATATGTTCAAAGCATATCACCTGAACTTATTTGTATTTTTTATTTTGTAATAAATAAAAGAGTGTTACGGAACACTATAAAAACCGGTCGGCCTTGCCAAAAAAAAATAACGAAACATTAGAAAAGGTGCTCTTTCTTTAGTTACTTGTAAGATTAAAGGATTATGCATCACCATTACATTTCAATTCGTTGGCGAAGCAATAAATGATAAATAGCAAGAAGGATAAACAACTTATACAATCATTTAAATATTTACAGTTATATTAGTTGATCATGTAAATAGTTTACTAAGGCCTTTATGACTATTTTTTTAATTTATTTCCTTATCCTCATAAATTATCTACATATATAATAGGAACTATAATTGCAAGCATTGTCCCCATTCTTGTTTATAATACACACACACCCCTAATAGTGAACTTTCTATCAACAAATAGATTTGATTGTGCATACAAATTATTGAATAAATATCTAAGTTAAAAAAACAATAAATATTTCATTAATATTTATATATTAAAATATAAAAGCATGTATTCACTTTAGGTAATTAAACATATTCCAACCGCGATAATGATTTATATATTTCTCCCAAAGTAATTTCAACTAATTCAGAAATTAAATATTACATATGCTAGATTGAGATGTTATTAAAACAAAGATTGTACTAGTTAAAAGTATAAACAAATAACATATGCAATATGAGTAGAGAGTAGCAAGAACTTATATAGGGCTATCAATTTCCTACACCATCTGAAACATGACACAAAAGTTATACGAAAATGAGTGGGCTAACCCAACCTATATAAGACGACGTGTTATTTTGGGTCTACCAGAATTTGATCCGTTATAAATATGTGGGTTTCAGGTTGACTTGAGAACTCGAATTTGACTCATTTATAACTTGTTTATACTTATACTGGTTGACCCGACTTGTTTGTAACTTGTTTGACCCATAAACCCATAATTGACTCGTTTATAACCTATTTATGACTCGTTTATAACCCATTTGACCCATGCATCCAAATTTGACCCATTTATAACCCATTTATGACATGTTTATAACTCATTTATACCTTATACGGGTTGATCCGACTGTTTATAATCCATTTACAACCAAAATAATCACGACCTATTTACGATCCAACTCGACCAAATTAACTAGGTTATACGGGTTAGGTCGGGTTAACCCATCTATAATCGGATTAGGTTCAAGTTGAGTTATTTCTGGTCTGCTTAGTAAATGGGTTGACCCAAACCATTTAAAATCAACCTGAACCTGAACTTGACCCGGCCCGACCTATTGTCATCTTTAAACTTATACATACCAATCAATGCTTAAGAAAAGCCTTCATACAAGTTATTTTACTTATATAATTTTGCAAGCTTTCAGGAACGCTTACAACCTAAATTTCTTACTTTCCCATTATGATTATGAGTGGCTGGAATGTTCCGATCAAATTTTGTATAATGATAGCACTGCGTTACCAAATTCCACTATAACGACTATAGTTTCTTTGATTGTCATCTTGATTCTTCCTAACCTCTAATCAACTAAAAGAAAGAAAAAGAGAAAGAAAAGGAGTTGTCTTGTGGTGATGATATAAATAATAAGGGAAAATGAGTCTGCATTATAATAACATCCAATTCAAATTTGTACAACTTTCCCTTTTTCCTTTAGCATTCCCTACCCTGAAAAATGAATCAATGCATTAATATCAGTCTACAATGAAGATAAATCACGTGATGGAACATCCACATATAAATACAAATATTTATGGAAACATCTCATATGCATAAATAATGTAAATTGAAAAAATAGAAAAATAAATAAGAATAATAAGAGGTAACTATACTGAAAGGCGCACACAATAGTAAAAGCACTGAATATAAATGAGAGGAAGGAACGGGTCCCAGATGAAATAAAAAATCTTTACAATGTCAAATGAAATTAAAGTAAACGGACCCTAATGAACATGGCAAATCAGAAGGGAAATAAGAATGAAAGAGGAGAGAAACAAGCATTCAAAGTAGTAATGATTATTCGTTGAAAAGTCTTACCAAAATCAAATTTTTGGTTAATGTAAAGTCTTGGTAATTACGCAGATCCTTAGATATCAGTGGACTCTATACTAACATATCCAACCAGAGAAAACACATGAGTTATAAAAACTATAGAGAACAAATACAAGGTAAATTACATTAAAAGAACTAAACAAACATAGGTATGATATACCAATTATTGACGTGGAAAGTTTGTCACTCACGCACGCTAACACCCGAATGTAAGTTCATGTAGTAAATCCAAAGAGAAATAACCAAATGCTGGAATGTAAAGAGATGTACAACTTTTTATAGCGGTTAGACATTAATGCCTACGTCCATTTTATAGTAATCATTCATCTTCATTATATCGATTACACTGTTTATCCAAGCTGTTGTTACAAAGTTGTACAACAGAATAACAAATATCTTGTTAATTTCGAACTTTGACCAAAATACCCTTCTTCTTCTTCTTCTCCTCAAGTCAAAAAATATTGGAGTGAACATTAATGTCTGATGAAAAGCTTTAATGTCCAAGAATGTCCAAAACAAGCCAAAGGTCCAACCGAGTGCCAAAAAGTCGTAGGCAAACTCCTATGTGAAGTTTAGAATCCCAAGAAGTATCCCAAAGTCATGGGAATTAGCACATAAGACATTAATGAGCTTCAAAGAAAGCTCTCCCATATGTCCAAGGTGCAAAAATACCAAGCCAAGCCAACACCTTGAATGCCAAGAGATGGGGGTATTTGTAGGTGGAGTTTCCATGCATCAACCCGAATTTCATATCCAGAGGGGCTGCAAAATTTGGATCACCCGTACTTAGCCAAAAAAATCTAGTTGCGATGCAAAAATTCGCATCTTAGAAAATTAGTGATCGTCACCTGTTGATCACCTAAAAAGCAGTGATCAACACGATGCCAAGCTTGCCGTGGCAAACCTAGGAAACTCATATCCCCCTGCCAAGTTGATTTCCCGTCCCAAAAACTTGAGCTAATCCAATGTTTTTGCATTCGAATCCTGGTATGATCATGGTATTTCGCATTCGAGTTTCATGCTAGATCCGATGTGAAGAAATCAGACGCAAAATATGGGATGTGAAATCCTTCGTGTATGTTGAAGATCTGGATGCGAATACACATCTGATCCAATGTGAAAAACATAAGATGTGAAATATCCCTGATCCAACATGTTAAATCTGATGCTTGCCAAGGTCGATGCGCGCCCATGTTTCTATGTGATCACACCATGTTAATCACGGTTTTTGAGATACCCAATCCTGAGTTTAGCAAAGTGCCAAATCTGATCCATGTGGTGATCGCACTGAGTTGCATTGATGATGTTTCCTATCAACACATATCTGGCATGTGTTCCCGAGTTGATCCAAACCAAGCCGAGTAAATTTTAGCCGATGGATTTTTGGTGATCGGCATGAGGTGCTCATGCGTTCCGAGTGACCAACACATGTTTTCCATACATGATTGAGTCGATGCCGATTTCGATTTCGAGAACAAACTATATTTTAACTCGATTCCGAGCACGTTGCGACTTCGTCCAAATCGCTTTGTGCTTCCAAGAGGATGTGCTCGAGTCTAAGTGTGTCACTAGCTATAAACTTGACGTACTTCTTAACCAAAAAGAGGTTCAACACTTTGCCCCTAAAATATATCTTTCTTGATCGAAGGAATATGTGTTTTGCGAGGAGTCTGGAAATCTGTAAATCCGTAAGCCAAAATTTGAGAGAATCCGACGATCACCGAGATTGTAACAGAATAGAAATCCAACGAACCACTAAGATCGTATTTTGACAAACTGTTGAGTCTAAGATGCATGGGATCAAAGAAATCAGAAACCGTGGGCTTGTTGGCCCCTGTCGGAGCAAGTCTATACCTGTAAATGAACTTCATACTTGGCGGACCAAGTTAAGAGGCATTGTGTACTTGGCGGGCCAGGTTATTAAGATTTATGTGCTAGGAAGGTGAAGATAAGGAGCTTCCATACTTGGCAGACTAAGTCGTGAAGTTTTTATGCTTAGAAAACTCTGCTGTAGAATCTTAATGCCTAGTAGTCTATATTTTGAAAATCATGGACTGGAGTCCAAAAGCTATGAACTCAGGTTTGTGGATCTGAGTCCGCGGATCTGAATCCAAAAGTATCGTGAACCTAAGCTCGAGGATCTGAGTCGATGAGTTTTTGCAGATCTGAGTCTGAGGATCTAAGTCAAAAGAGTTCAAATTTTATGCTTAGCTATCCAAGTTTTGGGCCGGAGTCCTAATTTCATACTTGGCGGACAATGTAGCGTCCCGAAATTCCGGTCCAATTTGAGCTGACTAAATAACACAAGTCAACCCACATTACACTGGAAATCAGAAAACTACTAGAAAGAAAATAGAGGGTGAGAATAGATAAGATAGAAACTTAGAATAGAAGAAGAAGAACATACAACATTAGAGTAACACGAATCTCACAGCGGAACGAATAAAATATAACTTAACTTTGAAATAAAAGATTGTACTTGAATATACATATCATTATCAAGTACAACACTTACAACATAGCAGAATAACATTAGCTATATAAAATCCTGAAGCCTCCTGCTCCAGCTCTTCAAGTATCTGTAAATCCCGACTACTTGACTGCCCGTACAAAATTGGGCACCCAAGAGTTTAGGGAAAACAAAACAAAATAAACTCCGGGTCAGTCATGAGACTAGTATGAGTAAAACAGTTTAAAACAGTTTGAGCCATTAAACGATATCTCATAAGACCACGCCATATAACGGAACGGGTTTTTCCCTTATGAGAATCCAAAATAATCTTTATATCAAAACTCACTGATATTATAATAGTGTTTATCAACCACGATATAATAATCATCTAGCAGAAACGCTTTCTTCTCACGTTCTACATATATAGTATACAATCAAAACCGCAAGCACGTATTGGGTAATGGATTTCCAACTACGACAACGTATGGAACCACCTTTCGCTAGTGTACCTCTAGAGAGGAATACACTGGGTTCAACAAGAACATCTTGCAACCCGGCCACACATGACCGACCACTCATTTCTCTTGAGTGTATCGAATGTATATCACCAACGGTTGGGATCAGCAATCGTTTCCCGAATGGGACAGCATCGACAATAGATTTTTAGAAGTAAATGAACCTCTAGATCAGGTGATTATACACCCTAATAGGTGCGACCTACATAGCCATGCTGCCTGCCCGACTTTTGTCATTTCCGAATGTGAGGCTAGAGGTGTGACGGCCTGCCCCGCACCAACCGACATTTTCTCCAAAAGTGCGCTGTACACATATCCAGTTAGCACGGGACGGTCGCCAGAAGAAAAAGAAAGAAGAGAATGGGCTAATCAAGGAACCTGTAATATGTCTCACAACGCATAGAACAAAATATAATAATAACATACTTGACATAAAACAGAAGAGACAGTGCATAAGCTAAAACCAGAACTGAGCATCATAGCAGCGGAAATCCAAAATATAGCTTATTACAACTTTTCAAACTGTCTCAAAACAAAAGCAAGATAAAGGAGGTACACTACTAATGCCCAAGTAGCGACCACCAACGACACAGGGAGAATATCTATATATCATACGTGGAAGCCTCCTGCTCGCCTCCGAATCAGCTACTCGCGCATCACCAGCTAACCATAACCTGTCTCTAGTCTGCTCGTGTGAGCACCCAGAGTAATAAGAGGAGACATAAAACTCTGGGTCAGACATAAAGCCTGGTATGAGCGATAAGCAACAAAACATAACAATAACAGGTATAATCCAATCATACCTGAACCTGGACCTGCAACCAAAGAGTTAGTACTACACGGTACAACACTCTATGATGCCACAAACACATAATATAAGTATACGGGGGTGGGGATGTGTGTGTCAAACAATCAAGCATAGCAACCATCCTCGCATCCCTCACTCAGTGCGTAAAGCATACGACATCCACTTCTTCGATCACTAGAGCACTTTACTCAAACGACAGAACTCGACTTTGTACGACTATGTACATTCCTACTACCACCAACGCCATACCTATGGGATCACGCCCAACGTTTCCATGACCCCACTCCATTGGTAGGTAGCTCCCTAGTCGCACCATATCCAAAGCCCGAGTTTGTCTCTCTACCTCCAACACCTAGTGATCCAAAGTCATAGACATCGACAACTCCTTAGCACACGTCCCGCAGCAAAGCCCAATCACGAAGTGAACTCATTGGTTCCCGTCTGGATCCTGAGCTCGAACTTCCACTTGAACTACCTTTGCATTTCGGGTTTTGGTCTTCACCGGATCGGCCTTCTTCACTTTGCTTCAGGTCGTGGTCATCACCCTTGCTCGGTTCGGATCATGCTCCCCTATCTGGATCGGGTCCCCCACTTCAGTTCGGGTCGGATCATGCCACCATGTCTTCGTGGTCCTCGCCCTTAGTCAGCTCGTGATGTTCGCCGGTTCGGTTCGTGGAACTCCTCAGGTGGCGGATCGGTTCGGTGCTCTGACTCATGGTGGTTCGGGTCGTCAACACCCCCAGTGGATCGAGTCGTGCTCCTCCAGTTCGTGGCTACTCCTTCTTGTTCGGATCGGTATCATCACCTCGGGTCGGTTCGTGGGGTCCTTCAGGCGAGCGGTTCGGGTCGAAGGAGGTGGGTGGATCGTGGGCACGAGAAGATCAGTTCATGGCCACCATTGACTAGCGATTCGGATCGGGTATCACGATCGGTTCGGTTCGCGAGTTGCACCTCGGGTCGGTCCGTGCTCCCATCCGATCCGATCCGGTTCGGGTACTTTCCTGCTGCTTTTCCAACAACTGTTTTACGCCATTCGACGGCGTTTTCGACCAAACTAACACTTCTAGACAATCACAAAGCATACCATACAGTCATAGCAACATGCATAAACATTCACAAGCAACAAAACAACGATATGATATGTCAAAACGGATCAACATACCCAAAAACCCATATTTTCCCCTTAAGCATGTTTAAGCAAATCTAACAATAGGATTAGCAAAACTTAACCAAATTAGCCAATTTTTCTAACAGAGGCTTAGAATAATATTTATGAATTTCTGCATATTTTTCCAGATTTTTAACATGCATAATTTCGCTAATTATCACTAATTACTCCTTAATCCCCCCAAATTCCGGGATTTACAAAATTAGTCGAAATCAACCCAAATTCATATCAGAGGCATAAAATGGTGTTTTAGAATTTTAGGAATTTTTCTAGATTTTTCTGAGCCATGGTTTCGCTAATTTTCGCTAATTACCATAATTAGCCGTAATTAGTGAAAAACAATGCAAATCACTCACCTTTGCCACAAATTAAACTATAGATCTGAAATGTCCTCTGATTTGGATCCAATCCCAATGCTTAGCAGCAACTCTTATCTTGATTTGATGCTAATCCGCCTTGATTTGATGTAGATTAGGCCAAGACTTGATTAGAAAGTGATTAGAAGGTGATTTGGGATGAAATTAGAAGGTGGAGGCCATGACTAGGGTGAAGGAAAGCAAGTGGCGGCTGGAAAATTGAGGAAGAAACCGAAATTCTAACCCTATCAGCCCTCATATACCCCTAAACCCGAAATCCCCCATTGGGCCTAGTTGCTTATCACCCGGTTTGGCCCAATTAAGCTGTTTTTCCACTTCTGAACCTTAATTCAGCCATATCTCCCAAACGGTAAGTCCGTTTGGCTATTGTAACCACTCTACGGAAAGAGAAACCATCATTCGAATCCAATGGAAGTGGTTTCAGGTCAAAATTCCTTTCCAGTCAAAAGTTATGGCCAAAACAGTACCAACTAGGGGCAAAACGGTCATTTAAAAATCGACAAAAATCATGAACATGGGAAATGACCCCAATAGTCGTCTCCCAAAGTTACATGACCGTACAACTTTATATGTGAAAGAAATAAATATTCTACGATCCCATGATGCGTAGAATACGGGTCGTTACACTCTTCCCCCCTTAAGAAATTTCGCCCCCGAAATTCCCTAACCAGAACACACAAAGGGTCCCGCATGCCTATCAACCATAAACAACAATCAACATGCAAAACAAGTCTATCCTAGCATGCGGTTTACTAACAAGGGAAGAAACCATCACTACCAAAACCTTACTAGGCAAAGAGTTCTGGATACTTCTTCCTTATATCCTCCTCTGTTTCCCAAGTACAGTCTTTTTCCATTCTCACCCCACTGGACTTTGACTAGTTTCACCGCCTTCCTTCGGAGCTCCTTCATATCGTTCCCAACAATACGCATAGACTTGCGGTTCCCAACCGCCTCGGGTTCAACCTCGCTTTCGTCCAACTGATCTGGTGAAATAGCCACATTAGGGTCTTGCACAAACTTCCTTAACTGGGAAACATGAAATACGTTGTGAACTCCCGCCATCTTGTCAGGTAGCTCTACTTCATATGCCAAATTCCCAACTTGCTCGAGGACTGGGAATAGGCCAACAAATCTTGGTGCTAACCTACCTCTCCAACCAATCCGAATCACATTCTCTATGGAGAGATCTCGACGAACACCAAGTCATTAACGAAGGATTCCAAATCTCTTCGTCTCTTATCGAGTTAAGCCTTCTGCCTATCTTTATCCCTTCCCAGTAGTAGATCTACTCTATGTCTCAATACATCTTGTTACCACTGGGACGTATAGTCAATCTCGAGTGATGATATGCTCTAAGCACTTCACCTCTCGGTCCATCTACGTCGGGTACAACTAGTCCCTTATTCTTTCGAAGCCACCCTTCTCGATCAAATCCTTACTTGATCATTCTCTTTCCATTGACACCCATCTCTACCCTAGAGATGGTTTCCAATAGGTTAGGATCGTCCTTCTAACTGGAACCAATCCACTCAATCAAAATCGATCTAATCGTCAAGCTTACTAGCGTTTCTGAATCCAATTCAGTCTTGGGTCTGAAATCATATCCTGTGACATACTCTAGTTGCTTCCATCCTAGAAACAAAACCCCTAAACTGGCATGTCTCCTACTCAATGCAACTAGTACTGCACCCAAATCCTTTACTATGATCACTCTGCCCCATGGAGTCATGACGACTCTACTGCACTGGCTCATAGTCCTACTACAATCACTTTGTTCCCCATCGCTGGAACCCTACAGGTGATAGTCTACTCAAGAGAAGAAAGATAGGAACAAACATAGCAACCATAACATCCATCAAACAAATCCTATCTATCACCTGCTAAAGTCATAAACACATCGACACCTACATGATTGGTCTAAATAATCCCAATATGTCGATTCCAATTTGTCTGGTCCAACCAACATCAATAACTAATGGAAGCCCAGCCTCCATACACCGATGCCTACTTGACTGGTCCAACCAATCCCAGGCCAATGGAAGCCCCGCCTCCCTTCGGTCTACCGTATGTCCAACATACGTTTATCCTCCAAGGATAATTAAACTAATGGAAGCCCAGCCTCCAATCGGACTACCGTACGTCCAACGTACGTTTATCCTCCAAGGATAACTAGATCACGTCCAACGGATCCAAGGTAACGGGCGTCCCCAGATACCCCTGCTTTTAGTCCTCCTAAAATACTTGAGTCCAACCCAAGTCTATCCATTATCTTGCTGCCCTCTCGAGTCCAACTCGAGCTGAATCCAATTCCTTGCAGTCCTCTCGAGTCTAACTCGAGTCAATCTCCCAGAGATAAACTAGACTCATCCAATGAATCTCGTACTGCACGTCCAACGTACATTCACCTTCCAAAGGTAAACTAGACCCACCTAGTGAATCTAGGTACTCTACCTACGAGTCCAAGTCCAACGTGAAACTCTCCTATGTTCGCTGAATCTCCAAGATCAACGATCTTCCCACAATGTTCCAAACATACTTCAAATCTAATGTGAAGTATTTCCATATTCGTTATATCACCATGACTAACGAACTCGCCCCATTTTTCTTTTACGAGTTCAAGTCCAACTTAAATCGCTCTAATCTTCGTCGTATCTTCCATGATCAACGAACACATCCTATTCCTTCAAAGTTCTACTATCCAATAGAGAACATCAACATAGGGTCCTAAACAATCCATTACTTTGCATCCTTCCCGAGTCCCACTCGAGCAATCTCATAACCCTATCGAGTCTAACTCTGGGCAGTCTATACCATTGAACAGTCTTATCATGTTCCATCTGCCCGACACTCCTCGAGTGAACCAAGATATCATCCAATGAAAATCGCAACGTCTACTTATCCCTCACGCAAACCATCCTAGTCAAACTCGACATTCCCCAAGCACAAGCCCCAAAGGCCTAAACCAATATCAGACAAGCACCCAAGGAACATCTCCTCCGAGTTCAGACAATCCACATGAGGTGATACTAGCAAAACAATCTAGCACTGGAGTACTCATTTGCCTCCCAGAGACAACTAGAACTTATTACAACGATAACCTCTTAGCTTCCTTAACTCCAGTTACTATCGCCATCACTAGGTAGGTACCTAATACCACCCTATTCCTTTGGAGTAGATCGACTCCCCAAAATAATGCTAAACCCAGTAAAGCCCAAAACAAAGCAATCACAAGGAAACATACATCCATGACTCGATAAGACCACATTACAACAAATCATGCCAAAACTAGTCGAACCACCAATTGGGTTCGTCACTACTAAAGGTCTATCGACTAACTCAGGTTTGTCAAACAAAACCCGATCAAAACATCTTAAATAGAAAGCATACCTCGAATAACGACACCTTTTTCCTTCTGCGCCGCAGTTGGGGCATTTGACGAAGAAGGAACAGCGTTGATAGCATACGCTTTCACAATCTGCTTCTCCCTAGGAGGTTGTGGGCAATCATCCTTGTGATGTCCCGCCAGGCCGCAGTTAAAGCACTTCCTTTCCCCAGGCTTTTCTCGACATTCTCTGGCATAATGGCCCTTCTTTCCACAACTAAAGCATTCGCCATCTTTCTTATTTTTCTTATCCTGACCATCCTTGGTCGGGTTCTGCTTCCTCTTATTCTGAGAATTCTTCTTGCCTTCACCGCCTGCTTGCAGCTTTGGCTCCTCTGCAGATGCCGTAGCAACTTCGGCCTTCGACTTAGGGAAAAGGCTCTCTGACCTTAATGCCTTTCCTACAATAGACTCGAACGTCTCATCGATATGGTTTATAAGTCTTTCCCCCAAGTACCCATCCAAGCCAGTTATGAACTTCTCGTTCTTCTTTTCGACTGTATCGATAAGGGACCATCCATATTTCGATAAAGTGTCAAATTCAGCGATATACTCCGAGACTGCTCTACCGTTCTGCTTAAGCTCCAAGAACTTCCTGAACAGTTCTGATTTATGAGCAGCTGGAATAAACTTATCACAAAAACGAGTCTTAAAATGATTCCAAGTAACTTGATCTTCTGGAGTAGCCGTTCTAATGGCATTCCACCAATTCATTGCTCGCCCTTGCAGCTGACGAGACGCTAGCCTTCTCTTCATCGCATCCTCAAGACCCAAGTCGTCGAAGATACAATCACAGCTATCCAACCAATCCTGAACATCTGTGGCCGACTCCGTTCCGTGGAACGGCTTCCCACCAAGGTTAGTGTAATCCTTGCACAACTTGGCGAAATCGACCCTAGGCGCCTGCACCACTGGACCACCACCATTAACAGCATTAGGGACTGCTCTCTGAGCATCCCTAATCATATCTCGCATGAAGTTGGTGAACATCGTCCTCAAGTCTGGGTCATTCCTATTGTTACCCCTTGGACCATTGTTCCTCAGGTTTCGGCTCATCGTTCAATCTGCAAAGAGAACGAATCAGCCATCTCCATAGTGGTACTAGTGCAGTGCGACTTCATCCTTACTAATACTACTAGTATATATATAACTAGCTTTTGAAAACCAAAATATAACAAATACGCGCTCTATATACGTACTAACCCTCCCTAGTGTCTTTCCCTAGGTTAACTACGCAACCTCGCTCTGATACCAAGTGTGACGGCCTGCCCCGCACCAACCGACATTTTCTCCAAAAGTGCGCTGTACACATATCCAGTTAGCACGGGACGGTCGCCAGAAGAAAAAGAAAGAAGAGAATGGGCTAATCAAGGAACCTGTAATATGTCTCACAACGCATAGAACAAAATATAATAATAACATACTTGACATAAAACAGAAGAGACAGTGCATAAGCTAAAACCAGAACTGAGCATCATAGCAGCGGAAATCCAAAATATAGCTTATTACAACTTTTCAAACTGTCTCAAAACAAAAGCAAGATAAAGGAGGTACACTACTAATGCCCAAGTAGCGACCACCAACGACACAGGGAGAATATCTATATATCATACGTGGAAGCCTCCTGCTCGCCTCCGAATCAGCTACTCGCGCATCACCAGCTAACCATAACCTGTCTCTAGTCTGCTCGTGTGAGCACCCAGAGTAATAAGAGGAGACATAAAACTCTGGGTCAGACATAAAGCCTGGTATGAGCGATAAGCAACAAAACATAACAATAACAGGTATAATCCAATCATACCTGAACCTGGACCTGCAACCAAAGAGTTAGTACTACACGGTACAACACTCTATGATGCCACAAACACATAATATAAGTATACGGGGGTGGGGATGTGTGTGTCAAACAATCAAGCATAGCAACCATCCTCGCATCCCTCACTCAGTGCGTAAAGCATACGACATCCACTTCTTCGATCACTAGAGCACTTTACTCAAACGACAGAACTCGACTTTGTACGACTATGTACATTCCTACTACCACCAACGCCATACCTATGGGATCACGCCCAACGTTTCCATGACCCCACTCCATTGGTAGGTAGCTCCCTAGTCGCACCATATCCAAAGCCCGAGTTTGTCTCTCTACCTCCAACACCTAGTGATCCAAAGTCATAGACATCGACAACTCCTTAGCACACGTCCCGCAGCAAAGCCCAATCACGAAGTGAACTCATTGGTTCCCGTCTGGATCCTGAGCTCGAACTTCCACTTGAACTACCTTTGCATTTCGGGTTTTGGTCTTCACCGGATCGGCCTTCTTCACTTTGCTTCAGGTCGTGGTCATCACCCTTGCTCGGTTCGGATCATGCTCCCCTATCTGGATCGGGTCCCCCACTTCAGTTCGGGTCGGATCGTGCCACCATGTCTTCGTGGTCCTCGCCCTTAGTCAGCTCGTGATGTTCGCCGGTTCGGTTCGTGGAACTCCTCAGGTGGCGGATCGGTTCGGTGCTCTGACTCATGGTGGTTCGGGTCGTCAACACCCCCAGTGGATCGAGTCGTGCTCCTCCAGTTCGTGGCTACTCCTTCTTGTTCGGATCGGTATCATCACCTCGGGTCGGTTCGTGGGGTCCTTCAGGCGAGCGGTTCGGGTCGAAGGAGGTGGGTGGATCGTGGGCACGAGAAGATCAGTTCATGGCCACCATTGACTAGCGATTCGGATCGGGTATCACGATCGGTTCGGTTCGCGAGTTGCACCTCGGGTCGGTCCGTGCTCCCATCCGATCCGATCCGGTTCGGGTACTTTCCTGCTGCTTTTCCAACGACTGTTTTACGCCATTCGACGGCGTTTTCGACCAAACTAACACTTCTAGACAATCACAAAGCATACCATACAGTCATAGCAACATGCATAAACATTCACAAGCAACAAAACAACGATATGATATGTCAAAACGGATCAACATACCCAAAAACCCATATTTTCCCCTTAAGCATGTTTAAGCAAATCTAACAATAGGATTAGCAAAACTTAACCAAATTAGCCAATTTTTCTAACAGAGGCTTAGAATAATATTTATGAATTTCTGCATATTTTTCCAGATTTTTAACATGCATAATTTCGCTAATTATCACTAATTACTCCTTAATCCCCCCAAATTCCGGGATTTACAAAATTAGTCGAAATCAACCCAAATTCATATCAGAGGCATAAAATGGTGTTTTAGAATTTTAGGAATTTTTCTAGATTTTTCTGAGCCATGGTTTCGCTAATTTTCGCTAATTACCATAATTAGCCGTAATTAGTGAAAAACAATGCAAATCACTCACCTTTGCCACAAATTAAACTATAGATCTGAAATGTCCTCTGATTTGGATCCAATCCCAATGCTTAGCAGCAGCTCTTATCTTGATTTGATGCTAATCCGCCTTGATTTGATGTAGATTAGGCCAAGACTTGATTAGAAAGTGATTAGAAGGTGATTTGGGATGAAATTAGAAGGTGGAGGCCATGACTAGGGTGAAGGAAAGCAAGTGGCGGCTGGAAAAATGAGGAAGAAACCGAAATTCTAACCCTATCAGCCCTCATATACCCCTAAACCCGAAATCCCCCATTGGGCCTAGTTGCTTATCACCCGGTTTGGCCCAATTAAGCTGTTTTTCCACTTCTGAACCTTAATTCAGCCATATCTCCCAAACGGTAAGTCCGTTTGGCTATTGTAACCACTCTACGGAAAGAGAAACCATCATTCGAATCCAATAGAAGTGGTTTCAGGTCAAAATTCCTTTCCAGTCAAAAGTTATGGCCAAAACAGTACCAACTAGGGGCAAAACGGTCATTTAAAAATCGACAAAAATCATGAACATGGGAAATGACCCCAATAGTCGTCTCCCAAAGTTACATGACCGTACAACTTCATATGTGAAAGAAATAAATATTCTACGATCCCATGATGCGTAGAATACGGGTCGTTACAAGAGGCCACGCTTATCTCTGACAGATCACACATTTATTCATTTTGAATGTCACATCGTCATACCCGCCAAATCACAAATTGATTTCCCTAAAAATACGACGGGTATACAGCTAAGAGAAACGAATTCCTCTGCCACCAAACATAAATACGTTTGAAGAGATCAACTTACGCGATCTATTAAATATACTCTGTCAAACATTCTTCCATACAGGTCGTCCTGGGACTGGGCAAACCGAAGGCACTATTCAGTACAACCATCTTAGGCAATCTTTTCCTAAGATTTATACAACAGCCCTTGCACTTAACTCTGTCTTCAATTATCTTTGGCATATATGATTCACAACGCTTATGCCAATACGGAGTGGTTCTTCGGATAATAATCTGTAACACCCCACATCCGTTAGTGTCACTCACAAAGGGAATGCACTAAGTTCTGTGGAGCATTTAAGGTAAAAGATGCAGATAAATTACAAGACAGACAAAATTAAAACAGCGGAAAATAAAACTTTACTTTATTGATAAATTAGTTTGTACAACAATTGCTTTCCAATACCAGAGTATCATCTGTCTTACAAAATAAAGAAGCATAAAATAACATTTATATTCCCCAATGTAGCATAAGCCAGCCATAGCAGCAGAAAAGAGAGTCTGAAGCAATATATCCAAGAGTCTTTAAGCTTGGAAAGAGTAACAGTCCATACTAAGCAGAGCTATTCCCTCCCTGACTACCGGGGGGAACAGAAGAAAAGAAGACGAAAGAAAAACAGAGTCAGACATAAAGCATGAGTAAGTCTAGTGGCTTTTAGCATGTGAACAGGATAAAGTTCATGACAGGAGTAAACTGGAAAATGGGACAGTAACAGAATAACAGACTAATATAAACCAAAGCAAGACAGTTTAAACCGAATATACTATCACACCCCATTCTATATCTCTGCGCCACTAACTAGTATCCCAACTAGTAATCTGTATAAAGATGATAACGTGATCCCAATCCGTGTAATTGCGGTTGCCTTTAGGTGTACATCTATTATTTATTACCTAGATCTAATCTAGGGTTTTATTATCGAGCGCTTCCTAGACTCAACTGGGGTTTATGCGACTTATCTAATACTTCTCGGATTCAGGATTTATGCCACCTAGGTCCAACTAGGGATTATGCTAACTGTCGAACGATGCCCCTAGTCTAGGGCACACTACCTAGAGTGGTATATGTTCCTAGACTTTCCCCATGTATGTGTCGCGAATCGTTTATCGCTGTCTAGATGCACATGTCCTGAAATGTGCGACCCGAGTCCCGAGGCAGGGCTATTCTAGAAACACGGAACTCGGTCGGGAGCTTTCAGATATCTGCCGATGCAGATGCTAAGGTCTATTTTCCAGTGGCTATGGTCCCACCTGACCCCTCCCTCAACTAATGAAAGGCAATCCAAGAAAATCAAGCACGAGAACTATACTCCTGCCACCTATGCCCCACTTTCCTATTGGCCAGCCTCACCCATAACTAGATAGCAAGTATATGGTCTGTTGGGAGTTCTCTGCCTTTCCGCATGCATATCTCAACTGACTCAAGATGGTAGGTAGACGACGGGTCGCTATCACAGGGCCATTTGTCCCACCGAATCACGCTGGTCCATCCTAGTCTTTTGGTTGCCTTATATTGCAACCAAGGCATACCCTTGTTTCTTCTAACACAGACCTTAACCTCTGTGAGCCCAGGCGGATCACCTGCATTCTCACAGAGGGATACCAAGAGTACCCTCACGTCCCCTCGAAGCCTCAGGCTTCGTAACCCAATTCGTTGGAGTCTTCTTTAAGATCAGATGGACGTTCGCTCCTCCTCGTGTTATACTAAGGATTACTACTTACTTTTCCTAACTAAGGTTTACCACTTAGTTTCCTGAATCGTCGTTTTCTTAACTAAGTTTTACTACTTAGCCCCTTTCAACTAAGGTTTACTACTTAGTTCTCTTTCTCGTCAAGTTGGATTGGTTAAGTGTCATTAGTCGATACAAGTTAACTTAACCCATTCATTTGTCATGTTAAACTGGTTAAGTGTTATCAGTAATTCACGTTGACTTAACCTTATCACAAACCAAGTTATATTGGTTAAGTATTTCTTATTACTTAACCCTACCCATTCACCTTGTATTGGTTAAGTGTCCCTTTTAACCTAACCTTGCCCATCTGTTTTAACTAACATGTTATAACGATTAAGTGTTCCCTTAGTTAACTTAACCCTAACATCTGTTTAATTAACATGTTCTAATGGTTAAGTATTGTCCCTTCATGTTTCAACTTAACCCTGCTCAATTTATCACACTATGATGGTTAAGTGTTCTAAGTTTACTTAACCCCACCCTCTAGTCCAGCTAACATATTAAATTGGCTAAGTGTATTTACTTAACCTTGCCCACTTATCTAGCTAACGTGTTATAATGGTTAAGTATTCTAAATTTACTTAACCTCACCCACTTATCTAATTATCAGGTTATAACGGTTAAGTGTCCTGAATTTACTTAACCTCACCCTCTAGTCTAGTTAATATGTTAAATTGGTTAAGTGTATTAACTTTACTTAACCTCACCTTCTAGTCTAGTTAACATGTTAAATTGGCTAAGTGTTTTCTTAGTTACTTAGCCCCTACAAGTCTTGTCTTGTTAACATGTTAAGTTGGTTAAGTGTTCAGATTAACTTAACCCTACCAATCCTAACTTAGCTTTAATTGTCTTATTAAAGCACCAACCACTCACATTAGACAGGTATTGTTGTGGCTGCCTGTATGCCGGTCGGTTCCGGGCAGTCTTACACCACAACTCAGTCTGACCTCGGGTCTTTATTGGGCCCAATGCCTTAACCCCTCACATTGGATATGTATTGTTGTGATTACCGGACAGCCGGGCGGGTCCGGGCAGGTTTACATCACAACTCAATCCAACCTCGGGTTAAGCATATTCATATTTTCTAATTTACATTTTAATTATGTAAATTATTCAAATTCAAGTTACTGCCAAATTTGTTTCCAATCAATCTCATTAGTTTAGGTATATAATTAATACGATTTTATGCCATAAATCACTTATGTGATTTTTAACCAATTTATGTCAAGTTTCCTATAATTACCAATTTTACCCAACGTTACCCCGTCTATATATTAGGCTAACAATCTTAGCCTAATTTTCCGTCCGCATGATTTTGACATATAATATTAGGCTAAAAACTTAGCCTAATTTAGCGTACACAAAATTGGCATAAAAATAATTCATTAACATAAACATGTCATAGGTGTAAACTTGGCATTCTCGACATAGTCAGTATGAACATCATAGGTGTGAACTTGCAAAATAATCGACATGAATATCATAACATTGCATAACATGCCACAAACTTGCATATAAATATTGGGCCTAGTTAAATAGGTGTCATATGAATCATATAGTTTTAGGCTAACATAAAGGTATAACATAGTATAACCTAATAGGTGTCATATGAATCCACTACAACATGGTATAACATGTTAATGCATAGGTCTAGACATAACCTCAAACATAAAACTGGCGTAAGACAAAACTATATGTATAACTTTGACAACCACTTAAGGGTGTGAACTTGCAACACATATGTATAAACATAGATCGAACAATAAACTTTCATATCAATCCTAAACGGATCTTGACATGGATCCGATTATAAGTTCTCACTTGCATAAGAACATGTGAATATAGATCTATTATAGTCATGTAGGCACAATTGGTTTAAAACATATATACATAGAGCCTACATGAATCATATAAATATTTGTGTAAATCTAACTTGCAACCTATAACTTGCATAAGCATATATTTAGATCTAACTGTATACATACAATTCGCATAAGGTGTTGATTGTTTGATTCACAATACATAAAAGATTCAATCACCACAACATTCAAATTATCACAAATAACAAATATAAAACAACATCATCAACACTGATATAATTCCATATTACAATTTACATCAAATCATGTCTTAATCGCATTCCCATCTAAAGAGCCACTATACTTACAACTCAAGACGGTCTTGTTTTTCTGAGATCTGAGGTTCTAAAATTGAGATGCGTTCCTTTGGGTAGACGTTGTTTTGATTCTTAGTTTTGAATTAGATTTGTTCTAGCTTTGTTTGTCTTTAAGCTTTAGGCGGCGGCCATTCCAAGCTATCTTACAGCAGTGTGACGGCTCCAAGTTTAATTGTGTGAATTAGGTTAAGAGCTAGGTTGTATATATAGAATTTTAGGATTAATTTAGGCCGTTTGATTAACCCTAGAAATGACCACAACCGTTCAGTCAAGATAGAATTATCCTATTGACTCAGCAATGAGTCAGAAATGACTCAGCATATTAAATGTTCATTTTTTTCATAAATGACACATTGGTTCTTTCCTAACATATCATAACCAAAAGGACATTTTTTTATTTTTAACAAAACATTAGCTAAATGAACATTTCTTAACTGAAATGTCAATTTAATCTGAATAAACATTTTAATCTAAATATACATTTCTTAACAAAATGTTATTCTAATGTTAACATAACAAAAGTGATATTCTAATGTTCATCTTTTCTTTTTATTATTTATTGTCAATCAATTCAAACGTAAATACGTATTTAATAGATACATTTTCCCTTTACCGTTTACATTAATTACCCATATATAAATATTTTTATATATATATATGAATAAATCTTTTCTTACTTTTAATTTGTCATAAATCCAATTGGGGAAGACCATTTAAAAAAAACAATCCTTGACAACCAAAAATGCGCAACGTACGCTACATGATGCGTACACGTCATATGTATATATATATATATATATATGCGTACATATATATATATATATATATTCATTTTTTTTCTTTTTATCTATCTTCCCAATTACCCATTTTCACACTAAACCACTTTTTGAACTACGTTCACACTAGGCTATTTTTAAGTCATTCCCCTAAAACAAAAACAGGGCGTTGGCAGAGATCGAACTCTGTACCTCTTGTATGCAAGTCATGTGTTCCAACCAAATAAGCTACTAAGTCTTTTGCTTACAAAAGTTAGAACAATGCTAAACATTATTCTTTTCTCATTCCTCTTTTTTCATGTTTTGCTGCAATATTTAATTTAAGGATATCTTTTTCATACGGAGTCCAATTTACGCAAACTCGGACTCTATCTCAAGTAGAATTTCGAGACGAATGCAATGGCGTAACCCATTTCCCTTAATTCTTCTTCTAAAATTTAATTATACTTTAATTTGTGAAACTTAATGTTACAGAATTACGGGGTGTTACATAATCCAACCGGTCTCTCCATATTAACAACGTTAAAATGGTCGAAAACTTCAATAGTCGGTGAGTTAACTATCAAAGAAAAACACGTTTGCAAACAATGATATTATTTCCAGATGGAAATTATATCGATCAATCATCATCTAACATTTAACCCCTTTTAAATTAATTTAACATTAATTTATTCCTTTCCTTATTTCCCCCTTCCATATATTCGTAAATTCTTATTTTCTAAGTTTAGAAAATATACGTTATTAATCACTGGAAAACATTTCCATATCTCTCCCATTTCTTGTTTTCTATTATTAGAAAACCTTTTTTATTCTGATTTGGAAAATATTTCCAAAACTCCTTTATTGGATTTAAACAGATGTTTAAATAAAACATCGCTATGCCAACTCAAACCATTTACTAAATTCACTTAACCATCATTCACTATCAAACCTTACCATTCCTTAGTTAAGAAGGAAGTCAATCATGTTGGGGTATAATTACCTTTCAGACCTTAACTGAACAACGTTTTAACTTCGAAATAGTCAAAGTTTATCTTTTAAACCTTTAACAAACTTCCTTACGTAACTCTTGGGTTCAATTTACGTATCCACTTCTTTATTGAAAACATTGATTATAACGATAATGTTATAATCCCTACTTTCGAGATATCTAACTTCAATTTTAACTTTTATTCTTTAATGTGAATAAATAAATAAACACCTAATTTATAAATAAATAAATAAATCTTGATTTAAAAACCGGAAAGTATAAGTACTTTCCCGAATTCGATATAATTGAATTCGACGTATAACTCTCTTTCGAGTAAATCTTTATTAGATTAACTCTTCTCGAATAATTTATATTCTATTTACTTACTTCGAATAACCAATATTCGATAATCTCACTTCGAATAACTAATATTCGACTTACTCACATCGAATAACCAATATTCGATAATTCCTTTCTTCAAATAACTATTATTCGATTAACTCCTTTCGAATAAACTATATTCGATAATTTCTTTCGAATAAACTATATTCGATAATTCTTCTCGAATAGACTATATTCGATTACTCTTCTCTCGAATACACTATATTCGATAACTCTACTTCGAATAAGTGATATTCGAAAACTCTACTTCGAATAAGTGATATTCGATAACTCCACTCGATTAACTCCATTTGAATAACTCCAACTGGTTAACTCTAACTGGTTAACTCTAACTCTAACTGGTTACTCTAACTGATCAACCCTAACTGATTAACTCTAACTAGTTAACTCTAACTGATTAACCCTAACTGATTAACCCTAACTGATTAACTCTAACTGACAAGTGTGAACCCGTGCTTCGCATACGGTATGTTGATTATTGTATAGGAATATTCTAGGTTGCCACCGAATTTAGAAATCCGAAAGCATAAATATAAGTTTGGACTGAGCTAATACTACACATCTAAAGTGAATTCCATTTTCTGTGCGTCGATTTCAACGATCACATTGAAAAATGTTACACTATATAGATATATATATATATAGAGAGAGAGAGATAATATCGTTAATGGAAAAAAAAAATATATAGGAAAATTTCACATTTCATACATGATGGATTTTGAATATCATTATGAGAAAATAAATTATATTTTTCTGTTTTGTGTTCGAGCATCACTTTGCCCGTTACAAAAATTAGAGTTGTCATACATAAGATCACAGGCTTTAATGCAACGGTGAGTAGCGTTTAGTAAGAGCAAACTAAACTGATAGAACTTACTCTCAAATTCAAGGCAAAATAAATATAGTAGATAATTGAGGCTTGTATAAAAAAATATATTAGTATGGTGCATAATTGAAGGAGAGGTAATACATTTTAATGCAAATATTACAACTTGCTTGAACAATCCGAGAACGAAACACAATAATAAAAAAATTAAATTTACTTAAAAAGGATCATTGAAGGCAGCATGCAAATATTTCATGCATTTTGAGCAACAATTCATCTTACAATTGGATTGTAGCCATAGCGGAAATGTAGAAACAATCGTTCAAATGGACAATGTTATTTGGTTGTTTGTTATACTATCCTTTATCAACAACTGTACATATCAAGCAGCATATTTATGAACTTAAAAATTTATGTATTGCCCAAGGATCTATACTCCTTACCCACATATTTATATGACGGAGAGTGCAGACCATGTAATTTTCATAACCATCCGCAATGCAATAAAAGTCTAACATCAACTTCAAAATCAATAATACGTAAAGAATGCATATATTGGAATCAGTTGCAACTGTGTGTACATAAGTGGAAGCAGTTTAAATCATTACACAACTGACAATATAAAATAGATTAAAATAAATGTTAAGACATCTCCAGGTTCTCTGTCTCTAGTTTTGATGCCAGTTGTTATCCATAGACCCTGTAAACAAAGAAACAAACGACAAATATAGCGCTTCTTCATAGAAATTGCATCCCCAATTATGAAATTACTCCAACTAATAAAATTGCATGAGAAAATAGTTTTGAACCTGGCAAGCTCGTTAGTGATAAACCGCACAGAAAACCAACGAAAATTAATGCATCTCTCTTTGTGTACAAAGAAATTTAAAAAAAAGGAAAAAATTTGGTGTCTACGGCCAAAATATAAAATGAAGAATACGGAGAAGCACAGGTAATGAAATTCTAGGCGAGCAAATACATCTGAATTTGCAGTACCAGTATTATATACAAACACCTAACAACACTTGTTGGTTCATAATGAGATCAATTCTTCTGTCCCAATTCCCACTGTCCCCCCGTGTCCCTCCAATCAGATCCCCTGATTTTCACTGTTTTGCATTTAAGTCCCCCAACAATTGGAGGACACTGAAAATGGGAACACAACAATTGGTGCGGTTCATAATAGTGCCTATGAAGATTTATAGATGCATCATAGGTTCAATAAGAATACGCCCAAGATAATAGCAATGAAGCAGCATGGACTAAAACCTCACCTCTTTAAATTCGGTGGGAATTAGTCCCCAGACCACTGTTAACAATAAATAATTTATGATAAGTGGACGTGAAACTTTAAGTTTCTATGCATATAGAAAACTATTTGTATTATGGAGGGTTAAGTCGACAATCTACAGGAAAAGTTTTATGAAAATTGTTCAGGTTCAGTGATGCGAATACTCTGAGAACACCATTAGAAAGCCGGAAGAAAAGATGTGTGTTTCCAATATGAAACTTTTTAACAGTAGGATTCCATCTACTCCAAGTATTTTTGTTTGCCTTATTGAAGTAGGGGATTAGGTAAAGCTAATTATTGTGGTACGTGATCATGACATGGAACATACAACCCGCTTTCCACTTATCAATATAACATTGGCTAACTTGTTTAGTTTAGTTGTTTTATCATATGCCAACTAATTATGCAAGCTGCTATACACATAATCTATTATACGATATTAAGGATACCACAATTGGACACATTCAAAGATGCATGAATAACAAAGTCTTGAAGGACTCTCTAACTCCATATGTCTAATAATTCATAGCTAGCATAAACTGAACATGCATATAAAACATATCATTTGATGTGGTTATCTATTGCTTATGGCTATCATTTTCTTTCAGTTGTGATTCAAATTCAACCGATTCAAACTAAAAAAAGAAAATGCACATATGTTTACCAACGTATGAATAAATAACATGTAAGCAATAGTATATATTTAATTCAGTATAGGTTGTCATTTTTTCAGCAAATAACTAAACCATTTATTGTGATACAATTAATTAAATATTTTCAAACATTGTTATATATGATAGCTTAAGTTTATGAACATTTATACAAAAGTCCTCATAACAATTAATTTAAATGTATACGAAATATTTAAAATTTCAAGGATTTAATTATTATATAAGTACAGACTATAAACTATATTATAAGCACATGCTATTAAAAATTATTATTATAAATGGATTGCACTTATTTTTTAATATCAATACAGATAATTATATCTGCTAGTGTTTACCAACACCTAAATATATTGTTATATATAAATCAAAATTGTAAAGTAGTTATAAAATATGATTAATTATATCATACATAATATATCGATAATGTATTATGGACCGGCTAAGAGGATTTGCATCAACAAACCATTGTAATACACGACTTTCAAGAAGGTAGCGGAAGCCATAATTTCTGCCTAATCCTTCAATTATCTTGGATGTAAAGAGTAGCAACTCCCAGGAAATCAGCAAGTGTGGAAAACAATGTTCATGCACTGGAACATTAATGAATCAACAAACATCGAAATATTTGTCAATGCCATAAATATGTCAATCGTATTACAACGATAACATAAGAAGTAAGAAGACTAATTTGCAAAGTTACGACCGTAGCACATAAATATATTTGATTTTTTTCTGTAGGCTTCCATAAAGCTCAATAATAACTTTACATCCATGTTAGTAATAGAAACATATTCTGAAAATGTTTGTCTTTGAATGTTGCTTATCTACGCGACGTGATCCAAATATCAAGGATGGTTTATTGGTTAAATAGAACTGAAATCTTAAATGTTGTCTTTTATTTATACGGTTGTTATTTCTATAATACAAACAACCGTTTATACTGCCAAACAAATGTGAATTGTGAATCAATTGATGCCCCATGTGTTTACATACTTATGATGTACCTGGCCACTTGTATCAACTATTATATAAGGTACTGGAACAAATAAAACTTGGCATTAACAGTATATATATATATATATATATATATATATATATATATTGGTATTCGGTTTATCCAATAATAGTCGAGAGAGATTCTACTCCATTGAACAACCTAGTTTCAACTCTCATATATGCACTGAGGGTGCATTTATAAATCGCATTAGGATTATTCTCTCCACTCAAGTAATATATTTTAATCAGCAAGCCCATTCAGTTATTTCTTAAAGGAAAAAAATCCCTGAAATGATGGATAATTTTATCTTATGCATCCCGTCTCATCACGTTTAAAGTGCCTGTCAAGACATGACCAACTGACCTTGGATGCAATTCAAAAGGATTGAATCAATGCAACTGAGCTGATCCAGGCAACAATATAAGCACATAGCAAATGTAATGCTCATGGCACATCTAAATTAAATGCATAAGCTAAAAAAAAAGCGATATTTCTTTTTTAATATATCTCTTGATTATCATGGATTTAAGGCCAGTTATTTTTTTTTATTATGTACGTAAATATAATAAGTTTTATATAAACTTATGCACTAATTAAAATCGATTGATTTGTACATACGATGCATGAATTTAGATAATGTTCAATCAAACCTTCACATGTTAAATAATATATTTAATATCTCGTTTGTTAAATATTTTATATTCTCTCAAAGTATATGGTTTCCAAAAAGTTATAGCATAAAAGCAAATAGATTATTTCCAGTTGAATGCTTAACATAAGCATAGTTAATGGTAAAATTTGCTAAAGATTCCTGTTTTCCTCTCTTTTTAATATAGATGCTTTAATAGAGGATATATGCATGAATTCTCTGTGGAAAGAATATATATATAAAATAATAAGTACCTCATGGAGTCAACATCAACAGATTTAAAATGTTATTCATTGCTCAAATTCTTCAATTAGCAATGATTGCATGCATATTAACATAGCTCCTGATCACTGCCTACAGCAACATGTTGTTCATTCATGAAAAAAACAAAGCAGCGAAATAACATTTTAAATCAATACTAATCCAACTAACCTCATCTGCTACACGCCTTACCCCCTGGGCACAATTCAGTTGTCGCACTGTTCCACATAAATACTAACTGAAACAAAAATTATATATACGATGTCACATTTTTGCAATATCAGATACTCTCCACTAATGGACAGATGTCCACCAACATACAAACTTTCAATTAGCATTCTGATAATTCCATGTTCGAGCAGAATCATGGGAAATACAAACTGCAATTCAATGGAGATGGTATACAGATACACCTTCAGCATTTGAAATTTTGAAGGAGATAAAAAAAACAATTGACAGTTGATGGGTAAGAAGAATTAATTGGAACAGAAAGTGGGTTTCAGAGTAGAAGATAGGGAAAACATCGATGGGAAAATTTTGAACACCGAAATTGCCTAATTCTTAATGTGCGCTTAAAGAAAATTTGGCAAGTTACCAGATGGAACCAAGTTGTGCAAGTGTTGGAAAGCCACCGGATAATTGTAGGTAAGAAAGATGGAAAATGGTCGAGCTTTCACCAAAGAATAGACAATGAAGCTAAATTGCAAGGATGGTACAACGTATAACTCCAACTTTCAATAGATTTCAGAGTCCTATTTCATTTACCTATTAGATAGGTTCTTTGATAGATTTCTTGAGAAAGATGCCATTTTTTCCACGTTTTACCATTTTTGCATACAGTATATAGCTTGTAAGTAAAGAGCAACAGTATTATTGCCTACATACAGGAAATCTAGGAATATGCCAATGAATTAATTACACTGAAAAGGAGCAATAATATTCAAGCCTTCTCAAACGTAACATCCACACGACATGCACCCGTGCATATTATCATAGATATTACTGCCACACAACTTAAACATATTATAAATAGAATCACCAAGTTGTTCTAATTGATAAAATAAATAAATAAAAACAAAGGTGCGTTGTGCATGGTGGAAACAAATATGTCAAGATTTCTCCTCTACGCACAATGTCAAATATCACGAAAAAATGGCACACTTCTTTGACATCGTACATAAAGTGCACTAAAATCATTGTGCATGATGTGTCTATAAAGATTTTTGTAAACTAAATATAAGTACCACATATCAAATGCAACCTAAAAAGAACTATAAACCAAAGGACTATAACTTGCTTCTCCAATATATAGTTAATTGTAGCATTGTCTTCAATAACCAAACAATTTCTTAATTGCATTGTCTTCAATAACCGTGGGCGAATTTCATTGTGTTCATGAATGGATTCTCAATCCATTTTATTTATTTAAAAAAATTCTTAACTTCGAAAACTTGTTGGTTTAGTAATAGTTAAAACTACTGCTATTGTAAATGAACATCAAGACAAAAATTGATCAAGTCATACTACAACATTTGTCGAAATTTTTTGATGTAACAGGAAATACGAAGTTGGATTCGTCAACGTGATCAACTACACTTAAGAACAAGGAAAAAAAAGTTGATTTCTATCTTTGCACTGAAACTTTTATTCGACTTTACATATTTGTCTTTGACTATATATGCTGTTCTTGAGAAAACAACATAGAAATATGAATATATGTCTATTAATAAAGGTATTTATAGTTTAAGCAACTAAATGAGAAATATAAAATTTACAAAATATTACATTGAGCAAATAGAGGTCGTAGAAGAATTACAATCAAGCACATATCAGAAAAACTTGTCTCTAAAATTATATTAACAGGTAGTCAGTGGTCATATCAAACCAAATCACAGTGTTTTAACACAGTTTTTTTAATGTTTTGAAGTGAATTTGAGTTGTTAGCAAAAATCCTATGAAACTAAATTCTTGAATTCTGGTCACGTTATGCAAATTTATTTGGAACATTAAGAAAATATTGCAACCAGCAATAGAGAAGAGAATAAATAACTTCAAAGTTAATTGACATGGAAATCTACTACAATCGAAACAGGAAAATGAACATAAATCCTAATTTAGTGCTGATGGTTATTTTTGCAAAAGCAGATTTAGGAAAACCTAGGTATACCTGTTTGTCGTTGGAGGTGGATCTATTTATCCAAAATTATAGAGCCGATCTGGGAAGAATAGAAAACAACCGTGAAAAAGTCACCAGTTCGTTGTACTTTCTTCTACTGCTCGAACAGGTAGAAAAATCAGATGATGTTTTGGGTTGCTGCAACAGGTTGTATTAAGAGGGGATGCAAGTGAACAGGTGGAAGAAGAATAAGATCGGCAAAACTGTCAATCGGTTGAAGAGGGGACAAAATGAACTACAGTGTAGAGGAAGGCACCGACGTCCGATTGAAAGGCGAAAAAAACTGTTATCGGTGGAGGAGCGAGGACGGAACAGGTTGATGACGCGTTTCAAGGATGGGGAAGGAAAAATGGGCATGATTCTTTAAGGAAGAGAAGGGCACGGGGCTGAAAAGGAATGAAGGAAAAGGCGTAGCGGTAGGGGGTATGAGAAGAGCCTGAAAGGAATACGTGAAAGGGTGGATGAGACGATTCAACTTTATTTAAGGATACAAAATTTGGAGGCCTATGAGTGCTCCGTTGCGAACTCAGTAATTATAATATAGTATAAATTAACCCTAACTGATTAACTCTAACTGGTTAACTCTAATTGATTAACCCTGATTGATTAACTCTAACTGGTTAACCCTAACTGATTAACCCTAATTGATTAACTCTAACTGGTTAACTCTAACGGGTTAACTCTAACTGATTAACCCTAACTGGTTAACTCTATTCGATTAATCTAATCGAATAACTAATATTCGATTAACTCATTTCGATTAACTAAATTCGATTAACCTCTCTTCGAATAACTAATATTCGAATAACTAAATTCGATTAACTTCTCTTCGAATAACTAATATTCGATTAACTCATTTCGAATAACTAAATTCGATTAACTTCTCTTCGAATAACTAATATTTGATTAACTCATTTCGAATAACTAAATTCGATTAACTTCTTTTGTTTATCAATGATTCTCTTTCTATCTTTATTTATTTTCTAAATAAGTAAATTCTTTTTCAATTCTATTTGTAAAGGTTTTACAAATATATCTCTCTTATTTTATTTGTAAATGTTTTTACAAATATTTCCTTTCTTGAGTTCTATTTATTTTCCAAATAAATAATCCCTTTATACTTCTATTTATTTAACAAATAAATATTTCCCTTATCTTTCTATTTGTAAGTGTTTTTACAAATATTCCCTTTTCGATTCTCTTTGATTTTATAATTAATTTCTTTTATAAAATCCTTTTTCCTTTTATATAGAAAATCCATTGATTTTATATAAATAATTTATTTTCAAAATATACTTTGAAAATCCCCTTTTTACATCCCAGTATTTTCCAAGGTGTTTAAAATACCAATTAACAGTGATCAATATCATTCAAACACCCATAATCCACAACAGATTATATATCACATATCATAATATATGAAACAAAACAGTATTATATATATTGAGGAACCCAGTTGGGTCCCTCCAACCTGTTTCCCTGCATCACGGATGTTAAACAATATAATTAACATCGATTTCATTTCAATATGAAATATTCTGCTAAACAGAATCAATATTTGATTAACGATTTATATATATATCGTTATCTATAATTTCAACCAATACACAAGCAATTCAACCAAACAGTTAACACACAACAATCAACAGATGATTAACAGTTCTAAAAATACATTATAAAAATATAACTGTTCAGAGTTGGTGAGTTTTACTCACATTGGACGGTCATCGTTAATAAGGATAACCATCGCTTGATTCAGACGGACAATTTTTTTTGCTATAAATTGTAGCGAGCTCCGCTGGACTACCAGTCAGTTCCATCGTGTAGTGTCCGTCCATACGATCCCGACGTGACCAGTTTCGCTGAATTTCGTTCACGTATGACCAAGATATTAATTACACAAATTTATATACTATTCAATTTAAATTAAACTAAATTTATTAAACCCCTTTGGGCCTTACCACATTTCCATTCAGCCCATTACCAACAAAACCAAACCAGACCCGATCTTCCTCTTCCTCAATCACTTCCGCACTCCAGAAACCCAAATACACCATTGCCGATTCTTTGAACCACTCTCCCCTCTTCATTTCTTCACGGTTTCGCACCCTAAAGCCATCAATCTCCTTCCCATTACCAACTCTACACCCTCCAATCCTTTACGTTAAACTCGACCTCATCCTCCAAAATGTGATCAACAACAGTCACGCTCTGCCCTAGAAACTCACGACACCTTTCGGTGTTCGAACTCCACAAAAATACTCCCACGAGTGCGGTTCTCCTCGTTGAACCCAAATATATCATCCGACCTTTGCATTGATGCACCATCACCACAAAATCCTAAGCCCAAAGCCTCACTGAAAGAACACACAACCTGAAACAGTGACGTCGAACTACCTAATACCACTATCAGTTTGAAGATAATTTGATGAGGATTCCAATTATACTTGAGTTTGAATTTCTGGATTTTTAGTTGTTTTCTTTTTGATTTTCAAAAGGATGAACTTTCCTGGAGATGGAAAATGTAGCGGCTCAAATGAGAACGATTTATAAGGGAATGGGATTTTCTTGTGTGGTTGAAACAATGAGTGGGTGGCTTGTTTAGGTTCACCAATATTTAGGATATTTAGTTTTTAATATTCATTTTGCCTTCTAAAAATTCGTGTGATCACACACGATATTCAAAAATCACGAAAATGGTCATGTAGCTGCAATTCGACATTACGGTCCCAACGAAACCGGGTTCGTCGAATTCCGACTTCGTTTGCTCACACAACATATTTTTAACTGTCAAAATATCGACTGTTTTTCACATTAAAAATCAGTACGGCCACGTACTGACTTCAAAAATCACGGAAATTGAAATCTAGAAATAATTCAATATTGCGGATCCAACAAAATTAGTTTCGTCGAATTCTGAGGTTGTTTGAAAACTGGCTATTTTAAAGCTCTAAATAACCCTTTTAAATATATAAATATATTTAAAATAAATATTTAAAAATAAATATTATCGTACATATTCACATACAATATCATACAGCTCCACAATATTCCTATATAAATTTCTAACTCTATATTTTCAAATCCCGATAAATCGATATTCGATTTATAATGAAATTCCTCTTTAAAATATAAATAATTCCTTTATAAATTATAAAGGAATTTCACAACGACTTTTCTAAAATTTGATTTGGATATAAATCAAAATCTACATGACGAAATCTCTATTTTTCACTTCCACTAGAAAATATACTTCACAAGCCCCGAACGTTTCTTGTTTCACAGAAACCTGACTTAAAACGGCTTCTGTATGTTCAATTGGAGTTCGAATCGCCAAATAACGAACTGCAACGCCATTTCAAGCTCGATTATAATTATATTATAATTCTACGTTCAAACTGTCGTTTATATAATATTTTCGTTATTCAAATCAAATTTCAAAATTATATATTTTGAATTCCCCAATTCACACTATATCGCCATTTCAGCCAATTCTGATTATTTCAGAATTAAATATATTATTTAACTATTATATTAATTAAATATTAAATATAATTTAATTAAACGACCATATAAATATCTAAAGCATTATTTAAATAATTAAATTAATTAATTATTCGACTGTAAAATACGGGTCGTTACATTCTTCCCCCCTTAAAATAATTTCGTCCTCGAAATTGCTAAGGTAGAAAACAAACTCTATCGACTGTTTAGAACTTATTTGTTCACTTCTTAACTTCAATTTCAGTTGAACCAATTTTAATTTCAATTAAATATTTAATTTATTCCTATTAGCGAAAATTTCCAAAAATCCTGAAAATTTTCTAACACCTTAACTTTTCGAAAAAATTCGCCAACACCTCCATTGTACTGGTCAATCGGTAAAACTACAACTCGCCTCTCTGGGCCATCTCCAACCCAAAAGAAAATCAAACAGCCAAGCGACTTGCCAATTCGACTCATAAATCTCATGCTTATATCAAATATAAACTTGTACCTTTTTGTCGGGCATATCGTTATATCATTTCCATCTGCTGTCGATTCAGCATATACCAATATCAATCCAATCAAACTCTAAACAATTTATCCTCAACCCAACCATTCGCTTATCCAAGCCAAATTCAATTTCAAATCAAAGTTCTATTCCCGATTTTCGAATTCTTAACTCATCAATCCTATACCATTTCAGATTCTATCTCACAATTCAAAATTTGATTCTACTTGATATATCGTATCCAATTCAATTTCTAGTTAATGAGTTTCAATTCAGTTCCAGCTTGGTTTCACAAATTTCTATTAATTTTTTTTTATTTCAAACAGTCTCTTCCTGGGAGTTTTAAATAGCTTTGCTTTTCTAAAACCAAATGTTCCTATTTGGATTTCAAACAACTTGTTTCTCTCAAAATAATTCAAAAACAAAATCTTTTCGGTAGTAATCCATCACTTACAACTCGAAATTGAACACCGATGATGTCATGATCATCATCAGAATCTATTTCCATCTTTCGAAGTGAGTTCAATACTATATCGCTTTTCAAAACCTTTTCTAACATTTCCACTTTGAAATTTATTTCAAAATATCGTTCCAATGTTTGTGAAACAAATTTAAAATCTCCCAGGATTTTAAAATTCTCATATATTTAATCCAATTCCATTTGTAAATACTTTTCCAACTTTCCAGGGCTTTAATTCAAATCCTGATCTTAATTTTTGATTTAATTCATCTGATTTCATATATTATACTTATATGAATTCTGCTTGGTTATATACATAACCATTTAATTTATAATCTTACTCGATTATAATAACAACCAATATATCCAATATATTATAATCATTCCAATATAAATCCTTTATATCAAAATATAATTTGGGTAAAATTATTTCGTTTACCCTCTTTTCAAAACATACTGTGTTGGTTCATCGTATTCGAGTGTTTAGTAACCCTTATCGATACAGTGGATCAAACTGATCGACCAGAATTCACAAACTACTCAACCAATAAATCTCCACAATATAAAATCACTTTCATAAAATCTACAAATACGTTCACTCGTATATATACACTCAAACTCAATCTAGGGTATTACTAACCCTATCTCTACTAAGTCACGCGACAGAGCCAAGGTAATTACTTAACCTTAAGCTCTGATACCAACTGTAGCGTCCCGAAATTCCGGTCCAATTTGAGCTGACTAAATAACACAAGTCCAACCCACATTACACTGGAAATCAGAAAACTAATAAAAAGAAAATAGAGGGTGAGAATAGATAAGATAGAAACTTAGAATAGTAGAAGAAAAACATACAACCTCAGAGTAACACGAATCTCACAGCGGAACGAATAAAATATAACCTAACTTTGAAATAAAAGATTGTACTTGAATATACATATCATTATCAAGTACAGCACTTACAACACAGCGGAATAACAATAGCTATATAAAATCTTGAAGCCTCCTGCTCCAGCTCTTCAAGTATCCGTAAATCCCGACTACTTGACTGCCCGTAAAAAATGGGCACCCAAGAGTTTAGGGAAAACAAAACAAAATAAACTCCGGGTCGGTCATGAGACTAGTATGAGTAAAACAGTTTCAAACAGTTTGAGCCATTATACGATATCTCATAAGACCACGCCGTATAACGGAACGGGATTTTCCCTTATGAGAATCCAAAATAATCTTTATATCAAAACTCGTTGATATTATAATAGTGTCTATCAACCATAATATAATAATCATCTAGCAGAAATGCTTTCATCTCACGTTCTACATATATAGTATACAATCAAAACCGCAAGCACGTATTGGGTAATAGATTTCCAACTATGACAAGGTATGGAACCACCTTTCGCTAGTGTACCTCTAGAGAGGAATACACTGGGTTCAACAAGAACATCTTGCAACCCGACCACACATGACCGACCACTCATTTCGCTTGAGTGTATCGAATGTATATCACCAACGGTTGGGATCAGCAACCGTTTCCCGAATGGGACAACATCGACAATAGATTTTTAGAAGTAAATGAAACTCTAGATCAGGTGATTATACACCCTAATAGGTGCGACCTACATAGCCATGCTGCCTGCCCGACTTTTATCATTTCCGGATGTGAGGCTAGAGGCCACGCTTATCTTTGACAGATCACACATTTATTCATTTTGAATGTCACATTGTCATACCCGCTAAATCACAAATTGATTTCCCCAAAATACCACGGGTATACAGCTAAGAGAAACAAATTTCTCTGCCACCAAACGTAAGTACGTTTGAAGAGATCAACTTACGCGATCTATTAAATATACTCTATCAGACATTCTTCTATACAGGTCGTCCTAGGACTGGACAAACCGAAGGCACTATTCAGTACAACCATCTTAGGCAATCTTTACCTAAGATTTATACAACAGCCCTTGCACTTGACTCCGTCTTCAATTATCTTTGGCATATATGATTCACAACGCTTATGCCAATACGGAGTGGTTCTTCGGATAATAATCCAACCGGTCTCTCCATATTAACAACGTTAAAATGTTCGAAAACTTCAATAGTCGGTGAGTTAACTATTAAAGAAAAACACGTGTGCAAACAACGATATTATTTCCAGATGGAAATTATATCGATCAATCATCATTTAACATTTAACCCCTTTTAAATTAATTTAACATTAATTTATTCCTTTCCTTATTTCCCCCTTCCATATATTCGTAAATTCTTATTTTCTAAGTTTAGAAAATATTCGTTATTAATCACTGGAAAACATTTCCATATCTCTCCCATTTCTTGTTTTCTATTATTAGAAAACCTTTTTGATTCTGATTTGGAAAACATTTCCAAAACTCCTTTATTGGATTTAAACAGATGTTTAAATAAAACATCGTTATGCCAACTGAAACCATTTACTAAATTCACTTAACCATCATTCACTATCAAACCTTACCATTCCTTAGTTAAGAAGGAAGTCAATCAAGTTGGGGTATAATTATCTCTCAGACCTTAACTGAACAACGTTTTAACTTCGAAATAGTCAAAGTTTATCTTTTAAACCTTTAACAAACTTCCTTACGTAACTCTTGGGTTCTATTTACGTATCCACTTCTTTATTGAAAATATTGATAATAACGATAATGTTATAATCCCTACTTTCGAGATATCTAACTTCAATTTTAACTTTTATTCTTTAATGTGAATAAATAAATAAACACCTAATTTATAAATAAATAAATCTTGATTTAAAAACTGGAAAGTATAAGTACTTTCCCGAATTCGATATAATTGAATTCGACGTATAACTCTCTTTCGAGTAAATCTTTGTTCGATTAACTCTTCTCGAATAATTTATATTCGATTTACTTACTTCAAATAACCAATATTCGATAACCTCACTTCGAATAACTAATATTCGACTTACTCACTTCGAATAACCAATATTCGATAACTCCTTTCTTTGAATAACTATTATTCGATTAACTAATTTCGAATAAACTATATTCGATAATTTCTTTCGAATAAACTATATTCGATAATTCTTCTCGAATAGACTATATTCGATTACTCTTCTCTCGAATACACTATATTCGATAACTCTACTTCGAATAAGTGATATTCGATAATTCTACTACGAATAAGTGATATTAGATAACTCTACTCGATTAACTCCATTTGAATAACTCCAACAGGTTAACTCTAACTGATCAACCCTAACTGATTAACTCTAACTGGTTAACTCTAACTGATTAACCCTAACTGATTAACCCTAACTAATTAACTCTAACTGGTTAACTCTATCTGATTAACCCTAACTGATTAACTCTAACTGATTAACCCTAATTGATTAACTCTAACTGGTTAACTCTAACTGATTAACCCTAATTGATTAACTCTAACTGGTTAACTCTAACTGATTAACTCTGACTGATTAACCCTAACTGGTTAACTCTATTCGATTAACCGTAATCGAATAACTAATATTCGATTAACTCATTTCGATTAACTAAATTCGATTAACTTCTCTTTGAATAACTAATATTCGATTAACTCATTTCGAATAACTAAATTCGATTAACTTCTTTTGTTTATCAATGATTCCCTTTTTATCTTTATTTATTTTCTAAATAAGTAAATTCTTTTTCAATTCTATTTGTAAATGTTTTACAAATATTTCTCTTCCTATTTTATTTGTAAATGTTTTTACAAATATTTCCTTTCTTGAATTCTATTTATTTTCCAAATAAATAATCCCTTTATACTTCTATTTATTTAACAAATAAATATTTCCCTTATCTTTCTATTTATAAGTGTTTTTACAAATATCCCCTTTTCGATTCTCTTTGATTTTATAATTAATTTCTTTTATAAAATCCTTTTTCCTTTTATATATAAAATCCATTGATTTTATATAAATAATTTATTTTCAAAATATACTTTGAAAATCCCCTTTTTACATCCCAGTATTTTCCATGGTATTTAAAATACCAATTAACAGTGATCGATATCATTCAAACACCCATAATCCACAACAGATTATATATCACATCACATATCACAATATATGAAACAAAACAGTATTATATATATTGAGGAATCCAGTTGGGTTCCTCCAACCTGTTTCCCTGCATCACAGATGTTAAACAATATAATTAACATCGATTTCATTTCAATATGAAATATTCTGCTAAACAGAATCAATATTTGATTAACGATTTATATATATCGTTATCTATAATTTCAACCAATACACAAGCAATTCAACCAAACAGTTAACACACATCAATCAACAGATGATTAACAATTCTAAAAATACGTTATAAAAATATAACTGTTCAGAGTTGGTGAGTTTTACTCACATTGGACGATCATCGTTAATAACGGTAACCATCGCTTGATTCAGACGGACAATTTTTTTTGCTATAAATTGTAACGAGCTCCGATGGACTTCCAGTCAGTTTCATCGTGTATTGTCCGTCCATACGATCCCGATGTGACCAGTTTTGCTGAATTTCGTTCACGTATGACCAAGATATTAATTACACAAGTTTATATGCTATTCAATTTAAATTAAACTAAATTTATTAAACCCCTTTGGGCCTTACCGCATTTCCTTTCAGCCCATTAACAACAAAACCAAACCAGACCCGATCTTCCTCTTCCTCAATCACTTCCGCACTCCAGAAACCCAAATACACCATTGCTGATTCTTTGAACCAATCTCCCCTCTTCATTTCTTCACGGTTTCGCACCCCAAAGCCACCAATCTCCTTCCCATTACCAACACTACACCCTCCAACCCTTCACGTTAAACTCGACCTCATCCTCTAAAATGCGATCAACAACAGTCACGCTTTGCCCTAGAAATTCGCGACACCTTTCGGTGTTCGAACTCTACAAAAATACTCCCACGAGTGCGGTTCTCCTCGTTGAACCCAAATATATCATCCGACCTTTGCACTGATGCACCATCACCACAAAATCCTAAGCCTTAAGCCTCACTGAAAGAACACGCAACCTGAAACAGTGACGTCGAACTACCTAATACCACTATCAGTTTGAAGATAATTTGATGATGATTCCAATTATACTTGAGTTTGAATTTCTGGATTTTTATTTGTTTTCTTTTTTATTTTCAAAAGGATGAATTTTCCTGGAGATGGAAAATGTGGCGGCTCAAATGAGAACGATTTATAAGGGGACGGGATTCTCTTGTGTGGCTGAAACAATGAGTGGGTGGCTTGTTTAGGTTCTCCAATAATTAAGGTATTTAGTTTTTAATATTCATTTCGCATTCTAAAAATTCGTGTGATCACACACGATATTCAAAAATCACGAAAACAACCATGTAGCTACAGTTCGACATTACGGTCCCAACGAAACTGGGTTCGTCGAATTCCGACTCCATTTGCTCACACGTCATATTTTTAACTATCAAAATATCGACTGTTTTTCACATTAAAAATCGGTACGGCCACATACTGACTTCAAAAATCACGGAAATTGAAACCTAGCAATAATTTAATATTGCGGATCCAACAAAAATAATTTTATCGAATTCTGAGGTCGTTTCAAAAACTGGCTATTTTTAAAGCTCTAAATAACCCTTTTAAATATATAAATATATTTAAAAACATTTAAATTAAATATTTAAAAATGAATATTATCGTATATATTCACATACGATATCATACAGCTCCACAATATTCCTATATAAATTTATAACTCTATATTTTCAAATCCCGATAAATCGATATTCGATTTATAATGAAATTCCTCTTTAAAATATAAATAATTCCTTTACAAATTATAAAGGAATTCCATAGCGACTTTTCTAAAATTTGATTTGGATATAAATCAAAATCTACACGATGAAATCTCGATTTTTCTCTTCCACTAGAAAATTATACTTCACCAGCCCCGAACGTTTCTTGTTTCACAGAAATCTAACTTAAAACGGCTTATGTATATTCAATAGGAGTTCGAATCGCCAAATAACGAACTGCAACGCCATTTCGAGCTCGATTATAATTATATTATAATTCTACGTTCAAACTGTCGTTTATATAATATTTTCGTTATTCAAATCAAATTCCAAACTGAATTATATATTTTGAATTCCCCAATTCACATCATATCGCCATTTCAGCCAATTCTGATTATTTCAGAATTAAATATATTATTTAACTATTATATTAATTAAATATTCAATATAATTTAATTAAACGACTATATAAATCTCTAAGGGTCATAGTGCAAAGTCTTGTAGTAGACATTCTTCATGCTTGAACTCGTTGTTAACCAAACACTTGACGTGTGACATCTTTGACTTAAAAGCGTGTCAACAGAAGGTTGAATGAGTAACTGTTTCTCAAGATAAAACGGATTTGATGTCTACAATGCTACACTAACGATTGCTGAACAACGACGAACTCGAGAGTAAATTTTATAGGAATAAGGTTTGTTGGTAGAGGAGGAAACCATAGAAAAATTAGTTGTTTTCCTCGATTTTTTCTTTTGTCTATTTATAGATGCGGCAAGATACATATTTTCCAATAGCTATCTACTTGAATGACTGCGACTACTAGAAAAGTTGCGACTCTTTTACCAAGAGGTATGACTGTTTTATTATCGTTTTTGATGTTTGATTTTGAATGGATAAAATTATAAATTGTTCGGTACGAACAACGAAACCAAGTCAACTGACAACTACAAAGTGCTAAGTGCTTTTAATACGCCTTAAACGGTCATTCGTCCATGCTGCACTTGCGGGTGTAGGTGCAGATTCGGGCCCGTTCGTACGGGGTGGTGCGCTGCACCACCCACTAACTAAGATGGCTTTGCTTTCATGTGTCTCTTTGTCTCATGGTAACTACAACAATGTCCACATCATAGTATACAAACACATGATATTTATTAGAAGTTAAGATGTGGAACTATTCATATTTCAAGGCTTTTAATGCCTCATGTTTTCTAATGAATTGCTCATTCATTTTTAACAATCTCTCACATAAATGAGCAGTTGCTTAATTTCTTCCTAAATTTGTGAAATATTAATCGTATTAGTTAAAGTAGCACTTTGGTCTTGAACTTTTCTCAATATTTTATCTTTTTGACTTACTTGCTAATCAACGGATTGGGATTTCCTTTGAACTGTAATCATTTTGTGTAAGCCTTTAAAAGTAACACATGATAATTGTTTCTTATCTTCCTTGGTTCTCTATTTGTGTTCGTTTTTTTCATGAACACCAGCTTGCTCTCATGAGTGCTTAAAGAATTTGACCTTTCAATTTTCCTTGAAGCGGCGCTTTCACACTTAAGTGATTCTATAAAGAGTATCCTGCAATACTCCACTTGGTTCCTTATATTTTCAGTATAAACATCATTAAAAGCTAAGTTTATCATATTCTCCATCGGACTGTGCATTGTCTTTCCTAGGAACGATTTGAAATAGTTTCTTCTGGTGCTACTAAGTTCTATCCTCAACTTGGTTGTCCCTTCGAACCTAGATCTTGGAATCTCCAGTCAGCTAGGTTGGGTTTCTATTACGAAGAACTTTTAATCTACAGGCCAAAATCACTCCTATTGATAAGGTTAGAACACACTCTCTCTCTCTAGGCCAGCTTTTTTGTTAGTGGATCCACTATGTTATCCTTCGACTTTACATAGTCTATAGTGATAACTCCATTAGAGAGAAGTTATCTTAAGGTTTTATGTCTACGACGAATATGCCTAAATTTACTATTGTATAATTTACTACTAGCTCTTCCAATAGCTGATTGACTAACATAATGTATACATATTGGAGACACGGGTTTGTCTCAATATGGAATGTCTTCGAGAAAATTTCGAAGTCAGTCGACTTCTTTTACAATTTTATCTAAAGCAAGAAATTCTGATTCCTGACCTGACTATGCAAGTCTATTTGGACGATTTTCATTATTATTTACATGAAATTGCTTTATTTTCTAATGTAAACACATATCCACTTGTGGACTTTGTGCCATTTGAATCAGTTATCCAATTTGCATTGTTATACCCTTCTAATACTGAAGGATATTACGCATATTGTAAAATTTAGTTCTGTGTATACATCAAATATTCTAGAACTCTGACCAATGATTTGTTGGGAAATGCGGATAGCAGTTCTTTAGGCTAACTTAATACTAGAAGGGGTGAATAGTGTTTAACGAGATTATGAACTTTTTGAATTTTTTTTGAATATATCAGAATCACTACATTTCACTCGTATACATTGACTCCTCACTACACACTTATTCACTCATATACACGTACACAGTCGTTCACACTCTCACTATAATTTTAGTCTTCTGCTTCTTGCTACAAGGCCTTGTATATTTCATTCTATATAAAGCCTGCTTATTTTTTGCAAATGGTGCAGTCAAAGTTTAAATCCAGAAATTTCATTCTAGAGTGATTCGATAAAAGTCATCAAACAAAAAGGCTGTCAAATTTCAAAAGTACTGTCATATTTTTGTCCCTTAAATTTGTTTCCATACAAATGAATTTGATCATATTCTGCAAATGGCTTTTCTGTTATACAAGGTTAAAACAACATAGCATATGTATCATAAACTAAAACAAGTAAAAGAGCACTGAACACTTGCCTCAAGTTGCTCCTCTGAGAAAGGATCCTTCTGTATGTTCCAAGTATCAGCATGAGCACGCCTGAGCTCTGCAACCGCTTTAGTAACTGTAGATCTGTTATGTAACGATGGTCGGAACAAAGCCCCCTTCCCTGCACGCATATGAGCTGACACACAACTCCCATATAACAAAAAGAATCCCCTGATGTTGCGTGCATACCAGCTCATATTTGTACACAATTCCCTCAATATATTCCATAATGTGAGACTATTGTATCCAAACCATCATTCCTTCTTAAGAGTATGCGAGACAATCCTAACAAGATCTGACTGGAGATGGCTCACTAATGAACCGTGCTAACAAAGTTACATGATCTGGGAGCCAACTGCAATCATTGCTCAAAAATTGATATGAGATTCATTCATTCAAGAATATCAGTTTTCATCAGGTAGATGTTAAGTTATGATTATTTTAACTACAGCTAGGGAGAAATAATGACATTACATTATTAGTAAATAACATTTAGGTTGACTTTTTTTTTTTATGCACAGCTAAGATAAACTAAAACACCATACACCGACAAGTCATATGGAACAGATAGAACAGATAAAACTAAAGCAAGAACATCACCATGTACAACTACTATTGACTGGTCGGATTTTCTGCATTGAAAATACCAATTCATATCCACATACAACTCCCATGGTGCTTTTTTTTCATGAAAATCTATGTATTTAAGGTCAAACTGACTGTAAACATCATAGAAATCCCAAAAGGTTGTACAATTCAGATTGACCTTTGATTTTGTTTCTTCATCGTTGATTGTGCTTCTGCAAATGCCCGGCCACGAAAATCTATTGATAGCTCTTCGTCCCCACCCTTTAATAGGCATGCAAGGACTCCAGCTGCATGCTCTCTCGCCTTTCTCATGTAAAAGTTGAATTTAAGTTAAAACAATTACATGTTTCAACAAACTAACCACACTCGGAACATTTATGAACTCGTTCATTCATATAAACCAAATATCTCAACCAATTATTATCTATCGCGAATGCTAGATTTGTTTACCACAAAAACAAGTGCTAATCACAAGAAAATTCTGGCTTTAACCTTCTATTCATTGATAAATATTTGAGGAAACAAATTTATTTAAAAAACTATTAAACCTATTATCCTGATAAATAATTTACAATATGCATTTTCATCGCTTCTCCAGGTCTAAAAATCAAGTATCCGATGCACAAGCCAATTAAGCTATAGCTACAACACATAAATATGTTAAATTATATAAAACAATGAAAGCGAACAGATATGGTATCCAATCCCTTAAATTCTGCAATCCAGCAAGCACAGCTCCACTTCCAAATTAAGAAATAGAATGAAACCGAATCAGCATGTAACAAACATATTGACCCAACCATATTAAAACAAAATGAAAAAGAACAGCCAAAAAATGAAGCAAAACAAAGATGCGCAGTCGAACTATACCTAGTGAAAGCAATTTTCGAAGCTGTGTAGTCGCCTCAAGCTGTGACACTATCATCTAAATAAATCCAGAAAATCACAGAAGACAAACTCTTTGTTGATACCTGAAAGCTCCAAAAAAAGCAGCTAAACTAGTGACGTATATGGCTGGCTACAAATGATAATAAGTCTTTAGAAAAGGATGCACATACAAAGCTCAGTCCTTGCTATGCAGTGGTACAGCCAGCACGAACACATAAAAACGATAAATTACAAAAGTGTTTAAGTTTTTTATGCATATCGATAATTATATTGAAAATGAATAATGAGAAGATAAGGTTAAAATATCAATTCAAATATAGCAAAGTCCAAAAATTGAACATATTTAGGCGAGGATTATTGGATGTAGGTATGACAATTGCCCTGCCTGGAACCTATTTTGCACCATCCCCACCACTATGCGAAATGAACTAGTATTACCTTAGTATAAATATTAGCAAGAAAAACCAAGAAGATTATCAATAACCATATTCAACATCGAGTAATAAAATGTAACAGGCAAAAATCTGTTAGATTTAGGAATATTAACAGGCGCTGATCCATTAGATAATAAGAAGGTCAAGTAAATTGCAAAATTGCAATATTGAAACACAGTTAAATTCAGAACTATTATTGAATTTCCAACATCTCTTACAAGACCATCAAAATGCAGTCCTTATGCACTGAATAATTTGAGAGTTGAGTGTGCTAATAAAGCTGACATTTTAAAATGTATTCAATAGAAAATAAGCTAGTTTTAACTCATAAATTTTTATCAGGATTTATATTGCGCCATGAAGAAATACATGGGTACATGCCCATACCCCTTCCCTGCAACGTGAGGAACAAAGCATATTTTCTGTTCTTTTTTTTTTCTTCTGAAAATCTAGTGTACATCAAAATTGGTAGTATATGTGGGTAAAGTGTTTAACTAATTTAAATAAGAGATACAACTTGAATGTAGCAGCATACATGAAGGGCTTGGTTTGAATGGGGTAACCAAGCATGTGAGTGGAACATATACATTTTCCTATAAAATGAACAGGAAGCATAAATTATTGAATTCCAAATATGGGTGGTTGAACTAGCACAGTATCAAATGTACAAACCCGACAAACAACGTGACAACTAACAACATCAAGGAGCTAAACACAAGAAAAACAACCACATGCAAAGGCGTCAACAACAACATAATTTTGTGGTGAAATGTGCATGCAAAACAAACAAAAATTAAATTAAAATAAAAGAAAGAACAGTAGCAAGGCAAAGCAAACCATTATACTAAGCGAAACGATGTAGCGAACTTGAAAGAGGTTCAATCGTAAGTAGACTTACATTTTGTCTTGTCAGCGGAGAAGCCAGAGCTGCTGGTTTCTGGGGTGCGGTGGCCATTCTTCGCCGCGAGGAGGTGACTGCCAATTGTAGGTAGGTTAACCTCAGTCGGAGCTGATCCCGAGGCAAAGCTGCTCAAAGACAGAAGGCTGAAGTTGGCTCACACAACGTCGAAGTGGAGGAGCGAGCACTACAAGAGGCGGTCTTCGTGGTTGTTGTGCCTGGATGCGGCAGCTTCACGATGGCTCAGCGGGTTTGGGTTCGCGGAGGAAGCTGATTGGTGCGAACTGGACGAACACGATGGGCAGAGCGAAATGGAGGCGCTGCCATTATCAACGGTGGCCATGGATTTTAAGGATTGGAAAAACGATATGGGGTAAATTGGGATTTTCAGATTTAGGGAAAACTGTGATTTTGGGGAAAGGAAATAAAAGGGGTGGGCTGATAGAACACGGTAAAGATATAATACATGAGATGGACGCGTGGTGCCGTGGTGCAAACAAAATATTATCAAGGACAGGTGTAATGTCTTCTTATATTTTTAAACAAGTAATGCCTAAGTATAAATACCATGTATTACACTATGTATACAAACACTAATGAGTATTTACGCATTTGAAATCAAAGTTTAAAACCAATTGAAATCTAATTAACTTAAAATAAATTCTCAAATTACATGAAATTCAAAATTCAACACAAATAAAATAAATAAGTTTAAAACTTATCAAATAAAAATAGAATCAAATATTAAAATTTATCAAACCAAAGTTTAAAATATTAAAGTACTAGTTTAAAATGCTAGTAACGCTTGATTTAAATAAAACCATTCAGATTCAAGTTAAATTTTAAAACATACAAAATTTATTTAAATAAATTCTCACACGTTACAAATATATTAATTAGTTTAAAATATCACAAATGTCTAACATAGCAAAATATTTAAATCGAATATAAAAGAAAATTTTAAATTATACTCACAAAATTGATTTAAAACCAAAAGAAAATAGATTATGTTTCAAATTTAAAAATCAAATATCAAGTATAAAATAAATTTTCAATACTAAATTAAATAAATTTTAAAATTTAAGTGTCAAAATCTTAGGTTCATTACAACCTATTACAACGAACGTTTTCAGCACGTTGTAATAATCATTAATTATTATAAGTTATATATGATTAATGTAATGTTATTATGATTAATTATTAAATATTAATAAATATATAGTATTATCAACGATTAATTATTAAATATTAATAAATAATATAATATTATTAATGATCAGTAACATAATATTATAGTTAATAGTTAGTAATAATATTACAATTGACATATATTACAATAGACATTTTGTCAACGTTGTAAATTTGACATCTACTACAACGGGTTTGAAATGACCATTGTAATAGCACTCTATTACAACGTGCAGTTTTTACCTGTTGTAAAAAGAGCGTTGCAAATGATATCTATTACAACTGTCCAAAAACGACCGTTGTAATAGCATTCTATTACAACGGGCAACCTGTGCCCGTTGTAAAAGAGTGTTGTACAGACATCTGTTACAATGGTTTAAGAAGTGACCGTCGTAATAGCATTTTATTACAACAGGCAGCCAACGCCCGTTGTGAAATGGACGTTGTAATAGGTTATTTTTGTTGTAGTGTCTTAAGGCGCATGTAACACATCAAGTGGACTGTACGATCTTTCCTATCATCGAAAGCTTTTAACATCGACAATTTAAAGTCTAGTGCATTTTGAGAATTCTTGATATCATGAGAGAAAGGAGTGTGAGTAACACAATCCAAACTTGCATGATATTCCCCGCCTTAGGTGAAGCATCGAATAACATCGGCGGTTTGACTTTCCTTTCCTGTACTGAGTAACTGCCTTCAATCATTTAAACTAGCACTGGTGCCTCCCGGCGTCAAGTCCAATACTAGCGAATTGTTGAGCCCCAACCAGAATATCTGACACAATCCTAACCTAAGGTGCCTCGACTGGCACAAATCCAATATTTGGAATTACGGGAGAACCTGCATCCAAAGCTGCGCGCACTAGCGCTTGAGAGACATTACCAACACCTGAGCCTGAAACCCGATTAACCAAAACTTGAGTTGAACCTTAAATGGGATTGGGAGCGTTGCCCCCAAGCTTAGCCGATCCGGTAGCTGTCTACGGATTGGTGTTGAAATGGGGTTACTCTTCAGGAATTTGCCCCAAGTCTCGAGCTAATCCTTGTGGAACACTAGCACTTGTTCCAACCATGTTTCCTTGGCCTGACGGCCTCATGATTCCTTCGAGTCGACCGAGAAGAGTGTTTATAGTAGCTTCTTGTCGATGAAAATGTTCTTGTTGTTGTTCTAAGCGAGAAGTGAGATCCTTAGTTAAGTCCTTGATGACTTCGTTGATATCGTCCCGAGTAACATAGTTTGACAGATGTCTAGTCGAGGAAACTCCCTAACTTCCGTCTATACCTACTCCTTCCGAGCGAGTTAAGCTTATGTACTTCCTTTTGACCATAGCAAAATTGGAGAGAAATCCAAGTAAATCTTAGAATGTATCAAATAACCAAAACCAAAGTCGAAGTCAATCCCGAAACCAAAGTAGAAATCCAAACTCAAACCCCGAAAACCAAAACTGAAGCCGAAGTTGTTGCATCCCCTTACTAGCGCGCCAAATCGTTGACGTGGAAAGTTTGCCACTCACGCATGCCAACCCTCGAATGTAAGTTTAAGTAGTAAATCCGAAGAGAAATAACCAAATGCTGAAATGTAAAGAGACACACAACTTTATATAGTGGTTCGGCGCTAACGCCTATATCCACTTTATAGTAATCATTCATCATCATGATATCGATTACAATGTTCATTCAAGCTAACAAAGTTGTACAACAGAATAACAAATATTTCGTTAATTTTGAACTTTGACCGAAATGTCCTTCTTCTTCTTTCTCAAGCTAAAGTGTGTTAGAGTGAGCATTAATGTCCAATGAAAAGCTTCAATATTTAAGAATATCCAATAATGTCCAAAAGCAAGCCAAAAGTCCAAGTGAATGTCAAAAAGTTGTAGGCAATCTTCTATGCGAAGTTTACAAGTCCAAGAAGTATCCCAAAGCATAAGAATGACCATGAAAGCCATTAATGAGCTCCAAAAAAGCTTTTCGTATGCCCAAGATCCAAAAATACCAACCCAAGCCAACCCCTTTAAATTCCAAGAGAGGGTTATTTATAGGTGGAGTTTTCATACATCAGCCTGAATTTCGTATTCCGAGGGAATGCGAAATTCGCATCACTAGTACTTGAAAAAAAAATCGAGTTGCGATGCAAAATTCACATTCTGCAAAAACTACTGAAAATCAGTGATCAGCACGTGTTGATCACCTAAAAAACAGTGATCAACATCGTGCCAAGCTTGCCGTGGCAAACCCAGGAAATTTGCATCCTCCCCTGCCAGGATGATTTTGCTTCCTAGAAAACTCTAGTCGATCCAATGTTTCGCGTTTGTATCTCGGAGTAATTATGGTATTTCACATCTGAGTTTCGTGCCAGATCTGATGTGAAGTAATCGGATGCGAAATACTGGATGCAAATCCTGGTATGCGCAGAAGATTTTAGGTGATTGGGATGCAAATTTGCATCGGATCCGATGCGAAAAACTTAGGATGTGAAATATCCCTGATCCAACATGCCAAATCTGATGCTTGCCATGGACGAGTTTCTATGTGATCACACCGTGTTGAACATGGTTTTTGAGACCGTTTAGCAAAGTGCTAGATTCGAGTCATGTGGTGATCGCGCTGAGTTGCACTGATGATTTTGCCTGATTAACTCGTATCTGGCACGTGTTCCTGAGTTGATCCAAACCAAGCCGAGAAAATTTTGGCCAATTGATTTTTGGTGATCGGCATGAGGTGCTCACGCCCTTTCGAGTGATCAATACGCGTTTTCCGCACGTGAGTCGATGCCGATTGTGAGAACGAACTATATTTTAACTCGATTCCGAGCGTGTCGCGACTTCGACCAAATCGCTTTGTGCTTCCGAGAGGACGTCCTCGAGTCTGAGCGCGTCGTTATGACGTGTGACTACTTGACAAAAAAAGGGTCAACACCAATCTAGTATTGAACTCCACAGATAGTAAATCATGAAAAACTATTAATAATTCAACATGCACTGAAACACCGATCGAGGACAAGACCAGACAGTTTGATAATAGTTTCAATTCTTAAAGCAATTTACTATGAGTCAAAGTTATACAACAATTAGTATAATTTCCGCATAACCAGCACGACCATCAAATGGTGCGAAAGAGAAAATCGACGTCAAAACACATTAATTGTATATGGATTAACAAAAAATGATTAAGTTTGAAAACAATCTGTGGGTAGTGCGTGATTTACACGAAAAAAGGAAGAAGGGAAGTGAAATAACTATAAATTAACTACAAATCTCAGGTATATGCATTGTAGATGAAATTATCGATTTGCCCAATTCCACGTTAAGCACACTGTGTCTACAAAATTGGTTGCTGAAGAATTCCGAAGAATCAAAATCCAAATTGTAGCGTGGAGATGGATTGTAAAGCAAAGGCCATGAAAGGTAGGGTTATTTATGATTGTAAAAGTCCAAACGATGGGGTCGACTGTGTCAAAGAAGACTGTTAGGATATCCAGTAGAATTAGCAAGCAGCTGCAAAACATTTATCCATTTAGCATCCTTTTCTAATTGAATTAATGGATTATCTTTTCACTAATTTCAATTCAAAGACTAATTGTAACAACTGGAATTGTTCCATAACAAAAAAAAATATGATTGTGGATTTGAAATAAATAAATAAAGGGATTAGATAAATAAGTCAAAGAGTGTTGATTTGTTAAACACCGATTTAAGATAGACGAAGATGACAACCTTTCAGAGTGTGTACACTTCAGCACAAATAGAGAAGAAAAATTGAAGCGGAGAAGGAGAAGCTACAGTTAAAGTATGTTGGAGATCATGGATTTATTTAGCAGTTATTGAAAAATATAATAAATAAGAATCAATATGAAAGAGTTCCATTTTGTCATAAAATTCAAGTAGATGTCCACGTGCCAAGCTGTCCTTTTACTGTTTAACTAACAGGGAGATAGAGGTTGTGGCAATATTAGCTGTCCTTTCCAATCCACTCAGAAAGAGAAGATATGCATCGTTATACGATCAAACGGTCCGGACCCCTCAAAGCCGCACAAAATAAAAATGAATTTAGCGAAGGTAAAAAGGTCGTTAGAATCAGCAGCCAAAGAAATCGTAGAAACCCAAACCCTAGAATCTCTTCCCCCAAAATTTTACGATTCCTTCATTCTTTATGGCATCACCGTTGACAGCATTGAGCCCGGGCGCCTCCTTTGCTCGTTGATCGTCCCTCTTCGTCTTCTCGTAATTCATTTTCCAAATCTATTTCCCCGATTTTATTTTGCTGTCATTTCAGTCCATTTTCTCTGACTCATTCGACTGGTTTAATGTTGTTGAAGAATGCCGGAAAGTTCATGCATGGTGGAGCCATTGCATCTTTAGTTGATTTGGTGGGAGGTGCTGCTTTTTATACAGCGGGTGCAAAAACAAAAGGTTCCCCTCTGGAAATCAGCATTTCTTACTTGAATGCAGCGTTCCCTGATGTGAGTAGTGATTATTGTTTGAAGTTTTCAATTGAATAATTATATGGTATGGCTGTTGACTATATGATGTTACTTTCTAATACAACATTACGGAATTTGTCACTCTGTATTAGCAGCAAAATGATTTTGTTCGTATACTCATGAACCAAGCAATCGGTCTGTTTCGTTTATTGAAAAACATAATCCATTGTTTTTTCTTCCTCCAGTAGTAAGAGTGATACTTTTCTTAATTTATTGCTTGAATTTGTATATTTTCGTGTTTAATAGTTTTTCATTTTCAGACTACGTATTCAAAGTGTATTGCTTTAAATTTGCATGCTTTCCACTTTTATTTTATTATCAGGAAGGCTATTCATCACTTGATTACTAAAAATTCTAGTCTTTCAATTTGAAATTTGATTAGAAGATAATAGTTAATTTGATTAAAATTTGATTTATTTGATATTTGAGTATTTCTATCAATTTAAAATTTGATTAGAAAACGGTAGTTAACTCGGTGGTTTTTAAACCCAAATGTACAAATATGTTGATGTTTTCATTTGAAATCTCTTTCCAACATACGAGAATCAAAGATACGACATGGTTGTGACCTATGTTGATAAATAAATTTGAGCAAATGTCTTTAAACTTTAGAGAAGTTTAATTTTTTGGGTTAACTAAAATGGTGCGTGTTTGAGTTGTTTCTTTTGAATCATATTTGGTATCACTTTAAGTGACATGAGGAGGTGGATGCATATAGTAATACCCATTTTTATACATCTTATAGAACTACTCATAGTCCTATCCATTTTATGCTATTCAAGAGGGAAATATAGTGAGTACCATATTCTATTTTCAGAATTTTCTTTTACCTTGAATTATCACGTAGCAGGATTAGTGTAACATGTCAATAGAAGAAATGGAACAAATTTTCAATTGGAGCAACTATCACAATGTTATTTCTTGGCTAACTACAAAGTAAGGGTGAGCGTTGTAAAAACAAATAAGAAGAGGAATTATTATCGAGGAGGAGGAGGAGGATACACAACAAATTTTGTTTACTTTTATAATTCAACTTTCATTGCAACACTCTTTCTTTATTTTCTCAGACTTACCCCCTTTCTCACTTTCTCTTACCTTTTCTTTCCTTATTCACGTTTTCTCTTACAACCACACAAAATGACCACCCATATTTATGTAGTGGTCTACATGACCTTACAACTCAATAGACATCTTTTCACTAATTGACATGACACTTAACCAATTACATACTAAATAGACACACCAATTTACTAATAGACACAACACTTAATTTATGACTCTTGACACATATAGACACACCACTTTACGAACTGACACTTATCCCTTTATTTGTTATCATTTCCAAATATCACATTTAAAGTTTACCCAATAAAACTCCCCCGTAAACTTAAATGCTTTTATTCCTTTAAGGGGGTTTGTATACGTCACCGACCAAATAAGCATATAGAGGCGTCTCCTCCTTAGCAGCATCTTTTTCAACATACTCCCTATTCTCTTCCAGTGTGGTTGCACCAATGCACCTCAGCTGCCCTCTAGTCAACATTGGTTTCAACAAATTGACAACATCCATACTATCATTTACTCTCTTCATTATTTGTTCCATAGTCGTTCGGTAAAAATTAGTCACAACATTTTTCTAAAATGATATTAATTTTCTTTTCATCTAATATGAATGTCACAACTTCATCTTCTTTGATTGGTGGTTCATCCGGAATTAGCAAAGATTCCCTCATTTTCATGTCCCACCTATCCTCACGGACCGGGACTTTCCTTTCCATCTCAGGTGCAAATCCAGCATTGTAACCCTTCTTTCTAAAAAGTCTCCTCATGGCCGGAAACCACTTACTAATTTCTTTTCCACTCTCTTGTCTTATCTTTTCTTGTCTTCCTAGTCCAATATTTACTTCTTCCGACCACGGGTCGATACATAGTTATTAATGGCGCATGGCGCAAAAAGGTGCAACATCAGTCTGGAGCCTTGACGCACAACGCGACATATGGCGGGCACCTTTCTGATTTACTGTGCATTTTTGTTTTTTTATTTAACATATAACAACAAATTTAAAAGTTCAGTATTTTTTGCTAAAACATATGCAATCAAAGTTTTTACTATTTTGTAAAAAGAAACATCATCATATTTGACATCATTAGCATAGAATTTCAAGCATAATAGTTTTCAAAATTCAAAATAATAATACATATTACTAAAAAACTAGAATTCCGAATCTGATTCAACAATCATATTTTCCAAATCAACATCTGCATCATCGGATTCATAAGGACAATTAGATTATATCAAGTCTTTTTATTGTTACGATGCGGTTATATTTAGCAACACAAAGGACAATTGGTGAGGAAGAATAGCATATCGATTGGTAATATTGTTTCCCTGATGCAATTGATGACTTTATGCCAAAAAAAGTGATAAATATGCATTGATGATCTATTTGGGGCATCTACAAACTGTTTGAAATAAAATACACAACCAATTGGAATACATGTTTTTTGTACAAGCAATATTACATTTGATATAAGAGTATTACATAAAATAAAATATATTTTCAATATCAATATATTTGTTTCTCTTTAAGGAAAAAGAACTGTAGAAAAACCATCCATTAGAACCCACAAAATAAATAAAAATCAAATACAAAACGTTAGCAAACGCAATAATATGATCAACAGTATTGTAGAAAAGCCATCCATCAAAACCTACAAAATAAATAAAATCAAATACAAAACGTTAGTAAACGCAATAATATGATCAACAATAATTTTATGTGAAATGCAGAAAATGAAAAAATAAACAAAAACAAGCAAAAAACAAAAGGCGTGCCATTTTGCGCCGTGGGCTTTTTTTGCGCCGTGTGCCTTACCTTCTCATATGCGTCGCGCCGCAAGAAGAAATGGCGCAGATGTCGCGCCGCGCTATGCGCCGTAGCGCGCCATTCATAACTATGGGTCGATATAATCATCGGGTTTCTTTGGACTTCTCACACTACCACTCTTATCCTGCTAAACCAAGACTTCATCATTCCCATCAATTTTTGCAGTGCAATCTCTCTCTTCTTTTTCCTTTTCCGCTTCCTCTTTTTCACTCTTCCCTTCGTGCTTGTTCTTGTCTTTCGCGTGCAATCTCTCTCTTCTTTTTCCTTTTCCGCTTCCTCTTTTTCACTCTTCCCTTCGTGCTTGTTCTTGTCTTTCGCACTATTCTTCTCTTTCTTCTCCTTAACATCACCTTCTTCATTTTCGTCTTTCTCGTTTTCATCTCTTTCGCTTTTACCCTTCTTTTCTTTCACATCCTTTACTTCTTCATATTCATCCTTTTTGTGCTTGTTGTCCTCAAACTCTAACCTTTCTTCTGGTTCTTCTTCTTTAGCAGCTTTCTTTCTCATCAGCTCCGCTTTGAATCTTTCAACCTCCTCTTCATCGTATTCATCAACTTTCTTTTCATCTTCTCCTTTGTAATCCTTTGCGTACACATCTTTCAGTAAATTCCACGAATCTTTTGCCTTTTTTCTCCAATAATGTGCCTACATGCTACTCCATCGACGTTCTCACACATCACAACACGAGCATTGTGATCTTTCCATCTCAAGCTTGTAAACGCTTTTCTTTCTTTCTCTATCATGTTTTTAACATCCTTTGGCCACTCATAGCCACACTCAACGATCTCGCATAACCCTTTGGAGATTAACTCTTTTTTCTTCTACTACTCCATCTTTCATAACTTTCATTTGTGAGAACGAACGACATAAACAGTAGAAATCCCATGATTTCGATCAGGTTCTGATACCAATTTGTAGAATGAAATTGAGAAGCTCCGATACCAATTTGTAAAAACAAATAAGAAGAGGAACTATTATTGAGGAGGAGGATACACAACAAATTTTGTTTACTTATATAATTCAATTTTCATTACAATACTTTTTTTTTATTTTCTCAGACTTATCCCCTTTCTCATTTTCTCTTACCCTTTCTTTCCTCACTTTTTCTCTGACAACCACACAAAATGACCACCCATATTTATATAGTGGTCTACATGACCTTACAACTCAATAGACACCTTTTCACTAATTGACATGACACTTAACCAATTACATATTAAATAGATACACCAATTTATTAATAGACACAACACTTAATTTATGACTCTTGACACATAAAGACACACCACTTTACGAACTGACACTTATCCCTTTATTTTTTATCATTTCCCAATATCACATTTAAAGTTTACCCAACAAGCGTTTGGTTGGTTTGGTTTATCCGATGATGAAATTTGTTAAACCAAACTAAAACCAATAAAAATGAAAACCAAACCAAACCAACCAAATTAAGTTTGGTTGGTTTGATTTATCCGATGATGAAATTTGTCATGCCAAACTAAAACCAATAAAAATGAAAATCAAACCAAACCAAAGTTTGGTTGGTTATATGATTAAAACAGAACTAAAAATGTTTTACATTTTGTGTTTGGAATATTCAGTATAATTAGAAATAAATTATAAACATATGATTAGAGTATTATAATTTATGATTTTTGTGCTTTCTAATATTAATTTTAACACATAGGTGATGATTAAAATTTACTTAAATAACTAAAGTAACCTAAATATATTTATTATAATATCGATAATTTTGAAATATAGTAAAATTTTAGTTCATCTGGTCATAGTAGTTAAGGTGTAGGCCTAGGCACGCCTAAGGCACAGGCGCAAGTCCTACGCCTTGCTGGTGGCTGAGGCGCCTCCGCTAGTGGAGGCGCACGTAAGGCGCGCCTTTGGAGCTTTTTTGCGAGGCTCCGAGGCTTAGAAAGGCGCGCGCGCCTCGAGATATCGCTATACTTTTTTTGCCCTAGGCCCAATAACTTTTGACCCGACCCAAAATCGAATAGATTTGTTCGATCGATTTAGGGTTTTCAACCCTTTTGAGTTCGAGTTCGACATCGAGGAAGAAAAAAACACGCAGCCTCTGCCGTCGACGAGGTCTGCTGTCGCCTTGAGTTCGACATCGACATGTTCAATGATCGATTTAGGGTTTTCTTTGCAGCTGTTTTGTTTTTGTTTTGTAGCATGTTTTTTCTTTTAAAATTTAAATATATGCAGCATATTTTTTTTCTTTTGCAGCAGTTTTTATTTTTGTTTTTCAGCAGTTTTTTTTCCAACATGTTTGTTTTTTGTAGTAGTTTTTTCTTATAGAAATATATGCAACATGTTTTATTTATTTATTTATTTTGCTGCAAGTTTTTTATTTTATTTTTCAGCAGTTTTTTTTCAGTGTGTTTGTTTTTTGCAGCAACTTCTATGTTTTTGGTGTTGAAACTTGAATTTGTGATCGTTTTAGTTTCGAAATGGCATTTATGACCTCGTATCTACTAATATGTTATGTTTTTTATCACTAAATTCATCGTTTTTGGTAGCATTTTATAGTGTAGTTTTTTTCTAGCAAAAAAGCCTGCACTTGTACAAAAGTCGCACAAAAAAGCCCAAGGCTCAAGCCTTGCGCCTTTTTGCGCCTTAACTATTATGAATCTGGTTAAACCAATAACCGAACTTAATAATTTTCCGGGCCAAAGACATACCCATTTAATTTCAAAACCGAACCAAACTGACCAAAATAAATTGGTTTGGTTGGTTTAACCGAAAAATGCTCACCCTACACAATGTATGTCGTATTATAGGTGTGTACATGTGTGTGTATATACACACATTGATAGATAAAATAAATTAAGACTGGTAGATGTGATTTATCGATGACAAACCATGTTTTTTGTATTTTCATATATTAGTATTTAAAGTTTGACACATAGCGAACTTTATACTCTTGTACCACATAACTGAAAAACCATGCATAAATCAAAGTTTGCACCGTGCCCTCAGCACGAGTTGTGTACAATTATATCATACGATATATCATTTGCAACACTTAATTAATAATCATCACTCATATGCTTTTTTGGTGTTTTTATTTTGTCGAACCTATTATTGTATACAGTTAACTGAAATTAGTAAGAAAACAATAAATATAATATTTTAAATTATACAACCAAACGATCAGTTTTTCCACATATGGTCGTACATGTATACATGCCATTGCTAAATTGATTCTATGGTAAAATTTGACATTGGTAACTTACTGGGTGTATAATTTGTAATGGTTTATAATCATAGTATATTTTTTTTTTAAATAAAAACATTTTTTACTTGCAATATGACTCTTTATATTGAGGATTCTTAAACGATATTTGAAACTTGTATCAATTTGGTAGTCTTGTTATTTTGTATGGCATGTTGGATGTTTTGAACTTAGAACCTATCTAATAAAACTTGAAACTTTCAACACTAGATTAAATTTTGAAATAAACTTTAATTTTTGCCACTTATTTTGTAACTTATTTATTTTATTTTATTTAAAAAATGCTCTTTATTTTAACAAAATTAACATTAATTTTGGAAAATGTTCAATGTTTTTAAATTAGAGTAGTTAATTAGGAAAAATGTCTTTACTGATATATTGAGTTTCATGATAAATAATTCATTGAGTTATCAAAATGTAAAGATTTGGTCAAACATCATTAATTTTAAAAGTTTTAGTTTGATGGGATATAATAAAAAGAGCATATAGTTAAAATTTATGTATACAACTAAACTAAGGTGGATACCCAGTGCCGAAGGCTTCCGTACTCAAGCATGAGGACTTCCTAGACAGCGCGCGCAGCCATAGTTGTCATAGCGAGCATTATAGTGCAAAATAGCGCATAGCGCACAGGTTGCGCTATTTTGGTTCTTATAGCGCAGGGGTTCCATGTAGCGCAAAAATAGCGCGCTATTTTATCATAGCGCAGGCATGAATAGCGCGCTATTTTTTTTTTTTTTTTGAACATGCATTTTCGTTTTTTTTCCTTTTTGGAGATTTTAAACATACAGTTTTTTCCTTTTGTGGCTTTTTCCTGTGTTTTTTTTAAGATCTTTTCTGTAAGCAAAAAAAAAAAAACATTATAGCGCGCGCTATAGCGCATAGCGCAAAATAGCGCAGGCCTTGCGCTATTCGCTATTGACAACACTGCGCGCAGCCTTTCCCTCACATTATGTTATGTATACAACTAAACTAATATAAAAAACCATTATTATGATATTAATAACTTTTGACAATAAAAAAAAAATCATGTTTACAAACCAAATTGACTAAAGTAACCTACTTCGGTAGATTTATCTGGTTTATTTTCAACATGTGTTTTGAAACAAGCTCACTGAAGAAATGTCAACCGCATAGTTTTACAACACAACCTCTAATGTCCACCTTTTTGTTTAGCCACGTATCCCTGGTCGGTCAGTCACAAGTTTAGTGCTAACTCGTTTAATAATCGACAGTGACTTTTAGGGTTTTAATCACAGTAACCGCATACCTCTTTGCTTCCTTTATTTATTCGATAGGAAAAAATATAGTGGAAGCTTCAGGTGATTAAAAACATCTTCCCCTTATCCCTATTTTCTTAGTCAAGGAGGCTTCCGTTGCCTATAAGTGTTGTTACTCTCATGTTCTTTTGAGGGATCTGCAGTTATTTGTGGATCCTTTGCTCCTCTATGTAACTTTGCCAGTAGCTTATACATGGTTGTTTTCTCCTTTTTGTTACTTGGATAAGTGATAGATATGGTAATTGAGCTTGCTTTGGTAGACGTAAATGTTATTAAACATATGGATACCTAATGCGGTTGCATTATCTTTGCATGCTTCAGACGAGTGTTAGTCCATAATTATACCAGGTAATATGCGTTCCTCCAAATTCACCTTGTCTTTTGATTTTGTTGTGTCAGTAATCATGTAGTTTTCTTGTTCACAGGTGTAGCATCAGGTATGGTTCCATGGATGACTATCTCCTGGTTTAAACTTCTATTAATTGACTCTAATTTTATCGGCTCTTTCACGAGAGATATCAACAACATAGGTTGTTGTAAGGGTGTCTTTTCATTTTTTTTGTTCGTGCAAAATTTGAAACCATAAACTCCTGCTTGGGTTAAGTGTATCTGAATTTTGTTTCTTGAAGGAAAGAACATACGATCCGAAAATCATATACAACGGAATTTGTGGTTGAAATGCGGGGGAAAAGAGGTGAATCGAAAGTGAGGTGTAGCCGAACATTGCCTATATATATTGCCTATATGTATGTATATACATATATAGCATACGAGTGTTACAGCACGCGCTTCACACATGAATTATTTATAAATCTTATATGTTTAACCCATTCGAAATAAAATGATTTACATGTATATTTTTGTGTCAAAATCTTGTGTTTTTTATTTCTTTTAATGTTGCAAAATCTTATGGTTTTCATTTCTATAATTAATCAATGAAACATGAATTTATATGTAAAGGTTATTAGTTAAAATTTATTTTTAAGCGATATTAAGGCTTGGTAATATTTATAGATGGATGTTTGGAATTCATAAATAAAAATGTGTACGATCTTATTTTTAAGTGATATTGTGATCGAATAATATTTGTCGATTGGCATTAAAATGAAATTTATTCGATAGATTCTATCTTTAATAATATTAAGATTTATAATATATATAAGAGCAATTTTGGTATTTCATGTTTATATCTAAAAATGATGACATCGAGCGTGTCACAACTATATATATATATATATATGTGTGTGTGTGTGTGTGTGTGTGTGTGTGTTGTAAGAGAAGTACTGGAGATCCGAATACATGATCAACACAACGAATAAACACTACCAACATGTCTGGCTAGTACACATTTCAATTTCAAGCTAGCGATATAAGACATAAGTGGATTAAGACCGAGGAGTCTAAGGGAAGGATTGGACAGATCCGACGGAGAATGTGACTCCGAATGAGGGGGCCACTAGCAACGATGGTGGGGACACATGAGGAATAATGTCAGATGGAAGTAGACCAGAGGAGAAGCATGAGGAATGAGGAACCTTGATCAGCCAATATTGACTAGTGTTATCTAAATTTTGCGGATTCTTATTGTTGAGAAATATAGATCCGGAAAAGGCTAGCGCTGAAGGGCGAGCTCTGTCGTTTTCTAAATGTTGATAATAGTCGGATAATCATAGATGAGCATATGAAAGTAACAATCTTATATCCTCCAAAAAGAATGCAAGAGAAAAGACGTTGAGACGAGGACATACATGTTTAGGGAGGGTGGACCTAGGTAGGAGGTGCCGAAGGACTAGGGTTTTGGACTTGTGAGAATTAGATGAACAATCCAGTAGCTGTGCACATGGTTATTTTTTTCCTTTTGAATTTGGTTAGGTTGGATTCAAAATAATACATATTTTTTTGTTTTCTTTGATTCAGCAGAAAGCGAAGACGAATGTATGACATGTTGGTACAAGCTATCATATAAGTTTCTAACAAAGTATAATTTGTTCATGTCATACAAACAATAAAAAAACGTATTATTTTCGATAAAATCTAACCAAACTTGGAAAGAAAAATTAAAAACTTAACCATGCGCGCAGACCTATTGGATTGCTTATTTAATTCTCACAAATCTAAAGCCCAATCCTTCTGCATCTCCTCCCTTGGCCTACCCTCCTCTAATATATATGTCCTCGTCTCAAGGTCACTTTTGTTTCGTTCTTTTAGGGAATCTACGATTGTCTCTTTCCTCTGCCCATTTACACTTCTACTACCCTCAGCATTCAAAGGAGAATGATAAGGCTCGTCCTTTCTAACACTAGCCTTTTACAGATCTACTTTTCTCAACAATATGAATACACAAAATTTAGTACATAATCAATGAACCGAAATGACACACTAAGATTTTTCACAATAACACTAATTAATTTCCTTAATTGGCATCAATACAACAAATAACGTGTGATTACTTCTCCAATTTAATTTGGAATCAAACAAAAGAGAATTAATTGTAAAACCATTATATTAGAACTGTAATAAATCTCTAACTAGTTATGAAATGTAATATAATTATTTATTACTTCTAATATAACGTTTACTTCGATTTGTGATTGATCTCTAATTAATTTTGAGTTCAATTTCTGAATATTTTCTTCATAGTCATATCTATTTCTAGTTCCATATAACATTAGATATAAATCCATTCTCATATGGTTGTTATTCTTATATTTATTGGAATGACTTAGGTACATTGAGATTTTAATGATTTAGTTGTTAATTCCAATAACTGATTGCAAATTAGAATTCAGAAACGTCAGATGTGTTTGCTATTTAACTTGTATCAATGTCAATTACATCTGTCCTTCATATTTTAAAACTAATTTTAAATTACTAGAAAATATGCTTAGTTTGATTTTTCTTAATAAACTTTTCAAAGAACACACCTAATTTGGTTATCAAATTCTGGTGACATGTTAAATTTTGGTTTGGTTGATAGCCATAGAGTCAAACTTCAAATTTTACATTATAAAATTTGGTGAAAATATGAACTCCACTGGAATTGTTTTCTTGGCATGTTTAATAATAAACACCACGATGGATTGCTTCAGCGATATGATCACAAAGAGAGTTTCTCGTTTTTCTTTTAATATTTGAGTTTGGGTACTATATGTATGCATGTTTATTACTTAACAATAAAATATCGCTTGCATATTTATTCACAAACATACGACATCACATTAGGGTAAATTTTGGCATGGTCGCGGAGCATGCCCAAACTGATTGGAGAATATGCTTAAGGCTAGGAGATACATCTTAGTCAAAACTTTGTTTCAATCCAAACTACAAATTGAAAGATACATTCATCTTAAAATCGGTCTCACGTAATATATTTTAACTGATTTGGACCCCACTTGGGAGGTACTTGCTATATCGATGAAATGGAACATCCAAAGACAATGAAACATCTGAATTGCCTCAAGAACTTACCCACAAGCTCATTTTATGAACGGATAGATCCATTCTTCAATTGTATAACTGCCAAATTTGTCGAGCATAGCGAGAAACAACGTCTTATCATTTCCTCCAAAGCTCCAAGCACTTCTATATGTCTAATGTATTCCATCAGATGAGCGTTTGGATCTGACTTTCATTATAGATATCCAGCGTTGGAAGCTTGAAACTAAAGGGGATTACTAACGTTTTAGATGTTAGTAGTAAAAGGTTTTTTTGTTGTTGACATCTTGTTAGCTCTGTTTTGGTGGTCCATCTCTAACCACCCTTCCAATCATTTTTGTCACATGGTTCATGTTGTTTGGAACATTTGATCCATAGCAGCTCCTTGTCCTGCATGCCACTCCCCCCACAAATTCAGGAACACTCCGCTTGTCTCTATCAATTCAAGTTCTAATTCACAGCTCATAATTTCAACGTTAGCTCCAACATTAATTCCAGCACTGCCCCCTTAGTATTGGTTGTTTTAATGTGGCATAAACTATTCCAACTTGCTTTTTAATCCAATTTTAGAAGCCACTATGTTGACTTTGGGGTTTGATTCCGTTTCTTTGCATATCTAGCCATCCATTATTGCAACATCCTTAGGGGAAAAAAGCCTTCTATGGTCTCTTGTTGCATAGCCAAGATTGCATATCCTTCACCATCCTTTCCTCGCATCCCTGGCAACATAACTAGATCTACTGGAATGCGAAGGAACTTGTGACGACCCGCTATACGCCATAGGTCTCAATATTTAAACGAAATATTTGAATATCCGATCATTAAATTACAGATCGTTACATTCTTCCCCCTTAAAGGATTTCTTCCCGAAATCCTCAAGGATAAAACAAAACAACCCTACACTCTCGAACAAGGGACGTTACCAAAGGAATCGTCACTTATCAGTCTCAACAACAACCATTGAAGCGATATATAAAAAGGAAATAGACTCAGATATTGGCATGAAGCCAACATTCCCATTCCTTTGTACAATCACCATCAAAACTCCAGATCGATATTGCCAAGCCAACACCTAAGTTATAAACTTATCCCCCCCGGTAGTTGAACTACTAGACTTAAATATTAAGTCCAGTTAAGTTCAACAATCAATCAAGCAAATAATTTAGCAAACATGCAATCATGACTCGATGAAATTTAAGTTTTTGACGAACCCAGTATACTGCCGAGTATAGACTAGCTATGTCATAACATCCCCCACCTCGAGGTCCGAAGTTAATCGCTGTGGATGCTGCAGTCATCCATAGTATTAAGTTTTGATGATCAAACATGAGATGTTACATATATAATCTAACCGAGCCCTCAACACGGTAAGTCACAATCAAGAGCGGCAAATCAATTCACGATTCTCAGTCCCATCCCATCCATCGAATTACATTATCAAATGGAACGATGAAATCTCGACGTTAAGCTAAAATACATATGAAAACATCATTAATGGAAATATATATCGAGCGCTGACGTTGTTATTTCCCACTTCATCGAGGGTGCACTCGACGGAACGGAAATGACAATCAGCACATACGTCTCGATGATTTGTCCTGACAAAGCAGGACAAACTTCTTTACTGGGCGCAAGCTCGAATATCCTAAGCTTAGTCAATCGACTCCTCTAACTAAACATTCCCTTAGAATGAAATAATTACTCTCTGAGTCGATCTCACAACTCAGTTGCACACTCTAATTTTTAGAGTGACAAAGGAAAGGATTAACCTTACTTCGATATTACATCGAATTCAGTCACACTTTCCAGCATAGACATCGTCTAAATCGACGAAATTTCCTATTGACTTCTAAGAAGTCTGTACAAACCTCTTCGAAGTGAATCGTGAACCGATCTTGAGCAAATCAATTTCGAAAACCTGAAACAATTAGAACGGGACCAATCCAGGCTTAAGCTTGGAGTCTCTTAAGAGTAGACTCCTAATTCATTCAATATCCAACTCCAAATCATCAAAGAAAACCCTTGCGAGAACCCAAACGGCTCTTGCGCCGCACATTCGATTCCGTTTTGAGGAACGATATGCCACATGGACACATGAGCATTCACACTACGTGGCATAATCGACTCGCTGCACCTGAGCGCCGTAGCTAAATAGAAAATTTAGAACATTCCAGATAACAGTCAGTACCATTGCTGGAAACAAAAATGTAAATCGAGGCTGGTGTTTCTCGATTCTGCCCGATTCTCGACTCCAAAGATGGAGTAATTAGAAGTATTTCTTGGTCATTAGAACATCTAAGATAAGTGGTTAGAACGATTAGTCACTAATAGAGAAAATTATTCCAATGACCCTCGTGTGCAAAACAACCTATACTATATATACTAATGATATATAGATTTAAAAACCAAAATATGTACAAATATGTACTCTTTCGTATATATATTAACTTTCGAATTCAACACTGCTTAGGTTAAATAACACAATTTAAGCTCTGATACCAAATGTGACGACCCGCCATACGCCACAGGTGCTCATGACTAAAAATTTGCATTGTACAAGCACCCGATCGATGTAAAGCGATTGTTAAGAGAAAGAAATAGTATAGGGGAGGAAAGAGAAAGAAAAAGAAATTAGAAGAGGAAGAAGAGAACAACGTATAAACGCAATCACAGAATCTGTCGTATACATAGTAGCTAAGGCGTGCTCTTAAGGCGCAGGCGCAAGGCCTGTATCTTGCGCATGATCGAGGCGCCTCCGTAGGCCTTGCGCATGATCGAGGTGCCTCCGTTAATGGAGGCGCACGCAAAGCTCTCCTTCGTGTGCTTTTCTTCGAGGCGCAAAGGCTCAAAAAGCGCGCCTCGAAAAATCCTCCTAGGCTCAACACGGATTTGGTCCCAACCCACCTCGGTTTGATAAAACGAATTGCTTTGTTCGATTTTAGGGTTTCTGGCTTTCAAACTTCAACAGTTCGACTTCGATGCCTTAAAAAAAAACTGCTACGACCTCTGTCGTCGCGGCTATAGCCTTGCAGCCGCCGCCGCTATAGCCACCACTCCTCTCCTCTATTGTAGATTTTTTTAATATATGCAGTATGCGTTTTTTAAATTGTTTTGTATCTAAATTAATTAGTTTTAAGTAAAATGGGTAAAAGATTATGCAACATATTTTTATCACTGTTTTGTAGCATGGTTCTTTAAAAATAAAAATTTGTTTTGCAACATATTATTTTTTAAAATGTTCTGCATTTAAATTAACATAAGCTTAAAACAAGGTTTAAATTTTTGTGTAAATGTGTTAGTTAATTTATTGAGTTATGTTTTCAATTTTAAATTAAAAGTTAGACGTGTTTCAAAATTTATTGAATTATGTTTAAATTTTAGTGTTTAAAGAGTTGTTTTTTAAAGTTTAAAGAGTTCAGTTTTATAATTTTATGAGTTAAACTAATTTTAGTTAGTAAAATAGTTAAATTAATTTTATGAACAACCATAGTACCTATTAATCTATGATTTTTTATCACTAAATTTATCATTTTTTTGTAGCATTTGTAGTGCATATTCTTTCTAGCAAAAAAGCCCATCATTACACAAAAATCCCACAAAAATGCCCAAGGCTCAAGTCATGTGCCTTTTTTCGCCTTAGCGCATTAACTACTATGGTCGTATACCTCACAGCGCATCAGATAACATATAACAACAACAACAATGGATATAAAAACAAGCGAGACTGTAATAACTATATACATGGTTATTACGACGGTAAGTCGAGTCGAGTCGATAAAGGGCCAGCTAGTCGACTAGTCGGTTAGTCGTTGACTAGTCGATAGATATATATTGTCGCTACTGAACAAAGCAAATAAACAAAATGATGCATATAATTTAATAAAGTGCAAATTGCAAAGAAATTACAAACTAAAATGATGTTTCAACAAGCGTACTAAAATCTAATAAAGTGCAACATATAAAACACAAATGATGCTATTAATTCAACGATAGTCATCTAGCTCCACTTCTTCATTTGCCTCACAATCACTAGTTTTGTGAATAGTAGCCGACTCATGTCCATAATCATCATCATTAAAATGAGAGGATCTTGTTCCATCTCACTTTCACGGCGACACTGGAAGAGCGGCAGATTTTGGATGCTTCGAACTCATAGGGTTCGACTTCGACATTTACAGGTGACTTTCGACTTCGAGTTCGAACCTTTTTTTCGTTTTCGACTTAATTTTCTAATCGTTTTTTTTCGAACTCGAACTTCTCTAGGGTTCAGTTTTTTTCTACGATATAAATAATCGGTCTTGATCATTTTTTTTGTATGGACTTGTTTTGTTTTCCTGAAACCTGCCATTCCAAACCAGTCGACCTAGTCGAGCGACTAGTCGACAAATTTCGATAAGTCGGCCGACATTTTTACAAATAGTCCAGTCGTGGCTTCAAGTCGATGACTTGATCTCGACTAGTCGTCGACTAGTCGAGCGCCGTGATAACAGTGACTATATAAATCACATAATCAGAGTACACAGGTTTATATAATTATACAGAATAGTAATAGAGTTTGTACAAGAGATAAATAAACTTAACTGATATATTCTCCAACAAAACACATAACAGTGTCAAGGCTCGACGGTGCTACGCAACGGAATAAACAAATATAATACAAGTATAAATATGTAAAACATAGCCTCCTGCTAATCCACCTGCGCCGCTCCGAATAATATTGATATCTATCACCTGGTCTGCTCATCAACATCGTCGATGAGCACACAAGATAATAAAAGGGAAATAAAACCTTGGGTCAGACAAAAGTCTGATGTCAACGATAAAAAAATCCCAAAGTACTGTAAAAGTCGTAATAATATATATGACATGTAAGGTATGAAGAATCATTCCTGCTGTCCCTGCATTCACAGAGTTATCACATAACAATCAATACATACTATACTGTGATAAACCTCAAGTATAGAAGGTGTGGTAGATGTCTAAGTACTAATGGTGGTGAACAAGTAAACAAACATAACATCCATCAACCATCCTCACATTCACTCACTTAGTGCATAAAGTATATGATACTCAATACTTTGGTCGTCAAATTCATCGGGGCCATGGCGAGTTCAACTGCCCTGTTCTATAAACAATAACCCTACCCAATCCATAGTGCCCTGACTCTGGGGTCCGGGCCAACCAGTCTGCTTCTGATTCGTTTACATGCTCCCTCTCTCAAAAGGTGTATAAAATCGTGAATATTGATAATTCCTTTGCACACGTTCTCCGTTGCAGAATCCATCTTTAAACTGTGAGTAATACTCCCTGCCGAAGTCAATCGATAAGTAGGCTATTCCCGACGAATTGCACTGTCGTGAGACCTCACGACTGCCCTCCAAGTTGTAACAAACACATGTCATCCCATCCTCATATGACAGTCATCTCAGTACGATTTAATGTCGTCTTTTCCACATCTCGGAAAAAAGCAATGCATCGTAGCAGCCTTGCTCCCTATTCTGGAATCATCATCGTCGAATGACGAATCACTGCACAGAAGTACCACATCCTCGCCTCAAGCCAAAGCCACTGATCGAAGAGCCATCGTGTCGAAATCACTATCGAAAGAATCATCATATCATACTCATCGAAATTGCACCATCGTCCATGTTAAATTGACCAAATGGTCAATTACAATAGTGAACGATATCGACAACTTCATGGTAATCGATAACGACTACTCGAATTATCTATTTAACCAAAATTGGTTAAATACGCATCCAGGGAAAACGTCTGACATTTGTTGTGAAATTCAGCTCGCCGCCAAGTTCATCCTTTATCTTCAGATCAACTATCAAACTTTAGTGTCGCTTCGTTCTTAAATCCGTCATCGAGCTCCAATGCTACTCTATAGTCAAATCCATCGTCGAACTCTAGTGTTGCTCTGTGGTCGAGTCCATCCATGCGCTCTGAAGCTCCTTCGAGAATATATCTCGCTCGCTCGAGTCTACCATCCTTGTATGTTCAATCAATATACAACAAGTGCATTTGATTGATAAACACTTAAGACTCCAACAAACAAAATATTTCCTAATACTAGATCGCCTATGAACCACGTTTCAATCTAAACTAAGGAAACAATTCAATCATGCAACCAATAGTCAACCAAATTCATAAACTAGCATACAAGCATCCGTAATAACAGTAATACATCAAATAGAATCTATCTATAACAATCAAAGTGAAATAAATGCCTAGATAACCTAAATCTAACAGTGTGGTCAAAATAGTGCGTAATAACATGCAGATGGGTAAATAGCGTGTAATAGCGTGCAATCAGGTAAAGATGTGACAATCATGTTAAATCTAGTTAAATCATTTATTAATATTTTTATTAATTATTTACTAGGTTCAGTTATCCTAAATATTATGTTTTATAAACATAAAGCATTTAAAACGTCAAAATTATACTACACAGACAAGTACAGTTCAGTGGGAGACAATATCGCTCACCTCAATCCAATTAGTCCAAACCACCTCTAATGCGTAGAGCTCGTCCATACGAGTTCAACAGAAATAACGTGCAGTTCTGACCTTATATGTAAAAGTTACATATGGTATAAGTTAACATATTATTTTCATGATTAAATTAGTTAAAACTTGATTAACTACTAATTAATTATCTTCATAATTACCCGTATCTTTCTTCTCCAAAACCAAAATGTACAGGCCGTGCACTGCATCATACAAACCCAAATCCTCTTCCTTCGCTCTTTTGGTCCCTCCTTCGTTAGTCCACGAAATTGAGTAACATCGATTCATACGTGCTTCCGTTTGCATCCCCTTCACATTCGCGCCCCGCCATGAAGCTCGGTTCATCTTCCTCGATCGCGACCTGATGTGAGCTCCAGGATGGCCAACAACGCGTTTTGCATAGGCCAGTGTCAGGATCTTGGATTTTAAGGGAAAAGTGCACCTCGCGAAGGTGAATACAATGCCGCCAACCTCCTTGCCTATCAATCTCTATATCCCCCGAAAAGATGAACCCTCAATTCGGACTCGAAATTTTTATCGTCGTCACAGGTTGTTTCGAGGATATGGGCTCGAGCTCTTCCCGTCGTGGTTCCAACTAGTCCAAGAACGTGATTTTTCATTAAGTATTTTGATCGGAACCATTTTCTGAAGATAAGGATGGAGGCGACCATTCTTTTGAATGTTACAGTACCCCAGCCAATAGAAAACATGGGTTTTGGATAAACATTTATTAATTATACTCAATTTTACTTGAATTCTCAATTAAAATTCAACGTGCGTTTTAGCTCACTACGATCAACCGATCCGTCCAAATGCTACGAAACTTGACTGCAGGCATCACTTCGATGATACGGTTTCGATGGTACAAGTTTCGTCGCAATCTGAGACAATTGCTCGAAACTATAATTTTACGTGTATTTTGAAACGGTTTTGACCTTAAAATCTCCCAATCTAGAAACATAGCGATTCTTATACTTTTTATAATGTAACAAACCATCCGAACTGAATGGAACTTGTGCCAAGTCCTGATTCGATAGTTTGTGAAATTTCCCATTTTAGAACCGTTAATCGAACAATTGCCTATCAATATTTAAATATCCGATCGTTAAAATACGGGTCATTATAGAACTTCATGGCTGCCTTCATGCTTTAAGTGGCTTTTTTCAATCCTTGATCTGGTTTTAGGTCTTGCTGTTTCTCCAGGTCTTCAACATCCAAGCTCTCCCTTTCATGTTCCTTCTCAGTAAGGTGCAATCAGACGAATATCTCAAAGAATCAGCTGATAAAATGCAGTAAAGTGTTGAACTAATTTGCATTAGATCTAAGTTGCATGCTTTGAATGTGTGTTAGAAGAGATAAATGATAAAGAAGCAGCAGTGATCCGACGTAATAATGAGGTTTCCAACAAGATCTCATTCTCTTTCTAATAAGTTGATATTTATAGGCAAATCCATCGTGTGTTGGGCCAGACACCATAGCACAGAAGAATCCACATGTCATGACGATCCACCACCACGAGTCTCAGGGGTCATCAGACACAGCTCTATGAGTCGTAGTCAACTCAACTCCGCGAGTCAGTACCACTTCATAGAGTTAATTTTCTTTTTTGTTTCATCTTCTTATCTTCTTCTTGAGTCGTCTCGTCCAATCTTGAGTCATTTCGAGTTAGTCTGATTATTCGTCTTCATGAGTCATCCAATTCGTTCAAGTTTGAAGTATGAGTCATCCTATCTCGTTCAATACACATCCAAATCACATGAAAATTCACGAGTGCAATGCAGAGAAGTTTGAGGGTCATACACATGAGTCGCATACCAATAGCACGTATGATGCAGGATCGGGTCATAGGTATGACATGGGGTCGAGCCATGTTCATAGCCTAATACTTCAATCTTTCTTGAGTTGCTTTTTGATGTTTCCTAAGGTTTTCCATGAAGTTCTGTTCCAATTCAAATTCGTTTGGATTCTCTAAGTTTGTTTGATGCTGCTTTTATCCAAAAACAGGTAAACATATTGTGAGTGTATTTTTTTTCAAAATAAAATTGAAATGCCTAATTCAGATCATTCTTTTTAAGAGACATTGAAAGATCTTGATGGTAGGTTAACTTTCATTCTTGTTGGGCATAGTTCATCAACGAATGTACAACATATTTGCTAAAACATATATCCTTATCATTTTCAAAAAATGAATAAATAAATATTATTGTTTAAAAGAACGATACTAGTGATGTTAGTCAGTTAAAATATTTTACTAATTTATATATTCCGTACTAAAAGAAAATGAGTAATGTATCCATCCAACATATCAGCTTTATATTTTTTTGTTTGAACGAGCGATTGTCTGCTTCCTTAAATGTAAATCAATAATCAGTAAATAGTGAAAAATAGGCTGAAGGACAAACTTAGCCAAAAAATTGGTGAAAAATATACAAAGTTTGGAATTTAGCCAAAATGACATATTTTAGTGTAAAAAAAATATGATAGTAGGCCCTCTGAATTCCACTTTTGCACTAAAATTTGTCCTTCTCCCTAAAAACCAAATTTTGTATACTTTTCACCAAAATTTTAGCTAAGTTTGTCCTTTCAAAGAAAATCCTCTAATGAACATATAGTCCAAGAATGAAAATCAAACAAGTTAAATCATTATGTAATTAGTATTTATAATTTTAGCTGCGCACTTGAATGTAAACTAATATTGAAAATATTAAATAGTTCGAGATCGCTTCAAGATGTACGTTATGGTCCATGGTATAATTCCGAGAAGAACATGTGATATACATATTATATCGTCTGAGCTTTCACTCAATATGAGATCATGTCGCTAAAATTTTCGGGATTAAACGCAATCGACATCCAAGATTTAAAATCATATTTTTTATATTTGAAATGCAGACTTGCTCTTTTTCGAGTTTCCTATGCCAAAGCTGACGTTCAATTTTATTTTATTTTAATATTGAATTAGGGTTTTGATTAGGTTTCATTTCGATTTCTGTCAAAGTCAAAACAAAACGACAGAAGTTCAAACCTTGCAATTTACAAGTTAAATTCAAAACTCAATTAAAACAAAATTATCTCAAGATTGTTCCTATTAACCTTATATATTTTCCTTCACTAGCAATACAATTGAGTTTCTTCATTTATAAAACTGATTCTATTAATCGCGATACAAACAAAAGCATTGTCAGCAGTAAATAAATGTATTGGTTAAATGGAGATAGCAGTGATAAAATCAACCAATTAGATAAAGAAGGCAACTTCCCTTGGAATTTTATCGCTGCCTTCAGCTTCTTCAACCAACCATTGGGACAATGATATTCTTGGAAATTCAATCCAGTTAGGTAGTATTTATCCTTTTGCATACCCTTTCAACGTGTTTGTGCGGCTGTGTCTTCTTTCCCTTGGTGAAAAGAAGAAACATTACTGTGTGAGTACTGAACTGAGTAGGCTCGTTCTGGGTTTTACCTCTTTGGTAAGTGGTGCCCCAAATATTGAACGAAACGTTGAGAATAAAAATAACAAACATATTATTTCTAACCAGTGTACTAGAAACGCACCGCGAGGTGTGCCTCATGGTGATGCATAAGAGAAAACGTGTCGAGGTGCAATTCAGAAGGCGTTTTATCCTAGGGAGGCGCGGAAAACACAAAAAAGCACGCCTAATAGCCTCAATCTAGTGAGAGGCATTTGGTTGAAATATTATTTATTGCTGACCTCTTTCTTTCAAACCCTAGTCTTCTGTCTTGTCCAGACGTTTGAGGAGAAAAAACGCATGTCTTGAAGCCTCGATCTACTGAGGCATATATGCCTTCCAGTTTCCTTTTTTTTTTTTTTTTTTTTAATTCTAACCCCTTGTCTTCTGTGTTGTTCCTCTGTTTTTGTATTCCAGTCAACAGACATAGTAGCCCTCCCCTCCAAAAAAAGTAATCATGAAATCACTCCATCGACTGGAATCAAATTCGATTTCAAATACTAGGATCGAAGTCGGTTACAGATTCTTGAATCATGCTCAATTCCAGTAACAGAAATATTAAGCATACCTGCAGAAAGCTTGTATGTTTTTATTTATTTATTTTTATGTTTAAATAAACTCTGTCCACTGTTTAAACTGAAATGAGTAAGAAAGAATTTGCGTGTTAGTGCTTAAGTCAAATGTCATTATATGTTTTGCTTCGTTTTCATATTTGAAAAGCTTACGTCTCAACGTTTCGAGGCTTATGCCTCACCTCATGGACCGAAAACCCCCTTCATACATTTTTTTCTATATTTCTAACAAATATGCAACAAGGAACATTAAGTATAACATATGCATTAAAAAAAAAGAGATACTCAAAAATTATAAAGCTTGCTTTGTTTTTATCGTTGTTAAATGGATATAACCTCTAAAAATCGTTCAACATACAAAACTGCTAGATTATTGGCTGCATTTAATTTTCAAAATATATACTCCATCCTATCCATATTATATGACGTTTTGTATCAACGAACATTTTTCTTAATATATGACGTTTTAGATAAAAAAACATTTTATTTTCTTTTTTTTATCCTTCATTAATATGCGCATGCAGTTTTGTATTAAACTTATAATGCATCCATTTACTTTTTTGTTTCCCTCCCATCACTTCGTTCAACTATATTTCCCTCCCAAATTTGTGTTAAATTTAAATCAATGTTAAAAACTTCGTCATTGTTTGAAGGTGGAAGATTTAGATCAATGTTATGACTTTTAAAAGCCATGGCACAGTAGTTTGAAACCAAAGTTTTTATACTGTCTATATATAAAATCATAACAAGGAATGGAAAGCAATAAATTTCGTAATTTTGGCTCCATTATGAAATTTCAGTTAGGTTGAAATTTCGTAACTTTGGCTCCATCATATGATTCACAGAGATTTAGTTAGGTTGAAATTTTAGTTAGGGACTGAAGTCAAACTAGCTGCACGGGTTGCTTTTTTGATGAAAAATTATTAGAGCAATTAATAAGATAGGAGGGATAGAAGATTGATTGAAGGGTAAAGAAGTCAAGTTTTAACTGCCTTAATCTTTGTGAAGAATTCCCAAACGTCATATATTCTGGATTGGAGGGAGTAATATACTTAGCTGGTTTAAAAAAGTCAGCGCAATTTGAGTTGCATGCAAATGATGTATATAAGCATAATGAATACTGTGCAATCTTAGTTGGAACTAGAAACTAATAAAGATATATGCTTCGGAAATTTAAAATAATACTCCCTCCTGTCCGGAATATATGACATTTGGGAATTCTTTACAGAGATTAAGGCAGTTAAAACTTGATTTCTTTACCCTTCAATCAATCTTCTATCCCTCCTATCTTATTAATTGCTCTAGTAACTTTTCATAAAAAACAAACCCGTGCAGCTAGTCTGACTTCAGTCCCTAACTAAAATTTCAACCTAACTAAATCTCTGCGAATCATATGATGGAGCCAAAGTTACGAAATTTCAACCTAAACTAAGATTTCATAATGGAGCCAAAGTTACGAAATTTATTGCTTTCCATTCCTTGTTATGATTTTATATATAGACAGCATGAATTTTTTTGTTTCAAACTACTGTGTCATGGCTTTTAAAAGTCATAACATTGATCTAAATCTTCCGCCTTCAAACAATGATGAAGTTTTTAACATTGATTTAAATTTAACACAAAGATGGATGCATTGGAAGTTTAATACACAGCTGCATACGCATATTAATGAAGGGTAAAAAAGGAAATAAAATGCTTTTTTTTAAATCTAGAATGTCATATATTAAGAAAAATGTTCTCTGATACAAAACGTCATATAATATGGATATTAATGAAGGGTAAAAAAGGAAATAAAATGTTTTTTTTAAATCTGGAATGTCATATATTAAGAAAAATGTTCTCTGATACAAAACGTCATATAATATGGATAGGAGGGAGTATAAATTCAAACACTTGTACTTTTTATTACTGTATGTTTTCTATTTTTATTTTTCCAGAGAACCAGGCTCCAATTAATTAGATGACCCAACTCAACGGGTTCAAGTTGGGTTCAAAATCCACCCCCCCCCCTCCCCCTCCTCTTTCAATTTTAAGTTCAAACCGCATATTTTTAAAAGTATAGATCTAACCCAATTTTGATCTGCTTTGGGCTTATGGTTCAGATATAACTGCTAGCACTATTTTTGGTTTATTTTTCAGCTTAACATGTTACTGGATGACATTGATAGCCAGTAGATTGGTATGAACAGCAGTACTAGAATTTTAGTAATGATTGTAGCACTTCAGTTACAATCAAGTTGTGTTTTGACATGATTTGGGGGTTGGAGCGGGTGGTCCAGAATACCGTTGTCTTGGTATGATAAAATACGGACAGATTCATGTTCAGAAAAATTACCATGAGCCGATGGTCCTGAATATTGTAGTGTCTAATGTAGTTTCCCTTTAGGGACTTAGTGCTTTGATTTTGGTCCTCATTGATGGTTTTTCTTGAAGTAGCTTCTTATGTCATATTCCATCATTTTAGTTATATAAAGATTATTGCCCCAATTTTCCTTCAGCTCTTAAAGCCCTATAAATGTTAGTGAAGTGTAGTGTTGGTAACTTATCATATAAAAACTATGTCATATAAATATTATTGCCCTAATTTTCCTTCTGGTCTAATGGATGTCAGTTTTCAGTTGCTACTACTGATTTGACCTAGTAAAAAATTAAAATGTGGTTGTTTTGGGATTGGCAACTTATTCCAGTCCATAGGTGGTTTTATTTTTATCTTATATAAATATAATAAAATCAATAAGGGAAAAACTATTTGAACAACCCCCCCCCCCCCCCCCCCCCCCCAAAAAAAAACTGAATTCCACCTTCCGTGTCAATGGTCCAATTTTTTTGTGTCACCAGATTGTGTCACACACGCACGTTAAGGCTCACACGCATGATAATGATACCTGTTTTGTGCATGAATTACATATTTAGAAACAATATATGGTTAACACATTTAAGAAAAAAATGATTTACCCGAATTTTAGTTATATATTTTTAGTTGAAATTATGTGTAGTTAGTCTTAATTTTTGAATATAGGTTGAAATATCTAATTTTTTTTGTTAGTTTCAATTTTTTTTGTGTTATTAATTAATAAAGAACGATATTGTCAAAAATGTTTATTTGTTAGATCCTATTTTAAGTGATATTAAAATTTGTTAATATTTGTAGAAAAACACAGTTTGAATTTTAAAACATGTTTAATTGTTAGATACTGTTTTCAAAAGATATATAAAATGTATGCAATGATTTTTTGGTACCTCCGATGCACATGCGTATAAAGTTCTTTATTAAATTAATAAAATAATAAATTTGTAATTATTATGTAGTTCACTGAAAATAAAATCATAAAGGATTTTTTTTTTTTTTTTTTTTGTTGTTGTTGTTGAAATAATGTTTGTAATTCTAATATTTTTAATGTTTGAAAACTTTTATCTGAAAATATATTTTAACTTTTAGTCATGGTGGGATTTGAACTCCTCGCTTTTTGTTTGCAAAAAAGGTATTTTGGGAACTTTGTTGTCCGATCAAGAAATTGGGTTTCAAGCCTATTATATATAGGATAAATTTTCAAAAGAGACTAGTTTTTAAAACTAATAGCACAACTAGGTTAGTTCAAATACTATTTGCAAATTTAGGCTGATTTTGGCCAGCTCATTGATGAACTAACAATTTTTTTAGAAAAAGAAATATGGGGCGCACTTCAGAAGTGTGCCCCCCTCATATATTTGATCGGGCGCACTTGGAAAGTGCTTCCGTATTCTTTTAAACAGGCATACTTTTCTGTCATTACATCGGATCCACTGTAACTACACTCTTATTTGGTAGGTTGGTCAACTCTTTTTCAAATTTACCGTATATAGAATTAATTCAGTTCACACTCTATATTTGCACAGTGTGATGTCTATATCCAAGTTGAGATTTATTTGTAATTGGTAAATGTGGTAAACATTTGAATTAGTGCTTGCAATGGACATCTATGCGTAGCCTGGAATATATTAATTTATGTGCGATTTGCAAGTTTCACAAAGTTGTTTTCTCTTGCTAATTTCAACACAAAATCTACGCTAATCCCAATCAGCTCAAGCATGTGTTTCTCATACACGTGTTCTGAAATATTTTGTTAGTGCTTTTTTTCCGAATATTTATGATATATACATCGTGGAGGATGTATAGAGCATGATTTGTTGATATTGGTACCAATATTCATTGTATCAGTCATGTTGTAATACTGCCACCAACGAATCACTACCCCCAACAAATATGTTTATTTGCGCATATTTTTTTTCCGGCATTGCTCAGCGTATACATTTTTTTATACTAAACTTCCTCTTTCAACTGCAGATCATGGTTCATGTTATTTTGCAAAAGAATATGGGCGCATTTGCCAAGTGCGTTCGTTCAAATATATGGTGATGCACTTCTGAAGTGCGCCCCTTATTTTTTTTTTAAAAAGTTGTCAGCTCATTGTTGGGTTGGCCAAAATCGGTTTATATTTGCAAATAGTTTTTAAATCAGCCTATTTGTGATATTAGTTTTAAAAATTAGCCTCTTTATAAAATTTGTCCTTATATATAAGATATTTTAATTTTTGGTCACGGTGGGATTTGAACTCCTGACCTTTTGTTACAAAAAGGACGCTTTGGGAATTTCGTGGTCAGACCAAAAAATTTAACGTCCTTTACAAAATATTAAACCAATTTTACAGATTTAAGCGGTATTTCTACAAATGTTAATAAAGCTTAATATCACTTCAAAATAGGATTCGATAAATAAATATACTTTACATTGTTGTATTTTATAGTTAGTAAAACAAATAAAAATTAAAAGTAATAACTTTTTTTTGATCAGTAGTTGGCTTGAAAGCGCAAACTTTTGGTTCGACCATAAGCTTTCATAATTGCTTTTGAATATCTATATATGTCACTTACACACACATGTATATATTATATGGATGTATGTAGGTAGTTCGTTCAATTATGATTGGCACCACAGTTATGTGTTTTTTTAGTTAGTTGCCTCGGGCATGTTATCAAAGTTATTGATCTTATATTTCCCCCCTCTGTAGATTATGGTTTTTTGAGTTGATACACCGATTAAGCTTTTTCGATAACTACATTATGTATGATGTATGTTGAAAACTGAAATTCATTGTGCTTGCATATGCATTTGATCTGCTTTTGAGTTTTGAGCTACCATAATAATATAGTTCACATCAATTTCTTCCTTTTTGTATAATGTTCAAGCTTTGTATAAATGGTTCATAATACAGGACGAAGTTGAAATTGAGGCTAAAGTTCTGAGAGCTGGGAAATCGGTTGGCGTGGTTAACGTTGAACTGAAAAACAAGGCAACTAAGAAGATTATAGCCCAGGCACGTTATACCAAATATTTAGGTGCATCTAGTAATCTGTAACCATATTCATCACAAGGATATGCTATGTCCGTAGCATACTATTGGAAAATATTCTCGGAACAATGTTGAATGTCCATATACACACAAATCGGACAAATATATGTAAATTTAGACCTCATGATGCTCTGCTGGAAGCTATGATATCTATAGCCAGTCCATATCACACAAATTGGTATTTTAGTGCATGATACTATTAATAAGAGACTGCTGGAAACTATGATTTTCAGCTGGATTGCTTAGCTGCAATTGTTTTTTGTTGTCTGGTACCCCTCGATGAGTCATTACTAAAATGAACATTGTATTCCGGACTGATGACCAAAAGAATATTACCTATGTGACACGTAGAATTCAATGTTAAATTTTCCCTTGAGCAACTGGAAAAGAACGGAAGCAACGCTGTACATTCAGCATTCAATAACTAGCCGTTTTTATAAATTCTAAGGGGGTGTTCAAGGGAGCAAACGGAGAGAGAAATGCTCCGCTTTCTCTTTGATGCGTCGGACGCGTCAAAGCGGAAACGGATCATTTCTCTGTGGCTTGATTTTGGTGCGTTAGCTCCAAACGTGCCTCCGTTTGGTTTAATTAGGTTATTAATGATTTTAATTAGTATTTTATAGTTTTTAAAAATTCATAACTTCTGCAAATCAGATCCATTTGAGACGCAGTTTTTTGCGTTGTGATCGTATCGTAGTGCTCTAAGTAATGAAGTTAATTTGAACTGAATTGGAGTAATTTATAATTTTTCTATTTTACTAACACACTGTTAACATTCTTCGCTCAAATGGTCCGTTTAATGCGTCAAATGCATTCTCCGCTAACTTCAATTTTCCACTATTATACTTCGCTGAAATACTCCGCTGTTACGTATAAGTAAAGGAAACATACCCAGTAAAAGCATCAGCATCTCACATTCCACTTTCCCGAAACGGAACAAATAAAACATATCAAAGAATATCAAAATTTGAAAGCGTCATGAATCATCAGCCTTTCCTGTTGATGCTTCCCTTATCTCACGTCAAACTCTCGTACCCTTCTTTCTCAAACTTTTAACAGCCACCGCCAATTGGGCAGGTCACCTACCAAGTGGGATTAGCGGCCAGGCAAGAGATTTGTGTGCTCGACTACCCAATGAAGAGGTCGGGGTTGTTGGGGATACGAAACACAATTTGTTATACTTTGCAAAACCGTGTCTACTTTACAGTTATCAGTAAATCGTTTGCAGATGTTTTGCAAAACTGTATCTACTTTATAATTGTCAGTATATCGTTTGTAAATGCTAAACTGTCTGCACTTAAGATGCAGAAATTTGTTAGAAAACAACTATGAAAAACTTTAACAAATATTTTGCAAAACGTTAAACAAATTTGCACTAAATACAGTACCAATTTGATTGTCCGAGTCGAGTATAATCGTGGTTTCTATAAAACAAAATTGCTCTCTCAATAAATTGGAAGGTTGAATGAGTAACTGTTTCTCAAGATAAAACGGATTTGATGTCTACAATGCTACGCTGACGATTGTTGAACAACGACGAACTCGGGAGAGTAAATTTTATAGAAATAAGGTTTATTGGTAGAGGAGGAAACTATAGAAAAATTAGTTGTTTTTCTCGATTTGTTCTTTTGTCTATTTATAGTTGCGGCAAGATGCATATCAGTTAATGGCTATCTATTTGAATGATTGCGAGTGTTAGAAAAGTTGCGACTCTTTTACCAAGAGGTATGACTGTTTTAATATCGTTTTTTATGTTTGATTTTGAATAGATAAAATTATAAAATTTTCGGTACGAACAACGAAGCCAGGTCAACTACCAACTACAAAGTGCTAAGTTCTTTTAATACGCCTTAAACGGTCATTCGCCCACGCCGTGCTTGCGGGTGTAGATGTGGATACGAGCATAGACGTGCTCGTGCGAGGTGGTGCGCTGCACCATCCACTAACTAAGATGGCTTTACTTTCATGTGTCTCTTTGTCTCATGGTAACTACAACGATGTCCACATCATATTATACAAACACATGATATTTATTAGAAGTTAAGATGTGGGACTTTTCAGATTTCAAGGCTTTTAATGCCTCATGTTTTCTAATGAATTGTTCATTCATTTTTAACAATCTCTCACATAAATGAGCAGTTGCTTAACTTGTTCCTAAATTTGTGAAACATTTATCGTATTAGTTAAAGTAGCACTTTGGTCTTGAACTTTTCTCAGTATTTTATCTTTTTGACTTACCTGCTAATCAGTGGATTGGTATTGCCTTTGAACTGTAATCATTTTGTGTAAGCCTTTAAAAGATAACACATGATAACTGTTTCTTATCTTCCTTGGTTCTCTATTTGTGTTCGTTTTTTCATGAACATCAGCTTGCTCTCACGAGTGCTTAAAGAATTTGGCCATTCAATTTTCCTTGAAGCGGCGCTTTCACACTCACATAAATGATTATATAAAGGGTATCCTGCAATACTCCACTCGGTTCCTTATATTTTCAGTATAAACATCATTAAAAGCTAAATTTATCATATTCTCCAACGGACTGTGCATTGTCTTTTTTAGGAATGATTTGAAATATTTTCTTCTGGTGCTACTAAGTTCTATCCCCAACTTGGTTGTCCCCTCGAACCTAGATCTTGGAATCTCCAGTCAGCTAGGTTGGATTTCCATTACGAAGAACTTTCAATCTACAGGCCTTAAACTCATTCCTATTGATAAGGGTAGAACACACTCTCTCTTTAGGCAAGCTTTTTTTTAGTGGATCCGCTATGTTATCCTTTGATTTTACATAGTCTATAATGGTAACTCCATTGGAGAGAAGTTGTCTTAAGGTTTTATGTCTACGACGAATATGCCTAGATTTACTATTGTATGATTTACTACTAGCTCTTCCAATAGCTGATTGACTAACATAATGTATACATATTGGAGACACGGGTTTGTCCCAATTTGGAATGTCTTCGAGAAAACTTCGAAGTCAGTCGACTTCTTTTACAATTTTATCTAGAGCAATAAATTCTGATTCCTAACCTTACTATGCAAGTCTATTTGGACGATTTTCATTACGATTTCCATGAAATTGCTTTATTTTCTAATGTAAACACATATCCACTTGTAGACTTTGAGCCATTTGAACCAGTTATCCAATTTGCGTTGCTATACCCTTCTAATACTGAAGGATATTATGCATACTGTAAAATTTAGTTCCACGCATACTTCAAATATTCTAGAACTCTGACCAATGATTTGTTGGGAAATGCAGAGAGCGGGTCTTAAGGCTAACTTGACACTAGAAGGGGGTGAATAGCATTTAACGAGACTATGAACTTTTTGAAATCTTTTTGAATATATCAGAATCAAGTGTAAATCAGAGATATAAAACAGTCACATAATCAATCACAAATGCATATAATAAGTAAAAACAGAAAATGAAGGAATACACTGGGATTTTATAATGGTATGAAGTTACCCTACATCCAGTCCCATACAACTCAAGACTATGCAGATTTCTTTTCAAATAATCTTCAAAATTACAATCATCGGTTTTAAGGCCACGAGGTCTACTCGCATTTGCTTTCGAACATAGGGAGTTCTCTTGATTTAACCAGGCTACAAGATCGTCCAATTGATTTACGGGCTATAATCACATTCAGTTGATTTGAATGGGCTACATCCACACCTTTTTAGTAATAGTTTGGTAGAGAGATTCGATAGGACTTTGATCTTTCGATCTTTGATTATAAATGCTCATATAACTTTGAATAACACTTGGATCTTTGAGAGAGGGTAAAGAATTAAACTGGAGATGATCTAATTTGATTCTCTTTGAATTTCGGTAGAGTTCGTTTAAGAAACCTTGAATATTTAGAAAGAAAATGGAGATGAGAAGAGAAAATTATGTTGAAAAGTAGTTAAAAAATTCGTTTTTGGTTAGGTGTATATAAAGAATCAACATCCATGTCTATTCAGGAAAGGATTTAAATGAATAGACACTTCTTTTGAAATTTTAATTTTTGAAAAAAGGGCTACCATGTCGATATGGGTCGTCCCCTTATGTCGACATCCTCATAGAAATTTTGAATTTTGAAATTAAAAAAAATGGAAATGATGTTTTAATAAATTAAGGTGATTCTGGAGTTTAAACAAACTATTTTCCTATATTATAAATTAGTATAAATAGAGAAAGAATATAATTTTAAAACATATATTTATAAAATATAAAAGTGATATTAAAAAATAAGTATATTTTAAGATTTAATTTAAAAATTTGTTAAAACAATTCTAAAACTTGTAAAACGTTATTCAAAATATAAGTAAATAATAATACTTGTTAATCATTCTAGAAAAGGATTTGAAAATAATAATAAAATACTTAACATGTAAAACTATATATAAGAATATAAGAAAATTAAATTAAAGATATAATTTGAGATTATGGCTAACACATTGAAATTTAAAAATAACAATAAATTACAAAGACATCTAAGGATAAAATATTAAAAAACAAGAAATACTTCAAATTCAAAAATAAGTTATTCAAAACAGTTTTGTTTTTGAGACTAAAAAATTGAAAAGGGAATTTTGAGAAAGCCCCTTTTGAAATTTAGAAATCTAAATAAAGATGTTAGTGCTATTATGAAGTTTTAACAAAAATTCTAGACTAAGTTACTTATCTTGATATCTTGAACTCTTGATACTCACGAGTCTTCAATCTTGAATTATTCATTTTTGTAATCTTCAATCTTGAATCTTGATATTGTATTGTCTTCAATACCAATATCTGCATATATATCATGCATATATATATATATATAAGTGTTAGTATATATTTTATAATGATAATAGTCGAAAAGGTTGTTGTCATCAAAACTTTCATCTCAGTTCCTAACCTTTCTGAAGATGACAACCTTTGTTTATAAAATGTACTTACTGATACCTTAATTCTTCAATTACTCCCCATTTTCTTTAACATCTTCTGCTGAAACTACTAGCTCCCTCTTAATCTAAGCTTAGCCTAACATATTGTATAATTCTCGTCCTTTGTCATCAGCAAAATCTATAATACTCCCCTTTAAATTAATACAAGCCTTAACAAAATGATATAACAATTAAACCAAACTTATATTTATAATGTTATTTTACAAATATAAGAACATAAATAATAAGATTGTCTAACAATACAATAGGTTCCTAATTATTCTATACAACGAATATGTACAAATATACGTAACCTATCTAATGAGTGATTTTTATAATGGATGATTTGTGTATTGGACAATTTGGGTAATGAAGACAAAAATCTTCATTTTTTTCAATTATATTCTTATTTCTATCAAAACACACCTCTCCGACACATATGACTTGATCGTTTTCTTTCATATGCTTGTTTACTTTTTCTTCCTCTTCTTCTTCTTCTACTTCTTCCTCTTCATCTTCCATAAGATTATAGATATGTATATTACAAGAAAAATCTTCAATAACAATATGTTCATAATGATTATTCATTAGGAATTTCTATAGATTCCTAATGATTTTTCTTTGCTTTACTTGTTCCTTTGCCATGATAAGTTGTGTAACTTGAATTTCAGTGAGCATTTGCAGTGTATCTTTCAAAGACTCTTCTACTTACATAACACGAGCTAGTCTAGTACGTTGAAATGGTCTTAAAGGAGGCAAAGGGAAGGAAAATGTGTTGTTTTTATTGGTATTGTATGAGGAGACCATTAATTTTTTGTTTCTAGAAGTTTATTATAGAGAGGAATGAGTGGAGAGACAGAAAATTTCGAATTAGATGTTTAAATTAGCATATAAACTGATTTTGGACGGACAATCAAATTTGAAAAGTTGACTGTTGAATGTCAACATGGGGGGTATGTTCATGTCGACATGCCCCTATGTATTTTGGTAATTTTTGCTTTTCTTTTTATATTTTAATATGTATACTAATACATCTAGTTCTTATTTTTCGGTTAAAAAACAAATACCTAGTTCTCTTCTTAGTTTAGTAAACAGTACTTCATTCAAGGGTTTAGTTAAAATATCTGCAAGTTGATTCTCAGTTTTAATAAATTCTAACGTAATATTTTCTTTACTTACATTATCTCTAAGAAAACGATGCCTAATATCAATGTGTTTAGTTCTAACATGATGAGTAAGATTTTTAGATAGATTTATTGCACTAGTATTATCACAATAAGTTGGTGATCTAGTAATGTTTAATCCAAAATCTTTTAGAGCTTGTTGCATATAAATTGCTTGAGAACAAGCCAAAGCATAATGCTATATTCTGATTTAGTTGTTGATAAGGATACAATATTTTGCTTTTTTTACTAAACCAGTAAACCAGGAAATGCCCCAAAAAGTGAAAAGTATCGCTTGTGCTTTTTTGGTTTGATTTACAACCAGCATAGTCAACGTCCCAATATGAAATTAAATCAAATGAATCATTTGTAGGATAAAATAAACCAAAATCTAATGTGTGTTTAATATATCTTAGAATATGTTTTACTGCTTTTAAGTGAGTCTCCTTAGGTTGCAAATGAAATCTAGTGCAAAGGCAAACATTATGCATTATATATGGCCGGGCATTGTTATTGACACTCCAAATATTGTTGGGAGAGGGTGGGGGGTCAATTTTTTTTTTCTTTCAAAAATTGTTAAGGGGAGTATCAATGAGGAAAGTAGCCCTTAACAAATAAAGGTAATTTTACCTTATTACCCATTTAGCCCCTTAACAAATAAATGTAATTTTACCTTAACAAATATTGCAAGGGTCGTAGTATTTTTTTTTCAATTCGTATATATCAGTTTTTTTAAACCCTAAAGGATAAGCGTTTTCGGAGAAATAAGATCAAACAATTTTTTTGTTGTAGAAATAAATATGTCGACTTTTATAATTACGGAGGTAATGCATCGAAATGATTATTAATTTTCGACATATCACTGTCGAATACATATATAATTGATCACGTGTTGTATTCGGTGCAATGGACGAACTACTTATTTTAATTCGGTTTCCCTTGTCGAATAAGTTTGTTTTAAAATCTAATTTGGAGGGGCAATCCGGGAATATTGAGTAGTGTGAAATAATATGTTTGCGTAGCCCCTTAACAATTTTTCAAAGAGTGGAGCGTTTTTAAAAAATGCCCCCCCCCCAAACAATAGTTGGAGTGTCAATAACAACACCCTATTTGGCCTACTCACAATGATAATGAGCCAATCATACCCTTATACAGTTTTGATCTACGTCTTTTGATAAGTCATCTTTGCTTAAAACTTGATTGGTTACCATGAGAGTAGATTTTCCACTTGTAGTGGTTATATTAAACTTACTAATTAAATCCCTAGCATATTTTTCTTGACTAAAAAAAATACTATTGTCTAGCTGTTTTATTTGTAATCCTAAAAACAAAGTGAGTTATCCCATATGACTCATCTCAAATTATTTTGTCATAATTTCAGAAAATTCTTTGTTTATTTCATTAGTAGGTGATCCAAAAATAATATCATCTACATAAATTTGTACCAACTGAATATTTTTTTCTTTTAATAAAAAGAGTATTATCTAATTTACCAATTTCATAATTTGATTGTAATAAATATGATCTTAGTCTATCATACCAGACTCCAAGAGTTTGTTTTAAACCGTATAATTTTTTTTTAATTTGTAAACATAATTTGGAAAATTTTCGTCTTTAAACAGTGGGGTTGTTCAACATAAACATCTTCTTTAACAAACCATTTAAAAATGCACTTTTTACATCCATTTGAAATAATTTGAAATTATTGTAATTAGCGAAAATAAGTAGAATTCTGATAGCTTCTGATCCTTCTACGGGTGTAAAGGTTTCATCAAAATCTATTCCTTTTTCTGGACAATAACCTTGGGTGAACAATCAAGCTTTATTTATAATGACCTCACCAAGTTCATTCATTTTATTTTTATAAACTCATTTAGTTTCTGTTATAGCTCTATCCTCAGGTCTGGTAACAAGTTCCCATACATCATTTCTGGTAAACTGATCCAGTTCTTCCTTTATAGAAAGTATCCATGAATTATCAAATGATGCTTCCTTTGGATTTTTAGTGTTGAAATCGGTGATACACAAATCACAATTTTGGGCAACAAATAATCTTACATATTTTGTGGAGAGATTTGTTGCTAGATTTGATGAAGAGATTTGGTGCTAGATTTGATGAAGAGATTTGGTGCTAGATTTTATGGAGAGATATTGATTGCTATATTTGTGGACATTTATTGCAAGGATATTTGGTGCTTATCCAAATAGTTTTATAACATATATGAAGATAATTTGGATGCCAAGTTTTCTTGGGTATGAAGCAATTCTCTCTAAAAAAGGGCCAACTAACATCTTCATTAGATGTGGGTGAGAGCCACCAAGGTGTGGCTGAGAGCCACCAAAAATGATCATTTAGCTATTCCAAATTGAGTGTTCTCCTTCAAATTATTTAGCCATTAGATATTCTCTACCTATTTCTCAATAAGGTTATTGGTTCAAGTTGTAATTGTTTGTAACGATAGTTGAGATCGATTGTAATCAATTTTTTATTAGTGAATCAATAAAGAGGGCGGTTGGGTGGAATGTCGTGTGCTCATATTTTCGATATTATTTGTGTTGTTTTTATTATTTTTCAATCAAATTCATCTTCAAGTGATTGGGTGAAAAAGATCATGTTTTTCAGGCGTTTTGTCAAGCTTCCGCTGTGCACAAAAATCATAACAGTTTGGTATTGGAGCCCAGGTTCATCGCATAGCTTGGAGTGATTTTAGATTGAAGATTGTAGATGTCGGAGATGATGTTGCTTTCATGGATGGCTATTGTGTAGTAGGAGATTTTGAGAATTTGGGATGAAGTACCTAGTCCGCAGCAAGGTGGAGAGGTTGGTTTTGATCACTGCAGAGGATCCGTTGAGGATCATGTTATCGATTGTTGTCTTCACGTTGATAATTCTCGAGGGATCCATGTAGATGAAGAGGGATCAAGTGGTAGGCGTATATCAATAAAGAGGAGGTGTGATTGAGCCTGGAAATCAATTAGGTAATCTTGTGGCCTGATGAAATCAAGAAGGTGTGATTGGGCCTGTAAATCAATTGAGCCTGAACTTGAAGAGAAGACATGATGGTTTTATCTCGTAGCCGTTAAAATCGAGATGGTGTTAATTGAGAAAGAAGAGGTTGAAAGTGAGAGCTAAGGGGTTATTGTTTGAGTGGAGGAGATGTTGTGATTTGGTATCAAGGTGGAGTGTTGAAGTCGGTGATACGCAAATCACAATTTTGGCAACAAATAATCTTACATATTTTGTGGAGAGATTTGTTGCTAGATTTGGTGCTAGCTTTGATGAAGAGATTTGGTGCTAGATTTTATGGAGAGATATTGATTGCTATATTTGTGGACATTTATTGCAAGGATATTTGGTGCTTATCCAAATAGTTTTATAACATATATGAAGATAATTTGGATGCCAAGTTTTCTTAGGCATGAAGCAATTCTCTCTATAAAAGGGCCAGCTAACATCTTCATTAGATGTGGGTGAGAGCCACCAAAAGTGATCATCTAGCTATCCAAATTGAGTGTTCTCCTTCAAATTATTTAGCAATTAGATATTCTCTACCTATTTCTCAATAAGGTTATTGATTCAAGTTGTAATTGTTTGTAACGATAGTTGAGATCGATTGTAAACAATTTTTTATTAGTGAATCAATAAAGAGGGTGGTTGGGTGGAATATCATGTGCTCGTATTTCCAATATTATTTGTGTTTTTTATTTATTTTTCAATCAAATTCATCTTCAAGTGATTGGGTGAAAAAGATCCTGTTTTTCAGGCGTTTTGTCAACCTTCCGCTGCGCACAAAAATCATAACATTTAGGTCCAATAGTTGATATAAAAGCTACATTACTCTTTTTATTTAATTGATTTCTAGTTCTAACTATATATTCAACATCTTCTAGTATATTTTCTAAAGGGTGATCTTTTAATTGTCTGATTCTTTTATTCAGTTAATTAATTTCACAATTTATTTCATTTGATTCATTATTTTCTTTATCAAATTCATCTTCATTATTTATTTGATTAATATCTATAAAATTCTCTACGTGCATTGTTTCTTCAATAGTGTTAGTTTTTAAACTGAAAACTTTATAGGCTTTACTTCTATTTGAAAATCCAATAACCATTGTTTAATTGGATTTAGGATCAAATTTATTCAAATTTTCTTTAGTATTTAACATAGAACATTTTCTTCCAAAAATTCTAAAATAAGATAATTTTGGTTTCTTATTATGAAGAAGTTCATATGATGTTTTGTTGGTTAGTGGTCTAATTAAAATTTATTTAAAATATAACAAGTTGTAGCGACTACTTCAACCCAAAAATTTCTTGGTAATTTACTATCTGAAAGCATAGTTCTGGCACACTCTTGAATTGTTCTATTTTTACGCTCAATCACTATGTTTTGTTGTGGAGTTCTTGGAAAGGAGAAATTATAAGTAATTATCACTTTTGTTATAGAAATTCCAAAAAAAAATATTTTTAAATTCTCTAACTTGATCACTACGTAGAGTTTTGATTTCCAAAGATAGTAGATTTTGAATTCTTTTTGTAAAAGTTTTAAATAGGTCAAAAGCATCACTTTTATATTTGAGAAAAAGAGTCTAGGAATATCTCGAATAATCATCTACAATAAAAAAAACATATCTACTATGATTTATTGACTGAATTTGAGATGAGCCAAATAAATCTAAATGAAGTAACTCTAGAGGTTTTGAAGTAGAAATCTTATCTTTTAGTTTTAATGAAATTTCCTAAGTTTTCATTTGCCTGTCATTTGGTTTGGTTTTGGTTAGATTTGTGGGTTGCCAGTTCTCTCCCTAGTTTGCTGGTCTCCAGAATGGAAATCTACTACAAGTTAATCTGGAAATGTATGCTCTTTCATGCTATGAACTTTTGTTCATTTTCTATTTTCTTTTTCTGGTTTAACTTGTTTATTGTAACATGGATTGTAATAGTAGTTTGAGAGTTTTCTTGACTCCTATGCTGTTATCTAGTTGGATTTTGTGGACGGTCCACTTCAAAACCAGTTGTAGCTGATAGATTTACCCTTTATCACTTGTTCTACCGTGTATAATTACTAGATATAATGAAAGTGGGCACAGTCCACAATAAAAATCCGTTTAATCTTGCCAAAAAAACTCTTCCTAAGTTTTCCAAGTTGACAAGCATCACATATACTATCCATCTTAAAGTTCATTTGTAGAAGTCCTCTTACTAAATCAAGTTTAGATAAGAGTTTGAAATTCAAATGCCCAAATCTTTCATGCCAAATCCAAAGTCCACTTGTATTAGCCGAAAGACATAAGTTATCAGTTGGAATTTTCATACTTAGAATATAAATATTTTTCTTCCTAACTCCAAATATAGTATTTGATTTTTTATCTTCAATGTGGAACTTATCATTTTCAAATTTAGTTTTGTAACCTTTATCACATAATTGACTTATACTAAGTAAGTTACGTTTTAAATTTATAACTAATAAAACATCAGAAATAGTAGGAGTTTTAGAATTACCGACATTACCGATGCCAATTACATATCCTATTGAGTTGTTTAAAAAATTAACCATTCCTCAATCTTCATACACTATATCATTCAGTGTATCTGGATTTCAGTCATGTGACTTGAACAACCAATATCAAGTATCCAGTTGTTTTTCTTAATTTGCACCATCTGTTCATCAAGTGTTGAATCATCAAGAGCAATATAGCACATCTGTTCCTGCACAACACACCAATTTGGTAGATAACATGATTTATCAAAATAAATGAATGCAGACTCATGAAACAACGATAAATTAAACATTTGTGAACTAGTATTAAAAAGTATTCCAAAAATTTCCATTATAAACTTTTTGAAAATTTAGATTATGAAAACTTTGAAAACCTATGCACTAATACCAATTAATGGGAAAAGTGGATTACGGGTCTTAAGGCTAACTTAACACTAGAGGAGGGGGGGGGGGGGGGGGTGAACAAGGTATAATGGGATTTATGAATTTCTTGAAATCTTTTGAATATATTAGAATTAAATGCAAATCATAGATATGAAATAGTTACAGAATCAATCAAAGATATAAATAATTAGTAAAAGCAGTAAAGGAAAGAATACACTAGGATTTTATACTGGTTTGGAGTTACCCTATGTCCTGTCCCACACAACTCAGGGTTATGCATAATTCTTTTCAATTAGTCATGAAAATTACAACCCTAGACTTCAGGGCCATGAGGTCCATCCCCACCTACTTCCAAGCACTAGGAGCTCTCTTGATTTAATCTGGCTACAATCACAACTGATTGATTTACGGCCTGCAATCACACCTAATTGATTTAAACGGGTTACAGTCACACCTTTTCAGTAACAGTTTGGTAGAGAGACTCAAAAGAACTTTGATTTTTCGATATTTGATTACAAATGGTCCTATAACTGTAAATAACCCTTAGATCATTGAGAGAGTGGTAGAGAATTAAACTAGAGATAATCTGGCTTGATTCTCTTTGAATTTCAGTAGAGCTTGATTAAGAAATATTGATTTTTTAGAAAGAAAATGGAGAGGAGAAGAAGGAGAGAAGAATATAATGAAAAATAGTTAAAAAGTTTATTTTTCGTTGGTATATATAAGGAAACAATAATCACATCTATTTAGAAAAGGATTTAAATAAATAGACACTTCTTTTGAAGTTTGATTTTTTTTCAAATAACAACTACCATTGTAACACCCCACGTCCATCAATGTCACTCACTAAGGGAATGCATTAACTTTCATGGAGCGTTATAAGAGTATAGAACAGAATATCACAAGATGAATATATAAAATGGTACTTAAAAATTCAAAATTTATTCATTACAGCGGAAAAGCAAAACATGTTTGGTTACAACATCAAAACCACACACTAAAGCCAAGTACACAAATATCCATCTTGAACAAAATTATTATTAGAGTACATAAAAGCAAAACCATATTCCCACTCCAAATAGCCATAATGAAAAAGAGATAAAGCTGAGCATTACTGTCAACACTTCCAAGCACTTCAAGAAGAAAGAGAACCGAGTCAAGCTTCACTAATCCCACCCTGAGGACCTGGAGGGGGGGGGGGGAAGAAAAGAGGCGAAACAAAAAGGGTCAGACATAAAGTCTGGCGAGTCTACTGACTTTAACAATATAATCGGTAAGTAACATGATACGAACATAAACTGGGTATAAGAGATGACTGTAACATAAGCAGCTATGACAAGGGAAACAAGGTAAGCAAGATAGAATATCGACTGCGCTCCTAGCCACTATAAGATATGCTCTGCACCGTACCAACATACTAGTTACATACTAAAAGATGATCCCTCCCTCCTAATCATAATAATGGTAGCTTCGTGTGCTCCTAGCTACTCTCGTAGGTGCCCACTTGCTCCTACCACCACTATTCGTACCCACTACCCTCCCTACTAATCATAATAATGACAGCTTCGTGTACTCCTAGTTGCTCTCTTAGGTGCCCACTTGCTCCTACCACCACTAGTTGTACCCACTACCCTCCCCATTCGATAGGCTCCCTAACCTCGTAGATACCTATGCTGGTCCCACAATAGGGTGTATCACTCCCTAAGGTGGCAATCCCGATACTGCTGAAATGCACAGCTTATACCTATACGATGCAACAACGTCTTATGTAACACCCCGTATTTTCTGTTAACGTTATAGTAACGAATCAAAGAATATTTAATTTCAAATGTGAGAATTAAGGGATACGGGTTACGCCATTGCGTTCGCCTCGGAATTCTGCTTGAGGTAGAGTCCGAGTTTGCGTAAAACGAACACCGTATGAAGGAGTAATGGACGAACGAAGTTAAACAGAAAACCAGAAGAAGAAAAAAAAATATGCACTGGCGCACTTGGGAAGTACGCCAGTACAAAAGTGGCACTGGCGCACCTGCCAAGTGCGCTCAGGCCGAGCAGAAAGTCTGCACAACTCTCTGGTGTGATCTGATCCATACTGTGACTCATTGCTGAGTCCTTTCTGACTCCTTGCTGAGTCATTAGAGCTGAGGTGTCACCCTATCCTGACTGAATGGTTATGGTTAACACTAGGATCATCCGACGACTCAAATTAAATTGAAATTCTATATAAACAACCCAAATGCTCAAACCTAAAAATCACACAAAAATAATCCTGGAACTATCATCCCGTCAATAGAGAATTTGGAGTAGCCGTCACCAATTCAAAGACAAGATAAAAACCTGAATCAAAAATCAAATTAAAGTAATCAAATTCAACGATCTACATCAAAGGCGAGCTTACCAATTTCAGAATTCAGATTTCAGAAATCAAGAATTCCTTTTTAGTTTGTAAGTTGGTTATTACGTAGATTTAAACGTTCTTTCAAATGAATCATGACATGTTGTAATTCAAATATAGAATGATGCTTATGTATAAGATAACTAAAGTTTGATTCTCATTTATCTTAAGCTACCATTGCGATTTATCATGCCTATATGTTTGTGATGATGAACATACCATATTGTATGTTATTGGAATCTATTGTGACTGGGTATTGGATTTATTATGCCAACTGAATGGTGAAACATGTCATGTTATAATTTGGTGGTTACTTGCAAGTTTATGATCTAAAACACATGCTTATATGTTAGATTAAACGCTCATGTATATTTAGATCCATGTTAAGTTGAATCTATTTATGTTGCAAGATTTGATTTATAGCCCTCTTATGTTTAACACATAAGTTATCATGCTAAGTTGTAATTCGAATATGTTTATAATAGCCCTCTTATGTTTAACACACATAAGTCATCGTGCTAAGTTGTGATTTGAATATGTTTATAATAGTTCTCTTATGTTTAACGCACATAAGTTAATATGCTAAGCTGTGATTTAAATATGTTTATAGTTGCTAAGTTGCGATTTGAATATGTTTATAATAGTTCTCTTATGTTTAACACACATAAGTTAATATGCTAAGCTGTGATTTAAATATGTTTATAGTAGCTTTCTTATGTTTTGGCATACATAAGTTAATACGCTAGGTTGTGGTTTAAAACTTGGGTTTATATGTTAAACCTCCATGCTAAATCTTTATCAAGTTCACATGACAATTAGACCCAACTTAGTCACAAGTTCACATTTGCCCGTTTAATTAAGTTAATGATACTTCTAATGCGTACGTTCCATGGGGGTAGCGATGGGAAAATATGAAAATTTCATGGCATAGATTTGTTCATAAAATGGTATATTTGATATACCATTTATTGTGAGCATAATCAAAGGATAATTATGGCATGATTGAATAAAGAAATTAGACATATATGTAGAAAATATGTAAATTTAGAAAAGACGAATATGTCTAACCCGAGGTTAGACTGAGTTGTGGTGTAAATCTGCCCGGAACCGACCGGCATATCCAGTGACCACAACAAGACCTGTCTAATGTGGGTGGATCAAGACCAAAAAGAAGCCGAGGTTAGACTGAGTTGTGGTGTAAATCTGCCCGGAACCGATCGGCATATCCAGTGACCACAACAAGACCTGTCTAATGTGAGTGGTTGGTGGTTTAATGAATAAATTAAAGCTAAGTCAGGATTGGTAGGGTTAAGTCAATTAGGGAAACACTTAACCGATTCAACATGTTAACTAAACAGATGGGTAGGGTTAGGTAAAATTGGACAATTAACCAAATAAACATGTTGATTAGAAAACCATAGTAACGGGGACCCATTTCAGTAGTAACCCACATAGATGTATCATGGTACCCTGAAACTAGGCAGGGTGGGGCACAATTACTGGGCTGATTATAAGCGGTCAAAACGTCGGCGGTTCGTGAGCCAGTGTAGGTTCCGACGGAGTATGGGCGTGCACGTACTCCGGAGTGGTAAAAGCAGGCACTGGGCATCAGTAGAACATTGTGCATCTTGAATCGTGTCAGGTTGCCACCAGAGGGATTGATACACCCCATGGTGGGACCAGCACAGGTATCTACAGTTAAGCGGGGCCGAATGACACAAGACATGAATGAATGCGAGTAGGAGCCGATCATTAAGGGGATCGTTTGTTATGAGCACGTGGGGCTGGTTGAACCAATAGTTGGTAGGTGCAGAGACTATAGAAATGGATGCAATCACATGTTCCTCTTATCTTATATTAGGGTATTTTCCTATGTTCTGTTATTACTGTCATGATCCTTTTCCTTGTTTAAATACTAGTAATCACTGAACTTACCAGACTTATTGTCTGACCCGTTTTCTTTCGTCCTCTTTTCTTCCGTTTCCCCCCAGGTCCACAGGGAGGGAATACTCCAGCTTAGTCAGACTCTTTGCAAAGCTTCAAGAACGTAGATGTATGATTGAGACTCTCTTACCTTGGCTATGGCTTTTGGATACTACACTTGGGGATTCATGCAGTTTTATTTATGGTTTATGCTTCTTTATTAAATAATCAAGACAAAAATTATGGTGTAATGTTTTGGAAGTTATTTTGAGACAATTCGATGTAATGCTTTTGTATTGAACTACGTATGCAATAAATATTTGAATTTCGCTACTTAAATTTATCTGTCTTGTAAATTTTTGTGTGTCTTGTACCTATAACCCTCCACCAAAGTTAAGGTATTCCCTTTGTGAGTGACCTTAACGGAGGTGGGGTGTTTCATCTTACCTACCAGCCCGGACCCACGCACGCACATGACTCCATTGGACTTGCACTACCATCGCTAACTCTTTATTGACCTCTTACAATCAACCTCAGTAAGCGTGTCCCTGTCCTCGACCTAGTTCGAGCTCATATAGATACTAAAATGGGTTACTGGTTGAAAAGGGTTAACACACTTGACACAAGTTTCCCTCCTAAACTTGGTCCCCACTAGGAATTCCTACTTAACCCCTCTATATCCCCAAGTCTAATCACATGTCTTATCTTGGTTAAGTGCTTTTATTACGTTTCACATGCTACCCATGTTACTCACTTAACCCTTTATTATCCCCATGTCTAATCACATGTCTTATCTTGGTTAACTGTTCATTAATTCATTATAACCGTAATCTTGCAAGACCTCCCACATTAGATTACCATTTTGCGGTTGCTAGATATGCCTGGCGGTTCCGAGCAGACTTATACGCAGTCCGAATCTAACCTCGTGTCTTTGCATTATTACGCATCTAATTTCTGCCTTTGACCTCTCACATTAGATTACCATTTGCGGTTGCTGGATATGCCGCACGGTTCCGGGCAGGCTTATACCGCATTCTGAATCTAACCTCATGTCTTAGGCGTTCAATATCACTTTCTTGATTCAAGTCCCAATTTCAAATCTTGGATTATAATATATTCCGAATTACCCATAATTTCCAATCCAAATTATGTTTATAACTTTAATCTAAATTATGCCTATAATCTCATGTATATAAGTCATACCGAATTATGCCCAAACCAATTTCCATAGTTATCAAGAATTTATGCCAAATCTCATTTTATTACATATTTTCCAAACTTTTCCCAATCATTCCAACGTTATTCGTACGTAAATCTCAACGCAATATGTATAGGCTCGAAGTTAGCCTAATATCACAAAGGAAAAAGGAAAAGAAGAAGGGGAGAGAATCAAAACATTAAAATTGGCATAAACATATAAATAGGCATGTGAAATTAATAACGACAAAATAGATCAGACAGACATATGATAATAGCAATTGGGTATGAATCTAAAGGATAAACTACAAAACTTAATATGATTCATCTTATTTATAGGCATCTACATCATATCCAATTTACAATCCTATCATAATTACTTTTTAGTTTAATTATATGTGAAAGTGACATAAACTCACAGCGATAGGATCTAAAAGAAGAGAATTAGGCTTTATTGTAGCAGATCTTGATCTTAGAATACCCCTGTTTTGATTTGCAGATCTGATCTTCTAATTTGACTTGATGGAGAAGAAAGGCTTGTTTTAGTTTAGATTAGAGCAGCAGAGAGGCACTATGGATGAAAACAATGAGATTAGGGTTAGGTTTAGGTGTTTATTTATAGATGTATTAGGTGAATTAGGACCTTTAGATTAGATTAGAGACCATCATAACCACTCAGATTAAAAGGAGACGTCATCATGGAACTCTCTAGAATTCTGTAGACCTGGGCTCGGCCTGGGCGCACTTCCCAGGTGCGCCAGTGCATTTTTGTTCTGGCGCACTTCACAAGTGTGCCAGTTGTTCTGGCCCATTTCTTGATTGTTCTGCCAAACTTCCATCGTCCATAACTCCTTCATACTGTATTCGTTTTACGCAAACTCGGACTCTATCTCAAGAAGAATTCCTCTACGAACATATTGGCGTAACCCGTTTCACTTAATTCTTCTTTTAAAAATTAAGTATTCTTTAATTATCCCTTATGTCATGTTTTAAAATTAAGGGGTGTTACAACCATGTCGACATGGGTCATCCCCCTTATGTCGACATCCCTATAGAAATTTTAAGTTTTGAATTTTGAAAAACAATGGAAATGATGTTCTAATAAATCAAGGTGATTCTAGAGTTTAAATAAACTGTTTTCCTATATTATAAAATAGTATAAAAAGAGTAAGAATATAATTTTAAAACATATATTTACAATATATAAAAGTGATATTAAAACTTAAGTATATTTTAAAATTTTAATCTATAAACTTGTTAAAATGATTCTGAAGCCTATAAAACATTCTATTCAAAATATAAGTAAATAATAATACTTGTTAATAATTCTAGAAAGGCATTTGAAAATAATAATAAAATACTTAACATATAAAACCAAAAATAAGAATATAATAAAATTAAATTAAAGATATAATTTGAGATTAAGGCTAACACATTGAAATATAAAAACAACAATTAATTACGAAGATAATAATAAATATGTTATCTAAAAACAAGACAATAATTAATACCTACGTATACATCCTTCATACGTATATATATAGTCAAAAGTGTTAGTATATATTTTATAATAATAACAGTTAAAAAGTTTATTTCATCAAAACCATCATCTCAGTTCCTAACATGATTTTTCCTTGGATTACTATTATGTTCACTCGTCTTGCTTACAGTGTATGCAATATCTGGCCTAGTGCAGTTCATTATATACGTGATACTTCCTAGTATGTGACAGTATTCATGATGGTAGATTCCATCACTAGTGTTCTTTACCCAATTTTGGTTCTTATCTACTAGCGACTTTGCAATAGTCATATTATACTGCTTGAACCTTTCAAGTACTTTGGTAATGTAATGTTATTGAGATAATGAATATTCTTGTGATGTCCTTAAAATTTTGACACCTAGGATTACATCAGTCACTCCTAGGATTTTCATGTCGAATATGGAGGATAACATATCCTTTATTGATTGTATTATGGCCTTATTATTTCGTAGGATTAGTAAATCATCAACATAAAGACAAATAATGACATATCCAATATCTATATGTTTTATATGAACACATTTATCTGATTCATATATTTTGAGTCTATTTGATAACATAGTTTTATCAAAGATTATGTGCCATTGTTTTGAACCAAAAAGTGATTTTGCCAACTTTTGTACCTTACTCTCATTTCCTGGAATTAGATATCTTCCTGGTTTCTGCATGTATATTTCTTCTTCTAGTTCTCCATTCAGGAATGCATTTTTTACATCCATTTGATGTATTTTAAAATTTAATATGGATGAGATTGCAATAAGCATCCTTATTGTTATTATTCTAGTTACTAGTGAATATGTATCAAAGTAATCAAGATCTTTCTTCTGTTTAAGTCCTTTGACTGCAAGTCTTGCTTTATACTTGATTAATGAACCATTAGCTTTTAGTTTCTTTTCTTAAGTATTGTTAGATCCAAAAATGTCCCTAACACCCAAACTAACTGATTTTACAAAGATTAATATTTAGAAATGAAAGAAAATACAGAGAGCACACAAGATTTATAGTGGTTCGATGTTAACGAGCCTACGTCCACTTTATATATCTTTGATTATACGTAGAATGCAAGTACAATCAATGATTTTTCTCAATCTCACAATCACAATGATAATTCACTCAATAATTTTGTAATAACACTGATCAGAAATAATGGTGAAGCAACAATGGTGATAACAACACTCAGAATTGCCAAATAGATCCTGAAAAATGCCAAGTATGGGGCTATTTATAGGTGATATCTATAGGCGGTTCGTGATGACACGTGGCACGGATCCCGAAGATCTCGGACTGGTTTGTGGCTTAGTGGAGAAATGGTCAATATGGAAGTTAGGGACAGGTGTCACATGATCCTGGGTTCACGGTTCGTGAATGACCAAGTCTTGGCCATTGATTCCTGGTGTCAGGGTCAGTTCGTGACTCTACCCCACGAATGGGTTGTGGTGCCCAAACACGAGCAAGTTGTGAAGCCTCTGTCACGAACGGGTCGATAGAGCAGGGTCACGAGCGGAACATGGGGATCAACCACGAGCAGGATCCTCGGCTTCACGAGTCATAGTGCACTCATCTCTGGACTTGAATATGAATCCTGGTGGCTTGGTCAAAAATCTAGCCAACATTTTGCCCCCTCGAAGTATGTTTTATCGGGGATGGAACATGCTTCATAACTGTTGAACAGACCTTTTCACGGAAAGATGTGAATCGACAATCACATTCATCTATAGTGTCGCCCTGCTTTGAATGGCTACGCCCTTTGCTATGTATAAACATCAGTCCGAATTTCCAGTTATTTCTCTGTTCGTTGGTTAATTTCCATCTTCTGAACTATAGAGTACATCATGATCAACTTGTCAGGTAAGCTTTTAAGTCACTACAAGTACTCCTGTGTTTTCCAATTTAGTGAACACTCATCAAGTTTAGGTTGTTAAAACATCATTGGTTCATGGAATTGGGCATTCATCACGGTCTGGCGGTCGAACGGGTTTCTTTTCAAATCACGATAGGCTTTTTGATTTCGATTGTGAGTCCCTGGCGGTGCGGGCCTCATTTTGAGCCACAGTGGGCTTTGATTCGTGACCCATAGGCTCCTATGGTCCGAATAGGACAAATAGGAGGAGATGAACGGTTTTCACAGGTTGGCTATATAAGCCGCCTTTTCCTCCTCCTTACCCTTTCTCTCCTCTTTCTTTTTAACCGCCGCCGCCCAGTTTTATTCGATTTAAAACCCTAGTTTGCTGTTTATTGAAACCAAAATCATCTACTAATCTAAATTAGAGAGGTAATTGAACTAGAATTGTTTCTAGCTTTCATCATTAGCTAATTACTCAGGTTTTCGCGTCGTCCCTTTCTCGTATTTGTTCCATCTCTGCGAGCTTTCACCGGTAAGGCATTTGGAGTAAGTGGAGAGGTGAGGATAAGAGGCCGAGGATTCACAGGTGGGAGAGACGAATGACAAAGGAGAAGATGGGCTTTTACAGGTCGATTCGTGAATGGAGGCGTGGACTTGGCTCGTGGTAATGGCGAGATGAAGGGTCCAGGGATAAAAGTGAAGTGTTGAGGTGGCCAGCAGATCGGGTCATGGAAATAGGAGAGTATCGGTTCGTGGAGATAAGGAGTGGAGTGGATCATGGGGGGTCTTTCACGAGCCGTTCGGGCGAAGTAGCATAGGTCACCAGTTAAACTGTCCCACGAGCCCAATCCTTCCCACGAGCCGATACCTGTCTCGCGAAGTTTGTCTCACGAGCCGATGCCTGTCTCACGAGCCGCACCCTGCCTTGATATACCAATGGACAGTTAGGTTTAGAGCCATGAACCTTTTGAACTGAACAACAACATAACTCAGTAGCAGACCATAGCCAATATCCCGCTTATCTGATTAACTTCATACTTTTCTTAATGTATGCACATGCACACACTTGCACTTACACACACGGGGGACGGGTATCTGTATTCTAATTTCTCATGCTTACTCGCCAACACAGCTATGTCTAATAGACGATCAACTAGGATGTCAGAGAAAGACACAGAACCGGAGCCATCAAAGCATTATGATCCCAATGTGCTTCCCTCAGATTCAGATTGGGAGAATTCCAACTCCGATTACGAGACAGATACTGATATAGAATCAACAACTTCTGAATGTACATCTTTGGAAGATGAGGATGGTCGAGCTCCTGATGAGATTCCGGGTGCTAAGTAAATAGAACCAAAGAAACTAAGCGACTCCATAGCCTCCAAATTGGATGATCTGAAGGTGACGAAAATATGCTTGAGACACGGGATCCCCCAAACTGATGCGAGAACTCCAGAGGACGGAGACATACCCCATTCTACTCCATATGGGTACATGGAAATCAGCAGAGTCATGTGCTTAGTGGGCGCCATTCCTCTGTTTCCTCCGATCGTCGTTGATTTCTTGAGGCGATTAAGCATTGCTCCTATGCAACTCCATCTCAACGCTTATGCAGCCTTGTATACTTTATACATAGCATATGCAGAGATTTTAGGGACCGAGCTTACATTCAAAGATTTTAACTTCTACTACTATTTCAAGCATCGCTCTACGGGGACTCCAAACTTTATCTTCTTCGAATCTCTCCCCTCCAGAAAAGTTTTGAAGGATGGACACAGTAATTTAGGGGATGCCAAATCTGACTGGTTTTATATAAGACATCAGGCGGGATGTGCGAGAAAGTGACTACAATCAAGTAGGTTACGAACTCTTCAGTGTATGTTCATCTGCATAATTAAAGTGCTAATGTTTTCTTTCTCTGTACAGACCATACTTTCCCGAAGACGGAGGGCGATGTATATGAAGATCGATTATCTCATCTTTTAAAGAGCAATTCAGACTTTTGCAGGATCAGGAAGTGTATAACCGATGAGAATCTTCACAAACACCGTCTTTTGGACATAAGATTTGGGCTCGGCCCGGGTGGCAAGCCCTATAAGTACGTCCCTCCTGCTTTGACAGCTGGTGATTCCAGCAATGCGCCCCCAACCGAGGGGCAAGTGGTTGCAGGAACTGCACAAGTGGTGGAGGCCCGCAAAAGTCCTTCACCAATGAGTATTCAGGATGATGAGGCTTTAAATATCTATAAGAACCCGTAACTTCCCCAGTAAGGAAAGAGAGGATACTTTGAGGACAAGACGAATCAGGACACAAACAAAAGAACATTTCATTGTTAATTACAAAAATTCCATCAGATTACAAGAATATACAGAGTATGAATCAATATTACACATCATAAAAATATCAAAGATTACAGATTACAATGCAGCGGAAAAATAATACAATACACAACTGGAAGAGATATACGGATACAGAGCTTTCCAGATCTCATTCCAGCTGTAAACCAAGATCCTGTGAATATAAATCTGCAAAACCCAACTACTAGCTGCCCGTGTCAAAATAAGGGCACCCAGAGTTTAGGTTAAAACAATAAACTCTAGGTCAGTCATGTGACTGGTGTGAGAACTAAAACAGTTATTAATCTTTATTTTAAAGTTAGGTAAATCAAGGGACCACGCCGTATAACACGGAACGAGTTTCCTCCCAAGAATACCAGTGCATAAAACAACAGCGCAATGCTAAATAAAGAAAAAATGAAGCTATTATAAGACCCAGGTCCCATCACACAATGCAACGCAAGCCGGAGGATAGGGTTTTTACCTTATAATAGCCAAGAATGCTTGGTACGTGAAATTTCATGTTTTATTATTACTATAAGTGTATAGTGTCAAAACAATTTCAATCATAAGCATCAATCATAGACAGCATAAGTGTCGCATACCAATATGTCGCCATATATAGGTTTACAATCAAAACCGCAAAGTCACGTATTGGAAGCTGGATTTCCATCTGTGAACTGAGGCAAAAGATAGTCCTCTACCGATTCGAGACAATCTACCCTACCATGTCTCAGGATCAGAGCTCGAGTGACCCTTGGATCGTCAGGGCCGGTCCACTGATGTGGATTAAACTTAAACCCTGGACACTGCGTCCCCCGGCCTATGGGGCGAAAATGAGCCAAATGACTCCATCGGCTCCACATAGTCACCGATATATCCGAGGCACCTCGCAACAGTAACAACCACACATGTGAAAATAATTTAAATGTCAGGGTTGGTAGGTCACTGACACCACCCTAGCTAGAAGGAAACGCATGCCCTCCCTGAGGTCCTCTCCCATTTCTGGTTCACAACTGGGGTGTGAGGCTCGCGAATCAACTCTACACAAAGCTATGCTACACAGGCCGTGCTTTGATCATCAACCACAAGACTTTGCTTTTCAACAGAAGCCTTGATCATTTGCCACTTAGGCATGCCACACAGGCAATTCACTCCATGCGATTGATATCCATCAATATATAACCCCTAAGCTCGTACGTCTCAGAAAAGGGCGTTAAGCAAGAGAATAAATTCTCCACCGCTAAACAGATATATATTTAATGGAAATCAATCACACAGAATAAAATCCAATGTCAGACACACAGTCCATTTACAAGTACGTTCTGGGTCTGAATGTGTAACACCCCACCTCCGCCAGTGCCACTCTTGCAAGGGCGCTGACTTTGGAGGGGCGTTTAAACAAGGTAAACATGCATGCAGATATCACAAGACAGAACATATAAGTAAAAAAACAGAGTAAATATAGCAGCGGATAAAAACTAGCATATCAAAACCATAAGTTAAGTTACAACACAGTACTTGATCATTATTTTCCATAAACAAAGTCTAGAAACATAAAACTGGAAAGGAAAACATAAAGTAGCTATCCCCAAGGTAGAAAACCATAGCGAGCTCAAGTCCAAAGCATACATGAGCTATCCAGGAAAAGCAGCTAAGATCCAAGCTAAGTACTGGTATTCCCGCCCTGTAAACCTGGGGGGGGGGGGGAAACGAAAGAAAAGAGGCGAAAGAAAATGGGTCAGTCAAAAGACTGGTAAGTCCTACCTACTATTGTACAACAACTAATAAAGTTAACTGTATATGTAAACAAGGATGAGTCATAGGATGATAACTGGCATGGAAAAAGTCAACAAGATAGATCAAGTGTGGCACCGCATATACAAGGTTGAGGTTTGCACCAAGTGTACTAGTATCACAAGTCATGTCAAGTGTAAACAAGAAGTGATCCCCAGGCCCAAGTTTGGCCCAACATCATGAATGACCTAAACCAAGGTCCAACTAGCACGGTCTAGTCGATCGGCTCTCCTAAAGCCTAACTCGTCAAGTGTCGGTGTCATACGGCCCAACTACGAAGTGTAGCTAAACTGTGCTAGGTCCACCCTAGGGGGTATCAAGTCCTAGGGTGTCAACCACTGACACAAACCAAGCACGCACAGTTTAAACCTACTGGTGCCCGTGCCTGCTTTTTCAACTCCGGACCATGTGCACGACCATGGCCCGCCTGAACCTACACCGGCGCATCTACACAGCCGTCGTCTTGGTCGCTTACATGTCATCCCAGTAATCGTGCCCCACCCTAGCCTAGTCCCTAGGGTATCATGATACAACTAAGAGGGTTATTGGTGCAAAGGACCACGTAACTAGGGTTTCCTTAATGGGTTAAACGTGGTTAACCCAACTCATCCAAGTACCAAGTTGGTTAAGTGTACCCAAGGTTCATGACTTAACCCTATCAACCCATCGTGTTTAATTGGTTAAGTATTCAAGCGGTCCATGACTTAACCCTACCATGTGGCATTAATTAATTTAATGCACCCAACCTCTCACATTAGACCTTGTTGTGGTTACTAGTTAGGCCGGGCGGGTCCGGGTAGGTTTACACCACAACTTAGTCTAACCTTGGGTTTCACGTGCAACATGACCAACTACTCACATTGGGTCCTATTGCTTGTAGCCACTAGTTAAGCCGGTCGGTTCCGGGTAGGTTTATGCTACAAGCTCAACCCAACCTCGAGTTGGCCATCCTCATGTTTTCTAAGTGTCATGTCCATCATGTTTTCAAAACACATTACAAATTTTCAAGCAATTGGGTAGACCTAACTTAATAGGTAAATTCCCAATGGGTAGACCTAACTTAATAGGTAAATTCCCAAGCTTACGTTTTTATGTCTTTTAAGTTTACCCAACCCCAAACGCAATCCCCTCGCTTACATATCGCAATAGCGCATAAAGGATAGAAAGAGGGAACTTGGCAAAATCATGACATAAAGGTGTTGGAGCCACAAGTTAAACATGGTGGCATATGAGACAAAGATGTGATCACAAACTTGCATATCATGTTATCAACTTGCAAAATATTCCTAAGCATGCATAACATCATTTTAACTTGCATAGTGTTCATATGCATGCATAACATGGTTTCAACTTGCATAAGGTTCATATGCATGCATAACATCAAACTTGGCAAATAGGCGGAACATGGCCATAGATAGCATGAGATAAGGACTAGTAACATGCATATAACATTATATGCATGTTAATACAAGGTTTATGAGAGTTTCAAAGTTGCATCATGCAACATTTCCAACCAAAGATCACATCTTTCTATGCATAAAGCCAAGGTAATGACTTTACTAACATGCATAGAGTAAGCTTATGCATAAAATCATAAGATCAAAGCACATATCATGATTAACCCCAAACTCAACTTGCAACATAACATATTAACTTCATAGTTAAAATACAAGAGTAGAAATAGGCTTACAATGCTTATGTGGACTCAAATGAGTATAGCAAATGTAAGAAACCCCTTATGCAACAAATTAAAACCCCAAAATGCAAGCAAACTTGATCAAGACTCCTCCTTTATGATGCCAATAGAGAAACAAGACTTTAATGCAAGCTAAAGAGGATCATACAAGCCTAAATACACTTGTATGCATGGAAATCTCTTAGAAATTTGATTTAGGAATTTTATGAAGAGAGTGGAGGCCATGAGAGGATTGATTTTGCCATAGTTTAGTTGTATGAATGAATAATGATGATTTAGGGTAGGTTAGGGTCTTATTTATAGAGTAGGCAAGTGTTTTAGGCCATAGGATTAAACCTAGATTCAATCCAAGCCATCAAAGCATGTCTTGGGGAAGAAGTCAAGTGTAGGAACCATCTAGGGCCTTTAGATTAAAGATGAACCATGAGAACCATCCAAATGCAAAATCTGCATTTGAGCGAATCGGCCCACAGGTTGACAGCCAAACACCCTGGATTAACCCCTAGTCGACCCAGCGGGCTCAGGTCGACCTCAAAAATCAGCCGGTTCGGTTATTCCCCTCTCCCAATTCGCTGTTTTGAACATTTTTGCATATTTATTTATTTAATTTTCAATTATATATATATATATATATATATATATATATATCAATATATATATATTTCTCTGCGCAACCCATTTCACTTAATTAAGTATACTTTAATTTGGGAATTTTTCATGAAACTTCGCGAGGCCATATCTTGGTCATACGGACTCCGATTTTCGAAAACTCGTACTCTATTTCGCGTATTTTTCCGAGACGAACGCAATGGCATAGCCCGTTTCCCTTGATTCAGATTTTACAGTTTAATTCTGCCTCCATTTATGTTATAACATGTTATTCAAAAATACGGGTTGTTACAGAACGAAACCGGAGGCACCTTGTACCTCGCATATCCATCGATCTCCAAGTACGTCTGGACGATCACCAACTGATTCCCTCCTCTTGGGTATACAACACAATCAAGTTCATCAGTAATCACCCAAACGATGTGAAGACCTCCGGTCTTCAACCACCGTCTTCATCCTCGACACCACGTCGAATCAGCTATTCAGAATAGGGTAAACCCGGTCTTTCTGAATAACTCACGTATATAATAAACAAGTGTTACATAGACACAACATACGCCTCATTCCATTCCAGAATATTCTTTTATTCAAATATTCTTATACTTTGGGAAAGGTTTCCGTTAATTTTATCAAAGATAAATTCTTTAAATTTATTCTTTAATCTTCCTTTGGATATCAAATCAAACCGTATTAAGGTTTTCTAAACTAGTCGGGATTAGCGAACCACACCGAAGTAATCATTTATTTTATTTCTCAATCCCAACCTATTCATCCCATGGAGCAAAACTGGTAATACTCCATATCTAACACCACGGTGTTATCGGTAAATATTAATTACCATTTCACATTCAAATCTAATTAAAGATTTAACTATCGTTTGGAGCAAAACTGGTGATACTCCATTCTCGATCACTTTTATCTAATTAAAGATTCATTAAAACTCCACTTAGTTTTAATCTTCCCAAAAATCAATATCCTGTCTTTAACTGGGTTAAAGAACCAATGTCATCTAAAACACGGTTCACGATAAACCCAAAATAACATTCCATTAATTATCGGGTTAAAGAACAAGTGTTATTTAAAACACCATTCACGATAAACCCAAAAATCAATTCCCATTCAATTCCAATTAAATATCATTTAATTGGTATACTTCATTAAATCTAAACAAAAAGATTTAATCTTTTTCTCAACTGGGTTTAAGAACAGTGTTAATTAAGACACCATTCACGACAAACCCAAATCCCATTTGATATTAAATACATGGCTCTGAATAGAAAATATATCGGCTTATATTCAATATCATGTTCTATGACCAATAAGTATCGTATTGGAAATAACAATATAAATATATCTTTCAAATTTCCATAACAATATCTGTATAATCACGAAATCCAACATCGAAATATTCCAAAGACAATTTCAATTCAAATCCATTCCAATTCAATCATTAGAAATTCTAGTTACTTTCAAAACCATTTCAAATCCGCTTTATTTATTTTAAAAATAAATGGAATTATAATTCTAGTTCAAAACTAGTTCATTTCAATAAAAATATATTTTTATCTTTTCAAATATGGAATTTTTCATCCCAATTATTTCCAAATCATTTCTTATGATTTTACACAAATTATTACTATTTCTAATAATTTTATCAAGGCCCGTACAGTCGATTTCCATCTACGGCCTTCGAACTGTACTTACAACGACCTTCTCCAAATTTTATTTGGACATATTTCCCAATCCAACCGTTAGATTTCAAATCTCTAATATTCGTTAGAAAACTCTTTTCGATACGAACCCAACGGTTCCGGTTTTAGGAGAATCCGACTGTCGGATCTCCCGTAATATCCATTCGAAGTCAATGGTCAAATTCGCAAACTACCGCGGCGCGGCGCGTGCTATTCAGGCCATTATATATATAATATATATATATATTATATATTTTTCGTCGATTTCATTTCAAAACGTATTTTATAAATCGTTTTAAATTCGTTTTCAAAACGATTTCAACTTCCTATTCAATTTCTAATCAAAATTGAATATTCCATATCATCGATATATAAATGATAATATTTTCAAAACGTTATATTTTTAAATCACTTCATTTTCTATATTCATTATAAAAACGAATGTAATCGATATAAATATCGTTCACGTCAAAATGGCGAATATCTAACCAACACGGCTTTATATATTTCAATAACTTCGTTATTCTATTCAACAAATGAATATTTTCTTCAACACATGAATATATATTTTTATTCAACACATGAATATATATTTTATTCAACACATGAATATTTATTTTATTCAACACATGAATTTATTTTATTCAACACATGAATTTATTCTATTCAACACATGAATTTTTATTCTATTCAACACATAAATTTATTCTATTCAACACATGAATTTTTTATTATTCAACACATGAATATATATTTTATTAAACACATGAATATATATTTTATTCAACACATGAATATATATTTTATTCAACAGATGAATTTTCTTTTATTCAACACATGAATTTATTCTATTCAACACATGAATTTTCTATTATTCAACACATGAATATATATTTTATTCAACACATGAATTTTCTATTCAACACACGAATTTTCTATTACTCAACACATGAATATATTCTTTATTTTCTGTGAAGACCCGTAACTTCCCCGTAAAGGAAAGCGACGGATAGTTCGAGAACAAACCACAAGAGAACGCATATAGAAGAACATTTCATTGTATATTACAACAATGCATCAGATTACAAGAATATACAGAGTATAAAAGAATATTACACAGAAATATCAGAGATTTAAATTACATTTAAATACAAAGCAGCGGAAAATAATACAATACACAACTAGAAGAGATATACGGATACAAAGCTTTCCGGATATCGTTCCAGCTGTAAACCAGGATCCTGTGAATATAAATCTGCAAAACCAAAACTACTAGCTGCCCGTGTCAAAATAGGGGCACCCAGAGTTTAGGTTAAAACAATAAACTCCAGGTCAGTCATGGGACTGGTGTGAGAACTAAAGCAGTTATAAATCTTTATTTTAAATCATTAGGTAAATCAAGGGACCACGCCGTATAACACGGAACGGGTTTCCTCCCAAGAATACCAGTGCATAAAACAAACAGCGCAATGCTAAATAAAGAAAAATGAAGCTGTTATAAGACCCAGGTCCTATCACACAATGCAACGCAAGCCGGGGGATAGGGTTTTCCCTTATAACAGCCAAAGAATGCTTGATACGTTTAAAACAAATCATTTGATACTATTATAAGTGCATAGTGTATAAAACAACTTCAAATCATAAGTATCAATCATAGGCGGCATGGGTACCATATATCATGTCGCCATATATAGGTTTACAAATAAAACCGCAAATGTCACGTATTTGGAAATTGGATTTCCGTCTATGAACCGAGGCAAAAGATAGTCCTCAACCGATTCGTGACTCTCTAGCCCGAGCCACAGGGTCAGAGCGCATCGACCCTTGGAGCGACAGGGCCGGTCCACCGATGTGGATTAAACTTAAACCCTGAACATGCGTTCCCCCGCCCTATGGGGCGTAAACGAGCCAACTAAATGACTCCATCGGTTCGAGAACGACCGATCAATCCGAGGCGCCTCGCAACAGCAACAACCACATAAGTCAAACTCGTCAGGGCGTGTAAAACCACTGACGCCACTTCTAACTAGAAAGAAACGCATGCCCTCCCTGAGGTCCGTCTCCCGTTTTTGGTTCATACCGGGTGTGAAACACGCGAGGTAAACGTTACACAAAGCTACGCCACAAAGGCCGTGCTTTGATCATCACCACAAGACTTTGCTTTTCAACAGAAGCCTCGATCGATTGCCACTTAGGCATGCCACACAGGCAATTCACTCCATGCGTTTGATATCCATCAATATATAACCCCTGAGCTCGTACGTCTCAGAGAAGGGCGTTAAGCAAGAGAATAAATTCTCCGCCGCCAAACAGATATATATTTAATAGAGATCAATCACACGGACTAAAATCCAATGTCAGACACACAGTCCATTTACAAGTCCGTTCTGGGTCTGAACGAAACCGGAGGCACCTAGTACCCCGCATATCCATCGATCTCCAAGTACGTCTGGACGATCACCAACTGTTTCCATCTTCTTGGGTGTACAGCCCAATCAAGATCATCAGTTAACACCCAAACGACATGAAGACTTCTGGTCTTCGACCATCGTCTTCATCTTCGACTTATCGTCGTATCAGTTATTCAGAATGGGATAAACCCGGTCTTTCCGAATAACTCGCGTATATTTTAAATAAGTGTTACACAAACACAACATACGCCTCATTCCAATTCATTAGTCACTGACAGTAAATTAATCAAGAGAATAATTTCCCAAATATTAACCCCGAAGGCCGAAACCAACATCAGATCAATATCCAGAAAACCATTCTGCTTGGCTAACCGACAGTTAGTTTCTAAATTTCACATTCATAGGGAAAGGTTCCCAGTAATTTTATCCAAGATAAATTCCTTGAATTTACTCTTTAATCTTCCTTTGAATTTCGATTCAACTAGTCGAGATTAACGAACCTTACCGAAGTAATCATTGGTTTTAGTTTCCCAATCCCAACCTATTCATCCCATGAAGTAAAACTGGTAATACTTCATATCTAACACCACAGTGTTATCGGTAAATTCAATTACCATTTCACGTTCAAATCTAATTAAAGATTTAACTATCGTTTGGAGCAAAACTGGTGATACTCCATTTCGATTATTTCAATCTAATTAAAGATTCATTAAAACTCCACTTAGTTTTAATCTGTGACTGGGTTAAAGAATCAGTGTCATTTAAAACACGGTTCACGATAAACCCAAAATCCCATTCCATTAATTATCGGGTTAAAGAACGAGTGTTATTTAAAACACTGTTCACAATAAACCCAAAAATCAATATCAATTCAATTCCAATTAAATATTATTTAATTGGTACACTTCATTAAATCTAAATAAAAAGATTTAATCTTTTCTCAACTGGGTTCAAGAACAGTGTTAGTGAAGACACCATTCACGACAAACCCAAATCACATTCGATATTCAATACAAGGCTCTGAATAGAAAATATATCGGCTTATATTCAATATCGAATTCTACGACTAACAAATGTCGTATTGGAAATAACGATATAAATATATATCTTTCAAATTTCCATAACAACACCTGTATAATCACGAATTCCAACATCGAAATATTCCGAAGACAATTTCGATTCAAATCCACTCCAATGCAATCATTGGATATTTTGGTTATTTTTAAAACCCTTTTCAAATTCAATTTATTTATTTAAAAATAAATAGAATTATATTTCTAGTTCAAAACTAGTTCATTTCGATAAAAATCTATTTTTATCTTTTCAAATACGGAGTTTTTCATCCCAAATCTTCACAAATCATTTCTTATGATTTTACACAAATTATTACTATTTTTAATAATTTTATCAAGGCCCGTACAGTCGATTTCCATCAATGGCCATCGAACTGCACTTACAGCGACCTTTTTCGAATTTGTTTTGGACATAATTCCAAATCCAACCGTTAGATTTCAAATTTCTAATATTCGTTAGAAAGCTCTTTTCGATACGAACCCAACGGTTCCGGTTTTAGGAGAATCCGACGGTCGGATCTCCCGCAATGTCCGTTTGAAATAAATGGTCGAAATTCACGAACTGCCGCGGCGCGGCGCGTTCTATTCAGGCCATTATATTATATATATAATATATATATAATATATTTCGTCGATTTCTATTTAAAACGAATTATATAAATAGTTTTAAATTCGATTCAAAAGCAATTTCAACTTCCGTTTCAATTCAAATCAAAATTGAATTCTTCTCTATAAATTCGTTTCAAAACTCATTTCTATTCAATTCAAATTTAAATTCAATTTGAATTCATTTCAATTCACTTTCAATTCAATTCGAATTCGTTTTCAATTCAATTCATTTCGAAATCGTTTTCAATTCAATTCCTTTCGAAATCGTTTTCAATTCAATTCATTTCGAAATCGTTTTCAATTCAATTCATTTCGAAATCGTTTTCAATTCAATTCATTTCGAAATCGTTTTCAATTCAATTCATTTCGAAATCATTTTCAATTCAATTTATTTCGAAATCGTTTTCAATTCAATTCATTTCGAAATCGTTTTCAATTCAATTCATTTCGAAATCGTTTTCAATTCAATTCATTTCGAAATCGTTAAAATCGATATAAATATCGTTCACGTCAAAATTGCGTCAATCTAATCAACACGGCTTCATAAATTTCTATTTTCAAAATAGTTGTTATTATCAAAATATTTCGTTCAACACATGACCAATCTCAATGAATGAGTACTGTCAACACATGAACTTTTATTTTATAATATTCTTTATTTTTCAAATTGGAATGAGGCCCAATCAATTACCATATAAAGTTAATTATATGGATTTTCATACAACACATGTATATCATAGCATTGAAAAATAATCAACCATCAACCAAAGTGCACTACACTGTATAAGCATCAAATATAGATATTCAACGCTTATAACAGCCTGTCAATCGATCGATCGACATTTTTAATCAATCAGGATGAGTGAACTTCAAATTTCATCCCAACACCCGTGTGGGGTTTCAAACAATCAAACACCTATTTTATTTGTGCTGTTGGGCGATGTGTAAAATTTATCGTCCCAATCAATGTCATTCAAATAGGTGTACATAAACAAACCGTCCGGTTTATAAATGAATATTTTATTTTATTCACTTCACGTTAAAAATTATATTTTTAACGATAAAACATTTTATTCCAACCTATGAATTTCTATTAAGTTCATTCTTTAAATAAAATGATATTTTTATTTTTCTAACATATTTTAGAAAATTTCGGCGGCATAACGGCACGATACTAGAAACGGGACGAGGCCTAGCCTTATCCCCGGTCTAGTGAAGGCCCACGCCATTCACTCATCAATTTTAATCAATTTCCAATTCAACCAATCAATCAAATCCAAATCAAATAATCTAACCAACTACACAACCAAACAAACAAGTCCATGGTATGTGGACGGGTGTCGGGTGCTTCTAATAAGCACCGTCTGCATCCTAGTATATATATATAACTAGAAAATAAATTTGAAAGGTGAGAAATTCTCACCAATAGCTATCCACTCACACGACTCTTCCTTTTGCAGAAGTCTTCGTCGTTTCGCCTTTTTGTCACCTTCGTTGCTGCTTTCACTACATACGTAAAAATCACATTTTTACTTCGCTATTCAATATATAAAAATCGAATTTTTACTTCGATGTTCAATATATAAAAATTCTATTTTTCTATCGAAGTTCAATATATAAAAAAAAATCTATTTTTCTATCGAAGTTCAATATATAAAAAAAAATCTATTTTTCTATCGAAATTCAATATATGAAAATTCTATTTTTCTATCGAAGTTCAATATATAAAAAAAATCTATTTTTCTATCGAAATTCAATATATGAAAATTCTATTTTTCTATCGAAGTTCAATATATAAAAAAAATCTATTTTTCTATCGAAATTCAATATATGAAAATTCTATTTTTCTATCGAAGTTCAATATATAAAAATCGAATTTTTACTTCAAAGTTCAATATATAAAAATCGAATTTTTACTTTCGCGCTATATGGATAAAAATGCTATTTTTACCCCGCTACTATATAGATAAAAATTCTATTTTTACATCGTTATTCTATATATAAAGATCTCGCCTTTTTAACTATAAAGATTTCATCTTTATAAAAATCAGCATTTTATTTCGACGTATAGAAAATAAAAATCAGATTTTTATTTTGCTACATACACAAAGATGATATTTTTATATTCTCTATCCTATAAAGATTATATTTTTAATACTTTAAAAATATAAAAATCATATTTTTATCACTTCTACTCAATAAAAATCCCGTCTTTCCTATTTTAAAGATATGATCTTTATTTTAGCAAGTTCAAATCTTTTTCTTTTAAAAGATTAAAACCTTTTTCTATTTCCTTTAAAAATTAGTTTTTAAAATTCTTTTCAAAAATTCTGTTTTTACATTCTAAAAAGAAAACAGTTTTTAAATCTTAAACAAATCAGTTTTATAAATCTAAAAAAAATCAGTTTTATAAAATAAATAAAATTCAGTTCTTATTACTGTTTATATAAAATAAAAATAAATAAATAATTAAAAAAAACTTACAGGGGGGGGGGGGGGCAGTAGCAATCGGCGGCGGCTCGGAGGGGCGGTGAGGCTGGGGTCGCGGCGCTGGTGCAGGGGAGGCAGAGGGCGGCTCGATGTTGGCGGCGATTGGGGCTTCGCGGTGGTCCAGGGGCTCGTGGGAGGAGGAGCGATAGGGGAAGGAGAAGAAGCGGAGGGGGGCGAGGTCTCCGGTTGAGGCGCGGCGGCGGCTTCCCAGGTGGAGCGATCGCCTTCTTTTTTTTTCTTTAATTTTAGTTTTTCTGAATCGAAAATATGGGGGGGGGGGCCAGAAAGATATAGGAAGAGGGTTTAATTAAATTTTTATATTTATTTATTTTATTATTATATTATTTTAAAAGTTGACTTTTACATACGACCTCGAAACGAGGTCCACCGCCCGCCGTCCATAGCGTATTACCCCCATTCTGAACACAATGGGATATGTATCGCAAGCTGATTCGACTGTTTGAATCAGTTTCCGTTAAATTTACATTTAAATCACTATATTGAATTTTAAACGCACATTTCAAATTACCGGGGTCACATACTAACTAGAAAAATTCCAGAAAAATATTTTCTAGCTTCGTATTGACGATACGGTCCTAACAAAACTAGTTTCGTCGAATTCTGAGACCATTTGAAAAATGGCCAATTTCCAGTCGATTAAAATCAACTGAAAATGGTCAAACGCATTTTCCTTTGCCACGCTCACATATTGATTCAGAAAATTATGAAATTTGGAATCTAGCAATAATTTGACACTGCGGACCCAACAAAACTGGTTTCGTCGAAATCCGAGGTCATCTGCAAAATGTCCATTTTTAAGGGCCTGAATTCCATAGCGACTATTCAGAATTTTCAACTGGACATCTCTTTTGATTCCCGCTATGAAATTTCGATTCTTTGGATTCGATAGAAATATATTATCAATTAGATCCTATCATTTTTGGTTTCACTAAAATCCGGATTGTTTTGCACCCGATACATTCAATTGAAGTTTGAAATCGAATTATCGAACTACCGCGCCATTTTCAATTCTATTATAATTATATATAAATATTTCTATTCTAACGACGACGCGTATAATATATACGTTCGAATTCTATTCAAAATAAATTTCACGTCGATATTGTTTAAAATAATCTATTTTAAATAATCAAAATTCGCTAAAATTGCCAAAATAAAAATTTTAAACTGGCCCAGATTTTACGGGTTGTTACAATCTCCCCCACTTAAAACTTTTCGTCCCCGAAAAGGAACAAAGTCGAAAGTGGTTTGATTATTCAGCTCTACGCTCGATCTGGCTTCCATTCTCCAACTCTTTAGTTTCTGAGAATTTTCAAAAATTTCAAAAATTTGGCTAACACCCTAAATTTTTGAAAAATTTCGCCATAACCTCCCCTGCAATGGGAGCATCGGGGAATTTCAAATAGCTTCCCCGGTCCTTCAGATCTCAAAAAGAAAAAGAAAAAGCCAAGCGGCTAGCCAATAGGCTCACAAAATCATCATCACCCAAACAAAACAGGAAATTATGTATTAAACATGTACCTATTTGTCGGGCAAACAAATTTTATTCTCTGGCTCTAGCCTCCTTGCTATGACCTGTTCAAGGTAAGTACATATATGCAAGCAAATGCGACCAATTTTCAGTACAATTCAATATTTGGTTCAATTAGGCTAAATGGTTCAAAATTAGCAAACAACTAAACAAACAACACAAACATCAATCAATTAGTGAATTAGATTATCAAATTCATAATTTTAATACATATACAGAAAATCTTGTCTTTGATGCCAATTCACAACAATGTGTTCTAGCTATATATAAGTTTTGGTTCTCACACCAGTCTAATGGAAATATATAAATGTCACACCTTCGAAACTCGAACATAAATGTTGATGATGCGATCGCTATCATCAATATCATCTTCGGGCGACTAGAGTGTGATGCTATATCTATCCAATATATTAAAACTTCGAATACACGCGGATCAGACGTATACGCAAAATTTATATATACTGGATTGTCCAAAATCAATATAAACAAATAATCAAATACGAATAGTTGATTTAAATTTTCAAAACAAAATTGTTTTCATTTGAAAAATATACCCTTCACACTCGTTCTAGGATACTACTGATCCCATCTCTAACGAGTCATTCTCGTTGGATATTACTAATCCACTTTCTGATGAATTCTTTCGTATGGTTCTAATGTGCCTTGTTCTCTAAGCTTTGTAAACCAAAGCTCTGATACCACGTGTAAAGACCCGTAACTTCCCCGTAAAGGAAAGCGACGGATAGTTCGAGAACAAACCACAACAGAACGCATATAGAAGAACATTTCATTGTATATTACAACAATGCATCAGATTACAAGAATATACAGAGTATAAAAGAATATTACACAGAAATATCATAGATTTAAATTACATTTAAATACAAAGCAGCGGAAAATAATACAATACACAACTAGAAGAGATATACGGATACAAAGCTTTCCGGATATCGTTCCAGCTGTAAACCAGGATCCTGTGAATATAAATCTGCAAAACCAAAACTACTAGCTGCCCGTGTCAAAATAGGGGCACCCAGAGTTTAGGTTAAAACAATAAACTCCAGGTCAGTCATGGGACTGGTGTGAGAACTAAAGCAGTTATAAATCTTTATTTTAAATCATTAGGTAAATCAAGGGACCACGCCGTATAACACGGAACGGGTTTCCTCCCAAGAATACCAGTGCATAAAACAAACAGCGCAATGCTAAATAAAGAAAAATGAAGCTGTTATAAGACCCAGGTCCTATCACACAATGCAACGCAAGCCGGGGGATAGGGTTTTCCCTTATAACAGCCAAAGAATGCTTGATACGTTTAAAACAAATCATTTGATACTATTATAAGTGCATAGTGTATAAAACAACTTCAAATCATAAGTATCAATCATAGGCGGCATGGGTACCATATATCATGTCGCCATATATAGGTTTACAAATAAAACCGCAAATGTCACGTATTTGGAAATTGGATTTCCGTCTATGAACCGAGGCAAAAGATAGTCCTCAACCGATTCGTGACTCTCTAGCCCGAGCCACAGGGTCAGAGCGCATCGACCCTTGGAGCGACAGGGCCGGTCCACCGATGTGGATTAAACTTAAACCCTGAACATGCGTTCCCCCGCCCTATGGGGCGTAAACGAGCCAACTAAATGACTCCATCGGTTCGAGAACGACCGATCAATCCGAGGCGCCTCGCAACAGCAACAACCACATAAGTCAAACTCGTCAGGGCGTGTAAAACCACTGACGCCACTTCTAACTAGAAAGAAACGCATGCCCTCCCTGAGGTCCGTCTCCCGTTTTTGGTTCATACCGGGTGTGAAACACGCGAGGTAAACGTTACACAAAGCTACGCCACAAAGGCCGTGCTTTGATCATCACCACAAGACTTTGCTTTTCAACAGAAGCCTCGATCGATTGCCACTTAGGCATGCCACACAGGCAATTCACTCCATGCGTTTGATATCCATCAATATATAACCCCTGAGCTCGTACGTCTCAGAGAAGGGCGTTAAGCAAGAGAATAAATTCTCCGCCGCCAAACAGATATATATTTAATAGAGATCAATCACACGGACTAAAATCCAATGTCAGACACACAGTCCATTTACAAGTCCGTTCTGGGTCTGAACGAAACCGGAGGCACCTAGTACCCCGCATATCCATCGATCTCCAAGTACGTCTGGACGATCACCAACTGTTTCCATCTTCTTGGGTGTACAGCCCAATCAAGATCATCAGTTAACACCCAAACGACATGAAGACTTCTGGTCTTCGACCATCGTCTTCATCTTCGACTTATCGTCGTATCAGTTATTCAGAATGGGATAAACCCGGTCTTTCCGAATAACTCGCGTATATTTTAAATAAGTGTTACACAAACACAACATACGCCTCATTCCAATTCATTAGTCACTGACAGTAAATTAATCAAGAGAATAATTTCCCAAATATTAACCCCGAAGGCCGAAACCAACATCAGATCAATATCCAGAAAACCATTCTGCTTGGCTAACCGACAGTTAGTTTCTAAATTTCACATTCATAGGGAAAGGTTCCCATTAATTTTATCCAAGATAAATTCCTTGAATTTACTCTTTAATCTTCCTTTGAATTTCGATTCAACTAGTCGAGATTAACGAACCTTACCGAAGTAATCATTGGTTTTAGTTTCCCAATCCCAACCTATTCATCCCATGAAGTAAAACTGGTAATACTTCATATCTAACACCACAGTGTTATCGGTAAATTCAATTACCATTTCACGTTCAAATCTAATTAAAGATTTAACTATCGTCTGGAGCAAAACTGGTGATACTCCATTTCGATTATTTCAATCTAATTAAAGATTCATTAAAACTCCACTTAGTTTTAATCTGTGACTGGGTTAAAGAATCAGTGTCATTTAAAACACGGTTCACGGTAAACCCAAAATCCCATTCCATTAATTATCGGGTTAAAGAACGAGTGTTATTTAAAACACTGTTCACAATAAACCCAAAAATCAATATCAATTCAATTCCAATTAAATATTATTTAATTGGTACACTTCATTAAATCTAAATAAAAAGATTTAATCTTTTCTCAACTGGGTTCAAGAACAGTGTTAGTGAAGACACCATTCACGACAAACCCAAATCACATTCGATATTCAATACAAGGCTCTGAATAGAAAATATATCGGCTTATATTCAATATCGAATTCTACGACTAACAAATGTCGTATTGGAAATAACGATATAAATATATATCTTTCAAATTTCCATAACAACACCTGTATAATCACGAATTCCAACATCGAAATATTCCGAAGACAATTTCGATTCAAATCCACTCCAATGCAATCATTGGATATTTTGGTTATTTTTAAAACCCTTTTCAAATTCAATTTATTTATTTAAAAATAAATAGAATTATATTTCTAGTTCAAAACTAGTTCATTTCGATAAAAATCTATTTTTATCTTTTCAAATACGGAGTTTTTCATCCCAAATCTTCACAAATCATTTCTTATGATTTTACACAAATTATTACTATTTTTAATAATTTTATCAAGGCCCGTACAGTCGATTTCCATCAATGGCCATCGAACTGCACTTACAGCGACCTTTTTCGAATTTGATTTGGACATAATTCCAAATCCAACCGTTAGATTTCAAATTTCTAATATTCGTTAGAAAGCTCTTTTCGATACGAACCCAACGGTTCCGGTTTTAGGAGAATCCGACGGTCGGATCTCCCGCAATGTCCGTTTGAAATAAATGGTCGAAATTCACGAACTGCCGCGGCGCGGCGCGTTCTATTCAGGCCATTATATTATATATATAATATATATATAATATATTTCGTCGATTTCTATTTAAAACGAATTATATAAATAGTTTTAAATTCGATTCAAAAGCAATTTCAACTTCCGTTTCAATTCAAATCAAAATTGAATTCTTCTCTATAAATTCGTTTCAAAACTCATTTCTATTCAATTCAAATTTCAATTCAATTTGAATTCATTTCAATTCACTTTCAATTCAATTCGAATTCGTTTTCAATTCAATTCATTTCGAAATCGTTTTCAATTCAATTCCTTTCGAAATCGTTTTCAATTCAATTCATTTCGAAATCGTTTTCAATTCAATTCATTTCGAAATCGTTTTCAATTCAATTCATTTCGAAATCGTTTTCAATTCAATTCATTTCGAAATCGTTTTCAATTCAATTCATTTCGAAATCGTTTTCAATTCAATTCATTTCGAAATCGTTTTCAATTCAATTCATTTCGAAATCGTTTTCAATTCAATTCATTTCGAAATCGTTAAAATCGATATAAATATCGTTCACGTCAAAATGGCGTCAATCTAATCAACACGGCTTCATAAATTTCTATTTTCAAAATAGTTGTTATTATCAAAATATTTCGTTCAACACATGACCAATCTCAATGAATGAGTACTGTCAACACATGAACTTTTATTTTATAATATTCTTTATTTTTCAAATTGGAATGAGGCCCAATCAATTACCATATAAAGTTAATTATATGGATTTTCATACAACACATGTATATCATAGCATTGAAAAATAATCAACCATCAACCAAAGTGCACTACACTGTATAAGCATCAAATATAGATATTCAACGCTTATAACAGCCTGTCAATCGATCGATCGACATTTTTAATCAATCAGGATGAGTGAACTTCAAATTTCATCCCAACACCCGTGTGGGGTTTCAAACAATCAAACACCTATTTTATTTGTGCTGTTGGGCGATGTGTAAAATTTATCGTCCCAATCAATGTCATTCAAATAGGTGTACATAAACAAACCGTCCGGTTTATAAATGAATATTTTATTTTATTCACTTCACGTTAAAAATTATATTTTTAACGATAAAACATTTTATTCCAACCTATGAATTTCTATTAAGTTCATTCTTTAAATAAAATGATATTTTTATTTTTCTAACATATTTTAGAAAATTTCGGCGGCATAACGGCACGATACTAGAAACGGGACGAGGCCTAGCCTTATCCCCGGTCTAGTGAAGGCCCACGCCATTCACTCATCAATTTTAATCAATTTCCAATTCAACCAATCAATCAAATCCAAATCAAATAATCTAACCAACTACACAACCAAACAAACAAGTCCATGGTATGTGGACGGGTGTCGGGTGCTTCTAATAAGCACCGTCTGCATCCTAGTATATATATATAACTAGAAAATAAATTTGAAAGGTGAGAAATTCTCACCAATAGCTATCCACTCACACGACTCTTCCTTTTGCAGAAGTCTTCGTCGTTTCGCCTTTTTGTCACCTTCGTTGCTGCTTTCACTACATACGTAAAAATCACATTTTTACTTCGCTATTCAATATATAAAAATCGAATTTTTACTTCGATGTTCAATATATAAAAATTCTATTTTTCTATCGAAGTTCAATATATAAAAAAAAATCTATTTTTCTATCGAAGTTCAATATATAAAAAAAAATCTATTTTTCTATCGAAATTCAATATATGAAAATTCTATTTTTCTATCGAAGTTCAATATAAAAAAAAATCTATTTTTCTATCGAAATTCAATATATGAAAATTCTATTTTTCTATCGAAGTTCAATATATAAAAAAAATCTATTTTTCTATCGAAATTCAATATATGAAAATTCTATTTTTCTATCGAAGTTCAATATATAAAAATCGAATTTTTACTTCAAAGTTCAATATATAAAAATCGAATTTTTACTTTCGCGCTATATGGATAAAAATGCTATTTTTACCCCGCTACTATATAGATAAAAATTCTATTTTTACATCGTTATTCTATATATAAAGATCTCGCCTTTTTAACTATAAAGATTTCATCTTTATAAAAATCAGCATTTTATTTCGACGTATAGAAAATAAAAATCAGATTTTTATTTTGCTACATACACAAAGATGATATTTTTATATTCTCTATCCTATAAAGATTATATTTTTAATACTTTAAAAATATAAAAATCATATTTTTATCACTTCTACTCAATAAAAATCCCGTCTTTCCTATTTTAAAGATATGATCTTTATTTTAGCAAGTTCAAATCTTTTTCTTTTAAAAGATTAAAACCTTTTTCTATTTCCTTTAAAAATCAGTTTTTAAAATTCTTTTCAAAAATTCTGTTTTTACATTCTAAAAAGAAAACAGTTTTTAAATCTTAAACAAATCAGTTTTATAAATCTAAAAAAAAATCAGTTTTATAAAATAAATAAAATTCAGTTCTTATTACTGTTTATATAAAATAAAAATAAATAAATAATTAAAAAAAACTTACAGGGGGGGGGGGGTAGTAGCAATCGGCGACGGCTCGGAGGGGCGGTGAGGCTGGGGTCGCGGCGCTGGTGCAGGGGAGGCGGAGGGCGGCTCGATGTTGGCGGCGATTGGGGCTTCGCGGTGGTCCAGGGGCTCGTGGGAGGAGGAGCGATAGGGGAAGGAGAAGAAGCGGAGGGGGGCGAGGTCTCCGGTTGAGGCGCGGCGGCGGCTTCCCAGGTGGAGCGATCGCCTTCTTTTTTTTTCTTTAATTTTAGTTTTTCTGAATCGAAAATATGGGGGGGGGGGCCCAGAAAGATATAGGAAGAGGGTTTAATTAAATTTTTATATTTATTTATTTTATTATTATATTATTTTAAAAGTTGACTTTTACATACGACCTCGAAACGAGGTCCACCGCCCGCCGTCCATAGCGTATTACCCCCATTCTGAACACAATGGGATATGTATCGCAAGCTGATTCGACTGTTTGAATCAGTTTCCGTTAAATTTACATTTAAATCACTATATTGAATTTTAAACGCACATTTCAAATTACCGGGGTCACATACTAACTAGAAAAATTCCAGAAAAATATTTTCTAGCTTCGTATTGACGATACGGTCCTAACAAAACTAGTTTCGTCGAATTCTGAGACCATTTGAAAAATGGCCAATTTCCAGTCGATTAAAATCAACTGAAAATGGTCAAACGCATTTTCCTTTGCCACGCTCACATATTGATTCAGAAAATTATGAAATTTGGAATCTAGCAATAATTTGACACTGCGGACCCAACAAAACTGGTTTCGTCGAAATCCGAGGTCATCTGCAAAATGTCCATTTTTAAGGGCCTGAATTCCATAGCGACTATTCAGAATTTTCAACTGGACATCTCTTTTGATTCCCGCTATGAAATTTCGATTCTTTGGATTCGATAGAAATATATTATCAATTAGATCCTATCATTTTTGGTTTCACTAAAATCCGGATTGTTTTGCACCCGATACATTCAATTGAAGTTTGAAATCGAATTATCGAACTACCGCGCCATTTTCAATTCTATTATAATTATATATAAATATTTCTATTCTAACGACGACGCGTATAATATATACGTTCGAATTCTATTCAAAATAAATTTCACGTCGATATTGTTTAAAATAATCTATTTTAAATAATCAAAATTCGCTAAAATTGCCAAAATAAAAATTTTAAACTGGCCCAGATTTTACGGGTTGTTACATTTTCTAAATTGGAATGAGACCCACTCAATTACCATATAATATTTTTTATATGGATTCTATACAACACATGTATATAATAGCAATGATAAATAATCAACCATCATCCAAAGTGCACCACACAACTGCATAAGCATTAAATATAAACAATTAACGCTTACATAGCCTGTCAACCCATCGGCCGACATACTACTAAACAATTGGGATTAGTGTACGTCAATATCATCCCAACACCCGTGTGCGGTTTCAAATCAACGAACACAGATTTTTATTTGTGCAGTTGGGCGATGTGTAAAATTTATCGTCCCATTCAATATCAGTCAAATCGGTGTATATAAACAAATCGTTCGATTTGTAAATGAATATTTATTTTACTTCAACACATGAATATATATTTTATTTCAACACATGAATATATATTTTATTTCAACACATGAATATATATTTTATTTCACCATCGCAATCAATTTTCGCAACACAACAAAATCAAACAAGTCGTCCATGGTCTGTGGATAACGGGTGTCGGGTGCTGCTAAGCACCGTCTGCATCCTAGTATATATTTCAACTAGAAATTAAAATAAAAGTGAGGAGTTCTCACCTTGGGGATCCACTCCGCCATTTCATTTCTGAACGGTTTGAATTTAGATTTGTTTTCCGGCAGTATCATCGCAATCTGTATAACGCAGTTGATTATTAAAAATCACATTTTTATACTGTTTCTTCATACATAAAAATCATATTTTTATGTTGATGTTTATAATATAAAGATCATATTTTTTATTCTAAACCTTTCCTGTAAAAATCATATTTTTATACCGCTACTGTATATATAAAAATCACATTTTTATTACATTATTTTCATAATAAAAATCATATTTTTAACCTGCCATTCGTATAATAAAAATTGTATTTTTATATTGATCTTTTCATTGTAAAAGTTATATTTTTACTTTGCTACTCACATGTGAAAAATCACATTTTCTTCCTATGCAACCAATATGACAAAAATCATGTCTTTATATTTCTTTTAAAATCAAGTCCTTTCTAATTATAAAAATCTTAACTTTTTACTTATAAAAATCAAATATTTTCAAATCAAAGAATTCATATTTTTCCTAAACAAAGAAATCATATTTCTTTAACAAACAAAAAATCAAATCTTTAGACAACCAAAAATCTCATCTTTCTAAATAAAAATCATTCCTTTATTTTTATAAAAATCTGACATATATTCCATATATATATATATATATATAAGATCAAAACTTATATATATTGTATATAAACTGAAAAGAAATTTTAAAAATAAATAAATAAAGAACGTACAACGTTCAAGACCGGGGGGGGGGGGGGGAATGGAGCATCGGAGGTCTTGCTGGTGGAGGGGGAGGCGCGCGCTTGCGCTGGCGGAGCACGGTCTTGGCGGCGGCTGCATCCATGGGCGGCGCGGTATTCAAATTGGGGTGCAGATATGGAGAGGAGAGGGGCGCGGCACCAACGAGGGGGTGGAGGTCTCGTCGGAGGATGACTGGGGGATGGCGATTGGCGCGTGGTGGAAGGGGGGGAAGTTGCCATCGACGATCGATTTTGGGGGGGGGGGGGGGGTAAAGGGAATAGCGGGTTTTATTTTATTTTATTTTTTTGATCAGGGAAAATAACTGAAGGGGGGTATAGGTTAAGGGCTTTTATTAATTAATTAATATTATATTTAATTATACCAAAAAGCAACTTTTTATTTCGACCTCTTAATGAGACCCAGTGACTGTCGTCCATAACTAATTACCCCCATTCCGAACACAATGGGATATGTTTCGTAAGCCAGTTCGGCGTCAAAATCAAAATATAACTCTATATATTGAATTTGAACGCACATTTTAATTTACTGGGGCCACATATGGACTCTAAAAATTCCCGAAAAATAGTTTCTAGCTTCGTATTGACGATATGGTCCTAACCAAACTAATTTCGTCGAATTCTGAGACCGTTTGAAAAATGGCCATTTTCTGGTCGATCGAAATTGACTGAAACTGTAAAAACACGTTTAACTTCGCCACACTCACATATTGATTCGAAAAATAATGAATTTTGAAACCTAGAAATAACTTGACATCCCGGATCCAACAAAAGTGGTTACATTGAAAACCGAGGTCGTTTGCAAAATTTCCATTTTTAAGGGCCAGAATTCCATAGCGACTATTCTAAATTTTCAACTGGGAATAACTTTTGATTCCCGCTATGAAATTTCAAATTTTCGGATTCATTGGAAAGATATTCTCAATTAGATTCTAATATTTTTTATTTCGCTAATATTCGGTTTATTTTGAATCCTGTACATTCATTTGAACTTTGAAATCGAATTTTCAAACTACCGCGCCATTTTCAATTCCTTTTATAATTAAAAATAATTATTTATATTCTAACGACGATCTATATAAATATATACATTCGAATTCTATTCAAAATAAATTTCTCGTCGTTATTATTTAAAATAATTCATCTTGAATATTCAAAATTCATCAAAATTGCCAAAATAAATTTTTTAAATTGGCCCAGATTTTCCGGGTTGTTACAATCGCCCCCACTTAAAACTTTTCATCCCCGAAAAGGAACGAAGCTGAAAGTTGTTTTGCAAATCGACTCAACTTCCACTGTTTTCTTTATGGCTTAAGTTCTTCAACTTTTCAGTTTCTAAGAACTTTTCAATTTTTCAAAAAATTGGCTAACACTGTAAAGACCCGTAACTTCCCCGTGAAGGAAAGAGCGGATACTTCGAGAACAACACACAAAAGAACGCAGACAGAAGAACATTTCATTGTTAATTACAACAATTCCATCAGAATACAAGAATATACAGAGTATGAATCAATATTACACACTCGATAAAGATCAGAGATTACAAATTACAATGCAGCGGAAAAATAATACAAAACACAACTGAAAGAGGTATACGGATACAGAGCTTTCCGGATATCATTCCAGCTGTAAACTAGGTTCCTGTGAATATAAATCTGCAAAACCAAAACTATTAGCTGCCCGTGTCAAAATAAGGGCATCCAGAGTTTAGGTTAAAACAATAAACTCCAGGTCAGTCATGTGACTGGTGTGAGAACTAAAACAGTTATTAATCTTTATTTTGAAGTTAGGTAAATCATGGGACCACGCTATATAACACGGAACGGGTTTCCTCCCAAGAATACTAGTGCATAAAACAAACAGCGCAATGATAAATAAAGAACAATGAAGCTATTATAAAACCCAGGTCCCATCAGACAATGCAACACAAGCCGGAGGATAGGTTTTTACCTTATAATAGCCAAGGAATGCTTGATACGCTAAATTTCATCTTTTATTAGTACTATAAGTGTATAGTGTCAAAACAATTTCAATCATAAGTATTAATCATCGACGGCATGGGTACCATATATCATGTCGCCAATACTAGGCTCTACAATCAAAACCGCACATGTCACGTATTGGAAGTTGGATTTCCATCTGTGAACCAAGGCAAAAGATAGTCCTCACTGATTCGAGACGCTCTAGCCCGTGTCTCAGGATCCGAGCTCGAGTGACCTTTGGATCGTCAGGGCTGGCCCACCAATGTGGATTAAAATGCCTGAACACTACGTTTCCCCACCCTTTGGGGCGTCAATGAGTCAACGAATGACTCCATTGGCTCCACATAGTCACCGATATATCCGAGGCGCCTCGCAGCAGCAACAACCACAGAAGTCAAACTCGTCAGGGCGTGTAAAACCACTGACTCCACTTCTATCTAGAAGGAAACGCATGCCCTCCCTGATGTCCTCTCCCGTTTTTGGTTCACAACCGGGGTGTGAGGCTCGCGAATTAACGCTACATAAAGCTACGCCACACAGGCTGTGCTTTGATCATCAACCACAAGACTCTGCTTTTCAACAAAAGCCTTGATCATTTGCATCTTAGCATGCCATACAGGCAGACCACTCCATGCTGCCGATATCCATCAATCACACAGAATGATATCCAATGTCAGGCACACAGTCCATCTACAAGTCCGTTCTGGGTCTGAACGAAACCGGAGGCACCTTGTACCTCGCATATCCATCGATCTCCAAGTACGTCAGGACGATCACCAACTGATTCCCTTCGCTTGGGTGTACGGCCCAATCAAGATCATCTGTAATTATCCAAACGACGTGAAGACCTCTGGTCTTCAACCACCGTCTTCATCTTCGACTCATCGTCGAATCAGTTATTTAGAATGGGATAAACCTGGTCGTTCTGAATAACTCGCGTATATAATAAACAAGTGTTACACAAACACAACATGCGCCTCATTCCAATTCATCAGTCACTAACCGTAAATTAGCAAGAGAATAATTCCCTGAATATTAACCCCGAAGGCCGAAACCAACATCAGATCAATACCCAGGAAACCATTCTTCTTAGCTAACCTACAGTTAGTTTCTAAATTTCACATTCTTAGGGAAAGGTTCCCATTAATTTTATCAAAGATAAATTCTTTTAAATTTATTCTTTAATCTTCCTTTGAATATCACTTCAAACTAGTCGGGATTAGCGAACCACACCGAAGTAATCATTTATTTTATTTCCCAATCCCAACCTATTCATCCCATGAAGTAAAACTGGTAATACTTCATATCTAACACCACGGTGTTATCGGTAAATTCAATTACCATTTCACGTTCAAATCTAGTTAAAGATTTAACTATCACTTGGAGCAAAACTAGTGATACTCCATTCTCGATCATTTTAATCTAATTAAAGATTCATTAAAACTCCACTTAGTTTTAATCTTTAACTGGGTTGAAGAACTGATGTCATTTAAAACACGGCTCACGATAAACCCCAAAATCACATCACATTTCAGTCAGTCCCTAACCGTAAATTAGTAAGAGGACAGTTCCCTAAAATATTAACCCCGAAGGCCGAAACCAACATCAGACCAATATCCAAGAAACCATCCAACTTAGCTGATCCCCAGTTAGTTCTTAATTTTCTTAACTCCATTTGGGTTTAAGAACAGTATTATTAAAGATACCGTTCACGACAACCCAAAATCCCATTTGATATTAAACACAAGGCACTGAATAGAAAATATATCGGCTTATATTCAATATCAAATTCTGAAACCAACAAATATCGTATTGGAAATAACGATATAAATATATCTTTCAAATTTCCATAACAACATCTGTATAATCACGAAATCCAACATCGAACTATTCCGAAGATGATTTCGATTCAAATCTATTCCAATTCTATTATTGGAAATTCTGGCTACTTTTAAAATCATTTCAAATCCACTTTATTTATTTCAAAAATAAATAGAATTATAATTCTAGTTCAAAGCTAGTTCATTTCGATAAAAATCTATTTTTAACTTTTCAAATATGGAATTTTTCATCTCAATTCTTCACAAATCATTTCTTATGATTTTACACAAGTTATAACTATTTTTAATAGTTTTATCAAGGCCCGTACAGTAGAATTCCATCAACGACCATCGAACTTAACTTATACCGATCTTTTCCAAATTTGATTTGGACATAATTCCAAATCCAACCGTTAGATTTCAAATCTCTAATATTCGTTAGAAAGCTCTTTTCGATACGAACCCAACGGTTCCGGTTTTAGGAGAATCCGACGGTCGGATCTCCCGTAATATCCATTCGAAGTCAATGGTCGAAATTCGCGAACTACTGTGGCGCGGCGCGTTCTATTCAGGCCATTATATAATATATATAATATATACTTTATCGATTTCCTTTCGAAACGAATTTTATAAATCATTTTAAATTCGTTTTCAAAACGATTTCAACTTCATATTCAATTTCCAATCAAAATTGAATATTCCATATCATTATTCTATAAATGATAATATTTTCAAAACGTTATATTTTGAAATCACTTCCTTTTCTATATTCATTATAAAAATGAATAAAATCGATATAAATATCGTTCACGTCAAAATGGCGTTAATCTAATCAACACGGCTTCATATATTTCAATAACTTCGTTATTCTATTCAACAAATGAATATTTTCTTCAACACATGAATATTTATTTTTCTATTCAACACATGAATATATATTTCTATTCAACACATGAATATATATTTCTATTCAACACATGAACATTTATTTCTATATTCAACACATGAATATATATTCTTCTATTCAACACATGAATATATATTCTATTCAACACATGAATTCTCTTTCTATAATATTCCTTATTTTCCAAATTGGAAAGAGGCCCAATCAATTACTATATAATGTTAATTATATGGATTTTCTACAACACATGTAGGTAACAACAACGAAAAATCATCAACCACCATCCAGAGTGCACCACACAACTGCACAAGCATTAAATATCAATAATTAACGCTTACACAGTCTGTCAATCCATCGATTGGCATACAACTAAACAATCAGGATTAGTGTACGTCAAATCTCATCCCAATACCCGTGTGGGGTTTCAAATCCACAAACATAGATTTTATTTGTGCGGTTGGGCGATGTGTAAAATTTATCGTCCCAATCAATATCAGTCAAATCGGTGTACATAAACAAATCGTTCGATTTGTAAATGAATATTTATTTTACTTCAACACATGAATATATATTTTATTTCAACACAATCAACAGTCAAATTTCACAACACAATCAATCAAACAAACAAGCCGTCCATGGTCTGTGGACGATGGGTGTCGGGTGCTGCTAAGCACCATTTGCATCCTAGTATATATTTCAACTAGAAAATAAATAAAAGTGAGGAGTTCTCACATTAGGGTTCCACTCCGCCGTTTCATTTCTGAATTTCTGAATGGCTTGGATTTGCCTGACATTCCAACTCAACCATTTCACGCTGTTTACAATAAAAATCATATTTTTATTATGATGATTACATATTTAAAAATCTCATCTTTTTATTTTATCACTACATGTATAAAGATCATATTTTTATAACGTCGCTATTTCATATTTTTGAAAATCATATTTATAAAAATCTGATTTTTATTTCTAAACCACATGCTAATTTCTTTTTAGAAGTAATTCTAATTTATTATTTACAAACATCGCTATTTTTATTTCTAAAAACCAAAGCTATTTTTATCTTTCTAAACAAAGTATATTTTAAAACAAAGATATTTTATATTCCTAAAATTCCTTGCTATTTATATTTTTGAAACTCTATGCTATATATAAATTAAAAATCATAATTTTAATTTAAACTAGTTCATAATACACATCACATTTTTAACACAAAGTTATTTATGTAAAAATTCTCTTTTTAAAACAAAAATATTATATATATAAAAAAAACATTTATATTTACCAAAATTAATGTTAATTTCTTTACAAAATAATGATAACTTTATTTTATAAATTCAATGATATAGTTAACCAACTTAATTAAGCTATTAATTCACTTAACCTTTCTGTTAATTACCCCCCTTCGTCATCTTTCTCTTCGTAACACACTGGAACCCGCTCCCCCACTAGGTCTGGAGACCGCAGCCGCCACGAAGCCGGAGTTGATGATCGGAGCAGCTCCCTTTGTCGGCCGCCACGCCACCTACCATCGCCCAGAATCGTGACTGATTGGAACTCCTCCAGCACCCTAGGAACGCGTGCGACGATAGCACACTTGGGCTCGAATTTCGAGCCGAACAACCCATGGATCTTGATCCTCACCGTTAGATGTATTCGTCTCAGAGAGCTCTACGTTTTTCGTTTGGGAGTTTGTTGAATTAGAGAATGGGTTAGAAGATCGGGAGGGAGGAAGTTTGGAAAAGATTCGGCCTTCAATCGCATACGTTGGTGGCTAGGTTTCTGGAAATTGTTTAGGGTTTATTCTGATTGGCCGAGAAATATTTGTATTTATAATTTTATATTATTTAATTCCAAAAAGTAGGGTTTTGCATCTGAACTCCAATCGAGGCCCAACGACTGTTGTCCCTAGCTAATTACCCCCATTCCGAACACAATGGGATATGTATTGTGAGCCAGTTCGGCGGTTACGATCAGTTTTCCTTTCAAATTAAAATATAAATCAATGTATATTGAATTTGAACGCACATTTCAATTTACCGGGGACACACACTAACTCTAAAAATTCCAGAAAAATTATTTCTAGCTTCGTATTGATGATATGGTTCTAAAAAAACTAATTTCATCGAATTCTGAAACCGTTTGAAAAATGGCCATTTTCCAGTCGATTAAAATCAACTGAAACTGGTCAAACGCGTTTTCCTTTGCCACGCTCACATATTGATTCGAAAAATTACGAATTTTGAAACCTAGCAATAACTTGACATCACGGATCCAACAAAAGTGGTTTCGTCGAAAACCAAGGTCGTTTGCAAAATTTCCATTTTTAAGGGCCAGAATTCCATAGCGACTATTCTAAATTTTCAACTGGGCATAACTTTTTATTCACGCTATGAAATTTCAATTTTTCGGATTCGTTGGAAAGATATTCTCAATTAGATTCAAATATTTTTGGTTTCACTAAAATCCGGTTTACTTTGAATCCTGTACATTCATTTGAAATTTGAAATCGAATTTTCGAACTACCGTGCCATTTTCAATTCCTTTTATAATTATAAATAATTATTTATATTCTAACAACGATTCAAATAAATATATACGTTCGAATTCTATTCAAAATAAATTTTTCGTTGTTATTATTTAAAATAATTCATTTTTATTCAAAATTCACTAAAATTGCGAAAATAAAATTTTTAAATTGGCTCAGATTTCCGGGTTATTACAATCTCCCCCACTTAAAACTTTTCGTCCCCGAAAAGGAAGAAGCCGAACGTTGTTTTACTAATCGACTCAACTTCCATTATTTTCGTTACGGCTTAAGTTCTTCAGCTTTTCAGTTTCTAAGGACTTTTCAAATTTTTCAAAAATTTGGCTAACACCCTAAATTTTCGAAAAATTTCGCCATAACCTCCCCTGTACTGGGGACTTTGGGATATTTCAAATAGCCTCCCATGGCCCTCATCAATCCAAAAAGAAACAGCCAAGCGGCTAGCCAATCGGCTCATAAAATCATCCAAACCCAAAGAAATACAATAAACATGTACCTATTTGTTGGGCAAACAATTTTATTCCTCTTCTCTAGCCTCCTTGCTATGACCTGTTCAATGTAAGTATATGTATATGCATGCAAATGCGATAAATTTTCAATATAATTCACTATTTGGTTCAATTTGGCTAAAGTTTCCACATTTAATTAAACGAACAATAATCAAACAACACAATCAGCAATCAATTAGTGAATTAAAGTTTCAAATTCATAATTTTGATACATAGTCCAAAAATCAGTTTTTGATGCCAAATCACAACAATAAGCCCTATCTAATTTTTGTTCTCACACCCGTCAATTGGAATCATATAGAAATCCGACTTTCGTCACTCAAACATAAATTCTGATGATACGATAGTAATCATCAGGATCGTCTCCGGGCGACTACAGTGTGATTCTATATCTATCCAGTATATTAAAATTTCAAATAAACGCGGATCAGACGTATACATAAAATCTTTATATACTGGATTGTCCAAATCAATACAAATAAATATTCAAATACGAATAATTGAATTAAATTTTCAAAACAAAACTTGTTTTCATTTTAAAAATATACTCTTCACACTCGTTCTAGGATACCACTGATCCCATCTCTAACGAGTCATTCTCATTGGATATTACTAATCCAATCTCTGATGAATTCTTTCGTATGGCTCTAATGTATCTTGTTCTCCGAGCTCTGTAAACCAAAGCTCTGATACCAAATGTAGCGACCCGAACTTCCCCGGTCTCCGAAGAGAAGAGAAAGAACGAATTACTATGAGGACAAGATGAATCAGAATGCAAACAGAAGAACATTTCATTGTTAATTACAACAATTCCACCAGAATACAAGAATATACAGAGTATGAATCAATATTACACATTCGATAAAGATCAGAGATTACAAATTACAATGCAGCGGAAAAATAATACAAAACACAACTGAAAGAGATGTACGGATACAGAGCTTTCCGGATATCATTCCAGCTGCAAACTAGGTTCCTGTGAATATAAATCTGCAAAACCAAAACTACTAGTTGCCCGTGTCAAAATAAGGGCACCCAGAGTTTAGGTTAAAACAATAAACTTCAGGTCAGTCTTGTGACTGGTGTGAGAACTAAAACAGTTATTTATCTTTATTTTAAAGTTAGGTAAATCAAGGGACCACGCCGTATAACACGGAATGGGTTTCCTCCAAAGAATACCGGTGCATAAAACAAACAACGCAATGCTAAATAAAGAACAATGAAGCTATTATATGACCCAGGTCCCATCACACAACGCAACACAAGCCGGAGAATAGGGTTTTACCTTATAATAGCCAAAGAATGCTTGATACGCTAAATTTCATCTTTTATTATTACTATAAGTGTACAGTGTCAAAACAATTTCAATCATAAGTATTAATCATAGACGGCATGGGTACCATATATCATGTCGCCAATACTAGGCTCTACAATCAAAACTGCACATGTCACGTATTGGAAGTTGGATTTCCATTTGTGAACCAAGGCAAAAGATAGTCCTCACCGATTCGAGATGATCTAGCACGTGTCTTAGGATCAGAGCTCGAGTGACCCTTGGATCGTCAGGGCCGGTCCACCGACGTGGATTAAAATGCCTGAACACTATGTTTCCCCGCCCTTTGGGGCGTCAACGAGTCAACGAATGACTCCATCGGCTCCACATAGTCACCAATATATCCGAGGCGCCTCACAGCAGCAACAACCACATAAGTCAAACTCGTCAGGGCGTGTAAAACCACTGACGCCACTTCTATCTAGAAGGAAACGCTTGCCCTCCCTGATGTCCTCTCCCGTTTCTGGTTCACAACCGAGGTGTGAGGCTCGCTAATTAACGCTACACAAAGCTGTGCCACACAGGCTGTGCTTTGATCATCAACCACAAGACTCTGCTTTTCAACAGAAGCCTTGATCATTTGCATCTTAGCATGCCACACAGGAAGACCACTCCATGCCATCGATATCCATCAATCACACAGAATGATATCTAATGTCAGACACACAGTCCATCTACAAGTCCGTTCTGTGTCCGAACAAAACCGGAGGCACCTTGTACCTCGCATATCCATAAATCTCTAAGTACGTCTGGACGATCACCAATTGATTCCCTTCTCTTGGGTGTACGACCCAATCGAGATCATCAGTAATTATCCAAATGACGTGAAGACCTCCGGTCTTCAACCACCGTCTTCATTTTCGACTCATCGTCGAATTAGTTATTCATAATGGGATAAACCTGGTCTTTCTGAATAACTCGCGTATATAATAAACAAGTGTTACACAAACACAACATATGCCTCATTCCAATTCATCAGTCACCAACCGTAAATTAGCAAGAGAATAATTCCCCAAATATTAACCCCGAAGGCCGAAACCAACATCAGATCAATACCCAGGAAACCATTCTTCTTAGCTAACCTACAATTAGTTTCTAAATTTCACATTCTTAGGGAAAGGTTCCCATTAATTTTATCAAAGATAAATTCTTTTAAATTTATTCTTTAATCTTCCTTTGAATATCACTTCAAACTAGTCGGGATTAGCGAACCACACCGAAGTAATCATTTATTTTATTTCCCAATCCCAACCTATTCATCCCATGAAGTAAAACTGGTAATACTTCATATCTAACACCACAGTGTTATCGGTAAATTCAATTACCATTTCACATTCAAATCTAGTTAAAGATTTAACTATCGCTTGGAGAAAAATTGGTGATACTACATTCTCGATCATTTTAATCTAATTAAAGATTCATTAAAACTCCACTTAGTTTTAATCTTTAACTGGGTTAGAGAACCGATGTCATTTAAAACATGGTTCACGATAAACTCCAAAATCACATCACATTTCAATCAGTCCCTAACCGTAAATTAGTAATAGGACAGTTCCCTAAAATATTAACCCCGAAGGCCGAAACCAACATCAGACCAATATCCAAGAAACCATCCAACTTAGCTGATCCCCAGTTAGTTCTTAATTTTATTAACTCCATTTGGGTTTAAAAACAGTATTATTAAAGATACCGTTCACGACAACCCAAAATCCCATTTGATATCAAACAGTAGGCTCTGAATAGAAAATATATCGGCTTATATTCAATATCAAATTCTGAAACCAAAAAATATCATATTGGAAATAACAATATAAATATATCTTTCAAATTTCCATAACAATATCTGTATAATCACAAAATCCAACATCGAACTATTCCGAAGATGATTTCGATTCAAATCTATTTCAATTCAATTATTGGAAATTCTGGTTACTTTTAAAACCATTTCAAATCCACTTTATTTATTTTAAAAATAAATAGAATTATAATTCTAGTTCAAAGCTAGTTCATTTCGATAAAAATCTATTTTTAACTTTTCAAATATGGAATTTTTCATCTCAATTCTTCACAAATCATTTCTTATGATTTTACACAAGTTATAACTATTTTTAATAGTTTTATCAAGGCCCGTACAGTAGAATTCCATCAACGACCATCGAACTTAACTTATAACGATCTATTCCAAATTTGATTTGGACATAATTCCAAATCCAACCGTTAGATTTCAAATCTCTAATATTCGTTAGAAAGCTCTTTTCGATACGAACCCAACGGTTCCGGTTTTAGGAGAATCCGACGGTCGGATCTCCCGTAATATCCATTCGAAGTCAATGGTCGAAATTCGCGAACTACTGTGGCGCGGCGCGTTCTATTCAGGCCATTATATAATATATATAATATATACTTTATCGATTTCCTTTCGAAACGAATTTTATAAATCATTTTAAATTCGTTTTCAAAACGATTTCAACTTCATATTCAATTTCCAATCAAAATTGAATATTCCATATCATTATTCTATAAATGATAATATTTTCAAAACGTTATATTTTGAAATCACTTCCTTTTCTATATTCATTATAAAAATGAATAAAATCGATATAAATATCGTTCACGTCAAAATGGCGTTAATCTAATCAACACGGCTTCATATATTTCAATAACTTCGTTATTCTATTCAACAAATGAATATTTTCTTCAACACATGAATATTTATTTTTCTATTCAACACATGAATATATATTTCTATTCAACACATGAATATATATTTCTATTCAACACATGAACATTTATTTCTATATTCAACACATGAATATATATTCTTCTATTCAACACATGAATATATATTCTATTCAACACATGAATTCTCTTTCTATAATATTCCTTATTTTCCAAATTGGAAAGAGGCCCAATCAATTACTATATAATGTTAATTATATGGATTTTCTACAACACATGTAGGTAACAACAACGAAAAATCATCAACCACCATCCAGAGTGCACCACACAACTGCACAAGCATTAAATATCAATAATTAACGCTTACACAGTCTGTCAATCCATCGATTGACATACAACTAAACAATCAGGATTAGTGTACGTCAAATCTCATCCCAATACCCGTGTGGGGTTTCAAATCCACAAACATAGATTTTATTTGTGCGGTTGGGCGATGTGTAAAATTTATCGTCCCAATCAATATCAGTCAAATCGGTGTACATAAACAAATCGTTCGATTTGTAAATGAATATTTATTTTACTTCAACACATGAATATATATTTTATTTCAACACAATCAATAGTCAAATTTCACAACACAATCAATCAAACAAACAAGCCGTCCATAGTTTGTGGACGACGGGTGTCGGGTGCTGCTAAGCACCGTCTGCATCATAGTATATATTTCAACTAGAAAATAAATAAAAGTGAGGATTTCTCACCTTGGGGTTCCACTCCACCGTTTCATTTCTGGATTTCTGAACGACTTGGATTTGCCTGACATTCCAACTCAACTATTTCACGCTGTTTACAATAAAAATCACATTTTTATTATGATGATTACATATTTAAAAATCTCATCTTTTTATTTTATCACTACATGTATAAAGATCATATTTTTATAACGTTGCTATTTCATATTTTTGAAAATCATATTTATAAAAATCTAATTTTTATTTCTAAAACCACGTGCTAATTTCTTTGTAAAAGTAATTCTAATTTATTATTTAAAAACATCGTTATTTTTATTTTTAAAAATCAAAGCTATTTTTATCTTTCTAAACAAAGTATATTTTAAAACAAAGATATTTTATATTCCTAAAAATCCTTGCTATTTATATTTTTGAAACTCTATGCTATATATAAATTAAAAACCATACTTTTAATTTAAACTAGTTTATAATACACATCACATTTTTAACACAAAGTTATTTATGTAAAAATTCTCTTTTTATAACAATAATATTATATATATAAAAAAACATTTATATTTACCAAAATTAATGCTAATTTCTTTACAAAATAAGGCTAACTTTATTTTATAAATTCAATGATATAATTAACCAACTTAATTAAGCTATTAATTCACTTAACCTTTCTGTTAATTATCCCCCTTCGTAATCTTTCTCTTCGTAACACACTGGAACCCGCTCCCCCACTAGGCCTGGAGACCGCAGCCGCCACAAAGCTTGAGATGATGATCGGAGCAGCTCCCTTTGTCGGTCGTCGTGCCACCTACCATCTCCCACAACCGCGACTGATTCGAAATCCTCCAACACCCTAGGAAAGCGTGCGACGACAGCACACTTGGGCTCGAATTTCGAGCCGAACAACCCATGGATCTCGATCCTCACCGTTAGATGTATTCATCACAGAGAGCTCTACGTTTTTCGTTTGGGAGTTTGTTGATTTAGCGAATGGGTTAGAAGATCGGGAGGGAGGAAGTTTGGGAAAGAATCGGCCTTCAATCGCATACCTTGGCGGCTAGGTTTCTGGAAAGTGTTTAGGGTTTATTCTAATTGGCCGAGAAATATTTATATTTATAATTTTATATTGTTTAATTCCAAAAAGTAGGGTTTTGCATCTGAACTCCAATCGAGGCCCAACGACTGTCGTCCCTAGCTAATTACCCCCATTCCGAACACAATGCGATATGTATCGTAAGCCAGTTCGGCTGTTACGATCAGTTTTCCTTTCAAATTAAAATATAAATCAATGTATATTGAATTTGAACGCACATTTCAATTTACCGGGGACACATACTAACTCTAAAAATTCCAGAAAAATTATTTCTAGCTTCGTATTGACGAAACAGTCCTAACAAAACTAATTTCATTGAATTCTGAGACCGTTTGAAAAATGGCCATTTTCCAGTCAATTAAAATCAACTGAAACTGGTCAAACGCGTTTTCCTTTGCCACGCTCACATATTAATTCGAAAAATTACGAATTTTGAAACCTAGCAATAACTTGACATCATGGATCCAACTAAAGTGGTTTCGTCGAAAACCGAGGCCGTTTGCAAAGTTTTCATTTTTAAGGGCCAGAATTCCATAGCGACTATTCTGAATTTTCAACTGGGCATAACTTTTTATTCCCGCTACGAAATTTCGATTTTTCGGATTCGTTGGAAAGATATTCTCAATTAGATTCAAATATTTTTGGTTTCACTAAAATCCAGTTTACTTTGAATCCTGTACATTCATTTGAAATTTAAAATTTGAAATCGAATTTTCGAACTACCGCGCCATTTTCAATTCCTTTTATAATTATAAATAATTATTTATATTCTAACGACGATTCAAATAAATATATACGTTCAAATTCTATTCAAAATAAATTTTTCGTCATTATTATTTAAAATAATTCATTTAAATATTCAAAATTTGCTAAAATAAAATTTTTATATTGGCTCAAATTTCCGGGTTATTACAAACACCCTAAATTTTCAAAAAATTTCGCCATAACGTCCCCTGCACCGGGAGCTTCGGGATATTTCAAATAGCCTCCCATAGCCCTCGCCAATCCAAAAGAAAAAGAAAAAGCCAAGCGGCTAGCCAATCGGCTCATAAATTCATCCAAAACCCAAGAAATACAATAAACATGTACCTATTTGTTGGGAAAACAATTTTATTCCTCTTCTCTAGCCTCCTTGCTATAACCTGTCCAATGTAAGTACATGTATATGCATGCAAATGCGATAAATTTTCAATACAATTCAATATTTGATACAATTTGGCTATATGGTTCAAAATATCAAACCAATAATCAAACAACACAATCAACAATCAATTAGTGGATTATCGTTTTAAATTCATAATTTTGATATATATATATATATATATACAGAAAATCATGTTTTTGATGCCAAATCACAACAATAAACCTATCTAGTTTTGGTTCTCACACCAGTCTAATGGAAATATACAGAAATCCCACTTTCGACACTCGAACACAAATTCTGATGATGAAGCTTCAATCATCAGAATCATCTCCGGGCGACAAGTGTGTGATTCTATATCTATCCAGTATATTAAAACTTCGAGTACACATGGATCAGACGTATACGAAAAATCTTTATATACTAGATTGTCCAAATTTAATATAAAATAAATAATCAAATACAAATAACTGATTTAAATTTTCAAAACAAAAATTGTTTTCTCTTTTAAAAATATACTCTTCACACTCGTTCTAGGATACTACTGATCCCATCTCTAACGAGTCATTCCCATTGGATATTACTAATCCAATCTCTGATGAATTCTTTCGTTTGGTTCTAACGTGTCTTGTTCTCGAGCTCTGTAAACCAGAGCTCTGATACCAAATATAAGAACCCGTAACTTCCCCAGTAAGGAAAGAGCGGATACTTTGAGGAAAAGACGAATCATGACACAAACAAAAGAACATTTCATTGTTAATTACAACAATTCCATCAGATTACAAGAATATACAGAGTATGAATCATTATTACACATCATAAAAATATCAGAGATTACAGATTACAATGCAGCGGAAAAATAATACAATACACAACTGAAAGAGATATACGGATACAGAGCTTTCCGGATATCATTCCGGCTGTAAACCAGGATCCTGTGAATATAAATCTGCAAAACCCAACTACTAGCTGCCCGTGTCAAAATAAGGGCACCTAGAGTTTAGGTTAAAACAATAAACTCCAGGTCAGTCATATGACTGGTGTGAGAATTAAAATAGTTATTAATCTTTATTTTAAAGTTAGGTAAATCAAGGGACCACGCCATATAACACGGAACGGGTTTCCTCCCAAGAATACCAGTGCATAAAACAACAGCGCAATGCTAAATAAAGAAAAATGAAGCTATTATAAGACCCAGGTCCCATCACATAATGCAACGCAAGCCGGAGGATACGGTTTTTACCTTATAATAGCCAAGAATGCTTGGTACATGAAATTTCATGTTTTATTATTACTATAGTATAGTATCAAAACAATTTCAATCATAAGTATCAATCATAGAAGGCATAAGTGCCCCATACCACTATGTCGCCATATATAGGTTTACAATCAAAACCACAAAGTCACGTATTGGAAGCTGGATTTCCATCTGTGAACTGAGGCAAAAGATAGTCCTCTACCGATTCGAGACAATCTAGCCTACCATGTCTCAGGATCAGAGCTCGAGTGATCCTTGGATCGTCAGGGCCGGTCCACCGATGTGGATTAAACTTAAACCCTGGACACTGCGTTCCCCCACCCTATGGGGCGAAAATGAGCCAAATGACTCCATCGACTCCACATAGTCACTGATATATCCGAGGCGCCTCGCAACAACAACAACCACACATGTGAAAATAATATAAATGTCAGGGCTGGTAGGTCACTGACACCACCCTAGCTAGAAGGAAATGCATGCCCTCCCTGAGGTCCTCTCCCGTTTCTAGTTCACAACAAGGGTGTGAGGCTCGCGAATCAACGCTACACAAAGCTATGCCACACAGGCCGTGCTTTGATCATCAACCACAAGACTTTGCTTTTCAACAGAAGCCTTGATCATTTGCCCCTTAGGCATGCCACACAGGCAATTCACTATATGCGATTGATACCCATCAATATATAACCCCTGAGCTCGTACGTCTCAGAGAAGGGCGTTAAGCAAGAGAATAAATTCTCCGCTGCCAAACAGATATATATTTAATAGAAATCAATCACACAGAATAAAATCCAATGTCAGACACACAGTCCATTTACAAGTTCGTTCTGGGTCTGAACGAAACCGGAGGCACCTTGTACCTCGCATATCCATCGATCTCCAAGTACGTCTGGACGATCACCAACTGATTCCCTCCTCTTGGGTGTACAGCCCAATCAAGATCATCAGTAATCACCCAAACGATGTGAAGACCTCCGGTCTTCAACCACCGTCTTCATCCTCGACACCACGTCGAATCAGCTATTCAGAATAGGGTAAACCCGGTCTTTCTGAATAACTCACGTATATAATAAACAAGTGTTACATAGACACAACATACGCCTCATTCCATTCCAGAATATTCTTTTATTCAAATATTCTTATACTTTGGGAAAGGTTTCCGTTAATTTTATCAAAGATAAATTCTTTAAATTTATTCTTTAATCTTCCTTTGGATATCAAATCAAACCGTATTAAGGTTTTCTAAACTAGTCGGGATTAGCGAACCACACCGAAGTAATCATTTATTTTATTTCTCAATCCCAACCTATTCATCCCATGGAGCAAAACTGGTAATACTCCATATCTAACACCACGGTGTTATCGGTAAATATTAATTACCATTTCACATTCAAATCTAATTAAAGATTTAACTATCGTTTGGAGCAAAACTGGTGATACTCCATTCTCGATCACTTTTATCTAATTAAAGATTCATTAAAACTCCACTTAGTTTTAATCTTCCCAAAAATCAATATCCTGTCTTTAACTGGGTTAAAGAACCAATGTCATCTAAAACACGGTTCACGATAAACCCAAAATAACATTCCATTAATTATCGGGTTAAAGAACAAGTGTTATTTAAAACACCATTCACGATAAACCCAAAAAGCAATTCCCATTTAGGAGAATCCGACGGTTCCGGTTCCAGTTAAAGAACAAGATCTTTTCGGTACGAACCCAACGGTTCCTGTTTTAGGAGAATCCGACGGTCGGATCTGCCATAATATCCATTCGAAGTCAATGGTCGAAATTTGCGAACTGCCACGGTGCGGCGCGTTCTAATTAGGCCATTATATATAATATATATATTATATATATTTTGTCGATTTCCTTTCAAAACGTATTTTATAAATCATTTTAAATTCGTTTTCAAAACGATTTCAACTTCCTATTCAATTTCTAATCAAAATTGAATATTCCATATCATCGATATATAAATGATAATATTTTCAAAACGTTGTATTTTGAAATCACTTCATTTTCTATATTCATTATAAAAATGAATATAATCGATATAAATATCGTTCACGTCAAAATGGCGCATATCTAACCAACAAGACTTTATACATTTCAATAACTTCGTTATTCTATTCAACAAATGAATATTTTCTTCAATACATGAATATATATTTTTATTCAACACATGAATATATATTTTATTCAACACATGAATATTTATTTTATTCAACACATGAATTTATTTTATTCAACACATGAATTTATTCTATTCAACACATGAATTTTTATTCTATTCAACACATGAATTTATTCTATTCAACACATGAATTTTCTATAATTCAACACATGAATATATATTTTATTCAACACATGAATATATATTTTATTCAACACATGAATTTATTCTATTCAACACATGAATTTTCTATTATTCGACACATGAATATATATTTTATTCAACACATGAATATATATTTTATTCCACACATGAATTTTCTATTCAACACATGAATTTTCTATTACTCAACACATGAATATATTCTTTAGTTTCTAAATTGGAATGAGACCCACTCAATTACCATATAATATTATTTATATGGATTCTATACAACACATGTATATAATAGCAATGATAAATAATCAACCATCGTCCAAAGTGCACCACACAACTGTATAAGCATTAAATATAAATAATTAACGCTTACACAGTCTGTTAACCCATCGGTCGACATACTACTAAACAATTGGGATTAATGTACGTCAATATCATCCCAGCACCCGTTTGGGGTTTCAAATCAATAAACACGGATTTTTATTTTTGCAGTTGGGCGATGTGTAAAATTTATCGTCTCAATCAATATCAGTCAAATCGGTGTACATAAACAAATCGTTCGATTTGTAAATGAATATTTATTTTACTTCAGCACATGAATATATATTTTATTTCAACACATGAATATATATTTTATTTCACCATCACAATCAATTTTCGCAACACAACAAAATCAAACAAGCCATCCGTGGTCTGCGGACGATGGGTGTCGGGTGCTGCTAAGCACCGTCTGCATCCTAGTATATATTTCAACTAGAAATTAAAATAAAAGTGAGGAGTTCTCACCTTGGGGATCCACTCCGCCATTTCATTTTTGAACGGATTGAATTCAGATTTGTTTTCCGACAGTATCATCGCAATATGTATAACGCAGTTGATTATTAAAAATCACATTTTTATACTGTTACTTCATACATAAAAATCATATTTTTATGTTGATGTTTATAATATAAAGATCATATTTTTTATTCTAAACCTTTCCTGTAAAAATCATATTTTTATACCGCTACTGTATATATAAAAATCGCATTTTTATTACATTATTTTCATAATAAAAATCATATTTTTAACTGCCATTCATATAATAAGAATCATATTTTTATATTGATCTTTTCATTGTAAAAGTTATACTTTTTACTTTGCTACTCACATGAGAAAAATCACATTTTCTTCCTATGCAACCAGTATTACAAAAATCATGTCTTTATGTTTCTTTTAAAATCAAGTCCTTTCTAATTATAAAAATCTTAACTTTTTACTTATAAAAATCAAAGCTTTTCACATCAAAGAATTCATATTTTTCCTAAACAAAGAAATCATATTTCTTTAACAAACAAAAAATCAAATCTTTAGACAACCAAAAATCTCATCTTTCTAAATAAAAATCATTCCTTTATTTTTATAAAAAACTAACCTATATGTTATATATATAAAAAAAGATCAAAACTTATATATATATTTTATATAAACTGAAAAGAAATTTAAAAAAATAAATAAATAAAGAACGTACAACGTTTAAGACCGAGGGGAAATGGAGCATCGGAGGTGTTGCTGGGGGAGGCGCGCACCTGCGCTGGGGGAGGCGCGCGCCTGCGCTGGTGGAGCACGGTCTTGGCGGCGGCTGGATCCATGGGTGGCACGGTCTTCAAATTGGGGTGCAGATATGGAGAGGAGAGGGGCGCGCCACCAACGAGAGGGGGGGAGGGGGGAGGTCTCGCCGGAGGATGACTGGGGGATGACAACTGGCGCGGTGGCGGAGGGGGGGGAGGGAAGTCGCTATAAATGATCGATTTGGGGGGAAGGGGGGTAAAGGGCTTTTATTAATTAATTTATATTATATTTAATTACCCCAAAAAGCAACTTTTTATTTCGACCTCCTAACGAGACCCACCGACTGTCATCCATAACTAATTACCCCCATTCCGAACATAATGGGATATGTTTCATAAGCCAATTCGGCCGTTTCGATCAGTTTTCGTCAAAATCAAAATATAACTCTATATATTGAATTTGAACGCACATTTTAATTTACTGGGGCCACATATGGACTCTAAAAATTCCCGAAAAATAGTTTCTAGCTTCGTATTGACGATACGGTCCTAACCGAACTAATTTCGTCGAATTCTGAGACCGTTTGAAAAATGGCCATTTTTTGGTCGATCGAAATTGACTGAAACTGTCAAAACACGTTTAACTTCGCCACGCTCATATGTTGATTCGAAAAATTATGAATTTTGAAACCTAGAAATAACTTGACATCCCGGATCCAACAAAAGTGGTTTCGTCGAAAACCGAGGTCGTTTGCAAAATTTCCATTTTTAAGGGCCAGAATTCCATAACGACTATTCTGAATTTTCAACTGGGCATAACTTTTGATTCCCGCTATGAAATATCAATTTTTCGGATTCGTTGGAAAGATATTCTTTAGATTCTAATATTTTTGGTTTCGCTAAAATTCGGTTTATTTTGAATCTTGTACATTCATTTGAACTTTGAAATTGAATTTTCAAACTACCGTGCCATTTTCAATTCCTTTTATAATTAAAAATAATTATTTATATTCTAACGATGATCTATATAAATATACACGTTTGAATTCTATTCAAAATAAATTTCTTGTCGTTATTATTTAAAATAATTCATCTTAAATATTCAAAATTCATCAAAATTGCCAAAATAAAAATTTTAAATTGGCCCAGATTTTCCAGGTTGTTACAATATCTATAAGGCCGATGAAGTTATGACCAACAATCCGAAGGATTGCTCTGTTCCCGAAGGAGGCTTGTCTCCAAAAACATTACCCCTGGCTGAGCCCTCAGCTCACGATTCTTTAACGGAGGAAGAGATATACGGGCACTTGGCTAATCTTTCTCTACCCGATAACATTATCACTTCAGAGGACATTTGCGTAGAGCCATTCTTCCCTATTTCTGAGGAAGAAACTACTCCGATCAAGAGAAAGGAAATCTCATAGACGAGCCTAGCTCTAGGCCCTGGTCTATTAGGGGGGATTACACGGGAGGCACATATCACATGCACCACTTGTCACAACACTTTTACACCATCGGTATTCATGATTCTAATACATGTTTGTTTCTTTAGCAGGAAAAATGCATCGTAAACAATCCTATTCTTATTGTTCTCTCCGTGAGAGCACACCAAGGCTCCTTTCCGATCCCGAGCATGTTCGCAGTGATAGTCGGGGGAGAGATAGTCATCGACCCCGTGATTCTTATCAGTCTCATTCTACACGGTCTTGCTCTCCATCAAAGCAAGATCCTGGGAAGTCCCATAGTGGTCAAGTGCCACCGGCGGGGGGTAAGCAACTCCTCAAAGACTTGACTCCTCCAAAGAGTACACCGTCCTACAGCAAATCCTCTAAGAAGCATCACGAATCAAAAGACAAGAACAAGGATTTGGGCAAGAACATGGAGAAGGAGATGACAACTCTGGTCCCTTCTGGTCAGCACAGCCTGGATACTACCACTGTATAGGATGTGGTCTATACCCCTGATAATAAGGCCGAGCTGGTGCGTCTGCAAAAGCAGTTTCCTGGCATTTTCTTTGAGAGGATGATGTTTGTTCCAAATCTTGAACCGGTTCCCGAGGAGTGGGATACAGAGGTCATAGGGCAGGTGAGCCATGTGGCCAAACAATATAAAGCGATGAAAAAGCATGCCACTCACCTTTCTGATGCCATACATCACCTAGAAATGGAAGCAGCCAGAGCCAGAGTGAAGATTGACAATGATGCTAGGGCCAGGAGCAAAATTGAAAAAGAACTAGAGGATGCACAGGCTCAACTCGCTTTAGCTCAGTGGGATGCAAAAAATTACAAATCAGAGCTGGAAAGTTCCAAGAAGCGTTTTCATACTGAACTTGACTCAAACAACCAAGAGCATGTAGCTCTGAAGAAGGAAATAGAGGATCTTAGAACGATCAATACTGAATTAAAAATGGCACAGGACCGTTTTGCTGCTGAGAAGGCTGCTTGGGAGAAAGAGAAAGCGAGTCTAAATGACCAACTTGTTCACGCTGAGGAGCATGCGGCTCTCGCTGAAAGTAATGCCAACAATGCTCTTGAATCGGCCTCCGCCACTGCTAATAAGCTTGCTGTAGCTGAAAAAGAGATAGAAAGTTTCGATGAACTACTATTCTACTTTTTTGGCCAGGTTATTAAGACTCGAGACATCTCTTGGATTCAGAACTATGACGTTACTCTGGCCAATGTATTTGATATGATCGTTGAAGTCGAGAGGCAACGATTGAAAGTCGTAGAGATTGATGAAAAACATCTTATGCTGACCTTTCTCAAAGTTGAAGGGCCTGAGGCTTTGGAGAAGGGCAGACGTTTGATCCAAGAAGAAATTGAGAGAGAGAATGTTAAGCTCAAGGGCAAGGATAAACTTGACGAAGGTTCGAGCTCGGCGGTGGAGCCCAAGACCTCTGAAATTGAGGAATATAATCCTGATGATCCATTGATCCCCTTGGATCCAACCTCTCCAGCTGCCGGAGCTACTGTTGCAAGTCTGGGCGAGGAGTTGGCTGAAGGTATCTCTATATTCTCTCGATTATTCCTCAAAGCAATCATAACTTGTCGTCGTCTTGAGGAGCAGACAATTGAGAAGACAACATTCTCTCCCGAACTAATAATATTTGCTTCTCATGATATAGGTGGCAAGCCAGCCGAGAAAGATGCGAAAGAGACCACAGAGGCGGAGAAAGTTAGTGTCCCATCAGGTGCTGGTGCTGAAGTTTCTGAGATTCCGAAGCAGACCGAAGGTACAACCAGTGATAGGCTCCCGATACTGACGCTCCTGCGGATGCAGAAGTTATTGAGGCTTAGACATCGATGGTGGTCATGGAGATGGTGAAGAGGAGGTCACCATTATAGGGGAGACCAAGGGTGATGACAAGGAGACCCTGGCTGACATGAAGGCCAAGAGGGATAAACAGCTGGCTGTAAAAAGAGAGGAGCAAAAGCCTCTATATGTGCCTCCTATCTCAGAGGTTGATCCCAAAACTGGGTTGGTCATAAAATTCTCCTCTAGATCAATAACTTCACAGCTTGCATCCCAGCCTTCCAACACTCTGCATGATCCTCTTTTTGATAAGAGGAAGAGGAAGAAGGGTGACCGATCTGATGCTGACAAGGAGGAGTTGGAAAAGCAGAAGAAGAAGAAATAAAAATCATCCGCCAAGCATAAGTAGGATGTACTTTTTAGTCCATGTTTTTCTTTTAGGCTTTCCACTAGCCAAGAAATGTAGTTGTGAGAATGGCCCTCACTTTTGTTTAGCTTTGTCTTGTAAACCTGCATTTGGTAAATGAAAATTTGTTTCTTTTGCATCGTTGCGCACCTGCAAGTTTGACTTATCACACTTAGTCACAAACATTTAGATCATAACTAAGTTAAAATCGAATCACGAGTCATTTTAGCAGTAAAAATTTAAAATTTCTATACTGCGTAAAAGTGTGTATGTATATGCCCCCAACCAATCATTAACATGATGCCTGGCCAGGGTTTATTAAGGATTGATTAGAGTCATATGTGTGCTTCCCCCTATACTCGGGAACGAGGCGTTCAGGCTCTGTTTTTCATTCTTGTCCCCAGTTGTGTGACGGGATAGGAGCCCTTGAGTGGCCTATGTCACTGTGCCTTTATACATTCCCGATCCTTCAGCGGGGTAAGAGTTCTTGTGGCGCTAAGTGTCTAGCACCTTTATACTCTCCTGGTCCTTCAACGGGCTAGAGTTCGAGCTAGGTTCTTAGTCTGCTCACCGATCCTTCAGCAGGGCAGGAGTTCTGGGGGCGCTAAGTCTCTAGCGCCTTTATACTCTCCCGATCCTTCAGCAGGGTAGAGTGTTGTCAAGGCGATTTTTATCATGGTGCACCTTCACGCCTTGCGGACATCATCTTCGCTTCCTTCATACTCTCTCTCGAATCTTGAGAGTTAGAGTGTCAGTAGTGGTGTGATTTACCTCGTTACACCTTCAAGGCTCTGATTCTTGGTCACCTTCCAGTCTGATGGAAGGCACTTTGAATTATGTGTTTTGAGATCGTTGCATGGCTTATAGCAAATTTCATAATGGTAATGATTCATGTTAATTAAAGATAAATGGGAAGATATGTAACAGTGCAATAAAGGTAAATAACATGCGATGTTTTTATAGTGGTTCGGTCGAATCATGACTTACGTCCACTTTATAATCTTTTGCTCAAGTAACCAGACTATTCTAGGCAAGTCGTGCCTTTTTTACATGGTCCTAAAAAAACAAAAGTATAAAACTAACAATTTCATGTCAGATAATGCCGCAGATGCTAGACATTCCACACTCTGGGGATTTCATCTCCTTCCACGGTCACTAGTTTGAAAGTTCCATTATCAAGCCTTCATAGAATGGAATACGGTCCTTCCTATTTCGGGACCATTTGCACTGGAAGTGGAAAGAAACGTTTCAGAACCAAGTCTCTGGGTTCAAAGGTTCGAGCTCGGATTTTTTTGTTGTAATACCGAGCGACCTGTTGCTTGTGCCTCAAGGCGCGTAGGTCGGCCTCGTCCCTCTTTTCTTCAATCATGTCAAGGGATTCAAGGAGCAGCTCATTGTTGGTCATCGGGTCATAATACGTGATTCGGTGAGACGGTACTTCTAACTCGACCGGGATGACCGCTTCGGCTCAGATGGCGAGGGAAAAGGGTGTGTGGCCCGTCGTCGATTTGTACGTTGTCCTATAGGCCCATAATGCCAAGGGTATCTCATCAACCCACATGACTTTGGCCTGTTTCAATCTTTTCTTCAGAATGGATTTAATCACTTTGTTCGCCGATTTGACCTATCTGTTCGCTTGTGGATATGCCACATAGGTGTACCTTTTCTCGATGTGGTATTTCTGGCAAAAATTTTTGACCTCAGTTCTATCAAACTGGGTTCCATTGTCTGTTATGACGACCTTTGAATCCCAAATCGGCATATAATGTTCCTGATGACAAGGTTGATCACTCGCTTGGTCGTGATTGTGGTCAATGGCTCTGCTTCGACCCATTTGGTGAAGTAATCCACTGCCACAACGACGTACTTTGCTCCGCCCTTTGCTATGGGGAGGCTTCCAATAATATCAATCCCCCACACAACAAAGGGCCACGGGCTTATCATCGTTTTCAACTGGCTAGGAGGTGCCCGGTGAATCTTAGAAAACCGTTGACAGGCGTCACAACGTCGTGCGTACTCAGCTGTGTCCTTGTTTACGGTAGGCCAGAAATAGCCATATCGTAATATCTTCTTTTCTAGTGTTTGTCCCCCCGTGTGATCACTGCATTCACCTTCGTGTACTTCTCTCAATACGCGCTTGATGTCGTCATGGGCGATACATCGGAGGAGGGGCATCGAGAATCCCTGTCTGTACAGGACTCCGCCCTGTAAAACATATCTGGAAGCCTTTCGGATAACTGCACGCCTCTCACTTTTCTTTGTCGGAAGCGTTCCATTCATCAAAAAATTCTTCATAGGAGTCATCCATGACTTCCTCTCAAGCTCAGTCTCCAGTACCGGATCAATTTCCATCCGATCGACACTTAGAGACTGCAATACTTCAACTGGGACTAGCTCGGTATCTTTAGGATTGTCAGAACTAGCCATCTTTGCCAACTTGTCCGCCTTTTGATATATCAACCGCGGAATATGAGATATGCTGTAGTGGTCAAAACCGTCCAGCAACTTCTTCACTTCTTTCAAATATAGTATCAGCCTTGGACTTTTGGCCTGAAATTCTTCATTGACCTGGTTCACGACTATCTTAGAGTCACAAAAGATGTCTAACTTTGGGATTTCCAGCTCCTTTGCAATCCTCAAACCTGCAATCAGGGCTTCGTACTCAGAGTCGTTATTAGTGTCATGGAACTCCAATCTGAGAGCGTAGTATATTAGCTGTTTTTGGGAGTTTCAAGCACAACTCCGGCACCAGATCGTCTATCATTCTTAGCTCTATTAGTATACAGCTTCCAGGCGTTGGGGTCAAGAAGTAATTTTGGTGGATCAGCTTCTTCGCATACTGCATCATCCTCCGGGATGGTAAACTCTGCTATAAAGTCTGCCAGCACTTACCCTCTTATTGACCGTCGGGGATAAAAGTTCAAATCAAACTGACTCAACTCAATGTTCCATTTGAGTAGTCTACCTAACGCTTCTGGCCTTTGCAGAACTTGCTTGAGCGGGTGATCAATGTATATGGTGATGGGATGAGCTTGGAAATAATGGCGAACCTTCCTAGATGCGATCAGCAAACTGTACGCAAACTTTTCTATCCTTGGGTAGTTTCGTTCGGTTGCCGCCAATTTATTACTCACATAGTACACTGGTCTTTGAACCTTATCTTCCTCTCTTACAAAGCTGAACTAATCGCATGGGATGACACTGCTAAGTATACAAATAAATCCTCGTGATCCACTGGCTTAGATGGTATCAGAGGTCTTTCCAAATGATTTAAGAGGTTTTGGAATGCTTCAACACAATCAGGGGTCCATTCGAAATTGCGCTTTCCTCGCTTTATCAACTCGAAGAATAGAATACATTTGTCCGTAGCTTTGGAGATGAACCTACTCAGTGCAGCTACTTTTCCTGCGAGGCTTTGTACATCCTTGATTTGTCCGGGTTTCTGAATGTTTCTGATTGCCGCGATCTGATCCGGATTGATTTCAATCTCACGCGTGCTGACGATGAATCCTAAGAACTTCCCAGAGGCAAACCCAAATGAACACTTCATAGGGTTGAGTTTCATCCCGTATCTTTGGAGGATATCAAACATTTCTGCTAAGTCGGCAGTGTGGTTGGACGATTGTCTGGACTTTACTAACATGTCATCAATGTATACCTCCATTGTCTTCCCGATTTAGTTGTAGAACATCCTATTCACCAGCCGCTGGTAGGTAGCGCCGGCGTTCTTCAAACCAAATGGCATCACTACATAGCAATATAACCTTAGATCTGTGATGAAGCTAGTATGCTCATGGTCCGGAACATGCATAGGAATTTGGTTATATCCTGAGTAGGCATCCATGAAGGAGAGGAGCTCATGACCTGCCGTTGAATCCACCAATTGATCAATTCTCGGTAGCGGGAAACTGTCTTTCGGGCAGGCTTTGCTTAAATCTGAAAAGTCAATACAGGTGCGCCACTTCCTGTTAGCTTTCTTCACCAAGACCAGGTTTGAGATCCATTCTGGGTATGTTGAGTCTCTGATAAACCCATTACTTCTCAGCTTCTCTACTTCTTCCTTCAAGGCAGCGGACCTTTCCGGGCCAAGCATTCGCCTTTTCTATTTGAAGGGTGGATGCTTTGGATTGATACTTAATGAACGGTTCATAATCTAGGGGGATATTCTACACATGTCAGCATGGGTCTAGGCAAACACATCTAAATTAACCTTTAAGAAATTCGTCAATTCTCTTGCTCGAAGGGGATCCAACTGGGATCCAATCTTCAGGACCTTCTCTGGGTCGCTACCATCAATTGGTACATCCACAGTCGTTTCATTGGGAGTCGCCATTCTGCCCCAAGTTCTTCATCCTCTCTGGGATCTATGTCCTCGGGCAGTTCTCTGGGGGACTCCTCCAGAGTTATTTTCTTTAGTTGCTATGACGTTTCCTCCCTCGCAGGGGAGGAAGTACCCTTTGTTTCTATATCTCTTCCTTTACGCAGCAACTTGAGTTTTGCTATGTAGCATGCTCGTGCAATGACTTGATCTCCTCTAATTATTCCTACACCGGCATCTGTCGAAAACTTCGACAACAAACACCAGGGTGCAATGCAATCCCTGAACTCTGCTAGGGCTGGTCAGCCCAAAAAGGCATTGTATGGTGACTCAATATCCAAAACCACAAAAGGAAGGATTCTAACTCTTTGGCGTTCTCCTTCCCCAAGGGTGACCGACAGTTCTACGTATCCCATTTGAGAAGTTGAGACTCCGTTAAAGCCGCATACCCATCCCTCGCAAGGCTTCAAATCCTTTGGTTCAAGTTTCATTTGATCAAATGTTCTCCTGAACATAATGTTAACCGAACTTCCATTACCACCAAAATTTTATGGACTATAGTCAGACCAATAGTGACTGTGATCACTGATGGGTCTTCAGTTGGGGAATGAACTCCAATACTTTCTCTGCTACAGAATAAAACGTCGTCGGACATTGTCTTTTGTTTTTTGATTAGAGCAGAATCGTCAGGGTTATTGCATTCTCCAACTTCAAGATGTTGTTTGGCTGCGTTGACATACTGCTCCATTGCCCTGAAGATGTGTCCTGCCAGATGTAGTCCTCCGACTATGGTGTTGATTACAATATTCTTCCCTTTCTGCTTAGGGGTAGGTCTAGCAACGGGTTGGTTTTGGTTCGGGGCCTGTCCAGCTTGCCCCCTATCCCTTGGAGCCACCTTATATTTGTCTAGTTTTCCTTCTTGGAGTAGTCTTTCAACCATATCTCTCAAATGGCGACATTCGTTAGTGGAGTGACCATGAATTTGGTGGAAGAGGCAGAACTTTCCAGTTTCGCGTTCTTTTTCCATCGAATCCCTCGGGGGAGGCCTCTTGTACTGGAGAACATTATAAGTATTCATAAAGATGTTCTCTAGCGTATCATTTAACGGTGTGAAGTTCTCAATTGGCCTGGATCGAGGTCTTCTCTGGGAATCATTCCCCCGGTTCCTCTTCCGACTGGCGGCCATTTTTATTTCTGACATTCACCTCGACTTTCCCTGAGCTGTCTCCTGTCTGCTTAATGGCCACATTGCTCTGTGTATCTTCTTTGTCAGCAACCTTCCTTTTCCGGTTGGCATATATTTCTTCCTGATGCAGGAAAATATTAGCTTTTTCATAGAATATCTCCCTAGTCAGTGGCGGCTTGCCAGCTAGGTACCTTCAGAATTCGGTATCTTTGTCCACCCCATCAATTAAGGCCATCAAGACAGTCTGTTCGTGAGGGTCTCTGACCTCTGTGATAACTAGGTTGAAACGATCCAGGTATGACCTCATAGTCTCATCAGGACATTGTTTAATAAGGGATAACTCCATGACATTTTTAGATCTCTGAGCGTGAAGCTGAAATTGGTTCACGAATCTTTCACTTAGTTCCCTGAAACTGGATATCGGTCGTGCTGGCAAGCGGGTAAACCACAGTAATGCCACTTCTTCTAGGAATATCGGGAATGCTTTTTACTTTACGACATCGAAGGCTGCAGAAGCATTCATGGACCTCGAGTACCTCATCAGGTGGTGAACTGGGTCTGTCCTGCCGGTATAACGATTCATAGTTGGCATATTGAAACGCCTGGGGAATGTAACTTCCAATATATCATCAGGGCATATGAATGCGTTCTATACCCCAATCTTCATTTCTCTGCCCATGGCTATTCACCATGATTTGTCTGATCATTGCTTCAACATCAGCATGAGTCACTGTAGATTCAGGATCAGCGCTCCTTGCTCTGCGGGGCCTTCCATCGTTCCTTCGACGGGCTGCTGCAAAGTCTAGAGCCTGAGCAGAACTTCCCTGGCCCCTGTTGCCACGGTCAGTCACGCGGCGATGGGGTTGCGGTGGTCGATTCTCAATAGGATCATTAACGAATTGTGCTCTAGGAAGCGTTGCAGGACTATTCAGATTATGGTCAGCAAGTCCTATATGAAGTGCTACCTCTTCTCGGGAGGGAAGCAATCCGAACTGAAGTTGTTCTATATTTTCAACTCTTTCCAATGATCGTCGTGGGGGTCTCGGAGATTCCCCAGACAAAGACGAGTACTATGGAGTCAAAGGACGGGCCGTCAGAGGTGTCCTCTTCCCCTGGAGGTCATCATGCGCCTGTCCAATGTAGTGAGGTTCTATCGTAATAGGGAACTCTCTTGTCTTTGGGCTACTAACTCATCATTTGTCCTATCCAACATTTCAATGATGTGAGAGAGTTCTCCTTCAGTAGCTGGGGCAGCAAGGTTGAACTAATCATCAATATTCTCTCTTATACGTAAAGAACCCAAGCCAGGTTGAGCAGATGCACCAGCGCGAGCAGAATAAGCCATGAGTTCCTTTCCGGGTCGACTTGTGGTCCCTTCTGGCACCTGATTCATGACTCCCTCACTGAGTTCCTGATTCATGACATTCCTATGGATTTGGCTCGTGGAAGCTCCTGCATGGCGGCTCGTGGAAGCTTTCTGGAGGCGGTTCGTGGTGTCGTCCTAGGATCGGATCGTGACACCACCCTCGGGTCGGATCGCCCCCTGGCCATCAGGAGCCGAAAGCTCCTCCTCGGCCTGCTCGTGAACACTTTCTTCAATGGCTTCGTTTTCAGCTTTATTTGCTTACGAAACTCGTACTTCTTTAGACTTCTTTCCAGCCATGACAGCTTGACTTTACAAAAATCTTCAGAAACTGAAACAGTAGAGATTCAAACTATTCTCTTCGGACTTTAATATCCAAATAGTAAAGTAATAATCCAATACGCTGAGACTACAATTCTCAGTGAAAGCACCAAAATGTTAGATCCAAAAATGGCTCTAACACCCAAACTAACTTATTTTGCAGAGATTAATATCTAGAAATGAAAGAAAACACAGAGAGCACATAAGATTTATAGTGGTGGCGTTAACGAGCCTACGTCCACTTTATATATCTTTGATTATACGTAGAATGCAAGTACAATCAATGATTTCTCTCAATCTCACAATCACAATGATAATTCACTCAATAATTTTGTAATAACACCGATCAGAAATAATGGAGAAGCAACAATGGTGACAACAACACTCAGAATGGCCAAAAAGATCCTGAAAAATGCTAAGTATAGGGCTATTTATAGGTGATATCTGCAGGCGGTTCATGATGACATGTGGCATGGATCCCGAGGATCTCGGACTGGTTCATGGCTTGGTGGAGAAATGGACAATATGGCAGTTAGGGACAGGTGTCACAAGATCCTGGGTTTACGTTCGTGAATGACCAAGCCTTGGCCATTGATTTTTGGTGTCAGGGTTGGTTCGTGACTCCACCCCACGAATGGGTCGTGGTGCCCAAACACGAGCAGGTTGTGAAGCCCTATCACGAACTGGTCGATAGAGCAGGGTCACGAGCGGAACATGGGGTTCAACCAGGAGCATCGAGAGATGACATTGCCTTTTGGTACGTTAGAGGTTCGTTTTCTATCATATATGCACAGAAGTCAGGTTTAAGAGGTCCTTATTGTTTGCTCTTTTTTTGTTCCTCTAATTGTGGTTCTACATTACTTTCATATGCTCTTTATGAGCATTATCCTAACCAATTTATGGGTCTTTTGACCTCTTTGGGCACTAGTTTCAAAAGAGTTTTTTAATGGATAAACATGTTCAAAGAATCTAGCACTTCGAGATCCGAGAATGTTGCTATCATGAATGCCATCACTTTCAGATTTATACACTAAAGCCGAATATGCACTACTATTATGTGAATATTCAATGATCATGCAATCAATAGTCTTTTATCAAAGTTTGTCCTTTTTAGATTTTCGTATTTCTAACTTTGCAGGACACCCCCACACTCTTAAGTATCTGTAGGACAGTGGCCTAGTTTCCCACAATTCGTGTGGAGACTTAAAGTTTTCTTTCGAGGCACTTTATTTAAAATGTGATTAGCTAAAAGTATAGCTTCTCCCTAGAAATTATCTGGTAGAATAGAACTTATAAACAAAAAGTTCATTATTTCTTTAAGAGTATAGTTTTTCCATTCTGCTGTACCGTTTGATTGAGGGGAATATGGTATTGTAGTTTAATGGACTATGAAATTTTATGCACATAATTTTTAACAACCTGGTTTTTTGGTATCCGAGCTAAACGGATTATGGTGTGTTCTTTGTATTTTAAACTAAGAAGAATAAAATACAAGCTCAAAATCCTAACTCATGTAATAATTTAAGATGAGAAAATAAAGAATTTGAGATTCATAGAAAATTGTGCATATTGGAATAAATTAAATCCATTTGGAATAATTTTTTTCCAATCAATGTATGATCATTAGATGTGGGTTTTAGGAATCAATTCATAGGAAAACTGGGTTTTGATTATTTAATCATTTAAAATGGTTGGATAGGGAAATTTGTGGAAATTATGTTTGGGTTGGAATAAGCTTAAGCTCAATAATATGTATTGGGTAAAAATTTGGGGAATAGATGAATTTTGGGATCAAAAGTATATTTAATGTGTAAAATAATCAATAAGTAGATATTTATGCAATCCATAAGGATTTGTTTCATTAAATTGCAATAAACAAGTAAACAGTGTCTTTGGGAAAGCCGGGTACTTTGAATAAAAGTTGTGTAGAAATTATCAATAAAACATAATGTAACGACCCACTTTTTAGTACTAAGCCGACATATACCAACCCTTGTCAAATCAAATTATACAGAAAAGCAGATAGCTATTAGAAAGAAACTAGAGGGTGAGATAAGAAGGAAATATTGGAATAGAAGAAGAAGAACCAACCCAACACAGAGTCTCACATCGCAGCGGAACAAAATATAATATAGAAACAATCTTTATAGAAAGTTTGAAATAAAAACTTACAATCATTAGAGTACATCACATATCTAGGCAGTTATAATAATCTGTCCTCATATACAATCACACAGCGGAATAAAAATCGTATATGGTATAATACCATACGTCTGAACACATCCAGCTCGTCTCTGGACTTCACAACATCCGATAACCTGGACCTATACACCTCGGTCTAACCCGAGCATTACAAACGACGGGTCAGTCTGGTGAAGCAAAGTGAGAAAAGCACACTAAGTTTATAGGTATCACACAAGTCGATTCTAAAGTCAAATCGAAAGAACAGGATAATCGTAAGACTAAATCCACACATAAATACAGACGGTTTTTACCTTACGATAACCCAAAACGTTTTTGAAATTAATATCTTCTCTGAAATTATAATAGTGTCTAAAAACAAATAAATATCAATCTAGTAGAACGCTTGCATCTCACGCTCTACGTATATAGTATATAATCAAAACAGTGGGCTCTTATTGGAGAATGGATTTTCTAGCAAGGTATGGGATCACCTTCCCGAAAATGTACCTCTGGAGATGAATACATTGGGGTTCAACAAGAACATCTTGCAACCCAGGCTAAACGTGACCAGCCCCTCACTATAATTTGAGAGTACGAAATATATCATTACCACGGCTGGGGCCAGCCAACCGACCCGATAGCATACATACAAAAATAAAAAGGGACAACCGAAGGCATTTGATTTCACCAGATCAGGTAATGATATACTCTTTTGATGGGTGCGACCCACATAGCCATGCAAACTACCCGATTTTATACCATTTCCCAGTTGATGAGGCTAGAGGTTAAGCTTATCCTTCAGAACAGTGTATCTGCATCCACTTTGAATGTCACATTGTCAGATCCGCCAAAAATCACTAATTGATGTCCACAAAAATACTCAAGTTGATAAGAGTGTGCACTTCTCCACCATCAATTTGGTACGTTTGAAGAAATCAATGTACGTGACTCCTTTGGGAGTACTTTGTCAAACACTCATCCATACAAGTCATTCAGGAACAGGATGAACCGAAGGCACCCTCCTACCACATCCTATATAGGTATCACCCCACGGATCAGTAGCGAGTAGTCCTTGCAATCCGTAGATTCCACCACGACAGAATCACTGTATATCTCTGGCCGCTAAACCAGATTTTATTAGTAGTTCTTCCATTTATGAAGATCTACGGTCTTCAATGATCCATCTCGATCGTTTTCTGATATCGTCACGGATTTGTTGGTCTGAATGGTTTTCGAATATAAATTCGATCCTGGTCTTTCCATACCAACAATCATATTGGCCAGATTTGATAGTTGGTTATTTAACTATTAAAATAAACAGTTTTTCAATCATGGAAATAAAATGAGTTCACTGGTTCAGTATTCAGCATCACTTGGCCTTTTTAATTAAAAATAATTAACGTATGGTTAATTAAAAATTAAGGCACGTGCTTTGCACACGGCAGATTTTGGTACAAAAATGGTGATTGATGGTTAAACCAGTCAATATATATCTAGTGGTTAAATCATGTATTTACTTCTTAACATACTAATGATTCCCAATACTACTTCATTTTAATACTAATAAAAATATCTTAACCATATTCAAATTCCATTTAACTCTCTACAAACATTTGCTGCAATCATTCTTCACTAACTATATTTGGGAAATTAATTCAACATATTATTCATAAAATAACGTTACGAAATCCCTTTCGTGTCCCTTACTTGAAAACAAAAACCAATGCTTATACTTATGGAATAAATCTATTTCAAACTCCACTTTACATTTCCTTTTTAACTCGAACAAATCGTTATAATTTCATGCATTCCCATTTATTTCTCTTTACTTTGTAACCTCATTATACTCTTCAAATCTCCACCAATATTTTTTCATTATTATTTCTCTAATAGAAATAATAAATTATTACTAACTTCATTACCATTACAACTAATATCATCCTCAGTTAATCCTGAAGTAGTTCTAGTTCGGGTATTTTAATTACCTCTCAGACCTAGATCAACAACGTTTTTATCTTAAGATAGATAAGAGCTGTAATTTCAAAACCCGTTTCTAATATCGAAACAAATTCCTTTAACTATTTAATTTAAAACATGGTTTTAAAAACCTTCTTGCTTTTGGAAATCTCTTCTTAAATAAAACCATTTTTGCTTAATTCACTGATTAAGTAATTTATTATAATTTATTATTAAAAACATCAGTTTAAACTTCTACTTCTTTAATAATTCGTTTACAGCACGGATTTTTATTCCAAAATCCTATTACTCACTTCTTTACCAAATTCACTTTTAACAGTCTCCTTTTCTAATTCATTTAACCATTTTCCGTTTGAAACCTTATTTCATTTTTTTTTATTTTACATAATTCCATTATAAAGTAACGTTGATTTAATTAACGCTTTAACACCTCATCTCTTCGTATAAACATCGTTTATAAAATTATGATTTAATATAAACCCTTTTATTTTCTGTTTCGTTTTACTTAATTTAAAGATTAAGTAACCCTTAATTTAAGCTGGCTTATTCGCTTAAAATCTCTTTTATAACTTTGTTATAAAAATCTGGGTTGTAAATATAAACCCTATTCATAAACTCCTTTTCATAATTCAATTTAATTCCATTTCAATTCTGATTACTTTTTAAATGAATTTCAATTAAAAAGAAATTTCCTAAATTATTATTAAAAATCATAATTTACTTCAATCGTTAACTACTGTGGAATTAGTTAATTCTTCATTAACTAAAATAAATAAATAATTCCCTTTTTAAAATCTTATAAAAATTAAAACAAACATTCGTTAAACTATTCATTAGATTAATTCAAAATAACTAATTTACAGTCACTCTTACTTAAACCAGTCGACTTTGTCAATCCAAAACACAGTTATTTCGTTAACTGGTTCTAATTAGTTCTTTCTTTATATTAATTAATAATATAATTAATTTAAATAATTGTATTTAATTTTTTTCTTGAAAACAATTATTCAACTCTTTAACTGTTGGGTTAATTTCCTATGCTCTTGCTTATAAATCTGATTAACATCAGAATTTAATTAATAAAATCAGTTAATAATTAATTTTAAACTTAAATAATAAATATTTATTTCCTTTTTGAAAATTCTTATTCAAATAAGTAGATTTAAAAATCTATTTTCAGTTATAAAATAAATTTTTATAACTTCATTTATATCGATTCACCTGACAGTAAATCAATATTTAGAAACCGATGTATTTTCAGGCCATATATTACCAATTACTCAACCAATATCACCCATTGGTTTAAATCAAAACAAATGTTGATTATTCAGTCAATAACCAACAATCCAGTCAAACATTCAATCCAAACAGTTCATATAATGAAAATAAATAACATTAAATATATTTGAGGAATTCGGTTGGAACCCTCTAACCTGTTATTCCCCGTATCCAAATCGGTTATCTCAAATCAGATCATTCAATTCCATTTAACTGATAATTTCTATAATGGTAAATAACAACTATTTAATATCAACCAATCAACACAACAATTCAAATAATTAAACAAATTTATTTTTTATAAACGTGAGCAACAAGGTAAGTTACCTTAATTGGGACCAATCGTTAAAATAACAATTTGGTTTCTCACTGAAATTAAACAACGTTCAGGAATTCAATCGATATATGAATATATAAACAATCAAAAATCAACCATTATCAACCATAGCACACAAAATAAAAACCGACTTATATAAAATATAAGTAGGAAGTACTGAGTGAGTTTAACTCACCTTGATCTGATTTATTGTGGAAACAGTTTGGTTTAGTTAAATTAAACGATTGTTTAATTTAATTAAAATTCCAGATGATTCCAAAGTCATTTAATTCTGTTCCAGCCTGTAATTCTTGTCGATATGAGTCCAAGGTATCTTGAATCATCCAATTCTGATAATGTAGTCAAAATTTATTCACGATATAAGTTAATGATTTTTATAAAATTATATTCCTTAATTAAGTTAACTAATTATATTTCTAAAACAATGGTTCCAATTTAACATTTCCTATTGCTGCCCTCCTTCCCAAAACCTATCGCAATTTAAACAAAGAATCTAACTTATGATTTAGGTTAATTAAATTTTGAAAAATCCTTAATTGTATTTAAAAAATAACCATTTACTTTGGTTGAGATAGCACACATATTGATCTGAAATGAACAACAACGGCCGATCCAAGTTTTGTTCCCAACTCCCATAACACGATCTCCGTATATTTTTTTCCTGGATTAACAGAAATTGACGATTTTAATTAAATTAATATTTCCCTAATTAAAACCTTAATTAACCAAACTGTTGTACTAATTACATTGTCTAAACGTGGCCATCTGTTTCCGTTCCCGGGTCTTTATTCCATTGTCATCTGCTTTGAACGAAATCCAAAATCACACGCCGCGTTCATAAGTTTATACAATGTTTGAGTTAACAAGTCTTCATTAATAATTTACCCATTAAAATAATCACATAATTAAGCTTTTAATCACATGGATTACCCGATTAATCAAGCCGATCCTCCTATTTTCCTTCCTGTTCATTTACTGTTCGTTATTTATCCTTGCTTCAGCAACCTCATCAACATATGAGCCACCGAACATTAGCTTCCCGCGCCGCCTACAGACCCTCGGTCGACCATCTGAAAACCCCATTCCCACCGCCTTGACCCCCTCCGCATGCGCGCCGAGTCCCAGCTAGTTCAATCAAGCCTCTCGCCTTGAAACCCCTCATAAACTACCGCTGTTTAGGATGAGATACTGGCCACTAGGGATCAATACTTTCGATCACCACCGTTGATCAAGAGCTACTCGTCAAGCTGAACATTTTTGGAGTTGGGAATGTTTTATTTTGGTTCATGAATGTGGAGATAATTCGAGGTGAATTTGGTGGTTCATAGGCCGTTCAAATGAATGGAACAGCGACATGAATTCTTTGATCGTGGACTAGAAGAAATTAGGGTTTGACATGCAATAGGGTATTTATACTAGATGCCACTTTATTTAATATTATAAATCCAAACTTTACGGTGAAGTAACGTCTAAAAACACTCACATACGATCTCCATTTTTGACAAACAAATGTATTCTTAGCATAAAAAAATATTTCGGAACCAATGGGACAGGTTTTGTCGAATTCCGAGGTTGTTTGTGAAAAGTCCTTTATAATATTGATGAAAAATCAAGCGTTTAAAATTCCTATAATTAAAGAAAAAATCCAATAAATCTGAGGCCTTGACATTTCGCTAGACCTCTTCATAACGGATCCAATGAATCTTGTTTCACTAAATTTGGAGCTTGTTTGGCCTTATTCATTAAAAGTTACCCTTGTCTATATAATCTAAACAATTAAATAGAAACAGAGACGTTTTTGTCCACCGAAGTCACATGCGATATCGGTTTGCCACGAAGTTTGATTTTCTTATAATAATTTAACGATATAGTTCCAATGAAATTAATTTCATCGAAAACTGAGACCGTTTTCAAAAATGGATATTTTTAATGCTCAAATAATATCGATTAAAATAATATTTAAATTCCAAATTAATTCAAATAAATCATAATAAATTATTTTTATCATATATATTGCGCCAGTATATATATATGCAACTTCATATATAAATTATACAACTCAATATTGTCAATTTCGAGTTAAACGATTTAAATTACCCTTTTAAATATGTTAAATAAACGTTATATTTTAATAACGATTTTCATAGCGGCTATTTTAAAAATTGAATTGGACATAACTAACAATCTGTAACATGAAATCTGAAATCTTCTCTTTCATATGAAAATTATAACCAACAAAATTCCAACGTTTCTTGTTTCATAGAAATCCGACTTATATCGGATCCTGGATATCCAATCAAAGTTCAAAACTCCATATTACGAACTGCAGCGCCATTTCGAGCTCGTTTTAAATTAAATATAATTTAACGTTCAAATTTCACTATATAACGAATATATATATATTATAAATCCATTTAAAATTCCAAAAAATATTTAGAATAATAAATTAAATTAAATATTTGACTGCGAAAAATACGGGACATTACAATCTTCTCCCCTTCAATGAATTTCGTCCCTGAAATTACTAAGGTGTAAAAAATGTCATAAACCCATTAAAATTCAAAATCCAATTTATTATAAATAAAAAAACCAACTCAATATTGTTAATAAAAAAAATTTCAAAAATATCGAAAATTTTCTAACACTTTAAATTCCCGGAAAAATTCGCCAGAGTCTCCCTTGTACGGAGTGACATCTGCGATATCGCACGAACAAATAATATATATACATCGACCCACACGGTCGGAAAAATCAAACACCAAAACCCAAAATTTATATTTTCGCGTAGGCGTACCTCTTATGAGTGCTGTTGAGCATACTACTCAATTTACGTGCAGTATTCACAATAAAAAACAATCCTCATGGCCATGTGGCACCTGTATTTAACTCAATTTATCATGTAAGTAACATATACATGAAATATTTAAATAATACTTCATAATCAACAGTTTAACTAACCAATTTCCAAAATTCAACATATACCATCATTCAAGTGCGATTGCAGGGTTAAATCATTAAAATCAAATCATATTCGATTCATTCACATTATTATACTGAAATTTAGTTTTTTTACTTCACTCAACCCTTGTTAAATTAGTAATGAATTTAAATCCAACCAATATAACAATCAACAAACATTTCACAATCAACTCAATCAAATCATTACATTGAATTTATATTCAACATCAATCTATACTTGATTATTTTCACTTGGGTTTTCATATTTAAATATCAATCAATTAATACCAGATTGATTTCCATTTAATTGTTATTCATTCAAATTCCAAACTACAAATTAATTTTATTCGATTTCAATATTATTCTTAATTTAATTTCACTTAATCCAGTTAAGTTTTAATTCAAATCTTCAGTCCAATTTGAATTCCAATCAAATCGATCAACAAACTAGTATCTCAATAATTTGATAAAATTATTTTCTTTTCTTTACAAAATTTGGGTAAAATCATTTCATTTACCCTCCTTACAAAACAGTATTGTACCTATTGCCAATTCAAAATTGAATCGATCAAACAACATAATACAAAACATTTGTATATAAAATTTACAAATACGCTATCATATATAAACACTCAACTCAATCTAGGATATTACTAATCCCATCTCTACCGAGTTACGCCACAGAGCCAAGGTTATGGCTAAACCATTGCTTTGATACCAAGTGTAACGACCCACTTTTTAGTACAGTTTATGCCGACATTTACCAACCCTTGCCAACTCAAATTATACAGAAAAGCAGATAGCTATTAGAAAGAAATTAGAGGGTGAGATTAGAAAGAAATATTAGAATATAAGAAGAAGAACCAACCCAACACAGAGTATCACATCGCAGCGGAATAAAATATAATATAGAAATAATCTTTATAGAGAGTTTGAAATAAAAACTTACATTCATCAGAGTACATCACACATCTGGACAGTTATAACAATCTGTCCTCATATACAATCACACAACGTAATAACAATCGTATATGGTATAATATCATACGTCTGAACACATCCAGCTCATCTCTGGACTTAGCAGCATCCGATAACCTGGACCTGTACACCTCGGTCTAATATGAGCATTACAAACGACGGGTCAGTCTGGTGAACCAGAGTGAGAAAAACGCATTAAGTTTATAGGTATCACACAAGCTGATTTTAAAGTCAAAATCCTTACGAAAGAAAAGGATAATCATAAGACCAAAATCCACAAATAAATATGGATGGTTTTTACCTTACGATAACCCAAAATGTTTTTGAAATCAATATCTTCTCTGATATTATAATAATGTCTAAATACAAATAAATATCAATTTAGTAGAATGCTTGCATCTCACGCTCTACATATATAGTATACAATCAAAACCACAGGCTCTTATTGGAGAATGGATTTCCTAGCAAGGTATGGAACCACCTTCCCGACAATGTACCTCTGGAGATGAATACATTGGGGTTGAATATCTTGCAACCCAGGCTAAACATGACCGGCCCCTCACTATACTTTGAGAGTACCGAATATATCATTACCACGGTTGGAGGCCAGCCAACCGAACCGATAACATACATAAAAAAATAAAAAGGGACAACCGAAGGCATTTGATTTCACTAGATCAGGTAATGATATACCCTTTTGATGGGTGCGACCCACATAGCCATGCGACCTACCCGATTTTATACCATTTCCCAATTGATGAGGCTAGAGGTTAAGCTTATCTTTCAGAATCGTGCATCTTCATCCACTTTGAGTGTCACATTGTCAAATCCTCCAGAAATCACAAATTGATGTCCACAAAAATACTCAAGTTGATAAGAGTGTGCACTTCTCAGCCATCAACTTGGTACGTTTGAAGAAATCAATGTATGTGACCCCTTTGGAAATACTTTGTCAAACACTCGTCCATACAAGTCATCTAGGAACATGATGAACCGAAGCACCCTCCTACCACATCCTATATAGGTATCACCCCACGGATCAGTAGCGAGTAGTCCTTGCAATCCGTAGATGTCAACCATGATAGATTCACAGTATATCTCTGGCCACTAAACCAGATATTATTAGTAGTTCTTCCGTTTAAGAAGATCTATGGTCTTCAATGCTCCATCTCGATCATCTTCTGGTACCTTCATGGATTTGTTGGTCGGAATGATTTTCGAATATAAATTCGATCCTGGTCTTTCCATACCAACTATCGTATTAGCCAGATTTGATAAGCGGTTATTTAACTATCAAAATAAACAGTTTTTCAATCATGGAAATAAAATGAATTCACTGGTTCAATATTCAGCATCACTTGGCCTTTTTAATTAAAAATAATTAACGTATGGTTAATTAAAAACTAAGGCACGTGCTTCGCACACAGCAGATTTTGGTACAAAAATGGTGATTGATGGTTAAACCAGTCAATATATATGTAGTGGTTAAAATCATGTATTTACTACTTAACATACTAGTGATTCTCAAGACCATTTCATTTTAATACTAACAAAAATATCTTAATCATATTCAAATTCCATTTAACTCTCTTTAAACATTTGCGGCAATCATTCTTTACTATATTTGGGAAATTAATTCAACTTATTATTCGTAAAATAACGTTACAAAATCCCTTTCGTGTCCTTTACCTGAAAACAAAACCAATGCTTATACTTATGGAATAAATCTATTTCAAACTCCACTTTACATTTCCTTTTTAACTTGAACATATCGTTATAATTTCACGCATTTCCATTTATTTCTCTTTACTTTGGAACCTCATTATACTCTTCAAATCTCCACTAATATTGTTGCATTATTATTTCTCTAATATAAATAATAAATTATTACTAACTTCATTACCATTACAACTAATATCTTCCTCAGATAATCCTGAAGTAGTTCTAGTTGGGGTATTTTAATTACCTCTTAGTCCTAGATCGACAACGTTTTTATCTTGAGATAGATACGAGCTGTAATTTCAAAACCCGTTTCTAATATCGAAACAAATTCCTTTAACTATTTAATTTAAAACATGGTTTAAAAACCTTCTTGCTTTAGGAAATCTCTTCTTAAATAAAACCATTTTTGCTTAATTCACTGATTAAATAATTTATTATAATTTGTTATTAAAAACGATAGTTTAAACTTCTACTTCTTTAACAATTCGTTTACAACACGGATTTTTATTCCAAAATCCTATTACTCACTTCTTTACCAAATTCACTTTTAACAATCTCCTTTTCTAATTCATTTAACCATTTCCCGTTTGAGACCTTATTTCAATTTTCTTCGTTTTACTTAATTCCATTATAAAGTAACGTTAATTTAATTAATGCTTTAACACCTCATCCCTTCGTATAAACATCATTTACAAAATTCTGATTTAATATAAACCCTTTTATTTTCAATTTCGTTTTATTTAATTCAAATATTAAGTAATCCTTAATTTAAGCTGGTTGATTCGCTTAAAATCTCTTTTATAACTTTGTTATAAAAACACGGGTTTTAAATATAAACCTCGTTCATAAACCTCTTTTCATAATTCAATTTAATTCCATTTCAATTCTGATTACTTTTTAAATGAATTTCAATTAAAAAGAAATCTCCTAAATTATTATTAAAAATAATAATTTACTTCAATCATTAACTATTGTGGAATTAGGTGATTCTTTATTAACTAAAATAAATAAATAATTCCCTTTTTAAAATCTTATAAAAATTAAAACAAACATTCTTTAAATTATTCATTAGATTAATTCAAAATAACTAATTTACAATCACTCTTACTTAAACCAGTCGACTTTGTCAATCCAAAACAAAGTTATTTCGTTAACTAGTTCTATTTAATCCTATCTTTGTATTAATTAATAATATAATTAATTTAAATAATTTTATTTAATAGTTTTCTTAAAAACAATTATTCAACTCTTTAACTGTTGGGTTAATTTCCTACGCTCTTGCTTATAAATCTGATTAACATCAGAATTTAATTAATAAAATCAGGTAATAATTAATTTTAAACTTAAATAATAAATATTTATTTCCATTTTGAAAATTATTATTCAAATCAATAGATTTAAAAATCTATTTGCAGTTATAAAATAATTTTTTATAACTTCATTTATATTGATTCGCCAGACGGTAAATCAATATTTAGAAACCGATGTATTTTCAGGCCATATATTGCTAATTACTCAACCAATATCACCCATTGGTTTAAAACAAAACAAATGTTGATTTTTCAGTCAATGATCAACAATCCAATCAATCATTCAATTCGAACAGTTCGTATAATGAAAATAAATAACATTAAATATATTTGAGAAATCCGATTGGATCCCTCCAACCTGTTATTCCCTATATCCAAATCGGTTATCTCAAATCAGATCATTCAATTCCATTTAACTAATAATTTCTATAACGGTAAATAACAACTATTTAACATCAACTAATCAACACAACAATTTAAATTAAACACGTTTATTTTTATAAATGTGACCAACAAGGTAAGTTACTTAATTGGGACTAATCGTTAAAATAACGGTTTGGTTTCTCACTGAAATTAAACAACGTTTAATTTCAGGAATTCAATCAATATATGAATATATAAACAATCAAAAATCAACCATTAGCAACCATAGCACACAAGATAAAAACCCGACTTACATAAAATATAATTGGGAAGTACTGAGTGAGTTTAACTCACCTTGATCTGATTTATTATGGAAACAGTTCGGTTTAGTTAAATTAAATGATTGTTAAATTTAACTAAAATTCCTGATGATTCCAAAGTCATTCAATTCTATTCCAGCCTGTAACGCTTGTCGATGTGAGTCCAAGGTATCTTGAATTGTCCAATTCTGATAATGTAGTCAAAGTTTATTCACGATATAAGTTAATGATTTTTATATAATTATATTTCTTAATAAGTTTGAATTTTACTAATTACATTTCTAAAATAATGGTTCCAATTCAACATTTCCTATTGCTTCCTTCCTTCCCAAAACCTATCACAATTTAAACAAAGAATCTAACTTAGGATTTAGGTTAATTAAATTTTGAAAACTCATTAATTATATTAAAAAAACTAACCATTTACTTTGGTTGAGATAGTACATATACTGATCTGAAATGAACAACAACGGCCTATCCAAGTTTTGTTCTTAACTCCCTTCACACGATCTCCGTATTTTTTTTCTTTCCCGGATTAACAGAAATTGACGATTTTAATTAAATTAATATTTCCCTAATTAAAACCTTAAGTAACCAAACTATTTTACTAATTACATTGTTTAAACGTGGCCATCTGTTTTCGTTCCCGGGTCTTTATTCCATTGTCATCTGCTTCGAATGAAATCCAAAATCACACGCTGCGTTCACAAGTTTATACAATGTTTGAGTTAACAAGTCTTAATTAATAATTTACTCACTAAACTAATCACTTAATTAAGTTTTTAATCACGTGGATTACCCAATTAATCAAGCTGATCCTCCTATTTTCCTTCCCGTTCATTGTTTATCCTTGGTTTCAGCAACCTCATCAACATATGAGCCACCGAGCATCTGCTTCCCGCGCTGCCCATAGACCCTCGGCCGACCATCTGGAAACCCCACTCCCACCGCCTTGACCTCCTCCGCATGCACGCCGAGTCCCAGCCAGTTTGATCAAGCCTCTAGCTTTGAAACCCCTCATGAAGCCGCTGTTTCGGACGAGATACTAGCCATCAGAGATCGATACTTTCGATCACCATCGTTGATCATGAGCTACTCATCAAGCTGAACATTTTTGGAGTTGGGAATGTTTGATTTTGATTCATGTATGCGGAGATAATTCGAGGTGAATTTGGTGGTTCATAGGCCGTTCAAATGAATGGAGCGGCAGCAGGAATTCTTTGACCGTGGACTAGAAGAAATTAGGGTTTGACATACAATAGGGTATTTATACTAGAGGCCACTTAATTTATTATTATAAATCCAAACTTTACGGTGAAGTAACATCTAAAAACACTCACATACGATCTCCATTTTTGACAAACAAATGTATTCTTAGCATAAAAAAATATTCCGGACCCGATGGGACAGGGTTCGTCAAATTCTGAGGTCGTCTGTGAAAAGTCCTTTATAAAAATCAATGAAAAATCAAGTGTTTAAAATTCCTATAATTAAAGAAAAAATCCAATAAATCTGATGCATTGACATTTCACTAGACCTCTTCCTAACGAATCCAATAAATCTTGTTTCACTAAATTTGGAGTTTGCTTGGCCTATCATTTATTCGTTAAAAGTTACCCCTGTCTAAATAATCTAAATAATTAAATAGAAACAAAGACATTTTTGGCCACTGAAGTCATATACGATATTGGTTTGCCACGAAGTTTGATTTTCTTACAATAATTTAACGATATGATTCCAATGAAACTAATTTCATCAAAAACAAAGACCGTTTGCAAAAATGGCTATTTTTAACGCTCAAATAATATCGAATAAAATATTATTTAAATTCTAAATTAATTCAAATAAATCATAATAAATTATTTTTATCATATATATTGCACCAGAATATACATACAACTTCATATATAAATTATACAACCCAATATTGTCAATTACGAGTTAAACGATTTAAATTTTCCTTTTAAATATATTAAATAAACATTATATTTTAATAACAATTTACATAGCGACTATTTTAAAAATTGAATTGGACATATTTAACAATCTGTACCACGAAATCAGAATTTTTCTCTTTCATATGAAAATTATAACCAACAAGATTCCAACGTTTCTTATTTCACAAAAATCCGTCTTATATCAGATTCTATATATCCAATCAAAGTTCAAAATTCCATATGACGAACTACAGTGCCATGTCGAGCTCGTTTTAAATTAAATATAATTTAACGTTCAAGTTTCTCTATATAACGAATATGTAATTTTTAAATCCATTTAAAATTCCAAATAAATATTTGAAATAATAAATTAAATTAAATATTTAACTGCGAAAAATGTGGGACATTACACATAAAAATGTTGTTGAAAAATATTTATATGTGTGTTATAATAAGCATTGCGTGTTTGGAAATTTTCATTTTGTTCAAATTAAATATAAAATATTCATTTTTGGGGAAAATGTAAACTTTAAGTTAGATTGAGTTAAAACTATTAATAAAAGTGGATAAAAATATGTTAAATCATATTTTGATATTTTTTGTAATGTGGCTTAGGACAAATTTTGTAAGTTTTGGAATTTAAAGGGAGTAACTAGAGAAGAAATGGTTTGAACTTGTGTTAATAAGGTTGTTTAATTAGCATAAGTAATAACTAAATCCTTAATCACTCTTCTAAAATCTAATTAGATCCGTTAAGAAATAATTGAGAGAGAAAAAATCTCTGGAGAAAGGTCTTGTACGTAACTTTCTCCAGGATTTCATTTCTCCTTCACTTTAACAGTATAAGTTCCATGGCCACTCTTTATAAAGTTGATTCTAAGCTTTCTAAACAAAATATAAAGTGAAACTACAGATTTAATCAAAAGTTAATGGAAGGTAGTCTATCAAGACTACAAATTTAATCTCATTTCACTTCAGATTCATGAATCTAAGTTACTGTATGTTTTAGTATTTTAACGAGGCCTTGCGTTTATTTCACAAGAAAGTGGATATCATGTGAATTAAAACTTAAGAATGTTGATTTTGGATAATTAAAATGTAGAATATGTGTTTTAGTGTGTGCTACTTTAAAATTGATGTTTTACGTGTTTTAAAATTTATAGAAACATGCGTGCTTGAATTTTATAAAGTAAAAATATTGTTAAGTTCAAAATGTAATTCCCCATCTCGAGACCTACCCTAATAAAGAGCGTTATTGAGTAACACTGTCTATTAGAGCGAAGAATAGGGTTGGAGGAGGGAAACCATCGTTATCTCGTGGTTGATGAGTATTGAATATGTCGATTGGGTGTATAAAATTTTCTTTCTTACCTCAAGTGGATCGATATAATTTATCTGATATAAAACTACGATGGCTATAGATATTTTTTAGAACAAACCACAATACATCATAGACAACAGGTCATAGAACATAATACATATAAGTACAACAAAAAAATTCTAAATATATGTATGCTACCAACTTGATTGGTACACAAACCCTACATATACAAAAATCCCAGAGGAATAAATATACAATGACACGAATACACAAATAAAAAACTTCCCAATAAGATAATAACTTCATTGAGATAGTCCACTAGATCATCCGGCTATGAATTCACAATGAGCTGTAACCTAAAACAACTCGATCTGGCCCGAGTATTATATACACGGACTAGTCTAGTTTATACATATCGGTTACGATAATAGATGGAATAAGATATCAAGTAGGTATAAATTTCTTTCCATTACAAATGAATATCATACACTTACACAGTGACAGACACACTCAATGGGTTGGTGGGCAAATGCCCAACCCAAGATTTTGCAAAAAATTAAATACCGGCGCTCAGAAGAATCGAACACACTCAGGAGAAAACTAGAAAAAGGAAAAAGAACACACTGAAAAAAAAACCTAAACCGAGAAACGAAAATTGAAGTAAATCGCGTTTCTCTCTATATCCGGCGTCTTCTCTTCCTTGGTCTTCAGCCGACAGCCGCCTCTTGCATCCTCTTTCAATCATCAATCAGTAGACGTTCCAATTCTAGGTACTGTTTTCAGAGAATTATATTTACGGTGAATTTTTCTTTCAACGAAATTTATTTGTATGAATTTGCTTGTGTGATTTTTCCTATGTGAATTGTATTTGTGTGCATTTTGTTGTAGATAGGGTTTTTGTGCTAATTTTTGAGTAAATGTTGATACTGGTTTGCAAATCGTAATCTGGATTCTAAATCTTTCGTATTCAATAAAAAAACAAACATTTGTTTTACTGGTGATTAAGGGGGAAATTGGGAACAAGAAAACTAATATTTTTCTCAAAATCAACATCTGACATATTGTATGAATGATTCAAGAAAATGTACTTTCGGCTGGCAGGGAACAAATGTTTCAGTTAGAACCAAGAAGCACAAAACTTGCTATCATACGAAGTAAGGAGCAGGCACTGAGTATTATAAAAAAAGTATATACAGAATTCGAAGTTAAAAAACTATGTCGTTGTTAATGTACAAAATTAGTTTGAAGACAATGGTGTGCGTGAAAGATCGATAAATTTTCATTTATATTTCGCATAAAATTGAAATGGTTAGTTTCAGTGTTTTTATAAAACTAAATACTTTATTTTTTGAAGCTATGTCGAAGAAACCATCAAAGACATTATTCTCATTTTATGCCAAAAAAACTGATGCTATCGGGATTTCATCTCCTAGTGTTCCTCTGAATTCGGCGGAAGATAACTCAGTTCCTGTAGATCGCCCCCAAAAATTCAAAAAACTGAAGATACAATTTCCAATTAAGGCATCAATCACAACATTATGAGCAAGATGTGAAATTTGATCCTCGATTTCGTAATATTTCTACGCTTTCAGATTTAACTGTGGAGTTGGTTAAATAAAAAAAAGCTAAAAGATATCCTCTCGTTTATCGATTGATTTGTCATGTATTAACTCTTCGTGTATCAACTGCGACCATATAGCGAGCATTTTCAGTTATGAAGTTAATCAAAACACCACTTTGCAATAAGAGGGCGATGATTTGCTTGGAAATCATATGATGATATATATTGAAAGGGAAATTGCTAAAAATCTTGATCTTGAAGTGATTGTAGATGAATTTGATTTTCGTGAAGCTCGTAGAGCACGTCTTAAATAGATTATCTAGTGTTTGATGTTTTTTATGCAAACTTGCCAATATTTACTAACTTAATGAAAATTTGTAAGCTTTTCTATTTGTATGCATGTATAAGAGTTCCTATTCCAATACATTTTCATTGTTTTTGTAAAACATTTGAACATCACAAACTAAAATCCTAGTTTCGTCGTAGGTGGAGTCCAGTATATTTTAATGGGATGTACAGTTTTTGAAGGTTAAAACCTTTTTACTAAATTCACCACATGTGTTAAATGTTCATGATAAATAACTAATATGATCATGCACTGGAATTTTTGAATCATATGTGTGTATATGTGTATTACATGTATATACATATATAATGCTTATATGTTGCTATTAAGGTATTTACAGTTTCAAAATTGTTGATAAAAATTTGAAGTACATTTTGTTCACACAATGCCCACTGAGTTCCCTATTTAAAATCACCTGACTCTATTTTAAACTGGAGAACCCCTCTGCCATTTGATGACTTGAAAATTTAGGTCTAGTTTTGGAAAAAAGGATAAGCACATATTGAGTTATACATTTATCCTAGTTTGGTGCCATATATGTATATCTATTGACCCCCTTAAATGAGTTCCAGTTTTGTTATTCGATGCTGCCCCTTTTGCATGTTGTCTCATTGGTCATGTTTTACTGCATATATGTAGTACCCAGTTTTGCATTAGATGGTTGTCTAATGTATTTTTGGACAGTTAATTTAGAAATTTGGCATCTGGTTTATGCTTCTAATTTATATTGAACCACTTGCTACATATCATTATATTTTTTACTTTGTTATGCATTGGATTTAAGTTTACATCTTGACCTTCTTACATATATCTAAATTGACATTCCTATCATTAACCTGGATTAAAGTTTGACTTTAGGAAACATTTAAATTTTGGGTTCCAAGTAACTATTACTGTGACTTAAAAAGTATGCAGCCCCTTTTATTTTATCATTGAACATGTAACTTAGATCCTATCAGAAATTTGTTGTGCTGATGTAATTCATGTATGCAATACCTAACTTAGCTGAAATATAGGTGGCTTGAACTTTGATATTTAACAACTTTAAACCTTATGTTATCATTTGCTATTTTGTTTTAGTGTGTATTCAGTTGATTTACTTGAACAAATGATTAATCCTGACTCGTGTGTTTTATGTTTTTGCATGGAACGCTCGGGTTAGACCTAAGCGTTCCAGATTTAAAGATATTTAGCTAGCAAAATTGGAGAGGAACATGAAGACGCAAGACGCTTAGGCGTGCGCAAGGCCCGACTACTGACAAGCTTAGGAGGCATGGTAGTTTCACTAACAAGCTTGGGGCTTGGTTTGACAATCGTTGAGTGTAGTCAGGAAAATATGACCTGGGAACTTGTGCTTTGCATCGTTGCCGTACTGTCAAATGTGGCCTTCTATTGTATAGGGCTCGGGCCAACTACCTGGGTATATAGTTTGGAGGTGTTCCCTTTGAAGTTGAGGGCACACGGGGCAAGTTTGGGTGAGGTGGTGAATAGGGTGATGAACTCCACGGTTTCCATGACTTTCATATCGTTGTATAAGGCGATTATTATTGGTGGAAGCTTCTTTTTAATTGGAGGTGTGGCTATGTGTGCTTGGCTGTTTTTCTACTTCCTTTGCTCGGAGACTAGGGGTGCGCCGCTAGAAGAAATCGAAGAAGTTTTTAGTAGAGAATGGATTTATAAGTAGAAGAAATGCATCCTCTACTGAAAACTTCTTCAATTTCTTCTAGCGACACACCTCTAGTCTCCTAGTAAAGGAAGTAGAAAAACAGCCAAGCACACACTGCCATGCCTCCAAACAAAAAGAAGCTTCCACCAATAGTAATAGCCTTGTACAACGATATAAAAGTTATGGAAACAGTCGAATTCATCACTCTATTCACTGCCACACCCAAACTTGCCCTTTGTCCCTCAACCTTAAAGGGAACACCTTCGAACTATATACCCAGGTAGTTGGCCCGAGCCCTATAGAATAGAAGGCCACATTTGACAGTATGACAATGATGCAAAGCACAAGTGCCCATGTCAAGTTTTCCTGGCTACGCTCAACGGTTGTCAAACCAAGCCCCAAGCATGTTAGTGAAACTACCATGCCTCCTAAGCTTGTCAGTAGAAGCTCTCCTTCCAAATTTGTCTAGAAAGAACGAAGCTATGAGTATGAAGGAAGTTTTGGTTATTCCAATGCCTATGGTGGTGAGTAGTAGCTGGTTTTCTCCATGGATGCCTGCTTTCCGGAAGATTCTTGGGCTGTAAAGGACGACTGCTTCTATGTCAGTTACATGTTGGAAGAAATGGATGCCAAGTGCGGCAATTAGTATGTATCTTACGGTTGGTGTTGGATGAAGGATTAGCTCCTTCCATATGCCATGTGGGTTCTTTGGTAGGTTGTGAAGGACTTCAGAGTTCGGATCATCCGCCATGCTTAACGAATGGAATGTTGGAAATCATAGTAGTATTTACTAACACAATATAAATTTATATCCATTCTTCTGCTTAATATGAACTTACTTACGACTAGTTGATATTTGAACAGAAAAGGCCAAAAGCCACTATTTCCTAATCTCCGCTACATTCTTACTTGTTTAGAAGTCATCTCCTTTCCCTGAATCACAATGTTAGTTGGTTCCGTTTAATTATTGAATGATTGAAAATGGTCGATATAGAAGTGGGGATGGAGCAAGGAAGTTTTGGGGACAGAACATCTCATATCATTTAAATGTACAATGAAGATGGAACAAAACATTATATGTAGAAATTAATGTAGTTTTGAAGTTTTATAACTCCTATGGTTTGAATCATGAACTCTTTAGCATTCTACATCCATTCACATCATTTGGCTTTCATTACTTTATTAATAGTGTGAACGTATTTGATCACTTTTGTTAGGATACATTTCTACATTGTATACAATATTGTTTTGACACTATTTTATAGTGTTAATTCAATACTTTCATATCATTGGTGAATATATAAATTAACAAATGGTTGCATATAAAAGTAGGTTGGTTTATTAATCAAACACGTACACTGTTTGGCTTATGGTACATCATCTATTAATGTTAGATGCATACATGAAACAAGTTGTGCATAAGATTTCTTAAAGGTAAGATTAAAATCTCAATACTATTTAGTACAAAATTTGCTAACGGTTAGGTTTTAAAATCTTAACAGTTTGGCATATCACTTACAATAATAGAATTCTCCATATACATGTCCACATAATTAATATGTGGCTACTCAGACTAACGTGAACACAGGTTCAGATATTTCCTTCAGCATAAACTATCCAACTCCATGGTTAGAGTAAATTACACTTGGAATCACTTAACACTTGACATAAGCATCTCTTTCAATAAGAGAGGAACATGAAACCACAAGAAGGAAACCACAAAAGCCACAAGAATCATGGGAACAAGATAATCACAAGAATCACTGAAATCACAAGAATCACTAAATTCACTGAAATCACGAGAATCACTGGAATCAGGAACTCATCTAAGAGTTTAAAACCACAAAAATGAAATCACCCTATACACACAAAATCTTTGAATAACTCGAACCAATTGGTGACTAAGTTTGTACTTTAGCTATACTCATATGTAGCAACATGTCATCACAAATAACTCTATGTGCCTTCACATAGTTGTGTCCTAAAGGTATGAGCTGTAAAATTATAAATGGAAAATAATGGATAATACACTCAAAGATTTCAAGGGCTGTGTTTTTGTAATTGACAGTCAACTTAAGATGTAGTGCTTGAATATTTTTCATGTAAATTTCTCTTATTTTATAGGCCATATTAATATGACCATTAGCTGCAACTAATGGCCATGATGCTTTAGCCCCCTACGAGGTTGGTTTCACTTTCTTCTGCATTTCAGGTAAGTGATGACATCTCCCCAACTGAACACTGGATTATTTGTCGGGTTGAATAAAGGTCATCGTTACTAAGAGAGAGTTGCCTGACATATCAGCACCAATTAATGGACGTTTTCCAACTACAAAACTACGATAAAAGAAGAACAAATATTTTGGAAAACTCCTACACATCAATGGTTGAAGGAAAAGAAAAATTGTTCTGGAAATGGCATCTGGAAAAGGGCTTACACTGTACGATGTCCTACACATCCCAGACATTCAACAAAATTTGGTTTCTGGCTCATTTCTTGGCAAAAATGGCTTCAAGTTGGTTTTTGTCTCTGATAACTTTGTTTTATCAAAAAACGGAGTTTATGTTGGAAAAGGTTATGTGAGTGATGGCTTGTTTGAAATGAATGTAATAATTGTTGTACCAAAGGATTGCAAAAATTGATTCTTCTGTTTATATCATTGAATCCACTAATATATGGCACGCAAGATTAGGCCATATTAGTTTTGATACATTACAAAAAATTATTAACTTAGATTTTATACCTAAGTTTTCAATAAATTCAAATTACAAATGTGAAATATGTGCTGAGTCAAAATAACCAAAACTTCCTTTCACTATACCAAAACAAATACCGAGCCCTCATACAAATGTATATGACTTGGAAATGTGTCGGTCTCGCGGACGAAAAAGGTGTTTCATTGCCTTTATAGATGACTGTACTAGGTACTATTATGTGTACCTATTGAAAATTAAAGATGAGGCGATTGAAATGTTTAAGCATTACAAGGCAAAATTTTAAATTCTACTAAATTAGAAAATCAAATCCTTAAGAAATGATAGGGGAGGTGAATATGTGTAACGTCCCATAATTTCAGTTGTCAGATATTTAAATTATTTTATTATTTTAAATATCGATTTGAATTTATAAATGGATTTATAATATATAATTCGTTACAAAACAAAATTTAAACTTTATAATGGTATATAATTATAAACAGAGCTCGTAAGTATCGCAGTAGTTCGTAATTTACGATTTGAACTTCAACTGAATATACATAATCCATTTCAAGTCGGAATTCTGTGAACCAAGAAACATTGGAATCGATTTGATTAAAATTTTCTAATGGAAGAGAAAAATTAAGATTTTATATTATAGATTGTTAGTTATGTCCAATTCAAATTTTCAAATAGTCGCTATGGAATTCGTTATAAACGATAACGTTTAATTACTAAAATATAAAGGGTTTTTATATCGTTTAGCCCGAAAACTGTATATACTGAGTTTAATATATATATATATATATTAGTCTATTTTGAGGTCGTGTAATATTTTATTTGGATAAATACAATACTAATAATTATTAGTTAATTAAAATGTTGTAGAATTAAATTATATTATATCGATAATATATAAGCCGTAGAAATGATTTATTTTCTAAATGATCCCCGTTTTCAATGAAACGAATTTTATATGAACGCATATAGCTAGTTATTGTTAGATTTCCAGTTTGGAGCCAATTGGAGTTGTTTTATCGCTACACACAATTTAAAGGTGAACCGATAAAATTAAAATAACGTTGTTCTGCAAACGGAGTCGGTTTTCAACGAAATAAATTTCATTGGAACCGAAATGTTGAAACGTAGCGGTACGTCTATTTTTATTTTGGTTAGAGTTGCATAAAATTGTACACATATTAATAGTTAGCGGAACACAGCGGTTTGCAGTAAAACAACGTAACCGAAAATAAAATAAAATTTTATACTTCAGCGTTAAGGAAATGATACACCATAGCTTCTGCTATCCTACTTTTCTTTCGTGCTATTCCGCTTTCATAAATAGCTACTCTACCTGTTTCACACAGCTATACACCATCCTTATTTGACTTTATGGCTAAGAAATTCGGCACGACTTCATTTCTGGAAGGACATATAAGCTGTCGGTACAATCTTTTCTTCTATGCTAGGTTCGCAACCTATACATGAACTTGACTACTTTTCCTTTAGAATGTACTACTATGCCATACTTCACCTCAGCTGACTAAGCCTATGCCTAGTGCTGGAAGTCCTACCCACCAAAAAGTTTGAATAGGAATATGAACCAAAAACGTGCCATTTCTTTTCTTTAACCTAAATCCATGGTGTCACATATGTAAAATGAACGGCAAAAAGTCCATATGAAAGAAAATTATAAATAAGGAAACATGAAACTGTACACAAGTAATCACGTCCTATATATGATGACACACGAAGACGGTACAGCCTAATCTTTCTCTTCCACTAGCACGCACATGCAAATATACAACTTTTTCCATTAAATCGAAAGAAATGAAAGCACACTGCCTTTATTTGTCCACCTCGCATACCTTCTTCCTCCCGTATGATCTGACCAAACAACCTATAGCTACTCTTGTACATGAAATGAAAACACTACACTGATGTATCCCACCCTGCAAGTCTACTGCTCTATGAACCGTTTGTGCCAAGGAACTCGTGGTGTATATATAACGCTCACAACTCACTTTTTCTTCTTCAGAACAAGATCAAACCAGTAGAAAATATATAAAACAAAAATTTATATTTATAATAATAACGATAAGAAACGAAATGAAGCAGTGGGATCCGGGGTTGAAGCTGCTGGACGAGGATTGGTGATCAGGTGGCAACAGTGACGTTGGAGGCGCAGTTTGCTTTGGTCTGGTGGGAAAACAGAGAAGTGTAGCGAAGCGGAACATGTGATGGTGTATGGTGGTAGACTGAGGGACATGAGGATGCATGATTAGGTCGGTAGAAGCACGAGAGAAGGATGGTTTGAATGAGAAGCTTCGTATAGTGAAGTGGTGAAGAGAAAATAAAGGAAGCATGTTCGGAAATTTTGTACGTGAGTGGATGGATGTACACTGAGGAGTGGTTTGGGTCAGCGAGTGCACGGGTTGGGGAATTATGGCCGAGAACATAAATAGTAGGAGGAAGATTTAACAGTGGGGTGGGAACAAATATAATACAGGAGGGAAAACAGATTGGACGTGGAGGAAGCAAAGTGTTTGGCATTTTGGAGATGGAGTTGTTGCGACTTTTCGCAGTTCTGTGTTTACACAGAGAGGAGTGATGAGATGGCAGCGGCAGTCGAAGTGGGGGACACATGTGGGTGGCATTGGCAATGCAGAATAGTCGGAGGAGCTGAAGCCCGAAACCCGTGAAGCAGAAGCTGGGTTGAGGAGTGCCGTGTAAGACCTGATAGGAGAGGGAAGGCCGGAGGTGTACGGTGTAGAAGTAGAAGCAGGCGAAATCAAGAGTAGCAGTGAACGATGAGGCAGAAACAGGGGACTGGGATGTCAAAGGGAAGATGGAGTCCGGGAAGAAAATACATGGCATGAAAAGATTTGCATGTGTATAACATTGAAAAGGAGGAAAGTTGCGACACTGTGGGTTCGAGATAAAATGAGTGGAGAAGAAACAATATGGTTTTCTTTTGTTTTGGGGTAGCATTATAAAAGAGGGTGGGCCTTGTTTGTTTCGAATGAGCTTCTAGGCCTTATATATATAAAAAAGATAAAGATGGGCCCGTATGGTTACAACGTGGAATACTGAAAGGTGAAGGGAACCGCAGTTCTTACGTGAACAAAGTCTACCCAAGTTTTCAAGGCATGTCGGGTCATTTCAAGGAGGAAAAATTGAAAGGAAAGTTGCCCGTTCACATCACGTCGAACAAGAATTTGGGAAATGTGATGAGGCACTGTGCTTTTTATTTCCAACTTAAAGAAGGGCCAGCAGCATTTTGAATGAGGTTTGGGCATTTTGAACGAAGAAAGAAATCACGGACGGTCATGTTAAAGTAAGGTAATTAGTTCATAATCAAATATTTATTAAGGTGTTAATTAAATTATTTAGATTCGTTAGCTTACAACCGTTATAACTATTGATTTCAAGGTTCAAATCTGATGAAATGAAAAGCATTGAGATCTTGGATTATAACGAAGAACGGAACATTATGAAACTATTTTCAATAGGGATGGAGAGAGCTGGAATTCACAGATAAATTAAACACTGTTTAGTTTAACTGTAACCAAACCGCTACAACGAACGGGCGAAATCAAGTGAATTTACTCACCCAGTTTTTACCCATTTATATTTTATATAAAACAGGTTTTATTTTGTGTGCTATAGTTGATAATTGTTTGTTGGTTGTTGTTGTGTATTGTTGAGTTGGTTGATTTAAAACGTTAGTTTAAACCAAATGAAATCTAATCGTTATGTTAACGATTAATTCCAAACAAGGTAACTTACATTGCTGGTTACGTTTATAATAATATAAATGGATTAAATCAAAATATGGCTGCTTGGATTACAGTTATTTTATCTGTTTTGAATCATATTATTCAGATAACGTATTTGGATGCAGGGAAAACAGATTGGAGGGATCCAACGGGATTCCTCAAATTTATTACCTATTTTCATATCACAATTATATGAACTGTTTGATTAACCTGATTAGATGATTGATTTGTTATTGATCGTTGAATCTAAATTCAACGTTTGTTTTGTTATTAACCAATGGGCAGTATTGGTTGGGTAATTGGCAACATATGGCCTATAAATCAATCGTTTTATAAATGTGAATTTACCGTCAAGTGAATCGACGGTAATGAAGTTATGAATTTATTTTATAACTGAATATGGATTTTGATATATATTATTTTGAATAAAAGATATTTAAAAGGAAATAAATATTTATTATTTATTATTTAATGTTTGTAGGAAATTATGTAATTATTTTATAAAACAAATTATTATGTTAATAACAATTATAAGCAGATGAGCAGAAATTAGTATAATAGTTAAGAGTTGGTTTAATTGTTCTAAGTAACAATTAATAGAGTATTTAAATTAATTATATCACTAATTCAAGAAAGGACTTAATTGGATTGATTAACAAGATATCTGTGTTTAAATCAAATGTTTTTACTAGAATTGAATATTAAATCAAATTAGTTTATTGGCAAATAAATCAAATAAAATTGTTAAATGGATATTTGTAAATGTTAATAAGATTTTTAAATAAGAGAAATTATTATTTAATAAAGAGTTTAACTACTCATATAATAGCTAATGATGAAATAAGTTAGTATCTTAATTAATAAGGATCTAAGTGATTATTACTTAAAGGAAATCCATTTATGTAAATAATCAAGTTGGAATGAATCTAACTGAATTAAAAAAGAGTGTCATATTTCATGTTAAAGCCCAAATTTTTATAACAAAGTTATAAAACATATTTCGAATGGGTGGGATAGATTAAATAAATGTTTTATGTAACGTTTGAATTAAACAAAGGCAAATTGAGATAGAAAGGAGTTTATATAAAATCCGAGGTTTATAAATAAGGTGTGTAAAAGACGTATAAGGCTAAAATGTGGATTTTAAGTGACGATACTTAATAATGAAATTAAGTGAAACGATTTGAATTGAAACGATATTTCCAAAGCGAAAATGGTTGAATGGATTAGAAGGGTAATTATATGGATTGATAAGTCCTTAAGATAAGAGAATAAGAAATGGAAATGTTTTAGACTATGGAAAAAGGGTTCGAGGAATTATTATAATAATTCCAGAGTAATAGAAATAAAAAGGGTTTGAGAATATAAATTAATATTTCCAATATAAAAGGAAATAAAAAGAGGTTTTGTGAAATTATACAATATTATGAAATAAAGAAATTAAAGAGACGAGTTTGAATGGGTTTATTCGAGAAGAATAAGTGTTAGTTGTTGTTTTGCAAACAATAAACAAAAGAAATTTCGGGACAATGTTTTTACTTGGAACCAAATTGGGATGTACACATTTATATGTATATATATATAATTTAATTATAAAGTATATAAAATGTTGTTGCGAATATTCTTATAATATAATAAGAGGTAAAAACTATGTTTTAAATTATTAAAAGATTAAGATATTTAATTAGTTTTAATTAAAAAGGGTCAAGTGATGTTGAATACTAAACCAGTGAGTTCATTTTTTTTATGGTTGAATGGTTGTTTATTTGACAGTTAAATAACCGACTATCAAATCTGACCATACGATTGTTAGTACGGACAGACCGGGATCGAATTATATTCGAAAACCACTCCGGCCAACAAATACGAAATTGAGAAGATATCAAAAGCTGATCAAGACAGAGCCATTGAAGACCATAGATCTTCATAAAATGGAAGGATTATTTATATCTCTGGTCAACTTCTATAGTTTTCAAAGTCTACTATATCAAACTTAACTTATAATTTATAACTAGAGGTATATTGTGGTACTGTCATGGTTGAAATCTACGGATTTGTAAGGACTACTCACTACTAATCTATATGGTGATTCCTAGGATGTGGTAGGAGAGTACCTTCGGTTCATCTTGTTCCTGGATGACTTGTATGGATGAATGTCTGACAGAGTATTTCTTAAGAATCACGTACATTGATCTTTACAAACGTATCTCTGTAGGTGGCAGAGAAGAAACCTTCTCCTATCATAAACACCCAGAATATTTTTGTGGACGTCAATTAGTGATTTGGCGGATCTGACGATATGACATTCAAAGTGATTGTGGTGTTCTTAAAAACATAATTCGAACCTTAAGCCTCAGAACCGGGAAATGACAAAAATCGGACAGGCAGCATGGCTATGTGGGTCGCACCCATTAGGGTGTATAATCACCTATCTAGAGAAATTCCATTTTCTTCTTTAATCTATCGATGCTGTCCCTTTTCGGGAAACGGTGGGTAGCTCCCAACCGTTGGTGATATACATTCGATACACTCAAGCGAAATGAGTGGTCAGTCATGTGTAGGCCGGGTTGCAAGACGTTCTTGTTGAACTCAGTGTATTCCTCTCTAGAGATACACTATCGGAAGGTGGTTCCATACCTTGTCATATTTGGAAGTCTAATCTCCAATAAGCGCCCGTGTTTTTGATTGTATACTATATATGTGGAGCGTGAGATGCAAGTGTTCCGCTAGATTGATAATTATTTATATTTAAATACTATTATAATATCAAAGAAATATATGATTTCAAAAATGTTTTGGGTTATAGTAAGGTAAAAACCGTCCGTGTTTTTGTGTGGGCTGGTCTTACTATTATCCTTTTCTTTCGAAAGGATTGTTGACTTTAAAATCAATATGGATGTTATTTAAACTTAGCGGGTTTCTCACTCTGGTTCACCAGACTGATCCGGCGTTTGTAATGCTCGGGTTAGGCCGGGTTATACAGGTTCAGTTTCGATGATACGAATTTCAAGAAGACATGCTGGAGGAGTTCGGGCATATGATATATATTTATTCCGCTGTGTGTTGTTTATGAGACCAAATTATTATAACTGTCCAGATGTGTTAATGTACTCTGATGTTTGTAAGTATTTATTTCATAGCTCGCAATAAAGTTTTATTTCTATATTATATTTTACTCCACTGCGATGTGAGACTCTGATGTTGTTGTGTTGTTCTTCTTCTTTTATTGTAATATTTCTTTCTTTCTTATCTCACCCTTTATTTTCTTTCAATAACAATCTGGTGTTTTCGATACTTGAGGTCTGATAAGTAATACAGTTTTATGTATTATTGTTGGAATTCGGGCGTCGAATCCTCCAGGTCGTTACAGTGGTATCAGAGCATAAGGTTTAGTAATAACCTTGGCTTTGTGGCGTAACTCGATAGAAATGGGGTTAGTAATACCCTAGATTGAGTTTGAGTGTGTATATATGAGAGTGCGTATTTGTATATTTTATACATAAATGATTTGTATTGTGTTATTTGATCGGTTCAAGTGTTGAGAAGCATTTAGACTGGCAGCTGACATGATATTATTTTATATATTGGGTAAATGAAATAATTTTACCCAAATTATATTTTTATATAGAAAAGGTAATAATTTTATTAAATTATTGGATATTGGTATGTTTGATTGATTCGAATGGAAAATTCAAATATGAAAATATAACTAAGGAATTTCATATATAAAATTTGTGAGTGAGAATTTCAATTATGAATTGAATGAATCAGAATTTAACATGAAGATAAGTTAAATCAGAGCAGAATGGATGATTTTTGGAATAAAATCAGGATTTGAATTATAAAATAAAAGTGAAGTAATTATGCAATCAATTAGTAAATTGAATATGGAATTGGAAGTAACTTGGTTAAGTGAGTTAAATTAAGATGGATATTGAGATGAAGTTAAATAATAAAATTTGGAAGTTTAATTAATAATAATGGAATGAAGATCAATCTTATATAAATCGATTGATATTTAAATATGTTAAACCCAAGTGAATACCAGTAAATATTAAATGTTAGTTGAAGATAATATGAATTAAGGTGATTGGGTGATGTTTATTGTGCATTGATTGTTGAATGTGTGTTATATTGGATTTGCAAGTAGATGAAGTTGTGTGATTAGTTTTGGAAATTTGTTTAGTTAAACTGGTTAATAATTGGAATGTTATTTGAGGATTTCATGCTCACTGGGTGAATTGAGTTGAGTACAGTTAGCTGAAGGCTTCGAGGTTGACTTTGGTTGAGTATATCACAATAAGTTGAGCAAGTATACCCAATAGCGCTCGCATAAGGTACGCCTACGCGAAAATATTAATTTTTGGTTTTTGGTTTTTGTTTTCCGACCGTGGAGTCAATGTATATATATTTGTTGTTTCTGCGATATTGCGAAAGTTCCTCCGTACAGGGGAGACTCTGCCGGATTTTTTCAAAAATTTATGATGTTAGAAATTTTTTGAGATTTTTGTAAATTTTGATTTATAATAACAAATTGGTTTTCGATTTATAAATAGATAGGATTGTAGAAAAGTTGATAAATCGGGTATAGCATTTCTTCTACCTTAGTAGTTTCAGGGACGAAATTCTTTTAAGGGGGATGGAGTGTAACATCCCTTATTTTCAGTTGTCAGATATTTAAATTATTTTATTATTTTAAATATCGATTTGAATTTATAAATGGATTTATAATATATAATTCGTTACAAAGCAAAGTTTAAACGTTATAATGGTATATAATTGTAAACAGAGCTCGTAAATGTCGCAGTAGTTCGTTATTTACGATTTGAACTTCAACTGAATATACAAAATCCATTTCAAGTCGGAATTCTATGAAACAAGAAACATTGGAATTGATTTGATTAAAATTTTCTAATGGAATAGAAAAATTGAGATTTTATTTTATATGTTGTTAGTTATGTCCAATTCAAATTTTCAAATAGTCGCTATGGAATTCGTTATAAACGATAACGTTTAATTAATAAAATATAAAGGATTTTTATATCGTTTAGTCTGAAAACTGTATATACTGAGTTTAAAATATATATATTAGTTTTTTTGAGGTCATGTAATATTTTATTTGGATAAATACAATACTAATAATTTACTATTAGTTAATTAAAATGTTGTAGAATTAAATTATATTATATCGATAGTATATAAGCCGTAGAAATGATTTATTTTCTAAACGATCCCTGTTTTCAACGAAATGAATTTTATTTGAACGCGTATAGCTAGTTATTGTTAGATTTCCACTTTGGAGCCAATTGGAGTTGTTTTATCGCTACACACAATTTAAAGGTGAACCGATAAAATTAAAATAACGCTGTTATGCAAACGGAGTCGGTTTTCAACGAAATTAATTTCATTGGAACCGAAATGTTGAAACATAGCGGTACGTCTATTTTTATTTTGGTTAGAGTTACGTAAAATTGTATGCATATTAATAGTTAGCGGTACACAGCGGTTTGCCGTAAAACTACGTAACCGAAAATAAAATAAAATTTTATACTTCAACGTTAAGGAAATGGTACACCATAGCTTCTGCTATCCTACTTTTCTTTCGTGCTATTCTGCTTTCATAAACAGCTACTTTTCCTGTTTCACACAGTTATACACCATCCTTGTTTGACTTTATGGCTAAGAAATTTGGCACGACTTCATTTCGGAAAGGACATATAAGCTGTCAGTACAACCTTTTCTTCCATGCTAGGTTCGCAACCTATACATGAATGTGATTACTTTTCCTTTAGAATGTACTACTATGCCATACTTCACCTCAGCTGACTAAGCCTACGCCTAGCGCTGGAAGTCCTACCTACCAAAAAGCTTGCATAGGAGTATGAACCAAAACATGCCATTTCTTTTCTTCAACCTAAATCCATGGCGTCACATATGTAAAATAAACAGCAGAAAGTCCATATGAAAGAAAATTATAAATAAGGAAACATGAAACTGTACACAAGTAATCACATCCTATATATGGTGATGCACGAAGACGGTACAGCCTAATCTTTCTCTTCCACTAGCACGCACATGCAAACATACAACTGTTTCCACTGAATTGAAAGAAATGAAAGCACACTGCCTTCATTTGTCCACCTCGCATACCTTCTTCCTCTCGTATGATCTGACCAAACAACCTACGTCTACTCTTCTACGTGAAATGAAAACAATCCACTGATGTATCCTACCCTGCAAGTCTACTGCTCTATGAACCGTGTGTGCCAAGGAACTCGTGGTGTACATATAACGCTCGCAACGCACTTTTTCTTCTCCAGAACAAGATCGAACCAGTAGAAAATATATATATATAAAAAATTATAATAATAACGATAAGAAAAGAAATGAAGCAGTGGGATCTGGGGTTGAAGTTGCTGGACGAGGACTGGTGATCAGGTGGCAACAGTGACATCGGAGGTGCAGTTTGCTTCGGTCTGGTGGGAAAAAAGGGAAGTGCAGCGAAAAGGAACATGCGATGATGTACGGTGGTAGACTGGGGGACATGAGGATGCACGATCGGGTCGGTAGAAGCACGAGAGAAGGATGGTTTGAACGAGAAGCTTCGTACAGTGAAGTGGTGAAGAAAAAAGAAAGGAAGTAAGTGCGGAAATTTTATACGTGAGTGGATGGATGTACACCGAGGAGTGGTTTGGGTCAGCTAGTGCATGGGTTGGGGAATTATGGTCGAGAACATAAATAGTAGGAGGAAGATTTAACAGTGGCGTGGGAACAAATATAATACAGGAGGGAAAACAGATTGGAGGTGGAGGAAGCAAAGTGTTTGGCATTTTGGAGATGGAGCTGTTGCGACTTTGCGTAGTTCTGTGTTTACACAGAGAGGAGTGATGAGATGGTAGCGGTAGTCGAAGTGAGGGACACATGTGGGTGGCGCTGGCAATGCAGAAGAATCGGAGGAGCTGAAGCCCGAAATCCGTGAAGCAGGAGCTGGGTTGAGGCGTGCCGTGTAAGACCCCATAGGAGAGGGAAAGCCGGAGGTGTACGGTGTAGAAGTAGAAGCAGGCGAAATCAATAGTAGCAGTGAACGATGAAGCAGAAACAGGGGACTGGGATGTCAAAGGGAAGATGGAGTCCTGGAAGAAAATACAAGGCATGAAAATATTTGCATGTGTATAACATTGAAAAGGAGAAAAGTTGCGGCACTGTGGGTTCGAGATAAAATGAGTGGAGAAGAAACAATCTGGTTTTCTTTTATTTTGGGGTAACAGTATAAAAGAGGGCGGGCCTTGTTTGTTTCGAATGGGCTTCTAGGCCTTATATATATAAAAAAAGATAAAGATGGGCCCGTATGGTTACAACGTGGAATACTGAAGGATGGAAGGAACCGCAGTTCTTACGTGAACAAAGTTTGCCAAAGTTTTCAAGGCTTGTCGGCTCATTTCAGGGAGGAAAATTTGAAAGCAAAGTTGCCCGTTCACATCACGTCGAACAAGAATTGGGGAAATGTGATGAGGCACTGTGCTTTTTATTTCCAACTTAAAGAAGGGACAACAGCATTTTGAATGAGGTTTGGGCATTTCAAACGAAGAAAGAAACACGGGCGGTTATGTTAAAGTAAGGTAATTAGTTCATAATCAAATATTTATTAAGGTGTTAATTAAATTATTTGAATTCGTTAACTTACAACCGTTATAAATATTGATTTCAAGGTTCAAATCCGATGAAACGAAAAGCATTGAGATCTTAGATTATAACGAAGAACGGAACATTATGAAACTATTTTCAATAGGGATGGAGAGAGCTGGAATTCATAGTTATATTGAACGTTGTTTAATTTAACTGTAACCAAACCGCACAATGAACGGGCGAAATCAAGTGAGTTTACTCACTCAGTTTTTACCCATTTATATTTTATATAAAACATGTTTTATTTTGTGTGCTATGGTTGATAATTGTTTGTTGGTTGTTGTTGTGTGTTGTTGAGTTGGTTGATTTAAAACGTTAGTTTAAACCAAATGGATTCTAATCGTTATGTTAATGATTAATTCCAAACAAGGTAACTTACCTTGCTGGTTACGTTTATAATAATATAAATGGATTAAATCAAAATATGGCTGCTTGGATTACTATTATTTTATCTATTTTGAAACATATTATTGAGATAACGTATTTGGATGCAGGGAAACCAGGTTGGAGGGATCCAATGGGATTCCTCAAATTTATTATCTATTTTCATATCACAATTATATGAACTGTTTGATCAAGCTGATTAGATGATTGATTTATTATTGGCGTTGAATCTAAATTCAACATTTGTTTTGTTATTAACCAATGGACGATATTGGTTGGGTAATTGGCAAAATATGGCCTATAAATCAATCGTTTTATAAATGTGAATTTGCCGTCAAGTGAATCGATGGTAATGAAGTTATGAATTTATTTTATAACTGAATATGGATTTTGAAATATATTATTTTTGAATAAAAGATATTTAAAAGGAAACAAATATTTATTATTTAATGTTTATAGGAAATTATTTAATTATTTTATAAAACAAATTGTTATGTTAATAACAATTATAAGAAGATGAGTAGAAATTAGTGTAATAGTTAAGAGTTGGTTTAATTGTTCTAAGTAACAATTAAATGGAGTATTTAAATTAATTATATCATCAATTAATTCAAGAAAGGATTTAATTGGATTGATTAACGAGATATCTGTGTTTAAATCAAATGTTTTTACTGGAACTGAATATTAAATCAAATTAGTTTATTGGCAAATAAATCAAATAAAATTGTTAAATGGATATTTGTAAATGTTAATAAGATTTTTAAATAAGAGAAATTATTATTTAATAAAGAGATTAACTACTCATACAGTAGTTAATAATGAAATAAGTTAGTATCTTAATTAATAACGATCTAAGTGATTATTACTTAAAGGAAATCTATTTATGTAAATAATCAAGTTGGAATGAATCTAACTGAATTACAAAAGAGTGCCAGATTTCATGGTAATGCCCAAATTTTTATAACAAAGTTATAAAACATATTTCGAATGGATGGGATATATTAAATAAATGTTTTATTTAACGTTTGAATCAAGCAAAGGCAAATTGAGATAGAAAGGAGTTTATATAAAACCCGAGGTTTATAAATAAGGTGTGTAAAAGACGTATAAGGCTAAAATGTGGATTTTAAGTGACGATACTTAATAATGAAATTTAGTGAAACGATTTGAATTGAAACGAGATTTCCAAAGCGAAAATGGTTGAATGGATTAGAATGGGAATCATATGGGTTGATAAGTCCTTAAGATAAGAGAATAAGAAATGGAAATGTTTTAGACTATGGAAAAAGGGTTCGAGGAATTATTATAATAATTATAGAGTAATAAAAAATAAAAAGGGTTTGAGAATATAAATTAATATTTCCAATGTAAAGGAAATAAAAAGAGGTTTTGTGAAATTATACAATATTATGAAATAAAGAAATTAAAGAGACGAGTTTGAATGGGTTTATTCGAAAAGAATAAGTGTTAGTTGTTGTTTGCAAACAATAAACAAAAGAGATTTCGGGACAATGTTTTTACTTGGAACCAAAATGGGATGTACACATTTATAGGTATATATATAATTTAATTATAAAGTATATAAAATGTTGTTGTGAATATTGTTATAATATAATAAGAGGTAAAAACCATGTTTAAATTATTAAAAGATTAAGATATTTAATTAGTTTTAATTAAAAAGGGCCAAGTGATGCTGAATACTAAACCAGTGAGTTCATTTTATTTTTATGGTTGAATGGTTGTTTATTTGATAGTTAAATAATCGACTATCAAATCTGACCATACGATTGTTGGTACGGACAAATCGGGATCGAATTATATTCGAAAACCATTCCGGCAAACAAATAAAAATTGAGAAGATATCAAACGCTGATCAAGACGGTGCCATTGAACCATAGATCTTCATAAAACGGAAGGATTACTTATATCTCTGGTCAACTTTTATAGTTTTCAAAGTATACTATATATAAACTTAACTTATATTTTACAACTAGAGATATATTGCGGTTCTGTCGTGGTTGAAATCTACGGATTTGCAAGGACTACTCGCTACTGATCTATAGGGTGATTCCTTGGATGTGGTAGGAGAGTACCTTCGGTTTATCCTTTTCCTGGATGACTTGTATGGACGAATGTCTGATAGAGTATTTCTTAAAAATCACGTACGTTGATCTTTACAAATGTTTCTCTGTAGGTGGAAGAGGAGACACCTTCTCCTAGCATAAACATCGAGAATATTTTTGTGGATGTCAATTAGTGCCTTGGCGGATCTGATGATGTGATACTCAAAGTGATTGTCGTGTTCTTAAAAAGATCATTCGAACCTCAAGCCTCACAACCGGGAAATGACAAAAATCGGGCAGACAACATGGCTATGTGGGTCACACCCATTAGGGTGTATAATCACCTATCTAGAGAAATTCCATTTGCTTCTTTAATCTATCGATGCTGTCCCTTTTCGGGAAACGGTGGGTAGCTCCCAACCGTTGGTGATATACATTCGATACACTCAAGCGAAATGAGTGGTCGGTCATGTGTAGTCCGGGTTGCAAGACGTTCTTGTTGAACCCAGTGTATTCCCCTCTAGAGATACACTATCGAAAGGTGGTTCCATACCTTGTCATATTTGGAAGTCCAATCTCCAATAAGCGCCAGCGGTTTTGATTGTATACTATATATGTGGAGCGTGAGATGCAAGCGTACCGCTAGATTGATAATTATTTGAATTTAGACACTATTATAAAATCAGAGAAATATATGATTTCAAAAATGTTTTGGGTTATAGTAAGGTAAAAACCGTCCGTGTTTATGTGTGGGTTGGTCTTACTATTATCCTTTTCTTTCGAAAGGATTGTTGACTTTAAAATCAATATGGATGTTATTTAAACTTAGTGGGTTTCTCACTCTGGTTCACCAGACTGATCCAGCGTTTGTAATGCTCGGGTTAGCCCGAGTTGTACAGGTTCAGGTTTCGATGATATGAATTTCAAGAAGACGTGCTTGAGGAGTTCAGGCGTATGATATATATTTATTCCGTTGTGTGTTGTATATGAGGACAGATTATTATAACTGTCCAGATGTGTTAATGTACTCTGATGTTTATAAGTATTTATTTCAAAGCTCACAATAAAGTTTTATTTCTATATTATGTTTTACTCCGCTACGATATGAGACTCTGATGTTGTTGTGTTTTTCTTCTTCTTCTATTCTAATATTTCTTTCTTTCTTTTCTCACCCTTTATTTTCTTTCAATAACAATCTGGTGTTTTCGATACTTGAGTTCTGATAAGTAATACAATTTTATGTATTATTGTTGCAATTCGGGCGTCGAATCCCCCGGGTCGTTACAATATGAATTACCATTCGAGGAATTAGGTAATGCCCTACCCTGAGGCCCACCAAAATTAAGAGAGTTACTAAATAAAACTATCTATTCGAGTGGAGAATAGGGCTGGTTAAGAGCGACCATCTATAATCTTGTATTAGACGAGTTTGAATACGTCGATTAGGTGTGTAAAATTTCTTTCTTTTACCTCGAGTGGATCGACGTAGTCAATTCATCTAACATAAAATTATGGTTATGGATCGTATTCAAAAAAAACTAAAATACATCATCGGTAGCAGATCAAATAACATAATACATATAGGTACAATCGTAGAGCACAACATATACATGTGGTACATCCTCTAGTGGATATACACAAACCTTAATACAACATCTCTCAAAGAATAAGTATACAAATGACTCAAATACTCGAATACAGCTAGGGAATAGCCTCAGAATAAATAGTCTAGCTAACCACGAATCACCAGTAAGCTACAACCTAGAATAACTTGGTCTGACCCAGTATAAATACATGAGGCGGTCTGGCTTAAACATATCAGTAACGATAATAGATGAGACAAAATATCGAGTCGACATAAATTCCTTTCTATTGAAAGGAATTTTATTGTGAAAACCCGTAACTTCCCCGTAAAGGAAAGCGTCGGATAGTTCGAGAACAAACCACAACAGAACACATACAGAAGAACATTTCATTGTATATTACAACAATGCATCAGATTACAAGAATATACAGAGTATAAATGAATATTACACAGAAACATCAGAGATTTAAATTACATTTAAATACATCGCAGCGGAAAATAATACAATACACAACTAGAAGAGATATACGGATACAAAGCTTTTCGGATATCGTTCCAGCTGTAAACCAGGATCCTGTGAATATAAATCTGCAAAACCAAAACTACTAGCTGCCCGTGTCAAAATAGGGGCACCTAGAGTTTAGGTTAAAACAATAAACTCTAGGTCAGTCATGTGACTGGTGTGAGAACTAAAACAGTAAATCTTTATTTTTAAAGTTGGGTAAATCAAGGGACCACGCCGTATAACACGGAACGGGTTTCCTCCCAAGAATGCCAGTGCATAAAACAAACAGCGCAATGCTAAATAAAGAAAAATGAAGCTGTTATAAGACCTAGGTCCCATCACACAATGCAACGCAGCCGAGGATAGGGTTTTCCCTTATAACAGCCAAAGAATGCTTGATACGTTTAAAACAAATCATTTGATGCTATTATAAGTGCATAGTGTATAAAACAACTTCAAATCATAAGTATCAATCATAGACGGCATAAGCGCCCCATCCCACTATGTCGCCATACTAGGCTCTACAAATAAAACCGCAAATGTCTCGTATTTGGAGATTGGATTTCCATCTATGAACCTAGGCCAGGGATCGTCCTCTACCGATTCGAGACTCTCTAGCCCGAGCCTCAGGAACAGCCGCAACTGCCCCATGGAGCGACAGGGCCGGTCCACCGATGTGGATTATAGTGCCTGAACAATACGTTTCCCCGCCCTTTGGGGGCGTAAATGAGCCAACTAAATGACTCCATCGGTTCGAGAACGACCGATCAATCCGAGGCGCCTCGCAACAGCAACAACCACATAAGTCAAACTCGTCAGGGCGTGTAAAACCACTGACGCCACTTCTAACTAGAAAGAAACGCATGCCCTCCCTGAGGTCCTCTCCCGTTTTTGGTTCATACCGGGGGTGAAACTCGCAAAGTAAACGTTACACAAAGCTACGCCACAAAGGCCGTGCTTTGATCATCACCACAAGACTTTGCTTTTCAACAGAAGCCTCGATCAATTGCCACTTAGGCATGCCACACAGGCAATTCACTCCATGCGTTTGATATCCATCAATATATAACCCCTGAGCTCGTACGTCTCAGAGAAGGGCGTTAAGCAAGAGAATAAATTCTCCGCCGCCAAACAGATATATATTTAATAGAGATCAATCACACGGACTAAAATCCAATGTCAGGCACACAGTCCATTTACAAGTCTGTTCTGGGTCTGAACGAAACCGGAGGCACCTAGTACCCCGCATATCCATCGATCTCCAAGTACGTCTGGACGATCACCAACTGTTTCCATCTTCTTGGGTGTACAACCCAATCAAGATCATCAGTAATCACCCAAACGACGTGAAGACTTCCGGTCTTCGACCATCGTCTTCATCTTCGACTTATCGTCGTATCAGTTATTCAGAATGGGATAAACCCGGTCTTTCCGAATAACTCGCGTATATTTTGAATAAGTGTTACACAAACACAACATACGCCTCATTCCAATTCATCCGTCGCTAACTGTAAATTAATCAAGAGAATAATTCCCCAAATATTAACCCCGAAGGCCGAAACCAACATCAGATCAATATTCAGAAAACCATTCTGCTTGGCTAACCGACAGTTAGTTTCTAAATTTCACATTCATAGGGAAAGGTTCCCATTAATTTTATCCAAGATAAATTCCTTGAATTTATTCTTTATTCTATTTTTGAATCTCAATTCAAACTAGTCGGGATTAGCGAACCTTACCGAAGTAATTATTTATTTTAATTTCCCCATCCCAACCTATTCATCCCATGAAGTAAAACTGGTAATACTTCATATCTAACACCATAGTGTTATCGGTAAATTCAATTACCATTTCACGTTCAAACCTAATTAAAGATTTAACTATCGCCTGGAGCAAAACTGGTGATACTCCATTTTCGATCATTTCAATCTAATTAAAGATTCATTAAAACTCCACTTAGTTTTAATCTTCGACTGGGTTGAAGAATCGGTGTCATTTAAAACACGGTTCACGATAAACCCAAAATCACATTCATTAATTATCGGGTTAAAGAACGAGTGTTATTTAAAACACTGTTCACGATAAACCCAAAAATTAATATCGATTCAATTCCAATTAAATATTATTTAATTGGTACACTTCGTTAAATCTAAACAAAAAGATTTAATCCTTTCTCAACTGGTTTCAAGAACAGTGTTAGTGAAGACACCATTCACGACAAACCCAAATCACATTTGATATTCAATACAAGGCTCTGAATAGAAAATATACCGGCTTATATTCAATATCAAATTCTACGACTAACAAATATCGCATTGGAAATAACGATATATATATATATCTTTCAAATTTCCATAACAACATTTGTATAATCACGAAATCCAACATCGAAATATTCCGAAGACAATTTCGATTCAAATCCATTCCAATGCAATCATTGGAAATTTTGGTTATTTTCAAAACCATTTCAAATTCAATTTATTTATTTAAAAATAAATATAATTATAATTCTAGTTCAAAACTAGTTCATTTCGATAAAAATCTATTTTTATCTTTTCAAATATGGAGTTTTTCATCCCAGTTCTTTCTAAATCATTTCTTATGATTTTACACAAATTATTACTATTTTTAATAATTTTATCGAGGCCCGTACAGTCGATTTCCATCAATGGCCATCGAACTGCACTTATAGCGACCTTTTTCAAATTTGATTTGGACATAATTCCAAATCCAACCGTTAGATTTCTAATTTCTAATATTCGTTAGAAAGCTCTTTTCGATACGAACCCAACGGTTCCGGTTTTAGGAGAATCCGACGGTCGGATCTCCCGTAATGTCCGTTTGAAATAAATGGTCGAAATTCACGAACTGCCGCGGCGCGGCGCGTTCTATTCAGGCCATTATATTATATATATAATATATATAATATATACTTCGTCGATTTCTATTTAAAACGAAATATATAAATAGTTTTAAAATCGTTTCAAAAGCAATTTCAACTTTCTTTTCAATTCAAATCAAAATTGAATTCTTCTTTATAAATTCGTTTTAAAATTCATTTCTATTCAATTCAAATTTCAATTCAATTTGAATTCATTTCAATTCGCTTTCAATTCAATTTGAATTCGTTTTCAATTCAATTCATTTCGAAATCGTTTTCAATTTAATTCATTTCGAAATCGTTTTCAATTCAATTCATCTCGAAATCGTTTTTAATTTAATTCATTTCGAAATCGTTTTCAATTTAATTCATTTCGAAATCGTTTTTAATTCAATCCATTTCGAAATCTTTTTTAATTCAATTCATTTCGAAATCGTTTTTTAATTCAATTCATTTCGAAATCGTTTTCAATTCAATTCATTTCGAAATCGTTTTCAATTTAATTCATTTCGAAATCGTTTTCAATTTAATTCATTTCGAAATCGTTTTCAATTCAATTCATTTCGAAATCGTTTTCAATTCAATTCATTTCGAAATGAATAAAATCGATATAAATATCGTTCACGTCAAAATGGCGTCAATCTAATCAACACGGCTTCATAAATTTCTATTTTCAAATATTCTATTTCAAATATTTCTTTTTCAAAATAGTTGTTATTATCAAAATATTTCGTTCAACACATGTCCAATCTCAATGGATGAGTACTGTCAACACATGAACCTTTATTTTATATTGATAAAGATATAAATTTTATTACTAAAATATTTCGTTCAACACATGACCAATCTCAATGGATGAGTACTGTCAACACATGAACCTTTATTTTATATTGATAAAGATATAAATTTTATTACTAAAATATTTCGTTCAACACATGACCAATCTCAATGGATGAAACTGTCAACACATGAACCTTTATTTTATAATATTCTTTATTTTATTACTAAAATATTTCGTTCAACACATGACCAATCTCAATGGATGAAACTGTCAACACATGAACCTTTATTTTATAATATTCTTTATTTTTCAAATTGGAATGAGGCCCAATCAATTACCATATAAAGTTAATTATATGGATTTTCATACATTACACACATATAATAGCATTGAAAAATAATCAACCATCAATCAAAGTGCACTACACTGTATAAGCATCAAATATAGATATCTAACGCTTATAACAGCCTGTCAATCAATCGATCGACATATTTAATCAATAAGGATGAGTGAACTTCAAATTTCATCCCAACACCCGTGTGGGGTTTCAAACAATCAAACACAGATTTTATTTGTGCAGTTGGGCGATGTGTAAAATTTATCGTCCCAATCAATGTCCTTCAAATAGGTGTACATAAACAAACCGTCCGGTTTGTAATTGAATATTTTATTTTATTCACTTCACGTTAAAAATTATATTTTTAACGATAAAACATTTTATTCAACCTATGAATATTCTATTCGGTTCATTTATTCAATAAAATGATATTTTTATTTTTCTAACATATTTTAGAAAATTTCGGCGGCATAACGGCACGATACTAGAAACGGGACGAGGCCTAGCCTTATCCCCGGTCTAGTGAAGGCCCACGCCGTTCACACATCAATCATATTCACCAAACAACCAAATTCAAATCAAATCATCAAACTAATCTATGCAACCAAACAAACAAGTCCATGGTCTATGGACGATTGTGTCGGGTGCTACTAAGCACCGTCTGCATCCTAGTATATATATGTAATTAGAAAAGAAATTGAAAGGTGAGAAATTCTCACCGATAGCTATCCAACTATCTCGACTCTTCTTTGATAGAAATCTTCATCGTTCTTGCCTCTTGTCACTTTTCACTGCCCGTATCCTCTACATATATAAAAATCACATTTTTACTTCGCTATTCAATATATAAAAATCGAATTTTTACTTCGCTATTCAATATATAAAAATCGAATTTTTACTTCGCTATTCAATATATAAAAATCGAATTTTTACTTCGCTATTCAATATATAAAAATCGAATTTTTACTTCGCTATTCAATATATAAAAATCGAGCCCTTGATTATATAAAGACATTTCCTTTTTGTTTATATAAAAATGATAGTTTTATCTCCACACACAATAAAAATCATATCTTTAATTTCAAACATTATATATATATTTCATATATTATAACTATAACAATTTATATAAAAATTTGAGATTTTCCAACCATAATATATATAATAATTTCAGATTTTAAAACTAGAGCATAAATATTAAATTTCCAGATTTTTGTTTTCGTTTTTCTCTTCTTTTTTTTTAGACAATATTATTTTGAATAAATTAAAGGGGAAAACTCACAGCTTTTTCGGGTTTTTGGTGGTTGAAGGAGTGGCGCCGGGATCTGCGGAGGTGGCGCAAGGCGTCGGTCACTGACTGCTCCGGTGGCGCGCTCGATGGAGGCTCAGAAGTCGAGAGGGGATCGGCGACTACGGTGGAGCAGCGACAGACCCACGTTGAACGATGCGTGCTCTGCTGGAGTTCGTCGGGGAACAAGTGCGACGCAGCGACGGGCTCCCGATGCGGCGGTGGCGTGCTCTGACGAGGCGCGATGCTCCCCTGGCGAGAGAGGAAGATACATTCGAGGGTTCGATCGATTTGGGGGATTTTACATTGAGGATTTCCGTCGTGGGTCTGGTATGGGGGCAGGATATTGGGGTTGACCAGATTTTGACCGAGGCAAGGGTTTGGGGAATGGGGGTGGGGTATTTATAATTTATTTTATTATATTTAATTTATTTACTTCTCTATTTAATTCGTTCTGCATCCGAACTCCAATCGAACTCCAACGACTGTCGTCCCTAGCTGATTACCCCCATTCCGAACACAATGGGATATGTATCTCAAGCCAGTTCGACTGTTACGATCAATTTCCGTTGAATTTAAAATATAAATTTTTATATATTCAATTTAAACGCACATTTCAAATTACCGGGGTCACATACTAACTAGAAAAATTCCAGAAAAATATTTTCTAGCTTCGTATTGACGATACGGTCCTAACAAAACTAGGGATGGCAAAAAAATCCGTACCCGCGGTTATCCGCGGGTAAAATCCGTCATGGGTATGAAACGGATAGTTAAATGGGTATCCATGGGTAAAATAAACGGGTATTTTTAATATCCGTTAATTAATGGGGCGGGTACGGATAGTAAAATATCCATGTCCGCGGGTACCCGTGCCCGTATTGAATGTGATTTATTATTAATAGTCAATACAAAAAATATTGTTGTTGGCTGTTCGGTATTTGTGTGCATGCTTTTACTCAACAGTTTATAACTGGTTGTTGATATTTTGATGGATACTTCTATTGTTGTCTCTTCTTTTTTGGATATTGGTTTAAATATGTATTGGTATTTTGATGTTAGCATTTAAGAATTGATCTAATTTGTTTTTTTTACCAAATGTACTTTTAAATAATTTCAATAAATAGCTAAAAAATAAATTGAATAAATATAATGGATACCCACGAATACCCACCATTACCCGCAACCCGTTTAAAACCCGTTTAATGGATACCCGTGCGGGTATGGGGCGGGCACGGGGCAAAAAATCACCCAACGGGACGGGTGATGGGGTGGTACTACCCGCGCCCGCCCCGTCCCATTGCCATCCCTAAACAAAACTAGTTTCGTCGAATTCTGAGACCGTTAGAAAAATGGCCAATTTCCAATCGATTAAAATCAACTAAAAGTGGTCAAACGCATTTTCCTTTGCCACGCTCACATATTGAATCGGAAAGTTATGAAATTTAAAACCTAGCAATAATTTTACATCCCGGACCCAACAAAACTGGTTTCGTCGAAATCCGAGGTCGTTTGCAAAATGTCCATTTTTAAGGGCCTGAATTCCATAGCGACTATTCAGAATTTTCAACTGGACATATCTTTTGATTCCCGCTATGAAATTTTGATTATTTAGATTCGTTGGAAAGATATTATCAATTAGATCCTATCATTTTTGGTTTCACTAAAATCCGGATTGTTTTGCACCCGGTACATTCATTTGAAGTTTGAAATCGAATTATCGAACTACCGCGCCATTTTCAATTCTATTTATAATTATATATAAATATTTATATTCTAACGACGACGTATATAACATATACGTTCTAATTCCATTCAAATAAATTTTCTCGTCGATATTATTTAAAATAATTCATTTTAAATATTCAAAATTCGCTAAAATTGCCAAAATAAAAATTTTAAACTGGCCCAGATTTTCCGGGTTATTACATTTATACTCATAGGAAAATGAAATTCTCCATATAGCATCCACAAAATTAACCTGCGGGCTACTTGGATGAGCACAAACACAAATCCAGATATTTCCTTCAGTACAAAATATCCAACTCCACGATTAGGGTAAATTACACTTGGAATCATTTAACACTTAACATAAGAATTGTAACGACCCAAGGGTTTTCGGCCCCGAAAATCGACATAAATACCCTTACTGTAACTCATGCCGACCTTCCAACACCGAAAACACTGGACGTTATTAGAAAGAAATTAGAGGGTGAGATAAGAAAGAAAGAAATATTAGAATAGAAGAAGAAGAAATAACACAACACAGAGTCTCACATCGCAGCGGAACAAAATATAATATAGAAATAACTTTATTGAGAGCTTTAAATAAAACTTACAATATCAGAGTACATCCACATCACTGGGACAGTTATAATAACCTGTTCCCATATGTGAAACACAGCGGAATAGAAGCTATATAATATCATACGTCTGGACTCTTCCAGCTCGTCTCTTCACAGCATTCGATAACCTGAACCTGTACATCCCGGGCTAACCCGAGCATTTACAAAACACCGGGTCAGTCTGGTGAACCAGAGTGAGATAAACACACACAGTATCAAGGATATCACACAACCTGATTTTAGAGTTAAAATCTTTTCGAAAGAAAAGGATAATCGTAAGACCAAATCCACACATAAACACGGACGGTTTTTACCTTACGATAACCCAAAACTGTTTTGAAATCAATATCTTGTCTGATATTATAATAATGTCTAAATACAAATAAATAGAATCTAGTAGAACGCTTGCATCTCACGCTCTACATATATAGTATACAAACAAAACCGCAGGCGCTTATTGGATATTGGATTCCAACCTTGACAAGGTATGGGACCACCTGCCGATAGTGTATCTCTAGAAGCGAATACACTGGGTTCAACAAGAACGTCTTGCAACCCGGCCCTCACATGACCGACCACTCATTTCTCTTGAGTGTATCGAATGTATATCACCAACGGTTGGGAGCTACCCACCGTCTTCCCGAAAAGGGACAGTATCGATAGATTAAAGAAGCAAAAGGAATTTCTCTAGATAGGTGACTATACACCCTAATGGGAGCGACCCACATAGCCATGCTGCCTGCCCGATTTCTGTCATTTCCTGGTTGCGAGGATTGAGGTCAGAAACACATCTGGTCATCATACACTTTGGATGCCACATCATCAGATCCGCCAGATCATACTGATTTGACGTCCACAAACATACTCTAGCTATCTGGCTAGAGAATAACCATTTCTCCGCCATCAACTATGGTACGTTCGGAGAAATCAATGCATGTAAATTCTTTTGGAAATACTCTGTCAGACATCCTTCCATACAAGTCATCCAGGAATAGGATGAACCGAAGGTACTCTCCTACTGCATCTCATATAGGAATCACCCCATGGATCAATAGCGAGAAATCCTTGCAACCTGTAGATCCCAACCACGACAGGACCACAGCTTATCTCAAGGAGCTAACCAGAGATTTTTAGCCGTCCTTCCGCTTATGATAATCCACAGTCTTCAATGCTCCATCACGATCATCTTCTAATCTTCTTCACGTATTTGTTGGTCGGAATGGTTTTCGAATAAAAATTCGATCCCGGTCTTCCCATACCAACAATCGTATTGGTCAACTTCGATAGTTGGTGTTTTAACTATCGAATAACAAATGTGTGAAACCAATGAGTTTACTGATTCAGCACTTGACACGACTCAACCTCTTAAAACTATATTTATCAAAATTACTTTGATGTATTTTGACTGACTTACTTTGATTGATTAAATCTAACTAGACAAATTTGACTTATTTAACTCAACTGGAACAACTTGATTTGATTACTCTTATCGACTACTAATACTCGACTTAACTTCATTCGCTCGACTCTAGATCGCAGCGATCACAATAGTTACGCCTGATTCCCTCAGGAAACATCCGACCGCCGTAGGCTATCTGTAGCCCTGCGAATTACGCTAGCAGTCGTACGCAGTGGCAACTCTTCTGAATAACTTTATTTGACTAACTCTAACTATATTTGATCAATTCTAATTGAATAACAAATATTCGATATTATTTGAAATCAAAATTCTTATTTCATTTTGAAACTAATATTGCCAGGTTATTTATTTCCCCAAAATCCTTGCGTTAGATTTTGACACTTCTTGTTTAAGACAAAACTAATTTCAACACTTTCACTCACCCAAACTAATACCATTCCTTGATAATGGTGAAGCCAACCAAGTTAGGGTATTTTAGTTACCTCTCAGACCTTGATCGCCCCGTTCTTACCTCAGAATAATATCAGTTTGTTACTTAACCATCGATGTTCAAATCCCGTTTAAGACCTTGATTTCAAATATAGGTTTACAAAATCGTTTCTTACGTTTGAAATCATTGCTCAAAAATCATCTTACTTAATTCCTTTAATTAAGTATTTCTAATTCAAAATCACATCCTTACTTCTCATTCACTTTATAACCCTTGTTTTACATCTCAGGTTTAACTATGACTTCTTTATATCTTCAATTTCCTTTACTTAATCCAAATGTCAAGTAATCTCATCATTTAAGCCACACGTTTTCTCAAACCCTATTATCACCCCCATTGAGTTCAAGTATAAAAACTCGTTCAAGGTCTCTTCCCAAAGTTTAACTAAATTCTATTTCAAAATTTAGTTACTTATCCAAAGTGTCTCATTTAAGAAGCAAATTTCATAAATTAAACAAATAATTTATTTCCACATTTACTACTGTAAATCAGTTAACTGCTTTATAAAAATCATATTAAGAATAAACGATTATTCGTTAAGTTATTTCATAAGTGTATTATTGACCAACTAAATTAAAAGTCGGTCTTGGTTAAACGAACTTGATTAACTCCAACACAAATAAATTCTTAAATTAATTCCAGTCGATTTCTCCTTTAAATTAATTCATGATATAATTAATTTAAATAGCTTCTTTAATTGTTCTTAGAAAAAAATAAATCGAACTTTCACCCATTAGGTTATCTTCATCTCATCTGCTTACATACGCTATGAACACAAGTATTAACTTTGTCAAAACAATTTAATAATAACTTATAAATAGTAATACCTTTTTCTTTTAAACTCCCTCTATTCAAGATAATATATTCAAATCCTAGAATAAATTTATAAGGCTCGTAGAGGTCGACCCACTTGATGATACAAATCCATATTTGTATAATGACTGGTTTACAGACAATGTGATGCCGAATTTATTCAACCAATATTTCCTACTGGTTAAAACAAATCAATTGTTGAATTTCAATTCAAAGATTATCGATCAGATCAATAGCCCGATCAGAACTATTCCATTTGTCATGACGACCATCAATCAACAAACATATCACGCAAACACTTCAGCCAATTTCAAACACGTTTATTGCATAAACGGGATCAATCAAGGAAAATTTCCTTTACTGGGTTTAATCGTTAAAAATAACGATTTACTATTTAACTGAATTTAAACGACCGTTTAAATTCATTGTTTTAAATCAACAGTATAACTAGCAGGCAGTAAATGACTAGTAACCAAAGCACACAAAAATAAAGACCCAATTTATATAAAATATAAATGGGTAGAACTGAGTGAGGTTAACTCACTTTGACTGGTTGGGTCGTCCAGCGCTGGTCTTAATCAAATTAAATAGCGTTTAATTTAATTACAAATTTTCTGTCCTTCCAGTCCTGACAGATCCTGCTCCATCACGATCTCCTCGTCTCAATGGTTCCAACGAACCTGATTTTGTCCAAATCCGTTAAGGTATGAACGAGATATCGTGCAAACAAATCTATAAAGAAATTTAGTTATTTAAATTTAGAATTTAAATAAAAAGGAATGGGCCTTTTACCATAACTGTTCGGCCCAACCTCTTATCCAACCCGACCCGTTCCTCTCTTAAGAACCCTATCCGATCCTTTTTCATTTCATTAAACGGCCGCCACCCACAAATGGAGAAAACGAAACCCTACAGCACCTTGATGCTCTCGCCGCCGTCTTCCCCTCGGCCTTCTTCCGCAACCAGTCCTTCAATCAAGCTCAAACTGAGGCCTCCCTCCTCACAAGCTAAGTCTTTTTCCTAATTAAATTTTCTATTTTGGTTTTGATGTTCTTTTTTTTTTCTTCGGTTTTTGATTTCTGTTGTGATCTGAAATGTGGTGTGTGTGACCACTATTTTTACTTGCGGTTCTCTCTTGATAAGGACGATGTCGATTTGATTTTGAATCATAGATTGTTAGCCTTAGTTGTTCCTAGTTCATAGGCGTTTACGTTTTCCTTTTCGTCTCAGTCGTATTGTCATCTGTTTTCTGATAGCACAGAGGACGGTGCAGTATTTTTGTGATGGATCTTGTTGGGTTTCATTTACTGCTTGTGTTCAGAAACGCACATGAACCGAACTATTCATGTATAAATTGATACAGTTATAAATCCATAAAGTTGTCATTGTTTTAATCATTTGGTATTGTCTTTGAAACATACAACTATCGAATTGAATTGTCTACCATACAGTAAATGGTAATTTGTTTGTACAAAGGGTTTCTGAAAAAAATCTGTTTCGATTCTGTAAATATAAATTTACAGCTATTCCTATTACTGATCCTAGCTATAGCATTACTGTTCCCATGTGTATGTTACGGTTTTGTGTTGTCCATACTTTTTGTTCAGCTATTTCGAAACATTATATAGATTATATAATATCTTCCTTGGTTTATGTCCCAATTTATACAACTGTTCTTTTCTTTTCTTACCTGTTCATGATTTTGAAAGGAATTGATATGTTTAGCTGTTTTGATTTTGTGAAAAGGGTCGATGGTACATATACAGGATTTTCCTTCTTAGTTGTTCTTGTTTCAAAAGAAATCCCTAAGGATTTGATGTAACATAGATTTGCTGTTTTCCCCCTTAAATTGCTCCTAGCTGTTTTATTGTTTTTGTTAGCTGTATACTCTATTCCCCTAGCTATTCCTGCCCTATCTTGTAAAATTGGATGTATGACTACACATAGATTTGCTGTTGATCTTAACTGTGCCTTGTCAATATACATGATCTGATGAATAGATTTTGTGTTCACTGTCTTGTTTTTTTTTTTTTTTTTTCTAATTGGAAATCGTTTTACTATTCTCAGGGACACACAGGATCAAACATGCAGGAGGAAATTGGTTTGAATGGTCACGTCCATTGGTGCAAATCATATGTACAAATCATGTATACATTCAATACATGTAAACAGTTGTACATATACAAACAAATCTTTTGTATCAAAACTATATATATATATACATAAACAGGTTATTCTCTGTACTTCGTATTTGTACAAATCATGTATAAATATGTGTGATGTTTCAGTGTGTTATCACTTCCAGTTTTGTTTTATGTTGTATATTTTCCAGTTTTATTTTTTTTTCTTGTTTATGGCGTGCCCCTTTTATTTGTTGACACATATGTATTCATTTTTTTTTCCATTTCCTTTTGCTGAATCATGTGAATCGCTGATTGTTTATATACATATAGACATATATGTACACGTATATATTGAAGAATTGTAGTGTGAATATAAACTATGTGTATGTTGGTTTATGATTTTAAGGTTGGTATATTATATTTCGCCTCACATAAACCTTAATTAGATTAAGTTTTCAAGCGACAATAATAGATTAATATCAACGTCTTCAAGCAAACAACTTAAATAAAATTTTAGAACTCAATATTTAAAAATTCTACGTTTATAAACGGTATTCTATTTTTATAAAAACCCTTAAATAAATATATACTTATTTATTTATTTATTTATTTATTTAGCACGCCTATATATTATTTAATAAACGAACTATACCTTGTCAATTCATTTAGAAATGCTAAATCAATATTTAAAAATAAAATATATTAAATATTTAATACTCAAAAATACGGGTCGTTACAAGAATCTCTTTCAACAAGAGTGAAACAAGGAGTGACACATGAAACCACATAGAGGAAACCACAAAAGTCATAAGAATCATTGGAACATGGAAGTCATAGAATCACTAAAATCACAAGATTTACCAAAATCACGAGAACCACTAGAATTAGGAACTCATCTAAGAGTTAAAAACCACAAAAATGAAATCACCATAAATAATAATCATCTCACTATGGTAAAATCAATAATAAACACAAAGCACTGAATTTGGATTCAACATTGAGTGGCATGCCATAATTATGCCTGCATATGCAATTACATATAAGTAGCTTAGAGCCACAACCAATACTACTATCCATAGAGGGGTACCCTATATAACACAGATGACCTGAAGGTCTAGCACTGATGGCTCGAAAGCCTAACACGGATGAGTCGAAGGTCTAACATAGATGGCTCGAAAGCCTAACGCAGATGACCCAAAGCTCTAGTATTAGCTTTTCCACCGAATATGTCACAAACCCTCAGATAACAATGTGAAAAGTGGTAATCGTGCGTCCTATACTACATGTTCTCACTTGTCGATTTACACCCCATAAGTTAACTCCATACAAGAAATTGCAGAAAAGCACAAGAGATCATAGAGAATCATAGCTTCAATTAGATGGGTCTGTAATTAACCGATCTCATATACCTTCATGTCCCATAACCACGAGGTTTACGATATCGTTTAATTGCAATCACCTCTTCTCAAAGGAAGCAAAAATGTATGGTTATATATATATATATATATAGAATACTTAGTTTAAGAAAGCGAGTTCATAAAACGATTCCTAAACCATTTAAATTATTTCTTTAAAATCCTTTATAACTCCTAAAATATAAGTGTATTATTACCTTGAGACGATTTGTATTTATAAAACCAAAAAGATGAAGTTAGTTTGTCTTAAAGCTATATAGAAATCTATATATTTACTATTTGCAAAACCATTCTACAAAAAGTGTATGTGTCCTAAATCCATTAAAATCCATCATGAAAACTTTGCTCAAAGTCCACATGGATCGAAAACAATCTAGGCTTACATCGACTTGATTGAAGCCATGGAAATACATCACCAAAACAACTTAGAAAATCTTCCAGAACACTAGATGAATACAACAAGATTAAGGCTATGGAGTAAGCCTTGAATTAACATCAAACTCACCACTAAAATAAGCAAAAAGGTATAGAACAAACAACTAGAGTGCTTAGGAAGCAAAAAAAAATACCCAGGAAACAAACAAGTTACATGGGCGTTTTTCCCAGGATGGGTCAACCCGTCCATGACACGGGTCGACCCCTGGATCGACCCAACTCCATAATTGGTCGACCTAGACACAAGATTTTGCCCAATTTGAAACACTGCTAGAGTTTAACTTCATGATCAATTTCAGGTATCCAAACAACTTCAAAAATTGATGAAATTTGACATGCATAAACTTGAATTACTTGACAAAAAAAAGAATTTAACAATACATCAAAGGATGATGAAGTTATGCAGCTACAAACATGGACTCAGGCCATGCCTTTATCTTTTTAGCACGATAAAAATGATTTTGCACAAAATCGACAACAATGAACACTAGATTTATGCTAGACAATCTGAGGGGGATCCTCACCTCAATTTGCAGAAGATGGAATGATTTAAGCTTGAATTCGGATCAAAGGTGATGATTTGAGGCTTTTTTTAGCTTCAACACTTGTAGAACAATCTACAGATACATGTAACATGTTTTCAAAACACAAACACATATAATAAGTTTTTTGAAATGAAACAAGATTTTGTGTTTAGTAGAGTATCAAATACGTCGTTTGATGTATAAATTTTTCTTTCTTACCTTAAGTGGATTGACACATTCAATTTATCAAATATAAAACTACGATAGCTAAGGATGATTTTCAAAACAAACCACAACACATCATAGATAACAGGTTATAGAACATTACCAGAATATATCATATGTTACAACACGAAAGGATAACACATATGTCTACTTTATCATTTTCTTTGCTATCATTATCATGTGATCCTTACCAGTCGAGTTATGTGTAAATCTTGGCTTTGAAATACGTATAGGAATGTATTTCATTCCATATTATTCCTTGAGCGGTATCCTATCATGTACCGACCTAGAAAATTTAATAATTTAAGTCGGATTTATAGTTTTAAGTATTAGGAATTTTTTATTTATAATTTTAAATTAAATATTTGAATGATCTAACGTTTCCCGTTTTGATAAAATCAGATATCGGTTATTCAAAATTCGAGTTCACAATATTGGGTGAAAACGAGCGTAAAACAAATAATTTTGTTAGCGCACTCGATTCGTAATACGTTCGTGTCCCTCATATATATATATATATATATATATTACAATTCATGAACGAAATAAAAGGGAAATAAATTAGATGGTAGACATACTTGTTTTGAATTACATGTTATGTTACATTTGTAAATAAACTTCATCCAAATTGACACTTGTCTTCTAGTTAAGCTTTAACCAACAAGTGTCCTTTTATTTCTAAATTATTCTTCCATGTTGCTTCCTCCTTTTGTGCCTTGTACAACCTTTTCTTTCTGAAATAGGGTATAAGATTCAAAATCTTCTTGGTTATAAAATCCAACGCTATGGTTAAATTAAAAAAAGAGAAAAGAATCAAAAGGGAAAGAGAATAAAAAATTGAATGCCAGAAATAAACCAAATGTAGAAGCCTCCTTCCCCAAAACAGTCGAGACAACTCCTCAATGTCCTCACCCAAATCGCCTAACGCTGGTCACCAGGGGAGTCCCATCACCAGCTAACTCCGGCCATCTCGAAATCCCGCTTCCTCTATTCATACAACTAGTACCCTTTTATTAAAAAAAAGCAAAGTCGAAGTCATAACCAAATCTGGGATCACTATAAGCACCGCAGTCGCCACCTTGAGGCTGCACATCGACCACGATAGCTTGACCTCCGCCTCAGTTTGGTTGGTTCGTGTTTGCTTTGCCCAACGAGAAAACCAGCCCAGGTTTTTTTATATGTAAAGGGTATCAGCAGTTGGAGCTCCACCTCCAGACGAGTTCACTAGCGCTAGCCAAGCCGCTAGCACCGCAGATGAGCTCAGGCACATCTCCATCGAACTAGACACTAGTTTCCATGAGTTTTCATAGCCTATATGATTTTTATTGTTCTTTCAAAGTACATACACGTACATACACACACACACACTGACACGACCCGAACTTCCCCGTGAGGGAAAGCACGGATGGCGTTGAGGACAAGACACAAATGAACGCAGACGGAAGAACATTTCATTGTTATTACAACAATTCCATCAGAATACAAGAATATACAGAGTATAATTGAATAAATTACATTCGATAAATATTAGAGATTACAATAAATTACATAGCAGCGGAAAATAATACAAAGCACAACTGAAGGTGATATATGGATACAGAGCTTTCCGGATATCATTCCAGCTGTAAACCAGGATCCTGTGAATATAAATCTGCAAAACCAAAACTACTAGCTGCCCGTGTCGAAAATAAGGGCACCCAGAGTTTAGGTTAAAACAATAAACTCTAGGTCAGTCATGTGACTGGTGTGAGAACTAAAACAGTTATTTAAAACTTTACTTTAAAAGAGAGAAATTCAAGGGACCACGCCGTATAACACGGAACGGGTTTCCTCCCAAGAATACCAGTGCATAGAATAAACAGCGCAATGCTTTTTCGAAAAATGAAGCTATTATAAGACCCAGGTCCCATCACACAATGCAACGCAAGCCGGAGGATAGGGTTTTCCCTTATAATAGCCAAACATGCTTGGTACGTTTAAAACAAATCATTTGATACTATAATAAGTGTATAGTGTCAAAACAATTTCAATCATAAATATAAATCATAGACGGCATAGCATCCCATGCTACTATGTCGCCATACTAGGCTCTACAAATAAAGCCGAAACATCTCGTATTGGAAATTCGATTTCCGTCATGAGTCGAGGCAAGGGGCAAGCTCCTCTCCGCTTCGAGACACTCTAGCAAATGCCTTGGGACTACACACTCTGGGTAACCCCTGGATGCTTCAGGGCCGGTCCTCACTTACGTTAGAGGATTACTATGCCTGAACACACGTTTCCCGGTCCTTACAGACCTAAAATCGAGGCGCCTCATCCAAAAACCACATAGGTGAAAAGTATATAAATGTCAGGGCTGGTAAGTCACTGACACCACCAAAGCTAGAAAGAAACGTCGTGCTCTCCCTGCAGTCCTTATCCCGTTTTTGACTCATACCGAGGTGTGAGGCTCGCGAATCCACGCTATACACAAAGCTGCCACGTAGGCCGTGCTTTGATCATCAACCACAAGACTTTGCTTTTCAACAGAAGCCTTGATCCATGCAACTCAGCGTGCCACACAGGCAATTCATGCCATGCGATTGATATCTATCGATATATAACCTCTAAGCTCGTACGTCTCAGAGAAGGGCATTAAGCAAGAGAATAAATTCTCCGCCGCCAAACAGATATATATTTAACAGAAATCAATCAACACAGAATAAAATCCAATGTCAGACACACAATCCATTTACAAGTTCGTTCTGGGTCCGAACGAAACCGGAGGCTCTTTCCTCGCATATCCATCGATCTCCAAGTACGTCTGGACGACCACCAACTGATTCCCTCATCTTGGGTGTACAGCCCAATTAAGATCATCAGTAATCACCCTGTAGTAACCCGAAAATCCGGGGGAATTTGAGCTGACCAAAAACACAAGTCCAACCCCAAATTACACTGGAAATTCAAGAAACTAATAGAAAGTAGGCAGAGGGTGAGGATAGATAAGATAGAACTTATAGAATATAAGAAGAAGAAGAACATCATCATCAGAGTAAACACGAATCTCACAGCGGAACGAATAAAATATAACATAACATATCTTTGAAATAACATTAGTATATGTATACAATAACACTTATCAGAGTACAACACTTACAATAACAGCGGAAATAATAATAGCTATAGAATCCTGAAGCCTCCTGCTCTAAGCTCTCCAAGTGTATCTGTAAAATCCCGACTACTTGACTGCCCGCACAAATTTAGGCACCCAAGAGTTTAGGGAAAACAACAAAATAAACTCCGGGTCAGTCATGGGACTGGTATGAGTAAAACAATTTAATACTTGATTTAATAAAGGATATCTCACAAGACCACGCCGCATAACGGAACAGGTTTTTCCCTTATGAGAATCCAAACAACTTTGTAAAGTAATATCATTCTGATATTATAATAATGTCTAAGTACAAATAAATATAAGTCTAGTAGAAACGCTTGCATCTCACGTTACTACATATATAGTATACAATCAAAATCGCAAGCACGTATTGGATGATTGGATTTCCAACTATGACAAGGTATGGAACCACCTTCTGATCAGTGTACTCTAGGAACGATACACTGGAGTTCAACAAGAACATCTTGCAACTCAGCCACACATGACCGACCACTCATTTCGCTTGAGTGTATCGAATGTACATCACCAACGGTTGGGATCAGCAACCGTTCCCGTATATATATGGGACAGCATTGATAGATTTAAGAAACAAATGAATATTCACTAGATAGGTGATTATACACCCTACTTCGGTGCGACCGACTTAGCCATGCTGCCTGCCCGATTTCTGTCATTTACTGGATGTGAGGCTAGAAGCTACGCTTTATCATCACAACAGATTCACTTCGAATGCTACATTGTCAAATCCATCGAAATCACTAATTGACGTTTACAACAGTACGTTACGTGTCAGCTAAAAGAAGTTTCCTTCTCCGCTTCCACTCTTGGTACGGTTGAAGAAATCAATGTACGTGATCGTCTGGAAATACTCTGTCAGACATCCATCTTCATTCACTTAGAAATGTCACATCGTCATACCCGCCAAATCACAAATTGACTTATCCAAAAATAACACGGGTATACAGCTAAGAGAAACGAATTCCTCCGCCACCAAACGTGAATACGTTTGAACAGATCAACTTACGCGATCCATTGGATATACTCTGTCAGACCTTCGTCCATACAAGTTGTCCTGGGACTGGACAAACCGAAGGCACTATTCTGTAAACAGGATAGCCCTTGCATTTTACTCTGTCTTCAATTGTCTTTGGCATATATGATTCGCAACGCTTATGCCAATACAGAGTGGTTCTATGGATAATAATCCAACCGGTCTCTCCATATTAACAACGTTAAGATGGTCAAAACTTCGATAGTCTGTGATTTAACCATCAAAGAAAAACAAGTGTGCAAACAACGATATTATTCCCAGATGGAAATTATATCGAACAAACATCATTTAACATTAATCTCTTTAGTTCATTTATTTACTTATCTCCTGTTTCCCTATATTCTAAATTCTTATTTTCTTTTATCAGAAAACATTTCTGATTCTCGTTTGGAAAACATTTCCAAAACTCCTTTACGATCAAACCTTACCATTTCTTAGTTAAGAAGGAAGTCACTCAAGTTGGGGTATAATTACCTCTCAGACCTTAACTGAACAACGTTATAACTTCGAAATGGTCAAAGTTTATCTTTTAATCTTTAACAACTTATTTACGCCTTTCTCGGATCCAATTTTACTAATCCACTTCTATATTTAAAACATTGGTTATAACGATAACGTTATAATCCTCCTTTCGAATTATCTAACTTTAATTATAACTTCTATTCTTATTAGTGAATAATTAACCTAACACTTATTTATTTATAAATAAATAAATCTCTATTTAAACACTGGAAAGTATAAGTACTTTCCCGAATTCGATATAATCGAATTTGCCGATTAACTCTCTTCGAGAAATCTCTATTTGATTAACTCTTCTTCGAATAACCTATATTCGATTAACTCCTTCTCGAATAAACGATATTCGATAATCTCTCTTCGAATAACTAATATTCGATAACTCTTCCTTTTCAAATATCTCATATTTGAAAATCTCACTTTGATTAAACTATAATCGATAACTCCCTTCGATGAAACTAACATCGATAACTCCATTCGATGAAACTAACATCGATAACTCCTTTCGATGAAACTAACATCGATTTGTTTAACTCGACGAACTTAACTCGACTAACTTAATTTGACTCGACTAACTCGACTTACTTGGTTCGACCAATTCAATTCGATTAACTAGGCTCGACTAACTTGACTAACTTAACTCGACTTACTTGGTTCGACCAATTCGATTCGATCAACTAGGCTCGACTAACTTGACTAACTTAACTCGACTTACTTGGTTCGACCAATTCGATTCGATCAACTAGGCTCGACTAACTTGGTCGAACCACCCGATCCACTCAACTTATTTAACTTTAACTGGTTTTACTTGGTTTGACTAACTCAATTTATTAACTCGACTGACAAATTCAACTCGATTAACCTAACTTGATTTGCTTATCTCGATTAACTGAACTAATCACTTTGATTAACTCGACTAATTCACTTTGGTTAACTTAACCAATTCACTTAACTAATTCACTTAGTTTAACTTAACTAATTCACTTAACTCCTGTCGAATAAACTATATTCGATAACTCCTCTAACTCTATTCGAATAAGCTATATTCGATTAACTCCTTTACTCTATTCGAATAAACTATATTCGATTAACTCCTTTACTCTATTCGAATAAACTATATTCGATTAACTCTATTTAACTCCGTTTAACTCCATTCGAATAACTAATATTCGATTAACTCCTTTTCTTTATTCGAATAAACTATATTCGATCAACTCATTTGATTTAACTCTAATCGATTAACTCCATTCAACTCTATTCGAATAACTAATTCGATTAACTAACTTCGAATACCATATTCGATTTCTCCTTTCGAATGTCTATATTCGATTAACTAACTTCGAATACCATATTCGATTTACTTTATTCACTTTATAAAGACTTCTTTTTTTAACAACATTTTATTCATTTGAAAAGATTTACTTTTAAATAACGGTTCTACACTTTAAAAATGATTTCTTTTTTTATAATGTTCCCTTTCCAATTCTATTTGTAAATGGTTTACAAATATTTCCTTTTCTCTATTTTATTCTATTTGCAAATGGTTTGCAAATATTCCCTTTTCAAATTTATTCTTAAAAATATTCTAACTCCTTAAATTCCCGGGAAAATTCGCCATAACCTCCTTTGTATCGGGAGCATCGGGAAAATCCCCAAACTCGCCACACAGGCCTTTCCATTCAAAAAGAAAATGTTTTGAATTTATTTCCTTTTTAAAATACCTCCTATTTATAAATATTCCCATTTATAAATATTTCTTATTTATAAATATTTAAATTTATAAATATCTCTGTTTTCAATATCACTTTGAAAATCTCCTTATCAACATCCCGTATGTTATGGTATTCAATCATATCAAATCACGATGTTCAATATCGTCCATACACACACAATCAACAACAGATTATAAATCACGTCATATATCACAATTTATGAAAAATAATAAAATAACTGTTGAGGAATCCAGTCGGATTCCTCCAACCTGTTTCCCTGCATCACAGATGTTAGACAATATAGATAACATCACTTTCAATTCCATATGATATATTCTGTTAAACAGAATCAATATAGAAATTTAACTAACTGACTAGCAGTTCAATCAAACAATCAACACACAGTCCAACAGTCAATTTTAACAGTTCTAACAATACAACATGAAATTATAAACTGTTCAGAGTTAGTGAGATTTACTCACATTTGCAGTTCACCATTAAAGAACGATAAACTGTTATTTGATTTGAATCAAACAATTTATTCCGCCATAAATTCCAACAAGCTCAAATCCACTCCCAGTCAGCTTCGTTGTGAAGCTCTCGTCCATACGGTCATGTCGGATCTTGTTTCGCTGAATTTCGATATCGTACGCACAAGATATGAATATTACAAGTTCTATACACATATATTTTAAATTGGAATAAAAGAACTTGGATTTTATTTGCTAAATTTGGGTTTTAACCTTTTGTTTTCTTGCTTCAGCCCATTTTCAACACATCAGCCCACTTTCAACACACCAGCCCACTTCCTACTTTTTCCCTCTTTTTTTTTTCTTCTTTCTTCTTTGTTAAATCGTTTGGGCTTCACAACAACAATAGGCCCATCTTCACTTTTAAAAACTCACGCCCACTCCAGAGACCACGCCCGCTTCTCTCTTCTTCCTTCAATACTATCGCACTCTACGATATTCAACCACCATTACGGCAACTTAAAGCTTCCTTCTCTCCCTTTCTACTCAACAAAACCCAAAACAGAAAACTCCATCCTCCTCTACTTAATTTTCTCTACCACTCCATCCTCCTCTTAAGGCACCCGATCACCGCCGATGGGTCGCGACACCCAGACGTCGCAGAGAACCCGTACAGTTTCCATCGACATACTTTGTCAGGAAATCCTCTAGAAAATCGCACATAGGTGCTATTCAACTCAGCAAACCCAAATCTCAACTCGAAACCATGAATCAACACTTATATTTCAAGATTTCTACAACCCTAATTCTCGCTGTACCAAACCCGTGAACGAAAAACAACATCGAAACCAAAACTGTGTATATAGAAACAAAGAGAAACTCTCAACGATCACAAATATACCCACTTCATGATTTATAGGTTTTTATTTGAATTTACCTTGATATTTGAATCTCCCATTTTTACTGTGAGAGAAAAGAAGAAGAGAACGGCGGAAATTGTGTTGACTTTGAAATGAAAAAAAATTAGGTTTAGGAAAGGTAGGTGGTCTATTTATAGGGTAAATATATATTTTTTTATTCGAATTCTATTTTCATTTTAAATCAAATACTAGTTGTATTCATCCTTTAAAATCCCCGTGGTCACATGAAATACCCAAAAATCACGAAACTGGACATGCAGCTATAGTTCGACATTACGGTCCCAACGAAACTGGTTTCGTCGAATTCCGACTCCGTATGCTCACACAGCGTATTTTTAACTGTCAAAATACTGACTGTTTCTCACTCTAAAAATCCGTACGGCCACACAGTGACTCTAAAAATCATGAAACTTAACATCTAGCAATAATTTGATATTGCGGATCCAACAAAACTGGTTTCGTCGAATTCCGACTTCGTATGCTCACACAGCGTATTTTTAACTGTCAAAATACTGACTGTTTCTCACTCTAAAAATCCGTACGGCCACACAGTGACTCTAAAAATCATGGAACTTGAAATCTAACAACTATTTGACATTGCGGATCCAACAAAACTGGTTTCGTCGAATTCCGGCTTCGTTTGCAAAAGTGGCTATTTTTAACGCTTTGAATAGCCCATTTAAATATATAAATATATTTAAATAAAATTTAAATATTAATAATTTAATATTATCGTATATCTTTACATATGATATCGTACAGCTCCAGAATATCATATCAGAATATACCGTTTGATATTTCAGATTTTCAGATTATCTCGTATTCAGTTCATATCGAAAATCCTTTTATAACGTATATAAAGCGTCGCAAATTATAAAGGAATTCTACAGCGACTTTTCTGAAATTTGATTTGGACGTACATCAAAATCTACACGACGAAATCCCGATTTTTCTTTTCCCCTAGAAAGATATACTCCACCAGCTCCACCCGTTTCTTGTTTCATAGAAATCCGACTTAAAACGAATCATGTACATTCAGTTGAAGTTCGAATCGCCAAATAGCGAACTGCCGCGTCGTTTCAGGCTCTATTTTAATTATATTAAAATTCTACGTTCAAACTGACGTCGATTGAATATATTTGTCAATATAATTCAACTCTAAGCTGAATTACATCTTAGGGATGACCCAGTTCACAGAATATTGTGATTTCCAATATTTTTGATTATTTTGACATTATAATATATTTTATTATATTATAATTATTAATTAAATATTCAATATTATTTAATTCACGTTCTCGGTATCGATAAATCAATATTTAATAATTAAATAAATTAATTATTCAACAGCTAAAAATGCGGGTCACTACACACCCAAACGATGTGAAGACTTCCGGTCTTCAACCACCGTCTTCATCTTCGACATATCGTCGAATCGGTTATTCAGAATGGGTATAACCCGGACTTTCCGAACAACCCGCGTATATTAAAAACAAATGTTACACAAACACAACATACGCCTCATTCCAATTCATATCCTCAGGGAAAGGTTCCTATTAATTTTATCCAAGATAAATTCTTTAAAATTTATCCTTTAATCTTCCTTTGGATGTCATTTCAAACCAAATTATGGTTTTTCCAACTAGTTGAGATTAGCGAACCACACCGAAGTAATTATTTATTTTATTTCCCAATCCCAACCTATTCATCCCATGAAGCAAAACTGGTAATACTCCATATCTAACACCACAGTGATGTCGGTAAAATTTATTACCATTCCACGTTCAAATCTAATTAAAGATTTAACTATCGCTTTGGAGCAAAACTAGTGATACTCCATTCTCGCTCATTTTCTAAATTTGATAATTTAGATTATCAATTCACATTTCAATCTAATTACAGATTCATTAAAACTCCTTTTACTGGGTTAAAGAACTAATGTCATTTAAAACACCGTTCACGACAAACCCAAATCACATTCTATTTATTATCGGGTTAAAGAATAAGTGTTATTTAAAACACCCTTCACGATAAACCCACAAATCAATTCTATTTAAAACCTATTTCAAATCCAATTTATTTATTTAAAAATTGTAACGACCCGGATTTTCAGCCGTTGAATTCTGAATATTTAAATTGGTTTAAATATTTTATTTGAATTATATATAGGAATTTATAACGAATTTATTTAATAAAAACGATATTTAACGTATAATTTATGATATAATTAAAACGAGTTCAAAATGGCACGGTAGTTTGAAAATTCAATTTCAAATTTCCAATGAATGTACAGGATTCAAAATATATCGGATTTTAGCGAAACAAGAAATATCTGAATCTATTGAAAATATCTTTCCAACGAATGTGAAAAATCCAGATTTCATAACGGGAATAAAAAGTTATGTCCAAATCAAATTTAGAAATAGTCGCTATAGAATCGTATATAAGCCATAACGGTTTATTTAATATAACTAGAGATTGGTTACGAATTTGGGCAAGGTTCTTTTGAGGCATAGCTATAATTTAATTTTTAAAATTTTACTGTATTTTTTTTAATTAATTTAATATGCAGCTTTTTATTTGGAGTATTTTGCACCCTATATAAATATTTTGGGGTTTCATAATATAAGTAAACTACCGATATTATTATATTTTTGGGATCACGACACATTGCTTGACACGATAGTATTTTTATTTTTGTCCATAACAGTCGGTAAATAAACGGAATTCTATACGGTCGGTACTGCATAAACATTAACCTTTTCAAAACAAATATTTCTAGACGATAGCATTAAGAACATATGTGTATTTCGAAAGCATGGAAAAATTTAGATAAGGTAAAATATTGGTTTTTTGATTGTGAAACACTTGACATAAGGTTTTAGGAAGAACGTATTTCAGTATAGAATCACATTTTCAAGTATAAGGTTTTCAAAACAAAAGGAACAATGCAAGACACGACTTTGAGCCTTCGTCAAAAAAAAAAAAAAAATATTGCATATAATCAACAACAGCCTTCCAAAGTCTCATCCCGTGCTTTCCAAGTATTTGTTCCGTGCCAGTCAAGCTAAATAATTTGCGTGCATGCCAAACAATCAGATCCGTGCTCCCCAAGGTGTTAAAGCCGTGTCACCCAAGCTTCTCCTCTTTAAATATTGTACTTCTTCTTCCCATTTCCCGAATAGAAAAATCAAAATGCAAATAAATAAATAAAACGAAAATCTCCCATTCAATAAAATAATAAATAAAACCCATCCGTAATCCCTAAATTCCTTCCCTATATTTCATCTCTTCTGATCCATTTCAAGTTCACATGTTTATCCTTAGCGCAATAGTTTTCAGCTGGGCTTCCACCAGCGCCATGCTAAGGCTTGGCTCGAGGTCAGGACGGAAGGAGGCTGGGCGTAGTAAGGGCGGAGATGAAGTCATGGGGCAAGGGTTAGCGTTCGCGCACAGGTCGAGGAGTTCAGGTCTTCGACGGTGTCGGCATGGTGATGGGGTTAGTCTCCGATCATCGGTGGGTGTGGTAGTAAGTGCTGAAGAAGAGGAAGCAAGGTAATAATGTATATTAGTTCATTGTGTGGAATACTGGAATGAGTTTGCGGTAGAAAATTTTTCGCATCTGTGAAGTCCGGAGTTCGCTGGCTTGGGATCTCGTTCAGGGGAGGAAGGCGACGGGTTGAATGTTTTGGGTATGGTGAGAAAGCTGGTGTGATGGACAGAGGAGTTGTGGCAGTCCTGGTAAGGCCAGTGATGTTGGGTGAGGTTAACGTTATTAGGAGAGTAATGTGATGGGTGGTTTTCCGGTGAGAACCTCCGTAGCAAGTGGCGAACGATATCTTGGTGGGTACCGCGAGTTAGTGGAGGAGGAATGGATGGGGAGTGCGGAAGAAGTGAAGGGCCTGTAGCGAAATTTGAATAACAGAAGAGGAGAAAGGTTAGTGAAGGTAATTATTTAATAATGGTGTGTACGGTTTAAGGTAAAGGAAATGGATACGGTTCTGGAGAGGGGTATGGGCGTTAGTTGTTTTGAAAAGAGGTCATGACCGTGAAAATCATGAAGCACCGGGGAAAAAAAATGGGGATTGCGAGTACAACTGTGTTGAAGGAAGATGGTAAAGCCATGAAATTCAATTCAAACGAAAGCAAGGAAATTAGACGAAAGAAAAGAGACCATCTTATTGATTCATGCGAATCCAATGAAGTCGGTCACGTGGGAATTGTGGCGACAAGGCCGACTTTGTGGAGCTAATGCCGTCGAAGGACAAAGTTATCAGAATTTCGTAGAAAAATTAAAAGTCTATTTCATTTTAAATTCGAAACAAAAGCAGAATCATCAACTGCAGAACAATGTGAGTAAACTCACTAACTCCCTCTCGTTTATATTTTTATATATAACCGAGTTTTAAATATTTTTATAATGTGAAATGGTTGATTGGTTGAATAGTTGGTAAATTTGGTTGAATTGGTTGATAGGATTACACCATTAATTGATCATTAGTTCTGATATTTCATTTTGATGTGAAATAATATTATTGATGTTATTAACATCTGTGGATGCAGGGAAACAGGTTGGAGGGATCCAACTGGATCCCTCAACATTTATATTACCGTTTGTTATTTATAGTGATGTGTATACGATGATGGATTGTACTATGTTGAATCACCCTGACACTGGAAATTTAGTTATTTTAAATACCGTAAAAGATTTTCGAATATAGAAAAGAAATTGAGGTTTAAAAAGTAGAAACTTGTTTTATTAAAAGAAGAAGTTGTTTTTAAACGAGTTATAATCATTGAATAAATTGAATATAAATGCTTTATTTAAATTTATATGGAAAAGTGGAAATTAGTTTCGAAATCAATATTTGAGATGGGATTTGAACTTAGCAGAATATAAAGCAAATCATAAACAAGATTTTTAACGATTGGAATAAAAATCAGATTTGTTTGCAAGACTCAGAATAGAAGTTATAAATAGAATTTGGGGTTTAAGAGAATATGTATAAGTACGAAATCAAAAGATTATATATAAAAGAAATATATTCAGGATTAAAGTGGATAATGGTTCAAAGGAAGTATTTTGCAAGTGAAATATTTATAAGGGAAGAACATAGCAGACGGTTTTGTGTTAAACATTTTGGATTTTTGGAATAAAAATCCAAGGAAGAAATCTTGTTGTAAAGAAGGTGGAAACCGGATTTTTATCCTTATATACTCTTTATCTTATGGGTTTCGACAAATAGAATGATAAATCTCTGTATTGTTTAAATCCAGACATTTTGACTATCTTTTAAAATGAACAACGGAAGCGTGTGCGTCGCACACGGTATTTTATTCAAAACAGCAATTATAACGCTGTTGTTATAAGAAATGCTTTTAAAATTTTAAACAGCGATTATAACGATGTCTTTGTAAGAAATGCTTTTATAAAACTAAACAGTGATTTTAGCGCTGTTGTTATAATAGATGTTGTAAATCTATACAGCAATTTTAGACGCTGCTGTTATAATAAATGTCTTGGTAAATCTAAATAGCAACTTTAACGCTGCCGTTATAATAACTGTTTTAATTGCAATCTTAATGCTATGGTTATGATAAGTGTTCTATAATGCTAGACAGCGGTTTTAAAGCCGTTGTTGAAAGCAATGTTTTATAAACCAAACATTTGAAGACAGCAATTATAACGCTACCGTTATAATCAATATTTTTATAAAGAAGGTGTGTTCGTAAATCAAATCCGAAAGTCCCGTAAGCAATGTTTGGTTTAAAGTTGTGAGCTCTGACTATTTCAAAGTTAAGAATGTCGTTCAGTTGAGGTCTGAGAGGTAATTATACCCCAACTTGACTGACTGCATTATTGATGGAGAAATGGTTAAGGCTCGATAGCAAGGATTGGTTAGTGATGTCGTTAGTTAACGAATGATTTATATTATAATAACGATGTTTATAACATCAGTTAATTCAAAGGATTTAGAAATGTTTTCTAACCGGAATAAGGGATATTTTCTCAATAAAGGAATTATAATATTGGAAATGTTTCCCAATGATCGAGAGAGAAAATAGTGCTTTGAAAGAACACGAAAGATGGGAAATGGGAATTGGAAATGATAATGTAATAAAGAACTAATATTAAAAGGGGCCCAATGTTGTTTGATGCTTGGTCAGTAGAAATTTCCAATTGAAAATAGGACCGTTGATTGTATGGGTGTTTCTTTGATAGTTAAATCACAGGCTATCAAAGTTTTTGATTTATTTTATACCTCCGTTGTCAATATGGAGAGACCGGGATCAGATTTGATATCTGAAAACCACTCCGTATTGGCGTAAGCGTTATGAAGCAACTAATGCTGAAGAAAATTGAAGACGGAGTTATGCAAGGGCTATCCTGTTTACGGGTTAGTGCCTTCGGTTTGTCCAGACCCAGGACAACTTGTATGGACGAGTGTCTGACAGAGTATTTCCAAAGGGGGTTATGTACGTTGATTCCTTCAAACGTACGAAGTTAGTGGCATAGAAGGGAAACTTCTTTAGCCTAACAATCTGAGTATTTTTGTGGGAATCAATTAGTGATTTCCGATGGATCTGATGATGTGGCATTCAAAGTGAATGATGGCCAGATGTTCTGGAAGATAATTCAAACCTCAAGCCTCATCAACCCGGAATTGGACAAAAATCAGGCAGGCAGCATGGCTATGTGGGTCGCACCCATTAGGATGTATAATCACCTATCTAGAGGAATTCCTTTTGCTTCTTAAATCTATCGATGCTGTCCCTTTTCGGGAGGCGGTTGCTGATCCCAACCGTCGGTGGTATACATTCGATACACTCAAGCGAAATGAGTGGTCGGTCATGTGTGGGCCGGGTTGCAAGATGTTCTTGTTGAACCCAGTGTATTCGTCTCTAGAGATACACTATCGGCAGGTGGTCCCATACCTTGTCATGTTGGAAATCCAATCTCCAATAAGCGCCCTGCGGTTTTTTATTTTATATTGCATATGGAGCGTGAGATGCAAGCGTTCCGCTAGATTTCTATTTATCTGATGTAGACATTATTATAATATCACTGGATTTGATATCAAAATATTTTTGGTTATCGTAAGGTAAAAACCATCCGTGTTTATGTGTGGATCGGTCTTACGATTATCATTTCTTTCGAAAGGATTTTGAAAGTTAAACAAATGGTTGGAGTTTACTCACACCAGTCCCATGACTGACCCAGAGTTTATTTTGATGTTTTCCCTAAACTTTTGGGTGCCCAAATTTGTACGGGTAGTCAAGTAGTCAGGATTTTACAGATTCACCTGGAGAAGATTGAAGCAGGAGGCTTTACCTGTTAGCTATAGACTATCATAATTTCCGCTGTGTATTTTGTTGTATCTGGAAACAGGTGTTTATAACTGTTCCAAAGATAACTGTTGTGCTCTGATGATGGTATGTATATATATACAGTTATTGTTTTATATTTCAAAAGTATGTTATCTAATATATTTTATTCGTTCCGCTGTGAGTTTGTGATCTTCGTTTTCTTCTATTCTAATATTTCTTTCTTTCTATTTCTCACCCTCTAACCTCTTTCTAATAATGATTCGTATTTCTGTGCAATTTGAGTTAGACGTGTGGTGTTATCAGTCTACTCAAAGAGTACGGAAGTTCGGGTCGTTTCATTTGGTATCAGAGCTGAAGGTTAAGTGATTACCTTGGCTCTGTGGCGTAACTCAATAGAGATGGGGTTAGTAATACCCTAGATTGAGTTTGAGTGTATATATATGAGCGCGTATTTGTAGATTTGATATAAAAATTGTTTTATATTGTGTTGGCTGGTTTGTTGAGTGATTTATGAATTCTGGTCGATACAGGGTGTACAACTGTATCGATAGGTGTTTCTAAACTCTCGAACAGAACAATTTGACCCAGTATTGTTTTAAAGATGGGTAAATGATATAATTTTGCCCAAAGAATATTTTGATACAAAAGAGATAATTTTCTGAAATTATCGAATTTGTTGATTGTTGTTAAAATCAAACGGAATTATGAAATATTGAAATGGTTATATAACCAAGATAAACTAGAATTAAATTCAAACCAGAATTAGAATTCGAATTCCGGGAGTTTAGAAATATTTTCTGAAGTATTTTAAAGGTAATATAGCATTACTTGAAGGTATTTTTGAATGGGAATGATTTTTAATGAGTTTGAAAGTGATTAAGCACTGAAACCACTTCAGTGGCGAGAAAATAATTCTGATAATGGACTGCAGCATTATCGGTATTCACTTTCGAGTTTCTGAGTGACGAATTGCTACCATAGTAATTTGGGAATGAAAAATTTGTTTGCAAAGGACAAGTTGTTTTAGAAATTCAAATGTTTTGAATTGAGTCGATTATAAATATATGTGTGCAAATATATATGATTTCGAACTAATTTGAAATAAAACCCGGGAATTTGAATTCTAAAGATTTAAAATTTAACTTGTATAAGTTGAATAGATTGAAATGGTCAAAATGTATCAAATGAATTGGGATTTAACTTAAGTTAAATAAGACTGGATTGAATTAGAAATAATCCCGAATGAAATTAAGTATAGAGATGTTGAAATTCGAAATATTAAAATAGATTCGACTTATACTAAACAAGTTGAATACTTATATTGTATGTCGTTAATTGGAGTTAAGTTATTTTTGAGCCCCAGCAGAATAAGAGGGTTGACTTTGGAAAATAGAACTCAGTTTGGATTAGTGAATAGAAGTGATCCAATCAGAAGTTAAAGATCAAAGGTTGGATTGATTTGAAACCAACTGGAAATGGATATATGTATGCTGAGCAGAATGGAAGAAAGTGCAAGAGATAGAATTATGCCCGACAAAAAGGTACATGTTTACAATATTGTTTGGGTTGATGATTTTATGAGCCTATGAGGCAAGCCACTTGGCTTTTTGATTTTCTTTTGGATTGGAGAAGGCCTAGAAAGGCGAGTTGTGGTTGTACCGATTGAGCCGTGCAGAGGAGATGCTGCCGAAATTTTTCAGAATTTAAAGTGTTAGAAAATTTTCAGAATTTTTTTTTCGTTAGTAAGAATAAATGAATATTTTAATTGAAATAAATTAGGCCAGTTAAACTGGAGTTAAGAGGTGAAAAAAACAAAAAGGATTATTGGACCTAGTTAACAGTGTACGTAGCATCTTTTCCTACCTTAGCAATTTCGAGGACGAAATTATTTTAAGGGGGAAGGAATGTAACGACCCGGATTTTCAGCCGTTGAATTATGAATATTTAAATTGGTTTAAATATTTTATTTGAATTATATATAGGAATTTATAACGAATTTATTTAATAAAAACGATATTTAACGTATAATTTATGATATAATTAAAACGAGTTCAAAATGGCACGGTAGTTTGAAAATTCGATTTCAAATTTCCAATGAATGTACAGGATTCAAAATATATCGGATTTTAGCGAAACAAGAAATATCTGAATCTGTTGAAAATATCTTTCCAACGAATGTGAAAAATCCAGATTTCATAACGGGAATAAAAAGTTATGTCCAAATCAAATTTAGAAATAGTCGCTATAGAATCGTATATAAGCCATAACGGTTTATTTAATATAACTAGAGATTGGTTACGAATTTGGGCAAGGTTCTTTTGAGGCGTAGCTATAATTTAATTTTTAAAATTTTACTGTATTTTTTTTAATTAATTTAATATGCAGCTTTTTATTTGGAGTATTTTGCACCCTATATAAATATTTTGGGGTTTCATAATATAAGTAAACTACCGATATTATTATATTTTTGGGATCACGACACATTGCTTGACACGATAGTATTTTTATTTTTGTCCATAACAGTCGGTAAATAAACGGAATTCTATACGGTCGGTACTGCATAAACATTAACCTTTTCAAAACAAATATTTCTAGACGATAGCATTAAGAACATATGTGTATTTCGAAAGCATGGAAAAATTTAGAGAAGGTAAAATATTGGTTTTTTGATTGTGAAACACTTGACATAAGGTTTTAGGAAGAACGTATTTCAGTATAGAATCACATTTTCAAGTATAAGGTTTTCAAAACAAAAGGAACAATGCAAGACACGACTTTGAGCCTTCGTCAAAAAAAAAAAAAAAAAAAAAACAAAAAAAAATATATTGCATATAATCAACAACAGCCTTCCAAAGTCTCATCCCGTGCTTTCCAAGTATTTGTTCCGTGCCAGTCAAGCTAAATAATTTGCGTGCATGCCAAACAATCAGATCCGTGCTCCCCAAGGTGTTAAAGCCGTGTCACCCAAGCTTCTCCTCTTTAAATACTGTACTTCTTCTTCCCATTTCCCGAATAGAAAAATCAAAATGCAAATAAATAAATAAAACGAAAATCTCCCATTCAATAAAATAATAAATAAAACCCATCCGTAATCCCTAAATTCCTTCCCTATATTTCATCTCTTCTGATCCATTTCAAGTTCACATGTTTATCCTTAGCGCAATAGTTTTCAGCTGGGCTTCCACCAGCGCCATGCTAAGGCTCGGCTCGAGGTCAGGACGGAAGGAGGCTGGGCGTAGTAAGGGCGGAGATGAAGTCATGGGGCAAGGGTTAGCGTTCGCGCACAGGTCGAGGAGTTCAGGTCTTCGACGGTGTCGGCATGGTGATGGGGTTAGTCTCCGATCATCGGTGGGTGTGGTAGTAAGTGCTGAAGAAGAGGAAGCAAGGTAATAATGTATATTAGTTCATTGTGTGGAATACTGGAATGAGTTTGCGGTAGAAAATTTTTCGCATCTGTGAAGTCCGGAGTTCGCTGGCTTGGGATCTCGTTCAGGGGAGGAAGGCGACGGGTTGAATGTTTTGGGTATGGTGAGAAAGCTGGTGTGATGGACAGAGGAGTTGTGGCAGTCCTGGTAAGGCCAGTGATGTTGGGTGAGGTTAACGTTATTAGGAGAGTAATGTGATGGGTGGTTTTCCGGTGAGAACCTCCGTAGCAAGTGGCGAACGATATCTTGGTGGGTACCGCAAGTTAGTGGAGGAGGAATGGATGGGGAGTGCGGAAGAAGTGAAGGGCCTGTAGCGAAATTTGAATAACAGAAGAGGAGAAAGGTTAGTGAAGGTAATTATTTAATAATGGTGTGTACGGTTTAAGGTAAAGGAAATGGATACGGTTCTGGGGAGGGATATGGGCGTTAGTTGTTTTGAAAAGAGGTCATGACCGTGAAAATCATGAAGCACCGAGGAAAAAAAATGGGGATTGCGAGTACAACTGTGTTGAAGGAAGATGGTAAAGCCATGAAATTCAATTCAAACGAAAGCAAGGAAATTAGACGAAAGAAAAGAGACCATCTTATTGATTCATGCGAATCCAATGAAGTCGGTCACGTGGGAATTGTGGCGACAAGGCCGACTTTGTGGAGCTAATGCCGTCGAAGGACAAAGTTATCAGAATTTCGTAGAAAAATTAAAAGTCTATTTCATTTTAAATTCGAAACAAAAGCAGAATCATCAACTGCAGAACAATGTGAGTAAACTCACTAACTCCCTCTCGTTTATATTTTTATATATAACCGAGTTTTAAATATTTTTATAATGTGAAATGGTTGATTGGTTGAATAGTTGGTAAATTTGGTTGAATTGGTTGATAGGATTACACCATTAATTGATCATTAGTTCTGATATTTCATTTTGATGTGAAATAATATTATTGATGTTATTAACATCTGTGGATGCAGGGAAACAGGTTGGAGGGATCCAACTGGATCCCTCAACATTTATATTACCGTTTGTTATTTATAGTGATGTGTATACGATGATGGATTGTACTATGTTGAATCACCCTGACACTGGAAATTTAGTTATTTTAAATACCGTAAAAGATTTTCGAATATAGAAAAGAAATTGAGGTTTAAAAAGTAGAAACTTGTTTTATTAAAAGAAGAAGTTGTTTTTAAACGAGTTATAATCATTGAATAAATTGAATATAAATGCTTTATTTAAATTTATATGGAAAAGTGGAAATTAGATTCGAAATCAATATTTGAGATGGGATTTGAACTTAGCAGAATATAAAGCAAATCATAAACAAGATTTTTAACGATTGGAATAAAAATCAGATTTGTTTGCAAGACTCAGAATAGAAGTTATAAATAGAATTTGGGGTTTAAGAGAATATGTATAAGTACGAAATCAAAAGATTATATATAAAAGAAATATATTCAGGATTAAAGTGGATAATGGTTCAAAGGAAGTATTTTGCAAGTGAAATATTTATAAGGGAAGAACACAGCAGACGGTTTTGTGTTAAACATTTTGGATTTTTGGAATAAAAATCCAAGGAAGAAATCTTGTTGTAAAGAAGGTGGAAACCGGATTTTTATCCTTATATACTCTTTATCTTATGGGTTTCGACAAATAGAATGATAAATCTCTGTATTGTTTAAATCCAGACATTTTGACTATCTTTTAAAATGAACAACGGAAGCGTGTGCGTCGCACACGGTATTTTATTCAAAACAGCAATTATAACGCTGTTGTTATAAGAAATGCTTTTAAAATTTTAAACAGCGATTATAACGCTGTCTTTGTAAGAAATGCTTTTATAAAACTAAACAGTGATTTTAGCGCTGTTGTTATAATAGATGTTGTAAATCTATACAGCAATTTTAGACGCTGCTGTTATAATAAATGTCTTGGTAAATCTAAATAGCAACTTTAACGCTGCCGTTATAATAACTGTTTTAATAGCAATCTTAATGCTATGGTTATGATAAGTGTTCTATAATGCTAGACAGCGGTTTTAAAGCTGTTGTTGAAAGCAATGTTTTATAAACCAAACATTTGAAGACAGCAATTATAACGCTACCGTTATAATCAATATTTTTATAAAGAAGGTGTGTTCGTAAATCAAATCCGAAAGTCGCGTAAGCAATGTTTGGTTTAAAGTTGTGAGCTCTGACTATTTCAAAGTTAAGAATGTCGTTCAGTTGAGGTCTGAGAGGTAATTATACCCCAACTTGACTGACTGCATTATTGACGGAGAAATGGTTAAGGCTCGATAGCAAGGATTGGTTAGTGATGTCGTTAGTTAACGAATGATTTATATTATAATAACGATGTTTATAACATCAGTTAATTCAAAGGATTTAGAAATGTTTTCTAACCGGAATAAGGGATATTTTCTCAATAAAGGAATTATAATATTGGAAATGTTTCCCAATGATCGAGAGAGAAAATAGTGCTTTGAAAGAACACGAAAGATGGGAAATGGGAATTGGAAATGATAATGTAATAAAGAACTAATATTAAAAGGGGCCCAATGTTGTTTGATGCTTGGTCAGTAGAAATTTCCAATTGAAAATAGGACCGTTGATTGTATGGGTGTTTCTTTGATAGTTAAATCACAGGCTATCAAAGTTTTTGATTTATTTTATACCTCCGTTGTCAATATGGAGAGACCGGGATCAGATTTGATATCTGAAAACCACTCCGTATTGGCGTAAGCGTTATGAAGCAACTAATGCTGAAGAAAATTGAAGACGGAGTTATGCAAGGGCTATCCTGTTTACGGGTTAGTGCCTTCGGTTTGTCCAGACCCAGGACAACTTGTATGGACGAGTGTCTGACAGAGTATTTCCAAAGGGGGTTATGTACGTTGATTCCTTCAAACGTACGAAGTTAGTGGCATAGAAGGGAAACTTCTTTAGCCTAACAATCTGAGTATTTTTGTGGGAATCAATTAGTGATTTCCGATGGATCTGATGATGTGGCATTCAAAGTGAATGATGGCCAGATGTTCTGGAAGATAATTCAAACCTCAAGCCTCATCAACCCGGAATTGGACAAAAATCGGGCAGGCAGCATGGCTATGTGGGTCGCACCCATTAGGATGTATAATCACCTATCTAGAGGAATTCCTTTTGCTTCTTAAATCTATCGATGCTGTCCCTTTTCGGGAGGCGGTTGCTGATCCCAACCGTCGGTGGTATACATTCGATACACTCAAGCGAAATGAGTGGTCGGTCATGTGTGGGCCGGGTTGCAAGATGTTCTTGTTGAACCCAGTGTATTCGTCTCTAGAGATACACTATCGGCAGGTGGTCCCATACCTTGTCATGTTGGAAATCCAATCTCCAATAAGCGCCCTGCGGTTTTTTATTTTATATTGCATATGGAGCGTGAGATGCAAGTGTTCCGCTAGATTTCTATTTATCTGATGTAGACATTATTATAATATCACTGGATTTGATATCAAAATATTTTTGGTTATCGTAAGGTAAAAACCATCCGTGTTTATGTGTGGATCGGTCTTACGATTATCATTTCTTTCGAAAGGATTTTGAAAGTTAAACAAATGGTTGGAGTTTACTCACACCAGTCCCATGACTGACCCAGAGTTTATTTTGTTGTTTTCCCTAAACTCTTGGGTGCCCAAATTTGTACGGGCAGTCAAGTAGTCAGGATTTTACAGATTCACCTGGAGAAGATTGAAGCAGGAGGCTTTACCTGTTAGCTATAGACTATCATACTTTCCGCTGTGTATTTTGTTGTATCTGGAAACAGGTGTTTATAACTGTTCCAAAGATAACTGCTGTGCTCTGATGATGGTATGTATATATATACAGTTATTGTTTTATATTTCAAAAGTATGTTATCTAATATATTTTATTCGTTCCGCTGTGAGTTTGTGATCTTCGTTTTCTTCTATTCTAATATTTCTTTCTTTCTATTTCTCACCCTCTAACCTCTTTCTAATAATGATTCGTATTTCTGTGCAATTTGAGTTGGACGTGTGGTGTTATCAGTCTACTCAAAGAGTACGGAAGTTCGGGTCGTTTCAAAAATATACGGGTTTAATTTTAGTTCAAAACTAGTTCATTTCGATAAAAATCTATTTTTATCTTTACAAATGTGGGATTCTTCGTCCCAGTTCTTCACAAATCATTTCTTATGATTTTACACAAATTATTACTATTTTTAATAATTTTATTGAGGCCCGTACAGTCGATTTCCATCAACGGCCATCGAACTGCACTTACAGCGACCTTTTCCAAATTTGATTTGGACGTATCTCCAAATCCAACTGTTAGATTTCAAATTTCTAATATTCGTTAGAAAGCTCTTTTCGATACGAACCCAACGGTTCCGGTTTTAGGAGAATCCGACGGTCGGATCTCCCGTAATGTCCGTTTGAAATAAATGGTCGAAATTCACGAACTACCGCGGCGCAGCGCGTTCTATTCAGGCCATTATATTATATATATAATATATATTTCGTCGATTTCTATTTAAAACGAATTATATAAATAGTTTTAAATTCGTTTCAAAAACAATTTCAACTTCTATTTCCAATTCAAATCAAAATTGAATTTTTCCTTATAAATTCGTTTTAAAATTCAATTCTATTCAATTCAAATTTCAATTCAATTTGAATTCATTTCAATTCGTTTTCAGTTCAATTCGAATTCGTTTTATATTCAATTCAATTCGTTTTCTATTCGATTCAATTCGAAATCGTTTTCTATTCGATCCAATTCGAATTCGTTTTCAATTCAAATCAAATTCGTTTTCTATTCGATTCAATTCGAATTGGTTTTCTATTCAATTCAATTCAAATTGGTTTTCTATTCGATTCAATTCGAATTGGTTTTCTATTCGATTCAATTTGAATTGGTTTTCTATTCGATTCAATTCAAATTTGTTATATATTCAATTGAAATCAAATTCGTTATATATTCAATTGAAATCAAATTCGTTTTAATTTAAATTCAATTCGTTTTCTATTCAGTTTGAATTCAATTCGTTTTCTATTCAATTTGAATTCAATTCGTTTACTATTCAATTCAAATCAAATTCGTTTTCTAATCAACTTAATTCAAATTTCATTTCAAAATATTCGATTTCGAAATCACTTTTCAATATTCATTTTAAAATGAATAAAATCGATATAAACATCGTTCACGTCAAAATGGCGTCAATCTAATCAACACGGCTTCATATATTTCTATTTTCAAATATTCTATTTCAAATATTTCTTTTTCAAATATTTCCTATTCAAATATTTCTATTTCAAATATTCCTATTTTTAAAATATTTCGTTCAACACATGACTAATCTCAACGGATGAGTACGGTCAACACATGAACCTTTATTTTATATTGATAAAGATGTAAATTTTATTATTAAAATATTTCGTTCAACACATAACTAATCTCAACGGATGAGTACGGTCAACACATGAACCTTTATTTTATATTATTCTTTATTTTCCCAATTGGAATGAGGCCTAATCAATTACCATATAAAGTTAATTATATGGATTCCATACAACAAATGCATATAATAGCAACGATAAATAATCAACCATCATCCAAAGTGCACTACACTGTATAAGCATCAAATACAGATATCTAACGCTTATAACAGCCTGTCAGTCAATCGATCGACATACAACTAATTATTGGGATTAGTGTATACCGTATTTTATCCCAATACCCGTGTGGGGTTTCAAACAATCAAACACAGATTTTTATTTGTGCAGTTGGGCGATGTGTAAAATTTATCATCCCAATCAATGTCCTTCAAATAGGTGTACATAAACAAACCGTCCGGTTTGTAAATGAATATTTATTTATTCACATTCACTATATTCATATTCACGTTAAAAATTATATTTTTAACGATAAAACATTTTATTTTAACATATGAATTTCTATTCAGTTCATTCTTTAAATAAAATGATATTTTTATTTTTCGAACATATTTTAGAAAATTTCGGCGGCATAACGGCACGATACTAGAAACGGGACAAGGCCTAGCCTTATCCCCGGTCTAGTGAAGGCCCACGCCATTCACACATCAATCAAATCCATTCCATTTCACCAAACAATTCAATTCAAACTAGATAATCTAACCAACTACACAACCAAACAATTAAACAAACAAGCCATCCATGGTCTGTGGATGACGGGTGTCGGGTGCTACTAAACACCGTCTACATCCTAGTATATATATATAACTAGAAAAAGAAATTTTAAGTGAGGAGTTCTCACCAAAAGCTATCCAATACCACGACTCTTCATTTAGAGAAATCATCGCCATTCTCGCCCTTTGTCGCTTTCGTTGCCCGTAGCCACTATATATATAAAAATCACATTTTTATATTGCTATTCAATATATAAAAATCGAATTTTTACTCTGCTATTCAATATATAAAAATCGAATTTTTACTATGCTATTCAATATATATAAATCGAATTTTTACTATGCTATTCAATATATAAAAATCGAATTTTTACTATGCTATTCAATATATAAAAATCGAATTTTTACTTCGCTATTCAATATATAAAAATCGAATTTTTACTTCGCTATTCAATATATAAAAATCTCGCCTTTTCAAATATAAAGATTTCGCCTTTTCAAATATAAAAATTTCGCCTTTTCAAATATAAAAATTTCGCCTTTCTATTTCTAAAAATTTCGCCTTTCTATTTCTGAACATATCGTCTTTTCACTTTTAAAAATATCGTCTTTTCACTTTTAAAAATATCATCTTTTCACTTTTAAAAATATCGTCTTTTCACTGATAAAAATATCGTCTTTTCACTGATAAAATTTCGACCTTTCATTCAATAAAAATCATACTTTTCAAATCAAAGAGTTCATCTTTTTTTATTTCTCTTTTTCTATTTTTAAAACTGAAAATCGATTGCTAAATAAACTGAAAATAAATCATATATAAATAAAAGAAATAAATACTAAAAACTTACTTCATCGATCAGAAGGGGGGGGGGACTTGCAGCACAATTGGTGGCGCAAGGAGGGGGAACTTCGCAGCACGATTGGTGGCGCAAGGAGGGGGGTCGCTCAGGTGGTCGGGCTGTGGGGGTTGGCGCGGGGTACGGGGTCAGTGCGAGGCTAGGGGGGTTGCGGGTTCGGGTCTGGGTGCGAGCGCGTGGGGGGGTTTGGGTGAGTTTCGGCGTCGCTCGATGGGAAGAAGAGAAGAGGGAGGCGGCGGCAGTGGTGGCGCCCCACCTGGGGCGACGACAACTCATCGAGGGGGGGGGGGATGCAGCGACGACTTCCCCCCCCCCGTCGCCCTCCTATTTTTTTTCCTTTTGATTTATTCTGATTCGATTTGGGAAAGAAATGAACGGGGGGGGGGGGGGGGGCAGAAGAGTTAAAGGGGGAGAGAGGAGATATTTTATTATTATTTAATTTCAAAACGTTGACTTTTACATATGACCTCAAAACGAGGCCCACCGCCTGTCGTCCATAGCTAATTACCCCCATTCCGAACACAATGGGATATATATCGCAAGCTGATTCGACTGTTTCGATCAGTTTTCGTCAAAATCAACATATAACTCTATATATTGAATTTGAACGCGCATTTCAATTTACCGGGGTCACATACTAACTCGAAAAATTCCAGAAAAATATTTTCTAGCTTCGTATTGACGATACGGTCCTAACAAAACTAGTTTCGTCGAATTCCGAGACTGTTGGAAAAATGGCCATTTTCCAGTCGATTAAAATCAACTGAAACTGGTCAAACGCGTTTTCTTTTGCCACGCTCACATATTGATTCGAAAAATTATGAAATTTGAAATCTAGCAATAATTTGACACTGTGGATCCAACAAAAGTGGTTTCGTCGAAATCCGAGGTCGTTTGCAAAATGTCTATTTTTAAGGGCCTGAATTCCATAGCGACTATTCAGAATTTTCAACTGGACATATCTTTTGATTCCCGCTATGAAATTTTGATTTTTCGGATTCATTGGAAAGATATTCTCAAATAGATCCTAATGTTTTTGGTTTCACTAAAATCCGGATTGTTTTGCACCCGGTACATTCAATTGAAGTTTGAAATCGAATTATCGAACTACCGCGCCATTTTCAATTCTATTTATAATTATATATAATTATTTATATTCTAACGACGGCGTATATAATATATACGTTCGAATTATATTCAAAATAAATTTCTCGTCGATATTATTTAAAATAATCTATTTTAAATATTCAAAATTCGTTAAAATTGCCAAAATAAAAATTTTAAACTAGCCCAGATTTTCGGGTTATTACAATCTCCCCCACTTAAAACTTTTCGTCCCCGAAAAGGAACGAAGTCGAAAGTGGTTTGATTAATCAGCTCTACGTTCGATTTGGCTTCCATTCTCCAACTTTTCAGTTTCTGAGAATTTCCAAATTTTCAAAAATTTGGCTAACACCCTAAATTTTCGAAAAATTTCGCCATAACCACCCCTGCACCGGGAGCCACGGGAAAATCCCGAAATTGCCATATAGGCCTTCTGATCTCAAAAAGAAAAAGAAAAAGCCAAGCGGCTAGCCAATAGGCTCATAAAATCATCATCACCCAAACAAAACAGTAAATTATGATAAACATGTACCTATTTGTCGGGCAAACAAATTTTATTCTCTGCTCTAGCCTCCTTGCTATGACCTGTTCAATGTAAGTATATGTATATGCAAGCAAATGCGACCAATTTTCAATACAATTCAATATTTGGTTCAATTAGGCATAATGGTTCAAAAATTATCAAACAACTAAACATACAACACAAACATCAATCTATTAGTGGATTAACGCTTCAAATTCATAAATTTGATATATAGTCGAAAATCATGTTTTTGATGCCAAATCACAACAATAAATCTAGCTATATTAGTTTTGGTTCTCACACCAGTCTGATGGAAATATATAGATATCACACCTTCGAAACACGAAAATAATTACTGATGATGACGCGTCAATCATAAGGATCAGGTCCGAGCGACTAGAGTGTGATTCTATATCTATCCAGTATATCAAAACTTCGAATATACGTTCATGACACGTATATGCAAAACCTTTATATAATGGATTGTCCACATTCAATATAAATAAATATTCAAATACGTATAAAATGGTTTAAATTTTCAAAACAAAATTGTTTTCAATTGGAAAATATACTCTTCACACTCGTTGTAGGATACTACTGATCCTATCTCTAACGAGTCATTCTAATTGGATATTGCTAATCCAATTTCTGATGAATTCTTTCGTATGGTTCTAATGTGTCTTGTTCTCGAGCTCTGTAAACCAAAGCTCTGATACCAAACTGACACGACCCGAACTTCCCCGTGAGGGAAAGCACAGATGGCGTTGAGGACAAGACACAAATGAACGCAGACGGAAGAACATTTCATTGTTATTACAACAATTCCATCAGAATACAAGAATATACAGAGTATAATTGAATAAATTACATTCGATAAATATTAGAGATTACAATAAATTACATAGCAGCGGAAAATAATACAAAGCACAACTGAAGGTGATATACGGATACAGAGCTTTCCGGATACCATTCCAGCTGTAAACCAGGATCCTGTGAATATAAATCTGCAAAACCAAAACTACTAGCTGCCCGTGTCGAAAATAAGGGCACCCAGAGTTTAGGTTAAAACAATAAACTCCAGGTCAGTCATGTGACTGGTGTGAGAACTAAAACAGTTATTTAAAACTTTACTTTAAAAGAGAGAAATTCAAGGGACCACGCCGTATAAAACATAACGGGTTTCCTCCCAAGAATACCAGTGCATAGAATAAACAGCGCAATGCTTTTTCGAAAAATGAAGCTATTATAAGACCCAGGTCCCATCACACAATGCAACGCAAGCCGGAGGATAGGGTTTTCCCTTATAATAGCCAAACATGCTTGGTACGTTTAAAACAAATCATTTGATACTATAATAAGTGTATAGTGTCAAAACAATTTCAATCATAAATATAAATCATAGACGGCATAGCATCCCATGCTACTATGTCGCCATACTAGGCTCTACAAATAAAGCCGAAACATCTCGTATTGGAAATTGGATTTCCGTCATGAGTCGAGGCAAGGGGCAAGCTCCTCTCCGCTTCGAGACACTCTAGCAAATGCCTCGGGACTACACACTCTGGGTAACCCCTGGATGCTTCAGGGCCGGTCCTCACTTACGTTAGAGGATTACTATGCCTGAACACACGTTTCCCGGTCCTTACAGACCTAAAATCGAGGCGCCTCATCCAACAACCACATAGGTGAAAAGTATATAAATGTCAGGGCTGGTAAGTCACTGACACCACCAAAGCTAGAAAGAAACGTCGTGCTCTCCCTGCAGTCCTTATCCCGTTTTTTACTCATACCGAGGTGTGAGGCTCGCGAATCCACGCTATACACAAAGCTGCCACGTAGGCCGTGCTTTGATCATCAACCACAAGTCTTTGCTTTTCAACAGAAGCCTTGATCCATGCAACTCAGCGTGCCACACAGGCAATTCATGCCATGCGATTGATATCTATCGATATATAACCTCTAAGCTCGTACGTGTCAGAGAAGGGCGTTAAGCAAGAGAATAAATTCTCCGCCGCCAAACAGATATATATTTAACAGAAATCAATCAACACAGAATAAAATCCAATGTCAGACACACAAACCATTTACAAGTTCGTTCTGGGTCCGAACGAAACCGGAGGCACTTTCCTTGCATATCCATCGATCTCCAAGTACGTCTGGACGACCACCAACTGATTCCCTCATCTTGGGTGTACAACCCAATCAAGATCATCAGTAATCACCCAAACGATGTGAAGAATTCCGGTCTTCAACCACCATCTTCATCTTCGACATATCGTCGAATCGGTTATTCAGAATGGGTATAAACCCGGACTTTCCGAACAACCCGCGTATATTAAAAACAAATGTTACACAAACACAACATACGCCTTATTCCAATTCATATCCTCAGGGAAAGGTTCCCATTAATTTTATCCAAGATAAATTCTTTAAAATTTATCCTTTAATCTTCCTTTGGATGTCATTTCAAACCAAATTATGGTTTTTCCAACTAGTCGAGATTAGCGAACCACACCGAAGTAATTATTTATTTTATTTCCCAATCCCAACCTATTCATCCCATGAAGCAAAACTGGTAATACTCCATATCTAACACCACAGTGTTGTCAATAAAATTTATTACCATTCCACGTTCAAATCTAATTAAAGATTTAACTATCGCTTTGGAGCAAAACTAGTGATACTCCATTCTCGCTCATTTTCTAAATTTGATAATTTAGATTATCAATTCACATTTCAATCTAATTACAGATTCATTAAAACTCCTTTTACTGGGTTAAAGAACTAATGTCATTTAAAACATCGTTCACGACAAACCCAAATCACATTCTATTTATTACCGGGTTAAAGAATAAGTGTTATTTAAAACACCCTTCACGATAAACCCACAAATCAATTCTATTTAAAACCCATTTCAAATCCAATTTATTTATTTAAAAATATACGGGTTTTATTTTAGTTCAAAACTAGTTCATTTCGATAAAAATCTATTTTTATCTTTACAAATTTGGGATTCTTCGTCCTAGTTCTTCACAAATCATTTCTTATGATTTTACACAAATTATTACTATTTTTAATAATTTTATCGAGGCCCGTACAGTCGATTTCCATCAACGGCCATCGAACTGCACTTACAGCGACCTTTTCCAAATTTGATTTGGACGTATCTCCAAATCCAACTGTTAGATTTCAAATTTCTAATATTCGTTAGAAAGCTCTTTTCGATACGAACCCAACGGTTCCGATTTTAGGAGAATCCGACAGTCGGATCTCCCGTAATGTCCGTTTGAAACAAATGGTCGAAATTCACGAACTGCCGCGGCACAGCGCGTTCTATTCAGGCCATTATATTATATATATATAATATATATATAATATATATTTCGTCGATTTCTATTTAAAACGAATTATATAAATAGTTTTAAATTCGTTTCAAAAACAATTTCAACTTCTATTTCCAATTCAAATCAAAATTGAATTTTTCCTTATAAATTCATTTTAAAATTCATTTCTATTCAATTCAAATTTCAATTCAATTTGAATTCATTTCAATTTGTTTTCAGTTCAATTCGAATTCGTTTTATATTCAATTCAATTCGTTTTCTATTCGATTCAATTCGAAATCGTTTTCTATTCGATTCAATTCGAATTCGATTTCAATTCAAATCAAATTCGTTTTCTATTCGATTCAATTCGAATTGGTTTTCTATTCAATTCAATTCAAATTGGTTTTCTATTCGATTCAATTCGAATTGGTTTTCTATTCGATTCAATTCAAATTGGTTTTCTATTCGATTCAATTCAAATTTGTTATATATTCAATTGAAATCAAATTCGTTATATATTCAATTGAAATCAAATTCGTTTTAATTTAAATTCAATTCGTTTTCTATTCAATTTGAATTCAATTCGTTTTCTATTCAATTTGAATTCAATTCGTTTTCTATTCAATTCAAATCAAATTCGTTTTCTAATCAATTTAATTCAAATTTCATTTCAAAATATTCGATTTCGAAATCACTTTTCAATATTCATTTTAAAATGAATAAAATCGATATAAACATCGTTCACGTCAAAATGGCGTCAATCTAATCAAAACGGCTTCATATATTTCTATTTTCAAATATTCTATTTCTAATATTTCTTTTTCAAATATTTCCTATTCAAATATTTCTATTTCAAATATTCCTATTTTTAAAATATTTCGTTCAACACATGACTAATCTCAACGGATGAGTACGGTCAACACATGAACCTTTATTTTATATTGATAAAGATGTAAATTTTATTATTAAAATATTTCGTTCAACACATGACTAATCTCAACGGATGAGTACGGTCAACACATGAACCTTTATTTTATATTATTCTTTATTTTCCCGATTGGAATGAGGCCCAATCAATTACCATATAAAGTTAATTATATGGATTCCATACAACAAATGCATATAATAGCAACGATAAATAATCAACCATCATCCAAAGTGCACTACACTGTATAAGCATCAAATACAGATATCTAACGCTTATAACAGCCTGTCAATCAATCGATTGACATACAACTAATTATTGGGATTAGTGTATACCGTATTTTATCCCAATACCCGTGTGGGGTTTCAAACAATCAAACACAGATTTTTATTTGTGCAGTTGGGCGATGTGTAAAATTTATCGTCCCAATCAATGTCCTTCAAATAGGTGTACATAAACAAACCGTCCGGTTTGTAAATGAATATTTATTTATTCACATTCACTATATTCATATTCACGTTAAAAATTATATTTTTAACGATAAAACGTTTTATTTTAACATATGAATTTCTATTCAGTTCATTCTTTAAATAAAATGATATTTTTATTTTTCTAACATATTTTAGAAAATTTCGGCGGCATAACGGCACGATACTAGAAACGGGACAAGGCCTAGCCTTATCCCCGGTCTAGTGAAGGCCCACGCCATTCAAAAATCAATCAAATCCATTCCATTTCACCAAACAATTCAATTCAAACCAGATAATCTAACCAACTACACAACCAAACAATTAAACAAACAAGCCATCCATGGTCTGTGGATGACGGGTGTCGGGTGCTACTAAACACCGTCTACATCCTAGTATATATATATAACTAGAAAAAGAAATTTTAAGTGAGGAGTTCTCACCAAAAGCTATCCAATACCATGACTCTTCATTTAGAGAAATCATCGCCATTCTCGCCCTTTGTCGCTTTCGTTGCCCGTAGCCACTATATATATAAAAATCACATTTTTATATTGCTATTCAATATATAAAAATCGAATTTTTACTCTGCTATTCAATATATAAAAATCGAATTTTTACTATGCTATTCAATATATAAAAATCGAATTTTTACTATGTTATTCAATATATAAAAATCGAATTTTTACTTCGCTATTCAATATATAAAAATCTTGCCTTTTCAAATATAAAGATTTCGCCTTTTCAAATATAAAAATTTCGCCTTTTCAAATATAAAAATTTCGCCTTTCTATTTCTAAAAATTTCGCCTTTCTATTTCTAAAAATTTCGCCTTTCTATTTCTAAAAATATCGTCTTTTCACTTTTAAAAATATCGTCTTTTCACTTTTAAAAATATCGTCTTTTCACTTTTAAAAATATCGTCTTTTCACTGATAAAAATATCGTCTTTTCACTGATAAAATTTCGACCTTTCATTCAATAAAAATCATACTTTTCAAATCAAAGAGTTCATCTTTTTTTTATTTCTCTTTTTCTATTTTTAAAACTGAAAATCGATTGCTAAATAAACTGAAAATAAATCATATATAAATAAAAGAAATAAATAATAAAAACTTACTTCATCGATTAGAAGGGGGGGAACTTCGTAGCACAATTGGTGGCGCAAGGAGGGGGGGTCGCTCAGGTGGTCGGGCTGTGGGGGTTGGCGCGGGGTACGGGGTCAGTGCGAGGCTAGGGGGGTTGCGGGTTCGGGTCTGGGTGCGAGCGCGTGGGGGGGGGGGGGGTTTGGGTGAGGTTCGGCGTCGCTCGATGGGAAGAAGAGAAGAGGGAGGCGGCGGCAGTGGTGGCGCCCCACCTGGGCCGACGGCAACTCATCGGGGGGGTGGGGGGGGGGGGGCGATGCAGCGGCGGCTTCCCCCCCCCCCCCCCGTCGCCCTCCTTTTTTTTTCCTTTTGATTTATTCTGATTCGATTTGGGAAAGAAATGAATGGGGGGGGCAGAAGAGTTAAAGGGGGGAGAGAGGAGATATTTTATTATTTTTTATTATTATTTAATTTCAAAACGTTGACTTTTACATATGACCTCAAAACGAGGCCCACCGCTTGTCGTCCATAGCTAATTACCCCCATTCCGAACACAATGGGATATGTATCGCAAGCTGATTCGACTGTTTCGATCAGTTTTCGTCAAAATCAACATATAACTCTATATATTGAATTTGAACGCGCATTTCAATTTACCGGGGTCACATACTAACTCGAAAAATTCCAGAAAAATATTTTCTAGCTTCGTATTGACGATACGGTCCTAACAAAACTAGTTTCGTCGAATTCCGAGACCGTTGGAAAAATGGCCATTTTCCAGTCGATTAAAATCAACTGAAACTGGTCAAACGCGTTTTCTTTTGCCACACTCACATATTGATTCGAAAAATTATGAAATTTGAAATCTAGCAATAATTTGACACTGCGGATCCAACAAAAGTGGTTTCGTCGAAATCCGAGGTCGTTTGCAAAATGTCTATTTTTAAGGGCCTGAATTCCATAGCGACTATTCAGAATTTTCAACTGGACATATCTTTTGATTCCCGTTATGAAATTTTGATTTTTCGGATTCGTTGGAAAGATATTCTCAAATAGATCCTAATGTTTTTGGTTGCACTAAAATCCGGATTGTTTTGCACCCGGTACATTCAATTGAAGTTTGAAATCGAATTATCGAACTACCGCGCCATTTTCAATTCTATTTATAATTATATATAATTATTTATATTCTAACGACGGCGTATATAATATATACGTTCGAATTATATTCAAAATAAATTTCTCGTCGATATTATTTAAAATAATCTATTTTAAATATTCAAAATTCGTTAAAATTGCCAAAATAAAAATTTTAAACTGGCCCAGATTTTCGGGTTATTACACACACACACTTAGATGTATATATGTGTTTGTCTATTAATCTTCTACCTGTGTTGAAATGAGATCAACAAAGTATAGCTGGACCATTGCCTCATACCCACCTTGAGTGGTTATATACAATTTGAATTTGATCAACTTATTTGATTATGTGACCAGTGTTGAATGCATGAAATTTGCCGATTTTTGATTGTATACACATACACACCATACTGTTGAGCTTTGGCTTTATGTACTGTTGCAACAGCGAGGCACACATGCCAGTCTCGACGGATGGTGTTGTGTTTCTTTCAGCCATTTGTTAGTAAATATAAAGTCTTCCCTCTCTTTTATAGACAAAAACCTTATATAGGAAACTGATAGGTTACTAGTTCGAGCGTGGCTGTAGTAACCTGGTTTTGTCAATTTTTGAAGAAACCCTTTTGCATCAGTTTTATCATGAAAATTTAGTCCACTAATCTAAATATAATAGTGCTATTATTATAGGTAGTGAACTTCTCCTTATAGCCGTTAGTGTCGTTCTGCTTGTGTCATGTCTTCTCATTTTGCCACGAAAGGTGAGTTTCCCCCTCTCACGACTAATTGATTATTAAAGGAATTAAAAACTTGAAATGTTAGGTCATTCTAAAGAATTTAAAATTGCTTGTTATTTATTTTGCACATGTGACATGCACATTATCCCCTTCATACGACAGAATATAGATGCGATGTACGATATACTATGCTTGTATTATTCTCAGCTTGCAAGTTCCCTATAGATTTAGAAAAAACCACTATGGGTTGAAATGATACATACACGAGCCATCGCATAGATCTGAAAGATAAATTCGAAACGATTTAAGATACAGATTAAAATGATATATACTCGAGATTCGGATTTTTAAAACGGATCGAAATGATACATATCTGTATCACTTGACCATATGATGGGAAAGTATATACGGACGCCATGGTCGGTAAAACTATTTAAAAATATTATATCGCTTTTTTCAATAGAATTTAAAATGAAAAATTTCATACCATGTAAAGAAATGTTTAAAAGGAATTTTGCTCAAAGTTAACTTTAATTTTTATAAGGTTAAGAAAATCCAGTTGGATGAAAATAAGGTTTAAAAGTGTTTACATGAGCTAGCGTTTGAAGTTAAATTTATTTTGAATAAATTCTACATAAGAACTCGTTGTTTAATGTGACTAAAATTTCACAATATGTTAATTTAAAATTTTGTGATTCAGTATAAAGGATTTTAGTAAAGGTTTGTATAAAGTATTTTAGGATGTTTTGTTTTAATGTTTTGAAAGGTTAATTTGATACAAGATTTATTTTATAACCTTTTATAACTTTTATTTTAAGAAGAATTAAAGGATAAGGTGTAATAACAAGGGAAGAATTTGCTTACTTATGGGAAAATGGTTATGAAATGTAATAACAAGTGAAGTTAATAAACTATTATTTTAGAATAACGACTAACGTTGAAGTCATTTTGGAATTTAATACATTAGAATAGATGTGAAATAAGGTAAACTTAACCTGAAATAATGATTTGGAAATTGGTTTAATCATGCGATGAATTTGAACTTGAACCAATGAAAAAGAGAAATTAATTTGAATATAAAATCTAAAGGGACATAAGTCAGATTTTGGAATACGGATTTGGATCAGATTGGATCATGTTATTTTCTTTAAACTATATTTTTATAAAAGTAAACTTTCCACATTGCTTGGTTTACAATCTTTTTTCTTTTAACAAATAAATTTAAACCGCTTTTGACTATGTAAAGTTTATAACTATTTTACAACTATTTATATAAGCATATATATACATACACACACACACTATATTTTAAATTTTGACTTTTCTAAGCATATTTTATAAATTCTATTGTAAAACCTATGTCCATTCCGAGCTAGTGAATTCGAAGTAATCAAAATGAAGATTTCAAATGATAATGGTATTTATGGAAATGTACATCTAAAATCGAAATGGATCGATATGCGGTATCGAAATATGATTTCAAATGTAATGACCACTGTGTGAAAAATGTAAGCGTTGGGTTGTTAAAGAGATCAAAGTCAGTAGGTGACATACTCTCTGCATGTATCGATACTACTTTAACCGCAGTGCACGTGGTGGAGAATCCAAAATGAAGTAGAATGGTTTGGAGGCGATTACTGGATTTGAAGAAAAATAACAATGATGGAATGGCCTTGGCCATATGGTCATAATTAAAATGACTAAAACAGAAGATATACCATGACTAAGTGAGGCCGCACCTCCGATCGGACACGCTTCATCGATATTATCTCTATGACTATGTAACGACCCGCAAATCCGTGCTATCTGAGTTGACTAATAACACTACACGTCCAACCCAAATTGCACGAAAATACGAATCATTATTAGAAAGAGGTTAGAGGATGTGAAATAGAAAGAAAGAAATATTAGAATAGAAGAACAACGAAGAAGACAAATCTCATAGCGGAACGGATAAAATATATTTTATAACATAACTTTTGAAATACAAATCAGTAACTTTATATACATACCATCATCAGAGCACAACAGTTTGTAACAACCCGGAAAATCTGGGCCAGTTTAAAATTTTTATTTTGGCAATTTTAGCGAATTTTGAATATTTAAAATAGATTATTTTAAATAATATCGACGAGAAATTTATTTTGAATATAATTCGAACGTATATATTATACGCGTCGTCGTTAGAATATAAATAATTTTATATAATTATAAATAGAATTGAAAATGGCGCGGTAGTTCGATAATTCGATTTCAAACTTCAATTGAATGTACCGGGTGCAAAACAATCCGGATTTTAGTGAAACCAAAAATAATGGAATCTAATTGATAATATCTTTCCAACGAATGCGAAAAATCAAGATTTCATATCGGGAATCAAAAGATATGTCCAGTTGAAAATTCTGAATAGTCGCTATGGAATTCAGGCCCTTAAAAATGGACATTTTGCAAATGACCTCGGATTTCGACGAAACCAGTTTTGTTGGGTCCGTGGTGCCAAGTTATTGCTAGGTTTCAAATTTCATAATTTTTCGATTCAATATGTGAGCGTGGCAAAGGAAAACGCGTTTGACCAGTTTCAGTTGATTTTAATCGACTGGAAATTGGCCATTTTTCTAACGGTCTCAGAATTCAACGAAACTAGTTTTGTTAGGACCGTATCGTCAATACGAAGCTAGAAAATATTTTTCTGCCATTTTTAGAATTCGTATGTGGCCCCGGTAATTTGAAATGTACGTTTAAAATTCAATATAGTGATTTAAATGTAAATTAAAAGGAAACTGATCGAAACGGTCGATTCAGCTTGCGGTACATATCCCATTGTGTTCGGAATGGGGGTGAAACGCTATGGGCGACAGGCGGTGGGCCTCGTTCCGAGGTCGTATGTAAAAGTCAACTTTTTAATAATTAAAAAAAAAAAAAAAAAATATCTTCTTCGATTAACTACCAGGCCCCCCCCCCCCCGACTAAAATCATTTAAATCAGGAAAAAAAAAGAAACGACGACGAAAGGATCGGAGCCGCCGCCACCTCGCAGCCCTCCCCCAAATCGAAGTCGCCCTGCCCTCTGCCACCCACCGCCACGCCACCCTCCAGGCGTCGCCCCCCTCGCGCCTCTTTCCTCCGTATTCTCCGTCCTCCCCTTCTTGAAAACCAGCGACGCACCCCCCCATCCGCCACCCCAGACCCCGCTCCCTCCGACGACGTCCTCCGCCAGCGATGGAAACCCCCCCCCTCTGAATTCGATTGTAAGTATTTCCATTTTATTTTGTTTTTATTTTTTTTTACTTAAAAACTGATTTTTTTAGGAAAACTTAAAAACTGATTTTTTAGGAAAACTTAAAACTGATTTTTTTTTAGGAAAATATAAAAGCTGATTTTTTAAGAATATTAAAACTGATTTTTTTTTTAGGAAAATATAAAAACTGATTTGTTTTTAATTAGGTTTAAAACTGATTTTTGTTTAAAAGGATTTAAAATTGATTTTAAATGATTTTTAAAAACTGTTTTTTTTATAGGTTTAGAAAACTGAAAATTATATAAAGTAAAAACTGTTTTTTTATAAGTTGAGAAAAGTTGAGAGTTTAATTTATGAAAGATTTCATTTTTTAAAACAATGAAAAGATTTCATTTTTTTTTAAAAACAATGAAAAGATTTCATTTTAAAAACAATGAAAAGGTTAGATCTTTAAGATTAAAACGGTGAGATTTTTTCTATCTATAAAAAGATATGATTTTTATTTCTAAAAATATGGTTTTTAAATTATAACAAGGTAAAAATATAATTTTTACATGATAGGAAGATTAAAAATATCATCTTTGTATATGTAGCGAAATAAAAATAGAATTTTTATATATTGAACTTCGATAGAAAAATAGAATTTTTATATATTGAACTTCGATAGAAAAATAGAATTTTTATATATTGAACTTCGATAGAAAAATAGAATTTTTATATATTGAACTTCGATAGAAAAATAGAATTTTTATATATTGAACTTCGAAGTAAAAATTCGATTTTTATATATTGAATAGCGAAGTAAAAATGTGATTTTTACGTATGTAGTGAAAGCAGCAACGAAGGTGACAAAAAGGCGAAACGACGAAGACTTCTGCAAAAGAAGAGCCGTGGAGCTAGGATAGCTATACGTGAGAATTTCTCACCTTTCGTTTTCTTTTCTAGTTATATATATATATATATATACTAGGATGCAGACGGTGCTTAGTAGCACCCGACACAATCGTCCATAGACCATGGACTTGTTTGTTTGGCTGTTTGGTTATTGATTGCGATATTGGTTTGAATGTGGTTTGTGGTGTGAAAAAAATCGAATCAATAAATTGGTTAGGATTAGACGTGCGCCGTTATAAGGCGAAGGAGTAAGGCTAGGTTAGACTCTTACTCCAAATTTTGTGGTTTACACAACGAATTGATTTGATTGATGTGTGAATGGCGTGGGCCTTCACTAGACCGGGGATAAGGCTAGGCCTCGTCCCGTTTCTAGTATCGTGCCGTTATGCCGCCGAAATTTTCTAAAATAAGTTAGAAAAATAAAAATAGCATTTATTTTAAAGAATGAACTGAATAGAAATTCATATGTTAAAATAAAATGTGTTATCGTTAAAAATATAATTTTTAACGTGAATGTGAATAAATAAATATTCATTTACAAACCAGACGGTTTGTTTATGTACACCTATTTGAATGACGTTGATTGGGTCGATAAATTTTACACATCGCCCAACTGCACAAATAAAATATGTGTTTGATTGTTTGAAACCCCACACGGGTGTTAGGATGAAATTTGAAGTTCACTCATCCTGATTGATTGAATATGTCGATCGGTTGATTGACAGGCTGTTATAAGCGTTGGATATCTATATTTGATGCTTATACAGTGTAGTGCACTTTGGTTGATGGTTGATTATTTTTCAATGCTATGATATACATGTGTTGTATGAAAATCCATATAATTAACTTTATATGGTAATTGATTGGGCCTCATTCCAATTTGAAAAATAAAGAATATTATAAAATAAAAGTTCATTTGTTGACAGTACTCATCCATTGAGATTGGTCATGTGTTGAACGAAATATTTTGATAATAACAACTATTTTGAAAAAGAAATATTTGAAATAGAATATTTGAAAATAGAAATTTATGAAGCCGTGTTGATTAGATTGACGCCATTTTGACGTGAACGATATTTATATCGATTCTAACGATTTCGAAATGAATTGAATTGAAAACGATTTCGAAATGAAATGAATTGAAAACGATTTCGAAATGAAATGAATTGAAAACGATTTCGAAATGAAATGAATTGAAAACGATTTCGAAATGAAATGAATTGAAAACGATTTCGAAATGAAATGAATTGAAAACGATTTCGAAATGAATTGAATTGAAAACGAATTCAAATTGAATCGAAAGTGAATTGAAATGAATTCAAATTGAATTGAAATTTGAATTGAATAGAAATGAATTTTAAAACGAATTTATAAAGAAGAATTCAATTTTGATTTGAATTGAAAAGAAAGTTGAAATAGCTTTTGAAACGATTTTAAAACTATTTATATAATTCGTTTTAAATAGAAATCGACGAAATATATATTATATATATTATATATAATATAATGGCCTGAATAGAACGCGCCGCGCCGCGGCAGTTCGCGAATTTCGACCATTTATTTCAAACGGACATTACGGGAGATCCGACCGTCGGATTCTCCTAAAACCGGAACCGTTGGGTTCGTATCGAAAAGAGCTTTCTAACGAATATTAGAAATTTGAAATCTAACGGTTGGATTTGGAATTATGTCCAAATCAAATTCGAAAAAGGTCGCTGGAAGTGCAGTTCGATGGCCGTTGATGGAAATCGACTGTACGGGCCTAGATAAAATTATTAAAAATAGCAATAATTTGTGTAAAATCATAAGAAATGATTTAGAAAGAATTGGGATGAAAAACTCCATATTTGAAAAGATAAAAATGGATTTTTATCGAAATGAACTAGTTTTGAACTAGAAATATAATTCTATTTATTTTTAAATAAATAAATTGAATTTAAAAAGGGTTTTAAAAATAACCAAAATTTCCAATGATTGCATTGGAGTGGATTTGAATCGAAATTGTCTTCGGAATATTTCGATGTTGGAATTCGTGATTATACAGGTGTTGTTATGGAAATTTGAAAGATATATATATTTATATCGTTATTTCCAATACGACATTTGTTAGTCGTAGAATTTGATATTGAATATAAGCCGATATATTTTCTATTCAGAGCCTTGTATTGAATATCGAATGTGATTTGGGTTTGTCGTGAATGGTGTCTTCACTAACACTGTTCTTGAACCCAGTTGAGAAAAGATTAAATCTTTTTATTTAGATTTAATGAAGTGTACCAATTAAATAATATTTAATTGGAATTGAATTGATATTGATTTTTGGGTTTATCGTGAACAGTGTTTTAAATAACACTTGTTCTTTAACCCGATAATTAATGAATGTGATTTGGGTTTGTCGTGAATGGTGTCTTCACTAACACTGTTCTTGAACCCAGTTGAGAAAAGATTAAATCTTTTTATTTAGATTTAATGAAGTGTACCAATTAAATAATATTTAATTGGAATTGAATTGATATTGATTTTTGGGTTTATCGTGAACAGTGTTTTAAATAACACTTGTTCTTTAACCCGATAATTAATGAATGTGATTTGGGTTTGTCGTGAATGGTGTCTTCACTAACACTGTTCTTAAACCCAGTTGAGAAAAGATTAAATCTTTTTATTTAGATTTAATGAAGTGTACCAATTAAATAATATTTAATTGGAATTGAATGGATATTGATTTTTGGGTTTATCGTGAACAGTGTTTTAAATAACACTTGTTCTTTAACCCGATAATTAATGGGATGTGACTTTGGGTTTATCGTGAACCGTGTTTTAAATGACACTGATTCTTTAACCCAGTCACAGATTAAAACTAAGTGGAGTTTTAATGAATCTTTAATTAGATTGAAAAGATCGAGAATGGAGTATCACCAGTTTTGCTCCAGGCGATAGTTAAATCTTTAATTAGATTTGAACGTGAAATTTAGAAACTAACTGTCGGTTAGCTAAGTAGAATGGTTTTCTGGATATTGATCTGATGTTGGTTTCGGCCTTCGGGGTTAATATTTGGGGAATTATTCTCTTGATTAATTTACGGTTAATGACTAATGAGTTGGAATGAGGCGTATGTTGTGTTTGTGTAACACTTTTATAATATATACGCGAGTTATTCGGAAAGACCGGGTTTATCCCATTCTGAATAACTGATACAACGATAAGTCGAAGATGAAGACGATGGTCGAAGACCGGAGGTCTTCACGTCGTTTGGGTGATAACTGATGATCTTGATTGGGCTGTACACCCAAGAAGATGGAAACAGTTAGTGATCGTCCAGACGTACTTGGAGATCGATGGATATGCGGGGTACTAGGTGCCTCCGGTTTCGTTCAGACCCAGAACGGACTTGTAAATGGACTGTGTGTCTGACATTGGATTTTAGTCCGTGTGATTGATCTCTATTAAATATATATCTGCTTGGCGGCGGAGAATTTATTCTCTTGCTTAACGCCCTTCTCTGAGACGTACGAGCTCAGGGGTTATATATTGATGGATATCAAACGCATGGAGTGAATTGCCTGTGTGGCATGCCTAAGTGGCAATTGATCGAGGCTTCTGTTGAAAAGCAAAGTCTTGTGGTTGATGATCAAAGCACGGCCTTTGTGGCATAGCTTTGTGTAACGTTGATTCGCGAGCTTCACACCCGGTATGAACCAAAAACGGGAGAGGACGTCAGGGAGGGCATGCGTTTCTTTCTAGCTAGAAGTGGCGTCAGTGGTTTTACACGCCCTGACGAGTTTGACTTATGTGGTTGTTGCTGTTGCGAGGCGCCTCGGTTATATCGGTTTCGGCCGATGCATTCTGGTCGGCTGACGGACCAGACTTACACCCCATAGGGTGGGGAGACGCATGTTCAGGGTTTAAGTTTAATCCACATCGGTGGACTGGCCCTGAGGATCCAAGGGTCACTCGAGCTCTGATCCTGAGGGGCGGGCTAGAGCGTCTCGAATCGGTTGAGGACTATCTTTTGCCTCGGTTCATAGATGGAAATCCAATTTCCAAATACGTGACTTTGCGGTTTTATTTGTAAACCTATATATGGCGACATAGTGGCATGGGACGCTCATGTCGCCTATGATTGATACTTATGATTTGAAGTTGTTTTATACACTATGCACTTATTATAGTATCAAAAGATTTGTTTTAAACGTATCAAGCATTCTTTGGCTGTTATAAGGGAAAACCCTATCCCCCGGCTTGCGTTGCATTGTGTGATAGGACCTGGGTCTTATAACAGCTTCATCTTTCTTTATTTAGCATTGCGCTGTTTGTTTTATGCACTGGTACTCTTGGGAGGAAACCCGTTCCGTGTTATACGGCGTGGTCCCTTGATTTACCTTTGAAAATAAAGATTAATAACTGTTTTAGTTCTCACACCAGTCACATGACTGACCTGGAGTTTATTGTTTTAACCTAAACTCTGGGTGCCCCTATTTTCGACACGGGCAGCTAGTAGTTTTGGTTTTGCAGATTTATATTCACAGGATCCTGGTTTACAGCTGGAACGATATCCGGAAAGCTTTGTATCCGTATATCTCCTTCTAGTTGTGTATTGTATTATTTTCCGCTGCTGTGTATTTAAATGTAATTTAAATCTCTGATATTTCTGTGTAATATTCATTTGTACTCTGTATATTCTTGTAATCTGATGCATTGTTGTGATATACAGTGAAATGTTCTTCTGTATGCGTTCTGTTATGTCGTGTTCTCAAACGATAGGGCGTTTCGAACGGCCTGGATCGGTTTAGCGACTGGTTCGGACCGAGCGAAATTCCTTGCCGTCACATTTGGTATCAGAGCTTTGGTTTACAGAGCTCGAGAACAAGACACATTAGAACCATACGAAAGAATTCATCAGATATTGGATTAGTAATATCCAATTAGAATGACTCGTTAGAGATAGGATCAGTAGTATCCTAGAACGAGTGTGAAGAGTATATTTTTCAAATGAAAACAATCTTGTTTTGAAAATTTAAATCGTTTTATACGTATTTGAATATTTATTTATTTTGAATATGGACAATCGAGTATATATAGATTTCGCGTATACGCGTCATGAACGTATATTCAAAGTTTTAATATACTGGGTAGATATAGAATCACATTCTAGACACCCGGAGATGGTTCTGATGATTGATATATCATCATCAGAATTTATATTCGTGTTTCGAAGGTGTGATTTTCTATATATTTCCATTAGACTGGTGTGAGAACCAAATCTTATATAGCTAGAATACATTGTTGTGATTTGGCATCAAAAACATGATTTTTGTATATGTATCAAAATTATGAAATTCGAAACTCTAATTCACTAATTGATTGATGATTGTGTTGTTTGTTTAATTGTTTGATAATTTTGAACCAATTAGCCTAATTGAATCAAATATTGAACTATATTGAGAATCGGTTGCATTTGCTTGCATGTACATATATATCATTGAACAGGTCATAGCAGGGAGGCTAGAGCAGAGAATAAAATTTGTTTGCCCGACAAATAGGTACATGTTTACTACATAATTTCCTGTTTTGTTTGGGTGATGATGATTTTGTGAGCCTATTGGCTAGTCGCTTGGCTTTTTCTTTTTCTTTTTGAGATCTGAAGGACCGGGGAAGCTATTTGAAATTCCCCGATGCTCCCGGTGCAGGGGAGGTTATGGCGAAATTTTTCGAAAATTTAGGGTGTTAGCCAAATTTTTGAAATTTTGAAAATTCTCAGAAACGAAAGAGTTGGAGAATGGAAGCCAGATCGAGCGTAGAGTTGAATTATCAAACCACTTTCGACTTTGTTCCTTTTCGGGGACGAAAAGTTTTAAGTGGGGGAGATTGTAACAACCCGGAAAATCTGGGCCAGTTTAAAATTTTTATTTTGGCAATTTTAGCGAATTTTGAATATTTAAAATAGATTATTTTAAATAATATCGACGAGAAATTTATTTTGAATATAATTCGAACGTATATATTATACGCGTCGTCGTTAGAATATAAATAATTTTATATAATTATAAATAGAATTGAAAATGGCGCGGTAGTTCGATAATTCGATTTCAAACTTCAATTGAATGTACCGGGTGCAAAACAATCCGGATTTTAGTGAAACCAAAAATAATGGAATCTAATTGATAATATCTTTCCAACGAATGCGAAAAATCAAGATTTCATATCGGGAATCAAAAGATATGTCCAGTTGAAAATTCTGAATAGTCGCTATGGAATTCAGGCCCTTAAAAATGGACATTTTGCAAATGACCTCGGATTTCGACGAAACCAGTTTTGTTGGGTCCGTGGTGCCAAGTTATTGCTAGGTTTCAAATTTCATAATTTTTCGATTCAATATGTGAGCGTGGCAAAGGAAAACGCGTTTGACCAGTTTCAGTTGATTTTAATCGACTGGAAATTGGCCATTTTTCTAACGGTCTCAGAATTCAACGAAACTAGTTTTGTTAGGACCGTATCGTCAATACGAAGCTAGAAAATATTTTTCTGCCATTTTTAGAATTCGTATGTGGCCCCGGTAATTTGAAATGTACGTTTAAAATTCAATATAGTGATTTAAATGTAAATTAAAAGGAAACTGATCGAAACGGTCGATTCAGCTTGCGGTACATATCCCATTGTGTTCGGAATGGGGGTGAAACGCTATGGGCGACAGGCGGTGGGCCTCGTTCCGAGGTCGTATGTAAAAGTCAACTTTTTAATAATTAAAAAAAAAAATAAAAAAAAAAATATCTTCTCCCCTTAACTACCAGGCCCCCCCCCGACTAAAATCATTTAAATCAGGAAAAAAAAAGAAACGACGACGAAAGGATCGGAGCCGCCGCCACCTCGCAGCCCTCCCCCAAATCGAAGTCGCCCTGCCCTCTGCCACCCACCGCCACGCCACCCTCCAGGCGTCGCCCCCCTCGCGCCTCTTTCCTCCGTATTCTCCCTCCTCCCCTTCTTGAAAACCAGCGACGCACCCCCCCATCCGCCACCCCAGACCCCGCTCCCTCCGACGACGTCCTCCGCCAGCGATGGAAACCCCCCCCTCTGAATTCGATTGTAAGTATTTCCATTTTATTTTGTTTTTATTTTTTTTTACTTAAAAACTGATTTTTTTAGGAAAAATTAAAAACTGATTTTTTAGGAAAACTTAAAACTGATTTTTTTTAGGAAAATATAAAAGCTGATTTTTTAAGAATATTAAAACTGATTTTTTTTTTAGGAAAATATATAAACTGATTTGTTTTTAATTAGGTTTAAAACTGATTTTTGTTTAAAAGGATTTAAAATTGATTTTTAATGATTTTTAAAAACTGTTTTTTTTATAGGTTTAGAAAACTGAAAATTATATAAAGTAAAAACTGTTTTTTTATAAGTTGAGAAAAGTTGAGAGTTTAATTTATGAAAGATTTCATTTTTTAAAACAATGAAAAGATTTCATTTTTTTTTAAAAACAATGAAAAGATTTCATTTTAAAAACAATGAAAAGGTTAGATCTTTAAGATTAAAACGGTGAGATTTTTTCTATCTATAAAAAGATATGATTTTTATTTCTAAAAATATGGTTTTTAAATTATAACAAGGTAAAAATATAATTTTTACATGATAGGAAGATTAAAAATATCATCTTTGTATATGTAGCGAAATAAAAATAGAATTTTTATATATTGAACTTCGATAGAAAAATAGAATTTTTATATATTGAACTTCGATAGAAAAATAGAATTTTTATATATTGAACTTCGATAGAAAAATAGAATTTTTATATATTGAACTTCGATAGAAAAATAGAATTTTTATATATTGAACTTCGAAGTAAAAATTCGATTTTTATATATTGAATAGCGAAGTAAAAATGTGATTTTTACGTATGTAGTGAAAGCAGCAACGAAGGTGACAAAAAGGCGAAACGACGAAGACTTCTGCAAAAGAAGAGCCGTGGAGCTAGGATAGCTATACGTGAGAATTTCTCACCTTTCGTTTTCTTTTCTAGTTATATATATATATATATATACTAGGATGCAGACGGTGCTTAGTAGCACCCGACACAATCGTCCACAGACCATGGACTTGTTTGTTTGGCTGTTTGGTTATTGATTGCGATATTGGTTTGAATGTGGTTTGTGGTGTGAAAAAAATCGAATCAATAAATTGGTTAGGATTAGACGTGCGCCGTTATAAGGCGAAGGAGTAAGGCTAGGTTAGACTCTTACTCCAAATTTTGTGGTTTACATAACGAATTGATTTGATTGATGTGTGAATGGCGTGGGCCTTCACTAGACCGGGGATAAGGCTAGGCCTCGTCCCGTTTCTAGTATCGTGCCGTTATGCCGCCGAAATTTTCTAAAATAAGTTAGAAAAATAAAAATAGCATTTATTTTAAAGAATGAACTGAATAGAAATTCATATGTTAAAATAAAATGTGTTATCGTTAAAAATATAATTTTTAACGTGAATGTGAATAAATAAATATTCATTTACAAACCAGACGGTTTGTTTATGTACACCTATTTGAATGACGTTGATTGGGTCGATAAATTTTACACATCGCCCAACTGCACAAATAAAATATGTGTTTGATTGTTTGAAACCCCACACGGGTGTTAGGATGAAATTTGAAGTTCACTCATCCTGATTGATTGAATATGTCGATCGGTTGATTGACAGGCTGTTATAAGCGTTGGATATCTATATTTGATGCTTATACAGTGTAGTGCACTTTGGTTGATGGTTGATTATTTTTCAATGCTATGATATACATGTGTTGTATGAAAATCCATATAATTAACTTTATATGGTAATTGATTGGGCCTCATTCCAATTTGAAAAATAAAGAATATTATAAAATAAAAGTTCATTTGTTGACAGTACTCATCCATTGAGACTGGTCATGTGTTGAACGAAATATTTTGATAATAACAACTATTTTGAAAAAGAAATATTTGAAATAGAATATTTGAAAATAGAAATTTATGAAGCCGTGTTGATTAGATTGACGCCATTTTGACGTGAACGATATTTATATCGATTCTAACGATTTCGAAATGAATTGAATTGAAAACGATTTCGAAATGAAATGAATTGAAAACGATTTCGAAATGAAATGAATTGAAAACGATTTCGAAATGAAATGAATTGAAAACGATTTCAAAATGAAATGAATTGAAAACGATTTCGAAATGAAATGAATTGAAAACGATTTCGAAATGAATTGAATTGAAAACGAATTCAAATTGAATCGAAAGTGAATTGAAATGAATTCAAATTGAATTGAAATTTGAATTGAATAGAAATGAATTTTAAAACGAATTTATAAAGAAGAATTCAATTTTGATTTGAATTGAAAAGAAAGTTGAAATAGCTTTTGAAACGATTTTAAAACTATTTATATAATTCGTTTTAAATAGAAATCGACGAAATATATATTATATATATTATATATAATATAATGGCCTGAATAGAACGCGCCGCGCCGCGGCAGTTCGCGAATTTCGACCATTTATTTCAAACGGACATTACGGGAGATCCGACCGTCGGATTCTCCTAAAACCGGAACCGTTGGGTTCGTATCGAAAAGAGCTTTCTAACGAATATTAGAAATTTGAAATCTAACGGTTGGATTTGGAATTATGTCCAAATCAAATTCGAAAAAGGTCGCTGGAAGTGCAGTTCGATGGCCGTTGATGGAAATCGACTGTACGGGCCTCGATAAAATTATTAAAAATAGCAATAATTTGTGTAAAATCATAAGAAATGATTTAGAAAGAATTGGGATGAAAAACTCCATATTTGAAAAGATAAAAATGGATTTTTATCGAAATGAACTAGTTTTGAACTAGAAATATAATTCTATTTATTTTTAAATAAATAAATTGAATTTAAAAAGGGTTTTAAAAATAACCAAAATTTCCAATGATTGCATTGGAGTGGATTTGAATCGAAATTGTCTTCGGAATATTTCGATGTTGGAATTCGTGATTATACAGGTGTTGTTATGGAAATTTGAAAGATATATATATTTATATCGTTATTTCCAATACGACATTTGTTAGTCGTAGAATTTGATATTGAATATAAGCCGATATATTTTCTATTCAGAGCCTTGTATTGAATATCGAATGTGATTTGGGTTTGTCGTGAATGGTGTCTTCACTAACACTGTTCTTGAACCCAGTTGAGAAAAGATTAAATCTTTTTATTTAGATTTAATGAAGTGTACCAATTAAATAATATTTAATTGGAATTGAATTGATATTGATTTTTGGGTTTATCGTGAACAGTGTTTTAAATAACACTTGTTCTTTAACCCGATAATTAATGAATGTGATTTGGGTTTGTCGTGAATGGTGTCTTCACTAACACTGTTCTTGAACCCAGTTGAGAAAAGATTAAATCTTTTTATTTAGATTTAATGAAGTGTACCAATTAAATAATATTTAATTGGAATTGAATTGATATTGATTTTTGGGTTTATCGTGAACAGTGTTTTAAATAACACTTGTTCTTTAACCCGATAATTAATGAATGTGATTTGGGTTTGTCGTGAATGGTGTCTTCACTAACACTGTTCTTGAACCCAGTTGAGAAAAGATTAAATCTTTTTATTTAGATTTAATGAAGTGTACCAATTAAATAATATTTAATTGGAATTGAATGGATATTGATTTTTGGGTTTATCGTGAACAGTGTTTTAAATAACACTTGTTCTTTAACCCGATAATTAATGGGATGTGACTTTGGGTTTATCGTGAACCGTGTTTTAAATGACACTGATTCTTTAACCCAGTCACAGATTAAAACTAAGTGGAGTTTTAATGAATCTTTAATTAGATTGAAAAGATCGAGAATGGAGTATCACCAGTTTTGCTCCAGGCGATAGTTAAATCTTTAATTAGATTTGAACGTGAAATTTAGAAACTAACTGTCGGTTAGCTAAGTAGAATGGTTTTCTGGATATTGATCTGATGTTGGTTTCGGCCTTCGGGGTTAATATTTGGGGAATTATTCTCTTGATTAATTTACGGTTAATGACTAATGAGTTGGAATGAGGCGTATGTTGTGTTTGTGTAACACTTTTATAATATATACGCGAGTTATTCGGAAAGACCGGGTTTATCCCATTCTGAATAACTGATACGACGATAAGTCGAAGATGAAGACGATGGTCGAAGACCGGAGGTCTTCACGTCGTTTGGGTGATAACTGATGATCTTGATTGGGCTGTACACCCAAGAAGATGGAAACAGTTAGTGATCGTCCAGACGTACTTGGAGATCGATGGATATGCGGGGTACTAGGTGCCTCCGGTTTCGTTCAGACCCAGAACGGACTTGTAAATGGACTGTGTGTCTGACATTGGATTTTAGTCCGTGTGATTGATCTCTATTAAATATATATCTGCTTGGCGGCGGAGAATTTATTCTCTTGCTTAACGCCCTTCTCTGAGACGTACGAGCTCAGGGGTTATATATTGATGGATATCAAACGCATGGAGTGAATTGCCTGTGTGGCATGCCTAAGTGGCAATTGATCGAGGCTTCTGTTGAAAAGCAAAGTCTTGTGGTTGATGATCAAAGCACGGCCTTTGTGGCATAGCTTTGTGTAACGTTGATTCGCGAGCTTCACACCCGGTATGAACCAAAAACGGGAGAGGACGTCAGGGAGGGCATGCGTTTCTTTCTAGCTAGAAGTGGCGTCAGTGGTTTTACACGCCCTGACGAGTTTGACTTATGTGGTTGTTGCTGTTGCGAGGCGCCTCGGTTATATCGGTTTCGGCCGATGCATTCTGGTCGGCTGACGGACCAGACTTACACCCCATAGGGTGGGGAGACGCATGTTCAGGGTTTAAGTTTAATCCACATCGGTGGACTGGCCCTGAGGATCCAAGGGTCACTCGAGCTCTGATCCTGAGGGGCGGGCTAGAGCGTCTCGAATCGGTTGAGGACTATCTTTTGCCTCGGTTCATAGATGGAAATCCAATTTCCAAATATGTGACTTTGCGGTTTTATTTGTAAACCTATATATGGCGACATAGTGGCATGGGACGCTCATGTCGCCTATGATTGATACTTATGATTTGAAGTTGTTTTATACACTATGCACTTATTATAGTATCAAAAGATTTGTTTTAAACGTATCAAGCATTCTTTGGCTGTTATAAGGGAAAACCCTATCCCCCGGCTTGCGTTGCATTGTGTGATAGGACCTGGGTCTTATAACAGCTTCATCTTTCTTTATTTAGCATTGCGCTGTTTGTTTTATGCACTGGTACTCTTGGGAGGAAACCCGTTCCGTGTTATACGGCGTGGTCCCTTGATTTACCTTTGAAAATAAAGATTAATAACTGTTTTAGTTCTCACATCAGTCACATGACTGACCTGGAGTTTATTGTTTTAACCTAAACTCTGGGTGCCCCTATTTTCGACACGGGCAGCTAGTAGTTTTGGTTTTGCAGATTTATATTCACAGGATCCTGGTTTACAGCTGGAACGATATCCAGAAAGCTTTGTATCCGTATATCTCCTTCTAGTTGTGTATTGTATTATTTTCCGCTGCTGTGTATTTAAATGTAATTTAAATCTCTGATATTTCTGTGTAATATTCATTTGTACTCTGTATATTCTTGTAATCTGATGCATTGTTGTGATATACAGTGAAATGTTCTTCTGTATGCGTTCTGTTATGTCGTGTTCTCAAACGATAGGGCGTTTCGAACGGCCTGGATCGGTTTAGCGACTGGTTCGGACCGAGCGAAATTCCTTGCCGTCACACAGTTATTCCTGGAACAGTCATAAACACCTGTTTCCAGTTTCAAACATGGTTCACAGCGGAATATATGATAGTCTATAGCTAACTGGTGAAGCCTCCTGCTTCCAGCTCCTCCAAATGAATCTGAAAAATCCCGACTACTTGACTGCCCGTACAAATTTGGGCACCCAAGAGTTTAGGGAAAACAAACAAAATAAACTCTGGGTCAGTCATGGGACTGGTGTGAGTAAACTCCAACCACTTGTTTAACTTTAAAAATCCTTTCAAAAGAAAAGATAATAGTAAGACCAGGCCACACATAAACATGGACGTTTTTTACCTTACTATAACCCAAAACACTTTGATACGAAAATCCAGTGATATTATAATAATGTCTACATCAAGTAAATAACCAAATAGTAGAACGCTTGCTTCTCACGCTCTACATATATAGTATAAAATCAAAAACCGCATGGCGCTTATTGGAGATTGGATTCAAACATGACAAGGTATGGAACCACCTTCTGCTAGTGTATCTCTAGAGAGGAATACACTGGGTTCAACAAGAACATCTTGTAACCCGGCCCACACATGACCGACCACTCATTTCGCTTGAGTGTATCGAATGTATATCACCAACGGTTGGGATCAACAACCGTCTCCCGACTGGGACAGCATCGAATAGAATAAGAAATTAAATGAACCTCTAGATAGGTGATTATACATCCTAATGGGTGCGACCCACATAGCCATGCTGCCTGCCCGATTTTTGTCCTTTCCCGGTTGTTGAGGCCTGAGGCTACGAATACTTACCATTCATTGATAGCACAATCACTTTGAATGCCACATTGTCAGATCTGTTAATCACTAGTTGAGTTTGCACAAATATTCTGGATGTTATGCTAAGGGAATAAATCCGTTGCAACCATATATATTTATACAGACCAACCCATTTGATCATGGAAATACTTTGTCAGACATTCGTCCATTTACGTTCGTTCTGGGATTGAACGAAACCGAAGGCACTATTTCTATTTAATAGAAAGAGTCCTTGCACTTTACTCCGTCTTCAATATATTCAGCATACTTGGTTCGCAACGCTTATGCCGATACGGAGTGGTTCTTCGGATAATAATCCAACCGGTCTCTCCATATTGACAACGATGGTCAAAACTTCGATAGTCTGTGATTTAACTATCGAATAAAAACAAGTGTTCATCCAAACATATCAAACAAATCACTGGGCTCTTTAATTAATATTTCATTAATTAAATCTCTTCTCCATTTCCTTATCAATATTTGTTACCCAAATATTTTCAATAACCATATTGTCCCTTTACGCTATTTGGAAAGCATTTCCCAATATCAACTTCTTTTATTTTCTATATATTAGAAAATATCTCTATTTGCAATTGGAAACAATTCCAATCACTTATCCCTATCCCGACTATTTTAATTATACTCAGAAATATTTACTTGTTATATTCCCAAAATTCCATCACTTGGGTTTAAAACGAATGTTGTGTAAAACATCGTTACAACAACCCAAAATATTTTATTCAACTAACTCTTTTTCAAACACTTCTCTTCGAGACTGGATCTTGCTATTTATCCATTAAAAATGAAATCAATCAAGTTGGGGTAAAATTACCTCGCAGACCTTAACTGAAAACATCCTCAACTTCAAAACGGCAAAACCCCTTACCTCGAATAAACACACTATACAATCCAATTGTTCATTTTTAAAACATGTATAAAGTTTGCTTTCTATTTCTAATTTATAGATTTCCCTTTTTGTTTACAATATTCGATTTTTATATTCACTTACCTATCGAATTCTATACGTCGATGCAATGATTTTTAACTATCAAAATATCTTAAAAATATTCTAACTCCTTAAATTTCCGGAAAATTTTGCCATAACCTCCCCTGTATCGGGAGCATCGGGAAATTTTGAATAGCTTCCCGGTAACTTCTCATCTCAAAAAGAAAAAGAAAAAGCCAAGCGGCTTGCCGATACGGCACATAAAATCTCATATATGAATTAAACATGTACCTTATTGTCGAGCACCCTAATTATATACCTTCATCACTTTATCCCATAACTGTCTCCGGTATATCTATACCTGTACAATTCATTTCAACTTCATACACTCGTTTTGACTCAATTCGTTAAAGTAACTCTTTAACTAACTCTTTGCCTATTTCGTTTGTATATATGAATATAACACGTTCAAATATATTTCAACTTACTTATCAACTAATTGAGTTCAAATTTTAATATAAGTTCTATATTCGATTTCAAATATATGTTTACAATTCAAAAATTCAATTTTCAAAGTTCGACTTCAATTCACCACTCGATTAACTAATTCTTCTTTGACTTAGTTAATTCTATTCAATAATCAAAAATATGATTATTGTTTCAAAAATCACTTTTCTTACTTCACTTGAGTTCACCTTTATGTTCTAACTCAAGACCAGGTTTTTAAATGGAAAATCGGATTTTTATTTGCTTAAAAATCCCTGTATTTATTATATAAAATCCATTATGGTTTTAATGGTTTCAGGCGCTGCACTTTTAAAATTTTGATTTTGACATAACTCAAAATCTATTCGACGAAATCCAGATTTTTCTCTTCCATTAGAAAACTATTATTCAACCGGTCCTGACGATTCTTATTTCAAAGAATTCCGACTTCAATTGAGTCCTGTATACTCAATTGAAGTTCGAGTCGCCAATTTACGAACTGCAGCGCTGCGGCGAGTTCGTTTTAATTATATTTATATATATAAAAACTTTTAAACTTCGTTAAAATGAATCCAACTCCATTTTAACTCTATTTGAATTTCTTGATTCAAATTCCAATCTCGCTTTTATTTGAATTCTGTATTCAAATTCCAATTCCTTTTCTATTTGAATTCTATGTTCAAATTCTATTTCCTTTTCTATTTGAATTCTAAATTCAAATTTCCATTTCCTTTTCTATTATTCAAATTCTATATTTAAATTTCCTTTATTCAACTCCCATTTAAATTCCTATATTCAAATTCTATAGTTGAATTTCCTTTTCTATTTTATATTCAAATTCAATACTTGAATTTCTATTTCAATTCCATATTCAAATTCAATACTTGAAATTCCATTTGAATTCTATTATTCAATTTCTATACTTGAAATTTCATTTGAATTCTATTATTCAATTTCTATTTCAATTCTTCTTTGAAATTCTATATTTCAAATTCATTTATTCAAATTCCTTTATTCCTCTATTCACATTCCTTTATTCACATTCCTTTATGAATTTCTATATTCAAATTCCATATTCAATTCTTTTTGAATTCTCGATTCAAATTATATATTCAATTCTGTTTGAATTCTCTATATTCAAATTCCTTTATTAAGTTTCCATTTGAATTTCTATATTCAAAATTCTGTTTCAAATTCTTTTATTCAAATCCCTTTTGAATTCCTCTTTGAATTTTCTTTATTCAAATTCTATATTTGAATTTCATTATTCAATTTCATTATTCAATTTCATTTTCAATTCTATTTGGATCTATTTGAATTTTCTATATTCAAATTTCAAATTCAATTCTATTTGAATCTTCTATATTCAAATTTCAATTCTATTTGAATCTTCTATATTCAAATTTCAAATTTCAAATCTATTTTAGAAAAATAGAATTTCCTTTCTAATTCTCAAATATCCTTTTTCATGATATTTTTAAATATCATTACTTAAGCCCAGTGATATTTAAACACACAAAGCAACCAATTATTTATTTTTCTAACACGTCATATATAACAATATATATGCAACAAATAAACAAACAGATAATCAATTTTTTTGAGGAATCCAGTTGGATTCCTCCAACCTGTTTTCCTGCATCCACAGATGTTAGCACATAAATAATACCCATTATGCTTCGTGGCAGAATATCGTGGTATAGAAGGTCATCCACTAATCGTAACGTGGGGGCGTATAGGGTAATCATCCGCTATGAAACTGCGGGCATTCGCTAATGAGACTGCGGGAATCCAACCAATCAATCAACCCAATATATATAATAGCCTAAATAACTAATATATATAAAACAAGCAGAAAAATCCAAACAAGCAACAACAATTATTTTTACGAAGTAAAAATAATTATAAATAAAAGGTGAGTGAGATTTACTCACCGTGATTTTCTTTTTTGCTGAATATCCTGTAAATTTCCAAATTAACGGCTACGAGTTGTCTCGACCGAATCCATTCAATATCTACGATTATTAAATTTCATTTAATGATTAATCGATTACTAATGTAAATTAACCTAACCGATAAATAAATCTATGAAATTTTTAAACATTAAACCTTATATTTATATTTACTGCTTACTTAAATAAATAGACAACAAATTTAATTACCACACTAGCTACTGCCTAGGTTTATACAATTTAATCGATTACAAATCTATATAAACCAATTTCTATATAAGTTTGAATATTTTTAAATAAGTTTTTATTGACTAAATCCTTACCTCACTGCACTGTAAACCTTCTTCACTAGACAGAGCGTTCATCGGTTATCTAAGCCTCACACTGCCTCATCAACACTGCCGGTTCGAACTCCCCAATGTTCTAATGTTGAAATCCCACTGCATTGAAACAGCAGCTTTTCCCCCATCTCCAAATCAAACCAGTTCCTTCGCACCACACCACCAGTTCTAACTCCAGTTCGGTATCCAAACCCGCATCTGTAAATTGACACTGCAACACTCAAGCCTCGCCCCACTATCTCGCAACCTCCTTCAACCCTCGATACTCCTTCAGTGCTTCACAGCAGTTCGCGACTCCCCCCAAATCAACATCTCGACACCCCGAGACCCCATCGCGAGATAAAGTAGATTATCACGACGCCATAGAGATCATCGTGTCTTCTCATAACTCGCCTACAGGCGCGTCGAACTGGCCTCCGACATCCTGTACGGCCTCCAAGTCTTAACCCTAACCGTGTCCATCGCGAGTGCTTCGAACGAGCCTCAGATGTCTTCGAGGGTTTTTTCTTTTATTTATGAGGATCGGTGGAGGTCTAACTGGGAGAAAAGGAAGAATAAGGGAATTTGTTTCGTATGAGGAGATAAAGAAGGGCAAGCTAAATTTATAGATGCAAAGGAAACAACTCGTACGAGACCCATTAAATCGGTGCTTCCCTTCATAGCGAAGGAAGAAGACAGTTTTGCTGGCTCGAGGGAAATATGTTTGAATGTTTTCAGTTTTAGGGTGGCGCTATAAAGGTAGGTCGGCTGAAGTTAAAAGAAAATGGTTTTGAACTGACCTTTTTTTTTTATAACTCAAAATATCTCATGGTCCCCGAAACGTTATTTTAACCGTAACGACTGATATTCACTATTCTGACTTCAACGAAATGGTTTCTAAAATTTAATTCGACTGTTTAGAAGGGATAACAAATTAAATTAACGTTTTAAATTAAATTCGATATAAAATATAAATCGATCTCAAACCATTAAATTCACCGATAATAAATTATTTTTATTGTTCATGTTCAGACAGAACTGACACTGATCATTTGAATTGTTTTGATTCTGTTTTTAACTTCGATTTCAATTATATTTTGTTCTCGTATTTCGATTATTTGATCGATAATTCACTATAAAAATTCTTTTATATTGTTAATTCAATATTTAAACGATACTAAATATTTAAAATAACTGTTCGAAAAATCCGGGTCGTTACATTCTTCCCCCCTTAAAATAATTTCGTCCTCGAAATTGTTAAGGTAGGAAAAATGATACAAATCCATTACTTTTCAACACTCAATTATAGTTTAACTCAACTCTTCATATTTCTACAACTTTTAGTTATACCCAAAACTTTTGGTTTCTATTTACGTTACCCATCATATATACTTATATTCATATGATCTAAAATGATTCCCGACCCATATATTCACATTCCATTTATATTTCCTTCCTATGCATTCAATCTCATTCAAATTGATTTTAATTCAATTTATTCACTTCGGTCCATTTAACTTACTTAAGTTAAATTTAATTCCAATCCTTCAAATCCCTGGGTTCTTATTTCAAATAATATAAATATATACATATATTTACATCCATTTCAAATTCAAAACATTTGAATTTTCAAACAAATTTCCAACAAAAACTTTTTCTAAGGTAGCAATCCATCACTTAGAAACTCGAAAATGAACACTGATGATGTTGCAATCATCATCAGAATTATTTCCCAGCCACTGACGTGAGTTCAGTGCTTTAAAATTTTTAAAACCCATCTAAAATGATTTTAAATCAAAAATCCTTCCAAACAAAGCTATATTATTTTAATATACTTTGAAAAATAATTTTCAACTTCCCAGGATTTAAATTCCAAATTCTGGTTTGAATTTAATTCATCTCATTTGTATATTTAATTCATATACAAATTCTATTTTGGTTATAAATAACCATTCCAATTTTATAATCTCGTTTGATTATAATCCTAACAATCAACACATCCATATAATATAATAATTTCAGAAAATTATTCTTTCTATATAAAAATAGAATTTTGGGTAAAATTATTTCATCTACCCACCTTAAAACATTATTATGTTGAATTTCTCTGTTCAAGTGTTCAGAAATTCCTATCGACTTCGTGGCGTCCCATGATTCGATCAGAATTCATAAACCACTCAATAGACAAGCCAACATAATATAAAACAAATTTTATATCAATTAACAAATACGCTCTCTCGTATATATACACTCAACTCATTCTAGGGTACTACTGACCCTATCTCTAATGAGCACATTTCCACCAAAGCCTAGGTGTTCGCTCAACCTAAGCTCTGATACCAACTGTAACGACCTAACGGCAGTGGGCTAACCTCCCACCGTGGCTTACAGAGATACCTCAGAACTGCTTTTACGGCCAGCCTCGCGACTCGACCAACCCACATTGTCGGGAGATGTAGGGGTAAGAGTCTCCCGTTCGCCACCAAACGCGAAGCGAGAACCCCCTATCTTCCGTACCAATTAAGCAACCAGCTCTGATACCAACTGTAACGACCCGCAAATCCGTGCTATCTGAGTTGACTAATAACACTACACGTCCAACCCAAATTGCACGAAAATACGAATCATTATTAGAAAGAGGTTAGAGGATGAGAAATAGAAAGAAAGAAATATTAGAATAGAAGAAAAACGAAGAAGACAAATCTCACAGCGAAACGGATAAAATATATTTTATAACATAACTTTTGAAATACAAATCAGTAACTTTATATACATACCATCATCAGAGCACAACAGTTATTCCTGGAACAGTCATAAACACCTGTTTCCAGTTTCAAACATGGTTCACAGCGGAATATATGATAGTCTATAGCTAACTGGTGAAGCCTCCTGCTTCCAGCTCCTCCAAATGAATCTGAAAAATCCCGACTACTTGACTGCCCGTACAAATTTGGGCACCCAAGAGTTTAGGGAAAACAAACAAAATAAACTCTGGGTCAGTCATGGGACTGGTGTGAGTAAACTCCAACCACTTGCTTAACTTTAAAAATCCTTTCAAAAGAAAAGATAATAGTAAGACCAGCCCACACATAAACATGGACGGTTTTTACCTTACTATAACCCAAAACACTTTGATACGAAAATCCAGTGATATTATAATAATGTCTACATCAAGTAAATAACCAAATAGTAGAACGCTTGCATCTCACGCTCTACATATATAGTATAAAATCAAAAACCGCATGGCGCTTATTGGAGATTGGATTCAAACATGACAAGGTATGGAACCACCTTCTGCTAGTGTATCTCTAGAGAGGAATACACTGGGTTCAACAAGAACATCTTGTAACCCGGCCCACACATGACCGACCACTCATTTCGCTTGAGTGTATCTACTGTATATCACCAACGGTTGGGATCAGCAACCGTCTCCCGACTGGGACAGCATCGAATAGAATAAGAAATTAAATGAACCTCTAGATAGGTGATTATACATCCTAATGGGTGCGACCCACATAGCCATGCTGCCTGCCCGATTTTTGTCCTTTCCCGGTTGTTGAGGCCTGAGGCTACGAATACTTACCATTCATTGATAGCACAATCACTTTGAATGCCACATTGTCAGATCCGTTAATCACTAGTTGAGTTTGCACAAATATTCTGGATGTTATGCTAAGGGAATAAATCCGTTGCAACCATATATATTTATACAGACCAACCCATTTGATCATGGAAATACTTTGTCAGACATTCGTCCATTTACGTTCGTTCTGGGATTGAACGAAACCGAAGGCACTATTTCTACTTAATAGAAAGAGTCCTTGCACTTTACTCCGTCTTCAATATATTCAGCATACTTGGTTCGCAACGCTTATGCCGATACGGAGTGGTTTTTCGGATAATAATCCAACCGGTCTCTCCATATTGACAACGATGGTCAAAACTTCGATAGTCTGTGATTTAACTATCGAATAAAAACAAGTGTTCATCCAAACTTATCAAACAAATCACTGGGCTCTTTAATTAATATTTCATTAATTAAATCTCTTCTCCATTTCCTTATCAATATTTGTTACCCAAATATTTTCAATAACCATATTGGCCCTTTACGCTATTTGGAAAGCATTTCCCAATATCAACTTCTTTTATTTTCTATATATTAGAAAATATCTCTATTTGCAATTGGAAACAATTCCAATCACTTATCTCTATCCTGACTATTTTAATTATACTCAGAAATATTTACTTGTTATATTCCCAAAATTCCATCACTTGGGTTTAAAACGAATGTTGTGTAAAACATCGTTACAACAACCCAAAATATTTTATTCAACTAACTCATTTTCAAACACTTCTCTTCGAGACTGGATCTTGCTATTTATCCATTAAAAATGAAATCAATCAAGTTGGGGTAAAAATTACCTCTCAGACCTTAACTGAAAACATCCTCAACTTCAAAACGGCAAAACCCCTTACCTCGAATAAACACACTATACAATCCAATTGTTCATTTTTAAAACATGTATAAAGTTCGCTTTCTATTTCTAATTTATAGATTTCCCTTTTTGTTTACAATATTCGATTTTTATATTCACTTACCTATCGAATTCTATACGTCGATACAATGATTTTTAACTATCAAAATATCTTAAAAATATTCTAACTCCTTAAATTTCCGGAAAATTTTGCCATAACCTCCCCTGTATCGGGAGCATCGGGAAATTTTGAATAGCTTCCCGGTAACTTCTCATCTCAAAAAGAAAAAGAAAAAGCCAAGCGGCTTGCCGATACGGCACATAAAATCTCATAAATGAATTAAACATGTACCTTATTGTCGAGCACACTAATTATATACCTTCATCACTTTATCCCATAACTGTCTCCGGTATATCTATACCTGTACAATTCATTTCAACTTCATACACTCGTTTTGACTCAATTCGTTAAAGTAACTCTTTAACTAACTCTTTGCCTATTTCGTTTGTATATATGAATATAACACGTTCAAATATATTTCAACTTACTTATCAACTAATTGAGTTCAAATTTTAATATAAGTTCTATATTCGATTTCAAATATATGTTTACAATTCAAAAATTCAATTTTCAAAGTTCGACTTCAATTCACCACTCGATTAACTAATTCTTCTTTGACTTAGTTAATTCTATTCAATAATCAAAAATATGATTATTATTTCAAAAATCACTTTTCTTACTTCACTTGAGTTCACCTTTATGTTCTAACTCAAGACCAGGTTTTTAAATGGAAAATCGGATTTTTATTTGCTTAAAAATCCCTGTATTTATTATATAAAATCCATTATGGTTTTAATGGTTTCTGGCGCTGCACTTTTAAAATTTTGATTTTGACATAACTCAAAATCTATTCGACGAAATCCAGATTTTTCTCTTCCATTAGAAAACTATTATTCAACCGGTCCTGACGATTCTTGTTTCAAAGAATTCCGACTTCAATTGAGTCCTGTATACTCAATTGAAGTTCGAGTCGCCAATTTACGAACTGCAGCGCTGCGGCGAGTTCGTTTTAATTATATTTATATATATATAAACTTTTAAACTTCGTTAAAATGAATCCAACTCCATTTTAACTCTATTTGAATTTCTTGATTCAAATTCCAATCTCGCTTTTATTTGAATTCTATATTCAAATTCCAATTCCTTTTCTATTTGAATTCTATGTTCAAATTCTATTTCCTTTTCTATTTGAATTCTAAATTCAAATTTCCATTTCCTTTTCTATTATTCAAATTCTATATTTAAATTTCCTTTATTCAACTCCCATTTAAATTCCTATATTCAAATTCTATAGTTGAATTTCCTTTTCTATTTTATATTCAAATTCAATACTTGAATTTCTATTTCAATTCCATGTTCGAATTCAATACTTGAAATTCCATTTGAATTCTATTATTCAATTTCTATACTTGAAATTTCATTTGAATTCTATTATTCAATTTCTATTTCAATTCTTCTTTGAAATTCTATATTTCAAATTCATTTATTCAAATTCCTTTATTCCTCTATTCACATTCCTTTATTCACATTCCTTTATGAATTTCTATATTCAAATTCAATATTCAATTCTTTTTGAATTCTCGATTCAAATTATATATTCAATTCTGTTTGAATTCTCTATATTCAAATTCCTTTATTAAGTTTCCATTTGAATTTCTATATTCAAAATTCTATTTCAAATTCTTTTAATCAAATCCCTTTTGAATTCCTCTTTGAATTTTCTTTATTCAAATTCTATATTTGAATTTCATTATTCAATTTCATTTTCAATTCTATTTGGATCTATTTGAATTTTCTATATTCAAATTTCAAATTCAATTCTATTTGAATCTTCTATATTCAAATTTCAAATTTCAATTCTATTTGAATCTTCTATATTCAAATTTCAAATTTCAAATCTATTTTAGAAAAATAGAATTTCCTTTCTAATTCTCAAATATCCTTTTTCATGATATTTTTAAATATCATTACTTAAGCCCAGTGATATTTAAACACACAAAGCAACCAATTAATTATTTTTCTAACACGTCATATATAACAATATATATGCAACAAATAAACAAACAGATAATCAATTTTTTTGAGGAATCCAGTTGGATTCCTCCAACCTGTTTTCCTGCATCCACAGATGTTAGCACATAAATAATACCCATTCTGCTTCGTGGCAGAATATCGTGGTATAGAAGGTCATCCACTAATCATAGCGTGGGACGTATAGGGTAATCATCCGCTATGAAACTGCGGGCATCCGCTAATGAGACTGCGGGAATCCAACCAATCAATCAACCCAATATATATATATAATAGCCTAAATAACTAATATATATAAAACAAGCAGAAAAATCCAAACAAGCAACAACAATTATTTTTACGAAGTAAAAATAATTATAAATAAAAGGTGAGTGAGATTTACTCACCGTGATTTTCTTTTTTGCTGAATATCCTGTAAATTTCCAAATTAACGGCTACGAGTTGTCTCGACCGAATCCATTCAATATCTACGATTATTAAATTTCATTTAATGATTAATCGATTACTAATGTAAATTAACCTAACCGATAAATAAATCTATGAAATTTTTAAACATTAAACCTTATATTTATATTTACTGCTTACTAAAATAAATAGACAACAAATTTAGTTACCACACTAGCTACTGCCTAGGTTTATACAATTTAATCGATTACAAATCTATATAAACCAATTTCTATATAAGTTTGAATATTTTTAAATAAGTTTTTATTGACTAAATCCTTACCTCACTGCAATGTAAACCTTCTTCACTAGACAGAGCGTTCATCGGTTATCTAAGCCTCACACTGCCTCATCAACATTGTCGGTTCGAACTCCCCAATGTTCTAATGTTGAAATCCCACTGCATTGAAACAGCAGCTTTTTCCCCATCTCCAAATCAAACCAGTTCCTTCGCACCACACCACCAGTTCTAACTCCAGTTCGGTATCCAAACCCGCATCTGTAAATTGACACTGCAACACTCAAGCCTCGCCCCACTATCTCGCAACCTCCTTCAACCCTCGATACTCCTTCAGTGCTTCACAGCAGTTCGCGACTCCCCCTAAATCAACATCTCGACACCCCGAGACCCCATCGCGAGATAAAGTAGATTATCACGACGCCATAGAGATCGTCGTGTCTTCTCATAGCTCGCCTACAGGCGCGTCGAACTGGCCTTCGACATCCTGTACGGCCTCCAAGTCTTAACCCTAACCGTGTCCATCGCGAGTGCTTCGAACGAGCCTCAGATGTCTTCGAGGGTTTTTTCTTTTATTTATGAGGATCGGTGGAGGTCTAACTGGGAGAAAAGGAAGAATAAGGGAATTTGTTTCGTATGAGGAGATAAAGAAGGGCAAGCTAAATTTATAGATGCAAAGGAAACAACTCGTACGAGACCCATTAAATCGGTGCTTCCCTTCATAGCGAAGGAAGAAGACAGTTTTGTTGGCTCGAGGGAAATATGTTTGAATGTTTTCAGTTTTAGGGTGGCGCTATAAAGGTAGGTCGGTTGAAGTTAAAAGAAAATGGTTTTGAACTGACCTTTTTTTTATATAACTCAAAATATCTCATGGTCCCCGAAACGTTATTTTAACCGTAACGACTGATATTCACTATTCTGACTTCAACGAAATGGTTTCTAAAATTTAATTCGACTGTTTAGAAGGGATAACAAATTAAATTAACGTTTTAAATTAAATTCGATATAAAATATAAATCGATCTCAAACCATTAAATTCACCGATAATAAATTATTTTTATTGTTCATGTTCAGACAGAACTGACACTGATCATTTGAATTGTATTGATTCTGTTTTTAACTTCGATTTCAATTATATTTTGTTCTCGTATTTCGATTATTTGATCGATAATTCACTATAAAAATTCTTTTATATTGTTAATTCAATATTTAAACGATACTAAATATTTAAAATAACTGTTCGAAAAATCCGGGTCGTTACAGACTATGTGATTGAATTAGGTAGCCCCTTTTAGTATGGGAGTGTGTTCCAAGATGGGCGATAGTTGCTACTATGCATGTGATGACCCCAAACTCCCGTAGTACGAAAGTTAGTATAATCATTGGAATATAACATATTTACAGCAACAGCAGATCTTAGATAACAACATGACACATAAATCATAGCAGCGGAAATAGAAATGTCATCAACATCACAACATCATAACATCAGAGTGGCACAGTTACAGGATACAACTTAGCATATAGAAAGTCTCAGCAAATAGAAATAAGTCTAAATATCTCAAAGCAGAAATAAAAGATGAAAATGTTCTTCGTCTTCCTTCCACTAGCATACTCCAATCCAGCATATGTCCAAAATAACCTGAGTTTTACTTCATGGGATGAATAGGTTGGGATTGGGAAATAAAATAAATGATTACTTCGGTGTGGTTCGCTAATCCTGACTAGTTTGGATAAACCATAATTTGGTTTGAATTGATATTCAAAGGAAGATTAAAGAATAAATTTAAAGAATTTATCTTTGATAAAATTAATGGGAACCTTTTCCAAAGTATAAGAATATTTGAGTAAAAGAATATTCTGAATTGGAATGAGGCGTATGTTGTGTTTGTGTAACACTTGTTTATTATATACGCGGGTTATTCAGAAATACCGAGTTTATCCCATTCTCAATAACTGATTCGACGATGTGTCGAGGATGAAGACGGTGGTCGAAGACCGGAGGTCTTCACATCGTTTGGGTGATTACTGATGATCTTGATTGGGCTGTACACCCAAGAGGAGGGAATCAGTTGGTGATCGTCCATACATACTTGGAGATCGATGGATATGCGAGGTACAAGGTGCCTCCGGTTTCGTTCAGACCCAGAACGAACTTGTAAATGGACTGTGTGTCTGACATTGAATTTTATTCTGTGTGATTGATTTCTATTAAATATATATCTGTTTGGCGGCAGAGAATTTATTCTCTTGCTTAATGCCCTTCTCTGAGACGTACGAGCTCAGAGGTTATATATTGATGGATATCAATCGCATGGAGTGAATTGCCTGTGTGGCATGCCTAAGTGGCAAATGATCAAGGCTTTTGTTGAAAAGAAAAGTCTTGTGGTTGATGATCAAAGCACGGCCTGTGTGGCATAGCTTTGTGTAGCGTTGATTCGCGAGCATCACACCCCGGTTGTGAATCAGAAATGGGAGAGGACCTCAGGAAGGGCATGTGTTTCCTTCTAGCTAGGGTGGTGTCAGTGACCTACCAGCCCTGACATTTATATTATTTTCACCTGTGTGGTTGTTGCTGTTGCGAGACGCCTCGGATATATCGGTGACTATGTGGAGCTGATGGAGTCATTTGGCTCATTTACGCCCCAAAGGGTGGGGAAACGCAGTGTTCAGGCATAATAATCCACATCGGTGTGCCGACCCTGACGATCCAAGGCTTGCCTGCCCGCTTGCCTGAGACTCGGGCTAGACAGTCTCGAAACGGTGAGGACGATCCCTTGCCTTGTTTCACAGATGCAATCCAACTTCCAATACGTGACTTTGCGGTTTTGATTGTAGAGCCTAGTATGGCGACATAGTGGTATGGGGCACTTATGCCGTCTATGATTGATACTTATGATTGAAATTGTTTTGACACTATGCACTTATTATAGTATCAAATGATTTGTTTTTAACGTACCAAGCATTCTTGGCTATGATAAGGTAAAAACCCTATGCTTCGGCTTGCGTTACATTATGTGATGGGACCTGGGTTTTATAATAGCTTCATTGTTCTTTATTTAGCATTGCGCTGTTGTTTTATGCACTGGTATTCTTGGGAGGAAACCCGTTCCGTGTTATACGGTGTGGTCCCTTGATTTACCTAACTTTAAAATAAAGATTAATAACTGTTTTAGTTCTCACACCAGTCACATGACTAACCTGGAGTTTATTGTTTTAACCTAAACTCTAGGTGCCCTTATTTTGACATGGGCAACTAGTAGTTTTGGTTTTGCAGATTTATATTCACAGGATCCTGGTTTACAGCAGGAACGATACTCGGAAAGCTCTGTATCCGTGTATTACTTTCAGTTGTGTATTGTATTATTTTTCCGCTGCAGTAATGTATTTAAATCTCTGATATCTTCTGTTGTACAATATTTATTCATACTCTGTATATTCTTGTATGCTGATGAAATTGTTGTAATAAGCAATGAAATGTTCTTCTGTTTGCGTTCCAATGTGTGTCATTCTCAAAGCAATCCGTGCTTTCCTTCACGGGGAAGTTCGGGTCATTTCATTATATATATTTCGTCGATTCCATTTAAAACGGATTTTATAAATCGTTTTATAAACGATTTAAACTTCATATTCAATTTTAAATCAAAATTGAATATTCCGTATCATTAATATATAAATGATGATATTTCAAAACATTAGATTTTGAAATCACTTCCTTTTCTATATTAATTATAAAAATGAATAAAATCGATATAAATATCGTTCGCATCAAAATGGAGCATATCAAATCAACACGGCTTCATGTATTTAAATATTTTCGTGTCCATCCCAAATCGGACATCAAAATCATGTTTTGATCCATTACTGAATATTATTTTAAAATATTAGTTATTTTAAAATATCCATTATTCATTATTTTAAAATATTCGTTAATTTAAAATATTCGTTCTTTTCGAATTGGAATTAGACACAGTCAATTACCATATAATTTGTTTATATGAATTTCATGCACACATGTACACAACAATAATTATTTATTTCAACTCATGAATATTTTATACAACTCATTTATACCATAAAAATGATATTTTTATTGTTCTAACATTTTTAGAAAATTTCGGTAGCATAACGGCGCGATACTAGAACCAGAATAAGGTCTAGCCTTATCCCTTACCTAATAATGACTCGCACCATATAATAACCAAATTCTAATCAATTCATTTCACTTCCCAAACCAAATTCAAACAAATAATCCAATCAACCAAACAAACATGGTTTCAAACAAAGGTGTCGGGTGCTACTAAGCACTGTCTGCATCCTAGTATATATATCTTTAACTATAAAATAAATTAGAGTGAGAAGTTCTCACCTTTGGGATCCACTCCTCCAATTTTATTTTTGAATTTCTGAACAGTTTGGATTTTCCCGTAATGTCAATGCAATCCTTTTTCACGCTGCTCATAGTAAAAATCACATTTTTAATATGATGTTTATACCTTAAAAATCGCATTTTTATATCGCTTTATATATATAAAAGATCATATTTTCATATCGCTATATATATATATATATATAAGATCACATCTTTATATCGCTATATATATATATATGTATAAGATCACATTTTTATATCGCTATATATATAAAAGATCACATTTTTATATCGCTATACATACATACATATATATATATATATATATATATATAAGATCACATTTTTATATCGCAATATATATTATAAAAATCATATTTTTCTAAAGATGTTCATATAATAAAAATCATATTTTTGCATCACTAAAAATTATATTTTTATATCTCTAAACATTATATTTTTATAATGCCATTCAAACAATAAAAATCAATTTTTTTATTATTCTATTCATATAAAATATCACCATGTCACTATATAAAAATCTAATTTTTATTCACATGATTCCTATATAAAAATCTAATATTTTCTATAATTAAAATCATTTCTTTTCTGTATTTAAAAATCATACCTTCATTTTAATAAAATCATATTTTTATAAAGGATATTTATAATTAAAAATCGCATTTTTAATTACATAAACGAATAAAACTAAAAATAAATGCTCACCGGCGGACTGTCGGTCAGAGGAGGGTGGTCAGTGGTAGCGGCAGGGTTGCTGAGGGGTCGAGGGTGTTTTTGCACACACTGAAAATATAAAAGTTGGATTTTTATTGGTGGAGGGGCCCGGGTTGGCGTTGACGTGGCGGGGAAGGCGCTGGGGGTCGCTGGTGCTGGGGGAAGGTGCGGTGGTCGGGGTGTGGGCCGTGGTGGCGCCGTGGTTCAATTCCAGGGATTTGGGGTTAAAATAGGAAGAGGGGGGAGTGGTGCTAGGGGGGAGGTGGCCGAAGAGGTGGCGCAACAGTTGTGGAGGCCAGCAGCGTGGCGGTGGTGGCATCCTGGAGGCGCTGGCGCCGTGCGATGAGGGAAGGGGGAAGGAAGAACGAGTACGACGAGTTTCTGATTGGGGAAATAATGAAATTAGGGTTTTTTAATTTTTTTTATAAATATATATATATATATAACATAATCTTTCCAAAATTAGTTGCTTTTTAAATCGAACTCCAAAGCGGATCCAACGACTATTGCTCCTAGCTAATTACCCTCATTCCGAACACAATGGGATATGTTTCACAAGCCAATTCGGCTGTTACGATCAGTTTTAATCAAATTTAAAATATAAATTAATATATAGAATTTTAACATACATTTTAATTTATCGGGGCCACATACGGCCTCCAAAAATTCCAGAAAAATAAATCTAACTATGTTTTGACGATACGGTCATAACAAAACTAATTTCGTCGAGTTTGGATCCGTTTGAAAAATGATCATTTTTCAGTCGATTAAATTCAAATTGAATTGACTAAACACGTTTAAATTCACCACGCTCACATATTGATTCCAAAAATTATGAAAATCGGAATCTAGCAATAATTTGACATTCTGGATCCAACAAAGTGGTCTCGTAGAAAACGGAGATCGTTTGCAAAATTTCTATTTTTAATGGCTATACATTATATAAAATTCCATAGCGACTATTCTGAATTTTCAACTGGACATAACGTTTTATTCCCGCTATGAAATCTGGATTTTTCACATCCGTTGGAAAGATATATTCAAACAGATTCAAATATTTTTGATTTTAACTAAAATATGATTTATTTTGAATCCTGTATATTCATTTGAAATCGAATTTTCAAACTGCCGCGCCATTTCAGGCTCGTTTTATTATTAAAATAATTTATTTGGTTTAACTTCGTCGAAATTTTTTTTTAATCGTTATTATTTAAAATAATTCATTTTAAATATTCAAAATTCATTAAAATTGCTAAAATAAAAATTTTAAATTGGTTCTGATTTTCCGGGTTGTTACAATCTCCCCCACTTAAAATCTTTTCGTCCTCGAAAAGGAACGGAGTTGAAAGTTGTTTAACTAATCAACACAACTTTAATTCTGGCTTTCATCCTTCAACTTTTCAGTTTCCAAGAATTTTAAATTCTTCAAAAATTTAACTAACACCCTAAATTTTCGAAAAATTTCGCCGTAACCTCCTTTATACGGGGAGACATTTAAAACCACAACTAGCCACGCAGGGCCCTCATCATCCAAAATGAAAAAGAAAAAGCCAAGCGGCTAGCCAATTGGCTCATAAAATCATCCATACCCAAGAAATATAGTAAACATGTACCTATTTGTCGGGCATACAATTTTATTTCTCTTCTTAGCTTGCATGCTATGACCTGTTCAATGTATATACATGTATATGCATGCAATTTCAATCAATTTTCAATTCAGTTCAATAATTTGATTCAATTTGGCTTAATGGTTCAAATTTTAATTAGTCAAACTAATAATCAAAAAACACAATCAACAATCAATTAGTTGATTATCGTTTCAAACACATAACTTTTATATATATAAAAATCCATTTTTGATGCCAAATTGCAACAATATATTCTAACTATATTTTGGTTCTCACACCAGTCAATTGGAAATATATAGATATCCCACGATCGCACCCGAACATAAGTACTGATGATGATGCCTCATCATCAGAATCATCTCCGGGCGACTAGAGTGTGATTCTATATCTATCTAGTATCTGAGGCTTCGAATATACCTCTCGTCAGGCATATACTCGAAATCTCCCTATACTAGATTGTCCAAATTTAATTTAAAATAAGATATTCAAATACGTTTAATAAGATTTAAATTTTCAAAACAAAATTTGTTTTCATTATTATTTTAAAAATAACACTCTTCACACTCGTTCTAGGATACTACAGATCCTATCTCTAACGAGTCATTCTTATTGGATATTACTAATCGAATCTCTAATGAATTCTTTTGTTCGGTTCTAATATGTCTTGTTCTCGAGCTCTGTAAACCAAAGCTCCGATACCAACTGAAGCGACCTAAACTCGCCCTTACGGGAAAGCCCGGATTGAGTTAAGAACACGAAAAATCAGAACATAAACAGAAGAACATTTCATTGCTATTACAATAATTTACATCAGAGTACAAGAATATACAGAGTATGAACAAATAATATACATTGGATAAATATCAGAGATTTACATTATACTGCAGCGGAAAATAATACAAAACACAACCGAAAGAAATACACGGATACAGAGCGTTTCGAATATAGCTCCAGCTGTAAACCAGGATCCTGTGAATGTAATATCTGCAAAACCAAAACTGCCCATGTGGAAAATAGAGGCATCCAGAGTTTAGGTTAAAACAATAAACTCCAAGTCAGTCATGTGACTGGTGTGAGAACTAAAACAGTTATTAAATCTTTACTTTAAAATAAAGTAAATCAAGGGACAACGCCGTATAACACGGAATGGGTTTCCTCCCTAGAATATTAGTGCATAAAACAAACAACGCAATGCTCTTTGAAAAAATGAAGCTATTATAAGACTTAGGTCCCATCACACAATGCAACGCAAGCCGGAGGATATAGTTTTCCCTTATAATAGCCAAATATGCTTGGTACGTTTAAAACAAATCATTTGATACTATTATAAGTGCATAGTGTATAAAACAATTTCAAATATAAATGTAACAATCATAGGCGACATGGGCACCATCTATCATGTCGCCATACTAGGCTCTATAATTAAAACTGAAATGCCGTATTGGAAGTTGGATTTCCATCTGTGAACCAAGGCAAGGGATCGTCCTTACCGCTTCGAGACAATCTATCCTACCATGTCTCAGGTAGGCGCGCAGGCAAGCCTTGGATTGTCAGGGCCGGTCCACATTTTAATTGGATTAAAAATCCTTGAACAATACATTTCCCCGCCCTATTGGGCGTAATGGTCAGTCTGTCAACCATATCATCCATTGGCCCCGTAGTGACTGATATAACTGAGGCGCCTTGCTATCCATCATCCATATAAGTAAAATGTCTGGGCTCCATACCATGACACCACTCCTAGCTAGAAAGAAACGCATGTCCTCCCAGAGGTCATTTCCCGTTTTTGGTTCACACCGGGGTGTGAGGCTCGCGAAACAACGCTATACATAAAGCTATGCTATATTAAAGCCATGCTTTGATCATCAACCACAAGATTCTGCTGTTCAACAGAAGACTTGATCATTTGCAAATCGGCATGCCATACAAGCAATTCACGCCATGCGACTGATGTCTATCGATATATAACCTCTGAGCTCGTACGTCTCAGAGAAGGGTGTTAAGCAAGAGAATAAATTCTCCTCCACCAAACAGATATATATTTAATAGAGATCAATCAGCATAGAATAAAATTATGACGGCCCGCCCCGCACCAACCGACATTTACTCCAAAAGTGTGCTGTACACATGTCCAGTTAGCAAGGGACGGATCATCAGAAGAAAAGGGAAGAAGGAAATGAACTAACAAGGAACCTATAAAATGTCTCACAGCGCATGGAACAAAATATAATAACAACATACTTGACATAAAACAGGTGAGACAGTGCATAAGCTGAAAACAAACTAACATAGCAGCGGAAAATCCAAGTACAGCTTATGATCCAAAGCTAATATTATTACAACTTTTCAAACTGTCTCAAAAAGAAAAATTAAGATAAAGTAGGTACACTACTAATGCCCAAGTAGCGACCACCAACGACACAGGGAGAATATCTATATATCATACGTGGAAGCCTCCTACTCGCCTCCGAATCAGCTACTCGCGCATCACCAGCTAACCTGTCTCTAGTCTGCTCGTGTGAGCACCCAGAGTAATAAGAGGAGACATAAAACTCTGGGTCAGACATAAAGCCTGGTATGAGCGATAAGCATCTAAATAGAACAATAACAGGTAGACTAAAAACATACCTGAACCTGGACCTGCAACCAAAGAGTTAGCACTACATATTGTACAACACTCTAAGGTGCCATTTCAAATAGTGTGAAGATAACGGGGGTGGGGGTGTGCATGTCATAGTGATGGCAAACAATCATGCATAACAACCATCCTCACATCTCTCACTCAGTGCGTAAAGTATACGATATTCACCACTTCGATCACCCAACATACCTTGCTATGATCACTTTGACCCATGAAGTCATAAAGGCTTCACTGCACTGATACATAGTCACAAATCCTTCGCTATGGCGACTTTGCCCCATGGAGTCGCAATGACCCCACTGCACTGGCTCATAGCCTTACTAATCCTTTATTATGTCCACTCTTCCCCATGGAGTCACAATGACCCCACTGCACTGGCTCATAGTCTTACTACGCATCACTTTGCCCCTCAAGTCATAATGACTCTACTGCACTGATAACGTAGTCTTGCTACCATCACCTTGCCCCTCGAGTCATAATGACTCTACTGCACTGATAAGTAGCCCCTCATCCATTTTCAGTGGTGAATCGAAGTTATGAACGTCGACAACTCCTTAGCACACGTCCCGCAGCAAAGCCCAATCATGAAGTGAACTCATTGGTTCTCAACTGGATCATGAGCTCTAACTTCCATTTGGACTACCTTTGCATCTCGGGTTATTGGTCATCACCGGATCGGTTCGGATTTCCCCCTAGTCATCAGTTCGGTTCGGATTGGAGTGCTCCTCCTTCGCTGGATTGGATCGGGTCATCATCACCTCAGTAGATCGGATCGAATCTCCACGTCCAGTCGCCATCACCGATTCGGATCGGGGTCCTCCAGTTTGCCATGGTTCAGATCGGCTTCTTCTAATCAACTCAGGTCGGGTCGTAGTCTCCAAGCCTCGTCGTAGTACTTCGGTTCGGGTCGGGGTACCATGGCGGATCGGGTCGGAGAACACCAGGCGGGTCAGATCGGATGATGCGTGCCATGAGGAGTACAAGTGAATCGAAGTGTGGAGTGTGAGGGCGGATCGGGTCCTCCTACCGATCCGATCCGGTTCAGATGCCTTCCTGCACTTCTTCCAGCAAGCAATTTACGCCACTCGACGGCGTTTTCGACCATTCTACCTATTATAATCAATCACAAAGCATACCATACAGTCATAGCAACAAGTAGAAGTGACCTCAAACACCAAAACATCAATATGATAGGTTAAAATGGATCAAACATACCCAAAACCCCATATTTCCCCTTAAGCATGTTTTAGGTGAAACTAATGATGTGATTAGCAAAACTTAACCAAACTAAACCAAATTCATATCAGAGGTCTAAAACATCATTTTGGATTATATAAATATTTTTCCAGAATTTTATCATGTTTAAATTTGCTAATTAACACTAATTACCCTTAATTAGCCATAATTAGTGAGGAACTATGCAAATCACTCACCTTAGCCACAAATAAACTTAGATCTGAAATAAATCTCTGATTTAGTGCGAATCCCAATGCTAAACAGCAGCTCTAATCTTGATTTGGTGAAGTTCTCCCTTGATTTGATGTTGCTAAGCTTAATCCTTGATTAGAAGATGATTTGGAGGTGATTTAGAGGTTGGAGGCCATTTTTAGGGATTCTAAGAGGTAAGTGGAGGCTAGAAAACTGAAATGGAATGAATCTCTAACTCCTTTCAGCCTACCCATAACCCTAATCCCGAAATGGGTTATGGGCCCATTCACTAATCACCCTATTTGGCCCGGTTAAGCAGTTTTTCACCTTCCAAACCTTATTTCAGTCATATCTCCCAAACGGTAAGTCCGTTTGGCTATTATGACCACTCTACGGAAAGGTAAACCATCAAACAAATCTAATGGAAGTGGTTTCAGGTCTAAATTCCTTTCCAATCAAAAGTTATGGTCCAAACAAGAACAGCTTGGGGCAAAACGGTCATTTAAAAATCGACAAAAATCATGAACATGGGATGTAACACCCCGTATTTTTAATGTAATTAAAAATGTATATATATCCATAGATAGGATTAATATGGTGATGTATAATGAAAATTAATTAATATATGAAAGAAAGGATTGGCTGCATGCGATGTAAATATGTTGCATGCACTGATTTGCAAACATAATGCATTAACATTAAAAGAAAAATAAAAGAAAAAGATTCATGCATTGGTTTAAATTTAGTATTGTAACTAACATGAAAAAGAGAAGTAAGGAGAGAACAATAATTATCATTGTTCTAAGACTTTTTAACAAAAGACTTTGTGGCTCAGTTGGTTAAGGCATTGGATTTGTAACATGGAGGTCGGGAGTTCGAACCCCGGCGGCATCATATTTTTTATCTCTGTTTTAAAGAGGGCCAACTGAACATGCAAATATATGTACATATACAAATTCAAAATTTGAAAGGATAAGAACATACATATAAGGAAATAAAGAAAATATATGTATATACATGATAATATATATATATATATATATATATGCAGAAATATATGTATACGAAAGATAAAATTTAAGATAAGGCTATAGTAAATGAAATATGGAAAGAATTAAATAACGGTGCAACATCGTTTGAATTTTGAAAATAAAATGAAAGTTGTGCTTATATATATACATGTAAAATGGTCGTTAAAGGAATTGTATACATATAAGAATATTTCATGTGAATAAAACAGTTAAATAAATTCCAGAAATTCAAAAGTTCGAAAACCAATTTTCTACGCCAAAACAATTCAAACATTCGAAATTCAAATTTCTGCGCCAAAACAGCTTGTGGGACCTAATGCTGACTTAGCACTACATGTACGATAAGATTTGGCTAGATTCATCTGCGAACCTGGACTATTTTCTTAACTAGGTTCAATGCTGACTCAGCGCTGCGTGTACGATAAGGTCTTGAGCAACTATATAAACACCCCTAGGCCTATTGTAATCTTCACTAAAGTTCATGGCAACGCCATGGCTCTACTCTAACTCATATTCTTCTTCTTCCTCACTAAATCTCTAATCTATTCTTCTCTCCTCTCTCCTCACAAAACTATTCTTAAATTTAAAAAGAATTAGATTGAGGAATTCTTGTAACACCCCGAAAATTCTATAACTGTGAAATTCATGAATTAAAGTATAATCAAATTCAAATCGAAAAATTAAGGGAAACGGACATCACCATTGCGTTCGTCTCGGAATTCTGCTTGAGATAGAATCCGAGTTTTCGAAAAACGGAGTCCGTATGAAGAAGATATGGCCTTCGGAAGTTTTGAATTAAATTTAAAATTCAAACAGAATAAAATAATAATTTGAAATGGGGCCCAACGGGCCAGGCGGATAAAACACCCGCCTAGCCACCCAGGTCGACTGGGCTGTCGACCTGGGCTACCCATGTCGACAGGGCTGTCGACAGCCCTGTCGACAGGGGTGTCGACCTGGTCGAGCCCAGTCAACCTGGCTGGCCAGGTCTGTGTTTGGTCGAATTTCAGTGGTCTGCTTTGTCATTAGGGCTAGGTGGCGGGTTTTTATTGGTCTCTCTTCCTAATGTATGGCTATGATCTATCCTAGCAACATCAAGGGTCCTAATCAATTCCTAACCTCTATATAAACAACCCTAGACTAAACCCTAATCTATTCATTCAAAATAAGATTATAGCCGCCATGTTGCTGAGGAACGACAAAGAGTAGCCGCCAACTAAAGAGAGGATTAGGGAGAAAGTTCTAAGGCCTAAAGCAATTCAAGCAACCTAAAGCTAATCAATTCAACAAAGGAATTTGCGTCTTCAATCCCTAAACTAGAGAATTCATCAAACCATTGTAAGTAAAGTATTACTTTGGTATAATAAACAACTGTGTTGATGTGTATGCTTGAATTGTGGCAATGGAAGTAATTCATATTTGTGCAAAATTATGTTATTCATTATAAAGAACTACATGCGGTAGTTCTATGCAAATAAACGTTTGGAATATTGCGCAAATTATGTAATTTATGTTGAAACTACATGTATGTAGTTGAGTGGAATTTATGCAAGTTTGGGGCTTTGTTATTATGTTGTCATGATGTATACTTTGTGCATAAATCGTTTTGCAAGCAATTGAAACAAGTTGGTTGTTATAGTTCATATGAAACTATGTTGGAATTTTGACACCATAATCCATGCATTAAGTCATGCTTTTACAAACTTATGAATATGGCTAGGAATGATATTTGGCATAATTGAAATCCGTTATTAAGTCTATCTTGTTTTAAAGGATTATATGATGACATGGCTAGGTTAGACTCAAAAATCCCTTTTTGCAAGTTTAAAGCAAACACCATGTTTAGGAATATTTATGCATAAGTATGTTTATACCATCGTTGTGTGATTAGGCTTAAATCATGATTAAGTTGAATTATGCTATGTTCCTGCTAGAAGTATTTTATGCCATGCTTATGTTTGACAATATGCCATGTTTATGCTAGAAGTATTTAGGCCATACTTATGTTTGACATTATGCCTAAATAAGAATATAAGTTCATGTTGTAGTTAAACCTATGCAAGTTTACATGCCTTGATTTATGTCACCTATGTTTTATGACCAAGATATATGTTACCACTATGCAAGTACACCAATTTCTATTATGTATTTTCCAACGTCATATGCAAGTTCATGCGCTCACTTTCCCCTCTTTGTGTATACGCCATAAGCCTCCCCTTTTCGCATGGCTAAATTGGGCTTTAAAAGGCTAAGCCCAATATATATATAAACGGACATGTAAAACGGGGGAAAATAACGTTGGGTTAACATTAATTTAATGAATGAAAACTAAAGAAAAAGGGCCCAAAGTCAAGTATGGGTTGGGCCCATGATTGGTGTAACCTTTACACCATTAACTTAATAATGGGCCGCAAATATTTACATATAAGAAATAAAGAAGAATGACAAAATATGTAAATGTAGAAAAGACGATGTGTTTAACCCGAGGTTGGATTGAGTTGTGATGTAAACCTGCCCGGAACCGCCCGGCTGTCCAGTAGTCACAACAATACCTATCCAATGTGGGAGGTTAAACATGGAGCCCAGCAAGGACCCGAGGTTAGACTGAGTTGTGGCGTAAGACTGCCCGGAACCAACCGGCAACAGGCAGCCACAACAATACCTGTCTAATGTGAGAGGTCAGGGCCTTAATAAGACAATTAAGGCTGAGTCAGGATTGTTAGGATTAAGTGAACTAAAGACTTAATCAAAATGGAACATGCTAAAACTAAACGGACTGGTGGGGTTAGGTTAGGAAACACTTAACCAACTTAGCATGTTGGCTAGAGATAGAAAACCTAGTAACGGGGGACCCTTTTCAGCAGTAACCCTAGAAGGTGTATCAGGATACCCTGAAACTAGGCAGGGTGGGGCACGATTACTGGGCTGATTGTAAGAGGTCAAATCGACGGCGGTGGTGTAGCAGTGTAGGTTCTAATGGTGTGCGGGCGTGCACGCACTCCGGCGCAGAAAAATAAAGCACTGGACACCAGTAGCATACCTTTGCACTCTAAGGTTGTGTCGGGTTGCCACTATGGGACTTGATACACCCCATGGTGGGACCAGCATAGGTAACTACAGACATCGGGGGCCGTAAGGCACATGTAACTTTGCGAATAGGAGCCGATCATCGTAGAATGGATCACACTACCCTGACTATGGGGTGCAAATTGGAAACTAGTTTATATGGGTTCAGAGATTAACATGGGGTACGATAGTATATTCGACCCTAGATAACTTAACCAAGTTCATAGTGTTTGCCCACTTCCTGTTTTACTTATCATACCCAGTTCTTTATTCATAGACAAAGTAGTACTAGACTTACTCAGGCTTTATGTCTGACTCTATTTTTCTTTCGTCTTCTTTCTTCCGTTTCCCCCCCCCCCCCAGGTCCTCAGGGAGGGAACACAGCAGCTTGATCAACCTCAACATCCAGCTTGAAGAAGAGAAATGTATTGCTTGGACTTTCCTGTTTTTGAACTATGGCTTGGAACAACCGCTATGGGGCTTTTGCAGTTTATCTATGTTTTATTCATGCTTCTTTAAATAATGTACTCAAGACAGATTATGAAAATGTTATGTTATGTTTTTGGAAAGGATGTAAGACAATCATGGTGATGTTTTGTGACACGTATTTGACTTCATGAAATAAAAGTTTGTTGTTCTTCCGCTGTTTACAAATATGTGTCCTTATATCTGTCTTGTATATCTGTGACTTGTACTTATAAACCTCCACCAAAATTAGGGCATTCCCTTTTGAGAGTGACCCTAACGGAGGTGGGGTGTTTCACTTGGTATCAGAGCATAGGTTTACCAGATAAGATAAAAAGTTTTGAAAATTTATTTTCAAAAAGGAAATTTAAAGAAGCATTTTTAAAAGAAAAATATTATTTTATTTTAAAAAAAAAAGCAAAGTCCACTCCCCAAAGCCATAGGTACTATCTCTTATCCTTCGTTTTGAATCTATCCTTTTTGTTTCAGCATGTCCCAAGATCTTAACTTGCCGGAAGGGGTGCCAATACCTGGTTGGTTTAGACGGTTCTTAGAAGCAAGGGCCACTCAGCCAGGTCCTACCATTCCTCCTCCCCCAGCGGAAGGAAATCATCCAGCTGCAGCAGCACCTTTTCCTCCACCTCCTCCACGGGGAAACACATTTGCTAAGATATGTAAAGATTTTAAAGCTATGGGAGGAAGGGATTTCCATGGAACTGAGTCCTTCGTAGCAGCTAGGAATTGGCTAAAAGAAACCGAAGACCTATTCATCATCTTTGAGGTAGAAGATAGGAAAAAAGTACAGTTGGCAGTGTGGCTATTGAAGGGCGAGGCTTCCTACTGGTGGGAAGTCACCAATGCTGAAAGACCAGTGGATACATGGGAGGACTTTAGGGCAAGGTTTGAGACTAAGTTTCTCTCAGATGCAGAAAGAAGTTTGCAGTTGGAAAAATTCTTATTCCTTAAGCAAGGAGACAAGACTGTTAGAGAGTATGTGAATCAGTTTGATGAGCTGGCTAGGTTTGGGCTTGACCTAGTCAACACCCCTCATAAGAAGGCTCTCCGTTTCGTCAAGGGGTTAAATGAGCCATTACACAGTTTGGCCATGACCCATATACCCATGGGAGCCATGTATGAAAGATTGGTGCAAATGGCATTGCTGGATGAAGAGGATAAGGGCAAGAAGGGGACAAAGGCAGAAAGCTCTCAAGGGAAGAAAGAGGGTTTGCAGCCTAAGAAGACAGACTTTAAGGAAGGCGGGAAAGGCAACAAAGAGAAGAGAAAGTGCAATTTCTGTGGCAAAGTGGGGCACTTAGTAAAGGACTGCCGGAAAAAGAAGGCCAAGGAGAATGGTGGGTGCTTTTCGTGCGGTCAGACAGGCCACAGGGCTAAGGACTGCCCAAAGAATCAAGGACAGGGGCAGAGGGATGGATCCACCTCAGGGGCACAGGTCCATGTGCTAGAAGCGCCACCATTGCAACAGCGAGGTACAAACACTTCTGTAGAAAGTGTAGTTTATCTTTATGATCACCCCATTCGCACTTTATTTGATTCTGGCGCATCAAACTCCTTTATCTCGTCTGCTTTAGTAGAATCTCTGCACCTAAAAACTAGTATGGTAGAGGACCCCTTAATTGTTTCAAACCCAATTGGGGGCCCAGCTCATTTGTCTATGATCTGTTTGGATTTGAAAATTTCTATTCTAAGTGTAGAATTTCAATGTAGTGCCTTTGTTTTGGGCTTTTCGGGGTATGGTTTGATTTTGGGTATGGATTGGCTATCCAGTAATGGGGCCATCCTTGATTGTGAGAAAAGGGTTGTTAGGCTCCTAACCCAGCTCGGTAACACTTTGGAAATTTCTTGTAATCCCTCGTATGCGGTTATGCTTAGTTATCTTGAATCGCTAGATGCCTCTGTTGAAAATTTGAAATCAGTTAGAGTGGTCCGGGAATATCCGGATGTCTTTGAAGAGGTGAAGGGCTTGCCTCCGAAGCGGGAAATAGACTTCCGCATATATCTTGTAGATAATGCAAAGCCCGTTGCATTGCCCGTTAGACACATGGCTCCACGAGAAAGAAAAGAGCTCAGTAAACAGATTAAAGAGCTTCTAGAGAAGGGGTTCATTAGGTGGAGCATTTCAGAATAGGGCACTCCAGGAGTGTTCGCCACTAAGGCTGAAGGTTCATTTCACTTATGCATGAGTTGGAAAGAATCACCTTAGTAAGTACATTTGGCAACATAGTTGGACTTAGGAAGGGACTCCCTTGTGACCTAAAAGGAGTCCATCATGCTTAGTTTCCTAGATTCATATGTGGTGGTTGGGTTGATTAATTCTTTGGGTGTCAGTCTGATGTTGATTTCGGTCTTCGGGGCTGATGCTTAGAGAGTTCTTCTCCTAATCAATATATATGTGGCATAGATTTTCAGTTTTGACATTGCCTAATGGGCACAAAATTTTTACTTGCTTCTATCATTCGACTATACCTTTAGGTAGGACCATTTCCTATCATTGAGAAAATTTGGAAAATGACCTATAGATTAGAGCTACCCGAGAAATTGGCTGGAGTCCACAACGTTTTTCACGTTTCACATCTCCGAAAATGTCTACATGAGTCTGCTGAAGTGGTAGAGCCAAATATCCTCGAAGAGGCCGAAGTGGAACGCGAAGCAACCATAAGAAAAGTTCCAACCCGCATACTAGGAACGGAAGTGAAGAAGCTACGCAACCGCGAAGTCAAACTCGTCAAAGTTCAGTGGAGCGACGCCGAGGGAGACGCGACTTGGGAAACTGAAGCTAGAATACGCACTGCCTACCCTTTTCTGTTCGAGGGTACATCCTTGATCTTTCTTTTTCCTTAAGTTGCGCTTTTATCTATCTTTTTAGGTATCGACCTTATCTTTAGGGTAGAAACCTTTTGGATGAAAACATGTAATTGAAACATGTTATGTATGATGGTTGCAAGTGGTTGCAAGTGATTGCTAGTGGTTGCTCGTGGTTGCATATACACACACAATCTAGGTTTTAGATCGGCTCAGTCACTTCATATTGCATATGCATATGTGTTTGTATTCGTATGTGGTTGAACTTTAATGTGTTGACATGTGGATGCTGCATTTGTATTGAATGACTGTGCACTCATGTAGAATCAAGGATAGGAAAATTTGCATACATAATGGATTCATGGCACTAACATAATTCGCATTAAGGAGGTCAACTGAATCAGTAGACCGACTGATTTTGCATTAGATAAGTACATGTATACACACACACTTTGCATATGATCATGAAGCATTAGAAGTCTTTTAAGGACAATGGATACTCGTGTTTGATGGATGAGTAGATGGATGATTGGATGTTAGGATATACGTTTTCCTACACTTGAAGATTTCGGGGACGAAATCCTTTTAAGTGGGGGAGAATGTAACACCCCGAAAATTCTATAACTGTGAAATTCATGAATTAAAGTATAATCAAATTCAAATCGAAAAATTAAGGGAAACGGACATCACCATTGCGTTCGTCTCGGAATTCTGCTTGAGATAGAATCCGAGTTTTCGAAAAACGGAGTCCGTATGAAGAAGATATGGCCTTCGGAAGTTTTGAATTAAATTTAAAATTCAAACAGAATAAAATAATAATTTGAAATGGGGCCCAACGGGCCAGGCGGATAAAACACCCGCCTAGCCACCCAGGTCGACTGGGCTGTCGACCTGGGCTACCCATGTCGACAGGGCTGTCGACAGCCCTGTCGACAGGGGTGTCGACCTGGTCGAGCCCAGTCAACCTGGCTGGCCAGGTCTGTGTTTGGTCGAATTTCAGTGGTCTGCTTTGTCATTAGGGCTAGGTGGCGGGTTTTTATTGGTCTCTCTTCCTAATGTATGGCTATGATCTATCCTAGCAACATCAAGGGTCCTAATCAATTCCTAACCTCTATATAAACAACCCTAGACTAAACCCTAATCTATTCATTCAAAATAAGATTATAGCCGCCATGTTGCTGAGGAACGACAAAGAGTAGCCGCCAACTAAAGAGAGGATTAGGGAGAAAGTTCTAAGGCCTAAAGCAATTCAAGCAACCTAAAGCTAATCAATTCAACAAAGGAATTTGCGTCTTCAATCCCTAAACTAGAGAATTCATCAAACCATTGTAAGTAAAGTATTACTTTGGTATAATAAACAACTGTGTTGATGTGTATGCTTGAATTGTGGCAATGGAAGTAATTCATATTTGTGCAAAATTATGTTATTCATTATAAAGAACTACATGCGGTAGTTCTATGCAAATAAACGTTTGGAATATTGCGCAAATTATGTAATTTATGTTGAAACTACATGTATGTAGTTGAGTGGAATTTATGCAAGTTTGGGGCTTTGTTATTATGTTGTCATGATGTATACTTTGTGCATAAATCGTTTTGCAAGCAATTGAAACAAGTTGGTTGTTATAGTTCATATGAAACTATGTTGGAATTTTGACACCATAATCCATGCATTAAGTCATGCTTTTACAAACTTATGAATATGGCTAGGAATGATATTTGGCATAATTGAAATCCGTTATTAAGTCTATCTTGTTTTAAAGGATTATATGATGACATGGCTAGGTTAGACTCAAAAATCCCTTTTTGCAAGTTTAAAGAAAACACCATGTTTAGGAATATTTATGCATAAGTATGTTTATACCATCGTTGTGTGATTAGGCTTAAATCATGATTAAGTTGAATTATGCTATGTTCCTGCTAGAAGTATTTTATGCCATGCTTATGTTTGACAATATGCCATGTTTATGCTAGAAGTATTTAGGCCATACTTATGTTTGACATTATGCCTAAATAAGAATATAAGTTCATGTTGTAGTTAAACCTATGCAAGTTTACATGCCTTGATTTATGTCACCTATGTTTTATGACCAAGATATATGTTACCACTATGCAAGTACACCAATTTCTATTATGTATTTTCCAACGTCATATGCAAGTTCATGCGCTCACTTTCCCCTCTTTGTGTATACGCCATAAGCCTCCCCTTTTCGCATGGCTAAATTGGGCTTTAAAAGGCTAAGCCCAATATATATATAAACGGACATGTAAAACGGGGGAAAATAACGTTGGGTTAACATTAATTTAATGAATGAAAACTAAAGAAAAAGGGCCCAAAGTCAAGTATGGGTTGGGCCCATGATTGGTGTAACCTTTACACCATTAACTTAATAATGGGCCGCAAATATTTACATATAAGAAATAAAGAAGAATGACAAAATATGTAAATGTAGAAAAGACGATGTGTTTAACCCGAGGTTGGATTGAGTTGTGATGTAAACCTGCCCGGAACCGCCCGGCTGTCCAGTAGTCACAACAATACCTATCCAATGTGGGAGGTTAAACATGGAGCCCAGCAAGGACCCGAGGTTAGACTGAGTTGTGGCGTAAGACTGCCCGGAACCAACCGGCAACAGGCAGCCACAACAATACCTGTCTAATGTGAGAGGTCAGGGCCTTAATAAGACAATTAAGGCTGAGTCAGGATTGTTAGGATTAAGTGAACTAAAGACTTAATCAAAATGGAACATGCTAAAACTAAACGGACTGGTGGGGTTAGGTTAGGAAACACTTAACCAACTTAGCATGTTGGCTAGAGATAGAAAACCTAGTAACGGGGGACCCTTTTCAGCAGTAACCCTAGAAGGTGTATCAGGATACCCTGAAACTAGGCAGGGTGGGGCACGATTACTGGGCTGATTGTAAGAGGTCAAATCGACGGCGGTGGTGTAGCAGTGTAGGTTCTAATGGTGTGCGGGCGTGCACGCACTCCGGCGCAGAAAAATAAAGCACTGGACACCAGTAGCATACCTTTGCACTCTAAGGTTGTGTCGGGTTGCCACTATGGGACTTGATACACCCCATGGTGGGACCAGCATAGGTAACTACAGACATCGGGGGCCGTAAGGCACATGTAACTTTGCGAATAGGAGCCGATCATCGTAGAATGGATCACACTACCCTGATTATGGGGTGCAAATTGGAAACTAGTTTATATGGGTTCAGAGATTAACATGGGGTACGATAGTATATTCGACCCTAGATAACTTAACCAAGTTCATAGTGTTTGCCCACTTCCTGTTTTACTTATCATACCCAGTTCTTTATTCATAGACAAAGTAGTACTAGACTTACTCAGGCTTTATGTCTGACTCTATTTTTCTTTCGTCTTCTTTCTTCCGTTTCCCCCCCCCCCCCCCAGGTCCTCAGGGAGGGAACACAGCAGCTTGATCAACCTCAACATCCAGCTTGAAGAAGAGAAATGTATTGCTTGGACTTTCCTGTTTTTGAACTATGGCTTGGAACAACCGCTATGGGGCTTTTGCAGTTTATCTATGTTTTATTCATGCTTCTTTAAATAATGTACTCAAGACAGATTATGAAAATGTTATGTTATGTTTTTGGAAAGGATGTAAGACAATCATGGTGATGTTTTGTGACACGTATTTGACTTCATGAAATAAAAGTTTGTTGTTCTTCCGCTGTTTACAAATATGTGTCCTTATATCTGTCTTGTATATCTGTGACTTGTACTTATAAACCTCCACCAAAATTAGGGCATTCCCTTTTGAGAGTGACCCTAACGGAGGTGGGGTGTTTCAATTCTATTACTACGAACAAAATAAAGGGGAGATTCAAGTATTGCGCAAGAACATAAAAGAAATCCAGATCTGAAATTCAAGCTATGTAACACAAAAAGGAGGAAAATCAATCCAAGATCTACGGATTAAAGCACAAAAATCATTGTGAGTGGAATTATGATAAAATTTTGTATAATAGTATTACTATCGTTCATCATTTCCCCAGTTATTAATTTATATGCAAAAATTTATGCTAAAATAATTATTCCTTTATTCTCTTACCCCTTTTTATTTTTGAGATCTAGGTTATCTCGAACCTAGACGAAATCTTATTATGTATATGTACAGTGGAAATATAAAAATATTGGGGTATAAATTATTTTATGCGAACAAAGAACATAATTCGTAATTTTGGGGTTTGTGGCATAACAATTGTTATCTCATATATTGGGCATAATCTATTTTATACAGTCGAGGAATGTAATCTATAATGTTGGATTTAAGTAAGTTTGACACAATTGTCATTGGATATGGATTATATGAAATTAGGTATAATTGGACATTGGAAATTTACATGTTTGGGCATAACACGGATTGGAAGGATTTGTGTATGATTTGGAATATGGACATAATTATATTACAATATTAAATTTATGCAAATTGGGAATAATTCTAATTGACTATGGTGTTGGTATAATTTAATATGAATAAATTGGTATGAACGGCATGTAATTTGATAACATTGATTTTATGAAAGTGAGTATTATTGGATATTTTGGATAATGGTAATATATATATATATGAAATTGGCATACTTGGGTAGGAATTACATGGAATTGATGAAATTGCCTATATTTGGAAATTTGTAATTAAGGCTAATTAATATGTAATTAGTGACAAGTTGGAATAGGCAAAATTGTAAACATGACTATATGTTGAATTGGAAGCACATAACATGAAAATTGGGGTTCGGATGAAATACGATGTTAATGAACCTTTGACACGAGGTTAGGCACAATTGTGGTGTAAGACTGCCCGGAACCGCCCGGCAAATCCAGCTGCCACAATTGGACGTCTAATGTGAGAGGTCAAAGGCATGAATTGTAGGCGTAACGGTTGGTGACACGAGGTTAGACCCGCTTTGTGGTGTAAGACAGCCCGGAACCGCCCGGCGAATCCAGCAGCCACAAAGTGTTCGGTCTAATGTGGGAGGTCATGCACCGTTCGTCATAATGAATGAATTAAGGAATACTAACCATAATAAGACATGTGGGTGACATGGGTATTGTTAGAGGGTTAAGTGGGTGACATGTAAAATAGGACATGTAAATATGGACTTAACCATAGTAAGACAAGACATGTAAAACATGTAAAAGGTGGACTTAACCGTAGTACAACATGTGTAAGACATGGATACAATAATAAAAGAGGTTAAGTGGGACATGAGCAACATTTAAGACATACGTACATAATTCTTAACCAAAGAGGACCCGTTATGGCATTACAAATTAATTGAATTGGGTAAAGTTTAAGTAGCGGGTTAAGTAAAAGGAAGGGTTAAGTCAAACCTAAAATTAACGACACAGTAATGGGGGAATGATAACTACCTATTATAAACTTGAATTAAATATGTAAAACTTGTCCTAGGGACAAGGGAAGATTATGACTTAAGATATAATATAAGACTTGAAGGGTGGGACGACTTATACTATGAAATAAGTTAATCTAAGTTGAAAATGTGGGAAAACACCCGTACGCTATCGTTTGATAAAGAAAACTTAAGTCATGTTTGAATTCGTTGAAAAACCTTAGTTAAAAAGGAACTAAGTAACGAACCTTAGTTGAAAAGAGAACTAAGTAACAGAAACTAAGTATCAAACCTTGGTTAAGAGAACCAAGTAATAAATCTTAGTTAAGATAACTAAGTAACGAGAAAGAGAACTAAGTAGTAAACCTTAGTTAAGAGGGCTAAGTAGTAAACCTTAGTTAAGAAAACGAACGATTCAGGAAACTAAGTGGTAAACCTTAGTTAAGAGAACTAAGTACTAAACCTTAGTCAAGAAACTCAAGTAGAACACGAGAAGGAGCGAACGTCCGTCTGATCATGAAAAAGGCTCCAACGTCTTGGGTTATGAAGCATGCAGCTTCAAGGGGACGTGAGGGTACTCTTGGTATCCCTCCGTGAGAATGCAGATGATCCGCCTGGGCTCACAGAGGTTAAGGTCTGCGTTAGAAGAACCAAGAGTATGCCTTGGTTGCAATATAGGGCAACCTAAAGACTAGGATGGACCAGCGTGATTCGGCGAGACAAGTGGCCCTGTGATAGCAACTCGTCGTCTACCTACCCTTTTGAGTCAGTCGAGATACGTAAAACGGAAAGGCGGAGAACTCCAAAAGAGCATATACTTGCTATCTAGTTATGGGTGAGGTTGGCCAATAGGTTTGTGGGGCATAAGTGGGCCTGCGTACAGTTCTCATTTTTCAAGGTGTGCCTTTCATTAGTTGAGGGAGGGGTCAAGTGGGACCATAGCCACTGGAAAAACAGACCTTAGCATCTTCATCGGCAGATAACTTAAAGCTCCCGACCGAGTTCCGTGTTTCTTGATTAGCCCTGCCACGGGACTCGGGTCGCACATATAGAGGACATGTGCAACTAGATATCTAGCACGTTTACGATACGATTGGGACGTCAAGTCTAGGAACACTTATCACTTTGGGTAGTGTGTTCTAGACTAAGGGGCATCGTTCGATAGGTATCATAGTACCTAGTTGGACCTAGGTCGCGTAAACCTTAAATCCGAGAAGCGTTCAATAGGTAGCATAAACCCCAATGACCCTGGGTAGCGTAAACCCTGGTTGAATCTAACAAGTGCTCGATAGTATACCTTAGATTAGATATAGATGATACACGGAATCTAGCAAGATCGAGAGCGGCAGTCCAAACGATTTCAAGAATGGTGGCACTACACTAAAGTAGTATATATTTACATGATGAAGCCCGTACGACATACAGCAAGGGGCTGTATATATACACGGAAAAGGATTAGACGAGTTGGGGTATCTACATATACGTTGTATTAGGTTAACCTACTAGTGAGACATGAGTATAGCCTAGAGAGCTAATATCGCGAATAACCAAATAAGCAAGAAAATATAACTGAACGGTATATGTAGTATTACACAGAAGTTTATTATAAGTCCACTCACACGAACTTATGTTCTGACCCCCTCCTCATTACATACTTCCAGGTTAGGTTCAAGGCAGAGATGGTATAACTATGGATACTGGTTAGACAATATGATATATAAGGTAAAGCTATTTTTGAATATATTATATTTTTATTCCTTCCGCTGTGAGATGCTTTACGAGTTCTGACATATTTCTTTTTCTCTGTCTTTTTCTGCAGGATACCAGAGCACCCAACTCGGGTCTCGATGGATCAAATTTGAAAAATTCGGTCTGTCGAAATTCGGGTTGTTACATCTGGTATCAGAGCTTCGGTTTAGTGATCTTAGGGAGATAATGAGTGAACGTATTTGTATTTTCTAAAATATAAATATATTATATATAAACCTAAATCCATAAAATAGCTCACTAGGTATGAAAAGAGTTGGGATATTTAGTTTGTACACAAAAGTAATAAACATAGAAATTTTTGAGACCATTAGGTGGTTGGGAAAGTGTACAATATGGCTTAGAGCTAAAGAAAGAAAAGTATCCCATAGGGTGGAAACTGAAATATTAGTATTTCAGATTAGTGGGTTTAGAAATGAAACCTTAGAAATTAGAAAAAGGTTAAAATGTGGAAAATGGATTAGGAATATATATATAGTTGAGAGAATTGGTTTGGAAAGTGCCTAGGAAAGCCTAGTTGAGTTGAAAGACCCACTTTGAGTTTAACCCAATAATAAACTTTTAAGAACTTGAATTTGTAAAAGAGTTTGTGGTGTTTTTCAAGTTTTAATTATTAAAAGTAATTTATGATGTTTGAAAAATTATTTAGTGCATGTTGGGTTTTGAAAGTAAAGTGGGGTATAAAATAATGATTTTAAAAAAAAATCTCTCATTTAAAACGTGCATAATATAAAGCATATATAGCTCGCTAGTTTTCATATTATAATATATGAAAGGATTGAAAAGAAAGTGTTGCGTTTTGTAAAATAAATTATATTCTGTTAACAATAAATTTTGATTATTGTTTTAAAAATAAATTTTGTTGGGTGAACAAAATAAGCGGTAAAGTGTAAGAATAGAGTAGATATTTGCACCTTAGCAGCCAAAGTTAACATTAGGAACAATGTAACCCATTAGTTGTCCTTGTCTACTCCAGTTTCATGATCTGAAGAAAATGTTTTGCATTTTATTTTGTGACATGTTTTTTTTGGGTTTGGCAAAAGCAAGTTTTTGAGAAAAGAATAAAAGTTTTACCACTTTTAATTTTTGGAAGAAGAATGTAATAAAAAAAAAGATGGTCAAACCTTGTTTTAAAAATGGAGTAGTTAAGGATTAAGGTCTAGAAAGAACGAGATAAAGTTAAAGCAATTAGAACCAACTGGGGATTGGTTGAGTTGAGTAATTCTTTGAGTGTCAATCTGATGTTGATTTTGGTCTTCGGGGTTGATACTCAGGGAGTTATTTTCTTGCCAATTTACAGTCAAGGATTAGCCAGTGTTGAACTAATGGAAAATTCCCGTAGAATGCAAAAGCTGTGTGAGTCTAGGATTGTTGCTTGAAAAGATAAGTATAGGCTAGTAATACACAACATGGACTAGTAGTGACTACTAGGTAGTGAAGGGCAAGCAAGTGTATAGATCCTGTTGAGTGGACTCGTGGCATAGTCCTAAGATGCATGGCCCATAGCTGTAGCTGTGTTGGATACAGTTTGAGTTGAAAACAAAAGAGCTTGGTTGAAAAATAAACTTAAGAAGAAGACTAGCCTAACTAACAAAGAAAACAACTGAATCAATCAAGCAACAAAGCAAGATGGGAAAATAAAATGAAAATTGTAAGAAAAAGATGAATAAATATGAAATTACTCCAAGATAAGTTAAAATAGAAAAGGAAGCTTTCTAATGTGGTTGTACTTGGACAGGAAAATAGGAAATCTTTATAGAATAGTTATGTAAAAATCCAAGTGCAATTAGAAAAGAAAAACGGAGGATGTGGATTTTTCCGTTTTCATAACATAAGAAATCGAATTTGGAAAATTAGATTTTTCTAAATTTCGAATTTAATGATGGTTGGTAGGGTTTTGGATGCGACAATTGGATGAACTATGCTCTTATTTTGTAAGAGTATAGGAAAATTTGGGTGAAAAATGTTTTGATTTTTCAAAAATATTGCATTCATATAGAACTGCAAGTATATTTAGGATGTGAGCATCATGATTTGAAAGAGTTTTTAAAATTTACATACATATAGGTGGATCCAAATTAGGCATACATGCTTTGCTATGATGTAATTCACTTTGCACATGTGCACAATGCCGCAACAATTGGACGAACACTTATTGGATGTTGCGAGGGATTATCTATTTTACTCTTATCGAATTTCGGGGACGAAATTCTTTAAGGGTGGGAGAATGTAACACCCCGTATTTTTAATGTAATTAAAAATGTATATATATCCATAGATAGGATTAATATGGTGATGTATAATGAAAATTAATTAATATATGAAAGAAAGGATTGGCTGCATGCGATGTAAATATGTTGCATGCACTGATTTGCAAACATAATGCATTAACATTAAAAGAAAAATAAAAGAAAAAGATTCATGCATTGGTTTAATTTAAGTATTGTAACTAACATGAAAAAGAGAAGTAAGGAGAGAACAATAATTATCATTGTTCTAAGACTTATTAACAAAAGACTTTGTGGCTCGGTTGGTTAAGGCACTGGATTTGTAACATGGAGGTCGGGAGTTCGAACCCCGGCGGCAGCATATTTTTTATCTCTGTTTTAAAGAGGGCCAACTGAACATGCAAATATATGTACATATACAAATTCAAAATTTGAAAGGATAAGAACATACATATAAGGAAATAAAGAAAATATATGTATATACATGAGAATATATATATATATATGCAGAAATATATGTATATGAAAGATAAAATTTAAGATAAGGCTATAGTAAATGAAATATGGCAAGAATTAAATAACGGTGCAACATCGTTTGAATTTTGAAAATAAAATGAAAGTTTTGCGTATATATATACATGTAAAATGGTCGTTAAAGGAATTGTATACATATAAGAATATTTCATGTGAATAAAACAGTTAAATAAATTCCAGAAATTCAAAAGTTCGAAAACCAATTTTCTACGCCAAAACAATTCAAACATTCGAAATTCAAATTTCTGCGCCAAAACAGCTTGTGGGACCTAATGCTGACTTAGCACTACATGTACGATAAGATTTGGCTAGATTCATCTGCGAACCTGGACTATTTTCTTAACTAGGTTCAATGCTGACTCAGCGCTGCGTGTACGATAAGGTCTTGAGCAACTATATAAACACCCCTAGGCCTATTGTAATCTTCACTAAAGTTCATGGCAACGCCATGGCTCTACTCTAACTCATATTCTTCTTCTTCCTCACTAAATCTCTAATCTATTCTTCTCTCCTCTCTCCTCACAAAACTATTACTACGAACAAAATAAAGGGGAGATTCAAGTATTGCGCAAGAACATAAAAGAAATCCAGATCTAAAATTCAAGCTATGTAACACAAAAAGGAGGAAAATCAATCCAAGATCTACGGATTAAAGCATAAAAATCATTGTGAGTGGAATTATTATAAAATTTTGTATAATAGTATTACTATCGTTCATCATCTCCCCAGTTATTAATTTATATGCAAAAATTTATGTTAAAATAATTGTTCCTTTATTCTCTTGCCCCTTTTTATTTTTGAGATCTAGGTTATCTCGAACCTAGACGAAATCTTATTATGTATACGTACAGTGGAAATATAAAAATATTGGGGTATAACTTATTTTATGCGAACAAAGAACATAATTCGTAATTTTGGGGTTTGTGGCATAACAATTGTTATCTCATATATTAGGCATAATCTATTTTATACAGTCGAGGAATGTAATCTATAATGTTGGATTTAAGTAAGTTTGACACAATTGTCATTGGATATGGATTATATGAAATTAGGTATAATTGGACATTGGAAATTTACATGTTTGGGCATAACACGGATTGGAAGGATTTGTGTATGATTTGGAATATGGACATAATTATATTGCAATATTAAATTTATGCAAATTGGGAATAATTCTAATTGACTATGGTGTTGGTATAATTTAATAAACATTGATTTTATGAAAGTGAGTATTATTGGATATTTTGGACAATTGGAATATATATATATATATATATATGAAATTGGCTTACTTGGGTAGGAATTACATGGAATTGATGAAATTGCCTATATTTGGAAATTTGTAATTAAGGCTAATTAATATGTAATTAGTGACAAGTTGGAATAGGCAAAATTGTAAACATGACTATATGTTGAATTGGAAGCACATAACATGAAAATTGGGGTTCGGATGAAATATGATGTTAATGAACCTTTGACACGAGGTTAGGCGCAATTGTGGTGTAAGACTGCCCGGAACCGCCCGGTACATCCAGCTGCCACAATTGGACGTCTAATGTGAGAGGTCAAAGGCATGAATTGTAGGCGTAACGGTTGGTGACACGAGGTTAGACCCGCTTTGTGGTGTAAGACTGCCCGGAACCGCCCGGCGAATCCAGCAACCACAAAGTGTTCGGTCTAATGTGGAAGGTCATGCACCGTTCGTCATAATGAATGAATTAAGGAATACTAACCATAATAAGACATGTGGGTGACATGGGTATGGTTAGAGGGTTAAGTGGGTGACATGTAAAATAGGACATGTAAATATGGACTTAACCATAGTAAGACAAGACATGTAAAACATGTAAAAGGTGGACTTAACCGTAGTACAGCATGTGTAAGACATGGATACAATAATAAAAGAGGTTAAGTGGGACATGGGCAACATTTAAGACATACGTACATAATTCTTAACCAAAGGGGACCCGTTATGGCATTACAAATTAATTGAATTGGGTAAAGTTTAAGTAGCGGGTTAAGTAAAAGGAAGGGTTAAGTCAAACCTAAAATTAACGACACAGTAATGGGGGAATGATAACTACCTATTATAAACTTGAATTAAACATGTAAAACTTGTCCTAGGGACAAGGGAAGATTATGACTTAAGATATAATATAAGACTTGAAGGGTGGGACGAATTATACTATGAAATAAGTTAATCTAAGTTGAAAATGTGGGAAAACACCCGTACGCTATCGTTTGATAAAGAAAACTTAAGTCATGTTTGAATTCGTTGAAAAACCTTAGTTAAAAAGGAACTAAGTAACGAACCTTAGTTGAAAAGAGAACTAAGTAACAGAAACTAAGTATCAAACCTTGGTTAAGAGAACCAAGTAATAAATCTTAGTTAAGATAACTAAGTAACGAGAAAGAGAACTAAGTAGTAAACCTTAGTTAAGAGGGCTAAGTAGTAAACCTTAGTTAAGAAAACGAACGATTCAGGAAACTAAGTGGTAAACCTTAGTTAAGAGAACTAAGTACTAAACCTTAGTCAAGAAACTCAAGTAGAACACGAGAAGGAGCGAACGTCCGTCTGATCATGAAAAAGGCTCCAACGTCTTGAGTTACGAAGCACGCAGCTTCAAGGGGACGTGAGGGTACTCTTGGTATCCCTCCGTGAGAATGCAGTTGATCCGCCTGGGCTCACAGAGGTTAAGGTCTGCGTTAGAAGAACCAAGAGTATGCCTTGGTTGCAATATAGGGCAACCTAAAGACTAGGATGGACCAGCGTGATTCGGCGAGATAAGTGGCCCTGTGATAGCAACTCGTCGTCTACCTACCATCTTGAGTCAGTCGAGGTACGTAAAACGGAAAGGCGGAGAACTCCAAAAGACCATATACTTGCTATCTAGTTATGGGTGAGGTTGGCCAATAGGTTTGTGGGGCATAGGTGGGCCTGCGTACAGTTCTCATTTTTCAAGGTGTGCCTTTCATTAGTTGAGGGAGGGGTCAAGTGGGACCATAGCCACTGGAAAAACAGACCTTAGCATCTGCATCGGCAGATAACTTAAAGCTCCCGACCGAGTTCCGTGTTTCTTGATTAGCCCTGCCACGGGACTCGGGTCGCACATATAGAGGACATGTGCAACTAGATATCTAGCACGTTTACGATACGATTGGGACGTCAAGTCTAGGAACACTTATCACTTTGGGTAGTGTGTTCTAGACTAAGGGGCATCGTTCGATAGGTAGCATAATCCCTAGTTGGACTTATGTCGCGTAAACCCTAAATCCGAGAAGCGTTCAGTAGGTAGCATAAACCCTAATGACCCTGGGTAGCGTAAACCCTGGTTGAATCTAACAAGTGCTCGATAGTATACCTTAGATTAGATATAGATGATACACGGAATCTAGCAAGATCGAGAGCGGCAGTCCAAACGATTTCAAGAATGGTGGCACTACACTAAAGTAGTATATATTTACATGATGAAGCCCGTACGACATATGGCAAGGGGCTGTATATATACACGGAAAAGGATTAGACGAGTTGGGGGTATCTACATATACGTTGTATTAGGTTAACCTACTAGTGAGACATGAGTATAGCCTAGAGAGCTAATATCGCGAATAACCAAATAAGCAAGAAAATATAACTGAACGGTATATATAGTATTACACAGAAGTTTATTTTAAGTCCACTCACACAGAACTTATGTTCTGACCCCCTCCTCATTACATACTTCCAGGTTAGGTTCAAGGCAGAGATGGTATAACTATGGATACTGGTTAGACAGTATGATATATAAGGTAAAGCTATTTTTGAATATATTATATTTTAATTCCTTCCGCTGTGAGATGCTTTACAAGTTCTGACATATTTCTTTTTCTCTGTCTTTTTCTGCAGGATACCAGAGCACCCAACTCGGGTCTCGATGGATCGAATTTGAAAAATTCGGGTTGTTACATGGGAAATGACTCTAATGGCTGTTTCTCAAAGTTACATGACCATACGACATCATATGGGAAAGAAATAAATATTCTACGATCCTCCGATGCGTAGAATGCGGGTTATTTCATTCTCCCCCCTTAAGAAATTTCGCCCCCAAAATTCCCTGACCAAAACACACAATGGGTCCCGCATGCCTATCAACCATAAAACAACAATCAAACATGCAAAACAAGTCTATCCTAGCATGCGGAATAACTAAATTACAAGGTAAATCTTACTAGGCAAAGAGTTCTGGATACGTCTTTCTAATGCTCTCCTCTGTCTCCCAAGTACAGTCATTCTCGTTCTCGCCCCACTGAACCTTGACTAGATTCACCGCCTTCCTTTGAAGTTGCTTCGTATCGTGCTCGACAATACGAATCGGCTTGTGGTTCCCAACCGCCTCGGGTTCTACTTCGAAGTCCTCTAACTAATCAGGCGAAATAGTCATATCTGGGTTGTGAACGAACTTCCTTAGTTGGGAAACATGAAAAACGTTGTGAACCCCCGCCATCTTCTCTGGTAAGTCAACTCTATATGCCAAATTTCTGACTAGTTCAAGAACAGGGAATGGGCCAACAAATCTTGGTGCCAACTTGCCTCTCCTGCCAAATCGTATCACACTCTTCAACGGAGAAATCTTGACAAACACCAAGTCACCAACGGAGAATTTTAAGTCTCTTCTCCTTTTATCAGCATAGCTTTTCTACCTATCTTGGGCAGCCTTCATGCGTTGTTGAATGGTCTTAATCTTATCCGAGGTTTCCGTCACCACATCTGGTCCAAGCATGAACTTCTCGCCAGTCTCTATTGTAACAACCCTGATTTTTGGGGTTAATTTTAAAATTTTATTTTAAGAAATTTTAATGAATGAATATATTTAAAATTATTTATTTTAAATAATAACGATAAAAAAACTTATTTTATTTCGAGCGCGAACTTGAAATTTATATTAAATCCATTCCGAGCCTGAAAACGGCGCGGTAATTTCAGTTTTGAAATTCCAACTTTGAAAATTTATATAAAATAAAATATAAATCGGAATTGGACGAAACAAGAAACGCTAGGACCGTATTGAAAATATCTTTCCAAAGAGTTTCAGAAATTAAGATTCCAGTTTATAAATGGTAAGTTATGAGAAAATTAAATTTTCAGAAAAACGCTATGGAATTCGTATATATATTATTAAAGGCCCAAAACACAAATTTTTGCAGAATTAAGAATTAGGACCCGAAACCATCTCCATTAGTTTCAGAATGTTGTTTACATATGAAAATGACTATAAGAACTTATATTTCTGAGTTTTGGAAAATTTCCACTATTTTTGGTATTTTTAAATATTAAAATATACGCCTGAAAAATAGATTTTTGCAAACGAACTCCGAATTCGACGAAACCAGTTTCTATGGATTCGGAATATTAAAATAAGGTTAAATTCCAAAATTCATAATTTTTGGAGTTATTTTGTGGCCGGTATAATTTTTACAGTGAAAAATAACATATTTTCAGACTTCGGAAATTCATAATAAATTCATACGGACTCGGAAAATTACGAAATCAGGTTCGTTGGATTCGTAATGACCCGAAATAATTATGTTTAAAATTTTATTAATTTTGAAATCAGCATGTATTTATAAGAATTTTTGAATTGAAGAAAACAAGTGAAAATTGAGTAATTGGACACGTAATGATATTTGGGCCCAAACCAAAATTAGACCCATAGTATATATTATCTTTTTCCTCAGAATTTAGGATGAAATTCGAAATTGTACAGCAGCCATCTTTTTTCCCTTCCTCCTCTTGTCAATGGCTGTCTTCTTCCTCAATCAAAAATTTGTCGAAAATAAAATCTCTTCAAACCATAGCAAATTATATGTCCACTCGAAGGTCTCGACGATACGAAGCTAATGGTGTCGTCGGTTTCGTCAAACAGCGCTCGGATTCGCCGGAATCTCGTCTTAAAGCTCGCTGTTTTCGAAATTCAGAAGCTCAAAACGTAAATCAAGAAATTCCCGTGAATCGAGGAAGAATTAGACGAAGTCACGAACACGGAAGTTCTTCGTCTACGTGAGGTGGAGGTGCTCGCCAAGTTTCAGGCGATTTGGTAAAGCGAGGCGGCGGATCGGAGGGGGGGGTACGTGCAAAGTTAGACGGCTCGTCGGCGGCGGTCGGGGATGTTTCAGGCGATGGCGTTTGGGGCGGTGGAGCTGCTCGGGAAGGGGAATCCATCGGTGGTGACGGCGGTGTCGCAGGTGGTCGGAGCAGGGAGAAAAACGCGGTCAAAGTTTCGGCTGCTACAGTAACCCGTGGTCAACGATTTCTGGGGTATTTTCTATTTTATTTTTAAATTATTTAATTAATTTCCAGCACTTTAAAATTGCATAACTCACTCATACGAAGTCGAAATTCGACGATTTCAGGTGTGTTGGGATCGTGGCGACGAGATGGACGCGTGGACACTAATTTTGTCCAATTCTGAGACAGTGAAATTTTTAGGTATTTTCACGAATATTAATTAATTATTTAATTATATCCAACTTTAATAAATCATAACTCTCTCGTACGAGGTCCGATTGACGAACCGTAAATTGCGTTGGACTCGTCTTTCCGAGCTCTTTGCGATGGCACCAACCAGAGCTGAATCTGAGACAGTCAAATTTTCAGCAAAAATCAATGTGAGAATTTCTAATTTTAATTAAATTAATTATTTTATCGTTGTTAGATAATTGTTTGTATCTTATTTAATTAGATTTGCGCTGTGATGAGTTGTGATTGTTGTTCTGATGAATTGAATTGTATTGTGTTGTTTAGATCTGATGAATACAATAAAAATCATCATGTTTTGCAAAGAGGATTAAACTAGAATTTTTAATCCAATTAAATATACTATCTTGTTTGGGAATTAGATCAGATTAGAATCTTTAATCCAAATAAAATGTCATATTTTGTCATGTTTACCTTATGGACATTAAACTGATAAATATAACACCTTATATTTTGTTGTGTTGGAATTGACGACGAAATCAAACTATATTTTGTTGTGTTAGAATTGACGACAAGACAAAATTAACAATTTTTGTTAATTAGGTATGTAAGACAGAATTTACATTTTCTATGTAAATAGAATTAAAAAGAGAAAATTTACATTTTATGTAAATTGAATAATTAGAAAAGAAATTTACATTTATGTAAATAAGATAATTGAAAAGGAAATTTTACATTTTATGTAAATAAACTATTGATTTACATTTTATGTAAATAGAACAAATAGAAGGAAGAAAATTTACATTTTATGTAAATGAACAAATAAGAATGTTAAGAAGGATTTAGCATAAATTATTTTATTTATGTTAAAAGAATTTGGTAAGAGAGAATTAACATAAAATATTCTTTTTATGTTAGGAAGAAATGTTTGGGGAGATTTAACATAGAAATTATGAACAAAATCTCATTTTGTCGCATTAGAAAATATAAACAAAATCATATTTTGTTTGCATTGAAGTTATAAACAAAGTCATTATTTTGGTTATATTAAGAAGGACAAAACAAAGTCATTATTTTGTTTATATTAAGAAAGACATAACAAAACCATTACTTTGTTTACATTAAAAGGTTATAGTAAATTTCATATTTTGTAACATAAGAATGATCAACAAAATCAACATATTTTGTTAACGAAGTTATGTTGGACTAGATCAACATTTTTGTCACTTTGAAATAAACAGAATAAAATGTATATTTCTATACATTTAAAAGGAAGGAAACAAAATAATCATATTTTGTTTCATTGAGAGAACATCACTTTTGTTAATTTGATCAAAGAGAACAAAACATCACTTTTGTTAATTTGATCCTAAAGTAAAGAATCAACATTTTTGTTGATTTGATTATAAAGTAAAGAATTAACATTTTGTGTTAATTAGATTTTATGTTCAACAAAACTCACATTTTTGTTAATGAAATTATAGAGACAAAACTCACATTTTGTTAATGAAATTATAAAGACAAATTTATTTTTGTTAATGTAAAGAGTATGACAAATTCAATTTTTGTTAAAATGTGACATTATGTAAACCTATATTTTCTAATAATATTGGGAAATCTATATTTTCTAATAATATTGGGAAATTTATATTTTCTAATAATATTGGGAAATCTATATTTTCTAATAATATTGGGAAAACTATATTTTCTAATAATATATTTTCAATGTTATTAAAAAGAAATGAAGCGTATGTAAATTTAACATCATTCACAATGTTAAAGGAAAAGAAAATACTTTTATTTGTTAATGGCATACATTGCATATGAAAACGAAAATACTTTTATATGTTAATGACATACATTGCATATGAAAACGAACATACTTTTATTTGTTAATGGCATACATTGCATATGAAAGAAAAAAAAAGAAAAAAACTTTTATTTGTTAATGTCATATACCGCATATGAATGAAATATTTATTTGTTAATGTTGCATTTCATTACATAGGAAATAAAGTATATTTATTTGTTAATGTTGCATGCATAGTATGTGAAATGAAGTATATATGTGTTAAGTCATATATGGCATATGAAATAAAGTGCATGGTTAAAAATCATACTTTTTGCATATAAAGTGAAGTATTGTAAATGTCATTTAGAAAAGAAAAGAACAAAAATTCATATTTTTGTTCAAAGAGAAGAAGAGAACAAAATTTACATTTTTATTTGTAAATTAAAGTAGGAATTCACTGTATGGCAAAATTTACATTTTTTTTATGTAAATTAAAAATAGGAATTGCGATGACAGGAAATTTATGTTTTATTATGTAAAATCAAGTATTTTCACCGCATGAACAATTAACATATTCTTAATGTTAATATTAAAAGAATGACACCGTAGGAAGTTAACATTATTCTTAATGTTAATATTAAAAGAATGACACCGTAGGAAGTTAACATTATTCTTAATGTTAATATTAAAAGAATGACGCCGTAGGATAGTTAACATTTTTTTATGTTAATATAAAGGTAATTTCACCGTAGGATGATTGTGTGTATAGGATATGAATGTAAAATTGGAAAATAAAATAACATAAAATAAAACATTGTTGTGTGTGATGATATATATATAAATATTGGATAAATAAGAAGATTTGTTGATAGTAAAACTTAGTAAAATGAAATGGATGAAAGAATTATGTATAATTATATATAAAGATTAGAATTAAACGATATGAAAGGATTTCCAAATTTTATATATATATACGAGAATTATTTGGAAAGTCCGAGTCTATCTCATTCCAAATAATTTAAGCGACGTTTAAAATCCAAGATTGGAAGACGACGAGAGAAGACCGACGGTCTTCACATCGAATGGACGACGACTGCTGATGCCCATGATTGGAGTAGCTACCTTGAAGGGGCTACAGTGGTGGCCGTCCGGACGTAGTGTTGATTTGTACGGATTTGACTTTCGCTCGGACCCAGAGCATAAGTTTTAAATGGATTGCGTGTCTGACATCGTACTCCGCTTAATATCATGTTATTGATTTTCTGTCAATATATAAATGTTGGTGGTGAAGAATTCATTCTTTACTTAACACCCGTTTATATATTGATGGATGATCAATGGTACGGTATGGATTGACGATGTGGCATGCCAAGATGAAGATGAAGATGATCAAGGCTTTGTTGAAAAGCAGGCCTTGTGGATGAAGACTATATCGTTACTTCGCGAGCCTCACACCCCGATATGATGGTGAACTGATGGTTTGATCAGTATACTTTAGATATTTGTATGGATTCGGTCGACCGGGATGAGCTGGGTGTGGTCGCTCCACGCTCAGAGGGATAGGGCTTAAACTCCTGATTCCCATATAGAGGGATATAGAGTAAGCGGTGTTTTCTCTCGCTGGGACGTAAGCCGCTGTGTTACTTGATTGCCCAAAAGTGCGGATGTGCATATTGCACTACGCGATAGATCTTTCGAATCAGGAGCCATCATGACGGAAATCCAACTTCCAATACGACCCCATGCGGTTTTGGTTGTATTACCAGTACGGAGACATAATATATGGTACCTATGCTTCCTAGGATTGATATTATGATTGAAATGTTTTATTTAAACATATACACACTAATAATAATATCGTTTTTACGTATTTATCATCTTTTAATCACCATAAGGTAAAACTCTATCCTCTGGTGTGCGTTGCATTGTGTGATGGAACCTGAGTCTTATGGTGATTTCATTTTTCTAAAAAAAAAAGCATTGCGTTGTTTAACGATTTATTTTAAGTTATGCACGGCAGTCCATTGGAGTAAACCCGTTCCGCGTTAGCGGCGTGGTCCTTGGATTTGCCCTATTACTAGTAATTATATTAGTTAAGAATTCTCATACCAGTCCCACGACTGACCTGTAGTTTGTTTCACTTGCAAACTCGGGTGCCCTCTTTTCCACACGGGCAGTCGAGTAGCTTTTTTTGCAGATATTTCTTTTAAGCAGGATTCTGGATCGAAGCCTAAAGCTGTGTCCAGAGTTGATAGTCTTCCGCTGTATATTGTAATTTATTGTAATTTATCTTTCGCTGTAATTTAAATCGATGTACTCTGATATTCTGTACTCTGATGTAACATTTATTATTAATGTTATAAAAGTCTGTTGTTATTGTTCTGATGTGTTGTATTCCCAAAGTTAACGTATTCGAGTTTTGAACGGTCTTGGTCGATCTTTGGGTCGATTAAGGTCGGGCAAAACCCGGGTCGTTACAGTTGGTATCAGAGCTCTGGTTAGCTCAAATCTTTGGGGTACAACTCATTAGAACGGAACAAAAGACTCATCAGAGATTGGATTAATAATATCCAATAAGAATAACTCGTTAGAGATGGGATCAGCAGTATCCTAGAACGAGTGTGAAGAGTATTATTTTCTTTAAAATATAAAATAAATTCTGTTTTGAAATTTAAATCTTATTATACGTATTTGAAGTATATTATATTTTAATGTGGACAATCGAGTATATAAAGATTTCGAATATACGAGTAATTAACGGATATTCGAAGTTTTAATATACTGGGTAGATATAGAATCACACTCTAGTCGCCCGGAGATGATTCTGATGATGGGGCCCCATCATCAGAGTTTATGTTCGAGCTTCGAAAGTGGTATATCTATATACTTCCACTGACTGGTATGAGAACCAACACTTAGTTAGGACACATTAATGTGATTTGCACTAAAAATATGATTTTTGATTATATATAAAAGTTATATATGTTTGAAAAAGTTAATCACCTAATTGATTGATGGTTGTGATGTTTGATAATTAGTTTAACTAATTAAAATATTAGAATGATAATAAATTAAACCAATAAATAAAAATTTAATTAAGTTAGTTAATTAAATAACCTTTAGCTTCGTTCCTTTTCGAGGACGAAAAGTTCTTAAGTGGGGGAGATTGTAACAACCCTGATTTTTGGGGTTAATTTTAAAATTTTATTTTAAGAAATTTTAATGAATGAATATATTTAAAATTATTTATTTTAAATAATAACGATAAAAAAACTTATTTTATTTCGAGCGCGAACTTGAAATTTATATTAAATCCATTCCGAGCCTGAAAACGGCGCGGTAATTTCAGTTTTGAAATTCCAACTTTGAAAAATTATATAAAATAAAATATAAATCGGAATTGGACGAAACAAGAAACGCTAGGACCGTATTGAAAATATCTTTCCAAAGAGTTTCAGAAATTAAGATTCCAGTTTATAAATGGTAAGTTATGAGAAAATTAAATTTTCAGAAAAACGCTATGGAATTCGTATATATATTATTAAAGGCCCAAAACACAAATTTTTGCAGAATTAAGAATTAGGACCCGAAACCATCTCCATTAGTTTCAGAATGTTGTTTACATATGAAAATGACTATAAGAACTTATATTTCTGAGTTTTGGAAAATTTCCGCTATTTTTGGTATTTTTAAATATTAAAATATACGCCTGAAAAATAGATTTTTGCAAACGAACTCCGAATTCGACGAAACCAGTTTCTATGGATTCGGAATATTAAAATAAGGTTAAATTCCAAAATTCATAATTTTTGGAGTTATTTTGTGGCCGGTATAATTTTTACAGTGAAAAATAGCATATTTTCAGACTTCGGAAATTCATAATAAATTCATACGGACTCGGAAAATTACGAAATCAGGTTCGTTGGATTCGTAATGACCCGAAATAATTATGTTTAAAATTTTATTAATTTTGAAATCAGCATGTATTTATAAGAATTTTTGAATTGAAGAAAACAAGTGAAAATTGAGTAATTGGACACGTAATGATATTTGGGCCCAAACCAAAATTAGACCCATAGTATATATTATCTTTTTCCTCAGAATTTAGGATGAAATTCGAAATTGTACAGCAGCCATCTTTTTTCCCTTCCTCCTCTTGTCAATGGCTGTCTTCTTCCTCAATCAAAAATTTGTCGAAAATAAAATCTCTTCAAACCATAGCAAATTATATGTCCACTCGAAGGTCTCGACGATACGAAGCTAATGGTGTCGTCGGTTTCGTCAAACAGCGCTCGGATTCGCCGGAATCTCGTCTTAAAGCTCGCTGTTTTCGAAATTCAGAAGCTCAAAACGTAAATCAAGAAATTCCCGTGAATCGAGGAAGAATTAGACGAAGTCACGAACACGGAAGTTCTTCGTCTACGTGAGGTGGAGGTGCTCGCCAAGTTTCAGGCGATTTGGTAAAGCGAGGCGGCGGATCGGAGGGGGGGTACGTGCAAAGTTAGACGGCTCGTCGGCGGCGGTCGGGGATGTTTCAGGCGATGGCGTTTGGGGCGGTGGAGCTGCTCGGGAAGGGGAATCCATCGGTGGCGACGGCGGTGTCGCAGGTGGTCGGAGCAGGGAGAAAAACGCGGTCAAAGTTTCGGCTGCTACAGTAACCCGTGGTCAACGATTTCTGGGGTATTTTCTATTTTATTTTTAAATTATTTAATTAATTTCCAGCACTTTAAAATTGCATAACTCACTCATACGAAGTCGAAATTCGACGATTTCAGGTGCGTTGGGATCGTGGCGACGAGATGGACGCGTGGACACTAATTTTGTCCAATTCTGAGACAGTGAAATTTTTAGGTATTTTCACGAATATTAATTAATTATTTAATTATATCCAACTTTAATAAATCATAACTCTCTCGTACGAGGTCCGATTGACGAACCGTAAATTGCGTTGGACTCGTCTTTCCGAGATCTTTGCGATGGCACCAACCAGAGCTGAATCTGAGACAGTCAAATTTTCAGCAAAAATCAATGTGAGAATTTCTAATTTTAATTAATTAAATTAATTATTTTATCGTTGTTAGATAATTGTTTGTATCTTATTTAATTAGATTTGCGCTGTGATGAGTTGTGATTGTTGTTCTGATGAATTGAATTGTATTGTGTTGTTTAGATCTGATGAATACAATAAAAATCATCATGTTTTGCAAAGAGGATTAAACTAGAATTTTTAATCCAATTAAATATACTATCTTGTTTGGGAATTAGATCAGATTAGAATCTTTAATCCAAATAAAATGTCATATTTTGTCATGTTTACCTTATGGACATTAAACTGATAAATATAACACCTTATATTTTGTTGTGTTGGAATTGACGACGAAATCAAACTATATTTTGTTGTGTTAGAATTGACGACAAGACAAAATTAACAATTTTTGTTAATTAGGTATGTAAGACAGAATTTACATTTTCTATGTAAATAGAATTAAAAAGAGAAAATTTACATTTTATGTAAATTGAATAATTAGAAAAGAAATTTACATTTATGTAAATAAGATAATTGAAAAGGAAATTTTACATTTTATGTAAATAAACTATTGATTTACATTTTATGTAAATAGAACAAATAGAAGGAAGAAAATTTACATTTTATGTAAATGAACAAATAAGAATGTTAAGAAGGATTTAGCATAAATTATTTTATTTATGTTAAAAGAATTTGGTAAGAGAGAATTAACATAAAATATTCTTTTTATGTTAGGAAGAAATGTTTGGGGAGATTTAACATAGAAATTATGAACAAAATCTCATTTTGTCGCATTAGAAAATATAAACAAAATCATATTTTGTTTGCATTGAAGTTATAAACAAAGTCATTATTTTGGTTATATTAAGAAGGACAAAACAAAGTCATTATTTTGTTTATATTAAGAAAGACATAACAAAACCATTACTTTGTTTACATTAAAAGGTTATAGTAAATTTCATATTTTGTAACATAAGAATGATCAACAAAATCAACATATTTTGTTAACGAAGTTATGTTGGACTAGATCAACATTTTTGTCACTTTGAAATAAACAGAATAAAATGTATATTTCTATACATTTAAAAGGAAGGAAACAAAATAATCATATTTTGTTTCATTGAGAGAACATCACTTTTGTTAATTTGATCAAAGAGAACAAAACATCACTTTTGTTAATTTGATCCTAAAGTAAAGAATCAACATTTTTGTTGATTTGATTATAAAGTAAAGAATTAACATTTTGTGTTAATTAGATTTTATGTTCAACAAAACTCACATTTTTGTTAATGAAATTATAGAGACAAAACTCACATTTTGTTAATGAAATTATAAAGACAAATTTATTTTTGTTAATGTAAAGAGTATGACAAATTCAATTTTTGTTAAAATGTGACATTATGTAAACCTATATTTTCTAATAATATTGGGAAATCTATATTTTCTAATAATATTGGGAAATTTATATTTTCTAATAATATTGGGAAATCTATATTTTCTAATAATATTGGGAAAACTATATTTTCTAATAATATATTTTCAATGTTATTAAAAAGAAATGAAGCGTATGTAAATTTAACATCATTCACAATGTTAAAGGAAAAGAAAATACTTTTATTTGTTAATGGCATACATTGCATATGAAAACGAAAATACTTTTATATGTTAATGACATACATTGCATATGAAAACGAACATACTTTTATTTGTTAATGGCATACATTGCATATGAAAGAAAAAAAAAGAAAAAACTTTTATTTGTTAATGTCATATACCGCATATGAATGAAATATTTATTTGTTAATGTTGCATTTCATTACATAGGAAATAAAGTATATTTATTTGTTAATGTTGCATGCATAGTATGTGAAATGAAGTATATATGTGTTAAGTCATATATGGCATATGAAATAAAGTGCATGGTTAAAAATCATACTTTTTGCATATAAAGCGAAGTATTGTAAATGTCATTTAGAAAAGAAAAGAACAAAAATTCATATTTTTGTTCAAAGAGAAGAAGAGAACAAAATTTACATTTTTATTTGTAAATTAAAGTAGGAATTCACTGTATGGCAAAATTTACATTTTTTTTATGTAAATTAAAAATAGGAATTGCGATGACAGGAAATTTATGTTTTATTATGTAAAATCAAGTATTTTCACCGCATGAACAATTAACATATTCTTAATGTTAATATTAAAAGAATGACACCGTAGGAAGTTAACATTATTCTTAATGTTAATATTAAAAGAATGACACCGTAGGAAGTTAACATTATTCTTAATGTTAATATTAAAAGAATGACGCCGTAGGATAGTTAACATTTTTTTATGTTAATATAAAGGTAATTTCACCGTAGGATGATTGTGTGTATAGGATATGAATGTAAAATTGGAAAATAAAATAACATAAAATAAAACATTGTTGTGTGTGATGATATATATATAAATATTGGATAAATAAGAAGATTTGTTGATAGTAAAACTTAGTAAAATGAAATGGATGAAAGAATTATGTATAATTATATATAAAGATTAGAATTAAACGATATGAAAGGATTTCCAAATTTTATATATATATACGAGAATTATTTGGAAAGTCCGAGTCTATCTCATTCCAAATAATTTAAGCGACGTTTAAAATCCAAGATTGGAAGACGACGAGAGAAGACCGACGGTCTTCACATCGAATGGACGACGACTGCTGATGCCCATGATTGGAGTAGCTACCTTGAAGGGGCTACAGTGGTGGCCGTCCGGACGTAGTGTTGATTTGTACGGATTTGACTTTCGCTCGGACCCAGAGCATAAGTTTTAAATGGATTGCGTGTCTGACATCGTACTCCGCTTAATATCATGTTATTGATTTTCTGTCAATATATAAATGTTGGTGGTGAAGAATTCATTCTTTACTTAACACCCGTTTATATATTGATGGATGATCAATGGTACGGTATGGATTGACGATGTGGCATGCCAAGATGAAGATGAAGATGATCAAGGCTTTGTTGAAAAGCAGGCCTTGTGGATGAAGACTATATCGTTACTTCGCGAGCCTCACACCCCGATATGATGGTGAACTGATGGTTTGATCAGTATACTTTAGATATTTGTATGGATTCGGTCGACCGGGATGAGCTGGGTGTGGTCGCTCCACGCTCAGAGGGATAGGGCTTAAACTCCTGATTCCCATATAGAGGGATATAGAGTAAGCGGTGTTTTCTCTCGCTGGGACGTAAGCCGCTGTGTTACTTGATTGCCCAAAAGTGCGGATGTGCATATTGCACTACGCGATAGATCTTTCGAATCAGGAGCCATCATGACGGAAATCCAACTTCCAATACGACCCCATGCGGTTTTGGTTGTATTACTAGTACGGAGGCATAATATATGGTACCTATGCTTCCTAGGATTGATATTATGATTGAAATGTTTTATTTAAACATATACACACTAATAATAATATCGTTTTTACGTATTTATCATCTTTTAATCACCATAAGGTAAAACTCTATCCTCTGGTGTGCGTTGCATTGTGTGATGGAACCTGAGTCTTATGGTGATTTCATTTTTCTAAAAAAAAAAGCATTGCGTTGTTTAACGATTTATTTTAAGTTATGCACGGCAGTCCATTGGAGTAAACCCGTTCCGCGTTAGCGGCGTGGTCCTTGGATTTGCCCTATTACTAGTAATTATATTAGTTAAGAATTCTCATACCAGTCCCACGACTGACCTGTAGTTTGTTTCACTTGCAAACTCGGGTGCCCTCTTTTCCACACGGGCAGTCGAGTAGCTTTTTTTGCAGATATTTCTTTTAAGCAGGATTCTGGATCGAAGCCTAAAGCTGTGTCCAGAGTTGATAGTCTTCCGCTGTATATTGTAATTTATTGTAATTTATCTTTCGCTGTAATTTAAATCGATGTACTCTGATATTCTGTACTCTGATGTAACATTTATTATTAATGTTATAAAAGTCTGTTGTTATTGTTCTGATGTGTTGTATTCCCAAAGTTAACGTATTCGAGTTTTGAACGGTCTTGGTCGATCTTTGGGTCGATTAAGGTCGGGCAAAACCCGGGTCGTTACATCTATCCAACATGATGGTGAGTTGCATGGTCTTCTGTACAAAGCTTCATATGGAGCCATACCGATACTGGATTGGTAGCTATTATTATATGCAAACTCTACTAGATGCAAATGCTCATCCCATCATCCACCAAAATCCAATATACATGCTCTCAAGAGATCTTCCAATATACGATTCACCCTCTCCGTCTGACCGTCGGTCTGAGGATGATATGCGGTACTGAGATGTAATTCTGACCCTAGAGCCTCTTGTAAGCTCTTCCAAAACCCACTAGTAAACAACGGGTCTCGGTCACTCACAATGCTTTTAGGTACTCTATGAAATCTCACTACCCACTTCATATACAATTCTGCTAATTTAGCTGCCGTTCTGGTCGATTTGACTGGTATAAATCTTGCACTCTTAGTCAATCGATCCACAATTACCCAAATGCTATCATATCCCGATCTAGTCCTTGGCAAACCATCGATGAAATCCATTGAGACTTGCTCCCATTTCCATTCGGGAATTTCTAATGGTTGCAACAACCCACTAGTTTTTTTTTGCTCGGCTTTAACTAGCTGGCAATTCATGCATTTGGATATAACTTCCTAACGTCTCTTTTCATCCCTTCCCAGTAGTAAGTCTGCTTCATGTCTCGATACATCTTATTACCACCGGGATGTATAGTCAGTTTTGAGTGATGACATTCTCTAAGCACTTCATCTCTCAAACCATTCACATTGGGTACAACTAGTCTTCCATTCCTTCTAAGCCATCCATCCCGATCAAGCCCATACACATTCATCTCCTCACTGTCGATGTCCATCTCTAACTCGGAGATGATTTCTAATAGATTAGGATCGTCCCTCTGGCTGGAACTAATCCGCTCTATCAAAGTGGGTCTGATCGCCAAACTACCTAGCATGTCTGGATCCAATTCGCACTTTGGTCTGAAATCAAACCCCGCGATATACTCCAGTTGCTTCCATTCAAGAAACATAGCCCCTAAACTGGCATGTCTCCTACTCAAGGCATCGGCTACCGCATTACCTTTCCCAGGTATGTATACGGTATCAAAATCATACGAAGTCAAGAACTCTAACCATCTCTGCTGACGGAGATTCAGATCCTTCAGGGAGAAGAGATACTTTAACGATTTATGATCGGTGAACAACTCAAATCTTTCTCCCAAGAGATAATGTCTCCACATCTTCAGCGCAAACACGATCGCTGCTAATTCCAAATCATGGGTAGGATACTTCTTCTCATGCGGCTTTAGCTGTCGACTAGCATAAGCTACAACCCTACCTCCTTGCATCAATACAGCACCGAGTCCGGTACCACAAGCATCAGTGTATACCGTCATTTCCTCATTCCCTTTAGGAATGACTAATACTAGCGCACGCGTCAACTTTTCCTTTAGACTCTTGAATGCCTTCTCACACACTCTGTCCCAGATGAAGGACTGATTCTTCTTAGTCAACTGAGTCAACGGTGCTGTTATCTTGGAGAAGTCCTGGATAAACTTACGATAATATCCAGCTAACCCTAAGAAACTTCCTACATCTGTTACATTCTTGGGCGTAGGCCAATCCTGTACCGTAGCCACCTTCGCGGGGTCCACGGCAATACCATTCTCTGAAACAACATGACACAAGAATCTCACTTCCCTTCTCCAAAAGTGACACTTAGAGAATTTCGCTTTCAATTGGTGTTTCCTCAACACCTCCATCACTATCCTCAAGTGTCCATTATGTTCCTCCTCTGTCCTCGAGTAAACAAGGATATCGTCTACGAACACAAGAACAAACTTATTCAACTGATCTCTGAATACTCGATTCATAAGATCCACAAAATAGGATGGTGCATTGGTCAACCTAAATGGTATGACCAACCACTCATAGAATCCAGACGGCGTCCTAAATGCCGTCTTCGGAACACTCTCATCCGCTACTCGGAGCTGATGAAATCCTGTCGCGAGGTCCAACTGGGAGAACACTCTTGCTCCTTCCAGTTGATCAAACAAATCATCTATCCGCGGTAGAGGATACTTATTCTTCCTCGTTACCTTATTCAACTCGCGATAGTCCACACACAAACGAAGGGAACCATCTGCCTTAGTGGCAAACACAACTGGTGCTCCCCACTCGGAGACACTTCTTCTAATAAATCCCTTCTTCAAAAGATTGCTGACTTGCACCCCAAGCTCTCGCTGCTCCCTTGGTGGCATACGACGAAGTGGCATCACTATAGGTCTGGCATCTTTCACTAAATCAATACGGAACTCAATCTCTCGGTGTGGTGGAAGCCCGGTCACCTCCTCGAAGACGTCCGGATACTGGCCAACCATGGGCACATCTGACAACTCATCCTGCGGGATGTCGATGGAATTTATAAAACTAGCCATTACCCCATCACTAGGTAGACTACCAAACACTACCCTCCGCCCATCATCCACCCTAACTGTCACCAAAAGCCCTCACAGTCTACCACCACCCCGTATCTTTGGAGCCAATCGACCCCCAATATAATGCCTTACCCAGTAAAGCCCAAAACAAAGCAATCACAAACAAACATACATCCATGACTCGATAAGACCAAATTCCTGCAAATCATACTAAGGCTAGTCGAACCACCAATCGAGCTCGTCACAACCAATGGTCTATCGACTATCTCGGGTTCCAGTCTCAACCTATCTACCAGGTCACTAGATATGAAGGAACGGGAAGCCCCAGTATCAAACAAAACTCGAACTGGTACATCGTCAATAGAAAGCATACCTTGAATAACAACATTCTTTCCTTTCTCCGCCGCAGTAGGGGCATTCGACGAAGAAGGAACAACATCAATAGCATATACTTTCACAATCTGCTTCTCCTTAAGAGGTTGCGGACACTTATCCTTATGATGTCCCACTTGGCCACAGTTGTAGCACTTCCTTTCCGCTGGCTTGGCCTGACATTCTTTAGCATAATGGCCCTTCTTACCACAGCTGAAGCACTCAACATCTTTCTTGTTCTTTTTCTGGCCATCCTTAGATTGGTTCTGTTTCCTCTTATTCTGAGAGTTATTCTTGCCTCCACCGCCTGCTTGCGGCATCAGCCCTTCTGCAGATGCAGCCTCAATCTTTGGCTTAGGGTTAAGACTCTCTGATCTCAAAGCTTTCCCCACAATCGATTCAAAGATCTCATCGATGTGGTTGATAAGCCTTTCCCCCAAGTATCTATCCAACCCAGTAATGAACTTCTCATTCTTCTTCTCAGGAGTATCGATAAGAGATAGTCCATACTTCGACAAAGTGTCGAACTCAGCAATATAGTCCGAGACTGCCCGACCATTCTGCTTGAGTTCCAAGAATCTCTTAAACAACAGTGACTTTTGGGCAGCTGGAATGAACTTCTCGCTAAAGCGAGCCTTGAACTGATCCCAAGTAACCTGATCTTCTGGAGTAGCTGTTCTAATGGCATTCCACCAATTCATCGCTCGCCCTTGCAGCTGACGAGACGCTAGCCTTCTCTTCATTGCATCCTCGATACCCAAGTCGTCGAAGATACGATCACAGCTATCCATCCAATCCTGAACATCTGTGGCCGACTCCGTTCCGTGGAATGGCTTCCCACCAAGGTTAGTGTAATCCTTGCACAACTTGGCGAAATCGACCCTAGGCGCCTGCACTACGGGACCACCACCATTTCCGGGATTGGGGACTTCTCCTTGAACATCCCTAAGCATGTCTCTCATGAGGTCAGTAAACAACGCCCTCATGTCAGCAGCATTCCCGTTATTGGCTCCCCTACCAGCACCTCTAACATATCGGCTCATCGTCAATCTGTAAAGGGAAAGGATTAACGACCCCATAGTGGTGCTAGTGCAGTACGACTTCATTCTTATACTACTAATAGTATATACATATATAACTTTTGAAAACCAAAGTAATCACAAATACGCTCTCTCATATACGTACTATCTCTCCCTAGTGTCTTTCCCTAGGTTAACTACGCAACCTAGAACTCTGATACCAAATGTGACGGCCCGCCCCGCACCAACCGACATTTACTCCAAAAGTGCGATGTACACATGTCCAGTTAGCAAGGGACGGATCATCAGAAGAAAAGGGAAGAAGGAAATGAACTAACAAGGAACCTGTAAAATGTCTCACAGCGCATGGAACAAAATATAATAACAACATACTTGACATAAAACAGGTGAGACAGTGCATAAGCTGAAAACAAACTAACATAGCATCTTAAAATCCAAGTACAGCTTATGATCCAAAGCTAACATTATTACAACTTTTCAAACTGTCTCAAAAAGCAAAAGTAAGATAAAAGAGGTACACTACTAATGCCCAAGTAGCGACCACCAACGACACAGGGAGAATATCTATATATCATACGTGGAAGCCTCCTGCTCGCCTCCGAATCAGCTACTCGCGCATCACCAGCTAACCTGTCTCTAGTCTGCTCGTGTGAGCACCCAGAGTAATAAGAGGAGACATAAAACTCTGGGTCAGACATAAAGCCTGGTATGAGCGATAAGCATCTAAACAGAACAATAACAGGTAGACTAAAAACATACCTGAACCTGGACCTGCAACCAAAGAGTTAGCACTACATACTGTACAACACTCTAAGGTGCCATTTCAAATAGTGTAAAGATAACGGGGGTGGGGGTGTGCATGTCATAGTGATGGCAAACAATCATGCATAACAACCATCCTCACATCTCTCACTCAGTGCGTAAAGTATACGATATTCACCACTTCGATCACCCAACATACCTTGCTATGATCACTTTGCCCATGAAGTCATAAAGGCTTCACTGCACTGATACATAGTCACAAATCCTTCGCTATGTCCACTTTGCCCCATGGAGTCGCAATGACCCCACTACACTGGCTCATAGCCTTACTAATCCTTTACTATGTCCACTCTGCCCCATGGAGTCACAATGACCCCACTGCACTGGCTCATAGTCTTACTACGCATCAATTGCCCCTCGAGTCATAATGACTCTACTGCACTGATAACGTAGTCTTGCTACCATCACCTTGCCCCTCGAGTCATAATGACTCTACTGCACTGATAAGCAGCCCCTCATCCATTTTCAGTGGTGAATCGAAGTTATGAACGTCGACAACTCCTTAGCACACGTCCCGTAGCAAAGCCCAACCATGAAGTGAACTCATTGGTTCTCAACTGGATCCTGAGCTCTAACTTCCATTTGGACTACCTTTGCATCTCGGGTAATTGGTCATCACCGGATCGGTTCGGATTTTCCCCTAGTCATCAGTTCGGTTCGGATCGGAGTGCTCCTCCTTCGGTGGATCGGATCGGGTCATCATCACCTCAGCAGATTGGATCGAATCTCCACGTCCAGTCGCCATCACCGATTCGGATCGGGGTCCTCCAGTTTGCCACGGTTCGGATCGGCTTCTTCTAATCAACTCAGGTCGGGTCGTAGTCTCCAAGCCTCGTCGTAGTACTTCAGTTCGGGTCGGGGTACCATGGCGGATCGGGTCGGAGAACACCAGGCGGGTCGGATCAGATGATGCGTGCCACGAGAAGTACAAGTGAATCGAAGTGTGGAGTGTGAGGACGGATCGGGTCCTCCTACCGATCCGATCCGATTCGGATGCCTTCCTGCACTTCTTCCAGCAAGCAATTTACGCCACTCGACGACGTTTTCGACCATTCTACCTATTCTAATCAATCACAAAGCATACCATACAGTCATAGCAACAAGTAGAAGTAACCTCAAACACCAAAACATCAATATGATAGGTTAAAATGGATCAAACATACCCAAAACCCCATATTTCCCCTTAAGCATGTTTTAGGTGAAACTAATGATGTGATTAGCAAAACTTAACCAAATTAACCCAAATTCATATCAGAGGTCTAAAACATCATTTCGGATTTTCTAAATATTTTTCCAGAATTTTATCATGTTTAAATTCGCTAGTTAACACTAATTACCCTTAATTAGCCATAATTAGTGAGGAACTATGCAAATCACTCACCTTAGCCACAAATAAACTTAGATCTGAAATAAATCTCTAATTTGGTGCAAATCCCAATGCTAAACAGCAGCTCTAATCTTGATTTGGTGAAGTTCTCCCTTGATTTGATGTTGCTAAGCTTAATCCTTGATTAGAAGATGATTTGGAGGTGATTTAGAGGTTGGAGGCCATTTTTAGGGTTTCTAAGAGGTAAGTGGAGGCTAGAAAACTGAAATGGAATGAATCTCTAACTCCTTTCAGCCTCCCCATAACCCTAATCCCGAAATGGGTTATGGGCCCATTCACTAATCACCCTATTTGGCCCGGTTAAGCAGTTTTTCACCTTCCAAACTTTATTTCAGCCATATCTCCCAAACGGTAAGTCCGTTTGGCTGTTATGACCAGTCTACGGAAAGGTAAACCATCAAACGAATCTAATGGAAGCGGTTTCAGGTCAAAATTCCTTTCCAATCAAAATTTATGGTTGAAACAAGATCAGCTAGGGGCAAAACGGTCATTTAAAAATCGACAAAAATCATGAACATGGGAAATGACTCTAATGGCTGTTTCCCAAAGTTACATGACCATACGACTTCATATGGGAAAGAAATAAATATTCTACGATCCTCTGATGCATTGAATGCGGGTTATTACAAAAATCCAATGTCAGACACACATCCATTTACAAGTTCGTTCTAGGTCTGAACGAAACCAGAGGCACCTTATTCCTTGTCCCATATGTCCAATACAGGAGAGAGGTCCTCGCATATTCGGTCGATCTCCAAGTACGTCTGGTCGCCAATCAAGACATCAACAATCATCAAAACGATGTGAAGTCCTTCGGTCTTCAACCACCGTCTTCATCATCGACTTATTGTTGATTCATTTATTCAAAATGGGATAAACCCGGTCTTTCTGAATAACTCGTGTATCTTATAAACAAGTGCTATAAAAACACAACATACGCCTCATTCCAATTCCGAATATTCCTCTATTTAAATATTCATATCCTTTGGGAAAGGTTCCCATTAATTTTATCAAAGATAAATTCTTTAAATTTATTCTTTAATCTTCCATTGAATATCAATTCAAACCAAATTAAGGTTTTTCCAAACTAGTCGGGATTAACGCACCTTACCGAAGTAATCATTTATTTAATTTTCCAATCCCAACCTATTCATCCCATGGAGCAAAATTGGTAATACTCCAAATCTAACACCCATGGTGTTATCGGTAAAATTAATTACCTATTTACATTTAAATCTAATTAAAAAATTTACTATCGCTTGGAGTAAAACTGGTGGTACTCCATTCTCGATCATTTCATGAACTTGATAATCTAAATTATCACATTCTCATCCCAATCTAACTAAAGATTCATTAAAACTCCATTTAGTTTTAATCTCCAAAAATCATTACTTAATGATTATTCAAATTCTGGAAATAAATCCTGTCTTTAACTGGGTTAAAGAACTAATGTCATTTAAAACACAGCTCACGATAAACCCAAAATCACATTCCATTAATTATGGAATCTTCATGGGAAACAGAACAATATATATAATCGATATAAACTTCCATATCCGACTAATAATATAAATGGAATAATGGCAAAGCCTTTTAAATTCCATATATATTAGCAGTCTTCCTCCATAGAAATTCACTTCGATTATTACCAAATCGAATTCCATTCCATTCCAATTTATTTTATTAAATTGGAAAACTTTACTTTGGAAATTTTCCATTAAATCTTAGTTAAAAGATTTATAAATTCCAAATCACATTTCACTGTAAATCGGGTTAAAGAACAAATGTCGTTAAAGACACAGTTCACAATAAACCTAATTCACATTCCATTTTATTCCAATTACTAAATATAATTAGAAACTCTAATAATCTTAATTAAAAGATTTATTCTTTTTACACGGGGTTTTAAGAATAGTGTTACTGAAGACACAATTCACGACAAACCCAAAATCCAATTCTTTATTCAATTCCAATTAAATATTAATCAATTGGAAAACGTCACTAAATCTTAACTAAAAGATTTATTCTTTTCTCAACTTGGTTTAGGAACAGTGTTAATGAAGTCACCATTCACAACAAACCCAAGATCTAATTCAATATTAAATACAAGGCTCTGAATAGAAATTATATCGGCTTATATTCAATATCAAATTCTGAAATCAACAAATATCGTATTGGGAATAACGATATATATATCTTCCAAATTCCTCCACAATATTCGTATAATCATGGAATCCAATACCGAAATATTCCGAGATAATTTCGATTCAAATCCATTCCATTTCATATATTGGAAATTCTGGTTATTTTTAAAACCATTTCAAATCAAATTTATTTATTTAAAATATTGGATTATAATTCTAGTTAATAACTAGCTCATTTCGATAAAAATATATTTTTACCTTTTCAAATATGGAATTTTTCATCCCAATTCTTTCCAAATCATTTATTATGATTTTACACAAATTATTGATATTTTTAATAATTTTATCAAGGCCCGTACGGTCGGTTTCCAATAACGGCCACCGAACGACATCCATAGTGACCTTTTCCAAATTTGATTTGGATATAATTCCAAATCCAATTGTTAGATTTCAAATCTCTTATATTCGTTGGAAAGCTCTTTTCGATATGAACCCAACGGTTCCGGTTTTAGGAGAATCCGACGGTTAGATCTCCCGTAATGTCAACTTGAAGTCAACGGCCGAAATTCGCGAATGGTCGCGGAGGGTTCTATTCCGGCCATTTAATATATATAATATATATTATTTATATTTTGCCTATTTCCATTTAAAATGGATTTCATAAATCGTTTTAAAAATGATTTCAACTTCATATTCAATTTTAAATCAAAATTGAATATTCCATATCATTAATATATAATTGACAATATTTCCAAAACATTAGATTTTGGAATCACTTCCTTTTCGATATTCATTATAAAAATGAATAAAATCGATATAAATATCGTTCGTGTCAAAATGGCGCATATCAAATCAACATGGCTTCATATATTTAAATATTTTCGTGTCCATCCCAAATCGGACATCAAAAACGTGTTTTGATCCATTACTGAATATTATTTTAAAATATTAGTTATTTTAAAATATTCATTATTCGTTATTTTAATATATTCGTTAATTTAAAATATTCATTCTTTCCGAATTAGAATCAGACACAGTTAATTACCATATAATTTTATTTATATGGATTTCATACACACATGTACACAACAATAATCAAACACAGTCAACCATCATCCAGAGTGCATTACACAACTGCATAAGCGTTAAAAATAAATAATTAACGCTTACAACAGCCTGTTAACCAATCGATTGACATACAATCAACACTTGGGATTAGTGTACATCAAATATCATCCCAATACCCGTGTGGGGTTTTAATCAACACACACCGATTTTATTTGTGCCGTTGGGCGATGTGTAAAATATATCGTCCCAATCAATATAAGTACAAATGTACGTACATAAACAAATCGTCCGATTTGTAAATGAATATTTATTTTATTCATATATATGTTAAAAATTATATTTTTAACTATGAAATATTTATTTCAACTCATGAATATTTTATACAGTTCATTTATACAATAAAAATGATATTTTTATTGTTCTAACATTTTTAGAGAATTTCGGCAGCATAACGGCGCGATACTAGAACCAGAATAAGGTCCAGCTTTATCCCTCGCTTAATAATGACTCGCGCCATATACAAACCAAATTCTAATCGATTCATTTTACTTCCCAAACCAAATTCAAACAAATAATCCAATCAACCAAACAAACTTGGTTTCAAACAAAGGTGTCGGGTGCTACTAAGCACCGTCTGCATCCTAGTATATATATTTAACTAGAAAATAAATTAGAGTGAGAAGTTCTCACCTTTGGGATCCACTCCTCTAGTTTTATTTCTGAATTTCTGAACAGTTAGGATTTTCCCGTAATGTCAACGCAATCCTTTTTCACGTTGTTCATAGTGAAAATCACATTTTTACTATGATGTTTATACATTAAAAATCGCATTTTTATATCGCTATATATATGTATATAAAAGATCATATTTTTATATCGCTATATATATATATATATAAGATCACATTTTTATATTGCTATATATATAATAAAAATCATATTTTTCTAACGATGTTCATATAATAAAAATCATATTTTTACATCACTAAAATTTATATTTTTATATCTCTAAACATTATATTTTTATAATGCCATTCAAACAATAAAAATCAAATTTTTTTATTATTCTATTCATATAAAAATACCATGTACTCGATATAAAAATATAATTTTTATTCACATGATTCCTATATAAAAATCTAGTCTTTTCTATAATAAAAATCATATCTTTTCTATATTTAAAAATCATAGCTTAATGTTAATAAAATCATATTTTTATATATATTTATAATTAAGAATCACATTTTTAATTACATAAATGAATAAAAATAAAAATAAATGCTCACCGACGGACTGTCGGTCGGAGGAGGGTGGTCAGTGGTGGCGGCAGGGCTGTTGAGGGGTTGAGGGTGTTTTTGCATGCACTGAAAATATAAAAGTTGGATTTTTATTGGTGGAGTGGCCCGGGGTTGGCACTGACGTGGCGGGGAGGGCGCTGGGGGTCGCTGGTGCTAGGGGAAGGTGCGGTGGTCGCGGTGTGGGCTGTAGTGGCGCCGTGGCTCGATTCCAGGGATTTAGGGTTTACAGAGAAAGAGGGGGGAGCGGGTTGGAGGCGGAGGGGGCCGAAGAGGTGGCGCGACAGTTGTGGAGGCCAGCGGCGTGGCAGTTGTGGCGTCGTGGAGGCGCTGGCTATGTGCAATGAGGGTAGAGGGAAGGAGGAATGGGTACGATGGGTTTCTGATTAGGGAAATAATGAAATTAGGGGTTTTAAAGAAAATTTATAAATATATATATAATATATAATTTTTCCAAAAATAGTTGCTTTTTAAATCGAACTCCAAATCGGATCCAATGATTATCGCCCCTGGCTAATTACCCCCATTCCGAACACAATGGGATATGTATCATAAGCCAATTCAACTGTTACGATCGGTTTTCATCAAATTTAAAATATAAATTAATATATTGAATTTTAACGTACATTTTAATTTACCGGGGCCACATACGAAGTCCAAAAATTCCAGAAAAATAAATCTAACTATGTTTTGATGATATGGTCCTAACAAAACTAATTTCATCGAATTTGGAGACCGTTTGAAAAATGGTCATTTTTTAGTCGATTAAATTCAAACTGAATTGGCCAAACACGTTTAAATTCACCACGCTCACATATTGATTCCAAAAATTATGAAAATTAGAATCTAGTAATAATTTGACATTCCAGATCCAACAAAAGTAGTTTCGTCGGAAACGGAGGTCGTTTGCAAAATCGCTATTTTTAATGGCTATATAATTTATAAAATTCCATAGCGACTATTCTGAAGTTTCAACTGGACATAACTTTTTATTCCTGTTATGAAATCTGGATTTTTCGCATCCGTTGGTAAGTTATTTTCAAACAGATTCAAATATTTCTAGTTTTGCTGAAATTCGATTTATTTTGAATCCTGTACATTCATATAAAATTTGAAATCGAATTTTCAAACTACCGCGCCATTTTAGGCTCGTTTTATAATTAAAATAGATTTATTTGTTTTAACTTCGTCGAAAATAAATTTTTAATCGTTATTATTTAAAATAATTCATTTTTAATATTCAAAATTCATTAAAATTGCTAAAATAAAAAAATTTAATTGGTTTTGATTTTCCGGGTTGTTACACCATGAGCATGCATTTTCCGAATATGGAAGATAAGATGTTGTCACGCGTGTGATTAAGGCTGTGTCTTTTTTGTTGATGGGTTCGGGACTGACAAATCTGAATTTCATAGCTGGCATAGGTTATTCACATTTGGAAAAGAAGTTGAACAATGGTTAGAAATTAGGTAAAGCCTAGTCATGATATTTTGGCAGTTGGTGCAGCAATTTTCGGATATGAATGAAAAGCCTATCTTATTAAATGTTTACTGCTTTACTATACTTTTATGTTCGTTACTTTTCATCTGTCTAAATACTTCTTTATTGTATGCTCATGCTAGAAATTACTAGAACTCACCAAACTTATGTTTGACCTGTTAGAGAATGGAGTTTTGATGACAACAACCTTATTTCAATAATAATTGATTATAAAATATACTAACATCTCTATCTAGAATATATACACATATATATGCAGGGTTTGTATATAGGAATTAATACTGAAGATTGTACAGTTTTAGGGTTTAAGAGATTCTGGACAGTGGCTGTTCGAGACATATGACGGGAACTCCTGAATTATTAAATAATCTGGTATATGAAGATGGTGGAATGGTCAACTTCGGAGATAACTCTAAAGGATATATTGTTGGCATCGGCAATGTCAGTAATTCTGAAACTCCTACTATATCTGATGTTTTATTAGTTAGGAATCTAAAACACAATCTACTAAGTATAAGTCAACTTTTCGATAAGGGCTATGAAATAAACTTTGAGAAAGATAAATGTTTTATAGAAAATAGGAATTCAAAAGTAATATTCGAAGGAGATAGAAAGAAAAAAATCTATATATTGAGTATGAAAATCTCCAACGGTAATCTTTATCTTATGGCTAATACAAGTGACCTTGGATCTGGCATAAGAGATTCGGTCATATAAATTTCAAACACATTTCTAGAATTTCTAAACTAGATTCAATTAGAGGATTACCCAAAATGAAATTTAAAGTAGTAATCTATGCAATGCTTATCAGTTCGGAAAATTAAAAAGAAGTTCATTCAAATCAAAAGAGGAAATTACTACCTCAAAACCATTAGAGTTAATTCATATGGATTTATTTGGTCCATCTCAAACTCAATCGATAAATCGCATTAGATATGTTTACGTAACAGTTGACAATTTTTCTAGATTTACTTGGACTTTATTCTTAAAAATAAAAGTGATGCTTTTGATCAACTTAAAACTTTTACTAAAACAATTTAAAACTTATTATCTCTAAAAATTAAAACAATACATAGTGACCATGGTGGAGTATTCGAAAATGACAATTTTGAAAAATTTTGTAATAAAAAGGGAATAACCCATAATTTTTCTGTTCTTAGAACCCCTCAACAAAACAGAGTAGTTAACCATAAAAATAGGACGATATAAGAGTGTGTGAGAACTATGTTATCTGGTAGTAATTTATAATGAAATTTTTGGGCTGAGGCAGTTGTAGCTTGCTATATTTTAAATAGAGTTTCGATCAGACCCTTAACTTATAAAACTCCTTTTGAACTTTTGTATAATAAGAAACCAAAAGTGTCATATTTTAAAATATTTAGTAGTAAACATGTTATACTTAATACTAAAGAAAATTTAGATAAATTCAACTCGAAATCCGATAAAGGAATATTTATTGGATATTCAGAAAGAAGTAAGGCATATAGAGTTTTTAGTTCAAGAACCAATACTATAGAAGAAACCTGAAAAGTATCTTTTGACGAAAATTATAAAAGTATAACACAACACAACAAAGATGAATATGAAAATGAAGTTAATGGAACAAATCATGAAGATAGTCAACAAAATAAACGAATTAAATTACTAAGAGACCACCCTGTAGAAAATATCTTAGGAGATATTGAATCCGTAGTTAAGACACGTAACCAATTAAATATATGAGCAATTCTGCATTTATTTCAACTATTGAACCTAAGAATCCAAAGGAAGCATCTTCTGATGATTCATGGATCCTTACCATGCTAGAAGAACCGAATCAGTTTACTGGGAGTGATGTATGGGAACTTGTTCCTAGACCAGAGGATAAGACTATAATAGGAACTAAATAGGTGTATAAAAATAAACTGAATGAACATGGTGAGGTCGTAAGAAATAAAGCACGATTAGTAGCACAAGGTTATACTTAAGAAGAAGGAATAGATTATGATGGAACGTTTGCCCCCGTAGCTAGATTAGAAGCAATTAGTATATTACTAGCCTTTTCAAACCATAATAATTTCAAATTATATCAAATGGATGTTAAAAGTGCTTTCCTAAACAGATTTGTTAAAGAAGAAGTATATGTAGAGAAACCACCTCTTTTTGAAGATGAAAATTACCAAATCATGTATATAAGTTAAAGAAAGCGTTATATGGATCAAAATAGGCTTCTTGGGCTTGGTATGATAGATTAAGAAATTACTTATTACAGTCCAGCTTTGAAATAGGAAAAGTAGATAACACCTTGTTTCTTAAAAGGAATAGTAAGGATATACAATTAGTACAAATATATGTTGACGATATAATTTTCAGATCGACGAATTATAAGATGAATAAAGAGTTTCCAAATATTATGACCCAAGAATTTGAGATGAGTCATATGGGAGAACTGACATTCTTCTTAGGCTTACAAATTCGTCAATTAAAAAATGGAATATTTATTAATCAAGAAAAATGCACAAGAGATTTATTTATTAAATATAATTCAACAATAACTAATTGGAGACCAACACCAGTGGCAACTAATATAGCATTAAGTAAACATGATATGTCTAAAGACGCTAATAAAAAATTATATAGAAGAATGATAGGATCGCTATTATATATAACTGCTAATAGATCGGATATAATGCATAGTGTATGTCTCTGTGCAAGATATCAATTGCAATCTAAGGAAACACATTTAAAAGCCGTAAAACGTACTCTACGGTATGTAAAGCATACATCAGACTTTGGATTATTTTATCCTAAGGATGATTAATTCAACTTAGTTTCTTATTTTGACGCCGATTATGCAGGTTGTAAATCCGATCGTAAAAGTACAGTGGAACATGTCATTTCTTAGGACATTCACTAGTCTCATGGTTTAGTAAAAAGGAAAATACTGTATCTTTGTCAACAACTGAAGCATAATATATCTCTGCTGCTTTGGCTTGTTCACAAGTAATATATATATACACACACACACACACAACAAACTCTAAATGATTTTGGATTAAGTATAAATAAATCACCAATATACTACGATAATACAAATGCTATAAATATATCTAAAAATCCAACTCATCACTCAAGAACTAAACATATCGATATACGACATCATTATATAAGAGATAACGTAAGCAAAGAGAAAATTTCACTCGAATTTATAGAAACAGATAAACAAATAGCAGGTATATTAACAAAACCATTAAACGAAGCAACGTTTACTAAATTTAGAAGAGAATTAGGTATTGTTCATTAAGTGAATTAGAATAATTAAATATATTAATATATATAAGAATAACATTAAAAATAAGTAAAATAGAATGAAAAATACAAGTAAGTCGACATACATACTTGCCTATGGTACATATAACTGCCAGATTTTTAAAATTAATTCCCACCAAAAGTTAGTTATAATAACCATTTAAACTCTCCACTTCGAATTTTCTTCTTCATTCTCTTAATTCACTTCTGTAAAAACTCAAAACCAAAATAAATAATGGCCTCCACTAACTATAACGCCAAATTAATCCCAAATCATCCGCTGGACCATCTGAAGGTCCATTCCAACGTTCTACCCTTTCCCATGTGATCAAAATTGAAGATAAAATGGAATATGCTCTTCAAATTCTTGCTAAGATTCAAGTGCTCCAAATTTGGATAAGTCAAGAGCAAAATAGACAAGGAAAGATGATGAGGACCACTCATAAATTTGTAATGGATAATCAAGCAAATCCAATCATCATTGAAGATGATAATCAAGCAACGGAAAAAGAAGAGGAACCAGAGGAGGAGGAGGAAGAAATGATGGAAGAAAAGGAACCGGAGGAGATACAACAAGAAGTCATAGATGAGGAAGATCAAGTTGTATGCATGGGTGAAGTCTTGTTTGACCAAAATGGAAATAATGTTGAAGGAAATGAGGATTTTTGCCTCCATTACCCAAATTGTCCAACCCACAAGTCTCATATCATTAAGAATAATTAGAATTTATATCTCTTTTCATTTCTTTATGTTTATTTGATGTACTACGTGTATAGTAATCGTGTAATTCGCTTTCATATGTATTGCTTGGAAAACAATGTTTAATATAATGTTTGCTTTATCTTTCATAAGTTCTTTCATTTATTTGTTATATAGGCACATGTTTAGGGGGAGTCATATACACTAAGTATTTTGATCACAAGTTATACACACACACACACAAATATATATATATATATATATCTTTTAATAGAATAATATAGTTTAGATAGAAATACAAATTAAGGAATATTTTTAGAATTTCTTTTTGATAATGCCAAAGGGGGAGAAATATAAAATATAGACTTAGTTTAAGTAGAATATATAAGATTCATATTGACAGGGGGAGTATTTGAAGAATCAGCATCAACTTGTATGAACATGTTTGAATATTTTATAAACTAAGGTTGTCATCATCAAAAAGGGGGAGATTGTTGGAGAATGGAGTTTTGACGACAACAACCTTATTTCAATATTAATTGATTATAAAATATACTAACATCTCGATCTAGAATATATATACACACACATACACACACACACACACACACACACACACACATATATATATATATATATATATATATATATATATATAAAGGATTTGTATACAGGAATCAATACCGAAGATTGTACAATTTTAGAGTTTTAGAGATTCAAGAGATTCAGAATTCAGAGAAGATTCAGGACTCATGAATAATCAAGAAATCAAGAGTTCAAGATAAATAATAGAGTCTAGTTTATGTAAGACTCTGAATATCACTCCAGGTTCAAATTCAAATTTTCAATTTTCAAATTCTATTCTGAACAAGTTTTTCTATCTTACCTTTGATTTTAAACTTAAGATTTTAAAGATTATAAGTTTGTATATATTTTATGCAGTTATATAGATTTATATTTATATGGTTTTAAACTTTATAATTTTATAAATATGATTATATAATTTATATTTATGATTTCATATGATTTTCTGCTTTATAATACTTATTTATATCACTATGTTTTAATTCAAGAATTTGCAAAATTGTATATATATTAAAACACTTGAAAAATATTCAAATTTCAAATTTACAAAGACATATGTCGACATACATATGTGATGATGTTGAAATATAACTGTCATATTTTCAGTTTTGAAAGGAAGTGTCTTTTCATCATTTGTAACGTTCTAGAAGCATTTCAACCTTTCAAACCTTATAAATAGGGGCTGACTTCGAATTTTTTGATTATTCTTCTTTCCATCTTCATCCCTTTTTTATTACTCCATTAATATTTCATATTTTTATGATTTCTACACTTATACTCCGTCAATTTCAATTCTATTTATATAAAACTTCTTCGCTTCTCACTCTCTACTCATTACTTTGTGAATCGAAGTCGAAGTGCTATTGAAGAGTCATAGGGCTGTTGTAATTGTTTGGGAAGTGTTTGGGAAAAGGTGTGTTCCTTATAGCCGTGAAATCAAGGAAAGGGAGCGGTGTTAACCTTGTAGCCGTGAAATCAAGGGAATTGTACTTGATCAAGGGAGTTTGGAAATGGTGGTAACCTTGAGGCCATGAAACAAGGGTGTTCTACTTGGATATTGATATAGTAATAAAACTCTGCACAATCCAACGTTGCGTGGGACTAGACGCAAGAGTAATCCGAACCAGTATAAAATCCGGTGTGTTCTTTCCTTTTCTACATTTTATTTCTGTTTATTTTTGTGTTTGTGTTTGATTCTGTGTCTATGATTGTCTTTGTCTTTGTGATCCATATAGTAGATCATATTAGTTTTAGATTTTATTGAATTCCTTGAAAACACTATTCACCCCCTTCTAGTGTTAATTTTGCCTTAACGATCCATTCTGCATTCCCTAACATGACCTAGTTTGTTTTCTCCATCTCTCTTCCTTCCCCCTATGTTCTTAGAATGGAGGAACGCAATAGTGACTTTTGATCTTTTGATTCATCTTGGATTCAGACCATTTCTTTCTTCCCGTATTACATCAATATTGGCTTTATGGTTATTGTAATGACTTATGAGGGAGATGACTTTTTTGGTTTTATTCTTGTACTCTAATGTTTTTCTTTCCACTAGATAGTTTGTTTTATGATTAAGATTCCTTGGTATTTTGAATTGTAATCAATGTTATGATTTATTTAATAATAAATGTTTTTAAAAGTTTCTGCTATGTTTTAGATTTTTTTCTTGTGAATTTTAGTCTCTGTGTTGTTACTTTATACCTATTTGCTTCATAAAACTTAATACATCCTCATATGGGTGACATTAAGGGATGTAGGGTGTCACATTTGGTATCAGAGACTAAGGTTACAAGATCAAAGAATTTTTTTCTTGAAAAAGTGCTTTCAAAGTAAAGAATTTTCAAGTAAAACCTATTTTTGATAAATATATCTCTTCAAGTCAATTATAATATTCCTTTGATCTTTTTTTTTGAATCTTTGCCTCTTCTCTTTTCAACATGTCTGGGACTCCCAACTTCCTAGAGGGCATTCCCATTCCGACATGGTTCCGTAGATATATAGAAGCTACGACACCTGCTGAAGAGCAAGGAAATCCCCCACCCCAGCTGCAGCTGCGGTAGTTCCACTTAATCCAGTATTTAACTTCTGTAAGCCCTATTTGAATTTCTGTGCGATGGGCAGCAAGTCATTTCTTAGAACGTAGAGTTACATGAAGGCTCACAATTAGCTTAGGGAGATGGATTGTGTGTTTGGATTGTTTAAGCTAGATGATAGGAGGAGGATTCAGTTGGCCGCTTAGCAACTGAAAGGGTAAGCATCGTATTGGTGGGAAGTAGCTCAGGAAGAGCTGTAAAGACCCGTAACTTCCCCGTAAAGGAAAGCGTCGGATAGTTCGAGAACAAACCACAACAGAACACATACAGAAGAACATTTCATTGTATATTACAACAATGCATCAGAATACAAGAATATACAGAGTATAAATGAATAAATATTACACAGAAATATCAGAGATTTAAATTACATTTAAATACATAGCAGCGGAAAATAATACAATACACAACTAGAAGAGATATACAGATACAAAGCTTTCCGGATATCATTCCAGCTGTAAACCAGGATCCTGTGAATATCAATCTGCAAAAACCGAAACTACTAGCTGCCCGTGTCAAAATAAGGGCACCCAGAGTTTAGGTTAAAACAATAAACTCCAGGTCAGTCATGTGACTGGTGTGAGAACTAAAACAGTTAATCTTTATTTTAAATCATTAGGTAGATCAAGGGACCACGCCGTATAACACGGAACGGGTTTCCTCCCAAGAATACCAGTGCATAAAACAAACAGCGCAATGCTAAATAAAGAAAGATGAAGCTGTTATAAGACCCAGGTCCTATCACACAATGCAACGCAAGCCGGGGGATAGGGTTTTCCCTTATAACAGCCAAAGAATGCTTGATACGTTTAAAACAAATCATTTGATACTATTATAAGTGCATAGTGTATAAAACACTTCAAATCATAAGTATCAATCATAGGCGGCATGAATGGCCCATAACACTATGTCGCCATATATAAGTTTACAATCAAAACCGCAAGACGACGTATTGGAAGTTGGGTTATCATTTATGGTATGAACCGAGGCTAGGGGCAAGATCCTCTACCGATTTTAGACAATCTAGCCCATGTCTAGGAACAGCCGCAACTGCCCCTTGGATCGTCAGGGCCGGTCCACCGATGTGGATTATAATGCCTGAACAATACGTTTCTCCGCCCTTTGGGGCGTAAATCTGGCCCGTCAGCCGACCAGAAGCATCGGCCGAAACCGATATCACGAGGCGCCTCGCTTTTCAGCAAGTAATAATAAGTAACATCCACATGAGTCAAACTCGTCAGCCAGTTCAAGCACTGACGCCACTCATAACTAGAAAGAAACGCATGCCCTCCCTGAGGTCCGTCTCCCGTTTTTGATTCATACCGGGTGTGATACTCGCGAATCAACGTTACACAAAGCTACGCCACAAAGGCCGTGCTTCGATCATCAACCACAAGACTTTGCTTTTCAACAGAAGCCTTGATCATTTGCCACTTAGGCATGCCACACAGGCAATTCACTCCATGCGATTGATATCCATCAATATATAACCCCTGAGCTCGTACGTCTCAGAGAAGGGCGTTGAGCAAGAGAATAAATTCTCCGCCGCCAAACCGATATATATTTAATAGAGATCAATCACACGGACTAAAATCCAATGTCAGACACACAGTCCATTTACAAGTCCGTTCTGGGTCTGAACGAAACCGGAGGCACCTAGTACCCCGCATATCCATCGATCTCCAAGTACGTCTGGACGATCAATAACTGTTTCCATCTTCTTGGGTGTACAGCCCAATCAAGATCATCAGTAATTACCCAAACGACGTGAAGACCTCCGGTCTTCGACCATCGTCTTCATCTTCGACTTATCGTCGTATCAGTTATTCAGAATGGGATAAACCCGGACTTTCCGAATAACTCGCGTATATTTTAAATAAGTGCTACACAAACACAACATACGCCTCATTCCAATTCATTAGTCACTAACCGTAAATTAATCAAGAGAATAATTCCCCAAATATTAACCCCGAAGGCCGAAACCAACATCAGATCAATATCCAGAAAACCATTCTGCTTGGCCAACCGACAGTTAGTTTCTAAATTTCACATTCATAGGGAAATGTTCCCATTAATTTTATCAAAGATAAATTCTTGAATTTATTCTTAAATCCAATTTTGAATATCAATTCAAACTAGTCGGGATTAGCGAACCTTACCGAAGTAATCATTTGTTTTAATTTCCCAATCCCAACCTATTCATCCCATGAAGTAAAACTGGCTTTACTTCATATCTAACACCACGGTGTTATCGGTAAATTCAATTACCATTTCACGTTCAAATCTAATTAAAGATTTAACTATCGCCTGGAGCAAAACTGGTGATACTCCATTCTCGATCTTTTCAATCTAATTAAAGATTCATTAAAACTCCACTTAGTTTTAATCTGTGACTGGGTTAAAGAATCAGTGTCATTTAAAACACGGTTCACGATAAACCCAAAGTCACATCCCATTAATTATCGGGTTAAAGAACAAGTGTTATTTAAAACACTGTTCACGATAAACCCAAAAATCAATATCCATTCAATTCCAATTAAATATTATTTAATTGGTGCACTTCATTAAATCTAAATCAAAAGATTTAATCTTTTCTCAACTGGGTTCAAGAACAGTGTTAGTGAAGACACCATTCACGACAAACCCAAATCACATTCGATATTCAATACAAGGCTCTGAATAGAAAATATATCGGCTTATATTCAATATCGAATTCTACGACTAACAAATGTCGTATTGGAAATAACGATATCAATATATATCTTTCAAATTTCCATAACAACACCTGTATAATCACGAATTCCAACATCGAAATATTCCGAAGACAATTTCGATTCAAATCCACTCCAATGCAATCATTGGAAATTTTGGTTATTTTTAAAACCCTTTTCGAATTCAATTTATTTATTTAAAAATAAATAAAATTATAACTCTAGTTCAAAACTAGTTCATTTCGATAAAAATCTATTTTTATCTTTTCAAATAGGGAGTTTTTCATCCCAATTCTTCACAAATCATTTCTTATGATTTTACACAAATTATTACTATTTTTAATAATTTTATCAAGGCCCGTACAGTCGATTTCCATCAATGGCCATCGAACTGCACTTACAGCGACCTTTTTCGAATTTGATTTGGACATAATTCCAAATCCAACCGTTAGATTTCAAATTTCTAATATTCGTTAGAAAGCTCTTTTCGATACGAACCCAACGGTTCCGGTTTTAGGAGAATCCGACGGTCGGATCTCCCGTAATGTCCGTTTGAAATAAATGGTCGAAATTCGCGAACTGCCGCGGCGCGGCGCGTTCTATTCAGGCCATTATATTATATATATAATATATATAATATATACTTCGTCGATTTCTATTTAAAACGAATTATATAAATAGTTTTAAAATTCGTTTCAAAATCTATTTCAACTTCCATCTCAATTCAAAGCAAAATTGAATTCTTCTTTATAAATTCGTTTTTAAAATTCATTTCTATTCAATTCAAATTTCAATTCAACTTGAATTCGTTTTCAATTCAATTCATTTCGAAATCGTTTTCAATTCAATTCATTTCGAAATCGTTTTCAATTCAATTCATTTCGAAATCTTAGATTTCGATATTACTTTTCAATATTCATTTTAAAATGAATAAAATCGATATAAATATCGTTTACGTCAAAATGGCGTCAATCTAATCAACACGGCTTCATAAATTTCTATTTTCAAATATTCTATTTCAAATATTTCTTTTTCAAATATTTCTTTTTCAAAACTGGAATGAGGCCCAATCAATTACCATATAAAATTAATTATATGGATTTGCATACAACACATGTATATAATAGCATTGAAAATAATCAACCATCAACCAAAGTGCACTACACTGTATAAGCATCAAATATAGATATTCAACGCTTATAACAGCCTGTCAATCAATCGATCGACATATTTAATCAATCAGGATGAGTGAACTTCAAATTTCATCCCAACACCCGTGTGGGGTTTCAAACAATCAAACACAGATTTTATTTGTGCAATTGGGCGATGTGTAAAATTTATCGACCCAATCAATATCAGTCAAATCAGTGTATATACAAACAAATCGGCCGATTTGTTTATAACTATTCATTTATTCACATTCACGTTAAAAATTATATTTTTAACGACAAAACATTTTATTTCAACCTATGAATTTCTATTCAATTCATTTACACAATAAAATGATATTTTTATTTTCTAACACATTTTAGAAAATTTCGGCGGCATAACGGCACGATACTAGAAACGGGACAAGGCCTAGCCTTATCCCCGGTCTAGTGAAGGCCCACGCCATTCACACATCAATCAAATTCACCAAACAACCAAATTCATGTCAAATCATATACCTAAGCTATGCAACCAAACAAACAAGTCCATGGTCTGTGGACGATTGTGTCGGGTGCTACTAAGCACCGTCTGCATCCTAGCATATATATATATAACTAGAAAAGAAAACGAAAGGTGAGAAATTCTCACATAATAGCTATCCAATCATCTTGACTCTTCATTCATAGAAGACTTCGCCAATCTCGCCTTTTGTCGCTTCCATTGCCCGTATTCACTACATATGTAAAAATCGAATTTTTACTACGCTATTCTATATATAAAAATCCATTTTTCTATCGAAGTTCAATATATAAAAATCGCCTTTTTAGTTCAAAGTTCAATATATAAAAATCGAATTTTTACTACTATGTTATATAGATAAAAATTATATTTTTATCACGCTATTTTCCATATAAAGATTTCACCTTTTTAAATTTAAAGATTTCACCTTTTTAAATTTAAAGATTTCACCCTTTTAAATTTAAAGATTTCACCTTTTTAGAAATCATCACTTTACTTTAACGTATATAAAATAAAAATCAGATTTTTATTTCATTACATACACAAAGATGATATCTTTATATTCTCTATCCTATAAAGATTATATTTTCAATACTTTAAAAATATAAAAATCATATTTTTAATATTCCTATATAGTAAAGACTATATTTTTAATTCTTTAAAAATATAAAAACTATATTTTTATCACTTTTAAAAATATAAAGATCATACCTTTTAAAGTTCTAATCTTTTCTATTTTAAAATTCAAACCTTTTCTAAAAATCTGATTTTTACTTCTTTAACATAATCAGTTTTTTTTTATCTTAACATTTTCAGTTTTTATTTCTTTAACATAATCAGTTTTTTTTTTTATTTCTAAACATTTTCAGTTAAAAAAAACAGTAAAACTAAAAATCAGAAAGAAAAAAAAAACAGAAAACTAAAAATCAGAAAAGAAAAAAAAAAGTAAACTTACAGGGGGGGTTCTTGGCGTCGGCGGCGATCGACTGGAGGAGGGGCGCCTAGGGGGGGGGGGAAAGCAGGAGGAAGGGGAGATGGCGCGAGGGGGGGGCTCGGTCGCAGTCGGAAGGGGGGGGAAGCGATGGGGTCTTCGCGGTTTGACTGGAGGGAAGGGGATCGGGGAAGAAGGAGGAGGAGAATAAGGGGAGGGCGGCGGCGATGGCTAGGGGGGGGGGGGCGTTCGGCGGTGGTTGGACGGTGGGCGCGCCTCCGTCTTCTTCTTCTCCTTTTTTTTTTTTTAATTTTGATTCTGAAATAAACGAACGGGGGGGGGGGGGGCTGTACGAAGGTAAAGGGGGGAGAAAGAATTTATTTTATATATTTTTTTTTTATTTAATTATTTAATTATTCAAAAAGGTTGACTTTCACAAACGACCCCTAAACGAGGCCCACCGCCTGTCGTCCATAGCTAATTACCCCCATTTCGAACACAATGGGATATGTATCGCAAGCTGATTTGATCGTTACAATCAGTTTTCTTTGAATTTACATTTAAATCACTAAATTGAATTTTAAACGTACATTTCAAATTACCGGGGTCACATACTAACTAGAAAAATTCTAGAAAAATATTTTCTAGCTTCGTATTGGCGATACGGTCCTAACAAAACTAGTTTCGTCGAATTCTGAGACCGTTAGAAAAATGGCCAATTTCCAGTAGATTAAAATCAACTGAAACTGGTCAAACGCGTTTTCCTTTGCCACGCTCACATATTGATTCGAAAAATTATGAAATTTGGAATCTAGCAATAACTTGGCACTGCGGATCCAACAAAACTGGTTTCGTCGAAATCCGAGGTCGTTTGCAAAATGTCCATTTTTAAGGGCCTGAATTCCATAGCGACTATTCAGAATTTTCAACTGGACATCTCTTTTGATTCCCGCTATCAAAATTTTATTATTCGGATTCGTTGGAAAGATATTCACTATTAGATTCCATTATTTTTGGTTTCACTAAAATCCGGATTGTTTTGCACCCGGTACATTCAATTGAAATCTGAAATCGAATTATCGAACTACCGCGCCATTTTCAATTCTATTTATAATTATATATAAATATTTATATTCTAACGACGACGCGTATAATATATACGTTCGAATTATATTCAAATTAAATTTCTCGTCGATATTATTTAAAATAATTCATTTTAAATAATCAAAATTCGCTAAAATAGCCGAAATAAAAATTTTAAACTGGCCCAGATTTTCGGGTTATTACAATCTCCCCCACTTAAAACTTTTCGTCCCCAAAAAGGAACAAAGTCGAAAGTGGTTTGATTAATTAACTCTACGCTCGATTTGGCTTCCATTCTCCAACCCTTTGGTTTCTGAGAATTTTCAAAATTTCAAAAATTTGGCTAACACCCTAAATTTTTGAAAAATTTCGCCATAACCTCCCCTGCACCGGGAGCATCGGGGAATTTCAAATAGCTTCCCCGGTCCTTCAGATCTCAAAAAGAAAAAGAAAAAGCCAAGCGGCTAGCCAATAGGCTCACAAAATCATCATCACCCAAACAAAACAGGAAATTATGTAGTAAACATGTACCTATTTGTCGGGCAAACAAATTTTATTCTCTGGCTCTAGCCTCCTTGCTATGACCTGTTCAATATAAGTACATATGTGCAAGCAAATGCGACCAATTTTCAATATAGTTCAATATTTGATTCAATTAGGCATAAATGGTTCAAAATTATCAAACAATTAAACAAGCAACACAAACATCAATCAATTAGTGAATTAGAGTTTCAAATTCATAATTTTGATACATACACAAAAATCAATTTTTTGATGCCAAATCACAACAATGTGTTCTAATTATATAAGTTTTGGTTCTCACACCAGTCTAATGGAAATATATAAAAAGCACACCTTTGAAACATGAAACTCATTACTAATGATGACGCGTCAATCATCAGAATCAGGTCCGGGCGACTAGAGTGTGATTCTATATCTATCCAGTATATTAAAACTTCGAATATACGCGGATCAGACGCATACGCAAAATCTATATATACTGGATTGTCCACATCGATATAAATATATAATCAAATACGAATAATTGATTTAAATCTTCAAAACAAAAATTGTTTTCATTTGAAAAATATACTCTTCACACTCGTTCTAGGATACTACTGATCCTATCTCTAACGAGTCATTCTAATTGGATATTACTAATCCAATATCCGATGAATTCTTTCGTATGGTTCTAATGTGTCTTGTTCTCTAAGCTTTGTAAACCAAAGCTCTGATACCAAATGTAAAGACCCGTAACTTCCCCGTAAAGGAAAGCGTCGGATAGTTCGAGAACAAACCACAACAGAACACATACAGAAGAACATTTCATTGTATATTACAACAATGCATCAGAATACAAGAATATACAGAGTATAAATGAATAAATATTACACAGAAATATCAGAGATTTAAATTACATTTAAATACATAGCAGCGGAAAATAATACAATACACAACTAGAAGAGATATACGGATACAAAGCTTTCCGGATATCATTCCAGCTGTAAACCAGGATCCTGTGAATATCAATCTGCAAAAACCGAAAGTACTAGCTGCCCGTGTCAAAATAAGGGCACCCAGAGTTTAGGTTAAAACAATAAACTCCAGGTCAGTCATGTGACTGGTGTGAGAACTAAAACAGTTAATCTTTATTTTAAATCATTAGGTAGATCAAGGGACCACGCCGTATAACACGGAACGGGTTTCCTCCCAAGAATACCAGTGCATAAAACAAACAGCGCAATGCTAAATAAAGAAAGATGAAGCTGTTATAAGACCCAGGTCCTATCACACAATGCAACGCAAGCCGGGGGATAGGGTTTTCCCTTATAACAGCCAAAGAATGCTTGATACGTTTAAAACAAATCATTTGATACTATTATAAGTGCATAGTGTATAAAACACTTCAAATCATAAGTATCAATCATAGGCGGCATGAATGGCCCATAACACTATGTCGCCATATATAAGTTTACAATCAAAACCGCAAGACGACGTATTGGAAGTTGGGTTATCATTTATGGTATGAACCGAGGCTAGGGGCAAGATCCTCTACCGATTTTAGACAATCTAGCCCATGTCTAGGAACAGCCGCAACTGCCCCTTGGATCGTCAGGGCCGGTCCACCGATGTGGATTATAATGCCTGAACAATACGTTTCTCCGCCCTTTGGGGCGTAAATCTGGCCCGTCAGCCGACCAGAAGCATCGGCCGAAACCGATATCACGAGGCGCCTCGCTTTTCAGCAAGTAATAATAAGTAACATCCACATGAGTCAAACTCGTCAGCCAGTTCAAGCACTGACGCCACTCATAACTAGAAAGAAACGCATGCCCTCCCTGAGGTCCGTCTCCCGTTTTTGATTCATACCGGGTGTGATACTCGCGAATCAACGTTACACAAAGCTACGCCACAAAGGCCGTGCTTCGATCATCAACCACAAGACTTTGCTTTTCAACAGAAGCCTTGATCATTTGCCACTTAGGCATGCCACACAGGCAATTCACTCCATGCGATTGATATCCATCAATATATAACCCCTGAGCTCGTACGTCTCAGAGAAGGGCGTTGAGCAAGAGAATAAATTCTCCGCCGCCAAACCGATATATATTTAATAGAGATCAATCACACGGACTAAAATCCAATGTCAGACACACAGTCCATTTACAAGTCCGTTCTGGGTCTGAACGAAACCGGAGGCACCTAGTACCCCGCATATCCATCGATCTCCAAGTACGTCTGGACGATCACTAACTGTTTCCATCTTCTTGGGTGTACAGCCCAATCAAGATCATCAGTAATTACCCAAACGACGTGAAGACCTCCGGTCTTCGACCATCGTCTTCATCTTCGACTTATCGTCGTATCAGTTATTCAGAATGGGATAAACCCGGACTTTCCGAATAACTCGCGTATATTTTAAATAAGTGCTACACAAACACAACATACGCCTCATTCCAATTCATTAGTCACTAACCGTAAATTAATCAAGAGAATAATTCCCCAAATATTAACCCCGAAGGCCGAAACCAACATCAGATCAATATCCAGAAAACCATTCTGCTTGGCCAACCGACAGTTAGTTTCTAAATTTCACATTCATAGGGAAATGTTCCCATTAATTTTATCAAAGATAAATTCTTGAATTTATTCTTAAATCCAATTTTGAATATCAATTCAAACTAGTCGGGATTAGCGAACCTTACCGAAGTAATCATTTGTTTTAATTTCCCAATCCCAACCTATTCATCCCATGAAGTAAAACTGGCTTTACTTCATATCTAACACCACGGTGTTATCGGTAAATTCAATTACCATTTCACGTTCAAATCTAATTAAAGATTTAACTATCGCCTGGAGCAAAACTGGTGATACTCCATTCTCGATCTTTTCAATCTAATTAAAGATTCATTAAAACTCCACTTAGTTTTAATCTGTGACTGGGTTAAAGAATCAGTGTCATTTAAAACACGGTTCACGATAAACCCAAAGTCACATCCCATTAATTATCGGGTTAAAGAACAAGTGTTATTTAAAACACTGTTCACGATAAACCCAAAAATCAATATCCATTCAATTCCAATTAAATATTATTTAATTGGTGCACTTCATTAAATCTAAATCAAAAGATTTAATCTTTTCTCAACTGGGTTCAAGAACAGTGTTAGTGAAGACACCATTCACGACAAACCCAAATCACATTCGATATTCAATACAAGGCTCTGAATAGAAAATATATCGGCTTATATTCAATATCGAATTCTACGACTAACAAATGTCGTATTGGAAATAACGATATCAATATATATCTTTCAAATTTCCATAACAACACCTGTATAATCACGAATTCCAACATCGAAATATTCCGAAGACAATTTCGATTCAAATCCACTCCAATGCAATCATTGGAAATTTTGGTTATTTTTAAAACCCTTTTCGAATTCAATTTATTTATTTAAAAATAAATAAAATTATAACTCTAGTTCAAAACTAGTTCATTTCGATAAAAATCTATTTTTATCTTTTCAAATAGGGAGTTTTTCATCCCAATTCTTCACAAATCATTTCTTATGATTTTACACAAATTATTACTATTTTTAATAATTTTATCAAGGCCCGTACAGTCGATTTCCATCAATGGCCATCGAACTGCACTTACAGCGACCTTTTTCGAATTTGATTTGGACATAATTCCAAATCCAACCGTTAGATTTCAAATTTCTAATATTCGTTAGAAAGCTCTTTTCGATACGAACCCAACGGTTCCGGTTTTAGGAGAATCCGACGGTCGGATCTCCCGTAATGTCCGTTTGAAATAAATGGTCGAAATTCGCGAACTGCCGCGGCGCGGCGCGTTCTATTCAGGCCATTATATTATATATATAATATATATAATATATACTTCGTCGATTTCTATTTAAAACGAATTATATAAATAGTTTTAAAATTCGTTTCAAAATCTATTTCAACTTCCATCTCAATTCAAAGCAAAATTGAATTCTTCTTTATAAATTCGTTTTTAAAATTCATTTCTATTCAATTCAAATTTCAATTCAACTTGAATTCGTTTTCAATTCAATTCATTTCGAAATCGTTTTCAATTCAATTCATTTCGAAATCGTTTTCAATTCAATTCATTTCGAAATCTTAGATTTCGATATTACTTTTCAATATTCATTTTAAAATGAATAAAATCGATATAAATATCGTTTACGTCAAAATGGCGTCAATCTAATCAACACGGCTTCATAAATTTCTATTTTCAAATATTCTATTTCAAATATTTCTTTTTCAAATATTTCTTTTTCAAAACTGGAATGAGGCCCAATCAATTACCATATAAAATTAATTATATGGATTTGCATACAACACATGTATATAATAGCATTGAAAATAATCAACCATCAACCAAAGTGCACTACACTGTATAAGCATCAAATATAGATATTCAACGCTTATAACAGCCTGTCAATCAATCGATCGACATATTTAATCAATCAGGATGAGTGAACTTCAAATTTCATCCCAACACCCGTGTGGGGTTTCAAACAATCAAACACAGATTTTATTTGTGCAATTGGGCGATGTGTAAAATTTATCGACCCAATCAATATCAGTCAAATCAGTGTATATACAAACAAATCGGCCGATTTGTTTATAACTATTCATTTATTCACATTCACGTTAAAAATTATATTTTTAACGACAAAACATTTTATTTCAACCTATGAATTTCTATTCAATTCATTTACACAATAAAATGATATTTTTATTTTCTAACACATTTTAGAAAATTTCGGCGGCATAACGGCACGATACTAGAAACGGGACAAGGCCTAGCCTTATCCCCGGTCTAGTGAAGGCCCACGCCATTCACACATCAATCAAATTCACCAAACAACCAAATTCATGTCAAATCATATACCTAAGCTATGCAACCAAACAAACAAGTCCATGGTCTGTGGACGATTGTGTCGGGTGCTACTAAGCACCGTCTGCATCCTAGCATATATATATATAACTAGAAAAGAAAACGAAAGGTGAGAAATTCTCACATAATAGCTATCCAATCATCTTGACTCTTCATTCATAGAAGACTTCGCCAATCTCGCCTTTTGTCGCTTCCATTGCCCGTATTCACTACATATGTAAAAATCGAATTTTTACTACGCTGTTCTATATATAAAAATCCATTTTTCTATCGAAGTTCAATATATAAAAATCGCCTTTTTAGTTCAAAGTTCAATATATAAAAATCGAATTTTTACTACTATGTTATATAGATAAAAATTATATTTTTATCACGCTATTTTCCATATAAAGATTTCACCTTTTTAAATTTAAAGATTTCACCTTTTTAAATTTAAAGATTTCACCTTTTTAAATTTAAAGATTTCACCCTTTTAAATTTAAAGATTTCACCTTTTTAGAAATCATCACTTTACTTTAACGTATATAAAATAAAAATCAGATTTTTATTTCATTACGTACACAAAGATGATATCTTTATATTCTCTATCCTATAAAGATTATATTTTCAATACTTTAAAAATATAAAAATCATATTTTTAATATTCCTATATAGTAAAGACTATATTTTTAATTCTTTAAAAATATAAAAACTATATTTTTATCACTTTTAAAAATATAAAGATCATACCTTTTAAAGTTCTAATCTTTTCTATTTTAAAATTCAAACCTTTTCTAAAAATCTGATTTTTACTTCTTTAACATAATCAGTTTTTTTTTTTATCTTAACATTTTCAGTTTTTATTTCTTTAACATAATCAGTTTTTTTTTTTTATTTCTAAACATTTTCAGTTAAAAAAAAACAGTAAAACTAAAAATCAGAAAGAAAAAAAAAACAGAAAACTAAAAATCAGAAAAGAAAAAAAAAAGTAAACTTACAGGGGGGGTTCTTGGCGTCGGCGGCGATCGACTGGAGGAGGGGCGCCTAGGGGGGGGGGAAAGCAGGAGGAAGGGGAGATGGCGCGAGGGGGGGGGCTCGGTCGCAGTCGGAAGGGGGGGGGGAAGCGATGGGGTCTTCGCGGTTTGACTGGAGGGAAGGGGATCGGGGAAGAAGGAGGAGGAGAATAAGGGGAGGGCGGCGGCGATGGCTACGGGGGGGGGGGGGGGGGATCGGCGGTGGTTGGACGGTGGGCGCGCCTCCGTCTTCTTCTTCTCCTTTTTTTTTTTTTTTTTAATTTTGATTCTGAAATAAACGAACGGGGGGGGGGGCCTGTACGAAGGTAAAGGGGGGAGAAAGAATTTATTTTATATTTTTTTTTTTATTTAATTATTTAATTATTCAAAAAGGTTGACTTTCACAAACGACCCCTAAACGAGGCCCACCGCCTGTCGTCCATAGCTAATTACCCCCATTTCGAACACAATGGGATATGTATCGCAAGCTGATTTGATCGTTACAATCAGTTTTCTTTGAATTTACATTTAAATCACTAAATTGAATTTTAAACGTACATTTCAAATTACCGGGGTCACATACTAACTAGAAAAATTCTAGAAAAATATTTTCTAGCTTCGTATTGGCGATACGGTCCTAACAAAACTAGTTTTGTCGAATTCTGAGACCGTTAGAAAAATGGCCAATTTCCAGTCGATTAAAATCAACTGAAACTGGTCAAACGCGTTTTCCTTTGCCACGCTCACATATTGATTCGAAAAATTATGAAATTTGGAATCTAGCAATAACTTGGCACTGCGGATCCAACAAAACTGGTTTCGTCGAAATCCGAGGTCGTTTGCAAAATGTCCATTTTTAAGGGCCTGAATTCCATAGCGACTATTCAGAATTTTCAACTGGACATCTCTTTTGATTCCCGCTATCAAAATTTGATTATTCGGATTCGTTGGAAAGATATTCACTATTAGATTCCATTATTTTTGGTTTCACTAAAATCCGGATTGTTTTGCACCCGGTACATTCAATTGAAATCTGAAATCGAATTATCGAACTACCGCGCCATTTTCAATTCTATTTATAATTATATATAAATATTTATATTCTAACGACGACGCGTATAATATATACGTTCGAATTATATTCAAATTAAATTTCTCGTCGATATTATTTAAAATAATTCATTTTAAATAATCAAAATTCGCTAAAATAGCCGAAATAAAAATTTTAAACTGGCCCAGATTTTCGGGTTATTACAAGAGCAAACTGTGCAGACATGGAATGAGTTCAAGGATAGATTTGAGATGAAGTTCTTATCACAGGCTGAGGAAGGAATGCAATTGCAAAAGTTCTTAAGTCTGAAGCAAGGAAGTATGACAATGAATGAGTATGTGAATAGCTTTAATGAACGGGCAATGGTTTGGATCTAGTTAATACTGCTCACAAAAAGGCTTTGAGATTTGCAAGGGGGCTAAACCAACCCCTCCAAGGACTGGAAATGAGATATATCCTTATGGGAGCAACATTTGAGAGGCTATTGGATATGGCCCTGATGCATGAGGATGGAAAAGTGAGCAAGCAAGAGGAAAATGCTGAAGAGGTTAAGCCAAATACTAAGAAGAAAAAGTGGTGGCCCAAGAAGGATACAATGAAGAAGGGATAGAAACCCGAGAAGGCACAAATCAAGAAGTATGTTAAGTGTCGTGGCTGTGGAATGATGGGACACTTTGTCAAAGAGTGTAGGAAGACTAAGAATGCTTGTTTTCAGTGTAGACAGATTGGACATTACACCAAGCAATGCCCTCAGAAGTAGAGACAAAGGGCAGGATCATCTAGAGCACAAGTTCATGCGCTCGAGGCGACTCAAACTATTAGCGTAGTCAGGACCGAGGTAGGAAAGTCACTATAAAAGGTTTAATTTTTCCTTTGACTTTCCCATTAGCACTTTGTTCGATTCCGGTGCTTCTCATTCTTTCATATCCAGATCTCTTATTGATGTTCTGCACATAGAGACCTCTATAGTTTTTGATCCAGTAGTTGTCTCAAACCCATAGGTGGTATGGCTCACCTATCTATGATATGCAAGGGTTTAGGAATTTCCATTCTTCGCGTCGAGTTTGAGAGTGATGCATATGTACTGGGTTTATGGGTTACATGCTTATTCTAAGAATGGATTGGCTAGCTATGTATGGTGCCATCCTTGATTGTGAGAGGAGAGTAGTTAGGATTTACGTGCCACGGTGGGACTCTCGAGATTTCTTGTGACCTGCGAGCATCAGTTATGCTCAATTTCTTAGATTCCCTAGATGCTTCTGTTGACGAACTCAGTATGGTACCCATAGTTAGTGTGACAGCCCGCCCCGCACCAGCCGACATTTCTTATGAAAGTGCGTTGTGCCAATGCCCGACTAGCACGGGACGGTCGCCAAAGAAAGGAAAAGAAAGGAATTTGAACTAGCAAGGAACCTATAGTATATCTCACAGTGCATGGAACAAAATATAGGTGAGACAGTGCATAAGCTGAAAACTAAACCATCATAGCAGCGGAAAATCCAAAATACAGCTTGTGTTCCACATCATCATTATTACAACTTTTAAAACTGTCTCCAAAGCAAAATAAGAAAGGTACACTACTAATGCCCAAAGTAGTGACCAGCAACGACACAGGGAGATTATATATATATATATATATATATATATATATCATACGTAGAAGCCTCCTGCTCGTCTCCGGTACAGCTACTCGTGCATACCACCTAATCTGTCTCTAGTCTGCCCGTTTAAGAGCACCCAGAGTAATAAGAAGAGACATAAAACTCTGGGTTAGACAAAAGTCTGGTATGAGCGATAAGCAGCAAAACAGGACAATAATAGGTATACTAAATCTGGACATGCAACTAAAGAGTTAGCACAACAAGATGTACAATACTCTAAGGTGACACTAACATATGGTGTAAAGATATGAGGGAGGGGTGTGCATGTCATAGTGGTGTCAAACAATCAAGCATAGAAACCATCCTCACACCTCTCACTCAGTGCGTAAAGCATACGATATCCACCGTTTTGATCACCCAAATCCTTGCTATGATCACTCGGCCCATAGAGTCATGGCGACTCCACTGCACTGATCCATAGCCACTAGTCCTTGCTATGTCCACTCTGCCCCATGAAGTCATGACGACTTCACTGCACTGGCTCATAGCCATGCTACGATCACTCTACTCCTTGGAGTAATAACTACCCCACTGCACTGATCCGTAGCCTAACATTCGTCCTGGTGGTGAATCAAAGCTATAGACGTCGATAACCCCTTTGCACATGTCCCGTAGAAAAGCCCAACTCATGAAGTTAACTCATTGGTTCCCAACTAGATCCTGAGCTCTACTTCCCATTTGGACTACCTTTGCATCTCGGGTTTTGGTCTCCTCCGGATCGGTCTTCATTTGGTTCATAACTTATGCCTTGCGTCCAAGCTCCTTGGTTCGGTTCGCAGTCTCCCTTCTGGTTCGGGTCGGGCTGTCTATACGGGTCGGGTCGTGGTGCTCTGGTGCTCGCCGGTTCGTGACACCCTTTGGTTCGGGTCGGTAATCCAACAACGGTTCGTGGCAACCTTGTTCATGGCTCCTTCCTTCCTGGCATCGGGTTAGTTCGTATGTCGTAGGTCCAAGCATCGATTCGTGGTGTCCTTATCATGGGTGGTTCAGGTCGGACTGGATCACGAGCGGGTTGAGTTGTAGAGGATATCACGATCGGGTCGGTTTGGAGAGGGGGCGATCCGATCTGGTTTCTGCACAATTTCCTGCAACTCTTCCAGTGACTGTTTTACGCCATACGATGGCGTTTTTGATCATTCTGACTTTTCTAATCAATCACAAAGCATACCATACAGTCATAGCAACATATGTAATCATCCACAAATGCAAATACAACAATATGACAAGTTTAAACGGATCAAACTTACCTAAAAACCATGTTTTCCCCTTAATCATGTTTACGCATACAATTAGCAAAACTTATCCAAATTAGCCCAAATTTCTATCAGAGCCTTAAAATAATATTTTAGAATTTTACAATTTTTTTTCGGATTTTTCTGAACCATAATTTAGCTGATTCCCACTAATCACCCCCAATTAGTCGTAATTAGTGAAAAACAATGCAAATCACTCGCCTTAGCCATGAATAAATCTTAGATCTGAAAATATCTCTGATTTGGGTTGAATCTCTATGCAACACAGTAGCTTTATTCCTACTTTGATGCTAATTTGCCTTGATTTGATGTAGATTAGACTAAAACTTGATTAAATGGTGATTAGAAGGTGATTTGGGTGTTGGAGGCCATTGCTAAGGTTAGGAAAATGTTTTAGGCGTCTGAAAAATAATATAAAAATCGTTTCCTAACTGTTCTCAGCCTCCCATAACCCTAATCCCGAAATGGGTTATGGGCCCTCTTGCTAATCACCCTAATTAGGCCCGATTAAGCTGTTTTTCACCTTCTAAACCTTGTTTCAGCCATATCTCCCAAACGGTGAGTCCGTTTGGCTAATGTGATCACTCTACGGAATTGTAAACCATTATCCAAATCCAACGGAAGTGGTTTTAGGTCAAAACTCCATACCAAAAAAAGTTACGGCCGAAACAAGATCATCTAGGGGCAAAACAATCATTTTAAAAATCGGCAAAAATCGTGAACATGGGAAATGACCCCAATAGTCGTTTCCCAAAGTTACACGACTATACGACCTCATATGAAAAAGAAATAAATATTATACGATCCTTCGATACGTAGAATGCAGGTCGTTACAGTTAGAGACTTTCAGGGCATATTCGAGGAGCTAAAACGGTTATCTTACATGCATGAGATAGATTTTTTGATATAAATGGTGGAGAATTCTAAGCATGTTGCTTTATCAGTGCACTACATAGTTCCCAGAGAGGGGAGGGAGCTTAGTAAGCAAGTAGTTGAATTTTTCGAAAAGAGATTTATTAGATGGAGCATTTCTGAGTGGGGAGAACCAGTCATTTATATAACAAAGGTAGAGGGCTCTCTCCGTCTATATGTGGACTATAGGGAGTTGAATAAGCTCACCAAGAAGAATGACACCCATTCCAATGGATAGATGACTTGTTTGGACAGTTAGTGGGCGCTTCGATTTTCTTACAGTTGGATCAAGCTACAGGTTTTCATTAGCTTAGGGAGCGGATGACAGCATAAACAAGATTGCATCTAGGATTCCTGAAAAATTCTTTGAGTGGCTGGTTATGCCTTTCGTACTGACCAATGCACCGATGTATTTTGTAGATTTAATGAGCTAAGTATTTAGCGAGTACCTTAATAAGTTTGTAGTGGTTTTTGTTGATGATATCTAGGTTTCCTCGAGGAGCGAGGAAGAGCATGCCATGCACTTCAGAAAGGCTCTCTATACTTTCCGAGTACATCAGCTGAAGGCTAAATTTTCTAAGTTCCATTTCTGGCAGAAGAAAGTAAGGTTCCTAGGTCATGTTGTCTCTAGAAATGGTACAGTGATAAACCTCACTAAGGTTATCGTAGTTCAGGATTGGAAAGCCCTTAAGAATGCAGTAGAGGTTAGGAGTTTCTTAGGGTTGGCAGGTTACAAAAAAAAGTTCATTAAGGATTTTGTACGGATCTCAGCTCCGCTTACCCGTTTAATGAAGAAAAACCTAGTTTTTGCTTGGGATGTAGATAACGAGGATGCAATCTTGAGATTGAAGAAGGCCCTTACATTAGCTCCAATTTTGACTCTTCCTGATGCTACCAAGATGTTTACCATTTACACGGATGCTTGCGGCATGGATTTAGGTGTAGTGTTGATGCCAAAAGGTAGGGTTGTCTGCTATGGGAGTAGGCAATTGAGGGTACAAGAGAAGAACTACCCTACCCATGATTTGGAGTTGGCGGCGATAGTGTTTGCGCTCAAGTCTTAGGGGAACTGTTTACTAGGTGAGAGGTTCAAGCTTTATATAGATCATAAGTTACTTAAGTACCTAATCGCAAAAAGATCTTAATTTGCAACAACAACGTTGGATGGAGTTCCTCTCTTCTTTTGATATCGACATAGCGTATACTCAGGGGAAGGGGAATGTGGTAGCAGACGCATTTAGTAGGTTGAGGATGACTTGGAGTCCATTGTTCATAGAGTGGTATAGTTTGTATTTCATTTCATCGTTCGATTTTAGACCATCTACGGATATTGCACCCGGATTATTGGCATCGCTGGAGGTGTAACCTACTCTTTTAGAGCGCATGGAGCCAGTCAGTGCGAAGATCAACAATTAGTGGACATCATGGATCGACTCAGTGGGGGAGATACCTATAGTTGCCTTGCTAGGTATTCTGTGGACAAGAGAGGGTGGCTACATCGAGATGGGAGACTGCATGTTCCTAGAGTTGTGATCTATTGAGATTAGTTCTAGAGGAGGCTCATCTCTCTCAGATGATTATCCATCCGGGCAGTGAAAAATGTATAGAGACATGAGGAGGGTTTATCGTTGGACTGGAATGAAAAGGGACGTTGCGGAGCATGTAGCCTAATGTATGGCTTGTCACCAAGTGAAGGCTGAACAGAGAAATCCCAACGGATAGCTTCAGCTTCCAGACATACCACAGCGTAAGTAGGAGAGCATCTCTATGGATTTTATAGATGGGTTGCCCAGATCGAGGAGGAGCAACACCAGCATATGGGTTATAGTTGACACACTGACTAAGAGCGCTCACTTTATCTCAGTCAAGAGAAAGAGGAAGGAAACTTGGTTGGCATCAGTATATCTTAGAGAGATCATCTGATTTTATAGGGTACCTCTAGTATAGTTAGCGACCGTGAACCCATCTTTACAAATGAGTTTTGGGGGAGCCTGCGGGAGGCATTAGGGACACTGCTACGACTTAGTACCGCCTATCACCCTCATATGGATGGACATACAAAAAGGGTTGATAGGATTATCGAGTATTTATTGAGGCTGTGTATCCTAGACTTTTGAGGGGCTTGGGAGGAGCATATCCTGTTGGTTATGGACGACCTTGCAGATCACCTACATTTGGTAGGAGTCTACAAACAAACTTCTAATTGGACCTGAAATGGTTAGAGAGACCTTAGAGAAGAGAAGATAGACTTGATTCAGAGGTGGATGAAGGCAGCTCGAGATAGGCAAAAGTCGTATACCGACCAGAGGAGGACATGCCTAGAGTTCAAGGTAGGGGATATCGTATTTATTAAGGTGTCACCTTTGAGTAGTGTTTCTCGATTCAACAGGAAGTTGGCGCCAAGGTTCGTAGGTCCATTCCTTATAGTAGATAGGATATGTCATATGGCCTATAAAGTTAGACTACCAGAGAAGCTGATAGGAGTTCATGGTGTGTTCCATGTCTCACACTTGAGGATGTGTCTACATGATTCCGTAGAGGTAGTAGAACCAAGTACACTTGAGGATATTGAGGTAGGCAAGGAGGCATCAATTAAAAAAGTTCCTGCTCAAATACAAGGATCCGAAGTTAAAAATCTATGGAATAAAGAGATCAACATAGTTAAGATAAAGTGGAGAGAAGATAGTGACGACATGACTGGGGAGAATTCAAGTAGGATTCCATGCTTAGACTGGTCCGGCTTCAATAATTAGCAATAACACAAGGTAAATGGGCGACCCAGCCCGTATATGGGTCGGCCCCTATGTTGACTCACATAAAAGGTGGGTCGACCCAGCGTGAGCCAGGCACAAAAACGTTCTTGGCCGATGTCGAGCCTGCTTCTAGATATTTTTTGTTGATGTCTTGCTGGGGTGTCTTCTAAGGTTGGGATTTAAAATCTGATATCCTAAGGATTAAATTATCCTTCTACACCCATAAATAAACTGCTACTCTTCACTATTCCACCACACCTCTTCTTCTTCATCTTCTTAGCATCCACTCCATTATGCTCTAAAATGAAATAAAATTAGGGAACACAATTAGAGTGCTATCAAATTGTAAATCTAAAAGATATTCTTCTTCTTCTTTTTCAAATTCCATTTTTTGGATCTACAATATTTCTCTGTGAGTTTTATGTGATTTTTAGATCAACAATTTATATATAAAGGATTAAGATGATAAAATATATCGGATTTGAAAGTTTAACATTTACGGTGTTCATAAGTTTGCATTTTACAAGTTATTGTTCAATTTATTTACCATCTATTGTTTATTCCTTTTCAATTATTATTTATTTATAAGCAAATTCTTCTTCTTTATCCTCTTCCCTGTTATTATTTTATTTACAGTCTTGGATTTCCCTATTTAGTTATTTTGTTCATTTTTGAGTATAGGCCTTATGAGTAGCCTAGACCAATTTCTCCTTTTTATTTGTTTTTGCGTTGCGCCAAAGCCAACGAGAGACTAGGCATTTACCAACTAATTTGCGTAAAAATGGGAATAATATGAAAGAATGTCAAGAAAGGGGATTTTAGGCATATTGAGAATTGGTGAATATTGTATTCAATTTATGGACTGTAAATTGGGATAAATTCAAAATGGAAGAATGTTCAAATTTATGAATTGGAATAAGTTACACTTAATTATACATTAAGTAACATGTTATTAGAAAACATGTGAATTGGAATAAAATACAGTTAATTGTACATTAAGTAACACGTAATTGAAACACATGTAAATAGTGATAGATTGGACTTAATTGGACAATATGTGACATGGGGAAGAGTTGTATAAAAGATTACATTTAATTATAAATGTTAATTACGACCTAAGATTATAACACATGGTTATATTGGGCTTATTAAACTTAAACGTGTTAAGTTAAATTTTATGACTAATAAGCTAGGGGTCCGTTTCAGTGAGATATAAGGGACTTGTAGGAATCCTAGTTATAAATTGGGGACCAAGTCCAGGGGATGACTTGTGTCAAGTGCATTTTGTGTGGAGACCAGTATCAATCAGTATCCTTATTATCATCATAGTCTCGCACTAGGTAGAGGCTATGGCACACTTTACTGATCTGTATAGTATGAGGTTCAAAAATGAGGTGGGTACGGGCGTGTTCCGGCGGAACCATGAGCATGCATTGTTCCGAACAGGGATGATAAAGCGCTCTTAACACATGTTATTAAGGCTGTGTCTTATTAGTTGATGGGTCCATGACTAATAACCCTGAATTCCATAGCTGGCACAGGTTATTCACATCTGGAAAAGAAGCTGATCAATGGGTAGAAATTAGGTAAAGCCTAATCATGATATTTTGGTAGTTGGTGCAACAATTTTTGAATATGAATGAGAATCCTTTCTTACTCCATGTTTTCTACTTTACTATACTTTCATTCCATTACTGTTCATCTGTCTAAATACTTCTTTATCTTATGCTCATGCTAGAAATTACAAGAACTCACCAGACTTATATCTGACCTAGTTTGTTTTCTCCCTCTCTCTTCCTTCCCCTCAAGGTTCTTAGGGTGAAGGAACGCAACAGTGACTTTTGATCTTTTGACTCAGCTTGGATTCAGACCATTTCTTGCGTTGTGTATTGCTTCAGTACTTGCTTTATGACTATTGTAATGTCTTATGAGGGAGATGACTTTTGTGGTTTTATTCTTGCACTATGACATTTTTCTTTCCACGAGACTATTTGTTTTATGATGGAGATTCCATGGTATTTTGAATTATAATCAATAATGTGAGTGATTTAACAATAAATGTTTTTAAAAGTTTCTACTGTGTTTTACATTCTGTCTTGTGAATTTTGGTCTCTCTGTTGTTACTTTATACCTATGTGCTTCACAAAACTTAATGTATCCTCATACGCGTGACGTTAAGGGATGTGGGTTGTCACAGATATTGAGTAGTGAGTGCTTAGAGGAAGAGCCTTTCGATGAAGACTTAGTTATTATTTTGTAAGTACTACTATTATTATTGTTGTACTTGGGATAACATTTGATGTACCAGCTGTTATATGAAACTTATGGCATTTGACTTTGGTGGTTTTAGTAATGGTACATCTATTTATGAATTATTATATTTTATCCCTTCCGCTGTGTGAGATTCTGATTTACGTTCAGACTGCTCTGCGATATCTGTTATCTAAGTATTTCCTTGTAGGAACCAATGATCTGTTTAGAGTGTCTCTAAGTACCATTAGGCCTTTTCTCGGTCGGAATTTAGGCCCATTCCAGGCGGGTTGTTAGATGAATCAGTGTGCTTTATAAACAAACATTAGAATTTAAATTACTTTAGCCGTGTATTTTTTTAACACGGCTCTGATACTAATTGAGATGACCACCTAAAATTTTCACCAATTTTCACCATTATCTATTTATTGATAAATTTCGAACCAGGGTCATCTACTTAAGTGTCATTACAATATTTAATTCCAGGATCATCCTATACCAATATAAATATATCAGCGTATAAAACCATTATTTAACTTATGTATATGATGATACATTACTCTCTTCAACTTAAGATCAAAGTTTAATTTTAGAATAAAAAGATAATTGATTAGTTTAAAGCTAAAAAATCACTACACGAGAAACACAATGTAAACAATGGGTTTTTAGTTTTTATGCCACTACACGAGAAACACAATGTAAACAATGGGTTTTCAGTTTTTATGCCATATATATATACACACACAATTTTGATAGAATTCAGATCATAAGTGGGTATATTGATATACATTTGTGGCACTCGGCCCATGCCTTAAACTGTTACAAAATTGTTTCATGCTTTGTTACATTATGAAACTAGATTATAATGTACTTCCTTTATGTCCAACATCATTTGATTTCCAGGAAAAGTGTGTTCCCATTAACTGAACTCATTGGAATGTGAATAATTCTTTGGAGTTATCTTGAGCATTTGAGACATGACTTAATCTTTTGGGTTCATATGAATGTGCCTACCATATACATTCTTTTTCTAGCAAATGCATATATATGTAACACACCATAATTTACTTAAGCCAACCTCCTTTTCTCTTCACATTTGAGCAAAGACTTAGCTAACTATTTGCATGGATTACTTATGCATAAGCGTTTGGGTAATAAGTGACATTTTTTCATGACTCCTACAAATAATTGGGATACAAAATTTGCCCCTCTCTAAAGTACAAGTTTCATTATGAAAAATAATTTTACTCTCAGATGCAACGTCATGCAAAACAGGTGTGCATATGTATATATATGTTAGACAATTCTTTACACAAAATAGTGCTCTTTTATTCAAAAAGTTTTCTATAAAAAAACAAGCCAAACTATGGCATTTTCATGAAATTTAGGGTACTTGATTTATAGTTTGTACCCTATGATTTAACATATATTATGTTCACATGAATATCAAATGTAATGTTTAATTTGTTGAATGCTTTTCTGAAATGAACTGGCACTATATATGCTTTTCTTGCAATAGAATGATATTTTGACACTTGTATATTCTTTTGTGTGAAGCCAGATTATAAACATGCCCAACAATGACCTGAATATATATATATATATATATATATATGTATTTGTATTTTATATGTCTGAGGTATTTAACAAGGCTTAACCTAACTATATGTATGTACATATGGATAGGGTCATGTAGTATTGGCATGTAGCCTATAAGTATGATAAAACACATGTTTAAGTCGAAATGATTAGATGTTTAAGTTATCAAGTCGCTAAAATAATAGCATAGGTTAAGTATGAATGATGTAATTTTTATTGCTAAAAACCTGGGTTAAAACTTGAGAATATGTTGTGTTATTAGCATTAAAATGTACGAATTGTAATGTTAAATAATCTATTATCAACTCTGAAATGACTTTGAATTGTATGAGTTAGAAAGCAGTAAAATGTATTTTGAAATTTATATACAAATTGTATGAAATGCGAGTATGCTACATGCTAAAATAAGCATGAATACAAAAATATTTATGTTTCCTGAAGTAAGAGATAAAGTGATATAATTTTATACATATATATGTATTGATGTGAAGTACAGGCATGTGATATAAGCATAGTTGGATACATGCTTATATTACATGCAAAAGTACCAATGTGATACTAAAAGAATAAGACAAGTTATACTTATCATATGTTCATTCTTCTATATACTGAGCAATTCATACAGGTGATATAAACGAATAATACGAAGCTAATAGAAACCTTGTTTTTAGGGTTCACACAATAAAGCAAAATAATTCATATCTATACATTTCTACTACAAGCATAGCATTCTAACAAATATAATTAGTAGCAAACACTCAATCATTGTATACATGTTCCCATGTCACCCCTTTGTTTACTCATTTCACGACTTAAACCACTTCTTGACTAACATTATCACCTAGGACTTTAATCATTTATATGTATAAGAATGCAACTTGTCAAACTTTTCTTCAGGCTTAAATAAATATAACCATCAATTCAATTCTCATTAAAATATACATGCATAACAATCACATACATATACAGATCAACATGCCTTCAATCAAGACATACATAACTCCAGTCCATCCCTCTGATTATTTATTTTATGACTTAAACTGTAATGTCCCGAATTTCCGTATCCTTTGAGTCGATTAATCACATCACACGTCCAACCCAGATTGCACAGAAATATGAATCATTATTAGAAAGAAGTTAGAGGATGAAAAATAGAAAGGAAGAAGAATTAGAATATAAGAAAACGAAGAACACAAATCTCATAACGGAGCGAATAAAATATATTAGGTAACATAACTTTTCAATTACAAATCAGTAACTGTATATGCATACCATCATCAGAGCACGACAGTTATTTCTGGAACAGTTATAAACACCTGTTTTCAGATACAACATTGTACACAGCGGAAAATATGATAGTCTATAGCTATAACTGATGAAGCCTCCTGCTTCTAACTCCTCCAAGTGAATCTGTAAAATCCCAACTACTTGACTGCCCGTACAAATTTGGGAATCCAAGAGTTTAGGGAAAACAACAAAATAAACTTTGGGTCAGTCATAGGACTGGTGTGAGTAAACTCCAACCATTTGTTTAACTTTCAAAATCCTTTCGAAGGAAATGATAATCGTAAGACCGATCCACACATAAACACGGATGGTTTTTACCTTACGATAACCAAAAATATTTTTGATATCAAATCCAGTGGTATTATAATAATGTCTACATCAAATAAATAGAATCTAGCGGAACGCTTGCATCTCACGCTCCATATATAATATAAAATCAAAAACCGCAGTGCGCTTATTGGAGATTTGATTTCCAACATGACAAGGTATGGAACCACCTTCTGATAGTGTATCCCTAGAGGGGAATACACTGGGTTCAACAAGAACGTCTTGCAACCCGGCCCACACATGGCTGACCACTCATTTAACTTGAGTGTATCGAGCATATTATCACTAAAGGTTGTGATCAGCAATGGTTACCGAAAGCATACAACAACCAATAGAATAAGAAGCAAATGAATTTTCTCTAGATCAGGTGATAATACCTCTAATGGGAATGACCCACATGTTCATGCTGCCTGCCCGATTTCTGTCATTTCCCGGGTGATGAGGCTTGAGGTCACGATTAACTCTTAGCACATCTTGCCATCATTTACTTGAATTCCACATGGTCAGATCCATCCATATACGTTGTCCTGGGACTGGACAACCGAAGGTACCATTGTATCAATCCATCTTTGGAAATTTCTACCTAGGATTAATAGAACAGCCCTAGCACTTAACTCCATCTTCATATATCTTCAGCATAAGTTGATTCATAACGCTTAGGCCAACACGGAGTGGTTTTCAGATATTAAATCTGATCCCGGTCTCTCCATATTGACAACGGAGGCATACAATAAACAAAAACTTTGATAGTCGGTGATTTAACCATCAAAGGAACATCCATTCAATCAACGACCCTATATTCCAAATGGAATTTCTACCGATCAACCATTAAGCATTACTGGCCCCTTTTTATTATCAACTCCAAATTTCCATCTTTCTTATCCTTTCAAAGCTAGATTGCCTCTCTTAATTCCTGAGAAAAACATTTCCAATATCCTAATTTCTTTATTCGAGAAAATATCTCTTATTCTAGTGGGAAAACATTCCTAACTATTCACGAATCCCTATTTTCTGTATTCAGAAAATATACCTTAATAATATCGAAAAATATTCCCATTTATAAATTCCTCGTTGACCAATTCATTTCATTTTCTATGCATAGAAAATATCTCTCATTTTATTTGTGAAAACATTTCAAAATCCTTTATATTTACGCGATGTTATAAAACATCGTTATTATAACTCAAACCAGAAATCACTTATTAACTAATCATCTTGCTAACCCATTTTCCCTATCGAACCCTAACCATTTCTCCATCAATCATGAAGTCAATCAAGTTGGGGTATAATTACCTTTCAGACCTTAATTGAACAACATTCTCAACTTTGAAATAGTCGAATCTCACCACTTCAAATAAAACATCGGTTACACTACTCTCTGATTTAATCTAAGAATCCACTTCCTTTTACGGAAAAATATTGATTATAACGGTAGCGTTATAATCACCGTTTCCAAATAATTATAACTGCAGCGTTAAAATCGTTGTTTAGATTTATAAAACATTTCGTAGCATTATAATCACTGTTTAGATTTGCAAAACATTTATTATAACAGTAGCATTATAATCGCTGTCTGGGTTTACAAAACATTTATTATAACATAGCATTATAATCGCTGTTTCCAAATATTTGATTTATAATAATATAACTTGTACTTATTAATTTCAATTAATTAATTAATGAGTAAATAATTAAATTTGATTCAATCGGAAAGTAAAAATAACTACTTCCCTAAATTCGATATAATCGAATACCAATAAATAACTCTAATTTGAATACTCTATATTCGATTAACATTCCGAACTTCAGAATAAATTATATCATTCCAGGTTAACTCAACTTCCCTTATGGTTATTTCCATTCGCAAAACATTTGCTTTCAATCGTTATTCATTTTCATTATCAATATCTTTCCTTAATAGGAATTTAGACCTTTAATAATTCTAATTTAAAATAAATCTAAATTATTTCAAAAACATGGAATTGTATTTCCATAGCTATAAATATTGAAATATTCACTTCTTAATATATTTTATTTAAATTACAATTTTATACTAAATAAAATTCAAATATCCTTCCTGAACTTAACCATTATAATAAAATTCGACCTAATCAAAGTATAATTATAAATCTCTTGGATTTATTTCAATTTGTTTTAAATTCCAAACTTTGGAGCAAAATCCAAAGTTTCCTTTCGAAAGCGATTTCCACTTCCCTTATCATTCAAATTCCTATTTGAATTCACATTTCCAATCCATATTTCTTTATAGATGCCTCCATTTTCAAAATATCTGCTTTAAACGATTATTCACTTTAATTGTGAATAATATTTCCTTTTACATAATCAAATCCATTTGATTTTACTATATCCAATTCAAATTCCATTTATAACTTCTAGTTACAATTGTTTATAGAAAATCTCACTATTAATTTCAAACATTTATAATTTCCTTTATAATTTGCTAAGTCCAAATATATTTTCAACTACTAGTCTCAAAACCGATCTTTCACTTTCCCATATAAATTCATATTTGAACTTATATTTCAATTTTACCCAATGATTAATGATTCACTTAATTTATATTCTTATTTATAAACAACTTCTTGATTTATCCCTTTGAACAGGTTTCTACTTTCAACTCTATTCAAAATTCTATTTCTATTTTGAAAATAAATTCCATTTTTAAATTTCCAATTTTCTTTTCCATATTTAAAAATATTTTACGGTATCTAAAATACCAAGTTTCTATGGCCAGGGTAAATCAAACACAACATATGGATTATATAACACATCATATATCACAGTCAAATAAGGACAATAATATAAATGTTGAGGAATCCAGTTGGATTCCTCCAACCTATTTCCCTGCATCCATAGATGTTAACGAACAAAATATCATCAATTCTATTGATATATTTAGGATCAATATTCAATCAATGGTTTCTATATCAACCATTTCAATCAATTTTAACAACCATTCATCCAATCAACAATCACACAACATAAAATTAATATATTTAAAACTCGTTTATATAGAAATATAAATGTAGCAGGGTTAGTGAGTTTACTCACATTGGTTCGCAGTTGATGGTTCCGCCTTTCTTTTCTTTTAAAATCAAACAGGTGTTCGATTTTGGCACGAAATCCCAGTAGCTCTGTTCTAAACGACATCAATTCCATAACGTAAATTTCTTCATTACGATCCCAAAGTGACCGGTCTAGTTCAATTCATTGTTAACCCGGTTAAACCCGGCTTGGCTCACGGGGCATATCAAACTGTTCCAACATGTAACCCCAACTTCATCAACCCAACACCACGCCTCTTCCCTGTCTCTTACCCTATAAACGCAACAATCAACTGTGCATCTCCACAACTGATCCTTTTTTTAATCATCTAATGCAATGCCTTGTATTCCCTTTCCAACAGTACGTCCATGCTCCAATAAAACACACTCAAATACCATACTCCAAGTTCATCTACCTGATTACTCCAGGATTTCAGAAATAAAACAATTAGAACTCTAAATTAATTATACCTTAATTAGTTTATGCTGAAATATAGGTCATTAGAACATTGTACCATAGATTTATAATTGACCAGATCGTGATTTGCAGTCATGAAGCAGAGAACATCATTTTCCCCAAAACTCCAAATTGTTGCGTCTCATCCTTCCGTTCGCTGGAGTTCCACCTGGACCGGCTACCCCTCCACGCCTTCAGCCCATATTTACGTCCATCCTCTGACCATTGGTTCAGCTCCAACTGGCCAGCAAAAATCTATTTTCAATTACCAGTAAAATCGAAATGGTTCACCAGCTGAAACTGCCTACTGTCACCACCGTGAGCCACCAGACCCTACGTTCTCGACGCTGCTGGAACCGCCTTCTCCAGAACCTTCAACTTCGTGAACGAAGGCCGCCCACAATGATCCATCTCACCATAATCTGAGCTACAACCGAGACCCTTTAAGCTAAAAATCCGGTCAACCCCGACCACCAACGTTGACCGCACCAACGTCGAGACCTGAGCCCAACCTTCCTCTCCGACTCTCCCTCGCCGACCATCTGTCAGTTTTTCCTCCATCGTTGTGAAAACCAGATCAAAGTTTTGCTACATCAACCATTCAAACACCAGAACATGAACCGCTCCTTAAAACGATTTATATCGGATTGAAGCCTTTGCATCCAGGGATCCAACGAATTTTATTTTATAAATTTTCATTGGGTTTTTCTATTTTTAATAAATTTATGAAGCTTCGATTCTTCATGTTTTTTTTTTCAGAGGCGAGAAGAGGATGTACAGTTTTATAGAGGAAGATAGCTTGGCACACACGGTTCGAAAACTTGGCAGGCACAGATTTGAGCTGCTTGGCCATCACGTATAGAGTGGGTCGCTTTCTATCGGTACAAACGTAGCGGATGCAAATTAATGAAGGCATGTGACTGTAAAAAGAAACAGCCGTATATATTATTGTTAATATATTTTATTTTATTTTTCTATTTGAAGCTTTTTAAAACTTAACTCTGGTTTTCTTTTCTAGCTAGAATATTGATATATATGCATACATTACGTACCGCAGGTGCGTATAAATTAGCTTTTACTTGTTCTTTAATCAGATATGAGATAATTCCTTATGTACTCTCTTTATATATATATAATATGAACAGTTGGGCTTCTACATGGAGATTTTGACTTAAGTAGCTATTGTTCAATGTCTCAGTGTGGACTTGAATGCTACTTTGAAAATATAGCTTGTTTGAAAGAAGCGAATAGGTTCAGTAATATGCATGTAAAATGGACGTCCCAATACTCTTGTCACCATTTCAATTTGATGCTCAAAAAGGAAATTTGAAGTTGGATTAACATGTGACTAATCGTAACATTAAATACAAGATCTAGTAAAAGTTCGATCTGCTTAGATGCTCTTCTTTGTGATTTCAGATGGACTCATCAATTTGTACAGTTAGATACATCTCTATATGCTTCTTAAAATAAAGATAGAGGAAATTGGAACCCGTCCAAAAGAGCAAATACAATAAAGAAAACACAGTGGATAACCATAAGAGATGCATTCGAGACCGACTTTAGCGAGTGATTACATCCGAAGCATTTGAGAATATGAGGAAAACTGGACTAAAATTATAGCAATACCAACAACGCAGTCAAAGGCAAAATAACTTGATTACACTGCTTGAACATGAAATCAAAAAACTTACATCTAACAAATTCATTATATATTTGTTACTGTGGGTTTATCCTGGCATGTATATATTTATTAGTGTACATGGTACCGACTACACAGTATTATATATATATAATTCCTTATAAAAAATCATTTTATATTACCAATACAACATTTAAAATTTATTCAAATGTTTCTAAAATTAACAGCGAAAAATCCGGGTCGTTACATTCCTTCCTCCTCAAAATAATTTCATCCTCGAAATTGCTAAGTAGTGAAAATGCTATAACTCTAAATCCTCATAACCTACTTAGTTGAAATATTATATTCCATATCTTCATATCCCAATTCTTATCCAACCTTTTCTCATACCAATACTCGACCATTCATAATTCTTTCCAAATGATATGTCCACCATTTTTGGACAATCCATCATCACTTTCTTGTCTTCAATCCATATGCTCTTCTGCATATCCACAGCCATTCCAATTGATTTTAAATCCATTTATCAATTTCATTATTCCACTTAAAATTTCATTAACCAATTATGGTTTTCTTATTTCAATTACAATTAACAACTCGATTTTAAATTATCAAAAATTTCTTGAATATTTTCTAACTTTTTAAATTTTCGAAAATTTTTGCCAGCATCTCCTTTGCACGGCTCAATCGGTACAACCACAACTCGCCTTTCTAGGCCTTCTCCAATCCAAAAGAAAATCAAAAAGCCAAGAGGCTTGCCCAATAGGCTCATAAAACCATCAAACCCAAGTAATAATGTAAACATGTACCTTTTTGTCGGGCATAATTCTATCTCTCGCATTTGCTTCCATTTAATATCTCCTTAGCATACATATATCAATTTCCAATTTGTTTCAAATCAATCCAACTTCCAGTTGCTTTTACTCTCTAATCAACTTCTAATTAGTTCACTTCCATTCAATCAGTTCAAATCTGATTTCTACTTGAATCCAAATTTATCACAATTCAATTTCAATTAACAGCATCCAATATATATTCAACTTGCTTATTCATAAATCGAATTCATATTAATATTTCGAATCTCAACATTTTCTTTATTTAGTTTCATTCGGAATTATTTCTAATCCAATCCAGTTTTGTTTAACTTAAGTTAAATTTCAATTCATTTGATACATTTTACCATTTCAATTTATTTAACTTTTACAAGTTAAATTTTAATTTCAGAGTTCAAATTTTCGGGTTTATTTCAAACTAGTTTGAAATCACTTATATTTATAATCAACTCAATTTAAAATATTTGAATTTCTAAAACATCTTGTCCTTTTCAAACAAATTTTTCATTCTCAAATTACTATGGTAGCAATCCGTCACTCAGAAACAAATACCGATAATGTCGCGATCCATTATCAGAATTATTTTCTCGTCACTGAAGTGATTTCAGTGCTTAATCCCTTTAAAAACCCATTTAAACCATTCTTTTTCAAAAGTACTTTAAAGTTTTGTTATATTACTTTATATTATTTCAGAAAATATTTTCTAAACACCCGGAATTTAAAATTCCAATTCTGGTTTAAACTAAATCTTGGTTTACCTCATTTGTATACATTATCCGTATACAAATTATATAACCATTTCAATATTTCATAATTCCATTTAATTGTAATAAACACATTCATATATAATAATTCAGAAATTATTCCTTTTATATCAAAATAATTTTTTTGGGCAAAATTATTTCATTTACCCCTTTATAAACAATACTGTATCGAATAGCTTTGTTCAAGAGTTTATAAATACCTATCGATACAGTTGTACATCCTGTATCGACCAGAATTCATAAACCACTCAACAAATCAATCAATACAATATAAAACAATTTTATATCAAATCTACAAATACGTGCTAATATGTATACACCCAAACTCAATCTAGGATATTACTAACCCTATCTTTATTGAGTTACACCACAGAGCCAAGGTTACTACTCAACCTTCAGCTCTGCTACCAAATGTAATGGCCCGAATTTCCGTATCCTTTGAGTTGACTAATCATACCACACGTCCAACCCAAATTGCACAGAAATACGAATAATTATTAGAAAGAAGTTAGAGGATGAAAAATAGAAAGGGGAAGAATTAGAATAGAAGAAAACGAAGAACACAAATCTCACAGCGAAGCGAATAAAATATATTAAATAACATAACTTTCCAAATACAAATCAGTAAGTGTGTATGCATACCATCATCAGAGCACGACAGCCATTTCTAGAACAGTTATAAATGCCTGTTTTCAGATACAACATAGTACACAGTGGAAAATATGATAGTCTATAGCTATAACTGATGAAGCCTCCTGTTTCAAGCTTCTCCAAGTTAATCTGTAAAATCCCAACTACTTGACTGCCCATACAAATTTGGGCACCCAAGAGTTTAGGGAAATCAACAAAATAAAATTTGGGTTAGTCATGGGACTGGTGTGAGTAAACTCCAACCATTTGTTTAACTTTCAAAATCCTTTTGAAAGAAATGATAATCATAAGACCGATCCACACATAAACACGGATGGTTTTTACCTTACGATAACCAAAAATATTTTTGATATCAAATCCAGTGATACTATAATAATGTCTACATCAAATAAATAGAATCTAGCAGAACGCTTGCATCTCACGCTCCATATATAATATAAAATCAAAAACCGTAGGGCGCTTATTGGAGATTGGATTTCGAACATGACAAGGTATGGAACCACCTTCCGATAGTGTATCTCTAGAGGGGAATACACCGGGTTCAACAAGAACGTCTTGCAACCCGGCCCACACATGGCTGACCACTCATTTAACTTGAGTGTATCGAGCATATTATCACTAACGGTTGTGATCAGCAACCGTTACCGAAAGCATACAACAACGAATAGAATAAGAAGCAAATGAATTTTCTCTAGATCAGGTGATAATACCCTAATGGGAATGACCCACATGGTCATGTTGCCTGCCCGATTTCTGTCATTTCCTGGGTGATGAGGCTTGAGGTCACGATTAACTCTTAGCACATCTTGCCATCATTTACTTGAATTCCACATGGTCAGATCCATCCATATACGTTATCCTAGGACTGGACAACCGAAGGTACCATTGTATCAATCCATCTTGGGAAATTTCTACCTATGATTAATAGAACAACCCTTGCACTTAACTCCATCTTCATATATCTTCAGCATAAGTTGATTCGTAACGCTTAGGACAAAACGGAGTGGTTTTCAGATATTAAATCTGATCCTGGTCTCTCCATATTGACAACGGAGGCATACAATAAACAAAAACTTTGATAGTCGGGGATTTAACCATCAAAGGAACATCCATTCAATCAACGACCCTATATTCCAAATGGAATTTCTACCGATCAACCATCAAGCATTACTGGCCCCTTTTTATTATCAACTCCAAATTTCCATCTTTCCTATCCTTTCAAAGCTAGATTGCCTCTCTCAATTCCTGGGAAAAACATTTCCGATATCCTAATTTCTTTATTCGAGAAAATATCTCTTATTCTAGTGGGAAAACATTTCTAACTATTCATGAATCCCTATTTTTTTTATTCAGAAAATATACCTTATTAATATCGAAAAATATTCCCATTTATAAATTCCTTGTTAACCAATTCATTTAATTTTCCGTGCATAGAAAATATCTCTCATTTTTTTTGGGAAAACATTTCAAAATCCTTTATATTTACGCGATGTTATAAAACATCGTTATTATAACTCAAAACAGAAATCACTTATTAACTAATCATCTTGCTAACCCATTTTCCCTATCGAACCCTAACCATTTCTCCATCAATCATGAAGTCAATCAAGTTGGGGTATAATTACCTTTCAGACCTTAATTGAACAACATTCTCAACTTTGAAATAGTCAAAGCTCACCACTTCAAATAAAACATCGCTTACTCTACTCTCTGATTTAATCTAAGAATCTACTTCCTTTACGAAAAAATATTGATTATAACGGTAGCGTTATAATCACCGTTTCCAAAAAATTATAACTGCAGAGTTAAAATCGTTGTTTAGATTTATAAAACATTTAGTAGCATTATAATCGCTGTTTAGATTTACAAAACATTTATTATAACAGTAGCATTATAATCGATGTTTAGATTTACAAAACATTTGTTATAATGGTAGCGTTATAATCGCTGTTTCCAAATATTTGATTTCTATTAATATAACTTGTACTTATTAATTTCAATAAATAAATTAATGAGTAAATAATTAAATTTGATTCAATCGAAAAGTAAAAATAACTACTTCCCTAAATTCGATATAATCTAACACCAATAAATAACTCTCATTTGAATACTCTATATTCGATTAACATTCCGAACTTCAGAATAAATCTTATCATTCCAGGTTAACTCAAGTTCCCTTATGATTATTTTCATTCGCAAAACATTTGCTTTCAATCGTTATTCATTTTCAATTATCAATATCTTTACTTAATAGGAGTTTAGACCTTTAATAATTCTAATTTAAAATATATCTAAATTATTTCAAAAACGTGGAATTGTATTTCCATAGATATAAATATTGAAATATTCACTTCTTAATATATTTTATTTAAATTACAATTTTATACCAAATAAAATTCAAATATCCTTCGTGAACTAAACCATAATAATAAAATTCGACCTAATCAAAGTATAATTATAAATCTCTTGGATTTATTTCAATTTGTTTTAAATTCCAAACTTTGGAGCAAAATCCAACGTTTTCTTTCGAAAGCAATTTCCACTTCCCTTATCATTCAAATTCCTATTTGAATTCAAATTTCCAATCCATATTTCTTTATAGATGCCTCCATTTTCAAAATATCTGCTTTAAACGATTATTCACTTTAATTATGAATAATATTTCCTTTTACATAATCTAATCCATTTGATTTTACTATATCAAATTCAAGTTCCATTAATAACTTCTAGTTACAATTGTTTATAGAAAATCTCACTATTAATTTCAAACATTTATAATTTCGTTTATAATTTCCTTTATAATTTGCTAAGCCCAAATCTATTTTCAACTACTAGTCTCAAAACCGATCTTTTACTTTCCCATATAAATTCATATTTGAACTAATATTTCAATTTTACCCAAAGATTAATGATTCACTTAATTTATATTCTTATTTATAAACAACTTCTTGATTTATCCCTTTGAGCAGGCTTCTATTTTCAACTCTATTCAAAATTCTATTTCTATTTTGAAAATAAATTCCATTTTTAAATTTCCAATTTTCTTTTCCATATTTAAAAATATTTTATGGTATCTAAAATACCAAGTTTCTATGGCCATGGTAAATCAAACACAACATATCCAATCATGGATTATATAACATATCATATATCACAGTCGAATAAGGACAATAATATAAATGTTGAGGAATCCAGTTGGATTCCTCCAACCTGTTTCCCTGCATCCATAGATGTTAATGAACAAAATATTATCAATTCTATTTATATATTTAGGATCAATATTCAATCAATGCTTTCTATATCAACCATTTCAATCAATTTTAACAACCATTCATCCAATCAACAATCACATAACATAAAATTTATATATTTAAAACTCGTTATATAGAAATATAAATGAAGCAGGGTTAGTGTGTTTACTCACATTGGTTCGCAGTTGACGGTTCTGCCTTTCTTTTCTTTTAAAATCAAACAGGTGTTCGATTTTGGCACGAAATCCCAGTAGCTCTGTTCTAAACGACATCAATTCCATAACGTAAATTTCTTCAATATGATCCCAAAGTGATCGGTCTAGTTAAATTCGTTGTTAGCCCAATTAAACCCGGCTCGGCTCACGGGGCATATCAAATTGTTCCAACATGTAAATCCAACTTCATCAACCCAACACCATGCCTCTTCCTTATCTCTTACCCTATAAACGCAACAATCAACTGTGCATCTCCACAACTGATCCTTTTTTTCATCATCCAACGCAATGCCTTGTATTCCCTTTCCAACAGTACGTCCATGCTCCAATAAAACACACTCAAATCCCATACTCCAAGTTCATCTACCTGATTACTCTAGGATTTCAAAAATAAAACAATTAGAACTCTAAATTAATTATACCTTAATTAGTTTATGCTGAAATATAGGTCATTAGTACATTGTACCGTAGAATTATAATTGACCAGATTGTGATTTGTATTCACGAAGCAGAGAACATCATTTTCCCTAAAACTCCAAATTGTCGCATCTCTTCCTTCCATTCGCCGGAGTTCCGCCTGAATCAGGAACCCCTCCACGCCTTCAGCCCATATTTCCGTCCATCCTCTGACCATCGGTTCAGCTCCACTGGCCAGCAAAAATCTATTTTCAATTACTAGTAAAATCGAAACGGTTCACCAACTGAAACCGCCTACTGTCACCACCGTGAGCCACCAGACCCTACATTCTCGACGTTTCTGGAACCGCCTTCTCCAGAACCTTCACCTTCGTGAACGACGACCGCCCACAATGATCCATCTCGCCAGAATCTGAGCTACAACCGAAACCCTTTAAGCTAAAAATCCGGTCAACCCCGACCACCAACGTTGACTGCACCAATGTCGAGACCTGAGCCCAACCTTCCTCTCCGACTCTCCCTCTCTGACCATCTGTCAGTTCTTCCTCCATCGTTATGAAAACCAGATCAAAGTTATGCTACATCAACCATTCAAACACCAGAACATGAACCGCTCCTTAAACGATTTATATGGGATTGAAGCCTTCCATCCAGGGATCCAACGAATTTTATTTTATAAATTTTTATTGGGTTTTTCTATTTTTAATAAATTTATGAAGCTTTGATTCTTCACGTTTTTGTTTTGTTCAGAGGCGAGAAGAGGATGTACAGTTTTATAGAGGAAGATAGCTTGGCACACACGGTTCAAAAACTTAGCAGGCACGGATTTGAGCTGCTTGGCCATCATGTATAGAGTGGGTCGCTTTCTATCATTACAGATGTAGCTGTTGCAAATTAATGAATGCATGTGGTAGTAAAAAGAAATAGACGTATATATTATTGTTAATATATATTATTTTATTTTTCTATTTGAAGCTTTTTAAAACTTGAATCTGATTTTCTTTTTCTTGCTTGAATGTTGATATATATGTATACATTACATACCGCAGGTGCGTATAAATTAGCTTCTACTTTTTCTTCAATCAGATATGAGATAATTCCTTATGTACTCTCTTTATATATATATAATATGAACAGTTGGGCTTCTGCATGGAGACTTTGACTTAAGTAGCTATTGTCTTCAACATCTCAGTGTGGACTTGAATGCTACTTTGAAAATATAGTTTGTTTGAAAGAAGTGAATAGGTTCAATAATATGCATGTAAAATGGACGTCCCAATACTCTTGTCACCATTTCAATTTGATGCTCAAAAAGGACATTTGAAGTTTGATTAACATGTGATCAATCGTAACATTAAATACAAAATCTGGTAAAAGTTCGATCTGCTTAGATGCTCTTCTATGTGATTTCAGATGGACTCATCAATTTGTACAGTTAGATACATCTCTATATGCTTCTTAAAATAAAGATAGAGGAAATTGGAACCCGTCCAAAAGAGCAAGATACAATAAAGAAAAACACAGTGGACAACCATAAGAGATGTATTTGAGACCGACTTTAGCGAGTGATTACATCCTATAAGATGAAGAAGCATTTGAGAATATGAGGAAAACTGGACTAAAATTATAGCAATACCAACAATGCAGTCAAAGGCAACATAACTTGATTACACTACGGGAACATAAAATCAGAAAACTTACATCTAACAAACTCTTTATATATTTGTTACTGTGGGTTTATCCAGGCATGTATATATTTATTAGTGTACATGGTACCGACTACACAATACTATATATATATATAATTCCTTATAAAAATCATTTTATATTACCAATACAACATTTAAAATTTATTCAAATGTTTTTAAAATTAACAGCGAAAAATCCGGGTCGTTACATAAACCTTTTTAAATTATACATCACCTAGGATTAGTGTCATCATATTTATATTAGGTTATAATCTTTTAATCCTTCACATTGAACACTTATATGCACACTGTCTGGGACATCAACCATGTTAACCCATCACAAAAAGGCCCATTGGGCATAAACATGCCATGTGAATACTTGACATCCTACTTGATGCTAGATAAATCAATGCAATCCCTGGTGGCATACACCATCTGTAACAACCAGAATTTTCAGTCAATTTAACATGTGGATTTAAATAGATTTAAAAAGAATTTTTAAATGGATAAGTCCGATTGGATTTCAAATTTCAGTAAATATTGAATCTAAACTTGAAAAATCATTTAAAGTGAATTCTAAAGCTATTTTATATTATAATAAGTTAAAATAAGGTTATTGGATATTCAAAATGATAATTTAAAAAGAATAAAATCGATAATTTAGTGCTATTTTAAAAGCTAGAAAAATAGACACTTTGCAAACAGTCTTGAAATTCAACGAAACCAATTTTATCGGATCTGTAATGATAAATTATGGTAATATTCCCAATTTCAAGTAGGAGTTGGTGTTAAGCGTGCGTAATAAAACGCAGGTCGAGAAAACTAGTTAAATTTTAATAATAACATAAAGAAAGACCATTTTACAAGCGGTCTCAGAATCCGACTAAACCAGGACCATTGGAACCATATCTGTGAAATGTAGCATAGTTTCAAATTCCATAGCAATTGGGATTGGTATGTGGTCGTGCGAGTACACGTAGATAGATTTTAGTGAAACTTGATTTAAAATGATGAATTAATTAGTTTTGGACCAATATTCAATATTTAAAGATATATTAATAATAAAATATATTTGTAAAATGTTGGGTAAATGTTTTTAGAATGCTAATTTACCTCCACGAACATTTATATGCCATGTTCTAGCATTTTAAAGTATTAAGTATAGTCAAATGGGCTAAAACAATTCATTAGCATAGGAAGCGTGTTTTCTTTGAGGTGACACCCCCTAATGCAACCATTTATGCTTCCTTTGAGTTTTCATGACTTCTCCACTAGATGCCAACACTTCACCAATCGAATTCCCTTTCCATTTTCTATAAATAAAAGCCTCCTCTCCACTTATTTACTTTACTTCCGCCTCTCTTTTCCTTACTTCTCCTTCCCCTTCTTCTCTCCCTTCATCCGACCCCACTTCCACTGCCGCCAGCCACCCTCCCCCATGCTGACGTCAGCACCCTCCGTCTCCTCCCCCCTTTCGTGGCCCCACCTCCCTCCAAAACCCAAAAACGCCTCTTTAATTTCCAAAAACACCGCACCCTCCCCTTTAAATCACCAATTCGTGCCTCCTCCACCACCTACCAATGCCATGGACCCCACGTAACCCGCCACCAGCCTGACCCATGGGCTCACTTCTAACCCGTGCCCCCTTGCACCTAAAACCCCACCTCGTTTGCTCCTTAAACCAAAATCATATCCATTATTTGTTCGTCAATTTATAAAACTCCTTAGCGTCGAAGCTCCATCCGTTCGATTTTATGAAAACTCCAGTGATGATGAGAGGCTGCCAAAATTGTTCGGAATCGTTAAGACATCTTGTGATTAAAATTTAAACAGAGTAGAAAACTATCATAAGCAATTTATAGCTTACGTATGAATTAATATTGTAATGACCAGGATTTTGCCAGACCTTAATCAATCGCTAAATCGACCAAAATCGTTCAAAACCCGCATACGTTAACTTTGGGAATACAACACATTAAAACAAATAATAACAGACTTTTATAAACATCATAGTAATGTTACATCAGAGTACAGAATATCAGAGTACATCGATAAATAAAATACAGCGGAAGACTTATTACAATAAATATAATACACTGCAGCGGAAACATAAATATACAGCGGAAGGCTATCATGCTCTGGACACAGCTTTAAGCTTTGATCCAGGATCCTGCTAAAAGAATAGATATCTGCAAAAAGCTACTCGACTGCCCGTGTACAAAAGAGGGCACCTGAGTTTGCAAGTGAAACAAACTACAAGTCAGTCATGAGACTGGTATGAGAAATCTTAACTTAACTTATCTAAATAAAAAGCTAATCACAGGACCACGCCGCTAACGCGGAACGGGTTTACTCCATTGGATTGCCAGTGCATAAAATAAAGTAAATCGTTAAACAACGCAACGCTTTTTAGACAAAATGAAACCATTATAAGACTCAAGTCCCATCACACAATGCAACGCAAATCAGAGGATGGAGTTTTACCTTATAATGGTCAAAAATGCTTGATACGATAAAACGGATTTAATATTAGTGAGTATATGTTTTTGTTAAAAACAATTTCAATCATAATATATCAATCATAGACAGCATAGGTACCATATATCATGTCGCCATACTAGTTCTACAATCAAAACCGCAAGGTCGTATTGGAAGTTGGTTTTCCATCATGAAATCGAGGCTAGGGATTGTCCTCTCTGATTCGAGACACTCTAGCAAATGCCTTAGGATTCGGATGCTGGCGAACCCTTGGATTTCAGGGCCGGTCCTCGCCTATCGGCAGTTGATTGGTTATGCCTGAACACACGCTTCCCGATCCCTTTGGACCTCTATATAACCACTACGGCCTATAAATCCGAGGCGCCTCAAAATCCATCATCCATATAAGTAAAATGTTAGCCAGTTTAAGCACTGACACTACTCCTAGCTAGAAAGAAACGTGTGCACTCCCTGCAGTCCTAATCCCGTTTTTGACTCATACTGGGGTGTGAGGCTCGCGAAGTCACGATATACACAAAGCTATGCCGTAATAGGCTATACTTTGATCATCCCACAAGGCGTGCTTTTCAACAAAGCCTTGATCATTTGCATCTTGGCATGCCACATTGACAATTCACGCCATGCGATCAATCCCTATTAATATATACCAGCGTGTTAAGAAGAGAATAAATTCTCCACCACCAAACATGTATACATTAAGAAAAATCAATTTAATCCACATGGGATGAAATCCAATGTCAGACATGCATCCATTTACAAGTCCGTTCTGGGTCTGAACGAAACCGGAGGCACCTTATGCCTCACATATCCGAACAATCAACAATACGTCCGGACGGCTACCCATGACTCCCCTTTAAGGTAGCTACTCCAATCATGGGCCTCAGTAGCAACATATCCATTCGATGTGAAGATCATCGGTCTTCAATCACCGTCTTCAACTCTTCGACTTAGATCGTCGTATAATCATTTGAAATGAGATTAAACTCGGACCTTTCAAATGATTGTCACATATATATAGAGAGTTTAAAACCATTTCATATTGTTAATAGTATTTAATAACGATTTATCGCTATTCTTGTTTATATAAAAATAGCTTAATAAAGTAAACGATGCTTCGGGTCAAAGGGCGGCCCTGGCGTTGTTTTTACCACAATTTGAATTATACTTATCTTGAAATCTAACCGTTGGATTTTGACAAAATTTATATCGTTGGAAAGATTTTCCCAAAGCGGTCCTAACGGTTCCAATTTTGGGAAAATCCAACGGTTGGATCTTCCGGTATAATTGTTTCAAGTTACGATTGCCGAAATGCGAACTGCCGCACGCTTTGTTTAATATTAATTTATATTTATATATAAAAAAAAACTTATATATAAATATAAATTATTCAGCGATTCCATTATTGTATGTATCACGCCAAACAAAAGAGTGAATTATTTGCATAACACATATATGTTTATAATGGCTACTAAAAATGTGTTTTTATCTCATATTCAAATTCTATAGTGTATTAATTATAAAATTGGCCCTTTTTGTTCATACACAATTTTAATGTGTATACTCACTAAATGGTCTAACTCCTTTTCTTTAACAAAAATGTTTATTTTGTTTTAACTTCTTTATTTAGACAGAAATGTAAATTTTGTCACAATTCTTCCTAATGACAAAATATATGTTTTTGTCACATTCTTACTATTTAGACAAAAGTGTTAGTTTCTTTCTAATGGACAAAAATGAAATTTTTGTCCAACCTATTTTAGTGAACAAAATTGTTTATTCTTTTCTAATGAACAAAAATGAATATTTTTGTTCAATCTATTTTAATGAACAAAATTGTTTATTATTTTATAATGAACAAAAATGAATATTTTTGTTCAATTTATTTCTATGAACCAATTTTGCTAATTTCTTCTAATGAACAAAATGAATATTTTTGTTCAATCTATTTCTAATAAACAAAATGGTGAATCTCTTTCTATGTTTCTACTATTACATTAAAAATGTATTTTTAATGTAAAACACATTTCTTAATAAAATATAGTTCTTTTTCTAAGTCTCTAATACTAACATTAAAATGTGTTTTAAATGTAAATCATATTTCATAGTAAAATATGATTCTTTTTCTATGTCTTCTAATATTAACAATAAAAATGTGTTTTCAATGTAAATCATATTTCATAATGAAATATGATTCTTTTCTACTCTTTTTACTACACTTAGAATGTAAACAAAAATACACCTCTTAATATATTTTTTATTTACACCTACAATGTTAATAAAAATATAACTTCTTAATATACTTTTAATTTTATGTTTTATTTGCATTAAGGAATGCAAATAAAAATATACCCTTTTTATTTTCATGTTTTATTTGCATTGAGGAGCGCAAATAAAAATGTACTCTTTTATTTTCAGGTTTTATTTTCGTTGAGGAACGCAAATAAAAATGTACTATTTTATTTCATGTTTTGTTTTTACGTTTTGTTTGCATTTAAAATTGCAAACAAAAAATGTAATTTTTCATTTTAAATGTTTTGTTTGCATCTAAAGTTGCAAGCAAAAAAAAATGTAACTTTTATTTTAGTGTTTTGTTTTTGTAACTAATTTGCAAATTAAAAAGTGTAATTCTTTCCTATGATCTATTTGCATCTAAAAATGCAAATAAAAAGTATAATTCTTTTTCTACGTCCTATTTCCATTTACACTAAATAGTAAATAAAAATGCCCCTTTTTCCTGATATTATGTTTTATTTACACTAAATGTAAATAAAATATTCTTTTTCTTTATCTCATGTTTTATCTACTTAAAAGTGAATAAATGTAATATTTTTCTATATCATGTTTATTTACACTACATGTAAATAAAGTTTTCTTTTTCTATATCATGTTTATTTACACTACATGTAAATAAAGTTTTCTTTACCTATATCATGTTTATTTACAAAGTGAACAAAAATGTGATTCTTATTCTATGTTTTGTTTGCATCTAGAAATGCAAACAAAAATATGTAATTCTTTCCTGTGTTTTGTTTACATCTAAAAATGTAAACAAATATGTAATTATCTTTCTTCTACACAACCTATTTACATAGAAATGTAAATGAATGTGTCCTTTTCTTTTTGATGTCCTATTTACATAAAAAAATGTATCTTCATAATTTTGTTCTTTTCATTTACATAGAACATATAAATAAAAGGTGTCATCTAATTTTGTTCTTTTTATTTACAAAAGGAGAAATGTAAATAAAGGTGTTCGCAAAGTAATTCTTTTATTTACATAAGAAAATGTAAATAAAATATCATCACAAAATTTGTTCTTTTTATATGATCAAAATTTGTTATTTTTATTTGCCGAATTTCTATCATAAATATTTTATTTACAACTAGATGTAAATAAAGAAATTTTCTTTTTCATCTATAAAGGAATGTCAATAAAAATGTCATCAAGTTTGTTCTTTTTTATTTACAAAGGAATGTAAATAAAAATGTGTCATCAAGTTTTGTTCTTTTTATTTTTATTTACAATGAATGTAAACAAAAAAGGTGTCATTTTTATTTAACATATTTAATCCACATAAAAATGTAAATAAAGTTTTCCTTTCTCCTAACATGTTAAATTCACATAAAAATGCGAATAAAGTGTCTTTTTCCTAACATGTTAAATTCACATAAAAATGTGAATCTCAACATATCACATAAACAAAATGAGATGATTTTGTTTTTAACTATTTCTAATTAACTCAAATATAAATTTTGAATCCACAAACCTAATGAACCAAACGAATATGTAAATCTCAATAAAATGAGATTTTTAACGCATGAACATTCACAGCAACAGATAAATACATAGACTAATTTACCACATCGCATATATATATATATATATATATATATATATATATATTATTTACATACATTCAATGATTCAATCAATCGAGGAAAATAATTAAATTATTTAATTATTAAAAATTAGAAATCTCACCATCTGTTCGTTCGGCTTCGCAAATTTGTCAACGTTTCAAACTGCTCGCAAATGTCCCCTTTTAGTCTAGGATTGTAGATCCTTGTCGTACGATCTCATTAAATCTGAAATTGTTAATTTTTGTTGTCGTACGCATTAGTTATGGCCTAAATTTAGATTGATAATAATTTTTAAAATTAAATTAATAAAATAATTAAAGGATAATGTTCTTCTTCCTCTATCAGGAACTCGGTCGTTAGTTTCGCCTTACTTTCAGAACTAGGTCTCGACTTCTCTTCCGATCCGCAGCACCAGAGGATGATCAGAAGGTGGTGCGTCGAAGAGCTACCATGGATAGAAAATCTCTACAGAAAGGCCTAAAGGAGTAGGGTCTGATATGTGGAGGAGGAGGAGGAGAATTTAGTGGAAAAAGTAGAGGTGTCCTCTGCCATGGATAGAAGGTTGAGGCGGCGGCTATTGTTTGATTGTATTATGGTTTTGAGAAAAACATATATTTTTATATAATTTTAATGTAAATTATGCAAATAAATCCATCCGTTGTATGTTACAATGGAAATAAATTATTGACTAAGGCTGAGGTGGCATCTTATTTCTCATTTGAATTTCAAAAGCAAATGGCGGAGAAAAATAAATGTGTCATAAATTGTTTAACGCTAATGGTTAGAATGTTTGTGTGTTTTTTTTTAAATTTCAAAACATAAAATATCCAATGTCATAGTTAAGGGAATATATTAAATTGGACTGCCAAGAATAAAAGAGAGAAAATGGTTAAAATAAGAGATTATTTATAGGTTGGAAATTTGGTTAATTAGATTTGTATAAGGTGTATTTCTAGTCGAAGAATTTCAACGGTCTAATAAACAAAGTATTCAAATCTTCATTTGTACATCTTTAATTAAATTTTAAAGATTAAATTATATTTGATTAAAGTTCATTAAATCGATTTATATAAATCAAATGAATAAATTAACTTTTCTTAGTGAGTAACAAATTTTCTCCTTTTGATTATTCAAATGTTTACCATAATTTATGACAAATTCACACGTGCAATTCAAAGTTAATTATTACACTAATTTGCAATGTTTGGTTTCAACTGTAATTAAATCTCATTAAGTATATATTTAATTCCACTAAATCGATTTGATTTAATTTGTTTTCTTTTTATTCAACCAATCTTGAATTTAAAGGTATAGTTAACATTTTTGTTCATATCCTACTACATTAACAATTTTTGTTTATCATTTAATGTATAGTGATGAAATATTTAATTGCAATCAATATATGTGTCATAACTTAAATTCGATTACGTTGCATCTCATTCGATATTTACTTATTACTCCTTTAATTACTATTTTTAATTTCCATTAACTACACCATTCAATTATCTTTATTGCAATTTGTTTCAACTTTATTTCAATACATTAACCTTGGGTTTTGCAATTTATAACTAGTTACAACTGCTAATTAAATATTATATGCTTATTGTTGTAAGCAAATAAATAAATGGATACACATGCAAGTTAATTATTCTAACTTAATAATTTTCAATTGGCACGTAAAATCTTACCATTTATTTATAATATTTGATTGAATTCCTATTATTTCAAATAAACAACCAAATCATGACTATATTTGCAATAAATGCATATAATTATGTTTATAACTAGTTGAAATTTCATTGCAAAATCAATTGGATCTATATTATTTCCATATTCCACAAATTAAGATTACCAATATAAAATAAATCTCAAAATTATTTTATATTGTTAATTCAACATAAATTTCAAATTCCATTATAAATAGATTATCAAACATTGTCATTATCATATATATATAGCCATTTAGAATCAATTCGCAATGTTTTATTTACGTTAAAAATGTAAATTCCAATGTCAACACACTTTATTTCAAAAATGTTTATTTTTAATGTTGCATTAAGAAAATAACGATGAGGGAAAGGTATTGAAAACGAATGCAACTATTCATAAAGAATTTATCAATTGATGAACGTTACACTTTAAATAGGCAAGGAAAGTATTAAATCGGACCTATCAACATATTATTTATAAATCTCATTAGCAACGTCTTAATTTTATTTAAAAACTTATTATTATTATTATTATAATTTAATAATGGAATTTTTTTTCTGACGTATTTTATAATAATATTTTCTGAAATAATTTTTTTGAATTGGTTCCAAAATTTCGGGTTGTTACAAATATGTTGTGTAGGTGGTTGTTAATGTTGTATGTAGTTATATGCAAGTAAGTTGCATGCTATGTGGTTAATGTTGCTTATGGTTGAGGTATACATGTGAATTGTGAAATTGGATTAGTGATTTACATGTTAATGCAAGTGTTTTAGAATTTAAAACCATAAAAATAAGGCTCGTTGGATTGGTTGATAACTTGGTTAAAATGTTGCATGTACATGGATTGGAAAATAAATGTTAGTAAGTTAACGTTGGGTTGTTAAGTGATTAAACAGTTAATAATGGGGTTTGGATAATTTAACGTATCCAAAATGACATATATATATATATATATATGTCGTAAAAATGGTAACTGAACAATTACTTAAATAATAGGTATATGGAATGAATAGTAAATGTTTGTTTATATTGGCGTGACTTTTGTCAATATAAAACATGACATAGGTATATAATTCTGCATGTTGTAAGTTGGTGTGTTTTGATATGGATTGGCTAGAAAATAATAGCTAATTGGTTATTAACGACAATTAATAATTTGGTTGAAAATTGGTTTGAAACAGTGAATAAGTGTTAATAAACTTGACACTTAGGCTGACAAAGCCATGACATGTTGTTTGATGATTAACAAATGCTAATCGAGTATTTATATCATTTTGAAACCATATAAGTTGAATTATATGGTCGTTAATTGAGTTTTATTCCAAATTGGGAACTAACTGAATATTTTATTAATAAAATATTAGGTGAAAAATAGAAGTTTGAATTTTGAACCGAACCAATTTGGAAAGATATTTTAAATAATTATGAATAGTTTTTCATAAAGAAAAGAAATTGATTTGAAACTGTTTTCAAACAATTAAGGCATGCTTTAAAATTTATCTTAAAAGTGAATAGGAACTGGGAAAAGTGAAGTTCGGTTAGGGTATTTGGGAAATGTTTTAATAAGATTTCTTTTGCAAAAATATCTTATTTATTTTTAAAATGGGCTTCAGGAATGTTTGGGCCCAAATGGATAAGTTTTGAAAAAAAATATTATTTTAATAACAAAATAATATCCATTAAATGGAAATATTTGAAATTGAAGTTGAATATTGAAAATACAGTTTCTGAAAGTTATTATATATGTTTTATAAAATTAATTAGCTATTTTAGAAGTAATTTGATTTAATTTTAATATATAATTGAAGTTTGGTTTGAATTGAACTGGTCGCGCAACAGTATTTCGTGAATTTTGACCGCTGGCTTTAGATTGACGTACCAAGTGAGCCGACCGTTGGATTTTCCCAAAATGAAAAGCGTTTGGTTCAAAATAAAAAGAACTTTCATATGATATGTAAAGTTTTAAAATTCAATGGTTAGATTTTGAAGTAAGTTCAAAACAAGTTTGAATTTAAAAAGCGTTAGTGCCGTTAGTGACCTGATAATGGATTTTAATGGAATGAGCCATTTTTAGATTATTAAAAATATGGAAAAGTTATGATAAATCATAATAAGTGATTTCAAACTGATTTGGAAAATAAATATGAAGTTTCAAACTATATATTGGATATTTGTGTTTTCATCCTAATTGGCTGACAACGGTTAAACGACGTTTTGTGAATTTAAGTTAAATAAACTTAAATTATTTGGTTTATCAAATTCAACCATGCTTTGAAAGAAGTTTCTAGATAAATCTTTTAATTTAGAAAAGTTTTCCAATTTGAATAAAAATTGGATTTCGATGCAAATGATCTTCGGATATTTGGTATGATTATCGTTGTGTAGACGCTTACAATTTGAGGAATTTGAAAGATATTTATATCGTTATTCCATTTATATTATTAGTTGATTACGAGAATTGGTGTTGGATATTAGTTGATATAATTCTATTTGAATTCTTATATTTAATATCAATTGATTTGAGGTTTATCGTGAATGATGTTTTAAATAACGTATGTTCTTAGTAAAAGGAGAAGATAATTTCCCAAGATAAGTTGAAATAAAATCTTTATTTAATTCAAATATAAAGATTGAATGAAGGAGTTTTCCCTAACAAACGATAATAGGGACGATTTTAAGAATCGCTTATAAAGAAGATAGGCGTGTTTTCGCATAAGCAGTAAGATTAAGAAATCGTAAATACGATTTTGGGCAAGAGATATGATCAATGGAAGATTTAAATGGAAGTATAAAAAGTATAAGTCTTTGATAAGATTTAAGGGAGTAATTCGTGGAATATTTGAGTAAAAGAATATTCCTAAAATGGAATAAGATTTAGGACATCTTATATATCTTTATTGAATTTAAAGATGCAATAGTTATTCGAAATGGCTGCATTTAACCCATTGTGAATAACTATACGACGTAATGGTAATGACGTTGACTGTGATTGAAGACTGAAGATATTCACATCAGAAGGATCATTCTTCGATGCCTCAGGTGGCCACCCAATTATGGGGTTATATTGTGATGGCTATCTGACTATAATTGGAGCGATTTGGAATGCAAGGGCTTCACACTCAGGTAAGGTCATGGAATAAAGCGCCTTTGGCATCGTTCAAAACCAAGATCGGACTTGTAAACGGATGTGTGTTTGACGTTGAAGTTTACGACATAACCAATTGGTTTCTATTGATGTATTATCAGTTGGTGGCGGAGAATTTATTCTCTTTTCTTAACACCCTTCTCTGAGACTTATGTACTCAGAGGATTGTATATTAATTGTAACAACCTGACTTTTTGACCGCTTCAAGTTGGTAATTAAACCAACTCGAAACATTCAAAACGACAGATCATTATTTAGCTTGCAAGGTTTAAACAGAATATACACAGAATCACAGCACAAAAAATAAGACAACAATATCTCATAATGAAATATTTTATTACAAAATTAATTATACAAAGGAACTTTTATATACATATGTTAGATTAAAAATAAAAACAGAAGAACAAATCAAAGAGAGTGTGACTTCACGTGCTTTTAGCTTCGATAGCTGATATCTTTAAATCTGCAACACTCATGTTAGACCCGAGTGTTCCATTCAAAAACCTAAAACACTTGAGTCAGGATTAATCTTTATTCAAGTAAATCAACTTCAATAAACACTAAATATAACAGCTAACATTTATGTGAAGTTGCTAAATTTTGAAACTATGTCTAAACTGTTAAGTATCGTAGTCAACATAATTTTAGTACAAGAATCAAATAAGGCAGCAGCTTCCAGCTTCCCCAAAGCGTGAACCAAAATGTGTTCTAAGTATACAACGAGACAGAGAAGCGTAAATAAACTAACACGGCAAGTTTATATGAATACAACATATATGACCATCCTACCATGGAACAATACACCAGTTAACATGTACATCTCACAGAAATTAAAGGAATGAAGATGAATTGTCTTTGTGGTTAAAGAAGACTAAATTATGAGATGCATTAAATCATTATGATCCATGCACATGAGATGGAAATTTAAAGAAAGCAAGAAACCCACACACCCATGCAAGTGATTCACACTTATTTATAGCAGGTGTATTGGAGCCTAGTTCACCAAAATGAAGGCATAATTCAACGTACAAAATATGCACCTAAATGAGATGAGGCTCGCACTTAAGTGTATACCAACACTTATAAAGGAGGAAAACAGGGGATTATTTTTAAACCATTCACAACACAGCTTACTTGAAATATGTGTGTGTGTGTGTGTGTGTGTGTATATATATATATATATATATGAGTATGCGACACAGTTTATAAAACAAGGACAGTCACAAATGTTTTGTTTAAAGTTAAGGCAAGGAGATTAAAGGCAAGCAAGAAAATAGGCAGACAGGAAGATTGGGTTTATTTTTCTAATACAACTTACTTTAACAAATAGAATTTTCGACATTCATGTGTATTGTTGTCACATTTGAGGGTGCACATTTAGGCAGTGTGGCTAGATATATGTGTGAGCATTCCATTTAACTTTAATAAGTTATTTAGGTCATAGCAAAGGCTCATAGCACCATTTTAGGTCAAAGTTTAGGTGTGCACTGAAATGCAACATGAGCTCAAGCCAATAAAAAACACGAATAAGTTGATCATGGCAAGTCTCTGAGTGGAATGCGTAACTCATGGCAAAGTAATAAAGCTATTAAACATGGGGTATAAAATTGCAATCAACCTCACATCACAAATTATAACAACTGGGTACTTATGCAATTATTTATACATGGTTGCCAATTCACACACACACACACACACACACACACACATATATATATATATATGCATATACATATGATGGCTCCTATCGATATAATTGTTCAATGCTCCATATTTGAAAAGCACACTTAAAATACATGCATACACATATGATTTAATATGTGAAGGGACATAAAGCAATTATGAACCGACACAGATTCGGGTATTACATACCTGTGAAAAGCACAGTTTCCGGCCAGGGACAAGGCAACACGATTATACGCACGCAACATAACAGAACATGTTGATCACATGTAGGTGGAAAAGGGACAAATGACGGGAAATTTAGATACAGTATCAGTTCACATTAATAACAATCAAAATAAAGCAGATAAAATTTCCAAACAAGTATATGAAGGACTATGAAAGCAACCAAGAGACATCCAATTTCACAATAGTTGATATACTTGAGACAAGTGAATCATGAGATGAACTCACCTTTATTGTCGTGTTTTCCAGATCACAGTGAAGGCCGAGTGGATGCTAGACCGCCATCTCGAACGACGGCTTCACACATCAATTAGAGAGTGGTGGCAGCAAAATCGAAGTTGGTGGCTTCACTCGAAGTCACGGAGCAGGCAAAAGAAGATTTTAGTGAGGGTGCTAGTGGTTTGACGTTGGTGGCTTGCGATTTGGGGAAGAGGTGGAGCGAAGGGTAGTAGCTGGCTTCGACGATGGCGATTTGAGGCGGTTGATTTCGATTCGAAGGGGTGCAGTTTTGATTGAGGAAAGTGGAGCGACCATTATTTACGACTTGGGAAAGGAATAATTTTTTCGGCTAAAATGAAAAGTGAGGAGGGAGAAACCGAAAATAAAATGAGAAGGAAAAGGGACAAGTGAAAATTTTCAGCAAAGATGAAAAAGTATAAATTTATACAGCAATCCATTAACAAGTTGCAAAATACATTAAACAGATATTTTTCCAAGTATATATACTATTTAAATATGTTGTATATAAAAAGTATATAATTTAGGTTTGATGAGAACAAACATATATATATATATATATATATTATAAATGTGTTTTTAATTGTACTATTATACTACGTCAAATACATAAATAAATATTTATATTTGAATAGAATACTACTGCACAAGAATTTAAATATTCAAACAGTATTTTATTTAAATATAATATTTTATTTCAACATTTTAATAGTATAACTTTTCATAACTTCACTATTGTACATCTTTGTGATTTATTACGTTCAACTCCCACTACAACACTCAGTGTTCACTCGATTACATTTCAGTTTCATATACAATTTCTTTCTTATACATAGCTCCTCACTACATTTCACTCAGTCACTCATATACATACATTGACACATACACTGGCTCTCTTGTCTTCAGTCTGCTTCTCAGTCATTCTAGTTACTTGCATACCTATCACATAAACACACACAGTAAAATGGAACAAAAATATTTTTAAATTCTAGCAGATATAAATTTATTTTAAATTTTATTTGCCTTAGAATTTTGGTGTGTTTCTCATCATATTATTTGACTTGGTCTGATATGTATATACATCCATCTGTGTCTAGACTGCTTTTCATATTCAAAGTGATTCACTATAAATACCACAAGGTAGAAAATGTCTCTAGTTCTCTCACACACACATGCACATATTCTGCACATACACAATACATGTATACACATACAATGTACGTATATATACATATATTTTGTGCAGGGGAAATATGGTCAAACATTGAAACAACAAGTGACAAATATATCAAGTTTGATATGTTCAAGTGAAGCTTGACAACACATGTATGTTGCAAGTATCCATGAACACATAAGTGCAACAAAACAAGTTCAACATGTACAAGAATAGTGCAATATGGACAAACAACATGATGACATTTCAGAAAATGTACAAGATCGCAGTTCACAGTGCAACAGGTATCATGACCATGTCAATTCAAAGTTTTCACAAACCAAAAATAAAATGCCAAATCAAAATCAAGTCAGGGTGCAAAGAATGCACAACAATTTCAACAAAAAACATGAAGCCGGTTCAAGCACAAATGCACTTGGGTGCATCTCAAAATTGCAATAAAAATCAGCCCAGAAGCATGGCATAAATTAGCAAGCATATATACATATAGCTGTGCGTGTATATATACAAATGCTAATGAAACAGTCCAGCATATACAAGTTTGAACACAACAAGTGAAGATAGTCCGAGTTTTCAAGTGTAAACAATAAAGTGGTACAAAAGCAAATGAATACTACACGCATGGCAACATCTAAATATGGAGCATGGCCGAAGCAACTCACAAGGAAAGGGAAATATATATATAAGGCAGAGAAGCTCATGTCAATGGTATACATAGGAGTAGATACAATGGAGTGCAATAAGCCAGTGTGCACAAAACTAGTAATACAATGGAGCCATGAAGAAGGAGCTCAGGTCAAGGGTGCCACAAGTCGGGTAGTACAAGTATGTGGACAGGTTAGTGAAGATCTAAATGCACATAGGTACATGTAGCAGGCCAATTTAAAGAACAGTCACAAAATCAGCTACATACATACATGGTGCAAGAACACCAAATGCAAATAAATGAAAGCAGCATGGTGTATGTAACTACATATTCCAGGTTCAAGGAAATATACACAAATTAGGGTAAACAATAATGCACAGATTCAGGAAAGATCAAGCAACAGTAAGATGACCACAGATCATTACAATGCAATATGAACAGTTGAACAAACAAAGTATCATGCATGCTTAGCACTAAGGCTGCAAGTATTGATATTATATATGCACACACACTTGTGTGTGTGTATATACACACACATACATATATACATATATGCATATGTACAAATTGCATATACAGACATGATCACGTCAAGCCGCATATACCAAAGCAATCCCAATACTTGCAAGTGCCATCAAATGATTTCAGTAAAACGAAAGGCAAATATCTTTCAAAAATCACTAGCTCAAAGCCTGGAAGGAAAGAAATTTACTTTGGTGACAAGAGTTAAGTTAGGCAACTTAATTTTGCAAATCAAAGCTTCCCATATTTTCACAGAGGGACAAAAATTAGATTAGATACACTCAATTTAATCACGCAAATATTTTTGGCAAGAAAAAATTATTGTGATCAAAATCTTTCTAGAAATGATCAAATACACAATCTGGTACATGTGGCAAGTTTCAATATAATTTCAGTAAGTGAGGAGCAATGTTTACATGTTTGCGAAATCTCACTGTGATCAATCATTGTGATTAAAGGGACAGGAAAATTGTTCAAATATTTCCATATTTCACTTGTTAAATCATGGCAAATAAATCACAAGAAAACAAATCAGGACAACTCATCAAAGCCGTAGAAATCAAGCTTCAGTCACGAATTTAAAACACAAACTAGACCAAGTCAACACGTAAGTGAAATCAAAGGAATTGAAAGGGTTTCTGAACCCTATTTATCCACCGATACATCATTGGTGAATCTGTCGAAAACTAAGAAACAAATTTGAGAGAAAAATGAAATGAAATTAGATTACTCACGTTTTTTATCGCGATCCCAAATCATTGACAAAGAGCATCTAAAGAATTGGAGAATCAAGGATTAAACCTAGAGCAACCGATTTTGAAGATGCAATTTAGGGGTTTAGCAAAACCCTAGCTGTTTGAGTTTGACCGTCATCAAAACAAAAGAGAGACCCGATATTGCAAGAGAAATGATGAAAAGGGGAGGCCAAGTTATATTGTTATGTGACAAGGGTTTTGTTTATTTTATTATTTTGTTTTTATATTTCTTTTTGTAGTCAATCCATCAGTTGCTAGTTTTCTGTAAAACTAGGGGTTTCTATTTATATGATTTATAGCTAGGTTTTATGAGTTCCAAGATTGTAATTCGGGAAAAATCTGATCTTAGGGATAAAGATCAGTACAGGGTTTTGAGCGTAGGATTAGAATAGTTGGTAGCGGTATCACGAGTTTACAGTTATTTTGTAACTGTAGAGATTTTTTTAATTCTAGTAAAAAATCTTGGGAATGTAGCAGTGGGCAAGGGTTTCCGAAGTTAGGTAAAATCTGTGTCATTTACTTTATGCATTTATTTTATCTATTGAAATCTGTACTGTGATATTTTTAATATCTCATAAAACTCCAATAAACTCTATTTTCCCCCTCTAGGGTTAATCTAGATCTAACAAGCGGTATCAGAGCCTAGTATTTTCATTAATTTTAGAGTCACGGTTTCTAGTTGTCAATCCAGCCGTTTTCCAAAAATTTTGATGGTACAGATTTTATAAATTGGAAATCTGAAATGGAATCTCTTATTTAAAATATGTTAATATTAAATATTGGGATGTTGTTATCAATGGATATGATATGAATGATATTTGGTTTAATTCTCGTGCTACTCATATTTTATATTCTCGTATTAATGATGATCAATATAGCCTTATCTCCCAATGTTTAACTTCACATGAAATCTGTGAAACTCTCAACTCTTTGTACGGAAGAATCGACAATTGCTCAAAACCCTCAATGACCAACTCAAGCTCAGATGTGTGTTTAACAAAAGTTACAAATGAAGACTCAACAGAAGATGATTTAGACAATGGACACTTTTCACATAAAGATCTAATTCATCTTTATAATGGTATAACTAAATCTGTTGAGAATCTCAAATTTAAAAACAAATCTCTGAAATCTGAGAATCTTGAGTTAATCAGCAAAAATAATATTTTAGAATCAAATCTTAAAAACATCAAGAAATTTCTAAATTCTGATTGCAAAAGTTGTTTGAATTTGAAAAATAATCTTTTTCATCTCAATAAAGTTATTCAAAATCTTGAAAAGGAAGTTCTGATTTTAAAAGAAAACAAGATTGATCTTAAAAGTAAAAACAATTATTTGCAAAAGGAATTCGAAAATTTTAAGACTACAAAAAATTCCAAACATGAAATTGCTGATAAACAAAATTTGCTGAAAACAGAATCAATTCTAAATGAGCTAGAAAATGAGATTGAAAAATTCAAGAAGTTTGTGAAACTTGAGTTTGAAAAGCAAAACCGATTTGATCTTGAAATTTCTGAGTCTAAAGCCAAAATTGAGATGCTTGAAAATGAAAACTCGTTTTTGTGACAAAATAATGCTGAAAAAAGAGAGCTTGCATAAATAAATGTTTCAAGCTAATAAATGAGAATGATTTTTTGAAATCCAAAATCAACGGTCTTGAGTTGAGTTTGAAACGTTTTCCAACCAGAGAAAAATCTTTGAATATGCTGTTGAAAAATCAATTTTCTTTTGGAAATAAAAATAGTCTCGGTTTAGGAAAAAATGATGATTTTGAAAAGTTGAATTCAATTGATTTTAAAAATCTTTCAAATTGCTTTGAAAAGGTTCTAATTGAAAATTTTGATTCTAATTATTTTCAAAGGACTTTTAAATCATAAATGAGACGAGAATTTGTTGTATAAAAATCCATTTAAACAAGCTTGGATTCCAAAAGGAAATAAAACAATTTTGACTAAATTCAAACAGATTTGGGTTCCTAAGGGTACAAAGGTAAATTTGAATGGATTGTTGTACAAAAAAGTTTGGGCAGCAAAACGTGTGAACGAAACTGTGAGTCGTTTTGCAAATTTTGTTAGAGCACTCGATCATCTAAATGCTTAGGTACCCATGGGTGGCTGAGGAACAACTTTGCGAAAGAGGAATTGAATTCAAATTGTTCTACATTATGGAATCATTCAGAGCCTTTAGCCAAAACTGTTGAGTTGGAGATCTACAATGTCTACTGTGAATCAGGTAAAATCTCTAGACCCAGTTTTCTTTTTTTATATTCTCTGTTTATATATATATATATATATTCCTTCTTCTACTTCTTCTTTTTCTTCCTTCTATTTATTCTGATTCATGATTGACACTGCCACAACATTTTTCTTTATATTCTGCCTTCTTAACTTTAAATTGTAAAATTCTTGGTTTTTGGAAATTTGCTTCATTTGTATAAAACTCTCATGTTTTTAACGATTTTCAGATCTTGAATTCAAATTGTAAATATCTGCAGTTCTTTTGAAGTTTATTTTTTTTCTGATTCATGAATTCCTAACAGTGCTGAAGCATTCTTATCATATCTTGAACACTGTTAATTTGAATTCTAAAATTTTGAAGATCTGAAAAACAAATGAAAATTCACACACCTTTGCTGTTTTGATTTTTCTTCTAATTTATTTTGGAAAGAGTTGAAAAACTTAACTCATTACAACACACTACTTTTTTCAGTTGTGGTAATTTCATTATACTTTGGATTGGCTTGGCTATATAGATCTGAAAATCATTTGATACAATTCATTGTCTTCCATCTTGGAACTCACTTTTAAATCATGATCATTTGGATTGATATTTGATTTTGTTTGAAATCATTTGAAATTATCGATATTTTGAATCTCACACTTCTTGGATTTGAAATTGATAATCTTGTGTGATCGATTCATTGAATCTTGAAACTTTCACATCCCTTCAAGTGAATTCAAATAAATTGTTTCTTTAAATCTTGGATCATGATCTGTCTCTTATGCTTGTTACAAATAATTGTGAAAATTTTTCTTGTCTGCTCTGTTTTTTAAATTGAACGACTGATGTTTTGATAAAGAAGGTTCAGAATTGTTAGATTTGTCTGCTTGGGATTGGTAATTGAATATCTTTTTGTTTGAGTTACATTGGAATGCCACTATGCATAACTAGATTTTCCAAGTGGCATCAGTTCTAGAAGTGTTGTCACATTCATTTGATTTATTTTTCTCATTTTGTATAGATCATCTTGAATCCCTCTTGTAATTGATATTTTCAATTTTAAAATAATTTTTGGTTATTTATTTAGAAATTGAAATCAGTAACCAAATTGTATTGTATTTGTAATTCATGACAATCATAATCAGATTTTTGCAATTGTGATGAGTTATTACTATAGTATACTTCACAACAAGAGGAAATTTTATTTTAATTCTCACGATGTTCTGAATAGTTTTTATAATATCTTTAAATTGGCGCTTATTTCACGAACATCTTCTTTTACTATCATCCTTCTATCATCCATCATGGTTTTATTTAACATAGAGAGTTTAATATTTTTTAAAATCATCTTAAATATGTAGTTTCAAAATTTGTGATGGAGGTGTGATTATATTATTTTCTCAAAAAAAGAGATAATTGAAAAAAATTCAAAGATCCCCGTACAGTTGAGCATATTTCATAATATGATTAATTTAGAAATTTATTTCACAACCATCTCTGTACCTGCCATATTTCTATCATCCATTTTGGTTTTATATACTGAGGAGATTTTATATATAATAAGTGTTTCTCTAACCTCATTTAAAAATCCAAGATCTGGTCATGCATGGTTAAGAGATTACTTATAATTTAAGTTGCAAATGACCTCATTTAAAATTCAAGATCTGGTTATGCATGGTTAGTATGCTCTTAAAATGAAAAGAAAAATAAAATAAATAAGAAGAAGAGGAAATAAATAAAACTTTATATGAAACCTTCCTTGGTGTGTAAAAACCAACCTACCAATCCATTTTCTAATTTATGAAATATGTAAATATTTTATGATGTACTATGATTTGTATATTGATAGTTATTGAGATTATTTAATTTTGTCACTTGATTTGAATTTTTAACCATAGTCCAAATTCATCCTTTTTTGTGCTCATTTATTTTAAATTTTATTTGAAAATAATTAGAATTCATATGTTTTAAAAACTCTCTCCATTTTATAAAATTCATCGTAAATCCATCATTCCACAATGTGAAATTTTCCACTAGATTAAAGAATATTATAATTTTTTTATTTAATGAGATTTATTATTAACATTCTCTCTCTTTATCTGATTTTATATTTCTAGTCTGTATTTCATCACTATTTTGATTTCTATATCCTTTTGATGATAACAAAAGGGGGAGAATGGTTAAGATTTTGATTAATGAGTGAATATTTCATGAACATTTATTGTTGGAAATTCATTTCAGTTATTCTTATCACTCATATGCACATATATAGGGGAGTTCTATTGTAGGGGGAGCATACATATAAGAGGAGTTCTACACTTCACTTTCAAACACATTTATTGTATTCGAAGTCTTATTACATTTGTCATCATCAAAAGGGGGAGATTGTTGTATATAACAATAATATGACTTTTTTATGATAAAAACATACATATATTATTATAAATGTGTTTGTAATTGTACTATTAGACTGCATTACATACAAAAATAAATATTTATATTTGAACAGAATACCACTGATCAAGAATTTAAATATTCAAATAGTATTTTATTTAAATATAATATTTTATTTCAACATTTCAATAGTATAGTTTTTATAACTCCACTATTGTACATCTCAGTGATTTATTACATTCAGCTCTCACTGCAATACTCAGTGTTCACTTGGTTACATTACAGTTTCATATACAATTTCTTTCTTATACATAGCTTGTAACACCACAAAAATTAATACACCATAACCATACTTTAAAGATAATAAATCAGGAATTACTTAATTAAATATTCAGAATTAAGTAAAATCGGCTTTACCGTTGCGTTTGTCTCAGAATTCTAGTTCACCCAACGTATTAAGAAGTTATGAACCCTAGAAGTTTGTATACATATAAGGGGCTTATATATAAATATAATTCAAATAAAGTTCAAACCGGAAATTAATGCAAAATCAACGCCGGAATTAAGGGGGCATGGGACGACCCACCACGGGCCTGGGTCGACCCAAGTCATGTTGGGTCGACCCCTAAGGTCAGCGGGTCGACCCAATGAGATCCGGGGTAGGTTCTGGTTTTTAAATTCAAACTGTTTTGTGGCTAGATTCATCGCTGACTCAGCGCTACATGTACGGCTTAGATTAAAACCCTAGAATCTAAAGGCTGAGGTTAACTCTACGAATCTATAAATAGGTGGCTCTCTCTCATTCCAATACATACAATTTCTCCATACCTTCTGCCTCCATGAATCTATTCTAAAACAAATAAATATAATGGGGAGATGTTGTTGAAGGCTAAATCTACAGAGATAACTCAGAATACAAAATTTTCATACAACAACAAGAGAGATAGAAGTGGACTTTTCTGCAACGACATATATATATACAAGAGATCTAATCTCTTCTTCACCAAGACCCGCTATGAGTTCCCTGTTATTTTTAGATCTGATACCTAAAACTATATCATGACAGTTAAATAAAATTGGGTTTAGAATATACAGTGTTTATAAGATAATTGCTATGCATGTTCTTCACTGTTAATCACCTATGTCGTTGTTATAAGTAAAATATATGCCTTTACTATCGGATAATTAATTAGCTATGTATATATATATATATTCCTTTTCCCTATTTCTAATGTTTTAGTTTATTTCCAGTCTTGCCTATATGCCTATGTGATTTGATTCTAATCTCCTTCCTCTATTTATTTTTCCTTTTGTTTACGCTAAGCCTAGGCCCTTGGAAGCCTAGGCCATGTCCGATTAAAGTTTGCATATAATAAGAATTGGAATAATAAGAAATGACATAAAAAAGGGGAATTTAGGCATATTGATAATTTGAGGACTATTTGACTATAATTTGGGAAAAGGATAATATGCATATGCTTGTACTTGCTGTAAATTAGAAATGTGGTAGAAATGGATAAATACTTATGCATGCTGTAATTAGGGGTATAATTGGATGGAATAGTATACATATGTATAAACATGTTAAATTTGACTTAATACAAACATTAAGTAAAAAGGACATATTAAATATTGTAAGTACCTGATGTAGGGCAGTAAACTGAATCACTGTAGTAATCATACATACATCTAAGCAGGTGTTTTGGGGAAGGGTTGTACACACATAATAACATGTAGTATTACAACCACGCTTGTTAGTATACCTTACCTGCGAGGTTAAACCTGATTATTACTAAGCTAAGAGGACCCTCGTTTTGTTATTATATTGGTTTTTTGGGACTCTTAAATCCTAGTTACTTGGGGGCACAAGCTTTGGGGGTTTGGCTTGTGTCAATCTGCGGTATGGAACCCAAATCAGTCAGTATCCCTGTTGGTATTTTATTAGAGGGCCTCGCACTAGGTAGGGGTCAGGGCACACTTTATTGAACTGGATAGTAAGAGGTTCACATAGGGAAGGTGGGTATGGGCGTGTTCGGGTAGAGTCATGAGCGTGCATGAGTCCGATTAGGGAAACAAAGTCGTTGTAACACCAGTAAATAGGTCTATGATATATAAGTTGCTAGGTTAGGGAGTGATCCACTCTTACTGTCGGTGCTGACACAGGGTATTTATGTATTAGGGAGCAAATCGCATGGGCAGTAATTATGGTACACCTAATCCAATAGTTATGTAATTAGGGTAACACCTAATCCTGTTATGTAATTAGGGTATGCCTAATCCTGTTGTTTCTGTTAAGTAATTAGGCTAACGCTTAATCCTGTTATACTAGTATTGGTGCAGACATAACCTGTTTTAGGGATATAAATGAGAAGCATTACTCGATCACTGTTATTCATGTTTATCCAATTTATCTTTTTTACCCGTTGGCTTATATGATACTTGTGACACCCTACGTCCGTTAATGCCACTCTTTATTAGAATGCATTAAGTTCCGTGAAGCGTTATAGGTAAACAGAAACATAATATCACAAGACAAATATAAAGTAGCAGCGGATATTTAAAACTTCATTATTTTGTAGAAAAACATTGTAGTCTCAAAACTAGTTACAACATCAGGCATAAAATACTGAAATTGAGTACATAAAAAAAATCATCTGTCTTGCGCTAAAAACCATCAGTGTACAGAAACGTAAAATTATAATCCCCAATAATAGCCATAATAAAGTAGATAAGTAGCCGCAGCAATACATCAAATCAGATCCAAATCCAAGCAGAAACAAAAGAGAGAATCCAAATCAACCCAGAGCATTCCCACCCTGAGAACCTAGGGGGAAAGGAAGAGAGAGAAAAGGAAACAAAACGGGTCAGACATAAAGTCTGGCGAGTCCAGTGATTTTTAACATATAAAGAAGTAAAAGTATCATGATAGGCATATAAACTGGATGGGAGATAACAATAGGATATAACAGGTATAAACAGACTAAGCAGAATAAACATAGTAGATTATGCTTCTCAAATACTTTTCTCTACACCAATACTAGTATAACAGATATGTGACGGGATTAGACATTACCTAATTACTTACAAAAAAAGGATGATCCCAACATAAACATATTGATAGTTTTAGGTGTACTCTAGTTTCATAATGGGTTTTAGCCCAAATAAGAATAATGGGTACCTTAACAGAATATAATAGGTGTTACCCCAAACAGAAATAAAAGGCACCCCAATAGAAACGGACGGGACTAGATGTACCCTAATTACTATCCCCAAGCGATCGGCTCCCTAACTTGTAAATACCCTATGTCAGCCCCACAGTAGGGTATATTACTTCCTAAAGTGGCAACCTACAAAAGGACATAGACCTATTTGTTGGTGCTACAACGGCTTATTTCCCCCCTTCAGACCGGACTCATGCATGCACATAACTCCATTGGAATGCGCCCGTACACACCCCCTTTTAGATGAACCTGTTATAATCAGTTCATTATGCGCGCCCTTGCCCTTACCTAGTGCGGGGACCCAGTTTAATACCAGAATGGAATACTGGCTGATATAGGTCTCACACAGCAGATGACATAAGTCAAACACCTAAACTTGTGTCCCCTAATTAACTAAGATTTCTAACAGGTTAAGCTTACAGATTAACAAGTTCGCCTAACCCCTATAGATTAACAGGTTATGTTTCACAGGTTAACAGGTTTATTTAACCCCAACAGGTTAAACAGGTTTACGTGACCCCACTAGGTTAAACATGCTTACTTAACCCCAACATATTAAATAGGTTTACATAACCCTAACAGATTTAAACAGGTTTCACAGGTTCTTTACAGTTCCATTAACATTTTTCGCTTAATCTTAAATTAAGCCTACAGATTCATGGGCCCCAAATTCCAGTCATAATTCACAGTATAACAAATGCCCCCAAAATTTTAGTCATATTTCACAGTATAGGTTATTCCCCCAAGTTATCATTCCTAATCATTTCCCCAATTTATCCCAATTCCGTTCATACGCATATTTCAGCGATATTGGCGTAGGCTCGAAGGTAGCCTAGGCTATAAAAATAAAAAGGGAATGAGAGAGAGCAGAACAAAATAGGAATATAAAAAATAAGCATATAATAACAGAGATGGGCATATGATACAGAAACAGGTATATAAGAACTGAACAACAGATCAGGTGAATCAGATTCTTAGTAGGCATAGGTTCAGATCTAGATTTATAAACATGTTAGGATTATTTGTTAATTTTTTTTATTTAAAAGTAACATGAACTCATAGAGATTGGATCTAATTACAAGAAATCTTTCTGATATACTTATATAGGCTGATGTTGAAGAAGATAGGCTGATTCAATCCAAGTTGGGGAAGCATTTCATTATCTCCATTGTTTTAGGTGAAGAAAAACAATAGAAATGTTGTCCTATATATAGCCTAACCTCAACGAACCTAGCTAACAAAAGGTCCACATTTAGAATAATGCACCCGGTTAGATCCCTGTTGGGTCGACCTAACCCCACCTGGGTCGACCCATGGGTCGACCCGTAGGTCGACCCAGACCAGGCATAGGTTGACCCTTAACGGGTCGATCTCCCGCCTGCACCTACCCCTTTTTCCTGCTACGTATTTTTGAAATATTTTGAATTCTGGTTTTGAAATATACATATATATGTCTCTTCTACGTATACAAACTTCTAAGCTTCGTATCTTTCTCATACGATGTCCGTTTTACGCAAACTCAGAGTCTATCCTAACCTGAATTCTGAGATAAACGCAATGGTGCTGTCTATTTTACTTAATTCCCAATATTTAATTAAGTATTCCTTAGTTTATTGTCAATAGTATCTTTAGAATTACAGGTTGTTACATTCTCCCCTACTTAAAGGATTTCATCCCCAAAATCTCTAAGTTAAGAAGAATGTTTATCCTAACATCCATTTACAACCATCTACTCATCCATCAATCACAAGCATCCATTATCCTTAAGAGATTTCTAATGCTTGCATGAACATATGCAAAGGTGTGTGTATATGTCCCTATGATAATGCGAAAAATCATGATGTCTACTGATTCAGTCGACCTCCTTAATGCAATGTATGTTAGTGTCGTGAATCCAACATGTATGCAAATAGTCCTAGTATATCATGTAAACTCTATATGTGTGCACAATCATTCGTATAAATGCAACATCTATATGATGATACACCCATTTCCATCCATAAAAATTTAAAATACAAAAACATCCATATGTAGTATGAGAGTGCTTTGAGCAGATCTTATGCCTAGTGTGTGTATATGCATCCACTAGAAAACAATTTAATCCACTTGCATCCATCAAACATAACATGTCTCAAACACATGTTTACATCAATTGTTTTCCTACCTAAAGGTCAAAGATTTGATCGATAGGATAAACTTAAATGACAGAAACAAGTACGAATAAAAGCTTGGAAAAGGAAGTTAAGAAATATCCCTGAAAATAAAAGGGTATGAAGCACGAATCTTGTGCTCATTCTCCTAAATGGCATCCTTTTTGTTTTCTTTCCATTGCACTTTCATCAACTTAACCTCTCTGTTGTGTAGCTTCTTAACCTCCGATCCAATTATACGGGTAGGAAGTCGTGTAACTGTCACCTCCCTTTCTATCTCTACCTCCTTTAGCATGCTTGGATAAACTATCTATGCTATATCGTGCAGACATTTCCGCAAATGAGAAACGTGGAAAACATCATGAACACCCGCCAACCCCTCTGGTAGCTTCACTGTAACGACCCGGAATTTTGGGGCCAATTAAAAATTTTTATTTTAGAAATTTTAATGGATTTTAATGTTTAAAATAATTTATTTTAAATAGGAACGACCAAGAATTTATTTTAAAAAAGAATAAATTCAATTTAATTATAAAAGGAGTTTAAAACAGCGCTGCAGTTTGAAAATTTGAAATTGAACTTTGACTGAATGTACAGGATTCAAAACAAATCGGATTTCAGTAAAACCAAAAATATTTAAATCTATTTAATCATATCTTTCCAATGAATCTGAAAAACTGAAATTTCATCACAGAAATAAAAAGTTATGTCCAGTTTAAAAGTTAGAAAAGTCGCCGTAGAATTTACATATATTTTAATTAAATATATTAGCCTTGAAAATAGCCATTTTTCAAATGACCTCGGTTTTCGACGAAACCACTTTTGTTGGAACCGGAATGTCAAATTATTGCTAGATTTCAATTTTCGTAATTTTCCGAATTAATATGTGAGCGTGGTGAAAGAAAATGTGTTTTGACTGTTTTAGTCAAATTTAATCGACTCGAAAATGGCCATTTTTCGAACAGTCTCGGAATTCGACGAAATTAGTCTCGTTAGGACCGTATCGTCAAAACATAACTAGAAATAATTTTTCTGTAATTTTTAAAGGTAGTATGTAGTCTCGGTAATTTAAAATGTAAGTTTGAATTTAATAATTAAATTGATTTATAGTTTAATTTAAGGAAAAACATATCGTAACTGCCGAACTGGGTTACGAAACACATTCCATTGTGTCCGGAACTGGGGTATTTAGCTAGGGACGACAGTTGTTGGGTTCGATTTGGAATTCGTATAGGTGAACATGAAATATTGGAATAAATAAATAAAGTAAATACGCCTATAAATACCAATACAATACGAAATCCAAATCACTAAAATATAGCCGCCGTTCAATACTCATCAATGGCCGATTCTCTCCAGATTTCAATCCTTATTTCCTCTTAATCCAATTCGAATTTTGACCTTAATCCAAAGCAAAAACTGAAGAGATTTCTTTGTTCTTCAAATTGATACGGTGATGATCGAATTCCACTGAGTATATCGCCTGGATGAGGGGCTCAAAGTGGCGCCGTTCATGGTCAAATCGGGCACTCTAGGGGCCAACGAGTTCGGTGGTGCTTCGGGCATTGGTGGCTTGCTTCACGGCGGTCGGAGTGGCGAGGGTTGATCGGAGTCCGGGGCTCTGTGGGTAGTGCGTCGATGGTGAATTCAATTGGAGCATGGGTTTGTTTTGCACGGTTCTAGAACGAAGAAGGAGAATCAAAACGAACGGCCTGATCTGATTAATCAATGTAATTAAGGATTTAATTGTTTATTAAATTATCCCAAACTTTAAATATTGATATCTTGCTCAAATTAAATCAGAATCAAACGATTCAAAATCCGTTGGAATCGTCTTTCCAAGATCTACAACATGAAGCTGACCAGGACTGATTCTGAGCACTTTGGAAATTCAGGAAATTTCAGATCGGAAATAAAAGCAATGTGAGAAATCTATTTCTTTTATTTATTTATTATTTAAAAAAATAATTATGAATTTATTATCACAAATCTACAGTTATTTCCTTTTTGTTATTATTCATGATTGTTCTGTGTTGAATGTAATGCATGGATCTGTTTGTTGTTTATGATGAATTGTAATGTTCATGTTCTGTTAAAATAGATTAAAAATACCTCCTTGTTAGAAAGGATGGGTAGATCGAAGTTTACATTTTTTGTTAAATAGATTTAACATGCTTTTTCATAGGAAAATGTTATCAAAATAAACATGCCTTTTTCATTAGAAGATGTTTATATTAATAAAAATAACATCGTGGTTAGAATATATGTTATGTAATGAAAAGGAACGTTTTGGTTTATAAAATGTGGTATCAGTATTAAAATAACATTTTGATACAATATGTTACATAGGAAATTAAAATAAAATTTGGCCATAAAATGTCATATCATAAATAAAGATGGCATTTTTAAATAGAAATTTGTTAGAAAATAGAACGACATTTTTATTTGAAATGTGTTATGCAAATCATTTTATGACATTAAAAATAGAATTTACATTTTATGTAAATATGACACTAGAAATAAAATTTACATTTTATGCAAAAAGGTGATATTAAAATTTGAAAGATTAACATTTTCATTGTAAAATGTGACATTTTAGTAAAATTAACATTTTTGAAAATATATTATGCATATAAAATAAACATTTTTATACAAAAAAAAGTATGGTTTGAGAATGTATGTTTTATTCATTAAAAGGTATGATTTGAGAATGGATATTTTGTACATTAAAAAGTAATTATACAAAATTGAATATTTGTACATTAAAAAGGGAATTATACAAAAATGAATATTTTTGTACATTAAAAAGATTGAATTAGAAATGGGCATTTTTGTTACTTGAAATAAAAGAATATATTTTTGTCACTTGAAATAAAAGAATATATTTTTGTCACTTGAAATAAAAGAATATATTTTTGTCACTTGAAATAAAATAACATTTCTTATAAATGTTACTGTGAAATAAAACCACATTTTCCATACAAAGGTTACCTTGTGAATAAAGACAACCTTTTTACTTGAAATATGTTTTGCAAATAAAAATAACATTTTTGAATTGAAGTGTGTTTTGTAAATAAAAAGAAATATTTGTTTACATAGAAGTATTAGAAAAATTAACATATTTTGTTTATATATAAGAAAGAATGACAAACACATATTTTGTTTACATACTAAGAAGAAGATTAACATCTTTTGTTAAGTATATTATAAAGAAAAAGATTAACATTTTGTCAATTAGATTATAAAGAATAAAATTAACATCTTTGTTAATTAGATTGTATAGGACAAAAATTATTGTTCTTGGCAATTAGAAAGAATAAATTGGAAAATGTATATTTTATACATTAGAAAGAATAAATTAAAAATGGACATTCTGTCACTTTGAGAAAAATAAATAAAAAGCACAATTTTATCATATTTAGTAGAATGAATGTGAAATACACATTTTATCATATTTAGAAGAATGGATAAAAAGACAATTTTGGTTAGAAATGTAAAAAAGGATTAAAAAAGAACATTTTGTTGAAATGTACATTAGAAAGATAAAAAGGGATATTTTGTTTAGAGATGATTATAGAAATATAAAATCACATTTTTGGTGAATACTTGATTTGTGAAAAATAGAATCAACATCTTTGTCAAAACTTGATTAACAAAATAATCATATTTGTTTCCACTGAAAAGATCTAACAAAATTATCATATTTTGTTGCATTTAAAAGAGTTAGACAAAATAATCATATTTTGTACATTAAAGAAGAGTAGACAAAATTATCATATTTTGTCAAATTAAAAAGAATGAATCTTGGTTTGAAATTTGTGAACATGTAATTTACATTTTTTATATAATGAATTATTAAAAAGAATCAACCTTGGTTAGAATGTGTTACCATGTAAAATTACATTTCTATGTAATTTATTTTAATCAAAAAGAATTAAACAAAAATGTACATTTTACTCATTTAGAAAGGATGCTAAAAGCAAATATCATTTTTGGGTAAAACATGATTAGTGAAGAAAATTATCACATTCTTGTTTATTTAAAAAGAATTATAACATAATTTTATATTTGGTTTACATTAAAAGGATTATAACAAGATTTACATTTTGTTTACATAAAAAAGGATTCAACAAAATCATCATATTTTGTTTACATTAAAAAGAATTAGCCAATTCTGTCATTTTCTCATAATAAAAAGATTGAGATAAAAGTGAATATTTTTATTAACACTTTGTTTTCAATAAAAAGATTGTACATTAAAAATTACATTTTCAATGTAGTTTAGATCCCAATGAAAGGATTAGAATAAAAGGATTATATCTTTATAGTCATTTGGTTACAATGAAAAGATTAGAAAATTAAGATAACACCTTTAGGGTAATTGAAATAAAAGATTAGTTTTATTGTCATTTGTTCATAGCAAAAAGAATAGAAATATATGTCTGAATGTTGAAATGTGTGATGTATCAAATATAATGTTTATTATATTCAGGTTTGAATATTACACTTCCATTTACAAGTTACCCGACTTGTTTATGTGATTGGGACGATAATTTTCACACATCGCCCAAGTGCACAAAAAAATTCTTATTGGTTTGATGGATGAAACCCCACACGGGTATTGGGATGATATTGGATACAAACTAATCCCAATTTTTAGTTATCTGTCAATCGATGGATTGACAGTCTGTGATGAGCGTCAGTTATTTACTTTAATGCTCACACAATTATAGATTCCACTTTGGTCGTCATTTGGATGTTTGATAATTATTTATCATGATTGTTGATTCCATACAAAATATATGGTTGTTGGTTGAGTCACATTCCAATAAAGAATATTCTAGAAAAAGGATATTTTAGAAAATCTATTTTTGAAAAGAATATTTTAGAAAAAGAATATATTTTGGGAAATTATATTTTTATTGAAATGAACTAGTTACTAACTAGAATAAATCATTAAATTTAGATTTAATGAAGTTTTCCAATTTGTTAATATTTAACTGAAATTTAATTAAATAAATTGGAATTTGGGTTTGTCGTGAATAGTGTCTTAAATAACACTGTTCTTAAACCCCATATGAAAGGAATAATTTTTAATTTAAGATTATTAAAAGTTTTCAATTATACTTAGTGATTGAAATAAGACGAAACGTGAGTTGGGTTTATTGTGAACCATGTTTTTAAGTGACATGTGTTCTTTAACCCGACTGACGGTGAAAATATAATTTGGAATTTGTAAATCTTTTATTTAGATTTATATGGGAATTTTCCAAAAGTAAAGTTTTCCAATTTAATATATTAAATTGGAGTTGAATGGAATTTGAATTAATAATAACCGAGATAAGCTTCCGTAAAAGAGGATCGATACTACATATGGAATTTAAAAGGCTTTGCCGTTATTCCATTTATAGCATTGGTCGGATACAGAAATTTATAACGATTATATATTGATTTGATTTCTGTGAAGATTCCATATTTTATGGAAGATGATTTTGGGTTTACCGTGAACTATGTTTTAAATGACATTAGTTCTTTAACCCAGTTAAAGATAAGATTTATTTCTTAAAATTAAATAATCATTGAATAATGATTTTTGATATTAAAACCAAATTGGGTTCTTAATAAATCTTTAAAAGAAAAGATTTAAGAATAATGTAAAGAATTTATCTTTGATAAGATAATGTGAATATTCTATGTAAAAGAATATTCTGAATTGGAATGAGGCGTTGGATGTGTTTTTATAGTACTCGATTTTTTTTAATTATAAAAATACGAGAGTTATTCGGAAAGACCAGGTTTAACTCATTCCGGATAATTTCTACGACGATGAAGAGTCGAACATGAAGACGGTGATTGAAGACCGACGATCTTCACATCGAATGGATGTGTTGCTACAGAGACCCTTGATGGGAGTAGCTACCTTGAAGGGGCTTCAATGGTGGCCGTCTGGACTATTGTTGATTGTTCGGATTTGGTTTTCGCTCAGACCCAGAGCATAAGCTAGTAAATGGATGCGTGTTTGACATTGGATTTCGTTCCATGTGAATTAAATCGATTTCTATTAATGTATGTCTGTTTGGTGGTGGAGGATTTATTCTCTACTTAACACCCGGGTTTATGTTAATAGTGATTGATCGCATGGCGTGAATTGTCAATGTGGCACGCCAAGATGCAAATGATCAAGGCTTTTGTTGAAAAGCAGGACCTTGTGGAATGATCAAAGCATAGCCTATTACGACATAGCTTTGTGTATATCGTGACTTCGCGAGCCTCACACCCCGGTATGAGTCAAAAACGGGATACGGACTGCAGGGAGTGCACACGTTTCTTTCTAGCTAGGAGTGGTGTCGGTGCTTAAACTGGATGGCATTTACTTATGTGGATGATGGATTTTGAGGCGCCTCGGATTTTTATAGGCCGTTAGTGGTCATACTATAGGTCCAAAGGGACCGGGAAGCGTGTGTTCATGCATAATTAATCCACTACCCTTAGGTAGGGACCGGCCCTGAAGATCCAAGGGTTCACCGCGGGAGATCCTGAGGCATTCGCTAGAGTGTCTCGAAATCGAAGAGGAGCTTGCCCCTAGCCTCGACTCATAATGGAAATCCAATTTCCAATACGACCTTGTGGTTTTGATTGTTGAACTAGTATGGCGACATAGTAGGATGTGGTACTATGCCGCCTATGATTAATACATTATGATTGAAATTGTTTTTGAAATATATATATACCCATATATATATACACACTAATCCTAAATCCGCTTTTTATCGTATCTAGCATCTTTTGACCATTATAAGGTAAAACCCTATCCTCCGGTTTGCGTTGTATTATGTGATGGGACTTGGGTCTTATAATGGTTTCATTTTTCTAAAAAAAAAAGCAATGCGTTGTTTAACTATTTACTTTAATTTATGCACTGGCAATCCAATGGAGTAAACCCGTTCTGCGTTTGCGGTGTGGTCCTGTGATTCGCCTTATTATTAGATTTGTCAAGTTAAGATTTCTCATACCAGTCCCATGACTGACTCGTAGTTTGTTTCACTTTTGCAAACTCGGGTTCCCTTATTTCCAACACGGGCAGTCGAGTAGCTTTTTGCAGATATATCTACAGGATCCTGTCTTACAGCTGAAGCGGTATTCGGAAAGCTCTGTTTCCGTGTATTCCTTCCAGTTGTATATTTGTATTATTTTTCCGCTGCTATTTAAATGTAATTTAAAACTCTGATATTATTGTATTTCTTTTATGTAATAAGTATTCATACTCTGTTACATTCTTGTACTCTGATGTAATTGTTGTAATCAGCGATAAAATTTCTTCAGTTTTGTGTTCTAATGTGTGTTGTTCTCAAGGCAATCCAGCCGTTCCTTTACTGGGAAGTTTGGGTCGTTTTAGTTGGTATCAGAGCCTTGGTTTACAGAGCTCGAGAACAAGACACATTAGAACTGAACGAAAGAATTCATCAGAGATTGGATTAGCAATATCCAATAAGAATAACTCGTTAGAGATGGGATCAGTAGCATCCTAGAATGAGTGTGAAGAGTATTATTTTCTTTAAAATAAAAATGGAAACAAATTTTTGAAAATTTTATCGTATATACGTATTTGAGTATATTATATTTTAATGTGGACAATCGAGTATATAAAGATTTCGAATATACGAGTAATTAACGGATATTCGAAGTTTTAATATACTGGATAGATATAGAATCACACTCTAGTCGCCCGGAGATGTTCTGATGATGGTTCGAAACATCATCAGAAATTATGTTCGAGTTTCGAGAGTGGGATATCTATATATTTCCATTGACTGGTATGAGAAGCAAAACTTAGTTAGGATACATTGATGTGATTTGCACTAAAAATATGATTTTTGACTATATAAAAGTTATATATATTTGAAAAGTTAATCACCTAATTGATTGCTGGTTGTGATGTTTGATTATTAGTTCAACAAATAAAAGTATAGAAATGATAACTAATTTAACTAATAAAATTTGGGATACCAATAAATTTAAGGTTGAGTTAGTTAATTTACGACTTTTAACTACGTTCCTTTTCGAGGGCGAAAAGATTTTAAGTGGGGGCGATTGTAACGACCCAGAATTTTGGGGCCAATTTAAAATTTTTATTTTAGAAATTTTAATGGATTTTAATGTTTAAAATAATTTATTTTAAATAGGAACGACTAAGAATTTATTTTAAAAACGAAAAAATTCAGTTTAATTATAAAAGGAGTTTAAAACAGCGCTGCAGTTTGAAAATTTGAAATTGAACTTTGATTGAATGTACAGGATTCAAAATAAATCCGATTTCAGTAAAACCAAAAATATTTAAATCTGTTTAATCATATCTTTCCAACGAATCTGAAAAACTGAAATTTCATCGCAGAAATAAAAAGTTATGTCCAGTTTAAAAGTTAGAAAAGTCGCTGTAGAATTTACATACATTTTAATTAAATATATTGGCCTTGAAAATAGCCATTTTTCAAACGACCTCGGTTTTCGATGAAACCACTTTTGTTGGAACCGGAATGCCAAATTATTGCTAGATTTCAATTTTCGTAATTTTCCGAATTAATATGTGAGCGTGGTGAAAGAAAATGTGTTTTGACTGTTTCAGTCAAATTTAATCGACTCGAAAATGGCCATTTTTCGAACAGTCTCAGAATTCGACGAAATTAGCCTCGTTAGGACCGTATCGTCAAAACATAACCAGAAATAAATTTTCTGTAATTTTTAAAGGTAGTATGTAGCCCCGGTAATTTAAAATGTAAGTTTGAATTTAATAATTAAATTGATTTATAGTTTAATTTAAGGAAAAACATATCGTAACTGCCAAACCGGGTTACGAAACATATTCCAATGTGTCCGGAACGGGGGTATTTAGCTAGGGACGACAGTCGTTGGGTTCGATTTGGAATTCGTATAGGTGAACAGGAAATATTGGAATAAATAAAGTAAATACGCGTATAAATACCAATACAATACGAAACCCTAATCACTAAAATACAACTGCCGTTCAATACTCATCAATGGCCGATTCTCTCCAGATTTCAATCCTTATTTCCTCTTAATCCAATTCGAATTTCGACCTCAATCCAAAGCAAAAATTGAAGAGATTTCTTTGTTCTTCAAATTGATACGGTGATGATCGAATTCCACTGAGTATATCGCCTAGATGGGGGGCTCAAAGTGGCGTCATTCATGGTCGAATCGGGCACTCCAGGGGCCGACGAGTTCGGTGGGGCTTCGGGCGTTGGTGGTGTGCTTCACGGTGGTCGGAGTGGCGAGGGTTGATCGGAGTCCGGGGCTCTGTGGGTAGTGCGGCGATGGTGAATTCAATTGGAGCATGGGTATGTTTTGCACGGTTCTAGAACGAAGAAGGAGAATCAAAACGAACGGCCTGATCGGATTAATCAATGTAATTAAGGATTTAATTGTTTATTAAATTATCCCAAACTTTAAATATTGATATCTTGCTCAAATTAAATCAGAATCGAACGATTCAAAATCCGTTGGAATCGTCTTTCCAAGATCTACAACATGAAGCTGACCAGGACCGATTCTGAGCACATTGGAAATTCAGGAAATTTCAGATCGGAAATAAAAGCAATGTGAGAAACCTATTTCTTTTATTTATTTATTATTTTAAAAAATAATTATGAATTTATTATCACAAATCTACAGTTATTTCCTGTTTGTTATTATTCATGATTGTTCTGTGTTGAATGTAATGCATGGATCTGTTTGTTGTTTATGATGAATTGTAATGTTCATGTTCTGTTAAAATAGATTAAAAATACCTCCTTGTTAGAAAGGATGGGTAGATCGAAGTTTACATTTTTTGTTAAATAGATTTAACATGTTTTTTCATAGGAAAATGTTATCAAAATAAACATGCCTTTTTCATTAGAAGATGTTTATATTAATAAAAAAACATCGTGGTTAGAAAATATGTTATGTAATGAAAAGGAACATTTTGGTTTATAAAGTGTGGTATCAGTATTAAAATAACATTTTGATACAATATGTTACATAGGAAATTAAAATAACATTTGGCCATAAAATGTCATATCATAAATAAAGATGGCATTTTTAAATAGAAATTTGTTAGAAAATAGAACGACATTTTTATTTGAAATGTGTTATGCAAATCATTTTATGACATTAAAAATAGAATTTACATTTTATGTAAATATGACACTAGAAATAAAATTTACATTTTATGCAAAAAGGTGATATTAAAATTTGAAAGATTAACATTTTCATTGTAAAATGTGACATTTTAGTAAAATTAACATTTTTGAAAATGTATTATGCATATAAAATAAACATTTTTATACAGAAAAAAGTATGATTTGAGAATTTATGTTTTATTCATTAAAAGGTATGATTTGAGAATGGATATTTTGTACATTAAAAAGTAATTATACAAAATTGAATATTTTGTACATTAAAAAGGGAATTATACAAAAATGAATATTTTTGTACATTAAAAAGATTGAATTAGAAATGGGCATTTTTGTTACTTGAAATAAAAGAATATATTTTTGTCACTTGAAATAAAAGAATATATTTTTGTCACTTGAAATAAAAGAATATATTTTTGTCACTTGAAATAAAATAACATTTCTTATAAATGTTACTGTGAAATAAAACCACATTTTCCATACAAAGGTTACCTTGTGAATAAAGACAATCTTTTTACTTGAAATATGTTTTTCAAACAAAAATAACCTTTTTGAATTGAAGTGTGTTTTGTAAATAAAAAGAAATATTTGTTTACATAGAAGTATTAGACAAATTAACATATTTTGTTTATATATAAGAAATAATGACAAACACATATTTTGTTTACATACTAAGAAGAAGATTAACATCTTTTGTTAAGTATATTATAAAGAAAAAGATTAACATTTTGTCAATTAGATTATAAAGAATAAAATTAACATCTTTGTTAATTAGATTGTATAGGACAAATACTAATATTTTTGGCAATTAGAAAGAATAAATTGGAAAATGTATATTTTATACATTAGAAAGAATAAATTAAAAATGGACATTCTTTCACTTTGAGAAAAATAAATAAAAAGCACAATTTTATCATATTTAGTAGAATGAATGTGAAATACACATTTTATCATATTTAGAAGAATGGATAAAAAGGACATTTTGGTTAGAAATGTAAAAAAGGATTAAAAAAGAACATTTTGTTAAAATGTACATTAGAAAGATAAAAAGGGATTTTGGTTAAAAAGGAATGTGAAATACACATTTTATCATATTTAGAAGAATGGATAAAAAGGACATTTTGGTTAGAAATGTAAAAAAGGATTAAAAAAGAACATTTTGTTAAAATGTACATTAGAAAGATAAAAAGGGATATTTTGTTTAGAAATGATTATAGAAATATAAAATCACATTTTTGGTGAATACTTAATTTGTGAAAAATAGAATCAACATCTTTGTCAAAACTTGATTAACAAAATAATCATATTTGTTTGCACTGAAAAGATCTAACAAAATTATCATATTTTGTTGCATTTAAAAGAGTTAGACAAAATAATCATATTTTGTACATTAAATAAGAGTAGACAAAATTATCATATTTTGTCAAATTAAAAAGAATGAATCTTTGTTTGAAATTTGTGAACATGTAATTTACATTTTTTATATAATGAATTATTAAAAAGAATAAACGTTGGTTAGAATGTGTTACCATTTAAAATTACATTTCTATGTAATTAATTTTCATCAAAAAGAATTAAACAAAAATGTACATTTTACTCATTTAGGAAGGATGCTAAAAGTAAATATCATTTTTGGGTAAAACATGATTAGTGAAGAAAATTATCACATTCTTGTTTATTTAAAAAGAATTATAACATAATTTTACATTTGGTTTACATTAAAAGGATTATAACAAGATTTACATTTTGTTTACATAAAAAAGGATTCAACAAAATCATCATATTTTGTTTACATTAAAAAGAATTAGCCAATTCTGTCATTTTGTTCACAATAAAAAGATTGAGATAAAAGTGAATATTTTTATTGACACTTTGTTTTCAATAAAAAGATTGTACATTAAAAATTACATTTTCAATGTAGTTTAGATCCCAATGAAAGGATTAGAATAAAAGGATTATATCTTTATAGTCATTTGGTTACAATGAAAAGATTAGAAAATTAAGATAACACCTTTAAGGTAATTGAAATAAAAGATTAGTTTTATTGTCATTTGTTCATAGCAAAAAGAATAGAAATATATGTCAGATTGTTGAAATGTGTGATGTATCAAATATAATGTTTATTATATTCAGGTTTGAATATTACACTTCCATTTACAAGTTACCCGACTTGTTTATGTGATTGGGACGATAATTTTCACACATCGCCCAAGTGCACAAATAATTTCTTATTGGTTTGATGGATGAAACCCCACACGTGTATTGGGATGATATTGGATACACACTAATCCCAATTTTTAGTTATCTGTCAATCGATGGATTGACAGTCTGTGATGAGCGTCAGTTATTTACTTTAATGCTCACACAGTTATAGATTCCACTTTGGTCGTCATTTGGATGTTTGATAATTATTTATCATGATTGTTGATTCCATACAAAATATATGGTTGTTGGTTGAGTCACATTCCAATAAAGAATATTCTAGAAAAAGGATATTTTAGAAAATCTATTTTTGAAAAAGAATATTTTAGAAAAGAATATATTTTGGGAAATTATTTTTTTATTGAAATGAACTAGTTACTAACTAGAATAAATCATTAAATTTAGATTTAATGAAGTTTTCTAATTTGTTAATATTTAACTGAAATTTAATTAAATAAATTGGAATTTGGGTTTGTCGTGAATAGTGTCTTAAATAACACTGTTCTTAAACCCCATATGAAAGGAATAATTTTTAATTTAAGATTATTAAAAGTTTTCAATTATACTTAGTGATTGAAATAAGACGAAACGTGAGTTGGGTTTATTGTGAACCATGTTTTTAAGTGACATGTGTTCTTTAACCCGACTGACGGTGAAAATATAATTTGGAATTTGTAAATCTTTTATTTAGATTTAAATGGGAATTTTTAAAAAGTAAAGTTTTCCAATTTAATACATTAAATTGGAGTTGAATGGAATTTGAATTAATAGTAACCGAGATAAGCTTCTGTAAAAGAGGATCGATACTACATATGGAATTTAAAAGGCTTTGCCGTTATTCCATTTATAGCATTGGTCGGATACAGAAATTTATAACGATTATATATTGATTTGATTTCTGTGAAGATTCCATATTTTATGGAAGATAATTTTGGGTTTACCGTGAACTATGTTTTAAATGACATTAGTTCTTTAACCCAATTAAAGATAAGATTTATTTCTTAAAATTAAATAATCATTGAATAATGATTTTTGATATTTAAAACCAAATTGGGTTCTTAATAAATATTTAAAAGAAAAGATTTAAGAATAATGTAAAGAATTTATCTTCGATCAGATAATGTGAATATTCTATGTAAAAGAATATTCTGAATTGGAATGTGGCGTTGGATGTGTTTTTATAGTACTCGATTTTTTTTTTAATTATAAAAATACGAGAGTTATTCGGAAAGACCGGGTTTAACCCATTCCGGATAATTTCTACGACGATGAAGAGTCGAACATGAAGATGGTGATTGAAGACCGACGATCTTCACATCGAATGGATGTGTTGCTACAGAGACCCTTGATGGGAGTAGCTACCTTGAAGGGGCTTCAGTGGTGGCCGTCTGGACTATTGTTGATTGTTCGGATTTGGTTTTCGCTCAGACCCAGAGCATAAGCTAGTAAATGGATGCATGTCTGACATTGGATTTCGTTCCATGTGAATTAAATCGATTTCTATTAATGTATGTCTGTTTGGTGGTGGAGGATTTATTCTCTACTTAACACCCGGGTTTATGTTAATAATGATTGATCGCATGGTGTGAATTGTCAATGTGGCACGCCAAGATGCAAATGATCAAGGCTTTTGTTGAAAAGCAGGGCCTTGTGGAATGATCAAAGCATAGCCTATTACGGCATAGCTTTGTGTATATCGTGACTTCACGAGCCTCACACCCCGGTATGAGTCAAAAACGGGATACGGACTGCAGGGAGTGCACACGTTTCTTTCTAGCTAGGAGTGGTGTCGGTGCTTAAACTGGCTGGCATTTACTTATGTGGATGATGGATTTTGAGGCGCCTCGGATTTTTATAGGCCGTTAGTGGTCATACTATAGGTCCAAAGGGACCGGGAAGCGTGTGTTCAGGCATAATTAATCCACTACCCTTAGGTAGGGACCGGCCCTGAAGATCCCAGGGTTCACTGCGGGGGATCCTGAGGCATTTGCTAGAGTGTCTCGAAATCGGAGAGGAGCTTGCCCCTAGCCTCGACTCATGATGGAAATCCAATTTCCAATACGACCTTGCGGTTTTGATTGTAGAACTAGTATGGCGACATAGTAGGATCGGGTACTATGTCGCCTATGATTAATACATTATGATTGAAATTGTTTTTGAAATATCTATATATACCCATATATATATACACACTAATACACACTAATCTTAAATCCGCTTTTTATCGTATCAAGCGTCTTTTGACCATTATAAGGTAAAACCCTATCCTCCGGTTTGCGTTGCATTGTGTGATGGGACTTGGGTCTTATAATGGTTTCATTTTTCTAAAAAAAGCATTGCATTGTTTAACGATTTACTTTAATTTATGCACTGGCAATCCAACGGAGTACACCCGTTCCGTGTTAGCAGCGTGGTCCTGTGATTCGCCTTATTATTAGATTAGTTAAGTTAAGATTTCTCATACCAGTCCCATGACTGACTCATAGTTTGTTTCACTTTTACAAACTCTGGTGCCCTTATTTTCCACACGGGCAGTCGAGTAGCTTTTTGCAGATATATCTACAGGATCCTATCTTACAGCTGAAGCGGTATTCGGAAAGCTCTATATCCGTGTATTCCTTCCAGTTGTATATTTGTATTATTTTTCCGCTGCTATTTAAATGTAATTTAAAACTCGGATATTATTGTATTTTTTATGTAATAAGTATTCATACTCTGTTACATTCTTGTACTCTGATGTAATTGTTGTAATCAGCGATAAAATGTTCTTCAGTTTTGTGTTCTAATGTGTGTTGTTCTCAAGGCAATCCAGCCTTTCCTTTACTGGGAAGTTTGGGTCGTTTCATTCACCCTATAGACCATTGGCCTATCCTTTCCACAATGGGAAATGGCCTTACGAACCTTGGCACTAATTTCCCTACAGATCCAAACGAACCACATTCCTCAAAGGTGATACTTTGATGAAAACCATGTCTCCCACCTCAAACTCAATGTCAGTCCTTCTCCTATTTGCGTAGGACTTCTTCATGTCCTAAGCTATCTTCATGCATCTGCGCATAAGATCAATCTTTTATGAAGTCTCTTTAATCTTCTCAGGTCCAAGTAGAAGCCTATCCGTAGACTCCCACCAACAAGTTGGTGATCTATACGGTCGTTCGTATAATGCCTCGAAGGGTTCCATGCCTATACTAGCCTGATAACTGTTGTTGTAGGCGAACTCAACCAATGGGAGATGCTCCTCCTAAGTCCCTCTGAAGTCTAGGATGAACAGCCTTAAGAGATCCTCAAAAACTTTAATCACCCTCTCAGTCTGCCCATCGGTCTGAGGGTGATATGCGATACTCAAACACAACTGTATACCTAATGCCTCTTGCAAGCTCTTCCAGAACTCACTAGTGAAGATGCGGTCACGACTGCTTACTATGCTAGAAGGTACCCCATGTAAACGCACTATCTCACGAAGATAAACTGATGCCAATCATGTTGTCGTTCTCTTACTCTTAACAGGAATGAAATGAGCACTCTTAGTAAGCCTGTCTAATATAACCTAGATACTGGTGTTGCCTTTCCTCAATCTAGGAAAACCATCAATGAAATCCATAAAGACTCTATCCTACTTCCACTGTGGGACCTCCAAAGGATGAAGCAAACCATCAGGCTTTTTCTGTTTAGCTTTAACTTGCTGGCAAACTAAACATCGAGAGACAAACTCCAGTACGTCTTTCTTTACCCCAGCCCAAAAGAAAACCCTTTTCATATCTCTGTACATCTTATCACTGCCCGGATGGATAGTCATCCTAGAATGATGGGCTTCCTCAAGGACTATATTCAATAGACTTCCCACTCGGGGAACACAAAGCCTCTCATCCCTTTGTAGCCACCCTCTATCATCCGTGGAATATCTACTAAGGTGACCAGAAGTCTCCCCTCTACTGCACTATTCCAAGAGGTTTACTGTCTGTGGGTCCTCTCGCTGCGAAGATCCTATCTGATCCATAAGAGTAGGTCGCACCTCTAAGGATGCCAAAAAACCAGGTATAAAATCCATAGATGACCTAAAATCGAAGGTCGATATGTACTCCAAACTCCGCCTCTCTACGAACAGAGGACTCAAAGTCATCCTCTGCCTACTCCACGCGTCCGCCACCACATTACCCTTGCCAAGGGTATAAGCAATCTCAAAATAATAGGATGCTAAGAACTCCATCCATCTCTGTTGTCTCAAGTTAAGATCCCTTTGCAAAAATAGATACTTGAGCGACTTATGGTCTGTGTATAACTCAAACCTATGTCCAAGCAGATAATGCCGCCAAGTCTTAAGTGCGAATACTATAGCAGCCAATTCCAAATCATGGGTATGGTAGTTCTTCTCATGAACTCTCAACTGTCTACCACTGTAACATACTACCCTTCCCTCTTGCATCAAGATGGCACCAAGCCCTTTACCACATGCATCAGTGTACACTGTGAACACCTTGTTCTCATCAGGAAAAGTCAAAACGGAGGCTATTGTCAGAGCTCTCTTCAGTCGTTGAAAAGCCTCCTCATAGTCAATACTCCAGCAAAAGATCAGATTCTTCTTTGTCAATCTGGTGAGTGGGGCTGTTATCTTTGCGAAGTCCTTAATAAACTTCCTATAATAGCCTGCTAAATCGAGAAAACTCTTCACCTCTGTTGCATTCTTTGGAACCTTCCAACCTTGAACTGCAACTACTTACGCGGGATCCACCGCTATCCCATCCTTGGAGACCACATGCCCTAGAAATTTTACTTTCTCTCTCCAAAAGAGACATTTGGAAAAAATTTCCTTAAGCTGGTGTGCTCGGAGAGTCCTCAAAACCTCCCCTAAATGTAGGGCATGCTCTTCCTCGCTCTTCGGGAAGATCAGAATGTCGTCCACAAAGACCACAACAGACTTATTCAAAAACTCCCTGAGCACCCTACTCATCAGATCCACAAAATATGCGGGTGCATTCGTCAACCAAAAAGGCATGATAAGCCACTCAAAGAAGACATCTGGAGTTCTGAAAGCGGTCTGTCTAAACTATTCTCGGCCACCCTCAACTGATGAAATCCCATAGCCAAGTCTAACTGAGAGAAAACATATGCGCCGACAAGCTGGTCAAACAGGCCATCAATCCTCGGGAGTGGGTGCCTATTTTTCTTAGTGAGCTTATTCAACTCCCTGTAATACACACATAGGCAAAGCGAGCCATCCACTTTAGTTGCAAAGATGACCGAAGTACCCCATTCTGATATACTTCGCCTAATAAACTCCTTCTCAAGTAGCTCCCCTACTTTCTTGCTAAGCTCACTCCTTTCCCTAGGAGCCATGTGGCGCACAGGAAATGCGACTGGCTTCGCATTATCCACCAAGTATATCCAGAAATCAATCTCCCGCCTCGAAGATAAGCCTCTAACCTCATCAAAAACATCTGAATACTGATAGACTATCGAAATAGATCGTAAATCATCAACAGAAACATCAAGTGATTCTAGGAAACTAAGCATGACAAACTGTAAAGACCCGTAACTTCCCCGTAAAGGAAAGCGTCGGATAGTTCGAGAACAAACCACAACAGAACGCATATAAAAGAACATTTCACTATATATTACAACAATGCATCAGATTACAAGAATATACAGAGTATAAAAGAATATTACACAGAAATATCAGAGATTTAAATTACATTTAAATACATCGCAGCGGAAAATAATAAAATACACAACTAGAAGAAGATATACGGATACAAAGCTTTCCGGATATCGTTCCAGCTGTAAACCAGGATCCTGTGAATATAAATCTGCAAAACCAAAACTACTAGCTGCCCGTGTCGAAAATAAGGGCACCCAGAGTTTAGGTTAAAACAATAAACTCCAGGTCAGTCATGTGACTGGTGTGAGAACTAAAACAGTTATTCTTTATTTTAAATCATTAGGTAAATCAAGGGACCACGCCGTATAACACGGAACGGGTTTCCTCCCAAGAATACCAGTGCATAAAACAAACAGCGCAATGCTAAATAAAGAAAAATGAAGCTGTTATAAGACCCAGGTCCCATCACACAATGCAACGCAGTCGAGGATAGGGTTTTCCCTTATAACAGCCAAAGAATGCTTGATACGTTTAAAACAAATCATTTGATACTACTATAAGTGCATAGTGTATAAAACAACTTCAAATCATAAGTATCAATCATAGACGACATGAGCGTCCCATGCCACTATGTCGCCATATATAGGTTTACAAATAAAACCGCAGAGTCGCGTATTTGGAAATTGGATTTCCATCTATGAACCGAGGCAAAAGATAGTCCTCAACCGATTCGAGACTGTCTAGCCCGAGCCTCAGGAACAGCCGCAACTGCCCCTTGGATCGTCAGGGCCGGTCCACACGGAGTGGATTATTATACCTGAACAATACGTCTCCCCACCCTATGGGATGTAAGTCTGGTCCGTCAGCCGACCAGAATGCATTCGGCCGAAACCGATATAACCGAGGCGCCTCGCAACCGCAACAACCACATAAGTCAAACTCGTCAGGGCGTGTAAAACCACTGACGCCACTTCTAGCTAGAAAGAAACGCAAGTCCTCCCTGATGTCCCTCCCGTTTTTGGTTCATACCGGGTGTGAAACTCGCGAAGTAAACGTTACACAAAGCTACGCCACAAAGGCCGTGCTTTGATCATCACCACAAGACTTTGCTTTTCAACAGAAGCCTTGATCATTTGCATCTTAGCATGCCACACAGGCAAACCACTCTATGCAACCGATATCAGTCACACAGAATGAAATCCAATGTCAGACACACAGTCCATTTACAAGTCCGTTCTGGGCCTGAACGAAACCGGAGGCACCTAGTACCCCGCATATCCATCGATCTCCAAGTACGTCTGGACGATCACTAACTGTTTCCATCTTCTTGGGTGTACAGCCCAATCAAGATCATCAGTTATCACCCACACGACGTGAAGACCTCCGGTCTTCGACCATCGTCTTCATCTTCGACTTATCGTCGTATCAGTTATTCAGAATGGGATAAACCCGGTCTTTCCGAATAACTCGCGTATATATTATAAAAGTGTTACACAAACACAACATACGCCTCATTCCAACTCATTAGTCATTAACCGTAAATTAATCAAGAGAATAATTCCCCAAATATTAACCCCGAAGGCCGAAACCCACATCAGATCAATATCCAGAAAACCATTCTACTTAGCTAACCGACAGTTAGTTTCTAAATTTCACGTTCAAATCTAATCAAAGATTTAACTATCGCCTGGAGCAAAACTGGTGATACTCCATTCTCGATCTTTTCAATCTAATTAAAGATTCATTAAAACTCCACTTAGTTTTAATCTGTGACTGGGTTAAAGAATCAGTGTCATTTAAAACACGGTTCACGATAAACCCAAAGTCACATCCCATTAATTATCGGGTTAAAGAACAAGTGTTATTTAAAACACTGTTCACGATAAACCCAAAAATCAATATCCATTCAATTCCAATTAAATTTTATTTAATTGGTACACTTCATTAAATCTAAATAAAAAGATTTAATCTTTTCTCAACTGGGTTCAAGAACAGTGTTAGTGAAGACACCATTCACGACAAACCCAAATCACATTCATTAATTATCGGGTTAAAGAACAAGTGTTATTTAAAACACTGTTCACGATAAACCCAAAAATCAATATCAATTCAATTCCAATTAAATATTATTTAATTGGTACACTTCATTAAATCTAAATAAAAAGATTTAATCTTTTCTCAACTGGGTTCAAGAACAGTGTTAGTGAAGACACCATTCACGACAAACCCAAATCACATTCGATATTCAATACAAGGCTCTGAATAGAAAATATATCGGCTTATATTCAATATCGAATTCTACGACTAACAAATGTCGTATTGGAAATAACGATATACATATATATCTTTCAAATTTCCATAACCACATCTGTATAATCACGAATTCCAACATCGAAATATTCCGAAGACAATTTCGATTCAAATCCATTCCAATGCAATCATTGGAAATTTTGGTTATTTCTAAAACCCTTTTCGAATTCAATTTATTTATTTAAAAATAAATAGAATTATAATTCTAGTTCAAAACTAGTTCATTTCGATAAAAATCTATTTTTATCTTTTCAAATATGGAGTTTTTCATCCCAAATCTTCACAAATCATTTCTTATGATTTTACACAAATTATTACTATTTTTAATAATTTTATCAAGGCCCGTACAGTCGATTTCCATCAATGGCCATCGAACTGCACTTACAGCGACCTTTTTCGAACTTGATTTGGACATAATTCCAAATCCAACCGTTAGATTTCAAATTTCTAATATTCGTTAGAAAGCTCTTTTCGATACGAACCCAACGGTTCCGGTTTTAGGAGAATCCGACGGTCGGATCTCCCGTAATGTCCGTTTGAAATCAATGGTCGAAATTCACGAACTATCGCGGCGCGGCGCGTTCTATTCAGGCCATTATATTATATATATAATATATATAATATATATTTCGTCGATTTCTATTCAAAACGAATTATATAAATAGTTTTAAAATCGTTTCAAAACCTATTTCAACTTCCATTTCAATTCAAAGCAAAATTGAATTCTTCTTTATAAATTCGTTTCAAAATTCATTTCTATTCAATTCAAATTTCAATTCAATTTGAATTCATTTCAATTCAATTTGAATTCATTTCAATTCGCTTTCAATTCAATTTGAAATCGTTTTCAATTCATTTCATTTCGAAATCGTTTTCAATTCATTTCATTTCGAAATCGTTTTCAATTCAATTCATTTCGAAATCGTTTTCAATTCAATTCATTTCGAAATCGTTTTTAAAATCGATATAGATATCGTTCACGTCAAAATGGCGTCAATCTAATCAACACGGCTTCATATATTCCTTTATTTTCAAATATTCTATTTCAAATATTTCTTTTTCAAATATTTCTTTTTCAAATATTTCTTTTTCAAATATTTCTTTTTCTAAACTGGAATGAGGCCCAATCAATTACCATATAAAATTAATTATATGGATTTTCATACAACACATGTATATAATAGCATTGAAAATAATCAACCATCAACCAAAGTGCACTACACTGTATAAGCATCAAATATAGATATCTAACGCTTATAACAGCCTGTCAATCAATCGATCGACATATTCAATCAATCAGGATGAGTGAACTTTAAATTTCATCCCAACACCCGTGTGGGGTTTCAAACAGTCAAACACATATTTTATTTGTGCTGTTGGGCGATGTGTAAAATTTATCGTCCCAATCAATATCCTTCAAATAGGTGTACATAAACAAACCGTCCGGTTTGTAAATGAATATTTATTTTATTCACATTCACGTTAAAAACTATATTTTTAACGATAAAATATTTATTCTAACCCATGAATTTTCTTTTCAGTTCATTTATTCAATAAATGACATTTTTATTTTTCTAACATATTTTAGAAAATTTCGGCGGCATAACGGCACGATACTAGAAACGGGACAAGGCCTAGCCTTATCCCCGGTCTAGTGAAGGCCCACGCCATTCACACATCAATCAAATCAATTTCATCTCACCAAACAATTCAATTCAAACAAATAATTCAACTAATCTATGCAACCAAACAAACAAGTCCATGGTCTGTGGACGATTGTGTCGGGTGCTACTAAGCACCGTCTGCATCCTAGTATATATATATATATAACTAGAAAATAAATTGAAAGGTGAGAAGTTCTCACCTATAGCTATCCTAGCTCCACGGCTCTTCCTTTGCAGAAGTCTTCGTCGTTTCGCCTCCTTTCACTTTCTTTGCCCGTATTCTCTACATATGTAAAAATCACATTTTTACTTTGCTATTCAATATATAAAAATCGAATTTTTACTTCGAAGTTCAATATATAAAAATCGAATTTTTATTTCAAAGTTCAAAATATAAAAATCGAATTTTTATTTCAAAGTTCAATATATAAAAATCGAATTTTTATTTCAAAGTTCAATATATAAAAATCGAATTTTTATTTCAAAGTTCAATATATAAAAATCGAATTTTTATTTCAAAAGATCAAATCTTTTCTCTTACTTTTTAAAGTTTAACTCTTTTACCTTTCAAGTTTAAACCTTTTCTTTTTAAAATTTAAACCATTTTCTTTTTAAAATAAAATCAGTTTAAAATACTTTTAAAAATCAGTTTTGAATTTCCTTTAAACCAATCAGTTTTAAACTAAACAAAAATCAGTTTTCTTTAAATATAACCAAAAATCAGTTTTTTTCTCTTTTATAAAAATGCAGTTTTTAAATCCTTTTTCAAAATGCAGTTTTTATTATTCTTTTAAAATCAGTTCTGTTTTTATATCATAAAAAGAAAATCCAGTTTTTAGTTTCTTCTTTTAAAACAGTTTTTATTTTTCTTTTTAAATTCAGTTTTTACCTTTTAGAAAATTCTGTTTTTATTCTTTATAAATTCTGTTTTCATCTTTTTTTTTAAAAAAATTCAGTTTTTGGATCTAAAAATAAATCAGTTTTGTTTTCTTAAAAATGCAGTTTAGTTTTAGCAGAACAGAAAATAAAAATAAAAAATGAAATTATCGTAAATGCTCACCGTCGACTTCGAAGTGGAGAAGGGAAGAAGAGCGTCGGCGGTGGCTCGTGGTGTCGCGATGAGGCGCTCGATGGTGGAGGCTCCGATTGGGGGGGGGGGCTGCTTCGATTCGATGTCGGCGGCGTCTTTGCTGGAAGGAGGTGGTCGCGAGGGTGGTGGGGGCGTCAGCTCGATCGTCGGCGGCCAGGATAAGGCGGCGGCTCGATTTAGGTTTTAGGTTTTTTTTTTTTTTTATTTGTTTTGCTTTCTGAATAATGAACCTGCGGGGGGGGGGGGGGGGCAGTTGAAGAAGAAAAGGAGGGAAGGAAATCTTTTTTTTTTATTATTATTATTTAATTATTAAATTTTGCAAAAGGGTTGACTTTTACTTATGACCTCGAAACGAGGCCCACCGCCTGTCGTCCATAGCGTTTCACCCCCATTCTGAACACAATGGGATATGTATCGCAAGCTGATTCGATCGTTTGAATCAGTTTCCGTTGAATTTACATTTAATTCATTATATTGAATTTTAAACGTACATTTCAAATTAACGGGGTCACATACTAACTAGAAAAATTCCAGAAAAATATTTTCTAGCTTCGTATGGACGATACGATCCTAACAAAACTAGTTTCGTCGAATTCTGAGACCGTTTGAAAAATGGCCAATTTCCAGTCGATTAAAATCAACTGAAACCGGTCAAACGCGTTTTCCTTTGCCACGCTCACATATTGATTCGAAAAATTACGAAATTTGGAATCTAGCAATAACTTAACATCACGGACCCAACAAAACTGGTTTCATCGAAATCCGAGGTCATTTGCAACATGTCCATTTTTAAGGGCCTGAATTCCATAGCGACTATTCAGAATTTTCAACTGGACATATCTTTTGATTCCCGCTACGAACTTTTGATTTTTCGGATTCGTTGGAAAGATATTCACTATTAGATTCCATTATTTTTGGTTTCACTAAAATCCGGATTGTTTTGCACCCGGTACATTCAATTGAAGTTTGAAATCGAATTATCGAACTACCGCGCCATTTTCAATCTCTTTTATAATTATATATAATTATTTATATTCTAACGACGACGCGTATAAATATATACGTTCGAATTCTATTCAAAATAAATTTCTCGTCGATATTACTTAAAATAATTCATTTTAAATAATCAAAACTCGCTAAAATTGCCAAAATAAAAATTTTAAACTGGCCCAGATTTTCGGGTTATTACAATCTCCCCCACTTAAAACTTTTCGTCCCCGAAAAGGAACAAAGTCGAAAGTGGTTTGATTAATCAACACTACGCTCGACCTGGCTTCCATCCTCCAACTCTTCAGTTTCTGAGAATTTTCAAATTTTCAAAAATTTGGCTAACTCCCTAAATTTTTGAAAAATTTCGCCATAACCTCCCCTGCAATGGGAGCATCGGGGAATTTCAAATAGCTTCCCCGGTCCTTCAGATCTCAAAAAGAAAAAGAAAAAGCCAAGCGGCTAGCCAATAGGCTCACAAAATCATCATCACCCAAACAAAACAGGAAATTATGTAGTAAACATGTACCTATTTGTCGGGCAAACAAATTTTATTCTCTGCTCTAGCCTCCTTGCTATGACCTGTTCAATGTAAGTATATATACATGCAAGCAAATGCGACCAATTTTCAATATAATTCAATATGTGATTCAATTAGGCTAAATGGCTAAAAATTAGCAAACAATTAAACAAGCAACACAATCATCAATCAATTAGTGAATTAACGTTTCAAATTCATAATTTTGATACATATACTAAAATCGTGTTTTTGATGCCAATTCACAACAAAGTGTTCTAACTATATTGGTTTTGGTTCTCACACCAGTCTAATGGAAACATATAGAAAATCACACCTTCGAAACTCGAATACCAATTCTGATGATGTCTAGACTATCATCAGAATCGTCTCCGGGCGACTAGAGTGTGACTCTATATCTATCCAGTATATTAAAACTTTGAATACACGCGGATCAGACGTATACGCAAAATCTATATATACTGGATTGTCCACATCAATATAAATAGATAATCAAATACGAATAATTGATTTAAATCTTCAAAACAAAATTTTGTTTTCATTTTAAAAATATACTCTTCACACTCGTTCTAGGATACTACTAATCCTATCTCTAACGAGTCATTCCCATTGGATATTGCTAATCCAATATCTGATGAATTCTTTCGTATGTTTCTAATGTGTCTTGTTCTCTAGCTTTGTAAACCAAAGCTCTGATACCAACTGTAAAGACCCGTAACTTCCCCGTAAAGGAAAGCGTCGGATAGTTCGAGAACAAACCACAACAGAACGCATATAAAAGAACATTTCACTATATATTACAACAATGCATCAGATTACAAGAATATACAGAGTATAAAAGAATATTACACAGAAATATCAGAGATTTAAATTACATTTAAATACATCGCAGCGGAAAATAATAAAATACACAACTAGAAGAAGATATACGGATACAAAGCTTTCCGGATATCGTTCCAGCTGTAAACCAGGATCCTGTGAATATAAATCTGCAAAACCAAAACTACTAGCTGCCCGTGTCGAAAATAAGGGCACCCAGAGTTTAGGTTAAAACAATAAACTCCAGGTCAGTCATGTGACTGGTGTGAGAACTAAAACAGTTATTCTTTATTTTAAATCATTAGGTAAATCAAGGGACCACGCCGTATAACACGGAACGGGTTTCCTCCCAAGAATACCAGTGCATAAAACAAACAGCGCAATGCTAAATAAAGAAAAATGAAGCTGTTATAAGACCCAGGTCCCATCACACAATGCAACGCAGTCGAGGATAGGGTTTTCCCTTATAACAGCCAAAGAATGCTTGATACGTTTAAAACAAATCATTTGATACTACTATAAGTGCATAGTGTATAAAACAACTTCAAATCATAAGTATCAATCATAGACGACATGAGCGTCCCATGCCACTATGTCGCCATATATAGGTTTACAAATAAAACCGCAGAGTCGCGTATTTGGAAATTGGATTTCCATCTATGAACCGAGGCAAAAGATAGTCCTCAACCGATTCGAGACTGTCTAGCCCGAGCCTCAGGAACAGCCGCAACTGCCCCTTGGATCGTCAGGGCCGGTCCACACGGAGTGGATTATTATACCTGAACAATACGTCTCCCCACCCTATGGGATGTAAGTCTGGTCCGTCAGCCGACCAGAATGCATTCGGCCGAAACCGATATAACCGAGGCGCCTCGCAACCGCAACAACCACATAAGTCAAACTCGTCAGGGCGTGTAAAACCACTGACGCCACTTCTAGCTAGAAAGAAACGCAAGTCCTCCCTGATGTCCCTCCCGTTTTTGGTTCATACCGGGTGTGAAACTCGCGAAGTAAACGTTACACAAAGCTACGCCACAAAGGCCGTGCTTTGATCATCACCACAAGACTTTGCTTTTCAACAGAAGCCTTGATCATTTGCATCTTAGCATGCCACACAGGCAAACCACTCTATGCAACCGATATCAGTCACACAGAATGAAATCCAATGTCAGACACACAGTCCATTTACAAGTCCGTTCTGGGCCTGAACGAAACCGGAGGCACCTAGTACCCCGCATATCCATCGATCTCCAAGTACGTCTGGACGATCACTAACTGTTTCCATCTTCTTGGGTGTACAGCCCAATCAAGATCATCAGTTATCACCCACACGACGTGAAGACCTCCGGTCTTCGACCATCGTCTTCATCTTCGACTTATCGTCGTATCAGTTATTCAGAATGGGATAAACCCGGTCTTTCCGAATAACTCGCGTATATATTATAAAAGTGTTACACAAACACAACATACGCCTCATTCCAACTCATTAGTCATTAACCGTAAATTAATCAAGAGAATAATTCCCCAAATATTAACCCCGAAGGCCGAAACCCACATCAGATCAATATCCAGAAAACCATTCTACTTAGCTAACCGACAGTTAGTTTCTAAATTTCACGTTCAAATCTAATCAAAGATTTAACTATCGCCTGGAGCAAAACTGGTGATACTCCATTCTCGATCTTTTCAATCTAATTAAAGATTCATTAAAACTCCACTTAGTTTTAATCTGTGACTGGGTTAAAGAATCAGTGTCATTTAAAACACGGTTCACGATAAACCCAAAGTCACATCCCATTAATTATCGGGTTAAAGAACAAGTGTTATTTAAAACACTGTTCACGATAAACCCAAAAATCAATATCCATTCAATTCCAATTAAATTTTATTTAATTGGTACACTTCATTAAATCTAAATAAAAAGATTTAATCTTTTCTCAACTGGGTTCAAGAACAGTGTTAGTGAAGACACCATTCACGACAAACCCAAATCACATTCATTAATTATCGGGTTAAAGAACAAGTGTTATTTAAAACACTGTTCACGATAAACCCAAAAATCAATATCAATTCAATTCCAATTAAATATTATTTAATTGGTACACTTCATTAAATCTAAATAAAAAGATTTAATCTTTTCTCAACTGGGTTCAAGAACAGTGTTAGTGAAGACACCATTCACGACAAACCCAAATCACATTCGATATTCAATACAAGGCTCTGAATAGAAAATATATCGGCTTATATTCAATATCGAATTCTACGACTAACAAATGTCGTATTGGAAATAACGATATACATATATATCTTTCAAATTTCCATAACCACATCTGTATAATCACGAATTCCAACATCGAAATATTCCGAAGACAATTTCGATTCAAATCCATTCCAATGCAATCATTGGAAATTTTGGTTATTTCTAAAACCCTTTTCGAATTCAATTTATTTATTTAAAAATAAATAGAATTATAATTCTAGTTCAAAACTAGTTCATTTCGATAAAAATCTATTTTTATCTTTTCAAATATGGAGTTTTTCATCCCAAATCTTCACAAATCATTTCTTATGATTTTACACAAATTATTACTATTTTTAATAATTTTATCAAGGCCCGTACAGTCGATTTCCATCAATGGCCATCGAACTGCACTTACAGCGACCTTTTTCGAACTTGATTTGGACATAATTCCAAATCCAACCGTTAGATTTCAAATTTCTAATATTCGTTAGAAAGCTCTTTTCGATACGAACCCAACGGTTCCGGTTTTAGGAGAATCCGACGGTCGGATCTCCCGTAATGTCCGTTTGAAATCAATGGTCGAAATTCACGAACTATCGCGGCGCGGCGCGTTCTATTCAGGCCATTATATTATATATATAATATATATAATATATATTTCGTCGATTTCTATTCAAAACGAATTATATAAATAGTTTTAAAATCGTTTCAAAACCTATTTCAACTTCCATTTCAATTCAAAGCAAAATTGAATTCTTCTTTATAAATTCGTTTCAAAATTCATTTCTATTCAATTCAAATTTCAATTCAATTTGAATTCATTTCAATTCAATTTGAATTCATTTCAATTCGCTTTCAATTCAATTTGAAATCGTTTTCAATTCATTTCATTTCGAAATCGTTTTCAATTCATTTCATTTCGAAATCGTTTTCAATTCAATTCATTTCGAAATCGTTTTCAATTCAATTCATTTCGAAATCGTTTTTAAAATCGATATAGATATCGTTCACGTCAAAATGGCGTCAATCTAATCAACACGGCTTCATATATTCCTTTATTTTCAAATATTCTATTTCAAATATTTCTTTTTCAAATATTTCTTTTTCAAATATTTCTTTTTCAAATATTTCTTTTTCAAATATTTCTTTTTCAAATATTTCTTTTTCTAAACTGGAATGAGGCCCAATCAATTACCATATAAAATTAATTATATGGATTTTCATACAACACATGTATATAATAGCATTGAAAATAATCAACCATCAACCAAAGTGCACTACACTGTATAAGCATCAAATATAGATATCTAACGCTTATAACAGCCTGTCAATCAATCGATCGACATATTCAATCAATCAGGATGAGTGAACTTTAAATTTCATCCCAACACCCGTGTGGGGTTTCAAACAGTCAAACACATATTTTATTTGTGCTGTTGGGCGATGTGTAAAATTTATCGTCCCAATCAATATCCTTCAAATAGGTGTACATAAACAAACCGTCCGGTTTGTAAATGAATATTTATTTTATTCACATTCACGTTAAAAACTATATTTTTAACGATAAAATATTTATTCTAACCCATGAATTTTCTTTTCAGTTCATTTATTCAATAAATGACATTTTTATTTTTCTAACATATTTTAGAAAATTTCGGCGGCATAACGGCACGATACTAGAAACGGGACAAGGCCTAGCCTTATCCCCGGTCTAGTGAAGGCCCACGCCATTCACACATCAATCAAATCAATTTCATCTCACCAAACAATTCAATTCAAACAAATAATTCAACTAATCTATGCAACCAAACAAACAAGTCCATGGTCTGTGGACGATTGTGTCGGGTGCTACTAAGCACCGTCTGCATCCTAGTATATATATATATATATAACTAGAAAATAAATTGAAAGGTGAGAAGTTCTCACCTATAGCTATCCTAGCTCCACGGCTCTTCCTTTGCAGAAGTCTTCGTCGTTTCGCCTCCTTTCACTTTCTTTGCCCGTATTCTCTACATATGTAAAAATCACATTTTTACTTTGCTATTCAATATATAAAAATCGAATTTTTACTTCGAAGTTCAATATATAAAAATCGAATTTTTATTTCAAAGTTCAATATATAAAAATCGAATTTTTATTTCAAAGTTCAATATATAAAAATCGAATTTTTATTTCAAAGTTCAATATATAAAAATCGAATTTTTATTTCAAAGTTCAATATATAAAAATCGAATTTTTATTTCAAAAGATCAAATCTTTTCTCTTACTTTTTAAAGTTTAACTCTTTTACCTTTCAAGTTTAAACCTTTTCTTTTTAAAATTTAAACCATTTTCTTTTTAAAATAAAATCAGTTTAAAATACTTTTAAAAATCAGTTTTGAATTTCCTTTAAACCAATCAGTTTTAAACTAAACAAAAATCAGTTTTCTTTAAATATAACCAAAAATCAGTTTTTTTCTCTTTTATAAAAATGCAGTTTTTAAATCCTTTTTCAAAATGCAGTTTTTATTATTCTTTTAAAATCAGTTCTGTTTTTATATCATAAAAAGAAAATCCAGTTTTTAGTTTCTTCTTTTAAAACAGTTTTTATTTTTCTTTTTAAATTCAGTTTTTACCTTTTAGAAAATTCTGTTTTTATTCTTTATAAATTCTGTTTTCATCTTTTTTTTTAAAAAAATTCAGTTTTTGGATCTAAAAATAAATCAGTTTTGTTTTCTTAAAAATGCAGTTTAGTTTTAGCAGAACAGAAAATAAAAATAAAAAATGAAATTATCGTAAATGCTCACCGTCGACTTCGAAGTGGAGAAGGGAAGAAGAGCGTCGGCGGTGGCTCGTGGTGTCGCGATGAGGCGCTCGATGGTGGAGGCTCCGATTGGGGGGGGGGCTGCTTCGGTTCGATGTCGGCGGCGTCTTTGCTGGAAGGAGGTGGTTGCGAGGGTGGTGGGGGCGTCAGCTCGATCGTCGGCGGCCAGGATAAGGCGGCGGCTCGATTTAGGTTTTAGGTTTCTTTTTTTTTTTTTTTATTTGTTTTGCTTTCTGAATAATGAACCTGCGGGGGGGGGGGGGGGGGGGGGCAGTTGAAGAAGAAAAGGAGGGAAGGAAATCTTTTTTTTTATTATTATTATTTAATTATTAAATTTTGCAAAAGGGTTGACTTTTACTTATGACCTCGAAACGAGGCCCACCGCCTGTCGTCCATAGCGTTTCACCCCCATTCTGAACACAATGGGATATGTATCGCAAGCTGATTCGATCGTTTGAATCAGTTTCCGTTGAATTTACATTTAATTCATTATATTGAATTTTAAACGTACATTTCAAATTAACGGGGTCACATACTAACTAGAAAAATTCCAGAAAAATATTTTCTAGCTTCGTATGGACGATACGATCCTAGCAAAACTAGTTTCGTCGAATTCTGAGACCGTTTGAAAAATGGCCAATTTCCAGTCGATTAAAATCAACTGAAACCGGTCAAACGCGTTTTCCTTTGCCACGCTCACATATTGATTCGAAAAATTACGAAATTTGGAATCTAGCAATAACTTAACATCACGGACCCAACAAAACTGGTTTCATCGAAATCCGAGGTCATTTGCAACATGTCCATTTTTAAGGGCCTGAATTCCATAGCGACTATTCAGAATTTTCAACTGGACATATCTTTTGATTCCCGCTACGAACTTTTGATTTTTCGGATTCGTTGGAAAGATATTCACTATTAGATTCCATTATTTTTGGTTTCACTAAAATCCGGATTGTTTTGCACCCGGTACATTCAATTGAAGTTTGAAATCGAATTATCGAACTACCGCGCCATTTTCAATCTCTTTTATAATTATATATAATTATTTATATTCTAACGACGACGCATATAAATATATACGTTCGAATTCTATTCAAAATAAATTTCTCGTCGATATTACTTAAAATAATTCATTTTAAATAATCAAAACTCGCTAAAATTGCCAAAATAAAAATTTTAAACTGGCCCAGATTTTCGGGTTATTACACAAACCCCTTTGAGTCACAAGAAATCTCAAGAGTCCTCCCTCGGCAAGTCAAAACTCTAATGACCCTTCTCTAACAGTCCAGAATGGCACCATACATGGCTTGCCAATCCATCCCTAGAATTAGACCATTGCCTATAAAACCAAGCACGTATGCATCGCACTCAAACTCGATGCCCAACACAGATATCCTCAAACCCCGATATATCATAGACAGATGAGTCATTCCCCAATAGGATTTGAGACAATAACGGGATCAGAAACTATACTAGTCCTAAGGTGCAGAGACTCAACCACAGAATCATATATAAAAGAGTGAGAAGCGCTAGAATCAAAAAGAATCCTAACAAGATGATCGGAAAGAGAAACCAAACCTCCAACAGAAAATTTCCTACCTCTGTCCGGTACACTGGCCTCGAGAGCATGCACCTGCCTCTAGAAGATCCTTCCTTTGGCTCTGCCCTTGCCTCTTCGGGCACTTCCAAGTATAGAGTCCGACCTCATCACAGTTGAAGCAAACATTCTTCCTTTTTCTGCCATCCTTGACCAAATGACCCATGCTCCCGCAACCATGACACTTCTTCTTACCTTGAGCCTTGTTGTTCTTTCACCCTTCTTTTGCGGTTCTTTCTTGGGCCATACTTTCTTGTTTTGTGTCTCATCAGTCTAAGCCTCCTTTTTCTCATCCTTACCATCTTCCCGCATCAATGCCATATCAACCAGTCTCTTAAAAGTAGCCTCCATCGGAATGTGAGATATGCCCAATGCTTGAAGAGGCTGATTTAATCCTCTTGCAGACCTTAAAGCTTTCTTGTGCGAGGTATTCACCAGCTCCAGACCAAACCTTGCCAACAAATTGAACTTATTGACATACTCTTTAACAGACATGATTCCTTGCTTAAGTTCCAGAAACCTCTCCATTTGCATACTCTCTTCTGCTTGAGAAAGAAACTTCATCTCGAATCTTTGTCAGAATCATCCCAAGTATCAATTGGACATCCTACTTGCTTCACTTCCCACCAGAACAAAGTCTCGTCTTTAAGATGCCATGCAGCCAACTGTATCTTTCTACGATCATCAACCTCAAAATGCCCAAACAAATTTCTATCTCATTTAGTCAATTCCGTGCTTCCACAATGTTCTCAGTTCCCCGGAATGGCTTTTATCCTATAGCACAGAAGTCCTTGCATATCCTAGAGAAATTATCCGCTCGCGACGGAGGAGGAACAACTGCTTCAGCTGGGGGAGAGGCATTTGCTTGGCCTCCAACAGGCGCTGTAACCTCAAGAACCAAGCCGGTATCTAAACGCCCTCGGGAATATTCGGTTCCCCAAACATGCTGAAAAGAAAAGAAAAAAGGGATTCAAACATAGAATTGAAAGATATTTTATATGGGTTTGGGGAATATTCTTTCCAAGAACAAACTTTTCCTTGAGAATACTTTATTTTTGAAACTTTTTGAAAACAATTTTCAAAACCTTTTTATCCGATCTTGTAACCTTCAGCTCTGATACCAAATGTGACACCCTACGTCTGTTAATGTCACTCTTTATTAGAATGCATTAAGTTCCATAAAGCGTTATAAGTAAATAGAAATAGAATATCACAAGACAGATATAAAATAGCTGCAGAAATTTAAAACTTCATTATTTTGCAGAAAAACATCATAGTCTCAAAACAGTTACAACATCAGGCATAAAATATTGAAACTGAGTACATAAAACATCTATCTTGCGCTTAAAAACAACAGAGTACAGAAGTGTTAAATCATAATCCCCAATAATATCCATAATAAAGTAGATAAGTAGCTGAAGTAATACATCAAAACAGATCCAAATCCAAACAGAAACAGAAGAGTGAATCCAAATCAAGCCTGAGCATTCCCACCTAGAGAACCTGAGGGGGAAGAAAGAGAGAGAAAAGGAAACAAAACAGGTCAGACATAAAGTCTGGCGAGCCCAGTGACTTTTAGCATATAAAGAAGTAAAAGTATCACGACAGAGATATAAAGTGGATGAGAGATAACAGCAGGATATAGCATATATAAACAGACTGAACAAAATAAACAGAATAAACAGAGTAGATTATGCTTCTCAAATATTATTCTCTGCACCAATACTAGTATAACATATATGTGATGGGATCGGGTATTCCCTAATTACTTAACAGAAACAGGATGATCCTAACAGAAATATATTGATAGTTTTAGGTGTACTCTAGTTTCATAACGGGTTTTACCCCAAACAGAAATAATGGGTACCTTAACAGATTATAAGGGGTATCACCCCAAATAGAAATAAAAGGCACCCCAATAGAAATAGACAGGACTAGATGTACCCTAATTACTATCCCCAAGCGATTGACTCCCTAACTTGTAAACACCCTGTGTCGGGCCTACAATAGGTCTATTACTTCCTAAAGTGGCAACTTAAAGAAGGACATAGACCTATTTACTGGTGCTACAACGACTTATTTTCCCCCTTTAGACTGGACTCATGCATGCACATGACTCTATTGGAACACGCCCGTACACCCCCCTTTCAGATGGAACTCTTATAATCAGTTCAGTATGCATTCCCTGGCCCCTACCTAGTGCGGCACCCCCGTTTAGTACCATAATTGGATACTGACTAATATGGGTCCTACACAGCAGATGACACAAGCCAAATCCCTAAATTTGTGTCCCCTAATTAACTGGGATTTTTAACAGGTTAAGCTTACAGATTCACAGGTTCGCCTAACCCCTACAGATTAAAAGATTAAGTTTCATAGGTTAACAGGTTTATTTAACCCCAATAGATTAAACAGTTTTACATAACCCCAACAGATTAAACAGACATACTTGACCACACCAGAATAAACAGGTTTACATAACCCTAACATATTTAAACATGTTCCGTAGGTTCTTTACAGTTCCATTAACATGTTTCGCTTAATCTTAAATTAAGCCTACAGATTCATATGCCCTAAGTTCGAGTCATAATTCACAGTATAACATATGCCCCCAAAATTTTAGTCATATTTCACAGTATAGGTTATGCCCCCAAGTTATCATTCCCAGTCATTCCCCCAATTTATCCTAATTTCGTTTGTACGCATATTTCAGCAATATTGGCCTAGGCTCGAAGGTAGCCTAGGCTATAAAAATAAAAAGCGAATGAGGGAGAGAACATAATAGGAATATAAAAACAAAAATAAGCATATTATAATAGAGATGGGCATATAAGAACTGAACAGCAGATCAGGTGTACAGAAGAATACATGTAATAGCAAAACTGTTTAGGTATGAATCAGATTCTTAACAGGCATAGGTTTAGATCTAGATTTATAAACATTTCAGAATTACTTGTTAAATTTTTATATCTAAAAGTAACATGAACTCACAGAGATTGGATCTAAGCACAAGAAGTCTTTCTGATATACGTATATAAGCTGATGTTGAAGAAGATAGGCTGATTCAATCCAAGCTGGGGCAACATCTCATTGTCTCTATTGTTTTAGGTGAAGAAAAACAATAGAAATGTTGTCATATATATAGCCTACCCTCAACGAACCCAACCAAAAAAAAGTCCATGTTCAGAATGATGCACCCGGTCAGATCCCCATTGGGTCGACCCACCCCCACCTGGGTCGACCCACTTGCCTTTGGGTTGACCGTTGGTCGACCCAGACCAGGCATGGGTCAACCCATAATGGTTCGATCTTCCGCCTACACCCGCCCCTTTTTCCCGGTACGTATTTTTGAAATATTTTGAATTCTGGTTTTGAAATGTGTGTGTATGTGTGCGTATATATCTCATACGTATACAAACTTATAAGCTTCATATCTTTCTCATACGATGTCCGTTTTATGCAAACTCATAGTCTATCCTAACTAGAATTCCGAGATGAACGCAATGATGTCCGCTTTACTTATTTCCTAATATTTAATTATGTATTCTTTAGTTTATTATCGATAGTTTTTTTTAGAATTATGGGGTGTTACAATACTGTATGTTCTCATTCAGTCATGTTTACCTGTCTTGGTATCTCTTTTTATGCATATTTGAAATTAATTGAACTCGCTAGACTTTATGTCTGACCCTTTTTTGGTTTCGCCTCTTTCTTCCTTTTCCCCTTAGGTCCTTAGAGTGGTAGCACTCTTCAGTGGTTAGGACTTCCTCTTTCAGCTTGGATCTGGACTTTCTGAGATGTTGTGCTTTAACTTACTTTCTACTCTGTTATGGCTTGCTATGAGGGATACAATTTTATATTATTGCACTATGTTATTTTTCGTTATGAGGCAGATTTGAGATGCTTGGTTTTTGATGTAACTGCTTTGATGATGAAACATGTTTTGAGACTATGTTTTATTTTTAGTAAAAAAAAACCGCTGCTTATTTTATATCTGTCTTGTGAATTTCTGTACTGTCTACCTATTGCGCTTCATAAAACTTAATGCATTCTCTTATGAGTGACATTAACGAACGTGTGTGTCACATTTGGTATCAGAGCTGAAGGTTACAAGGTCAGAGGAAAAGTTTTGGAAAATTGTTTTCAATAGCAAAGTATTTTCAAATAAAAACCTGTTTTTGAAAAACATATCCCCTCAAGCCATATTCAACCTTCTTTCGACCTCTTGTTGAATCTTTGTTTCTTGTCTTTTCTGAATATCTGGGGCACCCAACTTCCCGAAGGTTGTCCCTATCGCGGCATGGTTCTGTAGGCATGTTAAAACTGTGGCACTGCCAAGGGAAAGGAAGTGCCTAACGTCCATCTATAGCCGCGATAGTGCCACCGTCGTCTAATCTTATCTAAGCTTTATAAGGATTTCTATGTGATGGAGGTGACTTTCGAGAGGCTTGTTGACATGATGCATGAGGAAAATAAGGTACTGAGGAGCACAACCCAAGGCTGAGAAAAAGAAATAATGGCCCAAGAAGGGAACATAAAAGAAAGGAGCAAAACCTGATAAGGCTCAGATCATAACAAAGGTTAAGTGTTATGCCCTTTAGGCTAACTGAGACGACCCAAACTTACCGGCTAACCTAAACAGAACAAGAAGGTGGATATCTTTAAGAACACGACACATCAGAGTGCAGAACAAGGAAACATTTTATTGCTTTTACAACAATTTACATCAGAGTACAAATAAATAATTACTGCAAAAAATTATATCATATAATTAAAATTACATAGTAGCAGAAATATAATACATGAAAATAATACGCAGAGGAAACATCAACTAACAGAGCTAAAAGAAATACACGAATACAAAGCATTCCAGAGTATAGCTCCAGTTTTAATCCAGGATCCTGTGAAAAGAAGTATCTGTGAAACCAAAACTACTAGCTGCTCGTATGGAAAATATGAGCACCCAGAGTTTAGGTGGGAAACAATAAACTCTGAGTCAATCATAGGACTGGTGTGAGAATTAGAACAATTATTAAAATTATCTTAAAGCTGGGTAAATCATGGGACCATGCTGTATAATGCGGAACGGGTTTCCTCCACATGAATACTAGTTTTAAAACAAAAACAACGCAATGCTTTTCGAAAAATGAAGCTATCATAACACTCAGGTCCCATCACACAATGCAATGCAAGCCGAAGGATTAAGTTTTACCTTATAATAGCCAAACATGCTTGATACACTTTAAAACAAATATTGTTTATATATTATTATTAGTGCGTAGTGTATAAAACAACTTCAAATATAAATGTATCAATCCTAGACGGCATAGTACCCCATCTTACTATGTCGCCATATAGGTTTACAACAAAAATCGCAAAGTCACATATTGGAATTTGGATTTTGATCTATGAACCAAGGCAAGGGATCTTACTTTCTTATTCGAAACAATCTAGCCCATGCCTCAGGACTCAGACTCAGGTGAGCCCTAGAAGCGATAGAGCCGGTCAGCCGTCGCCGATTGGCAATTCCTAAACAATAGTTTCCTGGTCCTTTGGGACCTAAAATTTTGGTCAGTGCGTGGACCATGTTGATCAGTATGACGACCATCAAAGGCCTTATGCGACCAAATCTGAGGTACCTCGCTATCCATCATCCAACATCCGCAAAAGTACATGTCTGGGCTCCATACCATGACATCACTCCTAGCTAGAAAGAAATGCATGTCCTTTATTTCTCTATGGTCCTTCATCCCGTTTGTGGTTCATACCGGGGGTGTGAAGCTCGTGAATTAACGATATACACAAAGCTATGTTATATTAAAGCTACACTTTGATCATCATCCAAAAAGCTCTGCTTTACAACAAAAGCTTTGGTCCATGCATCTCAGCATGGCACATTGTCAGTTCATACCATACAAATGATGTCTGCCGATATACAACCTCTAAGCTTGTATATCTCTGAGAAGAGTGTTAAGCAAAGAGAATAAATTCTCCTCCACCAAATAGATATATATTTAGTAGAGATCAATTTATACATCATAAAATACAATATTAGATATACAATCCATTTGCAAGTCTGTTCTGGGTCTGAACAAAATCGGAGGTACCTTATTCCTCGTCCCGTATGTCAAATACAAAAGAGAGACCATTGCATATCCGGTCGATCTCTAAGTACATCTAGACGACCGCCACTTATTACATCGTCTTGGGAGTACAGCCCAATCGGGACATTAGTAACCATCCTAATGATGTGAAGATCTCTGGTCTTCAATCACCGTATTCATATCTTTGACTTTTAATCATCGTATCAGTTATTCATAATGGGTTAAACCCATTCTTTCCGAATAACTCATGTATCTTATAATCAAGTGATATAAAAACACATCATATGCCTCACTCCAATCTAGAATATTCTTTTATTCAAATGTTCTTTATTACTCTAGGAAAGATTCCCATTAATCTTGTTAAAGATTCTCATTTAAACTTATTGTTTAATCCCTTCCTCGGAAATCATTTCAAAATGTTTTGTTATATCTTTCACAACATAAACCATATTAAGGTTTATAAAACTAGTCGGGATTACTGAGCCTTACCGAAGTAATAATTCATTTTATTATACCATCCCCAATATGTTCGTCCCATGGAGCAAAATTGGTAGCACTCCATATCTAACACCCATTGTGTTATTGGCAAATTTAATTACCATTTTTCGTTCCAAATCTAATTAAAGATTTAAGTATCGCATAGAATAAAACTGTTGGTACTCCATTTTTAAATACTTCTCGAATTCGATAAATTTAATTATCTCATTTACATTTCAATCTAATTAAAGATTCATTAAAATTCCAACTTTGTTTTTACCTTAAAATTCATAACTTAATGATTATTCAATTTTTAGGGAAAGTAATCCTGCCGTTTCTTGGGTTAAAGAACAAATGTCATCTAAAATACCGTTCACAATAAACCCAAAATCATTTTCCATTTAATACGGAATCTTCATGAAAATTTGATCAATATATAATCGATATAAATTTCCGTATCAGACTAATACTATAAATGGGATAACGACAAATACTTTTAAATTCCATGAATAGTAAAGGCCTTCCTCCATGGAAGTTCATCTCGATTATCACCAAATCGAATTCCATTCAATTCCAATTTAATTTATAAATTGGAAAACTTTACTTTGGAAAAGTTCCTTTAAATATTAATTAAAGGATATATAAATTCCAAATCATAACTTTACTGTTAACTAGGTTTAAGAACAAATGTAATTTAAAACATCATTCACAATGAACCTAAAATCAACTTCCATTTAATTCGAATTATATTTATTAGTTGGAAAACTTCATTAATCATAATTAAAAGATTTATTTCATTCTCAACTGGGTTTAAGAAAAGTGTTATTAAAGACACCATTCACAACAAGCCCAAACTCCAATTTGATATTAAATACAAGGCTCTGAATAGAAATCATATCGACTTATATTCAACATCAAATTCTGAAACCAACAGATATTGTATTGGAATAACAATGTCTATACCTTACAAATTCCTCAACGATATTCATATATTCATGGAATCCAATACTGGAATATCCAATGATAATTTCCATTCAAATCAAACAACTTATTCAGATAAAAGTATCTTTTATCTTTACAAATGTGGAATATTTCATCCAAAATTATTTCAAATCATTAATTATGATTTATCATAATTTATTCATGTTTTTAATACTTTTTTTAAGGCCTTTGCAGTCGGTTTCCAATATCGGCCACCAAACTTCATCCATAGCGACCTTTTCCAAAACTGTTTTGGACATATTTTAAAATCTAACCATTGGATTTTAAATCTCTTATATTCATTTGGAAGATCTTTTTGATACGAACCCAACGGTTCTGGTTTCAGGACAATCCGATGGTCGGATGTCCTGGTATGTCAATTCGAAGTTACGGGTTGACGTTCGTGAATTGTCGCTGCGCGACGCATTCTATTCAAGCCCGAATTCAATTTATATTTAAAATAAAATCAAAAATATTATCAAAATAATTTATAAATATTATAAATTATTCACAACTACTATTTGAATTCCATTTCAATCATTTTCTTCAAAATCAATTATCTTCATACTAAGCCATTATATTATATACAATAAATTTCCATTCAAAACGTATTTTATAAAACTTTTATAATCTCGTTTAAAAACAACTTCAGCTTCCACTTTAATTTTAAATCAAAATTGAACATCCCATATTATTGTAATATTAAAATAATAATATTTTCAAAATATCAGATTATGAAATCTAATTTTCTCGATATCCATTATAATTTTATAATCTTTGTGTCCATCGAAAATCGGTCATCAAAATCAGGCTTTGACTTTTCACTGAATATTATATCAAAATATTCATTTTGAATCCGGATTGAAATGAGATTCAACCAATTACCATATAATTTTTTTTATATGGTTTTCATACAACACATGTATTCAGCAACAGTGATAAACAACTATTAAATATTCAATTCGCATCCAGAGTGCATCTACCAGTCTGTCAATCAATTGATTGACATACAACCAAACCCTTAGGATTAGTGTAAATCAAATATCATCCCAATACCCGTGTGGGGTTTTCAACCAATAAATAATCAATTAATAAATTATTTATTCATTCCAATCAATATTACATAAATGGGTGAACATAAACAAGTCGGTTGACTTGTAAATGGATATTTAATCCAATTTCAACTACCACAAATAATTTAACATCGTTTGTTAGGGTTTCACCGGGATCTCTACACAATTAGATTTTAAAAGAGGGAAGAAGAAAACAATAACAAGCAAATTCCTCCAAACAAACCTTAATTAACCTACTAAATTATTACGATGAAAACCTAAAAATATAATTGAGAATTTGTCTCATTCCCAGAAACAAGTTTTTTCTTTCCTTCGAGTACAAGTAAATCTCTCCCTAATGAGATGCTTATATAGGCAAATAGAAAGGCTAGGTCTAAAACCTAATTGGGCCCTAAAATATCACAGAAACAAATACTCCTTAAAACATGCTCAAAATAAAGCTTTCCTAAAATATCTCAATAGATCCATAAAATCTACAGCAGATTCTTAAATTATGAAACTTCCAATTTCTCCATCTTCAATATCCAGTGATAAATATCACACCATAACACTCCACCTTGATATGAAATCACTCCATCAATCAACAAATCCATAAACCAAAAAAGAACCCACAAATGATGCATCTCTCACATGAGATACACCACAAATAATAATCTCAAAATTGCTTGTAATTCCACAATGGCCCCCATGTAGACTTAGTGGCTTTGCGTTGATGGCTCCACCTTGATTCAGATGAACTCGTCTCTCCTAATCCAATTTGAGAACTCAAAACTTTATCCAACGTTTTTCCAAGAAATTTATATATATTATCATTTCCCCGTTTTGCGCGTGGAAGCTCCTTGTTACCCCTCCAAACCCTTGTAACTCAACCTCCAGTCGAGAAATTGCAATCTTTTTTTTTCAACTGTCCAATTGAAGCAAGATTCTTCTTAATTTCTGGGATGTACCTAACTCCCGTTAGGTTCACCACTTTTCCATCATTCATCTTCAATCGAACCGAACCTATGCCTTTAACATGCAAATCTCGGCCGTTGGCAGATTTTGCTTTACAACTTTGTTCTTCATAATCAATAAATGCTTCTTTTTAATGGCACACGTGAAAACAAGCTCCTGAATCAAGTATCCAATCTTTGCTTTAGCCTTCATTAACACATAAAACATTTCCTTCAATCTCCTTACCAAAATTCACCTCATTACCATTGTTATTTTGTTCATCCGTCTCTTCTTCCAATGCCTTCATTTCTCCTTATCCCTTTTAAGCTTGTGACAAAATCTCAGTTGATGACCAGGTTTGTCATAGTAAAAACAAATGTATTCCTTTCTCATGTCCGATCTATTCGATTGTCTTTCCATATTTCTTTGACTAACCCTCCTTGCAATAAAAGATTTTTCAATTAAATTTTTAATTTCTGTTGCCTCCTTATCTTTTCCTTCCATAAGAATCACCCTCTGCATCTCCTCATTAAGCAAGCTACTAACCACAGACCCCATTGAAACAACGTCATCCGAATTTGAGTTATCCAATGCAACCACAAGTGATTCACAACTTTCTGGCAATGAATTCATCATTATTAAGGCTTGTGTTTCATCATCCACCTTGAAATTCAAGGCAGCCAATTGATTTACAATTTCCTGAAAATCATTAAGATGCTCCCCAATTGATCCACTTTCGTTAAGCTTTAAATTCACCAATCTTCTCATAAGAAGAGCCTAATTTGTTGCAGAGTTCTTTGCATAAACCCCTTTCAATTTCTCCCATATTGCATAAACAGATGTTTCATTAGCAACAATATGAAACACTGAATTATCCAAAAAACATCGAATAAATGCAGCAGCCTTTCTATCCAAAGTCTCCCATTTTGCTTCGGATAGATTGCTAGGTTTTTCCCCATTATTCTCTAGTGACTGATGAAGATCATTAAGATAAAGGAAATCTTTGCCCTCCATAATCCCTAATTTCTTCCATTAAGTTTTTCAATAATTATTTTATCCATATTCAAACCCTCTTCAAAATTTTTGTGTAGAAGGCTCTGATACCAATTGTTAGGGTTTCCCTGGGATCTCTACACAATTATATTTTAAAAGAGGGAAGAAGAAAAAAATAACAAGTAAATTCCTCCAAACAAACCTTCATTAATCTACCAAATTATTACAATGAAAACCTAAAAATATAATTGAGAATTTTATCTCAATCCCAAAAACAAGTTTTTTCTTTTCTTCAAGTACAAGTAAATCTCTCCCTAATGAGATGCTTATATAGGCAAATAGAAAGACTAGGTATAAAACCTAATTAGGCCCTAAAATATCACAGAAATAAATACTCTTTAAAACATTCTCAAAATAAAGCTTTCCTAAAATATCTCAATAGATCCATAAAATCCGCAGCAAATCCTTAAATTCTGCAACTTCCAATTTCTCCATCTTCAATATCCAGTGATAAAAATCACAAACCATAACAGTTTTAATATGTTGATTATTTAAAAATCACATTCAAATCCTAACACAAATAATCATCCATTCATCCATCTGGTTTTCAAAAAACTGCAATGTAAGCTACCATATACTGTATAACAATTTGTGATAATTAACGAAATAAAAATCAGCATAGGCAATCAATATATATTTAGTTATAAAATAAAATAACTGTACAAATTAGTTGAGTGAGAGAGTTCTCACACTGATCGGTTTTGGAATCGTTAAATAACGATTGTTCTAGTTAAATTAAACTGTACGTTTAATTTAACCAAAAACTATAACTAGCTCCATTTTTGCCATAATTAGTTCCATTGCATAGAGCTTGACGTCACGGTTCCATTGTTTCCAATCTCGCTGAATTTCGTTTTCGTCTGGATATGATATGACTGTTTAAACATTTGATTACATAATTAATTAATTTTAAAATAGTTAACAAAGATTTAATAACCTAATTAGGGATTTTAATTACCCCTCTTTCATCGTATCCCTTCCAGGTCAAACTCGACCTTGCTGACTCCGACATCTCCCATGTCGCACGTACTTGGATCCTCGTCACCTTGATCAACAACCACCATGTTGCTCGCCTACGTGCCGCCATCCAGCACCTGCCACCTCGTGAAACTCAAACCTCCACCTGCGTCAGAGTATGCCCTCAAACGTGGTGAGTTTGGATGCAAAAATCACACCAACCACAAAACAATTTCAGATCTTAGCCATTGAATTTACAGAGCTCAGAGAGGAGAACATATTTCTAGTTGAAAATTTCTTGTATCGATTCATTGATATGGAGAAAAATTGAGGAATAGGCAAGAGGTTCTCAACCGTTAAAGGCTGCAAGTGGCAGCGCTAAAAGCCCTTGACCACGCTATGTGTATAATTAGGGTTAGGTGTGAAATGATTATATATATTTGATTCTAATATTACTTGTTTATCGCTCCGAACCCCAAACAAATCCCAATGACTTACGCTCCTAACCAAATACCCCTATTTCGGACTCAATGGAATATGTTTCGTAGGTCGATTCAACTCTTTTGATCGATTTTTCTTAAAACTAAAATATAAATCAATATAATTTTAAACATTAAATTTGAACACGTGTTTTAATTTACCATGGCCACATACTAACTCCAAAAATTATGAAATTTGAAATCTAGCTATGTTTTACAAATATAGTTCTAATAAAACTAATTTCATCAAAGTTGGAGACTATTTGAAAAATGACCTTTTAACTAGCATATTAAATTTACAACTAAAATTGAACACGCGTTAAATTCTCCACGCTTACATACTAATTCCAAATGACTTGAAATTTTAAATATGACAATAATTTGATGTTTCGAATAAAAAAAAAACTAGTTTCGTTAAAAACGGTGGTCATTTGCAAAATCGCTATTTTTAAGGGCTTATATAATATTATTATATTAATAAATTCCATTGTGACTGTTTGAAATTTTAATTCAAACATAACCCAAAATTTAAAAAATGAAATCTTAAATTTTCACATTCATTAGAAAAATATAATTAAGTAGATTCTAATGTTTCTTGTTTTACAGAAATCCAACCTATATTGAATTCTGTATATTAAATTGAAGCTCAAAACTAAATTTTCAAACTACCTCGACGTTATGAGTTTGTGTTAATAAATTTTAAATTCTCACATTCAAACTTCGTTTTTAAATAAATTATAAGTCATTTATTCTTAAAATAAATCATTATAAATATTTAATTTCCATTAAAATCAATAAAAATAAAGTTTAAATTGGTTCCAAAATTCAGGGTTGTTACACTAATGGACCTTATCGAGGTAGGAGTCACTGTTGAAGTTTTGATTTCCCTTTTTTGACTATCCTATTAGAACCCTCTTTGAATGTAGGGCTTCTCATTCATTTATATCCAATTCTATAGTAGATAGTATGCGCACCTTAATACTAGTATAGTGTCTGATCTTGTAGTAGTCTCAACCCCCATAGGAGGTACAACTCATTTATCCATGATATGTAGGGGTTTGAGAATTTCTATCTTGGGCATCGAGTTTGAATACAACGCATACGTATTGGGATTTATGGGCTATGGTTTGAATTCTAGGAATGGATTGGCTAGCCATGTATGGTGTCATCCTTGATTGTGAAAAGAGAGTGGTTAGACTTCTTACTTGTCATGGTAGGACTCTCGAAATTTTTGTGACCCACGAGGGTTGGTGATGCTCAGTTTTCTAGAATTACTTGATACTTCTGTGGACGATTTACAATCTGTACCCATAGTCAGAGATTATCCGGATGTGTTTGACAAGGTTAAGGGATTACCTAGACTTCCTGATTTATTTGGTAGAGAATGCTAAGCCAATTGCTCTACCGGTGCGCCACATGGCTCTTAGAGAGAGAAGGGAGCTTTGTAAGCAAGTAGGGGAGTTATTCGAGAAAGGTCTTATTAGGCGAAACATATCATAATGAGGAGCTCCAATCGTCTTTGCAACTAAGGAAGACGGCTCACTTCGTCTATGTATGGATTAATGGGAGCTGAATAAGCTCACCAAGAAGAATAGGCACCCACTACTGAGAATTGATGACCTGTTTGATTAGCTAGTAGGCACATCCGTTTTCTTATAGATGGATTTGGCCATATGATTTCATCAGCTGAGGGTGGCAGAGGACAACATTGATAAGACTGTATTCAGAACTCTAGACGATTTCTTTGAGTAGCTGGTTATGCCTTTTTGGGCTAACCAATGCACCCGCATATTTTGTGGACTTGATGAGTATGGTGCTTAAGGAGTTTCTGAATAAGTTTTTGGTAGTCTTTGTGGATGACATTTTGATCCTCTCAAATGGAGGAGCATGCCCAACACTTAGGAGAGGGTTCTACGCACTCTCAGGTCACACCAGCTCAAGGCAAAAAATTTCTAAGTGTCACTTTTGGAGAAAGGAAGTAAGGTTCCTAGGGCATGTGGTCTCCAAGGACGGGATAGTAGTGGACCCCGCTAAAGTCGTCGCAGTTCAAAATTGGAGGGCTCCAAGGAATGCGACGGAGGTGAAAAGTTTTCTAGGGTTGGCTAGATATTATAGAAAGTTTATCAAGGACTTTGCAAGGGTATCAGCCCCGCTTACCCGATTGACGAAGAAGAACTTGGCTTTTTCATAGAGCATTGATTTCGAGGATGCCTCTCAGAGGTTGAAATGGGCTTTGACAATAGCCTCGGCTCTGACTCTCCCCGATGGAAGCAAGATGTTCACGGTCTACACAGATGCTTTTGGTATAGGGATTGGTGCCATTTTGGTGTAAGAGGGAAGAGTTGTATGTTATGGTAGCAGATAGTTGAGAGTTCATGAGAAGAACTACCCTACGTATGATCTAGAGTTGGCTGCAATAGTGTTCGCATTGAAGTCTTGGCGACATTATTTACTTGGAGAGAGATTTGATCTATACACGGATCATAAGTCGCTCAAATACTTGTTCTCACAGAAGGATCTTAACCTAAGGCAGCAATAGTGGATGGAGTTCCTAACGTCCTATGAATTTGAGATAGCTTATACCCCAAGAAAGGTTAATATAGTGGCGGATGCATTGAGTAGGAAGAGGATGACTTTGTGTCCTCTATTCGTGGAAAGGAGGATGTAACTTGATAATGGGGTACGAACTTAATAATCTTCGTGTATAGTCTGCTTCCTTTGGTTTTAAGTGGCTTGGGTCGAGGAGTCCACTTGGGAGTAGGTATTTTAGTTTAGGCATCTTAAATTACGTGTGTGTGGAGCCTACCCAAACCTGAAAGCTAAAAATGTCAGATATGGCTACCTATCCTACGGGAAGTAGTTAGCGACTAAGGAGATTATCCAATAAGGTCAGCTAGATGGTATATAGAGCGATAAAGTACCATCTCTTACCTTACACGGGGTATGGGTTAATGCGCGAATAATGGAAGTCTAAACTAGTAGGTCCCCGTAGCTAGTGCCCTCTAGTTTATGTTAACATTAATTATATTACTGAGGAATAATAAGTGACCAAGGGGTCCGCCTAAGGTCTTAAGCGATCAAGGAGAATCCACCCTATCTATTATTGATAACGAGCATTGAATAATAAACGATAGTGAATGAGAATATACATACATATATAGAAACTCTGTAATTAGGTGTCCACTCTTGATTAAATAACCAGCCATGTTGTTGTATAAAGGCTTCCTAAATATATGAGTAAACTTTCTATCTCGGTATCATACTTTGGAAAGAGTAGTAGGGTCGTGCGTAAATATTTACAAGGTTAGGCCAGAATCACTAACCTTGGTAGGCATGCACCTTGGGTTGAAGCAAACGGGATTCATCTACGTATTATAATCTGTTTTGTACATTTCCTGTTCACTAGAATATTGTTGTTTTGATCCCCTCCTCATTACAACCACCCAGGTTTTCTAGAGAAGGTCGAGTTCTCACAGAAATTTGGCTTTTGGTTCTCGTTCTCTCTCATGCTCGGTATTGGCAAAGTGAAACTTTAATAAGGTAGTTACTTGAGTTAATACTAGTATATCCTATTTTGTTTCCGCCGTGAGTTATCTTATCATACTTTGATTATTCTCATGCTCATTTATTTGCAGGTACCAGATTTACACGCTCCACGCTTGGAAATGTTTGAGTTTCAATTTTCGTTGAAATTTGGGCATAGAAAAGTGTAGGGTGTTACATTTGGTATCAGAGCTTAGGTTAAACGATCATAGGAGTTAGTTAAATTAGGACGCATGAGAGAATGTAATTGATTTTCTTTTCTATTTTTCTTTGTCTTTCTTACTCGACTTAAATTTATTTTGGTGATGAATTAGTCGTGGGCCTAATTTTATAAAATGAGCTTTAAGCGACTAAGAGGTGAAATATGTTGAATTCGTATTTCTAGCCAAATATGTCTTACCCTATAGTACGTCAGCGATCTCGTCGTGAAGAGAACAAGGACAGAATATGGTGGATTCCATTTATTCGAGTTTGGAGACTAGATGAAAATCTAGCTACAACTGAGATAGTTGCGATTTTTGATGTTTTTGGTTTCGTGTGTACCGGTTAAGACCATTGCTCGATCCAAAATGGGAAAAGTTCATGTTAGTATGTCGTATCCATTTCAGAAATATAATTATAAGGTACAACCATTTTTACTTCGTTGAATTTTTGAATCTACCTTTATTGAAAATATTCAATTGAGTTCTTGGTCATGTATTTGAGGAAATTTTATTTATAAAACTATTTAGAAAAGTAAAATGGGTTTTATAAGTTTTGAAGTACGGATTCAGAAAATGGTTTTATAACGATTGAGTTTTATAAAGATATGATTTTTAAATTTTAATCTATTCGTGTTTCAAAATTATTGGGCCTTTGTGTAATCTATCTATTATCTATATTAGAAAGTAAAATGTAATAACGGCTAACGTGGAACGTTGTTTTTTCTGTAGATCCCACGTGTCTACTTTTCAGCCTACTTCGTAATTATGTTGTTTACTCAGAAGGATCGCTCCCTCAGACATCGTTTTCCTAACATCAGCGTAACTTCCTCCAATTAACATTTCTGAACCCCCAAACTGAACTTCCCCTAATTTTAATTCCCTTAAAAGATGTTCGATTAAGATAAATTGAACTCCGATGTTGACCTACTTTGTTGAATTCGTGCAAACTGGCTTTTCCCATCGCTCCAGCATTTATATATCTCCGGTCATCCGCTCCACGTTCAGTTGACCATTATCTACGACAACAGTAAGTAATCCATCCCTTCTATTCCACCCATCTGTTACAACAAGGTGACCAATAAATTCTAAATTCGTTAAGTTATTTGTCCAAATGCCTGGATTTCTATTTTTGTTAACAAAAAAAAGCGTTTCCTTTTATTATATTCTGGGTATATGCATCTGCTTTCACCATAAAATTGATTACAGCATGTTGATGACACGTATTATTGTGTTTCTTCTTCGCTGTAATGCTTAAATTTTTACGTGCACGTGACTTCAAAGTTAAGAATGCGATGATGGTAACTAAGAATGCAGTGATATGAAGGAAGCAGTTTGAAATCGAGAAACTCATGGAAAAAGATCTTGGGATATCTGACTTGGAAAAGGTTGGGTTTTATCATGGGACTGATAAAGAATGGCATCCTATTTGTTATAATGTGTACGGAGATTCAAGATAAGGAGATTTACAGTTAAGCGTCCGGGGATGATGAGAAGAGAGAGAAGTTTTTGAGGTGGAGAATTCAACATCTGGAGAAAGGGATCAGAGAGAAGTTGGACTTTTGTCCATAAGGAGTTCGTTCAATGGTGCAAGTTAAAGATTTATAGAACACACCTGGGCCTGGGAAGAAGGAACTTAGGTCGCAACGAATAAGGATATTACTTTGTTATAAGATAACTATCCTAAATTTGTTGCCAAACAGATACTCATTAATGTTCCTTGATGGTATCGTGCGTACAACTGAGTAATCAGTCCATTCTTCACCCAAAGAACCAAGAGCAAGTTTGTTTTTGCCGGTCCTTCCAAATCTACAGAAATTCTTTTCAAATGCACAACACCAGAACAAGTTCTTATTCAATATGGAGGCCTTAGCAAGGATAATGATTATGATTTCACCGTTGCTGATCATGTTACTGAGGTCACTATTAAGCCTGCAAGCAAGCGCGCAGTTCAAATTCCAACTAGATAGGGAAGTATGTTTATATGAGAGCTTAAAGTTTTAACTGGGATGTGATTTATGGAGCTGAGTTTTCCGCAGATGCAGAAAACTGATAATTTTTTTTTATTCAAAAGGCTAGGAAATTTACTGCCACTGATGAAGTTTACGTGAAAAATGGCTTCAAGAATAGTAAACCAGGAAAAGTGACTCTCACAATCGATAATACTTCATCAAAGAAGAAGAAATTTCTCTATCGACACAAGGAAAATACCGCAACTGAATGCACATGAGAGTTACAAAGCTTCAGCTTCAGCGCGTCTACTACCGAATGATGTGTGCCCAGTCAGATCCTGCAGTTTTAAACCATTGTGGTACTCACGTGGGATCTCCGTGTTCACTCACTAATTGTTTTGAACCACTAAATATTCTGATGCTTCTTCTTTATCCCCATCTTTTCTCCATCTTTCAGTCTGATGAAAAATATCGCTGTCATCGTTTATTTCCTCTTCTCTAATTTGAAATGGTTTCTTTATTTTCCATTTTAATGCTTTTTAGTTATATTAAAATATTTTTCTTAATCAATAGCTTTAAGTTTTTAATTAAACTCTATGTCGGTTGTTATTGTTCAAATTTTCTTAGTTCTCTTAACCGATTATTTAGTTCCTAGTGGAACAAAAGGATAAAAAGATGGATGTATGGAGTGATTGGTCGCGAATCTAGATAATTCTTTAGTTATTGTTCTGAGTTGTTCTAGCTATCATGTTTTGTGAATATTATGAACCGGAGAATAATATTTCCATAAATCCTGTAAACTTGATTTAGAATTCCACCTATTCATTTGTTTCCTTTTTTGCAAATAACATATTCTTGCAGATCCTATGATTAGAAGGTTTACATCCATGAGTGCGATGATTTGGCGACACAGGATTGAGGAAAGCTATCGTACAAATCATACAATATGTTTTGTATTTTACAAAGGTTTACATGCCCCAAAATATGTCAAGAAAAGCGATAAAATCAGTTGTGGTAGCATGATTTGCTTCCCCCCTTTTTACCACCTTTCAATTTAAGATTCACACATCCTTGATGCTTTTGTTTTGGGCTCCGTAGCATCTTCCTTCTCAGCATTTTGATTTTTGTTATAACTTACATTAACTATATTTTGTTTCTTAATTTAATGCGCAATAACATGAATTATTAAAATAATTGAACACTGCAAATGGTTTAGACATGTTTTACTGTCGTTTTTATGAAAATATTGGTTAAGTTATCATTTAGGTATATGATGAATGTTTATTTTTAGGACACATTTGATGAATCATTCAGTTGTAGCAGGATTAGTTTCAAGAAAGATGCTTTGTGGTATGCATTTTAGGCACACTAATTTATGGTTTTTTTAATAATAATAAATTTTCTCAATTGGAGTATTTAAAAGAATAGCTTACAACAAAAATAAATGATGGATAATGAGTTGATTTTGACATTTATTTGATATAATTATTGCTCTATATGTTGTTTTATGTGTCGCCATATCTGTTAATAAAATTTTAATTATTGATGATCACAATTTCATGTTTACGAAAATAATGCAACTAATTCTGTAGTGTATACAAACATTATTTTTTGGGGTATTCGGCTTACATGATCGAATGACAATAGCCCACTGATTTCTATTTAACTCTTTATTAATACATCTTCCTACAGTAAAGCTTCTTCTTTCTTTTTCACTAAAGTGATACTTGATATTGGGATAATTAAATGCTAAATGCCAGTTTTGTAAATTCAACATTCTTTTCTTTTTTCCCCTTTCCAGTTCAGATTTACATATCCATCTTAAAGTAACTACGTTATAAAACATTCTTATATGTGAGCTTCAAATTATTTATGCTTTAAAACCTGGTATAGAAAAATGTGATCTTGAATTATGAACTTAAAATCTTATACTATACATCTGGTGTTTGTATAATTCTTTTTTAAGTTGTATTCTTTCTTTAAAAGTTGATAGTTCGTTTATTGAAATGTGATAATATTGTTCTTTTTCATACTTGAATCTTTGGATCAGTAATTATGTTAAATATGGCTTATAAATGCATGGTAAGTTAATGAGTGTGCACCTACCAGTCCTGCTTTAACCAGTTTTGGCAATGCGTTAACCAATTTCTGGAATACATAAGGAACTAATTCTTTTAACTATTATTACTGAAGTAGCATTGAGTGAGAAACTTTGAACTATTATTTATAGGATCTAAGAAGTAAGATTTATCATATGGATATTGGTACTTGGTAACAACTAACAAAAAGATTGACCATATTTTTAAATTTCAGCTAAGGCGGCAGAGAGAAGCGCAGTTAAATGAAACAAACAAGAAAATTCATTTGATGTCGCAGCTTTCCAACTAGACCTCGCAACAAGACAGACTGGTTGTATCAGAACCTATATTCTGTACTAGGAAACCAAAATCTACGAACTGAAAAGTATGGCCAATTTATGAATTTGTAGATTCAGATGTTACTAAAGCCTATAACATGTTTTTAAACGTCCTAATCACGTCATGTACTGAATTCATGTGCAATTGTTAGGTTAAGCGCAGGTTGATCATTCCTCCCTATAGGCATCGAAAGCTTTTACAATTTAATAACTTAAATTTATATTTGGGTTAGTTGTTTTCACGTATACAATCCTTGTGAAAAGGAATTATAACTAGCATGCGAAATATAATTCAGAATTAATTAATCAATTTAAAAATAATTTAACAGCCAGAAATAGCCTGAACAATTATAATATTTTTACCATCCAAATATATTTAATATTAATGATAATCATAAAGAAAATATTAATCTATTGATATTACATATTTAACAATTGTTTGATAATGTGTATTTGATTAATTTAGCAATTAGTATTTTACAATTAATAAGTTTAAGCAATGTTTTCTTAGTATTTAAATTGTTTTCTTATTAAATTTTGTATATTACATATAAAAACAAGTGTGTTTATAATATTACCAAGTAATACGGTCCTAATATTCAGTCTAAAATGAAAAACAGAAAGTTTGTACTGTATATGTGAGCACTGCATATGTATATCATCATAGTTAACCCACTAGAAAATATACAATTTACAGGACAATTTTTAACTTTCTTAGGGCTTTTAATAATAACGTAGAAAACCAAAACTAAACCTGCAATTGATAAACTGGATTATTTTGAAAAAACAAAAGAAAAATCTTATGCAATTTTCATTCACTGAAGTACACCAATATTTCTTTTTATTTGACTTATTGCTTGGTCATCTATGTGCAGTTGAACTGGCTTCAGATAATTTAAGAATCATACAACTTCATTTACTTTTACCAATCAAATTTTATCTATTTAGATTAAGACAAATTAGTATGACCACTTGGTCATGTCACAAATAATTAATTAAAAATCAGTCTTACTTAATTAACAATTATTCGAAATTACTCTTACTTATAAAGATAACCAATTAACAATTAATATTTACGTAATTATAGTTAATAAATCGTGATTAATACTTAATTAATTAATTAATACTTTCTTAATACTTAATTAATAAATAAATACTTAATTATTGATGAATTACCTAGATCGAGAAAGAGAAATGAAGGTGCTTAAACCATTATGGATCTTAAAAGAATAATACTAAATTTGATATTTAAATGAAGTTGATATCATGACAATTCTTACTTCAAAATTTGAGTTGAGACGAGTTTATGTATGAATTTTAGATAATCAATTTTACAACTTTTGTTGCTTTATTGTGTACAGTTTTGTGTTAACAATCTTAATTTAGCACTAACAGTGGTTTTTAATGGATACTTCAGATTGATACATTTGAAATAAAAGAGCGTGGCCTATTGTATTTCCAGAATGCATATATTTCCAAATTATATATTTTGGAATCTGCACTTAGCTGTTAAGTATTCATTTACAAAAAGTTATCATTATTTATTTCTTCTATCTTTAATTTCACAATTTAATGGTTCACGTGAATTAAAATGAATCAGAAGATTTTTCTGTATTGATTTTTCTGTCTTAATTACAGTACGTGTACATGTATCATATATATATAGATATACAAATAACTTCCCACCGACCTATTATTATGTTACAGAGTTACACTTTCCAGATTTATTGAAAGTCCTATTCTAAAGTGAGAGACCTATTCTTTAGCAGCTGAGGTAGTAAATTTGAATACAACTTGCTGATGATATCTGGCGCCTTGTATCATGAACTTTCACCTATTCTTCAGCAGCTCAAGTAGTAAATTTGAATACAACTTGCTGATGATATTTATTTCTGGCGCCTTGTATCATGAACTGTCAATACCCCCCCTCAAGTTGGAGCGGGAGGAGTCTCCGAACGAACGCCTAACTTGCTAACCAGCCTCCGAAATTGATCTGCTCCAAGTGATTTTGTGAATACGTCAGCTAGTTGTTGTGCGGATGGAATGTGAATTGGTTTAATTAAACCTGACATGATTTTTTCACGAACAAAATAGCAATCAATCTCAATGTGTTTTGTTCGCTCATGAAAAACGGGATTCTCTGCAATGTGAATTGCAGCTTGATTATCACAGAACACAGATATAGGTTGTTGAATGCAAACCCCTAAATCCTTAAAAAGATAATGTAACCATTGTAGTTCAGAAGTTAACTTTGCTAGAGCTCTATACTCTGCTTCTGCTGAGGATAAGGACACTGTCGGTTGTTTCTTTGATTTCCAGGAGAGTGGACTAGAACCAAGCATTGTGAAATAACCAGTCGTTGATCTCCTAGTGGTTGGGCATCCTGCCCAGTCTGAGTCTGTGTATCCTTGAAGAGTGAGACGACTTGAAGAGGATAAAAAAATTCCATGGTTAATGGTGCCCTTCAAGTAACGAAGTATGCGTGTTGCGGCATCTAAATGAGATGTACGTGGATGTTGCATAAACTGACTAAGATAGTTGACGGAGAAAGTAATATCTGGTCGTGTAACTGTAAGATATAATAAACGACCAATGAGACGTCGGTATGAACTAGGATCAGATAAAGGAATCCCTGTATTTGGAAGAACCTTAAAATGTTGTTCCATTGGAAAAGAAGATGGTTTGGCATTAGTAAGGTTTGAGTCCTTGAGGATATCTAGTACATATTTGCGTTGACATAAAAAAATGCCAGATGAAGATCTAGAGACTTCAATGCCAAGAAAATATTGAAGACGACCTAAATTTTTAATTGAGAATTTGGATTCTAGACGTTTCTTGAGATCATTAATTTGTGAGTCATTATCTCCAGTAATGATGATGTCATCAACATATACTAGTACAAAAATTGAAAATGTCGTAGAACGTAAAATGAAAAGGGAGTAGTCTGCATGAGACTGAGTAAAACCTTCATTAAGAAGGACTGTGGAGAATTTGGCAAACCATTGCCGAGAGGCTTGTTTAAGGCCATACAATGACTTATTGAGTTTGCACACACGGGTTTCACCATTTTTCTGAAAACCCGGTGGGATCTTCATGTATACATCTTCTTTAAGGTCACCTTGAAGAAATGCATTATTTACATCAAGTTGATGAAGATGCCAACCATGAATTGCAGCAAGAGATAGTAGTACTCGTACAGTAACTAGCTTGGCTACTGGCGCAAATGTGTCATGAAAGTCAATGCCCTCTTGTTGTGTATATCCTTTTGCAACCAAACGAGCTTTGTATCTTTCAACCGATCCATCTGCTCGAAATTTGATTTTATAAATCCACTTGGAGCCAATAGTGGATTTATTAGGAGGAAGAGGTGTGAGAGTCCAAGTATTGTTTGCCTCCAAAGCTGAAATTTCTCGCGCCATGGCATCACGCCAGTGAGAATGTTTCATTGCTTCAGTGAATGTTCTAGGCTCCTCGGACTTGAGTATAGTACTTAAAAAAGCACGATGTGTTGGACTGAACTTGGAAAGAGAAAGATGATCAGTTAGCGGATAAGGAGAAGAGGAGGTACATTGTTGAACTGCACATATGTAATCATCCAAATACGTAGGAGGACGTGTCCCTCTCTCTGACCTGCGTAGGGGAAGTTCATGTTGAATGGGTGAATCGGTAGGAGGTGCAGGGGTATTAGAAGCTTGGGCTGGTTCATTATGAACATACTCAGACCCAGCATGAGGAGGTGTTGATGTACACTTTTCAGAGAGCGAAGGAGGTTCAATACATGAATTGTGTATTGTGTGACCATGTGGAGAAGAAGGGGTTCCATTAGATTGGTCATTTGAGTGTGGAGTAGATTGATTTTGCACACAAGGTGAGTTTGTAGGAGTGATATACTCATCATCATAAAAAAAAGGAGGAAGATTACTATCAGTAGAAAAAAAATCTTCACTCATATTTGAGGAATCTTTAAATGGGAAGAGATGCTCATGAAAAATTACATCTCGTGAGATATATGTTTGTTTTGTGTCAATGTCAAGAATAATATAGCCTTTATGATTGTAAGGATATCCAAGGAAAATTCCCGGTTTAGCTCTTTGATCAAATTTATCTTTTATATATTTGTTATGAGCATAACAAAGACAGCCGAATATGCGAAGACGTCGATAATCAGGAGGAGAGCCAAGAAGTACTTCATGCGGGGATTTGTGCCCTAGTACTGGAGTAGGTAATTTGTTAATTAAATAAGTGGCAGTGAGTATACATTCACCCCAATACTCAATAGGGACATTAGCTTGGAAGCGAAGGGCACGAGCTACAGAAAGAAGATGTCGATGCTTACGTTCTACTACTCCGTTTTGTTGAGGAGTGTAGACGCAACTTCTTTGATGATGAATGCCATTTTCAAAGAACCAAGTTTGCATTTCTCGAGAAAGAAATTCCTTTCCATTATCCGATCTAACACATTGGAGTTTAGGGAGGAATAAAGTTCGTGCACCAGTTGAGATTTTAGAAATTTTTGTAGAATATTGTGTGATGACATATTGAGAGAAATATTTGAGAAATTTGAATGTTTCGGATTTAACATGCATTAGATATACCCAAGTACACCGTGAATAGTCATCAACAATAGTCAAAAAATATTTAGCACCAGATAGAGTTGGTGTAACAAACGGTCCCCATATATCACAATGCACTAGTTCAAAACAATGAGTGGAAGAAATATTACTTTTATTAAATGCCAGACGAGTCTGTTTTGCTTGTGGACAAACATCACAAGTAAACTTAAAATTGGAATGAACATAATCAAAAGAACGACAAATAAACTTAAAACGATCTAAATTTGGATGGCCAAGCCTGCAATGCCATAGATCCACTGGAGTTTTATTGAAAAGAAACTTTGATGAAAATGCCAAGTCTGGTGGTACATGAAGAAGATACAGACCAGCAGCTAATGCACCATTACCAATCACTTTCCTCGTTACTTGGTCCTGAAAAATACAATAATTGCGAGTGAATTGCACATCACAATCGAGTGAACGAGTTAATTGACTTACAGAAATCAAGTTAAACTTAAAGTTTGGAATGTGATAAACATTCGAAAGAGTGAGAGATGGTGAGAGAGGAACATCACCAATATGCTTAACATCAGCATATGAACCATCCGGAAGTTCTACGGAAATAGATTGTGATAATTTCTTAAAAATAGAAAATTGATGTAAAGAAGAGCAAACATGATTTGTTGCTCCACTGTCGATGAACCAAGAATCTTTACTGATAATTTTATTATTACCTGACAGATTGTTGACACGAGGCTCTATGTTATCATCTTCATTTGGTGGAGTGATTAATGCTAAAAGGCGTGCATACTGTTCAGCGGAGAGAGACGTCAATGGATTGGGAGTGGCTGAAGCGGAAGGTGACGAAGTGACAGCAGCATTTGAGTATGCTGGTGGCTGATCAGGACGCCCATGAAGACGATAACATGTTGCTCGAACATGGCCATAGCGATTACAGTGATCACAAAATGGTCGTTGGCGCTTATTTGTGCCATTAGGATGGCCATTGTTGTGACGGGACTGGCGAGAATCACCCTTATTGACATTAAGGGCTGCAGATTCAATGACTGGATTAGACAGAGCATTGATCATTTGTTGCTCTTCCTCTTGCTTGACCAGATTAAATATGCGCTGAGCAGAAGGCAACGGCTCAATCAAAAGGATCTGACTTCGAAGACTGGAAAACCTGTCATGAAGTCCCTGCAGAAATTCCATGGTGCGATCTCTCTCATGACGCTCAAGTAAGAGCTTCCCGGCACCACAGATGCATGACTCAGTAGGAGTGAGTGAATCAATTTCATCCCACAAAGCCTTGAGTTTGGTGTGGTATGAAGTTACAGAAAGAGAGTCCTGCTTGAGACTAGAGACAGTGTTGCGCAATTGATATAACTTTGGTGCATTGGAATGACTAAACCTTACCTTTAGATCTTGCCATATTGCGTAAGAGGAATCTGCATACATCAGACTTGCACGAAGCTCCTTCTCAACTGAATTTGTAATCCACATTCCAACCAAATCATCACATTGTTTCCAACAGGCTCGCTGATCTGGATCTGTTGGAGATTTAAGAGATCCATCCACGAATCCTAATTTCTTCTTTGCATTCAGCGCCTTTGTCATACCACGCACCCATGTTGCATAGTTATCGCCTTGAAGCAGAGGAGAAAACAGCACTGTAGTTGGGTTGTCGGAGGGATGGATGAAATAAGGGTCTGTTGCTGATGCATTGGGTGAAGGTGGAGTTTCTACTGGAGGAGCCATTATGAAGAAGAGGTGCTCTGATACCAAATTAAAATGAATCAGAAGATTTTTCTGTATTGATTTTTCTGTCTTAATTACAGTACGTGTACATGTATCATATATATATAGATATACAAATAACTTCCCACCGACCTATTATTATGTTACAGAGTTACACTTTCCAGATTTATTGAAAGTCCTATTCTAAAGTGAGAGACCTATTCTTTAGCAGCTGAGGTAGTAAATTTGAATACAACTTGCTGATGATATCTGGCGCCTTGTATCATGAACTTTCACCTATTCTTCAGCAGCTCAAGTAGTAAATTTGAATACAACTTGCTGATGATATTTATTTCTGGCGCCTTGTATCATGAACTGTCAATAACGTGACCCATGTAAGTGAATAAAATAACTGGTCGTCAATGCTTATTATCTTACTGTGTAAACCCTTTATGTTAAATGAGTTTAATGTTATGGCAGCTTTGACTCTAGAACTGAGTTGATATGCATGTATATATACTTTAAATGTTATGTGTCTAAGTAGGATAATGTAAACTACTCCTTTTTTAAACACATAATTAAAATATTTTTCTATAGGACCCCTTGCGTGAAGTCTGGATAGATATTAAAACAAAATTTTATGCGTTTTGTTTGGTTTGGTACATGGGAACATTAAAAATTAAAACAAATTATTTACTCCATTGTTTAGATGTATATCAGCAAGCAGAGTCTAACATTAATGATGCTTATGTCACGTTTGAACCCATATTTTGATTAACTGACTTTGTTTCCACCACTATATTTATGGTCATATACAAAAAAACTTGAGGTGTTGCTATGGCAGTTTCCTTTATGAATTTAAAAATCATGTATATGCCAATAAATTAGAATAAAAAGATTGGTTGTCTGCATATTTCTATATGTAAATCAGAGATTTATTGACATTGGTAAGAAAGCCTAAATGTGAGAAGCATAGATATCTCAAATATGGGGATTGGATCATTTCATTGAGAGCTATAAAAATGAAAATGTGAACAGAAACAGTGTTTGTGTGCTAGAAACATAGCTTTCCTCACAATATACTGTCAGCAAATGAAACCTGGTAATAAAAGAATACACTGTAAAAAAGCCTGGAATGGTTACCCGCATGATATATTGTTTTAATAGAACAATGACATTTTCAATGGTAATTTCACATAAATATTAATTGAATAACTTTAATTTTATGTTCAAATTAAAATGATAATTAAAGTGAACCAGTCCCATATATAGGTAAACGCGAGAACATGGATACATAATTAACACTAAAGATGAAGAAATTTATATTTGTTACACTATTTCATCAGCTATTCATATGTACAAAACCTGAAATAAATCATTATTACATTTCACTAATGGAAATTTGAATTTTGCTCAATATTTTCTACTTGCAATTGATGAAGTTACCTATCAACCAAAATGTTCTTTATTCTCTACCTCTAGCCACATTTTTGAAGAAATTGTTTTTCTTTAAAAGTAGTTCACATCTCACTCTACTAATGATAGAGTGATTTCTTCTGTATTTATCATCTATTTTTCTCCTACTCACTTGGATACTAAAATTCTAACTAGGTTGGAAGCAAGATAGGGATCCTGTAACGTCCCGCATTTTCGTCGGTTTGTATTTGAATATTTAAATCAGTTTAAATATTGAATTTGTAATATAAGTGGATTTATATATTAATTAAAACGAAGTTGAACGTATAAAGATATATATTAATTATAATCGAGCCCATAACGACGCTGCAGTTCGTAAATTAACATTCTGAACTTCAACTGAGTGTACCGGACTCGTTTTAAATCGGATTTCGGCGAAACAAGAAGCGTTGGAACCTGTTGAACTGTATCTTTCCAACAGAAGTGAAAAACCAAGATTTCGTCGAATATATTGCAAGATATGTCCAAATCAAATATTCAGAAAGTCGCTATGAAATCATATATCGACCGTAACGGTTATTTGAATATAACTTGATATCGGTTGCAAATCGGGACAAGATTCTTTTGAGGCGCAGCGATAATTTAATTTTTAGAATTTTACTGTAATTTTTAATTAATTAAATATACAACTTTTTATTTGGAGTGTTGTGCACCCTGTATCGGTATTTCGGGATTTCACAGAATGAGTTAATCTACCGGTATTATTATATTTTTGGGATCGTAGAGCACTGCTTGTCATGACGGTATCTTTACCTCTGTCCATAGACTTTCATAGGTGAACGAAATTATATCTAGTGGACACCGTAAAAACCAAACTATAACAAAACAAAACGTTAAATCTAGAAGCAAAATATCTCTTGCGCCATGCTGTTATAAGTGCTGAATGGACAGAACGAGGCCATGTTCCTCATTAAACAATCACCATACCCTATTTACTAGACCACGTTAAGCCTAAGAACGAAAATATCTCTGACACTCCCATACTCTCGTTTCCTTCCTACTGAAGCTTTCTTTTCTATATAAACAGACCAAGCTCCTCATCTCAGCAAATAAAAAAATTTCCATTATTCTTCGAACAAATTATAAAATAGTAAAAAGGAAACTCAACTCTCTTTTTCATTCAAGCACTCAACCAAGCTGGAACCTTTCCGGCGAAATAATGGTGTTCGAATTTTGGTGGCGAGCGTATGGAGTAGGAGCTGGAACCGTAAGTGGGAGCATTGCTTTATGGTAGATGGATGTGTTCTGTGGAAAGGATGAAGGGGTGTGTTACGTGTGTACTGTGAAGTGCGTGTGAACAAGGACGGAGGCAGAAGTTATACATCAAGGTGGTGGGCGTGCCGTTAGCCGTCGAGGGTGGATGTATGGATGTTTGGGAGTCTCGACATTCAGGAGGCTTAAAGAAGAAAAGAACGGTAATAATATAATAATGCCTAACAATGTATCTGCACGTTATGTGTACTGTAGGAACTAAATAAACTAACCATGAAATTAAACCAAGGTTACGTGACCCTGTTATATATATAACGCACTTGGTTTTCTATTTAACATTCCCACTCAAGTTTTAACGAGTCCGAGTGTTTAAACCATAATTAACGTTATGTATATAAGGCAATCTAAAGTTTAAAGGCTAATGGGTATAAGAAAGCGTGTAATATCAGGGTCTGGGAAGTGTTAGACTAATTTAACAAGGAGATGTGCTGAACAGTGAACTATGTAAATGTTAGTCCCAGTACAAAATCGCCAAATGGTTAAAGAGAAAATATGTTTGTTAAAACCGAATATTTAATGATATACTTAATTACGATATTAACTGAAATTAGATTAGACGTAACTTACATCGATGTTAACCTACGTCGACAGATTTAAAAACAGAGGACGTGGGTATCGCCTGGTTGAACGCTTCATTCTAGAAACAGTTTTGATGATTTCGGTAGCAGCAGGAGCTTTCGGTTAGATTAAACAATCGTTTTATGGAAACCGAACCGCTTCAGGATTCAAGGTGAGTAAAATCACTAACTCTGATCTATTTTAAAATATTGCAATTATATTTTAATGTTTTTGAATGATGTGTGATGGTTGATTAGGTTGATTACAATTAATTTGGTTGAATATTATATACCGTTATATATATGTACACATCATCAGTTGGACACTGATAATATCGATTAGAATATCCCCTAGTATAGAGTTAGTGAAAATTGTGTTGATTGACACCTGTGGATGCGGAAACCGGTTGGAAGAATCCGACCGGATTCCTCAATATTTGTATGTACTGTTTGTTGTATAGTATTTGTATATACGACATGAACCTAAATAACATTATTAGGAATTATAGTCTGATAGGCTAGTTAATATTTAGTTTTAAACCAACAAATTATAATAGGATATGTAATCGGTATTTAGTTATAAACTTGATATTGATTTAATAAGAACCTGACTTAGAAACAGAGTTTATCAAATAAAAGAGAATATAGCAGCGTATTGCAGTAGCTATAAAAGAGAATACAACAGCGTATTGCAGTAGTTATAAAAGAGAATATAGCAGCGTATTGAAATAGCTATAAAAGAGAATACAGCAGCGTATTGCAGTAGTTATAAAAGAGAATATAGCAGTGTATTGCATTAGTTATAAAGGAAAGGATAACAGCATTAGTTAAAATATAACGGTTTTAAAGTAAGTCGATAAGTTATAATGTTTTAAAAAGATATACTGAGCATGATAAGGAAGGTGATATAGTTTTTAAAGAAATTAGAACCCGTTGTACGTTGGTTGAGTTGAGTAACTTTCGAGGCGTCAATCTGATGTTGGTTTCGGCCTTCGGGGTTGATACTTAGGAATTTATTCACTTACCGATTTATAACGAGGAACTAATAGAGTAGAAATGAAGGGAAGTAAGGAAGAGTTTATAGAAATATGGGAAACTAGAAAGTTAGTATTAAATAAAAGGCCAGTGTTTGTGAATGGATGTTGGTTTTAACTCCGATAGTTAAATAACCGACTATCGAATTGTTTGACCATCGTTGTCAATATGGAGATACCGGTTGGATACGTTATCCGAAAACCACTCCGTATAGGCATAAGCGCTGCGAATTAGATATGCTGAAGATAATTGAAGACGGAGTTAAATGCAAGGGTCGTCCAGTTCTAGAATGATGTTTATTTGTTTGTCCAGTCCCAGGACAACTTGTATGGACGAGTGCCTGACAGAGTATTTCCAACGGTCACGCCGTTGATTTGTACGGATATACCAAGTTGGTGGGGAGAAGGTAACTTCTCTTTATTCTACACCCAGTGTGCATTTGTGTAATCAATGTGTGATTATGGATTTGACGGTGTGACATTCAAAGTGAATGGTGATCAGATGTTCTGAAGATAGACGTAGCCTCTAGCCTCACAACCAGGAAGTGACAGAAGTTGGGCTAGGCAGCATGGCTAGTTGGGTCATCCCCAAGCAGGGTGTATTGTCACCGATCTAGAGAAAATTCATATTTATACTTCTTTTTCGATTCTGTATCTTCGGATTGACGGTTGGATGGCCTACAACCGTGGTGGCAATATATTCGCGACACTCAAGCTAAATGAGTGAGCGGTCATGTGTGGCCGGGTTGCAAGACGTTCTTGTTGAACCCTGAGTGTATCCCCTCTAGAGTACACTATTCAGAAGGTGCTCCCATACCTTGTTTGTTGAAATTCAATCTCCAATAAGTGCCCTTCGGTTTATGATTTTATACTATATATATGTGGAGCGTGAGATGCAAGCGTTCTGCTACTTGATGATTTAATTGAGTAGACATTATTATAATATCACTGAAGTTTGATATAAAAATATGTTGGGTTATAGTAAGGTAAAAACCGTCCATGTTTATGTGTGGGTTGGTCTTACTATTACCTTCTTGTTTGGAAAAGGATTTTCAAAGTAAACAGTATGATTGGAATTTACTCACACCAGTCCCATGACTGACCCGGAGTTTATTTTGTTTGTTTTCCCTAAACTCTTGGGTGCCCAAATTTGTACGGGCAGTCAAGTGTTTCAGGCTTTTGCAGATTCACTTGGAGGAGCTCAAAAGCAGGAGGCTTCACCATTAGTTATGTAGAGATTATTTCCGCTGTGATGTATATGAGTCATACTCTGATATGATATGTAAGTACAAATTCAGATTTTGTATTTTAAAGTTATGTGATAATACCATTTATTCATTCCGCTGTGAGTTTCGTATTTACTCTGATTCTGTTCAGTTGTGATCTTCTTCTTCTTCTATTCTATTAGTTCTATCTTTTCTTTCTCACCCTCTAAATTCTTCTATTAATGTCCTGGTGTTTTCGATGCTTGAATAGTCAACAGTGTGTTTTTATGTTGATTTTCTGGGTCGAAAATTCCATCCGTTACAGTTGGTATCAGAGCTAAAGGTTAAGTTATTACCTTGGCTCTGTGGCGTAACTCAATAGAGATGGAGTTAGTAGTACTCTAGATTGAGTTTGAGTGTATATAGATGAGCGCGTATTTTTGAATTAATATAAAAACTGTTTAATATTGTGTTGACTGGTCAGTCGAGTGGTTTATGAATTCTGGTCGAAACAGTAATGCAAACTGGATCGATAGGTGTTTCTAAACTCTTGAACAGAGTAATTCGACATAGTATGTTTTGAAAAGAGGGTAAATGAAATAATTTTACCCAAACTATATTTTGATATAAGAAGTATATATCTTGAGATTATTATAATGTATTGATTATCATTATAATCGAATAAAGATTATAATTGAGGTGCCTAAATAAATAACCAATCAGAATTTGAAATAAATAGGATCAGATGGAATAAATCTGAATTTGAATTAGAATTGAACTCTGGAAACTAGTAAAGGTGTTTAAAATTAAAATTTTGGATTATATATGGAAATTTTAAAATCCTGGGAGATTTGAAAATTTGTTTTCCAAGTGTTGTGAATGATATTTTGAAGTAATATTCAAAATGAAAATGTTTGAAAAATGAGTTTTGAAAAATGATAATAGTATTGAACTCACTTCGATTACTGGAAAATAAATTCCGATGATGAAGCGCGCCATTATCGGTGTTCATTTTCGAGTTGCTAAGTGACGGATTACTACCAAAGATTTTGTTTTGTATTGTTTGAGAAACAAGTTGTCAGAAATTCAAATGTTTTGAATTATATATGATTTCATACTGATTTGAAATGAAGACCCAGGAATTTAAATCTCTAAAATTTAACTTATGAAGTTAAATAGCTTGAAATGGTGAAGGTGAATTCTATCGAAGCCAGTTAAGTGAGAATCATATTGAAACAGAGATTTAACTGAACTAGTTAAGTGGAAAATTTAAATTTGATATTTTAATAAAATCAAAGTTGACGGTAAGAGAACTAATTTGAGAAATTAAATTAGCAAGTGGAACATAGGAATTAACTTGGTTAAATATATTGAATTGGGTTAGAGATGATCCCAAATAAATTTGGATAAGAAATTGGAATTGAAATGGAGCAGGAGTTGAAATGGAATTTGGCTCAAACAATAAGCAAAGGATTGGATCAAGGATAACTTGGTTGGAGATCAACAGTTGGAAATGTTGGGATAAATACCGGCTTGATAGCAAAGTGCAAAATCAGAATTGGATGAAAACCAAAAAGGTACATGTTTAAATAATATGGAGTATGCAATTTTTGAGTGCGTTTGGAAAGTCGTTTGACTGTTTGATTTTCTTTTGGATTGGTGAAGGCCCAGAGTGGCAAGTTGTTGTAATACCGAGTGAGCCGTGCAGAGGAGATGCTGGCCAGATTCTCTGGAAATTAAGCTGTTAGGAAATTTTCAGAATTTTGAAAATATTCGGTAATAAGAAGGAATTAATATTTTAATTGGAAATAATCAGTTCAGTGGAAACTGGAATTATGAAGTAAACCAAAAAGATTTTTAACCATGTTATAACAGAGATTATAGCATTTTCCCTATCTTAGCAATTTCGAGGACGAAATTATTTTAAGGGGGAAGGTCTGTAACGTCCCGCATTTTCGTCGGTTTGTATTTGAATATTTAAATCAGTTTAAATATTGAATTTGTAATATAAGTGGATTTATATATTAATTAAAACGAAGTTGAACGTATAAAGATATATATTAATTATAATCGAGCCCATAACGACGCTGCAGTTCGTAAATTAACATTCTGAACTTCAACTGAGTGTACCGGACTCGTTTTAAATCGGATTTCGGCGAAACAAGAAGCGTTGGAACCTGTTGAACTGTATCTTTCCAACAGAAGTGAAAAACCAAGATTTCGTCGAATATATTGCAAGATATGTCCAAATCAAATATTCAGAAAGTCGCTATGAAATCATATATCGACCGTAACGGTTATTTGAATATAACTTGATATCGGTTGCAAATCGGGACAAGATTCTTTTGAGGCGCAGCGATAATTTAATTTTTAGAATTTTACTGTAATTTTTAATTAATTAAATATACAACTTTTTATTTGGAGTGTTGTGCACCCTGTATCGGTATTTCGGGATTTCACAGAATGAGTTAATCTACCGGTATTATTATATTTTTGGGATCGTAGAGCACTGCTTGTCATGACGGTATCTTTACCTCTGTCCATAGACTTTCATAGGTGAACGAAATTATATCTAGTGGACACCGTAAAAACCAAACTATAACAAAACAAAACGTTAAATCTAGAAGCAAAATATCTCTTGCGCCATGCTGTTATAAGTGCTGAATGGACAGAACGAGGCCATGTTCCTCATTAAACAATCACCATACCCTATTTACTAGACCACGTTAAGCCTAAGAACGAAAATATCTCTGACACTCCCATACTCTCGTTTCCTTCCTACTGAAGCTTTCTTTTCTATATAAACAGACCAAGCTCCTCATCTCAGCAAATAAAAAATTTTCCATTATTCTTCGAACAAATTATAAAATAGTAAAAAGGAAACTCAACTCTCTTTTTCATTCAAGCACTCAACCAAGCTGGAACCTTTCCGGCGAAATAATGGTGTTCGAATTTTGGTGGCGAGCGTATGGAGTAGGAGCTGGAACCGTAAGTGGGAGCATTGCTTTATGGTAGATGGATGTGTTCTGTGGAAAGGATGAAGGGGTGTGTTACGTGTGTACTGTGAAGTGCGTGTGAACAAGGATGGAGGCGGAAGTTATACATCAAGGTGGTGGGCGTGCCGTTAGCCGTCGAGGGTGGATGTATGGATGTTTGGGAGTCTCGACATTCAGGAGGCTTAAAGAAGAAAAGAACGGTAATAATATAATAATGCCTAACAATGTATCTGCACGTTATGTGTACTGTAGGAACTAAATAAACTAACCATGAAATTAAACCAAGGTTACGTGACCCTGTTATATATATAACGCACTTGGTTTTCTATTTAACATTCCCACTCAAGTTTTAACGAGTCCGAGTGTTTAAACCATAATTAACGTTATGTATATAAGGCAATCTAAAGTTTAAAGGCTAATGGGTATAAGAAAGCGTGTAACATCAGGGTCTGGGAAGTGTTAGACTAATTTAACAAGGAGATGTGCTGAACAGTGAACTATGTAAATGTTAGTCCCAGTACAAAATCGCCAAATGGTTAAAGAGAAAATATGTTTGTTAAAACCGAATATTTAATGATATACTTAATTACGATATTAACTGAAATTAGATTAGACGTAACTTACATCGATGTTAACCTACGTCGACAGATTTAAAAACAGAGGACGTGGGTATCGCCTGGTTGAACGCTTCATTCTAGAAACAGTTTTGATGATTTCGGTAGCAGCAGGAGCTTTCGGTTAGATTAAACAATCGTTTTATGGAAACCGAACCGCTTCAGGATTCAAGGTGAGTAAAATCACTAACTCTGATCTATTTTAAAATATTGCAATTATATTTTAATGTTTTTGAATGATGTGTGATGGTTGATTAGGTTGATTACAATTAATTTGGTTGAATATTATATACCGTTATATATATGTACACATCATCAGTTGGACACTGATAATATCGATTAGAATATCCCCTAGTATAGAGTTAGTGAAAATTGTGTTGATTGACACCTGTGGATGCGGAAACCGGTTGGAAGAATCCGACCGGATTCCTCAATATTTGTATGTACTGTTTGTTGTATAGTATTTGTATATACGACATGAACCTAAATAACATTATTAGGAATTATAGTCTGATAGGCTAGTTAATATTTAGTTTTAAACCAACAAATTATAATAGGATATGTAATCAGTATTTAGTTATAAACTTGATATTGATTTAATAAGAACCTGACTTAGAAACAGAGTTTATCAAATAAAAGAGAATATAGCAGCGTATTGCAGTAGCTATAAAAGAGAATACAACAGCGTATTGCAGTAGTTATAAAAGAGAATATAGCAGCGTATTGAAATAGCTATAAAAGAGAATACAGCAGCGTATTGCAGTAGTTATAAAAGAGAATATAGCAGTGTATTGCATTAGTTATAAAGGAAAGGATAACAGCATTAGTTAAAATATAACGGTTTTAAAGTAAGTCGATAAGTTATAATGTTTTAAAAAGATATACTGAGCATGATAAGGAAGGTGATATAGTTTTTAAAGAAATTAGAACCCGTTGTACGTTGGTTGAGTTGAGTAACTTTCGAGGCGTCAATCTGATGTTGGTTTCGGCCTTCGGGGTTGATACTTAGGAATTTATTCACTTACCGATTTATAACGAGGAACTAATAGAGTAGAAATGAAGGGAAGTAAGGAAGAGTTTATAGAAATATGGGAAACTAGAAAGTTAGTATTAAATAAAAGGGCCAGTGTTTGTGAATGGATGTTGGTTTTAACTCCGATAGTTAAATAACCGACTATCGAAGTGTTTGACCATCGTTGTCAATATGGACAGACCGGTTGGATACGTTATCCGAAAACCACTCCGTATAGGCATAAGCGCTGCGAATTAGATATGCTGAAGATAATTGAAGACGGAGTTAAATGCAAGGGTCGTCCAGTTCTAGAATGATGTCTATTTGTTTGTCCAGTCCCAGGACAACTTGTATGGACGAGTGTCTGACAGAGTATTTCCAACGGTCACGCCGTTGATTTGTACGGATATACCAAGTTGGTGGGGAGAAGGTAACTTCTCTTTATTCTACACCCAGTGTGCATTTGTGTAATCAATGTGTGATTATGGATTTGACGATGTGACATTCAAAGTGAATGGTGATCAGATGTTCTGAAGATAGACGTAGCCTCTAGCCTCACAACCAGGAAGTGACAGAAGTTGGGCTAGGCAGCATGGCTAGTTGGGTCATCCCCAAGCAGGGTGTATTGTCACCGATCTAGAGAAAATTCATATTTATACTTCTTTTTCGATTCTGTATCTTCGGATTGACGGTTGGATGGCCTACAACCGTGGTGGCAATATATTCGCGACACTCAAGCTAAATGAGTGAGCGGTCATGTGTGGCCGGGTTGCAAGACGTTCTTGTTGAACCCTGAGTGTATCCCCTCTAGAGTACACTATTCAGAAGGTGCTCCCATACCTTGTTTGTTGAAATTCAATCTCCAATAAGTGCCCTGCGGTTTATGATTTTATACTATATATATGTGGAGCGTGAGATGCAAGCATTCTGCTACTTGATGATTTAATTGAGTAGACATTATTATAATATCACTGAAGTTTGATATAAAAATATGTTGGGTTATAGTAAGGTAAAAACCGTCCATGTTTATGTGTGGGTTGGTCTTACTATTACCTTCTTGTTTGGAAAAGGATTTTCAAAGTAAACAGTATGGTTGGAATTTACTCACACCAGTCCCATGACTGACCCAGAGTTTATTTTGTTTGTTTTCCCTAAACTCTTGGGTGCCCAAATTTGTACGGGCAGTCAAGTGTTTCAGGCTTTTGCAGATTCACTTGGAGGAGCTCAAAAGCAGGAGGCTTCACCATTAGTTATGTAGAGATTATTTCCGCTGTGATGTATATGAGTCATACTCTGATATGATATGTAAGTACAAATTCAGATTTTGTATTTTAAAGTTATGTGATAATACCATTTATTCATTCCGCTGTGAGTTTCGTATTTACTCTGATTCTGTTTAGTTGTGATCTTCTTCTTCTTCTATTCTATTAGTTCTATCTTTTCTTTCTCACCCTCTAAATTCTTCTATTAATGTCCTGGTGTTTTCGATGCTTGAATAGTCAACAGTGTGTTTTTATGTTGATTTTCTGGGTCGAAAATTCCATCCGTTACAGATCCACTGCAGGTAGGTGGGCACAAATGAATGGATTACATTTTAACCTATTTTTTATGATTTGTTTTAATATTTGTTTGTTTCCTTCAACTACCATAATTTGACCATAGTAATTCTTATTCTTGATTGGTATTCTTTTAGCACATAAGCTTCATTTATATAAAGTTAAATTACTATACTTTTCCAAAATAATATTTATTGATGCAATAAGAATGCCAAAATATATTCCTTCTTTGCTTCCAAAAGCATAAATTATTCTTTTATTTTTATTTTGTGTTTCTATCACTTTGTCCTTTTTCTGAATCTAACAGTCTGTGCTCATATTTTATTTATTTCCAATTAAAGATGTTTCATGTCAAACAAAATGTAACCCATTCTACCTCTTACCATAATGTTTGAACAAATCTTTTTCTTTAGCTAACTCTCAATAGTATTATCTGCATATATTTAATTAAGGTCATTTATATTCATCTTACTAATATCAGGGTGATTTCTGTTAAATTTTGGCGATTAAAATATATTAATGAGAAGGCATTATTTGTTTCCATAATCAAGTCAATTATGGGAAATAAATTAATATAGAGAAGGCAACTGATTTAAAGAATCAATCAAGAATTGGTAGGGTGAGAGAGGCATTAATTATTCCCATAATCAAGCCAAATATGAGAAAAATTAATTGATTTGGAGAATCAATGAAGAATTTATATAGGTGGAAACCAAATTAATGCGCAAAATTTGTGGTGGATAAAATCAAGGAAATTCCTAAACATCTTCATCCTTATCTTCTAGAATTCTCTATTCTTCCTATATATATGAAGCCATTTGCTCACTTTTGTATCATCACAAGAAAATATATCTCTCCATATTATTCCTCAATAGATCCCTATTTTCTGTATCTATTATAGGGTGAGAATTAGTATTGAGGTTTTATTGTAATTCTTCTCATTTTTGTAACCTCCTCTTGAAGTAAATAAATAAAGAAGTTGTTGGGTCTCCGTGGACGTAGGATATTCATATCCGAACCACGTTAAATCTTTTGTGTCTTCTCCTCCTCTTCTATTTTTGTTCTTTTTGTTTGGTGATTATTTTTATTGAGTTAGTGGTTGATAACTAATCGACAAGCTAGATCCATTTTAGCATCGCTTCCGCATTTGTGCAATTTTTTACACAACAGTTTGGTATCAGAGCAAGCTGTCTTGTTCTATATTAGTTACCAATGGCTAATTCTTCTAGTAGTTGTATGAAAAATTATGGCATCACCAAATTTGTTAGAAGAGAAGTTTTTGGGACATGGAAGGTCAAAGTGAAGACTAATGACGGTGTTCTTCAGCAACAACTTCATTCACTTAGAGGAAGAGATAAGATGCAGCAGCGCCTTAGAGGAGATATGCATAAATTCCACTTCTTGGGTTCTATAAGAGGTGCTTGCTACTATTGTAAGAAGAAGGGACATTTTATACGAAATTGTTCAGCCCTGAGAAAGAAGAAAGAGAAAGCTTCAATTCAGACAACATTTAGATCAGATGCAGATATATGTGATAGTGATACATCATTATTTTCAGCCACCGTTCCACCTTTAGAGAGTACAAGTTGGGTGACTGATTATGGAGTCTCTTTTCATATGACGCCAGATAGGAGCTGTTTTGTCAGTTATGAGAAAATTGATGGCGGAGCAGTTCATTTGGAGAATGGCACATCTTGTCATGTTGTGGGCGTTGGTAGTGTGAGGTTTAAGATGCATGATGGTGTTATTAGGACTATCACAGATGTTCGACATGTTCCGATGCTGCAAAAGAGTGTGTTGTCAGTTGGAGCTTTGAGTAGGCTTGGTATGAAGATAATAATACATGGGGAGAATTTAAGAGTGGCGAAGGGTTCCTTAGTAGTGATGAAAGGGGTGCGAGTCGATGATATTTATATGCTTCGTGGAGAGACAGTATTTGGAGATTCAGTAGTTTCTACTGATTGTAGTGTTCCAGATTCTACTCAATTATGGCACCTTCGTTTAGGTCATGTTAATGAGGAAAGCCTGTAAGTATTGAAGAAGCATAGGTTAATTGTTGTTGATTCTCAATTAAAGCCTAGCTCTTGTGAAGATTATTCTTTTGGAAAGAAGAAGCATGTCACATTTGATGTTGGAAGACCTAGAGCTACATAGTTTCTAGAGTATGTTCATTCATATGTTTGGGGACCCACCCCAATTGCATCTTTAGGTGGAGACAGTTTCTTCATCATATTTGTGGATGATTTCTCGCGTATGGTTTGGGTCTATTTCATGAAGACTAGATCCGAAATATTTGCCCAATTTCAGAAGTGGATGACCTTAGTTGAAAAGAAGTCAGGAAAGCGGCTGCAAGTTCTAAGAGTTGGCAATAGTAGTGAATTTGCGTCATAAGAATTCACTAACTATTGTGCGTCCGAGCATGTACTTAGAGATTTTTCTACGAAGTCACATTCTTTTGAAGTGGCGGAGAGCATGTGTCGGATATTATGGGAAAGAGCTATAAGCTTGAGACTGACTGCTGGTCTAGAATAGGGATTTTGGACAGAAGCGATATCTATGGCAGTATTTCTCATCAACCGTACACCTTCTATTTCCATAGATATGAAGATCCCAGAAGAAGTATGGAAAAGAGAGTATGTTGATTATTCATTCCTTAAAGTGTTTCGTTGTTCATCTTATTTAGAAGATGAGAGACATGATAGGCTGAAGCCTAGAGGAAGCAAGCACATTTTGTTAGGTTATGGAGAAGGAATGAAGAAGTATAGGTTGTGGTGCAAAACAACCAAGAGCATTGTGACTAGCAGACATGTAATATTTGATGAGAGGTCTTTATTGAAGGTGGAGCCTCTATCAAGTGATGACATTAGGAGGACACAAAATCCCCAGACACATTTGGAGTCATTAGATTGTTTCCATATTCAGAGGGAAAGTGGTATTTCCGATGGTACCATGGTTGATGAGAAGATTTCAAAGGTTCAGACTCTAGGTGGAGCTCGGTCGCAGTTAAGGCCTTTTAGTTCAATTGGCCATATTGGTAAGCATATTTGTAATGATGATTATTCATCTTATGCTTTGAATGCTGCGGAGCTTGGTGTTGAGTTTGATAAGGTAGACTTGGTGAAGTCGAGTAAAATTCTTGAAAAGGAGGTTGAAGTAGATAATATTGAGTATGTCCTCACTCAATGTAGGATGGAGAAGGTGAAGCGCGCTATGATATCTCCATTAGTCTCTCAGATTTCTGTATCTACAAGTTTGTCTCCTTCATCGGATTTTCTGAAGAATTTTGATATTTGTTCATATGCATTTTGCTTGTTGATGTGCATATTATCTTTTTTATGCTTGGGAAAGATTTGGAAGCTCTGTTTGGGCAATATTTCCCAAAGTAGTTCACATTGAGCTAGATGGCATAGACCCAACAATTTTGTTGATTTTTGGTGATTGATGAATATATTTAATCGAGGTGGAGTGTTAAATTTTGGCGATTAAAATATATTAATGAGAAGGCATTATTTGTTTCCATAATCAAGTCAATTATGGGAAATAAATTAATATAGAGAAGGCAACTGATTTAAAGAATTAATCAAGAATTAGTAGGGTGAGAGAGACATTAATTATTCCCATAATCAAGCTAAATATGGGAAACAATTGATTAATTTGGAGAATCAATGAAGAATTTATATAGGTGGAAACTAAATTAATGCGCAAGATTTGTGGTGGATAAAATCAAGGAAATTCCTAAATATCTTCATCCTTATCTTCTAGAATTCTCTATTCTTCCTATATATATATGAAGCCATTTGCTCACTTTTGTATCATCACAAGAAAATATATCTCTCTGTATTATTCCTCAATAGATCCCTATTTTCTGTATCTATTATAGGGTGAGAATTAGTATTGAGGTTTTGTTGTAATTCTTCTCATTTTTGTAACCTCCTCTTGAAGTAAATAAATAAAGAAATTGTTGGGTCTCCGTGGACGTAGGATATTCATATCTGAACCACGTTAAATCTTTTGTGTCTTCTCCTCCTCTTCTATTTTTGTTCTTTTTGTTTGGTGATTATTTTTATTGAGTTAGTGGTTGATAACTAATCGACAAGCTAGATCCATTTTAGCATCGCTTCCGCATTTGTGCAATTTTTTACACAACGGTTTCTTCCATATTTATCATTTATTTTGCTCCTGCTTATTTGGATAATAAAATTCTTATTAGATTGCTAGCAAGACATGGAGCCGTTGGAAGCAGACGGACACTGATGAACGAACAATAGTCAATCGGTAACCTATTTTATATATGTTTTGTTCTATTATTTGATTGTTTCCTTCAATTACCATAATCTAAACATAATAATACTTATTGCTGACTGTTTTCCTTCCAATACATAATCTTCATTTAAGGAAAATTGAATTATTACATTCTTTCTAGATAATATCCATTGATGCTAAACAGATGACAAAATACATTCCTTTGCTTCCTAAGCACAAAATTATTATTTCATTTCTATATTTCTATCACCTTTTTTGTTTTTCTAAATTTAATAAGCCATTTAATACCCTACTTTTTTTCCACAGGTATGAATAGAGTATTAATGTATTATTCAGTATTTTTTAAAATATCATGTTATCATCGTAAGGATTATTATCTTGGAACCAACCAAGTTATGAATTATGACAAAATTTATAAGGTTATTCCGTTTGGCCAAAAGATATCTTGCCATGATAAGTAGTAAGTATTGCTTTTAAGCAAGTAACATAACATATAGGGGAAGATGAATGTAAATGCTAGACCTAACGTTATACTCAATCACCTAGTGCTTAAAATCTAAAATATCTTAAAATGGGATTCATATGTGATACTTATGAACATGGTGCTTTAAAAAAACAACGATTCAGCATCCAGTCTTCTCCAGATATTTAGAAAAATTAATTGAATCGTTAACATATAATGTATAATTGTTTAATATATTTTTAACCTAATAATTTTTTTGGTGTGGTGTATCAGCACTAATAAGATACGTAAGCTTTGTTTGATTATTTCTAAACACAGAATCATATTTTCTGTTATGAACTTTCACTTCTATGTATATCTAATTTCGTAGGCGTTTACATATTTGATTTTGAATAAAAATTTGAGTTTGACCTACCTAAATTTTAATTTACAAGTACAAACAATGTGGATTTGAAATTTGACCACAACCACATAAATTTTAATGATATATTTACAAATACAACAAAGAAGCGTAATCCACATAAATAGTTGAATGCGAGGACATGGATACATAGTCAAAACTTAAGATAAAGAAGATGTTTATATTTATTACACAATGTCATCCGGTAATCTTGCATACAAAGACTGAAATAAAAAACTATTAAATGAACTCTGAAATCTTGCTCATATTTTAGTTATTTTAAATTAATGAACTTTCCTATCATACAAATGTTCCTCAAACGTTCAGGAGTCATATCCATTGTGGGGACAGCTCGAGTTTGCAAGCATCTATGCTTCAACCTCAAATGTCGCAGCATGACCCCATGAGGCCCTGTTCGTCTACAATAGTATATCCAGTTCATCCCCAATGCTTAGACATTTATTGCACCCGTTATCCTCCTTTTTCATGTACTACGCAAGTGCAGGTTATACTGAGCTGATATGCAGACACGTGCCAATAGTTTACATTGGTTTCTAAAGTTGATGGTTTTATCCTATAATTTTTTTTTTGGGATTGTTCTACGTTATTCTATTTTACAGTGTCCTTAACATCCAGTATTAGTAAAATGTATTTGTACCATTTACATTCATTTCGTTTTTGTCAGTAATAAAACATATTTCATTAATGTTACATACTTTTATATTTCATTAAATGTCTAACTGCTTAACGTTTAGCCTTTGTGTTGTTTGTGTCTAAATTTTTTATTTATATATTATATTTTTTTACTACTGCCATAACTTGCTTGCACATATAATGTCAACTGTAATGCATGCATGCGAGTTATCCCCTTGCTAATTTATTGACTTTATAGTGTGGTTTTTCTTTACCCAGTTTAGAGTTTATTTTCAGTTTTGGTCAAATTTATTCATCCACATGTCCAACTGACTACTCATACTGCATAAATTAAATCTCTCTTCTTCTGCCTCAATAAACCTCTTTGTATTTTCTTTTTTGCTTTATGGATTTTAACTTTTTTGCATTGCCTACAGAAATATTTGTAGGACATTTATTCTTGGTTATGGATTATTACCTATATGCTAAATAACATAAGATATCAAATACAACTTTGATTGAAGAATTTCACCTCTTCCACGTGGTTTGAAAGACTTATGGTTTTTATTAGAGAGATATACCAATTGTTTAAAATAGATTTTATTTAAACTGTAAACTAAAGTAACTACGTTGTACAGTTAATGTAGTAGTATTTGTGATAGATTCAAATGTTATATTAGATGCGATTTATTAAAGATGAATTACTGAAATTAGTTTATATTGGTTACTCTAACTAATAAGTATAATATCCTTGATGCTAATTTTGCTGACAGGGTTAAGTTTCATCTTATTCACTAACAAACTTATCAGTGAACTCCTGAGAAGTTGATAATGTTTAGAGTAAAGAAGACAAATTCCTTTGCATTAAAACATTGCATCCAGGACTCAGACATATATAATTAGGATAAGCAATTTCAGCACTCATGTTTAGATGTGTTCGTGATCAAATTTTTAGAAAAGCTGAACTTAAGTGTATTGCTAGGTCATGAAATTGGTAAGTGGCATGATTTTGAGGTTGTTTACTAGAAAATGTTATGAGTTTCTTAATTTGTAAACGGTTTTGCAAGTTATGTACATGATAAATTCAGCAACGCAAGATAGGCACTGATTCTCATTTCCCCACCGAGTGGTCAAATGATTACATATTGTCTTGGCATATTTTAGATCTAATATGTTATTAATGAGTTTTTTGCAATCTTCTTAAAACTTGAAAAAAAATAGAACTTTTTTGTCAATAATAATTCTCATGTCCTTTAATTCTTTAAATCATAATTCCACCAGTTGTGTTGGATGTTTAACTAGATGCTTTTGTGTTCTCTATGGTTATACCACAATGCCATGCTTTGTTTGTTGACTTTGTTCACAAAAATATTCAACAATCATTTTCCTCTTTGTTTATGCCTATTATGTTTTTCCAGTATCATGTCTTCAATCAACACTCATAGCAGTATGCTAAATAATTTCGTATCGTACGATAATTTTGACAATGAGAGAGTCAACTTTTTTTGTTATCGTAGTTATATTAAGCCACTGTGCTCTTAATATTAATTACAATTTATGTGATTCGATTTTTTTTTACTTTTTTTTTGATGAAAGAGTTCCTCTAAAAGAGAAGCAGACTCATTTTTATTAATAAATAAGTTAAGAGACAGTCCACTAGTCTTTACACGGTTATGTAAAAATAAGTTATGAAGGAGATCATCACATAAACGGTCAATTAATAGTTAATACATGCATACTTTAGAATAAGCTAATATTATGCAAAATTTCAATGACAGGCTAAACAACCATGGGACGATATAGGAAGGGAAGCTATGTGTCACAGGCTAGCTATTAAACATGGAATATATGCGGGGTTCCAATAGTCCAGTGCCTCTACGTTGCTAGTTATTTGACAATGCTGACTAAAAGAGTTGGATATTTGAAGAATGGAGTTGAATGGAACTGCATAATGTTCGCAACAAGGCTCGCTAGGTACTAAGGTTATTGAGCAACCAATTGGTGGAACTTAATGGGTGACCAAGCATGGGTTGAGTTAGTCAGAAGAAGCCCTGAGCAGAGAATAAACGGCACAGTAAAAACTGTTTAGCTTGAGTCGGGGTTGCAAACAATGATTCACAGGTGGCCAATGATAAGCATACCGAATAGTACTGGAGCGAGATCCATAGGTGTTGAGAGCCTGGTTGACGAGAGACATAATCAATGATCACACTGGAAGAGTTGACATTCGTCAAGGGATAATCAGCTCGAATGACTAACAACAAAAACCAATTGTTGTGTAGCGACAGCCATGCAAGGGTAGCATGACGCAACCGGCTAGAGGCTTGAAGAGCGCAAAGCTTAACCAGGTGCAAATTTGAACAACTGTGCTGCCTTGGTCTTCCTAGAGCATATAAGAAAGTGTTTGTGGAGATCATTTAAGGTACGTGAATAATTATTATTTTTGTAGTATTCATGGAATTGCAAAATTCCATTAATATGGTTTCAATATATTAATAGAAATATGCAATAGTAAATGATTATTGAATATGGCCAGCATATTAAACTATAGCATTTATGTTCCTATATGCGAAATCCACTGACAAAAGGACAAGTTATAAGTTATGTGTAGAAATAAGATGTGTATCAAATTTGCTTACCTATCAGTTGTCGAGATGAATGCAGTGGTCGAAATTGTCCTCTTTCAATATTCTGGTTATCATCTAATTATATGATACACTCTTCCAGTGCTTAGTACAGATTGAGTTCTTTTGTATTAACTACTGCTATTTACTGTTCTAATTATATGAGTACAGATTCAGTTTTAATTATATGGTAGTTGTTTAATATTCAGCTATATAATATGATGTATTTTCAGTCTATTTGGTTGTTTGAGTTATGCTTCCTTGCTTTCGTCTATTGGCTTATTTTGTTAGCTTGCCGTATTTACAGCAATAGAAATGTGTTTCGTCGGTGATTGGTCAAAATACTTCAACTTTCAAATATTTATATTTGATCAACAAGGCTTTCCGTGTATATTTATACTAATTATCAAGTACTATCAAGCATGGCTACAATCAAACATTCAATGAGTAAATCTACTTTGATGAATTATGAATTACTTAAATTAATAAGCAGTTTGGTAACGTAGTGCTGCAAGTAAGAAATAGTTAGCATATGATCTTTTTCTTTGTATACATCCAGTATTCTTTTAATTAAATTGTTATGATATTGTGATTCAAGATTATTTAAGAGGATAAATTATTAAACATTCTCCATTAATACCTAAACCAGTCAAAATAAGCTCAATCTACAAACATAGTTTTTCGTATTCATATTAACGAAATTTAAAAACATGTGTCTAAACAAATTTCTGATCAGCCCGTGTGCGTAGCACGGGTTTACACTAGTTTTAATAAATATAATCCGATTAGAAGAAAGGAAGGAATTGGAAATGACAAGGAATATTAAGAACAATAAATATTCATTCCTTGTGATTTTTAGTATTCCTCTTTCTATGTATATTGGATAATTTATTGAAATTAACACAACTAATCCTTGATATTTTAAGGTTCCGACATTTTTGAACACGAAAAGGTTTTTCAGTTTATAATACGAATTGAAATAATAATGATAATAAAAAATTGGATTTATAGGTATGAAACCGTTGGTATATAATAAATTCCATTTTTATTAGAAAAGTTTTAAATTTTTCTTCGAAAATGCTAAGGAAGATCTTTCGTCCGGATTTTTGGGGTATTTGATTTTGAATCGTTTAGTTATATGTCAGCTAGTTAAGGGGAAATTTTGGTTTAATTTTATTTCGGATTTCTAGCTGATTTCTTGTTTTAATCGTTCGTTGTGTAGTTGTAGCATCATTGTTGAGACTATAATCTTTAGAGACGGTTCGGAGTTTGACTGTGGTCTTTGGTACTGCCATGATGAGGATAATTATTTTCGAGTCGCGTCAGATTAAAAGATGACGCGGGACGATTAATGTTGTAATTCGGCCTAATAAGGTCAAGGTTCAATCTTTGTCCAATTCCTATTTAATAATTGACCGTTTAGTGTATGCCATAATGGTCAACTAGTTGATGAGTTTTGGTATAACATGGACCTAGGACTCAACCGTTAAAGTTGCGTCCAGGTTACCCCTAACTTCCTTCTTTCGTCCTTCCTTCCTCATCTAGCTGAACCATATTCCTATCCTTCTTTCTTTCTTTGTTTCCGCCTCGTCTCCTCTTTTTCTGCGCTAGTTTGTGCATTATTTATTGCCTCACTAGTACTCCAAGATCTAATTTCTTCTCTCTGACCATTTTCTTAGTCCATAATACCTGTTATCACTATCTGATCCCTATAGTGTCATTTCAGTCTTATCCTTAGGGAGAGAATCATTTGGTTGGATCGAAATGAGCAAAAAGGTTTCACCACTTTAGGGCTAAGAAAATTTTTCATACCAGTTGGATTTGCACCGATCCATTACTTCGAGATCTTAGAATAGGATTGTTGTTTATGCTGCACCTACCTTTGTTATATCTTGTTGGAATATATTTTTATGGGGGAAATTGTCATTTTGGAGATGAAGAGTAAGCTATCTTTTGATGGTTTTGCTGAGGAGAATCTCAATGAGATTTTAGAGGAATCTGTGTCTTACGTGGACTTGTATGATCTTTTGTTGACTAGCTTTGGAGAATTTTCCAGCAAATTTCTTTTTCTTAATTTCAGTTTTTAAGTTTGGGAATCTACATTAAAACTTCCCATGATGACATGTGACCCATTTAGCATGTCGTTTTATTAATGGGGAGTTAAGACTAGATTTCTCAGGATGTAGAAATTAATCTTTTCTTTGATCGATGGCCAAATCATCATTCGATACCGCACCATATTCGATTCAGCTCGTTGTTCTTGTATGTTGTCTCATGGAGTTACTTTCTGTAATTTCACCTATCTGTTTTTGTCTTTAGAAAATATTAGGTGGATTTCCATGAGAAGCAGTTTTGTGGTAGGTTTCCTTTCTCATTGCAAATTGTCTATTAGTAGAGGTGGTGATGTGAGAACCTCCAACAACACTAGTAGTGTTTGTAACACGAGGCTGAGCATTTTGCTACCATGATATGGTTAATTAAAGATCATAAAAATTGGTTTGAGCTCCAACCATGGAGCAAGGAATCTCATTGTTTATGGCCATTGTTTTGGGAGTTTCATTGTTGTTTTGTCATCATCTTTGTTGTTTTGCCTTTCCAGCATCAGGTTCTTGGCTTTCTGAAGATTCGTGCTTGTAATTGTTAGTATTTTTTAAATCGCACGAGTTAGGTTAATGAGATTTCTATGTTTGGAATGTTTATGTTATTCACGCATGCCTGTTCAAATGAAATCTCATTTTTCATATCTAAACTGACAGTGGTACTAGAGCTTGAAAGAGTAGAATTCTGTATTGGATAAATTTTAGCAAATGACCAGTTCTACGTCACGGGTATAGAAATAAATAAACCGTCGTTCCTTGTTAAGCTAAAATTTATTTTGATCATTTGTGTGTAATTTTAGTTTTCACATTTTTGCGTGACTAACTTCCTTCTTCGCCAACATGTGACTTGAATCGTTTAAGTTTCAAAAAAAATATTTTTGAAACTTTTAGAAAATGTTGTTTAAAAAAAATCGTTTTAGCATTTTTAATTTTTATAGGAAAGTGAAACGGTTTTGGAAAAGAATTTTTCAAAATAAATGTAAGAAGTTGTCAAGCGGAAATTTATTTTTGGGAAAAAATTCAATTTTTTGTCAAATGAAGGGCGTAAGAAAGATTTTTGGATGCTTTATGTGCACGTTTTAGCGGTGTAGTAGGACCGATGATACGATAAAAACGTTAACGATAACAAGGAAATGGATGTTTTAGCCTTAGGAACATTGTTTCCATACCTTATCTAGCTCGTTTTACGTCTTAGAGCTTGTCTTAAGCCTCCTATACAGTCTACAGACAGAAATTTTCGGAGTATTTGAGTAACTGAGGTGAAAATGCCACTATATGTGTGACGACCGCCCATAACCCCTGCACTAAACAAGAGGAATAATGCGCTGAAAGGTGTACACGGCAGTTATGGACGATCATCAGAGTAGGTAAACACAAGTGGAACCTATCGTAAATCTCACAGAGCAAGGATAAAGTATAATAGAACATATACAACAGGTAGTATTAGTGAAGCATATTTGAGCAGAATCCCAAATTTTCAATACAACAAGAAAGTATATCCTTAAACCAAAATTGGAACATATGTCTGTACAAATTTGCCTCACTACAACACTCAGAATAGAATAAAAAATAGCGGAAATCCAAATACTACATAGTAAGAGAGATAGTAGGCTAGCCTCTTGCTCGCCTCCGAACTGCAACATCGTCTTTACTGATCTATTACCTGTCACCTAGTCTGTCCATCCAAAATTGGATGAACAACCCAAGGTAATAAGAGGAAAACGTAAAACCTTGAGTCAGACAACAGTCTTAGTGAGCGATAAAACAGCTAACTAACTTCATCAGTAAAGTATATGAGAATGAGTAAATAAACTAACTAATTTACCTACAACGTCATAGAAGAACCCAATTCCCAAATTCTCCACATCGGACAGTGATAGCCTTTACAATCCATACAACCAAAGTAACAACAATCCATCCAGGGTAATCAGAATGATCAATCAGTCATGGTAAACAGAAGCAACCAATCAGTAACACTCATAGCATCCAGATTATAGATCTCACGTAAATCATCTTAATCGAATTCAACATCCCCCAAGCACAAGCCCCAAAGGCCAAAACCAATATTATACAAGCACTCAAGAAATATCTCCTCCGACGTTAGACAATCTATATGAGACTGTACAAACAAAGAAACCAATCATCCATGACAGACTCTGGCGATCACCGCCAATCCTGCTTTGAGACCACCGTTAATCATATGACTGGTCCATACTGCCATCCGTCAAGGGCTAATGGTAACCCTGGTTCTAGCAAAAAACCCATTCCCCTCGCGACTGATATATATCTAAACCTTTTCAACTGATACCCAAGGTACTTGACATATATCTGATCTTTTAGGTGCCCCTATTATACCCCTGCTTTGAGCCTGCTAGAACCTACGACAACGATAATTCCTCAGCCTTCACATCTCTAATCATCTTCACTTGCGACTATCCATAAGCTCAGAACACTTTAGAGCAACCATTACCTCACACGAGCTCAATACATCCTTGAGTTGTCCTTCCATATGAACTCAATACACCCTTGTGTCATTCCCACATTCGTTGCATATGACGAAACAACGAATTAATCACATCACTTCGAACATCCTCTTCCAGACTCTCGTCGGAGCCATCATCTCCTTGAATTGTCATACCATTCGTTGTTCTACACCGATCAACGAACACATTCAACACTTCGAATACTCCTACTTGAAGTCTCCTCGAAGTCACAACATCACTAGAAGTGTCCGACCAGAAATTTCCACCAAAAATGTCGACCAGACCCATTTTGGACCGACTAGACCCACTTTGGCCCAACCAGACCACTTGGGGCCGACCAGACCAACTTTGGACCGACCACAACAACTTGGGGCCGACCAGAACTATTTGGTACCGACCAGACCAACTTGGAACCAACCAGAACTATTTGGGACCGACCAGAACCACTTGGGACTGACCAGAACCACTTAGAACCCAACAGAACCACTTAGGACAGGCCAAAACCATTTCGGACTGACTAGTTCCATTTGGGACCGACCAAAACCATTTGGGACTAACCAGAACCACTAGAGACCGAACAAAACTACTTGAGGCCGACCAGAACTATTTGTGACCCACCAGACCAATTTAGGACCGACCAGAACCATTTGGGACCGACCAGAACCACTTAGGACCCAACAGAACCACTTAGGACCGACCAGAACTATTTAGGACCGACCATTACCATTTTGGACTGACCAAAACCATTTTGGACCGATCAGAACTACTTGAGACGGACCAGAACTACTTGAGGCCAACCAGAACTATTTGGGACCTACCAAAACCCTTCACATTCCAATTCAACTCCGATTTTGACCAAAACTTCGCCAAACCGCGAATTCAACCGAACCAACTCAACACATTCATCAAATACAATCATAAACATGTCATAACATCGCTAACAACATGAATATGACGATTATCATTGTAATGATGTAATTTCACCAAAATCATTAAAATGAACATATGATCAAAATGAGAGATCTAACTTGCATAAACATATGAAATGACATGGAATTAACGGGTTAAACTTGCCAAATTGGATCATAAGGTGATTCATATGAAAATGGACATATAATTGTATAGATCTATAAGAAAACTTTTGAATTTGATAAAAAAATCATCTAACATTCATATTTCATTGAATCCATGTGAGAAATGCAAATCACTGTCTGATTCTCCGAAACAAGCTAAAATGATAGAAATATGAATCCGAACAGCGAGCAATTCGAACCAAACTCCTCGATCTGATGAATTCGCCCTTGAAATGATGTAGATCTAGCCTCCAATGGTGTAGATCTTCTATTTCCTAAGCTTGGATATCAATTTTTAATGGTGAAAAGGTGTTAGAGGAAGGAGGAACACAAGTCCACCAAGTGAGAGAATAGAGAAACTAAACCATTTCCCATATCTCTCACCCGCTATTTATAGCTTGCACCAACCCCCTAATGGGCGTCTCCAAATCAGCCCATTAAAGCTTCACCAAACTGAACAGCCAATTGTTAAACCTTAAAACAGCGATTCCTCCCAAAACGCTGAACCAAATCTTTAATGTAACCACTCTACGAAAAGGCAATCATCGTTTCCTTTCCAATGGCACAAGTCTCACTACCTAATTCGATCTGAGTCAAAAGTTATGCCCTATACAAGACTGATAGGGGAAAAATGGTCACAAACAAAATTGGTAAAAATTATGGATATGTCTTACATCCCCATAAGAAACATATTAAAATGGAGAATGATCCAACCCTCAGAAAATAAAATAAAAATATTTTATGTTCTTTCGATATGTAAAATGCGGGTTGTTACATTCTCTCCCTTAAGAATTTCGCCCCCGAAATTCCAAGTAAACACAAGTAACCAAAACAGTTCTGCATGCCTATCATCCATGAGCATCCAATTCTATCGTCTAAACAAGCAGTCATCAAACCATGCATCCATATCCCTATCCTAGCATGCGGAAATCAAAAAATGACAACAATAAAGATAACAACAATAAGAACAAGTCATAATGATGTAATGATGGCGCGATATCCATGGGTCATACGGACAAAGAGCTTTGGATGGGTCGTCTTTATACTCTTCTCCGTCTCTCTCGTACCATCGTGACCATCTCTCTCCTAAGTTGTTTCATGTCATTTACCACAACACGAAATGACTTACGAGGTCTTGTAGCCGCGACCTTACTTCTAGGTTTTCGTATTGTTCTGGAGATCCTACTACATCCGGATCATGTGCATATTTCGTCAAAACAATTCATGAAAGTGTTATGCACCCACGACATCTTCTCGAGTAACTCTAATCTATATGCGAGCTTTCCAATTCACTCAACCATCGGAAATAGTTCAATGAACCTAGGAGGTAACTTTCCTTTATTTCTTGAATCGAACCACATTCTTTAATGGTGAAATCTTCACAAAAACCATATTGCCAACGTCGAATTCCAAATCCTTTCTACCCTTATCATCATAATTCCTCCGACGATCTTGGGCTGCCTTCATTCGTTGTCGAACGATCTCGATGCAGTCCGAGGTCTCGCTAGTCATCTCTAGCCCAAGTACCAACTTATCTCCGGTTTCTAACCAATATGATGGAGAATTGCATGACCTTCCATACAATGCCTCGTATGATGCCATCCCAATGCTAGACTGGTAGCTATTATTATATGCAAACTCAATTAGATGCAGATGGTCTTCCCATGATCCCCCAAAATCTAGCACACAAACTCTTAGGAGATCTCCCAAAACATGGTTGACCCTCTCAGTTTGGTCATCAGTTTGGGGATGGTAAGCCGTACTTGAACATTAATCAGTTCCCAAAGCTTCTTGTAGACTCTTCCAAAATCCACTCATAAACAGTGGATCACGGTCACTTGCTATGCTCTTCGGGATACCGTGGAATCGAACTATCTATTTCACATAAAGTTCAACCAATTTCTATGTCGTCCTAGTCGACTTGACAGGAATGAACCTTGCACTTTTGGTCAAGCGATCCACGATGATCGAAATCTCTTCATTTCCTGCCCTTGTTCTAGGTAATCCATCGATAAATTTCATCGATATTTGTTCCCTTTTCCACGTAGGGACTTCCAATGGCTGAAGCAAACCACCCGGCTTCTTCTGTTCAGCTTTCACCAACTGACAGTTCATACACTTGGGAATGAACTTTCCAATATCTTGCTTCATCCCTTCCCAGTAATAGACTCGCTTCATGTCCTGATACATCTTACTGGCACCGGGACAAATCGTCAACTTTCGAGTGATGACATTCCCTCTGAACCTCATTTCTTAATCTACCAGTATCAGGAACAACTAGTCGCCCTAGCTTTCGAAGCCAACCTTCTTGATCGACTTCGAACTATTTATCCCTTGGTTCCAGTTTCTGGATAAAATCGACAAGCTTTGCGTCTCTCTTTTGGCTCTCACCAATCCTTGGATGAGAGGAGGTCTTATCAATAAGCTTTCCAATATTTCAGGTTTCAACTCACATCTTAGACTGAAATCAAACCTTGCCAAATACTCGAGGTTCTTTCATTCAAAATCATATGATGCCAGAAACTCTAATCACCGTTGCTGCCAAAGGTCCAAATCCTTTTGGAAGAAAAGATGCTTCAACAGCTTATGATCCGTAACTAACTCAAATCGAACTACCAACAAGTAATGCTTCCACATCTTCAGAACAAACACAATAGTCGCCAACTCAAAATCATGAGTTGGGTAATTACTTTCATGCGGCTTTGGCTATCGACTTGCGAAGGCCATAACGTTATCCTTTGCCACCCTCAACTAGTGAAATCTCGTTACTAAATCCTTCTAGAGAAAACACTTAGGCTTCATGAAATTGATCGAACAAGTCATCAATTCTTGGCAATGGGTACTTGTCCTTCTTGATTATCTTATTCAGCTCATGATAGTCCTCACACAATCTTAACGAGCCATCCGCCTTGGTTGCAAATACCACTGGTGCATCCCATTTGGAAAAACTTCCCCAAATGAATCCCTTTCCTGGAAGGTCACGAAATTGCACCCCAAACTCTCGTTGTTCTTTAGGCGTCATCCTCCTAAGGGGCATAACGATAAGTCTAGCACCCTCGACCAAATCGACTCTAAACTCCTGTAGCATCCCGGAAAATCCGACTCTCGAATTCAAACACTAATACAACCCGTGTTCAAATTCAAGTATCGAAATCCCAGAAAGCTAATAGAAAGAAATAAGAGAATGAGAAATAAAAAGAAAGAAGGTTAAGAATAGAAGAAAGAAGAAGAACGATAGTACACAGTCTCACATCATAGTGGAATAAAATATAATACTGAAATGGATCTTTATTGAAAGCTTGGAAACATTACTTACAATTCATCAGAGTACAGTAGACATTCATCACATCTGGATAGTTATAACAGACTGTACTCATTTATAACACACAGTGGAATAATTTCTACATACATATCATAAGTCTGAACACTTCCAGCTCATCTTCTGGAATTCGTATCTTATCATGAACCTGTACAACTCGGACTGGCCCGAGCATTACAAACGCAATAGGTCATTCTGGTGAACCAGCGTGAGAAAAACTCTCTAAATTATTGGTATCATCCAACTTGATTTTACGTTAAAATCCTTTTGAAAGAAAATTATAATCGTAAGACCAATCCATTTCTGATTTTGAAATAATATCCTTTTCTGATTTTATAATAATGTCTAAATCAAATAAATAATCATCTAGTAGAACGTTTGCATCTCACGTTCTACATATATAATATATAATCAAAAACCACGGGCGCTTATTGGAGAATGGATTTCCGACAATAACAAGGTATGGAACCACCTTCTGATCAGTGTAATCTAGAGGATAAACACTGGAGTTCAACAAGAACATCTTGCAACTCAGCCACACATGACCAACCACTCATTTCTCTTGAGTGTATCGGATGTCTTGTCGCCTTACGATTGGTATGCCAACATTACCGTTCCCGGGAGATACAGAATTAAAAGAAGTAACAAATATGAATATTCTCTAGATGGTGACAATACACCCTAAGGGGAGCGACCCACTTAGCCACGCTGCCTGCCCGATTTTTGTCATTTTCCGGTTGTGAGGTTTGAGGTTTAACACTGCCTTTAGAACACCCTATCACAATTAACTTTGAATGTCGCATTGTCAGATCTATCAAATCACTAATTGACGTTCACAAAAATACTCTGGTCATAAAGCTAAGAGAAGATGTACAGCCTTCTCCGCCGCTAACAAATTACGTTTGTAAGAATCAACGTACGTAATTTTTAAGAAATACTCTGTCAGACTTTCGTCCATATAATTCATCCAGGACCGGATGAACCGAAGGTACCCTCCTACCACATCCTAGGTATTACCCTATAGATCAGTAGCGAATAGTCATTGAAATCCGTAGATTTCAACCATGATAGGATTACAGTATATCTCCGGCCGTTAAACCCGAGACTTTAAGTAATTCTACCATTTTATAAATATCCACGGCCTTTAAATACTCCATCTCGATCAGCATCTGGTATAATCAACGTTTAACATATTTGCTGGTCGGAATGGTTTTTGAATATAATTTCGATCCCAGTCTTCCCGTACCAACAATCGTATAGGCCAGATTTGATAGTCAGTTATTTAACTACCAAATAAACAATCATTCATCCATAAAAGAAAATTGAATTTACCGATTCAATACTTAGCCTTTTTAATTTAATCATCGGTTAATTTAAACTTCTTCAATTTCCCAACATTTGAAATATTCACTTCTCTTCTTATATTAGTATAAGAATATTCAAATCGTTCATTTTAAATACTTTTGAACGCACTTCTCATCTTGGTTATAAATCCCTAACCTTAAACTAGTAAGTGAATAACTTCTTAAATATCAATCCCGAAGGCCGAATCCAACATCAGATTGATACTCAGATAACTATTCATCTCGACTAATCCCCAGTTGATTTCTAATTTCCTTTAACTTTACTTCTTAATTTCTAACGAATAGAAATTCCAAATATTAATAATTTCTTAATGAGATATTTATCTCAAAATATTTTACTTATAAATATACTTTACAAAATGTTTGCTAACATTATTCTTTTTTTTTAAAACGGAATTTCCTTATAACGATATATTTTTATTAACCAAATCAATTTAGTTTTAATGTTTGTGAACCAGATTCTATCTCGCGTCTTTATTCCATTAATTAATCTTTTTCAAACATTTATATATGTTTAAAACTTCTTTACATTCTAGTTTTATTTCAATAGCTTCATTTATGTCTATTCTAACTTCTATTCAAAATATTCATATATAAATTTTACAAATTCTTATTAATAATATTTACTATTAATAACCTGTATATAAAATCCTTTAATATAATCCATATTATATTATTCAAATTAGTTCATCTCCACTTTAGATATTATTTATATTTTAAAAACCCTTTCTAACTTCCTTTCAAAAATTCTCATTTGCCAAATATTCTCTTCAACCCCTATTCACCTCACCCGTGATAATACAAATCCATTCTTGACTAAATTCATTGATTTAATTCCAAACTTGTCAGTTTCAAGTTTAATTTCTATTATCACTTCTATTATTAGATTTATTTAATATAATCTAATTTACAATTTCCATTGAACTTGGAAAATTCAAATCCATTAACAATACTGATTTCAAACCAAATTTCTCTTTATCCTCATACTCATATTATATTTTCTGAATTCTCTTATAATAATAATAATTCACTTCTTTATAAATATTGTTTATAAAATAAACTTGTCATCTTATTTGCCAAAAACAAATCTTAACTGTTACATTCCATTTATAATTCGGCTTCTAAATAAATATTTCTATTTGAAAATAAAATTTACTTCAAACACTTTTATGTTTTTAATTCTCTTTTAAAATCCATATATTATTTTGATATTCAAAAATATCAAAAATCAAGGTCTAATGTCAATACACATCCAAAACATGCCACACACTATCGCAGGTTATCAATCATATCATATAACAGCATATATGTGAAAACAATAGATCAGTGTTGGGGAATCCAGTTGGATTCCTCCAACCTTTTTTTTTTGCATCCACAGATGTTAGTCCACAATAATAGTACCCATCCTACTTCGAGGCAGGATATCGCGGTATAAAGGTCATCCACAGTATATATTGTGGGGCGCATAGGGAAATCATCCACTAATGGTACTGCGGGCATCCGCAAATGATACTGTGGGAATTATCTAATCACCAATCACCAATATTATTATATAATGTTATATATATATACTACTAGCACTTTATATCAACCAATTATCATCCAATAAACAATAAATTAAATTTGAACTATTAAAAATAGTTTCCAATAATTTAGCTAAGTGAGTTTAACTCACCTCGGTCTTCCGTTGCTGAATATTCTTTTAGTTCCCGTCTACGAATCGACTTAACTTGTCTCAAACAATTTTATCAAGCTCCTTAAGGCCTTGTGTGATAACCCCAAACTTCCATGGAATGAAAGTAAGGAATAATCATTTGGAATACAATATAAATACAACAATATAGATCACAGATACAACATAGCATAGGAAAACTATAGAATAACAACATCATAAAAGCGGAATATGAATGTCAGCAAACACAGAATCCCACAGTCACAGAGATCTAAATTATTACATCAGGTTTCAACAAAAAGGAAATAGTTTCAACTTCAAGATGGAACAACTGGAAATAAAATAAGTTTGGATGTCTTAGAGTCTAAAGATAAAATGCAAACAAAAGATAAATGATAGGTAGTCTTCGTGGTCCAACATAAGCACCTCCAAATAAGCAACACCAAGATAGATAAGCAGCTCCAAGATAGCAACTCCAAAGAAAGCTAAACCTGTTACTTGGCTGCCCGTGTGGAAAAGAGGGCACCCGAGTTTGCAAAGGTGAAAAACAAACTACGAGTCAGTCATGGGACTGGTGTGAGAATTCTTAACTAATTTAACTAATAGTAACAAGGCAAATCCAAAGACCACGCCGCTAACGCGGAACGGGTTTATTTCAAATGGATTGCGGTGCATCATTTAAGGTGACTGAACAAATAAATAAGTAATTCGTAAAACAACGCAATGCTTTCGGAAAAATGGAATCACATAAGACTCAAGTCCCATCACACAATTCCACGCAAACCAGAGGATAGAGTTTTACCTTATGATGATTAAACATGCTTGGTACGATAAAAATGAATTTGATATTATTATTAGTGTATATAAAAACATTTCAAAATAAATGTATCGATCCTAGTCAGCATAGTACCCCATACTACTATGTCGCCATACTAGTAATACAATCAAGTCCGTAGGGTCGTACTGGGAATTTGGTTTCCATCATGAGTCAAGGCTAGGGAGGAGCTCCTTACCGATTCGTGACACTCTAGCTAATGTCTCAGGATTCCTCGCAGTGAACCCTTGGAAAGCTGCAGGGCCGGTCCACACATACGACTTTGCGGATTAGTTATTCCGGAACACACGTTCCCCGATCCTATAGGACCTATCATCCGAGGTGCCTCATTCCATCATCCACATAAATAAAATGTCAGGTCATGTAAAAACCCAAACACCACTTCTAGCTAGAAAGAAACGTGCTGCTCTCCCTGCGTTCCCTTCTCCCATTTTAGACTCAACCGGGTTGTGAGGCTCGTGAAGCTACGTAATACACAAAGCTATGCTTATTCAAGCTGTGCTTTGATCGTCACCATAAGGTTCTGGTTTTCAACAAGAAACCTTGATCATTGCATCTTGGTATGCCACATTGTCACTCCATATCACACTATCAATCCTTTGACAAAATATACAAAAGGGTGTTAAGCAAGAGAATGAATTCTCCGCCACTAATCATTCATACATTCGGCAGAAAATTAATAAATACAATATTAAGGAGCACAATGTCGGACACACATTCCATTTATAAGCCCGTTCTGGGTCTGAACGAAACTAGAGATACCCTCGTCCCGTATGTCCAGTCCGAAAAGGAGGTACCCGCATATCCGTGCAATCAACATGTTCGTTTGGACAATTACCATGACCCTTGAATTGGAAGCAAGTCAATTCAGGGCCTCGATCGTTGTCCACTCAATGGGAAGATTGACGGTCTTCAATTGCCGTCTTCCAAACTTTGATTCTTAACGTCGTTTGATTACTTGGAATGAGATTAAACTCGGACTTTCCAAATAATTCTCGTATATATATAATGAAAATCCTTCCTTATCGTTAATATTATTTTATAGCGATTAATCCCTATTTTTAATTAATTAAAATAATTAAATTTTTATTTAACGACGCCTCGGGTCAAAGGCGACCCTGGCGCTGTTTTCAACCAATTTTTATTTTCACATTTCTCAAAATCTAACCGTTGGATCTTAACGTAGTTTATATTGTTGGAAAGATCTTCCCAAGACGCTCCTAATGGTTTCAGTTTTGGGAAAATCCGACGGTCGAATCTTTTGGTATAGTCGTTAAAAGGTACGATTTCAAAACGTGAACTACCGCGCTCGATTCGTTTAATATTAATTATATTTATATATAAATACAAAACATTTAACTTTTTATTTACATAAAAATGTAAATTCTGTTACAATGTCCAATATCATTCTTTTATTCTTTCATTCCTTTATTTACATGAACAATGTAAATTATAATTCAATGATGAATTCTTCCTTTTATTTCTTTTATTTACATTAAGATGTAAATATAATTCAACATTAAATTTCATTCTTTTATTAAAAATGTAAATTCTATTCCAATGTTGAATTCTACTCTTATAATCTTTTAATTACACTGTAAAATCTCCTTTTTAATTACATTATAAAATGTGATTTTAATTCCATTGTAAAATTTCTCTTATTAATTACATTAAAATGTAATTAACATAATGGTGAAAAAAAATTCCATCTTTATAAATTACATTAAAAATGTGATTTTAATTCCATTGTAAAATTTCTCTTATTAATTACATTAAAAATGTAATTAACATAATGGTGAAAAATTCCATCTTTATAAGTTACATTAAAAATGTGATTTTAATTACACCGTCAAATTCTACTTTTTAATTACATTGAAAATGTAATTAAGATAATGGTGAAAAATTCCATCTTTATGAATTACATTAAAAATGTGATTTTAATTCCATTGTAAAATTTCTCTTATTAATTACATTAAAATGTAATTAACATAATGGTGAAAAATTCCATCTTTATAAATTACATTAAAAATGTGATTTTAATTCCATTGTAAAATTTCTCTTATTAATTACATTAAAATGTAATTACATAATGGTGAAAAATTCCATATTTATAAATTACATTAAAAATGTGATTTTAATTACACCGTCAAATTCTACTTTTTAATTACATTGAAAATGTAATTAACATAATGGTGAAAAATTCCATCTTTATACATTACATTAAAAATGTGATTTTAATTACACCGTCAAATTCTACTTTTTAATTACATTGAAAATGTAATTAATATTACATGTCAAATCTTGTTTTTCAATTTACAATGTAAAATCCTATTCTTTAATTACATATAGAAATGTAATTTTATTTTCAATGCAAATTCTCATTCTTAATTTACATATAAAAATGTAATTTTATTTTTACATGTAAGTTCTATTTTTTTAATTACATATAAAAATGTAATTCTATTTATGCGGTATAGATTTCATGTCTTTTAATTACATATAAAAATGTAATTTTCTATGCGGTATAAATTTTATTTATAATGTAAAAACCTAATCTTTTTATTTACAATGCAAAAATCTAATCTTTTTATTTACATTGCAAAAATCTAATCTTTTTATTACATTGCAAAAATCTATTCTTTTTATTTACAATGCAAAAATCTAATCTTTTTATTTACAATGCAAAAATCTAATCTTTTTATTTACAATGCAAAAACTTAATCTTTTTATTACATTAAGCGAAAATGTAATTTATATTGCATCGCAAAATCATGCTTTTATTTATCACCTACAAATGTAATTTTTATTGCGGTGAAAAATTCATGTCCTAATTACATTAAATATAAATGTAATTTCTTTCATATCGTCATAGTTCAATCCTACAAACATCATATCAATATTATATTTGAACTAAAAAGGTCTAGTCAAATCAAATAACAGCAAGGTGGTATTGAATAGAAATTTTCTAGTTCAATTCAAAGACATGAACAAGGTGATATTTTTATATATACATGATTCAAAGAATATCAACAAAACATGATTCGATAAAATTTAAACAAAATGATTATTCAAATTTTCATCACATACAGATCTGAAATTTTTAACTAGCAGATCTGGAATTATACACACAGATAAACCAAACAATCATTCAGAATATTATCACATCTCAGATCTACTTCATTCACCATTCAATTATTTAAATAACAAAGGAAAATTAATAATTAAACTAATTTAATTATTTAAAATAGAATCTCACCTTGATAGGATCAGTATTGGAAATTCAAGCGTGTTCAGAATTCGTCCCAATCGCTTTTTAAAAGTCGTGTTCGAAGTCACGATTCTCTCGGATCTGAAAATTTTCAGTTTGGAGTTCGTACGAACAAATAATCAAATTTCTTTACACAACTGCTGTTGTAACAGATAAAAGCGTGGCAAATCTGATTGAAATTTCATACCGTATAGTTTCAGATTTGGTTCAAATCTTTGATCCATCCTTTCAGGAGATTTAGGCAATGGTTTTCAGAGATGTTTGCGCGACGTTGGAGAGCTCGAAGAGGGGGAGGTTCGCCGAAAAGGGGGGAGGTCACGGCGGCATGTGGTGGCCCGAGGAAGGTGCGCACGGTGGTGGGTTTGTGGCACTGGTGCGGTGGCTACAGGCTTCGGGGGGGGGGTCTGATTTTGGTGTAGAATCGAAGAACACGAAAATCTCTTCGAAAAGGTGTACTACAGCGAAGAATTTCGTTGAGAAACGAAGGAGAAATCGAAGGAAGAAGATTTGATGGGAATGGGTTAGGCGGCGGTGAAACAATCGAGAGAAGAAGCTATTGTTCATCCGTGTATTTATACATGTATTTGAGCGTATTTTCTATTTTTTTAATTTATTTAATTAAATCCAAAATTAGGGTTTTTCCGTTCGATCTCCAAACGGAGCCCAACGACTGTCGAACAATATGTTTTGACGTCTTCTGAATGCAGTGGCGCTAGTGCCGAAGTCTAATTTTGAAGTTTACAGCATGTTTCTTTTATTTTAAAATAAATCTTTAATATTAAATTCGAACGTACTTTTTAATTTTACCGGGGCCACATACAAACTCAGAAAAATTCAGAAAAATTATTTCTGGCTTTGTTTTGATGATATGGTCCCAACGAAACAAATTTCATCGAATTCTGAGACCATTTGAAAAATGGCCATTTTTAATATTAAAATATATATAGGAATTCTACAGTGACTATTTTTAAATTTCAACTGGCCATAACTTTTAATTTCCGCTATGAAATTTCGATTTTTTGGATTCGTTGGAAAGATATTTTTAAATAGATTCTAATATTTTTGGTTTCACCAAAATCCGCTTTATTCTGCATCATGTACAGTCAGTCAAAGTTCAGATTTGACTTTTCAAACTACCGTGCTATTTCTAATTCCTTTTATAATTAAATAAAATATATTCATATTAACTTCGATTAAAATAAATTTTTAGTCGTTATTATTTAAAATAATTTATTTCAAATATTCAAAATCCCTTAAAATTTCTAAAATAAAAATTTTAAATTAGCCCCAAATTCTGGGTTGTTACAATCCCCCCCGCTTAAGAACTTTTCGTCCTCAAAAAGGGAAAAAAGAAAAATAGAAGAGTAGGAACCAACACAGAGAATGTAAAATGTTTTAAATTTTTAATTTCTTAACCGTGTTGCTGGAAATAAAGCTCCTTGATGTGTCCGTGTCAAACAAGGCAGTCATAGGAATGTTTTTAACAGAAATAGTACCACCTAAAACATCAGGCTTACCTGCTCCTTCAGAAGAAGTAGGTGCGGAAGAAGGTGGTGCACTTGCTCCCTCGTACACATAGGCAACTTGGGCACTCCTCAATAGTGAACAATCAGCTTTGACATGACCCTTTTTATGGCAGTTATAGCATTCTCTGGTGTCCTCTCTTCTGGCCTTCTTTGAATTCCTACACTCCTTGCTATAGTGTCCAAATTTCTGGCAGTTGTAGCATTGCACCTTAGTCTTATCATGAATCTTAGCAGCTCCAGAACTACTTCCTTCAGTCTTCTTCTTGGGTGGCTTCCTTTTATTATTATTGTTGGCCAAGCTCCTTTCTCTATCTTGCTATGAACTCTTCTTGTCCTTCTCCTCATAGCGACAGGCAAACTCATCATGAAGCCTTTCCACCTCTTGCCTTGCAATAAACTTTTCATTAAAAAGCTCTATAAATTTGGTCCAAGTCGTATTTTCTTCATCTTCTCCTATATTGACTACTTCCCACCAATTCCATGCTTTGCCTTGGAGCAGCCATGAAGCCGTAAATCTCTTCCTTTGATCTTCTAGTTCTAGCGCTCTAAATATCTTTTCACAATTCTTAAGCCATGCCTTAGCCTGTGTCACGGTCTCTGTACCTGTGAATGGAACTCCATCTAAATTCTTAAAATCCTTTGCTACCCTCACCAAGTCAAAGGGCTGCGGTGGTGGCTGTTGAACTATGGGCTCCTCAGTTCCAGAAATATTTTGCCTCCTTGCTCTAGCTCTAGCGGCAGTAGTACTCATTTTTAGTTAATTCTGTACGATCAAGGAAAGAGTCAGAACAACTGTAATGGTGATCTTAAGAAATGAGAAAGATAATAGGATGGATAAAAAGATGGTGATAAAATGACTGACTATTATGTAACCTCATGAAATGTTCGCCATAGAATATTGTGATTCTACGTAAACGAATTATTATAAATATGTTATATTCCAAAGCTAAGTTTAACCAAAGATCTGATACCAACTGTGATAACCCCAAACTTCCACGGAATGAAAGTAAGGAATAATCGTTTGGAATACAACATAAATACAACAATACAGATCACAGATACAACATAGCATAGGAAGACTATAGAATAACAACATCATAGCAGCGGAATATGAATGTCGTTAAACGCAGAATCCCACAGTCATAGAGATCTAAATTATTACATCAGGTTTCAACAAAAAGGAAATAGTTTCAACTTCAAGATGGAACAACTGGAAATAAAATAAGTTTGGATGTCTTAGAGTCTAAAGATAAAATGCAAACAAAAGATAAATGATAGGTAGTCTTCGTGGTCCAACATAAGCACCTCCAAATAAGCAACACCAAGATAGATAAGCAGCTCCAAGATAGCAACTCCAAAGAAAGCTAAACCTGTTACGTGGCTGCCCATGTGGAAAAGAGGGCACCCGAGTTTGCAAAGGTGAAAACCAAACAACGAGTCAGTCATGGGACTGGTGTGAGAATTCTTAACTAATTTAACTAATAGTAATAAGGCAAATCCAAAGACTACGCCACTAACGCGGAACGGGTTTATTTCAAATGGATTATCGTGCATCATTTAAGGTGACTGAACAAATAAATAAGTAATTCGTAAAACAACACAATGCTTTTGGAAAAATGGAATCATCATAAGACTCAAGTCCTATCACACAATGCAACGCAAACCATAGGATAGAGTTTTACCTTATGATGATTAAACATGCTTGGTACGATAAAAACGAATTTGATATTATTATTAGTGTATATAAAAACATTTCAAAATAAATGTATCGATCCTAGGCAGCATAGTACCCCATACTACTATGTCGCCATACTAGTAAAACAATCAAGTCCGTAGGGTCGTACTGGGAATTTGGTTTCCATCATAAGTCAAGGCTAGGGAGGAGCTCCTTACCGATTCGAGACACTCTAGCTAATGTCTCAGGATTCCCCACAGTGAACCCTTGGAAAGCTGTTGGGTCGGTCCGCACATACGACTTTGCGGATTAGTTATTCCTGAACACACGTTCCCCGACCCTATAGGACCTATCATCCGAGGTGCCTCATTCCATCATCCATATAAATAAAATGACGGGCCATGTAAAAACCCAAACACCACTTCTAGCTAGAAAGAAACGTGCTGCTCTCCCTGCGTTCCCTTCTCCCGTTTTAGACTCAACCGGGTTGTGAGGCTCGTGAAGCTACGTAATACACAAAGCTATGCTTATTCAAGCTGTGCTTTGATCGTCACCACAAGGTTCTGGTTTTCAACAAGAAACCTTGATCATTGCATCTTGGTATGCCACACTGCCACTCCATATCACACTATCAATCCTTTGCCAAAATATACAAAAGGGTGTTAAGCAAGAGAATGAATTCTCCGCCACCAATCATTCATACATTCGGCAGAAAATTAATAAATACAATATAAAGGAGTACAATGTCGGACACACATTCCATTTATAAGCACGTTCTGGGTCTGAACGAAACTGGAGATACCGTTGTCCCGTATGTCCAGTCCGGAAAGGAGGTACCCGCATATCCGTGCAATCAACATGTTCGTTTGGACAATTACCATGACCCTCGAATTGGGAGCAAGTCAATCAGGGCCTCGATCGCTGTCCACTCGATGGGAAGATTGACGGTCTTCAATCGCCGTCTTCCAAACTTCGATTTTTAACGTCGTTTGATTACTTGGAATGAGAGTAAACTCAGATTTCCAAATAATTCTTGTATATATATAATGAAAATCCTTCCTTATCGTTAATATTATTTTATAGCGATTAATCCCTATTTTTAATTTATTAAAATAATTAAATTTTTAATTAACGACGCCTCTGGTCAATAGGCGACCCTGGCGCTGTTTTCAACCAATTTTGATTTTCACATTTCTCAAAATCTAACCATTGGATCTTAACGTAGTTTATATTGTTGGAAAGATCTTCCCAAGACGCTCCTAATGGTTTCAGTTTTGGGAAAATCCGACGGTCGGATCTTTTGGTATAGTCATTTAAATGTACGATTTCAAAACGCGAACTACCGCGCTCGATTCGTTTAATTTTAATTATATTTATATATAAATATATAAATATAAAACATTTTACTTTTTATTTACATAAAAATGTAAATTCTATTACAATGTCCAATATCATTCTTTTATTCTTTCATTCCTTTATTTACATGAACAATGTAAATTATAATTCAATGATGAATTCTTCCTTTTATTTCTTTTATTTACATTAAGATGTAAATATAATTCAACATTGAATTTCATTCTTTTATTAAAAATGTAAATTCTATTCCAATGTTGAATTCTACTCTTTTAATCTTTTAATTACACTGTAAAATCTCCTTTTTAATTACATTGTAAAATGTGATTTTAATTCCATTGTAAAATTTCTCTTATTAATTACATTAAAAAAGCAATTAACGTAATGGTGAAAATTTCCATCTTTATAAATTACTTTAAAAATGTGATTTTAATTCCATTGTAAAATTTCGCTTATTAATTACATTAAAAATGTAATTAACATAATGGTGAAAAATTCCATCTTTATAAATTACATTAAAAATTGTGATTTTAATTTCACCGTCAAATTCTACTTTTTAATTACATTGAAAATGTAATTAATATAATGGTGAAAATTTCCATCTTTATGAATTACATTAAAAATGTGATTTTAATTCCATTGTAAAATTTCTCTTATTAATTACATTAAAATGTAATTAACATAATGGTGAAAAATTCCATCTTTATAAATTACATTAAAAATGTGATTTTAATTCCATTGTAAAATTTCTTTTATTAATTACATTAAAAATGTAATTAACATAATGGTGAAAAATTCCATCTTTATAAATTTCATTAAAAATGTGATTTTAATTACACTGTCAAATTCTACTTTTTAATTACATTGAAAATGTAATTAACATAATGGTGAAAAATTCCATCTTTATAAATTACATTAAAAATGTGATTTTAATTACACCGTCAAATTCTACTTTTTAATTACATTGAAAATGTAATTAATATTACATGTCAAATCTTGTTTTTCAATTTACAATGTAAAATCCTATTCTTTAATTACATATAGAAATGTAATTTTATTTTCAATGCAAATTCTCATTCTTAATTTACATATAAAAATGCAATTTTATTTTACATGTAAATTCTATTTTTTTTAATTACATATAAAAATGTAATTCTATTTATGCGGTATAAATTTCATGTCTTTTTATTACATATAAAAATGTAGTTTTCTATGTGGTATAAATTTCATTTATAATGTAAAAACCTAATCTTTTAATTTACAATGCAAAAATCTAATCTTTTTATTTACAATGCAAAAATCTAATTTTTTATTACATTGCAAAAATCTAATCTTTTTATTTACAATGCAAAAATCTAATCTTTTTATTTACAATGCAAAAATCTAATCTTTTTATCACATTGCAAAAATCTAATCTTTTTATTACATTAAGAGAAAATGTAATTTATATTGCATCACAAAATCATACTTTTATTTATCACCTACAAATGTAATTTTTATTGCGGTGAAAAATTCATGTCCTAATTTCATTAAATATAAATGTAATTTCTTTCATATCGTCATAGTTCAATCCTACAAACATCATATCAATATTATATTTGAACTAAAAAGGTCTAGTCAAATAAATAACAACAAGGTGGTATTGAATAGAAATTTTCTAGTTCAATTCAAAGACATGAATAAGGTGATATTTTTATATATACATGATTCAAACAATATCAACAAAACATGATTCGACAAATTTAAACAAAATGATTATTCAAAATTTCATCACATACAGATCTGAAATTTTTAACTAGCAGATCTGGAATTATACACACAGATAAACCAAACAATCATTCAGAATATTATCACATCTCAGATCTACTTCATTCACCATACAATTATTTAAATAACAAAGGAAAATTAATAATTAAATTGATTTAATTATTTAAAATAGAATCTCACCTTGATTGGATCAGTATTGGAAATTCAAACGTGTTCAGAATTCGTCCTAATCGCTTTTTAAAAGTCATGTTCGAAGTCACGGTTCTTTCGGATCTAAAATTTTTCAGTTTGGAGTTCGTATGAACAAATTATCAAATTTCTTTTCACAACTGCTGCAGTTAACAGATAAAAGCGTGGCAAATCTGATTGAAATTTCATACCGTATAGTTTCAGATTTGGTTCAAATCTTTGATCCAACCTTTCAGGAGATTTAGGTAATGGTTTTCAGAGATGTTTGCACGACGTTGGAGAGCTCGGGGGGTTTACGGCACTGGTGCGGCGGCTACAGGCTTCGGGGGGGGGGGGGGGTCCGATTTTGGTGTAGAATCGAAGAACACGAAAATCTCTTCGAAAAGTTATATACGGCGAAGAATTTCATTGAGAAACGAAGGAGAAATTGAAGGAAGAAGATTTGATCGGAATGGGTTAGGCGGCGATGAAACAATCAGGAGAAGAAGCTACTATTCATCCGTGTATTTATACATGTATTTGAGCGTATTTTCTATTTTTTAATTTATTTAATTAAATCCAAAATTAGGGTTTTTCCGTCCGATCTCCAAAGGAGCTCAATGACTGTCGAATAATATGTTTTGACGTCTTCTGAACGCAATGGCGCTAGAGCCGAAGTCTAATTCTAAAGTTTACAGCTTGTTACTTTTATTTTAAAATAAATATTTAATATTAAATTCGAACGTACTTTTTAATTTTACCGGGGTCACATACAAACTCAGAAAAATCCAGAAAAATTATTTCTGGCTTTGTTTTGATGATACGGTCCCAACGAAACAAATTTCGTCGAATTCCGAAAACGTTTGAAAAATGGCCATTTTTAATATTAAAATATATATAGGAATTCTACAGCGACTATTTCGAAATTTCAACTGGCCATAACTTTTAATTTCCGCTATGAAATTTCGATTTTTCAGATTCGTTCGAAAGATATTTTTAAATAGATTCTAATATTTTTGATTTCACCAAAATCCGCTTTATTCTGCACCCTGTACAGTCAGTCAAAATTCGTATTTGGCTTTTCAAACTACCGTGCTATTTCTAATTACTTTTATAATTAAATAAAATCTATTCGTATTAACTTCGATTAAAATAAATTTTTAGTCGTTATTATTTAAAATAATTTATTTTAAATATTCAAAATCCCTTAAAATTTCTAAAATAAAAATTTTAAATTGGCCCCAAATTCCGGGTTGTTACACCTTGCCAATTTCTCGATCACTTCTAGACATAACCTCAAACCACTCCCATACTGCAATGAGTCCCACTTTGGAAATTCATTGAACATCTCCTAATCAATTGTCATCTCTCTTATCATCTATAACTACTGTCGATCGTTGCTGCACTACACAATCGACCCACCACCACTTCAACTTCTCACATTGCCATTGAACCACAACTGTGCCTCAACTCCACTGTAATGCCACCCACATCAGCTCCTTATAGTATCCAGACAACTCCTCCGACTGACTGACCATAGCTCCCCACCTTTTATTTAATAACATAAACTTACTCCAATTTGCAAATGATTAGCTCCAGCATCACAACTACCGCCCCTCCAAATCATTCTACTTTGCATCGAACATCACACTAATTTCTAGTTTGTTTATAGATCAACGCAGCATTCCAGATCCACCATCACACTGTCGATCTTCACATGATGGAAATCAGTAATATCACAAAGCCTTAACTCCATTACCACATTTATAGACCATCATCCCCTTTTTATCTCACTACCTCCAACCACCCACTGCACAATATCGACAGCACTTCACCCTTTCAATTTTTGCTCGAGCTCCTCACAAGACAATGCACCGCTTCAGCCTCTAAAGAAAAACAAACGTCAGACCTCAAAACGCTAGTTCACCACCTCTCATAAATAACTCCATGCAAAACGCATCAAACCCCCCAGTGAACTTCGAACAACCCACCACAACGATTCCAGTTCCTCCTTCCATGTGATCGACTTCGCCGCCGTGCTTCAGATGAACTCGCAATTTCCGTTCGTGATTTCCAATTCGAAGCTTCCCCGATGTGAGTTCAAGCTTCAGATAATTGCGTTTCGACTTCTAGGGTATCGCGATTTGTGATTAGGATTTAAATCCCTACCTTTTCTTTTAATTTAAATGGAATCAGTGGGACTGACTTTAGTATTTGCGGTTTTCATTTTGATTGAGGAAAAACACATTTTTTGTTTAACTAGAAAATGGGATGAATAAAATCAACAAAGGGGAAAAGAGACTGAATCGAACGGAGGAATTGAAATCAATGATTTGCATAAGAACAGCTAAAATGAGTTAAATGATTTCATTTGCTTTCCAGAATGAAAGAAATAAGGTCTGCGATGGCTAAATTTATAGAGGGGACAAGAAGTACAAGAGCAATTAAATCCTGTTTCCCTCAGCGATGAAGGTTGGGAACAAGGGTACATGGTGAAGTGAATAAAGAGATCGTGAAGTGAAAGAAGAAGACTTTGTACTATACCTAGTGAAGCTTAACGTAGAAGGAAATTAGTTTTGCTTAGGGAGGAAGGAATTTCTGTAATGAACCCTAAATAAAATTCGAACCGTTGTAAACCTATTTATTTAAAATATCGCATCAATTTTTAGCTCCTCTTTAAACACAACGAAAAGCATTTCTAGGGTAATACCGTTATTCTGAATTCACCGGAATGAGTTTCGAAGCCCAATCTATCGTATGGAAAAGATATTAGTTTAAACTAATGATTTGTAATTAAATTCAACTGAATATAAATCAATTCAAATAACAAATGAATTATTACTATTATATAAACTGAATTAAATATCCAAATCCCCAGTGATAAAAATACTGGACATTACATTCCTTCCCCCTTAAAAGCATTTCTTCCCTGAAATTACTAAGTAGGCAAAAGAGCTATATCTCATGAACTTCCCACAATCCACCTATACAACTTGACGCTCACCTAAACATTCTTACTACATAACCAACTTATTAGTTCACTCAGAAATCCTTAACTTCAATTTCCAATTGAACATTAACTTTTGTTAACAAATTTTTTCAAAACTGTTGAAAAAAATTCTAACACCCTAACTTTTCGAAAAATTTCACCAGCACCTCCTTTGTATGGGCCGATCGGTACAACTACAAAATGCCTCTCTGGGCCCTCTCCAGTCAAAAAGAAAATCAAAAAGCCAAGCGGCTTGCCAAATCGGCTCATAAAATCTCATATTGAATTATATATGTACCTTTTTGTCGGGCAACCCATACTATTTCTCACACTTTCTTCCATCTAATAAACCTGCTCAATCATATACACCTGTATTCCTAACTGATTATAAACAACTTTACTTCCAATTCCTCCACTAACTTGTTATCTTACTCAACTTATGAAAATTCAAACCTTCATGTTCAAATGTTATACATTTGCTTATAAACAAGTTGGGTTTATTTATAATTCAAGTTCCAGGTTTGATTTTAATATACAAGTCCATTTACATTTGAGTTCAAATTTACATTCAATTGACTCAATTTGATTTATTCTTCCAAGTTACATACTATTATGTCCATTTGAATTGGATTCATTTCAATTCACTTTTTATTTCAATCTACATATTTATACGATATGTGTCGAGCTCTATTAAGATTATCAATATTCAATTTATTGATGTATCAACTTTAATTCAAGCATTTTCATTCCATATTGATTTAATAATTCGTTTTTAAGTTTAATATGGTTTCAATCCAAATCTATTTAACTTATTTTCAATCAAGTTTTACTCTATTTAATTCATATTGGAATTTGTTTGCCTTAACTTCCAATTTATATTTCAAGTTTTGATCTTTATTTCAAAAATCACTTACTTCATCTTCTGGTTATATTAAACCATCTCAATTCCAAAATTCGACTTGAATTCCATTCAAACAATTCAAGTAATCCAACACCAATATACTTTTAGAAAACCATTTCTTTTTCTATACAAAAATATAATTGGGCAAAATTATTTCATTTACCCTTTTTACAAAACAATACTGTGTCAGTCATCAGTTCAAAATTGAACCGATCAAATAACAAAATACAAACAATTATTTTTTAAAATTTACAAATACGCTCTCATACATACGTATATACACTCAAACTCAATCTAGGGTACTACTAATCCCATCTCTACCAAGTTATACCACAGAGCCAAGGTTATTCCTAAACCATTGCTCTAATACCAACTGTAGCGTCCCGAAAAATCCGACTCTCGAATTCAAACACTAATACAACCCGTGTTCAAATTCAAGTATCGAAATCCCAAAAAGCTAATAGAAAGAAATTAGAGGATGAGAAATAGAAAGAAAGAAGGTTAAGAATAGAAGAAAGAAGAAGAACGATAAAATACAGTCTCACATCGCAGCGGAATAAAATATAATATTGAAATAGATCTTTATTGAAAGCTTGAAAATATTACTTACAATTCATTAGAGTATAGCAGAAATTCATCACATCTGGATAGTTATAATAGTCTATCCTCATTTATAACACACAACGGAATAATTTCTATATACATATCATAAGTCTGAACTCTTCCAGCTCATCTCCTGGAATTCGTATCTTATCCTGAACCTGTACAACTCGGACTGGCCCGAGCATTACAAACGCAACAGGTCAGTCTGGTGAACCAGCATGAGAAAAACTCTCTAAATTATTGGTATCATCCAACTTGATTTTACATTAAAATCCTTTCGAAAGCAAATGATAATCGTAAGACAAATCCACACATAAACACAGACGGTTTTCACCTTACGATAACCCAAAAACGTTTTTGAAATAATATCCTTTTCTGATATTATAATAGTGTCTAAATCAAATAAATAATCGTCTAGTAGAATGTTTGCATCTCACATTCTACATATATAATATATAATCAAAAACCACGGGCGCTTATTGGAGAATGGATTTCCGACTATAACAAGGTATGGAACCACCTTCCGATCAGTGTACTCTAGAGGAGATACACTGGAGTTCAACAATAACATCTTGCGACTCAGCCACACATGATCGACCACTCATTTCTCTTGAGTGTATCGAATGTCTTGCCACCTGACGGTTGGTATACTAACATAATCGTTCCCGGGAGATACAGAATTAAAAGAAGTAACAAATATTAATATTCTCTAGATGGTGACAATACACCCTAATGGGAGCGACCCACTTAGCCACGCTGCCTGTTCGATTTTTGTCAATTTCCAGTTGTGAGGTTTGAGGTTTAACACTACCTTTAGAACACCTTATCACAATTCACTTTGAACGTCATATTGTCAGATCTATCAAATCACTAATTGACGTTCACAAAAATACTCTGGTCGTTAAGCTAAGAGAAGATGTACAGCCTTCTCCGCCACTAATAGAATTACGTTTGTAAGAATCAACGTACGTAATTTTTAAGAAATACTTTGTCAGACTTTCGTCCGTACAAGTCATCCAGGACCAGGATGAACCGAAGGTACCCTCCTACAACATCCTAGGTATCACACTATAGATCCGTAGCGAGCAGTCCTTGAAATCCGTAGATTTCAACCACGATAGGATTACAGTATATCTCCGACCGATTTTAAGTAATTCTACCGTTCTATAAATATCCACGGTCTTCAAATACTCCATCTCGATCAGTGTCTGGTATAATCAACGTTTTACATATTTGCTGGCCGGAATGGTTTCTGAATATAATTTCGATCCCGGTCTTCCGTACCAACAATCGTACAGGCCAGACTTGATAGTCAATTATTTAACTATCAAATAAAACAAACATTCATCCATAAAAGAAAATTTAATTTACTGATTCAATACTTAGCCTTTTTAATTAAATCATCGATTAATTTAAACTTTTTCAATTTCCCAACATTTGAAATATTTACTTCTCTTCTTATATTAGTATAAGAATATTCAAACCGTTCAATTTAAATGCATTTGAACGTACTTCTCATCTTGGTCATAAATCCCTAACCGTAAACTAGTAAGTGTAACAACCCGGATTCCGAAAGACCGATTTTTTTTTTCAAAAATCCAATCTATCGTAACCCGAGTTTGGTGCTCTGGTATCCTGTAGAAAAAGACAAAGATAAAGAAAAATGTTAGAGCTCGTAAAGCATCTCACAACGGAAGGAAATAAAGGATAATATTCAAATATTGCTTTACCTTATTACCAATACTGGTAAACCAGTATCCAAAGCTATACCATCTCTGTCATGAACCTAACCTGGAAGTATGTAATGAGGAGGGGTTCAGAACATAAGTTCTATGTGAGTGGACTTAGAATAAACTTCTGTATAATCCTACATATACCATTCAGTTACATTTTCTTGGTTATTAGGTTTTTAACAATGTTAGCTCTCTAGGCTATACTCATGTCCCACTAGTAGATTAACCTAATACAACGTATATGTAGATACCCCAACTCGTGTAATCCTTTCCATGTATATATACAGTCCTTTGCCGTATGTCGTACAGGCTTCATCATGTAAATCTATACTACTTCAGTATAGTGCTACCATTCTCAAAATCGTTTGGACTGCCACTCTTGATCTTGCTAGATTCCGTGTATTGCCTAGATATAATCTAGGGTTTACTATCGAGCGCTTCCTAGATTCAACCAGGGTTTACGCTACCCAAGGCCACAGGGGTTTATGCTACCTATTAAACGCTTTCTAGATCCGACCGGGGTTTATGCTACCTAGGGCCACTAGGGTTTATGCTACCTATCGAACAATTCCCCTAGTCTAGGACACACTACCCAGAGCAATGAATGTTCCTAGACTTTCCCCACGTACGCGTGGTGAATCGTTTTCGATGTTTAGTTGCACATGTCCTCTAAATGTGCGGCCCGAGTCCCGTGGCAGAGCTAATCAAGAAACATGGAACTCGGTTGGGAGCTTAAAGTTATCTGCCGATGCATATGTTAAGGTCTGTTTTAATTGTGTGTGGCTATGTCGCACTTGACCCCTCCCTCAACTAATAAAAGGCACCCAAGAAAATCAAGAATAAGAACTATACGCAGGCCCCCTATGCCTCACAAACCTATTGGCCAACCTCATCCATAACTAGATAGCAAGTATAAGGTCTTTTGGAGTTCTCCACCTTTCCGCTTCACGTGCTCGATTGACTCAAGATGGTAGGTAGACGAGTACGTGCTATCACAGGGCTAATCTAGATATCGCCGCATCACGCTGGTCCATCCTAGTCTTTAGGTTGCCTTATATTGCAACCAAGGCATACTATTGGTTCTTCTAACGCAGACCTTAACCTCTGTGAGCCCAGGAGGATCATCTGCAACCTCACAGAGGGATACTAAGAGTACTCTCATGTCCGCTCGAAGCCGCGTGCTTCTTAACCCGGACCGTTGGAGCCTTCTTCTTGGTTAGACGGACGTTCGCTCCTTCTCGTGTTCTACTTGGCTTTCTTGACTAGGGTTTACTACTTAGTTCTCTTAACTAAGGTTTACTACTTAGTTTCCTGAATCATTCATTTTCTTAACTAAGGTTTACTACTTAGTCCTCTTAACTAGGGTTTACTACTTAGTTTCTCTTAATCGTTCGTTTTCTTAACTAAGGTTTACAACTTAGTCCTCTTAACTAAGGTTTATTACTTAGTTCTCTTTCTCGTTATTTACTTAGTTCTCTTAACTAAGGATTATTACTTGGTTCTCTTAACCAAGGTTTGATACTTAGTTCCTGTTACTTAGTTCTCTTAACTAAGGTTCATTACTTAGCTCCTTTTAACTAAGGTTTACCTATGAATTCAAGCATGACTTAAGTTCTCTTTATCAAATGATAGCATTGGGTGTTCTCCCACATTTCCAGCTTAGATTAATTTATTTCATGGTATAAGTCGTCCCACTCTTCGAGTCTTGTATTACATCTTAAGTCATATTCAATTCTTATCCCTAGGATAAGTTTATCTATTATTTAATCTTATCATTCCCCACTTTTCCTTGCTTTGATACTGTTATATTGGTTAAGTTTGCCCATGTGTCCAAGTTGACTTAACCCCCAATCATGTATTCAATTCAACCCACGCATCATGTCAAATTGGTTAAGTGTTATCTATCAGTTCATGTTTACTTAACCCACCCACATATCATGTCAAATTGGTTAAGTGTTATCCAACAGTTCACGTTGACTTAAACCACCCATATATCATGTCAAATTGGTTAAGTGTTATCTATCAGTTCATGTTAACTTAACCTACCCATATATCATGTCAAATTGGTTAAGTGTTATCCAGCAGTTCACGTTGACTTAACCACCCATATATCCTGTCAAATTGGTTAAGTATTATCTATCAGTTCGTGTTGACTTAACCTTACCATACTAGCATGTATCATTAGCATTAATTAATTATTAATGCCCAACCTCTCACATTAGACCTATTATTGCGGTCACTGGATGTGCCAGTTGGTTCCGGGCAGGATTACACCACAACTCAATCTAACCTCGGGTTTCAAGCACGTTATGACTAACTTCTCACAGTAGAACCTATTGTTTGCGGTCACTGGATGTGCCAGGCGGTTCCGGGCAGGATTACACCGCAAACTCATTCTAACCTCGAGTTAGCCATACTTCATGTTTAGCCTATTGACAAATTCACAAATATGTTCATGTTCTTGTTATGCCACTAGTGTCAATTTTTCATGTTATATTTCTAAACTTCCCATTTCTTTAACTAATCAAACCCAAATTTAATTAAAACACTCATGCCTAAAATTTCAAGTTTCTAAATTGGATTTCACAATTTCATGAGACATATTAAACCCGAACTTATCCAATTTGGATTAGTTTTCTAGTTTACCTATTTCTTCACCAAATTAGGATTTTTATCTTTAAATCATTTTCCTCAAATCCCCTATTCAAACTTTATTTACCTTTAGCGTAAGTTACTCCAAATTACCAATTTCACGATCCTTTTCCCTTATTTCCTTGAATAATATCAATATATACTCTGTCAATTACCCCAATATTTGCAATAATAATCGTTATGCCACAAACCCAAATTACAGATTATATTCCTCGACTGATAAAATAGATTATTCCCAATATTTGCAATAATAATCGTTATGCTACAAACCCCAAATTACATATTATATTCCTCGACTGCATAAAATAGGTTATGCCCAATATTTGCAATAATAATCGTTATGCCACAAACCCTAAATTACAGATTATATTCCTCGACTGCATAAAATAGATTATGCCCAATATTTGCAATAATAATCGTTATGCCACAAACCGCAAATTACAGATTATATTCCTCGACTGCATAAAATAGATTATGCCTAATATTTGCAATAATAATCGTTATGCCACAAACCCCAAATTACAGATTATATTCCTCGACTGCATAAAATAGATTATGATTATATTCCTCGACTGCATAAAATAGATTATGCCCAATATTCCCATATTCCAACCATACGTATGTATAATTAGATTTCGTCTATGTTCGAGATAACCTAGATCCAAAAATAAAAAGGGCAAGGAGAATAAAAGAACAATTATTATAACATGAATCTTGAATTGAATTTATAACTGGGGAATGATAAATGATAATAATACTATTACACAACAAGTTTATTATAATTCCACTCACCTTGACTGGATTGGGGAAAATAAACGATTTGTTGATGTAGAATGCTGATTTAATCTTCTTATTTGATTGTTGGTGAAGAGCATGAATTGTTGATGAAGAACTTTGCTACTTGATTTAGTTAAACTCCAAAGTTGATGAAGAACTTGCAATATAATTTAGAGTTTTGGGGTAGTGGCCATGTTTGGTTGAAGTTTGTCGGCATGGAGGCGTCTTAAAGAATTGTTATGAATTAGGGTTGGGTCTTGCTATGTATTTATAGGTGTAGAGAGTGTTTTAGAGTCCTTAGATTGACCAAGAAGCCATCCGACCCGTACAGCACATTAAAACACGTCACAAGAACTGAAATCGCCCAGATCTGGGGATAGGTCGACCCCCAGGTCAACCTCCTAGTCGACCTGACCCCTAGGTCGACCTGCCTGGTTTTGGCGGGAAATTTCCCGCCCAGCTGCCTAGGTCGAATTTCGAACTGTTTTGAATTTTTGTTGAATCTTATAAAGGCCATAACTCCTTCATACGGAGTCCGATTTACACAAACTTGGACTCTATGTCAAGCAGAATTTGGAGATGAACGCAATGGTGATGTCCATTTTACTTAATTCCTGATATTAAAATTAAGTATCCTTATTTTATTATCTTTTCCGTTATGCACACTGTTATCAAATTAATTTTTCCTTCTCTTTCATATATTAAATAATTTTCATTATACATCACCATTATTTACCTATCTATGCATATACACATATTTTTTTTACATATTTTTAATTATATTAAAAATGCGGGGTGTTAAGTAAGTGAATAACTTCCTAAATATCAATCCCGAAGGCCGAAACCAACATCAGATTGATATTCAAATAACTATTCATCTCGACTAATCCCCAGCTGATTTCTAATTTCCTTTAACTTTACTTCTTAACTTCTAACGAATAGAAATTCCAAATATTAATAATTTCTTAATGAGATATTTATTTCAAAATATTTTACTTATAAATATACTTTACAAAATGTTTGCTAACATTATTCATTTTTAGAAAAAAACGGAAAACAAGATTTCCTTATAACGATATATTTTTATTATCCAAATCAGTTTTGTTTTAACGTTTGTAAACCAGGTTCTATCTCACATCTTTATTCCATTAATTAATCTTTTTCAAACATCTGTATATGTTTAATACTTCTTTCCGTTCTAGTTTTATTTCAATAGCTTCATTTATGTCTGTTCTAACTTCTATTCAAAATATTCATATATAACTTTTACAAACTCCTATTAATAATATTTACTATTAATAACCTGTATATAAAATCCTTTTATATAATCCATATTATATTATTCAAATTAGTTCATCTCCACTTCAGTTATTATTTATATTTTAAAAACCCTTTCTAACTTCCTTTCAAAAATTCTCATTCGCCAAATATTCACTTCAACCCCTATTCACCTCACTCGTGAATAATAACTTTTAATACAAATCCATTCTTGACTAAATTCGTTGATTTGATTCCAAATTTGTCAGTTTCAAGTTTAATTTCTATTATCACTTCTATTATTAGATTTATTTCATATAATCTAATTTATAATTTCCATTGAACTTGGAAAATTCAAATCCATTTACAATACTGATTTCAAACCCAATTTCCCTTTATCTTCATACTCATATTATATTTTCTGAATTCTCTAATAATAACAATAATTCACTTCTTTTTAAATATTGTTTATAAAGTCAACTTGTTATCTTATTTGTTAAAAACAAATCTTAACTGTTCCATTCCATTTATAATTTGGCTTCTAAATAAATATTTCTATTTGAAAATAAAATTTACTTTAAACTCTTTTATATTTTCTATTCCCTTTTAAAATCCATATATTATTTTGATATTCAAAAATATCAAAAATCAAGGTCCAATGTCAATACACATCCAAAACATGTCACACACCATCGCAGGTTATCAATCATATCATATAACAGCATATATGTGAAAATAATAAATAAGTGTTGAGGAATCCAGTTGGATTCCTCCAACCTGTTTTTCCTGCATCCACAGATGTTAGTCAACAATAATAATACCCATCCTGCTTTGAGGCAGGATATCGTGGTATAAAGGTCATCCACTATATATATTGTGGGGTGCATAGAGAAATCATCCGCTAATGGTACTGCGGGCATCCGATAATGATAATGCGGGAATTATCACCAATCACCAATATTATTATATAATATTATGTATATACTACTAGCACTTTATATCAATCAATTATCATCCAATAAATAATAAATTAAATTTGAACTATTAAAAATAGTTCCCAGTAATTTAGCTGAGTAAGTTTAAGTCACCTCGATTTTTCGTTGCTGAATATCCTTTTAATTCCCTTCTACGAATCGACTTGACTTGTCTCAAATAATTTTATCAAGCTCCTTAAGGCCTTGCCAATTTCTCGATCACTTCCAAACATAACCTCAAACCACTCCCATATTGCAATTAGTCCTACTTCAGAAATTCATTGAACATCTCTTACTCAATTGCCATCTCTCTTATTATCTATAACTACTGTCGACCATTGCTGCACTACATAATCGACCTACCACCACTTCAACTTCTCGCATTGCCATTGAACCACAACCATGCATCAAATCCACTGTAATGCCACCCACATCAGCTCCTACAGTATCCAGACAACTCCTCCGACTGACAGACCATAGCTCCCCACCTTTTATTTAAAAACATAAACTTACTCCAATTTGTAAATGATTAGCTCCAGCATCACAACTACCGCCCCCCTAAATCATTCTACTTTGCATCGAACATCACACCAATTTCTAGTTTGTTTATAGATCAATGCAACATTCCAGATCCACCATCACACTGTCGATCTTCACATGATGTAAATCAGTAACATCACAAAGCCTTAACTCCATTTCCACATTTACAGACCATCATCCCCTTTTTATCCCACTACCTCCAACCACCCACTGCACAATATCGACAGCACTTCACCCTTTCAATTTTTGTTCGAGCTCCTCACCAAACAATGCACCGCTTCAGCCTCTCCAGAAAAACAAACGTTAGACCTTAAAACTCCAGTTCATCACCCCTCATAAATAACTCCACGCAGAACGCATCAAACCCCCCAGTGAACTTCGAACAACCCACCACAACGTTTCCAATTCCTCCCTCCACGTGATCGACTTCGCCGCCGTGCTTCAGATAAACTCCCAATTTCCATTCGCGATTTCCAATTCAAAGTTTCCCCGATGTGAGTTCGAGCTTCAGATAATCGCGTTTCGAATTCTAGGGTATCGCGATTTGTGATTAGTATTTAAATCCCCCCTTTTCTTTTAATTTAAATGGAATCAGTGGGACTGACTTTAGTATTTGCGGTTTTCATTTTGATTGAGGAAATACACGGTTTTGGTTTAACTAGAAAATGGGATGAATAAAATCAGGAAAGGGGAAAAGTGACTGAATCGAACGGAGGAATTGAAATGAATTATTTGCAAAAGAGCAGCTAAAATGAGTTAAAGGATTTCATTTGCTTTCCAGAATGAAAGAAATAAGGTCTGCGATGGCTAAATTTATAGAGGCGAAGGGGACAAGAAGTACGAGAGCAATTAAATCATGTTTCCCCTAGCGATGAAGGTAGGGAACAAGGGTACACGATGAAGTGAATGAAGAGATGGTGAAGTGAAAGAAGAAGACTTTGTACTGTACCTGGTGATGCTTAACGTAGAAGGAAATTAGTTTTGCTTAGGGAGGAAGGAATTTTCATAATGAACCCTAAATAAAATTCGAACCGTTGTAAACATATTTATTTAAAATATCGCGTCAATTTTTAACTCCTCTTTAAACGCAGCGAAAAGCATTTCTAGGGTAATACCGTTATTCTGAATTCACCGGAACGAGTTTCGAAACCCCAATCTATCGTATGGAAAAGATATTAGTTTAAAATAATGATTTATAATTAAATTCAACTGAATATAAATCGATTCAAATAACAAATAAATTATTAATATTATATAAACTGAATTAAATATCCAAAACTCCAGTGATAAAAATACGGGATGTTACAACTCCATCTCACGATGCTGCGACAACTCTTTGACTTCTTCAAAGATATCCTAAAACTCACTTGCAATCAGCACGGATGACAAGTCTTCTTGTGGAATCCCGAGCGAATATAACAACTAACGAGAACACCATCTTCGGGTTCCCCCGAACCAACACCTTTTTCCCTTCCACATCCCCGACTGCCATCTCTAGCTTTTTGCAACTCACTTTTTCTGCACTTCCCTTGGGACAACCCAGACCCAAGATGATTTCAAACCCATCGAATGTTACAACTAAGAAACCACTCATAAATGAGCATCCGTGATCAAACATTACTAGATCACCACAAACCCGTACTAGATTAGTTACAACCAAAGGTCCATTACAACTTCAAGTTCCAAACTTATTTGGCATACAATCTTATTACAGGTAAAAGGAGATGATTCTCTAGTACCCCATAGAACTCAACAACTCCATAGCAGAAAGCACATCTAATTGGCAACAACTTGTTCTAATCCTCATTAGGAATGCAATAAGAGATCGGAGTAACTTTCATAACACATGCTTCCTCCGGTTGCTTATTCTTTAGAAAATCCAGGCACTCTTTCTTCTTATGTCCAGGCTTGCCTCATTTATAGCAATTCATTTCGGCTCTTGGCTTCTTACAATCCTTGGCAAAATGGCCCTTTAGCTGACAGCTAAAGCAATTGTCATTATTCTTGGGTTTCTTCTTTTCCTTATTTTTCTTCTTTGTAGCACTGGGGCCAATAAAGGTTTCTTTATCTGCAGGAGAAAAGTCCCTCTATCTCTTAGCAGAATCCTTCTGGGTACTTGCACAGGAACAACACGCTCTATTGCCTATTCTGGAATTGGTATCCTTAACATAGCTACTGCCATCATGGCTGCCCCGAACATAACCAAATATTCCGGTGCAACAGCTAAAGCTCCTAATTGGCTTCCATCTCCTACTCTTCTAGTCTCAGGCTTGTCCTTAGTAGTGTTTCCTAAAGTTTGACGGTTCATTCTAAATCTGAAAACTAGAATGATTAGTCCATATGTGAGATAACAACTTGAATGAAATCTAAACCCTATTGTACTATACACTACTATATAGTATACATCCAATTGAAATCTACAAATACGTCTCTCTTACGTAATTATATCTGAGAACTTTGGCTAAAAATTGATAACCAGAGCTCGGATACGAAATGTGACGATCGCCCATAACTCCTGCACTAAACAAGAGGAATAATGCGCTAAAAGGTGTGCATGACAGTTATGGACGATCATCATAGTAGGTAAACACAAGAGGAACATGTCGTAAATCTCACAGTGCAAGGATAAAGTATAATAGAACATATATAACAGGTAGTATTAGTGAAGCATATTTGAGCAGAATCCCAAAATTTAAAAACAACAAGAAAGTATATCCTTACACCAAAATTGGAACATATGTCTGTACAAATTTGCCTCACTACAACACTCAGAGTAGAATAACAAATAGCGGAAATCCAAATACTGTATAGTAAGAGAGATAGTACGCCAACCTCCTGCTCGCCTCCGAACTATTACATCGTCTTTACTAAGCTATCACATGTCACCTAGTCTGCCCACCCAAAATTGGATTAAAATACCAAGGTAATAAGAGGGAAACATAAATCCTTGAGCCAGACAACAATCTTAGTGACCGATAAAACAGCTAACTAACTTCTTCAATAAAGTATATGAAAATGGGTAAATAAACTAACTAATTTACCTACAACATCAAAGAAGAACCCAACTCCCATCTTCCCCACATCGGACAGTGATAGCCTTTACAATCCATACAACCAAAGGAACAACAATCCATCCAGGGCAATCAAAATGATCATTCAGTGATGGTAAACAGAAGCAACCAATTAGTAACACGCATAACGTGCAGGTTATAGATCTCACGTAAACCATCTTAATCGAATTCAACATCCCTCAAGCACAAGCCCCAATGGCCCAAAAATATATCAGACAAGCACCCAAGGATTATCTCCTTCGACGTTAGACAATCTATATGAGACGGTACAAACAAAGAAACCAATCATCCATGAAAGACTCGGGCTAACACCGCCAATTCTGCTTTGAAACCACCGTTAATCATATGGCTGGCCCATACTGCCGTCCGTCAAGGCTAAGGGTAACCCCAGTTCTACCGAAAACCCCATACGCCTTGCAACCGATACGTATCTAGACCTCTTCAACCGATACCTAGGGTACTCAACCTACATCCGGTCTTTTAGGTGCCCCTATTATACCCCTGCTTTGAGCCCTCTAGAACCTACGATGACGATAATTCCTCGGCCTTCACATCTCTAATCATCTTCACTTGCGACTATCCATAAGCTTAGAACACTTTAGAGAAACCATTACCTCACACGAGCTCAATACATCCTTGAGTCGTCCTTTCATATAAACTCAATACATCCTTGAGTCATTCCCACATTCGTTGCATATGACGAAACAACGAACAAATCACATCACTTCGAACATCCTCATTTAGACTCTCGTCGAAGCCATCTCAACACCCTTGCGTTGTACCATTCGTTGTTCTACATTGGTCAATGAACACATTCAACACTTCGAATACTCCCATTTGAAGTCTCCTCGAAGTCACAACATCACTAGAAGTGTCCGACCAAAAATGCAGACCAGAACCATTTTGGATCGGCCAGGCCATCTCTGGACCAACCAGACCAGTTGGGGCAGACCAGACCAACTTGGGACCGACCAGAACAACTTGGGACCAACCATAACTATTTGAGACCGACCAGACCAACTTGACGACCAGAACTATTTGGGACCGACCAGACCAACTTGGGACCGACCAGAACCACTTGGAACCCAACACAATCACTTAGGACTGACTAGAACCATTTGGGACCGACCAGTACCATTTGGGACCGACCAAAACCATTTCGGACCGACCAGAACTACTTGAGACTGACCAGAACTACTTGAGGCCGACCAGAACTATTTGGGACCGACTAGACCAACTTAGGACCGACCAGAACTATTTGGGGCCGACCGGAAGCATTTGGGACCGACCAGAACCACTTAGAACCCAACAAAACCACTTAGGACTGATCAGAACTATTTGGGACCAACCAATACCATTTGGGATCGACCAGAACCAATTGGGACCAACCAGAACTACTTGAGACCAACCAGCACTACTTGAGGCCGACCAGAACTATTTAGGACCGACCAGAACCCTTCACATTCCAGTTCAACTCCGATTTTGACCAAAACTTCGCCAAATCGCAAATTCGACGAAACCAACTCAACCCATTCACCGAATACAATCATAAACATGTCATAAAATCGCTAACAACATGAATATGACGATTATCACTAAAATGATGTAAATTTCACCAAAACCATTAAAATGGACATATGATCAAAATGAGAGACCTAACTTGCATAAACATATGAAATGACATGGAATTAACTGGTTAAACTTGCTAAATTGGATCATAAGGTGATTCATATAAAAATGGACATATAATGCTATAGATCTATAAGAAAACTTTTGAATTCAATGAAAAACATGATCTAACATTCATATACTTCGTTGAATCCATGTGAGAGATGCAAATCACTCGCCGATTCTCCAAAACAAGCTAAAATGACAGAAATATGAATCCGGACAGTGAGCAATTCAAACCAAACTTATCGATCCGATGAATTCACCCTTGAAATGATGTAGATCTAGCCTCCAATGGTGTAGATCTTTGATTTCCTAAGCTTGTATCTCAATTTTTAATGGTGAAAAGGTGTTAGAGGAAGGAGGAACACAAGCCCATTAAATGAGAGAATGGAGAAACTAAACCATTTCCCATATCTCTCACCCCTTATTTATACCTTGCACCAACCCCCTAATGGGCCTCTCGAAATCAGCCCATTAAGGCTTCACCAACCTGAATAGCCAACTGTTATACCTTAAAACAACAATTCCTCCCAAACCGCTAAACCAAATTTTTAATGTAACCACTCTACGGAAAGGAAATCATCAATTCCTTTCCAATATCATAGGTCTCACCACCTAATTCGACCTAAGTCAAAAGATATTCCCTAAACAAGACTGATAGGGGCAAAATGGTCACAAACAAATTTGGTAAAAATTATGGACATGTCTTACATTCCGATAAGCAACATATTAAAATATGAGAATGGTCCAACCCTCAGAAAATAAAATAAAAGTATTTTACGATCTTCCGATACGTAAAATGCGGGCTGTTACAATATGATGGGAAATGGAATATTTGTAAGTGAAGGAAATGTTGAAATTCTTTGCTTTGACTTCCTTTTTCCAGTTTAGGAGAAATTAAATAGGGAACAATTATATTGCGTGACATTATGGATGGTAGGTTTTGGATGCAAAATTGGTTGCTTCACACTTTTATTCGTAATTGTGTGAAGGTTATGGATGAAAAGGAGTTTTTGAAATTTGCATTCATATAGAACTGCCAGTATATTTAGAATGTTTTGCATCATGTTTTTAAAAAGTTAATGCATACATATAGAGGGCCTAATTTAGAATCATCTTGCATACATGTTTTATGGTTGAAATCATTACATACATTGTGCAGGTATACACACGGTTGCAGAGTGGATGTATATAAATTGGTTGTGTAGGGTAGGATAACCAGGTGTCAAAATTTCGGGACGAAACTCCTTTTAAGGAGGAAAGAATGTAACAACCTGGAATTTTGACAATAAATTAGTTATTTAATTAGATTTCAAAAAGGGTGCGTTTTTTACAGGTCCCTGTTAAGTTTCAAAATAAAAAAAACCACTGATAAAAAGAATACAGATTACATCCCTATTTTTGAAATGCTGCAATTAAAATTACGCATTTGTCCTTTAAACCCTAAAAACACTCCGTTCATCGCTTAATTAGTGCAGTCATTCAACGAAAAAAATAAAATCGCACAGGCGATTATCAAATTTTTAAACTCGATCAAACCAAAACAACCAAAGTCTTCGCCGATTTGATCGGATTTTCAAAGAAATGGCGAGAACGAAGGTAAGCTATTGATCCACCTATTCTATTTTCAATAACTGATAATCTGCACGTAATATATATTAAATTATCTATAAATATGGATTTGATGATTGATTAAAAGATTTTATGCAAATATTGATGCAGTTGTGGGTTAAAAAAGTTGAATTTCACACAAAAAAAATCCATTACTAGATTGCAAATATCAACTGAAAGTTGTGTAATTTTTTGAATACTAGCACGATAGTATGCAAATTTTTTGAATTATAGCATACAAGAGTGCAAATATCAACAGAAAGTTCTATATTTTTTTGAATACTAGCACGATAGTACGCAATTTTTTTGAATTATAGCGTACAAGAGTGCAAATATCAAATGAAAGTTCTGTAATTTTTTGAATAGTAGCACGATAGTATGCAAAATTTTAAATTATAGCGTACAATAGTGAAAATATCAACTGAAAGTTCTGTAATTGTATACATTTAATCATGGTTACGTAAAAAGTATTCTACCATTTTTATGCAGAGACCAAATTTTGAAGAAGATGTTGAAGATGGCAGTGTGTAGGAGAAAGCTCTCTAGTTACAACTGAACAACCATCGACTTCTTCACGTGATTAAAAAAAATATTGCAAAGTTTGGTTTATTTGGAATTTTGGTAAATATATGTAATGGTTTATTTGTTTAGTAGCTACAGCCGCTTGGTGATCACTTTGGAAAATAAATTTATGGTGGAAAATTTTGTACAGAATGTAGTTAATTTGATTTTACATGATATAGTGAAATGTTGATTACTTTGGTACATTTATTTTAAATATTAGCAGAATTATATGCATATATTATGAAAAATTGCAAGTAGTAGGAATATTTGCACACTTATATGCAACAATGATCAAATGGTTGAATGTTAATGTGCATATTTATAGAATAATTGTATACCTGTATGCAGGTAATTTGAATTATTGTACACAAATATTATGAATAATTAAAAAAAAGTTTTACAGCTGATGTATAAAACTATTCATAATAACTGCATAAATTTAGTAAACCATTTACGAATAGTTCCATACACATAAAATGAAAAGCTTCCATGTAGATATCACACAAAGGTACTATAAAATATGAACAGAGTGTATAGAAATAAAAAAATGTTTACAAATAATACAGAAATGACTTTACTGAAATGATTACATACAATCACAAAAAAATCTTAATATGCAAATATTAAGAATATAAGCATACTTAGTTGCAATAAATCATCATGCACGCAAACAGACAGATATTCAAAAAGAGTTGTATATTTATATGCATATATAAATAATATATGCATAAAAGTAGCAATTTTTCTGATTACATATAATTACATAAATATTTACAACAAATAGCAGAAACATGTTATCATTCCCGAACTTCAACAACACCAATACATCACTATCTCCAGGAAAACTGCAACACAAAGAAGAGAATAAAGATTAATAAGCCTAATCTTCCATAATCAAATACATGACATAAACATGTTTAGATATTTATAAATAAATACATCCATGTACGCATATAAAAGAACTACCTGCATACTTCTATGCACATTTTCATAGTCTACATCTTCTCCATACACAATAGCAATTGCTGTAGGGAAAAACCTGTGGAAGAAATAAATAAAAAATATTAACAAAAGAATAAAATAAACTACATCAACAAAATATTACAAAATAGAAGTAAAACATGCACAAATAATTAATACACTACAGCGCAGATTTACAATAAAACCACATTCATACATACAATTATGTTTTATTTTTCCATATTTTAATCAAATTTGCACACATGCATTCAGATTCTAAAAATATTTGCATACATGAATGGACATAAATATAACAGTTGAAAACAATCTGTACAGTCAGCATAATCATTGCATTCAAGTATGCATATATCCAGATTAAATGCATACCTTCATGCAAGTAATTCAATATTCCAAACAATTGTATGCATTTTCTTACAATTTTTACAATTATTGCATGCTAGTATTAACCAAAAGAAGCATAATTGTATGCACCTATTCAGAATATAAGAAAAATTGTATTGCCAAACTTAACAAAAAAACTGTACGATCTATACACCGGTTATAACAATATTTGCATATTTTTATATAAATATTAAAAATTTATGTATAATTTTATACACCTATTCAGAATATAAAAACAAGTGTTGCCAAATTTAACAAACAAAAATGTACGCTCTATAATAAAATTAAAACTTTATACAGAAATTAAATTATCAACCATCAAGCCTGCACAATTAAAGAAGATCAAATTAACCAATTAACAAAGATCAAGCAAAAAAAATGATATCCATTGAAAATAAAAAGTAATAAAAATTATAAATTACCTTGAAGAATAAACATTCATTACAGACATCAACGATGGATCGAATTAAATCACTGAAAGAATTCTGAGCGATTTATATTTTTGGTCGATGGAATGAAAAAAAATGAGAAAGTTGTTGCGCCGCCATTTTTCAGAATTATATGATTGCGGAAAGAACTAAACCCTAATACGTGTTTCGTATTATTTTAATTATGACGTTAATTAACGAAAAAGGGCAGTTTTGAAAAAAAAACCGCTATTTGAAAATAGGGATGGAATTTATACGTTTGAAAAGGGGAGGATGTGAGTCTAATTAAGTTTGGTTTTAAGGATATGAGCCTAATTTTCACTTTCAAAAATAGGAATTTTTGCAAATGATGGAATTTTACCATGAAACTTTAACTGATGCATTTGTCTCAGAATTCTAGTTAACTTTCATGTTTGGAGTTTCGCGAACGGAGTTCGTATGAAAAAGTTATCGACGAAATATGATAATAGACGGAAAATAAATAAATCGGTATAATTATATATTATATACCATATTTAACTACCCTCATTGGGTAGTTGGCGACCCAAGCGGTTCACCTACCGGGCGCTAGAACGCCCAGTGACAGCTAGGGTTAAGGGGGTTATATTCTAATGTATTATTAAACGAATGGACGGATATAAACTAAAGTAAATCTAACAGTTCATGGCCAATTTCACTCCTATAAATAAAGGGGTAAGGCCTCATTTTTTTCCATACAAATCTGTAGGCAACAGCGAAGCTCTGCCATTTTTCTCCCTCTTCAAACCTAATTTCTTAATTAAAAACATATTCATATACAACAAATCAAAAACAAATCATATAGGACTGAAAGGATTATCAAATTCAATGGGAAAGAATATGAATTGACGCACCAAATCAGATTCACCCCTCTCTTCCTATTCTCTTACAGATCTACAGATCTGAAAGTATCCCCTTTTCAGATAAATTGCAGATTTACAACAATTTGGGAATTGTAGGCTTAAAAGATTATTCACATTCCAGATTTGAATGCTTTCAGTTGAGTGGGAAATTTATATACAAAGTTATAATAGCCTATTTATCTCGTTCGAATTAGAACTCAAAATATAAGCCTATTTTCATTAGATATGTTCGTAATGTTGTGGTATTTGAATTGACACCTAACATATTTGCTTGTAAATATTGTCAAAACTTGGGAATTATGAATTATGGCTAAGAATAATATTAGTAGTAGGATTCTTAAATTTGTTTATACATATTCCCTACAATTATGTGGTAAAATGTATTGTAGTTTATTGTAAAACATTGAGGATTTGGAAATCAGTCCCAATAACACTATTTAGATGTAGTCTTCTTCCAAATCCCTATTTTTGGTGTAAGTTGGTGAATTTTGTGATTTTAATTTTAAAATAAATATGCCTATTTGTGTACAATATTGTTAGGGTTTTGGCTTAGTTGTTGTAAATATGCCATTTTCCTCTTTTCGAACAAAAAGACATTATTTTGAATTGACAAAAGATATGAAAAAAGGTTGAAAAAGGGGAAAAGTGGTGCAAATGTATGTATGAATATAAATATATATATTTGTGCATAGTTTGCATCAACTATTCAAAAATATACATTAATATATATATATATATATATATATATATTTCTTATGATTTGAAAATATGTCAATTCCATTAATTAGGCATAATTTACAATAACTATAGCTAATGGGTTTTTTGTAAGATTTGAAAAGATTGAATGCAAAAAGGAATGTTTGGTTATTAATTAAACCAAATTAATAAATTTAACAATAAATAATAATAAAGGAAGATAACTACGTTAACCGTGCAAAATATAAATATAAATATATATACATTATTCGTTCATATACGTAAAGTGACAAAATATACTTTGTATTGAATGTATTCAAATATGGAATAATATACATAAATTTAATCCATATTAAATGAATATATTTGTGGTGACCGTTATAGCAATCAGTGTAATTGATTGCTATGAATAGAGCCATAAATATATAAATAACCATTGTAAGCAATGTTGATTTGGGGAAAGTAAACTTAATAGGGAAATTAAGTAAAATGGTTACAATTCCTATGATATATTAGGATTAATGTTGTAAATCCATTTAGTGAATTTAATTTAAAATGCATCCAGACACGAGGTTAGGCTCAACATGTGGTAGAAGTCTGTTCGTAACCGACCGGCAAATCCAGCATCCACAGGTGGTCAGCTTAATGTGAGAGGTCTAGTGCGTAAATATAACTGTACTAAGACACAATGTTAAGTTCAACTTGTGGTAGAAATTTGCCCGGAACCGCCCAACAAATCCAGCATCCACAAGTTGTTAGCTTAATGTGAGAGATCAGGTGCATATATATATATATATATGCATGTATGTATATGTATAAAACAGATAATAAATAAATAAATAAGATTAGTAATGTTCGTTGGGGTAAAACAAACAAATATACTCGGGACTGATAAGATAAGGGTATCCATTGTGAATTAATGACTTAGGAAAATTATGGACATTAGGCTGATAAATGGCATTAATTATAATCAATTGTAATAAAACGAAAATAAAGATTAATTGTTGCCTTAGGAAAGTATGGTCGTTATGGTTATAAAGGCGATAAACATATTACTCGGTAACTTTCCTAGGGTAAGGAGGATATAACTAGTGCCCTCTAGTTTATGTTAACGTTGAATAAATCACCGAGGAATAATAAGTGACCAACAGGTCCTCCTAAGGTCTTAAATGATCAGGGAGAATCCACCCTATCTATTATTAATAATGAGACGTTAAGTAATAAAGGATGAGCGAATGAAAATATGTGTGTGTGTGTATATAGAAACTCCGTAATTAGGGGTCTACCCTCGATTAAATAACCAACCATGTTCTGGTATAAAGGCTTCAAAAATATGTGTGTAAAAGTTCTATTTCGGTAACATACTTTGGGAATACTACTTTGGGAAGAGTAATCGGGTCGTGCATAAACATTTACAAGGTTAGGCCAGAATCACTAACTATGATAGGCATACATCTTGGGTTGAACCAAACGGGATACATCTATGTAATATAATTTGTGTTGTACATTTCCTATTCACCAGAATCTTGTTGTTCTGACCCCCTCCTCATTACAACCTCCTAGGTTTCAAGAGAAGGTCAGGTTTTTACAGGTATTTTAGTTTGACTTTTGGTTCTTGTTCTCTCTCATGCTCGGTATTGGCAAAGTGACTTACTTTAAAAAGGTAGTTACTTGAGTTAATATTAGCTTATTCTGTTATGTCTCTATTGCGAGTTATCTTAATTATGCTCATGCTCATTTATTTGCAGGCACTATATTTACACGCTCCACACTTGGATGCGTTTGAGTTTCGATTTTCATCAAAATTTGGGCACAGAAAATTGTGGGGTGTTACATTTGGTGTCAGAGTCATGAGCAAATAATTATGAGGTTAGGCTAGAATCACTAACCTTGGTAGGCATACATCTTAGGTTGAACCAAACGGGATACATCTGTGTTGTACATTTGTTGTTCACCAGAATCTTGTTGTTCTGACCACCTCCTCATTACAACCTCTCAGATTTCTAGAGAAGGTCAGGTTCTCGCAGGTGTTTTAGTTTGGCCTTTGGTTCTCGTTCTCTCTCATGCTTGGTATTGGCAAAGTGACTTACTTTAAAAAGGTAGTTACTTGAGTTAATACTAGTTTATCCTATTATGTTTCTGCTATGAGTTATCTTATCACACTCTGATTATGCTTATGCTCATTTATTTGCAGGTATCAGATTTACACACTCCATGCTTGGATGTGTTTGAATTTCGATTTTTGTCAAAATTTGGGCATGGAAAAGTGTGGGGTGTTACAGCGGAGCTTGGAGTACATCTTAACCTTTATTTTTGATCTATCTATGAGTTTCATGCTGGGATTGTTAGCATCATTGGAGGTGCGACCTACTCTATTGGAGCATATTTGATCTATGCAGCGAGAGGACCCGCAGATATCAAGCATCTTGGATAGGCTTGGTAGAGGAGAGACTTCTAGTCAGCTATCTAGATATATTGTGGACGAGAAAGGGTGGCTAAGAAGAGATGGACGGCTATGCGTCCCTAGGATCGGGGAATTGCTAAAGGCAGTGCTGGAGGAAGCACATCATTCTCGGATGACTATCCATCCGGGTGACAACAAGATGTATCGAGACGTGAAGAGTGTTTTATTTTGGGTTGGCATAAATAAGGATGTGGAAGAATTTGTAGCTCGATGCTTGACTTGCTAGCAAGTAAAGGTTGAACAAAAGAAAACCTGGCGGATTGCTTCAGCACTTGGATGCCCCACAATGGAAGTGGGAGAGCGTCTCTATGGATTTCATCGATGTATTACCCCGATCGAGGAAGGTCAATATGAGCATTTGGGTGATAGTGTATAGACTATCAAAGAGTGCTCAGTTTGTTCCTGTCAAAAGTAAGGGGACGGTAGCTTGGCTGACATCAGTATATCTTCGAGAGATAGTTCAACTACATGGGGAACCTTCCAGTATAGTAAGCGACTACGACCCCATCTTTACTAGCGAGTTTTGGAAGAGCTTACAAGAGGCATTAGGTACATAGCTACGTTTGAGCATGGTATACCACCCTCAGACTGATGGACAGACTGAGAGTGCTGATACAGTTCTTGAGGATCTTCTAAGACTGTGTATCCTAAACTTTGGAGGGTCTTGGGAGGAGCATCTCCCATTGGTTGAGTTCGCCTACAACAATAGCTACCAATCGAGCATAGGCATGGCACCCTTAGAAGCACTATATGGACGAACTTTTAGACCGCCGACTTGTTGATGCGAGTCTACAGACAGATTTCTGCTTGGACCTGAGATGATTCAGAATACTTCCAAGAAAATTGATCTTATCCGCCAAAGAATGAAAGCAGCTCAGGACAGACCGAAATCATATGCCGATAAAAGGAGGACCGATTTGGAATTCGAAGTGGGATATACGGTCTTCGTTAAAGTATAACCGTTGAGGAATGTAGTTCGCTTTGGATCAGTAGGGACGTTGGCGCCGAGATTTGTAGGGTTATTCCCTAAAGTGGAAAGGATAGGTCATATGGCATATAGGATCAGGCTACCAGACAGAATGGCGGGGGTACACGATGTGTTTCACATTTCCCATTTGAGGAAATGTTTACATGGTGTGGCAGAGATAGCGGAGCCGAGCACTCTTCAGGATATGGAAGTTGAGAAGGAAGCATCGGTGAGGAGAGTGCCTACCCATATTCTTGGGATAGAGATCAAGAAACTACGTAACATGGAAATCAGATTGGTGAAGGTACAATGGGGAGAAGACCGCTAAGATGCAACATGGGAACTCGGATGTGACAACCCAAACCCCCGTACTATGGTGGCAAGGATAATCATTGGAATATAAACATTTATCACATCAGCAGATTACAGATAATAGCGTTACACATGAAATCATAGAACAATATTCATCATCATAGCAGCAGAATCATAAATGTCATTATCATCATCAGAGTTTCACAGATACAGGATACTACTTAGTACATAAAAGTTTCCAACAAGTAGATAATAAGTCTAGAACATCATCAAATACAACATAGATAAGGTGATGTCTAAATGACCAAAATAAGAGATAAAAGATCGTCTTCGTCTTCAGCCAAAAGAGTACCCCATGCTGCGGTGCATATCCAAAATAAAGCATGTTGCCTGTTTACTTGGCTGCCTATGTAAAAATAAGGGCACTCGAGTTTGCAAGTGAAAACAAACTACGAGTCAGTCATGGGACTGGTATGAGAAATCTTACTTAACTTAATTAATAATAAGGCTAATCACGGGACCACACCGCTAACGCGGAACAGGTTTACTCCATTGGATTGCCAGTGCATAAAATAAAGTAAATCTTTTAAACAACGCAATGCTTTTTAGAAAATTGAAACCATTATAAGACTCAAGTCCTATCACACAAGGCAACGCAAACCGAATGATAGAGTTTTACCTTATAATGGCCAAATATGCTTGATACGAATAAAATAAAAATCATTTGATATTATTATTAGTGTCTAGTCAGTTTAAAACACTTTTCAATATAAATGTATCAATCCTAGACGGCATAGTACCCCATCCTACTATGTCGCCATATATAGGTTTACAATCAAATCCATAATGTCATATTGGAAATTAGGTTTCCATCATGAGTCGAGGCTAGGGATGGCTCCTCCCGATTCGAGACACTCTAGCAAATGTCTCAGGACTCGGACGTGGGCGAGCCCTTTGATGCGGTAGGGCCGGTCCACACATACTTTAGTGGATTATTTATTCCTGAACAATACGTTTCCCGGTCCTATCAGACCTATCACTTGGCCAGTAGCGACCAATATCTGAGGCCTCTCAATCCATCTTCCATATAAGTAAAAATGCCTGGGCACCATACCATGACATCACTTCTAGCTAGAAAGAAACGCAAATTCTCCCTACGGTCCTTATCCCATTTTTGACTCATACCGGGGTGTGAGGCTCGCGAAGTAACGCTATACACAAAGCTATGCTAATTAAAGATGTGCTTTGATCATCAACCACAAGGCTCTGCTTTTCAACAAAAGCCTTGATCATTTGCATCTTAACATGCCACCTTAACAATCCACGCCATGCGACTAAAGTCTATCGATATATAACCTCTAAGCTCGTATGTCTCAGAGAAGGGTGTTAAGCAAAAGAGTAAATTCTCCGCCACCAAACAGATATATATATATATATTTAATAGAAATCAATCAAAACAGAACGAAATCCAATGTCAAACACACATCCATTTACAAGTCTGTTCCGGGTCTGAACAAAACCGGAGACACCTTATTCCTCGTTCCAAATGTCCAATATGGAAGAGAGGTCCTCGCATATCCGGACAATCGACAAGTACATCCGGACAACTACCACTTTAACCCTTTCCTAGGAGCTAACCAATTAAGGGCATCAGTAGTCGTCCATTCAATGCGAAGATCGTTGGTCTTCAACCACCGTCTTCAATGTCTTTGACTTTTAGTCGTTTAATCATTTGAAATGAGATTTAACTCGGCCTTTTCAAATAATTCTCAAATATATATAATTCAAATCATTTCTTCTCTTTGGTTAAATTTGATTCAATTCCATAGATTAATGTCACATAAATCTAACCGTCCATTTTACTTTATAAACCAAGGGAAATTGGTTTATTTCCATTCCATATCATTCATAGTATTTTATAACGATTTATCGCTATTTTCATTTATATGAAAATAGCCCATTTAATTTGAACGACGTTTCAGGTCATTAAGCGGCTCTGGCGCTGTTTTTGTTCAGAATTTAATTACACATTTCTCGAAATCTAACCGTTGGACCTTAATAAATTTAATACCGTTGAAAAGATCTTTCAATAGCGAACCCAACGGTTCCAGTTTTGGGAAAATCCGACGGTCAGATCTCTCAGTATAATCGTTTAAAGTTACGATTCCAAAACGCGAACTACCGCGCGTGATTCGTTTTATTTTAATTTATATATATATATATATATAATTCGTTTAATGATTTCAAAACCAATTATTTCATTTAATGTAAATTTTGTACACTTCATATCACGTTATAAAAGAATATTTTTAATGAACGATAGCATATTTCAACACACATGAATTTTATCTGCTTCCTACACATGTTTGAAAATGATATTTTTAATGAACAAAAATATATTTCAACACATGTTTATTTTACTTTCACTAACATGTTAAAGATGACATTTTTATCTGACAAAAATGTAAATTAACATATAACTATTTTTAATACTTCACAAACATGTTAATGACGATATTTTTATCTAACAAAAATGTAAATTAACATATAACTATTTTATTCTTCACTAATATGTTAATGGCGACATTTTTACCTAATAAAATGTAAATTAACATATAACTATTTTATTCTTCGCTAATATGTTAATGGCGACATTTTTACCTAACAAAATGTAAATTAACATATTACTATTTAATTGGTTTATACATACAATAAAAAATGTAATTTTTATTGTTAAAATATTTTATTTCCAACATGAATATTTTTAATAATTCCTACATACAATAAAAATGTAACTTTTATTGTTAAAACATTTTATTTCAAACATGAATATTTTTAATGATTCCTGCATACAATAAAAATGTAATTTTTTTATTGTTAAAATATTTCATTTTAAACAAGAATCTTTTTAATGATTCCTTCATACAATAAAAATGTAATTTTTAATGTTAAAACATCTTATTACAGACAATGAATATTTTTTCAATTCCTACATACAATAAAAATGTAATTTTTATTGTTAAAATATTTTATTACAGACAATAAATATTTTTGTGATTCCTACATATAATAAAAATGTAATTTTTATTGTTAAAATATTTCATTTCAAGCTTGAGTCTTTTTATGATTCCTTCATGCAACAAAAATGTAAATTTTAATGTTGAAACATTTTTATCAAAATTGAATCTTTTTAATGATTCATTCATACCATAAAAATGAAATTTTTAATGTTAAAACATTTTTATCAAACTTGAATCTTCTTAATGATTCATTCATACAATAAAAATGAAATTTTTAATGTTAAAACATTTTTATCAAACTTGAATCTTCTTAATGATTCATTCATACAATAAAAATGAAATTTATAATGTTAAAACATTTTTATCAAACTTGAATCTTCTTAATGATTCATTCATACAATAAAATTGAAATTTTTAATGTTAAAACATTTTTATCAAACTTGAATCTTTTTAATGATTCATTCATACAATAAAAGTGAAATTTTAAATGTTAAAACATTTTATTACAGATAATGAATATTTTTGTGATTCCTACATACAATAAAAATGTAATTTTTATTGTTAAAATGTTTCATTTCAAACTTGAGTCTTTTTATGATTCCTTCATACAATAAAAATGTAATTTTTTTATTGTTAAAATATTTCATTTCAAACTTGAGTCTTTTTATGATTCCTTTATACAATAAAAATGTAATTTTTGTTGTTAAAATATTTCATTTAACTTGAGTCTTTTTAAGATTCCTTCATACAATAAAAATGTAATTTTTAATGTTAAAACATTTCATTTCAAACTTGAGTCTTTTTATGATTCCTTCATACAATCAAAATGTAATTTTTATTCTTAAAATATTTTATTACAGACGATGAATAATTTTATGAACAAAATATTATTTCAATATATGATTCTTTCTACACAATTCAATCCAACAATCCATCGTAACCACAATCAATCAGTTCCAATTTTATATAACGCATATATGTATTTTCTTTAGCGTATATATAAATTTAATATCGCAATCACAATCAATTTTATTTTTAAATTTAGAAATCTCACATTGGTTTTACTCCTTCAAAATTGTAGATAGCTCTAAAATTTCTCCGGTCACTTCTAGAATGTAGTGGACGCTGTCATGATCCCAACGATTCCTGTTTCATGTGATTTCGACATCGTATGAACAAGTTGTGAATTTTTAAAGGTTCATGGCACTTTAATTAATTTAATTAGGTAATTAAGTTAAAAAAAATATACCTTCTTCCTCACGAATTACACAGGCCGTCGCCGATATTTATAATTAAATTATCTAATTCTTTAATTTCAAAAAGGCCCGTTAATCCATACGAACTCCAAATCAAACCTAGCGACTGTGGCTCTTAGCTAAATATCCCCATTCTAAACACAATGGACAATGTTTCGTAAGCCCATTCAACTGTTTCAATCTGTTTTTTTTTCTAAATTAAAATACATAACATTTAATATTAAATTTGATTGTACATTTTAATTTACCGGGGCCACATACGGATTCCAAAAATTCCCGAAAAGTAAATCTAGCTAAGTTTTGACGATTCGATCCGAACAAAATTAATTTCGTCAAATTTGGAGACCATTTGAAAAATGACCTTTTTAATGGTCGATCCAATTCAATAGAATTTCCCAAATGCGTTTTAATTTACCACGCTCACATATTAATTCCAAAAATTATGGAATTTTAAACCTAACAATATTTTGACATTCCAGATCCAACAAAAGTGGTTTCGTCGAAAACAGAGGTCGTTTGCAAAACGGCTATTTTTAAGGGCTTTATTATTATTTAAAAATGGAATTTTTAAATTCTGACACATTTTCTAACAAAATTTCCTTATGATTTTCCGGGTTGTTATAATCTCCCCAACTTAAAACTTTTCATCCTACAAAAGGAAAAAATAGTAAAGTAGGAAACAAAACGGAAATAGAATATATTGTAAATGTACCTCAACACTAGGCTAATCAGAGATGTCCACTCTGCACTTAGGATAAGTTTGCTTAATGCTATCTTCTGTTTCCCATGTACAGTCTCTAGGATCTCCGCTCCATTGCACTTTGACTAAGTGTATCTTCTTGTTTCTCAGAACTCTGGTTTCTTTGCCAATAATTTTCAGGTGCTCTCTTCTCACTGCTAAGCTTGGAGTAAAATTCAAATCTTGTTGCGATGCTTCTTCCACGACCAAGTCTGGATCATGAACATGCTTACAAAGTTGAGAAACGTGAAACACATCATGCACTCCTGGCAACCAGTCTGGCAATTGAACCCTGCAAGCAAGAGTTCTAATTCTCTCGAGTATGGGAAACATACCAATAAATTTAGGTGCTAGCTTCCCTGTCATCCCGAATCGGACTACTCCTCTCATCGGAGAAACTTTCAAATACACATATCACCAACAGAAAAGGCCAGATCTCTTCTTCTAGAATCTGCATAACTCTTTTGTCCTCTTTGAGCTGCTAGCAATCGCTTCTTAATGAAATCGACTTTATCTGAAGCTTCTTGGATCATTTCTAGACCCAATACTAGTCGATTTCTTGATTCTACCCAACATGTGGGAGATCTATGTGGTCTTCCATACAATGCTTCGAATGTTGACATTTTAAGCTTGCTTGATAACCGTTATTACATGAAAACTCAACCAAATATAAGTGATCTTCCCACGATCCGCAAAAATCAAGAATACATGCCCTCAACAAGTCTTCTAGTATACGATTCACCCTCCCAGTTTGGCCATCAGTTTGAAGATGATATGCGGTGCTCAGATTTAACTTTGTCCCCGGCTCCACATGGAATGCTTCCCAGAATTTACTATCGAATATCAGTTCACGATCACTAACAATACTACTGGGAACTCCATGTAGTCTAACGATTTCTTTGAAGTAAATCCATGCCAGACTTTGAGTTGTTCTAGTAGACTTTACAGGAATAAAATGGGCGGTCTTCGTGAAACGATCAACGATCACCCATATACTATCATTTCCTTTCTTGGTTTGGGGCAAACCATCTACAAAATCCATGGAGATTTGATCCTACTTCCAATCTGCAATCTCCATTGGTTGTAACAATCCTGCAAGTTTTTGCTGATCACTCTTGACTTGTTGGCAAGTAGAACACCTGCTAACATATATGGAAATGTCTCTTTTTATCGCCTTCCACAAGAATGTGCGCTTCAGATCATGATACATCTTACTTACTCTTGGATGGATAATAAGTTTAGATTTGTGACATTCATCCATTACCTGTCTTTTGAGATCAGGAATACCCGGAACACAGATTCGCCCTTGCAACTAAGAGTTCCCTTGCTATCAATTGGAAGCATGAAACTTCGCCCTTTCGAACTCGTTCGCTGATCATCCGAATAAACTTACCGTCTTTCTGAAGAATAGAGATCTTATCAATTAATGAAGGCGTAATAATAAGATTGGCGATGATCCCGTTCTTTTTGCTGAGCGCATCAGCTACCACATTGGCTTTCCCTGGAGTATACAAAATATCTAGATCGTACGCTGCAATAAATTCTAACCAACGTTGCTGCCGCAAATTCAAGTCCTTCTTGGTGAACAGATACTTTGATGACTTATGATCTGTATATAATTCGAAATTCTAACCCAAAAGATAGTGCCTCCATATTTTCAAAGCAAACACGACGGTAAACAACTCAAGATCATGAGTAGGATATCTCTTCTCATGCGGCTTCAACTAACGGCTAGCATAAGAAACTACTTGGCCTCTTTGCATTAATACTGCACCAACACCTTCAAGAGAAGCATTTGTATAGACTGTAAAATCTTAATTGCCATCAATAATAGTCAACACTGAAGCAATAGTCAACCTTAATTTTAGCTCTTGGAAAGCTGTCTCACATTCAGGCGTCCAATTAAACCTTGTATGCTTCTTGGTAAATTTCGTTAATGGACTAGATAGCTTCGAAAAATCTTTCACGAATTTCCGATAATAGCCAGCCAATCCTAGAAAACATCTGACTTCTGTAGGCATGTCAGGCTGCTTCCAATCTCGAATGGCTGTGATCTTGCTTGGATCTACTGAAATTCCTTTCCTCGATACTATATGACCAAGGAACTTTACTTCTTCTTGCTAGAATATGCATTTAGGAAACTTGGCTTTTAATACATTCTTTCTCAGAATTTCCAAAAATTCTTCCAAATGTTTCGCATGCTCGGCCGTTGACTTAGAGAAGATTAAAATGTCGTCAATGAAAACCAGCACAAATTTATTCAAGACATCACGGAATACTATGTTCATTAAATCGACAAAATAGACAGGAGCATTACATAAGCCGAACGACATTACTAACCACTCATATAATAAGTCTGGACCTCTGAAAGCTGTCAAAGGAACACATTCTTCGGCAATACGCAATTGATGAAAACCTGTAGCTAGGTCCATTCTTGAAAACACTTGCGCTCCATTCAAGCGATTTAATAAATCATCAATACGTGGTAATGGATATTTATTCTTTAGTGTCTTCTTATTGAGGTCCTGATAATCCACACACAATCTGAGTGTACCGTCTGACTTTGGAACAAACATTACTGCTGCACCCTAATTCGAAAAACTAGTCCTGATCAGACCTTTCCATAAAAGCTGTTGAGTTTGACTACTCAATTCTTCTTTCTCTTTCAATGTCATTTTCCAAATAACATGCACAATTGGCCTTTCATTCGGAATTAAATCGATCCTGAAGTCAATTTCTCTTCGCATAGGTAAGCTATCAACTTCTTCAAACACATTTGCATAATCTTTAACTACAGGAATATTCTCAATAGAAGTAGAAGTAACTTCTAGAGCAAACCAGAATTCTTTTCTATCTGAATCTGAGCCGTGGCATGGTATAAATATATCTCCGAGCTTCGTTTTAACCTTAACAACTCTTTCAGCGCATCTAACTTCGGCCTCATATTTCGTTAGCCAATCAGCCCAAGAACGATATCAAATTCAAAAAATTCATAACGATCAAATTGAAAGGAAACTGGTAACGAGAATAAGAGATCGACACTCTACAATATAGACCGAGAACAAGAGATCCTCCTATTGGATTATAGACACTAATAGATTCTTTAAGATCTCTTGGTTTTAAATTTAACTTTTTAACTGTGTTACTAAAAATGAAACTTTGTGATGTACCAGTGTCAAATAATACTGTAACAGGAATATTTTTAATAGTGAGGGTACCTCCTAAAACATCTGGTTTACCTGCTCCTTCGGAAGAAGCTAGCGCACTCGCCCCATCATACACATGAGCCACTTCGGACTTCTTCAGCAATGGACAGTTCTTAACAAGATGCCCCGGCTTGTAGCAATTGAAGCACTCTCTGGTACCACAAGGATTCTGACTAGGCCCTGATTCATTCCTCCTTGGCTTCTTTGGAGCTTTGCATTCATAGTTATAATGTCCGAATTGTTGGCAGTTGAAGCATTTAACCTTTTCTTTTCTATTCTCTTGAGGCTTAGCGACTTCAGTGTTGTTTTCCTCGAGCTTCTTATCAGAATGTTTACTTTTGTTACTAGCTTGATTTCTCTCGTCGTCTTGCCGAGAATTCTTCTTGTTAATTTCTTCATACCTACAAGCCATTTCAATCACCCTGGTAAATGGAAGCTCGATGTGTGCAGTCGCTCGGTTATGGCACTTTCTCAAAAGACCGTTTATGAATCGCTTGTTCTTCTAATGTGGGTCTTGAATCAATTCGGGTGCATAGCGAGAGAGCTCTTCAAATCTTTTCACATACTCATAAATGGTTTGATCCCCTTGCTGGAGATTAGCAAATTCATCATGCAAGCGCTCGACTTCTTGTCGAGGGATAAACTTTTCATTAAAGATTTCTTTGAACTTAGCCCATGTCATGTCAACATCAAGATCATCAATAGTCGTTGTTTCCCACTATCTCAATGCCTCATCCTTAAGTAGCCAAGATACCATGAACCTCTTCCTATGGTCTTCTAACTCTAGGCCCGTGAAGATCCTTTCACACGTCATTAACCAAGCTTGAGCCTCGGTTACTGTTTCACGGCCAGTGAATGGCATGCCACCCAAATTTTTGTACTTCTTAGCCACTTTATCAAGATCAAACAATGGTGGTGGGGGTTGCTGCTGAATTACAGGCTCATTAACAATGGGGACATTCTCCCTTCCTCCACCTCGACCACCCCTAGTCCTGCCTCTGCCTCTTCCTCCACCACTCATTTTCTGTTAGTTCTGCAAATTTTACGAAAATTCAGGCCAACAGAAAAGATATCTTACGGGATGGTAAAAGCATAAAGATATGTGCGTGAATAATGATGTGATGATCAAGTTATTATGCTATTCTGCTGTTCTCATTCTAGGATTTTACTAATCCTATCTCTAATGAGTTACTCGCCTTAGAATACTGCTGATTCTATTTTTGACGATTGTTTTAAATATGTTATACTCCGGGGCTAAGGTTAACCTAAGCTCTGATACCACGCTATGACAACCCAAACCCCCATACCACGGTGGCAAAGATAATCATTGGAATATAACACATTTATCACATCAGCAGATTACAGATAATAGCGTTACACATGAAATCATAGAACAATATTCATCATCATAGCAGCGGAATCATAAATGTCATTATCATCATCAGAGTTTCACAGATACAGGATACTACTTAGTACATAAAAGTTTCCAACAAGTAGATAATAAGTCTAGAACATCATCAAATACAACATAGATAAGGTAATGTCCAAAATAAGAGACAAAATATGGTCTTCGTCTTCAGCCAAAAGAGCACCCTATGCTGTGATGCAAATCCAAAATAAAGCCTGTTACTTGTTTCTTGGTTGCCCGTGTAAAAATAAGGGCACCCGAGTTTGCAAGTGAAAACAAACTACGAGTCAGTCATGGGACTGGTATGAGAAATTTTACTTAACTTATTTAATAATAAGGCTAATCATAGGACCACGCCGCTAACGCGGAACGGGTTTACTCCATTGGATTGTCAGTGCATAAAATAAAGTAAATCTTTTAAACAACTCAATGCTTTTTAGAAAAATGAAACCATTATAAGACTTAAGTCCCATCACATAATGCAACGCAAACCGAAGGATAGAGTTTTACCTTATATTGGCCAAATATGCTTGATACGAATAAGATAAAAATCATTTGATATTATTATTAGTGTCTAGTCAGTTTAAAACACTTTTCAATATAAATGGATCAATCTTAGATGGCATAGTACCCCATCCTACTATGTCGCCATACATAGGTTTACAATAAAATATGTAATGTCGTATTGGAAATTGGGTATCCATCATGAGTCGAGGCTAGGGATGGCTCCTCCCGATTCGAGACACTCTAGCAAATGTCTAAGGACTCGGACGCTGGCGAACCCTTGGATGTGGTAGGGCAGGTCAACGCATACTTTAGTGGATTAGTTATTCTTGAACAATACGTTTTCCGGTCCTGTCGGACCTATCACTTGGCCAGTAGCGGCCAATATCCGAGGCTTCTCAATCCATCTTCCAGATAAGTAAAAATATCTAGGCTCCATACCATGACACCACTTATAGCTAGAAAGAAAAGCAAATTCTCCCTATGGTCCTTATCCCGTTTTTGACTCATACCGGGGTGTGAGGCTCGCGAAGTAACGCTATACAAAAAGCTATGCTAATTAAAGTTGTGCTTTGATCATCAACCATAAGGCTCTGCTTTTCACCAAAAGCCTTGATCATTTGCATCTTAGCATGCCACATCGACAATCCATGCCATGCGACAGAAGTCTATCGATATATAACCTCTAAGCTCATATGTCTTAGAGAAGGGTGTTAAGCAAGAGAATAAATTCTTTGCCACCAAATAGATATATATTTAATAGAAATAAATCAATATAGAACGAAATTCAATGTCAGACACACATCTATTTACAAGTTCATTCTGGGTCTGAACGAAACCGGAGACACCTTATTCCTCGTTCCGTATGTCCAATACCGAAGAGCGGTCCTTGCATATCCGGACAATCGACAAGTACGTCTGCAGAGCTACGACTTTAAACCTTTCCTAGGAGCTAACCAATCCAGAGCATCAGTAGTCGTCCATTTGATGTGAAGATCGTCGGTCTTCAATCACCGTCTTTAATGTCTTTGACTTTTAGTCATCGTATAATCATATGAAATGAGATTTAACTCAGCCTTTTCAAATAAGTCTCGAATATATATAATTCAAATTATTTCTTCTCTTTGATTAAATTTGATACAGTTTGATTCAATTCTATAGATTAATGTCACATAAATCTAACCATCTGTTTTACTTTATAAACCAAGGGAAATTGGTTTCTTTCCATTCCATATCGTTCATAATATTTTATAACGATTTATCGCTATTTTTATTTGTATAAAAATAGCCCATTTAATTCGAATGATGTTTCAGGTCATTACGCGACCCTGGCGCTGTTTTTATTCAGATTTGAATTACACATTTCTTGAAATCAAACCATTGGATCTTAAAAAACTTAATATCGTTGGAAAGATCTTTCCGAACCGAACCCAACGGCTCCATTTTTTGGAAAATCCGACAGTCGGATCTCTCGGTATAATCGTTTAAAGTTACGATTCCAAAAGGCAAACTACCGCGCGCGATTCATTTTATTTTAATATATTTATATATATATATATATATATTTCGTTCAACGATTTCAAAACCATTTATTTTATTTAATGTAAATTTTGTACACTTCATATTCACGTCATAAAAAGAATATTTTTAATGAACGATAGCATATTTAAACACATATGAATTTTATCCACTTCCTACACATGTTTGAAAATGATATTTTCAATGAACAAAAATATATTTCAGCACATGCTTATTTTATTTTCACTAACATGTTAAAGACAACATTTTTATCTAACAAAAATGTAAATTAACATATAACTATTTTTAACACTTCACTAATATGTTAATGACGACATTTTTATCTAACAAAAATGTAAATTAACATATAACTTATTTATTCTTCACTAATATGTTAATGGCGACATTTTTACCTAACAAAATGTAAATTAACATATAACTATTTTATTCTCCACTAATATGCTAATGGCGATATTTTTACCTAACAAAATGTAAATTAACATATAACTATTTAATTGGTTTATACATACAATAAAAATGTAATTTTTATGGTTAAAATATGTAACACCCCACACCCGCTACGGTCACTCACTAAGGGAATGCCATAACATCGGTGGAGTATTTTAAGTGAATATAGAACAGAAAAATTACAACAAGACAGATATAAGTAATACTTGAGAATTTAAAACATCATTTCATTTCAGCGGAAAGTAAAACATGTTTGGTTACACCAAAACCATAAATAAGAGTCAAGTACATAATATCCATCCTGATAAAAATAAAAGTACATAATCCCACTACATAACCTAATAGCCATAATAGAAAAGATAAACCGAGCTTTACATCCATGGTCCAAGCTCCAAAAGATAGATAAAGCAGTCTGATCAAAGCCCACTAGTGCTAAGCCCACTCTGAAAACCTGAGGGTTGGGAAAAAAAGATAAAGAAACAACGGGGTCAGACATAAGTCTGAGTGAGTCCTATAACCCTAACAATACAATCATTAAAGTAATTAGGGTATGATATAAACAAGGTACGGTACCTCTGGGGATAATGACTACACTAAGTAGCCAACTAAACACAGGATGTACTAAGATAACCGAAAAGACGCATTTATCCACCCAAGGATAATTACTAGATTGCACCACCCCAGATCTACCCACCCAAGGGTAATTCCTACACTGCACCACACCAGTCATTCCTAATTTTAAAGGTTGATCCCACTAAGTGTACTTAGTAAATCTTAATGGTAGTTTCGTGTACCCCTAGCTGACTATATGGGTGTCGCCTGCCCCTATCTCCGCTAGGTGTACCCACTACCCCCCATTTGATCGGCTCCCTAACGTAGATATCCGTGCTGGTCCCACAGTGGGGTGTATCATTCCCCAAAGTGGCAACCTGATAACAACACTGATGCACGGTTTATACCTACACGATGCAACAACGTCTTAGCTACCAGCCCGGGCCCACACACGCATATGAAACCCGTTGGACTTGCGTTGCCACCGCTAACCCGTTTTGGCCTCTTATAGTCAAGCCCAATATGCGTGTCCCGTCCTCGACTTGAGTCGAGCCCACAAAGATACGTTTGGGATATTGGTTGAAATGGGCCCCCACAAGCTACTACTTAAGCTTGTTATTTTATCTAGTGTATCCCACTTAACCCCTTTTATAATCATGCCCACCTACATGTTAAGGTTTGGTTAAGTCATTAATCATATTTTAATTGCCATTCAAGGCACCCACTAGATTTCCACATGCCACCCAAGGCATTTACTTAATTCCCACATGCCACCCAAGGCACTTACTTAACCCTTTAATCATGTTTAATTACATGTTCCACTTTGGTTAAGTATTCTAATCGTATTTTCTATTGCCACCCAAGGCAACCCACTAGTTTCCTCATGCCACCCAAGGCACCCCCACTAGTTACTACATGCCACCCAAGGCACCCACTTAACCCCTCATGCCCCACTACATGCTAATTTGGTTAAGTGTTTCTTAATTAATTAAGACCGTGATCCTCATAAAGACCTCTCACATTAGACTATCTTTTATGACCGCTGGTTAAGCCGGTTGGGTCCGGGCAGCCTTATGTCATAACCGAGTCTAACCTCGTGTCTTTACATTAATCACGTATTTAGTTTGTGGCTAAGACCTCTCACATTGGGCTAACATTTGTAGCAACTGGTTAAGCCGGTTGGGTCCGGGCAGTTTTACGCTACAACTGAGTCCAACCTCGTGTCTTAGTCGATTAATTACACCTAATTAATCACCCCCATAATTTGTATTAATTATCCCTAATTAATTAATCATGTTTTCAAGAATATGGGTAGACCTAACTCAATAGGTAAATTCCCAATTCCATAGTATGGGTAGACCTAACTCAATAGGTAAATTCCCAATTTCATAATATGGGTAGACCTAACTCAATAGGTAAATTCCCAATTATGTCCATTTAATTTGTGGTATGCTTAATCATACCCATTTCACATCATTTTATTAACATGCATATTAACCCCATCGTTCCCCACGTAATTCGTTCTCATAACATGACATAACAAAGGGAAGATTCATCACAAATGTCATGGGTTTGACCAACATAGCATATAACTTTATCATGGGTTCAAAAGGTGTCAACTTGCATACATGAGCATACATTAAACCCAACTAGCATTTAACCCAAACTTGCATGAATCACATATGTCATAAAGATGGTAACTTGCTTAAATGTTCATGTCATAGACCTATCATAAAGGTGTCAACTTGCATACATGTCATAGGTCTAAAAGGGATGAACTTGCACATGTACTTATGTCATACATAGAGGCAAACTTGCATATGAACTTGCATCATAACTTGCATATGAACTTGCATCATAACTTGCATATGAACTTGCATAATAACTTGCATATGAACTTGCATAACATGCCATACTTTAGAGGCAACTTGCATATATCATGCATATCATAAAAAGAGACTAACTTGCATAAAACCAAATACTTAGTATGCATACAACCAAATGCTTAGCATGCACAAAACCAAATACTTAGCATGCATAAAACCAAATACTTAGCATGCATAAAACCAAATACATAACTTGCATAACATGTTACATATAGACTTGCATATAATCTCCCATATAGCTTGCATAACATGTTACATATGAATCAATGTTCAACATAGTGTTTTGCATCATAAAACATAGCATTAAACTTGCATATAGCACACAACATACACTATACTAAACTTGCATAAACACATTGATTCCACAAACATAGCCATATCTTATCATATCCTATCATAATCAATTTAACAATTGATTGCTAAGTCTATAGAAACTCACTACTAGCCAATTTGCACTCCAAATGAAGAAGATTAAGATGCTTAGAATGGATTAGAGGTTGATTAGAGAGTGATTAGCTTGCAACCCTCTTCATAAATTAGTGGAGGCTCCTTCTAAGATTTAATTTGGCGGCATGTAGCCCTCAATTCTATTTTTAGTATGGATTAGGGTAGGTTTAGGGTGTATTTATAGATTAGGTGAGTGTTTTAGGCCCTTAGATTAACCCTAAATTAGATTAGGACCCTTAGATTTCGGAACCTTCCAGAAACCAGCCCTAAGACCAAGCCCAAACCCCAAACTGGTGCACCCAACCACAGAACTCTCTAGAAACTGTGCAGGTTTTCTGGCTCGACACGGGCGCACTTCCCAAGTGCGCCAGTGTAAAAATGTGTTGGCGCACTTCACAAGTGCGCCAGTGCATTTTTGTGTTGGCGCACTTCACAAGTGCGCCAGTGCATTCTGGCTTGTTTTCGGTTTTTCTGCCTAACTTCGTTCGTCCATATCTTCTTCATACGGACTCCGATTTTCGAAAACTCAGACTCTATTTCGCGTATTTTTCCGAGACGAACGCAATGACGCAGCCCGTTTCCCCCAATTCTCACATCTGAGATTATTTATTCTGCAATTAGTGAATTTTAGCATTAGCCGAAATTCGGGGTGTTACATTCTCCCCTCCTTAAAGGATTTCGTCCCCGAAATCTCTAAGCTAAGGGGAATGCATATCCTACCATCCAAACAACCATCTACTCAATCCATCAAACACGGGCATCCATTGTCCTTAAAACAATTTCTAATGATGTATGAGCATATGCAAAAACTGTGTGTATATGTTCCCTATCTAATGTATGAACATATGCAAACCATGATAGTGCCATGCATCCATTATGTATGCGAGAGAACCCTATCGACACATACAATATCTACATGAGTGCACAATCATTCACCAAAATGCATCATCCATATGATAACACAATCATTATACATCCATAAATATAGCTACCTACACACAATTATATGCAATATGCAATATGAAGTGACTGAGCCGATCTAGTGCCTAGAGTGTGTGCATATGCATCCACGAGCAACCACTAGCAAACACTTGCATCCACATGCATCCATCAACCATAACATGTCTCAAACACATGTTTCAACCATAGGTTTACCCTATCTAAAGGTCAAAAGTACTAACGAGAGGTCATACTAAAGATAAGATAAGTACTAGACAAACGATAAAGGAGAAGTTAAAAGACATACCCTCAAAAAGGAATGGGTATAACGAACGCATCTTCGCTTCTGTCTCCCAAGTAGCATTGCTCTCACCTTCTCCCCTTTTCACTTTGACTAGTCGAACCTCTCTGTTTCTCAACTTCCTAATCTCTGACCCAAGGATGCGGGTAGGAGCTCGTCGAATAATCACATCACGCTCTACCTTTACTTCTTTAAGCAAGCTCGGCTCTACCACCTCTGCGATCTCATGTAGGCACTTCCTCAAATGTGACACATGGAATACATCATGTACACCACTAAGTCTCTCGGGAAATTCCACTCTATATGCCATCTGTTCAATCCTTTCCTTAACAGGAAACGGTCCTACAAACCTCGGTGCTAACTTCCCCATGGATCCAAAGCGAACAACATTCCGTAACGGAGATACTTTGACAAAGACCATGTCCCCAACATCAAACTCAAGCTCTGTTCTCCTCTTGTCCGCATAAGATTTCTGTCTGTCTTGCGCCGCTTTCATCCTTCTTCGAATCAAATCAATCTTTTCCGAAGTCTTCCTAACCATATCGGGCCCAAGCAAGATCTTATCCGCAGATTCCCACCAACATGTAGGTGATCGACAAGGCCTTCCATAAAAAGCTTCGAAAGGAGCCATGCCAATACTAGACTGAAAGCTTGTTATTATATGCGAACTCCACCAATGGAAGATGCTCTTCCCATGTACCTCCAAAATCTAAGATACAAAGCCTCAAAAGGTCTTCTAGGACACGATTCACCCTCTCAGTCTGGCCGTCCGTTTGAGGATGATATGCGGTGCTCAGACATAATTGAGTCCCCACTGCTTCTTGCAAACTTTTCCAGAACTCGCTAGTGAAGATAGGATCTCGATCACTCACTATGCTAGAGGGTACCCCATGCAATCGAACTATCTCTCGAAGATATACTGAAGCTAGCCATGGAGCAGTCCTCTTGCTCTTCACAGGTATGAAATGGGCGCTTTTAGTAAGTCTGTCTACCACAACCCAAATTCCCGTATTACCCTTTCTTGATCTGGGTAACCCGTCAATAAAATCCATCGAGACGCTATCCCACTTCCATTGCGGAACTTCCACTGGGTGAAGCAACCCACCTGGTTTCTTTTGCTCCGCTTTCACTTGTTGGCAGACCAAGCATCGAGCGACATACTCGGCCACATCTTTCTTCATACCGGCCCAGAAGAAAACCCGCTTCATGTCTTGGTACATCTTGTCCCCACCGGGATGAATGGTCATCCTAGAACGGTGTGCATCATCAAGAATAGCCTTCCTCAAACCCTCGTCTTGCGGTACACAAAGTCTACCGTCTCTACGCAACCACCCCTTACCATCTAGGGTGTACCTACTCAAATGGCTGGACGACTCCCCCCCTTATGAGTTTCTCTACTAACTCAACCAACTGTGGGTCGTCTCGCTGTGTCTCGCCAATCCGTCCCAAAAGAGTAGGCCTAAACCTCCAAGGAGGCTAGCAAACCGGGTACAAAGTCAACAGAAGGTCTAAAGTCAAACATAATCTCTAAGCTCCGTCGTTCAACGAACCATGAACTCGAGGACAACTTTTTTTTTTTCTTCTACTTAAGGCGTCCGCTACCACGTTACCCTTGCTATGGGTATACGCTATCTCAAACTCATAGGATGCTAAGAATCCTATCCACTTTTGCTGTCCTAAGACTATGCGCTTGAATAGTCTCCAACACTTCCCTAAGATGTAGGGCATGCTCTTCTCCTCTTTTAGAGAAAACCAGGATATTACCCCATCCAAAATCCTCACAACTGTCCATCTCTCACGCAGACCACCCTAGTCGAACTCGACATCCCCCAAATGCAAGCCCCAAAGGCCTAAACCAATATCAGACAAACACCCGAGGGATACCTCCTTCGAATTCAGACGACCTACGTGAGATGATACTAGTAAAAACGGCTAAATAATTAAGCCCTTATCCAACTCTGGATGTCCTCGCCAGTCTTGCTCCAAAACCACCGTTTATCCCATAACTGGCTTTGCTCAACTTATTAAGCACATACGAAAACTTATTTCGCTCCTAGAAAAGACCAAGATGTCATCCACAAGGACCATCACGAACTTATTTAGGTACTCCCTGAACACCCTACTCATCAAATTAACAAAGTATGCGGGGCGTTCGTCAAACCAAAGGGCATCACCAGCCACTCATAGAAACCATCCGGAGCCCTAAAGGCAGTCTTCTCTATGCTATCCTCAGCCACTCTCAACTGACGAAACCCCGTGGCTAAGTCCAACTGCGAAAATACTGAGGCGCCAACTAACTGATCAAAGAGATCATCAATCCTCGGCAATGGGTGTCTATTCTTCTTTGTGAGTTTATTTAGTTCTCCTTAGCCTACACAAAGTCTGAGGGACCCATCCGCCTTCGTGGCAAAAACTACTGGAGCACCCCACTCCGACATACTTCGTCTTATGAACCCCTTCTCAAGCAAATCGCCTACTTGCTTATGGAGTTCCCTCCTCTCACGAGGAGCCATGTGGCGCACTGGCCAAGATACTGGTTTGGCATTGTCTACCAGATATATCCGGAAGTCGATCTCCCGCTTCGGAGGTAAGCCCTTCACCTCCTCAAACACATCCGAGTATTCCCGGACAACTCTAACAGATTGCAAACTCTCGACCGACGTGTCAAGCGATTCTAGATAACTTAGCATAACAGATTCCATGGGATTACAAGAGATCTTGAGAGTGTTACCCAAGCGGGTCATGAGCCTAACAATTCTCCCTTCAAAGTCAAGAACGGCACCCCTACTGGATAACCAGTCCATGCCCAAAACTAACTCATAGCCCGTGAAGCCCAAAAAGCATCACATCTAAACTTAACGCTAAGTATAGCAACTTTCAAACCCAAACACATCATGGAGCCCCAATTGGGTTTGAAACAACTAAGGGATCATCTACTAAACTGGTGTCTAAGTGCAGTGACTCAACTAACAATGATGAGATAAACGAACTCGATGCGTCAGAATCTAATAAAGTTCGAATCGGAAAAGAAATCCAAATTCCAACCTAGACGGTCCTATCCCTATCTGGTACCCTAGCCGTGAGGGAATACAACTACCCTCCAGAAGATTCCATACCTTGCCCTTGCTTCTTTGGACAATCCTAATAAGGTGTCCTATTCCTCCCAAAAGGATAACTACTAGCCTTCTTCTTCCCATTCTCCACTCGTAACCTCCCATCAATGAGGTTTCGTCCTTCATTAACCAAACAACTATTTGAGCCTTCCTCCTATCGTCTATCCAATAGGTACCTACCAGTCCTCCTCCTTCTTGAACCAACTTCTAATCTGACTAACGTCTAAGTCCCTTGAAGTGGTTTTCCATTCTTATCTATCTTAGAAAGATCATCTATACGCGGAGGGGAAACTCAAAACGAGAGAGGAAGAGATTCAAAACGGAGAATTCGAAAGATATAGATATGGCTATTGGGGATTATGCTTTTCTTTCAAAAACTTTTCTCTTAAAAGACATGTTTTTGAAAATACTCCTTTCAAAAATATTCTTAGAAAATAGTTTTTCCTAAAAAAATTATCTGTTCTGGTAACCTTAAGCTCTGATACCACGTGTAACACCCCACACCCGCTACGGTCACTCACTAAGGGAATGCCATAACATCGGTGGAGTATTTTAAGTGAATATAGAACAGAAAAATTACAACAAGACAGATATAAGTAATACTTGAGAATTTAAAACATCATTTCATTTCAGCGGAAAGTAAAACATGTTTGGTTACACCAAAACCATAAATAAGAGTCAAGTACATAATATCCATCCTGATAAAAATAAAAGTACATAATCCCACTACATAACCTAATAGCCATAATAGAAAAGATAAACCGAGCTTTACATCCATGGTCCAAGCTCCAAAAGATAGATAAAGCAGTCTGATCAAAGCCCACTAGTGCTAAGCCCACTCTGAAAACCTGAGGGTTGGAAAAAAAAGATAAAGAAACAACGGGGTCAGACATAAGTCTGAGTGAGTCCTATAACCCTAACAATACAATCATTAAAGTAATTAGGGTATGATATAAACAAGGTACGGTACCTCTGGGGATAATGACTACACTAAGTAGCCAACTAAACACAGGATGTACTAAGATAACCGAAAAGACGCATTTATCCACCCAAGGATAATTACTAGATTGCACCACCCCAGATCTACCCACCCAAGGGTAATTCCTACACTGCACCACACCAGTCATTCCTAATTTTAAAGGTTGATCCCACTAAGTGTACTTAGTAAATCTTAATGGTAGTTTCGTGTACCCCTAGCTGACTATATGGGTGCCGCCTGCCCCTATCTCCGTTAGGTGTACCCACTACCCCCCATTTGATCGGCTCCCTAACGTAGATATCCGTGCTGGTCCCACAGTGGGGTGTATCATTCCCCAAAGTGGCAACCTGATAACAACACTGATGCACAGTTTATACCTACACGATGCAACAACGTCTTAGCTACCAGCCCGGGCCCACACACGCATATGAAACCCGTTGGACTTGCGTTGCCACCGCTAACCCGTTTTGGCCTCTTATAGTCAAGCCCAATATGCGTGTCCCGTCCTCGACTTGAGTCGAGCCCACAAAGATACGTTTGGGATATTGGTTGAAATGGGCCCCCACAAGCTACTACTTAAGCTTGTTATTTTATCTAGTGTATCCCACTTAACCCCTTTTATAATCATGCCCACCTACATGTTAAGGTTTGGTTAAGTCATTAATCATATTTTAATTGCCATTCAAGGCACCCACTAGATTTCCACATGCCACCCAAGGCATTTACTTAATTCCCACATGCCACCCAAGGCACTTACTTAACCCTTTAATCATGTTTAATTACATGTTCCACTTTGGTTAAGTATTCTAATCGTATTTTCTATTGCCACCCAAGGCAACCCACTAGTTTCCTCATGCCACCCAAGGCACCCCCACTAGTTACTACATGCCACCCAAGGCACCCACTTAACCCCTCATGCCCCACTACATGCTAATTTGGTTAAGTGTTTCTTAATTAATTAAGACCGTGATCCTCATAAAGACCTCTCACATTAGACTATCTTTTATGACCGCCGGTTAAGCCGGTTGGGTCCGGGCAGCCTTATGTCATAACCGAGTCTAACCTCGTGTCTTTACATTAATCACGTATTTAGTTTGTGGCTAAGACCTCTCACATTGGGCTAACATTTGTAGCAACTGGTTAAGCCGGTTGGGTCCGGGCAGTTTTACGCTACAACTGGGTCCAACCTCGTGTCTTAGTCGATTAATTACACCTAATTAATCACCCCCATAATTTGTATTAATTATCCCTAATTAATTAATCATGTTTTCAAGAATATGGGTAGACCTAACTCAATAGGTAAATTCCCAATTCCATAGTATGGGTAGACCTAACTCAATAGGTAAATTCCCAATTTCATAATATGGGTAGACCTAACTCAATAGGTAAATTCCCAATTATGTCCATTTAATTTGTGGTATGCTTAATCATACCCATTTCACATCATTTTATTAACATGCATATTAACCCCATCGTTCCCCACGTAATTCGTTCTCATAACATGACATAACAAAGGGAAGATTCATCACAAATGTCATGGGTTTGACCAACATAGCATATAACTTTATCATGGGTTCAAAAGGTGTCAACTTGCATACATGAGCATACATTAAACCCAACTAGCATTTAACCCAAACTTGCATGAATCACATATGTCATAAAGATGGTAACTTGCTTAAATGTTCATGTCACAGACCTATCATAAAGGTGTCAACTTGCATACATGTCATAGGTCTAAAAGGGATGAACTTGCACATGTACTTATGTCATACATAGAGGCAAACTTGCATATGAACTTGCATCATAACTTGCATATGAACTTGCATCATAACTTGCATATGAACTTGCATAATAACTTGCATATGAACTTGCATAACATGCCATACTTTAGAGGCAACTTGCATATATCATGCATATCATAAAAAGAGACTAACTTGCATAAAACCAAATACTTAGTATGCATACAACCAAATGCTTAGCATGCACAAAACCAAATACTTAGCATGCATAAAACCAAATACTTAGCATGCATAAAACCAAATACATAACTTGCATAACATGTTACATATAGACTTGCATATAATCTCCCATATAGCTTGCATAGCATGTTACATATGAATCAATGTTCAACATAGTGTTTTGCATCATAAAACATAGCATTAAACTTGCATATAGCACACAACATACACTATACTAAACTTGCATAAACACATTGATTCCACAAACATAGCCATATCTTATCATATCCTATCATAATCAATTTAACAATTGATTGCTAAGTCTATAGAAACTCACTACTAGCCAATTTGCACTCCAAATGAAGAAGATTAAGATGCTTAGAATGGATTAGAGGTTGATTAGAGAGTGATTAGCTTGCAACCCTCTTCATAAATTAGTGGAGGCTCCTTCTAAGATTTAATTTGGCGGCATGTAGCCCTCAATTCTATTTTTAGTATGGATTAGGGTAGGTTTAGGGTGTATTTATAGATTAGGTGAGTGTTTTAGGCCCTTAGATTAACCCTAAATTAGATTAGGACCCTTAGATTTCGGAACCTTCCAGAAACCAGCCCTAAGACCAAGCCCAAACCCCAAACTGGTGCACCCAACCACAGAACTCTCTAGAAACTGTGCAGGTTTTCTGGCTCGACACGGGCGCACTTCCCAAGTGCGCCAGTGTAAAAATGTGTTGGCGCACTTCACAAGTGCGCCAGTGCATTTTTGTGTTGGCGCACTTCACAAGTGCGCCAGTGCATTCTGGCTTGTTTTCGGTTTTTCTGCCTAACTTCGTTCGTCCATATCTTCTTCATACAGACTCCGATTTTCGAAAACTCAGACTCTATTTCGCGTATTTTTCCGAGACGAACGCAATGACGCAGCCCGTTTCCCCCAATTCTCACATCTGAGATTATTTATTCTGCAATTAGTGAATTTTAGCATTAGCCGAAATTCGGGGTGTTACAAAATATATTCTTTCCAACATGAATATTTTTAATGATTCCTACATACAATAAAAATAAATTTTTTATTGTTAAAACAATTTATTTCAAACATGAATCTTTTTAATGATTCCTACATACAATAAAATTGTAGTTTTTTTATTGTTAAAATATTTCATTTTAAATATGAATCTTTTTAATGATTTCTTCATACAATAAAAATGTAATTTTTAATGTTAAAACATTTTATCACAGATAATGAATATTTTTGTGATTCCTACATACAATAAAAATATAATTTTTATTGTTAAAATATTTCATTACAGACAATGAATATTTTTGTGATTCCTACGTACAATAAAAATGTAATTTTTATTGTTAAAATATTTCATTTCAAACTTGAGTCTTTTTATGATTCCTTCTGCAATAAAAATGTAATTTTTAATGTTGAAACATTTTTGTCAAACTTGAATCTTTTTAATGATTCATTCATACAATAAAAATGAAATTTTTAATGTTAAAACATTTTTATCAAACTAGAATCTTTTTAATGATTCATTCATACAATAAAAATGAAATTTTTAATGTTAAAACATTTCATTTCAAACTTGGGTCTTTTTATGATTTCTTCATACAATAAAAATGTAATTTTATTGTTAATATATTTTATTACAGATAATAAATATTTTTGACGAACAAAATATTATTTCGACATATGATTCTTTCGACACAATTCAATCCAACAATCCATCGCAATCACAATCAATCAATTCCAATTTTATACAACGCATATGCGTATTTTATATAGCATATATATAAATTTAATATCACAATCACAATCAATTTTATTTTTAAATTTAGAAATCTCACATTGGTTTTACTCCTAAATTGTAGATAACTCTAAAATTTCTCCGGTCTCTTCTAGAATGTAGTGGACGTTGTCATGATCCCAACGGTTTCTGTTTCATGTGATTTCGACATCGTATGAACAAATTGTGAATTTTTAAAAGTTCATGGCACTTTAATTAATTAAGTAATTAAATTAAAAAAATATACCTTCTTCCTCACGAAATTACATAGGCCGTCACTTATGCCACCTTGTTCAAAACTAGGGTTCCAAATTTCACTCCAACCGTGCAGTGATTGGGCGATCAGGCTTCACCACGATGGAGAGCCTCGAGAGGCTCGCTTGGAGGAGTGGACAACGTCGATCTCGGTCGTGGCGGCGGGGAGGATTCCAGTGCGATGCGATGGCACTTTGGGTGCAAAATCCGAACCAAATACACACCCAGAATTGATCAACCCCGCATGGATTTGGAGAGGGAAAGATCCACTACAAAATTCCCTTAAGAATTGATTGGTTTTATTGTGTAGATCAGAAATTATTGAAGGGGGAAGGATCGAACATGTTTCCGTTGTTCGTTTTGAAGACCTGGAGGCGGCGCTTTAAAAAAATAAGGTAGGGTTTGGTGCAGTTCCGTTGGCCAATATTTATAATTAAATTATTTAATTTCAAAAAGACCGATTCTGGACATAATGGACTATGTTTCATAAGCCCATTCGACTGTTTCAGTCTTTTTTTCTCCAAATTTGAACATACATTTTAATGTACCGGGGCCACATACAGATTTCAAAAATTCTCGAAAAATAAATCTAGCTATGTTTTGACGATACGATCCTAACAAAATTAATTTCGTCAAATTTGGAGACCGTTTGAAAAAATGGTCTTTTTAGTGGTCGATCCAATTCAATAGAATTTTCCAAACGCGTTTTAATTTACCAGGCTCACATATTAATTCAAAAAATTATGGAATTTTAAACCTAACAATAATTTGACATTCCAAATCCAATAAAAGTGGTTTCATCGAAAACGGAGGTCGTTTGCAAAACGACTATTTTTAAGGGCTTTATTATTATTCAAAAATGGAATTTTTAAATTCTGACACATTTTCTAACAAAATTTCCTTAAAATAATTTTTTAAATTGGTTTTGATTTTCCGGGTTGTTACATTGAAGATAGGATTCACGCTTCTTATCCTTTTCTTTTTTGAAAGTACGTTCTTGACTTCTTTTCCAAGCTTTTACTTTGCAATTGCTTCTATCATTCAAGTATGTTTATCCTATCGTTTGGACCTTTGATCCTTAGGTAGAATCCAATGGTTGGAAACATATTTTTGAAATATGTTATGATTGATGATTACAAGTGGATGCAAGTGTTTGCTAGTGGTTGCTCGTGGATACATATACACACAATAGGCACTAGATCGGCTCAAGCACTTACATATTACATATGGATGTATGTGCATCTGGGAAACTGTCAACGCTTTGTATAGAAGAATTGGCAACTGCTCAAAACCCTCAATGACCAAATCAAGCTCATATGTGTGTTTAACAGGAGTTACAGATGAAGACTCAACAAACGATGATTCAGACAATGAAGACTTTTCACATAAAGATCTAATTCATCCTTGTAATGTCTAATTAAATCTATTGAGAATCTCAAATTTAAAAATAAATCTCTGAAATCCGAGAGTCTTGAGTCAATTAGCAAAACTAATGTTTTGGAATCAAATCCTGAAAACGTCAAAAAATTTCAAACTTCGATTGCAAAAGCTGTTTGAATTTGAAAAACAATCTCGTTCATCTCAATAAAGATATTCAAAATCTTGAAAAGGAAGTTCTGATTTTAAAAGAAAGCGATATTGAGCTTAATAAAAAATCAATTGTTTTCAAAAGGAATTTGAAAATTTTAAGACTACCAAAAATTCCAAACATGAAATTGTTGTTAAACAAAATTTGCTGAAAACAGAATCGTTTCAAAATGAGCTTGAAAATGAGGTTGAAAAATTCAAGAAGTTTGAGAAACTCGAGTTTGAAATGCTAAAATGATTTGATCTTGAAATTTCTAAGTCTAAAGCCAAAATTGAGATGCTTGAAAATTAAAATTCATTTTGTAACAAATTGATGCTAAGAAAAGAGATTTAGCTATGAATCAATGTTCAAAGCTAATAAACAAGAATGATTTTTTGAAATCCAAAATCAACGGTCTTGAGTTGAGTTTGAAACGTTTTTCAACTGGAGAAAAATCTTTGAATACGCTGTTGAAAAATCAATCTTCTTCTGGAAATAAAAATGGTATTGGTTTTGGAGAAATTGATGATTTTGAAAAGTTGAATTCAATTGATTTTAAAAATCCTTCAAATTGCTTTGAAAAGGTTTGAATTGAAAATTAGGAATCTAAAAATTTCAAAGGATTTTTAAATCATAAACAAGATGAGAATTTGTTGTGTAACAATCCATTTAAACAAGCTTAGATCCTAAAAGATTTGGGTTCCTAAGGGTACAAAGGTAAATTCGAATGGATTGTTGTACAAACAAGTTTGGGTACCAAAACGTGTGAACGAAACTGTGAGTGGTTGTACAAATTTTATTTGACCACTCGATCCTCTAAATGCTTAGGTACCCATGGATGGCTGAGGAACAACTTTGCGAAAGAGAGATTGAATTCAAATTGTTCTACATTATGGAATCTTTCAGAGTTCCTTAGCCAAAACTGTTGAGTTGGAGATCTACAATGTTTACTGCAAATCAGGTATAATCTCTAGACTCAATTTATTTTGTTTATATTCTTTGTTTTTTATATACATTTTCCGAGCCTTCTTAACTTCAAATTGCAGAATTCTTGGTTTTTTTGGAAATTTGCTTCATTTGTATAAAACTCTCATGTTTTTAATGATTTCCAGATCTTGAATTCAAATTTGTAAATATCTGCAATTGTTTTGAATATTTTTTTCTTCTGATTCATGAATTCCTAACAGTGCTGAAGCATTTCTATCATATCTTAAACACTGCTAATTTGAATTCTATTTTTTTGAAGATTTGAAAAACAAATGAAATTTCACACACCTTTGCTATTTTGAGTTTTTTCTAATTCATTTTGGAAAGACTTGAAAAACTCCACTCATTATAGCACACTACATTTTCAGTTGTGGTAGTTTCATTAGTTTTTGGATTGGCTTGGCTATTCTAATTTCAAAATCATTTGATACAGTTCATTGTGTTGCATTTTGGAACTAAGTTTTAAATCATGATCATTCGGCTTGATATTTGATTTTGTTTGAAACCGTTTGAAATTATTGATATCTTGAATCTCACACACTTCTTGGATTTGAAATTGATAATATTGTGTGATCGATTTATTGAATCTTGAAAATTTCACATCCCTTGATGTGATTTCAAATAAACTGTTTCTTCAAATCTTGGATCATGATCTGTCTCTTGTGCTTTTACAAAAAACTGTGTAAAATTGTCTATTTTATTCTGTTTTTAAAATTGAATGACTGCTGCTTTGATAAAAAATATTCAGAATTGGGTCTGCTTGGGCTTGGTAATTGAATATCTTTTTGTTTGAGTTACTTTGGAATGCCACTATGGATAACTTGGTTCTCCAAGTGGCATCAGTTCTAGAAGTGTTTTCACATTCAATTGATTTAATTTTTTTCATCTTGTATAGATCATTCTGAATCCCTCTTGTTATTGATATTTTCAATTTTAGAATTATTTTTGTTTATTTATTCAAAAATTGAAATCAATAACCAAATTGAACTATATTTGGAATTCATCAAAATTATTATCAAAATTTTGAAATTGTGATGAGTTATGACTATAGTATACTTCACAACAAGAGGAAAATTTATTTTAATTATCATGATGTTTTGAACAGTTTTTATAATATCTTTAAATTAGCGCTTATTTCACGAACATCTTCTTTTACTATCATCCTTCTGTCATCCATCATGGTTTTATTTAATGTGAAGAGTTTAATATTTTTTTAAATCATATTAAATATATTTTTCAAAATTTGTAATGGAGATGTGATTAAATTATTTTCTCAGAAAAAGAGATAATTGAAAAAATTTCAAAGATCCTGGCACAGTTGAGCATATTTCATAATATGATTAATTTAGAAATTTATTTCACAACCATATATATATCTGCCATATTTCTATCATCCATTTTGGCTTTATATACTGACGAGATTTTGTATATAATAAGTGTTTCTCTAACCTCATTTAAAAATTCAAGATCTGGTCAAGCATGGTTAAGAGATTACTTATAATTTAAGCTGCAACTGACCTCATTTAAAAATCCAAGATCTGGATATGCGTGGTTAGTGTGCTCTTAGATGGAAAAAAAAGAAAAGAATGAAAGAGAAAAGAAAATAAATAAAAATTTAAATGAAATCTTCCTTGGTGTGTAAAAACCAGCCTATCAATCCATTTTCTAATTTGTGAAATGTGTTAATATTTTATGATATATTATGATTTTTTGATTGATGGTCATTAGGTTTGAGATTATTTTATTTTGTCACTTGATTTTAATTTAAGACCATAGTCCAAATCCATCATTTGTTTTATGCTCATTTTTTTTAAATTTTATTTGGAAATAATTGGAATTCATATGTTTTGAAAACTCTCTCCATTTTATAAAATTCATCGTAAATCCGCCATTCCATAATGTGAAATTTCCTACTAGTTTGAAGAATATTATGATTTTTATTTGATTGAATGAGATTTATGATGATCATTATCTCTCTTGAACTGATTTTATATTTCTACTCTATATTTCATCACTATTTTGATTTCTATATTCTTTGGATGATAATAAAAGGAGGAGAATGGTTAAGATTTTGATTAATGAGTGAATATTTCATGCATATTTTATTATTGGAAATTCATTTCAGTTATTGTTATCACTCATATGCGCATATTTGTTAATACCCTAGGTATTGATTTTGATGACAACAACCATATAGACATTACTACAAACATATCTTCGATTTGTGTAGTTACATTAGACATATTATGGAGATATTTAAACCAGAGTACAAAAGAGTAATTATAGAAGAAGGATAATCAGAACTATTGAAGACCAAAGCATATTAGAGAAGAATGCTAAAGAACAGAGGTGTTTGAAGTGATGAGGAGTTGGTTGAACCGTAGAATATCTTCTTAAAGATCCCATGGCAGTTATACTTGAAGATAATCAACCATTGACCTCCATCGAATCACCCAAATCCACAAATATAAGGTAATTTGAAATGCTGAAAATCTAAAACACATTTTGTTGAAATACATTTTCAGACATGTTGATATATAACGGTTTTCCAAATTTTCAAATTCAAATTGAGAAGTTATTTTTAGGCACATCCTTTCACCAAAAGTCACATCCTTTCATACACTATGTAAAGGCTCCTGGAAACGGATTTTTACATTACATTTTCATATTTTTCTTCTACTCCTTCTCCATTATTCTCTACACAATCCATTTAATACTACCGTATTATTCTTGCAAACCCACTCTCTTTGACTCCTATTCTTTATTGATCTGCAAGCCACACAATATTAAAGAGTTGTACTTGAATTCATATCATTCCTTCTTTGATTTTATCCTATTTCCTCAAAGAATTCAAAGATATATTGCCATTGGAGGTCTATAGGATCATTGTACAAATCTACAAGAATTCGTATTGAAGGTACGACTACTTGCCATTGTTTGTTAAAGATGATAAGGTGGTGTATCTTGTTAGCTCGTGAAATCAAGATTGTAAAGGTGTTCTTGTCACCCGTGGAAAGCAAGCGGTTATAGTGAAATTCTGCACGGTGAAATGCATGACTAGATGTAGGATTGGTTAATCTGAACCAGTATAAAAATCCTGGTGTTATTCACTTTACTGCATTTTTGTTTTATTACTTATTTCTTTCTATTTGAATTTGAATAAAAAATACACTTCATCTCTCTAGTATCTGAGTAGCTTTAAGATCCATTAACATTGGGTTATATACACCTAGTTCCCTAATAATATTTAGGGGGAGTTCGGTTATAGGGGGAGCATGCATATAGGGGGAGTTCTACACTTCATCATCAAACACTTTTATTGTGTTCAAAATCTTATTATATGTTTGTCATCATCAAAAGGGGAGATTGTTGTATATAACAATTATATGATTTTTGTTTAATGATAACAAATATATATTATCATAAATGTATTTGTAATTGTACTATTATACTATATCACATACATAATTAAATATTTATATTCGAATAGAATACTACTGCACAAGAATTTAAATATTCAAACAGTATTTTATTTAAATATAATATTTTATTTCAACATTTCAGTAGTACAATTTTGCATAACTCCACTATTGTACATCTCACTGATTTATTACATTCAACTCTGACTACAACACTCAGTGTCCACTCGGTTACATTTCAGTTTCATATACAATTTCTTTCTTATACATAACTCCTCACTACATTTCACACAGTCACTCATATACATACATTGACACATACACTGACTCTATTGTCTTCAGTATGCTTCTCAGTCAGTCCTGTCACCTGCATACCTATCACAGAAACACACACAGTAAACTGGAACAATTTTTTTTAAATGCTAGCAGATATAAATTTTATTTGCCTAAGAATTTTGGTGTGTATCTCATCATATTTCTTGACTTGGTCTGATACATACACACACACACACACATCTCCATCTGTGTCTAGACCGCTTGTGATATTCACAGTGATTCACTGTAAACACCACAAGGTAGATAATGTCTCTAGTGCTCTCCCTCTCTCTCTCTCTCACACACACACACACATATATATATATATTATGCACATACACAATACATGTATATACATACAGTGTATGTATATACACATATATTTTGTGCAGGGGAAACATGGTCAAACATTGTAACAGCAAGGGACAAATATAACAAGTTTGATATGTTCAGATGAAGCTTGACAACCCATGTATGCTGTAAGTATCCATGAACACACAAGTGCAACAAAACAAATTCAACATGTACAAGAACAGTGCAGCATGGACAAACAACATGATGACATTTCATGAAAATGAACAAGATCATGCAGTTCAAAGTGCAACAGGGATCATGGCCATGTCAACTCAAAATTCGCACAAACCAAAAATAAATGCCAAATCAAAATCAAGTCAGGGTGCAAAGAATGCACAACAATTTGAACATAAACATGAAGCCAGTTCAAGCACAAATGTGCACAGGTGCATCTCAGAATGGTAATAAAAATCAGCCTTGAAGCAAGGCATAAATCAGCAAGCATATATACATATAGTTGTGTGTGTGTGTATATATACACAAATGCTAATGAAACAATCCGGCATGTACAAGTTTGAACACAGCAAAGTCAAGCTAGTCCAAGTTTTCAAGTGCAAACAATAAAGTGGGACAAAAGAAAATGAACACTACACACGTGGCAACATCTAAATATGAAGCATACCCGAGGCAACTGACAAAAAAAGGCAAAAAATATATAAGGCAGAGAAGAGCAAGTCAACGGTACACATAGGTGTAGTTACATTGGAGTGCAACAAGCCAATATGCAAACCAGTAATACAAGGAAGCCATGAAGAAGGAGCTCAGGTCAAGGATGCTACAAGTCGGGTAATACAAGCATGTGGACAGGCTAATAAAGGTCTAAATACAGAAAAGTACATATAGAAGGCCAATTTCAAGCGCAGTCACTAAACCAGCTGCCACACATACATGGTGCAAGAAGAACAACAAATGCAAAGAAGTGAAAGTAGCATGGGGAGCGCAAGTATATATTCTAGCTTAAAGGAAATATATACAAATTAGGGCAAATAACAATGAACGGATTCATGAAAGATCAAGAAACAGGGAGATGTCCATAGAACATGTACAATGCAATATGAACAGGTGAACAAATAGAGTATCATGCATGCCCAGCAGTAAGGCAACAAATATTGATATGTATATATACACACACTTGTGTGAAAATATATACATATATACGTTGACTGTTTGATTGGAATTCATATGTTTTGAAAACTCTCTCCGTTTTATAAAATTCATCGTAAATCCGCCATTCCATAATGTGAAATTTCCTACTAGTTTGAAGAATATTATGATTTTTATTTGATTGAATGAGATTTATGATGATCATTATCTCTCTTGAACTGATTTTATATTTCTACTCTATATTTCATCACTATTTTGATTTCTATATTCTTTTGATGATAACAAAAGGAGGAGAATGGTTAAGATTTTGATTAATGAGTGAATATTTCATGCATATTTTATTATTGGAAATTCATTTCAGTTATTGTTATCACTCATATGCGCATATTTGTTAATACCCTAGGTATTGATTTTGATGACAACAACCATATAGACATTACTACAAACATATCTTCGATTTGTGTAGTTACATTAGATATATTATGGAGATATTTAAACCAGAGTACAAAAGAGTAATTATAGAAGAAGGATAATCAGAACTATTGAAGACCAAAGCATATTAGAGAAGAATGCTAAAGAACAGAGGTGTTTGAAGTGATGAGGAGTTGGTTGAACCGTAGAATATCTTCTTAAAGATCCCATGGCAGTTATACTTGAAGATAATCAACCATTGACCTCCATCGAATCACCCAAATCCACAAATATAAGGTAATTTGAAATGCTGAAAATCTAAAACACATTTTGTTGACATACATTTTCAGACATGTTGATATATAACGGTTTTCCAAATTTTCAAATTCAAATTGAGAAGTTATTTTTAGGCACATCCTTTCACCAAAAGTCACATCCTTTCATACACTATGTAAAGGCTCCTGGAAACGAATTTTTACATTACATTTTCATATTTTCTTCTACTCCTTCTCCATTATTCTCTACACAATCCATTTAATACTACCGTATTATTCTTGCAAACCCACTCTCTTTGACTCCTATTCTTTATTGATCTGCAAGCCACACAATATTAAAGAGTTGTACTTGAATTCATATCATTCCTTCTTTGATTTTATCCTATTTCCTCAAAGAATTCAAAGATATATTGCCATTGGAGGTCTATAGGATCATTGTACAAATCTACAAGAATTCGTATTGAAGGTACGACTACTTGCCATTGTTTGTTAAAGATGATAAGGTGGTGTATCTTGTTAGCTCGTGAAATCAAGATTGTAAAGGTGTTCTTGTCACCCGTGGAAAGCAAGCGGTTATAGTGAAATTCTGCACGGTGAAATGCAGGACTAGATGTAGGATTGGTTAATCCGAACCAGTATAAAAATCCTGGTGTTATTCACTTTACTGCATTTTTGTTTTATTACTTATTTCTTTCTATTTGAATTTGAATAAAAAATACACTTCATCTCTCTAGTATCTGAGTAGCTTTAAGATCCATTAACATTGGGTTATATACACCTAGTTCCCTAATAATATTTAGGGGGAGTTCGGTTATAGGGGGAGCATGCATATAGGGGGAGTTCTACACTTCATCATCAAACACTTTTATTGTGTTCAAAATCTTATTATATGTTTGTCATCATCAAAAGGGGAGATTGTTGTATATAACAATTATATGATTTTTGTTTAATGATAACAAATATATATTATCATAAATGTATTTGTAATTGTACTATTATACTATATCACATACATAATTAAATATTTATATTCGAATAGAATACTACTGCACAAGAATTTAAATATTCAAACAGTATTTTATTTAAATATAATATTTTATTTCAACATTTCAGTAGTACAATTTTGCATAACTCCACTATTGTACATCTCACTGATTTATTACATTCAACTCTGACTACAACACTCAGTGTCCACTCGGTTACATTTCAGTTTCATATACAATTTCTTTCTTATACATAACTCCTCACTACATTTCACACAGTCACTCATATACATACATTGACACATACACTGACTCTATTGTCTTCAGTATGCTTCTCAGTCAGTCCTGTCACCTGCATACCTATCACAGAAACACACACAGTAAACTGGAACAATTTTTTTTAAATGCTAGCAGATATAAATTTTATTTGCCTAAGAATTTTGGTGTGTATCTCATCATATTTCTTGACTTGGTCTGATACATACACACACACACACACACACATCTCCATCTGTGTCTAGACCGCTTGTGATATTCACAGTGATTCACTGTAAACACCACAAGGTAGATAATGTCTCTAGTGCTCTCCCTCTCTCTCTCTCTCTCTCTCACACACACATATATATATTATGCACATACACAATACATGTATATACATACAGTGTATGTATATACACATATATTTTGTGCAGAGGAAACATGGTCAAACATTGTAACAGCAAGGGACAAATATAACAAGTTTGATATGTTCAGATGAAGCTTGACAACCCATGTATGCTGTAAGTATCCATGAACACACAAGTGCAACAAAACAAATTCAACATGTACAAGAACAGTGCAGCATGGACAAACAACATGATGACATTTCATGAAAATGAACAAGATCATGCAGTTCAAAGTGCAACAGGGATCATGGCCATGTCAACTCAAAATTCGCACAAACCAAAAATAAATGCCAAATCAAAATCAAGTCAGGGTGCAAAGAATGCACAACAATTTGAACATAAACATGAAGCCAGTTCAAGCACAAATGTGCACAGGTGCATCTCAGAATGGTAATAAAAATCAGCCTTGAAGCAAGGCATAAATCAGCAAGCATATATACATATAGTTGTGTGTGTGTGTATATATATACACAAATGCTAATGAAACAATCCGGCATGTACAAGTTTGAACACAGCAAAGTCAAGCTAGTCCAAGTTTTCAAGTGCAAACAATAAAGTGGGACAAAAGAAAATGAACACTACACACGTGGCAACATCTAAATATGAAGCATACCCGAGGCAACTGACAAAAAAAGGCAAAAAATATATAAGGCAGAGAAGAGCAAGTCAACGGTACACATAGGTGTAGTTACATTGGAGTGCAACAAGCCAATATGCAAACCAGTAATACAAGGAAGCCATGAAGAAGGAGCTCAGGTCAAGGATGCTACAAGTCGGGTAATACAAGCATGTGGACAGGCTAATGAAGGTCTAAATACAGAAAAGTACATATAGAAGGCCAATTTCAAGCGCAGTCACTAAACCAGCTGCCACACATACATGGTGCAAGAAGAACAACAAATGCAAAGAAGTGAAAGTAGCATGGGGAGCGCAAGTATATATTCTAGCTTAAAGGAAATATATACAAATTAGGGCAAATAACAATGAACGGATTCATGAAAGATCAAGAAACAGGGAGATGTCCATAGAACATGTACAATGCAATATGAACAGGTGAACAAATAGAGTATCATGCATGCCCAGCAGTAAGGCAACAAATATTGATATGTATATATACACACACTTGTGTGAAAATATATACATATATACGTTGACTGTTTGATTGGAATTCATATGTTTTGAAAACTCTCTCCGTTTTATAAAATTCATCGTAAATCCGCCATTCCATAATGTGAAATTTCCTACTAGTTTGAAGAATATTATGATTTTTATTTGATTGAATGAGATTTATGATGATCATTATCTCTCTTGAACTGATTTTATATTTCTACTCTATATTTCATCACTATTTTGATTTCTATATTCTTTTGATGATAACAAAAGGAGGAGAATGGTTAAGATTTTGATTAATGAGTGAATATTTCATGCATATTTTATTATTGGAAATTCATTTCAGTTATTGTTATCACTCATATGCGCATATTTGTTAATACCCTAGGTATTGATTTTGATGACAACAACCATATAGACATTACTACAAACATATCTTCGATTTGTGTAGTTACATTAGATATATTATGGAGATATTTAAACCAGAGTACAAAAGAGTAATTATAGAAGAAGGATAATCAGAACTATTGAAGACCAAAGCATATTAGAGAAGAATGCTAAAGAACAGAGGTGTTTGAAGTGATGAGGAGTTGGTTGAACCGTAGAATATCTTCTTAAAGATCCCATGGCAGTTATACTTGAAGATAATCAACCATTGACCTCCATCGAATCACCCAAATCCACAAATATAAGGTAATTTGAAATGCTGAAAATCTAAAACACATTTTGTTGACATACATTTTCAGACATGTTGATATATAACGGTTTTCCAAATTTTCAAATTCAAATTGAGAAGTTATTTTTAGGCACATCCTTTCACCAAAAGTCACATCCTTTCATACACTATGTAAAGGCTCCTGGAAACGAATTTTTACATTACATTTTCATATTTTCTTCTACTCCTTCTCCATTATTCTCTACACAATCCATTTAATACTACCGTATTATTCTTGCAAACCCACTCTCTTTGACTCCTATTCTTTATTGATCTGCAAGCCACACAATATTAAAGAGTTGTACTTGAATTCATATCATTCCTTCTTTGATTTTATCCTATTTCCTCAAAGAATTCAAAGATATATTGCCATTGGAGGTCTATAGGATCATTGTACAAATCTACAAGAATTCGTATTGAAGGTACGACTACTTGCCATTGTTTGTTAAAGATGATAAGGTGGTGTATCTTGTTAGCTCGTGAAATCAAGATTGTAAAGGTGTTCTTGTCACCCGTGGAAAGCAAGCGGTTATAGTGAAATTCTGCACGGTGAAATGCAGGACTAGATGTAGGATTGGTTAATCCGAACCAGTATAAAAATCCTGGTGTTATTCACTTTACTGCATTTTTGTTTTATTACTTATTTCTTTCTATTTGAATTTGAATAAAAAATACACTTCATCTCTCTAGTATCTGAGTAGCTTTAAGATCCATTAACATTGGGTTATATACACCTAGTTCCCTAATAATATTTAGGGGGAGTTCGGTTATAGGGGGAGCATGCATATAGGGGGAGTTCTACACTTCATCATCAAACACTTTTATTGTGTTCAAAATCTTATTATATGTTTGTCATCATCAAAAGGGGAGATTGTTGTATATAACAATTATATGATTTTTGTTTAATGATAACAAATATATATTATCATAAATGTATTTGTAATTGTACTATTATACTATATCACATACATAATTAAATATTTATATTCGAATAGAATACTACTGCACAAGAATTTAAATATTCAAACAGTATTTTATTTAAATATAATATTTTATTTCAACATTTCAGTAGTACAATTTTGCATAACTCCACTATTGTACATCTCACTGATTTATTACATTCAACTCTGACTACAACACTCGGTGTCCACTCGGTTACATTTCAGTTTCATATACAATTTCTTTCTTATACATAACTCCTCACTACATTTCACACAGTCACTCATATACATACATTGACACATACACTGACTCTATTGTCTTCAGTATGCTTCTCAGTCAGTCCTGTCACCTGCATACCTATCACAGAAACACACACAGTAAACTGGAACAATTTTTTTTAAATGCTAGCAGATATAAATTTTATTTGCCTAAGAATTTTGGTGTGTATCTCATCATATTTCTTGACTTGGTCTGATACATACACACACACACACATCTCCATCTGTGTCTAGACCGCTTGTGATATTCACAGTGATTCACTGTAAACACCACAAGGTAGATAATGTCTCTAGTGCTCTCCCTCTCTCTCTCTCTCACACACACACACACATATATATATTATGCACATACACAATACATGTATATACATACAGTGTATGTATATACACATATATTTTGTGCAGGGGAAACATGGTCAAACATTGTAACAGCAAGGGACAAATATAACAAGTTTGATATGTTCAGATGAAGCTTGACAACCCATGTATGTTGTAAGTATCCATGAACACACAAGTGCAACAAAACAAATTCAACATGTACAAGAACAGTGCAGCATGGACAAACAACATGATGACATTTCATGAAAATGAACAAGATCATGCAGTTCAAAGTGCAACAGGGATCATGGCCATGTCAACTCAAAATTCGCACAAACCAAAAATAAATGCCAAATCAAAATCAAGTCAGGGTGCAAAGAATGCACAACAATTTGAACATAAACATGAAGCCAGTTCAAGCACAAATGTGCACAGGTGCATCTCAGAATGGTAATAAAAATCAGCCTTGAAGCAAGGCATAAATCAGCAAGCATATATACATATAGTTGTGTGTGTGTGTGTATATATACACAAATGCTAATGAAACAATCCGGCATGTACAAGTTTGAACACAGCAAAGTCAAGCTAGTCCAAGTTTTCAAGTGCAAACAATAAAGTGGGACAAAAGAAAATGAACACTACACACGTGGCAACATCTAAATATGAAGCATACCCGAGGCAACTGACAAAAAAAGGCAAAAATTATATAAGGCAGAGAAGAGCAAGTCAATGGTACATGTAACACCCCGCAAATTCTATAACTGTGAAATTAGCAAATTAAAGTATAATTAATCTGAAATCAAAGAACTAAGGGAAACGGGATACGCCATTGCGTTCGTCTCGGAAAAATACGCGAAATAGAGTCCGAGTTTTCGAAAAACGGAATCCGTATGAAGAAGATATGGCCTTCGGAAGTTTGAGAATCAAGTTTAAATTCAAACAGAATAAATCAGGTTTAAATTCGAAAATGGGGCCCAATGGGCCAGGGCGGAAAAACACCCGCCTGACCCACCAAGTCGACTGGGCTGTCGACCTGGTCTAACCAGGTCGACAGGCCTGTCGACAGGGCTGTCGACAGGGGTGTCGACCTGGTCCAGACCCAGGTCGAGCCCAGTCTAACCCGGCTGGCCTATTCTCTATGTGGTCGATTTTCTGTGGTCTGCTTTGTCACTAGGGCTAGGTGGCAAGTTTTAATTGGTCTCTCCTTAGAATGAATGGCTACGATCAATCCAAGCAACATCAAGGGTCCTAATCAGTTCCTAACCTCTATATAAACAACCCTAGACTAAACCATAATCTATTCATTCAAAAATAAGAACATAGCCGCCATGTTGCTGAGGAACGACTAGGAGTAGCCACCAAATTGGAGAGAGGATTAGGAGGAAGATTCTAAAGCTTAAAGCAACCTAAACAAATCAATTCAACAAAGGAATTTGCGTCTTCAATCCCTAAATTAGAGAATTCATCACACCATTGTAAGTAGAGTATTACTTTGGTATGAATAAACAATTGTGTTGGTTTGTATGCTTGAATTGTGGCAATAAAGTTATTCATATTTGTGCGTTCTTATCAATTTGAAATATTATATACGTTTGGATATTCTTGAATTATGTTATTCATGTTATAAAGAACTACATGCGGTAGTTCTATGCAAGTATACGTTTGGAATATTTCGCAAATTATGTAATCCATGTTGAAGCTACATGTATGTAGTTGATTTAAATTTATGCAAGTTTGGGGTTTTGCTACTATGCCATCATGATGTATATTTTTGTGCATAAATCATTTTGTAAGTAATTAGAACAAGTTTGGTTATTATAATCCATAGGAAATTATGTTGAGAATTTGGCATCATGTATTAAGCCATGCTTTTGTACTAGAAAATCTATTTGCAAACTTATGAATATGGCTAAGCTATGAATGATATTTGGCATAATTGAAATCCATGATTAAGTCTATCTTGTTTACAAGAATTATATGATGACATATGTGGTACATGGCTAGGTTAGGTTCAAAAAGTCCCTTTTGTAAGTTTACATGACTAAAGTAAGAATCATGATTTCATGTTAGAAATATTTATGCCATGAACAAATTTAACTATACATATGCCATGCTTATGTTTGACATTATGCTATGCTTATGCTAGAAATATTTATGCCATGCTTATGTTTGACATTATGCCTAAATAAAAATATACGTTCATGTGTCAATAATGATATCTCAATTACAAGTTCACATGCTTTGATTCATGTCACCTATGTTTTATGACCAAAAGTATATGTCACTACTATGCAAGTACACCAGTTTCTATTTTGTATTCCCAACGTCATATTGCAAGTTCATACGCTCACCTTCCCCTTTTTGTGTATGTAATTACGCCATAAGCCTCCCCTTTTCGCATGGCTAAATTGGGCTTTAAAAGGCTAAGCCCAATATATATATAAACGGACGTGTAAAACGGGGGAAAATAACGTTGGGTTAAAATTAATTAATTAATGAAAATATAAAATAGAAGGGCCCAAATTCAAGTATGGGTTGGGCCCATGATTGGTGTAACCTTTACACCATTAACTTAATAATGGGCCGCAAATATTTACATATAAATAAAGAAGAAAGACAAAATATGTAAATGTAGAACATACGATGTGTTTAACCCGAGGTTGGATTGAGTTGTGATGTAAACCTGCCCGGAACCGCCCGACTGTCCAGTAGTCACAACAATACCTATCCAATGTGGGAGGTTAAACATGGAGCCCAGCAAGGACCCGAGGTTAGACTGAGTTGTGGCGTAAGACTGCCCGGAACCAACCGGCAACAGGCAGCCACAACAATACCTGTCTAATGTGAGAGGTCAGGGCCTTAATAAGACAATTAAGGCTGAGTCAGGATTGATAGGATTAAGTGAACTAAAGACTTAATCAAAATGGAACATGCTAAACAAAACGGACTGGTGGGGGTTAGGTTAGGAAACACTTAACCAACTTAGCATGTTGGCTAGAGATAGAAAACCTAGTAACGGGGGACCCTTTTCAGCAGTAACCCTAGAAGGTGTATCAGGATACCCTGAAACTAGGCAGGGTGGGGCACGATTACTGGGCTGATTGTAAGAGGTCAAAAGCGACGGCGGTGGTGTAGCAGTGTAGGTTCTAACGGGGTGCGGGCGTGCACACACTCCGGCGCAGAAAAATAAAGCACTGGACGCCAGTAGCATACCTATGCATTCTAAGGTTGTGTCGGGCCGCTGCCAGGGGACTTGATACACCCCATGGTGGGACCAGCATAGGTAACTACAACATCGGGGGCCGTAAGACACATGTAACTATGCGAGTAGGAGCCGATCATCATAGAATGGATCACATCACCCTGATTGTGGGGTGCCAGTGGGAAACTAGTTTATATGGGTTCAGAGATTAATATGGGGTACGATAGTATATTCGACCCTAGACAACTTAACCAAGTTTATAGTGTTTGCCCATTTCTTGTTTATACTTATCATACCCAGTTCTTTATTCATAGAAAAAATAGTACTAGACTTACTCAGGCTTTATGTCTGACTCTACTTTTCTTTCGTCTTCTTTTCTTCCGTTCCCCCCCCCCCAGGTCCGCAGGGAGGGAACACTGCAGCTTGACCAGCATTAACATCCAGCTTGAAGAAGAGAAATGTATTGCTTGGAACTTTCCGTTTTTGAACTATGGCTTGGGACAACCACTATGGGGCTTTTGCAGTTTATCTATGTTTTATTTATGCTTCTTTAAATAATGTACTCAAGACAGATTATGAAAGTGTTATGTTATGTTTTTGGAAAGGATGTTGTTGTAACACGTATTTGATTTTATGAAATAAAAGTTTGTTGTTCTTCCGCTGTTTACAAATATGTGTTCTTATATCTGTCTTGTATATCTGTGACTTGTACTTATAAACCTCCACCAAAATTAGGGCATTCCCTTTGAGAGTGACCCTAACGGAGGTGGGGTGTTTCACTTGGTATCAGAGCGAGGTTTACCAGATAAGATAAAAAGTTTTGAAAAAATTATTTTCAAAAAGGAAATTTAAAGAAGCATTTTTAAAAGAAAAATATTATTTTATTTTAAAAAAGGCAAAGTCCACTCCCCAAAGCCATATGTACTATCTCTTATCCTTCGTTTTGAGTCTATCCTTTTTGTTTCAGCATGTCCGAAGATCTTAACTTACCGGAAGGGGTACCAATACCTGGTTGGTTTAGACGATTCTTAGAAGCAAGGGCCACTCAGCCAGGTCCCACCGTTCCTCCTCCCCCAGCTGCAGGAAATCATCCAGCTGCAGCAGCACCTTTTCCTCCACCTCCTCCACGGGGAAACACATTCGCTAAGATATGTAAAGATTTTAAAGCCATGGGAGGAAGGGATTTCCATGGAACTGAGTCCTTCGTAGCAGCTAGGAATTGGCTGAAAGAAACTGAGGACCTATTCATCATCTTTGAGGTAGAAGATAGACAAAAAGTACAATTGGCAGTGTGGCTATTGAAGGGCGAGGCTTCCTACTGGTGGGAAGTCACTAATGCTGAAAGACCAGTGGAGACATGGGAGGACTTTAGGGCAAGGTTTGAGACCAAATTTCTCTCAGATGCGGAAAGAAGTTTGCAGTTGGAAAAATTCTTATTTCTTAAACAAGGGGACAAGACTGTCAGAGAGTATGTGAATCAGTTCGATGAGCTGGCTAGGTTTGGGCTTGACCTAGTCAACACCCCGCACAAGAAGGCTCTCCGTTTCGTCAAGGGGTTAAATGAGCCATTACACAGTTTGGCCATGACCCATATACCCATGGGGGCCACGTATGAAAGATTGGTGCAAATGGCATTGCTGAATGAGGAGGATAAGGGCAAGAAGGAGACAAAGGCAGAAAGCTCTCAAGGGAAGAAAGAGGGTTTGCAGCCTAAGAAGACGGACTTTAAGAAAGGCGGGAAAGGCAACAAGGAGAAGAGGAAGTGTAATTTCTGTGGCAAAGTGGGACACTTAGTAAAGGACTGCCGGAAAAAGAAGGCCAAGGAGAATGGTGGGTGCTTTTCATGCGGTCAGACAGGCCACAGGGCTAAGGACTGCCCAAAGAAACGAGGACAGGGGCAGGGCGCTGGATCCACCTCAGGGGCACAGGTTCATGTGCTAGAAGCGCCACCATTGCAACAGCGAGGTATAAATACTTCTGTAGAAAGTGTAGTTTATCTTTATGATCACCCCGTTCGCACTTTATTTGATTCTGGCGCATCACACTCCTTTATCTCGTCTGCTTTAGTAGAATCTCTGCACCTAAAAACTAGTATGGTAGAGGACCCCTTAATTGTTTCAAACCCAATTGGGGGCCCAGCTCATTTGTCTATGATCTGTTTGGATTTGAAAATTTCTATCCTAAGTGTTGAATTTCAATGTAGTGCCTTTGTTTTGGGCTTTTCGGGGTATGGTTTGATTTTGGGTATGGATTGGCTATCCAGTAATGGGGCCATCCTTGATTGTGAGAAAAGGGTTGTTAGGCTCCTAACCCAGCTCGGTAATACTTTGGAAATTTCTTGTAATCCCTCGTATGCGGTTATGCTTAGTTATCTTGAATCGCTAGATGCCTCTGTTGAAAATTTGAAATCAGTTAGAGTGGTCCGGGAATATCCGGATGTCTTCGAAGAGGTGAAGGGCTTGCCTCCGAAGCGGGAAATAGACTTCCGCATATATCTTGTAGATAATGCAAAGCCCGTTGCGTTGCCCGTTAGACATATGGCTCCACGAGAAAGAAAAGAGCTCAGTAAACAGATTAAAGAGCTTCTAGAAAAGGGGTTCATTAGGAGGAGCATCTCAGAATGGGGCGCTCCAGTGGTGTTCGCTACAAAGGCGGATGGTTCACTCCGTCTATGTGTTGACTATAGGGAGCTCAACAAGCTAACGAAAAAGAATAGGCATCCTCTCCCTAGAATTGACGATTTGTTTGACCAGCTTGTAGGAGCGTCTGTTTTCTCCCAACTCGATTTAGCAACCGGTTTTCATCAGCTAAGGGTGGCTGAAGATAGCATCGATAAAATGGCGTTCAGAACCCCAGACGGCTTCTTTGAATGGCTTGTCATGCCTTTCGGCTTGACAAATGCACCTGCTTACTTCGTGGACCTGATGAGTAGGGTATTTAGAGATTTCCTCAACAAATTTGTAGTGGTCTTCGTAGATGATATCCTTATCTTCTCAAAGAGTGAAGAGGAACATGCTCAGCACTTAAGGGCGATCATGGAAACTTTGTGAGTCCACCAACTAAAAGCCAAATTCTCCAAATGCCACTTTTGGAGAGAAGAGGTGAGGTTCCTTGGGCACATAGTATCCAAACAAGGGTTAGCGGTGGACCCTGCGAAGGTAGTGGCGGTACAGGATTGGAAGACACCAGGGAATGCAACTGAGGTCCGAAGCTTCCTAGGACTAGCAGGTTTCTATCGAAAATTCATAAGGGATTTTGCGAAAATCTCAGCTCCGCTCACGAAATTGACTAAGAAGAATCTAGTGTTCAATTGGGACTTGGATTGCGAATTTGCTTTCCAACGACTGAAAAGGGCTCTTACAACAGCCCCAGTTTTGACGCTGCCGGATGGGAGCAAGATGTTCACTGTTTATACGGATGCATGTGGGACAGGTCTAGGCGCCGTCTTAATGCAAGAAGGAAGGGTAGTAGCTTATGGCGGGAGGCAGTTGAAGGTGCATGAAAAGAACTACCCAACCCACGATCTTGAGTTAGCCGCCATCGTCTTTGCACTCAAGTCTTGGCGACACTATCTCCTAGGTGAGAAGTTCGAACTTTACACTGACCATAAATCGTTGAAATATCTTTTCTCGCAGAAGGATCTTAACTTGAGGCAACAAAGATGGATGGAGTTTCTTGCCTCGTACGATTTCGAAATCTCCTACACTCCGGGCAAAGGCAACGTAGTTGCAGACGCGTTGAGCCGAAAGAAATTGACACTAAGCCCGTTGTTTGTTGAAAGACAAAGCCTAGAGTTTATAGCCAGCTTCGACTTTAGGCCCTCCTCCGATTTCGTACCAGGCTTGCTAGCATCTCTCGAAGTGCGCCCAACTTTAGTGGATTCAGTAGGGACAGCACAACGCGAAGACCTTCAGCTTGTAGAAATAATTGATAGGCTAATTAGGGGTGAGACTTCAAGTCACCTCAACAGATACTCCATCGACGATAAGGGTTTGCTAAGGCGAGACGGAAGACTATGCGTCCCACAGACAAAAGATTTAGTAAAGAAGGTTCTCGAGGAAGCACATCACTCCAAGATGACGATACATCCAGGCGGAGATAAAATGTACAAAGACATAAAAAGGACTTTCTTTTGGAACGGCATGAAAAAGGACGTGGCAGAGTTCGTTTCTAAGTGCATGGTGTGCCAACAGGTTAAGGCGGAACAGAAAAAGCCTGGCGGGCTACTGCATCCTCTGGAGGTCCCACAGTGGAAGTGGGATAGCATCTCAATGGACTTCATCGATGGGCTGCCTAGGTCTAGGAGAGGCAACACTAGCATTTGGGTAATAGTGGATAGGCTTACTAAAAGCGCCCACTTTTTACCTGTCAAAAGTAAAAGAACTGCCTCATCCCTAGCATCACTTTACCTCAAGGAAATCGTTCGACTCCATGGAATACCATCTAGCATTGTTAGTGACCGAGACCCCATCTTCACCAGCGAGTTTTGGCGGAGTCTGCAAGAAGCAGTAGGAACGCAGTTATGCTTGAGCACAGCCTATCATCCCCAAACCGACGGCCAAACAGAGAGAGTGAACAGAGTTTTGGAAGACCTTCTAAGACTATGCGTCCTTGACTTCGGAGGGACATGGGAAGACCACCTTCCTTTGGTGGAATTTGCCTACAACAACAGCTATCAAGCAACCATCGGAATGGCGCCCTTCGAAGCTTTATACGGAAGACCGTGCCGATCGCCCACTTGTTGGTGGGAGTCTACTGATAAGCTCATACTTGGACCAGACATGATCCGAGAGACTTCAGAGAAAGTAGACTTAATACGAAGAAGGATGAAGACGGCCCAAGACCGACAAAAGTCCTATGCCGACAAGAGGAGGACCGACCTTGAATTTGAGGTTGGAGACAGAGTTTTTCTCAAGGTATCACCGCTAAGGAACGTTGTTCGTTTTGGAACCACCGGAAAGCTAGCGCCAAGATTCGTAGGGCCATTCCCTATCATCGAGAAGATTGGGAAAATGGCCTATAGATTAGAGCTACCCGAGAATTTGGCCGGAGTCCACAACGTTTTTCACGTTTCACATCTCCGAAAATGTCTACATGAGTCTGCTGAAGTGGTAGAGCCAAATATCCTCGAAGAGGCCGAAGTGGAATGCGAAGCAACCATAAGAAAAGTTCCAACCCGAATCTTAGGAACGGAAGTAAAGAAGCTACGCAACCGCGAAGTCAAGCTCGTCAAAGTCCAGTGGAGCGACGCCGAGGGAGACACGACTTGGGAAACTGAAGCTAGAATCCGCACTGCCTACCCTTTTCTGTTCGAGGGTACATCCTTGATCTTTCTTTTTCCTTAAGTTGCGCTTTTATCTATCTTTTTAGGTATATTTCCTCGACCGTATCTTTTAGGTAGAAACCCTTTGGATGGAAACATGTAGTTGAAACATGTTATGGATGATGGTTGCAAGTGGTTGCAAGTGATTGCTAGTGGTTGCTCGTGGTTGCATATACACACACAATCTAGGTTTTAGATCGGCTCAGTCACTTCATATTGCATATGCATATATGTTTGCATTCGTATGTGGTTGAACTTTAATGTGTTGTCATGTGGATGCTGCATTTGTATTGAATGATTGTGCACTCATGTAGAATCAAGAATAGGAAAATTTGCATACATAATGGATTCATGGCACTTACATAATTCGCATTAAGGAGGTCAACTGAATCAGTAGACCGCCTGATTTTGCATTAGATAAGTACATGTACACACACTTCGCATATGATCATGAAGCATTAGAAGTCTTTTAAGGACAATGGATGCTCGTGTTTGATGGATGAGTAGATGGATGTTTGGATGTTAGGATATACATTCCTCCTAACTTGAAGATTTCGGGGACGAAATCCTTTTAAGTGGGGGAGAATGTAACACCCCGCAAATTCTATAACTGTGAAATTAGCAAATTAAAGTATAATTAATCTGAAATCAAAGAACTAAGGGAAACGGGATACGCCATTGCGTTCGTCTCGGAAAAATACGCGAAATAGAGTCCGAGTTTTCGAAAAACGGAATCCGTATGAAGAAGATATGGCCTTCGGAAGTTTGAGAATCAAGTTTAAATTCAAACAGAATAAATCAGGTTTAAATTCGAAAATGGGGCCCAATGGGCCAGGGCGGAAAAACACCCGCCTGACCCACCAAGTCGACTGGGCTGTCGACCTGGTCTAACCAGGTCGACAGGCCTGTCGACAGGGGTGTCGACCTGGTCCAGACCCAGGTCGAGCCCAGTCTAACCCGGCTGGCCTATTCTCTATGTGGTCGATTTTTTGTGGTCTGCTTTGTCACTAGGGCTAGGTGGCAAGTTTTAATTGGTCTCTCCTTAGAATGAATGGCTACGATCAATCCAAGCAACATAAAGGGTCCTAATCAGTTCCTAACCTCTATATAAACAACCCTAGACTAAACCCTAATCTGTTCATTCAAAAATAAGAACATAGCCGCCATGTTGCTGAGGAACGACTAGGAGTAGCCACCAAATTGGAGAGAGGATTAGGAGGAAGATTCTAAAGCTTAAAGCAACCTAAACAAATCAATTCAACAAAGGAATTTGCGTCTTCAATCCCTAAATTAGAGAATTCATCACACCATTGTAAGTAGAGTATTACTTTGGTATGAATAAACAATTGTGTTGGTTTGTATGCTTGAATTGTGGCAATAAAGTTATTCATATTTGTGCGTTCTTATCAATTTGAAATATTATATACGTTTGGATATTCTTGAATTATGTTATTCATGTTATAAAGAACTACATGCGGTAGTTCTATGCAAGTATACGTTTGGAATATTTCGCAAATTATGTAATCCATGTTGAAGCTACATGTATGTAGTTGATTTAAATTTATGCAAGTTTGGGGTTTTGCTACTATGCCATCATGATGTATATTTTTGTGCATAAATCATTTTGTAAGTAATTAGAACAAGTTTGGTTATTATAATCCATAGGAAATTATGTTGAGAATTTGGCATCATGTATTAAGCCATGCTTTTGTACTAGAAAATCTATTTGCAAACTTATGAATATGGCTAAGCTATGAATGATATTTGGCATAATTGAAATCCATGATTAAGTCTATCTTGTTTACAAGAATTATATGATGACATATGTGGTACATGGCTAGGTTAGGTTCAAAAAGTCCCTTTTGTAAGTTTACATGACTAAAGTAAGAATCATGATTTCATGTTAGAAATATTTATGCCATGAACAAATTTAACTATACATATGCCATGCTTATGTTTGACATTATGCTATGCTTATGCTAGAAATATTTATGCCATGCTTATGTTTGACATTATGCCTAAATAAAAATATAGGTTCATGTGTCAATAATGATATCTCAATTACAAGTTCACATGCTTTGATTCATGTCACCTATGTTTTATGACCAAAAGTATATGTCACTACTATGCAAGTACACCAGTTTCTATTTTGTATTCCCAACGTCATATTGCAAGTTCATACGCTCACCTTCCCCTTTTTGTGTATGTAATTACGCCATAAGCCTCCCCTTTTCGCATGGCTAAATTGGGCTTTAAAAGGCTAAGCCCAATATATATATAAACGGACGTGTAAAACGGGGGAAAATAACGTTGGGTTAAAATTAATTAATGAATGAAAATATAAAATAGAAGGGCCCAAATTCAAGTATGGGTTGGGCCCATGATTGGTGTAACCTTTACACCATTAACTTAATAATGGGCCGCAAATATTTACATATAAATAAAGAAGAAAGACAAAATATGTAAATGTAGAACATACGATGTGTTTAACCCGAGGTTGGATTGAGTTGTGATGTAAACCTGCCCGGAACCGCCCGACTGTCCAGTAGTCACAACAATACCTATCCAATGTGGGAGGTTAAACATGGAGCCCAGCAAGGACCCGAGGTTAGACTGAGTTGTGGCGTAAGACTGCCCGGAACCAACCGGCAACAGGCAGCCACAACAATACCTGTCTAATGTGAGAGGTCAGGGCCTTAATAAGACAATTAAGGCTGAGTCAGGATTGATAGGATTAAGTGAACTAAAGACTTAATCAAAATGGAACATGCTAAACAAAACGGACTGGTGGGGGTTAGGTTAGGAAACACTTAACCAACTTAGCATGTTGGCTAGAGATAGAAAACCTAGTAACGGGGGACCCTTTTCAGCAGTAACCCTAGAAGGTGTATCAGGATACCCTGAAACTAGGCAGGGTGGGGCACGATTACTGGGCTGATTGTAAGAGGTCAAAAGCGACGGCGGTGGTGTAGCAGTGTAGGTTCTAACGGGGTGCGGGCGTGCACACACTCCGGCGCAGAAAAATAAAGCACTGGACGCCAGTAGCATACCTATGCATTCTAAGGTTGTGTCGGGCCGCTGCCAGGGGACTTGATACACCCCATGGTGGGACCAGCATAGGTAACTACAACATCGGGGGCCGTAAGACACATGTAACTATGCGAGTAGGAGCCGATCATCATAGAATGGATCACATCACCCTGATTGTGGGGTGCCAGTGGGAAACTAGTTTATATGGGTTCAGAGATTAATATGGGGTACGATAGTATATTCGACCGTAGACAACTTAACCAAGTTTATAGTGTTTGCCCATTTCTTGTTTATACTTATCATACCCAGTTCTTTATTCATAGACAAAATAGTACTAGACTTACTCAGGCTTTATGTCTGACTCTACTTTTCTTTCGTCTTCTTTTCTTCCGTTCCCCCCCCCCCCCCAGGTCCGCAGGGAGGGAACACTGCAGCTTGACCAGCATTAACATCCAGCTTGAAGAAGAGAAATGTATTGCTTGGAACTTTCCGTTTTTGAACTATGGCTTGGGACAACCACTATGGGGCTTTTGCAGTTTATCTATGTTTTATTTATGCTTCTTTAAATAATGTACTCAAGACAGATTATGAAAGTGTTATGTTATGTTTTTGGAAAGGATGTTGTTGTAACACGTATTTGATTTTATGAAATAAAAGTTTGTTGTTCTTCCGTTGTTTACAAATATGTGTTCTTATATCTGTCTTGTATATCTGTGACTTGTACTTATAAACCTCCACCAAAATTAGGGCATTCCCTTTGAGAGTGACCCTAACGGAGGTGGGGTGTTTCAGTACACATAGGTGTAGTTACATTGGAGTGCAACAAGCCAATATGCAAACCAGTAATACAAGGAAGCCATGAAGAAGGAGCTCAGGTCAAGGATGCTACAAGTCGGGTAATACAAGCATGTGGACAGGCTAATGAAGGTCTAAATACAGAAAAGTACATATAGAAGGCCATTTTCAAGCGCAGTCACTAAACCAGCTGCCACACATACATGGTGCAAGAAGAACAACAAATGCAAAGAAGTGAAAGTAGCATGGGGAGCGCAAGTATATATTCTAGCTTAAAGGAAATATATACAAATTAGGGAAAATAACAATGAACGGATTCATGAAAGATCAAGAAACAGGGAGATGTCCATAGAACATGTACAATGCAATATGAACAGGTGAACAAATAGAGTATCATGCATGCCCAGCAGTAAGGCAACAAATATTGATATGTATATATACACACACTTGTGTGAAAATATATATGTAACACCCCACTCCCGCTATGATCACTCACTAAGGGAATGCCATAGCATCGGTGGAGTATTTTAGTGAATATAGAACAGAAAAATTACAACAAGACAGATATAAATAGTACTTGAAATTTTAAAACATCATCTCATAACAGCGGAAGTAAAACATGTCTGGTTACATCATAAAACCACAATAAAGGTCAAGTACAATATCCATCAAAATAAAGAAGTACATAATCCCACTCTCATACAATAGCCAAACAAAGCAAAAGATAACTGGATAACTGGAGCTTTACATCTATCCAAGCTCCTAAAGACTGGAACAGCAATCCGATCAAGCTCCACTACTGCTAGGATCCACCGTAGGACCTGAGGGTTGGGAAAAAGATAAAAACAACGGGGTCAGACATAAGTCTGAGCGAGTCCTATAACTTTAACAATACAATCGTTAAAGTAACCAGAGAAGACATAAACTGATATACGGTAACATATAGGGATGAATGGCTACCCTAAGCAGTCAACTAAACGAAGATAAAGGATAAAGACGCATCTACCCTCCCTAAGGTAAATTACTAAACTGCACCACACCAGTCGTTCCTAACTTAAAGGTTGATCCCACCCAAGGACTTATAAAATTTACTAATTAGTACTTGCGTACCCCTAGGTGACCAAGTAGGCGCCACGGGGCCCTACAATCCACTAGGTGTACACACTACTTCCCATTCGATCGGCTCCCTAACGTAGATACCCGTGCTGGCCCCACCGTGGGATGTATCATTCCCCAATGTGGCAACCTGATGAAACTAAAGGTGCACGGCTTATATCTACTCGATGCAACAACGGCTTACCTACCAGCCCGGGCCCACTCACGCATATGAAGCCCGTTGGACTTGCGTTGCCACCGCTAACCCGTTTGCCTCTTACAGTCAAGCCCAGTATGCGTGTCCCGTCCTCGACATGGGTCGAGCCCACAAAGATACGTATGGGTTACTGGTTGAAATGGGCCTCCACAAGCTACCCACCTAAGCTTGTCCCTTTTTCTAGTATATCCCACTTAACCCTTTAATCATGTTTTAATTACATGTTCCATTTTGGTTAAGTATTCTAATCGTATTTTCTATTGCCACCCAAGGCAACCACTAGATTTTCTCATGCCACCCGAGGCACCCACTTAACCCCTCATGTCCCTCTACATGCTAATGTGGTTAAGTGTTTCTTAATTAATTAATTAAGAACGTAACCTTTGTAAAGACCTCTCACATTAGACTGTCTTTTATGACCGCTGGTTAAGCCGGTTGGGTCCGGGCAGCCTTATGTCATAACAGAGTCTAACCTCGTGTCTTTACATTAATTACGTATTTAGTTTGTGCCTAAGACCTCTCACATTGGGCTAACATTTGTAGCAACTGGTTAAGCCGGTTGGGTCCGGGCAGTTTTACGCTACAACTGAGTCCAACCTCGTGTCTTAGTCAATTAATTACACCTAATTAATCACCCTCATAATTTTATATTAATTATCCCTAATTAATCAAGTTTTCTTAACATGGGTAGACCTAACTTAATAGGTAAATTCCCATGGGGTAGACCTAACTCAATAGGTAAATTCCCAACACATAGTATGGGTACACCTAACCAAATAGGCAAATTCCCATACTATGTTTATTTATTTTGTGTTATGCATAATTATATTAATTTCACACAATCTTATTAACTTATGCATTTAATTACCCCATCGTTCCCACGTAATTTCGTTCATGATATAACACATATAAAAGGTGTCAACTTGCATATGAATGAACATGTTTCAAAGGTGCCATCTTGCATATTAACAAACACATAACTTGCATATGAACTTGCATAACATGTCACATAACTTGCATATAATATGTCACATAACTTACATATTCATTTTGCATAACAAACTTGCATATTAGCTTATAGACTTGCATAATGTGTCATCATGAACTTGCATATTAATAAACATGTAACTTGCATATTTACATACATGTAACTTGCATATTAACAAACATGTAACTTGCATATAAAGAAACATGTAACTTGCATATTTACATACATGTAACTTGCATATTAACAAACATGTAACTTGCATATTAACAAACATGTAACTTGCATATTTACATACATGTAACTTGCATATTAACAAACATGTAACTTGCATATAAAGAAACATGTAACTTGCATAGCATATTACCATGAACTTGCATAACATGCATATGATTACATAGCCCACAACTTGCATATTTAGCATCATGCAAACATAACATACATCATATTAAACTTGCATAAGCTTACATACTCAACATGCATAAACATAAGATTAATGCTAACATCATATCATATGATTCAAAGCTCATTAACCCACATACAAAACCATAAATCTCATCACATCTCATCTAATTAGTTTACCAAAAGATCATCAAAGTGATAGAAACTCACAACTAGCAACTTTGAACACCAAATGAAGAAGATTAAGATGCTAAGAAGGGATTAGAAGTTGATTAGAGAGTGATTAGTATGCAACCCTCTTCATAAAATTAGTGGAGGCCATGAGAGCTAGCATTTTGCCATAGTTTAGTTACTAGGTTTAATTATGAATGAATTAGGGTAGGTTAGGGTCTTATTTATAGATTAGGCAAGTGTTTTAGGCCATAGGATTAACCCTAGATTCAATCCAAGCCATCAAAGCATGTCTTGGGGAAGAAGTCAAGTGTAGGAACCATCTAGGGCCTTTAGATTAAAGATGGACCATGAGAACCATTCAAATGCAAAATCTGCACTTGAGCGAATCGGCCCACGGGTTGACAGCCAAACACCCTGGATTAACCCCTAGTCGACCCAGCGGGCTCGGGTCGACTTCAAAAATCGGCCGGTTCGGTTATTCCCCTCTCCCAATTCGCTGTTTTGAGCATTTTTGCATATTTATTTATTAAATTTTCAATTATATATATATATATATATCAATATATATATATATATATATATCTACACAACCCATTTCACTTAATTAAGTATACTTTAATTTGGGAATTTTTCGTGAAACTTCGCGAGGCCATATCTTGGTCATACGGACTCCGATTTTCGAAAACTCGGACTCTATTTCGCGTATTTTTCCGAGACGAACGCAATGGCATAGCCCGTTTCCCTTGATTCCCATTTTAGAATTAAATTCTGCCTCGATTTATGTTATTACAGGTTATTGAAAATACGGGTTGTTACATTCTCCCCTCCTTAAAGGATTTCGTCCCCGAAATCTTCAAGTTAGGAAGAACGTATCCTACCATCCAATCATCCATCTACTCAAAGCATCATCCACGAGCAATAATTGTCCTTACAAGATTCTAAATGCTGGATGGATATATGCAAAAGTGTGTGTATATGTACTTACCTAATGCGAAAATCAGGCGGTTACTGATACAGTAAACCTCCTTAATGCAAACCATGATAGTGCCATGCATCCAATATGTATGCGAAACCCTATTGACACATACAAATTTCTACATGCGTGCACAACCATACACAAAAATGCATCATCCATATGATAACACAGCCATGATACATCCATCAATCTAACTACCACATCCATTTATGCAATATGCAACATGAAGTGACTGAGCCGATCTAGTGCCTAATGTGTGTGTATATGCATCCACGAGCAACCACTAGCAAACAATTGCATCCATATGCATCCATCAACCATAACATGTTTCAAACACATGTTTCAACCATAGGTTTTACCCTATCTAAAGGTCATAGGTATTAGCGAGAGGATATACTAAAGATAAGATAAGTACTAGACAAGCAATAAAGGAGAAGTTAAAAGACATACTCTCAAAAAGAAATGGATACAAAGAACGCATCTTCGCTTCCGTCTCCCAAGTAGCATTGCTTTCGTCATCTCCCCATTGCACTTTAACTAGCTGGACTTCTCTGTTCCTCAACTTCCTAGTTTCTGACCCAAGGATGCGAGTAGGAGCTCGTCGAATCGTCGCGTCACGCTCTACCTCTACATCTCTAAGCAAACTCGGCTCTACCACCTCTGCGGTCTCATGTAAGCACTTCCTCAAATGTGATACATGGAATACATCATGAACACCACTAAGTCTGTCGGGCAACTCCACCCTATATGCCATCCGTCCAATCCTTTCCTTAATAGGAAATGGCCCAACAAATCTCGGTGCTAACTTCCCAACGGACCCAAAGCGAACAACATTTCTCAATGGAGATACTTTGACAAAAACCATGTCCCCAACCTCAAACTCAAGATCCGTCCTTCTCCGATCCGCATAAGATTTCTGTCTATCTTGCGCTGCTTTCATCCTTCTTCGAATTAAATCAATCTTCTCTGAAGTCTCTCTAACCATATCCGGCCCAAGCAAGATCTTATTCGTAGATTCCCACCAACATGTAGGAGATCGACAAGGCCTTCCATAAAGAGCTTCGAAAGGAGCCATACCAATACTGGACTGAAAGCTGTTATTATATGCGAACTCCACCAAAGGAAGATGTTCTTCCCATGTACCTCCAAAATCCAAGATACAAAGCCTCAAAAGATCTTCTAAGATACGGTTCACCCTCTCGGTCTGACCGTCCGTCTGAGGATGATATGCGGTGCTCAAACACAACTGAGTCCCTACCGCCTCTTGCAAACTTCTCCAAAACTCACTAGTAAAGATAGGATCTCGATCACTCACAATGCTGGATGGCACGCCATGCAATCTAACAATCTCCCTAACATAGACCGAAGCAAGCCATGGAGCGGTCCTCTTACTCTTCACGGGTATAAAATGGGCACTCTTGGTAAGTCTGTCCACCACAACCCAAATTCCCGTATTGCCCTTCCTCGATCTCGGTAACCCATCGATGAAATCCATCGAGACACTATCCCACTTCCACTGCGGAACTTCCAATGGGTGTAGCAACCCACCGGGTTTCCTTTGCTCCGCTTTAACTTGTTGGCACACTAAACATCTAGCCACATACTCGGCTACATCTTTCTTCATACCGGCCCAGAAGAAAACTCTCTTCATGTCTTGGTACATTTTGTCTCCACCGGGATGAATAGTCATTCTTGAACGATGTGCATCATCCAAAATAGCCTTCTTCAAACCCTCATCTTGCGGTACACAAAGTCTACCGTCTCTATGCAACCATCCCTTATCATCTATGGTGTATCTACCCAAATGGCTGGACGACTCCCCTCTTATAAGCTTCTCTACCAACACAACCAACTGTGGGTCGTCTCGCTGAGCCTCGCCAATCCGTCTCAAAAGAGTAGGTCTAACCTCCAAGGATGCCAACAAACCAGGTACAAAATCAACAGAAGGTCTGAAGTCGAACAAAGAAAGAAACTCCAAGCTTCGCCGTTCTACGAACAATGGACTTAAAGATAGCCTTTTTCTACTCAAGGCGTCAGCCACCACGTTACCCTTGCCAGGGGTATATGCTATCTCGAAATCATAGGATGCTAAAAACTCCATCCACCTTTGCTGTCTTAAGTTTAAATCTTTCTGAGAGAATAAGTACTTCAATGATTTATGGTCAGTGAACAACTCGAATCTCTCACCAAGAAGATAATGGCGCCAAGACTTAAGTGCGAAAACAATCGCGGCCAACTCTAGATCATGGGTAGGGTAATTCTTCTCATGCACTCTCAATTGTCTCCCTCCATAGGCTATTACCCTTCCCTCCTGCATCAAGACTGCGCCTAATCCTGTTCCACAAGCATCGGTATAAACAACAAACGGCTTACTCCCATCTGGAAGCACTAAAACTGGAGCGGTGGTCAAAGCTCTCTTTAACCGTCGGAAAGCATCATCACAACCTACATCCCATGAGAAAACCAGATTCTTCTTCGTCAAGCGGGTTAATGGGGCTGATATCTTCGCGAAGTCTTTGATGAACTTCCTATAATATCCTGCCAACCCCAAGAAACTTCTTACTTCGGTAGCATTTTTAGGAACTTTCCAATCCTGGATAGATACTATCTTTGCGGGATCCACAGCTATCCCTTCCTTAGAGACCACATGCCCTAAGAATCGCACTTCTCTTCTCCAAAAATGACATTTAGAGAATTTAGCTTTAAGACTATGCGCTCGAAGAGTCTCCAACACTTCCTTGAGATGTAAGGCATGCTCTTCTTCATTCTTGGAAAAGACCAAGATGTCATCCACAAAAACTACTACAAACTTATTCAGATACTCTCTGAACACTCTACTCATGAGATCAACAAAGTATGCGGGGGCGTTTGTCAACCCAAATGGCATCACTAGCCACTCATAAAAACCATCCGGAGTCCGGAAAGCAGTCTTCTCTATACTGTCCTCCGCCACTCTTAACTGATGAAACCCTGTAGCTAAATCCATTTGCGAAAACACTGAGGCGCCAACCAACTGATCAAAGAGATCATCTATCCTCGGTAATGGGTGTCTATTCTTCTTTGTGAGCTTATTAAGTTCCCTATAATCCACACAAAGTCTGAGGGACCCATCCGCCTTCGTGGCAAACACTACTGGAGCTCCCCACTCCGATATACTTCGCCTTATAAACCCCTTCTCAAGCAACTCCCCTACTTGCTTATGAAGTTCCCTTCTCTCCCGAGGAGCCATGTGGCGCACTGGCAAAGACACTGGTTTGGCATTATCCACCAAATAAATTCGGAAATCTATCTCCCGCTTCGGAGGCAAATCCTTTACTTCTTCAAACACATCCGGATATTCCCGGACTACTCTGACAGAATGCAAACTCTCGACCGAAGCATCGAGCGATTCAAGATAACTTAGCAAAACAGATTCCATGGGATTGCAAGAGATCTCGAGAGTGTTACCCAAGCGGGTCATGAGCCTGACAACTCTCCTTTCGCAATCAAGAACGGCACCATTACTGGATAACCAGTCCATGCCCAAGATCAACCCATAGCCCGTGAAGCCCAATACAAAAGCATCACATCTAAACTCAACGCTAAGTATAGAAATCTTCAAACCCAAACATATCATAGACAGATATATAGAGCCCCCAATTGGGTTTGAAACAACCAAGGGATCATCAACTAGACTGGTGTCTAAGTGCAGTGACTCAACTAACGATGATGAGATAAAAGAATGCGATGCGCCAGAGTCAAACAAAGTACGAACTGGATGATCAAACAGAAAAACCAGACTTTCAACGGAAATAGTTCTACCTCTCTGCTGAATCGGTGGAACTGAGAGAACCTGAACTTGCCCCCCTGACTGAGGTGGTGCTATAAGAGCTTGCACCTGCCCTCCTGAGGTAGACCCCGTCTTCTGCCCCTTCTTTGGGCAGTTTTTCACAAGATGCCCTGCTTCACCACAATGAAAGCAACCGGTCTTCTTCTTTTTGCGACAATCCTTACTGAGGTGTCCTGGTGTTCCACAATTGAAGCACTTCTTCTTCGTCTTCTTTTTGTCACCATTGCCTTTTCCGCCCTTGCCTTGTTGTTGTTGTTGCGGTTTCTTCTGATCCCCCTTTTTCTCTGGTGCCTTAGAATTCTTATCATCCTCATGCATAAGTGCCATGTAGACAAGCTTCTCAAAAGTGGCCCCCATAGGAATGTGAGTCATAGCTATTCCTTGCAATGGTTCGTTCAAGCCTCTAACGAACCTCAAAGCCTTCTTCTCCGGTGTATTCACCAACTCTATGCCAAACCTTGCTAATTGATTGAATTTGTTGACATATTCTTTCACCGTGAGATTCCCTTGCTTCAAATTCAAGAACTTCTCCATAAACAGATTCTCTTCCGCCCTTGAGAGAAACTTAGCCCCAAACCTTTGCTTAAAATCTGCCCAAGAGTCAACAGGGCGTTCTCCATTAGTGACCTCCCACCAGAATGAGGCCTCTCCCTTCATTAACCAAGCCGCCAACTTGACTTTCTTTCCCTCTTCCACTTCAAAGATATCTAGCAACTCTTCCACTTCCTTAAGCCAATCTCTAGCCTCTACGAAAGTCTCTGAACCAAGAAAAGGTTTTCCTCCTATAGCCTTGAACTCCTTGCAAACCTTAGCAAAATTATCCACTCTAGGCTGAGGAGGAGGAGCGGTTGTCTCTGGTGTAGTAGCATTGGCCGGACCCGCAGCCGCGGCCCTAGCCTCTTGCAACCTCCTATACCATAGTGGTATAACTAAACCCTCCGGGATGTTAAGATCTTCAGCCATGCTGAAACGAAAGAGGAAAGATTCAAAAAGGAGATTCCGAAAGATAAAGATATGGCTATTGGGGATTATGCTTTTCTTTTTCAAAAACTTTTTCTCTTAGAAGACATGCTTTTGAAAATACTTTCTTCGAAAATACTCTTAGAAAATAGTTTTTCTCAAAAATTTTATCTGTTCTGGTAACCTTAAGCTCTGATACCACGTGTAACACCCCACTCCCGCTATGATCACTCACTAAGGGAATGCCATAGCATCGGTGGAGTATTTTAGTGAATATAGAACAGAAAAATTACAACAAGACAGATATAAATAGTACTTGAAATTTTAAAACATCATCTCATAACAGCGGAAGTAAAACATGTCTGGTTACATCATAAAACCACAATAAAGGTCAAGTACAATATCCATCAAAATAAAGAAGTACATAATCCCACTCTCATACAATAGCCAAACAAAGCAAAAGATAACTGGATAACTGGAGCTTTACATCTATCCAAGCTCCTAAAGACTGGAACAGCAATCCGATCAAGCTCCACTACTGCTAGGATCCACCGTAGGACCTGAGGGTTGGGAAAAAGATAAAAACAACGGGGTCAGACATAAGTCTGAGCGAGTCCTATAACTTTAACAATACAATCGTTAAAGTAACCAGAGAAGACATAAACTGATATACGGTAACATATAGGGATGAATGGCTACCCTAAGCAGTCAACTAAACGAAGATAAAGGATAAAGACGCATCTACCCTCCCTAAGGTAAATTACTAAACTGCACCACACCAGTCGTTCCTAACTTAAAGGTTGATCCCACCCAAGGACTTATAAAATTTACTAATTAGTACTTGCGTACCCCTAGGTGACCAAGTAGGCGCCACGGGGCCCTACAATCCACTAGGTGTACACACTACTTCCCATTCGATCGGCTCCCTAACGTAGATACCCGTGCTGGCCCCACCGTGGGATGTATCATTCCCCAATGTGGCAACCTGATGAAACTAAAGGTGCACGGCTTATATCTACTCGATGCAACAACGGCTTACCTACCAGCCCGGGCCCACTCACGCATATGAAGCCCGTTGGACTTGCGTTGCCACCGCTAACCCGTTTGCCTCTTACAGTCAAGCCCAGTATGCGTGTCCCGTCCTCGACATGGGTCGAGCCCACAAAGATACGTATGGGTTACTGGTTGAAATGGGCCTCCACAAGCTACCCACCTAAGCTTGTCCCTTTTTCTAGTATATCCCACTTAACCCTTTAATCATGTTTTAATTACATGTTCCATTTTGGTTAAGTATTCTAATCGTATTTTCTATTGCCACCCAAGGCAACCACTAGATTTTCTCATGCCACCCGAGGCACCCACTTAACCCCTCATGTCCCTCTACATGCTAATGTGGTTAAGTGTTTCTTAATTAATTAATTAAGAACGTAACCTTTGTAAAGACCTCTCACATTAGACTGTCTTTTATGACCGCTGGTTAAGCCGGTTGGGTCCGGGCAGCCTTATGTCATAACAGAGTCTAACCTCGTGTCTTTACATTAATTACGTATTTAGTTTGTGCCTAAGACCTCTCACATTGGGCTAACATTTGTAGCAACTGGTTAAGCCGGTTGGGTCCGGGCAGTTTTACGCTACAACTGAGTCCAACCTCGTGTCTTAGTCAATTAATTACACCTAATTAATCACCCTCATAATTTTATATTAATTATCCCTAATTAATCAAGTTTTCTTAACATGGGTAGACCTAACTTAATAGGTAAATTCCCATGGGGTAGACCTAACTCAATAGGTAAATTCCCAACACATAGTATGGGTACACCTAACCAAATAGGCAAATTCCCATACTATGTTTATTTATTTTGTGTTATGCATAATTATATTAATTTCACACAATCTTATTAACTTATGCATTTAATTACCCCATCGTTCCCACGTAATTTCGTTCATGATATAACACATATAAAAGGTGTCAACTTGCATATGAATGAACATGTTTCAAAGGTGCCATCTTGCATATTAACAAACACATAACTTGCATATGAACTTGCATAACATGTCACATAACTTGCATATAATATGTCACATAACTTACATATTCATTTTGCATAACAAACTTGCATATTAGCTTATAGACTTGCATAATGTGTCATCATGAACTTGCATATTAATAAACATGTAACTTGCATATTTACATACATGTAACTTGCATATTAACAAACATGTAACTTGCATATAAAGAAACATGTAACTTGCATATTTACATACATGTAACTTGCATATTAACAAACATGTAACTTGCATATTAACAAACATGTAACTTGCATATTTACATACATGTAACTTGCATATTAACAAACATGTAACTTGCATATAAAGAAACATGTAACTTGCATAGCATATTACCATGAACTTGCATAACATGCATATGATTACATAGCCCACAACTTGCATATTTAGCATCATGCAAACATAACATACATCATATTAAACTTGCATAAGCTTACATACTCAACATGCATAAACATAAGATTAATGCTAACATCATATCATATGATTCAAAGCTCATTAACCCACATACAAAACCATAAATCTCATCACATCTCATCTAATTAGTTTACCAAAAGATCATCAAAGTGATAGAAACTCACAACTAGCAACTTTGAACACCAAATGAAGAAGATTAAGATGCTAAGAAGGGATTAGAAGTTGATTAGAGAGTGATTAGTATGCAACCCTCTTCATAAAATTAGTGGAGGCCATGAGAGCTAGCATTTTGCCATAGTTTAGTTACTAGGTTTAATTATGAATGAATTAGGGTAGGTTAGGGTCTTATTTATAGATTAGGCAAGTGTTTTAGGCCATAGGATTAACCCTAGATTCAATCCAAGCCATCAAAGCATGTCTTGGGGAAGAAGTCAAGTGTAGGAACCATCTAGGGCCTTTAGATTAAAGATGGACCATGAGAACCATTCAAATGCAAAATCTGCACTTGAGCGAATCGGCCCACGGGTTGACAGCCAAACACCCTGGATTAACCCCTAGTCGACCCAGCGGGCTCGGGTCGACTTCAAAAATCGGCCGGTTCGGTTATTCCCCTCTCCCAATTCGCTGTTTTGAGCATTTTTGCATATTTATTTATTAAATTTTCAATTATATATATATATATATATATATCAATATATATATATATATATATATATCTACACAACCCATTTCACTTAATTAAGTATACTTTAATTTGGGAATTTTTCGTGAAACTTCGCGAGGCCATATCTTGGTCATACGGACTCCGATTTTCGAAAACTCGGACTCTATTTCGCGTATTTTTCCGAGACGAACGCAATGGCATAGCCCGTTTCCCTTGATTCCCATTTTAGAATTAAATTCTGCCTCGATTTATGTTATTACAGGTTATTGAAAATACGGGTTGTTACAATATACATATATATGTATGTGTACAAATTTCTTATACATATATGATCATGTCAAGCCACATATGCCAAAGCAATGCCAATACATGCAAGTGACATTCAAATGATTTCAGTAAAACGAAAGGCAAATATCTTTCAAAAATCACTGGCTCAAAAACTGGAAGGAAAGAAATTTACTTTGGTGGCAAGAGTTAAGTTTGACAATTGAATTTTGCAAATCAAAGCTTTTCATATTTTCACAGAGGGACAAAAATCAGATCAGATACATCCAATTTAATCACACAAATATTTTTGGTAAGAACAAATTTTCGTGATCGAAATCTTTCCAGAAATAATCAAATACTAAATCTTTTTTATTCGACAAGTTTCAATATATTTGCAGAAAGTTATATAAGTAGGGAGCAATGTTTACATGTCTGGAAAATCTCACTGTGATCAATCATCATGATTAAAGGACCGGGAAAGTTGTTCGAAAATTTCCATAATTCACTTATGAAATCACGGCAAGTAAATCACATGAAAACAAATCAGGGCAAGTCATCAAACCATAGAAATCAAGCTTCAATCATGAATGTAAAACACAAAACAGACCAAATCAACACGCAAGTGCAATCAGAGGAATTAAAAGGGTTTCAGAACCCTATTTATAAACCAAAACATTACTAGCAAATCTATCGAAAACCGGAAAACAAATTCGAGAAAAAAATCAAATTAAATCAGAGTACTCATGTTTTCAATCGTGAGCCCAATTCATTGACTAAGAGCATCGAAAGAATCGGAGCATCAGAGATTAAACCCAGAGTAATAAATTCTGAAGACGCGATTTGGGGTTTAGCAAAACTCTAGCTGTTTGACTTCGGTCGCCATCAAAACAAAAGAGAGACCCGATATTGCAAGAGAAACAAAGAAAAGTGGAGGCCAAGTTATATTTTTATGATATAACTGTTTTGTTCATTTTATTGTTTTGTTTTTATATATCTTTTTGTTGAAGATCCAACAATTTCTTTTTTTCTGTAAAACTAGGGGTTTCTAGTAATAGGATTTATAGCTAGACTATACGAGTTATAGGATTGTAATTTGGGGAAATCTGATCTTGGGGATAAACATCAGTATAGGTGTAACACCTCGGAATTTTAATGACACTAAAGATGCTAAATTAAAGAATAATTAGTGTGAAATACACTGTTAACAATGAATTATGGAAAACTTAATTTAATATCCAGAATTAAGTAAAACGGACTACGTCGTTGCATCTGTCTCGAAATTCTGGTCAAAATAGACACCTGGTTTGCATAAATCGAACACCATATGAAGAAGTTATTAAGGTTTGAAGTTTTATACGCACAGGAGGAATATATATGTATATGTATATAATAAGTTCAGAAGTTCAAAAATGGGTCCAGAAATTCGAAATTCGGTTCAAAATTCAAAATTTGAGAAGGCGGCAGATTTCCCGCTCAGGTGGGTCTACCCACTCAAAGGGGGCTCGACCCATAGGTCGATCTACCCAAAGGGGGGTCGACCCATAGGTCGATCCACTCAAAGGGGCGTCAACCTACCCCTGACAGATCTGGGCGAAATACTTCGTTTTGTATCTGGACACCTTTCTGAGCAAGATTCATTGAACCCTAGGCTATATAAAGGACCCTAGACCTAAGTTTTGTTCATCTAAAAATAATGCCGATGATGAACCTCTACTGCAACAAAAATTAAAATGGCCTTTTTTCTTCTAAATCAATTCAAAGAAGATTATACATATTCGAAGATTGCTACAACAAATTCAGCGATGGCTACAACAACTTAATCAACATGTTCTTCATAGTAATTTGGATCCATTTTCTTAGATCTATTCACTGTGAGTTCATGTTATTTTTAGATCTGAATATTTAAATAGTTATCTTGATATGTATGTAAAAATTGGATCTTGAATAAGTGCCTAATCAGTTCTATTATGACATAACTATCAGATCTGCTTTTATATGTTCATATCGCCGCCATGTTAAATCTTGTCATAATATGCCTATTCAGTTTATGCCAATTTCTATCAGTTTATTTTTGATTCATTATTATGCCTATTCTTGATTTTCTTCTCTCCCACTTTTTCCCTTTTTATTTTTATATAGCCAGGCTACCTTCGAGCCTAGGCCTAACGCTGAAAAATGCAAACATGCGAAATTGGGAATGATTGGGAAAGACATAATTTGGGAATAATTGGTATTGGAAAATATGGATCTAAATTTGGGCATAAAATTTGGAAATATACAAATATGAATTTGGGGCCGTATACACTGTGTTGGATAATATGAATATGAATTTAGGCATACGTTGGAAAACATAATTTGATCATAAATTGGGACATGTGTAAGTACTGATTTGGGACATAAATTGGGGCATATGTGAATATGAATGCTAATATGGATTTGGGTATAACTTGTATTGAAATGGGCGAATATGGACTAGGGACATGAATTGGAAAATATGTAGATTTGGGATTGTGCATATCATATATATACGCATATGCCTTGACTTATAACTTGGGAAAAAGAGCATATGGTGCATAATTAAAAGGTGAATTGAAAAGGGGTGTAAAAGTCTATGATTTGAATAGTGAATTGGGCATATAATTAAATATGGGGAAAAAGAGAAACAATCACCTATAATGACATAGGTAGATTTGGATAAAAATGGAATTCTAGTAATTACAATTAGGAATTGTAATTGCACTTATGACATGAGGTTAGGTTGCATTAGTGTCTTCCCGGACCCGACTGGCATATCCAGCAGCCACTAATGTTGAACCTAATGTGAGAGGTCTAAGTGTGCAAATACGAATCAGGCTAAGACACGAGGTTAGACCCAACTGTGGAATAAGACTGCCCGGACCCGACCGGCATATTCAGCATCCACACGTTGTAGGCCTAATGTGGGAGGTCTAGCCCATTATAACCATAATTGGACATGGTAATGAATTTGACTACTTAAGCTAATTTAATCCATATAAGGATTGTATGATTATGAATTTAAGTTAGGGTTAAGTAAAATTCGATGGGTAGTAGGTGGGTTAAGTAAAATAGAGAGGGGGGGTAATATTTACATATAGGCCCACAGACTACACCTAATAAGGTTATGTAATTAAAGACACCTAGTGGTACACATAAACAGTGGAAAATATAATAAAGTTATGTAATTAAAGACACCCTTGTAAGGTAAGTATAACTTGTAGAAATGATAGAATTAGATATGCGTAATAATCTGCTAAGTAAACAACGATAAGCTGTAGTGACGGTGTAAATTGAATTTATGATTAAATGAGGAAGAATGAGGAAAAATTGTAAAATAAATAAGTTATATTTAATCACAGATGGTAAGTGACATGTTAATTAGGAAACATGTGAATTGAGATATACTTAATAACGTATTAAGGAGAACATGATATTGTAATGATGTAACCAAGCAAGAATATAAAATAGAATGTGGATTACAGACCTTGGGCCAAAATCTAGAGAATAACATGTTGTGGGATTATTAATAAACTTAAATGGATTAAGTTATATAATTGAAATTAATAAGCAAGTGAAACTTGGTAAATTGGAATAAGAATTCAATATGAACGGGTATAACCAAGTTAAATGGGAACCAGGTGAGGTAAGGCAAGCGCGTAAAAAAATGTTTAGACATAAGGTCTAAAAACATATTAAAGAAAGGCGCTTGGACCAGTCCGTACGTTTGAAGGTGAATAACCCAACGGGGTAGATCATCGAGGTGTTATAAGACACGATGGGAGCGTACATTCATCTGATTATTATGACGGCTCCAAAGGACAGGAAGGGAAGCACGCGGCTTCCTAATGTACGTAAGGTGCTCCTAGTAGTCCTTTGTGCAATGATAGATGTCTTAGGCTGTATTCGTAGAAGTTGGGTCTGCGCGTAACTACTAGGAGGGTGGGCCTTGACCGCAAATGTAGCTATGCAGTCAGAATGTTGTGACGAGGTGACACCAGGGTGATTCGACGGTTGCCTCACGGGGAGGTAGAGAGGGTAACGACCAGCAATGATAGTAGACCGTCGGATATCCGTCATCGACAGCCAGCGGGATGCGAAAGACTAGAGCGAAACCCAAGATACCTTTTCACCTTTCACTGTCGAGGTACGGTGTTGAGAGTAGATGCCACATGGATGTTTAGATTGGTTATTATTAGGGGCGGTCGCTCAGCTCTTGTAGTCTTTACTAGTTGAGGGAAGGGCCGAGGGGGGCCATAGCCACCACGAAAACTGACCCTAGGTATATCTGTATATAGAGGCTCTTTAAAGACGGGCCTGTACAGATATGGAAAAGCTCCCGACCAAGTTCCGTGTTTCTTGTATCGCCCTGCCACGGAACTCGGTGCACAATAGAGGATGTGCGATTGAGGCATCAAGCTACAATTACAATACATACGTGGGACAGTCTAGATACATGCATATCTACTCTGGGTGGTGTATCGTAGACTAGTGGGCATTATTCCGATAAGGAATCTGTTTCAATCAATGGTGGCAGTCCATACACTTACGTAGCATAGTAATGATAGATATATGTGGAACGTAACATTTTATATAGATATCTGTATGTCACTCCGGCGTAGGATGAGGGACTGCATTCATACGGTGGAGACCGTGCAAGTAGGGTACCATGGGGTGTATCTCAATATTGAGAGATAGCTACATATATTGTATTAGGTGAATCCATGGGAAAGTAAATGGGTACGATGCGCATATAAGTCTTGAGTGTTATTAACCTAAGTAACCTAATAATCAAGAAAATGTAATGGAACGGTATTAGTAGGGATCATTCTGCTTCTGATATACTAGTATCTGCGCGGTGCAGAGAAATGTATTTAAGAAGCGCAATATATCTTGTTCATCTTATTTTGCTCAGTTCACACTTGTTATTGTTACTGTTATCTTGTTCTTCCATTTTTATATATACCTGCCATGATAGTTTTATTTATTTATATTTAAAAGTCACTGGACTCGCCAGATTTTATGTCTGACCCTTTTTATTTCCTCTTCTCTCTCTTCCATTTCCCCCCAGGTTCTTAGGGTGGAAGTGCTTAGAGTTGATTTGGATTCTTTTAGCTTAGCTTGGATTTTGAATATAGATGTATCACTTTGACTTCTGGTCAACTCTCTTATGGCTTTACAGGGAAATATGGTTTTATGCTTTAGCACTCTGATATTTTTGGCAAGACAGATTATTAATGTAATTAGTTACTTATGATGTAAACCCACTATTTGGTAACATGATGTTTTGATTTAAATAAAGTTTTTTTTAAAGTTTTTAATTCCACTGCTGTTTTACATGTCTGTCTTGTGCTATTATGTTCTTATTTACCTATAATGCTTCACGGAACTTAATGCATTCCCTTAGTGAGTGGCATTAACGGACGTGGGGTGTCACATTTGGTATCAGTGCATATGGTTATAAGATCGGATAAAGTATTTGAAAATGGTTTTCAAAAAGGTATAAAAAACAAAGTATTTTAAAATAAAAAGTCTGTTTTTGAAAAGCATATTTCCCAAAGCCATAAATATTTTCTCGACTCTCCACTTGATTTCTTTTCCTTTTTGATTGGGGAACCGTTTCCTCTCGAAAGGGTATCCCTATTTCGGCATGGTTCCATAGGCATGTTAAAAGTACGGTACATGTCGAAGGGTAAAGAAGTGCACTACCTCCATCTTTAACCGCAATGGTTTCACCTGCATCTTATTTTCTCTCAAGCCTCGTAAGGATTTCCATGCGATGGAGGAAGCTTTCAAGATACTTGTTAGCATGTTGCACAAGGATGGTAAAAAGGAGAATAATGGAGTTGGGGCTAAGGAGCACAGCCCAAAGAAGAAAAGACGAAATACCATAATTTCGGAATGGTGGGTCATCTGGAAAAGGATTGGAAAACGAGAAAAGGCATTTGTTACCACTTTGGTAAGGCAGGACACCTCATTAAGGAGTGCCCGAAGAGACAAAGACAAGGCCAGAAGGCAGGAACTTCTAGGGTGCAAGCTAATGTTCTCATAGCTGGTGGATAGGATAGGGGTAGGAAAGTTTCCATCGAAGGATTGATTTCTATTTCTGATCATCTTATTAGGATTCTTTTCATGGCGCTTCGCATTCTTTTATATCCGATCCTTTAGTTGAGTCTTTGCTCCTAGATGCTAGTATGGTTTTTGACCCCTTTATTGCCTCTAACCCTAGTGGAGGTATGACTCATTTATCGATGATTTGTCGGGGTTTGAAAATCTCTGTGTTAGGTGTCGAGTTTGATTGCGACGCATATGTTCTTGATTTCATAAGATACAGTTTGATTCTAGGATGGATGGGTTAACCATATATGGAGCCATTCTAGATTATGAGAGGAGGGTCGTTAGACTTCTGACTTGCCACATAAAGACTCTCGAGATTTCTTATGACCCCAAAAGGGTCTATCATTCTTAGTCTCCAAGGACCTCTTGATATATATATCGATGATTTGCGACAAGTGACTCCTAAAAGAAAAGAGGGAACTTGATAAGCAAGTAGTGGAGCTACTTGAGAAGAGGTTTGATAGGTGAGTCATATCGGGATGGGAAACCTACTGAAGATATTCCTTGAGGAAACCCATCATTCTAAGATGACTATTCATCCAAGCGACGATAAAATGTACAGAGTTCGAGGTAGTGGAGCCAAACTTGCGATAGGAAATGAAAGTAGAGAAGGAAGCAAAGGTAGGATGAGTTTCGACTTGCATACTTGGATCAGAGGTTAAGAAATTATGCAACAAAGAAGTGAAGCTAGTAAGAGTGCAATAGGGAAAGGGCCGTGAGAACGGTACTTGGGAGGCTGAAGAAAAGATTTGCGCTTCATATCCTTTCCTTTTCAAGAATATGTCCTTAACTTCTTTTTCCAAGCTTCGAATTAATACTTGTATTTATCGTTTGAATATTTCCGATCGACCGAGTCTTTAGGTAGGAAACTAATGAATGTAAACATGTGTTTGAGACATGTTATGTTTGATGGATGCAAGTGGTTGCTAGTGATTGCTCGTGGATGCATATACACACAATAGGCACTAGATTGGCTCAATCACTTACATTTTGCATATTGATGTGTGTACATTTTAAATTTTATGGTTGAGAATGGGTGTATCGTTGCATTGATGTTGCATTTGGATGAATGATTGTGCACATAATGTATAGAGCTTACATGTTATACTAGGATGATTTGCATGCATTTTGGTTGCATGGCACAAACATACATTGCATTAAGGAGGTTAACTGATTTAGTAAACCAACTGATCTTTCGCATTAGTTTACGGACATACACACACACTATTGCGTATGTTCATAAAATCATTAGAAATTCCTTAAGGACAATGGATGCCTGTGATTTCTAGATGGATGTATGATTGTTGGATGTTAGGAAATACGTTCTTCTTAACTTAGAGATTTCGGGGACGAAATGCTTTGAGTAGAGGATAATGTAACACCCCGGAATTTTAATGACACTAAAGATGATGAATTAAATAATAATTAGTGTGAGATACACTATTAACAATGAATTAAGGAAAACTTAATTTAATATTTAGAATTAAGTAAAACAGACTATGCCATTGCGTCCGTCTCGAAATTCTGGTCAAAATAGACATCTGGTTTGCGTAAATCGGACATCGTATGAAGAAGTTATTAAGGTTTGAAGTTTGTATACGCACAGGAAGAATATATATATATATATATATATATATATAATAAGTTCAGAAATTCAAAAATGGGTCCAGAAATTCAAAATTCGGTTCTAAATTTGAAATTTGAGAAGGGGCAGATTTCCCGCTCAGGTGGGTCTACCCACTCAAAGAGGGGTCGACCAACCAAAGGGGGGTCGACCCATAGGTCGACCCACCCCTGACATATCTGAGCGAAATACTTCGTTTTGTATCTGGACACCTTTCCGAGCAAGATTCATTGAACCCTAGGCTGTATAAAGGACCCTAGACGTAGGTTTTATTCATCTAAAAATAATGCTAACGGTGAAGCTCTCCTGTAACAAAAACTAAAATGGCCTTTCTTCTTCTAAATCAATTCAAAGAAGATTATACATATTCGAAGATTGCTACAACAAATTCAGCGATGGCTATAACAACTTATTCAACATGTTCTTCGCAATAATTTGGATCCATTTTCTTAGATCTATTCACTGTGAGTTCATGTTATTTTTAGATCTAAATGTTTAAATAGTAATCTTGATATGTATGTAAAAATTGGATCTTGAATCGGTGTCTATCAGTTTTATTATGACATAGCACCGCCGCCATGTTAAATCTCGTCATAATATGCCTATTTAGTTTATGCCTATTTCTATCAGTTTATTTTTGATTCGTTATTATGCATGTTCTTGATTCCCTTCTCTCCCACTTTGGCCCTTTTTATTTTTATATAGCCAGGCTACCTTCGAGCCTAGGCCTAACGCTGAAAAATGCGAACATGCTAAATTGGGAACGATTAGGAATGACATAATTTGGGCATAATTGTATTAAAAAATATAGATCTAAATTTGGGTATAAAATTGGAAATATACAAATATGAATTTGGCGGTATATATACTGTGTTGGATAATATGAATATGTATTTAGGCATACGTTAGAAAATATAATTTGAGCATAAATTGGGACATGTGTAAGTACTGATTTGGGACATAAATTGGGACGTATATGAATATGAATGCAAATACGGATTTGGGTATAATTTGTATTGAAATGGGCGAATACGGACTAGGGACATGAATTGGAAAATATGTAGATTTGGGTTTATGCATAACACACACACACATATATATATATATATATATATACGCATATGCCTTGACTTATAACTTGGGGAAAAGAGCATATGGTGCATAATTAAAAGGTGAATTGAAAAGGGGTGTAAAAGTCTATGATTTGAATAGTGAATTGGGCATATAATTAAATATGGGGAAAAAGAGAAATAATCACCTATAATGACATAGGTAGATTTGGATAAAAATGGAATTCTAGTAATTACAATTAGGAATTGTAATTGCACTTATGACATGAGGTTAGGTTGCATTAGTGTCTTCCCGGACCCGAACGGCATATCCAGCAGCCACTAATGTTGAACCTAATGTGAGAGGTCTAAGTGTACAAATACGAATCGGGCTAAGACACGAGGTTAGACCAACTGTGGAATAAGACTGCACGAACCCGACCGGCATATCCAACATCCACACGTTGTAGGCCCAATGTGGGAGGTCTAGCCCACTATAACCATAATTGGACATGGTAATGAATTGGACTACTTAACCTAATTTAATCCATATAAGGATTGTATGGTTATGAACTTAAGTTAGGGTTAAGTAAAATTCGATGGGTGGTGGGTGGGTTAAGTAAAATAGAGGGGGTGGTAATATTTACATATAGGCCCACGAACTTAATCCAATAAGGTTATGTAATTAAAGACACCTAGTGGTATACATAATCGGTGGAAAATATAATAAAGTTATGTAATTAAATACACCCTTGTTGGGTAAGCATAACTTGTACAAATGATAGAATTAGATATGCGTAATAATCTGCTAAGTTAACAAGATAAGTTGTAGTGACAGTGTAAATTGAATTTATGATTAAATGAAGAAGAATGAGGAAAACTTGTAAAATAAATAAGTTATATTTAATCATAGATGGTAAGTGACATGTTAATTAGGAAACATGTGAATTGAGATATACCTAATAACGTATTAAGGAGAACATGTTATTGTAATGATGAAACCAAGCAAGGATATAAAATAGATTGTGGATTACAGACCTTGGGCCACAATCTAGAGAATAACATGTTGTGGGCTTATTAATAAACTTAAATGGATTAAGTTATATGATTGAAATTAATAAGCAAGAGAAACTTGGTAAATTGGAATAAGAATTCAATATGAACGGGAATATCCAAGTTAAATGGGAACCGGGTGAAGTAAGGCAAGCACGTAAAAGAATATTTAGACATAGGGTATAAAAACATATTAAAGAAAGGTGCTTGGACCAGTCTGTACGTTTGAAGGTGAATAACCCAAGGGGTAGATCATCGAGGTGTTATAAGACATAAGGGGAGTGCACATTCGTTTGGTTGTTATGACGACTCCAAAGGACTGGAAGGGGAAGCACGCGGCTTCCTAAAGTATGTAAAGTGCTCCTAGTAGTCCTCTGTGCGGTGACAGATGTCTTAGGTTGTACTCGCAGAGGTTGGGTCTGCGCGTAACTACTAGATGGATGGGCCTTGACTGTAGATGTAGTTATGCAGTCAGAATTCTGTGACGAGGTGACACCAGGGTGATTTGACGCTTGCCTCACGAGAAGGTAGACAGTGTCACGACCAACAAGGATAGTAGGCCGTCGGATATCCGTCATCGACAACCAGCGGGATGCGAAAGACTAAAGCTAACCCCAAGTAACCATTTCACCTTTCACTATCGAGGTACAGGGTTGAGGGTAGACGCCACATGGATGCTTATATTGGTTGTTATTAGGGGCGACCTCTTATCTCTTGTAGTCTTTACTAGTTGAGGGAGGGGCCGAGGTAGGGCCATAGCCACCACGAAAACAGACCCTAGGTATATCTGTATATAGAGGATCTTTAAAGATGGGCCTGTACAGATATGGAAAAGCTCTCGACCGAGTTCCGTGTTTGTTGTATCGCCCTGCCGCAAAACTCGGTGCACATTAGAGGACATGCGATTGAGGCATCGAGCTACAATTACAATACATACGTGGGACAGTCTAGATACATGCATATCTGCTCTAGGTGGTGTATTGTTGACTAGAGGGCATTATTCCAATAAGGAATCTGATTCGATCGATGGTGGCAGTCCATACGCTTACGTAGCATAGTAATGATAGATATATGCGGAACGTAACATTTTATATAGAGATCCGTACGCCACTCCGGCGTAGGATGAGGGATTTCGATCATTACAGTGGAGACCGTTCGAGTGGGGTACCATGGGATGTATCTCTATATTGAGAGATAACTACATATATTGTATTAGGTGAATCCATGGGAAAGTAAATGGGTACGATGCGCGTATAAGTCTTGATTGCTATTAACCCAAGTAACCTAATAATCAAGAAAATGTAATGGAACGGTATTAGTAGGGATCATTCTGCTTCTGATATACTAGTAACTCCGCGGTGCAGAGAAATGTATTTAAGAAGCGCAATATATCATGTTCATCTTATCTTGCTCAGTTCACACTTGTTATTGTTACTGTTATCTTGTTCTTCCAGTTTTATATATACCTGCCATGATACTTTTATTTATTTATATTTAAAAGTAACTGGACTCGCCAAAACTTTATGTCTGACCCTTTTTTCTCTTCTCTTTCTTCCGTTCCACCCTGGTTCTTAGAGTGGAAGTGCTTAAAGTTGATTTGGATTCTTTCAGCTTAGCTTGGATTTTGGATATAGATGTATTACTTTGACTTCTAGTCAACTCTCTTATGGCTTCACAGGGAAATATGGTTTTATGCTTTAAGGCTGTAATATTTTTGGCAAGACAGATTATTAATGTAATTAGTTACTTATGATGTAAACCCATGGGACCATGATGTTTTGATTTAAATAAAGTTTTTTTAAAGTTTTTAATTCCGCTGCTATTTTACATGTCTGTCTTGTGTTATTATGTTCTTATTTACCTATAACGCTTCACGAAACTTAATGCATTCCCTTACTGAGTGACAATAACGGACGTAGGTTGTCAAAATAGGGTTTTAAGCATAGGATAAGAACAGTTGGTAGCGGGTATCGCGAGTTTACAGGGATTTTGTAACCGTAAAGATTGTATTAATCCTAGTAGGCAGGGATTTTGCAACAGTTGGCAGGAGTTTCCCAAAGCTGGGTAAAATCTGTGTCATTTACTTTATGTATTTATTTTCTCTGTTGAAATTGTGCTGTGGTATTTTTAATATCTCATAAAACTCCAATAAACCCTATTCACCCTCCCTCTAGGGTTAATTTTGATCCAACAAAATATTCTAAGTATAAATACCATTTATTATACTATAGTATATACATGCAATATCATACTCAAATACAAGTTTGAACTAATTTTTTAAAACCTAATTCAAATCTAGATGAATTAAATTCTCAAGTTAAATTTAAAATCAAAATTTGTAATTTCTCAAACAATATTTTCAATTAGTTTTAAAATATTAATATTGTTAAAATTTTAACAAACCATTCAAATTAAGTATGTCATTTTCATCTTATAATATTAAACGAAACATATATGTTGATTTCATTTCCCCAAATTTAAATATTCAAATGAATGATTAGGTTGAATTCTTAAATTAGATTTGAGTTCATATTTCAAGTTCAAGTTCAAGTAGATATATTAGCTTTTAAGTTCTTAAGTTATATTCAAATTTAAATTTCGAAGTCAAATTCAAATGTTCCAACAAACTTATTTAATTGGTTTAAAAGCGATGTAGAAACAACTTACGAAGCGAATATTAACAATGTTAAAATTTTAAATCAACCGTTTAAATTCACAAATTGAAATTAATTGTATACTTGCACATCTTATTCAAAACCAAATTAAACAACTCGATTTAAAATTCTAAGTGAAGTCTCAAATATTAATGTTCGTTTCAATACTAGATTTAAATCAAATTCATATTTTAAACATCAAAATTATTGGGTCATTACAATCCCCCCTCCCCTTAAGACTTTTCATCCTCGAAAAGAAGAGGATGTTAAAAATTTACTTATGGTTATAAGAAAAAAGTTCTTGTTTATACAGAATTTACTAACCTTTAAACTTATTAGAACAAACTATATTATATAAATTCTAAACTCAAGGTTTTTATAAAATTAAGTTTTCCAAAATTCATTTGTACTAAATCGTGAATTAGTTAAATTTATACTTGAAAATAAATCTTTACTTTGGAAAATTTGGAAAAAAACAAAATAAGAAGCTAAGTGCTTTGCTACAAAATAAATAAGCTTAGGAACATTTGAAACCTTAAAGTAATTTCTTCAGTCTTGAAATGCCAGGTTCATTTCAAATCATTGAAATATTTATACATATATATATGATCATACTTAACAAAATACATATATACATCTGGAATTTACATAGGTTAAACAAGTTATAGGTTCATAACTCGAAAATTTAATCAATTTGTTTTTTAACATATAAGGTTTATCTATTAAATTAGATTTCTTATAAACCTTTACAAATTTAGACTTACAAAACTTAAAATTAAACACAAAATTATCATGTTGGGAATTTAGAAAAAGATATTTTATTATATTTAAAAACTGTGAACTTGTAAAACCTTTAAAACCCCCTTACTTAGTTTATTTGTTTAAGTTATACAAGTTTTAATTTCATATTACAATTTGTTATTTAAAGTTTGAAAATACTTGATAACTCGAAGTTTAACAAGTTTATTTTTGTTCTTACAGAAATTTAGGCATACGTGGTACCGACGCAAGACTAAAAATCTTCAAGTACTAAATATATAATTGTTTCAACTCCTATTGAAAATACTTAAAACTTCTTTAGAAAAATAGATACGGAAAGTACTTCATTTCCACCGTAGATCGCAGACACGCGGTGGTCACACTGCAATATTCACAATAGAACCGTTTGTGCTCGTAGGTAACACACCCCTCAAATTTTGCCATTGTTGTTTTCCATAGATCACAGTTACGCAGCGGTTACGCTACTCTCTCAGTTGAGTCGCTTGTATAGAAGGCATCGCGCCCATCGAATTTCGCTACGGCATCTAGATCGCAGTTACGCGACGGTTTCGCCACTATCCCGGTAGAATCACTTGTAACTGCGGTCATCATTCCCCTCGAATTACGCTAGAAAATAAATCATAAAAATATATCAAACATGATCTTAGCGAGTGAGATATCGATTTCAATGGATATTCTAATCAACAGAGTTCCATCGTAGCTACAGTTTTCAATGGGCTCGAGGTTCCAACGTTACCTACCGAGTAGGCATGCACTGGAAGGTACTTCCTCATATCTTTAGTTTTGAAAACATAAAATACTATATTCATGTAGTACATCATTTCATTAAACTAAATAAAATCCTTAAGTTAGCTAATTAAAAATTTTAAATTTAAACACCATTTAAACTTTTTATTTATCTTCAATTGTCAAACACGAACTAAATTTCAATAAATTAAAGCCATTCATTGAATTAGTTAAGTCAAATTTATTTCTTCAAATTATATATTTTAAAACATTAATCTAAGTTTGCAATTTAATATCGAAAACCCTTTGATTTTAAAAGTCAAGCTAAAATAAATTTTCACAATTTGTTTTGTTAAAGTATTCCTTAAAACAAAGTTCTATTGAAGATATTTCAGTTTTCCAAACTTATATAATATCCTTTCTACATTTCCAATATTTAATTCCTTTGAGTTATTTGGATTATACTCAACTTAATGTTTAAATCTTGTTCATCAAAGGTTGGATTATTCAAAATACTCAGAAAATTTTTCTTTCAATTCAATAATTGGACATCATGAATTCAATCATTATTCTCAAGACATCTCTTTGAGATGTACAGTTTCATTATCCTAATGCATAGGATTATCATTCAACCAAACTCGAGAATCAATTCTGTATTTTCTTTCAATCATTCAAAATATACATATAATTATATATCAAACCATGCTTCACAATTCAAAATTCTTTTGATCAAGATAAACTAGTAAAGCTACCAAAGTGGTCTCCCCCACTTTTAGACTCGAGGATAAATTCCGATGACGAAGAATTATCATTGAAATTATTTTCTAGCGACAAAAGTGGGTTCCCCAATCATATATTCTCTTTTTGAAAATATTTTGGAAAATCACTTCAAACGTTTTTATTCGGAAATATGACTAGTCTTTTTCTTCAAAACATTAGAAATAAATTTCAGAAATTTCCAGAATCCAATTCTCAAATTTAAGAGAATTAATAATTAGTCACTTGAATTAAACTCATATTCTCAACAAACCACGACACTAAATTTTGAATGGGATCAAGGTTCAAATCTAAGGAGATCTTACAAAGAAAGCTATAGAAGAGAACGGATTCAAAAAGTGGGGATTTCAAAAAGGATTTAAATTTTAAAATAATTTATACTTTCAAAATAATTTATTTTCCAAAATACGCTCTCTCTAGAGTAATTCTGGTGATGATTCCACTCATTCTAGGGTATTTCTACTCTATCTCTAATGAGTTTTTAAACCCGATAAGCAAGGCTTTGTCTAACCAAAGCTCTGATACCAGATGTATTGACCTAGCTTTTTGACCGCTTCATGTCGGTAACTATACCAACTCAAAACATTCAAAACAAACGATCGTTATTTAGCTTATAGGGTTTAAACAGAATATGCACAGAATCACAACATAGAAACAGACAACAATATCTCATGACGGAATATTTTATTACAAAATCAGAGTTTACAAAATTTATTATATAGTGGAACTTTTATATACATACATTAGATTAAAAATATAAACAAAAGAACGAACCAAATCGAGTGCGTATTCACGTGCTTCTAGCTTCGATAGCCAAAATATTTAAATCTATAACACTCGTGTCTGACTCGAGCGTTCCATGTGAAAACATAAAACACTCGAGTCGGGATTAATCTTTGTTCATGTAAATCAACTTCAATAAACATTATATATAACAATAACTAACTTTTATGTGAAGTTGCTAAATTTCGAAACTGTGTCTAAACTGTCAAGTATCGTAGTCAATATAATTTTAGTACAAGAATCAAATAAGGCAACAGCTTCTAGGTTTACAAAAGTGTGAACCAAAATGTGTTCCAAGTAAACAATGAGACACAGCAGCATAAATAAACTAACATGACAAGTTTATATGAATACAACATGTGTGACGATATTACCAATGCACAATACACCAGTTAACGTGTACATCTCACAGAAATCAAAGGAATAAAGATGATTTGTCTTTGTGGTTAAAGAAAACTAAATTATGAGACGCATTAAATCATCACGAGTCAAGCACACGAAATGGAAATTTAAGCAAAGCAAGAAACCCACACACCCCTCCAAGTGATTCAGCTTATTTATAGCAGGTGTATTGGAGCCTAGTTCACCAAATAAAGGCAGAATTCAACATACGAAAGATGAAATGCGGCTTGTATTAAGTGTATGCCAACACTTATGAAGGAGGAAATAACAATAAGATGAACTAGACAATTAAAGGAACCCACGCATGCAAGAAAGTAGCAGTTGTTCACTCATGTAAATTGCATATATATATATACACACACATATATATATATATATATACAAAGAAGCATATAACTAAAGAAAGGAAATGCTCCTATTTCCTAATAAGGAACTTTCATGTAGATCCAACCAGGTTAGTACAATTAGCCCAAAAATGGAAACACAAAATAAAACTTAACATACATAACATACAAACTAAGGAAAGGGGATGCCATTTAATATATATATATATACATATATATATATATGCCCAGGTTAATTAGGACCATGATAGGGATTCAGTTGCAAGTCCTCCATGCATGCATATAGGGCATGATAAACAAAATATGCCCTACATGTTAAGTCAGACAAACATGGGATTATTTTCAATACATGTACATCACAACTTACTTCAAATATATATATATATATATATGGGGATGCGACACAATTTATAAAATAAGGATAGTCATTAATCTTCTTTTTAAAGGCAAGGCAAGGAGATTAAAGGCAAGCAAGAAAATAGGCAGACAGGAAGATCGTGGTTTATTTTTATAATACAACTTACTTCAACAACTAGCATTTTTGACATTCATATGTATTACTGTCACGTTTGAGGGTGCACGTTTAGGCAGTGTAGCTAGATATATGTGTGAGCATTCCGTTTAACTTTAAAGTTTTTTAATTTATATATATATACATATATTAAGTCATTATTTCTTTAAAATTTATAAGTAATCCACCAAAACAAGTTAACATAGTACAACGGCATATGACAAGAGACAGTGCACAAAATGGCAAGATCACAAAAATGCAACAACACCAAAGTTTCATAATGCAAAAAAGGCTCATAGTAGCATTTTAGGTCAAAGTTTAGGTGTGCACTGAAATGCAATATGTGCTCAAGCCAATAACAAACACAAACAAGTTGATCATGGCAAGTGACTGAGTAGAATGCGTAACTCATGGAAAATTAACAAAGCTATTTCACATGGGGTGCAAATTTGTAATCAACCTCACTGCACAAATTATAACAATAGGGTACTTATGCAATTACTTATACATGGTTGCCAATTCACATATATATATACACATAAATATGTATATACATATGTTGTCTCCCATTGATATAATTGTTCAATGCTCTAACACAAATTATAACAACAGGGTACTTATGCAATTACTTATACATGGTTGCCAATTCACACACACACATATATATATATATATATACATATAAATATGTATATACATATGCTGGCTCCCATTGATATAATTTTTCAATGCTCTATATTTGAAAAGCACACTTAAAATACGTGCATACACATACGATTTAATATGTGCAGGGATATAAAGCAATTATGAGTCAACACAGATTTAGGTACACATAGCTTCCGGTCAGGGACAAGGCAACATGATTATACACATGCAGCACAACAGATTATGATGAGCACATGCAGGTGGAAAAAGGGAAAAACGATGGGAAATTTAGATATAGTATCAGTTCACATTAGTAACAGTTAAAATAAAGTGGGCAAAAATTTCTGAGCAGGTATGTGAAGGACCAGGAAAGCAACCAAGAAATACCCAATTTCACAATAGTTGATATACTAGAGACAAGTGAATTGTGAGATAAACTCACCTTTATTGTTGTGTTTTCCAGATCGCATTGAAGGCCAAGTGGATGCTAGACCGCCATCTCGAACGATGGCTTCACACATCAATTAGAGAGTGTTGGCAGCAAAATCGAAGTTGGTGGCTTCATCCGAAGTCGCGGAGCAGGCAAAAGCTGATTTTGGTGAGGGAGCTGGTGGTTCAACGTTGGTGGCTTGCGATTTGGGGAAGAGGTGGAGCGAAGGGTAGTAGCTGGCTTCAACGATGGTGATTTAAGGCAGCTGATTTCGATTCGAAGGGGTGCGGTTTTGATTTGAGGAAAGTGGTGCTGCCATTATTTTCGACTTGGGAATGGAAAGATTTTTTTCGGTTGAAATGAAAAGTGAGGAGAGTGAAACCGAAAATAAAATGAGAAAGAAAAGGGGAAGATGAAGACAAATGAAAATTTTCAACAATGATAAACAAGTCTAAATTTGTACAACAACCAATTAAAAGGTGAAAAAATACATTAAATAAGTATTTTCCAGGTATAGATACTATTTGAATATTCTAAGTATAAATACCATTAATTATACTATAGTATTTATATGCAATATCATATCAAATACAAGTTTAAATTGATTTTTAAAAATCATATTCAAATCTAAATGAATTAAATTCTCAAGTTAAATTTAAAATCAAAATCTATAATTTCTCAAACAATATTTTCAATTAGTTTTAAAATATTAATATCGTTAAAATTTTAAAAAACCATCCAAATTTAACTATGTGGCTTTCATTTTGTAATATTAAACAACGCATTTATGTTGATTTCATTTCCCCAATTTTAAATATACAAATGAATCAAATTTTGAATTCTTAAATTTATTTTGAGTTTATATTTCAAGTCCAAGTTCAACTAGATATATTAGCTTTTAAGTTCTTAAGTTATATTCAAACTTAAATTTCAAAGTCAAATTCAAACGTTCCAACAAACTAATTTAATCAGTTTAAAATATAAATAATGTTAAATTTTTAAATCAACAATTTAAATTCAGAGATTGAAATTAACTGTATACTTACACATCTTATTCAAAACCAAATTAAACAACTAGATTTAAAATTCTAAATGAAATCTCAAATATAAATGTTCATTTCAATACTAAATTTAAATCAAATTCATATTTTAAATGTCAAAATTATTGGGTAATTACATTATTGGACGCCGATTATATGTTGTGAATTGACAATGTGGCATGCTAAGTGCTGAGCCGATCAAAGCTATTGTTGAAAAGCAGAGCTATATGGATGATGATCAAAGAATAGATGATATAGCGTAGCCTTGCGTTGGAACATGGCCTTAGAACCTAAAAAACCGTGAATGGCCGAAAACAGGATGATGGACCGTAGAGATAAGGACTAACGTTTCCTTCTAGCTAAAAGTGATGCCCTGAAGCCCAGACAAGTTTACTTATGTGGATGATAGATGAGGCGCCTCAGACGATGGTCAAATACGACTGGGGAATGTTATGTTCAGGAAAGATCCTAATCAGCCTGTTAGTGCCGACCGGCTCTGCCGCTCCGAAGGATCAAATGTGTGTGACTCGTGGACATCTTACTAGAGGTGTTCCGAATAGTTAAGGAAGATCCTTTGCCCTTTGTCATTGTTGGAATCCAACTTCCAATACGAGCTTTATGTTTTCATTTGTAACCTAATAGCCAACAAAATGGGATGGGGCATTATGCGAGATAAGATTGATACATTTACTTTTGAAAGTGATTTCCACAACTAGACATTAATAATAATATCAAAATGTTTTGTTTTAAGAATATCAAGCATGTTTGGTTATTATAACGTAAAACTCTATCATTTGGTATGTGTTGCATTGTGTGATGTGACTTGAGTCTTGTTATTGCTTCATTTTACAAAAGCATGAATTTTGAAACTTTTGAATCTTGGTTGATGATTGTATGATATGGGTTATGATTTGTTATCTAGTTTTTAAATTGGTTAAATAAATGTATATACATACATATATATACATACATATATATATACACACATACATGCATATATATATATATATATATATATATATTGAATATTATATTTTGTTTATGTTCCGCTGTGTTTTCTTTGATAAAACCCCAATGAATCGAGTTTGTGATACTTGGTTTTGCAGTACATGAACACCGTGGATGTGTTAAGTATCGACTATCGAAGGTCGGAAATTTGGTTTATCGCAGGACCTTCCAATGAAGCTTACTTTTTGGACTGGACTTGTGTGGTTTATATGGTTCAAAAGGCAGGCGGATTTGGGTCATATCGCCAACTAGTGCCCTTATTCTTGGTTAATATATTAGGTTTTCAAGACTTTGTTCCCTAAACAATAACCCCATGCACCTTAACCAAGAGCATTTCCCTTTATTTTCCTAGTCATTCCCCATTCATAAATTCAGGTACTACATGTTTCTGAACATGTCACATACATGTGCATAATAAACTGAGATATAAACACATAATACAAGCATCAAGAAAACCACTATATGTTTTTAGACATGTCGACAAGGTTTTAAATCTCGGATATTGGTCACGTTTCGTCTCTGGGATTTTAGAGATGTGATCTCATATCGGGAGAAATCTCGGATGAGATGAGTCCAACTTGGGGGTTCATCTCAGATTTCCATTTCAGATCTTAAAGTTTATATCGTAACAATCTCCGGGGTACATGATATGTTAAAAAATGATATTCTTACATAATGATTTTTATGAATGCTATTATAAACATAGTAACTTAAATTTGAATTGCAAAATCACTTTATTATTGTAAATTTATGAAAGATCATTAACACTCTAAATAATAATATGCCTAGAGTGGAAATATAACACAATGCAAATATATTAGTGCTTACAACATATGATCCATACACATGAATTATTGTTAGACATAAAACATAAAAAAAATCCAAAACATTAAAATTTTGTAGCATAAGTTGAACATAAAATACATAATTTTATAGGTAATATGCATGTAAAAAAAAGATGAATATGAAAATTGTAAGTATTGTAGAACATATATGAACATACGGTATTATCATTTAACATGTAAACTGTTAAATAGTAGGAGATTATCATGGCTAGATTTGAGTTTTTAAATTATTATCCTGGTTCAGGCATAGATTTAAATTTTAACCAAAAAAACCAAGATCTCGGATGATATCCCAGTAACTCATCTTGATTGATATATTATTCGATATTGCAATATCTCGGATGGTATATTCATGAAAGAAGATTTACAGTGAGATTTGCTGTTTCGTTTCGGGTAGAGCCCAAAACGAGATCTCAGGCTATGTTTTCGAGATTTAAAATAGTGCATGTCATATACATGTACATGATAAACTCGAATATAAACACATAATACAAGCATCGGGAAAATCATATTTAGTCATCCATTTAAATCCAAACAGACATAAATCTATTTAAATCTTGCTTCAACAATATTATAGTCATTATTCTTAAAATACTCAAATTCCATTTACATCCAGTTTTATTTTACTTACTAACAAAATCTTTTCATATATATAATTCATTTTATTACTGTGAGCATATGATTAGAGGTGTTTAGGGCTTCTCTTAAACCCTTAATCCTCCTTACATTCGCTCTTAATACGAATCTTGTAACACCCCACCTCCGCTAGGGTCACTCACAAAGGGAATGCACTAGTTTTGGTGGAGTATTATCTAGGTAAACATGCACAGAGATATCACAAGGCAGAACATAAATAAAGCATCGGTAGAAATTAAAAACCAACTTCTTATTATTTTCAAGAAAAAGTGTCAAAACCTCATATATCCAAGGAACCTCATATATCCAAGGTACAAATTATTCCATTACATCAAGTTCCAAATAAAGAAGCATAAACTTAAAACAAAAGTAAATTATTCCCCATAAATAGCAGAAGCAGCCATAGCATAGCCCAAGACCAAACCGTACATGAGCTGTCAGAAAGCAAGCTAAATCCAAGCTAAGAGCTAGTGTTTCCTCCCTGAGAACCTGGGGGGGGGGGGGGGACGAAAGAAAAAGAGGCGAAAGAAAAAGGGTCAGTCATAAAGACTGGTAAGCCCTAGTGACTTTCAGTATGAAAACTAGTAAAGGTAACATGATATGTGAAAACTGGAATTAAGCATAAGGATGATAACAGAACTGATAGGATAATTAAGATAACAAGATAAGTCAAGTCTAGCATCGCATATTCAAGGTTCGCTGCACCAACTGTACTAGTGTTCTAACCCATGTCAAGTATTAATCATGAAATGATCCCTTAGCCCAGTGTCATGAAGTGACCCATACGGGGTCCTACGGTACGATCTACTAATCGATCGGCTCCCTACAAGTTCTAGCTCGTCATGTGTCTGTGTCATACGGCCCTATCCTGAAATGTAGTTACCTGTGCTAGGTCCACCATAGGGTGTATCAAGTCCTATGGTGCCAACCACCGACACGAATCAAGCACGCACAGTGTAAATCTACGGGTGCCCAATGCCTGCTTTTTCAACTCCGGACTACGTGCACGACCATAGTCCGCCTGAACCTACAATGGCGCACCTACTCAGCCGTCGTTCTGGTCGCTTACAATCAGCCCAGTAATCGTGCCCCACCCTGCCTAGTCCTAGGGTATCGTGATACATCTAAGTGGGTTACTGCTGAAAGGACCGCGTAACTAGGGTTTCTAATGGGTAAAGTGTTGTCATTCAAGTTCGTGACTTAACCCTATCCAAATCATGTATCAAGTTGGTTAAGTGTATTCAAGCGGTTCATGACTTAACCCTATCAAATCATCGTGTCAAGTTGGTTAAGTATATTCAAGTGGTTCATGACTTAACCCTATCATGTGGCATTAATTCATTAATGCACTTCAACCTCTCACATTAGACTAACTGTTGTGGTTACTGGATTTGCCGGGCGGTTCCGGGCAGATTTACACCACAACATAGTCTAACCTCGGGTTTTACATGCGATATGACCAACTACCCACATTGGATCCTATTGTTTGCAGCCACTGGATTTGCCGGGCGGTTCCGGGCAGATTTACACTGCAAACTCAACCCAACCTCGAGTTGGCCATTTTCAAGTTTATCTAATTGTCATGCCCACGTTCAAGTTTTCATGTCAAAATTCATGTCGAGTTTTCATGTCATGTCGTGTCCAGTTCATGTCCATATCCAGGTTCAAGTTATAATAACTTTCATGTTTAAAGTTCAAAGTCAATTCATGTTTTACCTAGTCTACCCAAATCGTATTCCCATTGTACGTAAGATCGAATCGATACAAATAAATCTAGTTAGGGAATAACATAAAAAGGGACGGGTATAAGGTGGCAAAAGTGATTACTAGAATAGCATGGTATGACTTGATAAAAGATTATAACATTATTGGCATATGGAATATTGGCCTCAAACATAAAGATTCCAAATCTAGCAAAATAAGGTACTAGTCAAGATAACAGTTGTCATAAGGTGATAGTATAGTCATGGTAATGATTGACATAAGGTGATAGCATTGTCATGGTAACGATTAACATAAGGTGATAGTCATAAACTTGTGACTAATAGCAGATTCAACATGATAATATGAGGGGTTTTCTTTTTGATTTACAACATGAATAGGCCCCAAATCAATGTCATAACATATCCAAAAGTCAAGATCCAAGATGAACAAGAATGGATGTAAAACAGTCATCATACATAGGTCCAATTTCAATTTACATCATATTCATATTACATTTACAGTTTAAATCTAAAAATAACTGGGGCTTACAAATCATGGTTCGAGAATTAGAAAAGAGAGTCGATGTTGAATCTTTATATGCTTAGTCAAGTCCTAATAGAAATCCCCAAATCAGCAATACTCTTAACGCAGTCTCAACGTAGAAGAAGCATTCTCTTTCTCAAACTTTTCAACCAGAATTAGAGCAGCATAAGGTCAGAAAGAATTTTGTGTAGAGAGACTGGTGTTAGGGGATGTATTTATAGGGTCAGGTCAACGAATGTGGACAGAAACGAGGCCAAAAACATCAAAGTGAATCCAGCTCCAAAAATGGGCTCAGGCACCAGGTCGACCCCCAGGTCGACACTATGGTCGACCTGGTCCTGGGTAGGTCGACTACATAGTCGACCCCCAGGTCGACCTGGTCCTGGGCGGGAAATTTCCCGCCCAACCCATTTTGAGGTTTGAATTTCGAATTTTGAATTCGAATTGAGCTGTTTTGAATTTGAAAACTTCTGAAAACTTTGAATGGTCATAACTTGGTCATACGGGCTCCGATTTTCGAAAACTCGGACTCGTTTCCAAGCAGAATTTCGAGATGAACGCAATGGCGTAACCCGTTTCTCTTGGTTCTTATTTTAAAAATTAATTCTGCCTTGATTTATGGTTATTACACTTTATAAAAACACGGGTTGTTACATTCTCCCCCCTTAAAGGATTTCGTCCCCGAAATCTCTAAGTTAGGGAGGATGTGTCCTACCATACATCATCCATCTACTCAAAGCATCATCCACAGACAACCATTGTCCTTAAAAGATTTCTAGTGTTGTATGAACATATGCAGAAAGTGTGTGTATATGTACTTATCTAATGCAAAAGATCAGGCGGTTACTGATTCAGTAAACCTCCTTAATGCAAAATATGTTAGTGTCATGAATCCAACATGTATGCAAATTCCTAACATAGTTTATAATCTCTACATGAGTGCACAAACATTCATCCATATGCAACATCTAAGTGATAGCATAACAAGTTCCATCCATGTACAAGTATAAGCACTCATGCATATGCAACATGAAAATGTGACTGAGCCGATCTAGTGCCTAATGTGTGTCATGCATCCACTGGCATCCACTTGCAACCATTTGCAAACATCAACCATAACATGTTTCAATCACATGTTTACATCCATATGGTTCTACCTAAGGTTCTCAAGATAAGATTGAGAAGATAACAAGACAAACGTAGATAGTAGAAGCATGATACGAAAAGGTTTTCAAGTTTATAGGAAAAAGAGATCGAGAATGTACCCTCAAAAAGAAATGGGTAAAGCGCGCGTATCTTCTCTTCGGTTTCCTAAGTTGCGTCTTCTTGGGCTTCACTCCACTGCACTTTAACTAGCTTGACTTCTCGATTCCTTAGCTTCTTAATCTCCGTTCCTAAGATACGAATCGGAACTCGCCTCAATGTTGCTTTTTCAAGGATGCTTGGCTCAACCACTTCGGCCGACTCATGCAAGCACTTCCGGAGATGAGAGACGTGAAAGACATTGTGTACTCCATTCAGTTTCTCGGGTAAGTCTACCTTATAGGTCATCCGTCCAATCCTCTCAGTGATGGGGAACGGTCCTACGAACCTTGGTGCTAGCTTTCCAACTGCTCCAAAATGAACTACATTGCGTAACGGAGAAACTTTTAGAAAGACCATATCTCTGATTTCGAACTCTAGGTATGTCCTTCTCTAGTCCGCATAAGATTTCTGTCTATCTTGGGCCGTTTTCATCCATCTTCGTATCAACTCAATCTTCTCAGAAGTGTCCCTTATCATGTCGGGCCCAAGTATAAGTCTGTCTGTCGTCTCCCACCAACAAGTTGGCGATTTGCACGGTCTTCCATACAGGGCTTCGAACGGTGCCATTCCGATGCTAGCTTGGTAACTATTGTTATATGCAAACTCCACGAGAGGAAGATGGTCTTCCCAAGTGCCACCAAAGTCAAGAATGCATAGCCTCAGGAGATCTTCTAGTACCCTATTTACCCTTTCGGTTTGTCCATCCGTATGTGGGTGATAGGCCGTGCTCAAGTTCAGTCGTGTACCCATTGCTTCTTGCAGACAATTCCAAAACTAGCTAGTAAAAATCGGGTCACGATCACTAACTATACTAGAAGGAACTCCATGCAACCGTACTATCTCTCGAAGGTAAATAGACGCTAGCCCTGATGCGGTTCTCTTGCTTTTCACCAGAATGAAGTGAACATTTTTTGTGAGTCTATCAACTATGACCCATATGCAAGTATTTCCCTTCCTTGACCTAGACAGTCCATCCACGAAATCCATCGAGATACTCTCCCATTTCCATTGCGGAACCTCCAAAGGATGTAATAGCCCACCGGGCTTCTTCGACTCGGCCTTTACTTGTTGGCACACCATGCACTTTGAAACGAACTCCGCCACATCCTTTTTCATTCCAGCCCAGAAGAAAACGCGTTTCATATCCCTGTACATCTTATCCCCTCCGGGATGTATAGTCATCTTCGAGTGATGCGCCTCTTCGAGAACTTTCCTTACTAAGTCTCCCACTTGTGGGACACATAGCCTTCCATCGCGTTTTAGCCATCCCTTGTCATCTATGGCATACCTACTGAGGTGACTCGACATCTCACCCCTAATCAGCTTGTCCATGATTTCGACTATCTGCGATTCTTCCTTCTGTGAAGCCCCTACTTGATTTAGAAGTGTAGGTCTTAACTCAAGAGATGCAAACGTTGCAGTCAATGACTCAATAGCAGGTGTAAAATCAAAGGTTGCTATAAACTCAAGGCTTTTCCTTTCAACAAACAAGGGGCTCAAAGTTAACCTTTTCTACTTAACGCGTCTGCCACCACATTACCCTTGCCAGGGGTATAAGCTATATCGAATTCATATGATGCCAAGAACTCCATCCACCGTTGTTGCCTCAGATTCAAGTCTTTCTGTGAGAAGAGGTACTTAAGCGATTTGTGGTCGGTATACATCTCGAACGTCTCCCCTAGAAGATAATGGCGCCAAGCTTTAAGTGCAAAAACAATCGCGGCCAACTCCAAGTCATGCGTGGGATAGTTTTTCTCATGAACTTTAAGTTGTCTGCCCCCGTAGCATATTACTCTTCCTTCTTGCATTAGGACAACGCCTAATTCCGTGCTGCACGCATCTGTGTACACGGTAAACATCTTACCTCCATCGGGTAATGCCAAAACTGGAGCTGTGGTGAGGGCTCTCTTAAGTCTCTGAAAAGCAGCGTCACATTCTATGTCCCATGCAAAAGCTAGGTTCTTCTTTGTTAACTTAGTAAGAGGGGCTGAAATCTTAGCGAAGTCCTTAATGAACTTCCTGTAGTAGCCCGCCAAACCGAGAAAGCTCCTCACCTCTGTTGCATTCTTAGGAATTTTCCAGTCTTTTACCGCAACTACCTTTGCGGGGTCCATGGCTATGCCTTGCTTAGAAACTACATGTCCAAGGAACCGAACTTCCTTCCTCCAAAAATGGCATTTGGAGAACTTAGCCTTTAACTGGTGTGCTCTAAGTGTTTCCATGACTTCCTTGAGATGTCTAGCATGCTCTTCTTCATCTTTTGAGAAGATCAAAATATCATCCACGAAAACTGCCACAAACTTGTCAAGGAACTCCTGAAACACCCTACTCATCAAATCTACAAAGTATGCGGGTGCATTCGTTAACCCAAACAGCATGACGAGCCATTCGAAGAACCCATCTGGAGTCCTAAACGCAGTTTTGTCAATGCTATCCTCAGCCACTCTAAGCTGATGGAATCCTGTGGCTAGATCGAGTTGAGAGAAAACAGATGCTCCCACAAGCTGGTCAAACAAATCGTCGATTCTTGGTAGTGGGTGCCTATTCTTCTTTGTCAGCTTGTTTAACTCACGATAATCTACGCATAGACGAAGCGATCCATCCGCCTTAGTAGCGAATACCACCGGAGCACCCCATTCAGAAATGCTTCGCCTTATGAAATTTTTCTCAAGCAACTCATTAACTTGTTTACTGAGCTCTCTTCTTTCTCGCGGGGCCATATGCCTAACGGGCAATGAAACTGGCTTGGCATTATCAACAAGATAAATTCGGAAATCTATCTCGCGTTTGGGAGGTAACCCCCTCACTTCATCAAAGACATCTGGATATTCTCGGACCACTTTTACAGATTGCAAATTATCGTCGGACGAGTCAAGGGATTCAAGATAACACAACATGACTGAACCCTTAGGGTTACAAGACATTTCAAGGGTATTACCAAGGCGAGTCATGAGCCTCACTACCCTTCGTTCACAATCAAGGATGGCTCCATAATCGGACAACCAATCCATTCCTAGGATCAAACTGTATCCCATAAATCCGAGAACATAAGCATTACATGTGAATTCTACGCTTAAGATAGAGATCCTCAAATCCACACACATCATAGATAAATGGGCGGAGCCCCCAATTGGATTTGAAACTATAACAGGATCCTCAACCAGACTAGTACTTAGGTGCGGATTTTCAACAATATCAGAAGAAATAAAAGTATGTGATGCGCCAGAGTCAAATATGGTTCGAACAGGAAAGTCAGAAATGTAAACAAGGCTTTCTATGGAAATATTACTACCTCGGTCAAGAGCTGGAGTGGTGTTGAGAGCATGCAACTGCCCTCCAGAAGTTCCTGCTCGCTGGGTCTTCCCTTTCCCCTGCCCTTGCTTCTTAGGGCAATCCTTGCTGATGTGTCCAGTTTCTCCACAATGAAAGCATTCACCCAACTTCCTCTTCTTCTTTCTACAGTCTTTAGATAGAAGTCCAGTAATACCACAGAAGTTGCACTTCCTCGTCTCACGTGGTTTGTTGTTGCTCTTGTTATTCTTGTTGTTCCCCTTCTTGAAGTCAGCTTTTTTATTCTAAGTCTCATTAGGCTTAACCTCCTTCTTGCTATTCTTGTCTTCCTCATGAAGTAGAGCCATATCCACCAAGCTTTCAAAGGTCGCCCCCATGGGTATATGAGTTAGGGCCAAGCTGTGTAGTGGCTCGTTCAATCCTCGAGCAAAGCATACAGCCTTTTTCTGGGCTGTGTTGACCAAATCCAAACCGAACCGAGCAAGCTGATTAAACTTATTCACATACTCCCTAACAGACATGTCCCCTTGCTTGAGTTCTAGGAACCTTTCCATATGAAGGTTCTCTTCTGCTGACGATAGGAATTTAAGCCCAAATCTCTCTCTAAAGTCTGCCCAAGTCTCAACTGGCCTGGTAGCGTTGGTGACTTCCCACCAAAATGCAGCTTCCTCTTTCAACAACCATGCCACCAACTAAACTTTCCTATGGTCCTCCATATCAAAGATAATGAACAAGTCTTCCGTCTCCTTTAGCCAGTTTCGTGCCTCAACAAAGGTTTCAGTTCCAACGAAGTTCTTGTCGCCCATTGCTTTAAAGTCTTTGCATATTTTGGCAAAGGCGGTACCAGGAGGAGGAGGAACCGCAGCCACTGGGGGAGGAGGAGGAGGGATGTCTGTCGTGCCCGCGTCGTTGGCCCTGGCTTCTAAGTACCTTCGGAACCATCCAGGCACGGGTATCCCCTCAGGAGGTTAAGATTAGCCATGCTGAAAAACGAAAAGAAAAGATTCAAACGAGGAAACAAAGGAAAGTGATAATGGCTTCTTGGGGAATAGACTTTTTAAACATAAAACTTTTCTTGAAAAATGCTTCTTTATAAATGGTTTGAAAATAGTTTCAGAAGGTTTTTTTTTTACTTTTTGCCCAGCCTGGTAACCTTCTACTCTGATACCAAATGTAACACCCCACCTCCGCTAGGGCCACTTACAAAGGGAATGCACTAGTTTTGGTGGAGTATTATCTAGGTAAACATGCACAGAGATATCACAAGGCAGAACATAAATAAAGCAGCGGTAGAAATTAAAAACCAACTTCTTATTATTTTCAAGAAAAAGAGTCAAAACCTCATATATCCAAGGTACAAATTATTCCATTACATCAAGTTCCAAATAAAGAAGCATAAACTTAAAACAAAAGTAAATTATTCCCCATAAATAGCAGAAGCAGCCATAGCATAGCCCAAGACCAAACCGTACATGAGCTGTCAGAAAGAAAGCTAAATCCAAGCTAAGAGCTAGTGTTTCCTCCCTGAGAACCTGGGGGGAAACGAAAGAAAAAGAGGCAAAAGAAAAAGGGTCAGTCATAAAGACTGGTAAGCCCTAGTGATTTTCAGTATGAAAACTAGAAAAGGTAACATGATATGTGAAAACTGGAATTAAACATAAGGATGATAACAGAACTGGTAGGATAATTAAGATAACAAGATAAGTCAAGTCTAGCATCGCATATTCAAGGTTCGCTGCACCAACTGTACTAGTGTTCTAACCCATGTCAAGTATTAATCATGAAATGATCCCTTAGCCCAGTGTCATGAAGTGACCCATTACAGGGTCCTACGGTACGATCTACTAATCGATCGGCTCCCTACAAGTTCTAGCTCATCATGTGTCTGTGTCATACGGCCCTATCCTGAAATGTAGTTACCTGTGCTAGGTCCACCATTGGGTGTATCAAGTCCTATGGTGCCAACCACCGACATGAATCAGGCACGCACAGTGTAAATCTACGGGTGCCCAATGCCTGCTTTTTCAACTCTGGACTACGTGCACGACCATAGTCCGCCTGAACCTACAATGGCACACCTACTCAGCCGTCGTTCTGGTCACTTACAATCAGCCCAGTAATCGTGCCCCACCCTGCCTAGTCCCAGGGTATCGTGATACATCTAAGTGGGTTACTGCTGAAAAGGACCGCGTAACTAGGGTTTCTAATGGGTTAAGTGTTGTCATTCAAGTTCGTGACTTAACCCTATCCAAATCATGTATCAAGTTGGTTAAGTGTGTTCAAGCGGTTCATGACTTAACCCTATCAAATCATCGTGTCAAGTTGGTTAAGTATATTCAAGTGGTTCATGACTTAACCCTATCATGTGGCACTAATTCATTAATGCACTTCAACCTCTCACATTAGACTAACTGTTGTGGTTACTGGATTTGTCGGGCGGTTCCGGGCAGATTTACACCACAACATAGTCTAACCTCGGGTTTTACGTACGATATGACCAACTACCCACATTGGATCCTATTGTTTGCAGCCATTGGATTTGTCGAGCGGTTCCAGGCAGATTTACACTGCAAACTCAACACAACCTCGAGTTGGCCATTTTCAAGTTTATCTAATTGTCATGCCCACGTTCAAGTTTTCATGTCAAAATTCATGTCGAGTTTTCATGTCATGTCGTGTCCAGTTCATGTCCATATCCAGGTTCAAGTTATAATAACTTTCATGTTTAAAGTTCAAAGTCAATTCATGTTTTACCTAGTCTACCCAAATCGTATTCCCATCGTACGTAAGCTCGAATCGATACAAATAAATCTAGTTAGGGAATAACATAAAAAGGGACGGGTATAAAGTGGCAAAAGTGATTACTAGCATAGCATGGTATGACTTGATAAAAGATTATAACATTACTGGCATATGGAATATTGGCCTCAAACATAAAGATTCCAAATCTAGCAAAATAAGGTACTAGTCAAGATAACAGTTGCCATAAGGTGATAGTATAGTCATGGTAATGATTGACATAAGGTGATAGCATTGTCATGGTAACGATTAACATAAGGTGATAGTCATAAACTTGTGACTAATAGCAGATTCAACATGATAATATGAGGGGTTTTCTTTTTGATTTACAACATGAATAGGCCCCAAATCAATGTTGTAACATATCCAAAAGTCAAGATCCAAGATGAACAAGAATGGATGTAAAACAGTCATCATACATAGGTCCAATTTCAATTTACATCATATTCATATTACATTTACAGTTTAAATCTAAAAATAACTGGGGCTTACAGATCGTGGTTCGAGAATTAGAAAAGAGAGTCAATGTTGAATCTTTATATGCTTAGTCAAGTCCTAATAGAAATCCCCAAATCAGCAATTCTCTTAACGCGGTCTCAACGTAGAAGAAGCAGTCTCTTTCTCAAACTTTTCAACCAGAATTAGAGCAGCATAAGGTCAGAAAGAATTTTGTGTAGAGAGATTGGTGTTAGGGGCTGTATTTATTGGGTCAGGTTAACGAATGTGGACAGAAACGAGGCTAGAAACATCAAAGTGAATCCAGCTCCAAAAATGGGCTCGGGCACCAGGTCGACACTATGGTCGACCTGGTCCTGGGTAGGTCGACTACATAGTCGACCCCCAGGTCTACCTGGTCCTGGGCGGGAAATTTCCCGCCCAGCACATTCTGAGGTTTGAATTTCGAATTTTGAATTCGAATTGAGCTGTTTTGAACTTGAAAACTTCTGAAAACTTCGAATGGTCATAACTTGGTCATACGGGCTCCGATTTTCGAAAACTCGGACTCGTTTCCAAGCAGAATTTCGAGACGAACGCAATGGCCTAACCCGTTTCCCTTGGTTCTTATTTTAAAAATTAATTCTTCCTTGATTTATGGTTATTACACGTTATAAAAACACGGGTTGTTACAAATCTATAAATATAACTTTAGCTTAGAGAATTTTCATGGTGATTAGTGGACCAACACTTGATTATTTCGCTGCTTACACTTTTTATAAGGAATAAACATAAGCATATAACCCCTTGTTCATGCTGCATATTTCCCTTCATTAAAAATCCTACCTCACCATAACTTTTACTTAAATCTACAGTTTTTAGATTTTTTAGACCGGGTAGGCATTCATTCATAAAAATCGTTAATACCGACCAAACATAATCATAAGAACATACTGAATCAGTTTATCTTGCATTTGTATTTTATTACACAGTCCCTTATTATGCAATAGTATATAAACTTTCGAAGAGGCTTCCTCATATAGATATTAATGCCATATATATATAAAATGGTGTATACTTACCTATATTTTTTCTCCTAATTTTTTAGTCTTTGATCCCTAGTCCGGACTCTTACTCTCCAAAATGCTTCTACTATCTCTTATTTCTATTTTATTTTATCAAGAGTATGAACTAGCCTGGCAAGGCCTACCCTCTATTGATTCATATGGCGAAATATTAGGGTTTAAATGTTGATAAATGTCAAATATACCCCAACTAAAATCACATTTTAAGACACCAGTATTACCTCCACTATTCTGACTCTTCTAGGCTAGCCATTTTTCTTTACGAATTTTGTTAGAGAATTGTTTGATTTCTGGAAAAATCACACTGGTTACTTTTACTCAGAGAAAAGTTCCTTTATTTGTTACCATTTCTATCGTAGCACTAGTCATGCTTGTAACGACCCAGGGATTTCCGGCCCTGAAAATCGACATAAATACCTTTACTGTAACTCATGCCGACCTTCCAAACACCGAAAACACTGGACGTTATTAGAAATAAATTAGAGCGTGGGATAAGAGAGAAAGAAATATTAGAATAGAAGAAGAATAACCTACACAACACAGAGTCTCACATCGCAGCGGAACAAAATATAATACAGAAATAAATCTTTATTGAGAGCTTTAAAAATACTTACAATATCATAGTACATCACACCACGGGACAGTTATAATGACCTGTTCCCATATACAACACACAACGGAATAGTAGCTATATAATATCATACGTCTACACTCTTCTAGCTCGTCTCTTCACAGCATTCGATAACCTGAACCTGTACACCTCGGGCTAACCCGAGCATTTACAAAACACCGGGTCAGTCTGGTGAACCAGAGTGAAAAAAACTCGCACAATATTAAGGGTATCACAAAACCTGATTTTAAAGTTAAAATCCTTTCGAAAGAAAAAGATAATCGTAAGACCAAATCCACACATAAATATGGATGGTTTTTACCTTACGATAACCCAAATCAGTTTTGAAATCATTAGCTTGTCTAATATTATAATAATGTCTAAATACAGGTAAGTAGAAATCTAGTAGAACGCTTGCATCTCACGCTCTACATATATAGTATACAAACAAAACCGCGGGCGCTTATTGGAGATTGGATTCCGACTATGACAAGGTATGGGACCACCTGCCGATAGTGTATCTCTAGAGGCGAATACATTGGGTTCAACAAGAACGTCTTGCAACCCGGCCCTCACATGACCGACCACTCATTTCACTTGAGTGTATCGAATGTATATCACCAATGGTTGGGAGCTACCCACCATTTCCCGAAAAGGGACAACATCGAAATAGATTAAAGAAGCAAATAGATTTTCTCTAGATAGGTGATTACACACCCTAATGGGAGTGACCCACATAGCCATGCTGCCTGCCCGATTTTTGTCATTTCCCGGTTGTTGAGGCTTGAGGTTTAAATTTCCCTTTTGGAATATCTAGTCACCATTCACTTTGAATGCCACATCGTCACATCCTACAGACATCACTAATTGATGTCCACAAAAATACTTTAGTGGTTAAGCTAAAAGAACCGTCGTTCTCCGCCACCAACTATGGTACGTTTGAAGAAATCAACGTACGTAATACCTTTGGAAATACTTTGTCAGACATCCGTCCATACAAGTCATCCAGGAACAGGATGAACCGAAGATACTCTCCTACTGCATCTCATATAGGAATCACCCCAGGGATCAGTAGCGAGTAGCCCTTGCAACCCGTAGATTCCAACCACGACAGAACCACGGTTTATCTCTGGCCGCTAAACCAGAGATTTTTAGTAGTTCTTCCATTTAATGAAGATCCACGGTCTTCAACGCTCCTTCTCGATCATCTTCTATTATCTTCACGTATTTGTTGGTCGGAATGGTTTTTGAATATAAATTCGATCCCAGTCTTTCCGTACCAACAATCGTATTGGACAGATTTGATAGTCGGTGATTTAACTATCAAAATAAACAATGTTTCAATCATGATAATCCAGTGAGTTCACTGGTTCAGTATTCAGCATCACTTGGCCATTTAATTAAACAAATGTAAATTTAAAACTTCTTAAATCTTTCGATATTATAAATATAGTTTTCTCGCTTCTTATTTAACATAAGATTATTCTTTAAACAAAAACCATTTTTTTATACTTAGGAAAACCATATATCATATTCAGTTTTCTAACTTTCAAAACATTAACCACATTATTATATAATATTTGGAAATCATTTCAACTTATTTCTCGTAAAATAACATTACGAAATATCTTCTATTTCATTACTTGAAAACAATAACCAACGCTATTTTTTTTATAGAATAAAACTCAACTTTACGTCTCCTTTCTAATTTGAAGATTCCGTTACACAACCCCTTTTTATTTCCCCTTTACACTTTGGAATTCTCATTATATATTTCACAAATCTTCATTACCAATGTTGCATTATTATTTGTCTAATGAAATAATAAATTTCACTAACCTCTATTACCATTACAACCAATATCACCTTCAGATACTCCCGAAATCGTTCAAGTTGGGGTATTTTAATTACCTCTCAGACCTTGATCAACACCGTTCATATCTTAAGGTAGATACAAGTTGTAATTCAAAAACCAATATTTACTTGAATATCAACCGAAATCCCATTTAACCATATCCCGCTTTGGACATCTCATTTCAATTCCTCAATTCTACTTAATCACATTGTTAAGTAATATAAAATTAATGATTTACCATTTCACCTCTTTTATATAACTCTGGTTTATCATCAAACTCTTTTATATAAATTTTCTTTTGCTTAATTCAAATAATTAAGTAACATTTATTTAAGCTATAATATTCACTTAAAAGTTCCTTTATAATTTTGTTATAAAACTCAGGTTTTAAACAAAACCTGTTCATAAACTTTTTCACCATTCAATTGGATTCCATTTCACTTGGATTACTTTTCAAATGGATTTTCATTAAAAAGTAGCTTTCTAAATCATTATTATTTACAATAATTATTTATTTCAATCATTAACTACGTTAGTAGTTAATTTCTTTATCTAAAATAAATAGTAAATCCCCTTTTAAAATCTTATCAAAATTAAAACAATATTCATTAAACTATTTTATTCAAAACGCACTAATTTAATAACCAATCTTAATTTAAACGGTTGATTTATTCAACTCAAACACGGTTCTCTCATTAACCGATTCTAATTCGTTTTTCCCTTTAAATTAATTAATAATTAATTTAAATAATCCCATTTAAATGTTTCTCAACAAAACCATTATTCACTTTTTAACCGTTAGGTTAATTTCCTTAATCCCACATTTACAAATTTGATTAACATCAGATTTGACTTTATAGAATGAATTTACAATCTATTATAAAAAAAGATATTTATTTCCTTTAAATAAAGTTTTGTTCAAAATATATATTTCAAAATCTATCTTTAGTTATAAAATAAATTTTTAACTTCATCTCTATCGATTTACCTGACGGTAAATCAATATACATGAAACGATTTACTTTTAGGCCATTTACTGCCGATTACTTAACCAATATAGCCCATTGGTTAAAGCCAAACACAGGTTGTATTACCAATCAATGATCAATATCAGATCAATCACCCAAACATGACAGTTCATATGTTAATATGAAAATAAATAATATATTTGAGGAATCCGGTTGGATCCCTCCAACCTGTTCTTCCCCTGTATTTCAAAACAGTTATCACAAACCAGATCATTTCAATTTCATTTAACTGAAATAAATAACGACCATTTAACATCAATCAATTCACAAGCAATTCAAACAATTTAAACACGTTTATTTTATAAACGTGACCAACCAAGGTGAGTTACCTTTATTGGAACCAATCGTTAAAAATAACGATTTGGTATTTCACTGGAATTAAACACAGTTTAATTTCATCAGTTAAATCAACAAAAAATTATAATACTAGAAAATAGTCAAACATTAGCAAAACAGAGTACACAAAATAAAAACCCAATTTATATAAAATATAAATGGGAAAACTGAGTGAGTTTAACTCACGTTGATTTGATTCGTCGCCAAAGTGATTCTGTTTTCAGTTAAATTAAACGAGTGTTTAACTTAACCGAAAATCTTTGTTGCTTCTAGATCCATCCAAACTGTTTTTCAGAATGTAGAATTTGTTGCCACAATCCCAACGAAGTTGGTTCTATTTAATTCTGTTAACATGGGAAGAAGTTATATACTATTTAATTTGATCATTACCTAATTCTCTAATTTTAATTTTTAATTTAACTTAGTTTAACTAAATATTGGTGTTAAACAGTCTAAATAGGCCGGTTAGTCCTTTGATTTATCCAAGCCGACCCCTTCGTTTAACAAATATAGATTCAACTTGGTTTACTCCTTTTGGTTACTTTACTTACGTCTCCTTCTCCTTTATTTACACTACTACTCTCACTAATTAACTTCTAATTCATTTTAACTAATTACTAATGCCTTTGATTTACACAGTTAATTACTTAACATACAGCTACACTAATTCCTTTACCCATTTTAATTAAATTGAGTGCAGTTTAAATTAAAAGCTTGGAGCTTTACATTTGGTTTTTCTGCTATCTTTAGTTACAGCTTACGGTGGGTTTAACTAAGTTACTTAACTCCTAATTAGAGTTTTGAATCACTAATTATATTTTAATTTCGTAATTACTTTGTATTATCCGTAACATAGGCTGATCTGCTACGTTGCCGAAACTCTACATTAGATTTCCTCGAACCCGCACACCGCTTTCCTGTTCAAAAGGATATCAGTAAGATTGTTAATACTATGTACTTAATCTTTTTTTTTAATTAATAATTAACTAAATTTTAGTTAAATAAATTACTGTCAAACTAGTTCTGAAACAAACAGGGTCCGGCCTTCTTCCTCTTGCCATCCACTTCACTGTCTTACTAAAGATCTTTGGTCCCATTCAGCACCCATGTTTTCACTCCACCATTCACGTAACAGATCCGCAAAGCACAAACCCAAAATGATTAAAGCACCACCCTTTTTGTTCCCTTTCTCGCTTCCATTCCAGGCATCGACCAAAACAAACTCCACGCTTGTTTCCACTTTCACCATCTCGCCCCCTCCTCATTCCCCAGAACCTCATCCATAACCACCGTCCTGACCCCGTTGACCCCGACGACTCATGCCCCACACCACGTACTGCTCTGCGCCCCCAGTCGACGGTGAAAGACCCCCCAACGCCCCCTATTTCGAACATGATTCCAAAGCCAAAGGTCCTTGAATCCAGATCATAGCCGTTCAAGTCCAAGCACTCTTCTAGCTTTCCATGATTTCTTTTGAAAAGCTTTCGATTTGATTATCATATTTAGAGAAAAACAAAGGGATTTGATGGAGGTTTATGGCCGTTTGTTTCAAGAAAAGTGGTGGCATAAAATTTAGTTGAACAGCTGAATGATAGTTTAGGGTTTGGGCTTAAAAGGGTATATATAGGAGAGTATTATTATTATATTAAAACGAAACTTCGTGGTGAAGTAGTTGATAAAAACTACCACAAATGATGTCTATTTACTGATAAAAAAGCTAATCTTAGTGTAAAAAGATATTCCAGACCCAATGGGATAAGTTTCGTCGAAATCTGAGTTCGTATGAAAAAAATTCCTTTATAAAACCAGAAATAAACACGCTTTTAATTTTTTCATGATCACCAGATAAATCGAATCAACTTGAAACCTTGCAATCCTATAATAATTCTTTAATACGAACCCAACGGCACTAGTTTCGTCGTATTCTGAGACTGTTTCCCCGGTAGGCTATTTTTACGTGCACCGCATTGCCATTTTGGACAGCAAATTACCCGGTCTCCAAAAATAACAAACTATATACCTATCCTGACTATAATCGACGATACAAACTCAATGAGACTGGTTTCGTGGCCTAATTCGATCGTCTGTTCAAGTTATACCCAAATAACCCTTTATTAAATTAATTACGCGGTATAGAAATTGAACGGGCGTTTGTGGCTACTGTGGCCACATACGACATCGGTTTTCCACGCAACTCAACACCGTACAATAATTTAACGATACGGTTCTAATGAAACTGATTTCGTCGAAATCTGAGTCCGTTTGCAAAACGGCTATTTTAACTCGTATATTTTAATAACGATTTTCCATAACTACTATTTCAAAATTTGATTTGGCCATAACTAACAAATTATAACACGAAATCTGAATTTTTCTCTTTTCATATGAAAATTATCATCAACATGGTTCCAATCTTTCTCGTTTCACAGAAATCTGACTTATATCGGATCCTGTACATTCAATTAAAGTTCAAATTTCAATATTTCGAACTGCAGCGCCGTTTCGAGCTCGATTTATATTAAATATAAATTTAACGTTCAAATATCGTTTTTAATAACGAATTAAATTCTAAAATTCATTAATACTCCAAACATAATATTTAAAATAATAAATTAAATTAAATATTTGACGGCCAAAATACGAGTCGTTACAATGCTATTGGCACGTTTTTATCTTATTGTTCATGTGCCAGTGTATTTTACTTTGCGTATAAATAGTGTAAACCAACACATATTATTTTCTTTTGGAATAAAATGTTTACACTTCTGTATAATCTATTTCTAGATAAATGAAAGATGTCTTAATATTTCCTAGTTATAAACATGTCATACATGATGCATATTTCATAAATGCTTTCATATCAAATTATTTCATTAATTTTTATTTCAACCATTACTATGTATGTGTATATATTATTATATTTAAACTGATTTATATATATATATTGCATTTTTTATTCAGCATATATATATATGTGTGTGTGTGTGTGTGTGTTTTAAGGGCTCTTGTATATTAATCATGCACAATATACACACACCTATTATTTTAAGTTGCATCAAACCAATATATTTATATTATTATCAAGTACTTATCTTAAGTATGAATACCCATGTTTTAATCATCAATATATACATATGTTTTATTTCTAGAAACTATTACAATTTAAACATGCACGGTGTGCACCTATATGCTATGCAAACTTAAATATCATTATTTATTTATAACACACACATATATTTATAAGGTAATTACTCTTTAATAAACATAATTAATCATTAGAAAATCTACAATCATCACAATCTTGCATACTTCTCTCTCTTCTCCTTCTTACTTCTTCATTCTCTCTCTTCTCCTCTAAAAATGCTATCATTTTTTGTAGGTCATATTAGACACTTGAAATTATCTTTAAACTTTATAGTTTCTACTTTTAGTATTATTATTTTGAAAATTTGCATCTTTTAATGAGAATACTTATATTTAAAGATGTAAATGTTTGTAGTATTTAATGTGCACATACATAAATATACATTAAAAGTTTCATAATAAACAAGTTTTTTTGTTCACTTGATATTTGCTCTGAAAACTTGGAATTTTGTGTGTATTTAAATTTTAAAATAGATACATTTTTTCTATATTATAAGATAATCTATATGGTTTTGAAACATACTTTTAAATTGGGAATTGTCATATTTTGAAACCTTTAAAGGATATTTGACAAACCTTCCCGAATTTGATTTCTTTTCCTTTTTTTGCAAGGCCAGACGGTTTTTTGATTGATCCGTAACACTTTCTCATTACAGCAAATAATGAGTACAAAATAATAACGGAGATTGAAGGATTGCCAATTTGCTACATACATTTTCTTGTTCTAAATCATAAAAGCACCACACATGGTGTAATAAGTAAGACACTAGATAAGCAAACCCAACAATTACAACACAATATTTCCTTGATAATCACGTATACATAACCTAGTGTAACTCTAAACACTTAAACTAACTCCAGCTCACAACATGCAGCAACATGCTATTGTTTCACACTGAAACAGACTCAGTAATTTCACTTTACTTACCAAAGACAATCCACAACCAGCAAGAATTTCCACAACCAACCTTTGACACTCTGAAAACATAAAGCTGCAAGCAATCCAAAGTGCAACAAGTGCACAATGTTAACAAATTTTTTCGTTAACACTAAGGATATGGACCTAGGGAAATTAAAGAGATTATTTAGTTTCTACAAGCTTGAGATAGTTCACCGTTTCCTAGATATCATGGTCTTAAGCCCAAAGATCGGTTACTCTTCCTTCAAAGAGGTGAGTATCACGCTTACGAGACTCAAGGACCAACAGTTACCTTGGGATAATGGTTCTCTAAGCGCGGTGCAAGTTAGAAAGCTATGGCTTATGCATGGAACATTATCGTTAAGAAACATTGAAGAAACTAGCAACATAAATGATGAAGAAATTCATGACATTGGTCTCAAGTATTTATTCACTCTTTATTGATCACTTTGTTGGGTACATAAAAATATATAAGTAAAATCCCCAAATCAATTTAGAAATTAGGGTTACAAGAATGGGGAATGAGAAAGTCCCCCCAAAATGAGACCCCTGGGGTCTTATTTATAGATAAATTGGACCCCCTTTTTGTCATCAACTCAGAGAAGTGTCTTTCGGAAGTGGAAACAAGGTTTCAGCCGCTTTCATGCCTTTCAGTTCCAGCAACATGGTTTTGGCTTCCTTTCTCTCTACTGAGCATTGTTGTTGGGTCTATCCTGCTTTCAGAGTACCAGTTTCGGACTCTATTAGCTTAACTTTGATGCTTCTTTTTTTATAATGTATCAATACCAAGACCATTGGTATAGATAGCTTCGAGAGTTGCTTTTGGTCTTGGTGATAATTCTTTTTTTCGACAACAAATCTCAAGCTTGGCCCTGATTTATTACCTTCTGAATGTTGGTCGTATTATCTCCCTGGTTTTGGCATCGAATTTGAGTTTGTTAGAGTGGATACCTCTTCACCACTTCCGATAACCCTTAGTTTCGGTCTCTATCTTGTGATAGTGCCACTTGTGGCTTCCTTATAATGACTTATGAACTTTTCCTAATGCCGTTATCGATTTTAAGTTAATTAGTACTGATAGTCCTTTTCTTTATCTTTCCTGGTTTGGTGCTTCCCTTTCATGGCTCCGGGTTTCGGATCATATGCTTTTGGTCAACCCTTTTCATTTGCTTCCGGTCTTAAATGGCATGCTTCCAGAGCTGTATTTATGTTGGTTGCTTTTGGTGTTGGGACTACTTGCCGCGATCCCCTTTTGTATCGGTACCAAGCCTTTGCTTCTTGTATTGGTACCAATAGAACATTGACAAATCTCCCCCTCTCTACTTTCAGTATTGGCTGCTTCAGTGTTCCAGTGTGGTTTTTTGGCTTTCGAAACATTCTCTTGGTTCTAGTAGTACTCTGATACCCCTTTGCCTTTACTCAGTTTCGGTGTCCAAATTCGGTAGTAACATTTATCCCCCCAGTGAAGGGGTATTTTTGACCTTTCAAGTCAAACTTTTAGCTCTCACATTGTACTCTAACTTTCTGCCTTTTGGTATTCCTGACGTGATCTGCATCATTGATTAGGCCCCGTTTGTGTGGCTAAGATTGAAAGGTGCTTTTAATATGAGGTTCTTCTTCCACATCATTTCTCCATCTACAAGCAAGCATTTCAAACAAGATCACCGTTCTTCGAAAAATTTCAAACTTTCAGGATTCTCAGCCTCAATCTATTCTCTATAAGTACTTTAATCTATCAAGAGTAGGGTTCGGAAATTATAACTTCAACTCGATTATGAAATCGATTAAAATTCCTATTCTTAAGATTGGAATTAAATGGTGAGAATGGTTTAAACAACCCATAATGGGATATCCCGTTAACATGTTCTGAGGTATGAAATGCAAAATTGATATATATAAGATTAATTTTTACTACAGAGATGATGTTATATTTTTCGTATCATTGAATTCCATATCTATTCGTTATTTGTTCTTCTTAGTCTTGGTTTTACCGACACCGACATCTATATATCACTTTGCTTTTGATTAAATTGGTATCGAGACAATATAAAAGCATTGTCGAAAGACGGCCTTCCTTTTGTTTTGGTATCGGTAAAACTTTGAGATTCCGAGACTGTAATATTTTAATTTTAACTTCATCGGTACCGGGTCTCAAGCTCTTCTTATCTTTATTTAAGCCTTGGATATCGATACCCAAACATTAGGTTTCGACTAGACCGATACCAAAGATTTTATTCACCTTAACTTTGACCCCCCCCCCCCAACATCAAACCCTTTCATCTCTTTGGTTTCGGTGTCAGGGTAGTCAACAGGATCGAAGCCAAATACTTAACAATTTTCTGGGCATATGCAATGTGTACTATAATGTATAAATTTTTCCAATGTCGCAATACTAATGATTCGGGTTATACTTCAATATTTGTGGATCTTGCTAAAATTTTCAAACGTTAACGAGTTTTTATGGTAATTGTGAACTTATGAATGACTTATGCTAGCTTTTAGAAATATCGTATTAATATGCGTTATGGAATAATATCATCGACAACGTTATGTCTGATAAGAAGGATACTGGCAAATCCAAGTCTGGTGGCCCTGTTACCCACTGGGAAAAAAGAGTATTCGTTCACAACCATCTCTTATCACTACCTAAGATGAAGTGAATGCCATTCTCGGAAGCTTCGCCATGTCTGGGATAGATGCCATTCCTGCTACTGGCCACGGTACCATCCAAAAGCCACCAGAGGGGTACTTTGCATATACTGCCATCTACATATGGCATGGGGGTTTCTTCCCCTTCCCGTCTTTTATTTCCAAGCTCTTGCATGATCTAGGAATTACTCCTATCCAGCTTACACCAAATACATATACTCTCCTCTTTTGCCTTGAAATTTTAGCGCTTGAATCAGGGCAGGCTTCTCTCAGCCCCAACCTTATTCGTCATTTGTTACGTTTCTCCAAAGGATCTGATTGACCTATCCTACATGTGAACCCAATAACTAAGTTGATTAGTGATAACATCAATAAGTCTAAGCCTTGGGAAAATAAATTCTTCTATGTTAGGCGCTCTCCTGGTTGGTAAGCCTTCTTCCTTTATACATTGATTACGCTATTTCTATGCTTCGTTTGAGTTTGCTTATTTTTATATCCTGCTTCCAAGAAAATAAATTTGAAAGAAGGGGAAACTCATGCTATTGAAGTCATTCAAAATTAGTGTATCTGAAGAATCATGGCGTCGATCGTCTTTGCTAACTCTAAACAATCTTCGCCAATATGGCCTTCTTCCCCACGAACAAAAGATTTTAGGGCAACCACCCATTCAATTTTCTGGTGCTAAATATCTATCTTTAGGGTCTGACTGTAATAGCCCGCATTTTACATATCGAAGGATAGTAAAATATTTTTATTTCATTCTCTGAGTGTTGGATCATTCTCATCTTTTGATATGTTGCTTATGGGGATGTGAGACATGTTCATAATTTTTACCAATTTTGTTTGTGATCATTTTTCCCCTATCAGTCTTATACATAGTATAACTTTTGACTTAGGTCGAATCAGGGGGTGAGACCTGTGCCATTGGAAAGGAATTGATGGTTGTCTTTCCGTAGAGTGATTATATTAAAGATTTGGCTCAGTGTTGGTAGAAAACGTTGTTTTAAGGTTTTTCATTTAGTTGTCCAGGTTTTGGAAGTCTAATTGGCTGATTTGGGGAAGGCCCATTAGTGTGTTGATGGAAGGGTATAAATAGGAGGTAAGGGATAGGGGAAATGGCTTTAGTTTTCCGTTCTCTCATTTGGTGCCTTGTGCTCCTCTATCCTCTAACATCTTTCCACCATTAAAAATCATAATTCAAGGAGGGAAATCACAAATCTACACCATTGGAGGCTAGATCTACATCAATTGAGGCAAGGATTCATTGGATCAAGAGGTTTGGTACGAGGTGCTTCCTGTCCGGATTCTTATTTCATCAATTTTAGTTGTTTTGGCAAATCAGTGAGTGATTTATGTCTCTCACATGGATGCAATGAAGTATATGAATGTTAGATCATGTTTTTATCATATTTAAGCGTTGTATCAAAGATCTATACATTTGTGAGACCATTTTCAAATTGATCACCTTATAATCTGATCTAGCAAGTTTAGATAGGTAATTTTTATAACATTTCATATGAATGTGCAAGTTAGATCCATGGTTTTGCTTATATGTACATTTATGGTGAATTTTACATGTTCGTTGATGGAATTGTCATGTTGGTGTTATTATTGATTTCATATCATGCTTGTGATCATATTGAATGAGTTGGTTTCGTCGAACGAATCGTTTTGGCTAACTTTTGGTTGAAATTGGAGTTGCATTGGAGAATGCAGGTTTTGGGTCGAACATGGAGGGTCGGACATGGTGGATCGAACATGGTGGGTCGGTCGGACCATGGAAAGATTTTTTAGAGGAAAAGAAACAGGCCTGGTCGGTCAAACATGCAAGGTCGAGCACAGTGTGTCAGTTGTGCATATGTGGGACGAACATGGATGTTGGCTCGAGCAGTGTTTGGGTCGGTCGCACCTGAGAGGGTCGGTCGAACATGGATGTTGGCTCGAGCAGTATTTTGGGTCGGTCGAACCTGAGTGGGTCGGTCGAACATGGATGTTGGGTCGAGCAAGGTGGGCCGGTCGAGCAGGCCAGGGATCGGTCGAACAGGGTTATATTCTAAAAATTTATATTTTTGGGTACGACTCGGATTTAAAGAAAAAGGCTTGAAAATAATAATTTTCGGGGGCAACCCCCTAACCCTACTCAAGCCGCAGCGTAGTGTGTAACTTGGCTCGGTGATGGTGTGACTTCGAAGTAGATTCAAGTTGGAAGGTTCGAAGTGTTGAAAGGTGTTCGTTGATCGGTGTAGAACAGAGAATGAGTTGACAACTCAAAGATCGTGAGTTGGTGGATAATGGTTGCTCGAGAAGGTTGCTTGGGCTATGAAGAGTCATCGGGTTGGATGACTAGAGATGTGAAGGCCGAGTGATTATCGTTGTCGTAAGTTCTAACAGGCTCAAAGCAGGGGTACGATGGGGGCACCCATAAGACCGGTTGTAGGTCGAGTACCCTAGGTATTGTTGAAAGGACTAGTTGTTAAGGTTGGACATGCATACGTATCGTTGAAAGGCGTATGGAGTTTATGCTAGAACTGGGGTTACCATTAGCCCTTGACATAAGGCAAGGTTGGCTGTCATATGATTAACGATGGTTTCAAAGCAGGATTGGCAGTGATAGCCAAAGTCAGTCATGGATGATTGGTTGTATGGTTTGTACCGTCTAATGTTGTCCAACATCGAAGGAGGTGTTCCTTGGGTGCTTGTCTGATATTGGTTTAGGCCTCTAGGGCTTGTGCTTGAGGGATGTTGAATTCGATTAGGATGGTTTACATGATATATATATATATATAATCTGGATGTTATGAGTGCTTTACCATGATTGAATGAGTGTTCTAGTTTTCATGGATGTATGGTTGAAGTGTTATCGTAAAGGCTATCATTGTCCGATGTAGGGAAGATAGGGTTGAGTTTTTCTCTAGTGTCGTGGGTAGATTAGTATGCTTATCTATCCATTATCATATACTTTATTATTGAAGTTTGTTAGCTATTTTATCACTCACTAAGACTGTTGTCTGACTCAAGGTTTTATGTCTCCTCTTATTTCCTTGGGCTGTTCATTCAGTTGTGGATGGGCAAACTAAGTAGCAGGTTACAGGTGATTAGTGAGGATGGTGTTGCTGTGCGGAGGCGAACAAGAGGCTGACGTACTAGTTTTATTACTATATAGTATTTCCATATTCCGCTATTTGAGTGCTTTACGAGGGTTGTGGTGAGGCCTTATGTATAAACTTTGGTATCAGTTGGATAACCTTTCAGGATGTTGAGAAAGTTTCAAAAGTTTGCTATACGATGCTTTATTCCTATTACCTGTTGTATATGTTCTATTATATCTGATCCTTGCGCTGTGAGTTTTATGACAGATTCCAATGTTGTTTACCTACTCTGATGATCGTCCATAGCTGCCTGGCACACCCTTTAATGCATCATTCCCCTTGTTTAGTGTAGGGGTTATGGGCAGTCGTCACATTTGGTATCAGAGCTCTGGTTAACGATTTTAGCCGAACTTCGAGGACATAATTACGTATGAGAGACGTACTTGTAGATTTCAGTTGGATGTTTACTATATATATTAGCATATATAGTAGTAGTTTTTGTACTTCTCTAGCAGTTTTCTTGTAGATGGTTAATCATTCTAATTTTCAGATTTAGAATAAGTCAACGTTATACGAGACCTTCTGCTAGGGTAGAAGCCGTGCCTGGAGGGGGTAATGGTGGGGCACTTGATTACCCGACCATTTTTGAAGCTATGATTGAAGCATGTCTTTGAAGGAACCCCGCTCCATTGGCAGCTACGGTTGAGGTTTGGGCCCCAGTGCCTAGAGCTGTAGAATTTGCAAAGCTATGCAAAGACTTTTCTTCATTAGTAGGAAAACAATTCAATGGCATTGAACCAATTAAATAAGTCCATAGGTGGATGGATACTTGCGTTCAAATCTTCAGGGACTTGGGCATTGATGATGGAACAAAGAGGAAGCTTGCATCAAGGCGGTTATTGGTAGAGCGATGGACTGGTGGAACTCTATCACACTTGAGACCCCTGAAGAGGATATTTCATGGGAGTTGTTCCAAACCAAGTTTGAAGCAAAGTTTATCTCCACCGTGCAAAAGTCTATTCTGTTTAAGAGATTCGTGGAGCTTAAGCAGAATGGTCCGCCAGTTCTTGACTATATTTCTAACTTCGAGGCTTTGTCGAAGTATGCTCGTTCATATGTGGATACTCCTTATCAAAAGAACAAGAATTTTGTCTTGGAGTTGGATGAATATCTTGGGAATCAGCTTGTGTATCACCTCGATGATAGCTTTGAGAAGATCGTCGAGAAGGCTTCAAGACATGAAAGTCTGTTTCCTAAGAAGATGTCTGTTGTTGCACCTAAGGAAGAACAGAAGCCACAACAGGGTGGTAATAATAAGAAGAGGAAGCAACAACAACAAAAAGGGAAGAATGGCCAAAAGAAGCCTAAGAATGAGGTGTTTTGCTTTAACTGCCAACAGAAAGTCCATTTTGCTAGTGAGTGCAAGAATCCCAAAGCTGAGAAGAAGTGCTACAAGTGTGGAAAACCTAGGTATGAGAAGAAAGATTGTCCAGAATCAGCTAAGGATAAGTAGGTTGTGAAGGCATATTCTTTGGAAGTCATGCCAATTTCTTCAAGAGCTCCTACTGTAGAGGAGAAGGGAAAGGGTATCGTGGTGCAAGGTACTCTTTCTATTAATGGTGTTTCCATTCGAGTTTTGTTTGATACTGTTGCTTCGCATTCATTCATTTGCAATGAGCTTGTTTATCGCTTGGGTTTGGAACCCGAGATTTGTGATAGGCCACTAGTTGTGACAAATCCAGTTGGGGGTTCGTCCAGTTTGTGCATGTTGTGCCGTGGTCTAGTTTTGCCGATTCATGGTTGCTCTTTTGTGTGTAATTGCTTTGTGTTGAACTTCGCTGGGTTTGAGATCATTTTAGGCATGGATTGGCTCAAGAGGTACGCGGCAAGGGTGAATTGCGAGAAGCTAGAGGTGAGGGTCGAGGATGTGGAAGGACGAAAGGTGTTCACTAGATGTAAGCACGTAGATGGGGTCTTCATGAGTTATCTATATTCGCTTGGGATTCCACAAGAAGACCTGTCATCAGTGTTGATCGCTAATGAGTATGTAGATGTCTTTGACGAGGTAAAAGCGTTGTCGCCGCATCGTGAGATTGAGTTTAGGATTGATTTGCTCGAGGGTATTAGACCAATCGTTATGAATCTTAGGCAGATGGCTCCTAAGAACAAGGAGAATTGGAGGTGCAAGTTTGTGACCATCTAGGGAAGGGATTCATTCGGAGAAGTGTTTCCAAATGGGGTGCACCAGTCGTGTTTGCAACCAAGGCAGATGGCTCGTTAAGATTGTATGTGGACTATCGTGAGCTAACTAAGGTGACCAAAAAGAACAAGTATCCGTTGCCAACGATAGACGGCCTGTTCGATCAGCTTCACGAAGCCAAAGTGTTTTCTTAGATGGATTTGGCAAGGGGGTTTCGCCAATTGAGGGTGGCTAAGGATAGTGTGCCAAAGACTTCTTTTAGGACACCATCTGGTTTCTTCGAGTGGTTGGTGATGCCATTTGGGTTGACTAACGTGCCAGCATGTTTCATGGATCCTATGAATAGAGTGTTTAGAGATCAGTTGAACAAGTTCGTGCTTGTGTTCGTGGATGATATTCTGGTTTATTCTCGGAATGAGGAAGAATATAAGATACACTTGAGAGTTGTGTTAGAGGTCTTGCGAAAGCATCAACTGACAGCTAAGTTTTCCAAGTGTCACTTCTGCAAGAGTGAAGTGAGGTTCTTAGGCCATGTTGTTTTTGGAGATGGAATAACGGTTGGCCCCGCTAAAGTGGCGGCAATCCTGGACTGGGATAGACCTAAGAATGCGATGGATGTTCGGAGTTTCCTTGGGTTGACTAGTTATTACTGACGGTTTATTAAGGATTTCTCCAAGGTAGCTGTACCATTGACGGGATTGACAAAGAAGAACCAAGTGTTCACATGGGATGCAAAGTGTAAGCAAGCATTTAGAATCCTGAAGGAGAGACTGATGAGTGCTTCTGTGTTGACCATTCCAAGTGGGAATGAAGAGATGGTGGTATACACCGATGCATGTGGTACTGGAGCAGGAGCAGTGCTAATGCAGAAGGATAAGGTTGTGGCCTACGCGAGTCAACAGCTAAAGTCGCATGAGAAGAATTACCCAACTCATGATTTGGAGTTGGTAGCGATTGTCTTTGCTCTGAAGAGGTGGAGACTTACCTATTGGGAGTTCGATTCGAGTTGTTTACGTATCATAAATCATTGAAGTATCTTTTCTCCCAAAAGGATTTGAATCTTCGGCAACAAAGATGGTTAGAGTTTCTAGCGTTGTATGATTTTGGTATAGCCTATACTCCTGACAAAGGTAATGCAGTTGCAAATGCGTTGAGTCGAAGACATGCGAGTTTAGGAGCGATGTTTTTAGAATGGAAGAGCCTCGAGTATTTGGCAAGGTTTGATTTCAGGCCAAGGTGTGAGCTGGAACCTAAAATGTTGGCAAGCTTATCGATAAGACCTACTCTTGTCAAAAGGATTGGCGAGAGCCAAAAGAGAGATGCAAAGCTTGTCGTGTTTATCCAGAAGCTGGAACCAGAGAATAAAGAGTTCGAGGTCGATTGGGAAGGTTGGCTTCGAAAACAAGGGCGACTGGTTGTTCCTGATATTGATGGATTGAGATATGAGGTTCTGAGAGAATGTCATCACTCGAAGTTGACAGTTCATCCTAGTGACAATAAGATGTATCGGGACATGAAGCGAGTCTACTACTGGGAAGGGGTGAAGCAAGATATTGGAAATTTTATTTTCAGGTGCATGAACTGTCAGTTAGTGAAAGCTGAACAAAAGAAGCCGAGTGGTTTGCTTCAACCAATAGAAGTTCCAACGTGGAAGTGGGAGCAGATATCGATGGACTACCTAGAACCAGAGCAGGAAATGAAGGTATTTGGGTCATTGTGGATCGCTTGACCAAAAGTGCGAGATTCATTCCTATCAAGTCGACTAGGACGGCTTGGCTGAGCTTGATGTGAAGTGGATAGTTCGATTCCATGGAGTCCTAAAAGGTATAATAAGTGACCGAGATCCATTATTTATGAGTGGATTTTGGAAAAATTTACAAAAAGCTTTAAGAACCGAGTTGTGCTTGAGTACGCCATATCATCTCCAAACGGATGGTCAAACCGAGAGGGTTAATCGAGTTTTGGAAGATCTCCTGAGGGCTTGTGTGTTAGTCTTCGTAGGATCATGGGAAGACTATCTACATCTAGTTGAGTTTGCATATAATAATAGCTACCAATCCAGCATTGGGATGGCACCATACGAGGCGTTGTATGGAAGGCCGTGCAATTCTCCAGCTTGTTAGTTAGAAACTGGAGATAAGTTGGTACTTGGGCCAGAGATGATTAGAGAGACCTCGAATTGTATCGAGGTCGTTCAGCAATGAATGAAGACAGCACAAGATCGTCAAAAGAGTTATGCTGATAAGCGTCGAAAAGATTTGGAATTCGACGTTGGCGATATGGTCTTTGTGGAGATTTCGCCATTAAAGCATGTGGTTCGATTCGGAAATAAAGGAAAATTAGCTCTAACGTTCGTTGGACCATTTCAGATGGTCGAGCGAATTAGAAAGCTCGCATATAGATTGGAGTTACCCGAGAATATGTCGAGTGTGCATAATGTGTTCCATGTGTCGTTTCTATGGAAGTTTGTGCATGATTCGAATGTGGTGGCACCTCCCGAGCAGTACGAAGACCCTGAAGTGGAGACCGCAGTTATGAGACCTCATAAGCCACTTCGTGTTGTGGGAAATGACGACAAACAACTTAGGAGGAAGATGGTTAAGCTAGTCAAAGTACAATGGAGTGAAGATGGAGACGATTGTACGTAGGAGACAGAAGAGAGCATGAGGGCGACTCATCCAGAACTCTTCGTCGGTAGGACCCTTTGATATCGTATCATCATTATATCGTTGCATCTTGTTGTTATTTGATATAATTTCGCATGCTAGGATAAGGCTATAGATGTATGGCTTGATGGTTGATAGTTTGGATGATAGAATTGTCTTCTCATGGTTGATAGGCGTGCAGAATTGTTGTGGCTGCTTATGTTTACTTGGAATTTCGGGGGTGAAGTTCTTAAGGGGGGAAGAATGTAATAGCCCGCATTTTACGTATCGAAGGATCGTAAATATTTTTATTTTATTCCCTGAGGGTTGGATCATTCTCATCTTTTGACATGTTGCTTATGGGGATGTGAGACATGTCCATAATTCTTACCAATTTTGTTTATGGCAATTTTGACCCTGTCAGTCTTATATATGGCATAACTTTTGACTTAGGTCAAATCAGGGGCTGAGACCTTTGCCATTGGAAAGGAATTGATGATTACCTTTCCGTAGAGTGGTTACATTAAAGATTTGGCTCAGTGGTTTGGGAGAAATCGCTGTTTTAAGGTTTTTCAGTTGGTTGTCCAGGTTTTGGGAGTCTAATGTGTTGATTTGGGGAAGGCCCATTAGTGGGCTAATGGAAGGGTATAAATAGGGGGTTAGGGATATGGGAAATGGTTTTTAGTTTTCCATTCTCTCATTTGGTGCCATTTGCTCCTCCATCCTCTAACACCTTTCCACCATTAAGAATCATAATCCAAGGAGGGAAATAATAGATCTACACCATTGGAGGCTAGATCTACATCAATTGAGGCAAGGATTCATCGGATCAAGAGGTTTGGTGCGAGGTGCTTGCTGTCCGGATTCTTATTTCATCAATTTTAGCTTGTTTTAGCAAATCGGTGAGTGATTTACAGCTCTCACATGGATGCAATGAAGTATATGAATGTTAGATCATGTTTTTCATCATATTTAAGCGTTGTGTCAAAGATCTATAACTTTGTGAGACCATTTTCATATTGATCACCCTATAATCTGATCTAGCAAGTTTAGATAGGTAATTTCTATAACATTTCATATGAATGTGCAAGTCAGATCCATGGTTTTGCTCATATGTACATTTATGGTGAATTTTACATGTTCGTTGGTGGAATTGTCATATTGGTGTTATTGTTGATTTGATATCCTGCTTGTGATCATATTGGATGAGTTGGTTTCGTTGAACAAATCGTTTTGGCTAACTTTTGGTCGAAATTGGAGTTGCATTGGAGAATGCAGGTTTTGGGTCGAACATGGAGGGTCAGACATGGTGGATCGAACATGGTGGGTCGATCGGACCATGGAAAGATTTCTTGGAGGAAAAGAAACAGGCCTGGTCGGTCAAACATGCAAGGTCGAGCACAGTGGGTCGGTCGTGCATGTGCGGGTCGAACATGGATGTTGGCTCGAGCAGTGTTTGGGTCGGTCGCACTTTAGAGGGTCGGTTGAACATGGATGTCGACTCGAGCAGTGTTTTGGGTCGGTCAAACCTGAGTGGGTCGGTCAAACATGGATGTTGGGTCGAGCAAGGTGGGTCGGTCGAGCAGGCCTGGGATCGGTCAAACGGGGTTATATTCTGAAATTTTATATTTTCGGGTACGACTCGGATTTGAGGAAAAGGGCTTGAAAAAATATATTTTTCGGGGGCAACCCCCTAAACCCTACTCAAGCTGCATCGTAGTGGTGTAACTTGGCTCGGTGATGGTGTGACTTCGAAGTAGATTCAAGTTGGAAGGTTCAAAGTGTTGAAAGATGTTTGTTGATCGGTGTACAATAGCGAATGAGATGACAGCTCAAACATCGTGAGTTGGTGGATAATGGTTGCTCGAGAAGGTTGCTAGTGCTATGAAGAGTCATCGGGTTAGATAACTAGAGATGTGAAGGCCAAAGGGTTATCACTGTCGTAAGTTCTAGCAGGCTCAAAGCAGGGGTACGATGGGGGCACCCAAAAGACCTGTTGTTGGTCGAGTACCCTGAGTATTGTTGAAAGGACCAGTTGTCAAGGTTGGACATGCATACGTACCATTGAAAGGCGTATGGAGTTTATGCTAGAACTGGGGTTACCATTAGCCTTTGACATAAGGCAAGGTTGGTTGTCATACGATTAATGATGGTTTCAAAGAAGGATTGGCTGTGATAGCCAGAGTCAGTCATGGATGATTGGTTGTATGGTTTGTACCGTCTAATGTAGATTGTCCAACGTCGAAGGAGGTGATCCTTGGGTGCTTGTCTGATATTAGTTTAGGCCTTTGGGGCTTGTGCTTGAGGGATGCTGAATTCGATTAGGATGGTTTACATGATATATATATATATATAATCTGGATGTTATGAGTACTTTACCATGATTGAATGAGTATTCTGGTTTTCATGGATGTATGGTTGAAATGTTATCATAAAGGCTATCACTGTCCGATGTGGGGAAGATAGGGCTGAGTTCTTCTCTGGTGTTGTGGGTAGATTAGTATGCTTATATATCCATTATCATATACTTTATTATTGAAGTTTGTTAGTCGTTTTATCTCTCACTAAGATTGTTGTCTTACTCAAGGTTTTATGTCTCCTCTTATTACCTTGGGTTGTTCATCTGGTTGTCGATGGGCAGCGTAAGTAGCAGGTTACAGGTGATTAGTGTGGACGTGTTGATGTGCGGAGGCGAGCAGGAGGCTGACGTAACGGTTCTATTACTATATAGTATTTTCTGTTTCCGCTATTTGAGTGCTCTACGAGGGTTGTAGTGAGGCCTTATGTATAAACTTTGGTATCAGCTGGATAACCTTTTAGGATGTTGAGAAAGTTTCAGAAGTTTGCTATTTGATTCTTTATTCTATTACCTGTTGTATATGTTCTATTATATTTATCCTTACGCTGTGAGTTTTACGATAGGTTCTGATGTTGTTTACCTACTCTGATGATTGTCCATAGCTGTCTGGCACACCCTTCAGCGCATTATTCCTCTTGTTTATTGCAGGGGTTATGGGCGGTCGTCACATTGACACTTTTAATGCATCATCTCCCCTATTCCCTGGCACTTTAGGTAGGATTGTTTCTCTACTCTAGAGAGAACTTCTCTCGTTTTAGTTTTTCTTATTTCTATTTTTCTGATGTAATCGTTTCTGATCAGTTACCCAAACTTCCGAAGAAATATCTCCTTTTGAAGCTCTAGCTCAGTTTGATTCTGTTGCTATAAAAAGATTTGCTGGAACCATTGCTGAACCATCGTCCAAAAGACATGCGGTTGACACCACCATTCCCCCTCTTGATGATGACGTTGTTATAACTGGCGAGCGGAAAACTTCCTGCCCCATAGTTTCCTCTACTGAAGCTGCTCTTGATACCAGTTCTTCCTATGAGGCGACTCCTGGGAGGAAGTCTATGGGCAATCTTTTGACGTTAAATCTTCCGAGTTCATCCGACACGAGAGAACGTGATCTGATCCCGCCTTCTTCTTCACAACGTTTAGTCCCTCAAGGCTGCCCTTGCTGACCTTGGATTTTGATGAAGTTATAAAGTTCGCCCTCTCTTCCTCTGAAGTTTCTAATGTTTCACTGCCTTCCTCGCCTTTGGATCTGGAGAATTTCTACCAACGTCTTGTTAAACAACAACTTTCGATATAGTCTTATCCTTCTTAGCTTTACTTTCATTTTTAATCTTATACAAAGGCTGATTTCGGTTTTCTCCTTCCAAGTAACCAAAGTCTAGGAACAACTTTCCCGACTTCCTCCGAGACTATCAAGCTTCAAGAGGAGAAAGCTTCTTTAGAGGCTAAAGTTAACTCCCTGATCATAATAAAGGAGAAAAGTGATGATGAATGCGAGAGACTAAAGGCCTCCTTTGAGAAGTCCGAGTCAGATCTTGAGAAGGTGAGACAAGCTAAAAATCTTTTATCCGACACAATTTCGGCTTTCGAGAATAAGCAGGTGGAGATGGCGGCTGATCACACCAATGAGTTGATGAAGAGAGATGACAAACTTTCACACACAAGGCGAATAATTTATAAAGCCAAGAATAGAATTTCTGATTGCTTACTACGAAGATGCTCTTTTCCTTGCATTTTCTTACAATTTCCAAAAATGTCCTGAGACGGAGTTTCCTTCCGTTGCTCCCTCTATCCAGAGTAGCGTTATGAAAAGGATTCATCTAGCCAGACAGAGAGTTGAGGTTCCAAAAAAGAACAAGACTAAGCTCGAGGATTTCCTATTTGTAGAAGACCTGCCTAATGATTTCTATGGGCAAAAGGAAGATGCAATTGTTGGAGGTGATGATGCAGACAACAATGATGCTGATGACACTAATCTTGGTGATGGAAATCGTCATGATGATGCCGATAAATATGGCAGCGATCCCCCTTCTGCTGAAGGTGCTTCTCATGCCTTTGAAGGAACAAACCCTGATCCTTCTGCTAGTTTTACTGATCCAGACCAGAAGGAAGCTTTTACCAAATGGGGGTAGCTCTTCTGATCCGAAGGGAACAAAATGACCCATTCAGTCTTACATTCTAGCTTCTCAGGTATGGCCTTCGCTTTTGAACTATTTTCTTTCTTCTTGAATTTATGGTAATTTGTCTTCTATCATGTTCTATAGACAAAGAAAAGTCTTGTTTCATAATATAAAGCAGAATTAGGTAAGAAACAAAGGGAAATTACTTTGTCCCACTTAGAGCATAAACCACTATTGAAAGATTATAATGCCATATCACAAAGATACCATAATCTCGACAAAAGTGCCTCTAAACTGCACCAAGACTAAGAAAAGCTCGAGTTTGAAGGGAGGCGATTTTCGAAGAAAACAAGGAGTTGATGACTTTATTTTGGATGCTAATCGAGGACAAAGACATTTATATAGAATTTTTTTATAGGGTTTATAGTCGATTTCCAATGGCAAACCTCTCCTTCTTAGGAAAGCACAGCGGTGGATTACTTCGACGTCTTCATAGACGTTTCTTGGATGAGTCAGGGACTGACCTTCATCCCGAGGAATGCTGGAACCTACCACGAGTCCTTACCATCTCCAGGGTCTTACCATAAGAGAGGCTTAGATACAACAAAAATAGGTTTGTCACTGATTTGTTTAAAAGGCCAATATTGTATGAACAGAAGGTACACTTGTAAAATTTAATATCATGGATGTGTACTTTTGGTGATAACTTCTCTTTTTGTAATTACTGATTCCCTTTCTCATTATGATAGAACTTTGTTTTTCGTAAATATATAATTCCAGTCATTATCTAGATTAAAAAGGAAATTTTCAAGGAAATCATCGTATAAACTTGGGAGGGATCATTTCTTAGGAGAATTGAGGTGTATTCACGTGAAATACCATCAACTTTCTTTTGACTTTCTGGGTGACGATGGAGAAGTAATTTTGAAAAGACTTAGGGTGAACCATGATGAATTGATATATAATATAGACGATAGGTGTATTAATAAGCAAGATCAAATTTTGTAATATTAGACAAGTATGATATAAAAATAGTATAAAGCTTGCTTGAGTAATGTTTGTGTAACGAATCCTCCCTGAAAAATATGATGTCTCGATGTTATTCTTTTGAAAGCAAGATTTTATGCATAATTGCATCTCATTGTAAAATAGGGAGATTAACTCAATATTCCATCTCCTCAATCTAGGGAAAAATCATTGGTAATTGTAGAACAGAAGGATATTTTTTAAGAGGCTCCTACTTTGAGGAGGGAAAGGGCGTACCATCTTCAAAAGATAGCCAATAGGAATTTGAACGAACAAGCATCCATTTTAGAAGGTCAACTTAAAGAGAAGGATAAAAATATTCTTGAGTTGCTAAGGCAACTAAGGGCCAATTCTTCTACCAATTCGGACGAAGAGATAACTAGATTGCTCCTACGAATCATTTAACTAGAGGTTGAATTGGATGATACTAAAGAAAATTATAAATCTTTAGCATATGATTTAAAGCACCCTGACTCAGATTAAAGGGACTAGTTATTATAGTACTTTTCTATTTGATATATATGACATAGTACTAGAACGATATAAATCTAAGATACTTGATGTGATGATATTTTGTATGTGGCAACTTGTGGAATGATTTTATAGATAAGTTTGTGTGGGTATCACCTAACACTTGATCTTGTGTTTTTGCTGAGAATACTCTTTTTTAGGAATCTTATTGCTCCATCCTGCGCAAACTTAATACACACTGTTTGGTGTTAATTTTGTAGGATATATAAGATAACCTGCTTATTCTTTGTAAGAAAATATTTATATTGCAATCAAACTATAAATGAATGCATGATAGGATGAGATGTTTATTCATATTTCATGTTTTGGGAATAGTCGTTTTATTTAATAGGTGTTCTCAAAGAGCCTCCTTGTGTGAGGTGTTGAGGAAAACATAACCTTTGTCGTAAGGTCCCATTCGAAAGGCTCAAGGTACCTACTTTAATAGGTGTTCTCAAAGAGCCAGTAACCCCTCCCTCCAAAATTCCTCATAAACTCGTCGTTCTCTCCTGAATTGAACGTCGTACCAACTCGTCGTAGTCATCCCCCGATGTATCATGCATTATCATCGTCTATCAGGAAAAAATATCAAACTAAAAATGTTGAATTAATCTAACATTAAATCAGGGTAATGTACTCTTTTTAAAATTCTTTTTTTTTTTTTTTTTTGCTAAATTGTACTATCATGTTGCATTCTTCTAACATGATATTGTACTTCCATATGTCGTAGGCATGCAACGGTAAATTAAATTAACATGATACACATATGATGCTATGTTCATTTTTCTTAGTTCAGATAGTGCTAAACTAAATGAATATAAAATCAACATAATGCTATTCAACTTTTGAAGTTTAAAAAAATGATAAATCAAACTTGCAATATCATTCTATTTTATAGTTTGGAAAATGCTAAATTATGTTAGCATGATAAACATGTAATACTATGTACGCTTTCATTTGTCGTAATACTACTCGTATGTAGCGTTTTTGGCTGTTCACTATAAATAAAAAATAAAAAAATTGATTAGCAAACTGTCGCATCTAAACGTCGACTATCATCTTCTAACGCACTTCGACCACCCACATCATCATCTCCTAACCTGGTGCAATATCGTCGTCTTAACTGAATACCGTCGTCATCGCTTGATCCATTGCTATCTCGTCATCTCGACCAACCATCGTCGCCGTTCCAAACCGCTGCCACCTCGTTGACTCTCAAACGTTCGTGTGTCACGACTCATGTCATCGTCTAACAAGCCACCATCCCTAACTTTGACATTGGGATGTATATACGGGTAGCAACTTTGGTCTTCGTACAAAAAAGAAAACTTTCCCTCTTTGAGTCTTTTTGTTTGTTCTTTTTCTCTATTTTCCTCAAAATAATATTCATCACAGTGATGGTGACATAAAGTCACAGCTGGCGTCTATCACGAAAACAAACACTAACGTTATTCATGTGCACGATCTCCACATGAACATGACAATAACAACAAGAAACCGTTGGATCTCATCTCAATCTTCACAGGGAACAAAAACTTATTGTCTTAATTATTAGAAGCAGGCCTTTAGTCTAATAGTGGGCTGTGTCAGACCATTCATATGTAATGGCCTTTACGTGTGTAGGGCTCTCAATGAAGTCTGGAGGGACCTTCATTTATAATAATGCCACTTCACGTGATTTTGCACTCACGTCCTATGTACAATGCATGTTTCTTCCCTACTACATTTTTCTACCTTTTGTTCAACACCAAACCTAACTAACATATTTCACCAAGTTTTTCATCTTTTTGGTTCTTCACATTTATTCAAAGAAACGCACACTTTTATTTTTATTAATCAATAGCTATGTTTAAACATAAGTAGTCAACAATTAAGATATTATTTCAAGTCAGGGACGGTCCTGCATAATACTGTCAAAGCGACCGTCTAGAGCCTTCGATCTCATACTGCATATACTTGAATAAGTTTTGATAGCATAGAACCTTTGATATTTTGATTTGTCTACGCCTTCGACAAGCCTATGAATGCAAAAATTGAGAAACATTTGAGGTAGGGTTGTAACAAAAAGCACAACATTGACACATTATGATGCATGCAACCACTTTGCACGAAACCAAAATGGTTTACGGGCTCCGGTTGCAAAGAAAATCCCGCCTTAAGTAGGAATAAAAACAAAATCAGAACGATTTATTTGACTAATTAATCCCCTCATTTTATTTCCATATATATAATAGTGACTATAGTCCACTGAAAGCGACGACTCTTTCTCGCGCCTCCTCTATATTGTTTTGTGGGAGAAATTTTGCGCTGGATTCGTTCATCAAACCCTAGCTATAACGTAAGCTCTTGACTCCTAGCCGCATTTTTATGTACAATTGATTCGATTTCTTATGTGGATTTGATTGATTTATTGTCGGTGTACCGATCCGATCCTACTCTCTTATTCGATTTCAGTTCGTTGTAATTTTATAATTGTTTTGTTTGGTTTTGGATCCATTGATGCCGATTTAGTTGTTCAATCTCAACCCACAGAATGATTTTCTTTTTCTTTTTTTAATGCTTTTTGAAGATCATAATGTTGATTTAGATGCAGTGAACAGATCAGTTCGATTTACAACTTCAGAGGATGTTGATTTATTTATGTATTTATTTGATTGCAGGTAGTTGAGTTTGGTTTGAATGGATCAGGTGGGCATTTAAGCCATTCTACTGAATTTTGTGTGCGTTTAAATAGTGATGTAGTGATTCATGTTTTGAAAGTAATGTGAGCTATTTTTGTGCATTATTAGTATGAGAAAGTGGAGAAGATTGGAGAAGGTACTTATGGAGTTGTCTACAAAGCACGTGATCGGCTGACTAATGAGACGATTGCTTTGAAGAAGATTAGGTTGGAACAGGAAGATGAGGGAGTCCCCAGTACTGCCATTAGAGAAATTTCACTGTTGAAGGAAATGCAGCATGATAACATTGTCAGGTAATTGCTTTTGTGATTTATGCATTTCTGTTGATGTAGAATAAGGTTGTTTTTGTTTTGCAATCAGTTAGACGAATTAGTTGTTACAGTTTCGCTAATAGATCTATGTTTTAATTTAATGCTGTGAAAGGATTTTTGTTTGTTGGTTATATCATTTGAAACAGGTCACCTATTTAGTACTCAGATTTATAGCAAATATTACTGCTGTCTAACTATATTAATAGATCATATATGCTAATTGAATACTGTGATTGGTTATACCTCAGATTAAGATAATATTTGTGGTACTTTATCGTTGTCAACTCCTACTCGGTTTACCTCAGCTAGAAAAGCGAATGCTTACTGAACGGACAATAAAAGCTCATATAACCAGTGATTATTGCGCTCCGGTTGTTTATTGAGTGTTATCTTACATTAGTTAAGTTGCCTTGATACCACATGGGTATAGTGTGAAATGCCATTACTCACAGTCCGCTATAACATCTATTATCATTACACTGATTCATATAGAGCAAAAGTAAGGAATGTTTACTGTCCTGGTTGAAGTTTTGATAAAATAGCTCCACGAAGCATGACTGAAGACTTGAATTCGGATTCAATTTATCCGATCTATATGCTTAAGTCCTGGTAAAGCATCTGTATACATTTGTCTACGTCGTTGTTCTAGTCGATCTGTACTTTGTTATATGCTTGTTACATTACTACACATGTTTAGTAGCTTAATTGCCTATATATAGTTTAGCAATCTATCTTAAATGTAGGATGTTTTTTTTCGTGTACTGGTTGTTGAATCCGGGTTTCACATGAAAATTATAGTTGTTGGATATCTCTTTCTTACTGTATGCATTTCTTTACCCCCTTGAATTTCTACCCTCCTTTTGCTTATTTGGATTTTTTTTTTGGACCCATTTGCCTGAAATCAGTGTATTAATGGCCAAAACGTTCGAGGTTGAGGCAGTCTATGATAAATATTTTTTGCGAGCGTTTATTGTTGGCATATTTCTTTTGGAAATCTAATTGTAGTGCCATAGTTTCCGTATTCATATTGGAGTTTTTTTACATCATGCCAGTAATTTGGCAAAAGGAAATTGTGTTAAATGACCAGAACAATTTTGGCATGACAGGCTGCAAGATGTAGTTCATAGTGAGAAGCGGATATATCTGGTGTTCGAGTATCTAGATCTGGACCTTAAGAAACATATGGATTCATGCCCAGATTTTGCTAAAGATTCTCGTTTGGCTAAAGTGAGTTCCTCTATACAGTCATGATTTCTCATAGACAAAACATCCAATATCCTCAATCAGTCACATATTTGGTCTTTGAAACGCCAAAATGAGTAACTGTTATCCTTACGACGAGAGCACATTTGTTTTTGAAATTTAACAATAAAATGTTATGCATGATATTGCATTATTATCCTTGGTTATTCCCTTTTGTGCTTCACATTTCTTCACTCTAGTCTATAGCCTTTAGCCTATAGTAGAATTTAATATTCAATGAATTCGCCTACTGATTGTAGCCTTTCTTGTTTAATGGTCTTATGTTTTTACCTTTTGCAGACATTTCTCTACCAGCTTCTCCGAGGAATTGCTTATTGTCACTCACACAGAGTTCTTCATCGAGACCTAAAACCTCAAAATTTATTAATTGACAGACGTACCAATTCATTAAAGCTTGCTGACTTTGGACTTGCAAGGGCATTTGGTATCCCAGTTCGAACCTTCACACATGAGGTAGCATTATGATCCTTATGTCATCCCCCTCATCGCAGTAATAGCTTAACATTTATATATCATCAATAAATGTTATATTTCTGTTTTATCTTGTTACATTGAACATATACAGACTTGTTGGTTTCTTTTCAAATGAGATTTCCAGTTTTAACAGCTACATTGTAATATATAGTCCATTAAGCAGTTAAAAAACAATAGTGTACTTACATATGTGCTCCTCTTAGGTTGTGACACTGTGGTATAGGGCACCTGAAATCCTCTTAGGTGCTCGTCAATATTCTACTCCTGTAGACATATGGTCTGTAGGATGTATCTTTGCTGAAATGGTGAACCAACGACCTCTATTCCCGGGGGACTCTGAGATTGATGAGCTATTCAAAATATTTAGGTTCGATTATATTATCTCCTTGATCTATATTTGTATCATTGACCTATGGAACATGCTTATTCACACTTATTACATTTTCGTTAAAGAATTATGGGCACCCCAAATGAAGACACATGGCCAGGTGTTACTTCCTTGCCTGACTTCAAGTCTGCTTTTCCAAAGTGGCCAGCAAAGGTGCTAAGCAATTTTCTTTTCTTTTTTTCAATCTGCATTTTCTTTAGAAAATAGATTTATGTTGAGCTGAATTTTTGAATTGAATTACACTATGCAGGATTTGGCTACAATAGTTCCAAAGCTTGATTCAGCTGGAATTGATCTTCTCTATGTAAGTTTAGTGTCTAATACTGTTATTTATCAAGCTTCTTATTGCAATTCATTCCGCCAAGGGCATTCTGAGTAGTTTTCAAGTTAATTTTCCGATAATTAATTGAGAAAATTTATAGAATATACAGCTAATGAAGGGAGGGATATTGGAGATTATGGCTTTCAATTAGTTGGGCAGGCAGGACTATTTATTGTTGGGATATACAAATTACCAAACTCTATATAATTGCTTGGGAAAATTAGAGTGTGTGCGCAAAAACGTCAACATCCCAGGACAACTGCAAAGATCTAGCATCACTCTCCAGTAGAGATTGATATAACGCTCCAGTTTATTTGTGGATAGTGTGATATAGCAGTTCTCTTAGTATCGTGATAGTGGTGAATGTTTAACCATTGGAAGTAAATTACCAACCTTCATGCTGATTAGCCAGTAGTCGCGCAATTAAGTTACCAGTATAATCATTACTGTGAGACAAACTTTAGTATTATTACCAGTAACCAAATCTAGCGTAGTGCATTCGTTTGACCAAATCTGTTTGCTTTATCGACGAGGGGCATACAAATGAATGAGAATGCCATGATTCCAGACATTATTTCTATGTTTTCGGTACTCTTTTGCATCTGTATATTAACTCCTAATTCTGCTATACTTTCTTAACAAAAATGGCTTCTCGTTCTTTGTATATTTGGCTTATATCCTGTTATACGATGTCCCGTCTATTGATACAACCAGTTATATATTTGTATGCAATCAGAAAATGCTGCACCTTGAACCAAGCAAAAGAATCACTGCTCGGAAAGCTCTTGAGCATGAATACTTCAGGGACCTTGGGACAATTCCATGAAGAGCACATCCTTCCCCATTGTATATTATTATGACCATTGCATCAACCTTTGCAGATTGGTATGTTTGAGTGCTACTTTGTCATCTTTTGGTTATTTTATTCGATCTTATTCTAGTTTGTGTGTTTTAGACAGCTAGGGAGCCTTCACTTCTCTTTATGTTGTAGAAAATACCGTCTACATCTTTTTTGCTTCCTTTTCCTTGCTGTTGTGTGTTCCAAAAGACAATTTTACTTGTACTACTAATATTCTTGTGCTAATGTTACTTCAATTTTTGAGTGATCCTTGTATACATTGCTATAGCACTGTGCTTGATTTTATAAATATGATATAGAACCAAAATTATGTGTTGTTTTTGCATTGGGTTTTACATATGCATTTGCAAATGTACTTGCATATTTTATTATCACGATGGCCTTTTATTTGTCTCCCCCCTCCCGCACACACAAACCCCTTCCTCTCCTTTCCCTTCTTGCTTTTTTATTTATTAAAGTGAAAATTTGTAAATTTGTTATGTGTTAACAGGATTATGTATGTATGATGAATCATTTCCAAACATTTAGTCCCTTCAAGAGCCGTTGATTTAAGAAGAGTCTAATGTGTTTGTTTGTTTGCCTTTTTTTTTTTTTTTTTTTTTTTGAAAAGTCAATCAGTTTTTAGAATAATCGGCAATATTTTTCTTATTACATCAAATAATGAGTATGAACATACACAGAAGATGGGCTCCTAGCCTATTAGCTACAGACATTCTACCGAGCCCTAGCAACGAAATTATATGGATCGATTTAAAATCACCGCATAGGGTGATTAATCAGAATAAGTACATGTACACTAGAAAGGCAGAAAAAATAACATACACACTGGTAAGTAAACAAACAGACACAGTTGAAACTATCACAATCCTATAGGTTGCAAGGCAGTCCTAAGTGCAAACAGCAAGCACGACAATCACTTCAAATCCTACAAGCATTGCACAACATCTACACGCTACTGCACAGTGATAGATTCCACTTCAGGCTGCCAAACCAACCATAGTTGAAACGATAACATGTAACCAAGGAGCAAGTACCCATTGCAAGTACCCATTGATAGGTGACCAGAAGAGGTCAGCGGTGAAAACCCAACCACCAAACACCATCCAAGAAGACTCGATAACAGCCAAGCAAACCACACAAAACACACCCAAATCTAAAGATGCAACCACAAGTCCAATGTCTCTCAACACAACACAATAGCCAAAAATCAGATAAACGCAGAAACTAACCAACCAAACCAAAACCCACACTGACATACAATAACAACGTCACCAAAATACAGTTGGGTACTAACCAATACATCGAACGGGGCTCGATCCACAACCAACTAAGGGTCTTCCTTTTGGTGAGTGCTCGAGTGAAGTTGAGTGACCAGTTGCAGGAGGAAAGGCAGATATGGAAGTCATAAGAGCCTCGAACAAAAGCCATCGGTTAGGCTAAAGGAGAGGCAAGAGGAACAAAAGCCATCGGTTAGGCTAAAGGAGAGGCAAGAGGAACACCGCGTGTAGATTCTTAGGATCTAGGGTTAGCAACCATAGATTTGAGATATAGGATGTGGGTTGGCGCTGGTCATACGAGAGGAGAAAGAAAATAACGTAAACCTGAAAAGGTAGAAAAGCAATACTTTGCCACCACGGTAAAAGCTGGAAGGAGGCTAGAGACGGAGAGAACGAGAAGGGAGAGAGGGAAAAACCGATAGCGAATGGAAGAGAAACGATCGTGAGAGGAGAAAGGGAAGAAGAAAAGAGAAGGGTTTCACCAAGTAGCCGTAGAAGCAAAAGTGGAAGCTTTTTTGACTATCCATGGCCAATGTAATATTATTATTTAAAATTTTGCATGGATGATTCTATTAGTGCATAGAATACATTTACCAAAATATGATTTGAGTCTTTTTTCCTTGGTTGCATTAAAAGGCACACAGATCAACAAGTGGGGACATCTTGATCTTCTCCATATATGTTATCTATCGAGATTTTGAATTATTTCATATTTTTTACTTTTTGAAAATCATAAATCAATATGAGTCATCAAATATATACATACATTTACATAGATATTAGTATATACTTACAAAGTTTTATTTTATTTTGAATATGCGACATACACAGAGGAAAAAGATATATAAGGAAGGTATGTAAAAGGGGGTGTTGTGCATCTTTTCTCAATGTACATAATTTATTTGCTGGAATGTTTATGTCGAAGTTTAGATTGATTTTGCAACAACTTAAACTTTGAAATATTATTATTTAACGAAAACTAAGAAATTATGATGGTTTAGAAAGTGTAAATGTTATAATTAGTAAACAAGAGATTATAACATTAGTGGAAGAAAAAATGTTTTAGTGAAGATTTTTTTTTTTTGAATGGTATAAAATAGATAAATTATAACGACTCACAGATTCAAACGTTTTAATATGTATGTTGTTAACTGAATTTAACTCTAGAATTTAAAATTTAGTTTATTTTGAAATGTATGTCTTTGATTCCTAAATATAAATTTAAATTGTACATCTAATTTGAATAAAATTAAATCAATCATTGGTATAGAGCCTATTTGTTTTGAACTAACTTAAATAGCATATTTGAGTTTAAGTAAAATTTAAAACTTGGATTTAAAGTATTGAACTGGTAATGTTGAATATTATACTTGGCCAAATTATCTAAATTATAATTTTTTTTGAAAAATTTGACTATTGGTCAAATTCGATAAAATTTTGAATTGAAAATCTAAAAGTTCTGATATTCGAATATCTTTTTTTTTTTTTATGATTCTACTTTAAATTCTGAGTTGACTAGCATTTTCCTTTCATTAAAATCTGTCTTTGTTTGCTCCAGATTTGACGATTTTTATAAAAAATCGCGTAAATTGGCCGTGCTCGTACTGTTATCCCTTCTACATGTATTTTGAATTGTGACTTGACTTCCTGGGAAAGCTTCACATGCTACCTCATATCTTGAATTTAATTTTACGTTAAGAATTGTAGAGACTTTCTATGAGAATAAAATATGGACTTTTTTTTCCTCTTTGTGTTTTCATTTCTTATTCCCGGAAACCTTTTATATCTTCCTCCTCTACAACCCATCTTCTTCTCTGTAAAATTATTACTTCAAAATCAAATCGATGTAAAATTTTACTTTGTTTTGATTTTTGTTGCGATTTGTTTTCTAAATCTCCTTCTCTATTTTCTATTCATATTTTTAATTTCAAAATTCAAATTGATTCAGAAATTGTGAAAAACCTAGAATTCATTATATCAAAACCTCTCCCTTGCCGCCCTTCCTCCTCTTGGCCACCACCACTTCCTATGACCTTTTCTACCAACCTCACCATGCTTGATCGACCTTCCTCCACCTTCAACAAGTGGGTTCCAATTGAAACCCTTGGTCGTGACCACGTTCCCCTGTAAAACCAAAGGCTTTTGATTTTCTATTTTATTCACAATGTTATCTTGTCTTGCAGAGGCTGTAACTTCCCCATAAGAAATCCAAATCCATTTATTTTCAGATTCAATGAAATTAAATTAGCTACAACTTTCACGTTGACAACGTTTTTCACATTTCGTATTTTTCTATGTCAAATCACGAATTTTCAGATCCAAAAATTTGTCTGTTACTGTTTCAATCGTATCTCCTCCAAATTTTATTGGAATCCAACTTTTCTTTAGATGCGATAAGAATTTGCCACAACTTTGTTGTTGACTATTTTTTCCAAATTTGTGGTTAACATGTTTAAAACCTTTTTTAAAATATCCAAAATTTTGTTAGTTTTGTAAAACTTTGTGAAAATCAAAATCCATCATCCCTACCCAAAACTCTACCACTCTCTTCTTTAAACTATTTGAGACGATGTTGTATGTTTCAGGATTTGCAATGTTTATTTTCCTCAACCACAAAATGTGAGTTTTTCTCACACTTGACTAACATATTTGTGAATGTGAATTTCAATACAAGAGAAATGTCATGAAATGTGTAGGATTGATAGTAGTAAATCATATTATTTGATATGTATATGGTTCACATATGGCCCACTATGACACGACCTATATATGACACAAATTATGTAAAAGTAATTTATGGTTTATGATGAAATGATAAGTATGCTATGTGACATTGTTTATTTATGTTTTATGTCATGTTCTCACATTGCAGGTCCTCTTTAGGAAAAATCATTGAAATTATATATACTGAGCCATTGTATAAACTTAGGAAAAATAAAAATTGAATTGACTTGAAATTCGGGTTGAAATGATAAATACCCAATGATTTAAATTATGGGTTTAAATGATAAATGCCCGGATCATTTGACCTGTTGGACAAAATATATACGAACACCGAGGTTCATTTTGAAATGTTTGATAAATAATTTTATTTAAAAAAGGAATTAATTTAAATCTATTTTTATATAGGTTTCAAACATATTTTTTTACAAAAAGGTTAAATTTATAAGATAAAATAAAGATTTAAAAATAAAATTGATTTTAAGTTTAACTTAAGATTATCTAGTTTTAAAGTTAAGTTTAATAATTTAGTATAATACACATATTGTATAAACAATATTTTAATACTTATAGAAAATAAAATGTACTTTGAGATCTCATTTTGGCTTATAGAAAATGAAAACCGTGGTGTATGGACCTAATTCTTGGTAATGGCGACCTCGCAATCTTCTCCCTCTTCCTCCTTCGCCTTTGACACCGCTTTCCCTTCTCTTCCCTCTCGCAATTCCCCTCCCCCCGATCCACCTCCTGCTATCGTCAATTCTTCTTCTGCAAAACCTTCCGATGGGAATCTTAGTGTTCCAGATCTAAGAAATTCTGATACCACATCCATCAATTCCAATGCTTTCGGTCTTGATGCTATTTTTTCTAATTTCAATTCGGCGACCTTCTCTGCTAATCATAACTCGTCAACTGCCTTATTTCCCTCTTTCACCAAAATGGACTATGCTTCTCTTTTTAGTTCACGACCACGGAATGCAGGTGTTTTACAGCCTCTACATTTTGAAATCCCTAGGGATGTTATGCCTAAGAAGATTCCTGAATCAATTAAGGCAGAGGGCATAAAGTACTGGAGTAATTTCTTGGTTAGCTTTTCTGGATGGCACGGCTTCCTATCCTTTTATGGTAAACTTCTTTAATCGTTTTTGGAAATTAGAGGGTGAAGTTAGTATCAAGTCTGATGGTGTTCATTTTTATTTCAAATTTCCAAACGATTCGGATAGGGAAAGAATTCTAAAATCAGATCCTATTTTTATAAGAGGGCGTATGTTCATCATTACAAGGTGGCATCCTTTATTGGTAATGCGCAAACACAGATTAAAAAAGTTCTTATATTGGTGCATTTTTAGAGAATTCCTATAATTTTGTGGACTCTTTTGGGTATAAACTGGCTTGCTTGCCATGTAGGGAGATTGATATGTTTTGATAGTAGTACAGAAAAGTTGCAGAGATTTAGATATGCAAAGGCCTTAATAGAGATCTCGTCTGACTTTGAACTGCCTGATAAGATTGTGGTAGATGATTTAGGTAAGGGATTCCCTGCAGTTCAATTAACATATGATTGGAGGTCCAAAATATGTACTATTTGTAAAGTTTTTGGCCATGAGATGTGCAATTGTGAATTCAATATTAAGGAAAATATGGATGTTAATGATTTAGTTCAAGACTTTGATAAAAACATTCATGTCAGATCTTATGATCAATGTGGAAATTATAATAGGAGGCCTTTCCTCATTGCCAATCATGGTAATTGGGCATCTGTCAATTCAAAAAAAGATTTGGAGGAGGAAGGGAGAGATATCTAATAAGGCTGGAAAGGTGGTTAATTCTGATGTGCCAAACTTTCAGGTTAATTCTTTTGACGTTTTAGATAATGATCAGGATGGAAATTGTACCAATGATGAGATGAATGTAGAGCTCAATTTACATTCTTCAGAACAGATTAATAAAGATAGTGATGGTTCTGGTAATGCTACTGACTTGATTAAGATTAATGAGACACAGGATCAAAATACAGTGGCTCATAATGAAGTACAAAATGAGGATGTTGACATTTTTGCAGGTAATCTTTTTGATGATATTGTTGATAATATTGATATCCCTCGGAAATCAAATATTATTTCTGCTGTTTCTTCTGGCATGAACTCTTCTGATAATGTAATGTCATCTGGTTCCTCTTCGCATACTTTGTCGTGTTCTTCATTGTTCAGTTCTGCTTCCACCTCTTTAAGTGAGTCGTCTATTTCATCTGCTACTATGTCGCATGACGCCACTATGTCTTATTCTTCATTCTTTAGTAGTCAAAATACTATATCACCAAATTTGGTTGGCTCATCTTCTAGTTCATCATCTTTGTCTTCTCTGATTGGTATTTCTAGTTCAAGTAATGGGGTTTCAGCTAGCAAGCATACAGTTGATGCCAACAGTGTTGTAATGCTGGCTTCTAATTCAGTTTCTCCACCACAATGTGTTAATTCTCCTGATAATTCTTCTTCTCAACATGGTTTATTTTCTTCTAATTCTTGGAGACTAAGAGGCAAATTCTGGGCTAATGATGTTGGTAATGATATATCAGCAAAGACCCTGCCTTCTGCCCCCTCGCCATCGTCTTCTTCTCTAACTTAGACTGCTTTAAAGAATGCAAAGAGGCGTGCTCGTAAAAAGAAGTCAGTTGAGAGTGTTGATAATGATTTAGATGAGGGGATCGATTACTCGTTAGAGAAGTTTCTTCCAAATTCATTGAAATTTCCTCTTAGACATACTAGGAGAAACCCAATCTAAAATAACTTTGGTGCTGGTTTCTGGCATTGATGCTGTATAATACTGTTTCAAGTGCTTATATAGTGATGCAAGTTTAATGCTGTATATGGTTGTACTATGGTATAGTGGTGCATGTCCAAAGGTGTTTCAGTATTGAGTTTTGATTATCAGGTATTAGATAAGGTTCTGCATTTTGAGTTTTGGAAAATGGTGTATCAAGCAGTTCTACTGGTTGCTCTAATTTCCAGCATGTTAATTTGTTGCGGTATTTTGGCATTTTATTCTGAAGATGCTTTCAACGTGGCAAGTAGCTGTTTTTTTGTGTGGATATGTGGATAGTTTGTGGATAAGAGGTTACGAGGTGATGGATATGTGGATAGTACTTTACAAAGTGTACAATATGTTTATTCTTTACTGTAGCATTTATATGCTTTCAGCTAGCCGTTCTTGGTTTCGAGGATAGGTGGATTAGTTTTGGTAAATATGGTAGATTACAGAAGAAGTTTGGCAAATACTAATGAAGGAAAATTTAGTATGACTGATTTGAGAAGGGTTCTTGATGCTTTTTGTCTAACCGTAACGTAGTTCTATCTGGTATTGCTTAGCAGTGTTGAGTTTTTTTGTTTTTCTTTTGTATCTTTAGTCATTGTTTTTTTTCTCAACACTGCTATTGCTGTGTTATTGGAGTTGTATAGTTAATGTATAGTTTGTGGTGATTTGTTGTAATAACATGTAATTGTTGCTTAGTGCTAATAAAATTTTACTTGCCTTTCAATTTTTTATTTTATTTTAATACTTAATAATAAAATAATTTAATTTTAAAACTAATTTTAAATGGTTTAAATTTATATAAATTTACTTTAAATTTTATTTTAATATAAAATTTATTTTTATAACTTTAATATAATAAAGTTTAAAGATAAAAGTTGATCGGAGAGAGTATTCATATTTAAATTGTTATTACATTGGAGTAAACAAATGTTAAAAGTTTATATAGTGAAATGAATTAGGAATAAGCCAAAATGGCATGTAATGTCATCAAATAAACAAGAACTTTAAAATATCATTATTTAACTAAAATCATTAATGTAAAATGAATTATTGTGAACTTGGTTAAAAAGAATACGCAAAAAAATGGCTACTTGTTTTAAGGCATGTTCTCTAGATATAGATCTAGATCTTGTTTTCTTTGTTTATCCAATGTTCATCTCTCTATTGCCATTTCCTTAATCTGATCATCTTCATTATAATACATGTCTCTTCCAAACTTGGAATAGACAAAGAAAGTAAAAAAAAAAAGGAGTTCTTAAACTTGATTTGCTTTTTCGATTGAACATTGCATATTGTTGTGTCGCTTTTTTGATGCCTCAACATTCTCAACTATGTATTCATTTTAAAATGTCAATTTTGTTCTAATCATTGTTAAAAATGTGCATAAGATTATGTGATTGAAATGTTAACTAATCAAGTGTATATAAGTTAATAATATTGAACTATTAAAATAAGAAATCATATTTTTAATTTAACCAAATGAATCCAAATTTTGAACTAAATTTATGAAAAGACGGCATATTGATTTAGTAATAAATAAAGAGATTTTTAGATTGAAACTTGAGAGAATTTAATCTCAAAAATTTTGAAATTGATTTCTAATATTTTGAAAATGATACTAGTATTATTCAAAAAGTATGTCCCAGATAGAAATATTTCAAAATGATTTTTTCCAGAATGTTTTCGAAAGAAATCGAGGATGGAGAACCCACTTTTGTCGTTGGAAAATAATTTCAGTGATGATGATGACCACATCATCGGAATTCATTTTTGAGTCTCAAAGTGGGGGAGACCACTAAAGTGGCTTTGGAACTTGTTAGTTTAAATTAAATGAATTTGATTTAAGTCGACGAAGCATGATTTGATATATAAGAAATATATATTTATTTTTGAATGACTGAAGTAAAATCTCGAATTTGATTCTCGAATTTGGTTGGACGATATTATTCTGTAGAATAATCCGACTTTTACAAGTTGAGGAGATGATTGATTACCGATTTCCAATTATCAAATATAAATTTGATTTTCCAACTATTGGAATAACATAACCCTTCCAAATGAGATCTAAATTTTAAGCTAAGTATGATCTAAATAAGTTCAAAACAATTAAATATTGACAATGAAAAGTAAAAAAAAATCTTTTATTATATAAGCATGAAATAATTTGAAATGCTTAACTGAAATTTTGTTTTAAGAAATATTTCGAACAAAGTAACGATTTGAAAAGGAAATTGATTTTATGTAAATAAGATTTTGTAAATCATAAGCGAATTTCTTAAACTATCGATTTAGAAATCTTAAAAGACTTAAATTTGAATGATATTTAACATAAAGAAAATGATTGTTCAAATCAAAATATGAAATAAAAAGTAAACTAATATTTAAATGGAAATTTTGAGAACCTTTGATTATATAAATATATTTGAAATGGAAGTTTTCGAACTAACATTTATGTTTGTATAAGAATGAAGTTAATTTTGGAAACTATTGATTTGAAAGAGGATTTGAAATGAAGATGATAATCTTATATAACCGAATTTATATAAGCAATATATGTTTGAGAATATGATTTGAAAAATCTTATGTAAATGAAAATTTGTATAAGTATGATATATGCGGAGTATGAAATGAAATACTACATATAGTATCATATGTTTTCAAATCTAAGATATGTGAAATACCTTCCATTAAAAATCGCGGACCTACTCAGTAGTGGTTGTGTTAGAGCTCCACTTAAAGGAATTGTCTATTAGTAATCGGGGTCTTACTCGGCAGGAACATATACTGAAATCTCACTTGATGGGATCACTTTGATTTATTATACTTATTTGATGATTATATATTCCATAGCATAATTCGAGGGACGATGATGCCTACAGTTACAAGCGATTCCACTGGGAAAGCGACCTAACTATTGCGTAACTACAATCTATAACCATAGTGTAATTCGAGGTGTCGTCGATGCCTACAGTTATAAGTGATTCTACTGGAATAGCGACGCAACGGTTGTGTGACTACAATCTATGCAACTACCATGCCATGGTTCGAGGGACGGTGATGCCTATAGTTATAAATGATTCTGTTGGGATAATGGCACAACTTTTGCTTAGCTATGATCCATAGGGGAATGTGCTTTTCATATCTATTTTAAAAGTTTTTAAGTATTTTCACTCGGAGTTCAAAAAAAACTGCTAAAATTCTGTAAAAATGAAAATAAATTTGTTACGACTTTGAGTTATAAAAGTATTTTGACTTTAATTAGAAAATCAATAACATGAAAATTTAATATTATATAACTTTAACTTAATAAACTAAGAAGTTTAATATGTTTTGTAACTTTACCGCTTTAAAATATATCAAAATACTTTCCAGAAAGGAATGAACTAAAAGGATAAATATGTAGCCGAACGTAAATCGTTCTTTCCACATAACAATTTTGATTCAGTTTTGAATATTTTTTTTTTGAAAATGGGTAAACCGCCTCGTTATTATTGACATCTCATCAATAAAATAAGTACAAAGTTTAGTACAAAGGCAAGCAAATCATCAAACATTATCGTGCTGCCCATACCAAATTATACAATCCTTTATTAAATCATATACAAAAACAAATGAAGCCCAAGAAGACAAAGCCCGCCACGGAGAAACCAAAGTCCACGTGTCTACGCAATTAAAAGAGAAAGCTCTTCGTCATCTTCACTTCAATAAAGACGGATCTCCACTTTCCCAAATTGGGAATAATCGAAACAAGTAAAATGAAATTAGACTGCATCTAGGCATTCAATACCCAATTTCCTCTCAGCAGTTGATTGTTTCTTATTCTTGGATCTTGACTGTAAGTGTTTAAGATCCAATTCAAGTAGATCCCATCTCCGGTATTTATTAATTTGTTTATTATTGTGAATACGATTGTTTCGCTCCATCCATATGTGATAAATCGTTGCTACCAAACAACAAAGCCCTGCCTCCTGTCTGAAATCGGCAGATTTGAAAGCATTTTTCACATTTTCCAGCTCGTTTTCCAGCATCTTCGGCCTGTTAGAAGTTGGAGGCAGTCCACATTTTAGTCTACATCTGGTCCATAAATACGTAGAGTACGAACACTGGAAAAAGAGGTGATTTTTATTTTCTTGTTCTTTGTTACATAATGTGCAAATTGGATCAATCTCATATCCCCATTCTATCATTATATCCTTTGTGCTGAGACGATTTAGAAACGCTTTATACGCACACATCGACATTTTAGGACTGTTAATACTGTGCCATACAACCCCTCACCAGTCTAGCTCAGGTCTATGTTCTCTAGATAAATCCCACTCTGAGTGAAATGAAAACCCATTAAAGCTACCATTCCAACTCCAGTAGTCTTTTTCCATATTTGTATGAGTGTTTATTTCCCTTATTCGGTTTGATATAATTCTTGTGGTAGGCAGTAAATTTGGATTGAAAACCCCATTATCAATTATGTTGTTAACACATAAATTATCACCGCCAAACAAATCCAAGCTGTCCCAACCTAATATGTTCACCATAGTATTATTATTAATCCACGGGTCAAACCAAAGATGAGTATTTTCACCATTTACCACACATCTATTAATACACTTTAGGCTTAAGTTTCTGTGTCTAAGAATTATCTTCCATGTGCAAAAACTATGTTATCTATCCCCATCACCTAGAAATATTTACCAAAACAATATCTATTTACCATCCATTATTTCCACATGCTATTACCATTCACAAAATGCCATAATAATTTGAGCATTGCAGCCACTTTGATGTCTTTGAGATTTATCAGACCAACCCCTCCCTCCTCTTTAGGAGAACATAGAGTATCCCATGCAATTTTATGCTTTTTCCCTGACCAGATAAAATTAGCGCATAATCTATTGATTTTGCTTATCGTAGCTTCTGGAATTTGATATGTGAGCATCCAAAACAGCACCATCGGTGTAATAATAGTTTTGACTAGTTCAATTTTACCTGCCATAAAAAGAAGTTTATTATCCCATTGTGGCGACCCGAACTTCCCTGTGAAGGAAAGAACGAATTGCTTTGAGGAAAAGACAAATCAGAACACAAACAGAAGAACATTTCATTTCTTATTACAACAATTCCATCAGAATACAAGAATATACAGAGTATGGATAAATATTATACAATAGGGAATATCATAGATTTAAATTACATTTAAATACATAGCAGCGGAAAAATAATACAACAATAACTGAAAGAAATACACGGATATAGAGCTTTCCGAGTATCGTTCCAGCTGTAAACCAGGATCTCATGAATATAAATCTGCAAAACCCAACTACTAGCTGCCCGTGTCAGAAATAAGGGCACCCAGAGTTTAGGTTAAAAAAATAAACTCCAGGTCAGTCATGTGACTGGTGTGAGAACTAAAGCAGTTATTAATCTTTATTTTAAAGTTAGGTAAATCAAGGGACCACGCCGTATAACACAGAACGGGTTTCCTCCCAAGAATACCAGTGCATAAAACAAACAGCGCGATGCTAAGTAAAGAAAAATGAAGCTATTATAAGACCCAGGTCCCATCACACAATGCAACGCAAGCCGGAGGATAGGGTTTTACCTTATAATAGCCAAAGAATGTTTGATACGCTTAATTTCATCTTTTATTATTATTATAAGTGAAGAAAACGACTTTAAATATAAATGTATCAATCATAGGCGATATGGGTACCATATATCATGTCGTCATACTAGTTCTACAATTAAAATCGCAAAGGTAGTATTGGAAATTGGATTTCCATCATGAGTCAAGGCAAGGGGAAAGCTCCTCTCCGTTCGAGACACTCTAACAAATGTCTCAAGACCACACACAGCGATCCTTGGATCCTCCAAGGCCAGTCCTCTCCTACTTTTGAGGATTAATTATTCCTGAACACACGTTTCCCGGTCCTATAGGACCTATATCCGAGGTTCCTCGCATCCAACAACCACACAGGTAAAAAGTATATAAATGTCAGGGATGGTAGGTCACTGACATCACCCATAGCTAGAAAGAAACATCGTGCACACCTTGGGTCCTTATCCCGTTTTTGACTCATACCGAGGTGTGAGGCTCGCGAATTAACGCTATACACAAAGCTATGACACACAGGCCGTGCTTTGATCATCAACCACAAGAATTTGCTTTTCAACAGAAGCTTTGATCATTTGCCACTTAGGCATGCCACGCAGGCAATTCATGCCATGCGATTGATATCCATCAATATATAACCTCTGAGCTCGTACGTCTCAGAGAAGGGCGTTAAGCAAGAGAATAAATTCTCTGCCGCCAAACAGATATATATTTAATAGAAATCAATCACACATAATAAAATCCAATGTCAGATACACAGTCCATTTGCAAGTTCGTTCTGGGTCTGAACGAAACCGGAGGAACCTTATTCCTCGCATATCCGTCGATCTCCAAGTACGTCTGAACGATCACTAACTGATTCCCTCCTCTTGGATGTACAGCCCAATCAAGATCATCAGTAATCATCCAAACGATGTAAAGACCTCCGGCCTTCAACCACCGTTTTCATCTTCGACTTATCATCGAATCGGTTATTCAGAATGAGTATAAACCCGACCTTTCCGAATAACCCACGTATATAATAAACAAGTGTTACACAAACACAACATACGCCTCATTCCAATTCATAATATTCTTTTATTCAAATATTCACATTCTTATGGAAAGGTTCCTAATAATTTTATCAAAGATAAATTCTTCTAAACTTATTCTTTAATCTTCCTTTGGATATCATTTCCAACCATGTTATGGTTTTCCAAAATAGTCGGGATTAGCGAACCACACCGAAGTAATAATTTATTTAATTTCCCAACCCCAACCTATTTATCTGTAACACCCCGTAATTCTGTTAATATAAATATTCACAAATTAAAGAATAACTAATCTCAGACATGAGAATTGTGGGAAACGAGTTGCGCCATTGTGTCTGTCTCGGAATTCTGGTTGAAATAAAGTCCGAGTTTGCGTGATTTGGACTTCGTATGAAGGAGATATGGCCATCGGAAGTTTCAGAAAATTCAAAACAGATTTCAGAAAATTTAAAATTTAAAATTCGAAGTCAAACAGGCTAGGCGGGAAATTTCCCGCCCAGCACCCAGGTCGACTCGGGAGTCGACTGGGCAGTCGACACCCCAGGGACCAGGTCGACTGCGCAGTCGACCTGGTCCAGTCGGCCAGGTTTTGGCTGAGCCCAATCTTGAGCTGCTGATGTGTCTTTAGGGCTGAGTTGGCTAATTTAACGGTTCAGGCTAGTTCTGAGTTGATCTGACGGTCTAAATAAATCCTAAACTCTATATATATCTAGGTAGTCTCTCACTCTAATTCACATGAAAAATAGAATAGCCGCCGTCATGCCATCGCCATGGAACTCAGTGTAGCCGCCGCCAACTAAGAAGGAAGAAAGCTAATCAAAACCCTAATTCTACTCAACTCTAAAGCAAATCAAGACTCTCTTTCTCTTCTAATTGTGAGTATGATGATCTTAACAAGATTATTATCAAACTAATTAGATTAAGATGTGATATGGATCATAAGAAAATGATGTGAATTGTCATATATGTTGTTGTAAACCTTATGCTATCATTTATGTTGTAAATCCTATGTTATGTGATGATGATATCCTATATGTTGTAAATCATGCTATGATGATATTATATATGTTGCAAGTTTCTATGCTAAGTTGCGATGTTACAAAGTCATGATGTTATTATTTATGTTATAGTTAGCTTATGCTTGATCAAATCATGATGTTGATTATATATGTTTGGGGCTATGATGATTCACATGATAAATCACATGTACCTATGCAAGTTTAGATTGATTAGTATGTATAATCTCACATATCCTATGACATCTATTTAGATCTAAAATTAGGTTATAACATATGTGAGTTCTTTGTGTTAGATGCTAGTTCACACCATCATTATGTTGCATAAACCACATATGCAAGTTTATACATAAATTTGGATTATGATCATATTATGTAAATTGTGACATTTTACCAAACAAGTTGACACCTTTAGATCCATGACATGTGTAGTTTTATGCAAGTTCCACCCCTATCATGATTATATCTATTTTATTTGTCTATATGTTGTGATAATTTATCTTTGTGCTATGAGTTAGACTATTCGAGTCTAACGTATATTTTGCGTTGAATAAGCGAACATATAACGTGGAGTAGGGGTAATATTAAAGAATTAATATTAAGAAATTGGGGTGCAATTGATATGATTTTGCATACCATAAGTGGATGGCCATAATTGAGTCAATTATGGACATCACTAAAATTGGAATTAATTAATGATTTGAATAGGGATATATTTAAAACTGGGGTAAAAGATTATAAGTGTTAATCAATGCTTAGGACGTGAGGTTGGACTCGTTTGTGACGTAAAACTGCCCGGACCCGCCCGGCAAATCCAGTAGTCACAAATGTCAGCCCAATGTGAGAGGTCCCAGGCCCAAATTAAAGCATAACAGTTGTAAAGACACGAGGTTAGACTCTTTTATGGTGTAAGACTGCCCGGACCCGCCCGGCAAATCCAGCTGCCATAAATGTCAGTCTAATGTGAGAGGTCTTTATGAGGTTATGGCCTGAATCAATTAAGAAATACTTAACTAGATAAACATGTGAAGTGGGACATGGGGGTTAAGTAGGTGCCTTGGGTGGCATGAGGAATCTAGTGGGTGCCTTTAGTGGCATTTGAAATACGATTAGTAAGACTTAACCAAACACACATGTAAATGAACATGACTAAGAGGGTTAAGTGGGATATACTAGTGGGAACAAACTTAGGTGGATAGCTTGTGGGGGCCCATTTCAACCAGTAACCCAAACGTATCTTTTGGGCTCGACCCAAGTCGAGGACGGGACACGCATACTGGGCTTGACTATAAGAGGCCAAACGGGGTAGCGGTGGCAATGCAAGTCCAACGGGTTTCATATGCGTGTGTGGACCCGGGCTGGTAGGTAAGACGTTGTTGCATCGTGTAGGTATAAGCCGTGCACTCTCAAGTTGTATTGGGTTTCCACTTTAGGGGAGTGATACACCCCACTGTGGGGCCAGCACGGGTATCTACGAGTAGGGAGCCGATCGAAAGTGGGTAGTGGGGTACACCTAGCGGAGATAGGGGCAGGCGGCACCTATGTAGTCAGCTAGGGGTACACGAAGCTATTTATATAAAATTTCTAAGTGAAGCAAGTGGGATCAACCTTTAGGGTGACTGGTGTGGTGCAGTGTAGTAATTATTCGTTAGTAATTAGGTGTGCCTTTAACGTTATCTTTATACGCTCTTCCGTACCCAATAGTTCATAGACATTTCCTTGTTTTCCAGCTTATGCCTTAATCTAGTTATTTTGATAATAGTATTGTTAGAATTATCATACTCACCGGACTTTATGTCTGACCCCCTCTATTTCTATCTTTTTCCCCCCACCAGGTCCTCAGGGTGGGCCCAGCTCTAGCGGAGTTTGATTGGATTGCTTTATCTCTCTTTTGGAAAGCTTGGACCGCTGAAGTAAAGTCCAGCTTGTTATCTTCTTTAATGGCTATTTATGTAATGGGATTATGTATTTTATTTTATCAAGATGGATATTGTACTTGACTCTGATTTATGGTTTTCTGATGTAACAAACATGTTTAATTTCCGCTGCAATGAAATAAAGTTTTAGATTTCCAAGTACTACTTATTATCTGTCTTGTTGTAATTTTTCTGTTCTATATTCACTTAAAACCTCCATGGAAGTTAATGCATTCCCTTTGTGAGTGGCATTAATGGACGTGGGGTGTTACACGTGGTATCATATCTTAAGGTTACCAGAACAGATAATTTTTTTAGAAAAACTATTTTTCTAAAGTATTTTGGAAGAAGTGTTTTCAAAAACATGTCTTGATGAGTAATTTAAAGAGGAAAGTTTTTATGAAAAACATAATCCCCAATAGCCATATATCTTTATCTTTCAAATTCTCCATTTTGAATCTTTCCTTTTTCGTTTCAGCATGGCTGAAGATCTTAACCTTCCGGATGTTGTAACGATACCAGGATGGTATAGGAGGTTATTAGAGGCTAGGGCCGCTTCAGGTCCAACCAATGTTCCTCCACCACCAGTTGCACCCGCTCCTCCTCCTCCTCCTCCTCGTGTAGATACTTTTGCAAAGACATGCAAAGAATTTAAGGCTATGGGTGGAAAACCTTTTCAAGGGTCAGAAACGTTTGTGGAAGCTAGAAATTGGCTTAAGGAGGTGGAAGAATTGCTAGAAATCTTTGAAGTAGAAGAAGGGAGGAAAGTCAAATTAGCAGCTTGGTTAATGAAGGGAGAGGCCTCGTTTTGGTGGGAGGTCACTAATGGGGAGCGTCCTGTTGATTCTTGGGCGGATTTCAGACGTAGGTTTGAGGCAAAGTTTCTCTCAAGGGCAGAAGATAATCTATATATGCAAAGGTTCTTGACATTGAAGCAAGGAAGCTCATCAGTGAAAGAGTACGTTAACAAATTTAATCAGTTAGCAAGGTTTGGCTTGGACTTAGTGAACACGCCGGAGAAGAAGGCTCTGAGGTAGGAATGGCAATGGGGCGGGTTGGGGCGGGTTTCTCGTGCCCCAGACCCGACCCAGACTTTTTAAACCCCGCCCCAGACCCGCCCCGTAGACCCGGTGCGGGTCTGGAATTTCGCCCCGTACCCGAAACCCGTACGGGTCAGGGTAGACCCGACCCGCCCCGCGACCCGGTGATATTATGTTCTAGTGTACACAAATTTATATATTTATAATTTTTTATCACTAAATGATAAATTATATTCATATTATAACGTGTTCACAATGACAAGAGAATATTATAAAATGAGTTGTAAGATAATTGTTCAAAATGTATGCATTTGTTATTGTATGATTATCATTGATGCAACTTAATACAATGAAAATTTTATAGTTTGTCAATTGAAAGAATATAATATTCAAGTTATAACCATGTAAATCTAAGAAGATTAACAAGTAATAATTATAGTTATAAAGAGTTCGAATGATGTTTCGATCATGCGGGTCGGGTTGGGGCGGGTTAGCCATGCCCCAGACCCGACCCTAGACCCGGACCTCCAAAAGCGGGTCGCGGGTCTACCCGCCCCGAAGACCCTATGGGGCGGGTCTAAATGGGTCAAAACAGGGGCGGGTCAAGCGGGTTTGGACCCTAGACCCGCCCCATTGCCATCCCTACTCTGAGGTTTGTTAATGGCTTGAATGTGCCGTTGCAAGGGTTGGCTATGACCCACATCCCTATGGGGGCCACCTTTGAGAAGCTAGTAGACATGGCACTCATGCACGAGGAGAAAGGCGCTAATGCTAATAGGACATCCGAGAAGAAAGGGGATCAGAAGAAACCACAATAGCAAAACAAGAAGGGTGGTAAAGACAATAATGGCAAAGGAAAGAAAAGATGCTTTAACTGTGGGACACCAGGCCATCTCAGCAAGGATTGCAGAAAGAAAAAGAAGACTGGCTGTTTTCACTGTGGTGAAGCGGAACATCTAGTGAAGGACTGGCCAAAGAAGGGGAAGAGGGCAGGGTCTACCTCGGGAGGATTGGTGCAGGCTCTTATGGCGCCAGGGCAGGAAAGGGGACAAGTTCAGGCTCTCGCGGTCCCACCGCTGCAAGAACGAGGTAGAACCATTTCTGTTGAAAGCTTAGTTTTTCTGTTTGATCATCCTGTCCGTACCTTATTCGATTCGGGCACATCACATTCGTTTATCTCTACATCATTAGTTGAATCACTGCACTTAAACACCAGCTTAGTAGAGGATCCCTTAGTTGTTTCGAATCCAATTGGGGGCTCAGCTTATTTGTCCATGATGTGTTTGGATTTGAAAATTTCTATACTTAGCGTTGAGTTTAGATGTGATGCTTATGTTTTAGGCTTCACGGGCTATGGGCTAATTTTAGGAATGGATTGGTTATCCAGAAATGGGGCCGTTCTTGATTGTGAAAGGAGAGTAGTTAGGCTTATGACTCGCCTTGGCAACACTCTCGAAATCTTTTGTAATCCCATAAATTCTGTTATGCTAAGTTATCTAGAATCGCTTGACGCGTCGGTGGAAAATCTAGGATCTGTTAAAGTAGTCCGAGAATACTCGAATGTGTTTGAGGAGGTGAAGGGCTTGCCTCCGAAGCGGGAGATAGATTTTCGAATATATCTTATGGATAATGTAAAACCAATATCTTTGCCAGTACGCCACATGGCTCCTCGTGAAAGGAGGGAACTCAATAAGAAAGTGAAGGAGTTGCTTGAGAAGGGGTTCATAAGACGTAGTATATCGGAGTGGGGTGCTCCAGTAGTATTTGCCACGAAGGCGGATGGGTCCCTTAGACTTTGTGTGGACTATAAAGAACTTAATAAGCTTACTAAGAAGAACAGACACCCACTGCCGAGGATTGACGATCTCTTCGATCAGTTAGTTGGCACCTCAATGTTTTTGCAGTTGGGCTTAGCCACTGGATTCCATCAGTAGAGAGTGGCCGAGGATAGCATAGACAAAACTGCCTTTAGGACTCCGGATGGTTTCTATGAATGGCTAGTGATGCCCTTCGGTTTGACAAACGCCCCCGCAAACTTTGTTGATTTTATGAGTAGGGTGTTTAGGGAGTACCTTAATAAATTCGTGGTGGTCTTTTGTAGACGACATCTTGATCTTTTCTAAGAATGGAGAAGAGCATGCCCTACATCTTAGGGAAGTGTTGGAGACTCTACGAGCGCATAACCTTAAAGCTAAATTTACTAAGTGTCACTTCTGGAGAGAGGAAGTGCGATTCTTAGGGCACGTGGTTTCCAAAGAAGGGATAGCTGTGGATCCCGCAAAGGTGGTGGCCATCCAAGATTGGAAGGTCCCTAAAAATGCTACTGAAGTAAGGAGTTTCTTGGGGTTGGTTGGCTACTATAGGAAGTTTATCAAAGACTTCGTAAAGATATCAGCTCCATTAACACGTTTGACGAAGAAGAACCAGGTTTTCACATGGGACGTAGATTGTGATGATGCGTTCCAACGTTTGAAGAGAGCTTTGACTTCAGCCCCAGTCTTAGTGCTGCCAGACGGGAGTAAGCCGTTTACTGTTTATACCGATGCTTGTGGGACAGGACTAGGCGCAGTCTTAATGCAAGAGGGAAGGGTAATAGCCTATGGTGGAAGGCAGTTAAGGGTGCATGAGAAAAATTACCCTACACATGACCTAGAGTTAGCCGCTATTGTTTTCGCGCTTAAGTCTTGGCGCCATTATCTTCTTGGCGAGAAATTCGAATTGTTCACTGACCACAAATCTTTAAAATACTTGTTCTCTCAGAAGGACTTGAACTTAAGGCAGCAAAGGTGGATGGAGTTCTTAGCGTCCTACGATTTCGAAATAGCATATACCCCTGGTAAGGGTAACGTGGTGGCAGATGCCTTAAGTAGGAAAAGGCTGTCCTTGAGTCCGCTGTTTGTTGAACGGCGAAACTTAGAATTCATCTCTAGGTTTGATTTTAGACCTTCCGTTGACTTTGTACCCGGTTTGCTAGCATCCTTGGAGGTCAGACCTACGCTTTTGGGACGGATTGGTGAGGCACAGAAAGATGACCCACAGTTGGTTGAGTTAGTAGAAAAGCTCAAAAGAGGGGAGTCATCAAGCCATCTCCATAGGTATACCCTAGATGATAAGGGTTGGTTACGTAGGGATAGTAGACTTTGTGTACCTCGAGACGAAGATTTGAGGAAGGCTATTCTTGACGAAGCACATCATTCGAAGATGACCATTCATCCCGGCGGGGACAAGATGTACAAAGACATGAAGCGAGTTTTCTTTTGGGCCGGTATGAAGAGGGATGTGGCCGAGTATGTCGCCAGATGCTTGGTGTGCCAACAAGTAAAAGCGGAGCAAAAGAAACCCGATGGGTTGCTTCACCCATTGGAGGTTCCACTATGGAAGTGGGAAAGTGTCTCGATGGATTTTGTAGATGGGTTACCAAGATCAAGGAAGGGTAATACGGGGATTTGGGTTACAGTAGATAGACTTACTAAAAGCGCCCATTTCATTCCTGTGAAGAGTAAGAGGATTGCTCCATGGTTAGCTTCTGTATACGTTCGAGAGATAGTTCGTTTGCATGGTGTTCCTTCTAGCATAGTAAGAGACCGCGATCCTATCTTCACTAGCGAATTTTGGAAGAGCTTGTAAGAGGTGGTAGGGGCTCAGTTATGTTTGAGCACCGCGTATCATCCTCAGACGGACGGCTAGACCGAGAATGTGAATCGTATTCTAGAGGACCTTTTGAGGCTATGTATCCTAACTTTGGGGGTACATGGGAAGAGCATCTTCCATTGGTAGAGTTCGCATATAATAACAGCTTTTAGTCTAGCATTGGCATGGCACCTTTCGAATCTCTTTATGGACGACCTTGTCGTTCACCTACATGTTGGTGGGAATCTATGGATAAGATCTTACTTGGGCCCGATATGATTAGAGAGACTTCGGAAAAGATCGACTTGATTCGAAGGAGGATGAAGACGGCGCAAGATAGGCAGAAATCTTATGCAGATAAAAGGAGGACAGATCTTGAGTTTGATGTTGGGGACATGGTCTTTATCAAAGTGTCTCCATTACGGAACGTTGTTCGCTTTGGGTCCGTTGGGAAATTAGCACCAAGGTTCGTAGGGCCGTTTCCTATTAAGGAGAAGATTGGACAGATGGCATATAGAGTGGAGTTGCCTGAGAGACTTAGTGGTGTACACGACGTATTCCATGTGTCTCATTTGAGGAAGTGCTTGCACGAGACCGCGGAAGTGGTAGAGCCGAACTTGCTTAGAGAGGTGGAGATAGAGCGTGATGCGAAGATTCGACGATCTCCTACGTGCATTCTTGGGTCAGAGATCAAGAAGTTGAGGAATCGAGAGGTCAGACTAGTCAAAGTGCAATGGGGAGATGATGAGAGCAACGCTACTTGGGAGACAGAAGCGAAGATGCGTTCGTTGTACCCTTTTCTTTTTGAGGGTATGTCTTTTAATTTCTCCGTTATCGCTTAGCTTGTACTTATCTTATCTTTAGTATGTCCTCTCGCTAGTATCTTTGACCTTTAGTTAGGATAATCCTATGGTTGAAACATGTGTTTGAGACATGTTATGTATGATGGATGCAAAGTGGATGCAAGTGTTTGCTCGGGGATGCATATACACACACTTTAGGCACTAGATCGGCTCAGTCACTTCATATTGCATATTGCATATATATATGGATGTATTTAGTAAAATGGATGTATGAGGATTTTTTTTTCATATGGATGCTGCATTCAGGTGATGACTGTGCATGCATATAGAGAAAATATGTAGCATTAAGGAACTTTTGCATACATAATGGACGCATGGCACTATCATGGTTTGCATTAAGGAGGTCAACTGAATCAGTGGACCGCCTGATTTTGCATTAGATATGGACATATACACACACTGTGCACTTAAACATGAAAGCATTAGAAGTCTATAAGGACAATGGATGCCTGTGTTTGATGGTTGAGTGAATGGACGATTGGATGTTAGGATATACATTCTTCTTGACTTGAAGATTTCGGGGTCGAAATCCTTTAAGGAGGGGAGAATGTAACACCCCGTAATTCTGTTAATATAAATATTCACAAATTAAAGAATAACTAATCTCAGACGTGAGAATTGTGGGAAATGGGTTGCGCCATTGTGTTCGTCTCGGAATTCTGGTTGAAATAGAGTCCGAGTTTGCGTGATTTGGACTTCGTATGAAGGAGATATGGCCATCGGAAGTTTCAGAAAATTCAAAACAGATTTCAAAAAATTTAAAATTTAAAATTCGAATTCAAACAGGCTAGGCGGGAAATTTCCCGCCCAGCACCCAGGTCGACTGGGGAGTCGACTGGGCAGTCGACACCCCAGGGACCAGGTCGACTGCGCAGTCGACCTGATCCAGTCAGCCAGGTTTTGGCTGAGCCCAATCTTGAGCTGCTAATGTGTCTTTAGGGCTGAGTTGGCTAATTTAACGGTTCAGGCTAGTTCTGAGTTAATCTGACGGTCTAAATAAATCCTAAACTCTATATATACCTAGGTAGTCTCTCACTCTAATTCACATGAAAAATAGAATAGCCGCCGTCATGCCATCGCCATGGAACTCAGTGTAGCCGCCGCCAACTAAGAAGGAAGAAAGCTAATCAAAACCCTAATTCTACTCAACTCTAAAGCAAATCAAGACTCTCTTTCTCTTCTAATTGTGAGTATGATGATCTTAACAAGATTATTAGCAAACTAATTAGATTAAGATGTGATATGGATCATAAGAAAATGATGTGAATTGTCATATATGTTGTTGTAAACCTTATGCTATCATGTATGTTATAAATCCTATGTTATGTGATGATGATATCCTATATGTTGTAAATCATGCTATGATGATATTATATATGTTGCAAGTTTCTAAGCTAAGTTGCGATGTTACAAAGTCATGATGTTATTATTTATGTTATAGTTAGCTTATGCTTGATCAAATCATGATGTTGATTATATATGTTTGGGGCTATGATGATTCACATGATAAATCACATGTACCTATGCAAGTTTAGATTGATTAGTATGTATAATCTCACATATCCTATGACATCTATTTAGATCTAAAATTAGGTTATAACATGTGTGAGTTCTTTGTGTTAGATGCTAGTTCACACCATCATTATGTTGCATAAACCACATATGCAAGTTTATACATGAATTTGGATTATGATCATATTATGTAAATTATGACATTTTACCAAACAAGTGGACACCTTTAGATCCATGACATGTGTAATTTTATGCAAGTTCCACCCCTATCATGATTAGATCTATTTTATTTGTTTATATGTTGTGATAATTTATCTTTGTGCTATGAGTTAGACTATTCGAGTCTAACGTATATTTTGCGTTGAATAAGCGAACATATAACGTGGGGTAGGGGTAATATTAAAGATTTAATATTAAGAAATTGGGGTGCAATTGATATGATTTTGCATACCATAAGTGGATGGCCATAATTGAGTCAATTATGGACATCATTAAAATTGGAATTAATTAATGATTTGAATAGAGATATATTTAAAACTGGGGTAAAAGATTATAAGTGTTAATCAATGCTTAGGACACGAGGTTGGACTCGTTTGTGACGTAAAACTGCCCGGACCCGCCCGACAAATCCAGTAGTCACAAATGTCAGCCCAATGTGAGAGGTCCTAGGCCCAAATTAAAGCATAACAGTTGTAAAGACACGAGGATAGACTCTTTTATGGTGTAAGACTGCCCGGACCCACCCGGCAAATCCAGCTGCCATAAATGCCAGTCTAATGTGAGAGGTCTTTATGAGGTTATGGCCTGAATGAATTAAGAAATACTTAACCAGATAAACATGTGAAGTGGGACATGGGGGTTAAGTAGGTGCCTTGGGTGGCATGAGGAATCTAATGGGTGCCTTTAGTGGCATTTGAAATACGATTAGTAAGACATAACCAAACACACATGTAAATGAACATGACTAAGAGGGTTAAGTGGGATATACTAGTGGGAACAAGCTTAGGTGGATAGCTTGTGGGGGCCCATTTCAACCAGTAACCCAAACGTATCTTTGTGGGCTCGACCCAAGTCGAGGACGGGACACGCATACCGGGCTTGACTATAAGAGGCCAAACGGGGTAGCGGTGGCAACGCAAGTCCAACGGGTTTCATATGCGTGTGTGGACCCGGGCTGGTAGGTAAGACGTTGTTGCATCGTGTAGGTATAAGCCGTGCACTCTCAAGTTGTATCGGGTTGCCACTTTAGGGGAGTGATACACCCCACTGTGGGGCCAGCACGGGTATCTACGAGTAGGGAGCCGATCGAAAGTGGGTAGTAGGGTACACCTAGCGGAGATAGGGGCAGGCGGCACCTATGTTGTCAGCTAGGGGTACACGAAGCTATTTATATAAAATTTCTAAGTGAAGCAAGTGGGATCAACCTTTAGGGTGACTGGTGTGGTGCAGTGTAGTAATTATTCGTTAGTAATTAGGTGTGCCTTTAACGTTATCTTTATCTGCTCTTCCATACCCAATAGTTCATAGACATTTCCTTGTTTTCCAGCTTATGCCTTAGTCTAGTTATTTTGATAATAGTATTGTTAGAATTATCATACTCACCAGACTTTATGTCTGACCCCCTCTATTTCTATCTTTTTCCCCCCACCAGGTCCTCAGGGTGGGCCCAGCTCTAGGGGAGTTTGATTGGATTGCTTTATCTCTCTTTTGGAAAGCTTGGACCGCTGAAGTAAAGTCCAGCTTGTTATCTTCTTTAATGGCTATTTATGTAATGGGATTATGTATTTTATTTTATCAAGATGGATATTGTACTTGACTCTGATTTATGGTTTTCTGATGTAACAAACATGTTTAATTTCCGCTGCAATGAAATAAAGTTTTAGATTTCCAAGTACTACTTATTATCTGTCTTGTTGTAATTTTTCTGTTCTTTATTCACTTAAAACCTCCATGGAAGTTAATGCATTCCCTTTGTGAGTGACATTAATGGACGTGGGATGTTACATCATCCCATGGAGCAAAACTGGTAATACTCCATATCTAACACCACGGTGTTATCGGTAAATATTAATTACCATTTCATGTTCAAATCTAATTAAAGATTTAACTATCGCTTGGAGCAAAACAGGTGATACTCCATTCTCGCTCACTTCAATATAATTAAAGATTCATTAAAACTCCACTTAGTTTTAATCTTCCAAAAAATCAATATCCTGTCTTTAACTGGGTTACCAATGTCATCTAGAACACGGTTCACGATAAACCCAAAATCACATTCCATTGTTAATTGGGTTAAACAGCAGGTGTTATTCAAAACACCGCTCACGATAAACCCAAAAACCAATTTAAATTCAATTCCAATTAAATACTAATTAATTGGACAATTTCACTAAATCTTAATTAAAAGATTTATTCTTTTCTAAACTGGGTTCAAGAACAGTGTTATTTAAGACAACATTCACGACGAACCCAAAATCCCATTTGATATTAAATACAAGGCTCTGAATAGAAAATATATCGGCTTATATTCAATATCAAATTCTGAAACCAACAAATATCGTTTTGGAAATAACGATATAAATATATCTTTCAAATTTCCCTAACCATATCTGTATAATCACGAAATCCAACATCGAAATATTCCAAAGACAATTTCGATTCAAATCCATTTCCAATTTATTTATTGGAAATTTTGATTATTTTCAAAACCATTTCAAATCCAGTTTATTTATTCAAAAATATTGGATTATAATTCTAGTTCATAACTAGTTCATTTCGATAAAAATATATTTTTATCCTTTCAAATGTGTAATTTTTCATCCCAGTTCTTTCCAATTCATATATTATGATTTTAAACAAATTATAGTTATTTTTAATAATTTTATCAAGGCCCGTACAGTCGATTTCCCTAAACGGCCATCGAACTGCACTTATAGCGACCTTTTCCAAATTTGATTTGGACATAATTCCAACCGTTAGATTTCAAATTTCTAATATTCATTGGAAAGCTCTTTTCGATACGAACCCAAAGGTTCCGGTTTCAGGAGAATCCGACGGTCGAATCTCCCGCAACGTCAATTCGAAGTCAATGGTCGAAATTCACGAACTGCCGCGGCGCGTTCTTTTCAGGCCATTTAATATATATAATATATATATTATAGATACTTCGTCGTTTTCAATTCAAAACATATTTTATAATTCATTTTCTAAACAATTTCAACATCATATTCAATTTCAAATCAAATTTGAATATTTCATATTATTAATATAGAAATGATAATATTTTCAAAACATTATATTTTGAAATCACTTCCTTTTCTATATTCATTATAAAAACGAATATAATCGATATAAATATCGTTCTCATCAAAATGGCGCAAATCTAATCTACACGGCTTTATATATTTCAATAACTTCGTTATTCTATTCAACAAATGAATATTTTCTTCAACACATGAATATATACTTTATTCAACACATGAATATTTATTAATTCTTACTTACAATAAAAATGTGAATTTTATTGTATAAATATTTCGCTCAACACATGAATGGTTTCAACACATGAATATTCTCAACACATGAGTATCGTCAACACATGACTATTTTTTTATTCAACACATGAATTTTCTTTTATTCAACACATGAATTTTCATTTTATAATATTCTTTATTTTCCAAATTGGAATGAGGCCGAATCAATTACCATATAATGTTAATTATATGGATTACATACAACACATGTATATAATACACTACTACAAAAGTGGGCATATTCGACACTAATTTGTGTGCGTTGCATGAAAAGTGTGGCGAAAGCTATGCATTCTTTGATCTTCTGCAACAACATTCATTTGTTGTTGCATTAGATGTGAACACAGTGTTGCGGTTGAAATTCTTGTGCTGTGACTTGCAACACCAGTTCAAAGTGTTGCATTACATAAATACATGCCAGGTCAGCGATCCGCGTTATCAGTTTAAACAAATAAATAACCGTAGATGTTGATTAATCCAACGGTTCTTGCCGATCCTTGCAACACCAGTTCAAAGTGTTGCATTACATAAATACATGCCAGGTCAGCGATCCGCGTTATCAGTTTAAACAAATAAATAACCGTAAATGTTGATTAATCCAACGGTTCAAGCTGATCCTTGCTACAGCTTAGTGAAAATTTGGCGCGATAGTTTCCCCATTCACGAAATACTTCCCCCCAAAACAAATTTCTCCGGTACTCCTCCTTATGTCCGTTTCTCTCTCCACGAAATCCATCCAAGAACGCCTCCGATTGCTACTCTTCCTCAGGTTACAAACTATAAACCTTCGATTGCTCCTATTTTACGAACTTTACACCTCTAATTTGGATCGTTTAGGACAATTACAGGTAGTTAGGGCTTCATCATTTAGGTTTTATTTAGTTGATTTCATCTCTAACTTATTTTGATCTGCGTTCAAAGTCTCTGGGTGATTTGGGTATACCGATTTCCTTAAATTAAGGTTTTTATACTTGAAGTGTTGTATTTATATGTTTGCATGTGTTGAAATTGTGCAAGTTCTATATTTTTATGTTTGCCAAACCATTGATGTATTGGTAAATAATGCCTATTTCCAAAGGTGTTAACAAAATTTAGAGGATAAAAGAAATCCAACATGAATGTTCAAATGTCTATTTCTGTTTGTAGTTAAATAATGCCTATATCTCTTCCTACATCGTATGACTACGAAGATACCCTGGGCATGGGTGATCTAGGACTGTCAAACCCATCATCACCAGAAACTCCTATTGATTTTTATATAGAGATGCAAGAAAGGCACTACGATGATTTGCTTGAGTATGAACTGGAGCAAGAAGAACTCCGAAGACAACGGCGAGAAGAAGAACGACGTGAAGAAAGGGCGATGCGACGGCATAGTCGTTTGCGTCGTCAGCATCAAAACAACCAAGTGGTTAACGAACAACATGCCGACTCACCAATCATAATGTGTCATTGTGGGTATGCCGCTGCAGAATATGTTATTTCGATTGGATTCAACATTGGTCGTCGTTATTTTAGATGTCGGGTTTATCCCACAGGGTGTACCTTTTGGCAGTGGATTGACCAACAGTTTCCAAGTCGAGCCGCTGAGTACGCTAATGAGATACAACATCAACTTACAACGCTGCAAAATCATGTTATTGGTTTTCGAACTGATGTTAGTAGACTTAACGACCAGCTTCAAGGGCTAAACATTAGACGACAAAATTAAATTATTGCATCGTTCTTTGTATTAGATACAACTGTATCGTCTATGTATCACCTGTATAGTCTTTGTATCTATACTGTTTTGTTTTGGTGCAGTCATGTAATGTTATGCATTTGTGTTCAGTATCCTTAGTTGCTTATTTTATGTACGTATTCTCTTGGTAACTCAGTTCCAAAAGTCAGTGATAATTCATATCAAAACAATCGTCCTTGTATCATCACACTGATTATGTATATTTGTAAATTATTAACTTGTTTTGTTTTTATTTCTAATTTAGTCTAACATTACAGGGTAGCCCTTGTTCGTGTCTTGAAACTCATAGGGGTATCAAATTTAGTCTTACTAAGCCGTGGTTAGATTGTGGCAATGGATAGTGAGTATTACATATGGATAGGACTTCCGAGATCGAGCGCAGAATATGTAAGAGGGGTAACAACTTTTCTAATAAATGCATTTCCCATTTATAAAGTAGGTGATGAGATGAAGTGCCCATGCAAAAAATGTACAGAACGTAATTGGTATTGTGAAAATGTCATATACGATCATCTTATTTTTAATGGCCCCTCTCCATTACATACCGGGTGGATTTGTGAAGTTTCACAGACAAAATTAATAGGTGTTGATGACCATATGGATTGTGCAACGGAGATGGATTTTGAGGATAATTTAGATGTGATGTTCAAGTGTGCGGGTTACAAATTTGGTCAAAATCCCAAGGACTTTGTAGTAGAACCAAATCCAGAGGCCGAGAAATTTTATCGGCATGTTAAAGAAGGAAAAAAACCGTTATATCCTGGATGCACTAAATTTTCTCGACTAAGTTTCTTGATCAGGCTTTATCATTTAAAGTGTGCTTATGGAATTAACGAGTCTGCGTTTGGGGAATTACTAAAGCTTATAAAAGAAGCCTTTCCTGATGCCCAGCTGCCTTTGTCTTCCTACACTGCAAAGAATGTCATTAAGGATTTAGGTCTTAATTACCATAAAATACATGCCTGCCCAAACCATTGCATGTTATATTGGGCAGAGAATAAAGATAAAGAGGCTTGTGACATTTGTGGTTTTTCGAGATGGGTTGTAAAGAAAAGGAAGACATCGTTGATAATAATGATCCACCAAAGTCGATTCCCAAAGTGCCGGCAAATGTTATGTGGTACTTTCCTCTAAGACCAAGGTTACAAAGGATGTTTATGTGCAAAGAATTTTCCAAGCTTATGAGATGGCACCAAGTGGAACGAAAAGAAGATGGAAAATTAAGACATCCGGCTGATGGTGTGGCATGGAAGATGATATATGCTCGCTATCCTGATTTTTCATCAGAAAATCGTAATGTTAGATTGGGTCTAGCATCTGATGGATTTAATCCATATCGTTCAATGAATTCAAGTTATAGTACATGGCCAATTGTGTTGGTAAACTACAATCTTCCGCCTTGGTTATGTATGAAACAAGAGAATTTGATTCTTTCAACATTAATATCTGGTCCAGATTCTCCAAAGAACAGTATTGACGTATATATGCAACCTTTAATTGCGGAATTGAAAGCGTTATGGAATGTTGGCGTCGAAACATATGATTCCTTGACTGATGGGAATTTTAATTTACGTGCAAGCGTCTTATGGACCATTAGTGATTTTCCGGGATATGCCATGTTGTCAGGTTGGAGCACGAAGGGGAAACTAGCGTGTCCAGTATGCCATTACGAAACTTCTTCAAATTATTTGAAGCATAGCAAAAAAATGTGTTATATGAACCATAGAAAGTTTCTTGATCCGACACATAAGTGGAGGCTAGATAAGAGGAGATTTAATGGCGAAACTGAAATGGGGAGCATTCCAGAAATATTACCAGGAACTGATATTGAAGAGTTATTGCAGGGGTTCAAAAATCGGTTTGGGGATAAGACGAAGAAACCTGGTAAAAGTGACGGCCCTTTTAAAAAGAGGTCAATACTGTTTGACTTACCATATTGGTGTCATAATCCCCTTCGACATAACCTGGATGCCATGCACATAGAGAAGAACATATGCGACAAAATATTAGGTACTTTACTTAATATAGGTCGCATGTCGAAGGATCACCTAAACGCTCGTTTGGATTTACAGGAATTGGGCATAAGGAAGGCCCTTCATCCTGTTGAATGTGGTGATGGAAAGCATGTTGAAATTAGAGATGCAATATTTGATATGACAAACAAGGAAAAAGAAATATTTTGCTCTGTATTGAAGAACGCCAAACTGCCCTACGGTTGTGCCTCGAATGTTAGTCGGTATGTGCACGTAAAAGAGAGAACGGTTGTGGGATATAAGAGCCATGATGCTCATTTCATACTCCACTATTTGTTACAATTTGCTGTGAAGAATGCGTCAAAACCCGAGGTTGCGTTATCAATGATCAGATTTAGTGCATTCCTTAGAGGACTATGGAGCAAGGTTATCGAAGTGGATGATATCAAGAGGCTGCAAAAAGAAATTGTAGAGATACTTTGTCATTTCGAAATGATTTTTCCACAGGCTTTTTTCGATATAATGGTACACTTGCCTGTTCATTTATACAGAGAAATCGAATACGGTGGGCCTGAACATCTTAGATGCATGTATCCAATTGAGCGATATCTAGGAAAGTTGAAATCTTATGTGCGAAATAGAAACAGACCGGAAGGTTCGATTGCAGAAGGTTACTTGGCAGAAGAGTGTGTGACCTTCTGTTCAAGATTTTTAAGCGTTGATGGAGGAACAGAAAACACGTCGATTGATTTTGGAAGATGTCAAACAGATTTGGAATATCATATTGGAACAAAGAAGAATAAAGATGGAAAGATGTTCAATTTGAAAGATGCAGTTTGGAAGGCAACACATCGCTATGTTCTGTTCAATTCCGGTAATAAAGAAATTGAGAGTTTGATCGAGTAAGTTCTTAAGTTCCTATATCATTTTCCTTAACTATAAATTAACATCTGCATTTCGTAGTTTTTTGACCATAATTATTATTTAGGGTTCATCGAGCTTTTGTGGATGGTCTTGCAAATAGAAGAAGATACAAGAGGGAACGAGAACATTTCAAAGAGTTTTGGAATTGGCTTAAAGAAGAGGTTCTGAAAAAGGACAAGATTTCAACAGATGTAGAGGTGTTTGCATTAGGTCCTAATCGAGTAGCTAGGAAGTTTACCGGTTATATAGTAAATGGATATAGATTCCACACAAAATTTAGAGATTCTCGATGTACTACACAAAATAGTGGTGTATTTTTGACTGCCAAAACCACCAGCTTTGCAAGTTCGAAAGGCCAAAACCCAATAGTGGGTGATGTCAATTACTACGGATCAATCGAAGAAATTTTTGAGCTTGATTATTGGGGAGCTTTCACAGTGGTCCTTTTTAAGTGTTGCTGGTACCAAGAGGAAAAAGATTCATATGGTCTTAATCGAGTAAATTTTAGCAAGTGCCATAAAACTGATCCTTATGTCCTGTCTTCGCAAGTGCAACAAGTATTTTATGTGGAAGATGCAGTTGAAAAGAACAGTCATTACGTTATTAAAAAATTGCCGAGAGATTGGTGTGATACTGAAAATGAGAATGCAATGGAAGAAGACATGAGCAATACGCAACCACATGATATGAGCATAGGTGGTGAACTAGAACCAGAAATAGTTGATGGGGGTTGGATTAGGGATGATGTCCCCGTAATACAACTAGAAACAGAACTAGAAGCAGAAGTTCCTGATCCTGTTCCGTCTTGTTAGGACAAAAAATTCCTCTTTCTTATTGCTTTAATTTGGTCTAATTCGTGATGTATTTGGCACTTTTTTTAGCTGGAAATTATTATCTTTGATGAATGTATTTGGCACTCTTTTCTCATATTGCAATCTACAATGTTCGCATGTTTTATGATTTAATGCTATGTTCTTTACTGTCATCTAAATTGGTTATAGACCAAAATGTTATAGTTGTTGTTTTTTGTCCACTTTAACATGCATGTACCTTGTTCTAATGTATTCATTTTGTACAGGATGGATGAACTTATTAATATCCGACTGCAACATGGTGGACAGTTTCGAAGGGCATGTTACGTTGGCGGAGAATCCTTCGTAGTAACAAAATATGATGTAGACCGGTTTTCTTACAGTGTGCTTATGGACTTTGTTAAAGATTGTCTCCATTACACTGAAATAGGAGGAGTCTGCATCAGAAAAGGAACGAGGGGTGGATGGCAGCTAATACTGAATGACAAGGACGTAAACGAGTACTACAGGGCTGCAATAAGCAAGAAGACGTGGTTTTTTACATCGACAACACCATTGACAAAGACAGTGAGCCGTTGATTCAACTGCAGCCACATGTAATCATACGGCCAAGGAAAAACATAATTCAAGGTATATATGTATATGTAATATAGATCCATTCTTATATATATCTCTGTGTGTGTGTGTACAGAACTTTGAAGGAGGCCATCGTTATTATTTTTATTGTTCCAGGTTCTGCTAAGAAGCCGGTTGCAAAGCGCAAGTATACTACTGCACATAGACTTCAGCAGCAACACAAAATGATGAAAAACAACCCAACTCAAGTGGGTCAGAACAAACTATCGTCGGAGCCTGATATGGATAATGATGAAGAAGATGTTACTGTGACGGACAAAGGAACCCGGAGGAAATTAAATGTAGAAAATGAAACAGGTAAAGATGATGGTACCCGAGAGAATGAAGCTGATGTTCAGGTATTTTTCAGTTTTCATTTCAGTTTTATTAATCCGGATGAAATCTTATTCCGACCATGAAGGCTGCAGCTAAATCAAGTAACTGTTTGTTCTTTGTGCATGCATTCTGTCAAAATAGTAAGAACTGTTTATACGTCAACTCTATTTGGTTAACTAGCTTAAATTTATCATCGATGGTGAGTAATAATGCCAATCTGCTTGCAGTTCTCACAACCATCAGTTTTGACGAAGTATGAACAAGAGCGAATCGCGCGCATGCAAGAAAATGATGCAGTTAGTAGATCACTTGGGGTGCCTTCATTGGTTAGTTGTATGAAAGAGGCTGCCGCACGAAATAAGAAAGATAAATGTAAAGATGTTGCTGGAAGTGATGAATACATCCCAGACAATGCTGGTGAAGACGTCACTGATGATTCATCAGATTCGGAGGTATAAAGAAGTTATTTGTTTATTACTTATTGTATTTGCCTTTATGAACGTAAAAAATCTTGAACTTCAACTTAATTGTAGAGAATCAAAATTGTTAAGTCAAAGGATCTTTTACCTGGACCGAGAACTCGTGCGCGAACCAATGCAGCCATTGAAATTGAGAAGGAAGCGATGAAGCGCACCCCCTCCAAAGAAAGCTGGCTCCAACAAGGATTTGATCCTGACATTCACTCCCACTCCAAAGAAACTCAGTAACCGGGAGAAACAGACAGAAACATTAAAGAAACTTACGAACCCTACACCGTCTTTTTCAGGAGTTATAAAACCTACAACGTCTCGGCCATCCGTTTTAAAACCTACATGTAGCAAATTGTTCAAACAATCAACCAGTTCATGTGAAGCTGCTGGTTCAGTTGCTGCTTATTTAGCGATGCGGAAACGTCAAAAGCAGAACGTTGAAGCGCCTCTAACAATGGAAAATCTTACCGATCGATTAGAGCAGGAATGGATTGCACAGGAAGATGAAGCAGGTACAGGTATATATATAAATAATAATGTTTCTTTATCTGTGCACTGCACTGCACTGTTGAGTGTGTCTTTTTTCTATTCACATTTTTGAACCTGGTAGATAAAGTACAAGGTCCAAAAAATCCTAGAGGGAAGTCAAAAATGACCAAGGTGCATGCTAGAACCCCTGATGATAAAGTAGTCATTGAGTTGAATGAGGATGGCCAGCCAGTTTCTGATAATATTACAGAGTTAAGCAATTTTCTTGGTACACTAGCAAAGGATAATGTGTCTCTTACTTACATCAATTGGCATGTGGTTCCTGATCAATTAAAGCGACAAATGTTGGATTATGCTCTGGTACAATATAATTTCCTTAACCATATACAGCTCAACTGACTTCCTAAATGTTTGGTTTTACTTAATTAGTTTGTTTCCTGAATTTTGTGATTGCTATATTGTAGGCTAGGTATGTCATACCGGAAGAAGGACACAAGTGGGTCTTGAACACGCTTAATGACTCTTGGAGGCAGTACAAGTCTCGCATCAAAACAAGGTATTATAAAAAATACTCAACTGATGAGGAAAGGCTTGCAAATAGGCCCAGTACAATTCCGTTGGAGGATTTTAAAATGCTCTTGGACTACTGGGGGGATGAAGCAGTTCAGGTACGGCTTTAATGATATTCACATTTATATAATGTTTATTAGTTCACATTATCTTGTTTAATGCTAATCTTTAGTAGTTCACATTATCCTTGTTTAGTGCTATTTTTTTTTGGATTTCCAGGCCCTAGCTGATTCTAATTCCGCGCATCGTAATTCGTTGAATGAGACACATACCATGGGTCCCAAAACTCATGCAGTAGCCAAAGAAAAGATAGTATGTGTTTTTCTGAACTTAAGTTATTTTTTATTGTGATTGAGTTGAATTGACCACATGATAATTCTAATTTGTTATATCATTGAATTATTGGTAATCCTAATACTTGACAGAGAAAGAAGGACCCAGAAAAAGCCTCCCCATCCGCTGCCTTGGTTTATCTAGAAACTTATAAACGAGAACCGGGTCGAAGTTACAAGACTAACACGGATGAACTGAAGGCCAAATACCTGAGTACATATATAATTAGATACTGAAATAGCAATACTTGTGTCAGTATAATTGGCACATTGTACGTTTGTTGGAGCTGCATATTAAATCGAACACATATATAGTTAGTTTGAAAGAGAACCAGTTCTGTTAATAAATTCATTCCTGCCAGCTGCCTATTTATCTATATGCTTGCCTGGTTTTCATTTTGTAGGCAAAGGTGCAAGCAATGTTGGATGCTGGAAACATTGCTGAGGCAGATGCACTGGTTTCTGGTGGGAAGAGGCACACGCGTAACTGGCTTGTAGGAAGGCGAGGCAAATTGGCTGAAAAGTCTCCAAATCCTGGTTCTTTGGACAGCTATGTCCAAGAGTTGACAAAAAAAATAAGGCAAGAGCTGGAGGCGGACTTGGAGGAAAAGGTGAATAGAAAAGTTAAAGAGAACGTGTCATGGGTGTTAAAAAAGCTAGGTGAAGCCAATCCAGATCTAAATTTAGATGTCGGAGACCTTTGTGTCACCACAACAAGTGATGAAGATGCTGACAATTGTACTCCTTCAACCCCGGCAACTGACTGAAGTATTTGGATGGTATGTGTTAGCACTTGTGATATATTCGGATTGTTCTTTTAAATGATGGCACTTGTGGTATGTGTTTGTGATGACAGTACTTGTGGTATGTTTTGGTGATGGCAGTACTTGTGGAATGTGTTGGTGATGATACTTGTGAGTTAGTATATATAATTGGTTGGTCTGACTGTGGTGATGAATGTTTTGGGAGGAATTGTTCTATGAATATTTTGGTATATATGTATGAATGTGGTACAATGTTTTGGATTGAATATATATACTGCAGAATCTGTAATTACAGGGTTGTATTACAGCTGCAGTTGATTTTTTCCTGGTGTCGCATTTGATTTTTGTGGTGTTGCGTTAGACTGTGCTGTGGTGTTGCATTAGACTGTGCTGTGGTGTTGCATTAGACTGTGCTGTGGTGTTGCATTAAGTTTAACATTATTAATTCCACAATGGTACGGCACGTGGGCCCCACAGCTTACGTGGCGCCACGTGGATAGCTGATGTGGCATGTGACACATGTGCAGCTGACGTGGCGAGCTGACGTGGCATGTGCCACGTTGACAGCTGACGTGGAAAGTCAATGCGGACCCCACTATCATGAGCTGGAAGCCAGGGTCTGGCTTCTACTTAAGGCAACGCTGTATGTTGTTGCATTACATGGATATGCTGTTGCAATAGGGCAAAAGTTCTACTTAAGGCAACGCTTTCTTTCCATGGCCGTAGATGGACAAAAGCGTTGCATTAGATGGCTAATGCAACGGCCGCGGATGCCACGCCCCCCTGGTGTTGCCTATTTGAAAAAAGGGCCTACGACAACGCTTTTTTGATCTACGGCCACAGAAGAATAGTGTCGAATATGCCCACTTTTGTAGTAGTGATACCAACGATAAATAATCAACCATCATCCAAAGTGCACCACACAACCCCATAAGCATTAAATATAACTAATTAACGCTTACACAGTTTGTCAATCAAATGATCGACATACCACTAAACAATTGGGATTAGTGTACGTCAAATATCATCCCAATACCCGTGTGGGGTTTCAAATCAAAAAACATAGATTTTTATTTGTGCAGTTGGGCGACGTGTAAAACTTATCGTCCCAATCAATATTAGTCAAATCAGTGTACATAAACAAATCGTCTGATTTGTAAATGAATATTTATTTATTTTTCACATTCACGTTAAAATTATATTTTTAATGACCAAATATTCTATTCAACCTATGAATATTCTATTTAGTTCATTTATTCAATAAAATGATATTTTTATTTTTCTAACATATTTTAGAAAATTTCGGCGACATGACGGCATGATACTAGAAACGGGATAAGGCCTAGCCTTATCCCCAGTCTAATAATGGCCTGCGCCATACACATACCAATCTAATCCATCTCATTTCATTTCCCAAACCAACCAAACAAATAAATCAACCACTAAACAACCAACTAAACAAACAAGTCGTCCATGGTCTGTGGACGACGGGTGTTGGGTGCTGCTAAGCACCGTCTGTATCCTAGTATATATTTCAACTAGAAAATCAATTAAAAGTAAGAAGTTCTCACCGATAAGCTTAACCAAACACCGCGACTCTTCATATGTAGAAAATCTTCGCCGTGTTTCCAACGAGATCTGTTTCACGTAGTACATGTTAAAAATTATATTTTTAACAATGCTACTTCCTATATAAAGATTATATTTTTATTTCAAATCTATTTATATAAAAATCACATTTTTATTCTTCTCATTATATAAAAATTATATTTTTGATCCACTACTTATATAAAAATCATATTTTTATTATCCTACATATATAAAAATCATATTTTTATTCTCTACATCATATAAAAATTATATTTTTATTTCAACTCTACATAGATAAAAATCACATTTTTATCGCTTCCTCACATAGATAAAAATCATAACTTTATAAACTAAAGATCGCATCTTTGTATGTATAAAAATTATTTCTTTTTACTAAGAAAAATCATTTATTTTTGCTATGAAAAATCATTTCTTTTTGCTATGAAAAATCATTTCATTTTGCTATGAAAAATCTAACCTTTCTATAGTTAAAAATCGAGTCTTTACATAGTCAAAAATCATATCTTTATAAAGCTAAAGATCTAATTTTTACATTCATGAAAATCATAACTTTATATAAATAAATATTAGATCTTTATATAGATAAAAATTCTAACTTTATATAAATAAATAAGAGATCAGATTTTATTTAATAACTAAATTAATCTAACTAAGTATATAAAAACTAAATTAATTAAAACTGAAAAAAACTTACTGTTGCTGTACGAAGAGGGAGAAGGGGGCGCAGTACGCTGCGGAGGAGGTAGGGGTCGCGGTGGCGGGTGAGGTGCTCTGGCCTGCGGTGGTGGGGTCTAAGGTTGCGGGTTTGGGGGCACGGTTCGGGCTGAAGCAGAGGGAGGGGGGGGGGAAGAAAGGGGGTGGGTGGCGGAGGCGCCGTCGCCCGGGGGGGGGGGGCAGTCGCGTCGGAATCTGCTCAGCGGTTTTTTTTATTAATCTCGATATGAGGGAAAAACGAGGGGGGGGGGGAGGATAAAGGAGGAGGGGTTTCGACCAAGGTAATATATATTATTTTATTTAAATTTTAAAATCCAAAAAGTTACTTTTTAATTCGAATCCCAAATAGAACCCATCGACTATCGCCTCTAGCTAATTACCCCCATTCTGAACACAATGGGATATGTTTCGTAAGCCAATTTGATGGTTTCGATCAGTTTTCATTTAAATTTAAATTTAAATCTATATATTGAATTTGAACGCGCATTTCAATTTACCGGGGCCACATACGGACTCTAAAAATTCCCGAAAAATATTTTCTCGCTTCGTGTTGACGATACAGTTCTAACAAAACTAATTTCGTTAAATTCCGAGACCGTTTGAAAAATGGTCATTTTCTAGTCGATCGAAATTGACTGAAACTATCAAAACGCGTTTTCCTTTGCCACGCTCACACATGCTTCAGAAAATTACGAATTTTGGAATCTAACAATAATTTGACATCACGGATCCAACAAAAGTGGTTTCGTTGAAAACCGAGGTCGTTTGCAAAATTTCCATTTTTAAGGGCCTGAATTCCATAGCGACTATTCTGAATTTTCAACTGGACATAACTTTTTATTCCAGCTATGAAATTTTGATTTTTCGGATTCATTGGAAATATATTCTCAGTTAGATTCTAATATTTTTGGTTTCGCTAAAATCCGATTTATTTTGAATCCTGTACATTCATTTGAACTTTGAAATCGAATTTTCAAACTACCGCGCCATTTTCAATTCCTTTTCGAATTAAAAATAAATATTTATATTCTAACGACGATTCAAATAAATATATACGTTCCATTTCTATTCAAAACAAATTTCTCATCGTCATTATTTAAAATAATTCATTTTAAATATTCAAAATTCACTAAATTCGCCAAAACAAAATTTTTAAATTGGCTCAGATTTTCCGGGTTGTTATAATCTCCCCCACTTAAAAATTTTCATCCCCGAAAAGTAACGAAGCTGAAAGTTGTTTAACTAATCAACTCAACTTCAATTATTTTCATTACAGCTTAAGTTCTTCAACTTTTTAGTTTCTAAGAATTTTCAATTTTTTCAAAAATTTGGCTAACACCCTAAATTTTTGAAAAATTTCGGCATAACCTCCCCTGCACCAGGAGCTTCAGGATATTTCAAATAGCCTCCCATGGCCCTCACCCATCCCAAAGAAAAAGAAAAGGCCAAGTGGCTAGCCAATCGGCTCATAAAATCATCAAATTCCCAAGAAATACAATAAACATGTACCTATTTGTCGGGCAAACAATTTTATTCCTCTTCTCTAGCCTCCTTGCTATGACCTGTTCAATAGATATACATGTATATGCATGCAATTGTAATCAATTTTCAATACAGTTCAATATTCGGTTCAATTTGGCGTAATGGTTCAAAATTTCAAACCAATAATCAAACAACACAACCATCAATCAATTAATGGATTATCGTTTCAAATTCATAATTTGATATATATACAGAAAATCATGTTTTTGACGCCAAATCAAAACAATAAACCTATCTAGTTTTGGTTCTCACATCAGTCTAATGGAAATATATAAATATCACACCTTTCGAAACTCGAACACAAACTTTGATGATGTAGCTACAATCATCAGAATCATCTCCGGGCGATTAGAGCATGATTCTATATATATCCAGTATATTTGGGACTTCGAATATACGTTCATGACGCGTATACACGAAATCTTCATATACTAGATTGTCCAAATTCAATACAAATAAAATATTCAAATACGTATAAAATGGTTTAAATTTTCAAAACAACATTGTTTTCATTTGAAAAATATACTCTTCACACTCGTTCTAGGGTACTACTGATCCTATCTCTAACGAGTCATTCTAACTGGATATTACTAATCCAATATCTGATGAATTCTTTCGTATGGCTCTAATGTGCCTTGTTCTCGAGCTTTGTAAACCAAAGTTCTGATACCAAATGTGGCGACCCGAACTTCCCCGTGAAAGAAAGAACGAACTGCTTTGAGGACAAGACGAATCAGAACACAAACAGAAGAACATTTCATTGCTTATTACAACAATTCCATCAAAATACAAGAATATATAGAGTATGGATAAATATTATACAATAGGGAATATCAGAGATTTAAATTACATTTAAATACATAGCAGCGGAAAAATAATACAACACGCAACTGAAAGAAATACACGGATACAGAGCTTTCCGAGTATCGTTCCAGCTGTAAACCAGGATCCCGTGAATATAAATCTGCAAAACCCAACTACTAGATGCCTGTGTCGGAAATAAGGGCACCTAGAGTTTAGGTTAAAACAATAAACTCCAAGTCAGTCATGTGACTGGTGTGAGAACTAAAACAGTTATTAATCTTTATTTTAAAGTTAGGTAAATCAAGGGACCACATCATATAACACGGAACGAGTTTCCTCCCAAGAATACCAGTGCATAAAACAAACAGCGCGATGCTAAGTAAAGAAAAATGAAGCTACTATAAGACCCAGATCCCATCACACAATGCAACGCTAGCCGGAGGATAGGGTTTTACCTTATAATAACCAAAGAATGTTTGATATGCTAAATTTCATCTTTTATTATTACTATAAGGGAAGAAAACAACTTCAAATATAAATGCACGGCATGGGTACCATATATCATGTCGCCATATTAGTTCTACAATTAAAACCGTAAAGGTGGTATTGGAAATTGGATTTCCGTCATGAGTCGAGGCAAGAGGCAAGCTCCTCTCCGTTCGAGACACTCTAGCAAATGTCTCAGGACCACACACAGCGATCCTTGGATCCTCCAAGGTTGGTCATCTCCTACTTTTGAGGATTAATTATTCCTGAACACACGTTTCTCGGTCCTATAGGACCAATATCCGAGGCGCCTCACATCCAACAACCACACAGGTAAAAAGTATATAAATGTCAAGGATGGTAGGTCACTGACATCACCCATAGCTAGAAAGAAACGTCTTGCACTCCTTGGGTCCTTATCCCGTTTTTGACTCATACCGAGGTGTGAGGCTTGCGAATTAACGCTATACACAAAGCTATGCCACACAGGCCGTGCTTTGATCATCAACCACAAGACTTTGCTTTTCAACAGAAGCCTTGATCATTTTCCACTTAGGCAAGCCACACAGGCAATTCATGCCATGCGATTGATATCCATCAATATATAACCTCTAAGCTTGTACGTCTCAGAGAAGGGCGTTAAGCAAGAGAATAAATTTTCCACCGCCAAACAGATATATATTTAATAGAAATCAATCACACGGAATAAAATCCAATGTCAGACACACAGTCCATTTACAAGTTCGTTCTGGGTCTGAACGAAACCGGAGGAACCTTATTCCTCGCATATCCATCGATCTCCGAGTACGTCTGGACGATCACCAACTGATTCGCTCCTCTTGGGTGTACAACTTAATCAAGATCATCAGTAATCATCCAAACGATGTGAAGACCTCCAGTCTTCAACCACCGTCTTCATCTTCGACTTATCGTCGAATCGGTTATTCAGAATGGGTATAAACCCGACCTTTCCGAATAACCCGCGTATATAATAAACAAGTGTTACATAAACACAACATACGCCTCATTCCAATTCATAATATTCTTTTATTCAAATATTCACATTCTTAGGGAAAGGTTCCCATTAATTTTATCAAAGATAAATTCTTCTAAATTTATTCTTCAATCTTCCTTTGGATATCATTTCCAACCATATTATGGTTTTCCAAACTAGTCGGGATTAGCGAACCACACCGAAGTAATTATTTATTTTATTTCCCAATCCCAACCTATTCATCCCATGGAGCAAAACTGGCAATACTCCATATCTAACACCACGGTGTTATCGGTAAATATTAATTACCATTTCACGTTAAAATCTAATTAAAGATTTAACTATCGCTTGGAGCAAAACCGGTGATACTCCATTCTCGATCACTTCAATCTAATTAAAGATTCATTAAAACTCCACTTAGTTTTAATCTTCCAAAAAATCAATATCTTGTCTTTAACTGGGTCAAAGAACCAATGTCATCTAGAACACGGTTCACGATAAACCCAAAATCACATTCCATTGTTAATCGGGTTAAAGAGCAGGTGTTATTCAAAACACCACTCACGATAAACCCAAAAACCAATTTAAATTCAATTCCAATTAAATACTAATTAACTGGACAATTTCACTAAATCTTAATTAAAAGATTTATTCTTTTCTAAACTGGGTTCAAGAACAGTGTTATTTAAGACACCATTCACGACGAACCCAAAATCCCATTTGATATTAAATACAAGGCTCTGAATAGAAAATATATCAGCTTATATTCAATATCAAATTCTTAAACCAAAAAATATCGCATTGGAAATAACGATATAAATATATCTTTCAAATTTCCCCAACCACATCCGTATAATCACGAAATCCAACATTGAAATATTCCAAAGACGATTTCGATTCAAATCCATTTCCAATTTATTTATTGGAAAGTCTGATTATTTTCAAAACCATTTCAAATCCAATTTATTTAATCAAAAATATTAGATTATAATTTTAGTTCATAACTAGTTCATTTCGATAAAAATATATTTTTATCCTTTCAAATGTGGAATTTTTCATTCCAATTCTTTCCAATTCATATATTATGATTTTACACAAATTATAGATATTTTTAATAATTTTATCAAGGCCCGTACAGTCGATTTCCCTAAACGGCCATCGAACTGCACTTACAACGACCTTTTCCAAATTTGATTTGGACATAATTCCAAATCCAACCGTTATATTTCAAATTTCTAATATTCATTGGAAATCTCTTTTCGATACGAACCCAACGGTTCTGATTTCAGGAGAAGCTGACGGTCGGATCTCCCGCAACGTCAATTCGAAGTCAATGGTCGAAATTCGCGTACTGCCGCGGCGCGGCACGTTCTATTTAGGCCATTTAACATATATAATATATATATTATATATAATTCGTCGTTTTCAACTCAAAACGTATTTTATAATTCGTTTTAAATTCGTTTTCTAAACAATTTCAACTTCATATTCAATTTCAAATCAAATTTGAATATTTCATATTATTAATATAGAAATGATAATATTTTCAAAACATTATATTTTGAAATCGCTTCCTTTTCTATATTCATTATAAAAACGAATATAATCGATATAAATATCGTTCTCATCAAAATGGCGCAAATCTAATCAACACGGGTTTATATATTTCAATAATTTCCTTATTCAATTCAACAAATGAATATTTTCTTCAACACATGAATATATACTTTATTCAACACATGAATATTTATTAATTCTTATTTAAAATAAAAATGTGAATTTTATTGTATAAATATTTCGCTCAACACATGAATGATTTCAACACATGAATATTCTCAACACATGAGTATCGTCAACACATGACTATTTTTTTTATTCAACACATGAATTTTCTTTTATTCAACACATGAATTTTTATTTTATAATATTCTTTATTTTCCAGATTGGAATGAGGCCCAATCAATAATATATAATGTTAATTATATGGATTCCATATAACACATGTAGATAATAGCAACGATAAATAATCAACCATCATCCAAAGTGCACCACACAACCCCATAAGCATTAAATATAACTAATTAACGCTTACACAGTCTGTCAATCAAACGATCAACATACCACTAAACAATTGGGATTAGTGCACGTCAAATATCATCCCAACACCCGTGTGGGGTTTCAAATCAACAAACACAGATTTTTATTTGTGCAGTAGGGCGACGTGTAAAATTTATCGACCCAATCAGTATCAGTCAAATCAGTGTACATAAACAAATCGTCTGATTTGTAAATGAATATTTATTTATTTTTCACATTCACGTTAAAATTATATTTTTAACGACCAAATATTTTATTCAACCTATGAATATTCTATTCAGTTCATTTACTCAATAAAATGATATTTTTATTATTCTAACATATTTTAGAAAATTTCAGCGGTATAATGGCACGATACTAGAAACGGGATAAGGCCTAGCCTTGTCCTCAGTCTAATAATGGCCTGCGCCATACACATACCAATCTAATCAATCTCGTTTCATTTCCCAAACTAACCAAACAAATAAATTAACCACTAAAAAAACAAGTTATCCATGGTCTGTGGACGACGGTTGTCGGGTGCTGCTAAGCACCGTCCGCATCCTAGTATATATTTCAACTATAAAATCAATTAAAAGTGAGAAGTTCTTGTAACACCCCAAGTCCATTAATGTCACTCACAAAGGGAATGCATCAATGTCCATGAAGCGTTATTGTTGTATAGAACAGATAAATTACAAGAATAAATAAATAAAACAACACAGCGGAAGTTAAAACTTATTTCATAGCATCATAACTCCAAACGAGTTTACGTAAGTAGTCTCCAAAACCATTACATCAGGATCAATAGTCTTTTCCAAAAACTTCAAAGTACATAAAGAAGCAAATACTTATAACATAAATGCATAAATCCCCACTGAGCATAAGCAAATCCATAAAGATGAGAGAGTCCCAAGCGATACATCTACTCTCTTCAAGCAACTGAAAGCAATCGACACTAAGCTGTAGTATTCTCTCCTTGCAAACTAGAGGGGGAAAAAAGGAAGAAAAGAGGTGGAAAGAAAAGGGGGTCAGACATAAAGTCTGGCGAGTGCGATAACTTTAACAATATAATTATCAAAATAACTAGGCTAAGGCATAAGCTGGAAAATAAGGAAATGACTGTGAACAAATGGGTATGACAGAGCAAATAAGGAAATAAGATGAACAAAGATAATGTTAAAGGTGCACCTAAACCACTATAAGATAATTACTATACTGCACCACTACTAGTCATCCTAAAAGTTGATCCTGCCTACAGAACTTAATACTGCTAATGGTAGTTCTGTGTACCCCTAGCTACCTCCTTAGGTGTCGTCTGCCCCTATCTCCACTAAGTGTACCCACTACCCCATTCGATCGGCTCCCTAACTCGTAGATACCCGTGTTGGCCCCACAATGGGGTGTATCACTCCCCCAAAGTGGCAACCCGATACAACCAAAAATGCACGGCTTATATCTACACGATGCAACAATGTCTTACCTACCAGCCCAGGCCCCCCCACACACACATGAACTCGTTGGACTTGCGTTGCCACCACTGACCCGTTTTGACCTCTTACAATCAAATCCTGTACGCGTGTCCCGTCCTCGACTTGGGTCGAGCCCACAAAGATACTTAAATGGGTTACTGGTTTGAAAAGGCCCCCCATGCATGACACAAGCTTTTCCACCTATGATTGGTCCCCTCTAAGGTTTTTCCCACTTAACCCCATTCTTATTCATGTCTTCTTACATGTGTCAATCTTGGTTAAGTGCATCTAATCGTATTTCAAATGCCACCCAAGGCACCCACTTAACCCCCTCATGTACCACTATAAGTTTATCTGGTTAAGTGTTTCTTAATTCATTAAGACCGTAACCTTGTAAAGACCTCCCACATTAGATTGGCATTTGTGGCAGTTGGATTTGCCGGGCGGGTCCGGGCAGTCTTACACCACAAACGAGCCTAACCTCGTGTCTTTACAACTGTTACACATTTAATTTATGCCTAAGACCTCCCACATTAGACTGGCATTTGTGGCAGCTGGATTTGTCGGGCATGTCCGGGCAGTCTTACCCCACAAACGAGTCTAACCTCATGTCTTAGGCGGTTTATTATTACACATAATTAATTATCCCCAATTTGAATTAATTATCCCCAAGATAATTAACACCTTAATTATGCCCATCTATTTATGGTACATAAAATTATACCAATTAACATCACATTTAAGGCATTTATGACAATTCTCAATATTAAATCTTTTAATATTATCCCATTGCCTCAAGTTGTACGTTCGTTCGTTTAACGTGAAATATACGTTAGACTCGAATAGTCTAACTTATGGAATAAAGAGAAAACATCACAATATGCATAGAATAAAAACTAGATCTAAACATAAGGGGTGAACTTGCATGTGCGAATAAGGTTTTTCATCTAAAACTTGCATAGGCCAAAGTCACAAACTTACATAAACTATGGATGTCATAGATCTACTCATAAGGTGTAAACTTGCATAGGCAATAGTCACTAACTTACATTACATGATTCATACTCCAATATATATATATATATATATATATATATATATATATATATATATACACACACACACACACTTGCATATGTGATTTATGCAACATAAACTATGGTGTAAACTTGCATCCAAACATGTAAATTAAGATCTACATGTAAACTAGCATATAGAATTTTGTATACTAGCATATAACTCACACATGTCTTAGCCTAACTTTAGATCCTAGCTTACACATAAAATAGATGTCATGAAACATGTAAGGTGGTATATGATTCTCATTAACTTGTATATGATTCGTATCTAAATTAACATCTAAACTTGCATACATACATATGATTTAACATATGAATTAATTCCACAAACATAACCAAACTAACATATGAAGCATCATTATGAATTAACTGTACATAAGCCATAATTAACATAGATTTACAACATAGATAATAACATCACAGCTTTACAACATAGATAATAACATCATAGATTTACAACATAGATAATAACATAACGGTCAATGATTCACAACATAACCATATAACCCAAATCATAACTCAACCTAATTAAATTGTTAATTATCTTATTAAAGAAATCGAACTCACAACTCAAAGAAGGTCTTGAGTTCTGAAATTGATTTAGATCTCCTTTGAAGAAGACAAATTCGTTGTTGTTTAGATTTGAGTTGAAGTTGAATACTTGAGATTTGATTTAGAGGCGGCGGCTAGGGTTTAAGAGAGAGTTTGTCAGCATAATGGTGTCATAGATAATATTTATGAATTAGGGTTAGGTCTTAAGGTGTATATATAGGTGTAGGAAGTTATTTAGGCCTTAGGATTTACCTTAAAACTGATCTGGACCATCAAAAATCGTCCCAGCCCAAAGAATCGCACCATCCAGCAACCTGGCCGAACCAGGTTCAACCCCCCAAGGGGGAGGTCGACCTGGGAGTGCCCAAGTCGACACTATGGTCGACCTCCCCCTTGGGAGGTCGACCTCCTTGGTCGGCCTGCTCAATATATATATATATATATATATATATATTTCTTATCTTTCGAGGGCCATATCTCCTTCGTCCGGACTCCGTTTTTCGAAAACTTGGACTCTATTCCGTGCAGAATTCCGAGACGAACGCAATGGTGCAACCCGTTTCCCTTCATTCCTCTCTTAAAAATTAAATGTTCTTAAATTTAGTTAATTCAATCATTCAAAATTCGGGGTGTTACAGTTCTCACCGATAAGCTTAACCAAACACCGCGACTCTTCATATGTAGAAAATCTTCGCCGTGTTTCCAATAAGATCTTTTTCACGCGGTATATGTTAAAAATTAGATTTTTAATAGCTACTTCCTATATAAAGATTATATTTTTATTTCAAGTCTATTTATATAAAAATCACATTTTTATTCTTCTCATTATATAAAAATTATATTTTTGATCCACTGCTTATATAAAAATCATATTTTTATTATCCTACATATATAAAAATCATATTTTTATTCTCTACATCATATAAAAATTATATTTTTATTTCAACTCTACATACTTAAAAATCACATTTTTATTGCTTCCTCACATAGATAAAAATCATAACTTTATAAACTAAAGATCGCATCTTTGTATGTATAAAAATCATTTCTTTTTACTATGAAAATTCATTTCTTTTTGCTATGAAAAATCATTTCTTTTTGCTATGAAAAATCATTTCTTTTTGCTATGAAAAATCTAACCTTTCTATAGTTAAAAATCGAGTCTTTACATAGTCAAAAATCATATCTTTATAAAGCTAAAGATCTGATTGTTTACATTCATGAAAATCATAACTTTATATAAATAAAAATTAGATCTTTATATAGATAAAAATTCTAACTTTATATAAATAAATAAGAGACCAGATTTTATCTAATAACCAAATTAATCTAACAAAGTATATAAAAACTAAATTAATTAAAACTGAAAAAACTTATTGTTGTTGGACGAAGAGGGAGAAGGGGGCGCAGTACGCTGGGGAGGAGGTAGGGGGTCGCGGTGGCGGGTGAGGTGCTCTGGCCGGCGGTGTTGGGGGTCTAAGGTTGCGGGTTGGTTGGTTTGGGGGTCTTGGGGGGGCACGGTTTGGGCTGAAGCGGAGGGGGGGGGGAAGGAAAGGGGGGAGGCGGTGGGCGGAGGCGCCGTCGCCGGGGGAGGAGGGGGGCGGTCGGGACGGAATCCGCTCAGCGGTTTTTTTTTAATCTCGATATGAGGGAAAAAACGAGGGGGAAAGGGGAGGATAAAGGGGGAGGGGGTTTGACCAAGGTAATATATATTATTTTATTTAAATTTTAAAATCCAAAAAGTTACTTTTTAATTCGAATCCCAAATCGAACCCACCTACCATCGCCTCTAGCTAATTACCCCCATTCCGAACACAATGGGATATGTTTCGTAAGCCAATTTGATCGTTTCGATCAGTTTTCATTTAAATTAAAATTTAAATCTATATATTGAATTTGAACGCACATTTCAATTTACCCGGGCGACATACAGACTCTAAAAATTCCCGAAAAATATTTTCTAGCTACGTATTGATGATACGGTTCTAACAAAACTAATTTCATCAAATTCCGAGACCGTTTGAAAAATGGTCATTTTCTAGTCGATCGAAAATGACTGAAACCGTCAAAACGCGCTTTCTTTTGCCACACTCACACATTGCTTCAGAAAATTACGAATGTTGGAATCTAACAATAATTTGACATCACGGGTCCAACAAAAGTGGCTTCATCGAAAACCGTGGTCATTTGCAAAATTTCCATTTTTAAGGGCCAGAATTCCATAGTGACTATTCAGAATTTTCAACTGGACATAACTTTTTATTCCCATTATGAAATTTTGATTTTTCGGATTTATTGGAAAGATATTCTCAATTAGATTCTAATATTTTTGGTTTCGCTAAAATCCGGTTTATTTTGAATCCTGTATATTCATTTGAACTTTGAAATCGAATTTTCAAACTACCGCGCCATTTTCAATTCCTTTTAGAATTAAAAACAAATGTTTATATTCTAATGATGATTCAAATAAATATATATGTTCTATTTCTATTCAAAACAAATATCTCATCGTCATTATCTAAAATAATTCACTTTGAATATTCAAAATTCATTAAATTCGCCAAATTTTTTAAATTGGCTCAGATTTTCCGGGTTGTTACACCCATCCATTCATTTTTTTCCTGATTCTTTCAATCAGTTCCCCACAGTCAGAGAAATGGGTGTAATTATAAGATATCGGAACACCTTACGTCCCTGCTGAAAAAGACCTTAGACTTTAAATTATTAATTGTGTGACCTGCATATTCATTCAGCTCCCCCAAAATATCTTTGATAGTCTCTACCCCCTCCTTTTTAGATTTACAAAAAATCATCAAATCATTCGTGTATATAAGATGTGTTACTTTGGGTTCCTCCTTATATATGGGTTGGATTTTATTAGTTATCAAAACTTTAAACATCATTATGGATAAAAATTCCCTACGCAAAAAAGATAAGGTGACAGCGTGTCCCATTGTCTAAGTCCCATATTGCTGTAAATGAACCCTTTTGGACTGCCTTGTGCCAAAATAGAAAAAGTTGGCGTTTTAATACAATTTCTTATGACTTTAATAATATTTCTAGGGAATCCCATTATCATTAGCATGTGGCATATGAAGTTTCTGTTTATCCTATCATAAGCTTTCTGCAAATCAATTTTAATGCATATCTTTCCGCAACCTTTTCTACTGAAGAATCTAATTTGTTCATGAGATAAAAGAATATTTTCTGCTATATATCTACCCTGAATAAACACTGTCTGGTTTTCAGAAATTAGATGCTTTAGGTAAGGTTTAATCCGGTTACAAATGACTTCAAACACAATTTTATACATAACATTACAACATGCAATTGGTCTATAGTCTGAAATAGCCTTAGGATTTTCAACTTTTGGGATAAGGGTTAAAAAAGTATGATTTATACCCTTTGCCAATTTCCCGGTTCTGAAAACTTCCTGAACTACCTCCATAATTCCTTCTTTAAGCTTGTCCCAATGAAACTTGTAAAACTTTGACGTGAAACCATCTAGGCCTAGACTTTTGTCATCTAGGATAGAGAAAGTAGAATCATGGACCTCTTCAATTATGATACAAGAATTCAGATGACTTCTACCTTTATCATTCACTACAAACCTGCAATTGATATTAGGAAAATTAGAATTCATAGGAAGTTCAGAATTATAAATCTCTTTAAAATACTGAACCGCATCCCTTCCAAAACAATCCATATCATATGCAGTATCTCCACTACTTATGAACAAATTACTCCAATTATTTAAATGTTTCCGCAAATTCATTTTAGCATGGAAGAATTTTGTGCATGAATATCCGTAAGTAAGCCAATTAATTTTTGCCTTCTGTTTTGCATTCAACCATTCTATACTGCTTTGTTCTTTCTAGTTATTATAGGCCTCGCTTAGTAATTCATATAAGCTGTTGTCTTCTGGATGCTTACCAATTTCATTTAGTAGACTATTATATCTCTTTTCCAACATTTTTAACATATCTTAAAAATGTTGTAGTTCCAATGCTTCAAATAAAATTTGCTTAATTTGAGGAATTATTGAAACTTGAAAGTTTTTGATCCCTGAATGTTAGAAAATGCAGTAACATGCATCACCATATCCATTGTATCTTTATAACCTTCCTTTAAGCACCAAGAATTGACAAACCTGAAGGGTATGTTCTTGCATTTTTGAACTTCCCTTTTACATCTAATACATATGGGAATATGATCACTTAAAGGGTTTTCCATTCTATATGCAGCAATTTCAGGAAATATATCAAGAAATAGAGGATTACAGAAAACATTATCAATTCTAGTAGCTAAGCCTCATTTCCTCCATGTGTATTTAAAACCCATAATAGGGATATACGATCCTGATTCTAAATAGAATTGTTCTCTCGATTCTCGATGAGGAACGCTACAGGAATTTTTGATACAAAATTGAATTTGTATATCATAGCATATTGCTATACTAGGAGAATGAAAGTTTTTTATTGGAAAGTCGAATCAAAGTCCGCACTAAAGTAGTTGAGTCACCAATACTAGTTGGAATCAAAATTTTGTATTCAAATAAGCAATTAATTTCGATATGCATGGGAATGGTATATCGTTTAAATATGTGTTCCTTACTTCATTTCTTTTCTAGGACAAAAAGTTCCAAGTGAGGGAGAGTGTAATGATTAGCAAACTCAAATGCTTTAAAGTATATGTTGTTAACTAAATTTAACTTTGGAATTTAAATTTAAATTTATTTTGAAATGTATATCTTTGATCCTTGAAGATAAATTTGAATTCTTACATCTTATTTGAATAAAATTAAAATGATCATTGATGCAAAACCTATTTGTTTTGAACTAAGCTAAATAATATATTTGAATTTAAATAAAATTTAAAACTTAAATTTAAAGTATTGAATTGATAATGTTAAATATTATACTTGACCTAATTTATCTAAATAATGAAAAATTTAAATAATGATTTATGATCAAATTTGGAAAAAAATTGAATTTGAATAGAAAATTTAGAAGTTCTAGAATTCCAAATTTTCTTTTTAATATTATAAATTCCGAGTTGACTAGCATGTTTTGTTTCATTAAAATCCGCCTTCGATTCCGCTTGATTTGACCTATTATGTTAAAAACTGCTTAAATTTAATTGTGTTCGTACTATTATCCCTTCTATGGATATTTTGAATTGTGACTTGTTTTCTTTAAAAAGCTTCCCAAGCCACCTCATCTTTTGAATTTAATTTTACATTAAGAATTTAGAGACTTCGTATGAGAATAAATTACAAATTTTTCCTTCTCTGTTTTTTCATTTTTTATTCCACTAAAGCATCTCTGTCTTTCTCCTCTGCAAACCCATGTTCTTCTCTGTAAAATTGTTACTTCACAAATCAATTCTAGGTAAGGTTTTATTTTATTTTGATTTGTTTTCTAAATCTCCAGCTCTATTTTATAATCCTATTTCTAATTTCGAAGTTCAATTTGAGTTGGAAATTGTGAAAACCGAGAATCTATTATACCCAAACCTCTTACCTTGATGACCTTTTTCCTCTTTGCCACCACCGCGACCTATGATCTCTTCCACCAATCTGACCATGCCTTGTCGTCCTCTCGCCACCTTCATCAAGTGGGCCTAGCTTGAAATCCCCTGGCTGTGACCATTTCCCCTTGAGACCAAAGGATTTTGATTTTCTGTTTTATTCAGAATATTACTCTGTGTTGCAGAGGCCATAACTTTCTCATAGGAAACCGGAATCTAGTTTTTTTGTGATGACCCCAAACCCCGTACTGACGGTAGCAAGGGTAATCTTTAGAATATAACACATAAACAGATAATAGCAGAACAGAAATAAATAAATACACCAGATAATGTACAAATAATACACTGGATAAACATCATCATCAAAGTTACACAATATACAGGATCATACTTAGTACAAATACAGTTCAGCTATACATAAATGTCTACAGCGGAAAATAAACATAATATGTACAATAGGAGCTGAACAACATAAAAAGAGAGAAATGGTAGAATCCATCTTCAGCTCCAGCCATCCAGAAAGAGCCTGCTAAAATCTAAACACAAGGTTGCCCGTGTAGAAAAAGGGGCACCCAAGTTTGCAAGTGAAACAAACTACGAGTCTGTCATGGGACTGGTATGAGAAATCTACTTAACACATTTTATAATACGGCTAATCCCAGGATCACGCCACTTTCGCGGAACGGGTTTACTCCATTGGATTGCCAGTGCTTAAAACAAGTAAATCTTTTAAACGTCGCAATGCTTTTTTCAAAAATGAAGCCATTATAAGACTCAGTTCCCATCACACAATGCAACACAAACCGGAGGATAGAGTTTTTACCTTACAATGGCCAAAATATGCTTGATACGAATAAAAAAAAATCATTTGATATTACCACTAGTGTTTATATGTTTCAAAAACAATTTCAAATCATAAGTATCAATCATAGACGACATGAGCATCCCATGCCACTATGTCGCCAAATATAGGTTTACAATCAAAACCGGACGATGTCGTATTTGGAAATTGGATTTCCGTCATGAACCAAGGCAAAAGATAGTCCTTACCGAATTCGAGACTCTCTAGCCCGAGCCTCAGGACAAGTACTCAGTCAAACCCTTGGATCGTCAGGGCCGGTCCACCGATGTGGATTAAAATGCCTGAATACTGCGTTTCCCCACCCTCTGGGGCGTAAATGAGCCAACGAATGATTCCATCGGCTTCACATGGTCACCGATATATCCGAGGCGCCTCGCAACAGCAACAACCACACTGGTGAAAATAATATAAATGTTAGCCAGTTTAAGCACTGACACCACCTCTAGCTAGAAAGAAACGCATGTCCACGCTGAGGTCCTCTCCCGTTTCTGGCTCATACCGGGTGTGAGGCTCGCGAATTCACGTTATACACAAAGCTATGCCACACAGGCCGTGCTTTGATCATCAACCACAAGACTTTGCTTTTCAACAGGAGCCTTGATCATTTGCCACTTAGGCATGCCACACAGGCAATTCACGCTATGCGATTGATTTCTATCAATATATAACCTCTGAGCTCATACGTCTCAGAGAAGGGCGTTAAGCAAGAGAATAAATTCTCTGCCGCCAAACGGATACATATTTAATAGAGATCAATCAGCACAGAACAAAATCCAATGTTAGACACACAATCCATTTGCAAGTTTTTTCTAGGTCCGAATGAAACCGGAGGCACTATATACCTCGCATACCCATCGATCTCTAAGCACATCTGGACGTTCACCATTTATTATCTATATTTCGGGATGCCTCCCAATCAAGACATCAGTTACCATCCAACCGAGGTGAAGATCTCCGGTCTTCAACCACCGACTTCATCATAATCTTCTTATCGCCGATCAATTATTTGAAGTGAGATTTAACTCGGCCTTTTCAAATAATTCACGTATATTTAGAATTTAAATCAATTCATTTCAATGGTTAAATTATTCGACAACAATTCACGCCAAACACATTCAACAATCAAATATCCACTAAACCAGGTAAATTCGGTTTATTTCCATTCCATATCGTTTATAATATTTTATAACGATTTATCGCTATTTTTATTTATTTAAAAATAGCCATTTCATTCAAACGACACTTCAGGCCATAACGCGGCCGTGGCGCTGTTTTTCTTCAGATTTGATTTACACATATCTGAAAATCTAACCGTTGGATCTTTACAAATTTTATATCATTAGAAAGATCTTTTCAAAATGAATCCAACGGTTTCAGTTTTGGGAAAATCCGACGGTCGGATCTCCCGGTACACTAATTTGAAGTTTCGATTTCAAAATACGAACTGCAGCGTCGTTATTCGATTTAATTTAATTATATATATATATATAATCGATTCTGGTGCTGTTTTTCTTCAGATTTGAATTAAACATTCTAGACTATCCAACCGTTGGATCTTCACAAAGTGGGTGTCGTTGGAAAGATATTTCCAAGACAAACCCAACGGTTATGGTTTTGGGAAAATCCGACGGTCGGATCTCCCGCACTAATCGTTTGAAATCACGGTTTCAAAACACGAACTGCAGCTTCGTTATTCGATATATTTTAATTATATTTATACATATATACAAATATAATCCATTCTTCGATTTCAAAACCATATTCTTTTCATACATTTGATAAAAATGATATTTTTATCCAATAAACATTTATTTCGACACTTCACTATTTTTAACAATTCATGTATATAATAAAAATGTGATTTTTATTGTAAAACAATTTATTTCAAAACATGATTATTTTATGTAGTTCGTATAGATGATAAAAATATGATTTTTATTATAAAACAATTTGTTTCAAAACATGACTATTTTATATAGTTCATATAGATGATAAAAATATGATTTTTTTATTATAAAACAATTTATTTCAAAACACGACTATTTTATATAGTTCATATATATGATAAAAATATGATTTTTATTATAAAACAATTTATTTTAAAACACGACTATTTTATATAGTTCATATAGATGATAAAAATATGATTTTTATTATAAAACAATTTATTTCAAAACATGAATGTCGTTTAACACATGAATTTCTATTCAACACACGAATATAGTTTCAACACATGAAAATAATTCTAACACATGAATATTATTGAAAATTTCGGTAGCATAACGGCAGGGTAGTTAAAACCGGGACCGTCCCTAGTACGGCTCCTCGCTCTACTTTAAAGCCTCGCAGCTTTTGACAATGGGGATTTCATGCATCTAGTTCGCACGCAGGCGGCATGTTTTTTTTTCTTTTCCACAAACTAATCCTATGTGGTTTCAACCAAATAATTCTCAACCACAAACGGGTATTTTTCAAGCACAATCAATTCTAATCAACCATTTGCTATCAACCAATTTTCACACCAATCACAACTAATAAATATCGTCCATGGTTTGTGGACGAGGGGAGTGTATATATATATATTTATATAAGTATATTTCACTTCTATTTCAACACATATATAATTTTTACAATGCATATATAACTTATACATCGAACATACAACTTATACAACGCTTATACATGAGGTGTACAATGCTTATATAACTCATACTTCGAATATATAATTTATACATCGTCATTTCCATATCGTTTATAATTCAGAAATCTCATATTGGGTTCCACTCCACCAAAAATAGCAGAAGGCTCAGAAAAATATCCGGTCTCTTCTAGAATGTAGAAGGCGTCCACACGAGTCCACTGTCTCTTGTTTCACTGAATTTCGTCAACATAGCAAAAAGATATGATTTTTACAGTGAAATAAAAAACCGTAGCGCTTTAAAGTGCTATTAAATAGTTTAATATTATAACAGCCGTACCTTTTCTGTTTTGTTCAAAACTAGGGTTGAATTTTTCGATCAATCCGCGAGGTTATAGCACGATCGGACCATACAGCGTTGAAGAGGGAGGAGAGGGCTTCCCACGCCTACCTGAAACGTCGAGCTCAGATCTCCGATGGTGGCGCAAGGCGGTGCGACGCGACGGTTATTCCCTGGCCCGATTCTCGAAACACGCAGCGCGATGGCGATCGAAACTAGGATGGATTTAAATAGCTTGGGAAGATCTACAAAAACTTCCACTGGAGGGGGGGGGTTTGAAGATGGACGGAGCGGTTGTAAATCGGCTGGGAAGATTGGAAGGGTTTCCGCCGTTTATCTCGATGTCGGGGAGAGAGAATTTTCCTTATTTTTATAAAATTATGATTGGCCGGGAGCTATTTAAAATTTTAAAAGAGGGTTTTCTAATAGACCTCCAATCCAAACCCAACGACCGTCGCCCCAAGCAAAATACCCCCATTCCGAACACAATGGGATATGTTTCGTAGGCCCATTCGACTGTTTGAGTCAGTTTCTCTTCAAATTAAAATATAAAACATTCAATATTTGATTTGAACGTACATTTCAATTTTCCGCGGCCACATACTGATTCTAAAAATTCCAGGAAAATAAATCTAGCTATGTTTTGACAATACAGTCCCAACAAAACTAGTTTCGTTGAATTCTGAGACCGTTTGAAAAATGGCCATTTTCTGGATGATCCAATTTAATAGAAATCGACCAAACACATTTTCCTTTGCCACGCTGACATACTGGCTTCAAAAATTATGAAATTTGAAACCTAGCAATAATTTGACTTCCCGAATCCAACAAAAGTTGTTTCATCGAATTCTGAGGTTGTTTGCAAAATGGCCATTTTCACGGGCTATATAAATTCTATAGAGACCTTTCTGAAAATTCATTTGGCCATAAGTTTTGCTTCCCGCTACGAAACTTCGATTTTTCAGATTCATTAGAAAGATATTCACTAATAGATTTAAATATTTTTGGTTTCACTAAAATCCGTTTTGTTTTGCTCCCGGTACAGTCATTCAAAGTTTGAATTCAAAATTTGAAACTACCGCGCCATTTCAGGCCTTGTTTATAATTAGAAATAATAATATTCATTTTCAAACATCGATTCAAACTTACTTTTTGTCGTTATTATTTAAAATATTTATTTTAAATATTTAAAATCCACTAAAATAGCCAATTTAAAAATTTTAAATTGGTTCAGATTTTACGGGTTGTTACATTTTTGTTTTTGTATATTCGATGAAATTGAATTAACTTTGACTTTCACGTTGACAACATTTTCAGATTTTGTATTTCTCTATGTCAAAATCGCGAATCTTTCAAATATATTTTTAGATCCAAATTTCTAACCTGGAAACTTGTGTTTTACTATTTCGATCGTGTCTCCCTCAAATTTTATCAAAATCCAATTTTTATTTTTTTAAATAGAACAAAGGAGAATTTTCAACAACTTTGTTGTTGACCAAATTTTCAAATTATGCAGTTAAGAAGTTCAAAAACCTTTTTAAAATGTCCAAAATTTTGTGAATATCAAAATCCAACTTCCTTAGGAAAAACTCTACTGTACTCTTCTTCAAGCTATTTGAGACGGTGTTGTATGTTTCGGGATTTGCATTGCTATTTTCTCTCGGTTGTGAGTGGTGTGTTTGTCTCACACTTGCCTAACATATTTGTGAATGTATAGTTCAACGCAACTGAAATGTAATGAAATGTGCATGATTATTTGTAATAAATCATATTATTTGATATGCATATGGTTCACATATGACCCGCTATGACCCGACCGATATGTGACATGAATTATGCATAAATCATATATGATTTGTGATGAAATAATATGCACGTTATGTGACACTGTTTTTGTATGTTTTATGTCATGTTCTCGCACTGCAAGTTCTTTGCAGATTTAAGAAAAATCATTATAGGTTGAAATGATATATGTACCGAGCCATTCTATAAAATTAGGAAAACTCAAAATTGAATTGACTTGGAATTCATGTTGAAATAATAGATATCCAATAATTTAAATTACGGGTGAAATGTTAAATACATGTATCATTTGACCTATGTAGAAAATTATATACGACCACATGGTTGATTTTGAAATGTTTGATAAATAATTTGATTTTTTAAAAATAATTTAGTTAAATCTATTTTATAAAGGTTTTAAACGTAATTTTTATAATAAAAAAGTTGAGTTTATAAGATAAAATAAAAATTTTGTAATAAAAATTTAATTTTAAGTTTAACTTAAGATTATTTTGTTTTAAAGTCAATTTTAATAATTTAATATAATACACATAATGTATAATGATAGTTTATTACTTAATAAATAAAATAAAATAATTTAAAACATATTAAATTTATATAAATTTTCTAAGTTTTATTTAATGTAAATTTTATTTTTATAACTTTAATATACTAAAATTTAAAGATAAAAGTTAGGGTTAAGGTTTCTTAAGTTTTATTGTTAAATTGATTGTAAGATATAATATTTTGAAATACATAATTTGATTTTATAATAAAACTCAATGATTCAGCTTTGTTAATATTATCGAACTGAATTGTTTAGGTTAAATAATTTCAAATATATTGAAGTTGATATTTATCTTAATGAAAATTTGAGAATCTATATTATATATGTATTATAAATGACTAGAAAGAAAACATTGGTCGTTAGAGAGGCGGAAGCCATATCATAAAGACCAATGCAATCGCACACGATATTACATGCATATAGTTCTATGGATCCTCAGAGGACAAGAATCCTAAACATCCTTTAAGTTACTAATGCATTTCTATGAACATTTCACTTTGAGTTGATTCACTTCATGAGAATGTTTGTCCTGACTCAATGTTTTGTTTTTGCATAATGCCCGGGTCAGAACGATTATTACAATTTGAGATTTCACATTCGAAGTTGCAGATTTGTGAAGACCTTGTCCCTATCCATTATTTTAGCCATTTGTTTAAGTATTGGTGGGATTATGTGCAGTAGACTTCCGTTGTATTTAATATTGTAACTCTGATGTATTATATTATTTTATTCCACTAGGAGATATTTTATTATTCTGTGTCTGTGTTTCTATGATGATTTTTATATTAAACCTCAAAACAATGTTAATTTGCTGTTTCAAACTTTTGAGTTGGTTTATTATCGACTTGAATGGTTGGAAATAACAGGTCGTTACATAATCATTTTGAAAGTAAAACGAGTTCAAAATAAATATTTAATTAATGGAAATAATGTTTGTATGTTGTAAACAAACTGTAAAAATGTTGAAATAAGCTTAATTAATTATTTTATGTAGAAAGAAAAAATATATAAATATAAAGTTAGATAATAAATTATTTTTTGAAAAGGGTAAATCATGTTGTTTTGAGAAAGTACTCATATTTAAATTGTTAATTACATTGGAGTAAAAAAATGTCAAAAGTTTATATAGTGAAATGAATTAGAACTAAGTTGAAATGGTAAGTAATGTCATCAAATTTGTAACAATCAAAACTTTGAAATGTCATTATTTAATTGAAATCATGAAAGTAAAATGAATTATTGTGAACTTGGTTAAAAAAATACGTAAAAAATGGCTACCTATTTTTAAGGCGTGTTCTCTAAATTTAGATCTTTTTTCTCTCCTTATCCAAAGTTCTCTCTCTTATTCCATTTCTTTAATCCAACATTATACTTTTTCGTTAGCTCATCTTGCAAACTTGGAATAGGCAAAAAAGAAAAAAGGTCAAAAAATAATAATCTACAATTTGATTTGCTTGTTCGATTGAACAATGCACAACATAAGCATCTCGTACTTGTTCTTGTCAGGTATTTGTTGCATCTCCTTCTCTGATGCTTCAACTTGCTTAACTTTGTTCAGCATTGCCACTTTATATACTTTGGGATATTGATTTTGAAGCTCTCTTAATGCTTCTACATATACCAAATGTTAATGAAATGGCATTTATACCCTTAGTCATTGGTGTCATGACATCAGCTGAGTTTCGGTATCATCATTCGTCATAGATGCAATAATTTCTATTCGATCCCCTTCAATATTAAATGTTGTTTTGCTTAACATCTTACATAGTGTTAATGTCCTTGATGAGGTATCTCCTACTATTTGCTTTTGATAATAGTGATATGTACAATAGCTCTATTTCTTTTAAATTGCACATTTCGATCCAATTGCTCCACTTATTGTCAACCCTAAGTTGCGATCTACCTTATTTTATTCCAAATCACATAGCATAGGGGATCTACAAAATTTGAATTAACGAATGTAAATAAGATCAATATTCCTCCTCCTAAAGTGGTTGAAGCACAAATTGATTTTATGCCAAAATCACTTAGTGGCTTTTTTTCTTGATGAATGTCCCCTATTTTCGATTATGGAGTACCTCTTAATGAGGTTTAAGAAGCTAAGAGGAACATAGTACCATGTTCTTTTTTGAGTTCTTTTGTTCAGAGGATAATTTTAGGGTGCCTAAAGCATAATGAAAAGCCTTTATAATATCCAAATGGAGTCCCTTTGTAGATACTACACATAATTAGGTATTCACTATCCTTGCTTGGGTCTAATTCTCCAATATCCATCAGTTTTACAATCCACTGTTATGTTAATTGGTTTGGTGAACTTGATCAGAGATTTGGTTTGCTTTGATATTGCAGTAGTTAAGAGTGAAAGGTTGGGTTATGTGAGAGCATTGAATGAGATAATGCTCAATAAGTTGTTATTGTCAATTTTACCAGTGAGGCAATGAGTTAGAGCCGACTATTGGAAAGGACCTAGAGCCTACAAAGTAGCTATTCTAGTAGAAGAAGATAACCAAGAGCCTTTCGAATGTCAATCGAGCCAATCAATTAGTCATTCAAAGCTTTGGCATCGAGAGATCTGATTACAATTGCATATGTGAAGACTATAAGAAGGATCCAGTCAAGCTCGAGAAGGAAAAAGAGGAGAAAGACAAGGCTACCAAAGATGTCAAAAAGAGATTGTCCAAGGAGGTTGCCATCGGCATGGCTGAGAGTCTTATGCTTGATAAATAGATAAAACGACACAAATTTACAATGACAGTCTTAAAAATAATCAAAAAATAAGAGGCTCGGAAGGTAAAGCTTCAAACTAAGATCGATAAACTTAAAGAAGACTCGAAAATTGAAAGGGAACTAGAGGAGCATGCTTAACAAATGGCCCAACTTTGAGTGGATGAGTCTATTAATTTAAAACTTAGACTGGAAAATGTAGAAAAAGGTTGCTGATCTAAAAGCCAAAATGACTCTATTCGACGAGGACACTGAAGCCACTCTTTTTTTATTCTTCGCAAAATTGCAAAAATCATCGAAATAAAGGGTCTCTTGTGGAAGGGAGGTGGCTATCCCATCACATTGCTTGAGACATGGGAGGATATTCTGAAAATGGTTTAAGTTTGGCAAAAAGGTCGATGAAGAGAAGCTGAAGGCCAAGCTTCTAGATAACTATGATTTGATATCCCTGGAGGAGGGAATAACACTCTAGACGACAAAGGCTACAACTGGAGATAAGTATCTGCAGAGAATACAATCGATCCTAGTTCTTTAGATCATGCAGATGCCACTTTTGCCCAAAATGAATCCCAAGTAGGATTTTTCACCTTTGCGGTAACCACTCTTGAGCAGGGTTACCATGACAAAAAAATGTATCTATCGCTCTTGGCACCACTGTTGCTACTAATGAAGGCTTTACTTTGGACTTTATGGTTTTCATCCCTCCGGCGATCCCTCCTACTTTTCATGTACCTCTAAAAGCTCTGGAGGAAGAGGAAATCACAATATGTCATTTGACAGAAACTTTAACTACTCATGGTATACATCTCATCTCCTAATCTTCAAGAAATTCCACTTCTCTTCTAGAGATATTACTAACCTATATCATTTTATTTCTCGACTTACGTATCTTTTGCTACTGTTGCCATTTCTACCATCAATCACGTAATGAAACACCTCTATGTTTATACCTGTACTACCTAAGAGTATTACAAAGTAATACAGTTGAGTAATACCGAGAATAAGGCAATATGAGGTATGAATGTGAATATTCCATTTGACCTACACTGGTACATATTAAAGCATCAAATTATTAACTTGTACATATGTACACAATATCAATACATAGAAATAAAATTATGTTCTTCCAAGACGACACATAATATATAATAAATAACGAAGAACATAATCAATCACATCAATAAATTATTATATATAATCAGTAATGTCATAAGAGTACCACATTTCTTATATATCAACAATGTTAATATAATGTCATGAATAATCTATATACATTTTAGTGACAAATACACACACACACACATATATATATATACTCATATAATGGTCAAAATCATGAAAATATCGTATATTTTCCATAATCTAAGACCCCTCTAGTCCTAGAAACATATGTTGGTCATGTCATCTTTTCACTTAAATTGTCCTAGAATCTGTGTAGTGATTCAATACGGTAGAAATTCAAAAATTCATATCAGAGTTAAAGCGAGAAAATAGCGGATATACAATAAATTCTTCTAAAATAATATATAAAACTTGTACTTATTTATTTTATGGATACATAAATGTTAATTAAATGAAAAGTTAACATCTAATTTTATTATAATTAGTATATTCCTAATATTAAATAAAAAATATGCAAATATATGTAAGTAAACCTTCATCTTTATTTAGCTTAACTAAGTTTAATCGAATATTAGAGTATTTTTCTTCCAAAATATACATTAAAAAATTAAATTAAAAAAATTAAATTTCTTAATTTTTGTAATGTATAAATGCAAACTTTCAGTTCATTTCTTCTACAACGATATAATGGAATATAGGGGATATAATAGGGTATATGGGAATAGCGGGGGTTAAAGTAGAAAATCTATTTTAGAGGCTATCTGGGAAATTCAGATAGGATGAAATCCACTGTGGATATAGTAGGATAATAGCAGGTCATTTATTACCCAACTTGGAATGACCTGAGCATTATAAAATAACATATAGATCAGACAATCTCTAATTAGGAGTTAGCAATTATGCAAAACATAAACAATGGATAACTATTATATAACTTTTCCATAGAAACTCATATCATTAGTCAACACATCAATATTAAAATATAACCATGGAATGTATGCATGGAATATACTTATAATACTATGAATAACTATCAAAACACCACTTTTCGTGAGTAACTCAAACACGTGCACGAAGTAACTAGATTTGGTATCAAAAGATGTCACCGTTCATATAAGAAATCATAGAATCAACACAAATGTGTGAATAAAATTAATAAAAATTCATTATCTAAATCCAAAACATAAATAAGTGAGATATAAATAAGAAATCATAAAGTCAACACCAATGTGTGCACTAAACATATCCAAAAATCATCATCTAAATCTAGAAAAACATCAATAAATGAGATATCACTAAGTAGTAAATATACGCTAGCACGTAGCTTTACCCAAATATTTCTCGCAATCTTGATAAAACATCATTATCAATACATATATAAGATTGTTGGCATTTTCGCCCACGGCATGATGAAAACGAAATGATGTCAAAAAGCATAAAAGAAGCAAGAAGATGCATAATAAATGCATTATAAGGTGGTCACAGTAGTATGTCCTAAAGTGCTAAACATCGGAATAGAAAAAGTGTAAATAAAATAATATGAAAAATATCCTCCAGCTAGACACTTGAACAGCTTCGCATTCTCACCGAACCTATCTCAAATTAACTAATTTAGGAGTATCCAAGTAATAAAAAAAACAATGCTAAAATCCCTGAAAAGATTACATTTTGGTGTGAATGATAAAACTTCCAAATACTATGCGATAAACTAGAACACATGGTATAAGGAATCATACCCGAATTGTCTCTACATCCGCAAAGTTAGCACAAAAAATATATATACTACATGAACTATAAATATATATACTACCGAACAAGGCATCCATCATTCATCCTCATATTCACTCACTTAGTGCGTTAGGTGGATGATATCTATAAGACCAAATCGATAGGTCAAGGACTTGCTATACTCCTACCTCTTTTGTACTAGAAATTATGCCACTTAAACGACTAAGAACTAAACTATTCTACTGATAGTGCAAGGTACTCAAATCGTAGGATCCAATAGTAAATGACAACTCCCAAAGGGCCAACATCACCCAAGTCAATTTCAAGGGCCAACGACACAATGCATATATCTAAAACGTACCTTTACTTTATGAACATACATCATAACCTGCAAATATCACAAATCCCTTAGCACACGGTCTCAGTAGTAGAGTTTATCTTGATCGCATGCAATTCTGAGCATGTTGAATTTTTGAGATCTTCGACGATCCCGAATTAGAAGTCACAATTCGATCAGGGTTATCACACATCCAATTATGTGTCCAATATACATAAGAAATAACAATAGCCAAATAATCAATACCAATAAGTTCTAAAGGATTTTGATCTAAAGTAGAAATTGGAGATACATGAGAATAAATTTAGATTCATAAAAACACAATTTTGCAAATTAAGTTTAAACCATGTAAAATCCTTATACATGATTTAGAATAGCATAAGAAAATTCTAACATTTTTACTAAAATTTTAAGATGAGATCAGAGACACCCTAATTTAGTGAGAAACCAAATCACTCACCTTAAACTATGCAAATTATAAGATCTGTGGATGAACAACAATCATATTGTTCAAAACTTGTGATAGCTTCTCTCATGTTCTAGGTATATTAATTTTCCTTTTACTTGGTGTTTTGATTAAAAAATTAAGCGTATGGATGGATTTTAGAGGGGGAAAATGTTTTAATGAAGGTTAAGAATATTTTAGGAAGAAGAGGGAAAAGATAAATGTAGTTATAACACCTAACTTCAACTTACTTATCTCCTAATATCAAAATTAATTATGGGTTCTATAACTAAATCCTTCATGGAAAGAAAGCAAGTCGAATGTTTAAGCCAACCTTTTGTTCTAATTCTTGGGAAGAGGCTTTCACTGGATTCTGAATCATCATTTGATCCCCGTAGGAGGGTAAATACTCAAAAGTCTCTCACAATGAACAATTCTTAAAGAAAAGCATGACCTTTTTTGGAAAATCTATTAGTTCATGAATCATGACTTTTCGGATTTATAAAGAAGACATTTCTTTTTTGCTTAGCTATACTTGAGTTAAGCTTTACTATTCATTCTCAAAATATATATTCTAAATAAAAAGATTCAACATAAAGCATTTACCAAGCTTTTACAATTCTTCATCCATCTTTAGAAATATTTTTGAAAATTAATATACATTGCTAAAAATCTAGTAAGAAGAGTCTGCTCTTGGCTAAAGGGCTATTGATTTATGAATCATGATCATTTAGCCATTTACTTGAGATTTACACTTCGAACATAAGATCAACAATATATATTCAAAATTTCCAGGATTTTAGACACTCAAATCTTCTTTAAGAAGGAAAATTTTATTTTCGAAAGGAGATTCTATTTTTTTTTCATAAGTGCTCCAACTGATTTAAAATTGTTTTATAGCGATTGTTCATCTCCATCAATTGAAGTCCTCTTTCTATGGGAGAGCATAATAACCAACATTATTCATCTCATCTACTAGAGTCCTTTCTTTATGATAGAGGGCATGATAACCTACATTATTCATCTCCATCTATTGGAGTCCTCACCCTAAGGGAGAGGGGAAAACTGCCTACATGTTAATACCTCATAAGATGAGGAGCATAAATCCTAAGTAGACGATCACCACCTCACAAGTGAAGGTCAATCATATCATTACATCCTATGTAGAGGATCATTACCTAGCAATATAGGTCTAAGATCATTACCTCATGAATAAAGGTCAATTATATCATTGCATCCTAAGGAATGGATCATTCATATCATTACCTCATAGGTAGAGGTCGATCAATAATTTCACTTGTAATTTAGAATGAAAACTTTATTGTCAGCATCAAAAATACTTTTGAAATCGTGTAACAACCACCCAGAACGGGCCTAAATTTTGACCCAAAAAGGCCAATCGAAACTTAGAACCATTGTAAACGGATCGTTGGTTCCTATAAGGATATGGTATAACAGATATAATAGAGCATATTAAAACGAAATCAGTATTTCACATAGCGGAAGGGATAAAATATAGTAACTTAAAATAGAAGGACCTCTAATTAAAACCATCATAAATGTCGGTTACAATGAGTCTAGTGCAATAAAAGGGTACATCAATAATAATTATCTCAATACAATTATACTGCCATAAACGATGTCTCATAGCTATGGATCCTCCATCGTCAGGTTCCATCTCCAAAGTTCACAGATCTAAGCGTTTTGACCTACTATATGGTTTATACGTTAAGAGGAGGGAGGTTAGAACAAAAAGTTCTGGTGAATAAAATACAGATAAGTTTAGGAATAACTATTTCCTATATTTGGTAGTATAAGCTCTTCATGTTATGTCTAAGTAATAAACATACGCAAAATTAAACATATAAGGCGAACACCCTAACATACACTTAAGGCCTATATGTGAAACTAAGGGCGGACATGCTTATAGCCACTTAAAACCCCCTCCCCCCCACAAGGTAATTTTAAAGGTAAACATTCTTGCAGTCACTTAATACCTCAAAAGCAGGCTATTCCTAGTCATATTAGGCTATTTACTAATTTATTAAAGGTGGACATCCCTACAAACATTTAATATCCTATGGCGGACCCCAACCATCTAAGACCTCGTCTTTAGTGTCAACATCATAAATAATTTCTCTTGTAGGTCAAGAAATAGTAACGACCACTTACTACCAGGTTTGGGTCAGGAACTCAACTTCATTTTAAGAGAACCCTCTCGATGCTATCTAGCAGTCCCTACGGGTGAAGTCCTAACTACTTAATACTTCCCTTAAACGGTGGTTCCTTTAAGCCATACACATATAATCCATCCCTAGGTCAGCCTTTACCGGACCCTAGATAAGAAGCGGACACTACTTTGGAGAACTATCCTACTCACGTTATCATCCATTAAGACCATTTAATACCTTATAGGAGGAAGACAGACCCAATGACCATTTAAGACCTTTATAAGGGATTGTCACACGACTTGGGTCCTAAACTAAGGGTTGAACCTTAGGAATAGGCCTAGTCCATACTACTTATTACATAAATCAAGGTAGGTCAACCACTTAATACCTTTTCTCTAAGGCAAGCCTACTTCACACAAATATATATGCACACACACATACTAGACATATCACATTAGGCTAACCAATTGTAGATGCCAGATTTGTCGGGCGGTTCCTGGCAGGCTACTACTACATGTTGGGCCTAACCTCGTACATAGTGTACTAGTTATAATGTCCCATGGCATTCAGACCCCCTCACATTAACTGGACTTACTTGTAGATGCTGGATATGCTGATCGGTTTCGAGCAGACTTTTACTACAACTAATAGTTAACCTCATGTCTAAGTTCTTAATGTATCCAAAGCCATTAACCAATAAACATAAAAAATCCTATGGGGAAATCAAATTCAAATTCCTAAATTAACCATATTTATTACGTGTTAATATTACGTTGTTTATGCTATATATATAACCGTGAATTAAGTGAACGAAATTAATGTCCTAACCACGTTGTAAATGTCAATCCCTATTTCAAATATAAGGTGTAAAGGTTATTTCCCGTATTCCTGAAATGACCCAAACTTCCACGTAAAGGAAAGCCGGGATTGAGTTGAGAACACAACACATCAGAATACAAACAGAAAAACATTTCATTGCTTATTACAACAATTTACATCAGAGTACAAGAATATACAAAGTATAAACAAATAATATACAATTGATAAATGTCAGAGATTTACAAATTATTATGCAGCGGAAAATAATGCAAAACACGACTGAAAGAAATACATGGATACAGAGCATTCCGAATATAGCTCTAGCTATAAATCAGGATCCTGTGAATAGAATATCTGCAAAACCAAAACTACTAGCTGCTCGTGTGGAAAATATGGGCACCCAGAGTTTAGGTTAAAAAAATAAACTACAGGTCAGTCATGTGACTGGTGTGAGAACTGAAATAGTTATTTAAAACTTTACTTTAGAAATAAGGTAAACCAAGGGACTACGCCGTATAACACGGAACGGGTTTCCTCCCAAGAATACCAGTGCAAAAAACAAATAGCGCAATGCTTTTTGGAAAAAATGAAGCTATTATAAGACCCAGGTCCCATCACACAATGCAACACAAGCCGGAGGATAGGGTTTTCCCTTATAATAGCCAAACATGCTTGGTACGTTTAAAACAAATCATTTGATACTATTATAAGTGCATAGTGTATAAAACAACTTCATATATAAATGTATCAATCATAGATGGCATGGGTACCGTCTATCATATCGCCAATACTAGGCTCTATAAACAAAACCGAAATATCACGTATTGGAAGTTGGATTTCCGTCTGTGAACCAAGGCAAAAGGGAACATCCTGTGCCAATTCGAGACAATCTAGCCCATGTCTCAGGTCTAAGCCGCAACTACACAGGGCCGGTCCACATTTTAAGTGGATTAAAAATTCCTGGACATGCATCTCCCTGCCCTATGGGGCGTAAATCTGGTCAGTATGTCAACCAGAACATCCATCGGCCCCGTAGTGACCGATATAACCGAGGCGCCTCGTTATCCATCATCCACGTTAGTTAAATGTCTGGGCTCACAAAACCTTGACACCACTCCTAGCTAGAAGGAAACACATGTCCTCCCTGAGGTCCTTCCTGTTTCTGGTTCACACCAGGGTGTAAGGCTCGCGAATTAATGCTATACACAAAGCTACTATATTAAAGTCATGCTTTGATCATCAATCACAAGACTCTGCTTTTCAACAGAAGCCTTGATCATTTGCATCTCAGCATGCCACATAGGCAATTCACACCATACGACTGATGTTTATCGATATATAACCTCTGAGCTCGTACGTCTCAAAGAAGGGTGTTAAGCAAGAGAATAAATTCTCCACCACCAAACAGATATATATATTTAATAGAGATCAATCAACACAGTATAAAATCCAATGTCAAACACACACCCATATACAAGTCCGTTCTAGGTCTGAACGAAACTGGAGGCACCTTATTCCTTGTCCCATATGTCCAATATAGGAGAGAGGTCCTCGCATATCCGGTCGATTTCCAAGTACATCTGGATGATCACCACTTATTACCTTGTCTTGGGTGTATAGCCCAATCAAGACATCAGTAATCATACAAATAATGTGAAGACCTCCGGTCTTCAACCACCATCTTCATCGTTGACTTATCGTCGAATCAGTTATTCAGAATGGGTATAAACCCGACCTTTCCGAATAACTCGTGTATATTATAAACAAGTGCTGTAAAACACAACATACGCCTCATTCCAATTCTGAATATTCTTTTATTTAAATATTCATATCCTTCGGGAAAGTTTCCCATTAATTTTATCAAAGAAAAATTCTTTAAATTTATTCTTTAATCTTCCTTTGGGTATTAATTCAACCCAAATTTAGGTTTATCCAAACTAGTCATGATTTACGCACCTTACCGAAGTAATCATTTGTTTAATTTCCCAATCCCAACCTAATCATCCCATGAAGCAAAACTGGTAATACTTCATATCTAACACCATGGTGTTATCGGTAAAATTAATTACCATTTCCCGTTCAAATCTAATTAAAGATTTAACTATCGCTTGGAGCAAAACTGGTGATACTCCACTCTCGATCATTTCCAAAATTGATAATTTAAATTACCACATTCGTATTTCAATCTAGTTAAAGATTCATTAAAACTCCACTTGGTTTTAATCTTCCCCAAAAATCAATATTAGTGATTATTTAACTTTGGAAAATCTAACGTGCCGCATCGACAATCTGCACCGTACTATTGATTTTTGCCAATACATAATCTCTAAGCTCGTACATCTTAGAGCAGCGTGTTAAGCAAAAGAATAAATTCTCTATCACCAAACATATATATATTCAACAGAGATCAACCATACAGTTCGTCATACAATGTTAGACATGTAATACTGTCTTTAATTGGGTTAAAGAACTAATGTCATTAAAACACAGTTCAAAATAAACCTAATCCCATTCCGTTAATTATGGAATCTTCACGGAAAATAGATCAATATATAATCGATATCGATCCCCATATCCGACTAATAATATAAATGGAATAACGAAAAAACCTTTTAAATTCCATATGTATTAACAGTCGTCCTCCACAGAAGCTCACTTTGATTATTACTAAATCGAATTCCATTCAATTCCAATTTAATATCTTAAATTGGAAAACTTTATTTTGGAAAAATTTCCTTTGAATCTTAATGAAAAGATTTATAAATTCCAAATCAAATTTCATTGTAAATCGGGTTAAAGAACGAATGTCGTGAAAAACATGGTTCATAATAAACCCAATTCACATCCCATTTTATTCCAAATAAATGTTTATTAACTGGAAGCACTAATAATCTTAATTTAAAGATTTATTCTTTTCACATGGGGTTTAAGTACATTGTTATTGAAGACACCATTCACGATAAACCCAAAATCCAATTCAATATTAAATACCAGGCTCTGAATAGAAAGTATATCGCTTATATTCAATATCAAATTCTGAAATCAATAAATATCGTATTGGGAATAACGATATATATATATATATCTTCCAAATTCCTCCACAATATCCGTATAATCACGGAATCCAATATCGAAATATTCCGAAGATAATTTTGATTCAAATCCATTCCAATTCATATATTGGAAATTTTTGTTATTTTCAAAACCATTTCAAATCCAATTTATTTATTTAAAAATATTGGATTATAATTCTAGTTCATAACTAGTTCATTTTGATAAAAATATATTTTTATCTTTACAAACGTAGAATTTTTCACCCAAATTCTTTCCAAATCATTTATTATGATTTTAACACAAATTATTGATATTTTTAATAATTTTATCAAGGCCCGTACGGTCGATTTCCATAAACGGTCATCAAACTGCACTTACAACGACCTTTTCCAAATTTGATTTGGACAAATTCCAAATCCAACCGTTAGATTTCAAATTCCTTATATTCGTTGGAAAGCTCTTTTCGATACGAACCCAACGGTTCCGGTTTTAGGAGAATCCGAGGGTCGGATCTCCCGTAATCTCAATTCGAAGTCAATGGTCGAAATTCGCGAACTGCCGCGGTGCGTTCTATTCAGGCCATTATATATATATATATATATATTTCGTTGACTTCCATTTAAAACATATTTTATAAATTCATTTTAAAATGATTCTAACTTCATTTTCAATTTTAACTCTAAATTGAATTTTCCTTATCATTATAATATATAAATGATAATATTTTCAAAATATCAGATTTTGAAGTCATTTCCTTTTTGATATTCATTATAAAAATGAATAAAATCAATATAAATATCGTTCACATCAAAATGGCGTTAATTTAATCAACACGGCTTTATATATTTAAATATTTTCGTGTCCATCCCAAATTGGACATCAAAATCATATTTTGATCCATTACTAAATATTATTTTAAAATATTAGTTATTTTAAAATATTCATTAGTTATCATTTTAAAATATTCGTTCTTTTCGAATTGGAATCAGACACAGTCAATTACCATTTAATTTTATTTATATGGATTTCATACACACATGTACACAACAATAATCAAACACTGTCGACCATCATCCAGAGTGCATTACACAACTGCGTAAGCGTTAAATATAAATAATTTATGCTTACAACATCCTGTCAACCCATCGATTGACATACAACTAAATATTGGGATTAGTGTATGTCCAATATCATCCCAATACCCGTGTGGGGTGTTCAAACAACAAACACCGATTATTACTTGTGCAGTTGGGCGATGTGTAAAATAGATCATCCCAATCAATATCCGTTAAATGTGTGTACATAAACAAATTGTCCGATTTGTAAATGAATATTTATTTTATTAATATACACGTTAAAAATTATATTTTTAACTATAAAATATTCATTTCATCTCATGAATATTTTATTTTCCATTTCACATAACAATCATAATCAATTTCCACAACATAATATAATCAAACAAGTCGTCCATTGTCTGTGGACGACGGGGAGCAGTTCATACATGCAATTATAAAATAAATAACTATACAAGAAATTATAGCGAGAAGTTCTCACCTTTGGGATCCACTCCGTCATTCTTTATTGGATAGTTTGGATTTGGATTTCGTTCTGCTTCCAGTCAATTTCATCGCCATCTGTTTCATGCGGTTTATATTAAAAATCATATTTTAACAACGCTGCTATATATATAAAAATCACATTTTTATAAAGCTATTATATATATATATATATAAATCACATTTTTATAATGCTACTATATATATAAAAATCACATTTTTAAACCAATGCTTTTCTAAATTAAAAACACAATGCTAATTCTTACTTTCCAAAACAATGCCATTTTTATTCTAAAAAATAATGCAATTTATATTTTCAAAAATACTACTATTTATATTTTCCAAAAAATAATACTATTTATATTTTCAAAAATAATACTATTTATATTTTCAAAAAATAATACTATTTATATTTTCAAAAATAATACTATTTTTATTTTCAAAAAATAATACTATTTATATTTTCAAAAGTAATACTATTTATATTTTCAAAAATAATACTATTTATATTTTCAAAAAATAGTACTATTTATATTTTCAAAAATAATACTATTTATATTTTCAAAAAATAATACTATTTATATTTTCAAAAATAATACTATTTATAACAATAGTATTTCATTTTAAAAATCTAATTATTGCTTAATTACAAATTTAATTAAACTAAAAGGAAATGAATAAAAAATATAATTAACCTTCTCCTTCCACGTTCACAGTAAAAACCGTTCAAACAAAATTTACCCCGCCTTAGGGTCTGCCGCAACATCGCCATCGTGGCATCGGAGCACGATCGGCATAGCTCACGTCGGAGAGTTTGGAACCGCCGCCCTACTGTCGGAGTTCTAATGAACTCGGTGTTGTCCATCTCCTCGAAATTAGCTCCAAAGTCCGCTGCTTTCAGCCTAGAAATCCCCTAATATACCAAACAAGAACCAATCAACTTGGTATAGATTAGAAGATCGAGAAAAACTCTCCAATATAATATGAAGAATAGGGGTATGATTCATTGTATTTTGGAAGAAAAATCAGTGCAAGGCTCTCAAGGGTTTCCGCCATCAGTTAATTGGAGGCGCAGGAACGAATTTGACCGGGTTGAGAATTTATTAGGGTTTGACCATTTATACTAGTGTATACAATAATATATTTAAATATTTAACTCGAATTTTACTCATTTAATGCTACAAACTCCAAATCAAACCCAACGACTATACCCATAACCAAACACCCCTATTCCAGACACAATGAGATATGTTTCGCAAGCCAATTCGACTGTTTCGATCAGTTTTTCTTTAAATTTATAATAGAAATCAATATATATTAATTTAAACACACATTTTAATTTACCGAGGCCATATACTGACTCCAAAAATTCCAGAAAAATAAATCTAGCTTTGTTTTGACGAAACGGTCTTAACAAAACTAATTTCGTCGAATTTGGAGACCATTTGAAAAACGGTCAATTTCCTGTCGATTAAATTCAAACTGAAATTACCAAACACATTTAAATCCACCACGCTCACATATTGATTCCAAAAATTATGAAAATTGGAATCTAGCAATAATTTGACATTCCGAATCCAACAAAAGTGGTCTCGTCGAAAACAGAGGTCGTTTGCAAAATCTCTACTTTTAAGGGAAATATATAATGTATAAATTCCATAGCGACTATTCTGAATTTTCAACTAGACATAACTTTTTATTCCCGTTATGAAATATGGATTTTTCACATTCGTTGGAAAGGTAATTTCAAACAGATTCAAATATTTCTGATTTTACTAAAATCCGGTCTATTTTGAATCATGTACATTCATTTGAAATTTGAAATCGAATTTTCAAACTACCGCGCCATTTCCAATTCCTTTTATAATTAAAATAAAGATTTATATTCTAACTTCGATTTAAATAAATTTATACATTCTAATTCTATTCAAAATAAATTTCTAGTCGTTGTTATTTAAAATAAATCATTTTAAATATCCAAAATTCATTAAAATTGCCAAAATAAAAAATTTAAATTGGTTTTTATTTTCCAGATTGTTACATTCTCCTCCACTTAAAATCTTTTTGTCCTCGAAAAGGAACGGAGCAGAAAGTTGTTTAACTAATCAACTCAACTTTCATTCTGGCTTTCACTCTTTAACTTTTCAGTTTATAAGAATTTTCAAATTCTTTGAAAATTTGGCTAAAACCTCCTTTGTACGGGGAGACATTTAAAACCGCAACTAGCTACGTAGGGCCCTCATCATCCAAAAAGAAAAAGAAAAAGCCAAGAGGCTAGCCAATCTACTCATAAAATCATCCAAACCCAATAAAATAGTAAACATGTACCTATTTGTCGGGCATACAATTTTATTCCTCTTCTTTAGCCTCCTTGCTATGACCTGTTCACACATATATATGTACATGCATGCATTTCCAAACAATTTTCAATTCAATTTCAGATTTGATACAATTTGGCTAAATTTACCTTTCTTTCATGTATTGGTTTTATTAGTTAACAAATAATCATGCAACACGAACAACAATCATTTTGTGAATTAGCTTTTCAAATGCATAGCTGTAATATATATTCAAATATCATCTTTTTGGTGCCAAATCATAATAATAGCCCTATCTAGTTTTGGTTCTCACACCATTCAATTGGAAATATATAGATATACTACCTTCGAAACTCGAACATAAATACTGATGATGACATGTCAATCATCAGTATCATCTCCGAGCGACCAGAGTGTGATTCTATATCTATCCAGTATATTTGAGACTTCGTGCACACGCTAGCTAGGCGTATATGCAAAATCTTTATATACTCAATTGCGCAAATTCAATATAAAATAAAATATTCAAATATGTATAGTATGATTTAAATTTTCAAAACAAAATTTGTTTTCATTTTTATTTTAAAAATAACACTCTTTGAACTCGTTCTAGGATACTACTGTTCTCATCTCTAACGAATCCTTCTCATTGGATATTACTAATCCAATCTCTGATGAATTCTTTCGTTTGGTTCTAATATGTCTTGTTCTCGAGCTCTGTACACCAAAGCTCCGATACCAAACTGAAACGACCCAAACTTCCCCATAAAGAAAGCCCGGATTGACTTGAGAACACGACACATCAGAATACAAACAGAAGAACATTTCATTGCTTATTACAACAATTTACATCAGCGTACAAGAATATACAAAGTATGAACAAATAATATACATTTGATAAATGTCAGAGATTTACAAATTATTATGCAGCGGAAAATAATGCAAAACACGACTGAAAGAAATACACGGATACAGAGCGTTCCGAATATAGCTCCAGCTGTAAACCTAGATCCTGTGAATATAATATCTGCAAAACCAAAACTACTAGTTGCCCGTGTGGAAAATATTGGCACCCAGAGTTTAGGTTAAAACAATAAACTCCAGGTCAGTCATGTGACTAGTGTGAGAATTAAAATAGTTATTTAAAACTTTACTTTAGAAATAAGGTAAATCAAGGGACCACGCCATATAATATGGAACGGGTTTCCTCCTAAGAATATCAGTGCATACAACAAACAACGCAATGCTTTTTGGAAAAATGAAGCTATTACAGACCCAGGTCCCATTACACAATGAACGCAAGTCGGAGGATAGGGTTTTCCCTTATAATAGCCAAACATGCTTGGTACGTTTAAAACAAATCATTTGATACTATTATAAGTGCAGAGTGTATAAAACAACTTCAAATATAAATGTATCAATCATAGACGACATGGGCACCATCTATCATGTCTTCATCGTTGACTAATCGTCGAATCAGTTATTCAGAATGGGTATAAACCTGGCCCTTCCGAATAGCTCTCGTATATTATTAACATGTGCTATAAAACATAACATACACCTTATTCCAATTCTGAATATTCTTTTATTTAAATATTCATATCCTTTGGGAAAGGTTCCCATTAATTTTATCAAAGATAAATTCTTTAAATTTATTCTTTAATCTTCCTTTGGATATTAATTCAACCCAAATTAAGGTTTATCCAAACTAGTCGGGATTAACGCACCATACCGAAGTAATCATTTGTTTAATTTTCCAATCCCAACCTAATCATCCCATGAAGCAAAACTGGTAATACTTCATATCTAACACCATGGTGTTATCGGTAAAATTAATTACCATTTCCCGTTCAAATTTAATTACAGATTTAACTATCGCTTGGAGCAAAACTGGTGATACTCCACTGTCGATCATTTCCCAAATTGATAATTTAAATTATCACATTCGTATTTCAATCTTATTAAAGATTCATTAAAACTCCACTTGATTTTAATCTTCCCCAAAAATCAATATTAATGATTATTTAACTTTGGAAAATCTAACATGACGCATCGACAATCTACACCATACTATTGATTTCTGCCTATACATAACCTCTAGGCTTGTACATCTTAGAGAAGGGTGTTAAGCAAGAGAATAAATTCTCCGCCACCAAACAGATATATATTCAACAGAAATTAACCATACGGTTTGATATATAATGTTAGACATGTAATCATGTCTTTAACTGGGATAAAGAACTAATGTCATTTAAACCACAGTTCACGATAAACCCAAATCCCATTCCACTAATTATGGAATCTTCATGGAAAGTAGATCAATATATAATCGAAATCAATCCCCGTACCCGACTAATAATATAAATGGAATAACGACAAAGCTTTTTAAATTCCATATGTATTAACAGTCTTCCTCCGCAGAAGCTCACTTTGATTATTACTAAATCGAATTCCATTCAATTCCAATTTAATATATTAAATTGGAAAACTTTACTTTGGAAAATTTCCTTTAAACCTTAATAAAAGGATTTACTAATTCCAAATCACATTTCATTGTAAATCAGGTTAAAGAACGAATGTCATTAAAAACACAGTTCACAATAAACCCAATTCGCATCCCATTTTATTCAAATTAAATGTTAATTAACTGGAAACACTAAAAATCTTAATTAAAAGATTTATCCTTTTCACACGGGGTTTAAGAATAATGTTATTAAAGACATCATTCACGACAAACCCAAAATCCAATTCAATATTAAATACAAGGCTCTGAATATAAATTATATCGGCTTATATTCAATATCAAATTCTGAAACCAACAAATATCGTATTGGGAATATTAAATACAAGGCTCTGAATATAAATTATATCGGCTTATATTCAATACCAAATTCCTCCACAATATCTGTATAATCACAAAATCCAATATCGAAATATTCCGAAAATAATTTCGATTCAAATCCATTCCAATTCATATATTGGAGATTCTGGTTATTTTTAAAACCATTTCAAATCAAATTTATTTATTTAAAAATATTGAATTATAATTCTAGTTCATAACTAGTTCATTTTGATAAAAATATATTTTTATCTTTACAAACATGGATTTTTTCACCCGAATTCTTTCCAAATCGTTTATTATGATTTTACACAAATTATTGATACTTTTAATAAATTTATCAAGGTCCGTACAGTCGATTTCCACAAATGGTCATCGAACTGCACTTACAACGACCTTTTCCAAATTTGATTTGGACATAATTCCAAATCCAACCATTAGATTTCAAATTCCTTATATTTGTTGGAAAGCTCTTTTCGATACGAACCCAACGATTCTGGTTTTAGAATCCGACGGCTAGATCTCCCGTAATCTCAATTCAAAGTCAATGGTCGAAATTCGCAACTTCCGCGGCGTGGCGCGCTCTATTCAGGCCATCATCCAGAGTGCATTACACAACTGCATAAGTGTTAAATATAAATAATTAACGCTTACAACAGCCTATCAACCCAACGATTAACATACAACTAAATATTGGGATTTGTGTATGTCCAATATCATCTGAATACCCGTGTGGGGTTTTCTAACAACAAACACTGATTATTATTTGTGCAGTTGGGCGATGTGTAAAATATATCGTCCCAATTAATATCAATTAAATGTGTATACATAGACAAATCGTCCGATTTATAAATGAATATTTATTTTATTCATATACACACTAAAAACAATATTTTTAACTATAAAATATTTATTTCATCTCATGAATATTTTATTTTCCATTTCACATAACAATCACAATCAATTTCCATAACACAATACAATCAAACAAGTCGTCCATGGTCTGTAGACGATGCGGAGTAGTTTATACAAGCAGTTATAAAATAAATAACTGCACAAGAAATTATAGTGAGAAGTTCTCACCTTTGGGATCCACTCCGTCATTCTTTATTGGACAGTTTGGATTTAGATTTCGTTATGCTTCCAGTCAGCTTCATCGCCATCTATTTCACGCGGTTTATATTAAAAATCATATTTTTAACAATGCTACTATATACATAAAAATCACATTTTATAACGCTATTATATATATAAAAATCACATTTTTATAACACTACCATATATATAAAAATCACACTTTTAAACCAATGATTTTCTAAATTAAAAATCATAATGCTAATTCTTACTTTCAAAAGCAATGCCATTTTTATTCTAAAAAATAATGCAATTTATATTTTCAAAAATACTAGTATTTATATTTTCAAAAAATAACACTATTTATATTTTAAAAAATAATACTATTTTTATTTTCAAAAAATAATACTACTTATATTTTAAAAAATAATACTATTTATATTTTCAAAAGTAATACTATTTATATTTTCAAAAAATAATACTATTTATATTTTCAAAAATAATACTATTTATAACAATGGTATTTCATTATAAAAATTCTATTATTGTTTAATTACAAATTTAATTAAACTAAAAAGAAATAAATAAAATATATAATTAACCTTCTCCTTCCACGTTCACAGTAAAAACCATTCGAACCCAATTTACCCCGCCTTAGGGTTCGCCGCAGCATCGCCATTGTGGCGTCGGAGCACGATCGGCGTAGTTCACGTCGGAGAGCTTGGAACCGCCGCCTTACTGTCGGAGTTCTGATGAACTCGGTGTTGTCCATCTCCCCGAAATTAGCTCCAAAGTCCGCGGCTTTCAGCCCAAAAATCCGCCAATATACCAAACAAGAATCAGTCAACATGGTATAGATTAGATGATCGAGAAAAACTCTCCAATATTCGCTGAAGAATGGGGGTATGATTCATTGTATTTTGGAATAAAATCGATGCAAGGCTCTCAAGGGTTTCCACCGTCGGTTAATTAGAGGCGCAGTTTTGACCGGGTTGAGAATTTATTAGGGTTTGACCATTTATACTAGTGTATATAATAATATATTTAAATATTTAATTCGAATTTTACTCGTTTAATGCCACAAACTCCAAATCAAACCCAACGACTATCGCTTCTAGCCAAGCACCCCTATTCTGGACACAATGAGATATGTTTCGCAAGCCAATTCGACTGTTTCGATCGGTTTTTCTTTAAATTTATAATATAAATTAATATATATTAATTTAAACGCACATTTTAATTTACCAGGGCCACATATTGACTCCAAAAATTACCGTTCGAAAAACAATCAATTTCCAGTCGATTAAATTCAAACTGAAATTACCAAACACGTTTAAATCCACTACGCCCACATATTGATTCCAAAAATTATGGAAATTGGAATCTAGCAATAATTTGACATTCCGGATCCAACATAAGTGGTCTCGTCGAAAACGGAGGTCGTTTGCAAAATCGCTATTTTAAGGGCTATATATATTATATATAAATTCCATAGCGACTGTTCTGAATTTTCAACTGGACATAACTTTTTATTCCCATTATGAAATCTGGATTTTTCACATTCGTTTGAAAGGTATTTTCAAATAGATTCAAATATTTTTTGCTTTACTAAAATCTGGTCTATTTTGAATCCTGTACATTCATTTGAAATTTGAAATCGAATTTTCAAACTACCGCGCCATTTCCAATTCCTTTTATAATTAAAATAAATATTTATATTCTAACTTCGATTTAAATAAATTTATACGTTCTAATTCTATTCAAAATAGATTTCTAGTCGTTGTTATTTAAAATAAATCATTTTAAATATCCAAAATTCATTAAAATTGCCAAAATAAAAAATTTAAATTGGTTCTGATTTTCCGGGTTGTTACAATTCCCTTCTATCATAGCATAAATATACACTGAAATGTAACAATCAAAATGGGAAAACAATAATGGAAATCCCAACACTTGCAACCTAGTTTTGACAAAAAATATCTCAATAATAAAAAATAAGCAAAGTGGCATATATCCAATATATATATATATATATATATATATATATATATGTATATGTAATATTCCTATTTTTAATGGATTCACTTTTATTTATGTTTACACGCAAAACCTTAATACTTGGATATCAGTAAACAATACGTTCAAATACTCTTTAGAAAATAGAGATTTAAACCAAATCAAATATAAAATTCCATCCAAATCTTAACCTTTTGGTCAAAACCATACTTATGAATTTAAACAAAATAAAATAAGAAGAACCCAACTAATATATAGAATTATACAACATTAATCATGCTTCTCTTTTATTAATTCAATAGTCCAAAACCACATATACAAATAGATTGATAATTTCTTTGTACAAACAAAAAACAAACGGAAGATTTGAGGGATTTTGTATTGTTTTCCTTCCGTAATAACTCAAATATTCCTAGGCTCAATAATCCAACTTTAAACTAACAAATCTAGAAAATAGTATTATAAATGAATTCCACTCTTAGTGTTGTAAGAACGATAAACAACAAAATTGAGTAGAATAAGTTTTGGATTTGGCCTTCGTAAACAATCATGCTCCAACATTCCAAATCTATACATAAGAATCAAATAATTGAATCTTACATATATAAATTTTAATTTTTGAACAAATCTAAATCGATATTTGAATAGAACAAAAGAGATAGAATAGGTTAGGGAGATAGAAGAAAAACCTAAACACTTTTCGTTTTCGGAATTAGAAATGGTAGAAAGACATCATGGAGGCGTGAAGAACAATAGGTGTACAGTTTTGAACAAGGATTTGGGGTTTTATTTATAGTTGACATCATGTATATGAACTATCACATTCAATAGATTCAATCTAAGTAGTATGTTTGACGCAAATATAAATAAGTCCTCCTTTTAAAAAAACACCTTCACTGGGCACCCTACTGGAGGGCGTCAATCGCTCCTATAGGAGGGGTGTTGACCGGGGTGGTCGACACTCCTCCTAAAGGGGCAATCGTACCACCTTCCGGGGTCGAGCTGAGGAGATAACCACTCATGTACGTTACGTTTTAATTAATTTTTGAATTAGTTCAATTCACTACTTACCTTATGTAGATTATTCTAATCCCCATTGTGTATAAATATATACAAACAAATTTGAATTCAAAAAGAATATTCTTTGTCATGCTAATCCAATTAATATATACCAGGTGTAACACCCTACACTTTTCTGAACCCAAATTTTGAAAAAATCGAAACATGAACGCATCCAAGCATGGAGCGTGTAAATCTTGTACCAGCAAATAAATGAGCATGAGCACAATCAGAGTATGGTAAAATAACTCACAACGGAAGTAAAGTAGGATAGACTAGTATTAACTCGAGCAACTACCTTATAAAAGTAAGTCACTCGTTCAATATCGAGCATTAGAGATAACGTGAATCGAAAGCCAAACTTAGATACCTATGAGAACCTGACCTTCTTTAAATAACCTAGGAGGTTGTAATGTAGAGGGAGTCATCACAACAAAGTTATGGTGGATAGGAAGAGTACAACACAACTTACAATATATAGATGTATCCCCTTTGGTGCAACCTAAGATATATGCCTGCCAAGGCTAGTAATGCTAGCTTAACCTTGTAAACATTTATGCACGACTCTAACTATCCTACCCAAAGTAGTATTCCCAATGATATCGATACCGAGATAGAACATTTACGCATTCATCTATGAAGCCTTTATATCATCATTTCACTAATTATTAAACTGAGAAGTTAACTTCGAGCTAAGGAGTTTAATTACTTATATGTGTATACTTGGCCACTTAACGCCTCACCATCAAATGATAAATAGGGTAGATTCTCTCGTTCGCTTAAGATTCTACGCGGACCTGTTGGTCATTTAATACCTATCGATTATTTACTCAATGTTATTATAAACTAGAGGACACTAGCTACAGAACCCTAAAAGTTAAGACTTCTATCATTCACACATATAAACCTGCGCCCCGCATAAGGAGAGAGATAGTAAGAAGTCACTTAAGATCACTTGGTGGAGGGTCGTTACTATCTACTTGGCCTTATTGGATAATCTCCTAGACATTTAATACTTCCCATAAGATAGGTATCCCTATGGAATGACCATACTAGACATTTTAACTCCAGGTTCAGGTAGGATTTATACACCATTTATGACCCCTAACTAGAGGATCTATTCCCAAGTGGACTTCTTGACCCAAGTCACTTAAGACCCAAGGAAGCAGACTATTCACGAAGATTATCAAACTCGTACTCCATTTATGAGAGGTCGGCTACACGATCTCTTAATATCTTTTTATAAGTGGATCTAACCACTTAAGACCTTAATCCCAAAGCAGACTATGTTATTGAGTTATTCCTGTTTAGTTTCCCTTAACGGAAATACCATACGTACACAAACTAATTATCGTTATAGGTTGCTTTGGTTAATGATATTTCACATCAGTTGGGCATATATTCGACTGTTGGAAAGTGCATACTTATGTCGAATAAGATAACTGGTCTCGCATCAATAACCAATTAAGTCCACTTCTAACTTTATTATAAGTTCATTACTAACTAGTATAAAATAGGGTAAAGATATATCCTTTTTAGCCCAGGATATTTATTTAATTATTTTCCTTATTGGACTTAGAATTTAAAACGGTGTTCAATACCCATTAAACTCCTTTTTATTTCATTTATTTCTATTCATAGAGTTATTACCATTTAAGACCGTAATGGTCATATTTCCCTAAGGCATTACTTATCTTTAATTATCAGTCCCGAGGTATTTATTTGTTGTACCCAACCAGACATTACTAATTTTTTAATTTTTCTGTTGTGTATATATATATATATATATGTGTGTGTGTGTGTGTGTGTGTGTGTGGTGTGTGGTGTGGTGTGCACCAGACCCCTTACATTAAACTGGCCACCTGTGGATGATGGATTTTGTAACACCCCACGTCCATTAATGTCACTCACAAAGGGAATGCATTAACTTCCATGGAGCGTATTTAGTGTATAGAACAGAATATAACAAGACAGATATAAATAATGGTACTTGAAAAATTTAAAACAACTTTTATTGTAGCAGAGAAATAGTTTGATTACAACAATTACATAAACCAAGTACACTTAATATCCATCTTGATAAATTATTTCAGAGTACATAAAATAAAAAGCATAAACCCCAACACAAGTAGCCATAAAAGAGATGAGCTGAACTTTACTTTTAGCAATCCAATCACTTCCAAAAGAGAGAGAAAGAGATCCGAGATCAAGCTCCACTAGTATTAGTCCCACCCTGAGAACCTGGGGGGGAGGGAGGAAGAAAAGAGGCGAAAACAAGGGGGTCAGACATAAAGTCTGGCGAGTATAATAACTTTAACAATATAATTATTAAAGTAACTAGGATAAGGTATAAACTGGTAAGATAAGATATGACCATGAAACAAGTGGGCATGACAAAGCAAATTAGAGGAATATTCTGGCGTTAATCTCGTTCCTAATCACTATAGGATAATTACTATACTGCATCACCACTAGTCACCCAAAAAGTTGATCCCACCTACAGAACTTAATAATGATAATGGTAGTTTCGTGTACCCCTAGCTGTCTTCATAGGTGTCGTCTGCCCCTATCTCCACTAGTTGTACCCACTACCCCCATTCGATCGGCCCCCTAACTCGTATATACCCGTGCTAGTCCCACAGTGGGGTGTATCACTCCCCAAAGTGGCAACCCGATACCACCAAAGATACATGGCTTATATCTACACGATGCAATAACGTCTTACCTACCAGCCCGGGCTCATGCACGCACATGACCCCGTTGGACTTGCGTTGCCACCGCTAACCCGTTTTGACCTCTTACAATCAAATCCAGTAAGCGTGTCCCGTCCTTGACTTGGGTCGAGCTCACAAAGATACCTAATGGGTTACTGGTTTGAAAAGGGCCCCTCATGCTTGGCACAAGCCTTCCACCTATGTTTGGTCCCCACTAAGGTTTACCACTTAACCCCATTCTTATTCATGTCTTCTTACATGTTTCAATCTTGGTTAAGTGCATCTAATCGTATTTCACATGCCACCCAAGGGACCCACTTAATTTTACATGCCACCCAAGGCACCCACTTAACCCCCATGTCCCACCACATGTTTATCTGGTTAAATATTATTTAATTCATTAGAACCGTAACCTTGTAAAGACCTCCCACATTAAGCTGACATTTGCGGTTGCTGGATTTGCCGGGCGGGTCCGGGCAGTCTTATACCGCAAATGAGCCTAACCTCGTGTCTTTACAATTGTTACGCATTTAATTCGTGCCTTTGACCTCTCCCATTAGACTGGCATTTGTGGCTGCTGGATTTGCTGGGCAGGTCCGGGCAGTCTTACACCACAAAGAGTCTAACCTCGTGTCTTAGGCGGTTAATTATTACACATCTTTATTTAAGCCCAAATTAGATTAATATCCCTATTCAAATTTGTCAATAAATTCCAAATTTATTTATGCCCATAATTGTCTCTTAAAATTATGTCCATAAATACCAATTATGCCAATTAATGTCTCAAATTAATTGTATGCCTTTTAAAGCCATTTTATGCCAATTCACAATTTATGTATGTTCAATATTATCCCATCATCCCCACGCTATTCGTACGTTTTCATATGATATATGTTAGACTCGCAAATAGTCTAACTTATAAAAAGAAAAACAACATCATATAACACATAAAATAGATCTAAGGATCATGATATAAGATTACATAGCCAATAACTTGCATATGAATTTCATTCAAACTAGCATATGATACAAAACTAGCAAAGGTAATAGGCATAAACTTGCATAACTTATGTACTGCTATAGATCCAAACATAAAGGTGTGAACTTGCATATGGATCTAAACATAAAGATGTAAACTTGCATATAGATCTAAACATAAAGATGTAAACTTGCATATGGATCTAGACATAAAGGTTAATGTCACATAAACTATCATATGCATATACATGTCTCACATATATTTTAACAACCCAATCTTTCATAAGATTCATACAAGTATATATGATCCAATCATCATAAACTTGCATAAGATATATGATTCAACTTGCATAAGATTCACATAAGAACTAACATATGATCCAACTTGCATAAGAAAAACATATGATTCAACACCACAAACATACATATAATTTACATTACATGATTCAAAATCATATTCTCATAATCCCAATTATATCTTATCATAATTAAATTAATTAATTATTTTGTGAAAGCTATCATACTCATAATTAAAAAGAATAGTCTTGTCTTTTTGGGATCTGTATTCTGAAACTGAATTGCTCGCCTTTGATGTAGACTAATCGTTATTTTGATTTGATTTGATTGATTCAAGCTTCTATCTTGCTTTAGGGTTAAAAGTGTATGGCGGTTACTCTAGGTTCTCCATTGACAGCATGGCGGCTCTTGTTATGAGTTAATGTGATTAGGGTTAGGGGTTTAGGAGTGTTTTTATAGAATTTAATTTAATAAGAGCCGTCGGATTAACCTAGGGATAACCAGAACCATCAGGACCACTCAGATGCCACATCAGCCCTTAGGGCGAATCGGGCCATGGGTTGACAGCCAAACACCCTCGATCGACCCCTAGTCGACCCAGCAGACTCGGATCGACTCCAAAAATGGTGCGGTTCGACTATTCCCCCTCCCGATTCGCTGTTTTGAACTTTTTTTGAATATTATATATATATATATATATGTTTCTCTCATATGCATACAAACTTCAAGGCTTAATAACTTCTTCATAAGTTATCCATTTTATGCAAACCAAATGTCTATCTTGACCCAAAATTTTGAGACGAACATAATAGCGCAACCCATTTCACTTAATTCTTCTTCTAAAAATTAAGTATACTTTAATTTGTGAATTTTAATGTTATAAAATTTCGAGGTGTTACATTCTCCCCTCCTTAAAGGATTTCGTCCCCGAAATCTCTAAGTTAAGAAGAATGTATCCTACCAACCAATCATCCATCTACTCAACCATCATCCATCTACTCAACCATCATCTACAAGCATCCATTATCCTTAAAGAAATTTCTAATGCTATATGAAATTATGCAAAAAATGTGTGTATATGTTCCTTATCTAATGCAAAGATCAGGCGGTCCACTGATTCAGTTGACCTCCTTAATGCAAATCATGATAGTGCCATGAGTCCATTACGTATGTGAAAGAATCCTATCGATACATATTATTTCTACATGTGTGCACAACCATTCATCAAAATGCAGCATCCATATGATAACACAACCATTATACATACATTAATTTAGATATAAACACGTATTTATATGCAACATGAAGGTGATTGAGCCGATCTAATGCCTAATGTGTGCGTACATGCATCCACGAGCAACCACTAGCAACCACTTGCATCCACCAAACATAACATGTGTTAAATACATGTTTGCAACCATAGGGTTCTTCCTAACTAAAGATCGAAGATGTCATCGCAAAGATAATACTAAAAGATAGGACAAGTGTCAACAAAGCGGTAGAAAAAGGAGAAATCAAAACATACCCTCAAAAAGGAAAGGGTACAGCGTACGCATTTTGTCTTCCATCTCCCAAGTCGCGTCTCTTTGATCATCTTCCCATTGCACTTTGACCAACTTGACCTCTTTGTTGCGAAGCTTTTTGACCTACGATCCGAGAATGCTTGTAGGATCTCGTCTGATCATGGCATTGCGCTCTACTTCCACTTCTTCGAGCGTGCTCGACTCTACCACTTCCGCCGTATCGTGTAAACACTTACGCAAATGCGAAACGTGAAATACGTCATGAACTCCGCTGAGCTCTTCTGGTAACTTTACTTTATAGGCCATCTGTCCAATCCGCTCCGTAATTAGAAAGGTTCCTACGAACCTCGGTGCCAACGTCCCTACTGATCCGAAACGGACTACGTTTCTTAACGGTGACACCTTAACAAAAACCATGTCCCCAATATTGAATTCAAGATCGGTTCGTCTCCTATCAGCATATGACTTCTATCGGTCCTGCGCCGTCTTCATTCGCCGTCGAATCAGGTCTATCTTCTCCGAAGTCTCCTTAATCATGTCAGGTCCAAGCAAAACCTTATCAGTGGATTCCCACCAACATGTAGGTGATCGGCACGGTCGTCCATAAAGAGCCTCAAAAGGTGTCATGCCAATGCTAGCTTGAAAACTATTATTATAGGTGAACTCCACTAGTGGAAGGTGTTCTTCCCATGTTCCTCCAAAGTCTAGGATGCATAGTCTCAGAAGGTCTTCTAGAACTCGATTTACTCTCTCGGTCTGGCCGTCCGTCTGAGGGTGATAAGCGGTACTTAAGCGTAATTGCGTTCCAACCACCTCTTGTAAGCTTTTCCAAGAATCGCTTGTGAAAATAGGATCTCTATCGCTCACAATGCTAGAAGGTATGCCGTGCAAACGAACTATCTCTCGAAGGTAAACAGATGCTAACCACGCGGCGGCCCTTCTACTTTTAACGGGAATAAAATGGGCACTTTTGGTAAGTCTGTCTACGATTACCCAAATCCCTGTATTACCCTTCCTTGATCTTGGTAACCCATCTACAAAATCCAAGGAAATGCTTTCCCATTTCCAAAGCGGAATCTCTAAGGGATGGAGCAAACCTCCAGGCTTCTTTTTCTCCGCCTTGACTTGTTGGCACACTAAGCATCTAACAACGAACTCGGCCACGTCCTTCTTCATTCCGGCCCAAAAGAAAACTCGCTTCATATCCCTATACATCCTATCACCACCGGGATGTATGGTCATCATAGAGCGATGTGAGTCTTCAAGAATTGCCTTCTTCAAACTCTCGTCTTGTGGTACACAAAATCTTCCATCTCTACGTAGCCAACCTCTCTTATCTATAGCATATCTATCAAGATGACTCGAGGAATCCCCTCCTATAAGCTTGCCTACTATCTCAACCAACTGTGGGTCATTTCGCTGTGCCTCTCCAACTCGACCCAAAAGTGTAGGTTGCACCTCTAACGATGCCAATAATCCGGGTACATAATCGACAGAGGGTCTGAAGTAAAAGGAAGATATATACTCCAAACTCTGCTGCTCTACAAACAAAAGACTTAAAGTTAACTTCTTTCTACTTAAGGCGTCGGCTACAACGTTACCCTTGCCAGGGGTACATGCGATCTCAAAATCGTAGGATGCCAAAAACTCCATCCATCTCTATTGCCTCAAGTTTAGGTCCTTCTGAGAGAATAAGTACTTTAGCGACTTATGGTCTGTATACAACTCAAACCTCTCGCCAAGCAAATAATGACGCCATGAATTAAGCGCAAAAACTATGGTCGCCAACTCTAAGTCGTGGGTAGGGTAATTTTTCTCGTGGGCTTTCAACTGTCTTCCACCATAGCATATCACCCTTCCCTTTTGCATTAAAACTGTGCCAAGCCCTATCCCGTAAGCATCGGTATATACAGTGAATGTCTTACTCCCATCTGGCAAAACTAAAACTGGAGTTGTTGTCAAAGCCCTCTTCAGACGTTGGAAAGCATTGTCACAGTCAACGTCCCAACTAAAAGTCAAATTCTTCTTCGTTAATCGAATGAGAGGGGCTGATATCTTCGCGAAGTCCTTAGTGAACTTCCTATAATAGCCAACCAGCCCTAAAAAGCTTCTTACTTCTGTTGCGTTCTTAGTAGTTTTCCAATCTTGGATGCCACCACCTTGGCGGGATCCACAGCTATCTCTTCCTTAGAGACCACATGGCCTAAGAACCTCACTTCTTTTCTCCAAAAATGGCACTTGGAGAACTTAGATTTAGCTGATGCGCTCGTAGGGTGTTTAAGACTTCCCCAAGATGTAGGGCATGCTCTTCTTCATTTTTAGAGAAAACCAGAATATCGTCTACAAAGACTACCACAAACTTGTTTAGAAACTCCCTAAACACCCTTCTCATTAAGTCAACAAAGTATGCGGGTGCATTCGTCAAACCAAAAGGCATGACGAGCCACTCAAAGAAACTGTCAGGAGTTCTAAAGGCAGTCTTATCGATGCTATCTTCAGTCACCCTTAGCTGATGAAACCCTGTAGCTAAATCCAGTTGCGAGAAAACTGAAGCACCCACCAACTGATCGAATAAATCATCTATCCTCGGTAATGGGTGCTTGTTCTTCTTTGTTAGCTTATTCAGCTCTCTATAGTCCACACACAATCTAAGTGAACCATCACCTTTTGTAGCAAAAACGACTGGAGCACCCCATTCTGAAATACTTCTTCTTATGAACCCCTTCTCAAGCAATTCTTTCGCTTGCTTACTGAGTTCTCTTCTCTCTCTCGGAGCCATGTGGCGCACTGGTAATGCAACTTGCTTTGCATTATCTACTAGATATATTCTTAAGTCTATCTCGTGCCTCGGGGGTAAACCTCAAACTTCATCGAAGACGTCACTATATTCACGGACCACACGAACATATTTCAAATCATCATTGGATATGTCTAGGGATTCTAGGTAGCTAAGAATTACCGGACTTCTAGGGTCACAAGAAATATCAAGGGTCTTTCCACAACGAGTCAACAATCTAACCACCCTTCTTTCACAATCTAGATGGCACCGTATCTAGTTAGCCAATCCATACCTAGAATCAAGCCATAGCCCATGAAGCCAAGAACAAAGGCGTTGCATTCAAAACCAATGCCCAAGATAGACACTCTCAAATCCCGACAAATCATAGAAAGACGAGCCGAACCACTAATAGGATTTGAGACTACTATGGGATCCGTAACTAGACTAGTATTTAGGTGCAGTTTTTCAACTAACGAAGCAGATACAAACAAGTGTGAAGCGCCAGAGTCAAACAAAGTACGAACATGATGATCAATGGAAAAACTAAACTTTCAACGGAAATGTTTCTACCTCTCTCCTGTCCTGGTGCCATGAGAGCCTGAATCTTCCCTCTCGCCTGCCCCGGTGCCATGAGAGCCTAAAGCTTCCCCTAGAAGTTCTTTGCCCTTGCCCCTGTTTCCTTGGGCAGTCTATAATAACCCGAAAATTCTGAGCCAATTTAAAGTTTTATTTCGGCAATTTTAATGAATTTTGAATATTTAAAATGAATTATTTTAAATAATAACGACAAGAAAATTATTTTGGATAGGATTAGAAAGTATATATTTATTCGAATCGTCGTTAGAATATAAATATTTTATTTTAAATATAAAAGGAATGGAAAATGGCGCGGTAGTTCGAAATTTCGATTTCGAATTTCAAATGAATGTACAGGATTCAAAATAAACCAGATTTTAGTGAAACCAAAAATATTAGAATCTATTTGAGAATATCTTTCCAATAAATCTAAAAATTGAAATTTCATAGCGGGAATAAAAAGTTATGCCCAGCTGAAAATTCAGAATAGTAGCTATGGAATTCTAGCCCTTAAAAATGGGAATTTTGCAAACGAGCTCGGTTTTCGACGAAACAACTTTTGTTGGATCCGGGATATCAAATTATTGCTCTATTTCAAAATTCATAATTTTCTGAATCAATATGTGAGCCTGGCGAAGTTAAACGTGTTTTGACAGTTTAAGTCAATTTGGATCGACCAGAAAATGGCCATTTTTCAAACAGTCTCGGAATTTGACGAAATTAGTTTTGTTAGAACCGTATCGTCAATACGAAGCTAGAAATTTTTAGAGTCCGTGTGTGGCCCCGGTGAATTGAAATCTAAGTTTAAAATTGAATATATAGATTTATAATTTAAATTTAGTGGAAACTGATCGTAACAGTCAAATTGGGTGATGATACATATCCCATTGTGCTCGAAATGAGGGTAACTAGCTAGAGACGACAGTCATTGGGTCTCGTTTCGAGTTTGAATAAAAAGTTAACTTTTTATTGAAAATTAAATTAAATATATTATAAAACCTTATCTCCTTCACTTGGTCAACCCTCACTCTAACCTCACTTCCCCCAGATCGTTTAATAGAAATCAAAAGAAAAAAATCGCGCCCTAGCGCGACGCACAAGCCACATGCCACCGCCCAAGGCGGCGCCATCCACCGCGACCCCCCCGGTCGTTCCCTCCTCCTCTTCCCCATCGCCCCTCCCTCCTCTCGCGTCTCCGTTCCACCCTCCTTCCCTGTCACCCTCCTCCCCTTTGACCCACCACTCCCACCTCCTCTTCCCCTTACCTCCCTCCTCTCCTCCGGTGATGAAGCCCCCCTCTGCGGTGCCCGCCGGTGAAGCCCTCCCCATCAATTTCTACAGTAAGTTTTATAACTTTCCCTTTTGTAAATTTTGATTTTTATTTAAAGTTTATTTATTTTATTTTTCTTAAGTATAAAAACTGATTTTATCTAGTTATAAAAACAAGAAAGGTTTGATTTTTAGAAAAGAAAAGATTGGGCTTTTAAACTAGAAAGGCTATGATTTTTTGTTTAGCAAAGTTGAGATTTTTATTTATAAAAAGCTTTGATTTTTATTTTATATAAAGTTATGATTTCGATTTGAATAAAAATATAATTTTTATATAAAACAATAAATTAGAAAGATCATATTTTTATATATGAAAAATTATATTAAAAATGTGATTTTTACATATATGATAGAGCTATAAAGACGAGATCTTTATAAATATAAAAATGAGATTTTTATGAATACAAAGATGATATTATTATATATATATATACGTTGAAATAAAAATGTGATTTTTAATATCAGCTACGTGAAACAGAGGGTGATGGAACGGATTGAAGTCAAAAAGGAATTCAAGCGGTTTAGAAATTCAGAAATGAAAAGGAGGAGTGGAACCCCACGGTGAGAACTTCTCATTTTAAATTTTGTTTTCTAGTTAAAAATATAATTTTTAACGTGAATGTGAATAAATAAATATTCATTTACAAATCAGACGATTTGTTTATGTACACCCATTTGAAGAATATTGATTGGGACGATAAATTTTACACGTCGCCCAACTGCACTAATAAAAATCTGTGTTTGTTGATTTGAAACCCCACATGGGTGTTGGGATGATATTCGATGTACACTAATCCTAATTGTTTAGTGGTATGTCGATCGTTTGATTGGCAGACTGTGTAAGCGTCAATTAGTCATATTGAATGCTTATGCAGTTGTGTAGTGCACTTTGGATGATGGTTGATTATTTATCGTTGCTATTATATACATGTGTTGTATGGAATCCATATAATTAACATTATATGGTAATTGATTGGGCCTCATTTCAATTTGGAAAATAAAGAATATTATAAAAGAAAATTCATGTGTTGAATAGGAAAAAAAATAGTCATGTGTTGATGATACTCATGTGTTGAGAATATATTCATATGTTGAGAATATATTCATGTGTTGAAAGTATTCATGTGTTGAATAAAATATTTATACAATAAAATTCACCTTTTTTATTGTAAGTAAGAATTAATAAATATTCATGTGTTGAATAATATATATATATTCATATGTTGAAAGAAATATAGATTCATGTGTTGAATAAAATAAATATTCATTTGTTGAATAGAATAAAGAAGTTATTGAAATATATAAAGCCGTGTTGATTAGATTTGCGCCATTTTGACGCGAACGATATTTATATCGATTATATTCGTTTTTATAATGGATATAGAAGAGGAAGTGATTTCACAATATAACGTTTTGAAAATATTATCATTTATATGTTAATGATATGAAATATTCAATTTTGATTTGAAATTGAATATGAAGTTGAAATTGTTTTGAAAACGAATTTAAAACAATTTATAAAATACATTTAGAATTGAAATCGATGAAATATATATAATATATATTATATATATATTAAATGGCCTGAATAGAACGCGCCACGCCGCGGCAGTTCGCAAATTTCGACCATTGACTTCGAATTGGCGTTACGGGAGATCCGACCGTCGAATTCTCATGAAACTGGAACCGTTGGGTTCGTATCGAAAAGGGATTTCCAATGAATATAAGAAATTTGAAATCTAACGGTTGGATTTGGAATTATGTCCAAATAAAATTTGGAAAAGGTCGCTGTAAGTGCAGTTCGACGGTCGTTATTGGAAACCGACTGTACGAGCCTTGATAAAATTATTAAAATTATTAATAATTTGTGTAAAATCATAATATATGAATTGGAAAGAACTGGGATGAAAAATTCCACATTTGAAAAGATAAAAATATTTTTTTTATCAAAATGAACTAGTTTTGAACTAGATTTGAAGTGGTTTTAAAAATAATCAGAATTTCCAATATACGAATTGGAGTGGATTTGAATCGAAATTGTCTTCAGAATATTTCGATGTGGATTTCGTGATTATATAGATATGGTTGTGGAAATTTGAAAGATATATTTATATCTTTATTTCCATTACAATATTTGTTGGTTTCAGAATTTGATATTGAATATAAGCCGACATATTTTCTATTCAGAGCCTTGTATTTAATATCAAATGGGATTTTGGGGTTTATCGTGAATGGTGTCTTAAATAACACTGTTCTTGAACCCAGTTTAGAAAAGAATAAATCTTTTAATTAAGATTTAGTGAAATTGTCCAGTTAATTAGTATTTAACTGGAATTGAATTTAAATTGGTTTTTGGGGTTTATCGTGAGCGGTGTTTTGAATAACACCTGTTCTTTAACCCGATTAATAATAGAATGTGATTTTGGGTTTATCGTGAGCCGTGTTTTAGATGACATTGGTTCTCTAACCCAGTTAAAGATAGGATATTGATTTTTTTTGAGAAGATTAAAACTAAGTGGAGTTTTAATGAATCTTTAATTAGGTTAAAGTGATCGAGAATGGAGTATCACCAGTTTTGCTCCAAGCGACAGTTAAATCTTTAATTAGATTTTAATGTGAAATGGTAATGAATATTTATCGATAAAACTGTGGTGTTAGATATGGAGTATTGCCAGTTTCGCTCCATGGGATGAATAAGTTGGGATTGGGAAATAAAATAATTACTTCGGTGTGGTTCGCTAATCCCGACTAGTTTGGAAAACCTTAACATGGTTTGAAATGATATCTAAAGGAAGATTAAAGAATAAATCTAGAAGAATTTATCTTTGATAAAATTAATGGGAACCTTTCCCTAAGAATGTGAAAATTTAAATAAAAGAATATTCTGAATTGGAATGAGGCGTATGTTGTGTTTGTGTAACACTTCTTTATTTTATACGCGGGTCATTAAGAAAGGCCGGGTTTATACCCATTCTGAATAACCGATTCGACGATATGTCGAAGGTGAAGACGGTGGTTGAAGACCGGAGGTATTCACATCGTTTGGATGATTCCTGGCAGTCTTGATTGGGCTGTACACCCAAGATGAGGGAATATGTTGGAGATCGTCCAAACGAACTTGGAGATCGACGAATATGCGAGGAAAGTGCCTCCGGTTTCGTTCAGACCCAGAACGAACTTGTAAATGGACTGTGTGTCTGACATTGGATTTTATTCTGTGTTGATTGATCTCTATTAAATATACATCTGTTTGGTGGCAGAGAATTTATTCTCTTGCTTAACGCCCTTCTCTGAGACGTACGAGCTCATAGGTTGTATATCGATGGACATCAATCGCATGGAATGAATTGCCTGTGTAGCATGCCTAAGTGGCAAATGATCAAGGCTTCTGTTGAAAAGCAAAGTCTTGTGGTTGATGATCAAAGCATGGCATGTGTGGAATAGCTTTGTGTATATCGTTAATTCGCGAGCCTCACACCTCGGTATGAGACAAAAACAGGATAAGGACCATTGGGAGAACACGACGTTGCTTTCTAGCTATGGGTGATGTTAGTGACCTACCAGCCCTGACATTTATATACTTTTTACATGTGTGGTTGTTGGAATGCGAGGCGCCTCGAATATATGGTTGATAACTGGCACTATGTGAGCCGATGTACAGACCATTATATAGGTCCTATAGGACAAGGAAACGTGTGTTCAGGAATTGCCAATCCTCAAAAGTAAGAGAGGACTGGCCCAACCGATTCCAAGGATCGCTGTGTGTGGTCCTGAGACATTTGCTAGAATGTCTCGAGCGGAGAGGAGCTTGCCCCTTGCCTCGACTCATGATGGAATCCAATTTCCAATACATGATAATTCGATTTTATTTGTAGAACCTAGTATGGCGACATAGTAGATGATAGCTATGCCGCCTATGATTGATACTTATGATTGAAATTGTTTTGACACTAACACTTATAGTAATATCAAAATAATCTGTTTTTGAACGTATCAAGCATTCTTTGGCTATTATAAGGTAAAACCCTATCCTCCGGCTTGCGTCGCATTGTGTGATGGGACCTGGGTCTTATATAGCTTCATTTTTCTTTATTTAGCATTGCGCTGTTTGTTTTATGCACTAGTATTCTTGGGAGGAAACCCGTTCCGTGTTATACGGCGTGGTCCCTTGATTTACCTAACTTTAAAAATAAAGATTAATAACTGTTTTAGTTCTCACACCAGTCAAATGACTGACCTGGAGTTTATTGTTTTAACCTAAACTCTGGGTGCCCTTATTTTTGCCATGGGCAGCTAGTAGTTTTGGTTTTGCAGATTTATATTCACAGGATCCTGGTTTACAGCTGGAACGATACTCGCAAAAATCTATATCCGTATATCGCCTTCAGTTGTGTTTTGTATTATTTTTCCGCTGCTATGTATTTAAATGTAATTTAAATCTATGATATTTGTTGAATGTATATTTATTCATACTCTGTATATTCTTGTATTCTGATGGAATTGTTGTAGTAAACAATGAAATGTTCCTCTGTTTGCGTTCCAATGTGTGTTGTTCTCAAAGCAATCCGTTCTTTCCTTACCGGGGAAGTTACGGGTCACTACACAGTCCTAAACTAGATGACCTGCCTCTCCATAGTGGAAACAACCAGTCTTCTTCTTTTTCCTACAGTCTTTGCTCATATGGCCTGGTTGTAATGACCCAGATCCTTATTGTAACGTCCAGTATTTTTGACCGTCAAATATTTAATTTAATCTATTATTTTAAATATTATATTGGGAATATTAATGGATTTTAATATTTAATCGTTATTTAGAACGAGATCGAACGATATATATTTATATAATATAAATTGAGTTTGAAAATGGTGTGCAGTTCATAAATTGGAGTTTTGAACTTCAATTCGATATACGGGATCCGATATAAGTCGGATTTCTATGAAACGAGAAACGTTGGAACCGTATTGATGATAATTTTCATATGAAAGAGAAAAATCCAGATTCCGTGCTATGGATTGTTAGTTTTGGCCAAATCAAATTTTAAAATAGTCGTTATGAAATCGTTTTTAAATTTTAACAATTTGTTTATAAATTTTAAAAAGGATTTTGTGTAAATGGAATGCAATTTAAAACCGGGATTTTTATGTTGAGTTTTTGAATTATATACTGATTGAAATTTAAATAGTTGTTTTAGTAATCACGATGATATAAACTTATTTTCATCAAATTTAGCTATTTAAATTTAATGTATGATTATATAAGAATTATAAGTAAACCCATCTAAAGCTTGTGCACTATGTAACGGTTATATTTTCAAATCCCTGGATGTATATGTATATGATTACATACCATTGGCATTTTCATGTGGTTGACAATAAGAGTAAAACCCAATTATATATTATACATGTCCAACACAAATACCAAGCTACACTTTTCAATAGGAAACTGGGAAAACATATAACATGGAAACTGAAACAGTGAATACACGTTATATTTGTCCAACAAATAGAAATTTGGTCCATGAAAGAGGAAAAAATATATGAAATAGGAAATATTAATACAAAGAAAACATCACATACATTCATGCAATGTTGTTTGTACAAAATACGTATACAAAGGAAAACAATACATATCGTTGTGCGTCCCCTTCTTATTGGGAAGCACTACTCAATCCTTTCTTTGTTGTTGCGCCCTTCCTCCTTTCTTCCTGTCCTTCAAACTACTACTGTTCCCCTCACCTCTTCTTTTCCTCACCGCGGCTGTATTCCCACTTCCTTTTCTTTTCTTGCTTCTATCCTGTAACCCCTGTTAGTAATGGACACAAGGGTACAAACTGAAAGTATTAATATATGTATATATAAAGACAACAATATATGTATATATATTCATTCTAATTTGTAAATTGCTGCATGTCTTGTTCATTCAAAGAAAACAGTAAAACAAGGAAAGGCAATATATTTGTAAATTTATCTGTACACATGATAGTCTAAGAGAACCAAAGAGAATTCATTATAAATTTCAATGTCAGCATGTCTAGTTCCTTTCAACAAATAGTAGAATGCGAGTTCCCCATGGAAAAAAAAGGAAGCAACCTAAGAATTGAAATGTACAGATAAGAGAAGATAGTGTACAAACAGCTATAGACAGGGACATTACACAGATAAGAAGAATAAAACAAATGTATGTGTTTTTTCTAAATCTGTACAAACTGATCGAACAGATATATATATCTATATATTGATACTGAAAATCAGATATATGCATCAAAATCTGGCCAAATATATATATATATATATATATATATATATATATATATATTCATATAGCAGCTAAGGGACAGCTAAGGAACAGAGCATAAAACAGCTAACCAAAACAGTAAAATTCATAGCTGTAGGAATTTAATATATTGATATACCAAATCGAAACAAAACAGTGATAAGATTCATATATCAAAATCGAATAGCTAATATATATATATATATATCCATATATACAGAAGTTTCACATGCTTTCACTGTTGCCATGTGCTTCAAAATCTAAACATAGAATCGATGATACGATTTCAGATCTTTATTGAATCAACAAGTCATGGCCTAAATCTCACCTAATCTATATACATACATATATCGATCAAACTACATATGAACAGACCAATAGTACCACTGAAATCAAATACTGAATTCAACCAAAATCTCTGAAAACCCAATGGTCTAAGAATGTAGCTGATCCTATCTAGGGTAAGGGTTGATGGACGTTGATATTATCTGAAATTTATCACACTATAAATACAGGTATCGCGCGCAAGTGTTTCACCAAATTTCAAAAATCATATGAATAAAAACAGTAAAAAGAAAACCTCTTCGAACCACCTATCAAATCGAAACAACCATTTAACAACAAATAAAAAAATGAATTAAAATACTTATCTGTGTTGGGGATTCACGTCTGGGTGCTTTGGACGGATTTACTGATGACTTTGCTCAGGCGAAGGACTTCGGGTTTGGCTAAATCCTCACGGTGGAAGAATCGGGTTTGACTTGGGGTGGTTCTTGAAGCAGGGTGCTCCATCGCTGGATGAACGGAGTTGAGTTTATGCCGATCAATTGAAGACGGAGAGCGAAGGGAAGGAGTGGCGACTGATACTTCGGTTTTGTTGAAGATCAAAAAGGGGTAAAGGCGAATTAGGGTTGGCCATTGGAAATCAATATTTTGGAGGCAGCGGTTTTGCTTATGGAGTGAACGATCAGATAATAGGGTTTTAAAGGAAGCGGGTAGGGTTTTGGGCCGCAGGCTAAAGGTAAGGGCCCGTTTAAAATATATAGTCCATGTTTTTAAAATTTCATTATTTTATTAAATTTGTTTATAAGATATCTCGCGCATATATTATCAGATCTAAGCACGGTCAGTCTCGTTGAGACCGTAGAGATGAGATCTTTAAGATGGAGCATGATCAGTCAGGACTGGAAGCAAAGAAATTTTATAATTAAATTAAACGCTGTTTAATTTAATTAAAAACCGGCGTTTAACAACCCAACTAAATCCAGGTGAGTTAAACTCACTCAGTTTTCCCCATTTATATTTTATATAATGTGGGTTTTTATTTTGTGTACTTTGTCTGCCAATGGTTAACTGTTTGCTAGTTAAATATTTATTTGTTGATTTAACTGATGAAATTAAACCGTCGTTTAATTTTAGTAAAATTTCAGATTGTTATTTTAACGATTGGTTCCAATAAAGGTAACTTACCTTGTTGGTCACGTTTATGAAATAAACGTGTTTAATGGTTTCAATTGGTTGAATTGGTTTGTTTATTGGTTGATGATTAAATGGTCGTTATTTATTATTTTCATATATGAACTGATCCGATGGGATGATTGATTTGAGTATTGGTTGTTGTTTGAAATTTTAACATCTGTGTAGTTTAAACCAATGGGCGGTATTGGTTGAGTATCTGACAACATATGGCCTATAAAATTTATTTGTACAACTAGAGATAGGTTTGAAATATATTATTTCAAATAAAAGCTTATAAAAAGGGAAAATAAATAAATGTTTTATTTAAGCTTTGATTTATTATTAATTAATTTTATAAAGTCAACTTTGATGAGAATTAGATTTATAAGTACGAGGATGAGAAATAAATCGAATGGTATTGTTTAATTTTAATAAGATTTTAAAAAGGGAAATTTAATACTTACTTGAGTGAATAAAGGAGTTAACTACGAAAGTAGTTAACTACCAAAGTGGATTATTATTTTAATAATTCAGAAAAATACTTTATAATTGAGATTCATTTAAAAAGAACCCGAGATTGAAGTGGAATCCAATTGAATGGTAAAAAGGAATTTTAAGCGAAGATGATAGCTTAAAAATGAAGTTACTAAATTATTTAAGTTAAGTGAAAAGAAACTTTGATCAAAAAGATTTATAATAGATCAGGGTTATGTAAATAAGCATTAAATGTGTAAAGGTGTTAAGTGTACATTAAAGTTAATTAATAATGGGTTAAGTAAAAAGGAAGGGGATTAAAATAAGATTTCAAAGCAGGGATTGTCGAATGGGTTTGAAAGGGATTAGTAAAAGAGAATTTGGTAAAGGGAGAAGATCATGAGATTTTGTAACCAAATTTGAATTGTAAAATGAGTTGGTTAAAGAAGCAGAATTAAAGGTGATGTTTTAGAAAGGAGATTTCTTAATTAGTGAATTAAGAACCAATGGTATATTCAAGAAAACGATTTTCAAAAGGAAAGAAGGGTTATGAAACCGTATTTTTAAACCAAATAGTTAAATGAAAGTTCTGTTGAGATTAGATGAGACTTTGGTTTTAATATTACAACACGTATCCATTTTTAGATATGAACGTTGTTGATCAAGGTCTGAGAGGTAGTTAAAATACTCTAACTTGAACGACATCAGGACTATCTAAGGGTGATATTAGTTGTGATGGTAAAAGGGATTAGTGATAATTTATTTCCATTAGTGAAATAATGAAAAGGTGGGGTTTTATCCAACAGAAATAAGCACTGGGTTCTGTCGGGTAATAAATAAAGGATATTTCACAATATTGTTTAATTAAAAGGCCAAGTGATGCTGAATACTTAACCAGTGAACTCATTTGTTTGTCATGATTGAAACACTGTTATTTTGATAGTTAAATCACCGACTATCAAACCTGTCCAATATGATTGTTGGTACGGGAAGACATGGATCGAATTTATATTCGAAAACCATTCTGACCCGCAAATACGTGAAGATATTAGAAGATGGTCAAGATGGAGCATTGAAGACCATAGATTTTCGTAAATGGAAGGACTGCTAATAATCTCTGGTCTGCAGCCAGAGATGTACTAGGGTTCTGTCGTGGTCGGAATCTATAGGTTGCAAGGACTTCTCGCTACTGATCCATGGGGTGATTCCTAGATGCAGTAGGAGAGTACCTTCGGTTCATCCTGTTCCTGGATGACTTGTATGGATGAGTATCTAACAGAATATTTCCAAATAGTCATGTACATTGATTTTACAATCGTACTTCTGTCAGCTGCAGAGTATCTTTGTGAATGTTAATTAGTGATTTGACGGATCTGACGATGTGACATTCAAAGTGAATGGTGGCCAGGTGTTGTAAAAGGAATTCAAACCTCAAGTCTCACAACCAAGAAATGACAAAAATTGGGCAGGCAGCATGGCTATGTGGGTCGCTCCCATTAGGGTGTATAATCACCTATCTAGAGAAATTCTATTTGCTTCTTTAATCTATCAATGCTGTCCCTTTTCGGGAAACGGTGGTTTGAGTCCAACCGTTGGTGATATGCATTCGATACACTCAAGCGAAATGAGTGGTCGGTCATGTGTGGGCTGGGTTGCAAGACGTTCTTGTTGAACCCAGTGTATTCACCTCTAGAGATACACTATCGGCAGGTGGTCCCATACCTTGTCATAGTTAGAATCCAATCTCCAATAAGCGCCCGCGGTTTTGATTGTATACTATATATGTGGAGCGTGAGATGCAAGCGTTCCACTAGATTGATATTTACTTGTATTTAGACATTATTATAATATCAGAAAAGATATTGATTTCAAAAGTGGTTTGGGTTATCGTAAGGTTGAAACCGTCCATGTTTATGTGTGGATTTGGTCTTACAATTATCCTTTTCTTTGAAAAGATTTTGACTTTAAAATCAAGTTATGTGTTACCTTAATACTGTGCGAGTTTTTCTCACTCTGGTTCACCAGAATCACCCGGTGTTTTGTTAATGCTTGGGTTAGCCCAAAGTGTACAGGTTCAGGTTATCGAATGATGTGAAGAGACGAGCTGAAAGAGTCCAGACGTGTGATATTATATAGCTACTATTCCGCTGTGTGTTGTATCTGAGGACATGTTATCATAACTGTCCAGATGTTGATGTACTCTGATGATTGTAAGTATTTTAAAGCTCTCAGTAAAGATTTATTTCTGTATTATATTCTGCTGCGATGTGAGACTCTGTGTTGTGTTAGTTCTTCTTCTTCTTCTTCTATTATAGTATTCCTTTCTTTCTTATCTCACCCTCTAATTTCTTTCGTTCCAGTGTTTTCGGTGTTTGGAAGGTCGACATGAGTTACAGCGAAGGTATTTATGTCAATTTTTAGGGCCGAAAATCCCTTGGTCGTTCCAGTGGTATTAGAGCTATTGGTTTAGTGATAACCTTGGCTCTTTGGTGTAGCTCGATAGAGATTGGGTGAGTAATACTGTAACAACCCGGAAATCTGAGCCAGTTTAAAATTTTTATTTTGGCAATTTTATTGAATTTTGAATATTTAAAATGAATTATTTTAAATAATATCGACGAGACATTTATTTTGAATAGAATTCGAACATATATATTTATATAGATCGCCGTTAGAAAATAAATATTTATTTTAAATTATAAAAGAAATTGAAAATGGCATGGTAGTTCGATAATTCGATTTCAAAGTTCAAATGAGTGTTCCGGATTCAAAATAAACCGGAATTTAGCGAAACCAAAAATAATAGAATCTATTTGAGAATATCTTTCCAACGAATCAGAAAAATCAAAATTTCATAGCGGGAATCAAAAGTTAGGTCCAAATGAATTTTCAGAATAGTCGCTGTGGAATTTCTGGCCCTTAAAAATGGAAATTTTGCAAACGACCTCGGATTTCGACAAAATCACTTTTTTTGGATCCGTGATGTCAAGTTATTGCTAGATTCCAATTTTCGTAATTTTTCGATTCAATATGTGAGCGTGGTCTCAAAATCCGACGAAATTAGTTTTGTTAGGACCGTATCGTCAATATGAAGCTAGAAAATATTTTTCTAGAATTTTTAGAGGCCATATGTGATCCTGGTAAATTGAAATGTACATTCAAATCAAATATATATAGATTTATATTTTGAATTTGAAGAAAACTTATCGTAACGGTCGAATTGGCTTATGGGATATATCCCATTGTGTTCGGAATGGGGGTATTTAGCTAGGGCGATAATCGTTGGGTGTTATTTTGAGTTCATACTAATAGACATGAATTTTTGAAAATAAAATAAATTATAAATATATATGGGCCAAGTCAGACCCTAGTCCAAGTAGGAGCCGCGGTCAAAGAAAATCTGCCGTCCTCTCTTCTTCAAAGGCCGATAATCGTTCAAACTTTCATCCTCAAATCTGCAGCCAAATTAAAATGATTTAAACCAAGTTTTATATATTAAATCGTTGAGATTTCTACCAGCTTCACATCCATGTTAGTGTGGTCCGCTATCATCAAGTAATTGGGTCTGATTTGGCCTCCAAAGGTCACTGATTCGCACGCCATTTCTAGTGCCATGAAGGCGCCGAACTCGAGGCGGCTCTAAGGGGTGGTGCGCCGCTTGTAGGCGCTCGCCAGGGTGGTATCTGATCGGGGTACGACGTGGTGGAGGAACGGAAAATTGGGGCCCTAGAATCGAAGCTGATGGGTTAAGGGGGCGGGTTTTGTATAGGGAATTAAAAGAGGAAGGTGATTTCTTTTCCTTTATTTATTTAAATATAATAGCCTTGTTTAAAAATCAGTTTTAAATATAAAACTGCATTTTGTTTGATTTCAGTTTTTTTTATACATCAAACTGCATTGTTAAATTTTAGCTTGTTAATAAATATATATACATTTTTTTTGTTTTAAATATAAATATAACATTGTTTTAAAAACAAAATTAGTAGTGTTTTAAAAATAAAATTAGATATGTTTTTAAATATATATATATATATATATATATATAAAGTATGAAAATATACGATACTTTGATTTGAAAATATAAAAAAAAACTTTATTCTGAAAATATACGATACATCTTTATTCTGAAAATATATATCGCATCGTTTTTGAAATAAAATATACATTATTTTTAAAATTGAAGTAGAGTATAAAAATATGATCTCTTATATTTTATATAAGTAGCAAAGTAAAAATATAATTTTAGATAATAAAAATATGATTTTTATATAGTATAGATAATAAAAATATGATTTTTACTTCGATAAAAACGGGAGTTTTATATGTGAAGCGAATTAAAATGTGATTTTTAATGTAAACCGCGTGTAACAGATCTCGTTGTGAGCACGACGAAGATTTCTACATAAGAAGAGTCGTGGCATTTGGTTTAGCTTGGGTGAGAACTTCTCACTTTAAATTTTCTTTTCTAGTTATATATATACTAGGATGCAGACGGTGCTTAGTAGCACCCGACACCCGTCGTTCATAGACCATGGATGACTTGTTTGTTTGGTTGCTATGTTGTGAAATTTGATTGTGTGATGTAGAATGAAATAAAATATTTTATAGTGGAAAATATTTTATAGTTAAAATTATAATTTTTAACGTGTATATAAAATAAATATTTATAAACAAATCGGACTATTTGTTTATATACACTGATTTGACTGATATTGATTGGGACGATAAATTTTACACATCGCCCAACTGCACAAATAAAATCTATGTTTGATTGTTTGAAACCCCACACGGGTATTGGGATGATATTTGGCGTATACTAATCCCAATTATTTAGTTGTATGTCGATCGATTGGTCGACAGACTGTGTGAGAGTTAATTATTTATATTTGATGCTTATGCAGTTGTGTGGTGCACTTTGGATGATGGTTGATTATTTATCGTTGCTATTATATACATGTGTTGTATGGAATCCATATAATTAACATTATATGGTAATTGATTGGGCCTCATTCCAAGTTATAAAATAAAGAATATTATAAAATATCAATTCATGTGTTGACAGTACTCATTCGTTGAGATTAGTCATGTGTTGAACGAAATATTTTAACAATAAAATTTACATCTTTATCATATATAAAATTAGAAACTAACTGTCTCCTGGATATTGATCTGATGTTGGTTTCGGCCTTCGGAGTTAATATTTAGGGAATCGTTCTCTTACTAATTTACGGTTGGAGTCTGATTTGAAATCAAATGATAGATACCATAATTTTTATAAAATATATTAAATAACAAAAATAGCCGCGTGTTGACAGTACTCATTTGTTGAGATTAGTCATGTGTTGAAAGAAATATAGATTCATTTGTTGAATAGAATAAATATCCATTTGTGGAATAGAATAACGAAGCTATTGAAAAATATAAAGCCGTGTTGATTAGAGATGCGCTATTTTGACGCGAACGATATTTACATCGATTATATTCGTTTTATAATGAATATTGAAAAGAGATTTAAAAATCGAATATTTAGAAAACGAATTCGAATTGAATTGAATAGAAATCGAATTCGAATTGAATTGAATAGAAAACGAATTCGAATTGAATTGAATAGAAAACGAATTTGAATTGAATTGAATAGAATACGAATTGAATTGAATAGAAATCGAATTTGAGTTGAATAGAAAACGAATTCGAATTGAATTGAATAGAAAACGAATTCGAATTGAATTGAATAGAAATCAAATTCGAATTGAATTGAATAGAAATCGAATTCGAATTGAATTGAATAGAAAACGAATTCGAATTGAATTGAATAGAAAACGAATTCGAATTGAATTGAATAGAAATCGAAATTGAATTGAATAGAAAACGAATTCGAATTGAATTGAATAGAAAACGAATCCGAATTGAATTGAATAGAAATCGAATTCGAATTGAATTGAATAGAAAACGAATTCGAATTGAATTGAATAGAAAACGAATTTGAATTGAATAGAAAACGAATTCGAATTGAATTGAATAGAAATCGAATTCGAATTGAATTGAATAGAAAACGAATTCGAATTGAATTGAATAGAAAACGAATTCGAAATGAATTGAATAGAAAACGAATTCTAATTGAATTGAATAGAAAACGAATTCGAAATGAATCGAATAGAATTCGAATTGAATTGAATTGAATAGAAAACGAATTCGAATTGAATCGAATAGAAAACGAATTCGAATTGAGTTGAATAGAAAACGAATTTGAATTGAATTCAATTGAAAACGAACTGAAATAGAATTGAAATCGATTTGAATTAAAATCAAATAGAAATGAATGTAAAAAGAATTTATAAGGGAAAATTCAATTTTGATTTGAATTTGAAATGAAGGTTGAAATTGTTTTCGAAACAAATTTGAAACGATTTATAAAATTCGTTTTAAAAAGGAAATCGACGAAATATATAATATATATATATATATTATATATATAATGTCCTGAATAGAACGCGCCGTGCCGCGGCAGTTCGTAAATTTCGACCATTGACTTCGAATGGACATTTCGGGAGATCCAACCGTCGTATTCTCCTAAAACTAGAACCGTTGGGTTCGTATCGAAAAGAGATTTCTAACGAATATTAGAAATTTGAAATCTAATGGTTGGATTTGGAGATACGTCCAAATAAAATTTGGAAAAAGTCGTTGTAAGTGCAGTTCGATGGCCATTGTTGGAAATCGACTGTACGGGCCTTGATAAAATTATCAAAAATATCAATAATTTGTGTAAAATCATAAGAAATGATTCGTGAAGAACTGGGATGAAAAATCCCACGTTTGTAAAGATAAAAATAGATTTTTATCGAAATGAACTAGTTTTGAACTAAAGTTAAAACCCAATTATTTTTAAATAAATAAATTGGATTTGAAAGGGGTTTTAAATAACCGGAATTTCTAATATAGTTAATTGGAATTGAATTAGAATTGATTTGTGGGTTTATCATGAACGGTGTTTTAAAATAACGCTTGTTCTTTAACCCGACAATAAATAGGATGTGATTTGGGTTTATCGTGAACTGTGTTTTAAATGACATTAGTTCTTTAACCCAGTAAAAGGAGTTTTAATGAATCTGCAATTAGATTGAAATGTGAATTGATAATTTAAATTATCAAATTTGGAAAATGAGCGAGAATGGAGTATCACCAGTTTTGCTCCAAGCGATAGTTAAATCTTTAATTAGATTTGAACATGAAATGGTAATTAATTTTACCGAAAACACCGTGGTATTAGATATGGAGTATTACCAGTTTTGCTTCATGGGATGAATAAGTTGGGATTGGGAAATAAAATAAATAATTACTTCTGTGTGGTTCGCTAATCCCGACTAGTTTGGAAAACCATAATTTGGTTTGAAATGATATCCAAAGGATGATTAAAGAATAAATTTTAAAGAATTTATCTTTGATAAAATTAATGGGAACCTTTCCCTAAGAATGTGAAATTTAGGGACTAACTAGGGATCAGTTAAGTAGAATGGTTTCCTGGATATTGATCTGATGTTGGTTTCGGCCTTCGGGGTTAATATTTGGGGAATTGTTCTCTTGCTAATTTACGGTTAGTGACTGATGAATTGGAATGAGGCGTATGTTGTGTTTGTGTAACATTTGTTTATTATATACGCGGGTCATTCAGAAAGGCCGGGTTTATATCCATTCTGAATAACCGATTCGGCGATATGTCGAAGAGGAAGACGGTGGTTGAAGACCGGAAGTCTTCACATCGTTTGGGTGATTACTGATGATCTTGATTGGGCTGTACACCCAAGATGATAAAATCAGTTGGTGGTCGTCCAGACGTGCTTGGAGATCGATGGATATGCGAGGAAAGTGCCTCCGGTTTCGTTCAGACCCAGAACGAACTTGTAAGTGTACTGTGTGTCTGACATTGGATTTTATTCTGTGTTGATTGATCTCTATTAAATATACATCTGTTTGGCGGCGGAGAATTTATTCTCTTGCTTAATGCCCTTCTCTGAGACGTACGAGCTCAGAGGTTGTATATCGATGGACATCAGTCGCATGGCATGAATTGCCTGTGTGGCACGCCTAAGTGGAAATTGATCAAGGCTTCTGTTGAAAAGAAAAGTCTTGTGGTTGATGATCAAAGCACGACCTGTGTGGCGCGGCTTTGTGTATAGCGTGAATTCGCGAGCCTCACACCTCGGTATGAGTCAAAAACGGGATAGTGACTGCAGGGAGAGAACGATGTTTCTTTCTAGCTAGTGGTGGTGTCAGTGCTTAAAATGGCTGACATTTATATACTTTTCACCCATGTGGTTGTTGGAATGAGGCGCCTCGATTTTAGGTCTGTTAGGACCGGGAAACGTGTGTTCAGGAATAATTATTCCTCAAACGTATGGGAGGACCCGCCCTGAAGCATCCAAGGGTTACCCAGAGTGTGTAGTCCTGGGACATTTGCTAGAGTGTCTCGAATCGGAGAGGAGCTTGCCCCTTGCTTCGACTCATGACGGAAATCCAATTTCCAATACGAGATATTTCGGTTTTAATTGTAGAACCTAGTATGGCGACATAGTGGTATGGGACATTCATGCCGCCTATGATTGATATTTATGATTGAAATTGTTTTTGACACTATGCACTTATAATAGTATCAAATGATTTGTTTTTAAACGTACCAAGCATGTTTGGCTATTATAAGGTAAAAACCCTATCCTCCGGCTTGCGTTGCATTGTGTGATGGGACCTGGGTCTTATAATAGCTTCATTTTTAAAAAAAAAGAAGCTTTGCGCTGTTTATTCTATGCACTGGTAATCCTAGGAGGAAACCCGTTCCGTGTTATACGGCGTGGTCCCTTGAATTACTCTCTTTTAAAGTAATGTTTAAATAATTGTTTTAGTTCTCGCACCAGTCACATGATTGACCTGGAGTTTATTGTTTTAACCTAAACTCTGGGTGCCCTTATTTTCGACACGGGCAGCTAGTAGTTTTTGTTTTGCAGATTTATGTCCATAGGATCCTGATTTACAGCTGGAACGATGCTCGGAAAGCTCTGTATCTGTGTATTACTTTCAGTTGTGTTTTTGTATTATTTTCCGCTGTTATGTAATTTATTGTAATCTCTGATATTTATCATATGTAATATTTATTCATACTCTGTGTATTCTTGTATTCTGATGGAATTGTTGTAATAACAAAGAAATGTTCTTCTGTTTATGTTCTGATTCGTCTTGTCCTCAATTCAATCCTTGCTTTCCTTCACGGGGAAGTTCAGGTCATTTCAGTTGGTATCAGAGCTTTGGTTTACAGAGCTCGAGAACAAGACACATTAGAAACATATGAAAGAATTCATCAGATATTGGATTAGTAATATCCAATTAGAATTACTCGTTAGAGATGGGATCAGTAGTATCCTAGAACGAGTGTGAAGAGTATATTTTTCAAATGAAAAACAAATTTTGTTTTGAAATTTAAACCATTTCATGCGTATTTGAATATTTTATTTGTATTGAATTGGGACAATCCAATATATAAAGGTTTTGTATATACGCGTCATGAACGTATATTCGAAGTTTTAATATACTGGATAGATATAGAATCGCACTCTAGTAGCCCGGGGATGATTCCACTGATGACGTACGTCATCAGTGGTTTATTTTCGTGTTTCGAAGGTATGATTTCTATATATTTCCATCAGACTGGTGTGAGAACCAAAATATAGCTAGAATACATTGTTGTGAATTGGCATCAAAAATGTGATTTTTGTATATATATCAAAATTATGAATTTGAAATTCTAATTCACTAATTGATTGCTGATTGAGTTGTTTGGTTATTTGTTTGATAATTTTGAACCGTTTAGCCTAATTGAATCGAATATTGAACTGTATTGAAAATTGGTCGCATTTGCTTGCATATACATGTACTTACATTGAACAGGTCATAGTAAGGAGGCTAGAGCAGAAGAATAAAATTGTTTGCCCGACAAATAGGTACATGTTTACCATAATTTACTGTTTTGTTTGGGTGATGATGATTTTATGAGCCGATTGGCTAGCCTCTTGGCTTTTTATTTTTGAGATCAGAGGGTCTGTATGGCAATTTCGGGATTTTCCCGGTGCTCCAGGTGCAGGGGAGGTTATGGCGAAATTTTTCGGAAATTTAGGGTGTTAGACAAATTTTTGAAAAATTTGAAAAGTTCTTAGAAACTGAAAAGTTGAAGAACTTAAGCCGTAACGAAAATATTGAAAGTTGAGTTGACTAGTTAAACAACTTTCGTCTTCATTCCTTTTCGGGGACGAAAAGTTTTAAGTGGGGGAGAATGTAACAACACGGAAATCTGAGCAAGTTTAAAATTTTTATTTTGGCAATTTTATTGAATTTTGAATATTTAAAATGAATTATTTTAAATAATATCGACGAGAAATTTATTTTGAATAGAATTCGAACATATATATTTATATAGATCGCCGTTAGAAAATAAATATTTATTTTAAATTATAAAAGAAATTGAAAATGGCGTGGTAGTTCGATAATTCGATTTCAAAGTTCAAATGAGTGTTCAAGATTTAAAATAAACCGGAATTTAGCGAAACCAAAAATAATAGAATCTATTTGAGAATATCTTTCCAACGAATCAGAAAAAACAAAATTTCATAGCAGGAATCAAAAGTTAGGTCCAAATGAATTTTCAGAATAGTCGGTGTGGAATTTCTGGCCCTTAAAAATGGAAATTTTGCAAACGACCTAGGATTTCGACGAAACCACTTTTGTTGGATCCATGATGTCAAGTTATTGCTAGATTCCAATTTTCGTAATTTTTTGATTCAATATGTGAGTGTGGCAAAGGAAAACACGTTTGACCAGTTTTAGTTGATTTTAATTGACTGGAAAATGGCCATTTTTCAAACGGTCTCAGAATCTGACGAAACTAATTTTGTTAGGACCGTATCGTCAATACGAAGCTAGAAAAAAAAATTCTAGAATTTTTAGAGGCCATATGTGATCCCGGTAAATTGAAATGTACGTTCAAATCGAATATATATAGATTTATATTTTGAATTTAAAGAAAACTGATCGTAATGGTCGAATTGGCTTACGGGATATATCCCATTGTGTTCGGAATGGGGGTATTTAGCTAGGGGCGACAGTCGTTGGGTGTTATTTTGAGTTCATATTAATAGACATGAATTTTTGAAAGTAAAATAAAATAAATTATAAATATATATAGGCCAAGTCAAACCCTAGTCCAAGTAGAAGCCGCGGTCAAAGAAAATCCGCCGTCCTCTCTTCTTCAAAGGCCGATAATCGTTCAAACTTTCATCCTTAAATCTGCAGCCAAATTAAAATGATTTAAACCAAGTTTTATATATGAAATTGTTGAGATTTCTACCAGCTTCACATCCATGTTAGTGTGGTCCTCTATCATCAAGTAATTGGGTCTGATTTGGCCTCCAAAGGTCACCGATTCGCATGCCATTTCTGCTGCCATGAAGGCGCCGAACTCGAGGCGGCTCTGAGGGGTGGTGCGCCGCTTGTAGGCACTCGCCAGGGTGGTATCTGATCGGGGTACGACGTGGTGGAGGAACGGAAAATTGGGGCCCTAGAATCGAAGCTGATGGGTTAAGGGTGCGGGTTTTGTACAGGGAATTAAAAGAGGAAGGTGATTTCTTTTCCTTTATTTATTTAAATATAATAGCCTTGTTTAAAAATCATTTTTAAATATAAAACTGCATTTTGTTTGATTTCAGTTTTTTTTATACATAAAACTGCATTGTTAAATTTCAGCTTGTTAATAAATATACATACATTATTTTTTTGTTTTAAATATAAATATAACATTGTTTTAAAAACAAAATTAGTAGTGTTTTAAAAATAAAATTAGATATGTTTTTAAATATATATATATATATATAGAAAAAGTATGAAAATATACGATACTTTGATTTGAAAATATAAAAAAAAACTTTATTCTGAAAATATACGATACATCTTTATTCTGAAAATATATATCGCATCGTTTTTGAAATAAAATATACATTATTTTTAAAATTGAAGTAGAGTATAAAAATATGATCTCTTATATTTTATATAAGTAGCAAAGTAAAAATATAATTTTTAGATAATAAAAATATGATTTTTATATAGCATAGATAATAAAAATATGATTTTTACTTCGATAAAAATGGGATTTTTATATGTGAAGCGAATTAAAATGTGATTTTTAATGTGAACCGCGTGTAACAGATCTCGTTGGAAGCACGGCGAAGATTTCTACATAAGAAGAGTCGTGGCGTTTGGTTTAGCTTGGGTGAGAACTTCTCACTTTAAATTTTCTTTTCTAGTTATATATATACTAGGATGCAGACGGTGCTTAGTAGCACCCGACACCCGTCGTCCACAGACCATGGATGACTTGTTTGTTTGGTTGCTATGTTGTGAAATTTGATTGTGTGATGTAGAATGAAATAAAATATTTTATAGTGGAAAATATTTTATAGTTAAAATTATAATTTTTAACGTGTATATAAAATAAATATTTATAAACAAATCGGACGATTTGTTTATATACACTGATTTGACTGATATTGATTGGGACGATAAATTTTACACATCGCCCAACTGCATAAATAAAATCTATGTTTGATTGTTTGAAACCCCACACGGGTATTGGGATGATATTTGGCGTACACTAATCCTAGTTATTTAGTTGTATGTCGATCGATTGGTCGACAGACTGTGTGAGCGTTAATTATTTATATTTGATGCTTATGCAGTTGTGTGGTGCACTTTGGATGATGGTTGATTATTTATCGTTGCTATTATATACATGTGTTGTATGGAATCCATATAATTAACATTATATGGTAATTGATTGGGCCTCATTCCAATTTAGAAAATAAAGAATATTATAAAATATCGATTCAGTGTTGACAGTACTCATTCGTTGAGATTAGTCATGTGTTGAACGAAATATTTTAACAATAAAATTTACATCTTTATCATATATAAAATTAGAAACTAACCGGAAAATAGATAAGATGAGTGGTCTCCTGGATATTGATCTGATGTTGGTTTCGGCCTTCGGGGTTAATATTTAGGGAATTGTTCTCTTACTAATTTACGGTTGGAGTCTGATTTGAAATCAAACGATAGATACCATATTTTTTATAAAATATATTAAATAACAAAAATAGTCGCGTGTTGACAATACTCATTTGTTGAGATTAGTCATGTGTTGAAAGAAATATAGATTCATTTGTTGAATAGAATAAATATTCATTTGTGGAATAGAATAACGAAGCTATTGAAAAATATAAAGCCGTGTTGATTAGAGATGCGTTATTTTGACGCGAACGATATTTACATCGATTATATTCGTTTTATAATGAATATTGAAAAGATATTTAAAAATCGAATATTTAGAAAACAAATTCGAATTGAATTGAATAGAAATAGAATTCGAATTGAATTGAATAGAAAACGAATTCGAATTGAATTGAATAGAAAACGAATTTGAATTAAATTGAATTGAAAACGAATTCGAATTGAATTGAATAGAAATCGAATTTGAATTGAATTGAATAGAAAACGAATTCGAATTGAATTGAATAGAAAACGAATTCGAATTGAATTGAATAGAAATCGAATTCGAATTGAATTGAATAGAATTCGAATTCGAATTGAATTGAATAGAAAACGAATTCGAATTGAATTGAATAGAAAAAGAATTCGAATTGAATTGAATAGAAATCGAATTCGAATTGAATTGAATAGAAAACGAATTCGAATTGAATTGAACAGAAAACGAATTCGAATTGAATTGAATAGAAAACGAATTTGAATTGAATTGAATAGAAAACGAATTCCAATTGAATTGAATAGAAATCGAATTCGAATTGAATTGAATAGAAAACGAATTGGAATTGACTTGAATAGAAAACGAATTCGAATTGAATTGAATTGAATAGAAAACGAATTCGAATTGAATTGAATAGAAATCGAATTCGAATTGAATTGAATAGAAAACGAATTCGAATTGAATTGAATAGAAAACAAATTCGAATTGAATTGAATAGAAAACGAATTCGAATTGAATTGAATAGAAATCGAATTCGAATTGAATTGAATAGAAAACGAATTCGAAATGAATTGAATAGAAAACGAAATTGAATTGAATTGAATAGAAAACGAATTTTAATTGAATTCAATTCAATTGAAAACGAACTGAAATAGAATTGAAATCGATTTGAATTGAAATCAAATAGAAATGAATGTAAAAAGAATTTATAAGGGAAAATTCAATTTTGATTTGAATTTGAAATGAAGGTTGAAATTGTTTTCGAAACAAATTTGAAACGATTTATAAAATTCGTTCTAAAAAGGAAATCAACAAAATATATATAATATACATATATATTATATATATAATGGCCTGAATAGAACGCGCCGCACCGCGGCTGTTCGTAAATTTCGACCATTGACTTCGAACGGACATTTCGGGAGATCCGACCGTCGGATTCTCCTAAAACCGGAACCATTGGGTTCGTATCGAAAAGAGCTTTCTAACGAATATTAGAAATTTGAAATCTAACGGTTGGATTTGGAGATACGTCCAAATCAAATTTGGAAAAAGTCGCTGTAAGTGCAGTTCGATGGCCATTGTTGGAAATCGACTGTACGGGCCTTGATAAAATTATCAAAAATATCAATAATTTGTGTGAAATCATAAGAAATGATTCGTGAAGAACTGGGATGAAAAATCCCACATTTGTAAAGATAAAAATAGATTTTTATCGAAATGAACTAGTTTTGAACTAAAGTTAAAACCCAATTATTTTTAAATAAATAAATTGGATTTGAAAGTGGTTTTAAATAATCGGAATTTCTAATATAGTTGATTGGAATTGAATTAGAATTGATTTGTGGGTTTATCGTGAACGGTGTTTTAAAATAACACTTGTTCTTTAACCCGACAATAAATAGGATGTGATTTGGGTTTATCGTGAACTGTGATTTAAATGACATTAGTTCTTTAACCCAGTAAAAGGAGTTTTAATGAATCTGCAATTAGATTGAAATGTGAATTGACAATTTAAATTATCAAATTTGGAAAATGAGCGAGAATGGAGTATCACCAGTTTTGCTCCAAGCGATAGTTAAATCTTTAATTAGATTTGAATGTGAAATGGTAATTACCTTTACCGATAACACCGTGGTATTAGATATGGAGTATTACCAGTTTTGCTTCATGGGATGAATAGGTTGGGATTGGGAAATAAAATAAATAATTACTTCGGTGTGGTTCGCTAATCCCGACTAGTTTGGAAAACCATAATTTGGTTTGAAATGATATCCAAAGGATGATTAAAGAATAAATTTTAAAGAATTTATCTTTGATAAAATTAATGGGAACCTTTCCCTAAGAATGTGAAATTTAGGGACTAACTGGGGATCAGTTAAGTAGAATGGTTTCCTGGATATTGATCTGATGTTGGTTTCGGCCTTCGGGGTTAATATTTGGGGAATTGTTCTCTTGCTAATTTACGGTTAGTGACTGATGAATTGGAATGAGGCGTATGTTGTGTTTGTGTAACATTTGTTTATTATATACGCGGGTCATTCAGAAAGGCCGGGTTTATACCCATTCTGAATAACCGATTCGACGATATGTCGAAGACGAAGACGGTGGTTGAAGACCGGAAGTCTTCACATCGTTTGGGTGATTACTGATGATCTTGATTGGGCTGTACACCCAAGAGGATAGAATCAGTTGGTGGTCATCTAGACGTGCTTGGAGATCGATGGATATGCGAGGAAAGTGCCTCCGGTTTCGTTCAGACCCAAAACGAACTTGTAAATGGACTGTGTGTATGACATTGGATTTTATTCTGTGTTGATTGATCTCTATTAAATATACATCTGTTTGTCAGCGGAGAATTTATTCTCTTTCTTAACGCCCTTCTCTGAGACGTATGAGCTCAGAGGTTGTATATCGATGGACATCAGTCGCATGGCATGAATTGCCTGTGTGGCACGCCTAAGTGGCAATTGATCAAGGCTTCTGTTGAAAAGCAAAGTCTTATGGTTGATGATCAAAGCACGACCTGTGTGGCGCATCTTTGTGTATAGCGTGAATTCGCGAGCCTCACACCTCGGTATGAGTCAAAAACGGGATAGTGACTGCAAGGAGAGCACGATGTTTCTTTCTAGCTAGTGGTGGTGTCAGTGCTTAAACTAGCTAACATTTATATACTTTTCACCCATGTGGTTGTTGGAATGAGGCGCCTCGATTTTAGGTCTGTTGGGACCGGGAAACGTGTGTTCAGGAATAATTAATCCTCAAACGTATGAGAGGTCCGGCCCTAAAGCATCCAAGGGTTACCCAGAGTGTGTAGTCCTGGGACATTTGCTAGAGTGCCTCGAATCGGAGAGGAGCTTGCCCCTTGCCTCGACTCATGACGGAAATCCAATTTCCAATACGAGATATTTCAGTTTTAATTGTAGAACCTAGTATGGCGACATAGTGGTATGGGACATTCATGCCGCCTATGATTGAAATTTATGATTGAAATTGTTTTTGAGACTATGCACTTATAATAGTATCAAATGATTTGTTTTTAAATGTACCAAGCATGTTTGGCTATTATAAGGTAAAAACCCTATCCTCCGGCTTGCGTTGCATTGTGTGATGGGACCTGGGTCTTATAATAGCTTCATTTTTCAAAAAAAAAAGCATTGCGATGTTTATTCTATGCACTGGTATTCTTGGGAGGAAGCCCGTTCCGTGTTATACGACATGGTCCCTTGAATTACTCTCTTTTAAAGTAAAGTTTAAATAACTGTTTTAGTTCTCACACCAGTCACATGACTGACCTGGAGTTTATTGTTTTAACCTAAACTCTGGGTTCCCTTATTTTCGACATGGGCAGCTAGTAGTTTTGGTTTTGCAGATTTATGTCCACAAGATCCTGATTTACAGCTGGAACGATGCTCAGAAAGCTCTGTATCCGTGTATTACTTTCAGTTGCGTTTTTGTATTATTTTCCGCTGCTATGTAATTTATTGTAATCTCTGATATTTATCGTATGTAATTTTTATTCATACTCTGTGTATTCTTGTATTCTAATGGAATTGTTGTAATAACAATGAAATGTTCTTCTTTTTGTGTTCTGATTCGTCTTGTCCTCAATTCAATCCGTGCTTTCCTTCACGGGGAAGTTCGGGTCGTTTCAAATACCTTAGATCGAGATTGAGTGTATATATATGAGAGCGTATTTGTAAATTTTATTTACAAATATTTTGTATTGTGTTGTTGATCGGTTCAAGTGTTGAAAAGCATAGAACTGGCAATGGATACAATATTGTTTTGAAAAGAGGGTAAATGAAATAATTTTACCCAAATTATATTTTGTATAGAAAAGAAATAATTTATCAAATTATCGAGGTATTGGTTTGTGTGTTTGATTAATGTAAATGAAATTCAAATTTGATTGAAATTTGAATTGAAACTTAACTTGGTCAAATTCAATTGAATTGATTAAATTTGGAATTTGAATTAATAATAATCAAATAGAAATAAATCAGGTATTAACCAATTGATTTTCAAATATGTGAAACCAAAGAGCATAAATTCAAGTATTTTGATTGAAATTGTTTGTGCATGGACGGTTGATCGGTTGATTGGTATTGATTTGGTGATAGATTGCTTGAATATAAATTCATCGACAGTTTTATAAAAAGTTGAATTATAGTTAAATTCCAGTATAGTCAACTGGAGTGTAATCTCATGGATTAAAGTGGAATAATTCCGTCCTATGTTGCAAATGAATACTTCATGCTTGGTTTTGGAAATTATTTATTTACTATATTGAATTGGTTTTTGATTTAAAATAAATTGAATTTAGAAATTAATGGGTTTGTAATATCCTTTCTTACCTTAGCAATTTCGAGGATGAAATTATTTTAAGGGGGGAAGAATGTAACGTCCAGTATTTTTGACCATCAAATATTTAATTTAATCTATTATTTATAATATTATATTGGGAATATTAATAGATTTTAATATTTAATCATTATTTAGAACGAGATGGAACGATATATATTTATATAATATAAATCGAGTTTGAAAATGGCGTGCAGTTCGTAAATTGGAGTTTTGAACTTCAATTCGATATACGGGATCCGATATAAGTCGGATTTCTGTGAAACGAGAAACGTTGGAACCGTATTGATGATAATTTTCATATGAAAGAGAAAAATCCAGATTTCGTGCTATGGATTATTAGTTATGGCCAAATCAAATTTTAAAATAGTCGCTATGAAATCGTTTTTAAATTTTAATGATTTGTTTATAAATTTTAAAAAGGGTTTTGTGTAAATGGAATGCAATTTAAAACCGGGATTTTTATGTTGAGTTTCTGAATTATATACTGATTGAAATTTAAATAGTTGTTTTAGTAAACACGATGATATTAATTTATTTTCGTTAAATTTAGCTATTTAAATTTAATGTATGATTATATAAGATTTATAAGTAAACCCATCTAAAGCTTGTGCACTATGTAACGGTTATATTTTCAAATCCCTGGATGTATATGTATATGATTACATACCATTGGCATTTTCATTTGGTTGACAATAAGAGTAAAACCCAATTATATATCAAACATGTCCAACACAAATACCAAGCTACACTTTTCAATAGGAAACTGGGAAAACATATAACATGGAAACTGAAACCCTGAATACACATTATATTTGTCCAACAAATAGAAATTTGGTCCATGAAAGAAAAAAAAATATGAAACAGGAAATATTAATACAAAGAAAACATCACATACATTCATGCAATGTTGTTTGTACAAAATACATATACAAAGGAAAACAATACATATCATTGTGCGTCCCCTTCTTATTGGGAAGCACTACTCAATCCTTTCTTTGTTGTTGCGCCCTTCCTCCTTTCTTCCTGTCCTTCAAACTACTACTGTTCCCCTCACCTCTTCTTTTCCTCACTGTTGCTGTATTCCCACTTCCTTTTCTTTTCTTGCTTCTATCCTGTAACCCCTGTAAGGAATGGACACAAGGGTACAAACTGAAAGTATTAATATATGTATATATAAAGACAACAATATATGTATATATATTCATTCTAATTTGTAAATTGCTGCATGTCTTGTTCATTCAAAGAAAACAGTAAAACAAGGAAAAGCAATATATTTGTAAATTTATCTGTACACATGATAGTCTAAGAGAACCAAAGAGAATTCATTATAAAATTCAATGTCAGCATGTCTAGTTCCTTTCAACAAACAGTAGAATGCGAGTTCCCCATGGAAAAAAGGAAGCAGCCTAAGAATTGAAATGTACAGATAAGAGAAGATAGTGTACAAACAGCTATAGACAGGGACATTACACAGATAAGAAGAATAAAACAAATGTATGTGTTTTTTTTTAAATCTGTACAAACTGATCGAACAGATATATATCTATATATTGATACTGAAAATCAGATATATGCATCAAAATTTGGACAGACATATATATATTCATATAACAGCTAAGGGACAGCTAAGGAACAGAGCATAAAACATCTAACCAAAACAGGAAAATTCATAGCTGTAGGAATTAAATATATTGATATACCAAATCGAAACAAAACAGCGATAAGATTCATATATCAAAATCGAATAGCTAATATATATATATATATATATCCATATATACAGAAGTTTCACATGCTTTCACTGTTGCCATGTGCTTCAAAATCTGAACATAGAATCGATGATACGATTTCAGATCTTTATTGAATCAACAGGTCATGGCCTAAATCTCACCTAATTTATACACATACATGTATCGATCAAACTACATGTGAACAGACCAATAGTACCACTGAAATCAAATATTGAATTCAACCAAAATCTCCGAAAACCCAATGGTGTAAGAATGTAGCTGATCCTATCTATGGTAAGGGTTGATGGACATTGATATTATCTGAAACACGCAAGTGTTTCACCAAATTTCAGAAATCATTTGAATAAAAACAGTAAACAGAAAACCTCTTCGAACCACCTATGAAATCGAAACAACCATTTAACAACAAACAAAAAATGAATTAAAATACTTATCTGCGTTGGGATTCACGTCTGGGTGCTTTGGACGGATTTGCTGATGACTTTGTTCAGACCAAGGACTTCGGGTTTGGCTAAATCCTCATGGTGGAAGCATCGGGTTTGACTTGGGGTGGTTCTTGAAGCAGGGTGAGTTGCTCGACGAGGATAGGAGGGTGCTCCATCGCTGGATGAACGGAGTTGAGTTTATGCCGATCAATTGAAGACGGAGAGCGAAGGGAAGGACTGGAGACTGATACTTCAGTTTTGTTGAAGATCAAAAAGGGGTAAAGGCGAATTAGGGTTGGCCATTGGAAATCAATATTTTGGAGGCAGCGGTTTTTCTTATGGAGTGAACGATCAGATAATAGGGTTTTAAAGGAAGCGGGTAGGGTTTTGGGCCGCAGGCTAAAGGTAAGGGCCCGTTTAAAATATATAGTCCATGTTTTTAAAATTTCATTATTTTATTAAATTTGTTTATAAGATATCTCGCGCATATATTATCAGATCTAAGCACGGTCAGTCTCGTTGAGACCGTAGAGATGAGATCTTTAAGATGGAGCATGATCAGTTAGGACTGGAAGCAAAGAAATTTTATAATTAAATTAAACGCTGTTTAATTTAATTAAAAACCGGCGTTTAACAACCCAACTAAATCCAGGTGAGTTAAACTCACTCAGTTTTCCCCATTTATATTTTATATAATGTGGGTTTTTATTTTGTGTACTTTGTCTGCCAATGGTTAACTGTTTGCTAGTTAAATATTTATTTGTTGATTTAACTGATGAAATTAAACCGTCGTTTAATTTTAGTAAAATACCAGATTGTTATTTTAACGATTGGTTCCAATAAAGGTAACTTACCTTGTTGGTCACGTTTATGAAATAAACGTGTTTAATGGTTTCAATTGGTTGAATTGGTTTGTTTATTGGTTGATGATTAAATGGTCGTTATTTATTATTTTCATATATGAACTGATCCGATGGGATGATTGATTTGAGTATTGGTTGTTGTTTGAAATTTTAACATCTGTGTAGTTTAAACCAATGGGCGGTATTGGTTGAGTATCTGACAACATATGGCCTATAAAATTTATTTGTACAACTAGAGATAGGTTTGAAATATATTATTTCAAATAAAAGCTTATAAAAAGGGAAAATAAATAAATGTTTTATTTAAGCTTTGATTTATTATTAATTAATTTTATAAAGTCAACTTTGATGAGAATTAGATTTATAAGTACGAGGATGAGAAATAAATCGAATGGTATTGTTTAATTTTAATAAGATTTTAAAAAGGGAAATTTAATACTTACTTGAGTGAATAAAGGAGTTAACTATGAAAGTAGTTAACTACCAAAGTGGATTATTATTTTAATAATTTAGAAAAATACTTTATAATTGAGATTCATTTAAAAAGAACCCGAGATTGAAGTGGAATCCAATTGAATGGTAAAAAGGAATTTTAAGCAAAGATGATAGCTTAAAAATGAAGTTACTTAATTATTTAAGTTAAGTGAAAAGAATCTTTGATCAAAATGATTTATAATAGATCAGGGTTATGTAAATAAGCTTTAAATGTGTAAAGGTGTTAAGTGTGCATTAAAGTTACTTAATAATGGGTTAAGTAAAAAGGAAGGGGATTAAAATAAGATTTCAAAGCAGGGATTGTCGAATGGGTTTTAAAGGGATTAGTAAAAGAGAATTTGGTAAAGGGAGCAGATCATGAGATTTTGTAACCAAATTTGAATTGTAAAATGAGTTGGTTAAAGAAGCAGAATTAAAGGAGATGTTTTAGAAAGGAGATTTCTTAATTAGTGAATTAAGAACCAATGGTATATTCAAGAAAAGGATTTTCAAAAGGAAAGAAGGGTTATGAAACCGTATTTTTAAACCAAATAGTTAAATGAAAGTTGTGTTGAGATTAGATGAGACTTTGGTTTTAATATTACAACACGTATTCATCTTTAGATATGAACATTGTTGATCAAGGTCTGAGAGGCAGTTAAAATACCCTAATTTGAACGACATCAGGACTATCTAAGGGTGATATTAGTTGTGATGGTAAAAGGGATTAGTGATAATTTATTTCCAATAGTGAAATAATGAAAAGGTGGGGTTTTATCCAACAGAAATAAGCACTGGGTTCTGTCGGGTAATAAATAAAGGATATTTCATAATGTTGTTTAATTAAAAGGCCAAGTGATGCTGAATACTTAACCAGTGAACTCATTTGTTTATCATGATTGAAACATTGTTATTTTGATAGTTAAATCACCGACTATCAAACCTGTCCAATACGATTGTTGTTACGGGAAGACAGGGATCGAATTTATATTCGAAAACCATTCCGACCAGCAAATACGTGAAGATATTAGAAGATGGTCGAGATGGAGCATTGAAGACCATAGATTTTCGTAAACGGAAGGACTTCTAATAATCTCTGGTCTGCAGCCAGAGATGTACTGAGGTTCTGTCGTGGTCGGAATCTACGGGTTGTAAGGACTTCTCACTACTGATCCATGGGGTGATTCCTATATGAGATGCAGTAGGAAAGTACCTTCGGTTCATCCTGTTCCTGGATGACTTGTATGGACGAGTGTCTGACAGAGTATTTCCAGATAGTCATGTACATTGATTTTAAAATCGTACTTCTGTCAGCTGCAGAGTATCTTTGTGAACGTCAATTAGCGATTTGACGGATCTGACGATGTGGCATTCAAAGTGAATGGTGGCCAGGTGTTGTAAAAGGAATTCAAACCTCAAGTCTCACAACCGGGAAATGACAAAAATCGGGCAGGCAACATGGCTATGTGGATCGCTCCCATTAGTGTGTACAATCACCTGTCTAGAGAAATTCTATTTTCTTCTTTAATCTATCAATGCTGTCCATTTTCGGGAAACAGTGGTTTGAGTCCAACCGTTGGTGATATGCATTCGTTACACTCAAGCAAAATGAGTGGTCGGTCATGTGTGGGCCGGGTTGCAAGACATTCTTGTTGAACCCAGTGTATTCGCTTCTAGAGATACACTATCGGCAGGTGGTCCCATACCTTGTCATAGTTGGAATCCAATCTCCAATAATCGCCCGCGGTTTTGATTGTATACTATATATGTGGAGCGTGAGATGCAAGCGTTCCACTAGATTGATATTTACTTGTATTTAGACATTATTATAATATCAGAAAAGATATTGATTTCAAAAGTGGTTTGGGTTATCATAAGGTAGAAACCGTCCATGTTTATGTGTGGATTTGGTTTTATGATTATCCTTTTCTTTGAAAAGATTTTGACTTTAAAATCAAGTTGTGTGTTACCTTAATACTGTGCGAGTTTTTCTCACTCTGGTTCACCAGACTGACCCGGTGTTTTGTAAATGCTCGGGTTAGCCCAGAGTGTACATGTTCAGGTTATCGAATGATGTGAAGAGACGAGCTGAAAGAGTCCAGACGTGTGATATTATATAGCTACTATTCCGCTGTGTGTTGTATCTGAGGATAGGTTATCATAATTGTCCAGATGTTGATGTACTCTAATGATTGTAAGTATTTTAAAGCTCTCGGTAAAGATTTATTTCTGTATTATATTCTGCTGCGATGTGAGACTCTGTGTTGTGTTAGTTCTTCTTCTTCTTCTATTCTAATATTCCTTTCTTTCTTATCTCACCCTATAATTTCTTTCTAATAACGTTTCAGTGTTTTCGGTGTTTGGAAGGTCGGCATAAGTTACAGTAAAGGTATTTATGTCGATTTTTAGGGCCGAAAACCCCTGGGTATTTATACTTATGGGTTAATTTTAAATATTTAATACGGATTTAAATATTGGGTGGATAATTTAATTGGAATTTTATATTAAGTTATCAATTTAATAATCGATTTCGATTTAAAATCGAATATATTAAATTGACGAATAGGAAAAACAATAAATATATAAATTCGAAGTTAGAGCTGAATCAAGATAATTCAGATGATCTGTGGAAATTCTAATTTGAATATAAACGATAATAATGATGATATTGTTATCGAAGAATTTAAATGGTTTGAAATTTAATTTTATATCAATTTAAATTAATATCTGTTCCGGATGATCGAACTGGACTTCGATACTTATCTCAATGGGTTCAGAATAGGGGTTTTACCCTAGAATTAACTGTTGTTGGGTTCAGAAAGGAATTCGCAGTCAAGGGTTATTTAATTTTTAAGGGTACAGTTTTAATTAAAATAAAAAATTAAATAAAAAAATAAATAGGGTGGGTAGGAATAAAACAACAAGGCAAGGAAAAAAGGACCTTGCTGTACGTTTTAAAACCGCGCCCTCCCTTTTATAAACTCGCGTCCCCTTTTCTTTCTGACCATTCCTTTTCTCAGTTCCTCAAATTAAAATCGAAAACCCACTTCCATTTCTATACCACGAAATCGAATGGAAAGGAAATAAAATAGAAGGGAGGGGGATTGAAATCAAATTTGATTTCGAATTTCAAGGAAAAGATCCTGAAGCTCGAATCTGGAGCTCGCGATGAGATCTGGAGTTCGCGATAAAGTCTAGAGTGCGATGTCAGGGATGTCTTCGATCTGGGAACTCGCGATGCTCGTGTTAACATCCAGGAAGAAAAGGGGGGCGCTCGCAATTACAAGGGAGGACGGAGCTGTCTGTTGCCAGTTGGGTGAAGTCGCGATGCTAGGGTCAACGATAGGGAGCATGACCTAGGGGATCGAAAGCTGGAAGTAGGCGTCAATGCGGTGGTCAACGCTGGGTGGTTTAGGAAGTCGAAGTCGCGATCAGTTGTGAGTAGGCGAGTTCATTGGTGCGGTTTTCAAAGTGGAGCCGAAGGGTCTCGAGTTCGATGGTGAGGTGATGGCAAGAGGGGATCAGAGGTGCAGTTCGTGGTCAGTATTGGTGATAGTTGAATGGTGGATCTAGGGTGCGTGTGATGTTTGATTTACTGATGATGAAAATAGAGAAGTGTAAACTGAATTGACAGTAGAGCTCCATGATGGTAAAAGGGAAAGGAATTTCCTGTGTACTCGTATTGAAGAAGATAGTTTCAAATAGAGTATTAAGGTGAATTCTTTTTTTGAATTTGATTTGTTCTTTTTAAATTAGTATTAGTTAAAACTGAAATTTATAAAACTATTAAAGGGAAACTAAAATTATTTGTTAATCTAGAATTTGGAAAATGAAAATGAAAATTAAATAGTAGTATATTTTTAATAGGAAACCTTGTTAGGGAAATTAAAAATAGCTTAATTATAAAATATGGATTTTTCTTATGCTAGGATAATCAAATAAAATCATTCTTGTGGAGTTCGAAGAGTCAGAAATCAATGGAAAGGAACTAAAATTGGTACAAAAGCGGATTTGAAATCAAAGTGAGTAAATCTCACTCACCTTTTAGTTAGAATTATTTTTATATCGTTAAAAATAATTGTTTGTTGCTTGTTGAATGCTTTCTGATTTTTTGAAATATATTAGTTATTTAGGGTTGACTATTATATTAGGTTGATGATTGGATTGATTCCCGCAGTACCCTTTAGCGGATGCCCGCAGTATCATTAGCGGATGACCCTATACGCCCCACGCTATGATAGTGGATGACCTTCATACCGCGATATCCTGCCTCGAAGCAGGATGGGTATTACTATGTTGACTAACGTCTGTGGGTGCAGGAAAACATTTTGGAGGAATCCGATTGGATTCCTCAAAAATATATTATCTGTTTGTTTATTTGTTTGCATATATACTGTCATATATGATGTGTTAGAAAACCCATGATTTGATAACTGACTGTTTGGGGTATTTAAATATCACTGGGGCTTGAATATTGATTTATAAAAATATCAAAAAAGGGTATTTGAGATTTAAAAAGGGAATTCTATTTTTTATAAATAGAATTTGAATTTTTAATGAACTATAGAAAATATTAACTTGTTTTGAATATATATAAAACAAGTATGGAATTTAAAAACTCTGTTTATAAAATTAAAATGTTGGATTTGAATTTGAATTTATAAACTCTGTTTATAAATTAAAATGAGGGATTTAAAATTTAATTTACAAACTTTGTTTATAAATTTATAATGTGGGATTTTAAGTGAAGTTATAAACGTTGTTTATAAATTTAATAATGCATAGAATTGAATTTGAAATTTGAATATAGAAGTTTCAAATCGAATTGAAATGAAATAAAGAGAATTCAAATAGATTTGAATATAGAAATTCAAATGGAGATTTAAATTTGGAATTTAAAATGAAGAAATTTAAATATGGAATTTGAATATAGAATTCAAATAATTTAAATATGGAATTTGAAAATAAAATTCAAATAGTTTGAAATGAAATTTGAATATAGAATTCAAATAGATTGAAATGGAATTTGAAAATAGAATTTCAAAATAGAATTTGAAATGGGAATTTGAATATAGAATTCAAATAGAATTGAAATGGGAATTGGAATATATAATTCAAATGGAGTTTGGAAATAGATTTGAATATAAAAATTTGAATGGAGTTTGAATCGAAATTGGGCTTTAAACAAGAAAAGAGATTGTAAATTCATATTCGAAATCGAGTATGAAACTTAGATTGAAATTGAGATTCAAAGAGTTATAACCAAGTTTAAAAATATAGTGAACATGTTATGTTCAATTATTAAATGAAATAAGCAAAAGTGCCAGTTAACAAATAGATTAACAAATTGAGTTAAGAACGACTAGATTGAATTAAAATGAATTGGAAATAGTTAGATATATGTTGAACAGGTTTGGAATGAAGTTAATGAAAATATATATTAGAATGCCCGACAAAAGGTATGTATTTAAATTGAATATGAGATTTTATGCGCCGTATCGGCAAGCCGCTTGGCTTTTTATTTCTCTTTTGGATTGGCGAGGGCCATGGGAGGCTATTTGAAATATCCCGATGCTCCCGGTACAAAGGAGTTACAATATTTTTAAGATAATTTGATAGTTAGAAATCAACGTATCGATATATATAGAAGTCGATAAGAAAACGAACTTAGAAATAGAATAGTAAAATCAAAAAAGGAAGACTAGGAATAAAATCTCGTAAGAATAGAAAAAGAAAGCGTATACGTGTTTAAAAGTGAATAAGTAGTTGTATGGTATTGATTATTCGAGTAAGTAGTCATATCTGTTTTGACGTTATAAATGTTATTCAGTCAAGGTCTGAGAGGTAGTTATACCCCAACTTGATTGATTTCATTATTGACAAATAAATAGTAAGATTTCAGGCTCGAAAATCAATGTTGGATAAGAGTTAGTTGAATATAGTATTTGGGTTGTCGTAATGATGTTTTACACAACATCCGTTTTAACCCAAATAAGTGTAAACTTGGAAATAGAATAATAAATATTTCCTAAGTATAGAAATAAACGAGATCAGGAAAGAGATAAGAAATTGGAATATTTTCCTATTATAAATAGTATATATTTTCTAAGTTTAGAAAATAAAGGAAGGCGGTATTCGGAAATGTTTTCCAAATAACGTAAAAGGCCAATATGGTTATTGAAAATATTTGGTTAACAAATATTGATAAAGAAATTGAGAAGTGATTTAATTAATGGAATATTAATTAAGGGCTCAGTGATTGTTTGATAATTGGATGAACACTTGTTTTCTTCGATAGTTAAATCATCGACTATCGAAACACTTGTTTTTATTCGATAGTTAAATCACAGACTATCGAAGTTTTGACCATCGTTGTCAATATGGAGAGACCGGTTGGATTATTATCCAAAGAATCACTCTGTATTGGCATAAGCGTTGCGAATCATATATGCCAAAGAAAATTGAAGACGGAGTAAAGTGTAATGGCTATTGTATAAGTCTTGGATAACAGTGCCTAAGATGGATGTACTGAATAGTGCCTTCGGTTCATCCTGTTCCTGGATGACTTGTATGGATGAATATCTGACAGAGTATTTCCAGAAAGGTCACGTACATTGATTTCTTCAACCGTACCAAGAGTGGAAGCAGAGAAGGAAACTTCTTTAGCTAACACGTAATGTATTATTGTAGACGTCAATTTGTTATTTTCGATGGATCTGACAATGTGGCATTCGAAGTGAATCTGATGTGATGATAAAGCGTAACCTCAAGCCTCATCAACCGGTAAATGACAGAAATAGGGCAGGCAGCATGGCTATGTAGGTATCACCTATTAGGGTGTATAATCACCTAATCTAGAGTTTCATTTACTTCTAAAAATCTATTGTTGATGCTGTCCCATTCGGGAAACGGTTGCTGATCCCAACTGTTGGTGATATACATTCGATACACTCAAGCGAAATGAGTGGTCGGTTATGTGTGGCTGAGTTGCAAGATGTTCTTGTTGAACTCGATGTATTCTCCTCTAGAGATATTAAAGCGGAAGGTGGTTCCATACCTTGTCATAGTTGGAAATCCATTACCCAATAAGTGCTTGCGGTTTTGATTGTATATTATATATGTGGAACGTGAGATGCAAACGTTCCACTAGATTGTTATTTACTTGATTTAGACATTATTATAATATCAAAAGAGTTTTGATATAAAGATTATTATTCCTTTCAAAAGGATTTTGAAGGATAAGTCTAGTGTTTGGATTCTCATAAAGGAAAAACCTGTTCCGTGTTATACGGCGTGGTCTTATGAGATATCATTTAGTTTTCTGAAACTGTTTTAAACTGTTTACTCATACCAGTCCCATGACTGACCCAGAGTTTATTTTGTTTTGTTCTACCTAAACTCTTGGGTGCCTAAATTTGTACGGGCAGTCAAGTAGTTCAGGATTTTACAGATCTATCTAAAGGAGCTTGGAGCAGGAGGCTTCAGCGTTAGTTATATAGAGTTTTGTTCCGCTGTGTTGTAAGTGTTGTACTTTGTTAAGTATATGTTATACAGTTGAAATTTTGTATTTCAAAAGTTGTGATATATTATATTTTGTTCCGCTACGATGTAAGATTCTGTGTTGTTATTTTCTGTTCTTCTTCTACCTTTTTCTTCTAAAAAATGATTCGTATTTTCGTGATATTTGGGTTGGATGTATGATGTATATAGTCAACTCTGATATTATGGATTTGCGGGTTGTTACACTGGTGTCCCACAATTAAAGCACTTCTTCTTTCCTTTGCCATTATTGTTCTTCCCGCCTTTCTTGTTTTGCTGTTGTAGCTTCTTCCAGTCTCCTTTCTTCTCCGGTGCCTTATTAGCATTCACACCTTTCTCGTCCTCATGCATAAGCGCCATGTCAACTAGTTTCTCAAATGTAGCCCCCATTGGATTGTGGTTCATCACCAACCCATGTAGCGGCTCATTCAAACCTTTAACGAACCTCAGAGCCTTCTTCTCAGGTGTGTTTACCAATTCCAAGCCAAATCTCGCCAACTGATTGAACTTGTTGACGTACTCCTTTACTGATAAATCCCCTTGCTTCAACGCCAAGAATCTTTCCATATATAAATTCTCTTCTGCTCGTGAGAGAAACTTCATTTCGAACCTACACTTGAAATCCATCCATTTCTCCACTGGAAGCTCTCCGTTCGTGACCTCCCACCAAAACGAGGCTTCGTCTTTCATTAACTAAGCAGCCAATTGGACCTTCCTTCCATCTTCTACTTCGAAAATACCAAATAGATCTTCCACCTCCTTAAGCCAATTTCGAGCTTCAACAAACGTCTCTGATCCGTGAAAAGGTTTCCCGCCCATTGCCCTAAAATCTTTGCATATCTTTGCAAAAGTATCAACACGGGGAGGAGGAGGGGGGAGGAGGAGGAGGAGCATTTGCTGGGCCTGCGACATTGGCCCTAGCTTCCAGATACCTACTAAACCATCCTGGTATCAGTATCCCCTTGGGTATCTTGGGAATTCCAGACATGTTGAAAAGAAAATGAAGAGATTCAAAACGGAGAATTCGAAAGAAAGATATATGGCTCTTGGGGGTAATGTTTTTAAAACAAACTTTTCTCTTGAAAATACTTTCCTTAAAACATACTTTTGAAAGTATTTCTTTATAAAATGCTTTTTGAAAAATAGTTTTTCAAAATTCATATCTGGTCTGGTAACCTTCAGCTCCGATACCACGTGTAACACCCCAAGTCCATTAATGTCACTCACTAAGGGAATGCATTAACTTCCATGGAGCGTATTTAGTGTATATAATAGAATATAACAAGAAAGATATAAATAATGGTACTTGAAAATTTCAAAACAACTTTTATTGCAGCGGAGAAATAATTTGATTACAATAACTTCATAAACCAAGTACACTTAATATCCATCTTGATAAATTGATTCATAGTACATAAAATAAAAAGCATAAACCCCAACACAAGTAGCCATAAAAGAGATGAGCTGAACTTTACTTTTAGCAATCCAAGCACTTCCAAAAGAGAGAGAAAGAGATCCGAGATCAAGCTCCACTAGTATTAGTCCCACCCTGAGAACCTTTGGAGGGGGGAGGAAGAAAAGAGGCGAAAACAAGGGGGTCAGACATAAAGTCTGGCAAGTATAATAACTTTAACAATATAATTATTAAAGTAACTAGGATAAGGCATAAACTGGTAAGATAAGATATGACCATGAAACAAGTGGGCATGACAAAGAAAATAAGAGGAATATTCTGGCGCTAATCTCGTTCCTAATCACTATAGGATAATTACTATATTGCACCACCACTAGTCACCATAAAAATTGATCCCACCTACAGAACTTAATAATGATAATGGTAGTTTCGTGTACCCCTAGCTGCCTTCATAGGTGCCGTCTGCCCCTATCTTCACTAGTTGTACCCACTACCCCCATTCGATCGGCTCCCTAACTCATAGATACCCGTGCTGGTCCCATAGTGGGGTGTATCACTCCCTAAAGTGGCAACCTGATACCACCAAAGATGCGTGGCTTATATCTACACGATGCAACAACGTCTTACCTACTAGCCCGGACCCACGCATGCACATGACCCCGTTGGACTTGCGTTGCCACCGCTAACCCGTTTTGACCTCTTACAATCAAATCCAGTAAGCGTGTCCCGTCCTCGACTTGGGTCGAGCTCACAAAGATACTTAATGGGTAACTGGTTTGAAAAGGGCCCCCATGCTTGACATAAGCCTTCCACCTATGCTTGGTCCCCACTAAGGTTTCCCCACTTAACCCCATTCTTATTCATGTCTTCTTACATCTTTCAATCTTGGTTAAGTGCATCTAATCGTATTTCACATGCCACCCAAGGCACACACTTAATTTCACATGCCACCCAAGGCACCCACTTAACCCCTCATGTCCCACCACATGTTTATCTGGTTAAGTGTTACTTAATTCATTAGAACTGTAACCTTGTAAAGACCTCCCACATTAGGCTGACATTTTCGGTTGCTGGATTTGCCGGGCAGGTCCGGGCAGTCTTATACCGCAAACGATCCTACGTGTCTTTACAATTGTTACACATTTAATTCGTTCCTTTGACCTCTCACATTAGACTGGCATTTGTGGCTGCTGGATTTGCCGGGCGGGTCCGAGCAGTCTTACACCATAAAAGAGTCTAACCTCGTGTCTTAGGCGGTTAATTATTACACATCTTTATTTAACCCCAAATTGGATTAATATCCCTATTCAAATTTGTCAATAAATTCCAAATTTATTTATGTCCATAATTGTCTCTTAAAATTATGTCCATAAATACCAATTATGCCAATTAATGTATCAAATTAATTATATGCCTTTTAAAGCCATTTTATGCCAATTCACAATTTATGTGTATTCAATATTATCCCATCATCCTCACGCTATTCGTACGTTTTCATATGATATATGTTAGACTCGCAAATAGTCTAACTTATAAAAATAAAAACAACATCACATAACACATAAAATAGATCTAAAGGTCATGACATAAGATTACACAACCAATAACTTGCATATGAATTTCATTCAAACTAGCATATGATACAAAACTAGCATAGGTAATAAGCATAAACTTGCGTAACTTATGTACTGCTATAGATCCAAACATAAAGGTGTGAACTTGCATATGGATCTAAACATAAAGATGTAAACTTGCATATAGATCTAAACATAAAGATGTAAACTTGTATATAGATCTAAATATAAAGATGTAAACTTGCATATAGATCTAGACATAAAAGTTAATGTCACATAAACTATCTTATGCATATACATGTCTCACATATATTTTAACAACCCAAACTTGCATAAGATTCATACATGTATATATGATCCAATCATCACAAACTTGCATAAGATATATGATTCAACTTGCATAAGATTCACATAAGAACTAATATATGATCCAACTTGCATAAGACTAACATATGATTCAACACCACAAACATGCATATAATTTACATCACATGATTCAAAATCATATTCTCATAATCCCAATTATATCTTATCATAATTAAATTAATTAATTAATTTGTGAAAGCTATCATACTCACAATTAAAAAGAATAATCTTGTCTTTCTGGGATCTGTATTCTGAAACTGAATTGCTCGCCTTTGATGTAGACTAATCACTATTTAGATTTGATTTGATTTTGATTCAAGCTTCTATCTTGCTTTAGGGTTGAAAGTGTATGGCGGTTACTCTAGGTTCTCCATTGACGGCATGGCGGCTCTTGTTATGAATTAATGTTATTAGCGTTAGGGGTTTAGGAGTGTTTTTATAGAAGTTTAATTTAATAAGAGCCATCGAATTAACCTAGGGATAACCAAAACCATCAGGGCCACTCAGATGCCACATCAGCCCTTAGGGCGAATCGGGCCATGGGTTGATAGCCAAACACTCTGGATCGACCCCTAGTCGACCCAGCAAGGCTCGGGTCGACTCCAAAAATGGTGCGGTTCGGCTATTCCCCCTCTCGATTCGCTGTTTTGAACTTTTTTTGAATATTATATATATATATATATGTATATCTATATATATATATATATATTTCTCTCATATGCATACAAACTTCAAGGCTTAATAACTTCTTTATAGGTTATCCATTTTATGCAAACCAAATGTCTATCTTGACCCAAAATTTTGAGATGAACATAATAGCGCAACCCATTTCACTTAATTCTTCTTCTAAAAATTAAGTATACTTTAATTTGTGAATTTTAATGTTATAAAATTACGGGGTGTTACAGATTTGCTAGGCGGTTACGGGCAGACTCCTTCCACAAGTTGAGCTTTACCTTGTGTCTTGGTGCAGTTATAACTAAATTTCCTAATTGGGGTTTACAACATTAATTTTTACCAATTCAAAAATTGTACCCGTTAGGCTTAATTACCTAATTAAATTTGTTTTCCCCAAATCAGTGACGGTTACAAGAGTTGTTTATTTATTTGTGGCCCTATTTATAACAATCAACTACACTAATTTCTACAACGGTCCCCACAAATATATTCATTAAATGGATTACATTTACATGTATAATTCCATAAAATGAAAATCATTCAAACGTTTATTATAATATACATTTTGTTGTTTACATAGATTTGGGCGGACAATGTATATGTACATATACATTTATTTATTTATATTTTCGCGCAATTAACGTAATTATTTTTCTTTTATTATTACTATTATTATTAAGTGTAATGTTTAGGTTCGATTGATAACCAAACATTCCTTTTTTTGCATTCAAGTTTCAAATAAGGTTCTAAACCTTAAGAAAAGACCGTCAACTGTAATTATTGTAAATTATGCCTGGATATTGGAATAAACACATTTCAAACCAGAGGAAATATATTTTATGTATATATTGGAATAGTTGATGTAAGCTATGCACAAATAAATATATATATATATTTATACATGAATTTACATAACTTTTCCCTTTTTTTGAGCATGTTTCTTATTGGTTTTAAAATAATATCTTTTTGTTTAAAAGAGGAAAAACCATATTTATGGTAACTAAGTTAGAATCCCAAATAAAACTGAGCACAAACAGGCTTACAATTCTTTAATCAAAATTACATAATTCACCGTTTAATACTGAAACTAGAGATCTGGAATAGAACTACATCTTAGTAGTGTTTTGTCGGACTGATTTCCAGATCTTCTGTGTTTTCAATAATCCCAATACATTTTCAAATTCAATTGTAGGAAATATGTATAAACAATTAGGTAAACCTACAAATTATAATATTATTCAAACCACAAATTTATACTTTCAGATTTTGACAACACTTACAAATAGATCTGATAAGCATCATTTCATGTTTAACAATATTATGAACAGATCTGATAAATATTTGGCATAGGTTTAAGAACTAATAAAAATGAGATAATATGTTATTGTAACTTTGTATGTAAATTTCCCAATCATGTAACATCCCATAAATTTTGAGCATTTACATTACTGAATTAAATTTTATTATTGAATTTAAAGTAGTTAAAAAAATAAAATTTATAATGTTATTAATTTATGGTGAAAGATTGATAGAAAATAATGTGTACATTCTAGAGGAAATAAATTCTAATACATAAATGTATCTTTGGCTATTGTCCTTAATTCTTTCCCTGTTTGTTCAAGATGTAAATTTTAGGAATTCGGAACATGGATTACATGTCCAATTAAACCTTTATTAATTAATTTAATTTGCAATGTTATTACGCATTCATTTCATTCCTTTATATATTTAATTATTTTCCTCCATTCTATTAATTTCTTTCACTTCATTCCATTTTTACACATCCTATTTGATTTACGTATTTTTATTTCTTAAATTTACATCTTATTTCTCCTCTCCTTTTTTCTTTCCCATCACATTTTTTCCCAAAAATGATCCATCTCCATGTATATATATATATATATATATCTGTGTGTGTGTGTGTGTGTGTGTGTGTTTTCCCTTCTCTTGAATATCATGTTGTCTATACTTAAAAGAAAAAAAATAAACTTTTCAAATACCGTGCGGGCATTCATTCATTCCCATTTATTTCCATGCTTGTGTTTCATCATTTCGAAGTAAAATATGTAAGATTTTGTAACCCGCATCTTCCCTTATATTTTAAGACATGCATCCATGTTACATAATTTTTGTCATTTATATAAAAAAAACCATGGATTTTATTTTCAATGCCTTCCCTCTTTGTTGTTTCCTTAATGCAACTTTCATTTCTTTTCCCTTCATTCTGTTTTCATACATCTTATTCCATTTTTGTACTTTCATTCCTTAAATTTTAGGGTATTATTAATAAACGATTTAAAATTTTATTTCTACTAAACGACAATCTATGATAACATAAATAACCAAACAAACCACACGTGCTCATTTGTATATATAAGTAAATATTTTTTCATAATATAAGTTTTGAAATGATATTGTTAATCGTGAAATAATAACCATAATCGTATAGAAATGGTTAACGTTCGATTTAAACTCAAACTTTAAATGTGAACATGAAAATACATCTGTATATTTAATTTAAGTAAATTTAAATAAAACATTAATAATGGAAATTTCAACGATATTGATATCGACATGTAAGATTTTGTAACCCGCGTCTTCCCTTCCTTATATTTTAAGGCATGCATCCAAGTTACATAATTTTGTCATTTATATAAAAAACCATGGATTTTATTTTCAATGCCTTCTCTTTTGTTGTTTCCTTAACGCAACTTTCATTTCTTTTCCCTTCATTCTATTTTCATACATCTTATTCCATTTATGTACTTTCATTCCTTAAATTTTAGGGTATTATTAATAAATGATTTCAATTTTTATTTCTAATAAACGACAATCTATGATAACATCAATAACCAAACAAACCATACATGCTCATTTGTATATATAAGTAAATATTTTTTCATAATTTAAGTTTTGAAACGATATTGTTGATCTGAAATAATAACCATAATCATATAGAAATGGTTGACGTTGGATTTAAACTCAAACTTTAAATGTGAACATGAAAATACATCTATGCATTTAATCGAAGTAAATTTAAATAAAACATTAACAATGGAAATTTCAACGATATTGATGTCAAATGGTGCGGTTACCACAAGTAGAACGTAAAATTTTGCAGTCAAATTAATTAAGAAAAATTGATATTTAGAATACATTCAATTTAATATAGATGAAACAATTTCCATAGTAACATATGAAATTTCATTTCATTTGCAGCATAAAGAAAAAGTCAAAAAAATTAACTGTTAACAGTAAATTTGAATACATTAGGAAGAGGAAGATAAAATTAATTAAATAAACAAGCGTATGAAATGGTGAACATTAGGATTTGTAAACGTTGGACCTTGTTTAAATACATATTTAAAGTCTACCATTTCTTCAAAATTTGTGTCGTTTCTTCTTGTGAATCTCGTTACGTTCGGTCATTTTAACTAAACAAATAAAAGGAAATTGCATCATTTTGGTTTATCTACCCTTTTGACCGCTTCTCTCTCCCCTTCTTTATTTAACTCTTTCCATTTTTCTCCTCATATCTGCTCACGCATCGCTTCTCCGTTCTTTCTATTCAACGCAAACCATTCCTCTTAAAAAATAAAAAATAAAAATAAAAGAAGAAAAAGAAAGAAAGACGGCTCCTGAAAGCTATCGATCTCTCACCCTATCTACCACATCAGTCCGCCACCGTCTCTTCCCTCGCCTCCTTATACACAGATCGAGAACCAACGCTATCGTTCATCGTCCCAAGGCTTTCCCTCCTAACCAAGCTATCGCGCTGCAAGCTGCTGCTCCGCGCCGAAAGCCCTAACACGTCCACCCTCTATATCAATCCCGACACCAATGCTACAGCTTCGACCGAGCGCTTTTCTCACTGTTTCTGCTCTCGCTTCATCGACCGAATGTAAGTTTACTTACGATTAAATGGATTTTCAAGTTGTCATTTCATTTTTCACAAAAATATAATTGTTTGGGTTTTTCTTGCTACTGTTCGGTTAACTGATTAGTGAATATTGCGGTTCTAATTTGGTTGCTTTCCTTGCTATTTAGTTCTCTGTCGGTATTGCCAACTATATTTGTCGACCCATCAGTTGCTTGAGACATGAACTTCACTTGCTTGCATACTTATATTTTTCTTTACATGCTTACTGTATCCCCGAAAATACACAACTTTATGTGTGTCATGGAATGTTGCCTGTCCCTATTTACGTATCATCTGGTGCATATCTTTATTTTGTAGTTACTGTAAACTTCCTTTTTACTGTCATGCATTCTAAGGAATGCTTCCATTTTGTATTGCCCTCACCAATCATCAACCATGTTTCGCTTTACACTTGGTTCTTATAATAGTAACCCATTTATGTAGTTAGATTTAGTGGAGTTCTCCATGTTAAAATTTACATATGTATGAGATGCATATTTTGCATGCAACATAGTTTAAGTTTGGTCCTTCCTTGTCATGCTAAAATGGTACTTGAGCAATATGATTTGTTTTGATACTTGGTCTAAATAAAGGACCCCTTAGACACTTAAAGTTTTGTACGCGTGGGCTACTGTCAATTGCTGATATTTGCTGATATCTTGTATAAAAATAAGCAACCCATTGTGGATTGTTGCATTGTTGCAATGTTGAAATTTGAATTAAACACATAGATGGGTGTTCAACTAGATTGACTTTTTGCTGATATTTCAAGACATAATGTCATGTATGCTATTCGTTTGGCATTAAGTTAAGACGTTTGAAAATGCACACAAATCTCATGTAAACTACATTTAAGTTTCCTTACCGATACTGAGTGAAGCAATATTTGGTCAGTATAATGTTAATTGTTATTTAAGCAATACTTTATGAGAAAAGCTGCATTTTTTGCCCAAGAAGTATATTCAAATAGTACCAACCCATATTGTGTTTACGTGAATATACTATTACTAGAACTACTCAATTTCAGTGCATGAATGGGTTTAAGGCTTGAAAATCGTTGCTTTACTGTCATTCTACTTGAAATATTACACAAGTAAAAATTGTTTAAATATTTAATAAAGGAAAATGAATGATATAAGATATGTTCACATACAACATTTAAAAATGATCCATGGTAATCTAATTAAGGAACCCCATTTGTAATTAAACTAAACCAATTTGATGCATGCATGTACCCGATCCACTTTTGTAACGTCCCGTATTTTTACAGTATAATAATTAATTTATTTAATTATTTAAATAGTGATTTAGAGATTTAAACGGTTGTTTAATTAAATAATGATGAATATTTAATGAATATTTATAATATAATAATATATTATAACTTGAAATAGTCGGGAAATAGTGGAATTCACAATATTGTGTGAATTGGATCATTTATAATATATAATTCAGTTTTGAGTTGAATTATATTAACGAATTTATTTATAAATGTTAGTTGAACGTATAAATTATATTATAATTAAAATCGAGCTCGAAATGGCATGGCAATTCATAATTTTGCGATTCAAACTTTAAATGAATATACAGAATCCGTTTTAAATCAGATTTCTGTGAAACAAGAAACGTTCGTAGCTGGTGAAGTATATTTTTATAATGGAAGAGAAAAATCGAGATTTCGTCCTGTACATTATGAGTTATGTCTAAATCAAATTTTTGAAAAAGTCGCTATGGAATTCCTTTATAATTTATAACGATTTATTTATATAATAAATGGATTTTTATATATAAATTGGATATCGATATAATCTGGACTTGAAATATTGGGTTATAAATCCCGATATGTTTATTTTGGAGCTGGATAATATTCTATGTGAATATATACGATAATATTAATTTATTAATATTTTATTTAATTATTTTTAAATATATTTATATTTAAACGGTCTATTTAGAGCATTAAAAATAGCCATTTGTGCAAACGGCATCCAAATTCGACGAAACCAATTTTGCTGGATCCGTAATATCAAATTATTATTAAATATAAATTTTCGTGATTTTTGGAGTTAGTATGTGGCCGTGCACGATCTTAACGTGGAAAACAGTCGATATTTTGACGGTTGAAAATACGCTGTGTGAGTAAACGGGGTCGAAATTCGACGAAACAAGTTTCGTTGGGTCCGTAATGTCAAAATCTAACTACATGTCAATTTCCATGATTTATGGATATTTTATGTGGTCATAGGGATTTTTAGAAGACCAACACAAACAGAAATTGGCTAAAATAAAATATAAAAATGAATAAAAAATTAATTAACCTATCCTATATATACCACAACATCCTTCTAGCTAAAACGACCTGAAATCCCCCTTATGGGAAATCACGGATTGAGTTGAGAACAAGCCACATCGGAATGCAGACGGAAGAACATTTCATTGTTAATTACAACAATTCATCAGAATACAAGAATATACAGAGTAAATGAGCCAACAAATGACACCATCGGCTTCACATAGTCACCGATATATCTGAGGCGCCTCACAACAACCACATAATTCAAACTCGTCAGGGCGTGTAAAACCACTGACGCCACTTCTAGCTAGAAAGAAACGCATGTCCTCCCTGAGGTCCTTCTCCCGTTTTTAGTTCACAACCGGGGTGTGAGGCTCGCGAATTCACGTTACACAAAGCTATGCCACACAGGCCATGCTTTGATCATCAACCACAAGACTTTGCTTTTCAACAAAAGCCTTGATCAATTGCATTATAGCATGCCACACAGGCAAACCACTCCATGCAACCGATATTCATCAATCACACAGAATGATATCCAATGTCAGGCACGCAGTCCATTTACAAGTTCGTTCTGGGTCTGAACGAAACCGGAGGCACCTAGTACTCTGCATATCCATCGATCTCCAAGTACGTCTGGACGATCACCAACTGATTCCCTCCTCTTGGGTGTATGCCCCAATCAAGATCATCAGTAATTATCCAAACGACGTGAAGACCTCCGGTCTTCAACCACCGTCTTATCTTCGACTCATCATCGAATCAGTTATTCAGAATGGGATAAACCCGGTCTTTCTGAATAACTCGTGTATATAATAAACAAGTGTTACACAAACACAACATACGCCTTATTCCAATTCATCGGTCACTAACCGTAAATTAGTAAGAGAACAATTCCCCAAAAATTAACCCCGAAGGCCGAAACCAACATCAGATCAATAACAGGAAACCATTCTTCTTAACCAACCTGCAGTTAGTTTCTAAATTTAACATTGTTAGGGAAAGGTTCCCATTAATTTTATCAAAGATAAATTCTTTTAAATTTATTCTTTAATCTTCCTTTGAATATCACTTCAAACTAGTCGGGATTAGCGAACCTTACCGAAGTAATCATTTATTTTATTTCCCAATCCCAACCTATTCATCCCATGAAGTAAAACTAGTAATACTCCATATCTAACACCACGGTGTTATCGGTAAATTCAATTACCATTTCACGTTCAAATCTAATTAAAGATTTAACTATCGCCTGGAGCAAAACTGGTGATACTCCATTCTCGACCTCTTCAATCTAATTGAAGATTCATTAAAACTTCACTTAGTTTTAATCTTTGACTGGGTTAAAGAATCAGTGTCATTTAAAACACAGTTCACGATAAACCCCAAAATCACATCGCATTTACATTAATTATCAGGTTAAAGAACAAGTGTTATTTTAAACACTGTTCACGATAAACCCAAAAATCAATACCAATTCAATTCGAATTAAATATTTTTTAATTGGTACACTTCATTAAATCTAAATAAAAAGATTTAATCTTTTTCTCAACTGGGCTTAAGAACAGTGTTAATGAAGACACCATTCACGACAAACCCAAATCACATTTGATATCAAATACAAGGCTTTGAATAGAAAATATATCGGCTTATATTCAATATCAAATTCTACGACCAACAAATATCGTATTGGAAATAACGATATCTATATATCTTTCAAATTTCCATAACAACATCTGTATAATCACGAAATTCAACATCGAAATATTCCGAAGATGATTTCGATTCAAATCCATTCCATTCAATTATTGGAAATCCTGGTTATTTTCAAAACCATTTCAAATCCAATTTATTTATTTAAAAATAAATAGAATTATAATTCTAGTTCAAAACTAGTTCATTTCGACAAAAATCTATTTTTATCTTTTCAAATATGGAGTTTTTCATCCCAATTCTCCCCAAATCATTTTTTATGATTTCACACAAATTATTACTATTTTTAATAATTTTATCAAGGCCCGTACAGTCGATTTCCATCAACGGCCATCGAACTGCACTTACAGCGACCTTTTCCAAATTTTATTTGGACATAATTCCAAATCCAACCATTAGATTTCTAATTTCAAATATTCATTAGAAATCTCTTTTCGATACGAACCCAACGGTTCCGGTTTTAGGAGAATCCGACGGTCGTATCTCCTGCAATGTCCTTTCGAAGTTAATGGTCGAAATTCGCGAACTGTCGTGGTGCGGTGCATTCTATTCAGGAAATTATATAATATATATATATATATATATTATATTTTGTCAATTTCCTTTTAAAACGTATTTTATAAATCGTTTTAAACTTGTTTTCGAAACGATTTCAACTTCATTTCAAATTCAAATCAAAATTGAATTTTTCCTCATAAATTTATTTTAAATTCATTTCAAATTGATTCCAATTCAAATCGATTTTTAATTCAATTTAAGTTCGTTTTCAATTCAATTCAATTCAATTTCAATTCGAATTCATTTCTATTCAATTTTCAATTCGAATTCAATTCAATTCAATTTAATTTGAATTTCATTTCAAAATATTCGATTTTGAAATCACTTTTCAATATTCATTATAAAAACGAATATAATCGATATAAATATCGTTCGCGTCGAAATAGCGCACCTCTAATCAACACGGCTTTATATATTTCTATTTCAAATATTCTATTCAAATATTTCGTTTCAAATATTTCTTCTCAAACATTTTATTCAAATATTTCTCTTCAAATATTCTATTTCAAAACTGGAATGAGGCCCAATCAATTACCATAGATTTTGTTTCTCTGGATTTCCATACAACGCATGTATATATATCAACCATGACAAATAATCAACCATCATTCAAAGTGCCTTCTACACTGTATAAGCATCAAATATAAATATTTAACGCTCATAACAGTCTGTTAATCAATCGATCGACATACAACTAATTATTGGGATTAGTGTATGTCATATATCATCCCAATACTCGTGTGGGGTTTCAAACAATCAAACACAGATTTTATTTATGCAGTTGGGCGATGTGTAAAATTTATCGTCCCAATCAATATCAGTCAAATGTGTATATAAACAAATCGTTCGATTTGTTTATATTTATTTCATTTTAAATACACGTTAAAAATTCTATTTTTAACTATAAAATATTTTCCACTATAAAATATTTTATTTCATTTCACATCACATCACACAATCAACTACACATCAAAATCAAACAAACAAGCATACAAGCCGTCCATGGTCTGTGGACGTCGGGTGCTACTAAACACCGTCTGCATCCTAGTATATATTTCACTAGAAATTTAAATTAAAGGTGAGAAGTTCCCACTGAGGGTTCCACTCCGCCGTGCTTTGCTTTCGAACTGTTGAACCGTCTGGATCTGTTTGAAATTCCAATGCAGTCCTTGTCCCGCTGTTCATAATAAAAATTATATTTTTATTGCTTCTACATAATAAAAATTATATTTTTATATTTCTATTGCATATATAAAGATCGAATTTTCATTATCTACATAATATAAAAATCATATCTTATATCTTCTATTTTATAAAAGTCACGTCTTTATTATTTTTATTATATAAAAATCACGTCTTTATTATTTTTAAAAATCAATTCTTTTCTTTTATAAAAATCAGTTCTTTCCTTTTTATATTGCTATTCTAAAAAAAACGAATTTTTATTTGCCCTTTTATGAAAAAAACAATCACATTAAATAAAATAAGTAAAAACTCACCATATAGATTTTTCAAAGAAAAGAGGGAGTGTTCGCTGTTACTCGCCGGAGTCAGACGAGGTCAGGGGAGGCACTGCGTCCGTGGCGGCTTCCGTTCTGGCCTTGGGGGTCGCGGGTTCAGTCGAAGCAGAGGGCGAGGGATAGGAGGAGGTCGCTGCGGGAGAAGGAGGGGCTGCAGGCGAGCTCCGGCAGTGACTGGGGTCTTGGTGGCGGCTGTAGGGGCTAGGCTAGGGTTTTGGGGAGGAGGCAGATGCGGTTTTCAAATCGATTGAGGGAGGGGCTACAGTTGGAGGATGTGGAGGCGTGGGAGAGAGGGGAGAAGAAGAAGCGGTGACTCTGACCCGGGGGGGGGGGGGGGCGATGGTGGTAGGTGGCGGCTAGGGCAGAGCGCGATCATCGTTTCTTTTTTTTCTGATTGAAATTGAATGGGGGGGTATAGAGGGAGAGTGGGAGTCATTCTTTAAATTAATTTTATATTATTTTTAAATTTCCCAAGGTTGACTTTGCTATTGAATCCCGAATTGAACTCACCACCTGTCGTCCCTAGCTAATTACCCCCATTCCGAACACAATGGGTTATGTATCGTAAGCTGATTCGATCGTTTCGACCAGTTTCCATTCAAATTAAAATATAAATCAATATATATTCAATTTGAACGCGCATTTCAATTTACCGGGGCCACATACTAACTCGAAAAATCCCAAAAAATATATTATCTAGCCTCGTATTGACGATACGGTCCTAACAAAACTAATTTCATCGAATTCCGAGATCATTTGAAAAATGGCCATTTTTCAGTCGATTAAAATAAACTGAAACTGGTCAAACACATTTTCCTTTGCCACGCTCACATATTGAATTCAAAATTTATGAAAATTGAAACCTAGCAATAATTTGACATCGCGGACCCAACAAAAGTGGTTTCGTCGAAAACCGAGGTCATTTGCAAAATTTCCATTTTTAAGGGCCAGAATTCCATAGCGACTATTCTGAATTTTCAACTGGACGTATCTTTTTATTCCCACTATGAAACTTCGATTTTTCAGATTCGTTGGAAAGATATTCTCAATTAGATTCAAATATTTTTGGTTTCACTAAAATCCGGTTTATTTTGAATCTTGTACATCCATTTGAAATTTGAAATCGAATTATCGAACTACCGCGCCATTTCAGGCTCGTTATATAATTATAAATAATTATTTTATTCTAACGACGATCTGTATAAATATATACGTTCGAATTCCATTCAAAATAAATTTCTCGTCGTTATTATTTAAAATAATTCATTTTAAATATTCAGAATTCTCTAAAATCGCCAAAATAAAATTTTGAATTGGCTCGGATTTCTGGGTTATTACAATAACCCTAACCCTTTTTTTATCTGGTCAAAGAACCCGCCGCCTTCAGGAAATAATTTACACAGTAAAACCCAAATTTTGAAAAAATCAAATCAAATCCAAACAAACTCAAAGAAATCCAAACTTTATATTGTTGTGATCCTCATTCAATGCTCTTCGATCTGATATACACCTTGATGGATTCGGTTACAATCTTTTATGCTATAAATTCGTGTACAATGGGTCTCTTTGAGTTAGGGTTGAGACTATTGGCGAATACAAGGATCGATGCTCGTTTCTATTATTGTTTTTGGATTCAGGAGGTTGAATAGCATGTTGTGTGAATTTTTTGAGGTATTTGGTGCCAAGGGGTGTCGCACCATGCACAGTACAGTGATGAAGGAGGTTGGGAACTGGATTTTTCCCAGGGTTGCGAGGTGGATCAAAGGTGATGGGTCTGTGGAGATTTCAAAGAGAAGTTCGTCGGTGTTTTCAGTTTTTAATTTCGTTGAGAGATGGAAGAGATTGGGATCGGTGAAGTTCATGAAATGGAGGAGGACACGTTGGAGCTTGCTGCGTTTGGTATTGGGGAAGACGAAGATGCGGGCTTGGGTTTTAAATTCGGGTGTTGGGCTGAGAATAGAAGGGGTAAAGCCCATTTCAATTTAATCCATGTTTTAATTCAATTTAAATATACATGAACTTCTAATGATCATATCTTTGTCATACGAAAACAAAATTCAGCGAAACTGGTCATGTTGGGATCGTATGGACGCGGGCTACAAAATGAAATTGGTTTGGAGTGATTTAGAGCTCATCTCAATTTATGACGAAATAAAATACCTGAACCAATCCAATGGACGATTATCGTTATTTAACGATAACCAACCAAAGTGAGTAAAACTCACTAACTCTGTTAAATTTATATTTTTATAAACATAATCTAATACTGAAAAATGGTGATCGATTTTTGTATGTTGATTGTTTGATGAATTGCTAGTCGATTGGTTGAAATTACAGATAACGATATATATTGTAATGGCCCGAATTTCCATACCCTTTGAGTTGACTAATTACACCACACGTCCAACCCAAATTGCACAGAAATACAAATTATTATTAGAAAGAAGTTAGAGGATGAGAAATAGAAAGAAAGAAATATTAGAATAGAAGAAAAACGAAGATCACAAACTCATAGCGGAACGAATAAAATATATTAGATAACATAAACTTTGAAATACAAATCAGTAACTGTATATATACGTACCATCATAAGAGCACATCAGTTATCTCTGGAACAGTTGTAAACACCTGTTTCTAGATACAAACATAATACACAGCGGAAAATATGATCGTCTATAGCTAACTTGATGAAGCCTCTTGCTTCGAGCTCCTCCAAGTGAATCTGAAAAATCCCGACTACTTGATTGCTCGTACAAATTTGGGCACCCAAGAGTTTAAGGAAAACAAACAAAATAAACTCTGGGTCAATCATGGGACTGGTGTGAGTAAACTCCAACCATTTGTTTAACTTCCAAAATCCTTTCAAAAGAAATGACAATCGTAAGACCGATCCACACATAAACACAGATGGTTTTTACCTTACGATAACCAAAATATTTTGATATCAAAATCTGGTGATATTATAATAGTGTCTACAACAAATAAATTGAATCTAGCGGAACGCTTGCATCTCAAGCTCCATATATAATATAAAGCCGAAAACCGCAGGGAGCTTATTGGAGATTTGATTTCCAACATGACAAGGTATGGAACCACCTTCCGATAGTGTATCTCTAGAGGCGAATACACTAGTTTGAGCAAGAACGTCTTGCAACCCGGCCCACACATGACTGACCACTCATTTCGCTTGAGTGTATCAAATGTATATCACCAATGGTTGGGATCAGCAACCGTTTCCCGAAATGGACAGCAACGATAGATTAAAGGAGCAAATGGAATTTATCTAGATACGTGACTATACATCCTAATGGGAGTGACCTACATAGCCATGCTGCCTACCAGATTTTTTGTCAATTCCCGGTAGTAAGGCTTGAGGTTTAAATTATCTTTCGGAATATCTGGCCAACATTCACTCTGAATGCCACATCGTCATACCCGCCAAATCACAAATTGATTTCCGCAAAAATACCACGGGTGTAAAGCTAAGAGAAACGAGTTCCTCCGCCACCAAACGTAAGTACGTTTGAAGAGATCAACTTACGCGATCCGTTAGATATATCTGCCAGACATTAGTCCATTCATGTTGTCCTGGGACTGGACAAACCGAAGGCACTATCCCGTAAACAGGATAGCCCTTGCATAACTCCATCTTCAATTATTTTCATCATATTTGATCGCAACGCTAACGCCTATACAGAGTGGTTTCCAGATAATGCATTTGATCCCGGTCTCTCCGTATTGACGATGGAAAAATGGTCAAAAATTTCAATAGTTGGTGATTAAACTATCAAAGAAAAATAAGTGTACAACCAACGATCTTATTTCCAGGTAGAAATTCGATCGATCAATCATCAATCAACATTGGCCCCTTTAAATCAATTCCTTATTATATTATCATTTACAATTCCCATTTCCCATCTTTCGTATTCTTTTGAGGCTCGATTTCCCTTCTCGATTCTTTGAAAAACATTTTCAATATTTTAATTCCTTTATTCAAGAAAATATCTCTTATTCCAGTTAGAAAATATTTATAAATATTCACGAGTCCTCATTTTCTATATTCAGAAAATGTACCTTATTAACATCAGAAAATATTTCCATATTCCTTTTCTTAATTCCTCGTTAACCAATTCATTTCATTTTCTACACGTAGAAAATATCCCTCATCTTATTATAACTCAAACCGTTTACCATTTATTAACTAAACGCATCGCTAGCCAATCTTCACTATCGAACCTTAACTATTTCTCCATCAATCATGAAGTCAATCAAGTTGGGGTATAATTGCCTCTTAGACCTTAACTGAACAACATTCTCAACTTTGAAATAGCCAAAGCTCACAACCTTAAACAAAATATCACTTACGGGACTTTCAGATTCAATCTAAAAATCCACTTCCTTTACAGAAAACATTGATTATAACGGTAGCGTTATAATCGCTGTTTCCAAATATTTGATTTATAAAACATTGCTTTTAACAACATCGTTACAATCGCTGTGTAGTATTATAGAACATTTATTTTAACAATAGCATTAAGATCGCTGTTTAGATTTACAAACATTTATTATAATGACAGCGTTAAAAATCGTTGTTTATATTTTACAAGACATTTATTATAATGGCAGCGTTAAAATCACTGTTTACAAATATTTGGTTTATAAAAATACAACTTGCACTTATAAATTTCAATAAATAAATTAATAAATATATAAATTGATAAATAAATTTGATTCAAACCGGAAAGTAAAAATAAATACTTCCCTCAATTCGATATAATCGAATTCCAATAAATAATTTTGTCTTGAATAATCTATATTCGATTTTATTCCGAACTTCGGAATTTATCTACCATTTCAGGTCAACTCAATTTCCCTTATGATTATTTCCATTTGCAAAACATTCGCTTTTAATTGTTGTTCATTTTCACATATCAGTATCTTTCCTTAATAGGAATCTAGACTTGTTAGTAATTCTAATTTAAAATAAATCTTAAATTATTTCAAAAACATGGAATTGTATTTCCACAGCATAATTATTGAAATACTGACTTCTTAACGTACTCATTTAAATTATAGTTTGAACTAAGTAGAATTCAAATATCCTTTTTGAAAGTAAACCATTATAGTTAAATAATAATTATAATTCCATTGGATTTATCTCAATATATTTTTATATTTCAATCTTCGCAATAAAACCCATCGTTTTCATTTCTCCCTTTCTCATTTAAACTTCAATTTGCAAAATATCGACTTTAATCCATCGTTCACTTTAATCGTGAATAACAGTTCTTTTGTATAATAAATTCATTTGACTTCCTTCCTTTGAATAATATTTCAAAATCCAAATTTTTCTTTATTAACTTCTAATGATAGAATCATTTACAAAATTGTTTTTATTATATCAATTTATAATCTTGTTTACAATTTAATTTATAATTGCTAAGTGTTAAACAATTTACAAATATCAGTTTCAAACCCATTTCCACTTTCTATATAAATTCAAACTTGAATTTTTATTTTCAATTCATCACAAGATAAATAATTTACTAGATTTATAAATGCCGTTATAATCACTTCTTGTTTTATTCAATTGAAACAAGTTTATATTCCAAGTCCAGTCGTAGTTAAATTTTATATTGGAAATAAATTGTCTTTTTAAATCCCAATTTCTTTTTCCACATTCTAAAATGTTTTACGGTATCTAAAATACCAAAATTCTAGGGCCAGGGTAATTCAAACATCACGAATCCTATAACACATCATATAGTACAATAGATAAAACAGTAGTATAAATGTTGAGGAATCCAGTTGGATCCCTCCAACCTGTTTCCCTGCAACCACAGATGTAAATCAACATTAATTAATAACAAAAATAATTATTTATCAACTATATAACCATATCAACCATTCAACCAATTTTATCAACCATTTATTCAAACAACCATCACACAATATAAAATACCAGAAATAAATTGAAATTTATTTATATAAAATATAAATGAGTCAGAGTTAGTGAGTTTACTCACCTCGGTTTGCAGTTGATGATTCTGTTTTTGTTTCTGTTTAAAATCACACAGTCGTTTGATTTTATTGCAAAATTTCGGTAACTCTGTTTCCGACCATATTAGTTCCATAACGTAGATCTTGTCGCCATGATTCCAACAGGACCAGTTTCGCACAATTCTGTTAACACATGGCCAAGTTACACAATTATAACCATTCACAATTTTAATTGATAATTTAATTTCTTATTTAACCTTTACTTAATTAATTACCGTTCTTAAATTAACTTAATCACTTACCTTTCTTAAATTAATGGAATCACGGTTGATTGTCCTCCTCTCCCTTCCAGTTAAACGAAATATCTTGCTGCTATGAACCAAATTATGCAACTTCCATATTTCCCCCTTTATACCTAATTCACTGATAACTTCCCACCATAAAAATAAAACCAACTCCACCGTAAAAAGCTTCTCCTTTCCGTTTTAAATCCATGCTCTGATTATATCAACCTCCCAAATTCCACATTCCCAAGGCAACCAACCCACCACTCGCTTATCACCACTTCTCTGAAGCTTACAGCACCGAACCATGCTCCCTCATCTCATCACACAGAAAAAATAAAACATACGACACCATGATATATTTCTTTCTCTAGTTCAAACTCTCGCATGCCAAAATACAGTATCCACCATACCAATTTTCCTCAAACAATTCTTCCCGGTACCATGAAAACAAACCCGACATCTGAAACTCCTTACACCCAACTACCAAATTTCCTCGCAGACAGCTCCACCTGCCTGAATTCACTTTCACCCAACTGCAACGCTACCTTAAAATCGATACCACTGCCGTCCAGGTCCACCAGACCCTGACTGTCCCCTACCGCCGACTTCGCATGGTTTTGGCTTCAAGCTATGACCGATCTCATCACCTCCGGTGAACTACAGCATATGATATGAACAGATAACGAGGCTGACAGTTTTTCCGATCAACTCGTTGAGGCGGCAACCACCGGCTTCCAGATCTGACCAAACTACCCCCATTGAGTAAGTCAGGGTCCCTTCCTCTGTGAACCAGCACAAAACGGATTGACATTGGGGAACTCGCCACTACTGACATGGACCACAAGAACGCCAACGCTTCCGGCCGAGGGTAGATCTCGCTAAGCAGCGCCCTTTTACTTCAGACGCCACCGCCAAACAATCATTCGGGGTGGAGAACGAATGGGTTTTGGTTAGGAGGTTTTTCCGCCGTTCAATACTTGAAAGGAGCTAAGTCATATTGCATTATGTATACATTTGTTGTACATTGAATGTCAAAGAACTTGTTGTTCGAAATAAAGAGATGGAGATGGATTCTTATTTTATTTTATTTTTTCAGAGGAAACCAGAAATAAGAAGGAAAGGAGGGGTATTTAAAAGGAAGAATGGCTTGCAGTACACGGTTTACAACAACTTGGGTAACACGGTTTAATTGTCTTGGCATGCACGGTATTTTGATTTGGGAAACACGGCAAGTAAAGGCTTGGTTGGCACGGAAACTGATGGCGTGCCATGCACGGTTCGAAAAACTTGATAAACATGGGTTAAACATTAGAGAGCACAATTTTGGAAAACTTGCTGCTATGGTCACACTGAGTTAAAATATTTCGCATACACAAAATGGTTTGGACGTTGTTTATAGCTTAGTTATCTCGTATATGTGTAATTCAACATTAATATCTAACGCATGCAAAGAAATGGTGGACAATTGTATGCGAATTATTATTTCATTTACTGTTGCAAAGACTATCACACGTGTGTGTATAATTGCATTCTTTATAAGTGAACTAAGCATAAACAAAATTTCGTTCACTTACAGACTGCTATAGACAAAAATTAAAATACTACCATGTCGAGGGAGGTGCCATGATCCAAAAAATATAATAATATCGGTAGTTTAACTTATATTATGAAACCCCAAAATATTGACATAGTGTGCAAAATACTCCAAATAAAAAGTTGCGTATTTAATTAATTAAAAATTACAGAAAAATTCTAAAAATTAAATTATAACTACGTCTCAAAGATCTTGTCCAAATTCATAACCAATCTCTAGTTATATTAACTAAACCATTATGGTCCATAAATGATTCTACAGCGACTATTTCTAAATTTGATTTCGACATAAAACAAAATCTACAATATGAAAACTAGATTTTTCTCTTCCATTTGAAAAATATAATCAAATAGATCTGAATGTTTCTTGTTTCAAAGAAATTCGACTTATATCAGATCTTGTATATTCAATTGAAGTTTCGATCGTAAATTACGAACTACCGCGACTATTTCGAGTTCGTTTTAAATTATGTTATAAATTATACGTTTAAATATCGTTTTATTAAATAAATCCCTTACAGATTCCTATATCTAATTCAAATAAAATATTTAAAACAAAATTAGATATTCAAAATTCAACGACAAAAATCCGGGTCGTTACATATATACATATCGTTAAACAAACATTTATTCTGTTCATCAGAATATGATATATTGAACTGAAATTGATATGAATTACATTGTGTAACATCTGTGGATGCAGGGAAATAGGTTGGAGGATCCAACTGGATTCCTCAACATTTATTTTACCGTTTTTCATATATTGTGATATATGATGTGATATGTAACCTATTGTTGATTACGTATGTTTGGATGATACTAATCATTGTTATATGGTATGTTAATCACCATAAGGAAGACTGGAATGTAAAAAGAGAATTTTTAAAGTGATATTGAAAATAAAATAATAGTATAAAATAAATAGACAATTTAAAAAGGGAAATTTTAACATGAATCGACTTTATAAAAAGACAATATTTATAAAATGAATAGACTTTATAAAAAAGAGAACATTTATTAAATGAATTGAATGTTATAAAAAGGAAATATTTTGGAATAAACGCTGTAAAAATGAAGTCTTTATAAAGAAAGATAAACGCTATAAAAGATGAAGTCTTTATAAACTGAATTAAAACGATGTGAAGATGAAATCTTTATGAATTGAATTAAAACGATGTAAAGATGAAATCTTTATAAAGTGAATTAAAACGATGTAAATATGAAATCTTTATGAAGTGAATTAAAACGATGTAAAGATGAAGTCTTTATGAAGTGAATTAAAATGATGTAAAGATGAAATCTTTATAAAGTGAAGTATATAAAAGGAAACATTATTCACATTCGATGTGAATAATGAAATTAAGCAAAGATTTTGCGAATGAAAACATTTTTAAAGGAAATTGGATCTTTGAAACAGGAATTCAAACAGAACTGAAATTCCGAATGATTATAAATAAATAACTTGTTTAATAATAAAAACAAGTAATCGGATTTATAAACAAAGTTTAGAAATGAATTAAAAATATAATTATCAGTGGATAATTGAGATTGCAAATTCAACTATGAATATAAAATGGAAAATTGGAAGTTGTTTTAAAAAGAAGATGATGAAATCCATTTGGATGTTCGAAATGTAAAAAGGATTTGAAATAAAACCCGTAAAGATATGTAATTAGCATTCGACTAGAAACTTATAGTTATAATCGAATATAAGTTATTCAACCAGAGTTAATCGAATATAAGTTATTCAAAAATAGTTAATCAAATATAGGTTATTCGAAGAAGAGTTAATCGAATAGGGATTACTCGAAAGAGAATTATAGGTTGAACTGAATTATATCGAATTCGGGAAAGTACTATTTACTTTCCGATTTTTAAATCAAGATTTATTTATTTAAATAAATAAATTATTATTTAATCAAATAAAAGAAATAAAAGTTATAGTTTTAAAGTTAGATATTCCGGAAGTACGAATTATAACATTATCGTTATAATAAATGTTTTTCATAAAAGAAATGGAATTGTAAACTGAAACCCGAGAATTAGCGTAAGCAATAAGTGTTAAGATTTGAGTTGTGAACTTTATTTGTTACAAGGTTAAGAACATGTTCAGTTAAGGTCTGAGAGATAATTATACCCGATCTTGATTGACTTCGTAATTAACTAAGGAATAGTTGAAGTTCGATGGCGAAGGATGATTAGAAATATTGTTAAGTAATATACGATAAATGGATTGAGCGATCATAATGATGTTTTATATAACATTACTTTGAAATCCATATAAATGAGATTTGTAAATGTTTTTCCAAATATAATCAAAGATATTTTCTAACCATAGAAAATGAAATGTTTGTTGATAAGAGATACTGGAATAACAGTGACATGTGAATAAGACATGGAAATGTTTTCCAATGATTAAATGAATATTTTCTAGATTTATAAAATAAGAAATTGTGGATATATGAAAAATAGGAAATGGAAATAAATTAATGATAGTGAATTTAAGAGATAAATGATGATTGATGATTGATTGATAGAATTTCCATATGGAAATAATATCGTCGTTTGCACACATATTTTTATTTGATAGTTAAATCATCGACTATCAAATTTTTTGACCATTTTTACGTTGTCAATACGGAGAGACCGGGATCAGATTCATTATCTGAAAACCGCTCTGTATGGGCATTAGCATTGCGAATCAAATATAATGAAAATAATTGAAGACGGAGATATGCAAGGGCTGACCTGTTTACAGAATAGTGCCTTCGGTTTGTCCAGTCCCAGGAAAAATTTATATGGAATAATGTCTGACAGAGTATATCTAAAGGATCGCGTAAGTTGATCTCTTCAAACGTAGTTATGTTTGGTGGCGGAGGAACTCGTTTCTCTTAGCTATATACCCGTAGTATGTTTGGCGAAATCAATTTGTGATTTGGCGGATATGACAATGTGACATTCAAAGTGAATGAAGAGCAAAAGATACGTTATAGCCTCTAGCCTCACAACCGGGAAATGGTATAAAATCGGGTGGTTCGCATGGCTAGTTGGGTCATACCCAAGCAGGGTGTATTGTCACCTGATCTAGAGAAATTCCTTTTGCTTCTTAAATCTATCGATGTTGTCCCTTTCGGGAAATAGTTGCTGATCCCAACTGTTGGAGATAATACATTCGGTACAATCAAGCTAAGTGAGGGACCGGTCATGTTTAGCCTGGGTTGCAAGATGTTCTTGTTGAACCTGGTGTATTTCTCTCTAGAGGTACACTGTCGGAAGGTGATCCCATACCTTGCCAGTTGGAATCCATTATCCAATAAGAGCCCACGGTTTTGATTGCATACTATATATGTAGAGCGTGAGACACAAGCATTCTGCTGGATTGATATTACTTGTATTTAGACATTACTATAATATCAGACGAATATTGATTTCAAAGAATGCTTTGGGTTATCGTAAGGTAAAAACCATCCGTGTTTATGTGTAGATCAGTCTTACGATTATCCTTTCTTTTAAAAACCGATTTTAAAAGTTAAACCAAGTGGTTGGAGTTTACTCACACCAGTCCCATAACTGACCCAGAGTTTATTTTTGTTTTTCCCTAAACTCTTGGGTGCCCAAATTTGTACGGGAAGTCAAGTAGTTCAGGTATTTTCAGATATTATTGGAGGAGCTTGGAGCAGGAGGCTTCAGTGTTATCTAGTATTATTATTTCCGCTGTGTTGTAAGTGTTGTACTCTGATAATGTTATTGTATATATATACTGTGTTATTTCAAAGTTATGTTATATATTATTCGTTTCGCTGTGAGATTCGTGTTACTCTGATTTTCTGTTCTTCTTCTTCTATTCTAATTTTCTATCTTATCTATTCTCACCTTCTAACTTCTTTCTATTAACATTCCGGTAAATTTTGGGTGCTTGGTTAGTTGACATTGTATTTGATCGATAATCAGGATCGCGTTTTCCCCAGGCCATTATAGTGGTATCAGAGATAAAGGTTAAGTGGTTACCTTGGCTTTTGTTTCTAACTCAGTAAAGATGGGATTAGAAATATCCTAAATTGAGTTGAGTGTATATATATGAGCGCGTATTTGTTATTCAATATAAAATTGTTTTATATTGTGGAGGTTTATTGATTGAGTTATTTATGGAATCTGATCGATCAGTTTGATCCACTATATCGATAGGAGCTTATAAACGCTCGAATACGATGAACCAACATAGTATGTTTTGAAAAGAGGGTAAATGAAATAATTTTACCCAAAGTATATTTTGATATAAACAAAGTATGGCTATTTGAAGTATTAGAGTATATTGAATGTGTTGGCTGTGATTATAATCGAATAAGATTATAAAATGTGAAATGGTTATGTAAATAGCCAATTAGAATTCATATAAGTGAAATATGTGAAATCAGATGAATTAAATCTGAATTTAAATCAAAATTGGAATTAAAACCCTGGGAGGTATAAAGATGTTTGTAAATGAATCTAGATTAAATATATGAGAATTTTAAAATCCTGGGAGATTTTAAATTGTTTTAAAGCATTGTAAATGGTATTTTGAAGTGAATCTCAAAATGGAAGTGTTTAAATATGGTTTTGAAAGTGATATAGTATTGAACTCACTTCGATAGCTGGAAAATAGATTCCGATGATGATCATGACATCATCGGTGTTCATTTTCGAGTTGTAAGTGATGGATTACTACCAAAATTTTTGTTTTTGAATTGTTTTGAAAAACAAGTTGTTTTGATATTCCAAAATGAATATTTTGATTTTTGGAAAAGGCGAAATTGTTTAAAAACTCCTAGAAATAAATTATTTGAATTAAAGAAAATTAAAGTAGAATTTGTAAAAGCCAATAGAAATTGAAATTTTAATTAAAGCCAGTTGAATGGAAAATTGAATTGAAATAGGAAATATCAAATAAGATTGGATTATGAGACAGGAATCTGGAACTACGTTGAAGTGATAAGTTAAGAATTGGAATCGAGAATGGAACTCGAGTTTGAAATGAAATTTGGTTTGGATATAAGCGAATAGCTGTGTTGAACATATATTGATTGGAAATTGGTTGAGATCCCATTGGTATATGTTGAATTGATAGCAGGTAAAAGTGATAAAGTTGATATGCCCGACAAAAGGTATAAGTTTATATTTTTATATTGGATTTGAGTTTTATGAGCCGAATTGGCAAGCCACTTAGCTGTTTGATTTTCTTTTAGGTTGGAGATGGCCCAGGGAGGCGAGTTGTAGTTATACCGATTGACCCGTACAAAGGATGTGTTGGTGAAATTTTTCGAGAATTTAAAGTGTTAGAAAATTTTCAGGATTTTTGAAAATTTTCGTTAATAAAAATGAATTAATATTTAATTGAAATTCATTGGTATAGTGAAATAGAAATTCAAGAAGTAAACAAATAATTTTTACCCAGTGAATAGTGCTGTTTTCTACGTTAGAATTTCAAGGACGAAATTATTTTAAGGGGGAAGAATGTAACGTCCTGTATTTTTACGATATAATAATTAATTTATTTAATTATTTAAATAGTGAGTTAGAGATTTAAATGGCTGTTTAATTAAATAATAATGAATATTTAATGAATATTTATAATATAATAATATATTATAACTTCGAAATAGCCGGAAAATAGTGGAATTCACAATATTGTGTGAATTGGATCATTTATAATATATAATTCTATTTAGAGTTGAATTATATTAACGAATTTATTTATAAATGTTAATTGAATGTATAAATTATATTATAATTGTAATCGCGCTTGAAATGGCGCGGCAGTTCGTAATTTGGCAATTCGACCTTTAAACGAATATACATAATTCGTTTTAAATCGGATTTCTGTGAAACAAGAAACGTTCGAAGCTGGTGAAGTATATTTTTCTAATAGAAGAGCAAAATCGAGATTTCGTCGTGTACATTGTGAATTATGTCCAAATCAAATTTTCGAAAAAGTCGCTATGGAATTCCTTTATAATTGTAACGACCCAGAAAATCTGAACCAATTTAATTTTTTTTAATTGGCTAAAATAATGGATTTTAAATATTTAAAATAAATATTTTAAATAATAGCAATGGAAAGTGAGTTTGAATCGACAATTGAAAACGAATATAATTAATTCTAATTATAAACAAGGCTTGAAAAGGCGCTGCAGTTTCAAAAATTGAATTCAAACTTTGTCGGACTGTACCGGGTGCAAAACAAAACGGATTTTAGCGAAACCAAAAATATTTAAATCTGTTAGTGAATACCCTTCTAACGAATCTGAAAAATCGAATTTTCATAGCGGAAAGCAAAAGTTATGGCCGAATGAATTTTCAGAAAGGTCGCTATGGAATTTATATAGCCCGTGAAATTAGTCATTTTGCATGTGACCTCGGAATTCGACGAAACCACTTTTGTTGGATCCGGGATTTGAAGTTATTGCTAGGTTTCAAATTTCATAATTTTTGAAGCTAGTATGTGAGCGTGGCAAAGAAAAATGTGTTTTGGTCAATTACAGTTAAATCGGATCGACTAGAAATGGGCCTTTTTGCAAATGGTCTCAGAATTCGACGAAACTAGTTTTGTTGGGACCGTATCGTCAAAACATAGCTAGATTTATTTTTCTGGGATTTTTCGAATCAGTTTGTGGCCCTGGCAAATTGAAATGTACGTTCAAATTAAATATTGAATGTTTTATATTTTGTTTTGAATGGAAACTGACTGAAACAGTCGAATGGGCCTACGAAACATATCCCATTGTGTTCGGAATGGGGGTAGAACGCTAGGGATGGCAGCAGTTGGGTATGATTTGGGGTTAGTATCAATAAACAAGTATGTTAGCATTAAATAATATTAAAATATTTAAATAAATATTAAATAAACCCCATCCTCCCTCAAAAACCCTAGTCGCTGCTCTCTGTCAAAACCGACACCAGGAATCGCTCCGAATCAAGCCGCACCGATCTCCCTCTCTACTTTACGAAAATTAAAATCCAAACTACTAAAATCGATGAGTTAAACGCCCTCTATAATCTGAACGGGGGTGATGGTTTCTAGCTGAGTGTGCTGCGTGGAATTGGAGCTGGAAGGGCCGACGCTTGGACCTGTTTTGCACCACCGTGGGGAGCTCGAGTTCAACGTCATGGGGGTGTGCGGGTAGGCGACGTGAAGGGGAACAAGATGGTGGAGGTTGATCGACGTACGGTGGTCCTCCGGCGATGAAAGGCAAAACCCTAGTTTTGAAAAGGGGGAAATCGACATCGGTAGTGGATTTTAAATAGGGGAAAAGGTAGCATTTTTTTTTACGCTATAAATTCAATTAATTACGTTTTTAAATTGTTTGATGTTTGAAATTACTTATCTTTATGCTATGTTGACGAAATTCAGTGAAACAAGAGACAGTGGACTCGTGTGGACGTCTTCTACATTTTAGAAGAGACCGCATATTTTTCTGAGCCTTTTGCTATTTTTGGTGGAGTGGAACCCAATGTGAGATTTCTAATTTATAAACGATATGGAAAACGACGATGTATAAATTATATATTCGATGTATGAGTTATATAAGCCTTGTAACCTCATGTATAAGCGTTGTATAAGTTGTACGTTCGATGTATAAGTTGTATATGTATTGTAAAAATTATATATGTGTTGAAATAGAAGTGAATTGCTATATATATATATATATATATACGCCCCTCGTCCACAAACCATGGACGATATTTATTGGTTGTGATTGGTGTGAAAATTGATTGATAGCGAACGGTTGTTTGGGATTGTTTGTGGTTGATATTGATTGATTGTGGTTGAAAAATACCCATTTGTGGTTGAGAAATATTTGGTTGAAACCACATAGGATTAGTTTGTGGAAATGAAATAAAAATATACATGCCGCCTGCGTGCGAACTAGATGCATGATTCCCATTGTCAAAAACCGCGAGGTTTTAAGGTAGAGCGAGGAGCCGTACTAGGGACGGTCCCGGTTTTAACTACCCTGCCGTTATGCTGCCGAAATTTTGAATAATATTCATGTGTTTGAATTATCTTCATTTGCTGAAACTATATTTATTCATTGAAATAGAACACTTCATGTGTTGAATTGATATTCATTCGTTGATTAGAAATTCATGTGTTGAATGGTATTCGCGTTTTAAATATAAAAATCACATTTTTATCTATATATAGAAACTATAGAAAACCTTCATGTGTTGAATTGATATTCATTCGTTGAATTGAAATTCATGTGTTGAATGGTGTTCATATTTTGAAATAAATTGTTTTATAATAAAAATCACCTTTTTATCACCTATATAAACTATAAAAAAAAATTGAAATAGATTGTTTTATAATAAAAATCACCTTTTTATCACCTATATAAACTATATAAAATAATAGTGTTTCGAAAAGAATTGTTTTACAATAAAAATCACATTTTTATTATATACATGAATTGTTGAAATGTGAAGTGTTAAAAATAGCAACTCGTTCAAATAAATATGCATGAGTCGAAATATTCATTAATTAGCTAATGATGTGATTTTTACCTATGCATGCAACATTAGAATGAAAGGTGTTTTTAAACCAAATGGAATCAAATATGAAGTTGAATGGAAAATGATAAATGAAAAGAACTGTATATATGTACATGCATATTTATTGAACAGGTTATAGCAAAGGGGCTAGAGAAGAGGAATAAAATTTTGTGCCCGACAAATAGGTACACATTTACTGTTTTGTTTGGGTGATGATTTTATGAGCCTGTTGGCTAGCCGCTTGGCTTTTTTCTTTTTCTTTTTGACATGAGTAGCCCGTGTAGCTATTTGGGAATTTTCCCAGCCCCTCCCGTACAAAGGAGGTTATGGCGAAATTTTCCAAATTTTAAAGGCGTTAGTGAAATAATTGAAGTGAAAACGATATTGAAATTGTTGAATGAACTATATTTATATAAATATATAAATATAAATAAAATTAAAACGAAACGTGGCCGTGCAGTTCGCATTTTGAAACCGAAACTTCAAACGATTGTACCGGGAGATCCGACCATCGGATTTTCCTGAAATCTCAACCGTTGGGTTCGCTTTGGAAAAATCTTTCCAACGGCACCAACTTTGTAAAAATCCAACGGTTGGATTGTCTGGAATGTTTAATTCAAATCTGAAGAAAAACAGCGCCAGAAACGATTATACTTATATATATATATATAAATATAATTATATTTAATCGAATAACGACGCTGCAGTTCGCATTTTGAAACTGAAACTTCAAACGATTGTACCGGGAGATCCGACCATCGGATTTTCCTGAAATCGCAACCGTTGGGTTCGCTTTGGAAAAATCTTTCCAACGGCACCAACTTTGTAGAAATCCAACGGTTGGATTGTCTGGAATGTTTAATTCAAATCTGAAGAAAAACAGCGCCAGAAACGATTATATTTATATATATATATATAAATATAATTATATTTAATCGAATAACGACGCTGCAGTTCGTATTTTAAAATCGAAACTTCAAACGATTGTACCGGGAGATCCGACCATCGGATTTTCCCAAAACTGGAACCGTTGGATTCGTTTTGAAAAGACTTTCTAATGATGCAAATTTTGTGAAGATCCAACGGTTAGATTTTCAGTTATGTGTAAATCAAATCTGATGAAAAACAGCGCCACGGCCGCGTTATGGCCCGAAGCGTCGTTTTGAATAAATTGGCTATTTTAAAATAAATAAAAATAGCGATAAATTGTTATAAAATATCATAAACGATATGGAATGGAAATAAACTGAATTTGCTCGATTTATGTGGCTTTTGATGGTTGAATGTGTTTGGTGTGAAAATTACATTAAAGAACAAAATTGGTGTTGTCGAATGATTTAACCATTGAAATAAATTGATTTGAAATTCTAAATATACGTGAATTATTTGAAAAGGCCGAGTTAATTCTCATTTCAAATAATTGACCGAAGATTGAAAGTCGGAGATGAAGACGATGGTCGAAGACCGGAGGTCTTCACCTCGTTTGGATGGTAACCGAGGTCCTGATTGGGAGGCATCCCGAAATATGGATAATGAGTGGTGATCGTCCAGACGTACGTGGTGATCGAAGGGTTTGCGAGGTATTTAGTGCCTCCGGTTTCGTTCAGACCCAGAACGGACTTGTAAAATGGACTGTGTGTCTGACATTGGATTTTATTCTGTGTTGATTGATCTCTATTAAATATACCTCTGTTTGGCGGCGGAGAATTTATTCTTTTGCTTAACGCCCTTCTCTGAAACGCACGAGCTCAGAGGTTGTATATCGATGGACATCAGTCGCATGGCATGAATTGCCGGTGTGGCATGCTAAGATGTAGTGATCAGGGCTTCTGTTGAAAAGCAAAGTCTTGTGGTGATGATCAAAGCACCGCCTGTGTGGCGTAGCTTTGTGTATAACGTGAATTCGCGAGCCTCACACCCCGGTATGAACCAGAAACGGGAGAAGGACCTCAGGGAGGGCATGCGTTTCTTTCTAGCTAGGGTGGTGTCAGTGACCTACCAGCCCTGACATTTATATACTTTTCACCTATGTGGTTGTTGCTGTTGCGAGGCGCCTCGGTTTGATCGGACGATCCGGGTCCGATGGAGTCGTTCGTTGGCTCATTTACACCCCAAAGGGTGGGGAAACGTAGTGTTCAGGAATTTTAATCCACATCGGTGAACCAGCCCTGACGATCCAAGGGCTCACCTGAGTCTGGGTCCTGAGGCTCGGGCTAGACAGTCTCGAATTCGGTAAGGACTATCTTTTGCCTTGGTTCAGGGCGGAAATCCAATTTCCAAATACGTGGCTGTGCGATTTTGATTGCATACCTATATATGGCGACATAGTGGTATGGGGCATTAATGCCGTCTATGATTTGAAATTGTTTTCAAAACACATAAACACTAGCAATAATATCAAATGCCTTTGTTTTATTCGTATCAAGCATATTTTGGCCGTTATAAGGTAAAAACTCTATCCTCCGGTTTGCGTTGCATTGTGTGATGGGAACTGAGTCTTATAATGGCTTCATTTTTATAAAAAGCATAGCGTTGTTTCAAAGAATGATTTGTTTTAAAGCACTGGCAATCCAATGGAGTAAACCCGTTCCACGAAAGTGGCGTGGTCCTGTGATTAGCCAAATTATATATGTGTTGAGTAGATTTCTCATACCAGTCCCATGACTGACTCGTAGTTTGTTTCACTTTCAAACTCGGGTGCCCCTTTTTCTACACGGGCAGCCTTGTATTCAAGTTTAGCTGGTTCTTTCTGGATAGCTGGAGCTGAAGATGGATTCTATCATTTATCCCTTTTTATGCTGTTCAGCTCCTATTGTACATATTTTGTTTGTTTTCCGCTGTAGACATTTATATATAGCTGAACCGTATTTGTACTAAGTAAGGTCCTGTATACTGTGTAACTCTGATGATTACTTTTATCCAGTATATTCTATTGTTCATTATCTGGTGTATTTATTTAATTTTGTTCTGCTATTATCTGTTTCTGTGTTATATTCCACGGATTACCCTTGCCACCGTCAGCGCGGGGTTTGGGGTCGTCTCATTTGGTATCAGAGCTTTGGTTAAGCTTAGTTCTGGAATATAACATTTGAACGAACTCGTCAAAAATAGAACCAGTAGTGTTCTAGGATGGGTAACTCTATACAGATAGGATCAGTAAATATCCTAGTATGAGTAAAGCAGAATGAAATTACACCTCGATAGACACATTTACATTGAAGTATGTGTTTCTATATTTTAAATTATCTTTTCTGTGACCTGACACTTGATCTGCCATTTGCAGAAGTACTAGAAAAATGAGTGTCAGAAACAGGAGAAATGCAGAACCCGATCTAGAGGCTCTATTAAAGAGATATCGAAATCTGAACGGAGCACAGTTCTCGGGCAATGAATCTATAATTCAAACCCAAGCTTGGATGAGTTCTGTCGAAAGAATCTTTGAGCGTATCCAGCTGAGAGATGACCAGAAACGGTTAGTAGCATCTTGGGCGCTTAAAGAAGAAGCTTTAATCTGGTGGGAAACGATCATCAAAGATAATCCAGAAGGTGATATCACCTGGGACAGATTCAAAGTGATTTTTCTAGAAAGATTTACTCCTCCCGAAGCGACGGAGCGATTATGTGATGAATTTTCTTATCTAATACAAGGTGATATGACCATCCCAGAATATCATAAGAAATTCAACGAACTTGCTCACTTTGCTCCTCATCTGATTCAAGATCCAAGGAGGAAAAATCTGAGATTTATTCATGGCCTGCAAAGGAGATATCAGAATAGTGTAGTGAGGAATGTAAAGCTTCCTTTTTCAGAAATGATATACATGGCTTATCAGTATGAAGACCTCCATAAGAAAGGAATGTTACGCGACGAAGAAGAAGTCAGTTCTAGTGACAAAGCAGAGTCGGAAACTGATATTGCTGGAGCCAGTACGAGGTTTGAGGCCAATAAGAAGCCCAGTGCCAATCGAAAAAGGGCTAGATCTGAAAAAGAACCTGCCACGACTGCCATATGCAAGAACTGCAATCAGAAGGGGCATTTGTCCAGAAAATGTAAATCTGTAAACAAACGAGGGAAGAGTGGATTTGGACCCAGAAAGAAGCTTCCTGAGGGCCGAGGATGCCATAAGTGCCATCAGGCTGGGCATATTGCAAAAACTGCCCGCTATCAAAGAAATCTGAAGCCGTATGTATAAATGAAGTAGCAGAAACTTCCGAGCCCTCAACTAGTCAAGAAAGGGCTGATGTTTTAGAAGGCACGCTAACTGTCAAAGATATCCCAGTTAAAGTACTGTTTGACACAGGCGCGTCACGAAGCTTCATTGCAAAGGATGCAGCTAAGAAACTGGATTTGAATTTGAAAAAGCTCAAGGAACCAATGATTGTCCAGAATCCGGTTGGGGGTTCCATTGATCTCAGTTGGGTTTGTGGAGTGCCGGTTTCTTTCTCTCGTTATCGGTTTCCTACCATCGCAGTCGTCATGAATTTTAAAGAGTTTGATCTTATCTTGGGGCTAGACTGGTTGACCAAATATGAAGCTGAAGTTAGATGCGCCGACAGAGTCGTAAAGGCGAGGATTAAATCAGGTGATTATATAACCATTCCCTGTGAAGGTCAGAAAACTAATAGAAAAGACTTCTGGGCAGCTTTGAATGTTTCTCCAGCCCAAATAGAAAATGTCCCTGAAGTCGCAGAGAATATTCCTGACCTCATCAAAGATATTCCTGTCGTCAAGAATTATGCGGATGTGTTTGAGGAAGTCGTTCGCTTACCTCCGCAGAGAGAAATAGATTTCAAGATTGCTTTAATTCCCAATGCAAGGCCGGTAATTCACGCTATTCGAAGAATGTCCTTGAAAGAGAAGGAGGAATTAGACAATCAAACACAACAGCTAGTATGGAAGGGCCTGATCAGGCCTAGTTTCTCTGATTGGGGAGCAGCAGTGGTGTTTGTCCCAAAATCTGATGGTACTCTACGTCTATGTGTGGATTATCGTGATCTGAACAAACAGACAATAAAGAACAAATATCCATTGTCGCGGATTGATGATTTGTTAGATCGATTAAATGGAGCACAAGTATTTTCACGAATGGACCTAGCTACAGGCTTCCATCAACTTCGAATTGCCGAAGAGTGTGTTCCAATGACAGCGTTCAGAGGTCCCGACTTATTCTACGAATGGTTAGTAATGCCGTTCGGCTTATGTAACGCTCCAGCCTATTTCGTCGATCTGATGAATAGAGTGTTCAGAGGGGTTTTGAATAAATTTGTTCTGGTTTTTATTGATGATATTCTAATCTTCTCTAAATCAAAGGCCGAACATGAAAAGCATCTGGAACAGGTTCTAGAAATTCTGAGACTGAATGTATTGAAAGCCAAATTTTCCAAATGTATCTTCTGGCAAGATGAAGTAAAATTTCTAGGCCACGTTGTATCGAAGGAAGGAATTGCTGTGGATCCAAGCAAAATCACGGCCATTCAGAATTGGAAACAGCCCAGTACCCCCACTGATGTCCGCAGTTTTCTCGGATTGGCTAGCTATTACCGGAAGTTCGTTAAAAACTTTTCGAAGATATCTGGTCATTTAACAAAGCTTACAAAGAAGCACTCTAAGTTCAAATGGACTCCAGAAAGTGAGGAGGCTTTCGAAGAGCTAAAGTTGAGATTAACAACTGCTCCAGTGTTAACCATCATCGATGGCAACCAGGATTTAAAAGTCTGGACTGATGCTTCTAGGGAAGGCCTTGGCGCAGTGTTAATGCAAAGGGGCCAAGTGATTGCTTATGCCAGCCGTCAACTGAAGTCGCACGAGAAAAACTACGTAACTCATGATCTTGAGTTATTGGCTATAGTATTTGCCTTGAAAATCTGGAGGCACTATCTTTTGGGTGAGAGATTTGAACTGTTTACAGATCACCAATCGCTAAAGTATCTGTTTACTTAGAAAGACCTGAATCTGAGGCAGCAACGTTGGCTGGAGTTTCTTGCAGCATATGACTTTGAGATTATATACACTCCAGGGAAAGCCAACGTCGTGGCCGATGCGCTGAGCCGAAAGAATGTAATGATCGCCAGCTTTATTATCATGACTTCCTTGATTGACAAAATATCTATTCTTCAGAAGGAGGATAACTTTATTAAGGATATGATAAAAAGGATTAAGAAAGGCGAACCCTCGTGTTTTCAAATAGATAACGACGAGACCTTGAGATTGAAAGGAAGGATTTGTGTTCCTGACATCCCAGAGTTAAAAAGGGAAGTGTTAGACGAGTTTCACAAGTTCAAGCTGAGTATCCATCCTGGTGTAGCCAAAATGTATAACGATCTCAAACGAACATTCTGGTGGAAGGCTATGAAAAGGGACGTTTCGATATATGTTAGCCGATGCCCTACTTGCCAGCTAGTCAAAAGCGACCAACAGAAACTAGCTGGATTATTGCAACCGCTAGACGTTCCAGGCTGGAAGTGGGAACATATTTCTATGGATTTCATTGATGGTCTGCCCAAAACCAGAAAAGGGAATGATAGTATTCGGGTGATCGTAGATCGCTTCACGAAGACTGCCCATTTTATACCTGTCAGATCAAACAGAACTGCTCAGAGTCTAGCGCAGATATACTTCAGGGAAATAGTTAGACTGCATGGAGTGCCGCTCAGTATAGTCAGTGATAGAGATACAATATTCACTAGAAAATTCTGGGAGGCATTTCAAGTCGAGCTGGGAACGAAGTTGAACTTAAGCACCGCTTATCATTCTCAGACAGACGGTCAGACTGAGAGGGTAAATCGTATTTTAGAAGATCTATTGCGAGCTTGTGTTATAGATTTCGGTGGATCATGGGAAGACCATCTGCATTTGGCTGAATTCTCTTATAACAACAGCTACCAGGCAAGTCTGTCAATGTCGCCATTCGAAGCGTTGTATGGTAGACCGTGCCGATCTCCTGCTTGTTGGGTCGAACCTGGAAATGGACTTATGTTAGGGCCAGACATGATTCGAGAAGCTGCCGACAAAGTTGATTTTATTAAGAAGCGATTACTCGCCGCTCAAAGCCGACAAAAGAGCTATGCCGATAGGAGAAGAAGAGATATATCCTTTGCTGTTGGCGACTATGTATATTGGAAAGTATCACCGATGAGAGGAGTTATCCGGTTCGGTAAAACTGGAAAATTGGCGCCCAAATTCATTGGTCCGTTTCCTATTCTGGAACGGATTGGAACTCTCGCATATAAAGTTAAATTGCCAGATTGGTTGCCTGGAGTTCATGATGTATTTCACATATCTCAACTTCGAAAGCACGTTCATGATCTAAACTTGATCGTGGAAGAAGCAGCTCAACATGACATTGAAATTACTCCAGAACTAGCTGTAAGAAGAGAGCCGCTAAAGATTATCGGCAAAGAAACCAAAGAGCTGAGGAACAAGAAGGTTCACTTAGTCAAAGTGCAATGAAGTGGAGATCCACGAGATTGTACTTGGGAAACTGAGGAGAGCATTCAGAAAGCTTATCCTAGATGCCGAGTGGATATCTCTGATTGACTCTGGTGCAAGGTACATTTACCCTACTTTGCATTACCATTTAATTCTCTACTCTGTTGTTATTTTCTTTCCATGGATGTGCACTTTTAAATTCTATGGTCTGAATGATTTTAAAAAAGAGCATAGAAATTAATATGTATGGTTTTGAAAAGTTAAAAACAATTGGATTGGTTGTTGTGTTGTGTGATTGTAGGTTTATCAAACCACTTTCGACTTTGTTCCTTTTCGGGGACGAAAAGTTTTAAGTGGGGGAGATTGTAACGACCCAGAAAATCTGAACCAATTTAAAAAAATTTAATTGGCTAAAATAATGGATTTTAAATATTTAAAATAAATATTTTAAATAATAGCAATGGAAAGTGAGTTTGAATCGACAATTGAAAACGAATATAATTAATTCTAATTATAAACAAGGCTTGAAAAGGAGCTGCAGTTTCAAAAATTGAATTCAAACTTTGTCGGACTGTACCGGGTGCAAAACAAAACGGATTTTAGCGAAACCAAAAATATTTAAATCTGTTAGTGAATACCCTTCTAACGAATCTGAAAAATCGAATTTTCATAGCGGAAAGCAAAAGTCATGGCCGAATGAATTTTCAGAAAGGTCGCTATGGAATTTATATAGCCCGTGAAATTGGCCATTTTGCATGTGACCTCGGAATTTGACGAAACCACTTTTGTTGGATCCGGGATGTGAAGTTATTGCTAGGTTTCAAATTTCATAACTTTTGAAGCTAGTATGTGAGCGTGGCAAAGGAAAATGTGTTTTGGTCAATTATAGTTAAATCGGATCGACCAGAAATGGGCCTTTTTGCAAACGGTCTCAGAATTCGACGAAACTAGTTTTGTTGGGACCGTATCGCCAAAACATAGCTAGATTTATTTTTCTGGAATTTTTCGAATTAGTTTGTGGCCCTGGCAAATTGAAATGTACGTTCAAATTAAATATTGAATGTTTTATATTTTGATTTGAATGAAACTGACTGAAACAGTCGAATGGGCCTAAGAAACATATCCCATTGTGTTCGGAATGGGGGTAGAACGCTAGGGACGGCAGTCGTTGGGTTTGATTTGGGGTTAGTATCAATAAACAAGTATGTTAGCATTAAATAATATTAAAATATTTAAATAAATATTAAATAAACCCCATCCTCCTTCAAAAACCCTAGCCGCCGCTCTCTGTCAAAACCGACGCCAGGAATCGCTCCGAATCAAGCCGCACCGATCTCCCTCTCTACTTTACGAAAATTAAAATCCAAACTACCAAATCGATGAGCTAAACGCCCTCTATAATCTGAACGGGGGTGATGGTTTCTAGCTGAGTGTGCTACGTGGAATTGGAGCTGGAAGGGCCGACGCTTGGACCTGTTTTGCACCAACGTGGGGAGCTCGAGTTCAACGTCATGGGGGTGTGCGGGTAGGCGACGCGAAGGGGAACAAGATGGTGGAGGTTGATCGACGTACGGTGGTCCTCCGGCGATGAAAGGCAAAACCCTAGTTTTGAAAAGGGGGAAATCGACATCGGCAGTGGATTTTAAATAGGGGAAAAGGTAGCTTTTTTTACGCTATAAATTCAATTAATTACGTTTTTAAATTGTTTGATGTTTGAAATTACATATCTTTATGCTATGTTCACGAAATTCAGTGAAACAAGAGACAGTGGACTCGTGTGAACGTCTTCTACATTTTAGAAGAGACCGCATATTTTTCTGAGCCTTCTGCTATTTTTGGTGGAGTGGAACCCAATGTGAGATTTCTAATTTATAAACGATATGGAAAACGACGATGTATAAATTATATATTCGATGTATGAGTTATATAAGCCTTGTACACCTCATGTATAAGCGTTGTATAAGTTGTACGTTCGATGTATAAGTTGTATATGCGTTGTAAAAATTATATATGTGTTGAAATAGAAGTGAATTGCTATATATAAATATATATATATATATACGCCCCTCGTCCACAAACCATGGACGATATTTATTGGTTGTGATTGGTGTGAAAATTGATTGATAGCGAATGGTTGTTTGGGATTGTTTGTGGTTGATATTGATTGATTGTGGTTGAAAAATACCCATTTGTGGTTGAGAAATATTTAGTTGAAACCACATAGGATTAGTTTGTAGAAATGAAATAAATATATACATGCCGCCTGCGTGCGAACTAGATGCATGATTCCTATTGTGAAAAACCACGAGGTTTTAAGGTAGAGCGAGGAGCCGTACTAGGGACGGTCCCGGTTTTAACTACCCTGCCGTTATGCTGCCGAAATTTTGAATAATATTCATGTGTTTGAATTATCTTCATTTGCTGAAACTATATTTATTCATTGAAATAGAAAACCTTCATGTGTTGAATTGATATTCATTCGTTGATTAGAAATTCATGTGTTGAACGGTATTCGTGTTTTAAATATAAAAATCACATTTTTATCTATATATAGAAACTATAGAAAACCTTCATGTGTTGAACTGATATTCATTTGTTGAATTGAAATTCATGTGTTGAATGGTGTTCATATTTTGAAATAAATTGTTTTATAATAAAAATCACCTTTTTATCACCTATATAAACTATATAAAAAAAATATTTTGAAATAAATTGTTTTATAATAAAAATCACCTTTTTATCACCTATATAAACTATATAAAATAATAGTGTTTTGAAAAGAATTGTTTTACAATAAAAATCACATTTTTATTATATACATGAATTGTTGAAATGTGAAGTGTTAAAACTAGCAACTCGTTCAAATAAATATGCATGAGTCGAAATATTCATTAATTAGCTAATGATGTGATTTTTACCTATGCATGCAACATTAGAATGAAAGGTGTTTTTAAACCAAATGGAATCAAATATGAAGTTGAATGGAAAATGATAAATGAAAAGAACTGTATATATGTACATGCATATTTATTGAACAGGTTATAGCAAAGGGGCTAGAGAAGAGGAACAAAATTTTGTGCCCAACAAATAGGTACACATTTACTGTTTTGTTTGGGTGATGATTTTATGAGCCTGTTGGCTAGCCGCTTGGCTTTTTCTTTTTCTTTTTGACATGAGACGCCCGTGTGGCTATTTGGGAATTTTCCCAGCCCCTCCCGTACAAAGGAGGTTATGGCGAAATTTTCCAAAATTTAAAGGCGTTATTGAAATAATTGAAGTGAAAACGATATTGAAATTGTTGAATGAACTATATTTATATAAATATATAAATATAAATAAAATCAAAACGAAACGTGGTCGTGCAGTTCGCATTTTGAAACCGAAACTTCAAACGATTGTACCGGGAGATCCGACCATCGGATTTTCCTGAAATCGCAACCGTTGGGTTCGCTTTGGAAAAATCTTTCCAACGGCACCAACTTTGTAAAAATCCAACGGTTGGATTGTCTGGAATGTTTAATTCAAATCTGAAGAAAAACAGCGCCAGAAACGATTATATTTATATGTATATAAATATAATTATATTTAATCGAATAACGACGCTGCAATTCGCATTTTGAAACCGAAACTTCAAACGATTGTACCGGGAGATCCGACCATCGGATTTTCCTGAAATCGCAACCGTTGGGTTCGCTTTGGAAAAATCGTTCCAACGGCACCAACTTTGTAAAAATCCAACGGTTGGATTGTCTGGAATGTTTAATTCAAATCTGAAGAAAAACAGCGCCAGAAATGATTATATTTATATATATACAAATATAATTATATTTAATCGAATAACGACGCTGCAGTTCGTATTTTGAAATCGAAACTTCAAACGATTGTACCGGGAGATCCGACCATCGGATTTTCCCGAAACTAGAACCGTTGGATTCGTTTTGAAAAGACCTTTCTAATGATGCAAATTTTGTGAAGATCCAACAGTTAGATTTTCAGATGTGTAAATCAAATCTGAAGAAAAACAGCGCCAAGGCCGCGTTATGGGCCGAAGCGTCGTTTTGAATAAATTGGCTATTTTAAAATAAATAAAAATAGCGATAAATTGTTATAAAATATCATAAACGATATGGAATGGAAGTAAACTGAATTTGCTCGATTTATGTGGCTTTTGATGGTTGAATGGGTTTGGTGTGAAAATTACATTAAAGAACAAAATTGGTGTTGTCGAATGATTTAACCATTGAAATAAATTAAATTGAAATTCTAAATATACGTGAATTATTTGAAAAGGCCGAGTTAATTCTCATTTCAAATAATTGACCAACGATTGAAAGTCGAAGATGAAGACGATGGTCAAAGACCGGAGATCTTCACCTCGTTTGGATGGTAACCGAGGTCCTGATTGGGAGGCATCCCGAAATATGGATAATGAGTGGTGATCGTCCAGACGTACGTGGTGATCGAAGGGTTTGCGAGGTATTTAGTGCCTCCGGTTTCGTTCAGACCCAGAACGGACTTGTAAAATGGACTGTGTGTCTGACATTGGATTTTATTGTGTTGATTGATCTCTATTAAATATACCTCTGTTTGGCGGCAGAGAATTTATTCTTTTGCTTAACGCCCTTCTCTGAAACGCACGAGCTCAGAGGTTGTATATCGATGGACATCAGTCGCATGGCATGAATTGCCAGTGTGGCATGCTAAGATGTAGTGATCAGGGCTTCTGTTGAAAAGCAAAGTCTTGTGGTGATGATCAAAGCACCGCCTGTGTGGCGTAGCTTTGTGTATAACGTGAATTCGCGAGCCTCACACCCCGGTATGAACCAGAAACGGGAGAAGGACCTCAGGGAGGGCATGCGTTTCTTTCTAGCTAGGGTGGTGTCAGTGACCTACCAGCCCTGACATTTATATACTTTTCACCTATGTGGTTGTTGCTGTTGTGAGGCGCCTCGGTTTGATCGGACGATCCGGGTCCGATGGAGTCATTAGTTGGCTCATTTACACCCCAAAGGGTGGGGAAACGTAGTGTTCAGGAATTTTAATCCACATCGGTGGACCGGCCCTGACGATCCAAGGGCTCACCTGAGTCTGGGTCCTGAGGCTCGGGCTAGACAGTCTCGAATTCGGTAAGGACTATCTTTTGCCTTGGTTCAGGGCGGAAATCCAATTTCCAAATACGTGGCTGTGCGATTTTGATTGTATACCTATATATGGCGACATAGTGGTATGGGGCATTAATGCCGTCTATGATTGATAGTTATGATTTGAATTTGTTTTCAAAACATATAAACACTAGCAATAATATCAAATGCCTTTGTTTTATTCGTATCAAGCATATTTTGGCCGTTATAAGGTAAAAACTCTATCCTCCAATTTGCGTTGCATTGTGTGATGGGAACTGAGTCTTATAATGGCTTCATTTTTATAAAAAGCATAGCGTTGTTTCAAAGAATGATTTGTTTTAAAGCACTGGCAATCCAATGGAGTAAACCCGTTCCACGAAAGTGGCATGGTCCTGTGATTAGCCAAATTATATATGTGTTGAGTAGATTTCTCATACCAGTCCCATGACTGACTCGTAGTTTGTTTCACTTTCAAACTCGGGTGCCCCTTTTTCTACATGGGCAGCCTTGTATTCAGGTTTAGCTGGTTCTTTCTGGATAGCTGGAGCTGAAGATTGATTCTATCATTTATCCCTTTTTATGCTGTTCAGCTCCTATTGTACATATTTTGTTTGTTTTCCGCTGTAGACATTTATGTATAGCTGAACCGTATTTGTACTAAGTAAGGTCCTGTATACTGTGTAACTCTGATGATTACTTTTATCCAGTATATTCTATTGTTCATTATCTGGTGTATTTATTTAATTTTGTTCTGCTATTATCTGTTTCTGTGTTATATTCCACGGATTACCCTTGCCACCGTCAGCGCGGGGTTTGGGGTCGTCTCAATAATTTATAATGATTTATTTATATAATAAATGGATTTTTATATATAAATTGAATATCGGTATAATCTGGATTTGAAATATTGGGTTATAAATCCAGATATGTTTATTTTGGAGCTGGATAATATTCTATGTGAATATATATGATGATATTAATTTATTAATATTTAATTTAATTATTTTTAAATATATTTATATTTAAACGGTCTATTTAGAGCATTAAAAATAGCCATTTGTGCAAATGACCTCCAAATTCGACGAAACCAATTTTGTTGGATCCATAATATCAAATTATATTTAGATATCAATTTTCGTGATTTTTGGAGTTAGTATGTGGCCGTGTGCGATTTTAACAAGGAAAACAATCGATATTTTGACGGTTAAAAATTCGTTGTGTGAGCAAACGGAGTCGAAATTCAACGAAACAAGTTTCATTGGGTCTGTAATGTCAAACTCTAACTACATGTCAATTTCCATCATTTTTGGATATTTTATGTGGTCATAGGGATTTTTAGAAGACCAATACAACATAAATTGGGTAAAATAAAATATAAAAATGAATAAAATAATAATTAACCTATCCTATATGTACTACAACATCCTTCTAACCCAAACCCTTTTCTTCATCTGGTCAAAGAACCCGACGCCTTCAGGAAATAATTTACACAGTAAAACTCAAATTTTGAAAAAATCAAATCAAATCCAGACAAACTCAAAGAAATCCAAACTTTATATCGTTGTGATCCTCATTCAATGCTCTTCGATCTGATATACACCTTGATGGATTCGGTTACAATCTTATAGGCTAGAAATTCGTGTATAGTGGGTCTCTTTGTGTTTGGGTTGAGATTATTGGCGAATACAAGGATCGATGCTCATTTCTATTATTGTTTTTGGATTCAGGAGGTTGAATAGCATGTTGTGTGAAGTTTTTGGGGGTATTTGGTGCCAAGGGGTGTCGCACCATGCACGGTACAGCGATGGTGGAGGCTGAGAATGGGATTTTTCCCAGGGGTGCTGTGACGATCTCAAAACTCTGTACGATGGAATTAAGGATAATCATTGGAATATAACACATTAATCATCATTAGCAGAGAGCAGATAATAGCATAAACAGAAAATAAAATATTTTACATCAATATGACAGCGGAATCATAATATGTAATAACATCAGAGTAGCACAGTGTAGGATACAACTTAGTGCATGAAAGGAAATGATTAGTCTACATCAAGATCACTGGTACATATACATCATAGATACATAATAGAAGTAAATCTGTCTACATCGTGATAAGTAGAATCATATACATAAGGTACCAATGGTGGAATATCACATAGCCAAAATACTGAGAAGTCAAGTCCTTGCCATAAGAGCCAAAAGATGCACTCCATGTTGTAGTGCAAAAGCCAAAATATACCCTGTTACCTGTCACTAGGCTGCCCATGTGAAAATAAGGGCACCCAAGTTTGCAAAGTGAAACATACTACGAGTCAGTCATGGGACTGGTATGAGAAATCTACTTAACTGGATAAACAATAATAACAAGGCAAATCATAGGACCAGGCCACTTTCGTGGAACGGGTTTACTCCAGTGATTGCCAGTGCATGAAATAAAGTAAATCTTTTGATTAACGCAATGCTTTTTATAAAAAATGAAGCCGTTATAAGACTCAAGTCCCATCACACAATGCAACGTAAACCGAAGAATAGAGTTTTACCTTATAATGGCCAAAATATGCTTCATACGTGTAAGCGAAATCATTTGGTATTATTACCAGTGCATATACATTTCAAAAGCAAATTCAATTAAATATCAATCTTAGACGGCATGGGTACCATATATCATGTCGCCATATATAAGTTACAACCAAATGCGTAATTTGGTATTGGAGATTTGGATTCCATCATGAGTCGAGGCAAGGGGCAAGCTCCTCGCCAGCTTCGGGACACTCTAGAAAATGCCCTAGGATTTCCTGCAAAAAACCCTTGGAATCGGTTGCGCCGGTCCACACTTACGTTAGTGGATTGGCAATTCATGAATACACGTTTCTTGGTCCTATCAGACCTATCCATCGGCTCCGTAGAGACTGATATATCGAGGCGCCTCGCATTCCAACATCCACAAAGGTATAATAAGCAACGATGTCAGGGCTAGTAAAACGCTGACACCACCCATAGCTAGAAACAAACGTCGTGTTTTCCCAGTGGTCCTTATCCTGTTTTTAACTCATACCGAGGTGTGAGGCTCGCAAATCAACGTCATACACAAAGCTGCGCTATCTCAAAGTCGTGATTTGATCATCAACCACAAGACTCTGCTTTTCAACAAAAGCCTTGATCATTTGCAACTTTGCATGCCACGCTGTCAATCCACACTATACCACTGATGTCTACCGATATACAACCTCTGAGCTCGTACGTCTCAGAGAAGTGCGTTAAGCAAGAGAATAAATTCACCGCCACCAAACAGATGTACATTTAGTAGAGATCAACGAATACAGCATAGAATACACGTCAGACACACATCCATTTACAAGTCCGTTCTGGGTCTGAACGAAACCGAAGGCACCTTATTCCTGCTCCCGTATGTCTAATACAGGAGAGAGGCCCTTGCATATTTGGACGATCAAAAAGTACATCTAGACCACTACCACTGTAACCTCGTCAAGGGAGCTACCCATCTCAAAGGCATTAGTAGTTATCTACACGATGTGAAGATTACCGGTCTTGCACCAACTTCATGTCTACGACATTTATTCATCGATCAATTATTTGAAATGAGCATTAACTCGGCCTTTTCAAATAATTCGCGTATATTAGAATTCAAATCAATTATGTCCATGGTTAAATTGTTCGACATCCACATTTCAGTTCTTTATATAGTTTTTAATGTCAAACACATTCAACCATCAAATATAGAGCAAACCAGGTAGAATCGGCTTATTTCCATTCCATATCGCCTATAATATTTTATAATGGTATATCGTTATTTTTATTTATTTAAAAGTAGCGCCATTTAATTAAACGACATTTCAGGCCATAACGTGGCCCTGTCGCTGTTTTTCTCTAAAGTTTATTTAAACATTTCTCAAAATCCAACCGTCGGATCTTAACGAAGTTAAGTCCATTGGAAAGATCTATTCAAAGTGAACCCAACGGTTCCGGTTTAGGGAGAATCCGACGGTCGGATCTCTCGATATAATCGTTTAAGGTTATGATTTTAAAATACGAACTGCAGCGTCGTTATTCGTTTTATTTATTTTATTTATATACATATACAAATATAATTCATTTTGGCACTGTTTTCATTCATATTTGAATTAAACATTTCACACAATCCAACCATTAGATTTTAAGAAACTTTATATCGTTGGAAAGATTTTTCCAAAGCGAACCCAACGATTCCGGTTTCGGGAAAATCCGATGGTCGGATTTCTCTATATAATCGTTTAAAATTACGATTCCAAAACACGAACTGCAGCTGCGTGATTCGTTTATTTAATATATATATATATGCAATTTATTTGACGATTTCCATATCGTTTTTCACTTCAGATATTTCACTAACGCCTTTAATTTCGGAAAATTTTGCCATAACCTCCTTTGTACGGGGAGGGGTTTGGAAATTTATTGGGCCATATTAGGCGCCCAACAAATCCTAAAAAGCATGCACATATTTATAGTGATATATTTCGGTGTCCACAGGGGAGTGTGTATAGATCATAACTCCAGAGAATAAATTTTCGTCAATCTATAAATGGTTTTTATGCCTTAATGACTAGAGAGACGTGTTTATTGTCATCTCCAAACCCGTGTGGTGTTTTTATTAATCTGGCAATTTATCGTTATATTTTATATAGTCCATATCTGTCTTCAGTTCAACCTGAAATATAGTCATCGCCATACAAGCTTCTCGCTTGTATGGTACATCTTCCACCTCGTCACATAAGCTCCAATTGCTTATGTGGTATATGATAGGGTATGCTATCATCAAGAAGTATGCCATGTAGTGTAGTTCAAAATTAATTGTTACTATCCTATGGCGATGTTTATTATTTCACACAGAACAACAAGCACTTCGCATCCAATGACATTCACAGGAGTTTATATATAAAATTGCGTAACCAACTCATTAAGACTCACCTATTTGTCAGGCACGCAAATATATTCTTTACTCAACAACTAATCCATATTCCTGTTCAATACATGTGTATATATATATATGCAGAACTAAACTACAAGTAATATTTTTAGCGATCCAATGTTTTTTCCAGTATGCGGTTATTTTTAACACTTCATACATAGGGTAAAAATGTTATTTTTGGCGAATAAAAATATGTTTCAACATATGTGTATTTTTAGCGAGTCGTATACATGATAAAAATGATATTCTTATCATTCAAAATATTTATTCCACACATGAATGTTTTTAGCACTTCATATTCACAATAAAATGTTAATTTTATTGTTCAATCCTTTTATTCAACGCATGAATCCTTTTCAACATATGAATATTTTAATTAGTTCATACATATAGTAAAAATTATATTTTTATCGTTAAAACAATTTATTTGAAACACGAATATTTTATATACTTCGTAAATAAGATAAAAATGATACTTTTGAAGTTAAAATTATTTATTTAAAAAACTAATATTTATATAGTCCATACATTAGATAAAAATGTGATTTTTACTTTTCAAACAATTTATTCAACACATGAATGTCATTCAACGCATGAATATCTCAACATATGAATATCTCATACATGCACACTTCATATACTTCACACGCATAATAAAAATGTGATTTTTATTATCTAAACAATTTATTCAACAAATTAATACAATTCAATACATGAAAATAATTCAAACACATAGATATTACTGAAAATTTCGACAGCATAACAGTAGGGGGTTAAAAACCGGCACCGTCCCGAGTACGGCTCCTCGCACTACCTTAGGCCTCGCGGCGTTCCATAAGGGGCTTATCTAAATGATCTAAGATCAATTTCATATCATATAAATTTTCCACAATATTTCCCATTGTTTTAACCACAAAAAATTTCTTTCAACTACAAATAATTATTTCCAACCATTCGCCTTTCAACTAATTTTCAACCATTCGCATTATCAATCAATTTCACATCATACATAATCAATTCATATCGTCCACGGTCTGTGGACAAGGGGAGTGTGTGTATATATATATAAATATATTTCATTTCTATTTCAACACATATATGATTTTTACAATGCATGTATAATTTATACTTCGCTCATATAGCTTATACTACGCTCATACATGTGGTGTACAACGCATATATAATTTATATTTCGCTCATATAATTTATACAACGCATTTCCATTCCATATTGAATTTAGATGTCTCATATTGATTTTAATCCTTCTGAAATTTGTAGCGAGCTCGGAACACGTTTTAGCTTCTTCTAGAATGTATATGATGTCGCTACGATTCCAATGTTTCCTATTTCATCAAATTTCATTAACATGGCAAAAAGATATGATTTTTATTTGAAAATCATGATTTGCAACACTTAGAAGTGTTATTTTCTATTTCAAAAATAAAGGCTGTTACCTTCAGCTAAACCTTCCGAACTAGGTTTTGATTTTGCGGCAAATCCATTTTACTTGGATGGGATCGGAGTACACCACCTCGAAGAGAATGGAATGGCGCGTGGATCGAGGGCGGGGTCCCACTCGATGCGGTGGTTGAGGCACGACGGCGGGTGGAAGTTCGGAGCTTTGAGGGGGTATTACTCGACGTAGGGTGAACGATAGGGGGTGTACCACGTATTGATTTGAAGAGGAGGAGAAGAGCTTCAAAAAGTTCCAAAGGGGCTGGGGCTAATTCAAAGTGGTTTGGATGGAAATCGGCCGGGAACGATGGAGCTCAGTTCTCCGTCGAGAGCAGGTTATGGGAGGGGGGTTTATATTTTTATAAAATTAAATAATGAAAGAAAAAATCCTATTTGCCGATATTTATATTATTTCAAAAATTGGGTGTTTTTCCATACGAACTCCGATTCAAACCCTTTTCCTTACGAACTTCGATTCAAACCCTACGACTGTCGGCCCTAGCCCTCATTCCAGATAAAATGGAATATGTTTCGTAGGCTCATTCGACTGTTACAGTCAGTTATTCTTCAAATTAAAATATAAAACATTCAAATTTGGATTTGAATGTACATTTTAATTTGCGGGGCCGCATACTAATTCTAAAAATTCCTTAAAAATAAATCTAGCTATGTTAGGAAGATACGGTCCCAACAAAACTGATTTCGTCGAATTCTAAGACTGTTTGAAAAATGGCAATTTTCTGGTTGATCCAATTTGACTAAAATCAACCAAACCCATTTTTCCTTTGCCACGTTCACATATTAATTCCAAAAATTATGGAATTTGTAACCTAGCAATAAATTGATATCCTGGATCCAACAAAAGTGGTTTCATCGGACGTACAAAATGTCAATTTTCAAGGGCTATATTTATTCTATAGCGACCATTCTGAATATTCATCTGGCCATAACTTCTGATTCCCGCTATGAAATTTCGGTTTTTCAGATTCATTAGAAAGTTATTCTTAAACAGGTTTATATATTTTTGGTTTCGCTAAAATTCGTCTTATTTTGCATCCTTTACGTTCAGTCAAAGTTCGAATTCAAATTTTTAAGCTGCTGCGCTATTTCTACCTCGTTATTTAACTGAAATATTTTATTTCAATTACTTCAAATTCATTTAAATAACCAAATTAAAATTTTTAAATTGGCTTGTATTTTCCGTGTTGTTACAATCTCCCCCACTTAAAACTTTTCGTCCCCGAAAAGGAAACAGCAGTAAAGTAGGAAACAAAACAGAAATGCAAAGTATTATAAATGTACCTTGCACTGGAGTTAGTCAGAGATGTCCACTCTGCAATTGGGATAAGCTTGCTTAATGCTTTCTTCTATCTCCCAAGTGCAGTCTCTAGGATCTCCACTCCACTGCACTTTAACTAAATGAACCTTCTTGTTCCTTAGCTCTTTAGTTTCTTTGCCAATAATCTTTATCGGCTCTCTTCTAATTGTTAATTCTGGATTAATTTCCAAGTCCTGTTGCACTGCTTCATCTACAACAAAATCTGGATCATGCACATGCTTTCGAAGTTGAGATACGTGAAACACTTTATGTACTCTAGGCAACCAATTAGGTAATTGAACCCTATAAGCGAGAGTTCCAATTCGTTCAAGTATCGGAAAGGGACCAACAAATCTGGGTGCCAACTTCCCAGTTTTACCAAATCGGATTGCTCCTCTCATCGGAGAAACTCTCTAATAAACATAATCACCAACTGCAAAGGCTAAATCTCTTCTTCTAGAATCTGCATAAATTTTCTATCGGCTTTGAGCTGTTTGTAATTGTTTCTTGATGAAATCGACTTTGTCTGAAGCTTTGCGAACCATATCGAGTCCCAACACAAGTCAGTTTCCAGGTTCTACCCAACATGCGGGAGATCTGCACAGTCTACCGTATAATGCTTCAAATGGCGACATTTTTAAGCTTTTTAGATAACTGTTGTTGTATGAGAACTCGGCCAAATGCAGGTGGTCTTCCCATGATCCGCCAAAATCAATAATACAAGCCCGCAGTAAATCTTCTAGAATACAATTCACCCTCTCAGTTTGGCCATCTGTCTGAGGGTGATATGCGATGCTCAGGTTCAGCTTTGTCCCCAGTTCTACTTAAAATGTCTCCCAGAATTTGCTAGTAAATAATGGATCTTTATCACTGATTATGCTGATCGGCACTCCATGTAGCTTGACAATTTCTTTGAAATAAATCTGCGCTAGACTTTGAGCGGTTCTATTGGATCTGACAGGTATGAAATGGGCGGTCTTCATGAAACGATCTACGATCACCCAAATATTGTCATTTCCTTTCCTGGTTCGGGGTAAACCATCTATGAAATCCATGGAAATCTGTTCTCACTTCCAGCTTGGATTTTCAATGGTTGCAATAATCCAGCAAGTTTCTGTTGGTCGCTTTTGACTAGTTGGCAAATAGAGCACCTGCTAACATATAAAGAAATGTCCCTCTTCATGGACCTCCACCAGAAGGTGCGGTTTATATCATTATAAATTTTGCTCACTCCTGGATGGATACTAAGTTTAGAGTTGTGACACTCATCCAGTACTTCTCTCCGGAGTTCAGAAATGTACAGAACACACATTCGGCCCTTTAACCTCAGAATTCCTTCATTATCAACCTGAAACTCAAGGGCTCGCCTTTCTGAATTCTCTCTCTGATCCTCTGAATGAAGTGATCATTCTTCTAAAGAGCAGAAATTTTATCAATTAATGAAGGCGTAATTATAAGATTGGCGATGATTGCAGTTTTTTGGCTAAGCGCATCTGCCACCACATTGGCTTTTCCTGGCGTATACATAATATCTAGATCATACGCTGCAAGAATTTCTAGTCGATGCTGTTGTCTCATATTCAAGTCTTTCTGGGTGAACAAATATTTCAATGATTGATGATCAGTACATAATTCAAATTTCTCACCCAATAGATAGTGCCTCCATATTTTCATAGCAAACACGATGGCTAACAACTCAAGATCATGAGTTGCATAATTCTTCTCATGCGGCTTCAACTGATGGCTAGCATATGCGACTACTTGGCCCCTTTGCATTAACACTGCACCGAGACCTCTAATAGAAGCATCCATCCAAACCGTCAAATCCTAATTGCCATCGATAATGGTTAATACTGGAGCAATTGTCAATTTTAATTTCAGTTCCTGGAAAGCTTCCTCACATTCGGGAGTCCACTTAAATCTTTCGTGCTTCTTTCTAAGCTTGGTTAATGAACCAGATATCTTCGAAAAATCCTTCATGAATTTTCGATAATAACTAGCCAATCCCAGAAAACTTTGCACTTTCGTGGGTGTAGTAGGCTGCTTCCATTCTTGAATTGCTGTAATTTTGCTTGGATCTACAGAAATTCCTTTTTTTAACATGATGTGGCCAAGGAACTTCACTTCATCTTGCCAGAAGATACATTTAGTGAATTTAGCTTTAAAGACATTCTTTCTCAGAATCCCCAACACTTGTTCTAAATGTTTTTCATGCTCGCTTTCTGACATGGAGTAGATTAAAATATCATCGATGAATACCAAAACAAATTTATTCAAGACTTCTCTGAACACTCTATTCATTAAATCGACGAAGTAAGCTGGAGCGTCGCATAAGCCGAACGACATTACTAACCACTCATAAAATATGTCTGGACGTTCGAAAGTTGTCAAAGGAACACACTCTTCGGCAATTCTTAGTTGATGGGAACCTGTAGCTAGGTCCATTCTGGAAAATACTCTCGCTCCATTTAATTGATCCAACAAATCACTGATGCGGGGTAATGGATATTTGTTCTTGAGCATCTGCTTGTTGAGGTCTCGGTAATCAACACACAATTGGATAGTACCGTTTGACTTAGGAACAAACACTACAGCTGCACCCCAATTAGAAAAGCTGGGTCTGATCAGACCTTTCCATAGCAGTTGACGAGTTTGATCGCCTAATTCTCCTTTTTCTTTTATTGCCATTCTTCAAATGGAATGCACTACTAGCCTGGAATTTCGAATTAGATCGATTAGGAATTCAATTTCTCTTTGCGGTGGTAAGCTTTCGACTTCTTCGAACACATCCGCATAGTGTTTCACGATAGGAATCTTCTCTAACAAAGTGGGAATAACTTCTAGCGTAGACCAAAATTCTTTTCTATTAGGATCTGAATCTGAGCCTCAGCATGGTATAACAATATACCCAAGCTTTGTTTTAATTGTAATTATCCTCTCGGCACATTTCACTTCGGCCTCGTATTTGGTTAACCAGTCCAATCCAAGTATAATATCGAACTCAGAAAAATCCATAATGATCAAATCAAAAGGAAACCGATATCGAGAAAAAGAAATAGGTACTTTACAGTATGAACCGAGAACAATAGACCCTCCTATCAGATTATGAACTCTAACCGATTCTTTAAGCTTTCTTAGATTTAACTTTAACTTTTTAACAGTGTTACTTGCAATAAAACTTTGTGATGCACCTGTGTCAAATAGTACGGAAACAAGAATATTTTTAATAGTAAGGGTACCTCCCAAAACATCGGGTTTACCTGTCCCATCCGTAATAGCTGGTGTATTCGCTCTGTCATATATATGCGCAACCTGTGAATTCTTCAGCAAGGGACACTTGGCCTTGATATGCCCCTTTTGATGACTGTTGTAACACTCTCGCCTATCACCAGAATTCTGACTCGAGCTTGCTTGGGTGGTCTTCTGTCGCTTTGGAGCGGTGCACACATTAGAGTAATGGCCAGCTTAACCGCAGTTGTAGCAGCTTCCTCTGGGTGGCCTATTCGTTTGTGGCTTGGCATTAGCTGCTGTGTTGCTGGATTCGGGCTGACTTTCTGAAGTCTTGCGCTTGTTTCCCACCTGATTCTTTGTGCAGTCTATTTGCATGTTCCTCATATCCAGACTCTCATAATTGCAAGCCATATCCACCATCTCGGCGAATGTAAGGTTAACATAACTCATTGCCCTGTCCTGATATTTGCGCTGAAGTCCATGAATGAACCTCTTATTCCTTGCCTTCACTATCTGAACAAGCTCTGGAGCGTAGCGGGATAGCTGAGTGAACCTATTGAGGTACTCCTGGATGGTGTGATCTCCCTGTTGGAGATTGGCAAACTCCTCATGCAAGTGCTCCATCTCTTGCTCTGGAATGAACTTCTCTTTGAACAGTGTTTTGAATTCATTCCATGTCATCTCTACCTCTTCCTCATTTAAGGTGATGGCATCCCACCAGAGTTGGGCCTCGTCTTGCAATAGCCAAGCACCCATAAAACTTTTCCTCTGATCTTCCAGACCCATGCCGTTAAAGATCTTCTCACAAATGTTCAACCATCCCAAGGCATCAATGGCAGTACCAGTGCCTGAAAATGGCTTGCGTCCAAGATTCCTATATGTCTTTCCCACTCGGTCTAACTCGAACGGTCGAGGGGGTTGTGGCGGCTGAACCAAAGGCTCTGGGACAATAGGGATATTCCCCCGTCCTCCTCCTCAGCCTCCTTGGCCTGCTCTACCTCTAGCTGCAGTTGCTCTTGTAGCCATCTAAGCCAAGTTCTGTACAAGCAAGAAAAGAGTAAAGCTCACAGAAATGATAATTTTAAGATATGGTAAAAGCAAAAGAATATATGAAAAGATAACAATGTACTGATTAAGTGATTTTTCTATTACACTTAGCTCATTCTAGGACATTACTAATCCTATCTCTAATGAGCTACTCGTCTTAGAACACTACTGATCCTATCTTGACGAGGTTTTTAGTGTGTTAAATTCCATAACTAAGATTAACCAAAGCTCTGATACCACCTGTGACGATCTCAAAACTCCGTACGATGGAATTAAGGATAATCATTTGAATATAACACATTAATCATCATTAGAAGAGAACAGATAATAGCATAAACAGAAAATAAAATAATTTACATCAATATGACAGTGGAATCATAATATGTAATAACATCAGAGTAGCACAGTGTAGGATACAATTTAGTGCATGAAAGGAAATGATCGGTATACATCAAGATCACTGGTACAGATACATCATAGATACATAATAGAAGTAAATCTATCTACATCGCAATAACGGAATCATATACATAAGGTACTAATGGCGGAATATCACATAACCAAAATACTGAGAAGTCAAGTCCTCGCCATGCAAGCCAAAAGATGCACTCCATGCTGTAGTGCAAAAGCCAAAATATACCCTGTTACCTGTCACTAGGCTGCCCATGTGAAAATAAGGGCACCCGAGTTTCCAAAGTGACGATTCAGTCATAGGACTGGTATGAGAAATCTATTTAACTAGATAAACAATAATAACAAGGAAAATCATAGGACCACGCCACTTTCGTGGAACGGGTTTACTCCAGTGATTGCCACTGCATGAAATAAAGTAAATCTTTTGAATAACCCAATGCCTTTTATAAAAAATGAAGCCGTTATAAGACTCAAGTCCCATTACATAACGCAATGCAAACCGGAGGATAGAGTTTTACCTTATAATGGCCAAAATATGCTTCATACGTGTAAGAGAAATCATTTGGCATTATTACTAGTGCATATACATTTCAAAACAAAATTCAGTCATAAATATCAATCCTAGACGGCATGGGTACCATATATCATGTCGCCATATATAAATTACAATCAAATTCGTAATTTCGTATTGGAGATTTGGATTCCGTCATGAGTCGAGGCAAGGGGCAAGCTACTTGCCGGCTTCGGGACACTCTGGCAAATGCCCCAGGATTTCTCGAAGAAAACCCTTGGAATCGGCTGAGCCGGTCCACACTTATGTTAGTGGATTGGTAATTCCTAAACACACGTTTCTCGGTCCTATCAGACCTATCCATCAGCTCCGTAGAGACCGATATATCGAGGCACCTCGCATTCCAACATCCACAAAGGTATAGTAATCAATGATGTCAGGGCTAGTAAAACGCTGACACCACCCATAGCTAGAAAGAAGCGTCGTATTCTCCCAGCAGTCCTTATCCCGTTTTTAATTCATACCGAGGTGTAAGGCTCGCGAATCAACGTCATACACAAAGCTGCGCCATCTCAAAGCCGTGCTTTGATCATCAACCACAAGACTCTGCTTTTCAACAAAAGCCTTGATCATTTGCATCTTTTCATGCCACGCTATCAATCCACACCATACCACTGATGTCTACCGATATACAACCTTTGAGCTCGTACGTCTCAGTGAAGGGCGTTAGTGTAACAACCCGGAAAATTTGAACCAGTTTAAAATTTTTAATTTGGCTATTTTAGTGGATTTTAAATATTTAAAATAAATTATTTTAAATAAGAAAGGTCAAAAGTATATTTGAATCGATGTTTGAAAATAAATATAATTATTTTTAATTATAAACAAAGCCTGAAATGGCGCGGCAATTTCAAAATTTGATTTCAAACTTCGACTGACTGTTCCGGGTGCAAAATAAAACAGATTTTAGTGAAACCAAAAATATTTAAATCTGTTTATGAATATATTTCTAACAAACCTGAAAAAATGAAGTTTCATAGCGGGATCAAAAGTTATGGCCAAATGGATTTTCAGAAAGGTCGCTATAGAGTATATATAGCCCTTGAAAATAGACATTTTGCAAACGACCTCAGAATTCAACGAAACCACTTTTGTTGGATCCGGGATGTCAAATTATTGCTAGGTTTCAAATTCCATAATTTTTGAAGTTAATATGTAAGCGTGGCGAAGGAAAATTTGTTTGGTTAATTTCAGTTAAATTGGATCGACTAGAAAAGGGTCATTTTTCAAACGGTCTCAGAATTCGACGAAACCAGTTTTGCTGGGACCGTATCATCAAAACATAGCTAGATTAATTTTCAGGAATTTTTAGAATCAGTATATGGCCCCGGCAAATTGAAATGTACGTTCAAATCGAAAATTAAATGTTTTATACTTTAATTTGAAGAGAAACTAACTGAAACAGTCGAAAGGGCCTGCGAAACATATTCCATTGTGTCCAGGATGGGGGTAATTAGCTGGGGATGACAGTGTTGGGTTTGATTTGGAGTTCGTGTTAGAAAACCCTAATTTTTTTAAATAATATAAATATCGGCAAATCAGATTTTTTCTTTCATAAATAAAAAAATAAAATATCACGAAACCCCCCTGTAACAGCTCGTGGACGGCGGAAACATCTTCCACCTTCTCTCTTCATTTCTGGCCAATTCACTCAGTAAAATCGAACGAGCTAGTTGGGGATTTTGTTGAGCTCGCTCTCCTCTTTAAATCCATGCCAATTGTGTAATTTATCGTCGAGTATTCGCTGAGATCTGACCCTCCAAAGTTCAGGACTTCGAGCCGCCGCCCCTCCTGCCGATGCCGTCGAACTGCACATCACCCCCGCCTCCTGGAAGCCCTCTCGACCCCTACCACGTGACGCGACCTGATTCCGATCTCGTGCAAAGATCTGCGAGCAAATTGAAAACCTAGATTTGAATAGTCAAGAAAGGTATACGGCCTTTAATTTTTGAACATAAAATTACACTTTTTAGTGTTGCAATTTTTGATTTTCAAATAAAAATCGTATCTTTTTGCTATGTAGTCGAAATCCAGTGAAACAAGAGATAGTGGACTCGTGTGGACGTCTTCTACATTCTAGAAGACCGGATATTTTTCTAACCTTCCTACGATCTTTGGAGGAGTGGAACCCAATGTGAGATTTCTGAACTATAAACGATATGGAAATAACGATGTATAAATTATATAGTCGATGTATGAGTTATATAAGCATTGTACACCACATGTATAAGCATTGTATAAGTTGTATGTTCGATGTATAAGTTATATATGCGTTCTAAAAATGATACATGAGTTGAAAAGAATTGAAATGATATTGACATGAAATCGAAATATAGTTATATACGTATATATATATATATACACACACTCCCCTCGTCCACAGACCATGGACGATATATATTGGTTGTGATATTGTTTGGATTATTGGTTGATGTGAAATTTGGTGAATATCATGAATGGTTGATTGGAAATGATTGATTGTGGTTGAAATCCCAATAGGATTAGCATATGGGAAAATTCGTCTGCATACAAACTAGATATTAAAATCTCCATTGCCAAAAGCTGTGAGGCTTTAAGGTAGAGCGAGGAGCCGTACTTGGGACAGTGTCGGTTTTAACTACCCTGCCGTTATGCTGCCAAAATTTTCTGAAATATTCTGGTGTTTGATTTATATTCATGTGTTGAAACTATATTCATGTGTTGAATAGAAATTCATGTGTTGAATAGAAATTCATGTGTTGAATAAAATTCATGTGTTGAATGACATTCATGTATTGAATAAATTCTTTGAAAGATAAAAATAACATTTTTGTCATATATATAGACTATATAAAATATAAGTATTTTAAATAAATTGTTTCATAATAAAAATAACATTTTTACATTATGTATGAGTTATATAAAATAATCGTGTTTTGAAATAAATTGTTTTACAATAAAAATCACATTTTTATTATATATATGAATTGTTAAAAATAGTGATGTGTTGAAATAAATATATGTTGGATAAAAATATCATTTTTATCAAATATATGAAATGAATATGGTTTTGAAATCAAAGAATGAATTATGTTTATATATATATAATTAAAATAAATCGAATAACGAAGCTGCAGTTCGTATTTTGAAACCACGATTTCAAACGATTAGTGCGGGAGATCCGACCATCGGATTTTCCCGAAACCGAAACCATTGGGTTCGCTTTGGAAATGTCTTTCCAACGACACCAACTTTGAAAAGATCCAACGGTTGGATTATCTGGAATGTTTTGTTCAAATCTAAAGAAAAACAGCGCCAGAATCGATTATATATATATAATTAATTAAGATAAATCGAATAACGATGCTGTAGTTTATAATTTGAAATCGTAACTTCAAACGATTGTACCGGGAGATCCAATAGTCGGATTTTCCCAAAGCTAGAACCGTTGGATTCATTTTGAAAAGATCTTTCTAATGATATAAAATTTGCAAAGATCCAACGGTAAGATTTTGAGATATGTGTAAATCAAATCTGAGGAAAAACAGCGCCACGACCGCGTTATGGCTTGAAGCGTCGTTTGAATGAATTGGCTATTTTTAAATAAATAAAAATACCGATAAATCGTTATAAAACATTATAAACGATATGGAATGGAAATAAACTGAATTTGCTCGTTTTATTGGATACTTGATGGTTGAACGTATTTGACGTGAAAATTACATTAAAGAACAGAATTATTGAAGTCGAATAATTTAACCATTGAAATGAATTGATTTGAAATTCTAAATATACGTGAATTATTTGAAAAGGCCGAGTTAATTCTCATTTCAAATAATTGATCGATGGTTAGAAGTCGAAGATATGAAGACGGTGCAAGACCGACGATCTTCACATCGAATGGATGGGTGCTACTGATGCTCACGATGGGAGTAGCTACCTTGTAGGGGGCTAAAGTGGTAGTCGTCCGGATGTGCTTGTTGATTGTACGGATATGCAAGGTATAAGGTGCCTCCGGTATCGTTCGGACCCAGAACGGACTTGTAAATGGATGTGTGTATGACGTTGTACATTGACAACGTGGCATGCAGAGATGCTATGATCAAAGCTTTTGTTGAAAAGCAGAGCTTTGTGGTTGATGATCAAAGCACGACTTTGAATAGCTAGCTTTGTGTTTAGTGTTGTTTCGCGAGCCTCACACCCCGGTATGAACCAGAAACGGGAGAGGACATCAGGGAGGACCTGCGTTTCCTTCTAGCTAGGAGTGGTGTTTTGGGTTTGACACGCCCGAGCATTTTACTTATGTGGATGATGGATAGCGAGGCGCCTCGGTTAGTTCGGTCTCTTTGGAGCTGATGGCCTGGTCGGGATATGACCAGTTTACACCCCATAGGGTGGGGAAACGCAGTGTTCAGGCATAATAATCCACATCAAGTGGATCGACCCTGACGATCCATGGCTTGCTTGCGCGCTTGCCTGAGACATGAGCTAGATTGTCTCGAAGCGGTAAGGACGATCCCTTGCCTTGGTTCATGACGGAAATCCAATTTCCAAATACAACACCGTGCGATTTTGATTGTATACCTATATATGGCGACATGATATATGGTACCCATGCCATCTATGATTGATAGTTATGATTGAAATTGTTTTTGAGACATATAAACACTAGCAATAATATCAAAGTATCAAGCATATTTTATCCATTATAAGGTAAAACTCTATCCTCCGGTTTGTGTTGCATTATGTGATGGGAACTAAGTCTTATAATGGCTTCATTTTTTATATAAAACATTGTGATGTTTAAAAGATTTAATTGTTTTAAAGCACAGGCAATCCAATGGAGTAAACCTGTTCCGCGTTAGCGGCGTGGTCCTGTGATTGACCAAATTGTAAAATAAGTTAAAAAAGATTTCTCATACCAGTCCCATGACTGACTCGTAGTTTGTTTCACTTGCAAACTCGGGTGCCCCTATTTCTACATGGGCAGCCTTGTATTCATGTTTTAGCAGGCTCTTTCTGGATAGATGGAGCTGAAGCTGGATTTTATCACTTCTTTCTTTTTATGCTGTTCAGCTCCTATTGTACATATTATGTTTTGTTTTCCGCTATAGAAATTTATGTATAGCTGAACTGTATTTTGTACTAAGTATGATCCTATATACTGTGTAACTCTGATGATTGTGTTTATCCAGTGTATTATTTGGACATTATCTGGTGTATTTATTTCTGTTTTGCTGTTATCTGTTTATGTGTTATATTCCAAAGATTACTCTTGCCACCGTGGAACGGGGTTTGGGGTCGTCACAACGTGGTATCAGAGCTTTGGTTAAGCTTAGTTCTGGAATGTAACATATTAACGAACTCGTCAGAAATAAAACCAGTAGAGTTCTAGGACGAATAGCTCATTACAGATAGGATCAGTAAGGTCCTAGTATGAGTATAGCAGAATAAAAATACACCCTAATAGACGCATTTACATTCAAGTATATGTTTCTATGCTTTATGATATCTTTTCTGTTGACCTGACGCTTGGTCTGCTATTTGCATAAGCACTAGAAAATGAGTGTCAGAAATAGAAGGAATATAGTACCAGATCTAGAAGCTCTATTAAAAATATCGAAATATGGGTGGAGTATCATTCTCAGGCAATGAATCCATTAGTCAAACTCAAGATTGGATGCGTTCTGCTGAAAGAATGGTTGAGCGTCTCCAGCTAAGAGAAGATCAGAAAAGATTATTGGCATCTTGGGCTCTCAAAGACGAAGCTTTGTTCTGGTGGGAAACAGTTATTAAGGATGATCCAGAAGGTAATATTATCTGGGATAGGTTTAAAGAAATTTTCCAAGAAAGATTTACTCCTCCAGAAGCAACTGAGAGGTTATGTGATGAATTCTATTATCTGATACAAGGAGATATGAATATTCCAGAATATCATAAGAGATTCAATGAACTTTCTCGTTTTGCCCCACATCTAATTCAAGATCCAAATAGGAAGAATCTAAGGTTTATTAATGGTCTTCAAAGAAAATACCAGAATAGTGTAATGGGGCATGTGAAGTTTCCTTTTTCTGAAATGATATACATGGCTTATCAGTATGAAGATCTTGATATGCGAGGTCTTTTGGGGGACGAAGAGGAAGTCATTTCTAGCAACAAAAGGAAATTCGAAACTAATAGCCCAGAGACAAGTACACAGCCTGAGGCCAGTACGACATCTGGGGTTAGTAAGAAGCCTAAATTCAATCGGGAGAAGTTATACCTGAGAAAGGACCAGTGACGACTGCAATATGCAGTAATTGCAAGAAGCCAGGGCATTTGCAAGGAAATTGCAGATCTTTAAAGAAACAAAAGAAGAATGAATTTAAATCCAAGAACAAGTTTCAAGTGACCCAAGAGTGCAATCTTTGTCATCAGGCTGGTCATATAAAGCGAGACTGCTGACTGTTGAAAGCTACCAAAGTGGCTCAAGTAAATGAAGTGGCAGAAACTTCCGAACCCTCAGCTAGTCAGGGAAGGCCAGATGCTTTAGAAGGCACACTTACTGTCAAAAATATCCAAGTTAAGGTACTGTTTGATACAGGCGTGTCACAAATCTTTATTGCAAAGAATGCAGTTAAAAAACTGGATTTGAATTCGAGAAAGCTCAAAGAACCCATGACTGTCCATAATCCGGTTGGGGGTTCCCTAGATCTTAGTTGGGTTTGTGGGGTGCCGGTTTCCTTTTCCTGTTATCGGTTCCCTACTAACGCGATCATCATGAATTTTATAGAATTTGATCTTATTCTTGGGATGGATTGGTTAACCAAATATGAAGCTGAGGTTAAATGCGCTGACAGAGTCGTAAGGGCGAAGATTAAATTAGGCAATTATATAACCATTCCATGTGAAGGGCCGAATTCTGATAGAAAAGATTTTTGGTCAGCTTTGGATGTTTCTCCTGCTCAATTAGAACCTATTCCTGTCGTTATGGAGAATATTCCGGTCGACATAGAAAATATTCCTGTCGTAAAGGACTATGCGGATGTGTTCGAAGAAGTTGTTAGCTTACCTCCGCAGAGAGAAATTGACTTTAAAATCCCTTTGGTTCCGAATGCAAGGCCAGTAGTTCACGCTATTCGAAGAATGACCTTGAAGGAAAAAGAAGAGTTAGACAATCAAACTCGACAGCTAGTATGGAAGGGTCTAATCAGGCCTAGTTTCTCCGATTGGGGAGCAGCAGTGGTATTTGTCCCGAAATCAGATGGTACTCTCAGACTATGTGTGGACTATCGTGACTTGAATAAGCAGACATTGAAAAACAAATATCCATTGTCGCGGATTGATGATTTGTTGGACCGATTGAATGGCACACAAGTATTTTCCCGAATTGACCTAGCTACAGGTTTCCATCAGCTTCGTATTGCCGAAGAGTGTGTTCTTTTGACAACATTCAGAGGTCTAGACTTATTCTACGAGTGGTTAGTAATGTCGTTCGGCTTATGTAATGCTCTAGCATATTTTGTCGATTTGATGAATCGGGTATTCAGAGAAGTATTGAATAAATTTGTTCTGGTTTTCATTGATGACATATTGATCTTCTCCAAGTCAGAGAGCGAACATGAAAAACATTTGGAACAAGTGTAAGAAATTCTCAAAAAGAATGTTTTAAAAGCAAAGTTTTCCAAATGTATATTCTGGCAAGAAGTAAAATTCCTAGGTCACGTCGTGTCAAAGCAAGTAATTTCAGTGGATCCCAGTAAAATCACTGCTATTCAGAATTGGAAACAGTGTGGTACACCCACAGAAGTCCGAAGTTTTGTCGGATTGGCCAGTTATTATCGGAAATTCATTAAGAATTTTGCGAAGACATCTAGTTCCTTAACAAAGCTTACTAAGAAACACTCGAGATTCAAGTGGACTACAGAATGTGAGGCAGCTTTCCAGAAGCTGAAGTTAAAATTGACAACTGCTCCAGTGTTAACAATTATTGATGGCAACCAAGACTTGAATGTCTGGACAGATGCTTCTAAAGAAGGCTTTGGCACAGTGTTAATGCAAAGAGGCCAGGTAGTCGCCTATGCTAGCCGTCAATTGAAACCACATGAAAAGAATTATGCAACTCGCGATCTTGAATTGTTAGCCATCGTGTTTGCTATGAAAATCCGGAGGCATTATCTATTGGGTGAGGAGTTCGAATTATATACTGATCATCAATCATTGAAGTATATATTCACCCAGAAGGATCTGAATATGAGACAACAACGTTGGTTAGAATTTCTCGTGGCATATGATCTTGATATCTTATATACTCCGGGAAAAGCCAATATTGTGGCTGATGCGCTCGGCAGAAAGAATGTAATTATCGCCAGTCTTATCATCATGCCTTCAATGATTGATAACATATCTACTCTTCAAAAGGATGATCACTTCATTCAGAAGATTAGAGAGAGAATTCAGAAAGGCGAGCCCTCAAGTTTTCAGATCGATAACGAGGGGATTCTGAGGTTGAAAGGCCGAATATGTATGCTAAACATTCCTGAACTCCGGAGAGAAGTATTAGATGAATGTCACAAAGCTAAGCTTAGTATCCATCCAGGAGTGAGCAAGATGTATAATGATATCAAACGCACTTTCTGATGGAGATTTATGAAACGAGACATTTCTTTATACGTTAGCCGATGTGCTACTTGTCGGCAAGTCAAAAGCGATCAACAGAAACTGGCTAGGCTGTTGCAACCATTGGAAATTCAGGTGGGAAATGGGAACAGATTTCTATGGATTTCATAGATGGTTTGCCCGGAACCAGGAAAAGAAATGACAGTATTTGGGTGATAGTAGATCGTCTCACGAAGACCGCCCATTTCATACCTGTCAGATCGAATAGAACTTCTCAGAGTCTGGCGCAGATTTATTTTAGAGAAATTGTTAAACTTCACGGAGTTCCCATGAGCATCGTTAGTGATCGTGACCCGATTTTTGCTAGTAAATTCTGGGAAGCACCGCAAGCGGAATTGGGAATGAAACTGAACTTGAGCACCGCTTATCATCCTCATACAGATTGCCAAACTGAGAGGGTAAATCATATTCTAGAAGATTTATTGCGAGCTTTTGATTTTGGCGGATCATGGGAAGAGCATTTGCATTTGGCCGAGTTCTCATACAAAACAGCTACCAAGAGAGCCTGACAATGTCACCATTCGAAGCATTGTATGGTAAACCATGCTGACCTCCTGCTTGTTGGGTAGAACCTAGTAATAGACTTGTATTGGGACCCGATATGATTCGCGAAGCTGCGGACAAAGTCAATTTCGTTAAGAAATGATTACTAGCCGCCCAATGCCGACCGAAGAGCTATGCAGATAAGAGAAGAAGAGATTTATCATTCGCTGTTGGCGACCACGTGTATTTGAAGGTACCTCTGATGAGAGGAGTAATCCGGTTCGGTAAAATAGGAAAATTGGCGCCCAAATTTATTGGTCCGTTTCCTATTCTGGAACGGATTGGAACTCTTGCTTATAGGGTTCAATTACCAGATTGGTTGCCTGGAGTACATAATGTGTTTCACGTATCTCAACTTCGAAAGCATATGCATGATCCAGACTTGATCGTGGAAGAAGCAATGCAATGGGATATAGAAATTACTCCAGAATTGGCTGTAAGAAGAGAGCCGCTAAAGATTATTGGCAAGGAAACCAAAGAGATGAGGAACAAGAAGGTTCGCTTACTCAAAGTGCAATGGATAGAGATCCGCGAGATTGTACTTGGGAAATTGAGGAAACCAATAGAAAATCCTACCCCAAGTGCAGGGTGGATATCTCTGATTGACTCTGGTGCAAGGTACATTTACCATATTTTGCAATTTCCATTATGTTCTCTACTTTGTTGTTGTTTTCTTTTCATGGATGTAAAATTTTAAATATATAGTATGAATGACTTTAAAAGAGTATATGAATTGATTAGTATATTTTTGAGAAGTTAAAAATAAATTGATTGTTGTTTGTGTTGTGTGATTGTGGATTTGATTAATTAAATTACTAGAATGGTAGTTAATTTAATCAATAAGAGAACGAGTGGTAAATTTGTTCGATTAAAGCACACATTGAATTGATTTGAAAATAGATAGAAATATATACATGTACGTTATATATGTTTGAACAGGTAAATGGATTAGCTGTTGAGTAAAGAATTTATTTGCGTGCCCGACAAATAGGTAAACCTTAATGAGTTGGATGCGCAATTTTATTTATTATATCAACTCCTGTGAGTGCCATTGAATGCGGAGTGTTGGTTGTTCTATGTGTAATAATAAACGACGCCATAGGATAGTAACAATTAATTTTGAACAACACTGCATGGCATACTTCTTGAAGATGGCATACTTCTTGAAAATAACATACTTCATCATATACCACATAAGCATTTGGAGCTTGTGTGACGAGGTTGAAGATTTACCATACGAGCGAGAAGCTTGTATGGCGAAGACTATATTTTACAGGTTTTATTGATGACTGATATGGACCATATAAAATGTAACGGTAAATTGCCAGATTAACAAAAACCCCACACGGGTCTAGCGATGACAATAAACACGTCTCTCTAGTCTTTTAAGGCACAAAAACTATTTATGGGGTGACGAGAATTTATTCTCTGGAGTTATTATCTATACATACTCCCCCGTGGACACTAGAATATATCACTATAAATATGTGCATGCTTATTAGGATTTATTGGGTACCTAATACGGCCCAATAAAATTCCAAACCCCTCCCCGTTCAAAGGAGGTTATGGCGAAATTTTTCAAAAATTTAGGGTGCTAGCCAAATTTTTAAAGAATTAGAAAATTCTTAGAAACTGAAAAGCTGAAGAATGAAAGCCAAAATGAAAGTTGAGTTGGTTAATTAAACAACTTTCGACTTTGTTCCTTTTTGGGGACGAAAAGATTTTAAGTGGGGGAGATTGTAACAACCCGGAAAATCTGAACCAGTTTAAATTTTTTAATTTGGTTATTTTAGTGGATTTTAAATATCTAAAATAAATTATTTTAAATAAGAAAGGTCAAAAGTATATTTGAATCGATGTTTGAAAATAAATATAACTATTTTTAATTATAAACAAGGCCTGAAATGGCGCGGCAGTTTCAAAATTTGAATTCAAACTTTGATTGGCTGTACCAGGTGCAAAATAAAACGGATTTTAGTGAAACCAAAAATATTTAAATATGTTTATGAATATCTTTCTAATGAATCTGAAAAATCAAAGTTTCATAGCGGGAATCAAAAGTTATGGCCAAATGGATTTTCAGAAAGGTCGCTTTAGAGTATATATAGCCCTTGAAAATAGACATTTTGCAAACGACCTCAGAATTTGACGAAACCACTTTTGTTGGATCCGGGATGTCAAATTATTGCTAGGTTTCAAATTCCATAATTTTTGAAGTTAATATGTGTGCATGGCGAAGGAAAATGTATTTGGTTAATTTTAGTTAAATTGGATCGACCAGAAAAGGGTGTCTCATAATTCAACGAAACTAGTTTTGCTAGGACCGTATCATCAAAACATAGCTAGATTAATTTTTCAGGAATTTTTAGAATCAGTATGTGGCCCCAGCAAATTGAAATGTACGTTCAACTTGAAAATTAAATGTTTTATACATTAATTTGAAGAGAAACCGACTGAAACAGTCGAAAGGGCCTGCAAAACATATTCCATTGTGTCCGGGATGGGGGTATTTAGCTAGGGACGACAGTCATTGGGTTTGATTTGGAGTTCGCGTGAGAAAACCCTAATTTTTGAAATAATATAAATATCGGCGAATCAGATTTTTTCTTTTATAAATAAAATAAAATATCGCAAACCCCCCCCCCCACGTAACAGCTCGTCGACGGCGGAAACATCTTTCACCTTCTCTCTTCATTTTTGGCCAATTCACTCAGTAAAATCAAATGAGCTAGTTGGGGATTTTGTTGAGCTCGCTCTCCTCTTTAAATCCATGCCAATTGTGTAATTTATCGTCGAGTATTCGCTGAGATCCGACCCTCCAAAGCTCAGGACTTCGAGCCGCTGCCCCTCCTGCCTGACACCGTCGAACTCCACATCAGCCCCGTCGCTTGGAAGCCCTCTCGACCCCCTACCGCGTGACGCGACCTGATTCCGATCTCGTGCAAAGATATGCGAGAAAATTGAAAACCTAGATTTGAACACTCAAGAAAGGTATACGGCCTTTAATTTTTGAATAGAAAATAACACTTTTTAGTGTTGCAATTTTTGATTTTCAAATAAAAATCGTATCTTTTTGCTATGTAGTCGAAATCCAGTAAAACAAGAGACAGTGGACTCGTGTGGACGTCTTCTACATTCTAGAAGAGACCGGATATTTTTCTGACTTTCCTACGATCTTTGGAGGAGTGGAACCCAATGTGAGATTTCTGAACTATAAACGATATGGAAATAACGATATATAAATTATATAGTCGATGTATGAGTTATATAAGCGTTGTACTCCTCATGTATAAGCATTATATAAGTTGTATATTCGATGTATATGTTATATGTGCATTGTAAAAAAGATATATGAGTTGAAAAGAATTGAAATGATATTGAAATGAAATCGAAATATAGTTATATACGTGTATATATATATGTATGTATGTATATATATATATATATATACTCCCCTCGTCCACAGACCATGGACGATATATATTGGTTGTGATATTGTTTGGATTAATTGTTGATGTGAAATTTGGTGAATATCATGAATGGTTGATTGGAAATGATTGATTGTGGTTGAAATCCCAAAAGGATTAGTATATGGGAAAATTCGTCTGCATACGAACTAGATATTGAAATCCCCATTGTCAAAAGCTGCGAGGCTTTAAGGTAGAGCGAGGAGCCGTACTCGGGACGGTGCCGGTTTTAACTACCCTGCCTTTATGCTGCCGAAATTTTCTGAAATATTCTGGTGTTTGATTTATATTCATGTGCTGAAACTATATTCATGTGTTGAATAGAAATTCATGTGTTGAATTAAATTCATGTGTTGAATGACATTCGTGTATTGCATAAATTCTTTGAAAGATAAAATAACATTTTTGTCATATATACAGACTATATAAAATATTAGTATTTTAAATAAATTGTTTCACAATAAAAATAACATTTTTACCTTATGTATGAAATATATAAAATAATCGTGTTTTGAAATAAATTGTTTTACAATAAAAATCACATTTTTATTATATATGTGAATTGTTAAAAATAGTGATGTGTTGAAATAAATATCTGTTGGATAAAAATATCATTTTTATCAAATATATGAAATGAATATGGTTTTGAAATCGAAGAATGAATTATATATATAATTAAAATAAATAGAATTGTAAGGACCCGTTACTTCCCCGTGAAGGAAAGAGCGGATACTTTGAGAACAACACACAAAAGAACGCAGACGGAAGAATATTTCATTGTTATTACAACAATTCCATCAGATACAAGAATATACAGAGTATAAATGAATAAATTACATTCAACAAATATCAGAGATTTAAATTACATTTAAATACATCGCAGCGGAAAAATATACAAAATACAACTGAAAGTGATACACGGATACAGAGCTTTCTGAGCATCGTTCCAGCTGTAAATCTGGTCCTGTGAATATAAATCTGCAAAACCAAAACTACAAGCTGCCCGTGTGGAAAATAGGGGCACCCAGAGTTTAGGTTAAAACAATAAACTCCAAGTCAGTCACGTGACTGGTGTGAGAACTAAAACAGTTATTTAAAACTTTACTTTAAAGGATAGTAATTCAAGGGACCACGCCGTATAACACGAAACGGGTTTCCTCCCAAGAATACTAGTGCATATAACAAAACAGCGCAATGCTCTTTGGAAAAATGAAGCTATTATAAGACCCAGGTCCCATCACACAATGCAACGCAAGCCGGAGGATAGGGTTTTCCCTTATAATAGCCAAACATGCTTGGTACGTTTAAAACAAATCATTTGATACTATTATAAGTGTATAGTGTCAAAACAATTTCGATCATAAATATCAATCATAGACGGCATGGGTACCATATATCATGTCGCCATACTAGTTCTACAATTAAAACCGCAATATCACGTATTGGAAATTGGATTTCCGTCATGAGTCGAGGCAAGGGGCAAGCTCCTCTCCGCGTTCGAGACACTCTAGCAATGCCTCAGGACCCCACTCTGATCCTTTGGAACCTCCAAGGCCGGTCCTCTCTTACTTTTGAGGATTAATTATTCCTGAACACACGTTTCCCAGTCCTTACAGACCTATATCCGAGGCGCCTCGTATCCAACAACCACACAGGTGAAAAGTATATAAATGTCAGGGTTGGTAGGTCACTGACACCACCCTAGCTAGAAAGAAACGTCGTGCACTCCTTGGGTCCGTATCCCGTTTTTGACTCATACCGATGTGTGAGGCTCGCGAATCCACGTTATACACAAAGCTACGCCACACAGGCCGTGCTTTGATCATCAACCACAAGACTTTGCTTTTCAACAGAAGCCCTGATCAATTGCCACTTACGCGTGCCACACTGGCAATTCACTCCATGCGACTGATGTTCATCGATATACAACCTCTGAGCTCGTACGTCTCAGAGAAGGGCGTTAAGCAAGAGAATAAATTCTCCGCCGCCAAACAGATGTATATTTAATAGAGATCAACCAACACAGAATAAAATCCAATGTCAGACACACAATCCATTTACAAGTTCGTTCTGGGTCTGAACAAAACCGGAGGCACTTTCCTCGCATATCCATCCATCTCCAAGTACGTTTGGACGATCACCAACTGTTTCCCTCATCTTGGGTGTACAGCCCAATCGAGATCATCAGTAATCACCCAAACGATGTGAAAACTTCCGGTCTTCAAACACCGTCTTCATCTTTGACATCTCGTTGAATCGGTTATTCAGAATGGGTATAAGCCCGGCCTTTCTCAATAACCCACGTATATGATAAACAAATGTTACACAAACACAACAAACGCCTCATTCCAATTAAGAACATTCTTTTATTCACAAAATCACATTCTTAGGGTAAGGTTCCCATTAATTTTATCCAAGATAAATTCTTCTGAATTTATTCTTTAATCTTCCTTTGGATATCATTTCAAACTAGTCGGGATTAGCGAACCACACCGAAGTAATTATTTATTTTATTTCCCAATCCCAACCTATTTATCCCATAGAGCAAAACTGGTAATACTCCATATCTAACACCACGGTGTTATCGGTAAAATTAATTACCATTTCACGTTCAAATCTAATTAAAGATTCATTAAAACTCCACTTAGTTTCAATCCTTTCAAAAATCAATATCCTGCCTTTAACTGGGTTAAAGAACCAATGTCATCTAAAACACGATTCACGACAAACCCAAATCATATTTGATATTAAATACAAGGCTCTGAATGGAAAATATATCGGCTTATATTCAATATCAAATTCTGAAACCAACATATATCGTATTGGAAATAACGATATAAAATATATCTTTCAAATTCCCATAACAATATCTGTAAAGTCACGAAATCCAATATCGAAATATTCCGAAGATAATTTCGATTCAACTCCAGTCCAATTCACATATTGGGAATATTGATTATTTTTAAAATCACATTCAATTTATTTATTTCAAAAATAAATTGATTTTAATCCTACTTCAAAACTAGTTCATTTCGATAAAAATCTATTTTTATCTTTTCAAATGTGGAGTTTTTCATCCCAGTTCTTTCCAATTCATATATTATGATTTTACACAAATTATTGATATTTTTAATAATTTTATCAAGGCCCGTACAGTCGATTTCCATCAACGGCCACCCAACTGCACTTACAGCGACCTTTTCTGAAATTGATTTGGACATAATTCCAAATCCAACCGTTCGATTTCAAATTTCTAATATTCATTGGAAAGCTCTTTTCGATACGAACCCAACGGTTCTGGTTTTAGGAGAATCCGACGGTCGGATCTCCCGTAATGTCAATTCGAAGTCAATGGTCGAAATTCACGAACTGCCGCGGCGCAGCGCGTTCTATTCAGGCCATTATATATATATTATATATATTTCGTCGATTTCCTTTTAAAACGTATTTTATAAATCGTTTTAAATTCGTTTCCAAAACCATTTCAACGCTACATTCAATTTCAAATCGATTTGATTTCAATTCAATTCAAATTCATTTCAATTCAATTCAAATTCTAATTCGTTTCAATTCAATTCAATTTGAATTTACCTTCTATTTAAATCAATTCGAATTCATTTCAAATTGATTTCAATTCAATTTCAGTTCGTTTTAAATTTCGTTCAAAACGATTTCAATTCGTTTTTAATTCAATTTCAATTCATTTCTATTCAATTCGAATTCGAATTCACTTTCTGTTCAATTCGAATTCAAATTCACTTTCTATTCAATTCGAATCGAATTCATTTTCTATTCGATTCGAATTCATTTCAAATTGATTCAATAAAATTTCAATTTGAATTATAATCTAATTTAATTTGAATTTCATTTCAAAATATTAAATTTTGAAATCACTTTTCAATATTCATTGTAAAACGAATAAAATCGATATAAATATCGTTTGCGTCAAAATAACGCATCTCTAATCAACACGGCTTTATATTTTTCAATAAATTTGTTATTCTATTCAACAAATGAATATATATATATATTCCATTCAACACATGAATCTATATTTCTTTCAACACACGACTAATCTCAACACATGAGTACTGTCAACACATCACTATTTTTGGTTATGTAAAATATTTTATAAAATTATGGTATCTATCGTTTGATTTTCAATCAGACTCCACCGTAAAGTAGTGTCTAATTTTAAATATGATAAAGATGTAAATTTTATTATTAAAATATTTTACTCAACACACGAATATTCTTTTATAATATTCATTATTTTCCCTATTGGAATGAGGCCCAATCAATCACCATATAATGTTAATTATATGGATTCCATACAACACATGTATATAATAGCAATGATAAACAATCAACCATCATCCAAGGTGCACCACACAACTGCATAAGCATCAAATATAGATAATTAACGCTTACACAGTCTGTCGACCAATCGATCGACATACAATTAAATAATTGGGAATAGTGTATGCCAAATATCATCCCAATACCCGTGTAGGGTTTCAAATCAACAAACACAGATTTTTATTTGTGCAGTTGGGCGATGTGTAAAATTTATCGTCCCAATCAATATCAGTCAAATTAGTGTATATAAACAAATCGGCCGATTTGTTTATAAATATTCATTTATTCACTTTCACGTTAAAAATTATATTGTTAACGATAATTAATTTATTTCAACACATGAATCTCTTTATCTATTTCACATCAATTTCACAAACAAATTTTCACAACATATCAATCAAACAAACAAGCCATCCATGGTCTGTGGATGACGGGTGTCGGGTGCTACTAAGCACCGTCTGCATCCTAGTATATATATATAACTAGAAAAAGAAATTTAGAGTGAGAAGTTCTCACCAATAGCTATCCCAACTCCACGACACTTCATTAGTAGAAATCTTCGTCGTTCTCGCCTTTCGTCACTTTCGTTGCCCGTAGCCACTACATATATAAAATTCGAATTTTTACTTCGCTATTCAATACATAAAAATCGAATTTTTACTTCGCTATATATATAATAAAAATCAGATTTTTAATATCTATGTTATATACTTCATTATAAAAATCGAATTTTCTTTGTTGTGATATCATAAAAATCCCATTTTTATTCACAAAACAATGATATTTTTGTTCATAAAAATATTGCTATTTCTATTTTTACAATGGTATTTATATAATAAAGATTAAATCTTTAATACTTCCATAATGTAAAAATCATATTTTTAATCTTCTACTCAAATAAAAATTATATTTTTAACCTTTCTATATTATAAAATTATATTTTTGTATAATTAAAAATATCTCCTTTCATACTTTAAAAATATCGCCTTTCTTCATATAAAAATCTCATCTTTCACCATTAAAAATCGAACCTTTCTTCACATTAAAAATCAAATCTTTATCTTCTAAAAATCCTATTTTTATTTCATATAAAAATCCAATTTTTATTCAAATAAATAAATAAAAATAAAATAAAAACTCACCAGGCTGAAATGGGGGTGGGAATGGTCGCGCCGGAGTCCGAGATGGTCGGTGGTAGGCCAGCGTGGACTGTAGCGGTGGAATGGGGTGGTCTTTGGCTGCGGTGGGGCTTCAAACTCGAGATGGAAGCGGAGTGGGGGGGTGCTGGTGGTACGCAGTGGTCGGTGGGGGTGTGTGGGGCGTCGAGGCGGCTGTCAGGAGGAGGTGGGCCCGCAGATCGTCGGCGGCGCGTGGCTAGGGCTCGGTTTGGGGCTCGAGGGGTGGCGCGAGTCTCTAATGGAGGAGGTGAGGGGAACGACGGGAAGGGGGAACGGAGGGGAAGGAGGAGGGCGGTGTGGTGGGGTCCTGACCGCCGACGAGTGGTGGTGGGTAGCGGCTCCATCGCGCCCCCTTTTACATTTTCTTTTTTTTGTTTTCTTTTCTATTTTGAAAAATGAATCGGGGGGCCTGAAGTGGAAGGGTAAGGAGAGGAGAGAGGAAAGGGAAGTTTTATTATTTAATTATTTTATTTTTCCATCAAAAAGCAACTTTTATTTTCGACCTTTAAACTGGCCCAGATTTTACGGGTTATTACACGAATAACGAAGCTGTAGTTCGTATTTTGAAACCGTGATTTCAAACGATTAGTGCGGGAGATCCGACCATCGGATTTTCCCGAAACCGAAACCGTTGGGTTCGCTTTGGAAATATCTTTCCAACGACACCAACTTTGCAAAGATTCAACGGTTGGATTATCTGGAATGTTTAATTCAAATCTAAAGAAAAACAGCGCCAGAATCGATTATATATATATATAAATATAATTAAAATAAATCGAATAACGATGCTGCAGTTCGTATTTTGAAATCGTAACTTCAAACGATTGTACCGGGAGATCCGACCGTCAGATTTTCCCAAAACTAGAACCGTTGGATTCATTTTGAAAAGATCTTTCTAATAATATAAAATTTGCCAAGATCCAACGGTTAGATTTTCAGATATGTGTAAACCAAATCTGAGGAAAAACAGCGCCATGACCGCGTTATGGCCTGAAGCGTCGTTTGAATGAATTGGCTATTTTTAAATAAATAAAAATAGCGATAAATCTTTATAAAACATTATAAACGATATGGAATGGAAATAAACTGAATTTGCTCGGTTTATTGGATATTTGATGGTTGAATGTGTTTGACGTGAAAATTACATTAGAGAATAGAATTATTGAAGTCGAATAATTTAACCATTGAAATGAATTGATTTGAAATTCTAAATATACGTGAATTATTTGAAAAGGCTGAGTTAGTTCTCATTTCAAATAATTGATCGACGGTTAGAAGTCAAAGATATGAAGACGGTGCAAGACCGACGATCTTCACATCGAATGGATGGGTGCTACTGATGCACATGATGGGAGTAGCTACCTTGAAGGGGGCTAAAGTGGTAGCCATCCGGACGTACTTGTTGATTGTACGGATATGCGAGGTATAAGGTGCCTCCGGTTTTGTTCAGACCCAGAACGCACTTGTAAATGGATGTGTGTCTGACGTCGTATATTGACAACGTAGCATGCAGAGATGTTGTGATTAAAGCTTTTGTTGAAAAGCAGAGCTTTGTGGTTGATGATCAATGCACGGCTTTGAATAGCTAGCTTTGTGTTTAGCGTTGTTTCGCGAGCCTCACACCCCGGTATGAGCCAGAAACGGGAGAGGACATCAGGGAGGACCTGCGTTTCTTTTTAGCTAGGAGTGGTGTTTTGGGTTTGACAAGCCCGGGCATTTTACTTATGTGGATGATGGATAGCGAGGCGCCTCGGTTAGTTCGGTCTCTTCGGAGCCGATGGCCTGGTTGGGATATGACCAATTTACACCCCATAGGGTGGGGAAATGCAGTGTTCAGGCATAATAATCCACATCGAGTGGACCGGCCCTGACGATCCAAGGCTTGCCTGTGCGCTTGCCTGAGACATGGGCTAGATTGTCTCGAAGCGATAAGGACGATCCCTTGCTTTGGTTCATGACGGAAATCCAATTTCCAAATACGACACCGTGCGATTTTGATTGTATACCTATATATGGTGACATGGTATATGGTACCCATGCCGTCTATGATTGATAGTTATGATTGAAATTGTTTTTGAAACATATAAACACTAGCAATAATATCAAATGATTTGTTTTGCTCGTATCAAGCATATTTTGGCCATTATAAGGTAAAACTCTATCCTCCGGTTTGTGTTGCATTGTGTAATGGGAACTAAGTCTTATAATGGCTTCATTTTTTATAAAAAGCATTGCGATGTTTAAAAGATTTACTTGTTTTAAAGCACAGGCAATCCAATGGAGTAAACCCGTTCCGCGCGGCGTGGTCCTATGATTGGCCAAATTGTAAAATAAGTTAAAATAGATTTCTCATACCTATCCCATGACTGACTCGTAGTTTGTTTCACTTGCAAACTCAGGTGCACCTATTTCTACACAGGCAGCATTGTATTCAGGTTTTAGCAGGCTCTTTCTGGATAGCTGGAGCTGAAGCTGGATTCTATCACTTCTTTCTTTTTATGCTGTTCAGCTCCTATTGTACATATTATGTTTTGTTTTCCGCTGTAGACATTTATGTATAGCTGAACTGTATTTTGTACTAAGTATGATCCTGTATACTGTGTAACTCTAATGATTGTGTTTATCTAGTGTATTATTTGTACATTATCTGGTGTATTTATTTTTGTTCTGCTGTTATCTGTTTATGTGTTATATTCCAAAGATTACCCTTGCCACCGTGGAACGGGGTTTGGGGTCGTCACAGTTAGGCTAGAGAATTTATTCTCCGCCGCCAAACAGATTTATATTTAATAGAGATCAACGAATACAACACAGAATACACGTTAGACACACATCCATTTACAAGTCCGTTCTGGGTCTGAATGAAACCAGAGGCACCTTATTCATGCTCCCGTATGTCCAATACAGGAGAGAGGCCCTCTCATATCCGGACGATCAACAAGTACGTCTAGACCACTACCACTGTAACCTCGTCAAGGGAGCTACCCATTTCAAAGGCATCAGTTGTAATCTACACGATGTGAAGATCACCGGTCTTGCATCATCTTCATATCTTCGACATTTATTCGTCGATCAATTATTTGAAATGAGCATTAACTCGGCCTTTTCAAATAATTCGCGCATATTAGAATTCAAATCAATTCTGTCCATGGTTAAATTATTCGACATCCAAATTTCAGTTCCTTATATAGTTTTTAGTGTCGAACACATTCAACCATCAAACATCAAGCAAACCAAGTAGAATCGGTTTATTTCCATTCCATATCGCCTATAATATTTTATACTGATATATCGCTATTTTTATTTATTTAAAAGTAGCACCATTTAATTAAACGACGTTTCAGGCCATAACGTGGCCTTGGCGCTGTTTTTCTCTAATTTTCATTTACACATTTGTCAAAATCTATTCGTCAGATCTTAACGAAGTTAAGTCCATTGGAAAGTCCCTTCAAAGCGAACCCAACGGTTCCGGTTTTCGGAGAATCCGACGATCGGATATCTCGATATAATCGTTTAAAGTTGCGATTTCAAAATACGAACTGCAGCGTCGTTATTCGTTATATATATGTATATATATATATAAAATTCATTCTGGCGCTGTTTTCTTTTAGATTTGAATTAAACATTTCACACAATCCAACCGTTGGATTTTAACAAACTTTATATCGTTGGAAAGATTTTTCCAAAGCGAACCCAACGATTCCGGTTTCGGGGAAATCCGATGGTTGGATTTCGCTACATAATCATTTAAAATTACGATTCCAAAACACGAACTGCAGCTGCGTGATTCATTTATTTAATTTATATTTATATATATAAATACAATTTCCATATTGTTTTTCACTTCAAATATTTCATTAACGCCTTTAAATTTTGGAAAATTTCGCTATAACCTCCTTTGTACAGGGAGGTGTTTGGAAATTTATTGGACCGTATTAGGCACCCAATAAATCATAAAAAGCATGCACATATTTATAGTGATATATTCCGGTGTCCATAGGGGAGTGTGTATAGATCATAACTCCAGAGAATAAATTCTCGTCACCCTATAAATGATTTTTGTGCCTTAACGACCAGAGAGACGTGTTTATTGTCATCTCCTGACCCGTGTGGTTTTTTTTATTAATCTAGCAATTTATTTTTATATTTTATATACTCCATATCTATCTTCAGTTCAACCTGAAATATAGTCATCGCCATACATGCTTCTCGGTTGTATGGTACATCTTCCACCTCATCACATAAGCTCTAATTGCTTATGTGGTATATGATAGGGTATGCTATCTTTCAAAAATATGTCATGTGGTGTAGTTCAAAATTAATTGTTACTATCATATGGCGACATTTATTATTTCACACAGAACAACAAGCACTCCGCATCCAATGACATTCACAGGAGTTTATATAATAATAAAATTGCGTAGCCAACTCATTAAGGCCCACCTATTTGTCGAGCACGCAAATATATTCTTTACTCAATAACTAATCCATATTCATGTTCAACACATGTATATATATGCAGAACTAAACTACTAGTAATATTTTTAGCGAACAAATGTTTGTTTCGGTATGCGGTAATTTTTAACACTTCATACACATGGTAAAAATGTTATTTTTGGCGAACAAAAATATGTTTCAACACATGTGTATTTTTAGCGAATCGTATACATGATAAAAATAATATTCTTATTGTTCAAAATATTTATTCCATACATGAATGTTTTTAGCACTTCATATTCACAATAAAATGTTAATTTTATTGTTCAATCCTTTTATTCAACGCATGAATCCTTTTCATCATATGAATATTTTAATTAGTTCATAAATATAGTAAAAATTATATTTTTATATTAAAACAATTTATTTGAAACACGAATATTTTATATACTTTGTAAATAAGATAAAAATGATATTTTTGAAGTTGAAATTATTTATTTAAAACACTAATATTTTATATAATCCGCACATTAGATAAAAATGTGATTTTTTTACTTTTCAAACAATTTATTCAACACATGAATGTCATTCAATGCATGAATATCTCAACATATGAATATCTTATACATGCACACTTCATATACTTCACACGCATAATAAAAATGTGATTTTATTATCTAAATTTTTTATTCAACACATGAATACAATTCAATACATGAAAATAATTCAAACACATTGATATTACTGAAAATTTCGGCAGCATAACGGTAGGGGGTTAAAACCGGCACCATCCCGAGTACGTCTCCTCGCACTACCTTAAGCCTCGCTGCATTCCACAAGAGGCTTATATAAGTGATCTAAGATCAATTTCATGTCATACGAATTTTCCACAATATTTCCCATTGTTTCAACCACAAACAATTTCTTTCAACTACAAACAATTATTTCCAACCATTCGCATTTCAACTAATTTTCAACCATTCGCATTATCAATCAATTTCACGTCATACACAATTAATTCATATCGTCCACAGTCTATGGACGAGGGGAGTACATATATATATATATATATATCATTTCTATTTCAACACATATATGATTTTTACAATGCATGTATAATTTATACTTCGCTCATATAGCTTATACTATGCTCATACATGTGGTGTACAACACATATATAATTTATATTTCACTCATATAATTTATACAACTCATTTCCATTCCATATTAAATTTAGATGTCTCACATTGATTTTAATCCTTCTGAAATTTGTAACGAGCTCGGAACACGTTCTAGCTTCTTTTAGAATGTAGATGATGTCGCTATGAGTCTAATGTTTCCTGTTTCATCGAATTTCGTCAACATAGCAAAAGGATATGATTTTTATTTGAAAATCACTTTTTGCAACACTTAGAAGTGTTATTTTCTATTTCAAAAATAAAGGTCGTTACCTTCAGCTAAACCTTCCGAACTAGGTTTTGATTTCATGGCAAATCCGTTGCACTTGGATGGGATTGGAGTACATCACCTCGAAGAGCGTGGAATGGCGTGTGGATCGAGGGAAGGGGGGTACCACTCGATGTGGTGGTTGAGGCACGGTGGAAGGCGGAAGTTCTAAGCTTTAAGGGGGTGTAACTCGACGTAGGGTGAACGAAAGGGGGTGTACCAGGTATTGATTTGGAGAGGAGGAGAAGAGCTTCAAAAAGTTTTAAAGGGGCTGCGGCTAATTCGAAGTGGTTTAGACGGAAATCGGCCGGGAACGACGGAGCTCAGTTCGCCATCGAGAGCAGGTTACTGGAGGGGAGAGGGGGTTATATTTTTATAATATTAAAAAATGAAAGAAAAAAAATCATATTCGTCGATATTTATAGTATTTCAAAAATTAAGGGTTTTCCATATGAACTCCGATTCAAACCCAACGACTGTCACCCCCAGCTAAAACCCCCATCCCGGACACAATGGAATATGTTTCGTAGGCCATTCGACTATTACAGTTAGTTATTCTTCAAATTAAAATATAAAACATTCAAATTTGGATTTGAACGTACATTTTAATTTTCCAGGGCCGCATATTGATTCTAAAAATTCCTTAAAAATAAATCTAGCTATGTTGGGACGATACGATCTCAACAAAACTGATTTCGTTGAATTCTGAGACTGTTTGAAAAATGGCCATTTTCTGGTTGATCCAATTTGACTGAAATCAACCAAACACATTTTTCCTTTGCCACACTCACATATTAATTCCAAAAATTATGGAATTTGAAACCTAGCAATAAATTGACATCCTGGATCCAACAAAAGTGGTTTCGTCGAAAATGGAGGTCGTTTGCAAAATGTCAATTTTCTAGGGCTATATTTATTCTATAGCGACCATTCTGAATATTCATCTGGCCATAACTTTTGATTCCCGCTATGAAATTTCGATTTTTCAGATTCGTTAGGAAGATATTCTTAAACAGATTTATATATTTTTAGTTTCGCTAAAATTCGTCTTATTTTGCATCCTTTACGTTCAGTCAAAGTTCAAATTCAAAATTTTAACTACCGCGCTATTTCTAACTCTTTATTTAATTGAAATATTTTATTTCAATTACTTCAAATTGATTAAAATAACCAAATTGAAAATTTTAAGTTGGCTCGTATTTTCCGGGTTGTTACAGGTGCGAGTGTGGATCGAAGGTGATGGGTCTGTGGAGATTTCGAAGAGAAGTTCGTCGGTGTTTTCGGTTTTTAATTTCGTTGAGAGATGGAGGAGATTGGGATCAGTCAAGTTCGTGAAATGGAGGAGGACACATTAGAGCTTGCTGCGTTTGGTATTGGGGAAGATGAAGATGTGGGCTTGGGTTTTAAATTCGGGTGTTTGGCTAAGAATTGAAGGGGTAAAGCCCATTTCAATTTAATCCATGTTTTAATTCAATTTAAATATACAAAAACTTCAAATGATCATAACTTTGTCATAAGAAAACGAAATTCAGCGAAACTGATCATTTTGGGATCTTATGGACGAAGGCTACAAAATGAAATTGGTTTGGAGTGATTTAGAGCTCGTCTCAACTTATGGCGAAATAAAACGCCTGAACCAATCCAACGGACGATTATCGTTATTTAACGATAACCAACCAAAGAGAGTAAAACTCACTAACTCTGTTAAATTTATATTTTTATAAACATAATCTAGTGCTGAAAAATGATGATCAATTGTTGTGTGTTGATTGTTTGATGAATTGCTAGTCGATTGGTTGAAATTATAGATAACGATATGTATACATATCGTTAAACAAACATTTATTCTGTTCATCAGAATATGATATATTGAACTGAAGTAGATATGAATTATATTGTGTAACATCTGCGGATGCAGGGAAACAGGTTGGAGGGATCCAACTAGATTCCTCAACATTTATTTTACCGTTTTTCATATATTGTGATATATAGCCTGTTGTTGATTACGTATGTTTGGATGATACTAATCATTGTTATATGGTATGTTAATAACCATAAGGAAGATTGGAATGTAAAAAGAGAATTTTTAAAGTGATATTGAAAATAAAATAATTGTATAAAATAAATAGACAATTTAAAAAGGGAAATTTTAAAATGAATAGACTTTATAAAAAGAGAATATTTATAAAATGAATAGACTTTGTAAAAAGAGAACATTTATAAAATGAACTGAATGTTATAAAAAGGAAATATTTTGGAATAAACGCCATAAAACTGAAGTCTTTATAAAGCAAGATAAAAGCTATAAAAGATGAAGTCTTTATAAAGTGAATTAAAATGATGTAAAGATGAAATCTTTATGAAGTGAATAAAAACGATGTAAAGATGAAGTCTTTATGAAGTGAATTAAAATGATGTAAAGATGAAGTCTTTATGAAGTGAATTTAAATGATGTAAAGATGAAATCTTTATGAAGTGAATTAAAACGATGTAAAGATGAAATCTTTGTGAAGTGAATTAAAACGATGCAAAGATGAAATTTTTGTGAAGTGAATTAAAACGATGTAAAGATGAAGTCTTTATAAAGTGAATTAAAGTGATGTATAGATGAAATCTTTATGAAGTGAATTAAAACGATGTAAAGAGGAAATATTTATAAAGTGAAATAAAACGATGTAAAGAGGAAATCTTTATAAAGTGAATAGAATATCAAAATGAAATATTTGAAAATAAAATAAATGGAGACATTTAATTTATAAATAACATTTATAAATTAAATTAAATAATTATCATTTGATAAATGGAATATATAAGTACGAACTGATATAGAAAGTAGAAATCGGTTTTAACACCGATATTTAAAATAGAATGTGAACTCAGCATTTACAAAAAAGAATTATAAATGAGATTTAAGTGTTAGAAATTAAAAAGAGATTTTGTATGAATAATTCTATAAAGAGAAGTATAAATAGAATTAGGAAATAGAATATTATTTTAAATACGAAATCAAACGAAATGGAGTATTTAAAAGGAAACATTATTCACATTCGATGTGAATAATGAAATTAAGCAAAGATTTTGCGAATAAAAACATTTGTAAAGGAAATTTTATTTTTGAAACAGGAATTCAAACAGAACTGAAATTCCGAATGATTAGGAATAAATACCTTTCTTAATAATAAAAACAAGTAATCGGATTTATAAACAAAGTTTATAAACAAATTAAAAATATAATTATCAGTGGATAATTGAGATTGCAAATTCAATTGTGAATATAATGGAAAATTGGAAGTTGTTTTAAAAAGAAGATGATGAATTCCATTTCGATGTTCGAAAGGTAAAAAGGATTTAAAATAAAATCCGTAAAGATGTGTAATTAGCATTCGACTAGAAACTTATGGTTATAATCGAATATAAGTTATTCGACCAGAGTTAATCGAATATAAGTTATTCAAAAAGAATTAATAGAACATAGGTTATTTGAAGAAGAGCTAATCGAATAGGGATTACTCGAAAAAGAATTATACGTTGAATTGAATTATATCAAATTCGAAAAAGTACTATTTACTTTTCAATTTTTAAATCAAGATTTATTTATTTATTTAAATAAATAAATTATTATTTAATATAATAAAAGAAATAAAAGTTATAGTTTTAAAGTTAGATATTCCAGAAGTACGAATTATAACATTATCGTTATAATAAACATTTTTCATAAAAGAAATGGAATTGTAAACTGAAATCCGAGAATTGGCGTAAGCAATAAGTGTTAAGATAAGCAATAAGTGTTAAGATAAGCAATAAGTGTTAAAATTTGAGTTGTGGACTTTATCTGTTGCAAGGTTAAGAACATGTTTAGTTAAGGTCTGAGAGGTAATTATACCCCAACTTGATTGACTTCGTAATTAACTAAGGAATAGTTAAAGTTCGATGGCGAAGGTTGATTAGAAATACTGTTAAGTAATAAACGATAAATGGATTGAGCGATCATAGTGATGTTTTATATAACATTAGTTTGAAATCCATATAAATGAAATTTGGAAACGTTTTTCCAAAAATAATCAAAGATATTTTCTAAGCATAGAAAATGACATGTTTGTTGATAAGAGATACTGGAATGACAGTGACATGTGAATAAGAGATGGAAATGTTTTCCAATGATTAAACAAATATTTTCTAGACTTAGAAAATAAGAAATTATGGATATATGGAAAACAAGAAATGGAAAATAAATTAATGATTAGTGAATTTAAGAGATAAATGACGATCGATGATTGATTGGTGATTGATCGATAGAATTTCCATCTGGAAATAATATCGTTGTTTGCACACATATTTTTCTTTGATAGTTAAATCACCGATTATCGAAATTTTTAACCATTTTTACGTTGTCAATACGGAGAGACCGGGATTAGATTCATTATCTGAAAACCACTCTGTATGGGCGTTAGCATTGCGAATCAAATATGATGAAGATAATTGAAGACGGAGTTATGCAAGGCCTGTCCTATTTACAGAATAGTGCCTTCGGTTTGTCCAGTCCCAGGACAAATTTATATGGAAGAACGTCTGATGGAGTATATCTAAAAGATCGCGTAAGTTGATCTCTTCAAACATAGTTACGTTTGGTGGCGGAGGAATTCATTTTTTCTTAGTTGTATACTCGTAGTATGTTTGGCGAAATCAATTTGTGATTTGGCGGATATGACAATGTGAATTCAAAGTGAATGAAGGGCAAAAGATACGTTATAGCCTCTAGCCTCACAACCGGGAAATGGTATAAAATCGGGTAGTTTGGATACGATGATCTGTACTTCTATGGCATGACGGTGGAGATAGTGCGGGGAGGGTACTATGGGAGTATCCTGATATGTTGGGGGTAGCTACATATATACTATATTCGGTTAATCCACTGAGAATTGGATGGTACGACCTGAGTATAGAGCCTTGAGCACTGTTAACCCGAACAACCTAATAAATAAGAAAACATAACTAAATAGTATATGTAGGGTTATTTCAGATTGCATAATTTTTCCAGTCGCCAGAACTTTGTGTTCTGACCCTCTCCTCATAAGACATTTGCAGGTCAGGTTTGTGGCAGATATGTAATAGCTTTGGATACTGGTTAGACGGTAGTATTACTTCGGTAAGGCTATATTTGATTACATTATATTATATCCATTCCACTGTGAGATGTTTACTGAGTTCTGATATATTTATTATCTCTGTCTTTTCTGTAGTATACCAGACAAGCTGACTCGAGCTTTGATAGATTGGAATTTTTAAGGAAAAAAAACCGTTCCATCAAAATTCGGGTTGTTACAAGATGCATTTTTTAAATAGCGCACTCCATCATCTTAAAATATGATTTGTAATTAGTAAGTTGTACTTCTTAGTTTGTACTTTCTTGAGTTAAGACCAAATTATTAATAGCAGTAGTGAATTATATTGTTTTTTATTATGTTGTTGCTCATAAATGCATGGATTATTACACCATCAATAAAATTATTACATTTAATTATCCAATTTATATTGTTATACAGTCTGATTATTTAATTGCAAGAGATAATTATTTGTGATATATATATATCCATTGTTTGTTTTAGAACTATAGTGATTTGCAAGAGGTTATTTTTTTGTCAAATATAGTTTTGTTCTTTTGATGTAAGCATAACAAAAGCAACAAGTAGGGTCTTTTTTAATCCCATTACCTCTTTTTTGCCTCGACGGCTGAGAGCGGAAGCAAAAAAGAATGTTTTTATTGCTTTAGTTATATACAAGAAGCAACAAATTTAGATCTATTTGCGCCTTCTTCATTTTCTCCAGATGTTGAACCGAAGCAACAAAGGTAAGAAACCAAAGCAAAAGAATGTTTTTTTGCTTCGAGTTTCCAACTGAAGCAACACATTGTGGCTTATTGCGTCGTCTGCAGTTGCTTCGATTGTAGAACCGAAGCAACAAAGGTAAACAATGAAGCAACACGCCTCTTTTGTAGTAATGTAAAGCTTTACCTTTATGATGACACACTGTTGTTCTTCTCTACAACTGGTCCTTCCATCAAGTAGCCTTGGAGATATAGTCACGTTCTCACAGCCATAACTTGGCTTCTAGAAATCCTTTAGTTTTGAGAAGGTCTTTCCTCCAAGACTAACAAAGTATTTACAAAGATAAAGAAAATTAAGAGCCACTTCAGCAAGTGGTGCTACAAGTTCCACTGGGGCTGCAAGGGCAATGGGAACTTGTTCCATAATCCTTGAATACTATTGGAACCATTCGAGTAAGTGTCGAGGACTTCTCGATTCCAAGATCAGGTTTATTTTCAGCCATTTCTACTATTTGTAAGAAGAAAGCCTTCAGCGAAAATTCCCAAGATAGTATTTAAGCTGAAAGCAAAAGGAGAAAGAGAAATGCCTATTGAAATTGCATATACCTTAAGGGTATATATATATAAAAAAAATAGTTTAAAAGTCCTTTTCAAATAAGAAGTACGTCTATTATACGTATATTTCCCCATAATCGGGTAACCTAGGCTGTGATACCAAGTGTAACAACCCGTCCGGAACGGGCCTAAATTTTTACTTAGAAAAAGCCCATAGGAACTAAGAGACGTTCTAAGAAAGTCATTGGTTTCTATAAGAAATTAAAATAAAAGAGCTAGACTAAAGCGAAACTAGATTTCACATTGGAATGTATAAAATATAAAAATTAAATAATTGTACAACATCATAAAATATCAAAGTGTCTAATATATCAAATCCCAAATGTCATAACTAACAAGTCAAGGTATATCATAATGACAAATGAGATACAATCAGATAATAATAATAATAGTAAACTAAAAAATTATCGCCATCACCAAGATCCATCAAGCACACTGACGGATAGCATGCTCCACCATCTTGATTGTCCTATGTTGTTAAGAGGAGAGGGTTCTGAACAACAATTCTGGTGAATAAATTTCTTTAATCTTAAAAAGAAACATATTTTCTTTACTTGGCAGTATGAAACCTATCAAGTTTATGTCTAGGCGAATATAAAGACACAAATATGAATTTTATATATACTCCTACATGTTAAATGGAAAGAGATGAACCCTTCTAGATCACTTAAGGCCATTAAAACGTGGTGAATTCTTACAATCATTCACATACCTAGTCATTTATGACCTCGCTTCCTGGTAGATAGGTCATATATATATATATATATATATATTCATTCTCTCGATGTAATATGAGATATAATAATCAACCACTTAATATAGGGTTTTAGATAAGCACTCAATGTCATTTATGACCCTCCTGGAGGACCTTATGTTACTATGAAACAAATATCACAAGTGAACTCCTAACTATTAAAACTTCCCTATGGCAGGCGGTTTCTGTTACATGCTCGGTGAAAATATTATTAGATCATCCCTAGGGGCCATCATATAGCCTCTAAGTATGAAACAAGCAACGTCCGGAAAATTACCTCACTTATTAGAGATCATTTAAAACCTTATAATTATTAGAGAAAGGCAAGCCCATAGATCTATTGAGTATAACAATATGATTTTTGTTTGATGATAACAATCATTTATGTTATTATATAAATGTGTCTATAAACAATACTATTCTATATTTCACATCACATATAGATATAAATATTTATATTGAATAAAATGCTACAACACATAATTGAATATTCAAACAGTATTCTTTTTCAAATAAATATTTTATTTCAACATTTGAAATGGTACAAATCTCTGACTCCATCAAAATTCAGGTTGTTACAAGATGCATTTTGTAAATAGTGCACTCCATCATCTTAAAATATGATTTGTAATTAGTAAGTTGTACTTCTTAGTTTGTACTTTCTTGAGTTAAGACCAAATTATTAACAACAGCAGTGAATTATATTGTTTTTATTGTGTTGTTGCTCTTAAATGCATGGATTATAACATCATCAATAAAATTATTACATTTAATTATCCAATTTATATTGTTATACAGTCTGATTATTTAATTGCAAGAGATAATTATTTGTGATATATATCCATTATTTGTTTTAGAACTATAGTGATTTGCAAGAGGTTATTTTTTTGTCAAATATAGTTTTTTTTTTGATGTAAGCATAACAAAAGCAACAAGTATGGCCTTTTTTTAATCCCATTACCTCTTTCTTGCTTCGACGGCTGAGAGCAGAAGCAAAAAAAATATGATTTTATTGCTTTAGTTATGTACAAGAAGCAACAAATTTAAAACTATTTGCGCCTTCTTCATTTTCTCTAGATGTTGAACCGAAGCAACAAGGGTAAGAAACCAAAGCAAAAAAATGTTTTTTGATTCGAGTTTCCAACCGACGCAACACATTGTGGCTTATTGCATCGTCTGCAGTTGCTTCGATTGTAGAACCGAAGCAACAAAGGTAAACAATGAAGCAACATGCCTGTTTTGTAGTAGTGTAAAGATTCACCTTTATGATGCCACGCTGTTGTTCTTCTCTGCAACTGGTCCTTCCATCAAGTAGCCTTGAAGATATAGTCACATTCTTATAGCCATGACTTGGCTTCTGGAAATCCTTCAGTTTTGAGAAGGGCTTTCCTCTAAGACTAACGAAGTACTTACAAAGATAAAGAAAATTAAGATCCATTTCAGCAAGTGGTGCTACATATTCCACTGGGGCTGCAAGGGCAATGAGAACTTGTTTCATAATCCTTGAATACTGTTGGAACCATTCGAGTAAGTGTCGAGGACTTCTCGATTCCAAGATCAGGTTTATTTTCAACCATTTCTACTATTTGTAAGAGGAAAACCTTTAGTGAAAATTCCCAAGATAGTATTTAAGCTAAAAGCAAAAGGAGAAAGAGAATTGCCTATTGAAATTGCGTACACCTTAAGGGTATATATATAAATAGTTTAAAAATCCTTTTCAACTAAGAATTACGTCTATTATACGTATATTTCCCCATAATCGGGTAACCTAGGCTGTGATAACAAGTGTAACAACCCACCCGAAACAGGCCTAAATTTCAACTTAGAAAAATCCCATAGGAACTTAGAGTTGTTCTAAGAAAGTCATTGGTTTCTATAAGAAATTAAAATAAAAGAGCCAGACTAAAGCGAAACTAGATTTCACATCGGAATGGATAAAATATAACAATTAAGTAATTGCACAACATCATAAAATATCAAAGTGTCTAATATATCAAATCCCAAATGTCATAACTAACAAGTCAAGGTATATCATAATGATAAATGAGATACAATCAGATAATAATAATAATAAACTAAAAAATTATCGCCATCACCAAGCTCCATCAAGCACATTAACGGATAGCATGCTCCACCATCTTGACTGACCTATGTTGTTAAGAGGAGAGGGTTCAGAACAACAATTCTGGTGAATAAATTTCTTTAAGCTTAAAAAGAAACATATTTTCTTTACTTGGCAGTATGAAACCTATCAAGTATATGTCTAGGCGAATATAAAGACACAAATATGAATTTTATATCTACTCCTACATGTTAAATGGAAAGAGTTGAACCCTTCTAGATCACTTAAGGCCATTAAAACGGCGAATTCTTACAATTGCTTCCTAGTAGACTACATCATATATATATATACATATATATATATAAAACAAAAAGCCTTGGTCGGTTACGGAGAGACAAAGAAGGGCTGAGATTTATCCCTCGCATAGACAAAGAAAGGCCCTGATTTGCACACATCATCAATTTGCCCGCACGATCTTCCACAATTTCTTACGAATTAGTTAGATAAGTGCGTTTTCCCCATTTATTTCTACTCCACGAAAACCCTTCAGCCTTCTTCCCCATGTTCATCGAATTGAAAAAAAACACTTTTTGCTAAATTTTCGACCATCATCTCTGATGTCCAATCGATGTTCTTACCAAAAAGTCACATTGAAACCCTAGGTTCTCTTGCGTTAACATAAAAAAAAGAACAAATTTTGGACAAAATTAAGAACTAAACAGCTAATCAAAGAGACGATGCGAGTTAATGGTGTCGAAAACAGATGTGCCTCAGTCCAGGTTTTATTTTTGAGTATATTTGCTTAACTGTCAATTTTTAGGTATTTGATGATTTAGAACTTGTTGTTGTTAATTCCTTCCTAGCAATGGTTAATGCGATGTTGTTAGTTTTTGCTTCATTATTCTGAAAACTTCAGTAATTACATTTTCGTTGTCAGGAAGGAGAAGACGATTAACTTCGTTTAATTATCATAAATATTGTATTTTTTTTCTTCGTATAAAATTTGCATAAACCAAAAACAAATCATGAGCTATTAAAATTTTGTACACTAACCGCAATTGACTAAATTTTTATTAAGAAATATTAGTGTATGTTTAAAATTTAGTTTTGCTAAATTTATACATGTTTGAACTTACAATAGTTTTCTGTATACAAAATGATTATACAGCATACTTCTAAATATTTCAATTAACAAGGTGATATTACCATTGAAAACCATTTGTGCTCATTCTTCTATTATCGTGAAATCAACTTTCTATCATTTGATTTTAGTTGTTTGATTTGAAGTTAATTAGATAAACCTTTAAAGTTTCTATCAACAACCTACTTAATTCTTACGCTTTTAATTTTAAAATGTTATAATCTACTTCTAACATCTATTTGTAACTCTTATTTTGTTGAACCTCATGGGTTTAAAATCTGTTTTCTTTCTTCTATTTTTCTTTTTGATCTGCACTTTGCTAAATAGCATGGTCGAATTACTCCATTGTTAAATTTGTGCAAGTTGTTGACTATGTTAATAGTTAGTCCTTCATCTTTAACCTTTGCTTTCTACATTGAATGTTCATTGTTTACTATTTCAACATGGTTATAGATTAGATTGGCGTAATTTATTATTTAATATACACGGTATCATTAAAAGAAGTAGTTTAAGAGAATCTATCATTTTGTACAATAGGTAAATGTTTCGGCGTTTCATTGATTCTAGCATAGAGTTAAACCCCTGTAATATAAAATTGTAGCATAAAAAATAAAATATCAATTATATTATTTATATTATGACTCTTCCTTCCGTATTTTACAGTATTTATAATGCATCATATTCAGATTTCTGTGCCGAACAACACATGGGGCTTCAAATATTGATAAAAGCATTGAATGGAAAGAGATGTGCAGAGGTTTAAATACTGATGAAGTTATTAAAGATAAAGAGACATCCGCTGCTTCAAACATTGATAAGATCTTATAACTGCTCTTTTGATGTTCAGATTCTTTTATAGGTTTTTTTGTTAACAATTTAACTGTGCATGTAACAACAGATTTTATTCTTTTTTTCTTCTTTTATAGGGAGAGAACAGTAGCACTTGGTGCATTTAATGGCATGTTGCGTTTAGGACTTAATGCATAACCTTTTGCTTTGATCCATACTCTTCCAGTTATACCTTTTGATTAGGTGCATCGGCTCTTCATGTTTGACACACATAAGAACCAAAAAGGTAACTTCTTCACCATTTACCTTCATTTAATATCCAACTGAATTGATTATATCTTTGAAATACTGATCATAAATGCTAGGATTATTTTCAATTTCCATATATCAGTTTCATAATAATTTTTAGTCTTCTCAATGGAAATGTCAGAATCTTTCACTACAATCAGCAGGCTTGCTCAAGCTGGCTGAAGCTAAAATGCCTGGCTAAATTTTGTTGTTGTAATATATGAAAAAAGAAAACCATGTTCATCTATTTTTACATGCTAAGATCTTATACTACATCAAAACAAACTGATATATAGAAATTGAACATAAAGATTTTATCCTTTCCACTTCTCCTCGATAAATCGATGTATGTATTATTCAACAAGTTCTTAGCCAAAAACAAAATCCATATTGTTTGGATAGCCCCCAAAGGATAATCTGCAACAAACTTGCATAACCATGCTTTGCATTTGGTGATTTCTTATTTGGTTGCGATAGTGACTGATATTATGATTTTTTTCTTAATATCATTTTCATCATCTGAATCTCAAACTTTCTGGACCTAGGTTGGACGATGATCTATGGTTTAGATAAGGTGTTTGTTGTATTTGATTTGATATAGATATTCGGCCAGTTGAATATTAAATTTAGCCAGTACAAGATGATTCAATGGCTGCTTGGACTTCAATTGTGACAACGAAATTGTGTGTCTTTGTTTCAATAAGTTACAACCTGACTCAGTATATGGGGTTTAATCGTTATTTTCATGATATTACTATATGGTAATCTGATGTGCTTGAGAAAGCAGTAAAAGTAATTATGCTTATAACCTTTGCATTTAATGATCAACTTTTTTATACATGCGATTATTTAGCAGTTCTATGAGGCAAATTGCATGTGCATGGTTTTATATGGAAGCTTTCTTCATTTTATGGTCTCCATCCTTCAAATCGCTGTCGTTATCATTTGAATGGAGTTTTCCTGCTTGCTGCAAAGGACCTTTCAGGTTTGTTCAGGTTTTGCGCTTATTTTGTGGATTTTGTTATAATGCACATAATGTGTTTGGATGTCCTATGTGAGTTTCACCGCCTCTCTTCCATTTTTTTTTTACATTAAATCCAAGTATTTGATTTATTACTATTTCGGGGTTTTTATTGCATATTGGCAAACATAATTGTTATATGATTTAAAATAACCCATGAAGCCATGTGAATTTTTATGTATATTTGACATTGTGTTTACATGTATTTTTTAGGGAGTGTATGCTGTACATTTAGGACTTTGCTTGGCATTAGATCTGTACAGTGTTTATTCATTTTAAATAGTAACTTTTAAGACACTTTTTTGTTGCAATCAATGTCAACATTGCTAACACTAATCATTCATTTTGTGTTCATACTTATTTTATGAAAAAAAATCATTCACTATTTCAATATTTGCAATTTATATACAAAATCAATGATAGTTTCAGATTTCCTATTATAAATGATACCAATTAATGTTGCTACCATGTATATAAAATAGCAAGTTTTGTCATTTTCCTTGCATAAACAGGTAATAGCAAAATTTAAAACCATACTAAAACTTTTTTGATTTTCATACGTTGACCCCACTTTTACCATCTTTGGCAGAAGCTTTTCTACAATCCAAGTTTTGATTCTGATAGCCCTGGCTATTTTTGTGGATTAGGAGGTTTGGAAATAGACTTCATTACTTACTTTTCTAACATCATGGGTAAGTAGATTTCCAATTCTCTCATTTACACTTAGTTTTTCCGGGTTATGATCCTGTTTTTAAAGTTCCGCTTTTGGATAAATCAAATAAGGATTTCGTTTTACTGCTGTTAGCTATGCAGAAGTTTGCTCATCAATTTAATAGAAGATGTGGCAAACTTATTTTTTTCGTGTATGTTTCTGTGCAAAATTGACCTTGGGTTTCTTTTTCCTGCTAATATCTACACAACTGTAGGCTCATCTATTCAGTTTATAGAGCAGCTGCAATCTAACAAATTGGAATTAATGTATAGTTTTATCCTTTTTAACTTACGTTTAATATTTTTTCTTTAACATATAAAGTAAATATTATTGTCATTTTTTGTAGATTGATATTTTCCATGTATAAATTATTTATAATTTCTGTGCTTTGAAGTTTCTATATTTACCCCAGAAGATTGAACACGTATATTAGTTGCTCATATGATTATGTTTAGCTCTAACTTGCTTTAATGATAGTAATTTACATTGCAATAATTTTCTCATTTTTCAAATAAATAGTTCAGTGCTGTAATGCGTATCTGATTCAGATGAAAGAGAAATTTGAATATGTGGGGAGCCCAAAACTGGTATTTTTACTTCATTGTTCGTACTGTTATCACTTATCAGGCTATCAGCAAGTTACTTTGACTCATGCCTTAAATGTAATTTTTGTGCCTTCTTTACTCTGCAAGGTGGACATACTAATCAGGATAGTATATATAATTAATGTAGAAATTTTGAAAGTTTGATCAATTACGGGATGTAAACCATGAATTATGATTGATTTTATTCTCTCACAAATACAGAGTTTAAGAGAATTTATAGTTTAAAATTGTGTCAACATGAATTTTCATAAGACAAATATAAGTGGACTGACCATTAGTAATTGTCATAATATGGATATCCTAATTCATCATGTCCGAATTTAACAATTTATATTTTGCTAAGTATCTTTATTATTAATTTGATTATTCAACTGTTCTGGTATGTCCTTGGTTTTGTGGATTGATTATATCCCAGTCAATTCTATGCCAATTTGCAAAGTAAAAAAAAAAAAGAATCATACTTTAGTATTTACTTTGCCTGGATGATGTTGGGTATTAACATCTAAAGAAACTTAGCTATTTGAAACCAAATGGTGTTACTGCAAAGCCAAATTTAGGAAGAAATACATAACACGATGCTTACTTAATTTGAAATAAATTTCCCATAGCGGAGAAAATGTTGAATGTGTAGAATATATTATTTAAATTCAAGAATTGTTATTACTGATTACTAAATTAGTTAAGATGCCAAGCGGAGCTAATTACTTCCTATGAACTAATTAATATTAATCATATTCTGAAATTGATTTGCTTTGTCCTATTAGGTATTATAGCTTATATAAATATGTACTATCCTTTGATTTCATAAAAAGCGTTTCAAATTGATTTGTAGTACCTACTGTTTCACATGATTTTCTTTTTGTATTGTAATTGTTATACATGGAAATGATAGGTATATGCAAAAAAATTGCAGGTTATTCCTATCAAAAGCAAGTAGCTGTGATTGGTACAATAAAAAATGTATCTTTCTCATATTCTTCTGTGTTAAACGAATGTGGTGGAATCAATTTAGGACCTTTTTTTAAGGTTTGTTGTACGTTCATTGTTACCTTTTATGAATGGTTATATCGCATTTATTCATGTCATCAGATTTACTGCCTATTTTTAATCATATGCAATACTTTCTACATGTTTTTAATAGCTAAACCTAAACGAAAGAGAATATTTGATCTCATGTCACTTTTTTGTTCTTTTTTACTTGATTCACTGAACTTTGATATTGAACGTCGGTTTTCCTTTGTTGTCGTTTGAATAATAACAGTTCTTTATCCATGGTGCATACCCTTGGTCATTGTTGTAATTCATGGGTGAATATGACTATGATTTTATTTTTTTTTGGAAAATAATTATACATAGGGCTATTTAGAAACATTGTTTGTTATACCAAAAAAAATAGCATAATGCATAATTTCAGAATAATCTACACATTTTATATTATCAGTCTATTACGGTGAGGTGAAAGTTGCACTAATAGAAATCGATGCACATATAAATATACTTTTAACTATTGTTGCCTTTGCAAGTATTAGTATTGCATTTATCTTTATATACATATACATATACATATAGCCAAAGTTTCAAATTGGTTTCTTTTAGATTGCAGTAGTATCCATTCACTTTTATTGAGTACTACAACAGATAAATAAGGTGAATAATTTTGTTCTGCATTTACTAACATATCACCTGCCTTAATTAACACTGGTACATAATGCTTTTTCGTATTTATTTACTATCAACTACAGTGGGAAACCAATTGTAATCCTGACCTCATCATGATCACTAGAAACTTCTAAAAAGCAACTTCCATTTAATGAAAACAGCGCATACGTATACATATATGTATATGAAAACATTTCAAAGTTTTTTTTTAATTTAAGCATTGGAAAGGAAATAAGGCGGTGAATATTAATTAATATATATGAGAATAACAAGTAAATATGAAGCAGGAAAACAAAACTACTAAATAATTCTACTCTAACTACAATGCTTAATGGAAAGAGTAAAAAACTGAAGTAAAACTGAGCAACAAGGATTTCGCAACTGATCTTTGGAAAAAACGAATGTGAAGTGGCCATATCTGCAAATCACTTAGTCAAATGTGAAGATAAGCCACCGTTGCTCCAATTTTCGCCGTCGTGGGTTAGTAGATCTTTCTCCAATTTCCACCGTTGCTATTACGCAATATGTTCTCACCGCTTTTTGATGAATGCAAACTAAAACACTCAAAAGTCTATGCTCCCGTGCATCGCACGGGTTTCCACTCGTATATATATATTCTCTCAATGTAATATGAGATATAATAATCAACCACTTAATATTGGGTTTTAGATAAGCACTCAATGTCATTTATGATCCTCCTGGAGGACCCTATGTTACTATGAAATAAATATCACAAGTGAACTCCTAACTATTAAAACTTCCCTAAGGCAGGCGGTTTCTGTTACAAGCTTGGTGAAAATATTATTAGCTCATCCCTAGGGGCCATCACATAGCCTCTAAGTATGAAACAAGCAACTTCCGGAAGCTACCTCACTCATTAGAGATCATTTAAAACCTTATAATTATTAGAGAAAGGCAAGCCCATAGATCTGTTGAGTATAAAAGTATGATTTTTGTTTGATGATAACAAACATATATATTGCTATATAAATGTGTCTATAAACAATACTATTCTATATTTCACATCACATACAGAAATAAATATTTATATTGAATAAAATGCTACAACACATAATTGAATATTCAAACAGTATTCTTTTTCAAATAAATATTTTATTTCAACATTTGAAATGGTACAAATCTCCGACTCCACCATTTACAGATCATTATTAATAACACTGTCAATCACATATACAATGGTTCCTCACTATAATTCACTTAATTCACTTAGTTGTATAAATAATTTTATATACGAACTCAAATACATATACATACACTGACATAATTATCTTCACGTGCTTCAGATCTTGTCCAGTCACTTGCATACCTGCCATAGAAAAACACAGTAAGCTGGAACAAAATAAGATTTAAATAGTAGCAAATATAAATTTATTTTAAATTTTATTTGCCTTGGAATTTTGCTGTGTTTCTCATCATCTTTCTAGACATGGTCAGACACACACACACACACACACACACACACATATATATATATATATATATATATATATATATATATATATACATACATGAGGAGCGTTCAATGGCACCCCAAATAGTGAGCATCTGATTTGCCCTCTCTCTCCATCTCTCATTTATTATAAATTAAGTTAGTGGAAGGAGAGAGAAACGAAATGTGTGGGGGAAATCAGGAGGCATTTAGGGGTGCTGCACTGTTTGGGGTGCCATTGAACGCTCGCCTATACACACACACACATGTATTTGAGTCCAGACTACTTGTGATATTCACAGTGATTCACTGTAAATACCACAAGGTAGACTAAATAATAGTACCCACAGATCAGCCTCAACACAGCTATAGTGGTTTACTGATCAAGACCAGCCACAACTCATAAATGTGGTCATCTAATATTGACCAGGCACGACACAACGTATAGTGGTTTGCTAGTTTAAACAATAATTCATGTATGTCTTTCAAATAACTCATATATATATATATATATATATTTAAAAATTGCACATGCACGATACATGTATACACATACATGTGTACATATATATTATAATGTGCAGGTGCATTAGTCGAGCATGTAGACAACATGTCAAGTGTGGAAAAGTACAACTAGAAAGCACAATACGCAATATATGCAGAGTGAATATGATGGGTCCGATTGCATCAAGTTCAACATGCACAAAATATTTAAGGACCCGCACGAGCGAAAGTGCACGACATAACATGGTGCAGCACATAAAGTGGCAAGTGGACAAGCTCAAATGAAACATTTCAGTTCAGCATGGCCAAGAATACAAGGAAATTTTATAGGTGAATTAGGACTGGCAATATGAATAATGGCCAAGCAGACACATGACAAAAGTATTGACACATGCACAACCAAGCTAAGTTGATAACCATCTAAGCATCAAGTGGCATCACACAACATAGAAAGAAAATTCAATCACGTAAAGCGTGGAGCAAAGCATGTGCATGAAATTAGAAAGGTGTGACAATAAAGGTCAAGTAGAAGACTCAAACCAGAATGATACAAAGGAGAGTACAAGTGAAGTCAAAAACCATGTACACACATGTGCATAAGTTCAACACATATGCAATGACATAAGGCCAAGAGTATTAAGGCTAACTCATGCCGCAAATTCAAGTTGTAACACAATAGGATTATATCACAAAAGAGCAGAAAATGTATCTCCATCAGGCATGTGAACTACTGTACGATTTCATGAAAAGCAGCTTATCCTACCAAACATTCATCAACGTTCAAAGCTAAGAAATGACACATAAGCAAAGCTGCATTGAAAGCAACAATGGTGCATGGTCAAGGAAGCATGGCAGATAAATGAAGCAGCATGAAGCAGCAATAATAGACACGACATGCAAAATCATTTCGGGCTATAAACATATTAAAATGTGCAGAGATAAATGCCAAGGAACACAAGCAGTGCCAATTCAGTATTGCAATAACATGCAGTATAAAGAAGAACAAGTATAGTATCTTTTCTTATTAGTAATGGCCAAAGCAAAAAAGCATCTACTCTTATCAACGAGACAGCCAAGAGATCAACAAGGAACTCAAGTAGATAATTTCATCAACATGAGTATAGATAAACAAGTCAACACGAAAATTAGAAAATGGTTACAACAGAAATAACCGAGTCTGGATTTTTCTTTTCACAAAACCTATATAATCAATGACAAATTCAACCATAGCCAATAAAATAGGATATTTCAATTTCAAAAATTAAAGACTCGGAATGGACAAATTCAAAGCCAAGGAAATCAAGTAATAATCATGCAAATATCTCAACCAAGTCAATGTATGAAATCAAATAATATATCGGGCATTTTAACCCTATTTAAACACGCAAATCATCGATGGCATGGTATCGAAAAATCAAGCAGTAAAATAGAACAAAATAAATTTAGAGAACTCACAAAGATTTGAAGATTTTTGATCAATTACAGAGCCAAACCGATTGACTAGAGAGCAACGATAATCGAAGCATCAAAGGACAAATTTCATAGCATCAAGGGTCGTGAATTGGAGATGAACACAGAACCCTAAATTGAATTTAATTCGGTCACCATTGGAGATAACAATGAGGAATTCGACGTTTTTTTAAGTGACATAGCATACGCAAATGAAAAGGGGAACGACTAATTTTCAAGTGCCTTAAGCTTAGTTTAGATTAAGGTTTTATTTATTTCTTTGTTTATGTGTTTTTTATTTTATTTGTAATAGTCTTGAAGTTTACTAGTTTTCTAATACTAGGGTTTATGAGTTATGGGTTTGTAATTCGAGGAAATCGGATCTTGTGGATAAAGATTAGTGCAGAGTTTTGAGAATCGGATTAGAACAGTTGGAAGTGGGTGTCGCGAGTTTACAAGGGATTGTAAGCATAAAGATTGTTTTAATTTCTAGTAAAACCTTGGAGAATGCAATAGTAGGTAGAGTTTTACTGAAGCTGGGTAATTCTGTGTTATTTCTTTTCTGCATTTACTCTGATTATCGTGTTGCTATTATTTATTACTTAGCGAAAAACTACAATAAACCCTATTCACCCCTCCTCCCCCATCTAGGGTTAATTTAGATCCTACAAGTGGTATCAAAGCAGGTATTTTTATTTTATATAAATCTAGAGTCATGAATTTCCTTAATGGTATTCTTTTAGTTGTCAATCCAGCGAGAATTTTTCCAGCATAACTCCAACTATTTTTGGTGGAACAGATTTTTTAAATTGGAAATCAAAAGTGGATTTTATTTAAAATCTATTAATCCTGAATGTTGGAATACTATTGAAAATGTGGGTGATATGCTAGATAAGAAAAAAGTTATAAATCCTCCTGCAATGCATATTATGTATTCTTATCTTAGTATAGGTCAATTTAAATGTATCTCTCACTGTTCAGATGCACAGTAAATTTGGAACCGTCTTGATGCAATGTATGGAAGAAAAAACAATTGTAGCTCAGAACCCTCAAAGTACAACTCAAGTTCAGAAATATGCTTGAATGGGGTAACAGAAGAAGAAACGGATGACGATAGTAATGGATACTCAATAGACGACGAGATAGGGGATTTTTCATATAAATATTTAGTTCGTCTTTGTAATGGTTTAAATAAAGTTGTTAATAGTATCAAATCAAAAAATAAAAACTATAAATACGAAAATCTTGAGTTGTGATGTAAAAACGATTATTTGAAATTAAGGCTTAAAAATGGAAAGAATTTTGAAAACTTTAGTTGAAAAAATTTTTCGGTTTTGGAAAGTAATATGGTCATCTGAATAAAAGTTTCAAGAGCTTGAAGAAGATTTTGCAACTTTAAAGGATAAAGAGAACAAACTAAAAGCTAAAAAAATTTTTTTGCGAAAGGAGTTGGATAGGTTTAAGAAGGCTAAAAATTCAAAACATGAAATTTTAGAGAAAGAGAGTTTATTGAAAACCGAATCGATTTTGGATGAGCTTGAAATTGAAACTGAGAAAATCAGAAATCTCATATGAAATAAATGCATGACTTTTCAAAAAGAAATGTTTAAAATAAAAGAAAAATTCAAAAACCTTGAAAATAAAAATGTGATTTTAAAAATAGTTAATCTAAAATTACTCGTATAAATCATGATTTGGAAAAAGAAATTGAAATTTTCAAGGAGTTTGAAAAAATTGAAATTGAAAAGCGTAGAATATTTGAAACTGAGATTTCTGAGTTCAAGGCCAAAATTAAAATCCTTGAAAATGAAAATATGGTTTTTAAACAAAATGATTCTGAAAAGAGAAAAATTGCTATAAATCATTGTTCGAATTTAATGAAAGATAATAATGATCTTAAATCTAAAATTCAGCGACCTGAATCAACTTTCGCTAAATTTTCTAAAGAGAAAAATCGTTGAATATGTTTGTTGAAAATTTGTTGAGAATAAGAAAGGACTTAATTTTGCAAATTTTGATCAAGTTGAAAAGCGAAATTCTAATGATTTCAAAAATCCTTAAACTAGATTTAGAAAAGGTCGAATTGGAAATTCAGACTCTAATAATTTCAAAGGATTTTCAGATCATAAACGAGACGAGAACTTGTTTAGAAACAATCCAATTAAACAACTTTGGATCGCAAAAGATAAAAAAGATGAATTTGATTAAGATTAAATGAATTTGGGTTCCTAAGGGAACCTTAGTATATGTTAGTGGATTGTTATATAAATAGATTTGGGTACCAAAATGTGAAAACGAAGTTAGTAGTAAAACATTTTTTGCTAGACCACTTGATCCTAAACAATTAGGTACTGGAGGAAGCTAAGGAACAACTTTGTGAAAGAGAGATAAAATTCAAGTTGTTCCATATTTTTCTTGAATAAATTATTTAGAGTTCCTTAGCATAGAGTGATGAGTTTGAGATTCATTGGTTCACATCGATTATGGTAAGTTTGGTACGATCTCTAAACTCGTGTTTTTATTTTTCTTATTGATGTTGATTCGTATTGACTTTATCATAGTATTTTTGACATATATTGAGCTTCCTAACTTCAAATTTCAAAATTCTTGATTTTCTAGACATTAGATTCAGTCGTGTATAACTTTTTTTTTTAGGTTATTTCCAAATTATGAACTTAAATTGGTGAAAAACTACAATTTAATTGAAGTTTAATTTTTAGACCGGTCCTTGAATTTTTGACAGATCTGTAGTATTCTGATCTTATCTTGAACACTATTATTTAGAATTCTAAAACTTTTGATGATCTGAAAAGCTATTGAAATTTCACACATTTTTGTTGTTTTGGGTCTCTTCTAATTCACCTTGAAAAATATTAAAAAACTGCACTCAATACAGCACACTACTTAAAAGCTATGATTGATAAGTTGTGATAATTTTATAGTTTTCGACTTGGCTCGACTATTTTGATTTTGAAATCGTTTTTGATCGATTGTATATTGAATTTCATGGATGCCATATTTGGATTTGAATTTTGAAAATAAATTTCATCAAATAATTTCAAATAACTTGCTTTTGATTTGAATCATTGATTGTCTTTGTGCTTGTTAAAGATGCTATGAAAAGTTCTCTTGTGATCCTTACCTTGAAACTGATTTTCTGCTGCTCTAATAAAAGAAATTGAATTGTAAAAAAATGTTTGGGCTTAATAAGTACACTATGAGTTGAAAAATCAGTGACTAGATTTCAATGAATTCCATAGGCAATTTGAATTACAAATGGCTTTAAAAATTGTTTAGGAGCAATCAGTTTAATAAATATTAGATAATTTCACATTCAACTGGTTGATTTTTGAAACTAATTTTTAACTTACATTGATATTTCAAAAAACTCTCTTGAAATTTATATTTTCAAATTTAAAATCATTTTTGTTTATTTGTGCAAAAATTTTAATTATTGACCAAATTGAGCCATTTTGGAACTCATTAAAATTATTATTATATTTATGAAAATGTGATGAGTTGTGACTATAATATATTTCATAATAAGAGAAAATATTATTTAAATTCTCATGATGATTGGACAGATTTTATAATATTTTTTTAACTAGAGCTTATTTCATGATCATCTCCTTTATCAACCATCTTTCTTTCATTTACCATGGTTTTATATAATGGGGGAGTTTAAATTGTTTTTGGAAATGAGGAAATAATTTGAAATAAAATTATTTTTATTCTTGGTATTCACTCTCATTTAAAAGTCCTCACGGTTATGCACGGGTCAATCACCTTAATATCTGTATGTGTTTCCATTCTCATTTAAAAGTCCTCACGATTACGCATGAATGGAACTCATAACAGAGGATAAAGTTAAGTATTCTTTTAATCTCATTTAAAAGTCCTAGCAGTTATTCATGGTTAGAAATTACTTAACAAATTTAAGTTACTACTAACCCTATTTAAAGGTCCTAACGGTTATCGTGGTTAGAAAGTGCTTAAATTATTTTGTGCTTAAATTTGAAATTTATTTGAAAATTATTGAATTCCTAAATCTTATATTTGGGTTTTAATAACTCCCTTCATTTTTATAAAATCAATCGTAAATCCATCATTCTAAAAATTGAAACTTTCTTCTAGTTTGAAGATTATTATGATTTTTGCTTGATTAGATAAGGTTTATGATATATTTTCCAACTTGATTTAAATTTATATGTCTAGTTTGTGTTCATCACTATTTCGATTTCTATTATCTTTTGATGATAACAAAAGGGGAAGAATGGTTAAGATTTGGATTGATGAGAGAATAATTTAATATTGGAAATTCAATTGAATTAAACTCACTCATATGCATATATATAGGGGTAATTCAGTTGTAGGGGGAGCATACAATAAGGGGAGTACCATATTTCATATTCAAACACATTTATCACTTTCTAAATCTTTGTGTATGTTTGTCATCATCAAAATTGGGAGATTGTTGAGTATAACAATATGATTTTTGTTTGATGATAACAAACATATATATTAATATAAATGTTTGTAAATAGTACTATTCTACATTTCACATCACAAACAGAAATAAATATTATATTGAATAAAATGCTACTACACATAATTGAATATTCAAAAAGTATTCTTATTCAAATAAATATTTTATTTCAACATTTGAAATGGTACAAATCTCTGACTCCACTATTTACAATTCACTATTAATAACACTGTCAATCACATATACATTGGTTCCTCACTATATTTCACTCAATTCACTTAGTTGTATAAACAATTTTATATATAGACTCAATTTCATATATAGACACTGACATAATTAGTCTTCACGTGCTTTAGATCATGTTCAGACACTTGCATACCTGTCATATAAACACACTCAGTAGGTAGGAACAAAAATAGATTTAAATATAGCTAATATAAATTTATTTTAAATTTTATTTGCCTTAGAATTTTAGTGTGTTTATCATCATCTTTCTAGACTTGGTCAGATATATATTTATTTATTTGAGTCTAGATTGCTTGTGATATCACAATGATTAACTGTAAATACCACAAGGTAGACTAAATAATAGTGCCCACAAATCAGGCTCAACACAGCTATAGTGGTATGTTGATCAAGACCAGCCATGAGTCACAAATGTGGTCTACTAAACTTGACCAGCCATGACACAACGTACAGTGGTCGGCTAATTTAAACAAATAAATAATTCATGTTTTCCTTTCAAATAACTCACATATATAAATTTAAAATTGCACATGCAGGACACATGTATTCGTATACATGTGTATGTATATACACATATATAGTATAATGTGCAGGTGCTTTAGTCAAGAATGTAAACATCATGTCAAGTGTGGAAAAGTACAACTAGCAAGCACAATACACAATATATGCATCAGTGAGTATGATGGGTCTAACTGCATCAAGTTCAACATGCACAAAAAGGTTAACGACCAGCACAAGCGAAAGTGCGTGGCACAACATGGTGCAACACATAAAGTGGCACCTGGACAAGCTCAAGTGAAATATTTCAATTCAGCAAGGCCAAGAATACAAGGAAATTTTACAGGTAAACAAGCACTGGCAATATAAATAATAGCCAAGCATGCACATGACAGAAGTGTTGACACATGCACAACCAAGCCAAGTTGATAACCGTCCAAGCATCAAGTGGCATCACACAACATAGCAAGGAAACTCAATCACATTAATTATGGAGAAAAGCGTGTGCATGAAATTACATAGGGGTAGCAATAAAGGTCAAGTCGAAGATTCAAACTAGAATGATACAAAGAAGAGTACAAGTGCAGTCACAAGACCATGGACAAACAGGTGCACGTTCAACACATATGCAATGATGCAAGGCCGAGATAAATAAGACTAAACTCATGCAGCAAATTCAAGTTGTAACACAAGAGGATTGCATCACAAAAGAGCAGAAAATGTATCTCCATCAAGCATGTAAACTATTGTATGATTTCATGAAAAGCAGCTTATCTTACCAAACATTCACTAATGTTCAAAGATAAGAAATTGCATATAAGAAAAACTTAATTGCAAGCAACAATGGTGCATGGCCAAGGAAGCATGGAAGATAAATTAAGGAGCATGAAGTAGCAGAAAACATGACACACAAAACCAGTTTAGTCCAAAAACATATGAAAATGTACAGAGGTAAATTCCAAGGAACACAAGCAGTGAAAATTCAATATAGCAATAACATGCAGTATAAAGAAGAACAAGTATAGTATCTTTTCTTATCTGTAATGGTCAAAGCAAAAAAGCATCTATTCTTATCAATGAGACAGTCAAGAGATTCAACAACGAACTCAAGTAAATAATGTCATCAGCGTGAGTATAGATGAATAAGTCAACATGGCAATGGAGAAGATGGATACAACATGTGACGACCGCCCATAACCCCCATACTATACAAAAGAAATAATGCGCTAAAAGGTGTGCAAGGCAGTCATGGACGATCATCAGGGTAGGTAAACACAAGCGGAACCTGTTGTAAACTCACAACGCAAGGATAAAATATAATAGAACATATACAACAGGTAGTAATAGTGAAGCAGAAACACAAGACTTTCATATAATCAGAAAGTAATATCCACAAACTTGGAAATAGTGTCTATACAAAGTTGCCTCACTACATTATTCAGAAAAGAAAATAGTGGAAACCTAATTATTAGATAGTAGTAAAACTGGTACGTGAGCCTCCTGCTCGCCACCGATCAGCACCATCGTCCTCACTAAAGCATTACATGTCACCTGCTACTTAGTCTGCCCATCCACAACCAGATGAACAACCCAAGGTAATAAGAGGAAACATAAAACCTTGAGTCAGACAACAGTCTTAGTAAGTGATAAAACAACAAACAAACTTCAACAATAAAGTGTATAAGAAAGGATAGATAAACATACTAATCTACCCACAACACCAGAGAAGAACTCAACCTTATCTTCCCCACATCGGACAGTGATAACCTTTACAATCCATTCAACCAAAGGAACAACAATTCATACATGGAAACCAGAGCAACCATTCAATGACGGAAAAACACTCATAACATCCAGATTATATAAGTCTCACACAGAACAACCAATCATCCATGACTGACTCGGGCTATCACCACCAATCCTGCTTTGAAACCACCGTTAATCATATGAGCAACCTTGCCATATGTCAAGGGCTAATGGTAACCCCAGTTCTAGCATAAACTCCATATGTCCAACCTTGACAATGCCCAACCTTGACAACTAGGCCTTTCTCTAAGACCTAAGGTACTAGAACTTATGACAACGATAATCCCTCGTCCTTCAATATCTCTAGTCGTCCAACCTTGATGGCTAATTACTGTTTAAGCGACCTTCTCGAGCAATCATTATCCACCAACCCACGACCTTTGAGTTGTTACTTCATTCGATGTTCTACTCTAGTCAACGAACACCTCTCAACACTTCGAATCTTCCTGCTTGAACTTACTTCGTAGTCAAACTATCACCGAGCTAATTACATCACTGCGCTGCGGCTAGGGTTCGAGGTGGTTGCCCCCGAAAAATATTTTTTTCCGAACCTTTTTCTCCAAATCTGAGTCGTACCCGGAAAACGTACTTTTTCAGAAAATGACCCTGTTGGAAACAAACCATAGCATCAGCACTATCAACCACAACGTTTAAAAGCGCTGTTAAAAACATGACCGATCCGCCCTCTTTCAGACGGACCGATCCAAACTAGGCAGATCCGATCCAAGATGACCGATCCAATCTATATAACAACCAACCGACCCGATCCAGTCTAGCCCGACCCGATCCAAATAGGACCCGTTCCAAATATGACTCGATCCGATCCACTCCTAGCCAATTCAACCTATGGCCGAGCCAACTCTTAGCCGAGTCAATCTCTGGCCGAGTTAATCTATGGCCGAGCCAACCCCTGACCGAGCCAATTTCTGCATATTGCAATTCAACTCCGATTTCAACCAAAACTTTGCCAAACGACGAATCCGACAAAACCAACTCAACTAAAATCATCAAACACAATCATAAACATATCATAACATTACTATCCACATGAGTACGACGATTACCACAAAAATGATGTAAATCTCACCAAAAACCATTAAAATGAACATATGATCAAAATAAGAGATCTAACTAACATAAACATGTAAAATGACATGAAATTAATGAGTAAAACTTGTTAGATTAGATCACAGGGTTATGCATATGAAAATGAACTTGTAATGGTGTAAATCTAAAACATCCCAATTTGATGAGAAACATGCACAAACACTCATATACTTCATTGCATTCATGTGAGAGATGTAAATCACTCATCGATTTGCCGAAACAATCTAAAATGATAGAAATAAGAATTCGGACAGTGAGCACTCTGAATCAAACCCCCCGATCCAATGAATTCGCCTTTGAAATGATGTAGATCTAGCCTTGAATGGTGTAGATCTTCGATTTCCTCCCTTAAATTTGGATTTTTAATGGTGGAAAGGTGTCGGAGGAAGAAGGAGATCAAATGCCTTCAAATGAGAGAATGGTATAAGAAAACCTTTTCCCTCCACTCTCACCCCTTATTTATAGGATTCCACTAAGGCTCCAAAACCTGAATAGCCAACTGAAAAACCTTAAAACAACGATTTCTCAACGGAAAGGCAATCATTAATTCCTTTCCAATGGCACAGGTCTCACCCTCTGATTTGACCTGAGTCAAAAGTTATGCCATGTACAAGGCTGACAGGAGAAAAATGGTCACAAACAAAATCGATAAAAATTATGGACACGTCTCACATCCCCATAAACAACATATTAAAAGATGAGAATGATCCAACCTTTAGAGAATAAAACAATATATTTTACGAACTTCCGATACGTAAAATGTGGTCTGTTACATTCTCCCTCTCTTAAGAATTTCACCCCCGAAATTCCAAACAAACCCAAGTAATCACAATGATTCTGCATGCCTATCATCCATGAAAAGCCAATTCTATCATCCAAACTAGCAACCTTCAAGCCATACATCCATAGCCTTATCCTAGCACGTGGAATTCCAACAATCAAGAACAAGATACAAGGATATTACGAAGATACGATATCAAAGGGTCCTACCGACGAAGAGTTTTGGATGAGTTGCTCTCATGCTCTCTTCCGTCTCCCATGTACAATTGTCTCCATCCTCACTCCATTGCACCTAGACTAGCTTAACCGTCTTCCTCCTAAGTTGCTTCGTGTCATTCCCCACAACACGAAGTGGCTTACGAGGTCTCGAAACTACGGTCTCTAAGTCTTCGTACTGCTCTGGAGATACCACTATATTCGAATCATGCATGAATTTCCGTAGAAACAACACATGGAACACATTATGCACACTCGACATCTTCTCGGGTAACTCCAATCTATATGCAAGCTTTCCAATTCGCTCGACTATTGGAAATGGTCCAACAAACCTTGGAGATAACTTTCCTTTCTTACCAAATCTAACAATGTGCTTCAACGACAAAGCTTTCACAAAAACCATATCGCCCACGTCGAATTCCTAGTCCTTACGACGCGTGTCGGCGTAACTCTTCTGACGGTCCTGGGCTGCCTTCATTCATTGCCAAACTATCTCGATACAATCTGAGGTTTCTCTAATCATCTCAGGCCCAAGTACAAACTTATCTCCAGTTTCTAGCCAACATACTGGAGAATTGCACGGCCTTCCATACAACGCTTCGTATAGTGCCATCCCAATGCTAGATTGGTAGTTATTATTATACGCAAACTCAACCAGATGTAGATGGTCTTCCCATGATCCTCCGAAGTCTAACACACAAGCCCTTAGGAGATCTTCTAAAACTCGATTGACTCTCTCGGTCTGAAGATCAGTTTGGGGATGATATACCGTACTCAAGCACAACTCGGTTCACAAATCTTCTTGCAAACTTTTCCAAAATCCACTCGTAAATAATGGATCTTAGTCATTTACTATACTCTTTGGGACACCATGGAATCAAACTATCCATTTCACATAAAGTTCAGCCAATTTCAATGCCGTCCTAGTCGACTTGACAGGAATGAATCTCGCACTTTTGGTCAAACGATCCACGATGACCCAAATCCCTTCATTTCCTGCCCTGGTTCTAGGTAGTCCATCGATACCTGCTCCCACTTCCACGTAGGAACTTCCAATGGCTGAAGTAAACCACTCAGCTTCTTCTGTTCAGCTTTCACCAACTGACAATTCATAGACTTGGAAATGAACTTTCAATATCTCGCTTCATCCCTTCCCAGTAGTAGACTCTCTTCATGTCCTGATACATCTTATTTCCACCGGGATGAATCGTCAGCTTCGAGTGATGGCATTCCCTTAGAACCTCATCCCTTAATCCGTCAATATCAGGAACAACTAATTGCTTTTGCTTTCGAAGCCAACCTTCTCGATCGACCTCAAACTCATTATCTTCTGGTTCTAGTTTCTGAATGAACTCAACAAGCTTCGCATCCTTCTTTTGGCTTTTGCCAATCCTTTCGATAAGAGTAGGTCTTATCGACAAGCTCGCCAATATTTCAGGTTCAAACTCACACCTTGGTCTAAAATCGAACCTTGCCAAGTACTCGAGGCTCTTCCATTCCGAAAACATCGCTCCCAAACTTGCGTGTCTTCGACTTAACGCATATGCAACTGCGTTGCCCTTGCCCGGAGTATAGGCTATGCCAAAATCATATGACTCCAGAAACTCTAACCATCTTTGCTGCCGAAGATTCAAATCCTTTGGGGATAAAAGATACTTCAATGAATTGTGATCCGTAAATAACTCGAATCGAACTCCCAACAGGTAATGTCTCCACATCTTTAGAGCAAACACAATCGCCGCCAACTCCAAATCATGAGTTGGGTAATTCTTCTCATGCGGCTTTAGCTGTCGACTTGCATAGGCCACAACTTTATCCTTCTGCATTAGCACTGCTCCAAGTCCAGTACCACATGCATAGGTATATACCACCATCACTTCATTCCCACTAGGAATGGTCAACACAGGTGCACTCGTCAATCTCTCCTTCAGGATTCCAAATGCTTGTTCACACTTTGCATTCCATGTGAATACTTGGTTCTTCTTTGTCAATCCTATCAACGGTGCAGCTACCTTGGAGAAATCCTTGATAAACTGTTGGTAATATCCTGCCAACCCAAGGAAACTCCGAACATCTATCGCATTCTTAGGTCGATCTCAGTCCTGGATTACTGCAACTTTAGCGGGGTCAACCGCTATCCCTTTTCCAGAAACTACATGACCTAAGAACCTCACTTCATCCTTCCAAAAGTGACACTTTGAGAACTTAGCCTTAAGTTGATGCTTCCGCAAGATCTCTAACACAACTCTCAAGTGCGTCTTACGTTCTTCCTCATTTCTGGAGTAAACCAGAATATCATCCATGAACACAAGCACAAACTTGTTCAACTGGCCTCTGAATACTCTATTCATAAGATCCACAAAATACGCTGGTGCGTTAGACAACCCGAATGGCATCACCAACCAATCGAAGAAACCGGATGGTGTCCTAAAAGCAATCTTTGGCCCACTATCCTTAGCCATTTTCAACTGGTGAAATCTCATTGCCAAATCCATCTGAGAAAACACTTTGGCTTCGTGAAGCTGATCGAACAAGTCCTCAATCCTTGGCAATGGATACTTGTTCTTCTTAGTCACCTTGTTCAGCTCATGATAGTCCATACACAATCTTAACGAGCCATCTTCCTTAGTTGCAAATACGACCGATGCACCCCATTCGGATACACTCCTCCAAATGAATCCTTTTCCCAAAAGGTCTCTAACTTGCACCTCTAACTCTCGCTATTCCTTAGGCGCCATCCGCCTAAGTGGCATAACGATTAGTCTAGCACCCTCGACCAAATTGATCCTAAACTCGATCTCATGATGCGGTGGCAACCCTTTGACCTCGTCAAAGACATCTACATATTATTAGCGATCAGCACTGATGACAGGTCTTCTTGTGGAATCCCAAGCGAATATAGATTACTCATGAAGACCCCGTCTTCGCGCTTACATCTAATCAACACCTTTCGCCCTTCCACATCCCTGACCCTCACCTTTAGCTTCTCGCAATTCACCTTTTCCACATACCTCTTGAGCCAATCCATGCCCAAGATGATCCCAAACCCAGCGAAGGTAAGAACAAAGCAATCACACACAAAAGAGCAACCATGACAACACTAGACCATGACATATCATGCAAAGATTTGATGAAACCCCTAGAGATGTAAAGTCCTTGCACAGCTTTGCAAATTCTTTTACTCTAGGAACTCGCACACCAACATCTACCGTTGCCGCCACTGGAGCGGGTACCCTTCGCATGACTGCTTCTGCCATGGCTTCAAACATGGCCGGATAATTATGTTCAACACCATTTCCCCCTCCAGTATTGGCTCCCCCAGCAGCGTGTCTTGTTTCTCGTCTACTCATTCTAAATCTGCAATTTAGAATAATTAGTCACTTCAAGAAAACTTTCTAAAGGAAAACAACAATTGCTACCATATATGCTAATATATATAGTAAGCATCCATGAAATCTACAAGTACGTCTTTCATACGTGACTACGTCCTTGAACTTTGGCCAAAAATCTTTGACCAGAGCTCTGATACCAAATGTGACGATCGCCCATAACCCCCGCACTATACAAAAGAAATAATGCGCTAAAAGGTGTGCAAGGTAGTCATGGACGATCATCAGGGTAGGTAAACACAAGCGGAACCTATTGTAAACTCACAGCGCAAAATATAATAGAACATATACAACAGGTAGTAATAGTGAAGCAGAAACACAAGACTTTCATACAAACAGAAAGTAATATCCAAAAACTTGGAAATAGTGTTTATACAAAGTTGCCTCACTACATTATTCAGAAAGGCAAACAGCAGAAACCCAATTATTAGATAGTAGTAAAACTGGTACGTGAGTCTTCTGCTCGCCACCGATCAGCACCATCGTCCTCACTAAAGCATTACCTGTCACCTGCTACTTAGTCTGCCCATCCACAACCAGATGAACAACCCAAGGTAATAAGAGGAAACATAAAACCTTGAGTCAGACAACAGTCTTATTGAGCGATAAAATAGCTAACAAACTTCAACAATAAAGTGTATGAGAAAGGATGGATAAACATACTAATCTACCCACGACACTAGAGAAGAACTCAACCTTATCTTCCCCACATCGGACAGTGATAGCCTTTACAATCCATTCAACCAAAGGAACAACAATTCATACATGGAAAACAGAGCAACCATTCAATTATGGAAAAACACTCATAACATCCAGATTATATAAGTCTCACATAGAACAACCAATCATCCATGACTGACTCTGGCTGTCACTGCCAATCCTGCTTGGAAACCATCGTTAATCGTATGATGGCCAAACTTGCCATATGTCAAGGGCTAATGGTAACCCCAGTTCTAGCATAAACTCCATATGCCCAACCTTGATAACTAGGCCTTTCCCCAAGACCAAGGGTACTAGAACTTACGACAACGATAATCCCTTGGCCTTCAATATCTCTAGTCGTCCAACCTTGACGGCTATTAACTGCTCAAGCGTTCTTCTCGAGCAACCATAGTCCACCAACCCACGACCTTTGAGTTTTTACTTCATTCGATGTTCTACTCCTCTCAACGAACACCTCTCAACACTTTGAATCTTCCTACTTGAACTTACTTCGAAGTCACACCATCACCGAGCTAATTACATCACTGCGCTGCGGCTAGGGTTCGGGGGAGGGGGTGCCCCCGAAAAATATTTTTTTTTTCACAACTTTTTCTCCAAATCTGAGTCGTACACGAAAAACGTACTTTTTCAGAAAATGACCATGTTGGAAACAAACCATAGCGTCATCACTATCAACCACAGCATTTAAAAGCGATGTTAAAAACATGACAGTTCCGCTCTCTTTCAGACCAACCCGATCCAAACTAGGCCGATCTGATCCAAGATGACCGATCCAATCCATATAACAACCAACCGACCAGATCCAATCTAGCCTAACCCGATCCAAATATGCCTCGATCTGATCCACTCCTAGCCGATTCAACCTATGGCCGAGCCAATCTCTGGCCCAGTCAATCTATGGTCGAGCCAACCCCTGACCGAGCCAATTTTTGCATATTGCAATTCAACTCGGATTTCGACCAAAACTTCGCCAAATGACGAATCCGACGAAACTAACTCAACTAAAATCATCAAACATAATCATAAACACATCATAACATTACTATCCACATGAATATGACGATTACCACAAAAATGATGTACATCTCACCAAAAACAATTAAAATGAACATATGATCAAAATGAGAGTTCTAACTAACATAAACATGTAAAATGACATGAAATTAACGAGTTAAACTTGTTATATTAGATCATAGGGTGATGCATATGAAAATGAACTTGTAATGGTGTAAATCTATGGTAAAACATCCCAATTTGATGAGAAACATGCACAAACACTCATATACTTCATTGCATTCATGTAAGAGATGTAAATCACTCACCGATTTGCCGAAATAATCTAAAACGATAAAAATAAGAATCCGGACAGCGAGCTTTCCAAATCAAACCCCTCGATCTGATGAATTCGCCTTTGAAATGATGTAGATCTAGCCTTAAATGGTGTATATCTTCGATTTCCTCCCTTAGATTTGGATTTTTAATGGTGGAAATGTGTAGGAGCAAGAAGGAGATCAAATGCCGTCGAAATGAGAGAATGGGAAAAGGTAAACCTTTTCCCTCCACTCTCACCCCCTATTTATAGGATTCCACTAAGGCTCCAAAACCTAAATAGCCAACTGAAAAACCTTAAAACAGCTATTTCTCCCAAACCGCTGAGCCAAATCCTTAATGTAAGCACTCTACGGAAAGGCAATCATTAATTCCTTTCCAATGGAACAGGTCTCACCCTCTGATTTGACCTGAGTCAAAGTTATGCCCTATACAAGGCTGATAGGGGCAAAAAGGTCACAAACAAAATCAGTAAAAATTATGGATATGTCTCACATCCCCATAAACAACATATTAAAAGATGAGAATGATCCAACCCTTAGAGAATAAAAAAATATATTTTACGATCTTCCGATATGTAAAGTGCGGGCTGTTACACAACAGAAATAACCAAGTCCAGATTTTTTTTCCATAAAACCTGTGTAATCAAAGCCATGACAAATTCAACCATAATCAATAAAATATAATATTTCAATTTCAAAAATCAAAGACTTAAAAGGGACAAATTCGAAGTCGTGGAAATCAAGTAATAATCACACAAATATCTCAACCAAGTCAACGTATGAAATCATATAATATGTCGGGTGTTTTAACCTTATTAAAATAAGCAAATCATCACTGGCATGGTACCGGAAAAATCAAGCAGTAAAATTGAATAAAATAAATTCAAAGAACTCATAAAGATTTGAAGATTGTCGACCAAATGCAGAGCCAAATCGATTGGCCACAGAGCATCGATAATCGAAGCATCAAAGGACAAATTTCAGAGCATCAAGGATCACAATTTGGGGAGGAAAACAAAGCCCTAAATTGAATTTAGTTAGGTTACCATTGGTGATAACAAGGAGGAAGCCAACGTTTTTTAATTACATAACATAAGCAAATGAAATGGGGGACGGCTATTTTCAAGTGCCTTAAGCTTAGTTTAGACTAGGTTTTTATTTAGTTCTTTGTTTAAGTGTTTTTTTGTTTTATTTTGTAATAGTTTTGAAGTACAGTTTTCTAAAACTAGGGTTTACAGGTAACGAGTTTGTAATTCAAGGAAATCTAATCTTAGGAATAAAGATCAGTGCAGGGTTTTGAGTGTAGGATTAGAACAGTTGGGAGCGGGAGTCACAACCTTACAAGGGATTGTAAGCGTAGAGATTGTTTTAATTCTTAGTAGAAACCTTAGGGAATGAAGAAGTAGGCAGGGTTTTTCCGAAGTTGGGTAAATTTAGTGTTGTTTCTTTTTCGTCATTTACTCTGATTGTTATCGTATTGCTATTATTTATTACTTAGTGAAATACTACAATAAACCCTATTCACCCCTCCCCCAACCCTCTAGGGTTAATTTAGTTCCTACAAGATCTATTAACAACTAATAAGGGCAAGCCTTATGACTTTAGTCAAAACCCAATGGATTGAATCTTAAGAGGGGACAAAGTACAAACACTTAATACCCGCATAAGGTGGATTAGCCACTTAATACCTCCTCGATGCAGACTTATCACATGCTAAATGGCCCGTTACACTAGACATATCATATTAACCCGATTTCTTGTAGTGGTTGGATTTGTCAGGTTGTCTTGGTAAAATTCTACTACAAGTAGCAGTTAACCTTGCATTCACATATCATTTAATATTTCTAAAGACCATTAACTCATGCACAATACAAAAATTTCCTAAAAGAGACATTTAATATGGATTTTCTAGTTTAATGCAATAAACATGCATTAAAGATGCATGGATTATGATATTTCATAATTATAAAAATATAGAGGCATGATTAGTGGCTTACTTAAAAGAAAGCACAATAAATGATGAATTGTCAATATTTCTCCAAAAGGCATATAAGTTATATTTTCCAAATTTGCAATATGGCACATAAATTTTCATTTCAAAAATTAAGCGTTAATTGGGAAACAAGCATAACATAATAAAAGATAAACATATAATCTTGGGCTTTTATGATTACATTAATAAACAAAAAGGGACAAGATGAAGAAACAATATTACATGTATATTCTTATTAGACTGTTTACTATCCTTCCATTTTGAATGATTTATACACATAAAAATAGGGATTTTGGTCATGTGCGGTTTATTTGTTCCTAAATCCACTATTTTATATCAAAATAGATATTTAAGCATACATAAGTTACAGTACCCAGATCCACCATCTCTATATCAATGTTGGATTTACAACAAAAGGAAGGGAAAGTAAAAGAGACTAAATTCTGAGTTTACGTATAAGCAAAAATGTGAATTATCCTTCATATTTACATTTGCAATCGAAAACCTAAACAATAACTTGGATTGAAAATTCTACAATATTTGAGATTTAGGGGATTTTGTATATTTTGTTTTTTGTGAAATCCCAAACTTCCATAGGCATAATCAATTCAGATTATACTAACAAATTATAGAAATTAGGTAAACTTGAAGAATCCCACTCATAGAACAACAGAGAGAGAAAATTGAGAATTAATCTAGATATTGATTAGCCATGCAAAAACATTTTAAAATAAAAATTAACAGAACAGAGTAGGTAGAATATAATAGAATAGGAGGAGGAAAAAGAGGAAGAGATGAACTTATGTGCAAATCATTCATTTGGTGAAAAATGGCCACCTCTGAGTGTTAACATATCGATATATCTTCATCCCTTCTCTCCATCCTCTATATCCTCTATCTGTATCGCGTCCCCTTTCCACCTTTTCTCGCCTCTCCAACCATTCATCTTCCTCTCCTGATGGAAAAAAATCAAAAATCAAAACCCCGCTTCTCGAACAGCACGACCATATTTGGGTACATGTACTCCCCTTCCTATTCTTCGATAATGCCTAACGAGAATGTTAAACTAGATTTGGCTGTTACCCCTGTTCAATTTCCAGTGATTCCAACCCTTGTAGATGAAACTATGATCGAGAAATGTGCGCATATATCTCGCCTTATCAGTCCCTGTAATTTTCTAGTATTTGTTCTCCTAGCTAATGGTTTATAAGCTAATAAACGATGGAGTCAAGCATTCAAGTTCTCGAATTATGCACAAAAAAAAGGATAAATCAGCATCTTTTTAACTATCATTTACATAATTAGGCATTTTCAGAATATTTATTATAGAAAAATTCTAAATAACATAATTATCAACTCTTGCTTATTATATTATTTTTTTCCCTTCCTTGTATTACAAGTTTACTTAATTTACATTTATTGTAAGTCTAATTTTAGGAAGTAGTCTTACCCTATTTGGTTGGTTATAGAAATTGCATTAAAATTTATTTTCTTATTTTAATATTACCTTCATAAAAAGAAACACATAATTGCAAGATATTCCCTTTTTCTTTTCTTTAATTGTTGGACAGTCAAAATACAATAACATCTCTATTTTGCACCAACCCTATCATTCTTTTAGTTACATTTACCGTCTTTCCTACAATATTAAATTATATAAATATACTGCATTTTCTTAATCAACCAACTATCCTAATACTAAATTTCAAATTAATTTATTCATTAGAATCTTCTTTTTATCTAAATTTCCAACTTTTAACATTTATTCTAAATTTCTCACTTTTAAGCTTATACCACTTTTTCATAATTCTCAAACCCAATGTTAGCAATATTCATTTATTTGGATTCTGTTCCACAATAATATCAATTTCATATAGGTATTCTTTTAATCATTTACAGATTAATTAGGAATAACTTACGTAAACGTCTATTAAAATCATCCCAAACACAACTATGTTAAATTTAACAATTTAACGGGAATCTAGCAATATTATATACCATCAATAGAAAAAATATATAATTTAGATCCAGTTACTTGGAAAAAGCACTCTAAGTTCTAAATCTTATTTTAATCCAGATTTTTAATTATAGTCCTTCCTATATGTAAACATATTTGAATTTACAAACTATAATTTTCACGGATTTATAGACCTGGGTCTAAAAGAAAATAAAATAAGCTATTTAAAGTCAAATCTGAAGAACTTATTTCATATAGATAATGGATTTGGATATCTATTTTCTAAATCAACATTTTCACCTCTAGATCAAGAATCAGAAAACCTAAATTTAATGTTTTTAATTTCTGAAGAATTGGAGGAGAAAGAAAATGGCAGAGCTTCGGCACCCACTCAAAAAAATATGAGTTAGGAGGCTAGCCCTACCGGTTTATTTATAGATGTCCAAAGGAACACTATCCATCCTAAAAAAAGAAAAAAATACGACCGAACACGCCGAAATAATAAACTTAGAGCAACGTGTATGGGTCGATCTATGGCCCCCCATTGTTCGACCCGACCCTATATAGGTCGACGCCATGGGTCGACCCGGCGAATGCGGGGGTCGAACCTATGGGTCAATCTAACGAATGTAGGGGTCGACCACACACGTTTTGTTGACTTGTATTTTTGTCTCATAATTAAATTTGAACATTATTTTCAAATGTTAATTTTTTTCTTTGCTATCTTGATCAATTGACTTTTATTATATGTGTTTGTTTTGAATTCCAAATGCGTGTTATTTTCCGAAAGTAGTACGCGCATATATTTATAAAATAAATTCATGCATATTTACACACATAATTATTTTTTGAAACATAACTTCGAACATTAATGACTCTTCCATAGGAACAATATCCGGAACGTATTATACATGTAAATTGATCAGAAAATTGCCATGAACACAATGGTATATAACTTTCAAGGCCAAATTTTAACAATCCTGAAAATGTTTATTTCTCACTATTATACTTTTGCATTTATTTTATTAGTTAAAAATGTGGGGTGTTACATTTCTACCACCCTTCAGAAAATTTCATCCTCGAAATTCGACAAGGGTAAAACTATGTAATTCCTTGCATAATTTGCATCCATCATGTGTTCATCTAATTTTGCAACCATCCATGTACTTGTGCAAAGTGCAACACATTGAATGCAATGAATTTCGAAGTGAACCTCCTATATGATTGCTCTTTTCTTAGAAAAAATATCTTTCCAAAAGATGATGCAGACATCCAATATACTTGCAATTCTATGAGAATGCAATATTTCTAAAAATTGAAATATCTTTCATCCAATTTTTCTCGTACCCTTACAGAATAAGGCGCATTTCATCCAATTTTTGCATCCACACCCTACCAAAAGAACTTTAAATTTTCGAATTTCAGATAAATATAATTCTCCAAACTCGATTTCTTTTGTTAGAAAAAAGGGTAGGAAGTGAAAATTTCTTTATTTTCCACTTTACTTTTACGCACCCTTTCCCCGTACCTAGAGATTTTCTCATTGCTTTATCAAAAATTGTATTTTACGTAAGCATGATTTACATAAAAGATTCTTCTTAAATCCACCAAACTTAGCGTATAAGAATTTCATTTTCTCTTCAAATTTTCATTTCTCGTTACTGTAAATGCCTCTTTATCTTTATACTTAGATTTGTCATTTTCTTTTTAGCTTCTCTTTTTCTTTTGTTAGCCTCTTATTAGTTACATCTATTGTTTATTTTCTTTTTTACTGACCATTACAAAAACATAGAAAAAGAATACTTTACTAATAAGCACATGACTTCAACAATAACCAAAACATAGAACTTATGTATGGTTACATAGAACTAAATGGAAAGAAAACGCAAATTCTAATTTAGAATACACCTATGAAATCTTAATCTTGGATTTATTTCAGAAACTGCCTTGAACACAGTCTAGAAACCTCCTCTAAAGGCTTTCCCAAATTTATCCTCTTGGCCCCTTATCAACCACTAAAGATGATCTCTATTCACTACTAGGCCCCTCAAACCCAAAATCTAGTTGGGCTTCTATCCCAGCCCCCAGGACTGTGCTTTACCTATTACATTGATGAGTTTCAGATATCATAATAGATCAAAATCCAATAGCCCCTACTCATTCATGACATAATACCATACTAATAGAATAATACCATACTAATAGATATTTAATCTTTTCAAAACCTTACTAAAGGTTAAAAACTAAACTAGATAGGATTAGCAATTCCTTGTTCATCTACCACAATCCATCATTACTACACAATTTATTAAAAAGGCAATGCACCTTAATACACTGGAACTACTTATTAAAAAAAATCAAGATGAACAAACAAGACTAAGTTTTCATGAATCTTTTACTAAGAGGATTTTGCATTTTGTGCAAAGTAACAAGAAATCTTTATTTTCGGTTCCTTAGTTGAAATTGGTAGCATAAAATATGGTGTTGTACCTATATTTTGTACACTTTTTTGACTATAGAATTCAAGTTGCTTTAACAAAATACCTTTACTTACAAACTTATCAATTCACATAAACTAATCTTATAATTCTCCTTGCCTCAATGAATTAAAGTGTGTCACAATTCATTCTACTCATAAATTTCCTATTTTATTCATAATAAATTTATGTAGCTGTTTAAGGCTTTAATTTCTTTACTCTAGACTTTCTTATAAAATACTGACATTGTTCCAACTTCCTTCCAATCTAACAGAATGTAGTTTCCTAGAATTTCTTCCAACAACTCTTACATCTTTTCCCACTTACTTGTCTAACCCCATAAAATACATGTAATTCTCTACTTATAAATAAATAAATTTTAAAACTGTAGATTTTAAACTTAAAACTTGAAATTTTCAAAAAATAGATTTCAAGTTTAAATAAAGTCTACTTATGGGACTAAACTCAAAGTGGGTCCTTAACTTCCTTACCAAATCTATTTTCCAAATAGTTCTTTTATCACTTCGGTTGCTCTTTACACCAATTTCCAAAGGTTGTCCATTAATGTACTCAAATCTATTTCTAGCGCCAACCATGAGCACTATATATACACACACACTCTCATAATCCATTCTTCTCTTATTCTTCTACAAATTCTAAGGCACTACCGCGACCGCCTCCACCCACTAACCTAGAATAACTACCAGTTTCTAGATATCAACATATGAACTTACCATCTACTATTAAACTTATTTTAACCCCATAACATGGTCACACTAGGACCTACAACTCTTGGATTCCCGTAATCCTAATCTTGATGTACAAAATTGTTACCACAATCTTATCATATGTCATTTCTCTTAAAAGCGGAGTTCTATGTGGATCTTGGTATAATATATATAATATTTATATTTTAAGTACAAATATGCTCTCTCTATCTATTTAGGACCACTAATCCTAGGTTCAAACACCAAATATAGCTATTTGAATTCCAGTGGAGTCAAATTTTTTGCGAAATGTTGAAATCCAAGTCCACTGAAGCCCGAGTTTGGTATTGGTATCCTACAATTAGGAAAAGATAAATATATCGGAGCACACATAAGAAACTCACAGTCTAAATGATTAATATATATATATATATATATTAATAGGTAAATACTTACCAAAATATTGGCGCTCTCTAAATAAGTGTCTTTAAGCTGAATAATCTTTGCATTCCATCTAACATATGGATTGCTATGAGAAGGGGGTCAGAACTAATGTCCTAATGAATGGACATATTATGCACTTCTAAGTTTAGAACTATATATACCATTTTACTTTTATTAGCTTATCCTGGTTTACAATACCCTCAACTATGTGCGTAATTTGTACCTATCTACTCCCTAGTAGACAAAACAAAATAATCCATATATACATAGCCTATATGGCCAATGGATCATCACACTCCTAGATACTACCTGTAGTACCCTCTGTATCCTCCTTGATAGGAGTCCATCGTCTCGCTACGAAAGAGTATTCTAACTACATTTGTAAAGGACAGCTTTGTAAGGCCTATAATATAGATGTTCCATATTTGATAAGAAAATGTGAAACTGCGTCTGTATCATCTCGTTCAAATGCTCGGACATCCACGATGTACCACTCGGTGTATACATCGAGGACTTACACATATCATACTGTCTACTACTTGAGCTCAGCTCAGAAGGCCTACCCTTGTACGAAACTCAATTAGGAATTTTTATATCTGTAAAGAACAGCTTCGCTGGGCCTACAATATAGATACTTTATTTGATCTATCTCTTTCTCCGTAGCTATAGCTCCATGCAGCCCTTCCTTTAAATAATTGAAAGACCGGTCAAGAGCTAAGTGACTGTACCTAACAACAAACGGTCTAAACTTCTATTTGGCATTGTCCCTCATCTAATGTCTCGATACTAAAAGATCATTGGCCTATTGGTTTAGCTTTAGTCTTTTGCATACTCATTCTAACTGATGATGATAGGTATCCAAGCGGTTACTATTCTTATTGGGTCCTAACCACGAAGCCTGCTTCCGGAGCCGAGGCGACTGCCGAATCCTAAAGTCACCCATTAGTCTTCTGATTACCCTTTGTATAAATGCAGTCAAAGCATAATCTTTTGATGAGACCACCACAGACCTGCCTCCAGGTTGCAGCTTCGTTAGGGCTACCACCAGAGGGTCATCCTAAAGTATCCTTGTGTCCCATGGAAGTATCGTACTTCCCTCCAGCCTCGCTAAACAAAAATGTTGTACTAAAATGTATGTGATGAATTGCTTCGATGGACCCTTTATTTAGACTCCCATCGAACTGCCCAAAATGCACCTGGCTATTTTATTAGACCCTATATCTAATCTTTCATTATGCATTTATCTTACTTTTCTTTATTATAACAATAATTAGTGTTACCTGCCAAGGCACCCTCTAATCTAAGCCTTATTTTCTTGCTTATCGACTTTGTTGGTCACTTATTTTCCCCAATCAACATTTATTATCGAAATTTAAACCACTACTGTTACGTGCTTTTAAAATTTAATCCTAAACCTAAGTTTTATTTATAATAATCCTATTTTCTCTAATTACAATTCTCATGTTTAATTTTACTCGCAAAATTTAGATTTGCCTAATTCTTCTTTCTTTTCTTTTTAGCCTAGTCCTAAATCTGAGCCCAACTAATTGACTTAGTCCTACCCTAGACCTATGATATTATAGTTTTATCACAATAGGTTACATTCTTTTCTAGTTTATGATTTTCTAACATGTCAACACCGTTATTATTTATCATAATAATCTATTCGTTTTATGTTACTTTTTAAACTATAACAAATGTCATAATTTAGTGCATATTCTCATTAATTTGTTTAACATGGTCTACTCCCTTTTATTACAAATCTACAATTTTTAACATGTTTATTATAAATTTATTTCTATTTTATTTAATCCATGTTCACCAAGTTACACACTTTATTCTATTTTTTGCGCACACAAAAAGGATTAAATCTTCATTTTTTAACTAGCATTTACATAACTAGGCATTTCAAGACATTTATAATTTATTATAGGAAAAGTTATACATAATTGAATTATCAACTCTTACTTATTAAGTTCTTCTTTTATTGCTTTTTTTACAAGTTTACTTACTTTACATTTATTTTAAGTTTAACCCAATGCAGTACTCTTACCTTACATTTGATTGGTTACATAAACTGCATTAAATCTATTTCCTTATTTTAATATTGCCTTTGTGATGACCCCGAACCCCGTACTGACGGCGGCAAGGGTAATCCTTGGAATATAACACATAAACAGATAACAGTAGAACGGAATTAAATAAATACACCAGATAATGAACAAGTAATACACTGGATAAACATAATCATCAGAGTTACACAGTATACAGGATCATACTTAGTAAAAATACAGTTCAGCTATACATAAATGTCTACAGCGGAAATAAACATAATATGTACAATAGGAGCTGAACAGCATAAAAAGAGATAAATGATAGAATCCATCTTCAGCTCCAGCTATCCAGAGAAAGCCAGCTAAAACCTGAATACAAGGCTGCCCGTGTAGAAAAAGGGGCACCCGAGTTTGAAAGTGAAACAAACTACGAGTCAGACATGGGACTGGTATGAGAAATCTACTCAACACATTTAAAATATGACTAATCACAGGACCACTCCACTTTCGTGGAACGGGTTTACTCCATTGGATTGCCAGTGCTTTAAAACAAATAGTTCTTTTAAACATCGCAATGCTTTTTATAAAAATGAAGCCATTATAAGACTCAGTTCCGATCACACAATGCAACGCAAACCGGAGGATAGAGTTTTACCTTATAATGGCCAAAATATGCTTGATACGAATAAAACAAAAGCATTTGATATTATTACTAGTGTTTATATGTTTCAAAAACAATTTCAATCATAACTATCAATCATAGATGGCATGGGTACCATATATCATGTCGCCATATATATATATATACAATCAAAACCGCACAGTCACATATTTGGAAGTTGGATTTCCGTCATGAACCAAGGCAAAAGATAGTCCTTATCGACTTCGAGATGCTCTAGCCCGTGTCTCAGGCAAGTACTCAGTCAAGCCTTAGGATCGTCAGGGCCGGTCCACCGATGTGGATTAAAATTCCTGAACACTGCGTTTCCCCGCCCTTTGGGACGTAAATGAGCCAATGAATGACTCCATCGGTCCCGGATCGACAGATATAACTGAGGCGCCTCGCAACAGCAAAAACCACATAAGTTAAACTCGTCAGGGCGTGTAAAACCATTGACGCCACTTCTAGCTAGGAAGAAACGCAGGCCCTCCCTGATGTCCTCTCCCGTTTCTGGTTCATACCGGGGTGTGAGGCTCACGAATTCACGTTATACACAAAGCTACGCCACACAGGCGGGACTTTGATCATCAATCACAAGACTTTGCTTTTCAACAGAAGCCCTGATCACTGCATCTTAGCATGCCACACAAGCAATTCACGCCATGTAACTGATGGCTATCAATCACATAGAATAAATTCCAATGTCAGACACACAATCCATTTACAAGTCCGTTCTAGGTCGGAACGAAACCAGAGGCACTATATACCTCGCAAACCCATCGATCTCCACGTACGTCTGGACGATCACCACTCATTATCCACATTTCGGGATGCCTCCCAATCAGGACATCAGTTACCATCCAAACGAGGCGAAGATTTCCGGTCTTCAACCACCGTCTTCATCTTCGATTTCTTATCGTCGATTTAGTTATTCAGAATGGGATAAACCCGGTCTTTCTGAGCAACTCGCGTATATAATAAACAAGTGCTACACAAACACAACATATGCATAATTTCAATTCATTAGTCACTAACCGTGAATCAGTAAGAGAACGATTTCCCAAATATTAACCCCGAAGGTCGAAACCAACATCAGATCAAAATCCAGGAAACCATTCGACTTAGCCAACCTTCAGTTAGTTTCTAATTTCACTTCCATATCGTTTATAATATTTTATAATGATTTATCGCTATTTTTATTTATTTTAAAATAGCCAATTTATTCAAACGACGATTCGGCCATAACGCGGCCGTGGCGCTGTTTTTCTTCAGATTTGATTTACACATATCTGAAAATCTAACCGTTGGATCTTCACAAAATTTATATCATTAGAAATATCTTTTCAAAACGAATCCAACGGTTCTAGTTTCGGGAAAATCCGACGGTCGGATCTCCCGGTATAATCGTTTGAAGTTTCGATTTCAAAATACGAACTACAGCGTCGTTATTCGATTTAATATAATTATATATATATATATATATAATCGATTCTTGAGACGACCCGATTTCCCGTTCTCACGGAAACAAGGTTATCTTTGGAATATAACACAGAAACAGATAATAGCAGAACAGAATTAAACAAATACAACAGAATGAACAACAAAATATACTGGATAAAAGTAATCATCAGAGTTACACAGTATACAGGATCTTACTTAGTACAAATACAGTTCAGCTATACATAAATGTCTACAGCGGAAATAAACAAAATATGTACAATAGGAGCTGAACAGCATAAAAAGAAATAAATGATAGAATCCATCTTCAGCTCCAGCTATCCAGAAAGAACCGGCTAAACCCTGAATACAAGGCTGCACGTGTAGAAAAAGGGGCACCCGAGTTTGAGAGTGAAACAAACTACGAGTCAGTCATGGGACTGGTATGAGAAATCTACTCAATACATATATAATATGGCTAATCACAGGACCACGCCACTTTCGTGGAACGGGTTTACTCCATTGGATTGCCAGTGCTTTAAAACAAATCTTTCTTTTAAACATCGCTATGTTTTAACAAAAATGAAGCCGTTATAAGACTCAGTTCCCATCACACAATGCAACGCAAACCGGAGGATAGAGTTTTACCTTATAACGGCCAAAATATGCTTGATACGAATAAAACAAAGGCAATTGATATTATTGCTAGTGTTTATATGTTTTGAAAACAATTTCAAATCATAACTATCAATCATAGACGGCATGGGTACCATATATCATGTCGCCATATATATATACAATCAAAACCGCACGATGTCGTATTTGGAAATTGGATTTCCGTCATGAACCAAGGCAAAAGATAGTCCTTACCGAATTCGAGACAATCTAGCCTACCATGTCTCAGGAACAGCCGCAACTGCCCCCTGGATCGTCAGGGTCGGTCCACCGATGTGGATTATTATACCTGAACAATACGTCTCCCCGCCCTTTGGGGCGCAAACGAGCCAACGAATGACTCCATCGGACCCGGATCGTCCGATCAAACCGAGGCGCCTCGCAACAGCAACAACCACATAGGTGAAAAGTATATAAATGTCAGGGCTGGTAGGTCACTGACACCACCCTAGCTAGAAAGAAACGCATGCCCTCCCTGATGTCCTTCTCCCGTTTTAGGTTCATACCGGGGTGTGAGGCTCGCGAATTCACGTTATACACAAAGCTACGCCACACAGGCGGTTCTTTGATCATCACCACAAGACTTTGCTTTTCAACAGAAGCCCTGATCACTGCATCTTAGCATGCCACACCGGCAATTCATAACGTGCAACTGATGGCTATCAATCACACAGAACAAATTCCAATGTCGGACACACAGTCCATTTACAAGTCCGTTCTGGGTCTGAACGAAACCGGAGGCACTAAATACCTCGCAAACCCTTCGATCAACACGTACGTCTGAACGATCACCACTCATTATCCATATTTCGGGATGCCTCCCAATCAGGACCTCGGTTATCATCCAAACGAGGTGAAGATCTCCGGTCTTCGACCATCGTCTTCATCTTCGACTTTCAATCGTCGATCAATTATTTGAAACGAGAATTAACTCGGCCTTCTCAAATAATTCACGTATATTTAGAATTTCAATTCAATTTATTTCAATGGTTAAATTATTCGACAACACCAATTTTGTCCTTTAATGTAATTTTCACACCAAACACATTCAACCATCAAACATCACATAAATCAAGCAAATTCAGTTTATTTCCATTCTATATTGCTTATGATATTTTATAACTATTTATCGCTATTTTTATTTATTTTAAAATAGCCATTTTATTCAAAACGACGCTTCGGGCCATAAGGCGGCCGTGGCGCTGTTTTTCTTCAGATTTGATTTACACATATCTGAAAATCTAACCGTTGGATCTTCACAAAATTTACATCATTAGAAAGGTCTTTTCAAAACGAACCCAACGGTTCCAGTTTCGGGAAAATCCGACGGTCGGATCTCCCGGTACAATCGTTTGAATTTTCGATTTCAAAATACGAACTGCAGCGTCGTTATTCGATTAAATATAATTCTATTTATATTTATATATAAATAAATCGATTCTGGCGCTGTTTTTCTTCAAATTTGAATTAAACATTCCGGACAATCCAACCGTTGGATTTTTACAAGGTTGGTGCCGTTGGAAAGATTATTCCAAGGCGAACCCGACGGTTGAGGTTTCGGGAAAATCCAATGGTCGGATTTCCCGTACTAGTCGTTTGAAATCACGGTTTCAAAATACAAACTGCACGGCTTCGTTTCGTTTTAATTTTATTTATATTTATATATTTATATAAATATAGTTCATTCAGCAATTTCAATATCGTTTTCACTTCAAAAATTTTTCTAACACCTTAAATTTTGGAAAAATTTCGCCATAACCTCCCCTGCACCGGGAGCGTCGGGAAATCGCAAATAGCGTCCCGGTCCTTCTAATCTCAAAAAGAAAAAGAAGAAGCCAAGCGGCTAGCCAACAGGCTCAAAATCATCACCCAAACAAATCAGTAAATGTGTACCTATTTGTCGGGCACAAAATTTTATTCCTCTTCTCTAGCCCCTTTGCTATAACCTGTTCAATGAATATTGCATGTACATATATATACAATTCTTATCATTTATCAAATTCTATTCGACTTCATATTTGATTTCTATTTGGTTTAAAAACTCCATTCATTCTAATGTTACATAAATAGGTGCAAATCATTTCATTAGCTAATTAATGAATATTTCAACTCATATATGTTTATTTTGAACAAGTGGCTATTTTTAACGCTTCACATTTCAACGATTTCTGCATACAATAAAAATGTGATTTTTATTGTAAAACAATTTATTTCAAAACACTATTTTTCTATATAGTTCAAGTTGGTGATAAAATAGGATTTTTATCATCAAACAATTTATTTCAAAATATGAATACCATTCAACATATGAATTTCTAAACAACGAATGAATATCAATTCAACACATGAATGTTTTCTATAGTTTTTATATATCGATAAAAATGTGATTTTTATTATCAAACAATTTATTTCAAAATATGAATACCATTCAACACATGAATTTCTAAACAACGAATGAATATCAATTCAACACATGAATGTTTTCTATAGTTTTTATATATCGATAAAAATGTGATTTTTATTATCAAACAATTTATTTCAAAATATGAATACCATTCAACACATGAATTTCTAAACAACGAATGAATATCAATTCAACACATGAATGTTTTCTATAGTTTTTATATATCGATAAAAATGTGATTTTTATTATCAAACAATTTATTTCAAAATATGAATACCATTCAACACATGAATTTCTAAACAACGAATGAATATCAATTCAACACATGAATGTTTTCTATACAATGAATAAATATAGTTTAAGCATATGAAAATAATTCAAACACACAAATATTATTCGAAATTTCGGCAGCATAACGGCAGGGTAGTTACACCGGCACCGTCCCTAGTACGGCTCCTCGCTCTACCTTAAAACCTCGCGGTTTTTGACAATGGGAATCATGCATCTAGTTCGCACGCAGGCGGCATGTTTATATTTATTTCATTTCCACAAACTAATCCTATGTGGTTTCAACCAAATAATTCACAACCATCAATGGGTATTTTTCAACCACAATCAACCAATATCAAACACAAACAATCCCAAACAATCAATCGCTATCAATCAATTTTTCACAACAATTTCAACCAATAAATATCGTCCATGGTTTGTGGACGAGGGGGCGTATATATATATATATATATATTTATATATAGCAATTTATATATAGCTATTCACTTTCATTTCACACATATATAATATATTTTAAATCAGAAATCTCACCAATAGCTATCCACTTCACGACACTTCCTTATAGAAATCTTCGCCTTTTGTCGCTTTCGCCCGTATTCTCTACATAGGTAAAAATAGAATTTTTACTATGCTATTCAATATATAAAAATCGAATTTTGACTTCGCTATTCCATATATAAAAATATGATTTTTACTTCGACTTTCAACATATAAAAATATGATTTTTACTTCGACTTTCAACATATAAAAATATGATTTTTACTTCGACTTTCAACATATAAAAATATGATTTTTACTTCGACTTTCAACATATAAAAATATGGTTTTCACATTTGCAAGTTCAAATCTTTTTCTACCCATTTTAAAGCTTTTACCTTTAAAACTAAATCAGTTTTTATTTTTTTTTATAAAATTCAGTTTTTATTCTTTATTTCAAAAACAGTTTTATTTCTTTAAAAAAAACAAATCAATTCAGTTTTAAAATACTTTTAAAAATTCAGTTCAGTTTTAAAATACTTTTAAAAATTCAGTTTTAAAGTTCTTTTATAAAAACAGTTTTACTTTTATAAAAATTTCAGTTTTAAAATTCTTTTATAAAAACAGTTTTACTTTTATAAAAATTTCTGTTTTAAAATTCTTTTATAAAAACAGTTTTACTTTTATAAAAATTTCTGTTTAAAATTCTTTTATAAAAATTTCAGTTTTAAAATTCTTTTATAAAAACAGTTTTACTTTTATAAAAATTTCTGTTTAAAATTCTTTTATAAAAATTTCAGTTTTAAAATTCTTTTATAAAAACAGTTTATATAAAATAAAAATAAAATAAATAAAAACAAACTTACAGAGGGGGGAGAAAGAAGATCGGAGGCGCTTCGAGGCGGTGCGGTTCGTCGATGGCGGCGTCTTCAAGGCTCCAGGGGGGCGTCGCTATGCTTCGGGGTTCGATCGATGGAGGGGGGGCGTCGCTATGCTTCGGGGTTCGATCGTTGGAGGGGGGGCGTCTTCGTCGGCGTCCAAACGAGAGGGGGGGGGCGGGACGATTCGATCTAGGTTTTTCTTTTTTTTTTCTGTATAAATCGAAATGAAAGGGGGGGGGGCAGAACAAAGATAAAGGGGGGAGGGAAATGATTTATATTTTTTTTTATTTATTATTTAATTATTTAATTTAGCAAAGAGTTGACTTTTACGTACGACCTCTAAACGAGGCCCACCGCCTGCCGTCCATAGCGTTATACCCCCATTCCGAACACAATGGGATATGTATCGCAAGCTGATTTGATCGTTACAACCAGTTTCCGTTTGAATTTACATTTAAATCAATATATTGAATTTTAAACGTACATTTCAAATTACCGGGTCCACATACTAACTAGAAAAATTCCAGAAAAATATTTTCTAGCTTCGTATTGACGATACGGTCCTAACAAAACTAGTTTCGTCGAATTCTGAGACCGTTTGAAAAATGGCCAATTTCCAGTCGATTAAAATCAACTGAAACTGGTCAAACGCGTTTTCCTTTGCCACGCTCACATATTGATTCGAAAATTTATGAAATTTGAAACCTAGCAATAACCTGACACTGCGGATCTAACAAAAGTGGTTTCGTCGAAATCCGAGGTCGTTTGCAAAATGTCCATTTTTAAGGGCCTGAATTCCATAGCGACTATTCAGAATTTTCAACTGGACATATCTTTTGATTCCCGCAATCAAATTCCTATTGGTCGGATTCGTTAGAAAGATATTACCAATTAGACTCTAATGTTTTTGGTTTCACTAACATCCGGATTGTTTTGCACCCGGTATATTCAATTGAAGTTTGAAATCGAATTATCGAACTACCGCGCCATTTTCAATTCTATATATAATTAGAATTAATTATATTCATTTTCAAATGTCGATTCAACTCAGTTTTCATCGCCATTGTTTTAAAATATTTATTTTAAATATTTAAAATCCATTATTTTAGCCAATTTAAAAATTTTAAATTGGTTCAGATTTTCTGGGTCGTTACAATCTCCCCCACTTAAAACTTTTCGTCCCCGAAAAGGAATAAAGTCGAAGGTGGTTTGATAAATCTACGATCACACAACACAACAACCAATTTGTTTTTAATATTCAGAGTATTGAATAAATAGTGCACATCCATGGGAAGAAAATAGCAACATAATAGAGAATTAAATGGTAATGCAAGGTAGGTTAAATGTACCTTGCACCGGAGTCAATCAGAGATATCTACTCGGCATCTAGGATAAGCTTTCTGAATGCTCTCCTCGGTTTCCCAAGTACAACCTCGCGGATCTCCACTCCATTGCACTTTGACTAGGTGAACCTTCTTGTTTCTCAGCTCTTTGGTTTCTTTGCCGATAATCTTTAGCGGCTCACGCCTCACAGCTAGTTCTGGAGTAATTTCAATATCCTGCTGAGCTGCTTCTTCCACGATCAAGTCTGGATCATGAACGTGCTTTCGAAGTTGAGATATATGAAATACATCATGCACTCCAGGCAACCAGTCAGGCAGTTTGACCCTATAAGCGAGAGTTCCAATCCGTTCCAGAATAGGAAACGGACCAATGAATTTGGGTGCTAACTTTCCAGTTTTACCGAACCTGATAACTCCTCTCATCGGCGATACTTTCAAATATACATAGTCGCCAACTTCAAAGGATATATCTCTTCTTCTTTTATCGGCATAGCTCTTTTGTCGGCTTTGAGCGGCGAGTAATCGCTTCTTAATAAAATCAACTTTGTCGGCCGCTTCTCGAATCATATCGGGACCCAACACAAGTCTATTTCCAGGCTCGACCCAACAAGCAGGAGATCGGCACGGTCTACCATATAACGCTTCGAATGGCGACATTGTCAGACTCACCTGGTAGCTGTTGTTATAAGAGAATTCAGCCAAATGTAGATGGTCTTCCCATGATCCACCAAAATCTATAACACAAGCCCGCAATAGATCTTCTAAAATGCGATTCACCCTCTCAGTCTGACCGTCTGTCTGAGGATGATAAGCGGTGCTCAAGTTTAACTTCGTTCCTAGCTCGACTTGAAATGCTTCCCAGAATTTACTAGTGAATATTGTATCTCTATCACTGACTATACTGAGCGGCACTCCATGCAGTCTAACTATTTCCCTGAAATAAATCTGCGCCAGACTCTGAGCGGTTCTATTTGATTTGACAGGTATAAAATGGGCGGTCTTCGTGAAGCGATCTACGATCACCCAAATACTGTCATTTCCTTTTCTGGTCCTGGGCAAACCATCAATGAAATCCATAGAAATATGCTCCCACTTCCAGCCAGGAACTTCTAGCGGTTGTAATAATCCAGCCAATTTCTGTTGATCACTTTTGACTAGCTGGCAGGTGGGGCATCGGCTTACATATAAAGAAATGTCCCTTTTCATCGACTTCCACCAGAAAGTGCGTTTGATGTCATTATACATTTTGCTTACTCCCGGATGGATACTGAGCTTTGACTTGTGGCATTCATCCAGTACTTCCTTTCGAAGTTCAGGAATGTTAGGGACACAGATTCGACCTTTGAGCCTTAAAATCCCATCATTGTCAAATTGAAAACTTGAAGGTTCGCCTTGTTGAATTATCCCTCTGATCTTCTGAATGAAGTGATCATCCTCTTGAAGAGCAGATATCTTATCTAGCAATGAAGTCGTGATAATAAAACTGGCGATCATTACATTCTTTCTGCTTAATGCATCAGCCACGACATTGGCTTTTCCTGGAGTATATATAATTTCAAAGTCATATGCTGCTAGAAACTCCAGCCAACGTTGTTGCCTCAGGTTTAAATCCTTCTGAGTGAACAGATACTTTAATGACTGGTGATCTGTAAACAGTTCAAATCTCTCGCCCAGAAGATAGTGTCTCCAGATTTTCAAAGAGAATATGATAGCCAATAACTCAAGATCATGAGTTACGTAGTTTTTCTCGTGCGGTTTCAGTTGACGGCTAGCATAAGCAATCACTTGGCCTCTTTGCATTAACACTGCTCCAAGGCCTTCTCTAGACGCATCCGTCCAGACTTTTAAATCCTGGTTGCCATCAATGATGGTTAACACTGGAGCAGTCGTTAGTCTCAACTTTAACTCTTCGAAAGCTTCCTCGCTCTCTTGAGTCCATTTGAACTTAGAATGCTTCTTTGTAAGCTTTGTTAAGTGGCCAGATATCTTCGAAAAGTCTTTAACGAACTTCCGGTAATAGCTAGCCAATCCAAGGAAACTGCGGACTTCAGTGGGAGTACTAGGCTGTTTCCAATTCTGAATAGCTGTGATTTTGCTTGGATCCACAGCGATTCCATCTTTCGATACTACATGGCCCAGAAATTTCACTTCATCTTGCCAGAATATACATTTGGAAAACTTGGCTTTCAATATATTCCTTCTGAGAATTTCTAGAACCTGTTCCAGATGCTTTTCATGTTCGGCTTTTGATTTAGAGAAGATTAGAATATCGTCAATAAAAACCAGAACAAATTTATTCAATACCCCTCTGAACACTCTGTTCATCAGATCGACGAAGTAAGCTGGAGCGTTACATAAGCCGAACGACATTACTAACCACTCGTAGAATAAGTCGGGGCCTCTGAACGCTGTCATTGGAACACACTCTTCGGCAATTCGAAGTTGATGGAATCCTGTAGCTAGGTCCATTCGTGAAAATACTTGTGCTCCATTTAATCGATCCAACAAATCATCAATCCGCGGCAATGGATATTTGTTCTTTATGGTCTGCTTGTTCAGATCACGATAATCCACACATAGACGTAGAGTACCATCAGATTTTGGGACAAACACTACTGCGGCACCCCAATCAGAGAAACTAGGCCTAATCAGACCCTTCCATACGAGCTGTCGTGTTTGATTGTCTAGTTCCTCCTTCTCTTTCAAGGACATTCTTCGAATAGCGTGAACTACTGGCCTTGCATTGGGAACTAAAGCAATCTTGAAATCTATTTCTCTCTGCGGAGGTAAGCGAACAACTTCCTCGAACACATCCGCATAGTTTTTGACGACAGGAATGTCTTTGATGAGGTCAGGAATATTCTCAGTGATTTCAGGGACATTTTCAATTTGGGCTGGAGAAACATTCAAAGCTGCCCAGAAGTCTTTTCAATTAGCATTCTGACCTTCACAGGGAATGGTTATATAACCCCCTGATTTAATCTTAGCTCTAACAACTCTCTCGGCGCATCTAACCTCTGCTTCATATTTGGTTAACCAATCCAATCCCAAAATAAGATCGAATTCATCAAAATTCATGACTACAGAGATAATAGGGAATTTATAGCAAGAAAAAGAGACGGGTACTGCACAAACCCAACTAAGATTGATGGAACCTCCAACTGGATTTCGGACAGTCATTGGCTCTTTGACCTTCTTCAAATTCAAATCCAACTTCTTGACTGCACTCTTTGCAATAAAGCTTCGCGACGCGCCTGTGTCAAACAGTACTTTAACTGGAATGTTTTTGACATTGAGCGTGCCTTCTAAAACGTCGGCCCTTTCTTGACTAGCTGAGGGCTCAGAAGTTTCTGCCACTTCATTCACTTGAACTATTTCAGTCTTTTTCAACTGCCAGCAATCTTGCTTTACGTGACCAGCCTGATGGCAGAGATTGCATTTACTATTTTCTGGAAAATTCATCCCGGATTTAGACCCATCACCCTTTCGTCTGTTCGAAGATCTACAATTTCTCATCGAATGCCCTTGCTGATTGCACTTCAGACATACGACTGCCTTTACCCTTTTCTGATTAATCTTCGGCCTCTTTTTGACTTCAGCCTTCGTACTAGTCTCAGGCTGCTCACTTGTCTCTGGGCTATCAGCCTCAAATTTTCTTTTGCTGCTAGAGCTGATTTCTTCTTCGTCCCGCAACATTCCTTTCCTATGAAGATCTTCATACTGATAAGCCATATAAATCATTTCTGAAAAAGGAAGCTTCACATGCCCCAATACTTTATTCTGATATTTCCTTTGAAGCCCATGAATAAATCTCAGATTTTTCCTTTTTGTATTCTGAATCAGATGGGGAGCAAAGTGAGCAAGTTCATTGAACTTCTTGTGATATTCTGGGATGGTCATATCGCCTTGTATTAGATACGAAAATTCATCACATAATCTCTCAGTTGCTTCGGGAGGAGTAAATCTTTCTAAGAAAATCACTTTGAATCTGTCCCAGGTGATATCACCTTCTGGATTATTTTTAATAATTGAATCCCACCAAAACAAAGCTTCATCTTTGAGTGCCCAAGACGCCAGTAATCTTTTCTGATCATCTCTCAGCTTTAAACCCTCAAAGATTTTCTCTGCAGAACGAATCCAAGCTTATGTTTCCATAATGGACTCCTTACCCAAGAATGGCGATCCACCAAGATTTCGAAATCTCTTGAATAAAACTTCTATATTGGATTCTGGCTGCGGGAGCACAACTGGCTCATTAGCTAGTCGAGCCATACGATTACTTCCTCTGTTCCTGTCACTCATTTTCTAGTACTTCTGCAAATAGCAGATCAAGTGTCAGGTCAACAGAAAAGATATTTCAAAATATAGAGACAAATACTTCAAATGTAAATGTGTCTATCAAGGTGTAATTTCATTCTGCTTTACTCATACTAGGATATTGCTGATCCTATCTGTAGAGAGTTACCCGTCCTAGAACACTACTGGTTCTATTTCTGACGAGTTCGTTCAAATGTTATATTCCAGAACTAAGCTTAACCAAAGCTCTGATACCACGTTGAGACGACCCGATTTCCCGTTCTCACGGAAACAAGGTTATCTTTGGAATATAACACAGAAACAGATAATAGCAGAACAGAATTAAACAAATACAACAGAATGAACAACAAAATATACTAGATAAAAGTAATCATCAGAGTTACACAGTATACAGGATCTTACTTAGTACAAATACAGTTCAGCTATACATAAATGTCTACAGCGGAAATAAACAAAATATGTACAATAGGAGCTGAACAGCATAAAAAGAAATAAATGATAGAATCCATCTTCAGCTCCAGCTATCCAGAAAGAACCGGCTAAACCCTGAATACAAGGCTGCCCGTGTAGAAAAAGGGGCACCCGAGTTTGAGAGTGAAACAAACTACGAGTCAGTCATGGGACTGGTATGAGAAATCTACTCAATACATATATAATATGGCTAATCACAGGACCACGCCACTTTCGTGGAACGGGTTTACTCCATTGGATTGCCAGTGCTTTAAAACAAATCTTTCTTTTAAACATCGCTATGTTTTAACAAAAATGAAGCCGTTATAAGACTCAGTTCCCATCACACAATGCAACGCAAACCGGAGGATAGAGTTTTACCTTATAACGGCCAAAATATGCTTGATACGAATAAAACAAAGGCAATTGATATTATTGCTAGTGTTTATATGTTTTGAAAACAATTTCAAATCATAACTATCAATCATAGACGGCATGGGTACCATATATCATGTCGCCATATATATATACAATCAAAACCGCACGATGTCGTATTTGGAAATTGGATTTCCGTCATGAACCAAGGCAAAAGATAGTCCTTACCGAATTCGAGACAATCTAGCCTACCATGTCTCAGGAACAGCCGCAACTGCCCCCTGGATCGTCAGGGCCGGTCCACCGATGTGGATTATTATACCTGAACAATACGTCTCCCCGCCCTTTGGGGCGCAAACGAGCCAACGAATGACTCCATCGGACCCGGATCGTCCGATCAAAGCGAGGCGCCTCGCAACAGCAACAACCACATAGGTGAAAAGTATATAAATGTCAGGGCTGGTAGGTCACTGACACCACCCTAGCTAGAAAGAAACGCATGCCCTCCCTGATGTCCTTCTCCCGTTTTAGGTTCATACCGGGCTGTGAGGCTCGCGAATTCACGTTATACACAAAGCTACGCCACACAGGCGGTTCTTTGATCATCACCACAAGACTTTGCTTTTCAACAGAAGCCCTGATCACTGCATCTTAGCATGCCACACCGGCAATTCATAACGTGCAACTGATGGCTATCAATCACACAGAACAAATTCCAATGTCGGACACACAGTCCATTTACAAGTCCGTTCTGGGTCTGAACGAAACCGGAGGCACTAAATACCTCGCAAACCCTTCGATCAACACGTACGTCTGAACGATCACCACTCATTATCCATATTTCGGGATGCCTCCCAATCAAGACCTCGGTTATCATCCAAACGAGGTGAAGATCTCCGGTCTTCGACCATCGTCTTCATCTTCGACTTTCAATCGTCGATCAATTATTTGAAACGAGAATTAACTCGGCCTTCTCAAATAATTCACGTATATTTAGAATTTCAATTCAATTTATTTCAATGGTTAAATTATTCGACAACACCAATTTTGTCCTTTAATGTAATTTTCACACCAAACACATTCAACCATCAAACATCACATAAATCAAGCAAATTCAGTTTATTTCCATTCTATATTGCTTATGATATTTTATAACTATTTATCGCTATTTTTATTTATTTTAAAATAGCCATTTTATTCAAAACGACGCTTCGGGCCATAAGGCGGCCGTGGCGCTGTTTTTCTTCAGATTTGATTTACACATATCTGAAAATCTAACCGTTGGATCTTCACAAAATTTACATCATTAGAAAGGTCTTTTCAAAACGAACCCAACGGTTCCAGTTTCGGGAAAATCCGACGGTCGGATCTCCCGGTACAATCGTTTGAATTTTCGATTTCAAAATACGAACTGCAGCGTCGTTATTCGATTAAATATAATTCTATTTATATTTATATATAAATAAATCGATTCTGGCGCTGTTTTTCTTCAAATTTGAATTAAACATTCCGGACAATCCAACCGTTGGATTTTTACAAGGTTGGTGCCGTTGGAAAGATTATTCCAAGGCGAACCCGACGGTTGAGGTTTCGGGAAAATCCAATGGTCGGATTTCCCGTACTAGTCGTTTGAAATCACGGTTTCAAAATACGAACTGCACGGCTTCGTTTCGTTTTAATTTTATTTATATTTATATATTTATATAAATATAGTTCATTCAGCAATTTCAATATCGTTTTCACTTCAAAAAATTTTCTAACACCTTAAATTTTGGAAAAATTTCGCCATAACCTCCCCTGCACCGGGAGCGTCGGGAAATCGCAAATAGCGTCCCGGTCCTTCTAATCTCAAAAAGAAAAAGAAGAAGCCAAGCGGCTAGTCAACAGGCTCAAAATCATCACCCAAACAAATCAGTAAATGTGTACCTATTTGTCGGGCACAAAATTTTATTCCTCTTCTCTAGCCCCTTTGCTATAACCTGTTCAATGAATATTGCATGTACATATATATACAATTCTTATCATTTATCAAATTCTATTCGACTTCATATTTGATTTCTATTTGGTTTAAAAACTCCATTCATTCTAATGTTACATAAATAGGTGCAAATCATTTCATTAGCTAATTAATGAATATTTCAACTCATATATGTTTATTTTGAACAAGTGGCTATTTTTAACGCTTCACATTTCAACGATTTCTGCATACAATAAAAATGTGATTTTTATTGTAAAACAATTTATTTCAAAACACTATTTTTCTATATAGTTCAAGTTGGTGATAAAATAGGATTTTTATCATCAAACAATTTATTTCAAAATATGAATACCATTCAACATATGAATTTCTAAACAACGAATGAATATCAATTCAACACATGAATGTTTTCTATAGTTTTTATATATCGATAAAAATGTGATTTTTATTATCAAACAATTTATTTCAAAATATGAATACCATTCAACACATGAATTTCTAAACAACGAATGAATATCAATTCAACACATGAATGTTTTCTATAGTTTTTATATATCGATAAAAATGTGATTTTTATTATCAAACAATTTATTTCAAAATATGAATACCATTCAACACATGAATTTCTAAACAACGAATGAATATCAATTCAACACATGAATGTTTTCTATAGTTTTTATATATCGATAAAAATGTGATTTTTATTATCAAACAATTTATTTCAAAATATGAATACCATTCAACACATGAATTTCTAAACAACGAATGAATATCAATTCAACACATGAATGTTTTCTATACAATGAATAAATATAGTTTAAGCATATGAAAATAATTCAAACACACAAATATTATTCGAAATTTCGGCAGCATAACGGCAGGGTAGTTACACCGGCACCGTCCCTAGTACGGCTCCTCGCTCTACCTTAAAACCTCGCGGTTTTTGACAATGGGAATCATGCATCTAGTTCGCACGCAGGCGGCATGTTTATATTTATTTCATTTCCACAAACTAATCCTATGTGGTTTCAACCAAATAATTCACAACCATCAATGGGTATTTTTCAACCACAATCAACCAATATCAAACACAAACAATCCCAAACAATCAATCGCTATCAATCAATTTTTCACAACAATTTCAACCAATAAATATCGTCCATGGTTTGTGGACGAGGGGGCGTATATATATATATATATATTTATATATAGCAATTTATATATAGCTATTCACTTTCATTTCACACATATATAATATATTTTAAATCAGAAATCTCACCAATAGCTATCCACTTCACGACACTTCCTTATAGAAATCTTCGCCTTTTGTCGCTTTCGCCCGTATTCTCTACATAGGTAAAAATAGAATTTTTACTATGCTATTCAATATATAAAAATCGAATTTTGACTTCGCTATTCCATATATAAAAATATGATTTTTACTTCGACTTTCAACATATAAAAATATGATTTTTACTTCGACTTTCAACATATAAAAATATGATTTTTACTTCGACTTTCAACATATAAAAATATGATTTTTACTTCGACTTTCAACATATAAAAATATGGTTTTCACATTTGCAAGTTCAAATCTTTTTCTACCCATTTTAAAGCTTTTACCTTTAAAACTAAATCAGTTTTTATTTTTTTTTATAAAATTCAGTTTTTATTCTTTATTTCAAAAACAGTTTTATTTCTTTAAAAAAAACAAATCAATTCAGTTTTAAAATACTTTTAAAAATTCAGTTCAGTTTTAAAATACTTTTAAAAATTCAGTTTTAAAGTTCTTTTATAAAAACAGTTTTACTTTTATAAAAATTTCAGTTTTAAAATTCTTTTATAAAAACAGTTTTACTTTTATAAAAATTTCTGTTTTAAAATTCTTTTATAAAAACAGTTTTACTTTTATAAAAATTTCTGTTTAAAATTCTTTTATAAAAATTTCAGTTTTAAAATTCTTTTATAAAAACAGTTTTACTTTTATAAAAATTTCTGTTTAAAATTCTTTTATAAAAATTTCAGTTTTAAAATTCTTTTATAAAAACAGTTTATATAAAATAAAAATAAAATAAATAAAAACAAACTTACAGAGGGGGGAGAAAGAAGATCGGAGGCGCTTCGAGGCGGTGCGGTTCGTCGATGGCGGCGTCTTCAAGGCTCCAGGGGGGCGTCGCTATGCTTCGGGGTTCGATCGATGGAGGGGGGCGTCGCTATGCTTCGGGGTTCGATCGTTGGAGGGGGGGCGTCTTCGTCGGCGTCCAAACGAGAGGGGGGGGGCGGGACGATTCGATCTAGGTTTTTCTTTTTTTTTTCTGTATAAATCGAAATGAAAGGGGGGGGGCAGAACAAAGATAAAGGGGGGAGGGAAATGATTTATATTTTTTTTTATTTATTATTTAATTATTTAATTTAGCAAAGAGTTGACTTTTACGTACGACCTCTAAACGAGGCCCACCGCCTGCCGTCCATAGCGTTATACCCCCATTCCGAACACAATGGGATATGTATCGCAAGCTGATTTGATCGTTACAACCAGTTTCCGTTTGAATTTACATTTAAATCAATATATTGAATTTTAAACGTACATTTCAAATTACCGGGTCCACATACTAACTAGAAAAATTCCAGAAAAATATTTTCTAGCTTCGTATTGACGATACGGTCCTAACAAAACTAGTTTCGTCGAATTCTGAGACCGTTTGAAAAATGGCCAATTTCCAGTCGATTAAAATCAACTGAAACTGGTCAAACGCGTTTTCCTTTGCCACGCTCACATATTGATTCGAAAATTTATGAAATTTGAAACCTAGCAATAACCTGACACTGCGGATCTAACAAAAGTGGTTTCGTCGAAATCCGAGGTCGTTTGCAAAATGTCCATTTTTAAGGGCCTGAATTCCATAGCGACTATTCAGAATTTTCAACTGGACATATCTTTTGATTCCCGCAATCAAATTCCTATTGGTCGGATTCGTTAGAAAGATATTACCAATTAGACTCTAATGTTTTTGGTTTCACTAACATCCGGATTGTTTTGCACCCGGTATATTCAATTGAAGTTTGAAATCGAATTATCGAACTACCGCGCCATTTTCAATTCTATATATAATTAGAATTAATTATATTCATTTTCAAATGTCGATTCAACTCAGTTTTCATCGCCATTGTTTTAAAATATTTATTTTAAATATTTAAAATCCATTATTTTAGCCAATTTAAAAATTTTAAATTGGTTCAGATTTTCTGGGTCGTTACAATCTCCCCCACTTAAAACTTTTCGTCCCCGAAAAGGAATAAAGTCGAAGGTGGTTTGATAAATCTACGATCACACAACACAACAACCAATTTGTTTTTAATATTCAGAGTATTGAATAAATAGTGCACATCCATGGGAAGAAAATAGCAACATAATAGAGAATTAAATGGTAATGCAAGGTAGGTTAAATGTACCTTGCACCGGAGTCAATCAGAGATATCTACTCGGCATCTAGGATAAGCTTTCTGAATGCTCTCCTCGGTTTCCCAAGTACAACCTCGCGGATCTCCACTCCATTGCACTTTGACTAGGTGAACCTTCTTGTTTCTCAGCTCTTTGGTTTCTTTGCCGATAATCTTTAGCGGCTCACGCCTCACAGCTAGTTCTGGAGTAATTTCAATATCCTGCTGAGCTGCTTCTTCCACGATCAAGTCTGGATCATGAACGTGCTTTCGAAGTTGAGATATATGAAATACATCATGCACTCCAGGCAACCAGTCAGGCAGTTTGACCCTATAAGCGAGAGTTCCAATCCGTTCCAGAATAGGAAACGGACCAATGAATTTGGGTGCTAACTTTCCAGTTTTACCGAACCTGATAACTCCTCTCATCGGCGATACTTTCAAATATACATAGTCGCCAACTTCAAAGGATATATCTCTTCTTCTTTTATCGGCATAGCTCTTTTGTCGGCTTTGAGCGGCGAGTAATCGCTTCTTAATAAAATCAACTTTGTCGGCCGCTTCTCGAATCATATCGGGACCCAACACAAGTCTATTTCCAGGCTCGACCCAACAAGCAGGAGATCGGCACGGTCTACCATATAACGCTTCGAATGGCGACATTGTCACACTCACCTGGTAGCTGTTGTTATAAGAGAATTCAGCCAAATGTAGATGGTCTTCCCATGATCCACCAAAATCTATAACACAAGCCCGCAATAGATCTTCTAAAATGCGATTCACCCTCTCAGTCTGACCGTCTGTCTGAGGATGATAAGCGGTGCTCAAGTTTAACTTCGTTCCTAGCTCGACTTGAAATGCTTCCCAGAATTTACTAGTGAATATTGTATCTCTATCACTGACTATACTGAGCGGCACTCCATGCAGTCTAACTATTTCCCTGAAATAAATCTGCGCCAGACTCTGAGCGGTTCTATTTGATTTGACAGGTATAAAATGGGCGGTCTTCGTGAAGCGATCTACGATCACCCAAATACTGTCATTTCCTTTTCTGGTCCTGGGCAAACCATCAATGAAATCCATAGAAATATGCTCCCACTTCCAGCCAGGAACTTCTAGCGGTTGTAATAATCCAGCCAATTTCTGTTGATCACTTTTGACTAGCTGGCAGGTGGGGCATCGGCTTACATATAAAGAAATGTCCCTTTTCATCGACTTCCACCAGAAAGTGCGTTTGATGTCATTATACATTTTGCTTACTCCCGGATGGATACTGAGCTTTGACTTGTGGCATTCATCCAGTACTTCCTTTCGAAGTTCAGGAATGTTAGGGACACAGATTCGACCTTTGAGCCTTAAAATCCCATCATTGTCAAATTGAAAACTTGAAGGTTCGCCTTGTTGAATTATCCCTCTGATCTTCTGAATGAAGTGATCATCCTCTTGAAGAGCAGATATCTTATCTAGCAATGAAGTCGTGATAATAAAACTGGCGATCATTACATTCTTTCTGCTTAATGCATCAGCCACGACATTGGCTTTTCCTGGAGTATATATAATTTCAAAGTCATATGCTGCTAGAAACTCCAGCCAACGTTGTTGCCTCAGGTTTAAATCCTTCTGAGTGAACAGATACTTTAATGACTGGTGATCTGTAAACAGTTCAAATCTCTCGCCCAGAAGATAGTGTCTCCAGATTTTCAAAGAGAATATGATAGCCAATAACTCAAGATCATGAGTTACGTAGTTTTTCTCGTGCGGTTTCAGTTGACGGCTAGCATAAGCAATCACTTGGCCTCTTTGCATTAACACTGCTCCAAGGCCTTCTCTAGACGCATCCGTCCAGACTTTTAAATCCTGGTTGCCATCAATGATGGTTAACACTGGAGCAGTCGTTAGTCTCAACTTTAACTCTTCGAAAGCTTCCTCGCTCTCTTGAGTCCATTTGAACTTAGAATGCTTCTTTGTAAGCTTTGTTAAGTGGCCAGATATCTTCGAAAAGTCTTTAACGAACTTCCGGTAATAGCTAGCCAATCCAAGGAAACTGCGGACTTCAGTGGGAGTACTAGGCTGTTTCCAATTCTGAATAGCTGTGATTTTGCTTGGATCCACAGCGATTCCATCTTTCGATACTACATGGCCCAGAAATTTCACTTCATCTTGCCAGAATATACATTTGGAAAACTTGGCTTTCAATATATTCCTTCTGAGAATTTCTAGAACCTGTTCCAGATGCTTTTCATGTTCGGCTTTTGATTTAGAGAAGATTAGAATATCGTCAATAAAAACCAGAACAAATTTATTCAATACCCCTCTGAACACTCTGTTCATCAGATCGACGAAGTAAGCTGGAGCGTTACATAAGCCGAACGACATTACTAACCACTCGTAGAATAAGTCGGGGCCTCTGAACGCTGTCATTGGAACACACTCTTCGGCAATTCGAAGTTGATGGAATCCTGTAGCTAGGTCCATTCGTGAAAATACTTGTGCTCCATTTAATCGATCCAACAAATCATCAATCCGCGGCAATGGATATTTGTTCTTTATGGTCTGCTTGTTCAGATCACGATAATCCACACATAGACGTAGAGTACCATCAGATTTTGGGACAAACACTACTGCGGCACCCCAATCAGAGAAACTAGGCCTAATCAGACCCTTCCATACGAGCTGTCGTGTTTGATTGTCTAGTTCCTCCTTCTCTTTCAAGGACATTCTTCGAATAGCGTGAACTACTGGCCTTGCATTGGGAACTAAAGCAATCTTGAAATCTATTTCTCTCTGCGGAGGTAAGCGAACAACTTCCTCGAACACATCCGCATAGTTTTTGACGACAGGAATGTCTTTGATGAGGTCAGGAATATTCTCAGTGATTTCAGGGACATTTTCAATTTGGGCTGGAGAAACATTCAAAGCTGCCCAGAAGTCTTTTCAATTAGCATTCTGACCTTCACAGGGAATGGTTATATAACCCCCTGATTTAATCTTAGCTCTAACAACTCTCTCGGCGCATCTAACCTCTGCTTCATATTTGGTTAACCAATCCAATCCCAAAATAAGATCGAATTCATCAAAATTCATGACTACAGAGATAATAGGGAATTTATAGCAAGAAAAAGAGACGGGTACTGCACAAACCCAACTAAGATTGATGGAACCTCCAACTGGATTTCGGACAGTCATTGGCTCTTTGACCTTCTTCAAATTCAAATCCAACTTCTTGACTGCACTCTTTGCAATAAAGCTTCGCGACGCGCCTGTGTCAAACAGTACTTTAACTGGAATGTTTTTGACATTGAGCGTGCCTTCTAAAACGTCGGCCCTTTCTTGACTAGCTGAGGGCTCAGAAGTTTCTGCCACTTCATTCACTTGAACTATTTCAGTCTTTTTCAACTGCCAGCAATCTTGCTTTACGTGACCAGCCTGATGGCAGAGATTGCATTTACTATTTTCTGGAAAATTCATCCCGGATTTAGACCCATCACCCTTTCGTCTGTTCGAAGATCTACAATTTCTCATCGAATGCCCTTGCTGATTGCACTTCAGACATACGACTGCCTTTACCCTTTTCTGATTAATCTTCGGCCTCTTTTTGACTTCAGCCTTCGTACTAGTCTCAGGCTGCTCACTTGTCTCTGGGCTATCAGCCTCAAATTTTCTTTTGCTGCTAGAGCTGATTTCTTCTTCGTCCCGCAACATTCCTTTCCTATGAAGATCTTCATACTGATAAGCCATATAAATCATTTCTGAAAAAGGAAGCTTCACATGCCCCAATACTTTATTCTGATATTTCCTTTGAAGCCCATGAATAAATCTCAGATTTTTCCTTTTTGTATTCTGAATCAGATGGGGAGCAAAGTGAGCAAGTTCATTGAACTTCTTGTGATATTCTGGGATGGTCATATCGCCTTGTATTAGATACGAAAATTCATCACATAATCTCTCAGTTGCTTCGGGAGGAGTAAATCTTTCTAAGAAAATCACTTTGAATCTGTCCCAGGTGATATCACCTTCTGGATTATTTTTAATAATTGAATCCCACCAAAACAAAGCTTCATCTTTGAGTGCCCAAGACGCCAGTAATCTTTTCTGATCATCTCTCAGCTTTAAACCCTCAAAGATTTTCTCTGCAGAACGAATCCAAGCTTATGTTTCCATAATGGACTCCTTACCCAAGAATGGCGATCCACCAAGATTTCGAAATCTCTTGAATAAAACTTCTATATTGGATTCTGGCTGCGGGAGCACAACTGGCTCATTAGCTAGTCGAGCCATACGATTACTTCCTCTGTTCCTGTCACTCATTTTCTAGTACTTCTGCAAATAGCAGATCAAGTGTCAGGTCAACAGAAAAGATATTTCAAAATATAGAGACAAATACTTCAAATGTAAATGTGTCTATCAAGGTGTAATTTCATTCTGCTTTACTCATACTAGGATATTGCTGATCCTATCTGTAGAGAGTTACCCGTCCTAGAACACTACTGGTTCTATTTCTGACGAGTTCGTTCAAATGTTATATTCCAGAACTAAGCTTAACCAAAGCTCTGATACCACGTTGAGACGACCCGATTTCCCGTTCTCACGGAAACAAGGTTATCTTTGGAATATAACACAGAAACAGATAATAGCAGAACAGAATTAAACAAATACAACAGAATGAACAACAAAATATACTAGATAAAAGTAATCATCAGAGTTACACAGTATACAGGATCTTACTTAGTACAAATACAGTTTAGCTATACATAAATGTCTACAGCGGAAATAAACAAAATATGTACAATAGGAGCTGAACAGCATAAAAAGAAATAAATGATAGAATCCATCTTCAGCTCCAGCTATCCAGAAAGAACCGGCTAAACCCTGAATACAAGGCTGCCCGTGTAGAAAAAGGGGCACCCGAGTTTGAGAGTGAAACAAACTACGAGTCAGTCATGGGACTGGTATGAGAAATCTACTCAATACATATATAATATGGCTAATCACAGGACCACGCCACTTTCGTGGAACGGGTTTACTCCATTGGATTGCCAGTGCTTTAAAACAAATCTTTCTTTTAAACATCGCTATGTTTTAACAAAAATGAAGCCGTTATAAGACTCAGTTCCCATCACACAATGCAACGCAAACCGGAGGATAGAGTTTTACCTTATAACGGCCAAAATATGCTTGATACGAATAAAACAAAGGCAATTGATATTATTGCTAGTGTTTATATGTTTTGAAAACAATTTCAAATCATAACTATCAATCATAGACGGCATGGGTACCATATATCATGTCGCCATATATATATACAATCAAAACCGCACGATGTCGTATTTGGAAATTGGATTTCCGTCATGAACCAAGGCAAAAGATAGTCCTTACCGAATTCGAGACAATCTAGCCTACCATGTCTCAGGAACAGCCGCAACTGCCCCCTGGATCGTCAGGGCCGGTCCACCGATGTGGATTATTATACCTGAACAATACGTCTCCCCGCCCTTTGGGGCGCAAACGAGCCAACGAATGACTCCATCGGACCCGGATCGTCCGATCAAAGCGAGGCGCCTCGCAACAGCAACAACCACATAGGTGAAAAGTATATAAATGTCAGGGCTGGTAGGTCACTGACACCACCCTAGCTAGAAAGAAACGCATGCCCTCCCTGATGTCCTTCTCCCGTTTTAGGTTCATACCGGGGTGTGAGGCTCGCGAATTCACGTTATACACAAAGCTACGCCACACAGGCGGTTCTTTGATCATCACCACAAGACTTTGCTTTTCAACAGAAGCCCTGATCACTGCATCTTAGCATGCCACACCGGCAATTCATAACGTGCAACTGATGGCTATCAATCACACAGAACAAATTCCAATGTCGGACACACAGTCCATTTACAAGTCCGTTCTGGGTCTGAACGAAACCGGAGGCACTAAATACCTCGCAAACCCTTCGATCAACACGTACGTCTGAACGATCACCACTCATTATCCATATTTCGGGATGCCTCCCAATCAAGACCTCGGTTATCATCCAAACGAGGTGAAGATCTCCGGTCTTCGACCATCGTCTTCATCTTCGACTTTCAATCGTCGATCAATTATTTGAAACGAGAATTAACTCGGCCTTCTCAAATAATTCACGTATATTTAGAATTTCAATTCAATTTATTTCAATGGTTAAATTATTCGACAACACCAATTTTGTCCTTTAATGTAATTTTCACACCAAACACATTCAACCATCAAACATCACATAAATCAAGCAAATTCAGTTTATTTCCATTCTATATTGCTTATGATATTTTATAACTATTTATCGCTATTTTTATTTATTTTAAAATAGCCATTTTATTCAAAACGACGCTTCGGGCCATAAGGCGGCCGTGGCGCTGTTTTTCTTCAGATTTGATTTACACATATCTGAAAATCTAACCGTTGGATCTTCACAAAATTTACATCATTAGAAAGGTCTTTTCAAAACGAACCCAACGGTTCCAGTTTCGGGAAAATCCGACGGTCGGATCTCCCGGTACAATCGTTTGAATTTTCGATTTCAAAATACGAACTGCAGCGTCGTTATTCGATTAAATATAATTCTATTTATATTTATATATAAATAAATCGATTCTGGCGCTGTTTTTCTTCAAATTTGAATTAAACATTCCGGACAATCCAACCGTTGGATTTTTACAAGGTTGGTGCCGTTGGAAAGATTATTCCAAGGCGAACCCGACGGTTGAGGTTTCGGGAAAATCCAATGGTCGGATTTCCCGTACTAGTCGTTTGAAATCACGGTTTCAAAATACGAACTGCACGGCTTCGTTTCGTTTTAATTTTATTTATATTTATATATTTATATAAATATAGTTCATTCAGCAATTTCAATATCGTTTTCACTTCAAAAAATTTTCTAACACCTTAAATTTTGGAAAAATTTCGCCATAACCTCCCCTGCACCGGGAGCGTCGGGAAATCGCAAATAGCGTCCCGGTCCTTCTAATCTCAAAAAGAAAAAGAAGAAGCCAAGCGGCTAGCCAACAGGCTCAAAATCATCACCCAAACAAATCAGTAAATGTGTACCTATTTGTCGGGCACAAAATTTTATTCCTCTTCTCTAGCCCCTTTGCTATAACCTGTTCAATGAATATTGCATGTACATATATATACAATTCTTATCATTTATCAAATTCTATTCGACTTCATATTTGATTTCTATTTGGTTTAAAAACTCCATTCATTCTAATGTTACATAAATAGGTGCAAATCATTTCATTAGCTAATTAATGAATATTTCAACTCATATATGTTTATTTTGAACAAGTGGCTATTTTTAACGCTTCACATTTCAACGATTTCTGCATACAATAAAAATGTGATTTTTATTGTAAAACAATTTATTTCAAAACACTATTTTTCTATATAGTTCAAGTTGGTGATAAAATAGGATTTTTATCATCAAACAATTTATTTCAAAATATGAATACCATTCAACATATGAATTTCTAAACAACGAATGAATATCAATTCAACACATGAATGTTTTCTATAGTTTTTATATATCGATAAAAATGTGATTTTTATTATCAAACAATTTATTTCAAAATATGAATACCATTCAACACATGAATTTCTAAACAACGAATGAATATCAATTCAACACATGAATGTTTTCTATAGTTTTTATATATCGATAAAAATGTGATTTTTATTATCAAACAATTTATTTCAAAATATGAATACCATTCAACACATGAATTTCTAAACAACGAATGAATATCAATTCAACACATGAATGTTTTCTATAGTTTTTATATATCGATAAAAATGTGATTTTTATTATCAAACAATTTATTTCAAAATATGAATACCATTCAACACATGAATTTCTAAACAACGAATGAATATCAATTCAACACATGAATGTTTTCTATACAATGAATAAATATAGTTTAAGCATATGAAAATAATTCAAACACACAAATATTATTCGAAATTTCGGCAGCATAACGGCAGGGTAGTTACACCGGCACCGTCCCTAGTACGGCTCCTCGCTCTACCTTAAAACCTCGCGGTTTTTGACAATGGGAATCATGCATCTAGTTCGCACGCAGGCGGCATGTTTATATTTATTTCATTTCCACAAACTAATCCTATGTGGTTTCAACCAAATAATTCACAACCATCAATGGGTATTTTTCAACCACAATCAACCAATATCAAACACAAACAATCCCAAACAATCAATCGCTATCAATCAATTTTTCACAACAATTTCAACCAATAAATATCGTCCATGGTTTGTGGACGAGGGGGCGTATATATATATATATATATATATTTATATATAGCAATTTATATATAGCTATTCACTTTCATTTCACACATATATAATATATTTTAAATCAGAAATCTCACCAATAGCTATCCACTTCACGACACTTCCTTATAGAAATCTTCGCCTTTTGTCGCTTTCGCCCGTATTCTCTACATAGGTAAAAATAGAATTTTTACTATGCTATTCAATATATAAAAATCGAATTTTGACTTCGCTATTCCATATATAAAAATATGATTTTTACTTCGACTTTCAACATATAAAAATATGATTTTTACTTCGACTTTCAACATATAAAAATATGATTTTTACTTCGACTTTCAACATATAAAAATATGATTTTTACTTCGACTTTCAACATATAAAAATATGGTTTTCACATTTGCAAGTTCAAATCTTTTTCTACCCATTTTAAAGCTTTTACCTTTAAAACTAAATCAGTTTTTATTTTTTTTTATAAAATTCAGTTTTTATTCTTTATTTCAAAAACAGTTTTATTTCTTTAAAAAAAACAAATCAATTCAGTTTTAAAATACTTTTAAAAATTCAGTTCAGTTTTAAAATACTTTTAAAAATTCAGTTTTAAAGTTCTTTTATAAAAACAGTTTTACTTTTATAAAAATTTCAGTTTTAAAATTCTTTTATAAAAACAGTTTTACTTTTATAAAAATTTCTGTTTTAAAATTCTTTTATAAAAACAGTTTTACTTTTATAAAAATTTCTGTTTAAAATTCTTTTATAAAAATTTCAGTTTTAAAATTCTTTTATAAAAACAGTTTTACTTTTATAAAAATTTCTGTTTAAAATTCTTTTATAAAAATTTCAGTTTTAAAATTCTTTTATAAAAACAGTTTATATAAAATAAAAATAAAATAAATAAAAACAAACTTACAGAGGGGGGAGAAAGAAGATCGGAGGCGCTTCGAGGCGGTGCGGTTCGTCGATGGCGGCGTCTTCAAGGCTCCAGGGGGGGCGTCGCTATGCTTCGGGGTTCGATCGATGGAGGGGGGCGTCGCTATGCTTCGGGGTTCGATCGTTGGAGGGGGGGCGTCTTCGTCGGCGTCCAAACGAGAGGGGGGGGGGGCGGGACGATTCGATCTAGGTTTTTCTTTTCTTTTTCTGTATAAATCGAAATGAAAGGGGGGGGCCAGAACGAAGATAAAGGGGGGAGGGAAATGATTTATATATTTTTTTATTTATTATTTAATTATTTAATTTAGCAAAGAGTTGACTTTTACGTACGACCTCTAAACGAGGCCCACCGCCTGCCGTCCATAGCGTTATACCCCCATTCCGAACACAATGGGATATGTATCGCAAGCTGATTTGATCGTTACAACCAGTTTCCGTTTGAATTTACATTTAAATCAATATATTGAATTTTAAACGTACATTTCAAATTACCGGGTCCACATACTAACTAGAAAAATTCCAGAAAAATATTTTCTAGCTTCGTATTGACGATACGGTCCTAACAAAACTAGTTTCGTCGAATTCTGAGACCGTTTGAAAAATGGCCAATTTCCAGTCGATTAAAATCAACTGAAACTGGTCAAACGCGTTTTCCTTTGCCACGCTCACATATTGATTCGAAAATTTATGAAATTTGAAACCTAGCAATAACCTGACACTGCGGATCTAACAAAAGTGGTTTCGTCGAAATCCGAGGTCGTTTGCAAAATGTCCATTTTTAAGGGCCTGAATTCCATAGCGACTATTCAGAATTTTCAACTGGACATATCTTTTGATTCCCGCAATCAAATTCCTATTGGTCGGATTCGTTAGAAAGATATTACCAATTAGACTCTAATGTTTTTGGTTTCACTAACATCCGGATTGTTTTGCACCCGGTATATTCAATTGAAGTTTGAAATCGAATTATCGAACTACCGCGCCATTTTCAATTCTATATATAATTAGAATTAATTATATTCGTTTTCAAATGTCGATTCAACTCAGTTTTCATCGCCATTGTTTTAAAATATTTATTTTAAATATTTAAAATCCATTATTTTAGCCAATTTAAAAATTTTAAATTGGTTCAGATTTTCTGGGTCGTTACAATTCTGGCGCTGTTTTTCTTCAGATTTGAATTAAACATTCCAGACAATCCAACCGTTGGATTTTTACATAGTTGGTGCCGTTGGAAAGATATTTCCAAAGAGAACCCAACGGTTGCGGTTTCGGGAAAATCCGATGGTCGGATCTCCCGCACTAATCGTTTGAAATCACGGTTTCAAAATACGAACTGCAGCTTCGTTATTCGATATATTTCAATTCTATATATATATATATATATATATATATATATATATATCGATTCTTCGATTTCAAAACTATATGATTTTAATACATTTGATAAAAAATGATATTTTTATCTAACTATCTTCTATTTCAACACTTCACTATTTTTAATAATTCATGTATATAATAAAAATGTGATTTTAAATGTAAAACAATTTATTTCAAAACACGATTATTTTATATAGTTCATATGGATGATAAAAATATGATTTTTATTATAAAACAATTTCTTTCAAAATAGGAATACCATTCAACACATGAATTTCAATTCAACGAATGAATTTTGATTCAACACATGAAGGTTTTCTATAGTTTGTATATATAAATAAAAAGGTGATTTTTATATTTAAAACACGAATACCATTCAACACATGAATTTCAATTCAACGAATGAATTTCGATTCAACACATGAAGGTTTTCTATAGTTTGTATATATAGGGTAAAAATGTGATTTTTATATTTAAAACACGAATACCATTCAACACATGAATTTCAATTCAACGAATGAATTTCGATTCAACACATGAAGGTTTTATATAGATTGTATATATAGATAAAAAGGTGATTTTTATATTTAAAACACGAATACCATTCAACATATGAATTTCAATTCAATGAATGAATTTCGATTCAACACATGAAGGTTTTATATAGTTTGTATATATAGATAAAAAGGTGATTTTTATATTTAAAACACGAATACCATTCAACACATGAATTTCAATTCAACGAATGAATTTCGATTAAACACATGAAGGTTTTATATAGTTTGTATATATAGATAAAAAGGTGATTTTTATATTTAAAACACGAATACCATTCAACACATTAATTTCAATTCAACGAATGAATTTCGATTCAAAACATAAAGGTTTTCTATAGTTTATATATATAGGGTAAAAATGTGATTTTTACTGTTAAAACAATTTATTCAAAACACGAATACCATTCAACACATGAATATGATTCAACGAATGAATTTCTATTCAACACATGAAGGTTTTCTATTCAATAGACGAATATAGTTTCAACACAGGAAAATAATTCTAACACATGAATATTATTCAAAATTTCGGCAGCATAACGGCAGGGTAGTTAAAACCGGGACCGTCCCTAGTACGGCTCCTTGCTCTACCTTAAAGCCTCGCAGCTTTTGACAATGGGGAATCATGCATCTAGTTCGCACGCAGGTGGCATGTATATTTTTTTCATTTCCACAAACTAATCCTATGTGGTTTCAACCAAATATTTCTCAACCACAAATGGGTATTTTTCAACCACAATCAATCAATTTCAACCACAAACAATTTCAATCAACCATTCGCTATCAATCAATTTTCACACCAATCACAACCAATAAATATCGTCCATGGTTTGTGGACGAGGGGCGTGTATATATATATATATATATATATATATATATATATATATATATAGCATTTCACTTCTATTTCAACACATATATAATTTTTACAACGCATATATAACTTATACATCGAACGTACAACTTATACAACGCTTATACAAGAGGTGTACAATGCTTATATAACTCATACATCGACTATATAATTTATACATCATCGTTTTCCATATCGTTTATAAATTAGAAATCTCACATTGGGTCCCACTCCACCATAAATAGCAGAAGGCTCAGAAAAATATGCGGTCTCTTCTAAAATGTAGAAGACGTCCACACGAGTCCACTGTCTCTTGTTTCACTGAATTTCGTCAAGAAACGAAAAAGATATGATTTTTATAGTGAAAACAAAAGCCGTAGCGCTTAGAACTGCTATAATATAGTTTATATTAAAATAGCCGTATACCTTTCAAAATCCTTCAAAACTAGGTTTGGATTTTCACGCAAATCTGTGTAGCGGTTGGGTGCAGTGTCGTAGGGGGACGTGCGGCGCACGTGCGCCTGAAGGGGGTCCACTTCGGTGGCCCTAGGCGTCGACGGCGGCGGTGGGAAGTCGAGAACTTCCTAGCGTCCGTCCTCCCAAAATACACAATGAAAAAATCCAAACTATATATGGATTTGAAGGTGGTGAGGAGCACTACAAAATTTTCCAAAGGGGCATGGGTTTTTATTGAGCGGATTAGAAGAAATCGAGGAGACAAGGAAGGAAGGGGGTTCCGTCGTTCGTCGTTTTAATCGGGGAGAGAGAATGTCGGGGGGGGGGGTGTGCTGATGTGGACTAATCAAATTTTTTTTATTTATATATTTTTAAAATTTCGAAAATACCCTTTGTCACACACGAATCCCAATTCAAACCCAACGACTGTCGTCCCTAGTGTTTTACCCCCATTACGAACACAATGGGATATGTTTCGTAGGCCCATTCGACTATTTCAGTCAGTTTTCCTTCAAATTAAAATATAGAACATTCAATATTCGATTTGAACGTACATTTCAATTTTCCAGGGCCACAAACTGATTCGAAAAATTCCAAAAATAAATAAATCTGGCTATGTTTTGGCGATACGGTCCCAACAAAACTAGTTTCGTCGAATTCTGAGACCATTTGAAAAATGGCCCATTTCTGGTCGATCCAATTTAATAGAAATCGACCAAACACATTTTCCTTTGCCACGCTCACATACTAACTTCAAAAATTATGAAATTTGAAACTTAGCAATAGTTTAACATCTCGGATCCAACAAAAGTGGTTTCATCGAATTCCGAGGTCGTTTGCAAAATGGCCATTTTCACGGGCTATATAAACTCCATAGCGACCTTTCAGAAAATTCATTTGGCCATAACTTTTGCTTTCCACTATGAAACTTAGATTTTTCAGATTCGTTAGAAAGGTATTCACTAACAGATTTAAATATTTTTGGTTTCGCTCAAATCCGTTTTGTTTTGCACCCGGTACAGTCAGTCAAAGTTTGAATTCAAATTTTGAAACTACCGCGCCATTTCAGGCCTTGTTTATAATTAGAATTAATTATATTCGTTTTCAAATGTCGATTCAAACTTACTTTTCATCGTTATTATTAAAATATTCATTTTAAATATTTTAAATCCACTATTTTGCCAATTTAAAAATTTTAAATTGGTTCAGATTTTCCGGGTCGTTACAACCTTCATAAACAATAATGCATAATTGCAACATATTCCCTTTTTCTTTTTTTTCTTAATTGATAGATAATGCAAAATATAGTAGCATTTCTATTTTTCTCTAACCCCGCCTTTGTTATCCTGTTTGTAATTATCCTTCAATATTAAATTATGAAAACATATCCCCTTTTCTCCTTCAGCTAACTATCCTAATACTAGCTTCCAAATCAATATATTTATTAGAATCCCTTTTTATCTAAATTCCTATGTTTTGGCATTCTACTATAAATTTCCCATTTTTAGGATTATACCTTTTTTTCACAATTCTCAAACCCAACATTACCTATTGTTGACCTGCCTTTTTACAAGGTAGTCACGCTTCAGAATTCTGTCTATCAGAGTTCTCAGTACTTGAGTATAGACTTGGGAAAGCCTGGATAAACTCACTCGAACTTGGTTGAAGTCGCGGAGTTTTTAGAAACTTGTATTTTGCCTAAGTATCTTAGGATTGATATTTTTACATAGTTATCCCGGTATCGATATTATCTAATCAACTTCCGAGATCGATATTTATCCACGGGTATCCCGAGATCAGTGTTTGTACAGTCAACTCTCTACATATTCAGAATTTGCTCTAAATATATGGGGATCAATAGGAATCATGGAAGGCTTCAGGATCAGTATAAATCCCTATGCGGGACCGGTATTACTCCCCAAGTATATGGGGATTGGTATTTCTAGATCAGTGTTCAAGAATAGGTGAAAACCTTCTAACTCTTTGGGGATCGATATATGGCAATTCATATCCCCGGATCGGTGCAACTCATAGGGATATTGAGCTTGGAATTGGAAAATGGATTTCAAACTTCGGGATACTAAATCGGGGATTGGCATGAAATCAAAACTTCAAAGCTTCGAAGAATTGGCTAAGGCATTTGGGATCGGCACCGATCCCAAAACATTTCTATTAGGCTTCTTAGGATGTGCACTCAGGCACTCGCCACCTTTCCCTCCATCTATAAATAGCTCTTTCTTGGGAAGAATTCGGGATATTTTTTGGCTGGTAGGATTCTTTTGGCTTGGTTTAGGACTCTTTGGATTGGCGGACATTTTTAGAGATTCTTCAGTGGCTTCTTGGACTTTTGGACCTTCTTCGACTTTGGGATCTTCTTCTTGGCTCTAAACAACAAATTTTCCATAACCAACACTTCATTTCTTTTCTTTACTTTTCTGTAATCAAAAGGATTGTACTTATAATCATACAGTATAAATAATCAGGATTACCTCGCAGTGGACATAGGCACACTTGCTAAACCACTATAAACTCTAAGTGTTATTTAATTTTTTTGCACTTCTGCATCTGGGTTATTTGGATTTGGGTATTAACTTGAGAATACCAATTTCTCAACACCTATATTAGTTTATTTGGACTTTGTTCCACAATAATATCAATTTCATATAGGTATTATTCTAATCAGTTAGGGTTTAATTAGGAATAACTTGCATAAATAACTATTACAATTAATCCAAACACAACTTATGTCAAATTTAATAATTTAATGGAAACCTAACGATATTATATACCATTACAGAAAATATATATAATTTTAATCACTCACCTAGGAAAAGCACTCTAAGTTCTAGATATAATTTGAATCTGGATTTATATCCGTAGTACTTCCCTTTTGTAAACCTATTTGAATCTATCAACTGGAATTTACATGGATTTATAGATCTGGACCTAAGAGAAAATAAGCTATTTAAAATAACTGTGAAAAACTTACCTTATCTAGATAACAGATTTGGATATCTATTTTCTAAATCTATAGTTTCTACCTCTAGATCTTGAATCAAAAATCCTAAATCTTATCTTTTTAATTTTTGAAGAATTGGAGGAGAAAGGTAATTGCAACGCGTACGCTCCACTCAGAAAAATACGAATTTGGAGGCTAGCTTTGCCCGTTCATTTATAAATGTCCAAAGGAACCCTATCCGTCCCATTTAAAATGGAATAAATTTCACCATACACATCGAAATAATACGTGTCAAAACAACGTGTATGGGTTGACCCACGCCCCGCAGGAGTCGACCTAATGGTTGACATGACCATATATAGGTCGACCCATGGTGTCGACCCACCTGGTGTGGGGGTAAACACCCACACGTTTTGTTGATGTTTATTCTTGTCTCATAATTAATTTTTAAATGTTGTTTTCAAACATTAATTTCTTTCGTTACTTTTTGAATTAATTACTTTTATTCCATGCGCTTATTTTAAATTTCAAACGCACGCTATTTTTGAAATTAATATGCACATATATATGAAATAAATTTATGCATATTAGCAAGTATAACTATTTTTCGATACGGAACTTCGATCGTCAGTAACTCTTGAACATAAATTATGTTCAGTACATGTTATATATGTAAATTGATCGAAAAATTACCACGAACGCAATGGTATAACTTCCAAGGCTACATTCTGACAATCCAAAAAATGTTTATTTTTCGCTATTCATACTTCTTGTAATAATTTTATTACTTAAAAATGCGGGGTGTTACCTTTTGATTCTTCTCTATTTTATATGTTTATTCACTCTGTGTATTTAATCTAGATCATGAGGTTATTATCATGACTTTATATATACCAATATTAACCTTTTTATACATTATTTCTTAAATAAAAAATTAAAACATACCTTTTGATAAGTTAGATATCATAATATATGATTGAAATTTGTATATTTCCATATAAGTTACTAAATTAATGAAAATTTCTAATAATTTCATTAACAGACCAATGTTCATGACATAAGGCTAAGATTCAAATGCCCTACTTCTAAATTATTTTATAAAAAAATTTATTTGTTGTCATAAAAGGGAAACTTCAAAGTTTTGATTTTTATTTCTTTTTTCAACAATTGGATCTAGGCTAAAATAGATTCTTTTTAAAGGTATGTATTCTAGTTTATAAAATAGTCGAATACAGTTTTAGTTTTGGTTAATTTTGGATCATTTTGGAATATCAACGGATTTGTACCAAATAAGTATCCATCTCCCAAATCATTTTAAATATCCAAAACTTGCATTTGTGTTATCGACAGATTTCGATAATTATTCGATTAAATAAGGACCAAAAATTCAAAAAATATAAATGAATTTTTTATTTTGTTTAACATATGCTTTTTCAGTTCTATTGATTATTAAGTGGTTGAAAATAAACATATATGATGATAATAAATATCTCTAAACATTTAATGTGCATGATATGGACTTCCAATTTAATAGCAGAATAAACAAACATCTTTCATTATAAAAAAACACATTCAATTTAAACTATAGTATCGAGAAAAAATCAAATGTATAATTTTTTTGATATGGATGTTTTTGTATCTACATCTATATTTAATTTTCCTAATATCGAATGTTTATTAGCTTTTCGAATAAGAATGCAGACATATTTTGGATTGTTCGAGTATCCACTAATAGCCCTATAAAACTTAAATTTAATTTACGAATATATATGTGTGTATATATATATATGCATGCATATATGCATATGTATGTGTGTGAGAGAAAGAGTATTCAACTAAAGGTTTTAAAAGGAATTTATGTAGAATATAGTTGTGATGCTTTGAAATATTGAACTAAAAAATTCAAATTATGATTTGTTAAATGCTATGTATAATATATTCTAATATAAAAAGTATATGTATATGTGCATACACCTACATACAATCATACAAAAGTTATTCTTATTTATAGAAAATCATTCTTACTTAGGAAGACAAAGACATATATAAAGCGGAAAGGTATTTGTTGTGATATAGATCCCGACACCTCTACACATGAGTGCACTTGATGCACTCATTATAAATTACAAACAATTCAAAATTTACTAAAACTAAATTAAAATAATTATAACCAAATGAAGATTTTATTCAAAAATTTTGGATTAGATCTATAAGTAATTTAGGCTTCACAGGTTTGACAAACATCAAAATGGTTTTTCTAAGTTTACCAATTTAATCGATTTTTGATTGGTGCCGCTTCATAGGTTTGACAAACATCAAAATGGTTTTCTAAGTTTACCAATTTAATCGATTTCTGATTAGCCCAGTGCCATCGATGATAGCATATCGATAGTGGTTGATAGATTGAGTTGAAGTGCCAATTTTATCTAGTGAAGTAGACAAGGAAGATGTTTTGCTTTGTGAAGTTACACATGAAGAATATTGCAATCCTACATAGGATCCCGAGCAACATAGTTAGTGATAGAGATTCATTGTTTGCCAGTGAAATTGTAGAGAAATTTGCATAATGCATTAGGTACAAAGTTGAATCTGCAATTGCTGACCACCCATAGACATATAGCCTGTGACAACCACAGGATTCGAACTCTTAGCCTCTTGGATAGCAACATCACGCACTAAACACTGTGCCAAAAGATCTTTGTGTTAACTTTTTGAAAAATGTGTTACAAACTACCCGTCTTAAAGAGCTCAACGTCCTCATTGGTTCATCTTCACTCATCACCCAATTATTTCATATAACCTGCATTAGTACCATACCAACTGACATCCGTAGCATTACGCACACAATTTCAACTGGGTATAGGCATTGATAACATATGTGACTATTGCGGTATATGAATTCCCGACCTCCCAGATACCAATACCATGAACCCACCCCTATGCTAAAAGAATTTGTGTTAATTTTCCAAAAGAGATGTTACATAGCCAAAGGAAACAGTGAGCCATGTGTTGAGGATTTGTTGTGGGCATGAATTTCAAGTTTTTTCCATCTTCAAAAGATAACTTGAAATTGTATATTTTTCTTATAATAATAGCTAATAATCTAGTAATAGGATGACATTATTTTTGGCGCTATATAGTAAACCATGCAAATCACATGTATTTTTGTCGAACACGCGAGATAGGCTTATGTTAGGACCTGACTCTGTAAGTGATACTAGTGAGAGTATAGTATTGATATATGCTAGATTGAATGTTGCATAGTCAAATATAAAGAGTTGTACTGATGAGAGAAGAGAAAACTGAAGCTCGTAGAGGATGATAGCAAATTCGCATGGGTTTCATTAATGTTTAGTGTTGTATGCTTTGGGAAGGAAGAAAAGTTGGCTCCTAGATATAACGTTCATTTCCATTGACATGGATTATTAGTAAATTTTCATATTAAGTCGAATTACCAGGTAGTTTGACAAGTATGCTTAATGTTTTCTACACATCAAATTTGAAGAATTATGCATGTGGCGCAATAGTAGTGGAACTTAAGGTGATTGATGACAAAATTTGACTTATGTTAGACTACTAAATTAGATAGTAGGTCGCGATATGATGGCGTTGAGGAAAAAGTTATTATACTTGTTCGCTTCCATTGGAATGATGAAGGATAACTATGTCCGAGAGATAGATGTTAAGATTATGAATTTATAATGAATTGTTTTAGACTTACGTGTCTTTAACAATGTTCCTTTTTTCTATTTATACACTATAAGTGGCATTAATGTATTTATGTTATGATACAATATGCGATAGTAGTTGAATTAGTATGTTATGTTTGATGATTCGCAGTAATAAGATGATAATGTAGTTTTTGACCTATGTACTTTGGTTGGTGATGAGACAACACTATCAGGAAACTAATGTATTTATAATTCCAAGAATGAAATTTCAGTAAGGAAACCCAATATTCTAGAGTACCATAATATGAAAATTAAATTAATAAAAAGAATTTGTTATATGATAATAATGATAAATTTTATTAAAAACCCGCTTAATGCAAACAGATCAATAGACTATTGGACACTTAAGATGTTGACTGAACGAACCAAATGTTATTCATGTAATTAAATTTGATTATATCAGATAGGAATGAATAAATTTTGATTGTTGAATCAAGGGATCTCATATTAAAGAAATAAATTAAAGAGATTAGATGATAGAAGTCATAGTGTAAGCCAAAGTCATAATATATATATATACATATATACATACTCTTAGTCACATCCTTCTCTTACAATATGCAATAGTAGTTGAATTAGTATGTTATGTTTGATGATTCGCAGTAATAAGATGATAATGTAGTTTTTGACCTATGTACTTTGGTTGGTGATGAGACAACACTATCAGGAAACTAATGTATTTATAATTCCAAGAATGAAATTTCAGTAAGGAAACCCAATATTCTAGAGTACCATAATATGAAAATTAAATTAATAAAAAGAATTTGTTATATGATAATAATGATAAATTTTATTAAAAACCCGCTTAATGCAAACAGATCAATAGACTATTGGACACTTAAGATGTTGACTGAACGAACCAAATGTGATTCATGTAATTAAATTTGATTATATCAGATAGGAATGAATAAATTTTGATTGTTGAATCAAGGGATCTCATATTAAAGAAATAAATTAAAGAGATTAGATGATAGAAGTCATAGTGTAAGCCAAAGTCATAATATATATATATATACATATATACATACTCTTAGTCACATCCTTCTCTTACATTACATTCATTTCCACCTCCAAAAAAACTACTAAGTCGGCCACCAAATTATGGAATGGATTTCTCATCTCTAAGAGTAAAAAGAGCATTTTAATCATGCTTTATATGTGTAAGCTATGCAGTTAAAGCGTTGTTGCGCTCAGTGGATCCAATGCAGTAGAGGAGCAAAAAGTTATAGCGGAAACAAAGCGAGGAAATAGAAGGATATAGCGGATGAGTCTAAAATAACATATAAAACTTGCATTTAATGCTTTTACGAATATAAAATGATAAATAAATGGAAAATTAACATTCAACTTAATTGTAATTAGTACATTCTTAATTCTAAATAAAAGCATAAGAAAATGTATATAAATAAATGTAAATTTTTATTTTGCATGATTAAATTTAGTAGAATATTATAGTATTTAATATTCTAAAAAATGTATGTTAAAAATTATATTAAAAAACTAATTTTATAAACTTTATAATGTACAAATGTCATTTTTAAATTCATTTCTTTTATAGAAGATACAACAGAAATAAGGGAATATAGTGGAAATAATGGGATATAGTTGGAATGTCAGAATATAACGGGGCTTAATGTAGAAAGGTTATTTCAGAGGCTATTTGGAAATAACATAGTGGTAGAAATCCGTTGCATGATATTGTGGGGATATGTCATGATAATAGTGGAGCATTAACTGCACAGGGTGTAAGTGAATAATATCTTCTCTAATTACCTTTAAACCTGATTGGATTTGAATTTGACGTATTTCCAGTGTTTTGAATGTAGGCAAGCTGGTTTTCTTGATATTTAAATTTATGTCTATGTTTAGATATTTGAAAGACACCAATTTAAGACATGTTTTAGGCTAAAATATGAATCTTCTTCTAAATGTTTTGAACTTTATCGAAAGTGGGTTTCAATTTTCAATTCTTTTGGATGAAGAGATAATTAAGTGTGAATTTTCTAAGTGGGAAATAAGCATTTAAGTATAAATTAATATCTAAAATTACTAAAGTTAAATATTTTAATCCATAATCTTGACCGAAGGGAGAAGATGATGTGTTTGAATTTTGGTGTAGTTTTCGAATTATTATGAATTAACCTGCAAGGGAAAGTATACCTTAATTAATAAAAATAATTATAGGATTACTATTTTCATCTTGAACCAGAGGATATTATTGTAAGACAAAAATAACCTATAAGCAAATGTTAAATGTACAAATTATGTCAGAAGTTATTACTTTATTAAGGAAATATATTATTTTTCGTTCAATTTAAACTTTACCACTTGTGGCATGTTTTAACTTTAATTAGAGACACTTGATGGATTAAAAGTTAGCCACGCGATATTTGGTTTTATAGCATATGATAAACTCTAAATATGACATTTGATAGCTTTGGTTAGTGGCCTACAATGGCTCCAAAGGTTTGACCTGCTGTAGCTTTTAAATATAGCATGGTTTGCAACAACTTTGACATGTAATAGCTTAGCATGCGATATGTTGACATACGTTGAATGAACATGTGATAGGTTTGGCATTCTGTGTTAACATACAGTAAGTTTAATTTTGATAGACTTGACAAGTGTTGACGTGGGGAGTTGGTCACTCACACATGCCAACGCCGAAGAGTGGGTCAAGAACAACCCAAATAACCAAATGCAGTGAAATGTGAAGGGAGACACTACTTTTTATAGTGGTTCGACACTAATACCTACATTCACTTTATAGTAATCATTCATCATCGTTATTTCGATTACAATGATTGTTCGAGAATGAACACTTTGAATTTACAAAGCTATAATGGAGAATAACAAAGTTCTTGTTAATTCACAACTTTCCCAAAATGACCTTCTTCTTCTTCCTTAGGCCAAAATGTGTAAGTAGAGCTCCAACGTCTAATGAAAAGCTTCAATGTCCAAGTATGTGTAAGAATGCTCCAAAGTCCAAGTTACAACACTTGGAGTCGTGCAAAGCAAGCCAAAAGTCCAAGTGAATGCCAAAATATTGTCGGTAAACTTCTAAGTGAAGTTCATAAGTCCATGAAATATCCCAAAGTAATAGGAATCAATATGGAAGCCATTAATGAAATTCAAAAAGAGCTATCCCATATGTTCAATGATAACCAAAGTCCAAAAATACCAAGCCAATGTAGCCCCTTTGAATACCAAGAAATGGGGTATTTATAGGTGAAAATTCCAAAGCATCGGCCAAAATTTCGTATCCTGGGGGAATATGAAATTTGAATCCCCGAGACTTAGCCAAAAATTGAGTTTCAACACAAAAAAAATTGAATATTGGAAAATATGCCAAAAAATAATGATCAACCCGTGCGGATCACCTAAAAAACAGTGATCTGCACATACCGGGGACGATCTGCTAATTTCCTTGCCACTTTGAATCCCAAGCCAATGTGCCAAATCCAAATCCTGAAGTACCGATGCGCTCAAGTCAAATGTGGTGATCCGCACATTGTGTTTCAGGGTATTCTCATGTGCCAAAACCAATTCAATGATTTCAAATCCTATATGTCAGATGCCAAAATCTGGAAACACCGATGTGCTCAAGCAAAAACCATTGATCGTATCAGAGTGCTCAGGCAATTTGAGCTTGCCAAAATCCGTGTATCATAGCCCCAGGAGGGATATGATTTTGTATTCCCAAGGGGGATACGATTTCATATCCCTGCGGGGGATACAAAATACGGTATTTCGTATCCCGAAAGGAATACGAAATGCATATTTTCGTATTCCTAATAGAGATGTAATCCTTGTTTCTTGCCAAGTTCTGAGTATTGCCAGGGCCGGTGTGCGCATGGCTTTCCTGGTGATCACACCGTGCTGATCACGATTTTCTGAAGTGCCAAACCATGAGTTTCTTGAGTGGTAGATTCAAGGCTCCATGCTGATCAATTAAGTTGCGCATGCGATTTTGATTGATCGGCATGATGCGCGCAAGCAAATCTGTAGTATTCCAACCAAGCCAAGGAAAGTTGGGCTATTTGGTTTTTGGTAATCGACATGAGTACTCATGCCTTCTTGAGTGATCGACACGTGTTCGCCATGCGCGATTGAGTCGAAGGCAATTCTGAGAATGAACTATATTTTCAACTCAATTCCAAGAGCGTCATGACTTCGACCAAATCGCCTTATTCTTCTAAGAGGATGTGCTAGAGTCCGAGCGCATTGCTAGCCATAAACTTGACTTGTGACTACTTTACCAAAAAGCGGGTCAATACTTTGCTCCACAAAACATGTCTTCCTTGGAAAAAGAGAGATGTGTTTTGCAAGAAATCCGAAAGTCTATAAATCTATGAACCAAGATTTGAGAGAAGTCCAATGATCACTAAGATCATAATAAAATAGAAATTCGAAGATCACTAAGATCGTATTTTATCAGACCGTTGGATCCAAGATGCATGGAATCTAGGAAACCGAAAGGTGTGGGCTTATTGGGCCTTGCTGGAGCAAGTATGTACCATCAAAAGAGCTTTGCACTTTGTGGACCAAGTTACGATGTATCGTATACTTGACATGCCTGGTTATTAAGATTTATGTGCTCAGAGAGTCCAGATAAGGAACTTCTGTACTTGGTGGACGAAGTCGTGAAGTCCTTACGCACGACGAACCCAGTTAAAGAATCCTCGTAGTTAGCATACCAAGCCCTAAAGGTCATGGACCAGAGTCCAAAGGTTGCAAACCGGAGTTCATGGACCGGTGTCCATACACCTGAGTCCGAAAGATTTTTGGGGGCCGAAGCCTGTATACCTAAGTCCAAAAATCTTTGCAAACTTGAGATCGAGGACCTAAGTCCAAATGGTTTTGTGAACCGGAGTTCGAGGACCTTAGTCCTAAAGGTTTTGTGGACCTAAGCTCGTGGACCTGAGTCCGAAAGTTGTGAATTGGAGTTTGTGGACCAAAGTCTGTAGGTTGGAGTCCAAAAATGTGAAATTGAGTTCAAGGACCTGAGTTCGGGGATCAAAGTATGAAAATGTGAATCTAAGTTTGAGGGGTTGTGTAACACCCCGCCTCCGCCAGGGTGGCTCTTGCAAGCACTCTGACTTTGGAGGGGCGTTTGAATCAGGTAAACATGCATAATGATATATCAAGGCAGAACAAGAACATATGTATATATGTAAACAGAGTAAATAAGATAAGTAAAACAGCGGAAGATTTCAAACTATTTCAAAACAAGTCTGGTACAACATAATGTCAACTTTCCAAATACACAAGTCTAGAAAAAAAAAACATTACTGAAAAACTGAAATACATAAGTACTATCCCCAAAATAAGTGATAACCATAGCTAGCTTCATGTCAAGACCGTATATGAGCTAAATCCCACAAGCAAGCGATCAGAAATCCAAGCAAAGCTCCAAGATTCCTTCCCTGAGAACCTGGGGGGGAACGGAAGAAAAGAGGCGAAAGAAAACAGGTCAGTCAAAAAGACTGAGTAAGCCCTACTACAATCAATGTAAACTGATAAAGTTAACTGGCATGAGAAGCAGGGATGATCATAAGGATAACCACATACTAGCATGATGATTAACTAACAAGGTAGATAAAGGTGTCATCGCATAATCAGGTTTAAGGTTTTTCACCACAGGTGTACCAGCATTCTAACATGTCATGTATAATCAAGAATTTATCCCTTGGCCTAAACTTGGCCCAGTATCAGGTGTTTGACTTAAATCAAGATCCAACTTCTTGGTACCAATTCTAGTATAACAGGATTAGGTGTTACCCCAATGTTCACATCGAAACAGGACGGAACAGAATGGTCCATACAGAAATAGAGTTTGGGAAAAATGGGCTTTTACCATCCTAACAGATAAAGTACAGAAACGGAATGCTAACAATAATGGGCCTTAACCACCCTAACAGATAAAGTACAGAAACGGAATGCTAACAATAATGGGCCTTTACCACCCTAACAGATAAAGTACAGAAACGGAATGCTAACAATAATGGGCCTTTACCACCCTAACAGAACGGTACCACGTAGAAACAGACGGGTGTTGCCACCCAACAAAACAGACGGTACCAACAGAATCAGACAGAGCTAAGTGTACCCTAAATCCTACCCAAGCGATCGGCTCCCTAATACATAAATACCCTGTGTCGGCCCCACGATAGGGTGTATCACTCCCTAAAGTGGCAACCAATTGGCACAGGCATATTTACAGATGTCACGGCGTCTTACATCCTCAGAGGCAGACCGGGATCCATGCACGCACATGACCCGGTTGGAACGCACCATCAACACCCATCGCCATTATCAGAATGAACCACTTATAACTAGTTCAGTAAGCGTGCCCGAACCCTACCTACAGTTGGGTCAAAGTTTTGATACCAGAAAGGGTTACTGACTAATATGGGTCCCAAACAACAAATGACACAAGTATTCCCCCTTGTGTCCCCAGACTATCAGATTCAGATTAACTTATTAACAGAGTTCAGACATACAAAGTTCAAACGATCAGTTTTCAGACTAACGGATCAGATAACAGATTTACAAACTTGCCTAACTTGGTGTGGGTCCTACAGATCCGCAAAACAGGTTCGTTTAATTTATCAATCAAGTTAGTTTATCCAGACCAGGTATCAAATTGGTTCTCAGCCTTACCAAATTACTGAGTTGGATTGGTTAAGTATAGTTCAACTTAACCCCGTTAAATTACCGAGTTCAGATTGGTTAAGTGTAGGTTAACTTAACCCCGTTAATTTACCGAGTTCAGATTGGTTAAGTGTCATAAGTCAAATTTACTTAACCTTATCATGTAGCATTAATTAATTAATGTGCCTTAACCTCTCACATTAGACTTTGTTGCGGTTACTAGTTAAGCCGGTCGGTTCCGGGTAGCTTTACACCACAACTTGGTCTAACCTCGGGTTCAAGGTACCACATGACCAACTTCTCACATTGGGTCCTATTGTTTGTAGCAACTAGTTAAGCCGGTCGGTTCCGGGTAGGTTTACGCTACAAACTCAACCCAACCTCGAGTTGGTCACACTTATATTTTCTAAGTGTCATGTCCATTATGTTTACAAAACATATTACAAGTTTTCAAGCATTCGGGTAGACCTAACTTAATAGGTAAATTCCCAATGGGTAGACCTAACTTAATAGGTAAATTCCCAATCTTATGTTTTTATGTCTTTTAAGTTTACCCAACCCCAAACGCAATCCCATCGCTTACATATCGCAATAGCGCATAAAGGATAGAAAGAGGGAACTTGGCATAATCATGACATAAAGGTGTTGAAGCCACAAGTTTAACATGGTGGCATATGAAATGTACATATGTTCATATACTTGCATATTACATTTCTAGGCCTCAAAAGCATGCATAAAACCAAACTTAGCATATTGGTGATACATGGTGATAAATGACATGTAGAAATGGCCATAAGTTCGCATTTAGCCTCACATGCAAGTTATCATAAGAGATATGATAATCCTACATGTTGCCAAAATGCAACCTTTAGCATAAAGCTTGAAGCTTTATGTTCATATACTCAAGGTAAGCTTGCATAACATGATAACATGAGTAAAACGATCAACCCAAACTTGCATAACATACATGGCAAACTTGCATATCATAACATAGCAAACTTGCATAACATAACATGGCAACCTTACATATAAACTTGCATATCATAGCATGATAAACTTGCATATCACAACATGGCAAACTTGCATAACATAACATGATTAACTTGCATATCATAACATGGCAAACTTGCATAACATAACATGATTAACTTGCATATCATAACATGGCAAACTTGCATAACATGATAAACTTGCATATCATATCATAATGATCAAACACAACTTGCATCATTCATTAACTTTAGAGTTTAAATATGAAAGTAGAAAAGGGCTTACAATGCTTATGAAGACACAAAAATATGACAAAGCCCTTATGCAATCAATTAAACCCAAAATGCAAGCTCTAATAGAAAAACCCTTGAGCCAAAATGATCAAAACTCTTGCTTTATGATGCAAATATAGAAACTTGACTTGAATGCAAGCTAATGATGCTCATACAAGCTTGAAAACACTCGTATGCATGGAAAATCTCTCATAAAAATTTATTTAGGAATTTTATGAAGAGAGTGGAGGCCATGAGAGGAATGATTTTGCCATAGTTTAGTTGTATGAATGAATATTGATGATTTAGGGTTAGGTTAGGGCCTTATTTATAGAGATTAGGATTAGTATTAGCCCTAGGATTAAACCCTAGTTCCAATCTCAGCCCTCAAAACCGAATCTGGCCCACAGGCTCAACACAACCCCAAAATGGTGCACCAGGCAAAACTGCCCGGCTGAACCAAGTCGACAGCCAAGTCGACAGGGCTGTCGACTTGGGTCCAACCAAGTCGACTCCCAAGTCGACAGGGCTGTCGACTTGGGTACTCTGGCGGGAATTTTCCTGCCTGCGCCCAATTGCCCTAATTTCCAAATTCAAACTTGAATTTGAAATCTGTTTTTACTTTGAAATTTTCTGAAAACTTCGTTGGGCCTTAATCGGGTCATACGGACTCCGATTTTCGAAAACTCGGACTCTATTTCGCGTATTTTTCCAAGACGAACGCAATGGCACAGCCCGTTTCCCTTGATTCAGATTTATAAATTAAATTCTGCCTCAGTTATAACAGGTTATTGAAAATACGGGTTGTTACATTCTCCCCTCCTTAAAGGATTTCGTCCCCGAAATCTTCAAGTTGGGAAGAACGTATCCTACCATCCAATCATCCATCTACTCAAAACATCATCCACGAGCAATCATTGTCCTTACAAGATTCTAAATGTTGTATGAACATATGCAAAGGTGTGTGTATATGTCCTTATCTAATGCAAATATCATCAATGCAAATTATGTTAGTGAAATGAATCCATATGTATGCAAATAGTCCTAATCACATAATACTATATGTGTGCACAAACATTCGTCCATATGCAACATCCATGTGCTGAATTAACCATCTTGCAACCATAAGAATTGAAAATGTACACACGTCCATATGCAATATGAGAGTGTATTTCAAGCCGATCTAGTGCCTAGTGTGTGTTTATGCATCCACAAGCAACCACTAGCAACCACTTGCATCCACTTGCAACCATCAAACATAACATGTCTCAAACACATGTTTACATCCATAGGATTCCTATCTCAACAAGATACAGTCGAGTGATGGAAGCGAGTACAGATAAAACAAAAACTTGGTACATATACTTACAGACTACTAGTACAGATCAGATTTCCCCAAATGATCCTTAGGAAACTAAGCATGGTAGAAACCCAGAATGTATTCGTCATAGTCAACCTCATGCCCAACACAGATACTCTCAAACCCCAATTTATCACAAACAGATGAGTTATAACTCTCAGGGAGTTTGAGACTATTACCAGATCAGAAGCAAGACTAGCATTAAAGTACTAAGTTTCCATTACATAATCAAAATACCAGAAAAAGAGTTTCAAACTGAAAATCAGACAAGGAAAATTAAACATCCTACAGACAAATTATTCTAGCCCTAATCTATTCACTCGCCATGCGAGTATTCACCGTTCCTTCCGATGTAGTCCCTTTCTTCTTCGGGCAGTCCCTAGTGAAGTGTCCCATCTCTCCACAGTTAAAGAAAGTGCCCTTCCTCTTTCTGCAATCCTTGTTTAGATGAGTTGAGCTTCCACAAGTAAAGCACTTCTTTTCCTTCTTATCTTCAGACTTCTCCTCCTTCTTTTGTATTTCCTTTTTGGGCCCTGTTTTCTTGTTTTGAGACTCATTCACCTTGACCTCCTTCTTTGCACTCTTGTTCTCTTCATTGAGTAGGGCCATATCTACCAAACTCTCAAACGTGGCCCCCATGGGCACATGAGACATAGCTAACTCCTGTAACGGCTCATTCAATCCTCTAGCAAAACGAAGAGCCTTCTTCTGAGTAGTACTCACCATATCCAAGCCAAAACGAGCTAACTGATTGAACTTGTTCACATATTCTTTGACAGACATGTCTCCCTGCTTCAAAGCAATAAACCTCTCCATTTGCAAATTCTCTTCAGCAGAAGACAGAAACTTAAGCCCGAATCTTGTCCTGAAATCGGCCCAAGTCTCAACGGGCCTAGTAGCGGTGGTGATCTCCCACCAATAAGCGGCTTCATCCTTCATAAGCCAAACCGCCAACAGGATCTTTCTCTGATCATCTAATCCAAAGATAGCGAATAAATCCTCGGTCTCTTTCAACCAATTCCGGGCCTCTACAAAAGTATCGGTACCTAGAAAGTTCTTGCCACCCATTGCTTTGAAGTCCTTGCAAATCTTCGTGAACTCTACTGGAGGATGCTGAGGGGGAGGAGGAGGAGGAACCTCAGCGACAGGAGGAGGAGGAACATTAACCACCGGAGGAGGAGTAACATTTGCGGGGCCGGCTTCGGTCGCCCTAGCCTCCATAAGTCTCCTATACCAAACAGGAACTTGCACTCCCTCTGGGATAACAAAGTTATCGGCCATACTGAAACGAAGGAAAAGATAGATTCAGAACGAGGAAACTAAGAATAGATAACTAAGGATTGTGCTAATGGCTTTTGGGGATTAGCCTTTTAAAATAAACTAGACTTTTCTTTGGAAAATACTTTATACTTGGTTTTGAAAATAGTTTTTCAAAAGCTTTTGTTCTTTCTCGTAAACCATATGCTCTGATACCAAATGTAACACCCCGCCTCCGCCAGGGTGGCTCTTGCAAGCACTCTGACTTTGGAGGGGCGTTTGAATCAGGTAAACATGCATAATGATATATCAAGGCAGAACAAGAACATATGTATATATGTTAGCAGAGTAAATAAGATAAGTAAAACAGCGGAAGATTTCAAACTATTTCAAAACAAGTCTGGTACAACATAATGTCAACTTTCCAAATACACAAGTCTAGAAAAAAAAACATCACTGAAAAACTGAAATACATAAGTACTATCCCCAAAATAAGTGATAACCATAGCTAGCTTCATGTCAAGACCGTACATGAGCTAAATCCCACAAGCAAGCGATCAGAAATCCAAGCTAAGCTCCAATATTCCCTCCCTGAGAACCTGGGGGGAAACGGAAGAAAAGAGGCAAAAGAAAACAGGTCAGTCAAAAAGACTGAGTAAGCCCTACTATAATCAATGTAAACTGATAAAGTTAACTGGCATGAGAAGCAGGGATGATCATAAGGATAACCACATACTAGCATGATGATTAACTAACAAGGTAGATAAAGGTGTCATCGCATAATCAGGTTTAAGGTTTTTCACCACAGGTGTACCAGCATTCTAACATGTCATGTATAATCAAGAATTTATCCCTTGGCCTAAACTTGGCCCAGTATCAGGTGTTTGACTTAAATCAAGATCCAACTTCTTGGTACCAATTCTAGTATAACAGGATTAGGTGTTACCCCAAAGTTCACATCGAAACAGGACGGAACAGAATGGTCCATACAGAAATAGAGTTTGGGAAAAATGGGCTTTTACCATCCTAACAGATAAAGTACAGAAACGGAATGCTAACAATAATGGGCCTTAACCACCCTAACAGATAAAGTACAGAAACGGAATGCTAACAATAATGGGCCTTTACCACCCTAATAGATAAAGTACAGAAACGGAATGCTAACAATAATGGGCCTTTACCACCCTAACAGAACGGTACCACGCAGAAACAGACAGGTGTTGCCACCCAACAAAACAGACGGTACCAACAGAATCAGACAGAGCTAAGTGTACCCTAAATCCTACCCAAGCGATCGGCTCCCTAATACATAAATACCCTGTGTCGGCCCCACGATAGGGTGTATCACTCCCTAAAGTGGCAAACAATTGGCACAGGCATATTTACAGATGTCACGGCGTCTTACATCCTCAGAGGTAGACCGGGATCCATGCACGCACATGACCCGGTTGGAACGCACCATCAACACCCATCGCCATTATCAGAATGAACCACTTATAACTAGTTCAGTAAGCGTGCCCGGACCCTACCTACAGTTGGGTCAAAGTTTTGATACCAGAAAGGGTTACTGACTAATATGGGTCCCAAACAACAAATGACACAAGTATTCCCCCTTGTGTCCCCAGACTATCAGATTCAGATTAACTTATTAACAGAGTTCAGACATACAAAGTTCAGACGATCAGTTTTCAGACTAACGGATCAGATAACAGATTTACAAACTTGCCTAACTTGGTGTGGGTCCTACAGATCCGCAAAACAGGTTCGTTTAATTTATCAATCAAGTTAGTTTATCCAGACCAGGTATCAAATTGGTTCTCAGCCTTACCAAATTACTGAGTTGGATTGGTTAAGTATAGTTCAACTTAACCCCGTTAAATTACCGAGTTCAGATTGGTTAAGTGTAGGTTAACTTAACCCCGTTAATTACCGAGTTCAGATTGGTTAAGTGTCATAAGTCAAATTTACTTAACCTTATCATGTAGCATTAATTAATTAATGTGCCTTAACCTCTCACATTAGACTTTGTTGCGGTTACTAGTTAAGCCGGTCGGTTCCGGGTAGCTTTACACCACAACTTGGTCTAACCTCGGGTTCAAGGTACCACATGACCAACTTCTCACATTGGGTCCTATTGTTTGTAGCAACTAGTTAAGTCGGTCGGTTCCGGGTAGTTTACGCTACAAACTCAACCCAACCTCGAGTTGGTCACACTTATATTTTCTAAGTGTCATGTCCATTATGTTTACAAAACATATTACAAGTTTTCAAGCATTCGGGTAGACCTAACTTAATAGGTAAATTCCCAATGGGTAGACCTAACTTAATAGGTAAATTCCCAATCTTATGTTTTTATGTCTTTTAAGTTTACCCAACCCCAAACGCAATCCCATCGCTTACATATCGCAATAGCGCATAAAGGATAGAAAGAGGGAACTTGGCATAATCATGACATAAAGGTGTTGAAGCCACAAGTTTAACATGGTGGCATATGAAATGTACATATGTTCATATACTTGCATATTACATTTCTAGGCCTCAAAAGCATGCATAAAACCAAACTTAGCATATTGGTGATACATGGTGATAAATGACATGTAGAAATGGCCATAAGTTCGCATTTAGCCTCACATGCAAGTTATCATAAGAGATATGATAATCCTACATGTTGCCAAAATGCAACCTTTAGCATAAAGCTTGAAGCTTTATGTTCATATACTCAAGGTAAGCTTGCATAACATGATAACATGAGTAAAACGATCAACCCAAACTTGCATAACATACATGGCAAACTTGCATATCATAACATAGCAAACTTGCATAACATAACATGGCAACCTTACATATAAACTTGCATATCATAGCATGATAAACTTGCATATCACAACATGGCAAACTTGCATAACATAACATGATTAACTTGCATATCATAACATGGCAAACTTGCATAACATAACATGATTAACTTGCATATCATAACATGGCAAACTTGCATAACATGATAAACTTGCATATCATATCATAATGATCAAACACAACTTGCATCATTCATTAACTTTAGAGTTTAAATATGAAAGTAGAAAAGGGCTTACAATGCTTATGAAGACACAAAAATATGACAAAGCCCTTATGCAATCAATTAAACCCAAAATGCAAGCTCTAATAGAAAAACCCTTGAGCCAAAATGATCAAAACTCTTGCTTTATGATGCAAATATAGAAACTTGACTTGAATGCAAGCTAATGATGCTCATACAAGCTTGAAAACACTCGTATGCATGGAAAATCTCTCATAAAAATTTATTTAGGAATTTTATGAAGAGAGTGGAGGCCATGAGAGGAATGATTTTGCCATAGTTTAGTTGTATGAATGAATATTGATGATTTAGGGTTAGGTTAGGGCCTTATTTATAGAGATTAGGATTAGTATTAGCCCTAGGATTAAACCCTAGTTCCAATCTCAGCCCTCAAAACCGAATCTGGCCCCCAGGCTCAACACAACCCCAAAATGGTGCACCAGGCAAAACTGCCAGGCTGGACCAAGTCGACAGCCAATTCGACAGGGCTGTCGACTTGGGTCCAACCAAGTCGACTCCCAAGTCGACAGGGCTGTCGACTTGGGTACTCTGGCGGGAATTTTCCCGCCTGCGCCCAATTGCCCTAATTTCCAAATTCAAACTTGAATTTGAAATCTGTTTTTACTTTGAAATTTTCTGAAAACTTCGTTGGGCCTTAATCGGGTCATACGGACTCCGATTTTCGAAAACTCGGACTCTATTTCGCGTATTTTTCCGAGACGAACGCAATGGCACAGCCCGTTTCCCTTGATTCAGATTTATAAATTAAATTCTGCCTCAGTTATAACAGGTTATTGAAAATACGGGTTGTTACAGGTTGAGTCCATGGAACGGGGTCCAAAAATGTGAATTTGAGTTCGAGGACCTAAGTCCGTGGACTGGAGTACAAAAGATTTTGACGACCAAAGTCCGTAGACCTGAGTCATAAAAGTTTTGTATGGGTCGGAGCCCCAGAATCATGTACCAGAGCCCTAAAGTAGTCTTTTAATAACGTCAAAGAGGTACAATGGTCAATTTCCGCACTAAGCACATGTCTAGGAACCACAGGACGACCCCGCATGTGCATGAGTCGGCGTAGCCGCGTCGATTACAAGTCGGGCAAACCAAAACAAGAAAAGTTACAAACAAAAAGAATAGACATAAGTAACGGACTAGAGTCTAGTAAGTTAAAAAGATTTATAGCACTAGATCGGTTGATTATAATACTATGGTGGTTGTGTCCTGACCTTCCTCTATTCTCAGACGTAGTAGGGGCTGAGGGTGTGCTGTCACAGTTATCGGATCCCTGACGTATGTGGTAGCCTGCCACGCGTGATTCGTTCTTTGACTTTATCGTGAAGCTTCCTACACTAGTCGGTGTCGTGGCTTGGCAATTCATGGAACACACAACACTTACTAGAGCCTATTTGTCTTTCGGTATGGTCCCTCTTAGGAGTCTTCTAAAAAGGAGCACCTCCATGGATGTCAAGATAAATTCTTCCCAAGCCATCGTGAGTTTAGTGCATGACGAGAACTTTGATTCGATGTTAGGCCATGTGTTCCGATTGTCTCAAGGTTTATCCTTTTTTCTGGGGCAGATGGTCCCCTGCATGTTGCCGAGTTGGCTTGATGAACTAATTTTTCATCTATGGAGTCTTCCTCTCTCATAAAACTATCCGCTTTGAAGTATAGTTCGACGAGATCCCTTGGCACGTTCCATTGCAATGAGATTTTGAAGTCTATCTTATCAAGAATACTGGAAATGGCGACCATAAGAACCATGGACGATCCAATCTATTGACATAGGCCACTATCACATTGAAACTTTCCAGAAATTTGTGTAAAGTCTCACATATCCTTTGTTTAACTGTCGTCGTAGTCATGACATTCCTATAGACTGGGAGATATGAACCCTGAACTACTCAACAAACTTTCCAACCAAGACGTCCCAGCTATTAATAGATTTAGATTCCAACAACCTGAACCACAATACAACGATGTCTGTGAGATAGAATCACTGCACCATAACAGCCAATTTGGCATAGATGGATGCAGAGATATAATACGGGTTAAAGTCGTATCATACTTGATAGTTCTTAGATCCTTATCAAACTACATTTTGCGATCCGCACCACCCCATACGCCTTAAATATGGCTGTCCATCAACGAAGCCCCGGATTAGTTAATTTGATACGGCTTTGGGCTAAATCGAATTCGTATCATATTGTGCATCACATTAGGCACTCGGAATAAAAAATTAGGCCGCTCCCTTTTCCATTTGTTTTACTTTAATGGTGACCAAAAACCCTAACTAGGGTTTTCGATCACCAAATCATGCCTCCACCTTCGACAGAGACGAACAACCCTCTCCTTCGGCAGAAACGTAGCAACCCTTGGTCTCCATAGCCCTCCTTAGACGTCGAAGGAATGTGTTTCAATTGAATTTTGGCATGCATGACTGATAGTAGGGAACAAATTGAAATAGTTTTGTGATAGTTGATTGCTACTTTGTGTTAGTGTCAGCTGCGTAGCCACTGTGTCCCCAGCTAGGGTACAACCTCTAGCTTAAAATTAATCATCCTATGTAAAAACTGTCATTTTTGTCTAACTGAAAATGATTTGTAAGCAACTTTTTTAATTTCTGCCCTATTTGGAAAAAAATCCTCAGCCGGCTACTGGTTAGTGTGTTAGCTATTTCAATTTAATGGGTTTGTGTAAGTGTGTTACTTGATTGCTACTTTGTGTTAGGGACGGATCTGTGGTTATACCCTGAAATCAGAGAAATCAAATTTGAATCATGATTTGTGATAACATAAAAAAAACATCTGAATTGCTATTGGAAACGTGTATGGTATAATTTTAGATTGCGGTATATCTATGAAACAAAGAAATAACAATGAGTTAGTTTGCCATGATTTCATTGTCATTTGACTGTTTGTTTGCCTTATGCTTGAAATTTAAATTGGGTTGTCTTATAACAAGTTTACTCTGTTTTGAGAGATAACAAGTGTATTGAAAATATTTTAATAGGTTTGTTGAAAATTTTGGTAGATGGATGATTACTAGACTTTCTGGTTAATATTTTAATAGTCGATCCACCAGGTGGATGCATTTTAGCTCACGCATATGGTCGGGTATCCATGCTTATTAGGTTTATCCAAATGTCGGCTGCTATTGCACTTAACCTTAGTAAAATGCTGCTTTCACGAGCAACTTTCCCCTACTTTGTAGCAGACTGTAGTGTAAGTTAACTTGCACTACACAGTCTACTTCAAAGAAACTGAAAGTTGCAAGTGAAAGCAACTTTTTCCAAAGGTTAAGTGAAGGGGCATTCGACATTTGGATAAAGCTAATAAGCATGGATTACTGACCCTGTGTGTGAGCTAATATGAATCCGCCTAGTGGATCACCCAGTAAATTCTTAATCAGAAAGTCTAATATGTGTGTCATCCGAAGATGATGATTCGATATCTTTAGATGTTGGAGCAGGTATATATTATTTTACACTTAATCAGAAAGCCCAGTAAATTCTTAATCAGAAAGTCGACATTGGGTTTATTTGTTCCTTTTTGTGTGTATAGGAGGATGTTCTGTATGCTAGGGTATGAACTACCGGTGTTGCAAATCGACTACAATTCAGGTGATTCTTCTTTTGGGTTTGAATTTTTAATGACTATCAATTCTCCATTCCTATGTGCAGTTAATTTCATTTAAAAGCCTACGGTCATAGAAAAACCAGTTTACAATGTGTATTCATTCATTTTTGAGACATATACCGATCAAACCGAATGTTATTTTAGTTTCTCTGTATTCATGTGTACAATGTCGATCTCCTATATACGATGTTGGAGGTCATGTTAAACCACAAAGCATGTGAGATGCTGGTATGTTTCTAGGTTGTCTATGCAAGTTCATTGTTATCAGTATGGCGCTTGACTAGTCGATTCGACTTGGTTTTTATTGGTGTCCAACGAAGTATTTGTACACAAACACACTGATCGACTACCGTCAAATTACACAAACACGTTGATCGATACGATATTCCCTTCACCGTTATTGGTGTCCAGTGAAATTACACAAACACACTGATCGTCATACACTTATCTAATCTGTAATCATGTTTGCATCTCAGTCATAGTGAGTTACAATGTCGATCTCCTGTCCGGTGAAGTATTTGTAACTTGTTTCATGTATTTTATAGGTAGTCCTGTTGGAGATTTTAGTGCTTTTGTGCTGATGGAACTCAGGCTGCAGGCTATATATATCATGATTCAGTTATGTTTGTGTGTTGGTGCTTTTGTGCTGTTGGAACTCAGACTGCAGTCCTGTTGGAGATTTTCGTGCTTTTTTGTTAGTTCGTAATGTGATGAAAATCTTTGACAGTTTCCTTTTATTATATATGTTTATGTTTGTGTGTACATTATGTTCATGTTATGAAAAAAAATTTGTAATGTTTTGGGTATATATATATATATATTGTGTTATTCCTATATATAATTTGTGGTATATATGCTCTGTGTTAGAAAAATATGTGCTACAGTTTTTGTTTATATATATATATACACACACACATATATGATATATATATATATATATATATTTGTACACACACACATATATATACACATACAGTCCAAGGTCGTTTCTGATTACACTTTAGATACAGCTAAAAGCGGTATGTAACATCAAATGGGATATGGTTTATAGTTGTATCTAATAATTTAACATGGCAAAAACATTGCTTAATTAGCATATATGCTGTAGTGAGTGGAAGGTACTTTTCCATGATGTTGTCCAAAGCCGAAAATACTTCCATATGGCGCATGTAACGCACCAGGTGAACTACATGATCCTTCCTACCATCGAAAGCTTCTAACACCGACAATTTGAAGTCCGACGGGTTCTGAGAATTCATGATGTCCTGAGAGAAGGGGCTGCGAGTAACACAGTCCAAACGCACATGGGATGTACAGCCTTGGGTAAAGCGTCGAATAACACCGGCTACTTGACTTTCATTTCTTGAATCGAGTAGCTGCCTCTAAAAGTTTATGTGACACCCCACGTCTGTTAATATCACTCACTAAGGGAATGCATTAAGTTTTGTGAAGCACTATAGGTAAACAGACACAGAATAATTACAAGACAGATATATATAAGGCAGCAGCAGAAAATCTAAATTTTTATTTCAACCTTAAAACATAATACCGTGGGACACAATTTCTGTAAAAACCCGTAACTTCCCCGTAAAGGAAAGCGTCGGATAGTTCGAGAACAAGCCACAACAGAACGCATACAGAAGAACATTTCACTGTTATTACAACAATGCATCAGATTACAAGAATATACAGAGTATAAAAGAATATTACACAGAAATATCAGAGATTTAAATTACATTTAAATACATCGCAGCGGAAAATAATACAATATACAACTAGAAGAGATATACGGATACAAAGCTTTCCGGATATCGTTCCAGCTGAAAACCAGGATCCTGTGAATATAAATCTGCAAAACCAAAACTACTAGCTGCCCGTGTCAAAATAGGGGCACCCAGAGTTTAGGTCAAAACAATAAACTCCAGGTCAGTCATGTGACTGGTGTGAGAACTAAAACAGTTATAAATATTTATTTTAAATCATTAGGTAAATCAAGGGACCACGCCGTATAACACGGAACGGGTTTCCTCCCAAGAATACCAGTGCATAAAACAAACAGCGCAATGCTAAATGAAGAAAAATGAAGCTGTTATAAGACCCAGGTCCTATCACACAATGCAACGCAAGCCGGGGGATAGGGTTTTCCCTTATAACAGCCAAAGAATGCTTGATACGTTTAAAACAAATCATTTCATACTATTATAAGTGCATAGTGTATAAAACAACTTCAAATCATAAGTATCAATCATAGGCGGCATGGGTACCATATATCATGTCGCCATATATAGGTTTACAAATAAAACCGCAAATGTCACGTATTTGGAAATTGGATTTCCGTCTATGAACCGAGGCAAAAGATAGTCCTCAACCGATTCGAGATGCTCTAGCCTGCCCCTCAGGACCCAGACTCAGGTGGGCCCTTGGATCCTCAGGGCCAGTCCACCGATGTGGATTAAACTTAAACCCTGGACATACATTTCCCCGCCCTATGGGGCGTAAACGAGCCAACTAAATGACTCCATCGGTTCGAGAACGACCGATCAATCCGAGGCGCCTCGCAACAGCAACAACCACATAAGTCAAACTCGTCAGGGCGTGTAAAACCACTGACGCCACTTCTAGCTAGAAAGAAACGCATGCCCTCCCTGACGTCCTCTCCCGTTTTTGGTTCATACCGGGTGTGAAACACGCGAGGTAAACGTTACACAAAGCTACGCCACAAAGGCCGTGCTTTGATCATCAACCACAAGACTTTGCTTTTCAACAGAAGCCTCGATCAATTGCCACTTAGGCATGCCACACAGGCAATTCACTCCATGCGTTTGATATCCATCAATATATAACCCCTGAGCTCGTACGTCTCAGAGAAGGGCGTTAAGCAAGAGAATAAATTCTCCGCCGCCAAACAGATATATATTTAATAGAAATCAAACACACAGACTAAAATCCAATGTCAGACACACAGTCCATTTACAAGTCCGTTCTGGGTCTGAACGAAACCGGAGGCACCTAGTACCCCGCATATCCATCGATCTCCAAGTACGTCTGGACGATCACCAACTGTTTCCATCTTCTTGGGTGTACAGCCCAATCAAGATCATCAGTTATCACCCAAACGACGTGAAGACCTCCGGTCTTCGACCATCGTCTTCATCTTCGACTTATCGTCGTATCAGTTATTCAGAAGGGGATAAACCCGGTCTTTCCGAATAACTCGCGTATATATTATAAAAGTGTTACACAAACACAACATACGCCTCATTCCAATTCATTAGTCACTAACCGTAAATTAATCAAGAGAATAATTCCCCAAATATTAACCCCGAAGGCCGAAACCAACATCAGATCAATATTCAGAAAACCATTCTGCTTGGCTAACCGACAATTAGTTTCTAAATTTCACGTTCATAGGGAAAGGTTCCCATTAATTTTTATCAAAGATAAATTCTTGAATTTATGCTTTAATCTACTTTTGAATATCAATTCAAACTAGTCGGGATTAGCGAACCTTACCGAAGTAATCATTTGTTTTAATTTCCCAATCCCAACCTATTCATCCCATGAAGTAAAACTGGTTATACTTCATATCTAACACCACAGTGTTATCGGTAAATTCAATTACCATTTCACGTTCAAATCTAATTAAAGATTTAACTATCGCCTGGAGCAAAACTGGTGATACTCCATTCTCGATTATTTCAATCTAATTAAAGATTCATTAAAACTCCACTTAGTTTTAATCGTTATCTGGGTTAAAGAATCCGTGTCATTTAAACACGGTTCACAATAAACCCAAAATCACATTCATTAATTATCGGGTTAAAGAACAAGTGTTATTTAAAACACTGTTCACGATAAACCCAAAAATCAATATCAATTCAATTCCAATTAAATATCATTTAATTGGTACACTTCATTAAATCTAAATAAAAAGATTTAATCTTTTCTCAACTGGGTTCAAGAACAGTGTTAATGAAGACACCATTCACGACAAACCCAAATCACATTCGATATTCAATACAAGGCTTTGAATAGAAAATATATCGGCTTATATTCAATATCAAATTCTACGACTAACAAATGTCGTATTGGAAATAACGATATAAATATATATCTTTCAAATTTCCATAACAACACCTGTATAATCACGAATTCCAACATCGAAATATTCCGAAGACAATTTCGATTCAAATCCACTCCAATGCAATCATTGGAAATTTTGGTTATTTTCAAAACCCTTTTCAAATTCAATTTATTTATTTAAAAATAAATAGAATTATAATTCTAGTTCAAAACTATTTCATTTCGATAAAAATCTATTTTTATCTTTTCAAATATGGAGTTTTTCATCCCAAATCTTTCTAAATCATTTCTTATGATTTTACACAAATTATTACTATTTTTAATAATTTTATCAAGGCCTGTACAGTCGATTTCCATCAACGGCCATCGAACTGCACTTATAGCGACCTTTTTCAAATTTGATTTGGACATAATTCCAAATCCAACCGTCAGATTTCATATTTCTAATATTCGTTAGAAAGCTCTTTTCGATACGAACCCAACGGTTCCGGTTTCAGGAGAATCCGACGGTCGGATCTCCCGTAATGTCCGTTTGAAATAAATGGTCGAAATTCACGAACTGCCGCGGCGCGGCGCGTTCTATTCAGGCCATTATATTATATATAATATATATAATATATATTTCGTCGATTTCTATTTAAAACGAATTATATAAATAGTTTTTAAATTCGTTTCAAAAGCAATTTCAACTTCCTTTTCAATTCAATTCATTTCGAAATCGTTTTCAATTCAATTCAATTCGAAATCGTTTTCAATTCAATTTATTTCGAAATCGTTCTCAATTCAATTCATTTCGAAATCGTTTTCAATTCAATTCATTTCGAAATCGTTTTCAATTCAATTCATTTCGAAATCGTTTTCAATTCAATTCATTTCGAAATCGTTTTCAATTCAATTTGAATTCGTTTTCAATTCATTTCATTTCGAAATCGTTTTCAATTCATTTCATTTCGAAATCGTTTTCAATTCAATTCATTTCGAAATCGTTTTCAATTCAATTCATTTCGAAATCGTTTTCAATTCAATTCATTTCGAAATCGTTTTAAAATCGATATAAATATCGATCACGTCAAAATGGCGTCAATCTAATCATCACGGCTTCACATATTTCTATTTCCAAAATAGTTGTTATTATCAAAATATTTCGTTCAACACATGACCAATCTCAATGGATGAGTACTGTCAACACATGAACTTTTATTTTGTATTGATAAAGATGTAAATTTTATTACTAAAATATTTCGTTCAACACATGACCAATCTCAATGGATGAGTACTGTGAACACATGAACTTTTATTTTATAATATTCTTTATTTTTCAAATTGGAATGAGGCCCAATCAATTACCATATAATGTTAATTATATGGATTTTCATACAACACATGTATATAACAGCAACGATAAATAATCAACCATCAACCAAAGTGCACTACACTGTATAAGCATCAAATATAGATATCTAACGCTTATAACAGCCTGTAAATCAATCGATCGACATATTTATTCAATCGGGATGAGTGAACTTCAAATTTCATCCCAACACCCGTGTGGGGTTTCAAACAATCAAACAAATATTTTATTCGTGCAGTTGGGCGATGTGTAAAATTTATCGTCCCAATCAATGTCCTTCAAATAGGTGTACATAAACAAACCGTCTGGTTTGTAAATGAATATTTATTTGTTCACATTCACGTTAAAAATTATATTTTTAACGATAAAACATTTTATTCCAACATATGAATTTCTATTCAGTTCATTCTTTAAATAAAATGATATTTTTATTTTTCTAACATATTTTAGAAAATTTCGACGGCATAACGGCACGATACTAGAAACGGGACGAGGCCTAGCCTTATCCCCGGTCTAGTGAAGGCCCACGCCATTCACACATCAATCAAATCAATTTTATTTCACCAAACAATTCAGTTCAAACCAAATAATCTAACTAACTACACAACCCAACAATTTAACAAACAAGCCATCCATGGTCTGTGGATGACGGGTGTCGGGTGCTACTAAGCACCGTCTGCATCCTAGTATATATATATAACTAGAAAATTTAAATTGAAAGGTGAGAAGTTCTCACATATAGCTATCCTAGCTCCACTTCACTTCATTGATAGAAATCTTCGCCAATCTCGCCTTTTGTCGCTTTCGTTGTCCGCTTTCACTACATATGTAAAAATCGAATTTTTACTTCGCTATTCAATATATAAAAATCGAATTTTTACTTTGCTATTCAATATATAAAAATCGAATTTTTACTTTGCCATTCAATATATAAAAATCGAATTTTTACTTTGCTATTCAATATATAAAAATCGAATTTTTACTTTGCCATTCAATATATAAAAATCGAATTTTTACTTTGCCATTCAATATATAAAGATCGAATTTTTACTTTGCTATTCAATATATAAAAATAGAATTTTTACTTTGCCATTCAATATATAAAAATCGAATTTTTACTTTGCTATTCAATATATAAAAATCGAATTTTTACTTTGCTATTCAATATATAAAGATCGAATTTTTACTTTGCCATTCAATATATAAAAGTCGAATTTTTACTTTGCTATTCAATATATAAAAATCGAATTTTTACTTTGCCATTCAATATATAAAAATCGAATTTTTACTTTGCCATTCAATATATAAAAATCGAATTTTTACTTTGCCATTCAATATATAAAAATCGAATTTTTACTTTGCCATTCAATATATAAAAATCGAATTTTTACTTTGCTATTCAATATATAAAAATCGAATTTTTACTTTGCCATTCAATATATAAAAATCGAATTTTTACTTTGCCATTCAATATATAAAAATCGAATTTTTACTTCGTAAAGCTCAAATCCTTTTTCTCTTTAAAGATTAAACCTTTTTCCTATTTAAAGTTTTTACTTTTAAACAAAATCAGTTTTTATTTTTAAAACAAAATCAGTTTTTGAAAACATAAAAATCAGTTTTTTTCTTTAAACAAAAATCAGTTTTTGAAAACATAAAAATCAGTTTTTTTTCTTTAAACAAAATCAGTTTTTGAAAACATAAAAATCAGTTTTTTTCTTTAAACAAAAACAGTTTTTTGAAAACATAAAAATCAGTTTTTTTCTTTAAACAAAATCAGTTTTTGAAAACATAAAAATCAGTTTTTTTCTTTAAACAAAATCAGTTTTTGAAAACATAAAAATCAGTTTTTTTCTTTAAACAAAATCAGTTTTTGAAATTCTATTTATATAAAATAAAAATAAAACAAATAAATAAATAAAAAACGACTTACAGGGGGGGAGTCGCAGTGGTCGCCGGCTCCTGGAAGTGGTGGTGATGCGCTCTAGAAGTGGCTGTCGATTGGGGGGGGCTTGGATTTGGACCCGCGGCTTCAGGGAGGGAGAAGAGAGAGGATGCGTGAGAGAGGGGAGAGAAAGAGCGGAGGCAGGCGCGGCACATGGTGGCGGAAAGGGAGGGAGTAGCTCGCGGATCTCGATGTGGGCGTGGGGTTTGGGGGATGAACGGAGAACGATGGAAGGGGTGATGGCGCGAGAGGGGGAGGAGGGTGGTTGGGTGAGGTGCGCCGCCGATCGACGCTGGCCAGGCGGCAGGGAGGGCTGGGCGGAGGGAGGAGTCGTGGTCAACGGGGAGGGATTTTTTTATATTTTTTTCTGAAAAGTGAAAGAGAGAGAGGGATGGGTAGGGGTAGGATAATATATATAATTTAATAATTTATTTAATTTCCTTTAAGTTGCTTTTCCGTTCGAACTTCAATTCAAACCGAACGACTGTCGTCTCTAGCTAACTACCCCCATTCTGAACACAATGGGATATGTTTCGCAAGCCAATTCGATCGTTACAATCAGTTTCCTTTGAATTTACATTTAAATCACTTTATTGAATTTTAAACGTACATTTCAAATTACCGGGGTCACATACTAACTAGAAAAATTCCTGAAAAATATTTTCTAGCTTCGTATTGACGATACGGTCCTAACAAAACTAGTTTCGTCAAATTCTGAGACCGTTTGAAAAATGGCCAATTTCCAGTCGATTTAAAATCAACTGAAAATGGTCAAACGCATTTTCCTTTGCCACGCTCACATATTGATTTGAAAAATTATGAAATTTGGAATCTTGCAATAACTTAACATCACGGACCCAACAAAACTGGTTTCGTCGAAATCCGAGGTCGCTTGCAAAATGTCCATTTTTAAGGGCCTGAATTCCATAGCGACTATTCAGAATTTTCAACTGGACATATCTATTGATTCCCGCTATGAAATTTCGATTGGTCGGATTCGTTAGAAAGATATCATCAATTAAATCCCATTATTTTTGGTTTCACTAAAATCTGGATTGTTTTGCACCCGGTACATTCAATTGAAGTTTGAAATCGAATTATCGAACTACCGCGCCATTTTCAATTCTATTTATAATTATATATAAATATTTATATTCTAACGACGACGTATATAATATATACGTCGAATTATATTCAAAATAAATTTCTCGTCGTTTTTATTTAAGATAATTCATTTTAAATAATCGAAATTCGCTAAAATTGCCAAAATAAAAATTTTAAACTGGCTCAGAATTTCCGGGTTATTACAATCTCCCCCACTTAAAACTTTTCGTCCCCGAAAAGGAACAAAGTCGAAAGTGGTTTGATTAATCAACTCTACGCTCGATCTGGCTTCCATTCTCCAACTTTTCAGTTTCTGAGAATTTTCAAAATTTCAAAAATTTGGCTAACACCCTAAATTTTCGAAAAATTTCGCCATAACCTCCCCTGCACCGGGAGCATCGGGGAATTTCAAATAGCTTCCCCGGTCCTTCAGATCTCAAAAAGAAAAAGAAAAAGCCAAGCGGCTAGCCAATAGGCTCATAAAATCATCATCACCCAAACGAAACAGTAAATTATGTAGTAAACATGTACCTATTTGTCGGGCAAACAAATTTTATTCTCTGGCTCTAGTCTCCTTGCTATGACCTGTTCAATGATATATATGTATATGCAAACAAATGCGACCAATTTTCAATATAATTCAATATTTGATCAAATTAGGCATAATGGTTCAAAATTATCAAACAATGAACAAACAACACAAACATCAATCAATTAGTGAATTAGAGTCTCAAATTCATAATTTTGATACATATACAAAAATCATGTTTTTGATGCCAAATCACAACAATAGGCCCTATCTAATTTTGGTTCTCACACAAGCCAATAGGAAATATATAGAAATCTCACTTTCATCACTCGAATATAAACACTGATAATGTGATCACAATTATCAGTATCATCCCCGGGCGACTAGAGTGTAATTCTATATCCATCCAGTATATTAAAATTTTGAATACACGCGGATCAGACGTATATGCAAAATCTTTATATACTGGACTGTCCAACTCAATATAAATAAATAATCAAATACGAATAATTGACTTAAATTTTCAAAACAAAGAATGTTTTCACTTTCAAAATATACTCTTCACACTCGTTCTAGGATACTACTGATCCCATCTCTAACGAGTCATTCCCGTTGGATATTACTAATCCATTCTCTGATAAATTCTTTCGTACGGTTCTAATGTGTCTTGTTCTCTAGCTTTGTAAACCAAAGCTCTGATACCAACTGTAAAAACCCGTAACTTCCCCGTAAAGGAAAGCGTCGGATAGTTCGAGAACAAGCCACAACAGAACGCATACAGAAGAACATTTCACTGTTATTACAACAATGCATCAGATTACAAGAATATACAGAGTATAAAAGAATATTACACAGAAATATCAGAGATTTAAATTACATTTAAATACATCGCAGCGGAAAATAATACAATATACAACTAGAAGAGATATACGGATACAAAGCTTTCCGGATATCGTTCCAGCTGAAAACCAGGATCCTGTGAATATAAATCTGCAAAACCAAAACTACTAGCTGCCCGTGTCAAAATAGGGGCACCCAGAGTTTAGGTCAAAACAATAAACTCCAGGTCAGTCATGTGACTGGTGTGAGAACTAAAACAGTTATTAATCTTTATTTTAAATCATTAGGTAAATCAAGGGACCACGCCGTATAACACGGAACGGGTTTCCTCCCAAGAATACCAGTGCATAAAACAAACAGCGCAATGCTAAATGAAGAAAAATGAAGCTGTTATAAGACCCAGGTCCTATCACACAATGCAACGCAAGCCGGGGGATAGGGTTTTCCCTTATAACAGCCAAAGAATGCTTGATACGTTTAAAACAAATCATTTCATACTATTATAAGTGCATAGTGTATAAAACAACTTCAAATCATAAGTATCAATCATAGGCGGCATGGGTACCATATATCATGTCGCCATATATAGGTTTACAAATAAAACCGCAAATGTCACGTATTTGGAAATTGGATTTCCGTCTATGAACCGAGGCAAAAGATAGTCCTCAACCGATTCGAGACGCTCTATCCCGCCCCTCAGGACCCAGACTCAGGTGGGCCCTTGGATCCTCAAGGCCAGTCCACCGATGTGGATTAAACTTAAACCCTGGACATGCATTTCCCCGCCCTATGGGGCGTAAACGAGCCAACTAAATGACTCCATCGGTTCGAGAACGACCGATCAATCCGAGGCGCCTCGCAACAGCAACAACCACATAAGTCAAACTCGTCAGGGCGTGTAAAACCACTGACGCCACTTCTAGCTAGAAAGAAACGCATGCCCTCCCTGACGTCCTCTCCCGTTTTTGGTTCATACCGGGTGTGAAACACGCGAGGTAAACGTTACACAAAGCTACGCCACAAAGGCCGTGCTTTGATCATCAACCACAAGACTTTGCTTTTCAACAGAAGCCTCGATCAATTGCCACTTAGGCATGCCACACAGGCAATTCACTCCATGCGTTTGATATCCATCAATATATAACCCCTAAGCTCGTACGTCTCAGAGAAGGGCGTTAAGCAAGAGAATAAATTCTCCGCCGCCAAACAGATATATATTTAATAGAAATCAAACACACAGACTAAAATCCAATGTCAGACACACAGTCCATTTACAAGTCCGTTCTGGGTCTGAACGAAACCGGAGGCACCTAGTACCCCGCATATCCATCGATCTCCAAGTACGTCTGGACGATCACCAACTGTTTCCATCTTCTTGGGTGTACAGCCCAATCAAGATCATCAGTTATCACCCAAACGACGTGAAGACCTCCGGTCTTCGACCATCGTCTTCATCTTCGACTTATCGTCGTATCAGTTATTCAGAATGGGATAAACCCGGTCTTTCCGAATAACTCGCGTATATATTATAAAAGTGTTACACAAACACAACGTACGCCTCATTCCAATTCATTAGTCACTAACCGTAAATTAATCAAGAGAATAATTCCCCAAATATTAACCCCGAAGGCCGAAACCAACATCAGATCAATATTCAGAAAACCATTCTGCTTGGCTAACCGACAATTAGTTTCTAAATTTCACGTTCATAGGGAAAGGTTCCCATTAATTTTTATCAAAGATAAATTCTTGAATTTATGCTTTAATCTACTTTTGAATATCAATTCAAACTAGTCGGGATTAGCGAACCTTACCGAAGTAATCATTTGTTTTAATTTCCCAATCCCAACCTATTCATCCCATGAAGTAAAACTGGTTATACTTCATATCTAACACCATAGTGTTATCGGTAAATTCAATTACCATTTCACGTTCAAATCTAATTAAAGATTTAACTATCGCCTGGAGCAAAACTGGTGATACTCCATTCTCGATTATTTCAATCTAATTAAAGATTCATTAAAACTCCACTTAGTTTTAATAGTTATCTGGGTTAAAGAATCCGTGTCATTTAAACACGGTTCACAATAAACCCAAAATCACATTCATTAATTATCGGGTTAAAGAACAAGTGTTATTTAAAACACTGTTCACGATAAACCCAAAAATCAATATCAATTCAATTCCAATTAAATATCATTTAATTGGTACACTTCATTAAATCTAAATAAAAAGATTTAATCTTTTCTCAACTGGGTTCAAGAACAGTGTTAATGAAGACACCATTCACGACAAACCCAAATCACATTCGATATTCAATACAAGGCTTTGAATAGAAAATATATCGGCTTATATTCAATATCAAATTCTACGACTAACAAATGTCGTATTGGAAATAACGATATAAATATATATCTTTCAAATTTCCATAACAACACCTGTATAATCACGAATTCCAACATCGAAATATTCCGAAGACAATTTCGATTCAAATCCACTCCAATGCAATCATTGGAAATTTTGGTTATTTTCAAAACCCTTTTCAAATTCAATTTATTTATTTAAAAATAAATAGAATTACAATTCTAGTTCAAAACTAGTTCATTTCGATAAAAATCTATTTTTATCTTTTCAAATATGGAGTTTTTCATCCCAAATCTTTCTAAATCATTTCTTATGATTTTACACAAATTATTACTATTTTTAATAATTTTATCAAGGCCTGTACAGTCGATTTCCATCAACGGCCATCGAACTGCACTTATAGCGACCTTTTTCAAATTTGATTTGGACATAATTCCAAATCCAACCGTTAGATTTCATATTTCTAATATTCGTTAGAAAGCTCTTTTCGATACGAACCCAACGGTTCCGGTTTCAGGAGAATCCGACGGTCGGATCTCCCGTAATGTCCGTTTGAAATAAATGGTCGAAATTCACGAACTGCCGCGGCGCGGCGCGTTCTATTCAGGCCATTATATTATATATAATATATATAATATATATTTCGTCGATTTCTATTTAAAACGAATTATATAAATAGTTTTTAAATTCGTTTCAAAAGCAATTTCAACTTCCTTTTCAATTCAATTCATTTCGAAATCGTTTTCAATTCAATTCAATTCGAAATCGTTTTCAATTCAATTTATTTCGAAATCGTTCTCAATTCAATTCATTTCGAAATCGTTTTCAATTCAATTCATTTCGAAATCGTTTTCAATTCAATTCATTTCGAAATCGTTTTCAATTCAATTCATTTCGAAATCGTTTTCAATTCAATTTGAATTCGTTTTCAATTCATTTCATTTCGAAATCGTTTTCAATTCATTTCATTTCGAAATCGTTTTCAATTCAATTCATTTCGAAATCGTTTTCAATTCAATTCATTTCGAAATCGTTTTCAATTCAATTCATTTCGAAATCGTTTTAAAATCGATATAAATATCGATCACGTCAAAATGGCGTCAATCTAATCATCACGGCTTCACATATTTCTATTTCCAAAATAGTCGTTATTATCAAAATATTTCGTTCAACACATGACCAATCTCAATGGATGAGTACTGTCAACACATGAACTTTTATTTTATATTGATAAAGATGTAAATTTTATTACTAAAATATTTCGTTCAACACATGACCAATCTCAATGGATGAGTACTGTCAACACATGAACTTTTATTTTATAATATTCTTTATTTTTCAAATCGGAATGAGGCCCAATCAATTACCATATAATGTTAATTATATGGATTTTCATACAACACATGTATATAACAGCAACGATAAATAATCAACCATCAACCAAAGTGCACTACACTGTATAAGCATCAAATATAGATATGTAACGCTTATAACAGCCTGTAAATCAATCAATCGACATATTTATTCAATCGGGATGAGTGAACTTCAAATTTCATCCCAACACCCGTGTGGGGTTTCAAACAATCAAACAAATATTTTATTCGTGCAGTTGGGCGATGTGTAAAATTTATCGTCCCAATCAATGTCCTTCAAATAGGTGTACATAAACAAACCGTCTGGTTTGTAAATGAATATTTATTTGTTCACATTCACGTTAAAAATTATATTTTTAACGATAAAACATTTTATTCCAACATATGAATTTCTATTCAGTTCATTCTTTAAATAAAATGATATTTTTATTTTTCTAACATATTTTAGAAAATTTCGACGGCATAACGGCACGATACTAGAAACGGGACGAGGCCTAGCCTTATCCCCGGTCTAGTGAAGGCCCACGCCATTCACACATCAATCAAATCAATTTTATTTCACCAAACAATTCAGTTCAAACCAAATAATCTAACTAACTACACAACCCAACAATTTAACAAACAAGCCATCCATGGTCTGTGGATGACGGGTGTCGGGTGCTACTAAGCACCGTCTGCATCCTAGTATATATATATAACTAGAAAATTTAAATTGAAAGGTGAGAAGTTCTCACATATAGCTATCCTAGCTCCACTTCACTTCATTGATAGAAATCTTCGCCAATCTCGCCTTTTGTCGCTTTCGTTGTCCGCTTTCACTACATATGTAAAAATCGAATTTTTACTTCGCTATTCAATATATAAAAATCGAATTTTTACTTTGCTATTCAATATATAAAAATCGAATTTTTACTTTGCCATTCAATATATAAAAATCGAATTTTTACTTTGCTATTCAATATATAAAAATCGAATTTTTACTTTGCCATTCAATATATAAAAATCGAATTTTTACTTTGCTATTCAATATATAAAGATCGAATTTTTACTTTGCTATTCAATATATAAAAATCGAATTTTTACTTTGCCATTCAATATATAAAAATCGAATTTTTACTTTGCTATTCAATATATAAAAATCGAATTTTTACTTTGCTATTCAATATATAAAGATCGAATTTTTACTTTGCCATTCAATATATAAAAATCGAATTTTTACTTTGCTATTCAATATATAAAAATCGAATTTTTACTTTGCCATTCAATATATAAAAATCGAATTTTTACTTTGCCATTCAATATATAAAAATCGAATTTTTACTTTGCCATTCAATATATAAAAATCGAATTTTTACTTTGCCATTCAATATATAAAAATCGAATTTTTACTTTGCTATTCAATATATAAAAATCGAATTTTTACTTTGCCATTCAATATATAAAAATAGAATTTTTACTTTGCCATTCAATATATAAAAATCGAATTTTTACTTCGTAAAGCTCAAATCCTTTTTCTCTTTAAAGATTAAACCTTTTTCCTATTTAAAGTTTTTACTTTTAAACAAAATCAGTTTTTATTTTTAAAACAAAATCAGTTTTTGAAAACATAAAAATCAGTTTTTTTCTTTAAACAAAAATCGGTTTTTGAAAACATAAAAATCAGTTTTTTTTTTCTTTAAACAAAATCAGTTTTTGAAAACATAAAAATCAGTTTTTTTCTTTAAACAAAAACAGTTTTTTGAAAACATAAAAATCAGTTTTTTTCTTTAAACAAAATCAGTTTTTGAAAACATAAAAATCAGTTTTTTTCTTTAAACAAAATCAGTTTTTGAAAACATAAAAATCAGTTTTTTTCTTTAAACAAAATCAGTTTTTGAAATTCTATTTATATAAAATAAAAATAAAACAAATAAATAAATAAAAAACGACTTACAGGGGGGGGAGTCGCAGTGGTCGCCGGCTCCTGGAAGTGGTGGTGATGCGCTCTAGAAGTGGCTGTCGATTGGGGGGGGCTTGGATTTGGACCCGCGGCTTCAGGGAGGGAGAAGAGAGAGGATGCGTGAGAGAGGGGAGAGAAAGAGCGGAGGCAGGCGCGGCACATGGTGGCGGAAAGGGAGGGAGTAGCTCGCGGATCTCGATGTGGGCGTGGGGTTTGGGGGATGAACGGAGAACGATGGAAGGGGTGATGGCGCGAGAGGGGGAGGAGGGTGGTTGGGTGAGGTGCGCCGCCGATCGACGCTGGCCAGGCGGCAGGGAGGGCTGGGCGGAGGGAGGAGTCGTGGTCAACGGGGAGGGATTTTTTTATATTTTTTTCTGAAAAGTGAAAGAGAGAGAGGGAAGGGTAGGGGTAGGATAATATATATAATTTAATAATTTATTTAATTTCCTTTAAGTTGCTTTTCCGTTCGAACTTCAATTCAAACCGAACGACTGTCGTCTCTAGCTAACTACCCCCATTCTGAACACAATGGGATATGTTTCGCAAGCCAATTCGATCGTTACAATCAGTTTCCTTTGAATTTACATTTAAATCACTTTATTGAATTTTAAACGTACATTTCAAATTACCGGGGTCACATACTAACTAGAAAAATTCCTGAAAAATATTTTCTAGCTTCGTATTGACGATACGGTCCTAACAAAACTAGTTTCGTCAAATTCTGAGACCGTTTGAAAAATGGCCAATTTCCAGTCGATTTAAAATCAACTGAAAATGGTCAAACGCATTTTCCTTTGCCACGCTCACATATTGATTCGAAAAATTATGAAATTTGGAATCTTGCAATAACTTAACATCACGGACCCAACAAAACTGGTTTCGTCGAAATCCGAGGTCGCTTGCAAAATGTCCATTTTTAAGGGCCTGAATTCCATAGCGACTATTCAGAATTTTCAACTGGACATATCTATTGATTCCCGCTATGAAATTTCGATTGGTCGGATTCGTTAGAAAGATATCATCAATTAAATCCCATTATTTTTGGTTTCACTAAAATCCGGATTGTTTTGCACCCGGTACATTCAATTGAAGTTTGAAATCGAATTATCGAACTACCGCGCCATTTTCAATTCTATTTATAATTATATAAAAATATTTATATTCTAACGACGGCGTATATAATATATACGTCGAATTATATTCAAAATAAATTTCTCGTCGTTTTTATTTAAGATAATTCATTTTAAATAATCGAAATTCGCTAAAATTGCCAAAATAAAAATTTTAAACTGGCTCAGAATTTCCGGGTTATTACAATTTCATAAGTCACAAAAACCATTACAATAAAATAACCTCTGTCTCGCTTCATCGGAGTACATAAGTAAATAAAAAGCATCATTCCCCCAATTAAAAGAGTTAATCATAGTAGAGACAAGAACTTGAGCCATACTTCAGAAGTAGCTCCTAGCAAGATGATATATGATTCCTGATTAAGTCTGAGTGTTTCCTCCCTCCCTGAGAACCTTGGGGGGTAATGGAAGAAAGAAGGAGAAACAACAGGGTCAGACATAAAGTCTGCCGAGTCTAGTTACTTTTAGCCAGTAGATAAATAAAAGCAATATGATAGGCATATAAAGTGGATAAGAGAGATCACTACATAAATGGAAGGTGTGACAAAGTAAGAAAGTTAAGGTGTATGTGCCTCACTAATGATTACTCTGCATTATTACTAGTATAACTGAAAATGAGATGATCCCTTCCACTATGAGTTGGTAGGCTTAGGTCATACGTCCAAGTATACCCTAACCACTACCTTAATCGATCGGCTCCCTACCCTGTAGATATCTTGTGCTGGCCCTATAGTAGGAGGTATCACCTCCTAAAGTGGCAATGTAACGACCCAGAAAATCTGAACCAATTTAAAATTTTTAAATTGGCTAAAATAATGGATTTTAAATATTTAAAATAAATATTTTAAATAATGGCGATGAAAACTGAGTTTGAATCGATAATAGAAAACGAATATAATTAATTATAATTATATATAGAATTGAAAATGGCGCGGTAGTTCGATAATTCGATTTCAAACTTCAATTGAATATACCGGGTGCAAAACAATCCGGATTTTAGTGAAACCAAAAGTATTTAAATCTGTTAGTGAATATCTTTCTAACGAATCCGACCAATCGAAATTTGATAGCGGGAATCAAAAGATATGTCCAGTTGAAAATTCTGAATAGTCGCTATGGAATTCAGGCCCTTAAAAATGGACATTTTGCAAACGAACTCGGATTTCGATGAAACCACTTTTGTTGGGTCCGTGATGTAAAGTTATTGCTAGATTCCAAATTTCATAATTTTTCGAATCAATATGTGAGCGTGGCAAAGGAAAACGCGTTTGACCAGTTTCCGTTGATTTTAATCGACTGGAAATTGGCCATTTTTCAAACGGTCTCAGAATTCGACGAAACTAGTTTTGTTAGGACCGTATCGTCAATACAAAGCTAGAAAATAATTTTCGAGAATTTTTCTAGTTAGTATGTGACCCCGGTAATTTGAAATGTACGTTTAAAATTCAATATAGTGATTTAAATGTAAATACAACGGAAACTGATTGTAACGATCAAATCAGCTTGCGATACATATCCCATTGTGTTCGGAATGGGGGTAAAACGCTATGGGCGACAGGCGGTGGGCCTCGTTTCGAGGTCGTATGTAAAAGTCAACCTTCTAGCAAAATTAAATAATTAAATAATAAAATAATAAAAATAATTTCCCTCCTTTACCTCCTTTCTGCCCCCCCCCCCCCCCCCCCCGCGATTCATTTAATCAGAAATAAAAAAAAAAAGAAGAAGAAGAAAGCAGCAGCAGCCGCCGCCTTCACCGTCGGTCAGAACCTCCACCGCGCCTCCGATCTTCTTTTCCCCCTCTTCCTTGCACTCGCTCCCTCCTCCTCCTTCAATCCGACCCCCCCCCGAAGCCATCGCCTCTCCCGTTCGAAACCCCGAGCGCCACCCTCGAAGCCACCGCCGACGAACTAGAGGCCACCCACCTCCAGCTCCGTCGATCTGCGAAACCCCCCTCCCCTCTGTAAGTATTTTGTTTTGTTATTTTATTTTTAATGATTTTTCAATTAAAGTTAAATACTGATTTGTTTAAAAATAAAAAAAAACAGATTTTTAAAAAGGGGTTTTAAAACTGAATTGATTTTAAACTTTAAAAAGAAAGAATACCTTTTTTTTTGGGAGTAAAAACTGATTTTTTAGGAAAAGTAAAAACTGATTTTTTATAAAAAGTAAAAACTGATTTTTTATAAAAAGTAAAAACTGATTTTTTTTATAAAAGGGAAAAACTGATTTTTTATAAAAGGGAAAAACTGATTTTTTATAAAAGGGAAAAACCTGATTTTTAAAAAGGAAATAAAAACTTATTTTCAAAAGCATATAAAAACTGATTTTTTGAAAAAGGTTTAAACTTCAAAAAGGGGAAAAAGGTTTAAACTTCAAAGAGAAAAAGGTTTGAGCTTTAAAATGGAAAAAGATTTGAACTTCAAAAAGAAAAATCATATTTTTATATATTGAAAGTCGAAAGAAAAATCATATTTTTATATATTGAAAGTCGAAAGAAAAATCATATTTTTATATATTGAAAGTCGAAAGAAAAATCATATTTTTATATATTGAAAGTCGAGGTAAAAATCATATTTTTATATATTGAATAGCGTAGTAAAAATTCGATTTTTATATATTGAATAGCCTCGTAAAAACTCGATTTTTACATATGTAGAGAATACGAGCAACAAAGCGACAGAAGGCGAGATTGGCGAAGATTTCTCGACAGGAAGAATCGTAGTATTGGATAGCTATTGGTGAGATTTCTGATTTAAAAATATATATATGTGTGTGAAATGAAAGTGAATTGCTATATATAAATAAATATCTATATATATATACGCCCCTCGTCCACAAACCATGGACAATATTTATTGGTTGAAATTGTTGTGAAAATTGATTGGTAGTGAATGATTGTTTGGGATTGTTTGTGATTGATATTGGTTGATTGTGGTTGAAAAATACCCATTTGTGGTTGAGAAATATTTGGTTGAAACCACATAGGATTAGTTTGTGGAAATGAAATAAATTGTTCGATAATAAAAATCACATTTTTATCTATATATAGAAACTATAGAAAACATTCATGTGTTGAATTGATATTCATTCGTTGTTTAGAAATTCATGTGTTGAATGGTATTCATATTTTGAAATAAATTGTTCGATAATAAAAATCACATTTTTATCTATATATAGAAACTATAGAAAACATTCATGTGTTGAATTGATATTCATTCGTTGTTTAGAAATTCATGTGTTGAATGGTATTCATATTTTGAAATAAATTGTTCGATAATAAAAATCAGATTTTTTTCTATATATAGAAACTATAGAAAACATTCATGTGTTGAATTGATATTCATTCGTTGTTTAGAAATTCATGTGTTGAATGGTATTCATATTTTGAAATAAATTGTTCGATAATAAAAATCACATTTTTATCTATATATAGAAACTATAGAAAACATTCATGTGTTGAATTGATATTCATTCGTTGTTTAGAAATTCATGTGTTGAATGGTATTCATATTTTGAAATAAATTGTTCGATAATAAAAATCACATTTTTATCTATATATAGAAACTATAGAAAACATTCATGTGTTGAATTGATATTCATTCGTTGTTTAGAAATTCATGTGTTGAATGGTATTCATATTTTGAAATAAATTGTTCGATAATAAAAATCACATTTTTATCTATATATAGAAACTATAGAAAACATTCATGTGTTGAATTGATATTCATTCGTTGTTTAGAAATTCATGTGTTGAATGGTATTCATATTTTGAAATAAATTGTTCGATAATAAAAATCACATTTTTATCTATATATAAAAACTATAGAAAACATTCATGTGTTGAATTGATATTCATTCGTTGTTTAGAAATTCATGTGTTGAATGGTATTCATATTTTGAAATAAATTGTTTGATAATAAAAATCACCTTTTATCGACTATATGAACTATATAGAAAAGTAGTGTTTTGAAATGAATTGTTTTACAATAAAAATCACATTTTTATTGTATGCATAAATCGTTGAAATGTGAAGTGTTAAAAATAGCCACTTGCTCAAAATAAACATATATGAGTTGAAATATTCATTAATTAGCTAATGAAATGATTTACACCTATTTATGTAACATTAGAATGAATGGAGTTTTTAAACCAAATAGAAATCAAATATGAAGTCGAATAGAAATTGATAAATGATAAGAACTGTATATATATGTACATGCAATATTCATTGAACAGGTTATAGCAAAGGGGCTAGAGAAGAGGAATAAAATTTTGTGCCCGACAAATAGGTACACATTTACTGATTTGTTTGGGTGATGATTTTGAGCCTGTTGGCTAGCCGCTTGGCTTTTTCTTTTTGAGATTAGAAGGACCGGGAACGCTATTTGCGATTTCCCGATGCTCCCGGTGCAGGGGAGGTTATGGCGAAATTTTTCCAAAATTTAAGGCGTTAGAAAAATATTTGAAGTGAAAACGATATGGAAATCATTGAATGAACTATATTTATATAAATATATAAATATAAATAAAATTAAAACGAAACGAAGCCGTGCAGTTCGTATTTTGAAACCTAGATTTCAAACGACTAGTGCGGGAAATCCGACCATTGGATTTTCCCCGAAATCTCAACCGTCGGGTTCGCCTTGGAATAATCTTTCCAACGGCACCAACCTTGTAAAAATCCAACGGTTGGATTGTCTGGAATGTTTAATTCAATTCTGAAGAAAAACAGCGCCAGAAGCGATTATATTTATATATATATAAATATAATTATATATTAAATCGAATAACGACGCTGCAGTTCGTATTTTGAAATCGAAAATTCAAACGATTGTACCGGGAGATCCGACCGTCGGATTTTCCCGAAACTGGAACCGTTGGGTTCGTTTTGAAAAGACCTTTCTAATGATGTAAATTTGGTGAAGATCCAACGGTTAGATTTTCAGATATGTGTAAATCAAATCTGAAGAAAAACAGCGCCACGGCCACGTTATGGCCCGAAACGTCGTTTTGAATATATTAGCTATTTTAAAATAAATAAAAATAGCGATAAATAGTTATAAAATATCATAGGCGATATGGAATGGAAATAAACTAAAATTTGCTTGATTTGTGTGGCTTTTGATGGTTGAATGTGTTTGGTGTGAAAATTACATTAAAGAACACAATTGGTGTTGTCGAATAATTTAACCATTGAAATAAATGGACTTGAAATTCTAAATATACGTGAATTATTTGAAAAGGCCGAGTTAATTCTCATTTCGAATAATTGACCGACGATTGAAATTCGAAGATGAAGACGGTGGTCGAAGACCGGAGATCTTCACCTCGTTTGGATGGTAACCGAGGTCCTGATTGGGAGGCATCCCGAAATATGGATAATGAGTGGTGATCGTCCAGACGTACGTGGTGATCGATGGGTTTGCGAGGTATTTAGTGCCTCCGGTTTCGTTCAGACCCAGAACGGACTTGTAAATGGACTGTGTGTCTGACATAGGATTTATTCTGTGTGGCATGCTAAGATGCCGTGATCAGGGCTTCTGTTGAAAAGCAAAGTCTTGTGGTGATGATCAAAGCACCGCCTGTGTGGCGTAGCTTTGTGTATAACGTGAATTCGCGAGCCTCACACCCCGGTATGAACCTAAAACGGGAGAAGGACCTCAGGGAGGGCCTACGTTTCCTCCTAGCTAAAAGTGGCGTCAGTGGTTTTACACGCCCTGACGAGTTTGACTTATGTGGTTGTTGCTGTTGCGAGGCGCCTCGGTTAGATCGGACGATCCGGGTCCGATGGAGTCACTTGTTGGCTCGCTTACGCCCCAAAGGGCGGCGAAACGTAGTGTTCAGGCTTTTTAATCCACTCCGTGTGGACCGGCCCTGACGATCCAAGGGTCACTCGAGCTCTGATCCTGAGACTCGGGCTAGGCAGTCTTGAATTCGGTAAGGACTATCTTTTGCCTTGGTTCATGACGGAAATCCAATTTCCAAATACGACATCGTGCGGTTTTGATTGTATACCTATATATGGCGACATAGTGGTATGGGGCATTAATGCCGTCTATGATTGATAGTTATGATTTGAAATTGTTTTCAAAACATATAAACACTAGCAATAATATCAAATGCCTTTGTTTTATTCGTATCAAGCATATCTTGGCCGTTATAAGGTAAAAACTCTATCCTCCGGTTTGCGTTGCATTGTGTGATGGGAACTGAGTCTTATAACGGCTTCATTTTTATAAAAAGCATAGCGATGTTTAAAAGAAAGATTTGTTTTAAAAGCACTGGCAATCCAATGGAGTAAACCCGTTCCACGAAAGTGGCGTGGTCCTGTGATTAGCCAAAATATATGTGTTGAGTAGATTTCTCATACCAGTCCCATGACTGACTCGTAGTTTGTTTCACTCTCAAACTCGGGTGCCCCTTTTTCCACACGGGCAGCCTTGTATTCAGGTTTAGCTGGTTCTTTCTGGATAGCTGGAGCTGAAGATGGATTCTATCATTTATTTCTTTTTATGCTGTTCAGCTCCTATTGTACATATTTTGTTTATTTCCGCTGTAGACATTTATGTATAGCTGAACTGTATTTGTACTAAGTAAGATCCTGTATACTGTGTAACTCTGATGATTACTTTTATCCAGTATATTTTGTTGTTCATTCTGGTGTATTTATTTAATTCTGTTCTGCTATTATATGTTTCTGTGTTATATTCCCAAAGATAACCTTGTTTCCGTGAGAACGGGAATTCGGGTCGTCTCAGGCAACCCCTGGTGTGCACAACCATACCTACTAGTATCACGGTCATCTTAGCCCCCTCTGCCCGGCCCATGCACGCACATGTCCCCGATCGGTTTGCGCCACCCACACCATCCGCCTCGTTTGGATCTCTTACAATTAATCAGTAAGCGTGCCCCTTTCTCCGCCTTGTAGAGAGTTCTTTATTTGATACCTACTCCGGGTTACTGACTGAAATGGGTCCCACACAATATGATACAAGCTCTCCCCTTTGTCTTGTATCCCCCACTAGGTTTTCCGCTGACTATGTATACACTTAGGTGTATTTAATTACATAGCCCTATGTCAGTTATGCTTACCCTAAAGGGTGTCTTTAATTACATAACTTTATGATATTTTCCACCCGCTATGTATACCATTAGGTGTCTTTAATTATATAACCCTATTGGATTAAGTTCGTAGGCCTATATGTAAATATTACCCACTCCCTCTAATTTACTTAACCCACCCACTACCCATCCAATTTTACTTAACCCTAACTTAAGTTCATAGTCATATTAAATAAGGTTAAGTAGTCCATTTCATCACCATGTCCAATTATGGTTATAATGGGATAGACCTCCCATATTAGGCCTACAACGTGTGGATGTTGGATATGCCGGTTGGGTCTTGGTAGTCTTATTCCATGGTTGGTCCTAAGCTCGTGTCTTAGCCCGATTTGTATTTGCGTACTTAGACCTCCCACATTAGGTTCAACATTAGTGGCTACTGGATATGCCGGTCGGGTCCGGGCAGACTTCGACCACTAACGTAACCTAACCTCATGTCATAAGTACAATTTACAATTCCTAATTGTAAATTACTAAACATTCCAAATTAATCCAAATCTACCTATGTCATTATAGATAACTATTTCTATATTTTCCCCATTCGAATTACATGTCCTATTTCATATAAATATTACATAAATTATGCCAATTATAATCACTTTTTCCCCGTTTCCTCTCTAACGTATTCGTACATATTTTGGCGGTATCTAGGCTATAAAGTAGCCTAGCTACAACAATGAAAAGGGAATATGACAAAAGTGATAGCTTCAACATATCTTGGCATAAATAGAAACATAAACTGGTATGATAACAAGGTGAATGGTCATATAATCATCATGGCAAGGTAGACATAATAGTGATGAACTTGTAGCAACTACGATGTCAAAGCAACATAATGAGATCTAAATTAACCATAAGGTGTCCAATTATTTAGATCTAGGATAGTTAGGGTGACATAGTAACATGTTTAGATCTAAGATGGATTCACATGTCAAGTTTACAACATATCTCAATGGATCACAATATGACAAGTGAAAGGTGATTAACATAAAGATCTAGATCTAAGTAATGTTACTACTGTCCAAATTAACAGAGGTACATCCACCATAACATGGTTACAAGTCAAGATCCACATAAGCAACATAATCGAATAACCACAATTTTATTAGATCTAGGAAAATAGATCTGTCATGACATAGTATAGAATTTCCGATTAACACAGAATCATATTTTACAACATATACAATTCATAGTCTTTCAAAATATACTTTTATTTATCTAAACCTAAAGACAACCAGAACTCATAGCGTTAGGTTTATAGAATTGAGGAAGAATGGATCTAGAATTTATGAATTGGATTTGTAGAATATGTTGTCATAGAAAATGGTTTAGTTTGCACTCCAGGAGCGTATGGCCTCCATGACTTCCAATGAAGAAAATATGAGAAATAGGACACGTATATATAGCAGCCAGACCCCCTGAAATCGAGTGCCACTTTAGCCCTAACGGTGTCAATACCCCTGTGGGTGGGTCAACACCCCTTCAGGGGGATCGATCCCCCAGAGCGGGAATTTTTCCGCTCAGAGGTATTTTTTGAATTTGAATCCTCTGGATAGAATTCTGACTCACCTCTAACTCATGCATATATATATAATATTTCTATGCATATACAAACTTAAAACCCTCATAACTTCTTCATACGGTGTCCGTTTTATGCAAACCAAATGTCAATCTTGACCAGAATTTTGAGATAGACGCAATGGTATAGTTTGTTTCCTCTAATTCTGAATATTAAATTAATTATTATTTAATTTATTCTCTTTAATGTTGCTAAGAATTCAGGGTGTTACATTCTCTCTTACTCAATGGATTTCGTCTCTGAAATCTCTAAGTTGAGAAGAATGCATATCCTACCATCCATCATCCACCAATCACTGGCATCCATTGTCCTTAAAGATTCCCAATGATTATATGAATATATGCAAAGGTGTGTGTATATGTCCTAATACTAATGTGAAGATCAGGTGATCAACTGATTCAGTTGACCTCCTTAATGCAATGTGTGTTAGTGCTATGAATCCAATATGTATGCGAATAAACCTATTATATCATATAAGTTCTATATGTGTGCACATTCATCCGTCCAAATTCAACATCCATATGCTAACTCATCCATTTCCATTCATAAAAGAAAAAAATGCACACACATCCATATGCAGTATGAGAGTGATTGAGCCGATCTTCGTGTGAAAACCCGTAACTTCCCCGGTGAGGAAAGCGCGGATAGTTCGAGAACAAGCCACTACAGAACGCGGACGGAAGAACATTTCATTGTATATTACAACAATATATCAGATTACAAGAATATACAGAGAATAAATGAATATTACACAGAAATATCAGAGATTTAAATTACATTTAAATACATAGCAGCTAAAAATAATACAATACACAACTAGAAGAGATATACGGATACAAAGCTTTCCGGATATCGTTCCAGCTGTAAACCAGGATCCTGTGAATATAAATCTGCAAAACCAAAACTACTAGCTGCCCGTGTCAAAATAAGGGCACCCAGAGTTTAGGTTAAAACAATAAACTCCAGGTCAGTCATGGGACTGGTGTGAGAACTACAACAGTTGTAAATCTTTATTTTAAAGTTAGGTAAATCAAGGGACCACGCCGCTAACGCGGAACGGGTTTCCTCCCAAGGATACCAGTGCATAAAACAAACAGCGCAATGCTAAATAAAGGAAAATGAAGCTATTATAAGACCCAGTTCCCATCACACAATGCAACGCAGGCCGGAGGATAGGGTTTTTACCTTATAATAGCCAAGAATGCTTGATACGTTTAAAACAAATCATTTGATACTATTATAAGTGCATAGTGTATAAAACAATTTCAAATCATAAGTATCAATCATAGGCGGCATAAGCGCCCCATAACACTATGTCGCCATATATAGGTTATACAATCAAAATCGCAAAGTCACGTATTTGGAAGTTGGGTTTCCGTCTGTGAACCGAGGCCAGGGATCGTCCTCTACCGATTCGAGACTCTCTAGCCCGAGCCTCGGGAACAGCCGCAACTGCCCCATGGATCGTCAGGGCCGGTCCACCGATGTGGATTATAGTGCCTGAACAATATGTTTCCCCGCCCTTTGGGGCGTAAATGAGCCAACGAATGACTCCATCGGACCCGGATCGTCCGATCTAACCGAGGCGCCTCGCAACAGCAACAACCACACAGGTGAAAAGTATATAAATGTCAGGGCTGGTAGGTCACTGACACCACCCTAACTAGAAAGAAATGCATGCCCTCCCTGAGGTCCTCTCCCGTTTTTGGTTCACAACCGGGGTGCAAGGCTCGCGAAGTAAACGTTACACAAAGCTACGCCACGAAGGCCGTGCTTTGATCATCACCACAAGACTTTGCTTTTCAACAGAAGCCTTGATCAATTGCCACTTAGGCATGCCACACAGGCAATTCACTCCATGCGATTGGTATCCATCAATATATAACCCCTGAGCTCGTACGTCTCAGAGAAGGGCGTTAAGCAAGAGAATAAATTCTCCGCCGCCAAACAGATATATATTTAATAGAGATCACTCACACAGACTAAAATCCAATGTCAGACACACAGTCCATTTACAAGTCCGTTCTGGGTCTGAACGAAACCGGAGGCACCTAGTACCCCGCATATCCATCGATCTCCAAGTACGTCTGGACGATCACCAACTACTTCCATCTTCTTGGGTGTACAGCCCAATCAAGATCATCAGTAATTACCCAAACGACGTGAAGACCTCCGGTCTTCGAGCATCGTCTTCATCTTCGACTTATCGTCGTATCAGTTATTCAGAATGGGATAAACCCGGTCTTCCCGAATAACTCGCGTATATTTTAAATAAGTGTTACACAAACACAACATACGCCTCATTCCAATTCATCAGTCACTAACCGTAAATTAATCAAGAGAATAATTCCCCAAATATTAACCCCGAGGGCCGAAACCAACATCAGATCAATATCCAGGAAACCATTCTGCTTAGCTAACCGACGGTTACTTTCTAAATTTCACATTCATAGGGAAAGGTTCCCCTTAATTTTATCAAAGATAAATTCTTTATATTTATTCTTTAATCTATCCTTTTGAATTTCGATTCAACTAGTCGGGATTAACGAACCTTACCGAAGTAATCATTTATTTTAATTTCCCAATCCCAACCTATTCATCCCATGAAGTAAAACTGGTAATACTTCATATCTAACACCACGGTGTTATCGGTAAATTCAATTACCATTTCACGTTCAAATCTAATTAAAGATTTAACTATCGCCTGGAGCAAAACTGGTGATACTCCATTCTCGATCATTTCAATCTAATTAAAGATTCATTAAAACTCCACTTAGTTTTAACCGCTAACTGGGTTAAAGAATCAGTGTAATTTAAAACACGGTTCACGATAAACCCAAAATCACATTCCATTAATTATCGGGTTAAAGAACGAGTGTTATTTAAAACACTGTCCACGATAAACCCAAAAATCAATATCAATTCAATTACAATTAAATATTATTTAATTGGTACACTTCATTAAATCTAAATAAAAAGATATAATCTTTTCTCAACTGGGTTCAAGAACAGTGTTAATGAAGACACCATTCACGACAAACCCAAATCACATTTGATATTAAATACAAGGCTCCGAATAGAAAATATACCGGCTTATATTCAATATCAAATTCTACGACGAACAAATATCGTATTGGAAATAACGATATCAATATATCTTTCAAATTCCCTTAATAATATCTGTATCATCACGAAATCCAACACCGAAATATTCCGAAGACAATTTCGATTCGAATCCATTTCAATGCAATCATTGGAAATTCTGGTTATTTTCAAAACCATTTCAAATCCAATTTATTTATTTAAAAATAAATAGAATTATAATTCTAGTTCAAAACTAGTTCATTTCGATAAAAATCTATTTTTATCTTTTCAAATATGCAGTTTTTCATCCCAATTCTTTCTAAATCATTTCTTATGATTTTACACAAATTATTACTATTTTTAATAATTTTATCAAGACCCGTACAGTCGATTTCCATCAACGGCCATCGAACTGCACTTACAGCGACCTTTTTCAAATTTGATTTGGACATAATTCCAAATCCACTGTTAGATTTCTAATTTCCCATATTCTTTAGAAAGCTCTTTTCGATACGAACCCAACGGTTCCAGTTTTAGGAGAATCCGACGGTCGGATCTCCCGCAATATCCGTTCGAAGTCAATGGTCGAAATTCGCGAACTGCTGCGACGCGTTCTATTCAGGCCATTATATTATATATAATATATACTTCGTCGATTTTCTTTTCAAAATGATTTTTAATTCCATTTCCATTCGTTTTCAATTCAATTTGAATTTCAAATTAATTCAATTTCAATTCAAATTCAATTCAATTCAATTTCTATTCGAATTCATTTTAAAACGATTTCAATTCTATTTCGATTCTATTCGAATTCATTTCAAAACGATTTCAATTCTATTCGAATTCGTTTCAAAACGATTTCAATTCTATTCGAATTCGTTTCAAAACGATTTCAATTCTATTCGAATTCATTTCAAAACGATTTCACTTCTATTTCAATTCTATTCGAATTCATTTTAAAACGATTTCAACTCTATTTCAATTCTATTCGAATTTATTTCAAAACAATTTCAATTCTATTCGAATTCATTTTAAAACGATTTCAACTCTATTTCAATTCCATTCGAATTTATTTCAAAACGATTTCAATTCTATTTCGATTCTATTCGAATTCATTTCAAAACGATTTCAATTCTATTTCGATTCTATTCGAATTTCAAACCCTTTCAGTTTATTTCGAATTTCAAATCAATTCAATTAAATTCGAATTTCAATTCACTTTAATATTCACTTCAATTTGAATAAAATCGATATAAATATCGTTCACGTCAAAATGGCGTCAATCTATCAACGCGGCTTCATATATTTCAATTTTCAAATATCCTACTTCAAATATTTCTTTTTCAAATATTTCTATTCAAATACTTCATTTCAAATATTTCTATTTCAAAACTGGAATGAGGCCCAAACAATTACCATATAATGTTAACTATATGGGTTTTTCTACAACACATGTATATATCAACAACGATGAATAATCAACCATCATCCAAAGTGCATTCTACACTGTATAAGCATCAAATATAAATATTCAACGCTTATAACAGCCTGTCAATCAATCGATCGACATACAACTAAACAATCGGGATTAGTCTACGTCAAATATCATCCCAATACCCGTGTGGGGTTTCAAGCAATCAAACACAGATTTTTATTTGTGCAGTTGGGCGATGTGTAAAATTTATCGTCCCAATCAATGTCCTTCAAATAGGTGTACATAAACAAACCGTCCGGTTTGTAAATGAATATTTATTTATTCACATTCACGTTAAAAATTATATTTTTAACGATCAAACTATTTTATTCAACCTATGAATATTCTATTCGGTTCATTTATCAAATAAAATGTTATCTTTATTTTTCTAAATTATTTTTAGAAAATTTCGGTGGCAAAACGGCACGATACTAGAAACGGGACAAGTTCTAGCCTTATCCCCGGTCTAGTGAAGGCCCACGCCATTCACACATCAATCAAATCAATTTCATTCCACCAAACAATTCAATTCAAACCAAATAATCTAACCAACTACACAACCAAACAATTAAACAAACAAGCCATCTATGGTATGTGGATGACGGGTGTCGGGCGCTGCTAAGCACCGTCTGCATCCTAGTATATATATAACTAGAAAATTAATTTAAAGAGTGAGAAATTCTCACAGAGGGATCCACTCTGTCGTGCTTTTCAACTGTTGAACTGTCTGAACCGGTTTGAAATTCCTATGCAGTTCTTCACGTTGTTCAAATATAAAAATATTATATTTCTATTTCTTCATTCTAATAAATAAAAATCGTATTTCTTTTTCTACTTCATATATATTTTTCAACGCTTCATTCTATATAAAAATTATATTTTTATATTTCTACTTTTAATATAAAGATTGAAAATTTATTTATATATCATCTTTTCATTTACAAAAATATCGCCTTTTCATTATAACGCTATCTATACAAAGATCAAATTTTTACTTCACTACTCATATAAAAATTATATTTTTATTTTATACATCATATAAAAATCAGATTTTTACTTCGCTATTCAATATATAAAAATCGAATTTTTACTTCGCTATTCAATATATAAAAATCGAATTTTTACTTCGCTATTCAATATATAAAAATCGAATTTTTACTTCGTTGTTCAATATATAAAAATTGAATTTTTACTTCGCTATTCAATATATAAAAATTGAATTTTTACTTCGCTATTCAATATATAAAAATCAAATTTTTACTTCGCTATTCAATATATAAAAATCGAATTTTTTGTGTAAAAAAATCTTAACTTTATATATTAAAACCATATTTTTATATTGTTTTAAATATATAAAATCACTTCGCTCAAAATCATATTTTTATCTACAACCTAGATGATAAAAATCATATTTTGCCTTTCATAAAAAATCATGCTCTTATTCAAAGATTTTTTTCACATTAAAAATCCTATTTAAATCAGATTTTTTTCCTATAAGTAAAAAGAGAAAAGAAAGAAAAAAATAAATAAAAGAAAAATACTAAATAGAAAAACAAATAAAGAAGCTTACACTAATTGGAGAGGAGGAGGGAGAAACGTGGTCGAGGTCTCGCCGAAGAGGAGGGGTGGTGAAGAAGGAGAAGCGGCAGCAGCAATCGGTGGCACGACTGTGGATTGGATGCGTCGGTCTTGGGATGTACTAGAGGAAGAGGGGGCGGAGGACCATCGAACAAAAGGAGGGGGGTCGTGGCTCTCGGGTGGCGCGCCAGGGTGGAGCGGTTGGAGGATGCGTTCGATTGGAAGAAGGAAGGGGCTCGCGATACGTGAGGAGGAGAGAGGGTGGGCACGAGGGGAGGAGAAGTATGCCGGCGACGGCGCTGGCTAGGGGGGAGGCGCGTTAGCCGTCGACGTGGGGGGGCGCGATTTAGGGCACGGGTTTTTTTTTTTGAAATGAAGGAGAGAGAATTAGAGAGGGAGGGAGTGTGGTTATAGATTTTATAATTTTTAATTTATTTTATACTTTCAAAAAGCAACTTTAAATTTCGGACTCGAAATCGAACCCACCGACTGTCGTCCATAGCGTTTCACCCTCATTCCGAACACAATGGGATATGTATCGTACGCTGATTCGAACGTTTCGATCAGTTTCCGTTAAAACCAACATATAACTCTATATATTGAATTTGAACGTGCATTTCAATTTACTGGGGTCACATACTAACTCGAAAAATTCCAGAAAAATATTTTCTAGCTTCGTATTGATGATACGGTCCTAACAAAACTAGTTTCGTCGAATTCTGAGACCATTGGAAAAATGGCCATTTTCCAGTCGATTAAAATCAACTGAAACTGGTCAAACGCGTTTTCCTTTGCCACGCTCACATATTGATTCGAAAAATTATGAAATTTGGAATCTAGCAATAATTTGACATCACGGACCCAACAAAAGTGGTTTCGTCGAAATCCGAGGTCGTTTGCAAAATTCCCATTTTTAAGGGCCTGAATTCCATAGCGACTATTCAGAATTTTCAACTTGACATATCTTTTGATTCCCACTATGAAATTTCGATTTTTCAGATTCGTTGGAAAGATATTATCAATTAGATCCCATTATTTTTGGTTTCACTAAAATCCGGTTTATTTTGCACCCGGTACATTCAATTGAAGTTTGAAATCGAATTATCGAACTACCGCGCTATTTTCATTTCCTTTTATAATTTAAAATAAATATTTATTTTCTAAGATGATTCAAACGAATATATACGTTCGAATTGTATTCAAAATAAATTTCTCGTCGATATTATTTAAAATAATCTATTTTAAATAATCAAAATTCGCTAAAATTGCCAAAATAAAATTTTTAAACTGGCCCAGATTTTCGGGTTGTTACAATCTCCCCCACTTAAAACTTTTCGTCCCCGAAAAGGAACAAAGTCGAAAGTGGTTTGATTAATCAACTCTACGTTCGATCTGGCTTCCATTCTCCAACTTTCCAGTTTCTGAGAATTTTCAAAACTTTCAAAAATTTGGCTAACACCCGGAATTTTCGAAAAATTTCGCCATAACCTCCTCTGCACCGGGAGCCACGGGAAAATCCCGAAATTGCCATATAGGCCTTCTGATCTCAAAAAGAAAAAGAAAAAGCCAATAGGCTCATAAAATCATCATCACCCAAACAAAACAGTAAATTATGTAGTAAACATGTACCTATTTGTCGGGCAACAAATTTTATTCTCTGCTCTAGCCTCCTTGCTATGACCTGTTCAATGTAAGTACAAGTATATGCAAGCAAATGCAACCAAATTTCAATAAAATTCACTATTTGGCTCAATTGGGCTATATGGTACAAATTTTAATTAATCAACCAATAATCAACAACACAACCATCAATCAATTAGTTGATTAGCTTTTCAAATTCATAACTTTGATACATAGTCAAAAATCCGATTTTTGATGCCAAATCACAACAATAAGCACTATCTAGTTTTGGTTCTCACACCAGTCTAATGGAAATATATAGAAATCCCACCTTCAAAACTCGAACATAAATGTTGATGATGCGATCGCTATCATCAATATCATCTCCGGGCGACTAGAGTGTGATGCTATATCTATCCAATATATTAAAACTTTGAATATACGTTTGCAAGGCGTATATGCAAATTCTTTATATACTGAATTGTCCAAAATCAATATAAATAAATTATTCAAATACGTGTAAAATGATTTAAATTTCAAAACAGAATTGTTTTCATTTGAAAAATATACTCTCCACACTCGTTCTAGGATACTACTGATCCCATCTCTAACGAGTCGTTCTCATTGGATATTGCTAATCCAATATCTGATGAATTCTTTCGTATGGTTCTAATGTGCCTTGTTCTCTGAGCTTTGTAAACCAAAGCTCTAATACCAACTGTGAAAACCTGTAACTTCCCCGGTGAGGAAAGCGAAGATAGTTCGAGAACAAGCCACAACAGAACGCGAACGGAAGAAAATTTCATTGTATATTACAACAATACATCAGATTACAAGAATATACAGAGTATAAATGAATATTACACAGAAATATCAGAGATTTAAATTACATTTAAATACATTGCAGCGGAAAATAATACAATACACAACTAGAAGAGATATACGGATACAAAGCTTTCCGGATATCGTTCCAGCTGTAAACCAGGATCCTGTGAATATAAATCTGCAAAACCAAAACTACTAGCTTCCCGTGTCAAAATAAGGGCACCCAGAGTTTAGGTTAAAACAATAAACTCCAGGTCAGTCATGGGACTGGTGTGAGAACTAAAACAGTTGTAAATCTTTATTTTAAAGTTAGGTAAATCAAGGGACCACGCCGCTAACGCGGAACGGGTTTCCTCCCAAGGATACCAGTGCATAAAACAAACAGCGCAATGCTAAATAAAGGAAAATGAAGCTATTATAAGACCCAGTTCCCCTCACACAATGCAACGCAAGCCGGAGGATAGGGTTTTTACCTTATAATAGCCAAGAATGCTTGATACGTTTAAAACAAATCATTTGATACTATTATAAGTGCATAGTGTATAAAACAATTTCAAATCATAAGTATCAATCATAGGCGGCATAAGCGCCCCATAACACTATGTCGCCATATATAGGTTATACAATCAAAATCGCAAAGTCACGTATTTGGAAGTTGGGTTTCCGTCTGTGAACCGAGGCCAGGGATCGTCCTCTACCGATTCGAGACTCTCTAGCCCGAGCCTCAGGAACAGCCGCAACTGCCCCATGGATCGTCAGGGCCGGTCCACCGATGTGGATTATAGTGCCTGAACAATACGCTTCCCCGCCCTTTGGGGCGTAAATGAGCCAACGAATGACTCCATCGGACCCGGATCGTCCGATCTAACCGAGGCGCCTCGCAACAGCAACAACCACACAGGTGAAAAGTATATAAATGTCAGGGCTGGTAGGTCACTGACACCACCCTAGCAAGAAAGAAACGCATGCCCTCCCTGCGGTCCTCTCCCGTTTTTGGTTCACAACCGGGGTGCGAGGCTCGCGAAGTAAACGTTACACAAAGCTACGCCACGAAGGCCGTGCTTTGATCATCACCACAAGACTTTGCTTTTCAACAGAAGCCTTGATCAATTGCCACTTAGGCATGCCACACAGGCAATTCACTCCATGCGATTGGTATCCATCAATATATAACCCCTGAGCTCGTACGTCTCAGAGAAGGGCGTTAAGCAAGAGAATAAATTCTCCACCGCCAAACAGATATATATTTATAGAGATCACTCACACAGACTAAAATCCAATGTCAGACACACAGTCCATTTACAAGTCTGTTCTGGGTCTGAACGAAACCGGAGGCACCTAGTACCCCGCATATCCATCGATCTCCAAGTACGTCTGGACGATCACCAACTGCTTCTATCTTCTTGGGTGTACAGCCCAATCAAGATCATCAGTAATTACCCAAACGACGTGAAGACCTCCGGTCTTCGACCATCGTCTTCATCTTCGACTTATCGTCATATCAGTTATTCAGAATGGGATAAACCTGGTCTTCCCGAATAACTCGCGTATATTTTAAATAAGTGTTACACAAACACAACATACGCCTCATTCCAATTCATCAGTCACTAACCGTAAATTAATCAAGAGAATAATTCCCCAAATATTAACCCCGAAGGCCGAAACCAACATCAGATCAATATCCAGGAAACCATTCTGCTTAGCTAACCGACAGTTACTTTCTAAATTCCACATTCATAGGGAAAGGTTCCCCTTAATTTTTTCAAAGATAAATTCTTTATATTTATTCTTTAATCTATCCTTTTGAATTTCGATTCAACTAGTCGGGATTAACGAACCTTACCGAAGTAATCATTTATTTTAATTTCCCAATCCCAACCTATTCATCCCATGAAGTAAAACTGGTAATACTTCATATCTAACACCACGTGTTATCGGTAAATTCAATTACCATTTCACGTTCAAATCGAATTAAAGATTTAACTATCGCCTGGAGAAAAATTGGTGATACTCCATTCTCGATCATTTCAATCTAATTAAAGATTCATTAAAACTCCACTTAGTTTTAACCGCTAACTGGGTTAAAGAATCAGTGTCATTTAAAATACGGTTCACGATAAACCCAAAATCACATTCCATTAATTATCGGGTTAAAGAACGAGTGTTATTTAAAACACTGTCCACGATAAACCCAAAAATCAATATCAATTCAATTTCAATTAAATATTATTTAATTGGTACACTTCATTAAATCTAAATAAAAAGATATAATCTTTTCTCAACTGGGTTCAAGAACAGTGTTAATGAAGACACCATTCACGACAAACCCAAATCACATTTGATATTAAATACAAGGCTCCGAATAGAAAATATACCGGCTTATATTCAATATCAAATTCTACGGCGAACAAATATCGTATTGGAAATAATGATATCAATATATCTTTCAAATTCCCATAACAATATCTGTATCATCACGAAATCCAATACCGAAATATTTCAAAGACAATTTCGATTCGAATCCATTTCAATGCAATCATTGGAAATTCTGGTTATTTTCAAAACCATTTCAAATCCAATTTATTTATTTAAAAATAAATAAAATTATAATTCTAGTTCAAAACTAGTTCATTTCGATAAAAATCTATTTTTATCTTTTCAAATATGCAGTTTTTCATCCCAATTCTTTCTAAATCATTTCTTATGATTTTACACAAATTATTACTATTTTTAATAATTTTATCAAGGCCCGTATAGTCGATTTCCATCAACGGCCATCGAACTGCACTTACAGCGACCTTTTTCAAATTTGATTTGGACATAATTCCAAATCCAACCGCTAGATTTCTAATTTCCCATATTCGTTAGAAAGCTCTTTTCGATACAAACCCAACGGTTCCAGTTTTAGGAGAATCCGACGGTCGGATCTCCCGCAATATCCGTTCGAAGTCAATGGTCGAAATTCGCGAACTGCCGCGGTGCGGCGCGTTCTATTCAGGCCATTATATTATATATAATATATACTTCGTCGATTTTCTTTTCAAAACGATTTTTAATTCCATTTCCATTCGTTTTCAATTCAATTTGAATTTCAAATTAATTCAATTTCAATTCAAATTCATTTCTATTCAATTTCTATTCGAATTCATTTTAAAACGATTTCAATTCTATTTCGATTCTATTCGAATTCATTTCAAAACGATTTCAATTCTATTCGAATTCATTTCAAAACGATTTCAATTCTATTCGAATTCATTTCAAAACGATTTCAATTCTATTTCAATTCTATTCGAATTCATTTTAAAACGATTTCAACTCTATTTCAATTCTATTCGAATTTATTTCAAAACAATTTCAATTCTATTCGAATTCATTTTAAAACGATTTCAACTCTATTTCAATTCTATTCGAATTTATTTCAAAACGATTTCAATTCTATTTCAATTCTATTCGAATTCATTTCAAAATGATTTCAATTCTATTTCGATTCTATTCGAATTTCAAACCCTTTCAGTTTATTTCGAATTTCAAATCAATTCAATTAAATTCGAATTTCAATTCACTTTAATATTCACTTCAATTTGAATAAAATCGATATAAATATCGTTCACGTCAAAATGGGGTCAATCTATCAACGCGGCTTCATATATTTCAATTTTCAAATATCCTACTTCAAATATTTCTTTTTCAAATATTTCTATTCAAATATTTCATTTCAAATATTTCTATTTCAAAACTGGAATGAGGCCCAAACAATTACCTTATAATGTTAATTATATGGGTTTTTCTACAACACATGTATATATCAACAACGATGAATAATCAACCATCATCCAAAGTGCATTCTACACTGTATAAGCATCAAATATAAATATTCAACGCTTATAATAGCCTGTCAATCAATCGATTGACATACAACTAAACAGTCGGGATTAGTGTACGTCAAATATCATCCCAATACCCGTGTGGGGTTTCAAGCAATCAAACACAGATTTTTATTTGTGCAGTTGGGCGATGTGTAAAATTTATCATCCCAATCAATGTCCTTCAAATAGGTGTACATAAACAAACCGTTCGGTTTGTAAATGAATATTTATTTATTCACATTCACGTTAAAAATTATATTTTTAACGATCAAACTATTTTATTCAACCTATGAATATTCTATTCGGTTCATTTATCAAATAAAATGTTATCTTTATTTTTCTAAATTATTTTTAGAAAATTTCGGCAGCATAACGGCACGATACTAGAAACGGGACAAGGCCTAGCCTTATCCTCGGTCTAGTGAAGGCCCACGCCATTCACACATCAATCAAATCAATTTCATTCCACCAAACAATTCAATTCAAACCAAATAATCTAACCAACTACACAACCAAACAATTAAACAAACAAGCCATCCATGGTCTGTGGATGACGGGTGTCGGGCGCTGCTAAGCACCGTCTGCATCCTAGTATATATATAACTAGAAAATTAATTTAAAGAGTGAGAAATTCTCACAGAGGGATCCACTCTGCCGTGCTTTTCAACTGTTGAACTGTCTGAACCGGTTTGAAATTCCTATGCAGTTCTTCACGCTGTTCAAATATAAAAATATTATATTTCTATTTCTTCATTCTAATAAATAAAAATCGTATTTCTTTTTCTACTTCATATATATTTTTCAACGCTTCATTCTATATAAAAATTATATTTTTATATTTCTACTTTTAATATAAAGATTGAAAATTTATTTATATATCATCTTTTCATTTACAAAAATATCGCCTTTTCATTATAACGCTATCTATACAAAGATCAAATTTTTACTTCACTACTCATATAAAAATTATATTTTTATTCTATACATCATATAAAAATCAGATTTTTACTTCGCTATTCAATATATAAAAATCGAATTTTTACTTCGCTATTCAATATATAAAAATTGAATTTTTACTTCGCTATTCAATATATAAAAATCGAATTTTTTTGTGTATAAAAATCTTAACTTTATATATTAAAACCATATTTTTATATTGTTTTAAATATATAAAATCACTTCGCTCAAAATCATATTTTTATCTACAACCTAGATGATAAAAATCATATTTTGCCTTTCATAAAAAATCATGCTCTTATTCAAAGATTTTTTTCACATTAAAAATACTATTTAAATCAGATTTTTTTCCTATAAGTAAAAAGAGAAAAGAAAGAAAAAATAAATAAAAGAAAAATACTAAATAGAAAAACAAATAAAGAAGCTTACAATAATTGGAGAGGAGGAGGGAGAAACGTGGTCGAGGTCTCGCCGAAGAGGAGGGGTGGTGAAGAAGGAGAAGCGGTAGCAGCAATCGGTGGCACGGCTGTGGATTGGCTGCGTAGGTCTTGGGATGTACTAGAGGAAGAGAGGGCGGAGGACCATCGAACAAAAGGAGGGGGGCCGTGGCTCTCGGGTGGCGCGCCAGGGTGGAGCGGTTGGAGGATGCGTTCGATTGGAAGAAGGGGCTCGCGATACGTGAGGAGGAGAGAGGGAGGGCACGAGGGGAGGAGAAGTATGCCGGCGACGGCGCTGGCCGGGGGGGGAGGCGCGCTAGCCGTCGACATGGGGGGGCGCGATTTAGGGCACGGTTTTTTTTTTTTTGAAATGAAGGAGAAAGAATTAGAGAGGGAGGGAGTGTGGTTATAGATTTTATAATTTTTAATTTATTTTATACTTTCAAAAAGCAACTTTAAATTTCGGACTCGAAATCGAACCCACCGACTATAGTCCATAGCGTTTCACCCCCATTCCGAACACAATGGGATATATATCGTACGCTGATTCGAACGTTTCGATCAGTTTCCGTTAAAACCAACATATAACTCTATATATTGAATTTGAACGCGCATTTCAATTTACTGGGGTCACATACTAACTCGAAAAATTCCAGAAAAATATTTTCTAGCTTCGTATTGACGATACGGTCCTAACAAAACTAGTTTCGTCGAATTCTGAGACCGTTGGAAAAATGGCCATTTTCCAGTCGATTAAAATCAACTGAAACTGGTCAAACGCGTTTTCCTTTGCCATGCTCATATATTGATTCGAAAAATTATGAAATTTGGAATCTAGCAATAATTTGACATCACGGACCCAACAAAAGTGGTTTCGTCGAAATCCGAGGTCGTTTGCAAAATTCCCATTTTTAAGGGCCTGAATTCCATAGCGACTATTCAGAATTTTCAACTGGACATATCTTTTGAATCCCGCTATGAAATTTCGATTTTTCAGATTCGTTGGAAAGATATTATCAATTAGATCCCATTATTTTTGGTTTCACTAAATTCCGGTTTATTTTGCACCCGGTACATTCAATTGAAATTTGAAATCGAATTATCGAACTACCGCGTCGTTTTCAATTCCTTTTATAATTTAAAATAAATATTTATTTTATAACGACGATTCAAACGAATATATACGTTCGAATTATATTCAAAATTAATTTCTCGTCGATATTATTTAAAATAATCTATTTTAAATAATCAAAATTCGCTAAAATTGCCAAAATAAAAATTTTAAACTGGCCCAGATTTTCGGGTTGTTACACTTCGTGCCTAATGTGTGTGTATATGCGTCCACATGCAACCACTAGCAAACACTTGCATTCACTTGCATCCATCAAACATAACATGTTTCAAACACATGTTTACATCCATAGGATTCCTATCTAAAGGTCGAAAATATGATGGGTAAGATATATTCTATTGACAGAAACAAGTACTGATAAAACTTAGGAAAAAGGAGTTAAGAACGTATCCTCGAAAAGAAAAGGGTATGAAGCATGAATCTTGTCTTCAGTCTCCCAAGTCACATCTTCTGGGTTATCTCCCCACTGAACCTTTAGCAACTTGATCTCCTTATTGCGCAGCTTCTTAACCTCTAACCCAAGAATATGGGTACGGACTCGTCTGACTATCGCCTCCCGTTCCACTTCGACTTCTTCCAATATACTCGGCTCAACTACTTCCGCGGTGTCATGCAGGCACTTCGCAGATGAGAGACATGGAAAACATCATGAACACCGGATAGATTTTCTGGGAGCTTTACTCTGTAGGCCATTTGGCCAATCCTCTCGGTTATGGGGAATGGTCCCATAAACCTAGGTGCCAACTTCCCTACTGATCCGAAGAGAACCACATTCCTCAAAGGTGACACTTTGATATAAACTAAGTCTCCACCTTCGAACTTGATGTTAGTCCTTCTCTTGTCTGCATAGAACTTCTGCCTATCTTGAGATGTCTTCATCCGCTTCTAATAAGGTCAATCTTTTCGGACGTTTCTCAAACCATATCTGGTCCAAGTAATAATTTTTCTGTAGATTCCCACCAACAAGTTAGCAATTTACAGGGTTGGCCGTACAATGCTTTGAAGGGTGCCATACTGATGCTAGCTTTAAAACTATTATTATAGGCAAACTCTACTAAAGGAAGATGCTCTTCCCAAGTCCCTCCGAAGTCTAGGATACACAGCCTTAAAAGATATTCTAGAATCTTATTCACCCTCTCCGTCTGCCCATCGGTCTGAGGATGATAAGAGGTGCTTAAACACAACTGTGTACCTAATGCTTCTTGCAAGCTCCTCCAAAATTTGCTGGTAAAAATGGGGTCATGATTGCTCATGATGCTGGAAGAACTCCGTGGAGATGAACTATCTCACGAACATAAATTGCTGCCAACCATGATGTTGTCCTCTTACTTTTAATTGGAATAAAGTGAGCACTCTTAGTGAGTCTATCTACCACCACCCAGATATTGGTGTTGCTTTTCTTCGATCTAGGAAAACCATCTATGAAATCCATAGAGACGCTCTCCCATTTTCACTGAGTAACCTCCAAAGGATGAAGTAAACCACCGGGCTTCTTTTGCTCAGCTTTGACTTAATGGCAAACTAAACATTGGGAAACAAATTCGGCCACATCTTTCTTCATCCCAGCCCAAAAGAAAACCCTCTTCATGTCTCTGTACATCTTATCACCGCCTGGATGAATGGTCATCTTAGAATGGTGGGCTTCTTCTAGGACTGCCTTTATCAAACTTCCAGTTTGAGGAACACAAAGCCTTCCATCTATTTGCAACCACCCCATTTCATTTATGGTGTATCTGCTAAGGTGACTAGAAATCTCCCCTCTTCTGAGCTTATCCATGATGTCTAGAATCTATGGGTCACCTTGTTGCGAAGCTCATATCTGATCCACAAGAGTCAGTCGTATCTCCAAGGATGCAAATAAATCAGGCAAAACCTTGATGGAGGGTCTAAAATCAAAAGATGATATGAACTCGAAGTTCTTTCTTTCCACAAACAGAGGACTCAGGTCCACCCTTTGCCTATTTAGCGCATCTGCCAGCACATTACCCTTGCCAGGGGTATAAGCATTTTCAAAATCATATGAAGCTAAGAACTCCATCCACCGTTGTTGCCTTAAGTTGAGATCCTTCTGTGAGAATAGATACTTGAGAGATTTATGATCGGTGTATAATTTAAACTTTTCCCTAAGTGAATAATGATGCCACGTCTTTAATGCGAATACTATGGCGGCTAGCTCTAGATCATGGGTGGGGTAGTTCTTCTCATGAACTCTCAACTGTCTACCCCTATAACATATTAATTTCCCTTCTTGCATTAGCACTGCACCAAGCCTTGTACCTCACGCATCAGTGTAAACAGTAAACACTTTACTCCCATCGGGCAAGGTCAAGACTGGGGCTGTTGTCAGAGTCCATTTTAGTCGTTGGAAAGCAACGTCACAATCTATTTCCTATGAAAATGCCAAATTCTTCTTTTCCAGCCTGGTGAGAGGGGCTGATATCTTCATGAAGTCCTTAATGAACTTCCTATAATAACCTGCCAACCCAAGAAAGCTTCTCACCTCGGTTGCATTTTAGGAATATGCCAATCTTGCACTGCAACCACCTTCGCGGGATCAATAGTTATCCCTTCTTTGGAGACTACATGCCCCCAAGAATCTCACCTCCGTTCTCCAGATATGGTATTTGAAGAACTTTGCTTTTAGCTAATGGTCACGGAGAGTTTTCAAAAATTCTCCTAAATGCTGCGCATGCTCTTCTTTCACTCTTGGAGAAGATCAAAATATCATCAACGAAGGCTACGAAGAATTTGTTTAGCTCCCGAAACACCGTACTCATCAAATAAACAAAATAGGCAGGTGCATTTGTTAACCCAAAAGGCATAACTAGCTATTCAAAGAAACTGTTTGGAGTTCTGAAAGAAGTCTTATCCAGGCTGTCCTCAGCCACCCTCAACTGATGGAACCCCATAGCCAAGTCCAACTGAGAAAATACCAAGGCACCAACAAGCTGATCAAATAAATCATCAATCCTTGGAAGCGTGTGCCTATTCTTCTTGGTGAGCTTATTTAACTCTCTACAGTCAGCACACAAACGAAGCGAACCATCCGCTTTAGTTGCGAATACTACTGGAGCACCCCACTCAGATATGCTTCGTCTGATAAACCCTTTTTCAAGTAGCTCCCTTACTTGCTTACTCAGCTCTCTCCTTTCTCTTGGAGCCATGTGGCGCACTGGTAATGCAACTGGCTTTGCATTGTCTACCAGATATATGCGAAAGTCGATCTCATGCCTTGGAGGTAAACCCCGTACCTCATCAAAAAACATCAGGATAATCCTGAACCACCGGAACAGATTGCAAAATCATCTATGGATGCATCTAGAGACTCTAGGAAGCTAAGCATAACAGACCCTTGAGGGTCACAAGAAATTTCGAGGGTCTTCCCATAACAAGTCAAGAGTCTAACAACCCTCCCCTCACAATCCAGAATGGCCCCATACGTGGTAAGCAATCCATTCCTAGAATCAACTCATAGCCCATAAACCCAAGCACATACACGTCGTATTCAAACTCGATGCCTAACAGATATATTTTCAAACCCCGACAAAAAATCGATAAATGAGCCGAACCACCAATGTGGTTTGAAATAACTACGGGATCTACTACCATACTGGTAACTAAGTGCAGAGATTCAACCATAGAACTAGATATAAACGAGTGTGAAGCACTAGAATCAAAAAGTGTTCTAACTAGATGATTTGAAAGAGAAACTAAACTTTCTATGGAAAGTTTTCTACCACTTTCAGGAGCACTGATCGTGAGAGCATGCACCTTCCCTCTAGAAGTCCCTGCTCTTTGCCTTTGTCCCTGCGATCCCTGTTTCTTCGGGCACTCTTTAGAGAAGTGTCCGGCCTCTCCGTAATTTAAGCAACTGGCCTTCCTTCTTTTACAATCTTTGATCAAGTGACCCTCCTTTCCTCAAATGTGACATTTTCTCTTATCCTTGCCTTTGTCATCTTTCACTCATTTCTTCTGTTGTTGCTGTTGTTGTTGACCTTTCTTGGGCTACACCTTCTTATTCTGCGATGTCCCCTCAGTCTTTGCTTCCTTCTTCTCTCCCTTGTCATCCTCATGCATTAGGGCCATTATCCACAAGCTTTTAAAAAGTAGGCCCCATTGGAATATGGGACATGGCTAAACCATGCAGAGGCTCATTCAGCCCTTTAGCAAACCGCAAAGCCCTTTTGTGCGGTGTGTCTACCAACTCTAACCCGAACCTTGCCAGCTGGTTGAACTAGTTCATATACTCCTTTACCGTCAAATTTCCTTGTTTGACTGTTAAGAACCTCTCCATCTGTATGCTTCTCTCTGCTTGGGAAAGAAATTTCATTTCGAACCTCTATCTAAAGTCTTCCCAAGTTTCTATCGGACGTCCAGCTTGGGTGACTTCCTATCAAAATGAGGCTTTGTCCTTTAATAGCCAAGCAGCTACTTGAATTTTCATTCGTTCCTCCACTTCAAAGATTATGAATAAGTCCTCTGTCTCCTTAAGCCAATTCCGAGCTTCAACGAATGTCTCTTTCCCATGGAATGGCCTTCCTCGCACAGCCCAAAAGTCTTTGTAGATCTTGGCAAAGTTATCAGCTCTTGGAGGGGGAGAAGGAGGAGGAGTGACTGGTGCAACTGGGGAAGGAATGTTTTCTTGGCCTTCGGCAGGCGCCATGGCCTCTAAATACCTACGGAACCATCCGGTTATTGTGATGCCCTCTAGGATATTAGGGATGTTTTGTTCCCCAGAAATGCTGAAAAAAAAGGGAAAAGGATAAAACTTAGATAAAGGACCGAAGGATACTACATATGGCTTTTTGGGAAATGTTTTTCAAAATAGACTTTTCTTTTGAAAGTGTTTTTTTTTTAAACCTTTTTGAAAATAATTTCCAAATTTTTTTATCTAATCTGGTAACCTTCAACTCTGATACCAAGTGTGGTACCCCATGTCCGTTAATATCATTCACTAAGGGAATGCATTAAGTTTCGTGAAGTGCTATAGGTAAACAAACACAAAATAATTACAAGACAGATAAAAATAAGGCAGCAGCGGAAAATCTAAATTTTTATTTCAACCTTAAAACATAATACCGTGGTCCACAATTTCGTAAGTCACAAAAACCATTACAATAAAATAACCTCTGTCTCGCTTCATCAGAGTACATAAGTAAATAAAAAGCACAATTCTCCCAATTAAAAGAGTTAAGCCATAGTAGAGACAAGAACTTGAGCCATACTTCAGAAGTAGCTCCTAGAAAGATGATATCTAATTCCTAATTAAGTATGAGTGTTTCCTCCCTGAGAACCTAGGGGGAACGGAAGAAAGAAGGAGAAACAACAGGTTCAGACATAAAGTCTGTCGAGTCTAGTTACTTTTAGCCAGTAGATAAATAAAAGCAACATGATAGACACATAAAGTGGATACGAGAGATCACTACTTAAATGGCAGGTGTGACAAGGTAAGCAAGTTAAGGTGTATGTGCCTCACTAATGATTACTCTGCATTATTACTAGTATAACTGAAAATGAGATGATCCCTTCCACTATGAGTTGGTAGGCTTAGGTCATACGTCCAAGTATACCCTAACCACTACCCTAATCGATCGGTTCCTTACCCTATAGATATCTTGTGTTGGCCCCAGAGTAGGAGGTATCACTTCCTAAAGTGGCAACCCCTAGTGTGCACAACCATATCTATTGGTGTCATGGTCGTCTTAGTCCCCTCTGCCCCGCCCTTGCACGCACATGTCCCATGTCGGTTATCGCCGCCACACCATCCGCCTCGTTTGGATCTCTTACAATCAATCAGTAAGCGTGCCCCTTTCTCCGCCTAGTACGAAGTTCTTTATTTGATACCTACTCCGGGTTACTGATAGAAATGGGTCCCATACAATATGATACAAGCTCTCCCCTTTGTCTTGTATCCCTCACTAGGTTTTCCACTGACTATGTATACCCTTAGGTGTCTTTAATAATAGCCCTATGTAAGTTATGCTTACCCTAAAGGGTGTCTTTAATTACATAACTTTACTAAATTTTACACCGGTTATGTATACCATTAGGTGTCTTTAATTACATAACTCTATTGGGTTAAGTTCATGGGCCTAATGTAAATATTACCCGCTCCCTCGAATTTACTTAACCCACCCACTAACCATCCACTTTTACTTAACCCTAACTTAAGTTCATAGTCATTTTAAATTAGGTCAAGTAGTCCATTTCATCACCATGTCCAATTATGGTTATAATGGGTTAGATCTCCCACATTAGGCCTACTACGTGTGGATGCTGGATATGTCGGTCGGATCCGGGCAGTCTTATTCCACAGTTGGGCCTAACCTCGTGTCTTAGCCCGATTCATATTTGCGTACTTAGACCTCCCACATTAGGTTCAACATTAGTGGCTGCTGGATATGCCGGTCGGGTCCGGGAAGACTTCCACCACTAATGTAACCTAACTCATGTCATAAGTACAATTTACAATTCCTAATTGTAAATTACTAAACATTCCAAATTAATCCAAATCTACTTATGTCATTATAGGTAACTATTTCTATATTTTCCCCATTTGAATTACATGTCCCATTTCATATAAATATTACATAAATTATGCCAATTATAATCCTTTTTTCCCCATTTCCTCTCTAACTTATTCATACGTATTTTGGCGATATCTAGGCTATAAAGTAGCCTAGTTACAACAGTGAAAAGGGAATATGACAAAAGTGATAGCTTCACCATATCTTGGCATAAACATAAACCTAAACTGGTATGATAACAAGGTGAATGGTCATGTAATCATCATGGCAAGGTAGACATAAAAGTGATGAACTTGTAGCAACTACGATATCAAAGCAACACAATGAGATCTAAATTAACCATAAGATGTCCAATTATTTAGATCTAGCATAGTTAGGGTGACATAGTAACATGTTTAGATCTAAAGATGGATTCACATGTCAAGTTTACATTATATCTCGATGGATCACAATATGACAAGTGAAAGGTGATTAACATAAAGATCTAGATCTAAGTAATGTTACAACTGTCCAAATTAATAGATGTACATCCACCATAACATGGTTACAAGTCAAGATCCACAAAAGCAACATAATCGAATAAACACAAATTTATTAGATCTAGGGAAATAGATCTGTCATGACATAGTATAGAATTCGACATTAACATAGAATCATATTTTACAACATATCCAATTCATAGTCTTTCAAAATATACTTTTATTTATCTGAACCTAAAACAACTAGAACTCACAGCGTTTGGGTTAGAGAATTGAGGAAGAATGGATCTAGAATTTCTGAATTGGATTTGTAGAATATGTTGTTGTAGAAAACGGTTCAGTTCGCACTCCAGCAGCGTATGGCCTCCATGACTTAAAATGAAGAAAATATGAGAAATAGGACACGTATATATAGTTGCCAGACCCCATGAAATCAAGTGCCACGTCAGCCCTAGGGGTGTCGACACCCCTGTGGGCGGGTCGACCCCTAGGTCGACATCCCTCTAGGGGGTTCGACCCCCTATAGCGGGAATTTTTCCGCTCAGAGGAATTTTTCGAATTTGAATCCTATGGAGAATAACAAAGTTCTTGTTAATTCCCAACTTTGCCCAAAATACCCTTCTTCTTCTTCCTTAAGCCAAAATGTGTAGGAGGAGCTCCAATGTCCAATGAAAAGCTTCAATTTCCATGTATGTCCAAGAATGCCCCAAAATTGAAGTTACAACACTTGGAGTCGTGCAAAGAATGTCAAAACTCTAAGTGAATGCCAAAATGTAATAGATAAACTTCTAAGTGAAGTTCATGAGTCCAAAAAGTATCCCCAAAGCCATAGGAATCACTATAGAAGCCATTAATGAGCTCCAAAGAGAGCTATCCTGTATATTAAATGATAAACAAAGCCCAAAAATACCAAGCTAAGCCAGTCCCTTTGAATGCCAAGAGAGGGGGTATTTATTGGTGAAGATTCCATGCATCGGTAAAAAAATTGTATCCTGAGGGGATACGAAATTCATATCCATAGGATTTAGCCAAAGAATTGAATTTCAGCATAAAAAAATCGAATCTTGGAAAATTTGCCCAAAAACAGTATCTGCACATACCAGGGATGATTTGCCACTTTCTTGCCACTTCAAATCTTAAGCCGACATGTCAAACCTGAATGTCGAAGTACTGATGTGCTCAAGCCAAATGCGGTGATCCGCACACTACGCGTAGGGTATTCTCGTGTGCCAAAACCAATTTAGGGATTTGAATCCCATATCATGTCAGATGAAAAAATATGGAAACATTAATGCTTTCAAGGAAAAACCACTAAGCATACCAGAGCGCTCAGGCAAATTGAGCTTTCCAAAATCCATGTATCATATTCTCAAGGGGTATGATTTCGTATCCTTATGGGGATATGAAATATGATATTTCAAATACCGAAAGGAATACAAAATCTGTATTTTCGTATCCCTAAGGGATACAAAATCCCTATTTTCATGCTAAGTTCTGAGTGTTGCCAAGGCTGGCATGCATGGCTTTCTGGGTGATCACACCGTGTTGATAACGGTTCTCTAAGGTTCCAAACCATAAGTTTGATGAATGGTAGATCCAAATCTCCATGAAGATCTATTCAGTTGCGCATGCGATTTTGAGTGATCGACATGGAGCGCACAAGAAAATCTGAAGTATCCAAGCCAAGCCAAGTAAACTTTGGCCATTTGGCTTTTGGTGATTGATATGAGGTGCTCAGGCCTTTTTGAGTGATCGACACGTGTTCGCCACGCGTGATAGAGTCAATGCCGATTCTGAGAATGAACTATATTTTCAACCCGATTCCGAGCACGTCGCGACTTCAATAAAATCACTTTGTGCTTCCGAGAGGATGTGCTTGAGTCCAAGCGCATTGCTAGCCATCAACTTGATGTATGACTGCTTTACCGAAATGCGGGTCAATAACAAGAAATAGGATGATTTACGATAGTTTTAGATTATGGAATGCGGTATGCTCTAAGGTTTGACCTACAATAGCTATAAAATTGTGACATGCGAGCACCTAAGGCTTGATCTATGATAATTCTATAGTGTTCCTTGCGATAACACCTAGACTTAGCCTATGACAGCTGTAACGACCCGGTAAAGGAATTCGACATCCGAATTCCGACAATAATACATAAAATCCGTATTACTTGCCAAAACTCAAGTATCAGAAACACCAAATATTCATTAGAAAGAATTTAGAGGGTGAGGTAAGAAAAAAAGAAATATGAGAATAGAAGAAGAAGATCCAACACAATACAGAGTCTCACATCGTAGCAGAACAAAATATAATATAGAAATAAATATTTACTAAGAGCTTTGAGAAATACTTACAATCATAAAAGTACATAAACACATCTGGACAGTTATAGTAACCTGTCCTCATATTCAATACACAGCAGAATAGTATCTATACAATATCATATGTCTGAACTCCTCCAGCTTGTATCTTCACAGCATCTGATAACCTGAACCTGTAAAATTCGGTTTAACCCAAGCATTACAAACGCCGGATCAGTCTGGTGAACCAGAGTGAGAAACCCACTAAGTTTTAATGTATCACACAACTTGATTTTAAAGTCAAAATCATTTCAAAAGAAAAGAATAATCATAAGACCAAATCCACACATAAACACGAACGGTTTTTACCTTACGATAACCCAAAATATTTTTGAAATCATATATCTTCCAATATTATAATAATGTCTAAATACAAATAGATAACAATCTAGCAGAACGTTTGTGTAACACCGCACATCCGTTAGTGTCACTCACAAAGGGAATGCACTAAGTTCTGTGGAGCATTTAGGGTAAAAGATGCAAATAAATTACAAGACAGACAAAATTAAAACAGCGGAAAATAAAACTTTACTTTATTGATAAAATAGTTTGTACAACAATTGTTTTCCAATATCAGAGTATCATCTCTCTTACAAAATAAAGAAGCATAAAATAACATTTATATTCCCCAATGTAGCATAAGCCAGCCATAGCAGCAGAAAAAGAGAATCCAAAGCACTTTGTTAAAGAATCTTCGAGCTTGGGAAGAGTGACGGTCCAATCTGACCTGAGCTATACTATTCCCTCCTTAACTACCTGGGGGGGGAACGGAAGAAAAGAAGATGAAAGAAAACTGGGTCAGACATAAAGTCTGGTAAGTTCAGTTACTTCTAGCATGTGAACAAGGAAAAACAAAATGACATGAATTAACTGAATACAAGACAATACCATGATGATAGGGCCAACAAGATAGGATAAGATTAACACAAGATATGCTAAGACAAGATAAACTGGATATGCTTTAATACTTTCTCCGCTTCGCTATTAACCTGTTATTATGGTTTCTATGTCTCTGCACCACCTATCTAGTGTCCCAACTAGTAATCTGTTTAAAATGATAACGCGATCCCAATCCCAGTAATTGTGGTTGCCTTTAGGCGTACATTTATTATTTATTACCTAGATCTAATCTAGGGGTTTCTATCGAGCGCTTTCTAGATTCGACTAGGCTTTATGCGACTTATTTAATACTTCTCGGATTCAGGGTTTATGCCACCTAGGTCCAACTAGGAATTATGCTACCTGTCGAACGGTGCCCCTAGTCTAGGACACACTACCCAGAGTGATAAGTGTTCCTAGAATTTCCCAATCATATCGTAACGTGCTAGATATCTAGTTGCACATGTCCTCTATATGTGTGGCCTGAGTCTCGTGGCAGGGCTAATCAAGAAACACGGAACTCGGTTGGGAGCTTTAAGTTATCTACCGATGCAGATGCTAAGGTTTGTTTTTCCAGTGGCTATGGTACCACTCGACCCCTCCCTCAACTAATGAAAGGCACACCTTGAAAAATGAGAACTATACGCAGGCCCTCTATGCCCCACTAACCTATGGCCATCCTCACCCATAACTAGATAGCAAGTATATGGTCTTTTGGAGTTCTCCGCCTTTCCGCTTTACGTATCTCGACTGACTCAAGATGGTAGGTAGACGACGAGTCGCTATCACAGGGCTACTGGTCTCGCCGAATCACGCTGGTCCATCCTAGTCTTTAGGTTGCCATATATTGCAACCAAGCATACCCTTGGTTCTTCTCACGCAGACCTTAACCTCTGTGAGCCCAGGCAGATCATCTGCATTCTCACAGAGGGATACCAAGAGTACCCTTACGTCCCCTCGAAGCCTCGGGCTTCGTAACCCAATTCGTTGGAGCCTTCTTTAAGATCAGATGGACGTTCGCTCCTCTTTGTGTTATACTAAGGATTACTACTTAGTTTTTCTAACTAAGGTTTACCACTTAGTGTATTGAATCGTCGTTTTCTTAACTAAGGTTTACTACTTAGACCTTTTTAACTAAGGTTTACTACTTAGTCCTCATTCTCGTTAAGTTGGATTGGTTAAGTGTCATTAGTCAATTCAAGTTAACTTAATCCATTCCTTTGTCATATTAAGTGTTATCAGTAATTCACGTTGACTTAACCCTACCAGCATCAAGTTATATTGGTTAAGTATTTACTTAACCCTACCCATTCATCTTGTATTGGTTAAGTGTTCCTTTTTAACTTAACCTTGCCTTTCTGTTTTAACTAACATATTATAACGGTTAAGTGTTCCCTTAGTTAACTTAACCATAACATTGGTTTGATTAACATGTTCTAATGGTTAAGTATTGTCCATTCATGTTTTTAACTTAACCCTGTTCATTTATCACACTCTGATGGTTAAGTGTTCAAGCTTACTTAACCCTACGGTCTAGTCCAGCTAACATATTAAATTGGCTAAGTGTATTAAATTTACTTAACCCCAACCTCTAGTCTAGTTAGCATGCTAAATTGGCTAAGTGTATTGAATTTACTTAACCCCCACTTTCTAGTCTGGTTAACATATTAAATTGGCCAAATGTTTTTCTTAGTTACTTAACCCCTACAAATCTTGTCTTGTTACCATGTTAAGTTGGTTAAGTGTTCTAGTTAACTTAACCCTATCGTTCTAACTTAACTGTGTTAAGTTGGTTAAGTGTTCCTATGGACTTAACCCTCCCATTCTTGCTTAACTGTGTTAAGTTGGTTAAGTGTTCTTATGGACTTAACCCTCCCATTCTAGCTTAACTTTAATTGTCTTATTAAAGCACCAGCCACTCACATTAGACAGGTATTGTTGTGGCTGCCGGTATGCCGGTTGGTTCCGGGCAGTATTACGCCACAACTCAGTCTAACCTCGGGCCTTTATCGGGCTCAATGCCTTAACCTCCCACATTGGATAGGTATTGTTGTGATCGCTGGACAGCGGGCGGGTCCGGGCAGGTTTACATCACAACTCAATCCAACCTCGGGTTAAGCATGTTCGTATTGTCTAAATTTACTTTTCTCATTTAGGATAAATTATATAAGTAAATTTTCCCTAATTTACTTATTCCATTATTACTCTTTTAATATACATTGTCAACATTTATTATTATGGCCCATTTTCCCTATATATCATATTTATAGTTTTTGGTATGTAAATTATACCAAATTAAGTGTCACTAACCATGATTATTCTAAACATGACAATTACTCACAATTATGACTAAATTCAATTTTTTTGCTAATATACCTATTATGCCAAATTAACTTTAATTGACCCAATTCTGATTTAACATCCTAATTTATAGTTTATGGCAAGACTAGAATTATTATTCTAGTTTACCGTTTACGCCTAAAACTTAGCTTACTTGCCAATACTAAATTTAATATGTCAAATTACATATTCCATAATTCATGTTAAATTTTCAAATTTGCGTTAATAAACATGCCATAATACATGTTCTAAATTATGTCAATCATAATTATGTTAATGTTCCACATTATGCTAATTCCCAAGTTTACAACCATGTTTAAGTCAAATTTATGATTTGCCCAAATCGTATTCCCATCGTTCGTGTAATCGTGATTTCATCCTAGATTATAGATAAATCTAGATTCGTGGATAAAAAGGGAATGAACCAAAATGCCATGAAAAGATAGACATAATAACTCGCAGAAGATGATAATTCACTAATCACAGATCTAACAAATTACACTGAATAAATTGATTATGCATCGAAGGCCTATAGATCTTATGACATAAACAGGGTTGAACAAATAACATAGGTTCAAGTATATGGGTAGATCTAACTTAATAGATAAATTCCCATAATCAAGATCCAAGGATAATTAAGAATAAACTGAATAGATTATCAAGTTTAGATCCAATCTCACAGTCATAATCCTAGGCAATAATATCATGTTCATGAATCATAGGTAATTATCCACTATTGTCCTTGTCATAGTCATAGGCATTGGTTTATGCTCCTTGTCAAAGGCTTATGTTCATAGTCAAAGGCTTATGTTCATAGTCAAAGGCTTATGGTTTCAAAGGCCACAGTTCCACAGTCATAATCTTAAGCATTGGCAATTTAGTCACAATGTGTTCTAGGCCATAATCAAGAATCAGATCCAAAGTCATAAACAAGCACAGATTCAATGAAATGATAAGGCATATTTGTTATATTCTTTTAATTTCATGTCACAAATAGAAAAGGTGTTCAAATCTAAAAAGTAACCGACTTACATTGATTGGATCTAGAAAAGAATAGAAAGATAGGGTTGCTTGAAGCCGTTGAATCTTTACTTAAATCCTTACTTGTTTTGAATCTTCTCTTGAAAGACTTGAGCAGCATATCCTTGTCTTGATTTATATTTTATTTTAATCTATTTATTTAGATTTAGAGGAAGAAGAAGAAGCCATGTCCATCAAGAATTTGTGCAGCATAAGGTTAGAGAAGAATGGTGCAAAGAGAAGGAGACTAGGGGGCTGTTTATATAGGATTGCAAGTTAATTTGAGCCGTCGATGAAGCCAAGGTTAATCAAAGCCATCCATTCTAAAGAGAAGCCAATTATGTTCACAATTACTTTCTTAATGTACATTATTAACATTTATTATTAAATTTGTATGCTCATTAGATACATCCCCCCTTTACACATTTATTATTAAATTTGTATGCACATTAGATACATCCCCCCTTTACACATTTATTATTAAATTTGTATGCACATTAGATACATCTCCCCTTTACACATTTATTATTAAATTTGTATGCGCATTAGATACATCTCCCCTTTACACTTTTATTATTAAATTTGTATGCACATTAGATACATCTCCCCTTTACACATTTATTATATTAAGCATTGGTTATTCTTAAATTAGTAATTTTAGTATTAACAGAAATACGGGGTGTTACATTCTCCCCTCCTTAATGGATTTCGACCCCGAAATCTTCAAGTCAAGAAGAATGTAAATCCTACCATCCAATCATCCATCTACTCAACCATCAAACAAAGGCATCCATTGTCCTTAAAGACTTCTAATGCTTGTATGTTCATATGCATAGTGTGTGTACATGTCTTTATCTAATGCAAAATCAGGCAGTCTACTGATTTAGTTGACCTCCTTAATGCAAATCATGTCAGTTCCATGCGTCCAATATGTATGCAAATCCTAATGATACATATTATTTTTATATGAGTGCACAATCATTCACTCAAATCCGACATCCATATGATAACACATTAAGTTCAATTCATAAACAAATACATATATGTAAATGAAATATGAAGGCATCTGAGCTGATCTAGTGCCTAATACGTGTGTATATGCATTCACGAGCAACCACTAGCAACCATTCACAACCATCAACCATAAAATGTTTCAAATACATGTTTACATCCAAAAGGGTTTCTACCTAAGGATCGATGATACGTCCTAGAGGATATACCTTAAAAGCTAGAAACTAGTATGCATAGAATTCCTAGAAAAAGGAATCAAGGATGTACCCTTAAGAAAAAGGGTATGAGGCGCGTATGCCTTATCTTCAATCTCCCGTATCACGTCTTCTTGAGCTTTACTCAACTGTACCTTAACAGATTCAACTTCACGATTGCGAAGTTTCTTGACCTCCATTTCCAAAATAAACAAATGTCAACCGTGATACTGAGTGTATATACTAGGATGATCAGAGGTCTCTCCTCTTAGCTTATCCATCATGCCATAACTATAAGGGTCAAAAGGTCACTACGTACTTTTTACCTCTCTTAAGGTTAGTCCTTCTCTATATAGAGCGCCTGCCACAACTATTCATCTCTCAAGCAAACCATCCTAGTCGAACTCGACATCCCTCAAGTACAAGCCCCAAAGGCCTAAACCAATATCAGACAAGCACCCGAGGAATGTCTCCTCCGAATTTGGACGATCTACGTGAGATGATCTAAGCAAAAACAACCAAACACTTGAGCACTAGTTGGGATCTTTTACTATAAAAGTACTAAGGTGCAGAGACTCAACTATGGAAGCAAATATGAACAAATGTGAAGTGCTAAAACCAAAAGAAAGAGTACAAACAGAAAAGCTAGACTCTTCCAACAGAACTTTACTACCTTTCTCCTAGGTACGCTTAGTGGTGAAAGCATGTACTTGCCCTTCTGAAAATCTTGTCCTTTGTTCTTAATTATATGCCCTATTCTGCCATAGTAAAGATACTTCCTCTTGTCTTAGGTTTTATAATCCCTTCCTCCTTCGTGAGCCAAGTCTACATCCATGAATTCATCATCCTTGGGTTGTGCTCCTTAGCCAAACTCCTCATCCTCTTTCGTGTGTAATCATGTTGACAAATCTCTCGAAAGCTGCCTCCATCGTACAGAAAACCCTACTAAGCTTGAAAGAAAACTAGCCGCAGGTGAAACTACTATGGTTATAGATGGAAGTCGGGCACTACTTCGCCCTTCGATGAGGTTACCTCCCAGAAAGCCAGGAGCCCCAAAGACTCAAGAAAGAAGGGGACAAGAATTCAAACAGAGAATCAGAAGATAGTGCGTATGGATTTTGAGGAATATGCCTTTAAAAAAAACTTTTCTTTTGAAAATGCTTCTTTTAAAACTGTTTGAAAATAATATATTTTTTCAAATCTTTTATCTGATCCGGTAACCTTCAGCTCTGATACCACGTGTAACACCCCACATCCTTTAGTGTCACTCACAAAGGGAATGCACTAAGTTCTGTGGAGCATTTAGGGTAAAAGATGCAAATAAATTACAAGACAGACAAAATTAAAACAGCGGAAAATAAAACTTTACTTTATTGATAAAATAGTTTGTACAACAATTGTTTTCCAATATCAGAGTATCATCTGTCTTACAAAATAAAGAAGCATAAAATAACATTTATATTCCCCAATGTAGCATAAGCCAGCCGTAGCAGCAGAAAAAGAGAGTCCAAAGCACTTTGTCAAAGAATCTTCGAGCTTGGGAAGAGTGACGGTCCAATCTAACCTGAGTTATACTATTCCCTCCTTAACTACCTGGGGGGGACGGAAGAAAAGAAGACGAAAGAAAACTGGGTCAGACATAAAGTCTGGTAAGTTCAGTTACTTCTAGCATGTGAACAAGGAAAAACAAAACGACATGAATTAACTGAATACAAGACAATACCATGATGATAGGGCCAACAAGATAGGATAAGATTAACACAAGATATGCTAAGACAAGATAAACTGGATATGCTTTAATACTTTCTCCGCTTCGCTATTAACCTGTTATTATGGTTTCTATGTCTCTGCACCACCTGTCTAGTGTCCTAACTAGTAATCTGTCTAAAATGATAACGTGATCCCAATCCCAGTAATTGTGGTTTCCTTTAGGCGTACATTTATTATTTATTACCTAGATCTAATCTAGGGTTTTCTATCGAGCGCTTTCTAGATTCGACTAGGCTTTATGCGACTTATCTAATACTTCTCGGATTCAGGGTTTATGCCACCTAGGGATTATGCTACATGTCGAATGGTGCCCCTAGTCTAGGACACACTACCCAGAGCGATAAGTGTTCCTAGACTTTACGTCCTAATCGTATCGTAACGTGCTAGATATCTAGTTGCACATGTCCTCTATATGTGCGGCCCGAGTCCCGTGGCAGGGCTAATCAAGAAACACGGAACTCGGTCAGGAGCTTTAAGTTATCTGCCGATGCAGATGCTAAGATCCGTTTTTCCAGTGGCTATGGTCCCACTCGACCCCTCCCTCAACTAATGAAAGGCACACCTTGAAAAATGAGAACTATACGCAGGGCCTCTATGCCCCCACTAACCTATGGTCATCCTCACCCATAACTAGATAGCAAGTATATGGTCTTTTGGAGTTCTCCACCTTTCCGCTTTACGTATCTCGACTGACTCAAGATGGTAGGTAGACAACGAGTCGCTATCACAGGGCTACTGGTCTCGCCGAATCACGCTGGTCCATCCTAGTCTTTAGGTTGCCATATATTGCAACCAAGGCATACCCTTGGTTCTTCTCATGCAAACCTTAACCTCTGTGAGCCCAGGCGGATCATCTGCATTCTCACAGAGGGATACCAAGAGTACCCTTACGTCCCCTCGAAGCCTCGGGCTTCGTAACCCAATTCGTTGGAGCCTTCTTTAAGATCAGATGGACGTTCGCTCCTCTTCGTGTTATATTAAGGATTACTACTTAGTTTTTCTAACTAAGGTTTACCACTTAGTGTATTGAATCGTCGTTTTCTTAACTAAGGTTTACTACTTAGCCCTTTTTAACTAAGGTTTACTACTTAGTCCTCTTTCTCGTCAAGGTGGATTGGTTAAGTGTCATTAGTCAATTCAAGTTAACTTAACCCATTCCTTTGTCATATTAAGTGTTATCAGTAATTCACGTTGACTTAACCCTACCAGCATCAAGTTATATTGGTTAAGTATTTACTTAACCCTACCCATTCATCTTGTATTGGTTAAGTGTTCCTTTTTAACTTAACCTTGCCTTTCTGTTTTAACTAACATGTTATAACGGTTAAGTGTTCCCTTAGTTAACTTAACCCTAACATTGGCTTGATTAACATGTTCTAATGGTTAAGTATTGTCCCTTCATGTTTTTAACTTAACCATATTCATTTATCACACTCTGATGATTAAGTGTTCAAGCTTACTTAACCCTACGGTCTAGTCCAGCTAACATATTAAATTGGCTAAGTGTATTAAATTTACTTAACCCCAACCTCTAGTCTAGTTAGCATGTTAAATTGGCTAAGTGTATTGAATTTACTTAACCCCCACTTTCTAGTCTGGTTAACATATTAAATTGGGTAAGTGTTTTTCTTAGTTACTTAACCCCTACAAATCTTGTCTTATTACCATGTTAAGTTGGTTAAGTGTTCTAGTTAACTTAACCCTATCGTTCTAACTTAACTGTGTTAAGTTGGTTAAGTGTTCCTATGGACTTAACCCTCTCATTCTAGCTTAACTGTGTTAAGTTGGTTAAGTGTTCTTATGGACTTAACCCTCCAATTCTAGCTTAACTTTAATTGTCTTATTAAAGCACCAGCCACTCACATTAGATAGGTATTGTTGTGGCTGCCGGTATGCCGGTTGGTTCCGGGCAGTCTTACGCCACAACTCAGTCTAACCTCGGGCCTTTATCGGGCTCAATGACTTAACCTCCCACATTGGATAGGTATTGTTGTGATCACTGGACAGCCGGGCGGGTCCGGGCAGGTTTACATCACAACTCAATCCAACCTCGGGTTAAGCATGTTCGTATTGTCTAAATTTACTTTTCTCATTTAGGATAAATTCTAAAAGTAAATTTTCCCTAATTTACTTATTCCATTATTAATCTTTTAATGTACATTGTCAACATTTATTATTACGGCCCATTTTCCCTATATATCATATTTATAGTTTTTGATATATAAATTATACCAAATTAAGTGTCACTAACCATGATTATTCTAAACATGACAATTACTCACAATTATGACTAAATTCAAAATTTGTGCTAATATACTTATTATGCCAAATTAACTTTAATTGACCCAATTCTGATTTAACATCCTAATTTACAGTTTATGTCAAGACTAGAATTATTATTCTAGTTTACCGTTTACGCCTAAAACTTAGCTTACTTGCCAATACTAAATTTAATATGTCAAATTACATATTCCATAATTCATGTCAAATTTTCAAATTTGCGTTCTAATAAACATGCCATAAAACATGTTCTAAATTATGTCAATCATAATTATGTTAATGTTCCACATTATGCCAGTTCCCAAGTTTACAACCATGTTTAAGTCAAATTTATGATTTGCCCAAATCGTATTCCCATCGTTCGTGTAATCGTGATTTCATCCTAGATTATAGATAAATCTAGATTCGTGGATAAAAAGGGAATGAACCAAAATGCCATGAAAAGATAGACATAATAACTCGCAGAAGATGATAATTCACTAATCACAGATCTAACAAATTACACTGAATAAATTGATTAAAGCATCGAAGGCCTATAGATCTTATGACATAAACAGGGTTGAACAAATAACATAGGTTCAAGTATATGGGTAGATCTAACTTAATAGATAAATTCTCATAATCAAGATCCAAGGATAATTAAGAATAAACTGAATAGATAATCAAGTTTAGATCCAATCTCACAGTCATAATCCTAGGCAATAATATCATGTTCATGAATCATAGGTAATTATCCACTATTGTCCTTGTCATAGTCATAGGCATTGGTTTATGCTCCTAGTCAAAGGCTTAGGTTCATAGTCAAAGGATTATGTTCATAGTCAAAGGCTTATGGTTTCAAAGGCCACAGTTCCATAGTCATAATCTTAAGCATTGGCAATTTAGTCACAATGTGTTCTAGGCCATAATCAAGAATCAAATCCAAAGTCATAAACAAGCACAGATTCAATGAAATGATAAGGCATATTTCTTATATTCTTTTAATTTCATGTCACAAATATAAAAGGCGTTCAAATCTAAAAAGTAACCGACTTACATTGATTGGATCTAGAAAAGAATAGAAAGATAGCGTTGCTTGAAGCCGCTGAAACTTTACTTGAATCCTAACTTGTTTTGAATCTTCTCTTGAAAGACTTGAGCAGCATATCCTCGTCTTGATTTATATTTTATTTTAATCTATTTATTTAGATTTAGAGGAAGAAGAAGAAGCCATGTCCACCAAGAATTTGTGCAGCATAAGGTTAGAGAAGAATGGTGCAAAGAGAAGGAGACTATGGGGCTGTTTATATAGGATTGCAAGTTAATTTGAGCCGTCGATGAAGCCAAGGTTAATCAAAGCCATCTGTTCTAAAGAGAAGCCAATTATGTTCACAATTACTTTCTTAATGTACATTATTAACATTTATTATTAAATTTGTATGCACATTAGATACATCCCCCGTTTACACATTTATTATTAAATTTGTATGCACATTAGATACATCCCCCCTTTACACATTTATTATTAAATTTGTATGCACATTAGATACATCTCCCCTTTACACATTTATTATTAAATTTGTATGCACATTAGATACATCTCCCCTTTACACATTTATTATTAAATTTGTATGCACATTAGATACATCTCCCCTTTACACATTTATTATATTAAGCATTGGTTATTCTTAAATTAGTAACTTTAGTGTTAACAGAAATACGAGGTGTTACAGTTTGCATCTCACGCTCTACATGCGTAGTTTACAATAAAAACCGGCGCTTATTGGAGAATGGATTTTTTGGTAAGGTATAGGACTACCTTCCGACAGTGTATCTCTAGAAAGGAATGCACCGGGTTCAACAAGAACATTTTGCAACCCCGGCTAAACATGACCGACCCCTCATTCTGCTTGAAAGTACCGAATATATTGTCACCTACGGTTGCCAGCAACATAACCATTCCCGGGAGATACATAAGTGAAAAGAAGAACAAATATGAATATTCTCTAGATGATGACAATACACCCTAATGGGAGCGACCCACATAGCCATGCGACCTACCCGATTTTTACCATTTTCCTGTTGATGAGTTTTGAGGTCACTAATACCTTTAAAACATTTGACCACCATTCACTTTGAATGCTACATCATCAGATCCGCCAGATATCTCTAATTGACATCCAAAAAAATGCTCTAGTTATTAAGCTAAGAGAAAGGCCTTTCCCTGCCATAAACTATGGCATGTTTGAAGAAATCAACATACGCGATCCCTTTGGAAATACTCTGTCAGACGTTCGTCCACACAAGTCATCCAGGAACAGGATGAACCGAAGGCACCCTCCTACCACATCCTATAAATCACCCTATAGATCAGCAGCGAGTAGTTCTTGCACTCCATCGATTTCAACCACGATAGGATCACCATTAGAATATCTCCAGGCGCGACTCCATAGAATTTGACAAGTAGTACTTTAGCTTATGAAAAATCCACGGTCTTTACTACTCCATCTTCAATCAGCATCTTCCATGTATTCGTTGGTTCGGAATGGTTTTCGAATATAAATTCGATCCCGGCTTTCCGTACCAACAATCGTATGGGCCAGATTTAATAGTCGGTTATTTAACCATCAAACAAAGAATCATGAGAATAAAATGAGCTCAGTAATTCAGTATTCGACATTATTTGGCCTCTTTAATTAAAAACAATTAACGATGGTTAATTGAAAACTCTTAAATCTTTCAATATTATGAATATAGCTTGTCACTTCTTATTTAACACAAGATTATTTTTCAAAAATATTTTTTGATACTTAGGGAAAATATTCTATAATCATATCTAATTTTCTATCTTACTATTATTTTCAAACACTTGCTACATCATTTCTCATTATCTATAATTGGAAAATCAATTCAGCTTATCGCTCATAAAACAACGTTACAAAATCTCTCTAGTTTCATTATTCGAAAACAATAACCAACCCTTATTCTTTAGAATAAACCATTCCAAAATTCCACTTTTCATTTCCTTTTTCCTTGAAAATATCATTATAATTTCACACAATCTCTTTTTATTTCCTTTTACTTTGGAAATATCATTATATATATATATATATTCTCGGATCTTCTCATTTCCGTTGCTTTTGAAATTTCATTCATATTCTCAAACCCTTTTATTTCCGTTACTTTGGAAATCTCATTATACATATTCAAATCTTGCAATTAACATTGCGTTGTTATATCTCATATAGAAATAATCAATTATTTTTAACCTCTTTCCTATTAAAAACTCATATCATCCTCAGATAGTTCTGAAGTCATTCAAGTTCAAGTATTTATTTACCTCTCAGATCTTGAACAACAACATTCTTATTTTTTAGATATATATGATTTTAATTAAAACCCGATATTTATTCTAATATCAAACAAAATCCATTTAACCATTTTATTTAAACTATGATCTTATAATCCATTTCTTATTTTTTTGAAAATCCCCTTTTCAAATACAAATATTATTATTTAATTTGTTGATTAAGTAAATGCTTATTAAACATTCCTTCTACTTTAAATACCTTTAATCAATTTATTTTATAATATGGATTTTTATTACAAAATCCCTTTATCCCATACCATTGCAAAAATCCCTTTTTACAATCCATTTAACCATTTTCCCCTTTGAGAATCTTATCTCGATTTCATCCATTTTACTTAATTCTATTATTAACTAACGTTAATTTAAAATTAACGCATTAACTCCAGATCTCTTTCATAAATCTCGTTTAAAAAAATCAAGTTTAATATAAACCCTTTTTATCCCAATTTTCTTTTTCCAACTTCAAATATTAAGTATACATTTAATTTAAGCTATCGTATTCACTTAAAATCCCCTTTTATAACTTCGTTGTTAAAACTCGGGTTTTTATTATAAAGCCCGCTCATAAACTCCTTTCACAATTCAGTTAGATTTCATTTCAATTATACTTAAATTATTATTAATTACAATAATAATTTAGTTCATCATTAACTACTGTATAAGTAGTTATCTTCTTTTATTAACTAAAACAATTAGGAATTTCTTTTTAAAAATCTTATTAAAATTAAAACAAATATTCGTTGAACTATTTCATTATGTTAATTACCAACTAACTAATTAAATAATCAGTCCCATTTAAATGGTCAATTGGGTCAACTCAAAACACAGTCATCTCGGTAACCAAATTCAATTAGTCCTTCCTTTAAATTAATTAATAATATAATTAATTTAAATAACTCCAGTTAATTGTTTTTGAAAAATAATTATTCAACTCTTAACCTTTAGGTTAATTCTCTACTTTCTTGCTTATAAATTTGATTAACATTAGAACTTACTTTATGAAATCAATTAATAATTAATCATAAACAGAAATAATAAATAATAAATATTTATTTTCTTTTAATAAACTTTTATTAAAAATACAGATTAATAGTCTATCTTCGGTTATAAAATAAATTTTATAACTTCATTTAGTCGATTCACCCGACGGTAAATCAATATTTATAAAACGGTTGATTTACAAACCATAAGCTGCCAATTACTCAACCAATATTGCCTATTAGTTAAAACAATACAAATGCTGAATTTCATTCAGCATAACCAATCAAATTAATCATCTAATCAGAATAGTTCATACAATGATAATATGAAAATAAATATTATCTATTATATTTGAGGAATCCAGTTGGATCCCTCCAACCTGTTTATTCTTGCATACAAATAGGTTATCTCAAATAATATCATTCAATTCAATTTAACTGGTTATTTCTATAACAGTAAATAATGACTATTTAACCTCAACCAATTTATTCAATATTAACAAAACAATTCAAACAATTAAACATATTTATTTATAAACATGACCAACAAGTTAATTTACCTCAATTGGTTCCAACTGTTAGAATAAACGGCGTTTAATTTCATTAGTTCAGTATATGAATATATATATATATATATATATAACAAACAATCAACCATTAGCAAGCATAGCACATAAAATAAAAACCCGACTTATATAAAATATAAGTGAGAAGAGTTGGCTGAGTTTAACTCACATTGATCTTATTCGTTGTTGAAACGGTTAGTTTTAAACTAAATTAAACATGAGTTTAATTTAATCAAAAACTCGAGTTGCTCCCAAAATCTGTCCAAAACAGTTTCAAGAAGATAATATTCAACACTATGGTCCCGACGTAGCTTGTTTGGTCCGATTCTGTTAATACATGCAGGAGTTATACGATTATAAATATACTTGATTTTAATAAAACTAATTAATCCTTAATTATTAATCAAACCTTCCGTAAGAGAGCCAAAATAAAACTCTCTGAAACCTATTTTACATGGAGCAATGTTTCAAGCTCGCTTTTTTCCATCTTCTTCGCTTTCCGCAGCACCTTAACTTTCTCAATCTAATTTTGATTTTTTTTTTAGAGGAAGACGGGTGTGTAGCGTGAACCTACACAGCCGATTACGCGTAGATATACTAGATAATAAAATAAGCTAGTTGACAGGCCCAACCAGTGGCAATAAAAGTCCAGACCCAGCAGGTCAATAGCATAGTACAACCAGAGAGCAAAATATGTACATCAAAAGGGAGTAAACATATCATATAGATAATAACACAGCCAAAATAAAACATAAGCAAAATAAGCCAGCCTTTACTGATTCGGTGAGGGAGGAGCATGCTTTTTTCTTGCGATCCAGGAGATTCTGGCATAGGAAGGGCAAGCCTGAAGCGAGCATGTCTCACTAATCCTGTCCATAAGTCGAAGAGGTGCAGGATAAGATAACAGGTACCCATAAGAAGTTTCGGGAGTCTGCCAAAGATGATTGCATTACGCTCTAACCAAATACTCCATGAGAAGAAAGTCATAAGGGAATCCAGAAGGGGGTCAGGGGGGATATGCTGCCAAAAATCGAAAAAAGAATTGACGGAGGGGATGTAGCCGAGGATGAAGGAACTGATTGCAGCCCACACTGCGTAGGAGAAGTCACATTCAAAGAAAAGGTGTGAAAGGGATTCATTGCTAAGGTTACAGAGAAAACAAATGGGATTGATGTTTTTGTTAAAGTGATGGAGTCTGACTCTTGTGTTGATGCGATTATGTATAAGGAGCCATTGAAAGAAAATTAAGCAAGGAGGTAAGTTACATTTCTAAATGTAGGAGAAAGGGAAGCTTCTGCCAGGATGAATTAGAAACTTATAACAAGATGCAACTGTGTAAGAGTTGGATGGGCCTAAAGCACAAAAAAAAAATGAGTCTGGTTTAGATGAAAAGTGAGTTGTGTTGAGGATGTGACCAATTGAATTAAGTTCATATAAGGATTCAAGGCCCATCCAAGTTGGAGGGAAGAGGCCCATTGGGCCAAGCTCATGGGCCGATGCCACAGTAAGCAGGCTAAATTGGTTACCTGATGCAAGTTTGGGAAAATGGGTGGGGAAGGGGATTTGTTCATTCCAAAATTCCATCCAAAAAAGGAAGGATTCACCGTTACCAATTTTAACATGAAAAAGAGTTTTGACTCTCGCTAGTGTGGATAAAATTCCTTTCCAAAAAGGTGAGGGTCTAGCATTAGGTCTAAAATGGAGGATGAGGAAGGGATTTGAATTATATAGACGAGTCAAGATCCAATCTTTCCAGATGAATCGACCAGGCGAGAGGGTTCGCCATAGCCATTTGGCGAGCAGTGCTATATTGAAAGTCGAGAGGTTCAATACTCCAAGACCACCATGATTAGTTGGGAGACAAACATTTTGCCAATTAATGATTTTTTCAGGTTACCTCCATTCCAAAGAAAGGTACTACAAATTGAATCAATTTTGTTAATAACCCAGACTGGGAGTTTGTGGAATGACATCCAGTAGGTAGGAATTGCAGAGAGGACATGTTTCACAAGTATAAGGCGGCCAGGAGAAGAAAGTGAGTTTGCTTTCCAACTGGAAAGTCTATTTTCAATCTTTGAAATGAGAGGTTGCCAGTCATGTTTATGGAGTTTGGTGGGACAGAGAGGGATACCCAAATAATTGATTGGGAATGATTCTAGCTTACAGTTAAGGCAATCAGCAATGGTTGGACCTAGCTGAGAACAATTACCTAGCATAATAATAGAGCTTTTGTTAAATTTAATAGAGAGACCTGAGATCATTTCAAAAGTGTAGAGAAGAATTTTGAGGAAGTGAATATTATTGGGAGATGGGGTGGTGAAGAGAATTGTATCATCTGCAAACTGAAGATTTGATGTGCAAATCTATGAATTGGGGAGTGGAATGCCTGAGAAAACGTTATGAGAGAGGGAACGTTTCACCATTTGATTGAATATATCAGCTATTAGGACAAAAATAAGGGGTGAGAGGGGGTCTCCTTGCCTTAAGCCTCTTTTGGATTTAATTTTTCCACCATATTCACCATTAATAAAGACTGTGGAAAGGCTAGTATGTAGTATTGCTTTAATCCAAGAACACCATTTCGTTGGAAAACCCCTATGAGACATGAGAGATAGGATAAAATCCCAATTGACAAAGTCAAAAGCCTTTGAGAAATCCAGTTTAAGAAGGACCCCAGGGGTATTAGAAAAGTGGCAAAATGAGATAATTTCTTGTGTAGCTGCCACACAGTCGAGGATGTTTCTTCCTTTGATGAATGCAGATTGTTCAATATCAATTAGAGAGTCAATATGTTTTTGTAGTCTGGAAGATAGGATTTTGGTGATTATCTTAAAGGTTGTGTTGAGAAGACTGATAGGTCTGAAAGAAGAGACAATGCTTGCTCCTTGAAATTTTGGTGATTATCTAATTTTGATTTTCCATCTAATTCTCCTCGCGTATACCATTTCTTCTCTGATTCTACAGATTAAAAAAAATCTCAAAAATTAATCGATCATTTCTCCTTCTTTTACCGATTCTTCAGGCATGCCTTTCCTGTGTACCGTTTCTTCATTGATTCTATAGATCAAACAAAGCTCGAAAATTAATCGATTGATCATTTCTTCTTCGTTTACCTACGTCTACTGAGCTAGGGCACAACTCGCGGCTGGCGACTGAAGGTATATACTATTTTGTCACTTTTAGATCTGGATCTATGTTTTGGTTGTAGTGTTATCTAGCACTGTATAAACCGGAGCATGCTTACACAGCATCGTGGTGACCATAAAAATGTTAAAATTACTTCCGATTCAGGGAGAAAATGAGCCTACTAACATAAATATAGTCCATGGGTGTGGGTTTAGGTGTTCTAATTCAAACCTTTTATGCTCCAAGTATTTTTTTTGAACGGCTTTAATCAATTAATGATTTCTCTATTTGTAAAATTTCTCTATGGTTGCTGATTGAATAATATAAAATGAATTATTATTTGGTATACCGACTCCAATAACGAACGGATGGCACAATCAGAGGTCAGTCACCAAACTGTTTGCTAAAAGGTGGAATTTTGAACATGATCTATTGTTTTTTTAGGCAATTTATATGATAAAAAGTAATTTTGGTGGGTGTAATTTGTTTAACTTTAAGTCTTTTCTATGTTATTCACTGCTCTTTTTGTCTTCCATTGTCGAATCACGTGTGGATATATGCGTTTTTGATTAATTTTTCGGATGTTTAATTTTAACCATCAATAAGTTGGCTAAGTGTAATTGCTCAATAACTTTGCATGCAATTGGTTTTTGGAGTATTTGTGAGACGATCCCAAAACCCCGTTACACGGTATTAAGGATAATCATTGGAATATAACACATTAACATCATTAGCAGATCACAGATAATAGCATAAACAGAAAATAGAATAATTTACACACATATGACAGCGGAATCATATAGATATCATCACATCAGAGAAGCACAGTACAGGATACAACTTAGTGCATAATGATACATAATCAGTCACCATCGCCTGAGGCGGAATCATACATAAAGAGTACTCAAAATAAATATCAGTCTACATCGCCAATGGCGGAATCATAATATAGATACAATAATGGCGAAGAAAATCCAATTCAGCACGGTGTAGTCAAGCCTCGCCATGAGCCAAAAGGTGCGTCAGAAACCTGTAACTAGGCTGCCCATGTGAAAATGAGGGCACCCAAGTTTGCAAGGTGAAACAAACTACGAGTCAGTCATGGGACTGGTATGAGAAATCTACTCAACTTATTAACAACAATAATAAGGCAAATCAAAGGACCACGCCACTTTCGCGGAACGGGTTTACTCCAACGAGTGCTAGTGCATGAGATAAAGTAAACGATTAAATCAACGCAATGCTTTTTATAAAATGAAGCCATTATAAGACTCAGGTCCCATCACACAATGCAACGCAAGCCGGAGGATAGAGTTTTAACTTATAATGGCCAAAAATGCTTCATACGTATAAAACAAAAGTGTTCGATATTATTACTAGTGCATATATGTTTCAAAAGCAAATTCAATCATAAATATCAATCCTAGACGACATGGGTACCATATATCATGTCGTCATACTAGTAATACAATCACATTCGCATATTTCGTATTGGAAATTGGATTCCTTCATGAGTCGAGGCAAGGGGCAAGCTCCTCTCCGATTCGAGACACTCTAGCAAATGTCCCAGGACCCCACTATGATCCTTGGATCTTCAGGGTCGGTCCTCTCTTACTTTTGAGGATTGGCAATTCCTGAACACACGTTTCCCGGTCCTTACAGACCTATATCGAGGTGCCTCGCATTCCAACAACCACACAGGTGAAAAGTATATATAATGTCAGGGCTGGTAGGTCACTGACACCACCTTAGCTAGAAAGAAACGTCGTGCTCTCCCTGCAGTCACTCTCCCGTTTTTGACTCATACCGAGGTGTGAGACTCGCGAATTCACGTTATACACAAAGCTACGTCACACAGACCATGCTTTGATCATCAACCACAAGACTTTGCTTTGCAACAGAAGCCTTGATCATATGCCACTTAGGCGTGCCACACAGGCAATCCACTCCATGCGACTGATTTCTATCAATATATAACCTCTGAGCTCGTACGTCTCAGAGAAGGGCGTTAAGCAAGAGAATAACTTCTCCGCCGCCAAACAGATATATATTTTAACAGAGATCAATCAGCACAGAACAAAATCCAATGTCAGACACACAGTCCATTTACAAGTCCGTTCTGGGTCTGAACGAAACCGGAGGCACCAATTCCTCGCATATCCGTACAATCAACATTATGTTTGGATGGCTACTACTTCAGTTCCTTCATGGTAGCTACTCCAATCACGAGCATCAGTAGCGCCCTTCCATCCAATGTGAAGATCGTCGGTCTTCAACCATCTTCCACTCGACCGATTATTTGAAATGAGATAAACTCGGCCTTTTCAAATAATCCACGTATATTTAGATTTTCAAATCAATTTCTCACATGGTTGGTATATTCAACATTCACTTTTCAGTTCTTTAGTTACAATTTTCATGTCAAATACGTTCAACCATCACATATCAAGCAAACACAACAAAATTGGTTTATTTCCACTCTATATAGTCTATAGTATTTTATAACGATATATCGCCATTTTTATTTAATTTAAAACGGCCATATTTAACTAAACGACATTTCAGGTCGTGTTGATGCACCGGTGCTGCTTTTCACTAATTTTGTTTTACACATATCTGAAAATCTAACCGTTGGATCTTCACAAATTTTATATCATTAGGAAGGTCATTTCAAAATGAATCCAACGGTTTCAGTTTTGGGAAAATCCGACGGTCGGATCTTCCATACTGGCCATTTGAAGATACGATTTCAATTTACGAACTGCAGCGTTGTTATTCGATTTAATTTAATTATCTTTTTATATATATATATAAATATAATCGTTTCTGGCACTGTTTTTCTTCAGATTTGAATTAAATATTCCAGACAATCCAACCGTCGGATCTTCACAAAGTTGGTGCCGTTGGAAAGATATTTCAAAAGCGAACCCAACGGTTGCGGTTTCGGGAAAATCCAATGGTCGGATTTCCCGCACTAGTCGTTTGAAATCACGGTTTCAAAACACGAACTGCATGGCCACGTTTTGTTTTAATTCTATTTATATTTATATATTTATATAAATATAGTTCATTCAAAAATTCCTATATCGTTTCCACTTCAATTATTTCACTAACGCCTTTAAATTTCGGAAAATTTCGCCATAACCTCCTTTGTACGGGAGGGTCTGGGAAAATTCCCAAATAGCCACACGGGCGTCTCATATCAAAAAGAAAAGGAAAAAGCCAAGCGGCTAGCCAACAGGCTCATAAAATCATCACCCAAACAAAACAGTAAATGTGTACCTATTTGTCGGGCACAAAATTTTATTCCTCTTCTCTAGCCCCTTTGCTATAACCTGTTCAATAGATATGCATGTACATATATACAATTTCTATCATTTATCATTTTCCATTCAATTTCATATTTGATTTATTTTGGTTTAAAAACACCATTCACTCTAATGTTGCATGCATAGGCTAAAATCATATCATTAGCTAATTAATGTATATTTCAACTCATGCACATTTATTTGAACAAGTGGCTATTTTTAACACTTCGCATTTCAAAGATGATAATTTTGACGAACTAAAATAGATTTCAACACATGACTATTTTATTTAGTTCCTATGCATGTTAAAAATAATATTTCTTTCACAAATATTTATTTCAACGTCCGCATATCTTTAGCATATCACACATATGATAAAAATGATATTTTTATCGTTCAAAATATTTATTCGACAAATGGATGTTTTCAACACTTCATAGTCTCAATAAAAATGTAATTTTTATTGTTTGATCTTTTTATTCAACACATGAACTTTTCCACTACACACACTTCTCAACAAATGAGCATTTCCACACATGGACATTTTATTTATGTTGTTCATATTAGAAAGATGGGATTTTTATTGTTGAAACTATTTATATAAGGCGAATATTTTTCATACTTCATATATATATATATATATGTGATTTTTATTGTTAAACACTTCATTCATTCACAAATGAATTTAATTTTCACACAACACTTTTCCATACACAAACATTTCCACACATGGATATAGCTTCAACATATGGCTTTAATTTCAACGCATGAAGATAATTTCAACATATGAAAATAATTTTAACACACAAAGATTATTCGAAATTTCGGCAGCATAACGGCAGGGTAGTTAAAACTGGCACCGTCCCTAGTACGGCTCCTCGCTCTACCTTAAAACCTTGCGGTTTTTGACAATGGGGATTCATGCATCTAATTCGCACGCAGGCGGCATGTTTATTTTTATTTCCACAAATATTTCCATTTCATTTCGATCACCAATGGGTATTTTTCAACCACAACCAAACAATATCAACCACAAACAATTATTCAACCATTCGTATTTTTCATCCAATATTTCACACCAATTCACCACAATAAATACCGTCCATGTTTTGTGGACGAGGGGAGTACATATATATATATATATATAATTGCTATATTTCACTTGCATTTCAACACATATATCAATTATTCTATGCATGTAAAATTCATACTTCGCTTATATAGCTTACATACGCATTTACATGAGGTATACAACACGTATTAATTTATATTTCGCTAATATAAATTATACACGACATTTCCATTCAATTTCACGTTAATTTAGATTTCTCACATTGGTTTTCGGAGTGCTAAAAATCGATACGATGTCAGAAAAATCCGCGGCTTCTTCTATTGGGTAGAGAGCTTCCTTGTGGTCCCGATGTTTCCTGTTTCATTGAATTTCGTCAACACACCAAATAGATATGATTTTTCAAAGTGTAAAGATTAAAAAAACTCACCTTTCACGAAGGTTCAAAACTAGGTTTACGGTTTTCGCGAGAATCGGGGCACGAGGGGATGATCGGCGAGTTGGACGTGGAAGAGGGAAGAGAGGGCTTCCCGTCGGTGGTGGTTTGGTGGCGTTTGGTGGCGTTTGGTGGTCTGGATCGGTGGCGGCGGCGCTGGAAAGGTCGGAACTTTGGAGCTTCGATTTGGGCGGCACAGGCGACGAGGGGTGGCGGTGGTTGGTCGGATTTGAAGAGGGGACGGAGGCGCGTCGAGGGGTGGCGGTGGCGAAGGCTGTAGGTGGCGGTAGCGGCGGCGATCGGGGCTGGAAGGTTTGGAGCTCGGGTCGCCGTTCGTTTGAGGGTTTTCTCTTTTTTTTTTTTAAATTATGAATGGAGAATTCTGATTGGCCGAGGACTATATTAAATTTTTAAATAGTGTTTTCTCAAATGAACCCCTTTTCAAACCCAACGACTGTCGCCCCTAGCTAAATACCCCCATTCCGGACACAATGGGATATGTTTCGTAGGCCAATTCGACTGTTACAGTTAGTTATTTTTCAAACTAAAGTATAAAACATTTAATTTTTAACTCTGAACGTACATTTCAATTTGCCAGGGCCACAAACTAATTCAAAAATTCCAGAAAAATAAATCTAGCTATGTTTTGATGCTACGGACCCAACAAAACTAGTTTCGTCTAATTCTGAGGTCGTTTGAAAAATGGCCATTTTTTGGTCGATCCAATTTAACAGAAATTGACCAAACACATTTTCTTTTGCCACGCTCACATACTAGCTTCAAAAATTATGAAATTTGAAACCTAGCAATAGTTTGACATCCCGGACCCAACAAAAGTGGTTTCGTCGAATTCCGAGGTCGTATGCAAAATATCAATTTTCCAGGGCTATATATTCTATATAGCGACCTATCTGAAAATTCATTCGGCCATAACTTTTGATTCCCGTTATGAAACTTCGATTTTTCAGATTCGTTAGAAAGGTATTGATTAACAGATTAAAATATTTTTGGTTTCGCTAAAATCCGTTATAATTTCCACCCTGCACAGTCAGTCAAAGTTTGAATTCAAATTTTCAAACTGACTCACTATTCCTAATTCACTATTTTGTTGAAATATTCTATTTCAATTGTTCAAATTCCTTTGAAATCACCAATTTAAAATTTTTAAATTGGCTCGTATTTTCCGGGTTATTACAATCTCCCCCACTTAAAAACTTTTCGTCCTCGAAAAGGAAACAACAGTAAAGTAGGAAATAAAATGTAAATGCAAAGTATTGTAAAGGTACCTTGCACCGGAGTTAGTCAGAGATATCCACTCTGCATTTGGGGTAAGCTTGCTTAATGCTTTCCTCAGTCTCCCAAGTACAGTCTCTAGGATCACTACTCCACTGCACTTTAACTAAATGAACCTTTTTGCTTCTGAGTTCTCTAGTTTCTTTGCCAACAATCTTTAATGGCTCTCTTCTGAGTGATAATTCTGGAGTTATGTCCACATCCTGTTGCGCTGCTTCTTCTACAACAAGATCCGGATCATGTACATGTCTTCTAAGTTGAGATACGTGAAATACATCATGCACTCCAGGCAACCAATCTGGCAATTGAACCCTATAGGCAAGAGTTCCAATTCGTTCGAGTATAGGAAAGGGACCAATAAATCTCGGTGCCAACTTCCCGGTCTTGCCAAATCTGATTACTCCTCTCATCGGAGAAACCTTCAAATAAACATGATCACCAAAAGCAAATGTCAAATCTCTCCTTCTGGAATCTGCATAACTTTTCTGTCGGCTTTGGGCGGTTCTCAAACGCTTTTTGATGAAGTCGACTTTATCAGATGCTTCTCTAATCATATCGGGCCCTAACACAAGTCTATTGCCAGGTTCTACCCAACATGCTGGAGATCGGCAGGGTCTGCCATACAATGCTTCAAATGGCGACATTCCCAAACTTGCTTGATAGCTATTGTTATATGAGAATTCTGCCAAATGCAAGTGATCTTCCCATGACCCACCAAAATCAGTTATACAAGCCCGCAATAAATCTTCTAGAATTCTATTCACCCGCTCAGTTTGGCCATCTGTTTGAGGGTGATAAGCGGTGCTCATATTCAGTTTTGTTCCCAATTCTGTCTGGAAAGCCTCCCAGAATTTGCTAGTAAATAGGGGATCTCTATCACTGACTATGCTGATGGGAATTCCATGCAGCTTAACAATTTCTTTGAAGTATATATGCGCTAGACTTTGAGCGGTTCTATTGGATCTGACAGGTATAAAATGGGCAGTCTTCGTGAAGCGATCTACGATTACCCAAATGCTGTCATTACCTTTCTTGGTTCGCAGCAAACCATCTATGAAATCCATGGAAATCTATTCCCATTTCCAACTTGGGACTTCCAACGGTTGCAACAGTCCAGCTAGCTTCTGTTGGTCACTCTTGACCAATTGACAAGTAGGGCATCTGCTTACATACAAAGAAATATCTCTTTTCATTGCCTTCCACCAGAAAGTGCGTTTGATATCGTTGTACATTTTACTCACCCCAGGATGGATGCAAAATTTGGATTTATGGCATTCATCCAGCACTTCTCTTTTGAGCTCAGGAAGGTTGGGAACACAAATTCTCCCATTCAGCCTCAGAACTTCTTCTTTATCTACTTGAAAGCTTGAGGGCTCTCCCTTCTGGATTCTTCCTTTGATCTTTTGAGTGAAATAATCATTCTTCTGGAGAGCACATATCTTATCGATCAAGCTAGGTGTAATTATAAGATGGGCAACGATTGTGGTCTTTCTACTAAGCGCATCCGCTACAACGTTAGCCTTCCCTGGCGTATACAAGATATCAAGATCATACGCTGCAAGAAATTCTAGCCAACGCTGTTGTCTCAGATTCAAATCTTTCTAGGTATATAAATACTTCAATGATTGATGATCTGTGTACAGTATAAATTTCTTGCCCAATAAATAATGCCTCCAGATTTTCAAGGCAAAAACGGTGGCTAGCAACTCAAGATCATGAGTCACATAATTCTTCTCATGCGGTTTCAGTTGGCGGCTTGCATAAGCGACTACTTGGCCTCATTGCATTAACACTGCACCAAGACCTCTAATAGAAGCATTTGTCCAAACCGTTAAATCCTGATTGCCATCAATAATGGTTAACACTGGAGCAGTGGTCAGTTTCGATTTCAATTCCTGGAAAGCTTCTTCACAGTCGGAAGTCCACTTAAACTTCTCATGTTTCTTTGTGAGCTTCGTTAACGGACCGGATATCTTCGAAAAATCCTTAACGAACTTTCGATAATAACTAGCTAACCCCATAAAACTTCTAACTTCCATGGGAGTAGTGGGTTGTTTCCAGTCTTGAATCGCTGTTATTTTGCTTGGGTCAACAGAAATTCCTTTCTCTGACACGACATGGCCAAGAAATTTGACTTCTTCTTGCCAGAAGACACATTTAGAGAATTTGGCTTTGAAGACGTTCTTCCTTAGAATCTCCAATACTTTTTCTAAGTGTTTTTCATGCTCGGGTTTTGATTTGGAGTAGATTAAAATATCATCGATGAATACGAGGACAAATTTATTCAGAACTCCCCTGAACACTCTATTCATTAGATCGACAAAGTATGCTGGAGCGTTGCATAGGCCAAACGCATTGCTAACCATTCATAAAATATGTCTGGACCTCTGAAAGCTGTCAAAGGAACACACTCTTCTGCTATTCTCAATTGATGAAACCCCGTAGCTAGGTCCATTCAGGAAAATACTTTCGCCCCATTCAATTGGTCTAGCAAATCATCAATGCGGGGTAATGGATATTTATTTTTAAGCGTCTGTTTGTTGAGGTCTCGGTAATCAACACATAATCTAAGAGTACCGTCTGACTTTGGGACAAACGCAACAGCTGCACCCCAATTAGAAAAACTAGGTCTGATTAGACCCTTCCACAACAGTTGACGAGTTTGATCGCCTAATTCTTCTTTTTCTTTCGGAGTCATTCTGCGAATTGGATGTACCACTGGTCTGGCATTGGGAATTAGATCGATTCGGAATTCTATTTCTCTTTGCGGAGGTAAGTTTTCAACTTCTTCAAACACATCCGCATAGTTCCTAACAATCGGAATCTTTTCTATGGAAGTGGGGATAAGTTCTAATGCTGACCAAAATTCTTCTCTATTCGGATTCGAACCATGACAGGGAACCGTAATATATCCAAGCTTCGTTCGAATTTTAACGATTCTTTATGCACAATTTACCTCGGCTTCGTATTTCGTTAACCAATCCAGCCCGAGAATAATATCGAATTCGGGAAAATCCATAACGATTAAATCAAAAGGAAACTTGTAGGAAGAATAAGAGACTGGCACTCTACAATATGAACTGAGAGTAACAGGACCCCCTATCGGGTTATGTACTTCCACCGATTCTTTGAGCTTTCGCTGTTTTAACTTTAATTTGTGCACTGTGTTATTAGCAATAAAACTACGCGATGCACCTGTGTCAAACAATACAGAAACAAGAATATTTTTAATGGTAAGGGTACCTCCCAAAACATCGGGTTTACCTGCTCCATCGGAAGTAGCTGGCGGGCTCGACCCGTCATAGACGTGAGCTACTGTAGCTTTCTTCAGCAAAGGACAGTCTTTGACTAGATGATCGGTCTTGCGACAGTTGAAGCACGAGCGAGGGTTCTAGGAGCCTTGGCTCGAGCCTTGAGAATTTGTCTTCTGCCTCTTCGGAGTTGTGCAGACGTTTGAGTAGTGCCCCGGCTTACCACAGTTAGAGCAATTTCCTCTTGGTGGCTTGCCAGTCTGAGGTTTTGAAGATGCTGCTTGGCTTGACTCGCCTTGATTTACAGCAGGCTTGCGCTTGTTTCCGGCTTGGTTTCTAGCGTGGTCCTGATCCAGATGCCTTTGATCAAGGTCTTCGTAGTTACATGTCATTTCCACCAGTTCGTTGAATTCCAGCTTGACATGGGCCATGGCTCTATCATGATATTGTCGTCTTAGCCTAAGGATAAACCTCTTATTTTTGGATTTCGCAGTGGCGACGAGCTCCGGAGCATAGGGCGACAACAGTGTAAATTTATTCAGATAATCTTGCACGGAAAGATCCCCCTGCTGGAGATTGGCAAAGTCATCGTGCATTCTTTCTAGAGCTTGTTCGGGGACATATTTCTCCTTGAAGAGTTCTTTGAATCCATCCCATGTTCTTCCAGCTTCTCTATTCCCGGCGGTGAGAGATTCCCACCATAGTTCAGCTTGTTCCTGCATAAGCCAGGCGCCCATAATAGCTTTGTCTTCGTCTCCAAGCCTTAGGCCTTCAAGAATTTTCTCGCATGTTTTGAGCCATGTAAGGGCCTCTATTACGGTGCCAGTTCCCAAGAAGGTCTTGCCTCCTAAGTTTTTATATCTCTTAGCTACGCGGTCTAGCTCGAAGTATTGAGCTGCCGGAGGTTGTATCAAAGGTCCTTCTTGAGCTGGGACTTCTCCCCTTCCTCGGCCTCGGCCGGCACGGCCTCCTCTAGCGGCGGCTGCTCTGGTAGCCATTTTTCAAATTCTGTATAAGCAACGGAAAAGTCAGCTAACAGAAATGATAGTCTATTGCATAGTTAAGCAGAAAATTTTCGGAAAGATAACGATGGACTGATCAATTGTTTTTGCTATTCTGCTCGGCTCATTCTAGGGCTTTACTAGTCCTATCTCTAATGAGCGACTCGCCTTAGAATACTACTGATTCTATTTTGACGAAGTGTTTAATGTGTTAGACTCCAGAACTAAGGTTAACCAAAGCTATGATACCAGCTGAGACGATCCCAAAACCCCGTTACACGGTGTTAAGGATAATCATTGGAATATAACACATTAACATCATTAGCAGATCACAGATAATAGCATAAACAGAAAATAGAATAATTTACACACATATGACAGCGGAATCATATAGATATCATCACATCAGAGAAGCACAGTACAGGATACAACTTAGTGCATAATGATACATAATCAGTCACCATCGCCTGAGGCGGAATCATACATAAAGAGTACTCAAAATAAATATCAGTCTACATCGCCAATGGCGGAATCATAATATAGATACAATAATGGTGGAGAAAATCCAAGTCAGCACGGTGTAGTCAAGCCTCGCCATGAGCCAAAAGGTGCGTCAGAAACCTGTAACAAGGCTGCCCGTGTGAAAATGAGGGCACCCGAGTTTGCAAGGTGAAACAAACTACGAGTCAGTCATGGGACCGGTATGAGAAATCTACTCAACTTATTAACAACAATAATAAGGCAAATCAAAGGACCACGCCACTTTCGCGGAACGGGTTTACTCCAATGAGTGCTAGTGCATGAGATAAAGTAAACGATTAAATCAATGCAATGCTTTTTATAAAATGAAGCCATTATAAGACTCAGGTCCCATCACACAATGCAACGCATGCCGGAGGATAGAGTTTTACCTTATAATGGCCAAAAATGCTTCATACGTATAAAACAAAAGTGTTCGATATTATTACTAGTGCATATATGTTTCAAAAGCAAATTCAATCATAAATATCAATCCTAGACGGCATGGGAACCATATATCATGTCGCCATACTAGTAATACAATCACATTCGCGTATTTCGTATTGGAAATTGGATTCCTTCATGAGTCGAGGCAAGGGGCAAGCTCCTCTCCGATTCGAGACACTCTAGCAAATGTCCCAGGACCCCACTATGATCCTTGGATCTTCAGGGCCGGTCCTCTCTAACTTTGGAGTATTGGCAATTCCTGAACACACGTTTCCCGGTCCTTACAGACCTATATCGAGGCGCCTCGCATTCCAACAACCACACAGGTGAAAAGTATATATAATGTCAGGGCTGGTAGGTCACTGACACCACCTTAGCTAGAAAGAAACGTCGTGCTCTCCCTGCAGTCACTCTCCCGTTTTTGACTCATACCGAGGTGTGAGGCTCGCGAATTCACGTTAAACACAAAGCTACGTCACACAGACCATGCTTTGATCATCAACCACAAGACTTTGCTTTACAACAGAAGCCTTGATCATATGCCACTTAGGCGTGCCACACAGGCAATCCACTCCATGCGACTGATTTCTATCAATATATAACCTCTGAGCTCGTACGTCTAAGAGAAGGGCGTTAAGCAAGAGAATAAATTCTCCACCGCCAAACAGATATATATTTTAACAGAGATCAATCATCATAGAACAAAATCCAATGTCAGACACACAGTCCATTGACAAGTCCGTTCTGGGTCTAAACAAAACCGGAGGCACCAATTCCTCGCATATCCGTACAATCAGCATTATGTTTGGATGGCTACTACTTCAGTTCCTTCATGGTAGCTACTCCAATCACGAGCATCAGTAGCACCCATCCATCCAATGTGAAGATCGTCGGTCTTCAACCATTTTCCACTCTTCGACTTCTCAACGTCGACCGATTATTTGAAATGAGATAAACTCGACCTTTTCAAATAATCCACGTATATTTAGATTTTCAAATCAATTTCTCACATGGTTGGTCTATTCAACATTCACTTTTCAGTTCTTTAGTTATAATTTTCATGTCAAATACATTCAACCATCACATATCAAGCAAACACAACAAAATTGGTTTATTTTCACTCTATATCGTCTATAGTATTTTATAACGATATATCGCCATTTTTATTTAATTTAAAACGGCCATATTTAACTAAACGACATTTCAGGTCGTGTCGATGCACTGGCGTTGCTTTTCACTAATTTTGTTTTACACATATCTGAAAATCTAACCGTTGGATCTTCACAAATTTTATATCATTAGGAAGGTCATTTCAAAACGAATCCAACGGTTTCAGTTTTGGGAAAATCCGACGGTCGGATCTTCCATACTAGCCATTTGAAGTTACGATTTCAATTTACGAACTGCAGCGTCGTTATTCGATTTAATTTAATTATATTTATATATATATATATATAATCGTTTCTGGCGCTATTTTTCTTCAGATTTGAATTAAACATTCCAGACAATCCAACCGTCGGATCTTCACAAAGTTGGTGCCGTTGGAAAGATATTTCCAAGGCGAACCCAATGGTTGCGGTTTCGGGAAAATCCAATGGTCGGATTTCCCGCACTAGTCGTTTGAAATCACGGTTTCAAAACACGAACTGCACGGCCACGTTTTGTTTTAATTCTATTTATATTTATATATTTATATAAATATAGTTCATTCAAAAATTCCTATATCGTTTCCACTTCAATTATTTCACTAACGCCTTCAAATTTTGGAAAATTTCGCCATAACCTCCTTTGTACGGGAGGGTCTGGGAAAATTCCCAAATAGCCACACGGGCGTCTCATATCAAAAAGAAATGGAAAAAGCCAAGCGGCTAGCCAACAGGCTCATAAAATCATCACCCGAACAAAACAGTAAATGTGTACCTATTTGTCGGGCACAAAATTTTATTCCTCTTCTCTAGCCCCTTTGCTATAACCTGTTCAATAGATATGCATGTACATATATACAATTTCTATCATTTTCCATTCAATTTCATATTTGATTTATTTTGGTTTAAAAACACCATTCACTCTAATGTTGCATGCATAGGCTAAAATCATATCATTAGCTAATTAATGTATATTTCAACTCATGCACATTTATTTGAACAAGTGGCTTTTTTTAACACTTCGCATTTCAAAGATGATAATTTTGGCGAACTAAAATAGATTTCAACACATGACTATTTTATTTAGTTCCTATGCATGTTAAAAATAATATTTCTTTCACAAATATTTATTTCAACGTCCGCATATCTTTAGCTTGTCACACATATGATAAAAATGATATTTTTATTGTTCAAAATATTTATTCGACAAATGGATGTTTTCAACACTTCATAGTCTCAATAAAAATGTAATTTTTATTGTTTGATCTTTTTATTCAACACATGAACTTTTCCACTACACACACTTCTCAACAAATGAGCATTTCCACACATGGACATTTTATTTATGTTGTTCATATTAGAAAGATGGGATTTTTGTTGTTGAAACTATTTATATAAGGCGAATATTTTTCATACTTCATATATATATATAAGTGTGATTTTTATTGTTAAACACTTCATTCATTCACAAATGAATTTAATTTTCACACAACACTTTTCCACACACAAACATTTCCACACATGGATATAGCTTCAACATATAGCTTTAATTTCAACGCATGAAGATAATTTCAACATATGAAAATAATTCTAACACACAAAGATTATTCGAAATTTCGGCAGCATAACGGCAGGGTAGTTAAAACCGGCACTGTCCCTAGTACGGCTCCTCGCTCTACCTTAAAACCTCGCGGTTTTTGACAATGGGGATTCATGCATCTAATTCGCACGCAGGCGGCATGTTTATTTTTATTTCCACAAATATTTCCAATTCATTTCGATCACCAATGGGTATTTTTCAACCACAACCAAACAATATCAACCACAAACAATTATTCAACCATTCGTATTTTTCATCCAATATTTCACATCAATTCACCACAATAAATATCGTCCATGGTTTGTGGACGAGGGGAGTACATATATATAAATATAAATATATATATATATATATATATATAATTGCTATATTTCACTTGCATTTCAACACATATATCAATTATTCTATGCATGTAAAATTCATACTTTGCTTATATAGCTTACACTACGCATGTACATGAGGTATACAACACGTATGTAATTTATATTTCGCTAATATAAATTATACACGACATTTCCATTCAATTTCACGTTAATTTAGATTTCTCACATTGGTTTTCGGAGTGCTAAAAATCGATACGATGTCAGAAAAATCCGCGGCTTCTTCTATTTGGTAGAGAGCTTCCTTGCGGTCTCGTTGTTTCCTGTTTCATCGAATTTCGTCAACACACCAAAAAGATATGATTTTTCAAAGTGTAAAGATAAAAAAAACTCACCTTTCACGAAGGTTCAAAACTAGGTTTACGGTTTTCGCGAGAATCGGGGCACGAGGGGATGATCGGCGAGTTGGACGTGGAAGAGGGAAGAGAGGGCTTCCTGTCGGTGGTGGTTTGGTGGCGTTCGGTGGTCTGGATCGGCGGCGGCGGCGCTGGAAAGGTCGGAACTTTGGGGTTTCGATTCGGGCGGCACAGGCGACGAGGGGTGGCGGTGGTTGGTCGGATTTGAAGAGGGGACGGAGGCGCGTCGAGGGGTGGTGGTGGCGAAGGCTGTAGGTGGCGGTAGCGGCGGCGATCGGGGCTGGAAGGTTTGGAGCTCGGGTCGTCGTTCGTTCGAGGGTTTTCTCTTTTTTTAAAAAAAAAATTTATGAATGGAGAATTCTGATTGGCCGAGGACTATATTAAATTTTTAAATAGTGTTTTCTCAAACGAACTCCTTTTCAAACCCAACGACTGTCGCCCCTAGCTAAATGCCCCCATTCCGGACATAATGGGATATGTTTCGTAGGCCAATTCGACTGTTACAGTCAGTTATTTTTCAAATTAAAGTATAAAACATTTAATTTTTAACTCTGAACGTACATTTCAATTTTCCAGGGCCACAAACTGATTCGAAAAATTCCAGAAAAATAAATCTAGCTATGTTTTGATGCTATGGTCCCAACAAAACTAGTTTCATCTAATTCTGAGGTCGTTTGAAAAATGACCATTTTCTGGTCGATCCAATTTAACAGAAATTGACCAAACACATTTTCTTTTGCCACGCGCACATACTAGCTTCAAAAATTTTGAAATTTGAAACCTAGCAATAGTTTGACATCCCGGTCCCAACAAAAGTGGTTTCGTAGAATTCCGAGGTCGTATGCAAAATATCAATTTTCCAGGGCTATATATTCTATATAGCGACCTATCTGAAAATCCATTCGGCCATAACTTTTGATTCCCGTTATGAAACTTCGATTTTTAAGATTCGTTAGAAAGGTATTGATTAACAGATTTAAATATTTTTGGTTTCGCTAAAATCCGTTATATTTTCCACCCTGCACAGTCAGTCAAAGTTTGAATTCAAATTTTCAAACTGACTCACTATTCCTAATTCACTACTTTATTGAAATATTCTATTTCAATTGTTCAAATTCCTTTGAAATCACCAATTTAAAATTTTTTTAAATTGGCTCGTATTTTCCGGGTTATTACAATTTGATTTTGGTTTTGACATTTTCTTATTCCAAGGTTGATAATTATTGCACTCCAATATACTTGAACCCAGCTGATCTTTCAGTTGTACTGAACTAATGGTTTGGTATACCATAAAGATGATAAAATTACTTCTGAGTAGATATCCGATTCAGAGAGAAAATGAGCCTATTAACATGAATTCAGTCCATGAGTGTGTGATTTAGGTGTTTTGATTCAAATCTTTAATGCTCCAAGCGTTTTTGCTTTTTGAATAACTTTAATCAATTAATGATGTGATTTCTCTATCTGTAAAATTTCTTTATGGTTGTTGATTGAGTATTAGGAAACGACTTATTGTTTGGTATACCGACCCCAACAATGAACAGATGGCACAATTAGAGTTCAGTCACCAAACTGTTTGCTAAAAGGTGGATTTTGAACATGATATATTGTTTTCTTGGGCAATTTATATGATAAAAGGTAATTTTGGTGGGTGTAATTGGTTTCTACATTGTTCACTGCTCTTTTAGTTTGCCATTGCCGAATCATGTGTGTATATATGCATTTTTGATTAATTTTCGGATGTTAAATTCTTGATCATCAATAAGTTGGCTAAGTATAAGTGCTCAATATCTTTGCATGCAATTGGTTTTAGGAGTATTTGATTTTGGTTTTAACATTTTCTTATTCAATGGTTGATAAATGTTGCACTCCAATATACTTGAACCCAGTTGATCTTTCAGTTGTACTGAACTAATGGTTCGGTATAGCATGGTCACCTGGAGGGCTTACAGTTATAATCCATGGCTTTGATTCAAACATTTTGAATTATATGTACTAGGCTAGAGTCCAAAAAACAACTATATTATTTTACTGAAGCTATGCTAATTTACTAGAAACTCCCTAACAAAGAACTAATCAACTCATACTTCTTGGATCTGACATTGGGAAACTTAAAAGCAGGTTCAGGGAGTATGCGAATATCAAACAGAGGATTAGCGCTATTATTGTTCTACTTCAGTTCCATGAATCTGCAGGTGCTACAAAATGTGAAGGTATAGCCAACTTAGTAAATAAAGATGATGTTGATATTAATATACAACAAACTAGAATATTATATAATGATGATGATGTTGATATTAATATACAACAAACTAAGTGTATTGATGTACTTGTCCAAACACTTTTCGAAAGCTACAGTATGTTCCTTATTGTTGCTAGTGTTTGTATCGTTTCTCTTTGCTAGTGCTTATTGTTGCCATGGTCGACATGCTTGTAGATCCTAAGAAGTAAAATTTTATCTTTGTTGCTACTAAAAAATCTTTAATTATTTCTATTTTTACATGACAGGCTAGAGCTAGTATAACGGAAGTACATTTCACTACCATATTTTTGAGTATTAAGGGAACAAAATTAGAGGTAGAATTATACATATGTCCTTATTAATAGTGTAATAAAGACCATAGTTGAAAGCAAGTTGATGTTATTTCCTCATTTTTCATGGAATTTGAACAAATATTGAGAATGAACACAAAATTAATGCATCATGTGTCTACTGTTAGGGTAGCAAAAGGGACAAAATAGTTACTTACTATAAGATAATTTTAAAAACACATATTTAAGGAAATAAACTACAAATTTAAAACTAATTTTGCAGCATTATACATATTTCAAGTTATCCTCTCTTTCATGTATAATATTATAAAAGTTAACCAATACATGATGATTATTTACATAGGTTTGTGAATACCGCATACATACAGAAATCTACCATATGCTAAAATGATTAGAGGCCTTTTACCTATGAAAACGAAAACTTTTTAGCAAGGTAATGATAATTTAATATGCATTTTCTTGAACTTTGAAGTAAGATCTTTTGTGAGTAATTTATTTTCTAATGTGAATTTTTTTTAGTTTGATGCTTTTCTTATGTTTTCTTAATCAGTGGTATTTGGTTATTCAAGGGCTGTTTCATCATCTTACATTGATTTCCTCCTTGACTTATCTAAATGCATACAAAGTTTAAAGTTATTAGTTTAATAGTAATCCAATTACTATTCAAAATTGGGAAACTTAAACTGGTAATCAATCCCGGTAATGTAAAATAGGTTTAGATATTGGTTTATGATGTGTAATAGATTTTTCAATCAACAACAATATTTTTTTGAAAAATATGCCAATAATGAGCACATGAGCTACACACAAAATGGTTGAACTTAAGCGTGTTCTGTGCTACAAAGTCATTTATGAGCTGCAACATTGTTGGTTGAATTTGCTTTAATTCCATGAATAAAGAAGATCATTTGAGATTTGTGCTTTTAATATAAATCTTTTGCACTATGTCCAACAACTTTACAAAAAAAATCAAAAGTTGGCATATGTTAGTCTTAATCAATATGTTCAATATCCTAGAAATAGAATTCTGATGTTACTACATAAATTTTCGTTTAGAAATGCCTAAACTTCATTAAATCCTCATACCAATTCAAATTTCACGCACTTTTGTTTGACAAGTACATTTAGCTTACTTAAAAAAAACCTAAATTAAGAAAAGAAAAGCGAGAAACTTCTTGGTATTGAAAACAACTCATTGTCATTTTGCTTCCATTAATTCCAAAGAATAAGGTTCTATTAGTTTTAGTCCATAGACACACATCTTGAGAATTTTCTTTTGGTACATTGTAGCCGAACTATATAAATTGGTAATCTTTTTTACATCGAAGGAGAAATGAAGGATTGATAGATGAACATGGTTATGTCAAGGTTGTGTTATCTCGTCTTTCCTAACAATTATTTGCATACAAGACAACAAGTACACAGTATGTGCAACTAAAAGGTAGATCATATTACATTATTCCTAATGATACTAAGAAATTAGTCCATAGCGAATAACTATGGAGTTTAAATGACTATAATGCATTATAAGAGTTGAATTCCATGAAAATTAGTGTCTTCCATATTTGGTGACTTTTATAAGCACACACAGTTCAATATATTTGATCAAATGTCATGCAAGTTTTTCTTCTTTCGAAAATTGGATACTTAGATGGTAGTATATATTAGTACTAGCAGTCTTAGGTAGTACACAACATATTACAAGTCAATATCTATTCGGATCACGCTAATAAAGTTTCAAACTTGTAATCTTTCATATCAAAATCAACGCGCCTAACCATTGGAATAGTGGTGGTAGTTAATGCGCATTTGGGGGATAGATTTTGCTCCGTAAGCATCTTATAGCAGTTTTTTAATGTAAAAGCAAAAAAATTGGAATTTACTTTTTAAATGATTTGATGTAACTAAGAAACCTCAAGCATTCGGATTACCTCTACTTGGTTATACGTGAGGCATTTCAACTATCAAAGACAAAGCTATACTTGAATTTCGTCCCAAAAGCATAATCAATGGGTGATGATTAGGTGCTAAATCGGTCACCCATTTCACCTATCAACTCTACACCGATAACATCGTATGTTGCTCTTAGTGCTGTTGTTTTAAACCAGCTTATAATATGGACAAATCTTTCATCCATAAAATTCAGTTTCTCTTTCTCTCCGGTATTTAATTTGATTAAAAATTTGTCTAGCATTATTTTTTCGAAGTCAATAAATGTCATAGAACTATGCTAACAAACCCACTTTTGTCAGGTTTTCTTTAGGAAAGTCTGGTGCCTTTCTTTTATTTGCTTGTTTTTTTTTTCTCAAAGTCCAAGCTTTGCCTGCCTATATCAAGATCCATCCCTGTGAGTTTGCATAATAATGAACAAATTAGGAGCTCTAACATCTACTTGTCCTTTTGAAAGAATAACCTACTATGCTTATTATGAGGGAAGCACAACATATTTTATTATAAGTTTTTTTTTAATACGAGTTGAGCTTAAATCAATTCGTGAAGAAGTCCTTGTAAAGTGATGCATTTTATTTTAGCTAAAATGAAGTATTGAACCAGATGTCCTACTATCCATACAAAATAGTTATACCACTTATTTAAAATTCTTAACCAGTAAAAGGATGTCTTGAAATTCATGTGGAAATAAGCCAATTCCAAAATACTAGTCGTGATCTCATGCACTTAATTTGCTTGTCTTTTGGATGTTGGTATGTTTGAAAACCGTGATGGATCATTTTGTGTGTAGGCATCTATCCATAGGCATGCATGATTAATTGAGCACCCCCATAAAATATGACAACTAATGTATTTTACTACTAAATGTCATTTTCAGAGGCTTATTGATAAGCAATGGTTATATACAAAAACCATATTCATCAACAATTAAGAAATTTCTCATTCTCATTCAGTACAAGGAGGCGCCTTTTACAAGACTTTCTTAATTAGCCTCATTTCTGATGCCAGCAAGACTTCTTCGTTTAAGCATTTGATTCCAGTTTGGTGAAACATTTGCTCACGCATTACACTGTTCAAGCTTTTTCACGCACCAATGATGCATGCAAGACATGTGTTGATGCTATTAAGTACCACTATAGGTCTTTCGCTTCTATTGTAGTGAAAAAGGTCAACTGTCTTTTGCTACATAGTGTTCGAGTAAACTAAGATATGCAAACCAAACACTCATTCATCCTGGTAAAATTGCCTTTCTCCTTTTCTAATACTTCTAAGAATGGAGCACACTCATCGGTTTCTCCTTTTCAAAAACTTTAATGTCTTTTAAATTTGCTTGGATATATTTCAGGTTAGCTTTAATCCCCGGCATGTATGACATAGCCAAATCTTTCAAGGAAACTTCAATAAACCATTTCAACAGAATTAGATTTATTCCAAATTTTTGTACCACGTAAGGCATCTCATCCAAGTGAGTAATACAGTCATCAGCCTTCTTGAATTTTACATATCGTTAACATATACTTACATTGTCCTTCTAAATTATTGTCGATGGATATTGTTTAATGAAACATTAAGTGGGCCGCTAACGTACTATCATTTCGGCAACAATATATTGTTTTTTTTTTTTTTTTTTTTTGGTGAAATGTTATATAATTTGCTTCAAGGGTGTAAAATAGTAAATGCCATGCAAATTACTAATGATGCTTATGATACTCAAAAATCATCACCTCTGTGAGTTTTTAAATTTTCCCTTATGTTTAAACTAAACACCTTGGCTTTTGTAGCATTCCACTTACATTATTCCCGGTAGATATTAGGTAACTTGCCAATGTAGAAGGAAATGCAACTTAAGTTACTACCTTTTTAAAAAAAAAACACCTACTGCATTTGCAAATTTGTTTTATCAAAATTAAATTATGTTTATTTGATTTGTGGCAACTATGTTCCTTTTGAAACTGAAATCTTGTTCTTTTGATTTGCAGATCATGATGTATTGAGCAACCAGGATGATTTATTCCCATACACGGCATTGGGTCTTGACTTTTATTGCTGCATTCTATCCATCATGAAAGAAAACCTGTCAAGCTTAATGCGTTACTATTTAGAAACTATTGCAACTTATTAAAATAATTTGCCTTCCTACTTAGTTTTATGTACCATTTTGATTATTTATGAGGTTATTTCATGTACCATACAAATGAGAATGTTGTTAACAATTGAATATTCTTGTAGTAATAAAATATTTCATTTGTTTTAGCACTTGGTCATTGGTTATTATGTTATCTGAGTGACAATTATGTGTTAGGATTGTCCGTGTAAATATTTTGTATCTCAATATATATTGTTGAAACAGTTTCATTAATGGCAATAGTTGTGTCCTATTTTAGCACCATCTTACTTGTAATGCATGCATTAATAGAGGCCTTTATTAATGTCACTATTGCTTTTGGGGAAATTAAAGTGTCATATGTGGCCTGCACATATATAGAGCATTTTTATTAACAAATGTGCCTCTATATAACATTAAGGATGTCACTTTTAGAGTCCATTCTTATTTTGCCTCTCATTCTTCTAGGGGCAAATTTATGTAATTATTTGCCTCCACTGTTAGTAATTGTGTCATTTTTTAATGCCTCTAATATTTTATTTTTTTGGTAGTGATTTTCTTTCATTCAACCCTGTAAACAATAATGATATAAATTTACAAAACCATGTTTGCGAAATAAAATTTTCATCAATAGCAAGTTCTCTGAGCATGATACTATAAAATAGTTGGAACTGGGAAATGGCAGCTGCACTCTTATCGTCCCCAATAGTTAGCAATTCACGTCAGTTTTTTATTTTTTATTTCCAGCGTGCTTAATTTACAGACACTATCAGATTAAAATTGGCGATGGTTTAAAAGTTTCTGTTGTCTGTTAATTAGTCGTCTATTTTTTTTATAATTCTTAAACAAAGAAATTTCTTGTACAAATAACAAGTTGGGCTAAGTTAGTCGTATAATGATCATCTTCCCCTAAATCATGAAAACATTAGTTTTACGAAATTTATTTGCTTATCAAATCATCTCTAGTAAATATAATTTATTTTGTTATGATGTTAGTCTCTATTTTCGTTCATGATTAGTTTCTAACTTACGGCAGATGTTTTCACTTTTTCAGTTACTTACATTTCATCTTAAATTACGCTATAATTTGTGGAAAATAGGGAGAATGACAAACTTAACAAAAAATTTGATGAAAAATATAGAAAGTTTAGAATTTAGTGAGAAGGATAAATGGTAGTGTAAATGGAAAAAAGATAGTGGGCCCCCGGAGTTCCACCTTTAGTGTAAATGTGTCATTCTCCCTAATTTTGAAACTTTTCATGCTTTTCAGCAATTTTTTTGCAAAGTTTGTCCTTTAAAAAAATTCATTAAATTCTGACTTAAAATAACTTTTAACAAATAATTTTCTATTGAACACCTTAATGGTCGGTTTTTCCACCATTGTGCGGTAATAGTAGTTATCACTAAATTCATTACATCTGATTTGAGAATAATTCACTGCTTTGTATTCGTTCAACCCGTCATCGCGTTATTTAGACATTCGAGCCCATGCTTCTTCTTTGGTTTTCAAAACCTGGTACCACACACTAAGAAGTTAATTTAGTATGAACGATTTTAGTTAAGCAACCAACCCTTCATTATAAATTAGTATTAACCATTTACTTTTAATTATACTAATCCAGTCCGTTACTTTGTTTCCTTATCACACAAGTTCGTGATACACAGCTTCCTATTCTCGTGTAAAAGCCATGTCAACTCCACATTAAATTTCCCTTGTTTGTTCATCCATCCTATCGCATAAATTAAATTTATAATCAACTTTTAATTATGAAATCATTTAAACTGTAATTACTAGGAGGCTCCATCTATTTACACCCCTCAAATTGCTCTTCCCACCCCGATCATTTCTAAATAAATTTTTTCACCTCGGTTTTTTCTCTAGCCATCCCATTTATTCCAAAATGCCGTTTTTCTTTTTAGTTACTTCTTTCTCTTCTTCTTACTTTCTTTATTTCACTGCTTTGAATATTTTCTAAGTTTTCTACGTTCAAAAATAACATTGCATATACAGTTTTCGTGTTAGTTTCTAGCATTATTTATATGTTTCTGACATCAGTTATTGTAACAACCCGGGTTTCGACACACCGAATTTTTTAAAATCCAATACATCGGACCCCGAGTTGGGTGCTCTGGTATCCTGCAGAAAAGACAGAGAAAAAGAAACATGTCAGAGTTCGAAAAGCAGCTCACAGCGGAAGGAATAAAATATAATTTATTCAAAATAGCATTACCTTAATAATAATACTGCCAAGCCAGTAGTCAAGCAATACTAGCCTGCGCATGTTGTGAGGAGGGGGTCAGAACATAAGTTTTGTATGACTGGACTATAATAAACTTTTGTGTAACCCTACATATACCGTTCAGTTATAATTTCTTGTTTATTAGGTTATTCACGATATTAGCACCCAAGGCCAAACCTATGTCATTCTCTTCCACTTACTAGTAGACTTAACCTAATATATCGTATATGTAATTTTTCCCCAACTCGTATAATCCTTTCCATGTATACATACAGTCCCTTGCCGTATATCGTACGGGCTTTATCACGTAATTCTATACTACTTCAACGTAGTGCCACCATTCTTGAAATCGTTTGGATTGCCACCCTTGATCTGGCTAGGTTTCCTTATCTTGAACTATCGAGTGTTCAACTAGGATTTATGCCACCTAGGACCACTAAGGATTATGCTACATATTGAACGTTTTCTAGATTCGATTAGGGTTTATGCCACCTAGGACTACTAGGGATTATGCTACTTGTCGAACAGCGCCCTTTTCCCATGTATGTATAGCGAATCGTTTCCGATGTCTAGGTGCACATGTACACTATATGTGCGGCCCGAGTCCCGTGACAGGTCTAAATCAAGAAATACGGAACTCGGTCGGGAGCTTTAAGTTATCTGCCGATGCAGATGCTAAGGTCTGTTTTTCTACCAGTGGTTATGTTCCCATGTGACCCCTCCCTCAACTAATGAAAGGCAATCCAAGAAAATCAAGCACGAGAACTATACTCCTGCCACCTATGCCCCACTTTCCTATTGGCCAGCCTCACCCACAACTAGATAGCAAGTATGGTCTGTTGGGAGTTCTCTGCCTTTCCGTATACGTACTACGATTGATTGAAGATGGTAAGTAGACGACGAGTGCTATCACAGGGCTAAACAAGATATCGTCGCCTCATGCTGGTCCATCCTAGTCTTTAGGTTGCCTTATATTGCAACCAAGGCATACTCTTGGTTCTCCTACCGCAGACCTTAACCTCTGTGAGCCCAGGCGGATCATCTGCAACCTCACAGAGGGATACCAAGAGTACCCTTACGTTCCCCGAAGCTACGTGCTTCGTTACCCAGTCCGCTGGAGCCTTTCTCGAAATCAGATAAACGTTCGCTCCTCCTCGTGTGTTTGTTAAGCGATGATCCACCGTATCGGGTTATTCATCTATTTATGGACTGGCTCAGTTTCCTGGACTAAGAATTATTACTTAGTTGTTCTTAACTAAGGTTTACCACTTAGTTTCCTTTCCCATTAATCTTGTTAACTAAGGTTTACCACTTAGTCCCCTTAACTAAGGATTACAACTTAGTTCCCGTTCTCGACCGTTTTCTTAACTAAGGTTTACTGCTTAGTTCCTATTAACTAAGGCTTGTTACTTAGTTATCATTCTCGTTGTTTTACTTAGTCAATTCTCGTTACCTTAGACATCAGACCACATATTCTCGCTTTATAATTCAACTTGTTGACTAAGGTTTTCCCATGAATTCAAGCATAACTTAAGTTCTCTTTTATTCGGTGATAGCGCATGGGTGTTTTCCCATAGTTCTTGCTTAGCTTACCCCATATTATAGGTTATCCCACCCTTCAGGTCTTACATTACACCTTAAATCATAGTCTTTCTCTGTCCCTAGGACCGGTTTACCCCCTAATTAACCCTTCGACTATTTCAACTTCGATTTATAATTGGTAGTTAACATTCCCTATTTTCGTTTTTGGTTAAGTTGTGTTCATTTGTTCGTGTCGACTTAACCCCATCTCCTTATAACGTTCATTCACAAATTTGGTTAAGTATTGTCTTTGAATTCATGACTTAACCCGATGAATCATGTGCCATTAATTATTAATGCACCACAACCTCTCACATTAGACCTGTTGATGTGGTCACTGGTTATGCCGGGCGGTTCCGAGCATAATTACACCACAACTCAGGCTAACCTCGGGTTTCAAGCGCGATATGACTAACTTCTCACATTAGGACCTATTGTTTGCAACCACTAGTTAGGCCGGGCGGTTCCGGGCAGGATTACATCGCAAACTCATCCTAACCCCGAGTTAGCCACGTTTCATGTTTGGTTCATGTCTATTCTAATTGGCATATGTCAAGTTCATAATCATGTCAAAAAAATATATTAAGTTCATGTTATGCCAATTACCCAACTTACAAGCATGTTCTTATAAATGTCAACTACTAATTCATGCCATGTTCATGTTCGTTTTAGATGTCAAGTTCATAAGCATATTCTAAATGTCATATTTCAAGTTTCATAATCTTGTCCCTGTTTACATTACACAAATTACTCAACCATATTCATGTTCAATGCATTTCAATAGTGCCAAAATTTGATTATCAAGTTCAATCTAGATGTCAAGTGTCAATTCCCCAAATCCAAGCTTTACCTATAAACCCCCAATTTATATTCATGCTTGTAATCCCATTAATAGTTTACATCTATCATTAAATTCATAATTCATAATTCATATTCACGTCAATTTCATGTTCAAGTTCTAGATGTAAACTTCATATCAAATTCCAGATGTCAATTCATATCAAGTTTGTGTTCTTATCCAAATTCAAGTTATAATACAGGTTTTATTCTAGAGACATGTGCCCATTAACAAATCCATAAGTCAATTTCATGCTTAAATCAACGATGTCAATTCTATACCAAACCCCAAATCATGTTCATGCGTATAATTCTAAATTTGGTTTACGCATTCAGGTTTTGCCAATGTTATATTACGCCCAACCCTCTTTGTAATTTATAACCAAACCCTCCAGTTCATGTCATAGCCCAAAACCGAGCGTTTCCCTTTTTCGCTTGCAATAATCATTCAATCATATTTATTTTATGATAGATCTAGGCTCGAGATAGCCTAGCTATTAAAAATCAAAAAGGGAAAGAATAAAAGGAGGCACATAATCGTAGGCATAATAATTAAAATCGAGCACATGATAATATTAAACATTATGGATTCAATAATTTCATTTCATGCTTACATAGGGAATGTTTGAACGATAAATAATAATTTTACACAAAAAGTGCATTATAACTCCACTCACAGTGTTTGTCATCTTCAAAATGTAGATTCTCGATTGCCCCATTGATTTATGAATTGGATTAATCATGGAACTGATTTCCCCCTTTCCCTTTTTGTTGCTTTAGATTCATCTTTGATTGATTTCATGTCCAATTCAATTTATCTTTGATTTCATATGCGGCGTAGGTTGCAAATCTGAATTCCTTCTCTTTGTGCAGTGATTTAGATCTAAGCCTCTTTTCTTTATATTCATGGTTGTAGTAATTCTATATCTCATTCTTTTTAATTTTAAGAATAGATGTTGTAGAGAAAAGAGAGAAGAATTGACCTAAGATTTATTTAGACCAATAGCTTGAGGAGGAAGAAGAAATCAAGTTAGAAGAGAGCCATGGCCTTGCCATGAATTGTTGTGGAGTTTACAAAGAGCCTAGGATGTTTATATAGGTGTTAGACTAACGTACCAGGCCCAAAAACTTATCCAGGTGCTCAAAAATGAACCTGGACAGCTTCTGGGGCGAATTTCCCGCTTTTGGACCAAAATTCCCGCTCCAGGTCACTACAGGTCGACCTCCCAAGGGGGGGTCGACACTATGGTCGACCTCCCCCCCGGGAGGTCGACCCTACGGTCGACCTGGTCATTTTTTTTTCTGTTCTGGCTGGGTTGTTTTCTGATTTTTCGCTGAAACTTCAGGAGGTCATAACTCCTTCATACGGACTCCGATTTTCGAAAACTCAGACTCTATTTCATGTAAAATTTTGAGAGGAACGCAATGGTGATGTCCATTTTACTTAATTCCTGATATTTAAATTAAATATCCTTATTTTACTATCTTCTCCATTACACACACTATTATCGAATTAATTTTTCTTCTCTTCCATGTATTAATTAATTCTCATTATACATCACCATTAATTACCTATATAAGCATATTTTCATAAATTTTATTTCATTTTTAATTATATTAAAAATGCGGGGTATTACAGTTATCAACTAATTTTTTTTATAGTTCCCACGTTTGTATTGCGCATTGTCATTATTTTTCGTGCCGGCTTTCAATGCCGTTGGTGGATTTTGTGATCAACTGACTACTCTTCATGAAGTAATTTTTAGGTACAACAATTAATGCATAAAGTAGTTAAATATAACACAAAAAGAGACACAATAGATAAAAGTTTAATTATTTGTTTGAGGGTAAAAGTGACATTAAGGTTTTTTTGTTATGGAGAGGGGGGTTGAAAATCGATTGTCGGGGTGCAAATAGATGGACCCTTACTAGGATTATAACTACCCAGGCCCGTTCAATACGTTCTTCTACATCGCTTAACTACTGCTGCTTCCCATGAAACTACACAGGTCATGCATTGACTCAACTCTTCACCGCCACCCCATGTTTTGAGCCACTAGAATCTGATCTGCAATCGCCAAGGGTTGCGCCTCAACGCCTGCTACCCTTGACTTGAACCCCGATCGACCTGATCCCCCCTTTCACCTGTAGATTAGCTTCAAGTGTCGTGACTTCCTGGATTGTTATGGCTACACTACCTCGCCAACGCTGATCGTGTCCGTTCAAATAGAAGAACTCATTGCCCTCTACAGTTTTAAAGATTTTGGAATTTGAAGAAAGAATTTGGAGACTAGGAAGGAAGAAATTCCGATAAATTTTCAGCCGTCCATGAATGTGAAGGCGTAGGATTGACTCCGAAGTATAGTTGATTCAGATTCTTAGGGTTACGGGGTTATATTTATACAGGAAGTATATTATTATGTAATTAACCACGAAAACTTACGCGCGAAGTTTCTCGCAAAAACTGGTCCATACAACTTCCGCTTGCAATAAAAATTTGCATCCTAGCATAATTAAATATTGCGGACACGATGGAAAAAGTTTCGTCGAATTCCGAGATCGTCGAAGAAAATTCCTTTATAACTTATATATGTGAATTGACACACATTTAAATTGCGTACGATCACAAAATAAAATCCAATTGACTCGAAATTTAAAATACTACAAATATAAATCATTATGGATTTAATAAAATTAATTTCGCTGAAAATGGAGTTCGTTAGATAATCAGTTATTCTTAATTTCCAATTTAAATTGACAAAACAATTAAATAAAAACAAAGACGTTTTTGGCTACCGAAGTCACAAGCGACATCGGATTTCCACGAAATTTGGTATTGTACAATAATTTAACTTTACAGTTCCAATGAAACCAATTTCATCGAAAACCGAGGCCGTTTGCCAAATCGATATTTTAAGGCTTATATAATATCGATAAAATATTAGTTAAATTCCAAATAATTCATCTAAATAACAATAATTTATTATTATTATTTTTTTAATATCCAAACTGAAATATCATATATTTCCAATATAAACCAATATGAATTATACAACTCAATATCAACTGTTTTGAATTAACGGCATCCAAATTATATTAAAAACCCTTTATAAATTTATTAATAAACTTTATCGTTTAATAACAATTCCCACAACGACTATTTCAAAATTTGATTTTGGATATAACTAACAATCTATAACACAAAGTTTGGATTTTTCTCTTCCATATGAAAATTATAATCGACAAGATTCAAACGTTTCTTGTTTCACAGAATTCCGACTTATATCGGATCCTGTATATTCAATTAAAGTTCACTCAATATTACGAACTACCGCACCATTTCGAACTTGATTTAAATTATATATAAAGTTAACATTCAACTTCACTTTAATAAACGAATTCAATATTAAAATCCATAAAATTACAAATATAATATTTAAAAATAATAAATAAATTAAATATTTAGCTTCCAAAAATACGGGACATTACAACAGCCAAGTAACATGATTTACAATAGCTTTGGAGAGTTAGACACTCGAAAACCTTGGAATAAGACATGTGATAATCAATGATGCTAAAATTCCTTAAGATAAAGAGTTAACAAATCAACAATGTAAAAACTTATTCAAGGTTGAAGAGTGAAGTATGTTTAATTAACCAAAGAAATGGTAGTCACACCATTTAAAATAAGGATAAAAATATCCAACCTAAAGAATGGAAATATTTGATCTACCATGAAGATTTTACAAATATGTGGGGTTCACTACTAATAAATGGAAGAATGAGTTGAGCTTAAGATTGTAGAATATATAAACTCGTGAATTTATTGAATGGCAGGACATCACAACTAGTGAAGTTGAAAATTTGATAGTATATGGAAAAATGCCAAGATTTGGAAGGTCTGGGGGTTTAACTCGGAAATTAACTCTAAAACTCGCTATAACATCAAGTAGTATATTATAGTGAATGGGTCGATAATGTGAAATACAAGTGTTTTTGGACTAGAATTAGCTACTGAAGCTTAGAAAAGACGCTTTCTATGATGTGTTCATTGTGCATACATTCAGCTATCTAGTAGAGTATGGATGGCTTTCATGGTGGAGCAAGTGGTCATTTCATCAGTGACATTATTAAGGAAATGATAGAAAAAGTTGATAGAAAGACCAAGCAAGGTAATACTTAAGTATAGTTAATAAAATTTTTATTATTGATACCTAAGTAAGGGTTGGGATCACCTGGACCGGGGAACCCCTGGTCCAAACCAATTAAAATCCCCTGTTTAGGGGGATTTTGCACTTTGCCCCCCTCACCCCCCCCCCCTCCCCCCCCGAATTCAACCCGAATTTCAGGGGGTAAAGTGCAAATTCTCCAAATGGGGGATTTTCATTCGTCCGGACTAAGGGACCAGTGGGTCCCCAGTTCAAACGATCCGCTTCCCTAAGTAAGACACTATTTGATATATATGAATGTGTTTGAATCCATGTATGATAATTGAGTTCATGGATTAGACAGAATATCTTTGGAAATTTGAATAAGGAAATCGAAGACGAAGCAGGATGCATGTAGTTGATAGAAGTAATTTTTCTATTTCTCTATTGCAAGACAAGATATATAGCTAGTTAATTGTTCATGTCGGCATCTTCATTTGTCGAGCATGACGCTATTATTCATATCTATTTTACCCTTATGTGAGAATGTTTTGAAACCTTAAAAATATAAAGACATATATCAAAATGTATTTAGTTGTTTTGTTTATTTACTATTATCGACAAAAGAAATAATCTCATTTTGTCATTTAAAAGTATATTTAATATTATTGCATCATTTTTGATGACTCTTCGGATTTTGAAATGAGAGACAACATTATTGATGAATTTTCCAAATAAGGTATGTTGCATCACCTTCGATGTCACATTTTTTTATATCAACATGAACTACTGAAAATGCCCTTTATATATTATCAAATCGACCGTTAGGGAGGTTTTTCTACCGTAAGGGACCCTAGATAAAACTGTCTGAAGCCAATTATTTTCGGCTGTAATATCTAAGTTTCGCTTTCGTTTCTCTCTCTGTCCCTTTCTTCTCCGTTTCTTCCTCCTCCACACAAATTTGTGCTAATTCCTCCTCAATCCAAATCAACGCGTAAACTGTTTCTTCCTCCTCCGCAAAATCTGCGCTAATTCCTCCTCAATCCAAATCAACGCGCAAATTCAAAAAAGCCATTTTACCAATTTACTATTCGCTGGACCTCCAAAAAAACCATTTTTTCATGAATTCATTCACAAATTCAAAAAATCAGACCGTCGCTTTGATTTTGCCAACTTATATTTTTGGATTTTCGATCTTCTAGGTTTGCTTAATTTTTCTTCTTACACTCTTGAATTTTTAATTAGTTTATGATTTTGAAGTTCATGAAATGTTGATTATTTCTTCTTTATGTTCTATTTGAAGAAGATGACTTCTCTTCTTTCTTCTTGTTCAATTGTCGCGGTGCAAATAGATGGACTCTTAATAGGATTATAACTACCCAGGCCCGTTCAATACGTTCTTCTGCATCGCTTAACTACTGCTGCTTCCCCCGAAACTACACAGGCCACACATTGACTCAACTCTTTACCACTGCCCCGTGTTTTGAGCCACCAGAATCTGATCTACAATCGCCAAAGGCTGCGCCTCAACGTGTGATGACCCCAAACCCCCATTCCACGGTGGCAAGGGTAATCTTTAAAATATAACACATAAAAAATAACAGCAGAACAAAAATATATAATTACACCAGATAATGTACATCAAATTACACTGGAAACAATAATCATCAGAGTTACACAGTATACTAGGATCATACTTAGTACAAAATACAGTTTCAGCTTTATATAAAATGTCTACAGCGGAATCAAACAAAATATACATAACAAGAGCTGAACAACATAATAGAAATGACAGAATCCATCTTCAGCTCCATAGCTATCCAAAATGAGCCTGCTAAAACCTGAACACAAGGCTACCCGTGTAGAAAATAGGGCACCCGAGTTTGCAAGTGAAACAAACTGCGAGTCAGTCATGGGACTGGTACGAGAAATCTACTTAACTTATTTTATAATAAGGCCAATCACAGGACCATGCCGCTAACGCAGAATGGGTTTACTCCATTGGATTGCCAGTGCTTAAAATAAGTAAATCATTTAAACGTCGCAATGCTTTTTACAAAAATGAAGCCATTATAAGACTCAGGTTCCGTCACACAATGCAATGTAAGCCGGAGGATAGAGTTTTACCTTATAATGGCCAAAATATTCTTGATACGTATAAAACAAAAGCATTTAATATTTTTACTAGTGTTTATATGTTTCAAAAACAATTTCAATCATAAGTATCAATCATAGACAACATAAGTGCCCCATACCACTATGTCACCATGTATAGGATTACAATCAAAACCACACGATGTCGTATTTGGAAATTGGATTTCTATCATGAACCAAGGCAAGGGATCGTCCCTACCGCTTCGAGACTCTCTAGCCCAAGCCTCAGGCAAGTACTCAGTCAAGCCTCGGATCGTCAGGGCCGGTCCACACTGAGTGGATTAAAATGCCTGAACACTGCGTTTCTCCGCCCTATGGGGCGTAAACTAGTCATATCCCGACCAAACCATCAGTTCCGAAGAGACCGAAATAACCGAGACGCCTCGCTATCCATCATCCACATAAGTAAAACGTCCAGGCGTGTAAAACCCAGACACCACTCCTAGCTAGAAGGAAACTTATGTCCTCCTTTATGTCCTCTCCTGTTTCTGGTTCATACCGGGGTGTGAGGCCCGCGAATCAACACTATACACAAAGCTAGCTATATTAAAGCTATGCTTTGATCATCAGTCACAAGACTCTTCTTTTCAACAAAAGCCTTGATCACATCATCTCTGTATGCCACGTTGTCAATCTACAAAATCAGACACACATCCATTTACAAGTCCGTTCTGGGTCTGAACGAAACCGGAGGCACCTTATTCCTCGTCATATGTCCAATACAGGAGAGAGGCCCTCGCACATCCAAACGATCAACAAGTACGTCTAGACAACCACCACTGTAACCCCGTCAGGGCAGCAACTCCCATCAATGGCATCAGTAGCCATCCATTCGATGTGAAGATCACCGGTCTTGCACCGTCTCCATATCCTCGACTTCAAATCGTCGACCAATTATTTGAAATGAGATTTAACTTGGCTTTTTCAAATAATTCACGTATATTTAGAATTCAAATCAATTCATTTCCATGGTTAAATTATTTGACACCCATAATTCAGTTCATTAATATAGTTTTCATGTCAAACACATTTAACCATCAAATATCCAATAAACCGAGTAAATTCGGTTTATTTCTATTCCATATTATTTATAATATTTTATAATGATTAATCGCTATTTTTATTTATTTAAAAATAGCCCAACGGCCATGACGCTGTTTTTCTTCAGATTTGATTTACACATATCTGAAAATCTAACCGTTCGATCTTTACAAATTTTATATCATTGGAAAGATATTTTCAAAGCGGACCTAAGGTTCTAGTTTTGGGAAAATCTGATGGTCGGATCTCCCGGTACAATTGTTTAAAGTTACGATTTCAAAATACAAACTGCAGCATCGTTATTCGTTTAATTTTTAATTATATATATATATATATTCCATTCTGGCGTTGTTTTTATTCAGATTTGAATTAAACATTTCACAGAACCCAACCGTTGGATCTTTACAAATTTGATATCGTTGGAAAGATATTTTCAAAGCGAACCCAACGGTTCCAGTTCTGAGGAAATCCGATGGTCGGATTTCTCGGTATCCGATGGTCGGATTTCTCGGTATAATCGTTTAAAATCACGATTCCAAAACACGAACTACAGCATCGTTATTCGTTTTATTTTAATTATATATACATGTAATCCGTTCTTCAATTTCTAAATCATTCTCATTTCATATACGTGGTAAAAATAATATTTTTACCCAACAAATATTTATTTCAACACATGACTATTTTAACACTTCATATATATAATAAAAATGTGATTTTTATTGTTAAAACAATGTATTTCAAACATGAATATTTTTAGCGATTCATATATATAATAAAAATGTGATTTTTAATGCTAAAACAATTTATTTCAAACATGAATATTTTACATACTTCATATACATGGTAAAAATGTGAATTTTATCGTTCAAATAATTCATTCGTCATATGAATATTTTTCCAACACATGAATATATTTCAACACATGAATATAAATCAAACACATGAATATTTTAGAAAATTTCGGCAGCATAACGGCAGGGGTTTTAAAACCGGCACCGTCCCGAGTACGGCTTCTCGCACTACCTTAGGCCTCGCGGCGTTCCATAAGGGGCTTATCCTAATGATCTAATCATTTCAATCATTTTCATATCACATTGAATTATTCCACAAACAATTCCAATTTTGTTTCAACCACAAACAACCATTATCAACCATTCGCATTTATTAACCAAATTTCGCATCAACCAAAATCCAAACAATCACAACCAATATATATCGTCCATGATCTGTGGACGAGGGGAGTGTGTGTGTATATATATATAAATATATACGTATATAAATATATTTCAATTTCATTTCAACTCATATATGATTTTTTTACAACGTATATATAACTTATACATCGCACATATAATTTATACAACGCTTATACATGAGGTGTGCAACGCTTATATAACTTATACATCGATCATATAATTTATACATCGCTATTCCATTCCAATTTGAATTTAGAAATCTCACATTGGGTTCCACTCCTCCAAAAATCGTAGGAAGCTCCAAAAATTCTCCGGTCTCTTCTAGAATGTAGAAGACATTGCCACGAGTCCAATGTCTCTTGTTTCACTGGATTTCATCAACATAGAAAAAAGATATGATTTTTATAGTGAAATCACAATTCGTAGTGCTTTAAAGTGCTATAAACAGTTTAAATAATTTCAGCTATATACCTCAGCAAACTGTTCAAAACTAGGTTTTGATTTTGCGCGCAATCTGTAGCATGATAAGGGGATCGGCTTATATAGCGTCGAAGGGGGTGGAATCGCACGTCTGCGCACGGTGGTGGGACCCACTTCGGTGGTTGGAGGCGATCGGGGCGGCGGTTCGAAGTTGCGAATTTCGTGAGGGTGATTCGGGCGATTCTGGCCATGAAAAATTCGAATCCTTATATGGATGTGAAGCTCGTGAGGAGCACTACAAAATCCTCAACTGCGCCATTCGATTTCGTAGTATGGATTTGAAGAAATCGAAGAGAGAAGGCCAGATCTCGTTTCCGCCGTATATCACGATGTGTCGGGGAGAGAGAATATATTTTTTTATAAAAATTCTGATTGGCCCGTGCTATTTATAATTCCAAAAATATCTATTTTTCCAAACGAACTCCAATTCAAACCCAATGACTGTCTCTTCTAACTAAATACCCCCATTTCGAACACAATGGAATATGTTTCGTAGGCCTATTCGACTGTTTTAGTCAGTTATTCTTCAAATTAAAATATAAAACATTCAAATATGGATTTGAATGTACATTTTAATTTGCCGGTGCCACATACTAATACTAAAAATTCCAAAAAAAATAAATCTGGCTATGTTTGGATGATATGGTCCTAACAAAACTAATTTCGTCGAATTTGGAGACCGTTTGAAAAATGGTCGTTTTCTGGTCGATCCAAATTGACTGAAATTAACCAAACACGTTTTCTTTTGCCACGCTCACATATCAACTCCAAAAATTATGGAATTTGGAATCTAGCAATAATTTGACATCCCGGATCCAACAAAAGTGGTTTTTTCGAAAATGGAGGTCGTTTGAAAAATGTCTATTTTTACGGGCTATATTTATTCCATAGCGACTTTTCTGAAAATTCATTTGGCCATAACTTTTGATTCCCACTATGAAATTTTGATTTTTCAGATTCATTAGAAAGATATTTTTAAATAGATTTAAATACTTTTGGTTTCACTAAAATCCGGTTTATTTAGCATCCTGCACAGTCAGTCAAAGTTCGAATACAAATTTTCAAACTACCCGCCATTTCAGGACTTGTTTTATTTAAAATAAATATTTATATTCCAACATCGATTCAAATAAATATATATGTTCTGGTTCTATTCAAAATAAATTTCTTGTCGTTATTATTTAAAATAATCCATTTTAAATATTCAAAATTCGTTAAAATTGCCAAAACAAAAATTTTAAACTAGTTCTGATTTTCCGGGTTGTTAAACAACGCCTGCTACCCTTGACTTGAACCCCGATCGACCTGATCCCCCATTTCACCTGTAGATTAGCTTCAAGTTTCCTGACTTCCTGGATTGTTATGGCTACACCACCTCGCCAACGCTGATCGTGTCTGTTCAAATAGAAGAATTCATTGCCTTCTACAATTTTGAAGATTTTGGAATTTGAAGAACAAATTTGGAGATTAGGAAGGAAGAAATTTCGATCAATTTTCAGCCGTCCATGTATGTGAAGGCGTAGGAGTTGACTCCGAAGTATAGTTGACTCAGAATCGTAGGGTTACGAGGGTTATATTTATGCAGGAAGTATATTATTATTTAATTAACCACAAAACTTATGCGCGAAGTTTCTCACAAAAACTAGTCCATACAACTTTCGCTTGCAATAAAAATTTGCATCCTAGCATAATTAAATATTGCGGACACGATGGAAAAAGTTTCATCGAATTCCGAGATCGTTTGTGAAAATTCATTTATAACATATATATGTGAAGCGAGACACATTTAAATTGCGTACGATCACAAAATAAAATCCAGTTGACTCGAAATTTAAAATACTACAAATATAAATCATTATGGATTTAATAAAATTAATTTCGCTGAAAATGGAGTTCGTTAGATAATCAGTTATTCTTAATTTCCAATTTAAATTGACGAAACAATTAAATAAAAACAAAGACGTTTTTGGCTACCGAAATCACATACGACATCGGTTTGCCACGAAATTTGATATTGTACAATAATTTAATGTTACAGTTCCAATGGAACCAATTTCAACGAAAACCGAGGCCATTTGCCAAATCGCTATTTTAAGGCTTATATAATATCGATAAAATATTAATTAAATTCCAAATAATTCAACTAAATAACAATAATTTATTATTATTATAAATATCCAAACTGAAATATCGTATATTTCCAATATAAACCAATATGGATTATACAACTCAATATCAACCGTTTCGAATTAACGGTATCCAAATTATATTAAAAACCCTTTTTAAATTTATTAATAAATGTTATCGTTTATTAACAATTCCCACAACGACTATTTCAAAATTTGATTTGGACATAACTAACAATCTATAACACGAAATCTGGATTGTTTTCTTCCATATGAAAACTATAATCGACTAGATTCAAACGTTTCTTGTTTCATAGAATTCCGACTTATATCGGTTCCTGTATATTCAAGTAAAGTTCACTCAATATTACGAACTACCACACCATTTTGAACTCGATTTAAATTATACATAAATTTAACATTCAACTTCGTTTTAATAAACGAAGTCAATATTAAAATTTATAAAATTACAAATATAATATTTAAAAATAATAAAATAAATTAAATATTTAGCTTCCAAGAATACGGGACATTACAACAGCCAAGTAACATGATTTACAATAGCTTTGGAGAGTTAGACACTCGAAAACCTTGGAATTAGACATGTGATAATCAATGACGCTAAAATTCCTTAAGATAAAGAGTTAAAAAAATCAACAATGTAAAAACTTATTCAAGGTTGAAGAATGAAGTATGTTTAATTAACCAAAGAAATGGTAGTCACACCATTTAAAATAAGGATAAAAATATCCAACCTAAAGATTGGAAATATTTGATCTACCATGAAGATTTTAAAAATGTCTGGGGTTCACTACTAATAAATAGAAGAATGAGTTGAGCTTAAGATTGTAGAATATATAAACTCGTGAATTTATTGAATGGCAGGACATCACAACTAATGATGTTGAAAATTTGATAGTATATGGCAGAATGCCAAGATTTGGAAGATCGGGGGGTTTAACTCGGAAATTTAACTCTAAAACTAACTATAACATCAAGTAATATATTATAGTGAATGGGTCGATAATGTGAAATACAAGTGTTTTTGGACTAGAAAGAGCTATTGAAGCTTAGAAAAGACGCTTGCTATGATGTGTTCATGGTGCATACATTCAGCCTTCTAGTTGAGTAAGTATGGCTTTCATGGTGGAGCAAGTGGTCATTTCAACAGTGCATTATTAAGGAAATGATAGAAAAAGTTGATAGAAAGATCAAGCAAGGTAATCCTTAAGTATAGTTAATAACAATTTTATTATTAATACCTAAGTAAGGGTTGGGATCACCTGGACCGGGGAACCCCTGGTCCAGGCCAATGAAAATCCCCTATTTAGGGGGATTTTTCACTTTGCCCCCTGAATTCAACCCGAATTTCGGGGGTAAAGTGCAAAATTCTCCAAATGGGGGATTTTCATTCGTCCGGACTAGGGGACCAGAGGGTCCCCGGTCCAGACGATCCGCTTCCCTAAGTAAGACACTATTTGATATATGTGAATGTGTTTGAATCCGTGTATGACAGCTGGGTTCATGGATTAGACAGAATATATTTGGAAATTTGAATAAAGAAATCGAAGACGAAGCAGGATGCATGTAGTTGATAGAAGTAATTTTTCTATTTCACTATTGTAAGACAAGATATATAGCTAGTTAATTGTTCATGTCGACATCTTCATTTGTCGAGCATGACACTATTATTCATATCTATTTTACCCTTATGTGAGAATGTTTTGAAACCTTAAAAAATATAAAGATGTATATCAAAATATATTTAATTGTTGTGTTTATTTACTGTTATTGACAAAAGAAATAATCTCATTTTGTCGTTTAAAAGTATATTTGATATTATCGCATCAATTTTGATGACTTTTCGGATTTTGAAATGAGAGACAACATTATTGATGAATTTTCCAAATAAGGTATGTTGCATCACCTTCGATGTCACATTTTTTGATATCAACGTGAACTACTGAAAATGCCCTTTATATATTATCAAATCGATCGTTAGGGAGGTTTTTCTACGGTAAGGAACCCTAAATCAAACTGCGTGAAGCCAATTATTTTCGGCTGTAATATCTAAGTTTCGCTTTCATTTCTCTCTCTGTCCCTTTCTTCTCCTTTTCTTCCTCCTCCACACAAATTTGTGCTAATTCCTCGTCAATCCAAATCAACGCGTAAACTGTTTCTTCCTCCTCCGCAAAATCTGCGCTAATTCCTCTTTAATCCAAATCAACGCGCAAATTCAGAAAAGCCATTTTACCAATTTACTATTCGCCGGACCTCCAAAAAAACCATTTTTTCATGAATTCATTCACAAATTCAAAAATTAAAACCATCGCTTTGATTTCACCAACTTATATTTTTGGATTTTCGATCTTCTAGGTTTGCTTGATTTTTCTTCTTACACTCTTGAATTTTTAATTAGGTTATGATTTTAAAGTTCATGAAATGTTGATTATTTCTTCTTTATGTTCTATTTGAAGAAGACGACTTCTCTTCTTTCTTTGCTGCAATATAAATTGAGTGTCGTTTGAAGAACATGACATGAATGTTCATTTTGTTATTTGTGAGCGTATAAATTTTTTCATGATTTTAACATGAATCAATTTATCGTTAGAGGTTGAAATATATCTTTAGAGGATTACTGACTTAGTACTTGGATAAATACATTTTTGGGCAATAAACAATCTCTTTGAAAATATATCTTCGGAGGATTGTTGGCATCCTTTTGCTTATACATTAATGAAGGGGAAAGATTCTCGAGGTGCTGAAGAACTGGCCAGAGAAGAGCACACAAGTTATTGTGAAAACTGATGACGGGCGCATTTTAGGACTCCGAGATCTCGGTCCTTAGGTATTTGTATATCTGTACTTCTAAACAGGGAAATAGAAAAGCAATTTTACATTAGCGTTCGCTAACAGCGTTATGAATTTACATACATTTTGTAAAGGTTGCGGGAATTCCTGTGTGCAAGTTAAGTCTGTACACTGCGCTTGGAGGACTGCATCCATCTGCAATAAGTATCTCAAATGCCCGATTCTAATTCGTTATGCCCTTTTCATCAGAATATATAGTTCAGTGGTTTGAAATGGTGAAGCAATCTTTATACTACCCTTTTATGAAGGTTTAATTTAACGTAATGCATATACAGTGCTTTTCTATTAGAGCATCTCCAGCAGTAGCGATTCGCTCAAGAACGGGAGAAATCGACGCTTTTTTCTTCTTCCTCACGCTCCAGCAGTAGCAATTTGAGCATGGGGAGAAGAAAGAAACGGCGATTCTTCCCATTTTTTTTAAGCGGTGATACATAAACGGTAAACTGTTTCCCGTTTATTTCCTGATCGGAGAAAAGAAAGCAAAAATAACCTATAAACGGGGATCTAATCCCCGTTTATAGGTACTATTAAAAAAACCGCTTCTTTCCACCATTCGCTGCTAGAAGAAAGGCGATTTCCACCGCTTTTTTTGCTGATTTCCCACTCCAATCGACGCTTACTGGTGGAGATGCTCTTACTATTGAGTTGGAACAAACAATGAGAAATTGCTTAACGATGAATTTTATATTGGGTTAAAGCAAAAGCATGATATTGGATAGGTATCACAGTGCTCAACAACTGCGTGTATGTCACATGTTTAATGTTATTTAGAATTTATCTTTGTATCCTATTTTGCTTTAGGAATATTCTGAATTACTGCACGAATTTATGAGTGCTGTTAATCAAAACTATGTGAGTCCTTGTTCAGGTAATCTTTCATTTAAATAGGAAAATCTATTGATAACGATAAATTTGGTTATTATTTTAGTTTTTATTTTTATCTTTTAATAACAATCCCCTCTTTTTATTTAAGGGTCGAGCTTTAAACTTAATCTTTGCAAGCATTTCTTCTTCCAGCTCTGCAGTGCTCTTAACTTTGACTACACGAGTGCGCTGACTTGTCACAAAGTCAGGCTCTTTAGGCCTTGTCAATTTAAGTTAAGGTCTTTCTTGTATTATGGAAGCCACACTTTCATGGGATGCTAATTCATTTTGTGGAAACTCCATGTCCCTGGTATTTGACTGGAATTTCAATCTCCGCATCTGAAATGTAAGGTGTTGGCTTTGAAGTATGTGTGTTAGCAGTTTTCAATTTTGGTTCTTTGGATGATGATTGTTGGAGGCGTTTCTTTGAGGATTGTTGGGTTATAAACTCTTTTTAAATTTATTATTTGCAGAGGATGCAAAGTTCATGGTGATGATTGTTGGTGGCGTTTCTGTTCGCTTGGACGTAGGCTTATGCAGCAGTGCTTTAATGGTTAAAACTGCAAAAAACAAAGCGTTGAGTTTTTATGGTTATGTGAAGATCCGTAAGCTTATGTAACAGTGATTTAATGGTTAGTATCATCTGGAAGCGTAGCTAAAGGGCAGAGTAATGGCAACGGTGCTACACCCGCGTTGCTTGGGAAGAAAATCATCGTGCCTGGACCTGAATAGGTCGTTCCTGAGACCAGGCCTTGCTGCTGCTCCTTTTGATCTTGTGTGCATGTCGAATATGATAAATTTTTTATGGGGTTCATTGTGATATTTGAATATCCAAAGATTAGTACTACATTTTTATGAGATTATGTACTGTGCCCACAGAACCTTGTTTTGACTTATTTTCTTTGATGGTAAGTATGAAGAGTTGTTTACGGAACTATCAAAAAAAAGTATTGTTATTTTCACCGAATATGCATCTATTGTTTTTGTTTTAATTTCTTCTTCTGATGCTTTAGAAAAGTATTCGTTCTAGTTTTCATTTGAAAATGTATTATTTAGCCTTTGAGAGAGGTTTATATTGTGAGACAACTTCGTTCGTTTTATGCAAATTTAAAAGGGTGGGCAATTGAGTTATGAATCTCTTATGCAATTCAAGTATTGTTTACTTGGAGATAATGAATCACGTATAACATTGAGGCAAAGAGGGAGTTGTACTGAACTTGTCATGGAAGAATGATAGAACAAATAAAAGAGTAAGGAGAAATAATAGTAGAAATAAATATAATGCACGTCATGTTCCAAATGCCATATGCAATTATTTCCAAATATGCTCATTCTCATGTTTTGTGAAGATTAGCTGCATGAATATATCATCCGTTTACACAATCTATATGTACTTCATAAAAGTTTAGCTGCACGAATAAATCATCCCTTTACACAATCATTTTCCTTCTAAGTTGAACTAAACAGTGGAAACTGCCTTTTTATACGGAGACATGCATATTTACCAGTTATGTTTACATATTTACCAATTAAATTAATACACCTTGATTTCATAATCAAAACATGTGCAGGTGATCATTCAGATTTTTTAACCTTATCTTTTAAAGCTTGGTGTTGTTCAAATTAACTACATGAATGAGAAAAAGCAAAAGATCACTGCTGTGTCCCAGTCGATTGTTAATTATTCGGCCGAATCAAATTTTTTTCTGGAAGAAATATCAACGATAACAGATTCTTCAGTTTAATTATTTATTTATTTCTGCAATGTTAGTTCAGTCATATCAGGACTTTAGCTTTTGAAATTAACAATGCTACTTTTAGATATTTATTTTAATAATATACTTAATGCATATGTGATTTATTTTTACACTTATTATTTCCATATTTATTTATATTAATTGACAATTCACAAATATAATGATGTGATAAACAATTGTTTGATTTCTTATTTCATTTTATAAAATTGGCAATGATTCAGAATATATTAATTAATAGAATTTACACATTTGCACTTTTTTTTAAAAAAGGATAACACTGAATTTTTCATTAATTTTTATTTAAGAATATAGTTAATAGAATTTTTTTTTCCTTTGATATCAAATAACTTAACGGTCGGTTTTTCCACCGTTGTGCGGTTATACTAGTTAAATTTTAACAATATTAAAATATAGGATCTAGCAAATAAATTTCATTTATCAATTTAACATGTCACTCCACAAATATTATTTGATCATAATAATGCTTAAAAATAATCTATCATATAAATATAAATTCAAAACATCCATTTATAGATATTAACAAGCTAGTCTTATGGTCCGTTTGATTTTGAACAGAAAGGGGCATTTGGAAGGGGCATTGTTGCGAACGGGGAATGTGTTTTTTTTTACGAAAGGGAAAAATTGGAAGGGGAAAATTATAATTTTTAATTGTTTTTGTTTATATTATTTTATTGTTTATGTTTGTGTTTTTGTGTGTGTATATTGTCGAACAGGATAATAGAATGCAGAATACAAATTGCAGAAAATTACTGAATTGAAATACGGATTACAACACAACCACTACAACACATCATCATACACAACCACAAAATAAAAAACCACCACAAAATATAACACTACAACAACACAACCACAAAATCAAACGGTACCACAATATCACAATAACAAAAGAAACATCATATCTGTCCAGCCCTCAGCTTCCTAACAAAATGAATAACACAACCCTTAAGCTGTGCGGGCTTGCCAAGCAGAGAATAAAAAGGGTTATGGCCCAATCTGTCATGTTCTGGCAGAATAACCGTCACCTCCCAGTCCTGGTAGTCATCATCCTCATGGCATACTGACATGCAAAGATCTATAAGCTCGTCTCAGTCCAAGCGCGCAGGGGCTGAACGAGAAGGGCCAGCACCGGACCGGACCTGACCTGCCTACAAGTCGGATGACTCGAGATCTCTGGATTATCGCCACGAATGAAATCGCCGAAGAGCTGAGCCTCATGCAAATGAACTGGTGGAGCATCCGGAATTACGTACTGACATCTGTCAGTACGAATGCAGCCGCAAACATGGAGTCCAACTCTCTGAATCGCATCGGGGACCCACTCTTGTACTTGCGCGCCCCTATTGGTACCGTCGCCCACCACTCCTCCGATCCTGAGACGGTATCCAGGTGCTCGTCCCACGCCCCTCCACCAAACTGTAGCAGTCTGTTCCACGGAGCCTAATCTGTTTTCATGTTATCGAATTTGTTCTTCATCTGACCAGCATTGTAGTCTAATCCAGTTCGTTCGTGATTAGCTGGTACCATCCTCCAACATTATGTGCACGGGAACTGAGATGTTGCATGCACACATCAATGAAAGCGTTGGTCATATCGTTGTTCCGTTTGGCAATGGAACGAGTAGAAGAAGATTGACTGTCTGTCATTCTGTAAAAAGAACTAAAATTACGAATAAAATGTATATGGGAGTTAGGAAAGTAAATAATAATAATAATAACAACAAAAACCTGAAACGGTCGATGAGTAGACACTGATTGGAGCAAATATTTTCGGGTTTGTGGCTGTTTCGGTGAAGAAAGGGAAAGAAATGGCCAAATATATAGATGGAGGGGGAAGGGATCGGTTGTTCTGGAAAATTCGTCGCGTCAGAAGTGCGTTCGACGCGTCTGACGTGAAAGCCACATTTTCACCCATTCGTCTCGAAAGGGAAAACGTGTTGGCCCCACAGTGGACGCGTCCGACATATCGGACGCAGATGCGAACTTTTAACTGTCCAGTTCACAAATCAAATGTTACCTTGATATAAATTAATTTCAAAGTAGTACCTTTTTTCGTGTTTAACGGAGACTAGGTCGCGACCATAAATTTTTTCTTCCTTTTCACCCTCTACCTTCGTTATTCTAGTTCGCCTCCTTTCTTCACCTCTTCGATGTCTTCCACTCCATCTTTTCTTGACCTAACTTTCCCCATTTGGACGATTTGGTTGCTTGTGCTTCTTTCAAACCCCTTTCTCTTCAGATTCATATTCCCATCTAGATTAGCTTCCAAATCTCGATCCAACCCATGGTACATGTTGTGTCCCCTAACGTTGCCTCCGCGATTCCGCTTCATCTTCTTTGACTGTACCAACACGTAGGCGTGGGCATAAACCGCACTGATAAGTGGAAATCATCCGCACCAAAACGATGAAATGGTGCGGAAAACCATTCCATATTATATTTCTAAACTAGATATCCAAAATCGACTCAAACCGTTTCATTACGGTTTGATTGTGGTTTGAAGGGTGAAACCGACCTTATTAAGCCGGATCAGATTACTTCATACAATAAGTAATTTGCATCATATATGTGAAAGAGTGATGCGCCGAGTATGGTGTTGCCAGTAGTGGCACATGAGAAGTCCTCAAGGCCGAAGGCGTCCATGCTGACATATGATTTACATTGCCCTAGGTCCCTACTGTTGAAGTTTTGTAGTTTCTTAAATCATGGTACGTATGGTTATGTGCAATGGAGTAATGTAGGGGTGTTACGGTTGCGGCAACCGTTAATTTTACAGTCAACCGTAACCGCAACCGTTGTTGACGGTTATCAAATTTTATAACCGTTACCATAACCGTCTAGCCGTTACCGCAACCATTACCGTAAATTTACATTGTTATCCATAAATATTTCGAGTTTTAATTTTTTTCATAAGAATTAGTTTGTTTATCTATGAAACAAACCATCCATGTGCATGTTTTCTATAAATAAAAACACATAATTTATACATATGCTATTTCTCTAGCTTTAAGGTATTAAAAAAACATATTTTTTTCTAGAAATACTATAAAAAGATCATGTGCGGTTGGTATGGCTTACCGCGGTTATCAAAATCCACAGCCGTTACCGTCACCGTTACCATAGTAGGCAGTAACCGTGTAAAGGGTTGCTACGTTTTGACGGTTTAAAGGTTAACCGTAACGATTATTACGTTTTATTGTACAGTTTTCATTTTTGGGGTATGTTATACTGCTGATAGAGGGACTATGAATGGGGGTCTGTCCTATTGTAAAGAAGGGAAGTTATATTAAGGTTTGTGTTGTTCATCTGCCTTGTTAAGAAATAGTTTATATGAGTACTCTAATCAGCTTCAAACGGAAAGTTTTCTTTCATAATATTTTGCAAAGATGGATTAACATGAGAATAAAAAATAATTGAATACTTATTGTTCACTTGGTGGCTGATTTAGTTCATCAATATTTATACCTATCACGGATTATTGTAACTGTTGTATTTACTTACAAAAATGTCATTAATAAATTGCTAACTTCATTTTGCGCTAGGGGTGGACACGGGTCGGCTCGGTCCGGTTTGAAGCTCAAACTGTTTCCAAACCACAACAAACGATTAATAAACGATTAATAAAAAATGAAGATCGTAATGCTATATTTCATTATAGTTCGGTTTCGGTCCGGTTATAGTTGCACCATCGGTCCGGTTTAATTTTTAAACATACATTTATGGACAAATCCATGCATATTATGTACTTCTACAAGCATGGGTTTATTTCAGTTGGTTTCTTCACTCCTGGTGTCACCATCATCTTCTCAGATAATTTTTTCCAATTTCCAGAAGCAGCATACATATTAGCAATCAATACATTATATTCTTCATTTTGTGTTTCCATTTCCACTAATTTTGTAAATCCATTTTAGCACATTTGAGATCCTTAAATTCTTTTGCCATATATATAGCAGCCACGTCGAGTTACCTGATGCTCAGGTGGTACCGACTACAGTAGTTTGATGAGTGTCTGAACAGTGCATTTTAAAGAGACTTTCGTATGATTTAATCCCGACTCCGTCGGTGCCCTGTCGTCTTCTCCTAAGTTCCACTATCTGCATCCACTACAAGGAGCGGTTGAAACTGCAACGGGGGAGGGCGACGGCTTGCGACGGCTAAAAAAGCGGCCGTCGCAAGCCGTTGCACGGGGCGAGATAATTAACTGCTACTCTTTCTTCCCCAAATCAGTTCTGCAACGAAAAAAAAAACCTCTTCTCCGCCGTCGCTCCCCCTTGCTCCGATTTCAGCCACTCCAATCCTCTCAAATCATGCCGGTATGTCTTCTAAACTCTATTTCATGTTTAATTAGGGTTATTTAGAGTTATTTAGGGTTAATTTGTATGTTTAAATTGGGTTGTAAATTCAGTGTCTATGGACATGAAATTGGTTGTCTTGTGAGATGCATATGATGTTGCTTTTGTTATACATTGATTTGGGAATAAGTGGAATTGATTAGGAGGTTGAAATCATTGATTATCACATATGTACTTTGATTTAGGAGCATGAAAACGACGATTATCATGTATGTAAACGTGATTGGTTTGCTGTAGTAACTTGATTATGATTATCACATATTTATAACGTAACACCTTAAATTTGAATTGAAATTAAATAATTAACTTGAAAGCTTAGTTTGTATTTCAAAAATTGAAACTAATTTATTAAAATTAACTTCATAATTTATACATTAAACTAAAATTAACTAAAACTAATTAATACTTCATAATTTTCACTGTCATGTTATTTTACAAATTGAAATTAGGCAAAAATATTATATTAACGCCATGTAGTTAACGCGGGAGCGTAGACGGAAAAAGGCGCAAGGCGCAACTAAGGGGCTTTTTTGAAGTTTAAGGCGCACCTATTAACAAAGCGCAAAAAAGCCCAAAGCACATAAAGCGCGCTTTTTTCATTTGAATTGTTTTTTTGATTTAAACTTAGGTTAAATGTTTTTTTGACTATTTATGTGAACCCCTTAGATAAATTTGGCCCCGTCCGACATTTGTTGTATATGATCGTTATATGGGTATTCGTTTTTATACAAAACGGAAATCTATATTCATCTGATACAATATTGTTGGATTTGTCCTAGTATTTCGGACAAGTTACAAATATAATAACGTAAGCATATTTTATAAATCATTCCAGGTTAAACGGTTAACAAAATTTCGATGGCACTTCCTTTTTGTTCCCTGTGTACACGCATTTGTGTACGATACAGGGACCAAAGGGAAGTGCTGCCGAAATTTTGTAGAACCGTTTAACCTGAAATGATTTATAAAATATACTTGCGTTATTATATTTGTAATGGGAAGTAGGTAGACTGGCCGTCAAAGCAAAAAGGTAATAAACGAAAACATGTAGTAGTTATAAATGAAATTTTACAAGATTTCAATTAATATAGTATTCGATCGAATTTTCTAACATATTTTTTGAAAATCAGGAAAATGTCCGATTATTTTCGTGATCGTAGTTGGATGTATCAACCCCGAACCGATAAGAAAGGGTCGATAAAGAAACATTTTTGTAATGGGGTCCAAGAATTTATTAGATTCGCTATATCTAACAATCGGGGGCAACGTAGACGTTCGTTGTCCGTGTAGTAAGTGCAAACATCTGAAGCATTGGAAGCCAGATGTAGTAGAAGTACATCTATATAAATTCGGTTTTGTATCGAATTATTACTTTTGGGATCGTCATGGAGAACTTGTTCAACCTACGTCAGACCCTGTAGTGGCAGAGGACGATAGTACAATGATGAACGATAATACAATGATGAATCCGATAGAAAATATGGTGCAAGATGCAGCACGATCAATGTTTCCTAACATTGGTCCGCAAGGCGACGATGAGAATGAAAATGTTGAAGAACCAACGGCGGAAGCGAATTTTTTTTATGATTTATTGAATTCTGCTAAGAGGCCATTGTGGGAAGGATGTACAAGCGGAACCGAATTGTCTGTAACCGCCGAATTCATCACTATGAAATCAAAATTCAATCTTACAGAAGCTGCATTTACAGCAGTTGTACAAACTGCAAAAAAACATATGCCGCCCAATAATTTGATGTGTGACAGTCATTATAAAGTGAAAAAACTTATGTCTGCTTTTGGACTACCGTATCATAAGATAGATACATGTGTTAAAGGTTGCATGTTGTATTGGAAAGAAGACGCTCAACGTAAAAGATGCAAATATTGCAACGAAGAAAGATATAAACCAAGGAAAAAGAAAGGAAAAGAAGTTCCGTATAAAAGAATGCATTACCTACCCATAACTCCTAGACTTCAACGGCTATATGCATCTTCTGCTACAGCGTGTCATATGCGATGGCATAGCATGAGAACAGCAGAAGAAGGAACTATGATACATCCGTCTGATGGTGAAGCATGGAAACACTTTGATAGGACTTATCCTGAATTTGCTGCAGAGAGCCGTAATGTTAGGCTCGGTTTATGCACGGATGGGTTTTCGCCATTTTCTCAGTTTGGTAGTAAATATTCATCATGGCCTATCATTGTTACTCCTTATAACTTACCTCCATGGATGTGTATGAAAAATCCATATATGTTTCTAGCGGTTGTCGTCCCCGGTCCCGATGATCCGACACAAGGAATTGATGTTTATCTACAACCGTTGATTGAAGAGTTGAAAATACTGTGGCATGAAGGAGTCGAAACGTACGACGTTTCGAGAAAAAGAAATTTTCGTATGTTTGCATCTATATTATGGACTATTAGCGATTTTTCCGCGTATGGCATGCTTTCGGGTTGGAGCACTGCTGGACGTCTAGCTTGTCCTCATTGTATGGAGGAGACACGAGCATTTTCATTAAAGTATGGAAAAAAAAATTCTTGGTTTGACTGTCATCGATGCTTTCTACATATTAATCATAAATTTAGAACGGATAAAAAAAACTTTAAAGCTAACAGAATAGAGACTATGCTATCGCCTAAAGTTTGGACAAGTGAAGAGGTATATGATATTGTTAGTGAGTACCCAAAGATACATGATGTTGGAAAGCAGGTTGAAATTCCAGGTAAATCGGACATTCATAATTGGTGCAAACAAAGTATATTTTGGGAGTTACCTTACTGGAAAAATCTAAAACTTCGACATAATATTGACGTGATGCACAATGAAAAAAACGTTTTTGATAACGTTTTTAATACAGTGTTGAATGTAAAGGGGAAAACCAAGGACGATGCGAATTCGAAACGTGATATATTACACTTTTGTAAACGGCCGGAACTACACTTGTATGACAAGAATAAAAAACCTAAAGCATGTTATGAGCTAGAAAACAGGCAAGTACAACTCGTGCTAAAGTGGGTGGAAGGATTACGATGTCCTGATGGGATTTCTTCTAACCTCCGTAGATGTGTAGACTTTAAAAACAGTAAATTGAGTGGAATGAAAAGCCATGATTGCCATATCATGATGGAATACTTTTTACCTGTGATTTTCAAGGAATTGTTGCCTACAAAAATCTGGAGTGTAATAACAGAGTTAAGTTTGTTTTATAAACAACTATGTTCAACGACGTTAAAGGTTGATCGTCTATGTAAGCTTGAGTTAGAAATCCCTGTACTGATCTGCAAACTCGAAAAAATATTTCCACCTGGTTTTTTTAATGTAATGGAGCATTTACCTATTCATCTTCCGTCCGAAGCACTCCTTAGAGGTCCAGTCCAATATGGATGGATGTATCCATTTGAGAGGTAATTTTGTATATAATTTTAATAATCGTGATAGATTACACCTTAGATTATTGTACCAACATAATAAATTATTTAATCTTATTATAGGTACTTGAATCATTTGAAGAAAAAAATTAGGAAAAAAGCTCGAATAGAAGGTTCGATTTGCAAATCGTACCTTGAAGAAGAAGCTTCATTTTTTTCTCTCATTATTTTAGTGAAGATGTGAACTTGTCTTTTGTAACTGTTCCCCGTAATGAAGTCGCTGTTGAACAGGAGTCTTCTCAAACAATGTTATCTATTTTTAGACAACATGGAAGACCTGCAGGAAAATGTGTGGAAATATGGCTAAGCGATAAAGATTACAAAGTGGCACACACATATGTTTTGTTAAATTGTGCGGAAGTTGCACCATTTGTCAGGTGATACTAAATTCATATACATTTCAATTATATATTTATTTGTCTCTATTAATAAAAAAGGAACATAACACATATTTGCAGTATCTACGAATCACAATATCCATCTGGTGATCTCAGTAAAGACTTTGCTGGATGGTTCTCAGACTATGTTCATGATCCCAAAAACTCTGTTGTTAACGAAGGATTACGACATCTTGCTATCGGACCAAAAAGAAATGTCAAAACTTATCCAATATACTTTGTCAATGGTTTTAAATTCAATACCGATGACTACGGAGCTGAAAAATTAACGTATAACAGCGGTGTATTTGTCAAGGGTAGTGATGATCCAGAGAAGCATATAAAGGATTTTTACGGCATCTTAACGCAAGTTGTAGAGTTGACATATTATGTTCAGCCCATAGAGAAAATTTATCTATTCAAATGCAACTGGTTTAGCACTGTTCCTGGTTCTGGAATTAACGTGCACAAAGATTATAAGCTAATCGAAATAAGGCATACGTCGCATTACTATAAATATGATCCTTTTGTGTTAGCTAAGCAAGCATTACAAGTCTATTTTGCTCCGTATCCGTCCTTAAATAAAAATAAAGCAGATTGGTGGGCTGTTTTAAAAACAAAGGCAAGATTTACATTTGATGGAAATAATATTCCAGACGAAGTGGCGTATCAAGAGGATCTAGATCCAAATACCGAAATAATAATAGCTGATGACATTGATGTAGGGCCGTTGAATGATGAAGCGAATGTATTAGTAGATGCATTTGTAAGTACTGAAGAAAATGATATAGAGTATGAGACTGAGTCTGAATCCGAACAAGATGAAGACTGATGTTATAAGTACTTATGTTATGTATTATTATGAGCTATGTATTATGTTATGTACTATTCTGAGCTATGTAATTAATAATGATGTTGATTGTTCTTAGCTAGGAATTTACTTACGTTATTTACTATTCTGATTTATGTAATGATAATGTTGACTATGTATGTTATGCAATATTGTTCTTCTCGTTTACGAATTATGTAATGATAGCGATGACTGATGTTAATAATTCAAGTTATTTTGTATGCACATTATATGATTGCAACAGATATGTCGGATGATAGACAGCGACGACGATCGAGGAGTACATCTCAGCCTACTCCTTCACCATCTCTGCATACTCCTTCACCATCTCAGCATACTCCTTCGCCAGGAGCAGGACCGAGCAGCTTTGTTCCAGATCAGCGTACTCCTGTGCAGATTGTTCCCAAAAGTGCCGGGTAAATGTCAATTTAATTTTATTTCAATTTGGATTATTCAAAATATATGATCAAATTTTTATATCAACATCTACGCAGAGGATTACAGTTTCAGCCAACACAGTTCATATTAGATATATCGAGGAATTCTTACATAAGCAGGATGTCGGAGGCTTGGCCGCATTGGGATTCTATTCCACCCCATATTAAGAATGCCATTCTGGTTGATGTACTTGTAAGTAATTTTTTAAACGAGTGTTGAAAATTGATATACTGTAAATAATTGAAAATAAATCTAATATGCAGGCCGTTGTCCGTGTTGAGGAGCATGACATGAACACTTTTTTGGATATTTGGAATACGAAGATGCGTAAAAATTATCGGGAGACAATTTCAAGGGCGAAGACAGGTGGAAAAAAACCTTCGTGGATGAGTGATGATGTTTGGGCAGCATTTCAACAGTACTGGCAGACGGAAAAAGCTAAAGTAAGATATAATAAAAATATTTACATTTATATTGATTGCAGTATTTTACATAATCGTGTATCAAATGTAATAGGAAGTAGCATCCAGAAATAAAGCGAACAGAGAAAAGAATCCTGGTCTACACCGTGGTGGCTCTAAATCATTTCAAGATCATAGGAGAGAATTGGTATAAATTTTAAATATTTGTAGCTTATGTTCACGTTAAAATTTAGTGTATATCATTTATTCAGATTTTCAATAATTTTATTACTGTATGTTTACTCAGCATGCAAAGATCGGAAGAGAGCCTTCGATGGCAGAGGTATTCAGACGTACACATGCGGTGGAGCATACCGACGATGAAGGAAATGTTACGTATGAATGGGCGGATTCGAAGAGTGCGGGTGTAATGGTAAATATGCTTATCCGTATGAATTAAAATGTTTCATATTCGTTCATATCACAATATATAAGTAAATTTTACAACATTGGTGTTAAAATTATATTGGTATGTAGGAGAGATACTACACAGAGTCTACTAGAGTGTTGCAGGCTAGTGGACAAGAGGAGCTTACAGTCGCGCAGTCTGATCGTATATGGGACTCTATCATAAAGCCGCATTCTCGTAACAGGCGATATGGATACGGTAATCAGGAGGTAAGACTTAAATTACAAACTTAATAATTTACAATGATGTGATGCCATAAATATATAAATTGTGGGTATTAATTAGTGCATTTTATATTAATGTTTTGAATTGGAAACATAACGCGTTTTATTTTACAATCAGGAGCTAATAAATTTAATGTGAACTTAATTATTTCGCAGGCTACTCAGAGTGCTTTTAGGAGGTCGATGGAGGAGGAGACTATTGCTCGGATGCAGGAGCAGATGAACGAAATGATGGACTGGCGAAAAACCCAGATGCAACATGACGTAGATGAGCGCATTGCAGCTTACCTTCAGGAGTATGGGTTTATGCCTGGGCTGGGAGGAGATGCTACAAGTGAAGGAGGCGAAGACGACGACGACGAGGCGGCGGAAGATTAGTTTGGATGACATATACTTTGGTTTATGCTTAGGTATGTACATATACTTTGCTTTCATGACGATATGGTATGTTTGACGATGTTATGGTGTGTTTTGGTGACGTTATGGTGTGTTTTCATGACGATATGGTATGTTTTGATGTGTATGACGACGATATATGACGATGGATATAGTGTTTTGGATGTTATGTGATGATATTTTATGATGGTGGTTTTAATTTTGGTTTCTTTTTCATTTGGTTTGAGTTGGTGACGAATTGATGGGATAATAGTGGTCTGATAGTGGCCAATGTGATGGTATTGGATTGGTTTGTGGTTGTGTGGCTTGAAGGAATGGAACTGCTGTTTGCAGTGCAAATTTTTTTTCCAGAATTGCGACGGCTTGCGACGCCAATTTGGTTGGTAAGTTGCGACGGCTTGCGACGACCACATTGTAACGCTTAACAACGGTTTGCGACGGCTTGGCGGTAAAATCAACTACTTGCCACGTAAGCAATTTACCGTTGCCAGCCGTCGCTAAAATGGAAACGGAGCCGTCGCTCAAGCCGTTGCAATTTTGGCATCGCGACGACTAAAATTGCGACGGCACTTTGCGACGGCTTGCGACGGCCGCCGACGGCTATTAGCCGTCGCAATTCCCTGTGCGTTTTGTAGTGATCTTATTCTCAAGCCACCGCATGGTATGAGCATAGCTCGACAACTGGTGGTTTTCTTGGTGCGTGATTTTGGCTTCTTCGTGGTGCTTCTGGCTGTGGTTATCGACGTATGTTGGTTTGTTGCAGGAGTTAGCTGAATAGCCTGAATTGGTTGTTGGGAGATGTATGTTTAGGTGTGCTGACTTGTGTATTTTGTTTTTTTGCATCCTGTTTTTGCCTTGATGGTTTTTACCTTGGGGTTTGTTTCGATGTTGTTTTGGGTATTCTTGGTTTTGGTTTGCTGTCCTATTCTGTGTCCTCAAGTCATCTTGGATGTCAGCAGATTGTGTTAGTAGTAGTGGCGACGGTCTTCCCCCTGGAAGTGCTGCTATGTCTAAGATTTCTTGCAGTGTTTTGATACAGAGCTCTGTGGTGATTTCCTATGGCTATGAAGTGAGATTCTCTATGATCAAATTCTCTATGTTAAGTTTCATGTTGGTGAAATTTTCCCACTGTCTTGTAATTGTTCTTATTGTCCAAGCTCTGTTCAGGCCCGGTTTTAGGGCTAGGCCAGCTAGGCGGCCGAAGAGGGCAACCCACTCCGGAGGGGCAATAGCTTGGGAGGTGGAGGTGGTGGTGGTGATTGTCAACAGACACTATATTTTGATATAAGCATTCGAATGTTGAACAGATAACGTATCTGGCCTAGATGGTTGTGCATTGGCCTCTCATCTTTGAGGTGGGATGTTCGAATCCCTGTGTTTCTTCAGCTCTCTCTGTCTTTTCTTGGCCCTGTGCTTGCTTTTAGCTGCAGTTTTTTTGCCCTTCGCTTGCTTTAGCTGCTGTTTTCTACAGTTTTTTTTTGTCCTGCGCCTTCTTGCTGCTGTTTTCCTACTTTTTTTGCCTTAATTTTCGCAAGGCAACCTGAAATCTCAACTTTTGAACCCGCCTAGGGCAACTCGATTCCTGAAGCCGGCCCTGGCTCTGTTAATTGGCTTGGCTTTTGTGATAGTGGGATTGTAGCTCCTGTTTAGGTTGTTTGGAAAATAACTTTGAATTTGTGATTTTTGCACACTAGTTTTGGTGTATGGCACGGTGTCAGTGTATACCTTTCGGCAGCAGTTATGACGTACTTTTAGTCTTTCATGTTATGTTGTACCCTGCTTGGTGCATGTCTGTGTTAGTTGTTAAGGCAACTTAGAGTAGTCCGGTCTTATGGACTTGCTCATGTGCTATGAGCTAGTTTAGCTGCAGCGGATGGACCACTCTAAAAACCGTTTGTGTTGGACAATACATCTTGAAAACCGAAAGTAGTAATTAGACAAACTGTTTATCTTCTGTAATATTGTATTTATTATTTGTTATAATAAAGAGTGTTACGGATCACTCTAAAAGCCGGTCGGTTTTGCTAAGAAAGTAAGTTTTAATATCGCTTAAAAATAGGAAACTAACAAATGAACTTTATTTACAAATTCATTATTTAATAAAAATAAAGATTTAAACTTTATAAACATTAGATATTGCAAGCTGCAACCTAAAAATAAAAAATAAAATAATATGATTTTAACGTAAAAATACATATGTAAAATCTTTTTATTTTGAATGTGTTAAAAATATCAATTAAAAAAAAAAAAAAAAAAAAAAAACACTCATGCTTGAAGCGCATCGTAATAATAATTGGACTTCCATAATTGAGAGTGAGAACATTTTAAAGTTCATATATTATAAAGGAAATTAGGCTAGTGATTGACTTTGGATCATAACTAGGCATTAACGTTTACTGTTAATTCATTAGTTTGCAAGTAACTGAAAATATGTTAACTTGTGTCATCAAAATTTATAAATTCAAAAAATGAAACCAAAATGTTAACATTAATCATGCTTGCTTATTAGAAATCACTAAAAAAAATAGAATAGGAATGTAACTTGAATATCGAATGAAGCTGAAACTCAAGGGGAAACCTGAAAATAGTTGAATACAAAATCTAATTCTAAAACATATTAAAATGGGCTGACTGACTTGGACCTAGGACTTGAAAATAGACCCAGTCGAGATATTCTAAGACAACAGATAAATTACATTAGCGATACTGAAGCTCAGGTCATGAGATAAATTACATCAGTGATACTGAAACTCGGGTCTTCTTCACAGTACAGTATATCAAAGAGGTTTGGTTACTTTGGTATTTTAATTCAAAAATTACAAGAAAAAGAGAGATCCTACCTTAATTCTAAAATTAGTACACGACATGCGTCATTTACAGATGCAAAAAACGATAGAAGCATCAGAAAAATAACCACAATTTATACAACACGTAACTAGTACTTATATTACATCACATGTTACAGAAGAAAAAGGTTTTAAAGGCTGGGAGAAGAACCTAGCTACTATTTTCACTATATTATACACATATTTCATAGTGACAAAGAAAACACAACCTTCTTCAGACAAGTTAACACGACAAATTCTACTGCTTCCTACTAAAAAATCTCCTCAACTTCCCCTTCTCCAATCTTTCAACCAACTTCTTTGCCCCAGGCACATCCATATCTGATAATTTTTTCAAATAACCAACCGCCCCGTGCGACACCATCGCTTTCCTACACTTCCTGCTACTCGACATCATCAAAAGGCAACAAATCGCATGTTTTTTACATGTATTTTGTGCACTCGGATCAAGTAACGACACTAAATTCGGAACACTCTTTTCAGCCTTCTTAACCACCCTACAATTTTGAGGAGAGTTCATCAAACAAGCAATTGCTTGTACAGCAACTTCTCTAGCAACATTACTCTTCGCTTCGAGTAACCTGAGTAGAAGAGGTAAGCAACCCGCTTCTCCAACAAGTCTTTTCACTTCCATAGAACATGAAATTTTGCAGATAATGGAAGCAGCAGCCTGTTGCGCACCAATAGAACCTTCTTTCAGCACATGGTGTAAACAAGGAATCAACCCAAGAGTTACAAGACTTTCAACTGATACACAGCCTGCTAGATTTCTCAAAGCAATGACTCCTTGTTCTTGTGGCAATGCACCTTTCAAATAGCGTAATAAACTTCTGATTCCTCCTTCAGAAACCACACACCTTCTAAGATTTTCATTGCTAGCAGTTAGATTTTGCAAACATTCCGCTGCATGCTCTTTCAGTTCTAACACGGTTCCAAACTCAAGTAGGTTTATCATGACTTTAACTATGCCTTCTTCATATAAAATTTGTCTTTCTTCAGGGATAGCAGATAAGTTCTTAAGCGTACCGGCTGCAGCTGACTGTGAAAGTGAGTCACCAGCTCGACAAATTTCTAACAAAGGCCGGACTCCACCATGTCTTACAATAGATCTTGCTGTGTCAGAAGAGAGCGACAGCCTCTGCAGTGAAACAGCTGCTTTTTCACGGGCAGCTGCATTTCCAGATTCTGCTAGTTTAACCAATGCAGGCAAAACTCCTTCAGAAATCAACAAATTTTCGAAACTACCAGACTCCACTAAGTAACAAACGATATAAGCGACCTTTTCTTTTGTTTTTGGAGCAGCCGAGGTGAGTAGTTGAACTATGGCAGAGATGTTAGTTCTTCCGAGAACTGTAAGCACACTTTTATCATCTTCTTTGATTTGTTCTAATAGCTCCTCTACAGCTTTATGCTTTGAATTAGCATGCCCAATTTGCAAACGGGCAAGCAATTCGTGGATGTTGGAGCTAGTAATTACGGGTGTGTAATCGCTAAGGGCACCTGTCTTCATCAATAAGGCACAATCGTGTAGATTGAGGTCGATTTTCCCAGAAAGAACGTCTAGATCACTCTGCATTTGTAATTTTCCAACTTCACAAGTTTTGCTGCATTTCTCAGCAAGTTTTATTGATTCGGATATTGTTGTCGTTATAGACTGTAATAGTTCTAAGCAGAGGGCATTTCTGGAAAAGCAGGGGTGGCTGGAGAGATCAGAAAGGCAAGGCAGTACCTGTTCAAGCTTTGAGGTTATAGACTTCCAACGTGAAGTGAAGCCAGTAGTCGCCCGTGCTCTCTCAAGCGCGGTAGGAATCAAGCTTTTAGCACGAGATAATGCTGCGGTAGTTGTATTGGCCATTGTATTTGAGTCTTCTTGCATTGTGTACAGGTGAGGAATATGATTGTGATCTGTTGAAGAAAGAGTAAAGAGTTAAAGCAGCAAAGAGAAAAGAGCTTGAGGCTGAAGCAGAAGACAAGGGAATAATACTGTATGTTAAATGAATATGAAGTGCAAAAGCAAAGAGTAGAGTAGAGGCAATAAATTAAAAGAGAATGATGGAGTAAGTTATGAAACTGGAGGTGGGGGCATGTTTGAGTTTCTAAAGGCAAAATATAGCATACAGAGGATCATTTTTAAGTTGTTGCCTTGGCAACCATAGCCAAATCAAACCTTGAAGTGTGTAATTCCAAGGTACTATTACACAAGATAGATGGAAACACTAATCTTATTCTGAAACAATCAAATATACGCAAAAGGACTAGTTTGAAACTCTAATTCATAAAGGGTATAAAATCAATTGTTTTGCTTGGCAACTATATTATGATATTACAAGCAACAACTTTAATGATATGCATCTCCCACACCATATTATTCTAAAAGTAGGTGCTTTACTTAATTAAATTGATTAGATATTATATCGTGGAATAATTATAGACATAGCTTTTAAACAGATCTATTATATTACATAATGGGCTCACGATTAGTAGGTTAATGCTCCTTTTTGAATAACAGTTATCCCTTTCTAAATAACAGTCTTTAACTCTAAAATAAGTTCTGGGTTATAATTTTTACACATGACTTCGTAAAGAATATCTAGCACCAACGGCTCCACAAAAATCAACACTACATCATCACATCTATCATTTCCTGAGTACAAGCGATTAGAGAGCATGGTTGGGTAACTATTCAGAGTAAATCTGTAACCAGCAAAGCACAATTTGTGATATCATTTATACAAGAGTTAGGTGACATGTCTTGAAAACAAGAAAATGATAATTATTGATTGGGACCGCCCAACATCCAAAGATTGCATTTGTGGTACAGGTAAAAATCTTAGGAGTGCGATGATTAGCTCGCCGACAAAATAAAATTTATTTTATTTGGTTCTTTTTCCTTTACACAGGCATATATAATTTTTTTGAAAAATGGGTACTTTTAGTAAGTATCCAGATATTCATACAGACACGTTACCATTATATACAAGTAATGTACATACAGTAATACACTCACCCTTCTATCACGCTCCCATCAACATCTATATGCTACCTTTATTAACCCTTTCACTTAGAGGAAGAAAAAAAAAACTAAGACTAAAAGCATGTTCCCTACAAGTCATCAGAAACCCAGAACCACACCATGTGTCCATACAAGGATCACAGATCCAAGCAGCCATGACTTGCTCGAAAACCATTTGAGCTTTCTAAACTGGGCACGCCATAGCATATCAATTGTAAAACTCAGTAACAGATGGAAAACGTAACGTGCACAAGTAAGCACCCAGTACTTAGAGTCTTAGACCCATACACCAATGTAGCTCAGGTATATTTATTTCTTGATATAATCCAGTGACTCTAATCTCCATATGCTCAAAACCAGTTAGTTCACCAAACTAAATGTCGGTTAACTAACCATCTCCATTTAACATTTCTCAGGTACATTTTGTACATAATGTGCACGCAGTGCACAATCTCTATACAGCAAAGATTATGAACTCACTGGAAGAAACTGCATTCCTCAGCGATTCCATCAAGGCCAAGGAAAGCCTGTACAACGACAAACAAACTCCATTTAGTCCAACTTGTTCCCCCGGACAGCTGAATAAACTCTGCCTAGCAGGGGCCAGCTAAAAACTGGCACAAAACACCTCTCAAAACACAAACACACATACGCGCGCGTGCGGGGACATGCACACGTGCACACATCCACACGCACACATGCATTTTTTTCATCTATCTGATGTCTGGTAAAGTTCTATTTATAGCTGAGACAAACTCAGGGTAATTTGGGCTTGGAAAATGTCACTTGCTTAAGGTGCCGGTTCTATGAAACTACAAATATGTTGAAGTATGCAATACTATATATTGGACTAAAGAGGATGAAGACAGCTTCGCATCGAAGCAGACCATTCGCAAATCGAAGCTCGCACGCAAAAGTTAGAGCTGAAAATATGCTTGGTGTCAGCTAGCTTCAGCGACAACCGTCTGTCAAAGGACATGACAAACATCTGTTGTTAGGGAACTTTTTTCCGGAGAGCTCAGACATACGTCTGTCATATCTACGATAGACGTCTAAGCTGAGAGCCGAAGCAGAAGTAATTCCCTGGGAGGGACAGACGTTTGTCGCCTCCCACGATAGACGTCTGACGGGACTTTTGAGCTGTTTCAGACTGAAAAATTGGCAAACTGATTTGTGAAGACTTGGGGGCAATTTCGGGAATTGGCCTATCTTTATATAAGCTATTTTCCTGGTTTTTATAAAGGGAGAGCTTGGAGACTTGATGAAAATCAAGGGTTTTATTCTCAAGGGTTAATTAGGGTTTAGAACCTAATTGCAATTCTTCAATTTTATTCTCCTCAAACTCTTTTTAATATTAAAATATAGTGATCATTGGATTAATCTCTTTTATTCCTTTCATTGTGGTAATAAAATACTCTCTCCAAAGTGGATGTACACTAACAAGTTGTTAGTGAAACCACTATAAATTTGTGTGATTTATTTTGCTGTTATTGTCGTTATTTTATCGCTTGTGATTTAGTTTTGGATTGTTCGTGATTGGTTGATCATAGTTTGATGACTAGAGTTATTGTTTTGATTGTTTTTGCAAGTCTAACAGCGATCTCGTCTTCCGCGTGGTGTTTTTAGTTTAGATATTCGATTTGAGTGGTCTAGAATTGGATTAATCACAACGGGTACAACAGTTGATATTGGAGCAATTGGTGCTTGTTAGGTGTTTGTGAAAATGCCGGATACGGATAATAGCTCGGTAGTCCTTCAATCGAAAGTTCGAATAGTGTGGCGCCTTATGTACGGGGTTCGTATGCGGCGTCAGGTTCTCAATTGGTAATTGACAAGTGGAATGGTGATAATGACTTTGAGAAGTGGCAATGAAAAATGAAAGCGGCTCTTAGGTGTAATCGGGTGCACCGAGTGGTATTTGATATTCACTTATTGCCAAGTGATATCTCGGATGTTGAGAGAGAGAGAGAGAGAGAAGATGGAGGAACGGGCTTACACTACTCTTCAACTTGTCATGGGGGAGAATGTGATCTCCGAAATTAGTGATGAGACAACCGCAAAAGGCATTTGGGACAAGCTGGAGGAATTTTATATGAAGAAGTCGCTCACTAACCGTTTGATCTTGTTGCAAACGTTTTTCACCTTCAATATGAAGGAGGGTAATTCGCTTAAGGCACATCTGAATGTCTTTGATGACTTGCTTATGAAAATGAAGGTCGTTAATTTGAAGATTGAGGAAGAGCAAAACGCGATGATATTATTGTGTTCGTTGCCGAACCGTTATACGGGTTTCTCAAATAGTTTGATCTATGGCCGGTATATTTTGACTCTTGATGATGTCAAGACGGGTCTTTTTAGTGAGGAGTTGAGAGATCAAATGAAGGAGATGTGTGAGGGTAGTAGTGGAGCTAGTAGTGGTCACGGGTTGTTTGTGGACAAAGAAAAGAATGTAAAGAAAGGAAACCGAAGGCGTTCTAAATTTAGAAAGCCCGGTAGAAGAGGTAAATCGAAAGAAAGAAATAACAAGTGTTTTATTTGTAAGAAACCGGGACATTGAAAGAATGAATGTCCAGACAAAGATAAGAAGTAGCTTCTTCATCTGTAGCGGTGGAGAGTGGGGATTGTGAGGTGAATGAGAATGTGTTGACGGCATTAGCATCGGGTGTTTCAAGTAGCGAATGAGTACTCGATTTGGGTGCGTCGTACCATATGACACCAAATAGGAATTGTTTTTCGTTTTATGAAGTCAAAGAGGGAAATACAATTGCTATGGGAAATGGTGTTATTTGCAAGTCGACGGGTATTGGCTCCGTGCAAATAAGGATGTTTGATAGAGTTGTTCGCACGCTCACCAATGTACGCTATGTTCCGAGACTTAGGAAGTCGCTTATATCTTTGAGGCAATTGGATTCTCTAGGATGCAAGATCACTATCGAGAATGATTGCTTGAGGGTTTCGAATGACGCATTTGTGATTATGAAAGATGTTAGGACTCATGATATATATTTGCTTCAAGGTGTGGCCGTAGGAGGTGAGACTTGTGTAGGTGTTGATAGTTCTCGTGACTTGGATGCGACACGGTTGTGGCATTCGAGATTGGGTCATATCTCGGAGAGGAGTTTGGATATTCTTCGGAGGCAGGAGATGATCAAGGGTGAAAGTTTCAACAAACTAGAGTTTTGCGAGGAATATGTCATGGGGAAGTAAGCAAAGGTTTCATTCGATGGAGGCAAGCATGACTCAGAGGAGGTCCTTGAGTATGTTCATTCGGATGTTTGGGGATCGGCACCGTAGGTGTTGATAGTTCTCGTGACTTGGATGTGACACGGTTGTGGCATTTGAGATTGAGTCATATCTCGAAGAGGAGTTTTGATATTCTTCGGAGGCGGGAGATGATCAAGGGTAAGAGTTTCAACAAACTAGAGTTTTGCGAGGAATGTGTCATGGGGAAGCAAGCAAAGGTTTCATTCGATGAAGGCAAGCATGACTCAGAGGAGGTCCTTGAGTATGCTCATTCAGATGTTTGGGGACTGGCACCGGTTGTTTCTTTAAGTGAAGCACGTTATTATATTTCTTTCATTGATGACTTGTCTCGGAAGGTATGGGTGTATATAATGAAGGCCAAATCGGAGGCATTTGCTAAGTTCAAAGTGTGGAAGACTCTTGTTGAGAATGAAAGTGGCAAGACTTGAAGATTTTAAGGACTGACAATGGCGGAGAGTATGTTTCCCGGGAATTCTTGGAGTATTACAAGCACCATGGAATCCGGAGACATTTCACTATACCGGAAGATCCGCAATCTAATGCAGTAGCGGACATAATGAACTGAACTCTACTTGAGAAAACTCGAAGCTTGAGATTGACATCAGGTTTGTCTAAGAGATTTTAGGCCGAAGTTTTGTCAACCGTGGTGCATATTATGAACCGAATTTCGTGCTCGGCTATTGATAACAAAATTCCGGAGGAAGTGTGAAAATGAAAGAGTGTTGACTTGAGATATCTTCGTGTGTTTGGAAGTCCGGTATATGTGCATGATCCGGGAAATGATAAGCTTGAAGCTAGAGCGTTCAAGGGGGTCTTGCTTGGTTTCACGAACTGCGTGAAAGCTATCGGATTTGGAATTCGGAAACGAAGAAGGTTCTAAATTCTCGTCATGTCGCTTTTGATGGGTCGGCTTTATTCAAGGAGAATGAGAGCTCATCGGGTGTTCCGGATTTGATTTACGGTGAATCAAAGGATAAGGAAGTCATTCCCACATTCCGTCTAAGTGCTAGTAAAGTTGAAGAAGCAGCTCGTGAGGTTGAAGCGGTTGATGAAACACCACATAGTCCACATGGTACCTTTAGTGATGTACATGATACTAGAAAAGTTTCAACTCAAGGTGGAGCCGAAAGGGGTTTGGGTGATAGTATTGCTACTCGGGTTGGTCGACGTGCAATAAGACCTCCCGAAAGATATGGTGATTGGAACTACCTTAGCTTTTGTGATCATTTGGACTATACTCTCAATGTATTCCAAGATGAGCCGATGGACCTTGGTGACGTCATAGATTCGAGTGATAGCTCGAAATGGATTTGTGCCATGGAGGAAGGGATACAATCGTTGATGAAGAACCAAACTTGGGAGTTGGTTTCACTTCCTCAAGGAAACCGTGCTATAGGATGCAAGTGGATTTACAAGGTGGAGGATAATGGAAGGTACAAAGCAAGATTAGTGGCAAAGGGGTTTGCACCATGGTTTAAGATTTCGTCCGGTACCCCGAAATTCCGGTGGTACCGGACCGGTTTCGCTAAGCTCCGGTCCGAAACCGGTGATGAAATCCGGTTTCGGACTAGGGCAGAAAAAAAAGGCAAAATGCGAACTGTTGTAGACAGATATAGAAGAGGGAAGACGGAAGCAAAAGAGGGCGAAATCGAATCGAGAGGAAAACACAAAACCCTAGTAGGCATGAAATAATTCCTAACAAATTCCTTAATCGATGGAATTCAAGCATGGTGAGGGCTTCAACATCACTGAGAAGCTTCGACTTCACTAATTCAAGCATCGTAGGTGAATCTTTTTTTTTCTTTCTCTTTTCGTTTTTTCGGATTTTTTGTTTCGTGATTCTGCGATGCTTTTGAAGGGCTGAATAATTATTTATCAGTAAAGAATTGGACTTGAATATGTAACTAAATTATGGACTTGAAAAGGAACGAAGAAAGGTACAAACGACAAATGCTTGTGTCAGTGTGTAAATTATTATTTGAGGGATGGGTTTGGACATGTTTTAGTACTACTGGTCATTCCTATGTATTTTATTTGTTTAGTACAGTTGGCAAAGAATTCAAATCTTTGTACTGTTAAACTTTTAGAAAATATGTCTCTGTGTTGCATCTATTTCACACGTAGCTATTATATTTCATTTAATCTATTTGTATTATGTGACTTGTTTCTTCATGTAAATTTTTTTTATTTAATTTGCCATTAACAAGTCCATTACCAAAATACTAAAAACCGAAATTTGAACCGAAACTTCCGAAATTTACGAAATCACCTGAAACTAACAAATTTTCAGACGACCGAAACCGAGTTCTTGAACCATGGTTTGCACAAAGAAAAAAAAGAGTATGATGAAATTTTTGCACCAGTTGTACGCCGTACTTCTATCCGTGTTTTACTAGAGATAGTCGTTATCCATGACTTGAAGTTGGAGCAACTTGATGTGAAAACCGCCTTCTTGCATGGAGACTTGGATGAAGACATCTACATCTACATGGAGCAACTTCTGGGTATTTCTTCACACTTAGCGGGACAACCATTAGTTGGAGATCGAAATTGCAAACCGTAGTTGCTTTATCCACTACGGAGGCGGAGTTGATTGCCGCGGTGGAAGCGGCCAAGGAGGCATTGTATTTGAAGCGACCATTGTGTGACTTGGGTTTCAAACATGAGAGCATCGATGTTCGATGTGATAGCCAAAGTGATATACATTTGACGGAGAATTTGGCGTTTAGCTCACGGACGAAGCACATTGAGGTGTGAGAGTCATTTCTTGTAGTCATGAATGAAGGTAAGTTAGTATACCTTCAAAAAGTGCACACAAAAGATAATGCGACAGATATGTTTACTAAAACATTGCCGTTTGGGAAGTTCGAGCATTGCTCGAACTTAATTTGCGTGCTGAGTTGCTGGGTGCCACGGGGTGGCACGGTTGGAGAGAGTGATTTTGTTTGTTTTAATGGAAAGGAATAGCGGTGAGAGATTGGTATCTATCTTCATGGTGAGTACCCGCTTCACTCCCGAGTACATTGTCTTTTGATGAGACGGTTTTGGTTTGAATACTTTCAACACTTGTTGGTGGGCGGTGGCTTTGCCGGAGCTCATTAGGAAAACATTCATGTTATTGGTTGAAGGTAGAAGGAAATGTTTGGGTGCATTGGAGATAGTTATACTATCAAGGTAGAGTGTTGAAGTATGCAACACTATATATTAGATTGAAGAGTATGAAGATAGCTTCGCATCGAAGAAGACCGTTCGTAAATCGGAGCTCGCACGCAAAAGTTAGAGCTGAAAATGTGCTTGGTGTCAGCTGGCTTCAGAGACAGACGTCTGTCGGAGGACATGACAGACGTCTGTTGTCAAGATTTTTTTTTTTTGATAGCTCAGACAGACGTCTGTCATATCTACAACAGACGTTTGAGCTGAGAGCTGAAGCAGAAGTAATTCCCTGGGAGGGACAGACGTCTGTCGCCTCCCACAACGGACGTCTGACGAGACTTTTGGGTTGTTTCGGACTGAAAATTTGGCAAGCTGATTTGTGAAGACTTGAGGGCAATTGGCCTATCTCTAAATAAGCTATTTTTCTGGTTTTCAAAGGAAGAGCTTAGAGACTTTATAAAAATCAAGGGTTTTATTCTCAAGGGTTAATTAGAGTTTATAACCTAATTACAGTTCTTCAATTCTATTATCCTCAAATTCTTTTCTATATTGAAATATAGTGATCATTGGATTAATCTCTTGTATTCCTTTCATCGTGGTAATAAAATACTCACTCCAAAGTGGATGTACACTAACAAGTTGTTAGTGAAACCACTATAAATTTGTGTGTGATTTATTTTGCTGCTATTGTCATTATTTTATCGCTTGTGATTTAGTTTTGGATTGTTCGTGATTGGTTGATCATAGTTTGGTGACTAGAGTTATTGTTTTGGTTGTTTTGTAAATCTAACAGCGATCTCGTCTTCCGCCTGGCGTTTGTGGTTTAGATATTCGATTTGAGTGGTCTTGAATTGGATTAATCACAACGGTTACAACAACCTATTCTTTAAGCTATTCCAAACCCCAGGGATGGGATGATGGTTAAGCATCAAGTTTAGAGTAGGAAGATGCAGAGTTTAAGTCATAGTTCGTGGCGTATGCTCCCATTGACATACTCAAATATATAGGAGATCATGTACATGTCTTGGGATTTATTTATGAAATATATACAAATCACATAGAAATGGTCCAGTTGTTGAGCATGCACTTAAAAAGAAAGATGTGCACAATTTAAACTATGTACTCATATTTTCTAGGAGGATTCTCAAATGAAAAATAAGTTTGTTTTAGTGCAACTAACCAAGTTACAATCTGGATGGTCAAAGAACAGCTAAAACCCCAAAAGTCCTCTCTATAACGCATAACACTGTTCGACAACTACGTTTTTTAATTTAACCCCTATGAACAGCAGATCTGCTGAAGTCCTTTTTTTCAGCTACACCTGCTAAATCAAAGCTTTTTAGCTCCCGCTTCAGTAAAGTTAATACAAAATAATTGATTAGATCAGCTCTTTCTTAAACAAAACAATAAATGAAAACTTAATTTAAATGTATAAGTGATCGTTATAAGTTTGAAATCTATTGTAATCACCAAATTTCAACCGTATGAATCATTATATTCCTTGTTTTGTTATATGAGATTTATATAATATTTCATTTCCCAAGATGAATGATGTGAGAATGAGATTAAGTTAAGATTAAGTATTTTGTTTTATATTTAACGAGGTCTTTTGCACATCCGCTATAACTTTTCGGACCTCTTCCGCAATAGAACCGCCGACCGCTTTAACCGCATAGGTTATTATGAATCAAACTCATTTATATTTTATCTTTTAAACTAGTGAGGATAAAGAAAGCTCTCCTTGACCTCCAATGTTTTAATTTAAATCACAAAAACCTTTAGTAACTCAACAGCAAAATATTTAAATTACAATATAAAAGAACTAAAAAAATTCTACGTCATTATCCCTACTATTACTAATGAAAATTCCATCAATATGATTTTCATCTGTGTGCTTTGAAATTCTGAAAATAACATAGATGGTGCCCCTTCATCACCACCATCAACGGAATCTCACCATCATTTGTGACCTTCACCATCACCCCTTTCCGACCACTCATCAACAAAATTTCGCTCTCACTTTGAATCTATGCAGTTAAAAACGTTTGGTGAATTCAACGCGGCGGAGGTGCAAAAAGTTATAGCAGAAAATAAAGCGAGAAAATAGCAGAACATAGCGGACGAATCTAAAATAGCATATAAAACTTGTCATTAATGCTTTTACAAATACATAAATGAAAAGTTAACATTCACATTACTCATAATCAGTAATTCTTCTTTTTAAATGAAAACATGTGCAAATATATGTAAATGAATGTAAATTTTTATTTAGCCTAATTAAATTTAATAGAATATTAGATTAATTTTTATTCTAAAAATTATGTTAAGAAATTAAATTAAAAAACTAATTTCATTATTTTAGATAATGCATAAATATCATTTTCAATTCATTTCTTTTAAAAACAAAATATAGCGGGAATAGCATAATATAGCGGAAATAACGTGATATATCGGGAACAATAAAATACAACGGAGCTTAAAGTGGAAAGGTTATTTGAAAAATTCGTAACGGTACAAATCTGCTATGGGATATAGCAGAGTAATTGTAGAGCATTAACTGCATAGTTTTGAATAGAACCACCAACAGGATTACTTGAAATAAAGATGTTGTAACCATCAAAGCTTTTGCAGTTACAGCACATATCCTCCGTTAAATTTTATTAAATAAATAGTAAATATATTTAGCTATTAGATGCACAAAACGTGTGATTTTTTTTTTATTATTATTATTAAAATGCAAGGGACACTGATAAAGTTTCAAGCAATATGTGTTTCAAAAGATACATTTAACCGTTTGTGGTTGAAGACTAATCAATGAAAATTAATTCATGAGAAGTGATCACCATGCCAAAGGCAAAGAGCATTAAAACCTATATTATACAATTCAAGCAATTAAATATGAGAGAAACTAACAAATCAATGTAAAACAGTTATCGTACATCAAGACGAGCAAGCCTTTGTAAAAAGAATTATTGTTATTGTAGAATTATGGATCAAACTGGCTGATTTATTATCGATAATTGATAGAAATAATTTAAACAATAAATCAACATCCAATCACCAAATACATAATAATAAACAAAATGTAAAACATTGATTCTTCGATCAATCGTCTAACTCGGACCTAACAAAATACTTTTATTCGCTTACAAATGGAGATTACAAGAGAGAGCAAAATCGGATTATCAAAAACTTAGCAACATTCGAAATTTTAAATTTTATTTGCTTTTGAAAAATAGAATTTCGGATTGAGAAGATAACGGTGAAAACTCTCATGCACCTGAAGATAAACCAGAGACTTCTTCCATATCGACAAATTATTTAGGAATGAAGATATTTGTTTGAAGAAAATTAATTTTGAAATATATCTGCACATATATAATTAGTTGTCCAATTAAATGTGCGATATTTCCATATGATTATAATTTGCTTGTGGTATTCATTTCAATAACATATCCATGTATTTTTTATTATTCCTAAATAATTAATTAAACCGTTCAAGGGAGAATTATGCATCGAACCAACCACATACTTTGGATATATTAACAGGAATATATAGTTGGAAATGATTAAACTTTCAATTTTAAATGTGAGTGCCGCATATGTCCTAACCAACCGCACCACCCTGAGGACTAATTAATAAATTAATTTGACTTCTGAATGTATCATATTTGACATGTATTTAAATATAATTTTAACACTCCAATCTGACTTAAATATAAACTATATTTCTTCATCAATGCATCTAAACAATTTGTAGGGTTGTACTCCATGGCATCAAGCTCAAGACAAAATTGAACAAATTTGGAATTACTACCCAAACAAAACTCATGACTTTATGCATTATGTCCTATCATCTTAACTAGCTGAAACAAGGATGTTTGTCAAAAATTTAGATCTTTCCAAGACATAAGAAACTATGCACATCAACGAGCACAATGCAACTAAATGAACATCTAATCGTTTGGCATATCTGATGTAGAAGATAAATTTGTAGATATTGTAATTTCAAAGATCAACAAAGAAATAACTATGTGCTTTACCTTCTTTATTCCACGTCGAAAGAGAACAGTCTTGGCCTTCTTCATAGCCGACCCAAGTCTTCTTCCTTAAAAAGTTGCCTGACTTCTCAAACTCTACACTATCAAACTCACTAATAAAACCAACTTAATTAAATGACATTGCCTACGATTGATCTCTACCCTAAGTATGAATCTTAGAAACCTTCTCGTCAACACTAACATCATCGAAATACCACTAATTTTTTTGAATATGAGGATAATCTGATCATCTAAATATATCCGACACCTTTTGTCTTTTTAATGTCATCACTAAAGAGATATGCCACCTTTAATGAATATTTTCTCGTCAAATTGCACACATCGGTTGGTCACAATATTTTTGATTGTTGAACACTGCAACCTATACGTCTCCATTCTTCTATAAGCTAACAAAATATGTTTGCTTCCTCCATGTTTCAAATTACCATGTTTCTTATCATATGCATAAGTCGAACAACCGCGCTTCAAGGAATGGAACACTTACGGATCTATCGTTTCAAATGTCTTCGTGTAATTCATATTTACATCAATGGAAGGTGTGCAATTGATGATAAATATTCATGTAGTTCATATCTATATCAATGGAAGGCGTACAATTAATGACAAATATTTCATATATAACGTTATTGCCCAAAATCTTTCCTGAGTCAACAATCAATCTCAAGTTTATAGCGCTCTCTTACAAAATTAAACTCATACTCTTGACCACTTCGCAATAATGTGACTCTTCAAAACATCAACATCTTAGACTATGCCATTAAACTGAAATTTTTGATGAAGATTTGTATTTGCTTACCCTGAGAACTTTCATGCTTCATCGACCATTCCCCTACCAAGGGCTTTCACTTACGAAAATGAACACAAATTTCTTCTTTATTTATTCTTTATAAAATAGACTCGGTCCTTGTGTAGGAAATCATAAGCAAACAAGACAAAGTAACATATTTCATTTAAATGTGTAACTGGAGCAGCTCTCAATACATAAAAATGAACATGCTCTAAAAACTAAGAAGCTTAAGGTTTCACAACATCGGTCTTCTATGTCTCGCTCGAGATTCCTTCGAAATCTCTTTTCAAGCTCAGATGAAATGAGACAAATCAAATCTTCTTTATATCTCTCATGACACTCATCTCGTTCAAAATACTCAAATCTTACTCAAAATACGGATCAAAACTCATATTCAAGTTCTCATCCAAAATAATATATATTTGTATTTCCATATATATTTAAAAGAAACTACTCGATCCAATTACTATTTACCAACTCTTTAACGTATTTTTTAGTTCTTGTCTTGATGTGCCGCAACAAAAGACTTCATTTCTCACTTTAGGTTCAAATAAGATGACATTATTTGATCATTACCAAATAAATTAATCAAATCAGACTACCACATTTCTTCAAAACATTAATTTGAACTCTTTTCTATATGCAAAGCAAGTACGTTTTCCTTTTTACGCTGAAAATTATTGTTAAATAAACCATTTAAACATTAATTTTAGACACATAAGTTACCCTGAGATATTTCTTGGGAAGTAATTCAAGTATAAGATGTCAATCTGATATATACATTCAACTCATCTCATCTGAGATCTCCTCTGATACAAGGTAGCTTGTGTGAAAATTTTGAAAAGAAACGTGATCGAAATCCAAGATTTAAACCTTGTCTATTCGACGACAAATGTTAAACCAACCCCTGCTTCTGAAATTCACCAATATTTCATTTATCAACATGCATAAACGAAGTTGTCATAATTAAGTAGCGTCTGAAACACCAAAATTAAGTAGAAAATACCAATTCTTCTAAGTTTATTTATCCTTGAAGCACACAAATATTACTAACCTTAACATTCTTCAACCCTACCAAGGAACCCTTCATCACTCTTAGACTCTCGTCTACCACTACTATCCTCAAACCAATTCTACTCAACAAAGCTTTCATTGACAACGAACCCCTAACAATACTGAAACATATAATATTTGTGAGCCCTAACCTCACATTTCCAAGACCCAAAATATGATAAGATGTGTCATTTCATATGAACATTACACCATCAATTTTCATATAACCGGTAAAACGGCTCTTATCCGATGTTATATGATAACGGGTTCCAAAATAACTCACTTAACATGTACTCTCTAATGATGAAATACTATGAGAACGTGAAACTATCACTATCAGTACCATGAACATTTAAAATTATTTTGTTGAAGAAGTTTTCGATTTCTCTTTCTTTCTCCTAGAACTAGATCATTCTGTATGAAATGCCATTTTCCTCCTTACAATGGTAACAGGTACCCATGGTTATCACGGCGGTAAGTCGAGGCGAGTCGATAAAGGTCGAATTAGTCGACTAGTGGACTAGTCGTAGACCAGTCGTAGACTAGTCGGACTAGTCGATAAATACTAAGCTTATAGTTTACTTCATATTTTAACACTAAATTAGTCTCCATTCATATTTAATTTTACTTCTACGGGTAAACTTCTACAGGTATCACTTCAGAATACTTCTACAGCCTCGATCTGAGTTCGAACCCTAAATTAGTCTCGATTTGAGTTCGAACCCTAAATCAAACCTTCAGATCGACATTGAGACTTCGAACACTAAATTTTAGGGTTTCAAATCGACATCGAGACTTCGATTTAGGGTTTCGACTTTTAGGGTTTTAGTTCCAGTCGACGTTTGGCAAGTCGACATTTCATGTCGAGGCTTCCATCTCGACTAGTCGAGCGCCGTAATAACAGTGCAGGTACCCCTCTTAGAACTCCTAGATCTGGATCTACGCATATATCGACATCTAATGAGCTTTTGGCTCTTATTTGTACTCTAGCTAACCAAACCCTCCACATCATTATCAACACTTTCATCTATTGATCAAGCGTTCAACATCACGATATGTAGGCTTTCTTTCAAATTAGACAGATTAATGAAACTTTACCCATAAATCATGGAATTCACAATTGATGTACACTATGAAGTTGATGAACATAATAAAATGACTGTCTGCACCTTATGACAAACAACAATATGCATTGCCTCATAATCAAGGTAGTAAGATTATCAATATGCTTTCAAAGAGCAACTCCGAGCTTCATATAGTTGTTGTAGAAGAACAATACAGTTGGTCAAAGGCTTATATATATAGGTTGTATAATTCATTGCATAATTCCTTGGCTTTTTCTTATGAGAAAACTCCCAAGAACCTCATCTGACAGCCTTAGTTGAACGGATGTAAGTGCCTTCTCGTCTCTTACGAAACATAAACTTCTAGATATGCAGAGCTGAAGTGGTGTTGACGAAGAAGAATAGATTTAAGAGAGTTTCAGCTTTACATAAATTGATAGCCCTTGTAAGAAATGAAGGAGAAAACACTTACATTCATTCAACTAACGCATATAATTATTTACATCTCATAAACGAACCAACCATTGAAAAGTGTTTTACCAACAAACCAATTAGCTATGGTACTAACCTTTGTGAAAATTTTCACTATTATTGCAAATTTTAAGAACCTTACTTGTTGACTAACTACTAAAAACTAATAGGAATTATGAACATTCAATTCATATAAAGCCACCGAAATATTAAATGAACAAAAAAAAAGAACATGCAAACTTGACATAATTCAACATATTTTACCTACTTTCACGGATCCAACAACCATATTTCAATTCTCTTCCCAGTAGCAGTTACAGGACAGTACAATCAAGTTACAAAAGATCAAGCAACACACAAAAACACAAATTTTATTTGCTTCCAAAAATTATGTTTTTAATTCAATGTGATATGATGGAAAACTCTCATGTATGTTAAGATAAAATGTAGCCCTTATTTATATAGACAAACTACTTAGAAATGAAAACATCAGCTTGAAGATAATTAATTTCTTAATCAACTTTGAATATGCTTTTCATATGCATATATACATAATTGGCCAATTACGTTTAAGATCTTTCCATATACTTATAATATGCATGTGGTATTCTTCTCCATAACATTTTCATACATAATTATATTTTTATCTTATTTTCTTGTATTAATTAATTGGATCCATCAATTAATATCTTTTCTTTTGATGTTTGACATATATTTGAGTCACATAACGTAACAATTCTTTCCCATATGAATTAGAAATTGCTTTCTACTTTTGTGTTAGGACGAACCTCAATCCCAAATGATGTTGAATTTTATCATGTAAATACAATTATTATTATTATTTTGTTAAGATTGTATTTCTAGTAAATTTTGCAATTTTGGCATGTTCTTTTACTCCTCATTGTGTGATGAAGAATAACTCAACGAACGAAAATTTGAATAGAGTTTAAAAATTACATATCCATAAATAGGTTTCATATGATAGGACAATCATGGAGAATTGAGCATAAAGGCTGATGTTAAGGGTAAATTTGAACTAGTCTCGAGATAGACAAACGAATTGGAAAATAAGCTCAAGGTCAGAAAAGCATCTTGGTTGAAATTGCATCTCAATCTAAACTACAGAGTGCAAGATACCTGGTCCACTTTCTAACATAATTGAATCCACGGGATAGATGTACTTCACTCACATTAAACATCAAAGATGAGTATTCTACATAACGATACTAAACTACTGATCCAAAGTTTTTCTCAATTCCAACCTAAAACAAATAAATTATGACATAAAGAAAAGCAATTCATCATTGATCATATTAGGTACCGAACTATACCGAGCATAAATAAACAATTAAAATACGCAAAACTGTGAAAAAGATATAAAATAGATTTAGAGCAAAGATTGCTGAACCACTAAAAAAACTTTATGCATTACTTATTTTTTGCATTTTAAATTCAATTTTCAAGAATACTTGTCTGTAATTTGTGATTTGAATTAAAGTAAGAACTTAACATATTTGACAAATAGGGATCCCCTCTCCTATAAGCAAGCACTACGTTCAAAATAAGGATCCTATGTACTATCAAATCTCAATATTGAGGTTATTGGACCATTTTCACATAAAATTGTCATGTTTTCACTAAGAACTCGATTCAAATAATTAAGACACCAACTAGAAAACAAGGATAAAATAAGTCACTATTTAAAGGAGGGAGAGCTGTTTATGGATGCAATCAAGAAGCAATGTCCAATCCAAATCAACTGATAACCTACCTTACCAAGGAAGATGTACATATGATGATAACAAATATGGAAACTTCTTTCTTAACTAACCAAAGCAGCAAAAGAAGATAGACGCATTCCTTGGATGCATAAAGAGACCAACACTAACAACGGTCCAAAGAGACTGAATTAGGAATTATGTTGGCAACCTGCTAAAAATTGGCATTAGAGAATGAACAAGTCATGTAATAACCCGAAAATCTGAGCCAATTTAAAAAATTTATTTTGGCAATTTTAGCGAATTTTGAATATTTAAAATGATTTATTTTAAATAATATCGACGAAGATTTCTACATATGAAGAATCGCGATGAATTGGTTTAGCTAGTCGGTGAGAACTCCTCACTTTTATCTTGTTTTCTAGTTAAAATATATACTAGGATGCAGACGGTACTTAGCAGCACCCGCCATCCATCGTCCACAGACTATGGACGACTTGTATGCTTGTTTGATGTGTTGAAATAAATTATTTATCATTAAAAATATATTTTTTAACGTGAATGTGGATAAATAAACATTCATTTACAAACCGGATGGTTTGTTTATGTACATCTATTTGAAGGATATTGATTGGGACGATAAATTTTACACATCGCCCAATAGCACAAATAAAAATCTATGTTTGTGGATTGAAACCCCACACGGGTGTTGGGATGATATTTGACGTACACTAATCTCAATTGTTTAGTGGTATGTCGATCGTTTGATTGACAGACTGTGTAAGCGTTAATTATTTATATTTAATGTTTATGCAGTTGTGTGGCGCACTTTGGATGATGGTTGATTATTTATCATTGCTATTATATACATGTGTTGTATGGAATCCATATAATTAACATTATATGGTGATTGATTGGGCCTCATTCCAATTAGGAAAATAAAGAATATTATAAAATAAAGATTCACGTGTTGAATAGAATAAATAGTCATGTGTTGACGATGCTCGTGTGTTGAGAATATTCATGTGTTGAAACTTATCATGTGTTGAACGAAATATTTAACAATAAAATTTACATCTTTATCATAATTTTATCAAATATATTGAATAACAAAAATAGTCATGTGTTGACGATGCTCATGTGTTGAGAATATTCATGTGTTGAAAGAAATATAGATTCATGTGTTGAATAGAATAAATATTCATTTGTTGAATAGAATAACGAAGTTATTGAAATATATAAAGCCGTGTTGATTAGAGATGCGTCATTTTGACGTGAACGATATTTATATCGATTATATTCGTTTTTATAATGAATATAGAAAAGGAAGTGATTTCAAAATATAACGTTTTGAAAATATTATCATTTGTGTAGCGATGAAATGGAATATTCAATTTTTGATTCGAAATTGAATATGAAGTTGAAATCGTTTCGAAAACGAATTTAAAACGATTTATAAAATACGTTTTAAAAGGAAATCGACGAAATATATATAATATATATATTATATATAATGGCCTGAATAGAACACGTCGCGCCTTGGCAGTTCGTGAATTTCGACCATTGACTTCGAATGGACATTACGGGAGATCCGACCGTCGGATTCTCCTAAAACCGGAATCGTTGGGTTCGTATTGAAAAGAGCTTTCCAATGAATATTAGAAATTTGAAATTTAATGGTTGGATTTGGAATCATGTCCAAATCAAATCTGGAAAAGGTCGCTGTAAGTGCAGTTCAGTGGCCGTTGTTGAAAACCGACTGTACGGGCCTTGATAAAATTATTAAAAATATTAATAACTTGTGTAAAATCATAATATATGAATTGGAAAGAACTGCGATGAAAAATTCCACATTTGTAAGGATAAAAATATATTTTTATCGAAATGAACTAGTTTTGAACTAGAATTATAATCCAATATTTTTAAATAAATAAATTGGATTTGAAGTGGTTTTAAAAATAATCAGAATTGGAATGGATTTGAATCGAAATTATCTTCGAAATATTTTGATGTTGGATTTCGTGATTATACAGATATGGTTGTGGAAATTTGAAAGATATATTTATATCGTTATTTCCAATACGATATTTGTTGGTTTCAGAATTTGATATTGAATATAAGCCGATATATTTTCTATTCAGAGTCTTGTATTTAATATCAAATGGGATTTTGGGTTCGTCGTGAATGGTGTCTTGAATAACAATGTTCTTGAACCCAGTTTAGAAAATAATAAATCTTTTAATTAAGATTTAGTGAAATTGTCCAGTTAATTAGTATTTAATTGGAATTGAATTTAAATTGGTTTTTGGCGTTTATCGTGAGCGGTGTTTTGAATAACACCTGTTCTTTAACCCGATCAACAATGGAAAGTGATTTTGGGTTTATCGTGAACCGTGTTTTAGATGATGTTGGTATTTTAACCCAGTTAAAGACAGGATATTGATTTTTTGAGAAGATTAAAACTAAGTGGAGTTTTAATGAATCTTTAATTAGATTGAAAAGATCGAAAATGGAGTATCACCAGTTTTGCTCCAAAACGATAGTTAAATCTTTAATTAGATTTGAACGTGAAATGGTAATTAATATTTACCGATAGCACCGTGATGTTAGATATGGAGTATTACCAGTTTTGCTACATGGGATGAATAGGTTGGGATTGGAAAATAAAATAATTACTTCGGTGTGGTTCGCTAATCCCGACTGGTTTGGAAAACCTTGACATGGTTTGAAAGGATATCCAAAGAAGATTAAAGAATAAATTTAGAAGAATTTATCTTTGATAAAATTAATGGGAACCTTTCCCTAAAAGTGTGAAAATTTGAATAAAAGAATATTCTAAATTGGAATGAGGCGTATGTTGTGTTTGTGTAACATTTGTTTATTATATATGCGGGTTATTTGGAAAGGCCGGGTTTATACCCATTCTGAATAACCGATTCGACGATAAGTCGAAGATGAAGACGGTTGTAGAAGACCGGAAGTCTTCACATCGTTTGGATGATTATTGATGATCTTGATTGGGCTGTACACCCAAGAGGAGAGAATCAGTTGGTGATCGTCCAGACGTACTTGGAGATCGATGGATATGCGAGGAAAGTGCCTCCAATTTCGTTCAGACCCAGAACGAACTTGTAAATGGACTGTGTGTCTGACATTGGATTTTATTCTGTGTTGATTGATCTATATTAAATATACATCTGTTTGGCGGCGGAGAATTTATTCTCTTACTTAACGCCCTTCTCTGAGACGTACGAGCTTAGAGGTTGTATATCGATGGACATCAGTCGCATGGAGTGAATTGCCTGTGTGGCATGCCTAAGTGGCAGATGATCAAGGCTTCTGTTGAAAAGCAAAGTCTTGTGGTTGACGATCAAAGCACGGCCTGTGTGGCGTAGCTTTGTGTATAGCGTGAATTCGCGAGCCTCACACCTCGGTATGAGTCAAAAACGGGATAGTGACTGCAGGGAGAGCACAACGTTTCTTTCTAACTAGTGGTGGTGTCAGTGCTTAAACTGGCTGACATTTATATACTTTTCACCTGTGTGGTTGTTGGAATGCGAGGCGCCTCGAATATATGGTCGATAACTGGCACTATGTGAGCCGACGTACAGACCATTATATAGGTCCTATAGGACCAGAAAACGTGTTCAGGAATTGCCAATCCTCAAAAGTAAGAGAGGACCGGCCCTGAAGATCCAAGGATCGCTGTGTGTGGTCCTGAGACATTTGCTAGAGTGTCTCGAACGGAGAGGAGCTTGCCCCTTGCCTCGACTCATGACGGAAATCCAATTTCCAATATGTGATATTGCGGTTTTATTTGTAGAGCCTAGTATGGCGACATGATATATGGTACCAATGCCGTCTATGATTGAAATTGTTTTGACACTATACACTTATAGTAATATCAAAATGATTTGTTTTAAACGTACCAAGCATGTTTGGCTATTATAAGGGAAAACCCTATCCTCCGGCTTGCGTTGCATTGTGTGATGGGACGTGGGTCTTATAATAGCTTCATTTTTTTTCAAAAAACATTGCGATGTTTTGTTATATGCACTATTGTTCTTGGGAGGAACCCGTTCTGTGTTATACGGCGTGGTCCCTTGAATTACTCTCTTTTAAAGTAAAGTTTTAAATAACTGTTTTAGTTCTCACACCAGTCACATGACTGACCTGGAGTTTATTGTTTTAACCTAAACTCTGGGTGCCCCCTATTTTCCACACGGGCAGCTAATAGTTTTGGTTTTGCAGATTTATATTCACAGGATCCTGATTTATAACTGGAACGATGCTCGGAAAGCTCTGTATCCGTGTATTACTTTCAATTGTGTTTTGTGTTGTTTTTCCGCTGCTATGTAATTTATTGTAATCTCTGATATTTGTCGAATGTAATATTTATTCATACTCTGTATATTCTTGTATTCTGATAGAATGGTTGTAATAGACAATGAAATGTTCTTCTGTTTGCGTTCCGATGTGTGTTGTTCTCAAAGCAATCTGTGCTTTCCTTCACGGGGAAGTTCAGGTCGTGTCAAGTCACGAATCAACCATGGGGTTATGAACTACAGCCTAACTGAATGGTGCTCAAACTGGTTCTATTCGATATCAATCAAATTCTTTTTGACCCAAACAATTTTTCCCACATCTAATCACAGAAGGCACTTCCACAAGAAGTCAAGATCAATATTGAAGTTAGATGTTTGGTTGCTAAAATGAGACAGCATGAGTAAACACCTACTGATCCGCATGCGGTTAATCTATGAGGTTGAGAGGGTGTTACCCACCTAAAACCACAAGTAGTACAAAGGCAGAGGAGCAAGTAATTGAGATGATATGTCCAGTATTAGGCCAACAAAACAAAAGATTGAATGTTGAAGAGATGAACCAGAATATATTCACTTCAAACATCTGAAACACAATCAACCCCCTTGAGTTTAATACGTAAGAATGGAACCATGCACTAGAAAAACTTATCATACAACGCACTTGAAGCGCTGCATTTAGCATACGGAGGCCGTTGATAATATTAGAAATATTTGAATTAACTTGAGTGCGAAAATGATATTCTTACCTCCAGCCATGGATTGCTTAGGAACATAAAACAAGAAATAAGCTGTTGTTGAGTACTGCTGAAACTGACCTTGAGGACATCAGCCGATGTAGTGAAGTTGAAGTGTTCCTAATTGAATGGTGGATGTAAATTTTTATTAAAAAGGCTAGTCGATCTCCTGACTTTGAGGACAATGTCGTTTTAAGGGGGAGGAAGATGTAACAACCTCTAACTAATTCAGCTATTAAAGCATATTCAAACCCCTTTGCCAGCATGCTCGAGATCAAGATCATCGGAAAGACCACTTGAGATGATCGGAAAAGATCATCAAAGGTCAAACGATGGAGCTAGAATCCAAGGGGACGCAATTGTGGCCAAGTTGCTTTCGAAAGGTGATGTATGCTGCATGCACGTGCACAGTGTGCAAATGCAAACATAATGCATTATTTCTACACAAAATGCAGTAACTCAAATTAGGGTTTAGTTTGATGCGTTATTATGTAAAGAATGAGCTGGCTAATATAGATGTTGTGATGCATCTATATACATGATGAAGCATGTAATGTATATTGGAAGTGTGTTTTGAGAAATAAAATTCAGTAATTTTCTTTTATTTTCAGCTTTACAATTTCCCATTCTTTACATTGTATTTTCACTTTACTGTGCAATTTATGATTACATTTGCATTCCTTCTGCCTGAATCACTTCTCCCTTACATCCTTATACTATCCCCAATATCTTGCTATATCTCCTCGCTACCTTATTTCTTTAATTTCCTACTGTGTATCTTCAATGAATACAATACACGATCTCCCAAACAATCAGTCAAATTCACCATGTACCTCCATCAGACCCACCATGTTCTTCCATGCGCACACTGAACTTTCGTCGATTTTGCTCCAAACAGTTAATGACAATGGTACTTGATTTACTACTTTAAGGCTTTGGGATAGTGTCATTCCCTCTATATTTTAGTTATTATTGTTCTTTGCTTTACATGAAGTAAATAGGTTGAGAAGGATTTTGGTTCGTGGTTTTCCTATGTTTATTTTTTTCTCTACTTTCGTTATATTCAACCAAATTTTTTAGCATCAAAATTGTGGAAATTATTTGGGTCGTACGGCCAGGCTTGGGCTGAATAACCATAAGGGATTTGAGAGGGTTGGAAATGCCCTAGCAACCAATAGAACGTTTAGGGTTGTCAGTAGATAACTGAAAAAACTGAAATATGTCTGCATCTATATCCGAAAAACGAATAAATATTCAATATCCAAAAAAAATAAAAAAATAGATGTAAGCATGAAGATTCCGCATTCGAAAATTATTCATTTACCTTTTTTACAAAATATACTTCAAATTATATGTATTTTGGTACAGTGAAAATTATTTATTTACTATTTATTAAATTATCATTTGCACCAAATGCATACTAACTACTCAAATTTATTTATTGCATCATACTTGTTTATTTTTAACACTTCAATAATACATGGAATTGAAAAACATTTATGTTAAACTAAAATTGTCTGTTTATGTTTCTTGATTTATTGGTTTTTAGCGGATAAGACAATCAGGGCCGGTTATTGGACAAGGCCTGATAGACCACAGAATAGGGCAACCTCCTTCTCTGGGGCAACAACGACGAGCAGAAAAAATCTATTCTAAAATCGCGTTCTCCCTCTAACAGGCAACATGCGACAACAATCCACCTTCACCAGTTCTGCCCTTGCAACGACGCTCTCCCCTTCAGCATCGCAGATTCTTAATCCACCTTCGATTTTCTCCACTTCGACAAAATTGAAAGCACAGCTTCTGTTCTCCATTGACTAATTCGATTATTGTATTAATAACACTAGCTACCAAAAACAATTTGATAAAAAGGTTATTACTGTTGTTGTTTGTGAATTATTTTGGTTATGTTAATTGATTTGCTTGTTAGATTTAGATTGATGATAAATATTAACTGATAAATATCATTATATCAATGAATTGAAATTGAATTTGAGTCTGCAGGCTGCAGCTCTTTTTGCTTGATTAGTCAAATTGCAATGCAATGCAATTCTTGTCCAACAATTTGTCGATTAATAATTATGTTTATATTATTAATGCAATGATCAATTTTATTATTTATTAAGAGAAAAAAGGAATTTTGATTTTTTTGCGGGTTAAATTCAATGTTTAATATTTTTATTATGAGCATCAAAATGAAATATATGAACTTATAATTTTATTTATATAGGTTAAAACTAAACTTGTTTCATCGAATTGGAAATCTATAGGTAATATGACAAAGACGGAAGATGACAAATCGTATTAGATCTCGTAAACAAAACTCCAAATTTTACAATAGGAAAGTTAAGCAAAAGAAAGATGAACTTGCAAAATCTCTCGTTGGCTCGATCTCAAATTTATTTCAAGTGCAAGTACAAAAATCTCAATTTTCAACTTCAAGTAGAATTGAAGAGAGCAATGAAAACGAGTATATTAAGATTCATGGTTGGGGATGTTAATGAAGAGGTTATTGAAAATGAAGAAGGAAATGTAATTGAACAAGACATAGTTGGTAAAGTGAATGATTTGAATGAAGACGTTGGTGAATTGATCGTGCTTGAACTTGAAAGGATGTAGATGTCAATAACGATCCAGGTTTATGGTGAAAAATAACCGATAGCAGAAGGATAATGCTAGTTGAGGGTCTATCAAAATTATGAAAAAAATGAAGATTTTCCTAAAAATGAAATTGACGGTAGATATTTCTCTTTAAACACTATTTTAGTTGTCATCCACGAGGAGAAGAATATGAAAGAAAATGTCTAATTTATTCAAATGAAGTGTGTAAAGTCTTTTGTTTTAGTTGCAAGCTATTTAAAAATCCACAAAAAAGTTTAAATTAGGAGAAGATGGAACTGATGATTGGCATAACATTACAACAAGCTAAGAGAGCATGAAAGTAATCCAGAGCAAGTCTTATAAAATGGGTTGAGTTACATAAGGGATTTCGAGAAAATGCAACAATTGATGATAAAATGGAATTATTAATTGATCAGGAGAAACAATGTTGGAAAAATGCATTGATACGTATAGTTGGCATTGTGAAAGCTCTTTCTCGAAATAATTTTCCATTTTGTGGGGCTAATGAAAGAATTTATGAAAAGAACAATGGACTTTTTTGTCAACTTGTGTTATGTAACGACGATCGAAACAAAGTCTCCCTCCTTCCGCATTGGGTGCACGCATATGAGTTGACACACACATCCTTGTAACAAAAGGAATTTATTTTGTTACGTGTCTACCATTGTACTACACTCCTTCAATTTATTTCGTTATGTAGGACTATTTATTCAAATCGTTATTCCTTCCTTAACAACATGTGAGGCAATCCTAACAATTTATCGATTTTGTTGCTGAATTGGACCGAATTATGGAAAAGCATCTGAGAAGAGTGGTAAATAATGAAGTAACAATCATTATCTTAGTCATAGCACCCAAAATGAATCAATACTTTTGTTGGCAAAAAAGATCAAAGAGACCATGATTTCAAAAGTATTGAAGGCACAATATCATTCAATCATTCTTGATTGTACTCCGGATTTGAGTCACAAAAAACAGATGTCAATTGTTATAAGATGTGTTGACGTTGATAATATTATCAAGATGGAGGAATTTTTCTTGGTTTTGTAGAGGTCAATGGTACATCGGGACTTGGTATATTTCATGACATGAGTTTAGAATTTAGTATTATTATATATTTATATTAAACCATGTAATAAATCATTTAAAATTAATATTAGGTAAACATCAAGGAGTACGAAAAAGACTTCTTGATCAAAGTCCAATAACATTACATTTCGTGTGGGTGTCATAATTTGAATCTCGCTTTATGTGATATGGCAAAATCATGCATGAAAGCTAAAGATTTTTTTTTTGCCTATGTCCAAAAGATTTATACTTTGTTTTCCGCTTCAACTCAACGGTGGGAAATACTTAAACAATATGTAAAAGGATTAACGTCAAAACCATTATCGGCAACTCAATAGGAAAGTCATATAGAAAGCGTGAAAGCGATAAGAACTCAACCGGCGGAGTTTAGAGATGCTTTAATTGAAATTGCAAACAAGTATAAAGAAGATAATATCGTGAGGGCGGAAGCTAAATGTCTATATCAAAATGCTTTAGAAGATTTCAAGTTCTTAATCAGATTATGCATTTGGTACATTATATTGGATAGTATTAATCGAGTTAGCAAAATACTTCAAAGTGAAGAAATGGATATTGAAGATGCAATTGCAAAAATAACAGAGCTTAGTACATTTTTTGAGAAATTTAGAGAAGATGGATTTGCAAGCATGGTAAATGAAGCCAAAGAACTAGCGGATGAAGTTGGCATTGAGCCTAAATTTGCTAGAAGAAGAATTGTCCGTAGAAAGAAGCATTTTGATGAAGATATAAATATTGATGCTCATGAAAGTCAATCCTTGGAGGATAATTTTAGAACCGCTTACTTTCTTTATAAATAGACCAAGCTCTTTCTTGATCCAAAGATCGATTTGAACTTTATGAAGGGGTTTTTAAATTTTTGTTGAATGCAAAGTTCAAAACTATTGAAGAAAGACAACTGAAAGAGCAATGTATGAAATTAGAAATAAAAATTGAAGCATAATCAAGAGAGCAACATATGTGGAAAAGGATTATTTCTTAAACTTAGACAATTGAAAAGAATATAGCCACCGAAAATAACAAAATTAATTAGCATTCTTGAATTTTTAAAATCATATCGTGATGTGAGTGGATTTCTAAATGTATGGGTTGCATATTGTATTTTATTAGCTATACCAGTTACGGTTGCTTCAGGGGAAAGAATCTCAATAAGTTAAAGTTAATAAAAACATATCTTCGAACTACCATGTCGCAAGAAAGGCTAAGTAGGCTGCCAATGGTTTCAATCTAAAATGGATATTTGGATAGTTTACAATATAATGATATAATTGTAGAATTTGCTTCCAAAAATTCAAGAAAAAATTGTTTTTGTTGAATGATATTGATATATGAAGTTAAAAAGAAAATATTTTGGAAGAATTGTTCAAATATGTATTTTGTATGAACTTTTTATTATGTGAAGTTATTGAAAAATATTTACAATGTTATGATGTCATTTCTAAACATTTACAAGATAAGTATTGTGTATGATATTTTGATTAACATTGTTAGATGGATGATAATTAGTATATTAAAAGTATTGCAATTCTTAACTTGTTAGATTGCAACCATTGTATGTCAAATTTTTTTATTTTTCAAGTTGATACTTGTTAGATTATTGATGATTAATTTTTTAAAATCAATGCATCGCTTAAGTTTGCAAGTAGAAGAATCTGAACTTATTTATGTTAAATTTAATGGATGATATTCTTATTATTTGTGGAATCTATTCATATTTCTATATGGTAGCATATGAAATCTTCAAAACAACTAGCAGACTTCTAAACTAAAGGTATTTGCTTCCATTCCTTAGCATTCATTGTTGTTGTTTTTTTTTCTTATGCGGAAGGCAAAGAAATTTGTAATTGCCTAGGGCAACCTATAGACTAGAACCGGCCTTGAAGACAATTATCCTTTATCTGCCTATATCCATAGATGTAGACATTAAAATGATTTCGAATGTGATACTCTTTGCATGTTATACGTGTAGTATACCAAAACAGAGAATAATCAATTCTAAACTCGTCGCACAAGTTTATAAGTTGAATTTCCACTACTCTGGAATTCAATATTCGCAATAAGTATGTTGTAATCAATTTACAACAACAACGTTATACTATTTTAAGAAATAACACAACATAAAGAAAGGAGATATTATAGAATAATGTATATAAATATACAAATAAACTAGAAATCTAACCCGATGATGTCTGAGGCTTGTCGTAACAATTTCCTTAAGAATTTTATTTCAAAATTCTCCCAAGATACAATAGACGTATTCTTCACGAGATTGTAATGAGTATGTCACTCTGTGATTATTTATAAGAATATTAAAGAAGAGAGAAGGAAGTTCGGATTGGAATGAGTGAGAAAAGTGATCAGGTTTCCTCCTTATTTATAGTTTATCTGCATCCCTTTGAACGGTCGCACTCGTACATCTTCGTACGGTCGCATCTCTTCTGAACGGTCGCACCCGTAGCTCTTCGTACGATTGCATCTCTTTCGCACGGTCGTACTCGTACCTCTTCGTACAGACACATCTCTTTCTATGAAAGGAAGTGTCTTTTCGCGAAGTGTCTTTTCGCTGAAATGTAACCATTTGGCGAAATGAAGTGCCTTTTCGCGAAGTGTCTTTTCGTGAAGTATCTGTTCGCGAAGTGTCTTTTCGCTGAGATATGACCGTTGAGAAATATGACTCTAATAGTCACAACATACTTATTGCGAATATTGAATGCCAGAGTAGTGGAAATTCAACTTATAAACTTATGCGACGAGTTTAGAATTGATTATTCTCTGTTTTGGTATACTAGACGTATAACATCTTAAGAATTTTACTATTCTTACTAAAACAGAGGTGGCAACAGTTGAATTGTCAACAAAGGATGAGGTAGAAAATCAGTTAAATAAAAAGATCTAGATATTGAGATCTGATCGAGGTGGATAATATGAATCACCGTTTGAACAATTATGTGCAGAAAATGGAATAATTCATCAAACAACAGCTTCATATTAACCACAACAAAATGGTGCTGCCGAGAGAAAGAATAGAACATTAAAAGATATGATTAATGTGATGCTATTGACCTCTGGTTTACTGACAAACTTGTGGGGGGAGGCCTTAAATACGTCTAATAACATTTTAAACAAGGTTTCTCACAATAAAACAGGAACAATTCCATATGAGTTATGGGAAGGGCATAAACCAAGCTTTAAATACCTCAAAGTGTGGGGGTGCTCGGAAAAAGTTCCAGTTCCACCTCCCAAGAATTGCACAAGACCATATATAGCTTATGCAGTAAGTCGATTAAGCAGATATACAAGCAATCCAGGAAAAGAACACTGGAAAGCACTAATGAGAGTGCTTGGATAATTAAAAAATATCATAAAATATTCCTTACATTATGGGAAATATCATGCCGTCTTAGAAGGATATAGTGATGCAAACTGGATTGTTGATTCAGAAGAATCAAAATCAACAAGTGGTTATGTATTTACCCTAGCAGGGGCAGCAGTGTCATGAAAATCTACTAAACAGACTTGCATAGCTCGATCCACTATGGAATCAGAGTTCATCGCTTTAGATAAAGCAGACGAAGAAGCAGAATGACTTCGCCATTTTTTAGAAGATATTCTTTTTTGGTCCAAACCTGTGTCAGCCATATGCATACACTGTGATAACCAAGCAGCGCTAAGCAGAACACAAAACTTTGGGTATAATGGAAAGTCACGACATATTCGTAGACGCCATAACACAGTTCGGCAGTTACTCTCAAATGGAACTATTTCCATAGATTATGTGAGAATAAATGATAACCTAACGGATCCGTTTACTAAAGGTTTATCAAGAGAGAAAATTAACTGTGCATCGAGGGGAATGAGTTTAAAAGTCTAAACCAATAAGAGTTACCTTATACGGAAACTTATCCTAGCGACTGGAGATCCCACGGTCTAGGATCAATAGGCAAACCAGTTATGATTAACTCAAGACGTAATGCATTTGTTTGGACATAGTCATATTCCATTCCTATGGTGCACAACATAAATGCATGCCTACAGAAGAATTGATAGGTTAAAACTATGTTTTTTAATGATGGTCATATCTTGTAAATAACAAGTGGAGTATATGTAGGATACTCTTAATGGTTGCGATCACCTATGTTAGTGTGAGCTGGGTCGACTCTATGAGAATATTCAAGGCTTTTATTCTCTATTACACTCGCAGAACCAAGTAAGTGTTCAAGACCAAAATGAACACAACTAAGAGATTGAATGAGATGGGAACCGATGCTTCGTAAAACTTATTGTCTGGATATACAATAACGGCTGACGGTTCAAGATGAAATAATTCACCGATTAGCCAAGTAGATCCGATAAGTTTTAACTAGGGAAAGTTCAAAGTGAAATATCTACTTATCCACGATAAAGCATTATTCCATATGTACTCGGTTATATTTCGCTTTGTGTGGGGGAAAAGAATATTATCATTCATGTGGGGGATTGTTGGAATTCGTAAGTATTGAATGAAATATACTTTTTTCATTAAGCGAACAGGTGCGACTGTTAAGTGATAGGATGTGACTATTAGAAGCATGATTTTCCGTGAAAAGACACTTCGCTAAAAGACACTTCGCAAAAAGACACTTCCTTTCACCAACGGTCATATCTCAGCGAAAAGACACTTCACGAAAAGACACTTCCTTTCATAGAAAGAGATGTTTCTTTACGAAGAGGTACGAGTACGACCGTTCGAAAGAGATGCAATCGTACGAAGAGCTACGGGTGCGACCGTTCAGAAGAGATGCGACCGTACGAAGAGGTACGGGTGCGATCGTTCGAAGGGATGCGGATAAACTATAAATAAGGAGGAAACCTGATCACTTTTCTCACTCATTCCAATCCGAACTTCCTTCTCTCTTCTTTAATACACTTATAAATAATCACAGAGTGACATACTCATTACAATCTCGTGAAGAATACGTCTGTTGTATCTTCGGAGAATTTTGAAATAAAATTCTTAAAAAAATTGTTACGACAAGCCTCAGACATCATTGGGTTAGATTTCTAGTTTATTTGTATATTTATATACATTATTATATAATCTCTCATTTCTCTATGTTGTGCTATTTCTTAAAATAGTATAACGTTGTTGTTGTAAATTGATTACAACATACTTATTGCGAATATTGAATTACAGAGTAGTGAAAATTCAACTTATAAACTTGTGCGACGAGTTTGGAATTGATTATTCTCTGTTTTGGTATGCTAGACGTATAAAATTGCATTCAAAACTATCGGTCGAAGGGTCCAAAAACATTGTCCCAAAAGAACATTTTAACAGTAACGCCAACTGCGTTCGTCTAGAAAATACATTTTAAATTATTGCCAACTGCATACTTCAAAGTTCAAAAATGTCATCCCAGAACGAAACACGCATATAAGCGTGCCATTTAAGAACCAGAAAAGCTTATAATACAGTCATCTTGGATGCAAGTCACGTAATAATTCAAAGGTGGACCCATGTACCTGTGTGGATTGCGAACGGTTCGCGTCTCCGAAATGACAATAAAAGCCTCTCACACACGGTCCTTATCTAACCTAAAAGAACAATACTTTCCCCAATTTCAAAAAGCATGAAATTCTCATCACCTTCCAACTCCATATTACAATTATGACCCCCTCAGCTTTAGATAACAAGAATAAGTTAATGACAGCGGTAATGTAATTCAATATGCAACGCTTTCATGCCATGCTTTGGTTGCTAATAGTAACAGCAAAGTTTAAGAAACACTAATCTTTAAGTCCAAAGAGTTCGATAATTACCTTTCAGCCCAGTATTCTTAGCTTTAAAGAGACGCAGAATGAGAAACCAGTGGAAAGGTAAATCCTAGATTTCTTGAGCTTGAAGAAGAAAAAGAAGCAAACAGCAGTAGGGACGATAAAGAGTAGAGAGGTCTTCTCATGCTTCAATCAAAAGAAAAGAAATTTTAAGAGTTATTTTTTGTGTAATTTTCCCCTTTTATTTCGAAGTTCGAAACTAGAGAGTGATGTTTTGTGTACTAGAAATAATGAGGTGAATACGTAGCAGTTTCGTGGGATTTTTAAATGGATATGAAATTAAATGGCTTTATAGATAGACGTGGGTGTGAGAATTTGGAATTTAATGGTATTATTTTGTCCTCTTCTAGGGTTCTTTTGTTTTGACGGTGACAAAAAACTTTTCTGACTCATCAAAGGCCCGGTTAGATGGGCTTTGGACCCATTACAAGCAATGATGTATATGGGTGTAAATTGGTCGGATCGGACCGAATGGAGATGTGTTCTGTTTCTATCCTAAAAAAATTCAGATCGAACACGGATCAAACGAAATTTTTTCTCGGACAAATTTCATTGTTCTAACTTGTGTCCTAAATAAAATCGATCAGACACTAACATATGTTTTTCGAACACGGACACAAGCGGACTTGGTCGGACTTGACTATTTATATTACATTTTATGCATTTTATTATATTAGTTCTCAACTATATACCAGATTACAAGAAATTCGAACGAATTCGGACGAGCACGGACCGGATATGATTTTTTCTCGTATAAATTTTGTTGCTCTAACTTGTGTCCTAATTGAGAATCGGATGGATTCGAACAGACGTATTTCAGTCACGGACACGAACGGACGTCGGACATTCATATAAAATTTACAGGCCTACGATGTAGCAATTTTGCAATGTAAAAAATGTAATGTAGAAAATAAACATTTCTTGTCATCTCGCTGCTTTCGCGGACTAGCGGATCGATGTGGGAGTGTATCGCTTTTTGTTAACTTACGTATCCACTTTCTTCGATATTTTCACGATTAAACGATCTTTTTGGCTTTTCAACCATTTCAATATTAACAAACAACGGGCTTTACTCAACCCGATCCTAATATCGATATTAACATGAACAAACTTTTTTCTGTGCATCATTCTGTCACTGATCGTCTCATTGTTCATGCTAATCGGAAATGCACACATCAAATATTTTACGACAATGCTTATGAAATGGTGGAAATGATGGAAAGAAGAACGAAGTTCAAGTCATCTATTTCTTTTGGAGACAATGATATTCCTCATCATGGGTATCATCAGTTGGTGGATGCTATGCTCTATCAGGATTAGTGCATGAAGTTGGACCAATGTAACATTACAAAGATAGCAAAATTATCTCTTTGACAGGAATTTACAAACATATTTGTTACTGTTGGTCACGCGCGTAAATAGATCGAATCATAATTGAGAATATTATGAGTGAGTAGTCAAATTTTTATTATTGTATAATTATTTTCATTTTTTTTTAATGAATTAGCAATAAAGTGATGGTATTTGTATTAGAAATTGAAACTGAATTTAATTTTCGTTATTAGTTCGAAAATCAGTTTAACAGGTTAATTGTTGATTGAATTACTAAACCACTTTTACATTCCTCCTAACCTTTAATTTAAACAATTGTCGGTGAACAACCTCTAATTTAATTTAGTTGACGTGCCTTAAGTAAAATTTAATTTAATTTAATTTAATTTAATTTTTTGTGGTTGAACGAAAGGGAAAATGAAAGAAGTGCAATGGAGAATGTTTAATTAAAGAAAAATGTAATTTTGTGTTGCGAAAAGGACAATTGAATAGGTGTTCTAATTATATTATTATGAACGAGTATATATGCACGTCTACATGGACTTGCATTAAGTCACTAGGGTATTTGGATTTTGTATATCAATAATCTTATCTTTCGCTTCCAACGAGAACATGGTGAATCACATTTAGATATATACACATATACATACATCCATATATCAATAAATTTTATTTGTTTCTTTAATTACTGAACGATCTCATTTGAAAACTGGTAGTAGTAAAAACTTACATTTTATTAAAGTAAAATTCATGTGTGATATCATCGTATATAATAGGAATCATCTAACCACAAAATTTGGTAAAAATGATGTAATAGTGGTTCATATGGAATCTTATTGTTAAAATGGTAATTAGAGTTTATCCTCATACTGTAACAACCCGGAATTTTGTAACCAATTTAAAATTTTTATTTTAGCAATTTTAGTGAATTTTAAATATTTAAAATGTTTTATTTTAAATAATAACGACTAAAAATTTATTTTAAATAAAGTTAGAACGAATATATTTATTTTAATTATATAACGAGCCTGAAATGGAGCGGTAGTTTGAAAATTCAATTTCAAATTTCAAATGAATGTACAGGATTTAAAATAATCGGATTTTAGTAAAACCAGAAATATTTGAATCTGTTTGAAAATATCTTTCCAACGAATGTGAAAAATTCAGATTTCATAGTGGGAATAAAAAGTTATGACCAGTTAAATATTCAGAATAGTCGCTATGGAATTTATATATATATATATATATATATATATAATAAATAGCCATTTTGCAAACGACCTCCATTTTAGATGAAACCACTTTGGTTGGATCCAGAATGTCAAATTATTGCAAGATTCCAATTTTCATAATTTTTGGAATTAATATGTGAGCATGGCAAAAGAAAACGTGTTTGGTCAAATTCAGTTGAATTAGAACGGCCAGAAAATGGCTATTTTTCAAACGGTCTTCAAATTTGACGAAATTAATTTTGTTAGGACCGTATCATCGAAACATAGCTAGATTTATTTTTTGGGAATTTTTGGAGTCAGTATGTGGCCCCGGTAAATTAAAATGTACGATCAAATTAAATAATTAAATAGTTTATATTTTAATTTAAAGAAAAGTGGGCTGAAACGATCAAATGGGTTGATGAGACCTAGCGGATTGTGTCCGGGATAGGAGTATTTGGCTAGGGGCAACAATTGTTGGGCTGAATTTGGAGTTATTAGGAATTAACGGGTTCTTTTTTTTTGTAAATTAGAAACATTTAATAATATTATATTATAAATACCCCTAATATAAACAAAACCCTAATCACTACAGGCTAGCCGCCAATCTCATTTATCAAATCAAACTAAAGTATGGATCCAAAACAAATATCGAAGAGTTATGCGAGCTCGTCATTTTGGTACGTCTATGATCGAAAACAATTGGTTTTTTGGTTCGATTTCTGGGTTCGAAGTAGCCAACGTCGCGACGGGTTCCTGGGAGGCTCAGTCCACCAAGTTGGTGGCGCTGGTGGGTGTGCGATGGAGGCGCGAAGCTCTCTGACGTCGGGTATCTCGATGGACATCCGGTCCACTATGATGGCGGCGCGCGATGGAGAAAGGATGCGAGGGTGGTGGGTTTCTATCGTTTGTTATACGCTGAACTGGGTCATCGGGGAAGAGAGGGTTTAAAACCCTAAGCATGTAATCAACTTTTAATTAATTATGTTTATTTATTAATTTAGATATTAAATTTTAAACGTTCATAACTTTGTCATACAGAATCGGAATTCAGCAAAACTGAAAGCGTTGGGACCGTAAATTCAAGATCTACATTTCAAAACAGACTGGAACTGGTTCGGAGCTATCTACAAATTCAGTAGGAATAAATACCAATGTGAGATTTCTTTTTAAATAGTCAAAATTAATTAATTATTGTCGTGTTTAGAAATTACTGCAAATACGATGTTTAATTCAATTTGTTGTTATACGTGATTTGATTTGGGTTGATTGATGCTGTTATATTGTGATCTGTTTGACTTGGAATTATTGAAATTTGTAGACAAATAAAAATATCATTTTATTTGTCATGTTAATGTAAGAATTTGTATACAAATAAAAAAACCATTTTTATTTGTTATGTTAAGAGTAGAAATTGTTTATGCAAATAAAAATGTCACTTTTATTTGTTATGTTAAATGGATTTGTAAACAAATGAAATTGTCACTTGTTATGTTAAAATAGATTTGTAAACAAATGAAAATGCCACTTTTATTTGTTATGTTAAAATAGATTTGTAAACAAATGAAAATGTCACTTTTATTTGTTATGTTGAAATTAGATTTGTATACAAATGAAAATATCATTTTTTTACTTGTTATGTTGAAATTAGATTTGTATACAAATGAAAATGTCATTTTTATTTGTTATGTTGAAATTAGAACTGTAAAACACATAAAAATATCATTTTATGTTACATGTTAATGTAGGAATTGTATACAAATAAAAATATTATTTTTATTTGTCATGTTAACGTAGAATTTGTATACACATAAAATTAATTCCTTTTAGTTGTCATTAGAAATGTAGAAAACATGTATGCATATTTTTATTTGTCATACATGGACATAGGATTGTTGAAAATAAAAATTATCTTTTTTATTTGTCATTAGTAACATAGAAATGTTATGAAATTAAAAAGCATATTTTTATTTGTCATACATGGACATAGGATTGTTGAAAATAAAAATTATCTTTTTTATTTGTCATGTTAAATATAGAAATTTGTTATACAAATAAAAATTCATTTTTATTTCTCATGTTAAAATATAGAAATTTGTGTACAAATAAAAATGTCATTTAGTTAAGATATGTTTTTGTCAAATAAAAATGTCATTTAGTTAAGATATGTTTTTGTCAAATAAAAATGTCATTTAGTTAGAAAATGTCATGTGAAATAAAAATGTCATTTAGCTAGAAAATGTCATGTGAATTAAAAATGTCATCTTGTTAGATAATGTTATGTTAAAATAAAATTTTCATTTAGTTAAAATGTATGTTTCGTTAGACAATATCACCTTTATCATGTTAGACAAGAATAAAAATAATTACTTGTTAAAATATATGTTTTGTTGAAATAAAATGTTCATACCATAAAAAAATTACATTTTTATTTCAATGTTTGATTTATTAAAAAGAATCGTATTTTAAATAAAAAGATTAGACAATAAAAATTATATTTTTATCGTATTTTTGATTCATTAAAGAGATTTTGTTTATATAAGGTCATTTACATGTTAGCGTTGTTATTAGAAAATGATCATTTGTTAAATATACTTTGTTAGATTAAGATCATGTCATTTACATGTTAGCGTTGCTATTATAAAATGATAATTTGTTAAATATACTTTGTGGGATTAAGATCACGTCATTTACATGTTAGCGTTGTTATTATAAAATGATCATTTGTTAAGTATATGTTTATGATGTTGAAATGTTTAACGTAATAAAAATAATGTTAACATTAATATGGTAGTTGAAATTAATTATAAATATCCATTTATAATTTAAACAGTGAGAATGTGTTAAATAGAAAATAATTCAAACCGAAATGTAATTGGTTAAATTTATTAACCAATGACTTATTTAAAGAAACTATTGTTGTTTGAAAACCCCACACGGGTATTGGGATGATATTTGACATACACTAGTCCCAATATTTAGTTGTATGTCAATCGATAGATTGACAGTCTATGGTAAGCGTTATTTATTTATTTTAATGCTCATACAGTTGTAAATTTCACTCTGGATGTGAATGGATTGTTTAATGATTATTTATCATTATTGTTATATACATGCGATGTATGAAATCCATATAACTCAAATTATATGTTAATTAATTTGGTCGCATTCCGATTCAGAACCCTTTTAAAGAATATATTTTTTAAAATAAAGAATATTTTTAAATAACGAATATTTTAAAATAATATTAAGTGAAGAATAAATTTATGATTTTTATGTCCGATTTTGGGTGGACACAAAAATATAAATATGAAGCCGGGTTAAATATAGAAATGCCATTTTTAACCCAAACGGGTTTATCGATAGATTTTATTCACTTTATAATGAATATCGAAAAGAAGTGATTTCAAAATCTAATATTTCGAAAATATTATTATGTTAATATGATAAAGAATAGAATATTCAATTTTGATTTAAAATTGAAAATGAAGTTGGAATCGATTTAAAATGTATAAATATTTTATAAATACGTTTTAAATGGAAATCGATGAAATATTTATAATATATTATATATATTTAATGGTCTGAATAGAACGACCGTGTAGCGACCGTTCGCGAATTTCGACCATAACTTCAAATTGATGTGACGGGAGATCCGACCGTCGGATTCTCCTAAAACCAGAACCTTGGGTTCGTATCGAAAAGAGCTTTCCAATGAATATAAGAGTTTTGAAATCTAACGGTTGAATTTAGAATTATGTTCAAATCAATTTCAGAAAAGGTCGTTATGGATGCAGCTCGGTGGCCGTTATTGGAAACCGACTGTACGGGCCTTGATAAAATTACTAAAAATATGGTAAAATTATGTAAAATCATAATAAGTAATTTGGAAAGATTTTGGATGAAAAATTCCATATTTGAAAAGATAAAAATACTTTTTATCGAAATGAACTAGTTATTAACTAGGATAATAATCTAATCAAGTTTTCCAATTAATTAATATTTAATTGGAATTAAATAATAAATTAGATTTTGGGTTTGTCGTGAATGGTGTCTTCAATAAAACTGTTCTTAAACCCCGATGAGAAAAGAATAAATCTTTAAATTAAGATTTAATGAAGTTTTCCAATTAATTAATATTAATCGGAATTGAATAAGTGAAATTGGATTTTTGGGTTGTCGTGAATGGTGTCTTAAATAACACTGTTCTTAAACCTGTATGAAAAGAATAAATCTTTTAATCAAGATTATTAGAGTTTCCAATTATATTTAGTAATTGGAATAAAATGAAATGTGAATTGGGTTTATTGTGAACGGTGTTTTAAATGACATTTGTTCTTTAACCCAATTAACAGTGAAGATATGATTTCAAATTTATAAATCTTTTAATTAAGATTTAATGGAAATTTTCCAAAGTAAAGTTTTCCAATTTAATATATTAAATTGGAATTGAAGAGAATTCGATTTAATAATAATCGAGATGAGCTTCTGTAAAAGAAGACCGTTACTATATATGGAATTTAAAAGGCTTTGCCGTTTATATTATTGGTCTGATACAGAAATTTATATCGATTATATATTGATCTAATTTCTGTGAAGATTCCATATTTAATGGAATATGAATTTGGGTTTATCGTGAACAGTGTTTTTAAATAACATTTGTTCTTTAACCCGGTTAAAGGCAAGATTAATTTCTTAAAGTTGAATAATCATTAAATAATGATTTTTGAGGTTAAAACTAAAATAGATTTTTAATGAATCTTTAGTAAGATTAAAAATGGGAATGACACAATTGAATGATTAAAAGAATAAATTTAAAAGAATTTATCTTTGATAAAATTAATGGGAACCTTTCCCCAATAATGTGAATATTTATTAAAAGAATATTCAGAATTGGGATGAGGCGTATGATGTGTTTCTATAGCACTTAATTATTGATTATAAAATACGCGAGTTATTTGGAAAGACCAGGTTCAACCCATTCTGAATAATTACTACGACGATTAAAAGTCAAAAGATGAAGACGGTGGCTGAAGAACGGAGATCTTCACATCGTTTGGATGATTACTGATATCTTGATTGAGAGGCATCCCAAGACAAGGTAATAAGTGGTGATCATCTGGACGTACTTGGAGATCGACGGATATGCGAGGACCTCTCTCCTGTATTGGACATATTGGACGAGGAATAAGGTGCCTCCGGTTTCGTTCAGACCCAGAACGGACTTGTAAATGGATGTATGTCTGACATTGGATTTTATTCTGTGCTGATTGATTTCTATTAAATATATATCTACTTGGTGACGAAGAATTTATTCTCTTTCTTAACACCCTTCTCTGAGACGTACGAGCTCAGAGGTTATATATCGATAGACATCAGTCACATGACGTGGATTGTCAATGTGGTATGCCAAGATGCAAATGATAAAGGCTTTTATTGAAAAGCAGAGCCTTGTGGTTGATGATCAAAGCACAGCTTTATCTAGCATAGCTTTGTGTATAGCATTGCATTGCGAGCCTCACACCACGATATGAACCAGAAACGGGAGAAGGATCCAGGGAGAACATGCGTTTCTTTCTAGCTAGGAGTGGTGTCATGGTATGAAGCCCTGACATTTTACTTATGTTGATGATTGATTAACATAGAAATGTGTTTATTTTATTACTCTTATGCTTTATCTTTTGTAAATAAATAAATGATACTTTGGGTATTTTTTTATGTGTTTTTACAGATTTCAAGCGTTGCCTCCTTCAATTCAAATCAAAGGCCAACTACAAGAAAGAGCTACTTCCTCACATCAAATTCATTTCAATTGCTAAAGAAGTAGTAGCTCACTGGTAAAGGCATAGGAATTGGTGCTGAGAGACCTGAGTTCGAACCCCGTCAAGCTCACTTTTTGCCAAAGAAACGGAGCGCGTTCACACTGGCCCTTTGCTTTGAGAAATATCTGGATTAGTGTTATGTTATATATATACATACACATATTCATGTGTATGTATTTATGATGTGCACCAATTAACATTTCAGCAATAGCCATATTCTTATCATGGAATTAAATTCAAATCATTCAATTTCAATTAGAAGAATTTCTGATTGAATTGTTGGCAAGAAGAAAAATCAATTTTGAAGATTTTATCTTATATTGCCTTTGGAGTCTGATAAGCGCCCTTGTTTGGAAGAATTAGATGCAATCTTCTATCAATCAATTAGCCACATGGGAAAATTGAAAGATATGGAAAATATTTACCATGATATGTCCAGATTTTCTCCAATCAAGTTAGTCAAGGAAGGCAAGAGATATTCATGAATGAGGAGGCCCATTTATTCATAGACCTAATTATGGTTTTCCCATTCTCATCTATAAATATGTGTTGTAACCATTGTAAAAAGCATTCATTCTTTTGTACTCTCTTTTAGTTTTAATAAAGCTTTCTTTTCTTTAGTTTCTGCATTTTATTTTCATGGCAAATTGTGTTGTCTAGTCAATTAGATTTGCTAGAACACAATTTGCTATTGCTTCTATTTTTCTTACTAGTGATTGACCGTCTGATTAGATTCAGCGGTAATCCTAGTTTTTATTTTCAGTTGTTGATTTCTTCTCTGCAATTTTATTTCCAGTGTTCTATTTTATTTTAATCATTGAATTTATTACAGATCCGATTAGATTCGAATCTGTAGTGAATTTAATTGCATCTTTTATTCGTAGTTTCAGTTTTTATTTTACTCTGTGAAAAAAAAAATCAACCTCCAGCTTCGTCTAACACGCCCAAGAAAAAAAAAAAAAAAAATTTTTTTTATTAAACCTCCCTGTGTTCGACCTGTATGCTACACGCCTGTATGCTTGCAGAATTTATTACAAATGTCGCGCTTTTCTAATTCATAGACTAGCGTCGATCAAGTTTTTGGCGCCGTTGCCGGGGAGGTAACGTTAACTTTTATTATTTGTTTAATTTCCGATTCGTGTTAGTTTTTATTTATTTGTTTTCTTTTTGTTTCTTGTATATTAAAAAAAAATCTTGATTGGCTAGATTCCTGTGATCTTCTAAACAAGATAAAAAAAAAAAAAAACTTGTCAGGTTTCCTTAATTTTATTGCTTTAATTTTCATTCATTCATTTCCTTTTTCGGTCTCCGTTCCAATCTTTGCATTTCTTCTTCTACAAGGTTAAAAAAAAAAAATCTTGCTAGTTTTTCTGATTTCTTTCCTGTTTCTTACATCACTTCATCTTTTGCAAAAAAAAAAAAAAAAAAAAAAAATAAACAATACAGAAAAAAATACAAAATTCCTTCTTTCTCTGCACTGTCATCTCAGACCAACGTCTTTACCATACAGCAATCACACTTCAGTCACAACCACAAACCCTTCAAAATTCATAAAACATCAACCTCTCCAATTCACTTCAGACCGAACCCATCCACCTGTCTCACCTCCGAACCCAACCAATTCACACCATCGACCGATCTGAGATTCATATCCCAATCCCCTTGCAATCCACGTTTTCCTGCTACAACACATCCACGCACAAACTTTTGAAACCCCCATCATCAGAACTTCATCATCAGTCCACGTCAAAGCTTCAGACAGCCCCTCACCTTCATCCCCTTTTGATCATCATCCTTCACAAGTTTCACAAACTGCTCCAGCAACATCACCAGTCCAACACCCACGCTCATCAAATCCAGTCCACCGCCCCTCAACAAACTCATCTTCACAAGCTTCCAGTCCACCGTAAATCCAGTTCACAATAGTCATCTCGTTCCATAGCCAACATCCACGCTTTTGCCACCCCCTTAAACTTCGGTTCCACACAAATCCCCTCAGCGTCCCATCTGAAATCAACAGACACCGTTAATCAAATCCCCTCACCCAGTTAATAAGTCTTTCACGCCCCACAAATAGCCATCAACAAATCCTCCTTGCCAAACGCACAGCAAGAATCCCCTCTCACAACCAAAGCCAGATCAAAAATCCCACATCTATAATCCTGTTCGCCACCACAAACAGCCTCATCCACCCAAAAATCAACGTCCTTCAGCACATACCCATCACCAAACCGCCTCATATCAATCAATACCGAACTGCTCAAACCCGATTTAAATATATAAAAAAAAAAAATTTGATTTGATTTTAATTTTAGGTGAGATTTGTTCCCTGAATCACACGAATTCTTCTGGAATGATTTGATTCGAGTTGTCCTCGATTTGAGGGGAAAATTGCGGTTATATTTGAGAAGGAATGCATGCGATTTGTTTCTGAAAAAAAAAAAGAGGAAAGCTTGCGTTTAATTTGAGGAAAAGGGGGCGTAAGAATTGGTATATCAAAAGAAAAGGTTTGTATTTGGGCTTGTGGAAAGAAAGTTGCCAATTTGACTTAACAGGGGTGTGTTTTGTTTTCACAATATTTGGACAGGCTTGTTTTGTAATCTTAATTTTGCGTTTGGGCTTGTTTGTTTCAGTTAATCTCATTGAGTGCGAATTGAGAGCCTGGTTGACTTCAAGTTAGGAAGCACATTTGGTTTTAGTTCACTAGGACAATTGGTTTTGTTTGTCTGTTTTCCCATTTTTTTGAGTTTTTATTTATTTGTTTAGTTTAGTTTGCTTATTTTCTTTCATTAGTCTAGTCGCTTTGTAGTGTAGTTTTTATTTTAATTTCGAGTCATTTTCTAATTTCTTCTTTGTTCAAAAAAAAAAAAGAAGGGACAACAACAACAAAAAGCAATTATGTAACAACCCGTATTTTCAACAACCTGTTATAACATAAATTGAGGCAGAATCAAATTATAAAATGGGAATCAAGGGAAACGGGCTATGCCATTGCGTTCGTCTCGGAAAAATACGCGAAATAGAGTCCGAGTTTTCGAAAATCGGAGTCCGTATGACCCAGTTAAGGCCCATTGAAGTTTGCAGAAAATTTCTAAGTAAAAACAGATTTAAATTTAAAATTAGAAACAAGGGTTTGGGCCAGCTGGGCCAAGGCGGGAAAAATCCCGCCCAGGACCCCATGTCGACAGGCCTGTCGACAGGGGTCTAGGCATGTCGACTGCCCTGTCGACAGGCCTGTCGACAGGGGGTGCCCAGGCAGTCTAGCCTGGTGCACCATTTCTGATTTGGGCTTGATTGGGTGGCTTGGTTCTAGAGAGTTCCGAGATCTGACGGGCCAAAACTATCCTAGGGTTAATCCTATGGTCTAAATCACTCTAATCTTCTATAAATAAGCTCCTATTCCTACCCTAAAGCCTCATTAATCATTCTAGCAACAAAACTATGCCAAAATCCAAACTCTCATGGCCTCCACCCTCTTCATACAAAGCCTAATTTAATTCCTAAGTGATTTTCCATGCATACAAACATATTTAGGCTTGTATGATCCTCCTTAGCTTGCATTAAAGGCTTGTTTTTCAATTGGCACCATAAAAGAGGAGTTTTGATCAAGATTGCTTGCATTTGGGGGTTGTAATTGGTTGCATAAGGGGTTTCTTGCATTTGTTATACTCATTTGAGTCCGCATAAACATTGTAAGCCCTCTTACCCTCATTTAGAAACTATAAAGTTAATGTGTGATGAAAGTTGGGGTTTATGTATGCTTATTGAGTTGTGCATGTTATGCAAGGGTACTAAGCCATGATTTGCAAATCTATTAAGTTATGCATGTATACTAAGCCATGATTTGCAAGATTTATAAGTTATGCATGTTTATGCAAGTTTGCTAAGCCATGATTTGAATGTTTTGACAAGTTGTGCATGTTTTGACAAGTTATGCATATTTATGCAAGTTTAAAATGACAAGTTGTGCATGTTTTGACAAGTTGTGCATGTTTTGACAAGTTATGCATGTTTATGCAAGTTTGCTAAGCCATGATTTGAATGTTTTGACAAGTTGTGCATGTTTTGACAAGTTATGCATATTTATGCAAGTTTAAAATGACAAGTTGTGCATGTTTTGACAAGTTGTGCATGTTTTGACAAGTTGTGCATGTTTATGCAAGTTTAAAATGACAAATTGTGCATGTTTTGACAAGTTGTGCATGTTTTGACAAGTTGTGCATATTTATGCAAGTTTAAAATGACAAGTTGTGCATGTTTGACAAGTTATGCATGATTAAGGTAATATGCAAGTTCACTATGCTAAGTTATGCAAGTTTAACATGTTATGCATGTTTATGGTAATATGCAAGATCACTATGCTAAGTTATGCAAGTCTAACATGTTATGCATGATTGTTGTGCAAGTTTATCATGTATGTTGTGCCAAGTTCCCTCTTCCTATCCTTTATGCGTTACCACGAATATGTAAGCGATAGAATGACGTTGGGGGTTTTGGGGTAAACTTAAAATACATGAAAATATAAGATTGGGAATTTACCTATTAAGTTAGGTCTACCCCTTGGGAATTTACCTATTAAGTTAGGTCTACCCAAGCATTTGTTGACTTGTAATTATGTTTTGAAATAAAGTGGACATGACACTTAGAAAACAAAAGTGTGGCCAACTCGAGGTTGGGTTGAGTTTGTAGCGTAATTCTACCCGGAACCGACCGGCTTAACTAGTGGCTACAAACAATAGGACCCAATGTGAGAAGTTGGTCATGTGGTGCCAAAACCCGAGGTTAGACTAAGTTGTGGTGTAAACCTACCCGGACCCGCCCGGCCTAACTAGTAACCACAACAAGGTCTAATGTGAGAGGTTGAGGTGCATTAAATTAATTAATGCCTCATGATTAGGGTTAAGTCAGGGTCCACTAATACTTAACCAATTTGGGGATTCGAGGGATTAGAATGTGGTTAAGTTGTGAACCGTTAGCTACACTTAACTAGTTTAATCCATTTGGGAGTTCAAGGGATTAGAATGGGGTTAAGCCACACTTAACCAGTTTAATCCAGGATTAGTGAAGGGTTAAATCACACTTAACCCTCTTAGGAAACCCTAGCGGCGGGTCTGTTCCGGCAGTAATCCCAGTTTGGTATCATCACAACCCTAGAAACTAGGCTAGGGCGGGGCACGATTACTGGACGGATGTAAACGACCAAAGGGCGATGGCCGAGTGGTACAGCGGTGCGGGTCCGGCGGGCTACGGACGTGCACGTAGTCCGATGTTGGACAAACTCGAGGCACGGGTACCAGTAGGTTAGGGCTGTGCATTATTGCTTAAGTGTCCGGGGTCGACAACCGAGGGCTTGATACACCCAAAGGTGGGCCCAGCACAGACTACCTACATCCATATGTGGGCCATATGGACACCAACACTTGACGTGTTAGGTTTCTAGGGAGCCGATCGACTAGACCGTGGCTGGACCTTTTATTAAGGTCACTTCATGTTATTGGGCCGAAGTTTGGGCTAAGGGATCAATACCTGTTACGTTGGTTTGCTAGTACACCGTGGTGCAAAACTTAACCTTGTTTTATGCGATGACACCTCTATCTGTCTTGTAGTTGATTTATCATGCCAGTATGTTGTTATCTATGATCATCTCAGTTTCCATCATGATGTTAACTTTATTAGTTTATAGACTGATCGTAGCAGGGCTTACTCAGTCTTTTTGACTGACCCGTTTTGTTTCGCCTCTTTTCTTCCGTTTCCCCCCCCAGGTTCTCAGGGAGGGAATACTGGAGCCTAGCTTGGATTCTAGCTGCTTCCTTGGATAGCTCAAGTATGCTTTGGACTTGAGCCGCTATGGTTTATCACTCTTATTTGGGGATAGCACTTATGTATTTCAGTTTATCAGATGATGTATTTATCTAGACTTGTAATTTTGGGAAATTGACATTTTGATGTACCAGACTTGTGTTTTGAAATGGTTTTTAAATCTTCCGCTGTTTTATTTACTTACTCTGTTTATTTATATATATATATATATGTCATGTCCTGCCTTGCTATATCATTATGCATGTTTACCAATAATGCCCCTCCAAAGCTAGTGCATTCCTTTGCGAGTGACCCTAGTGGAGGCGGGGTGTTACAAATTAATACAAGAGACAACAACAAAAAGCAGCGGACGATTCAGACGGGTTGGAGCGGTTGCACACCAAGTGGGGTGTGAACGCGCTAGCGCTTCCCAAATTCACTGGAGGACTGCCGATCAAGGTGAAAATTTTTAAAACACTACAGGTGCTCTGCTGTAAAGAAAAAAAATATAGACAATTGTTGTAAAAAAATTCTGCAGGGGCAGCGGCTTTGAATGTACAATTTTAATTATTTTGTGTGATTGCTGTTATTTCTGCAATTTTTTTTTATTCATTCTGTTAAGGGCAATACCCCAATTCACATAAGGTGAGGGATTTCATCACCCTTTCCTTAGCCCACAAATTGCATTTCATCGTATAATCTGACTAATAATAACGGTTAGACGTTGGACTTAAGGGAGTCACGGGCTCATCTAGGGCTTAATTATATTGTGATAGTTGATTCATTTGGAACGAATTATTTCTTGGTGTCTAGACTACGGCAGAGAAATAACCGTTTATAAATATTACGGTGATTCGTAAATATTATATCGGTTGTTACTCTGAAGGTACTTAAACCTTCGGCTGCATTGCTAGGGTGATTCCTGGTGCACCGATAACTCCTGTCCGTTAACTGGCTGAGAAATCTTTTGATCTAAGTAATCGAACACATCACTCTATAATTTTGGGTTAGGAGCCAATAAGGACAGAAAACTTCATTGTAGCTAATTTCTGTGCTTGCATTTAACAACAATGAGTGAAAAAAGTGTTAGCCAACAAAATTCTCCTAGGGATTCTCGAATCAACCAAAATTTTCCAACCGAATTGGATCAAAATCGAGTGAATCAAAATTTTCCAAACTTTGGGGATCAAAATCAAATAAATCAAAATTTTCAAAATCTCAATATCCAAGTGGACAGACCCTTGTCTCTTCGTGATCGATGTTATCCTACTAGGACCGTTCAACCATCTGTCATTGTGTTTCCACCAGCTGAAGGAAACAATTTTGAGCTAAAACATTCTTTTATCCAAGGGGTACCAAAATTTACTGGGTCTGAAAATGCTTATGAATTTCTGAGTGAATTTGAATTGTACGCCTCCACAACAAAAATGCAACAACTATCTAACGAATCGATCAAGCTAAGGCTAATTCCATTTGCACTACTTGAAAGCGCTAAAAGATGGCTAAATTCTCTTCCACGACATTCCATAAGAAGTTGGGATGAATTTGTCACTACATTCTTGAAAAAGTTTTTCCCTTTCCATAAAACTCTGAAAATCCGAACCGAGATAAATCAATTTTGTCAAAATGAGGGGGAAACTTTTTCAAAATACTTTGAGAGATTCAACCAGCTATTGTATAGTTGCCCTCATCATGGAATTCTAAAAGATCACTTATGTCAAATTGCATATGAAGGGCTAAACTATCAGACTAGAACTCAACTAGAATCAATGTGTGGAGGAGACTTTATGTCTAAAACAACCGATGAAGCTTGGCGGTTTTTAGAAGATTATTCTGAAAAGGACATGCAGTGGGAATCGATTCGTGTTCCCATTCGTACTTCTACTAGAGGAGTGCATGTCGTGGACCCAAGTCAAATTCCCTTAGAAAATCAAACTCCTCAAGCCGGAGAAGGGTTACCCCATTGTTACTCTCAAGACCAAGCCAATGCCATAGCTCAAAACAACCCTTACTCATCCACGTACAACCCTGGTTGGAGGAACCACCCAAATTTTTCCTGGTCAAACCCCAATAATTCGGCTAACCCATCTCACGTGCAACCCTTTATTCCCAATCCGAATTACCAAGCTCCACCCCCCAATTCTCAAACCTCTCAAGCTACACCTCAATTCAAACAACCTTATAGGCACCCCAATTTTCAATCATCAAACCAATCATCTCAATCTTCTCAACAATCACAAGACATTGGGCGTCTAGAAAAACAGATGAACTCTTACGAAGCTAAAATAAACTCGCAAGACGCTAAAATGGACCAAATGTTTAATATGATGAAGGAATTTATGAAAACTCATGAGAAGGGAAAGTTGCCTAGTCAACCTGAGGTGAATCCAAAATATAACCCTCGTGCTGTAAATTCTTGTGAGGACGAAAACCATAATCCAGTCAACGCTATTACAACCCTTCGATCTGGAAAGAGGATTGATAATAACGTGGACGACCCTGACGAACCTTCTAACTCGACCCCAATCCCTAATCTTGATGATCACCCATTGGCTTCGAATGCCAATTCTTCTAAACCTCCAGTTTCCTTAAATGTTGGCAATCCCAACAACTCTTCTCCCAGTGTCGGCAAACCCGACCCACCTTCGAAAATTAATGTTGGCAATACCAACATACCATCTTCTACGACCTTACCACCTTCTCTTCCCTTGGATAAACCTTCTTCTTCTAATGATGAAACTCATCACAGAGTCGAAAAACCAGTAGCTCCTTTTCCTCATAGACTCAATAATAAGAAGAAAGCGGCAAATTTCGATAAAATTCTGGAAATTTTCAAACAAGTCCGTGTGAACATTCCTCTTTTAGACACCATTGAACAAATTCCTCAATATGCTATATGTCTTAAGGAATTGTGCACACAAAAACGTGCGACCAATGTCCCAAAAACCGCCTTTCTAACTGCAAATACAAGCTCTGTTCTTTCGAATCTTGCCCCAGTCAAGTACAAAGACCCTGGCTGCCCTACGATTGATTGCAAAATAGGAAACACCCATATCTCTCGTGCTCTACTTGACCTTGGTGCCAGTGTCAATCTTCTTCCCTATACTGTCTATCGTCAACTTGGACTAGGGGAGATTAAACCAACAAACATCACACTTCAACTAGCCGATCGATCTGTCAAAAAGCCATTGGGAATTATCGAAGACGTCTTGATACAGATCGAACAGTTTTACTTCCCTGTCGATTTTATAGTTCTAGAAACAGAGCCTGTCTCAAATCCCAACGTTCAAATACCATTGATCTTAGGACGCCCTTTCTTAGCAACCTCTAATGCTGTCATTAATTGTAGGAATGGTCAGCTTCGACTTTCCTTCGGGCACCTAACCATTGAGCTAAACATCTTTAATCTCAACAAGCAACCTAGGGATTTTGAGATCGATGAAATTGACATGATCCAAACCACAGTTGATGAAACCTCTAGTGACACTTCTGAAGCCTTGAAAATGTGTCTTGACCATTTCGACCCCGATTTCAACGAACTCGAATACATTTCTGAACTAAACAAAATTCTTGACTCCGACACTTCGTCACCTGAATCTAACCAGGGAATGTTGACCAATGTTGATACACAAGAACTTCCTAAGTTAGACCTCAAACCCTTGCCACCAGACCTTAAGTATGCCTACCTAGACTCTTCAAAAACTCTTCCCGTAATCCTGGCCTCCGATATTACTCAAGACCAAGAAGAAAAACTCTTAGAAGTTTTGCAGGAAAATAAAGACGCCTTGGGGTGGGAAATTAGCGATATAAAAGGAATTAGCCCATCAATTGTGGAACATCGCATACATTTAGTTGATGAGGCTAAACCCACCCGTGAAGTTCAAAGGCGATTAAACCCAAACATGAGAGAAGTGGTCAAAGAGGAGATAATCAAATGTCTAGACAATAACATCATTTATCCCATCTCTGATAGTACTTGGGTAAGTCCGGTACAAGTTGTACCAAAGAAGTCGGGAGTCACAGTGATCAAAAACGACAGTAATGAACTCATCCCAACAAAAATCAAAACCAAATGGCGTGTGTGTATCGACTATCGAAAGCTTAACTCAGCCACACGAAAAGACCATTTTCCCTTGCCTTTTATTGACCAAATGCTCGAACGCTTAGCGGGACATGAGTACTACTGTTTTCTCGATGGATACTCTGGCTATAACCAAATCCCTGTTGCTTTAGAGGATCAACATAAGACCACCTTTACTTGTCCCTTTGGAACCTTTGCTTATCGTCGCATGCCTTTCGGTCTTTGTAATGCCCCCGCGACTTTCCAAAGGTGTATGATGAGTATTTTCTCTGATATGGTGGAAGAATTCTTGGAAATATTCATGGACGATTTTTCAATATATGGATCATCTTTTTCCCAATGTCTCACTCATTTAGAACTCGTCCTTAAGCGTTGTAAGGAGAAATCACTCGTGCTTAATTGGGAAAAATGCCACTTTATGGTAAAAAGGGGGATAGTTCTAGGTCATGTCGTCTCCAAAGATGGCCTAGAAGTCGATAAATCCAAAATCGATTTGATTGCTAATTTACCTCCTCCTAAGTCTGTCAAAGATGTTCGTTCATTTCTTGGCCATGCAGGATTCTATAGAAGATTCATTAAGGATTTCTCAAAAATTTCAAAACCTCTCTCAAATTTACTTACCAAAGACGTAAAGTTTGAATTTTCCGATGATTGCAAAACATCTTTTGAAACTCTTAAATCACTCTTGACCACAACTCCCATCATTCAACCTCCTGATTGGACTCAACCCTTTGTACTTATGTGCGACGCTTCTGACTTTGCAATTGGAGCCATCTTGGGTCAGCGAATTGATAAACTCCCTCGAGTCATTTACTACGCTAGCAAAACCTTAAACGAGGCCCAGTTGAATTACTCAACTACTGAAAAGGAATTTTTGGCAGTTGTTTTCGCTCTTGAGAAATTCAGACCATATCTCATAGGATCCAAAGTCATAGTTTACACTGACCATGCTGCCCTACGATATTTGCTTTCTAAAAAGGATGCCAAGGCCCGCTTGATTCGTTGGATCCTTCTTCTTCAAGAATTCGATATAGAAATACGAGATAAAAAGGGTTCTGAAAATGTCGTAGCTGATCATCTCTCTCGAATTGTGCACGAAAATGATAACGACACCCAAATCGATGACTATTTTCCTGACGAACAACTCCTTTCGATTTCTAACACCCCTTGGTATGCTGACATTGTAAACTATCTTGTCACACAACAAATGCCCGCTGAATGGTCGAAACAAGATAAACAAAAATTTCTCTCGAAAGTTCGAAACTTCTATTGGGACGACCCATATCTTTTCAAATGTTGTCCAGACCAAATAATTCAAAGGTGTGTGCCCGATCATGAACACCAAAGTATTCTCTCCTTCTCACATGACCATGCTTGTGGCGGTCATTTTGGAGCAAGAAAAACTGCTGCAAAAGTTTTGCAAAGCGGTTTTTATTGGCCCACACTCTTCCGTGACGCTTTCGAATTTTGCTCTAAATGTGAGCGATGTCAAAGAACGGGTCGAATCTCTAAGCGAAACATGATGCCTCTCAACCCAATTTTAGTGATTGAGTTATTCGATGTTTGGGGCATCGATTTCATGGGACCATTCCCTAATTCATTTGGGAATCTTTACATCTTACTTGCGGTAGATTATGTCTCAAAATGGGTTGAAGCCATTCCGACCAAAACCAACGACAACAAGGTTGTTGTCAAATTCCTCAAAGAAAACATCTTTTCACGCTTTGGCACACCTCGAGCTATCATTAGCGATAATGGCACTCACTTCTGTAATCGTGCTTTTGAGTCCTTGCTCAAGAAATACTCAATCACACACAAGCTGTCGACCCCCTACCACCCACAAACTAGTGGGCAAGTAGAAGTATCCAATAGACAAATCAAGCAAATTCTTGAGAAAACCGTGAATTCCGATAGAAAAGATTGGTCTGTAAAATTGATTGATGCACTTTGGGCTTTTCGCACTTCTTATAAAACCAATCTAGGGATGTCACCATACCGATTAGTCTTTGGAAAGGCCTGTCACTTACCTCTTGAATTAGAGCATCGTGCTCTGTGGGCCATAAAATTTTTGAACTTTGACTTAGAAAAAGCCGGCTCACATAGGAAGTTACAAATTTCGGAATTAGAGGAATTAAGAAATGAGGCGTATGAAAATGCGAAAATCTACAAAGAAAGAACCAAAGCCCAACACGACAAAAACATACTTCGTAAGGAATTCAACGTAGGTCAAAAAGTTCTTTTATACGACTCTAGACTTCACTTGTTTCCAGGAAAACTCAGATCTCGATGGACTGGACCTTATGTCGTGAAAATAGTATACCCTCATGGAGCGGTTGAAATTGAAAATCCTAGGGATGGAAAAGTCTTCAAAGTAAACGGTCAACGACTGAAACCATTTTTGGAATTCGAGCAATATGACGAAGATGACTCTATCGATCTGCATGATCATCCACCATGAAATCAGGTGGTACACGTTCTTTTTCTTTTATTTTTCTTTTTTATTTTGTTATTTTATTTTTGTTTTTCTGCCTTAGACAGTTGGGACACTGTCTCAATCAAGTGTGGGGGGGAGTCTGCATTTCACTCATTTTTTTTTCTTTCTTTATTTTTCTTTCTTTTCATTTTCATCATTTAAATAGGACCATCATACATTTTATATCGTAGTAACATACCATAATTTTTTTTTTATATATACGACTCATTTTAGATTGATACAACAAAATAAGTTTACAATTTTTAGCCAGTTGATAGTATTTTTTTCTCTCAACTTAGATCGAATAAGAAATATAATGAAAAGTTTAATTTTGAGGGATAATAGTGTAACCGGTACATAGGGAGATTCTTAGGTGATGGCCATGAAATCTATTCTATATTGTAGACCTTGTTTAAATAAGTGGAGGACTTAAAATACTTATATTGGCTTTTCAAATCTTTAAAACTAAGTTGTGTTAAGTTGAATTCGCGTAACTCTCTTTTGTGCTTATATTTTCAATAATAATAATAGTATTCCAAGGGTATCCAACATTGCTTGTACATCGAGCGTTGGTGTGCAAACCCGCCAAGCTCTATCCGACACGTTGTTGACAAAGTCAAAGTTGGAATATCTTGGTCTCATTTTATGAGATTGGACACCTAAGGATTACCGACACGTTGTTGACAAAGTCAAAGTCGGCCTGCACAATCCGCCAAGCTCTTTACCTACTCTCCGTTAGTCCGCGAGGCAGTGCATGGGTGGTAAACCTTGGTCTTTTTAGTTAGGTGTATGTACTTAATCATAAATCTTAAAATTTTATAGAATAAAGAATAAGCGATGATACCCAAACACTTCTTGACCTTATTGATTTGACTAGCCATACATGAGAAAATTAGAATACCACTTTGCAAACTGTACCAAGCAAACTAAGAATTTATTTCATGGCTGCACTATGTTATCGACCGAACTAACTGGCCAAACTGGAATTTAACATTTAAAAACTTGATTTATATTGAAAATTTGTGACAAGTCGAGGTATCTAAAATAAAATCAACTGACTAGAAATTGTTAACTTAATTTGTTGTACCACTTTCCTGAAACGAGTCGTGTTTTCATTTTTTTCGTTTTTATTTGCATATGTCCATTGCATTCATGTAGTTTCATTAGAATCATAACATACTGCATTTGGATTTTGTGGGTAGTATCCGCTGAAAACCCTCACGAGACACCACTCGTCCTACTGGGGACACCTAGAGGTTTAACGGCTTGTTGCATACGCTCAATGCAATCGTGTTTCCTACGAAAGTGCGACCTATCTAGTTAGTTTTTCAGTTTCTTCTTACTCGAGGACGAGTAAAAGATAAGTGTGGGGGTATTTGATTAACATAGAAATGTGTTTATTTTATTACTCTTATGCTTTATCTTTTGTAAATAAATAAATGATACTTTGGGTATTTTTTTATGTGTTTTTACAGATTTCAAGCGTTGCCTCCTTCAATTCAAATCAAAGGCCAACTACAAGAAAGAGCTACTTCCTCACATCAAATTCATTTCAATTGCAAAAGAAGTAGTAGCTCACTGGTAAAGGCATAGGAATTGGTGCTGAGAGACCTGAGTTCGAACCCCGTCAAGCTCACTTTTTGCTAAAGAAACGGAGCGCGTTCACACTGGCCCTTTGCTTTGAGAAATATCTGGATTAGTGTTATGTTATATATATACATACACATATTCATGTGTATGTATTTATGATGTGCACCAATTAACATTTCAGCAATAGCCATATTCTTATCATGGAATTAAATTCAAATCATTCAATTTCAATTAGAAGAATTTCTGATTGAATTGTTGCCAAGAAGAAAAATCAATTTTGAAGATTTTATCTTATATTGCCTTTGGAGTCTGATAAGCGTCCTTGTTTGGAAGAATTAGATGCAATCTTCTATCAATCAATTAGCCACATGGGAAAATTGAAAGATATGGAAAATATTTACCATGATATGCCTAGATTTTCTCCAATCAAGTTAGTCAAGGAAGGCAAGAGATATTCATGAATGAGGAGGCCCATTTATTCATAGACCTAATTATGGTTTTCCCATTCTCATCTATAAATATGTGTTGTAACCATTGTAAAAAGCATTCATTCTTCTGTACTCTCTTTTAGTTTTAATAAAGCTTTCTTTTCTTTAGTTTCTGCATTTTATTTTCATGGCAAATTGTGTTGTCTAGTCAATTAGATTTGCTAGAACACAATTTGCTATTGCTTCTATTTTTCTTACTAGTGATTGACCGTCTGATTAGATTCAGCGGTAATCCTAGTTTTTATTTTCAGTTGTTGATTTCTTCTCTGCAATTTTATTTCCAGTGTTCTATTTTATTTTAATCATTGAATTTATTACAGATCCGATTAGATTCGAATCTGTAGTGAATTTAATTGCATCTTTTATTCGTAGTTTCAGTTTTTATTTTACTCTGCGAAAAAAAAAATCAACCTCCAGCTTCGTCTAACACGCCCAAGAAAAAAATTTTTTTTATTGAAATTCACCATGATATGCCCAGATTTTCTCCAATCAAGTTAGTCAAGGAAGGCAAGAGGTATTCATGAATGAGGAGGCCCATTTATTCATAGACCTAATTATGGTTTTCCCATTCTCATCTATAAATATGTGTTGTAACCATTGTAAAAAGCATTCATTCTTCTGTACTCTCTTTTAGTTTTAATAAAGCTTTCTTTTCTTTAGTTTCTGCATTTTATTTTCATGGCAAATTGTGTTGTCTAGTCAATTAGATTTGCTAGAACACAATTTGCTATTGCTTCTATTTTTCTTACTAGTGATTGACCGTCTGATTAGATTCAGCGGTAATCCTAGTTTTTATTTTCAGTTGTTGATTTCTTCTCTGCAATTTTATTTCCAGTGTTCTATTTTATTTTAATCATTGAATTTATTACAGATCCGATTAGATTCGAATCTGTAGTGAATTTAATTGCATCTTTTATTCGTAGTTTCAGTTTTTATTTTACTCTGCGAAAAAAAAAAATCAACCTCCAGCTTCGTCTAACACGCCCAAGAAAAAAAAAATAATTTTTTTTATTAAACCTCCCTGTGTTCGACCTGTATGCTACACGCCTGTATGCTTGCAGAATTTATTACAAATGTCGCGCTTTTCTAATTCATAGACTAGCGTCGATCAATGATGGAAAGCGAGGTACCTCGGATTGGAGTCCCTAGTGGCTCTTTATTTACGCCCCATAGGGCGGGGAAACATATTGTTTAGGAATTATATATAATCCACTAACATATGTGTCGACCGGCCCTGTGGCTCCTAAGGGATTGACTGGGTACTTGTCCTGAGACATGGGCTAGATTGTCTCAAATTTGGTAAGGACGATCCCTTGCCTTGGTTCATGATGGAAATCCAACTTCCAATACGACCCCATACGGTTTTGATTGTAAATCTATATTTTGCGACATAGTATATGGTAGCTATGTCGTCTATGATTGATACATTATGATTGAAAATGTTTTTGAAACATATATGCACTAATAATGATATCAAATAATTTCTACATATCAAGCATATTTTGGCCATTATATGGTAAAACCCTATGCTCCGGTTTGCGTTGCATTGTGTGATGGGACTTGAGTCTTATAATGGTTTCATTTTTCTAAAAAGCATTGCGTTGTTTAAAAGATTTACTTATTTTATGCACTGGTGATCCAATGGAGTAAACCTGTTCCGCGTTAACGACATGGTCCTGTGATTAGCCATATTATTAGATAAGTTAAATAAGATTTCTCATACCAGTCTCATGACTGACTCGTAGTTTGTTTCACCTGCAAACTCGGGTGCCCTCTTTTCCACACGGGCAGTCGAGTGGCTTGTTTTGCAGATATTTATTTAGTGAGCAGGATTCTGGATCGAAGCTTAAAGCTGTGTCCAGAGTATTGATAGTCTTCCGCTGCATTGTATTACATTTATTGTAAATTAATCCTCAACTGTATTATTATTTTTCGATGTACTCTGATATATTATGTACTCTAATGTAACATTATTATAATGTTTATAAAAGTCTTCTGTATTTGTTCTGATGTGTTGTATGCCCAAAGTTAGTGTATGCGGGTTTCGAACGGTCTTGGTTGATTTAGCGATCGATTAGGTCCGAGCGAAATCCGTATCGTTACACAGACTTTCATTTAAATGATTAAGAAAACTAAGCGAATGTCTGGTTTATTTTGTAATTTGTGGTCTGAGCTGAGCATTAACTGCAAAATATAAGAGTAGAAGGATGATGGAAGAGACAGAAAAAATTGGAGGGAAAGATGAACCGGGTAGGAATAGCAATGGCATGGGCTGATGCTGGATTTTTGTGCCTCAGACTCGCCATAGATTTTTAGTACATCGCCCAAGATTCGCTCCATAGACTCGATGCGGGTCAGGAATTTCCCCCAAACCTGAAACTCATACAGGTTGGGTTAGACTCGTCCCAAGATCCGATGAAATTGTGTGTTAATATGAACAAATTTATTTAATTTTTGCTTTACTAAATAACAAATCAAATGAAATAACAATGTGTTTATAATGATAAATGGATATAATGAAATGAGTTGTATGAAAATGTTCAAAAGATACACATTTGTTCATGTATACTTATCATTGATGCAACTTAATACTATGAAAAATTTATAGTTTATTAAAATATATAATTTTCATTCCATAACCACTTATACCTAAAGAAAATAACATGTAATCATTATAGTAATAAAGTAGTTTCTTGATGTTTCAATAATGTGGGTGGGATTAACCAGGTAAGTTGTGCCCCAACCCGGCCCTTGATCTGGGCCTTTCAAAAGAGAGTCACGGGTCTATCCACCCCGAAGAATGTTGACACGTTTTTTGGTCGAAGTTGTCACATGTCAGTCACATCGTCTGCAAACACAAAGCGATTTGGTCGAGGTCGCGAGTAATCATAAAAATGGCCCGAAACCCCCTTCAGATGACCTCTTTTAGTCCTGAATGTATGGTGTTTCGCTTGATAACACTTGTAGCCCTCTGAGTTAGCTTCAGGTACAAATTTAGTTTGGCCCAAACGACCTTGAAAATTACCCCCGTTTTTGTGAACACGATCACTCAAAACTACTCACGCAACTCAACATGACAAGCTCCCTTGCCTCACATCCCTCATCTCCTCCGCCTCACATCCTCCCTCGCATCCCATCTACTTCGCACTACTCTAAGCCATTGCATCCTCCTTCTATCGCATCCCTCGGATGCGATGGAATAGCATCCATCGGATGTGGCGCATCTCCCCTCGTCACTCAAGTAAAACACACCCCTCTAGGATACGGATTTTCGCATCCTCTAGGATGCGGAAATTCGTATCCCACCTGAGTGATGCGTTTTTCCACTTTACATCAGAGAGGGATGCAATTTTCCAAGTTATGTGCTCCTAGGATGCAATTTTCCGCTGTGTGGTCCCCAAATCTCACATACTCCTACCTAACCCACTATATATAAATACCTCCAAGCCTGACACTCAAAGGGGTTGGATTCTCTTGGCATTTTTGGACCTTTGGGAAGCTATCAAGCACCATTCCATCTTGTTCTCAATGATTATTGGACATAAATAGACCACTAAAACGTTGCATACACGTTTTCCCGTCAATTTTTGGACATCTACAAGGACTTTCACACTTTTTTGGATTTTTTGGACATTTTTGAATTTCTTGGACATTGAAGCTAAATTTGCACATTGTTGACCAAGTCAACACTCTTTTCACTCAACGAGTAAGACGAAAGCATTTTAGTCAATGTTTAGAATTAACAATCAATTTGTTGTTCTAATGCAACACTTTGTACTCAAATATTGTCTGAACTTGTACATAATTGTAATTAGAATTTATATAATGAATGATTATTATAAAGTGGACGTAGGCATTAGTGATGAACCACAATAAAAATTTGTGTTCTCCCTAAATTTACTTACATCACTTTGGATTATTGTATTTCTACGACACACACACTCTAGGGTTGGCGTGATTTAATCGACGACAATTCCCCACGTCAACAAACTCCTAATAGGACATATCTAAATGGATTAGAACAGGGACGGGTCAATCGAGTTTGGATCTTAAACTCACCATATTGTCATCCCTATAAGGGAATGTGGGACAACGGATGGATGTATTGTTCCTATTATTCCATTATTTTCTAAAATACCCAGAAAAAGGTTGTTTTCGATTTTTATATTAACTTCATTTTCTAATTTAGTAGTTTTCCATGATATTATTGCGTTATGCGCACTTTTTAATATGTGAAAAATCCAAGATTGAAAACGCTGAGTCGACTGCACCTTAGGATTTTGTATGTATTATATTTAAAATTTATGGAGGTTGCTTGTATATTGAAGATGACGATGGTTGGTAAATTGATCATTATGAATTTGGGTATATATCTCGTGATACTTTTACATAATTAAGGTATTCCAAAGTGTCGATCTATCTGCATTGCAATACCATTCAACATTACTATTACACTATTAAGATGCTCAAAGGAGTTAGTTGGACACTGACAAAGAGAAAAAAATGTAACATCAAAAAACAAATTCATAACATAAAACAAAAGAATAATGTTTTGATTTCATATGGAAGAAATCATCCTTGATATACAACTAGTCACATAATGTGCTTCATTATAGGATATCCATAATTAACCTCCTAAACTTTGTAGAATAAAGATACCTTTGATAAGTGCAAATTTTCTTACACTCATGCTTCTAGTTGATTTCTTGAACTTTACTCTTTCTTATTATCATTGGTGAAAGAGAAACATCATTCACTCTTGTAAAGAAATAAGTACTACCTAAATATTCTTTTAAAACTAAGCTAGAACGACAAGCTTTAATAATTGAGCATGAAAATGTCCTGTAAAGCCATAAACCCCTGCTCATAGAGTTGTCATTTTGAAGAAAATTGCATTTATAATCACATCTTGATCCCGCTGACGTCATCGAGCCTGAAATCAGCAAGCTACGTCCAGCCATCACATATCACAAATTAAAACCTCTACAGGTAAGCCCTATCTCGAAGAATTAAAAATTGCTACTTCTGAGTATATTTGATGAAACAACCCGTATTTTTTGAATATTTAATTATTAAATTTAATATGATTTTTGAATATTTTATGGTTATAAATAAATTTTAATGATTTAATTATGTAATTCTATGATGTAAACTTAATTAAATTGTTTAAGTAATGAAATTCAACTTGCTATAACATTAATAACTTGAAATGATTGTAAATGGCACTGTTAAATAGTGAGATTTCAAATTTAATATTAAATATTTGAATTAAATTGAGTTAATAAATTTATAAGTAAAGTTAGTGATTTAATTGTGAAATTTTATGGTATGAGCTTTATATAATTGTTTAAATAACGAAACCCCAACTTATTATGAGAATTCTTACTTGTATTGATTGCAAATAAAAATACGATTTTGTTTATATTTATAAACATTGAAAGTTGAAATTTAATATTAAAATATTTGAATGGAGTTGATTTGATTAATTTATAATTGAAATACAAAATGAATTTGATAAAGAATCAAAATTGAAATTAAAAGTAATTGAAATTTTATCTATAAAGTAAATTTAAATTTTGTTTTGGTTTGAATAAAGTTAATAAATTTTTAAATTAAAGTAAAAGATGAACAAACGAAAATTGAATATAATTTATATTAATGAACTTATTAAAATGGTCATTTTAAATGATCTCGAAATTCGATGAAATTGGTTTCATTAGATCAAAAATTGTAAATTATTGTAAGATTTCAAGTTTCGCGTCAATCTATTATTTTGATATGAAGTATGAACCGTTTGAAATGTAAAAATTCGACCGGTATGAAAAATGTAAATGTTTGGTTGTTAAAGAGGTCGTGATCGGATATTGTCATACTCTCTGCCAATACCGAAAACTATTTTAACAACTGTGCACGTGGTGGTGAATCTAGAATAAAGTAGGTTGGTTTGACGAATGCTACTGGAATGGAGTAAGACAACGATGATGGAAATCTTTAACCTTCGGGTCATAATTAACATAACTAAAACAGAGCTCTACCGTGACCAAGTAGGCAACATTTCTTCATTTATTACTATAGTCTCTCGGTTTGTTTGATTTGATGTGCATCCTTGATTTAGGAGCGTTGTTCCGAGGTGGGTGGTAGTCGCAGTTATGCGTCACCACCAGTCCGGGCGTGCAACTAGTGGGTTCCTACTCTGGACATTCCTCGTATGCACATATTATCCTGATTGTGCCCCTATTATTTTGATTTGACATTGTTGTATAGCGGCGCATCCCTATCTACTGACGGCTTACTGATATTTTATATGCAATGTTTACAACAATGTATAAACAACGTAAGGGTAAAAATGTAATCTCGTTTATGCTATTTTAACATTTTATATTTAACTGTAGACACTACTATAATTGTGTGTTGTATTATATAGTATCTAGTTTATCGGATCCTTAGGAGATGATTTTTTTTTATAACATCTCTTAAGTCACTGCACTCACGAACACATTTGATATGAGATGTGAATTATCTTAAGCATCTCTGATGGTGTGACACTCATATTATCACGTGGTTTTGATTTAACTGATATGAGAATATTTTAGTTTTAATTCGAATGTTTTTGTCTTTTCGTTTGTGCTAAGGTCTGCCTGAATTTTTTAGTTATCAAAGATACTGTTATGAAGATGAAGATGGAGCTTGACAGACGTAATTATTATTATTATTCCGCTGCATATATTGGTATGTTTTGTAATAATTTAACTCTTATAATTCATGGAATGTATAATTTAACAACTTCATGAACTGTTATTTGATTATTATATTTTGTCCTTTTGCTATGAGATTATGTGATTGTTTTTCTTCTTTCTTCTTTTTCTTTTATTAATCCCATTAACTATCTATATTTTGATTTGTTTGAGTCTATATTTGTGGATTTCTATTAATTTGAACAGACAAAAATTTGGGTTGTTACAGTTGGTTTCAGAGTAGTTTTGTGATTTACATTATAGGGGGTTCTCGCCTTGTGATCTGTGGTGAAGCTTTGACTCTTACCCATATACGTCCCGCTTGGGGTTGGTGCAGTCGAGAGGATAGACATAAAACTAGCGTCTGAGGTACCCGCGGTGGCCAATGGAAGGACAGACACTGTTACAGTTGGTATCAGAGCTAGTTTTGATAGGGTGTTCTCACCTTGTGATCTGTGGCTAAGCACTGACTCTTACTCCTACACGTCCTGGTTAGGGTTAGTTGCAGTCGAGAGGATGGCCATAAAACTAACGTATAAGGTACCAGCGGTGGCTACCTATGGATAGACACTGTTACAGCTGGTAATAGAGCATTGGTTTAGGGATAACCTTGGCTCTATTTAGGGTTAACTCATTAGAGATAGGGTAATAATACCCTATAATGAGTTTGAGTATATATGAGAGAGCGTACTTGTAATCTCGATATAAAAATGGTTTTGTGTCGTGTTGATTTGTTCTGTTGAGTATTTATGAATTCTGGTCGATACTTGGGACGATAGGGAATCGATTGGGATTTCTAAACACTCGAGTAGGACCGATCGACACGATATTGTTTTCGATTATATATAAGAATTTTCTTTGAAAATCTATTAACTTTATTTTTTTAGGCGTTAGGAGATGATAATCTTCTATTATCGTCATTTATTGTTTGCAATCAATATATTTTAAACTATTTACTATTGAATGATCTTAAGAAAAAATATTGTAAATTAATTGATAATGAAATAAAATGAATTTAAATACGAAATTCAGAATTTGAATTCAAGTGCTTTTGGAGTACTGATTTACAAATGGTTTTGAAACAATATAATCATATTTTAAAAGTAATTTCATATAGAAATTGTTTTCAAATGACTTAAAGGAAATAAGTGTGTATTCCCTTCTTGTTTTTGGAAATGATTTCAGCGATGAGCGCATGCATCGTTTACGTTTATTTTTGGGAGTGTGGGTGGGGGAGACCACTTGGAACTTTTATAATTTGTTTTGAGAAAAAAGAATTTATTTAAATACAAAAGTATGGTTTGATATAAAAGATATAATATATATATTATTTTAAAGTTGTTTTGGAAATGAACCCCAAGTTAAATTCTTCAATTCTCGAATAATCAATGAAAGGAATTAAAACTTGGAATTTTAGAAACTTCTAAATTGTGAAATAAGAAAATGAACCTAAGAGAAATAATTTGAAGTAGAAACTCTTAGAAATGTGAAAAAGTGAATTTGAATCAAAATAGAAACTGGTGAAGTTGTATAATACTTAACCTCTTTCTATATCATGTATATAACTTACCGAATATATAAGAAGTTGAAATGTTATAGGAATAAGCAAATGGGAAAATATACAAGTAGTGAGATGAACAATGAAAGGTGAAATTAAATTGATAGCTTGTAAATATGAAATAAAAACATAAGTCATGACTATAACTGATATATATATATATATATATATATATATGTAGTTAGTTAGTTTTGACATGCAATTCGACTTCAGCTGGGTAAGGTAAATAAATTAAAACAATTAAATAAGCTTGTAAATGGATTCTTAAATTTATTTAATTTACTGAAGTTAATGAGCATGAATAAACAAATTGAAATGGTTGAATATTCTTATTTACTAAATTAAATAAGATTAAAATGCATAATACTTAATTACATGCTATAAATACGTATAAAGCTTACCCATGTCCAAAGGTTGAATGTTATTTTGTATACATAGTATTATGTTAGACAATAAAACTCAAGTAATAAGAATATGGATAATCAATGGAAGGTAAACATGTTTAAATTATGGATTATTCACTTTAAATTTATAGAAACAAAGAGAGTTGTATTGTACTAAATTTCATCATATATAAGACTTGCCTAAAGGTTAAAAAGTACATTAGTTGGATGGTATTTGAGTGTGGTTCATCTTCTGATTGGTTGGATCAGCATTGCTTGTTTTGTTTGGAGTCTTGGCGGATCAGTGTGTTATTTTGTTGTATTTGTTGCGTTTCTGTACCTATGTGTGTTCCATAGGTTTTGTAGATTTTTCTACAAAGTTGTTTTTGTGAGCTATTAGAGAATGGCTTGATTCTCCTTTTTGTTGGATATATATATATATATATATATATATATATATATATATATATATATATATTCCTTATAAAAAAGGTTTAAAAGTTAAATTGTCTTATGAATGTGTAATAGAAAATTATACAAATGAAATATAAGTAATGAAATTGTTCAAACGAAATTTTGGATCAAGGAAGTGTTTAAAATATAAACTAAGAAATGAAATTGAACTTGAGTTGTTAAATAAATAACACTAATTGAAATAGATAAATTTTTGTGATACTCCATTAAATTCTAGAACATAAATAATACTTACCAAATTGTTTAAGAAGTTAAAAATGTTAATATAAATAAGTTATAGGATATCATACAAATCAACGAAACTTAAGTGTAAGATTTGGACGTTGGTTTAAATTAGAGTGAAATGGAAATAAAACTAATAAAACTTAAGTGAAAAAACTAAGTATACTTTTCTTCCTTCCTTTTCTTCCTTCCTCATATCAATTCAATTCCAATTCTTTCTCTATCCCATTTTCTACTCCGCGACTTCTTCCCTTCATATTTACCTCACCGTATTCCTCTTCTCGCTCTTTCGTAAAATGCGGAGACTCTTTCTCTCGCGATTCGTGCTTCTCTTTTCTCTTGAAATTTTCCTCCAAGGGAATTTTCGGATCTCTCTCTTGAATCTTGCTCCTAAATCGGGCTTTGTAAACAAAATTCTGATGAAATCATTTTTATTCCAAATTTGCTTTAACCGAGATTCCAACCTTTCAAAGACAAATTTCAAAATTAGAGTTTCCAGTTATTTTACTTAGAAGAGAAGGACGCTAGTGTTTTAGCAGTCATCTCCGTTCTCCATCTCTGTCCAAGACGCCCGTGCCTACAGAATCTTTTTTATTTCTAGGGTTTCAGGGGTTTGAATATTGATACTGACTGATTATGTTGGCCCTTCGTAGAGCTTCAATCCATCTCAGGTGAAACCCCCTATAAATTTACGTTTTAGAATCATTACGTTGTAGCTATTACTCTTTAATCTTATTGGTATTGTTATGGGAGTTCTTTTTAATCTTACAATGAATTTTGAACTTGCCATTGCACTATAATAACGTTTGTTTACATTTATTATCAAGTAAAAAGTTAAAATATGTGTAATTAGGACAGTGTAAAGAAGTTACTAGCAGGTGGTATATGTGGCAGAGTTAAAAATTATAAGAAATGCAATTTGAAGTTACGCTGCTAATGTGTATTGCCAATGATAATTTTTATAAGTAGCATATAATCAGGCCCGGCCCATAGCATAGTCCACCGAGACAAATGGCTAGGGCAGCAAACGCGATAGGGGCAGCAGAAAAAAAAAACATTTATTCTATTTCTTCTCGCATCGGAAAAACAACAGAGCGCTGCCATCATCTATAGTCTATACCGCGAAAACACAAGCAGGTGCAACCTATCTTTCCTTACCGTGCAGCTTGTTCTCCACTGTGTAGCTTTGTCTTCTCCACTGTGTTGCCCCAATTTTGTTGCACCAAATTTTGGATGGAAAGATAGTAAGAACCCCAATTGAAAACCTACTGAAGAATGTGAGCAATTTTTCCCTTTGTAATTAATTAGTAAATTCCTGTTCCATCAGCATAGGAATATGTAGCTCGTTGATCTGGGTTAAAATGTTTGATTCTGCTGAAATGCTTGATTGTGCTCCACTGAAATTTAATTTGTTGAACTTGAACCCCAGTTCATTGTAATCCGCAGATTATTCAATTCGTTGAATGTTAAAATGTTAGTATTATTATATCTATCTATTAACCAGTCATGTGTTACATTACGAACTGACATAAGAACTGAAAACAACATTCTGAACATCAAAGTAGAATAAAGAACAATGGAAGATAAAGAAACAAAATTACTAGTTAATTCGAATTTGAATTTATTACAAAAGAAGTAAGTTAATTCCAAGCTTTAAATTCAAGTGAGATTAAAATAATGAACCTCTTTCCACTAATGTTATATGTGAGGATGAGAACATTTAACAAGAAGTTTTTTTTTCCCCATAAAATGTGGTGCTAAAAACGAAAACAAAAGAATGGTATCGGTTACCATAGACCGCTGATCAAGCAGTATTTGGTCGGCAGTTAATAGCCGAACACGTTATTAAAAAAAATATAAAATTTTAGTCGGTGATAGCGGGTAGCAGAAAATTAGGTACTTTTAGCACCACTGCTGTTTGGTCGGTGGTTTATAGCCGAACGCGTTATTAAAAAAATAAAAAAATTCGATCGTTGGTAACCGTTAGCAGAAAAGTGGATGCTTTTAGCACCATATTTTCATAAACGCTCGATGATATATTATGATATTAGGTTAACATGGGGCAACAAAAAAAAATTATTTTGTATTCGACTAGGGCACTAGATACGTCTGGGCCGGCCCTGCATATAATCAACAAGTCAAGAAAATGTTTGTCAAGTATTCAAACAGGACAGGCCCATAATCTGAAAATTTTGTGGTAAGGTTAAACTATTGACTGCATGGAATTACTCGTTTTCATTTTGATGATTTTCTATTTGAAGCCAGCTTAAATGTGCTTTATGAATGCACAGTGTTCTGTTTTTTTCTTTTTTTTTTTTTTTTTTTTTTTTTTTTTTTTCAGTTCTAAAGAATAAAAATGAGATTCTGGAAATATGTTATCTTTTGTATACTTGTGAACTTATCCAACGATACAGTTTACATGGTTGTTTCTAATTTTGTGGTAATCATTTGTTCTCACCTGAAGCATGACTTTTAGACAAGTGGACATGGTACATTTGAACTTTCCAGGCATCTTATAAAAATATGTGTAATTAGGGCACTGTAAAGAAGTTACTAGCATATGGTATATGTGGCAGAGTTAAAAATTATAAGAATTGCAATTTGAATTTATGCTGCTAATGTGTATTGCCAATGATAATTTTTATAAGTAGCGTATAATTAACGAGTTAGGAAAATGTTTGTCAAGTATTCAAACGGGACAGGGCCATAATCTGAAAATTTTATGTTGTAGTTTGATAATTTGATTTTTATCCTCAAAACTTCGTTATGTATTGATTATTTCTCTTTTCTATTTTTCATTAAATTTTACATATTTTAATTTGATTGAGTTATTTATAAGAGAGAGAGTTTGCAAATCTGGTGTTATTAGAAACCATGACATATTAGATCTTTACCTCCAGTTGTATCGAGTGATATTTGACTCCAGTTGTATCCAAATTTGCTCAAGTTTGCAACGCTGTTACTGACAGCAACCTAGATGTTGTTGTTGTTGTATTAAAAGTCATCCTTGTTGTACAAATCTATTTCAAAGTTTGTAGGGACAATCGTGTCTTTAAACTTATTGCCTCTTATTTACGCTCAAGGCCAGCTTTCCCTTGGGAGTTCTATATGCATCATGTTTAACTTAAACGAATACTTGGCAAATAGGTATATCATAGGCCAGTTGTGCGGAACTTTATAGTGATTATACATTTGTATTGTTACATGATTTTGTTTTTTATCTGATATTTAATTTTCATTTTAGAGATCAGGTTTCGGGTTTCCGGGTAAGTACATGTACAAGCTGAGGTGAGCATATTATCGCATGGAACTCTTCAGGTAACCGTATTTTCTGAGTGAACTGGTATGGGCTACATCTGTTAATACCTCATACATTTCTTTACTCGCTCCGGTGTTCCATATACAAAATTTCCAATCCATGTATTACCGTTTCAATCTCATTTTATACCACTGGTACCTTTGTGGTACTTTTCTTTCATTTACTCCTACATGCGTGATTATCTTGTTTGATCGTACTATCATGTTGGTTTAGCATGATCTAGTTCTACTTTGTTGTGCACTAGGTATTGCTCAACTTCAAACTCAAGACTCCTTAGACTTTGATAAATTCATAGCTTGTGTTAGATTCCAATGAAATCTTTAGATTAATAGTAAAATTTCACTTCTAATTAGATTTTCCCTTTTGAACCTGTTGCTTCCAACAAGAAAATTTGAATGACAATCATCATTGAGTTATAATTCAAACATGGAAATTCTACCAAAAAAACCACTTCAATAACAATAGTATTTTTTTTATTACTATCGAGTTGATGTCATTTTTTCATTTATCCCAAAACATAAAGTATAAATAAACATTGCTAATTTTTTAATTCGTCTTATATCACTGTGCACTCAGTGGCATGATTAGAAAATTCATCTGTTGTGGCTACAACTTCACTGAAAATTTGAGGTTTGTGAATGATTGGGGTGTTTTTCTTTCAGTAACTTTTATTCATAGCTACAAATGTTATTTATTTTTCAGTAACGACGTGTGTAGTTGGGAAGATAAAATTATAAAGACTATCAAAGAGTTATCGAGATGAGATCAGATGATTTGGTAAATCTTACGATGCAAAAACTTCTGTATGTAGTTGATTGACAGGTTTATCTAAAACCAATATGTATATGTGATAAAAGAAAATTACACTGAGACACATAGTTGAAAAATTGTCTGAATGGGATGCCTTAAAATTGTGCAGTAAAAACACATAGCAAAGTTCAGCATTGATCTAATGGTGGGTTGTTATTTTCTTGATGGGTTATTTTTCATTAAATAGTTTTTTTTTTTATATATTTTGTAAAATATCTTTCTTTTTTCGGTTGATACTTTTTCCCCTATCTATGCACTTGTTAATTATTGTTGCAATGTGCTGTGTATGCTTTTTGAATTTTACCAACTATCTATTCTTCAAAAATAAACAAATGGATCTATGGAGCCAACATGTCTTTATACGCTTTTAATCTTTGGTCCTGTGCATGTTCATTTTCTAAGTATATATCTACCTCTGTTGATCTTATTACTATTCTAAAATAAGATAAGATGATATTAATAGCCCTATACATGAACAATCTAATGATGTTTTTTTTCTTCCTTTTTTTTTGTTCCTTTATTCTGTTTGTTCTTTGTTTAGGCTCCTCCGTCCATCATGGAGAAAGTCAACTTCAGATAAAGATGCCATAAACCATATGAACATAGGATTAGCAGGATTTTGCATTATCATTTCCATACTACCAGATTCTTGAATGAGCCTTGTTGTAGAAATTCAAATGATAATCGTCTTTACTTGCAATATTTTTTTCCTAGTAATTTGCACTTTTATCTCTTCCTTGCTTTTTTTAGTAGTTTGTTTATTGCATTTTCTAAGATTGTTATGCTTATATTATTTGTTTAAGTTGCTTGCTATTGACTCCTTTTAGTAACCTATGTAAATTGTTTATCCTGTTATATTTTGTACTTCAATCTTAAGTTCCGTTCTGTACTTCGTGGAAAGGACTGAATTAGCTCACACATGGCTCTTGCATTTTCATTCTTGACTGCTCATTGTATTAACATGAAATGAATTTGCATAATTTTGTCTGTCTTACATGTGTTTGATTGAGAATTGTAATGATTTTGCCTCACTAGATCGATTGAATTCAAAATGAGTTTAGGATTATTTTTTGCATAATGTTCAAATACAAAGACTTAGGTTGTGTTAGGTCTTATTTTTCTCTTTCCTGATACTTTCATAAACCCATATTTTATCACTAACTGTTTGAAATTTCTTTTCTTTTTCAGAAATGAATAGGAGAAGAAAGGAGCACAAGAGGATAAAAAAATGGATAATAGGTGAATGCCCACTGAAGTAAGCGTTAGTCTATGTATTTCTACTTGTTGCCGTTTCTTTTTCTTTCTTTGCCAATCCAACTTGCTTTTTTTTTATTCACATAATCGAGGCTACCTCCATGCGACTTCTCAGCTGTTTACTACAAGGTCCCTGACATAAACCGAGTATTTTCCTGGAATTATGATTGCTGATGTTATTGGATTATCAACCTGTTGGGTTTCAATTTTAAAGCAAATTCGCCATGTCGACTCGGACAAAGCTAATTACAAAGAGGTTGAGCAAGTATTTGGAGGAAGCATTATATAGAAGATTATTCAGGGAAGGAAGCTTGCCAGAGAGCGTGAAAAAGGAGCTGACAACATTACTAAAAAGCAGGAAAAGGATATTCAAATGGGAGGTTGGAGATACCATCAAGAAGCTCTGGGATCGCAAAAGATTTTGTCCTGCATTGAAGCTTTCAGAAACAATTGCCAAAAACGGCATGAACTTGGCAAACAGTGACCATGCTATCCGTTTAGATCTTGCATGTAAAGGAAGGGGAATTGCTTCCGCAGAAGAATACTTCGTCAGTCTTCCAGAATCTTCAAAAACTCACCATGTTTATAGAGCTCTACTCAACTGCTATTGCAATGAGTTGATGATTGAAAAGGCTAAAGCCCTTAACGGAAAAAAAATGAAAGAACTTGAATTCGCTTTTACCCCTATGAACAGCTTGATGACCCTCTATTCTAAGACCAACCAGCTTGATAAAATTCCTAGCATCATTCAAGAAATGAAGACCAATGATGTTCCACGTGATTGTTTCACATACAATATTTGGATGAGGGCCCTCGCTGCTATGAATGATATCTCTGGAGTTGATCTTGTCATGGAAGAGATGAAAAAAGATGGAAGAGTCACTTCTGATTGGACTACATACAGCAATTTGGCTTCTATTTATGCAGATGCTGGTATGTTTGAGAATGCTGAAGAGGCGCTTAAAGGACTTAGGAAGAAGAACAGTAGAGAGAGCCTTGAAGCCTATCAGTTTCTCATAACATTGTATGGTCGCACTGGTAATTTGATCGAAGTACATAGAGTATGGAGGTCCCAGAAACTGCAGTTCCCAGAAATTGCAAATATTAGTTACTTGAATATGACTCAGGTGCTTGTGATGCTAAATGATTTTCCAGGTGCAGAGGCCTGCTTCAAGGAATGGGAATCCTCACCTACACGCACAACATACGACATCCGAATCTTTGATGCTCTTTTTGCTGGCTACTTCCAAAAGGACATGCTGGAAACAACTGAACTATTCAAAAATCGATCAAAGAGAAAAGGAGTAAGGCTCAATGCCAAGACATGGGAAATAGACTACTATTTCAAGAAAAATGACATGAATTCAGTGTTCAGGTGTGTAGACCGTGGCATTAATCATGATAGAATATGGATCCCAAAAGACGAAGTTGTTATGTCCTAAACGTCGTACTTTGAAAGCAAGAAAGATGTTAAAGGAGCTGAGAGTTTTATTAAACTTCTGAAAACAGTCAAAAAAGGTTTGGGAATGGATATTTTTGAACATCTTATTAGGACTTATGCGGCTGCTAGCAAGAAGAGTCCTGGAATGAGGCATCGGTTAAAGATGGAAAATGTGGTTGCGAGTGAAGCTTCTGAGAAATTGCTGGAGGAGATAGCCCTAAAGTGACAAGTTGAAGATTTACCTCCTTTTGTATTCATATAATAAACGTAAGATCATTGTTTTCTACTTGTAGCAGAAAATCTCAGTTTTGAGAATATTCAACTGTGCTATTGTTTGTTTTGATCTTCGGTAAGCCTGAATTAAAGCATTAGGCTCATACAAATTGTTTGATGTAAAATTTTATTTAGGTTTTTAGCTTTTATGTTGATTAAAAAAAATGTATTTCTACTTCATGATGTAAAATAAATATTTCATACTTGCAATCTAGTATGTATTAACTTCCATATTTAAAGTTTATATTTTGTTATGTATGGTCTTTGAATTGTTACATATTTTAGTTTATGTTCGAATTTCCACACATTTGACATCAAGTACTTGATTCTTAAACTTAATGTTTTGACATCTTTATGAGTGAAATTTCTCAATAGTTATACGTTTTTTGAATTCAATCATCTTCATAGTTTTATGACTGAAGTTTCTCGGTAGAAATTCTTTACCAATTTTTTTTCCAATATACGAGCAAGCTCATATATGGCGGGTTTTTAAGAATCCTCCATTATCTTCTGAAGACTTCAGGATTACATTGGAAAATGCCAATAAAAACTTTTAAGAAGGCCATTTGGCGCTAAAATTTTATTTCTGCCACATCTTATTTATAATGCTCATTTGCATTCCTTTCTGGAATGGATTTTGCTACGAACAATCGCTCAAGAAGCGACTGTGTTGGCTACTCGCGCTCCTACTGGATGAAAGTTGCAAATGGGCCCCAGCCACATATAAAAAACACTATAAAAAAGAAGAAAAAAAATTGCTTTGCCCAATCACATGAGCGCGTGTCCTTCCACTTGCCATGCGCGAGTGAGAATAGCAAAGCTCTTCTGGAATAGATAGTTAATAATCATGACTCTTCCAGAAGAGTAATTTTGTTATAATGAGCTTTAGATTTGTACTACTTTTCTCTAAGATGCTGACTGTAATAAATATTTTTTTAATGAAAAAAATTCGACTGGGTATCTACAATATATTATTTTAAGTAAGAAGTAGCCATGTGTAGGATTTGTCTCTTCCAAAATCATATTCACCAGTGAACCTCTAAATCAAAATATAAAGATCAACTGCTATAATCTAACATATTTAGTTACCTTCATTTGCTTTTAAACTACCCTATAATTTTTTTAATAAAATCTGACTTGAAATAAGTCTTAATAAATAATTTTACATTTCATATTGAATATTTTAACGGTCGGTTTTCCCACCGTTGTGCAGTAATACTAGTATGAAATTGAATTATAATCAACATAATTTAAGTAATGGACAAATGGAGTGAATGTTTGAATGCAAATGGATGTGATTTAAGTGGATGTAAACAAACCAAAGGGTAAATGAAAATGAAGGAAACGAAAAACAATTCAGTGTGAATTAATAAAATTAATTGGAAGTAAATAAGTGTATAAGAAATCCATTTGAAGTGAATCAACTTAGAAGTAAAATGAATAAGATACAATAAACTAAAATATTGACATTTGGAAATGTGAATTATATACATATGAAATGAACAAAATGAAATGGTATAAATAATACGTTGACATTGCAAAAACATACAATTGTGTTTTGTTGGATAAACATGATTGTTTGAATGTTATCAGTAATGCTAGTTTGCCCGGAATTCACTTTGTCAGTTTGTGCGGAAGCTGTGTCTACCTTTGGATTACGCACAGCCCATGAATTGCGGGAATATAATAATCGCACAATAGGAGATCCACACAATTTGCCTTAAAATACTTCGGCCTTCTAGCAAGCTCCGAATGTTTTACTGGTTCTTTTGCTTGTATTTGATTATTATAGACATAGTGATTTATTTCTTATATGTATGTATGTTCTTACTTATTGTTGAGTATTTTAGTAGGTACTGATGGCATTTGCTTGCTTCTGGAGCTGCTTGCGCATAAATACTGTTTTTGCTTACTTAAAAATATAGCGAAATTGTTACTAACACAAATAAAAGTACGTATATAGGCTTGTATGCATCATATTTTAATGTTATATATTGTTTGGGATGCCTCATCATTGAGATAAAATGTATATTTGTGGTCATATATATATATATATATATATATATATATATATATATATATATATATATATTTGCTTTTTTCGGACCTAACCATACAAAGGAAGCTTTGTCGAAATTTTTCATGAATTAAGGACTTAGTAAATTTTGTGAAAGTTTGACTTTCAAACCTATATAAAACTGTTTGTGTAAGTTAAATGTTTCTAAGTTGAATAAAAAATTATATGGTTAAATATATTAATTAACAACTTCCTTACCATGCCTTTTCGAGGATGAAAAGTTTTGAGTGGAGGAGAGTGTAACAACCCGTATTTTTCGAATACTTTAATTATCAAATTTAATATGACTTTTGAATATTTTATGGTTATAAATAAAATTTAATGATATAATTATGTAATTCTATGATGCAAACTTAATTAAATTGTTAAGTGATGAAATTCAACTTGTTATAGCAATAATAACTTGCATTGATTGTAAATGAAACTATGATTTGGTTTGTACTGTTAAATATTGAGATTTGGATTTTAATATTAAAATATTTGAACAAAATTGAGTTAATAAATTTATAATCAAATTTTAATAATTTAATTTGGAAATTAATGACGTGAGCTTTATATAATCGTTTAAATAATGCAACCCAACTTGTTATAACAATTGTTACTTGTATTGATTGCAAATAAAATTATGATTCATTTTACATTTATAAACATAGAAATTTGAAATTTAATATTAAAATATTTGAATGGAGTTGATTTGATTAATTTATAATTGAAATCTAAAATGAATTTCATAAACAATTAAAACGGAAATTCAAAGTAATTGAAATTTTATTTATGAAGTTAATTTGAATTTTGTTTTGGTTTGAATAAAGTTAATAAACTTTTAAATTGAAATAAAATGCGAACAAACGAAAATTGAATATAATTTATATTGATGAACCTGTTATAATGGTCTGCTTACAAACGATCTCGAGATCCGATGAAATCAGTTTCACTGGATCCGAAATTGTAAATTATTGCACGATTTCAAGTTTCACGTCAATCGGAATTGTTATATGGGCATGCGCGATATAAATGCTTATATTGATAAACGATTTGAGATTTAAAATAGCCATATTTCAAATGGTCTTGGATTTCGATGAAACTAGTTTCATCAAATCTGGAATATTAAATTGTTGCAAGCTTTCAAATTTCGTAGCTATCAGAGGTGTCGTTTGATCATGCGAATTTAAAACGTAAGAAAATTATGTATGAAATTAAATTAGAATTATCGATTTTTTAAGTGCAATTGCTGCAAACTTTCAAATTGGTCCTTCCCACTAGTCCTATTGCGTTCGGAAGACCTTTAAACCTATAATACGACTGTTAACCGACCTGGTTTGGACTCTGGCCCGTTTTTGGCTTTAAAGCACGCTAATCGAGAAAATTTAATATCAAAATATTCTCTGAAACCTAATGCCAGCCCTAAATGTGAATGGCTAATTTGTTTCCTTAATTTCTTTCAATCCATGCAACGATTCCAGAAAGCTTCAACTGCAAAGTTGTAGATCGTGACGAGAGCTTCAAATTCGTCATCGGAAATCGGCTATGAAGCACGCGCGATTTCGTGGTGATTGGAGGCGGTGGGGTTGACTGAGCGGGGCTGGGTTTTGGGCGTTGGCGGATCGTGGTCGGGGATTCTCGATGGTGGCTTCAGATCGTCGAACGGTGGCCTAGGATTGAGTGCAAGATTTTGGGATTTGAACATGGTTGGGTTCGGGTTCTTTGAATTGGCTGTAGCGGGTATCGTAAAGAAGAGGAGAAACAGGTGCAGTGGCAATCTGTGATAAGGTGAGGAAGTTTGATATTATTTTATACAATTTGAAATTCAAATGTTCAAACGTAAATAACTTTCTAATACGAACTCGGATTGACTCGCGGTTTGTTTCTTTTGGATCTTATTGAAATCCGGACGACATGAAGTTGGTTTGATTGGATTCTGAGAATATCAAATTTTCAACCTAGATTTGGATTTCAAATGAGTTCAAAATCAAAGGTGAGTGATTAAACCCACTCAAACTTAACTAAAATAATTGATTTTTAGATAAATTAAAATCATGTTATGATATGATTGCATTGGATGTTGTTTAATAGTTAACTATGCATATTTATGTTTATTTACATCGGTAGTATAATTTAATTTAATTGTTAGTTTAATTTGAATGGTTAGGTTAAATTTGAAATTTAATTACTGGTTTAAAACAGATATCTAATGACTAGTAAAATGATTTTATATTGAACGGTTTGGATGGACGTCTCGGATTGATATATTTGGTATATTGATATTTAATTGTGTGAATTTACCCTTATCCATATTTACTATATATATAACTGTGTATTTGTATAGATTAATCCTAACTATTTATCCTTAGATGTATGGGCATCAAATAAATCCGGGATTAATCATTAAAATAAGTTTAGAACATAGGTTGAAATGATAAATACCTGTGACCTTGATTTGGATTGAAATGAATTGGATTAATTATATGCTGACACCGATTGGTTAAATAAAATTTGTTTTAACCTTGATTCTTGGAATATTGTTTTAAAGATAATATAATGATGCTTTATAACTCAATTTTCTTTGAACTTGAACTTTGGATTTTGAAATATAAAAGCTAAAGGAAATTATTTAATGTTGAAAAACTGAAGTTAAAAATAATTGAATATGATTTGAATATATTGAGATTGAATTGTTTTATATACCTTTGAAATCTACTTTAAATCAACCTAATTTACAAGTGATATTTAAATTGTGAACTCGAAATTGCTATAAATTGAAATAGTTAAAAATGAGAATTCTAATTTGGAACTCTAATTATTGAATTGAGTTGATTGAAATGAATTGGATTTAAAATGGAAGTCGATTTGAATTGAAATATTGAAGTTGAGTTGATTTGATTAGAAATTGAAACATGACTTCGAGTTTAGCTGAAAATTTGGAAGAAACAATTCTAATTCCAATTATAGTATTTTAAATCATTATATAAACTATTCCACTTAATAACTATTTTACTTTATTATCTAATCTATTTCTAACTTATACATATAATTTAACTATTTTAATAAACAACATCAATAAATAACTAATTTACTCTAGAAACTGTTTTTAACTTATATATATATATATATATTCTGTTTTGTAAACTATCTTAGCAATCAACTATATTTTATAAAACTACTTTAAAAGTTAACTATTTTGGTAAATCCTATTTTAAATTCAAACTATTTATCTTAACTTATACATATTATCTAATTTATTCTTTAGAAATCAACTATTTTGATAAATAATATTTTAAATTTTAAACTATTTATATAAACTTTTATTGTCCTGACTATCTACTTTCAAACTATTTCAAATATATATTTAAACTATTTTAATATACTTTTCACCTATTTTAAATATTCAAACTATTTTAAATTGGAATTGTTCAAGATTCTAAACTTGGTTTAAATTGAGATTTAAATATGAAAGTGTGACAACCCCATTCCCGAAAAGACGGTGGAAAGGGTAATCTTTGGAATATAACACATGAACATATAACAGCCGAACAGAAATAGACAAATACACCAGATAATGTACAATAGAATGCACTGGATAAATATAATCATCAGAGTTACACAGTATATAGGATCATACTTAATATAAAATATAGTTCAGCTATACATAAATGTCTACTGCGGAAAAGAAAACATAATATGTACAACAGGAGCTGAACAGCATAAAAAGAGATAAATGATAGAATCCATCTTCAGCTCCAGCTATCCAGAAAGAGTCTGCTAAAACCTGAATACAAGGCTGCCCGTGTAGAAAAAGGGGCACCCGAGTTTGCAAGTGAAACAAACTACGAGTCAGTCATGGGACTGGTATGAGAAATCTACTTAACACATTTTCAAATATGGCTAATCGCAGGACCATGCCACTTTCGCGGAACGGGTTTACTCCATTGGATTGCCAGTGCTTTAAAACAAATAATTCTTTTAAACATCGCAATGCTTTTTATAAAAATGAAGCCATTATAAGACTCAGTTCCCATCACACAATGCAACACACACTAGAGGACAGAGTTTTACCTTATAATGGCCAAAATATGCTTGATACGAGCAAAACAAATCATTTGATATTATTGCTAGTGTATATGTGATGACCCCAAACCTCCACTAGGTGGAAGTAAGGAATAATCATATGGAATACAACATAAATATAACAATACATATCACTGATACAACATAGCAGAGGAAAACCATAGCATAATAACATTATAGCAGCGGAAATATAATGTCATAAACCACAGAATCCCAACAGTCACAGAATCCAAATTATTACATCAAGTTTGCAGAAATGAAAATAAGTTCCAACTCCCAAAATAAGCAACACGAAATGAAACAAGTCTAATGACTGAACTTAAAGATAGAAAAATGCAATAGAAGTAAATGATAGCTGTCCTCAAAGCTCCAAGTCATCACCTCTCCGCAAAAGCAAATCCAAGCAAAGATAATGAGCAACTCCAAGAAGACTCCAAGAAAAAAAATGAACCTGTTTACTTGGCTGCCCGTGTAGAAAAGAGGGCACCCGAGTTTGCAAAAAGGTGAAACAAACTACGGGTCAGTCGTGGGACTGGTATGAGAATTCATAACTAGTTTAGTAATAATAATATGACAAATCCAAAGACCACGCCGCTAATGCGGAACGGGTTTACTCAATGGATTGTCGTGCATAATTTAAAGTGTCAGAACGTACAACATCGCAATGCTTTTTAGAAAAATGGAATCACCATAAGACTCAAGTCCCATCACACAATGCAACGCACACCAGAGGATAGAGTTTTCCCTTATGGTGATTAAAAATGCTAAATACGGCAAATACGAGTTTAATATTATTATTAGTGCATAATAAAAACATTTCAAAATAAATGTATCAATCCTAGGAAACATAGTACCCCATCCTACTATATCTCCATACTAGTAATACAATCAAAACCGCAGGGTCGTATTTGGAATTTGGATTTCCATCCGAGTCAAGGCTAGGGAGGAGATCCTTACCGATTCGAGACACTCTAGCAATGCCCCAGGATTGGTACTCTGTCCAACCCTTGGATAGCTGCAGGGTTGGTCCACACTTACTTTTGTGGATTAGTTATGCCTGAACACACGCTTCCCGGTCCTTTTGGACCTACAATACGGCCAGTGGCGACCGCATAAATCCGAGGCCTCGAAAAATCCAACAACCACAATGAATAAATGCCAGCGCTGGTAGGTCCCTGGCACCACTCTAGCTAGAAAGAAACGTGTGCACTCCCTGCGTTCCCTTCTCCCGTTTTAGACTCCGCCGGTGTGTGAGGCTCGTGAAGTCACGTCATACACAAAGCTATGCCTAAACAGGCTATGCTTTGATCATCCCACAAGGCCTGCTTTTCAACAAGAAACCTTGATCATTGCATCTTAGTATGCCACACTGTCACTCCATACCATACCATTGCTTCTCCATCAATACATAAATGGGTGTTAAGTAGAGAATAAATTCTCCACTACCAATATTTATATATTAACAGAAAATCAACAATATGATATATAACGAAGTACGATGTCAGACACACCATCCATTTAAACTTATGCTCTGGGTCTGAACGAAAGTCAAATCCGTGAAACCAACACGTACGCCTGGGCAATGACCTTGACCCATGAATTGGTAGCAAGTCAATTCAGGGTCTCGATCGCTGTCCATTCGAGGGAAGATTTACGGTCTTCATGCGTCGTCTTCTTACTTCGATCTTTAACGCCGCTGGATTAATTTGGGATGAGAATATCTCGGACTTCCCAAACCATCCTCGTATATATATACATATATATATATATATTTTGAAAATCCTTCTTATTCGTTAATAATATTTTTATTAACAATTCATTCTATTTTAATTATTATATATAAATAAATAAATAAATCGTTAATTCTTATTCTTATGTACATTTTCATTCTCTTATCTTTTCTCTTCTTTACTTACATGAAAATGCAACTTATAATTAGGCAATGAATCATTCCTCTTACTTTATTTTTATTATATTATTATAATTTACATTAAAATGTAAATTATAATACATCGTTCAATTGATTTATTTTCATCTTTCCACCATATTATAATTCTATTCATATTAAATATTCATTTTCTCTTTTAAGTGCATCCTTAATTGCAATCACATCAAAAATGTAATTTTATTTTACGATGTAATTTTCATTCCTATTTTTATTTATATCAAATAAATGTGAACTTTCATTCTTATCACCATTCTTATTCAATTTATAAAAATGCAAATTTCCACTCTAGATACATTCTTACTTGATTTACATTAAATAGAAATGTAAATTGCACCTACGGTGTAAATTCTCATATATATCACATAAATTAAAATGTAATCCTTTTTCCTACAGTGTATATTCATTTTTAATCACATTATAAATTAATGTAAACTATCATACAGTGAAATTCCCTTTTTTAATTACATTAAAAATGATGTAAATTTACTACGGTATAAATCCTTTTTATAATACATTATAATATAATGTAAATTTACATACGGTGCAATTCTTCTAATGTAAATTTACATACAGTGGAATTCTTTTACATTTCATTATAAGATAAGGTAAAATAACATACGGTGAATTTCTTTTCATTATTACATTAAGAATAATATACTTTAATCCTACGGTTAAATTCCTTTTTATTTACATTACAAAATAATGTAAATTAATTCTACAGTTAATTCTCTTTATATTAACATTATAAATAATGTTAACTTAACATGCGGTGTATTTCAATTATATTACATTATAAAATAATGTAAAATAGCATACGGTGGATTTTCTTTTTATTACATTAACAAAATGAAATTTTTTCCTACGATGGAAATCCTCCTTTTTATTACATTAATAAAAATGTTAATTTAATATACCATGAATTTTCTTTTATTTAACATTGAAAATAATGGAATTTAACATACCGTGCATTTTCCTTTATTTAACATTGAAAATAATGTTAATTTAACATACCGTGCAATTTCTTATATATGACATTATAGAAAATGTATATTCTAACATACGATGCATTTCTATATATTTACATTAAAGAAAATGTAAAATTTAACATACGGTGAAATTCTAATCATTTACATTAAAGAAAATGTATACTTTTTAATTACAATGTAAACACTACCTCTAATTCACATTGTAAAAATATAATTTCTAATTGCAATGTTATCCTACGGTGTAATTCCCTATATAATTTACATATAAAAATGTAAATCTTGACATACGATGATATTTACCGTTTAATTACAAAGAAAAATGTAAATTTTAACATACCATATCATTTCACTTTATAATTAACATATAAAAAAGTAAATTTTGACATACGTTGAAATTTACCGTTTAATTACAAAGAAAAATGTAATTTTCCCTACACGGTGTAAATTCTTTAATATTAACACTAAAAATAAATGTTAATGTCATCCTACGGTTAAACTTCTTCTATTATATTAACATTAAAAATGTTAATGTCATCATACGGTTGAATTTTCTTTTGATATTAACATTAAAAATGTTAATTACATCCTATGGTGAAATTTCTTTTATTATATTAACATTAAAAAATGTTAATTTCATCATACAGTGAAAATACTATTTTTCAAATAAAAAGTAATTTTTATACACGTCACATTCCTACTTTTACTTTTACAATTAAAAGGTAAATTTTGTCATACAGTGAATCTTCTCTTTTAAATACCATTGAAAATAATGTAACTTATCCTACGATGTAAATTTCCTTTTATTTAACATAAATAAAGTGTGCAATTCTCATACGGTGAAATCATTCTAATATTAACATAAAAAAAAAATGTTAAATGTTCATACAGTAAATTTTCTTTTTATATCCACATAAATAAAATGTGAAATTCTCATACAGTGTATATTTCTCATCTTATGCACATTAAAGATAATGTACATTTATCCTACAGTTGAAGTTATTATAATATTAACATTAAAATGTTAATTACATCATACGGTTGAAATTTTATAAAACTAACATAAAAACTATGTTAAGTTATACCTGTGGTGAAATTACCTTTTTATTAACATTCAAAAACAATGTTAATTTTCATACGTTGCAAATATTTCTTATTTACATCAAAATAATGTTAATTTCTCTAACCATGTAAATTACTTATTGTTAACATCAAAATAAATGTTAATTTTTCATACCACGCAATTTACTTATTATTAACATTAAACAAAAAGGTTAATGTCTCATACGATGTAAATTTTACATAATAAAATGTAAATTTCATGTCATCACAAAATTCTAACTTTGATTTGCATAATAAAATGTAAATTTTATATCATCGCCAAATTCTAACTTTGATTTACATAATAAAATGTAAATTTTATATCATCCAACCAACAACCACATTCAAATATCCAAACAAGTATACATCTAACCATTCACATCAAAATCATATACAGGGTGATGTATATGTTGGCATATGACAAATCAGCGAGGTGTGATTAAATAAAATTAACAAATAACCTATTTTAATTAGCCAATAATTTCAGATCTAATATTTAGATCCGCGGATCTAACATCATATGGTCATAAACAACTTAGATCTGTATTCAAAATATCACTACATAGCGAATTTATCAATCCATATTCTTTAATCACAAAAGAATTAATAATTAAATAATTAAAATTAGATTAAAATAAATTCTCACATATCTAATCACTTAAAATTTCAGGTCTAGCATCCTAACATCGCAAAGCAATCCAAATCTATAATCCATAATAACATCCATTATTGGTTTTCAACTTCTCATAACGCAAGCATAACAATTAAACTAATTAAATTTAACTTAAAATGAATTCTCACCTTGATTGGATAAGAATTTAAAATACCAAATAAATTCAGAATTCACTCTAATCAGTCTCAGCAAAGCCTACTCGTCGCCACGGTCCTGTCGGATCTGAAATTTTCAGATTCGGGGTTCATACGCATTAGTTATCAATGTTTGAATAATTCTGACTTTTAACAACTGCTGCAGCAACGCTTAAAAGCGTCGCAAAATCTGAAGCATACCTTATTTTCAGAATTTGTTCAAAACTTCAAATCCGATTTTCTGGAGTTGTAGTTGACGAAACGACGAGCCGTTTGTTGGAGAAGGACCGGCTCGGAGAGGGCTTTGATCGGCCAGAGGGGGGTGGTGCTCGGCGGCGCCTGGTGGGGCCTAGGGGGGCGCGACCAGCGGCTGTTCACGGGGGTATGGCGGCTTCGTCGAGGCACGGTTCGAGGTGATTCTTGTCGGAGAAGAAAGAGCTTGGGAAGATCTTCGAAACGAGTACTCACACGCTAAATTCCGTTAAGAAACGAAGGAGAAAACTGAGAATGAAGTTTTGAAGAGTGGTGGGTTCAAGTGGCGGCTGAAATGAGAAGAGGAAGGACGATGAACAGTAAATTTCGGGTTTTATAATATTATTTAGGATTTCCTAATCATTATTTAATAATTTAATTAGCCCGTTAAGGCCCGTTTTGGTCCGAACACCGATTTAGGCCTGCTTACTGTCGTTCTTAAGGTTTTGAGGCCTTCTGAATGCAATGGAACATGTTACAGGACCCAATTCCGAAATTTATATGAGTTCTGGAATGATTACATTATTTTATTAATATTTTAATGTATACCGTACATGAAAATTCACCGAGGTCACAAATTAACTTCAAAAATTCTCAGAAAATATATTTAGCTATGTTTTGATGCTGTGGACCTATGAAAATTAATTTCATTCAATTCTGAGCCCGTATGAATTTTTAATGAATTTTTAAAGTCAAAAATTTGCCCGTTTACACTGAAAAATCAATTATAATTATATTTTAATTCTAAAAATTACCAAAAAATCATTTTTAGCTTTGTTTTGATGATACAAATCCAAAAAATTTATTTCGTTGAATTCTGAGACATTTTGAAAAATGGCTATTTTTAAGGCCAGTATATTTAATATTAAAAATACATTTTTAAACAAATAATTTTCGAAACTCGAAATATATAAGTGTTTACTGTTTTTCAATGCAGAAACATCATTATGAACTCAATGGAAGTGGTTTCGAGTCGAAATTCCTTTATATGTAAAAAGTAGCATTATTGACCTATGCAAATTACCTAGCGACCTTCTAAAAATTGAATTGGCCATAACTTTTGATTTCCGCTATGAAATTTCGATTTTTCGGATTCGTTGGAAAGATATATTTAAATAGATTCTAATATTTTTTGTTTCACTAAAATCCGTTAAATTTTGCGTCCTATACGGTCAGTCAAAGTTCAAGTTTGACTTTTCAAACTACCCCGCTATTTCTAACTCTTTTTATAATTAAAATTAATTTATTCATTCTAACATCGATTTGAACCAAATTTGTGATCATTATTATTTAAAATAGATTATTCTAAATATCAAAACTCATTTAAAATTACTTAAAATAAATTTTAAATTGGCCCCAAAATTCAGGGTTGTTACAGTATATATGTTTCAAAAACAATTTCAATCATAACTATCAATCATAGGCGGCATTAATGCCCCATACCACTATGTCGCCATATATAGGTATACAATCAAAAACGCACGATGTCGTATTTGGAAATTAGATTTCCGTCATGAGCCAAGGCAAAAGATAGTCCTTACCGAATTCGAGACAATCTAGCCCATGTCTCAGGCAAGTACTCAGTCAAGCCTTGGATCGTCAGGGCCGGTCCACCGATGTGGATTAAAATTCCCGAACACTGCGTTTCCCCGCCCTATGGGGCGTAAACTGGTCATCTCTGACCACACCATCGGCTCCGAAGAGACCGAAGCAACCGAGGCCTCGCTTTCCATCATCCACATAAGTAAAATACCCGGGCGTGTAAAACCCAAAGCACCACTCCTAGCTAGAAGAAAATGCATGTCCTCCCAGATGTCCGTCTCCTGTTTCTGGCTCATACCGGGGTGTGAGGCTCGCGAAACTACGTTATACACAAAGCTACGCCACACAGGCCATGCTTTGATCATCAACCACAAGACTTTGCTTTTCAACAGAAGCCTTGATCATCTATCACTTAGTTGTGCCACATAGGCAATTCACTCCGTGCGACTGATTTCTATCGATATATACCTCTGGGCTTGTACGTCTCAAGAAGGGCGTTAAGCAAGAGAATAAATTCTCCGCCGCCAAACAGATATATATTTAATAGAGATCAATCAGCACAGAACAAAATCCAATGTCAGACACACAGTCCATTTACACGTTCGTTCTGGGTCTGAACGAAACCGGAGGCACTCAATACCTCGCATGTCTGTACAATCAACAAGTACGTCCGGACGGCTACTACTTCAGCCCCTTCAAGGTAGCTACTCCCATCATGAGCATCAGTAGCACCCCTCCATTCGACGTGAAGATCATCGGTCTTGCACCGTCTTCATATCTTCGACTTCAATCGTCGATCAATTATTTGAAATGAGAATTAACTCGGCCTTTTCAAATAATTCACGTATATTTAGAATTTCAAATCAATTTATTTCAATGGTTAAATTATTCAATGTCACTAAATCTGTTCTTTAGTGTAATTTTCACGCCAAACACATTCAACCATCAAATATCACATAAACTGAGCAAATTCAGTTTATTTTAATTCCATATCGTTTATAATATTTTATCACGATTTATCGCTATTTTTATTTATTTAAAAATAGCCAATATATTCAAACTACGCTTCAGGCCATAACGCGGCCGTGGCGCTGTTTTTCTCCATATTTGATTTACACATATCTGAAAATCTAACCGTTGGATCTTCACAAAATTTATATCATTAGAAAGATCTTTTCAAAACGAATCCAAAGGTTTCAGTTTTGGGAAAATCCGACGGTCGAATCTCCCGCACTAATCGTTTGAAGTTACGATTTCAAAGTACGAACTGCAGCGTCGTTATTCGATTTAATTTAATTATATTTTTATATATATATAAATATAATCGATTCTGGCGCTGTTTTTCTTCAGATTTGAATTAAACATTCCAGACAATCCAACCGTTGGATCTTTACAAAGTTGGTGTCGTTGGAAAGGTATTTCCAAGGCGAACCCGACGGTTGTGGTTTCGGGAAAATCCGAAGGTCGGATCTCCCGCACTAATCGTTTGAAGTTACAGTTTCAAAACACGGACTTCAGCCTCTTTATTCACTATACTTTGATTATATTTTTATAAATATATATAAATATAATTCTTTCATCGATTTCAAAACACTATCCACTTTATAGATTTGATAAAAATGATATTTTTATCTAACAGACATTTATTTCAACACTTCACTATTCTCAACAATTCATGTATATAATAAAAATGTGATTTTTATTGTAAAACAATTTATTTCAAAACAAGACTATTTTATATAGTTCATATAGATGATAAAAATATGATTTTTATTATAAAACAATTTATTTCAAAACACGACTATTTTATATAGTTCATATAGATGATAAAATTATGATTTTTATTATAAAACAATTTATTTCAAAACACGAATATCGTTCAACACATGAATTTCTATTCAACACATGAAAATAATTCTAACACATGAATATTATTGAAAATTTCAGCAGCATAACGGCAGGGTAGTTAAAACCGGGACTGTCCCTAGTACGGCTCCTCGCTCTACCTTAAAACCTCGCGGTTTTTGACAATGAGGATTCATGCATCTAGTTCGCACGCAGGCGGCATGTTTTATTTTCATTTCCACAATCTATTCTAATTTTGTTTCAATCACCAATGGGTATTTTTCAACCACAACCAATCAATTTCAACCACAAACAATTCTAATCAACCATTCGCTATCAACCAATTTTCACACCAGTCACAAACAATAAATATCGTCCATGGTCTGTGGACGAGGGGAGTATATATATATATATTCGTATATAAATATATTTCGATTCACTTCAATTCATTTCAACGCACATACAATTTTTACAACGCATATATAACTTGTACATCAAACATACAACTTATACAACGCTTATACATGAGGTGTACAAAGCTTATATAACTCATACATCGACTATATAATTTATACATCGTTGTTTTCCATATCATTTATAAATTAGAAATCTCACATTGGGTTCCACTCCACCAAAAATAGTAGAAGGCTCAGAAAAATATGCGGTATCTTTTAGAATGTAGAAGACGTCCACACGAGTCCACTGCCTTTTGTTTCACTGAATTTCGTCAACAAACGAAAAAGATATGATTTTTACAGTGAAATCAAAAACCGTAGCGCTTTAAGCTGCTATAATATAGTATATATAATTTTCAGCCGCACCTCAGCAGTTTGGTTCGAAACTAGGTTTGCACTTTTCTCGAAATCCGCGCAACTTCAGAACGATCGGCCAGTGCCACAGCGTAGAGCTAGGAGAGGCGCACGTGCGCCAGGAGGTGGGGCCAGTTCGATGGTCGGAATCGGATGCGGCGGCGGTTGGAACGGCGCAACTTCCAGGCGTCGATTCTCCCAAACCACACAATGATAAAATCCAAACTATATTTGGATTTGAAGATCTTCTCGGGCACTACAAAATTCTCCAAAGGGGCAGGGGTTTTTATTGAGCGGATTAGAAGAAATCGAGGAGAGAAGAAGGGAAGAGGGTTCCGCCTTTAATCGACTGTCGGGGAGAGAGAAAATCAGTTTTCCGAATTTTTAAAATAATAAAGAAAAAATCTGATTAGCCCGTGGTTATTTAAATTGGAAAATACCACTTTGACCTTACGAACTCCATTCCGAACCCAACGACTGTCGTCCCCAGCATTTTACCCCCATTTCGAACACAATGGGATATGTTTTGTAGGCCCATTCGACTATTTCAGTCAGTTTTCATTCAAATTAAAATATAAAACATTCAATATTCGATTTGAACGTACATTTCAATTTGCCGGGGACACACACTGATTCGAAAGATTCCAGAAAAATAAATCTGGCTATGTTTTGACCATACGGTCCCAACAAAACCAGTTTCGTCGAATTCTGAGACCGTTTGTAAAATGGCCCTTTTTTGGTCGATCCAATTTAACTATAATTGACCAAAACACATTTTCCTTCGCCGCGCTCACATACTAGCTTCAAAAATTATGAAATTTGAAACCTAGCAATAATTTGACATCCCGGATCCAACAAAATTGGTTTCGTCGAATTTCGAGGTCATTTGCAAAATGGCCATTTTCACGGGCTATATAAATTCCATAGCGACCTTTCTGAAAATTCATTTGGCCATAACTTTTGCTTTCCGCTTTGAAACTTCGATTTTTCGGATTCATTAGAAAGGTATTCACTAACAGATTTAAATATTTTTGGTTTCACTCAAATTCGTTTTGTTTTGCACCCGGTACAGTCAGTCAAAGTTTGAATTCAATTTTTGAAACTGCCGCGCCATTTCAGGCCTTGTTTATAATTCAAATTAATTCTATTCCTTTTCAACATTGTTACATCCCGCTACATAGCGTTTTGACTATGACAACTATACATAAACATACATATTATTATCTAACCTTGTTTTGCAGGAAGCCATTTGACAAACAGATTCAAGAACACAATAAACGAAGAATAAATACGTTATAAAGGTCTGTTAGTCTTAGATATTAATGTTAAAGTCTTCCTTGATGATCACACACACACATTTTATATGTATATAGCTTCTCTTATATAAATTAAGCAAGGAATAGTCTGATAACAGAAAACAGACGTCTGGTCTGAAATTTTCAGACGTCTGTTTGCTGAAACAGAATGTTTTTAAATACAATATTCAGACGTCTGGTTGGTATATTTCAGACGTCTGAAATGCCCCCGAAATACACTATTTCCTTTCTGATTTGATTTTTAAAATAAACAAACATCTGAATTTTATTTTCAGACATCTGAATTCCGAAGAGTTGCATTCTTTATGAAGAGATACAACTATTTAATCCATATCTCTTCATCAAAACCTTTCGTGATCAGTTGTATCTTTTTATATATTATAAATAGAGGGTTGGTTAATTGTTCCAATCACCGATTTTTATTCTAATTCTCTCTATCTTATACAAAAGCTCTCTAAATTCTAAAGTGATCTATTTTCATACTCGAGACTTTTAAACTTCCATAATCCTTCACATACTTCACGATTATCATCAAGGAAAGGCTATAGGAAGGGTGTACTTAATATTTGACAATTCGTGTTATCAAGAACACACTAAGTCAACATTTATCTTTGTACTAGTGAAGACCTCTTCAGCAGTTGAGGCAAGAAATCCCGTTCGGCTGTTCGGGTAATTGTGAACCTATTCCTCCGGGTGAAGTGAGGGTTGTTGCGTTAGTGAAATTCCAGAAGGGAGTCTGGGACTGGACGTAGGACGGTGATCCGAACCAGTATAAATCGACTGTGTGAATTTACTTACTGCTTCTATTATATACTCTACATCATATTCTCCATACTACACGATCCTATACCGCTGCGTAGCCTCTTTCAATTGGTATCAGAGCTTGGTATTCTAGAGATCGTAACAACATCCTAGAATAAATGGCAATAAAGAAATCTAGTAAAGGCATTAGAAAGTGGAAGAACAACAAAGCAGAAGCGACGGAGCAAGAGAGCAAATGTTTAATGGCTAAAGTGAGATCACAATCGGTATGTGAGGATTCATTGTATAAAGATCTTTTATTAGACCACGAAAAATTATTAAAAGATTTTAAAAGTTTGGGTAAACTTAATGCAATTATTTTAGCCAAGTCTAAAAATTGTGAGCAAGAAAATTCCAAATTAAAAGAAGAAAACAATTTTTTAGTCAAACAAGCCAAATGTTTTGAAAATACCTTAGAAGAGCTTGTTTTTCAAAAAGATTTCCTTCAAAAAGAAAATGAGCGACTAGAAGATAAAAACAATGTTCTTTTAAAGGAAATCGATCTCTTGAAAAATAGAAATGAATCATTAGAAGATTCTTTAAATAATTCTAATTCTTTAGTTTCGTCTCTTGAAATAGAGAATGGAGCTTTAACTGAAAAGAATTTAGAATTATCTAAAGAATTTGAGTTTTTAAAAGTTAATAATAATACTTTGCAAAATGAAATGTCTGATTTGAAAGAAAATTTTGAAAAATTACACTCTTCTTTTAATAATTCAGGATCTCAAATTTGTCGTCTCAAAAATGAGAATAGTACTTTAAAAAGGGAGAATTCTGAATTAAATAAGAAAATTGGTTTAAAAGATTGCAAGACTTCTTTTGAAAATTTCAATCACGGCTTTGGAAACAAAATTGAAAAATGTACAAATAAGTCCACAAAATTTAATAAAGGTCAAAATGATTTAAATGATATTTTATCTTGCTCTAGACCTTTACACGATAAAAGTGGCTTAGGGTATAATAAAACTAATCATAGAACTAGTACTAGATATGCTTTCATGTATAACAAAAGATTAACTGCTAGTACTAAAGCACGTGTAACTCGAAGATCAAATTTCTATAGAAATTCAAATGCTTCTATGACTAGAAACATTTATAATAGAAGTACAAAAAGAAATATTAATAGAAATTATCTAAGTATTTGGGTTCCTGTAAATTGGAAAAATCGAGAAAAATACATTGATGATTATTTTGATTCAGTAGTTAAAAATAAAAACTTTATTTTCAAAGGTACCATTAAACCCTTGTGGGTATGGTTACCTCCTCTCTAACCCCTGGACCCTAACAGAGAAAGTGGGTACCAAAGTATATATATAATATTTGTTGTAGGTACACCACAACAAAAAAGGAGGGTATTTCAGTATCTCTAATATCTTTAAAAACTGAGCTTAAAGTTAAATCAGGGAATCTGGAAATATAATAATCACATACTCAGGGGGAGAAATTTTCATATATCACACATTCAGGGGAAGAAAATAAAGAGAAGACAAAGATATTTATTACATTCCCTCATTCTTTTTGATAATGACAAAGGGGGAGAAATTCAGGTGTATATTGATAGAGGAAGATATTATAAGAGGAAGACGTTATAGAAAGAATATATTTTTAAATTGTATAGTTGTCATCATCAAAAAGGGGAGAATGTTAGAAACTCTATTGTTGGATTTTGATGACAACAACTACACAATTATACCAAAAAACCTCTAAGCTAACCTGTAGGTACATGGATATCAAAAAGAGAAATATATGATAATATATGCATATTGACATATTGACAGGGGGAGTTCATATAGTTGTCATTAGTCAAAAAGGGGGAGAATGTTACATCCCGCTACATAGCGTTTTGACTATGACAACTATACATAAACATACATATTATTATCTAACCTTGTTTTGCAGGAAGCCATTTGACAAACAGATTCAAGAACACAATAAACGAAGAATAAATACGTTATAAAGGTCTGTTAGTCTTAGATATTAATGTTAAAGTCTTCCTTGATGATCACACACACACATTTTATATGTATATAGCTTCTCTTATATAAATTAAGCAAGGAATAGTCTGATAACAGAAAACAGACGTCTGGTCTGAAATTTTCAGACGTCTGTTTGCTGAAACAGAATGTTTTTAAATACAATATTCAGACGTCTGGTTGGTATATTTCAGACGTCTGAAATGCCCCCGAAATACACTATTTCCTTTCTGATTTGATTTTTAAAATAAACAGACATCTGAATTTTATTATCAGACATCTGAATTCCGAAGAGTTGCATTCTTTATGAATAGATACAACTATTTAATCCATATCTCTTCATCAAAACCTTTCGTGATCAGTTGTATCTTTTTATATATTATAAATAGAGGGTTGGTTAATTGTTCCAATCACCGATTTTTATTCTAATTCTCTCTATCTTATACAAAAGCTCTCTAAATTCTAAAGTGATCTATTTTCATACTCGAGACTTTTAAACTTCCATAATCCTTCACATACTTCACGATTATCATCAAGGAAAGGCTATAGGAAGGGTGTACTTAATATTTGACAATTCGTGTTATCAAGAACACACTAAGTCAACATTTATCTTTGTACTAGTGAAGACCTCTTCAGCAGTTGAGACAAGAAATCCCGTTCGGCTGTTCGGGTAATTGTGAACCTATTCCTCCGGGTGAAGTGAGGGTTGTTGCGTTAGTGAAATTCCAGAAGGGAGTCTGGGACTGGACGTAGGACGGTGATCCGAACCAGTATAAATCGACTGTGTGAATTTACTTACTGCTTCTATTATATACTCTACATCATATTCTCCATACTACACGATCCTATACCGCTGCGTAGCCTCTTTCAAACATCAATTCAAACTAACTTTTCGTCGTTATTATTTAAAATATTTATTTTAAATATTTAAAATATTTATTTTAAATATTTAAAATCCACTATTTTAGCCAATTTAAAAAATTTAAACTGGTTCCGATTTTACGGGTTGTTACAATCTCCCCCACTTAAAACTTTTCGTCCCCGAAAAGGAACAAAGTCGAAAGTGGTTTGATTAACCAACTCTAATTTCAATCTGGCTTCCATTCTCCAACTTTTCAGTTTCTGAGAATTTTCAAATTCTTCAAAAATTTGGCTAACACCCGGAGTTTTCGAAAAAATTCGCCGTAACCTCCTTTGTACGGGGAGGGGTTTGGAAATTTATTGGGCCGTATTAGGTACCCAATAAATCCTATAAAGCATACACATATTTATAGTGATATATTCTGGTGTTTACAGGGGAGCGTGTATAGATAATAACTCCAGAGAATAAATTCTCGTCACCCTGTCAAAGCCTGAGGGAGTGTGTATTTTTAATTGCTCCAGAGGATAAATCCTTGTCAGCTTGTCCCATGTGGGAAATAAATAGTCCATGTGCCGTATCTAATAACTAGAGAGACGTGATTATTGTCAACTCCAGACCCGTGTGGGGTTTTTATTAATCTGGCAAATTACCGTTATATTTTATATGGTCCATATCAGTCATCAGTTCAACCTGTAAAATATAGTCATCGCCATACAAGCCTCTCGCTCGTACGGTAAATCTTCAACCTCGTCACACAAGCTCCAAATGCTTATGTGGTATATGATGAAGTATGCCTATCTTTAAGAAGTATGCCATGTAGTGTAGTTCAAAATTAATTGTTATTATCCTATGGCGACATTTATTAATTACACACAGAATAACCAGCACTCCGCATCCAATGGCACTCACAGGAGTTGATATAATAATAAAATTACGCATCCAACTCATTAAGGTTTACCTATTTGTCGGGCACACAAATAAAATCTTTACTCAACAGCTAATCCATTTACCTGTTCAAACATATATAATGCACATGTATATATTTCTATCTATTTTTAAATCAGTTCAATGTGTGATTTAAATGAATAAATTCTACCATTATTCCATTATTGATTAAATTAACTATCGTTTTAATAATTTAATTAATCAAATCTACTATCACACAACACAAACAATAATCAAATTTGTTTTTAACTTTTCAAATATATATCTTTTATATATTCAAAAATCATATTTCTAAAACCAGACTATATATATAACCACAAATACGTTATTTAAAAACATATAACTCTCAACTCGTTCTAGGGCACTTCTGACCCCATCTCTAACGAGCTATTCTGATTCTGCTATACTCATACTAGGATATTACTGATCCTATCTGTAATGAGTTACACGTCCTAGAACACTACTGGTTCTATTTCTGACGAGTTTGTTAATATGTTATATTCCAGAACTAAGCATAACCAAAGCTCTGATACCACGTTTGTGACAACCCCATTCCCGATAAGACGGTGGCAAGGGTAATCTTTGGAATATAACACATGAACAGATAACAGCCGAACAGAAATAGACAAATACACCAGATAATGTACAATAGAATACACTGGATAAATATAATCATCAGAGTTACACAGTATATAGGATCATACTTAATATAAAATACAGTTCAGCTATACATAAATGTCTACTGCGGAAAAGAAAACATAATATGTACAACAGGAGCTGAACAACATAAAAAGAGATAAATGATAGAATCCATCTTCAGCTCCAGCTATCCAGAAAGAGTCTGCTAAAACCTGAATACAAGGCTGCCCGTGTAGAAAAAGGGGCACCCGAGTTTGCAAGTGAAACAAACTACTAGTCAGTCATGGGACTGGTATGAGAAATCTACTTAACACATTTTCAAATATGGCTAATCGCAGGACCACGCCACTTTCGCGGAACGGGTTTACTCCATTGGATTGCCAGTGCTTTAAAACAAATAATTCTTTTAAACATCGCAATGCTTTTTATAAAAATGAAGCCATTATAAGACTCAATTCCCATCGCACAATGCAACACACACCAGAGGATAGAGTTTTACCTTATAATGGCCAAAATATGCTTGATACGAGCAAAACAAATCATTTGATATTATTGCTAGTGTATATATGTTTCAAAAACAATTTCAATCATAACTATCAATCATAGGCGGCATTAATGCCCCATACCACTATGTCGCCATATATAGGTATACAATCAAAAACGCACGATGTCGTATTTGGAAATTAGATTTCCGTCATGAGCCAAGGCAAAAGATAGTCCTTACCGAATTCGAGACAATCTAGCCCATGTCTCAGGCAAGTACTCAGTCAAGCCTTGGATCGTCAGGGCCGGTCCACCGATGTGGATTAAAATTCCCGAACACTGCGTTTCCCCGCCCTATGGGGCGTAAACTGGTCATCTCTGACCACACCATCGGCTCCGAAGAGACCGAAGCAACCGAGGCCTCGCTTTCCATCATCCACATAAGTAAAATACCCGGGCGTGTAAAACCCAAAGCACCACTCCTAGCTAGAAGAAAATGCATGTCCTCCCAGATGTCCGTCTCCTGTTTCTGGCTCATACCGGGGTGTGAGGCTCGCGAAACTACGTTATACACAAAGCTACGCCACACAGGCCATGCTTTGATCATCAACCACAAGACTTTGCTTTTCAACAGAAGCCTTGATCATCTATCACTTAGTTGTGCCATATAGGCAATTCACTCCGTGCGACTGATTTCTATCGATATATAACCTCTGGGCTTGTACGTCTCAAGAAGGGCGTTAAGCAAGAGAATAAATTCTCCGCCGCCAAACAGATATATATTTAATAGAGATCAATCAGCACAGAACAAAATCCAATGTCAGACACACAGTCCATTTACACGTTCGTTCTGGGTCTGAACGAAACCGGAGGCACTCAATACCTCGCATGTCCGTACAATCAACAAGTACGTCCGGACGGCTACTACTTCAGCCCCTTCAAGGTAGCTACTCCCATCATGAGCATCAGTAGCACCCCTCCATTCGACGTGAAGATCATCGGTCTTGCACCGTCTTCATATCTTCGACTTCAATCGTCGATCAATTATTTGAAATGAGAATTAACTCGGCCTTTTCAAATAATTCACGTATATTTAGAATTTCAAATCAATTTATTTCAATGGTTAAATTATTCAATGTCACTAAATCTGTTCTTTAGTGTAATTTTCACGCCAAACACATTCAACCATCAAATATCACATAAACTGAGCAAATTCAGTTTATTTTAATTCCATATCGTTTATAATATTTATCACGATTTATCGCTATTTTTATTTATTTAAAAATAGCCAATATATTCAAACTACGCTTCAGGCCATAACGCGGCCGTGGCGCTGTTTTTCTCCATATTTGATTTACACATATTTGAAAATCTAACCGTTGGATCTTCACAAAATTTATATCATTAGAAAGATCTTTTCAAAACGAATCCAAAGGTTTCAGTTTTGGGAAAATCCGACGGTCGAATCTCCCGCACTAATCGTTTGAAGTTACGATTTCAAAGTACGAACTGCAGCGTCGTTATTCGATTTAATTTAATTATATTTTTATATATATATATAAATATAATCGATTCTGGCGCTGTTTTTCTTCAGATTTGAATTAAACATTCCAGACAATCCAACCGTTGGATCTTTACAAAGTTGGTGTCGTTGGAAAGGTATTTCCAAGGCGAACCCGACGGTTGTGGTTTCGGGAAAATCCGAAGGTCGGATCTCCCGCACTAATCGTTTGAAGTTACAGTTTCAAAACACGGACTTCAGCCTCTTTATTCACTATACTTTGATTATATTTATATAAATATATATAAATATAATTCTTTCATCGATTTCAAAACACTATCCACTTTATAGATTTGATAAAAATGATATTTTTATCTAACAGACATTTATTTCAACACTTCACTATTCTCAACAATTCATGTATATAATAAAAATGTGATTTTTATTGTAAAACAATTTATTTCAAAACACGACTATTTTATATAGTTCATATAGATGATAAAAATATGATTTTTATTATAAAACAATTTATTTCAAAACACGACTATTTTATATAGTTCATATAGATGATAAAAATATGATTTTTATTATAAAACAATTTATTTCAAAACACGAATATCGTTCAACACATGAATTTCTATTCAACACATGAAAATAATTCTAACACATGAATATTATTGAAAATTTCAGCAGCATAACGGCAGGGTAGTTAAAACCGGGACTGTCCCTAGTACGGCTCCTCGCTCTACCTTAAAACCTCGTGGTTTTTGACAATGAGGATTCATGCATCTAGTTCGCACGCAGGCGGCATGTTTTATTTTCATTTCCACAATCTATTCTAATTTTGTTTCAATCACCAATGGGTATTTTTCAACCACAACCAATCAATTTCAACCACAAACAATTCTAATCAACCATTCGCTATCAACCAATTTTCACACCAGTCACAAACAATAAATATCGTCCATGGTCTGTGGACGAGGGGAGTATATATATATATTCGTATATAAATATATTTCGATTCACTTCAATTCATTTCAACGCACATACAATTTTTACAATGCATATATAACTTGTACATCAAACATACAACTTATACAACGCTTATACATGAGGTGTACAAAGCTTATATAACTCATACATCGACTATATAATTTATACATCGTTGTTTTCCATATCATTTATAAATTAGAAATCTCACATTGGGTTCCACTCCACCAAAAATAGTAGAAGGCTCAGAAAAATATGCGGTATCTTTTAGAATGTAGAAGACGTCCACACGAGTCCACTGCCTTTTGTTTCACTGAATTTCGTCAACAAACGAAAAAGATATGATTTTTACAGTGAAATCAAAAACCGTAGCGCTTTAAGCTGCTATAATATAGTATATATAATTTTCAGCCGCACCTCAGCAGTTTGGTTCGAAACTAGGTTTGCACTTTTCTCGAAATCCGCGCAACTTCAGAACGATCGGCCAGTGCCACAGCGTAGAGCTAGGAGAGGCGCACATGCGCCAGGAGGTGGGGCCAGTTCGATGGTCGGAATCGGATGCGGCGGCGGTTGGAACGGCGCAACTTCCAGGCGTCGATTCTCCCAAACCACACAATGATAAAATCCAAACTATATTTGGATTTGAAGATCTTCTCGGGCACTACAAAATTCTCCAAAGGGGCAGGGGTTTTTATTGAGCGGATTAGAAGAAATCGAGGAGAGAAGAAGGGAAGAGGGTTCCGCCTTTAATCGACTGTCGGGGAGAGAGAAAATCAGTTTTCCGAATTTTTAAAATAATAAAGAAAAAATCTGATTAGCCCGTGGTTATTTAAATTGGAAAATACCACTTTGACCTTACGAACTCCATTCCGAACCCAACGACTGTCGTCCCTAGCATTTTACCCCCATTTCGAACACAATGGGATATGTTTCGTAGGCCCATTCGACTATTTCAGTCAGTTTTCATTCAAATTAAAATATAAAACATTCAATATTCGATTTGAACGTACATTTCAATTTGCCGGGGACACACACTGATTCGAAAGATTCCAGAAAAATAAATCTGGCTATGTTTTGACCATACGGTCCCAACAAAACCAGTTTCGTCGAATTCTGAGACCGTTTGTAAAATGGCCCTTTTTTGGTCGATCCAATTTAACTATAATTGACCAAAACACATTTTCCTTCGCCGCGCTCACATACTAGCTTCAAAAATTATGAAATTTGAAACCTAGCAATAATTTGACATCCCGGATCCAACAAAATTGGTTTCGTCGAATTTCGAGGTCATTTGCAAAATGGCCATTTTCACGGGCTATATAAATTCCATAGCGACCTTTCTGAAAATTCATTTGGCCATAACTTTTGCTTTCCGCTTTGAAACTTCGATTTTTCAGATTCATTAGAAAGGTATTCACTAACAGATTTAAATATTTTTGGTTTCACTCAAATCCGTTTTGTTTTGCACCCGGTACAGTCAGTCAAAGTTTGAATTCAATTTTTGAAACTGCCGCGCCATTTCAGGCCTTGTTTATAATTCAAATTAATTCTATTCCTTTTCAACATTGTTACATCCCGCTACATAGCGTTTTGACTATGACAACTATACATAAACATACATATTATTATCTAACCTTGTTTTGCAGGAAGCCATTTGACAAACAGATTCAAGAACACAATAAACGAAGAATAAATACGTTATAAAGGTCTGTTAGTCTTAGATATTAATGTTAAAGTCTTCCTTGATGATCACACACACACATTTTATATGTATATAGCTTCTCTTATATAAATTAAGCAAGGAATAGTCTGATAACAGAAAACAGACGTCTGGTCTGAAATTTTCAGACGTCTGTTTGCTGAAACAGAATGTTTTTAAATACAATATTCAGACGTCTGGTTGGTATATTTCAGACGTCTGAAATGCCCCCGAAATACACTATTTCCTTTCTGATTTGATTTTTAAAATAAACAGACATCTGAATTTTATTTTCAGACATCTGAATTCCGAAGAGTTGCATTCTTTATGAAGAGATACAACTATTTAATCCATATCTCTTCATCAAAACCTTTCGTGATCAGTTGTATCTTTTTATATATTATAAATAGAGGGTTGGTTAATTGTTCCAATCACCGATTTTTATTCTAATTCTCTCTATCTTATACAAAAGCTCTCTAAATTCTAAAGTGATCTATTTTCATACTCGAGACTTTTAAACTTCCATAATCCTTCACATACTTCACGATTATCATCAAGGAAAGGCTATAGGAAGGGTGTACTTAATATTTGACAATTCGTGTTATCAAGAACACACTAAGTCAACATTTATCTTTGTACTAGTGAAGACCTCTTCAGCAGTTGAGGCAAGAAATCCCGTTCGGCTGTTCGGGTAATTGTGAACCTATTCCTCCGGGTGAAGTGAGGGTTGTTGCGTTAGTGAAATTCCAGAAGGGAGTCTGGGACTGGACGTAGGACGGTGATCCGAACCAGTATAAATCGACTGTGTGAATTTACTTACTGCTTCTATTATATACTCTACATCATATTCTCCATACTACACGATCCTATACCGCTGCGTAGCCTCTTTCAAACATCAATTCAAACTAACTTTTCGTCGTTATTATTTAAAATATTTATTTTAAATATTTAAAATATTTATTTTAAATATTTAAAATCCACTATTTTAGCCAATTTAAAAAATTTAAACTGGTTCCGATTTTACGGGTTGTTACAATCTCCCCCACTTAAAACTTTTCGTCCCCAAAAAGGAACAAAGTCGAAAGTGGTTTGATTAACCAACTCTAATTTCAATCTGGCTTCCATTCTCCAACTTTTCAGTTTCTGAGAATTTTCAAATTCTTCAAAAATTTGGCTAACACCCGGAGTTTTCGAAAAAATTCGCCGTAACCTCCTTTGTACGGGGAGGGGTTTGGAAATTTATTGGGCCGTATTAGGTACCCAATAAATCCTATAAAGCATACACATATTTATAGTGATATATTCTGGTGTTTACAGGGGAGCGTGTATAGATAATAACTCCAGAGAATAAATTCTCGTCACCCTGTCAAAGCCTGAGGGAGTATGTATTTTTAATTGCTCCAGAGGATAAATCCTTGTCACCTTGTCCCATGTGGGAAATAAATAGTCCATGTGCCGTATCTAATAACTAGAGAGACGTGATTATTGTCAACTCCAGACCCGTGTGGGGTTTTTATTAATCTGGCAAATTACCGTTATATTTTATATGGTCCATATCAGTCATCAGTTCAACCTGTAAAATATAGTCATCGCCATACAAGCCTCTCGCTCGTACGGTAAATCTTCAACCTCGTCACACAAGCTCCAAATGCTTATGTGGTATATGATGAAGTATGCCTATCTTTAAGAAGTATGCCATGTAGTGTAGTTCAAAATTAATTGTTACTATCCTATGGCGACATTTATTAATTACACACAGAATAACCAGCACTCCGCATCCAATGGCACTCACAGGAGTTGATATAATAATAAAATTACGCATCCAACTCATTAAGGTTTACCTATTTGTCGGGCACACAAATAAAATCTTTACTCAACAGCTAATCCATTTACCTGTTCAAACATATATAATGCACATGTATATATTTCTATCTATTTTTAAATCAGTTCAATGTGTGATTTAAATGAATAAATTCTACCATTATTCCATTATTGATTAAATTAACTATCGTTTTAATAATTTAATTAATCAAATCTACTATCACACAACACAAACAATAATCAAATTTGTTTTTAACTTTTCAAATATATATCTTTTATATATTCAAAAATCATATTTCTAAAACCAGACTATATATATAACCACAAATACGTTATTTAAAAACATATAACTCTCAACTCGTTCTAGGGCACTTCTGACCCCATCTCTAACGAGCTATTCTGATTCTGCTATACTCATACTAGGATATTACTGATCCTATCTGTAATGAGTTACACGTCCTAGAACACTACTGGTTCTATTTCTGACGAGTTTGTTAATATGTTATATTCCAGAACTAAGCATAACCAAAGCTCTGATACCACGTTTGTGACAACCCCATTCCCGATAAGACGGTGGCAAGGGTAATCTTTGGAATATAACACATGAACAGATAACAGCCGAACAGAAATAGACAAATACACCAGATAATGTACAATAGAATACACTGGATAAATATAATCATCAGAGTTACACAGTATATAGGATCATACTTAATATAAAATACAGTTCAGCTATACATAAATGTCTACTGCGGAAAAGAAAACATAATATGTACAACAGGAGCTGAACAACATAAAAAGAGATAAATGATAGAATCCATCTTCAGCTCCAGCTATCCAGAAAGAGTCTGCTAAAACCTGAATACAAGGCTGCCCGTGTAGAAAAAGGGGCACCCGAGTTTGCAAGTGAAACAAACTACTAGTCAGTCATGGGACTGGTATGAGAAATCTACTTAACACATTTTCAAATATGGCTAATCGCAGGACCACGCCACTTTCGCGGAACGGGTTTACTCCATTGGATTGCCAGTGCTTTAAAACAAATAATTCTTTTAAACATCGCAATGCTTTTTATAAAAATGAAGCCATTATAAGACTCAATTCCCATCGCACAATGCAACACACACCAGAGGATAGAGTTTTACCTTATAATGGCCAAAATATGCTTGATACGAGCAAAACAAATCATTTGATATTATTGCTAGTGTATATATGTTTCAAAAACAATTTCAATCATATCTATCAATCATAGGCGGCATTAATGCCCCATACCACTATGTCGCCATATATTGGTATACAATAAAAACTGCACGATGTCGTATTTGGAAATTGGATTCCTTCATGAGCCAAGGCAAAAGATAGTCCTTACCGAATTCGAGACAATCTAGCCCATGTCTCAGGCAAGTACTCAGTCAAGCCTTGGATCGTCAGGGCCGGTCCACCGATGTGGATTAAAATTCCTGTACACTGCGTTTCCCCGCCTTATGGGGCGTAAACTGGTCATCTCTGACCACACCATCGGCTTCGAAGAGATCGAAGCAACCAAGGCCTCGCTTTCCATCATCCACATAAGTAAAATACCCGGGCGTGTAAAACCCAAAGCACCACTCCTAGCTAGAAGAAAACGCATGTCCTCCATGATGTCCGTCTCCCGTTTATGGCTCATACCGGGGTGTGAGGCTCGCGAAACTACGTTATACACAAAGCTACACCACACAGGCCATGCTTTGATCATCAACCACAAGACTTTGCTTTTCAACAGAAGCCTTGATCATCTATCACTTAGGCGTGCCACATAGGCAATTCACTCCGTGCGACTGATTTCTATCGATATATAACCTCTGGGCTCGTACATCTCAGAGAAGGGCGTTAAGCAAGAGAATAAATTCTCCGCCGCCAAACAGATATATATTTAATAGAGATCAATCAGCACAGAACAAAATCCAATGTCAGACACACAGTCCATTTACACGTTCGTTCTAGGTCTGAACGAAACCGGAGGCACTCAATACCTCGCATATCCGTACAATCAACAAGTACGTCCGGACGGCTACTACTTCAGCCCCTTCAAGGTAGCTACTCCCATTATGAGCATCAGTAGCACCCCTCCATTCGACGTGAAGATCATCGGTCTTGCACCGTCTTCATATCTTCGACTTCAATCGTCGATCAATTATTTGAAATGAGAATTAACTCGGCCTTTTCAAATAATTCACATATATTTAGAATTTCAAATCAATTTATATGGTTAAATTATTCAATGTCACTCATTCTGTTCTTTAGTGTAATTTTCACGCCAAACACATTCAACCATCAAATATCACATAAACCGAGCAAATTCAGTTTATTTCCATTCCATATCATTTATAATATTTTATCACGATTTATCGCTATTTTTATTTATTTAAAAATAGCCAATATATTCAAACTACGCTTCAGGCCATAACGCGGCCGTGGCGCTGTTTTTCTCCAGATTTGATTTACACATATCTGAAAATCTAACCGTTGGATCTTCACAAAATTTATATCAATAGAAAGATCTTTTCAAAATGAATCCAACGGTTTCAGTTTTGGGAAAATCTGACGGTCGGATCTCCTGCACTAATCGTTTGAAGTTACGATTTCAAAATACGAACTGCAGCGTCGTTATTCGATTTAATTTAATTATATATATATATAATCGATTCTGGCACTGTTTTTCTTCATATTTGAATTAAACATTCCAGACAATCCAACCGTTGGATCTTTACAAAGTTGGTGCCGTTGGAAAGGTATTTCCAAGGCAAACCCGACGGTTGTGGTTTCGGGAAAATCCGATGGTCGGATCTCCTGCACTAATCGTTTGAAGTTACAGTTTCAAAACACGAACTGCAGCCTCTTTATTCACTATACTTTGATTATATTTATATAAATATAATTCTTTCATCGATTTCAAAACACTATCCACTTTATAGATTTGATAAAAATGATATTTTTATCTAACAGACATATATTTCAATACTTCACTATTCTCAACAATTCATGTATATAATAAAAATGTGATTTTTATTGTAAAATAATTTATTTCAAAACACGACTATTTTATATAGTTCATATAGATGATAAAAATATGATTTTTATTATAAAACAATTTATTTCAAAACACGACTATTTTATATAGTTCATATAGATGATAAAAATATGATTTTTATTATAAAACAATTTATTTCAAAACACGAATATTGTTCAACACATGAATTTCTATTCAACACATGAATATAGTTTCAACACATGAAAATAATTCTAACACATGAATATTATTGAAAATTTCGGCAGCATAACGGCAGGGTAGTTAAAACCGGGACCGTCCCTAGTACGGCTCCTCGCTCCACCTTTAAACCTCGCGGTTTTTGACAATGGGGATTCATGCATCTAGTTCGCATGCAGGCGGCATGTTTTATTTTCATTTCCACAATCTATTCTAATTTTGTTTCAATCACCAATGGGTATTTTTCAACCACAAACAATTCTAATAAACCATTCCCTATCAACCGATTTTCACACCAGTCACAAACAATAAATATCGTCCATGGTCTGTGGACGAGGGGAGTATATATATATATATATATATATATTCGTATATAAATATATTTCGATTCACTTCAATTCATTTCAACGCACATACAATTTTTACAACGCATATATAACTTATACATCGAACATACAACTTATACAACGCTTATACATGAAGTGTACAACGCTTATATAACTCATACGTCGACTATATAATTTATACATCGTTGTTTGCCATATCGTTTATAAATTAGAAATCTCACATTGGGTTCCACTCCACCAAAAATAGTAGAAGGCTCAGAAAAATATGCGGTCTCTTCTAGAATGTAGAAGACGTCCACACGAGTCCACTGTCTCTTGTTTCACTGAATTTCGTCAACAAACGAAAAAGATATGATTTTTACAGTGAAATAAAAAACCGTAGCGCTTTAAACTGCTATAATATAGTATATATAATTTTCAGCCGTACCTCAGCAGTTTGGTTCGAAACTAGGTTTGCACTTTTCTCGAAATCCGCGCAACTTCAGAACGATCGGCCAGCGCCACAGCGTAGAGCTAGGAGAGGCGCACGTGCGCCAGGAGGTGGGGCCAGTTCAATGGTCGGAATCGGGCGCGGCGACGGTTGGATCGGTGCAACTTCCAGGCGTCGATTCTCCCAAACCACACAACGAAAAAAATCCAAACTATATATGGATTTGAAGATCTTCTCGAGCACTGCAAAATTCTCCAAAGGGGCAGGGGTTTTTATTGAGCGGATTAGAAGAAATCGAGGAGAGAAGAAAGGAAGAGGGTTCTGCCTTTAATTGACTGTCGGGAAGAGAGAAAATCAGTTTTCCGAATTTTTAAAATCATAAAGAAAAAAATCTGATTAGCCCGTGGTTATTTAAATTGGAAAATATCACTTTGACCTTACGAACTCCAGTCCGAACCCAACGACTGTCGTCCCCAGCGTTTTACCCCCATTCCGAACACAATGGGATATGTTTAGTAGGCCAATTCGACTATTTCAGTCAGTTTTCATTCAAATTAAAATATAAAACATTCAATATTCGATTTGAACGTACATTTCAATTTGCCGGGGCCACACACTGATTCGAAAGATTCCAGAAAAATAAATCTGGCTATGTTTTGACCATACGGTCCCAACAAAACTAGTTTCGTCGAATTCTGAGACCGTTTGTAAAATGGCCCTTTTCTGGTCGATCCAATATAACTATAATTGACCAAAACACATTTTCCTTCGCCGCGCTCACATACTAGCTTCAAAAATTATGAAATTTGAAACCTAGAAATAATTTGACATCCCGGATCCAACAAAAGTGGTTTCGTTGAATTCCGAGGTCATTTGCAAAATGGCCATTTTCACGGGCTATATAAATTCCATAGTGACCTTTCTGAAAATTCATTTGGCCATAACTTTTGCTTTCCGCTATGAAACTTCGATTTTTCAGATTCGTTAGAAAGGTATTCACTAACAGATTTAAATATTTTTTGTTTCACTCAAATCCGTTTTGTTTTGCACCCGGTACAGTCAGTCAAAGTTTGAATTCAATTTTTGAAACTGCCGCGCCATTTCAGGCCTTGTTTATAATTCAAATTAATTCTATTCCTTTTCAACATCGATTCAAACTAACTTTTCATCGTTATTATTTAAAATATTTATTTTAAATATTTAAAATCCACTATTTTAGCCAATTTAAAATTTTTAAACTGGTTCCGATTTTACGGGTTGTTACAGAAAGTACGTTCTATTTTGAATGTGCAATGGTTTAAAGCAAATATGATATTTTTATATAAAGTATGAACAATTTGAAATGTAAATATTCGACGGTTGGCTGTTAGAGTGACCAGGATTAGATATTTTCATACTCTCTACGAATACCGAAAACCACTTTAACAACTGTGCACATGGTGGAGAATCTAGAATGAAGTAGGTTGGTTTGACGAATGCTACTGGAATGAAGTAAGAGAACGATGATGGATATTCTTGACCTTCTAGTCATAATTAAAATGACTGAAACAAGACTATACCATGACCAAATGGGAAACACTTCTTCCCTTGTTACTACATTACTGTAACGTCCCAAAAATTTCGACAGCTGGAATGTAAAATTAATTGAAGATTTAATTATTAATAATCATTTTTATATTAATACTGGAATTAGAAATTTAAAATCAAATATATTTTTTGTATGAATTGAATTAAATATTTAATTCAGAATTGGAAATCAAATATTTACTATTGAATATTTGAATTGAATTCGGCTAAATATTAAAACTGGGTTTGAAATCCGATTGGAGAATAAAAATGGTTGAATTTAAAATAAACGTTATTAACATTAAATAAATTGGGGTTTTTATTTGTTAAAATATATGGAGAAATTGGCTTGGATATATGTGTATATGTGTGTACATAGAAAATGAAGTTAACATTCCAAATTTGGAAACGAACGGAGTTGTTAGTGAATGAACAAAATAAAATCAGTGAAACGATAAATAATTTAAAATTTAGAATAATGTTGTACAAATGGTGTTAGTTTACAATTAAAATAATTTTATTGAATTCAGAACATGAAGACAAAGTAGTGCGTACAACTTTTGTCGCGTTTGAAGTTTTCATTGGAGGTATGAATTAAGGGCATCACGGGGTAATTCACGGAAGGGTTTTAAAATTAAATTAACCATTAATAAACTTTCCCAAATAAATATACCCTGATATATAACCTACCTCAGTAAAACACTAGCCGATCTATTATCTAAAAACACGCGCCTACCTAAAACCTATCGAGGTTACTTTGTTCTTATCTTCCATTTTAGTTCTATAAATTACACTCTCTGTTCCCATTTTCCTTCAGATAATCAATTCTTCCTCTTTTAATTTAATGGCTTCCGATAGTCGCTTTTTCCCCAAATCTCCAGTAATGGCTGCCACTATATCGACCTGTCACCACAAAATCCACCCAACTCCTTCGTTGTAAAGTTCGCATCTTTTTCCCAGCCAACCGAAAAGAAAAAGAAAAAGAAAAATCATTCTTTACAAATTCCTTAAATGTTTGAAGCTCGATCTGGCCTTCCCCTAAATCACTCCCCCCTCGGCAACAATTGAAACCCTTTTTAATGTTCACTGCACCCATGTTCGATTGAAAAACTTCCACCTTCAAATCGAATCGTTGAACCACCTGTTCGCCGTACCAAATCGAAGTTTGGTCTACTCGATTGAAGGAGTATATGCCATCTATGGCCACCGAAAAGGAACGCATCGAAATCACTGCTCTTCATCAACATGGCAGTAGTTGTGTATTTTTACTCACGATAAATTATTGTTTCGAGTAATTTAATTTCAGTAAACTAGAAAGTATGATAGATAAGGGCCTCATCATTAAACTGTCACTGGTTGGTTGTCATTGGATGCTTTTTTGTTGTGCTATTCTGAGATTCACTTGAACTGGAATTCGATATGTTCGAACAATTTAATTTTTGGACCTTAGAATTTACTTAGGAGCCTTAACATTTGAGATTTAAGTTGTAACTATAACTAGGAATATTGAAATAGAGGCATAGAGTTGATGCTGAATTGGTGAATGTGATATGGGATCACGTTACACTTGGCATGATAAGTCTATAAATTAGTGCAAATGATAACAAAAAGATAACAAGATTACTCTTGAATTGAAGCCATGGCAAGGAGGTTTGACAGTCCAAGTTAAATCACATGAGGACAATTTCTATTATTATAAACATTTTAATCCCTTTGCTAGGTAAATATTTCTCAAGCTTGGATGATGATGATCATAAGTAGTGTGCATAAATTAATTATGTCATATAGTAAATTAAGTCATTACCTTCAGGTATCCATTTAAACTAAACTATAATATGCCCCTAGCCAATCATGTGTTGTTTTTCCTTCGATGAGTAGTCACTTTGCACACATGCATAAGTTCATTAGTATTTAGGAATATTATATATATATACACACTCATATCCATATATATATATATATATATATATATATATATATATATATATATAATTCTGAAAACATTTTCCCTTGAAAAAAACAATCTGAAAGTAGTTCACCTTTGCTGAAAGCTTAAACCTGAACTCAAGAATTGGATTTTTAACCAGATTTCATCTATTTGTACAAGTGCTTTGCCTTGTTATAAACCTAGAATGTGTTATGAAAATCCGAAACCTATATGTACTTTTTATTGAATGTACCTCACGTTGAAGAACTTGTTGCACCTAGTGTTTAACTGTGAATTTTGAACCCATTTGTGCATAAGCACGAAGTGTAAGGTGAAATGACAATAAATAAATGTAACGACCCAGAAATTTCAGATGCAATTTAATATCGATTTCTCTTAAGAAATAACAGTTTCTTAAGGAAGTAGTTGCTAACGAACTCGGATTTCGATGAAATCAGTTTCAGTAAATCCGGATTAATGAAATTAGGTAACCAACTAAGTTTGGCCAAAAACAAAATCTATTTAATATTGATTAAAGATTAAAAAGTTAAAATTTGAACTAAAATTTGATGATAATTGGAATTTGATAGTGCTAATGGCAAAACTGGAACCTGAGACCTATCTAGAAAAATTTAGAACATAGAATATTAACTATGTATGAAGCCTGGGAAAATCCCGTGTCGAATATAAAAATTTATACATATTTGATGAACCTCAAGTGATATGGTAGATACACTTATAGGTGTTGAAAATTAGCTACTTAGTTACAACTATGTTGCTAATTTAAATTAATTAACTAAGCCTTAAGGATAAGGATTAGATGAGGTGTTCACTTAGTTGTTCTCATGCATGCGTTAACCTCCATGAAGAGTACCAAATGTCCCATGATTAAAATGACCAAATTGCCCTTTTAAATGCCTAAACAAACACCAGTATTTCTTCCCATTAGGCCATAGTTCAAATCTGTTCGATGCTTCATGATTTCAGTTCCTGTAAATAGAAAAATACATTTCTACTCATTCAAAAATCCATACCTCTCAGATCATTGTTTTTTAGCTGAAACGATGTACGCAAAAGTTGTCCGGATTGTCATTTCTGATTTTTAGAAATTGACGGATCCAGATTTCATCCATTATAGAGAGAGATATCACAAAATTATAGTAAATGTAAGAAATGGGTTCAAGAGTTCGAAAAATAAAATCTCTAAATCTATTAAGAATTAGATCGTGACTTCTGTGTCGTTGTGATCGTGAGGCAGTGTAGTATTTTTCTTGTGAAAATGGTGCAATTTTGTTTCAACACCTTCGATGGATGGAAATTAGGTTTGGAGATTGTCGGTGGTGGAATCGACAATCGGCGAAATAGAGAATGGCGTTGTGATGAGGATGGAACGAGCTTCGTTGTTATAGCATTTGGAGGAGTTCTGTGCATGTTTGGGGGTGCGACATTAAGGGGTCACGCAATTTTTCCTGTCAGCGTGATGATCGGATTTCAAACCAAGGGTTCTCGGTGCTTTGAGACGAGGAGGTGAAGAGAAGTTTGGTGGTGGGTTCGGATTGAAGTTCGGTGGAAGGATGGATGGGTACACGTGCACACCGTGCGCGTGAATTGGGTTCAAGGATCTTCATGCAAGGAGGAAGAAGAAGAGGGAGCATAGGTTTGGGCTTGAATCGTGATATAGGCTTTGGGCCTGATTATGTTTGGTATTATTTAAATTTATTTTTCAGTTATATTAGTGTAAAGTTTAAACATTAATATTTCACTCATTGGTTAACTCGCTGTTAGTGGCGTTAGAATCGTATCGAGAAGTGGAACCCATTGATATATAATTTTAGTTACGTATACATTATAATAAAAAATAAAATAAAATGTCCTTATATATATAACAAGCAACGTTATTAATTTAATTCCAATATATAATTTGAAGAAAAATCACCAGTTGCTAATAGAAATTGATTGGAAGCAGTACGATAGCGGTAGCATTATTCGTTGGCTTGGAAATCCTATCAATGAAGATTTTGGAGCTTTAATGGTGAGCAAAACTTCTTATTTAAAAGGGTTTTAGTTTATATTTAAATATAGATCTGATTATTTAAGTGTAGATCTAATCATTGGTATATAGATTTGGTTGAATCTGGATGTTTATGTTCAGATCTGTGAATTAAAAGCAGATCTTTGGATATGGTTATAGATTTGTAATTATAATTGTGGATCTACCAATATAATCGTAGATCTGTGATAATAATTGTGGATCTGGGATTATAAGAGCAGATTTGGAAATATTTGTACAGATTATGATTATTATAGTAGATCTATGGTTATAAGGGAAAATTTGTAATTATAAGCATAGATCTGATATTATATGAGCATATCTGAATATATGTTGGATATTTGTGCTTGATGTGTTGGTTTAGATATGTTATTGTTTTGATGAAAACAATGTTTTGTAAAATTTAATCCACTAATTGATTGTCGGAGATAATAATTAGTACAACTAATTAAGAAATTTGAATTCTTGACGATTTTTGGACAGTCGAGGCATTTGCTAAAAAGATTAAAAAACTTTTTGGTAAAATATTAAATGTTGTAGGGTATGGATAAGTGCGGTCTAACCTAAGATAATGAGTCGAAAACAAGCGAAAAAGAGTTATGAGCAGATAAGAGAAGGAAATAGGTTGACCTAAGCAAGTATATTCATAGTTACTCAAGGGAAGATAAAAATAAAGGAAAATTTATGGGTGTTTGCTATTATAAGGCGGTATATTATGCAGTCCTATGCCTAATGAATAAACAGATAAAATTAATTAGAGGAGTTAACCAACAGAGCTCTAGGGTTTATAACCAAGGATTGGTTAAGTATACAACTATTAGTTCCGACTTCGATTTCGAGGATGAAATTATTTTAAGTGGGGTAGAATGTAACGACCTAGAAACTTTAGAACCAATTTAATATCGTTTTCTCTTAAGAAATAATAGTTTCTTAAGGAAGTAGTAGCTAACGAACTTGGATTTCGATGAAATCAATTTCAGTAAATCCGGAATAATGAAATTACGTAGCCGGCTAAGTTTGGCCAAAAACCGAATCTGTTTAATATTGACTAAAGATTGAAAAGTTAAAATTTAGGCTAAAATTTGACGGTAATTGGAATTTGATAGTACTAATAGCAAACCTGGAACCTGAGACCTATCTAGAAAAATTTAGAACATAGAATATTAACTATGTATGAAGTCTGGGAAAATCTCGTATCAAATATAAAAAGTTATACATATTTTGATGAACCTTAAGTAATATGATAGATACACTTATAGGTGTTGAAAATTAGCTACATTTATAAGTATTACAATTGTGTTGCTAATTTAAATTAATTAACTAAGTCTAAAGGATAAGGATTAGATGAGATATTCACTTAGTTGTTCTCATGCATGTATTAACCTCCATGAAGAGTACCAAGTTTCCCATGATTAAAATGACCAAATTTCCCTTTTAAATGCCTATATAAACACTAGTATTTCTTCCTATCAGGCCATAGTTTAAATCTGTTTGATGCTTCATGATTTCAATTCCTATAAATAGAAAAATACATTTCCACTCATTCAAAAATCCATACCTCTCAAATCATTGATTTTTAGCTGAAATGATGTACGCGAAAGTTGTCCGGATCGTCATTTCTGATTTTTAGAAATTGACGGATCCAGATTTCATCCATTACCGAGAGAAATATCGCAAAATTATAGTAAATGAAAGAAATGGGTTCGAAAAATAAAATCTCTCAATCCAAGAAGAATTAGGTCGTGTCGTCTGCGTCGTTGTGATCTGAGGCAGTGTAGTATTTTTCATGTGAAAATGGTGCAATTCTGTTTCGACACCTTCGATGGCCAGAAATTAGGTTTGGAGATCGTTGGTGGTGGAAGCAATGATCGATGAAATGGAGAATGGCGTTGTGACGAGGATGGAACGAGCTTCGTTGTCGCAACATTTGGAGGAGTTTGGCGCATGTTTGGGGGTGCGACATTAAGGGGTCACGCAATTTTTCCTATCGGCGTAATGATCGGATTTCAAACGAAGGGGCCAGGTTTCAGGCATGTGGGTGCATTGAGACGAGGAGGTGAAGAGAAGTTTGGTGGTGGGTTCGGATTGAAGTAGGGTGGAAGGATGGATGGGTGCACGTGCACACCGTGCACATGAATTGGGTTCCAGGATCTTCACGTAAGGAGGAGGAAGAAGAGGGAGCACGGGTTTGGGCTTGAATCGTGTTATGGGCTTTGGGCCTGATCATATTTGGTATGATTTAAATTTATTTTTTAGTTATATTAGTGTAACCTTTAAACATTAATATCTCACTCATTTTAAATCCGATTAACTCACTGTTAGTTGCGTTAGAATCGTATCGAGAAGTAGAACCCATTGATATATAGTTTTGGTAATTTTAGTTAAGTATAAATTATAACAAAAAATAAAATAAAATGTCCTTATATATATAACAATATACAACAAGCAACGTTATTAATTTAATTCCAATATATAATTTGAAGAAAATCACCAGCTGCTAATAAAAATTGATTGGAAGCGACACGATAGGAGTAGCATTGTTCGTTGGCTTGGAAGTCCCATCAATGAATATTTTGTAGCTTTAATGATGAGAAAAACTTCTTATTTAATATGGGTTTTAGTTTATATTTAAGTATAGATCTGATTATTTAAGTGTATATCTAATCGTTGGTATATAGATTTAGTTGAATATGGATGTTTATGTTCAGATCTGTGAATTAATAGCAGATCTTTGGATATGGTTATAGATTTGTAATTATAATTATGGATCTACCAATATAATCATAGATCTATGATAATGGTTGTGGATCCGGGGTTATAAGAGCAGATCTAGAGATATTTGTATAGATTTATGATTATTATATTAGATCTGTGGTTATAAAGGAAAATTTGTAATTATAAGCATAGATCTGAAATTATATGAGCAGATCTAAATATATTTTGGTTATTTGTGTTTGATGTGTAGGTTTAGATATTTATTGTGGTTTGACCAATGATTATGAACACCATTTGGTCTATTTGGTTTAATTAGGGTCTTGCGTGACCATTTGTAGTAGTACCGATGAACCCGTACAGGAAAGGCTATGGTAAATTTTTCTGGAAATTTCAAAAATAAATATTTAGGGAAAAACAAGTTATAAGTCTCATTTTTAGACTGAATTATAAAATATCTAATTCGTAACACCATGGGTATATCGATTCGCATGTGATTTGATTTAGTTACAGATTACTGTAACTGGATTGTTATTTATTAGTAAACCCCTATGCAGGGTATTGGGATGATGACTCACACTTGTCCCAAGTATTCACTTAATTGTGTATGCGCTTTGTGGATGTTATAGTGTTTTGAATGGTTAATTTGAATGTTCAATGGTTATGAATACCGTTGGTTGTTAATTAATAAAATGGAACCCAAATATGACACCGGCATCTAATCCTAAATAACCAACTGGTTTAACTACAACTCGTTAGACACATGACATCTTGTTTATGTTTATTGAATGTTTGTATATACCCAGATTCTCAGGTTATACTGGAGTTGAATGAGTCTCATTCCAGAAATTGGATTTTAAATGATTATTTTTATAATAAAATAATCGGGGAAAAAGAAAGTATTTTGGACAAGTGAATAATGTTTTAAATAATAAACACCTATTTTGGTTGAACATGTGGAAACCACGAGTAAGTCTGTCCCGATTGTGAGATCCAGAAAGATAAATGGGGTGTTTAATATGGTAAGGAATGCTGCACCCAGTGCGCTGAGCTTACCTTTCCAACGTTTATTTATCTGGGCGAGGATCGAAATGGATCGAAAGTAAAGCACGGATGTTCATTTAACAGTTTATTAAATGTTAAATGTAAGGAAAATATTCATCTTTGTATAGTGAATCTGAAATAAAGATTAGTGAAAACTAGAGTTTTCCAATTAGTTAAATTAAATTTGAATTAAATGGAAACCGTATTGATTAATGGTTAAGATGCATCTCCATAGATGAAGACTTAAATTATTTGAGGAATTTGAAAGGTGCTAGCCAATATTCCTCTTATAATGTTAATTGGACATAGAGATTAATATCAACTAGAAGTTGATATGATTTCCGTGAAGATTCCATTTTAAATAGATGATGATTTTGGGTTTATCGTGAACGGTGTTTTAAGTGACATTGGTTCTTTAACCTAGTTAAAGACAGGATTAATTTCCTAAAATAACCATTGAGTAATGATTTTTTTGAGATTAAAACTAAGTGAAGTTTTAATGAATCTTTAATTAGATTGAAATGAGAATATGGTAATTAAATTTACCAAATTCAAGAAATGTTCGAGAATGGGGTACAACTAGTTTTACTCCATGCGATAGTTAAATCTTTAATTAGATTTAAAACGTTGAATGGTAATTGAATTTATCGGTAACACAGTGGGTGTTAGATATGGAGTACTACCAGTTTTGCTCCATGGGATGAATAGGTTGGGATTGGGGTAATAAAATAAATGGTTACTTTGGTAAGGCTCGATAATCCCGACTAGTTGATAAACCTTAATTGGGTTTAAGTGGTGAAAAGATAAAATAAAATCAATGTGAAAATGACATCCAAAGGAAGATTAAAAAATAAGTTTAAAAGAACTTATTTTTGACAAAATTAATGGGAACCTTTTCCCTAAGATGTGAATGTTTGAATGAAAGAATATTCTGAATTGGAATGAGGCGTATGATGTGTTATTATAGCACCTGATTATAAGATATGTGAGTTATTCGGAAAGACCCGGTTTAACCCATTCTAAATAACTAATACGACAATTTGAAGTCGATGATTTGAAGACGGTGGTTGAAGACCAAAGACATTCATATCGTATGGACGATTACTGATGTCTTGATTGGGTTGTACACCCAAGACAAGGTAATAAGTGGTGATCGTCCAGATGTACTTGGAGATCGACTGGATATGTGATGACCTCTCTTCTATATTCGACATATGGAATGAGGAATAAGGTGCCTCCGGTTTCGTTCAGACCCAGAACAAACTTGCGAATGGATGGTATGTCTGACATTGTAATCCTTTATACTGTATTCATTATTCTCTGCTAAATATAGATCTGTTTGGTAGCAGAGAATTTATTCTCTTGCTTAACACCCTTCTCAGAGATGTACGAGCTTAGAGGTTATATATTGGTGGAAATCAATGGTATGGTATAGATAGATAATGTGGCATGCTAAGATGCAAATTATCAAAGCTTTTGTTGAAAAGCAGGGCCTTGTGGTTGAAGATCAAAGCATGGCTTAAATGCATAGCTTTGTGTATGACGTGACCTCACGGACCTCACAACCTGGAATGAGCCAAAATAGGATTATAGACCGTAGGGGTAGGGACTTAACGTTCCATTTAGCAAAAAGAAACGCCATGGTATGGATCCCAGGCATTTACTTATGTGGTTTGTTGGATAAGGCGCCACGGACTAGGTGAATATACCTAGATGACAGTCTACATACAGACTGAGGGATGTTATGTTCAAGCTGTTACTTTAATCCACGAAGTAAGGTGGACCGACCATGCCACTCTAAAGGAGTTAGACGGGATCCTAGAACCTAGCTAGGGGTTCCAAATCGGATTGGGAAGATCCTTAGCTCAAGATCATTGATGGAAATCCAACTTTCAATGCGAAACCCTTTATGTTTTGCAGTTGTATACCTATGTAGCCAACATAGTGGGATGGGGCACTATGCGAGCTAAGATTTATAAATTTATTTTCGAAAATATTTTTCCACACCCTAGACATTATTATAATATCAAACGGTTCGGTTTTGAAACTATATCAAGCATGTTTTGCGATTATAAGGCAAACCCCTATCCTCTGGTGTGCTTACATTGTGTGATGGGACTTGGGGTTTATAATCGTTCATTTTTAGAAAAGATTTTTCCGAAGATCGGTAAAGCTGGGGATTTCAAAGATGCACACTCTGAAGTTTAAACCAGTAAAGAATTTTCTTGTATTTAAAATTGTTTCTTTTAAATTCCTCTATATAGAAAAATATTGTATTCAAAAATTTTGATTATATATAGAAGTTTTATTCCGCTGTTCAATGTTGTGCTATTTATTTATTTTATGTTTTATGTGTTGATTTCACTCCTAACTCTGTAGGATAAATAACGATCCGTCAATTTGAACGTTTTAAATTGGTTTATTTACCGATTTTAGCAGTCAAAAAGGCGGGCCGTTATAGTTGGTATCAGAGCTTTGGTTTATTCAAAGCTTAGCTTATTGAGTTTAAAAGCGAATCTTGGAAAGAAGAAAAAGTTTTGAAATATAAATTTTGAAAGTATAAATAATTTTAAAATAGATTTTGAAGGGAAAATTATTTTTGAAATATCAAGTATTTTGAAATTAGTATTTTGAAAATAATACAGCTGCAACGATACGGATTTCGCTCGGACCTAATCGATCGCTAAATCGACCAAGACTGTTCGAATCCCGCATACGCTAACTCTGGGCATAAAACACATCATAACAAATAACAGAAGACTTTTATTACATCATAATAATGTAACATCAGAGTACATAATATCAGAGTATATCGAAATACAATAATACAGTGGATGATTTATTTACAATAAATGTAATACAATGCACAACGGAAAATAAACAAAGCAACGCAGCGGAAGAATATCAATACTCTGGACACAACTTTTTTGCTTCGATCCAGAATCCTGCTAAACATATCTGCAAAATAAAACTACTCGATTGCCCGTGTGGAAAATAGAGGCACCCGAATTTGCAAGGAAAAGCAAACTACAGGTCAGTCATGGGACTGGTGTGAGAAACTCTAAACAGTTATAGACTTATATAAATGATAAGGAAAATCACAGGACCACACCGCTAACGCGGAACGGGTTTATCCCCATGAATGTCAGTGTATAAACAACAATCAATATAGATATATGGATCTACTATGCATCAATCAACATGCAATATTCTAATCTACCCATTTAGATTAATCACCACACTTAGATTTTCCAAATCCAATTCAATTTACAGAAATTATTCCTTTGGACTTTATTTCCCGATTTCTATTTCAAATCATTTGAAATACATATCTAGCTTTTATATCAAAGTAGATTTCACTACGGGATTTCAAACCAAAACCTTTGGAAATATGAATTCCAAAACATAACAATGCATACAAACAAGTATGCAACCAAATATCGGGCTCCCCTCAGACAAAGCAAAGGGCACGTACCTAAGCAACCCGATATATACATATACATATACATATACATATACATATACATATACATATATATATATATATATATGCACCTCCCACACATGGAGGAGGCTACACACTGACCACTCACCCTAAGGCAGTGGATCCCACTCATAATTTTAGTAGACCGGGTTACCAAATCTTTAGCCACATACCAAATCATTTTATATCCCGAAACAGGGAAAATCCTTTCATGACATAATCACAAGTATAATCAGATCTATAGTACTTCACATCAGCAATTCACACATATGATCAGTCACTATTAATCACATAACCTTTGAGCTCGTACGTCTCAAAGAAGGGTGTTAAGCAAGAGAATAAATTCTCCGCCACCAAACTGATACATCATTAATAGCAACTAATCGAATATGTGATGAACTACAATGTAAAACCATAATACATTTCCAAATCATTTCGAAATCATCGGGTTTTAGCCCTCGAAATCCTTTCTGTTTTATAGAACATTTTTATAAAACATTCCATGTCCAAAATCGGGAATACGTTTCTTTTCACTTAAGAAAAATATCATTTCAAAATCATTCATTAAATTTGAAATGAATTCAACAACATCGCCACACATCTCATAGTCAAATCGTGAAGTGTTTCACAAGATGTTAGCATACCAGTATTTCTACCCAACCCAATGCTAAATGTAAAAGCATATCTTGCTCATAAACTGGTCGAGAACAATCCAAACAATAAATCAAACACTGTAACACCCCACCTCCGCCAGGGTGACTCTTGCAAGCACTCTGACTTTGGAGGGGCGTTTGAATCAGGTAACCATGCATAATGATATATCAAGGCAGAACAAGAACATATGTATATATGAAAACAGAGTAAATAACATAGATAAAACAGCGGAAGATTTTAAACCATTTCAAAACAAGTCTGGTACAACATAATTTCAATTTTCCAAATACACAAGTCTAGATAAAAACAACATTACTGAAAAACTGAAATACATAAGAACTATCCCCAAAATAAGTGATAACCATAGCTAGCTTCATGTCAAGACCGTACATGAGCTAAAATCCCACAAGCAAGCGATCAGAAATCCAAGCTAAGCTCCAATATTCCCTCCCTGAGAACCTGGGGGGGGGGGGGGGGGGAAACGGAAGAAAAGAGGCGAAAGAAAACAGGTCAGTCAAAAAGACTGAGTAAGCCCTACTACAATCAATGTAAACTGATAAAGTTAACTGGCATGAGAAGCAGGTATGATCATAAGGATAACAACATACTAGCATGGTGATTAACTAACAAGGTAGATGAAGGTGTCATCGCATAATCAGGTTTACGGTTTTGCACCACAGGTGTACTAGCAAACTAACATGACTGGAATAAACAAGTATTGATCCCTTAGCCCAAGCTTTGGCCCAATAACATGAAATGACCCTAACACGAGGTCCAATAACATGAAGTGACCCTAACACGAGGTCCAATAACATGAAGTGACCCTAACACGAGGTCCAATAACATGAAGTGACCCTAACACGAGGTCCAATAACATGAAGTGACCCTAACACGAGGTCCAACCAAACGGTCTAGTCGATCGGCTCCCTAAGCCTAACTCGTCATGTGTTGGTGTCAATACGGCCCAAACATAATTGTAGTCGAACTGTGCCAGGTCCACCCTTCGGGTGTATCAAGCCCTAGGGTGCCAACCCCTGGACACCATAAACATGAGTGCACAGTCTCGATCTACTGGTACCCATGGGTGACTTCTCCAAATACGGACTACGTGCACGACCATAGTCCGTCCGGAACTACATCGGCGTACCACCCGGCCGTCGTTTATTGGTCGCTTACCTCCAGCCCAGTAATCGTGCCCCCTCCCTAGCCTAGTCCCTAGGGTCTTAATGATACAAACTTGGGATTACTGCTGGAGTGGGCCCCCATTGCTAGGATTTTTCTAGTGGGTTAAGTACGGTTTAACCCTCTTGCTAATCATGGATTAACTTGGTTAAGTGTAACTATGAGTTCACGACTTAACCCTGATTAATCTACCAAGCCCAAATTGGTTAAGTATTAAGTGGACCATGACTTAACCCTAATCACGAGGCATTAATTAATTTAATGCGCCTTAACCTCTCACATTAGACCTTGTTGTGGTTACTAGTTAAGCCGGGCGGGTCCGGGTAGCTTTACACCACAACTTGGTCTAACCTCGGGTTCAAGGTACAACATGGCCAACTTCTCACATTGGGTCCTATTGTTTGTAGCAACTAGTTAAGCCGGTCGGTTCCGGGTAGGTTTACGCTACAAACTCAACCCAACCTCGAGTTGGTCACACTTGTCTTTTCTAAGTGTCATGTCCATCATGTTTCCAAAACATGTTACAAATTTTCAAGCAATTGGGTAGACCTAACTTAATAGGTAAATTCCCAATGGGTAGACCTAACTTAATAAGTAAATTCCCAAGCTTATGTTTTTATGTCTTTTAAGTTTACCCAACCCCAAACGCAATCCCATCGCTTACATATCGCAATAGCGCATAAAGGATAGAAAGAGGGAACTTGGCATAATCATGACATAAAGGTATTGAAGCCACAAGTTTAACATGGTGGCATATGAAATGTACATATGTTCATATACTTGCATATTACATTTTAGGCCTCAAAAGCATGCATAAAACCAAACTTAGCACATTGGTGATACATGGTGATAAATGACATGTAGAAATGGCCATAAGTTCGCATTTGGCCTCACATGCAAGTTATCATAAGGGATATGATAACTTACATGTTGCCAAAATGCAACCTTTAGCATAAAGCTTGAAGCTTTATGTCCATAAACCCAAGATAAGCTTGCATAACATGATAGCATGAACAAAATGTTCAACCCAAACTTGCATAACATAACTTGCATATCATATGACAAACTTGCATATCAAACTTGCATAACATAACACGATAAACTTGCATATCAAGACATGGCATACTTGCATAACATAACATGATGAACTTGCATATCATAACATGGCCTACTTGCATATAAACTTGCATATCACAACATGATAAACTTGCATATCATAGCATAGCAAACTTGCATATAAACTTGCATATCACAACATGATAAACTTGCATATCATAGCATAGTAAACTTGCATATCATACATTTAACTTTAGAGTTTAAGTATGAAAGTAGAATAGGGCTTACAATGCTTAGGAAATATGACAAAGCCCTCATGCAACCAATTAAACCCAAAATGCAAGCTTTAATAGAAAACCCTTCAGCCAAAATGATCAAAACTCTTGCTTTATGATATAAATATGGAAACTTGACTTGAATGCAAGCTAATAATGCTCATACAAGTTTGAAAACACTTGTATGCATGGAAAATCTCTCATAGAAATTGATTTAGGAATTTTATGAAGAGAGTGGAGGCCATGAGAGGAATGATTTTGCCATAGTTTAGTTGTAGGATTGATTAATAATGATTTAGGGCTAGCTTAGGGTCTTATTTATAGATTAGGCAAGTGTTTTAGGCCATAGGATTAAACCCTAGTTCCAATCTCAGCCCTCAAAACCGAATCTGGCCCCCAAACTCAACACAATCTCAAAATGGTGCACCAGGCTAAACAGCCCGGCTGGACCAAGTCGGCAGCCAAGTCGACAGGGCTGTCGACTTGGGTCCAACCAAGTCGACTCCCAAGTTGACAGGGCTGTCGACTTGGGTGCTCTGGCGGGAACTTTCCCGCCTAGCCCAATCTGACCTAATTTTTCAAATTCAAACTTGAATTTGAAATCTGTTTTTACTTTGATTTTTTATGAAAACTTCGTTGGGCCTTAATCGGGTCATACGGACTCCGATTTTCGAAAACTCGGACTCTATTTCGTGTATTTTTCCGAGACGAACGCAATGGCATAGCCCGTTTCCCTTGATTCAGATTTTAGAATTAAATTCTGCCTCGATTTACATCATTACAGGTTATTGAAAATACGGGTTGTTACATTCTCCCCTCCTTAAAGGATTTCGTCCCCGAAATCTTCAAGTTAGGAAGAACGTATCCTACCATCCAATCATCCATCTACTCAAAACATCATCCACGAGCAATCATTGTCCTTACAAGATTCTAAATGTTGTATGAACATATGCAAAGGTGTGTGTATATGTACTTATCTAATGCAAATATCATCAATGCAAATTATGTTAGTGAAATGAATCCATATGTATGCAATTCCTAACATAATGTATAACATCTATATGTGTGCACATAACATACATCCATATGCAACATCCATGTGATAACACAAAAATTTCCATCCATGAACAAGCATAAACACTCATGCATATGCAATATGAGGAGTGTGTGAGCCGATCTAGTACCTAACGTGTATAATGCATCCACGAGTAACCACTTGCAAACACTTGCAACCACTTGCAAACATCAAGCATAACATGTTTCAAACACATGTTTCATCCAAAGGGTTTCTACCTAAGGTTCTCATGACAAGATTAACACGATAAACTAGATAGTCAAGACAAACATGGATAACAAAAGATATGCTACAAAGAGATCGGGAAGATAAGCAGGATATACTCCTCTTTCGGATTACAAGGAATCCCTTCCTAATCCAACCCATATTCTATAAAAGCCCAAAAGGTTTAGTTAACCTAACGGACCCCTCCAAACCCTGTCATGTATTACTAGCCAATAAGTCATACCTCCTGACAGAAATAGGACCAAGAATGGGACCGAGAGGATATACGTAAAAAGATAACATGCGAGTAAGTTCCACCGGAAAACAAGGATCAAGGATATACTCTTAAAAAGAGATATGATGCGCGTATCTAGCCTTCAGTCTTCTAAGTCACATTTCCTTGAGCTTAACTCCACTGTGCTTTGACCGTCTTTTACCTCATGATTTCTTGGCTTCTTAACTCCTATTTCCCAATATGAGTTGGAACCCATTTCATTATCGCCTCTCGTCTTCCTCTTTCACTTACTCTACTATCATTCTTGGCTTAAACATAACCATGACCTCATGATTTCATGCAAGCTCTCCAAAATTCACTAGTGAATCCTGGATCTCGTTTACTTACCATAAAGTATTCCACGCAGCAGAACTTTTCTCGAAAATACCAATCCACGTTGCCAATGAACCATCCGCCTGCGAATGATAGGTCGTGCTTAGATTCAGTTGCTTGCCCATGACTTCTCGTAGACTATCCCAAAACTGGCTAGTGAAGATTAAGTCATGGTTACTAACTATACTTTAGGGAACCTCGTGCAACTGCTTTATTTCTTGAAAGTAAACTGTCGCTAGCTATGATGCAGTCCTTTCGCTCTTTACCGGCGTGAAACGAGCACTCTTCGTGAGTATACCTACTATGACCCACATGCTCGTATTCCCTTTCCTTGACCTAGGCAGTCCATCCACGAAATCCTTCGTGACGTTTTTCCCTTTTCCATTGCGGGGACCTCCAATGGATATAATAGCCCACCGGGCTTCTATGACTCGGCCTTTAACCTGTTGGCAAAACATGCACCTTGGGACAAACTCGGCCACTTCCTCGGGTGATGTGCCTCTTCAAGAACCTTCTTTCTCTCGTCGCGTCTTAGCCATCCCTTGTCATATATAGCGAGGTGACTTACCACCTCGCCTCGAATCAACTTGTCCATGATCTCGACTAGCTGCGGGTCTTCCCTCTGTGAAGTCCCTACTTGATCCAGAAGGGTAGGTCTAAGCTCAAGGGACGCTAACTAACTAATTAAACTGAGAGAACTTCTTACTTCGGTTGCATTCCTTGGAGTCTTCCAATCCTGAACTGCAACTACCTTAGCGGGATCCACCGCTAAGCCTTGCTTAGACACTATATGCCCAAGGAATCTAACTTCCCTTCTCCAAAAGTGACACTTGGAGAACTTGGTCTTCAACTGATGCGCTCTAAGCGTATCCATCACCTCCACGAGATGCCTTGCATGCTCTTCCTCATCCTTAGAGAAGATTAGAACATCATCTACGAAGACCACGACAAACTTGTTCAAGAACTCCCTGAACACCCTACTCATCAAGTCCACGAAGTAGGCGGGTGCATTAGTCAAACCGAATGGCATGACCAGCCATTCTAAGAATCCATCTGGAGTTCTGAACGCAGTCTTGTCTATACTATCTTCAGCTACCCTGAGCTGATAGAATTCAATAGCAAGATCAAGAGAAAACAGATGTTCCTACAAGCTGATCGAACAAATCATCGATCCTTGGCAATGGTTGTCTGTTCTCTTAGTTTAGCTCACGATAATCAACACAAAGTCGAAGAGAACCATCTGCCTTGGTAGTAAATACTACAGGCGCTCCCCATTCAGATATGCTTCATCTAATGAAGTTCTTCTCAAGCAACTCCTTGACTTTCTTTCTTAACTCTCTTCTTGCGGGGCCATGTGCCTAACCGGCCACAAAACTATCTTGGCATTATCACCCAGATAAATGCGGGAATCAATCTCTCGCTTAGGGGTAACCCCCTTCACTTCACCCAAGACATCAGGATATTCTCGGACCACCCTCACCGATTACAAACTATCGGTAGACGAGTTGAGGGATTCAAGACAACACAACATGACGGGACTCATAGGGTTACTAGAAATTTGTAGGGTATTTCCGAGGCGAGTCATGAGCCTCTCAACCCTATACTCAAAAATCAAGGATGGCTCCACAACTGGACAACCCATACCCCATGAAACCGAGAATATAAGCATCACACGAGAACTCTACACTAAGATAGAGGCTTTCAAATCCACGTAGATAATAGACAAATGGGCGGAACCCCCCAATTGGATTTGAAACACACACGGGATCGCTAACTAGACTAGTACTTAGGTGCAAACCTTCAACTAGATCAGATGAAATAAACCATGCGATGCACCAAAATCAAACAAGGTACGAACAGGAAAATCAGAAATGTAAATAAAACTTTCAACAGAAATACTACCTCGATTGGGAACTGGAGCGGCATTGAGAACATGAACTTGCCCTCCTGAAGGTCCAGCACGCTGAGTCTGACCCTGGCCTTGCCCTCGCTTCTTCGGACAATCCCTAGTGAAGTGTCCCATTTCTCCACAGTTAAAGCAAGTGCCCTTCCTTTTCCTGCAATCCTTGTTTAGATGAGTCGAGCTTCCACAAGTAAAGCACTTCTTTTCCTTCTTATCTTTAGACTTCTCCTCCTTCTTTTTCATCTCCTCTTTGGGCTCCGTTTTCTTGTTTTGAGACTCATTCACCTTGATTTCCTTCTTGTCACTCCTATTCTCATCATTGAGTAGGGCCATATTCACCAAACTCTCGAAAGTTGCCCCCAAGGGTATATGAGTCATGGCTAAACCATGTAATGGCTCGTTTAATCCTAGAGCAAAGTATAGGGCCTTCTTCTGAGCTGTGTTAACCAAGTCTAAACCGACCCGAGCCAGTTGATTAAACTTATCTATGTATTCCCTAATAGTCATGTCCCCTTGCTTCAGTGATAGGAACCTTAGTCCAAACTTTCCCCGAAAGTCATCCCAAGTCTCAATTGGCCTAGTAGCGGTGGTGACCACCCACCAACGTGCAGCTTCTTCCTTTAGCAACCACACTGCTAATAAAACCTTCCTACGGTCATCTATATCAAAGAAGGTAAAAAGATCTTCGGTTTCTTTCAACCAATTCCTTGCCTCTACATAAGTCTCGGTTCCAATGAAATTCTTGCAACCCATCGCCTTAAAGTCTTTGCAAATCTCCGCGAAATCCTTTTGTGGATGCTGAGGGGGAGGAGGAACATTAACTACTGGAGGAGGAGGAGGAGGAACATCTGCGGGGCCGACTTCGGTCGCCCTAGCCTCCAAAAGTTTCCTATACCAAACAGGTACGTGTACTCCCTCCGGAATAACAAAGTTATCGGCCATACTGAAAACGAAGAAAAAGATAGATTCAGAATGGAGAAAAACGAAGGAATTTTGCTAATGGCTTTTTGGGGAATTGCCTTTAAAATAAACTAGACTTTTCTTTGGAAAATACTTTATACTTGATTTTGAAAATAGTTTTCCAAAAGTTTTCTAAAAACCTTTTTGTTCCTTCTCGTAAACCATAGGCTCTGATACCAATGTAACACCCCACCTCCGCCAGGGTGACTCTTGCAAGCACTCTGACTTTGGAGGGGCGTTTGAATCAGGTAACCATGCATAATGATATATCAAGGCAGAACAAGAACATATGTATATATGTAAACAGAGTAAATAACATAGATAAAACAGCGGAAGATTTTAAACCATTTCAAAACAAGTCTGGTACAACATAATGTCAATTTTCCAAATACACAAGTCTAGATAAAAACAACATTACTGAAAAACTGAAATACATAAGAACTATCCCCAAAATAAGTGATAACCATAGCTAGCTTCATGTCAAGACCGTACATGAGCTAAAATCCCACAAGCAAACGATCAGAAATCCAAGCTAAGCTCCAATATTCCCTCCCTGAGAACCTGGGGGGGGGGGAACGGAAGAAAAGAGGCGAAAGAAAACAGGTCAGTCAAAAAGACTGAGTAAGCCCTACTACAATCAATGTAAACTTATAAAGTTAACTGGCATGAGAAGCAGGTATGATCATAAGGATAACAACATACTAGCATGGTGATTAACTAACAAGGTAGATGAAGGTGTCATCGCATAATCAGGTTTACGGTTTTGCACCACAGGTGTACTAGCAAACTAACATGACTGGAATAAACAAGTATTGATCCCTTGGCCCAAGCTTTGGCCCAATAACATGAAATGACCCTAACACGAGGTCCAATAACATGAAGTGACCCTAACACGAGGTCCAATAACATGAAGTAACCCTAACACGAGGTCCAATAACATGAAGTGACCCTAACACGAGGTCCAATAACATGAAGTGACCCTAACACGAGGTCCAATAACATGAAGTGACCCTAACACGAGGTCCAATAATATGAAGTGACCCTAACACGAGGTCCAACCAAACGGTCTAGTCGATCGGCTCCCTAAGCCTAACTCGTCACGTGTTGGTGTCAATACGGCCCAAACATAATTGTAGTAGAACTGTGCCGGGTCCACCCTTCGGGTGTATCAAGCCCTAGGGTGCCAACCCCTGGACACCATAAACATGAGTGCACAGTCTCGATCTACTGGTACCCATGGGTGACTTCTCCAAATACGGACTACGTGCACGACCATAGTCCGTCCGGAACTACATCGGCGTAACACCCGGCCGTCGTTTATTTGTCGCTTACCTCCAGCCCAGTAATCGTGCCCCCTCCCTAGCCTAGTCCCTAGGGTCTTAATGATACAAACTTGGGATTACTGCTGGAGTGGGCCCCCATTGCTAGGATTTTTCTAGTGGGTTAAGTACGGTTTAACCCTCTTGCTAATCATGGATTAACTTGGTTAAGTGTAACTATGAGTTCACGACTTAACCCTGATTAATCTACCAAGCCCAAATTGGTTAAGTATTAAGTGGACCATGACTTAACCCTAATCACGAGGCATTAATTAATTTAATGCGCCTTAACCTCTCACATTAGACCTTGTTGTGGTTACTAGTTAAGCCGGGCGGGTCCGGGTAGCTTTACACCACAACTTGGTCTAACCTCGGGTTCAAGGTACAACATGGCCAACTTCTCACATTGGGTCCTATTGTTTGTAGCAACTAGTTAAGCCGGTCGGTACCGGGTAGGTTTACGCTACAAACTCAACCCAACCTCGAGTTGGTCACACTTGTCTTTTCTAAGTGTCATGTCCATCATGTTTCCAAAACATGTTACAAATTTTCAAGCAATTGGGTAGACCTAACTTAATAGGTAAATTCCCAATGGGTAGACCTAACTTAATAGGTAAATTCCCAAGCTTATGTTTTTATGTCTTTTAAGTTTACCCAACCCCAAACGCAATCCCATCGCTTACATATCGCAATAGCGCATAAAGGATAGAAAGAGAGAACTTGGCATAATCATGACATAAAGGTATTGAAGCCACAAGTTTAACATGGTGGCATATGAAATGTACATATGTTCATATACTTGCATATTACATTTTAGGCCTCAAAAGCATGCATAAAACCAAACTTAGAACATTGGTGATACATGGTGATAAATGACATGTAGAAATGGCCATAAGTTCGCATTTGGCCTCACATGCAAGTTATCATAAGGGATATGATAACTTACATGTTGCCAAAATGCAACCTTTAGCATAAAGCTTGAAGCTTTATGTCCATAAACCCAAGATAAGCTTGCATAACATGATAGCATGAACAAAATGTTCAACCCAAACTTGCATAACATAACTTGCATATCATATGACAAACTTGCATATCAAACTTGCATAACATAACACGATAAACTTGCATATCAAGACATGGCATACTTGCATAACATAACATGATGAACTTGCATATCATAACATGGCCTACTTGCATATAAACTTGCATATCACAACATGATAAACTTGCATATCATAGCATAGCAAACTTGCATATAAACTTGCATATCACAACATGATAAACTTGCATATCATAGCATAGTAAACTTGCATATCATACATTTAACTTTAGAGTTTAAGTATGAAAGTAGAATAGGGCTTACAATGCTTAGGAAATATGACAAAGCCCTCATGCAACCAATTAAACCCAAAATGCAAGCTTTAATAGAAAACCCTTAAGCCAAAATGATCAAAACTCTTGCTTTATGATATAAATATGGAAACTTGACTTGAATGCAAGCTAATAATGCTCATACAAGTTTGAAAACACTTGTATGCATGGAAAATCTCTCATAGAAATTGATTTAGGAATTTTATGAAGAGAGTGGAGGCCATGAGAGGAATGATTTTGCCACAGTTTAGTTGTAGGATTGATTAATAATGATTTAGGGCTAGCTTAGGGTCTTATTTATAGATTAGGCAAGTGTTTTAGGCCATAGGATTAAACCCTAGTTCCAATCTCAGCCCTCAAAACCGAATCTGGCCCCCAAACTCAACACAATCTCAAAATGGTGCACCAGGCTAAACAGCCCGGCTGGACCAAGTCGGCAGCCAAGTCGACAGGGCTGTCGACTTGGGTCCAACCAAGTCGACTCCCAAGTCGACAGGGCTGTCGACTTGGGTGCTCTGGCGGGAACTTTCCCGCCTAGCCCAATATGACCTAATTTTTCAAATTCAAACTTGAATTTGAAATCTGTTTTTACTTTGAATTTTTCTGAAAACTTCGTTGGGCCTTAATCGGGTCATACGGACTCCGATTTTCGAAAACTCGGACTCTATTTCGCATATTTTTCCGAGACGAACGCAATGGCATAGCCCGTTTCCCTTGATTCAGATTTTAGAATTAAATTCTGCCTCGATTTACATCATTACAGGTTATTGAAAATACGGGTTGTTACAAACACAATCAATATCAGCAACCAAGTATATTTGGTTCAATCACATTTCATGTTTTGGTAAATTCAATTACCATTTATTCATTCACAATCTAATTAAAGATTTATTCAAACTCCTACTGGTTTCAATCTCTAAAATCATTTCTTATTGATTGTTCAACTTTCTGGAAATTAATCCTGCTTTAACTGGGTTAAAGAACCAATTTCATTTAAACAAAGTTCACGACAACCCCAAATTCCAATTCAATATTAAATGCAAGCCTCTGTATAGAAATTATATCGACTTATATTCAATACCAAATTCTGAAATCAACAAATATCGTATTGGAATAACGATATATATATCTTCCAAATTCCTCCACAATATCCGTATAATAACGGAATCCAATATTGAAATATTCCGATGACAATTTTGATTCAAATCCATTCCAATTCATATATTGGAAATTTTGGTTATCTTTAAAACCATTTCAAATCCAATTTATTTCTTTAAAAATATTGGATTATAATTCTAGTTCATAACTAGTTCATTTCGATAAAAATATAATTTTATCTTTACAAACATGGAATTTTTCATCCCAATTCTTTCTAAATCATTTATTATGATTTTACACAAATTATAAATATTTTTAATAATTTTATCAAGGCCCGTACAGTCGATTTTCCAAATTTGATTTGGACATAATTCCAAATCCAACCGTTAGATTTCAAATTTCTTATATTCGTTAGAAAGCTCTTTTCGATACGAACCCAACGGTTCTGGTTTTAGTAGAAACCGATGGTCGGATCTCCCGTAATATCAATTTGAAGTCAATGGTCGAAATTCGCGAACGGTCACAGCGCAGCGCGTTCTATTCAGGCCATTTAGTATATATGATATATATGTTATATATATTTTGTCGATTTCCATTTAAAACGTATTTTATAAATCGTTTTACATTCGTTTCAAAAACGATTTCCATTTCAATTTTAAATCAAAATTGAATATTCCATTACATGACAATTTTATACATCTCATATATATGTTAAAAATAATAATTTTAACTAATCAACATTTATATCATTCACGTTTCATATATATATTATTCACATTTCATATATATATATATTTACTTCTTATATATATAATTCATTTCATATATGTATTTATCTCATTCACAGTTCATATATACACACACACACACACATTTCATATACATTTACCATTCGCATTTCATATATATATATATATATATATATATATATATATATATATATATATATATATTCACATTCACGGTTCGTATACATTTACCATTCGCATTTCATATATACATATATATATTCACATTCACAGTTCATATACATTTACCATTCACATTTCATATATATATATATATATATATATATATATATATTCACATTCACAGTTCATATACATTTACCATTCGCATTTCATATATACATATATATTCACATTCGCAGTTCATATACATTTACCATTCGCATTTCATATATATATATATATATATATATATATATATATATATATATATATTCACATTCGCAGTTCATATACATTTACCATTCACATTTCATATACATATATATATTCACATTCACAGTTCATATACATTTACCATTCACATTTCATATATATATATATATACACTCACTTTCACAGTTCATATATATAATTTTTATTTACAACGCATATATACATACATACATACATACATACATACATACATATATATATATATAATTTTCACAACACAATCAAATAAATCATCCATGGTCTATGGACGACAGCGGGGTGATCTAACAGAAAATAAATAACTGTACAAAAATTTATAGTGAGAGAAGTTCTCACATTGATCGATTTTGAAATCATCAAATAGCGATTATTTTAACTGAATTAAACTGGACGTTCAATTCAGTCAAAATTTCTCACTGCTCCCATTTCTGTTCTGGTCAATTCCAAGTTGAAGTGTTCGTCGCCACGATCGCAACGGACCCAAGTTTGCATTTTTCCGACCTCGTATGTAAAAGATATGGGTTATTATACGTTAATTACGAAATTAATATAATTAAAATTAATTAAATAAACTAATTACCCTCCTTAACTCATCTCCCCCGATTCACTACTGCCGATTTCACGAACCCATCCTCCCTCCGTCTCTCTCCTCCATGCGCGTCACTAGAGAGCCTGCGCTTCCGATCAGACCACACCACGGTGTTGCCCTTCACGTCGCCGGTCTACTCCCCCAGCACCGCCGACTTCGGTGCCCCCGCCCCGCCTGAAACGACTTTGAACAGGACGAGTTGGAGAGGGAAGTTCTCCCTAAACACCGCGCCATATATAATCACACTCGTATGAAACTGGAGAGCTAAGGAAGATCTCCAATTCTCGCTCTTCGAGTTTCAGATATTATTGAACTAATTAGGGGAAAATCGATGGGAAAATTCAAGGATTTCAGCCATTTATTTGGGGTGAGCGGCGACCCGATAAATGAGGCTAGGGTTCCCCTTTTTTATTTATACTAATATTTTTAATATTGATTATTTCGAAAAAGTGATATTTTATATTCGATCTTCAAATCAAACCCAACGACTGTCGCCTCTAGTTAAATACCTACATTCCGAACACAATGGGATAGGTCCCGTAAGCCAATTCGGCTGTTACGATCAGTTTTTCTTTAAATTAAAATATAAATCAACGTATATTGAATTTACACGTACATTTTAATTTACTAGGGTCACATACTGACTCCAAAAATTCCAAAAGAATTATTTCTAGCTTCGTATTGACGATACGGTCCTAACAATACTAATTTCGTCAAATTTGAAGACCATTTGAAAAATGGCTATTTTCTGGTCGATCCAAATTGACTGAAACTGTCAAAATACGTTTAACTTCGCCACGCTCGCATATTGATTCTAAAAATTATGAAAATTGGAATCCAGCAATAATTCGACATCTCAGATCCAACCGTTTCGTCGAAAACGGAGGTCGTTTGCAAAACGACTATTTTTAAGGGCTATTTATATATTAAATTATATATAAATTCCACATTGACTTTTCTAAATTTTAAACTAGACATATCTTTCAACTTATAAAATAAAATCTCAGTTTATTACATCCTTTAGAAAGATATAGTTAAACAGATTCAAATATTTCTGGTTTCGCTGAAATCCGATTTATTTTGAATCCGGTACATTCATTTGAAATTTGAAATCGAATTTTCAAACTGCCGCACCATTTCAGGCTCGTTTTATAATTAAAATAAAATTATTCGTTTTAACGTCATCGAAAATAAATTTTCCATTGTTATTATCTAAAATAATTCATTTTAGATATTCAAAATACATTAAAATTGCCAAAATAAAATTTTTAAATTGGTTCTGATTTTCGAGGTTGTTTGTAACAACCCGCATTCTACGCATCGGAGGATCGTAGAATATTTATTTCTTTCTTATATGAAGTCGTATGGTCATGTAGCTTTGGGAAACGACCATTGGGGTCATTTCCCATGTTCACGATTTTTGCCGATTTTTAAATGACCGTTTTGCCCCTAGCCGATACTGTTTTGGCCATAACTTTTGATTGGTAATGAGTTTTGACCTGAAACCACTTCCATTAGATTCGTTTGATGGTTTACCTTTCCGTAGAGTGGTCATAATAGCCAAACGGACTTACCGTTTGGGAGATATGGCTGAATTAAGGTTTAAAAGGTGAAAAAAAGCTCAAATAGGCTTAACCGGGTGATTAGCAGCTTGGCCCATAACCCATTTCGGGATTAGGGTTATGAGAGGGCTGAAAGGATTTGGAAAATCATTTCATTTCAGTTTTCTCAGCCGCCACAAACCTTCCTTAAGCTTTAGCAATGGCCTCCATCTTCTAAAACACTCCAAAACACCTTTTTGTCATCTCTAATCACATATTAGCCTAATCTACATCAAATCAAGGCGGATTAGCATAAGGATTGGGATGGAGCTGCTGGAACACATAGAGATTGGATCCAAATCAGAGATTATTTCAGATCTATAGTTTACTTTGCGGCAAAAGTGAGTGATTAGCTTGCTTTTTCACTAATTATGGCTAGTTATGGTAATTAGCGAAAATTAGCGAAATTATGGCTCAGAAAAATCTAGAAAAATTTCTAAAATTCTAAAACATCATTTTGTGACTCTGATATGAATTTGGGATAATTTCGACTAATTTTGCTAATCCCGGAATTTAGGGGATTAAGGGGTGATTAGTGATAATTAGCGAATTTATGCATGATTAAAATCTGAAAAAATATTCTAAAATTCTGAAATATTGTTTTAGACCTCTGTTAGAAAATTTGGTTAGTTTGGTTAAGTTTTGCTAATTCTATCATTAATTATGCTTGAATATGCTTAAGGGAAAATATGGGGTTTTGGCTATGTTTGATCCATTTTAACCTATCATATTGATGTTTTGGTGTTTGAGGTCACTTCTATTTGTTGCTATGACTGTATGGTATGCTTGGTGATTGTTTAGAATAGTTGGAGTGGTCGAAAACGCCGTCGAGTGGTGTATAAACAGTCGCTGGAAGCTGCAGGAAAAGTGCAGGAAAGTACCCGAATAGGACCGGATCGGACCCGTTTCGAACCGCATTGAAGAGGGAACCCGTTCCGAACCGCATTGAAGAGGGAACCCGTTCCGAACCGCATTGAAGAGGGAACCCATTCCGAACTGCATTGAAGAGGGAACCCGAACCGAACCGCATTGAGGAGCTGAACCCGAACCGAACCGCATGGAGGAGGTGAACCCGAACCGATGGCTAGGAGGAGATCCGAACCGATCCGATGATGGCCAATAAACCGAGATGCAAAGGTAGTCTAAATGGAAGTTAGAGCTCATGATCCAGTTGGGAACCAACGAGTCGACTTCATGAGTTGGGCTTTGATGCGGGACGTGTGCAAAGGGGTTGTCGGTATTCTTAACTTTGGTTCACCACTGAGAGGCGGATAGTGGGCTTGTAGTGATAGTTGTACGGGATTGGATTCCGTCATGGCCCAATGCGTAGGTGATCAAGGTAGTGGATATCATATGCTTTACGCACTGAGTGAGAGATGTGAGGATGGTTACTATGTTTGATTTGTTTGCCATCATTATGACATGCACAACCCTACCCCCGTATTCTTTACACCATCTGTTTAGTGGCAACTTAGAGTATTGTACAGTATATAGTGCTAACTCTTTGGTTGCAGGTCCAGGTTCAGGTATGATTGGATTATACCTGTTATTGTTCTGTTTTGTTGCTTATCGCTCATACCAGACTTTTTGTCTGACCCAGAGTTTTATGTCTCTTCTTATTACTCTGGGTGCTCACACGAGCAGATTAGAGACAAGTTAGCTGGTGATGCGCGAGTAGCAGATTCGGAGGCGAGCAGGAGGCTTCCACGTATGATATACATAGATATTCTCCCTGTGTCGTTGCTGGTCACTACTTTGGGCATTAGTAGTGTACCTTACTTGTTTAGCTTTTTGAGACAGTTTTTAAAAGTTGTAATAATGATGTTGGATCATAAGCTGTATTTTGGATTTCCGCTGCCATGTTAGACATGATTTAGTTTTCAGCTTATGTACTGTCTCGCCTGTTTTATGTCAAGTATATTATTATTATTATATTATATTCCATGCGCTGTGAGACATTCTACAGGTTCTTTGTTAGTTCATTCTCTTCTTTCCTTTCTTTGGTGACCGTTCTGTGCTAGTCGGGCATGTGTACAGCGCACTTTCGGAGGAAATGCCGGCTGGTGCGGGGCGGGTCGTCACATTTGGTATCAGAGCTCTAGGTTGCGTAGTTAACCTAGGGAAGTCATCAGGGAGAGTTAGTATACGTATACGAGAGCGCGTATTTGTGATTAATTTGGTTTTCAAAAGCTATATATATATTTAGTATAACTAAGATGAAGTCGCACTGCACTAGCACCACTATAGAGGTGGTTGATCGTTTTCTCTTTACAGATTGAACAATGAGCCGATACGCAAAAGGTGCCGGTAGAGGAGCCAATAATGGGAATGCTGCTAACATGAGGACGATGTTTACTGACCTCATGAGAGAAATGCTTAGGGATGTACAGAAGGCAGCTCCCAATGGTGGTAATGGTGGTGGTCCAGTAGTGCAGGCGCCTAGGGCCGATTTCGCCAAGTTGTGCAAGGATTACACTAACCTTGGTGGGAAGCCGTTCCACGGAACGGAGTAGGCCACGGATGTTCAGGATTGGTTGGATAGATGTGATCGTATCTTCGACGACTTGAGTATCGAGGATGCGATGAAGAGAAGGCTAGCATCCCGTCAGCTGCAAGGACGGGCAATGAATTGGTGGAATGCTATTATGGCAGCTACTCCAAAGGATCAAGTCACTTGGGATCAGTTTAGAACTCGTTTCAGTGATAAGTTTATCCCAGCTGCTCAGAAGTCAGAATTGTTTAGGAAGTTCTTGGAACTCAAGCAGAATAGAAGAGCTGTCTCGGAGTACATTGCTGAATTCGACACTTTGTCCAAGTATGGGTTATCTCTTATTGATACTGCCCAGAAGAAGGAGAAGTTCATAACTGGATTGGATCAGTACTTGGGGGAGAGGCTTATTAACCACATCGATGAGACGTTTGAGTCGATTGTGGGGAAATCTTTGAGATCGAAAAGTCTTTACCCTAAGCCAAAGACCGAGGTTGCTATTACATCTGCGGATGAGCCAAAGTCGCAAGCAGGCGATGGAGGCAAGGATAGTTCCCAAAATAAGAGGAAGCAAGACCAAGCCATGGATGGTCAGAATAAGAGAAGTAAGAAAGATGGCAGCGAGTGCTTTAGCTGTGGCAAGAAGGGCCACTATGCCAGAGATTGTCGAGAAAAGCCTGGGGAAAGGAAGTGCTTTAACTGCGGCCAGGCGGGACATCACAAGGATGATTTCCCACAACCTCCTAGGGAGAAGCAGATTGTGAATGCGTATGCTATCAAGCTGTTCCTTCTTTGTCGAATGCTCCAAGTGCGGCGTAGAAGGGAAAGGGTGTCGTTATAAAAGGTATGCTTTCTATTTAAGATGTTTATGTTCGGGTATTGTTTGACAAACCCGAGATAGTCGATAGACCTCTAGTTGTGACGAACCCGATTGGTGGTTCGACTAACCTTAGCATGATTTGCCGTAACGTGGTCTTATCGAATCATGGATGTATGTTTGTTTGTGTTTGATTTGTTTAGGCTTTACTGGGTTTAGCATTATTTTGGGGAGTCGATCTACTCTAAAGGAATAGGGTGGTATTAGGTACCTACCTAGTGATGGCGATAATAACTGGAGTTAAGGAAGCTGAAAGGCTATCGTTGCAATAAGTTCTAGTTGTCTCTAGGAGGCAAATGAGTGCTCCAGTGCTTAGTTGTTTTGCTATTATCACCTCACGTGGATTGTCCGAATTAGGAGGAGATGTTCCTTGGGTGCTTGTCTAATATTGGTTTAGGCCTTTGGGGCTTGTGCTTGGGGAATGTCGAGTTCGACTAGGATGGTTTGCGTGAGAGATAAATAGTTGTTGCGATTTTTCATTGGATGATATCTTGGTTTACTTAAGGAGTGATGGGCAGCCGTGACATGATAAGACTGTTCAATGGTATAGACTGCCCGAGTTTGACTCAATAGGGTTATGAGATGACTCGAGTGGGACTCGAGAAAGATGCAAAGTAATGGATTGTTTAGGACCCTATGTTGATGTTCTCTATTGGATAGTAGAATTTTGAAGGAATAGGATGTGCTCGTTGATCATGGAAGATACAACGAAGATTAGGGCGAATCAAGTTGGACTTGAACTCGTAAAAGAAAATGGGCGTTCGTTGATCTTGGAGATGCAATGAATAGGGAGACGACTCGCGTTGGGCTAGAGTTTGTCGCTAATGGATACTCAAGACTGGGTCTGAGTTTATGGGTAATAGATTGACTTGAGTTGGACTCGAGAAGGCTGCAAGGAATTGGATTGACTCGAGTTGGACTCGAGAGGGCAGCAAGATAATGGATAGACTTGGGTGGCACTCGAGTGTTTCAGACGGACTAAAAGCAGGGGTATCTGGGGACGCCCACTTACCTTGGATATGTTGGACGTGATCTAGTTATCCTTGGAGGATAAACGTACGTTGGACGTACGTTGGACGTACGTTGGACGTACGTTGGACGTACGGTAGTCCGTCTGGAGGCTGGGCTTCCATTGGTTCTTGATGTTGGTTGGACCAGACATACAAGAATCGACATATTGGGATTGGTTAGACTAACGTACGTTGGACGTACGGTAGTCCGTCTGGAGGCTGGGCTTCCATTGGTTCTTGATGTTGGTTGGACCAGACATACAAGAATTGACATATTGGGATTGGTTAGACCAGTCATGTAGGTGTCGACGTATTCATGGCTTTAGCAGGTGATAGACAGGATTTGTTTGATGGATGCTATGGTTGTTGTGTTTGTTCTTACCTTTCTTTTCTTGAGTATCATCTGTAGGATCCTGTTGAATGGAAATAGATAAGTTCGTTGATCATGGTGATATGACGGGTGTAAGATACTTTACGTTAGACTTGAAGTATGTTGGGCATTGTGGAGCGTCCGTTGTCTTGGAGATTGAACGGATATAGGAGTTTCAGTTGGACTTGGACTCGTAGGTAGAGTACCTAGATTCATTGGATGAGTCTAGTTCACCTTTGGAAGGTGAATGTACGTTGGACGTACAGTACGGATATAGGTAGAGTACCTAGATTCATTGGATGAGACTAGTTCACCTTTGGAAGGTGAATGTACATTGGACGTGCAGTATGAATATGGGTAGGGTACCTGGGTTCATTGGATGAATCTAGTTCACCTTTAGAAGGTGAATGTACGTTAGACGTACAGTGCGGATATTGGTGTAGTGCCTAGGGTCATTTGATGGGTCTAGTCTGCCTCTAGGAAGTGAATGTACGTTGGACGTGCAATACGAATGTAAGAAGGACTCAAGTTGGACTTGAAAGGACATTTGGAATATAGTTGAAAATTTGGCGTATAGGGTTGGATTACCTAAGAAAAGATAGTATAGAAGAATGCCATAGTATCGGAATGGGTGCAATAGCTGATGCATTAAGAGACATGCCAGTTTAGAGGCTATTTTTCTGGAATGAAAGCAACTAGAGTATATCACGGGATATGACTTCAGACCTCAGTGTGAATTGGATTCAGAAACACTAGTAAGCTTGACGATTAGATCGATCTAGATTAAGTGGATCGGTTCCAGTCAGAGGGACGATCCTAACCTATTGGAAATCACCTTTAGGGTAGAGATGAGAATCGGGGGCGAGAGAACGACTATACTTGGGAACTAGAGGATGACATAAGAAAGTCGTATCCAAAACTCTTTGCCTGGTAAGATTTACTTTGCAATTTAGTTATTCCACATGCTAGGATAGACTTTTTTTGCATGTTTGATTGTTGTTTTATGGCTGAAAGGCATGCGGAGCCCTTTGTGTGTTTTGGTTAGGGAATTTCGGGGACGAAATTTCTTAAGGAGGGGAGAATGTAACAACCCGCATTCTACGCATCGGAGGATCGTAGAATATTTATTTCTTTCTTATATGAAGTCGTATGGTCATGTAGCTTTGGGAAACGACCATTGGGGTCATTTCCCATGTTCACGATTTTTGCCGATTTTTAAATGACCGTTTTGCCCCTAGCCGATACTGTTTTGGCCATAACTTTTGATTGGTAAGGAGTTTTGACCTGAAACCACTTCCATTAGATTCGTTTGATGGTTTACCTTTCCGTAGAGTGGTCATAATAGCCAAACGGACTTACCGTTTGGGAGATATGGCTGAATTAAGGTTTAGAATGTGAAAAACAACTCAAATGGGCTTAACCGGGTGATTAGCAGCTTGGCCCATAACCCATTTCGGGATTAGGGTTATGAGAGGGCTGAAAGGGTTAGAAAAATCATTTCATTTCAGTTTTCCCAGCCGCCACAAACCTTCCTTAAGCTCTAGCAATAGCCTCCATCTTCTAAAACACTCCAAAACAACTTCTTGTCATCTCTAATCACATATTAACCTAATCTACATCAAATCAAGGCGGATTAGCATAAGGATTGGGATAGAGCTGCTGGAACACATAGAGATTGGATCCAAATCAGAGATTATTTCAGATCTATAGTTTACTTTGTGGCAAAGGTGAGTGATTAGCTTGCTTTTTCACTAATTATGGCTAGTTATGGTAATTAGCGAAAATTAGCGAAATTATGGCTCAGAAAAATCTAGAAAAATTCCTAAAATTCTAAAACATCATTTTGTGACTCTGATATGAATTTGGGATAATTTCGACTAATTTTGCTAATCCCGGAATTTAGGGGATTAAGGGGTGATTAGTGATAATTAGCGAATTTATGCATGATTTAAATCTGGAAAAATATTCTAAAATTTTGAAATATTGTTTTAGACCTCTGTTAGAAAATTTGGTTAATTTGGTTAAATTTTGCTAATCCTATCATTAATTATGCTTGAACATGCTTAAGGGAAAATATGGGGTTTTGGCTATGTTTGATCCATTTTAACCTATCATATTGATGTTTTGGTGTTTGAGGTCACTTCTATGTGTTGCTATGACTGTATGGTATGCTTGGTGATTGTTTAGAATAGTTAGAGTGGTCGAAAACGCCGTTGAGTGACCTATAAACAGTCGCTGGAAGCTGCAAGAAAAGTGCAGGAAAGTACCCGAACAGGACCGGATCGGACCCGTTCTGAACCACATTGAAAAGGGAACCCGTTCCGAACCGCATTGAAGAGGGAACCCGAACCGAACCGCATTGAGGAGCTGAACCCGAACCGAACCGCATGGAGGAGGTGAACCCGAACCGATGGCTAGGAGGAGATCTGAACCGATCCGATGATGGCCAATAACCCGAGATGCAAAGGTAGTCCAAATGGAAGTTAGAGCTCAGGATCCAATTGGGAACCAACGAGTCGACTTCATGAGTTGGGCTTTGCTGCGGGACGTGTGCAAAGGGGTTGTTGGTATTCATAACTTTGGTTCACCACTGAGAGGCGGATAGTGGGCTTGTAGTGATAGTTGTACGGGATTGGATTCCGTCATGGCCCAATGGATAGGTGACCAAGGTAGTGGATATCGTATGCTTTACGCACTGAGTGAGAGATGTGAGGATGGTTGCTATGTTTGATTTGTTTGCCATCATTATGACATGCACAACTCCATCCCTGTATTCTTTACACCATCTGTTTAGTGGCACCTTAGAGTATTGTACAATATATAGTGCTAACTCTTTGGTTGCAGGTCGAGGTTCAGGTATGATTGGATTATACCTGTTATTGTTCTGTTTTGTTGCTTATCGCTCATACCAGACTTTTTGTCTGACCCAGAGTTTTATGTCTCTTCTTATTACTCTGGGTGCTCACACGAGCAGACTAGAGACAAGTTAGCTGGTGATGCGCGAGTAGCAGATTCGGAGGCGAGCAGGAGGCTTCCACGTATGATATACATAGATATTCTCCCTGTGTCGTTGCTGGTCACTACTTTGGGCATTAGTAGTGTACCTTACTTGTTTAGCTTTTTGAGACAGTTTTTAAAAGTTGTAATAATGATGTTGGATCATAAGCTGTATTTTGGATTTCCGCTGCCATGTTAGACATGATTTAGTTTTCAGCTTATGTACTGTCTCGCCTGTTTTATATCAAGTATAATATTATTATTATTATATTTTGTTCCATACGCTGTGAGACATTCTACAAGTTCTTTGTTAGTTCATTCTCTTCTTTCCTTTCTTTGGTGACCGTTCCGTGCTAGTCGGGTATGTGTATAGCGCACTTTCGGAGGAAATGCCGGCTGGTGCGGGGCGGGTCGTCACATTGTTACAATCTCTCCCACTTAAAATCTTTTCGTCCTCGAAAAGGAACGGAGTTGAAAGTTGTTTTACTAATCAACTCAACTTTCATTCTGGCTTTCATTCTTCAACTTTTCGGTTTATAAGAATTTCTATTTTTTCAAAAATTTGGCTAACACCCTAAATTTTTGAATTTTATTGCCATAATCTCCTTTGTACGGGGAACATCGGGAAAATCCCCAAACCGCCACATAGGCCCTCTCATCTCAAAAAGAAAAAGAAAAAGCCAAGTAGCTAGCCAATCGGCTCATAAAATCATCATTACCCAAGAAATTAGTAAACATGTACCTATTTGTCGGGCATACAATTTTATTCGTCTGCTCTAGCCTCCTGCTATGACATGTTCAATGTATATACATGATATGCATGCAATATCAAACAATTTTCAATTCAGTTCAATATTTTGATTCAATTCGGCTTAATGGTTCCAAATTCTAATTAATCAAAACAATAATCAAACAATACAATCAGTTTGTTGATTAATTTTTCAAACATATAACTTTTATACACTAAAAATCATATTTTAAAATTAGATTATATGTAATCACAAATACGTTATTTATAAACATACAGCTCTCAACTCATTCTGGAGCATTACTAACCCCATCTCTAATGAGTCACTCATTCTAGAATGCTACTGATTCTATCTCTAATGAGGATTCTTCTATAGGATATTACTAATTCAATCTCTGAAGAGTCTTTTATTCTGTTCTAACGAGTTGCACCCCAAAGATTTGAGTTTAACCAAAGCTCTGATACCATATGTAACGATATGGATTTCGCTCGTACCTAATCGATCGCTAAATCGACCAAGACTGTTCGAATCTCGCATACGCTAACTCTGGGCATACAACACATCAGAACAAATAACAGAAGACTTTTATTACATCATAATAGTGTAACATCTGAGTACAAAATATCAAAGTATATCGAAATACAATAATACAGCGGAAGATTTTTTTACAATAAATGTAATACAATGCACAATGGAAAATAAATAAAGTAACATAGCGGAAGAGTATCAATACCCTGGACACAACTTTTCGCTTTGATCCAGAATCCTGCTAAACATATCTGCAAAATAAAACTACTCGACTGCCCGTGTGGAAAATAGGGGCACCCGGGTTTGCAAGGGAAAAGCAAACTACAGGTCAGTCATGGGACTGGTGTGAGAATCTCTAAACAGTTATAAGCTTATATAAATGATAAGGCAAATCACAGGACCACGCCGCTAACGTGGAACGGGTTTACCCCCATGAATGCCAGTGTATAAACAACAATCAATATAGATATATGGATCTACTATGCATCAATCAACAAGCAATATCCCAACCTACCCATTTAGATTAATCACCACACTTAGATTTTCCAAATCCAATTCAATTTACAGAAATTATTCCTTTGGACTTTATTTCCCGATTTCTATTTCAAATCATTTGAAATACATATCTAGCTTTTATATCAAAGTAGATTTCACTTCAGGATTTCAAAACAAAACCTTTGGAAATATGAATTCCAAAACATAACAATGCATACAAACAAGTATGCAACCAAAATCGGGATCCCCTCAGACAAGGCAAAGGGCATGTACCTAAGCAACTCGATATATATATATGTATGTATGTATGTATGTATGTATGTATGTATGCACCTCCCATACATGGAGCAGGCTACACACTGACCACTCACCATAAGGCACTGGATCCCACCCATACTTTTAGTAGATTGGATTACCAAATCTTTAGCCACATTTCAAATCATTTCATATCCCGAAGTAGGGAAAATCCTATCACAACATAATCACAAGTATAATCAAATCTATAGTACTTCACATCAGCAATTCACACATATGATCAGTCACTATTAATCACATAACCTTTGAGCTCATATGTCTCAAAGAAGGTGTTAAGCAAGAGAATAAATTCTCTGCCAACAAACAGATACATCATTAATAGCAACTAATCGAATATTTGATGAACTACAATGTAAAACCATAATACAATTCCAAATCATTTCGAAATCATCGGGTTTTAGCCCTCGAAATCCTTTCTGTTTATAGAACATTTTTATAAAACATTCCCTATCAAAAATCGGGAAGACATTTCTTTTCACGTAAGAAAAATATCATTTCAAAATCATTCATTAAATTTGAAATGAACACAACAACATCGCCTCACATCTCATAGTCAAATCGTGAAGTGTTTCACAAGATGTTAGCATACCAGTATTTCTACCCAACCCAATGCTAAATGTAAAAGCATATCTTGCTCATAAACTAGTCGAGCACAATCCAAACAATCAATATCAACAACCAAGTGTATTTGGTTCAATTACATTTCATGTTTTGGTAAATTCAATTACCATTTATTCATTCACAATCTAATTAAAGATTTATTCAAACTCCTGCTGGTTTCAATCTCTAAAATCATTTCTTATTGATTGTTCAACTTTTTGGAAATTAATCCTGCTTTAACTGGGTTAAAGAACCAATGTCATTTAAACACAGTTCACAACAACCCCAAATTCCAATTCAATATTAAATACAAGCCTCTGAATAGAAATTATATCGGCTTATATTCAATACCAAATTCTGAAATCAACACATAACGTATTGGAATAACGATATATATATCTTCCAAATTCCTCCACAATATCCGTATAATAACGGAATCCAATATCGAAATATTCCGATGATAATTTCGATTCATATCCATTCCAATTCATATATTGGAAATTCTGGTTTTCTTTAAAACCATTTCAAATCCAATTTATTTCTTTAAAAATATTGGATTATAACTCTAGTTCATAACTAGTTCATTTCGATAAAAAAAAATTATCTTTACAAACATGGATTTTTTCATCCCAATTCTTTCTAAATCATTTATTATGATTTTACACAAATTATTAATATTTTTGATAATTTTATCAAGGCCCGTACAGTTGATTTCCATAAACGGTCATCGAACTGCACTTACAACGACCTTTTCCAAATTTGATTTGGACATGATTACAAATCCAACCGTTAGATTTCAAATTTCTCATATTCGTTAGAAAACTCTTTTCGATATGAACCCAACGGTTCTGGTTTTAGTAGAAACCGATGGTCGGATCTCCCGTAATATCAATTCGAAGTCAATGGTTGAAATTCGCGAATGGTCGCGGCGCGGCGCGTTCTATTCAGGCCATTTAATATATATATATATTATATATATATATATATATATCGTCGTTTTGCATTTAAAACGTATTTTATAAATTGTTTTACATTCGTTTCAAAAACGATTTAAATTTCCATTTCAATTTTAAATCAAAATTGAATATTCCATTACGTGACAATTTTATACACCTCATATATATGTTAAAAATAATATTTTTAACCAATCAACATTTATATCATTCACACTTCCTATATATATTATTCACATTTCATATATATATATATATTTACTTCTTATATATATATAATTCATTTCATATATATATTATTTTTCATTTCGTATATGTATTTATCTCATTCACAGTTCATATATATATATATACATTTCATATACATTTACCATTCGCATTTTATATATATATATATATATATATATATATGGAAAATTGGTAATCTTTTATTAAGACTTCTCAGCCCAAACAAGTTAAGCCTCATAAACCGGCTTTTGATTACATGCGTCGGCCCAAACAAGTAAGCCCACGATACACATAACATAAAAAACAAAATCTTCCTTCTACCACATTCTCGAATTATCAGAAAAGGGGCAAAAGACGAAAAGGCGAAACTCTCAATCTTTGTCATGGCAGCTGGTAGCTTCCCGCAAATCGGTTTCCTCCCCATGGATTCCTCAGATCCACTTCTTGCGTCTCCACTCCTGCTTCTGCCTGGTTATTAGTAAGTCTCCTTCTTCGAATCCTCTTAGCTGTAAGTCTAATCTCCACCCAGTTCAAATAACTGATTTTGTTTGCTGTTTGCATTATGTTCTTGAACACTCTGGTGTTTCTTTCTCTCCAAATCGACCAAACTGAAGACGTAACGGCTATTTTATACAGTTTGGCTTCTTCGTCTACCAACTGCCTAGCACCGTTCAGGTAATTGATACAGTTAGTTAGCTGAAACTCTCCATCTGTTATATTAAGCTTATCTAAGCAACTGCTCCATATTTTCTTCGAGAATTCGCATGCAAAGAATAAATATTGGTGGGATTCGTTCTCTTTATTACACAAAACACACACAGTGTTATCGACTACGCCCCATGCAAACAGTCTATCTTTTGTGGGTAATCTGCCTTGAATTGCTTTGTATGTAGTCGCAACAAACTTAGGAGAGTTCACCCTATCCCAAACAAAGTTGTGCCATGATTTGACTTGATGTTTCTTGCGAGTGGCTTCCCATGCCGATCGAGTTGAAAAATCCTTTGCATGTTTCCATGCCCAAATATCGTCTTCCCTGTTGAGAAACAGAGGCATGAATTGAATTTTGTTTTTGTTTTCCTCGCTGCATGGTAAGTTATTACACTTCCACCCATTATCATCTATGATTTCACTCACTTTTTTATCCGGGCAACCATAAGCCGAATAAGTTTCCCAACCAACTAAGTCAATCATCGATTTACCCACAATCCAAGGGTCCTTCCAAAGGTCAGTAATTCTTCCATTGGCGAATTCTTTGTTGCAATTAGCTGCTAGCTTGTCTCATATCCTAAGAATCGCTTTCCAGGTTGGAGATGAATTGTTATCTTCAGCCATTTGCCAAAAATTTCCTTTTGTGTACCTGTTTTGCATCCATTTGATCCATAACCCATCAGAAGTAATAATTTTCCAGCCTTGCTTTATCGTGAAAGCTTCTCTTATTTCCCTTAAATTTCGTAGGCCAACTCCTCCTTCCTCTTTGGTGCGACACGGATCTGAGTAACTGATATTATGCATGCTGCCCTTCCAAATAAACTCAGCACAGACCTTTTCGATTTTGTCAATAGAGGCATCCGGTAGCTGAAAAGTTTGTAACCAAAAATTAACTTTGGCTTGAATAACTGTATGCACTAATTCAACTCTACCGGCTAATGATAATAACTTGGAGCTCCACCCTTGCAACTTATCTCTTATTTTCGTAATAAGCTCTGCACATTCAGAATCAGTAATTTTATTGGACGATAGAGGCACGCTAAGATATTTTACTGGCAGAGAATCCTCTTGAAACTTCAGCTCTGCTAGAATTTCTTCCTTCTTCGTGTTGTACTTGTTAAAATAGCATTTCGTTTTCATGTCATTTACTTTTAAACCAACATACTTCTCCAAAGAGTCATATATATATATATTCACATTCACAGTTCATATACATTTACCATTCGCATTTCATATATATATATATATATATATATATATATATTCACATTCATAGTTCATATACATTTACCATTCGCATTCCATATATATATATATTCACATTCACAGTTCATATACATTTACCATTCGCATTTCATATATATATATTCACATTCACAGTTCATATACATTTACCATTCGCATTTCATATATATATATATATATATATATTCGCTTTCACAGTTCATATATATAATTTTTATTTACAACGCATATATATATATATATATATAATTTTCACAACACAATCAAATAAATCGTCCATGGTTTGTGGACGACAGGGAGGTGATCTAACATAAAATAAATAAATGTACAAAAATTTATAGTGAGAGAAGTTCTCACATTGATCGGTTTTGAAATCGTTAAATAGCGATTATTTTAACCGAATTAAACTGGACGTTCAATTCAGTCAAAATTTCACATTGCTCCCGTTTCTGGTCAATTCCATGTTGAAGTGTTCGTCACCATGATCGCAACGGACCCAAATTTGCAATTTTCCGACCTCATACATAAAAGAAATGGGTTATTATACGTTAATTACAAAATTAATATAATTAAAATTAAATAAATAAACTAATTACCCTCCTTAACTCTTCTCCCCCAATTCACTATTGCCAATTTAACGAACTCATCCTCCCTCGGTCTCTCTCCTCCACGCGCGTTACTAGAGAGCCCGCGCTTCCGATCAAACCCCACCACAGTGTTGCCCTTCACATCGCCGGTCTACTTCCCCAGCACCGCCGACTTCGGTGCCCCCTGCCCTACCTGAAACGACTTTGAATGGGACGAGTTGGAGAGGGAAATTATCCCTAAACACTGCGCCATATATAATCACACTTGTATGAAACTGGAGAGCTAAGGAAGATCTTTAATTCTCGCTCTTGGAGTTTCAGATATTATTGAACGAATTGGGGGAAAAATCGATGGGAAAATTCAAGGGTTTCAGCCATTTATTTGGGGAGAGCGGCGGCCCGATAAATGAGGCTAGGGTTCCCTTTTTTTATTTATATTAATATTTTTAATATTAATTAATTCGAAAAAGTGATATTTTATATTCGATCTCCAAATCAAACCCAAGGACTGTCGCCTCTAGTTAAATACCCCCATTCCGAACAAAATGGGATAGGTCCCGTAAGCCAAATCGGCTGTTACGATCAGTGTTTCTTTAAATTAAAATATAAATCAGTGTACATTGAATTTACATGTACATTTTAATTTACTGGGGTCACATACTGACTCCAAAAATCCCAGAAAAATTATTTCTAGCTTCATATTGACGATATAGTCCTAACAAAACTAATTTCGTCAAATTTGAAGACCGTTTGAAAAATGGTCATTTTCTGATCGATCCAAATTGACTAAAACTGTCAAAACACGTTTAACTTCGCCACACTTGCATATTGATTCTAAAAATTATGAAAATTGGAATCTAGCAATAATTCGACATCCCGGATCTAGCAAAAGCGGTTTAGTCGAAAACGGAGGTCGTTTGCAAAACGACTATTTTAAGGGCTATTTATATATTAAATTATATATAAATTCCACAGCGATTTTTCTGAATTTTAAACTGGGCATATCTTTCAGCTTATAAAACGAAATCTCAGTTTCTTACATCCATTAGAGAGATATAGTTAAACAGATTCAAATATTTATAATTTCGCTAAAATCTGATTTATTTTGAATCATGTACATTCATTTGAAATCGAAATTTCAAACTGCCGTGCCATTTCAGGCTCGTTTTATAATTAAATTAAAATTATTCGTTTTAACTTCGTCGAAAATAAATTTTCTGTTGTTACTATTTAACATAATTCATTTTAAATATTCAAAATACATTAAAACTGCCAAAATAAAATTTTTAAATTGGTTCTGATTTTCCGGGTTGTTACAGCAACGGAAAAAAAAAATTGAAATTTAAAAATTCATCTTGGGAATCCCCAGTCTTCGAATTCATATTTGTCAGAGCTATTCTTCGATAAGACCCCCTTAGATTTGAATCTATAATCCATTATAGAAGGGTATCTAAGTAAAATAAGTATAAGAGAATCAAAGAATCGATTTCATTAATCGTGTATTTTAGCAATCAATGACGACTGAAAATTATTTGAAATAAGAATCTAGATGAGAATTTGAATGAAAAGAGGAAATTTGAAATCCTTTCAAAAATGAAACGACAAATTTAATTTCTATATTCAGAATATAAATTAACAGAAATAAAATAAAATCGAAAAGGGTAATTGTAATTTGATTGTGTTAAAGTTCGTTGGCAAGATAATTTATAATTGGTTCCAAACCAATAATGTATAAACGAATATATAAATTCGATATAAGGTATAAACTTGTTAATTGATTAACAAGGTGTGAATTGTAGACGAGAGTTGTAAATGTAGCGAAATGTGAGTAAAGATTTTAAAGAGTTATGAACTTATAGTTGAATGAAATCAAAGCTAATTTGATTTGACGAGTCTAGATCCGTATAAAGGGAATAACATTCACTTGTTAAAAATAAATAACGTTTGAAAGAAAATAATGCATCAAAAGAAACTAGAGATGGAGGAAATGGAATAGACCAGTATGGTGAGATTATTTTGAAGTTCAAAATATAAACCAAATGAGATTTTTTTTCGACATTCGAAATATACTATCGAATAAGAAGTTATTGGGAAGGAAGTTATTCAGGGGAGTCAGTTATTTCAGGAAAATATTATTTACATTTCGTTTTAATTTAAAATTTACTATATTAATAATATATTGTTTATATATCCAGATTAGTGAATAAAGAGTATTTTAAAGTTAAATATTTTGAAGGCGTGAATTATTGTTATAATCGGCGATTTTCGTAAAAGAAGTGAATTCGTAACTCGAGTTCGAAAGTTACGAGAATGAATGTTTTATTTGAACTTGTGAATTTTATCTGTTTCAAAGTTAACAATGTTGTTCAATTAAGGTCTAAGAGGTAAATATACCCCCAACTTGATTGACTTCATTGTTAACTAAGAAATGGTTAAGGTTCGATAATAAGAATTGGTTAAGTGAAGTGAGCTAATGAGTGTCAACGGTAAGTGGGAATGACGATGTTTTATTTAACATATGTTTTAATCAAACTAACAAATTTAGAGATGTTTTCCATGAGAATAATGTAGATTTTTTTGTAGAAGATAAAGATTTGTGAATATATGAAAATATTTTCCAATGATAATAAATGATTTTCTAGAAATAGAGAAATTGAATATAATAATTGGAAATGTTTTCAAAAGATAGTGAGATGCTAACATAAATCAAAATGGCATGGACCAAAGAATTAAAAGCCGCACGTCGAGAATGGAGGACGGTAGAGCGTAAGAAAAGTGGATTCGTAAACTTAATTCGAGAATTGCGTAAGCAATAATTCGATAAGAAGTTAAGGAATGAAGTTAAGGAAATTAGAAACTGACCGGAGATTAGTAAGTTAAAAAACTTTCTGAGTGTTGATCTGATGTTGGTTTCGGCCTTTGAGATTAATACTTAGGCAGTCTTTCGCTTGCTAATTTACGGTCGAAGTATGTGAATGTGAAGGAGTGATAATGCATGAATGAGAAATTGTTATAAGAATGAAAAAATATGGAATTTTGAGAGGATAAAGATGTGAATGAAGTGATGAACTAAATAATTGGAAAATTGAAAGGAAATTGTTTTGTGGCAATTGATTCATAAATCCGAGTTTCAAAAGATGTTAAATATCAAGAGATCAAAACTAAAATTTGAAATTGGAATGGAATTTGAGGATATTCGATTTTGGATATGGGATGCAAAAGTTTCCAAAATTTATATGGAAAAATATATAAAAATATGGTGGATTTGGAAACTATTGATTGGAAGATAATCTATTTGAGATAAAATCTTATACAATATAATTTATATAAGAACGAGATGTGTGGAAATATGATTTGGAAGGCAAATTTTATGATTTATGAGGAGTATGAAATGAAGTACTACATGTATGTAGTATTATATGTTTTCAAAGTAAAATAAGGAAAGTACCTTCCTTTTCCTTTGAATTTCGAGCTTAGTGAGATGTGCTACTGGTGGTAGTAGGTTGTCCAGACATAAAATTCGAGTTGTCACTGTTCCTTGAAGAACACGACCGTGTAGCGAAATTCGCAAGGCTGTAGATGACCTACGACGGACATATGTTTCTTGGGGGGAACCAAGCGTAACCATTGTGTCTGTTGCGATCTACAGTCGTGATAATGTCATAATCCGCAGAGCTGTGAAAGCTTAAGGGTATGGATGTTTCCTGGGGAACCTAGGCATAACCATTGTGTACCTGCGGTCCACATGGCATATCTACAAGTGAAAGAGATGTAACCATTAGAGTTTTAAAGATATAATGGAGCCATGTGATGTTTGAGATATCCTGGTGATATGGAGCCACCTGTTTGATGCAGCACTATGTCTTCGTGGCTGAATTTGTCTTCGTGACTTGATGTGTCTTTGTGACCCGATTGGTCCTCGTGTCTTGATCTATTTTGATGATTTGTTTTGTGACCATGAAGATGGAGTAGTCAATACTGAATGACCTCAAATTTTATTTTGATTATTAAATATCTTCCATTAATCTGTTCATGACGAAATTCGTAGGGAAGTGATTTCCTACGGATACAGATGTTTTCTGGGGGATCTAGACGAAACCATTGTGTATCTGCGATTCATGAACAATCAAAAAATCAATATCACCTTAGTACTTTCCATATCTGTATTTAAAAGAGTTTTTGAAATATTTTCACTAGGAGTGATAACTTAGCACTTGGAGTTTTTAGCCGTATTCCTAGCCAGCGTATGCCTAACATCTGTAAGAACGACGATAGACTTGCCAAATTCCGAGTTATCTAGTATTTTTTATCAATGATTTGAAGTTTAAATTATTATACTTCACTGAATAAATTAAGAAAAAGGATTTCAGAATATTTTAAATTCTATAATACCAATATTTTCCACATGAAATTCGTATTATGTATAAAAGTTACAAAAGATTTTGAGTTTTGGAAAATTTCAAGTCGACAATTTGTAACTTGAAAAGCTGATGAAATTTACACTCTTCAATGAGTGTTGGGAAGGATTGAATGAATTGAATGAAAGGAGATTGGGTTAAACTTGGATTGTAAAGAATAAATGTTACGATGGATAAGTGACAAATGAGGTTTATAAAGGAATTTGGAATAAATTGAAATGCGTAAATCCAACTTATGTAGGATTTGAAATTCAAGAAGAGATGGGTTTTTGAATAGAAATTTAATTTTTTGAGCTAATTGAATATGGTGGATAAATGAAGAGGATCGATGACTTAAATATTGATATTTAAGTTAGTTACGGAAAACTTTCACATAAATATGGAAATTTAAATTATACATTGGTGTAACTCCAGCGATCTCTCCTTTTCGAGGACGAAAAGTTTTAAAGAGGGGAAGATTGTAACGTCCCAAAAATTTCGACAACTGGAATGTAAAAGTAATTGAAGATTTAATTACTAATGATCATTTTTATATTGATACTGGAATTAGAAATTTAAAATCAAATATATTGTTCATATGAATTGAATTAAATATTTAATTCAGAATGGTTGATTGGAAATTTAATATTTGAATTGAATTCGGATGAATATTAGAATTGGATTTGAAATTCGATTGGAGAATAAAAATGGTTGAATTTTAAATAAACGTTATTAACGTTAAATAAATTAGGGTTTTTATTTGTTAAAATATATGGAGAAATTGGCTTGGATATATGCATATATGTGTGTATAGGAAATAAAGTTAACATTCCAAATTTGGAAACAAACGGAGTTGTCAGTGAATAAACAGAATAAAATTAGTGAAATGATAAATAATTCAAAATTTAGAGTAATGTTGTACAAACGGTGTTAGTTTAAAATAAAAATAATTTTATTGAATTCAGAACGCGAAGACGAAGTAATGCATATAACTTTTGTCGCGTTTGGAGTTTTCGTTCGCGGTACAAATTTCGGACATTACAGGGTAATTCACAGTAGGGTTTTAATATTAAATTAACAGTAAATAAACTTTCCCAAATAAATATACCCTGATATGTAACCTACCTCGGTAAAACATGAGCCTACCTATTATCTAAAAACACGCGCCTTCCAAAAAACTATCGAGGTTACTTTGTTCTTATCTTCCTTTGTTCTTATCTTCCATTTTAGTTCTATAAATTACACTTTCTGTTCCCATTTTCCTTCAGAAAATCAATTCTTCCTCTTTTAATTTAATGGCTTCCGATAGTTGCTTTTTCCCTAAATCTCCAGTAATAGCTGCTAGCCACCAAATCGACCTGTCACCGCAAAATCCACCCAACTCCTCCGTTGTAAAGTTTGCCTCTTTTTCCTACCAACCTAAAAGGAAAATAAAAATAAAAATCATTCATTTCAAATACTTTAAATGTCTGAAGCTCGATTTGCCCTTCCCCTAAATCACTACTCAATCGAAACCCATTTTAATGTTCACCGCGCCCATGTTCGATTGAAAAACTTCCACCTTCAAATCGAATCGTTGAACCACCTGTTCGTCATACCCAAATCGAAGTTTGGTCCACCCGATTGAAGGAGTATATGCCATTTATGACCACCGGAAAGCAACGCATCGAAGCCGCTGCTCTTCATCAACACGACAGTTGGTGAGTATTTTTACTCACGATAAATTACCTTTTCGAGTAATTTAATTTCAGCAAACTAGAAAGTATGATAGTTAGGGGCCTTAGCATTGAACTGTCACTGGTTGGTTGTCATTGGATGTTTTTGTTGTTGTGCTATTCTGAGATTCACTTGAACTGGAATTCGATATGCACGAACTGTTAGGGATTGCGGAATGGATCGTTAAGGCAAAACAAATACTAGAGGGGGGTGAATAGTGTTTTTGAGAATTTAAAAAAATCTAAAGTTTATGTGAACTAGTATATGAATCAAACACCACAGAGACAATCACAGACACAGAATCAAACACAAACACAAATATAAACAAAAGTAGAGTGCAGAAAAGGAAAAAACACACTGGATTTTATACTGGTTCAGATTGTTCCTACGTCCAGTCCCACACAATGCTGGATTGTGCAGAGTTTTATTACTATGTCAATAGTCAATTACAACCTCCTTGATTTCACAGCTACAAGGGGTACCACCGATTCCAACCTCTTTGATTTCACGGCTACAAGGGATACTACCGATTACCCTTCCTTGATTTCAAGGCTACAAGGGATACCACCGATTACTTTACTCAACCAAAACAATTACAAAGAGCACTATAACTCTTCAATAGCACTTGATTCGGAGAGTAATGAGTAGAGAGTGTAGAGAGAAGATGATTAATGAAAACAAAATTGAATTGGGTAGAGTATAGGTGTAGAAATCATAAAAATGATAGAAATAACGGTGTAATGAAAAAGAGTGAAAGTGGAGAAGAAGAGATAATTAAAAATTCGAAATCAAGCCCTTTATATAGTGTGTGAAAGGTTGCAATGTTTAAGAACCATCACAAATAGTGGAAAGACATTTCCTTTCAAATTTAAATTTCTGACAGTTATATGTCGACACAGAAATAAATATATGTCGACATAGAAATAAATATATGTCGACACAGAAATAAATATATGTCGACATAGAAATAAATATATGTCGACATATCTATCATATTTTTTTATTTTTAACTCATTTAAAAAGTATTTAAATCAATATTTAAATTCTGGAAATTCCTGAAACAAAACTAGTTGCTGAAACATTATTTTTCGAGTATAAAAACATAAGAAAATATTATTTAAACATATGATTAAATACGTAATATATATGTGATGTGAAAACTATATATAATATAATTATAAACATATATAATATAATTATAAACATATATATAGGAATTTATAAAGAAATATTTATAAACTATGTATACAAACAAAAGGTTATATGAAGAATCAAATATAAACTTAAAAAATATATTTAATAAAACTATAAAAATAAGAATGCTTAATAATTAGGAAATATATTTGAAATCATAAGTTTGAAATTCTTTAATCAAAACTTAATAATGTAAATAAATATTCTAAAGTGTAAAATCATATAAAATCATATACATGCTTATATATAAGGTTTAAAACTATAAAACTACATAAACTTATATAAACATATATAATATAATTAAAACATTAAACTTATATGTTTGAAATCATTAGTAAAATAATTTAGAATTTGAAATTTGAAAATTTGAAAAAGAGAATTTGAAATTTGAAAAACAGAATTTGAACTTGGAGTGCTATTCAGAGTCTTACATAAACTAGACTCTATTACTATGTTTATCTTGAACTCTTGAAATCTTGATGGCTTGATAACAAATGAGTCTTGAATCTATCTCGAATTATGAATCTCTTGTAACTCTAGTACTATACAGTCTTCTATACTTAAGTCCTGCATACAAATCCTGCATATATATGTCTAAATATTCTAGATAGAGAAGTTAGTATATATTTTATAATCAATGATAATTGAAATAAGGTTCTTGTCATCAAAACTCCATTCTCCAACACGGATAATTTAATTTTTAGACCTTAGAACTTACGTAGGAGCCTCAACATTTGAGATTTAAGTTGTAACTATAACTAGGAATATTGAAATAGAGGCAAAGAGTTGATGCTGAATTGATGAATGTGATATGGGAACACGTTACACTTGGCATGATAAGTCAATAAATTAGTACAAATGATAACAAAAGGAAAACAAGATTACTCTTGAACTGAAGCTGCTGGTAGGGAGGTTTGATAGTTTAAGTTAAATCACATGAGGACAATTTATGTTATTATAAACACTTTAAACCCTTTGCTTGGTAAATATTTCTCAAGCTTGGATGATGATGATCATAAGTAGTGTGCATAAATTAATTATGCCATACAGTAAATTAAGTCATTACCTTCAAGTATCCATTTAAACTAAACTAATATGCCCCTAGCCAATCATGTGTTGTTTTTCCTTTTATGAGTAGTCACTTTGTACACATACGTAAGTTCATTAGTACTTTAGGAATAATATATATATATACATATATCCACATATATATATATATAATTCTGGAAACAGTTTCCCTTGAAAAAAAAATCTGAAAGTAGTTCACTTTTGCTGAAAGCTTAAATCTGAACATAAGAATTGGATTTTTAACCAGATTTCATCTATTTGTACAAGTGCTTTGCCTTGTTATAAACCTAGAATGTGTTATGAAAATCTGAAACCTATATGTACTTTTTATTGAATGTACCTTACGTTGAAGAACTTGTTGCACTCAGTGTTTAATTGTGAATTTTGAACCCATTTGTGCATAAGCATGGTAAGGTGAAATGACAATAAATAAATGTGGAAATAAATTTAAGGGCATAAAAGGCATGACAATTAGTTATAAAGAAAAATGTTTCATTTCGGTGCCATCCATCCAAGCCAGCGGAATAATAAAAGTATAAACTTGCATCTAGGACTCGACTGAAATGGTTTTTGGGGCTGTTTTGTTGGCACTTTGTTTGAGTATACTTATGAAACCGATTTCAAATATGTATTACTGTCAGTGGCTGGGGAAATTTACATCTTTTTATACATGCTGCTATGGAAAGTTGGTCATTTTTTAATGTTTTGATTGTTATGTTTAGTAAACCTGCATTTAAATATTTATGGGCATGCTCCCCTTTTTAATATCAACTTGTATTATAATTCCCACTTGAACTGGGCACGTTACCGTGCCTTGACATTCGGCAAAAACAGGTTATTACCCCTTGAACTGGCACTTGTTGTATGCCATGTATGAGTTGGAAGGTTCACATATGTATGGGAAAAATGGACCGCGTGAGTCTTGGCATTTTTCTGCATTTAAACTCTCACTATTGTATGTTATGTGTGCCATTTTGGTTTGTAGTTTTGGTTCTAGCAGAGATTATTTTATGGACAAGCACCATAACCCACTTTTGTATGTTTCCACAAATGAAAATAATCAACCAATGACATCATAATCTTTCTATTTAATGGGAGTATTAAATATTTTGGAAATGGAAAAATATTTCTCTTTGAAAATTATTACTCCCTCCGGTTCATAATATATGATCTTTTAGAAATTTGCACATGAATTAAGGAAAAAATCAATTGACACTTTGGTCCATGTTTAAATTAAGTAGGTCCCACAAATTAAGTTCTCCTTTTATGTGCAACCTACTTATCACTCCTATTTTGAAGCATAAAAAATCGTGAAGTGACCATTTAGTCTCAATCATTTATTACGGATCAAGGACATAATAGGAATAACAAGCTTAAACGTCTTATATTTTGAACTAAATCAAATAACCTAAAACGTCTTATATTATGAACCGGAGGGAGTATTAATCAATTTAGCATAGTGCACCACAAATGGAAACTTCAAGCATAATAAACGGAAGGTGGCATTTGTGCTTGCTTACAAAACAGGTAGTTAAACCATAACTGACATTATGTTGTTACAAGTGCAACAATAATTGTAACAACCCGTGTTTTTATAACGTGTAATAACCATAAATCAAGGCAGAATTAATTTTTAAAATAAGAATCAAGGGAAACGGGTTATGCCATTGCGTTCGTCTCGAAATTCTGCTTGGAAACGAGCCCGAGTTTTCGAAAATCGGAGTCCGTATGACCAAGTTATGACCATTCGAAGTTTTCAGAAATTTTCAAATTCAAAACAGACTCAATTCGAATTCAAAATTCGAATTTCAAACCTCCAAATGGACTGGGCGGGAAAAATCCCGCCCAGGACCAGGTCGACCTGGGGGTTGACTATGTAGTCGACCTACCCAGGGCCAGGTCGACCTGGTACCCGAGCCCATTTCTGAAGCCAGATTCACTCTGATGTATGTGGCCTCATTTCTGTCCACATTCGTTGACCTGACCCTATAAATACAGCCCTTAACACCAGTCTCTCTACACCAAATTTCTTTCTGACCTTATGCTGCTCTGATTCTGGTTGAAAAGTTTGAGAGAGGGACTGCTTCTACTACGTTGAGACTGCGTTAAAGGAATTGCTGATTAAGGGACTTCTATTAGGACTTGACTAAGCAACAAACGACTCTCTTTTTCTAATTCTCGAACCACGATCTGTAAGCCCCAGTTATTTTCAGATTTAAACTGTAAATGTATTATGAATATGATGTAAATTGAAATTGGACCTATGTATGATGCTGTTTACATTCATTCTCGTTCATCTTGGATCTTGACTCTTGAATATTACTATGACATTGATTTGGGGCCTATTCATGTTGTAAATCAAAAGAAACCCCTCTTATTATCATGTTGAATCTGTTATTAGTCACATGTTTATGACTATCACCTTATGTCAATCATATCATGACTATACTATCACCTTATGACAGTCATTACTATGACTATACTATCACGTTGTGACAACTGTTATTTTGACTAGTACCTTATCTTGCTAGATTTGGAATCTTTATGTTTGAGGCCAATATTTCATATGCCAGTAATGTTTTATTTCATGTCATATCATGCTATGCTAGTAATCACTCTTGCCACCTTATACCCATTTCTTTCTATGTCACTCCCTAATTAGATTTATTTGTATCGATTCGAACCTTCGTGCGATGGGAATACGATTTGGGTAGATTAGGTAAAATATGAATTAGCTTTAAACTTGAACATGAACATTATTATGACTTGAACCTGAATATGGACATGAACTTGACATGAATCTAGACATGAAAACTTGAACGTGGGCATGACAGTTAGATAAACTTGAAAATGGCAAACTCCAGGTTGGGTTGAGTTTGCAGTGTAAATCTGCCCGGAACCGCCCGACAAATCCAGTGGCTGCGAACAATAGGATCCAATGTGGGTAGTTGGTCATATCGCACGTAAAAAACCGAGGTTAGACTATGTTGTGGTGTAAATCTGCCCAGAACCGCCCGGCAAATCCAGTAACCACAACAATTAGTCTAATGTGAGAGGTTGGCGTGCACTAATGAATTAATGCCACATGATAGGGTTAAGTCATGAACCACTTGAATATACTTAACTAACTTGACACATGACTTGATAGGGTTAATTCATGAACTGCTTGAACACACTTAACCAACTTGATACACGAGCTGGATAGGGTTAAGTCACGAATTTGAATGACAACACTTAACCCATTAGAAACCCTAGTTACGCTGTCCTTTTCAGCAATAACCAACTTAGATGTATCACGATACCCTGGGACTAGGCAGGGTGGGGCACGATTACTGGGCTGATTGTAAGCGACCAGAACGACGGCTGAGTAGGTGCCCCATTGTAGGTTCAGGCAGGCTATGGTCGTGCACGTAGTCCGGAGTTGAAAAAGCAGGCATTGGGCACCCGTAGATTTACACTGTGCGTGCTTGATTCGTGTCGGTGGTTGGCACCATAGGACTTGATACACCCTATGGTGGACCTAGCACAGGTAACTACATTTCTGGATAGGGTCGTATGACACAGACACGTGACGAGCTAGGACTTGTAGGGAGCCGATCGATTAGTAGATCGTACCGTAGGACCCTGTAATGGGTCATTTCATGACACTGGGCTAAGGGATCATTTCATGGTTAATACTTGATATGGTTAGAATACTAGTACAGTTGGTGCAGCGAACCCTGAACATGCGATGCCAGACTTGACTTATCTTGTTATCTTAATTATCCAACTAATTCTGTTATCATCCTTATGTTTAATTCCAGTTTTCACATGTCATGTTACCTTTACTAGTTTTCATACTGAAAGTCACTAGGGCTTACCAGTCTTTATGACTGACCCTTTTCCTTTTGCCCCTTTTTCTTTCGTTTCCCCCCATAGGTTCCCAGGGAGGAAACACTAGCTCTTAGCTTGGATTCAACTTGCTTTCTGACAGCTCATGTACGGTTTGGTCTTGGGCTATGCTATGGCGGCTTCTGCTATTTATGGGGAATAATTTACTTTTGTTTTAAAGTTTATGCTTCTTTACTATGAACTTGATGTAATGGAATAATTTGTATCTTGGATATATGAGCTTTTGACTCTTTTCTTGGAAATAATAAAAATTTGGTTTTTAATTTCTACCGCTGCTTTATTTATGTTCTGCCTTGTGATATCTCTGTGCATGTTTACCTAGACAATACTCCACCAAAACTAGTGCATTCCCTTTGTGAGTGACCCTAGCGGAGGTGGGGTGTTACAATAATAGTTATGGAAAATGTTATCTTGTTATATGCTTAATCTTACTATTCATTTTTGATGAGGTATGATAGTTAACATCGAGCCTGAATAAATAATTAGTTAGAAATTCAAATATTTAGTATGCCATGTATGAGTTAACCTCACCTACTATTATACATCACTTAAATATATATATCTTGCTTTGGAGTTGTTTTGAACCATGCGGCCTTGTTATTTGTTGCCTTAGCCATGTCGGGTGATTTGTTCCTATGGTTTAACATGCATGTGCGTGTCAAAGGGGCATGGCCTTATGATATGTACAGTGATACACTGTGCATATTACAAGCGGACCATGTAAGACTTTATTACATATGTAATTTGATAAACAATACTACACCATTGTTCATTTTACATATGAGATAGTTGGAATTAGCTATTATATTTTAGTTTATATTGAAATTAATTTACTTGGACAATGATTAATCCTAACTTGACTGTTTTATGTTTTTTGCATGGAACGCTCGGGTCAGACCCGAGTGTTACAGATTTTAAAGACTACAACTTAGGATTCAAAGATCGGCAAAGCTGGGGATTTCGAAGATGCACACTCTGAAGTTTAAACCAGTAAATATTTTTCTTGTATTTAAAATTGTTTCTTTTAAATTCCACTGTATAGAAAAATATTGTATTCAAAAATTCCGATTATATATAGAAGTTTTATTATGTTGTTCAATGTTGTGTTATTTATTTATTTTATGTTTTCTGTGTTGATTCTGCTCTTAACTCTGTAAGCTAAATAATGATCCCTCGATTTGAACGTTTTAAATTGATTTAATTACCGATTTGAGGCAGTCAAAAAGGGGAGCCGTTAAAATTACCTTGGTTTGATTTGATTTGGTGCACATCAATCACTACAACAAAACAGTCCTTTTACAACGGGTAAAAACCATTGTAATATGCATTTCACAACGGGATATGCCCGTCTGAATATGCACCGTCGTAATAGCTTCTGACTATTTGACAACGGGCAATGACTGTTGTAAAGGACCGTGGTAATAACTTGCTCTGTCACGTGCAATGACTCTATGACAATGGTTATTAACCCGTCGTAATAGCCAATAAATTACAAGCGGCTTTTGCCCGTTGTAATATAGTATATTACAACGGTCATCGACCGTTGTAGAAATAAATGCCAATTTAAATATAACTATTGCGATATACATCCATAATAATAATGAATATTTTAACATGTAATAAATACTGTAATGCAACAATCAAAATCACATAATAACACACACTAAAAGACTGGAGCAAGAATCATATAATTCCAACACATTTCAAAAAGTTCAATAAGTTTATACTCCCAAAGACTAGATAAGTTTACATTCCAAAAGGTTAGATAAGTTACGTCGACATAGTTCTAACATAAATTACATGACTAGTTTCATACCAACACTGGACCAAGGGAACGTAATCTTTGTGCCACGCGACGGTACATCCAACGACTTGTTGATCTTGAGTCTGCATATTGTTACTGGCACGGTGTGACTGCAAAAAAAGAAAAACATTACCAAATGTAGAGAAAATATATTATTATACACCACTCAAAACTTATTATACAACATTTAAGTCTTGCATTGATGTAACCTTACAGCATTGCACTAAATTGGGAGTGTACAAAAAGTTATTTGTTTTGTTCCCAATTTTTGTACACATATCACCAGATATTATTATACATCATTTGAGTATATTATAACTTCAAGTCATCTTGAGCAGCAAGGTAGAGCAGAGGATACAAGTGCAAACTATAATAATTAAGTTCCAAAGGTATCTGTCTCCTAGCAACATAACCAAGTTCCAAAGGTTTCTTTTCACAAGTATCCAACCATGTCCCTATTATTGCATATGGTTCTGGCCAAATATAGGGCTTTTCACCCATACTAGTGAAGTATATGTTCAATGGGGTTAATGCCTGCCTAGCTTACCAGCCTTTAGTTCAATAGTCTTCCTACTTCAGTTTAGACACCACCATATCCACAATTTGCAGTTGTATTTTAAGTAAAAATATTTGTAATTGTAACTGACATTATATATGAACTTTTATTTCTACAATTATATGACCAAAGGAATAATTAATTACATAATAGGCTTCTACTGAAAGTCCAAATATATGCAGATGTAGACTGGAACTAAGTTCACCTTTGAAAAACCATTGTGAATCTTTTATCTAAAATGTATTTAAAAACTCAGTTGAATAATGGGATGATCTCTATATGTGAGCACAACAACTAATTATTTGTTCCATGCATGAGGAAATTGTTTTATATATCTACAATAATGGGATGATCTCAATATGTGAGCACAACAACTTAGTAGTTGTGCTTGTGAGCACAGCAACTTAGTTGTTGTGCTTGTGAGCACAGCAACTTAGTTGCTGTGCTTCGGCACAACAACTAGTTGCTGTGCAGAGCACAACAACTTATTTGTTGTGCAGAGCACAACAACTTAGTTGCTGTGCTTCGGCACAACAACTTAGTTGCTGTGCATGGCAACTAAGTTGCTAACATACTTTAGTTTTCTAGCAAAATAATCATTGTAAAATTGTTGACATCTTACATCAGCAAAATAATCATTGTAAAATTGTCAACACCTTACATCAGCAAAATAATCATTGTAAAATTGTTGACATCTTACTTGTGATGATATCGGGATTAGAAGGAGAACCATCATCCTTTTTAGCATAACCCTTACCCTCCCTATTTGCATAAAATGCCGTGGGTATGCCTTATCCTCCTGCAACGACGCGACAACAATTCAGTGCACATGCTTGAAGATAATGTGTAACAAAAAGGCATTGTTATAGCACAATTATTTCACCATCCACCACTTCTTCCTAGATCCTTTACTAAGAGCAATTGCACCAACAAGTCAACTGCAAAAGAAACAGCCAATTTGGTGCCATTGCTAATTTATTGCTTGAGTAATCAACATGGAACACATAACTACAATGTGAGATACTGACAACTCATTTTGATTATCAGTTATTGACAACTGATCAAAATACAAGTGTATTTCAACAATTGATTAAAAATAAAATTTTGAAATTACAATACTGAGAACTCAACTGCTCAAATCAAGCAATGGATGGAGCCTATAATTGCAATGTTAGATATCGAGGTCTTATGTATCTAAAACTTGATCAAACATATCAATTAGTGTATTATCATTTGTGAAAATGTTATTAAAAATGAATTAGGAATCGAAAATGGGAAATTGCTCTTGGCAAACAGTTGGCTTTGCTGTCATATTATAATTTCTGGACATACTATATGGGTATACTGCATTTATTTGGCAAATACAAATACAGTTATGCAACGCAAACAGAGTTTTCTGAGCCGCAAATCCAAACTAATCGAAATTAATAAAAAGCGCCCAAATACCTCAATTATGCAATCAATCTTAAGATAATTACAGCAATCCTTGATTTCGTAACATGTCGGATTCTCGCAAGCTTTTCCCAATCCAATGCGCCGACCATCAGCCACCGTTTTCTTAGAATTTATGTAAACTGGATAAATGATGTTCCATTTTTTCCCACTCTGGTGCAGACCTATCCATCAATTCACTGTCCCGATCACCAAAAAAGATTATACGGAAATTTTGAAACGGACAAAATGTTTCCAGCATAATTTTTTTTAAGTGTATAAAACATGTTTCACAACAGCAAAGGTGGCCACTTTTTCTTCATTTCATTTTCGCATGAAACAAACCAACAGGTATGACTTTTACAACTGGAAGGGAAACAGGTCCTAAATGGCACAACTATTGGAATTCACTACCCAAGTATTCCACGTCCAAGTTCAAACTGGGTGTAGCCAAACATGCAGTAAGACAAATATACCCAAATGTTTCAACACTTAACGAAAATGATGTGGGTTATTGGAGAAAATAAAAGAAATAATAAAAAGAAAAATAGAACTGTAGTTAACAGGTCACGCTAGGGAACTAAGGTCTCCAAGTCACCCCAAACAAGGAAAGGCCAACGAGAAACGTGTTGACATATGTAGTATAGGCTCAGTTACTGTGTATTCAACAACATTAAAACAAATACCCTATGACCGCCACCAGTCACACAATGGTGTACCAGATTGCGAAATGAAAGGCCAGTGTAACTTTGGTTTGTTCTTACAGTCGCAACAAAAAGGTGTAAACACAATTTCAAATCAGCACGCAAGGAAGGAATATGTTGCATACCAATGAACAATCTCACACCGACCATAGGACAACCAACAATATATTCAACTGAAGTTATCATACTTGAAAAAAAAATGAATCGTGAGTAACAAACTCACCTTCAAACAGTGACGTCTCGGTTGGCTGCTGTCGACTTCGCTTCAGTGGGTGCTGAAATTGATGATGACGGAGGACTACAGGTGGTGGGTTGGGTCGACTTTGGTCCGGTGGCGGAGCTCCGGCCATTGGCAATTGCGACAGGGGAAAGAGGAAAAATTCCACATCGTCTAGTTCCAGGTTACGGCATAACTGGAAATCGCATGCCAGGTTTCCGATCGAAGAGGGAGGTGATACGGTGTAGCTGCGGTGGAACGATGGAGGCGATTTTAGGGAAACGGAATTGGGCAAATAAATTGACAGAAGAAGGAAAAGTGAGAGAGATTTGGGGAAAAATAATTGTGTACGACTCAAATAAACAAAGTAAAAGGGATGGCGGTGTAAACAAATGGAGGACATGTGTGCTATTTTCTACAGCAACCAAGCCAAGTGTCCTTTATTTCCAAAAGTTTTGGACAAGTGCCACACTAAATAAACAAATATTTTTAAACATAAATACCATTATACAATGCAAAATACAAGCAAAATGTATTTAAAATTTCCAAAACAAAACTTAAATTAAAACAAATTTAATCTACATCATCAAAATAATTATCAAATAAAACCCAAAATTCAAAAAATAAAATAAATTTCCAAGTTAAATAAAATTCAAATCTTAAAACAAAAACAATAAACTGGTTTACAGCTTATCAAATAAAATGGAATCACATTTTACAAATATTAAACAACTATATATTGAAATACTAATAACAATAAACTTAAATAAAACCACCCATATTCAAAGAATAATATTTAAATCCACACTTATAAATCAAAAACAAATTAAATAACTAGATTTCAAATCTATAAAAAAAATCGATTTCTAAAATACAAAACCCAAATTTATTCGTATTTTTTAAAACGTCGAAAATTTTGGTCTGTTACCACGCATGGTGCAAATGACCAACAAGCTGGGTATTGCAGTCATAACACCACGAAGGGTGAAAATCAATAAAAGCAGAGATCTAAAGATACTAACAAAACAAAATAAATGAAGCATGAGTAAAACAGTGGAAACTGTACCTCTGTGGAGACCAATTACATAACCAAATATACATCTACAATCCAAAAATTCAGATCACCATCATCGGTGCTTTCATCAGCCTTCACATGCACATAAGGCACCCATTACCAAAACAAGATGACACGCTGATCAAAACAAACTCCAAGCGCATCGATCAACATTGTACTAGAGCCACAACCAAAAACCTTAGAGATTTTCCTGATAACACAATGATACGAAGGGGAGCTATGTGGTTTTCTATAGTGGAGTGAAGACAAGGAGGAGAAAGTGACATTGGAAATTATGGAAATTAGTGAGTGGCTTTCTGCTGTGTGGCAAGGAAGAGAAAGTGGCTTTCTACTGTGTGGCCTTCTGTAGTGGAGCGATAAGATGGTAAATTGTAACACCTCACCTCCGTTAAGGACACTCACAAAGGGAATGCCTTAACTTTGGTGGAGCATTTTAGTAAACAAAACAGAAAATTTCAAGACAGATAAACAATACTTGAGAAATTATAACTTTATTACAACAGAAATCAGTATGGTTACATCTTTACCAAAAACTCAAGTACATAAATATCAGTCTTGTTCAGAAAATCATCAGGGTACAAAACTTTAAAATCATAATCCCCACGGAACAGAAGCTATAAAGAGCCAAGCCATACTTTAAGCACTTCAAGCAGAAAGAATTCGGATCAAGCTAAATTATTCCCTCCTTGGATAACCTGGGGGGGAAACGGAAGAAATAGGGGCAAAAACAAGCAAGGTCAGACATAAAGTCTGGCAAGTCCAGTGATTTTTAGTTATGAACAGATAATAATAACATGACATGAAAATAAAACTGGATGAGAGATAACAGTAACAGGTGTAGCGGATATAACAGAAGAATAGAATGATATAAACTATTTACACTTCTCTGCACTAATACTAATATAGCGGGATTAGGTGTTACCCTAATGTCTTAACTGAAACAGAAAGGAAACAGAGTGACTTCCACAGAACAGAATGCTAGTAATGGGCCTTTACCGCCCGAACAGAGGGTACGGAAACAGAAACAGAATAGTCCTTACAGAAACAGAATGTTAGAATTAGGTGTACACTAGCAAATGGGCCTTTACCACCCCAACAGACAGATGGTACCACACATACGGGTGTTGCCACCCAACAGAAACAGACGGTACCCCACAGAAATAGACAAAGCTAAGTGTACCCTAAATCCTACCCCACGCGATCGGCTCCCTAATACATAAATACTCTGTGCCGGCCCCACAGAAGGGTGTATCATTCCCTAAAGTGGCAACCTTTGAATGACACATACCTATTTACAGATGTCACGACGTCTTACATCCACAGAGGCAGGCCGGGATCCATGCACGCACATGACCCGGTTGGAACGCACCATCAACACCCCTCGCCATTATCAGAATGAACCACTTATAATTAGTTCAGTAAGCGTGCCCGGACACTACCTACTGTTGGGTCAAAGTTTTGATACCAGAAAGGGTTACTGACTAATATGGGTCCCAAACAACAGATGACACAAGTATTTTCCCTCCTAACCTTGTGTCCCCAGACTAACAGTTTTCAGATTAACTTATTTACAAGTTCAGACATACAAATTTCAGATCAACTAGTTCACAGATCAGACAATCAAGTTGACAAGTTTTCAGACTAACAAATCAGATATACGGATCTTAACATATTTACAGATTTGCCTAACTTTGTATTGGGCCTACTGATTCATGAAACGGGTTTATTGAATTCATTAGCCAGTTGGTTTAACCCTACCCAACACGTTTTAGACATCATGTTTATCTTAGATTTTCACTAATTAAATATTAATGCCCAGACCTCTCACATTAGACTGACAGTTTGCGGCTACTGGTTAGGCCGGTTGGTTCCGGGCAGGTTTCTGCCGCAAACTGAGTCTAACCTCGGGTTTCAAGCACGTTATGACTAACTTCTCACATTAGAACCTATTGTTTGCGGCCACTGGAATGTGCCGGGCGGTTCCAGGCAGAATTACGCCGCAAACTCATTCTAACCTCGAGTTAGCCATGTTTATCTTTGCGGCCAATTAATGATTTACCATTTATACCCACGCCTAATATACATGTCAATTATTCATGACTATAGCCAATTCAGATTATGTCAATAACAGACTAATTATATCAACTCGACAGATATAGCAGATAACAGATTTCGCAGATTAGGCGACTTAACGGATTTAACAGATTAAGCAATTTACCAGATTTAGCATATAACAGATTAGGCATCTCGACAGATTTAGTTTAGGAGATTCTACGAATTTAGCAGATTAGGTATTTTCAACAGACTTAGCGGATGACAGATTTAGCAGATTTAATATTTCTAAAAGTTCTATTTACATGCCTTGCCTAATCATAATTTAAGCCTAAACTTGCATGCCAATTTAACAGATTAACTTCCTTACAAGTCATAGCAGATTATTCAAAGTTCTATTGACATATCTTGCCGAATTATAAATTAGGCCTAAATTCATATGCCTAAATCATGGTCATGATTTATGATATAACTTATGCCTAAATTCTTAGTTAATTTGCATGGTACATAATATTCCCCAAAATCCAATCATGGTTCACATATAAATTATGCCAAATATGGCCATTAATTAGAATGCATGTCATACATCCAAAAATCCCCACATAGGTGTATTCACACTTAATAGTCATCAAATCTTAATATAGATTTTTACACCTAAGTCATTGAAAATTAATGTTCCTACTTTCAATTAACAGACTATCAGATTTAATATGCCCAGATCTAGATCTTAGATTACAACTTATGCCTGTCCATAAATTAGTCACAAATCTAAATCTTAAATTACAACATATATTAGGCCCTCAAATTGGATCTTAATTCAAAATATGCGTTATGTCCGAAGTCTCAAGTCATGTGTTATCATACAATGGTTCCTCTTCTTCCAAATCACAAAATATGCATAGATCTAGATCTAGGTTACAACATATGTCCTTTTTCTTAAATCAGTCCAGATCAGTTATTTCCAATTATACCATCATTTATTATTTGTCCCAAAATTTAACGTTCGTGCGTTAATCTCTTATGAGATTTGGCGTAGGCTCGTGGTAGCCTGGCTATAGAACAGAAAGAAGAAAAAGATACAGAATAAAATAGATCGGAACAAAACATACACAACCTCAAATTCAGATTTACAATCATGTCACAATCAGAATTAAAGTTCATATCAGAAAATAACTGTACTTGCCTTGATTGGATTCTAAAAGAAAGATAGTTGTAGCGACGTTAGTTGATTCTCTTTAACCGTTGTTGAAGCTTTAAGCTTGAATTGGGTTGCTTAGGTTGATGTTGATTATCTTCTAGTTTTGATTCCAGCAGAGTTGCGACGCCATTCTTATTTTTAATTAAAACAGAGGCAGAGTATAGGCAGAATGAAATGGTGTAGAGAAAATGAGGCTAGGGGGTTGATTATATAAGAGAATAGAAGTGTTTAGAGCCATCAGATCAGTCCAGAAGTCATCCGGTTCGTCAAAAAGAGGTAAAAATCGTCACAGGCCAGATCTGCCAGAAACAGGCCCAGGTCGACACCCAGGTCGACTGCCCAGTCGACCTGGTCAGGAAGGGTCGACTATCCAGTTGACTCCCCAGTCGACCTGGGTCCTGGGCGGGAAATTTCCCGCCCAGCCCGCTTCTGGGTTTGAATTCAAATTTTGAATTCGAATTTCGAGCTGTTTTCGGTTCTGAAAATTCCTGAAACTTCGGAGGGTCATATCTCCCTCATACGGACTCCGATTCTCGCAAACTCGGACTCGTTTCCAAGCAGAATTTCGAGACAAATGCAATGGCGCAACCGTTTCCCTTGGTTCTTATTCTAAAATTTAATTATGCCTTGATTTGTTATTCGTATTTTTACAGAAAATACGGGGTGTTACAGAAATTAGGGCTTGGCGGCAGTGGAAAACACTGGAATAGATAAAATCGACCAAAATAAAATGAATGGACATAGGTTAGGGAGAAAGAGGCGGATGGGAGTGAAGAATGATAGAAGAAAGTCAAGGTAGAGGATTAGGGAGTGAGTGGACGAGAGGGAAAGATTGGTGGAAGAAATAAAGCGGAAGAAGAGTCCGCCATGACATACAAATTTATCTACAAATTTTTAACATTAATTTTTAATAGTAATATCATTAATCATAAATTATTAATATTTATTATTAATTATAAATTATTATATATTTGATATTAATTACTCGATATTACTTATTAATAACTTGAAAATAAAATTAAGCCTCTTTAAATACATATTATATATAATTAGTAATTAGTGATTATTTATTAATAATCATTAGTTATCATAAGTTATAAATGATATAATTATTAAGTATTAATAGATAATATAATATTATTAATAATTAGTGATATAATATTATTGTTAGTACTTAGTACATTATGATTAATATAATATGATTAATTATTAAATAATAATAAAAAATCAATATTAATTTTAGAAAGTATTGTAATTATTAATTATTGATTGCAAAAATTGGTAAATAAATATTTATTACAACATGCATTTTATGATCATTATAAAATTGACATCGGTTAAAACAGGTATGTTATGAGAGATGCAAAATTGGTGCCAATTACAACGGGTGTTACCCATTGTAAAATTAGCATCTCTTACAATGGGCATTTTTTGACCGTTGTAAAATAAGCATATATTACAACGGACATTTTGTGAACGTTGTAAAAGCGAAATCTATTACAACGGGCCTTAAATGACCGTTGTAATAACATTATTTTACAACGGGTAGACCTTGTCCGTTGTTAAAAGGTTATTGTACAGGACATCTATTACAACGGTCCAGAAATGACCGTTGTGATAATACTCTATTACAATGGGCAATAGACGCCCGTTGTTAAACGGAAGTTGTAATAAAGTATTTTTGTTGTAGTGAATTATTTGGGAGTGTTGTTCCAAGGTGGGCAGTAGTCACGACTATGCGTTACCACCAGTCCGGGAGTGCAAGTGGTAGATTCCAACTCTGGACATTCCTCGTGTGTCATATTATCCTGATCGAGCCCTCTACTTTTGATTTAACGTTGTCGTATAAAGCGCATTTCTATCCACCGACGACATATTGGTGTTTTATATGTAATGTTTATGACAACATATAAGCTATTTAAGGGTAAAAATGTAATCCCGCTTACACTATTCTAATATTTTACCACAGACACTATCATAATAGTGTATTGTATTATATAATATCTATTCGAATCCTTAGGAGATGGAAATTCCTGTAACATCTCTTAAGTTACTTCACTCACGAACACATTGAATATAAGATGTGAATTACTGTAAGCATCTCTGATGTCATGACACTCATATTATGAAATGGTTTCGATTTAACTAATATGAGAATATTTTAGTTCTGATCCGAATGTTTTTGTCTTTTCATTTATGCTTGGGTCAGCTTGAGTTTTTTAGTTATCGAAGATACCATTATGAAGATGAAGATAGAGCTTGACAGATGTATTTATTATTAATATTCTGTTGCATATATTGGTATGTTTTGTGATAGTTTAACTACAATAATTCATGAAATGTATAAATAAATGTATAATTTAACAGCTTCATGAACTATTATTTGATTATTAATTTTGTCATTTCGTTGTGAGATTCCATGATTGTTTTTCTTCTTTTTTATTTTTCTTATATTAGTCCTAATAACTATTTGTATTCTGATTTGTTGGAGTCGACATTTGTGGTTTTTTGTTGATTTGAACGGTCAAAAATTCCGGTTGTTACATTTAAGGTCTGAAGTGCTCAATGGTCTTCACCATCCCCATATGCATTACCTGCAATTATAACCTTTTTTTAAAAAAGCCATTTTCTTTTTAGCGGCTCTTCTTTGAAGGTATAATCTTATTATTCATGCATTATGGTGATAGGTTCTTTAAATGGTGCAGACTGCAAAGAATTTTGAAGCCAAGCAGATGTTGATGGTTTCTTTTTAGTGGCTCTTCTACGAAGGTATAATCTTATTATTTTTACCACTCGTATCTAACTACAATTATCAGTGATAATTATTTCTTGAATGGCTACTTAAAGTACTTAATCTTCTTCGTTATGTTTCCAGCCTGAGTTTGTGGACATTATTAACGATGCTACACTGAAGTCATCTTCTTAAGCATGTGCACAATTTGACGATCGGTGAAGATATTATTTTGGCACTAGTTATGTAATTTTGAATTTACATATGTTGTTATTTTTCCTTAGTTTATGAGGATGCTTAAGCAAAAACATGCTTTTATAATAAATATCTTATGTTTTCCTCTCATCATACATACAACAATTAAGTATATGTGTTTTTAAGTTTGATGTGAATTGTGTATTTCTTAATCAAGCTATATAAAATTATCAATATTAATTAAGCCCATGGTTAAGTTGTTTTCATATTTTATCTTTGTTGGGTATTGTTGAAGTCGGTTATAACATTGTGTGCATATCATTTAAATTTTCATAGTCGAATCAACCATTTGGAGTTATCATCTATGTTAATTAAATATGATATAATCATCTTTGTTGGACTTAATTTGAATATTTTTAATTTGGATATATGATATACGATGTAGATTAATATTTTTTACTATGATGAATTCGTACTATAACTGTATTTAGGAATTAAATTTGCAACATGAAAAACGATAAGAAGATTTTACCGCTCTATTACTTATACTGGAAAGGAGAAACCAAGTCATTTCGATGGTGACATATGTCCCCCTTTTGTTCACGTATTATTATTATCTATTCTATGATGTTCAATCTATATAATCCTACATTTGGTCCCCAATTCCATCTTCCAATATTTCCTTTCCTAATCGACATGTCGACATACGCCAAACAGGCGATGTTCTAACGTTATCGACCATAACTACCCCTCTACATGTGACCCCTTACAGTTGATGCCCCGCAACCTCTCCATCCTCGACATTCGCAAGCACGTTGCTCCCCTCAACTGTTCATTTACCTAATTTTGTCATCCATTCTGTTTTACCACCATAAATCGTCAATCCTCCTCCCATCTTTACTGATAGTCCAATTCTACCCTTCTGATATATGGAGTAATTACTGTTCTTATCACCGGAGGTAGGGCACAATATCATATAAACTCCCTCCTTCTTATTTGCTCGACTTCACGTACTCCACGGCCATGTACAAAATTCAAGGTTATTCTTTCGTTGTCTAATGTTATCCATTTTACAATATCGTTGTCAATACCTTCTGCAGTTCATACCTAATTTTTCCATCTCCATTGTTCTTCTATCACTGCTGAAATTGTCAATTTGCAGCCTATTTATTTTTTCTGCATGTTTTTTCCTTCTCATTTCGATACCCAAATTTTACCGGATGTGGTTTGTTGCCACTAGATGGAACAACGACATTGATAACTATCCAATTATAAGCTGAATTTTGTATCAACTAAGTACTGGTGGTATGTTATACGAAGGTTATATTTTTTTTAACTGTCTGATGATCCATATCATCTTAACGCACCTATACCTTCTGTAAACTGCGTTCATGTAACATATTATGAATAATCCACACTAGTAATTAAATTTAGCAGATATAGCATGAGCACACTCTAACTTCTGTTATAATCCGCGGCCAATTTATTAGTTGTGCACCTTAATTTGAATTGTACTTATTTTATGTCTGCTGATCTGCCAACCATTGTTTATATGTTTTACAATCATTGCAATTGGTGGTGAGCACATTCACACTAACGGATTTCCATATTGTACTGCAATATTGTAGAAAAGAAGCAACGTTGGTTGATTTGAATTTTTTTTGGTATTAGTATATGGATAAATGGTATTCATATTGTAGGCTGAATAGATATTTAACGTACGACCGTTACTATGAAAAACTGGTTGTAAACACAAGTTGACTATACCATGAATCCACTGTTACTATCTGTTAACGACATAATATGTCTTAAACACCCAAGTTTTTTAGTTACTTAAGAATTACAGTTTTGCATGGAAATGTAAGTGTGGAAAGCAGTAAATAACATAAGAGATTTATAGTGGTTCGGTCTCGCGAGAGGCCTACGCTCACTTTGGAAGAGTCGTTGGAATATTATTAATAACAAAGAGTTACAGGGTTGAGACTATCTCATGACATCCTTTTACATACATCTCTAAGTTATATGAAGTCAATTGTTGTATGCAAATATTAGGAAAGAGACACTATTTCCCTTCTTCTTCCTCAAAGCTTGGATGCCATTAAAGAGGCTAGTTGGAGCTCTCAAGAGATGTCAAATCAATAAATTCCAACCCCTTTGAAGCGTGAGATTGAGGGGTATTTATAGTGGAGTGGTTAGGCAGGAGTAGGTAAGAGTAGGTAGAAGTAGGGGACCACATCAGGAATCTCGGATCCCATAGCACAAACCATCAGAATCTCGGACCCCCTAGATGCAAGTATCAGAAACTCGAACCCCACCATGGGGCATGAATTTAGTACCCAAAGGGGTACGAAACCCGTACCCAATGGGGTACGAAACTCATACCAATGGGGTACGAACCTCCTACACTGAGGGGTACGAAACTCGTACCCTGAGGGGTATAAAGGATTCCGAAATGAGTATGGGGGAGTCGAGACTTGTGATACTCTAGACTTTATGGAGTCCGGGGTACTGTTTGGCGACGCTCGGAGGAGTGGCGAGGTTCCTGTCGGCATGATCCCTTCTCGGCTCATTTCTTTACTCCTTGGCAATACTCCAGGCTTTAACTTCACGCGATACGTTAAGTCGAGCGTGCCTTGTGTACTTTTGGGAACCAGACCAAAAGGTCAGTTAATATTTTCCCCAAAAAGTATGTCTTGTCTTGACATGATGTGCTTTGCATTGGTAGAAGTAATTGTTGAGTCGTCGATTTTTCCTATAAACTCATAAAAAAATACTTTAGTTATCGAACTCGTTTACTTTATAATTGTAAACGAGTCGTCGTGGATAGGACGTCGTATTTACATTGTTATGTACACACGCCGTGTTGACTTCGCATATATGCACGTATATACATATGTACGTACACACATACATACATATGTATATATTTTATTCATCGTACCCATGTTTGGGGTACGAGAATTTCGTAACTGGGATATGAAATCTCGTACCCCGATGGGGTACGAATTTTCGTACCCCATGGGGTACGAGACTTCATGATCCGTTTCAGAACATGAAGTGTCAGCTGCCCCTTATAAATATGGGCTCCCCCTTCCCTCTTTCTTCTTCGTTTTATTTGCAATTTGGATATAAGTGTTTCAGACCCGAGATCTTCAAAATCAACACTTAATAGGTGGGTTTGACCACGACTAAGGCCGAGAGCTTCTTCCCCTGAGCATGGCTATGGCGTTGGGGGATATTGAAGTGGTTTTCGACCAAGTTGGGGTCGATATCGGTCATCGAGTTTTCCGCTGCGTCGGGATTTGAGAACGGGGAGATGAGGTTTGGTGGTGAGAGGATGAGAGAATGAGTGAGTCGAGGGTTCAAGGAGGCTCGCGATGGAGGAGGAGCGGCTAAGGTTGGGGATAGCGGAAGAAGAGCTCGTACTCCCTAACTTGGTGGTACAAAATTTTGTACCCTGTTTGTTTGGAGGCACGGGACCTCGTACCCCCTATCGATGTACGAACTTCGTACCCCGATCGGGGTACGAAATTTCATACCCCTAGTATGGGGTACAAAGTCTCTCCTTTCTTCCCGGAGACTTCTACTGTTTCTAATGTGTCGGGCACCCTTCTTGAGACTTTGAGCTCTCGACCGCCTGCTTCTGAATTCGTACCGTTTGTGTCGCTTGCGTGACTGGACCAATGCATATGTTAATGATCACACGGTCGATGATTTGAGCTTACACGTAGGATTATAGCATAAACTCAAACTGTGACTGAACTATCTAACTATTTGGACCTTTTTTGTAGATCTTAAGCACAACGTAGTTGCGAATTAGTGTGAGTCCATTAATGTTAATCCATTGCAATTGTGGCGACAGTCTCAAGGGCTTGTCGTTGTCGTTGCGACCTACGTTCTTGACTTGTAAATTGTATTATTTCGGTATTGCATAACACCACACACATATGTTAGTTTGCACCAACACGAGGGGTACAGGTTGTTCAATTGCGATGTCTAATGCTAGTGTGTTAAAGTATAGCTAGCAATGAAGACAAGATCTGTGACAGAATAGACTTCGAAAATTAAAATTACTTTTCCATCTTCACATACATATGACTCAACTAGCAATGCTAGCTTGATGGCCAGTGAGCTTGAGACTTCCTGGAGGTCCACTCCTTCTCAGACAACAAGTTTTCCAGAATCGTCTGAGCATGGGGAGCAACCAGAAAGACAACAATCTTCGGCCGTACACGAGGAGGTAGATAATGTAGATATCATCGAGGGAGATGTGCTGGTGGCACCATAGACGTTGCTGGACACAGTTATACTAGAAAATCCATCGGATTCGATGCCATCACACATAGAGGCAGCGACAGTTAAGAAAATGGCGTTGCGGATTCGCATTCCTAGAAGAGATGTTTGTGCACTAGGAGAGGATGGTAGGGCTCGTGCACCATTAGAGGGTTATACTCCTTGGAACATGCAGGTTTGTTTTACTAGGTGCATGCCCCCGACCAACAATTTTATTTGCGACATGCTATGTTATTTCCGCCTTGCTCCATCGCAGCTGCATCCCAGTGCATATGCTTCCCTCTTAGGCACCTGCGTTCTCTACCGGGAGTGTTTGCAGTTAGAACCCTTCAGAGAGGACACAAAGTACTTGTTTCAACTAAAGAGGAGGGCTAATATATCATTGTCTCAATACTTTCTAGAAACTTCGCCTGCCACTAAGTTTTTCTTCGGGACGTGGCCCAAACCGATCGTATACAAATATGAATAGTTCTTTGTGCGTTGTCCCCCCCTGGATTCGCGAGGAGGTGGCTGGAAGGAGGTAAGCATTCTTGAGCTCTGCATTTTATTTTAAATTTCGTGGATATGATGTCTTATGTTTGACTTTGTTTTGACATGGCAGGAAACCATGAGGTGCGCACCGGCATCTAATTCCAACAACGCCTTGAGGCTCTACGAGCAATACCGGCTGATTCGCATTCTACCGATAAAGTTATAAGTCAAGATTACCTTCATTGTGCAAGACTCCTCCCTGACAATCAAACTATAATTAGGTACGCCATTGCAGGCGGTGGACAGGAAGTGGAGGTGTGGAAAGTCAAAGGGGCTCCTAGTCGAAAGAGAAAGATGCCCCTTGTTGGGCCTAAACCATGAAAGGCTGCTAAGACCCAGGGAGAAACTGGCGGGGATGAGGTTGGTGATGAGGAGGCAGTCATTAGGGGCGAGGACCCGTTGAATGCTCCCGCTTCACTTATAACAGACGAGACAGGGGTAGGATCATCGACAAGGCCGCAGTCTCCGAAGACTCCTTCAAAGACCGACATCCCACTCGAGAAAGAGGGCCAATTTGATGATCTTAATAAACTTCCTCTAGACTTGTCTCTTTGGCTTGGTATGACAAGTATGGAAGAGATAGCTTTAGCTTCGGAGGGGTTCACTCCTTTGGGCAGACCATTATCTGGTCTATTGAGAGAACACTTAGGACATACACTCATAAACACTACATAACACTAGTTTTGTTTGTACGTGTGAAGTATCTGACTTTGAGTTGTTTCTTTGGCAGGTGACACGGCATGAGGACGTGGAGGACGAGGATATGGGCACAGAGGTCGCTGGTTCCTTAGGAACACTTTTCTCGATAGTTTTAGAAGAGGGACTAGCCTATTTGGTGATTCTCTGCTTCCACCTGACCGCGGCAGTGAACATCATCATAGAGATCGGTCTCGGCGATCTCTAACTCCTCCTCCTTCCCTTCGAACATCTGGGGTAGATTCCAGGTTTGATGTAGGAAGCTCGAGGCACTTGTCATCAACATCCCCTTCTCACACATTGCCTTTGGCTTCCACCCAAGTCACTAAGGGGAAGGAAACACCGCTTAGCCATTCGAGGCCGAAGGGAACGACTACAACGAAGAGGCAGGATTTATCAGTGCCTGAGAGTCGAGAGCTTTCTGTTAATGAAAGGAAGGCGTTGCTAAAGCAGAAATTTCCTCAACATTATTTTGACGAGTTGGTATTCCTTCCTGATATCACTTCGATACCTATTAAGGATTCCAAGGAGATATGGATGCATGTGAAGGTCGTGTATGACTAGGCCTAGGGGATCACTAGGTATTCCTTCCACCTCTCAGAACTGATTAAGAGGAAGAATATGGAAATCCTGAACAAGAGGCTGACTATCGACGCCGAGCGGACCACTATTCATAACTTGGAGAAGGAAATAGGTAGATCTGCCTCTTGCGCCGTAAACATTACCCCGTTCGCCTTTATGCCTTTGAATGTTAACTCTTAGTGTTGTTGTTACAGCAGAGCTGAAGCAAACATACGAGATGCTGAAGAAGGAGGCAGAGCATGCCAGCTCAACTTTCAAGGATACCGCAGCCTTGTTAACAACTAAGAACATGGCTTTGAAGAGGGACAAAGCTGATCTAGAAAAAGTAAATGCTGAAGTGGAGAAGGATAAAGAGCGGGTATCTCAAATCCAGAAAGACAACGAGGCTCTAAGAGCAGAGAATGAAAGGTTGCGAGCCGAAAATGCGGAGGTTGTTGAGCTAAGAAGGCAGTTGGAGGCAACAAAAAAGGAAAAGGAGGATGTCGTGGCCAACAATAAGGATGTATTAGGCTCGGTGGTTGGATTAAAGGCCGAGCACCTGAGGGAGGTGGAACAAATGATGGAGGAGATAAAGGATGTAGAGGCTCGGGCAGAAGCGTCCATAGAGGACCACATTCAGAATATGTACGTTAAAGTTATAAAGTCTCGCAGAATCTCTTAGGATGAGGATTACCCTCAGGTGCTGGCGCAAACATGGGAGAGAATGATGTCGTATGAGGTTTATTTACGTCAGGTGGATGTGGGAACCTTGGATGAGCGTCAACTGATGGTAGAGCTCCTGACTAACGAGGAACGTGCCAAGCTGGAGGAAGGAAGGAGACTATTAGAGGAGGGCACGGAAAGGGAGAGGCTAAAGAAGCTTGCCGTGAAAAAGGGGAAGTTTGTTTCGACAGAGAGCATGGTTGTCATGGAAACATTCACGGAAACAAGCTCTTACCGGCCATAGGTCCCTGAATCCACCACCACCAGCGACCCCACAGCTTCGGTCCAGGTCTCGATTGAGTGCGATCCCGAACACCCGGGACTGGTAATGATTGGACTTGCTTTATCAGCTATGGCGAGCACACTCCCCATCATTCCTGCACCACCCTTGTCCAGAGGTAAATTTTCTTTGCCGCGAATTCCAAAAGATGACGTAATTACCAAATTCATGGGATAAAGGTTGTGTTTTTACTGTGCAGCCCTTCTTGGAACTACTACAACACCAGGCTTTGCCCCTATGCTCCCTCAAACAATGGAATCTGGGTTAGGATTACAAGGGATGCAGTTTGGAGAGGGAGATAGCCAGTTGGACACTTTTTCGGATATTGAGCTTGGATCCAGTATTTATAAGGGTCTTATATAGGAAGGAGAGGTCGTGGATGGCCAGAGCACTCATGTGGATGATCAAGTGGAGGCTGACGTGCCCTCAATGTCTTCCATGGTGGAGGCCCAGAAAGCGCAAATGGTGTCTAAGTATCAAGAGAAGGAAGAGAAGAGGAGGCAGGACGAGGCTGCTAGGAAGGAGGCTTAGGTGAAGGCTAGGCAGGATGACGAGGGGAGAGCCGCTACTATAGTCGAAAAGAAGAAGGCTGATGCCGAGGCGGAGAGGGCGAGGATTACCGAGGAGGGTCGGAAGAAAAAGATCGCCGACGGGGCTGAGTAGGAGAGAGTGGTCAGAGGAAGGAAACTAAGGATGCTAAGCAGAGAGCCACAGAGACCTTCGAGAAGCTCAAGGTTGATGACGCCATGAAACGCAAATCCAAGAAGCTAACCAAATGGAAGGCTACCAGAGATGCTAAGAAGAAAGCGGAGCTGGAGACTAAGGAAGTTCCAGTGAAGGGCAATGTTGTTTGAGCTCTTATTGCTGATGCTTCCCCAAAGACATCATGGTACACTGCCCCTACTGAGATTACGGAGATTATGAGAAGTGAGGATAAAGGCGGAAGGCGCACCTCAATTTCTCACGAGTCGGCAACCCCTCCGAAGGGCGGAGGAGGAAGAAGCGTGAGTGGATCTGGGAGGAAAAGGCTTACCGCTGGAGATCCTTCTAGTGCTGAATCTGTAAAAAAAGAAGCATAAGAAGAAACATGAATAGCGTTAGTAATTGTAGTTAATGTTACCGTTATTTCAGTTATGTAGACCGATAGTATACGCGAGTACGATCCTCGCTTTTGGTCTTTAAAGACATAATGTGGTTTTCATGTATACCCTATCATTAGAAAGAATGGATACTGGACATGTAGTTTGTATTATGTGTGTGTGAAAGGAAATATTAATTAGTAAAATTGCATTTCGTGTTAAGTGTTGAAATGTTCATCTTATGTTTTCCAACGTCCTGTACTTGCACAAGCATACTTATTGTTACACTAACAGAAACGTGATCAGTGATCTCGCTTTGGGGCATTTCCAGTTGAGTGGAGATCGAGCGTTGGTTCCTGTTCATGGGGGGGTCTCCCTCAGCTCAGGAATCCCACGGAACGGATCATGAAAACCAGGCCAGGCGCCATCTGCCTTGGGCAGCCCGGAGTTTGTCCCACGTAGAGCAAAGGCAAGGATGTTGTGATTCGTTCGATTTTTGGCTATTTCGTCGTTTATTTGCCTCAGAGTACCCGGATCCAAACCCGGAGGTTGGATGGTGGTCGTTGGGCTGCCCCCAAGCCCTAGAGCTTAGGAGAGAAAACGATTTAAGCTCGATCTCGGTACTAGGACGAGATTCGACAGATTCCCAGAGGGAGCCGCGCGAGTAGTTGGCATCGCACTAGGTTAGTGAGCAGGCTGCCCCCAAGTCCGGGGACTTGGAAGCAACGATTTATACTCGGTCTCAGTGCTGGGTTGAGATTCGAGTTAGAGTTATTTATACTTGGTCGCATCGTGAGCCAGTGACTAGAGTAGCGGCACTGGCTCCCGTGTTCGGGGTGCCGATCAATGCCAGCGGTGTTTGTCGTTGATGTTCACTACACCATATATGCTAATTAAGCTGTGTTTTTAGCCGTATCTAAAGCTCGTAAGCATGGCAAAAAGCCGTATCAAAAAACGGCGTGTTAAATTTTTAGATACGGCTAAAAACTATATCTCACTAGTGATAACATACGGCTTATAGCCGTATCTAAACCGAATTCAGACACGGCCTTTGACCGTATCTAATTATATCTGTGTGTGCACACACACACACGCACATATATATGCATGTATGTATGTGTGTGTGTATATAAAATCAGAAATTGTAGCACATTTTTTTCATAACACAGCATATATACCACAATTTATGCACAAGAATAACACAATATATATATATATACATATACATACACACACTCAAAGCATTACAAGATTTTTCATAACACGAACACAATGTATAACATACAAACATATACAAAGGAAACTGTCAATAACAGTACAAACTAACAAAAAAGGTAAAAACATATGATCAGCCTGATATATATAACTCCAGTCAAGGCCGGGAAGATTGAGCGTACGTGCTGATCGTGCTGATGAAATCCATGTTTTTGTTGTAAATCAAAGAAGTACTATGAGAATAAGCTAGCTCATAATGCTGATCATAAAGTTTTATATATAACAGCATAAATATTTGTTCACAATTTAAAACAAAAGCTTAAACGGCCAACCCGATAATTGGCAGTAAAATTGAATCGTGATAGCTAGCGCCTGAGTTCCAACAGCACAAAAGCACCAAAATCTACAAAAAAAAGAAGTAATTTTATGCCTGATTGCACACAAAATATCATATCTTTGAGTTTGTACTGATAATAGTGAAGGGCATATCGTGTCTTTATATTCGTGTGTTCATATTTGTCAATTATATGTATAACATGTTTATGTAATGCTACTGACATGATTTCATTCTCCAAAACAATTCCTTTGCTTTGAACCAGTTTATTTTTCATTCTTCAAAATCTCCACAAATATGATTTTCACATAAGGACTCACTAATTCGCTCTAAAAGTATTAAACCACAAACTTATTACAATTCTCCTTGTCGCTTGGCTGCAATGTAGATATAACATTGCTATAGCCTTGCCCTTTCTATTCTATCACCCTTATCTAATGTAGTGTATCCAAGATGTGGGGATGGAAAAAAGTGAGATATTACCTGAAGTTTATATAAAAAAAATGGTCTGATTTTTCCTGCTAAGTACCATAATATAAATCCCAATTCAGCAGACCCTGCACAATTACGGTTTTACTGCATAGTTATAACCTATATGGTTCAAAGCACTAAAAACTTCTCGTATTACATGAACGGTTGTACCATGACAGAATTACCTGAATAAAAATATTATTGAAATAGACATCGCCAACAAAATGACCATATTGATCGCTACGATAGATATTAACCTTGAGCCTCTTTCCTTTCACTAATTTTACCAATTCCTCCTTCGACCCCTTCCCATATGGCATTGCACTCTCAGCTCATTACCCTGTAGGTTCAACAAAAAGCCATACGAAGCATGAATAACAAGAGTGTTCTAATAAGCATGCATATATCCTAGCATCATTACTACACAAATGGCAATATCTCACTAAGCATCGAACTAGAAACCTCTGTAAGTATGTTGAGATATAGACAGGTAACAAAATCAAAAGCTATAGTGACATTAAGGGAATATGAACAAGTAAAAAGAATTACCTGAATGTAACGATACAAATCAAGAATAAGTTTATCTTTTTCATGACTCATACCATTTTTGAAGTGTGTTACACCAAAGTGCACAATCTTCAGATTACCCAACTTTGGCAAATCTTGCTTTGTGCTAGTAGATCATTGGAATCATTTACATTTACAGTGGCAAATCAAATTCCACTTTATAGCTGAATTAGGTAAAGCACGACTACTTATAATTATACCTGAGACTTTGATGAAGGTTGATTAGCACATTGGAATGATGCCAATGAACTAACTAGTGCAAAGCTGGAGACACACAAATCGAATCATCTCTGCCGGAGAAGGAGATTCCAGAGAAAGGTGGAGGCACGATTTGGTGACCGAAAACCCTAATTTGGGTTTTCGGTCACCATTAAAGTAAAACAAAAGGAAAAGGGAGCGGCCAAAATTTGTGTTCGGAGTGCCTAAAGGGATGCACAATATGATACACATTAGAATTGGCCAAAGGCCATGTCAAATTAACTAATCCCGAGCTTCCTTGATGGACGGTCAGATTTAGGGTGGTGTAGATCGCAAAATGTAGTTTGATACGGCTCTAAGCACTATCAAATATGATACAGCTATAACCCGTATTTTATCTCTGCAGCGTTGTGTGCCAAATTGGCTGTTATGGTGTAGTGATTGGTTCGAGGTTCGAAAGGCGGCGGCGGCTCCCGTGCTTGGGGTGCCGATGCGGTGTTTGAAACAAACATGGAGAGAACATGGGAAATTGAACATCATTCCTACTAATAACTTTGGCAATAACAGCCTTTGCAATGCCTTGAATTTCATGAAAACAAAACATTGTTGGAAAGCATAAACAACTGTACACTAAGTTGTGTAAAGTAGCGACAGATGTGTTCGCTGTTCCATGCCCTAGGAAGCTCGGCTCCGTCTATGGTTGCTAGCTTGAAAGTTCCATCTCTGAGCTTACATTGTATGGCGTACGGGACTTCCCAACGAGGAATGAGGCCACTCGGTGAGGGAAAGAGCCATTTCAAGACAAAGTCGCTGATGTTAATATCCTTGTGGTGAACTTTGGAGTTGAAGTATCAGGCTACTCATTGTAGTTGGGCGGCAACTCTGAGTCAAACTTCATTTCTCTTCTCCTCGAGAAAATCGAGCGATTCCATAAGTAAATCTTGATTGGTCTTTGGATCATAGTAGGTAACCCAATGAGATTGAAGCTTTATCTCAATGGAGATGACGACTTTGGATCCATAGGCAAGGGCGAATGGAGTGTGCCCAATTGCTGACTTATGGGTAGTCCGATAGGTCCATAGGGACAGAGGGAGTTCATCTGCCCACATTCCCCCGGTTTTCTCTAGGAGCTTCTTGATGATATATTTGATCACTTTATTAACAACCTTGACTTGAACATTGGCTTGACGGTGAGCCGCCACTGAAAACCTTTTCACGATGTTGTGCTGCTTACGGAAGGTTTAGAACTCTACACTCTCAAATTGGGTCCCATTATCCGAGATGATGGCCTGAGGGACTCCGTAACGGGTGATGATGTTGCAGACGACGAAATTGATTACCTTCTTGGTGGTGATCATGGCGAGAGCCTCGTCTTCTGACCATTTGGTGAAGTAATCAACCGCAACGATGGCATAACATGCCCTACCTCTAGCCATGGAAAGAGTCCCAATAATGTCTATTCCCCACATGGAAAACGGTCAAGGACTAACCATTTGCGTCAACTCGGTAGGCGGGGATCTTGGAATCTTTGAGAAGTAATGCATTTGTCGCACTTGCGCGCATAGTTCGCGGCATCTTGATCGAGCGTGGGCCAAAAGTAGCCATGCCTACTAATTATTTTTGCTAGGGTTTTCCCACCGGTGTGGTCGCCACACTCGCCTTTGTATACATTTGTTAGCACATGGTTGGCGTCGTCGTGGGCTACACATCGAAGTAGCGGGACGGAGAAGCCTCTACGGTAGAGTACTCCTTCAATGAGAATGTAGCGAGAGGATTGGCGAGTGAGTGCCCTTCTTTCTTTGTAACATCTCGGGAGGGTCCCGCGTTGTAGATAGTTCTTAATCGGGGTCATCCAGGATTCGGGTTTGGTGTTCATGACCACCTCTGTTTGCATTTGTCTAATACTCGGTGAATCGAGCACTTCGACTAGGGCGAGTCCCATGAGCTGTGCGTCCTTGGAGATTGCCAACTTGGCCAGCGAGTCTGCTTTTTTATTCTGCTCTCGGGGGATGTGTGTGATAACAAAGTGGTCGAAGTTGGTGAGCAATTCCCGAACTTGGGTTAGATATGGAGCGAACTGTGCCCCTTGGCTTGGTATTCTCCCTATACCTAGCACACGATGAGTTGCGAGTCAGAATTGATCTAGATGGCCTTTAGATTAAGTTTGATTATGGTTCTAAGTCTAGCTATTAAGGCCTCATATTCGACATCGTCGTTGGTAGCAGGGAAGTTGAGCTTTAAAGCATAGCATATCGGGTACTCTTCTGGAGTGATGAGCACGACTCCAGCTCCGGAGCATCTACTGTTAGAGGACCCGTCTACAAATAGCTTCCAATGAATATCGGGAGCTTCGATGTTTTCAGGAGGAGACTCCTCGGGTGGGTGAATTCTACTATGAAATCAGCGAGAGCCTACCCGAGGATACCTCGACGCGGGATGAATATTATCTCAACCTAACTTAGCTCTATATTCTACTTAATAGCCGTCCGGATGCCTCAGGTCGTTGCAGGACCTGTCGTAGTGCCCGGTCGGTGTAGACCTTGATGGGGTGAGACTGAAAATATAACCGCAGCTTCCGGGAGGATATCAATAAGCGGTAGGCCAGTTTCTCAAATTTCGGGTAATTCTTCTCTGCCCTCGTCAAACTTTTGTTGATATAGTAAACAGGTCGCTGGACACGGTCTTCAATGCATACCAGTGTCGAGCAGATTGCCTACACGGAAACAGCCAAATAAAAGTATAAGTCCTCATGGTCCACGGGTTTGGACAAGATAGATGGTCTCTCTAAGTGATTTAATAAGTCCTCGAATGCGGCAACGGATTCTGGGGTCCATTCGAAGTTACGCTTCCCTTTCCGAAGCAAGTCAAAAAACGGAATGCATTTGTTAATGGCTTTAGAGACGAATTGACTTAAAGCGGTGACCTTCCCATTTAATCTTCATACGTTTTTAATGTTCTAAGGGACTTGAATATTCCGGATAGCTTTGATTTTGTCTGGATTGGCTTCGATGCCTTGGGAATTGGCGATGAAACCCAAGAATTTTCCTAAGGTGACTCCAAAGGAGCATTTCAAGAGATTGAGTTTCATGTCGTATTGGCGGAGGACATCAAACATTTTGGAGAGGGCACAGATGTGGTCGCTCGATATTTTAGATTTTACCAGCATATCGTCCACGTGTACCTCCATGGATCTCCGGATCTGGTTTTTAAAGAGGTGGTTAACCATCCGTTGATAAGTGGCTCCTGCATTCTTAAGACCGAAAGGCATGACATGGTAGCAATAGAGCCCATGATCGGTTATGAAAGAGGTGTGATCCTGGTCAGGGAGAAACATTGGAATCTGGTTATAGCCTAAATAAGTGTCCATGAAGAATAAGAGCTGGTATCCGGTGGTCGAATCAACAAGTCATTCGATCTTTGAAAGTGGGAAGCTATCCTTGGGGCATGTCTTGTTTAAGTCAGAGAAGTCGACGCACGCTCTCCACTTTCCATTTGCTTTTTTGACCAGAATTAGGTTAGACACCCATTCAGAGTAGTAGGCTTCGCAGATGAAGTTGTTATTAAGTAACCTGTCTGCCTCTTCCTTGAGTGCGTTGGATTTTTCGGGTCCCTAGAAGTGGCATTTCTGCTTGACCGGAGACAGTGTGGGGTCAAGATTCAACTGGTGCAAGCGATTGCGGGGTCGATGCCCCTCATGTCCGAGTGGGTCCAAGCGAATACGTCTAGGTTGGCCCTTAAGAAATCTAAAGGTTTTCTTTTCATCGCAGGGTGGAGTTGTGATCCGATTTCAATACCTTTGATGGGTCATCAAGGCTGATCGGAACGTCCACCGTTGGTTCAGCTAGAGTAACCCTCTCGTAGTGGGGCTCTTTGTCCTTCCTCGGATCGAGATCGTCGGAAATACGGCAGTGGCGCCTGAGCCGAGGCCTAGACGCCTATGATTGCTATGCTGAGACAGCCTTGGCGCAAGAGGGTAGAGACACGGTCTTTCTTTTGTCCTTGTTGTGTGCATTCTTCCATTCTATTGCGTAACAGTCTCTCATAGTTTCTTGGTCACTTTTGACTATTCCAATCCTGTTTTCCATTGGGAACTTCATTTGGAGGGACCATGGTGACATGCAAATTCAGAATTCCATAAGGAAGGGGCGTCCAAAGAAGACATTGTAGGGAGGGAGAATGTCGATAACCACGAAGGTGAGGACTCAGACCCGGCTCCGATCCCCTTCACCAAGTTCAACGAGTAGGTTAGTCATGCCCACCGGGTGATTAGAGGACCCGTTGAAGCCGTGGATCATGGCATGGCAAGATTTAAGTCCTTGGTTTCTAACTTCATCTGATCGTAGGAGGCTTTGAAGATGATGTTGACCGAACTCCCTGAGTTGATCAATACTCTTCAGATGGAAGCAGAACCGATCTGAGCAGTAATCACGAGAGGGTATGTGGTTGGGATATCAATTCCCATAGACTCCCTTTCTAAAAAGACGATGTCGTCCCGCATTAATTTTTTTTAGCTTGGCTGGGATGGACTTGTGCAGAGTGGAGCAAGATCATAGATGGCGTGCTTTATAGAACTCACGTATTCTTCCATTTTTCGAAAAAAATTAGTGCATGGTGTAAGGCCCGCCACATATGGTGTTAATTACAATACCCTGCCTTTGGTTAGACGAACCAGGAGCCACTTTGGCTGGTGCTGGCGCCAGTGGACCCGAGTTTTCTTCGGGAGGAAAAGGTTCTTGAACATACCGCTCAAGGTGCTTTTCGCGGATAAACTTTTCGATTGCGTCCTTATGTTGACGGCAACCATTGGTATTGTTCCCATACATGTCATGACATTGACAGTACTTGCCGGTGTTATTCTCGTGGTTAATGGACTCCCTGTGTGGCTTCTTGTATTGAAGCATATTACATGTTTCTAGATAGATTGTTTCCAAGTCTTCGTTTAGCAGGATGTAGGTCTCGTAAGCCTAGTACGGTCGGGCCTCTTGGGATCCGCTGGAGTCTGGTTGTTGTTGTTGTCACCCTGCCTACCGTTATCTAGCTTCGATTTGTAGGGACCTTCACCCTTGTATTTACCAAAGGGTTCTGTGATCTGTTTCTCTTTGGTATTTTCGTCGATGGCATCAGCATGCGGGTTGTTGGATGACTAGCCCGGGAGATTCGGTTATGCCTGGCTTCTTCTTGACACAAGAACTGTCCAGCCTTCTCGTAGAAAGCGTCGAACTCGGAAGTGAGGAGGACGCCTTTTGCAAGTTAGAAAAGCATGGTACGAGGCTGTAGGTCGTCTACCTCGGCAAGGGCGGTATTAAACCACGAGAGGTAGCTCTTGAGTGACTGGGCGGGTCCTTGGTAAAAATTAGACAGAGTGAGGACATTTTTCGGAGTTGGGACGTGCATTATGAATTGCTTAACCAATTCGGTGGCCAGTTAGGCAAAGTTGTTGACAGAATGGAGTGGAAGGCGAGAGAAACAGAGTAAAGTAGTGCTTGACAAGAAGACCGGGAAACACTTGCATTTGACTGGGTCGGTGGCCCGACTAGAGTCCATTTTCCACTCATAGAGATTCAGGAAGGCACAGGGATCGGTTGTGCCATCATAAAGTGGAATTCAAGCATCGTGACCATTCGGCTTCGTGCATAATCCTCGTGAAGGGATTAAGCCTTAACTGGATTTCCCATGAGTCGTTGGCATTCCTTCGCATTTCTCTCATGTTCCTTCGGACCATGTTGGGAAGATAATTTGGATGTGGGTCTGCCGGCAGAACCCATGGGTTTCGTCAAATCTCAGGAGTCCTCTCCCATGGTCGCCTTCTATGATGCACATCCGGGTCATCCTCTTCCATGCCATCAACATCTATGATCGGGTTTCGGCGTGGGTGGAGAGGCTAGTCAAGTTGATGCGCATCTTGATCCAGAAGAACTTGGGCATGCTGGGTCGCCGACAAAGTTGGTCCAAGGTTATGAGTGGCGACAATTGGGTTCTATCGAGGAAGGGGTCAGTTACTTGGGCCCGGCTCGTCATTGATAATCTATCAGGAATGGTCATGTACTGTGCCCCCTTGTTGTAAGTGACGGTAGTCCGTTCGTCGTTTCCATTACCGTTGTCGTAGCCGTTGGCATTGCCATTGGTACGGGTGTTGGAGCAGACGGCGACATTGTTGATAAGGCTAAACCTCCTTCTCTGATGTGGGCCCCTAGATTCGAAAGAGGTAGTTTCTGATATGGTACGCTGAGGTCGGGCGTTGTTCCGAGTGAGCTGAAGTCAGGCGACAATGCATTGACTTTCTTGGAGTTGGCGCATGAGGTCGATGTTATCTGTCAGTACCTGATTGAGCTCGAGATTTGTACTCTCATACTTCTTGTTAAGCACGTGGATCTGCACTTGTATTATAGGAGCTTTTGGGGTCCACAGAAGGAAGGGTCTCAGTTGTGGTCGGGATATCCGCCGATTGAGGTTGCTGGGATGTTCCAGGGCTGCAGCAAAAGAGTCGATCATTTCATTATTTGGTCGCTTCGCCATTGTAAGCGGACTTGACGGTAGGTTAATGAAGGAACCTAAAGCACATCGGAGTCGAGATGGAGATGTGCGGCAAAGAAGCGAATCCGAGTTTTCTCAGTGGAAGCACCAAAATGTTGACAACAAAATATGTCGTAAACACCTAAGATTCTTAGTTACTTAAGAATTATAGTTTCACGTGGAAATGTAAGTGCGAAAAGCAGTAAATAACGTAAGAGATTTATAGTGGTTCGGTCTCGCGAGAGGCCTACGTCCAATTTGGAAGAGTCGTTGGAATATTATTAATAACAAAGAGTTACAAGGTTGTGACTATCTCATGACATCCTTTTACATATATCTCTAAGTTATATGAAGTCATAATTATCATATGCAAATAATAGGAAAAAGACACTTTTACCCTTCTTCCTCCTCAAAGCTTAGATGCCATTAAAGAGGCTACTTGGAGTTCTTAGGAGATGTCAAATCACTAAATTCCAACCCCTTTGAAGTGTGAGCTTGAGGGGTATTTATAGTGGAGCGATTAAGTGGGATTAGGTAGGAGTAGGTAGAAGTAAGGGACCACATCAGGAATCTAAGATCCATAGCACAAACCATCAGAACCTCGGACCCCCTGGATGCAAGTATCAGAAACTCGTACCCCTTCATGGGGTATGAATTTCGCACCCCATAGGGTATGAATTTCATACCCAAAGGGGTACAAAATTCGTACCTGGAGGGGTATGAATGATTCCAAAACGAGTATGGGGGAGTCAATACTTGTGATACTCTAGACTTTCTGGGGTCCGGGGTACTATTTGGCGATGCTCGGAGGAGTGGAGAGGTTCCTATCGGCATGATCCCTTCTCGGCTTATTCCCTTTACTCCTTGGCGACACTCCAGGCTTTAACTTCATGCGATACGTTAACTCGAGTGTGCCTTGCGTACTTTTGGGAACCAGACCAAAAGGCCGGTTAACACTATAATGGTTGGCTATTTTTGGTTAACATTATTATGACAGTTAATATAAGTGCAAAATATTGTGATATATGATACTTTAAAAAACCAAACTACAACTTCTTGCTTCCTTTTGCTTTCTTTCACCGTTTTAAAATAATGATCATGCTAACATTTGTGATTAATTCCCATTTCTTGCACTACTCAACCAATATAGATAAAGTTAATATAATTAAATAATATCACCTAAGAAACAGTTAGTAGATAAGTTGACATGATGTAATAGGTTTACTTACTTAATTTTTATATGAGTGTAATGTAACTAAGCTTCTATTTACTTAGAAACTTTTGGATTATGGGTACATTTTTTTTAACTAAAACCTTGAGCGCTGAAGGTAGATGGTTTACACTATATAAAATTTATAATTATCTCTAATGTCCATGTGATATAGTTATGAGGAGTGAAAATATTTGAACATGTGTCTGTATAGGCATTTACCAAAGTTGATGTGAAAATGATGTTAAATTACTTTCCAATTTTTCATTCAGTCATGTTGGTTTTGTTTAATTTTTTGTATATTTCGGATTTTTCACATATCTACACTTTTATGCACATGCAAATCTTGAATCCTTTTTGGGCTTATGTTACTGCATCATTTTTATTGAAATAATGCTCCTTTTGGGTGGAACTTGGTGTATAATTTGATGACTAACCGCGATAACGAGCAGGAAACTGATGCAAATTTGAAGCCTGTGTTCTAATGTCACTTATTTTATTTATATTTATTTTTAGGGAAGTTGAGAAACTCATAGAGTTTATTTACATGCTGATTGATGACTTTGTCCTTCGAGTTTAGTTATTCTATGGTTTGGTTGAAAAAATCTCAGTAGAATTGTCAGATCGTGCTCATATTAATTACAAGTACTTTCTGTTCTAAACATGTCAGTTTATTTTCTTGGCAAAGCCGACCAGTTTTTAAGGTGACCGCAAACACCTTCTTATTATAACCAATAATAAAAAATACAAAAGGAAACAGATGACTGTGGTTGACAATCAACTAATCAGTTTTTAAGGTGGACCGTCCACCGCATACGACATTTAAAGTGGGCCGTCCGCTAATCTAAACTAGATTACAATTCAGGAGCTAGCTGTATCCTAGACTACTATGAGTTATCTATACACTCCACGCAAGGAGGTATAAATATAACATTTTTTCAAGTACACAAAAGGAACATATACTAGAAAATAGCCATACATGGACGTGGTACACAAGTACATAACAAACGTATACAGCATGGCATAGCACGGAGCTCGAGTTTCATAGTATAGCAATCCTATCAGAAGCAACAGCAGAGCATAGTGCTCAAAGCAGGGAAATTATCACTGGGTCCAGGCAAATCCGGACCAGAGGATTTGGACAAGCCCATTTAGTAGCTACAAGGCTCAAGAGGAGATACTGCATCTGACATAGACGAGAGCAAAGCTCCTCCATGAACAGTAAATCTTACATAGTAGCAATACTGATAGTGCAAAGATGGAGGGTAAGCGATAAAGATCACCAAAAACTACAGTGATGTTGAGAGCATAAGCTTCACCTTTATCACAGTACAACTGATGACCGAACAATTCCAATATACCAAACTTGTAACAAATAGAAAAAGCCATAAAAAGAAAAAAGATCATCAAAAAGAAACTACACTGAAGCTTCACAAAACCAGCATAGGCATAACCATCACCAAGCACGCTAGCAAGGATCAGGGCCGAAGCCTCTCGTGTTTTGCCAACATATAGTAGCGAAAATAGGAACTCCCATACAAACACCAAAATCATGAAAACCACAGACAAGTATGGTTCAAATGGAGAGTTGATTTCACCGTTACACATAACACTGAGTTACAAAGAACCATGAGTGGCAACTAAAAACCCCAAAATCACACCAGTTGCTCAAAAACCCAAAACCGACATCAAGTGCCACAAGCAAGACGAATACTGGCCAATATTGAATACTAGTTCAGCATGTAGATCCATCGTAGATATAAGATCAAGATGCGTATACTACAAAGCTAAAGTGGAGTTGCTACTCACCAGGAAGCTCCGCGTTAGTGATGATCGTCTTCCAAAAACAAGACCTTCAGTTGAATAACAGGGTAGGAGCCTTGTAGTTGCCTGGAAAACTCAAGACACAGTGGAGGAGGGCGAAGTTAGAGAGAGATTCAGGTCAAAACTGGGGAGATGAAATTTGGTTAAGGATTATTGGGGGAAAATGGAAATCGGCAATTTCATGTTCGAAAGCTTAGATCTGGATTGAATTAGCGAATATCGGCTAGAAAACTACACATGACGAAAGCATGACGGGATAGTGAAGAGATTAGAGGAAAGGGATGGAATGAGAGAGCGATTTGGAAGAGAGAGGTTGCGTGGAGATGAGGAAGAGAAAGAATAGGGGAATCATGTCGCCATTTACTGTGTTCTGCCGATATCGAAGCTTCTTTATAATTGTTTTATTTTATTTTAAGCAAAAACAATTTTTAACATGTCATTTTATTATGTACTTAAAAATAAAATGAGTTGAATAAATGTTATTGTAACAATTTATTGTATTGAACTATTAGAGCATCTCCAACAGATGGTTCAATTCATGTTACGGGGTTGAATAAGGCATCTTTTTGCACCCAACAGATGTTACGTGGTGTAACATTAAGCAAAATGTTACGGACTGAATTCAGAGTTCTGAATGGGATGCGCGAGCCGATTTTATCAGCGCGCGACTTCAGGAGCCGATAAAATCGGCTCGTGGCCAATTTTTTTTCTTCTCATCTATAATACCATATTTTTTCATATATACAACAACAAAACCCTTAATTTTTTTATGAAATAATCTTTGAAACGTAATAATAGATGATTAATAACCCTTAAAAATACAATAGAATGAGTTGGTACAATAGAAAAGGACAACATCATCACTGCATACATGATCGATAAGTTCAGACAAGCACAAAATTAAACACGAAAATAGATAATGGTTCTTCATAACTATGTATCGTCGTAGTGGTTCTATAAATGATTCATAAGATCCTTCTATAGCCGGTTATGGAGTTCTGCATCTCTATACAAAACCTGACGGGTCAAATGAATGTTGAAGTCCTTTTGTGTTAGTGGTAGATTTTGTCGGAACACTTGCAGTGGTAGCGAACCACCCTCGTAATCGCAGTGACGTTGTTCTTCACCCATATCTCTTTCATCTTCTATAATCATGTTGTGAAGAACGATGCAAGCAAACATGATTGTAGACATCTTACTCCTGGACCAGAGCCGACATGGATTATTTATCATTGCAAATCTAGATTGTAAAACACCGAAAGCACGTTCCACATCTTTCCTTTGTCCCTCCTGCATCGCCGCGAACAGGACTTGTTTAGGAGTTAAAGGATTTGGACATGTTTTAACAATGGTGCTCCATTTCGGGCAAATGCCATTACCTAGGTAATAGCCATGGTTGTAAGTATTTTGGCCTAGGGTAAATGTTAAAGGAGGTACCTGGCATTGAGCAAGATCATTGAACAGATTTGATCTTTCTATAACATTTAAGTCATTATTAGAACCGGGTATTCCGAAGAAAGTGTGCCATATTCACAGATCGTACGATGCCACAGCTTCCAAAATGATGGTTGGTCGTCTTTCCTTGCCGTTGTACGCACCTTGTAATCCCTTAGGACAGTTCTTCCGTTCCCAGTGCATACAGTCCAGACTTCCTAACATTCCCGGCCAACCCCTGCTTTCGTGCATCTCTCAGATTTGCACTACATCTGCTTCGTTCGGTGACCGTAAGTATTCTGCTCCATAGACGTCCACAACTGCTTGACAGAAAGTTTCAAGTGTTTCTAGTGTCGTGCTCTCTGCTATGCGGTATGCATCGTCTAAAGCATCGGCCGGAGTGGCATAAGCTAACATTCTCATAGCGGCCGTCATTTTTTGTTCACCGGACAACCCCTGTGTCTTTGATGCATTTTGTTTGTACTTAAAGTAATCATTGTTACCTTGAATACCAGCCAATATCCGAAGAAATAGGTTTCTCCGCATCCTGAATCTTCTGCGAAACATATCAGGCCCGTAAGTGCAATCGTCGTCGAAGTAATCTTGCATCAAAGACTTGTGGTATTTAGCATGATTTCGGTGTATAAACCTCCCTCCAGGAACCGATCCCCCTCTAGTTGTGGACGATGAACCATACGCTTCACGGTATAGGTCCCGTATTTCTTGTATTTCTTCTGCTTCCTCTTGAAGGATTTCATCTTCCTCCGAATCGCTAGCAAAATCCAGCAAGAATTTTGTAAAGCTGGAATCCATTTATTTTTGTGAATAAGTTTTGATTTGATATATGAAGTGGAATGTGGCTGTTATATATATGGTATTTCGTATTGGTAAGTGGATAGCTTTATTGGGTGGAGTGTTCTCCTTTATTGGATGATGTGCTCCTTTATTGGAAAGAGGGTTCCTTTATCGTTTACGGTGCTCCTTTATTGGTTTGAGTTCCTCTTTATTAGACAGAGTGTTCTTTATTGGACAAAGTCCTCCTTTATTGGGTAGAGTGTTCCTTTCTTTATTGGACAGATTTCTCCTTTACTGGTAAGAGTGTCTCTTTATTGTACCAAGTGCTACTTTATATTGGATAGAGTGTTCTTCTCTTTATTGGAAAGAGTGCTCCTTTATTGGTAAGAGTGCATCTTTATTGGTCTTAGTGTCTTTTATTGGACAGAGTGCCCTTTATTGGACAGAGTGTCCTTTATTAGTAAGAGGTTTATTGCTCTTTGCATCACATACGTTTAGACCGTTGGACTTTGTAATACATAAATGTTTTGCATTACATAACTTACAAGCTTACAACAATGACAATTACAACTTGAATACGTGCTAAAGCACAATTAAAAGAAGTTAAAAAGGAGTTAACTTACGTATTATTTATACGTACGTACACATCGTAGTTAAAAAGGAGTTAAAAAGGCGGGTCGTCCACTAACCCGTATTATTTATACGTACGTACACGTCGTAGTTAAAAAGGAGTTAAAAAGGCGGGTCGCCCACTTACGCTCATAATTTAAACATTTAAGGACACGAAGGAGTTAAAAAGGAGGGTCACCCACTTACCCGCACATAATTTGAACATTTAGCGACACGACGGAGTTAAAAAGGAGTTAAAAAGGAGGGTCGTTCACATTTGAACATTTGAACATTTGGCACTTGCCGAAGTACCTGTGTTGGCACTTGGCAAGGTGCCAAACTTGGTACTTGCGAAGTACCAGGTTTGGCACTTGCCGAAGTACCGTCTAGGAGCTACCCGAACCCAATAAGGATCAAACTCTGCGTCGGGTATGTGAAAATCGATCGTATCAACCCATCCTGTCTGTCTCAAACCAGCAACATACTGTCTCCCTATAAAACGGTGCGGGCCAAACATCTCAAGTGGCAAAGGTGGATCTACGGGTACAGGCAACTGACCGGTACCCTGGTAATAACATCGGTCTCCCAAGTACCAAACAGGAAGGTGGGCCGGTGGGAAGAAGAGGACACGTCGAGTAGATATGCGACATGCAATGGCAAATGGATGGGCATCAGGTACTGGGCCATCCGCTGCAAGTAACAACCAATAAGAAGCCCATGGTGCTCGTAGCATGTTCCCCCTCTCCCTCATATCTAACTAGGTACGAGCCTCCATCAAGTCATGTCTCACACCAGCAGGAGCACGCCGAACTACATGAATACTCTCCCATCTACGCATGCGTCGGAAAAAGGTCTCAGTAGCATGACTGGCGGTGGGCAGTATGCGTGGGTGCATGTTGGCCGTGTACTCGTAGTACCAGCATGGAAACATGTACCAAAAACTAAACATCTGCTGAACCTCTCCAAAAGTATAGGAGTCAAGAGCGGTGCATAGATATCCCAATACGGCAGAGCCCCAATCAAACATATGCAGCTGCTCTAAATCGACTAGTGCTGCTAGGTAGCCGAGCCTAATCGTACTCCGTTGGTTCATGGTGAACGTCGAACCAAGGAGATATAAAATGGTAGCCTTGTATACTACGTCGTGGAAAGCTACCTCACCGGCATGCACTGTAATATATTGAAGTAGATATGTGACTGAAACGACACCATTAGCTATATGAGCCGCCGACAAATCTGGCAAATACTGTAGGTAGGAATCGGGTAACTCAAAAGAGGAATCAAAGGGAGGTGGGTCTCTATCTGGAAGGCCTATCTCAATCCCCGTAAGCATGTAAAAATCGGCTGGGGTGATACCTAGCTCAAAATCCGGAAAGTGAAAGGTGTGTGTCGTAGGCCACCATCTCTCCGCTAAGGCATCGACCAAAGGTCGATCGAAGGACTGGGGAGGTACAATACGTAAAAAATGTCCGAATGGACTACCAAGTAACCTCTCTCGAATATGCAGTGGTAATAAGTCAAGGGCATGTGAAACAAACTTCGCCCAACTCCCGCGAAGGTAGACGTATCCAATCTATTAAAATTATACTAGTTAATTTACTATAAAACCACAAGTTCATACGATTAAAACATATGACATACATGCACTAAACTATAACATAAAACCTACAGGGGATACTTTTTAACAGTTCAGTAACTACAAATTTTAAAATAATTAAAATTAATACCTGAACGGTCTCCAACGCGGTAAAAGATCGATGTGTGAATCCCTGTGGTAGCTCGTGGAGGATACGTAAGTCCTCAGTCATCGTACCCTCCGGTGGTGGAAGGTAAGCTGGACTGGAAAGATCGTCTAGCATAACTGGAACTGTGCATCTCCCCATCTTCATAACGTGTGGCGGTATCCCGGCGTCGGAACGAATAAAAAAAATTAAAAAGGAGGAAATGGATAGGAGAGGAAAATTTAAAACCAACCCCCCTCCCCTCCCCCCTCCCCCGGGTCATATATAGGCGCGGGAGAGGCGCGAGCCGATTTTATCGACTCGCGAGCTTGCGCGCTGATAAAATCGGCTCGCAGGCCACGAGCCGATAAAATCGGCTCGCGCCTGTTGGGAGATATCAAAGATATCTCCCAACATGTTACGGGTCGTAGCGTTACGACCCTTAACGCTGTTGGAGATGCTCTTAGTGTCCATGTGAAACCTTATAATTCATTATCATTAAATCCATACGTTTCTTCTTTATTTTGTCTTTCTCCCGAGAAACTAAAATGTCAAACTTCTCATTTTTTGACTGCCACTTATTTTCCCTTTCTTTGTTACCCTTTACATATGTTTAATCTCAACAAACCTTTCATCCATGTATTGCTAATTTATGTTCATCTCCATATTTCTTTATCCAACTATTGTTCATTTCCATTTGCAGACACAGAAACCAAGATCCTTGCCAATAGCTTCACTACCTTCCTAACATTAGATAGCTATTTGATGTCTCAAATTTGGATAAGATTTAACTTTATTTAATTTTTTAAACCTTATGTGTTTATTTTATAGTCAACAATGTACGACATGGTAGGTACGACCATTCTTTTTACTGTTATATTCCAAAGATTTTGTTCAGCGGTTGGACATCTCTTTTGCTTCTTTCAATCCACATTATGCCCTTACTACATCTTTTGAGTTGGATTTTATTCATCAAATGTCTGTGGAAATGATAAGTTATATATAAATTTGTCAACATATTTTTTCCGTCGGCTTTTATAATGATCAACAATTTTGAGTATTTAATTCTATGTTTCTCACCCTTCTCTATTTGTATCCTCTTCAACCATTTTATTCCATGTAGAAAATTTAATAATGTCTGTGGTATAACAATATTAGATGTTAATTTTTGAGAAAGATCAATTCTTGACTTGGAATACTGATACATTTGGTACTAAGACTAATAATTTCAAATAAATATACACTCTAAATAATGTAAAATAACATTGACCCTACTATTCCATAATACATTTATTATATGGAAATTAACTGAGATAGAGTTGGATGGAAGAAGGACTAGGACACGCTCTTTGACAAACTCGGAATTGTATACATTTACAACGTCATATGTGCATGTAAATCTGTATAGGTGTTTCCTTTCTTCTACACTAAATAAGGCAATTTATGTGTCCTTTTTCACTTTTTTTATCAACTGTTCTAACTAGCTAAGATGGTACTACGAATAGTAATGTATCTATATCTCAAGAATAATACTATAGATTATGATCGCACAGGGAAAGTACATATATTTCAAACTGATGTATACATGTTACACCAACTGATTGTAAAAATAAATAAATTAAATTGCACGATACATATTAATGTTTAATATATATTGTTCATGCTTTTGATGTTACAACCTCTCATCAAATATGTTATAGCCAGTCAACCTTGTGAACAATGTTTAACTTTTAGACAAAATTTACTCTGCACTTGATTTTAGATTCATGATACAACTGGTTGCCGTAGTTAACAAATCAAAATACGTAATTCGCCCACCATTGCAGTATAAACCATCATCTGCCTTTCAAATTTAAGGTAAATAAAAATGAATCTACCACTTTTTATACATACTTTTATTGTATTCTACTTTTCATGTTAATTCATTATATCATTTCAAACCTAAGGTAGGAAACACTATACAATTAATCTTCGTCGCGTTTTATCGTTCTTAATTACATTTGATTTCCGCTTCACATTATGTTTTCCAACATAATGCAAATTAATTACCACCAATTTCATAATTACAGCATTTTTATTCTATTTACATATAGGGTTTCTATGGTCATATTCGCTAAGGGAAAATATTAGTAATGCTTAATATATGACATATAATCGTAGTGAGCTCAGATTATTACGCCGAATTCAAATGAAATGATATTTGTACTAACTGCAATGATATCCAAATTAAATTTTTTACCCCAAAGAAAAAAAATGTGTAGAATAATTGCATTATATTATTACATCGACAGAATATATTTTTGTTTTTCAAGGAGTTAAAATTTATTGCCCATGATTACACTGAGTAGCGCCTCAATTTGCCAAATTGCATGTAAAGGAGTTGTTGAAGGAAACAAAGTTTTCAAATACACCCTATCAAAATGCCTTTAGCACTTCCTCCATCCATCTATCCAAAGTTAAGTAGTTATCGCATTATTTAAATATACACTAAGGATAATATCATTAAATGTCCATAGCATTAAAGATTAGAAAATTATTAAACATTATGATAATCATTCATCATTTTTAAATAAATATAACTATAATTATGTAACAAAATTAACTGATGCAAAAGAGATTTAATCCCAAATAACTGGATAAACAATCTATACCGCTATCCTGTATTGAGTCCCGATGATAGAAATATAATATTTGTATAAAATTGTTGCTATATTGAGGTCCCTGTTTAGCAACAAAAATTTGATTTGTATAAACATTTTTTAATGATATGTTGGTTTGGAAACCTAAACTTATTATAAAAGGCGTAAGTTATAGTACTTGAAAACAATTGGTAGTTTAAACAAAAATACATAGATAATAATGCTTCTTATTATATACGAATTTATTCTTTAGAAAATAAAAACACTGTCAAATATTTGATTGATTCACTAACCATTATAATGTCAGTGAGTTGCACTTCAAGAGCTACATATATAGTTCTTGTATCTCTCATTTCCGGTGTTTTATCCAACCCTTCTCATGCTATGTTGAAACCTGTTAGGTAATTATTAGTATTATTATTTTTTGAAAATTGGTTCACTTTTATTAACAACCAGAAAAGTTCATAATAAGGTTAGCATACTAACCTAAATACAAACTGAAAAGCATAAAATAAAATACATACGAAGTATTAAATTAAATCCTAAAAGAGAGTTTTGAACCAATGATGAGGTTACAAACTCCATAGCAAGTGCGATCCCGCTGCACTTCTAATCCTCTGTTACTATCCTTTGAGTCTTTTCTTCGAGTGGCAGAGATTAAAACAGTTTGCCACCATTCCGTTACTTTGTTACTAGAAGCCTTCTGCAGTTGTCATTTCAATTTACTGATGCTTGCCAAACATAATCTACCAACCCTTTCCTGAAGCAATTTCTAACAGCAAGAGCCTACCCAATCTACCATGGATTAATTCCAAACTACTTGTTAAAAACTTTAAATTGGTACACAAGTTTTCAATAACAGGTGTGGAACAATCCAAGATTCATGTGATAGCATCAACCTCAGTAGAATGAAATACCATCCATGAGACCAAACAGCTAACTTCCTATGCAACCGTTCTTGTTAAAAAAAACAACTCCAAACATCTCCTTTTTCTGAATCTAAAGAGCCAAAGATCTTCACACTTCGAACTACTGTTTGCGTGTTATCCCATAAAATTATGAGTCTGAAAAAAGTCTTAATCATTGACGCAAATTTGCTCATATTTCAGTATTGATCCCTAGACCATATAAATCAAGACGTATCATTTACATCCAACAAGAAGGATGTAAAACTGTTAAAACTGTTGGTACCTTTCCAATAGTAGGAAAATTTAAATACAGTAAGGTACAAATCACCACTGAAATCTGAAAGAAGCCCACACAAAAGAGAAATTGAGTCCCTGTGGCCATTTGGTTTGTTTACATCCACAACAACTGAAGTTATTAAACATTTTCCGTAAAACAACATATTCCGAAATTGGCATAGATGGAGGAATTGAAACCGGATGCGCCATAGCATTCATATAAGCCCAAAAGGTTATTCACTGTAACGCATAAGTAATCTAAACAACTTCCAAACTGTCAGGTTGACAATCGATTATAAGATTCATACCTATTTCAGATCGAAACTGAGTCGAAGGGAAACCCAATTTAAAGAAGATCGGTTGTGAGGACGAAGGAGATGAGGTTTGGATGTCGAGGTTGAATCGGGTTCACCAACATCCACCGGTCCACTAATGGCTTGATCTTCAGTGATGTGACACAAAGAAGCGATCTAGCGTAGGCACTAATCTCGTCGAAGTTCAATCTGACTGTTGTCATCGAAATTGGGCATATTAACGAGATCTTTCCAGATCCATGGATCGATTAAGTTGCGAGATGTAGTAGATGATGTGGCCATGATTTTCGGATGAAAGTAGATCTGGAAAAAACGGTGGTTAAAGGATGATTTTCGTGAGGGAAGAAAATCGCCATTTCCTCTCCCCGTGGGAGAGGAAACCGTAGGTAATTATATATATATATATATATATTTAGCGGTTGTTAGTTCCTAAAATGTTAGTGAGATTTTGTTACGAGTTGGTTCTCCTTATTCTTAGGTAATAAAATATATATTTCATGAGAAGATTCTTATGTCTTAAGTAATAACTTATCGAAATGTTTGAAGAAACCTATTAGGTAATAAAACCTAATAGCTTGGTTTACCAATATACCTTTATCTCACAGATTATAGTCGGTTCTCCTCCAAATTATTTTATATCATTTACATGTAATCCAAAATGGTCGGAGATTAAGGAGTGCTTGAAACATATTGATGGAAAATGTAACAACCTGAATTATAATAGATTTGAAATTAATGATTTGAATTAAGTTTAAAATTTTAATATTTAAGCATTAATTTATTCTGAATGTAATAAGATAAATGAATTGAGTTTTGTAAATGAACAATAATAAATACCGTTTGAATAGTGAGATGCAACAACAGTCTAATTTGGATTTAATTGTTAACTGACTCAGTTTGTGTTATTTGAATTTAAGTAAACTTATAAAAAACTTGAATTTAAATAATGAAATTAAATTAATGAATATTTAATTTACCAAATTTATTAAAATGTAAATTTTTTTGAAAAGGTCAGTTCAGATTAAATTAACCTATTATTTTATATCATTTATATGAATGAAATATGATATGCTATGCCGTCTTCATGCAGTATTTCATGCGGTGTAGTTCATAATTTATTTGTCACGATCCTATGGCGTATGTTTATAATCTCACACAGAGCAACCATCACAACGCATCCAAAAACACTCACAGTAGGTTATATAATAAATAAAATTTGTGCAGCCAACTCATTATGGTGCACCTGTTTGTCGGGCACAGAATATATTCCTCTGCTCAACAGTAAATCCATAACCTGTTCAGCATGTGTGTGTGTGTATATATGTACACATCTATCTATATATGTATATCCAATTCGAAGTAAATTTTCTCTTCGGCTCTACAATAAATTCGATTTGGCTTTACTTATCATTCATTCTTTTATTAGTTTTGTAATTCCAATATTTTTATTAGTTAAATTAATTACCACACAACACAACCAGCAATAAATTGGTTTATTAGCTTTTCAAATATATATCTCTTGTATACTCAAAAATCATATTTTTAATGCCAAATCACAACAATAAACCCTATCTAAGTTTTGGTTCTCACACCAGTCAATTGGAAATATATAGTCATCCCACTTTCGAAACTCGAACATAAATGTTGATGATGTTATAGCGATCATCAGAATCATCTCCGGGCGACTAGAGTGTGATTCTATATCTATCTAATATATTTGAGACTTCGTATACACGTGGATCAGACGTATATGCAAAAGCTCCTTATACTCGATGGTCCAAAATCAATTTAAAATAAAATACTCAAACACGTATAATAAGAAATATTTTTCAAGACTAAATTCATTTTTATAAATAGCGCTCTTCGAACTCATTCTAGGGCATTACTAACCCTATCTCTAACGATTCATTCTCATAGGATATTACTAATCCTATCTCTGATGAATTCTTTCGTTTGGTTCTAACGTTTCTTGTTCTCGAGCTTTGTAAACCAAAGCTATGATACCACCTTTAACGACCCAGACTTCCCCGATCCTTGAGGAGACGGAGGAGCCCGGATTTGCTTTGAGAACAAGACTCATCGGAACACAAACAATAGAACATTTCATTGCTATTACAACAATTTACATCAGAGTATAAGAATATCAGATTTCAAATAATTAATATATAGCAGAAAAATAAATATCAGAGATTTAAATACATAAACATACTGCACTGCGGAAAATATCAACTACCACAATTGAATGAAATACACGGATACAAAGCTTTCCGAATATAGCTCCAGCTGTAATCCAGAATCTTGGGAAAAGAAATATCTGCGAAAAACCAAAGCTACTAGCTGCACATGTGGAAAATATGGCCACCTAGAGTTTAGGTGAAAACAATAAACTCCGAGTCGGTCATGGAACCGGTGTGAGAACTAAAACAGTTATTAAAACTTTACTTTAAAATAAGGTAATTCACGGGACCACACTCTCAGGGAACATACACTGCCCATCTCACCCATACTTTTAGTCGTCCGGGTTACCCGAAACTTTAGCCATATACCAAACCATTTCATATCCCGAAGTAGGGAAAATCATTTCACAACATAATAATCACAAGCACTTTCCAAAATATAGTACTTTACATTAGTCATTCACACATATGATCAGTTACTATTAATCACATAACCTTTGAGCTCGTACGTCTCAAAGAAGGGTGTTAAGGAAGAGAATAAATTCTCCGCCACCAAACAGATATATCATCAGTAGCAACTAATTGGTTATGTGATGAACTACAATGTCAAACACATAATACATTTCGAAATCATTTCGACAACATCGGGTTTAGCCCTCAAAATCCTTTCTATTTTAAAAAATATTTTTATAAAACATTCCCTGTCCAAAATCGGGAAAATGTTTCTTTTCATTTAAGAAATCTCATTTCAAAATCATTCATTAGATTTGAAATAAACTCAACAACATCGCTAAACATTTCATAGTCAAATCATGAAGTGTTTCACAAGATATTAGCATACAAATAATTCTACCCAACCTAGTGCTAAATGTAAAAGCATATCTTGCTCATAAACTGGTCGAGCACAATCCAAACAGTCAATCAATCACAATCAATATCAACAACCAAGTATATTTGATTTATACCACATCTCATATTTTGGTAAATTTAATTACCATCTATTCATTCAAATCTAATTAAAGATTCATTAAAGCTCCTCTTAGTTTTAATCTTCAAAAATCATTACTTATTGATTATTCAACTTTCTGGAAATTAATCTTGCCTTTAACTGGGTTAAAGAATCGATGTCCTTTAAAACAAAATTCACGATAAACCCAAAATCATCTTCCATCAAAATGGAATCTTCATGGAAATCTGATCAATCGTAATCGATATAAATTTCCGTATCAAACTAATACTATAAATGGAATAACATCAAAGTCTTTTAAATTCCATATATAGTAACGGTCTTCATTTACAAAAGCTCATCTCGATTATTACTAAATCGAATTCCATTCCATTCCAATTTAATATTTTAAATTGGAAAACTTTACTTTGGAAAATTTCCATTAAATCTTAATAAAAAGATTTATAAATTCCAAATTATATCTTTGGTGTTAATTGGGTTAAAGAACGACTGTTATTTAAAAAATTGTTCGTTATAAACCCCAAAATCCAATTTGATATTAAATATAAGGCTTTGAATAGAAATAATATCGACTTATATTCAATATCAAATTCTGAAAATAACGGATATCGTATTGGGAATAACGATATCTATATCTTTCAAATTCCTTAGCAATATACGTATAATCACGGAATCCAATATCGAAATATTCCGAAGATTATTTCCACTCAAATCCATTCCAACTTATTCATTAAAAAATTCTGGTTATTTTAAAACCCTTTTTCAATACAATTTATTTATTTAAAAACGTTGGATTATTATTCTAGTTAATAACTAGTTCATTCAGATAAAAATGTATTTTTATCTTTCCAAACTTGGAATTTTTCATCCATAATCTTTCCAAATCATTTATTTTGATTTTACACAATTTTTCCATATTTTTAATAATTTTATTAAGGCCTTTACAGTTGGTTTCCAATAACGGCCACCGAACTGCATTCATAACGACCTTTTCTGAAATTTATTTGGACATAATTTGAAATCCAACCGTTCAAATTTAAATCTCTTATATTCATTGGAAATATCTTTTCGATACGAACCCAACGGTTCCAGTTTTAGGAGAATCCGACGGTCGGATCTCCCGTAACATCAATTTAAAGTTATTGGTTGAAATTTGCGAACGGTCGCTGTGCGGCGCATTTTATTCAAGCCATTTAAATATATATAATGTATTTCATCGATTTCCATTTAAAACGTATTAAATTCGTTTTAAAAACAATTCCAACTTCCATTTAAATTTTAAATCAAAATTGAATGTTCCATTATATGACAATTTTATTCAATGCATATATATGTTAAAAATTATATTTTTAACAATCCAATAATTATTCCATTACATGACAATTTTGTACAATGCATATATACGTTAAAAAATATATTTTTAACAATCCAATAATTATTCCATTACATGTCAATTTTATTCATCACATATATACATTAAAAATTATATTTTTAACGATCCAATAATTATTTCATTGCATGACAATTTTATATATCTCATATATAAGCTATAAATAATAACTTTAGCCAACCAATATTTATTTCAATACATGACCATCTTATATATCTCATATATATGTTAATCATCACAGTCACAATACACAAATCACTAAGTCATCCATATAAATAAATACTCAACAACCAAATGCCATTTACGGTGCCACAAGTATTCACCCGCGGAGTATGAAATGCGAGTGTCGCTAATATCCATACATCGCTTCTAGTTTCAATGATTTGTGTGAGTTCATGTGTTGAACTCTAGTAATGTCACATACAACAGATAAAAATTAATACTGGCATATTATTTTAGTTATAAAATAAATAAATAACTGTAAAAATATTTTAGTGAGAAAATTCTCACATTAGTTTCCACACCGTCAGTCTTTATTTGAAGATTTTAATTTTAAACCAAATTAGACGAATGTTTAATTTGGCTCAAAATTCAGTTTGCTCCAATTCTGTTCTGGTCAGTTCCATGATGCAGAGTTCATTGCCACAATCGCAATGCAATTGAAATCGTTCAATTCGGACCTCGTATGAAAACGATATGGTATTTATTACATTTCATTTCAAAAATTAAAATAATTAAATATTAATTACTTTCCTAAGTACTTTCCCTTCCATCGTTATACTCTAGGAAATTGAAACCAGTCGTCGAACCCATACTCCATCCTTTTTCCTTGAAACGCGCGCCACCACCAAGCCGTCGTACCCAAATCGAGTTGCATCACGTCAGAACCCCCGACGATACCACCCTACGCCAACCGCCACCTCCGATTCAATCTCCTTAGGACGTTATAATTCGCAATTGAACACCGCAGGTTTAAGCCCATAAATCAAACGATACGCAACACTGATATTAATCACAACTGTATAATTTTGAAGTTTATTGAATCCTCCACACTTCCCTCTTTGATTTCATAATCTAATTTGAATCGCATTGAGAGAAATTAACGAATTTTCCTCGTCTGTTTCAGGCCATCAAAAGGGAATGTCGGTTGTATGTTTGGGAGAGTTAGGGTTTATTTTGTGGTTATTTATATAAATTATTATATTATTTAATTCAATTATAACGTGTTTATCGTCCTGAACTCCAAATCAAACCCAGCGACTGTCATTCCTAGCTAATTACTTTCATTCTGGACACAATGAGATATGTTTCGTAAGCCTATTCGACTGTTTCGATCAGTTTTTATCAAAATTAAAATATAAATTAATATAATAGTCAATATTGAATTTCAGCGTACATTTTAATTTACAGGGGCCGTATACTGATTCCAAAAATTGCAGAAAAATTAATCTAGCTATGTTTTGATGATACGGTCCTAACAATATTATTTTCATCAAATTTGGAGATCGTTCGAAAAATGGGCTTTTTATTGGTTTCCACTCTGTCATTATTCCTCTCAGTGTGCACTAACCTTTATTACTTTAGCCTAAGGAAACATATGTTAGTATATGCATGAGGGGATTCAAAGTCTTTTGATGGTATAGGACAAGTTTTAAAAAAAAATTGTCCTACCTGAACATAAATCCTGAATCCTCCCCTGCTTCGTAGACAACAATCAGCCATTAGAATATACCTTCAAATATGTGGCAAACTCCATCTTTCATTAGTTATGAAAGCCGAATAACTAAAAACAAATCATTCATATTTCAATCTTTCGTGCATAAGTTAATCACAATATGATTGAAGAACAACACCTAAAATTTTGTACATTTATATGCTTAATAGCATATCATTAAAATAAGCATAGTATAACTACCACAAACATCAAATTAAATATAACATAGTTCCATTATATAAAAATGTCAATTAACTCTTTTTTTTCTTTCAAAATAGTAGTTAAGAGAACTAAATTAGAATATTTTCAAATATTCATTAATACTACATTGTATTGTAAAATTATTATTTTGTAATAAAATGATTACAACTTGAAGTGTCACTGCATAATTAAGAAAAATATATATTAAAACTTTGAATTAGGAAGAAATAAATCAACGTTATATGTTGATTGTATCAAATAACAAAATACACCTCTGACACAATGTTATAACATCACACTATCTGGCTATCTTATCCGATCTTAATAATACATTAATTTCAATTAAGATAAATTGACCATCCCTAAAATTACTAGAAATAAAAAAACAAATTAAAAAGCAAATTTAAGCTATGTCAAATGGGTTAACTCCATTGACGCACGGAATTTCAGTAATAGCCGTCCGAATTTTAAAGTTTTGTTTTGAAAACTGCTATTATATTGTTAGTATGGTATAAATTACAGTTTAGTGTTGTTTTTCCAGTTTGATTTTAATATCTGAAGAGAAAGAATTAAAATAATGCAGATTTGCATATGAAGCTAGAATTATTTGGCTGCCTTGATTGTGACATGAACATGACAATGGACATCGAGCTAAGTTGTTGTATTCTTACTCCTAGAGCCTTCTTCTACTATGCGCATCCTAAGAGCACCTTATCAAATAACATTTGCATGTTCATTTTGGACTATTGTCTACAGAAAGAAACCTTATTAAACCTGAGTTTATATGCTTTTAGATATGAATTTTGTAGTGGACTGCTGTTAAACTACTGCAAATTAGCTTACTATTAGTAACACAAGCTACTGATATTTATACCTTAAAAAATATTATACGAATTAAACATCCTTGCTACCACATGGTTACAAATTTACCATATCTATTTTTCCCTACAGTAATTTGCTTTGAAATTATATTATCCGTTATGTGTGAGTCGGCAAAAAAATGAGCGTACTTTCAAATTTTTATGTGTGTTTGTGCTTTAAGATTGACTGTGTATTATTTAATCCTTCTTGGTAACAGCTGAATATTCACATGAGTGACTTTCATGCTCCAGCTAAAATTACTGTCTGAATAAAAAATAATTGATTTTATGGTCCTTCGTACTTATTATATAACATGTGGTATTCTCCCATTTTCCCTGGACTATCATATGTAAACTTGCCACGTATTCTTCTTGATTTTAGCATTGTATATGTAACAGAATGTAGATGGATCAGATGTCAACTGAAGTTAGGGAACGAATACAGGCTTAATCAGCTTTCACAAACGTGCAAAAAGGATAGTGTAGATTGTAGTGACTATGCCAATTCAATTAGTAATGAATGACAAAAAAATGTACAATCATCCGTCGTACGTCTACTTAATGATACTATTAAACATGTTATTTTCCAAAGTTTACATTTGATAATGATTTGATATTAATATTGAATGTACAGGTACCTTACAACAAGGCATATAATTATAGTGAAATTCTTGGAATGTGAAAACTTGTTGGTTGTATAGTTTCACAAACTCATACTGATTTGTTTTACATGATTTTTATATGATTTTGCAAACTGAAACTACATGTGTAAAAAAAAATTCTACACTTTTATGACATTAATTATATTAGTTATTTCGTTTATCTTCCCTGTCAGGGATCAGTGTTACATATAATCTTTGTCTAAATTACGCATTTTCTCTTTAATATATTAGCTTGGTATAGAAATGCATGTGAATTAAAGTTGTAATTAATGAAGTGTTCGATATGATCATTCAACCTGACTGTATTAAAATATTTTCATTGCTTTATCAATAATTTTAAGTGGTCATCTAAAACTGGTATTTTGTAGATCATCACCGCATAAATGCTCATTTTCATATAGCTAGGAATAAATTCCATTGACACATAACTAATGTGCCAAAGATAAGTACACAACTAATGTGCCAAAAATAATTGCAATTTATTCGCTTCTATGTATACTATGTGAGCCCAACTATTACATAAATGTAGTATAAGGGAGAGGACAATATTGACTTGAACTGTAAAATACATTCGCCAAGTTACAATTTTAGTGAAAGGATCTAATTAACTAACTATCTAATAAGAAACCAGAACAATAAAAATAATGATAATAGTAACCAATATAGTTCCTTGCCCATGTGTGTAGCACGAGTTCGCACCAGTGAAATAAGAATACTAGATGCACTTATACGCATACATATAATCAAACGTTGTTTGAGAAGTGCTTGATGATATTATTCACATCAAGTGGTTAATACAAAACTAATTATCTACCTTCCACTACAAGAATTATTCTTATAAGCCTAGGATGCAATTTCTAATTGTATGTTGTATTTTTCCCATTACTGTTATCTGTAATTATGCAATTATGTCATTATGCCATGAATGTAGCAGTCAGATGTGGGAATTAACTTGTATGCCTTAAATGTAGACCAAGTTGACAATTTTACCTCATTAATATGTTCCCTCATTCAAACGGAAATTAGTGTTATTTATATATACTAAATATTCTACTTATACAGCGTAATTAATGTATTTAGCGTAATACCGACGTAATAAATGCGATTAAGATAAGATTTGAATGTGAAATATCCCCATATAAATTTTTGTTTGTGTGTACAAATGGCTTGTCTATATATTAAATAATGACACACATATACGAGGTTAGTTGTCATTTGTGGTAGAAGTCTGCCTGGAACCGACCGGCAAATCCAGCAACCACAAATGAGTCTGGCTAATATGAGAGGTCTAGGTATAATAGGCCATTTAAGTTATTACTTTACGACCCGAGGTTAAGCCCACTTGTAGTAGAAGCCTGCCTAGAACCTCTCGACATATCCGGCATCTACAGGTAGACGGTTTATTGTGAGAGCTCTATTGTATATATAAAAATATGAATATATATATTGTATATAAACCTATTGTGTGTGAAATAGGTAGGTTGACTAAGCCTTGGAAAGGCCTTAAGTGGCTGACTCTCTTTTTATCTAGTTTGAGTTTTAAGTGGTTAGGACTAGGATCCTTTTGGAAGGTTTACTCCTTGGATATGCACCAAAGTCATGGGACCCACCCTTATTAGTATCAAAGTAAGTCTATGGATCCTTCTCTTAAAGTGGTTAAGTATAGCGGTAACGGAGTAGGGTAGTTCACTGGGGATGTCTACTTCCTCTAGAAGCTTGCAAGGGCTAATCTAGGGACAAGATTGGTTTATATATGATATGTGTCCATAGCATACTCACCAATTGTCTAACGGAAGTCTTAAGTGACATAGGTGTTCTACCGTAATATCAGTTAAGTAGTAACGTTCAAAATACTACTCCTTATATTACTTATGAGTGCATAGATTTAAGAACGTTGACATATTAGGATGGGGTGATAAGGGGATAGGGTCCGCCTCATGGTTATAAGAGATTATAAGAATCCACCTCTAATAAGGGCCTTAATTGACCGAGGATGCCCACCTTGTTGGGTCTTTACCCTAAATGCACTAATGGAGATTTTAGGTGATTGACTCGGATATCCACCTCATTATTTAGATATTTTATGTTCATGTGAATGCTTGTGTGTTTTGTATACATACCTTGATATATTTATATATATATATATACACATATATATATATAACCTGCTAAATCTAAGGTATGGTCTTTAAGTAAATATTATTTTTAGTCACATAGGACTTTACGTTATGACCCCTCTCCTTAACATATCCAACAGGTCAGTAGGTAAGGCGATACGATGAACGAAGTTATGATGGAGACTAAAGAGGACAATAGAGATATTATGCTATTATTATTTATCATTGTTGTATTTCTCATGGAAACTCTAAATGATGTACCTATTAAATAATTATACTTTGACAATCTATGTTTGAAATATGTGTTTTATTTTATAAAATTGTACATCTTACTTGGATATTATATTTTCTCGTTCCGCTGTATGAGATTTCCATAATGCAATGTCTATCTATTATTCTGTGCAAATGTAATTCTTATAGGAACCAACGATCCGTTTGGAGTGGCTCTAAATTTCAATGTGCTTTTTCTAGGTCGAAATTTAGGCTCATTTCGGTGGGTTGTTACATTTGGTATCAGAGCATATGTCACTCGATTATAGGGAGATTATACATATGAGAGACATATTTATATTTTGAAAAGGTTTTCAAAACTATATACATATAAGATTTATACTTACCCTAGTAAGCATACGCATCTATACTAGGCAACTTTATTGTTTTCTTCTCTTTTTAGCTTAAATACTATTTCAGGAGTATCCACTGAAGGATTGTTTCTTTTCTTTTCAAATAGTAGAATGGCTAGTAATCCTTGCGAATAGGGAAACTAGGCAAGGACTAGGTATTTGCCAGAATGGTTTCAAAAGTATCTTCATACTGTGGAACAAGTCCCTATTGCTAATCCCGCCCCAGTGGTGCCTGAGCTCCTGCCGCTAAGGTAGCCTTTGATTTTTATTGATTCTGTAAAAGCTTCACAAACCTTGATGGGAAATAATTTTTAGGAATAGGGGGTTTTACTTATGCCTAATCTTGAATAAAGGGCTGCAAAAGAATTTTCGAAGCTACTGGATGGCCAGACGAAGTAAAAAGGAGAATTGCGGCCTAACACTTGAAGGAGGGAACCATTGAATGGTGGAACTTAGTATCTGGAGAGAACGAGGGCCGAATATTTACATAGGCCGAATTCAAAGCCCGCTTTGAAGCAAAGTTTTTATCAAAAGCCGAGATGACGATCCAGTTAGAAAAGTTTATCCATCTCAAGTAAGGAAGTTTAAGTCTGCAAGAGTATGTGGCCAAGATCATCGAATTGAGTAAGTTTGGTAGGGGTTTGGTGGATACCCCGATGAACAAAGCCTTAAAGATTTGTTAAGGGGTCAAACTCCCCATTGAAGCACAATTTATTAGCGCAAGTAACATTCAGAGCAATCTTCGAAACCTTAGTGGAGACGGCTATTCTATGCACCGTTGAAGGCTCTAAGGAGGATAAGAATAAAGAGAAGGGAGAAGGAAGTTATAATAAGAATAAGAAAAAAAATGGTGTAAGAACAAGAAGAAAGGGCCAAATTCAAAAAGGAAGCTAAGACATGTACGAGGTGCAACCGCAAGGGATATGAGGCCAAGGATTGTAGGACTTCTTTGGCAAAGAAATAATTTAATGGAAAGTGTTTCAACTGTCACGAGGAAGGACACATGTCTAAGGACTTCTCAAAGCCTAAAATTATTCGAAGCGGCTAGAATTATGCATTTGAGGCAGCACCGATACAGAGCCAACCCCCAAGAGACCAAGGTCAACCCGCACTGGAAGGTATAACTTCTGTTTTAGGAATTTATGTATACACCTTGTTCGATTTGGGAGTGACCCATTTTTTTATGGGTGCGTTTTTTACAGGTCCCTATTAAGTTTCAAAATTAGGCTCACCCCCGGTCATAAACTTATTGTAAATTTAGTCCCTATTTTTTCAAAATTCATCAAAAAAATAGAAAAAAAATATAAAAAAATCATGTAAATTCATAATTAATTAAATCAAATAATCGTGAAAAAAAATCAGATCAAAAAAACATCAAAAACAACGTCAAAATCAAAAAGTACACAAAAACAACGAAATGCAGTAAAATGCATAAAAAGATGCATATAATTCAATTAGTTGCATACATACATGCATTTATTTCAATTCTGCGTCAAAACTGCAGTATAAATGCATGCATGTATGCATATATTACAAATACATGCATCTTTCCATGAATTTATTTAAAAACTGCATACATACGTGCAACTTTTCCACGTTTGCATTGGTTTTGACATATATGCACACATATATGCAGTTATACAGAAAAACTGCATACATGTATGCTGTTATTCATGGGGCGTGTGTAAACATATGCATGCGTACTCAAATAGTTGCATATATGTATGCAACTATTTGCTAAAGTTGCATACATATATGCAACTTTTTGTTTTTTTCTTTCCGTGGACTTCTGGGATTATTTCCAGATTTTAGAATATATATTTTTTTATGTCAAAGCGCATTTTTTTGCATCAAAATAGGGAGAAGGCGGAAGAAAACATGGCAGGAGCGAATGGATTAAAAAAAAGCGGGCGGCAGCTAATTCTAGGGACCGAAAACGTATGGAAAGTTTATGGGGGATGTGGCGTGAATTAAGTTTGCTTTTAGGGATGTCTCCCTAATTTTCACTTTTTTTATCTCTAAGAGGCTAATTAATCTGTTGAACGTTCCCTTATCCACCTCTAGTAATCCAATGGAGGTGGCCAACCCTATCGGAGGAACTAAGTATCTTTAATTGATGCGCAAAGACTTAGTATTGGATATTGACGATGTCGAATTCCCCTGTGAAGCGTATGCATTGGATTTTATGGGGTATGACCTTATCATAGGAATGATTGACTATCGTTTTATGGGTCCGTCCTAGATTGCGATAAGAGAGTTGTTCATCTTAGGAGTCGAGGAGGACATAGTCTGAAAAATTCCTTGTAATGTTAGGAGCAAGGGTAAAGCCTTATTATATTCCTTATCTCCTAATTTAGAAGGACCGTCTTCGATCGCTATAGTATGTAAGTTTTTGGATAAGTAGATTTCAAAGTTACGAAATAAAGGCTTCATTCGGTGAAGTACCTCTAAATAGGGTGCACCTGTTGTGTTTGCCACTAAAGCTGATGGATCTTTAAGACTTTGCATGGATTATAGGGAACTTAACAAGCTAACCAAGAAGAATAAGTACCCCTTACCATAAAATTGATGATCTATTTGACCACTTGGGAGGAGCCCGAGTATTTTCCCAATTCGACCTAGCTACTAGATTTCACCAATTGAGGATCTAGGAGGGCAGTAAGGATAAAACCACATTTAGGACGCTAGATGGATTGTTCTAATGGGAAGGTATGCCTTCGGATTGACGAATGCACCTGCCTTCTTTGTTGACTTCATGAGTAGAGTGTTTAGGAGCATTTTGAATAAAACTGTGGTAGTCCTAACAGATGATATCCTTATATTTTCGAAGAACCATAAAGAGCATGAAAGTCAAGACAGGTTCTAGGGATATTAAGAAAGAACTAGTTGAAAGCAAAATTCTCGAAGTTCCATTTCTAGAGGGAAGAAGTTATATTTTTGCGACATTTCGTGTCAAGTACATGCTTGGTTGGTAAACCCTGTGAAGATCGAGGAAATTAAGGAATGTGGGATACCTCGAAATGCTACAGAAGTGAGGAGCTTCCTTGAAGTGGCTGGATGGTATAGGAAGTTTATTAAAAACTTCGCAAACATTGCTACTCCTTTGACGCAATTAACAAAGAAGAACTTGGTATTTTCTTGAAGTAATAAATGTGATATAGCCTTTAAGAAATTAAAGGAAGTATTAACTAGTGCGTCAGTTCTTATTATACCCGATGGCTCAAAATTATTTACAGTTTACACTAATGCATGCAGAACTGGTTTGGGAACGGTTCTTATGCAAGAAGGGTTGTGGCTGACGCTAGTATGCAACTCAAGGACCCCGAGAAGAGGTACCTAGTTCATGACCTTGAGTGAGCCGCATTAGTGTTCACCCTAAAAATGTGGAGGAATTATGTTTTAGGGCAGAGATTTGAACTTTTTAACGACCACGAATTCCTAATGTACTTATTCTCCCAACATGACCTGAATTTGAGGCAACAACGGTGGATGGAATATATTGCCTCTTTTCATTTCGGGATCCAGTATACCCCAGGAATGGGTAACGTCGTAGCAGATGCATTAAGTAGAAAGCATGCATCCTTGAATGCAATCTTGAAATGGAAACAGTTAGAGTTTCTCTCCAATTTTAACTAACATCCCCCACCCGTAACCTCTAACAGTTTTCTTGGAGTTATGCTTGTTGAACCCAATCTAAGAGAAACAGTTCGGAGTACGCAAGACCTTGACGAAGAAATAAGGAACTTGAAAGAGAAAGTGAGAAAGAAGGAGGCTTTTCCCCCCATTCAGTTAGATATTCATTAGGCGACGATAGAATTTTACTTAAGGATGGATGACTCTGCATCCCTAAAGGTGAAAAATTAAGGAAAGAAATTTTAGAGGAGTGTCATATAACAAAAATGACCATACACCCCCGTGGAGATAAAATGTATAAATATATGAAGAGGAATCTCCATTGGGAAGGAATGAAAAGGGATGTAGTCGAGTTCACAGCTAAATCTTTAACATGCCAAAAAGCAAAAGAGGATTAAGGAAAACCCGAAGGATTGCTGTAATAGCCCGCATTTTACGTATCAGAAGATCGTAAAATATTTTTATTTTTTTCTCTGAGGGTTGGATCGTTCTCATATTTTAATATGTTGCTTATGGGGATGTGAGACATGCCCATTATCTTTACCAATTCTGTTTCTGACCATTTTATCCCTATCAGTTTTGTACAGGGAATAACTTTTGACTCAGGTCGAATCAGAGGGTGAGACATGTGCCATTGGAAAGGAAATGATAATTGCCTTTCCGTAGAGTGGTTATATTAAAGATTTGGCTCAGCGGTTTAGGAGAAATCGTTGTTTTAAGGTTTTTTAGTTGGCTGTCCAGGTTTGGTAAGCCAAAATGGACTGAATTGGGAAGGCCCATTAGGGGGTTGGTGGAAACTATAAATAAGGGTAAGGGATATGAGAAAGGGTTTGAATTTTCCATTCTCTCATTGGGAGGTCTTGAGCTCCTCCTTCCTCTTAACACCTTTCCACCATTAAAAATCGTAATCCAAGGAGGGAAATTGAAGATCTACAACATTGGAAGCTAGCTCTACGTCAATTGAGGCAAGGATTCATCGGAGAAAAAGGAGGAATCCACCCGAGGAGGGGTCGCGTCTGATTAGCTCCACTCGAGGGATCCTGAGGAAAAGAATTTAATTTCGTTGATCAAGGTGTTTGGTGCGAAGTGCTTGCGGTCCGGATTCGTATTCCTTTGATTTTTGCTTGTTTGGGATAATCAGTGAGCGATTTACATCTCTCACATGGATGCGATGAAGTATATGAATGTTAGTCATGGTTTCATCATATTTAAGTGTTTTATCATAGATCCATGCCATATAATGTCCATTTTCACATGAATCGCCCTATGATCTATTTTAGGAAGTTTGTACCATAATTCCATGATATTTCATAAATTTGTGGAAAGTTAGATATCTCATTTTAATCATATGTTCATTTTAATGGTTTTGGCGAAATTTACATCATTTTAGTGATAATCGTCATATTCATGTTGTTAGTGATGTCATAACATGTTTATGATTGTATTTGGTGAGTTGGATGAGTTGGTGTCGTCGAATGTATCGTTTGACGGAGTTTTGGTTGAAATCGAAGTTGAAATGGAGGTGTGCAGGTTTCTGGTCGGCCTCAAGCTAGTCGGGTCGGTCAAGTTGTGGCTTGGGGAGCAAGTCAGGTTTTGGGTCGGTCCAATCCTGGTCGGGTCGGTCTCAAATTTCTAGTCGGGTCGGTCTTGTTTGAAGCGACGGAGGAGCAGGTCGGTCTGAAATCCTAGTCGGTCGAGTCGGTCAAATGGTAGCAAGGCTGGTCGGTTGGGTCGGTCAGGTGGGGGCAAGCTTGGGGGGTCGGTTGGTTGCTGGTCGGGTCTATCATAAAGTTGAAGTTTCTGCTTGGTCGGGTTTGGTCTGGTCGTTCGACCTTATACCCTGCTCGGTCAAGTTTTTAGCAGCGCTTTTAAATGCTGTGGTTGATAGTGATAGTGCTATGGTTTGTTTTCAACGAGGTCATTTTCTGAAAAAGTACGTTTTTCAGGTATGACCTAAATTTAAAGAAAAGAGCTTGAAAAAGATATTTTTTTGGGGGCAACCCCCCAAACCCTAGTTGCAGCGCAGTGATGTAATTTGGCTCGGTGATGTTGTGACTTTGAGGTGGATTCAAGTTGGAAGGTTCGAAGTGCTGAACGTGTTCGTTGATCGGTGTAGAACAACGAATGGTATGACAACTCAAGGATGTTGAGATGATGGCTTCGACAAGAGTCTGGACAAGGATGTTCGAAGTAATGTGATTTGTTCGTTGTTTGATGTATACAACGAATGTGGAAATGACTCAAGGATGTATTGAGTTCATGTGAAAGAACGACTCAAGGATGTATTGAGCTGGTGTGAAGTAATGGTTGATCTAGAGTGTTTTGAGCTAATTGATAGTCACAAGTGAAGATGACTAGAGATGCTGAAGGCCGAGGAATTATCGTTATCGTTGGTTCTAGCAGGCTCAAAGCAGGGGTATATTAGGGGAACCTAAAATACCGGACGTAAGTCGAGTACCCTGGGTATCGTTGAAAGGCCTAGGTACATATCGTTGAAAGGCGTATGGTTTTTTTTGCTAAAACCGGGGTTACCATTAGCCCTTGACGGATGATAGTATGGGCCAGTCATATGATTACGATGGTTCCAAAGCAGGATTGACAGTGATAGCCAGAGTTTGTCATGGATGACTGGTTTCTTTGTTTGGACCGTCTCAGGTGGATTGTCCAACGTCAAAGGAGAGTTTCTTGGGTGCTTGTCTGATATTGGTTTAGGCCTTTGGGGTTTGTGGTTAAGGGATGTTGAATTCGATTAGGTTGGTTTACGTGATATCTATAATCTGGACGCTATGAGTGTTATTGTGGATTGCTTCTATTTTCCATGATCAAATGGTCGTTCTGATTACCATGGATGAATTGTTGTTTATTTGGTTGTATGGTTTGTAAAGGCTATCACTGAAATGACCCAAACTCGCCTGCAAGGGAAAGCCCGGATTGAGTTGAGAACACGACAAATAAGAACACAAACAATAGAACACTTCATTGTTGTTACAACAATTTATATCAGAGCACAAGAATATAACAGAGTATGAATAAATAATATATATCAGAAAAATATCAGATATTAAAATAATTTACATAGCAGTAGAAAAATAATACATAACGCAACTGAAAGAGATACACGGATACAAAGCTTTCCGAATATAGCTCCAGTTGTAAACCAGGATCCTGTAAAATAGATATCTGCAAAACCAAAACTACTAGCTGCCCATGTGGAAAATATGGACACCTAGAGTTTAGGTTAAAACAATAAACTCCAGGTCAGTCATCAGACTGGTGTGAGAACTAAAACAGTTATTAAAACTTTACTTTAGAAATAAAGTAAATCAAGAGACCATGCCGTATAACATGGAACGGGTTTTCTCCCAAGAATACTAGTGCACAAAGCAAACAATGCAATGCTTTTTGAAAAAATAAAGCTATTATAAGACTCAGGTCCCATCACACAATGCAACGCAAGCCGAAGGATTGAGTTTTACCTTATAACAGCCAAACATGCTTGGTAAGTTTTAAAAGAAAATCATTTTGATATTACTATATGTGCGTAGTGTATCAAACAACTTCAAATTTAAATGTACCAATCATAGACGGCATAGTACCCCATCTTAATACACCGCCATATAGGTTTACAACTAAAACCGAAAAGTCACGTATTGGAAATTGGATTCCATCTATGAGTCGAGGCAAAGGATGGCTCCTCTCTGATTCGAGACACTCTAGCAAATGCCTCAGGATTACACACCGTAGGGAAACCCTTGGTTCATGCAGGGTCGGTCCACACATAGTTTAGTGATTAATTATTCCTTAACACACGTTTCCCGGTCCTATCGGACCTATCACTTGGCCAGTAGCGACCAATATCTGAGACGCATCGCAATCCATCATCCACATAAGTAAAAATATCTGGGCTCCATACCATGACACCACTCCTAGCTAGAAAGAAACGTCATGCACTCCCTGCGTCCCTGTTCCTGTTTCTGACTCATACCGGGGTGTGAGGCTCACGAATTAATGCTATACACAAAGCTATGCTAATTAAAGCCGTGGTTTGATCGTTAACCACAGACTTTACTTTTCAACAAAAGCATTTATCATTTGCATCTCAGCATATCACACTGACAACTCATGCCATACAACCGATGCCTATCAATATATAACATCTAAGCTCATATGTCTCAGAGAAGGGTATTAAGCAAGAGAATAAACTCTCCGCCACCAAGTAGATATATATTTAATAGAAATCAATCAATATAGAACGAAATCCAATGTCAGAAACACATCCATTTACAAGTCCGTTTGGGATCTGAACGAAACCGGAGGCACCTTATTTCTCGTCCCATATGTCCAATACAGGAGAGAAGCCCTTGCATATCCGGTCGGTCTCCCAGTATGTCTAGACGATCCCCACTTACTACCTTGTCTTGGGTGTACAACCCAATCAAGACATCAGTAATCATCCAAACGATGTGAAGATCTCCGGTCTTCAACCACCGTCTTCATCGTCGACTTTTAATCGTCATATAAGTTATTCAGAATGGGATAAACCCGGTCATTCCAAATAACTTTCATATTTTATAATAAAAAATCTAGTGCTATAAAAACACATCATACGCCTCATTCCAATCCAGAATATTCTTTTATTCAAATATTCACATTATTAGGGATATCAATTCGAAACCAAATTAAGGTTTATCAACTAGTCGGGATTATCTAGCCTTACCGAAGTAATTATTTATTGATTAATCCCAACCTATGTATCCCATGGGGCAAAACTGGTAGTACCCCATATCTAACACCCACGGTGTCATCGGTAAATTTAATTACCATTTCACGTTCAAATCTAATTAAAGATTTAACTATCGCCAGGAGTAAAACTGGTGGTACTCCATTCTCGATCATTTCCCAAATTTGATAATTTAAATTACCACATTCTGATTTCAATCTAATTAAAGATTCAGTAAAACTTCAATTAGTTTTATTCTTCCAACAATGATTATTTAATGATTATTTAACTTTGAAAACACAAAGACGCCACATCGATAATCTACACCGTACCACTGATTTCTACCAATATATAACCTCTAAGATCATACGTCTCAGAGAAGGTTGTTAAGCAAAAGAATAAATTCTCCGCCACCAACAAATATATATTTAGCAGAGATCAACAATATAGTTCGAGATACAATGTTAGACATGTAGCCCTGTCTTTAACTGGGTTAAAGAACCAATATCATCTAAAACACAGTTCACGATAAACCCAAAATCTCATTCCATTAACTATGGAATCATCACGTAAAACAGATCAATATATAATCAATATCAATTTCCGTATCCGACTAATAATATAAATGGAATAACGACAAAACCTTTTAAATTGCATATATAGTAACAGTCTTCCTCCACAGAAGCCCACTTCGATTATCACTCAACCGAATTCCATTCAATTCCAATTTAATATATTAAATTGGAAAACTTTACTTTGGAAAATTCCAATAATCTTAATTAAAAGATTTATAAATTCCAAATCATATTTCACTATTAATCAGGTTAAAGAACGAATGTCCTTAAAAACACAGTTCACAATAAATCCAATTCACATTCCATTTTATTCCAATTACTAAATATAACTAGAAACTCTAATAATCTTAATTAAAAGATTTATTCATTTCACATGGGGTTTAAGAACAGTGTTATTTAAGGCACCATTCACGACAAACCCAAAATCCAATTTAATATTAAATACAATGCCCTAAATAGAAATTATATCGTCTTATATTCAATATCAAATTCTGAAACCAACACATATCGCATGGGGAATAACGATATATATCTATCATCCAAATTCCTCCACAATATCCGCATAGTCATGGAATTCAATGTCAAAATATCCTGAAGATGGCTTCTATTCAAATCCATTCCACTAATATAACTAGAAAATTCTGGTTAGATTAAGACCATTCACAAATCCAATTTATTTATTTAAAAACGTTGGATTATCTTTCTAGTTAATAACTAGTTCATTTTGATAAAAATATATTTTTATCTTTACAAACGTGGAATTTTTCACCCCAATTCTTTCCAAATCATTTATTATGATTTTACAAAAAGTATTAATATTTTAATAATTTTATCAAGACCCGTACTGTCGGTTTCCAATAACGGCCACCGAACTGCATCCATAACGACCTTTTCCAAATTTGATTTGGACATAATTCCAAATCCGACCATTTAAATTCAAATCTCTTATATTCATTGGAAAGCTCTTTTCGATACGAACCTAATGGTTTAGGTTTTAGGAGAATCTGACGGTCGGATCTCCCGTAATGTCAATTTGAAGTCAATGGTCGAAATTCGTGAATGGTCGCGGCACGGCGCGTTCTGTTCAAACCATTATGTACATACTATTTCCATTCAAAACGTATTTTATAAATTCCTTTTAAAAACAATTCCCACTTTCATTTCAATTTTAAATCAAAATTGAATACTACTTATCATTATAATATTTAAATGATGATATTTTCAAAATGTTAGATTTTGAAATCATTTCCTTTTCGATATTCATTATAAAAACGAATAAAATCGATATAAACATAATTCGCGTTAAAATGGCGCATATCTAATCAACACGGCTTCAGATATTTCAATATTTTCGTGTCCATCCAAAATCGGACATCAAATTCACATTTTAATCCTTTACTGAATATTATTTTAAAGTATTCGTTATTTTAAAATATTCGTTATTTCTGAATTGGAATTAGACCCAATCAATTATCATATAATTTATTTATATGGATTTCATACATCACATGTACACAACAATAATGATACTCAATCAACCATCATCCAGAGTGCATTACACAGCTGCATAAGCATTAAATGTAAATAATTAACGCTTACAAAAGTCTGTCAACCAATCAATTGACATGCAACTAATCAGTTGGGATTAGTGTATGCTAAACATCATCCCAATACCCGTGTGGAGTTTCAACCAACAAATACTGAATATTATTTGTGCAGTTGGGCGATGTGTAAAATTTATCGTCCCAATCCATATCAGTTAAATGAGTATACATAAACAAATCGTCCGATTTGTAAATGAATAGTCATTTTCATTTCAGGAGAATTCTATGTCGTTCATATATACGTTAAAAAATATATTTTTAATGATAAAATATTTATTTCAACACTTGACTATTTTATATAGTTCATACATTCAATAAAAATGATAATTTTATTGTTCAAACATTTTATTCAACGCATGAATATTTTATACAGTTCATATTCACATTAAAAATTATATTTTTAATGAACAATATTTATTTCGGAAAAATTCGGCACTATAACGGCGCGATATTAGAGCCGGAGTAATGTCTAGCTTACCCCTCTCCTCACACTGACTTGCGCCATACACAATAGTCACAACCAATTCAAACAATCCCACAATCAATTCACAATCAATTTTGCAACCACAATCCAAATTTCCACAATACAATCAAAACAAACAACTATGGTTCGTACAACAAATAGTGTCAGGAGCTACTAAGCCCCGTCTGCAACCTAAAATATATTTAACTATAAAATAATTTGAGTGAAAAAGAGTTCTCACTTTGGGATCCACTCTGCCGTTATTTTCTGATGCTCTGATTAGCTGTTCTGGCCCCAGAATTTGCAAACGAGCTCCAATCTTTACACGGTATTTTTTTCTAGCTTAAACGCGCCATTCTAAGCAGCTTTCTCCGGTGGCCTTTCTTCCGAAAATGCTCCATTTCGCCAGAATTGGCGAAAAGACATTATTTGGACTGCTAACTTTGGATGCGTTTTCTTGACGACCCCTCAATCCAAAATATAGTTTCCATATACTCAAATCAGACAAAAAATTGTGCTCCTCGATTTTGACATTATGGAGGTGTGGCCAGAAGTGCACGGTTTGGGAGTTATTGGCTAAACAATGTCAGGGGTGTTTTTGCAAATACAGGATTTTTTTTGAAAATGAGTTTTTGGGTGATGGGGGCCCCACGGTCGGATCTGGGTGGTCAGAGGCAGCGGTGGGACCTCATAGGGCTAGGGGGAGGCGCAGGTGCTCAGCGGCGGGGTGGTGGTGGCCCATGTTGGCGGGTTATGGGTATTTGTGGCTTAGGGATTTGCTAATTGAAAGGGGGAAAAGGAGGAAGAAGAAGAGGAGGAGAGGAGAAGGGGAAGTAGAGGAGAGGCCGACGGCAGTACGGAAGGGGGACTGGAGCGACGGTGACGAGGGTTTCTTCATCTTTTTTTTCTTTTGAATTTCACGATGAAAGACGGGAGAGAAAAGGGGGAGGGGGTTGACTTTTACTGTAACACCCCGAATTTTAGTTAATACTAAAATTCACTAATTACAGGATAAATAATCTCAGACGTGGGAATTGGGGGTAACGGGCTGCGTTATTGCGTTCGTCTCGGAAAAATACGCGAAATAGAGTCCGAATTTTCGAGAATCGGAGTCCGTATGGCCCGGTTATGGCCCAAAGAAGTTTGCAGAAAAATTAGAGCTAAAAACAGATTTAGAAACTTAAATTCAGATTTAAAAATTAGAACCAGCGGGGCCAGGCGGGAAGATTCCCGCCCTAAGCATGTCGACAGGGCTGTCGACAGGCCTGTCGACAGGGGGGTGTCGACATGCCTGTCGACTTGCCTGTCGACATGGCGTGTCGAACCAGGGTGCTTGGGTGCACCAGATCTGGTTTTCTGGCTAGGGCTGGGCTTGGTTCTAGAGGTTTCCTAAATCTAACGGACCTAAATTAATCTAGGGTTAATCTAAGGGCCTAAAACACTCTCTTAATCTATAAATACACCCTAAACCTACCTTAATCCATACTAAAAATAGAAATGAAGGCCTCATGCCGCCAAATTAAATCCTAGAAGGAGTCTCCACTAATCTAAGAAGGAAGTTGCAAGCTAATCCCTCTCAAATCATTCTCTTATCATCACCATCTTCATAATTAGCAACTAATTCCTCTTCATAAGTTGGTTAATTTTGGGTTTGGTGAGTTTCTATCACTTTAACACCAATTGTTAAAGTAAGTAGATTGGGTGTAATGAGACTTATGGTCTTAAATGCGGATTAGTGAGTTTGAATCATGTATAATGATATGTTACTCTATGTTGTTCTATGTTTATGCATATTTGATAAGTTGGTTTATGCATGCTTAATAAGTTGATTTATGCATGTTTAACAAGTTGGTATATGCATACTTAACAAGTGGATTTATGCATATTTAATGAGTGGAATTATGCATGTTTAATAAAGTAAGTTATGCAAGATAAGTATATGTTTAAATGCAAGTTTAAAGTGATATGCAAGTTATGCATGCTTATGCAAGTGTATGGATGCTTATGCAAGTCATGTATATGTTTAAATGCAAGATTTATATGATATGCAAGTTATGCATGCTTATGCGAGTATATGAATGCTTATGCAAGATATGTATAGGCTTAAATGACATGATATGCAAGTTATGCATGTTTATGCAAGTTATGTATGCTTATGCAAGTATGTGAATGTTTATGCAAGTATGTGAATGCTTATGCAAGTTATGTGTATGCCTAAATGCATGTTTAACATGTTATGCAAGTCATGAGAATGCTTATATGCAAGTTCAACATGTTATGCAAGATATGTGTATGGTAATATGCAAGCTCATATGCAACATGTTATGCAAATCATGTGTATGATAATATGCAAGTTTGGGTTATATGTAGTTGGGTTAATATATGCTCATATATGCAAGTTGACATCCTTTTAACCCATGACAAAGTTGTATGATAAACCCATGATATTTGTGATGATCTTCCCCTTATTATGTCATGAAATGAGAACGATTTACGTGGGGAACGATGGGGTTGGTAAATATGTTAATAAATGAATGATTGGGTATGATTAAGCATACCATAAAAATAAATTACCATAAGCGGGAATTTACCTATTGAGTTAGGTCTACCCCATGGGAATTTACCTATTGAGTTAGGTCTACCCATGTTATGGAAAACTTGATATTAATTAGGGATAATTAATATGGGGGTGATTAATTAGGTGTAATTAATCAACTAAGACACGAGGTTGGACTCATTTGTAGTGTAAAACTGCCCGGACCCGACCGGCTTAACCAGTTGCTACAAATGTCAGCCCAATGTGAGAGGTCTTAGCCATAAATTAAATACGTGATTAAGGTAAAGACACGAGGTTAGATTCTGTTATGACGTAAGACTGCCCGGATTCTACCGGCTTAACCAGGCGGTCATAACAGCCAGTCTAATGTGGGAGGTCTTTATGGGAGATCACGGTCTTAATTAATTAAGAAACACTTAACCATAGTAGCATGTAGTGGGACATGAGGGGTTAAGTGGGTGCCTTGGGTGGCATGAGGAAATTTTGTGGTTGCCTTGGGGGGGCATGTGGAATCTAGTGGGTTGCCTTGGGTGGCAATAGAAAATACGATTAGAATACTTAACCAAGTGGAAACATGTAATTAAACATGATTAAAGGGTTAAGTGGGATACACTAGATATTTGACAAGCTTAAGTGGGTAGCTTGTGGGGGCCCATTTCAACCAATATCCCAAACGTATCTTTGTGGGCTCGACCCATGTCGAGTGACGGGACACGCATATTGGGCTTGATTATAAGAGGCCAAAACGGGTTAGCGGTGGCAACGCAAGTCCAACGGGTTTCATATGCGTGTGTGGGCCCGGGCTGGTAGATAAGCCGTTGTTGCATCGTGTAGATATAAAGCCGTGCACCGTTAGTATTGGGTAGCCACTTTAGGGGAGTGATACACCCCACTGTGGGACCAGCACGGGTATCTACGGTAGGGAGCCGATCGATGGGGAGTAGTGGGTACACCTAATAAAGATAGGGGCAGACGGCACCTATGTAGGAGTACACGAAACTACTGGGTAAGAATTACTGGGTACACCTAGTGGAGATAGGGGCAGACGGCACCTATGTAGTGGGCTAGGAGTACAAGAAACTACTGGGGAAATTTTCTAAGTCCTTGGAAGGGATCAACCTTTAAGTGGGAATGACTGGTGTGGTGCAGTTAGTAATTATCCTTGGGTGGGTAGATGCGTCCTGACGGTTATCTTAGTTTATCCTAAGTCTACTAAGCTGCTTAGTGTAGCCATTCATCCCCAGATATTACCGTAGGTCAAGTTTATGTCTTCTCTGGTTACTTTAATGATTGTATTGTTAAAGTTATAGGACTCACTCAGACTTATGTCTGACCCCGTTGTTTTTATCTTTTTCCCAACCCTCAGGTCCTACGGTGGATCCTAGCAGTAGTAGAGCTTGATCGGATTGCTGATCCAGTCTTTCGGAGCTTGGGCAGATGTAAAGCTCCAGTTATCCAGTTATCTTTTCTTTTGTCATGGCTATTGTATGAGAGAGTGGGATTATGTACTTCTTTATTTTGACGGATATTGTACTTGACTTTTATCATGGTTTTATGATGTAACCAGACATGTTTATTTCCGCTGTTATGAGATAATGTTTTAAAATTTCAAGTACTATTTATATCTGTCTTGGTGTAATTTTTCTGTTCTATATTCACTAAAATACTCCACCGATGCTATGGCATTCCCTTTGTGAGTGACCATAGCGGGCGTGGGGTGTTACACGTGGTATCAGAGCAAAGGTTACCGGAACAGATAAAATTTTTAGAAAACTATTTTTCTAAAAACAATTTTTGGAAGAGATATTTTCAAAAACATGTCTTTAAAGAGAAAAGTTTTTGAGAGAAAAGCATAATCCCCAATAGCCATATCTATATCCTTCGAATCCTTCGTTTTGAATCTTTCCTTTTTCGTTTCAGCATGGCCGAGAATCTTATCTTTCCAGAGGGTGTGACGATACCAGTATGGTATAGGAGATTGATGGAGGCTAGGGCCACCACTACTGGTCCAGCAAATGTTCCTCCACCAACCGTAGCACCCGATCTTCCTCCTCCCCCTCCTCCTCGCACGGATACTTTTGCTAAGACTTGCAAGGAATTTAAAGCTATGGGAGGGAAACCTTTTCAAGGATCTGAAACCTTTGTGGAGGCTAGAGATTGGCTTAAGGAGGTGGAAGAGTTGATAGATATCTTTGAGATGGAAGAAGGAAAGAAAGTCAAGTTGGCTGCTTGGTTAATGAAGGGAGAGGCCTCATTCTGGTGGGAGGTCACTAATGGAGAACGCCCCGTTGACTCTTGGGCAGATTTTAGGCAAAGATTTGTGGCAAAGTTTCTCTCAAGGGCGGAGGAAAACTTGTATATGGAAAGATTCTTGACTCTAAAGCAAGGAAATCTTTCGGTGAAGGAATATGTCAACAAGTTTAATCAATTGGCAAGGTTTGGCCTAGACATGGTGAATACACCGGAGAAGAAGGCTTTGAGGTTCGTGAAAGGCTTGAATGAACCGATGCATGGGTTGGCTATGACTCACATCCCTATGGGGGCCACCTTTGAGAAGCTAGTTGACATGGCACTCATGTATGAGGAAGAGAAGGGTCCTAATGCTAATAAGGCACCCGAGAAGAAGGGAGATCAAAAGAGACCTCAGCAACAACAGCAAAGCAAAGGGGGGAAAGGCAACGGTGGCAAAGGCAAGAAGAAGAAGTGTTTCAATTGTGGGACACCTGGCCACCTAAGCAAGGATTGTCGCAAGAAGAAGAAGACTGGCTGCTTCCACTGTGGCGAAGCAGGGCATCTAGTGAAAGATTGCCCTAAGAAAGGGCAAAGGACGGGATCTACCTCAGGAGGACAGGTGCAAGCTCTTATGGCACCGAGTCAGGCTAGGGGGCAAGTACAGGCTCTCGCGGTTCCACCGATTCAGGAGAGAGGTAGAACTATTTCCGTTGAAAGTCTGGTTTTTCTATTTGACCATCCTGTCCGTACATTGTTTGATTCAGGCGCATCGCATTCGTTTATCTCATCATCATTAGTTGAGTCACTGCACTTAGACACCAGTCTGGTAGATGATCCCTTGGTTGTTTCAAACCCAATTGGGGGCTCCACTTATTTGTCCATGATATGTTTGGGTTTGAAGATTTCTATACTTAGCATTGAGTTTAGATGTGATGCTTTTGTATTGGGCTTCACGGGCTATGGGTTGATTTTGGGCATGGACTGGTTATCCAGTAATGGTGCCGTTCTTGATTGCGAAAGGAGAGTTGTTAGGCTCATGACCCGCTTGGGTAACACTCTCGAGATTTCTTGTAATCCCAGGGACTCTGTTATGCTAAGTTATCTTGAATCGCTTGACGCTTCGGTCGAGAGTTTGCAATCTGTTAGAGTGGTCCGGGAATATCCGGATGTGTTTGAGGAGGTGAAGGGCTTACCTCCGAAGCGGGAGATTGACTTCCGAATATATCTAGTGGATAATGCTAAACCGGTATCTTTACCAGTGCGCCACATGGCTCCTCGTGAGAGGAGGGAACTCCATAAGCAAGTAGGGGAGTTGCTTGAGAAGGGGTTCATAAGACGGAGCATATCGGAGTGGGGTGCTCCAGTAGTATTTGCTACAAAGGCAGATGGGTCCCTCAGACTTTGTGTAGACTATAGAGAACTCAACAAGCTCACAAAGAAGAATAGACACCCATTGCCGAGAATAGATGATCTTTTCGATCAGTTGGTTGGCGCTTCAGTATTTTCTCAGTTGGACTTGGCCACGGGGTTTCATCAGTTGAGAGTGGCTGAGGATAGCATAGACAAGACTGCCTTTAGGACTCCGGATGGTTTCTATGAGTGGCTGGTGATGCCATTTGGGTTGACGAACGCCCCTGCATACTTCGTTGATTTGATGAGTAGGGTGTTCAGGGAGTTCCTTAATAAATTCGTGGTGGTCTTTGTGGATGATATCTTAGTATTTTCTAAGAGTGAAGAAGAGCATGCCCTACATCTTGGGGAGGTGTTGAAGACTCTTCGAGCACATAGCCTTAAGGCTAAATTCTCTAAATGTCACTTCTGGAGGAAGGAAGTACGGTTCTTGGGGCACGTAGTCTCCAAGGAAGGGATAGCTGTGGATCCCGTGAAGGTAGTATCAATTCAGGATTGGAAGGTTCCGAAGAATGCTACCGAAGTAAGAAGTTTCTTGGGGTTGGCGGGTTATTATAGGAAGTTTATTAAAGACTTCGCGAAGATATCAGCTCCATTAACCCGCTTAACAAAGAAGAATCTTGTTTTTGCATGGGACGTAGATTGTGAGGATGCGTTCCGACGGTTAAAGAGAGCTTTAACCACGGCTCCAGTTTTAGTGTTGCCAGATGGGAGCAAGCCATTTGTTGTTTATACCGATGCTTGTGGAACAGGACTAGGCGCAGTCTTAATGCAAGAGGGAAGGGTAATAGCCTATGGTGGAAGGCAGTTAAGGCCACATGAGAAAAATTACCCTACCCATGATTTAGAGTTGGCTGCTATTGTTTTTGCGCTTAAGATCTGGCGCCATTATCTTCTTGGTGAGAGATTCGAGTTGTTCACTGACCATAAATCATTAAAGTACTTGTTCTCTCAGAAGGATTTAAACTTAAGACAGCAAAGGTGGATGGAGTTCTTAGCATCCTATGATTTCGAGATAGCGTATACCCCTGGCAAGGGTAACGTGGTGGCGGACGCCTTGAGCAGAAAAAGGTTGTCTTTGAGTCCATTGTTCGTGGAACGACGAAGCTTGGAATTTATCTCGATGTTTGATTTCAGACCTTCCGTTGACTATGTACCCGGTTTGCTAGCTTCTTTGGAAGTTAGACCTACTCTCTTGGGGCGGATTGGAGAAGCACAGAGGGGCGACCCACAGTTGGTTGAGTTAGTAGAGAAGCTCATGAGGGGGGAGTCGTCCAGCCATTTGAATAGGTACACCCTAGACGATAGGGGGTGCTTGCGTAGAGACGGTAGACTTTGCGTACCGCAAGACGAGGGTTTGAGGAAGGCTATTCTTGATGACGCACACCGTTCTAGGATGACCATTCATCCCGGTGGGGACAAGATGTACCAAGACATGAAGAGGGTTTTCTTCTGGGCCGGTATGAAGAAAGATGTGGCCGAGTATGTCGCTCGATGTTTGGTGTGCCAGCAAGTGAAGGCGGAGCAAAGGAAACCAGGTGGGTTGCTTCACCCATTGGAGGTTCCGCAATGGAAGTGGGATAGCGTCTCGATGGATTTTATTGACGGGTTACCCAGATCGAGGAAGGGTAATACAGGAATTTGGGTGGTGGTAGATAGACTTACTAAGAGCGCCCATTTCATACCTGTGAAGAGTAAGAGGACTGCTCCATGGCTAGCTTCAGTATATCTTCGAGAGATAGTTCGATTACATGGGGTACCCTCTAGCATAGTAAGTGATCGAGATCCTATCTTCACTAGCGAGTTCTGGAAAAGTTTGCAAGAAGCAGTGGGGACTCAATTGTGTCTGAGCACCGCATATCATCCTCAGATAGACGGCCAGACTGAGAGGGTGAATCGTGTTCTAGAAGACCTTTTGAGGCTTTGTATCTTAGATTTTGGAGGTACATGGGAAGAGCATCTTCCATTGGTGGAGTTCGCATATAATAACAGCTTTCAGTCCAGTATTGGTATGGCTCCTTTCGAAGCTCTCTATGGAAGGCCTTGTCGATCACCTACATGTTGGTGGGAATCTACGGATAAGATCTTGCTTGGGCCCGATATGGTTAGGGAGACTTCTGAGAAGATTGACTTGATTCGAAGAAGGATGAAAGCAGCGCAAGATAGGCAAAAATCTTATGCGGACAAGAGAAGGACGGATCTTGAGTTTGAAGTTGGGGATATGGTTTTTGTTAAGGTATCTCCATTAAGGAATGTTGTTCGCTTCGGATCCGTTGGGAAGTTAGCACCGAGGTTTGTTGGGCCGTTTCCTATCAAGGAAAGGATTGGACGGATGGCATATAGGGTGGAGTTGCCCGACAGACTTAGTGGTGTTCATGATGTGTTCCATGTGTCCCATTTGAGGAAGTGCTTACATGAGACCGCAGAGGTGGTAGAGCCAAGCTTGCTTAGAGATGTAGAGGTAGAGCGTGATGCGACTATTCGACGAGCTCCTACTCGCATCCTTGGGTCAGAGACTAGGAAGTTGAGAAACAGAGAGGTTCAACTGGTCAAGGTGCAATGGGGAGAAGATGAGAGCAACGCAACTTGGGAGACAGAAGCGAAGATGCGTTCATTGTACCCATTTCTTTTTGAGGGTATGTCTTTACTTTCTCCTTTATCGCTTGTCTAGTACTTATCTTATCTTTGGTATGTCCTCTCGTTAGTACCTTTGACCTTTAGATAGGGTAAACCTATGGTTGAAACATGTGTTTGAGACATGTTATGGTTGATGGATGCAAGTGGATGCAAGTGTTTGCTAGTGGTTGCTCGTGGATGCATATACACACACTCTAGGCACTAGATCGGCTCAGTCACTTCATATTGCATATTGCATAAAATTGTGTGTAGGAAAATATATTTATGGATGTATAATGGTTGTGTTATCACATGGATGATGCATTTTGGGTGAATGATTGTGCACTCATGTAGATATTGTATGTGTCGATAGGGTTTTCTCGCATACATAATGGATGCATAGCACTATCATGGTTTGCATATGTCCATACATTAGATAGGGAACATATACACACACCGTTTGCATATGCTCATAAATCATTAGAAACTGTCTAAGGACAATGGATGCCCATGGTTGATGATTTGAGTAGATGGTTGTTTGGATGGTAGGATATTCATTCTCCTTAGCTTAGAGATTTCGGGGACGAAATCCTTTAAGGAGGGGAGAATGTAACACCCCGAATTTTAGTTAATACTAAAATTCACTAATTACAGGATAAATAATCTCAGACGTGGGAATTGGGGGTAACGGGCTGCGTTATTGCGTTCGTCTCGGAAAAATACGCGAAATAGAGTCCGAGTTTTCGAGAATCGGAGTTCGTATGGCCCGGTTATGGCCCAAAGAAGTTTGCAGAAAAATTAGAGCTAAAAACAGATTTAGAAACTTAAATTCAGATTTAAAAATTAGAACCAGCGGGGCCAGGCGGGAAGATTCCCGCCCTAAGCATGTCGACAGGGCTGTCGACAGGCCTGTCGACAGGGGGGTGTCGACATGCCTGTCGACTTGCCTGTCGACATGGCGTGTCGAACCAGGGTGCTTGGGTGCACCAGATCTGGTTTTCTGGCTAGGGCTGGGCTTGGTTCTAGAGGTTTCCTAATTCTAACGGACCTAAATTAATCTAGGGTTAATCTAAGGGCCTAAAACACTCTCTTAATCTATAAATACACCCTAAACCTACCTTAATCCATACTAAAAATAGAAATGAAGGCCTCATGCCGCCAAATTAAATCCTAGAAGGAGTCTCCACTAATCTAAGAAGGAAGTTGCAAGCTAATCCCTCTCAAATCATTCTCTTATCATCACCATCTTCATAATTAGCAACTAATTCCTCTTCATAAGTTGGTTAATTTTGGGTTTGGTGAGTTTCTATCACTTTAACACCAATTGTTAAAGTAAGTAGATTGGGTGTAATGAGACTTATGGTCTTAAATGCGGATTAGTGAGTTTGAATCATGTATAATGATATGTTACTCTATGTTGTTCTATGTTTATGCATATTTGATAAGTTGGTTTATGCATGCTTAATAAGTTGATTTATGCATGTTTAACAAGTTGGTATATGCATACTTAACAAGTGGATTTATGCATATTTAATGAGTGGAATTATGCATGTTTAATAAAGTAAGTTATGCAAGATAAGTATATGTTTAAATGCAAGTTTAAAGTGATATGCAAGTTATGCATGCTTATGCAAGTGTATGGATGCTTATGCAAGTCATGTATATGTTTAAATGCAAGATTTATATGATATGCAAGTTATGCATGCTTATGCGAGTATATGAATGCTTATGCAAGATATGTATAGGCTTAAATGACATGATATGCAAGTTATGCATGTTTATGCAAGTTATGTATGCTTATGCAAGTATGTGAATGTTTATGCAAGTATGTGAATGCTTATGCAAGTTATGTGTATGCCTAAATGCATGTTTAACATGTTATGCAAGTCATGAGAATGCTTATATGCAAGTTCAACATGTTATGCAAGATATGTGTATGGTAATATGCAAGCTCATATGCAACATGTTATGCAAATCATGTGTATGATAATATGCAAGTTTGGGTTATATGTAGTTGGGTTAATATATGCTCATATATGCAAGTTGACATCCTTTTAACCCATGACAAAGTTGTATGATAAACCCATGATATTTGTGATGATCTTCCCCTTATTATGTCATGAAATGAGAACGATTTACGTGGGGAACGATGGGGTTGGTAAATATGTTAATAAATGAATGATTGGGTATGATTAAGCATACCATAAAAATAAATTACCATAAGCGGGAATTTACCTATTGAGTTAGGTCTACCCCATGGGAATTTACCTATTGAGTTAGGTCTACCCATGTTATGGAAAACTTGATATTAATTAGGGATAATTAATATGGGGGTGATTAATTAGGTGTAATTAATCAACTAAGACACGAGGTTGGACTCATTTGTAGTGTAAAACTGCCCGGACCCGACCGGCTTAACCAGTTGCTACAAATGTCAGCCCAATGTGAGAGGTCTTAGCCATAAATTAAATACGTGATTAAGGTAAAGACACGAGGTTAGATTCTGTTATGACGTAAGACTGCCCGGATTCTACCGGCTTAACCAGGCGGTCATAACAGCCAGTCTAATGTGGGAGGTCTTTATGGGAGATCACGGTCTTAATTAATTAAGAAACACTTAACCATAGTAGCATGTAGTGGGACATGAGGGGTTAAGTGGGTGCCTTGGGTGGCATGAGGAAATTTTGTGGTTGCCTTGGGGGGGCATGTGGAATCTAGTGGGTTGCCTTGGGTGGCAATAGAAAATACGATTAGAATACTTAACCAAGTGGAAACATGTAATTAAACATGATTAAAGGGTTAAGTGGGATACACTAGATATTTGACAAGCTTAAGTGGGTAGCTTGTGGGGGCCCATTTCAACCAATATCCCAAACGTATCTTTGTGGGCTCGACCCATGTCGAGTGACGGGACACGCATATTGGGCTTGATTATAAGAGGCCAAAACGGGTTAGCGGTGGCAACGCAAGTCCAACGGGTTTCATATGCGTGTGTGGGCCCGGGCTGGTAGATAAGCCGTTGTTGCATCGTGTAGATATAAAGCCGTGCACCGTTAGTATTGGGTAGCCACTTTAGGGGAGTGATACACCCCACTGTGGGACCAGCACGGGTATCTACGGTAGGGAGCCGATCGATGGGGAGTAGTGGGTACACCTAATAAAGATAGGGGCAGACGGCACCTATGTAGGAGTACACGAAACTACTGGGTAAGAATTACTGGGTACACCTAGTGGAGATAGGGGCAGACGGCACCTATGTAGTGGGCTAGGAGTACAAGAAACTACTGGGGAAATTTTCTAAGTCCTTGGAAGGGATCAACCTTTAAGTGGGAATGACTGGTGTGGTGCAGTTAGTAATTATCCTTGGGTGGGTAGATGCGTCCTGACGGTTATCTTAGTTTATCCTAAGTCTACTAAGCTGCTTAGTGTAGCCATTCATCCCCAGATATTACCGTAGGTCAAGTTTATGTCTTCTCTGGTTACTTTAATGATTGTATTGTTAAAGTTATAGGACTCACTCAGACTTATGTCTGACCCCGTTGTTTTTATCTTTTTCCCAACCCTCAGGTCCTACGGTGGATCCTAGCAGTAGTAGAGCTTGATCGGATTGCTGATCCAGTCTTTCGGAGCTTGGGCAGATGTAAAGCTCCAGTTATCCAGTTATCTTTTCTTTTGTCATGGCTATTGTATGAGAGAGTGGGATTATGTACTTCTTTATTTTGACGGATATTGTACTTGACTTTTATCATGGTTTTATGATGTAACCAGACATGTTTATTTCCGCTGTTATGAGATAATGTTTTAAAATTTCAAGTACTATTTATATCTGTCTTGGTGTAATTTTTCTGTTCTATATTCACTAAAATACTCCACCGATGCTATGGCATTCCCTTTGTGAGTGACCATAGCGGGCGTGGGGTGTTACATTTACAGTTATATATTTAATTTAATTTGAATTCCAAAAAGTTAGCTTTTTTATTCGAACTCCAAATCGAACCCAACGACCATCGCCTATAGCTAAATACCCCTATTTCGGACACAATGGGATATGTCCCGTAAGCCAATTCGACCGTTTCGATCAGTTTTCATCAAAATTAAAATTAATTTAATGTTCTATATTGATTTCAATGTACATTTTGATTTACCGGGGACACAAACTGACTCCAAAAATTTCAGAAAAATAAATCTAGCTATGTTTTGACGATACGGTCCTAACAAAACTAATTTCATCGAATTTGTAGACCGTTTGAAAAATGGTCATTTTCCAGTCGATTATATTCAAACTAAAATTACCAAACACGTTTAAATTTACCACGCTCACATACTAATTCCAAAAATTATGAAAATTGGAATATAACAATAATTTGACATTCTGGATCCAACAAAAGTGGTTTCGTCGAAAATGAAGGTCGTTTGCAAAATGGCTATTTTTAATGGCTATATATAATTTAAAATATAATTAAATTTCATAGCGACTATTTTAAATTTTAAACTGGACATAACTTTCAATTTATATTATGAAATTCCAGTTTCTTATATTCGTTAGAAGTTAAAATTAAACAGATTCAAATGTTTCTTGTTTTACTGAAATCCGATTAATTTGAATTCTGTACATTCATTTGAACTTTGAAATCGAATTTTCGAACTACCGCACCATTTCAGGCTCATTTTATAATCAAAATAAATTTATGCATTCTAATTTCGATTTAAATAAATTTTTAGTCGTATTATTTAAAATAAATCATTTTAAATATTCAAAATCCATAAAAATAACTAAAATAAAAATTTTAAATTGGTTCAGAAATTCCGAGTTGTTACAATCTCCCCCACTTAAAACCTTTTTGTCCTCGAAAAGGAACGGAGCTGAAAGTTGTTTAACCAACCAACCGAACTTTCATTATGGCTTTCATTCTTCAACTTTTCAGTTTCTAAGAATTTTCCAATTTTTCAAAAATTTGGCTAACACCCTAAATTTTCGCCATAACCTACTTTGTACGGGGATACCTTTAAAACTGAAACTTGCCTCACAGGCCCTCATCAATCTAAAAGAAAAACAAAAAGCCAAGCGGGTAGATAATCGGCTTATAAAATCATCAAACCCAATGAATATAGTAAACATGTACCTATATGTCGGGCATACAATTTTATTCCTCTTCTTAGCTTCCCTGTTATGACCTGTTCACACACACACGTGCGCACACACACACACACACACACACACACACATATATATATATATATATATATATATATATATTTGTGTGTGTGTGTACATGTATGCAATTCAAATCAATTTTCAATTCAGTTCAATAATTTGATTCGATTTGACTTAATATACCTTCATTCTCTTATTGGTTTTATTATTCCAATATTTTAATTAGTCAAACTAATAATCACACAACCAACAATCAATTAGTTGATTAAATTTTCAAACATATATCTTTATACATACTCAAAAATCACATTTTTAAGGCCAAGTCACAACAATAAATCCAAGCTAAGTTTTGGTTCTCACACCAGTCAATTGGAAGTATATAGATATCACACTTTCGTAACTCGAACATAATTACTGATAATGTCCGGACATCACCAGAATTATCCCCGGACGTCTAGAGTGTGATTCTATATCCATTCAGTATATTGGTGACTTTGTATACACGTGGATCAGACGTATATTAAAATCTCTATATACCCGATAGTCCAAAATCAATTTAAAATAAAATACTCACATACGTATAATAAGGTTTAAATTTTCAAAACAAAATTTGTTTTCATTTTTATTTTTAAAATAACACTCTTTGAAACTCATTCTAGGATACTACTGATCCCATCTCTAACGAGTCATTCTCATTGGATATTACTAATCCAATCTCTGATGAATTCTTTCGTTTGGTTCTAATGTGTCTTGTTCTTGAGCTCTGTAAACCAAAGCTCTGATACCAAAATGAAACGACCCAAACTCGCCCGTAAGGGAAAGCCTGGATTGAGTTGAGAACACGACAAATCAGAACACAAAAAATAGAACATTTCATTGCTGTTACAACAATTTACATCAGAGTACAAGAATATAACAGAGTATGAATAAATAATATACATCAGAAGAATATCTGAGATTAAAATAATTTACATAGTAGCGGAAAAATAATACATAACACAACTGAATCAGTTACACGGATACAAAGCTTTCTGAATATAGCTCCAGCTGTAAACCAGAATGCTGTAAAATAGATATCTGCAAAGCCCAAACTGCTAGCTGCCGATGTGGAAAATATGGGCACCTAGAGTTTAGGTTAAAACAATAAACTTTAGGTCAGTCATGGGACTGGTGTGAGAACTAAAACAGTTATTAAAACTTTACTTTAGAAATAAAGTAAATCAAGGGACCATGCCGTATAACACGGAACGGGTTTTCTCCAAAGAATACGAGTGCACAAAACAAACAGCCTAATGCTTTTTGAAAAAATGAAGCTGTTATAAGACTCAGGTCCCATCACACAATGCAACGCAAGCCGGAGGATAGCGTTTTGCCTTATAATAGCCAAACATGCTTGGTACATTTTAAAACAAATCATTTTGATAATACTATAACTGCATAGTGTATCAAACAACTTCAAATTTAAATGTTTCAATCATAAACGGCATAGTACCCCATCCTATTATGTAGCCATATAGGTTTACAACTAAAACTGAAAAGTCACGTATTGAAAATTGGATTCCATCTATGAGTCGAGGCAAGGGATGGCTCCTCTCCGATTCGAGACACTCTAGCAAATGCCTTAGGATTACACACCGCGGGGAAACCCTTGGTTCCTAGAGGGCCGGTCCACACATACTTTAGTGGATTAATTATTCCTGAACACACGTTTCCCGGTCCTATCGGATCTATCACTTAGCCAGTAGCAACCAATATCCAAGGCGCCTTGTAATCCATCATCCACATAAGTAAAATTGTTTTTGCTCCATACCGTGACACCACTCCTAGCTAGAAAGAAACGTCATGCACTCCCTGCGTCCCTGATCCCGTTTCTGACTCATACTGGGGTGTGAGACTCGCGAATTAACGCTATACACGAAGCTATACTAATTAAAGTTGAGCTTTGATCATCAACCACAAGACTCTGCTTTTCAACAAAAGCCTTGGCCATTTGCATCTCAGCATGCCACACTGACAATTCACGCCACACATCTGATGCCTATCAATATATAACCTCTAAGCACGTACGACTCAAAGAAGGGTATTAAGCAAGAGAATAAATTCTCCACCACCAAACAGATATATATTTAATAGAAATCAATCAATATAGAACGAAATCCAATGTCAGACACACATCCATTTACAAGTCCGTTCTGGGTCTGAACGAAACCAGAGGCACCTTATTCCTCATCCTATATGTCCAATACGGGAGATAGGTCCTCGCATATTTGATCGATCTCCAAGTACGACCGGACGATCACCACTTATTACCTTGTCTTGGGTGTACAGCCCAATCAAGACATCAGTCCTCTTCCAAACGATGTGAAGATCTCCGGTCTTCAACCACTGTCTTCATCGTCGACTTTTAGTCGTCATATCAATTATTCAGAGTGGGATAAATCCGGTCTTTCCAAATAACCTTCCTATTTTATAATCAATAATCAAGTGCTATAAAAACACATCATATGTCTTATTCCAATCCAGCATATTCTTTTATTCAAATATTCACATTTTTAGGGAAAGGTTCCCATTAATATTATCAAAGATAAATTCTTTAAATTTATTCTTTAATCTTCCTTTGATATCAATTTGAAACCAAATTAAGGCTTTTCAAATAATCGGGACTATCGAGCCTTACGGAAGTAATCATTTATTTATTAATCCTAATCCGAACCTATTCATCCCATGAAGCAAAACTAGTAGTACTCTATATCTAACATCCACGGTGTTATTGGTAAATTTAATTACCATTTCACGTTCAAATCTAATTAAAGATTTAAGTATCACCTAAAGTAAAACTGGTGGTACTCCATTCTCGATCATTTACCAAATTTGATAATTTAAATTATTACATTCACATTTCAATCTAATTAAAAATTCATTAAAACTTCAATTAGTTTAAACACGCCACATCGACAATCTACACCGTACCACTGATTTCTACCAATATGTAACCTTTAAGCTCATACGTCTCAGAGAAGGGTGTTAAGCAAGAGAATAAATTCTCCGCCACCAAATAGACATATATTTAGCGGAGATCAACTAAACAATTCAAAATACAATGTTAGACATATAATCCTGTCTTTAACGGGGTTAAAGAACCAATATCATTTAAAACGCAGTTCATGGTAAACCCAAAATATCATTCCATTAACTATGAAATCTTCAGGGAAAACAGATCAATTTATAATCGATATCAATTTCCGTATCTAAATAATAATATAAATGGAATAATGGCAAAGCCTTTTAAATTCCATATATTAACAGTCTTCCTCTATAGAAGCTCACTTTCATTATCACCCAACCAAATTCCATTTAATTCCAATTTAATATTTTAAATTGGAAAACTTTACTTTGGAAAATTCCAATAAAAAAGATTTATAAATCCAAATCACATTTCACTATTAATCGGGTTAAAGAACGAATGTCTTTAAAAACACAATTCATGATAAACCCAATTCACATTCCATTTTATTTCAATTAATAAATATAACTGGAAACTCTAATAATCTTAATCAAAAGATTTATTCTTTTCACACGGGGTTTAAGAACAGTGTTATTTAAGGCACCATTCACGACAAACCCAAAATCCAATTTAATATTAAATACAAGGCTCTAAATAGAAATTATATCGGCTTATATTCAATATCAATTTTTGAAACAAACACATATCGTATGGGGAATAACGATATATATCTATCTTCCAAATTCCTCCACAATATCCGCATAGTCACGGAATTCAATATCGAAATATCCCCAAGAATATTCTATTCAAATCCATTCCAATAATATAACTGGAAAATTCTGGTTAGATTAAAATCATTCACAAATCCAATTTATTTATTTAAAAACGTTGGATTATCTTTCTAGTTAATAACTAGTTCATTTTGATAAAAATATATTTTTATCTTTACAAACATGGAATTTTTCATCCCAATTCTGTCCAAATCATTTATTATGATTTTACACAAATTATTAATATTTTTAATAATTTTATCAAGGCCCGTACAGTCGGTTTCCAATAACGGCCAATGAACTGCATCCATAGCGACCTTTTCCAAATTTGATTTGAATATAATTCCAAATCCAACCGTTCAAATTTAAATCTCTTATATTCACTGGAAATCTCTTTTCGATACGAACCTAATGGTTTCTATTTTAGGAGAATCCGACATTCGGATTTCCCGTAATGTCAGTTTGAAGTCAATGGTCGAAATTCGCGAACGGTCGCGGCGCGGCGCGTTCTATTCAAACCACTGTATATATATATATATAATATATATATATATACTATTTCCATTCAAAACGTATTTTATAAATTCCTTTTAAAAACGATTCCCACTTTCATTTCAAATTTAAATCAAAATTGAATACTCCTTATTATTATAATGTTTAAATGAAGATATTTTCAAAATATTAGATTTTGAAATCATTTCCTTTTCGATATTCATTATAAAAACGAATAAAATCGATATAAATATCGTTCGCGTTAAAATGGCGCATATCTAATCAACATGGCTTCAGATATTTCAATATTTTCGTGTCCATCTAAAATCAAACATCAAATTCACATTTTAGTTCTTTACTGAATATTATTCTAAAATATTCGTTATTTTAAAATATTCGTTATTTCCGAATTGGAATTAGACCCAATTAATTACCATATAATTTATTTATATGGATTTCATACATCACATGTACACAACAACAATGATACTCAATCAACCATCATCCAGAGTGCATTACATAGCTGCATAAACATTAAATATAAATAACTAACGCTTACATCAGTCTGTCAACCAATTAATTGACATACAACTAAACAATTAGGATTAGTGTACGCCAAACATCATCCCAATACCCGTGTGGGGTTTCAACCAACAAATACTGAATATTAGTTGTGCAGTTGGGCGATATGTAAAATTTATCGTACCAAGCCATGTCAGTTAAATGGTTATACATAAACAAATCGTCCGATTTGTAAATGAATAGTTATTTTCATTTCAAGAGAATTTTATGCCATTCATATATACTTTAAAAAAATTATTTTTAACGGTAAAATATTTATTTCAACACTTGACTATTTCATATAGTTCATGCATTCGATAAAAATGATAATTTTATTGTTCAAATATCTTATTCAACACATGAATATTTTATACAGTTCATACACATTAAAAGTTATATTTTAATGAACAATATTTATTTTAGAAAATTCTGGCATTATAACGGTGCGATATTAGAACCATAGGATTACCCCTCTGGCTCGCGCCATACACAATAATCACAACCAATTCAAACAATCCCATAATCAATTTTACAACCAAAATCCAAATTTCCACAATACAATCCAAACAAACAATTATGATTTGTACAACAAATAGTGTCAGGAGCTACTAAGCCCCGCCTGCAACCTAAAATGTATTTAACTGTAAAATAATTTGAGTGAGAAAGAGTTCTCACTTTGGGATGCACTTCGCCGTTATTTTCTAACGCTCTGATTTGTTGTTCTGGCTCCAGAATTGGCAAACGGGCTCCAATCTTCACATGGCCTTTTATTCTAGCTTAAACACGTCATTCTGGACAACTTTCGCCTAGTGGCGTTTCTTCCGAAAATGCTCCATTTCGCCAAAATTTGCAAAAAGACATTATTTGGACTATTGACTTTGGACGTGTTTTCCAAGCAACTACGCAATCCAAAATATAGCTTCCATATACTCACATCGAAGAGAAAATCATGCTCTTCGATTTTGACATTGTGGAGTTTTGGCTAGAAATGCACGGTTTGGGAGTTATTGGCTAAACAAGGCCAGGGGTGTTTTTGCAAATACGGGATTTTTGTTGAAAATGAGTTTTGGGTGATGGGGGCCCCACGGCCAGAGCTGGGTGGTCAGAGGCGGCGGCGGGACCTGACTGGGTTGGAGGGAGGCGTAGGTGGTCGGCGGCGGGGTGGTGGTGGCCCACGGTGGCAGGTTGTGGGTGTTTGGGCCTTAGGGATTTGCTAATTGAAAGAGGGAAAGGGGAGGAAGAAGAAGAGAAGGAGGAGGAGAGGAGAGGCCGACGGAGGTGCGGAAGGGGGGATGGAGTGACGACGACAAGGGTTTCTTCCACTCCTTTTTTCAATTTCACAATGAATGATAGGAGAGAGAAAAGGGAACGGGGATGACTTTTATAATTATATATTTAATTTAATTTAAATTCCAAAAAGTTAGTTTTTTTATTCGGACCCAATGACTATCGCTCCTAGCTAAATACCCCTATTTCGGACACAATGGGATATGTCTCGTAAGCCAATTCAATTGTTTCGATCAGTTTTCATCAAAATTAAAATATAAATTAATATAACGTTCAAAATTGATTTCAACAAACATTTTAATTTACCGGGGTCACACACTAACTCCAAAAATTCCAGAAAAATAAATCTTACTATGTTTTGACTTTACGGTCCTAACAAATCTAATTTCATTGAAGTTGAAAAATGGTCATTTTCCAGTCGATTAAATTCAAACTGAAAGTACCAAACACGTTTAAATTTAGCACGCTCACATATTAATTCCAAACATTATGAAAATTGGAATATAACAATAATTTGACATTCCGAAACCAACAAAAGTGGTTTAGTCAAAAACGAGGGTCATTTGTAAAATGGCTATTTTTAAGGGCTATATATAATTTAAAATACAATTAAATTCCATAGCGACTATTTTAAATTTTAAACTGGACATAACTTTCAATTTATATTATGAAATCTTAGTTTCTTACATTCGTTGGAAAGTTTTAATTAAACAGATTCAAATGTTTCTTGTTTTACTGAAATCCGGTTTATTTTGAATTCTATACATTCATTTGAAAATTTAAAATCGAATTTTCGAACTACCACGCCATTTCAGGCTCATTTTATAATTAAAATAAATTTATACATTCTAATTTCCATTTAAATAAATTTTTAGTCGTTATTATTTAAAATAAATCATTTTAAATATTCAAAATCCATAAAAATAGCTAAAATAATTTTTTAAAGGGTGCGTTTTTTACAGGTCCCTATTAACTTTTAAAATATAAAAAAAACCCGGTGGTAAAAAGAATATAAAATACATCCTTATTTTTGAATTACCGCTGAAAAGATACCAGTTATACCCTTTACGCAATTAAAAAACCGTCCATCAATGACTCAGGATCATTTAATCAGTCAACACGCTCCTCTAAACCTTAATTCAACAAAACCGTAGAACTGTAAATCGCGATTTAGAGTCAACAGGCGGCGCTCATCTTTTTAATCAAAATCTTCATGTTTTGTGCCAAAATTGTTGTCGACGTCTACAAATTATACGAAAATGGCGAAAAAGAAGGTATAAATCTGATGATTTAATTTCGTATCCTACAGTTTTTTGTATTTTCTCGTTGTATACTGTAATAAGACTGAAACAATTATTTCGAATGAGATTTTGATGTTAAGAAGAATCAGTTCATGTTTTTTGGATATTATAAGGAAAACTTGCATAATTGTATGATGTTAATAACAAATCTAGTAAGAGTAAAAGGTTAGGTTTGTAGCAAATATTATAAACTATTTTTTTTAATTTCGGTAGTTGCAAAAAAAATACCGTAGTGCGTTTTTTATTCATAATTGTTGAATAATTATATGAAAATATCAACTGATTTTTGAATTCATGTACTCAGAATAGATGCAATTATCGCATGGAAAAGTGAATATAATAAGAAATTATGCAGGCAAGTATGCATGTGTTTGGAATGTAACAAAAAAATTTGCATTCTTGCAGACACTATATTAAAAATGTTGCATAAATGTGTGCAAATTTAATTGTTTGTTGCACGGTTTCGTGCATTTAATTAGGAATGTTGCAGGCATGTGTGAAAATATCCATAGATTATTGCATAGTTATATGAATTTAATTAGAAATGTTGCATTCAAGTGTGCAACTATTGAATGATTGTTGCATAATTCTAGGCATTTAAGTAGAAATGTTTCGTACAAGCGTGCAACTAGTAATGTATTATTGCAGTAGTCTATGCTTTTAAACAGAATTGTTGAAGGCAAATGTGCAACTATCAAAAGATTGTCGCATGATTATATGCATTTAATTATTACTGTTGCAGGTAAGTGTTCACGTATAAACAATTTGGTACATAGTTTTATGCCTTTACATGGAAATGTTGCATTCAAGAGTACAAATATAAACATGTAGTTGAATAGTTATATGCATTTAATTAAAAATTTTGCATGAAAGTTTGCAAATATTAACAGATTATTGACATATTTTATGCATTTATGTAGAGCTGTTGCATGTAAATGTGCAACTATCAGAAAATAGTTGCATGATTCTATGCATAGAAATTTTAATGTTGCTTAATAAACGTGTATTAAAAATTTTATATTTCTTATTACAGAAACCTATGGTGGACGAAGTCGAAGCAGTAGACAGTAAACAAGAAAATGCATGAGTTACAAGCATGCAAAAGAAATTTGCAAGCATGAGTGTTTAAAATTGGAAAAGATGGTGTTAAAAAATTTTGTAATTTTGTTTAATGATATTTTGTTTTCTATGTACTGGCAAATGATTATTAGTTCTGAAACTGAAGCATTGTTGAAATTTATGCACTGAATGAAGTTCGTTTGAGTTTACATGATATTGCGAATTGTTGCTTACTTCAGTACATTTATCTATAATCCTAGCATGCTTATATGAAAATATTCTTGTTAGTTGCACACGTATTTGAATACTTGAATATATTTATTCATTTATTCTGAATAATTGCATACATAATTACAAAAATTTCCTGTATTAAACAGGCCGATGTTGCTCCATTTGTATATTAACATACTTTATGTACGATCAGAGTTGCAAAAGATTTAAGGAGTAAATTAGAAAATTAAAACTGAAGTATAGGCAGAATAAATAAAAGAATTCAAGTTTTAAAACAGGAACAAATATTCAAAGGTTAAAAGATAGAATGCGTATATGTGGAATATTTGCATATTTGCACGCAAATAATATGAATAGTTGCATAATTATATTCAAAAATGGAAAATAGTTGTATGCTAATATTCATATTTACATGTTACTTGCCTAACTATATGCAGCTAGGACGAATTTTTTCATACGTATATTCATCTATTTTGAATATTTGCATCCAAGATGTATACAAATATTCATAATAATTGCAAATACGTATGCAACTATGCAAAATACCGACATACATATAGGCTAGTAATGATAACTACAAATTTCAAAGAAAATAATATTAAAATACTAAACTAAATAGAAAGCATTAGTACAAATGTTCACAACAATTACTACCAGTAAACATTACAACCAAGCATCATATAAAAAACAATAAAATACAAAAAAAAACATCTACTAGTTTTATGTAGAAAACCTCCTTTTATTTTGACCCCACTGCTTGAATCTCTCGCGATATCAACAAAACTATCAACATAAAGACGATTAGAATAGCCCAATCAGAATTCCCGAACTTCAACAACACCAATACACCAATATTAGCAGGAACGCTGTTACAGAAAGAATAAAATCAAAATTAATAAGCGTGATCTGCAGTAATCAAATAAAATTACGTAAACATCCTAAAATTAATGGAAATATTTGCATAAATATATGCATATATCATTCAAATATGCATAATTGTATGCAGCTATTCATAATTGATACATATATCGTTCAACACTGTTACAGAAAGAACAATTGTATGCATTTAAATAGTTTTATATTCTAATGCATTTACACAGAATATATGAATACATATGGAAATTTCCTGAATATATGAAAAACCCTATACACCGGTTATAACAATATTTGCATATTTTTATGCAAATATTAACAATTTATGCATAATTGTATACACCTATTCAGAATATAAAAACAAGTGTATTGCAAAATTTAACAAATAAAACTGTATGTTCTATAATAAAATTAAAACTTCATACAGTGATTAAATTATCAATCGTCAAGTCTATACAATTAAAGAAGATCAAATTAACCAATTAACAAAGATCGTGCAAAAAAATGAAAATGAAAATTAATAAAAAATATAAATTACCTTGAAGAATAAACATTCATTATAAAAATCAACGATGGATCGAATTAAATCACTGAAAGAATTCTGAGCGAATTAAATTTTAGATCGACAGAAACCAAAAAACTGAGAAAGATGAGGCGCCGCCATTTTCCAGAATTATATGATTGTGGAAAGAACTAAACCCTAATACGTGTGTCGTATTATTTTAATTACGACGTTAATTAACGAAAAAGGGCATTACTGAAAAAAAAAGAACCGCTATATGAAAATAGGGATGAAATTTATATGTTTGAAAAGGGGAGGATGTGAGTCTAATTAAGTTTGGTTTTAAGGATGTGAGTCTAATTTTCACTTTTTTAAATTGGTTCATAAATTCCGGGTTGTTACAATCACTGTCCGATGTGGGCAAGTTAGTAGTTGTGTTCTTCCCTGATGTTGTGGGTAAAATAGTTAGTTTATTACCCATTTTCATATACTTTATTGATGAAGTTAATTAGTTGTTTTATCACTCACTAAGATCATATTCTGATTCAAGGTTTTATGTTTCCCTCTTATTACCTTGGGTTATTCATCCAATTTTTGGATGGGCAAACTAGGTGACAGGTGATAGCTTAGTAAAGACGATGTAACAGTTCGGAGGCGAGTAGGAGGCTCGCTACTATCTCTCTTACTATGTAGTATTTGGATTTCCGTTGTTCGTTATTCTCTGAGTGTTGTAGTTCAAACACTATTGTTGTAGTTCAAGTCTAGTGTTTTCTGCTTCACTATTAATTCCTATTGTATATATTCAATTATATTTTATCCTTGCGTTCTGAGATTTACGACAAGTTTCGATTGTATTATCATACCTTGATGATCATCCATAGCTGCCTGGAACAGCTTTCAGCGCATTATTCCCCTTGTTTAGTGCAGGGGTTATGGGAAGTCGTCACAATTGCTATTACCAATGGAGATTCCCATGTGGAAGTGGGAACATATTTCCATCGATTTCATTGATGGACTTCCAAGAAGTCAGAAGGGAAATGAGGCTATTTGGGTTATGGTAGACCGTTTGACCAAGAGTGTTCATTTTATACTAATCAAAAATTTAGAACTGCAACTTCATTGGCTCAATTATATGTCATAGAAATAGCCATATTACATGGTATTCCATCCAGTATAGTGAGTGATTGAGACCCCAAATTCACGAGTGAATTTTGGAGAGGCTTACAAGAAGCATTGGGAACGACCCTCAACTTAAGTACAACCTATCACCCGCAAACTGATGGCCAAATAGAAAGAGTGAATCAGATCCTAGAAGACTTTCTCAGAGCTTGCATCATCAACTTCAGAGGAGTTTAGGAGCATCACCTACCGCTTGTGGAGTTTACGCACAACATGAAGCGCTTTATGGGAGGCCATGCAAATCGCAAACTTGTTGGTGGTAAGCTGTTGACAAGGTTGTACTTGGACCAGACTTCATCTGTGATTCCATGGAGAAGATTTCCTTGATTAGGAAGAGAATAAAGATAGCCCAAGACCGTCAGAAATCATTAGCTGATAAGAGAATGAGGGAACTTGAGTTCAATATTGGAGACTTGGTATCTGTAAAGGTATCTCCTTTCAAGAAGACTGTTCGATTTGGAAAGACTGGGAAATTGGATACCAGATTTATTGGCCCTCTTCGCATCATCGAGAAGATAGGATCTTTGGACTATCGAGTGGATCTCCCAGAATGTCTATCGGGAATCCATAACGTTTTTCATGTATCTCATCTGAGGAAATGCCTTCATGATTCTACTATCTGACTCGAGCTTGATGATATTGGGGACATAGGAGAACTCGAGTTAGAGTCCAGGGTGCCACGTGCCACTACAAAGATTGTAGAGCACGTAATCAGGAAACTCCGCAATAAAATCATTCGCCTCGTCCGAGTACAATGGGGAAATAATCATGCGGAAAGCACATGAGAGACTAAGGATAAGATGAGACAGGCTCACCTAAGGCTTTTCTCGGGTAATTTATCCTCTAAATTACATGAGAGCTGTTTTATTTTGTTTTATTTATCCTTTTTATATAATTATTTTTTTGTAATGTAAAAAGGTTTATATTTGATTAGTTTTCTTATTTGAATAGGTTTGGGTTTCTATTCTAAATAGATAACCTGAATGTATTTAGATTTGAAGCAAATCAAACATCAACGTTTTTATGTACAACATAAGAAGGGGTAAATTAGATAAATAAAGGTTTATGTATATATATGTATATATTTATAAATATGAATGTATATATATATATATATATGATGTAGGAAATTTACATCCTGTTCTTGGTTCATTACTAGAATTATTGTTATAAGCCTAGGATGCAAGTTCTTATTGTATGCTGTAATTTTCCCATTACTGCTATCTGCAATTATGCAATTATGACATGTCACATTATGCCATGAATGTAGCAGTGGATGTGGGAATTAACTTGTATGACTTAAATGTAGACCAAGTTGACAATTTTACCTCGTTAAAACGTTGCTTCGCTCATATAGAAACTAGCACTATTTATACGTACTAAATATTCTACTTATATAGCGTAATTAACGTAATTAGCGTAATAATAACGCAATAAATGCGATTAGGATAAGATCTGAATTTGAAATGTCCCCATATAAATTGTTGTTTGTGTGTAAAAATGACTTGTCTATATATTAAATAATGACACACAGACACGAAGTTAATTGCCATTTGTGATAGAAGTCAGCTCGGAACCGACTGACAAATCGAGCAACTACAAATGAGACTGGCTAATGCGAGAGGTGTAGGTGTCATGGGCCATTTAAATTAGTACATTATGACCCGAGGTTAAGCCCACTTGTAATAGAAGCCTGCCCAAACCGCCCGGCATATCCAGCATCTACAGGTAGACGGTTTAATGTGAGAGGTCAAGTGTATATATACATTATATTATATATAAACTTGTTGTGTGTGAAATATGCAGGTTTACTATGCCTTGGAAAGGTCTTAAGTGGCCGACTCTCTTCTTATCTCATATGAGTCTTAAGTGGTTAGGACTAGGATCCTTTTCGAAGGTTTATTCCTTGGATAGGTACAAAAGTCATGTGACACACCCTTATTAGATTTGAAGTGGCTCTATGGGTCCTCCTTCTCTGAAAGTGGTTAGGCATAGTAGTAAGGGGTAGGGTAGTTAACAGGAGATGTCCACTTCATCTAGAAGCTTGTAAGGGCTAATCTAGGGACAAGGTTGGTTTATATATGATATGTGGACATAACATGCTCACCAACTGTCTAAGGGAAGTTTTAAGCGGCATAGGTGTCCTATCGTAATATCAGTTAAGTAGTAACGTTCGAAATACTACTTCTCATATTACTTGTGATAGTGTATACTTAAGAACGTTAACGTATTAGGACAGAGTCTTAAAGGGCTAGAGTCCGCCTCAAGCTTATAAGAGATCATAAGAATCCACCTTTAATTAGGTCCTTAAGTGACCGAGGATGCCCACCTCGTTGGGTATTTACCCTAAATGCACTAATGGAGGCCTTAAGTGATTGACTCAGATATCCACCTCATTGGTTAGATACTTTATGTTCATGTGAATGGTTGTGTATTTCGTAGACATACCTTGATATATATAACCTGCTAAATCTAGGGTATGGTCTTTAAGTAAATACTATTTTCAATCACACAAGACTTTATGTTCTGACCCTCTCCTTAACATATCCAACAGGTTAGTAGGTGGGGTAAGTATGATCAACGAAGTAATGATGGAGACTAAAGAGGACGATGGAGATATTATGCTATTATTAGTTATCATTATCGTACTGCTCACGGGAACTCCAAATGATGAAATTTAAATGATGTACCTATTGAATAATTATATTGTGACAATCTGTGTTTGAATTCTACGGTTTATTTTATAAAATGGTGCATCTTATTTGGATATTATATTTTCTCGTTCCGCTGTGTGAGATTTCCATAACGCAATGTCTATCTATTATTCTATGCAAATGTAATTCCTTACAGGAGCCAACGACCCGTTTAGAGTGGCTCTAAGTATTGATGGGCCATTCTGGGTCGAAATTTAGGCCCATTCTGGATGGGTTGTTACACATCTGATTAAGTCATTAAAAAAATACATAATTGGAGGATGCACATTTTTATGGTGTTTGTTTCTTTACTGACTGTTCGAATCCTTAATGACAACAAAGCTATGAGGAAGCAATTTTAAATATAGCTTAAACTGACTATACATTATTATTTTGCAATTACAACCTTAGGTTAAAGGTATTAACAAGGCAAATATTTATTTGCTGATTGAATATGCCAGAATCGATGAACATAAACATGACATGGCCTTTTGTTTTGTGTTTGTTATTATAAAGATGTGATGGTGTTGTCCATCCCATTTATAACATGCATAGCCATTGGTGGTGAGAGAGATTCAACACATGTCACGAATGAAGAATTGAAATAAATAGGTAGAGTGAATTTGCAGAAATAGAAAAATGGGTACACATTTCCCATGTAATAGTCACCGTACTAATACAGAATCATGGATGCATTTCACAAATCATGTTATCTAAATTTCTCACCATGTTTAGAGAATTTGGCTTTGTTATTCCCATACAGCCAAATAAATAGATTCTTCCCAATGGCACTCTATGGATTCCCAATTTAGTTCAAAGAATCATAGACGTAATTATCTATAGCGGAAAATATATCTTAGTTGATCAGAAACTGGTTAATGGTCCAAATCCTAATAACAGAGGGAAACTTTTCATCCCTCTTATTCTAGCATTTCAGGTGAACATCTATTTATTTTCAGTTCATTTTCTGTTTCATCCACTGTCGGTATTCAAACATCAGTGTCAAAATTTCACTAAATTTCAGTTTTATATCTTAATCCAATTCAATCATTATTAGACTAATTTTAACTTAAATTAATATTTAAAACCAAGATTAACTAAATCACTTCCAACTGAAAATGGAAGTTAATTAAATCAATTCAAAATTGAATTCTTTAATCATTTTAAATTATATGATCCAAATTTGATCACCCTGATTGAAAATTTTATTTTGATTACATCAATTTTTATAATAAGCAATTTGAAGTAAATTTTATTATCTTTATCTTATAGTAGAGATCCATGTGTTTTATATGTGGTGACATGAACATTAGAATGTTTTTTAGTAAATAATCCTTTTCAAAAAAGATACATTATTTGAATTAAATCCGAGTATTTTATTTCACTATAAATTAGGACCCTGACATGCTGTATTTAAATTTTGATTTAATTTAAATTATTCTTTTGTTTTGCTTGCAGTAAACAAATTTCGGCGATGAAAATGAATGCATGTTATTCCTAATAAGCAAGTAAGAAGAAAAGGTTACGTAAATGTGCATGAGTAACTATAAACGACATTTATGGTAATACACTGATGTATTTTCATTAGTCGTAACCGAATACCAAATAAATGTTTCTTATAACTTTGAGCATTAATATAAAAATTTCCTTACTACTAAGACTTTTGGTAAATATACCAGATTTAGTGGTGCTGAAATATGACATGAACAGATTTGGCAAAAACCTTTGAATATTGAGTAAAAGACTGTAATATTTAAACATTTTAGATTTTAACAACTCCAATTTTAACAAAATTCCCTTCAAGGTATTGATTTTGTTACAAATCCTATGTTAACAAACATGTTCCAAATTTAACCATTGAGTTGAAATTATGAAGCAAACACTTTGAAACAATTGTGTTTATTAAACGTATGTTGACAGTTTTAAAGATGGTCCATTTTTTTGGGGAATTAGGTAGTTTGCCTAAAGGAATGTTAAAAACAGTTCCTCATATTCTGCATGATCTGTATTTTTATTTACCATTTATCCTTGAATCATCCATGTCAGTGAAGAAAGGGTAGTCAGTGAACGTATCATTTTAAATGAGATGCCTTGCGAAATGGTAATAACACCACGTATGCCGATTAGATTCATAGTCTTTTTTAAAAACTGTTTTGCAAAACATTTTCTTTTGCAGGCATGGAAACGTACATACAATTATAGAGCATTGGGAAAAATATGATTTTTTTATGGTAATTCTTACTTAGTTGCATACTGTTTGATGAGTTAGTTATTTTTATTTTTCATGATTTATTTTTATTCCTACTATTGAATGACAAAATAACTTATCCCTGCGTCTTAGTTAGAAAATAACCAAAAGATACAACTTATAGAATACATACTCTATTCATCCACTAGCATCAAAGTCCTACATTGTTTGCTGTTAACATCTAGGCGAATCAACTCCAATGCTTCTCTATTTTTATAACGTATTCCTGCAAATGATTTGCTTAATCACACATGGACACCCATTTAGATTGAAGGTTTCCACATGAATTGGATAACTATTAGGTTATAAATTGGATACTCGACAAAGTTACAGGTTGTAATTGGGTTTTTACCTCAAATTTTAGCAAATACTTTTTATTATAACAAATAATTAATACATAAATACAGGAGTTAGATAAACTATCTAACTACTATCATTTTTAAGGTGAACCGTCCACCACAAATTCGATTTTCAAGGTGGATCATCCACCGTCATCCTATCTAGGTTACAACACTGGAGCTAGACACTTTTTCTAGACTGAACATTACATTCCAAACTCCAGCTGGGAGTAGAAAGCATTGCATACAACAAAACACCAATTAAATTACATAGAATAGCAAGGACAGAACCATCAAAAGGACACAAGCCTGAACCCTTTAAAACAGGTGGTTGCATTGTTACTAAAGGATCATACCAGGAAGGACAAAACACTCCATCCCTGAATTTAATGACAAAATTCACATTACCATCAAACAGTTGCATCATTGAACCATAGGACGACCAACATAGTGTTCCACTAGGAAACGTCACATCTCACCAAGCACACAGTGTCATGGCAAAGAACAACAATTAAGCAAATACAAAAGATTATATTGCGGGAAGTATTCAGCCCCCAACACAAGCTAACCAACTCCGTTGCTAGGGCAATGGCCAAAGTGGTAGACAGGATGAATACCAAGCAAAGCTAAACAGTAAAGGCTAGTAACATGCTGAACTAAGATACATCACTAACTATGCAGAGATAACCATAAAAAATTCACTTCCAAAGCATGATTTCCTCTCAACCTTACAACACAGCCACCATGTGCCTATAACAATGACTTTGATAAATTGCTTAGGATCTCGCAAACTCGTTCACCACAAACTAACTGAACTATAAAACCATAACCAAATTACCAAAGACAAAGCAAAATATTGATGCGATGTCTAAACAGACGTACCAGAGCATAACCCAACATTGAAAAGAGGACAACCAGTAGTAAAAAGATACTAACAACGCACCAATATAATCTTTATATACCTAGCTAAAACATTGATTACGGAACTGCACCATGGTAGCACCTACAGTGATAGTTGTCAACTCCAACGCATCGGTCACAACAGTGAGCTAGTCAGTGGAGCAAAGAACTCGGATACGACCATCAAGGTTGGGAAGAGGATGAATGAGGAACCGTCCAACAGTATCTTGAGATGAAAATCAGATCTGACCGATACATGATCATTTATCTAACAAGATGAACTAGCTAACCCGAATCAGGGCTCAAGAGTATCAGATGAAGAAGCGGTGGCTGAGGTGATAATTAGATCTAAAAGTGATTTAGTACAATTTAATCAAGAGCATCAAATTTTAGTTTGTATAGTGATTTAGTACAATATAATCATTTATATCTTTATTCAACAACAATAAATGGTATCAATAATTATTTATATAAGTTTTCTTTTTGTCTCATGTTCGGTCTTTTGATTTTCTTTTGTTTTGGCATCTACAAATGACTACTTAGGTGCTTATGCAAATATGAAGTTCATTTCACTTACAATGCTTCAGTCTACGTCGGACATAAGATATTGTTCCATCTTTTGTGGATCTAGATATGCATATATACAGATCTAGTTCGACATTTGGCACTGAAAATGATATAGGCACATTAAAATAGCGTAATTTACATTGCTTATTTTTAAGCTAACTATATTTATTGTAATTTTTTTTCCTTCTTGTTGTACTCCTATGTAGTCCTTTTATTTTTCTTTACAAATTATACTTAAGAATGAATCCTGCACTTCCTCTCGCTAACTAATTTTTAGAAGGAGGACCGGACCCCTTTAGCTAAACCAGAATTTTTATATTTCAAAACTACATGATATCCATTTCAAGTTATAAACATTGTCTTCACCAACGATCCATTTTCCTAAAATCACACTATTGAATTATTAGTACCCATATTCTTTTTGCTATTATTGCAGGCATACCTTTCTTCATCAAATTAGAGCTCTTTCTATTTCTTCGGCAGATTGGAAGCCTTGGATAGGGTATTCATTAGCATTGTTTGGATCTACTGTTCTCCAAATCTTTCTAAATCTAGGTTTGTCCGATATACGAAGTTCCTTAAACAGATTGTTTCCAGTTTCTAAAGATCTTCGCCAAAGATCTACCTTGATTAAAACATACAACTGAATAATAAATACCTATGTTCTTTTTGTTATATTTGCAGGTATACCTTTCTTCGCCAAATTAGAACTCTTTCTATTTCTACATCAGATTGGAAGGCCTGGATGGAGTATTCATTATATTATTTTGATCGATCTTCTTGAAATTTTCCTGAATCTAGATTCGGTTGGTTTGCCCAGTTTCTTAAATTACAGATTTTATTTAAGGTGAACTTTTAATTTTTATGGGTTACGTAAATTTATTTTTCTCTTTGAATAAGAAATATTTGATAAGTGCGACATCATGTTCACTTTTCTGTCTTGACAATATGCGTAAATATAATTTTTTTCTGCTACGAGTATGAAAGAATGGAACTTTTTACTTTCTTTCCTAATTGTTTTAGCATTATTAAAATTTCCATCCTTAACTATTTTGTTTATGTAACTGTTGATTTCATCTTGGTACCTTGATGGTTGAAAATGATTGAACTAAAGTTAGTAAAAGGAGAAGATGTAAAGTAAAACGCGAAGATAAAACCATTATATTATATTTGTAATATAAAATGAACTCAGTTTTACAAAAAATATATTAATGAATGGTACTTCAGGAGCATAACAGATGAACTGAGATTTGTGCAAAGTAAAAAATAATAATATTTCCAATAATACAGGATGTTCAACTGTGACTATGTTGACAATTAGACTGCATATAAACACGGCCCGGGAGGGGGGGAGGGTACGGTTCCTATATTCAATTCTAAGTTCAATTTCGTGAGTACAATCTTTTTTATCTTATATTTATCGGACTTCATGTAGGACAAATTATGATATCTATACAACTGTCTACAACATATTTCAATTCCAAATTCAATTTGGTAAGTGCACTCTTTTTTCTTTCTTATATTTATCATACTTCACGTGGAACAAATTATGATATATTTGCAACCATCTAAAACTATTAACTTGCTTTTTGGTCAAAGTTGTCACACATGATAACTCTGGTTAACAATACGCTCAAGTATTGAGAACATCGTTAGAAGACAGGAAGCGATTTGGTTGAAGTCACATCACAATCAAAGAATGGCTCGAAACTCCTATCAGATGACATTTTTTAGGCCCGAAAACATCAATTATGGAGTTTGCTCCGTATTTCTTCTAGTCCTCTGAATTAGCTTCAAGTAGAGCTTTCGTTTGGCCAAAACGGACTTATGGTTTGGAAGTTACGCTCGTTTCCGTGAACGGATTCAGAACCGAGAACTTAGACCCTGGCACCGGCTCGCCCCCAGGGCTCGCCTCCCACTCGGCTCGTGGTGCACCCTCGGATCATGACCCTCTTGTGACACACCCACAGATCATGACCCGCTCATGGTGCACCCCTAGACCACGAACCGACCTAACCATCTCCACCAACTCCTCACTTCAGCTCGTTACATCGGCTCGTGGAGCACATAGGGGTCACGAACCGCCCCAGATTGCAGCTGCAGCACACGGTTTTGACCTATTCTAAAGGTTATTTTCACTCCAACTTGCACAGATCTGATTGTAGGTGGTATATAACGGCTTGGAGAGGATTTCTGGACGTTTTCCACCACATTTCGAGATTCTTGGGATGTGTGCCGCGTATCTCATGAACCGCTTTCAGGAAATGGCTATAAATACACCATTTGAAGGATTTTCAAAGGACTTTTGGCCATTCTTCTTCACGGCTTCCACCATTAACAATGCAAGAATTTCGCGTGCTTAACAAGGCCAATTCAACTCAGATTAACGCGAGGATTTTGTGTATAAAATCATTCTCTTTTCTCCTCTTTTTCGTTAAAATACAAGAATATTGTACGTAATTTGATTTGACGGATTGTGAGACAGCATTGTCATTGTGCTTTCTTAGGATTTAAGAAAATATAAAGTGGACGTAGGCTTTGTTTGAGCCGAACCACTATAAAAACCTCGTGCGTCCCTTATTTTTATTGCTTTATCTGCATTCTGTAATCTGAGATTTGTGATTGTGAGGACTTCACACTGCATTTGGGTGTTAGAACCATATTTTGGTCAAATAAAAACATATTGACGCATTAATTATACCAAGTTTTACCCTACCAAGTAATATAATATATTATATCCAGTCTCCTGACAATGGTCGTACTACTGACATCATTTACATTTTGACTACCTACACTATATGTATACATATATACACATGTGCACGCACGCAGACACTCACACACGCACATGGATAACGTTGTACACATTGTCCATGGACTATTTATAGGTAATTACTGTTTTTACATTATTCTTTTTGCTGTATGTCATAGTAGGTTGTACCAAGCTTTTTGTTCATTCATTTTGGTTTAACCCTGCGTGAAGATTCCTCTAATATTCCTACTTGGTTAGAAGGGATTCTTTTTTCTGGAGGGGTGACCATAAATGGTGTCAAGGAAATTCCCTTTTTTCTAAATTTTTCCTCTTATCGCTTCCATTTTTCTTTCTACTCAAGTCCATTCTTCCCTCACATCTGACTCCTCAAAATTTTCTTCCTTCCTTGTTTTCGTTATGCATGGTATCCCTCCTTTAAACACATTATCACTTTCAAATCCAAGATTTTCCCAAGTAATCAGATCTGAGCTCCGATTTTCCCAATTATCTCCATCCTCGTTTGTTTAGCACACTTCTCCCTGAAACCGCTACTGAATTCACTTCCTTTCACTGCGCAGTGGCTATTTCAGGCAACTACTTGCCTTTTATCTCTTTGTTTTAAGAGTTTCAGTTTTCAAGTTCTTCAACTGGTGGTTACAGCTTTGTTTTGGAGTTTGACACTAACGCGGAGTTTCCTAGCGAGCAGTAACTCCTAATGGTTGAAATGTTTCGTGTCTCGTCGACCTCTGTCTAGTATGTCATTCACTACTGATTATTTTGTCTATCATCCCTAGCTCGGTGGGCTTTTTCTTGACTTAGCAACACCAATACATCTTTTTGTCTGTGATGGTACACTTTGGCTTTTTGGGTCTTCAATGTTTGCCTTGAATACGCCTTGTTGGTAATTCTTGTTAGTTTGTCTTGTATTTTGGGTAGATCTGTGTTCTCATTGAGGTGTTTGGGTAGTTTATCTGGAAATTTGGAGCTCGGTTCTCATTCCTGTCATGATTCTAAGATATGCTTTGTCGTCCTCGTCTAGTTGAGTTGTGAGTTAGGTGTACTGGAAAAGTATCAATTCCTTCCTTTCGCATGGTTGTAGCTATGGTAGGCCATGTCAACTACGACTGCTCTAGCTTCTTGCTATGGTAGCCTCCCATGTAATTATACTTTGAAATCCTGTGCTTTATGCCTTCTTGGGTTTTCTTGAGAGTTTGAATATTGATGGATGAAGATACTATTCCTTAATGTGAAGCATGTATAAGTTGTATGGTGGTGATGGTAAGTTTCAGGCATTTGTCCTTGTTTATGCTGCCTTCTTCTTGTGTGGCTCTAGGGATGTCACTGTTGTACTTGTCATTGGATTGTTGTGAAAATGTAATGTTTTATCAGGTCCTATTTTACCGCCCTGCATGGTGTGCCAAGTAATTAATAGCAGTCTAGTCTATCAGCTAGCTCCTATATTATAATCTAGATTAGATATAATGGACGACCCAGTATAAATGTCGTATGCGGTGGACGGTCCACCTTAAAAACCGATGTAGCTCATTGTCAACTTTAATTTCATTTCTCAACAAATCAAGCAGTATAGTTAACAATTTCTACCAATTCTCATTACATCTTTAATAGTCAAACCATTTTCTGTCCTAACTGCACCCATTACATGTAACTAAAACCCCACTTTCATATTTTTGTTTCTTTTCAGTTACATACAAGAATAATATTTCAAGTATGAATATTACATTGTCTACATTACTCATACCTATTGTTCACGTTTCACTCCTCTATATCACCTAATTATTTCCATAATTTCCCAACATACTCAGTAATGTTTCGTTCTCTATCTTCAATACATGAGTTCCTATTCATTATACACTGTGTACACGTTTCACTCCTCTATATCACCTAATTATTTCCATAATTTCCCAACATACTCAGTAATGTTTCGTTCTCTATCTTCAATACATGAGTTCCTGTTCATTATACACTGTGTATTAATCATTGTCGACTAAATTTGATCTAATTCTTCCATGTATAAGCATGGCTAGTAAAACTCAACTGTTGTCTAATTTAGGTCCAAGACCTTTCTGGGATCGCGTCATCGTTAGAGTGTCCAGGATATGGAATTCAATCACAAAGGCTACTAAACAAATATACTTAATAAATCTTTATCAGCTTGAGATTGAATTAAGTTTCCATTTTTTCTTCTGCATTAACGATTCAATTCAATGCAACATATGATCGTTAACAAGGTTTCAAATGTGCAGCAACCGTACACACCGCTGACTGCGCAGTCCATACAAGTAGAAGTTGACACAATAGATTCAATTCGAGTAATATGTAAACATTAGCTCATTTACAAAACTATTAACTCTTTATAGCAGACTCTAACGTGAATGTTAAGGGAAACATAATATGTTTGAGGTTCCTAATGCATTTTTCATCATTCCGTTACCGTTTAAACGTTTTCATACAACATTCCCTATATTTTCATTCCTGTAGCAAACCAACGAAACTGAAATTGGTCCAAAAGATACTAGGTACATTGCTAAGCCTACAACTACATCTCACCATGGCAAACTCAATGGGGCAAGGTTCTACTCATTATTTTAATAAACAATTTTTCATTACAACATAATATTCAGTTGAGTTATAAATGTACACCGTACTGCTCTCCTCCTATTTAACATATTGTACTTTGTTTTTTCGGATGAAAAGACTAAAAATTGGGTTAAACAAAGAATCATCATCAAACATCGCAGAAGAGAAAGAAAAGTAGAACTTCTTCTCCTTCCACTTGCTGCATACAGTTTCCTACATGAAATTGTAGGCTGTCACCTTTTAATTCCACCGCAGTTTGTGTAATTTTTTTTCAGTTACTTTCCGCATGTAAACAGTTTGTACTGGTTGTTTCGTTCAAGGTTCAACATCATTTGTAATTAATTTGTACCTATCTATAACTTTTATTCGTTAAATACATTTTGTATTTTGTGTTGTATGGACCTACTCTCTGATGAAATTGTTCTATTACTGTACAATATGCCCAGTGGAGAGCAACCCTACATCATTCTAATAATCGATGACCTATTTTTTTTCCTAAATATGTGAACGTTGACATTGTTTCAAAACGCCCATGTCATCGTGACTAACCATCTATTATTTAATAAGATATGCATGTTTAAGAAGAAGCCTGGTGAACAAAAGGAGAAAAAATATGTACGACTCCTACTAACCAGATTCAATTCAATTTGTCTACCTTTCTTTTTTAATCTTTCCTACTCATGCTGCTACCTAGGCTGGAAATATGATTGCTTCGCATTACTCTTAAATGAATATATGTTTCAACTTGAATTACATCCTTTAATACGATCAATGACGCATTTGCATTACGTTTGTGCTTGCACACCATAATAACAACCACTACAAACCTACCAACAACAACAACATCATATAACTTATATTTCTTTGATTGCCACGATGAGTGGTAGTTTACAACGAGTTAAATGTTGTCATTACCTTCACCATGAACAATTACACCGTTAGCATTTTTATATTCAGACTCTGCCCATAGGCATAGCATGAGCCATACACTAGTTATTATAAATAACAGGGATGTAAAACATGAGTTCCCTATTTACGTTGCATAACGTGTAATTCAACCATCTTGTTGAATGTGATATCTGGTAACAGAAGTGCAAACTATTTGCACTATGGATTATGAAGTGTTAAGGTGCACAAAATGAATACACACAGGGTCAGCCCTTCTACTTGGGTTGCCCAAGGTGAACATTGGGTGGTGAGAAAATAAAAAAAAACACTTGGAAGAGGGAAATGAAGGAAACAACAGCGTAAGTAAGAAAAATTAACAGGAGCAAAGGATCGAACACGGAACTCCAATAAGGAAGAGAGACAACAAATCACATCATCAACACACCACTCGTTAGTGCTTTCCCTTTCAAGCTAAATAAACGAGGCATTTAAAAGAAAATCAAAAACTGGTTTCTCCTCTCCATTGGGTTTCCTTAGACGGCCACCTCGGCTGCCTTACCTTAGAGCCAAGCCTAAATATGCATCTAATCATAATGAATTATGCATTAAACATGCTTTGTACAAAACGAATAAGTGCATTTATAATGATGCAATACATTTGCGTTATGCGATGGAAAAATACTTAACTAATATTTTTTAGTAAAATGAATATTTAATTGAAAATTATACTAATACAATGTTAATTGATAATGATGTATGTATTGATACCAAGATTGGTTCAACACCCCAAATCTCATATCTAGAGAATAAAAATAAAGAAAATAAACTGAATATGAGATGAATAATGTCAACACACAATTTATAGTGGTTCGGCTTGGATTTATCTACGTCCACTGAATGATTTCTACAAGTTGCTGACTAATTTGATGGTTATAAAGAGTCTAGTCGAGATGGCCTCGAGTACAACCAGAAATAAAAATGTCAGAATATGTGAAAAGTAAAAGAAGATCATCCAAATGGTGCTCCGGAGTGACTATTATAGGTGCGGTTCAAATTTGGCTTGGCCAGACGAGCAGGCTAGAAAAGTGGATTGGTGGGGTGAGTGGGCGGAGTGAGCCACGTTACCCATGTTCACTGATCGCATTCAGTCAAGTCCGATTCGGCACGGGTCATGTTGATCTAGATTTATGCCAACTATGATTGATGGCATGGTGATGCCACATCATGGGCTGAATCGAAGCTTGTCGAGCCAAAGAAAATTGCATGGCCGTTTTGATACATGTCGAGCCAAAGAAATTTAGTAGATCGATCCAAGCAATTACACATGGTCGAATCGAAGGTGATGAGGCAGGCCAATCCGAGCTTGGGGATGTCTACTTCTAGGAGCGTGCAAGATCTATCTTCTGTTCCTGACCACTTTGAGCTTGAGTTCACTAACACTCAAGTCTTGGGCAATCTAACCATGATAAATTGGGAACATGACGGCATTGTCGAAAGGCAGGTCAACATTTTACCCTTCAAAGTGCGTCATGTAGCGAACAGGATGTGTGAATGAGTTGGACTGTCTACTTCTTTCAGTGTCACTCTTGAAGTGATAGTTATCTTTACTGGAATAATGTCGAGGAACAATCATGTCCTTCTGAACAACCATGACGCCTGAGTTTTTTGTGCCTGTATAAATAGCCAAGCGGTCTTCCAATTTGGCCTTTAATCGAGTCTGTTAGATTAAAGTCTTCTGATCAAGAATCCCTAAAGATTACATGCAAATGCTCAAAACTTGTTGAGTAAAGAGATCAAACTTATCTTTTTTATTTAGTTTTGCATGTCGATTTGCCGGTCTCACATGTGTTTAAATGCACGTAGGTCATTACCGTATAATGTCCTTATGCGTGCTAGTCTAGCACTCTATCGAAATAAGTCAGTTTCCCCGTGCTCATTAGCATACGTGTTTTTTTATCATTGTCGACATTATATGAGTTTTCTCCCCTTTATTTCTTTTTTTGCCTGTAACGACTGCCCTACACCGAACTAAGGAATGGTGCGTTATATAACGTGATAGGCTGATATGGGACGACCATCATGGTAGAATATCTCGAAATTAAACTTGTCGTATATACTCATAGTGCATGGATAATATATAATAATAAAATATACAATAGGATATAGTTGTGAAGCATAATTGAACAGGAAATCAAATATTAATAAAACCATACAATTTCGAGTACAATACATCCGAATACTTGAATCTATGACTACAACAAGCCTCACTACATCCCTCAGATTTTTAATAACCATCAGCATATAATGGAAATAGAAAAGAAATATCTAAATAGTATGTAGTAATAGTACGCCAACCTCCTACTCATCACCGCATAGCATCAACGTTACCAAATCTGCTACCTGCTACTTAGTGTGCCTATCAATAACATTGATGAATAGCCCAGGGTTATAAGAGGGAAACATAAAACCTTGAGTCAGACAATAGTCTTAGTCAGCGAATAGGTAATAACGGTTACACAGAATAATATGAGTATAAGCAGAACAACCAACGGATCCTCCCAGAAACCAACAAATTAACATGTGAAAGCCATCCATCACATTCATCACGGAATAGGAAAGGACATCCCCAATCTCGCTTCTCTACGACATCCTAGGTGATAGCCTACCTAGAGAAAATAAAGAAGAAAAACACACAATCAACCATAGCATCCATAACATCTAATATTCTAGCTATCACCGACTGCAGCCATGAATCCATTGATAATCAAACTTGCTTTCAACGATCAAAAGGGCTAATGGAAAAACCTCGGTTCTAGCTAAACCACCATATGCCATCGTGACTCATATGTTTGTCTTTTCCCATTCCCGACAACTAGGCCCATTATGAATTCCTAGGGTATACGATCTATCGAATTCGATTCTAACAGGTGTCCTCACAATACCCCTGCTTTGAGTCTGCTAGAACACTTCGATTACCGACGATTCCATGGTGCCTCAAACTTGTCAAGCCTTTCATCTCGGCAACTCAATCCGTCCTCGAACCATTCCATTATCATTCTTGATTGACTCCTATCCCATCAATCTGTCATCATACTGGATCCTATATCGAATCACGACCAACGTCACATCAATCTGGCTCCGACCACTCCAATACGAGATCACAATCGAAGCACCATCAATATTTCAGTTGCACGCCATCCATATGAAGTCAATTTCCAACCAAACTTCACTAGAAACCTCTGGAAGACACCATCCTTATGCTTCCCAAAAACCAAGTACACTTGGCCTCCCTCTATGGGTCAGGACCGACCCATTATGGGTCAGTACCGACCCATCCACTTAGCTACTTTTGGCTAAGTGGTCAGTTCATATCCACCTCTACTTCGAGTACATCCCACTGACCCATTTTCCAATCTTTTCAACGTTCATATTGAAGCTTCTGCCGATCTCTTCATATCTCGAGCACTCAAACTTCGACCCATCACGAATCAACCCCGAATAATCTGAAAATTTGCACATAGCCTCTGCTCTTGCCTCCATGCCATGCCTCAAAGAACCATCGCCACATGAGCCACCCACATGGGTCGATGTTGACCCATAATGGGTCGGTGCTGACCCATGCACTTAGTGCATTTATGCACCAAAATTTGCGAGCTCAGTTCCCTCGTCTTCTAGAGCGCCTTCGCCAAGTTTCATCTAAATCTGTTCATCTAAACCTCCGATTTTCTATATTCTTTAATTCTATGATTCTACGATAAACAATCTAACATACAACTTAAGCAACACAATCAACTCAATTAAAGCAAACAACAACTTAGGAATAAATGATCATAAAAACATGAACAAATTCCAATTAAAACATAAACATATCAAAATTATGAGATCTTGCATTATTTGGATCTAAACATATGAATAAACATGATTAATCTAACAATTATCCAGTTAATATGATCAATTTAAGTTTCCTAAAGTTTCTACATCTGAGTTAAACATATACGATCAGATCTAATGTGATTTACCTATACAATCCATAGCTTCCATGTGAGAGATATCTATCACTCACCTAATCCTTGATTTGATGTTAATTTAACAAGATCAGATCTAGACAATGCTGAAACCCCTTGAATCCAATGCAAATGGATGAGATCTAACTTCCCTTGTTGATGATATGTCTTTTAGATGCAATCTACAATGAATTGGTGTGAAAAGAATGGAGAAATGGGGTTTTACGTTGAATCAGAGAATCATATTCGCCTAACCTAAATTTTAGAATGAAGAGAGTAACCCTAGTTCTCTCCCCAAGTCCCCCTATTTGTATTTTCAGGTCATAGGTCTAGTGAGCTTGGCTGATTAGCCCATTAGTTGCCGACCAGTATGCCTAAACAACAGCTGAAACTTAAAATAATGATTCCTCCCAAGCTGCTAAACCAATAATTCATGTGACCACTCTATGGAATCTTAAACAACCATTCTGATCCAATGAAACCAATCTTAGCTCTTGATTCGATCCTTATCAAAAGTTATGGCCCAAGCAATAAACTTCAGGGCAAAATGGTCATACTTGAATTCAGTAAAATTATGGGCATGTCTCATATCCCCATGAGCAAGATATTAAAATCTGAGAATGACCAGACCACTAGGGAATAAAATATAATTATTTTACGACCGGTTGTTACGTAAAGTATGTGTCGTTGCATTCTCTCCCCTTTAGGAATTTCGCCCCCAAAATCCCAAGCAACACAAGCAAACTCAATATCTCGCATGCCTACCATCCACAAGTAGCTAATCTACCATCCATTCTCGCATACAACCACTCATGCAATCAAAACCTTATCCTAGCATGTGGAACTTCTAATAGTGAAAGACATAATGGTACAAGTAAGATACGATATATGAGACATACCACAAAAGAGTCCTGGATGGGTCGACTTCATACTCTCTTTCGTTTCCCAAGTGCAATCGTCATCGTTCTTGCTCCATTGTACCTTGACTAGCTTAACAACCCTCCTCCTGAGTTGTTTTTGTGTCATTCCCTACGACGCGAAGCGGTTTATGAGGCCTAGAAACTTCAGGATCAACTTCAAAATCTTCAAGATGATCTGGAGTTATCACAACATTCGAGTCATGCATGAACTTCCATAGAAATAATACATGAAATACATCATGCACACTCGCCATCTTCTAAGGTAAATCCAATTTATAAGCGAGCTTCCCAATGCGCTTGATAGTTGGAAATGACCCAACAAATCTTGGTGCTAACTTTCCTTTCTTTCCAAAACGAATAATGTTCCATAGAGGCAAAATCTAAACAAATACCAAATCTCCAACTGAGAAATCCAAATCCTTTCACCGCTTATCGGTATAATTTTTCTGATGATCTTGGGATGTCTTCATTCGTTGCCGAATGAATTCAATATTGCCCGTAGTTTATCTTATCATCTCAGGCCCAAGTACTAACTTCTCGCCAGTTTCTAACCAACAAGACGGAGAATTATACGGTCTACCGTACAATGCCTCATATAAACTGTCATTCCAATACTTGATTGGTAACTGTTATTATAAGCAAACTCGACTAAATGCAAATGATCTTCCCACGATCCTCCAAAATCCAAGACACAAGCTCTAAGAAGATCTTCCAATATTCTATTAACTCTTTTAGTCTGACCATATGTCTAGGGATGATAAGCTGTACTCAAACATAACTCAGTTCCCAATGTCTCTTGCAAACTCTTCCAGAACCCACTAGTGAATAATGAATCTCGATTGCTAACAATAATCTTTGGAATTCCATGGAATCGAACTATCAACTTATGATATAAATCAGCCAACTTCGATGTTGTCTTAGTTGACTTGACAAGAATAAATCTTGCGCTTTTGGTCAAACGATCTACGACAACCCAAATACTATCATTCCCTGTCCTTATCCTAGGCAATCCATCAATAACATCCATCGACACTTATTCCCATTTCCACATAGGAACTTCCAATATCTATAAAAGTCCACTCAGCTTCTTCTGCTCGACTTTAACTAGCTGACAGTTCATACATTTCGAGATAAATTTGCCGACATCCCTCTTCATACCTTCCCAGTACTAGACTCATTTCGTATCTCGATTCATCTTATTACCACCAGGATAAATAGTCAATCTGAAGCGATGACATTCTTTTAGGACTTTATCTCTCAATCCGTCTATGTCAGGGACAACCAATCGTCAATTCTTACGAAGCCAACCATCTCGATCGACTTCGAAACCCTTAATCTCCTCTGCTTAATCGACAACTTGATAACATCTCAGGTTCTAATTCACAATGAGGTATAAAATCAAATCCGACCAAATACTCGAGATGCTTCTATTCCAAAAACATGGCTCCCAAATTAGCTTGTCTTCTACTTAATGTATCATCCACTGCAATACCTTTTCTTAGGGTATAAGTTATTCCAAAATCGTACGATGCCAGAAACTCTAACCATTATTGCTACCGAAGATTCAAATCCTTCTGGGACAAGAGATATTTCAACGACTTATGATCTGTAAATAACTCGAACCTAACTCCCAACAAATAATGCCATTAATTATTTAAAGCAAACACTATCGTCGCTAACTTTAAATCTTGAGTCGGGTTATTCCTTTCGTGCGACTTCAGTTGTCAACTCGCATAAGCCACACCTCTATCCTTTTGCATTAGCACTGCTCCTAGTCCAGATCCACATGCATCGGTATATACTATCATCTTCTCATTTCCACTCGGAATAATCAAAATAGGAGCACTTGTCAATCTCTCTTTCAGAATTAAAAAGGCTTATGCATACTTCGCATCCCATGTGAAGACTTGATTCTTCTTCATTAATCCAGTTAGTGGTGCAACTATCTTAGAGAAACTCTTGATTAATCTTCGATTGTATCCAGCTAATTAACCCAGGAAACTCCTCACATCTGTCGCATTCTTTGGTCGATCCCAATCTTGTATCGCTGCTACCTTAGCGGGATCTACCGATATTCCTTGTCTCAATACAACATGACTCAAAAATCTCAGGTCTTCCTTCCAAAAGTGACATTTCGAAAACTTAGCCCTTAGTTGATGTTTTCACAAGATTTCCAAGACAATTCTCAAATGCATCTTATGTTCCTCCTCAGTCCTGGAGTAAACCAATATATCATCCATGAACACAAGTACGAACTTTTTCAACTGATCTCTAAAGACTCGATTCATAAGTTCCACACAATATACTGGTGCACTAGTCAATCCAAACGACATCACCAGCCACTCATGGAATCTGAATGGTGTTCTAATGCAGTCTTCGGTACACTGGCCTTAGCCACTCTCAATTGGTGAAATCTTGTCGCCAAATCCATTTGGGAAAACACCTTGGCTTCATGAAGCTGATCAAACAAGTCATCGATTCTGGGCAACTGGTATTTGTTTTTCTTAGTCATCTTATTTAGCTCACGATAATCCACACATAATCACAATGATCCATCAACCTTGGTCGCAAATACAACTAGTGCACCCCATTCAGATACGCTTCTCTGAATGAATCCCTTACTAAAAAGAACGTTCACTTGCACTTCTAACTCTCATTGTTCCTTAGGCGCCATTCGCCTAAGAGGCATAACAATAGGTCTGGCCCCATCAACTGAATCAACCCAAAACTCGATCTCTCGATGCGGCGGCAACCATCTGACTTCATCAAACACATCAGAAAACTCTAGTACGATTGTTGTAGATGACAACCCTTCCCGTGAAATCACAAGAAACATATAAAAAGCTAACAATAACTCCATCTCTGGTAGACAACATATCACAATCGTTCGTCCTTCCACATTCCTGAGTGTCACCTCGAGCCATTTGCAATCAACAATAACCGCATACTTCTTGAGCCAGTTCATACCCAAAATAAATCCAAACCTAGCGAAATATAAAACAAAACAATCACGCACAAGAGCGACCATGACTCGATAAAACTAGACGACGATAAAGCATACAAAGACTAGACGTACCCCCTACTAAATTAGTTATGACTAATGGTCCATCGACAATTTCATGTTTATACCTAACTTGCAAACAAGCTCATTAAAAATAAAAAATGCGATGCTCCATTACCAAACAAAACTAAACTGAAACACCTCGAACAGAAAGTGTACCTTGCATAACAACATTCTTCCCCTTTCTTCTGCAGTCGGACCCCTCGAAGAGACAGAACAACATCCAAAACATACACCCTCACAACCTGCTTATCCTTTGGTGGTTTTGGGCAATTCTTCTTCATATGCCCATGAATATCACAGTTAAAACGCTTCTTTTCCACCTTCGCGTTCTATAATCCGTGGAAAGATGAACCTTCTGCTGACAATTATAACAAGTGATCTCACCCTTTGGCTTCATCTGACCACCTTTGTCTTGTTGTTGCTGGTTTCTCTTACCATTCCACCTTTTCTTATTATTACCACCTTGCTGTGGTTTCAATCCTCCTTTTTATTCTCAACACCAGCCTAAATCTGATGCGGAAACAAACTCTCCCTCCTTAAAGCTTTTTTAACTAACTTCTCAAAAGAGTCATCAGTGTGGTTGATCAATCACTTTCTAATATTCTCATCTAATTCCAAAATAAATTTCTCGTTCTTCTGATAAGTAATCTCGATATACAAATGAGCGTACTTACATACTCAAACTTAGTCACATATTCGGAGATAGGCCTTCCGTCTTGCTTTAGCTCAATAAATCACTTAAACAATATCGACTTTTGAACCGTGGAAATGAACTTCTCTTCAAACTTAGTTCTAAAGTAATCCTAAGTGATTTGGTCCTCTGGTGTCTCCAAAGTAATAGAATTCCACCAATCCATTGCTGGCCCTTGCAGCTACCTTGATGAAAGTTTCCTCTAAGTTGCAACGTCAACTCCCAAATCTCCAAAAATCCGAACGCAAGTATCCAACCAATTCTGAAGTTCACAAACAACTTGCCACCCAGAGAAGTACAATCCTTGCACAACTTAGCAAAATCCACTGTCCTAGGTACCCCGCACAGAAGCACCACCATATATTACCGCTCCTAGAGTGGGCACTCTCCTCATGATCGATGTCATCATGGCCTTGAACATAACAGGATAATCGAGCATAGCAGCTGCAGCTCCCGACTGGCTATTGTCGCTTGCCCCTCCAGTTGTAGGCTCGTCCCTTGCCTTGAACATAACATTAGAGAAAGCCACATTGGTGTTCAAGTGCTTACTAACCAACTACACTATACTATATACATATATCATATAGAAATCATCCAAATAACATTACAAGTACGTCTCTCATACGCGTTTACGTTCGCGAACTTTAGGTAAAATCAATTAACTAAAGCTCTGATACCAAATGTGACGAACTCCCCGCACCTTCTGCACTGAACTAAGGAATGGTGCGTTGTATGACGTTCCAGGCTGATACATAACGATCATCAAGGTAGAATATATTAAAATGAAACCTGTCGTATATACTCATAGTGCATGGATAATATATAATAATAAAATATACAACATTATATAGTAGTGAAGCATAGTTGAACATGATATTAAATCTTCATAAAACCATGGGTTCTTGAGTATAATACGTCTGAGTACATGAATCTCTGACTACAATATACCTCACAACATACCTCAGAGTCTCAATAACCATCAACATATAGCGAAAATAGAAAAGAAATATCTAAATAGTAGGTAGTAACAGTACGCCAACCTCCTGCTCCTCACCGCACAACATTAGCGGTATTAAATCCGCTACCTGCTACTCAGTCTGCCAATCAATAACATTGATGAACAACCCAAGGTAATAAGAGGGGAACATAAAACCTTGAGTCAGATAACAGTCTTAGTGAGCGATAAAATAGCTAACAACAGTTACACATGATAATACGCCATCGAACTTGCTTTCAACAATCAAAAGGGATAATGGAGGAACCCCGGTTCTAGCCAAACTACCACACACCATCGTTACTCATATGGTTTTCTTTTCCCATTCTTGACCACTAGGCCCATCATGAATCCCCAGGGTATACGATCTATCGAATCTGATTCAAACAGGAGTCCTCATAATACCCCTGCTTGAGTCTACTAGAACACGTAGATTACAGATGATTCCTTGGCGCTTCAAACTTGTCAAGACTTTAATCTCGGTGACTCAATCCATTCTCGAACCATTGCACTATCATTCATGATTGACTCCCATCCCGTCAGTCCGTCATCGTAATGGATCATATATCGAATAAAGACCAGTGTCACATCAATTTTGCTCTGACCACTCCAATAGGAGTTCACAATCGAAGCATCACCAATCTTTGAGTTGCACACCATCCATATGAAGTCCATTTCCAACCAAACTTCACTAGAAACCTCTGGAAGCCACCATCATTATGCCCCCCAAAAACCAAGTCCACCCGGCCTCCCTCTATGAGTCGGGGCCGACCCATCATCGGTCGTTGCCGACCATCCACTTAGCCACTTTTGGCTAAGTAGTCGATTCATATGTACATCACACCGACCCATTCTCCAATCTTTTCGACGTTCATGTTGAAGCTTCTGCCAATCCCTTCATATCTCGAGTAATTAACCTTCGACCCATCACAAATCAATTCCGAATGATATGAAATTTTGCACATGGCCTCTACTTATCGCCTCCATGCCACGCCTCAAAGATCCATCGCCACATGAGCCACTCACATGGGTTGGTGCTGACCCATGCACTTAGTGCATTTATGCACCAAAATTTGCATGCTCAATTCCCTTGTCTTCTAGAGCGCCTCCATCAAGTTTCGTCTAAATCCGATCATCTGAACCTCCGATTTTATCTGTTATTCAACCCTATGATTCTACAGCAAACAACCTAACATACAACTTAAGCAACGCAATTAACTCAATCAAAACAAACATAAATTCAGCAATACATGATCATACAAACATGAACAAATTTCAATTAAACCATAAACATATCACAATTATGAGATCTAACATGATTTGGATCAAAACATGTGAATAAACATGAATAATCTGACAATTATACAGTTAATATGATCAAATTAGGTTTTCTAGGGTTTCCAAAACTGAGTTAAACATATACAATCAGTTTTAAGGTGATTTTAACATATAACATATGAATATGATCCTAATTTACCCATATAATCCATAACTTTCATTTGAGAGATATCTATCACTCACCTAATCCTTGATTTTTATGTAAATTCAATGAAATCAGATCTGGACAGCGTTGAAACCCCTTGAATCCAATGTAATTTGATGTGATCTAACTTCCTTTGGCGATGATCTGTCTTTTAGATGCAATCTACTATGAATTGGTATTAAAAGACTGGAGAAATAGGATTTTACGTTGAATCAGAGAATCGCAGTCGCCCAACCTAAAGTTTAGAATGAAGAGAGTAACCTTAGTTCTCTTCCCAAGTCCTCATATTTATATCTGCAGGTCATTGGTCTAATGGCATAGCTGATTAGCCCATTAGTTACTGACTATTCTGCCTAAACAGCAGCTGAAACTTAAGACAGTGTTTCCTCCCAAAGTGCTAAACAAAATTCTTCATGTGACCACTCCAGGGAATCGTAAATAACCATTCCAATCCAATGAAACCAATCTTAGGTCCTAATTTTATCAAAATCAAAAGTTATGGCCTAAACAATAAACTCAAGCGCAAAATGGTTATACTTGAATTCAGTATTCCTGATTGTCTTCTCTGTCCGATATCGGCATTACCGAAATGAGGTCAACAGTCTTTTCGAGAGAAGGAGAAAATTCGTTCTCCTTCCCCTATATAATTGTGGCCTACCTCTCTCTTCTCTTCTTCTTTCGCTTTCGTTTAACTTCTTCTAAACCCTTCCTACCAAACCTTCCTATACTTATTAAACTTCCTTCCCATTTGAACCCACTCATAATAGCCACGACTCCCTGTAGCACCATCGCTGACCTTTACCAACCTGCAATCTTCGATCATCATAGAAAACATTTAGGTAGGTCTTTATTTTCTTCCTCTTCGACTATAATAAGTTGTTGGGTTTGCCGATTGGCGAGGTGGGAACGGTTGACTTGAAGTGGTTGTGGAGGGACGCTTATCGCCAGAGGACAGGCCGCCATGGTTGATGAATCCTGAAGATGTTGTAGGATGGAGAAGCAAGATGAGGTGGCAAGACCAGTTGGATTGGTTGAAGGGTGTAAAGTAAAGAAGGGAAAGAATTAAGAAGGAGTATGGGAATAGAGAATGATGATGAGAATAAGGGTCCGATCAGCGTGGTTTTGATCAGCAAGACCATAGGCTGATCTAGATGCAGACCGATCTGGATATAAGATAATCCAGACTTAGTCGATCTGGACTTGGCTGATCTGGAGATAGACGACCCTAGTTTAGACTGAACCATGTCGGTATGGTCTTCTTGTCTGGTTGCGAGTAGCTTCCGGACTTGACAGTTCATGGGGAAACGATGATGCAACTTTACATACAAGTTGAACTTAAACTTCTGGACAGTTAGGACTAGAGCATATCTAGACTTCTGGACAATTAGGATACAACATACAAAGTTTATTGAACGTGCACATGACTATAAACTAGCCAAATAATAGAATATCGTTTCCCGAGAGACATAAAGTCTACAATTTCTCGCGATCATGACTCGATGGAAACGACGCTCGATTCAATCATCATTTGTAACACATCTCTAATATTTTTTCTTCATGAATGATGTTACACACATCTTCACATTACACTGCACACACGTACTAGTCTACGCATGGGGGGTACAAATAATTCACTCTAACTAGTGATGTTTGTGGAGTAGTACAACAAAAAAGTAGAATATATTACACAACGTCTTCCGATGTTGGAGCCAAAACATTGTATATAAGGACCCATGAGCTCGAGTTTCGATTTAGATAATGATGCTTCACAATACTAAGTGCATGTCGAACAGTCGAATAGTGAAGAGCAAGTTGTTGCTGAAGTTGTAGCCGGTAGAGGTGGTATAACCTGAGTTGCTCCCACTCTCGATGCTCTTCCAAGAGTTGTCCTTCTATATAATCCTCCCGATTTGTGGCCTTTGGCGATGGACGGACCTAAGTTAAACACATTGTGTGTTAAACATGGAATTCCATTCGATCAAGATCGGATTCCAATCATTCCGCTAATATCTCACAATTCTCTAAAGGGCTATATGGCGTGCTCCTGAAATATGCGTACTGTCGACTGCATCCCTCCCTTTAGTCCGTTTTTCGAGGATATTCTTCATCATATGAGTTTGGCACCGATGCAGCTACACCCGATAGCTTACACTTATCTTCATGCCCTGCACATATTATATTCTAAGCACCTCTATTAGGAACCTGCAATTAATGATTTATGGTTCTTATATAATTTCAAGCAATGTAAAAACACTCCATTGTTTGTTTACTTTGAAGCAATAGTGAATATTCAGATTATCATGGACTGATGGAGCAAGATAAGTGAGGTAAAAAAAAATTGTTTTACGTCCCACATCAGGAAGGTTTCGTTAGGCGATGGTTTGAAAGCAGTAAGTGTTTGTAGAAGACATCTACTTATGATATGGATTTGATCTCCTCTAATATTTCATGTTTTTGATGTTAGGAACTCCAAACAGGCCTACTAGCAATGACTTTGACGCAACATTGGAAACACTACGGGCGGCCTCTGAAGTCCAAAGGCGCATGCAACGATGTATTATTGACGATTTTGGATTCAATCTACTTAGTGCTAATTGAATTACTGACCTAAGTGGCACCCCCTTGGCACCCCCATCGAGGGGTGAGGCAGTGGAGCTCACATAATATTGCCCTCAGTTGGGGGGGGTGGGGCTATTGTCGTTGAGCCCCATGGTCTAGTTCATGTCGAGGGTGCCACCGAAAGGGTAGACATCAGACCAAATCAAGAGGATATGATTGAAAAAGAAAAGAATAAGGACACCTCACCTTTAATTGTTGAGAAACCTATGGTCGAGAGATCAACTTCAAAACATACCCTTCAGCCTAAGTCCTTAGTGCGTCATACCAAGTCTGCTAGCATTGATGACCCCTTCAAGGGCTTAAGTGATCTACCACTGCCCACATAGTAGTTCGATTTTTTGGATTTGGATCCATGCACTATCATCCCAATGTCTAAAGAGGAAAATGCATTTACTGATGTCGGGGAGATCATGCCATCGAGCTAGAAGTTGGAATAAGGTTTGTTGGGGGATCACTATATAACACATAACATGAGCACTACATGTCACATCACTTATCCACTATATGATGATTTAATTTTGATATAACTTTATCTTGGTTTGAAGGTACAATGCAAGAAGACATGACTACCATAAGCGTTTCAGCTCCAGCATATCTAAGAGTGAAATTCTTTCCAAGTACTCCTTAGATTAGGATCATGATTGCGGAGATGACCATGATGGGGAGGAGAAGGGAAAACATCACCGTTATTATACTTACCATTCCCGCTTCCACACTCGGTCCGTAAAGACCATGATAGACCTTCCAGTCAAAAGGGAAAACGTAGCAGCGAGCAACTGATAATCAAGACCTTAATCCCTCCGAAGGGATCCTCAAGCGACCCTTGCTCGGAAAAAGCCCTGGAGAATAAAGAGAAAGTAAAGTAAAAGGTAATAGTAGCATCGAGAAAGTGTAAGTCCAAGACCACTAAAGTCGCAAAGCCTCTGGTGTTAGAGCCTACATCCAACAACGAAAGAAAGAGCTAGAGGCTCAATTCCCGTAATATTATTTTGGAAGAATTCACTTCTTGCTCCCTCTCCATCTTATCGCTTGAGATTTTGAACAACAACTCAAGTCAAGGCTAGAGGAACTAGGAGTGCAATACTGAGAGATGTCCAAATATGCTAAGAATTCGCCGAAAATCATTAGGTAATGGAACTTGATATTGAAAAATGAAGCAGCTATCGGACTGCGACAAAAGTGCTTTAGTTGCCCAAGACAAAGAGCAAGCAGACCACAAAGTCAAATCGAAGGCTACCGAACAAGCGTTTGAGACATACAAGTAACAACCTGAGGAGTTTGAGGCGTCATTTCGTAGGGAGGTTGATGCTTGGAGCTTAAAATAAAATTCTACTAAAGAGGATCTCAAGAAGCTAACCCAGGAGAATGTTGACTTGCATGTCAGCCATGACAGTTTAAAGATAAGAGAAAGACTCCTTGGCGAAGGAAAATGAGGAGTTGAAGGCGAAACTTGCCGAGTCGGAAATGAGAGCAAGGAGGGTAGAAGAATTTGCACAGACAGCTCTCAAGTATTTCTTCAACTTGAAGATCCAATATGGCATATTCTTAAAAGATTGTATGGCTCAGTTGGAGGAAGAAAAGAAGGCGGAAGTAGTGCTTATCCCCGTCATACTCAGTTTTTATTCCTGAGTTATCAAGTACCGAGACCTATCTTGGGTCGATGACAATCCTTAGACCTTGGCGGAAGCATGAAGTAAGTTTCTAGAGGAAAGGACACACACCTGCTTAGATGGTTTAGTTGATGGGGAAGAGAAAATAAAGTGGTGTCTAAAGAATAATAAGCCTGAGATAATTAAGAGAGGAAGCGATTGTCACAAGAAGAAAAGGACGTCGAGCGGCTTCTGGCTAAAGTTAAAATTGTTATAGACGGAAGTTATGGGGTGGCCAAGTGTTAATTTAAAATTTATTTTTAATTGATTTTCACAGAAATTAAATATTTTAGATGATTTTTTTTGAGAATAAACAACTAAAGATTTATTTTAATCGAAGTTAGAACGTATAAATTTAAAATTTAATTAAAACGAACTCAAAGTGGCGCGATAGTTTGAAATTTTGATTTTAAACTTTGAATGAATATATAGAATTCAATATAAATCAAATTTGATAAAACAAGAAACGTTGGAATATTTTTTCTAATGAATGTAAGAAATTGAGATTTGACTTTATAAATTGTAAGTTATGTCTAATTTAAAATTTAGAATAGTCGCTATGGAATATATATATATATATTTCAATATTATATATAACCCTTAAAATAGCCATTTTGCATACGGATGAATTTGTACACAAAACCACTTCCATTGGGTTCAAATTGCCATCTGCATGTTCGTAGACTATAAACATCGATACCTTTTGAGTTAGTGAAATTTGGTCTTTTTCATTGGATGTATGACCAAAATATCAATTTTTACATATGGATGAATTTGGACTCGAAACCATTCCATTGAGTTCAAAGTGTCGTTTACGTGTTCGAAAAGTATAAACTTCAATATAATCCGAGCTTCGGAGTTTTAGCACTTTGATTGGGTTTGGGTTAGCTAACCTAGCCCAACCATTAAAGCAACCCATCAGACCTTTTTCCTCATCCACTCCGCACTTCATCAAAGAAAATAAAAATGGGGATAGGGAATAAGAGATTAAAATTCCCTAAGCCCTAGCTTAATCTTGGAACCCCAACCCTTATTGAAATCAAGAGCAAATCAAAGGAGATGCTTAGGTAAGCTCCAACTTCATCTTCTCCATCTCAATTCCACTTTAATTCATCATAATTCCTATGACTTAATTCTTAGGAAATATGTTCATATGATTATAGGTTGTTGATTCTAGTTTTTTTTTATCAAAGAGAGGTTGTTCTAGCTCACTATTAGATGATTCATTACTTCTGACCATCAAAGGTGAGTTCTTCATGATTATGCCACAAGCTATTAGCTTATAAAAGTGTAATTTAGTGTTCATTTGGGTATACATATGCATATGAATTGGTTAGATAAGTATACACTTTTCGGTTCATTAGTTTATGTTCCACTGAATTGAAAATTCTGATTAGAATTGTCCACACAATCCAAATCATATGCTACTAATTGATCTGGCGATATTATGAAACTCCGTTGTCGCACCGGCAAGTTCTAATACTTCAATTCGTTTATATCGCATTTGATTGCTTTGGTTAGAGAATTTAGTCATTTTGGAGTTTATAATCGAAATCATTGCAATCTTATGTATATGCGGTTGTGCATGTATTCTTGAGTGGTTTCGGTGAGCTAAAGAGGCTTCATTTTAGCTTATGAAACATTATAAACCATCACCACTGATCCGAGATCGTCCGAAAACCGATTACACATCATTACCTAGGAAAAATAGTGCATTTGCGTCAGTTCAGACATCTGAACTGATGCAACAGACGTCTGTCAAGACGCTTGGGAAATAATTATTTGCATCAGGTCAGACGTCTGTCAAAGCTCTCTGGAAAAAAAAATTGTTTCAGTTTAGACGTCTTAACCGAAGCAACAGACATCTGTCAAAACTCTCTGGAAATAATTATTTGCTTCAATTAAGACGACTGAATCGAAGCAATAGACGTCTGTCAAGGCGTAAAGTAATTAAATTTTTTTAAACGATCATAACTTTTTCATACGTTGTCGGAATTCAGCGAAACCGAATCCGTTGGAACCGTATCGACGAGAGCTTTGCAATGAAGTTGATTTGGAGCTCGTGAAAATTCTTTATGGAGAAAAATGTCTGATGTAAACAATCGAATGTTTATCATTATTTAACGATTTCATAACTGATTGAGGTGAGAACTCTCTCACTCGAAATTTTGTACAGTTATTTATTTTTATAACTGTATATATATATATATATATGTATATATATATAATTTGCCCGTGATTGCAATATTTGTATGTTGTTTAATGAAAGTTTGCAGTTTAATATTATCATTATTAAACTGTGATTATGAATGTTTATAAATAAAATGTTTATATTATAAATGATTAGGATGACAATTTACCCACCCGTCTCACAAATATTAGATAAGTTGACATGGATTGTGATGTAAACCCCACACGGGTATTAAAACGATAATTTTACACGTTGCCCAATTATGCAAATAATAATCATTGGATGTTGGTTGAAAACACCACTCGGGTCTGGGGATGATAATAACTTCACACATCTCCCTTGTGTTTAGTTATATGTCAACTGATTGATTGACAAACTGTTATAAGCGTTATTTAATTGTTTAATGCTTATGCAGTTGCAAATTGCACTTTGAATGTGAATTGAATGTTTAATAGATGTTTATCACTATTTTTGAATACATGCGATGTATGAAATCCATATAACTAAAAATTATATGGTAGTTGATTGAATCTCATTTCAATCCGAAATGAAACGAATATTTTAATACAATATTCAGTTAAATGTTAAAGTTTGGTTTTAATGTTCGATTTTGGATGGACATTAAAATATTAAAATTGACTGAATAGTGAAATGTGCAATTTTAGAGATAAACGACTGAAACGAGTTTTCAAACATTTATATATATATATATATATATATATATATATATATATAATTTAGAACAATGATTTTAATACAATCAGAATTTTTCCAGCATATGAATTGAAAAGTATTTGAACGGAAATAATCTTCGGAATATTTCAATATTGGATTCTGTGATTATACGAATATTGCTGAGGAATTTGGAAGATATATATATCGTTATTCCCAATACGATATCTGTTAGTTTCAGAATTTGATACTGAATATAAGTCGATATGATTTCTATTCAGAGCCTTGTATTTAACATCAAATTGGATTTTGGATTTGTCGTGAATGGTATCTTTAATAATACTTTTCTTACACCCAATTGAGAATAGAGTAAATATTTTCATTAAGATTTAATGAGATTTTCCAATTAATTAATATAATTGGAATTAAATGAAAGTTGATTTTTGGGTTCTTTGTGAAAGATGTTTTAAATGACATTAGTTCTTAAACCCAATTAACGGTGAAGTCATGATTTGGAATTTATAATCTTTTAATTAAGGTTAATAGAAAATTTCCAAAGTAAAGTTTTCCAATTTAATATATTAAATTGGAATTGAGTGGAATTCGATTTCGTAATAATCGAAATGAGCTTCTGTGAAGGAAGATCGCTACTATATATGGAATTTAAATGGCCATACCGTTATTAGACGTATAGTATTAGTTTGATATGGGAAATTACGTCGATTATATATTGTTATGATTTCCGTGAAGGTCCCAAATTAATGGAAGATGTTTTTGGGTTTATCGTGAACTGTGTTTTAAATGACATTGGTTCTTTGACCCAATTAAAGGCAAGATTAATTACCTAAAGTTGAATAATTATTTAGTAATGGATTGTGAGATTAAAACCAAGTTGGAGTTTTAATGAATAATCAATTAAATTGAAATGTGAATTAGGTAACTAAATTTACCGGATTCAAGAAAGGTTCGAGATGGAGTACCACTAGTTTTATTCAATGCGGTAGTTAAATTTTTGATTAGATTTGAACGTGAAATGGTAATTAATTTTACTGATAACACAATGGGTGTAGATATGGAGTACAACCAGTTATCCTCCATGGGATGAGTAGGTTGGGATTGGGATACTAAAATTATGATCTCTTTGGTAAGGCTCGTTAATCCCGACTATTTGATAAGCCCTAACCTGGTTTAAGTTGTGAAAAGATATTATAAATCTTTCGAAATGATTTTCAAGAATATTTTGTATTGAAATAAGGCATATTATGTGTTTTTATAGCACTTGATTATAAAACATGCGAGTTATTCGGAAAGACCAGGTTTAACCCACTCTGAATAATTGTTATGACGATTAAAGTCAACGAGGAAGACGGTGGTTAAAGAACGGAGATCTTCACATCGAATGGATGATTATTGATGTCTTGATTGGGATTTACACCCAAGACCGGGTAATAAGTGGTGATTGTCCATACGTACTTGGAGATCGACCGGATATGCGAGGGTCTCTCTCCTGTATTGGACATATGAGACGAGCAATAAGGTGCCTCCGGTTTCGTTTAGACCCGAACGAACTTGTAAATGGATTATGTCTAACATTGTATTTCATTATGTATTGATTGATTTCTATTAAATATTTATCTGCTTGGTGGCGGAGAATTTATTCTCTCGCTTAACACCCTTCTCTGAGACGTATGAGCTTAGAGGTTATATATTGATAGATATCAGTTGTATGACATGAATTAACAATGTGGCATGTTAAGATGCAAATGATCAAGACTTTTGTTGAAAAGAAGGGCCTTATGGATGATGATCAAAGCACGACTTTAAGTAGCATAGCTTTGTGTATACCATTAATTCGCGAGCCTCACACCCCGTTATGAGTCAAAAACGGGATAGTGGCTGCAGAGAGTACATGCGTTTCTTTCTAGCTAGAAGCGGTGTCATGTATGGAGCCCAAACGTTTTTACTTATGCGGTTGTTGCATTGCGAGGCGCCTCGGATATCGAGCCGACTAAAAGGCTCAGTGATAGGACCGGAAAACGTATTGTTCAGGAATAACCAATCCACAAAATAAGTGTGGACCGACCTTGAATTCAAGGGCTCACCAAAGTGTGATTCCTTGGCATCCCGCTAGAGATGGCCCGAAATCGGTGAGAAAGGTACCTTGTCTTGGTTCATAGATGGAATCACAACTTCTAGTACGCGACTTTTTGGTTTTGGTTGTAAACCTATATGGCAACATAATATATGGTACCTATGCCATCTATGATTAATACATTTATATTTCAAGTTGATTTCTTCACCTATAAGGATAACAAAAGATAAATTTCGCGTACCAAGCATGTTTGGTCATTATAAGGTAAAACTCTATCCTCTGGTTTGTGTTGCATTATGTGATGAGACCTGAGTCTTATAAAGTTAATAACTGTTTTACTTCTGACACCAGTCCCATGACTGACCTAGAGTTTATTGTTTCTACCTAAACTCTGGGTGCCCATATTTTTCACACTGGCAGCTAGTAGTTTTGGTTTTGTAGATATTTATTTTCACAGGATACTGAATTAGAGCTAGAGCTATATTCAAAATGCTTTGTATCCGTGTATTTCTTTCAACTATGGCAGTTGATGTTTTCTGCTGCACATTACATTTATGTATATATACATTTCCGCTGTTTTGTAATTTAAATCCCTGATATTTTCCGCTATATGTTATTTATTTAAACTCTGATATCATGTACTCTGATGTTAATTGTTGTAATAGCAATGAAATGTTCTCATGTTTGGGTTCTGATGCGTCGTGTTCTCATTACAGTCCACGTTCTTCCGTCCCTTCGGAGGCCGAGCGAATTCGGGGAGTAACAGTTTGGTATCAGAGCTTTGGTTTACAAAGCTTGCGAATAAGACACATTAGAACCAAACGATTTTTTTTTATCAGATGTAGGACTAGTAACATCCTATAAGAATGACTCGTTAGAGATAAGGTTAGTAATACCCTAGAATGAGTTTGAAGAGTGTCATTTATAAAAAACGAATTTAGTTTTGAAAATTATATCTTATTATACTTGTTTGAGTATTTTATTTGATACTGATTTTGGACTATCGAGTACGAGAATTGCATATATGTGTCATGAGCATATATACGAAGTTTCAAATATACTGGGTAGGTATAGAATCACACTCTAGTCGCCTGAGATAATCCTGATGATAGTGATCACATCATCAGCTTTTATATTCGAGTTCCGAAAGCGGGATAACTATATATTTCCAGTTGACTGGTGTGAGAACCAAAGCTTAGTTAGGGTTTATGTTGTGTTTTGGCATTGAAATATGATTTTTCAGTATATATATAAAAGATATATGTTTGAAAGGCTAATCAACTTATTGATTGCCGGTTGTGATGGATGATAATTAGTTTGACTAACTAAAATATCGGAATAATAAAACTAATGTGAAAATGAAAGGGTAGAATTTAGCCAAATTGAATTTAATATTGAACTGAATTGAAAAATAGATCTAATTGGATATATATACACACACACACACACACACATGTATATATGTTGTACATGTTATTGTGTGGAAGCTAAGAAGAGGAATAAAATTTCACGTCCGACCAATAGGTACATGTTTACTATATTGATTGGCTTTGATGATTTTATGAGACGATTGGTTAGCCGCTTGGCTTTTGGATTTACTTTTGATATATGAGAGCCTATAGAGGCCATTTGTGGTTGTACCGATCAACCCGTATAAAAGAGGTTTTTCAAAAATTTAAGGCGTTTGCTATATTTTGAGAAATTAGAAAGTTATTAGAAACTGAAAAGTTAAAGAACTTGAGTCAAGCGAAGGTTAAGTTGGTTAAGTAAACAACATTCAGTTCCTTCTTCCTTTTCGAGGACGAGAAGATTTTAAGTGGGGGAGATTGTAACAACCAGTATTTCTAGAACCAATTTTAAATTTATTTTTAATTGATTTTTATAGGAATTAAATATTTTAGATGAATTATTTTGAGAATAAATGACTTAAGAATTATTTTAATCGAAGTTAGATCGTATAAATTTAAAATTTAATTAAAATGAACTCGAAGTGGTGCGGTAGTTTGGAAATTTGATTTTAAACTTTGAATGAATGTATATAATTCAATATAAATTAGAATTTGATAAAACAAGAAACGTTGAAATATTTTGAATTGTAATTTTCTAACCAATGTAAGAAATTGAGATTTCACTTTACAAATTGTAAGTTATGTCTAAATTAAAATTTAGAATAATCCATGTGATATATATATATATATATATATATCGATATTATATATAGCCCTTAAAAATAACCATTTTGCATACGGATGAATTTGGACACGAAACCACTTCCATTGGGTTCAAATTTCCATTTGCATGTTCGAAGACTATAAACATCGATACGTTTTGAGTTAGAGAAATTTAATCTTTTTCATTGGATATATGACCAAAATATCACTTTCTACATATGGATGAATTTGGACTCGAAACCACTTCCATTGAGTTCAAAATGTCATTTACGTGTTCGAAAAGTATAAACTTCGATATGTTCCAAGCTTCGGAGTTCTAGCACTTCAATTGGGGTTTGGGTTAGCTAACCTAGCCCAACCATTAAAGCACCCCATCAACCTTTTTCCTTATCCACTCCACACTTCATCGGAAAAAATGGGGATAGGAAATGGAAAATCAAAATTCCCTAAGCCTTAGCTTAATCTTGGAGCCCTAATCCTTGTTGAAATCAAGTGCAAATCAAAGGAGAAGCTTAGGTAAGCTCCAACTTCGTCTTCTCCATCTCAATTTCACTTCAATTCATCATAATTCCTATGACCTAATTCTTAGTAAATATGCTCATATGATCATAGGTTGTTAATTCTAGAATTTTTATCAAAGAGAGGTTGTTCTAGCTCGCTATTAGATGATTCATTGCTTCTAACCATCAAAGGTGAGTTCTTCATGAACTCACATCTATGCCACAAGATATTAGCTTGTAAAAGTGTAATTTAGTGTTCATTTCGGCTTACATATGCATATGAATTAGTTAGATAAGTATACACTTTCCGGTTCATTAATTTATGTTCCATTGAATTGAAAATTATGATTAGAATTGTCCACACAATCTAATTCATATGCTACTAATTGATTTGGCGATATTGTGAAGCTCCGTTCTCGCACCAGCAAGTTCTAAAACTTCACAATTCGCTTATATCGCATTTGATTGCTTTGGTTAGAGAATTTAGTTTTTTTTTTTTGGAGTTTATAATCGAAATCATTGCAATTTTATGTATACACAGTTGTGCATGTGTTCTTGAGTGGTTTCAGTGAGCTAAAGAGGCTTTATTTTAGCTTGTGAATCGTTATAAGTCGTCACCATTGATCCGAGATTGTCCGAGAACCGATTACACATCATTACCTAGGCAAAATAGTGCATTTGCGTCAATTCAGACGTCTGACAAGGCTCTTGGGAAATAATTATTTGCTTCAAGTCAGACGTCTGAACCGAAGCAATGTACGTCTGTCAAAGCTCTCTGGAAAAAAAAAAAATTTGCTTCAGTTCAGACGTCTGAACCGAAGCAGCAGATGTCTGTCAAAGCTCTTCGGAAATAATTATTTGCTTCAGTTTAGACGTATAAACTGAAGCAACAGACGTCTGTCAAGGGGCAATTTTTTTTTTTTAAAACAATCATAACTTTTTCGTACGTTGTCGGAATTCAACGAAACTGGATCCGTTGGAACCGCATCGACAAGAGCTTTGCAATGAAACTGATTTGGGGCCCGTGGAAATTCTTAGTGGAGAAAAAACGTCTGATGTAAACAATCAAATGTTTATCGTTATTTAACGATTTCAGAACCGATCGAGATGAGAACTCTCTCACTCAAAATTTTGTACAGTTATTTATTTTTATAACTGTATATATATATATATATATACATATATATATAGTTTGCCTGTGATTGCAATATTTGTTTGTTGTTTGATGGATATTTACAGTTTTAATGTTATCATTATTTAACTGTGATTATAAATGTTTATAAATAAATTGTTTATATTATAAATGATTGGGATGACAATTTACCCACTCGTCTCCCAAATATTAGATAAGTTCACATGGATTATGATATAAACCCCACATGGGTACTGGAATGATAATTTTACACGTTGCCCAAGTATGCAAATAATGATCATTGGATGTTGATTGAAAACCCCACACAGGTCTGGGGATGATAATAACTTTACACATCTCCCTTACGTTTAGTTGTATGTCAACCGATTGATTGACAAACTATTATAAGCGTTATTTGATTATTTAATGTTTATACAATTGCAAATTGCACTTTGGATGTGAATTGAATGTTTAATAGTTGATTATCACTATTGTTGAATACATGCGATGTATGAAATCCATATAACTAAAATTATATGGTAGTTGATTGAATCTCATTTCAATCCGAAATGAAACAAATATTTTAATACAGTATTTAGTTAAATGTTGAAGTTTGGTTTTGATGTCCGATTTTGGATGGATACGAAAATATTAAAATTGACTGAATAGTGAAATGTGCAATTTTAGAGATAAACGACTGAAATGAGTTTTCAAAGATTTTCATATATATATATATATATATGTATATAAAATTTAGAACAATGGTTTTAATACAAATAGAATTTTTCCAACATATGAATTGGAAAGGATTTGAGTGGAAATAATCTTCGGAATATTTCGATATTTGATTTTGTGATTATACAAATATTGTTGAGAAATTTGGAATATATATATATATATCGTTATTCCCAATACAATATCTGTTAGTTTCAAAATTTGATATTGAATATAAGTCGATTATGATTTCCATTCAGAGCCTTGTATTTAATATCAAATTGGATTTTGGATTTGTGATGAATGGTATCTTTAATGATACTGTTCTTAAACCCAATTGAGATACAGTAAATCTTTTCATTAAGACTTAATGAGATTTTCCAACTAATGATTATAATTGGAATTAAATGAAAGTTGATTTTGGGGTTCTTTGTGAATGATGTTTTAAATGACATTAGTACTTAAACCCAATTAACAGTGAAGTTATGATTTGGAATTTATAATCTTTTAATTAAGGTTAATAGAAAATTTCCAAAGTAAAGTTTTCCAATTTAATATATTAAATTGGAATTGAGTGGAATTCGATTTAGTGATAATCGAAATTAGCTTCCGTGAAGGAAGACTGCTACTAGATGTGGTATATAAAAGGCCGTGCCGTTATTCCACTTATAGTATTAGTCTGATACGGAAATTTATATCGATTATATATTGTTATGATTTCCGTGAAGGTCCCAATTTATTGGAAGATTATTTTAGGTTTATTGTGAAATGTGTTTTAAATGACATTGGTTCTTTAACCAAGTTAAAGGCAAGATTAATTTCCTAAAGTTGAATAATAATTAAGTAATGGATTGTGAGATTAAAATCAAGTTGGAGTTTTAATGAATATTTAATTAGATTGAAATGTGAATAAGATAATTAAATTTACCTGATTCAAGAAAGGTTCGAGATGGAGTGCCACTAGTTTTATTTCATGCGGTAGTTAAATCTTTAATTAGATTCGAACGTGAAATGATAATTAATTTTACCGATAACACAATGGGTGTAGATATGGAGTACTACCAGTTTTGCTCCATGGGATGAATAGGTTGAGATTGGGATAATAAAATTATGATCATTTCGGTAAGGCTCGTTAATCCCGACTAGTTGATAAAGCTTAATCTGGTTTAAGTTGTGAAAAGATATTATAAACCTTTCGAAATGATTTTCAAGAATATTTTGGATTGGAACGAGGCGTACAATGTGTGTTTTTATAGCACTTGATTATAAAACAAGCGAGTTATTTGGAAAGACCGGGTTTAACCCATTCTAAATAATTGTTATGATGATTAAAAGCCGACGAGTAAGTTGGTGGTTGAAGATCGGAGATCTTCACATCAAATGGATGATTACCGATGTCTTGATTAGGTTGTACACCCAAGACAAGGTAATAAGTGGTAATCGTCTAGACGTACTTGGAGATCGACCGGATATGTGAGTGCCTCTCTCCTGTATTGGACATATGGGACAAGGAATAAGGTGCCTCTGGTTTCGTTCAGACCTAGGACGAACTTGTAAATGGAATATGTTTGACATTGTATTTCGTTATGTATTGATTGATTTCTATTAAATATGTATATGTGGTGGCGGAGAATTTATTCTCTTGCTTAACACCCTTCTCTGAGACGTATGAGCTTAGAGGTTATATATTGATAGATATCGGTTGTATGGCATGAATTGACAATGTGGCATATTAAGATGCAAATGGTCACGGCTTTTATTGAAAAACAGGGCTTTGTGGATGATGATCAAGCAACGGCTTTAAGTAGCATATCTTTGTGTATAACATTAATTCGCAAGCTTCGCACCTCGATATGGGTCAAAAACGGGATAGTGATTGCAGGGAGTGCATGCGTTTCTTTCTAGATAAAAGCGCTGTCATGGTAAGGAGCCTAAACATTTTTACTTATGTGGTTGTTGAATTGCGATGCGTGATAGGACCGGGAAACGTATTGTTCAGAAATAACCAATCCACAAAAGTAAGTGGGAACCAGCCCTGAAGATCCAAGGGCTCACCAGAGTCTAAGTCCTAGGCATCCCGCTAGAGATGACCCGAAATCGATGAGGAAGATCCCTTGCCTCGGTTCATAGATGACATCCCAACTTTAAATACACGACTTTTCGGTTTTAGTTGTAAACCTATATGGCGACATAATATATGTTACCTATGCCACCTATGATTGATACATTTATATTTGAAGTTGATTTCTTCACTTATAATAATAATAAAAGATAAATTTCGCGTACCAAATATATTTGACCATTATAAGGTAAAACTCTATTATCTGGTTTGTGTTGCATTGTGTGATGAGACCTGAGACTTATAATGACTTCATTTTTCCTTTAAGCATTGCAATGTTTATTTTAGTGAAAATTAGGCACACATCTCTAAAAACAAACTTAATTAGGCTCACATTCGGTCATAAACTTATTATAAATTAGGTCCCTATTTTTCAAAAGTAGCAAAAAAATGAATAAAAAATTAGGAAAACAATTATTTAACTAAATTATGCATTCGACAAAAAAATCGCACAAAAAAAATAAAAAAAACACGCACAAAAAAATAAAACAGCAAAAAAAAAGCTAAAAGCGCAGTTAAATGCATAATGTTGTGCAAGAATTCCAATTTCTTGCATATATATATGTGTGCAAGTATTCCAGTGTTGCAAGAATTCCAACTCAGTTCATTTTTTATTTGCATTCAAGTGTGCTAGTAAATCCGAAACATGCACACATGTATGCAACATATCCACAGGCAAAACGTTAGCATAATTTCCTTTATGCAATAATTGCATATATGTATGCAAGTATTGATAATACTTGCATACATATATGCAGATATTTTTTTTCTTGGCATAGACTTCTGGAATTATTTTCAGATTTTAGAATTCTTTTTTTTAATCAGCACCGCACTTTTTTTTGGAAGAAAATGAAGGAGGCAAATGAAAACAAGCAAAAGGCGTTACCACAAAAGTAGGAAGCGGATCCACAAAACAAGGAGGTGGGAATTCAAAAATGGGGGGCGAGTTTATATTAAAAACTATGATCGGATGTGAGCCTAATTTTGAATCTTAATAGGTACCTTTAAAAAACGCACCCTTTATTTAATGGTATTCTTGGGAGAAAACTCATTCCGTGTTATACGGCATGGTCCCTTGATTTACCCAACATCAAAATAAAGTTAATAACTGTTTTAGTTCTCACACCAGTCCCATGACTAACTTGGAGTTTATTGTTTCTACCTAAACTCTGGATGTCCATATTTTTCACATGAGCAGCTAGTATGTAACAACCCGAATTTTATAACATGTTAAAACAAGAAATCAGGGCAGAATTAAATTATAAATTAAGAATTAAGCGAAACAGGTTGCGCCGTTGCGTTCGTCTCGGAATTCTGGTTGGAAATGAGTCCGAAATTTCGTAAATCGGAGTCCGTATGACCGAGATATGGCCTCTAGAAGTTTCACGAAAAAAACAGACTTTCAAAATTCGAATTTAGCCCAAACGGACTGGGCGGGAAAATTTCTCGCCCAACCCCAGGTCGACTGGGGAGTCGACCCCCCAGAGACCAGGTCGACTGCCCAGTCGACCTGGGGGTCGACCTCCCTGGTCGGGCCAGGTTGGCATGGTGCACCTGCTTGCCTGTGTGGTCTGGTTGGTTGGCCTGTGACGATTTTCAGTGGCTCAGATCTATTCTAGGGTTGATCCTATGGCCTAAACTAGCTCCTACTTCTATAAAAACACCCTAAGACCTAACCTAAATCACTAAAAATCATCCTAACAACAAGGTGCTGCCCAAATGTCTCTTGATCATGGCCTCCATCTTCATCTTCAAAGGCCTAAGCATGCAAACTTGATTCAAGTCAAAGGAGCAATCTTTCTTCATCAAATCAAAGGAGCTACTTATTTCTCAAGGCCTCTAGTGTTGCTACATCATTCCTAGAGCTTCTACAACGATTCTATGACGATTCTTGCTCCTAATTCACTAACCACGCTTTGTAAGTTCTAGATGCTTTTAGATTGAAACGATAACTTGAATATGACATGTGATAAAGTTGAAATTGAATCTATGCATGATAATCGATCCATGCTCATTCTTGTTCATTTTGGATCTTGACCTTTGGGGGATGTTGCTATGACATTAATTTGGACCTATGCATGTTGCAAATCACTCTTTCATATCCTTATCATGCATGAAATGATGATTTTCTCTCGGATCTTGTTTTATGCAAAGTTTCTACCTTCCCCTATTTATTTTCTTTTGATGAACCCTGGTCGATTTCGGACCTAGGCCTAAACTACGATTTACGTGCGATTTGTATACGGGGGAATATTGGGATTTCACCTATTTGGATATAGGTGTGAGTGGTCGAATTTGTGCATAACATGAACAAGGAAAATTTGGGGTATTGCCAATGTAATTTGCAAGTTTGGGCATACATGAATTGGCATATGAATTAAATCACGAGTTTTGGGGACTATGTAAGTTAAATCAAGGGATTGGGCTTATGCAGATTAGGCATAAGTGGAATTGGGAACATGAACCATGATGTGGGTTTATTTGGGCATGAACGTGACAAAAATGTAACTTTGGCTAGAACTTGATTTGGGTAAATTGGCATAAACGTGACATACATGCAAATAGGCGCGATTTGGACACATGGGAAGTGGCTAGAATTGGGTACACATTTTGATGGACATGAAATTGGGAACTTGGGAATATGCTTAGTAATATGTAAAGTGGGGATTTTGACGTAGATGACACATATGTAATTAACAATCTAACGGATGCCTTCGACGCGAGGTTAGACTTGAATTGTGGTGTAATTCTGCCCGGAACCGCCCGGCATATCCAGTGACCACAACAATAATAGTCTAATGTGAGAGGTCGTAGGCAAAGATTAGATTGTGATAATGCTTGAACCCGAGGTTGGAATGGATTTGCGGTGTAATTCTGCCCGGAACCGCCCGGCATATCCAGTGACCGCAAATAAGTCCAATGTGAGAGGTTGATGCATTAGTAAATAATAAATGAATATGACATGGACGGGTGGGTTAAGTAACTTGATTAGACTAATGACACTTAACCAAGATGACATGGACGGGTGGGTTAAGTAACTTGATTAGACTAATGACACTTAACCAAGATGACATGGACGGGTGAGTTAAGTAACTTGATTAGACTAATGACACTTAACCAATATGACATGGACGGGTGGGTTAAGTAACTTGATTAGACTAATGACACTTAACCAAGATGACATGGACGGGTGAGTTAAGTAACTTGATTAGACTAATGACACTTAACCAAGATGACATGGACGGGTGGGTTAAGTAACTTAATTAGATTAATGACACTTAACCAATATGACATGGACGGGTGGGTTAAGTAACTGGATTAGACTAATGACACTTAACCAATCTAACATGATAATTTGATGGGGTTAAATCATGAATCGCTTGAATATACTTAACCAATCCAACATGATGACTTGATGGGGTTAAGTCATGAATCGCTTGAATATACTTAACCAATCCAACATGATAACTTGATGGGGTTAAGTCATGAATCGCTTGAATATACTTAACCAATCTAACATGATAACATGATAACTTGATGAGGTTAAGTCATGAGTCACTTGAATATACTTAACCAAACCAACACGGTAACCTGATGGGGTTAAGCTTAAATATACTTAACCAATTTGACACGATGATTTGGATAGGGTTAAGTCATGAACCGCTGGAATACGCTTAACCAACTTGACATGTGATTCGTAGGGCTAAGCCATGAACGTGAATGACAACACTTAGTCAATCTTGACATGATATGTAGACGGGTTAAGTCACGAACTTGAATGACCACACTTAACCAACTGGACATGCTAGACTGATAGGGGTTAAGTCTTGAATTTAGATGACAACACTTAACCTGCTGGACGGAAACCCTAGTTACGCGGTTCTTTTCAACAGTAACCCTCATGGATGTATCACGATACCCTAGAACTAGGCTAGGGTGGGGCACGATTACTGGGCTGATTGTAAGCGACCAAAACGACGGCTGAGTTTGGTGCGCCATTGTAGGTTCAGGCGGACTATGGTCGTGCACGTAGTCCGGAGTTGAAAAAGCAGGCGTGGGCACCAGTAGTTGTACACTGTGCGTGCTTGGAATGGTGTCAGTGGTTGACACCCTAGGGCTTGATACACCCTAGGGTGGACCTAGCACAGAGTAGCTACATTCGTGATTGGGCCGTATGACACCGACACACGACGAGTTAGGACTTGTAGGGAGCCGATCGATTAGATCGTTACGTGGAAAAAGGGCGTTGTTCGATGGGTAGCATAATCCCTAGTGGTCCTAGGTGGCATAAACCCTGATCGAATCTAGAAAACGTCCAATAGGTAGCATAATCCCTAGTGGTCCTTGGTGGCGTAAATCCTAGATGAACACGCGATAATTCATGAAAAGGGAATCTGGCCATAACAAGGATGGCAAATCCGAACGATTTCAAGGATGGTGACACTACATTGTAGTAGTATAGAATAACGTGATGGAACCCGTACGATATACGGCAAGGGACTATACATATACATGGAAGGGATGATACGAGTTAGGATGCTAGTACGGTTGGTGCAGAGGACGTTAGACATGCGATGCTGTTCCGAGTTTATCTTGTTATCTTGTTACCTTGGTTATCTCGTTACTTGAGTTTATCTTGTTATCTTAGTTTGATCTGTTTATCTTGTCATCATGTTTATGTTTACTTTCAGTTTATACATGTCATGTTACCTTTACCTGTTTTTAGGCTGAAAGTAGCTAGGACTTACCAGTCTTTATGACTGACCCCGTTTTGTTTCGCCTCTTTATCTTCCGTTTCCCCCCCAGGTTTGCAGGGAGGAAATGTTGCTACTTAGTGAGGATTTTCTACTTCAAGATCATCATCTATGGCTTGGAATTTTCGTGGCTATGGCTATTTTACTGTTTTACTTGGGGAATAATTTATGACTATGGTTTTATGCTTCTTTACTATTGCAAGACAGGTTTTGATGTAAGTAATTTAATGGCACTTTGATGTAAAAGGTTTTAGACCTTACTACTTTTATAAAGTAATAAAATCATGTTTTCTTCCGCTGTTTTATATGTTCTGTCTTGTAATATTTCTGTGCATGTTTACCTAGACAACACCCCTCCAAAGCTAGTGCATTCTCTTGTGAGTGACCCTGGCGGAGGTGGGGTGTTACATTTGGTATCAGAGCAGAAGGTTACCAGACTGGGCAAAAGTTATTAAAACCTTCTGAAACTATTTTCAAAGCCATTTTACAAATAAGCATTTTCCAAGAAAAGTTTTAAAGAAAAAGGCTATTCCCCAAAAAGCCATTAGCACTATCCTGTGATCGAATCTCTTTTCCTTTCTTTCCTCCACCTGTAGTCACAGTAGTTTTAACTGTGACTAATCCTTCTCTAGTTACATAAATGTTTTCCGTGCGATGGAGGAAGTTCTCAAGAGACCTGTTACCGCGTTATACAAGAAAGGATAGGAGTGGGTAAGGCGAATAAGGCTCAGCACAAGAAGGTAGTTAAGTACTATAGGACAAGGACATGGGCAAAGAACAAGATCGTCGAGAGGGCAATTGTATGCTCTCACTACTAGCGTGCCTAAGAGGGGTGGAAACGTTTCTGGTAAAAGTTTAGCTTTTCCTTTCTATCATCCCGTTAGGACTTTGTTTTGTACATCGCATCCTTTTTAAATCCTGCTTCGATAGTTGGGTCCCTGCACCTTAGTACTAGCACAATAGAGGGTCCCGTTTTTGTCTCAAAATCCTGTTGGGGGATCGTCCCATTTATTCATGACTTTTTTGGATTTGAGGACATCTATGACTTTTGGGAATAATGCTTATGTTTTTGAGCTATGGGTTGATTCTAGGAATGGGGTGGTTATCCAGTAAGGGTGCCATTCTCGGTTCTGAAAGGAGGGTAGTTAGACTCTTGACTTGCCTCGGTAATACCCTCGAAGTCTCGTGTAACCTTTAGGGTTCTGTCATGATTGGTTACCTAGAATCTCTTGATGCATTTGTTGGTAATCCATTCTAGTAGTGTTCGCCACTAAGGCGGACAATTCATTTCGCTTGTGCATGCGTTATGGAAATCACTCTAGTAAGTACACTTGGTAACATGATTGGCATCTGTTTGTTTTCAAGAGATCGTTCTTCTGCGTGGAATGCCGTATAGTGAGTAAACGAGATCCAGAGTTCACTAGTGAATTTTAGAGAGCTTGCATGAAAACCAAGAGTACACAGATATGGTTGAGCCGAATATACTAGAGGGAGAATAAGTAAAAGTGGAACGAGAGGCGACAATAAAGTGAGTCCCAGCTTGTATTTGGAAATAGGAATTAAGAAGCTACGGAATCATGAAGTTAGAGACAGCCAAAGCATAATGGAGTTAAGCTCAAGAAAATGTGACTTAGAAGACTAGATACGCGCATCATATCTCTTTTTAAGAGTATATCCTTGATCCCTGTTTTTCTGTAGAGCTTACCCGCATGCTATCTTTTATGCATATCCTCTCGGTCCTCTTTTCGATCTTATTTCTGTTGCAAACTCCATAGGGGGTATGACTCATCGGTTAATAATATATGTCAGGGTTTGAAGATGTCCGTTAGGTTGACTAAACCTTTTGGGCTTTATAGGATATGGGTTGGGTTTAGAAAGGGATTTCTTGTAATCCAAAAAGGAGTTTATCTTGCTTGTCTTCTCGATCCTTTCTTGAGGACCTTAGGTAGAACCCTATGGATGCAAACATGTATTTGAAACATGTTATGATTGATGTTTGCGAAATGGTTGCAAGTGGTCGCAAGTGGTTGCTCGTGGATGCATGAATACACATTAGGCATTAGATCGGCTCAGACACATTTTCATGTTGCATATGCATGAGTGTTATACTTGTTTATGGATGAAATTGAATGTGTTAGCATGTGGATATTGCATATGGATGAATGTTTGTGCACACATATAGTGTTTATGTGACTAGGACTATTTGCATACATGTGGATTCATGGCACTAAACATATTTTGCATTGAGAAGATTAATCAGGCCTGATCATTTGCATTAGATAAGGAACATATACACACACTTTCTGCATATGTTCATGTGGCATTAGAAATCTTTTAAGGACAATGGTTGCTTGTGGATGATGTTTTGAGTAGATGGATGATGGATGGTAGGATACGTTCTCCCTAACTTAGAGATTTCAGGGACGAAATCCTTTAAGGTGGGGAGAATGTAACAACCCGAATTTTATAACATGTTAAAACAAGAAATCAGGGCAGAATTAAATTATAAATTAAGAATCAAGCGAAACGGGTTGCGCCGTTGCCTTCATCTCGGAATTCTGGTTGGAAACGAGTCCGAAATTTCGTAAATCGGAGTCCGTATGACCGAGATATGGCCTCTAGAAGTTTCACGAAAAATCAGAAAAAAAAACAGACTTTCAAAATTTGAATTTAGCCCAAACGGACTGGGCGGGAAAATTTCCCGCCCAACCCCAGGTCGACTGGGGAGTCGACCCCCCAGGGACCAGGTCGACTGCCCAGTCGACCTGGGTGTCGACCTCCCTGGTCGGGCCAGGTTGGCCTGGTGCACCTGCTTGCCTGTGTGGTCTGGTTGGTTGGCCTGTGACGATTTTCAGTGGCTCAGATCTATTCTAGGGTTGATCCTATGGCCTAAACTAGCTCCTACTTCTATAAAAACACCCTAAGACCTAACCTAAATCACTAAAAATCATCCTAACAACAAGGTGCTGCCCAAATGTCTCTTGATCATGGCCTCCATCTTCATCTTCAAAGGCCTAAGCATGCAAACTTGATTCAAGTCAAAGGAGCAATCTTTCTTCATCAAATCAAAGGAGCTACTTATTTCTCAAGGCCTCTAGTGTTGCTACATCATTCCTAGAGCTTCTACAACGATTCTATGACGATTCTTGCTCCTAATTCACTAGCCACGCTTTGTAAGTTCTATATGCTTTTAGATTGAAACGATAACTTGAATATGACATGTGATAAAGTTGAAATTGTATCTATGCATGATAATCGATCCATGCTCATTCTTGTTCATTTTGGATCTTGACCTTTGGGGGATGTTGCTATGACATTAATTTGGACCTATGCATGTTGCAAATCACTCTTTCATATCCTTATCATGCATGAAATGATGATTTTCTCTCGGATCTTGTTTTATGCAAAGTTTCTACCTTCCCCTATTTATTTTCTTTTGATGAACCCTGGTCGATTTCGGACCTAGGCCTAAACTACGATTTACGTGCGATTTGTATACGCGGGAATATTAGGATTTCACCTATTTGGATATAGGTGTGAGTGGTCGAATTTGTGCATAACATGAACAAGGAAAATTTGGGGTATTGCCAATGTAATTTGCAAGTTTGGGCATACATGAATTGGCATATGAATTAAATCACGAGTTTTGGGGACTATGTAAGTTAAATCAAGGGATTGGGCTTATGCAGATTAGGCATAAGTGGAATTGGGAACATGAACCATGATGTGGGTTTATTTGGGCATGAACATGACAAAAATGTAACTTTGGCTAGAACTTGATTTGGGTAAATTGGCATAAACGTGACATACATGCAAATAGGCGGGATTTGGACACATGGGAAGTGGCTAGAATTGGGTACACATTTTGATGGACATGAAATTGGGAACTTGGGGATATGCTTAGTAATATGTAAAGTGGGGATTTTGACGTAGATGACACATATGTAATTAACAATCTAACGGATGCCTTCGACGCGAGGTTAGACTTGAATTGTGGTGTAATTCTGCCCGGAACCGCCCGGCATATCCAGTGACCACAACAATAATAGTCTAATGTGAGAGGTCGTAGGCAAAGATTAGATTGTGATAATGCTTGAACCCGAGGTTGGAATGGATTTGCGGTGTAATTCTGCCCGGAACCGCCCGGCATATCCAGTGACCGCAAATAAGTCCAATGTGAGAGGTTGATGCATTAGTAAATAATAAATGAATATGACATGGACGGGTGGGTTAAGTAACTTGATTAGACTAATGACACTTAACCAAGATGACATGGACGGGTGGGTTAAGTAACTTGATTAGACTAATGACACTTAACCAAGATGACATGGACGGGTGAGTTAAGTAATTTGATTAGACTAATGACACTTAACCAAGATGACATGGACGGGTGGGTTAAGTAACTTGATTAGACTAATGACACTTAACCAAGATGACATGGACGGGTGAGTTAAGTAACTTGATTAGACTAATGACACTTAACCAAGATGACATGGACGGGTGGGTTAAGTAACTTAATTAGATTAATGACACTTAACCAATATGACATGGACGGGTGGGTTAAGTAACTGGATTAGACTAATGACACTTAACCAATCTAACATGATAATTTGATGGGGTTAAATCATGAATCGCTTGAATATACTTAACCAATCCAACATGATAACTTGATGGGGTTAAGTCATGAATCGCTTGAATATACTTAACCAATCCAACATGATAACTTGATGGGGTAAAGTCATGAATCGCTTGAATATACTTAACCAATCCAACATGATAACTTGATGGGGTTAAGTCATGAATCGCTTGAATATACTTGACCAATCTAACATGATAACTTGATGAGGTTAAGTCATGAGTCACTTGAATATACTTAACCAAACCAACACGGTAACCTGATGGGGTTAAGCATAAATATACTTAACCAATTTGACACGATGATTTGGATAGGGTTAAGTCATGAACCGCTGGAATACGCTTAACCAACTTGACACGTGATTCGTAGGGCTAAGCCATGAACGTGAATGACAACACTTAGCCAATCTTGACATGATATGTAGACGGGTTAAGTCACGAACTTGAATGATCACACTTAACCAACTGGACATGCTAGACTGATAGGGGTTAAGTCTTGAATTTAGATGACAACACTTAACCTGCTGGACGGAAACCTTAGTTACGCAGTCCTTTTCAACAGTAACCCTCATGGATGTATCACGATACCCTAGGGACTAGGCTAGGGTGGGGCACGATTACTGGGCTGATTGTAAGCGACCAAAACAACGGCTGAGTTTGGTGCGCCAGTGTAGGTTCAGGCGGACCATGGTCGTGCACGTAGTCCGGAGTTGAAAAAGCAGGCGTGGGCACCAGTAGTTGTACACTGTGCGTGCTTGGAATGGTGTCAGTGGTTGACACCCTAGGGCTTGATACACCCTAGGGTGGACCTAGCACAGAGTAGCTACATTCGTGATTGGGCCGTATGACACCGACACACGACGAGTTAGGACTTGTAGGGAGCCGATCGATTAGATCGTTACGTGAAAAAAGGGCGTTGTTCGATAGGTAGCATAATCCCTAGTGGTCCTAGGTGGCATAAACCCTGATCGAATCTAGAAAACATCCAATAGGTAGCATAATCCCTAGTGGTCCTAGGTGGCGTAAATCCTAGATGAACACGCGATAATTCATGAAAAGGGAATCTGGCCAGAACAAGGATGGCAAATCCGAACGATTTCAAGGATGGTTACACTACGTTGTAGTAGTATAGAATAACGTGATGGAACCCGTACGATATACGGCAAGGGACTATACATATACATGGAAGGGATGATACGAGTTAGGATGCTAGTACGGTTGGTGCAGAGGACGTTAGACATGCGATGCTGTTCCGAGTTTATCTTGTTATCTTGTTACCTTGGTTATCCTGTTACCTTGGTTATCTCGTTACTTGTGTTTATCTTGTTATCTTAGTTTGATCTGTTTATCTTGTCATCATGTTTATGTTTACTTTCAGTTTATACATGTCATGTTACCTTTACCTGTTTTTAGGCTGAAAGTAGCTAGGACTTACCAGTCTTTATGACTGACCCCGTTTTGTTTCGCCTCTTTTTCTTCCGTTTCCCCCTAGGTTTACAGGGAGGAAATGTTGCTACTTAGTGAGGATTTTCTACTTCAAGATCATCATCTATGGCTTGGACTTTTCGTGGCTATGGCTATTTTACTGTTTTACTTGGGGAATAATTTATGACTATGGTTTTATGCTTCTTTACTATTGCAAGACAGGTTTTGATGTAAGTAATTTAATAGCACTTTGATGTAAAAGGTTTTAGACCTTACTACTTTTATAAAGTAATAAAATCATGTTTTCTTCCGCTGTTTTATATGTTCTGTCTTGTAATATTTCTGTGCATGTTTACCTAGACAACACCCCTCCAAAGCTAGTGCATTCTCTTGTGAGTGACCCTGGCGGAGGTGGGGTGTTACATAGTCGTTTTGGTTTTGCAGATATTTCTTTTCACAGGGTCCTGAATTATAACTGGAGCTATATTCGAAATGCTTTGTATCTGTGTATTTCTTTCATCTGTAATAGTTGATGTTTTCCGCTGCACATTACATTTATGTGTATATATATATATATATATTTACGCTATTTTATAATTTAAATCTCTGATATTTTCCGCTGTATATTATTTATTTGAACTCTGATATCTTGTACTTTGATATTAGTTGTTGTAATAGCAATGAAATGTTCTCATGTTTGTGTTCTGATGTGTCGTGTTCTCATTACAATCTACATTCTTCCGTCTCTTCGAAGGCTGGGCGAATTCGGGGGGTCACACAAAGGGTGATAATGCAATCGACTACTCAGGAACTCCATGCCTAAACTTCATATTCGATGCTAGTTACTGGGCAACCTTCCGCCTGTCGAAGTTTGAAAGTTGTACAAGATTATAATCCTAATGACTCAGCTCTAAGAATATTCAAGCCTCTAGCTCCAATCACCAAAGTTGTTGACACCCCAGGACTCACTGGTGGTGACTCCTCCGAAGACGTCTCCCTATTTTCCTGCAATTTGAGAAAGTTTTTATCACATGTTCGTGAGCTATGGAGGCATCAATCGAGACGCCTATGGTTCCAAAGGGACTAACCGTTATCATTCTTCCTATAGTTGGTACTCACCAGACCAAGACGCCTTCTAAAATGTAGTCCAAAGCTTCCAATGAACCCCAAGTGCCCTCCGTCGATATTCTGGGGAAGGATGGAGGGATAATTGATGCTTTGAAAGACTTAAACGACAAGCGGTCTGTAACTACCCACCCGGAATTGGCCTAAATCCTGATCTCTTAAAGTCTCATTAGAACTTAGGGCCATTATAAGCAAGTCGTTTGATTATATAAGAAATAAATAATATAACCAAACTAAAACGAAATCAGAACCTCACAGTGGATAGGACAAAATATAATAACTAGAATAGATGTACCATTTCATAAAAACCATGATAATGTCGGTTACATCATAGATTTAGATGTCATAAATTCGGTACATCACAGTAATATCACATAAATACAATCAATTGCTAGACATGGTAATAATAATAGACTAGAATAAAATCTCATTTCTATTTCCTAACTTTATGATATTTTGAATCAAGCATGTCCACCTACTAACTTATGTCGTTAAAAGGGGGATGGGAGTCAGAATAACATGGTCTGGTGAATGAAAATCATTTAAGTTTAAAGGGATTATATTTCCTATACCTGTTAATATAAATTCATCAAGTTATGTTTAGGTGAATTCTACACAAGATTAAATATGGCATACACATTCATTGAATAAGCGGACTGTCCTACAGTCACTTAAGGCCATCATGTATAGGTAAGGGAAAATTCCTACTATCACTTAATACCCTACATGACGCATTATCATTCAGTCACTTAAGGCCATTTTATATATTTATTTATAGGCGGATTCCTACGATCACTTAATACCCAACGAACGGATTCTTTTGATCACTTAGTATCCTATGGCGGACCTCAGTCACTTAAGACCTTGATTAACATTATCAAATATTTTCCTAATTTTAATACGAGAAATAGTAGTATTCCACTTAATACCGGTGAAGGTAGGTACTCATTGGCATTTGACCGCTCCGGCAGACCCTTGCGTTACAATTTAACTGGCATTACGGGTGAACTTATAGTCTCCTAATACTTTCCTTAGATGGGCGGTCTCTTTTACATGCTCTTTAAAACTCTTATTAGCCCATCCCTAGGTATGCTCTCGCATAACCCCAAGATAAGAAGTGAGCAACTTCCGGGGAATCACCCTATTCTTACGTCTATCTTTTTATTTAAGACCATTTAATACCTCATAAGTTTATTAGAGAAAGATGGACCTAATGATTACTTAATACCTGATAAGGGAGGGTCCCATGATTTCAGTTCAAAACCAAGGTGTGAACCTTAGGAACGGACCCGGTCCTGACCACTTAATACCTAAATAAGGTAGGTCAGCCACTTAATACCTTCTCGAGGCAGGCCACCTTTGCATAAATATTTGTTACACTCGAAGTCTCACATTAAACCGATTTCTTACAGCTGCTAGATTCGATGGTTGATTCCGGGTAGACTTCTACTATAAGTAGGGCTTAACCTTGCGCCTTTATGCATTTATTTTAATGGCCCACGACGTTAAACATCTCACATTAACTCGACTTCTTGTAGATGTTGGATATGTAGGTTGGTTCCGGGCAAGCTTCCACTAAGTAGGGTTAATCTCGTGTCACGTGTCATTAAAGCATTAATACTTACACACAAATTTTCTATTAGGACATTTTAGATTCGAGTTCCAAATTAAATGCATTTATGATACATTAACTATATTATTTAATACATATAAATAAGAGCGTAATTTGTGGCGTGCGTAAAGGAAACGTTCTAAGCGTAGAAATATCAATCCGAACCAAAAATCAAAATTTACAAGTTATATTTCCCAAGCTTTTTTTAACATAACATATAATGTTCATTTCATATCTGAAACATTAACAGGGAAATGGTGCTACTATTTGCATCCTGATTTCCACTTTTGGCCACCACACTCCGTTCGGCCGGCCATCATCGTACATAATTTTTTTAAAAAATGAACCGTTCGGCGGTCGTTAGCGGCTGAACAACGTGAAAGCTTTTCAGCCATTTACCGTCGAACATATTTTTGTGGAATTCAGAAGTGGTAATCGGGATGCAAATAGCCACACCCATAGGAAAATAGCATGACACAAGCAAAATAACTTGCACCTTAGGTTCCTAGGACTATTTCAATTTGGTTGGACATGGCCTGTCACCTGAGTTCCAATGTTAGTAGTGAAGATTTATTGCATTTTATTGTTTAATTTATCACAGAAGCTGAAAATCAAAGGAAATCGAAGGTCCGACCTTTTGCGATCTTCGTCTCTTTCAACAGCAATCAAATCAGTTCTTAAAGGCAATGAAGCTCCATCCCTAGCGAGCAGATTCATTTTTCTAACTATTCCTTTTGTTATTTTTAACCTCTTAGATCTAACATCTGTTACCCACAAAAGGAGGTAAAATTCACCTTTACTTTCCAATTTCGTTGCACTACTTAAGAGCTTTGATTCAATCTCCATTTCTTGCCCGTTCAAGATTTTTGGCTGGTTCTCTGGTTCTGCGCTTTAATGGCATCAGCTGGTAATTATTTCTTGTACTTGCGATCTTCATTTAAAGATATATTAGCTCGCAACCTTTTATGCCCAAATGAGATTATCGGCAGCGAATTGACCGATTATGATCTTAGTTTACCCAATATATGTTATTGTTCATTGGTTGCGAACTTAAAAGTTGAAAGACATTTGTTTCGTGATCATAGTAAATACTTGTTCCAGGTGTTTAAGCTTGCAAGCTTTATATAGTGACCTTATCCGTATTTACAGGTAGCAGATTAAGTTATTTCCATGCCTTAGCTCTTATTCTTAGTACTCTAGCTTTTGATGTCCGGTGACAATTCTTCTAGTATTCATTTCATTTGGATATTTGCAGATGGTACAGCACGGGATACATCAGTTGTAGTAGTTGTATTAGAAACCAGCGAAGTGTATATTGTAACCAGCTTATCAACAAAGAAGGATACCCAAGTAATTTACGTTGATCCAACAACCGGCTCTTTGTGTTATCGAGCAAAATTTGGTGATGATCTTTTCAACTCTGAGGAGGATGCTTTAAGACACATTACAGATGGATCAAGAGTTTCAAGCAGGAGTACTACATATGCTAGAGCAATATTGGGTTATGCAGCACTAGGAAGCTTTGGATTGCTATTAGTAGCTACTAGGTTGAGTGCAAATGTTACGAATTTGCCGGGTGGTGGATGTGTTTACACTGTTGCTGAAAGCCAATGGATAAAGATTCAGCTTCAGAACCCTCAAGCTCAGGGAAAAGGTGAATTAAAAAATATTCAAGAATTAGCAGAACTTGACATCGATGGAAAACATTACTTCTGTGAAACAAGAGATATAACACGTCCATTTCCAAGTCCTATGACTTGTCAAAATCCAGATGATGAGTTTGTGTGGAATGGTTGGTTTTCCAAACCATTTAAAGATATCGGGCTTCCAATGCATTGTGTAATTCTTTTGCAGGTACTTGACTCTGTTTACCAGACACAGATATACCATGCTTTCTATATTATGTGTTTCTAGCTGCAACATTCATTCAACTAACAGGATCTATACTCCCCCCCTCCCCCCCGACACACACACACACACACATATATATATGTGTGTGTGTGTGTGTGTGGAGGGTTCCAGGGTATCCCTATTTGTAGCATCCCATTTGCCCCTCAATATGGGGCACTCGTTTATATTTACATAAGTTAGTGTAAAGAGAGAGAAACAAGAATATGTGGTGGGGGCTATAGGGGTGCTGCAGTGTTTGTAGTGCTACCTATCATCTCTCTCTAAAAATTTCAACCATTAGCCTTCTTAATTCCACTTTCCACATAAGGATTAACAAATCCAGTGGTTCACCATTTGTGTCTAATTTCGTGTTCCAATAGCCTCTCCTCTCTCCTCTCTCTCTCTCTATATATATATATATGTATGTATGTATGTATGTATATGTATGCATGTATGTATGTATAACGTATGTATGTGTTTCGTTGGACTTCAAACAACACCTCTAGTCTAGTGCCCTTGATTCCGACCACATAATACATTTTCTTCACTAATTCTCTCTTCTGCTTACTCTTTATTTAAATATAAACAAGTGACTGTGGTTCGGATGCAAACGGGGTGCTTCGAAACAGGGGTTTTATATAATCCTATATATGTGTGTGTGCGCGCAGGCGCGGACGCGGGCGCACGGGCCTTGTGTGTGTGTGTGTGAAAACCAAAAACAACTTGTTCCTGTCAGAATTGTTATAATGCTAAATATTTTAATACTTTAATTTTGAATGTTTGGGGATATAGTTGATGGCATTTAATAAATGTGAGATTCAGTTTGAGCACTTGAAGAGGAATATCTGCAGCTTTGATGGTGATGTGATACATGAGGCATGTTGAACACTTACTGCTATATACAACATTTGTTTTTTCCATTTATAAATTACACTTTTTGTCAACTAGCTATTATGTCTATGGTATATACTTATATTTTCTACTCGCAAGAACATACCGATATCCTTTTTTGTTTATGTATACGTCTATTGGGTCTTTTAATTTTATAAGGATATAATTGTTTTAGTGATCATCGTTTGTGTGCATAGCTTTGGATTTGACGGAACTGATATATATCTCCACATGAAGAACCAATGATCAAGGTTTTCTAAATGAGATTTAAATCGTAAAAGTCAAACTTCAAATCAAAATGAGATTCAAATCGTAAATCGTGGATTTAAAGGATCCATATTTTAAGGTTTGTACATACCTTGAAATTGATTTCAATGTTTGAACTTTTACAGTTGAACTTAAATCATGATTTTATCTCTTGTTTCATTTTTATTTTTATTTTGAAAACATTATAATTGGAATTATGAATCCAAATAAGTGGATTAAACATGTAAGCTTAAGTTGATTTCTTTTTTTAAATTGCGGTTTTAACTCTGTTTGGTTCAAAATATAATTTGAATCGTAAAGGAAGAGATCCAATTTGAATCAGGAGCGCAAAATAGCGCAAGGCCTGCGCTATAGCGCGCGCTATAATGTTTTTTTTTTTTTTGCTTACAGAAAAGAAGATCTTAAAAAAAAAAAAAACACACACAGGAAAAAGGCACAAAAGGAAAAAACTGTATGTTTAAAATCTCCAAAAAAAAAAAAAAACGAAAATGCATGTTCAAAAAAGAAAAAGCAAAATAGCGCGCTATTCATGGCTGCGCTATGATAAAATAGCGCGCTATAGCGCGCTATTTTTGCGCTACACGGGACCCCTGCGCTATAAGAACCAAAATAGCGCAACCTGTGCGCTATGCGCTATTTTGCACTATAGCGCGCTATAGCGCTCGCTATGACAACTATGCTAATGTCGATAATAAGTTCAAGGCATCAAATGTCAAAATCATAACCATTATAGGCAATAGGTGGACTGTGATATTTACTCCGACGCATATTGTGCATAAATTTAGTATTATACAAGGTTCGATTTCTCGTTTTCGATCTTTTGTAATTTTAGAAATTTTGTTTTAACTCATAAATTGCGGTTCTAATTTTGGTTTTCGATTTGGTTAATCATTTTTCATATACATACATGCATACATACATTTACTTATTTATCTGTTTAGTTACTGAAACAAACATATAATTGATTTTGGCTGAAAAATAAGATACAAAGGAACATTGCTTGATTAATTATAAATGCTTATAACACTAAAAAAATATTTATTCATTACTTCATTCTCAACTTTTATTTAGTTGTATCATTTATATATTTTGTGATTTTGCATGCTTGATAAGTTGAAGTCTCATAATTTAAGTATTATTATATTCGAAACTCAAATAGTTTCTTTTTTAAAGTTTCTTCTGTAAATTTAGTAGTTTTCTTATTGCATCGGAATTCCGGTTTGGTTTTGTTTCAGGCTGAAACGAAATGACCAGCTCAGTTATCGATCGAAACCTCAAACATTAGTATATTATACATGCCTTGTGTGCGACCCTGTAATTTCACCCATATATGTATGTATGTACGTAAATTGAATATAATCTATTAAGCGGACTTCTGATTTTTTTTTTTTTAAATTAATCTTGATAGGGCATGAAAGATTTGAGAAATATAAGTGGAAAAAAGAATTTTTTGTTATTACACACACATACATGCATACATATGTGTGTGTGTGTCTGTATTTATGTAACATGGTACAACCTTCATAATATACTAGCAAAAAAAAAAAAAAAAAAAAAAAAGAGCAATGTACATCATTTGTAGTTTTGAACAAAGGCGTTCTTTACACCTTAGTACATATTTTCTAGGGTAGCTCCAAATTTTCTCAAAGGCAAAACCCTTTTGTAAATCCATCATATGATTCATATCCTTTCAAAAGTTTAAACTTAACATATAACTGTTTTCATTCACCCATTCATAACTTGCTTGGCGTCTCTTCTATCTTACCACTATACCGAGAAGATCCCATCATTGTTTCAATGCATGTGAAATTTCAAGATTTAAGATGTGTGCAGTTATGATTTGCACCTGTGTTCTTTTTCTTCTTTTCAACAATATAAATTTGGATTGTTTTTCCAAATTAAAAAAGGGTGGATACCCAGTGCCAAAGGCTCCCGTACTCAAGCGAGAGGACTTCCCAGGCAGTCTCCCACCTAGTACTATTCTCACGACTTTCCTGGCTCTGGGGGTGGTCGATTAGTGCGCACAACCTTTCCCTCACATAAGTGAAGAGGTCGGGATTCAAACCTGCGCGCTCTAGATTACCAACCGGGTAACCTTACCGTTGCGCCATGCACCACCTTTTTTTTCAAATTAAAGAGGGAAAAAATATATCTGAATTTCACCATAATAGAAATTTATAGTTGAAAATTCCAGTATTTGGGCCACATGTTTTTGGAATATATTCGGTTAACAACTTATACTGTTAAGAGTTGAAATACTCACACCAGTTTAAGCCTGCATTTGCACAAATGCCTTCTTCTAACTGCTTAATATCACAATCCCTGATCCCTAGTCCGATATTACGAAGTTTCCATATTTCAATTGAAGGCTACATTATAAATTTTGAAATTACAATTGCACACCATTGGACCTAATATTCGGATGGCTGGGAAAGGCGGACTGTATGAAGATGGGGAAGAAACTTATGAGAGAAAGTTTTAAGCTTAATTGTCTAAGAATAATAGAGGAACTATTATCAATTTGGTTGGTTCAAATAAAGAAGCTTTAAGCTTAATTGTTGAAGAATAACATGGGAACTATTATCAATTTGGTTTGTTGAAATTAAAGAAGCTTTAAGCTTAATTGTTGAAAAATAACATGGGAACTATTATCAATTTGGTCAGTTTAAATTTAAATGTTCCGGTTATTAATAGCAGAGAATAATTGTAGAATTTTTTTTTAAGAAAACAAAATATTATATTAGTCCTCAACTTAACTAATTTTGTGTTTTTCTTCTTCTGAGTTTTGAGAATTATAGAACATTGACAGAAAATCTTTCATCTGCTGATAGATATGGTATTGTGCATGTACATTGGATGTGAATTAATGAATTTCAATCATTCCATTCTTATGGATTGAGAGAGAGAAAAAGAATCTCATGATATTGTATGTTCTGGCGTGGCCCAAGAATTGGATTGCCCAAGCCCAATACTTTATTAATGGTTGCAAGTTAAAAATACAAAATGGTTTGCCATAGGACTGTCAATGGATACCCCAAAAAATCCCAAGTTCGTCCGCATCCACATCCAAAATGTTGATAAATATCTGATATCTAGAAGAATGGATGCGGATGTAGATATAGGCACAACCGCATCCGAAAATTGTCCATACGTTTTTTCCCCATGATTATAGTATAGATTATGTGTATTTTAGCGTAATGAAATATACTAATTTATTGTTTTATTAATTGAAAGTCTATATTATACACATTAAACACGTATTAATTGTTCCAAACTATTTATTATCATCATATATGTTCATATTTAGCGCTATACTAATCAATTGGATTAAAAAAACTTTTTGTTGAATTGAAAATTTTCATTTATGCTATTTTGATTTATCGATAGTTGGTGGATCAGATAGTTATTCGTTACCCGTCCGTATCCATGAATGCAGCTATGCGGTATTCGTAAAGAATTTTTTAGATGCGGATGCAGATATTGAACTATCCGATAATTATTCGTTTGCCATTCCTAGACGTGAATTCTGCTCATAGGAAATATTGTTAGATAAAAGTAACTTATTCAATTGTTTAAACCGTCAACTTTTTTAAAAATTTATTTATATAATTTATCAGTAAAAATATTTTTCCCCCTGTTGATGAGTTTGTTAGTTTGCGGAATACAGATCTTAAGACTAAATTAACACTAGAGAGAGGATGGTTAATGTTTTCTAGTTTATATGATTTTTTTTGAAACTTTTACGCTTATACTTCGAATGATGTAATTAACACTTAGAGAATCAAAACACATATATAGGTAAATGCAGTAAAATAAAAGGAAAGAACACGCCATGATTATATAATGGTTCATAGTTACCCTATATTCAATTCTGCACAATTCCTTTTACAGTGTATCTGTAATGCAATGTCAATATACAATCTTGATTTTAAAGCTACAAGCCACCCCTCCATAATTTTCGATCCTTGAGTGAAGTTACTTGGATTTTCGATGCTACTAAGCACACCCAATTGATTTTCGAGGCTCAACCGCACACACTCAATCGTCGAGGCTAATAACACATCCAATTGATTTTTGGGGCTTAACCAGACCCAATAGATTCGAGGACTCAGCCACAGCTACGAGTATAGTAGTAAGATCTGATAAGGTTTTACAAACACATATATTTGACCTTTGATTACAATTGATCATATAATTATTGAATAATACTTTAATCTTGAATTGGGTGAAAGAGTAAGGATATTAGAGTGGATGATAGAAAATCATTCCAATGGTAATGGAATTTGATTCTGAATTTCGGCAGAGTTTGATTATAGTATGATTTAGAGAAGAAGGGAGTAAAGAGAGGAGAGAAACGAGAAAGTAGTTATTAAAAATTCATTTAGAAATCTGGTGTTTATAGAGAAATAATGGTAATGTCTATTTGCATAGAAAAACGACGAAAAGGCACTTGTTCTGAAACTTGATTTCTGAACATCACGTGTAGTATGTCAACATACTCTTTGTATTTTTGAAAATAAATACTTTGTTTTAAATTATGAAAAAATAAATTGGATCTTTGTGAGATCATTTAAACATAGTTTACGTTTATTTTAATCATAATAAAACTTCATAAAATAATTTTGAAAGATTTAATACAAAGTAATATATACTAAACCAATATAATTATAAAGTATGAGTGAATGTTTTAAAATCAAAGTATAAATAACAAAACATAAAATTATGTCAAAGAATAAACGAATACATATTAAATTCAAATCTACGATAATCACTACAAAATTATAACAATTTGTAGATAGTTAAAAGTTTAAAATTTAAATATTCTTGATAAAAATTAGAATTTTTTTGAAAACTATTTTGAAAAAGATATTTGAAAATCATTTTAATATTAGTAATATTTGAAAAACATTAAATAAAATTAGATAGAGAGGTCAGAAAAGTATTATTAGAATTTTAACATATAATTTAACACTAAATTACTTATTTGAGAATTGAGATATCTTGATATCTTGAACTTTTCAATGTTCAGAGTCTTGATTCTTTAATTCTTGAGTTTTTATGTCAGCATTTTGTATCTACACTTGAAACTGTACACTCTTCTTGACCAATACCTATCTAATATTCTGCACCATATACTATATGTAACTTAAAAAACATTAGTATTTATATTTTATATTATTTTCTAAAGAAGTCATCAAAACCAATTGCTAAGATATTAACAATCTTCCCTTTTCGATGGTGATAACTTTTTCATATAACATATAATGTAACGCCCCAAAGTTACAAAATTCCCCATTAAGCTTTGCCTAATATTTCATATATTTCTCCCTATTTGTTATCAATCAAAGATCACTAACTAAAACTACAATTCTAATTATAATATTAACTTCCTTTACGTAAAATACTGTATGATATTTTTAATAGATATACATTTATACATTCAAATAATAGTCATTTCAATCAAAACAAATATAAGTCAAAACAATCAGTTCAGTACATATGGTCAAACAAAAATAAAGTCAAACCAAATCAATTTCAATCCTAGATCTACGCATACAAATCCAATCAAATCCAGTTTAATCAAATTCAAACTGAAGTTAATCATATCTACATATTTTACATTATTAATTCTATAAGGACAAATACTGTTCTTTATTGCGATTTCACAATGATATAGGATTTATGAATATGACATTAAGGATAATGAAGACAAAAATTTTCATTTCGCTCAATAAGGTTTTCATTTTGATCGAAACATGCTTCTCCAACACTTTGGACTTCGTCATCTTCTTCCATATGTTCCTCTTCTTCGACTTCTTCCTCATCGTCACTGTTGTAAAGAGGATTATGGACCGTTAAATTTGCATTATCATCTTTGATGATTATTCGATTCATCAGGTTATCCAATAGATCTTATTGTCGATTGTGTAGTATTTTGCTTTGGTTCTCTTGTTTCTTTGATGTACAAAATTGTGGAACTTGTATTTTTGTCAATATCTCAAGAACATTTATCATTTTAACTTGATGACTTTGGCCATAATAGTCTTCTGGAAGGAGCTTTGGGTTGGAGAGGGAAAAGAAAACATTGAATTTTGGTTGAAATTAGAATAGGAGACTATGGTTTATTTGATTCAGAAGTTTAGGATATAGAAAATGTAGAAAAATGATGAAACTTGAAATGTGGTGTTTATATAACCACTTGAATTTTAAAGGAAAATTTTAAAAATGTTTTTTTAGTGTTATATGTCATGTCGTCATATAGGTCTAGTGTATGTCGACATACAACAATAATCTTGATTATTTTATTTTTATTTTGTAAATATTTTTTTTTTCAATAGAAAACAAATTCCTGATTCTTTCTTAATTTGATAAAAGTTGTTTGATTCAATGGTTTTGTTAATATATCGGTTATTTGATTTTTACTATTTATAAATTCACAATATTTTATATCTTTGGTTACATTATTTTTTATAAATTGACGACTTACATTGATATGTTTAGTTCTAGCATGATGAGTTGAATTTTTATATAGATTTATCGTACTTGTATGATCGCAGTATATTAATGGTTTAGTAATATTTAAATTGAAATCTTTTAATGTCTATTGCATATACATAATCCGAGACAATGTTTTGCTTTTTTGATTGGAATGATTTCTCTGAATTATTATTCTCATTTCGAATAATTTTATTATTCATAATTTCATTTCAATTATTAATATTTTATTCATCATTAATATTACGATTATGAAATTAAATTTCCATCAAATGAAACATGTAAGGTTTCTTTAATATTATTAGTTTTAGCGTTGGAAACTCTATAAGCTATTTTTAGTCTACTTTTATCTGAGTATACAATAAAGATTCATTTATTTGATTTAGCATCAATTTTATCCAAATTAACTTAGTATTTAGAATAAAATATTTATTGCCAAAAATTCAAAAGTATGATACGTTAGTCCTTTTATTATAGAATAATAGACATGGAGTGTTCTTAGTTGATGAGCTTATTAATTTTTTTGTTTTTAGCATATGATATGTAGTTCAACTGCCTTGACCCAATTTTTTTATAGCTAAACTACTATTAGTTAACATGGTTCTAGGCTTTTAGCACTCTTAAATCGTCCTATTTCTACATATTACTACGTTTTATTGTGGTATTTTTGGAAATGAAAAATCACGAGTTATACATTTGCATTTCGTAATATAGAAATTTCATAAATTTCCATTTTCCAATTCACCACCCAAATCACTTCGAATAGTTTGTCTTTTTAGTCATTTGGTTTTGAATTTGTTTAGCAAAAAATTTAAACATGTCAAAAGCGTCACGTTTATGTTTTAAGAAAATCGTCCACGTAGATTAGAATAATCACATATATGTTTTGATATATAGATCATATCTGTGATGGACCGAACAATTCTAAGTGAAGAAGTTTAGGAGGCTGAGAGGTAAAAATCATATATTTTTGGTTTAATTGTTTTTTATAAGTTTTCCTAATTGACACACATAGCATAAATTATTAATTTTGAAATTCATTTTCGAAGGGCCTCTAATTAGATCATTTTTAGCAATTTCATATATAAGTTTAAATTTTAAATGACCAAATCATTTATACCAATTCCAAGAGTCACTTGATTCCGCCAAAAGACACATTATCATTTGATATTTTCATACTTAGTATATAAGATAATGTTCGACTCATTACCCTTAATATAACATTTGTCTTCATGAATTTAATTTTGAAACCTTATCACATAATTGATTAATACTTAGTAGATTATGCTTTGAATTCCTAACTAACAAAACATAATTTTTTGTTTAGAATTATCGACGTTTTCGATGCTGATCACATATTCTTTAGAATTGTCTTCCAAATTTACTGATCAACCATCTTTGTAGACTATATCTTTTAAAATCTCTGGGTTTCCAGTCATGTCTTGAACATTCACTTTCCAATATCCATTTTCCCCTTTTGATTTGTGATGTATGATCATCAGACGTATGTTCATCAAAAGCTATGTAACACATCTGTTCCTGCAATTCATTATTTTTCAAATAATCAAGTGATCCTTTATAATGAATAAATGTAAATTTATGAAATTATGATGAATTTGAAAATTATCCTTTCAGAAGTAGTGTTAAAAGTATTATAAAAAACTATCATTTAAAATTTTCAGATATCATATTATGAATACTTCGAAAACTAGTGCTCCGATACCAAGTGTTGGTTTATAGAATAGGGATCTTAAGGCTAAATTAACACTAGAAGACGATGAATGATGTTTTTTAATTTATATGAATCTTTTTCAAATCATCTAAGATTATACTTAAAATGGTGCAATTAACAATCACATGCATATGCACAAAATCAAAACGTAGATAAAAGTAAATACATTAAAGTGAAAAGAAAGAACACACGAAAATTTTATACTGGTTTGGAGTTACCTACATTTAGTCCTGCAAAATTCCCTGTATAGAGTTTCTTTAATACAATGTCAATATACAACCTTTACTTCAAGGCTACTAGAAACATCCTTCAGAATTTTCGACCCTTGGGTAGAGTCACTTAGATTTTTGGAGCTACTAAGTACACCTAATTGATTCCCGGGGCTCAACCGCGTCCAATTGATTTAAGGGATTAACCGCACTCACAATCGTAGTAGTAAGATATGTTACAGTATTACAGACATAGATCTTTAATCTTTGCTTACACTTGATCCCATAAATTTTGAGTAATACTTTTAATCTTGAATTGAGTGAGAGTAAGGATATTAGTGTGAATGATATAGAATCAAACCAATGATAATGGGGTTTGGATGAATTTTGACAGAGTTTGAGTACAGTTTGATTTAGAAAAGTAGAGAGTAAAGGGACGAGAGATAAATGAGAAAATATTTATACAATCTTGATTTCTATGCTACGAGAGGTTTACGGGACTACTAGCACATCCAATTGTTTTTCGAGGCATTCAGTTGGTTTAAGGGCTCAACTGCAATACAATTATAGTAGTAAGATATGATAGAGTTTTATAGACATAGATATTTGATCTTTGATTACAACTGATCATATAACTTTTGAATAACACTTTGAGTTTGAATTAAGTGAGAGGGAGCAAAGAGTTTAGAGTGTGAATGATAGCGCATCAAACCAATAGTAATGGAATTCGATTCTGGTTGAATTCCGATAGAGTTCGAGTATAATTTGATTTAGAAAAGTAAAGAGATGAGAGATAAATGAGAAAGTAGTTATTAAAATTTCGTTTGAAAATTTGATATTGATAGAGAAACAACGGTCATATTTATTCACGAAGAGATGGTGGATACCCAGTGCCGAAGGCTCCCGTACTCAAGCGTGAGAACTTCCTAGACAGTCTCCCATCTGGTACTATTCTCACGGCTTTCCGGGCTCTGGGGATGGTCGATTAGCACGCGCAACCTTTCCCTCACATTATGTGAAGAGGCCGAGGCTCGAACCTGTGCGTTCCAGATTACCAGCCGGGTAACCTTACCGTTTGCGCCAGGCACCACCTTTATTTATTCACGAAGAGATACGACGAAAAAACACTACTTTTGAACTTCAATTTTTTGTGTATCACGACTAGTATGTCGGCATACTCTTTGTACTTTTTTTTTTTTTTAATTTTGAATATCCGTTGCTTTGTAAAATAAATCGAAATTTTGTAAAATCATTTAAACTAGTTTATGTATATACGTTTTATTCATAATAAAATTTAATGAAACATTATAAAGTATAAGTAATGCTTTAAAATCAAAGTATAGATACCAAAACATAAAATTACATTGGAGTAAAAGAGAGAGAGAGAGAAGGGGAGGGAGGGGGAGTGTAATCACTATAAAATAACAATTTATAAAGAGTCAACAATTTAAACCTCATATATTCTTGTATAAAAAACAGAATTCTTTTAAAAAGGATATTCTTAAATCATTTTGAAATTAGGAACTGAAAAACGTTAAAGTAAAATTAGATAGAGAGAGATCAGAGAAGTGCTATTAGAGTTTCAACATATAATCTAAGACTCATTAACTTATCTGGGATATCTTAGTTTTTTGAACTCTTCTATACTCATGCGTCTTCATTTTCTAATCTTTGAGTTTTATACCAGCATCTATAACTTTATCAGCATCTTGAATCTGCACTTGAAACTTTACAGTCTTCTTAATCAACACATGTCTACTATCGTGCACTATAGATACTATATATAGCTTGATAGAACATCAGTAATTATATTTTATATAATTTTCTGAACTAGTTGTTATCAGAACTAATACCTAAGGTGCTAACAGAATTTCCCTAGCCCATTCGGTTGGTGGGCTTTCCCTTGCCTGGCGCTGAGTATGTTTAAAAGCGGAAATAAATATCAGTTCCAACTTTACTATGAAAAGATTGTTGCATTCCATAATGCAGTTTATTTTAGTAGAAGCATGGAAGATTTGAAGATTAGCAAGTGAAAGGGAAAAAAATCCCCATAATATTTCTTATAATTATGCAATTTATTTTTATTAGAAGCGTGGTACGCTTAAAGATTTCTGCCATAGTTCTTTTAAGTGTACAAAAAACTGTAGGATTGGTAGCACATTTATTTTCTTAAGAAGATAAAATATATCTGTGCTTTGTGATTATATTATAACTTATTGAATATGAGGGAACTAATCTTATTTTTCTGGATTTTTTTTTTCCAGTAGAATTGCAACTGTGAGTATTTCAGAAAAGCTTCAGTAAAATGTTTTGCACTAGGGGTATAAATTACACGTTACTTTGTGGATATTAGATTTACTGTTACCAAACAATTTATGGCATGCAGATAAAACTGAATGAGGTTTTGAGGTTTGTACCTTTTGTTCATTAATTTATACAATAAAGTCACGGCATAGGTAACTAAAATACATGAATTTTCCTCATGTTACGGCTCCTGTAACTTTCTTCAATATTAACCTCCCAACATTTCTTTTATAACTTTAGTCGATATTATTCCTTCTGTATTATTAAATCATCAGGTTTGATACCATATTCAGGGATTTGCAGAATCAAGAAATATTGGAAGCTCATCCCAAGGAGCAAAGGTTGTTCTCTTGGCCCGTCGCAGTAGGTTGCACCCTGGTACTCGCTATTTAGCTAGAGGACTAAATGCATGCTGTAGTACCGGTGAGCATATTTCTTAAATTCTGGATGACTTTTATGTATATATATATATATATATATATATATGTGTATATATATATATATATATATATATATATATATATATAGAGCGTTTCATTGCACCTCGAACAGTGCAGCATCGCTAAATACCCATTGATTTCAACCACTAGCTCGTGTTTCTCTCTCCACCCACTGGCTTATTTAAATATAAATGAGTGGTGCTATGAAACAGGGGTGCTCTCTCTCTCTCTCTACACACACACACACACACACACACACACACACACACACAGAGATACACACACACACACACAGCAGGTCTTCAGCTTAACAAAATTTTGGCTTTTTTGGCAGTTAAATATATTCTCAAATTGGCAAAGAAGGGTCAAGTCGTCTTATGACATCTTATAATATTTTCATTACAAAACTTTTGTAAACTACTATAGCACACGTTTACCCTCGCACGACTTCGCTAGTGGTTTACGACGTTATATATACATGCGATCAAGAATGTTCTTATTTAGTTTGTGTAATTCATCTATGATAGAACCACCAAAGCATTGCATCTTGTTGGTCATCTGCTAGTAGTGTTTTAAAAGGTTCATTCAAGTGCACCTCAAGGCGAAACGGAGTTCAGACACCTTGAGGTTAGCTCATAAAGGCCTTTTGCAAGGCTTACAATGTAATAACCTAAGGCATGTGGGATGTTCAAATTACAAATCTTGGCTGCTGAGCCATACGTCTTGGGGTAAAATGAACTGTCTTCAAAAAAACATGTTTAACAGAAGTTACAAAACCCTAATCATTTAATTATAAGCATAAACAAAGTAAGAAAATATTAAGCATCACCCTGTACATTTTTTAATTCGAATCAAATTTCGTAATCGATTTCAAAATCAGTTTCTGAGTTGCAATTGGTTTCTGATTTCAATTGAAATTTTTTTAAGAAGAAAAATAATAAAAGTAGTGTGTAGGTCTTTTTTATTTATTATATTGGGTACTACTTGTAATGGTATATGTTTCAACTTGAAATTGGATGGTGATATTGACACTGCTTGTAATATTTTAAATTTAAATAGAACCATGTCTAGGAATTTTTATATTTTAAAATAAATTTAAGTTTTGTTTATGTACACACTCACACACAAATAAATGATGTATTAAATTGAAAGATTTTAAATAGAATGTTATATACATAATTGATTGTAGTTTGGTTGATGCATTTTGAATGTTTACCGTTTCTAATATTAATGATTGACATTTAGTATCCTATATTTAACTATTAGTTATGTATGTGTATAATATTTACTTGGACAACTTACACCTCAATGCCCCAAGACTTGCGCCATTCCTTGGGAGCACAAAAAATTCCTCGTGTATGACTTTGCTTTTAATACTTTGTATCCAACACATCTCAGCTAAATTTCCTCGAGTAATTGTGACTTAATCCGTTGTTTACTCACATTTCAGCTCATGGTTTAGAAAAACAGCTTTATCTTTGCCTTTCTCGTGTACGTTGCTACAATTTTTTTTAAACTCTTGTATAGTAACACCATCCCAACAGCATGTATTCATTCATGGAAAGACCTTTTTTTTTTTCATATATAATATTTGTGTTGATTCTTCTGCAGGAAATGAAGTGGAATGTGAGCAACTGGTCTGGGTCCTTCGGGCTGATTCGCAAAATATTCCATTTAGCTCATATGTATGGCGACGTGGCACCATACCAATATGGTGGGGAGCAGAATTAAAATTCTCAGCTGTTGAAGCTGAAATTTATGTTTCATCTCAGGATCCATTCAAGGGAAGTTCAAAGTATTTTCAGAGGTTAACCAACAGATACAAATCCCGTGACCAAAAATTAATTGCAGGTGGTCCAAAAAAAACTCCTCTGGTGCCTATAATATGTGTCAACTTACTTAGAAATAGTTACGGAAAACCAGAAACACTTTTGGTCAAAAGTTTTACGGAATGTGTAAAATTTATTCGTAAGGACGTTCCTCTTGCATGGATTCATTTGATCAATTACGACTGGCATGCTACTGTAAAAGATCATGGTGAACAGTACACTATAGAAGGGCTGTGGAAGCTTATTAAACCACCCACAATATCAATAGGTTTTTCTGAAGGAAATTATTTTCGTTCATCTCAACACCTAAAAGAATGCAAAGGGTTAATTGTTTGTAGTAACGATTTTAAGGGTGGGTTTGGCTTAAGTTCCCTTCAAAATGGAGTAATACGCTACAATTGCGCTGACTCTTTAGATAGAACAAACGCTGCTAGTTTTTTTGGTGCTGTCCAAGTTTTTGTAGAACAGTGTAGAAGGCTAGGTATACCACTTGATAGGGATTCTGGGTATGGGTTTTCATATGTTAACAAATACTCAGAATTAGGTAATCCTGGGCAGCAGCAAAATGGTCCGTTACCGGAAGGTTGGGAGGAGCGCTCTGATGCAGTAACAGGGAAGAAGTTTTATATCGATCACAACACACGTAAAACTACTTGGGAACATCCATGTCAAGGGCCCCAAGACAAGCCTTGGAAAAGGTTTGACATGACATTCGATCAGTTTAAGAGCTCGACCATTTTAGCTGCAATAAATCAACTGGCTGATCTTTTTCTACTAGCTGGAGATATTCATGCGACATTATATACTGGTTCTAAAGCCATGCATAGTCAGATTCTTAATATATTTAGTGATGATGGCGGTGGAAAGTTTAGCAAATTTTCAGCTGCTCAAAATTTGAAAATAACTATGCAAAGAAGGTACCAGAATGTTGTAGTTGATAGCTCTCGTCAAAAACAGCTGGAGATGTTTCTTGGAATGAAGCTTTTTAAGCATCTTCCTTCTGCGCCCATTCATCCTTTACAAGTAGGCTTATATAACTGCATTGATTTAATATCATACTTAGTCATATAAATATTTGTTAGTGGTAACTATTGCTTAATCTCTCTCTGTTTACTAATTTCATTATCCTATATTATTTAGGTATCATCAAGACCAACGGGCTGCTTCTTGAAACATATTCCAAGCATTTCACAAAGCTCGGATGGTCCTAACCTTCTTAGTTTTAAGAAAAAAGATTTTGTTTGGGTATAACTCAAACACTATATTTTAGAGCTGTAACTTTTCTTTTTGGTGTTTACTAATTTTCTCGCTAAGTTTGATAGTTCATAACATAAGTTCTTGTTACAGGTCTGTCCTCCTGCCGCTGATGTTGTTGAAATATTTATATATCTTGGAGAACCTTGCCATGTTTCTCAGCTTCTTCTCACAGTTTCACATGGCGCTGAAGATTCGTCATATCCTGCAACTGTAGATGTTAGAGCTGGGTGCAATTTAGATGGGCTCAAACTTATCCTTGAGGTCTATGTTGTGTTTGATTCTTTTTCTAGCATTTATTGTGTTCATTTTTATTAATCCTAAACTTTTAAAATATAAATTTTTTACTGCGTAAAATTCCTGGACTTTCCCTTTGTTATTTATCAGCAATATGCTCCTTCAGTTAACATTCTTATCAGCACTTATGCTTCCTTTAAAATTGATGCGCTAAAAATGACTTGATGAACTTTTCTTTGAATCTAAAATTTTGTACAGTATTTTTTTTTTCTGTGGCGAATTAGCTAGTCATTGTTATTGTTTTATTTTCAATAATTCAGGGTGCATGTATACCTCAGTGTACCAATGGAACCAACCTTGTGATTCCTCTGACAGGCAGAATTGATCCAGAGGATATTGCAGTTACAGGTAGCAGTACTCGCTTACATGCACAAGAAAACAGCTACCGACCTCTGCTTTATAATTTTGAAGAATTAGAAGGAGAGTTGAACTTTCTTACACGTGTGGTTGCACTTACTTTTTATCCTTCTGCCCCGGGAAGAACTCCATTGACACTAGGCGAGGTATATTCATATGTTAGGACTACAGAATTTTGTTTATAATTTAGGGTCTGTTGCCTCAGTTTCATTCCCTCAAGTCATTTATAGCGTATGCGTTTTGTCCTGTCCAATCATATCACTAATATGAATTTCTGCATGAGCTATTTTCAATAAAGAGTGGTCATTTTTGCAACCAATAATGGAATCATTGTTGCATGGTTTCTTTTCCATATATATATATATATATATATATATATATGTGTGTGTGTGTGTGTGTGTGTGTGTGTGTGTGTGTATGTATGTGTGTGTGTGTGTGTGTGTGTGTGTGTGTGTGTTCTTATGCATGTGTCTCTGTTTCTTGGGCTAAAAATAGTTATCCTTGTTTATCATCCATCGTAGGGGATAACATGTGGTTTAATTCTTTGATTAAAGTAGGGGTTTATAACGGTACTCATATGTAATATGCACTATAATTTTGAAGATTGAAGTGCTTGGAGTAACTCTTCCCTGGATGAGCATATTTGCTATGAACAAGAACGGAGAAAACTTTATTAATGATTTGCAAGCAATACCGGAGCCAAGTAACTCGGTCTATCATGGTTCAGACACAAGTAATTCTAGAAATTCTTTGAACAACTCGTCTTCTAGTTTTGATAATGAAATATTTTCATCAAAGGGGAGTGGTATTCGATCTTCTCAACCACCGGTAGTCAATCATGGAATAGATCTTCTTACTGGGGATGTATTAATTTCACATCCTTTATCTCAGGCAGATACTTCTTATGCTGCTCAAAGGAAGGAGAATATAGTTGATTTCTTTGACAATTATGATGAAGATAACCAGTTCTCAAGTGATCATGATTCACCTTCTTCTGATAATGATAAAATCGAAAGCAAGTCTCAGCAGTACCTTGTGGTCTTGAAATTGTTATCGAATTCAACAACGGTGAGCTAACAATTGTTACATTAATGAAGAGGGATTCTGATCTCTGGTTTCATTTTATCATTCGTATATTTTACTAAATTACGTTGGTAATTAGTTGACATGTTTCATAAGTAGTTTGATCAAAACTAAAATGTCATTGTTATGCGCTGGTCAATTGGTATTTCCTACTTCAGTAACAGTATGAGCAATTATTTATAAAGTAAACTAGCCAATTTCTTGTTTCTTTGATATTTCATATAATGTAAATTTCCCTTTTGTGTAACAGTTCTACTGTTATAGCATTCGATAATTGCTGAATCATGAAACAAAACTAGCAGTTTCTGAAATATGTTCAAGCTTTTCAACTTCATAAAAATTTCCTTTTTACAAGCTTGTAAGCGTGTCTTTTTATGCAGCTATCATATTGCTAAGCAAAATTTTATATATGATACTTAGATGGAAAAACTGAACTTTCATCATTCTTTTATTGATTTCTGCCTTATAACTTTTTTTTTTACTAAAAATGGAAATTTCGAAAAGGGAAAAAAACGTTCAACAATAATTTAGAATGGATGTTGACAAAATACTAATTGCATCATCTGTGACATTCAAATTTACCCTACAGGGGAGAGCACTGGATTTTCTGCAAGCAATCAAGCTTGAAGTCGAACGCCTTCGCTTGAATCTTTCTGCTGCCGAAAGGGATAAAGCTTTATTGTCAGCTAGTATTGATCCTGCCACTATAGATCCCAACCGTTTACTTGATGACATGGAAATGATACAGTTGCGCAGCTGTGCTGACGACATAGCATTGTTAGGTCAAACTGCTTTTGAAGACTATATCAATGCTTCCACAGGTCTTAACATCCTAAAAGATAGTGTTATAGATTTTTGGAACATAAATGAATTTGGAGAAACATGCATAGGAAAGTTATGTGGAGTTCGGAACGAAATACAGCCTCAAACCTCTTTGAATGCTCTTTCTTCTTCTTCTGGTGCAAATATATCGCTTAAAAAATGTTCTCAGTGTGGGAAAAAAACATGTAAAGTCTGTTGTGCAGGAATGGGAGCTAGCTTATTACTTAGTGCTGCTAGTAAAAATATGAAGAGCTATAACAACGGATCAAATAATGTTGGTTTGACTAGCAATGTACAAAGCGAGGATAGCATTGTATGTAAATCATGCTGCGATGAAGTTGTGTTGCAGGCACTTTATGTGGATTATGTTAGAGTTTTGAGCAGTCAAAGAAGACAATTACGTGCAGTTAGTGCCGCAAAGATTGCTTTAAGGCAAGTTGTAGATTGTGATTTGCATAAAATATCCGATTCCTTACAAGATCAAGAAAAATCTAGAAGCCAGTTGAGAAATTTGCTTGATGGGGAGGAGTCTCTTGCTGAATTTCCATATGCAGGCATATTGCATTCGGTATGAGATGTTCTTTTGTCTAAACTACTTGTCATTGGTTACCAGCGTAGCAGTGTTTTATAGTTTCTCCATGATGGTCCGTTAAGGTTGTCAAAATTTTGGAATTTTGCATGATAACATGTTTAACTGTGTGCAAATCGTAGTGTAAATTATTTGACTAGATGGGCATAAACAGTTGTGGAAATTGGCAGTCTAATGGACTTCAGAATTTTGTCATCTTTATAAATACCTTGCTGTATTCAAATAGTTGCAACTGATCCTCCCTTATTTTCAGGTGGAAACAGCTACTGAGTCAGAGCCGCTTCTATCATTAATTTCACCTCTTGGTGCTGGAAACTGGAAATCTTACTGGAGGGCTCCAAATAATTCTGCAAATGTGGAATTTTCTATCGTTCTCGGAAACCTATCTATTGTTTCTGGTGTTGCCTTAGTAGTTAGCTCATGTGGATATACCAACTTAGACTGTCCTTCCGTAAGTTTTTCTTTTTCTTTTTCAATACTCTATTTAAATGTTATTTTCTGTTCCTCTCATGTATATTTTAACGTGTATGATAAAATTTTGTCAAATCCTACACCTGTCATTTGTTGAATATGCTTAAAAAATTGTTCGCTGCTATATCGGGTAATTTCGCTAGTAAATTTGTTCTCTGATCCAGTGGATTGATTCCACGGTTCGAAGTTTTGACCAGCATGCTGGAATTCCGGCATTCTGGTTCGATTCCGACAATGACTGGGCTGGAATTCCGGCATTCTAATCCAGTTCTGGATATGGTAGGTAGTTGAATAAAAAGGAGTAGAAAAAAGTGATTTGCAGATTATATCTGAAAATACGGTGAAAGAGAGGTAGCACCGAGCAAGGAAGAGAGGTAGCACCGAGCAAGGAAGAGAGGGAGACAGATGCGACATCGATTAGAGAAGAGAAAGATGACATGGTTTTCATTTGTCGACCGATGGTTTTTGCGTCTTCGTATTAGAAGAAAGAAAGAGTAGTATGCTTTTGAATTTGGGCTTGCTAGTTAAAGTTTTTGCATAATAATCTAAGATTATTTCAAAACTCAGTAAAATTAAATTAAATTGCAAAGAAACTATAATTACAATTGTACAACATTGTAATATCTATCTGATGATGTAGTCATATTGGAAGTATAAAAAAGTAAAAGAGTAAAAATGCACAGAACTGGAATTGGAATTGGAATGGAAATTTTGAAATGGAACCAAAATTTCAAATATTTTGAAATGGAAAATGGAGTTTTGAACCTTGGTTAATTTCATTGAATTATATTGTGCTATTTTAGCCTTTTTCTCTAGTGAACGAGGAACAGCTTCAAATTTATTTCACTTACCTTTATTCCGGAGTGAATGCTTGACTAGCAGTGCAAACTTATTTGTTTTTATTTTCCCCACAACCTCGACAAAGCTGAACAAGTAACCCTTTGTGGAGAACCTTGAGTATGGAAAAAGAGCGCAGCCTGTATCATATAACATAATGGAGAAATTTTGCCTTTCTTCTGCATCTTGCAAAGCATGGACCCAAGTGGTGTACACCAACTAAGGGAAAAAGGTAACAAAATAGCATATGAAAGACCCCTAAAATAAATAAATAAATCGCATATACATGATTTTCTGTCCACAGAAGGCAGAACTTCAGTAAAGATCCTGCAGCACTGATATATGGACAAACCTGCAAATTATGCATCAGTATGTAAAACTGTGTGTATGTTGTATGTTTAAGTGAGTGCTTATAAGTGGTATTGATGACCGATGTAATGAACGATGGTTGGTGTGCATGCCTAAAGATATACGAGTCAATGGTATCAATGGACTCAAATCAATGAAGAATAGTGGATGCTGCTAAATCTATCTAGCCAAATTGCACGGATAAGCATTATAAGACCGTAGTCTACTCTACCACCACCATATAGCTAAGGTATAGTGATATGGAAATCTTTCATTGGATTGGTTGTTATCCTATACATGCATCCTCCATATGGTTTAACTTCAAAAACAGGGCTTATTTCTTCATGTTTTAGCTTTATAATGCTTCCGTGTTCAATAAAATCCCCATCAGAGATAACATTGATCTTTGCTTACCGAATCTTGGAGTAATGTAGCATGAGATCATTCATAGTAAGCTTCTGAATGATTTTCTTTTGTTCTTTTTGCGTTTGAATTTGAGGTAACTTCCGAAGTCTAGTAAATACCTTGAATCCCGTTAGAGTGCTGCCATGTATTGAGCTGTTCTCCTTGAAATTTTCTCTGTATGTTAATACCTTGCGATGTTGTTGTACCAAATTATTTGCTTTTACTGACTATTCAATACTTTCATTTCTTTTGGTAGCAAATATGTATTTCCCTGTTGGACCACCATTTTGTTCATTTTTTGTTACCTTCATGCATATGCAAGCTTTCCCATGGCTTAATCTTAGCGTGCATGAAATGTTACTATCTTCTTGAATTTGGAATGTATTTGGTGTTCTTTTATTGCTAAGCTATGGTTTGTATTGATGCGCGAATTGGTTCTGAATACCCTGTTAAAAGCTTGTTGTCTTTGTTGCTGCTTGATATGATTAATATATGGCATAAACTGCACGACAAAATGTCCAAGATTAATACTGAATGTTGTTTATGAAAGCCTCTTGGGTCTACTTTTGTTCTGATAAATTTGTATATGCAGGTACAAATTTGGGCAAGCAATAAAATACACAGGGAGGAAAGATCACTAATGGGGGAATGGGATGTTCGATCATTTCTATCATCATCCCCTGAACTTTATGGGCCTGAAAAGTATGACTATCATTATGATATTCCTAGACATGTAAAATTTATGTTCCACAATCCAATTCAATGTCGCATCATATGGATATCATTAACTCTGCCACAGTCTAGTTCAGCTTCATTTAATTTTGTGGATCAATATGACCTCCTTTCTTTAGACGACGACTCCTTTCCAAAATCCAACCATTCTTCTTTTGATGGGTCAGCCAAAAGTGATGCATTTATCCATGCAAAAAGAATTTTGGTCTATGGGAGTTCTGTTAAAAAGGACACAAGTATGCCATTCCAGAACAATGAACTGATGAGAATGAGAAGCTTATTAGAGAGATCACCACAGATGGGTCGTTTTAGAGTTAGTATTCTAATTTTTGCCTTAATTTATTTATCTTTAAAATTCCCCAAACTTTTATTTCATGACAGAAACCATGCTTTGTTATCTGACCTGAAGCTTTCTTATATAAAATGTTAGGTTTTGTTATACAATGTCTTTCCAACCATATTAAGCATGCCTAAAATTTTAGATAAAAATTTAAATATATTTTATTTTTCTTCAGGTTCCCGCTGAAGAAAGGTTGACAGATAATGATCTTGTGTTGGAGCAATATTTATCCCTTACTGCTCCTAGCATAGCAGGATTCCGGCTCGATGCATTTAGTGCTATAAAACCTCGAATCACACATTCACCTTCTAAATACTCTGATTTGTGGCAGTCTTCAATCACACGTCTTGAAGACCGTCACATATCACCAGCAATTTTGTACATCCAAGTTTCTGTTCTACAGGTACGTTGGAAGTAAAACCATCAAGATATTATTTCTGACCAATGTCTTCAATACATCAAGATTGTAAAGATACTTTTAGACAGTAATCACATTAATTTCACTGGACAGTTTATCGTAACATGGGTCAATCATATCAACTTGTCTTTCTTTTACTTTTTAATTGTTTCTAGAAAGGCACCCATTGGTTTTAAACTTTAGGTTTCTATACTAGTCTAGTTTTTCTTTTTCTTTTTAGAGTCCATACTATGATTATATCTTTCTTACCGCCAATTTGCTGTAAGAAAGACATGGTAGATTTGAATTTGAATATGGTCCGTTAGCAAGTTTAGCTATTTTAACATGTGTTTCTTACAGGAGCCAAGAAACTATGTAGTAGTTGGAGAATATCGGTTACCAGAAGCAAGGGCAGGAACCGCCCTTTATTTTGATTTCCCTCGCCCTATTCAAGCAAAGCGTGTTATATTCAGATTGCTTGGGGATGTTGCTTCCTTTTCGGATGACATATCAGATCAAGATGATTCCAATCTCAAAGCTAATCCTTTGGCTTCGGGTTTATCGTTTTCAAATAGAATTAAACTTTACTATTATGCCGATCCATATGAACTTGGGAAATTGGCTAGTCTCTCTGCAGTTTGATTTTGTTCAGTGACCAATGTGAGGTAGATCTTTTTATTTGTTTTCATTTTTCATATATATACATATTGTATGTGTAATTCCTTATATGTACTGTTGCCGTTCTCATGTAAAAATTATAGCTGTCATTTTGAAGTTAAATTTATTTGTAATACACTCGTACAACACATTGATATTATACATCAATTTATTTGAAACTTCTATTGTGTTCTCTTATTTTGCATCAAGTCTCAAACCATTCTGTTCATACCCTAATCTATATTTTTTGTATTGTGTTCTTTTTTTCTTTTATGAAAAAAAGTCAGCAACGTTAGTATGTCTTCTGCATGCTAAAGCAGGATTTTTATTTTATTTTATTACTATTTTTATGGTCCTATCAACATAAACATGAAGTTAAATAATGAAAATGACAAAAAATCAAACAGAAGTTAATGACTTAGTTGTCGTTACATATAAAAAGAATCCAAGGATATTACATTATATTTAAACCTTCTTACATTTTGAGCATAACTACTAAGCAAACACTTAAATAAAGCGGGCCAATTCTATTTGCACCCCACATTTTGCCTTTCACACCCCGTTGTTTGAACAAAAAACATTTCATCCCACTTTTTGCTTTTCACACCCCAAAAGTTATCAAAACTACCCTTTAATTTATATTTTCACACACAAATAACTCTGCGTTAACAATGAAAATAAAATAAAAGATAGATCCATAACAAAAAAAAAAAACTGTAATTCATATTCATTTATTTTTATTCATTTTGCAGTCTAAAAAACGTTGCATTTCAATTCAATTTAAAAATGATTGAAATATATATATTACAACAGAAATCATAAAATTAAACAACGTTAAGAAAAAAACATAAAAGTTGAGAAAGAATAAAGTTAAAATAAAACACTATTATTTATTTATTTATTTATTGAGAAAAAACATTATTTTCTTCATGGAATCATTTGTCTTCTCAAAATATATTAGTGTCATTGTATTTCTTTTTATAATTAAAGTAACATAATAGAAAAACGAATAAGGGTATATTTGTCATTTTATTCTTTTAGTTTTCAACGGGGTGGGAAAGGCAAAAACAGGGGTGTTAATAGAATTTGCCAATAAAGCGATGCCAGTAAACTTACTTTGATAGGTTGGACCAATTCGATTATTTTCCTTGCAATACGATTGTTTGAAGAAAAGATTTGATTAATTTTAATTTTAGGAAGCTCATTTCGGCTAAAGCAACTGCGATACGCATGCGCTTGGGCACAACCCATGCTCTTAATATAATCAAACGCGCCACTGTCTTTGTAGTATTTGTGGGTAAAATCTCTAAAGTCATTTGCAGTTGCTGTCAGCATCTGGAAGTTGCCGAGGATTTAGATGTGTCTAAAGGCACCTCAATATCCTCTTTCTAGTACCGTAATTAAAAAAATAAAACTTATTAAATTTTATATGCTTTCTAATAGATCATTATCTCTTCATTCTAATCTCTCACTCAACTATTATTTGTCGAACTAATCACACACTCAATCCTAATGTGAAAACCCTAAACAAGATTAATCGCTGTCTACTTCATCTTTTCCACTGAAAAATTCAAATTCTTGCCGTTTGAAGTCCTAATATCTCATTTCTTATTCCTGCTCGATTGTGACACAGTTTGCTTGTTCCTTCTTGTCATCATCGGAGTCAAAGTTAGTCGGAGACAAAAATTTTTTTTTGCTATAATTTAGGTTATTTGAACGCAGTGACAACGAGATGGAGAAATATGAAAAATACAGTGGTAACCCCTATTTTTTATTGTTTGGTACTAGAAAAAGGAAAATATTTTTTTTTGTGGTATTTAAGTTACGTTATTAGGAAGATGATATTGGGGTGCCCTTAACACCACACTAAAAATAAATGAAAATAGCACTAATAAAGCATATAAAAATAAAATGATCACACTATCGACTATTGTATTGGTTTGGATTTCCAATCCTAGGCCAATTTTTAGACTTTTTCTGAAATTTCACTAACAGCACCCTCATCTATTGGTTTCTAGATCCAATTTTAGACTTTTTCTGAAATTTCACTAACAGCACCCTCATCTACTTCAGATGAATAGGCACTTGAGCAGCAAAATATGATTTCACCCACTTGGCCAAACAATCGAACGAGACTTCGCCTGAGCAACCGAACGGGACTTCGCCTGAGCAACCGAACATGACTTCAATTTTGCTTGAGCAACCAAACATAACTTCACTCTTGTCTGAACAACCGTACATGACTTTGGATACAAGATAAATAATTATTTGATTTAGTGTGTTCTTTGTATAACACAGATTAGCCTTTTCAGTATACGCTTCATATAACCTTCTCGAATTATATATATATATATATATATATATATATAAGGATGGCTTGTTAATGGCGACAAGCGGATCTTTTCCCCTTGATTTCGCTATGCATGAGCCTTTCTCTTATCCTTAATTTCATCGTGTATTTTATCCGATTTCCTCTAGCCAACCTTCAATGAATTCGTATTTCGATTTTGTTGATAAGCCATCAGAGATTTTATTTTATTTTCACACCTCAAATCCAGATCTAAGATACGATTACAAATCGACCGCGATTTGTTTTCAACCCTCAACGATTTCTATTTCGTTGATATGCCTTATTTTTTCTCATTTTTTATTTCCACAAGTTGAAGGCTGATCCAATTCTTCATTATTAAACGCGGATATGGTCCAAAGCTTCAACAGAATTCTCCAGATCCTCGCACCCTATTACCCTAGATCTGTGCACTATTTTTGGATCAAGCCACTTTAGATCTACACAACGTCAACAATACTTAGCAGATACATCCTATCGTAGATTTCAGATGCGATTTTGTTTAAAAATCGGAGATCAAGCCATTGGGGGAGTTGGGATCTGCCATTGCCGGCGTAAGTGTTTTCACTTCCGACTCCTCATAACCGATCTGTCGGTATTTCTTCATTTTTGTGAAGCGGTAAGAAATTTGGGTGTTTCTGTTTAGTTTCTTGCCTGTGATTTGGGTGGTTTTCGATGTTTGTCCAGTTGTATCTGGTAGATTAGACACGCGTATGGTTTGGATGTTGAATTCGGTTGGAGTTTTCTGTTTGATGATATTCTTTTGGGTTCTTGGTGATCATGGAGTCCGATTCAGATTTGTTTGGCAGTATACCCATATTCTTTAAATGGGTTAAGGCTAATCATGTTCACCCAGTAGTGCAGTTTGAGCTAGATTGTCTTGAATACCAGTTGATTTCTATATGTTGTATTTATCTGATGTACATTTAGTGAAGCAGTTGGTCGTAACTTCCATTTTCTGTGAAATCATTGTGTTCTGGATAAAATGGTTACAATGAAGAGGTGTACTGTGTTGGTTTTTGTTTTAATTGGTTAATATTGGGTTCATCCAGAATTTCGGAATTGGTTTTCTCTGATCATTCTGGAGTTGATCAGTGAGTAAAACATGTTTGGGCAGTTGGTTTCTGGATGAAATGCACCTATATGTTCAGATCTGTTACTGATGTCTGCTGTGGGTGTTTATGAGCAGTTGGTTTATCAGAAGACATAAATTACAATATTAATGGTCTGTTATTATTTGGTTGCCATTAGACGTTACTGGTGGGGTTCGAACTGCTTCTTAAGTTTGCAGAGGTTTCAGAAACAAGCCTGATAGCTGTATTCATTGATCAATTATGGACTAATGTTTATACCTTCTAGTCGCTGAAAAGAAGAAAACACTTGGCGTGTACGCTCAATGTTTGAAACGACCCAAACTCGCCATTATGGGAAAACCCGGATTGAGTTGAGAACACGACAAATCAGAACACAAACATAAGAACATTTCATTGTTATTACAACAATTTACATCAGAGTACAAAAATATACAGAGATGAACAAATAATATACATTTGATAAATATCAGAGATTTACAAATTACAATGCAGCGGAAAATAATACAAAACACAACTGAAAGAAATACATGGATATAGAGCGTTCCGAATATAGCTCCAGCTGTAAACCAGAATCCTGTGAATATAATATCTGCAAAACCAAAACTATTAGCTGCCCGTGTGGAAAATAGGTGCACCCAGAGTTTAGGTTAAAACAATAAACTCTATGCCAGTCATGTGACTGACGTGAGAACTAAAACCGTTATTTAAAACTTTACTTTAAAATAGAGTAAATCAAGGGACCATGCCGTATAACATGGAACGAGTTTCCTCCCAAGAATACCAGTGCATATAACAAACATCGCAACACTTGTTGGAAAAATGAAGCTATTATAAGACTCAGGTCGCATCACACAATGCAACGTAAGCCCGAGGATAGAGTTTTCCCTTATAATAGCCAAACATACGTTTAAAACAAATCATTTTGATACTATTATAAGTGTAAAGTGCATAAAACAACTTCAAATATAAATGTATCAATCATAGATGGCATAGTATCCCATGCTACTATGTCGCCATATAGGTTTACAACTAAAACCGAAATGTCACATATTGGAAATTGGATTTCCGTCATGAGCCGAGACAAGGGATGTACTCCTCGCCGGCTTCGAGACACTCTAGCAAATGCCTCAGGATCTCCCGTAGAAGACTCTTGGATCCTCCAAGGCCGATCCTCCCTTACGTTTGAGGATTGACAATTCCTAAACACACGTTTCCCGGTCCTATAGGACCTATATCCATCGGCACCGTAGTAACCGATATATCCGAGGCGCCTTGCTATCCATCATCCACATAGCTAAAAATATGATAAATGTCTGGGCTCCATACCATGACACCACCCATAGTTAGAAAGAAACGTCATGTCCTCCTTGGGTCACTTATCCCATTTTTGACTTATACCGAGGTGTGAGGCTCGCGAATTAACGCAATACACAAAGCTATGCCCTTTAAGGTCGTGCTTTGATCATCAACCACAAGACTCTGCTTTTCAACAGAAGACTTGATTATTTGCATCTCAGCATGCCACACTGACAATTCACGCCATGAAACTGATGTCTATCGATACATAACCTCTGAGCTTGTATGTCTCAAAGAAGGGTGTTAAGCAAGAGAATAAATTCTCCGCCACCAAATAGATATATATTTAATAGAGATCAATCAACATAGAATAAAATCCACTGTCAGACACACATCCATTTAATAGTTCGTTCTGGGCCTGAACGAAACCGGAGGCACCATATTCCTCGTCCCATATGTCCAATCAAGACATATGAGAGAGGTCCTCGCATATCCTGTCGATCTCCAAGTATGTCTGGACGATCACCACTTATTACCTTGTCTTGGGTGTACAACCCAATCAAGACATCAGTAATCATCCAAACGATGTGAAGACCTCCGGTCTTCAACCACCGTCTTCATCTTCGACTTATCGTCGAATCAGTTATTCAGAATGAGTATAAATCAGGTCTTTCCGAATAACCCACGTATATTATAATCAAGTGATATAAACACACAACATAAGCCTCATTCCAATTCAAAATATTCTTTTACTCAAATATTGATATTTTTAGGGAAAGGTTCCCATTAATTTTATCAAAGATAAATTCTTTAAATTTATTCTTTAATCTTCCTTTGGATATCAATTCAAACCATATTAAGGTTTTCCAAACTAGTCGGGATTAGTGCACCTTACCGAAGTAATCATTAGTTTAATTTCCCAATCCCAACCTATTCATCCCATGGAGCAAAACTAGTAATACTCCATATCTAACACTATGGTGTTATCGGTAAAATTAATTACCATTTCACGTTCAAATCTAATTAAAGATTTAACCACCGCTTGGAGCAAAACTGGTGAAACTCCATTCTCGATCATTTCCAAAATTTAATAATTTAAATTATCAATTCGCATTTCAATCTAATTAAGGATTCATTAAAACTACACTTAGTTTTAATCTTCCCAAAAATCAATATTAATGATTATTTAACTTTAGAAACACAAACATGTCGCATCGACAATCTACACCGTACTATTGATTTATGTCGATATATAACCTCTAAGCTCATACGTCTTAGAGAAGGGTGTTAAGCAAGAGAATAAATTCTCTGCCACCAAACAAATATATATATTTAGCAGAGATCAACCATACAGTTCGAAATACAATGTTAGATATGTAATCCTGTCTTTAACTGGGTTAAAGAACTAATGTCATTTAAAACACAGTTCACGATAAACCCAAATCACATTTCATTAATTATGGAATCTTCACAGAAAAACAGATCAATATACAATCAATATCAATTTCCGTATCCGACTAATAATATATATGGAATAACGACAAAGTCTTTTAAATTCCATATATATTAATAGTCTTCCTCTGCAGAAGCTCACTTCGATTATTATCAAATTAAATTCCATTCAGTTCCAATTTAATATATTAAATTGGAAAATTTTACTTTGGAAAATTCCCGTTAAATCTTAACAAAAAGATTTATAAATTACAAATCACATTTCATTATTATCGGGTTAAAGAACAAGTGTTATTTAAAGCACCGTTCACGATAAACGCACAAATCCAATTTTTTCATTCAATTCCAATTAAATATTGATTAATTAGAAAACTTCTCTAAATCTTAATTAAAAGATTTATTCTTTTCTCACCTGGGTATAAGAACCGTGTTAATAAAGACACCATTCACGATAAACCCTCCATTTGATATTAATACAAGGCTCTTAATAGAAATTATATCGGCTTATATTCAATATCAAATTCTGAAACCAACAAATATCGTATTGGAAATAACGATATAAATATATCTTCCAAATTTCCATAAAAATATCCGTGTAACCACGAAATCCAATATCGAAATATTCCGAAGATGATTTCCATTCAAATCCACTCCAATTCATATATTGGAAATTCTGTTTATATTAAAACCCATTGGCAATCCAATTTATTTATTTAAGAATAATTGGATTATAATTCTAGTTAATAACTAGTTCATTTCGATAAAAATATATTTTTATCTTTTCAATTATGGAAATTTTCATCCCAATTCTTTCCAAATCATTTATTATGATTTTACACAAATTATTAATATTTTTAATAATTTTATTAAGGCCCTTTCAGTCGATTTCCATAAACGTTCATCGAACTCCACTTACAGTGACCTTTTCCAAATTTGATTTGGACATAATTCCAAATCCAACAGTTAGATTTCAAAACTCTTGTATTCGTTGGAAAGCTCTTTTCGATGTGAACCCAACGGTTCCAGTTTTAGGAGAATCCGACGGTCGGATCTCCTGTAATATCAATTCAAAGTCAATGGTCGAAATTCGCGAACGGCCGCGGCACGTTCTATTCAGGCCATTATATTATATATATAACATATACTTCGTCGATTTCCATTTAAAACGTATTTTATAAATCGTTTATAAATTCGTTTTAAAACAATTCTAACTTCATTTTCAATTTTAAATCAAAATTGCATACTCCTTATAATTATATTATTTAAATGATAATATTTTCAAAATATCAGATTTTGAATAATTTCCTTTTCGATATTCATTATAAAAACGAATAAAATCGATATAAATATCATTCGCGTCAAATTGGCGCATAACTGCTCAACGCGTCTTCACATATTTAAATATTTTCGTGTCCATCCAAAATCGGACATCAAATCCACATTTTGATTCTTTACTGAATATTATTTTAAAATATTCATCATTTTAAAATATTCCTTATTTCTGAATTGGAATCAAACCCAATCCATTACCATATAATTTTATTTATATGGATTTCACACAACACATGTATATATCAATAATGATAAACAATCAACCATCAGCTAGAGTGCACTACACGACTGCATAAGCATTAAATATAAATAATTAACGCTTACAACAGTCTGTCAACCAATCGATTGACATACAACTAAACAATTGGGATTAGTGTATGTCAAATATCATCCCAATACCCGTGTGGGGTTTCAATCAACTAACACATTTATTTGTGTAGTTGGGCAATGTGTAAAATATATCGTCCCAATCAATATCAGTCAAATGAGTGTTCATAAACAAATCATCCGATTTGTAAATGAATATTTATTTTCATTCATATACAAGTTAAAAATTATATTTTTAACGATAAAATATTTATTTCAACACATGAATATTTTATACAGTTCATTTATACAATAAAAATGATATCTTTATTGTTCTAACATATTTTAAAAATTTTTGGCAGCATAACGATGTGATACTAGAACCAGAATAAGGTCTAGCCTTATCCCTCGTCTAATACGGGCTCGTGCCATACACATACCAATTCTAATCAATTCCATTCACATCCCAAACCAAATCCAAACCAATAAATCAATCAAAACAAACAACCAAACATCCATAGTTTCAATCAAAGGTGTTGGGTGCTACTAAGCACCGTTTGTATCCTAGTATATATTTTACTGGAAAATAATAAGAGTGAGAAGTTCTCACTCAGAAGCAAAACCAATTCGTCGAGATTCTTCTAATGTAGAAAATTCTTGTCGTCGCGTTCGCTTTTGTCGTTCCCCGCACTTGAATTCGCCTCTTTGGCTCTAGAATTTGTATACGGCCTCCAATCTTCACCAAACTTTGTCACTAGCCTAAATGCGTCATTTCGGACAACTTTTGCCTAGTGGATTTTCTTCCAAAACTGCATCAATTCGCTGGAAATCGCGAAAAACAACAGCAGATCCGCAATCTTCGGACGCGTTTTCCGGACAGCTCCGCAATAAAAATAAGACTTCCATATACCCAAATCGAAGAGAAAATCATGCTCTTCGACTTTGGTACTGTGGAGTTTTGGCTAGAAATGCACGGTTTGGGAGTTATTGATGAAATAATGACAGGGTGTTATTTGCAAACGGGAATTTTTGGGGAAAATGGGTTTTTGGGTGAAATGAGGCCCACGGTCGGCGATGGGCTGAGGGGGGGGGGGGGCAGTGCAGGCCTGAATTGGCGGAGGAAGGGTGCGGGTGGTGGTGGTGGGGCCTGTGATGACCCCAAACTTCCGTAGCACGAAAGCAAGGATAATCATTGGAATATAACACATAAACAATAGCAACAGAGCAGAAATACAGAATTACAGCAGAAAATGTACATTAAATTACACTGGGAATAATATATCATCAGAGTTACACAACATAATAGGACATACTTAGTACATAATACAGTTTTCAACTTAATATAAAATGTTTGCAGCGGAATCAAACATAATATACTAAATGAAGTCTGAACAACATAATAGAAATGTTAGGATCCATCTTGAGATCCATAGCTATCCAGAATGAGTCTGCTAAAACCTGTATACAAGGCTGCCCGTGTGGAGAAGAGGGCATCCGCGTTTGTAAAGTGAAACAAACTACGAGTCAGTCATGGGACTGGTATGAGAAATTTTATTTAACCTATTTAATACTAAGGCTAATCATAGGACCACACCGCTAACGCGGAATGAGTTTAGTCCATTGGATTGCCAGTGCATAAATAAAGTAAATCGTTAAACAACGCAATGCTTTTTAGAAAAATGAAACCATTATAAGACTCAAGTCCCATCACACAATGCAACACAAACCGGAGGATAGAGTTTTACCTTATAATGGTCAAAAATGCTTAATACGATAAAACGGAGTTGATATTATTATTATTAGTGTATATATGTTTCAAAAACATTTCAATCATAATGTATCAATCATAGACGGCATAACTACCATATACTATGCCGCCATACTAGTTATACAATCAAAACCACATGGGTCGTATTGGAAGTTGGATTTCCATCATGAACCAAGGCAAGGGATCGTCCTTACCGAATTCGAGACAATCTAGCCTACCATGTCTCAGGATCAGAGCTCGAGTGACCCTTTGGATCTTCAGGGTTGGTCCACAAATACTTTAGTGGATTAGTTATGCCTGAACAATACGTTTCCTCGCCCTATGAGGCGTAAATATAGAGCCGCTAGGGACTCAAATCCGAGGCACCTTATTCCATCATCCACATAAGTAAAATGTCAGGGCTTGCAAAACCCTGCCACCACTTCTAGCTAGAAAGAAACGTATGTCCTCCCTGCAGTCCTCTCCTGTTTCTGGTTCATACCAACGTGTAAGGCTCACGAAGTTACGCTATACACAAAGCTATGCCTAAAATGGGTTGTGCTTTGATCATCAACCACAAGGCTCTGCTTTTCAACAATAAGCCTTGATCATTTGCATCTTGGCATGCCACATTGACAATCCACGCCATGCGATCGATAACTATCAATATATAACCTCCGAGCTCATGCGCCTCAGAGAAGGGTGTTAAGCAAGAGAATAAATTCCCCACCACCAAATAGATATATATTAAATAGAAATCAATTAGCACAGAATAAAATCCAATATGAGATGTACATCCATTTACAAGTCCGTTCTGGGTTTGAACGAAACCGGAGACACATTCCATATGTCAAATACAGAGGAGAGGCTCTCGCATATCCGGACAATCAACAAGTGCGTCCGGACAACTACCACTGTAACCCCTTCTTGGGAGCTAACCAATCCAGGGCATCAGTAGTCATCCACTCGATGTGAAGATCGCCGGTCTTCAATCCACCGTCTTCAAATCTTCGATTTCTAATCGTCGATTAATTATTTGAAATGAGAATTAACTCATTCTTTTCAAATAATTAGCGAATATATATAATTCAAATCAATTCTTTTCATTCCATATCATTTATAATATTTTATAACGATTTATCGCTATTTTTATTTATATAAAAATAGCCATTTATAATTAAACGACGCTTCGGGTCATTACGCGGCCCTGACGCTGTTTTCATCAAAATTTGATTTAGACATTTCTTAAAATCTAGCCGTTAGATCTTAGCATATTTTATATCGTTGGAAAGATCTTTCCAAAGCGAACCCAATGGTTCCAGTTTTGGGAAAATCCGATGGTCGAATCTTTCGGTATAATCGTTTGAAGTTACGATTTCAAATCACGAACTGCAGCAGCGCGATTCGTTTTATTTTAATATATATATATATATATATATATATATAACTCGTTCGGCGAAAACATATTTAATGAAACATATTTCCTAACTTTGAATCTTTTTAACGACTCTTCTTTACATTAAGTGTAATTTTTAATGTTACACATAATTTTTAATCTTGCATCTTTCTATATGATTCAACTTTACATTAAAAATGTAATTTTAAATGTTAACGCTTTTCATTCCAACATTGGTTCTTTTAAATGAAATCATACATTACAAAAAGAATGTAATCTTTTTAATGTTAAACACATTTATCACATTAAAAATGTAATCTTTTTAAACCTTTCTTTTATTACATTAAAAATGTAACCTTTTTATATTACACAAAAAAGTAATCAATTCTTTGTTGCATAGAAAATGAAATCTTTTCATTCATTCTTTATACATAATAAAAATGTAATCTTTTTATATTGTATAAAATGAAATCTTTTTATGTAGTATAAAAATGCAATCTTTTCATCTTGTGTAAAATGTAATCTTTTTACATTGTGTAAAATGTAATTCTTTTTACCTTGTATAAAATGTAATTCTTTTTTACCTTGTGTAAAATGTAATTCTTTTTACCTTGTATAAAATGTAATTCTTTTTACATTGTGTAAAATGTAATTCTTTTTACATTGTGTAAAATGTAATTCTTTTTACATTGTGTAAAATGAAATTCTTTTTACATTGTGTAAAATGCAATTCTTTTACATTGTGTAAAATGCAATTCTTTTACATTATATAAAATGCAATTCTTTTACACTGTGTAAAATGCAATTCTTTTACACTGTGTAAAATGCAATTCTTTTTACATTGTGTAAAATGCAATTCTTTTTACATTGTGTAAAATGCAATTCTTTTTACCTTGTGTAAAATGTAATCTTTTTACATTGTGTAAAATGTAATCTTTTTACATTGTGTAAATGTAATTCGTTTTACATTGTGTAAAATGTAATTCTTTTTACATTGTGTAAAATGTAATTCTTTTTAATCAACATAAAAATGTCATTCTTTTCAGAAAATGATCATTTTAATTGTTCACTAGCATTAAAAATGTAAATTTCAATATATGAACATTTTTATTTACTTATGATCATTTTTAACTTTTCTCATTTACAATAAAAACTATAACTTTTTATTGTTTGCCATTTTAATTCATAATAATGATCATTTTTCACTTTTCTTATTTACAATAAAAATTGTAATTTTTTTAATTGTTTGCCATTTTAACTCATAATAATGATCATTTTTCACTTTTCTTATTTACGATAAAAATTGTAAATTTTTATTATTTAACAATTCAATTCATAATAATGATCATTCTTAATTTAATATATACAATAAAAATCAAATCTTTATTATTCAACCAAATTTTATATTATAACATGAATAATTTACAACACACAAATATTTCAGAAAATTTTGGCAGCATAACGATAGGGTAATTAAAACCGACACCGTCCTTAGTACGGCTCCTCGCGCTACCTTAGGCCTCACGGCATTTACAAGGGGTTTAATTTCCTAATACATTTTTCTAATGCCACAATATCAACCAATTTAGTTTCAATCACAATCAATCACAAAAATCAATCAATTCCACATCACAATACAATCAAGTCGTCCATGGTCTGTGGACGACAAGTGTCGGGAGTATCTAAACTCCGTCTGCATCCTAATATAATTTTATTTAATTAATTTGGATTCAAAAATCTCACATTGCTGTTTTAATTCTTCTAAATTTGTCGAATGCTCCAAAAATTCTGCGGCCTCTTCTGAAATGTAGATCTCGTCGTTGCGATTCCAACGGATTCAGTTTTGTCGAATTCTGATTAAATACAAACAAGATATGTTTATTTAAAGATTTAATTACATTTAATTAATTAATTAATTGATAAAATAATAATTTTCTTCCTCTTCTGATTTACAAGCCGTTACCTAACCCAATTGCTCCAAAAAAAAAAAAAAATCCGCTGCCGACCTCACTTCGCCAGATCAGACCCTGGCCCGCCGACGCCCTACGCAGTAGGGCTGCACATAACCCATATCCAACCCGACCCAACCCATCAACCCGACCCAACCCACATAAACCCAACCCAACCCATCCTAGTTCGGGTCGGATATGGGTTACAATTTGTAACCCATACTATATGCGGGTCGGGTTTGACATTTTGTTCAACCCAACCTCATTTTAACCCAACCCAAACCTATTTAAAAAAAACTAATTTAATATCCATCCAATTAAAATTAGAATAGTATAATCCTAGAATAATGTTTATGTATTCTATAATAAATGTACAAAAATATATTTCATGTCAATCCAAACTAGATAGAATTTGATAAATATATTTTAAAGAGCATTTTAATGTATTTTAAAATGAAACACTTGCTCAACTATGTAGTAAATTAATTTCATATGATGTGTTTTACAATGAAATTTTAATTATATGTCTTGTAATGAATCGGTTATTTTAAATGCATTATGCTAGCTAAAATCTGATATATTATGCTGAATATTTTGATATAATTTTTAGAAAAAATCCCTCATATTCTCATTTTTTATTGTATTCAAGTGACCCAACCCAACCTTACTTAACCCGACCCAACTCATACTTCAACCCAACCCATATCCAACCTCATATAGGGTCGGGTACGGGTTGAGCTATCTTAAACCCATACCTATGCAGGTCGGATAAAGTATTTGGTCTAACCCGACCCAACCCATACTTTGTGCAGCCCTACTACGCAGTGCCTCCCTCCCCTCGTCGTACGGTTTAACTCGATGCCCTATCTAGGGCTGAAAACGGGTTTGAACGAACTGAATTTGAGGGGTAATTCCTCCCAATTTACTTCACTAGATTAGATCTTGTCCATATGGTTTGAAAGAGCTTGAGATGCTCTTCGATTATCACTTTGATTTCTTGTTTTAATTCACCGTAGATTTCATGAAATTAGAGGATGAAATCCGAACCATTTTGTTTGTTCATATCATATGGTGGCGGCTAAAAGAAAATTAGGGTTTTGAATTTCTTTATTTAATCCATTTTTTTATAATATTAAATTATTTAATCTCACCAAGGCCCGTTAATTCCTACAAATTCCAATTTCAGCCCAGCGAATGTTGCTTCTAGCCGAATACCCCTATTCCGGACACAATGGGCTCAGCCCATTCGACAGTTTCAGTCCACTTTTCTTTAAATTAAATAATAAAACATTTTATTATTTAAATTTGATTGTACATTTTAATTTACCGAGGCCATAGACTGATCCCAAAAATTTCAAAAAAATAAATCTAGCTAAGTTTTGACGATACGGTCCTAACAAAATTAATTTCGTTGAATTTGGAGACCGTTTGAAAAATGACCATTTTTTTGGTCGATCCAAATTGACTGAAATTGATAAGACACATTTTCTTTTGCCACGCTTACGTAGTAATTCCAAAAATTATGAAAATTGGAATCTTGCAATAGTTTGACATTCCGGATCCAACCAGAGTGGTTTCGTCGAAAACGGTGGTCGTTTGCAAAATGACTATTTATACAGGCTATATATATTATATTAAATTCCATAGCGACTATTCTGAATATTCAATTGGCCATAACTTTTGATTCCCGCTATGAAATTTCAATTTTTCAGATTCGTTGGAAAGATATTCTTAAACATATTTAAATGTTTTGGTTTCACTAAAATCCGATTTGTTTTGCATCCTGTACATTCAGTCAAAGTTCAAATTCAAGTTTTCAAACTGCCGCGCTATTTCTAACTCCTTTTAAAATTAAAATAAATATATTCTTTCAAACTTCGATTTAAATAAATTTTTAATAGTTATTATTTAAAATAAATTATTTTAACTATTCAGACTTCAATAAAATAGCCAAAATAAAAATTTTAAATTGGTTCTGATTTTCCGGGTTGTTACAATCTCCGCCACTTAAAAACTTTTCGTCCCCGAAAAGGAAACAACAGTAAAGTAGGAAACAAAACGGAAAATGTAAAATATTGCAAATGTACCTTGCACTAGAGCTAGTCAGAGATATCCACTCTGCACTGGGGATAAGCCTGTTTGATGCTATCCTTGGTCTCCCATGTACAGTCTCTAGGATCTCCGCTCCACTGCACTTTGACTAGATGGATTCTTTTGCTCCTTAGAACTAGGGTTTCTTTGCTAACAGTCTTTACCGGTTCCCTTCTTACTGCTAAGCTCGGAGTAATCTTCAAATTTTGCCTTGCAGCTTCTTCCACAATCAAATCTGGATCATGTACATGCTTCCGAAGTTGAGACACATGGAATACATCTTGTACCCCTAGCAACCAGTCAGGAAACTGAACCCTGTAAGCGAGAGTTCCAATTCTTTCTATAATAGGGAATGGACCAATGAATCTAGGAGCCAACTTCCCAGTCTTCCCAAAACGAACTACTCCTCTTAATGGAGAAACTCTCAAGTACACATAATCGCCAACAGCAAATTCCAAATCCCTTTTCCTTGAATCTGCATAAGTTTTCTGTCGGCTCTGAGCTGTAAGTAACCGCTTCTTTATAAAATCAACTTTATCCGAAGCTTCACGAATCATGTCGGGACTCAATACTAGACTATTGCCTGGTTCTACCCAACATGCGGGAGATCTACAAGGTCTGCCATACAAAGCTTCGAATGGTGACATTTGCAAGCTTGCTTGGTAACTGTTGTTATAAGAGAACTCAACCAAGTGCAAGTGATCTTCCCATGATCCGCCAAAATCAAGAATACATGCCCGCAACAAGTCTTCCAATATACGGTTCACCCTCTCATTCTGGCCATCTGTTTGATGATGATAGGCGGTGCTCAGATTTAATTTTGTCCCCAGCTCTTCTTGGAATGCTTCCTAGAATTTACTAGCGAATATCGGATCACGGTCGCTAATAATGCTACTGGGAACTCCATGTAGTCTAACGATTTCTTTGAAATAAACTTTCGCCGGACTTTGTGCTGTTCTAGTTGATCTGACAGGAATAAAATGGGTAGACTTCGTGAAACGATCAACGATCACCAAAATACTGTCATTGCCTTTTCTAGTTCGGGGCAAGCCATCAATAAAATCCATGGAAATTTGATCCCACTTCCAACTAGGAACCTCTAGTGTTTGTAACAATCCGACAGGTTTCTGCTGATCACTTTTGACTTGTTGACAAGTAGAGCACCTGCTAACTTATATGGAAATGTCTCTTTTCATAGATTTCCACCAGAACGTGCGCTTGAGATCATGATACATCTTGCTCAGCCCTGGATGAATACAAAGCTTGGATTTATGACATTCATCCATATACAGTGCTGTTTTAAAAATGTGATTTTTAATATAAATCGTGTGAAACAGATTGCATTGGAAGCACGGTGAAGATCACTACGCATTGGAAATAAATACAAATTCAAACCATCGTCTGCTAAAGATTGACGGAGTGGAAACCAAAGGTGAGAACTCCTCACTAAAAATTATGCACAGTTATGTATTTATTTCCATAATTAGAAAATATATAGAATTGCAAGCTTAGATTCTTATCATTTTAATCATTATAAATTGTATACAGTGTATGTTAGATCACTTTCCTCGTCCACAAACCATGGACGATTTAAATTGACTGTATTGTGTGTTGTTGAAATGTTTAACACACTAAAAATGTTAATATTAATGTGACAGGGAAATTAAATTATAAATACTCATTTATAATTTGAATAGTGAAAAGTTGGTTAAATTTATTAACCAATGATTTATTTAAAAAAACTGTTGTTGTTTGAAAACCCCACACAGGTATTGGGATGATATTTGACATACAATAGTCCTAATATTTAGTTGTATGTCAACCAATGGATTGACAGACCGTGATGAGCATTATTTATTTATTTTAATGCTCACACAGTTATAAATTTCACTTTGGATGTGAATGGACTGTTTTAACGATTATTTATCATTATTGTTGAATACATGCGGTGTGTGAAATCCATATAACTAAAACTGTAAGGTAATTGACTGAGTCGCATTCCGATTCAGAAATAAATAATGTTTCATAATAAATAATGTGTAACACCCCACATCCATTAATGTCACTCTCGAGAATGCATTAACTTTCATGGAGTATTATTGGTGTATAGAACAGAATATAACAAGACAGATACATATATTGGTACTTGAAAAATTAAAACAACTTTTATTGCAGCGGAGAAATAGTTTGGTTACCACAACATCAAAAACCAACAATAAAACCAAGTACACTTAATATCCATCTTGACAAATTATTTTCTGAGTACATAAAGTAAAAAGCATAACCCCAACATAAGTAGCTAGAAAAGAGATAAGCTGAACTTTTACTTTCAGCAATCCAAGCACTTCCAAAAGAGAGAGAAAGAGGTCCAAATCAAGCTCCACTAGCACTAGTCCCACCCTGAGAACCAGGAGGGAAGAAAGAAAAGAGGCGAAAACAAAGGGGGTCAGACATAAAGTCTGGCAAGTCCAATAACTTTAACAATATAATTATTAAAATAATTAGGCTAAGGCATAAACTGGTAAAACAAGGAATGACTGTGAAGCAAATGGCCAAGACAAAACAAACAAGAGGAATATGCTGGTGTTAATCACGCTCCTAATCACTATAGGATAATTACTATACTGCACCATTACTAGTCACCTTAAAAGTTGATCCCGCCTACTGGACATAATAATCATAATAATTATAATGGTAGTTCCGTGTACCCCTAGCTGTCTTCATAGGTGCCGCCTGCCCCTATCTCCACTAGTTGTACCCACTACCCCCATGCGATCGGCTCCCTAACTCGTAGATACCCGTGCTGGTCCCACATTGGGGTGTATCACTCCCCAAAGTGGCAACCCGATACCACTAAAGATGCACGACTTATATCTACACGATGCAACAACGTCTTACCTACCAGCCCGGGCCCACACACGCACATGACCCTGTTGGACTTGCGTTGCCACCGCTAACCCGTTTTGACCTCTTACAATCAAGCCTAGTAAGCATGTCCCGTCCTCGATCTAACTCGAGCTCACAAAGATACTTAATGGGTTACTGGTTTGAAAAGGCCCCCCATACTTGACACATGCTTTCCACCTATGCTTGGTCCCCACTAAGATTTCCCACTTAACCCCTTCTTATTCATGTCTTCTTACATGTTTCAATTTGGTTAAGTGTTTCTAATCGTATTTCACATGTCACCCATGTCATCCACTTAACCCCCATGTCCTACCACATGTTTATCTTGGTTAAGGGTTACTTAATTCATTATAACCGTAACCTTGTAAGACCTCCCACATTAGACTACCGTTTGCGGTTGCTGGATTTACTGGGAGGGTCTAGGCAGTCTTATACCGCAAAAGAGCCTAACCTCGTGCCTTTACAATTGTTACGCATTTAATTTATGTCTTCGACCTCTCACATTAGACTACCGTTTGTGGTTGCTGGATTTGCCGGCCAGGTCTGGGCAGTCTTATACCACAAACGAGTCTAACCTCGTGTCTTAGGCGTTTATTATTACACATAATTATTTCATCCCAATATGAATTAATTATCTCTATTCAAATTGTCAATAATTTCCAAATTAATCTATTTCCATAATTGTCACCTAAATTATGTCCATACTTTTCAGGTATATAAATTATACCAATTAGTGTCTCAAATTAATTATATGCCTTTAAAGCCATTTTATGCCAATTCACAATATGTATATTTAATATTTTCCCATTGTCCCCACGTCGTTCGCACGTTTAATATGAAGTATGTTAGACTCGCAAGTAGTCTAACTCATAAGAAAAGAAACATCACAACTTGCATAACACATAAAATAGATCTAACTTGCGAATAGGAATTATAACATAAATTTGCATAGCCAATAACTTGCATAGGCAATGGACATATAGAACATAAATTTGCGTAAACTATGTACTGCCATAGATTTAAATATAGATCTAAACATGAAATTGTGAACTTGCATATATGAATATGGTTTTCACCTAAGCTTGCATATGTGGATATGGTTTTCACCTAAACTTGCATATGTGAATATGGTTTCCACCTAAACTTGCATATGGATTCCTACAAACTTGCATATGAATTAAACATGTAAACTAATATCCCATGTTTTACATATAAACTCGCATATGTATATATATACTTGACTCACATATAAACTTATGTATAATTCGCATACAGACTTGCATATGATTCACATACAAACTAGCATATGATTTACATACCAAACTTGCATATAAACTGATGTCATAAAATGAATCAAGTTAAACATAAGTGATTGGACATATGAAATAGATCTACTAACATAAGTTAATAAAACTGTCATATGTTCACCAACAAACGATAACATATAAGCAACGTCACATGATTCAACAGACATGTTCTCATAATCCCAATTGTAACTCATCATAATTAATTTATTAATTATTTTGTGAAAGAAATTGTACTCACAAAGACGGATTAGAGAAGAGAATAATTTGTTCGTCGTTTGTATTAGAATCCGGACTTGCAATTCCTAAGCTTTAAGAAGAAGAAGAACTATTCTAGCAGCAACATGGAGGCCAAGAGATTAATTTAGTTTAGGTTTAGAGCTTGAGTCTATGCGTGCTTATATAGAAGTTTAAATCAATATAAGCCGTTAGATTATCATAGGAGCAATCACAACCGTCCAGACTAGATAGAGTTATCCAGAATTGCCACTTATGCCCTAGTGACTCAGCAACAGGTCAGAAAAGACTTAGCAACAAGTCAGAATCGTCACAGTTCAGATCTGCCCAAGGGGGTGGGTCGACCCCCAGGTCGACCTGTATAGGGCTGGTCGACCTGGCCTGGGGCGAGAAAAATTCCGCCCAGCCCGCTTCTTTGTTTGAATTCGAATTTTGAATTTAATTCTGATCTGTTTTAATTTATTTAAAATTCCTGAAACTTTTGAGGACCATAACTTCCTCATACGAAGTCCGATTTACGAAAACTTGGACTCTATTCCAAGCAGAATTTCGAGACGAACGCAATGGCATAACTCATTTACCTTAATTCTCAATTTAACAATTAAGTATTCTTTAATTCGTTCTTAAAATTATTAATTTTAATATTTAAAATTACGGGGTGTTACATTCTCCCCTCCTTAAAGGATTTCGCCCCCGAAATCTCCAAGTTAAGGAGAATGTGTATCTTAACATTCAATCATCCATCTACTCAACCATCAAACACAGGCATCCACTGTCCTTACAAGATTTCTATTGCCGTATGAACATATGCAAAAAGTGTGTGTATATGTTCCTTATCCAATGCAAAATCAAGCGGTCTACCGATTCAGTTGACCTCCTTAATGCAAATCATGATAGTGCTATGCGTCCATTATGTATGCGAAAGAATCCTAACGATACATTATTTCTACATGTGTGCACAACCATTCATCAAAATGCAACATCCATATGATAACACAACCATTATACATCCATTAATTTAAATATGCACACATATTTATATGCAATATGAAAGTGATTGAGCCGATCTAGTGCGTAATGTGTGTGTACATGCATCCACGACTAACCACTAGCAACCACTTGCATCCATATGCACCTACCAAACATAACATGTCTCAAACACATGTTTACAACCATAGGGTTTTCCTAACTAAAGATCGAAGATATCATCGCAAAGACATATTAAACGATAGGACAAGTATCAACATAGTGGTAGAAAATGAGAAGTTAAAAACATACCCTCAAAAAGAAAAGGGTACACCGTACACATCTTGTCTTCCGTCTCCCAAGTCGTGTCTCCTTGATCATCTCCCCATTGCACTTTAACCAACTTGACCTCTTTGTTGCGTAGCTTTTTGACCTCCGATCCGAGAATGCGTGTAGGAGCTTGTCTAACCGTGGCATTTCGTTCTACTTCCACTTCTTTGAGCGTGCTTGGCTCCACCACTTCCGCTGTATCATGTAAACACTTACGCAAATGCGAAACGTGATACACGTCATGAACACTACTTAGCTTCTCTGACAACTTTACTCTATACGCCATCTGCCCAATCCTCTCTGTAATTGGAAAGGATCCTACGAACCTTGGTGCCAACTTCCCTACTGATCCAAAACGGACTACGTTTCTCACCGGTGACACCTTAATAAAAACCATGTCCCCAACATCGAACTTAAGATCGGTTCGTCTCTTATCAGCTTATGACTTCCGTCAGTCCTGCGCCGTCTTCATTCACCGTCGAATCAAGTCTTTCTTCTCCGAAGTCTCCCTAATCATGTCAGGTCCAAGCAAAACCTTATCCGTAGATTCCCACCAACAAGTAGGTGATCGACATGGTCGTCCATAAAGAGCCTCAAAAGGTGCCATGCCAATGCTAGCCTGAAAGCTGTTATTATAGGCGAACTCCACTAATGGGAGATGTTCTTCCCATGTTCCTCCAAAGTCTAAGATGCATAGCCTCAAAAAATCTTCGAGAATCCGATTTACTCTCTCGGTCTGGCCGTCCGTCTGAGGGTTATAAGCGGTACTTAAGCACAATTGTGTTCCAATCACCTCTTGTAAGCTCTTCCAAAACTCGCTAGTGAAAATGGGATCTCTATCGCTCACAATGCTAGAGGCTATGCCGTGCAAACGAACTATCTATCGAAGGTAAACAGATGCTAACCATGCGACGGTCCTCCTACTTTTAATGGGAATAAAATGGGCACTTTTGGTAAGTCTGTCTACAACTACCCAAATCCCCATATTACCCTTCCTTAATCTTGGCAACCTGTCTACAAAATCCATGGAAACACTTTCCCATTTCCACAGCGGAATCTCTAAAGGGTGGAGCAAACCACCGGGCTTCTTTTGCTCCGCCTTGACTTGCTGGCACACTAAGCATCTAGAAACAAACTCAGCCATGTCCTTCTTCATTCCAGCCCAAAAGAAAACTCGCTTCATATCCCAATACATCTTATCACCACTGGGATGTATGGTCATCTTAGAGTGATGTGAGTCTTCAAGAATGGTCTTCCTCAAGCTCTCGTCTTGTGGCACGCAAAGTCTCTCATCTCTACGCAACCATCCTCTCTTATCTATAGCATATCTATTAAGATGTCTCGAAGACTCCCCTCCTATAAGCTTGCCTACTATCTCAACCAACTGTGGGTCATCTCGCTGTGCCTCTCCAACCCGACCCAAAAGTGTAGGTTGTACCTCTAGCGATGCCAACAATCCGGGTATATAATCGATAGAGGGTCTGAAGTCAAAGGTAGATATATACTCCAAACTCTGCCGCTCTACGAATAAAGGACTCAAAGTCAACCTCTTTCTACTTAAGGCGTCAGCTACAACGTTACTCTTGCCAGGGGTATATGCGATCTCAAAATCGTAGGATGCCAAAAACTCCATCCACCTCTATTGCCTCAAGTTTTGATCTTTCTGAGAGAATAAGTACTTTAGCGACTTATGGTCTGTATATAACTCAAACTTCTCGCCAAGCAAATAATGACGCCATGAATTAAGCGCAAAAACTATGGTAGCCAACTCTAAGTCGTAGGTAGGGTAATTCTTCTCGTGGACTTTCAACTGCCTTCCACCATAGCATATCACCCTTCCCTCTTGCATTAAAACTGTGCCAAGCCCTATCCCGCAAGCATCGGTATATATTGTGAACGACTTACTCCCATCTGGCAAAACTAAAACTGGAGCTGTCGTCAAAGCCCTCTTCAAACGTTGGAAAGCATCATCACAGTCAACATCCTAAGTAAAAGTCATGTTCTTCTTCGTTAACCGAGTGAGTGGGGATGATATCTTCGTGAAGTCCTTAATGAACTTCCTATAATAACTAGCCATCCCTAAAAAGCTTCTTACTTCTGTTGCGTTCTTAGGAATCTTCCAATCTTGGATTGCTACCACCTTTGCGGGATCCACAGCTATCCCTTCCTTAGAGACCACGTGTCCTAAGAACGTCACTTCTTTTCTCCAAAAATGGCATTTGGAGAACTTAGCTTTGAGTTGATGCGCTCGTAGGGTCTCTAAGTCTTCCCTAAGATGTAGGGCATGCTCTTCCTCGCTTCTAGAGAAAATCAAGATATCGTCCACAAAGACTACCACAAACTTGTTTAGAAACTCCCTAAACACCCTACTCATTAAGTCAACGAAGTATGCGGGTGCATTTGTCAAACCAAAAGGCATGACGAGCCACTCGAAGAAACGGTCAGGAGTTCTAAATGCAGTCTTATCTATACTGTCTTCAGCCACCTTTAGCTGATGAAATCCTGTAGCCAAATCCAACTGCGAGAAAACCGAATCACCAACCAACTGATCGAATAAATCATCTATCCTCGGCAATGGGTGTCTATTCTTCTTTGTGAGCTTATTCAGCTCTCTATAGTCCACGCACAATCTAAGTGAACCATCAACCTTCGTAGCAAAAACAACTGGAGCACCCCATTCCGAAATACTTCTTCTTATGAACCCCTTCTCAAGCAACTCTTTCACTTGCTTACTGAGTTCTCTTCTCTCTCTCGGAGCCATGTGGTGTACTGGTAATGCAACTGACTTTGCATTATCTACTAAGTATATTCAAAAGTCTATCTCGCGCCTCGGGGGTAAACCTCGAACTTCATCAATGACGTCACCATATTCACGGACCACACGAACGGATTCCAAGTCATCATTGGATGCGTCAAGAGATTCTAGGTAGCTAAGCATCACCGAACCTCTAGGGTTACAAGAAATATCAAGGGTCTTTCCACAACGATTCAACAATCTAACTACCCTTCTTTCACAGTCAAGGATGGCACCGTATCTAGCTAGCCAACCCATGCCTAGAATCAAGACGTAGCCCATGAAGCCAAGAATGAAGTCGTTGCATTCTAACTCAAAGCCCAAGATAAACACTCTCAAATCCCGACAAATCATTGAAAGATGAGCCGAACCACCAATAGGATTTGAGACTACTATGGGATCCGTAACTAGACTAGTATTTAGGTGCAGTGTTTTAACTAACGAAGCATATACAAACGAGTGTGAAGCGCCAGAATTCAAACAAGGTTCGAATAGAATGATCAAAAAGAAAAATCAAACTTCCAACAGAAATGTTTCTACCTCTCTCCTGTCCTGGTGCCATGAGAGAGCCTGAATCTACCCTCCAGAAGTAGACCCTGTCCTCTGCCCTTGTCCTTGTCTTCTCGGGCAGTCTTTAATCAGATGTCCTGCCTCACCATAGTTGAAACAACCAGTTTTCTTCTTCTTCCTACAGTCCTTGCTCAGAAGGCCTGGTGTTCCACAATTAAAGCACCTTTCCTTTCCTTTGCTATTGTTATCCTTACCACCTTTCTTAGGTTGCTGTTGTGACTTCTTTTGATCCCCTTTATTTTCCGGTGCTTTATTAGCATTAGCACCTTTCTCCTCTTCATGCATAAGCGCCATGTCAACCAGTTTCTCAAAGGTAGCCCCTATAGGAATGTGGGACATAGCCAATCCATGTAGCGGCTCATTCAAACCTTTAACGAATCTCAGGGCCTTCTTTTCAGGTGTGTTCACCAAGTCTAAGCCAAATCTCGCCAACTGGTTGAACTTGTTAACGTACTCCTTTACTGATAAATTCCCCTGTTTAACGCCAAGAACCTCTCCATGTATAAATTCTCTTCTGATCGTGAGAGAAATTTCATCTCGAACCCATGCCTGAAATCCATCCATGTATCCACTGGACGCTCTCCATTCGTGACCTCCCACCAAAACGAGGCTTCGTCCTTCATTAACCAAGCAACTAATTGGACCTTCCTTCCATCTTCTATCTCGAAGATACCAAACAAATCTTCCACCTTCTTAAGCCAATTTCGAGCTTTAACAAAACGCCTCTGACCCGTGAAAAGGTTTCCCGCCCATTGCCCAAAAGTATTTACATATCTTCGAAAAAGTATCAACGCGGGGAGGGGGAGGAGGAGGAGCGGCTGCAGCTGGGAGAGGAGGAACGTCTGCTGGGCCTGCAGCGGTGGCCTTAGCCTCCAAATACCTTCTGAACCAGGTTGGTATCGGTATGCCCTCGGGTATCTCGGGTACCCCAAACACGCTGAAAAGAAAAAGGAAGAGATTCAAAATGGAGAATCGATGGAAAGATATATGGCTCCTGGGGGTTATGTTTTTAAAACAGACTTTCTCTTGAAAATACTCCCCTCAAAACCTATTTTTGAAATTTCTTTATAAAATGCTTTCGAAAAACAGTTTTTAAAAATCTCTTACCTGTTTTAGTAACCTTCAGCTCTGATACCACGTGTAACAACCCACGTCCATTAATGTCACTCTCAAAGGGAATGCATGAACTTTCATGGAGTATTATTGCTGTACAGAACAGAATATAACAAGATAGATACATATATTGGTACTTGAAAAATTAAAACAACTTTTATTGCAATGGAGAAATAGTTTGGTTACAACAACATCAAAAACCAATAATAAAACCAAGTACACTTAATATCCATCTTGACAAATTATTTTCTGAGTACATAAAGTAAAAAGCATAACCCCAACATAAGTAGCCAGAAAAGAGATAAGCTGAACTTTACTTTCAGCAATCCAAGCACTTCCAAAAGAGAGAGAAAGAGGTACAAATCAAGCTGCACTAGCTCTAGTCCCACCCTGAGAACCTTGGGGGGGGAGGAAGAAAAGAGGCGAAAACAAAGGGGGTCAGACATAAAGTCTGGCGAGTCCAATAACTTTAACAATTTAATTATTAAAGTGATTAGGATAAGGCATAAACTAGTAAAACAAGGAATGACTATGAAGCAAATGGAAAAGACAAAACAAACAAGAGGAATATGCTGGCGTTAATCGCGCTCCTAATTACTATGCTGAACTATTACTAGTCACCCAAAAAGTTGATCCCGCCTACTGGACAAAATAATCATAATAATGATAATGGTAGTTCTGTGTACCCTTAGATGTCTTCATAGGTGCCGCTTGCCCCTATCTCCGCTAGTTGTACCCACTATTCTCATGCGATCGACTCCCTAACTCGTAGATACCCGTGCTGGTCCCACATTAGGGTGTATCACTCTCCAAAGTGGCAACCCAATACCACTAAAGATGCACGACTTATATCTACAAGATGCAACAACGTCTTACCTACCAGCCCGGGCCCACGCACGCACATGACCCCGTTGGACTTGCGTTGCCACCGCTAACCCATTTTGACCTCTTACAATCAAACCCAGTAAGCGTGTCCCGTCCTTGATCTAACTCAAGCTCACAAAGATACTTAATGAGTTACTGGTTTGAAAAGGGGCCCCATACTTGACACAAGCTTTCCACGTATGCTTGGTCCCCACTAAGATTTCCCAGTTAACCCCTTCTTATTCATGTCTTCTTACAAGTTTCAATTTGGTTAAGTGTTTCTAATCATATTTTACATGTCACCCATGTCACCCACTTAACCCTCATGTCCTACCACATGTTTATCTTGGTTAAGTGTTACTTAATTCATTATAACCGTAACCTTGTAAGACGTCCCACATTAGACTACCGTTTGCGGTTGATGGATTTGCCGGGCGGGTCCGGGCAGTCTTACACCGCAAACGAGCCTAACCTCGTGTCTTTACAATTGTTACGCATTTAATTTATGCCTTCGACCTCTCACATTATACTACCGTTTGTGGTTGCTGGATTTGTCGGGCGGGTCCGGGCAGTCTTATACCACATACTAGTCTAACCTCGTGTCTTAGGTGTTTATTATTACACATAATTATTTCACCCTAATATGAATTAATTATCTCTATTCAAATTGTCAATAATTTCCAAATTAATCTATTTCCATAATTGTCACCTAAATTATGTCCATACTTTTCAGGTATATAAATTATACCAATTAGTGTCTCAAATTAATTATATGCCTTTAAAGCCATTTTATGCCAATTCACAATATGTATATTTAATATTTTCCCATTGTCCCCACGTCGTTCGCACGTTTAATATGAAGTATGTTAGACTCGCAAGTAGTCTAACTCATAAGAAAAGAAACATCACAACTTGCATAACACATAAAATAGATCTAACTTGCGAATAGGAATTATAACATAAATTTGCATAGCCAATAACTTGCATAGGCAATGGACATATAGAACATAAATTTGCGTAAACTATGTACTGCCATAGATTTAAATATAGATCTAAACATGAAATTGTGAACTTGCATATATGAATATGGTTTTCACCTAAACTTGCATATGTGAATATGGTTTTCACCTAAACTTGCATATGTGAATATGGTTTCCACCTAAACTTGCATATGGATTCCTACAAACTTGCATATGAATTTAAACATGTAAACTAATATCCCATGTTTTACATATAAACTCGCATATGTATATATATATACTTGATTCACATATAAATTTGTGTATAATTTCGCATACAGACTTGCATATGATTCACATACAAACTAGCATATGATTTACATCCCAAACTTGCATATAAACTGATGTCATAAAATGAATCAAGTTAAACATATGTGTTTGGACATATGAAATAGATCTACTAACATAAGTTAACAAAACTGTCATATGTTCACCAACAGACGATAACAAAGTTAAGTAACATCACATGATTCAACATACATGTTCTTATAATCCCAATTATAACTCATCATAATTTATTTATTAATTATTTTATGAAAGAAATTGTACTCACAAAGTCGGATTAGAGAAGAGAATAATTCGTTCGTCATTTGTATTAGAATCATGACTTGCAATTCCTAAGCTTTAAGAAGAAGAAGAACTATTCTAACAGTAGCATGGAGGCCAAGAGATTAATTTAGTTTAGGTTTAGAGCTTGAGTCTATGCGTGCTTATATAGAAGTTTAAATCAAATAAAAGCCGTTAGATTATCATAGGAGCAATCACAACCGTCCAGACTAGATAGAGTTATCCAGAATTGCCACCTATGCTCTAGTGACTCAGCAACAGGTCAGAATAGACTCAGCAACAAGTCAGATTTATCACAGTTCAGATCTGCCCACAGGGGTAGGTCGACCCCCAGGTCGACCTGTATAGGGGAGGTCGAGCCCCTGGTCGACCTGGCCAGGAGCGAGAAAAATCCCGCCCAGCCCACTTCTTTGTTTGAATTCGAATTTTGAATTTACTTCTGAGCTGTTTTAATTTATTTAAAATTCCTGAAACTTTTGAGGGCCATAACTTCCTCATACGAATTCCGATTTACGAAAACTTGGACTCTATTCCAAGCAGAATTTCGAGACGAACGCAATGGCATAACCCGTTTCCCTTAATTATCACTTTAACAATTAAGTATTCTTTAATTCGTTCTTAAAATTGTTAATTTTAATATTTAAAATAATGGGTTGTTCCATAATGTTTTATAAATATGTTGAATAAAATATCATTTTATAATAAAATATCATCTTAGAATAAAATATCATTTTATAATAAAAGATCATTTTCGATGTAAAAGAACATTTTTTATGTAAAAGAACATTTTTAATGTAAAAGAAAATTTTAATGTAAATAATATTTTAAATAAAGAATAATTTAAAATAAAGAATCTTTTAAAATAAAGAATATTTTGAAATAAATTGTTTTTATAATAAAAATTACATTTTTATTGTATGTATGAATCATAAAATATTCATAGTTGAAATAAAATGTTTTTACAATAAAAATTACATTTTTATTGTACGTAGGGATCACTAAAAAGATTCATGTTTGAATAAAATGTTTTAACAATAAAAATCACATTTTTATTGTATGTATAAACCAATAAAAAGAACCATGTGTTAAACTACATCTTTGTTTTGTAAAAATGTAATCTCTAACATGTTAGTGAAATTAAAAATAATCATTTCTTAAAATATGATTTTGTATGTAAAAAAATAATCATTTGTTAAAATATGATTTTGTATGTTAAAAATAATCGTTTGTTAAGATATGATTTAGTATGTTAAAAATGTGATCTTTAACATGTTAGTGAAGTATATAAATTATGATTTTGATGTCCGATTTTAGATGGACACAAAAATATGAAAATATGAAGCCAGGTTAAATATAGAAACGCCATTTTAACCCGGACGGGTTTATCGTTCAATTTTATTCATTTATAATGAATATCGAAAAGAGGAGATTTAAAAATTTAATATTTTGAAAATATTATCATTTTAATATGATAAAGATATGGATTATTCAATTTTGATTTGAAATTGAAAATGAAGTTGAAATCGTTTTAAAATGAAATTATAAATATTTTATAATACGTTTTAAATGGAAATCGACGAAATATATATAATATATCTATTTAATGGCCTGAATAGAACGCGCAGCACAACGACCGTTCGTGAATTTCGACCATTAACTTCAAATTGACATAACGGGAGATCCGACCGTCGGATTCTCCTAAAACCAGAACCGTTGGGTTCGTATCAAAAAGAGCTTTCCAATGAATGTAAGAGGTTTGAAATCTAATGGTTGGAATTATATCCAAATCAAATTTGGAAAAGGTCGCTATGGATGTTGTTCGGTGGCCGTTATTGGAAACCGACTGTAAGGGCCTTAATAAAATTATTAAAAATGTGGAAAAATTATGTAAAATCGTAATAAACGATTTAAAAAGAATTTGGTTGAAAAATTCCAATTTTGAAAAGATAAAAATATATTTTTATCGAAATGGACTAGTTATTAACTAGAATAATAATCCAGTATTTTTAAATAAAATAAATTGGATTTTGGGTTTGTCGTGAATGGTGTCTTCAATAACACTGTTCTTAAACCCCGTGTGGAATTTATAAATCTTTTAATTAAGATTATTAGAGTTTCCATTTATATTTAGTAATCGGAATAAAAATGAAATGTGATTTGGGTTTATTGTGAACTGTATTTTTAACGACATTCGTTCTTTAACCCGATTAATAGGGAAAAAAATATAATTTTGGAATTTATAAATCTTTTATTAAGATTTTAAATGGAAAATTTCCAAAGTAAAGTTTTCCAATTTAATATATTAAATTGGAATTGAATGGAATTCGATTTGGTAATAATCGAGATGAGCTTCTGTGAATGAAGACAGTTACTATATATGGAATTTAAAAGGCCTTGCCGTTATTCCATTTATATTATTAGTCTGATACAGAAATTTGTATCAGTTATATATTGATCTGATTTCTGTGAAGATTCCATATTTAATGGAAGATGATTTTTGGGTTTGTCGTGAACTGTGTTTTTAATGACATTGGTTCTTTAACCCTGTTAAAGATAAGATTAATTTCTTAAATTTGAATAATCATTAAGTAATGATTTTTGGAGATTAAAACCAAATTGGTGTTTTAATGTATCTTATTAATTTCAAGAAGATTAAAGAATAAATTTAAAAGAATTCATCTTTGATAAAATTAATGGGAACCTTTCCTTAATAATGTGAATCTTTTATTAAAAGAATATTCTGAATCGGAATGAGGCGTATGATGTGATTTTATAGCACTTGATTATAAAATATACGATTTTTTCGGAAAGACCGAGTTTAACCCATTCTGAACAATTAATACAATGATCAAGAGTTGAATATGAAGATGGTGGTTGAAGACCAGAGTTCTTCACATCGTTTGGATGATTACTGATGTCTTGATTGGGTCGTACACCTAAGACAAGGTAATAAGTGGTGATCGTTCAAACGTACTTGGAGATCGACGAATATGCGAGGACCTCTCTCCTGTATTGGACATATGAGACGATGAATAAGGTTGCTCTGGTTTCGTTCAGATCCAGAACGGACTTGTAAATGGATGGTATGTTTGACATTGTATTTCTTTATGCTGTATTCGTTGATCTCTGCTAAATATATATCTGTTTGGTGGCGGAGAATTTATTCTCTTGCTTAACACCCTTCTCTGAGACGTACGAGCTTAGAGGTTATATATTGGTAGAAATCAATGGTATGGACTGACAATATGGCATGCTAAGATGCAAATGATTAAGGCTTTTGTTGAAAAGCAGAGCCTTGTAGTTGATGATCAAAGCACAACTTATTTAGGCATAGCTTTGTGTATAGCGTTACTTCACGAGCCTCACACCTCGGTATAGACCAGAAACGGGAGAAGGATCCAGGGACAACATGAGTTTCTTTCTAGTTAGAAGTGGTGTCATGGTATAGAGCCCAGACATTTTACTTATGTGGATGATGGAATGAGGCGCCTCGGATTTGAGTCCCTAGTGGCTCTTTATTTACGCCCCATAGGGAGGGGAAACGTTTTGTTCAGGAATTATATGTAATCCACTAACGTAAGTTGTGGTATGGCCCTGCGGCTCCTAGGGCTCACCTGAATATGAGTCCTGAGACACAGCCTAGAGTGTCTCGAATTTGGTAAGGATTATCCCTTGCCTTGGTTCATAGATGGAAATCCAACCTCCAATACGACATCATGCGGTTTTGATTGTAAAACTAGTATGGCGACATGATATATGGTACCCATGTCATCTATGATTGATACATTTATATTTGAAGATGTTTTAAACACTATGCACTTATAATAATATCAAAATGATTTGGTTTATACGTATCAAGCATGTTTGGCTATTATAAGGGAAAACTCTAACCTCCGGCTTGCGTTGCATTGTGTGATGGGACCTGAGTCTTATAATAGCTTCATTTCTCCAAAAAGCATTGCGTTGTTTTATTTTAAACTAAGATTTATGTGGAGTAAACTCGTTCCATGTTATATGGCGTGGTCCCATGATTTATCTAACTTTAAAATCAAGCTAATAACTGTTTTGAGTTCTCACACCAGTCCCATGACTGGCCTGGAGTTTATTGTTTTAACTTAAACTCGGGTGCCCATATTTTCCACACGGGAAGTCGGGTAGCTTATTTTGCAGATATATTGAGCAAGATTCTAGATTGAAGCTTAAAGATGTGTCCAGAGCATTGGTAGTCTTCTGCTGTGTTAGTTTATTCGTTTTCCGCTGCATTGTATTACATTTATTGTAAATTAATCTTTCGCTGTATTATATTCGATGTACTCTGATATTATGTACTCTGATGTAACATTATTATAATGTTTATGAAAGTCTTCTGTTATTTGTTCTGATGTGTCGTATGCCCAGAGTTAGCGTATTCTGGTTTTGAACGGTCTTGGTCGATTTAACGATCGATTAGGTACGAGCAAAATCTGTATCGTTACAACTTCTCTTCTAAGCTCAGGGATATTCGGGATACAAATTCGGCCTTTCAACCTCAGAACTCCCTTGTTATCAATTTGGAAACTGGAGGGTTCGCCTTCCCGAACTCTCTTACTAATTCTTTGAATAAATTCACCATCCTTCTGAAGAGCAGGATCTTACCAATCAATGTAGGTGTAACAATGAGATTGGCGGCGACAACATTCTTTCTGCTAAGCGCATTTGCCACAACATTGCCTTTCCCTAGAGTATACAAGATGTCCAGATCATAGACCGCAAAAAAATCTAGCCAACGTTGCTGCCTCAAATTCAGGTCCCTTTGGGTGAGCAGATATTTCAATGATTTATGATCTGTATATAATTCAGACTTCTCACCCAAAAGATAGTGCCTCCATATTTTTAAAGCAAATGCGATGGCTAACAACTCAAGATCATGAGTAGGATATCTCTTTTCATGTGGCTTCAATTGACGGCTGGCATAAACAACTACTTTGTCTCTTTGCATTAATACCGCACCAATACCTTTATGAAGCATCTGTCCAGACTTTCAAATCTTGATTGTCATCAATAATAGTCAACACTGGAGCAGTAGTCAACCTTAGTTTTAGCTCTTGGACAGCTGCCTCACATTCAACTGTCCAATTAAACTTTTTGTGTTTCTTGGTAAGCTTTGTTAGTGGACAAGATAACTTCGAAAAATCTTTAACGAATTTCCAATAATAGCCAGCCAATCCTAGGAAACATCTGACTTAAGTAGGCGTGTTAGGCTGCTTCCAATCTTGAATGGCTGTGATCTTGCTTGGATCCATTGAAATTCCTTCCTTCGATACTGCATGACCAAGGAACTTCACTTCTTCTTGCCAGAATACGCATTTGGAAAATTTGGCTTTTAAAACATTCTTTCTTAGAATTTTCAAAACTTGTTCCAAATGTTTTTCATCCTCGGTAGTTGACTTGGAGAAGATTAAAATATCATCAATGAAAACCAGTACAAATTTGTTCAAAACATCCCGAAATACTCGATTCATTAAATCGACAAAGAAAGATGAGTGTTGCATATGCTGAATGACATTACGAACCACTCATAAAATATGTTTGGACCTCTGAAGGCTGTCAAAGGAAAACATTCTTCGGCAATGCGCAACTGATGAAAACCTGTAGCTAGGTCCATTTTAAAGAATACTTTTGCTCCATTCAGACGATCCAATAAATCATTTATACAAGGCAATGGGTATTTATTCTTGAGTGTATGCTTATTTAAATCTCAGTAATCCACACACAGTCTGAGAGTACTGTTTGATTTAGGAACAAACACTACTGCTGCACCCCAATTTGAAAAACTGGGCCTGATCAGATGTTTCCATAAGAGCTGTTTAGTTTGATTGCCCAATTCTTCTTTCTCTTTCCATGTCATTCTTCGAATAGGATGCACCACTGGCTTGGCATTCGGAACTAGATCAATTCAGAAGTCGATCTCTCTACGCGGAGGTAAGCTATCAACTTCTTCGAACACATCCGCATAATTTTTGACGACATGAATATTTTCAATAGCAGTGGGGGTGACCTCAAGAGCAGCCCAAAATTCTTTTCTATCTGAACCTGAGCCTACACATGGTATAACAATATTCCCAAGCTTCGTTTTGACTTTAACAACCCTTTCATCACATTTAACTTCGGCTTCATATTTGGTCAACCAATCCATCCCGAGAATGATATCAATTTCAGAAAGATCCATAACAATTAAATTGAAAGGAAACTGGTAGCAAGAGTAGGAGATGGGCACTCTACAATATAAACCGAGAACAAAAGAAGCCCCTATCGGATTATGAACACTAATAACTTTTTAACTAAGTTACTTGAAATGAAGCTTCGTGATACGTCAGTGTCAAATAATACTGTAACTGGAATATTGCTGACAGTAAGAGTGCCTTCGAACACATCCGGCCTTTCCCTATTAGTTGAGGGTGCTAGAGCTTCTGCCACTTCATTTACATGAGCTACTTCAGACTTCTTTGATAGTTGGCAATTCTTTGAAAGATGCCCCGTCTGATGGCAAAGATTGCATTCACTATTCTATTGTAGCTTTCTATTGGATTTAGATTCGCCATTCTTTCGTTTCTTCAAAGATTTGCAATTCCTTATCGAATGCCCTTGCTTATTACACTTGAGACATACGACTGTCTTTAGCTTTTTCTGACTGACTTTAGATTTCTTACTGACCTCAGGCTTCATACTTGCCTCGGGGCTATCAGTTTCAAACTTCCTTTTGCTGCTAGAACTGCTTTCCTCCTCTTCCGAACCATGTTGCTCATCAATATACTCATAGCGATAAGCCATTTGTATCATCTCAGAAAATGGAAGATTTACATGAGCAAGTACTCTACCTTTGTATTTCTTTTGAAGTCCGTGGATAAATCTCAGATTCTTCCTTATAGGATCCTGAATTAGTTCTGGGGCAAAGCAAGAAAGTTCATTGAATTTATTCTGATACTCCCGAATGGTCATATCTCCTTGTTTCAGATTGTAAAACTCATCATATAGCCGCTCAATTGCTTATGGAGGAATAAATTTTTCTATAAAAATTTCTTTAAATCTATCCCAGGTAATATTACCTTCTGGATTTTCTTCAGTAATAGTTTTCCACCAGATTAAAGCCGCGCCTTTGAGTGCCCAAGATGCTATTAATCTCTTTTGATCATCTCTCAGCTTTAAGCCTTCAAAAATTCTCTCAGAAGAACGCATCCATGCTTATGTTTCAATAATGGACTCCTTGCCCGAGAATGGTTCTCCATCTAGATTTTGATACCTCTTTACTAGAGCTTCTAGATCTGGTTCTGGTTGTGGGAGCATGATTGGCTCATTCGATTATTGAACCATAGAATTGCTTCTCCTGTTTCTGCCACTCATTTTCTACTATGTCTGCAAATAGCAGACAAAGAGTCAGGCCAACAGAATAGATATTGTAAAGCATAGAGACATATATTTTAAGTGTAAATGAATCTATTGGGGTGAATTTTATTCTGCTATACCCATTCTAGGATCTTACTAGTCCTATCTATGATGAATTATTCATTTTAGAATTCTGCTGATTCTATTTCTGATTTGTTTGTTAATATGTTATATTCCGAGCTAAGTTTAACCAAAACTCTGATACCAATTGTAATGACCCCAAACTTCTGTAGCACGAAAGAAAGGATAATCATTGGAATATAACACATAAACAATAACGACAGAACATAAATATTGAATTACAACAAAAAATGTACATTAAATTACACTGGGAATAATATATCATCAGAGTTACACAACATAATAGGATCATACTTAGTACATAATACAGTTTTTAACTTAATATAAAATATCTGTAGTGAAATCAAACATAATATACTAAATGAAGTCTAAACGACATAATAGAAATGATAGGATCCATCTTCAGCTCCATAGCTATCCAGAGTGAGTCTGCAAAAACCTGAATACAAGGCTGCCCGTGTGGAGAAGAGGGCATCCGAGTTTGCAAAATGAAACAAACTGAGTCAGTCATGGGACTGGTATGAGAAATCTTATTTAATCTATTTAATAATAAGGCTAATCACAGGATCACGCCGCTAACGCAGAATGGATTTACTCCATTGGATTGCCAGTGCATAAATAAAGTAAATCGTTAAACAACGCAATGCTTTTTAGAAAAATGAAACCATTATAAGACTCAAGTCCCATCACACAATGCAACGCAAACAGGAGGATAGAGTTTTACCTTATAATAGTCAAAAATGCTTAATACGATAAAACTGAGTTAATATTATTAGTGTATATATGTTTCAAAAACATTTCAATCATAATGTATCAATCATAGACGACATAGCTACCATATACTATGTCGCCATACTAGTATACAATCAAAACCGCATGGGTCGTATTGGAAGTTGGATTTCCATCATGAATCAAGGCAAGGGATCGTCCTTACCGAATTCGAGACAATCTAGCCTACCATGTCTCAGGATCAGGGCTCGAGTGACCCTTGAATCTTCAGGGCCGGTCCACAAATACTTTTGTGGATTAGTTATGCCTGAACAATACGGTTCCCCATCCTATGGGGCGTAAACATAGAGCCACTAGGAACTCAAATCCGAGGCGCCTCATTCCATCATCCACATAAGTAAAATATCAGGGCTTGCAAAACCCTATCACCACTTCTAGCTAGAAAAAAACGTATGTCCTCCCTACAGTCCTCTCCCATTTTTGGTTTATACCGGGGTGTGGGGCTCGCGAAGTTACGCTATACACAAAGCTATGCCTAAAATGGTGTAACATTCCATAATTTTAAATATTAAAATTAACAAATTTAAGAACACTTAATTTTTAGAAGAAGAATTACGTGAAACAGGTTGCGCCATTGCGTTCTTCTCGGAATTCTGCTTGAGTTAGAGTCCGAGTTTGCGTAAATCGGATTCCGTATGAAGAAGTTATGGAGTTCAGAAGATTTCAAGTTTAAACAGAAATTAAATTAAAATAATAATCAAAGGTCAAAACTGTTCAAAATTCAAAATTTGGTCAGAGCGGGCTAAGCGGAAAATTTCCCGCTCAGAGGTGTCAACCCCCCCACCAGGGGGAGTCGACATAGGTGTCGACCCCCCTATAGGGGCGTCGACAGGTGTCGACCCCCCTGTAAGGAGTCGACCCGTTTGAGATCCTCTTCCAGTGACGAATTTTTGAAGCCCTGAGCTGATGTGGCCTTCTCTGATTGGCCTATGACTAATTTCTGAGGTATTAGGGCTTATGTATCGTGCTATGGTTGGCTGGATGACATATCTCTTGGGTTTGATAGCTCTGATTTCTCCTAGACTAATCTAAAGGCTAGAAATGAACTTAGACTTCTATATAATCATCCCAAACCTCAACACTAGAACCCATTCTATGAAGCCGTCATGTTATTGGTCTACAAATTGGCCTAGCCTCCATTCATCTACCCCAAACTAGAGAATCAAATTCAAACTAGGAATCAATTAGAAGAACTAGAGAATCAAACGTCTATATCAAAGGATAGCTTTTCAAATTCAGAAATCAGATCCTAGAAATCAAGATCCGTCCTTTTCTGTAAGTACAGTTATTGTTTAGATGTGAACACCTAATAAGAAATCATAACAGTAATAAATAGATCTAGAAGTATGCCTAATTCTATTCGTGCCTATCCTTTTGTCAATTCTGAATTTCCTATGTCTATGAGACTGTTGTGATTGATGTAATGACACCTATCGTGCCTATGAGACTATTGTGATTGACATAATGAAACCTAACATGCCTATGAGACTGTTGGATTGAAAAAATGGAGCCTATCATGCCTATGGAACTATTGTGATTGATTTATCATGTTGTACATCCTATGCTTATGAGACTATGGGACTGACACAATTGAACCTACCATGCTGTATATGCAAATTACATGATAAGTAATGTTCATACATGCTTACATGTTTAGATCCAAGATAGTAACCATGTTTAAGATCTATATAAGTTCATGCTTATATAATTAGATCTATGCTAGTTCACATGTTAATTGGATTTAATTTAAATGTAAGATCACGTTCATGTGCTTAATTAAGTTTATGTCGTTCTATCCCAAATTTATACTACGCATGTTGATCTATATTGTTTAGGCCTGTTGGAATGTTACATGTCCCTTTTGTTTATAAGTTAGGCTAATTTGCGAGCCTAACGTTCTATGTGAATTATGCAAACGAATAACGGGGGAGACATTGGGAAAAAAATATTAAACTACATGCTATTGGCATAGATTGGCTCATAATCATATAAATAATTAGTAGCATGAAATGGTAGAATTTGTATACCTAGAATTATGGACATAATTTAGACGGTAAATGGGGCATGACTTGAACTGACAACACTTATGGATAATTAACATGTGAAAATGAATTGTAAATATGTAAATTAATTAAAAAATGAATATGCCTAACCCGAGGTTAGATTGAGTTACGGTGTAAGACTGCCCGGAACCGCCCGGCACATCCAGCAAGCATAAAAATATAGATCGTGTGAGAGGTTAGCGCATTAATCCCAAAAACCCGAGGTTAGATTGAGTTGCGGTGTAAGACTGCCCTGAACCGCCCGGCACATCCAGCGACCGCAACAATATAGATCTAATGTGAGAGGTTAATGCTTTAATGAACGGATCAAAGCTACATACAGGTTAAGAGTGGTAGGGTTAAGTTAACACAACAGGGCAACACTTAACCAATGTAACATGACAAGTGGTAGGGCTAAGTTAACACAAGAGGGCAACACTTAACCAATGTATCATGACAAGTGGTAGTGTTAAGTTAACACAAGAGGGAAATACTTAACCAATGTAACATGACAAGTGGTAGGGTTAAGTTAACACAAGAGGGCAACACTTAACCAATATAACATGGTGTGTGATAGGGTTAAGTAACACAAGAAGGCAACACTTAACCAATACAACATAATGTGTGATAGAGTTAAGTAACACAAGAGGGCAACACTTAACCAATGTAACATGACAAGTGGGTGGGTTAAGTTAACTCAACTGGATTGATGACACTTAACCAATATAACATGATGAACGAGTGGGGTTAAGTTAATGGGAAATACTTAACCAATATAACATGATGAACGAGTGGGGTTAAGTAAATGGGAAACACTTAACCAATATAACATGATGAACGAATGGGATTAAACTAAGGGGAAACACTTAACCAATTACAACATGATTGAGTGAGAAGGGTTAAGTTAATAAGAAACACTTAACCAACATGACATGACGTATGGATGGGTTAAGTTAACTTGAATGGATGGATAACACTTAACCAATTTGAGGGGTATACGAATAGGCCCAAGAGAACCCTATTAACGGGGACTCATTTCAGCAGTAACCCACATAGTTGTATCACGGTACCCTGAAATAGGCAGGGTGGAACACAATTACTGGGCTGATTATAAGTGGTCAAAATAGCGGCAGGGGGTGCAGCAGTGTAGTTCTGACGGAGTATGGTCGTGCACATGCTCCGGAGTGGCAAAGCAGGCACTGGACATCAGTAGTATACACTGTGCATCTTGAATCGTGTCGGGTTGCTATCATAGGGATTTATACACCTTATGATGGGACCAGCATAGGGTATTTACACGCAATAGAGGGTCGATTGACACAGACACAAGGAAAAATTAATACAAGTAGGGAGCCGATCGATAGGGTAGTGTAACAACCCGTATTTTCAATAACCTGTTATAACGTAAATCGAGGCAGAATTTAATTTATAAATCTGAATCAAGGGAAACGGGCTATGCCATTGCGTTCGTCTCGGAAAAATACGCGAAATAGAGTCCGAGTTTTCGAAAATCGGAGTCCGTATGACCCGATTAAGGCCCAACGAAGTTTTCAGAAAATTTCAAAGTAAAAACAGATTTCAAATTCAAGTTTGAATTTGGAAATTAGGGCAGTTGGGCGCAGGCGGGAAATTTCCCGCCAGACCACCCATGTCGACAGCCCTGTCGACTGGGCAGTCGACATGGTTAGGCCCCAGTCGACAGCCCAGTCGACTTGGGTGTCGACTTGGTTCAGCCGGGCAGTTTTGCCTGGTGCACCATTTTGGGGTTTTGGTTAGGTTTTGGGGCCAGATTCGGTTTTAAGGGCTGAGATTGGAATTAGGGTTTAATCCTAAGGTTGAAACTAATCCTAATCTCTATAAATAAGCCCCTAACCTAACCCTAAATCATCATTATTCATTCAAGCAACTAAACTATGGCAAAATCATTCCTCTCATGGCCTCCACTCTCTTCATAAAATTCTAAGTTATTTCTATGAGAGATTTTCCATGCATACAAGTGTTTTCAAGCTTGTATGAGTGTCATTAGCTTGCATTCAAGTCAAGTTTCCATATTTACATCATAAAGCAAGGGTTTTGATCATTTTGGCTCAAGGGTTTTTCTATTGGAGCTTGCATTTTGGGTTTATTTGATTGCATAAGGGCATTGTCTCAATCTATATATATTTTTGTGTCTTCATAAGCATTGTAAGCCCTTTTCTACTTTCATATTTAAACTCTAAAGTTAAATGAATGATGCAAGTTTGGTTGATCATTATGATATGCAAGTTTGCCATGATATGCAAGTTTACCATGTCATGTTATGCAAGTTTGATATGTTATGATATGCAAGTTTGCCATGTTATGTTATGCAAGTTTGCCATGTTATGATATGCAAGTTGTCATGTTATGTATGCAAGTTTGGATGGATCATTTTACTCATGTTATCATGTTATGCAAGCTTACCTTGAGTATATGAACATAAAGCTTCAAGCTTTATGCTAAAGGTTGCATTTTGGCAACATGTAAGTTATCATATCTCTTATGATAACTTGCATGTGAGGCTAAATGCGAACTTATGGCCATTTCTACATGTCATTTATCACCATGTATCACCAATATGCTAAGTTTGGTTTTATGCATGCTTTTGAGGCCTAAAAATGTAATATGCAAGTATATGAACATATGTACATTTCATATGCCACCATGTTAAACTTGTGGCTTCAACACCTTTATGTCATGATTATGCCAAGTTCCCTCTTTCTATCCTTTATGCGCTATTGCGATATGTAAGCGATGGGATTGCGTTTGGGGTTGGGTAAACTTAAAAGACATAAAAACATAAGATTGGGAATTTACCTATTAAGTTAGGTCTACCCATTGGGAATTTACCTATTAAGTTAGGTCTACCCAAATGCTTGAAAACTTGTAATATGTTTTGTAAACATAATGGACATGACACTTAGAAAATATAAGTGTGACCAACTCGAGGTTGGGTTGAGTTTGTAGCGTAAACCTACCCGGAACCGACCGGCTTACTAGTTGCTACAAACAATAGGACCCAATGTGAGAAGTTGGTCATGTTGTACCTTGAACCCGAGGTTAGACCAAGTTGTGGTGTAAAGCTACCCGGAACCGACCGGCTTAACTAGTAACCGCAACAAAGTCTAATGTGAGAGGTTAAGGCACATTAATTAATTAATGCCTCATGATTAGGGTTAAGTCATGGTCCACTTAATACTTAACCAATTTGGGCTTGGTAGATTAATCAGGGTTAAGTCGTGAACTCATCGTTACACTTAACCAAGTTAATCCATGATTAGCAAGAGGGTTAAACCGTACTTAACCCACTAGAAAATCCTAGCAATGGGGGTCCACTCCAGCAGTAATCCCAAGTTTGTATCATTAAGACCCTAGGGACTAGGCTAGGGTGGGGGCACGATTACTGGACTTGAGGTAAGTGACCAAAAACGACGGCAGAGTGGTACGCCGATGTAGTTCCGGACGGACTATGGTCGTGCACGTAGTCCGTATTTGGAGAAGTCAAGCATGGGTACCAGTAGATCGAGACTGTGCACTCATGTTTATGGTGTCCAGGGGTTGACACCCTAGGTCTTGATACACCCGACGGGAGACCCGGCACAGTCCGACTACAATTATGTTTGGGCCGTATTGACACCAACACGTGACGAGTTAGGCTTAGGGAGCTGTAACGACCCAGAAATTTCGACTACTAGAATGTGAGATTTATTTTAGATTTAATTTGAATAATCAATTTTATATTAATACTCTGATTAGAAATTGAAAATCGAATATATGATTCTGAGTTGAATTGGACTCAATATTAATTCAGGATGTTTGATTAAAAATCAAATATTTATTTTTGAAAATTTAAATTGATCTTTGTTGATGTTTAAAATGGATTTAAACTTCGATTTAAGAATGTAATTGGTTATTGACGTTGGAGATTTCATTTGTTTAGATATGTGGGTAATGGCTTAGATATGTGTGTATTGGAGTGCATATAAAGAAATTAAATGTAACGATTCAAAATTTGGAAACGAACGGAATTACTAGTGAACTAACAGAATAAGATCAGTGAACCAATAAATTAAAATAACGTTGTATACGTATGAAGTCGGTTTATAACCAGAATAATTTTATTTGATTCAAAAGGTGAAACGTAGTAGCACGTTAAGTTTCGTAGCGGTTGGAGTTTGTTGTGATAAAAACAAAATAAAATGTGTAACGTAAATTGCGGTAGAAATTAACTTATTAAGGGTTCACAAATTTTTCTTTTTCCTCAGCACCAAGTAAGTTCGTACTCAGAAACCACCCGTCCAAATTTAGCCTATCTCAATTCCTTGGATGCCACGGAATTCCTTTTACTTGGCTCCCACGGATCCCACCTTTATAAAATAATACGCCCCTTCCCAAAATTTTTCAGCAACAATCCATTCCTTTCTCCATTCGTTAATGGCTGAAGCCCCTCCATCATCGTCTCCTTCCTCTTCCCTTTAAATCGCGCCACCGCAAGCCTTTCAAGTTCGCTTCTCCTCAAATCCGTGTCAACCTTCCACCCATAATTCAAAATCGAAAACCCTGGCTTCCATTGACTCATCACCGACCGCCACTTTCATCGTTTGGGCGCTCCATCGCCTCGGCCAAAGCTGCCATCTTACACCCCAAATCCGTTGAACCCACGTCTTTTCTCACCTGGGCAAAGCGCGAAGCCACCTGCAAGCCGAGCTTCGAAGCTCCAGCTCATTAGTTTTAAAATTCGTTGCTACGCCTCTCTCGACCACTTCAAGGTGAGCATCTCACTCGCGATTAATTATACTTTCAAGTATTTCAATTTTGGTGAAAACTAATTAAAATAGTAAGATTTTTCTCACGATTTTTCCCTTATTCAAGTGATTGACTTCAATTTAAAGCTAAAAACATAGTTAAGGCCATACCGTCTGAAGTTACTTGTTTGAAGTTACTTTATGCATCTGTATTACTATTATTTATGGTTGGTCTGAATATCTAAAATGTTTGTTGCACTGCCGTCCAGCTCGACTTGTATTTTTTTTCCGACCTTATAGTAGTTGATATCATTTGTTACCTGCTGTGCTCATTTTTCTGGTATCATATGGGCCAGTTGGCTATTCTTCATATGCTTTCGTGAACCATGTTGCTTTGTTTGAAACCCTAATCCGGTGAAAAACCAAATTGTTCTTAAGGCCTTATTGTGAATATGGTCACTTACTGTTGTCTCCACTGGTCCTTGTGCCTTACGCCTATTACCTGTCATACCCGAGTTGTTGATCATTAAATTGTAATCTGTTGCTTAAGACTTAGCAGGAATACAGGAATGATTATAAGGGAATTTTTTTTACAGTAATACAATGTATTGCCTGCGTTAGCAACCCAGCTTGTTTGGACCGAACTGTGAGTACTTTGATATTTGAGCCACACTGTTTAGTAATACATGATCCTTACATTTAATTAATTTGGTATCCACCGATGTAGTAGTACAGAAATACAGAAAACTCTATCATAATATGTGATTTCGACGATACTGTAACCACACAGTGTGTGTATACATATATGTCTCAACTCAATAGTATGGTGGGGTTACCTGTTGCACCATTTTGGGTCAAATTTAGTTAAATCAACTAACTTGTTTACCTTGATAGTATTACCAACCCTGTATATATATAGATAATGTATGACTACTTGTCAGCTTGAGTTAAAACCTTGTTTCACTGTAATGAATGACTCACACTGCTGTTAGTTTTACATTGTAGTTCCAGCATATTGGTTGTGTAGTTATAGTTGTACATTTACATTAAACATCTGATAGTATTATCTTCTAGCTTCCTGATGCCTACTGGAAATTATAATGATGGCTTCAGTTCCCTAGCTGTCTCGAAAATAACACGTTGTCCTGAAATCGTTTTATATGCTAAGTGTACCTGCTTTTTCCTGAAACCATGTGTGTCCTTTGCATATTGAATCCGGAAGTTTGGATTAGTATATATATCTAGATTTATGCTCTGAAGCCTAGGATCTCCTTGTTATAATGTCCTGAGATCATGTGTGCCGAATATATTTAGTTGGCAGATTTATTCACATTGAACTGATGCTGCCATGGGTATAATTGTGCACGGTTAACACATTAGAACTTGAATACATATTGTCCATATACTTCACATTTGAATTAACCTGATTGTGGGATTAATTTGCTGAAACATGCATGTTAGTTTACACTACATGAACTATGTATGTTGGCACTGCTTGAACCACAGATGTTAATACAGACACTACTTGAACTATATATGCTAGCTGTTACACTTGTGTGTGCACTACCTTTCGTTTGGTATACATATGCCTGGAAGCGTGTCCACTGTGTTTATCTAGGCACATTACTTGGCCCTATACTGCCATGTCGCATGCATGAATTTGAGGCTTTCCAATTGTAGTTGTGTTGCCTATTTTACGTTTGTCTTAGCGCACACCTTGTGTGTATCGATACATTTGTTAATTGGTGTTGTGGGATGCTGTGGCAGTGCACACGTGTACATGTACACGTGTGTATATGCAGGCTTCCGTTACCATCTGTCCCTGAAAAAAAAAAATCCGATATAGCACATGTACTGTACTATTGCATTTGGCGTATGACGGATGTGAGAATTAACTGTTTCATTTAGTATTTTATTGAAATTGATTTACTTGAACTATGATTAATCCTGACTCGAGTATTTTTATGTTTTACATGGGATGCTCGAGTCAGACCCGAGCATTACAGATTTAAGAAATACAGCTTAGGATTCGAAGCATGACGAAGCTGGGGATCCGAAGAAGGCGCACTCTGAAGATTTTAAAGCAGTAATATTTTTCTGTATTCAAAACTGTACTTTTATTCCGCTGTATAGAAAGATTTATATCAAACTTTGATTTATGAATAAAAGTTGATTTCATTGTTCAATACTGTGTTAATTATTCTGTGTTGATTCTGTTTTAAACCAGATAAGCTAAATAACGATCCGTCGGTTTGGACGTTTTAAGTTGGTTTAATTACCAATTTGAGACGGTCAAAAAGGCGGGACGTTACAGGTGGTATCAGAGCTTTGGTTTATTCAAAGCTTAGCTTATTGAGTTTAAAAACGGATCTTGAAAATAAAGCAATTTTGAAAAATAATTATTTTGAAATATCAAATATTTTGAAACTAGTGTTTTGAAATTAATACAGCGGAAATGAAAATTTATTTTGAGATTTAAAATTTTGTTCGGAATCCCCAGTCTTCAGAAGTCTTCGAATCCAGGTTTGCGAGAATTATTCTTCAATAAGTTCCCCTAGGATTTGAATCTAGAATCCATCATCGGATGGTATCTAGGATAGATAGGAGAGAATCAACGAATTAATTTCGTTAAGCGTGAATTTTAGAAATCAAAGATGACTGAAGTTGATTGTAAATGAAAAGTCAATTTGAATAGAAAGAGAAAATTTGAAGTCGTTTCAAAGAAAGGCACGATGAATTTTATTTTGATATTTTAAAATAAAATTTATAAAAATAAAATCGAAGGAAAAAGTTATGATCGAGATTCGATTATTCAGAACTTGGCAAGATAAATAATAATTGGTTTCAAACCAACAATGTATAATCGAATATATGAACTCGATAGTAAATTATAAACTTGTTAATTAATTAACAAGAAGTATATGGCAAGCGAGGATTTTAAAGGAAGTGAATCATAAATGAGATGAAGCAAAATGTGAGTGGAGATGTTAAAAAGATTTTATAGAATGGTAAAAATATGAATATGATAAGTGGAAATGTTTTCCAAAATACCGTGAGAGGCTGTTGGGTATTGGTAAATTGGTATGGCAAGAGCTGAAGTGTGAAAAGCCGTACGACGAGAACAAAGAGCGGCAGAACGTAAGAGAAGCGGATTCGTAAATTGAATCCGAGAAATTGCGTAAACAATGTTTGATAAGAAGTTGAGAATGAAGTTAAGGAATTTAGGAACTGACTGGAGGTTAGTTAAGTGAATAATTTTTTGAGTATTGATCTGATGTTGGTTTCGGCCTTCGGGGTTGATGCTTAGGAAGTTGTTCGCTTGCTAATTTGCGGTCGAGGGATGTGAATGGGGAAGAATAATAGTGCGTGAACAAGGAAATTTTTATACGAAGGAAAAATTTGAAATTTTGAAAGCATAACGTCTTGAATGAAGTAGTGAACTGAATAAATTGGAAAATTTGGTTTAAAACCAATAGACTCATAAATCTGAGTTGGAATGATATCAAATACCTGAAATTTTTAAAGGAAATTTGTGAAAATTTGATTTTTGATATTGAATATAGAAGTTTCCGGAACTTATATGAAAAAAAAATATAAGAATATAGCGAATTTAGAGACCGTTGATTTGGAAGGTAATCGAGTTGAAATGGGATCTTATATAACATAATTTATATAAGAAGGAGATGTTTGCAAACAAAGTTTGAAAGGAAATCTTATGAATTGACATAAGTATGATTTTTGAGGAATATGAAATAAAATACTATATGTATATAGTATAGTATGTTTTTCAAAGAAAAGATAAGGAAAGTACCATCCTTCTTCTTTGAATTTCGAGCTTATGTAAAAGGACTGCAGATAGCGCAATCTGCAGTGCTGCTGGTGGTAGTAGGTTGTCCGGACATAAAACTCATGAGTTGCCATTCAGCACGACTGCTAGCGTAATTCGCAGGGCTGCGGATAGCCTACGGCGGTCGGATATTTCTTGAGGGAATCAGGCGTAACCATTGTGATCGCTGCGATCTAGAGTCGTTGGAATTCGACCGTGTAGCGAAATTCGCAGGGCTGCAGATAGCCTACGGCGGACGGATGTTTCTTGGGGGAACAAAGTGTAACCATTGTGACTGCTGCGATCTACAGTCGAATGTAAGGGCGTAATCCGCAGAGCTGTGAAAGCTTACGGGTATGGATGTTTCCTGGGGGACTCAGGCGTAACCATTGTGTACCTGCGGTCCATAGTATTTGAGATATCTTAGTGATAGTGAGCCACCTGTTTGATGCAGCAGTTAGTCTTCGTGACTTGATTGGTCTTCGTGACCTGATTTGTCTTTGTGACTTGTTTTGTCCTCGTGACTTGATTCATCTTCATAATTGGATGATTTGATTTCGTGATCCTGAGAGAGAGCAACCAACGCTCAATGACCTCAGATCGTCTTTTGATTCTTAAAATATCTTCCGTTGATCTGTCCATGACGAATTTCGCAGGGAAGTGATTTCCTATGGATACGGATGTTTTCTGGGGGATCCAGACGAAACCATTGTGTATCTGCGATTCATGAACAATCAACATCAATATCACATTGGTACTTTCCGTATCTGTTTTAAAAGCATTTTTGAAATATTTTCACTTGTGAGTTGAAGCAAGAATATTTAGTACTTATAGATTTTAGTTGTGCGCCTGGCCAGCGTATGCCTAACATCTGTAAGAACGACAATGTACTTGTCAAACTTCGAGTTATCAAATATTTTTAAATAAATAATTTTGAAACTTAATTATACTTATCATAAGATTGTAAGAAAGAGAATTACAGAATATTTTCAAATCCATAGCTTTGGAATAATAATACAAATATTTTTCGCACAAATTTTGTGTAGAAGTTATAAAAGAAATTCGGATTATTGGAAATTTTCAAGTCAACAATTTGTACTTGGAAAGAGGAATGTATTTACACTCTGAAATGAGTATTGAGAAGAATTAAATGGATTAAAAGTAACAAGGTAAGAAGATTGGATTGATGATTGCAAAGCCTAGACCCATTACAGCTGCAACGATGAATGAGTATCGTTGACAAATGATATTATAATGAAGTTTGGAATAGTTTGAGATGTATAAATCCAAATTATGCAGAGATTGAAAATGTAAAGGGGATTGGTTTTGGAAAGAATTTTGGGTTATCAAGTTAATTGAATGTGGCAGATAAACAAAGAAGGTCGATAGCTTAATATCGATATTTAAATTAGTTATGGAAGAATCTCACGCAAATATGAAAATTGAAAGTATAAATTTGTACAACTATAACGATCTCTCCTTTTCGAGGACGAAAAGTTTTAAAGGGGGGAAGAATGTAACGACCCAGAAATTTCGACTACTAGAATGTGAGATTTATTTTAGATTTAATTTGAATAATCAATTTTATATTAATACTCTGATTAGAAATTGAAAATCGAATATATGATTCTGAGTTGAATTGGACTCAATATTAATTCAGGATGTTTGATTAAAAATCAAATATTTATTTTTGAAAATTTAAATTGATCTTTGTTGATGTTTAAAATGGATTTAAACTTCGATTTAAGAATGTAATTGGTTATTGACGTTGGAGATTTCATTTGTTTAGATATGTGGGTAATGGCTTAGATATGTGTGTATTGGAGTGCATATAAAGAAATTAAATGTAACGATTCAAAATTTGGAAACGAACGGAATTACTAGTGAACTAACAGAATAAGATCAGTGAACCAATAAATTAAAATAACGTTGTATACGTATGAAGTCGGTTTATAACCAGAATAATTTTATTTGATTCAAAAGGTGAAACGTAGTAGCACGTTAAGTTTCGTAGCGGTTGGAGTTTGTTGTGATAAAAACAAAATAAAATGTGTAACGTAAATTGCGGTAGAAATTAACTTATTAAGGGTTCACAAATTTTTCTTTTTCCTCAGCACCAAGTAAGTTCGTACTCAGAAACCACCCGTCCAAATTTAGCCTATCTCAATTCCTTGGATGCCACGGAATTCCTTTTACTTGGCTCCCACGGATCCCACCTTTATAAAATAATACGCCCCTTCCCAAAATTTTTCAGCAACAATCCATTCCTTTCTCCATTCGTTAATGGCTGAAGCCCCTCCATCATCGTCTCCTTCCTCTTCCCTTTAAATCGCGCCACCGCAAGCCTTTCAAGTTCGCTTCTCCTCAAATCCGTGTCAACCTTCCACCCATAATTCAAAATCGAAAACCCTGGCTTCCATTGACTCATCACCGACCGCCACTTTCATCGTTTGGGCGCTCCATCGCCTCGGCCAAAGCTGCCATCTTACACCCCAAATCCGTTGAACCCACGTCTTTTCTCACCTGGTCAAAGCGCGAAGCCACCTGCAAGCCGAGCTTCGAAGCTCCAGCTCATTAGTTTTAAAATTCGTTGCTACGCCTCTCTCGACCACTTCAAGGTGAGCATCTCACTCGCGATTAATTATACTTTCAAGTATTTCAATTTTGGTGAAAACTAATTAAAATAGTAAGATTTTTCTCACGATTTTTCCCTTATTCAAGTGATTGACTTCAATTTAAAGCTAAAAACATAGTTAAGGCCATACCGTCTGAAGTTACTTGTTTGAAGTTACTTTATGCATCTGTATTACTATTATTTATGGTTGGTCTGAATATCTAAAATGTTTGTTGCACTGCCGTCCAGCTCGACTTGTATTTTTTTTCCGACCTTATAGTAGTTGATATCATTTGTTACCTGCTGTGCTCATTTTTCTGGTATCATATGGGCCAGTTGGCTATTCTTCATATGCTTTCGTGAACCATGTTGCTTTGTTTGAAACCCTAATCCGGTGAAAAACCAAATTGTTCTTAAGGCCTTATTGTGAATATGGTCACTTACTGTTGTCTCCACTGGTCCTTGTGCCTTACGCCTATTACCTGTCATACCCGAGTTGTTGATCATTAAATTGTAATCTGTTGCTTAAGACTTAGCAGGAATACAGGAATGATTATAAGGGAATTTTTTTTTACAGTAATACAATGTATTGCCTGCGTTAGCAACCCAGCTTGTTTGGACCGAACTGTGAGTACTTTGATATTTGAGCCACACTGTTTAGTAATACATGATCCTTACATTTAATTAATTTGGTATCCACCGATGTAGTAGTACAGAAATACAGAAAACACTATCATAATATGTGATTTCGACGATACTGTAACCACACAGTGTGTGTATACATATATGTCTCAACTCAATAGTATGGTGGGGTTACCTGTTGCACCATTTTGGGTCAAATTTAGTTAAATCAACTAACTTGTTTACCTTGATAGTATTACCAACCCTGTATATATATAGATAATGTATGACTACTTGTCAGCTTGAGTTAAAACCTTGTTTCACTGTAATGAATGACTCACACTGCTGTTAGTTTTACATTGTAGTTCCGGCATATTGGTTGTGTAGTTATAGTTGTACATTTACATTAAACATCTGATAGTATTATCTTCTAGCTTCCTGATGCCTACTGGAAATTATAATGATGGCTTCAGTTCCCTAGCTGTCTCGAAAATAACATGTTGTCCTGAAATCGTTTTATATGCTAAGTGTACCTGCTTTTTCCTGAAACCATGTGTGTCCTTTGCATATTGAATCCGGAAGTTTGGATTAGTATATATATCTAGATTTATGCTCTGAAGCCTAGGATCTCCTTGTTATAATGTCCTGAGATCATGTGTGCCGAATATATTTAGTTGGCAGATTTATTCACATTGAACTGATGCTGCCATGGGTATAATTGTGCACGGTTAACACATTAGAACTTGAATACATATTGTCCATATACTTCACATTTGAATTAACCTGATTGTGGGATTAATTTTCTGAACCATGCATGTTAGTTTACACTACATGAACTATGTATGTTGGCACTGCTTGAACCACAGATGTTAATACAGACACTACTTGAACTATATATGCTAGCTGTTACACTTGTGTGTGCACTACCTTTCGTTTGGTATACATATGCCTGGAAGCGTGTCCACTGTGTTTATCTAGGCACATTACTTGGCCCTATACTGCCATGTCGCATGCATGAATTTGAGGCTTTCCAATTGTAGTTGTGTTGCCTATTTTACGTTTGTCTTAGCGCACACCTTGTGTGTATCGATACATTTGTTAATTGGTGTTGTGGGATGCTGTGGCAGTGCACACGTGTACATGTACACGTGTGTATATGCAGGCTTCCGTTACCATCTGTCCCTGAAAAAAAAAAAATCCGATATAGCACATGTACTGTACTATTGCATTTGGCGTATGACGGATGTGAGAATTAACTGTTTCATTTAGTATTTTATTGAAATTGATTTACTTGAACTATGATTAATCCTGACTCGAGTATTTTTATGTTTTACATGGGATGCTCGAGTCAGACCCGAGCATTACAGATTTAAGAAATACAGCTTAGGATTCGAAGCATGACGAAGCTGGGGATCCGAAGAAGGCGCACTCTGAAGATTTTAAAGCAGTAATATTTTTCTGTATTCAAAACTGTACTTTTATTCCGCTGTATAGAAAGATTTATATCAAACTTTGATTTATGAATAAAAGTTGTTTTCATTGTTCAATACTGTGTTAATTATTCTGTGTTGATTCTGTTTTAAACCAGATAAGCTAAATAACGATCCGTCGGTTTGGACGTTTTAAGTTGGTTTAATTACCAATTTGAGACGGTCAAAAAGGCGGGACGTTACAGGAGCCGATCGATTAGACCGTTTGGTTGGACCTCGTATTAGGGTCACTTCATGTTATTGGGCCAAAGCTTGGGCCAAGGGAACAATACTTGTTTATTCAAGTCATGTTAGCTTGCTAGTACACCCGTGGTGCAAAAACCTTAAACTTGATTATGCGATGACACCTTTATCTACCTTGTTAGTTAATCATCATGCTAGTATGTTGTTATCCTTATGTTCATCCCTACTTCTCATGCCAGTTAACTTTATCAGTTTACATTGATTGTAGTAGGGCTTACTCAGTCTTTTTGACTGACCTGTTTTTCTTTCGCCTCTTTTCTTCCGTTTCCCCCCCCCCCAGGTTCTCAGGGTGGGAACGTTGGAGCTTAGCTTGGATTTCTGATCGCTTGCTTGTGGGATTTTAGCTCATGTACGGTCTTGACATGAAGCTAGCTATGGTTATCACTTATTTTGGGGATAGTACTTATGTATTTCAGTTTTTCAGTGATGTTGTTTTTATCTAGATTTGTGTATTTGGAAAATTGACATTATGTTGTATCAGACTTGTTTTGAAATAGTTTGAAACCTTCCGCTATTTTACTTATCTTATTTACTCTGTTTACATATATACATATGTTCTTGTTCTGCCTTGATATATCATTATGCATGTTTACCCGATTCAAACGCCCCTCCAAAGTCAGAGTGCTTGCAAGAGCCACCCTGGCGGAGGTGGGGTGTTACATTTGGTATCAGAGCATATGGTTTACGAGAAGGAACAAAAAGGTTTTTAAAACTTTTGGAAAACTATTTTCAAAACCAAGTATAAAGTATTTTCCAAAGAAAAGTCTAGTTTATTTTAAAGGCTATTCCCCAAAAAGCCATTAGCAAAATTCCTTCGTTTTTCTCCATTCTGAATCTGTCTTTTTCTTCGTTTTCAGTATGGCCGATAACTTTGCTATTCCGGAGGGAGTACACGTACCTGTTTGGTATAGGAGACTTTTGGAGGCTAGGGCGACCGAAGCCGGCCCCGCAGATGTTCCTCCTCCTCCTCCTCCGGTAGTTAATGTTCCTCCTCCTCCTGTCGCTGATGTTCCTCCTCCTCCTGTCGCTGAGGTTCCTCTTCCTCCTCCCCCTCATCATCCTCAAGCTGACTTCGCAAAGACTTGCAAAGATTTCAAAGCAATGGGTGGCAAGAACTTTCAAGGCACTGAGACTTTTGTAGAGGCCAGAAATTGGTTGAAAGAGACCGAGGATTTATTTGCTATCTTTGGGTTAGACGATCAGAGGAAGATCTTGTTGGCGGTTTGGCTTATGAAGGATGAAGCCGCTTATTGGTGGGAAGTCACCAATGGTACTAGGCCTGTTGAGACTTGGGCCGATTTCAGGGCAAGGTTCGTGCTTAAGTTTCTATCTTCTGCTGAGGAGAATCTGCAAATGGAGAGGTTCATAACTTTGAAACAAGGAGATATGTCTGTCAAAGAATATGTGAACAAGTTTAATCAACTGGCTCGGGTCGGTTTAGACTTGGTTAACACAGCTCAGAAGAAGGCCCTATACTTTGCTCTAGGATTAAACGAGCCATTACATGGTTTGGCCATATCTCATATACCCTTGGGGGCAACTTTCGAGAGTTTGGTAAATATGGCCCTGCTTCAAGAGGAAGATAAGAAGGAAAAGAAGTTCTTTACTTGTGGAAGCTCGACTCATCTAAACAAGGATTGCAGGAAAAGGAAGGGCACTTGCTTTAACTGTGGAGAAATGGGACACTTCACTAGGGATTGCCCGAAGAAGCAAGGGCAAGGCAAGAGTCAGACTCAGCGTGCTGGACCTTCAGGAGGGCAAGTTCATGCTCTCAATGCCGCTCCAGTTCCCGATCGAGGTAGTATTTCTGTTGAGAGCCTTGTATATATTTCTGATTTTCCAGTTCGTACCTTGTTTGATTCTGGTGCATCGCATAGCTTTATCTCATCTGATCTTGTTGAAAGTTTGCACCTAAGTACTAGTCTAGTTTATGATCCCGTGTGTGTTTCAAATCCAATTGGGGTTTACGCCCATTTGTCTATTATCTACGTGGATTTGAAAATCTCTATCTTGAGTGTAGAGTTCGCGTGTGATGCTTATATTCTCGGTTTCATGGGGTATGGGTTGATTTTGGGCATGGATTGGTTGTCCAGTTTTGGAGCCATCCTTGATTTTTGAGCATAGGGTTGTGAGGCTCATGACTCGCCTCGGTAATACCCTAAAAATTTCTTGTAACCCTATGGGTCCCGTCATGTTGTGTTATCTTGAATCCCTCAACTCGTCTATCGATAGTTTGCAATCGGTGAGGGTGGTCCGAGAATATCCTGATATCTTGGGTGAAGTGAAGGGGTTACCCCTAAACGCGAGATAGATTTTTGCATTTATCTGGTTGATAATGCCAAGCCAGTTACGTGGCCGGTTAGGCACATGGTCCCGCAAGATGAGAGTTAAGTCAAGGAGTTGCTTGAGAAGAACTTCATACAATGAAGCATTTTCGAGGAGGGTGCTCTAGTAGTATTCGCTAGTAATGTGGACAGTTCGCTTCGCCCGTATGTTAATTATCGTGAGTAGAACAAGAAGAATAGACAACCATTACCAAGGATCGATGATTTGTTTGATCAGCTTGTAGGAACATCTGTTTTCTCTTGATCTTGCTACTGGATTCCATCAGCTCAGAGTAGCTGAGGATAGTATAGACAAAACTGCGTTCAGAACTCTAGATGGATTCTTCGAATGGCTTGTCATGCCGTTCGGCTTGACTAATGCACCCGCATATTTCGTGGACTTGATGAGTAGGGTGTTCAGGGAGTTCTTGAACAAGTTTGTCGTGGTCTTCGTAGATGATATTCTGACTTTCTTAAAGAACGAGGAAGAACATGCTAGACATCTCAAGGAGGTGATGGATACGCTTAGAGCGCATCAGTTGAAAGCCAAGTCCTCCAAATGTCATTTTGGAGAAAAAGGAGTTAGATTTCTTGGGCACATAGTTTCTAAGCAAGGCTTAGTGGTGGATCCTGCTAAAGTGGTCGCGGTTCAAAACCGAAAAGCTCCGACGAGGACAATTGAAGTAAGAAGTTCTCTCGGTTTAATTAGTTAGTTAGCATCCCTTGAGCTTAGACCTACCCTTATGGATCAAGTAGGGACTTCGCAGAAAGAAGCCCGCAGTTAGTCGAGATCATGGACAAGTTGATTCGAGGCGAGATGTTAAGACACCTCGCTATAGATGACAAGGGATGGCTAAGACGCAATGAGAGAAAGAAGGCTCTTGAAGATGCACATCACCCGAGGAGGTGGCCGAGTTTGTCCCAAGGTGCATGTTGTTCCAACAGGTTAAAGGCCGAGTCATAGAAGCCCGGTGGGCTATTACATCCATTGGAGGTCCCCGCAATGGAAGTAGTAAAGCGTCACGAAGGATTTCGTGGATGGACTGCCTAGATCAAGGAAAGGGAATACGAGCATGTGGGTCATAGTAGGTAGACTCACGAAGAGTGCTCATTTCACTCCGGTAACGAGCGAAAGGACTGCATCATAGCTAGCGACAGTTTACTTTCAAGAAATAAAGCGGTAGCACGAGGTTCCCTAAAGTATAGTTAGTAACCATGACTCAATCTTCACTAGCCAGTTTTGGGATAGTCTACGGGAAGTCATGGGCAAGCAACTGAATCTAAGTACGGCCTATCATTCGCAGGCGGATGGTTCATTTCGTTCAAGCATGAGTTATAGAAAATCACGTTAGTAAGAGCAATTGGCAACGTGGATTGGTATTTCCAAGAAAAGTTCTGCTGCGTGGAATACTTTATAGTAAGTAAACGAGATTCAGGATTCACTGGTGAATTTTGGAGAGCTTGCATGAAACCATGAGGTCATAGTTATGTTTGAGCCAAGAATGATAGAAGAGTAAGTGAAAAAGGAAGACGAGAGGCGACGATGAAATGGGTTCCAACTCATATTTGGAAATAAGAGTTAAGAAGCCAAGAAATCATGAAGTAAAAGACGGTCAAAGCACAGTGGAGTTAAGAAGATTGAAGGCTAGATACGCGCATCATATCTCTTTCTAAGAGTATATCCTTGATCCTTGTTTTCCGGTGGAACTTACTTGCATGTTATCTCTTATACATATATCCTCTCGGTCCCGTTCTCGATCCCATTTCTGTTGTAAACTCCATAAGGGGGTGTGACTCATCGGTTAGTAATTCATGTCAAGGTTTAAAGGGGTCCGTTAGGTTGACTAAACCTTTTGGGCTTTTATAGAATATGGGTTGGGTTAGGAAGGGATTTCTTGTAATCCGAAAGGAGTATATCCTGCTTATCTTCCCGATCTCTTTGTAGCATATCTTTTGCTATCCATGTTTGTCTTGATTATCTAGTTTATCGTGTTAATCTTGTCATGAGAACCTTAGGTAGAAACCCTTTGGATGAAACATGTGTTTGAAACATGTTATGCTTGATGTTTGCAAGTGGTTGCAAGTGTTTGCAAGTGGTTACTCGTGGATGCATTATACACATTAGGCACTAGATCGGCTCACACACTCCTCATATTGCATATGCATGAGTGTTTACGCTTATTCATGGATGAAAATTTTTGTGTTATCACATGGATGTTGCATATGGATGTATGTTATGTGCACACATATAGATGTTATACATTATGTTAGGAATTGCATACATATGGATTCATTTCACTAACATAATTTGCATTGATGATATTTGCATTAGATAAGTACATATACACACACCTTTGCATATGTTCATACAACATTTAGAATCTTGTAAGGACAATGATTGCTCGTGGATGATGTTTTGAGTAGATGGATGTTGGATGGTAGGATATGTTCTTCCTAACTTAGAGATTTCGGGGACGAAATACTTTAAGGAGGGGAGAATGTAACAACCCGTATTTTCAATAACCCGTTATAACGTAAAATCGAGGCAGAATTTAATTTATAAATCTGAATCAAGGGAAACGGGCTATGCCATTGCGTTCGTCTCGGAAAAATACGCGAAATAGAGTCCGAGTTTTCGAAAATCGGAGTCTGTAACACCCCGAATTTTAGTTAATGCTAAAATTCACTAATTACAGAATAAATAATCTCAGACGTGGGAATTGGGGGAAACGGGCTGCGTCATTGCGTTCGTCTCGGAAAAATACGCAAAATAGAGTCCGAGTTTTCGAAAATCGGAGTCCGTATGGCCCAGTTATGGCCCGATGAAGTTTGCAGAAAATTCAAAGTTAAAAACGGATTTAAAATTTAAAGTTCAGATTTTAAATTGGAACAGGTGGGGTCAGGCGGGAAAATTCCCGCCCTACCCATGTCGACAGGGCTGTCGACAGGCCTGTCGACAGGGGTGTCGACTTGCCTGTCGACTTGCCTGTCGACAGGGGTGCGAGCCCAGTAAAACTGGGTGCACCAGTTTGGGTTCTTGGGCTGGCTTAGAGGGCTGGTTCTAGAGATTTCCTAAATCTAAGGGTCCTAATCTAACCTAGGGTTAATCTAAGGGCCTAAAACACTACCTAATCCTATAAATAAGACCCCAACCCTACCCTAATTCATTCATAATTAGATCTTGTAACTAAACTATAGCAAAATGAAACTTGATCATGGCCTCCACAAATCAATGAAGAGAGTTGCAAGCTAATCAACCTCTAATCATCTTCTTCTTCATATTTGGCAACTAGTTTTACTTCATAAGTTTGCTAATCTTGGTTTTGGTGAGTTCCTATAGCTTTAATAATCAATTGTTAAATTGATTATGGTAGGATGTGATAAGACATGGCTATGTTTGTGGATAAATGTGTTTATGCAAGTTTGTATGATATGTGATTTGCAAGTTTTATACTATATGCAAGTTTAATGCCATGTTTTATGATGCAAAACACGATGTTGAACATTTATGCATATGTAACATGTTATGCAAACTATATGTGAGAGTATATGCAAGTTATATGTAACATGATATGCAAGTTATGCATGTGGTTTTATGCATGTTAGGTATTTGGTGTTATGCATGCTAAGTATTTGATTTTATGCATGCTAAGTATTTGATTGTATGCATGCTAAGTAGGTGGTTATATGCATGCTAAGTGTTTGGTATTATGCATAAATCATGACATGCAAGTTTACCCATTTGAAATGTGATGCATACATATGTAAGATGGCACCTTTATATGCTATGAATATATATATATATATATATGCATGTTTACCCTCCTTTAAGATGCGAGTCATATATGCAAGTTCAACATGCTATGCAAGTTATGTATATGCTTAAATGCAAGTTTAACATGATATGCAAGTTATGCATGCTTATGCAAGTATGTGAATGCTTATGCAAGTTAGGTGTATGCTTAAATGCATGTTTAACATGTTATGCAAGTTATGAGAATGCTTATATGCAAGTTCAACATGTTATGCAAGATATGTGTATGATGATATGCATGTTTGGGTAAATTGTAGTTGGGTTAATATATGCTCATATATGCAAGTTGACATCCTCTTAACCCATGACAAAGATATATGCTAAAGATTTGGGTAAACCCATGATATTTGTGATGGATCTTTCCTTTATTATGTCATGGAAAGAGAACGGTTTACGTGGGTAACGATGGGGTGAATAAATATGTTAATAAAAGTGTGATTGGGTATGATTAAGCATACCATAAAAATAAATTAACATAAGTGGGAATTTACCTATTGAGTTAGGTCTACCCCATGGGAATTTACCTATTGAGTTAGGTCTACCCATGTTATGAAAAATGTGTAATTAATTAGGGATAATTAATTATGGGGGTGATTAATTAGGTGTAATTAATCGACTAAGACACGAGGTTGGACCCTTTTGTAGCGTAAGACTGCCCGGAACCAACCGGCAAATCCAGCGGCTACAAATGATTGGCCCAATGTGAGAGGTCTTAGGCATAAATTAAATACGTGATTAAAGTAAAGACACGAGGTTAGACTCTGTTATGACGTAAGACTGCCCGGACCCTACCGGCTTAACCAGGCAGTCATAACAGCCAGTCTAATGTGGGAGGTCTTTAGGGGAGATCACGGTCTTAATTAATTAAGAAACACTTAACCATATTAGCATGTAGTGGGACATGAGGGGTTAAGTGGGTGCCTTGGGTGGCATGTGGAAATTTAGTGGTTGCCTTGGGTGGCATGTGGAATCTAGTGGGTTGCCTTGGGTGGCAATAGAAAATACGATTAGAATACTTAACCAAAGTGGAACATGTAATTAAACATGATTAAAGGGTTAAGTAAGTGCCTTGGGTGGCATAAGGAAACTAGCGGGATTGCCTTGGGTGGCAATAGGAAATACGATTAGAATACTTAACCAAAGTGGAACATGTAATTAAACATGATTAAAGGGTTAAGTAAGTGCCTTGGATGGCATGTGGGAATTAAGTAAGTGCCTTGGGTGGCATGAGGGAATCAAGTAAGTGCCTTGGGTGGCATACGGAAATCTAGTGGGTGCCTTAAGTGGCAATTGAAAAATAATTAAATGACAAGCTTAAGTAGTAGCTTGTGGGGGCCTTAGGTGGCAATTGAAATATAATTAAATGACAAGCTTAAGTAGTAGCTTGTGGGGGCCTTGAGTGGCAATTAAAATATGATTAAAAGACTTAACCAAAATTTATAACATGTAAGTGGACATGGTTAAAGGGTTAAGTGGGATTCACTAGAAATGACAAGCTTAGGTAGGTAGCTTGTGGGGGCCCATTTCAACCAGTAACCCATATGTATCTTATTGGGCTCGACCCATGTCGAGGACGGGACACGCGTACTGGGCTTGACTATAAGAGGCCAAAACGGGGTAGCGGTGGCAACGCGAGTCCAACGGGTTTCATATGCGTGTGTGGACCCGGGCTGGTAGGTAAGACGTTGTTGCATCGTGTAGGTATAAGCCGTGCACCATTGATTATCGGGTTGCCACTTTGGGAAGTGATACACCCCACTGTGGGGCCAACACGGGTATCTACGGTAGGGAGCCGATCGCTTGGGGAGTAGTGGGTACACCTAGTGGAGATAGGGGCAGACGGCACCTATGTAGTCAGCTAGGTGTACACGAAACTACTGGGTAAAATTACTAAGTACACTTAGTGGGATCAACCTTTAAGTAGGAATTACCCTTGGGTGGGTAGAACTGGTGTGGTGCAGTATAGGAATTACCCATGGGTGGGTAGATCTGGGGTGGTGCAATCTAGTAATTATCCTTGGGTGGATAAATGCGTCTTTTTGGTTATCTTAGTACATCCTGTGTTTAGTGGGCTACTTAGTGTAGTCATTATCCCCAGAGGTACCGTACCTTGTTTATATCATACCCTAATTACTTTAATGATTGTATTGTTAGGGTTGTAGGACTCACTCAGACTTATGTCTGACCCCGTTGTTTCTTTATCTTTTTCCCAACCCTCAGGTTTTCAGAGTGGGCCTAGCACTAGTGGGCTTGGATCAGACTGCTTTATCTATCTCTTGGAGCTTGGACCGTGGATATAAAGCTCAGTTTATCTTTTCTATTATGGCTATTAGGTTATGTAGTGGGATTATGTACTTTTTTTTTATCAGGATGGATATTATGTACTTGACTCTTATTTATGGTTTTGGTGTAACCAAACATGTTTTACTTTCCGCTGGAATGAAATGATGTTTTAAATTCTCAAGTATTACTTATATCTGTCTTGTTGTAATTTTTCTGTTCTATATTCACTTAAAATACTCCACCGATGTTATGGCATTCCCTTAGTGAGTGACCGTAGCGGGTGTGGGGTGTTACACGTGGTATCAGAGCAAAGGTTACCAGAACAGATAAAAATTTTTAGAAAAATATTTTTGAAAGGAGTATTTTCAAAAACATGTCTTTTAAGAGAAAGGTTTTTGAAAGAAAAGCATAATCCCCGATAGCCATATCTTTATCTTTCGAATTCTCCGTTTGAATCTCTTCCTCTCTCGTTTTGAGTTTCCCCTCCGTATATAGGTGATCTTTCTATGATAGATAAGAATGGAAAACCACTTCAAGGGACTTAGACGTTAGTCGGATTAGAAGTTGGTTCAAGAAGGAGGAGGACTGGTAGGTATCTATTGGATAGACGAGGGGAGGAAGGCTCAAACAGTTGTTTGGTTAATGAAGGATGAAACCTCATTGGTGGAAGGTTACGAGTGGAGAATGGGAAGAAGAAGGCAAGTAGTTATCCTTTTGGGAAGGAATGGGACATCTTATTAGGATTGTCCAAAGGGGCATAGGCAAGGTACGGAATCTCCTGGAGGGTGGTTGTATTCCCTCACGACTAGGGTACCAGATGGGGATAGGACCGTCTAGGTTGGAATTTGGATTTCTTGATTATCCGATCCGAACTTATTTGATTCTGACGCATCGAGTTCGTTTATCTCATCATTGTTAGTTGAGTCACTGCACTTAGACACCAGTTTGGTAGATGATCCCTTAGTTGTTTCAAATCCAATTGGGGCTCCATGATGTGTTTGGGTTTGAAAGTTTCTATACTTAGCGTTGAGTTTAGAGGTGATGCTTTTTGGGCTTCACGGGCTATGGGATAGTTTTGGGCATGGGCTGGTTATCCAGTAGGGGTGCCGTTCTTGATTTTGAAGGGAGAGTTGTTAGGCTTATGACCCGCTTGGGTAACACTCTCGAGATCTCTTGTAATCCCATAGAATCTGTTATGCTAAGTTATCTAGAATCGCTTGACACGTCGGTCTAGAGTTTGCGATCTGTTAGAGCGGTCCGGGAATACTCGGATGTGTGTGAGGAGGTGAAGGGCTTACCTCCGGAGCGGGAGATTGACTTCCGAATATATCTGGTGGATAATGCTAAACCAGTATCTTGGCCAATGTGCCACATGGCTCCTCGTGAGAGGAGGGAACTCCATAAGTAAGTAGGCGATTTGCTTGGGAAGGGGTTCATAAGACGAAATATATCGGAGTGGGGTGCTCCAGTAGTTTTTGTCACGAAGCCGGATGGGTCCCTCAGACTTTGTGTAGGCTAAAGAGAGCTAAATAAACTCACAAAGAAGAATAGACACCCATTGTCGAGGATTGATGATCTCTTTGATCAGTTAGTGGGCGCCTCAGTATTTTCGCAGTTGGACTTAGCCACGAGGTTTCGTCAGTTGAGAGTGACTGAGGATAGTATAGAGAAGACTACCTTTAGGACTTCGGATGGTTTTTATGAGTGGCTGGAGATGCCATTTGGTTTGACGAACGCCCCCGCATATGATGAGAAGGGTGTTCAGGGAGTACCTGAATAAGTTTGTGATGGTCTTTATAAATGACATCTTGGTCTTTTCTTGGAGCGAAATAAGTTTTCGTATGTGCTCAATAGGATGAGCAAAGCCAGTTAAGGGAAAACGGTGGTTTTGGGAGCGAGACTGGCGATGACATCCAGAGTTGGGCAAGGGCTTAATTATTTAGCCGTTTTTACTAGTATCATCTCACGTAGGTCGTCTGAATTCGAAGGAGGTATCCCTTGGGTGTTTGTCTGATATTGGTTTAGGCCTTTGGGGCTTGCATTTGGGGGATGTCGAGTTCGACTAAGGTGGTCTGCGTGAGAGATGGATAGTTGTGATGATTTTACATGGGAGAATATCCTGATTTTCTCTAGGAGTGGAGAAGAACCTGCCCTACATCTTAGGGAAGTATTGGAGACTCTCCAGGCGCATAGTCTTAAGACAACAAAAGTGAATAGGATTCTTAGCGTCCTATGAGGTTGAGATAGCGTGCACCCACGGCAAGGGTAACATGGTAGCGGATGCCTTAAGTAGAAAAAGGTTGTCCTCGAGTTTGTGGTTCGTTGAACGACGGAGCTTAGAGTTTATTTCTATGATTGACTTTAGACCTTCCATTGATTATATACCCAGTTTGCTAGCATCCTTGGAGGTTAGACCTACTCTTCTGGGGCGGATTGGGGAAGCCCAGAGGGACGACCCACAGTTGGTCGAGTTGATAGAGAAGCTCATAAGGGGGGAGTCGTCCAGCCATTTGAGTAGGTACACCCTAGACGATAGGGGGTGCTTGCGTAGAGACGGTAGACTTTGTGTACCGCAAGACGAGGGTTTGAGGAAGGTTATTCTTGAGGATGCACACCGTTCGAGGATGACCATACATCCCTGTGGGGATAAGAAGTACCAAAACACGAAGTAAGTTTTCTTTTGGGCCGGTATGAAGAAAGACATGGCCGAGTATGTCGCTAGATGCTTGGTGAAAGCGGAGTAAAAGAAACCAAGTGTGTTGCTTCACCCATTGGAAGTTCCGCTAAGGAAGTGGGATAGTGTCTCAAAGGATTACCAAAATCAAGGAAGGGTAATACGGGAATTTGGGTTGTGGTAGATAGACTTACTAAGTGTGCCCATTTCGTACCTGTGAAGAGCAAGAGGACTATTCCATGTCTAGCTTCAGTTTATATTCGAAAGATTATTAGATTGCATGGTGTACCCTCCAGTATGGTGAGCGATCGAGATCCTATTTTCACTAGAGAGTTTTGGAAGAGTTTCCAAGAGGCGGTAGGGACTCAGTTGTGTTTGAGTACCACATATCACCCTCAGACGGACGGCCAGACCGAGAGGGTGAGTCATATTTTAGAAGACCTTTTGAGGCTATGTATCTTGGATTTTGGAGGTACATGGGGGGGAGCATCTTCCATTGGTGGAGTTGCCCGACAGACTTAGTGGTGTACATGATGTATTCCATAGGAGGAAGTGCCTACATGAGACCGCAGAGGTGGTAGAGCCGAGTTTGCTTAGAGAAGTGGAAGTAGAGTGTGATGCGACGATTCGACGAGCTCCTACTTGCATCCTTGGGTCAGAGATCTGGAAGCTGAGAAACAGAGAGGTTCAACTAGTCAAAGTACAAAGGGGAGATGAAGAGAGCGACGCTACCTGGGAGACGGAAGCGAAGATGCGTTCGAGGTACCCTTTTCTTTCAGAGGGTATGTCCTTTTGCTTCTCCTTCATCGCATATCTTGTGCTTATCTTATCCTTAGTATGTCCTCTCATTAGCACCTTTGACCGTTAGATAGGGTAAACCTATGGTTGAAACATGTGTTTGAGACATGTTATGTATGATGGATGCACGTGGATGCAAGTGTTTGCTAGTAGTTGCTCGTGGATGCATATATACACACTTTAGGCACTAGATCGGCTCAGTCACTTCATATTGCATATTGCATATTTATGTGTGTAGGTAGCTATATTAATGGATGTATAATGATTGTGTTATCATATGGATGATGCATTTTGGTGAATGATTGTGCACTCATGTAGATATTGTATGTGTCGATAGGGTTCTCTCGCATACATAATGGATGCATGGCACTATCATGGTTTGCATATGTTCATACATTAGATAGGGAACATATACACACACTTTTTGCATATGCTCATACATCATTAGAAATTGTTTTAAGGACAATGGATGCCCGTGTTTGATGGATTGAGTAGATGGTTGTTTGGATGGTAGGATATGCATTCTCCTTAGCTTAGAGATTTCGGGGACGAAATCCTTTAAGGAGGGGAGAATGTAACACCCCGAATTTTAGTTAATGCTAAAATTCACTAATTACAGAATAAATAATCTCAGACGTGGGAATTGGGGGAAACGGGCTGCGTCATTGCGTTCGTCTCGGAAAAATACGCAAAATAGAGTCCGAGTTTTCGAAAATCGGAGTCCGTATGGCCCAGTTATGGCCCGATGAAGTTTGCAGAAAATTCAAAGTTAAAAACGGATTTAAAATTTAAAGTTCAGATTTTAAATTGGAACAGGTGGGGTCAGGCGGGAAAATTCCCGCCCTACCCATGTCGACAGGGCTGTCGACAGGCCTGTCGACAGGGGTGTCGACTTGCCTGTCGACTTGCCTGTCGACAGGGGTGCGACGCCCAGTAAAACTGGGTGCACCAGTTTGGGTTCTTGGGCTGGCTTAGAGGGCTGGTTCTAGAGATTTCCTAAATCTAAGGGTCCTAATCTAACCTAGGGTTAATCTAAGGGCCTAAAACACTACCTAATCCTATAAATAAGACCCCAACCCTACCCTAATTCATTCATAATTAGATCTTGTAACTAAACTATGGCAAAATGAAACTTGATCATGGCCTCCACAAATTAATGAAGAGAGTTGCAAGCTAATCAACCTCTAATCATCTTCTTCTTCATATTTGGCAACTAGTTTTACTTCATAAGTTTGCTAATCTTGGTTTTGGTGAGTTCCTATAGCTTTAATAATCAATTGTTAAATTGATTATGGTAGGATGTGATAAGACATGGCTATGTTTGTGGATAAATGTGTTTATGCAAGTTTGTATGATATGTGATTTGCAAGTTTTATACTATATGCAAGTTTAATGCCATGTTTTATGATGCAAAACACGATGTTGAACATTTATGCATATGCAACATGTTATGCAAACTATATGTGAGAGTATATGCAAGTTATATGTAACATGATATGCAAGTTATGCATGTGGTTTTATGCATGTTAGGTATTTGGTGTTATGCATGCTAAGTATTTGATTTTATGCATGCTAAGTATTTGATTGTATGCATGCTAAGTAGGTGGTTATATGCATGCTAAGTGTTTGTTATTATGCATAAATCATGACATGCAAGTTTACCCATTTGAAATGTGATGCATACATATGTAAGATGGCACCTTTATATGCTATGAATATATATATATATATGCATGTTTACCCTCCTTTAAGATGCGAGTCATATATGCAAGTTCAACATGCTATGCAAGTTATGTATATGCTTAAATGCAAGTTTAACATGATATGCAAGTTATGCATGCTTATGCAAGTATGTGAATGCTTATGCAAGTTAGGTGTATGCTTAAATGCATGTTTAACATGTTATGCAAGTTATGAGAATGCTTATATGCAAGTTCAACATGTTATGCAAGATATGTGTATGATGATATGCATGTTTGGGTAAATTGTAGTTGGGTTAATATATGCTCATATATGCAAGTTGACATCCTCTTAACCCATGACAAAGATATATGCTAAAGATTTGGGTAAACCCATGATATTTGTGATGGATCTTTCCTTTATTATGTCATGGAAAGAGAACGGTTTACGTGGGTAACGATGGGGTGAATAAATATGTTAATAAAAGTGTGATTGGGTATGATTAAGCATACCATAAAAATAAATTAACATAAGTGGGAATTTACCTATTGAGTTAGGTCTACCCCATGGGAATTTACCTATTGAGTTAGGTCTACCCATGTTATGAAAAATGTGTAATTAATTAGGGATAATTAATTATGGGGGTGATTAATTAGGTGTAATTAATCGACTAAGACACGAGGTTGGACCCTTTTGTAGCGTAAGACTGCCCGGAACCAACCGGCAAATCCAGCGGCTACAAATGATTGGCCCAATGTGAGAGGTCTTAGGCATAAATTAAATACGTGATTAAAGTAAAGACACGAGGTTAGACTCTGTTATGACGTAAGACTGCCCGGACCCTACCGGCTTAACCAGGCAGTCATAACAGCCAGTCTAATGTGGGAGGTCTTTAGGGGAGATCACGGTCTTAATTAATTAAGAAACACTTAACCATATTAGCATGTAGTGGGACATGAGGGGTTAAGTGGGTGCCTTGGGTGGCATGTGGAAATTTAGTGGTTGCCTTGGGTGGCATGTGGAATCTAGTGGGTTGCCTTGGGTGGCAATAGAAAATACGATTAGAATACTTAACCAAAGTGGAACATGTAATTAAACATGATTAAAGGGTTAAGTAAGTGCCTTGGGTGGCATAAGGAAACTAGTGGGATTGCCTTGGGTGGCAATAGGAAATACGATTAGAATACTTAACCAAAGTGGAACATGTAATTAAACATGATTAAAGGGTTAAGTAAGTGCCTTGGGTGGCATGTGGGAATTAAGTAAGTGCCTTGGGTGGCATGAGGGAATCAAGTAAGTGCCTTGGGTGGCATACGGAAATCTAGTGGGTGCCTTAAGTGGCAATTGAAAAATAATTAAATGACAAGCTTAAGTAGTAGCTTGTGGGGGCCTTAGGTGGCAATTGAAATATAATTAAATGACAAGCTTAAGTAGTAGCTTGTGGGGGCCTTGAGTGGCAATTAAAATATGATTAAAAGACTTAACCAAAATTTATAACATGTAAGTGGACATGGTTAAAGGGTTAAGTGGGATTCACTAGAAATGACAAGCTTAGGTAGGTAGCTTGTGGGGGTCCATTTCAACCAGTAACCCATATGTATCTTATTGGGCTCGACCCATGTCGAGGACGGGACACGCGTACTGGGCTTGACTATAAGAGGCCAAAACGGGGTAGCGGTGGCAACGCGAGTCCAACGGGTTTCATATGCGTGTGTGGACCCGGGCTGGTAGGTAAGACGTTGTTGCATCGTGTAGGTATAAGCCGTGCACCATTGATTATCGGGTTGCCACTTTGGGAAGTGATACACCCCACTGTGGGGCCAGCACGGGTATCTACGGTAGGGAGCCGATCGCTTGGGGAGTAGTGGGTACACCTAGTGGAGATAGGGGCAGACGGTACCTATGTAGTCAGCTAGGTGTACACGAAACTACTGGGTAAAATTACTAAGTACACTTAGTGGGATCAACCTTTAAGTAGGAATTACCCTTGGGTGGGTAGAACTGGTGTGGTGCAGTATAGGAATTACCCATGGGTGGGTAGATCTGGGGTGGTGCAATCTAGTAATTATCCTTGGGTGGATAAATGCGTCTTTTCGGTTATCTTAGTACATCCTGTGTTTAGTGGGCTACTTAGTGTAGTCATTATCCCCAGAGGTACCGTACCTTGTTTATATCATACCCTAATTACTTTAATGATTGTATTGTTAGGGTTGTAGGACTCACTCAGACTTATGTCTGACCCCGTTGTTTCTTTATCTTTTTCCCAACCCTCAGGTTTTCAGAGTGGGCCTAGCACTAGTGGGCTTGGATCAGACTGCTTTATCTATCTCTTGGAGCTTGGACCGTGGATATAAAGCTCAGTTTATCTTTTCTATTATGGCTATTAGGTTATGTAGTGGGATTATGTACTTTTGTTTTTATCAGGATGGATATTATGTACTTGACTCTTATTTATGGTTTTGGTGTAACCAAACATGTTTTACTTTCCGCTGGAATGAAATGATGTTTTAAATTCTCAAGTATTACTTATATCTGTCTTGTTGTAATTTTTCTGTTCTATATTCACTTAAAATACTCCACCGATGTTATGGCATTCCCTTAGTGAGTGACCGTAGCGGGTGTGGGGTGTTACAGAGTCCGTATGACCCGATTAAGGCCCAACGAAGTTTTCAGAAAATTTGAAAGTAAAAACAGATTTCAAATTCAAGTTTGAATTTGGAAATTAGGGCAGTTGGGCGCAGGCGGGAAATTTCCCGCCAGACCACCCATGTCGACAGCCCTGTCGACTGGGCAGTCGACATGGTTAGGCCCCAGTCGACAGCCCTGTCGACTTGGGTGTCGACTTGGTTCAGCCGGGCAGTTTTGCCTGGTGCACCATTTTGGGGTTTTGGTTAGGTTTTGGGGCCAGATTCAGTTTTAAGGGCTGAGATTGGAATTAGGGTTTAATCCTAAGGTTGAAACTAATCATAATCTCTATAAATAAGCCCCTAACCTAACCCTAAATCATCATTATTCATTCAAGCAACTAAACTATGGCAAAATCATTCCTCTCATGGCCTCCACTCTCTTCATAAAATTCTAAGTTATTTCTATGAGAGATTTTCCATGCATACAAGTGTTTTCAAGCTTGTATGAGTGTCATTAGCTTGCATTCAAGTCAAGTTTCCATATTTACATCATAAAGCAAGGGTTTTGATCATTTTGGCTCAAGGGTTTTTCTATTGGAGCTTGCATTTTGGGTTTATTTGATTGCATAAGGGCTTTGTCTCAATCTATATATATTTTTGTGTCTTCATAAGCATTGTAAGCCCTTTTCTACTTTCATATTTAAACTCTAAAGTTAAATGAATGATGCAAGTTTGGTTGATCATTATGATATGCAAGTTTGCCATGATATGCAAGTTTACCATGTCATGTTATGCAAGTTTGATATGTTATGATATGCAAGTTTGCCATGTTATGTTATGCAAGTTTGTCATGTTATGATATGCAAGTTGTCATGTTATGTATGCAAGTTTGGATGGATCATTTTACTCATGTTATCATGTTATGCAAGCTTACCTTGAGTATATGAACATAAAGCTTCAAGCTTTATGCTAAAGGTTGCATTTTGGCAACATGTAAGTTATCATATCTCTTATGATAACTTGCATGTGAGGCTAAATGCGAACTTATGGCCATTTCTACATGTCATTTATCACCATGTATCACCAATATGCTAAGTTTGGTTTTATGCATGCTTTTGAGGCCTAAAAATGTAATATGCAAGTATATGAACATATGTACATTTCATATGCCACCATGTTAAACTTGTGGCTTCAACACCTTTATGTCATGATTATGCCAAGTTCCCTCTTTCTATCCTTTATGCGCTATTGCGATATGTAAGCGATGGGATTGCGTTTGGGGTTGGGTAAACTTAAAAGACATAAAAACATAAGATTGGGAATTTACCTATTAAGTTAGGTCTACCCATTGGGAATTTACCTCTTAAGTTAGGTCTACCCAAATGCTTGAAAACTTGTAATATGTTTTGTAAACATAATGGACATGACACTTAGAAAATATAAGTGTGACCAACTCGAGGTTGGGTTGAGTTTGTAGCGTAAACCTACCCGGAACCGACCGGCTTACTAGTTGCTACAAACAATAGGACCCAATGTGAGAAGTTGGTCATGTTGTACCTTGAACCCGAGGTTAGACCAAGTTGTGGTGTAAAGCTACCCGGAACCGACCGGCTTAACTAGTAACCGCAACAAAGTCTAATGTGAGAGGTTAAGGCACATTAATTAATTAATGCCTCATGATTAGGGTTAAGTCATGGTCCACTTAATACTTAACCAATTTGGGCTTGGTAGATTAATCAGGGTTAAGTCGTGAACTCATCGTTACACTTAACCAAGTTAATCCATGATTAGCAAGAGGGTTAAACCGTACTTAACTGACTAGAAAATCCTAGCAATGGGGGTCCACTCCAGCAGTAATCCCAAGTTTGTATCATTAAGACCCTAGGGACTAGGCTAGGGTGGGGGCACGATTACTGGACTTGAGGTAAGTGACCAAAAACGACGGCAGAGTGGTACGCCGATGTAGTTCCGGACGGACTATGGTCGTGCACGTAGTCCGTATTTGGAGAAGTCAAGCATGGGTACCAGTAGATCGAGACTGTGCACTCATGTTTATGGTGTCCAGGGGTTGACACCCTAGGGCTTGATACACCCGACGGGAGATCCGGCACAGTCCGACTACAATTATGTTTGGGCCGTATTGACACCAACACGTGACGAGTTAGGCTTAGGGAGCCGATCGATTAGACCGTTTGGTTGGACCTCGTATTAGGGTCACTTCATGTTATTGGGCCAAAGCTTGGGCCAAGGGAACAATACTTGTTTATTCAAGTCATGTTAGCTTGCTAGTACACCTGTGGTGCAAAAACCTTAAACTTGATTATGCGATGACACCTTTATCTACCTTGTTAGTTAATCATCATGCTAGTATGTTGTTATCCTTATGTTCATCCCTGCTTCTCATGCCAGTTAACTTTATCAGTTTACATTGATTGTAGTAGGGCTTACTCAGTCTTTTTGACTGACCTATTTTTCTTTCGCCTCTTTTCTTCCGTTTCCCCCCCCCAGGTTCTCAGGGTGGGAACGTTGGAGCTTAGCTTGGATTTCTGATCGCTTGCTTGTGGGATTTTAGCTCATGTACGGTCTTGACATGAAGCTAGCTATGGTTATCACTTATTTTGGGGATAGTACTTATGTATTTCAGTTTTTCAGTGATGTTGTTTTTATCTAGACTTGTGTATTTGGAAAATTGGGTTTATGTTGTATCAGACTTGTTTTGAAATAGTTTGAAACCTTCCGCTGTTTTACTTATCTTATTTACTCTGTTTACATATATACATATGTTCTTGTTCTGCCTTGATATATCATTATGCATGTTTACCCGATTCAAACGCCCCTCCAAAGTCAGAGTGCTTGCAAGAGCCACCCTGGCGGAGGTGGGGTGTTACAGGTAGTAAGGGTACATCAAACATCTTCATGGCAATTAGGCTGATTGAGGTACGATCCTCATACTAGATGTACACCTGAAGGCTACAACAATTGCAGGGTTGGGATCACCTTAATTTACAACACATGATACTAGTTGGGACGCTAGTAGGGGATACAGATCCTTTTTCACAGGATCCTAGTTGGGAGACTAGTAGGGAATACAAATCGTTTTATAAAAGACACTAGTTGGGATGCTAGTTGGGTGGTGTAGAGAAATTAGGAAATCAGAGAAGGAACCGAAGCGCATTCAGTGTACCCTACCCTGTCATATCTAACGATCATCATTTGTTGTCCTGCTATGCTTATTATCATGGTTATGTCTGGTATTCAGTTTATTCATGTCATGATCCTTTTACCTATTTACATGCTGAATAATCACTGGACTTACCAAACTTGTGTCTGACCCGTTTTCTTTTGCCTTCTTTTCTTCCGTCCCTCCCCCCCCCCCCCCCCAAGGTTCACAGGGAGGGAATATCACCACTTAGCTCAGTTTTCTTTCCAAGCTCGAAGATAGACGATGTATTGCTTTGGACTCTCTTTTCCACTGCTATGACTGGCTCATGCTTTATTGGGGAATATCGTTGTCGTTTTATGCTTCTTTATTTAGTTAAACAAGACAGATGCTTGTTGTAATGTGTAAGGGAATTTTTTTTTTGTTGAAAAATAAGCTTTGTACAAGCTGTTTTACCAAGCTACTGTTTTATCAATGAAGTAAAGTTTTATATATTTTCCGCTATTTAAAAATTTTATCTGTTTTGTAATTTATCTGTTCTATACACTTATGACGCTCCACTGAGGTTAATGCATTCCCTTTGTGAGTGACCTTAACGGAGGTGGGGTTTTATACGTGGTATCAGAGCTAAAAGTTACCAGAACAGATAAAAGATTTTGAAACCCGTTTTCAAAAGCATTTTTATAAAGAAGTATATTCAAAAACACTTTTTAAAGAAGCGTTTTCCAAGAGAAAAGTATTGTTTTTAAAAGGCATATCCCCCAAAGCTATATGGACTACCTTCTGATTCTCTATTTGAATCTCTTCTTCCTTTCTTTTCGCCGCAGTTTCGTAGGCATACGGCACATGTCGAGAGCGAAGTAGTGCCCAACCTCCATCTTTGGCCGCAGTAGTTTCACCTGCGGCTAATCTTCTTTCAAGCTTTGTAGGTTACCGTGCGATGGAGGTAGTCTCGAGAAACTTGTCAACAAGCTACACAAGGATAGTAAGGATAAGTATAAGGGAATTTGGGCTAAGGAGCATAAGCCAAGGATAAGAAGCTTGTTGATATGGCTTAATCCACGCAGAAGGAGTAAGGTGAAAAGAAAGAGGCCAAAGTGGAAGAATCACAAACAAGGGATTGAAATATAAGAAGGGTGGAAGAAATAATAGATCCTACGACAAGAGGAAATGTCTTTTCTGTGGTATAGCGGATCATTTAATTATAGGAAGAAGAAGTCAGGTGGTTGTTTTCAGTACGGTGAAGCAGGGCATCTTATCAAGGATTGCCGAAGAATAAGGACAAGCACTACACCAAATTAGGAAATTTGGAACGGAGGGTATATTTGATTTGAAATGGTTAGTTTACGTTCCAGGACTTAATACGATCATGCAATGTTTCAGATAGTCGGCTTTCGTTCCGAAATTAATTATGTAATCTACCCCCTACTGCATTTCGCATCGTATTTTTCAAGCGTCTTACCCTCAGGCCGCTGAACCGTTCCATTCTTTCGACTTCCTCATCCATTCTTCTTCGTGATTCCAAAAGGTAACAAAAACGAGGGACAAATTTCTACGTTGATGGAACTGAGCTTCATCAATTTATGTGCCAAGCTACCTTGTATTTGCTAACCTTGGTAATTTTCTCCTTATTGATCTAGGTTACTTCTGCTTCAATCAGTAGGGTTCAGGATTCAGATTCAAAAGCACATCAATGGTAAATGATTGATTGGACTTTATCTTCAGGTGATTTTCGAACGATTTAGTATTTTGATTCATCATCTTTCATCGCATATTGTAAGTTGCTATAAACCTATGGCTATTTTGTTCGCTTGTTGATAATTCATTCCTTCAAAATCAGCCGTGTTTTCAACTTTGAAGTACGATGTTGAACAGTTAACGCTCTTTTGGTTTATGCTCATTGATGGCCAATTTGCAAGAAAATTAGGTAGAGAAGAAAACCACAACACAAAGTGTATTTAATGAAGACAGAGTAGAATAATTTTATGTAATAGGAATATAATAAATAAATAAGATGAATGTTTTGCCAAATGATAATCAAACCACTTTAAACCTTTGAGTGGTATATTGGTCATGCAAGTAAATAACCACTTTAAACCTTTGACTGGAATAATTTTCAGTATGTTAATTGAGTTTAGAATCAGAGTTTCAAATTGTAATTGGGGAGATCTGATTTGGAGTGAGATTCATAAAAGGTTATAAGCTTTTGTGATTAATTTTTATGAATATACTTATACAAGCTTTTACTCGAGGTTATAATTTCTATGTAATTCAGTTGTCTTTCCAAGAATTAATGTAAAAGATCCATACCAAAGACTTGGAATTAATAGAGAGACATCCAAAGAAGAGATCCAAGCTGCAAGGAAATACTTGATAAATGTATACAGATCACATCAGCCTAGTGTTGATGCAGTTGAATCAACAAATGACAAAATAACAATGCAAAGTTTCTACAACAGAAAAAACCTGAAGATCGACATAAAGAAGAAAGAAAATGTGAGTGATATAGGTCAAAGACGGCTATTGCTGGCAGATTTCAGACTCCGGCTACGGACTTCATTATAAAGTGTCAAACATGGCTGCAGTTTTGATTGTTCATGGAGTGCTTACTATGCTATTTCCTATTGACGGACCCACTCTACAAGTGGCCTTTTCTTTTATCGGATCCATATACTTCTTATATGCTAGGCTCAAGAGTAAAATGTGAGTGATATAGTTCACAACTTCATTATAATAATAAAAAAGTCAAACCAGACCGACAACGAATAAGCAAACTAAACATAGATTACATTTATATTTGTACTGTGTGTTATAATGAAAATAGTTCACTGGAGCATTTTATTTTGGCATCACAACTATTACTAATTTTTATCTTCTACCCAAAATCTTCGCACATAGGGGGAAGATTTGTAGCCATCTTGGAGCATCTTCAACATAGGGGGAATATTCAACCTCTTGATATTCAGTCCTTTAAAAATAGTGATTGAATGGTAAAACCAACTAAATAATCAGTTACCATTGAATTACTAGACATCAATGGGTTTGCTTACTTTTTAACTGGTATGGAGGTCACCTTGGGGACCATGATTGCCAAAACAGATAAAATAAGTACATGTGGGTAATCTGATGGTTGGTTTGCAACCATATAAGGAATTGTTGGTTTCGCTTTTACAATGATACTCTCATTCTAGTTTTAAGTTAAAAAATTATACGAACTTACAATAACTTTCACAAAACGGTTGTATAACAATGGCTTAAAGAAGAGAAGTGAATTTGTAAATGTCTAAAACCACTTTAAATCATGTTGGACTATCAAAAAATGGGTGTATGTACACACACATACATTTTAATGAGGTAATAGAGATGTATTGAGTGCAAAGGTTGCTTAGATTATATTATTTTTATGTGCCCTGACGTAATATCTTCCTTTGCAGGGTTAACTCTTCTTTTTATGTTGCTCTGCAAATGGCAAAGGATATACACCTTTGTCGTGTCTTGACTGAGAAACCCCAAAGGCTAGGGGGAAAAAAGGTTTATACTTCTTATGTAACCCAGCCTTCGAACTCCAGTTTCGTATACAGCTGTCTTCTTGGCGTTGCATGTACCTACTGTCAAGGTTTGCCATTGGAACATTTTATAACATATGGTGCTACGATGGCTCTACCAAATGTGTCAATATTGATTATTTTGAATCTTATTTGTACTCTGCCTTTTTATCAGTCTGAAAACTAGCTTACTGTCGCTAATTTACTATCCCCAAGGCTAAAGTAATAAAAACAGAAAACCAAGTAAAAATCAATGATGATCAGCTAACCGATTGGATATGTATTTGTGGAAATAAAACGATATAATCTGTAGTACTAAAATAGAAATATGATAACTAGTTTCGTTCATGTTAAAGTATTCGCATATTATTTGGTTATTATGTTTTAGATGGACTACAATATCCAGAAATCGAATTTGTATGTGTGTGTATGTCCATGTTTGCATATGTATGTATATTCAGTGGCTAATGTGTATTTTCTCTCTTGATAACAGAAGATATTATAACTATATGGTAGAATATGGAATGCATGTAGAAACAAAATGCAGGTAAAGCTATACAATGATGTTGCTTACGTAGTAGCATCGGCGATTCAATTTGAGGCCAACACCCAGCAAGTAGGACCATTGTAACAATTATGGCACTCACACCTAGGGACTCCATTAACAGATACTCCATCCAGATAAGCTCTGCCATGATTAGAACAGTATATATCAGCTACCTTTTCAACCTCAGTTGCTGCATGGGTAGTCCATGACAGTCTCGGCAAAGGTCTGCTCAAAGTGAAACTGTTGTTGCAGTAGTAGTATAGGCTTACTACAATGCTGTCTCCTTAATAAAAGGTAAAAACAATCTACTTCTAGTGCAAATACGTGTAAACAACGAAGTAGTATGGGCTTTTGGTGTAGTTGTCATTTAATTAATGTTTGCCCTACGGTTATTACAGTTCTGAGACAAAAGCCACGATAACGTCACATCTGCCCTCCACCTGAAGCAATGTTGTTTTTTTACTACAACTGAATAATAATCTTAACTCGGCTTCATTAGTTGGCTATCTTTTGTTTCCATCTGTTATCGCGTGACAGGAATTTAACAGGATGTTGAGTCCACAGTTGAATTTGAGTGTGTAGCATTATGGTGCATTGGCAATAACCTGTTACTCAGTCATAGGCTACACGGTTTAAAAATATATAATGTTTTTGCTATAAAAGATGAAATATGTGTTTCTCCGTAATATGATAATTGAATTTTCTAGTGAAAGTTTAGTTGTTTTTTTATTTCACTGCATTCGTTTTTACTAAAATAGAATAAAAAATGATGTATTGGTTCTTTTTCTAATTGAATGTTTTTTTGTATCCGTTTATCAATTAAAAGAAATTGTTTTAATAAGTTTTACCATTACTAATAATTTCAAAAATGATATATTATCTTAATATTTCTTGTCATCTGCATATACTGTTGCACTGTTTCATGATAGCCTGGGAATTCACTTGGATGATAACAAGTATCATGTTTGCCTGTATCCATTGTTTGATAATCGTATCCATGTTTATCACTCTTCTAGAACTTGAATTTATTTGTACTCACAGCAAGCAATTAAAAGTTGATATGGTTCGATAATAAACATAAATGCTGCAGGGTATACAGATTTAGCGTTCAGATGAGAATGTAAATGTCTGTAGGTATCGCATGCCAGAGAATTCAATACCCAAAGAAGCTACTTTTCAGATAATAAACAACGAGCTGATGCTCGATGGGAATCCAAGGTTGAATTTAGCATCCTCTGTCACTACATGGATAGGGCGAGAGTGCGATAAATTGATGATGGCTTCCTGTTGATATGTATGAGTATCCTGTTACCACTGAGCTCCAGGTCCTTTCTTCTTTCCTTTTAATATAAATATGCCTTAACATTTGCATATCTTTTACTTATCATCCACATGGGTTCGATTGAGCTATCAAATCACAATGGATCAAAACATATATATATATATATATATTTTTTTTTTTTTTTATCCTTATTTGATTGTTTGTTACTGTATTATTACACTGAATTTTAAATTTGGACATATAACTACATTTTTTTGTGCTTCAATGGTTTTAATATGAATTTTAGACCAGCAAAATACATCAAAAACTCATTTTTGGTCCATCTATCTTCCATGATTATCAGATTTTTCAGTTGATGCTGTCATATGATATATCGAATTTCTCATATATGTTATTACGAAAACCTTTGCTCAAAATAGGGACAGAAACTTCACTGTTTCACAATAGACAGAAACTTCACAGGCCATCCAAGGTTGTTCTATTGTCTCAAAGACCATCACGTCAGCACTCTGACAACTAATAAGTGACCCCAACCATCACTAAGGTATTTCTCTAACAAATCTCAGTGTTACAGTTTACTTATGACAATTTCCATATTTCAACAAAAAATTCTTTATTGCAGTCACACTATGACACTGTCAGATACCTTCGGTTCCCTTTGGCAATGTCCGGAATAACCAAATCACAGTGTTAGCCGCTTTATGAAAAAAAAAAAAAAATCGTTGCTCCTATGAACAGTCAGACCAATAAACAACTTGATGATGCTATTGAAAATGTTCGCCAAATTTCTCCTTGAGAACTCTCACAATTCTCATTTTCATGGTTGTTGTTGAGCTCGGACAGCTTCCACATGCTCCTGCATTGCCACATAAAATCCATTTAATTTTCCACATAGTGGTATCATGATGATTCACATGAGCACAACTTGATTCGCATATAAAAAGGTTGCCCTTTTAAATCTGGAATACTGTGTTTTCCTTGCAAGTGTGTGATCCTATTGAAAGAAACATTTTCTTTGATGTTTCAAGTTTCAGCTAACAATAGACAACCAGTAGACCACATCAAAACAATACCAATATAAATAACTAACTCACGCATTAACCAAATTGAACTACAACCTTGTCTGCTTAAATGAATGAGGATTATGAGGGGCATTCAAGATGAGATTACTTGATGTATGCTTTTTGTCGATTATGTTGTGCTAATTGATGAAAGTTGAATAGGGGTTGATAGACAGTTGAAGACATGGAGGCAAACTCTAAAATTAAAGAGTTTTGGGCTTACTAGAACCAAAACAGAGTATATGAAGTGCACGTTCAGTGGTGTCAGGTCAGCGGAAGAAGATATCACTCTGACAGAACAAGTAGCACCAAAAAAGAAATACTTTCGATATTTAGATTTAATGTTACGGTATAATGGTGAGAATGATGAAAATGTTAGTTTTAGAATTCAAACGGAATGCGTGAAATGACGACTAGCGTTTGACATTCTCTGTGATAGAGAAGTCCAAGAAAAGCCAAAAGGGATGTTTTACATAATGGCAATCAAGTTTGCGATGTTGCATGGTGCAGAATGTTGGTCTGCTAAAAGACAACCCCGTGCAGAACATAAGTGTAGCAGCGACGTGTATGCAGTATGCTACGATGAAATTGTGGTCATACAAGATCAGACCGAATTAAAAATGATGATATAGCGACAAACTTGGAGTAGCGAACTAGTCCAACACCATTTAAGATGGTTTGGACCTCTCCAATGGATGCCTCCTGAGGCACATGTGTGCATTGGAATTATAGGCCGCAACGAATGGTCCTAGAATGGTGTAGGAGCAAGTAGTAAAAAAAGACTTGAGGAATTATGATATATCTGAAGAGCTGATGTCGGACAAAAGCGCGTGCAAGTTAGCGATCCACAACCAAACCATGAGCTTAGAGTTGGTTTAGTGGTAGCGTTATAAATTTTAAATTTTAGGACAAATGAATAGGACCCAAGACGTAGCTTTTGGCTTTCGATCCTTATTACTGTTAGTATTATTATTATTACTGTTATCATGCCTTTTTATTTCTTTATCTATTTTTGTTTTGTTTATTATTATCAGCATCAGCATCATTGTTTATTTAATTATTTTACTTTTTTATTTTTGTTTTAATTTCTTTTTTCACCTTCAAATCCATGATTAACATAGAAATGTGTTTATTTTATGCTCTTATATCTTATCTTTTGTATATAAATAAATATTACTTCTGTGTTATTTTGTCACTTTTACAGATATGGAAGTTTGGCGAACATTTTCATAAAGCGATGCTCCAGGTTTAAAGAGAGCTGATATTGGTATTGTCGCAGATGATGCTACTAATGCATCCAAAAGTGCCTCTGACATTATCCTCAGGACCCGGGCTTAATGCCATCGTTAGTGCTATTCTTACGAGCAGAGCAATTTTCCAGAGGATGAAAAATTACACAATTTATGTTTGATTTTTGCTCATTGCATTGATATGGAAGTTTGATTTCTCACCTTTCATGGTTTTGATCATTGCCATCCTCAGTGATGGTACTATCATGACGATTTCAAAAGGCAGAGTGAAACCATCTCTGTTGCCTGATAGCTGGAAGCTGAAAGAAATTTTTGCTACTGCTGTTGTGTTTGGAACATACATGGCAGTGATGAGTGTTATCTTCTTCTGGGCTTGAAACAAAAACCGACTTCTTTTCGGTAAACATTTCATAACCCCATTTTCTTATATTCAACGCATATTTTTACCGACTTTAATTCCAGCGCTCATATTTTTTGATTGCTACTTTTATTTATACAAAAAAGATTTGGAGTGCGATCAATTAGACACAATGAGGAAGAAATGATGTTTGCCTTATATCTACAAGTCAGTGTAGTATGTCAGGCTTTTATTTTATCACTTGATCCCGCAGCTGGTTCTTTGTTGAATGACCCAGATTTCTATTGGTCTTCGCTTTCTTCATAGCTCAACTTGTAAGTAATGTCATCTTCTGCCTCCATCCATTTACAAAATGCAATATATTATATGCATCTAAAGGGTATACAATATAAAAATTGGTTTTCCTTAATTTGCAACTCAAATTGCTGTGTATGCGCACTGGAGCTTTGCATGTATCAAGGGCATTGGCCGGGGATGGGCTGGTGTTATTTGGCTGTACAACATCGTTTTCTTTTTTCCTCTTGACTGATTCAAATTTGCTATTCTTTACATTCTTAGTGGAAAGGCATGGAACAACCTTCTTCAGAACAAGGTAAACGTATTTTATTGCTTCCCTAACCTGCAACTCATGACTGGTCCATTTAAATCTCCGTATTGTTAACTATATAAATTCACACGTTTGGTACATTTTTCACTGACAATATATGTGTTAAAATCCTAGACTGATTTGACTACAAAGGAAGATTACGGTAAAGAGGAAAGAGGAGCTCAATGGGCAGCTGCACAAAGAACCTTTCATGGACTACAACCCACAGAGGCCGCCGATCTATTTGCTGACAAGAACAGCTATAGCTAATTGTTTGAGATCGCTGAATAAGCTACAAAGAGAGCTGAAAGCGCAAGGTTTGTTTTTATAGTTATTAATAATTAAGGTTTGTATTGGGCATTATTATTGACACTCCAAAAATAGTTAAGGGAGGATACACTCCAGAATGAAATTGCTACCGCATTTTATTCACAGAAATCCGTGAATAAACTACGGTAAAGCCTTGTCGAATTTCATCAGTTGACTACTTTATGCACCTATGTTCTGTGCTAACTATGTTATTCTTATGTTGTCTAATACTCTAACAGTGCATTATTTTTTTTCCATTTTTGCAAATGTGAATTTCAAAAAAAATATATGATAAAACAGTGCGTAGAAAATGTTACGGGCAAGTTTGGTTATCTTTATCTATTATTTTATTGTATTATCAACCTTATACTTGTTTTATAACTTGGATCTGTTGTAGTATATTTGTACATTCTTATCCCTTTGAAGATATTGTTTATCTTTGTTCTATAGTATTTATTTATAGTAAATTTGTTTCATATTTTGTAGCTTTTAATCTGAAGAATGATTGAATATATTTATGTTATTGATGGTATTTACTACATGTTTTAAAATAATTGTTCATATCTTGATTCGCAACATAATTGTGGTGTGCAAATTATTTGTTTGAAACATATAGCAAGTGTTTCTGATTGTCAATTTGAAATGCCTAGTAAGTGTTACTAGTTGTTATTTTGAAACACTTACTAAGTGTTGCGGGTTATCATCTCGAAACACTTATTATGGGTTGTTGATTATCAACTTGAAACACTCACTAAGTGTTGTTGAGTATCAACTTGAAACACTCGTTAAGCATTGCAGTTTATCAAACTGAAACATCTGCTAAGTGTTTCAATCCGTTAATCTGAAACCCACGATAAGTGTTTCAATTTGTCAATCTGCAACACCCGCCAAGTGTTTCAAAAATCTGCAACATGCTAATCTGCAACATCTAGAAAGTGTTTCTAAATTTTTTAGCAACATTTTGTTACCATTTCAAATTGTCCATTTTGGTGTTGTGAAGGGCAAAGGACATACTCTTCTAGAGGGAAATTGCATGCTTTCCCTGGTAGTGTACCTAAGAGAGGTAGGAACGTTTCTGTTGAGAGTTTAGTTTTTCTTTTCAATCATCTTATTAGAACTTTGTTTGATTTTGCCGTTTAACATTCTTTTCTATCTGCTTCCATAGTTGAGTCTCTGCACCTTAATACTTGTATAGTAGAAGATCCCCTTATTGTCTCAAATCCAATTGGTTGTTCGGCTCATTTATCTAAGATTTGTTTAGATTTGGGAATATCTATACTAAGCGTTGAGTTTAGATGTAATACTTACGTTTTTGGTTTCATGGGCTATGTGTTGATTCTAGGGATGGATTAGTTATCCAGTAATGGTGCCATCCTCGATTTTGAAAGGAGAGTGGTTAGACTTATGACTCGCTTCGGTAACATTCTCAAAATCTCTTGTAATCCCATGAACTCCGTTATGCTTAGTTACCTAGAATCTCTTGATGCGTCTGTTGAAAGCTTGCAATCTGTTAGAGTAGTCTGTGAATACGCGGATGTCTTTGAAGAGGTGAAAGACTTACCTCCAAAGCGAGAGATAGACTTCTGCATATACCTTGTTGATAACGCAAAACCTTTGCCTTACCCATTAGACACATGGCTCCAAGGGTAAGGAAAGAGCTCAGTAAACAAGCAAAAGAGTTATTTGAGAAAAGGTTCCTAAGGCGAAGTATTTCTGAATGGGGTGCTCCAGTTGTTTTCGCTACAAAGGCGGAAGGTTCACATCGCTTGTGCATAGATGATATTTTGGTTTTCTCTAAGCGTGGAGAAGAACATGTTTTGTATCTAAGGGAAGTTATGGATACTCTTCGTGCACATCAGCTGAAAGCAAAATTCTCCAAATGCCATTTTTGGAGAAAATAAGTAAGGTTTCTAGGACGTGTGACGTCTAAAGAAGGGTTAGCAGTAGATCCCGCAAAAGTAGTTGCGATACAAGATTGAAAGGTCCCAAGGAATGCAACAGAAGTAAGGAGTTTTCTTGGACTAGCGGGTTAATATAGGAAGTTCATTAAGAACTATGCAAAGGTATTAGCCCCATTTACTGGATTAACGAAGAAGAATCTAACATTTGCTTGAGATATTGGTTGTGCTGTTGCTTTTCAACGATCGAGGAGGGCTCTTACAACGACCCCAGTTTTGACTTTTACCTTATGGTAGTAAAAGGTTTACGGTATACACGGATGCATATAGCACGGGACTAGGCGCCATTTTGATGTGAAAAGGAAGGGTAAGGTCGTAGCGGATGCCTTAAGAAGAAAAAGGTTGACTTCAAGTCCTCTTTAGGTGGAAAGGAAAAATTCGGAATACATATCAACCCTTGATTTTAAAACCTTTGGTTAAGTTAGCAGTTGGCATCACTAGGAGTAAAACCTACGCTTTTGGATCAAATATGGACTTTACAAAGAAAAGACTCTTAGATAGTTGACGCAATGGATAAGTTAAGTTGAGAAGATACCTCTAGTCACCTTAATAAATGCACTTGGTAACATAGTTAGCATCTGTTTATTTTCAAGGGATAGTTCTTCTACATGGAATACCCTTTAGTGAATTTTGAAGACCCTTTGAGGAAATGTTAGCATGACATAGCAAAAGTTGTAGTCCCGAGCATACTAGAATGAGAAAGGATGGAACAAGAGGCGACAGTGAAATGAGTTCCAACTCATACTTTGGAAACAGAAATTAAGAAGCTACGCAATCGTGAAGTTAAGATAGTTAGAGCACAATGGGGTGAAGCTCAAGAAGATGCGACTTAGAAGGTTGAAGACTAGGCACGCGCATCATACCCTTTTTGAGGGTATATCCTTGATCTCTCTTTTTCTATGAAGTTTATTTGTATGCTAGTCTTTATCTTTTAAGTATATCCTCTCGGTCCTATCCTCGATCCTTAGGTAGAAACCAATGAATGTAAACATGTGTTTGAGACATGTTATGTTTGGTGGATGCAAGTGGATGTAAGTGTTTGCTAGTGGTTGCTCGTGGATGCATATACACATACCTTAGGCACTAGATCGGCTCAGTCACTTTCATATTGCATATGCATATATGTATTTGTATATGGATTGAAACTTGATGTGTTATCATATGGATGTTGCATTTGTATGAATGATTGTGCACTCATGTAGAGGTTATATGGTACGATTAGGAATAATTGCATACATAATGGACTCATGGCACTGACATAATTCACATTAAGGAGGTCAACTGAATCAGTAGACCGCCTGATTTTACATTAAATAAGGACATATACACACACTATGCATATGATCATGAAAGCATTAGGAATATTTTTAAGGACAATGGATGCTTGTGATTGAATGGTTGAGTAGATGGATGTTGGATGGTAGGATATACATTCTTCTTGACTTTGAGATTTCGGGGACGAAATCCTTTAAGGAGGGGAGAATGTAACACCCCGTAATTTTTAATATTAAAATTGACAATTTTAAGAACACTTAATTTTTATAAGAAGAATTAAGTGAAATGGGTTGTGCCATTGCGTTCGTCTCGGAATTCTTCTTGAGATAGAGTCCGAGTTTGCGTAAATCGGGCTCCATATGAAGAAGTTACGGAGTTCAGAAGATTTCAAGTTTAAACAGAAATTAAATTAAAATAATAATCAAAGGTCAAACTGTTTAAAATTCGAAATTCGGTCAGAGCGCGCTGAGAGGGAAATTTCCCGCTCAGAGGTGTCGACCCCCCCTCCAAGGGGGAGTCGACATAGGTGTTGACCCCCCTATAGGGGTGTCGGCATAGGTGTCGACCTCCCTGTAGGGAGTCGACCCCTTGAGATCCTCTTCCAGTGACAAAATTTTGAAGCCTTGAGCTGATATGACCTTCTCTGATTGGCCTATGACTAATTTCTGAGGTATTAGGGCTTATGTGTCATGCTATGGTTGGTTGGATGACACATCTCTTTGGTTTGATGGCCCTGATTTCTCCTAGACTAATCTAAATGCTAGAATTGAAACTAGACTTCTATATAATCACCCAAAACCTCAACCCTAGAACCCATTCTATGAAGCCGTCATGCTGTTCGTTTACAAACTGGCCTAGCCTCCATTCATCTACCTAAAACTAGAGAATCAAATTCAAACTAGGAATCAATTAGAAGAACTAGAGAATCAAACGTCTACATCAAAGGATAGATTTTTAAATTCAAAAATCAAATCCCAGAAATCAAGATCCGTCCTTTTTCTGCAAGTACAGTTATTGTTTATATGTGAACACCTAATAAGAAATCATGATAGTAATAACTAGATCTAGAACTATGCCTAATTCTATTCGTGCCTATCTTTTGCCAATTCTGAATTTCCTATGCCTATGAAACTATTGTGATTGATGTAATGACACCTATCGTGCCTATGAGACTATTGTGATTGACATAATGAAACCTAACATGCCTATGAGACTGTTGGATTGACAAAATGGAACCTATCATGCCTATGGAACTGTTGTGATTGATTTATCATGTTGTACATCCTATGCCTATGAGACTATTGGACTGACACAATTGAACCTACCATGCTGTATATGCAAATTACATGATAAGTTATGCTTATACATGCTTACATGTTTAGATCCAAGCTAGTACCCATGTTTAAGATATATATAAATTCATGCTTATACAATTAGATCTATGCTAGTTCGCATGTTAATTGGATCTAATTTAAATGTAAGATCACGTTCATGTGCTTAATTAAGTTTATGTCGTTCGATCCCAAATTTATACTACGCATGTTGAAATATATTGTTTAAGCCTGTTGGAATGTTACATGTCCCTTTCTTTTCCCTTTTGTTAATAAGTTAGGCTAATTTGCGAGCCTAACGTTCTATGTGAATTATGCGAACGAATAACGGGGAAGACGTTGGAAAAAATATATTAAACTACATGCTATTGGCATAGATTGGCTCATAATCATGTAAATAATTAGCAGCATGAAATGTTAGAATTTGTATACCTAGAATTATGGACATAATTTAGAGGGTAAATGGGGCATGACTTGAATTGACAACACTTATGGATAATTTACATATGAATATAAATTGTAAATATGTAAATTAATTAAAAAATGAATATGCCTAACCCGAGGTTAGATTGAGTTACGGTGTAAGACTGCCCGGAACCGCCCGGCACATCCGGCAACCGTAACAATATAGATCTAATGTGAGAGGTTAGCGCATTAATCCCAAAAACCCGAGGTTAGATTGAGTTGCGGTGTAAGACTGTCCGGAACCGCCCGGCACATCCAGCGACCGCAACAATATAGATCTAATGTGAGACGTTGGTGCTTTAATGAATGAATTAAAGCTAAGAAACAGACATGCTAAGAATGGTAGGGTTAAGTTAACACAACAGGGAAACACTTAACCAATGTAACATGACAAGTGGTAGGGGTAAGTTAACACAAGAGGGCAACACTTAACCAATGTAACATGACAAGTGGTAGGGTTAAGTTAACACAAGAGGGCAACACTTAACCAATGTAACACGACAAGTGGTAGGGTTAAGTTAACACAAGAGGGCAACGCTTAACCAATATAACATGGTGTGTGATAGGGTTAAGTAACACAAGAAGGCAACACTTAACCAATACAACATGATGTGTGATAGGGTTAAGTAACACAAGAGGGAAACACTTAACCAATGTAACATGAAAAATGGGTGGGTTAAGTTAACTCGACTAGATTGATGACACTTAACCAATATAACATGATGAACGAGTGGAGTTAAGTTAATAGGAAACACTTAACCAATATAACATGATGAACGAGTGGAGTTAAGTAAATAGGAAACACTTAACCAATATAACATGATGAACGAATGAGGTTAAGCTAAGGGGAAACACTTAACCAAATACAAAATGATTGAATGAGAAGGGTTAAGTTAATAAGAAACACTTAACCAACATGACATGACGTATGGATGTGTTAAGTTAACTTGAATGGATGGATAACACTTAACCAATTTGGGGGGTATACGAATAGACCCTATAAAACCCTAGTAACGGGGACCCATTTCAGCAGCAACCCACATAGATGTATCACAGTACCCTGAACCAGGTAGGGTAGGGCACGATTACTGGGCCGATTATAAGTGTTCAAAATAGCGGCAGAGGGTGCAGCAGTGTAGTTCCGACGGAGTATGGGCGTGCACGTGCTCCGGAATGGAAAAGTAGGCATTGGGCATCAGTAGTATACACTGTGCATCTTGAATCGTGTCGGGTCGCTATCGTAGGGATTGATACACCTTATGGTGGGACCAGCACAGGGTATCTACACGCAAGAGAGGGATGATTGACACAGACGCAAGGAAAAATTAATACAAGTAGGGAGCCGATCAATAGGGTAGTAAGGGTACATCTAACATCTTCATTGCAATAAATCTGATTGAGGTAAGATCCTCATACTAGATGTACACCTGAAGGCTACCACAATTTCGGGGTTGGGATCAAATTAATTTATAACACATGATACTAGTTGGGACACCAGTAGGGGATACAGATTCTTTTTCACAGGATACTAGTTGGGACACTAGTAAGGATCACGAATCGTTATATAAAAGACACTAGTTGGGTGGTGTAGAGAAATTAGGAAATCAGAGAAAGAACCGAAGCGCATTCAGTGTATCCTACCTTGTCATATCTAACGATCATCATTTGTTGTCTTGCTATGCTTATTATCATGGTTATGTCTGGTATTCAGTTTATTCATGTCATGATCCTTTTACCTGTTTACATGCTGAATAATCACTGGAATTACCAGACCTATGTCTGACCCATTTTCTTTCGTCTTCTTTTCTTCCGTCCCCTCCCCCCTAGGTTCACAGGGAGGGAATATCACCACTTAGCTCAGTTTTCTTTTCAAGCTCGAAGATAGATGATGTATTTCTTTGGACTCCCTTTTCCACTGCTATGACTGGCTCATGCTTTATTGGGGAATATCGGGTCATTACGCGGCCCTGGCGCTGTTTTCTTCAAAATTTGATTTACACATTTCTTAAAATCTAACCGTTAGATCTTAGCAAATTTTATATCATTGGAAAGATCTTTCCAAAGCGAACCCAATGGTTCTAGTTTTGGGAAAATCCGACGGTCGGATCTTTCGGTATAATCATTTGAAGTTACGATTTCAAATCGCGAACTGCAACAGCGTGATACGTTTTATTTTAATATATATACACACACACACGCGCGCGCACACACACACACACACACACACACACACACATATATATAAATATAATTCATTCGATGAAAACATATTTAATGAAACATGTTTCCTAACTTTGAATCTTTTTAACGACTCTTCTTTACATGAAGTGTAATTTTTAATGTTACACATAATTTTTAATCTTGAATCTTTTTATATGATTCAACTTTACATTAAAAATATAATTTTAAATGTTAACACTTTTCATTCCAACACTGGATCTTTTAAACGAAATCATACATTTCAAAAAGAATGTAATCTTTTTAATGTTAAGCACATTTATCAGATTAAAAATGTAATCTTTTTAAACCTTTCTTTTATTACATTAAAAATGTAACCTTTTTATATTACACAAAAAACTAATCATTTCTATGTTGCTTAGAAAATGAAATCTTTTCATTCATTCTTTATATATAATAAAAATGTAATCTTTTTATATTGTATAAAATGAAATCTTTTTATGTAGTATAAAAATGTAATCTTTTCATCTTGTGTAAAATGTAATCTTTTTACAATGTGTAAAATGTAATTCCTTTTACCTTGTATAAAATGTAATTCCTTTTACCTTGTGTAAAATGTAATTCATTTTACATTGTATAAAATGTAATTCTTTTTACCTTATATAAAATGTAATTCTTTTTACCATGTGTAAAATGTAATTCTTTTTATATTGTATAAATTGTAATTCTTTTTACGTTGTGTAAAATGTAATTCTTTTTACCTTGCGTAAAATGTAATTCTTTTTATATTGTATAAAATGTAATTCTTTTTACATTGTGTAAAATGTAGTTCTTTTTACATTGTGTAAAATGTAATTTTTTTTACATTGTGTAAAATGTAATTCTTTTTACCTTGTGTAAAATGTAATTCTTTTTACCTTGTATAAAATGTAATTCTTTTACATTGTATAAAATGTAATTCTTTTACATTATATAAAATGTAATTCTTTTTACATTGTGTGAAATGTAATTCTTTTTACATTGTGTGAAATGTAATTATTTTTACATTGTGTAAATTGTTATTCTTTTTACATTGTGTAAAATGTAATTCTTTTCACATTGTGTAAAATGTAATTCTTTTTAATCAACATAAAATTGTCATTCTTTTCAACAAATGATCATATTAATTGTTCACTAACACTAAAAATGTATATTTCAATATATGAACATTTTTATTTACTTACGATCATTTTTAACTTTTCTCATTTACAATAAAAATTGTAACTTTTTATTGTTTGCCATTTTAATTCATAATAATGATCATTTTTCACTTTTCTTATTTACAATAAAAATTGTAAAAAAATTTATTGTTTGCCATTTTAATTCATAATAATGATCATTTCACTTTTCTTATTTACGATAAAAACTGTAAATTTTTATTGTTTAACAATTCAATTCATAATAATGATCATTCTTAATTTAATATATACAATAAAAATCAAATATTTATTATTCAACCAATTTTTATATTATAACATGAATAATTTACAACACACAAATACTTTAGAAAATTTCAGCAGCATAACGGCAAGGTAATTAAAACCGGCACCGTCCCTAGTACGGCTCCTCGCGCTACCTTAGGCCTCGCGACATTTACAAGGGGTTTAATTTCCTAATACATTTTTCTAGGCAATCTAATGCCACAATATCAACCAATTTCGTTTCAACCACAATCAATCACAAAAATTAACCAATTCCACATCATAATACAATCAAGTCGTCCATGGTCTGTGGATGGTCTTTGGACGATGGGTGTCGGGAGTTTCTAAACTCCGTCTGCATCCTAATATATATTTTTTTAATTAATTTGGATTCAAAAATCTCACATTGTTATTTTAATTCTTCTAAAATTTTCGAATGCTTCAAAAATTCTGCTGCCTCTTCTGAAATGTAGATCTCTTCGTTGCAATTCCAACGGATTCAGTTTTGCCGAATTCTGACTTAATACGAACAAGATATGATTATTTAAAGATTTAGTTACATTTAATTAATTAATTAATAAAATAATACCTTTCTTCCTCTTCTAATTTACAGGCCGTTACCTAATCCAATTGCTCCAAAAAAAATAAATTCCGCAGCCGACCTCACTTCGCCAGATCGCTCGACGATCAAACCCTGGCCCGCCGACGCCCTACGCGGCGCTTCTCTCCCCTCGCCGTATGGTTGAACTCGATGACCTATCTAGGGCTAAAAACGGGTTTGAACGAACTGAGTTTGAGGGCTAATTTCTCCCAATTTACTTCACTAGATTAGATCTTGTTCGTATGGTTTGAAAGAGCTTGAGATGCTCTTCGATTATCACTTTGATTTCTTGTTTTAATTCACCATGGATTTCGTGAAATTAGAGGATGAAATCCGAACCATTTTGTTCGTTCATATCATATGGCGGTGGCTAAAAGAAAATTAGGGTTTTGAATTTCTTTGTTTAATCCATTTTTTTAATAATATTAAATTATTTAATCTCACCAAGGCCCGTTAATTCCTATAAATTCCTATTTCAGCCCAGTGAATGTTGATCCTAGCCAAATACTCCTATTTCGGACACAATGGGCTAGGTCTCGTCTTCCCATTCAACTGTTTCAGTCCACTTTTCTTTAAATTAAATAATAAAACATTTTAATATTTAAATTTGATCGTACATTTTAATTTACCGAGGCCACAGACTGACCCCAAAAATTCCCAAAAATAAATCTAGCTATGTCTTGACGATACGGTCCTAAAAAAATTAATTTCACCGAATTTGGAGACCGTTTGAAAAATAGCCATTTTCTGGTCGATCCAAATTTATTGAAATTGACAAGACAAATTTTCTTTTGCCACGCTCACGTATTAAGTCCAAAAATTATGAAAATTGGAATCTTGCAATAATTTGACATTCCGGATCCAACTAGGGTGGTTTCGTCGAAAACGGAGGTCGTTTGCAAAATGTCTATTTATACAGGCTATATATATTATATTAAATTCCATAGCGACTATTCTGAATATTCAACTGGCCATAACTTTTGATTCCCGCTACAAAATTTCAATTTTTCAGATTCATTGGAAAGATATTCTTAAACAGATTTAAATATTTTTGGTTTCACTAAAATCCGATTTATTTTGCATCCTGTACATTTCAGTCAAAGTTCAAATTTTCAAACTACCGCGCTATTTCTAACTCCTTTTAAAATTAAAATAAATATATTCGTTCAAATTTCAATTTAGATAAATGTTTAATAGTTATTATTTAAAATAATTTATTTTAACTATTCAGAATTCAATAAAATATCCAAAATAAAAATTTTAAATTGGTTCTGATTTTCCGGGTTGTTATAGGGCCGTTAGTGGTAGTGGTGGTTGTTTTTGGTTTATAAGGTTTGTGAATGGCAGAGGGAAAGGGGAGAAGGAGGAGGAGGAGAGGGAGGGGAGATGGCCGGAGGGTGGCGGCGCTAGTGGGGGCCATCGTTCAGCGGGGAGGGGGCGGGATGAAAGGATTTGGGGAGGAGCCCATATTTGGGGAAAATGAAGAAAAGGAAAGAGGAAAGAAAGTGAAGAAAGAAAAGTAGGAAAAGTGAATATATGCCAGTTTCTCCCAAATCATCCAACTGCAAACGATCTCCGTTTGCTGCAGATTTCGGACATGACATAGTACATGTGAAGACGAGTCCAACGAAACAAGTTTTGTCGAATTTCGAGTTCGTTTGACCATCCATTAAAATTCTCAAAGATGCTTAGATATTATTCAAAAATGCGATTTCAGAGCACATTTTCTTCTTGCACGCTCACACGCTAACTCCAAAAATAATGCCTTTTTGGATTTAACCATTATTAGACGATATGAATCCAAAAAAAAAACGGAATCGAATTCTGAGATCGTCACAATAATGTTCCTTTGTAAAATGATTGCATGTTTTACCCTGAACTGTTTTAGCTCGCACGGCCACAAACTAACTCCATTCGACGCGCATTTTGGAACTCAACAATGATTTGTCATTATGAATCCAGAAAATTTATCTCGTCGAATTCTGAGCTCATACGCAAAATTTCATTTTTAAGGGCTTTGTATTGCTAACCGAAACCCTATCCAATTCCCACTATTCTGGATCTCAAAATATGTCGAAGCTTTTACTTTTCGGAGTCGCAAACGGCATTTTTAACTCAATGAAAGTGGTTTCGAGTCCAAATTCATTCGTATGCAAAATGTTACTTTTTGGGCCATACATAATTTAATGAAAATATAATTAAATTCCATAGTGACTATTTTCAATTTTAAATTGAACATAACTTTTTATTCCCGTTATGAAATCTGAATTTTTCACATTCGTTAGAAAGATATAATTAAATAGATTCCAACGTTTCTGGTTTTACTAAAATCCGATTTATTTTGAATCTTGTACATTCAATTGAAATTTGGAATCGAATTTTCAAACTAGCACGCCATTTCTAGCTCGTTTTAAAATTAAAATGAATTTATTCATTCTAACTCCGATTTAAATAAATTTTTAGTCGTTATTATTTAAAATAAATCTACCCAAAATACATTAAAATAGCTAAAATAAAAATTTTAAATTGGTTCTGAAAATCCGGGTTGTTACAATGTTGCTCAAACTAATTGCTTATGTAGTCAGGTGTTTAAATACCAGTACAAATGGTAATTGAAGACGTGCTTTTTGCTTCCTATATTGAAGTAAAACATGCTATTTTTTATTTTATTCTGGTGTATCTTTTATGGGTGATGATCGGTCGATGATCATGCACAAGAGGAGCGTTTGGCTCATGTGAGGTGTTGAGAGTTGCACGCTACAGTGGGATAGTGGCCTCATCATTGGCCGATTTATGTTAGGTTTATTTTTACTTGTATTTTCTGTAACACCCCACTCCCGCTATGATCACTCACTAAGGGAATGCCATAGCATCGGTGGAGTATTTTAGTGAATATAGAACAGAAAAATTACAACAAGACAGATATAAATAGTACTTGAAATTTTAAAACATCATCTCATAACAGCGGAAGTAAAACATGTCTGGTTACATCATAAAACCACAATAAAGGTCAAGTACAATATCCATCAAAATAAAGAAGTACATAATCCCACTCTCATACAATAGCCAAACAAAAGAAAAGATAACTGGATAACTGGAGCTTTACATCTATCCAAGCTCCTAAAGACTGGAACAGCAATCCGATCAAGCTCCACTACTGCTAGGATCCACCGTAGGACCTGAGGGTTGGGAAAAAGATAAAAACAACGAGGTCAGACATAAGTCTGAGCGAGTCCTATAACTTTAACAATACAATCGTTAAAGTAACCAGAGAAGACATAAACTGATATACGGTAACATATAGGGATGAATGGCTACCCTAAGCAGTCAACTAAACGAAGATAAAGGATAAAGACGCATCTACCCTCCCTAAGGTAAATTACTAAACTGCACCACACCAGTCGTTCCTAACTTAAAGGTTGATCCCACCCAAGGACTTATAAAATTTACTAATTAGTACCTGCGTACCCCTAGGTGACCAAGTAGGCGCCACGGGGCCCTACAATCCACTAGGTGTACACACTACTTCCCATTCGATCGGCTCCCTAACGTAGATACCCGTGCTGGCCCCACCGTGGGATGTATCATTCCCCAATGTGGCAACCTGATGAAACTAAAGGTGCACGGCTTATATCTACTCGATGCAACAACGGCTTACCTACCAGCCCGGGCCCACTCACGCATATGAAGCCCGTTGGACTTGCGTTGCCACCGCTAACCCGTTTGCCTCTTACAGTCAAGCCCAGTATGCGTGTCCCGTCCTCGACATGGGTCGAGCCCACAAAGATACGTATGGGTTACTGGTTGAAATGGGCCTCCACAAGCTACCCACCTAAGCTTGTCCCTTTTTCTAGTATATCCCACTTAACCCTTTAATCATGTTTTAATTACATGTTCCATTTTGGTTAAGTATTCTAATCGTATTTTCTATTGCCACCCAAGGCAACCACTAGATTTTCTCATGCCACCCGAGGCACCCACTTAACCCCTCATGTCCCTCTACATGCTAATGTGGTTAAGTGTTTCTTAATTAATTAATTAAGAACGTAACCTTTGTAAAGACCTCTCACATTAGACTGTCTTTTATGACCGCTGGTTAAGCCGGTTGGGTCCGGGCAGCCTTATGTCATAACAGAGTCTAACCTCGTGTCTTTACATTAATTACGTATTTAGTTTGTGCCTAAGACCTCTCACATTGGGCTAACATTTGTAGCAACTGGTTAAGCCGGTTGGGTCCGGGCAGTTTTACGCTACAACTGAGTCCAACCTCGTGTCTTAGTCAATTAATTACACCTAATTAATCACCCTCATAATTTTATATTAATTATCCCTAATTAATCAACTTTTCTTAACATGGGTAGACCTAACTTAATAGGTAAATTCCCATGGGGTAGACCTAACTCAATAGGTAAATTCCCAACACATAGTATGGGTACACCTAACCAAATAGGCAAATTCCCATACTATGTTTATTTATTTTGTGTTATGCATAATTATATTAATTTCACACAATCTTATTAACTTATGCATTTAATTACCCCATCGTTCCCACGTAATTTCGTTCATGATATAACACATATAAAAGGTGTCAACTTGCATATGAATGAACATGTTTCAAAGGTGCCATCTTGCATATTAACAAACACATAACTTGCATATGAACTTGCATAACATGTCACATAACTTGCATATAATATGTCACATAACTTACATATTCATTTTGCATAACAAACTTGCATATTAGCTTATAGACTTGCATAATGTGTCATCATGAACTTGCATATTAATAAACATGTAACTTGCATATTTACATACATGTAACTTGCATATTAACAAACATGTAACTTGCATATAAAGAAACATGTAACTTGCATATTTACATACATGTAACTTGCATATTAACAAACATGTAACTTGCATATTAATAAACATGTAACTTGCATATTAACAAACATGTAACTTGCATATTTACATACATGTAACTTGCATATTAACAAACATGTAACTTGCATATTTACATACATGTAACTTGCATAGCATATTACCATGAACTTGCATAACATGCATATGATTACATAGCCCACAACTTGCATATTTAGCATCATGCAAACATAACATACATCATATTAAACTTGCATAAGCTTACATACTCAACATGCATAAACATAAGATTAATGCTAACATCATATCATATGATTCAAAGCTCATTAACCCACATACAAAACCATAAATCTCATCACATCTCATCTAATTAGTTTACCAAAAGATCATCAAAGTGATAGAAACTCACAACTAGCAACTTTGAACACCAAATGAAGAAGATTAAGATGCTAAGAAGGGATTAGAAGTTGATTAGAGAGTGATTAGTATGCAACCCTCTTCATAAAATTAGTGGAGGCCATGAGAGCTAGCATTTTGCCATAGTTTAGTCACTAGGTTTAATTATGAATGAATTAGGGTAGGTTAGGGTCTTATTTATAGATTAGGCAAGTGTTTTAGGCCATAGGATTAACCCTAGATTCAATCCAAGCCATCAAAGCATGTCTTGGGGAAGAAGTCAAGTGTAGGAACCATCTAGGGCCTTTAGATTAAAGATGGACCATGAGAACCATTCAAATGCAAAATCTGCACTTGAGCGAATCGGCCCACGGGTTGACAGCCAAACACCCTGGATTAACCCCTAGTCGACCCAGCGGGCTCGGGTCGACTTCAAAAATCGGCCGGTTCGGTTATTCCCCTCTCCCAATTCGCTGTTTTGAGCATTTTTGCATATTTATTTATTAAATTTTCAATTATATATATATATATATCAATATATATATATATATATATATCTACACAACCCATTTCACTTAATTAAGTATACTTTAATTTGGGAATTTTCGTGAAACTTCGCGAGGCCATATCTTGGTCATACGGACTCCGATTTTCGAAAACTCGGACTCTATTTCGCGTATTTTTCCGAGACGAACGCAATGGCATAGCCCGTTTCCCTTGATTCCCATTTTAGAATTAAATTCTGCCTCGATTTATGTTATTACAGGTTATTGAAAATACGGGTTGTTACATTCTCCCCTCCTTAAAGGATTTCGTCCCCGAAATCTTCAAGTTAGGAAGAACGTATCCTACCATCCAATCATCCATCTACTCAAAGCATCATCCACGAGCAATCATTGTCCTTACAAGATTCTAAATGCTGGATGGATATATGCAAAAGTGTGTGTATATGTACTTACCTAATGCGAAAATCAGGCGGTTACTGATACAGTAAACCTCCTTAATGCAAACCATGATAGTGCCATGCATCCAATATGTATGCGAAACCCTATTGACACATACAAATTTCTACATGCGTGCACAACCATACACAAAAATGCATCATCCATATGATAACACAGCCATGATACATCCATCAATCTAACTACCACATCCATTTATGCAATATGCAACATGAAGTGACTGAGCCGATCTAGTGCCTAATGTGTGTGTATATGCATCCACGAGCAACCACTAGCAAACAATTGCATCCATATGCATCCATCAACCATAACATGTTTCAAACACATGTTTCAACCATAGGTTTTACCCTATCTAAAGGTCATAGGTATTAGCGAGAGGATATACTAAAGATAAGATAAGTACTAGACAAGCAATAAAGGAGAAGTTAAAAGACATACTCTCAAAAAGAAATGGATACAAAGAACGCATCTTTGCTTCCGTCTCCCAAGTAGCATTGCTTTCGTCATCTCCCCATTGCACTTTAACTAGCTGAACTTCTCTGTTCCTCAACTTCCTAGTTTCTGACCCAAGGATGCGAGTAGGAGCTCGTCGAATCGTCGCGTCACGCTCTACCTCTACATCTCTAAGCAAACTCGGCTCTACCACCTCCGCGGTCTCATGTAAGCACTTCCTCAAATGTGATACATGGAATACATCATGAACACCACTAAGTCTGTCGGGCAACTCCACCCTATATGCCATCCGTCCAATCCTTTCCTTAATAGGAAACGGCCCAACAAATCTCGGTGCTAACTTCCCTACGGACCCAAAGCGAACAACATTTCTCAATGGAGATACTTTGACAAAAACCATGTCCCCAACCTCAAACTCAAGATCCGTCCTTCTCCGATCCGCATAAGATTTCTGTCTATCTTGCGCTGCTTTCATCCTTTTTCGAATTAAATCAATCTTCTCTGAAGTCTCTCTAACCATATCCGGCCCAAGCAAGATCTTATCCGTAGATTCCCACCAACATGTAGGAGATCGACAAGGCCTTCCATAAAGAGCTTCGAAAGGAGCCATACCAATACTGGACTGAAAGCTGTTATTATATGCGAACTCCACCAAAGGAAGATGTTCTTCCCATGTACCTCCAAAATCCAAGATACAAAGCCTCAAAAGATCTTCTAAGATACGGTTCACCCTCTCGGTCTGACCGTCCGTCTGAGGATGATATGCGGTGCTCAAACACAACTGAGTCCCTACCGCCTCTTGCAAACTTCTCCAAAACTCACTAGTAAAGATAGGATCTCGATCACTCACAATGCTGGATGGCACGCCATGCAATCTAACAATCTCCCTAACATAGACCGAAGCAAGCCATGGAGCGGTCCTCTTACTCTTCACGGGTATAAAATGGGCACTCTTGGTAAGTCTGTCCACCACAACCCAAATTCCCGTATTGCCCTTCCTCGATCTCGGTAACCCATCGATGAAATCCATCGAGACACTATCCCACTTCCACTGCGGAACTTCCAATGGGTGTAGCAACCCACCGGGTTTCCTTTGCTCCGCTTTAACTTGTTGGCACACTAAACATCTAGCCACATACTCGGCTACATCTTTCTTCATACCGGCCCAGAAGAAAACTCTCTTCATGTCTTGGTACATTTTGTCTCCACCGGGATGAATAGTCATTCTTGAACGATGTGCATCATCCAAAATAGCCTTCTTCAAACCCTCATCTTGCGGTACACAAAGTCTACCGTCTCTATGCAACCATCCCTTATCATCTATGGTGTATCTACCCAAATGGCTGGACGACTCCCCTCTTATAAGCTTCTCTACCAACACAACCAACTGTGGGTCGTCTCGCTGAGCCTCGCCAATCCGTCTCAAAAGAGTAGGTCTAACCTCCAAGGATGCCAACAAACCAGGTACAAAATCAACAGAAGGTCTGAAGTCGAACAAAGAAAGAAACTCCAAGCTTCGCCGTTCTACGAACAATGGACTTAAAGATAGCCTTTTTCTACTCAAGGCGTCAGCCACCACGTTACCCTTGCCAGGGGTATATGCTATCTCGAAATCATAGGATGCTAAGAACTCCATCCACCTTTGCTGTCTTAAGTTTAAATCTTTCTGAGAGAATAAGTACTTCAATGATTTATGGTCAGTGAACAACTCGAATCTCTCACCAAGAAGATAATGGCGCCAAGACTTAAGTGCGAAAACAATCGCGGCCAACTCTAGATCATGGGTAGGGTAATTCTTCTCATGCACTCTCAATTGTCTCCCTCCATAGGCTATTACCCTTCCCTCCTGCATCAAGACTGCGCCTAATCCTGTTCCACAAGCATCGGTATAAACAACAAACGGCTTACTCCCATCTGGAAGCACTAAAACTGGAGCGGTGGTCAAAGCTCTCTTTAACCGTCGGAAAGCATCATCACAATCTACATCCCATGAGAAAACCAGATTCTTCTTCGTCAAGCGGGTTAATGGGGCTGATATCTTCGCGAAGTCTTTGATGAACTTCCTATAATATCCTGCCAACCCCAAGAAACTTCTTACTTCGGTAGCATTTTTAGGAACTTTCCAATCCTGGATAGATACTATCTTTGCGGGATCCACAGCTATCCCTTCCTTAGAGACCACATGCCCTAAGAATCGCACTTCTCTTCTCCAAAAATGACATTTAGAGAATTTAGCTTTAAGACCATGTGCTCGAAGAGTCTCCAACACTTCTCTGAGATGTAAGGCATGCTCTTCTTCACTCTTGGAAAAGACCAAGATGTCATCCACAAAAACTACTACAAACTTATTCAGATACTCTCTGAACACTCTACTCATGAGATCCACAAAGTATGCAGGGGCGTTTGTCAACCCAAATGGCATCACTAGCCACTCATAAAAACCATCCGGAGTCCGGAAAGCAGTCTTCTCTATACTGTCCTCCGCCACTCTCAACTGATGAAACCCTGTAGCTAAATCCATTTGCGAAAACACTGAGGCGCCAACCAACTGATCAAAGAGATCATCTATCCTCGGTAATGGGTGTCTATTCTTCTTTGTGAGCTTATTAAGTTCCCTATAATCCACACAAAGTCTGAGGGACCCATCCGCCTTCGTGGCAAACACTACTGGAGCTCCCCACTCCGATATACTTCGCCTTATAAACCCCTTCTCAAGCAACTCCCCTACTTGCTTATGAAGTTCCCTTCTCTCCCGAGGAGCCATGTGGCGCACTGGCAAAGACACTGGTTTGGCATTATCCACCAAATAAATTCGTAAATCTATCTCCCGCTTCGGAGGCAAACCCTTTACTTCTTCAAACACATCCGGATATTCCCGGACTACTCTGACAGAATGCAAACTCTCGACCGAAGCATCGAGCGATTCAAGATAACTTAGCAAAACAGATTCCATGGGATTGCAAGAGATCTCGAGAGTGTTACCCAAGCGGGTCATGAGCCTGACAACTCTCCTTTCGCAATCAAGAACGGCACCATTACTGGATAACCAGTCCATGCCCAAGATCAACCCATAGCCCGTGAAGCCCAATACAAAAGCATCACATCTAAACTCAACGCTAAGTATAGAAATCTTCAAACCCAAACATATCATAGACAGATATATGGAGCCCCCAATTGGGTTTGAGACAACCAAGGGATCATCAACTAGACTGGTGTCTAAGTGCAGTGACTCAACTAACGATGATGAGATAAAAGAATGCGATGCGCCAGAGTCAAACAAAGTACGAACTGGATGATCAAACAGAAAAACCAGACTTTCAACGGAAATAGTTCTACCTCTCTGCTGAATCGGTGGAACTGAGAGAACCTGAACTTGCCCCCCTGACTGAGGTGGTGCTATAAGAGCTTGCACCTGCCCTCCTGAGGTAGACCCCGTCTTCTGCCCCTTCTTTGGGCAGTTTTTCACAAGATGCCCTGCTTCACCACAATGAAAGCAACCGGTCTTCTTCTTTTTGCGACAATCCATACTGAGGTGTCCTGGTGTTCCACAATTGAAGCACTTCTTCTTCGTCTTCTTTTTGTCACCATTGCCTTTTCCGCCCTTGCCTTGTTGTTGTTGTTGTTGCGGTTTCTTCTGATCCCCCTTTTTCTCTGGTGCCTTAGAATTCTTATCATCCTCATGCATAAGTGCCATGTAGACAAGCTTCTCAAAAGTGGCCCCCATAGGAATGTGAGTCATAGCTATTCCTTGCAATGGTTCGTTCAAGCCTCTAACGAACCTCAAAGCCTTCTTCTCCGGTGTATTCACCAACTCTATGCCAAACCTTGCTAATTGATTGAATTTGTTGACATATTCTTTCACCGTGAGATTCCCTTGCTTCAAATTCAAGAACTTCTCCATAAACAGATTCTCTTCCGCCCTTGAGAGAAACTTAGCCCCAAACCTTTGCTTAAAATCTGCCCAAGAGTCAACAGGGCGTTCTCCATTAGTGACCTCCCACCAGAATGAGGCCTCTCCCTTCATTAACCAAGCCGCCAACTTGACTTTCTTTCCCTCTTCCACTTCAAAGATATCTAGCAACTCTTCCACTTCCTTAAGCCAATCTCTAGCCTCTACGAAAGTCTCTGAACCAAGAAAAGGTTTTCCTCCTATAGCCTTGAACTCCTTGCAAACCTTAGCAAAATTATCCACTCTAGGCTGAGGAGGAGGAGCGGTTGTCTCTGGTGTAGTAGCATTGGCCGGACCCGCAGCCGCGGCCCTAGCCTCTTGCAACCTCCTATACCATAGTGGTATAACTAAACCCTCCGGGATGTTAAGATCTTCAGCCATGCTGAAACGAAAGAGGAAAGATTCAAAAAGGAGATTCCGAAAGATAAAGATATGGCTATTGGGGATTATGCTTTTCTTTTTCAAAAACTTTTTCTCTTAGAAGACATGCTTTTGAAAATACTTTCTTCGAAAATACTCTTAGAAAATAGTTTTTCTCAAAAATTTTATCTGTTCTGGTAACCTTAAGCTCTGATACCACGTGTAACACCCCACTCCCGCTATGATCACTCACTAAGGGAATGCCATAGCATCGGTGGAGTATTTTAGTGAATATAGAACAGAAAAATTACAACAAGACAGATATAAATAGTACTTGAAATTTTAAAACATCATCTCATAACAGCGGAAGTAAAACATGTCTGGTTACATCATAAAACCACAATAAAGGTCAAGTACAATATCCATCAAAATAAAGAAGTACATAATCCCACTCTCATACAATAGCCAAACAAAAGAAAAGATAACTGGATAACTGGAGCTTTACATCTATCCAAGCTCCTAAAGACTGGAACAGCAATCCGATCAAGCTCCACTACTGCTAGGATCCACCGTAGGACCTGAGGGTTGGGAAAAAGATAAAAACAACGAGGTCAGACATAAGTCTGAGCGAGTCCTATAACTTTAACAATACAATCGTTAAAGTAACCAGAGAAGACATAAACTGATATACGGTAACATATAGGGATGAATGGCTACCCTAAGCAGTCAACTAAACGAAGATAAAGGATAAAGACGCATCTACCCTCCCTAAGGTAAATTACTAAACTGCACCACACCAGTCGTTCCTAACTTAAAGGTTGATCCCACCCAAGGACTTATAAAATTTACTAATTAGTACCTGCGTACCCCTAGGTGACCAAGTAGGCGCCACGGGGCCCTACAATCCACTAGGTGTACACACTACTTCCCATTCGATCGGCTCCCTAACGTAGATACCCGTGCTGGCCCCACCGTGGGATGTATCATTCCCCAATGTGGCAACCTGATGAAACTAAAGGTGCACGGCTTATATCTACTCGATGCAACAACGGCTTACCTACCAGCCCGGGCCCACTCACGCATATGAAGCCCGTTGGACTTGCGTTGCCACCGCTAACCCGTTTGCCTCTTACAGTCAAGCCCAGTATGCGTGTCCCGTCCTCGACATGGGTCGAGCCCACAAAGATACGTATGGGTTACTGGTTGAAATGGGCCTCCACAAGCTACCCACCTAAGCTTGTCCCTTTTTCTAGTATATCCCACTTAACCCTTTAATCATGTTTTAATTACATGTTCCATTTTGGTTAAGTATTCTAATCGTATTTTCTATTGCCACCCAAGGCAACCACTAGATTTTCTCATGCCACCCGAGGCACCCACTTAACCCCTCATGTCCCTCTACATGCTAATGTGGTTAAGTGTTTCTTAATTAATTAATTAAGAACGTAACCTTTGTAAAGACCTCTCACATTAGACTGTCTTTTATGACCGCTGGTTAAGCCGGTTGGGTCCGGGCAGCCTTATGTCATAACAGAGTCTAACCTCGTGTCTTTACATTAATTACGTATTTAGTTTGTGCCTAAGACCTCTCACATTGGGCTAACATTTGTAGCAACTGGTTAAGCCGGTTGGGTCCGGGCAGTTTTACGCTACAACTGAGTCCAACCTCGTGTCTTAGTCAATTAATTACACCTAATTAATCACCCTCATAATTTTATATTAATTATCCCTAATTAATCAACTTTTCTTAACATGGGTAGACCTAACTTAATAGGTAAATTCCCATGGGGTAGACCTAACTCAATAGGTAAATTCCCAACACATAGTATGGGTACACCTAACCAAATAGGCAAATTCCCATACTATGTTTATTTATTTTGTGTTATGCATAATTATATTAATTTCACACAATCTTATTAACTTATGCATTTAATTACCCCATCGTTCCCACGTAATTTCGTTCATGATATAACACATATAAAAGGTGTCAACTTGCATATGAATGAACATGTTTCAAAGGTGCCATCTTGCATATTAACAAACACATAACTTGCATATGAACTTGCATAACATGTCACATAACTTGCATATAATATGTCACATAACTTACATATTCATTTTGCATAACAAACTTGCATATTAGCTTATAGACTTGCATAATGTGTCATCATGAACTTGCATATTAATAAACATGTAACTTGCATATTTACATACATGTAACTTGCATATTAACAAACATGTAACTTGCATATAAAGAAACATGTAACTTGCATATTTACATACATGTAACTTGCATATTAACAAACATGTAACTTGCATATTAATAAACATGTAACTTGCATATTAACAAACATGTAACTTGCATATTTACATACATGTAACTTGCATATTAACAAACATGTAACTTGCATATTTACATACATGTAACTTGCATAGCATATTACCATGAACTTGCATAACATGCATATGATTACATAGCCCACAACTTGCATATTTAGCATCATGCAAACATAACATACATCATATTAAACTTGCATAAGCTTACATACTCAACATGCATAAACATAAGATTAATGCTAACATCATATCATATGATTCAAAGCTCATTAACCCACATACAAAACCATAAATCTCATCACATCTCATCTAATTAGTTTACCAAAAGATCATCAAAGTGATAGAAACTCACAACTAGCAACTTTGAACACCAAATGAAGAAGATTAAGATGCTAAGAAGGGATTAGAAGTTGATTAGAGAGTGATTAGTATGCAACCCTCTTCATAAAATTAGTGGAGGCCATGAGAGCTAGCATTTTGCCATAGTTTAGTCACTAGGTTTAATTATGAATGAATTAGGGTAGGTTAGGGTCTTATTTATAGATTAGGCAAGTGTTTTAGGCCATAGGATTAACCCTAGATTCAATCCAAGCCATCAAAGCATGTCTTGGGGAAGAAGTCAAGTGTAGGAACCATCTAGGGCCTTTAGATTAAAGATGGACCATGAGAACCATTCAAATGCAAAATCTGCACTTGAGCGAATCGGCCCACGGGTTGACAGCCAAACACCCTGGATTAACCCCTAGTCGACCCAGCGGGCTCGGGTCGACTTCAAAAATCGGCCGGTTCGGTTATTCCCCTCTCCCAATTCGCTGTTTTGAGCATTTTTGCATATTTATTTATTAAATTTTCAATTATATATATATATATATATATATCAATATATATATATATATATATCTACACAACCCATTTCACTTAATTAAGTATACTTTAATTTGGGAATTTTCGTGAAACTTCGCGAGGCCATATCTTGGTCATACGGACTCCGATTTTCGAAAACTCGGACTCTATTTCGCGTATTTTTCCGAGACGAACGCAATGGCATAGCCCGTTTCCCTTGATTCCCATTTTAGAATTAAATTCTGCCTCGATTTATGTTATTACAGGTTATTGAAAATACGGGTTGTTACATTTTCATTATTTTTTCTTTGGGTTTATGTTTGTAATGGTTAGTATGCTAACCTGCCTCTTGTATTATTTTTTCGTAAATAATAAAGTGAACCAATTATTATTATTATTATTATTTGAAAACCGGTATTCTTTATTGCTGTACCAATCATATACTTTGTTTATACGCCTCATCAAAACCTTATTCCCCCTAACTAAGATGAGTACCACATAAGGAAAAAGAGCACATATAAACGCCGTATATTAACACTCACTCATACATGCTACACCACTCATACATACAGTCAAAAAAAAAAAAAAAAAAACAACAACAACAAACCATGAAAATCATTACCCAGGATCATGTAAATCAATCCCCCATCTCCTCATCAAATCCACCTTTATCTGCGAATGATTAAAAGTACTTCCATTGTTCTTTAACAACCATGCAACATCTTTTTCAATTAACTTCATTCGAATTTCTTTGACTATCCTTCTATCATTGAAGATTCTCATATTTCTTTCTTGCCATAAGTGATACACAGTAGCAGTTAAGGCTGCACACGCCAAGTCTAAAGTTTGATCATTCTCTTTGAATAAATGTAAAATTTTCTCTGCTTCATACTCCAAAGAACCCACAACACCAATTTGCACATCTAGTTTCACTGAAATGTATAACCAAATGTACTTTGAATACTCACATGAGAAAAATAGGTGCTCCACTGTTTCATCATGACATTCACATGAAACACAAACTTTCTCTTCTCTCAAGCCAAATCTCATTAATGTTTCTTTAGTAGAGAGCCTATCAATCACTGCTAAATATGATATCAATGACATTCTTCTCGCATTTTTAGAATGCCATATTACCTTGAAGCGTAGTTTACCTTGTTGCTTGTTTCTAACATGATTCCAGGCTTTGTGAAAAGAAAAACTACCACCATCCTTCCATTCATAAAAATCCTCATTTGCTTCAAGATTCAACATGATAGAATCAACTTCATTCTGAATTTCCCTCGTAGCATCATGCATGCTACCAATAATTTTCCCATTAACAATTAATGATGAAACTAGTTCATCCCTTCTCCCAATACTACTAAATCTAGAATAACCTAAAATATAAACTAAACGCTTTGAGTTGATCCGAGGTTCAAACCTGATTAGAGTATTATTACCTGTAGAAATGACTTTACGAAATAGTTGCTCACCATTTGACCTTAATCTCAAAATGGATTTCCAAGTACAAGATGAATTATTATCAACTGGCATACTCCAAAAATGCTTCCTTTTATAATACTTCTGCTTCATATATTGGCTCAACAATGAAGAACCATCTAAGAATTTCCACATAAGTTTTATTGACGAAGCTTTCTTTAAATCAGACAGAGCCTTAGTACCAATACCACCTTCACTCTTTGGTAAACAGAGTTGATCCCAACTGACCTTACAAGAAGATCCCCCCAAAAGAAATCAGAACACATGGAATTCAATTTGGAAATAATATGCTCAGGCAATTCATAAACTGAAAGCCAGTATAGAATAATAGGATTTATGACAGATTTTATAAGTTCTGCTCTACCAGCATAACTAAGCAAATTGGCATCCTATGATTGAATCTTTAGTTGAATTTTCTGAAGTAGAGATTGACATTCACTATAATGAATATAGTTAGATGATAGTGGCACTCCCAAATATCTAAGTAGTAAATAATCAACATGGAATCCCAAAACCGAAGGGATAGCATGTGTATATTTAGCATGCAGGCTATTTTTTTTTTTGATTTAAGAGCACTTATAGAAAGACCACAAAATCTCTTCAATTTATCAAAGTAGTCATTTAAGGACGTAGCACATTGATGAGCATATCTACCAAATGTCATTAAATCATCTACATACATAAGATGAGAAACTAAAGGCTCAAAATTATGCACTGGTAAGAACTACTTCGTGGCAACTACCTCATTCATACAGTAGGAAAAAAATTCCATTGCTATAGAAAAGAGGTAAGGAGAGAGGAGTTCACCTTATCTAAGCCCTCTATTTGATGAAATGAAGCCATTGGGAACCCCTTGAATCAAAATTGAGAAGGTTAGAGAGGATATGCACTCGTAAATAATGTTGAAAAGATGAACTGGAAAACCCATGCATAACATAATATGACAAATTAGTCTCTTATTAATCATATCATATGCTTTATGTAAATCTACCTTCACACAAAATTTACTAACTCCCCTCTTCTTGAAGTCTCTTAGTAGTTCATGCGCTAGCATAATATTTTCCCCTATATTTCGATTAGGAATGTATGCACACTAATTTGGAGAAACAATATGTGGCATATACCATTTTATCCTGTTACATAATATTTTACTAAAATTTTCGTAAACATATTGCAACATGATATAGGACGGTGTTGTGCAATCTCAGTGGGTTTTCTACTTTAGAAATTTAGTGTTATAAACGTATGATTGCTACCCTTTGGCAATTTACTAGAATCAAAGATGTCATGCATGGCAGCTAGAAGTTGAAATTTGATTTCTCCCAATGAAACATGAAAAACTTTGAATTGAGTCCATCAGGTCTAGGGCTAGAATCAACGTGAACTGAATGAACTGATTTCTTAACTTCTTCTGGAGATATTTCCTGAAGTAAATGTTGTTGACCTTGAGCATTAATTGTAGCTATCGTTGGAATAAAGGAAGCGCTCGGATATCTTCACCATTGAATAAACTGTTAAAGTTGTTTATGGCTTCTGCCGCAATTTCTTTAGATTTATATAATAGAGAACCATCTGCTTTAAACAGAGCCTACAAATTGTTGACATGTCTACGAGTAGACATTTTTGAATGAAATAATTTCAAATTAGTATCTGCATCTTGTAACCATGAAACTTTAGCTTTCTGCTTATAACTCCAAATCTTAATATGTTTCTGCACATATAAAGCCTGCTTAGCTTCAAGCATTTTCTCAAACAGAAAAATATTTTCAGGATCCATATCACTTGTTGCTTCCCTCTTCTTGAATAATGCCTCAGCTTCCATAAGAAGTTCATTGTCATTTGGTCTTACTCTATTCCATTTTTTCAACTCTACCTTGCATGCATATAATTTCTGCAAGAATACATAGCTAGAAAAACCGTAGACATTAATTTGAAGACCTCCGTTAACACGCTCTATATAACCTTCTTTCAATTGCCATTCATTTGAGTATCTAAAAGGGAAGACTTTAGATTTATCAGGAACAATTAGATCTAATAGAAGAGGGTTATGGTCACTTGGCAGATGAGATAAGGCAAGTGCATTCATATCTGTAAATTTCTGAAGACATTGATGGTTAACAAAGATCTTATCAATATTACTTGCAACTCCTCTGTGCCTCAAAGTGAAGTTAAATCCAGTGGCTTTAAGCTCAATTAAGCTAGATTGTGAGAGACAATTATTAAGAGCTCTAACATGCGGAAATGGTATTGGTAATCCTCCTTTTTTATCCAAGTGAGAGGTTGAATTATTGAAATCACCCATTAATACCCATTCACCATTGATAATACCAGATTCTTGAATGATATGTTGCTACAATACTTGTCTACCATTGAAGCTATTACTTGCTTATATTATAGACTGGAAGAAAGAAAGACCAACTTGCACAGTTAAATGTTGACTTGAAGAGAATAATTCATTAACAGTCCAAATGTCAGAATCCCACAACAACATTATTCTACCAAAATACTGAGTATTTACAGAAGGCATAAGATTCCATCTTCTATGTATAAGTCTCTTAAAACTTTGCAGATTATTTTTGATTAATTTTGTTCTATACCAAACCAACAAGAGTTGATTTGTATTTTGTCAGTAAGGATAGTACATCAGACGTTCTATCTAATGTATTGATCCCTCTGACATTCCAAACTAGAATCATCAGTTAATAGGAGCATTGCTCCTAAGTGGCCTTTTAGAAGGAGCTGTAGTAGAAACTGTTTTCTTACCTTTAATATTAGCAAGATAATCTGCATTCTTTGTGATATTAGCTGAGACATCATTCTATTCTTCAAAAGGTGGAACATCATCCAGGTTATCAGCCACGTGATTCAATAGATCAGGTAATACATCTTTAGGCAACTTAGAATTAAGAAAATCCAAAACAATATTATCATCATCAAACCATCATTTAGACCATCATTCTAACTTGATCACTATTCAAATCTTCATTATTAACAGAAGAGCTAGCTATAAATGATGAAGAACCACCCTGATCTGCAGACTCTGTCTGATTAGAGGTCCATGAAGGCTTATTAGATAACTCATGAATTAGTGTTCTATGACCAAACTTCTTGCATTTTTCGCACTTATGTGGAATATATTCATACTCAACTGTTATCTCCTTCATAATGCCACTATGTAATTCAATAGGAATTTTCTCTACAAGTGTAGAATCCAAATCAATTCCAACAAGAATCCTGGCATATTTAGTTATCCTTTTACAAGCAGTCTTTTATCAGATCTAATAAGATCTCCAATAAAACTAGCAATTCTAGATAAACCCGAGTTAGTCCACATTTCCATGTACAGATTCAGCAGTTTTATCCAGATCTGAACTCTACTAGCATTGAAATCCTTGAATGTATAACTAGGGAACCATTTGAACACCATTAATAATCTCCCAAAAAAGAGTACGTTGAAGTTTTAAGTACCGATATAAAATCAAGCGTTTCATCAAATCGAACTGTGTAATTAAATCCAAAAGCAATATGAATTCTGAAATTACCTTTGGGCTTCCACACCATTACTATATAGTCTTTGAGCTTAATCACGGTTAGTTTGAAATCAACCGGATGCAAGACAACAGTATTTCTCCATAAATCAGCTGAGGGTTTAAATGACTCTTCAGGAAGAAAATCAAAATTCTCTGTAGGTTGAACGAAATGAAGAAATCCAAAATCGTGTTTTATCGGATGATCTTAGGGATTTAAATCTGATTTAGGAGGTAATGATTGATCTGATTAAGGAATTTGAGAGGGAATCGAATTAGATCTTGGCGGGACAGAGTCCTCCATTTTTGGGAAGCAATTATGTTTAGTGAACCAATATATATATATATATATATATATATATATATATATATATATATAGGATCAAGAGCACCCCCAATTAGTGCAGAACCCTTATAGCCCTCTGATTTCCACCACATATTCTCGTTTCTCTCTCTCGCTAATTCTCTCTTTCTCCCATAACTTATTTAATTATAAATACTTATCTACCGTTTGGGTGCAAAAAGTGTCCCATATAACCCCCTTCTCTCTCTATACACACTCTCTCTCTCTCTCTCACACACACATATATGCATACATGTCTTCGTGAAGAAAAAGGAAAGCATTGAATGCTTGAAATTATTGAAATGAATGTAGTATTTCTTATAATTTGTTAGCAATGAAAGTACGTAGAACAAGGGTATTCAAAATAGAAGATAGAATAACATTCTTGATTTGATATTGAAGTCGATATGTATATATAGACAGTGTTTGGTTGCAACCTCTGTTAAAAATAGTTGATCATTAAAAAGAGTTTCAACATTTTCCGGAAGAGATATACCTACGATGAAGAGAGGTTCTCTTTAACACTTAAAAAAGGTTGACCATTATACAGATCTAATCGACCAGATTTGGTATTTCAATGGGCTGAAAATGGATTACACCAAACAAAAAAACAGTTCAAAATTGACATGATTCAATCGATTGGTTCATTAGTGTAGTGGACTAAATCACTATTTGATCGACTTACTATAAACTTTAGTCGAATGAATCTGTGTCCATCTTATATACTTGTGCATGTGCACGTGTTCAGTCGACCTAGGAGATAGGTTCAGTTGACTGAAACTACTTAATTCATATTCCTTGATTTTGTGATTATATGTGAGTGATGTGTGTGCATATCTACTTGAGAATAGATTTTAACATATATCGAGTCATCTTTGTTCTTCGTCTATAACTAGTGTGTAACTCGTGCGTTGCACATGTTCATGTTGATAAACAAATTATTTATATTTTATTTTACTTAATATTTTTATTATTAATATGTGACTAATATATCATGGTATACTAGTAGTAAATTGAAATAACATGTGATGCTCGGACATAAGGTTAAGAGTACAATCAGGCTTATATTTCACATTCAATTCTTTACATATCTCTGGAAAAATTAATGTTTCATTTTTTTTAAGAAAAAAAATATTAAACTAATTTTTTTAACATTGTATATGTAGATTTTTTTTCTTGATGGAAAAAAAGTTTATATTATGTGATATATTTTTATATGAATAAGTAAATAAGTTACTTTACAGTTAGGTTAATATATTCGTTGTGTGCATCAAATTATCATTTTTGTAAAGGATTTTATAAATAGATTAGCGTACATTAAGTAATTATATTTATTTAAATAGTTTGAGTTAATGATCAATATAACTAACTAAATATATGGAGTCGATGATAAAAAAGTTGATGAAAATTGAGAAGAGCTTCGTACATATTTGTTGTTACATATAAACTTCTCTTTATTATTTAGTTTTAATTTTTAAAAAATGCCTTATAATTAACAATGGATTTTATGTTCTTGTAGGACGGTCATGCTTATAATCTAAGCAGTTGCAAATTAATGCTATGTAGCATTCAATCTATGTAGTTAAAGTCTCGCAATATCCCCGCTATTGTCCACAACACTCTTCAACCTCTATTCTATTTCAATTTAGCATCGATGAACAGTAGATACACTTTTATCCTCACTATTTTCCGCTGCATCTGCCAAATTAAGGCTTTTTAGCATCCGCTTTAGCAATAATAATATATAGAACTTGATTTGACTAGTTCTCCTTTTAAAAAATTCATTAAAGTTAGCGTAAAGGGCTTAATTTAAGGCAAAAGTGTCTAATGTGCGGTAACAATTAATTACACTCATTAAACTTAGCATGTATAACTATGTTATTTCGTGATTTTGTTACATAAGATTAATTAATATTGGTTTCTTGTACACATATAATGTGAGAAAGGTGATTAATTCATTTTCAAATATTTGGTTTTACATCTAATCTAATCAACCTTTTTGCACCTCCGTTATATCCCCGCTACATCTTTTTGCACCTCCGGCGCTGTAGAACCGCTAAACGCTTTAACCACACAACATTCAATCGAACTATAATTTAGTATCGTTTGCTAACATGAAGAAAGCGAGAATGTTTGTAATAAAATATGTGTATAAACATGTACGTTCACATCATAATATTTTAAAATATGTGATTATTTTTTAAAGGTTGCTAAAAATGAAATTATGTTAATGTACATGTTTTTTTTAAGATAATTGGATTAGAAATTTAAAGTGTTACTATTATTTATGTGTACATTTTATATTATATGATATAAATTGTTAACACTAAAATCAACATTGATCTAATGGGTAAAATTAGAAGCTTCGAAACTGGAACCAAGGAGGAAAGACTGTAGACACCAAAAGCAGGGGGTGAAAGCTACGCGACCGATACCGATAGTGGAAGGCATAAAAAAAACAGAGCCGACATCGATACCGAAAGATATAAAGAAAATTCCAATAAGATCGACACCAAAATAGAAGCCTGAGAAGTGTCAAAGCCGACTCCAGGTATTCCTTCTAGAGCCTATTGAATAATTTGTATAGATTCCTGCATTTCATTGATTCGTACTAAATAACGAGCTAGTGAATCTTCTTTCCACCAATAGCAAAGGGAGCAACAATAGTACTATACTGAAATACCAAGAAAAGAAGAGAACGAAGGCAAGGTGTCAATACCAACATGCAATGAGCAATTAGCTTGGTGTCGACACCAAAACAGGAAGGCAAGTATATAAACCCGACACCAAAAGAGAAATGAGGTTAGAGCATGAGACCGATACCAAGACAATGAAAGCGTCATATGCGTATGCCTATACTAAAGTAATAAGGAGAGAGACATGAAAACGAAGACTGAAAGGTGGAAACATGGATTTGATATTTAATGTGAAAGCAAAAAGGACAAAGTCAAATGCTAAGAATCAATATCATGGGAGGTGATACCAAACACCAAAGCGAAGGAACCAATTAGATTGACATTGGATGCTCAGGATGAAGGCATGAGATAAAAACCAAGTTCTTGGAGGAAGTAAGAAGCTGTAAACAAACATAAGGGAGCAAAAGAAGAATTATCAATACCAATAAACTCGATGTAGATACCAATGCACAACAGTGACACCCATTAGTACAAGCAAAAAAGGCAGAACCAAACACCAAGAGGAAAACACAAAGAAAATAAAGCAACTGAACCGACATCGAAGCCGCTATAAAATTCGGCACCAAAACCAGGAAGCATGGGAGCAGGCCGACATTAAAACCATGACAACAAAACAAATAAGAATGAATCGAAGCCGATACCAGAAAGCCGCTACAAAAAAGGCCCAAAGCCTCTATAAATTAGACTATAGGGGTCACATTTTGGTGATCTCTCCTCATTCCCAAATTATGTACTCAATTCTATAAGCGTAAACCATAATTTGGAAATTGAATTGGGAATTTTCCTTGTAACCACCATTCATGACCAGTCATTTTGACCTCATCCAATCCAATATTCCAAATAATTATTGATCCATTCCTAATGCATAATCTAGCTCTGATTAGCAACAACTTTTGAAGCTCTTATCTTAAGATAACTTTTTCCCTAAGTATTGCAAGTGTGATACTCACCTCTTAAGGGTAGAGTAACTAATCTTCGTACTTGGGACATTGATATCTAGGAAACGGTGAATTCAGTCAAACTTAAAAGGACTAAATTAACCCAAATCCACAGCTATAACCCTATATTCTGGTGTTCACGAAAAATATTGTCAACATTTCGGCGCTAGATGGAGGGGTTGAACCTCCGGTCCTCTAAATAGCCTACCACATCCCTAATTATTCCATCATGTTGGTTAAACATTGAAGTGCTAGAATATAGATAAAAAATCTCAGCAAGGGTCCTCTAACCCTTGATTTACTACTTTAGACATCATTGATCCGAGAGCTATTGAAGAACAGATAAGATGAGGTCAAAATGACTAAGAAACATTAATGAAGAAATAGCTTACACGACCACTCTCGAAGAAAACATAGCCCCATCATTTAATTTGAACACTGCTGAGGTAGGCAGATTCTCTAGTCTTGTACAACCACCAAACTTGAATTCTGTGGATGAAAATGCCATCAAGGTCAAAGACTTGCTTGGAGACAAGAGAAATAGAACATTGGATGAGCAAGTAAACAATAATGAAAGAGTGACCCACTTTACCGATGAAACCATGAACACATAGATACCATCACATATGAAGATTCCCACCATGAAATACTATGGAACCACTAACCTACATGATCATCTCATGGCTTTCGATAGCCAAATGAATCTTTATAATGCTTCAGGGGCTATTTGATGTTGAATATTTCTGGTAATGCTACGAGGAGCATCTGCTAAATAGTATCGCCGGTATCATGAGAAAGCCATATACTCTTTGCATCAGCTTTCTTATGAGTTCTCTGCACAATTATGCATTTACAAGGATCCAATTGTGAGCTACACTTTCATTGCGAGTATAAAACAAAGGCAAGGAAAGTCTTTAGGTGATTACTTAAAGATATTTAATGTTGAAGCTCTGAATGCGAAGGAGGTGAGCAACCGTGATAAACTCATCGCCGTTCATTCAGGATTAATTGAGAATACTCCGTTTTGGAAAGAGCTATACGTCCATGGATGCAAAGACTTACATGATTTTAATTTTCGAATAGATAAGTTCATCCATGTGGATGAATTATATTATTCAAAGAAGAAACTTGGCCTTCATGGAGAAGAAGGGAAATCCAGCCCTAATCGAAAACCTCAAGGAGAGAAACTCATATTTGATAAAAATTGGAAAAAGCCAAAACGGAAAGATTCTAACACTAATTTTGTAACCTTGAGCAAACCCATCTCGAGCATATATCCTGTGGCGAGAGAGAGAGAGAGAGAGAGCCAACTTCCAAGTTCCTTTCAAAGCCAAGAATTGCCCAGAACCGTTCAATGTAGGGAAGTATTGCAAGATCATAAGACGAATACGCATAGAACTGATAAGTGCAAGGTGCTCGAAGGTATAATTTAGGAGCTTATCCAGGAAGGACGTCTAAAATAGTTCACCCGATCTAAACAAAAAATAACTCAACAACTTCTTGATCTTGAGATTCTGCGCTTATGCACCTCAAACTAGGTTTGCTAGCTTTTGTAGTGATAATACCAGGCTCGGAGGAAAGCAATAAACCTCTGGATCTGGAACTTCAAAATCTATTCGTGGTAATTGTTATAATTGCGGATCAAAGGACAATTATGCTAGTAAATGTCTTAAGTTCCACGCTTGTCGCATTTGTGGGACTCAGGGTCTTGTAGCACCTTCATGCCTTGCACTTCAGAGGGATTGTTAGGTGTTGTGTAAGCCAATAGTGACACTTCTTCTGATCTCGGTAATTTTCATTATATTCATGGTAGAATTACTAAGTCTTATAGACATCTTGTGCTTGTTCTTGGATGCTTTGCATTGTTTGTGTTAGATGACCTTACTGCAAATTGTGAATCTAGTTGACGATTCTGAAATATTAAGTTTAGTGTAAGATCTTGGCCTAGATAAATTTTGAGCCCCATCTTCTTTCATGAGTAGAAGTTAAGAGTAAAAAATGGTTCATTACAGTAATTGGCTTAGTGAGTCCGAGGCAAATGAATTATTTCTGCCAAGCATCGTAAAATGATTGTGATGTTTTTCCCTTGGAGTATGCTATAAATTCTGATCAAAAGATGGGACACCATTCTATCGAAGGGATTTCTAAACACTTCGACGTGACAGATCTTGATACAACGGTTTTATGTTTCGTGTTTTATAGTGGAGTTTGCAATTCATTCATAAATACTCAAGTTAAGACAACAGCTGCGCGACATTTGACTAAATTCGCCTATCTACTAACTTAATATAAATTACGCTTTCCCTATTGATCATTGATGCTCACTAGGTGGTTCTGATCTTTTAACCCTCTATGGAGCTTCGATTCCACTTTATATGTTTAGAATTTACGGTATTTTAAATCATCACACCAGCTGTGTTCTCATCGTTGAGTTGTGTGCTCACCTAAGCTGTGTGCTCGTGACTATAATCTATAAACACTCCCTGCCTCTGCTCTAGGGATGACCATGCTCTGCCTCTGTTTCAACTAAGCATGTCTTGTCTATGCTCTAAAGTTGAGTATGCCCTACCTCTGCTCTAAAGTGGAGTACGTCCTACCTCTGCCTATGTCTTCGTCCTGCAAAAGGGAACGAAAGCTCTGGAGGAGCACCTAAAGCATGCCCTACCTATGCTCTAAAGATGAGCACGTCCTGCCTCTACTTCGACTAAGAACATCCTGTCTCTGCTCTAAAGATGAGTACGCCCTACCTCTACTTATGTCTTTTTCCAACAGAAGTGAATGAAAAGCTCTGGATAAGCACCTAAAGCATGCCCTACCACTTCTCTAAAGATGAGCATGTCCTGCCTCTGCTTCAACTAAGTACGTCCTGTTTTTATTCCGAAGATGAGTACGCTCTACCTCTTCTTATGTCTCATCTCGCTGAAGGGAACGAAAGCTCAAAGGGAGCGCATAAAGAACGTACAACCTTTTCTTAAAGAACAAAGCTAAATTGGCCAATCAAAGCCCAAGGAGTGGCTAACAAATCAAATCAAAGCCCAAGGAGTGGCTCACAAATCAAATCAAAGCTCAAGGGAGTGGCTCATAAATCAAATCAAAGCTCAAGGAAGTGGCTCACAAATCAAAACAAATCCCAGAGAGTGGCTCACAAAGTTGAAATGACAACTCAAGCGAAGATTAAATACCCGAATCTAGGTTTGGTTTAAGACTTCTATTATTGCCAGATATGGATTTCAGGTCTTCTATCAAATAACTGAATCTTGGTTTAGTTCAGGACTTTTATTATTGCTAGATATGGATTTCTGATCTTCTATTAAATACCTGAATCTGAGTTTGGTTCGGGACTTCTATTATTACCAGATATGAATTTCTGGTCTTCTATTAAATATCTGAATCTGGGTTTGATTCGGGACTTCTGTTATTGCAGGTTTGGATTTCTGATCTTCTATTGAATACATGAATCAGGGTTTGGTTCGGGACTTCTATTATTGCCAGATATGGATTTCTGGTCTTATACTAAATACCTGAATCTGTGTTTGGTTCGGGACTTCTATTGTTGCTAGATATGGATTTTCTGGTCTTCTATTATAAAAACCCGAATATGGGTTTGTTCTAGGACTTGTATTATTGCCTGATATGGATTTATGGTTTTCTATTATTAATACCTGAATTTGGGTTTGGTTTGGGACTTCTATTATTGCCAGATATGGATTTCTGGTCCTCTATTATAAATACTTGAATCTAGATTTAGTTCGGGACTTCTATTTTTGCAAGATAAGGATTTCTGGTCTTCTATTATTAATACATGAATTTGGTTATTAATTCGGGACTTCTTCTATTATCAATACTTGAATTTGGGTCTCGAGACCGTGGTTCTTATTTCCTGAAAATTGGGTTTTCGAAATTTTGTTACGCAAACTCAAGTCAGAGCTTTGGATTTTTCCTCATATTTCCAGATGGATATTGTGGACCTATAATACTTTCAAAAATGAATCCTTGTATTTGCATTATTCTAACACCTAAATCTGGGTTATGAATTTTCTATTCTCATTTCCAAGAAAGGATTTCTGGACTTCTATCATCATGCTAAGTATGAAATTCTGGCCTGCTACCTCATTTTTGAAAAATGGATTTTTAAATCACTACTAGGGTTTGTACCTCGGGTCTTCTATTTGAAATCTCCAAGCGAAGGTTATGATTTCTCAACAACTTACATAAGGAGATTTTCTAAACTCTTGACAGTCGGAATAATTATATTACTCTTATCACAAATTTCATTTGTTACGTAGCTTTCATCAAAACAATGCTTGACACAACATGAATAAAATGTTAAATACTGTGCAAGAGACTAACGTAGGAAATGTTAGTTTTTGTATTTTATGCATAAAAACGCAGAGGAAATTCGCATAAAGATCGATGTAATTTTGTCAGGATTTCTGTTTTTTCCAGAGAAGGAATTCTGGTCTTTTATTACAATGCTTGAATCTAGGATTCAGGATTTCTATTATTGCAAGAGATTGAGTTCTGGTCTTCTATTATAAATGCCTGAATATGGACTTCATGATTTCTATTATTTCCAGAAGTGGAGTTCGGGTCTTCTATTATAAATGTGTGAATTTGGGCTTCAAGATTTCTGTTATTGTTAGAGATGGAGTTCTAGTCTTCTGTTATAAATGCCTAAATTCAGGCTTGATCTTCTATTGTAAATGCCTGAATTTGGGCTTTAGGATTTCTTTTATTTCCATAGGTGGAGTTCTGGTCTTCTATTATAAATGTTTGGATCTGGGATTAGGATTCCTATTATTTTCAAAGACAGAGTTCTGGTCTTCTATACACCCGAATCTGGGCTTCGGGATTTCCATTATTTCAGAAGTGGATTTCTGGTCTTCTCTCCAAAGTTCCTGAGTATGGGTTTCAATTTTTAATGCTAGAAGTGAATTTCTGAATTCTATTGCAAGTATCCAAATCTAGATTTTCAGTTTTCTATCACATTTTCAAGGATGGACTCTTGATATTAAGTATCCAAATTAAAATTTCGCATTTCCTATTTCGATTAAAGGAAAAAGGTCCTATATCTCTGGATTCTCATTATAGAGGCCCACATGGCTAAGGGTTCGTGCATTAAATAATTAAACTCATAAAAGTTCATAATGTAGGGGTGTAAACTCCAATACTGCCGTCTGAGAAAACCTAACATTCTTTCATGTATCATTATTTTGGATTATACAAAACTGACAATGAAAATTTTCTCTAGTATTTCTTGAGTTGTAGGAAGGCAGTACAGGTATCATAGGATTTTTGTCCTAAAGAAAAAAAGCCTCTTTATACTAGGGGATAAATGTTAACACTGAAATCAACATTGATCTAGTAGGTAAAAATAGAAGCTTCAAAACCGGAACCAAGAAGGAAAGGATGGGGATAGCTAGATCGATACCAATAGAAGGGGATAAAAGCTACACGACCGTTACTAATAGTGGAAGGAATAAAAGGAACAGAGCCGACACCAATACCGAAAGATATAAAGAATAGGCCAACAAGATCGGCACCAAAATAGAAGCCTGGGAAGTGTCAAAGCCGACCCCAATAGTAAAGGGAATACCAATAGTAACGATACTGAAATACTAAGAAAAGAAGAGAATGAGGGCATGGTATTGACACCAACATGCAATAAGCAATTAGCTTAGCGTCGACACCAAAACAAGAAGGCAAGTATATAAAGCTAACACCAAAAGAGAAATGAGGTTAGAACACGAGACCGGTACCAAGACAATGAAAGCGTCAGATGTGTAAGCCGATACCAAAGTAATAAGGAAAGAGACACAAAACCGAAGGCTCAAAGGTGGAAACATGGATTTGATATTTTATGTGAAAGAAGCAAGGACGGAGCCAAATGCTAAAAATCAGTATCGTGGAAGGCGATACCAAACACCAAAGCAAGGGAAGAAATTAGATCGACACTAGATACTTAAGACGAAGGCACGAGATCGAAACCAAGTTCTTGAAGTAAGTAAGAAGCTGGAAACAAACATAATAGAGCAAAAGAAGAACTACCAGTGCTAATAAGCTCGATGTCGATACAATGCATAAGGGTGACACCCATTAGTACGAGCAACAAAGGAGGAACCAAACAACGAAAGCCAAACACAAAGAAATGAAAGCAACTGAACCGACATTGAAGACGCTATAAAATTTGGCACCAAAACCAAGAATCATGGGAGCAGGCTGACTCCGGAACAAAGAAGAATGAATCAAAGTCGATCCTAGGAAGCCTCTATAAAAAGGATCCCAAAACCTCCATAGATAAGACCCCGGGGATCACATTTTGGTGATCTATCCTCATTCCAAAATCTTGTACTCAATTCTATGAGCCTAAACACTAATTTGGAAATCGAATTAGGAATTTTCCTTGTAACCACCAATCATGAATAAAATCTTCAAAGCCTTCAAAGTGGATGGTGGTTCAATCTGAACCGAACCACTATAAATTGTTATGTTCTTTACTTTTCCGCATAATATATTGCACATTATTATACTTATGAATATCCGTATTTTCCAATCGAACATTTCAAATAATTATTGATCCATCCCTAATGTGAATTCTCGCTCTGATTAACAGCAATTTTTGAAGCCCTTATCCCAAGATGACTTTTTCCCTAAGTATTGCAAGCATGATACTTGCCTCTTGAGGGTAGAGTATCTAACATTCGTACTCGTAACATTGATATCTAGTAAATGGAGAATTCATCCAAGCTTAAAAGGACTAGATTTCCCCAAGTCCACAGTTATAACCCTATATTCTGGTGTTGACGAAAAATATTGTCAACATAAATATCTTTATATATCTAAGTATATAACAAATAGTTTTAGCATTTTTCCTAATATATACGAATATTATATTTATTGAAATTCTTGTATTTTTAGGATTTATTAGATGAATTAACGAATAGTTGTTGATTAGTTTTAATTTTATTTTAATAATTTAAATTTAATATTACACAATTCGTTAAATATAGACTTGAATGTAAAACAATAGAAGGAACTCGAGAAGGATTCCAACGTAATTGTAAACAAAATAAAATTTAGGTATTTGAAATTAATAGAATTTTACAGTGTAATGTATGATAAATTCAGTTTTAACATATTAAAAGATAAATCTATTATTAATGTATATCGATATATGATCTATTATATGTGATTTTCATATATTTGCATCTAAATGATTTATTTAACCAATTTGTTAAAACGCCCATAGTATAAATTGAAATTTCATCTTTTATGTTTATTAATAATAAATATTAGTTGACTAAGTTTATCACATAGTTTAAATTTTGGATTATGTAATTCTTTAGATGTATGAACTTTAATATAAAATTTTGTGAGAGAACCATGAAAGATTTGTATAGAAATGTATAAAATAGGTATTTATGTGTAAAATAGTATGAGAAATTTAGTAGAATAATTGTAAAGTGGTAGATTATAAGATTTTGAAAATAAAATATTCGTACTTGAGAGAACTAAGAAGAATAAAGATTACTCTTAGAACTAAGGAGGGAGCTTTAAATTTTTTTGCTTTACTATTGTTTAATAGATTTGATGTTGTCATTATTGCTTCAGTATCATTGATTTGCACTCATATAGTTGTCATTCACCAGAATACGACCATTCTCCCTGTTTTTGATGATGACAGCCATACGATTCTTTGAATTATCCTTGAGATATCTCTCCCTTTGAATTTGTGCTTTCTTTCTTTAACGATTTTTAAGTTATCTCTCCCCTTGAATTATTGTATTTCTACGTAGAAAGTGATCATCTTTTCCCTTTTTGTCATCAACACAAAGAATATTTCAAATGAATGATATGTACAAAATTATATGACATAGAATACTCCACAATATGGAATACTGAATTTTTGCACAACACAGAACAATTAACTTTAAACATTTTACATATAGTCGCATTAAACACCACAAATTTTACAACACAAGAACACATGGTATGAAATAAAAACATCACAAGTTTAACAAAACACTTAAGGATAATAGAAAAGGATTCATACCATAATTTTTGATGCCATTTATTCAGCATGACTTCCACTCATATGTTTTCCATCAGTTCGGCATCCTACAAAATCAACACCATTGTAGGAAACTAATTCGTAGGCACACTCTTTAGGATATAAAAGTTCATAGTATTTGGTATCACTTAGATAACGTAATTATTTTAAACTTATCGTAGATATGACTCCTTAGAATCCCCTTGACAACGTGCATACAAAAATACATTCATCATGATGTCTGGTCAAGTGACTGTTAAATATAATAAAGATCCGAACATACTTCCATATAATTTTTTATCTACACTTTTTTCAGTTTTCATCTTTGTCATGATGAATCATAGTACTCATTGATATTGATTTATTGGTAAATTTTCCATTCCAAAACGTTTATTGAATTGTTATAGTATATTTCCTGATTAATAAAGTTCTATTTTTTTAATTGTTTGATTTATAAATTTGGAAAGTTCCAGAGTTCTTTGATATGGAGCATTTCAAATTCATTGGACAATATTTTAGAACATTCAATACATAAGTTTTCATTCTTAGATCCAAATATTATATCATTGACATAAATTTGTATAAATAAAATATCATGTTAACTTGTTTTTTAAAGAGTGTTTGATCTACCTTATCAATTTTAAAACCTGAATGGATAGGATAGTTTTTAAACGTTTATATCAAGCACAAAGTACTTGCTTAAGACCATGTATTTTTTTTTAATTTATAAACATGATTTGGAAATTTTTCATGTTTGAGAAGTGGAGGTTAATTTCCAAGTTTGAAAAGAGGAGGTTATTCAACATAAACATTTTCTATTATAAAACCATTTAAAAAAGCACTTTTAACTGCCTTTCAAAATAATTCAAAATTACGATGACAAATGAATTCTAGTATGATATGTATAGCTTTGAGCCTTATGACATGAACAAATGTTTCTTCATGGTCGATTCCTTCATCTAAATTGTAGCCTTGAACTACTAATCTTGCTTTGTTTTGAGTTATATTAGCATTTTCTCTAGCTTTTTCTTATAAAACCATTTTTCTTCAACAACAAATTGATTTATTGGTCCTGGAACAAATTCACAAATGCTATTTCTTTCAAATTTATTTAGCTCTTCTTGCATAGCTAAGATCTAATAATCATTAGTAGCAGCTTCTTTGGGATTTTTAGGTTCAAAATTTGAAGTAAAAGAAATATGTCCCATTTGATTTAGCTGGGTTCTAGGTCTTACATTAGTATTTACTTCTCTAATTATATTTTGTATATGAGGATTTCTTAATATTCTAAGAGGTGAACGAATATTATTCTGAATTGATCTGTTACGTTCGATAAGACAGTTATTAGTAATAAACTTATCGTCTTAACTATGTTGACTTTTATTAGTTTAATCATCATCGTAATCTTTTAGTTTGATTTTGAATTTTCATCAAAAGATACATGTAAAGTTTCTTCTATTACTCTACTTCTTTTATTATAAATTCTATATGCAAGTGCCATTATCCAAGTGGTTAAGACACTTTGACAATATGTGAGATGTAATCGGTTCGAATACCATCTTGCGGGATTTAACCTCATGTCACGTAGTATATTATATACTACATAAACTCATATAAAGCACCGAATTTCAAAAAAACTATATGCTTTACTTATTTCCAAATATCAAATGAATATTCCTTCATTAGATTTTGGATCAAATTAACCCAGTTGATTAATAGTATTTAATAGAAGCTCTTTGATCCGAATACTTTAAAATAGGATATACTTGGTTTATAACCATTAATTAATTCATATGGTATGTGTTTCATTAGAAATCGAATAGTCACACATTTAATATGTAACATACAGTTGCTACTTCTTTTGCCCAAATTTGTTTAATAAGTTAATTCCATTATCTAGTATTATAACACATTCTTGTAAAGTATGGTTACTACTTTCTACAACTTCATTTTGCTGTGGAGTTCTAGGAAAAAATTATAAACTTCCTTTTATTTACAGTAGTTTTAAAATAAATTATAACCAAATTCACCACCACGATCACATATAGTATTTTTAATTTCAAACTTTTTATATTTTTAATTCCGTTTGCAAATATTTTTAAGTTTTCAGATGTAACAACCTGGATTTTCAGAACCAATTTAATTTTTTTATTTTAGCTATTTTAATGGATTTTGAATATTTAAAATGATTTATTTTAAATAATAACGACTAATTTTTTTATTTAAATCGATGTTAGAATGAATAAATTTATTTTAGTTATAAAACGAGCCTGAAATGGCGCGGCAGTTTGAAAATTCAATTTTAAATTTCAAATGAATGTACAGAATTCAAAAGGAATCGGATTTTAGTAAAACCAAAAATATTAGAATCGGTTTAATAATATCTTTCTAATGAATGTGAAAAAAAAAATCAGATTTCATAATATAAATTGAAAGTTATGTCCAGTTTAAAATTTAGAATAGTTGCTATGTAATTTATATATATTTTATATAATATATAGCCCTTAAAAATAGCCATTTTGCAAACGACCTCCGTTTTCGACGAAACCACTTTTGTTGGATCCGAAATGTCAAATTATTGCTAGATTCCAATTTTCATAATTTTTGGAATTAACATGTGAGCGTGGTGAATTTAAACGTGTTTGGTACTTTCAGTTTGAATTTAATCGACTGGAAAATGGCAATTTTCAAATGGTCTCCAAATTCAACGAAATTAGTTTTGTTAGGACCGTATCATCAATACATAGCTAGAATTATTGTTCTGGAATTTTTGGGGTCAGTATGTGGCCTCGGTAAATTAAAATGTACGTTGAATTCAATTTTGAACGTTATATTAATTTATATTTTAATTTTAACAAAAACTGATAGAAACAGTTAAATTCGCTTACGGGATATATCCCATTGTGTTTGGAATGGGGGTATTTGGTTAGGGGCGATGGTCGTTGGGTTCGATTTGGAGTTCGAATAAAAAAGTAACTTTTTGGGAATTTAAAAATTAAATTAAATAAAAAAATTGGTCAACCACTTTTACTCTTTCTCACCCTCCCCCTTTCAGCTTCAGATCACAAATGAATAATAAAAAAAACCCACGCAACCTCGTCACTGCTCCCCTCGAGGCCGCGCCGCCTCCGGTGACCGCCACTTCCCCATCGCCCCCATAGTCGTAGACGCCACCACCCCCTCTTTCTTCCAATTCGAGATTCCCCAAAGCCCCAAACCAATCAACCATCACCACGCCGCTGCCGCACCTGCGCCACCCCCTACCACCACCTCAGACGTCGACGCCGCCCCTACACTACCCCCTCTCTCTTCATTAAAACCCAAAACCCCCTTCTCTTCTTCATTGGATCTGGAAACCGCGTCGCAACCTCACGACAACGTCAGCAACCGTCGTTGCCAACCGCATTTCAACACCATGGAAAATGTGAGTAAATTTAAATTTTGAAAATGATTTTATATACAATAACATTGAATAAAAATGTGATTTTTAATATATATAGCTTTATAAAAATGTGATTTTTAATATATATAACTTTATAAAAATGTGATTTTTAATATATATATATGTATATAGCTTTATAAAAATGTGATTTTTAATATATATATCTTTATAAAAATGTGATTTTTAATATATATATAACTTTATAAAAATGTGATTTTTAATATATATAGCTTTATAAAAATGTGATTTATATATATAATAGCGATATAAAAATATGATTATTATATATATAATAGCGATATAAAAATGTGATTTATATATATATGATAATGATATAAAAATATGATTTATATATATATATAATAGCGATATAAAAATATGAATTTTATATATATAATAGCGATATATAAATATGATTTATATATATATAATAGCGATATAAAAATATGAATTATATATATATGTATATTAACGATATAAAAATATGATCTTTATATATATAATAGCAGTATAAAAATATGTTTTTTATGTATATAATTGCGATAAAAAAAATGATATATATATATAATAGCAATATAAAAATGTGATTTATATATATATGCAGTAGCGTTATAAAAATGTGATTTTTATTTATGTAGTAGCGTTATAAAAATGTGATTCTTAATATAAATTACGTGAAACAGATTACGTTGGCTGGAGCAAATCCATATCTAAACCGTTAAATTAAAGACTGAGGGAGTGGAAACCAAAGGTGAGAACCCCTTCTCACTAAAATTTTGTACAGTTAGTTAATGTATTATATAATTGTAAATAAATAGAAATTTCCAGTATAGATTTTTATTTGAATTATATAGAGTACAACACTCTAATTCGCCCAATCACATAAATTGAAAGCGATGTATGGATATTACCGACACACAGATTTCATACTCCGCGAATAGCCACTTATGGCGCTGTAAATGGCATTGGGGTAGTTGAATATTTATTTATTTGGATGTTCTGTGTGATCTGATTGTGGTTGTGAAATTGATTGCATTGTATTTTTTGTTGAATGGATTGATGGTTTGTGTATGGCGCGAGCCAGGATTAGGCGAGGGATAAGGCTAGACCTTATTCCGGTTTTAATATCACGCCGTTATGCTATCGAAATTTTCTAAAATGTGTTAGAAAAATAAATAGCTAGTTTAAAATATTATTTTTAACATATATGAGATATATAAAATGGCTATGTTATGGAATAAATACTAGTGCGCTAAAAGTATTATCTTTAGTTTATAACTGCGATGAATAAAATTATTTAGGCGTTGTATAGAATTTTATAAGCATAGTTGTAAAATTCTTTATATTTATTGGATAGTTAAAAATAAGTTCACACATCCATTTACAAGTCGGACGACTTGTTTGTGGTCGCCTATTTTTGTGATATTGATTGGGACGATAATTTTTACACATCGCCCAAGTGCAGAAATAATAATAATTATTTGATGGTTGAAACCCCACATGGGTATTGGGATGTTATTTGACGTACACTAATCCCAATTGTTTAGTTGTATGTCAATCGATGGGTTGACAAACTGTTGTAAGCATTAATTATTCATATTTAATGCTTATGCAGTTGTGTAATGCACTCTGGATGATGGTTGACTGTGTTTGATTATTGTTGTGTACATGTGTGTATGAAATCCATATAAATAACATTATATGGTAATTATCTGTGTCTGATTAAAATTCATAAATAACGTATATTTTAAAATAATGAATTTTTAAAAATAATATTCTATAAAGGATTAAAATATGATTTTGATGTCTGATTTGGGATGGACACAAAAATATTGAAATGTGTGAAGTCGTGTTGATTAGATCAGCGCCATTTTAACGCGAACGATATTTATATTGATTTTATTCGTTTTTATAATGAATATCGAAAAGGAAATTATTTCAAAATCTGATATTTTGAGTATATTATCATTTAAATATTATAATAACAAAGAGTATTCAATTTTGATGTAAAATTGAAATGAAAGTAGGAATCGTTTTAAAACGAATTTATAAACGATTTATAAAATACCTTTTAAATGGGAATCGACGAAATATATATAATATATATATATATTATATATTTAATGGCCTGTATAGAACGCGCGGCGCCTCGACTGTTCGCGAATTTCGACCATTGAATTCGATTTGACATTACGGGAGATCTGACCATCGGATTCTCCTAAAACCGGAATCATTGGTTTCGTATCGAAAAGAGCTTTCCATCAATATAAGAGATTTGAAAGCTAATGCTTGGATTTGGAATTATGTCCAAATCAAATTTGGAAAAGGTCGTTGTAAGTGCAGTTCGATGACCGTTTATGGAAATCAACTGAAAGGGCCTTAATAAAATTATTAATAATATTAATAATTTTTGTAAAATCATAATAAATGATTAGGAAAGAACTGAGATGAAAAATTTCACGTTTGTAAAGATAAAAATATTTTTTTTATCAAAATGAACTAGTTATTGACTAGATTTGAAATCCAATAATTTTTAAATAAAATAAACCGGATTTGTGAATGGTTTTAAAAATAACCATAATTTTTCAATAAATAAATTGGAATGTATTGGAATGGAAATAATCTTCGGAATATTTCGATATTGGATTCTGTAGTTATACGAATATTGTTACGGGAATTTGGAAGATACAAATATCGTTATTCCCAATACGATATCCGTTAATTTCAAAATTTGATATTGAATGTAAGCTGATATAATTTCTATTTAGAGCCTTGTATTTAATATTAAATTGGATTTTGGGTTTCTCATGAACGGTGTCTTAAATAACCCTGTTCTTAAACCCAGTTGAGATAAGAATAAATCTTTTAGTTAAGATTTAGAGAAGTTTTCCAATTAATTAATATTTAATTAGAATTGAATAAAAGAAGTGGATTTTGGGTTTGTCGTGAATGGTGTCTTCAGTAACACTGTTCTTAAATCCCGTGTGAAAAGAATAAATCTTTTAATTAAGATTATTAGATTTTCTAATTATATTTAGTAATTGGAATAATATGGAATGTTAATTGGGTTTATTATGAACTGTGTTTTTAACGTCGTTCGTTCTTTAACCCGATTAACAATGAAATGTGATTTGGAATATACAAATCTTTTAATTAAGATAAATGGAATTTTACAAAGTAAAGTTTTCCAATTTAATGAAATAAATTGGAATGGAATTCGATCTAGTAATAATCGAAGTGAGCTTCTGTGGACGAAGACAGTTAATATATATTGAATTTAAAAAGGCTTTGTCATTTTTCCATTTATATTATTAGTCGGATAAGAAAATTTATATCAATTATATATATTGTTCTTTTTTCCGTGAAGATTCCATGGTTAATGGAATGTGGTTTTGGGTTTATCGTGAACTGTGTTTTAAATAACATTAGTCCTTTAATCTTGTTAAAGACAGGATTACATGTCTATCATTGTATTTTAAATTATATTGTCGATCTCTGCTAAATATATATCTGTTTGGTAGCGGAGAATTTATTCTATTGCTTAACACCCTTCTCTGAGACGTACGAGCTTTGAGGTTATATATCGGCAGAAATCAATGGTACAGTGTAGATTGTCGATGCGGCATGTTTGGTTTCCCAAAGTTAAATAATCATTAATAATGATTGCTAGAATATTAAAACTAAGTGGAGTTTTAATAAATCTCTAATTAGATTGAAATGTAAATATGATAACTTAAATTATCAAATTTGGGAAATGATCGAGAATGGAGTACCACCAATTTTTACTCCAGGCGATAGTTAGATCTTTGATTAGATTTGAACGTAAAATGGTAATTAAATTTACCGATAACACCGTTGTGTTAGATGTGGAGTATTACCAGTTTTTCTCCATGCGATGAGTAGGTTGGGATTGGGAAATATAACTAATGATTACTTCGATAAGGCTTGCTAATCCCGACTAGTTGATAAACCTTAATTGGTTTAGAATTGATATCCAAAGGAAGATCAAAGAATAAATTTAAAAGAATATATCTTTGATAAAATTAATGGGAACCTTTCCCAAAGTAAAAGAGTATTTAAATAAAAAAATATTCTGGATTGGAATGAGGCATATATTGTGTTTTTATAGCATTTGACTATAAGATACGTTAAATATTCGGAAAGGCCGGGTTTATACCCATTCTGAATAATTGATTCGATGATAAGTCGACGATGAAGGCAGTGGTTGAAGACCGGAGTTCTTCACAGCGTTTAGATGATTACTGATGTCTTGATTGGGATGTACACCCAGGACAAGGTAATAAGTGGTGATCGTCCAGACGTACTTGGAGATTGACAGGATATGCGAGGACCTCTCTCCTATATTGGACATATGGGACGAGGAATAAGGTGCCTCCAGTTTCGTTAGAATGAACTAGTAAATGGATGTGTTTATGACAATTGATTTTATTCTGTGTTGATTGATCTCTATTAAATATATATCTGTTTGGTGGCGGAGAATTTATTCTCTTGCTTAACACCCTTCTCTAAGACATACGAGCTTAGAGGTTATACATCGATAGACATCAGTCGCATGGTGTGAATTGTCAGTGTGGCATGCTGAGATGCAAATGATCAAGGCTTCTATTGAAAAGCAGAGTCTTTTGGTTGATGATCAAATCACGACTTTAAATAGCATAGCTTTGTGTATATCGTTAATTTGCGAGCCTCACACCTCGGTATGAGTCAAAAAGAGGATCAGACTGCAAGGAGTGCACGACGTTTCTTTCTAGCTATGGGCGGTGTCATGGTATGGAGCCTAGACATTTATATTTTTTTACCTATGTGGATGATGGATAGCAAGGCACCTCCGATATATTGGTTACTACAGAGACGATGGATAGGTCCAATAGGACCCGGAAACGTGTGTTCAGGAATAACTAATCCTCAAATGTAAGGAAGGACCGACCCTGAAGCATCCGAGGGTTCACTGCGGGGGTCCCTGAGGCATTTGCTAGAGTGTCTCGAATCAGGAGGATCCATCCCTTGCCTCCACTCATAAATGGAAATCCAATTTCTAATACACGACTTTTCGGTTTTAATTGTAGAACTAGTATGGTGACAGTAGCATGGGATATTATGCCGTCTATGATTGATACATTTATATTTGAAGTTGTTTTGACACTATACACTTATAGTAATATCAAAATGATTTGTTTTAAATGTACCAAGCATATTTGGCTATTATAAGGTAAAACTCTATCCTTCGGCTTGCGTTGCATTGTGTGATGGGACCTGAGTCTTTTAATAGCTTCATTTTTCCAAAAAGCAATGCGCTGTTTGTTTTATGCGCTGGTATTCTTGGGAGGAAACCCGTTCCGTGTTATATAGCGTGGTCCCTTGATTTACCAAATTTTAAAGTAAAGTTTTAAATAACTATTTTAGTTCTCACACCAGTCCCATAACTGACCTGGAGTTTATTGTTTTAACCTAAACTCTGGGTGCCCATATTTTCCATATAGGCAGCTAGTAGTTATGGTTTTGCAAATATTATTTGTCCAGGATCCTAGATTTACAGCTGAAGCTATATTCGAAAAGCTCTATATCCGTGTATTTCTTTCAGTTGTGTTTTGTATTATTTTTCCGCTGCATTGTAATTTGTAAATCTCTGGTGTTTATCAAATGTATATTATTTATTCATACTCTGTTATATTCTTGTACTCTGATGTAAATTGTTGTAATAGCAATGAAAAGTTCTGTTGTTTACATTTTGATTTGTCGTGTTCTCAACTCAATCCGGGCTTTCTCGTATGGGCGAGTTTGTGTCGTTTCATCGTGGTATCAGAGCTTTGGTTTATAGATCTTGAGAACAAGACAGATTGTAACCAAACGAAAGAATTCATCAGAGATTGGATTAGTAATATCTAGTGAGGATGACTCATTAGAGATAGGATCAGTAGTATCCTAGAACGGGTGTGAAGAGTGTTATTTTTAAAATAAAAATAAAAACAATCTTTGTTTTGAAAATTTAAACCTTATTAAATGTAACAACCCGGAAAATCAGGGCCAGTTTAAAATTTTTATTTTGGCAATTTTAGCGAATTTAGAATATTTAAAATGAATTATTTTAAATAATATTGACGAGAAATTTATTTTGAATATATTTAGAACGTATATATTATACGCGTCGTCGTTAGAATATAAATAATTATTTATAATTATAAAAGGAATTGAAAATAGCGCGGTAGTTCGATAATTCGATTTCAAACTTCAATTGAATGTACCGGGTGCAAAACAATTCGGATTTTAGTGAAACCAAAAATATTAGAATCTATTTGGGAATATCCTTCCAACAATCCGAAAAATCGAAATTTCATAGCGGGAATCAAAAGATATGTCCAGTTGAAAATTCTGAATAGTCGCTATGGAATTCAGGCCCTTAAAAATGGAAATTTTGCAAACGACCTCGGATTTCGACGAAACAACTTTTGTTGGATCCGTGATGTCAAGTTATTGCTAGATTCCAAATTTCATAATTTTTCGAATCAGTATGTGAGCGTGGCAAAGGAAAACGTGTTTGACCAGTTTCAGTTGATTTTAATCGACTTTAAAATGGCCATTTTCCCAACGGTCTCAGAATTCGACGAAACTAGTTTTGTTAGAACGTATCGTCAACACGAAGCTAGAAAATATTTTTCTGGAATTTATAGAGTTCGTATGTGACCCCTGTAAAATGAAATGCGCGTTCAAATTCAATATATAGAGTTATATGTTGATTTTAACGGAAACAGATCAAAACGATCGAATCAACCTACGATACATATCCCATGGTGTTCGGAATGGGGATAATTAGCTATGAACGACAGGCGGTGGGCCTCGTTTAGAGGTTGTATGTAAAAGTTGACTTTTTGCAAATTAAATAATTCAATAAATAAAAAAATATCTTCCCTCTCCCCTTAAAATCCTCTGGCCCCCCCTCTCGTTTTCATAGTTCAGAAAAAAAAAGAAAACAAAAACAAAAATAACGATCGAAAGCGAGACCCCCCTAGCGGCGCCGACCGCCGCGCGAGGCGCCCCACCTCAGCAATCGCGCCGCCGCCCTCCGTTCTCCCCCGCCTCCTCTTCCTTCTCCGTCCTCTCGCCTAACTCGAGATCCCCAAAACCGCGATCGACAGAGCGACGCCACCCTTGCCATCGCCTCCGCCGAACCCCGCCAGAGCCGATGATCCCCTCCCCCAGTCCTTCGATACCCTCGCTCCTCTCTCTCCTAATCTCGTTCGAGCGTCCCAGTCCTAAACCCTAAGCCGCAACGGAAGACCCCCACCGTGGACCCCAGTCGCGCCGCCCACTCCAGCAGCCTCGCCAACCCCCTTGCCTCTTCCTTCAACTGATTGGAACCCCAAACCCGCTGTAAGTTTTTATTTAATATAAAAATAGATTTTTATAGCAAATTAAAATTAGATTTCTACGTTAATGAAGTTTAGATTTTGTTGATGGAAAAGATTAGATTTTTACATTGAAAAAGAAGTGATTTTTAATAATAAAAATATGACTTTTATATAAGGCGGGTAATAAAAATGTGATTTTTATATTATAGAAGAAATAAAAATATAATCTTTATTGTTGAAAAGACGATATTTTTAAATATGAAAAGACGATATTTTTAAATATGAAAAGACGATATTTTTAAATATGAAAAGATGATATTTTGATATAAGTAGTGAAGTAAAAATATGATTTTTACTTCGATAAAAATATAATTTTTATAATGTGGAAGGATAAAAATATGATTTTCACATAGTAGGAATTATAAAAATATAATCTTTATCGATACGAACACTGTTATCAAAATACGATTTTTACCATATAGTTAGCAATAAAAAGTAATGATTTTTAAAAATAGCGAAAGGTTTGATTAATGAATAGGAAGAGATTTGAATTTTTATAATTAAAAAGGCGAGATATTTATAATTGTAAAAATTCGATTTTTATATATTGAATAGCAAAGTAAAAATTCGATTTTTATATATTGAATAGCAAAGTAAAAATTCGATTTTTATATATTGAATAGCGAAGTAAAAATTCGATTTTTACATATGTAGAGAATACGGGCAACGAAGGTGATAAAAAGGCGAGGACGATGAAGATTTCTATCAATGAAGAGACGTGGAATTGGGATAGCTATTGGTGAGAATTTCTCACTCTTCAATTTCTTTTTCTAGTTATATATATACTAGGATGCAGACGGTGCTTAGCAGCACCCGACACCCGTCATCCACAGACCATGGATGGCTTGTTTGTTTAATTGTTTGGTTGTGTAGTTGGTTAGATTATTTGGTTTGAATTGAATTGTTTGGTGAAATGGAATGGATTTGATTGATGTGTGAATGGCGTGGGCCTTCACTAGACCGGGGATAAGGCTAGGCCTTGTCCCGTTTCTAGTATCGTGCCGTTATGCCGCCGAAATTTTCTAAAATAAGTTAGAAAAATAAAAATATCATTTTTATTTTGTAAATGAATAAAATAAAAATTCATGTGTTAAAATAAAATGTTTTATCGTTAAAAATATAATTTTTAACGTGAATGTGAATAATAAATAATTATAAACAAATCGGCCGATTTGTTTATATACAATGATTTGACTGATATTGATTGGGTCGATAAATTTTACACATCGCCCAACTGCACAAATAAAATCTGTGTTTGATTGTTTGAAACCCCACACGGGTGTTGGGATGATATTTGGGTACACAAATTCCAATTATTTAATTGTATGTCGATCGATTGATTGACAGGCTGTTATAAGCGTTAGATATCTATATTTGATGCTTATACAGTGTAGTGCACTTTGGATGATGGTTGACTATTTATCGTTGCTATTATATACATGTGTTGTATGGAATCCATATAATTAACTTTATATGGTAATTGATTGTGCCTCATTCCAATTTAGAAGATAAAGAATATTATAAAATAAAGGTTCATGTGTTGACAGTACTCATCCGTTGAGATTAGTCATGTGTTGAACGAAATATTTTAACAATAAAATTTACATCTTTATCATATTTAGAATTAGAAATCAACTGGAAAATAGATAAGATGAGTGGTCTCCTGGATATTGATCTGATGTTGGTTTCGGCCTTCGGGGTTAATATTCAGGAAATCGTTCTCTTACTAATTTACGGTTGGAGTCTGGTTTTAAATCAAACGATAGATACCATAATTTTTATAAAATATATTGATTAACAAAAAAATAGTCACACGTGGACGGTACTCATTCGTTGAGATTAGTCATGTGTAGGCAAAAATATAGATTCACGTATTGAATATAATATAGATTCATTTGTTGAATAGAATAACGGAATTTTTGAAATATATAAAGCCGTGTTGATTAGAGATGCGCTATTTTGACGCGAACGATATTTATATCGATTATATTCGTTTTTATTGATTTGAATATATAACGAATTTGAATTGATTTGAATATATAACGAATTTGAATTGATTTGAATATATAACGAATTTGAATTGAATCGAATAGAAAACCAATTTGAATTGAATCGAATAGAAAACCAATTCGATTTGAATCGAATAGAAAACCAATTCGATTTGAATCGAATGGAAAACCAATTCGATTTGAATCGAATGGAAAACCAATTTGAATTGAATCGAATAGAAAACCAATTTGAATTGAATCGAATAGAAAACCAATTTGACTTTAATCGAATAGAAAACCAATTCGAAATGAATTGAATATAAAACGAATTCGACTTGAATTGAAAACGAATTCGAATTGAAAATGAATTAAAATGAATTCAAATTGAATTGAAATTTGAATTGAATAGAAATGAATTTTAAAACGAATTTATAAGGAAAAATTCAATTTTGATTTGAATTGAAATGGAAGTCGAAATTGTTTTTGAAACGAATTTAAAACTATTTATATAATTCGTTTTAAATAGAAATCGACGAAATATATATTATATATATTATATATATAATATAATGGCCTGAATAGAACGCGCCGCGCCGCGGCAGTTCGTGAATTTCGACCATTTATTTCAAACGGACATTACGGGAGATCCGACCGGCGGATTCTCCTAAAACCAGAACCGTTGGGTTCGTATCGAAAAGAGATTTCTAACGAATATTAGAAATTTGAAATCTAACGGTTGGATTTGGAGATACATCCAAATCAAATTCGAAAAAGGTCGTTGTAAGTGCAGTTCGATGGCCGTTGATGGAAATCGACTGTACGGGCCTTGATAAAATTATTAAAAATAGTAATAATTAGTGTAAAATCATAAGAAATGATTTGGGAGAAATTGGGATGAAAAACTCCATATTTGAAAAGATAAAAATAGATTTTTGTTGAAATGAACTAGTTTTGAACTAAAATTAAAACCCATTTATTTTTAAATAAATAAATTGGATTTGAAATGGGTTTTAAATAGAATTGATTTTTGGGTTTATCGTGAACAGTGTTTTAAATAACACTTATTCTTTAACCCGATAATAATTAGAATGTGATTTGGGTTTGTCGTGAACTGTGTTTTAAATGACACCAGTTCTTTAACCCAGTAAAAGGAGTTTTATTGAATCTGCAAATAGATTGAAATGGGAATTGATAATCTAAATTATCAAATTTGGCAAATAAGCGAGAATGGAGTATCACCATTTTTGCTCCAAAGCGATAGTTAAATCTTTAATTAGATTTGAACGTGAAATGGTAATTAATTTTACCGATAACACCGTGGTGTTAGATATGGAGTATTACCAGTTTTGCTTCATGGGATGAATAGGTTGGGATTGGGAAATAAAATAAATAATTACTTCGGTGTGGTTCGCTAATCTCGACTAGTTTAGAAAACCATAATTTGGTTTGAAACGACATCCAAAGGAAGATTAAAGGATAAATTTTAAAGAATTTATCTTGGATAAAATTAATGGGAACTTTTCCCTGAGAATATGAATTGGAATGAGGCGTATGTTGTGTTTGTGTAACATTCGTTTTAATATACGCGGGTTGTTCGGAAAGGCCGGGTTTACACCCATTCTGAATAACCGATTCAACGATATGTCGAAGATGAAGACGGTGGTTGAAGACCGGAAGTCTTCACATCGTTTGGATAATTACTGACGATCCTGATTGGGCAGTACACCTAAGAGGATGGAAATAGTTGGTGGTCGTCCAGACGTACTTGGAGATGGATGGATATGCGAGGAAAGTGCCTCCGGTTTCGTTCAGACTCAGAACGGACTTGTAAATGGATTGTGTGTATGACATTGGATTTTATTCTGTGTTGATTGATTTCTATTAAATATACATCTGTTTGGCGGCGAAGAATTTATTCTTTTGCTTAACGCCCTTCTCTGAGACGTACGAGCTCAGAGGTTGTATATCGATGGACATCAGTCGCATGGCATGAATTGCCTGTGTGGCACGCTAAGATGCAATGATCAAGGCTTCTGTTGAAAAGCAAAGTCTTTTGGTTGATGATCAAAGCACGGCCTACGTGGCAGCTTTGTGTATAACGTGAATTCGCGAGCCTCACACCTCGGTATGAGTTAAAAACGGGATACGGACTGCAGGGAGAGCACGACGTTTCTTTCTAGCTTTGGTGGTGTCAGTGACTTACCAGCCCAGACATTTATATACTTTTCACCTTTGTGGTTGTTGGATGAGGCGCCTCGATTTTAGGTCTGTAAGGACCGGGAAACGTGTGTTCAGGAATTGCCAATCCTCTAACGTAAGTGAGGACCGGCCCTGAAGCATCCAGGGTTGCCCAGAGTGCGTAGCCCTGAGACATTTGCTAGAGTGTCTCGAACGCGGAGAGGAGCTTGCCCCTTGCCTCGACTCATGACGGAAATCCAATTTCCAGTATGTGTATTTCAGCTTTATTTGTAGAGCCTAGTATGGCGACATAGTGGGATGGGGCACTTATGCCGTCTATGATTTATATTTATGATTGAAATTGTTTTGACACTATACACTTATTATAGTATCAAATGATTTGTTTTAAACGTACCAAGCATGTTTGGCTATTATAAGGGAAAACCCTATCCTCCGGCTTGCGTTGCATTGTGTAATGGGACCTGGGTCTTATAATAGCTTCATTTTTCAAAAAAGCATTGCGCTGTTTATTCTATGCACTAGTATTCTTGGGAGGAAACCCGTTCCGTGTTATACGGCGTGGTCCCTTGAATTACTCTCTTTTAAAGTAAAGTTTTAAATAACTGTTTTTGTTCTCACACCAGTCACATGACTGACCTGGAGTTTATTGTTTTAACCTAAACTCTGGGTGCCCCTATTTTCCGCATGGGCAGCTAGTAGTTTTGGTTTTGCAGATTTATATTCACAGGATCCTGGTTTACAGCTGGAATGGTATCCGGAAAGCTCTGTATCCGTATATCACCTTCAGTTGTGCTTTGTATTATTTTCCGCTGCTATGTAATTTATTGTAATCTCTGATATTTGTCGAATGTAATTTATTCATTTATACTCTGTATATTCTTGTATCTGATGGAATTGTTGTAATAACAATGAAATGTTCTTCCGTCTGCGTTCTATTTCGTCCTGTTCTTAAAACGATCAGGGATTTCGAACGGTCTAGATCGGTTTAACGACTGATTCGGATCGAGCGAAATTCCAGGCCGTCACATTTGGTATTAGAGCTTTGGTTTACAGAGCTCGAGAACAAGACACATTAGAACCATACAAAAGAATTCATCAGATATTGGATTAGTAATATCCAATTAGAATGACTCGTTAGAGATAGGATCAGTAGTATCCCAGAACAAGTGTGAAGAGTATAGTTTTCAAATGAAAACAATTTTGTTTTGAAAATTTAAATCGTTTTATAAGTATTTGAATATTTATTTATTTTGAATATGGACAATCCAATATATAAAGGTTTTGTATATACGCGTCATGAACGTATATTCGAAGTTTTAATATATTAGATAGATATAGAATCACGCTCTAGTTGCTCGGAGATGATTTTGATGATGGAGCTCCATCACCAATATTTATGTTCATGTTTCGAAGGTGTGACATCTATATATTTCCATTAGACTGGTGTGAGAACCAAAACCAATATAGCTAGAACACATTGTTGTGAATTGGCATCAAAAACATGATTTTCTGTATATATATCAAATTTATGAATTTGAAACTCTAATCCACTAATTGATTGATGTTTGTGTTGTTTGTTTATTTGTTTGATAATTTTGAACCATTTAGCCTAATTGAACCAAATATTGAATTGTATTGAAAATTAGTCGCATTTGCTTGCGTATACATGTGTTTACATTGAACAGGTCATAGCAAGGAGGCTAGAGCCGAAGAATAAAATTTGTTTGCCCGACAAATTGGTACATGTTTACTATATAATTTACTGTTTTGTTTGGGTGATGATGATTTTATGAGCCTATTGGCTAGCCGCTTGGCTTTTTCTTTTTCTTTTTGAGATCAGAAGGCCTGTATGGAAATTTCGGGATTTTCCCGTGGCTCCCGGTGCAGGGGAGGTTATGGCGAAATTTTTCGAAAATTTAGGGTGTTAGCCAAATTTTTGAAGAATTTGAAAATTCTCAGAAACTGAAAAGTTGGAGAATGGAAGCCAAATTGAACGTATAGTTGATTGATCAAACCACTTTCGACTTTGTTCCTTTTCGGGGACGAAAAGTTTTAAGTGGGGGAGATTGTAACAACCCGGAAAATCTGGGCCAGTTTAAAAATTTTATTTTGGCAATTTTAGCGAATTTAGAATATTTAAAATGAATTATTTTAAATAATATTGACGAGAAATTTATTTTGAATATATTTAGAACATATATATTATACGCGTCGTCGTTAGAACATAAATAATTATATATAATTATAAAAGGAATTGAAAATGGCGCGGTAGTTCGATAATTCGATTTCAAACTTCAATTGAATGTACCGGGTGCAAAACAATCCGGATTTTAGTGAAACCAAAAATATTAGAATCTATTTGGGAATATCCTTCCAACGAATCCGAAAAATCGAAATTTCATAGCGGGAATCAAAAGATATGTCCAGTTGAAAATTCTGAATAGTCGCTATGGAATTCAGGCCCTTAAAAATGGAAATTTTGCAAACGACCTCGGATTTCGACGAAACAACTTTTGTTAGATCCGTGATGTCAAGTTATTGCTAGATTCCAAATTTCATAATTTTTCGAATCAGTATGTGAGCGTGGCAAAGGAAAACGCGTTTGACCAGTTTCAGTTGATTTTAATCGTCTTTAAAATGGCCATTTTCCCAACTGTCTCAGAATTCGACGAAACTAGTTTTGTTAGGACCGTATCGTCAACACGAAGCTAGAAAATATTTTTCTGGAATTTATAGAGTTCGTATGTGACCCTTGTAAATTGAAATGCGCGTTCAAATTCAATATATAGAGTTATATGTTGATTTTAACGGAAACAGATCGAAACGATCGAATCAACCTACGATACATATCCCATTGTGTTCGGAATGGGGGTAATTAGCTATGAACGACAGGCGGTGGGCCTCGTTTAGAGGTTGTATGTAAAAGTCGACTTTTTGCAAATTAAATAATTCAATAAATAAATAAAATATCTTCCCTCTCCCCTTAAAATCCTCTGGCCCCCCCTCTCGTTTTCATAGTTCAGAAAAAACAAGAAAAAAAACAAAACAAAAACAAAAACAACGATCGAAAGCGAGACCCCCCTTAGCGGCGCCGACCGTCGCGCAAGGCGCCCCACCTCAGCAATCGCGCCGCCGCCCTCCGTTCTCCCCCGCCTCCTCTTCCTTCTCTGTCCTCTCGCCTAACTCGAGATCCCCAAAACTGCGATCGACAGAGCGACGCCCCCCTGCCATCGCCTCCGCCGAACCCCGCCAGAGCCGATGATCCCCTCCCCCCAGTCCCTCGATACCCTCGCTCCTCTCTCCCCTAATCTCGTTCGAGCGTCCCAGTCCTAAACCCTAAGCCGCAACGGAAGACCCCCACCGTGGACCCCAGTCGCGCCGCCCACTCCAGCAGCCTCGCCAACCCCCTTGCCTCTTCCTTCGACTGATTGGAACCCCAAACCCGCTGTAAGTTTTTATTTAATATAAAAATAGATTTTTATAGCTAATTAAAATTAGATTTCTACGCTAATGAAGTTTAGATTTTGTTGATGGAAAAGATTAGATTTTTACATTGAAAAAGAAGTGATTTTTAATAATAAAAATATGACTTTTATATAAGGCGGGTAATAAAAATGTGATTTTTATATTATAGAAGAAATAAAAATATAATCTTTATTGTTGAAAAGACGATATTTTTAAATATGAAAAGACGATATTTTGATATAAGTAGTGAAGTAAAAATATGATTTTTTACTTCGATAAAAATATAATTTTTATAATGTGGAAGGATAAAAATATGATTTTCACATAGTAGGAATTATAAAAATATAATCTTTATCGATACGAACACTATTATCAAAATATGATTTTTACCATATAGTTAGCAATAAAAAGTAATGATTTTTAAAAATAGCAAAAGGTTTGATTAATGAATAGGAAGAGATTTGAATTTTTATAATTAAAAAAGCGAGATATTTATAATTGTAAAAATTCGATTTTTATATATTGAATAGCAAAGTAAAAATTCGATTTTTATATATTGAATAGCAAAGTAAAAATTCGATTTTTATATATTGAATAGCGAAGTAAAAATTCAATTTTTACATATGTAGAGAATACGGGCAACGAAGGTGATAAAAAGGCGAGGACGATGAAGATTTCTATCAATGAAGAGACGTGGAATTGGGATAGCTATTGGTGAGAATTTCTCACTCTTCAATTTCTTTTTCTAGTTATATATATATTAGGATGCAGACGGTGCTTAGCAGCACCCGACACCCGTCATCCACAGACCATGGATGGCTTGTTTGTTTAATTGTTTGGTTGTGTAGTTGGTTAGATTATTTGGTTTGAATTGAATTGTTTGGTGAAATGGAATGGATTTGATTGATGTGTGAATGGCGTGGGCCTTCACTAGACCGGGGATAAGACTAGGCCTTGTCCCGTTTCTAGTATCGTGCCGTTATGCCGCCGAAATTTTCTAAAATAAGTTAGAAAAATAAAAATATCATTTCTATTTTGTAAATGAATAAAATAAAAATTCATGTGTTAAAATAAAATGTTTTATCGTTAAAAATATAATTTTTAACGTGAATGTGAATAATAAATAATTATAAACAAATCGGCCGATTTGTTTATATACAATGATTTGACTGATATTGATTGGGTCGATAAATTTTACACATCGCCCAACTGCACAAATAAAATCTGTGTTTGATTGTTTGAAACCCCACACGGGTGTTGGGATGATATTTGGGTACACAAATCTCAATTATTTAATTGTATGTCGATCGATTGATTGACAGGCTGTTATAAGCGTTAGATATCTATATTTGATGCTTATACAGTGTAGTGCACTTTGGATGATGGTTGACTATTTATCGTTGCTATTATATACATGTGTTGTATGGAATCCATATAATTAACTTTATATGGTAATTGATTGGGCCTCATTCCAATTTACAAGATAAAGAATATTATAAAATAAAAGTTCATGTGTTGACAGTACTCATCCGTTGAGATTAGTCATGTGTTGAACGAAATATTTTAACAATAAAATTTACATCTTTATCATATATAGAATTAGAAATCAACTAGAATATAGATAAGATGAGTGGTCTCCTGGATATTGATCTGATGTTGGTTTCGGCCTTCGGGGTTAATATTTAGGAAATCGTTCTCTTACTAATTTACGGTTGGAGTCTGGTTTTAAATCAAACGATAGATACCATAATTTTTATAAAATATATTGATTAACAAAAAATAGTCACACGTGGACGGTACTCATTCGTTGAGATTAGTCATGTGTAGGCAAAAATATAGATTCACGTATTGAATAGAATATAGATTCATTTGTTGAATAGAATAACGGAATTTTTGAAATATATAAAGCCGTGTTGATTAGAGATGCGCTATTTTGACGCGAACGATATTTATATCGATTATATTCGTTTTTATTGATTTGAATATATAACGAATTTGAATTGATTTGAATATATAACGAATTTGAATTGATTTGAATATATAACGAATTTGAATTGAATCGAATAGAAAACCAATTTGAATTGAATCGAATAGAAAACCAATTCAAATCGAATCGAATAGAAAACCAATTCGATTTGAATCGAACGGAAAACCAATTTGAATTGAATCGAATAGAAAACCAATTTGAATTGAATCGAATAGAAAACCAATTTGACTTTAATCGAATAGAAAACCAATTCGAAATGAATTGAATATAAAACGAATTCGACTTGAATTGAAAACGAATTCGAATTGAATTGAAAACGAATTGAAATGAATTCAAATTGAATTGAAATTTGAATTGAATAGAAATGAATTTTAAAACGAATTTATAAGGAAAAATTCAATTTTGATTTGAATTGAAATGGAAGTCGAAATTGTTTTTGAAACGAATTTAAAACTATTTATATAATTCGTTTTAAATAGAAATCGACGAAATATATATTATATATATTATATATATAATATAATGGCCTGAATAGAACGCGCCGCGCCGCGGCAGTTCGTGAATTTCGACCATTTATTTCAAACAGTCATTACGGGAGATCCGACTGGCGGATTCTCCTAAAACCAGAACCGTTGGGTTCGTATCGAAAAGAGCTTTCTAACGAATATTAGAAATTTGAAATCTAACGGTTGGATTTGGAGATACGTCCAAATCAAATTCGAAAAAGGTCGCTGTAAGTGCAGTTCGATGGCCGTTGATGGAAATCGACTGTACGGGCCTTGATAAAATTATTAAAAATAGTAATAATTAGTGTAAAATCATAAGAAATGATTTGGGAGAAATTAGGATGAAAAACTCCATATTTGAAAAGATAAAAATAGATTTTTGTTGAAATGAACTAGTTTTGAACTAAAATTAAAACCCATTTATTTTTAAATAAATAAATTGGATTTGAAATGGGTTTTAAATAGAATTGATTTTTGGCTTTATCGTGAACAGTGTTTTAAATAACACTTATTATTTAATCCGATAATAATTAGAATGTGATTTGGGTTTGTCGTGAACTGTGTTTTAAATGACACTAGTTCTTTAACCCAGTAAAAGGAGTTTTATTGAATCTGCAAATAGATTGAAATGGGAATTGATAATCTAAATTATCAAATTTGGCAAATAAGCGAGAATGGAGTATCACCAGTTTTGCTCCAAAGCGATAGTTAAATCTTTAATTAGATTTGAACGTGAAATGGTAATTAATTTTACCGATAACACCGTGGTGTTAGATATGGAGTATTACCAGTTTTGCTTCATGGGATGAATAGGTTGGGATTGGGAAATAAAATAAATAATTACTTCGGTGTGGTTCGCTAATCTCGACTAGTTTAGAAAACCATAATTTGGTTTGAAACGACATCCAAAGGAAGATTAAAGGATAAATTTTAAAGAATTTATCTTGGATAAAATTAATGGGAACTTTTCCCTGAGAATATGAATTGGAATGAGGCGTATGTTGTGTTTGTGTAACATTCGTTTTAATATACGCGGGTTGTTCGGAAAGGCCAGGTTTACACCCATTCTGAATAACCGATTCGACGATATGTCGAAGATGAAGACGGTGGTCGAAGACCGGAAGTCTTCACATCGTTTGGATAATTACTGACGATCCTGATTGGGCAGTACACCCAAGAGGATGGAAATAGTTGGTGGTCGTCCAGACGTACTTGGAGATGGATGGATATGCGAGGAAAGTGCCTCCGGTTTCGTCCAGACTCAGAACAGACTTGTAAATGGATTGTGTGTCTGACATTGGATTTTATTCTATGTTGATTTATTTCTATTAAATATACATCTGTTTGGCGGCGGAGAATTTATTGTTTTGCTTAACGCCCTTCTCTGAGACGTACGAGCTCAGAGGTTGTATATCGATGGACATCAGTCGCATGGCATGAATTGCCTTTGTGGCACGCTAAGATGCAATAATCAAGGCTTCTGTTGAAAATCAAAGTCTTGTGGTTGATGATCAAAGCACGGCCTACGTGGCAGCTTTGTGTATAACGTGAATTCGCGAGCCTCACACCTCGGTATGAGTTAAAAACGGGATACAGACTGTAGGGAGAGCACGACGTTTCTTTCTAGCTTTGGTGGTGTCAGTGACTTACCAGCCCTGACATTTGTATACTTTTCACCTTTGTGGTTGTTGGATGAGGCGCCTCGATTTTAGGTCTGTAAGGACCGGGAAACGTGTGTTCAGGAATTGCCAATCCTCTAACGTAAGTGAGGACCTGCCCTGAAGCATCCAGGGTTGCCCAGAGTGCGTAGCCCTGAGACATTTGCTAGAGTGTCTCGAACGCGGAGAGGAGCTTGCCCCTTGCCTCGACTCATGACGGAAATCCAATTTCCAATACGTGTATTTCGGCTTTATTTGTAGAGCCTAGTATGGCGACATAGTGGGATGAGGCACTTATGCCGTCTATGATTTATATTTATGATTGAAATTGTTTTGACACTATACACTTATTATAGTATCAAATGATTTGTTTTAAACGTACCAAGCATGTTTGGCTATTATAAGGGAAAACCCTATCCTCCGGCTTGCGTTGCATTGTGTGATGGGACCTGGGTCTTATAATAGCTTCATTTTTCAAAAAAGCATTGCGCTGTTTATTCTATGCACTAGTATTCTTGGGAGGAAACCCGTTCCGTGTTATACGGCGTGGTCCCTTGAATTACTCTCTTTTAAAGTAAAGTTTTAAATAACTGTTTTAGTTCTCACACCAGTCACATGACTGACCTGGAGTTTATTGTTTTAACCTAAACTCTGGGTGCCCCTATTTTCCGCACGGGCAGCTAGTAGTTTTGGTTTTGCAGATTTATATTCACAGGATCCTGGTTTACAGCTGGAATGATATCCGGAAAGCTCTGTATCCGTATATCACCTTCAGTTGTGCTTTGTATTATTTTCCGCTGCTATGTAATTTATTGTAATCTCTGATATTTGTCGAATGTAATTTATTCATTTATACTCTGTATATTCTTGTATCTGATGGAATTGTTGTAATAACAATGAAATGTTCTTCCGTCTGCGTTCTATTTCGTCCTGTTCTTAAAACGATCAGGGATTTCGAACGGTCTAGATCGGTTTAACGACTGATTCGGATCGAGCGAAATTCCAGGCCGTCACATTAAATGTATTTGAGTATTTCATTTTAAATTAAGTTTGGACAATCAAGTATATGAAGATTTTTCATATACATGTCATGAACGTATATTCGAAGTCTCAAATATACTGGACAGATATAGAATCACAATCCAGTCGCCCGAGTATAATTCTAATGATTGATGTGTCATCACCAGCATTTATGTTCGAACTTCGAAAGTGGGATATCTATATATTTCCAATTTACTGGTGTGAGAACCAAAACTAGATAGGGTTTATTGTTGTGATTTGGCACTAAAAACATGATTTTTTAATATGTATAAAAGTATATGTTTGGAAAGCAAATCCACTAATTGATTGTTGATTGAGTTGTGTGATATTTAGTGTGACTAAATAAAAATATTGGACTAATAAAACCGATAAGAAAATGTAAGGCAAATTTAGCCAAATCGAATCAAATATTGAACTAAATTGAAAATTGATTGGAATTGTATACATATACATATATGTGTGTGAACAGGTCATAGCAAAGAAGCTAAGAAGAGGAATAAAATTGTATACCCGACAAATAGGTACGTGTTTACTATTTTCTTGGGATTTGATGATTTTATGAGCCGACTGGGTTTTTTTTCTTTTGGATTGGTGAGGGCCCTGTGTGGCAAGTTGCGGTTTTAAAGGTCTCCCCATAAAAAGGAGGTTATGGCAAAAAAATTCGAAAATTTAGGGTGTTAGCCAAATTTTTGGAAAATTTGAAAATTCTTAGAAACTGAAAAGTTGAAGAATGAAAGCCAAAATGAAAGTTGAGCTAGTTAGTTAAACAACTTTCATCTCCGTTCCTTTTCGAGGACGAAAAGATTTTAAGTGGGGGAGAATGTAATAACCGAGATTTTCAGAATCAATCTAATTTTTTTATTTTAGTTATTTTAATGGATTTTGAATATTTAAAATAATTTATTTAAATAATAACAACTAAAAAATTTATTTAAATCGAAGTAAGAATGAATAAATTTATTTTAATTATAAAAAGAGCCAGAAATGGTGCGATAGTTTGAAAATTCGATTTTAAATTTCAAATGAATGTACAAATTTCAAAAGGAATCAGATTTCAGTAAAACCATAAATATTAGAATCCGTTTAATAATATCTTTCTAATGAATGTGAAAAATTTAGATTTCGTAATATAAATTGAAAGTTATGTCCATTTTAAAATTTAGAATAGTCATTATGGAATTTATATATATTTTATATAATATATAGCACTTAAAAATAGCCATTTTGCAAACAATCTCCGTTTTCGACGAAACCACTTTTTTTGGATCCGGGATGTCAAATTATTGCTATATTCCAATTTTCATAATTTTTGGAATTAATGTGCGAGCGTGGTAAATTTAAACATGTTTGGTACTTTCAATTTGAAACTAATCGACTGGAAAATGACCATTTTTCAAATGGTCTCCGAATTCGACGAAATTAGTTTTGTTAGGACCGTATCGTCAAAACATAACTGGATTTATTTTTCTGGAATTTTTGGAGTCCATATGTGGCCTCGGTAAATTAAAATGTACGTTGAATTCAATTTGAACGTTATACTAATTTATATTTTAATTTTGATGAAAAATGATCAAAATAGTCGAATTGGCTTACGGGACATATCCCATTGTGTCCAGAATAGGGTTATTTGGTTGGAGGCGACAGTCGTTGGGTTCGATTTGGAGTTCGAATAAAAAAAGTAATTTTTTGGGAATTTAAAAATTAAATCAAATAGAAGAAATTTGGTCAACCCCTTTTACTCTCCCCCCCCCCCGTTCATTTTCAGATCAAAAATAAAAAAATAAAAAAAACCCATGCAACCTCGTCGCTGCTCCGCTCCAGGCCGCGCCGCCTCTGGTGACCGCCACTCCCCCGTCGCCCCTACAGTCACAAATGCCACCACCCCTCCTTCTTCCAATTCAAGATTCCCCAAAGCCCCAAACCACCTAACCACCGCCATCAGACCTCACCACGCCGCTGCCGCACCTTCACCACCCCCACCACCGCCTCAGACGTCAGCGCTGCCCCTACCCCGCCCCCTCTCTCTCCATTAAAACCCGAAACCCCCTTCTCTTCTTTGTTGGATCTGGAAATTGCGTCGCCACCTCGCGACAATGTCAGCAACCGCCGTTGCCAGCCCTATTTCAACACCGTGAAAAATGTGAGTAATATTAAATTTGAAAATGATTTTATATATAATAACATTGAATAAAAATGTGATTTTTAATATATATATAGCTTTATAAAAATGCGATTTTTTAAATATATATATAGCTTTATAAAAATGTGACTTTTTAATATATATATAGCTTTATAAAAATGTGATTTTTAATATATATATATCTTTATAAAAATGTGATTTTTAATATATATATATAGCTTTATAAAAATGTGATTTTTAATATATATATATATATATATAGCTTTATAAAAATGTGATTTATATATATATAATAACGATATAAAAATATGATTTTTTATATATATAACAGCGATATAAAAATGTGTTTTTTTAATATATAATAATGATATAAAAATATGATTTATATATATATATATATATAATAGCGATATAAAAATATGATTTTTATATGTATAATAGCGATATATAAATAAGATTTTTATATATACAATATCGATATAAAAATATGATTTATATATATATATATATAATAGCGATATAAAAGTATGATCTTTATATATATAATAGCGATATAAAACTATGATTTATATATATATAATAGCGATATAAAAATGTGATTTTTATATATATGTAGCAACGATATAAAAATGTGATTTTTATATATGTAGTAGCGTTATAAAAATATGATTCTTAATATAAACTGCATGAAACAGATTACGTTGGAATCACGGTGAAGAATACAACGCGCTGGAGCAAATCCAAATCTAAACCGTTAAATTAAAGACTGACGGAGTGGAAACCAAAGGTGAGAACTCCTTCTCGCTAAAATTTGTACAGTTAATTAATGTATTTTATAACTGTAAATAAATTGAAATTTCTAGTATAGATTTCTATTTGAATTATATAGAGTTGAACACTCGAATTCGCACAGTCACATAAATTGAAAGCGATGTATGGATATTACCGACACACGGATTTCATACTCCGCGAATAGCCACCTATGGCGCCGTAAATTGCATTGGGCTAGTTGAGTATTTATTTATTTGGATGTTCTGTGTGATCTAATTGTGCTTTGATTGTATTGTGGTTTTGTTGATTGGATTGATGGTTTGTGTATGGCGCGAGCCAGTATTAGGCAAGGGATAAGGCTAGACCTTATTCCGGTTTTAATATCACGCCGTTATGTTGCCGAAATTTTCTAAAATATGTTAGAAAAATAAATTGCCAGTTAAAAATATTATTTTTAACATATATATGAGATATATAAAATGACTATGTTATGGAATAAATACTAGTGCGCTAAAAGTATTATTTTTAGTTTACAACTGCGATGAATAAAATCATTTAGGCGTTGTATAGAATTTTATAAGCATAGTTGTAAAATTCTATATATTTATTGGATAGTTAAAAATAAGTTCACACATCCATTTACAAGTCGGACGACTTGTTTATGCTCGCCTATTTTTGTGATATCGATTGGGATGATAATTTTTACACATCGCCCAACCGCAAAAAAATAATAATAATTTAATGGTTGAAACCCCACACGAGTATTGGGATGATATTTGACATACGCTAATCCCAATTGTTTAGTTGTATGTCAATCGATGAGTTGACAGACTGTTGTAAGCGTTAATTATTCATATTTAATGTTTATGCAGTTGTGTAATGCACTCTGGATGATGGTTGACTGTGTTTGATTATTATGGTGTACATGTGTGTATGAAATCCATATAAATAACATTATATGGTAATTCACTCTGTTTGATTCCAATTCAAAAATAACGAATATTTTAAAATAATATTCTATAAAGGATTAAAATATGATTTTGATGTCTGATTTGGGATGGACACGAAAATATTGAAATGTTTGAAGTCATATTGATTAGATTTGCGTCATTTTATTGCGAACGATGTTTATATCGATTTTATTCGTTTTTATAATGAATATCGGAAAGGAAATTATTTCAAAATCTGATATTTTGAGAATATTATCATTTAAATATTATAATGATAAAGAGTATTCAATTTTGATTTGAAATTGAAATGAAAGTGGGAATCATTTTAAAATGAATTTATAAACAATTTATAAAATTCGTTTTGAATAGGAATCGACGAAATATATATTATATATATATTATATATACTTAATGGCCTGAATAGAACGCGTTGTGCTGCGACCGTTCGCGAATTTCGACCATTGACTTCAAGGTTACATTACGGGAGATCCGACCGTCGGATTCTCCTAAAACCGGAACCATTAGTTTCTTATCGAAAAGAGCTTTTCAACAATGTAAGAGATTTGAAATCTAACGGTTGGATTTGGAATTATGTCCAAATCAAATTTGGAAATGGTCGTTGTAAGTGCAGTTCGATGACCGTTTATGGAAATTGACTGAAAGGGCCTTAATAAAATTATTAAAAATATTATTAATTTGTGTAAAATCATAATAAATGATTTGGAAAGAACTAGGATGAAAAATTCCACGTTTGTATAGATAAAAACATTTTTTTATCAAAATGAACTAGTTATTGAGTAGATCTGAAATACAATAATTTTTAAATAAAATAAATTGGATTTGTGAATGGTTTTAAAAATAACCATAATTTTCTAATAAATAAATTGGAATGGATTGGAATAGAAATAATCTTCAGAATGTTTCGATATTGGATTCTGTGGTTATACGGATATTGTTATGGGAATTTGGAAGATACAGATATTGTTATTCCTAATACGATATCCGTTAGTTTTAGAATTTGATATTGAATATAAGCCGATATAATTTCTATTCAGAGCCTTGTTGAAGCGACCCGAACTTCCTCGGTCCCCGAAGAGATGAGAAAGAACGAATTACTGTGAGGACAAGACAAATCAGAACGCAGACGGAAGAACATTTCATTGTTATTACAACCATTCCATCAGATACAAGAATATACAGAGTATAATTGAATAAATTACATTCGATAAATATCAGAGATTACAATAAATTACATAGCAGCGGAAAATAATACAAAGCACAACTGAAGGTGATATACGGATACAGAGCTTTCCGGATATCATTCCAGCTGTAAACCAGGATCCTGTGAATATAAATCTGCAAAACCAAAACTACTAGCTGCCCGTGCGGAAAATAGGGGCACCCAGAGTTTAGGTTAAAACAATAAACTCCAGGTCAGTCATGTGACTGGTGTGAGAACTAAAACAGTTATTTAAAACTTTACTTTAAAAGAGAGTAATTCAAGGGACCACGCCGTATAACACGGAACGGGTTTCCTCCCAAGAATACCAGTGCATAGAATAAACAACGCAATGCTTTTTCGAAAAATGAAGCTATTATAAGACCCAGGTCCCATCACACAATGCAACGCAAGTCGGAGGATAGGGTTTTCCCTTATAATAGCCAAACATGCTTAGTACGTTTAAAACAAATCATTTGATACTATAATAAGTGTATAGTGTCAAAACAATTTCAATCATAAATATAAATCATAGACGGCATGGGTACCATATATCATGTCGCCATACTAGTTCTACAATTAAAACCGCAATACACGTATTGGAAATTGGATTTCCGTCATGAGTCGAGGCAAGGGGCAAGCTCCTCTCCGCGTTCGAGACACTCTAGCAAATGTCTCAGGGCTACGCACTCTGGGCAACCCCGGATGCGGCTGGGCCGGTGAGACGACCCCAAATCCCGTTCCGACGGAGACAAGGGTTATCTTTGGAATATAACACAGAAACAGATAATAGCAGAACAAAATTAAATAAATACACCAGATAATGAGACAATAAAATATACTGGATAAAAGTAATCACCAGAGTTACACAGTATACAGGATCTTACTTAGTACAAATACAGTTCAGCTATACATAAATGTCTACAGCGGAAAACAAACAAAATATGTACAATAGGAGCTGAACAGCATAAAAAGAAATAAATGATAGAATCCATCTTCGGCTCCAGCTATCCAGATAAAGCCTGCTAAACCTGAATACAAGGCTGCCCGTGTAGAAAAAGGGGCACCCGAGTTTGAAAGTGAAACAAACTACGAGTCAGTCATGGGACTGGTATGAGAAATCTATTCAACACATATATAATATGGCTAATCACAGGACCACGCCACTTTCGTGGAACGGGTTTTCTCCATTGGATTGCCAGTGCTTTAAAACAAATCATTCTTTTAAACATCGCTATGCTTTTTATAAAAATGAAGCTGTTATAAGACTCAGTTCCCATCACACAATGCAACGCAAACCGGAGGATAGAGTTTTTACCTTATAACGGCCAAAATATGCTTAATACGAATAAAACAAAGGCATTTGATATTATTGGTAGTGTTTATATGTTTTGAAAACAATTTCAAATCATAACTATCAATCATAGACGGCATGGGTACCATATATCATGTCGCCATATATATATACAATCAAAACCGCACGATGTCGTATTTGGAAATTGGATTTCCGTCATGAACCAAGGCAAAAGATAGTCCTTACCGAATTCGAGACGCTCTAGCCCGCCCCTCAGGCAAGTACTCAGTCAAGCCTTTGGATCGTCAGGGCCGATCCACCGATGTGGATTAAAATTCCTGAACACTGCGTTTCCCCACCCTTTGGGGGTGTAAATGAGCCAACGAATGACTCCATCGGACCCGAATTGCCCGATCAAACCGAGGCGCCTCGCAACAGCAACAACCACATAGGTGAAAAGTATATAAATGTCAGGGCTGGTAGGTCACTGACACCACCCTAGCTAGAAAGAAACGCAGGCCCTCCCTGATGTCCTCTCCCGTTTCTGGTTCATACCGGGGTGTGAGGCTCGTGATTTTACGTCATACACAAAGCTACGCCACACTGGCGGTGCTTTGATCATCATCACAAGACTTTTCTTTTCAACAGAAGCCCTGATCACTGCATCTTAGCATGCCACACAGGCAATTCAGGCCATGCGACTGATGTCCATCGATACCCAACCTCTGAGCTCGTGCGTCTCAGAGAAGGGCGTTAAGCAAAAGAATAAATTCTCCGCCGCCAAACAGATGTATATTTAACAGAGATCAATCAACACAGAGTAAAATCCAATGTCAGACACACAGTCCATTTACAAGTCCGTTCTGGGTCTGAACGAAACCGGAGGCACTAAATACCTCGCAAACCCATCGATCACCACGTACGTCTGGACGATCACCACTCATTATCCATATTTCGGGATGCCTCCCAATCAGGACCTCGGTTACCATCCAAACGAGGTGAAGATCTCCGGTCTTCGACCACCATCTTCATCTTCGACTTTCAATCGTCGGTCAATTATTTGAAATGAGAATTAACTCGGCCTTTTCAAATAATTCACGTATATTTAGGATTTTAAATCAATTTATTTCAATGGTTAAATCATTCGACAACACCAATTTTGTTCTTTAATGTAATTTTCACACCAAACACATTCAACCATCAAATACCACATAAATCGAGCCAATTCAGTTCATTTCCAATCCATATCGTTCATGATATTTTAAAACGATTTATCGCTATTTTTATTTATTTTAAAATAGCCAATTTATTCAAAACGACGCTTCGGGCCATAACGCGGCCGTGGCGCTGTTTTTCTTCAGATTTGATTTACACATATCTGAAAATCTAACCGTTGGATCTTCACAAAATTTACATCATTAGAAAGGTCTTTTCAAAACGAATCCAACGGTTCCAGTTTCGGGAAAATCCGACGGTCGGATCTCCCGGTACAATCGTTTGAAATTTCGATTTCAAAATACGAACTGCAGCGTCGTTATTCGATTTAATATAATTATATTTATATATAAATATAATCGTTTCTGGCGCTGTTTTTCTTCAGATTTGAATTAAACATTCCAGACAATCCAACCGTTGGATTTTTACAAGGTTGGTGCCGTTGGGAAGATATTTCCAAGGCGAACCCGACGGTTGAGGTTTCGGGAAAATCGAATGGTCGGATTTCCCGCACTAGTTGTTTGAAATCACGGTTTCAAAATACGAACTGCACGACTACGTTTCATTTTAATTTTATTTATATTTATATATTTATATAAATATAGTTCATTCAATGATTTCAATATCGTTTTCACTTCAAATATTTCACTAACGCCTTAAAATTTTGGAAAATTTCGCCATAACCTCCCCTGCACCGGGAGCATCGGGAAATCTCAAATAGCTTCCCCGGTCCTTCTAATCTCAAAAAGAAAAAGAAAAAGCCAAGCGGCTAGCCAACAGGCTCATAAAATCATCACCCAAACAAAACAGTAAATGTGTACCTATTTGTCGGGCACAAAATTTTATTCCTCTTCTCTAGCCTCTTTGCTATAACCTGTTCAATGAATATGCATGTACATATATATAGTTCTTATCATTTATCCTTTTCTATTCAACTTCATATTTGATTTCTATTTGGTTTAAAAACACCATTCATTCTAATGTTACATACATAGGTACAAATCATATCATTAGCTAATTAATGAATATTTCAACTCATATATATATTTATTTGAACAAGTGGCTATTTTTGACACTTCACATTTCAACGATTCACGCATATAATAAAAATGTGATTTTTATATTTAAAACGCGAATACCATTCAACACATGAATTTCTAATCAATGAATGAATATCGAATTCAACACATGAAGGTTTTCTATTCAATGAATAAATATAGTTTAAGCAAATGAAAATAATTCAAACACACAAATATTATTCAAAATTTCGGTAGCATAACGGCAGGGTAGTTAAAACCGGGACCGTCCCTAGTACGGCTCCTCGCTCTACCTTAAAACCTCGCGGTTTTTGACAATGGGGATCATGCATCTAGTTCGCACGCAGGCGACATGTATATATTTATTTCATTTACACAAACTAATCCTATGTGGTTTCAACCAAATATTGCTCAACCACAAACGGGTATTTTTCAACCACAATCAATCAATATCCACCACAAACAATCCCAAACAACCATTCGCTATCAATCAATTTTCACACCAATCACAATCAATAAATATCGTCCATGGTTTGTGGACAAGGGGCGTATATATATATTTATATATAGCAATTCACTTTTATTTCAATACATATATAAATTTTACAACGCATATATAACTTATACATCGAACGTACAACTTATACAACGCTTATACAAGAGGTGTACAACGCTTATATAACTCATACATCGACTATATAATTTATACATCGTCGTTTTCCATATTGTTTATAAATTAGAAATCTCACATTGGGTTCCACTCCACCAAAAATAGCAGAAAGCTCAGAAAAATATGCGGTCTCTTCTAAAATGTAGAAGACGTCCACACGGTCACGATGTTTCCTGTTTCAACGAATTTCGTTAACGAACGAAAAAGATATGATTTTTATTTGATAACATGAATTTGCGACACTTTTAAAAGTTGAAAACAGTTTATAAAATATAAACCGCACCTCTGCTTATTGATTCGAAACTAGGTTTCGATCCTGCGTTCAATCCGCGAAGCTAGGGAGCAATCGGCCAGCACCACCGCGTAGAGCGTCGAGAGGCGCACCTGGCGATGGTCGGGGCTTCAGATCCGATCGCCTCTGGCGATCTCGACTGGAAGTCGACGACTTTGGAGGCGTCGTTCTCGACGCCGGCGAAGGGAGAGAAGGTGGGGTCGGTTCTGATTTGAAGAGAAGGAGGTGGCGAGTCGAGTGGTGGCGATGGCTGTAGGTGGCGGGAATCAGGTCGGAAAGCTTTGAATGGTTTTCGCCGTTCGTTCGGGGAGAGAGAAAGGTTTTTTTTTTTCAATGAATTATTCTGATTGGCCGGAGGTATTTATTTAGTTCAAAAATACGGTTTTGCAAACGAACTCCATAAATTGCAGAAAAATATTTTCTAGCTTCATATTGACGATACGGTCCTAACAAAACTAGTTTCGTCGAATTCTGAGACCGTTTGAAAAATGGCCAATTTCCAGTCGATTAAAATCAACTGAAACTGGCCAAACGCGTTTTCCTTTGCCACGCTCACATATTGATTCGAAAAATTATGAAATTTGGAATCTAGCAATAACTTGACATCACGGACCCAACAAAAGTGGTTTCGTCGAAATCCGAGGTCGTTTGCAAAATTTCCATTTTTAAGGGCCTGAATTCCATAGCGACTATTTAGAATTTTCAACTGGACATATCTTTTGATTCCTGCTATGAAATTTCGATTTTTCAGATTCGTTAGAAAGGTATTCACTAACAGATTTAAATATTTTTGGTTTCACTAAAATCCGGATTGTTTTGCACCCGGTACAGTCCGACAAAGTTTGAATTCAATTTTTGAAACTGCAGCGCCATTTCAGGCCTTGTTTATAATTATAATTAATTATATTCGTTTTCAATGGTCGATTCAAACTCACTTTTCATCTTACTTTTTGAAAATATTTATTTTAAATATTTAAAATCCATTATTTTAGCCAATTTAAAATTTTTTAAATTGGTTCAGATTTTCTGGGTCGTTACAGCCGGTCCTCACTTACGTTAGAGGATTGGCAATTCCTGAACACACGTTTCCCGGTCCTTACAGACCTATAATCGAGGCGCCTCATTCCAACAACCACAAAGGTGAAAAGTATATAAATGTCAGGGCTGGTAAGTCACTGACACTACCATAGCTAGAAAGAAACGTCGTGCTCTCCCAGCGGTCTGTATCCCGTTTTTAACTCATACCGAGGTGTGAGGCTCGCGAATTCACGTTATACACAAAGCTGCCACGTAGGCCGTGCTTTGATCATCAACCACAAGACTTTGCTTTTCAACAGAAGCCTTGATCCATGCAACTTAGCGTGCCACACAGGCAATTCATGCCATGCGATTGATATCTATCGATATATAACCTCTAAGCTCATACGTCTCAGAGAAGGGCGTTAAGCAAGAGAATAAATTCTCCGCCGCCAAACAGATATATATTTAATAGAAATCAATCAACACAGAATAAAATCCAATGTCAGACACACAATCCATTTTCAAGTTCGTTCTGGGTCTGAACGAAACCGGAGGCACTTTCCTCGCATATCCATCCATCTCCAAGTACGTCTGGACGACCACCAACTATTTCCATCCTCTTGGGTGTACAGCCCAATCAGGATCGTCAGTAATTATCCAAACGATGTGAAGACTTCCGGTCTTCGACTACCGTTTTCATCTTCGACATATCGTCGAATCGGTTATTCAGAATGGGTATAAACCCGGCCTTTCCGAACAACCCGCGTAGATTAAAAACAGTGCTAGAAAACACAACATACGCCTCATTCCAATTCTGAATATTCTGTTATTTAAATATTCGCATCTTTTGGGAAAGGTTCCCATTAATTTTATCCAAGATAAATTCTTTAAAATTTATCCTTTAATCTTCCTTTGGGTGTCGTTTCAAACCAAATTATGGTTTTCTAAACTAGTCGAGATTAGCGAACCATACTGAAGTAATTATTTATTTTATTTCCCAATCCCAACCTATTCATCCCATGAAGCAAAACTGGTAATACTCCATATTTAACACCACGGTGTTATCGGTAAAATTAATTACCATTTCACGTTCAAATCTAATCAAAGATTTAACTATCGCTTTGGAGCAAAACTGGTAATACTCCATTCTCGCTCATTTTCTAAATTTGATAATTTAGATTACAAATTTACATTTCAATCTAATTGCAGATTCGTTAAAACTCCTTTTATTGGGTTAAAGAACTAATGTCATTTAAAACACAGTTCACGACAAACCCAAATCACATTCTATTTATCGTCGGGTTAAAGAACTAGTGTTGTTTAAAACACAGTTCACGATAAACCCACAAATCAATTCTAGTTTAATTCAAATCAAATATATTAGGAATTACGATTATTTAAAACCCCTTTTTAAATCTAATTTATTTATTTAAAAAAAAATCGGGTTTTAAATTTAGTTCAATCTAGTTCATTTCGATAAAAATCTATTTTTATCTTTTCAAATATGGAGTTTTTCATCCCAAACTTTCCCAAATCATTTCTTCTGATTTTACACAAATTATTACTATTTTTAATAATTTTATCAAGGCCCGTACAGTCGATTTCCATCAACGGCCATCGAACTGCACTTACAACGACCTTTTCCAAATTTGATTTGGACGTATCTCCAAATCCAACCGTTAGATTTTGAATATCTAATATTCGTTAGAAAGCTCTTTTCGATACGAACCCAACGGTTCCGGTTTTAGGAGAATCCGACGGTCGGATCTCCCGTAATGTCCGTTTGAAATAAATGGTCGAAATTCACAAACTGCCGCTGCGTGGCGCGTTCTATTCAGGCCATTATATTATATATGTAATATATATAATATATATTTCGTCGATTTCTATTCAATTCATGTTTCAATTCAATTTGAATTCATTTCACTTCGTTTTAAATTCAATTCGAATTCGTTTTCAATTCGATTCAATTCAAAGTGGTTTTCTATTCGATTCAATTCAAATTGGTTTTCTATTTGATTCAAATTCGTTATATATTCAATTGAAATCAAATTCGTTTTATTCAATTCATTTCGAAATCACTTTATATTCAATTCATTTCGAAATCGTTTTATATTCAATTCATTTCGAAATCGTTTTATATTCAATTCATTTCGAAATCACTTTTCAATATTCATTTTAAAATGAATAAAATCGATATAAATATCGTTCATGTCAAAATGGCGTCAATCTGATTAACACGGCTTCATATATTTCTATTTTCAAATATTCTATTTCAAATATTTCTTTTTCAAATATTCTATTTCAAATATTTCTTTTTTAAATATTCTATTTCAAATATTTCTTATTATCAAAATATTTCGTTCAACACATGACTAATCTCAACGGATGAGTACTGTCAACACATGAACCTTTATTTTATATTGATAAAGATGCAAATTTTATTATTAAAATATTTCGTTCAACACATGACTAATCTCAACGGATGAGTACAGTCAACACATGAACCTTTATTTTATATTGATAAAGATGCAAATTTTATTATTAAAATATTTCGTTCAACACATGACTAATCTCAACGGATGAGTACAGTCAACACATGAACCTTTATTTTATAGCATTCTTTATTTTCTGAATTGGAATGAGGTCCAATCAATCACCATATAAAGTTAATTATATGGATTCCATACAACACATGCATATAATAGCAACGAAAAATAATCAACCATCAACCAAAGTGCACTACACTATATAAGCATCAAATATAGATATCTAACGCTTATAACAGCCTGTCAATCAATCGATCGACATATTTAATCAATCAGGATGAGTGAACTTCAAATTTCATCCCAACACCCGTGTGGGGTTTCAAACAATCAAACACAGATTTTATTTATGCAGTTGGGCGATGTGTAAAATTTATCGTCCCAATCAATGTCAGTCAAATCAGTGTACATAAACCAACCGTCTGATTTGTAAATGAATATTTATTTATTCACATTCACTATATTCCTATTCCCGTTTAAAAATTATATTTTTAACGATAAAGCATTTTATTTTAACATATGAATTTCAATTCAGTTCATTCTTTAAATAAAATGATATTTTTATTTTTCTAACTTATTTTAGAAAATTTCGGCGGCATAACGGCACGATACTAGAAACGGGACAAGGTCTAGCCTTATCCCCGGTCTAGTGAAGGCCCACGCCATTCACACATCAATCAAATTAATTTCATTTCACCAAACAATTCAATTCAATCAAATAATCTAACTAATTTTATGCAACCAAACAAACAAGTCCATGGTCTGTGGACGATTGTGTCGGGTGCTACTAAACACCGTCTGCATCCTAGTATATATATATAACTAGAAAAGAAATTGAAGAGTGAGAAATTCTCACCAATAGCTATTCGAACTTCACGCCACTTCAAATGTAGAAGTCTTCGTCGTTTTCGCCTTTTAGTCATCTTCGTTGCCCGTATTCTCTACATATGTAAAAATCGAATTTTTACTTCGCTATACAATATATAAAAATCGAATTTTTACTTAGCTATTCAATATATAAAAATCGAATTTTTACTTAGCTATTCAATATATAAAAATCGAATTTTTATTACCTCGCTATATGGATAAAAATTCCATTTTCACACCGCTACTATATAGATAAAAATTCTATTTTTACCTCGCTATTCTCTATATAAAGATCTCGCCTCTTCAACTATAAAGATTTCGCCTTTTCAAATATAAAGATTTCGCCTTTTCAAATATAAAGATTTCGCCTTTTCAAATATAAAGATTTCGCCTTTTCAAATATAAAGATTTCGCCTTTTCAAATATAAAGATTTTATTTTTAATACTTTAAAAATATAAAAATCATATTTTTACATCTTCTACTTAATAAAGATTATATTTTTAATACTTTAAAAATATAAAAATCATATTTTTAAAATATTATTTTTCTCTTCATAAAAATTATAGCTTTCTTAAAATAAAAATCACTCCTTTCTCCATTTAAAAATCTCGCCTTTTCTATTTTAATGCATTGATCAAACTGATTAATATTCATGCTAATTACATTTACTAATTTAATTCAATAAAAACTGAATTAAAAAGGGACTCACTGTATTTCGGTGTTGACTGCTGAGGAGGGGGCCTTCGTCAGACGGAGGTGGTCAGGGGACGGGGGTGTAAGGCGGCAGGGGAGGAAAATCGAACGGGGGGGGGGGGGGAGGGGGGTCTTCGTCAGACGGCAGTAGGAGAAAAGGGGGGGTGCTCTCGTTGGTCGACTTCGAGGAGGGGGGGGGGGTTTAGGGCGGCGCGCAGGCAGGGGAGGGTGTAGCTGTGGTGCGGCATCGATCGGAGGGGGCGGCGCTCCTCTCCGCTTCGACCATTTTTTTCTTTTCTTTTCTTTTCTTTCTGCTGAACGAAGAAATAAAGGGGGGGCAGAGGGAATTAAGGGGAGGGAGAGAGAGGAGATTTTATTTATTAATTTATTTAATTTTTAATTCCCATAAAGGTACTTTTACATACGACCTCTAAACGAGGCCCACCGCCTGTCGTCCATAGCGTATTACCCCCATTTCGAACACAATGGGTTATGTATCGTAAGCTGATTCGATCGTTTCGATCAGTTTTCGTCAAAATCAACATATAACTCTATATATTGAATTTGAACGCGCATTTCAATTTACCGGGGTCACATACTAACTAGAAAAATTCCCGAAAAATATTTTCTAGCTTCGTATTGACGATACGGTGCTAACAAAACTAGTTTTGTCGAATTCCGAGACCGTTAGAAAAATGGCCATTTTCCAGTCGATTAAAATCAACTGAAATTGGTCAAACGCGTTTTCCTTTGCCACGCTCACATATTGATTCGAAAAATTATGAAATTTGAAACCTAGCAATAATTTGACACTGCGGATCCAACAAAAGTGGTTTCGTCGAAATCCGAGGTCGTTTGCAAAATGCCTATTTTTAAGGGCTTGAATTCCATAACGACTATTCAGAATTTTCAACTGGGCATATCTTTTGATTCCTGCTATGAAATTTTGATTTTTCGGATTCGTTGGAAAGATATTATCAAATAGATCCTAATGTTTTTGGTTTCACTAAAATCCTGATTGTTTTGCACCCGGTACATTCAATTGAAGTTTGAAATCGAATTATCGAACTACCGCGCCATTTTGAATTCTATTTATAATTATATATAAATATTTATATTCTAACGACGGCGTATATAATATATACGTTCTAATTATATTCAAAATAAATTTCTCGTCGATATTACTTAAAATAATCTATTTTAAATGTTCAAAATTCATTAAAATTGCCAAAATAAAAATTTTAAACTGGCCCAGATTTTCCGGGTTATTACAATCTCCCCCACTTAAAACTTTTCGTCCCCGAAAAGGAACAAAGTCGAAAGTGGTTTGATTAATCAAATCTACGTTCGATCTGGCTTCAATTCTCCAACTTTTCAGTTTCTAAGAATTTTCAAATTTTCAAAAATTTGGCTAACTCCCTAAATTTTCGAAAAATTTCGCCATAACCTCCCCTGCACCGGGAGCCACGGGAAAATCCCGAAATTTCCATATAGGCCTTCTGATCTCAAAAAGAAAAAGAAAAAGCCAAGCGGCTAGCCAATAGGCTCATAAAATCATCATCACCCAAACAAAACAGTAAATTATAGTAAACATGTACCTATTTGTCGGGCAAACAAATTTTATTCTTCGGCTCTAGCCTCCTTGCTACGACTTGTTCAATTGAAGTACATATAGATGCATGCAAATGCGACCAATTTTCAATACAATTCAATATTTGGTTCAATTAGGCTTAATGGTTCAAAATTATCAAACAACTAAACAAACAACACAAACATCAATCAATTAGTGGATTAGAGTTTCAAATTGATAATTTTGATATATATACAAAAAATCATGTTTTTGATGCCAATTCACAACAATGTGTTCTAGCTATATAAGTTTTTGGTTCTCACACCAGTCTAATGGAAATATATAGATATCACACCTTCGAAACACGAACATAAATTCTGATGATGATATATCAATCATCAGAACCATCTCTGGGCCACTAGAGTATGATTCTATATCTATCCAGTATATTAAAACTTCGAATATACGTTCATGACGCGTATATGCAAAATCTTTATATACTCGATTGTCCATATTCAAAATAAATAAATAAATAATCAAATACGTAGAAGTGATTTAAATTTTCAAAACAAAATTGTTTTCATTTGAAAAATATACTCTTCACACTCGTTCTAGGATACTACTGATCCTATCTCTAACGAGTCATTCTAATTGGATATTACTAATCCAATATCTGATGAATTCTTTCGTATGGTTCTAATGTGCCTTGTTCTCGAGCTCTGTAAACCAAAGCTCTGATACCAAATGAAGCGACCCGAACTTCACCGGTCCCCGAAGAGATGAGAAAGAACGAATTACTGTGAGGACAAGACAAATCAGAACGCAAACGGAAGAACATTTCATTGTTATTACAACAATTCCATCAGATACAAGAATATACAGAGTATAATTGAATAAATTACATTCGATAAATATCAGAGATTACAATAAATTACATAGCAGCGGAAAATAATACAAAGCACAACTGAAGGTGATATACGGATACAGAGCTTTCCGGATATCATTCCAGCTGTAAACCAGGATCCTGTGAATATAAATCTGCAAAACCAAAACTACTAGCTGCCCGTGCGGAAAATAGGGGCACCCAGAGTTTAGGTTAAAACAATAAACTCCAGGTCAGTCATGTGACTGGTGTGAGAACTAAAACAGTTATTTAAAACTTTACTTTAAAAGAGAGTAATTCAAGGGACCACGCCGTATAACACGGAACGGGTTTCCTCCCAAGAATACCAGTGCATAGAATAAACAACGCAATGCTTTTTCGAAAAATGAAGCTATTATAAGACCCAGGTCCCATCACACAATGCAACGCAAGCCGGAGGATAGGGTTTTCCCTTATAATAGCCAAACATGCTTAGTACGTTTAAAACAAATCATTTAATACTATAATAAGTGTATAGTGTCAAAACAATTTCAATCATAAATATAAATCATAGACGGCATGGGTACCATATATCATGTCGCCATACTAGTTCTACAATTAAAACCGCAATACACGTATTGGAAATTGGATTTCCGTCATGAGTCGAGGCAAGGGGCAAGCTCCTCTCCGTGTTCGAGACACTCTAGCAAATGTCTCAGGGCTACGCACTCTGGGCAACCCCGGATGCGGCTGGGCCGGTCCTCACTTACGTTAGAGGATTGGCAATTCCTGAACACACGTTTCCCGGTCCTTACAGACCTATAATCGAGGCGCCTCATTCCAACAACCACAAAGGTGAAAAGTATATAAATGTCAGGGCTGGTAAGTCACTGACACCACCATAGCTAGAAAGAAACGTCGTGCTCTCCCAGCGGTCCGTATCCCGTTTTTAACTCATACCGAGGTGTGAGGCTCGCGAATTCACGTTATACACAAAGCTGCCACGTAGGCCGTGCTTTGATCATCAACCACAAGACTTTGCTTTTCAACAGAAGCCTTGATCCATGCAACTTAGCGTGCCACACAGGCAATTCATGCCATGCGATTGATATCTATCGATATATAACCTCTAAGCTCATACGTCTCAGAGAAGGGCGTAAAGCAAGAGAATAAATTCTCCGCCGCCAAACAGATATATATTTAACAGAAATCAATCAACACAGAATAAAATCCAATGTCAGACACACAATCTATTTTCAAGTTCATTCTGGGTCTGAACGAAACCGGAGGCACTTTCCTCACATATCCATCCATCTCCAAGTACGTCTGGACGACCACCAACTATTTCCATCCTCTTGGGTGTACAGCCCAATCAGGATCGTCAGTAATTATCCAAACGATGTGAAGACTTCCGGTCTTCGACTACCGTCTTCATCTTCGACATATCGTCGAATCGGTTATTCAGAATGGGTATAAACCCGGCCTTTCTGAACAACCCGCGTATATTAAAAACAGTGCTAGAAAACACAACATACGCCTCATTCCAATTCTGAATATTCTGTTATTTAAATATTCGCATCTTTTGGGAAAGGTTCCCATTAATTTTATCCAAGGTAAATTCTTTAAAATTTATCCTTTAATCTTCCTTTGGGTGTCGTTTCAAACCAAATTATGGTTTTCTAAACTAGTCGAGATTAGCGAACCATACTGAAGTAATTATTTATTTTATTTCCCAATCCCAACCTATTCATCCCATGAAGCAAAACTGGTAATACTCCATATTTAACACCACGGTGTTATCGGTAAAATTAATTACCATTTCACGTTCAAATCTAATCAAAGATTTAACTATCGCTTTGGAGCAAAACTGGTAATACTCCATTCTCGCTCATTTTCTAAATTTGATAATTTAGATTACAAATTTACATTTCAATCTAATTGCAGATTCGTTAAAACTCCTTTTATTGGGTTAAAGAACTAATGTCATTTAAAACACAGTTCACGACAAACCCAAATCACATTCTATTTATCGTCGGGTTAAAGAACTAGTGTTGTTTAAAACACAGTTCACGATAAACCCACAAATCAATTCTAGTTCAATTCAAATCAAATATATTAGGAATTCCGATTATTTAAAACCCCTTTTTAAATCTAATTTATTTATTTAAAAAAAAATCGGGTTTTAAATTTAGTTCAATCTAGTTCATTTCGATAAAAATCTATTTTTATCTTTTCAAATATGGAGTTTTTCATCCCAAACATTCCCAAATCATTTCTTCTGATTTTACACAAATTATTACTATTTTTAATAATTTTATCAAGGCCCGTACAGTCGATTTCCATCAACGGCCATCGAACTGCACTTACAGCGACCTTTTCCAAATTTGATTTGGACGTATATCCAAATCCAACCGTTAGATTTTGAATTTCTAATATTCGTTAGAAAGCTCTTTTCGATACGAACCCAACGGTTCTGGTTTTAGGAGAATCCGACGGTCGGATCTCCCGTAATGTCCGTTTGAAATAAATGGTCGAAATTCACGAGCTGCCGCTGCGCGTCGCGTTCTTTTCAGGCCATTATATTACATATGTAATATATATAATATATATTTCGTCGATTTCTATTCAATTCATGTTTCAATTCAATTTGAATTCATTTCACTTCGTTTTAAATTCAATTCGAATTCGTTTTCAATTCGATTCAATTCAAAGTGGTTTTCTATTCGATTCAATTCAAATTGGTTTTCTATTTGATTCAAATTCGTTATATATTCAATTGAAATCAAATTTGTTTTATTCAATTCATTTCGAAATCACTTTATATTCAATTCATTTCGAAATCGTTTTATATTCAATTCATTTCGAAATCGTTTTATATTCAATTCATTTCGAAATCACTTTTCAATATTCATTTTAAAATGAATAAAATCGATATAAATATCGTTCACGTCAAAATGGCGTCAATCTGATTAACACGGCTTCATATATTTCTATTTTCAAATATTCTATTTCAAATATTTCTTTTTCAAATATTCTATTTCAAATATTTCTTTTTCAAATATTCTATTTCAAATATTTCTTATTATCAAAATATTTCGTTCAACACATGACTAATCTCAACGGATGAGTACTGTCAACACATGAACCTTTATTTTATATTGATAAAGATGCAAATTTTATTATTAAAATATTTCGTTCAACACATGACTAATCTCAACGGATGAGTACAGTCAACACATGAACCTTTATTTTATATTGATAAAGATGCAAATTTTATTATTAAAATATTTCGTTCAACACATGACTAATCTCAACGGATGAGTACAGTCAACACATGAACCTTTATTTTATAGCATTCTTTATTTTCTGAATTGGAATGAGGCCCAATCAATCACCATATAAAGTTAATTATATGGATTCCATACAACACATGCGTATAATAGCAACGAAAAATAATCAACCATCAACCAAAGTGCACTACACTGTATAAGCATCAAATATAGATATCTAACGCTTATAACAGCCTGTCAATCAATCGATCGACATATTTAATCAATCAGGATGAGTGAACTTCAAATTTCATCCCAACACCCGTGTGGGGTTTCAAACAATCAAACACAGATTTTATTTGTGCAGTTGGGCGATGTGTAAAATTTATCGTCCCAATCAATGTCAGTCAAATCAGTGTACATAAACAAACCGTCCGATTTGTAAATGAATATTTATTTATTCACATTCACTATATTCCTATTCCCATTTAAAAATTATTTTTTTAACGATAAAACATTTTATTTTAACATATGAATTTCTATTCAGTTCATTCTTTAAATAAAATGATATTTTTATTTTTCTAACTTATTTTAGAAAATTTCGGCGGCATAATGGCACGATACTAGAAACGGGACAAGGTCTAGCCTTATCCCCGGTCTAGTGAAGGCCCACGCCATTCACACATCAATCAAATTAATTTCATTTCACCAAACAATTCAATTCAATCAAATAATCTAACTAATTTTATGCAACCAAACAAACAAGTCCATGGTCTGTGGACGATTGTGTCGGGTGCTACTAAACACCGTCTGCTTCCTAGTATATTTATATAACTAGAAAATAAATTGAAGAGTGAGAAATTCTCACCAATAGCTATTCCAACTTCACGCCACTTCAAATGTAGAAGTCTTCGTCGTTTTCACCTTTTAGTCATCTTCGTTGCCCGTATTCTCTACATATGTAAAAATCGAATTTTTACTTCGCTATACAATATATAAAAGTCGAATTTTTACTTAGCTATTCAATATATAAAAATCGAATTTTTACTTAGCTATTCAATATATAAAAATCGAATTTTTACTTAGCTATTCAATATATAAAAATCAAATTTTTATTACCTCGCTATATGGATAAAAATTCCATTTTCACACCGCTACTATATAGATAAAAATTCTATTTTTACCTCGCTATTCTCTATATAAAGATCTCGCCTCTTCAACTATAAAGATTTCGCCTTTTCAAATATAAAGATTTCGCCTTTTCAAATATAAAGATTTCGCCTTTTCAAATATAAAGATTTCGCCTTTTCAAATATAAAGATTTTATTTTTAATACTTTAAAAATATAAAAATCATATTAAAACATCTTCTACTTAATAAAGATTATATTTTTAATACTTTAAAAATATAAAAATCATATTTTTAAAATCATATTTTTCTCTTCATAAAATTTATAGCTTTCTTAAAATAAAAATCACTCCTTTCTCCATTTAAAAATCTCGTCTTTTCTATTTTAATGCATTGATCAAACTGATTAATATTCATGCTAATTACATTTACTAATTTAATTCAATAAAAACTGAATTAAAAAGGGACTCACTGTATTTCGGTGTTGACTGCTGAGGAGGGGGCCTTCGTCAGACGGAGGTGGTCAGGGGACGGGGGTGTAAGGCGGCAGCGGGCTTCTGGCAGCGGCGGAGGAAAATCGAACGGGGGGGGGGGGGGGGGGTCTTCGTCAGACGGCAGTAGGAGAAAAGGAGGGGGGGTGCTCTCGTCGGTCGACTTCGAGGAGGGGGGTTTAGGGCGGCGCGCAGGCAGGGGAGGGGGGTAGCTCTGGTGCGGCATCGATCGGAGGGGGCGACGCTCCTCTCCGCTTCGACCATTTTTTCTTTTTTTTCTTTTCTTTCTGCTGAACGAAGAAATAAAGGGGGGGGGGGCAGAGGGAAATAAGGGGAGGGAGAGAGAGGAGATTTTATTTATTAATTTATTTAATTTTTAATTCCCATAAAGGTACTTTTACATACGACCTCTAAACGAGGCCCACCGCCAGTCGTCCATAGCGTATTACCCCTATTTCGAACACAATGGGTTATGTATCGTAAGCTGATTCGATCGTTTCGATCAGTTTTCATCAAAATCAACATATAACTCTATATATTGAATTTGAACGCGCATTTCAATTTACCGGGGTCACATACTAACTAGAAAAATTCCCGAAAAATACTTTCTAGCTTCGTATTGACGATACGGTGCTAACAAAACTAGTTTCGTCGAATTCCGAGAACGTTAGAAAAATGGCCATTTTCCAGTCGATTAAAATCAACTGAAATTGGTCAAACGCGTTTTCCTTTCCCACGCTCACATATTGATTCGAAAAATTATGAAATTTGAAACCTAGCAATAATTTGACACTGCGGATCCAACAAAAGTGGTTTCGTCGAAATCCGAGGTCGTTTGCAAAATGCCTATTTTTAAGGGCCTGAATTCCATAGCGACTATTCAGAATTTTCAACTGGGCATATCTTTTGATTCCCGCTATGAAATTTTGATTTTTCGGATTCGTTGGAAAGATATTATCAAATAGATCCTAATGTTTTTGGTTTCACTAAAATCCTGATTGTTTTGCACCCGGTACATTCAATTGAAGTTTGAAATCGAATTATCGAACTACCGCGCCATTTTGAATTCTATTTATAATTATATATAAATATTTATATTCTAACGACGGCGTATATAATATATACGTTCTAATTATATTCAAAATAAATTTCTCGTCGATATTACTTAAAATAATCTATTTTAAATGTTCAAAATTCATTAAAATTGCCAAAATAAAAATTTTAAACTGGCCCAGATTTTCCGGGTTATTACACTTGTATTTAATATTAAATTGGATTTTGGGTTTGTCGTGAACGGTGTCTTAAATAACTTTATTCTTAAACCCAATTGAGAAAAGAATAAATATTTTAATTAAGATTTAGAGAAGTTTTCCAATTAATTAATATTTAATTGGAATTGAATAAAAGAAGTGGATTTTGGGTTTGTCGTGAATGGTATCTTCAGTAACACTGTTCTTAAACCCCGTGTGAAAAGAATAAATCTTTTAATTGAGATTATTAGAGTTTCCAACTATATTTAGTAATTGGAATAAAATGAAATGTGAATTGGGTTTATTATGAACTGTGTTTTTAATGACATTCGCTCTTTAACCCGATTAACAGTGAAATGTGATTTGGAATATGTAAATCTTTTAATTAAGATTAATGGGATTTTCCAAAGTAAAGTTTTCCAATTTAATAAATTTGAATGGAATGGAATTCGATCTGGTAATAATCGAAGTGAGCTTCTGTGGAGGAAGCTTGTTAATATATATGGAATTTAAAAAGGCTTTGTCGTTATTCTATTTATATTATTAGTCGGATACGGAAATTTATATCAATTATATATATTGATCTGTTTTCCGTGAAAATTCCATGGTTAATGGAATGTGATTTTGGGTTTATCATGAACTGTATTTTAAATAACACTAGTTCTTTAACCCAGTTAAAAACAGGATTACATGTCTATCATTGTATTTTGAACTGTATTGTTGATCTCTGCTAAATATATATATGTTTGGTAGCATATAATTTATTCTCTTTCTTAACACTCTTCTCTGAGATGTACGAGCTTAGAGGTTATATATCGGCAGAAATCAATGGTACAGTGTAGATTGTCGATGCGGCATGTTTGGTTTCCCAAATTTAAATAATCATTAATAATGATTGCTGGAAGATTAAAACTAAGTGGAATTTTAATAAATGTCTAATTAAATTGAAATGTGAATGTGATAACTTAAATTATCAAATTTGGAAATGATCGAGAACGGAGTAGCACAGTTTTTACTCCAGGCGATAGTTAAATCTTTAATTAGATTTGAACGTGAAATGGTAATTAAATTTACCGATAACACCATTGTGTTAGATATGGAGTATTACTAGTTTTTCCCCATGGGATGAATAGGTTGGGATTGGGAAATAAAACTAATGATTACTTCGGTAAAGTTCACTAATCCCGACTAGTTGATAAACCTTAATTGGCTTAGAATTGATATTCAAAGGAAGATTAAAGAACAAATTTAAAAGAATTTATCTTTGATAAAATTAATGGGAACCTTTCCCAAAGTATAAGAATATTTAAATAAAATAATATTCTAGATTGGAATGCGGCATATATTGTATTTTTATAGCACTTGATTATAAGGTACGTGAATTATTCAGAAAGGCTAGGTTTACACCCACTCTGAATAATTGATTCGACGATAAGACGACGATTGAAGATGGTGGTTGAAGACCGGAGTTCTTCACATCGTTTGGATGATTACTGATGTCTTGATTGGGCTATACACCCAAGACAAGGTAATAAGTGGTGATCGTCCAGACGTACTTGGAGATCGACCAGATATGCGAGGACTTCTCTCCTGCATTGGACATATGGGACGAGGAATAAGGTGCCTCTGGTTTCGTTCAGGCCCAGAACAAACTATTAAATGGATGTGTGTCTGACATTGAATTTTATTCTGTGTTGATTGATCTCTATTAAATATACATCTGTTTTGGTGGCGGAGAATTTATTCTCTTGCTTAACACCCTTCTTTGAGACGTGTGAGCTCAGAAGTTATATATCGATAGACATCAGTCGCATGGCGTGAATTGTCAGTCTGGCATGCTGAGATGCAAATGATCAAGGCTTCTGTTGAAAAGCAGAGTCTTGTGGTTGATGATCAAAGCACGGCTTTAAATAGCATAGCTTTGTGTATAGCGTTAATTCGCGAGCCTCACACCTCGGTATGAGTCAAAAACGGGATCAGACTGCAGGGAGTGCGCGAGTTTCTTTCTAGCTATGGGTGGTGTCATGGTATGGAGCCTAGACATTTATATTTTTTACTTATGTGGATGATGGATAGCGAGGCGCCTCGGATATATCAGTCACTACGGGGCCGATGGATAGGTCCAACAGGACCGGGAAACGTGTGTTCAGGAATAACTAATCCTCAAACGTAAGGGAGGACTGGCCCTGAAGCATCCAAGGGTTCACTACGGGGATCCTGAGGCATTTGCTAGAGTATCTCGAATCAGGAGGAGCCATCCCTTGCCTCGATTCATAGACGGAAATCCAATTTCCAATACACGACTTTTCGGTTTTAATTGTAGTACTAGTATGGCGACATAGTAGCATGGGATACTATGCCGTCTATGATTGATACATTTATATTTGAAGTTGTTTTGACACTATACACTATAGTAATATCAAAATGATTTGTTTTAAACATACCATGCATATTTGGCTATTATAAGGTAAAACTCTATCCTCTGGCTTGCATTGCATTGTGCGATGGGACCTGAGTCTTATAATAGCTTCATTTTTCCAAAAAAAGCATTGCGTTGTTTGTTTTATGCACTAGTATTCTTGGGAGGAAACCCGTTCCATGATATATGTCGTCATCCCTTGATTTACCAAATTTTAAAGTAAAGTTTTGAATAACTGTTTTAGTTCTCACACCAGTCTCATGACCGACCTGGAGTTTATTGTTTTAACCTAAAATCTGGGTGCTAATATTTTCCACATAGGCAGCTAGTAATTTTAGTTTTGCAGATATTATTTGTCCAGGATCCTGGATTTACAGCTGGAGCTATATTCGAAAAGCTCTGTATCCGTGTATTTCTTTCAGTTGTGTTTTGTATTATTTTTCTACTGCATTGTAATTTGTAAATATCTAATGTTTATCAAATGTATATTATTTATTCATACTCTGCGATATTCTTGCACTCTAATGTAAATTTTTGTAAAAGCAACGAAATGTTCTGTCGTTTGCGTTCTGATATGTCGTGTTCTCAACTCAATCCGGGCTTTCCCCTAAGGGCGACTTTTGGGTCATTTCAACAGTTGTGTCAGTTTTATGTTTAAAAAAATGGGTAAGTTTGGCTCGTGTCCCTATTAAGTTTCAAAATACGGAAAACTCCCTATCTAAAGACTTTATAAATTAGGCCCCTGTTTTTCGAAAATCAAAACTTCAAAATTAAATTCAACACATAATTATCATCACATTCTATAGATTTTTATGCAAATTTTCGTATAATTGCTGACATTGTAACGTTTAATTCAAATAGTTACCGAATTCCATGCAAATTTTGCTTAATGACAATAATTCAACTCTAGATTATTGCTGCAAATGTTGCAACTATTTGCAATATTTGCTGATATTTCAGTAATTAATCATCCACCTCAAATATACATTATGTGAATAATTGCAGAAATATCATCAACAATTCACCAAAATTGCTGACATTTCAGCAACTTCTTAATTTATTTGCATTTGCTATTAAAAAGTTGCTGATATATTAACAACTATATATGTATAATTGCTGATGTATCAGCAATTATTCATGCGCCTTTCAACTGAATGTTAAAAAGTTGCTGATATATTAGCAACTATATATGTGTAATTGCTGATATATCCGCAATTATTCATCCGCCTTTCAACTAAAATTTGGATAAATAATTGCTGAAATATTATCAATTATTCACTAAAATTGCTGATATTGCATATACTTTCATCAATGTTAGTAATTTTTTGAATTTCTTTTATACAGCAGCTCAAAATACATTAAAACACGTAGCTATAGTAAAACAAGGGCCCATTTTACATTAAGCTTTAGATAAGGAGCGGCTTTACATTAAGTTTCAAAATGAGGTTGCCGCACAAATTTTCACTAAAAAAATTGTCCATGTATATCTTAAATATTCGTTTACAGCTATAAAAACAAAATTTAGGTATGAGCAAAAGGATCTAAATGTGACAATTCAAGTAGCTATAGTGTTGACATTACTTTCTTAGATTTAAAAGAAGATTTTTTTAATTTTCCCAATTAGCATATATCACAAATGTTATATACTTTATAGTTCATTTATGGTAAACCTTCTACTAAATTATTTTTGAATAACTTATTTATATGTTTGAAATTTGTATGGCAGAATCTTTTATGCCTTGGCGGAAAATCATTTTTTGGGCTATTAAGCACATATTTACGTTATTATCAATTTTTAATATATAAGTATTTCTTTCTCTACTTCCTTCAAGATAAGATTTTTATTTTGATCATGTATATTACATTTATGTTTTTAAAAATGATGCCGTAAAACCTTAATCACATAATTGACTAGTACTTAATAAATTATATTTTAAGTTTTTAGCTAGTAAAACATTAGTAATGGGAGGAATTTTAGATATATCTTCATTGTTCATGTCGCCTTTTCCTATGACATTTCCCTTTGAATTATCACCAAATGTTATTGTACTCCCATTTGAATAGACGATATTTCTTTGCATATCTTAATTTCCTCTCATATGTTTTGAAGAATTACTGTCTAGTATCCACTTTCCTCCCCCTTTTGAGTAGGTATCTGCAAAAGATATTGGTACTCACTTTCATCGTTAGGGACCTAAGAGTTGGTTCTTAGAAACAATACCTATTAGGGTTTGATTTATCCTTTAAGAAGAAATTTCGATTTTTTATGAACAAATGCAATGAATGTATCTATATACTTGTTCCTTACTTGAACATTATTTGTTTTTGAACAAATTTTTTATTATATTTCAATAATTTATCTTGTTTAACATTATTCTTTTTAAAGTTTATATATAGCAAAGCATATTTTTTGGATTAACTATCTTTTTATTAGTTTTTTTTATATCCTATCCTTTTTTATTGGAAGAAATTTGAGATTTTTTTATACTTCTTGGAAGGCTTTCTCTTTCTTATTGAAATTATAAATATTTTGCTTATTGTTTTCTACTTTGCATTTAAATCCATTTATTTTTAATTATAAGCATTTAATTGACGAGTTTAAATCATGATTTTTCTTGGTCGATAAATCACTTTCACTTTTTTTGTGTTTCTAATTCGTTAGTAAGCATGGTAATTTGAGATGGCATGTTAGCACATGAATTTTGTGATTTTGCTAGTTCTTCTTTTAGAACTTTCAATTCATCTTTTGATATGTCAATTTTCATTTCATTTCTATTCAGTTTTCCAACAACATCTTTATATTTTCTTTGAGTTTATCAAAAAAAATTAGAATTAATTTCTAATAAGTTACGAGAAAACTACATCGTTGTTCAAAGCCATAAAACAGACGTTTGCTTGTTCAGTTTGACTATCACCTTTTGAATAGGAAGAATTCGAGTCTGGAACCATGTCATCCTAAGTGGCTATAAAAGCTTGCTTCTTCTTTTTGTAGAATTTATCATTCTTGTTCTTAAAGCTGTTTTTCTTTGTTTCCAGGTAATCTATCTTCTTTTGATCATTTCGCTAATAGATAATTCGAGCTTTTATTGTTTGAATTTCTAACTATTATTTTTGAATTTTATGAAATTTTTAGCAATGAAAGCCATATCATCCTCATCGCCATTTGATTCTTCATTTTCTGCTTGGAACGTTATTGATTTTTTACCTTGATGTTGATATCTCTTGTCTGCAAATTGGCTTCATATGACATTAGATTTCATATTACTCTTCTAGTTTTATGATCAAAATGTTATTAGCTTATTCAGTAGCAAGGATTTTTCATTCCCAATCATGTGTTAAAGAGTTTAGGATTTTTGATACAATATCAAAATCAGTATATTTCTCTCTTAGTGTAAGAACCGATTGATATATATCTTGAAAACTTGAATATATTTCATTTATGGTTTCATCATGCTTCATTCTAAAATTTTAAAATTAGTTTTAAGCATGGACAATTTTCATTTGTAACTCGATTAGTACCATCATGTATGACTTTTAATGTACGCCAATTAGTGCACTTTTACATGTACCAACTCTATTGAATTCATTTTTATCTAGTGCATAGATCACCATATTCATGGCCTTTGCATTACTAGTGACATCTAACTTTATGCGTTCGACCACTGTGCATAATGAGTAGTGAGTGTAATTGACTCTTATTGAATAATATTCCAAGTGTCAAAGCCATTAGCTTGCATATATATATATATATATATATATATATATATATATATACACATCCTTACTCTAGTAGACCAATAATTATATTTTAATCCATTGAAAAGTGGTGGCTATGTTGTAGACCGCCCTTCAGCAAAACTTAATCCACTATCATCAGTATGATTTCAATATCAAAAACCTTTTTACAGTTATATGATAACATTTCTTTGATACTAATTAAAAGTTAACAAGGATCAAGTAATATAGATATGTCTAATAAAAATAAATGCAGGTAACAGTTACAAAGCACACAAAAATAAAAGATCACACCAGCGATTTCTATACTAGTTCGAACCTCCAGTTCTACATCTAGTTCCAGACTCATCTGGAATTTCACTTAAAACTCCGCTCACTTAGACTTGAGAAATAGGCACTTGAGCAGCCGGACATGATTTAACAACACTTGGCCGATCAGCCAAATAGAACTTCACCTAAGCAACTGAACTTGATTTCAACCTTGCTTGAACAACCAAACAATACTCCGAATAAAAAAGAAATAATTGCTTGGTTAATATATTCTTTATATAGCATCGATTAGTCCTTTACAACCTTCCTACAATCTTCTCTTCAAGTAGTACATACATATTTTTTTAAAGAAAAGGAAGATACAGAGTTCTTAAAAATATTGAAATAAAGGTAGTATTGCTTGTAGCTTGTAGCTTGTAAGCAATATGAGTATGTAGAAAATGTGTATTCGAGATAGAAGATAGAGTCGGATTCGATGATTGGATCTTGAATTTGATATGTATACGTAGATAGTGTTTAGCTACGACCTCTAATAAAAAGACAAGATAACTAAAAAAAGTTACAGCCTTTTTTGAAAGAGACATCTCTTTGATGAAGAGATGTGTCTCTTTAGGAATTTAAAAAAAAATTGACTATTATGCAGATCATCCGATTGGAATTTGTAGTTTATTCAATTGAAAATGGATTAAAAATACAGTTCAAAACTGGCCTAATTCAATCGACTGACTTCCTTGATTCAGTCGACTAACTATAAATTTTATTCGAATGAATTTGGATCAATGTTATAAACTTGCGCATGTGCACGGGATTAGTCGACTGAGGGGTGTATTCGATTGACTAAACCTGCTTATTTCATATTCCTTGATTTTGTGATTTTATGTGTACATATACTATTCGAGGATAGATTCTAACATGTTTGTGACTCTAATGGAATTCTACGTATGTTGTACTTGATCTCGATTCATCTGTGTTCTTCCGCTGTAATTTGATACGTGGATCCATTAAGTTGTCGTTTTTGCTTCAACATCGTTGATTTGCACACATACAATTGTCATTTATAAAAATACGAGATTCAATAGTGTTAGCCAAAAATATGGTTAACACCCCAAAATGTGTATTCCCTATAGAATCCTTGCTTACAAAAAGGAGTTAGCATAGGTTTCGCTACCGTTTCCACGAATAAACTCTTGTAGAGTGCTTTCGGTAATTCCTAACAGTAGTTCGTATAGAAAACAAGATATAATGATTATATGTCGACATAATGGTTGGAAAAACTGCTCGAAAGGAGCTTTTTTCCTCAACATATTAAGTCCTATTGATAATTCCTTATGGTTTCGTAGTAGAACCTTCAGTCTGGCCATTAGGACTCACTCGTAGTGCTTCTGATCTCTTGATTTCTTATGGTGAATTACCCCGTATATCACTTAAAGGAGGTTTCGGTTAGGTTCACAAAGAACCTGTCAGATCTAGCAAATGAATTCTGGAATTTTATATGATTGGGATCATCTTAGGGTACCATCAATGGGTCGTAAGCTATGGGGTTTTGGATATTCTATTCTCAAAGTTTCTATAATAACCTATTTCATCATTTAAGACCTTTCGTCATCTGCGGAAGTTACTATTGTCGGATTATTGTCTTTTGGATGCTTTCAGGATAGAACCTATGAAGTTGTAAGATAATAATCATATAGTAATTAAGAAATTACCACTTTATTTTCTCTCTAATGGCATGAATTTCCATACTATCTGAGTTGACTACATACATCACACGTCCAACCCAAATTGCACAAAAATACGAATCATTATGAAATAAGAAGAAAACGATAGAAGAGAACAGAAACAACAACACTGAATCTCACATCACAGCGGAACTAAAATATAATATATATATATATATATATGTATGTATCACAGCTTTTGAAATACAATTTTTTTTACTATATACACATTATTATCAGAGTACAACAGAAATACAATACAACGGAAAATAACACTAGGTAACTAACATTGAAGCCTCCAGCTCCAAGCTCCTCCAAGTATATCTGTAAATACCAGAACTACTTGATTGCCCGTAAAGTTTGGGCACCCAAGAGCTTTAGGGAAAACATAGAAAAATAAAGTCTGGGTCAGTCATGGGACTGGTATGAGTAAACAATTTAAAACAGTTTGAGAAAATAAACGATATCTAATAAGACCATGCCATATAACATGGAACGGGGTTTTCCCTTATGAGAGTCCAAAACACTTGATTTAACTTTCAAAATTTCTATTGAAAGAAACGATAATATTTATATCAAAACTCTTTTGATATTATAATAATGTCTATCAACCACAACTAAATAATCATCTAGCAGAACGCTTTCATCTCACGCTCTACATACATAGTATACAATCAAAACCACCTTCCAACAGTGTACCTCTTGAGAGGAATACATTGGGTTCAACAAGAACATCTTGCAACCCGGCCACATATGACTGACCACTCATTTCTCTTAAGTGTGTTGAATGTATATCACCAACGGTTGGGATCAGCAACCGTTTTCCCGAATGGGACAACATCAAATAGAATAAAGAAGAAAATAAAGTTTCTCTAGATAGGTGATAATACACCCTGATTGGGAGCTACCTACTTAGCCATACTGCCGCCAGATTTTTTATCATTTCCGGGTTGTTGAGGCCTGAGGCTATGATTACTTACTTTTCATTAATAGCACAATCACTTTGAATGCCACACTGTCATTTCCGTTAACCATAAATTGATTTGCAAAAATATAAATCTGGATATTATGCTAAGAGAATAAATTCTCTGCCACCATACATATATTTGTACAGACCAATGTATGTGATCATTGGAAATACTCTGTCAGACATTCGTCTATATACGTTCGTTCTGGGATTGAACGAAACCGAAGGCACAATTTCCATTAATCCATCTTAGGCAATTTCTACCTAGGATTAACGGAAACATCCCTTGCACTTTACCCCATCTTTGATTATCTTTATATAATATGATCCGCAACGCTACTGCCAATACGGAGTGGTTTCGGATAATAATCCAACCGGTCTCTCCATATTGACAGCGATATTTGCAAATAACTCGATAGTCAGTTATTTAACTATCGAAGAAAAACAAACATCCATTCAAAGCATCAAACAATCACTGGGCCCCTTAGTTAATATTTTATTAATTTAATTTTATCATGGTCCAATATCTCTTCAATATCTTTACCCAGATATTTCTCCAAACTCTTTTAGCCTCTCACAATTCTTGGAGAAACATTTCCATCAATCATAACTATTTATTTTCTATATTCCAGAAAATATCACTTTTTAACGTTGGAAAATGTTTCTATTTCTTATTTACATATCGCTATTCGTTGCCATTTATTAGTCCTAACATTAAACTAGTAAGAGAACAATTTCCTAAGTATCAACCCCGAAGGTCGAAACCAACACCAGATCGACACTCAAGAAGCAATTCAACTCAACCAGTCTCCAATCAGTTTCTGATTTTCTCAACTCCATTTCTTAACTTCTTATCAACACAATCATTTTAATCTGCAAATTGTTTGTTTTTAAATCATCGTTCACTTTGAAACGTATATACGTTTCTCCTTCCAATCTCCCAGGATTTTATTTATAAATTCCCTTTCTTTATATAAAATTTCATTATACATTCATTCGTTTATTAAATTTCATATATAATTGATAAGTCAATTTCTAGTTGTCTAATTTTGATTAATTTTTTTTCTATCTCCTTAATTTTTTTTCTATCTCCTTAAATTTCTGGAAAATTTCGCTAGCACCACCTTTGTACCGGTCAATAACTCAAACTCTAACTCGCCTCTTTAGGCCGTTTCTATTCAAAAAGAAAATCAAAAAGCCAAATGGCTTGCCGATTCGGCGCATAAAATCCCATATTAAATTAAATATGTACCTTTTTTAGGTATTTTAATTTATATCTCTTCATACACTTCATTCCAAACCTGCTTAATACATATCCAAATATTCCCATTTTATTTCAACTCAATTTATTTGTCTTAACCCAATTCGCTAATTTATTTTCTAATTAGCTATTTTGCCTATTTCACTTTTTAATTGAACCTATCGCGTTCATATACAATTTTAATTTGCTTATATACCAATCTAATTCCATTTTCAATTCAAGTCTCATTTTCAACTTTGAATATGAATTCACAAATCCAGAGCCTAATTTCGTATCAAAACTTGATTAACTAATTATTCTTCAAATTAGTTAATCATATTCAATAATTAAAAATCTGATTTTTGTTTCAAAAATCAGTTCACTTACTCCACTTGAGTTTGTATTTATTTTATGTCTCAAGTCTGGATCTTTCTAATGGAAATTCGGATTTCATTTACTTAAAATCATTTTATTTATTTAAATAAACTGTTATGTTTTATAATGGTTATGGCGTTGTTTTCCTGAAAATTTGATTTTGACATAACTTAAAATCTTTAAGACGAAATCCAGATTTTTCTCTTCCATAAGAAACGATTATCAAATCGGTCCTAATATTTCTTGTTTCAAAGAATTCCGACTTGAATTGAGTTCCATATACTCAATTAAATTCGAAAAGCTAATTTATGAACTACCACACTGCGGCGAGTTCGTTTTAATTATATTTAAATATAAATGTTAAACTTCGTTTAATTTAAATTTAAATCTCATTCTAATGTGTATATTAATATATATTAAATTGAGTTTTCAGATCCAACTTAATATTTCTGATTAGCTCTAATTGTGGATTTTTCATTACTCGGTTAAATTTATTTATAACTTAATTTGCTATATTTAAATTCCAATTCTCTTTATAAATAAATCATTTATAAAATTCGATATATTCGAATTCTAATTATAAATTCTTGGATTTATCTAAATTGTGTTAATATTCCGAATATCGGAATAACATCCATCATGATTTCCAATTCATTTTTAAATTCATACTTGAATTTAAAATTCCAAATTATCGCATGATAATTATATTACTTAATTTATAAACATTGTTTATAAATTTAACTCCCTTGTTTTATAACTTAAAACAAGTTTCCATTTCGAAATCTATTTAAAAACCCAAAAGCTTATTTTGGATTATTTTATTTATAACAACTTATATATATATAAACAGTGAATATATTTTCACATTTTAAATTTAAACTTCTATTTACTACAGTCCTAATGTTTTTTTCTGGAAATATTTTATTTAAATAAATTCGATCTAATCGAATTCAAATTATAAATTCATATGGATTTATTTAATTAAATTTACAATCCAAACATCAGAATAGATTTTGTCATTTCTTTTTGAAACTAATTTTGATTCCCTTTTTAAACTCACATTTGACTTTAGATTTTTCCAAATTGTCTAAATGATAATTTTTCCCATTTCATTTATAAACACCGTTTATAAATTCACTTCAATGCCCTGCATTATTTAATTTATAAACATCATTTATAATTTCACTTTAATTTCCCACATTATTTAATTTATAAACACCGTTTATAAATTTACTTCAATTCCCCGCATTATTTAATTTATTACCATCATTTATAAATTCAATACTTGTTTTTATTATTAAATATAAGTTAATATTTCTTAACCCATTCGAAACTCAAATTCTGTTTTTAGAAAAATAGATTTTCCTTTTAAATCTCAAAATCCCTTTTCACGATATTTTTATATATCAACACTTAGGCCCAGTGGTATTTTAACATCATAACACCCAATTATAAACACAGATTTTCTAACACATCATATATGATAATACATATGAAGACAAACAAATAATAATATTTTTGAGGAATCCAGTTGGATCCCTCCAACCTATTTTCCTACATCCACAGACGTTAGCCAAAATAAATAATATCCATCCTGCTTCGAGGCAGGATATCGCGGTATAGAAGGTCATCCACTATCATATTGGGGGGGGGGCGCATAGGGTCATCCGCTAATGATACTGCGGGAATCCGCTAATTGTACTGTGGGAAATATCCAACCACCTATATATATAACCACAAACACCAAGCCTAAATATTTAATATATATATAATAGCCAACACTGATAAACAATTTATAAATGCATCCAAGGCAATCAACAATATATTTTTAATAATAATAATAAATTTAAATAAATCTCTAAATGAGAGTTACTCATCGTGATTTTTATTGTTGAAATAATGATTCATTTCTAATTATCGAAAATCCGAACTAGCTCCAGACTTATCTCAATCCAAATCCATCGCGAATAAATCTATCTGTACCTATGATTATTTAATTTATTTGTAGATGATTATTAAATTAATTTGACATATAAATAAATTAATTCCTATGTATTTTAAATTTCTGGAAAAGACATATACCTTATTGCTCAAACAATCCTCTTTCTACCAAACTTCAGCTCCCCTTTTCCTATGTGAACTCGGTACAGACTTCACCCGCGTCCTCCTTTACCACTCCATCTATCTCGAGCTCTCACACAACTAGGAATCTGTAGCCTCCCAATTGCTACAGTAAAATCATGAAATCTTCTACAGGAATTCGCATTGCTTCCATAACCATTATCGGACCACCCGTACACCTGAAGACCAACATCATCCTCCATCCTTTTGAACGGCAGCACGCATCCTACCAGAACCCCATTTAACCAATCAACATCATTCCCCTTCTCCACCAGCGACCGTCGCGTCGCTCTCCCTTGCTCCAATCGTGACCTTCCCAAATGTTGAACTTACGTGTAAATCCCCTGAAATCGAACAACCCTAGCCTTGCGATTTTACCCTAGTTCGTTGCTCACGAATTCGAACACACATGGTTTTTATCGCACCATAAACTAGTTACATCAGATTGGAGATCTCAATTTCGTGAATGGAAGCCAAAACCTCCCCAAATTCTAGACCCTAGACTCTCGTTATTATTGAACATCAAACTTGATTTGGTTTGAATCCAACAAGAAGCATGCAGAAATGAAAAACTAGTTATAAGGTAGAACGATATTTGTTTTAGCGACATTGTATTTCTCAGGAATGAAAAAGGTGAAAAATGGGTAACGCGATTTATAGAGAAGGAAACCTAAGCACGAAGTAATTAGCTCTACGTATTGTACATAGGTAGGTGATAAGTTAAGTACAAAATATTGGGTAGATTATTTAATGTGATTTGATTTCAATTTAATATGATTTCAATTTAATATGATTTGATTTAAAGAGATCTTTATTCTTTTTAAGTATATAATGATTTGATTTCGAGCATATCTACTAATCAAATATCTCGAGGTTCACAACTTGAAATCTTGAACCCCTATTTTAACGCAATGACTAACATTTCAACGTTATAACATTATTCTAAACACAACGGAATAGATTAAAAAAATTAATTCAAAGTATATATATAATAATTATATTAAATTGATATAATATAATTTATATTCAGAAACAATAAATTTCTAGAGAATAAATTTTTATTATTATCGTTTATAGTCAAATACAATTTATATCCATTGTCTGAATAGTTTTGATTCAGTTTTAACTTCGAATTCAATTAACTCGTATTACAATAATTTAATATATTTGATATTAAATCGAAATTGATTTTTAGATCGATAATAACTTAATATAAAAATGGATTTATATTATCGACACAATATTTAAACCGTATTAAATATTAAAAATTAATCGATCAGAAATCTGGGTCGTTACAGTCTCAATTGTCAGAATAAGACATTTTATTTATAACTCTGATGTCATAGAATTTTCCCCAAATTGATTTTGAATCAGGGTTCAGTACTCAAACTTATAAATACAAGATTAAGAATGAGAAATCTAATCTCGATTACGGACCCTTAGGGTCATATTTATAGGTGCGGGTTGGCTCTTCCTTCGTCATATAGGCTTCATCCCGACTCTTTTGCAGAACAACATATAGAGACCTGGTGAAGGCACCCTCCGCTATCTTTTGGAAGAGTAACCATTGTTCTTATACAGTGCTCTCCGAAGGTACTCTTCTGGAAGCTTTGGCTATTTGCGGGAGGAGTGAGCTTATAGGGGCTCCCAACTTTTGATGTTGATTATGGCATCATCTTATTTTGATTGCGATATTTATCTGATGGAGGCCTGGGCTTTTCAACATACTTCTTTCAGGCTAACCAAAAGACATACCTAGGTTCTTTCCATATGATTCAAAACAACCGTTTAGAAGATCGTGCCCCTTGGGTTTCATAGACGTGGGCTTTCCTCATACAAGATAATCTTTTGCCTCTCCAATTTCGGCTTGGGAAGCAACTATCTGAAGGAATGGTTCTGACTGCGCCAAAGGATTTTTGTCTTCAACACCCCTTCACCTTAGCTTTGGCTTTCTATTTCTCATAGTCATTTCAGTGCTAACAATTTCCCCTCGGCCAGTGAAGGGTTTTCTTGACTTTTCAAGTCAACTGCTCTAATTTTTGAGGTATGTGACATTCTTCTCGCCTCCTGGTATTCTTATCTGGACGATCATATCTTGATCAACGACTATCTTTACTTCTCTTCTTCTCCTTATTGCTATAAATAGCGTACGTTTTTCTTTCTTCCTCTTTCACCTTCAAATATTATTTTGAAGCCCTAGAATCATAGATTATAAACGAACCTTAACTTCTCAAAATCATTTAACTTCTAATTCAAGGGAAATATTTGGTCTTTCACTCCAATTTCATAATGGGCTCACAGATTTTGAATTTTCTAGGGTTTTCGACCCCATGATCTTGTATGTGAAAAAAGATAATTAATTTGGGTCTAAACCTATTGATGGAGTTAATTATAAAATCCTAAAGGGTTCGCGAACTTCAATCGTGATCAGACAATTTTCGATTTCAATCTAATTTTCTTAAGTTAAATCATTTTTTTATGTAAGCCTCTTCGGATTGAAAGCAGTTTAGCCTAGCCATTAACTTAATTGAATGAGTTCAAAGTGTCTGGCCGCATGTTATGGGCCTATTATCATAATTTAATTGTTTAAATAATTTTTTAAGGATAAAACATGTTCCTTTCGGTTTTCCTAATCTCCTACTCTTTCGTTTTTTTGAGTAAAACTTTACTTTAGGGTTTCGACACACAAAAGAGAAAGGGTTTTGTTACAAACAGAAGGACAGTTTTAATTCAATTAGCACTTGATCAATGGCTTTTGCCTTGCACTCTCAATTTCCTTTTCTTCCAAAAATACTTATGTTTAATTATTTTACCAATCATCTCATAGTTCTTTCGAGAGGAATGGCATGTAAGGCCTTTTCTTTTCAAAATATCCAAGTATTATTATTGATTATAATCATGAAACAATATCACCTGGCAATGTCATGTGTACTGAGAAAGCTTCTCAGAAGCTGCTCCAAAGACCACCCTATGGCTAGTGAATTCACCTCAACCCCTTAGAAAAAGGTGACAAAAAGGGCTTAAAAGGTCGTTAACATCACCAAGAGGTCACTAATAACCACCTAAAAGGAGGTGGATGCTATTCTAGAAGCCTTTCTTATCTCCAATGTTGAGGTTGTTCCCCATCGGAGGGCTCTTCCATCGGCAATACTCCAGAGGGCTTCTTTTCTAACACTACTATCCATATTTGGCATAACGGATTTTTTTCTCCTTTTCCCAACTTTCTTTTACATTTTATCCAACACACTCACCTAGTTCTATGGAATAGTTATCTCCAAACTCATATACGTATATGCTATGTTTCGAAATGATTTCTCTCGAGTCCAAAGACCAATCATTAAGGAAACTTCAGCCTTTTACAACCTCCTCCATCTGGTCAAAATCAGCTAGGCCAACCCCATACTGTATCGAGCTAACCCCAAGAAAGCTTTGATCGTCAACCCAGTCGACAAGCCCAAAGACCGGGAGACCCCATTCTTTTTCATCTGGTGCCCTCCTGGAATTAGTGGAAAGTTTATCAAACTTGGCAAGGACTCCTTATTTCCATTGCAATTGTGACGACGCGCCTAGACCATGCCCTTTGAATCGACCATAAACCTCAACAAGCCAAGTTCAAAAGATACAAATCCTCGAATTTTATGGGTGAGTTCGAGTTCCAACCCACAGAAGTTGATACATAGCACCTACTTAGTGTTTTTGTACCGTCACCAAAAGTGAAGCAACTCAAAACTCTTTGAGTAGAGCAATAAAACAGAACAATAGACAAGAACAAAATCTCAAAGCAGAACAAAAAAAATTATAATATTCAGTATAACTTTACAACGGAAAATCATTCAAATAATCAGAGTAATCATACTAAGGAGAGTTATAAACACTATTCTTACATAATAAAACCATGAAATCCATGCATATATAGTAGAATAACCCCTTCCTTCTGACGAAGAATGCCAACTCCTTTGGAATTGTGTGGAACTCCTCAAATCCTGCCTGAACCTGAAATACACTTCGATTAGACCCGTGTCTCAAACACTCGAGTCAGGCTTGGGTTAACCAGCTTGAGATTTAGATAACAAACCCTATACATGTCAACTAATCATAAAGGGGTTTTAGAGAAATCTGTGCATGTATTTTGGGAAATTAAATTATCATAAGAATCGCATCCCATCATACAATGCAAGCGTACACCCTTAGTAGAATGTTTTACCTTATGATAACCAAATATACTTGATATGCGAAAACATTTTGATATTATCTTTAGGACATATTGGAAATCTCTTTCGCAAGTAAATGTATCAATCAAACATGGCATAATTCCCCATCCCGTTATGTCGCCATATAGGTTTACATCTAAAATCATAAAGGCTCATATTGAAGGTTGGATTCCAATAATGACCAAGAAAAGGATCTTTATTTTATCCACGGGTGGGTACACCTCTAGAGAGGTGTCCCTGAGAGCTGAACTGCCCATACGGCATACACTCACAAAGCCGGTCCACCCCTTAACTGGGTGGAGTTCGGTTTACCCCTCTTAAAGGTAACGTCCCCTATCGTGACAGACCTTTATCCGAGGGCCCTCGATGCATCATCCACACAAATGAATTGTCAGGGCTCCATACCACAGCAACACCTTCTATCTAGAAGGAACGTTACGTTTCATAACTTTGCTAAAGTCAAATTAACTCATATATTAGACTATTAGAACAATAAAATCGACATTTGGACTTCGTTTTTATAGCGAACCAAACTTCACTTTTCTATTAAATGAAATCAATTTATTTTCAATTTTAAATTTAACATACTATAACTTGTCTTTAACTTTGTCAAATCAATTTCTTTCTTTCACAAAATTTTATCGTAAGGACTTTAATTTCATTTTTTTAAAAAGTTGGATGTCAAATTCGAACTTTTAATTTTCACTTGTTATTTAATTGATAAAATATTCAAATTTAGTTTTGATTTGAAATGCACATCATTAACATCCATAAACAATCATTAACATACAATTATCACAAAATGGCGTCATTAACATAAGTGTTAATGTCATTAACACTTAATTACCAGGACATATCAATAACTATGCGTTAAACATTGTTAACACTTAATTACCATTCAATGGCATTATATTCCCAAGTCTTAAGGTCATTAGCACTTAATCATCTAACTAGTCATCACATCAAGTCAAGTTTCCATCCAATGAACAATTTTGAAAATTTTACCCTCAGCAGCCAACGATTATATCCATGGAAGCTCTCTCTTTTAACCCATCCTCTCTCTCCTCAAAATCCGAATGAGCCTACCTCAGCCTCGACTCCATCTGAAGATCCTCCGCCATTGCCACCGCCGGCACCTCCGGATCCACCTATAAACCACTCTTCTTCCTCGGCAATGCAGCAAACATCTTTGGAGCAAATTAAAATCAAGCGATGGCCTTCGATGTTCCAAAACTTATAACGAAATGCAGGAAAGTACGAACCTGTAACACCCCATAATTTTAACAACATTAAAAAGGATAAATTAAATAATAATTAACTTAATATTCAGAATTAAGGGAAAAAGACTGTTCCATTAAGTCCGCCTCGAAATTCTGGTTAAGATAAATATTTGTTTTCATAAAATGGACATCGTATAAAGAAATTATGAAGATTTGAAGTTTGTATATGTGCAATGGAATTATATATATATAATCAGAAAATCAAATTTCAGTACAAAATTCTGTAGGCGGCAAATCTCCTACCCTAGGGGAGTCAACCCCATAGAGGGGGTGTCGACCCCGGGGTCGACCCCTCAAGGGGGTGTCGACCAATTGGTCGACCCCCCTAGGGATGAGGTGGCAGGTCGAATTCTAGGCTGGCAGCTATAAATATAGGCTCATTTCTTTTATTTTCTTCACTGAAAATCAATGGATGCCTAAATGCTGTCGGTGCCTGGTGAATCAAATCCTTTCCTTCTTCTGCAATTCAAAGTTAGAGATTCAAGTGTCTACAATAACTTGTGAATCTGTGATATTTTGGCATACTATGCCTTGCACCTTAACCTTTATCATGTCAGATTTCCTTTTATTATAGATCTAATTCAATATTTAGATCATCTCGTACCTATTATGTTGTGGTTAATTTGGATCTATCAAGAGTTGGACATCTAAATTCTAGTTTAGATCTAATCATGCTTTTTATGACATCCCTACTATGTTAGAACCCATTTATTATCACAAGTTTATCAATCTGTTCTTATATGTTCATCTTAACATTATGCCATGAAAAATTTATGTCAATTCTGTTAGAATAATCATCTTTGTCATCTTCCCTTCACCTTTTCCCTTTTTATTTTATATAGCTAGGCTATTTTTGAGCCTAGGCATGCCAATAAATTATGCGATTACATTAGTTTGGGAATGAGGGGAAAACATTGAAATTGTGGATATCAAATGAATTGGGAATTTGGGGGCATAATTGGTAAAAAGGTAAAAATTAGCATAATTTGAACATTGTATATGTATATGAATTTGGACATATATTTCACTATGAACATAATTGGGGTAAAAAGGGGCATGAAACCTATAACCCATAACGACATAAGTAAGAATTGGCTAATAAAGAAATGCCAAGGATTACAATAATTAGAAACTGTAACTGCGCCTAGACATGAGGTTAGATTACACTTGTGGTGGAAGTCTACCCGGACTCGCCCGACATATCTAGCGACAACAAGTGGTGAATCTAATGTGAGAGGTCTAGGTGCACAAATACAAGACATGCTAAGACATGAGGTTTAGCCCGATTTGTGGAATAAGTTTTCCCGGACCCGCCCGACATATCGAACATCCACCAATTGTAGGCTTAATGTAGGAGGTCTAGCATACTGTAACCATAAATGAAATATGGTGATAAACCTTGAATAATTAACCTAGTAGAATCCATAGGGATTGTGTGAACGTGAACTTGAATAGGGGTTAAGTAAATATGTCTGAACAATTAGTGGGTTAAGTAAATCTGAGGGTGTGGGTAATATTTATATATAGGCCCAATAATTTAACTTGAGGGGATTATGTAATTAAAGACACCTGGTGGTAAGCATAACCTATGGAAATGTTGAAGTTATGTAATTAAAGACACCTTAGGTAAGCATAACTTGTGGAAATGATAGGGTTATGTAATTAAAGACACTTAGTGGTAAGCATAACCAGTGGAAATCCTAGTGGTGATACAAGACAAAGCGGAGAGCTTGTATCGTATTGTATTTGGGACCCGTTTCAGTCAGTAACCCTTGTAATGGTATCAAACGAGGACTCCGCCCTAGGTCGGAGTTGGGGTACTCTTACTAGATTGATTGTAAGAGATCCAAACGAGAAGGATGGTGTGGGCGGCGCAAACCGACCGGGGACATGTGCGAGCATGGGCCGGGTAGAGGGGGCTAAGATGACCGTGACACCGGTAGGTATGACTATGCACATCAATGAAATGTTGCCACTTTAGGAAGTGATACCTCCTACTATGGGGACGACAGAGAGTATCTACGGAGTAGGGAGCCGATCGATTACGGTAGTAGTTCGGATACATCTGGACGTATGCCTAAGTCTACCATTTGATAGTTGTTGGTATCATCTCCTTCTGGATATGCTGGTATTAGTGCAGGGTAATCATTAGAGAAGCATATACCCTCTATCATGTTTACCTTGTTATACCTACCTTTTATGGTGTTATCTTTCTTATCCACTTTATATGCCTGTCATTCTACTTTTACTTATTTACTTGTTAAAAGTAACTGACTCGCCAGACTTTATGTCTGACCTTTTTTGTTTCCTCTTCTTTCTTCCATTCCCCCCTAGGTTCTCAGGGTGGGAATACTCAGGCTTAACTTCTTTCATTTTCCTAGAGTTGCTTAGATGTATGGCTCAAGCTCCTATCCTTGCTACTATGGCTATGTTTTATTTGGGGGATTTTGCTTCTTTTATGTACTCTGATGTTTCGAAATACAAGATAGTAGTTTTTATGATGTAATGTATTTTGTGTATTTTAGACATGTTATGTTTTGAACCATGCAGCTTTATGATTAATAAAGTTTTTAATTCCGCTATCATTTTATATCAATCTTGTAATATTTCTATTTCTGTTTACCTATAATGCTTCATGAAACTTAATGCATTCCCATTATGAGTGGCATTAACGGACGTAGGGTGTCACACGTGGTATCAGAGCTGAAGGTTGCCAGATTAGATAAAAGTTCTTGAAAACTATTTCCAAAAAGGTTTTAAAAGAAAGCATTTTCAAAAAGAAAAGTTTGTTTTGAAAAACATATTTCCGAAAGCCATATGTAATATCCTTCGATCCTTTATCTAAATCTCCTTCCTTTTCATTTCATCATGTCTGGGGAACCTAAGATTCCTTAGGGCGTTATGATACCAGGCTGGTTCCGTAGGTATCTAGAGGCCGCGGCGCCTGCCGGAGGTCAAGCTGACGTTCCTCCCCCAGTTGCGCCCATCGTTCCTCCTCCAAGAGCAGATAATTTCGCTAAGAACTACAAAGATTTCTGTGCCATGGGAGGGAAGCCATTCCGTGGAATTGAGACATTTGTAGAGGCAAGGAATTAGCTCAAGGAGATCAAGGACTTGTTTGTAATCTTTGAAGTAGAAGATCGAAGGAAGATTCAGTTAGCTGCCTGGCTACTGAAAGACAAAGCTTCATTATGGTGGGAAGTTACCCAAGCTAGACGTCCAGTGGATACATTAGATGATTTTAGGTCGAGGTTTGAATTGAAATTTCTTTCCCAAGCTGTGAAAAGCATGCAAATGGAGAGGTTGTTGGCACTCAAACAAGGAAACCTGACTGTTAAGGAATATGTGAACAATTTCAATCAGCTAGCAAGATTTGGATTCGAATTGGTAGATACTCCGCATAAGAAAGCTTTGCGGTTTGCTAAAGGGCTGAATGAACCCCTTCATGGGGTTAGCTATGTCCCATATACCAGTGAGAGCGACTCTTGAAAGGCTGGTTGATATGGCCTTGATGCATGAGGAAGACAAAGGAGAGAAGAAGGAAGTTAAGGTTGAGGAAACAACGCAAAACAAGATGGTATGGCCCAAGAAAGAGCAGCAGCAACAACACCAACAAAAGAAAGGCGGAAAGAATGATAAGGCTAAGGATAAGAGGAAATGTCACAGTTGTGGGCGAGAGGGTCACCTGGTCAAGGATTGCAAAAGAAGGAAGAATACTTGCTTCAATTGTAGAGAGGTCAGACACTTTTCTAGGGAGTGCCCGAAGAAACAGGGACCACATGGACAAGGTCAAAGGGCAGGAGCTTCTGGGGCAGGTGCATGCTTTAGCGACCAGTGCTCTGGATAGAGGTAGGAAAATTTCTGTGGAAGGTTTGATTTCTCTTTCTAGTCATCCTATTAGAACTCTTTTTGATTCTGGCGCTTCACATTCATTTATATCTAGTTCTGTAGTTGGAACTCTGCACTTAAATACTAGTATGGTAGTGGATCCCGTTGTTGCCTCAAACCCCATTGGTGGTTCGGCTCATTTGTCTATGATTTGTCGGGGTTTGAGAATAGCTATCGTAGGCGTCGAGTTTGAGTGCGATGCGTATGTGCTCAGTTTTATGGGCTACAGTTTGCTACAGTTTGATTCTAGGTATGGATTGGCTAACCATGTATGTTGCCAATCCAGATTATGAGAGGAGGGTCGTTAGACTTTTGACTTGCCATGTGAGGACCCTCGATATTTCTTGTGACCCACAAGTGTAACACCCCGTATCTCCTGTGAATATTAAAGTAACGAAATAAAGAATACTTAATTTTAAAAGTGAGAATTAAGTGAAACAAGTTACGCCATTTCATTCGTCTCAGAATTCTACTTGAGATAGAGTCCGAGTTTGCGTGAATCGGACTCCGTATGAAGAAGTTATGGAGTTCAAAAGATTTCATGTTTAAACAGAAAATATAAATAAGAATTAAACATCTCAAACCTAGTTCAAAATTCGAAATTCAAGCAGAATAGGTTGAGCGGGAAAATTCCCGCTCAGGGTGTCGACCCCCCAAGGGGAGTCGACATAGGTGTCAACCCCCTATAGGGGTGTCGACATAGGTGTCGACCCCCCATAGGGGAGTCGACCCCTGTTGGCCCAGATCTGGCCAATGACGTGTTTTCACCATGTGTCGCTCTCTGATTCGCTGTGTGACGTGGTATTCTGCTCTGGACGATTCTGATGACTTCTAGACTGATCTGAAAGTTCTGAATCTCCATAAACACCTATAAATAGACCCCTAAACCTATTGTTTTCTCCACACGAATTCATAGGCGTTTATATGCTGCTAAAACCTGAAGTGACCTAGCCTCCACCTTAATCAATCAGATTAGAGTTTTTAAGTTAACAATCAAAGTCTACATCAAAGGAGTAGCTAATCAAATTCAGAAATCAAATCCTAGAATTCAAGACCGTTCTATAATTTGTAAGTTCATGTTACTTTCAGAAATAAAATTTAATTGTTATTATGACATTGTAATAAATCTGAATATGAGATTATGCCTATTTCTATCTGTCTTTCTATATTCATTGGATCTATCTCATTGATATTATTATGTCCATTCTTTGTCTCTTCTTTCCTTCTTCCCTTTTTTATAGCCAGGCTACCGCGAGCCTAAGCCAAATCTCATAAGAGATACACGTACGTTGGGAAAAATTTGACATAATATATGATTTGGACATGGCCAGTGCAAAAATTGGGAAAAGGATTAAATTACGTATATTAGGGCATAACTGATTTGTAACGGATTTGAGGACATAACACATGTTGTATTTAGAACATAAAGTGTATCGAACATATGACTTGAGATTTGAGGCATAAAGTATATTGGACATATGACTTGGGATTTGGGGCGTAAATTGAACTGTAAACATGTAAGGCATAGCACATGTTGTGGTTTAAGACCTAAAATTGGGACATATAAAATATGATAGTTTATGACTTGGAAGAAGGAGATTATTCATGAAAACCTATAATAAGATAGGGATAACTGTTAAATGTGAACATGCCTAAATTGGGATTTTGGGTAATTGGCATGAACTATAATTAAAGGCTATAATTTGGCATAGTTTATACTGTGAACCATGATTGAGGGGTTTTGGAGAATATTTTGTACGGTGCAGTGCGACTAAACCTTAGGGCATGTGTCATATTGTGTATTATGACCATGATTTTGGGCATGTAAGTTTATAGGCTTAATTTATGATTAGGCGAGATATGTTAATGGAACTTTAAGTGAGGTTTAATTTTTTAAACTGACTAATATGCTGGAATCTATTGAAAGTGAATTTGTGGGGGCATAACTTGAAATTAGCTTTGTTGGGGGTATAACTTGAGAATTGGAACATGACTAGTTTTGTGAATTTGGGGTGATTAGCATATAAAATCTAGACTTGGACATGTATGGTAAATATGCTAAAAGATAAACATGCCTAACCCGAGGTTAGATTGAGTTGTAGTGTAAAACTGCCCAAAACCGCACGGCACATCTAGTAACCGCAACAACACCTATCTGATGTGAGAGGTTGGTGCATCATGCCCAAGAAAAACCCGAGGTTAGATTGAGTTGTGTTATAAAACTGCCCAGAACCGCCCGACACATCCAGTTACCGCAACAGCATAGATCTAATGTGAGAGGTTGGTGCATTAATAAATCAATTAATGTTGACGAACAAGATATGTTAAGAATGGTAGGGTTAAGTTAACTAAGGCAACACTTAACCGTTATAACATGTTAATTAGACAAGAAGATGGGGTTAAGTAAATTTGGAACACTTAACCGTTATAACATGTTGATTAAACAAGAAGATGGGGTTAAGTAAATTTAGAACACTTAACCGTTGTAACATATTAATTAGACAAGAAGGTAGGGTTAAGTAAATTTAGAATACTAAACCGTTATAACATGTTAATTAGACAAGTGAGCAGGGTTAAGTTAACCAGTACAACATGATGAATGAGAAGAGTTAAGTTAATAAGAAATACTTAACCAATATGACATGATGAATGGGTAGGGTTAAGTTAAAACAAGAGAGCAACACTTAACCAATATAACAAGATGAGTGGAAGGGTTAAGTTAACAAAAGAAGGCAACACTTAACCAATGTAACACGACAAGTGGGAGGTTAAGTTAACTCGAATTGAATGATGACACTTAACCAATACATCATGATGAACTCGTGGGGTTAAGTTAATAAGAAACACTTAACCAATGTAACTTGATGAACGAATGGGGTTAAGTTAGTGGGAAATAGTTAACCAATGTAACATGATGAATGAACGGGGTTAAGTTAATAGGAAACACTTAACCAATCCAACATGACGAGTGAGAAGGGTTAATAAGAAACACTTAACCAACATGACATGATGAGTGGGTGGGTTAAGTTAACATGAATGGACAACACTTAACCAATATGACATAATGTGTGGGAGGGTTAAGTATATATCGGGTTGGTGGGTAATATTAGTAAATATAGGCCCACAAACTTAACCATTAAGTAAACATGTTTGAATCAGTGGGACGGTTAAGTACATATCAGGTTGGTGGGTAATATTAGTAAATATAGGCCCACAAACTTAACCAGTAAGAAACCCTAGTAACGGGGACCCATTTTAGCAGTAACCCACATAGATGTATCAAGGTACCTTGAAACTAGGCAGGGTGGGGCACGATTACTGGGCTGATTATAAGCGGTCAAAATAGCGGCAGGGGGTACGGCAGTGTAGGTTCCGACAGATTCGGGTGTGCACGTACTCCGGAGTGGGAAAAAGAAGGCGCTGGGTACCACTAGTTGTACACTGTGTATCTTGAATCGTGTCGGGTCGCTATCATAAGGATTGATACACCTTATGGTGGGACTAGCACAGGGTATCTACACGCAAGAGTGGGCCGATTGACAAAGACACAAGGAAAGTTAATGCGAGTAAGGAGCCGATCGATAGGGTAGTAAGGGTACATCTAACATCTTCATGGCAATTAGGCTGATTGAGGTAAGATCCTCATACTAGATGTACACCTGAAGGCTACCACAATTGCGGAGATTGGGATCACATTGTAATATTATCATTTTACACAGATTACTAGTTGGGACACTAGTTAGGCGGTGCAGAGATATAAAAATTAGAATAGCAAGGTAGTAGCGAAGCAGAGATCAAAGTAGAAGCGCATTCAGTTTATCTTGCCTTATCATATCTATGCTAATCGTATGTTATCTTGTTATCCTTGTTATCACGATATTGTCTTATATTCAGTTTATTCAAGTCATGATGCTTTTGCCTATTTTCATGCTGAAAGTCATGGACTTACCAGACTTATGTCTGACTTAGTTTGTCTCGCCTCTTTTCTTCCATTTTACCCCCTCCCTCCCCCCACAGGTCACAGGGTGGAAATGTTACCACTTAGCTCAGTTTTCTTTCCAAGCTCGAAAATAGTCAATGTATTGCTTTGGACTCTCTCTTCCACTGCTATGGCTGGTTCATGATTTATTGGGGAATACCATTGTTATCTTTATGCTTCTTTTATACTTGGAAGTTTTTGAATCAAGACAGAAGTTCTATGTATTATTTTATGATTGAAAGAAATTGTTGTAAAAGCTTGACTGAACCACATTGTTTATAAAATGACTTTATTTTCCGCTGCTTTATTTGTCTATCTTGTAATTTATCTGCATTTTTTACCTAAAATGCTCCACCAAAGTTAAGGCATTCCCTTTATGGGTGACCTTAACGGAGGTGGGGTGTTTCACTTGGTGTCAGAGCTGAAGGTTACCAGATCAGATAGAAGATTTGAAAAATTATTTTCAAAATGGTTTTAAAAGAAGCATTTTCTAAAGAAAATGTTTTGTTTTAAAGTAATATTCCCCAAAGCCATATGCACTATCTTTTGATCCTTCATTTGAATCCTTGTTTCCTTCTTTCCTGAGTCTCCGGGGCTCCTGGCTTTCTGGGAGGTAACCTCATCGCGACATGGTTCCGTAGGGTTGATGAGACTACGACACCTGTCAAAGGGTGAAGAAGTGCCCAACCTCCATCCATAGTCACAGTAGTTTCACCTGCAGCTAATTCTCTTCCAAGCTTTGTAGGGTTTTCCGTGCGATGGAGGCAACCTTCAAGAGACTTGTCAACATGGTTAACAAAGATGGTAAAGAGAAAGAGGCCAAAGGGGAAGAATCACAAACAAGGGATTGGAATATAAGAAGGGCGAAAGAAATAATAGATCCCGCAACAAGAGGAAGTGTCTTTTCTATGGTATAGTGGGTCATTTAATTGTAGGAAGAAAAAGACAAGTGGTTATTTTTAGCATGGTGAGGCAGGACGTCTTATCAAGGATTGCCCGGAGGACAAGGACAAGGACAAGGACAAAGGACAGTATTTTCAGAAAGGAAAGTGCATGCTTTCACCGCTAGCGTACCTGAGAGAGAGATAGTAAAGTTTAGTTTTCTTTTTGATCATCCTGTTAGTACTCTTTTTGATTCTAGCACTTCACATTCATTTATATCTTCTTCCATAGTTGAGTCTCTGCACCTTAGTACTTGTATAATAGAAGATCCCATTATTGTCTCAAATCCGGTTGGTGGTTCGGCTCGTTTATCTTTGGTTTGTAAGGATTTGAGAATAACTGTGTTAAGTATTGAGTTTAAGTGTAATGCTTATGTTTTCGGGTTTCATGGGCTATGGGTTGATTCTAGGCATGGACTGGTTAGCTAGTAATTGTTAAAGGAGGGTAGTTAGACTTTCGACTTGCCTCAGGAATACCCTCGAGATTTCATGCGATCCTAAGGGATTAGTTTGTCTTGGCTACCTAGAATCACTTGATGCATCTATTGACGATTTGCGATCCGTTGGAGTAGTCCATGAGTACGCAGATGTTTTTGATTAGGTTAGGGGTTTGTCCCCTAAAATGCGAGGTAGACTTCTGCATATATCTAGTTGACAACGCAAAGCCAGTTGCATTACCTATACGACACATGAATCCAAGGGAAAGGAAGGGCTCAGTAAACAAGTAAAAGAGTTACTTGAAAAAGGGTTCATAAGACGAAGTATTTCTGAATGGGGTGCTCCAGTCGTTTTCGTTACAAAGGCAGATGGTTCACTTCGCTTGTGCATTGATGATATTTTGGAATAAGGAAAAACATGCTTTGCATCTAAGGGAAATCTAGGATACCCTCCAAGCACATCAACTTCAAGCGAAGTTCTCTAAAAATGTCATTTTTGGGATAGAAGAAGTAAGGTTTATAGGACATGTGGCATCCAAAGGAGGGATAGCAGTAGATCCCGCAAAAGTAGTTGCAGTGCAAGACTGGATGGTCCCAAGGAATGCAACAAAGGTAAGAAGCTTTCTTAGACTAGCGGGCTAATATAGGAAGTTAATTAATGACTTTATGAAGGTATTGACCCACTTACTAGATTGACGAAGAAGAATCTGATCATCTTAGTATATACACTTTGTAACATGGTTAGCAACTCTTTATTTTCAAGAGATAGTTCTGGGAATGTTAGCAGGACACGACAGAAGTTGTAGTGCAAAGTATACTATAAGAAGAAATGGCGGAACGAGAGGCGACAGTGAGATGAGTTCCAACGCATATTCTGGAAACAGAAATTAAGAAGCTACGCAATCGTGAAGTTAAGACAGTAAGAGCAATATGGAATGAAGCTGAAGAAGATGCGACTTAGAAGAACTGAATACTAGATATACGTATCATATCCTTTTTAAGGATATATCCTTGATCTCTCTTTTTCTGTAAAGTTTATTTGCTAGTCTTTATCTTTTAAGTATATCCTCTCGATCCTATCCTCGATCCTTAGGTAGAAGCCAATGGATGTAAACATGTGTTTGAGACATGTTATGTTTGGTGGATGCAAATGGATGTAAGTGTTTGCTAGTGGTTGCTCGTGGATGCATATACACACATTAGGCGCTAGATCGGCTCATTCACTTTCATATTACATATGCATGAGTGAATTTTTATATATGAATTGAAACTTGATGTGTTATCCTATGGATGTTGCATTTGTATGAATGATTGTGCACTTATGTAGAAGTTATAAAATACGATTAGGAATAATTGCATACATGATGGACTAATGGCACTGACATAATTCACATTAAGGAGTCCACCGAATCAGTAGACCGCCTGATTTTGCATTAGATAAGGACATATACACACACTATGCATATGTTCATGAAAAGTATTAGATACATTTTAAGGACAATGGATGCCTGTGATTGATGGTTGAGTAGATGGATGTTGGATGTTAGGATACATTCTCCTTGACTTAGAGATTTCGGGGACGAAATCCTTTAAAGGAGGGGAGAATGTAACACCCTGTATCTCCTTTGAATATTAAAGGAACGAATTAAAGAATATTAAATTTTAAAAGTGAGAATTAAGGGAAACTGGTTACGCCATTTCGTTCATCTCGGAATTCTGCTTGAGATAGACTCAGAGTTTGCGTGAATCGGACTCCGTATGAGGAAGTTATGGAGTTCAGAAGATTTCATGTTTAAACAGAAAATATAAATAATAATTAAACATCTCAAACCAAGTTCAAAATTCAAAATTCAAGCAGAATAGGCTGAGTGGGAAAATTCCCGCTCAGGGTGTCGACCCCCCAAGGTGAGTCGACAAAGGTGTCGACCCCCCTGTTGGGGAGTCGACCCCTGTTGGCCCAGATCTGGCCAATGACGTGTTTTTGCCATGTGTCGCTCTCTGATTCGTTGCATGACGTGGTATTCTGCTCTGGACGATTCTGATGACTTCTAGACTGATCTGAAGGCTCTAAATCTCCCTAAACATCTATAAAAAGACCACTAAACCTATTGTTTTCTCCACATGAATTCATAGGCGTTTATATGCTGTTAAAACTTGAAGTGACCTAGCCTCCACCTTAATCAATCAAATTAGAGTCTTCAAGTTAACAATCAAAGTCTACATCAAAGGAGTAGCTAATCAAATTCAGAAATCAGATCCCAGAATTCAAGACCATTCTGTAATTTGTAAGTTCATGTTACTTTCAGAAATAAAATTTAATTGTAATTATGACATTGTAATAGATTTGAATCTGAGATTATGCCTATTTCTATATGTCTTTCTATATCCATTGGATCTATCTCATTGATATTATTATGTCCATTCTTTGTCTCTTCTTTCCTTCTTCCCTTTTTGTTTTTATAGCCAGGCTACTACGAGCCTGAGCCAAATCTCATAAGAGATAAATGTACATTGGGAAAAATTGGACATAATATATGATTTGGACATGGCCAGCGCAAAAATTGGGAAAAGGATTAAATTTTGTATATTTGGGCATAACTGATTTGTAATGGATTTGAGGACATAACACATGTTGTATTTAAAACATAAAGCGTATCGAACATATGACTTGAGATTTGAGGCATAAAGTATATTGGACATATGACTTGGTATTTGGGGAGTAAGTCGAATTGTAAACATGTAAGGCATAGTACATGTTGTGGTTTAAGACCTAAAATTGGGGCATATAAAATATGATAGTTTATGACTTGGAAGAGGGAGATTATGCATGAAAACCTATAGTAAGATAGGGATAACTGTTAAATATGAACACGCCTAAATTGGGATTTTGGGTAATTGGCATGCACTGTAATTAAAGGCTATAATTTGGCATAGCTTATACTATGAATCATGATTGGGTGTTTTTGGAGAATATTTTGTACAGTGCAATATGACTAAACCTTAGGGCATGTGCCATATTGTGAATTATGACCATGATTTTGGGCATGTAAGTTTATAGGCTTAATTTATGATTAGGAGAGATATGTTAATGGAACTTTAATTGAGGTTTTATTTGTTAAACTGACTAATATGCTGAAAACTGTTGAAAGTGAATTTGGGGGGCATAACTTGAAATTAGCTTTGTTGGGGTATAACCTGAGAATTGGAACATGACTAGTTTTGTGAATTTGGGGTGATTAGCATATAAAATCTAGATTTGGACATGTACGGTAAATATGCTAAAAGATAAACGTGCCTAACCCGAGGTTAGATTGAGTTGCGGTGTAAAACCGCCTGGAACTGCCCGGCACATCCAGTAACCGCAAAAACACCTATCTAATGTGAGAGGTTAGTGCATCATATGCAAGAAAAACCCAAGGTTAGATTGAGTTGTGGTGTAAAACTGCCCGGAACCGTCCGGCACATCCAGTAACTGCAACAACATAGATCTAATGTGAGAGGTTGGTGCATTAATAAATCAATTAATGCTGATGAACAAGACATGTTAAGAATGGTAGGGTTAAGTTAACTAAGGCAACCCTTAGCCGTTATAACATGTTAATTAGACAAGAAGATGGGTTTAAGTAAATTTAGAACACTTAACCGTTATAACATGTTGATTAGACAAGAAGATGGGGTTAAGTAAATTTAGAACACTTAACCATTATAACATGTAAATTAGACAAGAAGGCGGGGTTAAGTAAATTTAGAACACTTAACCGTTATAACATGTTAATTAGACAAGTGAGCAGGGTTAAGTTAACCAGTACAACATGATGAATGAGAAGGGTTAAGTCAATAAGAAATACTTAACCAATATGACATGATGAATGGGTAGGGTTAAGTTAAAACAAGAGAGCAACACTTAATCAATATAACAGGATGCGTGGAAGGGTTAGGTTAACAAAAGAAGGCAACACTTAACCAATGTAACGCGACAAGTGGGTGGGTTAAGTTAACTCGAATTGATTGATGACACTTAACCGATACAACATGATGAACGCGTTGGGTTAGGTTTATAAGAAACACTTAACCAACGTAACTAGATGAACGAATGGGGTTAAGTTAGTGGGAAATACTTAACCAATATAACATGATGAATGAACGGGGTTAAGTTAATAGTAAACACTTAACCAATCCAACATGATGAGTGAGAAGGGTTAATAAGAAACACTTAACCAACATGACATGATGAGTGGGGGTTAAGTTAACATGAATGGACAACACTTAACGAATATGACATAATGTGTGGGAGGGTTAAGTACATATCAGGTTGGTGGGTAATATTAGTAAATATAGGCCCACAAACTTAACCATTAAGTAAACATGTTTGAATGTGTGGGAGGGTTAAATACATATCGGGTTGGTGGGTAATATTAGTAAATATAGGCCCACAAACTTAACCAGTAAGGAACCCTAGTAATGGGGACCCATTTCAGCAGTAACCCACATAGATGTATCAAGGTACCCTAAAACTAGGCAGGGCGGGGCACGATTATTGGGCTGATTATAAGCGGTCAAAATATCAGTAGGGGGTATGTCAGTGGGCGTGCACGTACTCCGGTGTGGGAAAAAGCAGGCACTAGGTATCAGTAGTTATACACTGTGCATCTTGAATCGTGTCGGGTCGCTATCATAAGGATTGATACACCTTATGGTGGGACCAGCACAGGGTATCTACACACAAGAGAGGGCCAATTGACATATACACAAGGAAAGTTAATACGAGTAAGGAGCCGATCGATAGGATAATAAGGGTACATCTAACATCTTCATGGCAATTAGGCTGATTGAGATAAGATCCTCATACTAGATGTACATCTAAAGGCTACCACAATTGTAGGGATTGGGATCACATTGTAATATTATCATTTTACACTGATTACTAGTTGGGACACTAGTTAGATGGTGCAGAGATATAAAAATCAGAATAGCAAGGTAGTAGCGAAGCAGAGATCAGAGTCGAAGCGCATTTGGTTTATCTTGCCTTATCATATCTATGCTAGTCATATCTTATCTTGTTATCCTTGTTATCACGGTATTATCTTATATTCAGTTTATTCATGTCATGATGCTTTTGCCTATTTTCATGCTGAAAGTCACTGGACTTATAAGACTTATGTCTGACCTAGTTTGTTTGGGAGGAAATGTTACCACTTAGCTCAGTTTTCTTTCCAAGCTCGAAGATAGTCGATGTATTGCTTTGGACTCTCTCTTCCACTGCTATGGCTGGTTCATGCTTTATTGGGGAATACCATTGTTATCTTTATGCTTCTTTTATACTTCGAAGTTTTTGAATCAAGACAGAAGTTCTATATATTATTTTATGATTGAAAGAAATTGTTGTAAAAGCTTGACTGAACCATATTGTTTATAAAATGACTTTATTTTCCGCTGCTTTATTTGTCTGTCTTGTAATTTATCTGCATCTTTTACCTAAAGCGCTCCACCAAAGTTAAGGCATTCCCTTTGTGAGTGACCTTAACGGAGGTGGGGTGTTTCAACAAGGGTCTATCATGCTTAGTTTCCTAGAGTCTCTTGATGCATCTATCAATGATGTGCATTCTATTCCAGTAGTCCGAGATTATTCTAATGTTTTTGATGAGGTACGGGGCTTGCCCCCGAGGAGCGAAATCGATTTTTGTATATATTTGGTGGACAATGCAAAGCCAGTTGCATTACCATTGCGCTATATGGCTCCAAGGGAAAGGAGGGAGCTTAGCAAGCAAGTTGAGGAGCTACTTGAGAAAGGGTTTATCAGGCGAAGCATATCTGAATAGGGTGCTCCCGTAGTGTTCGCAACTAAGGCGGATGGTTTGCTTCGTTTGTGTGTGGACTATAGGGAGGTGAACAAACTCATAAAGAAGAATAGGCACCCACTTCCGAGGATAGATGACTTATTTTGACCAACATGTTGGCACCTCGGTATTTTCTCAGTTAGACTTGGCCATGGGGTTTCATCAGTTAATAGTGGCTGAGGATAGTATAGATATGACTGCTTTTAGGACTCCAAATAGTCTCTTTGAATGGCTAATTATGCCTTTTGGGTTGACGAATGCCCCCACCCATTTTGTCGATTTGATGAGCAGGGTGTTTTGCGAGTTTCTAAATAAGTTCGTCGTGGTCTTTGTTGATGATATCTTGATCTTCTCGAAGAGTGAAGAAGAGCATGCCCAACATTTGAGAGAAGTTTTGAAAAATCTCCGTGCGCATCAGCTTAAGGCATAGTTCTCCAAATGCCATTTTTGGAGAAAAGAGATGAGATTCCTAGGGCATGTGGTTTCTAAAGAAGGGGTAGCAGTAGATCCCGCATAGGTGGTTGCAATTCAAGACTAGCAGATTCCAAAGAATGCAATGGAGGTGAGAAGCTTTTTGTGGTTAGCAGACTATTATAGGAAGTTCATTAAGGACTTCGCGAAGATATCAGCCCCACTCACCAGTCTGACGAAGAAGAATTTAGCGTTTTCATGGGATATAGATTGTGATGTTGCTTTCCAACGATTGAAGAAGGCTCTGACAACAGCCCCAGTCTTGACCTTGCCTGATGGGAATAAAGTGTTTACAGTTTACACTGATGTATGTGGTACAAAGCTTGGTGCGGTTCTGATGCAAGAAGGGAAGGTAGTGTGTTATGGGGGTAGACAGCTAAGAGTCCATGAGAAGAACTACTATACCCATGATTTAGAGCTAGCTTCCATAGTATTCGCGCTTAAGATGTAGCGTTATTATTTACTTGGAGAAAGGTTCGAGTTGTACACAGATCATAAATCTCTCAAGTACTTGTTCTCGCAGAAGGATCTTAATTTAAGGCAACAAAGGTGGATGGAGTTCCTAGCTTCTTATGATTTCTAGATTCCTTATACCCCTGACAAGGGTAACGTGGTGGCAGACGCACTAAGTAGGCAGAGGATGGCCTTATGTCCTCTGTTTGTGGAAAGAAAAAGCTTGGAGTTCATATTGACTTTTGATTTTAAACCGTCCACCGAGTTATTGCCTGGTTTGTTTGCATCACTTGAGATTCGACCTACTCTTATGGATCAGATAGGAGCTTCGTAGCGAGATGATCCACAGATTTCAGACATCTTGGATAGGCTCACTAATGGGGAGACTTCTAGTCACCTCAATAGATATTCCATTGACGATAAATGGTGGTTGCGACGAGATGGAAGGCTTTGTGTTCCTCAAATTGGAAGTCTTTTAAAGGCAGTCTTAAAGAAAGCCCATCATTCTAAGATGACTATTCATCCAGGTGGTGATAAGATGTATAGGGACATTAAGAGGGTTTTATTTTGGACTGGGATGAAGAAAGATGTGGCAAAATTTGTTTCTCAATGTTTAGTTTGTCAGCAAGTCAAAGCAAGCCTGGTGGTTTGCTTCATCCTTTGGAGGTTCCACAGTGGAAGTGGGAGAGCGTCTCTATGGATTTCATACATGGTTTGCCTAGATCAAAGATAGGCAACACTAGTATTTGGGTGGTAGTAGATAAACTTACTAAGAGTGCTCATTTTATTCCAGTCAAGAGTAAGAGGATGGCAGCTCGGTTGGCAGCAATTTATGTTCGTGAGATAGTCCGTCTTCATGGAGTATCTTCTAGCATCGTAAGCGATCGTGACCCCATCTTCACTAGTGAATTTTGGAGGAATTTGCTAGAAGCATTAGGTACACAGTTATGTTTGAGCATTGCTTATCATCCTCAGACCGATGGACATCGGGTGAACAGAATTCTTGAAGATCTTTTGAGGCTGTGTATCCTAGACTTCGGAGGGACTTGGTAAGAGCATATTCCTTTAGTAGAGTTTGCCTACAACAACAGTTACTAGGCTAGCATTGGCATGGCACCATTCGAAGCATTGTACGGACGACCCTGTAGATTACCATCTTGTGTGTGGGAATCTACAGAAAGGCTATTGCTTGGACCAGATATGGTTAACGAAACGCCCGAGAAGATTGATCTTATTAGACGACGAATAAAGACCGCTCAAGATAGGCAGAAATCCTGTGCAGACAAGAGAAGAACTGACATTGAATTTGAAGTAGGAGATATGATTTTCATCAAAGTATCACCTTAGAGGAATGCGGTTCGCTACGGATCTGTAGGGAAGTTGGCACCAAGATTTGTAGGGCCATTTCCCATAACAGAAAAAATTGGCCAAATGGCCTACAGAGTGAAGTTACCCGAGAGATTATCCAGCGTTCATGATGTTTTCCACGTTTCTCACTTGTGGAAGTGTTTGCATGATACCGCGGAAGTAGTTTAGCTGAGTGTATTGGAAGAAGTAGAGGTGGAACGAGAGGCAACAGTCAGATGAGTTCCTTCCCGTATTCTTGAATCAGAAGTTAAGAAGCTACGCAGTAGGGAAGTCAAGTTGGTGAAGGTTCAGTGGGGAGATAACCTAGAGGATGCAACTTGGGAGACCGCAGACAAGATTAATGCTTCGTACCCTTTTCTTTTCTAGGGTATATTCTTAACTCCTTTTATGAAGCTTTTATTTCTTGCTTGTTTCTATTACTTAAGTATGTCCTATCGATCAAAACATCGACCTTTATATAGGAATCCCATGGATGTAAACATGTGTTTGAGACATGTTATGTTTGGTGGATGCAAGTATTTGCTAGTGGTTGCTCGTGGATGCATATACACACACATTAGGCACTAGATTGGCTCAATCACTCTCATATTGCATATGGATGTGTGTGCATTTTCTTTTCTTTTTATGGAAAAAATTGAATGTATCATCATATGAATGTTGCATTTGGACGAATGTTTGTACACACGTACAAAACTTATATGGTAGGATGGTTGCATAATGACACTAACATACATTGCATTAAGGAGGTCGACTGAATCAGTAGACTGCCTGGTCTTAGCATTAGTATTTGGACATATACACACACATTTGCATATGTTCATATAAGCATTAGAAACCTTTTAAGGACAACGGATGCCAATGATTGGTGGATGAGTAGATGGACGTGGATGGTAGGATATACATTCTTCTTAGCTTGGAGATTTCGGGGACGAAATCCTTTGAGTAGGGGAGAATGTAATACCCCCTAATTTTAACAACATTAAAGAGGATAAATTAAATAATAATTAATTTAATATTTAGAATTAAGGGAAACAGACTGCACCATTGCATCCATCACGAAATTCTGGTCAAGATAGACATTTGGTTTGCGTAAAACGGACACCGTATGAAGAAGTTATGAAGGTTTGAAGTTTGTATACGCGCAAGGGAATTATATATATACATTTAATCAGAAAATCAAATTTTAGTTCAAAATTCAAAATTCCGTAGGCGGCAAATCTCCCGCCCCAGGGGAGTCGACCCATAGACGGGGTGTCAACCACGGGTCGACCCCTCAAGGGGGGTGCCGACCCATGGGTCGACCCCCCTAGGGCAGAGGTGGCAGGTCGAATTCTGGGGCTGGCAGCTATAAATATAGGCTCATTTCTCTTTTTTTCTTCACTGAAAATCAATGGAGGCCTAAATATTGTCGGTGCCCGGAATGAATCAAATCCTTTCCTTCTTCTGCAAATCAAAGTTAGAGATTCAAGTGTAGATCGGTTCTTCTTCTACCTTTCTAGATCCAAACGCTATATGTTTCAAGTTTCTTTTAGATTTAAATAAATAAAAAAGTAAACATGATGGGACTATAATTTGGATCTATGCATGTTAATCCTTGAATCACTTCAGATCTGCAATAACTTATGAATCTGTGATATTTTGGCATACTGTGACTTGGATCTTAACCTTTATCATGTCAGATCTACTTTTGATTATAGATCTAACTCAATATTTAGATCATCTCATACCTATCATGTTGTGGTTAATTTGGATCTGTCAAGAGTTGGACATTTGAATTCTAGTTTAGATCTAATCAAGCTTATTATGACATCCGTACTATGTTAGAACCCATTCATTATCACAAGTTCACCGATCTGTTCTTATATGTTCATCTTAACATTACGCCATTAAAAGTTTATGTCAATTCTGTTAGAATAATCATCTCTATCATCTTCCCTTCACCTTTTCCCTTTTTATTTTATATAGCTAGGCTATTTTCGAGCCTAGGCATGCCACTAAATTATGTGATTACGTTAGTTTGGGAACGAGGGGAAAAACATTGAAATTGGGCATATCTTGTGAATTGGGAATTTGGGGCATAATTGGTAAAAAGGTGAAAATTGGCATAATTTGAATAATGTATATGTATATGAATTTGGACATATATTTCACTATGAACATAACTGGGGGAAATGGGGCATGAAACCTATTACCTATAACGACATAGGTAAGAAGTGGCTAATAAAGAAATGCCTAAAAATTACAGTAATTAGAAAATGTAACTGCGCCTAGACACGAGGTTAGATTACACTTATGGTGGAAGTCTGCCCGGACCCACTCGGCATATCCAGCGACCACAAGTGGTGAATCTAATGTGAGTGGTCTAGGTGCACAAATACGAGACATGCTAAGACACGAGGTTAAGCCCGATTTGTAGAATAAGTCTGCCCGGACCCGCCCGGCATATCCAGCATCCACCAATTGTAGGCTTAATGTGGGAGTTCAAGCATACTGTAACCATAAATGAAATATGGTGATAAACCTTGAATACTTAACCTAGTAGAATCCACAGGGATTGTGTGAACGTGAACTTGAATAAGGGTTAAGTAAATATGTCTGAACAATGGGTGGGTTAAGTAAATCTGAGTGGGTGGGTAATATTTATATATAGGCCCACAAACTTAACCTAAGGGGGTTATGTAATTAAAGACACCTAGTGGTAAGCATAACCTGTGGAAATGTTGAAGTTATGTAATTAAAGACACTTAGGGTAAGCATAGCTTGTGGAAATGATAGGGTTATGTAATTAATGACACCTATTGGTAAGCATAACCAGTGGAAATCCTAATGGGGATACAAGACAAAGGGGAGAGCTTGTATCATATTGTGTGCGGGACCCGTTTCAGTTAGTAACCCTTATAATGGTATCAAACAATGACTCCGCCCTAGGTCGAAGTTGGGGCACGCTTACTGGACTGATTGTAAGAGATCCAAATGAGAAGGACGATGTGGGCGGCGCAAACCGGCCGGAGGCATGTGCGTGCATGGGCCGGGTAGAGGGGCTAAGACGACCGAGACACCGGTAGGTATGGTTGTGCACATCAACGAAGTGTTGCTACTTTAGGAAGTGATACCTCCTACTGTGGGGCCGACACAGAGTATCTACGAAGTAGGGAACCGATCTATTAGGGTAGTAGTTAGGGTACATCTGGACGTATGCCTAAGTCTACCATCTGATAGTTGTTGGGATCATCTCACTCTGGTTAGACTAGTATTAGTGCAGAGTAATCATTAGAGAAGCGTATACCCTCTATCATGTTTACCTTGTCATACCTACCTTTTATGGTGTTATCTTTCTTATACACTTTATATGCTTGTCATTCTACTTTTACTTATTTACTTGCTAAAAGTAACTAGACACTCCAGACTTTATGACTGACCCTTTTTGTTTCCTCTTCTTTCTTCCGTTGTCCCCCTAGGTTCTCAGGGTGGGAATACTCAGGCTTGACCGTGATTCTGCTTTCATTTTGCTGGAGCTGCTTTCATTTTGCTGTAACTAGACTAATATTTCTATTTCTTTTTACCTATAATGCTTCGCGAAACTTAATGCATTCCCTTTATGAGTGACATTAACGGACGTGGGGTGTCACAGAACCAGTGGAAATGTTCCCAACTTTCGATGGGGATGCATGGACTATACAGATGCGATAATAAAAGCTGGTTCTCTTGTACAGAATGACTCTCTTGTAGGCTTCCTCTTGGATGAGCCATTATCATTCACCGCAGTTTATCAGAATGTTTCATCCTTGTGGAATCTCAAAGGCATAATGAAAATAAAATCTGATGGAGTCATTTTCCTCTTTCACTTCTCGAACTCTGAGGACAGGCAAAGAATTCTAATGGGCGATCCCATACTCGTGAGAAATAAATTATTTATTATCAAAGAGTATAATCCACAAGTTTGTAATATCCACGGATCTATCAAGGTTGTACCTATTTGGGTGCAGTTCTCAAATATCCCTTTGTTCTCGTGGTCACACCCTGGAATCAACTGGCTTGCATGTCGGTTAGGTCAGCTTATTTTCCTTGACGAGATGCCTGAGAAGTTAGAGAGATTGGCGTATGCTAGATGCTTAATTGAAGTTAAACCGGATACAGATCTTGGTTTTCTTGTGAAGACCCCAGATGGTGGTACTCAGAGAATTAAAGTTACGTATCTATGTAAACCGCTAGTGTGAACTACATGTAAAGTGTTTGGACATAGCATGGAAGAATGTGAAGAAAATACATTGAAGGAAGTAAACCAAGGTCAGAATTTTGGGAAGAAAACAACTACTCAAGAGAACCAATCTTTGGTACTAGCAAGCAAACTTATTTTGTGGAAATCACAAAAGTTAATGTAGACAAGCAAAAGCATGTGGAACCTAATAATAATGAGAAAGATTTTAACCACATTAATCAGAGAAGGCCAATATTCAATAAGCCACAACCTTGGCAGAAAGTGGAGAAATACAAGAAAAACATTCCATTCAAATATGCAAGGAACAAAAGCACCTTAGCTAACTTCATGCCATTCGCTAGAAAAACGCAATGGCATAAAAGGCAAGTGGAAGGCAATCTTGAGGAGGTAGAATTTACTATTAATGACAATCATATTTTATTGAGCAATGAAGGTACTACAAGCATGACTAATGTAAATGAGAGTGTGACTTTGAATAATGGGTTTACAGTTCTGCAAGGGGATGGAAACAAGCAATAGTACGATAATATACACATGAACAAGTGAACAAGGGGTGCAACTATGAACAAGCTAAGGAAGATGCTAATCAAAAAATAGAAATGCAAATTGCAGCGCAAAGCAGTTCAATAAATAAGCAAAAGGACAATGAAGAGAATCTAGACCAAAATATCGAAGCTGACAAGGCTGGAACTTATAATGCAAACATGAATGCATTGCGTCCCATGTGCATGCTAATGATGACACACTAGAAACAAAGCAACATGAGATACAACCAGCTTTAAAACAAGTTCTATCGGGAGTTTGTGCCTTAACTATGGAAGGTAAGATGCCGATGACGTTCTGAAAGCATTAATACAAGAAAGGGAACAACAAGACTTAAATGATATGAACAAGGTTGAATCTTCCTCTCGCAGTGGAGAACATAAAAAATTTGGAAAGAAAACATATACTCGAGTATAACACCACCTCCTGGTCACAAAAAACCATCTGAATCTCACTTATGTGAAGTGGACATAGCAAGGAGATCTCTACGAAATAATTCTAAAAGCAAAATACCAGACCCAAGTCAAATCAAGATGAGATCCATGGAAAACAATAATAAAACTCCAGTGTCTCCCAATGCAGCAAAACCTGTGTGTTTGGAACATTAGAGGAGCCCACCAAGACATGAAATTAAATCAATGCAAGCTTACGATAAGGAAGTACAACTTAACTGCTCTAGCTATTCTTGAAACAAAGCTGAATGAATCGCTTATGCTGAGAGCAGTCAGGTATATTAACTCTAAACAGTTATATATTCATAATTTACATGATGCAAGTTATTCCACGATTCTGCTTATTTATGATCCTGTGATTCATAACTTCTCGAAGATTATTTCTTCAAGCCAGCACATCCACTGTCTAACGTGCATATCCCATCAGCTATATCATATTATTTCCCTGTAATTGATGCGCATAACTCTGCTCATGCTAGAAATATCTTATATCAACATCTTCCTGCATTTAGGAAGAACACACATCCGTGGTTAGTTTATGGTGATTTTAATTCGCCTCTTCGACTAACTGATCGAATTAGAGGTACTTCTGTAATCTTGCATGAAATTAGTCCTATTAATATAGCAATTTCTCATTCTGAACTTATTGAACTAAATACTTTTGGTGTTCAATATACATGGAAAATCTCCAAAAGAGATGGAATTAGAACGTTTACAAAAATAGACCATTCGTTTTGTAATGAAATTTCTCTCTCTAAATGGCATGGACTATGTAATGAACTGCCTCCTCCTTCACTTTCCGATCATTCACCTCAAATCTTGCGTTTGGGCAAGTTTTTAAATGTTAGGAGATCATGTTTTAAATTTTGTAATAATTGGAACGAGGACCCCCAGTTTTTGAATATGGTTAAAAATGATTGGTTATTACCAGACGTTGGTAACCCAATATTTGTTTTGCATAAGAAATTGGAGACTGTTAAAAATACGTTAAAAACATGGGCTACTACCAACTATGCCAATGGGAATGGTCTGTCTAAGCACTGGATGCAGCAATTAGAGAATATTCAGTTACAAATGAATGTTGACCCCTCTAACCCAAATCTTGCTGTTGTGGAAACAACCTTCTCAAACAACCTTCGTGAAGCTCTTCGTTAAGAATCCTCATGCGTAAACTAAAAGCAAAATTAAAGTGGTTTGAAGATGGTGATAGGAACTCCGCCAATATCCATGCAGGGTTGAAAGCCAAACAGAGCAAAGAAAGCATTCTAGCAATTACTAACTTGAATGGTAATGTAAATACTTCTCAAATTGATATCCACAATGCCTTTATTAAGTATTTTACTGACTTGTTCGACAATGCAACTAATTTAATGCCTTATTTAGAGGAAATTAACCCTATGATTATGCTCCAACTAAATGATGATCAACATGACTGTTTATGTATTCCTATCACTACCGAGGAGATTAAAACTACTATGTTTTCTTTAAACAAAAATTCTAACGGGGGCCCTGATGGTTTTAAGTCCTATTTTTACCAATTGTACTGGAATGAAGTCAATCATGATATGTGTAATGTTGTTCTTCAGTATTTTAAGAGGGCTCAAATGTTTGGATCTTTTATTAATACTGTAATAGCACTAATACCTAAAGTTACTAATGCTAGCACTATCGATGTATTTCGACCTATTTCATGTTGTAATGCTATTTATAAATGTATTGTGAAAATTTTGGCCAATAGAATGAAAAGTGTTCTGCCTTCTATTATCTCTTTTAATCTTTCTGGTTTTTTACCGGGTAGTAACATACTTGATAATGTTCTTCTAGCTCACAAAGTTCTTAAAGTTTATAAAACTAAGCACATCTCACCACGAATTTTGCTTAAACTTGATATCAAGAAAGCATTTTACACACTATAATGTACTAGAATTATCAATTTCATGAATTTCCCTTCCTGCTTTAATGCCTGGATTTACTCCTGCATTAGTACCCCTCAATTTTCGATTAATATTAATGGTTCGCCTGTGGGGTACTTTATACGTAAAAAAGGCATCCGGTCGGGGACCCATTCTCTGCATACTTATTTATTATTGTTATGGAATTGTTGACGCGTATGCTTGATCAATTGGTTGACAATGGTCATGTCAAATTGCACGCTAAGTGTTCAAATTCGAGAATCACTTCACTGTTGTTTGCAGACAACCTCATCATCTTCTGCAAACCTGATGGAAACAACTTAGCGAATATAATGTTAACTCTAGAAAAATTCTTTAACATGACTGGGTTGAGAATTAATTTGGAAAAATCCGAGTTTTTGGCTGTTGGAATTAGCCAAATGCAGATTGCCCACATTCACACTCAAACTGGTTTGAAAAATAATGATTCCACTATCACATATTTGGCTTGCCTTGGGCAACATCTAGAATTACTACACATCAGTGTTCTCCCTTGTTTGCTAAGATTATGAGCAGACTTAAATGTTGGTCAGTGGGAAATCTTAGTCAAGCAGGGAGGGTATGGATTATGCCTAGAAATGTTGGCCCTTGCCAGGATTTGGCAAGATGACTCAAATGACCCTTGAGTATGGTTTATGTTCATTAGACGCCGAAGCATGGTTTATGCTCAGAAAATTTGAACAATATCGCCAGGATTTGGCACGTTTGTTTTTCCTTTATCTCTTTACAGATATGGATTATATCTGTAGCTGGCAGACCCAGCAAGGTCATGGCATTATCGAATTTCTATGGCTTATAGATTTCCTGGACTGTCCAGAACACATCTTCCTTCAACCAGCAAGATATGTTCTGAGGGGAAAACTTGTTGACACACTTTTTGGTAAAAGCTGTCACACTTAATATCTGGATAGCATCGCGCTCGGATATGGAGAACATCGTCATAAGACAGGCAGCGATTTGGTCAAAGTCGCATCACGAATAAGGGAAGACCCGAAACTCCCATCAGACGACCACTTTTGGGCCCAAAAACAGCAGTTACAGCCTAACTCTTCTAGATCTCTGAATTAGATTCAGTTTGAGCTTTGGTTTGGCTCAATCGGACTTACGGTTTGAAAGTTATGCCCGTTTCCGTAAACTGGTGTAATCTGGTAATTTCCTGGATAAAGCAACGAAGCGTCACACGATCGGAGTATGGATCATGCACCCTCAGATCGCCCCCTTGGCTCGTGGTACACCTCCTGATCACGACCCGACCATGGACACCAGCTTCCCACTCCAGCTCACGACCAGACTTCAGTTCGTGGAGACCTCATCACGACCCGATCCCATGACCACGAACCGATCCCTGCATCTGCTGATACACGCGTAGATCTTGACCTGTTCTCAAGGCTACTTCTGCTCCTATTTTCCCGGATCGGGTGCCACGTACCCCATCATGAAACGGTCTTCCGAGAAGCTTTCCTACAGCTATAAATACACCATTTGAAGGTATTTTGAAGGATCTTTTGGCTCTAACACCTCACGGCTTCCACCACTGCTCTCTACAAAGCATTTTCAGCAACAAAGGAGCTAAATTCCACATTAGAACACGCAGATTTCGTGTATAATCTTATGATTTCTTACCTCTTTTCATTGTAAACACGTGGATTTCTTGTATAAACTGAGAGAATTGTACTTGTAAATTCTTAGGATTTAAGAAGAGATAAAGTGGGCGTAGGCTTGGTTTGAGCCGAACCACTATAAAAACTTCGTGTGTCTCCTCTTTATTTACTGTTTTCTGCATTCTGTGATCTGCAATTGGGTGTTAGGCCCAGATTTTGGTCTAACAATTTGGCACGCCAGGTGGGGGGCACACGACAACCTCAATTTCTAGCTTGAAAGGAGACTCAATGGCGAACAAAAAGAAGAAGACTGGAACTTCTGCTCATGCCGATGATGCCGATGCTGAACACACAAGGAAAGAGGCAAGCCAGGAAGCTTCCTCTCATGGAGATCCTTCTCCATACTTGACTAGAGACGAGATGGACGGAGTTCTCACTGAACTGAGAGATCAGATGCACGGCAAGATGATCTCCTCCAGAAACAACAGGAAATTATCAACCAATTCTTCGCTCGGATGGATGGAAGGCCGAGCAACGCTCAAGTCAATGGAAATGAAGCCACAGAAGCGGCTCGGGCATCACATGGACTCGGGGGCAACCCCCTCGTTATTGGAAATGCACAGCGACCGACTTTAGCTCCAGATCGGATGGATACCGGAGCGCAAACTCTCACTCAATTGCAACAGGGATTGGCTCGTGACAGGCCACCAGCACCAGGACGGATCGCCCCCTAGTTCTCTCCCCACGAACCACGATCCGGCCTTCATGAACCTGCCTCACGAACCGACCCCCTCGAACCGGGTCGGGTCGCCACCCTCGATCCGCGAGCCGCGATCCCCAGGCAACAGCTTACCAATATCTTCCATCCTCTCCTGCATTCAACGCCGGGGGCACCAGTAGGGCTGTAAACGGATGCAGTCGGATACAGATAGTGCCGTATCCGAATCCGTATCCAAAAATGAAAATCCGTATTCGAATCCGTATCCGATATCCGCGGATACCAGTTAAAAATATCTGTATCCGTATCCGCGGATATTTTCGGATATCCGAAAATATCCGTATCCGCCTTAGCGAATACGGATATCCGAAAATATCCGAAATATCCGTATCCGAAACATAAAACTGTACATTGGATGTGTATATCCGAAAATATCCGAAAAATATCCGAAAACATCCGAAAATAAAACAATAAAAGCTTACAAATACATCACTCACATACAAATTTGGCTCATAAAATATTTTTTTGAAAATGTGAATACATCTAATTAAAAATTACAAGCAGGACATCAATCAAATAATTTTCTTACAACAAATATTTTAAGACATAAAGTGTTCAAAATATGAAATACACAACCCTAAGACCAAAATAAAACAAAATATAAATCATAGAAGCACATACACAATTATGTTTTAATTATAACCATACCACAAAATAAAATGAGTACATGATTTAAAATGTTGCATAATACAAAATACAACTTTCCTTTATAATTAAATAGTTGAGTTTAGGTTAGCTATTTTAAGGAAATTTATATATTAATTTAATCTTAAATATAAATTAAAAATTATGTAATATATATACTATATACACGTATCAGAAAATCGGACGGATATTTTTCGGATACGGATACCACTATAACCATATCCGTATCCGAAATGATTTTCGGATATCGGATATCTGTATCCGCATCTCGGATAATGGATATTTTTCGTATTTTCGGATACGGATGCGGACGGATATCAGATTTTTCGGGTACCCGTTGACAGCCCTAGGCACCAGCTCTGATTTTGGTAGTTTGCAACAGCTTTTTGAAGGCAATCGACTCGCTGATCTGATTCAACGCCACTCGAGAGGCCGCACCTATCAGAATGACGTGGATGACGTCAATCACAACCCATTCACTCAGGAAATCAGGAATTCCCGCAATCCTCCGGATTTCAAACTCCCACAATTGGAGCCATACAACGGCAGGACAGATCTTACCGTGCACCTGATGCGCTACAAACGGCATATGGAAGTTCAATCGGCATCGGAAAACGTCATGGCTAAGTGTTTTCCCCTCTTTCTGACTTGTATAGCAGCCATGTGGATTCGACAGCTAGAGAAGGAATCGATCAACAGCTGGAATATGTTGGTCGCTCGCTTCCTTGAACAGTTTCGGGTCCACATAGCATGACCCAAGAATGTCATGTCCCTCAACATCAAAGCAGAGGCCCAGAGAAACTCTATGTTCATTCCTGGAAAATTCAACGTTGCAGCAGCATCAGTTGATCGCCCTGAACAATCGATGGTACTGATGGAAGCAGTATCCAGCGCTCTAGATAACTCGAAGTTCAAAAAATCCTTGTACCGAGATCCACCACGAAATCTCAGCGAATTCTACCTTGAAGCAGTGCGTGAGGAAGATGCAACTTCCGAGAAGAAAGTTCTCGATGTCAACATGCTCAAAGATGGAGAACTGTGATTCTGGAAATGGCAAAGGAAAAGTCACCATCAAGAATGACCACAACACTCAGCCCCGAAGAGGGCCCAGATATGAAAAGTATACTGAGCTCATTGCTTCACTTTCTGACATCTACATGGACACAAACAGTGCTGTCTCCTACCCAAAGCCTCCCAGAATGGAACCATCGTAAAGATAAAGCGATTCTAGAAAGCACTGCTTATTCCACGATATTGACGGACATGACACGAATGAGTGCAGACATCTTCGTGATTTGATTGAGAAACGGGTTAGACGTTGAGAGATCCCCGAGTACGTAAAATCATCAACAGCACCTGCGCTTCCACTTCCTGCTCCCCGGAGAGGGAATGACCCTGGATCGAGCTCTCGTGGGCTCATCATCAACTGATCTGGATGAGATCAGCTTTCATTTTCTGGATTTCTTAGGCTTTAAGATTTGTTTTTGCTTTCATTAGGTTTTCCGATTGGTTAAATCGGAGTACACACGTACGGGGTTAGGATGTAGCCCCAAATCGTGCTCCGGACTCGGTGTCAAACCAATCGAGATTTTCTTTGGTTTTGCATTTGGAATTGAATAAGGAAGGACTTTCCAAGCAATGATTATGTTTGGAGAATTTAAGTATCTTGTCAGGATGTGGCAGGATCCTCAACTTTGGTTAAAGTATGGCTTATACTTATTATGGAACTCTAGGTATGGATTATGCCTATGGATGGACTATCTTGTCAGGCTTTGGCAAGCGTAGCTCTACTTAAGTTCTAAGTATGGTTTATACTCACTTTGGAATCTTAAGTATGAATTATACTTAGTAACGACAAATGGTCTTGTCAGGATGAGACAAAAGAAATCAGGTATGGATTATACTCGGTTTGAATTCCAAGGTATGGATTATGCCCTGCAAATGGTCTTGTCGGGATGTGACAAAAAAAATCAGGTATGGATTATACTCGATTTGAACTTCTGGGTATGTATTATGCCTGGAAATGTTGGCCCTTGCCAGGATTTGGCAGGATGACTCAAACATTCCTTGAGTATGGTTTATGCTCATTAGACGCCGAAGCATGGTTTATGCTCAGAAAATTTGAACATTATCGCCAGGATTTGGCATGCTTGTTTTTCTTTTATCTCTTTACAAGTACGGTTTATATCTGTAGCTGGTAGACCCGGCAAGGTCATGGCATTATCAAATTTATATGGCTTATAGATTTCCTGGACTATCCAGAACAAATTTTCCTTCAACTAGCAAGATATTTTCTGAGGGGCAAACTTGTTGACACACTTTTTTGTTAAAAGCTGCCACACTGAATATTTGGATAGCATCGCGCTCGAATATGGAGAACATCGTCAGAAGACAGGCAGCGATTTGGTCAAAGTCGCATCATGAATAAAGAAAGGCCTGAAACTCCTATCAGACGACCTTTTTTTGGGCCCGAAAACAGCAGTTATGGTATAAATCTCCTAGATCTCTGAATTTGCTTCAGTTTGAGCTTTGGTTTGGCTCAATCGGACTTACGGTTTGAAAGCTATGCCCGTTTCCGTAAACTTGTTTAATCTAATAATTTTCTGGATAAAGCAACGAAGCGTCACACGATCGGAGTATGGCTCATGCACCCTCGGATCTCCTCTCATCGGATCGCCCCCCTCAGCTCGTGGTATACCTCATGATCACGACCCGACCATGGACACCAGCTTCCCACTCCAGCTCACGACCAAACTTCGGTTCATGGAGACCTCATCACGACCCGATCCCATGACCACGAACCGATCCCTGCATCTTCTGATACACTTGTAGATCTTGACCTGTTCTCAAGGCTACTTCTGCTCCTATTTTCCCGGATCGGGTGCCACGTACCCCGTCACGAACCGGTCTTCCCAGAAGCTCTCCTACAGCTATAAATACACCATTTGAAGGTATTTTGAAGGATCTTTTGGCTCTAACATCTCACGGCTTCCACCATTGCTCTCTGCAAAGCATTTTCAGCAGCAATGGAGCCAAATTCCACATTATAACACGTGGATTTCGTGATTAATCTTATGATTTCTTACCTCTTTTCATTGTAAACACGAGGATTTCATGTATAAACCGAGAGAATTGTATTTTTAACTTCTTAGGATTTAAGAAGAGATAAAGTGGACATAGGCTTGGTTTGAGCTGAGCCACTATAAGAACTTCTTGTATCTCCTCTTTATTTTCTGTTTTCTGCATTCTGTGATCTGCAATTGGGTGTTAGGCCCATATTTCAGTCTAACATTTTGGCGCGCCAGGGAATGGGGCACACGACAACCTCAATTTCTAGCTTGAAAGGAGACTCAATGGCGAACGAAAGGAAGAAGACTGGAACTTCTGCTCATGCCGATGATGCTGACGCTGAAGACACAAGGAACGGGGCAAGCCAGGAAGCTTCCTCTCATGGAGATCCTTCTGCATACTTGACCAGAGATGAGATGGACGGAGTTCTCACTGAACTGAGAGATCAGATGGCACGGCAAGATGATCTCCTCCAAAAACAACAGGAAATGATCAACCAATTCATCACTCGGATGGATGGAAGGCCGAGCAACGCTCATGTCATTGGAAATGAAGCCACAGAAGCGGTTCGAGCATCACATGGACTCGGGGGCAACCCCCTCGTTATTGGAAATGCACAGCGACTGACTTCAGCTCCAGATTGGATGGATACTGGAGCGCAAACTCTCACTCAACTACAGCAGGGATTGGCTCGTGACAGGCCACCAGCATCGGGTCGGATCGCCCCTCCTCAGTTCGCTCCCCATGAACCACGATCCGGCCTTTACGAACCCGCCTCACGAACCGACCCCCTCGAACCGGATCGGGTCGCCACCCTCGATCCGCGATCCCCAGGCAACAGCTCACCAACAACTTCCATCCTCTCCTGCATTCAACGCTGGGGGCACCAGCTTTGATTTTGGTAGTTTGCAATAGCTTTTTGAAGGCAATCGACTCGCTGATCTGATTCAATGCCTCTCGAGAGGCCGCACCTATCAGAATGACGTGGATGACATCAATCACAACCCATTCACTCAGGAAATCAGGAATTCCCGCAATCCCCCGGATTTCAAACTCCCACAACTGGAGCCATACAATGGTAGGACGGATCCTACCATGCACCTGATGCGCTACAATCGGCATATGGAAGTTCAATCGGCGTCAGAAAACGTCATGGCTAAGTGTTTTCCCCTCTTTCTGACCGATATAGCAGCCATGTGGATTCGACAGCTAGAGACGGAATCGATCAACAGTTGGAATATGTTGGTCGCTCGCTTCCTTGAACAGTTTCGGGTCCACATCGCACGACCCAAGAATGTCATGTCCCTCACCACAATCAAGCAGAGGCCCAGAGAAACTCTGCGTTCATTCCTGGAAAAATTCAATGTTGTAGCAGCATCAGTTGATCGCCCTGAACAATCGATGGTACTGATGGCAGCAGTATCCGACGTTCTAGATAACTCGGAGTTTAAAAAATCCTTGTACCGAGATCCACCACGAATTCTACCTTGAAGCAGTGAGTGAGGAAGACGCAACTTCCGAGAAGAAAGTTCTCGATGTCAACATGCTCAAAGATGGAGAACTGTCTGATTCTGGAAATGGGAAAGGAAAAGTCACCGTCAAGAATGACCGCAACACTCAGCCCTGAAGAGGGCCTAGATATAAAAGTATACTGAGCTCATTGCTTCACTTTCTGACATCTACATGGACAAAAACGGTGTTGTCTCCTACCCAAAGCCTCCCGGGAGGGAACCATCGCAAAGAGAACGCGATTCTGGACAGCACTGCTTATCCCACGATATGGACAGACATGACATGAATGAGTGCAGACATCTTCGTGATTTGATTGAGAAACGGGTTAGACGTGGAGAGCTGCCCGAGTACGTGAAACCATCAACAGCACCTGCGCTTCCACCTCCTGCTCCCCGGAGAGGGAATGACCCTGGATCGAGCTCTCGTGGACTCATCATCAACTGATCTGGATGAGATCAACTTTCATTTTCTGCATTTCTTAGGCTTTAAGATTTTTTTGCTTTCATTAGGTTTTCCGATTGGTTGAATCAGAGTACACACGTACGGGGTTAGGATGTAGCCCTAAATCGTGCTCTGGACCCGGTGTTAAACTAATCGGTATTTGCTTTGGTTTTGCATTTGGAATTGAATAAGGAAGGACTTTCTAAGCATGTATTATGTTTGGAGAATTTAAGTATCTTGTCAGGATGTGGCAGGATCCTCAACTTCGGTTAAAGTATGGCTTATACTTATTATGGAACTCTAGGTATGGATTATGCCTAGGGATGGACTATCTTGTCAGGCTGTGGCAAGCGTAGCTCTACTTTAGGTCTGAGTATGGTTTATACTCACTTTGGAATCTTAAGTATGGATTATACTTAGGAATGACAAATGGTCTTATCAGGATGTGACAAAAGAAATCGGGTATGGATTATACTCGGTTTGAACTCCAGGGTATGGATTATGCCCTGCAAACGGTCTTGTCAGGATGTGACAAAAGAAATCGGGTATGGATTATACTCGATTTGAACTTCTGGGTATGGATTATGCCTGGAAATGTTGGCCCTTGCCAGGATTTGGCGGGATGACTCAAACGTCCCTTGAGTATGGTTTATGCTCATTAGACGCCAAAGCATGGTTTATGCTCAGAAAATTTGAAAAATATCGCCAGGATTTGGCATGTTTTTTTTCCTTTATCTCTTTACAGGTATGGATTATATCTGCAGCTGGCAGACCCGGCAAGTCATGGCATTATCGAATTTCTATGGCTTATAGATTTCATGGACTATCTAGAACACATCTTCCTTCAACCAGCATGATATGTTCTGAGGGGCAAACTTGTTGACACACTTTTTGGTAAAAGATGTCACACTGAATATCTAGATAGCATCGTGCTCGGATATGGAGAACATCGTCAGTAGACAGGTAGCGATTTGGTCAAAGTCGCATCACGAACAAAGAAAGGCCCGAAACTCCTATCAGACGACCTCTTTTGGGCCCGAAAATAGCAGTTATGGAGCAAGGCTCCATAACACTTCTAGATCTATGAATTAGCTTCAGTTTGAGCTTTTGTTTGACTCAATCGGACTTACGGTTTGAAACTTATGCCCGTTTCCGTAAACTGGTGTAATCTGGTAATTTCCTGGATAAAGCAACGAAGCGTCACACGATCGGAGTATGGCTCATGCACCCTCAGTTCGCCCCACATCGGATCGCCCCCCTCGGCTCGTGGTACACCTCCTGATCACGACCGGACTGTGGACACCAGCTTCCCACTCCAGCTCGCAACCAGACTTCGGTTCGTGGAGACCTCATCACGACCCGATCCCATGACCACGAACCGATTCCCTGCATCAGCCGATACACGCGTAGATCTTGACCTTTCTCAAGGCTACTTCTGCTCCTATTTTCCCGGATCGGGTGCCACGTGCCCCATCATGAACCGGTCTTCCCAGAAGCTCTCCTACAGCTATAAATGCACCATTTGAAGGTATTTTGAAGGATCTTTTGGCTCTAACACCTCATGGCTTCCACCATTGCTCTCTGCAAAGCATTTTCAGCAGTAAAGGAGCCAATTTCCACATTATAACACGAGGATTTCGTGTATAATCTTATGATTTCTTACCTCTTTTCATTTTAAACACGAGGATTTCGTGTATAAACCGAGAGAATTGTACTTGTAACTTCTTAGGATTTAAGAAGAGATAAAATGGATGTAGGCTTGGTTTGAGCCGAACCACTAAAAAAACTTCGTGTGTCTCCTCTTTATGTATTGTTTTCTACATTCTGTGATCAGTGATCTGCAATTGGGTGTTAGGCCCAGAATTTGGTCTAACATTTTGGTGCGCCTAAGGGGGGAGGGAACACATGACAACCTCAATTTCTAGCTTGAAAGGAGACTCAATGGCGAACAAAAGGAAGAAGTCTGGAACTTCTGCTCATGCCGATGATGTTGAAGCTGAAGATACAAGGAACGAGGCAAGCCAGGAAGCTTCCTCTCATGGAGATCCTTCTTCATACTTGACCAGAGATGAGATGGACGGAGTTCTCACTGAACTAAGAGATCAGTTGGCACGAAAAGATGATCTCCTCCAGAAACAACAGGAAATGATCAACCAATTCTTCGCTCGGATGGATGGAAGGCCGAGCAGCGCCCAAGTCATCGGAAATGAAGCCACAGAAGCGGCTCGGGCATCACATGGACTCGAGGGCAACCCCCTCGTTATTGGAAATGCACAGCGACCGACTTCAGCTCCAGATCGGATGGATACCGGAGCGCAAACTCTCACTCAACTGCAGCAGGGATCGGCTCGTGACATGCCACCAGCACCGGGTCGGATCGCCCCTCCTCAGTTCGCTCCCCACGAACCACGATCCGACCATCACGAACCTGCCTCACGAACTGACCCCCTCGAACAGGGTTTGGTTGCCACCCTCGATTCGCGATCCCCAGGCAACAGCTCACCAACAACTTCCATCCTCTCCTGCATTCAATGTTGGGGGCATCAACTCTGATTTTGGTAGTTTGCAACAGCTTTTTGAAGGCAATCGACTTGTTGATCTGATTCAACGCCTCTCGAGAGGCCGCACCTATCAGAATGACGTGGATGACGTCAGTCACAACCCATTCACTCAGGAAATCAGGAATTCCCGCAATCCCCTGGATTTCAAACTCCCACAACTGGAGCCATACAACGGCAGGACAGATCCTACCATGCACCTGATGCGCTATAAACGGCATATGGAAGTTCAATCGGCATCAGAAAGCGTCATGGCTAAGTATTTTCCCCTCTTTCTGACTTATATAGCAGCCATGTGGATTCGACAGCTAGAGACGAAATCGATTAACAGCTGGAATATGTTGGTCGCTCGCTTCCTTGAACAGTTTCAGGTCCACATCGCATGACCCAAGAATGTCATGTTCCTCACCACAATCAAGCAGGGGGCCAGAGAAACTCTGCGTTCATTCCTGGAAAGATTCAACGTTGTAGCAACATTAGTTGATCGCCCTGAACAATCGATGCTACTGATGGCAGCAGTATCCGACATTCCAGACAACTCGGAGTTTTAAAAATCCTTGTACCGAGATCCAGCATGAAATCTCGGCGAATTCTACCTTGAAGCAGATAGATTTCTGCGTGAGGAAGACGCAACTTCCGAGAAGAAAGTTCTCGATGTCAACATGCTCAAAGATGGAGAACTATCTGATTCTGGAAATGGCAAAGGAAAAGTCACCGTCAAGAATGACCGCTACATTCAGCCCCGAAGAGGGCCTAGATATGAAAAGTATACTGAGCTCATTGCTCCACTTTCTGACATCTACATGGACACAAACGGTGTCGTCTCCTACCCAAAGCCTCCCAAGAGGGAACCATCGCAAAGAGAACGTGATTCTGGAAAGCATTGCTTATTCCACGATATGGACGAACATGACATGAATGAGTGCCGACGTCTTAGTGATTTGATTGAGGAACGGGTTAGATGTGGAGAGCTTCCCGAGTATGTGAAACCATCATAGCACCTGCGCTTCCACTTCCTGCTCCCCGGAGAGGGAATGACCTGGATCGAGCTCTCTTTGGCTCATCATCAATGGATCTGGATGAGATCGGCTTTCATTTTCTGCGTTTCTTAGGCTTTAAGATTTGTTTTTGCTTTCGTTAGGTTTTCCGATTGGTTGAATCGGAGTACACACGTACGAGGTTAGGATGTAGCCCCAAATCGTGCTCTGGACTCGGTGTCAAACCAATCGGGATTTGCTTTGGTTTTGCATTTGGAATTGAATAAGGAAGGACTTTCCAAGCATGGATTATGTTTGGAGAATTTAATTATCTTGCCAGGATGTGGCAGGATCCTCAACTTCGGTTAAAGTATGGCTTATACTTATTATGGAACTCTAGGTATGGATTATGCCTAGGGACGGACTATCTTGTCAGGCTGTGGCAAGCGTAGCTCTACTTCAGGTCTGAGTATGGTTTATACTCATTTTGGAATCTAAAGTATGGATTATACTTAGGAACGACAAATGGTCTTGTCAGGATGTGACTAAAGAAATCGAGTATGGATTATACTTGGTTCGAACTCCAGGGTATGGATTATGCCCTGCAAACGGTCTTGTTAGGACGTGACAAAAGAAATCGGGTATGGATTATACTCGATTTTAACTTCTGGGTATGGATTATGCTAGGAAATGTTGGCCTTTGCCAGGATTTGGCAGGATGACTCAAACGTGACGCTGAAGCATGGTTTATGCTCAGAAAATTTGAACCATATCGCCAGGATTTGGCACGTTTGTTTTTCCTTTATCTCTTTACAGGTATGGATTATATATGTAGCTGGCAGACCCGGCAAGGTCATGGCATTATCGAATTTCTATGGCTTATATATTTCCTGGACTATCCAGAACACATCATCCTTCAACCAGCAAGATATGTTCTAAGGGGCAAACTTGTTGACACACTTTTTTGTAAAAGCTGTAACACTGAATATCTGGATAGCATCGTGCTCGGATATGGAGAACATCGTCAGAAGACCGGCAACGATTTGGTCAAAGTCTCATCACGAACAAAGAAAGGCCCAAAACTCCTATCAGACGACCTCTTTTGGGCCCGAAAACAGCAGTTACAAAGTTAAGCTCCGTAATTCTTCTAGATCTCTGAATTAGCTTTAGTTTGAGCTTTGGTTTGGCTCAATCAGACTTATGGTTTGAAAGTTATGTCTATTTCCGTAAACTGGTGTAATTTGCTAATTTCCTGGATAAAGCAACGAAGCGTCACACGATCGGAGTATGGCTCATGTACCCTCGGATCGCCCCCTCGGCTCGTGGTACACCTCCTGATCACGACCCAACCGTGGACACCAGCTTCCCACTCCAGCTCATGACCCGACTTCGATTCATGGAGACCTCATCACGACCCAATCCCATGACCACGAACCAATCCCTGCATCTGCTGATACACGCATAGATCTTGACCTATTCTCAAGGCTACTTCTGCTCCTATTTTTCCGGATCGGGTGCCACGTACCCCATCACGAACCGGTCTTCCCAGAAGCTCTCCTACGGCTATAAATGCAACATTTGAAGGTATTTTGAAGGATCTTTTGGCTGTAACACCTCACGGCTTCCACCATTGCTCTCTGCAAAGCATTTTCAGCAGCAAAGGAGCCAAATTCCACATTATAACACGAGGATTTCGTGCATAATCTTATGATTTCTTACCTCTTTTCATTGTAAACACGAGGATTTCGTGTATGAACCGAGAGAATTGTACTTGTAACTTCTTAGGATTTAAGAAGAGATAAAGTAGACGTAGGCTTGGTTTGAGCCGAACCACTATAAAAACTTCGTGTGTCTCCTCTTTATTTACTGTTTTCTGCATTCTGTGATATGTGATCTGCAATTGGGTGTTAGGCCCAGATTTTGATCTAACAGAAAAAGGGAGAAAAAAGTGTGAAACTCGTATTAGTAGGAAAGTAATTTAAGATTATGAGTTGGAAGAATTTTTTTAATAATCTACTATAATGAAAATTTTATTAAATAATAATTCAACACTTAATAAGTATATGAATCAAATATATTCAATGACCAAAGCAAAAGGTACGCATGCTACACCTTCTTGCTTCTTGTTGCTTACCCTCTTGAACTTATATTTGCTGCATGATTTGGCTGTACAATCATGTTATACCTGCATGTTGTTTGTTGGTCTGTCCATTTTGTTTGTTGGACTGGAGTTGTGCATAGCTGTTGTTTCATACTTGTGCACTTGTGTTACTACCATGTTGCCATGTTCATTCTGTGCTTCTTTCATGGCAGACCACTTATGTTGGTTTGGGTTGCTACTGCTCTGGACATTGTGCACTTCTATGCTGCTCTTGACCCTCATCTGTTGAACTTGTTCCAACTTTTTGCTTGACCTATTTCGTACTTTGGCATTTTATTGAATGTTAGTTTTACATGCTTGATTGTTATTGTGGCAGTTTTATTTGGGTTGCTTGTCCTTTGCTACCTGAACCGGTTAGCTACACATGCACTTGTCGATTTTGAACATGTACTTGTATACACATACATTTACATGAAAAACCCTTTTCAAGAACGTTTATAAAACACGTGTAAGTGTACTCAGAAATCTCATAAGAAAATCTTAGTCGTATATAAAGATTTAATTTTATAACTTTATTATAAGGTTTGATTTTTATAACTTTAATGTATAAAATCTAAAGACAAAGTTAAGTTTTATTCAGTTATTTTCAAATTGATTAAGATATGTCATTTTGACATATATATAAATTAATTTGAAGTGGAAATTAATAATTTGACAAATGAATTTGAAAAAAAAATATGAACTGAATTCTTTAAGTTTAACTGATTTCTAGTTATATATGAAATAAAAAATTGAAATTGATTTAATTGATATAATTCTAAAATTTTCTAGGTTAAATAAAATTGATTTGCAAAGATATGTATAAATGAATTGATGTGATGGGAATTAACATTTTAGAAATTTATAAGTTACGATAATTTCAAAATATGATTTGCTTTAAAGTAACTTAATAGTTGGACTTGGTTAAATTAAATAAATGGCTTGGTTTAAGTCAAAGCAATGACAGAATATATTTAAAGTTAAATATTTGGAAATTGGGTTAATTGTTGTAAAAAAGTTATCCAGCTAAGTAAAAGTGAATTTAAATATATGACATAGGATTTAATAAAAAAATGTGATATGAATTTATTAATTAAATGCATTGAATCAAAATAAAAGTGAAGTAGCATGTTTAATTAATCTAAATGTTGTATGAACATGAAATTTCCATGGATCCTAGGAAAATAAAAACCCAACATCATTTAAGTTTTGAGCACTTCTGTGAAAATTCCACTTAGGTTACTTTCCTTATATGAGAATATTAATCCGGTCCTGAGTGCTTTGTTTTCTTTATGCTTGGGTCAGACGGTGTATTATAGCATGAGATTTTGCCTTCGAAGCTGGAGGTTCTTGAAAATCTCGCCATTATTCAATTATTTCTATCATTTTTATGCATTAGTCTTCTTCTATGTTCAATAATGTGACTCTGATGTATTATATTATTTTATTCCGCTGTAAGATATTGTAATAGTCTATGCCTGTGGTTCTGTGATTGATTCTGATTAAACCACATCGCAATAATAATCTGTTGTTTTGAACGATTTTATTGGCTTCATTATCAACATGGATGGTTGGAAATAGCATTTAGTTTCATTATGCTTTGTAATTCCATCAATCGAGGAGGACTTTGCGGAGGAAGTTGGTGACGAAGAAGTATCGAAGGATTCAATTGTTAGTAGAATCTCTGAGGGGCCATCATCAATTCAACCTTTCGGAGGTGGTGGCGGTTCCCAAATAGGTTGGAAGGACGAAGCCTAGGCAAAAGGTAAATATAGTATCTGTGTTTCAAAAGGTTCGAAGGGGAATGAGCTTATGACCAACTCCTCTTCTTCTCCGACCTAGATACAAGTCATTTCCCTTTGATAAGCCATTTTCTTTTGATCACCTTCTTAGTAACATACATGTATTTTATCCTGTTTGCTAACAAACTTGCACCAAAGTAGTTAGAGATAAACCTTTAGGGATTGAATTTAAACAAGTGAAATAATTTAATAATTTCTCTTCAGTGACCTATTTCCAGGATTAACTTCACCAAGACACTGCCTTTCTTTTCATGGAGTGGGAATAATAGAGCTTATGATTTGCTCTTCCTGGCTAAATTGAAACCTAACAAAAGCCTTCCTAATTTCAGATAAAATTTGAAAACTTTTTAGGAACTATAAGAGATAATTTCAGCCATGTATAGAATTTACATATACTTTTATAAAATTATATTTAACTCTTGTAATAGAAATATATCCTGTAGATAATATAATCGTATGATTTTGGCTTTGTTTTATTGAGGCTATTTTATCATATAATGACAGGGGAATAATACTTCAATTATCCCTATCATCCGGGACTTATCAGCAAAAATTTCTAAGCTAAGAAGAGAATATCAGGTATATCATTTTCGATTAAGTCATCGAAACCTATCCGACACTGCTTTTTAACAGAATTATATAGACTCCACATGTTGTTTCCTAGGTTTTGTTTTGACTTTTTTGGTGATAAGAAGAAGGAGCTATTAAGGGAAAGCAAAGTACAACATTTCAAAATGAATATAGAACGTGATGCTCCTTGTTTTGAAGAATCAGATTAATAATTATAATTATTTTTCTTTACAAAGATAGAAGGACTTAAAATCTAGTGTTCTGATTTATATGAAAATAAAGAGTTTAGTTATGCACATTGAATAGTGTGTTTATGCTTAGTGATTAGGATTCTCTACTGACACCGTTACTTCCAAGGGATGAGACCAATACCAAACCTTCTGGTCACATTTTCGAAAATGGTAACAAGTAACTTTCAGTAAGGTCATTCCTTCGAAATTCAAACCTAGCATTCTCACCTTAGAATGGTTTAAAAAGCACCAAATACCGAAGATTTTAGTTCATGGATTAATAATGCAACTAAGAGATTCTAACCAAAAACTTCCTCAATCGAGTGAAACCTTAGAAGAGGCAAAGCTCCAAGTTAGGGAAAACTCAAAAATGGATGTTGAAAAGAAAATGCTAAAACTTCAATATAGGGTTTGTGAATTAGCAATTCAAATGAAAGATAGTCAATCTTCAAATAAATCTTTAGAATTTTTTACCAAAGGAGGAATCTCAAATTTAGCTTCTTGTTCCTCCGGATCCATCTCTACCTCAACTAAGGGTCTTTCAAGAAAGTTTCAATTTTTAGTAAATCCCCCAAGAGGTTTAAGCGAGAGGGTCATAAATGATTGGGTTGGCAATGTAAAACTTGAACTAAAAGATTATTTTGATGACAAGAAAAAGGTAGATATTCACTATCTTTTTGGTAATTACTGGGCTAAATCGAAAGATTCGAAGGTGAAATATATTCTTCTAAGAAACGGGAGGTCGAATATGAAAGGGCCAACAAACTTCTCTTATAAGCCAATAAAGTTTATAAGCACGAACTTAAGTGTAATGACCCGCATTGGCAGGGGTATTATAATTAATTTATTTAATTATTGAAATGGTGGTTTAGAGAATTTAATGGTTGTGGAATTAAATAATGGTGAATATTTAATTTAAATAGTAAATTAAATAATATATTTAATTCTGAAATAATCAGAATTGGCTGAAATGACGATATGGTGTGAACCGGATCATCTGTGATATTTAATTTAGTTTAGAATTGAATTTGAATAACGAATATATTATATAAACGATAGTTTGAACGTAGAGTTATAATATAATTAAAATCGAGCTCGAAATGCAGTTCGTAATTTGGCGATTTGAACTTCAACTGAATGTATAGGATTCATTTTAAGCCGGATTTCTGTGAAACAAGAAATGTTAGGAGCTGGTGGAGTATATCTTTCTAGTGGAAGAGAAAAATCGGGATTTCGTCATGTATATTTTAATTTATGTCCAAATCAAATTTTAGAAAAGTCGTTGTGGAATTCCTTTATAATTTATAAAGGAATTATTTATATTTTAAAAAGGAATTTCAACATAAATCGAATATCGTGTTGACCCAAATTCGAATATCCAGTTAGAAATTCATATAGGAATATTTTGAAGCCGTATGGTATTCCACTGTGAATATAAATACGATAATATTTATATATTTAAATGGGTCATCCAGAGCTTTAGAAAGAGCCACTTTTGCAAACGAAGTCGGAATTCGACGAAACTAATTTTGTTGGATCTACAATGTCAAATTATTGTTAGATATCAAGTTTCGTGATTTTTAGAGTCACTGAGTGGCGTTACAGATTTTTAGAGTGGAAAATAGTCAGTATTTCAACAGTTAAAAATACGCTGTGTGAGCAAACGGAGTCGGAATTCGACGAAACCAGTTTCATTAGGACCGTAAAGTCGAACTGTAGCTATACGTCCAGTTTCGTGATTTTTAGGTATCATATGTGAGTATAGGAATTTTTAGAAGACTAATACAAGGAGCAGTTCAATATAAAGGAATAAAATAATCAAAATAAAATATCTAGATATTTTGATTTGGCTATAAATACTTCTTAAAAAATCCTAAACCTAATCTCAAAAGTTCTCTGGTCAAATGAAATTCACGCCTCCACTTTTCAAACTTCTCCAGTAAAGTTCGATCAAAAGAAAAATCCAAAAGAAAGCAAAAAAAAATCCATAAATCCACATACATATATTTATAAAATCGGTATTCAATCCTCTTCTTTTTGGTATGAAGCTTTCTGGGTTTGAACTACTTTTGGGTTTCGATGTTTTCATTTATGCGCAGCCTAGGGTTGGTTGATTTGGTGAAATGGTGCATTAGATCGCGGAAGCAAGTTGATATCTGGATTCAAGGGTTCAAAAGGAGTTTGTGTGCACGATTTTTAGGACTTCGATGCTGATTTTAGTTGGTGCGTGTGCCATCGACGGGCGAGACAACCGGAAGAGCGAGACAGAAAGGGGCGTCGAGGTTGAAGCTTTGGGTATGGGTGGAATCGAATGGTGATGCTGGAAATTGTGGATATTTTAGGTTGATTTTAAACGAAGTGATTTAAGGAGGAAAGGGGGCTCAAAATACACGGCTATGGTTATGATTAGGAGTAGACTTCGGTAATTACAGGGAGAGGAAGAAGAGGGTAGGAGGTCATGGGCTTCAAAGGTGTGGTGGGCCGCTAGAACAAAGGAAGTAAGGCCTAAAGTAATTTAGTTTAATTTAATTTAAATTAGTACCTTAACTTGTTAAACCCATAAGTTCTTCATACATTATCAGAATCCTGAACGGTCAGATCCGTTGGGATCGTATGGACGATGGCTACGCATTGGAACGGATTGGAAGTGGATTTGGGCTAGTTTGAATTTACGGCGAGATAAATTGTTTGATTCAAATCAAACAAACAGTTTATCGTTCTTTAACGATGAACTGCAAATGTGAGTAAATCTCACTAACTCTGAACAGTTTATAATTTCATGTTGTATATTTAGAACAGTTAAATATTGGCTGATTGACTGTGTGTTGACTGTTTAATTGAACTGCTAGTCAGTTAGTTGAGTTTCTATATTGGTTCTGTTTAACAGAATATATCATATGGAACTGAAAGTGATGTTGATTTTATATTGTATAACATCTGTGGATGCAGGGAGACAGGTTGGAGGAATCCAACTGGATTCCTCAGCATTTATTTTACTGTTTTTCATATATTGTGATATATAATCTGTTGTTGATTATATGTGTTTAAACGATATTGGTCATCGTGATTTGATGTGTTAAATACCATAACATACCGAAATGTGGATAAGGGAATATTTTCAAAGTGATATTTGAAAATAAAATATTTATAAATGGAATATTTATAAATAAGAAATATTTATAAATTGGAATATTTATAAATAGGAGATATTTAAAAAAAGGGAAAACGTTATAAAAAGGAAACTATTATAAGAAGGAAATCATTTTAAAGTGGAGAACCGTTACTAAAAGTAAATCTTTAAAATGAACAAATGTTGTTAAAAAGGAAATCTTTATAAAGCGAATAAAGGAGTTAAATCGAATATGGTATTCGAAAGGAGTTAAATCGAATATGGTATTCGAAAGGAGTTAAATCGAATATGGTATTCGAAAGGAGTTAAATTGAATATGGTATTCGAAAGTAGAAAATCGAATTAGTTATTCGAAAGGAGTTAAATCGAATATGGTATTCGAAAGTAGTAAATCGAATTAGTTATTCGAAAGGAGTTAAATCGAATATGGTATTCGAAAGTATTAAATCGAATTAGTTATTCGAAAGGGGTTATTCGAGTCGAGTCAGTTGAATAGAGTAATCGAATATTTGTTATTCGAATAAGAGTTAACCAAATGGAGTTAATCAATTAGAGTTAGCCAGTTAGAGTTAAACCAGTTGGAGTTAATCGATTGGAGTTAAAGCAAATAGGAGTTAATCGAATATAGTTTATTCAAATAGAGTAAAAGGAGTTAATCGAATATAGTTTATTCGAATATAGTAAAAGGAGTTAATCGAATATAGTTTATTCGAATAAAACAAAGGAGTTAATCGAATATATAGTTTATTCAAATAGAATAAAGGAGTTAATCGAATATAGTTTATTCAAATAGAGTAAAAGGAGTTAATCGAATATATAGTTTATTCGAATAGAATTAAAAGAGTTATCGAATATAGTTTATTCGATAAGAGTTAAGTGAATAGAGTTAGAGTTAAATCAAAAGAGTTAAGTGAATAGAATAAATTGAATAGAGTTATCGAATATACCTTATCGAAGGGAAGAATTATCGAATAGAAAAGATTTGAAAGAGAGTTACGTAAGGAAGTTTGTTAAAGAATTAGAAGGGTGAACTTTGTCTATTTCAAGGTTAGAAACGTTGTTCAGTTAAGGTCTGAGAGGTAGTATTACCCCAACTTGATTGACTTCATTTTTAACTAAGGAATGGTTAAGGTTCGATAGTAAAGGATGGTTAAGTGAATTTAGTTATTAAAGAAAATGGTTTGAGTTGGCATCGCGATGGTTTGTTTAAACATCTGTCTAAGTCCAATGAAGAAGCTTTGGAAATGTTTTCCAAATAAGAAACCAGAAATGTTTTCTAATAAAGAAAACAAGAAATGGAAATGTTTTTCCATTGTTAATAACGTATATTTTCCAAATTTAGAAAATAAGAAATATTGAATATAGGGAAACAGGAGATAAGTAAATTAATGAAATAAAGAGATAAATGTTGAACGATGTTTGATCGATATAAATTTCCATTTGGAAATAATATCGTTGTTTGCACATCTGTTTTTCTTTGATAGTTAAATCACAGACGATCAAAGTTTTGACCATTTTAACGTTGTTAATATGGAGAGACCGGTTGGATTATTATCCAAAGAACCACTCTGTATTGGCATAAGCGTTGCAAATCATATATGCCAAAGATAATTGAAGACGGAGTAGAGTGCAAGGGCTATTGTATAAGTCTTAGATAACAGTGTCTAAGATGGATGTATTGAATAGTACCTTCGGTTCATCCTGTTCCTGGATGACTTGTATGGATGAATGTCTGACAGAGTATTTCCAGACGATCACGTATATTGATTTCTCCAACCGTACCAAGAGTGGAAGCGGAGAAGGAAACTTCTTTTAGCTAACACATAATGTATTGTTGAGGGCGTCAATAGGTGATCTAATGGATTTGACGATGTGGCATTCGAAGTGAATCTGGTGTGATGATAAAGCGTAGCTTCTAGCCTCACATCCGGTAAATGACAGAAATCGGGCAGGCAGCATGGATAAGTCGGTCGCACCGAAGTAGGGTGTATAATCACCTGATCTAGAGTTTCATTTACTTCTAAAAATCTATTGTTGATGCTGTACCATTCGGGAAACGGTTGCTGATCCCAACCGTTGGTAATATACATTCGATACACTCAAGCGAAATGAGTGGTCGGTCATGTGTGGCCGGGTTGCAAGATGTTCTTGTTGAACCCAGTGTATTCCTTTCTAGAGGTACACTAGCGAAAGGTGGTTCCATACCTTGTCATAGTTGGAAATCCATTACCCAATACGTGCTTGCGGTTTTGATTGTATATTATATATGTATAACGTGAGATGAAAGCGTTCTGCCAGATGATTATTATTATTGTGGTTGATAGACATTATTATAATATTAAAAGGTTTTTGATATAAAGATAATTTGGATTCTCATAAGGGAAAAACCCGTTCCGTTATACGGCGTGGTCTTATGAGATATCGATTACCTGCTTGAACTGTTTTAAATTGTTTTACTCATACCAGTCCCATGACTGACCCGGAGTTTATTTGTTTGTTTCCCTAAACTCTTGGGTGCCTAATTTTGTACGGGCAGTCAAGTAGTCGGGATTTACAGATATACTGGAAGAGCTGGAGCAGGAGGCTTCAGGATCATATAGCTATAGTTTATTCCCGCTGTGTTGTAAGTGTTGTACTTTGAAAATGATGTATATTCAAGTACAAAGTTATATTTCGAAGTTATGTTATATATTATATGTTATTCGTTCCGCTGTGAGATTCGTGTTACTCTGATGTTGTGTTCTTCTTCTTCTTCTATTCTAAGTTTCTATCTTATCTTTCCTTACCCTCTAATTTCTTTCATTAATGACCGGTATTTTTCGATGTTTGGTTAGTCATCAGTGAGTTTATGGCGATAACCAAAGACGTCAAAAACCCGGGTCATTACATTAAGCTCGAGATTGAGTCTATTGATAACATGAAGCCATTAAAATCAAAGAGAAGAAGATCAAGGAGGTGTTATACACCATTCTCAACGTGTTTCAGTTTTGGCTGCATTAAATAATCTAACAAAGAAGATTTGAAAGCCATGATCCACATTATTGTATCATTTTGAATATCATATAATTTGTATAAATAATATCTGATTAATACTCTCTGTAATATAAACTTGAATTGTTTGTATATTTTTATTTCTTTTCTTTCCAGACACCATATTCCAAACAAAGCGAGAAAATAATACTCTTTAGTTAATGAAACATTCGAAATCCTTATGTAGATACCAGTAACGTAACCCTGCAAATCTGCTCTTAAATATTGTAATAGGTTCATAAATATTGTAACAACCCAGAAAATCAGAACCAATTAATTTTTTTTATTTTGGCTATTTCAATGAATTTTGAATAGTTTAAATAATTTATTTTAAATATTAATGATTTAAAATTTATTTAAATCGAAGTTAGAACGAGTATATTTATTTTAATCTTAAAAGGAATAAGAAATAGCACGGTAGTTTGAAAATTTGAAACTGAACTTTGACTAAATGTACAGGATTCAAAATTAAACAGATTTTAGTGAAACCAAAAATATCTAAATCTGTTTAAAAATATCTTCTCAACGAATCCGAAAAATCGAAATTTCATAGCGGGAGTAAAAAGTTATGGCCAGTTGAATATTCGGATTAGACGCTATGGAATATAGTATAATTTATAGCCCGTATAAATGGCTATTATACAAACGACTTCCGTTTTCGACGAAACCATTTTTGTTTGATCCGGAATGTCAAATTATTTCTAAGTATAATTTTCTATAATTTTTGGAATTAATATGTGAGCGTGGTAAATTAAACTGCGATTTGATAATTTCTATTGAATTTAATCGACCGTTAAAAAGGTCATTTTTCAAACGGTCTCTAAATTCGACGAAATTAATTTTGTTAGGACCGTATCGTCAAAACATAGATAGATTTATTTTTTGGGAATTTTCGGAGTCCGTATGTGGCTCCGGTGAATTTAAATGTACGATCGAATTAATTAGATAAATGATTTAAATTTTAAATTAAAGAAATCAGGCGAAAAACAATCGTTTGGGCTGACGTGGCCTAGCCCATTAGTTCTGGAACAGGGGCAATTTGGTAGGAACAACTTCTGTTGGACTAGAATTGGAACTGCTAAGAGATAAAGAGTTTATTTGTAAAAATTAATAATTAAATATTTTAAAAATACATCTTTCTCATTATAAACCCTAATACCCTAGTCTAACCGCCCCCCATTTCTGTTCATGGCCGAAATTGCTTGAACCTTCCTCAACTAATTCCCTTCGATCCACTCAATAATATCCCCTCCTCCTTTTGACTTTATCGTAGTACTTCCCCTCAATAATATCCCCTCCTCCTTCTGATTTTATCGTAGTACTTCCCCTCCTCTACAATTCTGTACGGTTGGGTCCATCTTAGTGTATCGTAGTTCGAGAACCGAACACCCGCAGGGCCGACGCATCAACCGCCGCCTAGCCCCCTAGGTGCGATCGCACCTTCCTCTGTGGGGACCACTTGGAGCGCCTTTCTCCTCTCTTCGACGCTGCGGTGTCGGATCGTCGCAGAGTTGAGCAATTGGATCAAAAACTGGTGACCTAGAATTGAACGAGAAGGAAAAACATATAGGCCGTGTTTTGATAAAGGGCAAGAAAGGGTATTTTCCAATGTAATTATTTAATTTATTTATTTATACCTTAATTAAATCATAACTCGCTCATACTGAATCAGAATTGAACGATTCAGATCCGTTACGATCGTGAGTCCGAGATCTACGCTTCTGGGCTGACTAGAACCAATTCTAAGCAGATCAAAATTTGGAACAAATTTCAGATCGGAATCATTCAGATTTAAACGACTATGAAAAATCTATTTATTTCTTCTTTTTGAATAATTAGAAATAATTCTGATTTTATTATTACCAATTTATAGTTAATTCCTATTTATTATGATGCATGTTTTGATCTGTGATTGATGTAGCATGTAGATCTGATTATTTGGTGATACTGTGTTGTGATGAAATAGTTAAAAACTTATAAATCATTTTGTTGTAATAAATTGAATGAAACAATAATATATAATTTTTGTTTAGATAAAATGATCAAATTAGAGTCATTGGACAAAATTTATCATTTTGTTAGTTAAAATAGTGGAACTAAGAATTATCCTTTTTGGGTTTATTAGAATAGTTGGATAAAAATAATTATCGCTTTGTTGTTGGGAATAATTGGACCAAACTCGTCATTTTTGTCAAATTGGAACCAATGGACAAAAAAAAAATCATTTTTGTCAAAATTAGAATAGTTGCGTTGGAATTGTCATTTTTGTTTAAATAAAATTGGTCAAAACAAAATGAACATTTTTGTTTAAATCAAATTGTTATAAAAGAAAAATATGAAATATAAATTTTTGTCTATTTGTTGAATTAGAATTTTCAACAAATAGGAAACACTAATTTTGGTCTATTTGTTGAATTAGAATTTTCAACAAATAGGAAACATCAACTTTTGTCTATTTGTTGAATTAGAATTTTCAACAAATAGGAAACAATTTTTGTCTATTTGTTGAATTAGAATTTTCAACAAATAGGAAACACCAATTTTTGTCTATTGTAGAATTAGAATTTTCAACAAATAGGAAACACCGATTTTTGTCAATTTGTTGAATTATAAATTTCAACAAATTTGAAACATCAATTTTTGTCATTTTGTTGAACTAGAGTTTTCAACAAAAATAAAATATACATTTTTGTCATTTTGTTGAACTAGAGTTTTCAAAAAAAATGAGATATCAAATTTATTATGTTGTTGAACAAGAAGTCTCACCAAAAAAGGAAATATCAACTTTTGTACATTTTGTTGAAGTAAATAGGAATTAAGAACATGTTCATGTTTTAAATAAAAATATGATTACATCAGAAATTCACATTTTTATTGTCTAGAATAAAATGTAGACAAATATTCATGTTTTACAAATGAAAACATGTTTACATTAAAAGTTTACTTTTTAATGTAATGTTAGAAATTAGACCAATATTCATGTTTTACAAATGAAAACATGTTTACATTAAAATTATACTTTTAATGTAATGATAGGAATTAGGCAAATATTCATGTTTACATTAAAATTTTACTTTTTAATGTAATAATAGGAATTAGACAAATATGCATGTTTTAAAATGAAAACATGTTTATAAGAAAATTTCATTTTTAATATAATATTAGAAATTAGAAATTAGAAGAATGTACATGTTTTAAAATAAAACATGTTAATATTAAAGTTTCACATTCTGATGTAATGTAAGCAACTAGCAAGAAAATGTTCATTTCAACACAAAGGCATGTTAACATTAAAAAGTATCATTTTTATAAAAGAATGATTCATATGAAATTGTTCATATTTGAATAAAAGTGTTGAAACATTAAAATCATATTTTTAATATAAAGTTTGATTCATTGGAAATATTGACTGTTTGAATAAGAATGTTGCAACATTAAAAATTTCATTTTTAATGTAAAAGTGATTCAGTAGAAAACATATGTTAGAGAATATTTGTATGTTAAAACATTATTTTTAACATGCTAGAAAGGAGTCATACATTTTGTTTAAAATAGAATTGTTAACGATTTGAAACATCAAAATATGCATTAGAATTTGTGTGTAAATCTAGGGGACATATTTATTTGCAATGCATATATTAGAATTTATATGCATTGTTAAAATTACATTTTTATTTGCAAGGCATATATTAGAATTTATATGCATTGTTAAAATTATATTTTTATTTGCGATGCGTATATTAGAATTTATATGCATTGTTAAAATTACATTTGTATTCGCAAGGCATATATTAGAATTTATATGCATTGTTAAAATTACAATTTTATTTGCAATGCATATATTAGAATTTATATGCATAGTTAAGATTATATTTTTATTTATGATGCATATATTAGAATTTATATGCAATTAAAATATCATTTTGTTGACAATACGTATATTAGAATCTGTATGAATTATTTTTATTGTAAAAACATACACTAAAAACTTTACCCAAATAAAATATTCCCTTTTTATTTGTTAAAGTTAAAAATAGAAATACAAATTAAAATTAGCTTTTTATTTGTCATTGACTCATATGTCATGTAAATGAAATATATTTTGTTTGGCATGATGAATATGTAGATATGATATGCCAATAAAAACATTCTTTTATTTGGCATATTAAAAACATTAGTGGAATCATCGAATGGTTTATATTTATATATAATTATATATATATAAATTAAAATTAAACGAATCGCGCAGTAGTTCTCGTTTCAGAATAGTAACTTTAAACGATTATACCAAAAGATCCGACCGTTGGATTTTCCCAAAACTGAAACCATTAGGACCGTTTTGGGAAGATCTTTCGAACGATATAAATTTTGTTAGAATCCAACGGTTAGATTTGGAGATAAGTGTAAATCAAATTTTGATAAAAATAGCGATAGGGTCGCTTATTGACCAGAAGCGTCGTTAAATTAATTTAGCTATTTTTATATAAATAAAAATAGCAGTAAATCGTTATTAAATACTATTAACGATATGAAATGGTTTTAAACTATATATATGCGAGAATCATTTGAAAAGACCGAGTTCAATGTCATTTCAAATGATAATACGGCGATTTAAATCGAAGATATTGAAGACGGCGATTGAAGACCGACGATCTTCACATCGAATGGATAAATACTGATGCCCTGCATTTGTTAGCTCCAGTAAAGGGTTAAAGTGGTAGTTGTCAAGACATACTTGTTGATTGTCCGGATAAGAGAGCACTTCTCTTCTGTATTGGACATACGGAACGAGGAATAAGGTGTCTTCGGTTTCGTTCAGACCCAGAATGGACTTATAAATGGATGTGTGGCTGATATTGGATTTCATTCCATGTAAATTGATTTCTATTTAATATATATTTGTTGGTAGCGGAGAATTTATTCTCTTGCTTAATACCCTTCTCTGAGACGCATGAGCTCAGAGGTTATCGATTGCATGGCGTGAATTGTCGATGTGGCATGCCAAGATGCAATTAATCAAGGCTTTTGTTGAAAAGTAGAGCCTTGTGGAAGATGATCAAAGCATAGTCTATTTTGGCATAGCTTTGTGTATAACGTTGCCTCGCGAGCCTCACACCCCGGTAAGAGTTAGAAACGGGACAAGGGACCCAAGGGGCGCATGCGTTTCTTTCTAGCTAGAAGTGGTATCAGGATTTTGCAAGCCCTGACATTTTACTTATGTGGATAATGGAATGAGGCGCCTCAGTTATATCGGTTGATAGTGACCAAATTATAGGTTCAATATGACCGGGATAGGACCGGGAAACGGGTGTTCAGGCATAACTAATCCACTAAAGTATTTGTGGACCGGCCTTGGAGGATCCAAGGGCTCGCCAGCGTCCAAGTCCTGAGACATTGCTAGAGTGTCTCAATCGGTAGGAGATCGTCCCTAGCCTTGACTCATAATGGAAACCCAATTTACGACATTACGGTTTTGATTGTAAACCTATATACGGCGACATAGTAAGATGGCATACTATGCCGTCTAGGATTGATACATTCACTTTGAAGTATTTTAAAACTGATTAGACACTAATAATAATATTAAATTATTATTTTCTATGTATCAAGCATGTTTGATCATTATAAGGTAAAACTCTATCCTCCGGTTTGCGTTGTATTGTGTGATGGGACTTGAGTCTTATAACGATTTCATTTTTTTGAAAAGCATTACGTTGTTTTTGAATACAAATTTATTTAACTTATGCACTGGCAATCCAATGGAGTAAACACGTTCCGCTTTAGCGGCGTGGTCCTGTGATTAGCCATATTGTTAGTTAAGAAAGATTTCTCATACCAGTCCCATGACTGACTCGTAGTTTGTTTTACTTTGCAAACTCGGGTGCCCTCTTTTCACATGGATAACCAAGTGACAGGTTTAGGTGTGGATACATTCCGGATTGGAGCTTTCTTAAGAAGATGAGGGACATTTTCTCTTTCTTTTTTTATCTTTTTATTGCTACTTTGATACATTTAGACATTATTAATATATGATGTATTTGATGGAGTTGAGACTTATTTCTCTTTTTGTTGAGACTTCTATTTGCTAAGTGTATCTTGTAACTGCGTACTCTGATGTCTTTGATGTTGTGATGTGATGACATTTCTATTTCCGCTGCAATAATTTATGTGTTATGATGTTATCTGAGATCTGCTATTGTTGTAATTATGTTATGCTCCTATGATTATCCTTGCTTTCGTACTACGGAAGATTGGGGTTGTCACAGTTGGTAAGAGAGCTAAAGGTTAACCTTAGCTTCGGAGTATAACACTTTTAAAACAATTCGTCCAGATAGAATCATCAGTATTCTAAGGCGGGTAGCTCATTAGAGATAGGATTAGTATTGTCCTAGAATGAGCACAGCAGAATAGCACATATTAATCAGTCATTACATCATTATCATCTTTTCATATGTCTCTGCTTTTAACCTTTCCTTTAAAATTATCATTTCTGTTAGTCTGACTCTATCCATGATGGTATAGAACTAACTAGAAAATGAGCACTAGAGCGAGAGCTAGAGCCCAAGGCAGAGGTGGGGCTAGAGGACCAGTAAGAGATGAGACTCCCACAGCTCAGAGGCAGCCCACTCCCGAGGCTGTAACACCACCTCCACCCCCACAGTCGTTTGACTTGGATAAAGTGGCCAAGAAGTTCAGAAACTCAGGGGGTGTATCCTTTACCGGGCGGAAGATAGTGATTGAGGCACATGCATAGCTAAAGAACTTCGAGAAAATATTTGGAGGCCTGGAATTGGAAGACCAACGCAAGCGCTTTTTCGCATCATGGCTGTTGAAAGATGAGGTTGAAAATTGGTTGGATACAATCAAAATTGGCAATAATGAGGCCAGCATGTCTTGGGCCAGATTCAATGAACTCTTTAACGAGAAGTTTATCCCTCCGCAGGAAGTAGAGCGGCTCCACGATCAATTCGCCAATTTGCAGTAGGGAGATATGACTATTTCAGAATATGTGCGGAAGTTCGAAGAGCTCTCACGCTATGCTCCAGAATTAGTTCGGGAATCAGTCTAGAAAAACAAAAGATTCATTAATGACCTCTCCAAGAAATATCTGAACAGATTCACAGCTCACATCAAGCTCCCCTTTAATGAAGTGATCGAGATGGCTTGCTGCTATGAGGATAATGACAGAAATTCACAGTAGGAGCGTGAGAAGAATCAGAATAATAACAAAAGGAAGCGAGCTGACAAGAAATCAGAGGCCTGCATTTCTTCTACCGCCAAGCCCCAAGGAAAGAAAAGAGACAAATCCAAGGCGAGATGATTCAATTATCAGAAGCTGGGACACTTCGACTACGAATGCCGAGCTCCAAAAAGGCCAAGGAGAAATGAGTCTGGGCCTAGTCAAAGTTCTCAAGATAAGAGGGAGTGCTATAATTGCCACCAGAAGGGGCACATCAAGCCAAACTGCCCGTTGCTGAAGAATTCTCAGGTGGCGCATGTCTACGATGGAGCGGCTGCAACAGCTTCTTCTGAAGGAGCAGGTAAACCAGATGTTTTAGGAGGTACTCTTAACATTAAGAAAATTCCTATTACAGTACTGTTTGACACTGGCGCATCAAGAAGTTTCATTTCTAGTGACACGATAAAAAAGTTAAAACTCAAACCAAGAAAACTTAAAGAATCGATTAGATCCAATAATCCGATAGGAGGTTCATTTATCCTCGATCAGTATTGTAGAGTGCCATTTTCTTATTTTACTTCTAGTTCCCTTTTGACTTGATCATTATGAGTTTTTCCAGATATGATATCATACTTGGGCTAGATTGGCTAACAAAGTATAAGGCTGAGTTACTATGCGCTGAAAGAATAGTCAAAATCAAAACCAACTTCAGAGATATCATTGCTATACCATGCCACGGCTCAGCCACAGATAGGAAAGAATTCTGGTCTTCTCTACAAGTCAATCCTTCTTCTATTGAGGATATTCCTGTTGTCAGAGATTATGCAGACATGTTTGAAGAAGTTGATAGTTTACCTCCGCGCAGAGAAATCGACTTCAGGATTGATTTATTTTCGAATGCAAGGCCCGTTGTGCATCCTATTTGGAGAATGACACTGAAAGAAAAGGAGGAGCCGAGCAATCAAACTAAAAAACTTTTGTGGAAGGGTCTGATCAGGCCTAGCTTCTCAAATTGGGGTGCATCAGTGGTGTTTGTCCCAAAGTCAGACGGTACCCTCAGGCTATGTATGGACTACCGTGACCTCAATAAGCAAATGCTGAAAAATAAATATCCACTGCCACGTATTGATGATTTGTTGGACCGTTTGAACGGAGCGCAAGTATTCTGTAGGATGGACCTAGCTACAGGTTTCCGTCAATTACGCATTGCCGAAGAATGTGTTCCTTTGACAGCTTTTAGAGGGCCAGACTTATTCTATGAATAGCCAGTAATGCCCTTCGGCTTATGTAACGCTCCAGCCTACTTTGTTGATCTGATGAACAGAGTATTCCAGGATGTCTTAAATAAATTCGTGCTGGTTTTCATCGATGACATCTTAATCTTTTCCAAATCCACTGCTGAGCATGAAAAGCATCTGAAAGAAGTCTTGGAGATTTTGCGAAAGAATGTGTTGAAAGCCAAATTCTCTAAATATATATTCTGGCAAAAAAGAGGTGAAATTCCTCGGCCATGTTGTATCAAAGAAAGGCATTTCAGTAGACCCAGGAAAGATCTCAGCCATTCAAGATTGGAAGCAGCTGAGCACTTCTATAGAAGTCAGAAGTTTCTTAGGATTGGCTAGCTATTATCGAAAACTCATTAAGGATTTTTCGAAATTATCTTGTCCATTGACAAAGCTGACTAAGAAGCATACAAAGTTCATTTGGACACCCAAATGTGAGGCATCTTTCCAAGAGCTGAAATTGAGGTTGACCACTGCTTCAGTGTTGACCATTATAGATGGCAATCAAGATTTGAAAGTCTGGACAGATGCGTCTATTAAAGGTTATCCCTTTTATCTAAACAAACATGTCAGAGATGACATTTTTAAATGATAAATTTTATTTTAACATGTTATCCTTTTATCTATTTAAGGTATTGGTGCGGTGCTAATGCAAAGGGACAAAGTAGTCGCATATGCTAGCCGTCAGTTGAAACCACATAATAAAAGATATCCCACTTATGACCTTGCGTTGATGGCCATCGTGTTTGCTCTAAAGATACGGCGGCACTTTCTCTTGGGTGAGAAGTTCGAACTATATACGGATCACAAATCCTTGAAGTATCTGTTCACTCAAAGGTATTTGAACTTGAGGCAGCAATGTTGGGTTGAATTTCTTATGGCCTATGACCTGGACATCTTATATACTCTAGGAAAAGCCAATGCTGTAGGTGATGCGCTCAGCAGGAAGAATGCAGACAGCGCCAATCTTATCATCGCCAGTCTTACCATTACGCCTACATTAATGGATAAGATCTCTGCTCTTCAGAAAGATGATAAATTTATTCATATGATTAGTGAGCGAGTTCAAAAGGGCGAAGCATCAAGCTTCCAAATAGACAGCAAGGGCACCCTTAGACTGCAAGGGCGAATATGTGTGCCAGATATTCCTGAGCTAAAAAGAGAAGTTATGGATGAATGTCACAAATCTAAGCTCAGCATCCATCCAGGAGTAAGCAAGATGTATCATGATCTTAAACACACCTTTTGGTGGAAGGCGATGAAGAGGGACATTTCCATATATGTTGCTAGATGTCCTACCTTCCAGCAAGTCAAAAGCGATCAGCAGAAGCTAGCATGATTGTTGAAACCGGTAGAGGTTCCAGGTTGGAAGTGGGACCAAATTTCTATGAATTTTATTGATGGCTTGCCCCAAACTAGAAAAGGCAATGACAATATATGGGTGATTGTAGATCGTTTCACGAAGACTGCCCATTTTATCCCTATCAGACCTAACCGAACAGCTCGAAGTCTGGCACAACTTTATTTCAGAGAGATTGTCAAACTACATGGAGTTCCCAGTAGCATCATTAGTGATCGTGATCCGATATTTACTAGCAAATTCTGGGATGCATTCCAAGAAGAGCTTGGGTCCAAATTGAATATGAGCACCGCTTATCATCCTCAGACAAATGGCCAAACTGAGAGGGTGAACCGCATATTAGAAGACTTATAGAGAGCATGCATTCCTAATTTTGGCGAGTCATGGGAAGATCATTTGCACTTGGTTGAATTCTCTTATAACAACAGTTACCAAGCAAGCTTGTAGATGTCGCCATTTGAAGCATTATATGGCAGGCCATGCAGATCTCCCGCATGTTGGGTGGAACTGGGCAATCGATTCGTATTGGGTCCCGACATGATTCGTGATGCATCAGATAAAGTTGATTTTATTAAGAAGCAACTACTGGCTGCTCAGGGCTGACAGAAGAGCAATGCAAACTCACGAAGATGGGATTTAGAATTCTCTGTTGGCGATTATGTATACTTGAGGGTTTCCCCACTGAGAGGTGTAATTCGATTTGGGAAGACTGGGAAGTTGGCACCGAGATTCATTGGTCCATTTCCTATTCTCGCAAGGATTGGAACTCTCTCTTATAGGGTGCAGTTTCCTGACTGGTTGCGAGGGGTTCATGATGTATTCCATGTATCTCAACTCCAGAAGCATGTTCATGATCCAAACTTAGTTGTGGAGGAAGCAACACAACAAGATTTGGAGATTACCCCGAGTTTAGCAGTGAGAAAGGGAGCCAGTGAAAACTGTTGGCAAAGAAACCCGAGTTCTGAGGAACAAGAGGATCCACTTAGTCAAAGTGCAGTGGAGCGGGGATCCTAGATGTTGTACATTGGAGACCGAGGATAGCATCAAATAGGCCTATCCCAAGTGCAGAGTGGACATCTCCGAGTAACTCTTGTGTTGAGGTACATTTACAATACCTTGCACTTTCCGTTTTGTTTCCTACTTTACTATTGTTTCCTTTTTGGGGACGAAAAGCTTTTAAGTAGGGGAGATTGTAACAACCCAGAAAATCAGAACTAATTTAATTTTTTTATTTTGGCTATTTCAATGAATTTTGAATAGTAAAAATAATTTATTTTAAATAATAACAATTTAAAATTTATTTAAATCGAAGTTAGAACGAGTATACTTATTTTAATCTTAAAAGGAATTAGAAATAGCACGGTAGTTTGAAAATTTAAATATGAAATTTGACTGAATGTACATGATTCAAAATAAAACAGATTTTGGTGAAACCAAAAATATTTAAATCTGTTTATATCTTTCCAGCGAATCTAAAAAATCGAAATTTCATAGCGGGAATAAAAAGTTATGGCCAGTTGAATATTTAGAATAGTCGATATGGAATATAGTATAATTTATAGCCCGCATAAATAGCCATTATACAAACGACCTCCATTTTCAACGAAACCATTTTTTTGGACTCAGAATGTCAAATTATTGCTAAGTTTAATTTTTCATAATTTTTGGAATTAATATGTGAGCATGGTAAATTAAACCGTGATTCGATAATTTCTGTTGAATTTAATCAACCGTTAAAAAGATCATTTTTCAAACGGTCTCCAAATTTGATGAAATTAATTTTATTAGGACCGTGTCGTCAAAACATAGCTAGATTTATTTTTAGTGAATTTTCGGAGTCCGTATGTGGCTCCGGTGAATTTAAATGTACGATCGAATTAATTGAAAAAATGAATTAAATTTTAAACTAAAGAAATCAGGCCAAAAACAATCGTTTGGGCTAACGGGACATAGCCCATTGGTTCCGGAATAGGGGAAATTAGGTAGGAGGAACTTCTGTCGGATTGGAATTGGAACTACCAAGAGATAACGGGTTTATTTCTAAAAATTAGTAATTAAATATTATAAAAATACATCTTTCTCATTACAAACCCTAAAACCCTAGTCTAGCCGCCGCCCCCTTTTCTGTTCATGGCCGAAATTGCTTGAACCTTCCTCTACTAATTCCCTTCGATCCTCTCAATAATATCCCCTCCTCCTTTTGACTTTATCGTAGTGCTCCTCCTCCTCTACTATTCTGTACAGTTGGATCCGTCCTAGTGCAGCATAGTTCGAGAACCGAACCCCCGAAGGGCCGACGCATCAACCGCATCCCATCCCCTAGGTGCGATCGCACCTACCTCTGTGGGGTCCACTTGGAGCACCTCTCTCCCATCTTCGACGCTGTGGTGTCGGATCGTCGCGGAGTTGAGCAATTGGATCGAAAACTGGTGACCTAGAATTGAACGAGAAGGAAAAACATACGGCCGTGTTTTGATAAAGGAGAAGAAAGGGTATTTTCCAATGTAATTATTTAATTAATTTATTTAAAATGTTTTCTACCTTAATTAATCAAAACTCGCTCATACTGAATCATAATTGAACGATTTCAGATCTGTTACGATCGTGAGTCCGAGATCTATGCTTCTGGGCAAACTAGAACCAATTCTGAGCAGATCAAAATTTGGACTAAATTTTCGATCGGAAATATTCAGATTTAAACGACTATGAGAAATCTATTTGTTTCTTCTTTTTAAATAAATAGAAATAATTCTGATTTTATTATCACCAATCTATAGTTAATTCCTATTTATTATGATGCATGATTTGATCTGCGATGGATGTAGCATGTAGATTGGTTTATTTGGTGATATTGTGTTGTGATGAAATAGTTTAAAATATATAAATCATTTTGTTGTAATAAATCGAGTGAAACAAAAATATATAATTTTTGTTTAGAAAAAATGATCCAATTAGAGTCATTGGACAAAATTTATCATTTTGTTAGTTAAAATAGTGGAACCAAGAATTATCCTTTTTGGGTTTATTAGAATAGTTGGATTAAAATAATTATCGCTTTGTTGTTGGGAATAATTGGACCAAACTCGTCATTTTTTACAAATTGGAACCATTGGACAAAAATCATCATTTTTGTCAAAATTAGAATAGTTGTGCTGGAATTGTCATTTTTGTTTAAATAAAATTGTTCAAAACAAAATGAACATTTTTGTTTAAATTGAATTTTTATAAAAGAAAAATATGAAATATCAATTTTTTTCTATTTGTTGAATTAGAATTTTCAATAAATAGGAAACACCAATTTTTGTTTATTTGTTGAATTAGAATTTTCAACAAATAGTAAACATCAATTTTTGTCTATTTGTTGTATTAGAATTTTTAACAAATAGGAAACACCAATTTTTGTCTATTTGTTTAATTAGAATTTTCAACAAATAGGAAACACCAATTTTTGTCTATTTGTTGAATTAGAATTTTCAACAAATAGGGAACACCAATTTTTGTCAATTGTTGAATTAGAATTTTCAACAAATAGGAAACATCAATTTTTGTCAATTTATTGAATTAGACATTTCAACATATATGAAACATAAATTTTTGTTATTTTTTGAACTATAGTTTTCAACAAAAATAAAATATACATTTTTGTCATTTTGTTGAACTAGAGTATTCAACAAAAATGAGATATCAAATTTATCATTTTGTTGAACAAGAAGTCTCACCAAAAAGGAAATATCAACTTTTGTACATTTTGTTGAATTAAAACAGGAATTAAGAACATGTTCATGTTTTAAATAAAAACATGATTACATTAGATATTCACATTTTTATTGTCTAGAATAAAATGTAGACAAATATTCATGTTTTACAAATGAAAACAAGTTTACATTAAAAATTTACTTTTTAATGTAATGTTAGAAATTAGACAAATATTCATGTTTTACAAATGAAAATATGTTTACATTAAAAAATTACTTTTTAATGTAATGATAGGAATTAGGCAAATATTCATGTTTACAAATGAAACATGTTTACATTAAAAACTTACTTTTTAATATAATAATAGGAATTAGACAAATACGCATGTTTTAAAATGAAAACATGTTTATAAGAAAAATTCATTTTTAATGTAATATTAGAAATTAGAAGAATGTACATGTTTTAAAATAAAACATGTTAATATTAAAATTTCACACTCTGATGTAATGTAAGCAACTAGAAAAATAATGTTCATTTCAACACAAAGGCATGTTAACATTAAAATCATATTTTTAATGTAAAGTTTAATTCATTGGAAATATTGACTGTTTGAATAAAAATGTTGCAACATTAAAAATTCCATTTTTAATGTAAAAGTAATTCAGTAGAAAACGTATGTTAGCGAATATTTGTATGTTAAAACATTATTTTTAACATGCTAGAAAGGAGGAAAATGAAAACATCGCTTTCGTCCATTTTGTTTAAAATAGAATTGTTAACGAATTGAAACATCAAAATATGCATTAGAATTTGTGTATAAATCTAGGGAACATTTTTGTTTTCAATGCATATATTAGAATTTATATGCATTGTTAAAATTACATTTTTATTTGCAAAGCATATATTAAAATTTATATGCATTGTTAAAATTATATTTTTATTTGCGATGCATTTATTAGAATTTATATGCATTGTTAAAATTACATTTTTATTTGCAAGGCATATATTAGTATTTATATGCATTGTTAAAATTACATTTTTATTTGCAATGCATACATTAGAATTTATATGCATAGTTAAGATTACATTTTTATTTATAATGCATATATTAGAATTTATATGCGAAGTTAAAATATCATTTTGATGAAAATACATATATTAGAATCTGTATGAATTATTTTTATTGTAAAAACATACACTGAAAACTTTATACAAATCAAATATTCCCTTTTTATTTTTTAAAGTTAAAAATAGAAATACAATTAAAAATTAGCTTTTTATTTGTCATTGACTCATATGTCATGTAAATGAAATATATTTTGTTTGGCATGATGAATATGTAGATATGATATGCCAATAAAAACAATCTTTTATTTGGCATATTAAAAACGTTAGTGGAATCGTCAAATGGTTTATATTTATATATAATTATATATATATAAATTAAAATTAAACGAATCGCGCGCGGTAGTTCACGTTTCGGAATCGTAACTTTAAACGATTATAACGAAAGATCCGACCGTTGGATTTTTCCCAAAATTGGAACCATTAGGACTGCTTTGGGAAGATCTTTCCAATGATATAAATTTTGTTAAAATCCAATGGTTAGATTTCGAGATAAGTGTAAATCAAATTTTGATAAAAACATCGCCAGGGTCGCCTATTGACCCGAAAAGTTGTTAAATTAATTTAGCTATTTTTATATAAATAAAAATAGTGATAAATCGTTATTAAATACTATTAACGATATGAAATGGTTTAAACTATATATATGCGAGAATTATTTGAAAAGACCGAGTTCAATCTCATTTCGAATGATTATACGATGATTTAAATCGTAGATATTGAAGACGGCGATTGAAGACTGGCGATCTTCACATCAAATGGATAACTACTAATGCCCGGCAATTGTTAGCTCCCAGTAAGCGTTAAAGTGGTAGTTGCCCCGACGTATTTGTTGATTGTCCGGATAAGCAAGCACCTCTCTTCCCTATTGGACATACGGGATGAGGAATAAGGTGTCTTTGGTTTCGTTCAGACCCAGAACGGACTTGTAAATGGATGTGTGCCTGATATTGGATTTCATTCCATGTAAATTGATTTCTATTTAATATATATCTGTTGGTGGCGATAATTTATTCTCTTGCTTAACACCCTTCTCTGAGACGCATGACCTCAGAGGTTATATATTGGTAGTTATCGATCGCATGTCGTGAATTGTCAATGTGACATGCCAAGATGCAATTGATCGAGGCTTTTGTTGAAAAGAAGAGCCTTGTGGATGATGATCAAAGCATAGCCTATTTCGGCATAGCATTGTGTATAACGTTGCCTCGCTAGCCTCACACCCTGGTAAGAGTCAGAAACGGGACAAGGGACCCAAGGAGTGCATGCGTTTCTTTCTAGCTAGAAGTGGTATCAGGGTTTTGCAAGCCTTGACATTTTACTTATGTGGGTGATGGAATGAGGCGCCTCGGTTTTATTGGTCGATAGTGACCAAATTATAGGTTCAATAGGACTGGGAAACGTGTGTTCAGGCATAACTAATCCACTAAAGTATTTGTGGACCTGCCTCTGAGGATCCAAGGGCTCGCCAGCATCCGAATCCTGAGACATTGCTAGAGTGTCTCAAATCGGTAGGAGATCATCCCTAGCCTTGACTCATGATGGAAACCCAATTTCGAATACGACATTATGGTTTTGATTGTAAACCTATATATGGAGACATAGTAGGATGGGGTACTATGTCGTCTAGGAGTGATACATTTACTTTGAAGTATTTTAAAATTGATTAGACACTAATAATAATATTAAATTATTATTTTCTACGTATTAAGTATATTTGATCATTATAAGGTAAAACTCTATCGTCCGGTTTGCATTGCTATGTGTGATGGGACTTGAGTCTTATAATGATTTCATTTTTCTAAAAAGCATTGCGTTGTTTTTGAATACAAATTTATTTAACTTATGTACTGGCAATCCAATGGAGTATACCCGTTCCGCGTTAGCGGCGTGGTCCTGTGATTGGCCATATTGTTAGTTAAGAAAGATTTCTCATACCAGTCCCATGACTGACTCGTAGTTTGTTTCACTTTGCAAACTCGGGTGCCTTCTTTTCACACGGGCAGCCAAGTGACAGGTTTAGATGGATTGGAGCTTGCTTAAGAAGATGAAGGACATTTTCTTTTTTATCTTTTTATTTCTACTTTGAAACATTTAGACATTATTGATCTATGATGTATTTGATGGAGTTGAGACTTATTTCTCTTTTTGTTGAGACTTCTATTTGCTAAGTGTATCCTGTAACTGCGTACTCTGATGTCCTTGTTGTGATGACATTTCTATTTCCATTGCAATGATTTATGTGTTATGATGTTATCTGAGATCTGCTATTGTTGTAATTATGTTATGCTCTTATGATTATCCTTGCTTTCGTACTACGGAAGTTTGGGGTCATCACAACTATCTTCGATTTTGGAGTCTTTGGGACTCTGGTTTTGATAGGATAGACTACTTATGATATTGGAAGGATTGAAACCCAAAATTAAGTAAAGGAATAATAGTGTTCAAAACCACCTTTTCTAGAAATAATTAATCATAAGCAGCCTCCTTCGGCTTATATAAGTTTTGAAACCTAAATTCAAGTAAAAAAAGGTACAACAACTTCTTATGGTAATAATTAGTATAAACGAAGTCTCCTTTGGCTTGTAAAAGACCTGAAACCTGGATTCGAGAATTAAAATAATAGAAACTTAAAAATCTTCTTCCAGAAGTGATTAATATAAATGAAGTCACCTTCAGCTTACAGAGGAACTGAAACCTAGGTTCGGGTATTAGAATATTAGAAACCCAGAAATTTTCTTCCGAAAGTAATTAGTATAAATAAGGCCACCTTCGGCATATAGAAGACCCGAAACACAAATAATTGAAATCCAGGAGCCTTCTTTCAGAAGTAATTAATATAACTGAAGCCACCTTCGGCTTATAGAAACACTACTACAAAAGTGGGCATATTCGACACTAATTTGTGTGCGTTGCATGAAAAGTGTGGCGAAAGCTATGATTTCTTTGAGCTTCTGCAACAGCATTCATATGTTGTTGCATTATACGTGGATGCACTGTTGCGGTGGGAATTTTAGTGTTCTGATGTGCAACACCAGTTAAAAGCGTAGCATTACGTATATATAATCCAGCTCAGCTATCCGCGTTATCAACATATAAAAACCCCAACCGTAGATGAAAGATTAATCCAACGGTTCAAACCATCTATGGATCTGATGATCTTAATGTTAGCCATCATCCAATCATTGACAGCCACGTCATTTCATTATTTTGACGAAATTTTGGCGCGATCTTCTCCCTTCATGAAATCGTTTTCTTCTCTATCATCTAATCGTTTTCCCCCCTTTTTACTATTGACAAAAATTTAAACCTAAATTCACGTCAGTATCGATCCTCTCCTCGACAGCAAATTCTATTCCGAAAAGGATGAAGCTTTGAAACGCTTTCTAGTTTTGATTGCTCAGGGCGCTGACATCGCCAGTTTTTTCCCTCAGGTTCAGTTTGTATTGCACTGTGAATTAGTTGCGCTTATTATAGATTGGATTATGAGTAATTAGTAATTAGTTCATTTGTTACATTTTGGAAAACCCATTCGCTTATGAGTAATTAGTTGCGCTTATTATTGATTTGGGATTTGGGATTATGCTGAGGTTTATTCGAAAATTATACCCAGCAATAAACCATGAGAACCGGGCTACTGGCATGAAAAAGACATTGGTTTATTATAGAGGTCGAGCTAGTTAAGGAATGGGGACTGCGGTTAATTTGCACTGCTTGAGGTTCATACCTTACACTGCGGTTAATTTGTATGCTTGAGGTTAATTTGCACTGCGGTGACATCCGAATTTTAAGCCTCTTACCGCAGATTTTGACAAAATCAGAAGCGGGCACTCAAGCATTTTCGTTTTATTACAATACACATCATACACGCAGTGCATATATACACTCACAAGTATACACGCACGCACAAGTATACACGCACAAGTATCATAAGTATACACGCACAAGTATACACACACAAGTATCACAAGTATACAAGCTCAAGTATCATAAGTATACACGCACAAGTACACACGCTCAAGTATCATAAGTATACACGCACAAGTATACACGCACAAGTATCACAAGTATACAAGCTCAAGTATCATAAGTATACACGCACAAGTACACACGCTCAAGTAGACACGCACAAGTATACACGCATGCACAAGTATACATGCACGCACAAGTATCATAAGGCAGCCATCTGAAGGCACGCACAAGTATACACGCACAAGTATCATAAGTATACACCAGAGACGTACGCAGAGATTTTAAAAAATCACCAGCATTCACAAACAAAACAACGTACCATTCACAAACATTCAAAAACATTCACCAGCATCCATCATCAGTCATCACCAGTCATCACAAACTTCCACAACCACACAAAGTTTCACAAATATTCACAAAATTTCAAGCCAAAAATCATTACCAGCAGAATAAAACCAACATCCACAAACATCACCAGTCATCACCAGCATCCACACCAGCATCAGCACCAGCATCCATGTCAGAGTCATTGTCCATGTCAGAGTCATTGTCTATGTCAGAGTGGCTGTTAAGGATAGAGTATAGTCAGCGACCAAACCAGAATTTCTTGTTGTGGAGGGCAAAGTGATCTTTGGATGATCAAACTTCAATAGGTATGTTAATTCTATTTCTGTAAACATTTTGTGATTCACCTAATATATTATATGATCAAACTTCTATTTCTGTAAACATTTTGTGATCCACCTAATATATTATATGATTCAATTCTCAAATAATGTGATCCACCTACGAGTTTATATGCCTTAATTATCAAACAATTTGACATGTAACACACATTAATTATCAAACAATTTGACATGTAACCACATCTGAAGGAAATTCAAGCCATACAATAACAGTGTCTCAAATTCAAGCCACACAACCACATCTATGTACAACTAACAGAGCACCAGTTTGTATTATTATTTCAGAATCTTAGGTGGGGCATTATAACCTTGTACGTATGTATGTGAGTGTGTGCATGTGTGGTTGTGTCTCACTATAAGAAACTGTGGATGGATGTAAAATTTACCTATGATCACAAAAAAATGGTACCACCGGTTCCTCCCTATTGCTCACAAACAGAATTTCAGGCCTCGTCAAAGGATGAGTATGTGTGGTGCGCTCAACCCTAATGATGTATTTCTTGTTGTCGAATCGAGCAGCAAAAACATTCTCCAAGCCAATGCCTTCATAAAATTCCATTTTCAGGTATAATGATCTATGGTCAATTCGAGACCAATGACAGTCGTCAATTTCACACACATTTCCCATTGGCGTCGTTAATTCTTTTATTGCAGGAACATTTGTCTTCAGGAACTCGGGAAAGCCGACAACTCTGGCCCATGATTCTGCCTCGAACGCTGGTTCAGGCTCAAATTCTTCAGCAGACCATTGTTGCACATAAAAAGCACCTCCAATTTATGTAAAAAGTTTCAACATTAGCGCATGATCACGCGTACTGTAAGATGGGCATGTTATTAGAAAAGAGTTTTTGGGTATAACCCGTATAGTCCACTCCTCATTAAGCTTCAGCGTATGCCTAAGCGTGAGATGCACAAATTCGTAAGTCCAATGTCCTGAAAGAACAGTGGCAGTGATGCATAGTGAAGAGTCCTCCATTGTAATAATTGTGGAGTTTTGTTTAGGAGTTTTGTTTAGGAGTTGAAGATGTAGATGACGATATGCTTCTGAAGCTTGACAGGATATGAAGTGACACACTGTACGTGGCAGTAATATGGGAACTGAAAAACTTTTTGCTTAGAAGACGAATGGCCATATGAAATTGCTTATTTGTTGGCTGGCATGAGTGACCAATCGCCAATGGTCAGTAAGTCAATTGTAATAATTGTGTTCATAACATTTTACTAAGAAGGCCAATGGCCATTCGATGCCACCACTTATCAAATAACTTGTTATCATTTGATCAGGTGCATATTTAATTCTGGAAGGCAGAGGGATACATTTTGCAGATCGGATTGCTGCATATATATGATTCATATATAGGTACATACTAACATACATATATATTTCCTATTGCAATCGGATTGCTGCATATATATGATTCATATATATAAATGAGTAATACATTTTGCAGGTGTGGACACATGTGTACATGTTCAGAATTCGCTAAAGAATTGGCCAGGAATGGATCAGGATAATGTCCCTTATGCCGTGCACCTATTCTTGAAGTAGTTCGAGCTTACTGTATACATTAACAAAACGGTGTAGCTGATTTTTGAGTTTTGATATTTGGATAATTAAAACAATTGCTTTGGATGAGTTTCTTGTACAAAACCTGTATTGCAAAATATTTAATTAAAGCATTGTATTTCTATCAAATTAGTGTTGCATTTTCCTTCTTCTACTGTTGCGTTAGCTTTTATTGATATTGCATTTCATTGTAATGGTGTTGCATTACATATTGTAGTGGTGTTGCATTACATTAAATATAATTGCTTACCCGTCGCACGTGGACCCCACAGCTGACGTGGATAGCTGGTGTGGCATGTGACATGTGGAGTGCTGACATGGAGAGATGATGTGTCGTGTGACACGTAGACAGCTGACGTGGAAAGCTGACGTGGCGGCACTGGAAGCCAGGCCCTAACTAATGCTTAAGGCAACGCTGAATAGTGTTGCATTACATGCAAATAGTGTTGCATTATGGCTATAATGCAACACTTTCTTTCTGTGGCCGTAGATGGGCAAAAGTGTTGCCTCAGGTGGCTAATGCAACGGCCGCGGATGCCACGCCCCCCTGGTGTTGCCTATTTGAAAAAATGGCCTACGGCAATGCTTTTTTGATCTACGGCCACATAAAAATAGTGTCGAATATGCCCAATTTTGTAGTAGTGAAACTCGAAATCAAGATAATAAAAATCCAGAAACCTTCCTTGGAAGTAATTAGTACATACGATGGCACCTTCGTCTTATGGAAGACCCGAAACCAAGGCTGGGTATTAGAATAATAGAAATACAGAAACCTTCTTTGGAAGTAATTAACATAAACAAAGCCACTTTTGGTTTATAAAAGACCCGAAACCCATTTTCGGATAATAATAGAAATCCAAAACCTTCTTCTGGATAAAATTAGTATAATCGAAGCCACCTTCGGCTTATAAAAGTCCTAAATCCCAGTTTCGAGTAATAAAAGAAATCTAAAACCATCTTTTGAAAATAATAGACAAAGCCTCCTTCGTCTTATAGAAGGCCTGTAACCCAGATTTCTGTAATAATACAAATCCTGAAACCATGTTTTGGAAATAATAGACAAATCCCCCTTTGGCTTATAGAAGACACAAAACCTAGATTCTACTAATAATAGAAATCAAGAAATCTTCTTCTGGAGATAATAGGTATGAAAGCGCTTTCGTTTTTGGAAGACCCTCTGCTCGTTTTAGGTTTTTTCTAAAGTGGAGGCCTGGCGTGTTTTAAATGCCCCTTTTGAGCTTTCATTCCCTTCTGTGAGGCGAGACATAAAGCAGAGGCAGAGCGTGATCTTCTTTACTGCAGAGGTCAGGCGTGGTTAAGCTGAATCAAAGGTAGAACTTGTTCTAAAAAGAAAAGAGGCATAACATGCTTGATTCATAGCTAGACATATTCCCTTAGGCTTACCCATGCCTCCTCAGGTTGGTGCTTTGATTACGTCAAAGGCTTGCCGGTACCATCTCCAACCCTTAGGATTATCATCCTCCTTTAAGAGGCCCTTAGGATATACCTAGGGCTTGAATCCAGGTGCATTTTCTCTGGGCTTACCTCTACCACCCTCTTTAGGGAAGGATCTTAGTATACCAAGCAATTTAATGGGTGTCTTGACTATGTCAAGGACTTTTTTATGTTAATCCGTAAACGAAAGGGCATTTCACGTCTAACCAATTAGAGTTTCTTATTTTGGATTGACTTTCGTCTATAACTCATATATAAGATCTTATTTCAAAACAAAACTAAAATTTATTATCTCCATTCAATATTTTCTTTTATACTCATTGAGTATTCCTTTCCTAATGAAATAGCAACCATCTTTTCGAGTGTCCTACATCGATTAGTTCATTGACTATATGATAAAGGCAATAACATTTTACCTTGTTCTTTTATGATTTAGGTAGTTTCTTATTGGTAGGCCAATAATCTAATTCCTCCTTAATTTTTAAGTAGATATTCTTAACATAAGTAATGTATTAAATACCTTTTGTCCCTTTTGACTTAGATTTTCCTTAGGAGGTTTAGTCCTTGGTTTCTTTGAGTTTAGTAGAGGCTCTTTTCTTTCATATGTGGTTGTTTTCCTTTTAAGGCTCTTGTGAGTTCCATAGTTATATACAAAGCTTTCCTTAAACATTTCACCTCTTTCGGGGGTCCCTTGAGGATTATGGCAAGGCTTACATTCCTTAATATTTGGTTTCCATTTCAGTGCGAAGACATCTTTATCTTCTACCATCTCTTCTTCAAAGTTAATTCCTTTGGAATAATTTGGATATCATTTCTCTTCATCATAAAAAAATTGTCATCCTTTTCTAAAATCCTTTCATAGGCAAAGCCAAGTTTTGCTCCAAAATGAAAGTGGTTTGTTGAGACGACCCCAAACCCCGTACTGACGGCGGCAAGGGTAATCCTTGGAATATAACACAAAAACAGATAACAGCAGAACATAATTAAATAAATACACCAGATAATGCACAATAGAATATACTTGATAAACGTAATCATCAGAGTTACACAGTATACAGGATCATACTTAGTACAAATACAGTTCAACTATACATATATGTCTACAGCGGAAAAACAAACATAATGTACAATAGGAGCTGAACAGCATAAAAAGAGATAAATAATAGAATCCATCTTCAGCTCCAGCTATCCAAAGAAAGCCAGCTAAAACCTGAATACAAGGCTGCCCGTGTAGAAAAAGGGGCACCCGAGTTTGAAAGTGAAACAAACTACGATTCGGTCATGGGACTGGTATGAGAAATCTACTCAACACCTTTATAATATGGCTAATCACAGGATCACGCCACTTTCATGGAACGGTTTTACTCCATTGGATTGCCAGTGCTTTAAAACAAATCATTCTTTTAAACATCGCAGTGCTTTTTATAAAAATGAAGCCATTATAAGACTCAGTTCCCATCACACAATGCAATGCAAACCGGAGGATAGAGTTTTACCTTATAATGGCCAAAATATGGTTGATACGAATAAAACAAAAGCAATTGATATTATTACTAGTGTTTACATGTTTCAAAACAACTTCGAATCATAACTATCAATCATAGACGGCATGGGTACCATATATCATGTCGCCATATATATAAACAATCAAAACCGCACGATGTCGTATTTGGAAATTGGATTTCCGTCATGAACCAAGGCAAAAGATAGTCCTTACCGTCTTCGAGACTGTCTAGCCCGAGTCTCAGGGAAAGTACTCAGTCAAACCCTTGGATCGTCAGGGCCAGTCCACCGATGTGGATTAAAATGCCTGAACAATGCGTTTCCCCGCCCTATGGGGCGTAAATGAGCCAACGAATGACTCCATCGGACCCGGATCGTCCGATCTAACCGAGGCGCCTCGCAACAGCAACAACCACATAAGTCAAACTCGCCAGGGCGTGTAAAACCACTGACGCCACTCCCAGCTAGAAGGAAACGCATGCCCTCCCTGAGGTCCGTTCTCCCGTTTCTGGTTCATACCGGGTGTGAGGCTCGCGATTTCACGTTATACACAAAGCTACGCCACACAGGCAGTGCTTTGATCATCACCACAAGACTTTGCTTTTCAACAGAAGCCCTGATCACTGCATCTTAGCATGCCACACAGGCAATTCACACCGTGCAACTGATGGCTATCAATCACACAGAATAAATTCCAATGTCAGACACACTGTCCATTTGCAAGTCCGTTCTGTGTCTGAACGAAACCGGAGGCACTATATACCTCGCAAACCCATCGATCACCACGTACGTCAGGACGATCACCACTCATTATCCATATTTCGGGATGCCTCCCAATCAGGACCTCGGTTACCATCCAAACGAGGTGAAGATCTCCTGTCTTCGACCACCGTCTTCATCTTCGATTTCTTATCGTCGATTCAGTTATTCAGAATGGGATAAACCCGGTCTTTCTGAGCAACTCGCGTATATAATAAACAAGTGCAACACTAACATACATACGCATCATTTCAATTCATTAGTCACTAACCGTCAATCAGTAAGAGAGCGATTTCCCAAATATTAACCCCGAAGGTCGAAACCAACATCAGATCAATACCCAAGAAACCATTCGACTTAGCCAACCTTCAGTTAATTTCTAAATTTCACATCCATATTGTTTATAATATTTTATAACGATTTATCGCTATTTTTATTTATTTTAAAATAGCCAATTTATTCAAAACGACGCATCGGGCCATAACGCGGCCGTGGCGCTGTTTTTCTTCAGATTTGATTTACACATATCTGAAAAACTAACCGTTGGATCTTCACAAAATTTACATCATTAGAAAGATCTTTTCAAAACGAATCCAACGCTTCCAGTTTCGGGAAAATCCGACAGTCGGATCTCCCGGTATAATCGTTTGAAGTTTCGATTTCAAAATACGAACTGCAGCGTCGTTATTCGATTAAATATAATTATATATTTATATATATATATATAAATATAATCGATTCTGGCGCTGTTTTTCTTGAAAATTGAATTAAACATTCCAGACAATCCAACCGTTGGATTTTTACAAAGTTGGTGCCGTTGGAAAGATATTTCCAAAGAGAACACAACGGTTGCGATTTCAGGAAAATCAGATGGTCGGATCTCCCGGTATAATCGTTTGAAATCACGGTTTCAAAATACGAACTACAGCGTCGTTATTCGATATATTTCAATTCTATATATATATATATATATATATATATCGATTCTTCGATTTCAAAACTATATGATTTCCACACATTTGATAAAAATGATATCTTTATCTAACTGTCTTCTATTTCAACACTTCACTATTTTTAACAATTCATGTATATACTAAAAATGTGATTTTTAATGTAAAACAATTCATTTCAAAACTCGACTATTTTATATAGTTAATATAGGTGATAAAAATTGGATTTTTATTATAAAACAATTTCTTTCAAAATATGAATACCATTCAACACATGAATTTCAATTCAACGAATGAATTTCAATTCAACACATGAAGGTTTTCTATAGTTTATATATCGATAAAAATGTGATTTTTATATTTAAAACACGAAGACCATTCAACACATGAATTTCTATCCAACGAATGAATATCGATTCAACACATGAAGGTTTTCTATAGTTTATATATATCGATAAAATGTGATTTTTATATTTAAAACACGAAGACCATTCAACACATGAATTTCTATCCAACGAATGAATATCGATTCAACACATGAAGGTTTCCTATAATTTATATATATCGATAAAAATGTGATTTTTATATTTAAAACAAGAAGACCATTCAACATATGAATTTCTATCCAACGAATGAATATCGATTCAACACATGAAGGTTTTCTATTCAACGAATAAATATAGTTTCAACAAATGGAAATAATTATAACACATGAATATTATTCAAAATTTCGGCAGCATAACGGCAGGGTAGTTAAAACCGGGACCGTCCCTAGTACGGCTCCTCGCTCTACCTTAAAACCTCGCCGTTTTTGACAATGGGGAATCATGCATCTAGTTCGCATGCAGGCGGCATGTATATTTATTTCATTTCCACAAACTAATCCTATGTGGTTTCAACCAAATATTTCTCAACCACAAACGGGTATTTTTCAACCACAATCAATCAATATCAACTACAAACAATTCCAATCAACCATTCGCTATCAATCAATTTTCACACCAATCACAACCAATAAATATCGTCCATGGTTTGTGGACGAGGGGCGTGTATATATATATATATATATATATATATATATATATATATATAGCATTTCACTTCTATTTCAACACATATATTATTTTTACAACACATATACAACTTATACATCGAACGTACAACTTATACAAGGGGTGTACAACGCTTATATAACTCATACATCGACTATATAATTTATACATCGTCGTTTTCCATATCGTTTATAAATTAGAAATCTCACATTAGGTTCCACTCCACCAAAAATAGCAGAAGGCTCAGAAAAATATGCGGTCTCTTCTAGAATGTAGAAGACGTCCACACGGTCACGATGTTTCCTGTTTCATCGAATTTCGTCAAGAAACGAAAAAGATATGATTGTTCAAAGTTTGCAACGTTTTAAAGTGTTAAAATCAGTAGAAAATAGCCAAACCGGTACCTTTCAATAAATGTTCAAAACTAGGTTTGCAATTTTCGATCAAACCGTGAATCGATGGGAGGATCGGCCGGTGCAACGACGAAGAGGGGGGTGGCGCACGCCTGCGCGTGGTGGTGGGGCCCACTCCGGTGGTGCCAGGCGGTCGGGGCGGCTGTCTGAAGTCGCCGACTTCGGCGAGGTGGTTCTCCCAAAATACTGCACGATAAATTCTCTAGCTGGTTGGATTTGAAGAGGAGATCGAGAGCTTCGAAATGGATCCAACCGCGCTCGATTTCGTTGAGAATTGGAGGAGAAATCAAGCCGGGAAGATCTGGAGCATTTCTGCCGTGCGTGACTTCGGGGAGAGAGAGTGTCCGCCTTTTTCTTTTTCTTTTTTATTTTAAATAAAAAAATCTGATTGGCCAAGATATTTATAACTCCCTAAAATAGTGTTTTCTCACACGAACTCGAAATCAAACCCAACGACTGTCGTCCCTAGCGATTTACCCCCATTCCGAACACAATGGGATATGTTTCGTAGGCCCATTCGACTGTTTCAGTTAGTTTTCCTTCAAATTAAAATATAAAACATTTAATATTTGATTTGAACGTACATTTCAATTTGCCACGGCCACAAACTGATTCGAAAAATTCCAGAAAAATAAATATGGCTATGTTTTGACGATACGGTCCCAACAAAACTAGTTTCGTCGAATTCTGAGAACGTTTGCAAAAAGGCCCATTTCTGGTCGATCCAATTTAACTGTAATTGACCAAAACATGTTTTCTTTTGCCACACTTACATACTAGCTTCAAAAATTATGAAATTTGAAACCTAGCAATAACTTCACATCCCGGATCCAACAAAAGTGGTTTCGTCGAATTCCGAGGTCGTTTGCAAAATGGCCAATTTCACGGGCTATATAAATTCCATAGCGACCTTTCTGAAAATTCATTTGGCCATAACTTTTGCTTTCCGCTATGAAACTTCGATTTTTCAGATTCGTTAGAAAGGTATTCACTAACAGATTTAAATATTTTTGGTTTCACTCAAATCCGTTTTATTTTGCACCCGGTACAGTCCGACAAAGTTTGAATTCAATTTTTGAAACTGCAGCGCCATTTCAGGCCTTGTTTATAATTAGAATTAATTATATTCTTTTTCAATTGTCGATTCAAACTCAGTTTTCATCTTTACTATTTAAAATATTTATTTTAACTATTTAAAATCCATCATTTTAGCCAATTTAAATTTTTTAAATTGGTTCAGATTTTCCGGGTCGTTACAATCTCCCCCACTTAAAACTTTTCGTCCCCGAAAAGGAACAAAGTCGAAAGTGGTTTGATTAATCAACTCTACGTTCAATCTGGCTTCCATTCTCCAACTTTTCAGTTTCTGAGAATTTTCAAATTCTTCAAAAATTTGGCTAACACCCGGAATTTTCGAAAAATTTCGCCATAACCTTCTTTGTACGGGGAGAGGTATGGAAATTTATTGGGCCGTATTAGGTACCCAATAAATCCTAATAAGCATACACATATTTATAGTGATATATTCTGGTGTTTACAGGGGAGGGTGTATAGATAATAACTCCAGAGAATAAATTCTCGTCACCCTGTCCAAGCCTGAGGGAGTGTGTATTTTAAATGCTCCAGAGGATAAATCCTCGTCACCTCGTCCCGTGTGGGAAATAAATAGTCCATGTGTCGTATCTAATAACTAGAGAGACGTGATTATTGTCAACTCCAGACCCGTGTGGGGTTTTTATTAATCTGGCAATTTTATCGTTACAATTTAAATAGTCCATATTAGTCATCAGTTCAACCTGTAAAATATAGTCATCGCTATACAAGCCTCTCGCTCATATGATAAATCTTCAACCTCGTCACACAAGCTCCAAATGCTTATGTGGTATATGATGAAGTATGCCTATTTTCAGAAGTATGCCATGTAATGTAGTTCAAAATTAATTGTTACTATCCTATGGCGATATTTATTTTTACACACAGAACAACCAGCACTCCGCATCCAATGGCATTCACAGGAGTTGATATAATAATATTTCGCATCCAACTCATTAAGGTTTACCTATTTGTCGGGCACGCAAATAAAATCTTAACTCAACAACTATCCAAATACTTGTTCAAACATATATAATGCACATGTATATATATTTTTATCTATTTTCTAATCAGTTCAGTGTGTGATATAATCGAATAAATTCTACCATTCATTCTATTATTGATTAAATTAACTATCGTTTTAATAATTTTAATTAATCAAATATACTATCACACAACACAAACAACAATAAAATTGTTTTTAACCTTTCAAAAATATACTAATCAATTTCTATACTCTTTTTAAAATCATTCAGACTATAGAATTAAAAGTGCACATCCATGAAAAGAAAATAACAGCAGAGTAGAGAACTAAATGGTAATGCAAAGTATGGTAAATGTACCTTGCACCGGAGTCAATCAGAGATGTCTACTCGACACTTAGGATAGGCTTTCTGAATGCTCTCCTCAGTTTCCCAAGTACAATCTCGCGGATCTCCACTCCATTGCACTTTGACTAAGTGAACCTTCTTGTTCCTCAGCTCTTTGGTTTCTTTGCCGATAATCTTGAGCGGCTCTCTTCTCACAGCTAATTCTGGAGTAATTTCAATATCCTGTTGAGCTGCTTCTTCCACGATCAAGTCTGGATCATGAACGTGTTTTCGAAGTTGAGATATGTGAAATACATCATGCACTCCAGGCAACCAATCAGGCAATTTGACCCTATAAGCGAGAGTTCCAATCCGTTCCAGAATAGGAAATGGATCAATGATTTTGGGCGCCAACTTTCCAGTTTTACCGAACCGGATAACTCCTCTCATCGGCGATACTTTCAAATATACATAGTCGCCAACTGCAAACGATATATCTCTTCTTCTTCTATCGGCATAGCTCTTCTGTCAGCTTTGAGCGGCGAGTAATCGTTTCTTAATGAAGTCGACTTTGTCGGCAGCTTCTCGGATCATATCAGGCCCCAATACTAGTCTATTACCGGGTTCAACCCAACAAGCAGGAGATCGGCACGGTCTACCGTATAATGCTTCGAATGGCGACATTGTCAGACTTGCCTGGTAGCTGTTGTTATAAGAGAATTCAGCCAAATGTAGATGGTCTTCCCATGATCCACCAAAATCTAGAACACAAGCCCGCAATAGATCTTCTAGTATACGATTCACCCTCTCAGTTTGACCATCGGTCTGAGGATGATAGGCGGTGCTTAGGTTCAGCTTTGTTCCCAGCTCTACTTGAAATGCCCCCCAGAATTTACTAGTAAATATTGTATCTCTATCACTGACTATACTGAGCGGCACTCCATGTAGTCTAACTATTTCCTTGAAATATATTTGCGACAGACTCTTAGCAGTTCTGTTTGATCTGACAGGTATGAAATGGGCGGTCTTCGTGAAGCGATCTACGATCACCCAAATACTGTCATTCCCTTTTCTGGTTCTGGGCAAACCATCGATGAAGTCCATGGAAATATGTTCCCACTTCCAGCCTGGAACGTCTAGCGGTTGTAACAATCCAGCTAGTTTCTGTTGGTCGCTTTTGACTAGCTGGCAAGTAGGGCATCGGCTAACATATAAAGAAATGTCCCTCTTCATCGACTTCCACCAGAAACTGCGTTTGATGTCATTATACATTTTGCTTACTCCCAGATGGATACTAAGTTTTGGCTTGTGGCATTCATCCAGTACTTCCTTTCGGAGCTCAGCAATGTTAGGAACACAAATTCGACCTTTCAGCCTTAGAATCTCCTCATTATCAACTTGAAAACTCGAGGGTTCGCCTTTCTGAATTATTTCTCTGATCTTCTGAATGAAGTGGTCATCCTTCTGAAGAGCAGATATTTTATCTATCAATGAAGTCGTGATAATAAAACTGGCAATCATTTCATTCTTTCGGCTTAACGCATCGGCCACGACATTGGCTTTCCCTGGAGTGTATATAATTTCAAAATCGTATGCTGCAAGGAACTCTAGCCAACGTTGCTGCCTCAGATTCAAGTCCTTCTGGGTGAACAGATACTTCAACGACTGGTGATCTGTAAACAGTTCAAATCTCTCACCCAGAAGATAGTGTCTCCAGATTTTCAAAGCGAATACTATAGCCAATAACTCAAGATCATGAGTGACGTAGTTTTTCTCATGCGGCTTCAGCTGACGGCTAACATAAGCAATCACTTGACCCCTTTGCATTAACACTGCGCCAAGGCCTTCTCTAGAAGCATCAGTCCAGACTTTCAAATCTTGATTGCCATCGATGATGGTTAACACTGGAACTGTCGTTAATCTTAACTTTAGCTCTTCAAAAGCCTCTTCACTTTCTGGAGTCCATTTGAATTTAGAGTGCTTCTTTGTAAGCTTCGTTAAATGACCAGATATCTTCGAAAAGTTTTTAACGAACTTCCGGTAATAACTAGCCAATCCGAGAAAACTGCGGACTTCTGTAGGAGTACTGGGCTGTTTCCAATTCTGAATAGCTGTGATTTTACTTGGATCCACAGCATTTCCTTCTTTTGATACGACATGGCCCAGAAATTTTACTTCTTCTTGCCAGAATATACATTTGGAAAGTTTGTCTTTTAATACATTCCTTCTGAGGATTTCCAGAACCTGTTCCAAATGCTTTTCATGTTCGGCCTTCGATTTAGAGAAGATTAGAATATCGTCAATGAAAACCAGAACAAATTTATTCAAAACCCCTCTAAACACTCTATTCATCAGGTCGACGAAGTAAGCTGGAGCGTTACATAAGCCGAACGGCATTACTAACCACTCGTAGAATAAGTCGGGACCTCTGAATGCTGTCATTGGAACACACTCTTCGGCAATTCGAAGTTGATGGAAGCCTATAGCTAGGTCCATCCTTGAGAATACTTGTGCTCCATTCAGACGATCCAATAAATCATCGATCCACGGCAATGGATATTTGTTCTTTATCGTTTGCTTGTTCAAATCACGATAATCCACACATAGACGTAGAGTACCGTCAGATTTTGGGACAAACACCACTGCTGCTCCCCAATCAGAGAAACTAGGCCTGATCAGACCCTTCCATACTAGCTGTCGTGTTTGATTGTCAAGTTCTTCTTTCTCTTTCAAGGACATTCTTCGAATAGCGTGAACTACCGGCCTTGCATTCGGAATTAAAGCAATTTTGAAATCAATTTCTCTGCGGAGGTAAGTGAACAACTTCTTCGAACACATCCGCATAGTTCTTGACGACAGGAATATCTTTCACTAGTCGGGAATATTCTCTGTAACTTCAGGGATATTTTCAATTTGGGCTGGAGAAACATCGAGAGCTGCCCAGAAGTCTTTTCTATTAGCATTCTGACCTTCACAGGGAATGGTTATATAATCACCTGATTTTATCTTCGCCTTTACGACTCTGTCGGCGCATTTAACTTCAGCTTCATATTTGGTCAACCAGTCTAACCCCAAGATAAGATCAAACTCTTTAAAATTCATGACTACTAGGAAACCGATAACGAGAAAAGGAAACCGGCACCCCACAAACCCAACTGAGATCAATGGAACCCCCAACCGGATTCTGGACAGTCATTGGTTCCTTGAGCTTCTTCAAATTCAAATCCAGCTTCTTAGTTGCATTCTTTGCAATAAAGCTTCACGACACGCCAGTGTCAAACAGTACTTTAACAGGAATGTCTTTGACAGTAAGCGTGCCTTCTAAAACATCTGGCCTTTCCTGAGCAGACGAAGATGCAGGCACTTTTGCAACTTCATTTACATGTACTGCTTCAGATTTCTTTGAGGGTGGGCACTCCCGTGCAATATGGCCTGCCTGGTGGCACTTATGGAATTTCCTTTCATCATGAGACTTCTTCTTCTACTTGGCAGGTTTGCAATTCCTGGTCAAATGCCCTTGTTTCTTGCAGTTAGAGCACGTGCCGTCGTTATGTGTTCTTTATCAGATTTAGCCCTTTTTCGATTGACTTTAGGCTCTTTACTGACCTCAGACCTCGTACTGGCTTCAGGAATATCAGTTTATGACTCTTCTTTGTTACTAGGACAGACTTCCTCTTCGTCGCGCAACATACCTTTCTTATGGAGATCTTCATACTGATAAGCCATGTATATCATTTCATAAAAAGGAAGCTACACATTCCTCATCACACTATTCTGATATTTTCTTTGCAGGCCATGAATAAATTTCAGATTCTTCCTCTTTGTATCTTGAATCGGATGAGGAGCAAAGTGAGAAAGTTTGTTGAATTTCTTATGAAATTCTGGGATGGTCATATCATCTTGTATCAGATAAGAAAATTCATCACATAATCGCTCGCTTGCTTCGGGAGGAGTAAATCTTTCTAAGAAAATCATTTTGAATCTATCCCAGGTGATATCACCTTCTGGATTATCTTTAATAACTGAATCCCACCAAAACAAAGCTTCTTCTTTGAGTGCCCAAGACGCCAGTAATCTTTTCTGGTCATCTCTCAGCTTTAAACCCTCAAAGATTTTCTCTGCAGAACGGATCCAAGCTTGTGTTTCCATAATGGACTCTTTGCCTAAGAATGGTGATCCACCCAGATTTCGAAATCTCCTGAATAGAACTTCTATATCTGATTCTGGCTGAGGGAGCACAACTGGCTCATTAGCTGGTCGAGCCATACGATTATTTCTTCTGTTCCTGTCACTCATTTTCTAGTGCGTCTGCAATTAGCAGACAAAGTGTCAGGTCAACAGAAAAGATATTTCAAAATATAGAGACAAATACTTCAATGTAAATGTGTCTACTGGGGTGTATTTCATTCTTCTTTACTTATACTAGGATATTACGGTCCTATCTGTAAAGAGTTACCCGTCCTAGAACACTACTGGTTCTATTCTGATGAGTTCGTTCATATGTTATATTCCAGAACTAAGCATAACCAAAGCTCTGATACCGATACCAAATGAGACGACCCCAAACCCCGTACTAACAGCGGCAAGGGTAATCCTTGGAATATAACACGGAAACAGATAACAGAATTAAATAAATACACCAGATAATGCACAATAGAATATACTGGATAAACGTAATCATCAGAGTTACACATTATACAGGATCATACTTAGTACAAATACAGTTCAACTATACATATATGTCTACAGCGGAAAAACAAACATAATGTACAATAGGAGCTGAATAGCATAAAAAGAGATAAATAATAGAATCCATCTTCAGCTCCAGCTATCCAGAGAAAGCCAGCTAAAACCTGAATACATGGCTGCCAGTGTAGAAAAAGGGGCACCCGAGTTTGAAAGTGAAACAAACTACGAGTCAGTCATGGGACTGGTATGAGAAATCTACTCAACACCTTTATAATATGGCTAATCACAGGACCACGCCACTTTCGTGGAACGGGTTTACTCCATTGGATTGCCAGTGCTTTAAAACAAATCATTCTTTTAAACATCGCAATGCTTTTTATAAAAATGAAGCCATTATAAGACTCAGTTCCCATCACACAATGCAACGCAAACCGGAGGATAGAGTTTTACCTTATAATGGCCAAAATATGGTTGATACGAATAAAACAAAAGCAATTGATATTATTACTAGTGTTTACATGTTTCAAAACAACTTCGAATCATAACTATCAATCATAGACGGCATGGGTACCATATATCATGTCGCCATATATATAAACAATCAAAACCGCACGATGTCGTATTTGGAAATTGGATTTCCGTCATGAACCAAGGCAAAAGATAGTCCTTACCATCTTCGAGACTGTCTAGCCCGAGCCTCAGGGCAAGTACTCAGTCAAACCCTTGGATCGTCAGGGCTGGTCCACTGATGTGGATTAAAATGCCTGAACAATGCGTTTCCCCGCCCTATGGGGTGTAAATGAGCCAACGAATGACTCCATCGGACCCGGATCGTCCGATCTAACCGAGGCGCCTCGCAACAGCAACAACCACATAAGTCAAACTCGTCAGGGCGTGTAAAACCACTGACGCCACTCCTAGCTAGAAGGAAACGCATGTCCTCCCTGAGTTCCTTTCTCCCGTTTCTGGTTCATACCGGGTGTGAGGCTCACGATTTCACGTTATACACAAAGCTACGCCACACAGGCAGTGCTTTGATCATCAGCACAAGACTTTGCTTTTCAACAAAAGCCCTGATTACTGCATCTTAGCAAGCCACATAGGCAATTCACACCGTGCAACTGATGGCTATCAATCACACAGAATAAATTCCAATGTCAGACACATTGTCCATTTGCAAGTCTGTTCTGGGTCTGAACGAAACCGGAGGCACTATATTCCTCGCAAACCCATTGATCACCACATACGTCTGGACGATCACCACTCATTATCCATATTTTGGAATGCCTCCCAATCAGGACCTCGGTTACCATCCAAACAAGGTGAAAATCTCCGGTCTTCGACCACCGTCTTCATCTTCGATTTCTTATCGTCGATTCAGTTATTCAGAATGGGATAAACCCGGTCTTTCTGAGCAACTCGAGTATATAATAAACAAGTGCAACACTAACATACATACGCATCATTTCAATTCATTAGTCACTAACTGTCAATCAGTAAGAGAGCGATTTCCCAAATATTAACCCCGAAGGCCGAAACCAACATCAGATCAATACCCAAGAAACCATTCGACTTAGCCAACCTTCAGTTAATTTCTAAATTTCACATCCATATTGTTTATAATATTTTATAATGATTTATCGCTATTTTTATTTAATTTAAAATAGCCAATTTATTCAAAACGACGCTTCGGGCCATAATGCGGCCGTGGCGCTGTTTTTCTTCAGATTTGATTTACACATATCTGAAAATCTAACCATTGGATCTTCACAAAATTTACATCATTAGAAAGATCTTTTCAAAAAGAATCCAACGCTTCCAATTTCGGGAAAATCCGACGGTCGGATCTCCCGGTATAATCATTTGAAGTTTCGATTTTAAAATACGAACTGTAGCGTCGTTATTCGATTAAATATAATTATATATATATATATAATCGATTCTGGCGCTGTTTTTCTTCAGAATTGAATTAAACATTCCAGACAATCCAACCGTTGGATTTTTACAAAGTTGGTGCCGTTGGAAAGATATTTCCAAAGCGAACCCAACGGTTGCGATTTTAGGAAAATCCGATGGTCGGATCTCCCGGTATAATCGTTTGAAATCACGGTTTCAAAATACGAACTGCAGCGTCGTTATTCTATATATTTCAATTCTATTTATATAAATATATATATATATATATATCGATTCTTCGATTTCAAAACTATATGATTTCCATACATTTGATAAAAATGATATCTTTATCTAACTGTCTTCTATTTCAACACTTCACTATTTTTAACAATTCATGTATATACTAAAAATGTGATTTTTAATGTAAAACAATTCATTTCAAAACTCGACTATTTTATATAGTTAATATAGGTGATAAAAATTGGATTTTTATTATAAAACAATTTCTTTCAAAATATGAATACCATTCAACACATGAATTTCAATTCAACGAATGAATTTCGATTCAACACATGAAGGTTTTCTATAGTTTATATATCGATAAAAATGTGATTTTTATATTTAAAACATGAAGACCATTCAACACATGAATTTCTATCCAACGAATGAATATCGATTCAACACATGAAGGTTTTCTATAGTTTATATATATCGATAAAAATGTGATTTTTATATTTAAAACACGAAGACCATTCAACACATGAATTTCTATCCAACGAATGAATATCGATTCAACACATGAAGGTTTCCTATAATTTATATATATCGATAAAAATGTGATTTTTATATTTAAAACACGAAGACCATTCAACACATGAATTTCTATCCAATGAATGAATATCGATTCAACACATGAAGGTTTTCTATTCAACGAATAAATATAGTTTCAACAAATGGAAATAATTCTAACACATGAATATTATTCAAAATTTCGGCAGCATAACGGCAGGGTAGTTAAAACCGGGACCGTCCCTAGTACGGCTCCTCGCTCTACCGTAAAACCTCGCGGTTTTTGACAATGGGGAATCATGCATCTAGTTCGCATGCAGGCGGCATGTATATTTATTTCATTTCCACAAACTAATCCTATGTGGTTTCAACAAAATATTTCTCAACCACAAACGGGTATTTTTCAACCACAATCAATCAATATCAACCACAAACAATTCCAATCAACCATTCACTATCAATCAATTTTCACACCAATCACAACCAATAAATATCGTCCATGGTTTGTGGACGAGGGGCGTATATATATATATATATATATATATATATATATATAGCATTTCACTTCTATTTCAACACATATATTATTTTTACAACGCATATACAACTTATACATCGAACGTACAACTTATACAACACTTATACAAGGGGTGTACAATGCTTATATAACTCATACATCGACTATATAATTTATACATCGTCATTTTCCATATCGTTTATAAATTAGAAATCTCACATTGGGTTCCACTCCACCAAAAATAGCAGAAGGCTCAGAAAAATATGCGGTCTCTTCTAGAATGTAGAAGACGTCCACACGGTCATGATGTTTCCTGTTTCATCGAATTTCGTCAAGAAACGAAAAAGATATGATTTTTCAAAGTTTGCAACATTTTAAAGTGTTAAAATCAGTTGAAAATAGCTAAACCCGTACCTTTCAATAAATGTTCAAAACTAGGTTTGCAATTTTCGATCAAACCGTGAATCGATGGGAGGATGGGTCGGTGCAGCGACGAAGAGGGGGGAGGCGCGCACCTGCGCGTGGTGGTGGGGCCCACTCCGGTGGTACCAGGCGGTCGGGGCGGCGGTCTGAAGTCGCTGACTTCGGCGAGGTGATTCTCCCAAAATACTGCACGATAAATTCTCTAGCTGGTATGGATTTGAAGAGGAGATCGAGAGCTTCGAAATGGATCCAACCGCGCTCGATTTCGTTGAGAATTGGAGGAGAAATCAAGCCGGGAAGATCTGGAGCATTTCCGCCATGCACGACTTCAGGGAGAGAGAGTGTCCGCCTTTTTTTTAAATAAAAAAATCTGATTGGCCGAGATATTTATAACTTCCAAAAATTGTGTTTTCTCACACGGGATATTTATAACTCCCAAAAATAGTGTTTTCTCACACGAACTCGAAAGCAAACCCAATGACTGTCGTCCCTAGCGTTTTACCCCCATTCCGAACACAATGGGATATGTTTCGTAGGCCCATTCGACCGTTTCAGTCAGTTTTCCTTCAAATTAAAATATAAAACATTTAATATTTGATTTAAACGTACATTTCAATTTGCCAGGGCCACAAACTGATTCGAAAAATTCCAGAAAAATAAATCTGGCTATGTTTTGATGATACGGTCCCAACAAAACTAGTTTCATCGAATTCTGAGACCATTTGCAAAAAGGCCCATTTCGGTCGATCCAATTTAACTGTAATTGACCAAAACACGTTTTCCTTTGCCACGCTTACATACTAGCTTCAAAAATTATGAAATTTGAAACCCAGCAATAACTTCACATCCCGGATCTAACAAAAGTGGTTTCGTCGAATTCCGAGATCGTTTGCAAAATGACCAATTTCACGGGCTATATAAATTCCATAGCGACCTTTCTGAAAATTCATTTGGCCATAACTTTTGCTTTCCGCTATGAAACTTCGATTTTTCAGATTTGTTAGAAAGGTATTCACTAATAGATTTAAATATTTTTGGTTTCACTCAAATCCGTTTTGTTTTGCACCCGGTACAGACCGACAAAGTTTGAATTCAATTTTTGAAACTGCTACGCCATTTCAGGCCTTGTTTATAATTAGAATTAATTATATTCCTTTTCAATTGTCGATTCAAACTCAGTTTTCATCTTTACTATTTAAAATATTTATTTTAACTATTTAAAATCCATCATTTTAGCCAATTTAAATTTTTTAAATTGGTTCAGATTTTCCGGGTCGTTACATTTGTGCTCCATTTATCTGAATTGCAAGCTTTACTTTTTGTGACTGATTATACTCAAAAATTTCATTCTTAGAACTTGTATTTCATAGAACTGTAAGTCAACATACATTATTTCCGTTACTATCGAATCGGAAGTCCTTTTCTTAGATTTATCATCTTTTCTAGGTCATTGTCTTGTTGGAGTGGGTAATACTTTCCTTTCTTCCAACGATTGATTTGTTGTTATCATTAATCCTTCTCTATTGTTTCTATGTTTAAGGCACAAAGTATTTACAACCTCTTTTCCAATATTACACCATTGGGGTGTCCCATATTTTCTATTGGGCTCATGCTCATCCCTTTAGAAACTTCCTTTCACTTCAGAGAATCCCTTCCCATACTGTAGTTACTTCCATGGCTTATATGAATATTCTCTCGAGGAATAAGCAATCCTTTGTGGACCATATTGGGCTTTCTTATATTTAGGATCCATTTATACTTTGGCTAGAAGAAGTTTTTACTAAATAGGGAGGTTTGAGCCCTCCTTCTAGTGCTAAAAATATTAACCAAAATATGATTAAAACCATAAAATGGTGTACTCCTTGTTGAATCCTTGCTTACGGAAAGGAGTTAGCATAGGTTTAGCTAATGTTTCCATGAATAAACTTTTGTTGAGTGCTTTCGGTGATTCCTGAAAGTAGGTCATACAGTAAATATGATATAATGATCAAATGTCGGTAGAATGGTGTTGAAAAAAACTACACAAAAGGAGATTTTTCCTCGTCTTATTAGGTTTGGTTGATAATTCCTTATGGTTTCGTAGTAGACCGTTCGGTCAGGCCATTAGGCCTCTCTCGTAATGCTTCTAATCTCTTAGAATTCTTATGGTGAATTACCCTATATATCTCTGAAATGGGATTTCGGTTAAGTTGACGAAGGACTTATCTGATCTCCGAAAGGGATTGTGGAATTCTATATGATTGGGATCATCTTAGGGAACCATTGATGGGTCGTAAGCTATGGGGTTTCAAATATTTCATTCTCAGTGTTGGTATAATAAACCTATTTCATCATTTAAGACCTTATGGCATCTTCGGAAGGTACAAATGTCAGATTATGGTCTTTTATATGCTTTCGGGATGGAACCTACAATGTTATAAGATAATAATCATGTAATAATTGAGAAATTACTGCTATATTACCACAATCATCGAAATAAATCTCCATATTTATAACTTTGACATTGTACACTTTTTACCAAATTGATTTTGAAATTAGGGTTTACTACTAAAACTTATAGATAAAAGATTTAGAATGAGAAACATGATCCTGATTCTGAACCCCTAAGGTCGTATTTATAGGCATGAATTGGCCCTTCCTTCGTCATATGGGCTTCATCCCGGCTCTTTTGCAGAAAAGCATATGGAGGCCTGGTGAATCCGCCCTCCGCTATCTCTTGGAAAAGTAACAATTGTTATGCTACAGAGCTCTCTGGAGGTATCCTTCTGAATGCTTTGGTTATTTAGTGGAGGAGCGAGCTTGTAGGAGCTCTCAGCTTTTCATACTAGTTATTACATTGTCTTCTTTTGCTTGCGTTATTTACACAATAAGATCAATAGTGGTTGTTTTGGCATCTCTAAATGGCTTAGGTAGTTAGAATAATTTGTGATTGAAACAGATCTGCCGATTAAGGTTTAACTATGTTTTCAGCTTCAGTTAATAAAAATTTGGATAGAAATGATAATTTCACAATATGTAAATTTTATATTAATTGTGTTGATACCAATCATTAAACTAATTATTTAATCCATTAATATCATTTTTGTAATAATTATTGGATTTGGTGATACAATATTTCTAACAAAAAATGATTTTGAAGATATTATGGATCAAAGTGAGATTCTGATTCGAATTTGTTGCCCTATTGTAGATTCAAAGAGGATTGTGATTAATGAAACAAAACGACGACTAGAAAGAATAAAAGGGAAATAAATGATTCGACTTCTCAAAATGACATTGCATACAGGGATATACTAATCATAATAAAAAAGAAGATTTTGCATTTTTTTATTGGATACAACAATTTATTTATTTCCATATAAATAAGGATTTGAGCATATCTTTTTTATAAATATGCATGTGTGGTTCATTAGATATGGAGAGAAAAGTTTATTTTAGGTTTCAGGGATTGAGTTATCTTTTCAATTTTAGGATTTTGTTTTTGATCTTTTAGTGGAATTGGTAAAGGCTGTTGAAAGGAATTTCTTTATTTATTGTTTTTTTTGTTTCTTGTATCTTTTAAAATCTACTTATGCAGAGATCATGGAAAAAAGTCAACAGTTGGTATCCGAGCTCACTACATAAATCTTTCAAGTAGAATTTTTCTTATAGAGAAGATAAATGTTGAAAAACTTAATAAAAGAAATTGGGGGTTATGGAAGACTAAGATAGAGGATTATCTATATCTTAATGATCTTCATCAACCACTAGAAGAAAAAAGGGGAGAAACCAAACAATGTATTTGAAATAAAATGAGAAACATAGGGTAAGGAAGTGATAGTGACTACTGGATGTTTTTTTTGGAGAATACGGTATTTCACATTTTTGCTAATAAAGCAACTGCTTTTGGAATTTGAAAAAAAAAATAGAAGAAATCTATGGAGAGATCTCTGCATAAACACGACATTTTTAATGAGAAGATTGGTCAATCTAAAACTTAAAATGGTCGATCAATTAGAGACAATCTTAATTGTTTTCAAGCAATTGTGAATAAGGATGGATGATGAGAGGTACAACTTAATGTTAATGAGTCTATCACTAGAGATTTGGGAAACAATAGAGGTTGCATTGAACAACTCTAATTCTGATTATGTTTTTTTCGCGAGTTCAGTGTTTAGTAACCCAGTTGATGAGTAGAAGCGAATGATGAATCTAATAGAAGGTAAGAAGAAAAAAGTGTTAAAGACTAGGATGATGATGATGGTTTAAATGACAACAACCTTGTTTCGACCTTATTTGCATTATTATTGTTATAAAATATATACTAACACAATTTTCTAGAATATATATATATATACATGAAATATATGCAAGTATTTTATAATTGAAGACTCTACAGTTTACAAGAACCAAGATTTCAAATAGAAGAGTTCAAGCTTCAAGACTCATGAGTATCAAGAGTTCAATAATTATATAGTTAGTATATCAAGAAATTTTGTTAAAATTTTTGTTAGCACTTGATTCTATTTTCAAATCTAAATTCTGATTTTAAAATTAAAATCCTGGTTGTAAACTTTATTTCAAAGTAATTTACTTGATTTAAAAACTTATTTTCAAATGATTTCAAAATAACTTCCTTATTCAGAATATATATACTTCTTTGTTTTAATAATATTTTAACTCCTGGTAGTTATTTTCTAAACTTCTGAAAATTAAGCTTATATTCAAATGAATATTTTAGATTTTAAACACAAGTTTTATCTGTTTTATATTGACTTATGTTGCTTAATATTCTTATTTATATTAAGTTTCATATATGTATATATATACATGTACAGTTTTGTATATTTATATTCTTATATTATTTTATATTTAATTTCTTAATTACTTTTAGTATATCTTTACATAAGTTTTAAAATATATAGTTTACATTAAAAAGAATGTTTAAATATAAAGGAATTTAATTTGCTTTAACTCTGAATTCATTATAATGTGTTTAAGTATTGTTTGAATTGATTTAAAATTTTATTTTTGAATTTTACCTATTATATGTCAACTATAGAAAATGGTATGTCGACATACTAGCCATTATAGCATTTCTAAATTTTGAAAAGAAGTGTCTTTTAAAATCATATCCTTTCAGAAACATTGTGACAATTGAAAACCTTTAAGTACTTTCCAAAATTTGAATTTTTTAATCTATTTTTCATCTTCTACTTCCTCTATTAACATCCTCCCATTATACTACTTTAATTCTTGATTTTCTACACTTATACTCTGTCGATTTTAATAGAAATCATACAATTCTTCTTCTCTTTCAGTTCTAAACCAAATTCTCTTTGAATTCAAGTGCTTCTCAAGAGTTATAGGTTATTTGTAATCAAAGATCTCAAGATCAAGTCCTATAGAGTTAATACTACAAAAATTGATAAGAGAAGGGTGTGGTCCTGCCCCGTTTAAAGTGACTGGGTGCGAATGTGTCCTGGAAATTGACTGGGCGTAAGGTTGTGGCCCAGAAATCTATTAAGTCTCATTATACTTGGAATCAGTTGGGGTGTGTACTTGTAGCCCTAAAATCAAGGATTGTAATTAGAAATTGTTGAATAAATATCCGCATCAACCTAGCATTGTGTGGGACTGGATGTAGGGGAGTCCCGAACCAGTATAAAATCCCAATGTGTACTTTCTTTTTGTTGCTTTTACCTTTACTTTTTGCATTTTATGATTGATTCTGTGTTTGTTTGTGATTTGTATACTATGTGTTTGATTCAAAAAGATTTCAAGAAATTTTATAGATTCCGTTAAACACTATTCAGCCCCTAGTGTTTAATTTGGCTTAAGATCCTTAATCTGTGTCTCCAATAATTGGTATCAGAGCATTGGTTTTCAAAGTTTTCATAATTTGAATTTTGAAAAGTTTAAATGGCAACCAACACAAGAACTGTCACTAATGGTAGTTCATTCATAGAGGGTCAGTCCACGTTTAGACCATCAGTTTTTAATGGCAGTAATTATCATATTGGGCATGTAGAATGAAAAATTATTTACAATCGTAGGATTAGACGCATGGAATATCACATAAACCGAATGTATTGAACCCACTGATAATTTTGCACAGTGGACTAATGATTAGAAAGCCACAGCATAGAATAATTCTAAGGCTATGAATATTTTATTCTTTCCATCAAATAGAAATGAATTTAATAAGGTGTCTGTTTGTAAATTTGCATATGAAATCTGGAAAACTTTGCAAGTAACTCATGAAGGAACAAACAAAGTTAAACTGACCAAAATATCTATGTTAACAAATCAATTTGAGCTATTTAAAATGAATTAGAATGAATCTATCTCCGACATGCACTGCAGGTTCCAGGAAAACATGCATTCACTAATGGCTTTGATGAAATCATATTCTGAAAATGATCAAGTTAGAAAAATTCTGAATTCATTTAATTCTGATTGGGATCAAAAGATACTTGCCATCAAAGAAGCCAATGACATCAATACAATAAAATTTGGGGAAATAATTGGTAATTTAATGTCATTTGAAATTCAGATGCAAGAAAGAAAGAAAATAACCATCTGTAAAGAAATCGATAACATTTTAAGCATTAATTAAACATTCAGACTCAAATAGTGACGTTGATGAAGCGAAACACTAATGAAAAGGAATTTCAGAAAATTCCTAAGATACAGAAAAAGGAATAATTTCAAAAGGAATGAGAAGAAAAATCAAGTGAAAAATATTAATGAAAATTTGAGTAATATTAGATGTTATAACTGCGATGAATTAGGCCATCTGAAAAGATTATGTCCGTATCTAGAGAAAAGAAATCAACCTACTAATGGCAATTCATCAAAGAAAAGGAAAAGAGTAAATGCACCAACATTAAATGACTCAGATTCATCTTCCAGTGATACTGATTAAGAAACAAATAATTCGAATATGTGCTTTACTGCAATTCGAAAATTGGATAAAATCGAAGGACGAATCTAAAAATAGGCACACCTTTGTATTTAAATTTTTAGTTGATTGGTTGTTTGCTTGATTTTTGTGTTTAAAAATTTAAATCTTAATTCAAAATTGATATTTGAAAATAAAAATTTGAAACTTAAAATTCAAAATAACAATTATTTAATAACATAGTAATAAAATAACAACAAAAAAATTATTTTAATAATAAATATTGTTCCAGGAAATAATTAAACTAGAATATAGGATTATAATTAATACAAAAAGTCAAAATTCAAAAGTTATCTTAAAATGTAAAGGGATATGTTAAGATGCCCTTTTACTATGTCGACATGTACCAGAAATATCAAATTTGAATTTCAAAATTTGAAAGTCAAATCTTTGAAATTCCAACCAACTTCAATGTGATTGAAAGGGTGTCCTTTAAACCAGTGAATTATCCTTTGATTCTCTATATTTACTACCTGTTCCATTCATTTCTTTTCCACCTTTATTTCAAAATTCAAAACTACTCTTCATATTCTATACTCATGATAATTATTCTAATGGCTTCGTTAAGTACTCCAAAAACCATGGGATTAAACAAGACCATCAAGAGCTTCCTCTTCAATAACCCGGATGTTATCCAAGATTACATTAGCTATGTAAATTTTGGAAAATTAGACATGGGAAAATTTTCTATATTTAGTGATTTTGCTTCTTATTAACTTGAACCTCTCTTTTATCAAAATGGAATTCTAAGTTCTTATTGATTCTCTGGATAGTGATGAAGTTTGTTATCCAAATCTTGTGAAAATGTTTTATGCAAATTTGAATCGTGACTTTTCTCTATGAAGAGAAGATGAAATTTGGAGTAGTGTTAAAGGAACACAAATTGTTTTGGATTGTGATGTTTTAAATACTATTTTGGGTTGTAAGAATACGGGGATGAATCTTTCAGATTTTAAAATTATGAAAGTGATTTGAAAACCTTTCATTACATTTTTGAAAACGATGATCATTTGGAATTAATTTTTTTTTATCGTTTAAAAGCAAGGATCGTTGATTTACTACTTCAATATACTATCACCCCTTAGTCTGGAAACTTCAACAACCATACAATGAAAGTTAACAAGGCTCTATTTGCTTTCTTTGGAAATTATGAAATAAATTAGGCCAAAGTTATTTTAAGATAGTTTCAACCAAAGGAAATTTTGACAAAGGAAAATACATTATATCATGGAGTTTTTCTTACATGTATTTTCAAATATTTCAGGGTCGATTTCAAAGGAGAAGAGTTCATCTAGAATAGTTTTCAATGCGGGAAATATTTATCTTATAAAGATTCCATTGTGTTTCATCCATATGAAATATATGCTGAAAAACGAGTATGAATTGAACAAGATGAAGAAATGGATATTGAAGAAGAGGAAGAAGATACCTCTTTAGAAAGCATTGAAATCCCTACCAACCCCTTCAAGAAAACTATTCTCCAAAATCAAAAGATTTTATATAAGAACCATAAGTTACTTAAGAGATTGGTTAGTATGAAATTTGAAAAGATTTCTACTAAGATGAGTAAGTTTTTTGGAAAAGTTGGAAGAAAACTTGGCTTGTCATCCTCCTCATTCTTCGCTCCACTAAGTTCTAAGTTTAATTCATATTGTGTTTGCTTGTATTTCTATCTTAAGTTATGTATTCATTTCATGTATCGTTATCATTAGAATGAAATGAAGTTCTTTATTTCTGTCAATACTTGTTTAAACAAATCTAGAATTACTATTAAAACAACAAAATAAGTTTATATAAGTCGAATCGAGTCTAAACGCAAAAAATTCTTCGAAACTGAAAATTACACATGCATATGTCGACGTATACATTTGTCCATGTCGACATATAATAGTACAATTTCCAGTATTATTTGAATTTGAAACTACTCTAACTAACTCATGTTTATTCATTTTAAATGAATTTTAGAGCCTATTTATACCCTTGCCTTCTAGAAAAACATATCCTTTCATTTCTCTTATACTTCCTTTCATAATTTCTTAATTTAATCAAAACTATGGCTACTTAATTCCATAATCTTAGTGAAAACCTTGAAGAAATCCTTAATTTCTTCAAGAATGTCTTTTTAATTATTCTCCGTAACTAGCGTCATCTTGAATTAAGTCAAATACTGATGATCAAAAAACAAGAGAAACATTTTGATGCATTTCTATGGATGATTGCCTCTCTTTCAAAAGAAAAAGATAACAACATCACAGGAGCGCCTCTCACCAAAGACAACAAAGACTAGGATGCTATAAAGGCTACAATCTTCGGTACAAATGGTTGGGATGAAGTTCCTCTAAATGTATGAATTTGTTTTCATTTGTGTGGTTTGGTTGATTTATTTCAAACCTGTAAATAAAATACTATAACTACTATGTGGTTTGATATGGTTTGATTGGATATTTGAATGTATTGACACACACACACATATGTGTGTATGGGTGCGTGTGTGTATTGGCTTAGTGTGATTTACTTAATTCTAAATCGAGTTTATAGTCGTACTTAGTTATTTAGTTTAAGATTTATACCACTATCTTAGTTAATATTAGATTAGATTGGTTATTTAGTCTAACTTTTAAAGTACTGCTTTAGTTCTACAATAATATACTTTTTTAGTATAGTATATTTATGGATATACAGTTTATTCTTGATGAAAAAGGGGGAGAATTATAAAATAGGGCTTAGATTAAGGAGGAGTTAGTAATTTCAGGGGGAGTTAATGGGGAAAGGGGAAGTAACCGAAGAATCAAGACATTAGGTATGAATATTTTATAATAAAGGTTGTCATCATCAAAAAGGGAAGATGGTTAAGGACTGAGATATTGATGATGATGGTATTGATGACAACAACCTTGTTTCTACCTTGTTATTATTATTATTATTATTATTATTATTATAAAATATATATATATATATACAAACACAATTTTATAGAGTATATATATATATACAGGAAATCTACGCAGATATTTTATAATTGAAGACTATACAATTTACAAGAATCAAGATTTTAGAAGAATTAAAGTTTCAAGACTCATGAGTATCAAGAGTAAAAGAGTTCAAGAATTACAAAGTCAGTATGTCTAGAAATTTTGTTAAAACTCTAGTCAGCACTCGATTCTATTTTTAAATCTAAATTTTGATTTTCAAATTCAAATCCTGATTTTAAACTCCATTTCAAAATAATTTCAAATTTATTTACTTATTTTTAAAACTTGTTTTCAAATGATTTCAAAATAACTTCCTTATTCAGAATATATATATGTCTTTGTTTTAATAAGATTTTAACTCCTAATAGTTATTTTCTAAACTTCTGAAAACAAAGTTTATATTCAAATGTATATTTTAGTTTTTAAACTTAATTTTTATTTGTTTTATATTAACTTATGTTGCTTAATCTTCTTGTTTATTTTTTTTTTAATATATATATGTATGTGTAGTTTTGTATATTTATACTCTTATATTATTTTATATTTAACTTCTTAATTATTTTTAGTATATCTTTATATAAGTTTTAAAATATATTTTTTTTACTTTGAAAAGAATGTTTAAATATAAAGGAATTTAATTTGTTTTAACTTCGGATTCATTATAATTTATTTAAACATGGTTTAAATTGATTTAAATTTTTATTTTTGAATTTCACCTACTATATGTCGACATATACAAAGTGGTATGTCGACATACTAGCCGTTAAGGCATTTTCAAATTTTGAAAAGAAGTGTCTTTTGAGTTCAAATCCTTTCAGAAACGTTGTGACTATTGGAAGACTATTAATACCTTCCAGAATTCGAATTTTTTTAATCTACTTTTCATCTTCTTCTTCCTCTCTTAACATCCTACCATTATACTACTTTAATTCTTGATTTTCTGCACTTATACGCTATCGATTTCAATAGAAATCATTTCATTCTTCTTCTCCTTCAATTCTAAACCAAATTCTCTCTGAATTCAAGTGCTTCTCAAGAGTTATAGGCCGTTTATAATAAAAAATCTCAAGATACAAAAACTGACAAAAGAAGGGTGTAGTCCTATCCCGTATAAAGTGATGGCGTGTGATTTTGTCCTGGAAATCAATTGGATGTAAGGTTGTAGCCCAAAAATCTAACTTAGTCTCACTGTACTTGGAATAAGTTGGGGTATGTCCTTGTAGCCCTGGAATCAAGGATTGATATTGCTGAATAAAAATCCACATAAACCCAGTGTATCGTGGGACTCGATGTAGGGCAGTCTCGAACTGGTATAAAATCCCGGTGTGTACTTTCCTTTTATTTCTTTTACCTTTGCTTTCTACATTCTGTGATTGATTTTGTGTTCGTCTGTTTCTGTGATCTGTATACTATGTGTTTGATTCAAAAAGATTTAAAGAAATTTTATAAATACCATTAAATACTATTTACCCTCTCTAATGTTTAACTTGCCTTAAGATCCTTAATCCTCATCTCTGGCAAAAAGAAGTCAAAAATCCATTTAAAGAGGTGCATGTAACAACCCGAAATTTATGAACTAATTAAAAAGATTTATTTTAGCTATTTCAATGGATTTTGAGAATTTAAAATGAATTATTTTAAATAATAACGATTTAAATTTTTATTTAAATTGAAGTTAATACGTATAACTTTATATTAATTATAAAATGAGCCTGAAACAACGGGGTAGTTTGAAAATTCGATTTTTAATTTCAACTGAATGTATAGGATTCAAAATAAGTTGGATTTCAAGAAAACCAGAAACATTAGAATCTGTATAATGATATCTTTCTAACGAATGTGAAAAATTGAGATTTCACTTTATAAATTGTAAATTATGTCCAGTTTAAAATTTAAAATAGTCGCTATGGAATTTATATATATTTTTAATCAATATATAACCCTTAAAAATAGATATTTTGCAAACGACCTCCATTTTCGACAAAACCACTTTTGTTGAATCCGAAATGTCAAATTATTGCCAGGTTTAAAATTTCATAATTTTTGGAATTAATATGCGAGCGTGGTGAATTTAAATGCCTGTTCAGTTTTAATTGTAAATTTAATTGACTAGAAAATGGCCATTTTTCAAACGGTCTCCAAATTCAACGAAATTAGTTTTGTTAGGACAGTATCACCAAAACATAGCTAGATTTATTTTTCTGTAATTTTTGGAGTCAGTATATGGCCCCGATAAATTAAAATGTACATTTAAATTCAATATATATTGATTTATATTTTAATTTTGAGAAAAATTGATCGAAACATTCGAATTGGCTTACGAAACAAAGCCCATTGTGTTTGGAATGCGACTATTTGGTTAGGGGCGACATTTTTTGGTTTTAGTTCGGAGTTCATGACAATAAAAAAGCATTTCTAGAATTAAATAATAACATAAGAATAATATATATATTCATTAAACCCTAATTTCCCTCGTTATTCTGAAGCCGCTGTTCACTCAAAAATGATGGCCGATATCGTTTTGATTTCTCCCCTTAATTTCTTCTAATCGACAAGCCAAAATCAAAAACTTTCAGTGAGAAGTCTATAGATATTCTCGACCTCTTTCAATCCATATAGTTGTGATTATATTTCATGTGATAAATGGGGAGATTTCCGGGCAAAAACGTCACTAGTTCGAGCGGGTTTCTAGCAAGAAGGAGGGGGCCGGGTTCTGTGCCATTACCGGCGGTTATGGAGGGGGTTGGTGGCGATGGCAGGGGCTTGTCAGATGTGGGTTCGGAGAAGCGTGGAGACAACGGTTGGGAGCCCTAGAAATCGATGCAATGGGTTTAATTGTCAGCTCTAGAAGAAGACGATGGAGGATTATACGGTGGGATATGAATTAGTTAACTAATTTAATTAATTACCATTATTGATTATATATTAATGTAATTAATGTATTAATGGTCATATCTTCTTCATACGAGGTCCAAATTCGATGATTTCAGATCTGTTGGGATCGTGAAGAAATTATCTACAACATGGAACAAACCAGAACTGAAATGGACGTGATCGTCGTTTTCTAAGAAATAGAAAAGCACAAATTTTAAAATAATAATTGCAAGCGCACAGATCGTGTAATATGTAGGTTGAGCACATGGTGGAATTTTAAGTTTTATTATTTATATATTTCTTGGGCGAGTTAGACAAATTGTGAAGGTTGGTTTTGAAAACTAAAAAAATTGAAACTGCAAAAAAATTATTATTGAATTGAATCAGATCTGAATCTAATCAAATCTATATTCAATCCAATATGACCTAGGAAAGCAATAAAAAGAACAGAAAATAAAATTGCAGAAATTAAATAACAAACAGAAAATAAATTAGGATTACCGCTAAATCTAACCAGATGGTCAGTCACTAATGAAAATAAGGAAAAATACAAATAGCTCTACTAAATCTAATTGTGTAGACAACACTAATTGCTAAGAAAATAAAAATGCAGAAAAAGAGAAAAAATAAAATTAAACTATATTAATGGTAGAAGAATTACAGCAGAAAAGTATCTCTTTACAATGGGTATACATGTATATTTATAGCTGTGTTACAAAACCCTAATCCAATCTGTGAATATACATGCCTTTTTTTATCAAAGATTATGCTAGATCCTCCTCTTATCCTTGTTTGACATGTGTCCAGTTGATTGATTTCCTAAGATCTTTTCTACCAGTCTCCTTCCAAGGTGACCAATGTGAACACAGCTAGCCTCCAATGACAGCTTCTTATGTAATTCTTCTTGTATACAACAACAATTCTTCACTTTAAGGCTGTATAAGGCTTGAACAACTCATCTGTAAAAAAAACAAAATAATACCCATCATAATATTTATTTATATACAAAAAATAAGATATAAGAGCATAAAATGAACACATTTCTATGCTAATCAAATACCCCTACACTTATCTTTTACTCATCCTCGAGTAAGACAAAAATTAAAAACTAACTAGATAGGTCACACTTTCATTGGAAACACGATTGCATTAAGCATAAGCAAAAAGCCGTTAAACCTCTAGGTGTCCCTAGTAGGACGAGTGGTGTCTCGTGAGGGTTTTTAGCGGATACTACCCACAAAATCCAAATGCAGTATGCTATGGCTCTAATGCTACTACATAAATGCAATGAACATAAGCAAACAAAAACGAAAAATGGAAACATGACTATTTTAGAAAAATGGTATAATAAAGTAATTTAACAATCCCTAGTCAGTTGATTGTATTTTAGATACCTCAACTTATCACAAATTTTCGATATAATTCAACTTTTCATTGTTAAACTCTAGTTTGACCAGTTGGTTCGGTCGATTACATAGTGCAGCCATGAAATAAATTCTTAGTTTGCTTGTCACAGTTTGTAAAATGATGTTATTATTTCCTCATGTATGACTATTCAAATCAATAAGGTTAAGAAGTGCATGGCATCACCGCTTATCCTCTATCTCTATAAAAATTAAAATTTATGATTAATTACATACACCTAACTTAAAGACCATGGTATACCACCTATGCACTGCCTTGCAGACTAAGGGAGAGTTGGGAAAGAGCTTGGCGGATTGTGCAAACCGACGCTGACTTTGTCAACAACATGTCGGTAATCCTTAGGTGTCCAACTCATAAAATGAGACCAAGATATAACAACGATGACTTTGTCAGCAACATATCGGATAGAGCTTGGCGGGTTTGCACACCAACGCAAGAATTACAAGCAATGTTAGATACCCTTGGATTAGTATTATTATTATTGAAAATATAAGAATAAGAGAGAGTTATGCGAATTCAGCTTAACACAGTGTAATAACCCGAAAATCCGAGCCAAATTAATTTTTTTATTTTGGCTATTTTAACGAATTTTGAAGATTTAAAATGAATTATTTTAAATAATAACGATGGAAAATATATTTCCGACGAAGTTAAAACGAATAAATATATTTTAATTATATAACGAGCCTGAAATGGCATGGTAATTTGAAAATTCGATTTCAATTTTCAAATGAATGTACAGGATTCAAAATAAATCGGATTTCAGCGAAACAAGAAATATTTGAATCTGTTTGATCATATCTTTCTAACGAATCGAAGAAACTGAGATTTCACTTTATAGAGCGAAAGATATGTCCAGTTTAAAATTCAGAAAAGTCGCTGTGGAATTTATATATATATATTAATATATATAAAGGCCTTTAAAAATAGCCATTTTGCAAATGACCTCTGTTTTCGACGAAACCACTTTTGTTGGAACTGGAATGTCAAATTATCGCTAGGTTTCAAAATTCATAATTTTTGAAGTCAATATGTGAGTGCGGCGAAGTAAAACGCGTTTGACCAGTTTCAGTTGATTTTAATCGACTGGAAAATGGCCATTTTTCAAACGGTCTCAGAATTTGACGAAATTAGTTTTGTTAGGACCGTATCGTCAATACGAAGTTAGAAAATATTTTTCGGGAATTTTTAGAGTCCGTATGTGGCCCCGGTAAATTGAAATGTATGTTTAAATTAAATATATATTGATTTATAATTTAATTTAAAGAAAAACTGATCGTAATGGCCAAATTGGCTTACCGGACATATCCCATTCTATTCGGAATAAGGGTATTTAGCTAGGGGTGACAATCATTGGGTTTGATTTAGGGTTCAGATGGATAAACTAGTACAAGTGGAATAAAATAATAATTAAATAAATTATTAAACCCTAGAAATTAGTCAAACCCTCACAAAAGTCTCCACCGGGGTCAACGCTCCCCACAACAGCCGATCCACACGATTAAGGGGTGAAAACGCTCGAAATTTCAAACCCAAAATCCTCCACATCCACACTATGAAATTCGAAGTTTATCGAGTGAAATTAAAGAGCTTTACACGCCCTTCAAATCAATACCAAGAAGACCGATTTTCATTAGGAATCCTGTTCGAATTTGAGGCTCAAACTACCGAACTTCGGGCGCGATTTCTGATCGGAGGAGGCCTCCAAGTTGTTCGCGCCACCTGGCGCTGGTGGAGCTCGTGATGGTCTTCGACGTGACAATGACTGATCGACGGCTAGCGGCCTCTGGCAGGAGCGACGATGGAAGAAGCAAGTCGAGGATTGGGTTTTGGGTTCCAGGGGTCTTCAACAGTGAAGAAGATATGCAGTGTAAATTTTAAACCCTATGATTAATTAAATTACAAAGAAAAAAATCTGATTTTTATTACATTTAAAATTGATTTAAAAGACTGATTTTTAGTATAAATAACATCGAGAAAATTGTGATTGTCAAAATAAATTACAATCATGTTAAAAATATGATTTATATATATAGAGTTAAATTAAAAATATGATTTTATTTATTTATTTAAAAAGCATTGTTTTTAGAAAAGATTATATTTTTGAATATGAAAAGATTTTTATTTTTGAATATGAAAATATTATATTTTTTGAATATGAAAAGATTATATATTTTGAATATGAAAAGATTGTATTTTTTGAATATGAAAAGATTATATTTTTATATATGAGGTAGCGATAATAAAATAACAATATGATTTTTATATAATAGAGAATATAAAAATATTATTATATAAGTAGCGTATTATAAACATGATTTTTATTATATATGAAGCGATAAAATTAATGGGATTTTAAAAGTATAAGCGTTGAAGTAAAAATATGGTTTTTAATATGTAAACATCATATTAAAAATGTGATTTTTATTATGAACAGCGTGAAAAGGATTGCGTTGGAATTTCGAACAAATTCGAACGGTTCAGAAATTCAGAACTGAAATGGAGTAGTGTATCCCCAAGGTGAGAACTCCTCACCTTTAATTTAAATTTCTAGTTAAAAATATATACTAGGATGCAGACGGTGTTTAGTAGCACCCGATACCCGTCGTCCACAGACCATGGACGGCTTGTATGCTTTTTTGTTTGATTTTGATGTGTAGTTGATTGTATGATATGAAATGAAATAAAATATTTATATAGTTGAAAATATTTTATAGTTAAAAATATAATTTTCAACGTGTATATAAAATAAATATTTATAAACAAATCGGCCGATTTGTTTATATACACTGATTTGACTGATATTGATTGGGACGATAAATTTTACATATCACCCAACTGCACAAATAAAATCTGTGTTTGATTGTTTGAAACCCCACACGGGTATTGGGATGAGATTTGACGTACATTGATCCCGATTGTTTAGTTGTATGTCAATCGATGGATTGACAGACTGTGTAAGCGTTAATTATTTATATTTAATGCTTATGCAGTTGTGTGGTGCACTCTGGATGATGGTTGATTATTTATCGTTGTTATTTTATACATGTGTTGTAGAAAATCCATATAATCAACATTATATGGTAATTGATTGGGCCTCATTCCAGTTTTGAAATAGAAATATTTGAAATAAAATATTTGAAAAAGAAACATTTGAATAGAAATATTTGAAATAGAAATATTTGAAATAAAATATTTGAAAAAGAAATATTTGAAATAGAATATTTGAAAAAGAAATATTTGAATAGAAATATTTGAAAAAGAAATATTTGAAATAGAATAATTGAAAATAGAAATATATGAAGCCGTGTTGATTAGATTGACGCCATTTTGACGTGAACGATATTTATATCGATTTTATTCATTTTTCAGTGAATATTGAAAGTGATTTTGAAACTCGAATTAAATTGAATAGATTTGAAATTCGAATTAAACTGAATAGATTTGAAATTCGAATTTAATTGAAATTCGAATTAAATTGAAATGAATCGAAATTCGAATTAAATTGAAGTTGAATTGAAATCGATTTGAAATGAAATTAAAACGAATTTATATTGAAAAATTCAATCTTGATTTGAATTTGAAAAGGAAGTTGAAATCGCTTTGAAAACGAATTTAAAACGATTTATAAAATACGTTTTAAAAGGAAATCGACGAAATATATATAATATATATATTATATAAATATATATATATATATAATGGCCTGAATAGAACGCGTCGCGGCAGTTCGCGAATTTCGACCATTGACTTCGAATGGATATTACGGGAGATCCGACCGTCAGATTCTCCTGAAACCGGAACCGTTGGGTTCGTATCGAAAAGAGATTTCTAATGAATATTAGAGATTGGAAATCTAACGGTGGGATTTGGAATTATGTCCAAATCAAATTTAAAAAAGTTCGCTGTAAGTGCAGTTCGATGGCCATTGATGGAAATCGACTGTACGGGCCTGATAAAATTATTAAAAATAATAATAATTTGTGTAAAATCATAAGAAATGATTTGTGAAGAATCAGGATGAAAAACTCCATATTTGAAAAGATAAAAATAGATTTTTATCGAAATGAACTTGTTTTGAACTAGAATTATAATTCATTTATTTTTGAAATAAATAAAGTGAATTTGAAATGGTTTTGAAATATAACCAGAATTTCCAGTATATAAAGTGGAAACGGATTTGAATCGAAATTGTCTTTGGAATATTTCGATGTTGGATTTCGTGATTATACAGATATTGTTATGGAAATTTGAAAGATATATTGATATCGTTATTTCCAGTACGATATTTGTTGGTCGTAGAATTTGATATTGAATATCAGTTGATATATTTTCTATTCAGAGCCTTGTATTTAATATCAAATGTGATTTGGGTTTGTCGTGAATGGTGTCATCATTAACACTGTTCTTAAGCCCAGTAGAGGAAAAGATTAAATCTTTTTATTTAGATTTAATGAAGTGTACCAATTAAATAATATTTAATTGGAATTGAAATGGGATTGATTTTGGGGTTTATCGTGAACGGTGTTTTAAATAACACTGGTTCTTTAACCCGTTAATTAATGGAATGTGATTTTGGGTTGTCGTGAACGGTATCTTCAATAATATTGTTCTTAGACCCAAAGGAGTGAAGAAAATCAGAAACTAACTGGAGATTAGTTAAGTTGAATGGTTTCTTGGGTATTGATCTGATGTTGGTTTCGGCCTTCGGGGTTAATACTTAGGGAATTGCTCACTTGCTAGTTTACGGTTAGGGACTGATTGAAATGTGATGTGATTTTGGGGTTTATCGTGAACCGTGTTTTAAATGACATCGGTTCTTTAACCCAGTTAAAGATTAAAACTAAGTGGAGTTTCAATGAATCTTTAATTAGATTGAAAAGATCGAGAATGGAGTATCACCAGTTTTGCTCTAGGCGATAGTTAAATCTTTAATTAGATTTGAACGTGAAATGGTAATTGAATTTACCGATAACACCGTGGTGTTAGATATGAAGTATTACCAGTTTTACTTCATGGGATGAATAGGTTGGGATTGGGAAATAAAATAAATGATTACTTCGGTGTGGTTCACTAATCCCGACTAGTTTGAAGTGATATTCAAAGGAAGAATAAAGAATAAATTTAAAAGAAATTATCTTTGATAAAATTAATGGGAACCTTTCCCTAAGAATGTGAAATTTACAAACTAACTGTAGGTTCGCTAAAATGAATGGTTTCCTGGGTATTGATCTGATGTTGGTTTCAGTCTTTGGGGTTAATATTTGGGGAATTGTTCTCTTACTAATTTACGGTTAGTGACTGATGAATTGGAATGAGGCGTATGTTGTGTTTGTGTAACACTTGTTTATTATATATGCGAGTTATTCAGAAAGACCGGGTTTATCCCATTCTGAATAACTGATTCAGCGATTAGTCGAAGATGAAGACGGTGGTTGAAGACCGAAGGTCTTCACGTCGTTTGGATAATTACCGATGATCTTGGTTAGGCCATACACCCAAGAGGAGGGAATCAGTTGGTGATCGTCCAGACGTACTTGGAGATCGATGGATATGCGGGGTACTAGGTGCCTCTGGTTTCGTTCAGGCCCAGAACGGACTTGTAAATGGATGTGTGTCTGACATCGGATTTCATTCTGTGTGATTGATATCGGTTGCATAGCGTGAATTGCCTGTGTGGCATGCTGAGATGCAAATGATCAAGGCTTCTGTTGAAAAGCAGAGTCTTGTGGTTGATGATCAAAGCACAGCCTGTGTGGCATAGCTTTGTGTAGCGTTGATTCGTGAGCCTCACACCTCGGTTGTGAACCAGAAACGGGAGAGGACCTCAGGGAGGACATGCGTTTCTTTCTAGCTAGAAGTGGCGTCAGTGGTTTTACATGCCCTGACGAGTTTGACTTATGTGGTTGTTGGTTTGCGAGGCGCCTCGGATATATCGGTGACTATGTGAAGCCGATGGAGTCATTCGTTGGCTCATTTACGCCCCATAGGGCGGGGAGACGTATTGTTCAGGCATAATAATCCACTCCGTATGGACCGGCCCTGATGATCCATGGTGCAGTTGTGGCTGTTCCTGAGGCTCGGGCTAGACAGTCTTGAATCGGTAGAGGACTATATTTTGCCTCGGTTCATAGGTGGAAATCCAATTTTCAAATACGACATATGCGGTTTTGATTGTAATCCTATATATGGCGACATAGAGGCATGGGAAGCTCATGTCGCCTATGATTAATATTTATGATTGTATATAAAATCAGAAACTAACTGGAAACAAGGTAAGATGGGTGGTTTCCTGGGCATTGGTCGGATGTTGGTTTCGGCCTTCGGGGTTAATACTTAGGGAATCGTTCTCTTACTAATTTACGGTTGGAGTCTGATTAAGAATTAAAACATGAAATTTAGCATATCAAGCATTCTTTGGCTATTATAAGGTAAAAAAACCCTATCCTCCGGCTTGCGTTGCATTGTGTGATGGGATCTGGGTCTTATAATAGCTTCATTGTTCTTTTTTTAGCATTGCGCTGTTTGTTTTATGCACTAGTGTTCTTGGGAGGAAACTCGTTCCGTGTTATACGGCGTGGTCCCTTGATTTACCGAACTTTAAAATAAAGATTAATAACTGTTTTAGTTCTCACACCAGTCACACGACTGATCTGGAGTTTATTGTTTTAACCTAAACTTTGGGTGCCCTTATTTTGACACGGGCAGCTACTATTTGGTTTTGCAGATTTATATTCACAGGATCCTGATTTACAGCTGGGACGGTACTCGAAAGCTCTGTATCCGTGTATTACTTCTAGTTGTATATTGTATTTTTTTTCCGCTGCGATGTATTTAAATGTAATTTAAATCTCTGATATTTTCCGTGTAATATTTATTCTTACTCTGTATATTCTTGTATTCTGATGGAATTGTTGTAATATACAATGAAATGTTCTTCTGTTTGCGTTCTTTGGTGTGTTGTTCTCAGAGTATCCGCTCTTTCCTTCACGGGGAAGTAATGGGTTATCACAGTGGTATCAGAGCTTTGGTTTACAAAGCTTGAGAACAAGACACGTTAGAACCAAATGAAAGAATTCATCAGAATTGGATTAGTAATATCCAATAAGAATGACTCGTTAGAGATGGGATCAGTAGTATCCTAGAACGAGTGTGAAGAGTATATTTTTAAATTGAAAACAATTTTTGTTTTGAAAATTTAAATCAATTATTCGTATTTGATTATTTATTTGTATTGAATTTGGACGATCCAATATATAAAGATTTTGCGTATACGTCTGATCCACGTGTATTCGAAGTTTTAATATGCTGGATAGATATAGAATCACACTCTAGTCGCCCGGAGATGACTCTGATGATACTGGTGATTGACATGTCAGCATTAGTAGTTTATGTTCGAGTTTCGAAGGTGGTATTTCTATATATTTCCAATTGATTGGTGTGAGAATCCAAAATTAGATAGGGCATATTGTTGTGAATTGGCACCAAAAATGTGATTTTTGACTGTGTATCAAAATTATGAATTTGAAAACCTTATCAACTAATTGATTGATGGTTGTATTGTTTGATTACTGTTCTGATTAATTGAATGTTGAATCTTTAGTCAAATTGAACCAAATAGTAGATTGTATTGAAAATTAGTTGCATTTACATGCATATACATGTACTTACATTGAACAGGTCATAGCAAGGAGGCTAGAGAAGAGGAATAAAATTGTTTGCCCGACAAATAGGTACATGTTTACCATAATTTATTGTTTTGTTTGGGTGATGATGATTTTAAGAGCTGATTGTCTTTTTCTTTTGGATTGAAGAAGGCCATGGGAGGCTATATGAAATATCCCGAAGTCCCCGGTGCAGGGGAGGTTATGGCGAAATTTTAGGGTGTTAGCCAAATTTTTGAAAAATTTGAAAAGTTGAAGAACTTAAGCCGTAATGAAAATAATGGAAGTTGAGTTGATTAGTTAAACAACTTTCGGCTTCGTTCCTTTTTGGGGACGAAAAGTTTTAAGTGGGGGAGATTGTAACAACCCGGAAAATCTGAGCCAGTTTAAAATTTTAAATTGGCTATTTTAGTGGATTTTAAATATTTTAAATAATAACGACGAAAAGTGTGTTTGAATCGATGTTTGACAATAAATATAATTAATTTAAATTATAAACAAGGTCTGAAATGGCGCGGCAGTTTCAAAATTGAAATTCAAACTTTGACTGACTGTACCAGATGCAAAATAAAACGGATTTTTGTGAAACCAAAAATATTTAAATCTGTTAGTGAATATCTTTCTGATGAATCTGAAAAATCGAAGTTTCATAGCGGGAGTTAAAAAGTTATGGCCAAATGAATTTTCAGAAAGGTCGCTATATAGAATATATCGCCCTTGAAAATAGGCATTTTGCAAATGACCTCGGAATTCGATAAAACCACATTTGTTGGATCCGGGATGTGAAGTTATTGCTAGGTTTCAAATTTCTTAATTTTTGAAGTTAATATGTGAGCGTGGCGAAGAAAAATGTGTTTTGGTCAATTATAGTTAAATTGGATCAACCAGAAAATGGCCATTTTTCAAACGGTCTTAGAATTCGATGAAACTAGTTTTGTTGGGACCGTATCGTCAAAACATAGCTAGATTTATTTTTCGGGAATTTTTAGAATCAGTATGTGGCCACGACAAGTTGAAATGTATGTTTAAATTCAATATATATTGATTTATATTTTAATTTTGATAAAAACCTATCGAAACAGCCGAATTGGCTCATGAAACATATCCCATTGTGTTCGGAATGGGGGTATTTAGCTAGGGGCAACAGTCATTGGGTTTAATTTGAAGTTCGAACGTGAAATTCACCTTTTGGAATTAGTTGAAATAAATAATAATAATAAAATTATATAAAAGCCCTCAGGAATAAACCCTAGCCTCCCTTCTCTTTACAACCACTGCATTCGTTTATACGGCTGAAATTGTTCAAGTTTTCCCAAAGAAAAATCCCCTAATCCAAACTGTTTCAATCAATGCTCATAAAGCAAATATCGTAGGGCGATCCACAAGCTTCAAATCCGTATGTATAAGATCGTATTTTGCGAAGTAAGATGGGAGAATTTTCCGCTCAATGGCGCCAACGTCGAAGTCGATTTCTGGCATTGGGGGACCACCGCGACACACGGGATTCAAGGGGGGAGCAACTGGGCAGGGTCGTCGATGGAGGGCAATCCGATGGGTTCTCGGTCCACCAGAGGAGCGGGCGCATGAGGATTTCTAGGTCGATGGTGGGTTCCGGTTTTGTACAGAAAGGGGAAACGGGGGAGATGAATTTAATGATGTAATTAATTATTTCATTAATCAAATTTTGTAATTAATGTATAAATCACCATAACTTCTTCATACGAGGTCGGAATGAAGAACGGTCGGTTGCGTTGGATTCATAGCGACGATATCTACAACATGGAGCAGACTGGAACTGAAATGGAGTTGATTAGGATTTCAAGCATATTTTAAATCAGAACAGAACATGAATTCTGAAATAAAACCAACCAAAGTGAGAATTCTCTCACTTCAAAATTTTCTGTACAGTTATTTATTTTATAACTGCATACATGAACTGTTCCCCGTCGTCCACAGACCATGGACGACTTGTTTGATTGTACTCTGTGTGAAATAAATTGATCGTGATGTGAAATGAAATAAATATATAAATATCATATATATTGAAAATTGAAAATATCGTATATATTGAAAAGAGAAAATATCGTATATATTGAAAGTGAAAATATCGTATATATTGAAAGTGAAAATATCATATATATTGAAAGTGAAAATATCGTATATATATTGAAAGTGAAGATATCGTATATAGTGAAAAGTGAAAATATCGTAAAGTGAAAATATCGTATGTATATTGAAAGTGAAAATATCGTATATATTGAAAAGTGAAAATATCGTATATATTGAAAAGTGAAAATATCGTATATATTGAAAAGTGAAAATATTATATATATGAAAGGAGGAAATAATATATATATATATATATGAAATGAAAACGATATATATGAAATGAAAACGATATATATATATGAAATGTGAAAGCGATATATATATATATATATATATATATATATGAAATGTGAAAATGACTTGATTGTCAAAAATATAATTTTTAACATATATATACACTGTATAAAATTGTCGTGTATATGGAATATTCAATTTTGATTAGAAATTGAATATGAAGTTGAAATCATTTTGAAAACAAATTTAAAACAATTTATAAAATACATTTTAAAAAAGGAAATCGATGAAATATATTATATATATTATATAATGGCCTGAATAGAACACGCCGCGCCGCGGCAGTTCGCGAATTTTGACCATTGACTTCGAACGGACATTACGGGAGATCTGACCGTCGGATTGTCCTAAAACCGGAACCATTGGGTTCGTACCGAAAAGAGCTTTCTAATGAATATTAGAGATTTGAAATCTAATGGTTGGATTTGGAATTATGTCCAAATCAAATTTTGAAAAGGTCGCTGTAAGTACAGTTCGATTACCGTTTATGGAAATCGACTGTATGGGCCTTGATAAAATTATTAAAAATATCAATAATTAGTGTAAAATCATAAGAAATGATTTGGAAAGAACTGAGATGAAAAATTCCAAATTTGAAAAGATAAAAATAGATTTTTATCGAAATGAACTAGTTTTGAACTATAATTATAATTCTATTTATTTTTAAAATAAATAAAGTGGATTTGAAATGGTTTTAAAAATAACCAAAATTTCCAATATATGAATTGGAATGGATTTGAATCGAAATTATCTTCGGAATATTTTGATGTGGGATTTCGTGATTATACAGATATGGTTTTGGAAATTTGAAAGATATATTGATATCGTTATTTCCAATACGATATTTGTTGGTTTTAGAATTTGATGTTGAATATAAGCCGATACTATTTTCTATTCAGAGCCTTGTATTTAATATCAAATTGGATTTGGGGTTTGTCGTGAACTGTGTTTAAATGACATTAGTTCTTTAACCCGCGTAAAAGCAGGATTAATTTCCAAAATGTAGAACAATCAATATGAAATGATTTTAGAGATGAAACCAACTGGGGTTTGAATAAATCTTTAATTAGATTTGGATGAATGGATGGTGATTAAATTCACCAAAACACGTGATGGGATTAAACCAAAATTACTTAGTTGTTGATATTGATTGTGGTTGATTGATTGTCTGGATGGTGCTCGACCAGTTTATGAGCAGAATGTGCTTTTACATTTAGCATTGGGTTGGGTAGAAATACTGGTATGCTAACACCTTGTGAAACACTTCACGATTTGACGATAAGGTGTTTTAGCGATGTTGTGTTCATTTCAAATTTAATGAATGATTTTGAAATGATATATTTTTCTTAAGTGAAAAGAAATGTATTCCCGATTTTGGACAGGGAATGTTTTATAAAACAGAAAGGATTTCGAGGCCTAAAACCCAATGATTTCAAATGATTTGGAAATGTATTATGGTTTTACATTGTAGTTCATCACATATTCGATTAGTTGCTATTAATTATGTATCTGTTTGGTGGCGGATAATTTATTCTCTTGCTTAACACCCTTCTTTGAGATGTACGAGCTCAAAGGTTATGTGATTAATAGTGACTGATCATATGTATGAATTACTGATGTGAAGTACTATATTTTGAAAGTACTTGTGATTATTATGTTGTGAACTGATTTTCCCTACTTCGGGATATGAAATGATTTAGTATGTGGCTAAAGATTCGGGTAACCCTGAGACTAAAAGTATAGGTGAGAGGGCGGTGTATGCTCTCCATGTGTGGGAGGTGCATCGTCGGTGTAGCCTGCTCCTATGTGGGGTAGGTGCACATTTATATATCGAGTTGCGAGGTGCGTACCCTTTGCCTTGTCGATGGGGAGCACGATATTTGGTTGCATACTTGTCTGTATGCATTGTTATGTTTTGGAATTCATATTTCCAAACGATTTGATTTGAGATCCCGAAGTGAAATCTACTTTGATATAGAAAGTTAGATATGTATTTCAAATGATTTGAAATAAGAAATCGGGAATAAAATCCAAAGGAATCATTTCTGTAAATTGAATTGGATTTGGAAAATCTAAGTGTAGGGATTAATCTAAATGGGTAGATTGGGATATTGCATGTTGATTGATGCATAGTAGATCCATATATCTCTATTAATTGTTGTTTATACACTGGCATTCATGGGGGTAAACACGTTCTGCGTTAGCGGCGTGGTCCCGTGATATGCCATATTATTAAATAAGTTAATTATAACTGTTTAGAGTGTTCTCACACCAATCCCATGATTGACCTGTAGTTTGCTTTTCCCTTGCAAACTCGGATGCCCCTATTTTCCACACAGGCAGTCGAGTAGTTTTATTTTGCAGATATATTGAGCAGGATTCTGGTTTGAAGCTTTAAGCTGTGTCCAGGCATTTACAGTCTTCCGCTATGTAGTTTATATTTCCGTTGTGCATTGTTTTACATTTATGTAAATTTATCTTCCGCTGTGTATTATTTTCGATATACTCTGATATTCTGTATTCTGATGTAACATTATTATGATGTTTATAAATGTCTTCTATTATTTGTTCTGATGTGTTGTATACCCAGAGTTAGCGTATGCGGGATTCGAACGGTCTTGGTTGATTTAGCGATCGATTAGGTCCGAGCGAAATCCGTGTCGTTACACACAACATAGTTTTAAAGATTCGAAAAGCCAATATAAGTATTTTTAATTCGTCCACTAATTAAACAAAGACTATAGTTTAGAATAAACTTCATGGTCATCACCTAAGAATCTCCCTGTGTACCAATTATACTATTATCGCTTGTAATTCAACTTTTCATTATATTTCTTATTTGATCTTAGTTGAGAGAGAAAAATACTATCAACTGATTAACAATCGTTAACTTATTTTGTGGTGTCAATCTAAAATGAGTTGTATTTTCAAAAAAAAAAAGGCATGTTACTACGATCTAAAATGCATGATGGTCCTATATGAAAAGAAAGAAAAAAAAATGAAATAAAAATAAAAGGATGTAATGTAGACAACCCCCACACTAGAACTAAACAGTGTCCACACTGTAAACACGTTTTCTAAATGTGAAAGATAGCATCCAAAGATGGATGAGATGCAAAATTATTTGTAGAATGAAATGCAGTCTAACTATATGTAAGAATGGATCATATGTACAATGATATATGTGTTTGCGATGCATGCGATCCAAAGAATGCCACCAACTTTCTCCCTCACTCTTGGTTCTAGCCCGATGAATCTCATTCCCACTATGTCTAGGCATGTTTTCTGACAAGAAAAGATTTTTGAAAATCATCTGATCTTTATACCTGGATTTATAGTCCAGTAGATAAATATCCAGTGTCATCCTAGCCCGAAGTTTTTCAACCAAGCTGACATTCAAAAATAATTCATGTATTCAACAAATTTATCAGTGTAATTGTTCAAAAATTTGTGATCGTATATAAACCCAATTGCAATCGTGAAATTTAAATTCTGAGTGTTATTCAAGACCTTGTGATCACATTTCTCAACTTTATTAATTGACAACGTATTTTCGACACTGACAATTTCAAGTTCATTTGAAACCTCAAAATAAAAAAATTCAAACTTGGATTGGTGGCTTAATTCTATCTCATCCTCATTTGGCATCTCATCTTCATACAATCCAAAAAATTCATGTTCATTAAATTCCTTTTCCAATTTTTAGTTTTTGAAAAATTCAACATTTATATTATGTTCAATTTAAAAAAATTCAAGTTTCTCGCAGCTGAAAGAGAAAGATCAAAATCAGAGCTTAAATCTTTTTCTTGAAAAGAGTTGAAGTTCAAATTATTTGATGAATTTTGAACAACTTCATTTAGATCGTTATTCTCAATTTCCAAAGTTGTTATTTGAAAATCTTCACTGTCTGTAAAAATTGGATTATTTTCTGATTCAATGCCCATTTGATTTTGTTTCTCGCGTTGTTCTGCAAAAGATGTCATTAAACAAAGAAGTTCATCCATCTTTTTATCTAGATTTTCTTCCCTCTCTCTCAGAATGTTAAGATGATATCCTTCAAAATCGTTGATTTGAGAGATCTCGTTTTGGAGTCTTTGATTCTCAAAATTATAGTCCACATCGATTTCACGATCAGTATTATTTCCAGTGTGGTGATTGTTTGAATTTTCAGAAAAATGACAATGATATTGGAAATTATATTGATTATAAAAATTATGTTCGTATCCAAAACTGTGGAAATTCGAGGGAAAATTGCAATTTTGGTTACTTTCAAGATGTTGATATGGGCTATAATTTTTAGAATTTTGGTTTACAACCCCATATTAATGCTGATCAAAGCTATATTGGGATTCAAAGTTATTTTGATATGGATGTGGCCAATAATAGAAATTATTGAAATTTGAATTGAAATCACCATTTCGATCATTACTATGATTTTGAAAATGTTGGTCAGTTGGAAAATTTTATAAATTGTTGGCATTAGGCCCACGAAATTTCAGAAATTTTTCCCTATGAGTTGTAATTCATACTCATACTCTTCTAGTGGATGTCTACGCAGGTTATTTGTAACAACCCGCAAATTCTGAACCAATTTAAAAAATTTATTTTTAAAATTTTAATGAATTTTGAGGTTATAATATAATTTATTATAAATAATAATGGCTAGAATTTATTTTAATCTAAGTTAGAACGAATAAATTTAATTTAAATATAAATGGAATTAGAAATAACGCAGTAGTTTGAAAAGTCAAACTTGAACTTTGACTGACCGTACAGGATGAAAAATTTAACGGATTTTAGTGAAACCAAAAATATTAGAATCTATTTAAAAATATCTTTCTAACAAATCTGAAAAATTGAAATTTCATAGCGGAAATCAAAAGTTATGGGCAATTCAATTTTTAGAAAGGTCGCTGTAGAATTTTTATATATATTATATATGGCCCGAAAGGCTACTTTTCACATATGTAGGAATTTCGACTCGAAACCACTTCCATTGAGTTCGGAAGGACGTTTCTGCATTGAAAAACAGTAAACACTTATATATTTTGAGTTTCGGAAATTATTTGTTTAAAAATGTATTTTTAATATGGGTGCGTTTTTTAGAGGTCCCTATTAAGTTTTAAAATTAGCCTCACATCCGCTCATAGTTTCACATACAAATCCGCCCCCTATTTTTAAAAACCCGCCTCCTAGAATCTTGGATCGGCTCCTCCTTTCACGTCCAGCATGCCCTCTTCGCTTCCTTCTCACGTTCGCTTTTTACACAAAAAAAAATGTGCGGCAACCCTTAAAAAAAAATGTGAATATTAGGCTCACATCCCTAAAAGCAAACTTAATTAGGCTCACATCCAGTGATAAACTTATTATAAATTAGGTCCCTATTTTTCAAAAGTTGTGAAATAAATAAAAAAAAAGTAAAAAAAATATTAAAAATATTATTTAGATAAATTATTCATTCGACCTTAAATTCACTGTAAAAAATCAAAAACATGCAAAAAAATAAAATCAACAGGATAAAAACAGCGTAAAATGCAGTTAAATGCATTTTGTTATGCAAGAATTTCAATTTATTGTGTATATGCATGCAAATTTTCATAGTAGTGTAACTCAGTTGAATTTTATTTGCATCCAAGTATGCATTTAAATCCAAAAAATGCATATAAGTGTGCAACATATATGCAGACCAAAATATAGCATAATTTACGTTGTGCAATAATTGCACACATGTATGCAAGTATTGGCAATACTTGCATGCATATATGCAAGTTTTTTTTTCTTCTTGGCATGGACTTATGGAATTATTTCCAGATTTTAGGAATTTTTTTTGGGTACTTTTGTCTCACGTCCTTATTTAAGTTTTAAATTAAAGCTACGTCCACCCATACTTTTCCATACGTTTCCGGTCCCTAAAATCACATGCCGCCCAAAAATTTTGGTCCATTCGCCTGCTCCTCAAGTCCCCTTCGCCTTTTTCAATTTGTGGCAAAAAAAAAGCGCTCATGCAAAAAAAAAAAAATTTCTAAATTCTGGAAATAATCCCAGGAGCCCACGCAAACTGAAAAAAAAAAAGTTGCATACATGTATGCAACTATTATTGATAGTTGCATACATGTATGCAACTTTTTAAATACACATGCAAAAGAGATCCGCAAGCCTGCTGAATAATTGCATACAAGTATGCTGTTATTCAAAATAGCTGCATACTTGTATGCAGTAATGTGTTGAAAGCCGAAGGCGTGACAATATGTGCATACTTGAATGCATATTTTCTGCATAACTGCATACTCGTATGCACATATGCAAGCATGCGTGTTTTCCATGCAGAAATCGAATAGATGCATGAAATCATGCATGTATTTCGGAAAATCTGCAAACATGTATGCATATATGCTGGTGTATGATGCGGAATTGAAATAGATGCATACATGTATGCAACTATTTGAAATATGTGCATGTTTTTATGCATTTTACTGCATTTTTCGCTGTTTTGTGTATTTTTTGATTTTGACGTGTTTGTTGATTGATTTTCCACCTGATTTTTTTGGCGTGAACATGTTTTATTTAATTATGAATTTACGTGATTTTTTTATATTTTTTTTATATTTTTTTATATGTTTTTGAAAAATAGGGACCTAATTTACAATAAGTTTAGGACCGGATGTGAGCCTAATTAAGTTTCGTTTTAGGGATGTGTGCCTAATATTCACTAAATTTAAACGCCTTAAAAATAGCTATTTTTCAAACAGTCTCAGAATTTGACGAAAATAATTTTGTTGGATTCGTATCGTCATAAGAAAGCTAAAATTTTTTTTTTAGAATTTTCTGAGGTCGTATGTGGCCCCGGCATATTTTAATGTACAGTTAGTATTTAATTAATTAATTTTTAATGGAATTTTAAATAAAATATATACAAATTTCGGAATTGGGTCCCGAGACCTGTCCCATTGCGTTCAGAAGGTATCAAAACCTTAAGAACGACAGTAAGCAGGCCCAAATCAGAGAAAGTCTGAAAATCCACCTTTTAAGCACATTTTTCGAGATTAAATAATAAAATAATATTTAAATTCCGAAACCCTAATTCATGGCCAGCCGCCGCCTTTCATTCGAAGGCCAGAAATTTCCCAACTTCAAACAATAATTTCTCTCAATCCGTTCAACGAAAATCGACAAAAGATATACCAAATCGAAGCTCTTCGAGAGACCTTTCCATCCATACAGTTAAGACCGGGTTTTGATTCACGGATTTCCCGAATTCTCAGCCAAAAGACCGCGCGTTCGTGGGTGGATTTCGGGGTGGTGGAACCACCGAGTTCGGCGTGTTGCTGAGTAACGACATGAGAAAGAAAGGTTTTAATTATTTTAATATTATTTTATTTATTTAATATTTAATTTATCCGATCTTTAAAAATTAATATCTCTCTCATACGAGGTCCGATTGACGAACCGTCAGTTGCGTTGGAATCGTCTTTTCGAGATCTTCGCGATGGCGCAGACCAGAGCTGATCCGAGACAGTCAAATTTTCAGAAAAAATCAATGTGAGATTCTTTATTTAAAATTAATAATAAATTAAATTATTTAAATTGCGATGTAATATATCTATGATTACATTTCAGATCTGTTTGGTATTGGTAATGGTTGATTCTGTGTTTGTATTGAATAGTATAGATCCATGTGATTGTCACTTATTCTATGTTATAACCTTGTTTAGATTTGAATTGATTTACTTGTCAATTCAAAATAAAAGAATATGGTTGTCACCATTTATATGTCATCACTTTGTTTAGATTTGAGTTGATCAAATTTTCAATTACAAAAGAATAAAAAGATTTTATTTTGTTTGCATCCCTCGATGCGAACAAAATTACAAAAGAATAAAAAGATTATATTTTGTTTGCATTCCTCGATACGAACAAAATGTTTTAAATAAAAGAGAATTATACTTTGTTTGCATCTCTTAACGCGAACAAAGTGTTAGAATAAAGATTGTAAAAAAAAACTTATATTTTTATTTGTGTTCTTAAAACACAAATAAAACTTGAAAGTAAAATTTACTTTTTATTTACGTTTTATAATGTAAATATCACTTGAAAACAAAACTTACTTTTTTTTATTTACGTTTTATAATGTAAATATCACTTGAAAACAAAACTTACTTTTTTTTATTTACATTTTATAATGTAAATATGACTTGAAACTAAAATTTACTCTTTAAATTGTAAATATAACTTGGGAACAAAACTTATATTTTTATTTGTGTTCTCAAAAACACAAATACGACTTGAAACTAAAATTTACCTTTTTATTTACATTTCATAATGTAAATATAACTTGAGAATAAAATTTACCTTTTTATTTATATTTTATAATGTAAAAATAAAACTTGCTTTCTTTGTTTTGCATTTACAATGCAAACAAACCTTTCAAAACAAAATTTACCTTCTTGTTCATTTATTTGCATTTTCAAATGAAAATATACTTTGAAATAAAAACTGTCCTTTTATTTGCATTTTCGAATGTAAATATACATTGAAATTCAAGCTTATTCTTTATTTGCATTTACTAATGTAAATAAACATTAAAAATAAAATTTATTCTTTTATTTGCATTCACAAATGCAAACACATATTGGAAATAAAGTTTTGTTCTTTTATTTGCATTCGCAAATGTAAACATGTTTTGAAAATAAAGTTTGTTCTTCTATTTACATTCAGCCATGTGTATATATATAGAAAATAGAAATTGTTCTTTTATTTGCATTTACCAATGCAAAATGTACATTGAAAACAAATTATTCATTTGCATTCACTAATGCAAATACATACATATATTGAAAATAAAGTTTATTTCTTTGTTTGCATTTATCAATATATATGCATTGAAAATTAAGGTTTATTCTTTTATTTGCATTTATCAATGTAAATATTCAATGAAACTATAGTCTATTTTCTTTATCTACATTTTCCAACCCCAATGTACACACTTTTATACATTTAACAGAATTTGTTTAAATTATACGTTGAAAATAAATTTTGTTCTCTTATTTACGTTCACTAATTTAAATAAAATTTATAAACAAAACTATTCTTTGTTTGCTTTCATAAATGTAAATACTCATTTAAATAAAATTTGTTTCTTTTATTTACATTCAATAATGTAAATACACTTTATAAATGAGGTCCTTTTTACATGCACACATATATACTTTTAAATAAAATAAAAGTCACACTGGTTATCTGCATTCCTTGTTGCAAATAAAACCTTAAAATAAAGTTCATCTTTGTTGCAATTCATTAATGCAAACAAATCATCAGATTGGAAATTATATTCTTGATTTATAATTTTGAGATGAATAAAGATGGTTTGAAATAAAGAATAGAATTTAAAAGTTACATTTTAATAACTAAACATTCACATTTTTTTTATCATTAAAGTAGAATAGACAAAAACACTCATTTTGTCTAAATTAAAAGAATAAAACAAAATATAGCATTGGCATGTATATTAGATTTGAAACTCAAATTATTCATTTTTGTAAATTTATATTAGTTAAAAACCAATTATTTATTTTTGTTAATTTACATTAGTTAAAAATAATTATTCATTTTAGCCAATTTATACTAGTTAAACAAAATTTTACATTTTGTTAGGAATATTCATTTTTGCCAAAATGAATTAGTTGTAGCAATTTATTTATATATAGATATATATACGTTGACAAGATATACACATGTCAAGATAGGATAGTTAAAACAAATATTTATCATTTTGTCTCATTAGAATTGCCAAAACAAAATAACCATTTTCGTTTAGAGTTTAAATTAGCAAAATAGAAATTGTCGATAGGGACAAAGTTATTATGCTTATTCATTCATTGCAATAGAGATATTTTCTTGTTATCATTATATATATTGTGTATTACACTTCCATTCACAAGTTACCCGACTTGTGTATGTGATTGGGACGATAATTTTTCACATATCGCCCAAGTGAACAAATTAGTTTATCATTTGCTTGATTGGTTGAAAACCCCACACGGGTGTTGGGATGAAAATTTACATACACTAATCCCAATATTTAGTTGTATGTTGATCGTTAGATCGACAGGCTGCGATCAGCATTATTATTTAATTTTAACGCTTTCACAGTGGAGTGTACACTTTGGATGTAGATGGATGACTTGATGGTTTTACTGTTATTATCATATATATGATGTGTGTGAAATCCATATAATCCAAATTATATGGTAAATGTTTGAGTCGCATTTCGATTCAAGAGTTCTTTTAAATAAGACTATTTTTACGTTAGAAATCCTTTTTATATAAAGTGCATATATTTTCATAATATATTTTTAATCAACTATATGTTAAAACAAAGAATATTTGTAAAAGATAAAGATTTGTAAAATAAAGAATACTTCTCATTTAGAATCTTTTATATAAAGAATATTTTTATAATTATTTTAAAATATGTTTTTAAAGGGTTACTAGCATTTGTAATTATATTTTGTGATATGAAATAAATTGAGATGTGAAGTGGATTTATCGTGGACGATGTTTTAAATGACATTTGTCCTTTAATCCAATTTACATTGAAATTATTATTTGGAACTTATGAATCTATTTTATAGATTTAAAAAGGGCATTTTCTAAAAATCAAGTTTTCAATTTAATATATTAAATAGGAATTAAGTGGAAATTCGATTGGTAATAATCGAAATGGTCTGTAAAAGAAGACCGATATTATATATGGAATTTAAGAGGCTTTGCCATTATTCCATTTATACTATTAGTCCGATACAGAAATTTATATCGATTATGTATTGATTTGAAATCTGTGGAATTCCATATTTTGGAAATTGATTTATAGATTTTATTTTAAATGTTTATCTTCGATAAAATTAATGAGAATCTTTTAAATTGAATATCTTATTAAAAGAATATTCTGAGTCGGGATGTGACGAAATGTGTGATTTTCCAATATTTGTTTTTAAATCCCAAAATACGCGGGTTATTCAGAAAGACCGGGTTTAACCCATTCTGAATAATCATCACGACGATCAAGAGTCGAAGACGAAGACGAAGACGGTGATTGAAGACCGAAGATTTTCACATCGTTGGGATGATGGTGACTAGTATCTTGAATTGGGATTGGCCTTCCAAGGCAAGGTATTTGGTAATGATCGTCCAAACGCATTTGGAGATCGACGGACACGATGTTTCGCTCAGACCCAGAGCGGACTTGTAAATGGATTGCGTGTCTGACATTGTATTCCTTTCTACTGTATTTGTTGAACGCTACTGATTATATATTTCTGTTTGGTGGTGAAGAATTTATTCTTTACTTATCACCCTTCTCTAAGTCGTATGAGCTTAGAGGTTATATATATATATATATATATATTGGTAGATGATCAATAATATGGTAGGATCTGACAATGTGGCACGCCAAGATGCAAATTGATCAAGGCTTCTGTTGAAAAGCAGGGCCCTGTGGAATGATCAAAGCATAGCCTATTACGGCATAGCTTTGTGTATATCGTGACTTCGCGAGCCTCACACCCCGGTATGAGGCAAAAAGGGGATATGGACCGTAGAGAGTGCACACGTTTCTTTCTAGCTAGTGGTAGTGACAGTGCTTTAACACGGCCTGGCATTTTACTTATGTGGATGATGGATTTTGAGGCGCCTCGGATTTTTATAGGCCGGTAGTGGTCATATTATAGGTTCAAAGGAACCGAGAAACGTGTGCTCAGGCATAACCATTCCACTGCCGATAGGCGGGGACCGGCCCTACCGCATCCAAGGGTTCACTGCGGGGGATCCTGAGGCATTTGCTAGAGTGTCTCGAATTGGAGAGGAGCTTGCCCCTAGCCTCGACTCATGATGGAAATCCAACTTCCAATACGACCTTGCGGTTTTGATTGTATAACTAGTACGGAGACATAGTATATGGTACCTATGCCGTCTAGGATTGATATTATATTTGAATGTTTTAAATATATATATATACACACTAATAATAATATCGTTTTCACGTATCAAGCATCTTTTGACCATTATAAGGTAAAACCCTATCCTCTGGTGTGCGTTGCATTGTGTGATGGGACCTGGGTCTTATAATGGTTTCATTTTTCTAAAAAGCATTACGTTATTTGATGATTTACTTTATTTATGCACTGGCAATCCAATGGAGTAAACCCGTTCCGCGTTAGCGGCGTGGTCCTGTTATTAGCCTACTTATTAGATAGGTTAAGTTAAGAATTCTCACACCAGTCCCACCACTGACCTGTAGTTTGTTTCACTTTGCAAACTCGGGTTCCCTCTTTCCACAAGGGCAGTCGAGTAGCTTTTTGCAGATATAGTTAAGCAGGATCCTGGATTGAAGTCTGAAGCTGGGTCCAGATTACTGATGGCCTTCCGCTGTGATTAGTTCCGCTGCAATGTATTTAATTTATTGTAAATGTATCTTCCGCTGTATTATTTATTGATGTACTCTGATATATTCTGTACTCTGATGTAACATTTATTATTGATGTTATAAAAGTCTGTATTGTTGTTCTGATGTATTGTATGCCCAAAGTTAACGTACGTGGGTTTTGAACGGTCTTGATCGATCTTGCGATCGATTGGGGTCGGGCGAAATCCTGGTCGTTACATTATCACCCCATGATTCTCTAAAGGATTTTTTTGAATCAGACATTTGATTGAATCAAGGCAAGACAGAAATTATTCTCACTCCACAATAGTATAAAATACCGAGTTGTGCTCTATTAATTAACTGACTCAATTAGAAGGGGGAAGAGGGTCATATGGCCATTCATGTATAGTATAATTACTAAGGGATACGACCAATGCTTTACTGGTAGTATGCAACCTCTTATGCTAATAGTTCAATAAATTGAACTACTATATATCCGCGATTCAATTATACGAGACAGTCAACTTCACAAAGCACCGCTTTTCAATTAAATTATTTTTCATGTCAAATCAAGTTTATAATTAAAAAACGACGAGAGTGATGATTTTAGTTATGGAAATTTGTTCCTCACAAAAAGATTCAGAGATTTCAATCACAGAAAAGTCATAGAACAATAAGTTGTAGAAATAAAAATTTTACAGCCAAGTTGTTGCCCCTGCAGAAGATTTTTACATGCAATGTCTATATATTTTTAAGCAACTGCAGCACCTATAGAGTTAGAAAATTTTACAGCGGATGTGTATGTCCATCCAGAATAATTGAGTAGTATCAACTCAAATCAACTGTTTGGAAATCGTTGACTGGACTTCTTGCTTGTTTGCTTGAATTCTGTAACAAACCGGAATTTTGGGGCCAATTTAAAATTTTATTTTTAAGAGGTTTTGTTAGAAAATGCGCCAGAATGTCTTGTTCAAATAACATATTGTTTCCTTTATTTTGTTAAATTAAAACTAAATCTATATAAGTTGTATTACAATGAGTTATTTTATATCATTGGTTTTATAAATTTAACTTGGAGTCTAACTTTTAGATCCAAAATTCTATGTTCATGTTAATGGATTAAAATTCATCTTAAAGATTTATTTGAACTTTATGATCAACTAGTTAAATGTTAGATTGGTAGTCCATGTTTTATCTTTCATAACTAAGAAACTTGATAGTTTATATATACACGTTATATATATATATATATATTGATTTGATTTGACATTGAACCTATTAAATGTTTGTATGATAAAAAAAATTTGCTTAATTTATGTCTATTTTAAATTTAGTATTGACATTAATTGTAATATTGTCATTAATTGTATTAACTTGATTGAAATATTTCTATCTAAGAATAATTATGTGTTAATTAAATTCAATGTGTTGTTAATAGAAAACATACATTCGTCTTAAGTTAAAAAGGAATGTTCTAATAAATTAATTGATTTGAGTTTGGGACCATGAACTAAGGAAACACATGATTTTTAGCGTGTGAATTTAGAATCCATATTTATCTTAACGCTATGTAATAACAGTCACATTATGTTTCTTTTAATTTATTGTATGTTAATAAAACTAATGAGAATAATTTGAATATATTGAGGCTAATGAATTTAATACTGTGACATATATATTGTGAGATTTGACTGTTTTACCTTTTATATTTATTAGTAGCTTCCCCATTTGTCATATTTCAAATTGCCTCTTTATTCCCATTATTAATAATACAAATTTAAGTTTATGCTTCCATTTTCGTTATCTCATTTATCCTATTTATTTCTTTTGTTTCCTTCATTACCTTCATTTAAGTCCATATATTCATGTGGTCCTCTCTGTTCCATTTTTATATAAACATGTGTCGTCTTTACCAATTTCCATTGTTTAATTTTTATTTATTGCATGTTAATGAATTTTTTTTAGAGTAAGTATAAGAATATTAAAGTTAAGAATATTACTTTGTGTCCATTATTTATGTAAAACCTTTTGACACTTGTTACTTAATAATATGTGTTTTGAAATTTCAAAAAAATTGCACAACTTAAACAATTAGATAAAATAAAGCAAGCATTAATGTGTTTGTAAATACAAAGAGGCGTATGGGGAAGATAAATTGTGCATTTATTCTCTACTCTTTCTCCTCTTCTATTTATCATTCAAATTCATTTTTATATAAAAAACTATTCCCTTTATTCCCCCTTTTTTTCCTTTTGTTCTCTCTTCTCTTTATATTTACAATCTTCAGACCTCAAAAATAAATAAATAAAAAGAAAATCGAAGAGCATGACATGATCTCCAACATCAACAGTCATGATCGAATTAAGAGAATCTAGCGCTCTAAGGCGCTGGAGTCAGAGGTGAATCAGCGGTGTCAAAGAATGGTGATGGGTTCAATTTTGCCAAACCAGACAACGATAGAAAGAGGAAGATGACGGTCTAATTTTGGGTTAAGGGTAATGAAAATAATTAGGGTATTAATTATTTTAAATTAATTAAAGTAATGTACAAATGGTTAAAACCATGTATCTTTGTCACATCAAATCAGAAATTGATGAAACTGAATCCGTTAGAACCGTATTTTCGAGATCTATAGCATGGGGCAGACCAGATTTGAAAAGGAGCATGTTGAAAATTCAGATAACAAGCGATGTGAGAAATCCTACTTCTTTTATTTTATTTTCATATATAATTATAATTATTGAATCATGATCTGTTGTCTATTCTAGAATTTGTGTGTGAAATTATACGCGGCTAAATTCTATTTTACGTGATTCGATCTAGATTGATGGATGCTGTTTGGTGTGCCTTATTTGATAAAATTGTATGTAATGAAATTGTGGAGATTTGTTATCAAATATGAAATTATCGCCTTTATGTTGCACTAAAATTGTCATAAAAATATTGTTGAATGTCAAATTAAATTTGTTATAAAAAAATATCCTTCGTACTTGTTATGCTAACATTGAATTTGTATATAAATAGAAATAGTCATTTTATTTGTCAAGTTAACATTTAATAGTTTACAAATAAAAGTATTCATATTTATTTGTCAAATTTAACATTTAATTGTGTCAAATAAAAGCATTCCTTTTATTTGGGCAGATGTATTAAATTGGGGTACAAATAAAATATTCAATTTTATTTGTCGAATTAAACATTGAGTTAGTGTGAAAATAAGAATAGTCATTTTTATTTGGTCATTTGAATTATAAACATGTATGTAGGCAAAATACTCTTTTTATTTTGTCATTAGAAAAGTAGAAAACATGTTATACAAAGTAAATACTTCCTTTAATTATCACCAGGAGTATACAAAATTTTATGTTAAAATAGAACTATCATTTTATGGGAAGATATTGGGTCATATTAAAAATAACATTTTGTTAGATAACGTTATGTCAAAGTAACTTTTTGATTAGAACATGCCAAATGGAATAGAATGTCACCTTTGTTTATTTATTGGATTGAATTGGAATTTTCAATTCAATAAAAGAAATATCACATTTTGTCATTTAATTAAAAGTAGACAAAAACATTCTTTTTTTTTTCTAATTTAGAAAGTGTGAAATGGAACATTCATTTTTGTCATTCAAACAGATTAGGACAAATATATTCATTTTGGTCAAGTAAAAGAAGGTAAACCAAAATTTACATATTGGTCAAGTAAAAGGATGAAAACCGAAATTTACATTTTTGGTCAATTAAAAAGGATGAAACCAAAATTTACTTGTTGTCATTAAAAAAGAATGGAAAGAATACATTTTATTTAATGTAATCAAAGAATAGAAAAGATTTCACTTTTCTGTAATGTAACAAATGAATGAAAATGAAAGATTACATTTTATATGTAATTAAAGAGGAAAATGAAAGATTACACTTTTTATGTAATTAAAGAAGATAGAAAAGTTACATTTTTACAATGTAATAAAAGAGAATAGAAGAGTTACATTTTATATAATATAATACAAGAATGGAAAAGACTACATTTTTATATAATGAAATAAAAATTCACATTTTAATGTTAATGAAACATTAGAAAAGAAAGACAATAAAAAATTACCTTTTTTTTTAGCATGAAACATTAGAAAGGAGTATGCAATAAAAATTACATTTGTATTGTAATATGAAAACATAAAAAAAAACTTAATGACACCTTTATTTACATTTTCTATGTAAATGAAAAGAACAAAATTACGATGACACATTTTCTATGTAAATAGGATATGCAAAATGAAAGGATACATTCAATTGCATTTATTTACATTTAGGTAAATAAACATGAAAGGAAAAGATTACATTTATTTACATTTAGGTAAATAAACATGAAAAAGAAAACATTTACTTACAATTTAGTGTAAATAAAGCATGAGATAAAGAGAAGAATAAAATATTTACATACAGGTAAATAAAACATGATATAAGAAAAGAGACATTTTTATTTACTACTTAGTGTAAATGAAAATAGGAAATAGAAAAAAGAATTATACTTTTTGCATTTTTAGATGCAAATAAAACATAGGAAGGAATTACACTTTTTATTTGCAAATTAGTTGCAAATATGTAAAGCACATTTTTATTCACATTCTAGATGTGAATGAAAGATATAAAAATAAAAAGAACATTTTTATTCACATTTTAGATGTAAATAAAAATATGAAAAGTAATAGTATATTTTTATTTGCATTCCATATGTAAATAAAAACACCGTTTTATAAAGTGAATTTTTATTTGCAAACTAGTTGCAAATAAAAACATGAATTTATAAAGCACATTTTTATTTGTAATTTAGTTACGAATAAAAATATGACATTGAAAGATATATTTTTATTCACATTTTAGATGTGAATAAAAACATGAAATTAAAAAGGAGTATTTTATTCACATAATAGATGTGAATAAAAACATGAGTTTAAAAAAGTACATTTTAGTTTATAATTTAGTTGTAAATAAAAAACATGATTATAGAAGTTGACATTTTCAGTTATATTTTAGAGATAAATAAAACCTTGCATTAAAAAGGATATTCTTATTTGCATTTTTGATGTAAATAAGAATAAGAATTTGAAAAGTACATTTTCATTTACATTGTAGATGTGAATAAAAATATATAAAAAGTACATTTTTATTTACATTTTAGACGTAAATAAAAACATAGGAAGAAAAAGCACATTTTATTTACATTTTAGGCGTAAGTAAAAAAATAGAAATAAAAGTGATATTCTAATTTACGTTGTAGATGTAATCACAAAGATAGAATTTAATGTTATATTTTTATTGTCAGAACAGAGACAATAAAAAGATTAGGATTAAATGGTTATATTTTTATTTACCTTTTAATGCAAATGGAAAAAATAAATATAAAGTGATATCTTTATTTACATTCTAAGTGTAAACAAAAGTAGAATAAATGTAAAGCGACATTTTTATTGATACTTTATTCAATAAAAAGATTGGAATTAAAAGAAGTATTTTTATTGTCGTTCTAGGGACAATAAAAAGAGTAGAATAAAAAGGGTAGAAATAAAAGTGGTATTTTTTATCGACATTTTAGATGCGATAAAAGAAGAAATAAAGGTGGCATTTTTATCGTCATTTTAGATGCGATAGAAAGTACTGATCTTAGTAGTTGAAATCGCCAAACGATTTATATTTATATAATTATATATAAACATAATTTAAAATCAAATGAACCGAGCGTGGTAGTTCGCGTCTTGGAATCGTGTCTTTAATTGATTATACCAAAATATCCAACCGTCGGATTTCCCCAAAACTAAAACCGTTAGGTTCGCCTTGGGAAGATCTTTCCAACGATATGAGTTATGTTAAAATCCAACGGTGAGATTTAGAGGAACGTGTAAAACAAATTTGAGTAAAAACAGCGCCAGGATCGCCCATTGCCCCGAAGCGTCGTTAAATTAAATTTAGCTATTTTTATATAAATAAAAATAGCGATAGATCGTTATTAAATACTAATAACGATATGAAATGATTTTAAAATATATATATGTGAGGATCATTTGAAAAGTCCGAGTTCAATCTCATTTCAAATGATTATACGTCGACCTAAGTCGAAGAGTTGAAGACGGTGATTGAAGACCGATAATCTTCGACATCGAATGGATGATGGCTACTGATGCCCTCGATTAATTTGCTACCTTGAAAAGGGTTTCGGTGGTAGTTGTCCAAACGTACTTGGAGATCTGCCGGATATAGTTTCGTTCAGACCCAGAACGGGCTTATAAATGGAATGTGTGTCCGACAATGTACTCTTTTATATTGTATTTATTAATTTTCTGCCGAATGTATGAATGATCGGTGGCGGAGAATTTATTCTCTTGCTTAACACTCTTTTGTATATTTTGGCAAAGGATTAATAGTATGATATGGATTGACAGTGTGGCATACCAAGATGCAATGATCAAGGTTTCTTGTTGAAAAGCAGAACCTTGTGGTGATGATCAAAGCACACCTTGAATAAGCATAGCTTTGTGTATTACGTAGCTTCACGAACCTCACACCCTGGTTGGAGTCTAAAACGGGAGAAGGGAACGTAGGGAGAGCAGCACGTTTCTTTCTAGCTAGGAGTTGTAACACCCCACCTCCGCTAGGGTCACTCACAAAGGGAATGCACTAGCTTTGGTGGAGTATTATCTAGGTAAACATGCACAGAAATATTACAAGACAGAACATATAAAAAAAGAGGAAGAAAACATGATTTCATTACTTAAAACCTTTTACATCAAAGTGCCATTAAATTACTTACATCGAAACCTGTCTTGCAATAATAAAGAAGCATAAAACCATAGTCATAATTTATTCCCCAAGTAAAGCAGTAAAATAGCCATAGCCAAGAAAAGTCCAAGCCATAGATGATAATCTTGAAGCAGAAAGATCCGCCCTAAGTAGCAAAATTTCCTCCTTGTAAACCTGAGGGGGAAACGGAAGAAAAAGAGGCGAAACAAAACAGGGTCAGTCATAAAGACTGAGTAAGTCCTAGTGACTTTCAGCCTAAAAACAGGTAAGAGTAACATGACATGTATAAACCGAAAGTAAATATAAGAATGATGACAAGGTAAACAGATCAAACTAAGATAACAGGATAAACTCAAGTAACAAGATAACCAAGGTAACAGGATAACCAAGGTAAACTCGGAATAGCATTGCATGTCTAACGTCCTCTGCACCAACCGTACTGGCATCCTAACTCGTATCATCCCTTCCATGTATATGTATAGACCCTTGCCGTACATCGCACGGGTTCCATCACGTTATTCTATACTACTACAACGTAGTGTCACCATCCTTGAAGTCGCTCGGACTGCCATCCTTGTTCTGGCCAGATTCCCTTATCATGAATTATCGTGTGTTCAACTGGGATTTACGCCACCTAGGACCACTAGGGATTATGCTACCTATTTAACGATTTCTAGATTTGATTAGGGTTTATGCCACCTAGGACCACTAGGGATTACGCTACCTAATGGACGTTTTCGACTAGGGTTTATGCCACCTAGGACCACTAGGGATTACGCTACCTATCGAATAACGCCCTACGTCACGCTTTAGTCGATCGGCTCCCTACAAGACCTATCTCGTCGTGTGTCGGTGTCATACGGCCCAATCACGAATGTAGCTACTCTGTGCTAGGTCCACCCTAGGGTGTATCAAGTCCTAGGGTGTCAACCACTGACACCATTCCAAGCACGCACAGTGTAAAACTACTGGTGCTCATGCCTGCTTTTTCAACTCCGGACTACGTGCACGACCATAGTCCGCCTGAACCTACAATGGCGCACCAAACTCAGCCGTCGTTTTGGTTGCTTACAATCAGCCCAGTAATCGTGCCCTACCCTAGCCTAGTCCCTAGGGTATCGTGATACATCCAAGAGGGTTACTGCTGAAAAGGACCGCGTAACTAGGGTTTCCGTCCAGCAGGTTAAGTGTTGTCATCTAAATTCAAGACTTAACCCTTATCAGTCTAGCATGGCCAGTTGGTTAAGCGTGGTCATTCAAGTTCGTGACTCAACCCGTCTACATGTGATGTCAAGATTGCTAAGTGTTGTCACTCACGTTCATGACTTAGCCCTACGAATCACGTGTCAAGTTGGTTAAGCGTATTCCAGCGGTTCATGACTTAACCCTATCCAAGTCATCGTGTCAAATTGGTTAAGTATATTCAAGCTTAACCCCATCAAATTACCGTGTAGGATTGGTTAAGTATATTCAAGCGATTCATGACTTAACCCCATCAAGTTATCATGTTAGATTGGTTAAGTATATTCAAGTGATTCATGACTTAACCCCGTCAAGTTATCATGTTAGATTGGTTAAGTATATTCAAGCGATTCATGACTTAACCCCGTCAAGTTACCATGTTAGATTGGTTAAGTATATTCAAGCGATTCATGATTTAACCCCAACAAGTTATCATATTAGATTGGTTAAGTATATTCAAGTGATCCATGACTTAACCCCGTCAAGTTACCATGTTAGATTGGTTAAGTATATTCAAGCGATTCATGACTTAACCCCATCAAGTTATCATGTTAGATTGGTTAAGTATATTCAAGTGATCTATGACTTAACCCCATCAACTAGTCAAATTATAATGGTTAAGTGTTACCCTCGTGAGTTTACTTAACCTTACCATGCCTCGCGTTATACTAGTCGGGTGTTATCGACCCATTCAGGTTAAACTAACCCATCCTCTAATCGTGTTATATGGTTAAGTGTCATCTAGAAATCAAGTCCGGTTTTACTTAACCCACCCATCCACGTTATATTGGTTAAGTGTCATTAGTCTAGTCAAGTTACTTAACCCGCCTGTCCATGTCATATTGGTTAAGTGTCATTAGTCTAGTCAAGTTACTTAACCTACCCGTCCATGTCATATTGGTTAAGTGTCATTAGTCTAATTAAGTTACTTAACCCACCCGTCCATGTCATATTGGTTAAGTGTCATTGGTCTAATTAAGTTACTTAACCCACCCGTCCATGTCATATTGGTTAAGTGTTATTAGTCTAATCAAGTTACTTAACCCACCCGTCCATGTCATATTGGTTAAGTGTTATTAGTCTAATCAAATTACTTAACCCACCCGTCCATGTCATATTCTTTTATTATTTACTAATGCATCAACCTCTCACATTGGACTTATTTGCGGTCACTGGATATGCCGGGCGGTTCCGGGCAGAATTACACGGCAAATCCATTCCAACCTCGGGTTCATGCATTACCACAATCTAATCTTTGCCTACGACCTCTCACATTAGACTACTATTGTTGTGGTCACTGGATATGCCGGGCGGTTCCGGGCAGAATTACACCACAACTCAAGTCTAACCTCGTGTCGAAGGCATCCGTTAGATTGTTAATTACATATGTGTCATCTAAGTCAAGATCCCCACTTTACATATTACTAAGCATATGCCCAACTTCCACCTTACATGCCCATGAAAATGTGTACCCAATTCTAGCCACTTTACATATGTCTAATTCTCGCCTATTTGCATGTATGCCAAGTTTATGACATCCCAACCCTACAAAGTTCTAGCCAAAGTTACATGTTGTCAAGTTCATGCCCAAATAAACCCACATCATGGTTCATGCTCCCAATCCCACTTATGCATAATTTACATAAGCCCAATCCCTTAATTTATCTTGCATAGTCTCAAAACCTGTGATTTAATTCATATGCCAATTCATGTATGCCCAAACTTGCAAATTACATTGGCAATACCCCAAATTTCCCCGTATACAAATCGCATGTAAATCGTAGTTTAGGCCTAGGTCCGAAATCGACCAAGGTTCATCAAAAGAAAATAAATAGGGGAAGGTAGAAACTTTGCATAAAACAAGATCCGAGAGAAAAACATCATTACATGCATGCTAAGGACATGAAAGAGTGATTTGCAACACATGCATAGGTTCAAATTAATGCTATAGCAACATCCCCAAAGGTCAAGATCAAAAATGAACAAGAAAGAACATGGATTGAATATCATGCATAGATCTAATTTTAACTTTATCACATGTCATATTCATGTTATCGTTTCAATCTAAAAGCATCTAGAACTTACAAATCGTGGCTAGAGGATTAAAAGCAAGAATCGTCATAGAATGGTGTTGAGATGGTGCTCTACTTCCTTAATTTGATGTAGAAAGCTTGCTCCTTTGTCATGGATCTAGTTTGAAAGCTCAAGCCTTTGGAGTTGGAGATGGAGGCCATGATCAAGAGACATTTTGGCAGCACTTCGTTGTTAGAATGATTTGTGGTGGTTTAGGCTAGGTCTTAGGGTCTTTTTATAGAAGTTAGGACTAGTTTAGGCCATAGGATTAACCCTAGTTTAGATCTGAACTATCAAATCCCGTCACAGGCCAAGTAAACAGACCAAAGGAGCAAACTGGAGCACCAAACCAACAGGGTCCGACCAGGGAGGTCGACCCCCAGTGTAATAACCCGAATTTCTGAGCCAGTTTAAATTTTTTTATTTTGGCAATTTTAGCGAATTTTGTATATTTTAAATATTATTGACGGAAAATTTATTTTGAATATGATTCGAACGTATATATTTATACGCGTCGTCGCTAGAATATAAATAATTATATATAATTATAAATAGAATTGAAAATGGCGCGGTAGTTCGATAATTCGATTTCAAACTTCAATTGAATGTACCGGGTGCAAAATAATCCGGATTTTTGTGAAACCAAAAACATTAGGATCTAATTGAGAATATCTTTCCAACGAATCCGAAAAATCAAAATTTCATAGCGGGAATCAAAAGATATGTCCAGTTGAAAATTCTGAATAGTCGCTATGGAATTCAGGCCCTTTAAAATGGGAATTTTGCAAACGACCTCGGATTTCGACGAAACCACTTTTGTTGTGTCCGTGATGTCAAGTTATTGCTAGATTCCAAATTTCATAATTTTTCGATTCAATATGTGAGCGTGGCAAAGGAAAACGCGTTTGACCAATTTCAGTTGATTTTAATCGACTGGAAAATGGCCATTTTTCAAACGGTCTCAGAATTCGACGAAACTAGTTTTGTTAGGACCGTATCGTCAATACGAAGCTAGAAAATATTTTGCTGGAATTTTTCTAATTAGTATGTGACCCCGGTAATTTGAAATGTACGTTTAAAATTCAATATAGTGATTTAAATGTAAATTTAACGGAAACCGATTGTAACAGCCGAATCAGCTTACGATACATATTCCATTGTGTTCGGAATGGGGGTGAAACGCTATGGACGACAGGCGGTGGGCCTCGTTTTGAGGTCGTATGTAAAAGTCAACTTTTTGCATTTAAAATAATAATAAAAAAATAAAAAAATTCTTTCTCCCTCCCCTTAATTCATTCTGGCCACCCCCCCTTATTATTCGTTCAGCAGAAAAAAAAAGAAGAAAAGAAAAAAAACAATACGACCGATTCTTCAAATCGATGGCGCCTGACGCCATCGCCACCACCGCGCCTTCCTCGACGCCATCGCCTCACCTCCGTCAACCCCTCCTCCTCTCCGTTCTGCCACCTCGCTCGAAAACCCCAAATCGCACAGAAACCCCCCCGAAACCCTAATGCAACCGCACCGAGCCCCGCCACCGACTGTTCCTCCTTCCGCACCTCCATTCCACCGCACCAAGCCCTCCGCCTGAACTGCCAGGAGCCCGCCTCCCACCTGCGAGCTGAAGCCTAGGGCGACGATGTGGATTTGAACACTTCAAACGGTCTGGAGTCGAACATAAATTTGAAGACGAGTTCGAACAAAACCGAATTTCGGTGAGTCCTTTTTATTTTGATTTTTAAAGTGTTTAAAAACTGATTTTATATATTCGTATAGCATAGAAAAATATGATTTTTATTATAGATTAGATTTTTTTAAAATTGTAAAGTTAGGATTTTTAAAATTGTAAAGTTAGGATTTTTAAAACTGTAAAGTTAGGATTTTTAAAACTGTAAAGTTAGGATTTTTAAAACTGTAAAGCTTGATAAAAATATAACCTTTAATATATATATAGCTTAATAAAATTATTTTAGAAAAGGCGAGATTTTTAAAATAGAAAAGGCGAGATTTTTAAAATAGAAAAGGCGAGATTTTTAAAATAGAAAAGGCGAAATCTTTATATATTGAATAGCGAAGTAAAAATTCGATTTTTATATATTGAATAGCGAAGTAAAAATTCGATTTTTATATATTGAATAGCGAAGTAAAAATTCGATTTTTTTTTACATATGTAGTGGCTACAGCAACGAAGATGACAAAAATGCGATAACGATGAAGATTTCTATCAAAGAAGAGTCAAGATGTTTGGATAGCTTTCGATGAGAATTTCTCACCTTTCAATTTCTCTTTCTAGTTATATATATATACTAGGATGTAGACGGTGTTTAGTAGCACCCGACACAATCGTCCACAGACAAAAATTAGTTAGGTTATTTGATTGAAATTGAATTGTTTGGTGGAATGAATGGATTTGATTGATGTGTGAATGGCGTGGGCCTTCACTAGACCGGGGATAAGGCTAGGCCTTGTCCCGTTTCTAGTATCGTGCCGTTATGCCGCCGAAATTTTCTAAAATAAGTTAGAAAAATAAAAATACCATTTTACTTGAAGAATGAACTGAATAGAAATTCATATGTTAAAATAAAGTGTTTTATCGTTAAAATTATAATTTTTAACGTGAATATGAATAAATAAATATTCATTTACAAACTGGACGGTTTGTTTATGTACACCTATTTGAATGACATTGATTGGGACGATAAATTTTACACATCGCCCAACTGCACAAATAAAATCTGTGTTTGATTGTTTGAAACCCCACACGGGTATTGGGATGAAATTTGAAGTTCACTCATCCTGATTGATTAAATATGTCGATCGATTGATTGACAGGCTGTTATAAGCGTTAGATATCTATATTTGATGCTTATACAGTGTAGTGCACTTTGGTTGATGGTTGATTATTTTTCAATGCTATTATATACATGTGTTGTATGGAATCCATATAATTAACTTTATATGGTGATTGATTGGGCCTCATTCCAATTTAGAAAATAAAGAATAATATAAAATAAAGGTTCATGTGTTGACCGTACTCATTCGTGAGATTAGTCATGTGTTGAACGAAATATTTTTATAATAAAATTTACATCTTTATCAATATTATAAAGTAAATGTTCATGTGTTGACTGTACTCATCCGTTGAGATTAGTCATGTATTGAACGGAATATTTTTATAATAAAATTTACATCTTTATCAATATTATAAAGTAAATGTTCATGTGTTGACTGTACTCATCCATTGAGATTAGTCATGTGTTGAACGAAATATTTTTATAATAAAATTTACATCTTTATCAATATAATATAAAGGTTCATGTGTTGACTGTACTCATCCGTTGAGATTAGTCATGTGTTGAACGAAATATTTTGATAATAACAAATATTTTGATAATAGGAAATATTTGAAATAGAATATTTGAAAATAGAAATACATTAAGCCGTGTTGATTAGATTGACGCCATTTTGACGTGAACGATATTTATATCGATTTTATTCATTTCGAAATGAATTGAATTGAAAACGATTTCGAAATGAATTGAATATAAAACGATTTCGAAATGAATTGAATATAAAACGATTTTGAAATGAATTGAATTGAAAACGATTTCGAAATGAATTGAATATAAAACGATTTCAAAATGAATTGAATTGAAAACGATTTCGAAATGAATTGAATTGAAAACGATTTCGAAATGAATTGAATATAAAACGATTTCGAAATGAATTGAATATAAAACGATTTCGAAATGAATTGAATATAAAACGATTTCGAAATGAATTGAATTGAAAACGATTACGAAATGAATTGAATTGAAAACGATTTCGAAATGAATTGAATATAAAACGATTTCGAAATGAATTGAATATAAAACGATTTCGAAATGAATTGAATTGAAAACGATTTCGAAATGAATTGAATTGAAAACGATTTCGAAATGAATTGAAAACGATTTCGAAATGAATTGAATATAAAACGATTTCGAAATGAATTGAATATAAAACGATTTCGAAATGAATTGAATTGAAAACGATTTCGAAATGAATTGAATTGAAAACGATTTCGAAATGAATTGAATTGAAAACGATTTCGAAATGAATTGAATATAAAACGATTTCGAAATGAATTGAATATAAAACGATTTCGAAATGAAATGAATTGAATATAAAACGATTTCGAAATGAATTGAATATAAAACGATTTCGAAATGAATTGAATTGAAAACGATTTCGAAATGAATTGAATATAAAACGATTTCGAAATGAATTGAATTGAAAACGATTTCGAAATGAATTGAATATAAAACGATTTCGAAATGAATTGAATATAAAACGATTTCGAAATGAATTGAATTGAAAACGATTTCGAAATGAATTGAATTGAAAACGATTTCGAAATGAATTGAATATAAAACGATTTCGAAATGAATTGAATATAAAACGATTTCGAAATGAATTGAATATAAAACGATTTCGAAATGAATTGAATATAAAACGATTTCGAAATGAATTGAATATAAAACGATTTCGAAATGAATTGAATTGAAAACGATTTCGAAATGAATTGAATATAAAACGATTTCGAAATGAATTGAATTGAAAACGATTTCGAAATGAATTGAATATAAAACGATTTCGAAATGAATTGAATATAAAACGATTTCGAAATGAATTGAATATAAAACGATTTCGAAATGAATTGAATATAAAACGATTTCGAAATGAATTGAATATAAAACGATTTCGAAATGAATTGAATTGAAAACGATTTCGAAATGAATTGAATATAAAACGATTTCGAAATGAATTGAATATAAAACGATTTCGAAATGAATTGAATATAAAACGATTTCGAAATGAATTGAATTGAAAACGATTTCGAAATGAATTGAATATAAAACGATTTCGAAATGAATTGAATATAAAACGATTTCGAAGTGAATTGAATATAAAACCAATTCAAATTGAATTGAAAACGAATTCGAATTGAAAACGAATTGAAGTGAAATCAAATTGAATTGAAATTTGATTTGAATAGAAAACGAATTTGATTTCAATTGCATATATAACGAATTTGAATCAAATAGAAAACCACTTTGAATTGAATCGAATTGAAAACGAATTCGAATTGAATTTAAAACGAAGTGAAATGAATTCAAATTGAATTGAAACTTGAGTTGAATAGAAATGAATTTTAAAACGAATTTATAAGGAAAGATTCAATTTTGATTTGAGATGGAAGTTGAAATTGTTTTTGAAACGAATTCAAAACTATTTATAAAATTCGTTTTGAATGGTAATCGACGAAGTATATTATATATATATTATATATATAATATAATGGCCTGAGTAGAACGCGCCGCGCCGCGGCAGTTCGTGAATTTCGACCATTTATTTCAAACGGACATTACGGGAGATCCGACCGTCGGATTCTCCTAAAACCGGAACCGTTGGGTTCGTATCGAAAAGATCTTTCTAATGAATATTAGAAATTCAAAATCTAACGGTTGGATTTGGAGATACGTCCAAATCAAATTTGAAAAAGGTCGCTATAAGTGCAGTTCGATGGCCATTGTTGGAAATCGACTGTACGGGCCTTGATAAAATTATTAAAAATATCAATAATTTGTGTAAAATCATAAGAAATGATTTGAGAAAAATTGGGATGAAAAACTCCATATTTGAAAAGATGAAAATAGATTTTTATCGAAATGAACTAGTTTGAACTCAATTTAAAACCCGGGTTTTTATTTTTAAATAAATAAATTAGATTTAAAAAGGGGTTTTAAATAATCGGAATTCCTAATATATTTGATTTAAATTGAACTAGAATTGATTTGTGGGTTTATCGTGAACTGTGTTTTAAACAATACTAGTTCTTTAACTCGATGATAAATAGAATGTGATTTGGGTTTGTCGTGAACTGTGTTTTAAATAACACCTAGTTCTTTAACCCAGTAAAAGGAGTTCTAACGAATCTGCAATTAGATTGAAATGTGAATCTATAATCTAAATTATCAAATTTAGATATGAGCGAGAATGGAGTATCGCCAGTTTTGCTCCAAAGCGATAGTTAAATCTTTAACTAGATTTGAACGTGAAATGGTAATTAATTTTACCGATAACACCATGGTGTTAAATATGGAGTATCACCAGTTTTGCTTCATGGGATGAATAGGTTGGGATTGGGAAATAAAATAAATAATTACTTCGTTGTGGTTCGCTAATCTCGACTAGTTTGGAAAACCATAATTTGGTTTGAAATGACATCCAAAGGAAGATTAAAGGATAAATTTGAAAGGATTTATCTTGGATAAAATTAATGGGAACCTTTCCCTAAAAATTTGATTTTGTGAATAAAAGAATATTCTGAATTGGAATGAGGCGTATGTTGTGTTTGTATAACATTTGTTTTTAATATACGCGGGTTGTTCGGAAAGGCCGGGTTTATACCCATTCTGAATAACCGATTCGACGATGTGTCGAAGATGAAGACGGTGGTCGAAGACCGGAAGTCTTCACATCGTTTGGATTATTACTGACGATCCTGATTGGGCTGTACACCCAAGAGGATGGAAATAGTTGGTGGTCGTCCGGACGTACCTGGAGATCGATGGATATGCGAGGAAAGTGCCTCCGGTTTCGTTCAGACCCAGAACGGACTTGTAAATGGATTGTGTGTCTGACATTGGATTTTATTCTGTGTTGATTGATTTCTATTAAATATACATCTGTTTGGCGGCGGAGAATTTATTCTTCTGCTTAACGCCCTTCTCTGAGACGTACGAGCTCAGAGGTTGTATATCGATGGACATCAGTCGCATGGCATGAATTGCCTGTGTGGCACGCTAAGATGCAATGATCAAGGCTTTTGTTGAAAAGCAGAGTCTTGTGGTTGATGATCAAAGCACGGCCTTTGTGGCGTAGCTTTGTGTATAACGTGAATTCACGAGCCTCACACCTCGGTATGAGTTTAAAACGGGATACGGACCGCTGGGAGAGCACGACGTTTCTTTCTAGCTATGGTGGTGTCAGTGACTTACCAGCCCTAACATTTATATACTTTTCACCTTTGTGGTTGTTGGAATGAGGCGCCTCGATTATAGGTCTGTAAGGACCGGGAAACGTGTGTTCAGGAATAATTAATCCTCTAACGTAAGTGAGGACCGGCCCAGCCACATCCGGGGTTGCCCAGAGTGCGTAACCCAGAGGCATTTGCTAGAGTGTCTCGAACGCGGAGAGGATCTTGCCCCTTGCCTCGACTCATGACGGAAATCCAATTTCCAATACGTGTATTGCGGTTTTAATTGTAGAACTAGTATGGCGACATGATATATGGTACCCATGCCGTCTATGATTTATATTTATGATTGAAACTGTTTTGACACTATACACTTATTATAGTATCAAATGATTTGTTTTAAACGTACCAAGCATGTTTGGCTATTATAAGGGAAAACCCTATCCTCCGGCTTGCGTTGCATTGTGTGATGGGACCTGGGTCTTATAATAGCTTCATTTTTCGAAAAAGCATTGCGTTGTTTATTCTATGCACTAGTATTTTTGGGAGTAAACCCGTTCCGTGTTATACGGCGTGGTCCCTTGAATTACTCTCTTTTAAAGTTTTAAATAACTGTTTTAGTTCTCACACCAGTCACATGACTGACCTGGAGTTTATTGTTTTAACCTAAACTCTGGGTGCCCCTATTTTCCGCACGGGCAGCTAGTAGTTTTGGTTTTGCAGACTTATATTCACAGGATCCTGGTTTACAGCTGGAATGATATCCGGAAAGCTCTGTATCCGTATATCACCTTCAGTTGTGCTTTGTATTATTTTCCGCTGCTATGTAATTTATTGTAATCTCTGATATTTATCAAATGTAATTTATTCATTTATACTCTGTATATTCTTGTATCTGATGGAATTGTTGTAATGGCAATGAAATGTTCTTCCGTCTGCGTTCTGATTTGTCCTGTTCTCAAGGTAATCCGGGCTTTCCTTCACGGGGAAGTAACGGGTCACTACAGTTGGTATCAGAGCTTTGGTTTACAGAGCTCGAGAACAAGACACATTAAAACCATACGAAAGAATTCATCAGATATTGGATTAGTAATATCCAATTAGAATTACTCGTTAGAGATAGGATCAGTAGTATCCTAGAACGAGTGTGAAGAGTATATTTTTCAAATGAAAACAATTTTGTTTTGAATGTTAAATTCAAGTATACGTATTTGAATATTTATTTATTTTGAATATGGACAATCCAATATATAAAGATTTTGCATATACGCGTCATCAACGTATATTCGAAGTTTTAATATACTGGATAGATATAGAATCGCACTCTTGTAGCCCGGGGATGATTCCACTGATGATGTACGGCATCAGTGGTTTGTTTTCGTGTTTCGAAGGTGTGATATCTATATATTTCCATTAGACTGGTGTGAGAACCAAAACTAATATAGTTAGAACACATTGTTGTGAATTGGCATCAAAAACATGATTTTTGTATATATCAAAATTATGAATTTGAAACGTTAAATTCACTAATTGATTGATGTTTGTGTTGTTTGTTTATTTGTTTGATAATTTTGAAACATTTAGTCTAATTGAATCAAATATTGAACTATATTGAAAATTGGTCGCATTTGCTTGCATATACATATACTTTCATTGAACAGGTCATAGCAAGGAGGCTAGAGCCGAAGAATAAAATTTGTTTGCCCGACAAATAGGTACATGTTTACTATGTAATTTACTGTTTTGTTTGGGTGATGATGATTTTATGAGCCTATTGGCTAGCCGCTTGGCTTTTTCTTTTTCTTTTTGAGATCTGAAGGCCTATATGGCAATTTCGGGATTTTTCCCGTGGCTCCCGGTGCAGGGGAGGTTATGGCGAAATTTTTCGAAAATTTAGGGTGTTAGCCAAATTTTTGAAGAATTTGAAAATTCTCAGAAACTAAAAAGTTGGAGAATGGAAGCCAGATCGAACGTAGAGTTGATTAATCAAACCACTTTCGACTTTGTTCCTTTTCGGGGACGAAAAGTTTTAAGTGGGGGAGATTGTAATAACCCGAATTTCTGAGCCAGTTTAAAATTTTTTATTTTGGCAATTTTAGCGAATTTTGTATATTTAAAATGAATTATTTTAAATATTATTGACGGAAAATTTATTTTGAATATGATTCGAACGTATATATTTATACGCGTCGTCATTAGAATATAAATAATTATATATAATTATAAATAGAATTGAAAATGGCGCGGTAGTTCGATAATTCGATTTCAAACTTCAATTGAATGTACCGGGTGCAAAATAATCCGGATTTTTGTGAAACCAAAAACATTAGGATCTAATTGAGAATATCTTTCCAACGAATCCGAAAAATCAAAATTTCATAGTGGGAATCAAAAGATATGTCCAGTTGAAAATTCTGAATAGTCGCTATGGAATTCAGGCCCTTTAAAATGGGAATTTTGCAAACGACCTCGGATTTCGACGAAACCACTTTTGTTGGGTCCGTGATGTCAAATTATTGCTAGATTCCAAATTTCATAATTTTTCGATTCAATATGTGAGCGTGGCAAAGGAAAACGCGTTTGACCAATTTCAGTTGATTTTAATCGACTGGAAAATGGCCATTTTTCAAACGGTCTCAGAATTCGACGAAACTAGTTTTGTTAGGACCGTATCGTCAATACGAAGCTAGAAAATATTTTTCTGCAATTTTTCTAGTTAGTATGTGACCCCGGTAATTTGAAATGTACGTTTAAAATTCAATATAGCGATTTAAATGTAAATTTAACGGAAACCGATTGTAACAGCCGAATCAGCTTACGATACATATTCCATTGTGTTCGAAATGGGGGTGAAACGCTATGGACGACAGGCGGTGGGCCTCGTTTTGAGGTCGTATGTAAAAGTCAACTTTTTGCATTTAAAATAATAATAATAAAATAAAAATAAATATCTTTCTCCCTCCCCTTAATTCATTCTGGCCCCCCCCCTTATTATTCGTTCAGCTAGAAAAAAAAAAGAAGAAAAGAAAAAAAACAATACGACCGATTCTTCAAATCGATGGCGCCTGACGCCATCGCCACCACCGCGCCTTCCTCGACGCCATCGCCTCACCTCCGTCAACCCCTCCTCCTCTCCGTTCTGCCACCTCGCTCGAAAACCCCAAATCGCACAGAAACCCCCCCGAAACCCTAATGCAACCGCACCGAGCCCCGCCACCGACTGTTCCTCCTTCCGCACCTCCATTTCACCGCACCAAGCCCTCCGCCTGAACTGCCAGGAGCCCGCCTCCCACTTGCGAGCTGAAGCCTAGGGCGTCGATGTGGATTTGAACACTTCGAACGGTCTGGAGTCGAACATAAATTTGAAGACGAGTTCGAACAAAACCGAATTTCGGTGAGTCCTTTTTATTTTGATTTTTAAAGTGTTTAAAAACTGATTTTATATATTCGTATAGCATAGAAAAATATGATTTTTATTATAGATTAGATTTTTTTAAAATTGTAAAGTTAGGATTTTTAAAACTGTAAAGTTAGGATTTTTAAAACTGTAAAGTTAGGATATTTAAAACTGTAAAGCTTGATAAAAATATAACCTTTAATATATATATAGCTTGATAAAATTATTTTAGAAAAGGCGAGATTTTTAAAATAGAAAAGGCGAGATTTTTAAAATTGAAAAGGCGAGATTTTTAAAATAGAAAAGGCGAGATTTTTAAAATAGAAAAAGCGAAATCTTTATATATTGAATAGCGAAGTAAAAATTCGATTTTTATATATTGAATAGCGAAGTAAAAATTCGATTTTTATATATTGAATAGCGAAGTAAAAATTCGATTTTTTTTTACATATGTAGTGACTACAGCAACGAAGATGACAAAAATGCGATAACGATGAAGATTTCTATCAAAGAAGAGTCAAGATGTTTGGATAGCTTTCGGTGAGAATTTCTCACCTTTCAATTTCTCTTTCTAGTTATATATATATACTAGGATGTAGATGGTGTTTAGTAGCACCCGACACAATCGTCCACAGACCATGGACTTGTTTGTTTGATTGCAAAAATTAGTTAGGTTATTTGATTGAAATTGAATTGTTTGGTGGAATGAATGGATTTGATTGATGTGTGAATGGCGTGGGCCTTCACTAGACCGGGGATAAGGCTAGGCCTCGTCCCGTTTCTAGTATCGTGCCGTTATGCCGCCGAAATTTTCTAAAATAAGTTAGAAAAATAAAAATACCATTTTATTTGAAGAATGAACTGAATAGAAATTCATATGTTAAAATAAAGTGTTTTATCGTTAAAATTATAAATTTTAACGTGAATATGAATAAATAAATATTCATTTACAAACTGGACGGTTTGTTTATGTACACCTATTTGAATGACATTGATTGGGACGATAAATTTTACACATCGTCCAACTGCACAAATAAAATCTGTGTTTGATTGTTTGAAACCCCACACGGGTATTGGGATGAAATTTGAAGTTCACTCATCCTGATTGATTAAATATGTCGATCGATTGATTGACAGGCTGTTATAAGCGTTAGATATCTATATTTGATGCTTATACAGTGTAGTGCACTTTGTTTGATGGTTGATTATTTTTCAATGCTATTATATACATGTGTTGTATGGAATCCATATAATTAACTTTATATGGTGATTGATTGGGCCTCATTCCAATTTAGAAAATAAAGAATAATATAAAATAAAGGTTCATGTGTTGACCGTACTCATTCGTGAGATTAGTCATGTGTTGAACGAAATATTTTTATAATAAAATTTACATCTTTATCAATATTATAAAGTAAATGTTCATGTGTTGACTGTACTCATCCGTTGAGATTAGTCATGTGTTGAACGAAATATTTTTATAATAAAATTTACATCTTTATCAATATTATAAAGTAAATGTTCATGTGTTGACTGTACTCATCCGTTGAGATTAGTCATGTGTTGAACGAAATATTTTTATAATAAAATTTACATCTTTATCAATATAATATAAAGGTTCATGTGTTGACTGTACTCATCCGTTGAGATTAGTCATGTGTTGAACGAAATATTTTGATAATAACAAATATTTTGATAATAGGAAATATTTGAAATAGAATATTTGAAAATAGAAATACATTAAGCCGTGTTGATTAGATTGACGCCATTTTGACGTGAACGATATTTATATCGATTTTATTCATTTCGAAATGAATTGAATTGAAAACGATTTCGAAATGAATTGAATATAAAACGATTTCGAAATGAATTGAATATAAAACGATTTCGAAATGAATTGAATTGAAAACGATTTCGAAATGAATTGAATATAAAACGATTTCGAAATGAATTGAATTGAAAACGATTTCGAAATGAATTGAATATAAAACGATTTCGAAATGAATTGAATTGAAAACGATTTCGAAATGAATTGAATTGAAAACGATTTCGAAATGAATTGAATATAAAACGATTTCGAAATGAATTGAATATAAAACGATTTCGAAATGAATTGAATATAAAACGATATCGAAATGAATTGAATTGAAAACGATTTCGAAATGAATTGAATTGAAAACGATTTCGAAATGAATTGAATATAAAACGATTTCGAAATGAATTGAATTGAAAACGATTTCGAAATTAATTGAATTGAAAACGATTTCGAAATGAATTGAAAACGATTTCGAAATGAATTGAATATAAAACGATTTCGAAATGAATTGAATATAAAACGATTTCGAAATGAATTGAATTGAAAACGATTTCGAAATGAATTGAATTGAAAACGATTTCGAAATGAATTGAATATAAAACGATTTCGAAATGAATTGAATATAAAACGATTTCGAAATGAATTGAATATAAAACGATTTCGAAATGAATTGAATTGAAAACGATTTCGAAATGAATTGAATATAAAACGATTTCGAAATGAATTGAATTGAAAACGATTTCGAAATGAATTGAATATAAAACGATTTCGAAATGAATTGAATATAAAACGATTTCGAAATGAATTGAATATAAAACGATTTCGAAATGAATTGAATTGAAAATGATTTCGAAATGAATTGAATTGAAAACGATTTCGAAATGAATTGAATTGAAAACGATTTCGAAATGAATTGAATATAAAACGATTTCGAAATGAATTGAATATAAAACGATTTCGAAATGAATTGAATATAAAACGATTTCGAAATGAATTGAATATAAAACGATTTCGAAATGAATTGAATTGAAAACGATTTCGAAATGAATTGAATATAAAACGATTTCGAAATGAATTGAATTGAAAACGATTTCGAAATGAATTGAATTGAAAACGATTTCGAAATGAATTGAATATAAAACGATTTCGAAATGAATTGAATTGAAAACGATTTCGAAATGAATTGAATATAAAACGATTTCGAAATGAATTGAATTGAAAACGATTTCGAAATGAATTGAATATAAAACGATTTCGAAATGAATTGAATATAAAACGATTTCGAAATGAATTGAATATAAAACGATTTCGAAACGAATTGAATTGAAAACGATTTCGAAATGAATTGAATTGAAAACGATTTCGAAATGAATTGAATATAAAACGATTTCGAAATGAATTGAATATAAAACGATTTCGAAACGAATTGAATATAAAACGATTTCGAAATGAATTGAATATAAAACGATTTCGAAAGGAATTGAATATAAAACGATTTCGAAATGAATTGAATTGAAAACGATTTCGAAATGAATTGAATATAAAACGATTTCGAAATGAATTGAATTGAAAACGATTTCGAAATGAATTGAATATAAAACGATTTCGAAATGAATTGAATATAAAACGATTTCGAAATGAATTGAATATAAAACGATTTCGAAATGAATTGAATTGAAAACGATTTCGAAATGAATTGAATTGAAAACGATTTCGAAATGAATTGAATATAAAACGATTTCGAAATGAATTGAATATAAAACGATTTCGAAATGAATTGAATATAAAACGATTTCGAAATGAATTGAATATAAAACGATTTCAAAATGAATTGAATATAAAACGATTTCGAAATGAATTGAATATAAAACGATTTCGAAATGAATTGAATTGAAAACGATTTCAAAATGAATTGAATATAAAACGATTTCGAAATGAATTGAATATAAAACGATTTCGAAGTGAATTGAATATAAAACCAATTCGAATTGAATTGAAAACGAATTCGAATTGAAAACGAATTGAAGTGAAATCAAATTGAATTGAAATTTGATTTGAATAGAAAACGAATTTGATTTCAATTGCATATATAACGAATTTGAATCAAATAGAAAACCACTTTGAATTGAATCGAATTGAAAACGAATTCGAATTGAATTTAAAACGAAGTGAAATGAATTCAAATTGAATTGAAACTTGAGTTGAATAGAAATGAATTTTAAAACGAATTTATAAGGAAAGATTCAATTTTGATTTGAATTGAGATGGAAGTTGAAATTGTTTTTGAAACGAATTCAAAACTATTTATAAAATTCGTTTTGAATGGTAATCGACGAAGTATATATTATATATATAATATAATGGCCTGAGTAGAATGCGCCGCGCCGCGGCAGTTCGTGAATTTCGACCATTTATTTCAAACGGACATTACAGGAGATCCGACCGTCGGATTCTCCTAAAACCGGAACCGTTGGGTTCGTATCGAAAAGAGCTTTCTAATGAATATTAGAAATTCAAAATCTAACGGTTGGATTTGGAGATACGTCCAAATCAAATTTGAAAAAGGTCGCTATAAGTGCAGTTCGATGGCCATTGTTGGAAATCGACTGTACGGGCCTTGATAAAATTATTAAAAATATCAATAATTTGTGTAAAATCATAAGAAATGATTTGAGAAAAATTGGGATGAAAAACTCCATATTTGAAAAGATGAAAATAGATTTTTATCGAAATGAACTAGTTTGAACTCAATTTAAAACCCGGGTTTTTATTTTTAAATAAATAAATTAGATTTAAAAAGGGGTTTTAAATAATCGGAATTCCTAATATATTTGATTTAAATTGAACTAGAATTGATTTGTGGGTTTATCGTGAACTGTGTTTTAAACAACACTAGTTCTTTAACCCGATGATAAATAGAATGTGATTTGGGTTTGTCGTGAACTGTGTTTTAAATAACACCTAGTTCTTTAACCCAGTAAAAGGAGTTCTAACGAATCTGCAATTAGATTGAAATGTGAATCTATAATCTAAATTATCAAATTTAGAAATGAGCGAGAATGGAGTATCGCCAGTTTTGCTCCAAAGCGATAGTTAAATCTTTAACTAGATTTGAACGTGAAATGGTAATTAATTTTACCGATAACACCATGGTGTTAGATATGGAGTATCACCAGTTTTGCTTCATGGGATGAATAGGTTGGGATTGGGAAATAAAATAAATAATTACTTCGTTGTGGTTCGCTAATCTCGACTAGTTTGGAAAACCATAATTTGGTTTGAAATGACATCCAAAGGAAGATTAAAGGATAAATTTGAAAGGATTTATCTTGGATAAAATTAATGGGAACCTTTCCCTAAAAATGTGATTTTGTGAATAAAAGAATATTCTGAATTGGAATGAGGCGTATGTTGTGTTTGTATAACATTTGTTTTTAATATACGCGGGTTGTTCGGAAAGGCCGGGTTTATACCCATTCTGAATAACCGATTCGACGATGTGTCGAAGATGAAGACGGTGGTCGAAGACCGGAAGTCTTCACATCGTTTGGATTATTACTGACGGTCCTGATTGGGCTGTACACCCAAGAGGATGGAAATAGTTGGTGGTCGTCCGGACGTACCTGGAGATCGATGGATATGCGAGGAAAGTGCCTCCGGTTTCGTTCAGACCTAGAACGGACTTGTAAATGGATTATGTGTCTGACATTGGATTTTATTCTGTGTTGATTGATTTCTATTAAATATACATCTGTTTGGCGGCGGAGAATTTATTCTTCTGCTTAACGCCCTTCTCTGAGACGTACGAGCTTAGAGGTTGTATATCGATGGACATCAGTCGCATGGCATGAATTGCCTGTGTGGCACTCTAAGATGCAATGATCAAGGCTTTTGTTGAAAAGCAGAGTCTTGTGGTTGATGATCAAAGCACGGCCTTTGTGGCGTAGCTTTGTGCATAACGTGAATTCGCGAGCCTCACACCTCGGTATGAGTTAAAAACGGGATACAGACCGCTGGGAGAGCACGACGTTTCTTTCTAGCTATGGTGGTGTCAGTGACTTACCAGCCCTGACATTTATATACTTTTCACCTTTGTGGTTGTTGGAATGAGGCGCCTCGATTATAGGTCTGTAAGGACCGGGAAACGTGTGTTCAGGCATAATTAATCCTCTAACGTAAGTGAGGACCGGCCCAGCCGCATCCGGGGTTGCCCAGAGTGCGTAACCCGGAGGCATTTGCTAGAGTGTCTCGAACGCGGAGAGGATCTTGCCCCTTGCCTCGACTCATGACGGAAATCCAATTTCCAATACGTGTATTGCAGTTTTAATTGTAGAACTAGTATGGCGACATGATATATGGTACCCATGCCGTCTATGATTTATATTTATGATTGAAACTGTTTTGGCACTATACACTTATTATAGTATCAAATGATTTGTTTTAAACGTACCAAGCATGTTTGGCTATTATAAGGGAAAACCCTATCCTCCGGATTACGTTGCATTGTGTGATGGGACCTGGGTCTTATAATAGCTTCATTTTTCGAAAAAGCATTGCGTTGTTTATTCTATGCACTAGTATTCTTGGGAGTAAACCCGTTCCGTGTTATACGGCGTGGTCCCTTGAATTACTCTCTTTTAAAGTTTTAAATAACTGTTTTAGTTCTCACACCAGTCACATGACTGACCTGGAGTTTATTGTTTTAACCTAAACTCTGGGTGCCCCTATTTTCCGAACGGGCAGCTAGTAGTTTTGGTTTTGCAGACTTATATTCACAGGATCCTGGTTTACAGCTGGAATGATATCCGGAAAGCTCTGTATCAGTATATCACCTTCAGTTGTGCTTTGTATTATTTTCTGCTGCTATGTAATTTATTGTAATCTCTGATATTTATCAAATGTAATTTATTCATTTATACTCTGTATATTCTTGTATCTGATGGAATTGTTGTAATGGCAATGAAATGTTCTTCCGTCTGCGTTCTGATTTGTCCTGTTCTCAAGGTAATCCGGGCTTTCCTTCACGGGGAACTAACGGGTCACTACACCCAGGTCGACACCCAGTCGACTCCCCAGTCGACCTAGGGGGGCAGGTCGACTCCCCAGTCGACCTGGGGTAGGGCGGGAAAATTTCCCGCCCAATCTGTTTGGAGATGATTTCAAATTTCGGGCTGAATTTTGAATTTTCTAAAATCTTCTATGGGCCATATCTCGGTCATACGGACTCCGATTTACGAAATTTCGGACTCGTTTCCAACCAGAATTCCAAGACGAATGCAGCGGTGCAACCCATTTCACTTGATTCTTATTTTAAAATTTAATTCTGCCTTGATTCTTGTCTTAACGCATTATTAAAAATTCGGGTTTTTACATTCTCCCCTCCTTTAAGGATTTCGTCCCCGAAATCTCTAAGTTAGGAAGAACGTATCCTACCATCCATCATCCATCTACTCAAAACATCATCCACAAGCAACCATTGTCCTTAAAAGATTTCTAATGCTATATGAACATATGCAGAAAGTGTGTGTATATGTTCCTTATCTAATGCAAATGATCAGGCCTGATTGATCTTCTAAATGCAAAATATGTTTAGTGCCATGAATCCACATGTATGCAAATAGTCCTAGTCACGTAAACACTATATGTGTGCACAAACATTCATCCATATGCAATATCCATATGATAACACATTCAATTTCATCCATAAACAAGTATAAACACTCATGCATATGCAACATGAAAATGTGTCTGAGCCGATCTAGTGCCTAATGTGTATTCATGCATCCACGAGCAACCACTTGCGACCACTTGCGACCATTTCGCAAACATCAATCATAACATGTTTCAAATACATGTTTGCATCCATAGGGTTCTACCTAAGGTCCTCAAGAAAGGATCGAGAGGATAAGCAAGATAAACTCCTTTTCGGATTACCAGAAATCCCTTTCTAAACCCAACTCATATCCTATAAATCCCAAAAGGTTTAGTCAACCTAACGGACACCTTCAAACCCTGACATGTATTATTAACCGATGAGTCATACCCCCTATGGAGTTTGCAACAGAAATAAGATCGAGAATAGGACCGAGAGGATATGCATAAAAGATAGCATGCAGGTAAGCTCTACAGGAAAACAGGGATCAAGAATATACACTTAAAAAGAGATATGATGCGCGTATCTTGTCTTCAATCTTTTAAGTCGCATTTCCTTGAGCTTAATTCCATTGTGCTTTGACCATCTTTAACTTCATGATTTCGTGGCCTCTTAACTCCTATTTCCAAATATGAGCTGAAACTCATTTCATTGTCGCCTCTCGTTCCACTTTTACTTATTCTCCCTCTAGTATACTCGGCTCAACCATATCCGTGTACTCTTTGTTTTCATGCAAGCTCTCCAAAATTCACTAGTGAATCATGGATCTCGTTTACTTGCTCTACGGCATTCCACGCAGACGAACTTATCTCTTGAAAACAAACAGATGCCAACCATGTTACCAAGTGTACTTACTAGAGTGATTTCCATATCTCATGCACAAGCGAAATGAACCATCCGCCCTAGTGGCGAACTCTACTCGAACGGATTACCAACAAATGCATCAAGAGATTCTAGGTAACCAATCATGACAGAACCCTAAAGGTTACACGAGACTTCGAGGGTATTATCGAGGCAAGTCAAGAGTCTAACTACCCTCCTTTCCGACCCGAGAATGGCACCCTTACGGGATGACCACTTCATTCCTAGAATCAACCCATAGCTCAAAAACATAAGCATTATTCCCAAAAGTCATAGATGTCCTCAAATCCAAACAAGTCGTGAATAAATGGGATGATCTCCCAGCAGGATTTGAGACAAAACGGGACCCTCCATTGTGCTAGTACTAAGGTGCAGAGACTCAACTATTGAAGCAAGATTCAAAAAGGATGCGATGTACAAAACAAAGTCCTAACGGGATGATAGAAAGGAAAACCTTTAACGGAAACGTTACCATCCCCCTTAGGTGAGAGTATACAATTGCCCACTTGACGATCCTGTTCTTTGCCCATGTCCTTGTCCTATAGTACTTAACTGCCTTCTTGTGCTGAGTCTTATTCGCCTTATCCACTCCTATCCTTTCTTGTATAACACGGTAACGGGTCTCTTGAGAACTTCCTCCATCGCACGGAAAACATTTACGTAGCTAGAAAAGGATTAGTCACAGTTAAAACTACTGTGACTACAAGCGGAGGAAAGAAAGGAAGAGAGATTCAATCAAGGGAACGAAGGATAATGGTAATGGCTTCTTGGGGAATAGCCTTTTTCTTTAAAACTTTTCTTGAAAAATGCTTCTTTGTAAAATGGCTTGAAAATAGTTTCAGAAGGTTTTAAAATCCTTTGCCCAGTCTGGTAACCTTCTGCTCTGATACCAAATGTAACACCCCACCTCCGCTAGGGTCACTCACAAAGGGAATGCACTAGCTTTAGTGGAGTATTATCTAGGTAAACATGCACATAAATATTAAAAGATAGAACATATAAAAACAGCGGAAGAAAACATGATTTCATTACTTAAAACCTTTTACATCAAAGTGCCATTAAATTACTTACATCGAAACCTGTCTTGCAATAATAAAGAAGCATAAAACCATAGTCGGAATTTATTCCCCAAGTAAAGCAGTAAAATAGCCATAGCCAAGAAAAGTCCAAGCCATAGATGATAATCTTGAAGCAGAAAGATCCGCAGTAAGTAGCAACATTTCCTCCCTGTAAACCTGGGGGGAGATGGAAGAAAAAGAGGCGAAACAAAACAGGGTCAGTCATAAAGACTGAGTTAGTCCTAGTGACTTTCAGCCTAAAAACAGGTAAGAGTAACATGACATGTATAAACCGAAAGTAAATATAAGAATGATGACAAGGTAAACAGATCAAACTAAGATAACAGGATAAACTCAAGTAACAAGATAACCAAGGTAACAGGATAACCAAGGTAAACTCGGAATAGCATCGCATGTCTAACGTCCTCTGCACCAACCGTACTGGCATCCTAACTCGTATCATCCCTTCCATGTATATGTATAGACCCTTGCCGTACATCGCACGGGTTCCATCACATTATTCTATACTACTACAACGTAGTGTCACCATCCTTGAAGTTGCTCGGACTGCCATCCTTGTTCTGGCCAGATTCCCTTATCATGAATTATCGTGTGTTCAACTAGGATTTACGCCACCTAGGACCACTAGGGATTATGCTACCTATTTAACGATTTCTAGATTTGATTAGGGTTTATGCCACCTAGGACCACTAGGGATTACGCTACCTAATGGACGTTTTCGACTAGGGTTTATGCCACCTAGGACCACTAGGGATTACGCTACCTATCGAACAACGCCCTGTTGTATATAACAGTGTTGTATACACAGTTATATGATTTTTGTTTGATGATGACAAACAAATAAATATTATTATTAATGTGTTTGAAATCGTACTGTTATTCTACATCACAAACAGGAATATTATATTTATATTTAAATAGAATACGACTGTATAGATATTCATATTTTCTTACAGTATTTTATTTAAATTAAATATTATATTTCAAACACTCGAACAGTACAATTATTTACAACTCCACTATTTAATTGCTTCACAGAATTGTTGTACTTATAAATCAACAGAATAGAATAGACAAGTCCGTTTGACAACAATGAAATTATACTTTATTTCAAACAGATTTTGTTTATTACAAATAATCAGTACAATCATTTTTTCATATACATTAGTCTCTCAGCTACACATTGACTCTTATACAGACACTTACACACACACACTGACACTGTTCTTCTTTCTGTCTTCTGTCTTCACTGTCTTCACAGCTTATCAGTCAGTCCAGTCTTCTTACCTGTCATCACAGAAACACACACACAGTATCTGATACAGAAATGATTTCTAAAATTCTAAACAGATATATTTTTTATTTTGAAAAATTATTTGCCTCAGATCTCGGTGTGTTTCTCATCATTTTTTAGACTTGAACAGCCACGCCGTAACCATACTGGTTTGCTGATCAGAACCGACTGATTCTGATCAGCCTCAACACAGTACAGTTTGACTGCTGTTTTTTTTGTTTCTTTTGTTTCAGGGTCAAAAGACAAGGTAAAAATAAAAAGAGAAATGGCAGTGCAAATACTTCAGCTCAAAAGAGAGAAACAAAGGTGGCAGATCAACAAATGCAACATAACAAATCAAGCATGCATAAGTGTGTGCAGAATAGTGGAGCTACTCAACAGCATTCATGAATGGTGAAATCTACATGCAAATCAACTCAGGAGAAGATACAATGGTGTAACACAACATGAACATACAAGATCAGGGGTGTACAAGTATGAAGCATGCACATGAGCAGGATTCTACATGAAAGAACAGTGGACATACATAGTGGTACAGCTTAAAAGGGTCGAGCACAAAAACAAGTTCCAGTCAGCATTTTTTTTAAGAAAAACTGGTAGAGCAGCATGTTCATGTACTTAAGCTAAGCATGGTGATTCAGTATTGAAACAAAGACAGCAAGTCAAGTATAAAAAGTACATGTTCACAAGAGAAAACATTCAAGTCCAGGAACAATAGTAAGTTGCATATGTACATGACTTTCAAGCAAGCATGGTAGAGCAAGTATACAAGTACATATGGTAATGCAAACTGGGCAGTTTCAAGGTGCATAAGCAAGTGTGCAAATGATGGTGGATCACGTTTAAATCAGGTTGACAGGGATGGCAGATGTGCAATGGCAACATCTTTCATATACAAGCTATTCATTCAGGTTCAAATGATTCGAGAAAAGATTAAGGCACTCATGAAATAAACATCAAGCATAATTGGCAAATGTTTAAATCTGCTGAATATCATTTCCAAAGTTTTTTTTTAAATCATCAACACGACAAGGCTTTTAATGTATCCAAAGTTCAGTGATCAAAATCAGGCAAGTATCAAGTATTGGTGATTCGGCAAACAATTTTTATGAAAGAAAAAAAAAACCTCAGCAATCATGGCAAGAAACAAATGCAAGAAATACAATTTCCAGAAAAACAGAACTGATGTGACAAAATTGATTTTGGACAGTGTACACATTTTTGGCAACAATTATTTCAGATTTCATATGCACAATATTTGGCAAGACTGTCTCACAAAAATCACAGTGTGATTTTAAGGCAAATTTTTTAAATTGATTTTAAAATGGGAAAGCAGATGGCAAGGTGCAATATACAAGGCCAGCAGCAAAGCAATCAATCATGCAGCAATTATATCATGGGGGTTCACGGCATAGTAGGAATGTTAAACAAATACATGGTTGTGAAAGAAGTAATGCCTAAAATGATTTCAGAAATGTCAAGGGACCACAAAATCCATTCAGTCCTATTTTACTGAAATTGTTCAACTAATACTGGGCAATAAATCTTCTTAAAGGATGGCAAGACAAATTCAATTTGATTCCTGAATATTGAAAGTCCATAGAAGAAATATTTGGCATGTCTTTAGATTGTTTTCCACAAATCATTCTTGGCAAAGCTTTTCTGAGAAATCACAATTCCATTCTTGGTAAGAAATAAATCAATTACTTTCAGAAAGTATCAAGCAAAATTGGGCAAGAATTATCTCCAGAAAATTCATTCACAAGGTTCACAAATCAATCATGGCATTAAATTTGTAGAATCAAGCCAAGCAAAAAGAAGAAAGTCATGCAGCAAAACTTAAACAAGGCCGATTCAATCAAACAAGGCAAGCAATCGAAATTCACAAGGGACAGTTCATCAAATCACGCAAGTTTTTCAATACCTTTTTTCAAATTCAAAAAATCAATTTCAGTCGAGAATTAAAAAGAGGAAAACGCAAATCAGGGACAAATCAGCCAAGTCATAATCGTGAAATCAGAGAGCTATCATAGGATTCTTTTATCCTATATTACACCACATCATCACTGGCAAATATAGATCGAAAAACCCACAAAATCATTCAAGCTTTTCAAAGCAAAACATTCAGAAAACTCACTGTTTCGATCGAGAGCCAGAGGAAGAGAAATCCCAAATTGAAGCACAGAAAGTATTCGGCAACTCAAGAGCATCAGAGAATTCGATCATCAGAGAAATCTTTTTCACAAGCAATTGAACTCGATTTGGATGTATTTCAGCAAACCCTAGTTTCAATTTCTCATTCCCAGCTGCCATTTCTATTTCATCAGAGAATACAAGAGGCCGACAATTTTTGTTGCAAATGGGCTAAGGAGTTAAATGGGTCGACCACGTTTTTAATAAAGGGGTGTTTAAATTCTTTTTGAACTAGGGTTTGATTTACTTGTTTTTTTTTGTATTGTTTTCAATTTTGTAATCCTACTCAAACAGTTTCTAGAAGTCTGTAAAATTCTAGGAATCCAGTTAGGATTTAACTGGCAGTTTTCTAGCGTCTGTAAAACTAGGGAAAATCTGATCGAGTGTATATCGGTCAGTCTAGGGTTTTGAGTGTAGGGTTAGAATAGCAGCGAGAGTCGCGAGTGTACATGGTCTTGTATGCGGGATCTGTTCTATCACCTAGTAGAAACCTTAGAAATGCAGCAGTAGGCAGGGTTTTGCCGAAGCTGGGTATATCTGTGTGTGATTTATTTTCTGTATTTCTTTTTCTGCTATATTCTGTGTTCTGATTATTATTTATTATCCTGTCAAATTTTTAATTCAGTGAAAAAATGTCATAAACCCTATTCACCCCCCCTCTAGGGTTAATCTAGATCCAACAAGTGGTATCAGAGCTGGTTTAAGGTAACAGCATGATAGGGGGTTCTCGCTGTATGATCATGTGGCGAAGTATTGACTCTTGCCCCTACATGCCCGTGGGTGGTTGTCCGTGTCGAGAGGCAGGACGTGAAACCAGTGTCTGAGGTATCTTTGGTGGCCACCGGGGTGATTTAAAATTCCTCGTAAATAGAGACACCATTTGGTATCAGAGCAGGTATTTTCTGTTAACTCTAGAGAAATGGTGAATCCTAGTTGTCAGTCCATAGAGAGTCAGTCCAGTCATATTCCATCTATTTTCAATGGTACAGATTTTTTAAATTGGAAATCAGAAATGAAATCTTATTTAAAATCTGTTGATATTAAATGTTGGAATAGTATTAAAAATGGGTATGATATTGTAAGTAGGGTTGATATTGAATTTAATTTACATGCTACTCATATTTTATATTCTTATATTGATGATGTTCAATATAGCCTTATTTCCCATTGTTTGACTGCGCAGGAAATCTGGCAGACTCTCAACGCACTATATGGAAAAACTGACAAATGCTCAAAATCCCAGAAAGATAACTCAGCTTCAGATTTGTGCTTAACAGGTTGTACAGATGGAAATCCAGATGGAGACTCAACAGGAAATATTTCTTTGATTCACTGTTTAAATGGTTTAACTGAATCCGTTGAGAAGTTAAAATCTAAAAATAAACTTCTGAAATCTGAGAAGCTTGAGTTGATCTGCAAAAATAATGTTTTGGAATCAAAACTCAAAAACGTTAAGAATTCTTCAAATTCTAATTGCAAAAATTGTTTAAATTTGGAAACCAATCTTGTTCAACTCAATAAAAATATTCAAAAGTTTGAAAATGAAATTCTAATCTTAAATGAGAACAAGATTGAGTTATCAAGTTTGAACAGTCTTCTACAAAAGGAATTTGAAAATTTTAAAATTGATATACATTCCAAACTAGAAATTGCTGAAAATGAAAATTTGTTGAAAACTGAGTCTATTTTGAATGAGTTAGAAATTGAGATTGAAAAACTCAAGAAAGTTGAATCTGAAAATCGAAAACATTTTGAGTCTGAGATTGCTGAGTCCCAAACCAAAATAAAGTTACTCAATGATGAAAATTTGGTTTTGAAAGATGTGAGATCACTAAAAATCGTTGTTCAGATTTATTGAAAGAAAATGGTGATCTTAAAACTGAAATTCAACAACTTGAAACAATCTTGTCTAATTTTTCAAACGGTGAAAAATCTTTGAATATGTTGTTGAAAAACCAATTTTCTGTTCAAAATAAACGTGGACTTGGGTTTGGGAAAAATAATGTTTTTGAAAGACGAATTTCGAATGATTTGAAAAATCCTTCAAACAACTTTGAAAAGAATCGATTTGAAAATTTGAACTCTTATAATTTCAAAGGTTTTTTGAGTCAAAATCAAAATGAGAAATTGTTTTATAATAATCCTTCTAAACAATCCTGGATCCCAAAAAGAAATAAACCAAACTTCGTGAAATTCAAACAGATTTGGGTTCCAAAGGGTACAAAAGTAAATTCAGAGGGTTTGTTATACAAACAGGTTTGGGTACCAAAACGAATAAATACAACTGTGGGTGGTTTTACAAACTTTGTTAGACCACTCAATCCTATCAACTGTTAGGTACCTGAAGTGGCTGAGGAATAACTGTGTCGAAAAGAGAATCTGAATTCAAACTGCTTCATATCATGGAATCATTCACAACTCCTTATACAAGTCTGTTGAGTTAGAGATTCTGATATACACTGAATTCTGGTATGATCTCTAAACTCACCTCTGTAAATACTTTCTGTTTTGATTTTTTTTCATTTGTTTGTTTCTTCTTCTTCTTCCTTATATCTCTTTCTTCTGCCTATTCTGATTTGATTTATCACTGCCATATTTTTTGTTGTGCTTCTAGAATTGCAGTATTCATGATATTCTGAAAATTTGTTTTGCGTGTGTAGAACTATGATATTTTTAATCATTTCCAGATACTGATTTTATTTTTCTGCAATTGTTTTGAAGTTCATTTTCTATTTTCTGAATTCCTAACGGTGTTGACGTATTCTTGTCATATCTTGAACACTGTTAATATGAATTCTAAATTTTTTTGAAGATCTGAAAAACGATTGAAATCTCACACATCTCTGCTATTCTGAAGTTCTTCTAATTCATTTTAGAAAGGCTTGAAAATTTATACTCATTACAGCACATTATCATTTCACAGTTGTGATAATTTCATTGGTTTTTAGATTGGCTTGGATATTTTTTTTAACCTGTCTTGAATCAGTGATACATCTTGAAATTTCATCATTATTCATGATTATTATGATTGAAATTAGTTTTTGTTTGAAATCATTTGAGATTCTAGATATTTTGAATATCACACACCACTTAAAAATTGAAATTACCAATCTTGTGTAAATAATTCTTTATATCTCAAACTTGACATTGTTTCAAGTGATTTCAAATAAATATTTTTGGATCATGAATTATCTTTCAAACTTGGTGTAAATATGCTAAAAAATTCTTTGGGCTTGTCAGAAATAATTTGGAAAAATTCTTTGAGAAATCGTCTTGAAACTCATTGTTATTCCATGGCTAATTATATCTGTTTGTTTAAACTCATTTGAAATTATTGATTTACTGAATCACACACACATCTTGAATGTGAAATTAATAATCTGGTGTGATCGATTCATTGAATTCTGATATCTTCATATTCATCAAATGATTTTAAATAAACGGTATTTTTTTCTCGGGTCATGAATCATCATCCTGACAAGTATGATTTGAAACTATGTTCTGTGTTGCTCTGATATTGTTTTGAAAAATGTTTGTTTTGGAATCTCATGCTTGCTGCTCTGATACATGTGCATAATCTATTATCTCGTCTGTTTGGGCTTGGTACTTAATAATTATTTTGTCTATGACATTCTTGTTCAGTATCATGTTAAAATTCCTCGTAAATAGAGACACCAAGTGGTATCAGAAGCGCCTTATATTTGTCTCACCCATCTGTACTTAGATTCAAATCTTCACCATGTATAAATCCACACACTCTTTTTGTCTTGTACACATTTTTTCCCTCTTGTCGTGTATAGATTAGCATATTTCTCTTGTATTTGATTTTCAATTTTAAAATTATTTATTAATTATTCATTCAGAAATTGAAATCAATATCAAAATTGAACTGTATTTGTAATTCATCAAAATAATTATCAGATTTTGAAATTGTGATGAATTGTGACTGCATTATATTTCACAACAAGAGGAGATTTTATTTATATTTTCATGATAGTTGAACATGTATTATAATATCTCTGAACTGGCAATTATTTCACAACCATCTTCATTACTTATCATCCTTCTGCCATCCATCATGTTTTTATATTAATGTGGAGAGTTTTATTATTTTAAATCATCTTGTTTTTAAAACAATGAAAATTATTTGTGATAGAAATGGGACTATATTATTATTCAGAATTAGTGATAATTGAAAATTTTCAATAATCCCGGTACAGTCGAGCTTATTTCATAATATAATTAATTTAGAAATTTATTTCACAGTCCATTTCTATGCCTACCACATTTCTATCATCCATATTGGTTTCATATACCGAGGAGTTTTTTTTCTTTTATAAAGATGAAAATGATAAAAATATAATTAATATATAAGAGTGTCTCTAACCTCATTTAAAAATCCAAGCTCTGGTTATGCATGGTTATGAGACGTCTTATAATTTAAGCTGCGACTGATTCCATTCAAAAATCCAAGCTCTGGTTATGCGTGGTCAGTGTGCTCTTAAATAAAAAGGAAATAAAGTGCTAAAAATAGAAATAAATTTTGAAATTCTCCTCTGAGTATAAAAGCCAGCCTATCAATCCATCTTCTATTCTATGAAATATGTTGAAATTTTATGACGTATTATGATTTGTTGATTGATAGGTATTGGGATTTGAGATTATTCGATTTTCTCACTTAAGTTGAATTATTGATTATAGTCCAAATCTATCACTGTTTTTTGTGCTTTATTTATAAAAATCCTTTGAAAATAATTGGAAATGAATTGTTTTTAAAACTCTCTCCATTCTATATAAAATTCATCGTAAATCCGTCATTCTCTACAATGTGAAATATGCCACCAGTTCTTAGTTTATTATGATTTTTGTTTGACTGATTGAAATTAATGAAGACCGTTCTTACTCTTAAGCTGAAATTATATTTTTAGCCAATTTTCATCTGTATTTTAAACTCTGTATCCTTTTGATGATAACAAAAGGGGGAGAATGGATTGAGATTTTGATCTATGAGTGAATATTTTATAAATATTTTTAATTTTGAAAATTTATTATTCATCTCACTCATGCACATTTATAGGGGGAGTTGTCTGTTGTAGGGGGAGCTAATAAATAGGGGGAGTTCAATATTCACTGTCGAACACAGTTATTGTGTTCAAAATCTTTTATTTGTTTGTCATCATCAAAAGGGGGAGATTGTTGTATATAACAGTGTTGTATACACAGTTATATGATTTTTGTTTGATGATGACAAACAAATAAATATTATTATTAATGTGTTTGAAATCGTACTGTTATTCTACATCACAAACATGAATATTATATTTATATTTAAATAGAATACGACTGTATAGATATTCATATTTTCTTACAGTATTTTATTTAAATTAAATATTATATTTCAAACACTCGAACAGTACAATTTTTTACAACTCCACTATTTAATTGCTTCACAGAATTGTTGTACTTATAAATCAACAGAATAGAATAGACAAGTCCGTTTGACAACAATGAAATTATACTTTATTTCAAACAGATTTTGTTTATTACAAATAATCAGTACAATCATTTTTTCATATACATTAGTCTCTCAGCTACACATTGACTCTTATACAGACACTTACACACACACACACTGACACTGTTCTGCTTTCAGTCTTCACTGTCTTCACAGCTTATCAGTCAGTCCAGTCTTCTTACCTGTCATCACAGAAACACACACACAATATCTGATACAGAAATGATTTCTAAAATTCTAAGCAGATATATTTTTTATTTTGAAAATTTATTTGCCTCAGATCTCGGTGTGTTTCTCATCATTTTTTAGACTTGAACAGCCACGCCATAACCATACTGGTTTGCTGATCAGAACCGACTGATTCTGATCAGCCTCAACACAGTACAGTTTGACTGCTGTTTTTTTTGTTTCTTTTGTTTCAGGGTCAAAAGACAAGGTAAAAATAAAAAGAGAAATGGCAGTGCAAATACTTCAGCTCAAAAGAGAGAAACAAAGGTGGCAGATCAACAAATGCAACATAACAAATCAAGCATGCATAAGTGTGTGCAGAATAGTGGAGCTACTCAACAGCATTCATGAATGGTGAAATTTACATGCAAATCAACTCAGGAGAAGATACAGTGGTGTAACACAGCATGAACATACAAGATCAGGGGTGTACAAGTATGAAGCATGCACATGAGCAGGATTCTACATGAAAGAACAGTGGACATACATAGTGGTACAGCTTAAAAGGGTCGAGCACAAAAACAAGTTCCAGTCAGCATTTTTTTTAAGAAAAACTGGTAGAGCAGCATGTTCATGTACTTAAGCTAAGCATGGTGATTCAGTATTGAAACAAAGACAGCAAGTCAAGTATAAAAAGTACATGTTCACAAGAGCAAACATTCAAGTCCAGGAACAATAGTAAGTTGCATATGTACATGACTTTCAAGCAAGCATGGTAGAGCAAGTATACAAGTACATATGGTAATGCAAACTGGGCAGTTTCAAGGTGCATAAGCAAGTGTGCAAATGATGGTGGATCACGTTTAATTCAGGCTGACAGGGATGGCAGATGTGCAATGGCAAAATCTTTCATATACAAGCTATTCATTCAGGTTCAAATGGTTCGAGAAAAGATTAAGGCACTCATGAAATAAACATCAAGCATAATTGGCAAATGTTTAAATCTGCTGAATATCATTTCCAAAGTTTTTTTTAAAAATCATCAACACGACAAGGCTTTTAATGTATCCAAAGTTCAGTGATCAAAATCAGGCAAGTATCAAGTATTGGTGATTCGGCAAACAATTTTTATGAAAGAAAAAAAAACCTCAGCAATCATGGCAAGAAACAAATGCAAGAAATACAATTTCCAGAAAAACAGAACTGATGTGACAAAATTGATTTTGGACAGTGTACACATTTTTGGCAACAATTATTTCAGATTTCATATGCACAATATTTGGCAAGACTGTCTCACAAAAATCACAGTGTGATTTTAAGGCAATTTTTTTAAATTGATTTTAAAATGGGAAAGCAGATGGCAAGGTGCAATATACAAGGCCAGCAGCAAAGCAATCAATCATGCAGCAATTATATCATGGGGGTTCACGGCATAGCAGGAATGTTAAACAAATACATGGTTGTGAAAGTAATGCCTAAAATGATTTCAGAAATGTCAAGGGACCACAAAATCCATTCAGTCCTGTTTTACTGAAATTGTTCAACTAATACTGGGCAATAAATCTTCTTAAAGGATGGCAAGACAAATTCAATTTGATTCCTTAATATTGAAAGTCCATAGAAGAAATATTTGGCATGTCTTTAAATTGTTTTCCACAAATCATTCTTGGCAAAGCTTTTCTGAGAAATCACAATTCCATTCTTGGTAAGAAATAAATCAATTACTTTCAGAAAGTATCAAGCAAAATTGGGCAAGAATTATCTCCAGAAAATTCATTCACAAGGTTCACAAATCAATCATGGCATTAAATTTGTAGAATCAAGCCAAGCAAAAAGAAGAAAGTCATGCAGCAAAACTTAAACAAGGCCGATTCAATCAAACAAGGCAAGCAATCGAAATTCACAAGGGATAGTTCATCAAATCATGCAAGTTTTTCAATACCTTTTTTCAAATTCAAAAAATCAATTTCAGTCGAGAATTAAAAAGAGGAAAACGCAAATCAGGGACAAATCAGCCAAGTCATAATCGTGAAATCAGAGAGCTATCATAGGATTCTTTTATCCTATATTACACCACATCATCACTGGCAAATATAGATCGAAAAACCCACAAAATCATTCAAGCTTTTCAAAGCAAAACATTCAGAAAACTCACTGTTTCGATCGAGAGCCAGAGGAAGAGAAATCCCAAATTGAAGCACAGAAAGTATTCGGCAACTCAAGAGCATCAGAGAATTCGATCATCAGAGAAATCTTTTTCACAAGCAATTGAACTCGATTTGGATGTATTTCAGCAAACCCTAGTTTCAATTTCTCATTCCCAGCCGCCATTTCTATTTCATCAGAGAATACAAGAGGCCGACAATTTTTGTTGCAAATGGGCTAAGGAGTTAAATGGGTCGGCCACGTTTTCAATAAAGGGGTGTTTAAATTCTTTTTGAACTAGGGTTTGATTTACTTGTTTTTTTTGTATTGTTTTCAATTTGGTAATCCTACTCAAACAGTTTCTAGAAGTCTGTAAAATTCTAGGAATTCAGTTAGGATTTAACTGGCAGTTTTCTAGCGTCTGTAAAACTAGGGAAAATCTGATCGAGTGTATATCGGCCAGTCTAGGGTTTTGAGCGTAGGGTTAGAATAGGAGCGAGAGTCGCGAGTGTACATGGTCTTGTATGCGGGATATGTTCTATCACCTAGTAGAAACCTTAGAAATGCAGCAGTAGGCAGGGTTTTGCCGAAGCTGGGTATATCTGTGTGTGATTTATTTTCTGTATTTCTGTTTCTGCTATATTCTGTGTTCTGATTATTATTTATTATCCTGTCAAATTTTTAATTCAGTGAAAAACTGTCATAAACCCTATTCACCCCCCCTCTAGGGTTAATCTAGATCCAACACGCCCTACGTCACGCTTTAGTCGATCGGCTCCCTACAAGACCTAGCTCGTCGTGTGTCGGTGTCATACGGCCCAATCACGAATGTAGCTACTCCGTGCTAGGTCCACCCTAGGGTGTATCAAGTCCTAGGGTGTCAACCACTGACACCATTCCAAGCACGCACAGTGTAAAACTACTGGTGCCCATGCCTGCTTTTTCAACTCTGGACTACGTGCACGACCATAGTCCGCATGAACCTACAATGGCACACCAAACTCAGCCGTCGTGTTGGTCGCTTACAATCAGCCCAATAATTGTGCCCCACCCTAGCCTAGTCCCTAGGGTATCGTGATACATCCAAGAGGGTTACTGCTGAAAAGGACCGCGTAACTAGGGTTTCCATCCAGCAGGTTAAGTGTTGTCATCTAAATTCAAGACTTAACCCTTATCAGTCCAGCATGTCCAGTTGGTTAAGCGTGGTCATTCAAGTTCGTGGCTCAACCCGTCTACATGTCATGTCAGGATTGGCTAAGTGTTGTCACTCACATTCATGACTTAGCCCTACGAATCACGTGTCAAGTTGGTTAAGCGTATTCCAGCGGTTCATGACTTAACCCTATCCAAGTCATCGTGTCAAATTGGTTAAGTATATTCAAGCTTAACCCCATCAAATTACCGTGTAGGATTGGTTAAGTATATTCAAGCGATTCATGACTTAACCCCATCAAGTTATCATGTTAGATTGGTTAAGTATATTCCAGTGATTCATGACTTAACCCCATCAAGTTATCATGTTAGATTGGTTAAGTATATTCAAGCGATTCATGACTTAACCCCGTCAAGTTACCATGTTAGATTGATTAAGTATATTCAAGCGATTCATGACTTAACCCCATCAAGTTATCATGTTAGATTGGTTAAGTATATTCAAGTAATCCATGACTTAACCCCGTCAAGTTACCATGTTAGATTGGTTAAGTATATTCAAGCGATTCATGACTTAACCCCATCAAGTTATCATGTTAGATTGGTTAAGTATATTCAAGTGATCCATGACTTAACCCCATCAACTAGTCAAATTATAATGGTTAAGTGTTACCCTCGTGAGTTTACTTAACCTTACCATGCCTCGCGTTATACTAGTCGGGTGTTATCGACCCATTCAGGTTAAACTAACCCATCCTCTAATCGTGTTATATGGTTAAGTGTCATCTAGAAATCAAGTCCGGTTTTACTTAACCCACCCATCCACGTTATATTGGTTAAGTGTCATTAGTCTAGTCAAGTTACTTAACCCGCCCGTCCATGTCATATTGGTTAAGTGTCATTAGTCTAGTCAAGTTACTTAACCCACCCGTCCATGTCATATTGGTTAAGTGTCATTAGTCTAATTAAGTTACTTAACCCACCCGTCCATGTCATATTGGTTAAGTGTTATTAGTCTAATCAAGTTACTTAACCCACCCGTCCATGTCATATTGGTTAAGTGTCATTAGTCTAATTAAGTTACTTAACCCACCCGTCCATGTCATATTGGTTAAGTGTTATTAGTCTAATCAAGTTACTTAACCCACCCGTCCATGTCATATTGGTTAAGTGTTATTAGTCTAATCAAATTACTTAACCCACCCGTCCATGTCATATTCTTTTATTATTTACTAATGCATCAACCTCTCACATTGGACTTATTTGCGGTCACTGGATATGCCGGGCGGTTCCGGGCAGAATTACACCGCAAATCCATTCCAACCTCGGGTTCATGCATTACCACAATCTAATCTTTGCCTACGACTTCTCACGTTAGACTACTATTGTTGTGGTCACTGGATATGTCGAGCAGTTCCGGGCAGAATTACACCACAACTCAAGTCTAACCTCGTGTCGAAGGCATCCGTTAGATTGTTAATTACATATGTGTCATCTAAGTCAAGATCCCTACTTTACATATTACTAAGCATATGCCCAAGTTTCACCTTACATGCCCATGAAAATGTGTACCCAATTCTAGCCACTTTACGTATGTCTAATTCTCGCCTATTTGCATGTATGCCAAGTTTATGACATCCCAACCCTACAAAGTTCTAGCCAAAGTTACATGTTGTCAAGTTCATGCCCAAATAAACCCACATCATGGTTCATGCTCCCAATCCCACTTATGCATAATTTACATAAGCCGAATCCCTTTATTTATCTTGCATAGTGTCAAAACCCGTGATTTAATTCATATGCCAATTCATGTATGCCCAAACTTGCAAATTACATTGGCAATACCCCAAATTTCCCCGTATACAAATCGCATGTAAATCGTAGTTTAGGCCTAGGTCCAAAATCGACCAAGGTTCATCAAAAGAAAATAAATAGGGGAAGGTAGAAACTTTGCATGAAACAAGATCCGAGAGAAAAACATCATTACATGCATGCTCAGGACATGAAAGAGTGATTTGCAACATGCATAGGTTCAAATTAATGCTATAGCAACATCCCCAAAGGTCAAGATCAAAAATGAACAAGAAAGAACATGGATTGAATATCATGCATAGATCCAATTTCAACTTTATCACATGTCATATTCATGTTATCGTTTCAATCTAAAAGCATCTAGAACTTACAAATCGTGGCTAGACGATTAAGAGCAAGAATCGTCATAGAATGGTGTTGAGATGGTGCTCTACTTCCTTGATTTAATGTAGAAAGCTTGCTCCTTTGTCATGGATCTAGTTTGAAAGCTCAAGCCTTTGGAGTTGGAGATGGAGGCCATGATCAAGAGACATTTTGGCAGCACTTTGTTTTTAGAATGATTTGTGGTGGTTTAGGCTAGGTCTTAGGGTCTTTTTATAGAAGTTAGGACTAGTTTAGGCCATAGGATTAACCCTAGTTTAGATCGGCTCTCTCATTTCTCCATCTGCAGCCTTCGCTCTTTCACTCCGACAAAAAGACCTTGCCATCGCACTTAGCTGCTTTAGCCGACTTAGGGCCCTTTCTTCTTCTTCATACGCCCTTTCTTCTTTCGTTTCGTTTTTCGTGGTGTCTTTTGTTCCAGTGGTGGAAATGGAGCCTTTTACGCCAATTTTATATTTCTTTTTGAACCATCAAATCCCGTCACAGGCCAAGTAAACAGACCAAAGGAGCAAACTGGTGCACCAAACCAATAGGGTCCGACCAGAGAGGTCGACCCCCAGGTCGACACCCAGGTCGACTCCCCAGTCGACCTGGGGGGGGGGGGGCAGGACGACTCCCCAGTCGACCCCCCAGTCGACCTGGGGTAGGGCGGGAAAATTTCCCGCCCAATTTGTTTAGAGTTGATTTCGAATTTCGTGCTGAATTTTGAATTTTCTGAAATCTTCTATGGGCCATATCTCGGTCATACGGACTCCGATTTACGAAATTTCGGACTCTTTTCCAACCAGAATTCCGAGACGAACGCAACGGCGCAACCCATTTCACTTGATTCTTATTTTAAAATTTAATTCTTCCTTGATTCTTGTCTTAACGCATTATTAAAAATTCGGGTTGTTATAGAAGTGGTGTTTGGGTTTTACACGGCCCGGTATTTTACTTATGTGGATGATGGAATGAGGCGCCTCGGATGTTAGGTCCTATAGGACCGGGAAACGTGTGTTCAGGAATAACTAATCCGCAAAATCGTATGTGCGGACCGGCTCTGCAGCTTTCCAAGGGTTCACTACGGGGGATCCTGAGACATTAGCTAGAGTGTCTCGAATCAGTAAGGAGCTCCTCCCTAGCCTTGACTCATGATGGAAACCCAATTTCCAATACGACCTCATGCGGTTTTTATTGTAGAACTAGTATGGCGACATAGTAGGATGGGGTACTATGCCGTCTATGATTGATGCATTATGATTGAACTGTTTTTGAAACTTACATACACTAGTAATAATATCAAACCCGTTTTTTTATCGTATCAAGCATCTTTTGACCATTATAAGGTAAAACCTTATCCTCCAGTTTGCGTTGCATTGTGTGATGGGACTTGGGTCTTATAATGGTTTCATTTTTCTAAAAAGCATTGCGCTGTTTAACGATTCACTTTATTTTATGCACCAGCAATCCATTGGAATAAAACCCGTTCCGCGTTAGCGGCGTGGTCCTTGGATTTGCCTTATTGCCATTAGTTATATTATTTAAGAATTCTCACACCAGTCCCATGACTGACCTGTAGTTTGTTTCTCTTTGCAAACTCGGGTGCCCTCTTTTCCATACGGGCAGTCGAGTAGCTTTTTACAGATATTTATCTCTTGAGCAGGATTCTGGATCGAAGCCTAAAGCTGTGTCCAGAGCATAGAAGTCTTTCGCTGTTTATTGTATTAAAATATTGTAATTTTTCTTCCGCTGTAAATTTTTTCGATGTACTCTGATATTCTGTACTCTGATGTAACATTAATGTAATGTTTATAAAGTCTGCTGTTATTGTTCTGGTGTTGTTGTACTCCCAAAGTTAATGTATTCGGGTTTTGAACGGTCTTGGTCGATTTTGCGATCGATTAAGTCCGGGCAAAATCCGTGCCGTTACAGCTCGTATCAGAGCTCTGGTTAGCTCAAATCTTTGGGGTACAACTCATTAGAACAGAACAAAAGACTCATCAGAGATTGGATTAGTAATATCCAATAGGAATACTCATTAAAGATAGGATCAACAGTATCCCAGAATGAGAAAACTCATTAGAGATGGGGTTAGTAATGCCCTAGAATGAGTTGAGAGTAACAAGTGTATAAATAACGTAATTTTGATTATATATAATCCAATCTTGGAAAATATAAATTTTGAATGTAAAAAAATGTTATATATATATAAAAAAGGTTAATCAATTGATAAAATTATTGAAACTAATAAAAGAAAAATTAGAATTGAGTTAATTAAATAAACAACTTTTAGCCTCGTTCCTTTTCGAGGGCGAAAAGATTTTAAGTGGGGGAGATTGTAACAAACCGGAATTTTGGGGCCAATTTAAAATTTTATTTTTAGGAGGTTCTGTTAGAAAATGCGCCAGAATTTCTTGTTCAAATAATATATTGTTTCCTTCATTTTGTTAAATTAAAACTAAATCTATATAAGTTGTATTACAATGATTTATTTTATATCATTGGTTTTATAAATTTAATTTGGAGTCTAACTTTTAGATCCAAAATTCTATGTTCATGTTAATGGAATAAATTCATCTTAAAGATTTATTTAAACTTTATGCTCAATTAGATAAATGTTAGATTGGTAGTCCATGTTTTATCTTTCATAACTAAGTGTGACACTAGACTTGATAGTTTATATATACACGTTATATATATATATATATTAATTTGATTTGACATTGAACCTATTAAATGTTTGTATGATAAAAAAAAATTGCTTAATTTATGTCTATTTTAAATTTAGTATTGACATTAATTGTAATATTGTCATTAAATTTATTAACTTGATTGAAATATTTCTATCTAAGAATAATTATGTGTTAATTAAAATCAATGCGTTGTTAATAGAAAACATACATTTGTCTTAAGTTAAAAAGGAATGTTCTAATAAATTAATTGATTTGAGTTTGGGACCATGAACTAAGGAAACACATGATTTTTAGCGTGTGAATTTAGAATCCATATTTATCTTTATGCTCAGTCACATTATGTTTCTTTTAATTTATTGTGTGTTAATAAAACTAATGAGAATAATTTGAATATATTGAGGCTAATGAATTTAATAATGTGACATATATATTGTGAGATTTGACTGTTTTACCTTTTATATTTATCAGTAGCTTCCCCATTTGTCATATTTCAAATTGCCTCTTTATTCCCATTATTAATAATACAAATTTAAGTTTATGCTTCCATTTTCGTTATCTCATTTATCCTATTTATTTCTTTTGTTTCCTTCATTTCCTTCATTTAAGTCCATATATTCATGTGGTCCTCTCTGTTCCATTTCTATATAAACATGTGTCGTCTTTACCAATTTCCATTGTTTAATTTTTATTTATTACATGTTAATGAATTTTTTTTAGAGTAAGTATAAGAATATTAAAGTTAAGAATATTACTTTGTTTCCATTATTTATGTAAAACCTTTTGACACATGTTACTTAATAATATGTGTTTTGAAATTTTAAAAAAATTGCACAACTTAAACAATTAGATAAAATAAAGCAAGCACTTAATGTGTTTGTAAATACAAAGAGGGTATGGGGAAGATAATTTGTGCATTTATTCTCTACTCTCTCTCTCCTCTTCTATTTCTCATTCAAATTCATTTATATATATAAAACTATTCCCTTTATTCCCTCTTTTGTTCCTTTTGTTCTCTCTTCTCTTTATATTTACAATCTTCATACCTCAAAAATAAATAAATAAATAAATAAAAAGAAAATCGAAGAGCATGACATGATCTCCAACATCAACAGTCATGATCGAACTAAGAGAATCTAGCGCTCTAAGGAGCTGGAGTCAGAGGCGAATCGGCGGTGTCAGAGAATGGTGATGGGTTCAATTTTGCCAAACCAGACAATGATAGAAAGAGGAAGATGATGGTCTAATTTTGGGTTAAGGGTAATGAAAATAATTAGGGTATTAATTATTTTAAATTAATTAAAGTAATGTACAAATGGTTAAAACCACGTATCTTTGTCATATCAAATCAGAAATTGATGAAACTGAATCCGTTAGAGCCATATTTCCGAGATCTATAGCATGGGGCAGACCAAATTTGAAAAGGAGCATGTTGAAAATTCAGATAAAAAGAGATGTGAGAAATTCTATTTCTTTTATTTTATTTTCATATATAATTATAATTACTGAATCATGATCTGTGATCTATTCTAGAATTTGTGTGTGAAATTATACGTGGCTAAATTCTATTTTATGTGATTCGATCTAAATTGATGGTGCTGTTTGGTGTGCCTTGTTTGATAAAATTGTATGTAATGAAATTGTGGAGATTTGTTATCAAATATGAAATTATCGTCTTTATGTTGCACTAAAATTGTCATATAAATATCGTTTTATGTCAAACTAAATTTGTTATATATATATATATATATATATATATATATATATATCATTCGTACTTGTTATGCTAACATTGAATTTGTATATAAATAGAAATAGCCATTTTATTTGTCAAGTTAACATTTAATAGTTTACAAATAAAAAAATTCATTTTTATTTGTCAAATTTAACATTTAATTGTGTCAAATAAAAGCATTCCTTTTATTTGGGAAAATTTATTGAATTGGGGTACAAATAAAATATTGAATTTTATTTGTCGAATTAAACATTGAGTTTGTGTGCAAATAAGAATAGTCATTTTTATTTGGTCATTTGAATTATAAACATGTATGTAGGAAAAATACTCTTTTTATTTTGTCATTAGAAAAGTAGAAAACATGTTATACAAAGTAAATACTTCCTTTAATTATCACTAGGAGTATACAAAATGTTATGTTAAAATAGAACTATCATTTTATGGGAAGATATTGGGTCAAAATTAAAAATAACATTTTGTTAGATAACGTTATTTCAAAGTAACTTTTTTTTAATTAGAGAATGCCAAATGGAATAGAATGTCACCTTTGTTTATTTATTGGATTGAATCGGAATTTTCAATTCAATAAAAGAAATATCACATTTTGTCATTTAATTAAAAGTAGACAAAAACATTCTTTTTTTTCTAATTTAGAAAGAGTGAAATTGAACATTCATTTTTGTCATTCAAACAGATTAGGACAAATATATTCATTTTTGTGATTTAAAGAAATGAGACAAATATTTTCATTTTGGTCAAGTAAAAGAAGGAAAACCAAAATTTACATTTTGGTCAAGTAAAAGGATGAAAACCAAAATTTACATTTTTGGTCAATTAAAAAGAATGAAACCAAAATTTACTTGTTGTCATTAAAAAAGAATGGAAAGATTACATTTTATTTAATGTAATCAAAGAATAGAAATGATTTCACTTTTCTGTAATGTAACAAATGAATGAAAATGAAAGATTACATTTTATATGTAATTAAAGAGGAAAATGAAAGATTACACTTTGTATGTAATTAAAGAAGCTAGAAAAGTTACATTTTTACAATGTAATAAAAGATAGAGAAAAAATTTATAAGGACAAATTAATTTAATATTTTATCCATAAGGACAACACAATTATATTTTATCCAGAAGGACAATTAATAGCCCAGCCCAACAAAAACTCAGTTATTTCATTTTCTTTGTGAATAGTCGTAACCCTTACTTCTCTCCACCGTAATTAAGAAATGACTACAGAATCGCGATCGTCCAATTCTCTGCCTACAAAGTCTCGTAAATTAGATCGAAACCAAAGCAAATATACTGACAGCGAGTTAATGGAAAAAGTAGTGGAAAGGAATTTTGAAACCCTAGTTGAAGCTGCGGAATTGTCTGAAGCTGGAGTCGAAACCCTAAGTATTGATGGTCAGAAGCTAATAGACAATCCAGTAACAGTTAAAATCGTAGTTGATAGAGGAAATGATAACATTGGTTGCCAATTTGATGATCAAAGAGGAATTGATGAAAAAAATGATACTGAAAATGTACAGACTAGTAACGAACGAATTGTGGTTGAGAACAGGAGTGATACAATGGATACTCTGGATCGAAAAAATGATGGGAAAAAAGTGAGAGAAAGCGGTAGAGTAGTAAGTAAGGAGACTAGGTCAAAACGGTTTAATGATCCAAAGTATGTGGAAGAAAACTTGAAGAAAGAATTAAAAGTAAGTAAAAAAAAGGTATGTGTTATTCATAGTAAAAATTTTCAGTAATGTTTGTTTCAATTTTGTAACAATAATTATTAATTTTTGCAGGTTATAGAAGGAAGAAAAACCAAAATATTTGAAGATTAGCATGCGGGAAACAGTGAAGAAAATTCTGTAAGTAAAAAATGCTAACTTCAATGATATATAAACGATAACTACAATGGTATTAAAATGATAACTTGAGTAGAGCTTTTATTAAAAATGATACTGTATATGTGTTAAAAATGATACCTTGATTCTGAAAGTATGAAAATTAAATTGATTTGCAGTGATTTTTTCCTCGTTCATCTCTATTGTTCAATTTTCTACAACGAATTCATTATTTTTGATTATGCGAATTCGTCGTAGAAAATCGAACGAGAGAGATGAACGAGGAAAAAATCGATGGAAAATATATTTTTTTATGGTGAAGTTAGCAGCAGTTTTTAAGCATCATTTTTATATTTTTTGGGTATCATTTTTACTGTATTCACTGTGTTATGTTTTTTTTAGTTATTTTTGGTTGCTGTATAAATTTGGTTGCTGTACTGTTGGACTACCATTGTAATTAAATTGAAATTATTTCATTTTAAACTATGAAATTGTGATTCAAACATTTTTGTATTACTTTTGTCGTCAAAAAATTAAAGTATTTTTTAGGTATCATTTTTACTGCATTCACTATACTATGTTTTTTTTTCAGTTACTTTTTGTTTCTGAATTAATTTTGTTGCTGTACTGTGGCACTAGCTTTGTAATTCAATTGAATACACTAGTTTTAATCAATCAAATGGTGAATAAATCATATTTCAGTGTGAAGTAAGTATTTTTTGTGCTACATTTGATGTAAAACATTACTGCAGTTTTTAGGTATCATTTTTTTTTATTTTTTTGGGTATCATTTTTACTTTATTCATTGTGGTATGTTTTTTTAGTTACTTTTTGTTGCTGTAATAATTTTGTTGTTGTATTAGGTTTGTAATTCAATTGAATTTACTACATTTTAATCCATCAAATTGTGAATAAATCATATTTCACTGTGTTGTAAGTAATTTTTGTGCTACTTTTTATTTAACACATTACTGCAGTTATTAGGTATCATTTTTTTGGGTATCATTTTTACTGTATTCACTGTGCTATTTTTTTTAGTTACTTTTTGTTGCTATATTAATTTTGCTGCTGTACTGTTGCACTAGTTTAGTAATCCAATTGAATTTACTTCATTTTAATCAATCAAATTGTGAATAAATCATATTTCACTGTTACGTAAGTAATTTTTGTGCTAATTTTTATTTAAAACATTACTCCAGTTTTTAGGTATCATTTTTTTATTTTTTTGGGTATCATTTTTTCTGTATGCACTATGCTAATTTTTTGTAGTTACTTTTTGTTGCTGAATTAATTTTGCCGATGTACTATTGCACTAGGTCAGTAATCCAATTGAATTTACTTCATTTTAATCAATCAAATTGTGAGTAAATCATATTTCAATGTGACGTTAGTAATTTTTCTATTACTTTTTATTTAAAACATTACAGCAGTGTTTAGATAGAATGTAAAAAGGATATTAACTTGATATTAACTTAGTGCAAGGAAAAATGATAATGTTGAATGTAAAAAAGGATAATGCAAACTATAAATGTAAGGGTTAATTAGATTTTTTTTTAAATGCGTGAAATACATTTGTGTCGCTGATAAATATTATTATTCTCTGCATTAATTTTTTTTATGATAACTAGGATGATGATTTTGAGAATCCAAGGCCTCGAGAAATTAAGTCAGATATTTCAATGGAGAGAAAAGAAGAGTTAGTCGTAGGTGAAAGCACTAATTGTGCAACAGCTTACAAATGTGGGTTGCAATCGTCTTACAAGACGATCTGTTTGTTGAGAGACAAGAAAGCACTGACATGCAAGCAAATTGACATTTTGAAAAGAACCCCGTTTTATGATTTTTTTTTTCTGTTTTTATGAGAAAAATATTTTGCTGACAGAGTGCAAAAAAAAAGCAGAAAATTTGGATGTAGTTTATTCATGCTACTCAGTGGAGAAAGAATGTTTTGTGTTTGGAGAAAGTAAAATGGAAATTCGGCCAGAAGATATAAGTCTATTATTTTACATGCCTCTAGAAGGTTCTGATATAGACGACACACCAAAAATGACTAGTAGAACGATACCGACAGATTGCAAGGAATTCGTGTCTCGAAGTTTTGGGAAAGCGACTATGATTACAAGGAGTTCAATTGAAAAAAGAATTAAAGATGAAATAGGAAAGAAAAAGAAGGAGTTTGAAGAGGACTTGCCACTTGTAATAACCCAGAAAATCTGGGCCGGTTTAAAATTTTTGTTTTGGCAATTTTAGCGAATTTTGAATATTTAAAATAGGTTATTTTAAATAAAATCGACGAGAAATTTATTTTGAATATAATTCGAACGTATATATTATATACGCCGTCGTTAGAATATAAATATTTATATAGAATTATAAATTGAATTGAAAATGATTTCGAAATGAATTGAATTGAAAACGATTTCGAAATGAATTGAATTGAAAACGATTTCGAAATGAATTGAATTGAAAATGATTTCGAAATGAATTGAATTGAAAACGATTTCGAAATGAATTGAATTGAAAACGATTTCGAAATGAATTGAATTGAAAACGATTTCGAAATGAATTGAATTGAAAATGATTTCGAAATGAATTGAATTGAAAACGATTTCGAAATGAATTGAATTGAAAACGAATTCGAATTGAATTGAAAGCGAATTGAAATGAATTCAAATTGAATTGAAATTTGAATTGAATAGAAATGAATTTTAAAACGAATTTATAAAGAAGAATTCAAATTTGATTTGAATTGAAAAGGAAGTTGAAATTGCTTTTGAAACGAATTTAAAACTATTTATATAATTCGTTTTAAATAGAAATCGACGAAATATATATTATATATATTATATATATAATATAATGGCCTGAATAGAACGCGCCGCGCCGCGACAGTTCGTAAATTTCGACCATTTATTTCAAACGGACATTACGGGAGATCCGACCGTCGGATTCTCCTAAAACCGGAACCGTTGGGTTCGTATCGAAAAGAGCTTTCTAACGAATATTAGAAATTTGAAATCTAACGGTTGGATTTGGAATTATGTCCAAATCAAATTTGAAAAAGGTCGCTGTAAGTGCAGTTCGATGGCCGTTGATGGAAATCGACTGTACGGATCTTGATAAAATTATTAAAAATAGTAATAATTTGTGTAAAATCATAAGAAATGATTTAGAAAGAATTGGGATGAAAAACTCCATATTTGAAAAGATAAAAATAGATTTTTATCGAAATGAACTAGTTTTGAACTAGAATTATAATTCTATTTATTTTTAAATAAATAAATTGAATTTGAAATGGTTTTGAAAATAACCAGAATTTCCAATGATTGCATTGGAATGGATTTGAATCGAAATTGTCTTCGGAATATTTCGATGTTGGATTTCGTGATGATACAGATATTGTTATGGGAATTTGAAAGATATATATATATATCGTTATTTCCAATACGATATTTGTTAGTCGTAGAATTTGATATTGAATATAAGCCGATATATTTTCTATTCAGAGCCTTGTGTTTAATATCAAATGGGATTTGGGTTTGTCGTGAATGGTGTCTTCACTAACACTGTTCTTGAATCCAGTTGAGAAAAGATTAAATCTTTTTATTTAGATTTAATGAAGTGTACCAATTAAACAATATTTAATTGGAATTGAATTGATATTGATTCTTGGGTTTATCGTGAATGGTGTTTTTAAATAACACTCGTTCTTTAACCCGATAATTAATGGAATGTGATTTTGGGTTTATCGTGAACCGTGTTTTAAATGATACTGATTCTTTAACCCAGTCACAGATTAAAACTAAGTGGAGTTTTAATGAATCTTTAATTAGATTGAAAAGATCGAGAATGGAGTATCACCAGTTCTTGTTGCAGTCGTGATGGGGGGTTCTCGCTTCGCGGTTTGGTGGCGAACGGGAGACTCTTACCCCCACATGTCCCTTGTGGTGGGGGTTGGTTAGGCAGTGGCCGGGAGACTCGAGAGGGTCGCCGTAAAACAAGTAACTGGGGGACCATGTGAAAGCCACGGTGGGTTTTACCTACTGCTTGGGGGATGAAGGGATGGTTGCAAAGCCTACCGGATTTCGTCGGCTATTTCACAGTTGGTATCAGAGCTTTGGTTTACAAAGCTCGAGAACAAGACACATTAGAACTGTACGAAAGAATACATCAGATATTGGATTAGTAATATCCAACGAGAATGACTCGTTAGAGATGGGATCAGTAGTATCCTAGAACGAGTGTGAAGAGTATATTTTTGAAAGTGAAAACAAATTTTTCTTTTGAAAATTTAAATCAATTATTCGTATTTGATTATCTATTTATATTGATATGGACAATCCAGTATATATAGATTTTGCGTATACGTCTGATCCGCGTGTATTCGAAATTTTAATATACTGGATAGATATAGAATTGCACTCTAATCGCCCGGAGATGATTTTGATGATGGAGCTCCATCATTAGAATTTATGTTCGAGTGACGAAAGTGGGCTTTCTTTATATTTCCTATTGACTGGTGTGAGAACCAAAATTTGATAGGGCTTATTGTTGTGATTTGGCATCAAAAATCTGATTTTTGTATATGTATCAAAATTATGAATTTGAAACTCTAATTCACTAATTGATTGATGTTTGTGTTGCTTGTTCATTTGTTTGATAATTTTGAACCATTATGCCTAATAGCATCAAATAATGAATTATATTGAAAATTGGTTGCATTTGCTTGCATATATATACTTACATTGAACAGGTCATAGCAAAGAGGCTAGAGCCGAAGAATAAAATTTGTTTGCCCGACAAAGAGGTACATGTTTACTACATAATTTACTGTTTTGCTTGGGTGATGATGATTTTATGAGCCTATTGGCTAGCCGCTTGGCTTTTTCTTTTTGAGATCTGAAGGACCGGGGAAGCTATTTGAAATTCCCCGATGCTCCCGGTGCAGGGGAGGTTATGGCGAAATTTTTCGAAAATTTAGGGTGTTAGCCAAATTTTTGAAATTTTTGAAAATTCTCAGAAACTGAAAGGTTGGAGAATGCAAGCCAAATCAAGCGTAGAGTTGATTAATCAAACCACTTTCGACTTTGTTCCTTTTCGGGGACGAAAAGTTTTAAGTGGGGGAGATTGTAATAACCCGGAAAATCTGGGCCGGTTTAAAATTTTTGTTTTGGCAATTTTAGCGAATTTTGAATATTTAAAATAGGTTATTTTAAATAAAATCGACGAGAAATTTATTTTGAATATAATTCGAACGTATATATTATATACGCCGTCGTTAGAATATAAATATTTATATAGAATTATAAATTGAATTGAAAATGATTTCAAAATGAATTGAATTGAAAACGATTTCGAAATGAATTGAATTGAAAACGATTTCGAAATGAATTGAATTGAAAATGATTTCGAAATGAATTGAATTGAAAACGATTTCGAAATGAATTGAATTGAAAACGATTTCGAAATGAATTGAATTGAAAATGATTTCGAAATGAATTGAATTGAAAACGATTTCGAAATGAATTGAATTGAAAACGAATTCGAATTGAATTGAAAGCGAATTGAAATGAATTCAAATTGAATTGAAATTTGAATTGAATAGAAATGAATTTTAAAACGAATTTATAAAGAAGAATTCAAATTTGATTTGAATTGAAAAGGAAGTTGAAATTGCTTTTGAAACGAATTTAAAACTATTTATATAATTCGTTTTAAATAGAAATCGACGAAATATATATTATATATATTATATATATAATATAATGGCCTGAATAGAACGCGCCGCGCCGCGGCAGTTCGTAAATTTCGACCATTTATTTCAAACGGACATTACGGGAGATCCGACCGTTGGATTCTCCTAAAACCGGAACCGTTGGGTTCGTATCGAAAAGAGCTTTCTAACGAATATTAGAAATTTGAAATCTAACGGTTGGATTTGGAATTATGTCCAAATCAAATTTGAAAAAGGTCGTTGTAAGTGCAGTTCGATGGCCGTTGATGGAAATCGACTGTACGGATCTTGATAAAATTATTAAAAATAGTAATAATTTGTGTAAAATCATAAGAAATGATTTAGAAAGAATTGGGATGAAAAAATCCATATTTGAAAAGATAAAAATAGATTTTTATCGAAATGAACTAGTTTTGAACTAGAATTATAATTCTATTTATTTTTAAATAAATAAATTGAATTTGAAATGGTTTTGAAAATAACCAGAATTTCCAATGATTGCATTGGAATGGATTTGAATCGAAATTGTCTTCGGAATATTTCGATGTTGGATTTCGTGATGATACAGATATTGTTATGGGAATTTGAATATAAGCCGGTATATTTTCTATTCAGAGCCTTGTGTTTAATATCAAATGTGATTTGGGTTTGTCGTGAATGGTGTCTTCACTAACACTGTTCTTGAATCCAGTTGAGAAAAGATTAAATCTTTTTATTTAGATTTAATGAAGTGTACCAATTAAACAATATTTAATTGGAATTGAATTGATATTGATTCTTGGGTTTATCGTGAATGGTGTTTTTAAATAACACTCGTTCTTTAACCCGATAATTAATGGAATGTGATTTTGGGTTTATCGTGAACCGTGTTTTAAATGACACTGATTCTTTAACCCAGTCACAGATTAAAACTAAGTGGAGTTTTAATGAATCTTTAATTAGATTGAAAAGATCGAGAATGGAGTATCACCAGTTTTGCTCCAGGCGATAGTTAAATCTTTAATTTGATTTGAACGTGAAATGGTAATTGAATTTACCGATAACACCGTGGTGTTAGATATGAAGTATAACCAGTTTTACTTCATGGGATGAATAGGTTGGGATTGGGAAATAAAATAAATGATTACTTCGGTGTGGTTCGCTAATCCCGACTAGTTTGAATTGATATTCAAAGGAGATTAAAGAATAAATTTAAAGAATTTATCTTGGATAAAATTAATGGGAACTTTTCCCAAAGTATGGGAATATTTGAATAAAAGAATATTCTGAATTGGAATGAGGCGTATGTTGTGTTTGTGTAACACTTTTATAATATATACGCGAGTTATTCAGAAAGACCGGGTTTGTCTCATTCTGAATAACTGATTCGACGTGGTGTCGAAGATGAAGACGGTGGTCGAAGACCAGAAGTCTTCACGTCGTTTGGGTAATTACTGATGATCTTGATTGGGCTGTACACCCAAGAAGATGGAAACAGTTAGTGATCGTCCAGACGTACTTGGAGATCGATGGATAGGCGGGGTACTAGGTGCCTCCGGTTTCGTTCAGACCCAGAACGGACTTGTAAATGGACTGTGTGTCTGACATTGGATTTTAGTCCGTGTGATTGATCTCTATTAAATATATATCTGTTTGGCGGCGGAGAATTTATTCTCTTGCTTAACGCCCTTCTCTGAGGCGTACGAGCTCAGGGGTTATATATTGATGGATATCAAACGCATGGAGTGAATTGCCTGTGTGGCATGCCTAAGTGGCAATTGATCGAGGCTTCTGTTGAAAAGCAAAGTCTTGTGGTGATGATCAAAGCAAGGCCTTTGTGGCGTAGCTTTGTGTAACGTTTGATTCGCGAGTTTCACACCCGGTATGAACCAAAAACGGGAGACGGACCTCAGGGAGGACTTGCGTTTCTTTCTAGCTAGAAGTGGCGTCAGTGGTTTTACACGCCCTGACGAGTTTGACTTATGTTGTTGTTGCTGTTGCGAGGCGCCTCGGTTTGATCGGACGATCCGGGTCCGATGGAGTCATTTGTTGGCTCATTTACGCCCCATAGGGCGGAGAGACGTATTGTTCAGGCATAATAATCCACATCGGTGGACCGGCCCTGACGATCCAAGGCCCACCTGAGTCTGGGACCTGAGACATGGGCTAGATTGTCTCGAATCGGTTGAGGACTATCTTTTGCCTCGGTTCATAGACGGAAATCCAATTTCCAAATACGTGACATTTGCGGTTTTATTTGTAGAGCCTAGTATGGCGACATAGTGGGATGGGGCGCTCATGCCGCCTATGATTGATACTTATGATTTGAAGTTGTTTTATACACTATGCACTTTTAATAGTATCAAACGATTTGTTTTAACCGTATCAAGCATTCTTTGGCTGTTATAAGGGAAAACCCTATCCTCGGCTGCGTTGCATTGTGTGATGGGACCTGGGTCTTATAACAGCTTCATTTTTCTTTATTTAGCATTGCGCTGTTTGTTTTATGCACTGGTATTCTTGGGAGGAAACCCGTTCCGTGTTATACGGCGTGGTCCCTTGATTTACCTAACATTAAAAATAAAGAATAATAACTGTTTTTAGTTCTCACACCAGTCACATGACTGACCTGGAGTTTATTGTTTTAACCTAAACTCTGGGTGCCCCTATTTTGAAACGGGCAGCTAGTAGTTTTGGTTATGCAGATATATATTCACAGGATCCTGGTTTACAGCTGGAACGATATCCGGAAAGCTTTGTATCCGTATATCTCCTTCTAGTTGTGTATTGTATTATTTTCCGCTGCTATGTATTTAAATGTAATTTAAATCTCTGATATTTCTGTGTAATATTCACTTGTTTATACTCTGTATATTCTTGTATTCTGATGCATTGTTGTAATATACAATGAAATGTTCTTTTATATGCGTTCTGTTGTGGCTTGTTCTCGAACTATCGGACACTTTCCTTTACGGGGAAGTTACGGGTTTTCACACCACTCCTTACGATTATGTTAATACTGCTTACATTTTTCTTTCCGAATAACCAACACAAGTTTAGGTGGGGTTTTATTCCATACATTGTAGATGTTAAAAAAATGAGTTCAGTGTCATGGCCAAAAACCATTCATTCGAGTTTTAAAAAATTTGTAAAAAGCTACGTAAAAAATCCGCGGGATATGGTCAGCTGTTCAATGCTTCCTTTGGTAAAATTTTTCGTGCAATGTTTTTTCTGTATACCCAAACAAGTATTATTGAATTCAATTTTAACATTGGTTTTTATTTATTTTCAGTATGTGATGTGTGAGAAGGTAAATCTAATTGCCCAGAGGAAGAAGTTTGAGCAAAAATACCTCGATTTGCTAGATGGGATCTGAGGAAATTAAATAAAATGGTTCAGAAGGAATTTTTGGACACTTTTAAAGCTGGACAGGTACAAATATCAATATTTCAGTGATAATTTTGTACAGAATTAAATATAATTTTGTTACTATGTGTAAAAATAGTGAAGAAGTAACATTGGTTTATATGTTTGATTAGCTGGTTATCTTTTCTATTTGTTTGTAGGGTTCATTTTTTTGTGTTGTTACCATGTATAGAAATTTATTTGTTATCATTTTTATAAATTTTTAGGGGTCATTTTTAATTTATCTCAATTCAAAATTCCATGGTTATCTTTTTTTCTTAACTGCAGTTATCATTTTTATTTTTTATTTTTAACTTCAGATTTTGGGTATCGTTTTTTCTGTATTTTAGGTATCATTTTTTAAATCCATACAACTACACAGTTTGTGGTTACCATTTTTTCTTTATTTTAGGTATCATTTTTTAAATCCATATAACTACACAGTTTGTAGTTATCATTTTTTTAATTGTAGTTATCATTTTATGAGTTTTGTTTGTTAAACACCATTTTTGCACATACACCAATAATTAGCCAAAAGTATTATTGTCCTTTCAAGTTTTAATCGTCCAATTTAATAAGTAGACTATTTTATGTAATGATTCGCTATTTTATTCAATCCCATTTAATGTGTAGAGTATTTAACATATGCAACATCGATAGGTATCATTTTTTCACAGTTAAGTTATCATTTAAAATGTATAATGCATATTCTTGTATAGGTAATGGAAATGGAAAAATTGAGCTGCATGAGGCACTTCTGTTAGAGTGTAAGGAAAGTTTGGAAAGAAGAGCTACAATCAAAGCAAGAGCTGCGCAAACCAAAAAAAGAACGCGTAATCAGCAGGTCCAACTAGTGGAGAAAGTTTATAAGGAAATGGAAAATAGAATTCTTAACTACCGCATCACAGAATTGGAAAAGGAAAACAAAGAAATCAAAAGGAAGTGGATGGAAGAAAGAAATTTGAGAAGAAAAGTAGAAAAGGAGTTATGTAAACTTAAAGACCAGATGAAAGAGCAAAAAGATGAAATGCAGCACGAGAAAACAGATGATAGAGTTAATTTAGAACAGACACTGGGTGATACACGTACAGATGAAAACTTGAAAAGTAATCAAATAAGTGAAAATGAGGTGAATAATGAGAATCAGGGTAAAGATAAAATGAACGATGGCTTGACGAATGATGATGAAAGGACCTATGAAGAAGAAAATATGGCAGCTGGAATAGAGAATGAAACTATGCCAATCACAGTTAATGATTCTGTCAACGATAGCAGGAGTCAAAAAAAGAGTGTACAGTCAATTTACGACATTGATCCTCCGGACTTTAGTTTTAATTTGACTGCAGAGATTGCTAAGATGAAAACCAAAGAAGGGAATTCGGAGAAAACAGTTAAAAAAAGAATTAAAAAATCAGCTTCCAATCCAAATAGTGCAAAACCACCTTCATACATTCTGAGAATGAGAGCAAGAAGAAGAACACAAAAAAGAAAAGAGGAGTTTGAATATTATGTAAAAGCAACGAAGAAAGCACGGGTAACACAGAAGAAGGAGAATGAAGGTTCTAGTGAAGGAAAAAATAAGGAGTTACAACTTTCGTTGATTCCGTTTGATGACGAAAAATGCAGGGGAAAAAATGTAAATGAAGATAACGTAGATCAGGAACATAATGTTAGGCTAGAAGAGCTAATAAATGTTGAGGAACCTTCATGGAAAGACATGCACTTGTCAAAATGCAAAAAAGTGACTAAACATCTTGACGATGAGGAAGGTAGAATTGTAAGGAAATTTTATTCAATGTCAATAGCTGAAGAGAAGTAAGTATAATATTTTCATCTGTACTTGTACAACGTAGAAGTAATTTAATTAACTATTTGATTTGTAAATAATTGACAGTCCGATTGTTTGGGAAGATGATGATCCAGCAAGGGGAGGCTGTATTGTTACAAAGGATATGCTGACAGAAGTGCTGAGAGGTTCGTTCACAGATGGGCAGGTAAACATATGTACAAAAATGTGGTAATGATTGCCATGTTTAAAAAAAATGATAACCAAATTTCTAATTTTGTATATGATCAGTATAATGAATAATATAATGATACCTAATTAAATATAAAAATGATACTCAGAAAATGTAAAACAAAGACTCAAATTATGTCGTACTAAAACAGATAAATTTGAAGAAATAAACCTGTTATAAGATGTTGAAACATGTTTATTCACTGTATATAATTTATTGTTTTCATTGTATTTTCAGATAATCGACTGGTGCACCCATAAATGTGATTTAGTTGATAACAATTACGCAATGTCTACAATTATGACAGTAAGTTAAATCGCAGGTTTAAAAAAATTATTATTGCAGTATTCATGTCTTCAATAATTATTAAATTAAAATGTACACTGAGCAGAAAGCAATTATGGAGGGCAGAAGTTCAATTATTAAAAGTTTGGTTACTCCTTTCTTAAAAGAAGCAGCTATGAACAGTTATACAGAAAAGATTTACTTTCCATTACATTTTGACAACCATTGGACGCTGTTGACATTAGCATATCCAAACATGCAATGGGTTCACTATGATTCCTTGAGACCAAGAAGATCAAACAAGTTCAATAATCTTCATTTAAATGAAGCATATGAAGTGGTTAGAAAATTGTAATGTCTTTATTGATAGTGAGTTGCTACTAAAAAAATGTTCATTAAAATGTTCATTACAACGAAAGAAAGTTGAAGAAATTCTGCAACATCTTTGGGTAGAGAATAAAATCGTAGATAAGAAGATTATTGATGGAGAGATTTTTCAAGAACCATGTGCACAACAACATTCTGAGAGGTTAATTATTTTTTCATCTTTCTTTTTTTTTTGATTTATTTGGTCATTATCAAATAAAAAAAATAGTAGTTTGTAATGATAGTTGATTGTAACCGACATAAATCAGTAATCAATGCACATGAAAAATAACTGACATTTGTTCTTTACAATTTGTAAACATCATTAATTTTCATTTATGCAGAGTGGACTGCGGGATATTCGTTATCGTAAACATAATTTCAGACAACAGAGCTGAAATTCCTCTAAAGGTCTCAAAAGAGAAAATGGATAAAATAAGAGCACTGATTGTGCGTGAAGTTATATCCAATCATGCATGCTGCTGGAATTTGGTTTGATTCATCACTGGATTGACAAAGAAGACTAAAAAAATGAATGAAAAAATGAGTGAAACAGTACTGTATATTGTAGTTGGTTGGAAAACAGTGTATTTTCATCTAGATTGAAATTAATGCAGTTGTTAACATTTTGAATTTCAGTAATGAATAAGTGGTTGTGTGAAATACTAATCTTGCATGAATACATGATGATAAATCTGCATACTTGACACTATGCTGAATTGGATTTGAAAAGAATGAATTTATGCCAAAAAAAATTTCATTCTCAGACTTTTTTATGTTTGCAGAATTGATGTGAAGTAAACTAATATAAAAAATGATAACTACAACTGCAAGAAAATGATAACTGAAACCTGTAAAGTGGATAACAAATCAGAAAATGATAACTACAATATATAAAAAATGATAACCAAAATCTGAATGAATATTGGTACATTATAAATGATAACTTAACTGTGAAAAAATGATACCTATGGATGTTGCATATGTTAAATACTGTACACATTAAATGGGATTGAATAAAACAGTGAATCATTACATAAATAGTCTACTCATTAAATTGGTCGATTAAAATTTGAAAGGACAATAATATTTTTGGCTAATAATTTGTTTATGTGCAGAAATGGTGTGTAATAAAGAAAACTCAAAAAATGATACCTAAAAAAAAGAAAAAATGATAACCACAAACTGTGTAGTTGTATGGATTCAAAAAACGATACCTAAAATAAAGAAAAAATGATAACCAAGATCTGAAGTTAAAAAACAAAAATAAAAATGATATCTGCAGTAAAGAAAAAAAGATACCCATGGAATTTTGAATGGAGATAAATTAAAAATGACCCCTAAAAATTTACAAAAATGATATCAAATAAATTTCTACACATGGTAACAACACAAAAATGAACCCGACAAGACATAGAAAAAATATCCAGTTAATCAAGCATATAGAATAACTAATTAAATAAATTCATGGAAGAGATAAAAACTAATATTAAACATGGAGATCGAATATCACTGATCGGAACAACAAACAAAAACATAATGCCAACAACACATGAATGAAATAATCAAACTTAAACAAAATAAGCGAAGAAGATTTTTTATTAAAAATGTAGATAATTGCGTACATTTGCAGTTCAGTAAACACTATATTACAACCGCATTCAAGTTTACTTGACAAGTTTAATACGGAGATACAAATGATACCTAGAACAAATGTAATGAATTTCATTTTTTATTTTTGGAAGCTTGACAATTGCGGTTATTATGACCATATTCATTGCACACTCTACATCTATTTTGCATTTTCTGGAAATATGCAAATCCCCCTTTTCTTTTTGATGAAGGTCTACGAGCACCACGTTTATCCTTTGGTGGCTTAATTATTGCTTCATTACTTGAATCAACATCAGGTTTGTCATATGTAGGTATAGGATTAATTTTATGACTATATGAAGATCGGAAAGCTTCCACAATGAAATAGTGCTCAATGAAATCATACACATTTAATTTCATTTTATTAATACATTTTATAGCATGAGCACATGGAAAACCCATCACTTTCCACTGGTTACAGCTACACGTCCAGTCTTTTAGATCAACACGATGAGAACTTGGTGATTTCACTTCAAACAAGTGTTCAGAAGCCTTGAATACATCCCAACCAAAACCTTCTTCAACTAAATCTTTTAATCGATTTTCCATGGTTGGACACAAAATGGTAGTCCATAAACGGGATTCTTCTCGACGTTTAGCCATTTGTTCCATGATTTTTATTCGTATCCCGTCCAAACAAGATATAATTGGTAAGGCCCGTTCTTCTAAAATCCAGCTGTTGAAACTTTCAGCAACGTTAGAGTTGTACTCACCATACCTTTTACCACGGAAAAAAATCTACCCATTTATCGAAAGGTTTGTCTTTCAAAAAATTAACAACTGCAGGACCACCAACTTAGAATGAGCAACTTGAAACTCAAGAACATTAGATGCTCGAGAACATGTCTGGAACAATTCCACAATCGAAATGTGGGCATTTTTGGACTTAACAGCAGACATCAAATTTTGTTCCATGTGAAGGTAGCAATAACTATGATATGAAGTAGGAAAAACATCGTGAACACCCGAAATCAAACCTTGATGTCGATGGACATAAAAACCAAATTACGGTCTTCGTTGAGCATTTTCTTCAAATGATTTAGAAACCAGCTCCAATTATCCACATTTTCTATTGAAACTATGGCCATAGCTAAAGGGAAGAAACCTGCATACAAATTAAGAATAAAAATTCAACAGGAAATCATTCTTTTAAAAAATTTTGATAATTTCAGACATACGATAAAGCTAATAAAATATTGTATAAATCAAAATGATACCTGCAAACAACCAAAAATGATGGTTAAAAACTGTTTGAGAAACAACGAAACCTAGATAGGAAGTAAAATGATACCTATAAACTGTATACTAAAAACAAAGAAGAAAATGATACCGTAATGCAAACAAAAATGATAACTAAAATCTGTATATCTAAACAATGATATTGTTGAAAATAATAAACTAATAACTCAGAAAATGAACTAGTGAAAACTGATCACATAGAATACAAATGGTACCATATGTATATGTAAATCATTTAAAATTATAAGTAAAATAATACCTTAGTTTCCATTCTTAGCTGTAGCACCCATTAAAACTCCTGGCCTACCTTTCAAATGCGTACCGTCTAAAAATATCATAGGCCGACAATGTTTGAAGCCAAGAATGCAAGCACCAAAACCAACAAACACTCTCTCAAACTGATTTGTAGAAGAATTAACATTCATGGCGACATAAGAACCAGGATTGTGAGTCTGTAAAGCACCTAAATACCAAGATAAATCATTGTACGACATTGCATCATTGCCGTACAGTTCCAATAAAGCTAGTTGCTTTCCTTTGTAAGCATAAGAGTAAGATAAATTCAGATTAAACTCTCTTCGAAAATCATCAATGATATCTTTCGGTTTCTTACTAGGATGATCTCTAATTTCGTCTATTATCAATGATTTAACAAATGAGCTTGATAAAGAAGGGTTCCTCAAATTTGTTAGACCACCCCCACAAGAATGCTCGATAACCAGATTTCTGATGAAAAACCTATTTAGTTGGCCAACATCACAAGAACCATGCACTTTAAACAAACAACCAGTAGAAAAAGATGAGCAAATAGCAGCGATCCTAGTAGCACTGTTCTTAAGAAAGTGGTATTCATGACCTGATTTAATTTGAAAGGCCATTAAAAATTCTCTAAACTCCTTGGAACTTCCGAAACAAAAACCGGTAAAATCAGTAAATTTTAATGTAGATCTTCTTTTCATCAAATCTTTTAAATAACTCTTCCTATGAACGACAATGTTCGCACCCAAACATTGATCAGAAGACGAAGGAATTAAAACATAAGTTGAAAGTGCAGAAGAACCATCAGTCACATTTTCCAACAGAAATTCCTTCAACTTAACATCAAAACAGAAAAAAGCACTCTTCTTATGTAATTGAAATAAAACGATACTTTGAAGATCATAGTCACTCTCAACCATTTTAATTCTATCCTCAATCACAAAGCTAATTTCAATGGACTTCGGAGTAAATTGAGACCAATACCCACATATTTCATTTTTCGAAGCATCCAATGAGCAGTTAATCGACAACCAAGTACTGAAAGAGGTATCGTTGAAGACAAGTACGATAAGGAGAGTGCCGTCACCACTGGAAAAAAAATAATGTGAAAAAAACAGTTAGGCAAGTAAAAAGATGCAAACAGGTACCATAAAACAATAAAACAACGGTAAAACATTAAAAATGATACCTAAAAAAATATTAAAATGATACCTACAAACTGTAGCACATTCAAATGAAAGGGAAGAAAATGATACCCTAAAAAATACTAAAATGATACCTAAAAACTACTATAGTTAATTTTTTTTAATACATTGCAAACAATCATAGTAACTTTTATACTAATGAACGCAAAACATATTTTAATCTAAAACAGATTTAATTCAGCAATGCATTCAGAAACAAATTACAACCTGAAAAAAAGAAAAAACAAGAATAAAAGTAACGAAAAAAAATTAAAAATCTGGAAAAAGTAAAAAATAATACCTGCTTGTAGCACAAGTAGAATCCATTAATTACCAATAGAAACACTAAAAACCTATCGCAAACAGTGAAAGAATCGTATGATAAACTCAAAATGAATGGAGAAAATCAGCAGTAAACGTATGTGATTTTGATTTTCCTGTCTGATTGATGAGAGATCAATTTTCCGTCTGAGAATTGTGCGTGAATTTAGAATTTCAGATCTCTTGGGATTTATGCGATCAAATATAAAAATTTGATTCGAAAATCTGAAGGAATAAGAATCACGATCAATGGAGGCGAGATCGAAATTTTCTTCGACGAAAAATAGTGCATGAAATAAGGAAATATCGCGCGTGATTTAGGGTAAAATATTTAACGGATTACATGTAATAAGGCACGTGAGATAAGAAAAGGATTGTGCTGTCCTTATGGATAAAATTTAAGTGGGCTGTCCTTATGAATAAAAAAGCCTTTAATTTTGTCCTTGTAATTATTTTCCTGTAAAAGAGAATAGAGGAGTTACATTTTATATAATATAATACAAGAATGGGAAAGACTACATTTTTATATAATGAAATAAAAATTCACATTTTAATGTTAATGAAACATTAGAAAACAAAGACAATAAAAAATTACCTTTTTATTGTAGCATGAAACATTAGAAAGGAGTACACAATAAAAATTACATTTTTATTGTAATATGAAAACATAAAAAAAAAAGAACAAAACTTGATGACACCTTTATTTACATTTTCTATGTAAATGAAAATAACAAAATTACGATGATACATTTTCTATGTAAATAGGATATGCAAAATGAAAGGATACATTCAATTACATTTATTTACATTTAGGTAAATAAACATGAAAATGAAAAAGATTTCATTTATTTACATTTAGGTAAATAAACATGAAAGAAAAAGATTACATTTATTTACATTTAGGTAAATAAACATGAAAAAGAAAAAGAAAACATTTACTTACAATTTAGTGTAAATAAAGCATGAGATAAAGAGAAGAATATTTTATTTACATATGGGTAAATAAAACATGATATAAGAAAAGAGACATTTTTATTTACTATTTAGTGTAAATGAAAATAGGACATAGAAAAAGAATTATACTTTTTGCATTTTTAGATGCAAATAAAACATAGGAAGGAATTACACTTTTTATTTGCAAATTAGTTGAAAATATGTAAAATACATTTTTATTCACTTTCTAGATGTGAATGAAAGATATAAAAATAAAAAGAACATTTTTATTCACATTTTAGATGTGAATAAGAATATGAAAAGTAATAGTACATTTTTATTTGCATTCCATATGTAAATAAAAACACCATTTTATAAAGTGAATTTTTATTTGCAAACTAGTTGCAACTAAAAACATGAATTTATAAAGCACATTTTTATTTGTAATTTAGTTACGAATAAAAATATGACATTGAAATATATATTTTTATTCACATTTTAGATGTGAATAAAAACATGAAATTAAAAAGGAGTATTTTATTCACATATTAGATGTAAATAAAAATATGAAATTAAAAAGGAGTATTTTATTCACATATTAGATGTGAATAAAAACATGAGTTTAAAAAAGTACATTTTAGTTTACAATTTAGTTGTAAATAAAAAACATGATTATAGAAGTTGACATTTTTATTTATATTTTAGAGATAAATAAAATCTTGCATTAAAAAGGATATTCTTATTTGCATTTTAGATGTAAATAAGAATAAGAATTTGAAAAGTACATTTTCATTTACATTGTAGATGTGAATAAAAATATATATAAAAAAAAGTATATTTTTATTTCCATTTTAGACGTAAATAAAAACATAGGAAGAAAAAGCACATTTTATTTACATTTTAGACGTAAGTAAAAACATAGAAATAAAAGTGATATTCTAATTTACGTTTTAGATGTAATCACAAAGATAGAATTTAATGTTATATTTTTATTGTCAGAACAGAGACAATAAAAAGATTAAGGTTAAAAGGTTATATTTTTATTTACCTTTTAATGCAAATGGAAAGAATAAATGTAAAGTGATATCTTTATTTACATTCTAAGTGTAAACAAAAGAAGAATAAATGTAAAGCGACATTTTTGTTGATACTTTATTCAATAAAAAGATTGGAATTAAAAGAAGTATTTTTATTGTCGTTCTAGGGACAATAAAAAGAGTAGAATAAAAAAGGTAGAAATAAAAGTGGTATTTTTTATCGACATTTTAGATGCGATAAAAGAAGAAATAAAGGTGGCATTTTTATTGTCATTTTAGATGTGATAGAAAGTATTGATCTTAGTAGTTAAAATCGCCAAACGATTTATATTTATATAATTATATATAAACATAAATTAAAATCAAATGAACCGAGCGTGGTAGTTCGCGTCTTGGAATCGTGTCTTTAATTGATTATACCAAAATATCCAACCGTCGGATTTTCCCAAAACTAAAACCATTAGGTTCGCCTTGGGAAGATCTTTCCAACGATATGAATTATGTTAAAATCCAACGGTGAGATTTAGAGGAACGTGTAAAAAAATTTTGAGTAAAAACAGCGCTAGGGTCGCCTTTTGACCCGAAGCGTCGTTAAATTAAATTTAGCTATTTTTATATAAATAAAAATAGCGATAGATCGTTATTAAATACTAATAACGATATGAAATGATTTTAAAATATATATATGCGAGGATCATTTGAAAAGTCCGAGTTCAATCTCATTTCAAATGAATATACGTCGACCTAAGTCGAAGAGTTGAAGACGGTGATTGAAGACCGGTAATCTTCGACATCGAATGGATGACGGCTACTGATGCCCTCGATTGATTTGCTACCTTGAAAAGGGTTTCGGTGGTAGTTGTCCAAACGTACTTGGAGATCTACCGGATATAGTTTCGTTCAAATCTAGAACGGGCTTATAAATGGAATGGGTGTCCGACATTGTACTCCTTTATATTGTATTTATTAATTTTCTGTCGAATGTATGAATGATTGGTGGCGGATAATTTATTCTCTTGCTTAACACCCTTTTGTATATTTTGGCAAAGGATTAATAGTATGACATGGATTGACACTGTGGCATACCAAGATGCAATGATCAAGGTTTCTTGTTGAAAAGCAGAACCTTGTGGTGACGATCAGAGCACAGCTTGAATAAGCATAGCTTTGTGTATTACGTAGCTTCACGAGCCTCACACCCCGGTTGGAGTCTAAAACGGGAGAAGGGAACGCAGGGAGAGCAGCATGTTTCTTTCTAGCTAGAAGTGGTGTTTGGGTTTTACACGGCCCGGCATTTTACTTATGTGGATGATGGAATGAGGCGCCTCGGATGTTAGGTCCTATAGGACCGGGAAACATGTGTTCAGGAATAACTAATCTGCAAAATTGTATGTGCGGACCGGCCCTGCAGCTTTCCAAGGGTTCACTGCAGGGGATCCTGAGACATTAGCTAGAGTGTCTCGAATCGGTAAGGATCTCCTCCCTAGCCTTGACTCGTGACGGAAACCCAATTTCCAATACGACCTCATGCGGTTTTGATTGTAGAACTAGTATGGCAACATAGTAGGATGGGGTACTATGCCGTCTATGATTGATACATTATGATTGAACTGTTTTTGAAACTTATATACTCTAGTATTATCATTAAACCCGTTTTTTTATTGTATCAAGCATCTTTTGACCATTATAAGGTAAAACCCTATCCTCCGGTTTGCGTTGCATTGTGTGATGGGACTTGGGTCTTATAATGGTTTCATTTTTCTAAAAAGCATTGCATTGTTTAACGATTCACTTTATTTTATGCACCGGCAATCCATTGGAATAAAACCCGTTCCGCGTTAGCGGCGTGGTCCTTGGATTTGCCTTATTGTTATTAGTTATATTAATTAAGAATTCTCACACCAGTCCCATGACTGACCTGTAGTTTGTTTCACTTTGCTAACTCGGGTGCCCTCTTTTCCACACGGGCAGTCGAGTAGCTTTTTGCGGATATTTATCTCTTGAGCAGGATTCTAGATCGAAGCCTAAAGCTGTGTCCAGAGCATAGAAGTATTTCGCTGTTTATTGTATTAAAATATTGTAATTTGTCTTCCACTGTAAATTTTTTCGATGTACTCTGATGTAACATTACTGTAATGTTTATAAAGTTTGTTGTTATTGTTCTGGTGTTATTGTATTCCCAAAGTTAACGTATTCGGGTTTTGAACGGTCTTGGTCGATTTTGCGATTGATTAAGTCCGAGCAAAATCCGTGATGTTACAAATTCTCTTCTCGATTTTGATTTTGATTTGAATTTGATCTCCCTGTTTTTTTTGAAGCAATAAAAAAAACAAAAATAGAATTAGAAACGAATGACCAACAAAAATGGGGACCAATCCTATGCAATCAAGTCAGAGAAAAACCAAAACTAACGACTAAAAGCAAAACAGTTGAACCTCAGTATAAGCGCCCAAAACCAATACCAACGCAAAGAGGGTTCGACAGTCAAACAGAATATAAATACCCCAAGTACTCTCAAAAATAAAAGCAGTCAAACACCATTTTTATTATAAAACAATTTGTGCCAAAAAAAAGTGGGAAACAAATCGGCCCCTCAAAAAATCACGCCCAATAAATCAACTTCCCTCAATAAATGGAAACATCAAATCCTATCAAAATCAAAATTCGCCCCTTTATTTTTTTTCCTAAAACAGAAGATTACACCACAAAAAGAGGAAGGAACAAATAAATTTCCAAAGCGATTTAAAAACCAGGTTCTCGACTTCTAGAAACACGCCCCTCTTTCTAACGAAACCAAAACACACCCAAAACAACTCGTTCCAAGTCGATTTTTTTCTTTTTGAGATTGGATTAAAACAAAAATCAAAGGTTCAAATTTTTAGTTGGGGTTTCAAATAGACAACAAGTGATTCGTGTATGGGAAATTCTAATCTTGGATTGCTGATGCGTGAGTCTGTTCGTGAATTGACAAACATGGTTTGCAGTTGAAGGTGATGGTGGTGTTTTGGTCGCTGTGAAGGTATGTGAGAACTGAAGGATTGGTGGTTGTTGTCGGTTGGTATTGAATCCAACTAGGTATGGATTTTGCGATTTGTGTTAGGGGTTGGATGTTAGATCGGGAAGAAGAGGATTGGCAAAAGTGTTTTGCGTGGAGAGACGATGTGATAGCGATGGTTATGTTCAAAAGATGTTAGTGGCGAACGTGAATATTGGGTATTCAAACTTGGGATTTTGTGAAGTTTGAGGAATGATTGTGGAATCAAAACTTGTTCGTGGGTGTTGGGGGATGTAAATAGGGAGATGGTAGTGAACGGTGAACTTGTTTGTGTGGTGGACATTGTGAAAAGGATGTGGATTGTACGTGATGGGGATGAAACTGGGTAAGAACAGTGATGGGTGGTGTTAAGAACTGTGTGAATGGCTTGTGGCTTGGCGTGAGTTTGTGATGATTGCGTAATGAAGATTTTTTTTTGCGATGGAAGGTTGATGGTGAGCGGCTATCGACAATGATGGGTGGTTGATGAAGCTAATGGTTTTGCTTGGATTGAATCTGAGGTTGTTGGTGAGGTGATGATGATTGTGGCTGCGTGGAGTTGCCGTGAAAGATGAAGGTTAAAATTAATGGGATTTGTGTAGCAGTTTTGACGATTGATGGGGTGGCTGGTAAGGTTTGTTGGCGATCTGATCCGGGCAGTGGGAGAAGACGTTTTGATTTGAAGATGACAAGGGAATTGTGGTCTAGGGTTGAGATGTGGGTAGAAGTGTTGAACATATTTGCAGATAATGGACAAAGAAGAAGGAACTGCAAAATAAAAAGAATCGGTTGTTTTTTTTTAACTTGTAGAGGAAATTATGTTATGTACTGATAATAAGAAAGAAATCAGAAAATTGGCAAGTGAATAAAAGAAAATGTGGCAAGGATTCTTTTTTTTTCTCTTGGTTTAGAGATAGTGATATCAACTAGTAATACCAAATCAGCCAATCAAGAATTATTTTTCTATATATACAAGTACACAAAAGGAAAAAAATAAAAACTAACACGAATCGGAAATTAAATAAATAATAAAATTTAATCGTTACCTCCCCGGCAACGGCACCAAAAACTTAATCGTCGCTTTCTAAGAAATAGAAAAGCGCGAATTTTAAAATAATAACTGCAAGCGCACAGATCGTGTAATATGTAGGTCGAACACAGGGAGGAATTTTAAAATTTATTATTTATATATTTCTTAGGCAAGTTAGACAAATCGTGTAGGTTGGTTTTGAAAACGAACAAAATTGAAACTGCAATAAAACTATTATTGAATTGAATTAGATCTAAATCTAATCAAATCTATATTCAATCCAATATGACCTAGGAAAGCAATAAAAAGAACATAAATTAAAATTGCAGAAATTAAATAACAAACAGAAAATAAATTAGGATTAGCGCTGAATCTAATCAGACGGTCAATCACTAATGAAAATAAGTGAAAGATACAAATAATGCTCTATCAAATCTAATTGTGTAGACATCACTAATTGCTAAGAAAATAAAAATGCAGAAAAAGAGAAAAAAGAAAATTAAACTAGATTAATGGTAGAAGAATTACCACAGAAAAGTATCACTTTACAATGGGTATACATGTGTATTTATAGCTGATATACGGGTGTTTTTTTCATCAAAGATTATGCTAGATCCTCCTCTTATCCTTGTTTGACATGTGTCCAGCTGATTGATTTTCTAAGATCTTTTCTAACAATCTCTTTCCAAGGAGACCAATGTGAACACAACTAACCTCCAGTGATAGCTTCTTATGCAATTCTTCATGTATGTAGCATCAATTCTTCACTTTAAGGTTGTACAAGGCTTGAACAACTCGTCTGTAAAAACAAAAAAATACCCATCGTAATATTTATATATATACAAAAGATAAGATATAAGAGCATAAAATAAACACATTTCTATAGAAATCAGGAGGCTATTGGAAATTCTGATAAAATTAAAATGACAGTTTAATTTTATTAAAATAATCTTCAGATAAAGAATGACGGGGTGGACCCTATATGAGAATTCTCTCACTAAAATTTTGTACAATTATTTAATTTATTTTATAGCTGTAAATATATAGAAATTGCAGTATAGATTTTTATCTATTGTATGGAGTTCAACATTCGAATTCGCACAAATCACATAAATTGGAAGTAATGTATGGATATTACCGGCACTAGGATTTCATACTCCGCGAATGGCCACTTATGGCGTTGTAAATGGGATTGGGTAGTTGAGCATTTATTTATTTGGATGATTTGTGTTTTGATTGTACTGTTTAACATATTAATAAAACGTTATCATTAATGTGGTAGTTGAAATTAAATTACAAATATCCATTTATAATTTAAACATTAAAATTGGTTAATTAGAAAAATAATTCAAACCGAATTAGAACTGGTTAAATTTCTTAACCACTGATTTATTTAAATCGATTGTTGTTGTTTGAAAACCCCACATGGGTATTGGGATGATATTTGACATACACTAATCCCAATATTTAGTTGTATGTCAATTGATGGGTTGACAGGTTTTGATGAGCGTTATTTATTTTAATGCTTATACAGCTGTAAGTTGCATTCTGGATGATGTTTGAATGTGTAAGATTATTTGTCATTATTGTTGAATACATGTGATGTATGAAATCCATATAACTGGAATTATATGGCAATTGATTGAGTCGCATTCCGATTCAGAAATAAGGAATATTTTAAAATAACGAATATTTAAAAATAACGAATATTTTAAAATAGCAAATATTTTAAAATAATATTCAGTGAAGAATTAAAATATGATTTTGATGTCCGATTTTGGATGGATACGGAAATATATAAAAATATGAAGCTGAGTTAGTATAGGAACGCCATTTTTACCCAAACGGGTATTTCAGTCAATTTTATTCATTTCAAAATAATATCGAAGAGAATTGATTTCAAAATCTGATATTTTGAAAAAATTATCATTTTAATATTATAATGATATGGAATATTCAATATTGATTTAAAATTGAAATAGAAGTTGGAATCATTTTAAAATGAATTTATAAATGATTTATAAAATATATTTTGAATTGAAATCGACGATATTATATATATACAATGGCTTGAATAGAACGTGTCGTACAGCGACCATTCGCGAATTTCGACCATTAACTTCAAATTGATGTATCGGAAGATTCGATCGTAAGATTCTCCTATAAATGGAACCGTTGGGTTCGTATTGAAAAGATCTTTCCAATGAATATAAGAGATTTAAATTTGAATTATAGGATTTCAAATTATGTCCAAATTAATTTAAAAGAGGTCGTTATGGATGCAGTTCGGTGGTCGTTATTGACAACTGAATGTAAGGGCCTTAATAAAATTAATAAAAACATGGAAAATTTGTGTAAAATCATAATAAATCACTTGGAAGATTTTGGATGAAAAATTCCAATTCTGAAAAGATACAAATATTTTTTTTCGAAATAAACAAGTTATTAACTAGAATAATAATCCAATGTTTTTAAATAAATAAATTGGATTTGAAATGATTTTGATATGACCAGAATTTTCCAACATATGAATAGGAATGGAAATAATCTTTGGAATATTTCGATATTGGATTCCATGATTATACGGATATTGTTAAGGAATTTGAAAGATATAAATATTGTTATTCCCAATTAGATATTTGTTGGTTTTATAATTTGATATTAAATATAAGCCGATAAAATTTCTATTCAGAGCCGTGTATTTAATGTCAAATTGGATTTTGGGTTTGTCATGAACGGTGTCTTAAATAACACTGTTCTTAAACCCAGTTGAGAAAAGAATAAAACTTTTAATTAAGATTTAGACAAGTTTATCAATTAATTAATATTTAATTAGAATTGAATTGAAATTGGATTTTTGGGTTTATCGTGAACGGTGTTTTAAATAACATTTGTTCTTTAACCCAATTTACAGTGAAGTTATGATTTGGAATTTATAAATCTTTTTATTAAGATTTAATGGAAATTTTCCAAAGTAAAGTTTTTCAATTTAATATATATAATCGGAATCAAATGGAATTCGATTTGGTAATAATCAAGATGAGCTTCTGTGAAGGAAGACCAATACTATATATGAAATTTAAAAGACTTCGTCGTTATTCCATTTATATTATTAGTCTGATATGGAAATTCATATTGATTTTGGCTGATCTGATTTCCGTGGAGATTCCATTACGATGGAATATGATTTTGGGGTTTGTCGTGAACTGTGTTTTAAGCGACATTGGTTCTTTAACCTAATTAAAGGGAGGATTGATTTCCTAAAGTTGAATAATCATTAAATAATGATTTTTAGGAAGATTAAAACCAATTCGAGTTTCAATAAATCTTTAATTAGACTGGAATGAGAATGGGATAATTAAATTTATCGAATCAATGAAATGATCGAGAATGGAGTACCCCATGTTTTACTCCAAGCGATAGTTAAATATTTAACTAGATTTGAACGGGAAATGGTAGTTAATTTTACCGATAATACCATGGATGTTAGATAGTACTACTAGTTTTGCTCCATGGGATGAATAGTTTGGGATTGGGATTAATAAATAATTGATTACTTTAGTAAAATTAGCTAATCCCGACTAGTTAACAAACCTTAATTTGGTTTAGAATGGTTAAAAGATAATCAAATCTTTTGAAATGATATCCAAAGGAAGATTAAAGAATAAATTTAAAAGAATTTATCTTTGAACCATTCCCTAAAATAGTGAATATTTGAATAAAAGAATATTCTGAATTGGAATAAGGCGTATGATGTGTTTTTATAACACTTGATTATTGATTGTAAAATATGCAAGTTATTCGAAAAGACTGGTTTTATCCCATTTTGAATAACTGATACGACGACTAAAAGTGGACGATGAAGATGGTGGTTGAAGACTGGAGATCTTCACATCGTTTGGATGATTACTGATGTCTTGATTGGGATGTACACCCAAGACAAGGTAATAAGTAGTGGTCGTCCTGACGTACTTGGAGATCGACCGGATATGCGAGGACCTCTCTCCTGTATTTGACATATGGGACGAGGAATAAGGTTCCTCCGGTTTCGTTCAGACACAAAATGGACTTGTAAATGGATGTGTGTCTGACATTGGATTTCATTCTGTGTTGATTGATTTCTATTAAGTATACATCTGTTTAGTGGTGAATTTATTCTCTTGCTTAACTCCCTTCTCTGAGGCGTACGAGCTTAGAGGTTATATATCGATAGACATCAGTCATATGGCGTGAATTGTCAGTGTGGCATGCTGAGATGCAAAGGATCAAGGCTTTTGTTGAAAAGCAGAGTCATGTGGTTGATGATCAAAGCAGAGCTTTAATCAACATAACTTTGTGTATAGCGTTAATTCGCGAGCCTCACACCCGGTATGAGGTAAAAACGGGATCGTGACCGTAGGGAGAACTTGCGTTTCTTTCTAGCTAGAAGTGGTGTCATGGTATGGAGCCCAGACATTTTTACTTATGTAGATGATGGATTGCGAGGTGCCTCAGATATAGAGCTTTATGCTCATAGGTTGATGTACTGACCATTTTGGAGGTTCAATGGGACCGGGAAACGTATTGTTCAGCAATAATTAATCCATTAAAGTAAGTGTGGACCTACCCTACCATATTCAAGGGCTCGCCAGCGTCCGTGTAATGTCCCGTATTTTCAAGTATAATAATTAATTAATTAATTTAATTATTCAAAATAATGGTTCAGTAATTTGAGGTTATTTAATTAAATAATAGTGAATATTTAATTAATATAAATAATATAATAATATATTTAATTCAGAAATAATAAAAAATAGTGGAATTTACAATATAATGTGAACTGGACAATTCAAAATATATATAATTCAGTTTGGAATTGAATTCAAATAACGAATATATTATATAAATGACAGTTGAACGTATAATTATAATATAATTAAAATCGAGCTCAAAATGGCACTGTAGTTCGCTATTTGATGATTTGAACTTCAACCGAATATACAGGGTCCGTTTTAAATCGGATTTCTGTGAAACAAGAAACGTTCGGAGCTGGGGAAGTATATTTTTCTAATGGAAGAAAAAAACCAGGATTTCATTGTTTATATTTTGATTTATGTCCAAATAAAATTTCAGAAAAGTCGCTATGGAATTCCTTTGAAATTTATAAATATATATTTATATTATAAAAGGATTCTTATATATAAATCGAATATCGATATAACTGGGAATTTTGAATTATCGAGTTATAAATCCTAGTGGAGCTGTATGATATTCTATTGTGAATATATACGATAATATTTATTTTTAAATATTAAATTTAATTATTTTTAAATATATTTTTATATTTAAATAGGTTATTTAGAGCTTTAAAAATAGCCAGTTTTGCAAACTACCTCCGTTTTCGATGAAACTAATTTTGTTGGATCCGCATTATTAAATTATTGCTAGATTTCAATTTTCGTGATTTTTGAAGTCAGTATGTGGCCGTACGGATTTTTAAAGTGAAAAACAGTCAGTATTTTGATGGTTAAAAATACGCTGTGTGAGCAAACGGAGTCGGAATTCGACGAAACTAGTTTTGTTAGGATCGTAATGTCGAACTTTAGCTGCGTGCCAATTTTCATGATTTTTGGGAATTGTATGTGATCACAGGAATTTTTAAAGGACATATACAAATAGTGTTGGATTAAAAGTAAATATAATAATCGATTTAAAAATTAATATAACCATCCTATAAATATCCCTCCCTTAACCTAAACCTAAGTCATACTTCATTTTAGTCAAACATATTTCCGTCGTTCTCTATCTTTTCCTCACAGTTAAAATAAACTTTGGAAAATCAATTCAATTCAAGGAAAATTCAATAAATCATGAAATATATACGGTTGGATTCAGGAAGAGTTCCTCTTCAATGCCCTATGAAATTTTTTGTGTTCAATGCTTTTTTTCGCTGAGTAAAAAGGGAACCTATAACCTAGGGTTAAACAATTTGTGGTTTTGAGGCTTTAATCTTCAAATTCGAGATCGTCTTGGAGTTTAGAAGATCGAATGGCACTTGTTTTGATTTTATGGGATTTTTCTAAATATAAAAGTGTCGCACAACCTGGTTAGACGAGAGATAAACCCTAGGACTCGCATTCGAGCGGAAGCATGCAGATTTGATGTTTTGGGTATGGAGGAGGAGAGACTTTGAAAAGAAAATCGATGGTATATTTGGTTTGGAGACCGATGGGTTGTAGAAGGAGGGAGGATGGCTTAAGAGCTCGGTAATGACCATTTGGAAAGCTTCAGCAACGTGTTTAAGGGAGGAGACAAAGAAATGCTGGTCTGGTATGTGTTAGAAGTGGGCCGACGTTTTTTTTTGAAAGATTAAGGCCCAAAAGAGATTTAATTTAACTTCTATATAATTAAAGAATGTATTCGAACGTGTAAATTAAATATCTCGGTCATCCTTAATCAGAATTGGACGAAACAAGATCCGTTGGGATCGTATGGACGGACACTATGCAATGAAACTGACTGAGAGTGGATTGGAGCCCGTTACAATTTATAGTAAAATAAATTGTCTGTCTGAATCAAGCGATGGTTATCGTTATTAACGATGATCGTCCAATGTGAGTGAAACTCACAAACTCTGAACAGTTATATTTCTATAACGTATTCTTAGAACTGGTAATTATCTATTGATTGCTGTGTGTTAACTTTTTGGTTGAATTGCTTACGTATTGGTTGAAATTATAGATAACGATATATATATATATAAATCGTTAATCAAATATTGGTTCTGTTTAGCAGAATATTTCATAGTGAAATGAAATCGATGTTAATTATATTGTTTAACATCTGTGATGCAGGGAAATAGGTTGAAGGGACCCAACTGGGTTCTTCAATATATAAAATACTATTTTGTTTCATATATTGTGATATATGATGTGATATATAATCTGTTGTTGATTATGTGTGTTTGAATGATATCGATCACTATTGTTTGGTATTTTAAATACCGTAAGAAATAGTGGGATGTAAAAAGGGGATTTTCAAAGTATATTTTGAAAATAAATTATTTATATAAAATCAATGGATTTTATATATAAAAGGAAAAGGATTTTATAAAAGGAAATAATTATAAAATCAAAGAGTTGAAAAGGGAATTATTTGTAAAACAAATATAAAGGAAAATATTTGTAAAATAAATATAAAGGAAAATACTTGTAAAAGAAATGTAAAAGGATTATTTATTTAGAAAATAAATAGAAGTACAAAAGGAATATTTATTTAGAAAATAAATAATGTTATAAAAGGAAAATATTTGTAAAACAAATAGAAAAGGGAAATATTTGTAAAACAAATAGAAAAGGAAAATATTTGTACAACAAATAGAAAAGTAAATATTTGTGAAACAAATAGGAAATGAAATATTTGTAAACCATTTACAAATAGAATTGAAAAGGAAATATTTGTAAAACATTATAAATAGTTTATAAAAAGAAATATTTATTTAGAAAATAAATGGAGTTAAAAGGAAATATTTATTTAGGAAATAGATAGAGTTATTCGAAATAGGAGTTAATCGATTAGAGTTAATCGAATTAGAGTTAATTGAATTAGAGTTAACCAGTTAGAGTTAATCAGTTAGAGTTAATCAGTTGGAGTTAATCAGTTAGAATTAACCAGTTATAGTTAATCAGTTAGAGTTAATCAGTTAGAGTTAATCAGTTAGAATTAACCTGTTAGAGTTAATCAGTTAGAGTTAACCAATTAGAGTTAACCAGTTAGAGTTAATCAGTTAGAGTTAACCAGTTAGAGTTAATCAGTTAGAGTTAACCAGTTAGAGTTAACCAGTTAGAGTTAACCAGTTAGAGTTAACCAGTTAGAGTTAATCAGTTAGAGTTAACCAGTTAGAGTTAATCAGTTAGAGTTAATCAAAGAGTTAATCAGTTAGAGTTAATCAGTTAGAGTAAACCAGTTAGAGTTAACCAGTTAGAGGAAATCAATTAGAGTTAATCGATTTGAGTTAAATAGAACTAGAGTTATTCAAATAGAGTAAATCAAGTTAGTCGAATATTAGTTATTCGAATAGGGTAAAAGGAATTATCGAATATAGTTTATTCGAAAGAAATTATCGAATATAGTTTATTCGAAAGAAATTATCGAATATAGTTTATTCGAAAGGAATTATCGAATATTAGTTATTCAAAAGGAGGTAATCAAATATTAGTTATTCAAAGTAAGTTAATCGAATATTAGTGATTCGAAGTGAGGTTATCGAATAATAGTTATTCGAGGAAAGGAGTTATCGAATATTAGTTTATTCGAAAGGAGAAATCGAATATAAGTTATTCGAAGTGAGTTAATCGAATATCGTTTATTTAAAAAGGAGTAATCGAATATAGTTTATCCGAAAGAAAGAGTAATAGAATATAGTTTATTCGAAAGAAAGAGTTATCGAGTATTAGTTAATCGAAGTAAGTTAATCGAATATAAGTTGTTCGAAGTAAGTTAATCGAATATAAGTTATTCGAAGTAGATATTCGAATATTAGTTATTCGAAGAGAGTTAATCGTCGAATTCGATTATATCGAATTCGGGAAAGTATTTATACTTTCTGGTTTTTAAATCAAGATTTATTTATTTACAAATTAGGTGTTTATTTATTTATTTATTCAAATTAAAGAATGAAAGTTATATTTGAAGTTAGATATTTCGAAAGTAGGGATTATAACATTATCGTTATAACCAATGTTTTTATAAAAGAAGTGGATTTGTAAATAGATTCCGTGAGGTTCGCAAGGAAGTTGTTATAGGTTTAAAAAGATAAAATTCGTCTATTGCGAAGTTAAAACGTTGTTCAGTTAAGGTCTGAAAGGTAATTATACCCCAACATGATTGACTTCCTTCTTAACTAAGAAATGGCTAAGGTTTGATAGTAAAGGATGGTTAAGTGAATTTAGTTAATGAGCATAATGTTTTGTGTTGGCATAGCGATGTTTATTTAAACATCAGTTTAAATCAAATGAAGGAGTTTTGGAAATGTTTTCCAAATAAGAATCAGAAATGTTTTCTGATAATAGAAAATAAGAAATGAGAATAAATATGGAAACGTTTTCCAGTGATTAGTATATTTTCTAAGTTTAGAAAATAAGGATTTACGAATATATGAAAACGGGAAATAAGGAAATGAATAAATTAATGATAAATTAATTTAAAGGGATAAATGTTAAATGTTGATTGATCGATAAAATTTCCATTTGGAAATAATATCGTTGTTTGCACACGAGTTTTCTTTTGACAGTTAAATCACAGACTATCAAAGTTTTGACCATTTTTTCGTCGTCAATACGGAGAGACCAGTTGGGCTATTATCCGAGAACCACTCCGTATGGGCGTTAGCATTTCGAATCAAATAGATCGAAGACAAATTGAAGACGAAGTTATGCAAGGGCTATCCTATTTACAGAATAGTGCCTTCGGTTTTTCCAGTCTCAGGACAACCTATATGGAAGAATGTTTGACAGAGTATATCTGGTGGATCACGTGAGTTGATCGTTTCAAACGTATTTACGTTGGTGGCGGAGGAATTCATTCCTCTTAGCTTATACCCGTGGTATTTTTGGGGAAATAAATTTGTGATTTGACGGGTATGGCGATGTGGCATTCAAAGTGAATGAATGAGTAATCTGTTGAAAGATACGTTATGACCTCCAGCCTCATCAACTGGGAAATGACAGAAATCGGGCAGGCAGCATGGCTAAGTGGGCCGCACCCAAGTAGGGTATATTGTCACCATCTAGAGAATATTCGTATTTGTTACTTCTTTAAATTCCGTATCTCCCGGGAATGGTTATGTTGGTTTACCAACTGTAAGGTGACAATATATTCGATACACTCAAGCGAAATGAGTGGTCGGTTATGTGTGGCTGAGTTGCATGATGTTCTTGTTGAACTCCAGTGTATCGCTTCTAGAGTACACTGAGCGGAAGGTGGATCCATACCTTGTCATAGTTGGAATCCATTCCCCAAATAAAAGCCCATGGTTTTGATTGTATATTGTATATGTAGAACGTCATATGCAAGCATTTCTACTAAATTGATATTACTTGTGTTAGACATTATTGTAATATCAGAATAGTATTGGTTTACAAATGATTTGGGTTATCGTAAGGTAGAAACCATCCGTGTTTATGTGTGGATCGGTCTTACGATTATTCTTTCTTTTGAAAGGATTTTTAAAGTTAAACAAATGATTTGAGTTTACTCACACCAGTCACATAACTGACCCGGAGTTTATTTTGTTTTGTTTTCCCTAAATTCTTGGGTGCCCAATTTTGTACGGGCAGTCAAGTAGTCGGGATTTACAGATACTTGAAGAGCTGGAGAAGGAGGCTTCAGGATTATAGCTATTGTTATTCCCGCTGTGTTGTAAGTGTTGTACTTTGGAAATGATATGCATATTCAAGTATAGATTTATATTTCAAAGTTATGTTATATATTATATGTTATTCGTTCCGCTGTGAGGTTCTGTTACTCTGATGTTGTGTTGTTGTTCTTCTTCTATTCTAAGTTTCTATCTTATCTATTTTCACCCTCTAATTTCTTTCATGGACTATTCGGTGTTTCTGATGCTTGAATAGTCGACATAGTGTTGTATGCCGATATCCAGGATCACAAATTCCCTGGGTCGTTACAGTATGAGTCTTGAGGCGTTTGTTAGAGTGTCTCGAATCGGAAGGAGCCATCCCTAGCCTTGACTCATGATGGAAATCCAATTTCCAATATGACATCGTTCGGTTTTGATTGTAAACCTATATGACGACATAGTATATGGTAGCTATGTTGTCTAGGATTGATACATTTACATTGAAAGTGTTTTAAACTGACTAGACACTAGTAACAATATCAAATGATTTTTGTTTTATACGTATCAAGCATATTAGGCTATTATAAGGGAAAACTCTATCCTCCGGCTTGTGTTGCATTGTGTGATGGGATCTGAGTCTTATAATAGCTTCATTTCCAATTGTTTTATTTTAAACTGAGATTCATGTGGAGTAAACCCATTCCGTGTTATACGACGTGGTCCCATGATTTCCCAACTTATAAAGTAAAGATTTAGTAACTGTTTTAGTTCTCACACCAGTCTCATGACTGACTCGAAGTTTATTGTTTTAACCTAAACTCTGGGTGCCTATATTTTCCACACGGGCAGCTAGTAGTTTTGGTTTTCGCAGATATTTCTTTTCATAGGATCCTGGGTTACACCTGGAGCTATACTCGGAAAGCTTTGTATCTGTGTATTTCATTCAGTTGTGCAAGTTGATGTATTTTCCGCCAAACATTCTATTTATACATTTTAAATTTCCGCTGCTATGTATTTTAATCTCTGTTATTATTTTTCCAGTATGTAATATTTACTTCATACTCTGATGTATTCTTGTACTTTGATGTAAATTTTTGTAATAGCAATAAAATGTTCTATTGTTTGTGTTCCGATGAGTCTTGTTTTCAAAGCAATCTAGGCTCCTCCATCTCCTCGAGGATCGGGAAGTCTGGGTCGTTTCAGTTTGGTATCAGAGCTTTGGTTTGCAAAGCTCGAGAACAAGACACGTTAGAACCAAACAAAATAATTCATCAGAGATAGGATTAGTAACATCCTATAATAATAACTCGTTCGATAGGATCAGTAGTATCCTAAAATGAGTTTGAAGGGTATTATTTATTAAAAAAGAATTAGTTTTGAAAATTTATATCTTATTATACGTGTTTGAATATTTTATTTTATTTTGGACAATCGAGTATATGAAGATTTTGCATATACGCGTCATGAATGTATATTCGAAGTCTCAAATATACTGGATAGATATAAAATCACAATATAGTCACCCGGGGATGATTCTGTTGATAGTTTAGACATCATCAGTATCTATGTTCGAGTTTTGAAAGTGGGATTTCTATATATTTCCAATTGACTGGGGTGAGAACCAAAACTTAGTTAGAGTTTATTGTTTGTGATTTGGCACTTAAAATATGATTTTTAAGTATATATAGAAAGAAAGATGTTTGAAAATTTAATTGACTAATGGATTGCTGGTTGTGATGTTCGGTTATTAGCTTAACTAATGAAAATATTAGAATGATAATTAATTTAACCAATATGAGAAAGAATGATAAACTTAGCCAAATCGAATTTAATATTGAACTGAATTGAAACTTGATTGGAATTGCATACACACACACACACACACACACACACACACACACATATATATATATATATATTGAGCAAGCCAAGTTATGGATTCACTATAGAGTAGAGGAATATATTGTATGCCCGACAAACAGGTGCACCTTAATGAGTTGGTTGCACAATTTTATTTATTATATAAACTCCTTTGAATGATTTTGGATGCGGTGTGATGGTTGTTCTGTGTGAGATTATAAACCACGCCATAGGATAGAAACAAATAAATTATGAACCACACCACATGGCATACTCCATGAAGACAACATATCATATCATATTCCATATAAGCATTTGGTGCTTAGATGACAAGGTTTGGATTTTTCCGTACGAGCGAGATGCTTGTATGACGATGGCTGTATTACAGGTTGAACAGAAGACTGATTATGGACATAATTAAGGAATACAAGTAATGGTGCTCGGGACAGGATTTAATAAAAAACCTACACATGTCTAGAGATGATAATAACTCACGTCTCTCTTGATTTTAGATACGGCACATGGATTATTTATTTCCAACACTGGGCAAGGTACGAGATATGATTTATACACTCTCCCTTGGGCATAGATAGGTCACAAAAATTATGTATGCTTTTTATTGATTTATTGGGTGCCTAATGCAGCCCAATAAATTTTTTGGACCCTCCCTATACAAAGGAGTTTATGGTGAATTTTTTCAAAAATTTAGGGTGTTAGTTAAATTTTTGAGAAATTAGAAAATTCTTATAAACCTAAAAGTTGAAGAATGAAAGCCAGAATGAAAGTTGAGTTAGTTAGTTAAATAACTTTCAGCTCCGTTCCTTTTCGAGGACGAAAAGATTTTAAGTTGGGGAGATTATAACAACCCGGAATTTCTGAACCAATTTAAAATTTTATTTTAGCTATTTTCATGGATTTTGAGAATTTAAAATGATTTATTTTAAATAATAACAATTTAAAATTTATTTAAGTCGAAGTTAGAAGGTATAAATTTATTTTAATTATAAAACAAGCCTTAAATGGCGCGATAGTTTGGAAATTCGATTTTAAATTTCAATTGAATATGTAGGATTCAAAATAAATCGGATTTCAATAAAACTAGAAACGTTAGAATCTATATACTAATATCTTTCTAACAAATGTGAAAAATTGAGTTTTCACTTTATAAAATTGTAAGTTATGTCCAGTTTGAAATTTAAAATAGTCGCTATGGAATTTATATATATATTTTTAATAAATATATGGCCCTTAAAAATAGCCACTTTGCTAACGACCTCCGTTTTTTGACGAAACCAATTTTGTTGGATCCGGATGTCAAATTATTGTCAGGTTTAAAATTTCATAATTTTGGAATTAATATGCGAGCGTGGTGAATTTAAATGCCTGTTAATTTTGAATTGTAAATTTAATCGATTGGAAAATGGCCATTTTTCAAACGGTCTCCAAATTCGACGAAATTAGGTTTGTTAGGACCGTATCGTCAAAACATAGCTAGATTTATTTTTCTGTAATTTTTGGAGTCAATATGTGGCCCTGGTAAATTAAAATTTACGTTTAAATTCAATATATATTGATATATATTTTAATTTTGAGAAAAACTAGTCAAAATAGTTGAATTGGCTTACGAAACATATCCCATTGTGTCCGGAATGCGGGTATTTCGTTAGGGGCGACAGTCGTTGGGTTTGATTTGGAGTTCGTGACAATAAATAAGCATTTCTGGAATTAAATAATAATATAAGTATATAATATATATATATATTCATTGAACCATAATTTCCCTCACTATTCTGGAGCCGCCGTTCACTCAAAAACGATGGCCGATATCGTTCTGATTTCTCCCCTTAATTTCTTCCAATTGACAAGCCGAAATTAAAAACTTTCAATGAGAAATCTATAGAGATTCTCAACCTCTTTCAATCCATATGGTTGTGATTCTATTTCATGTGATAAATGGTGAGATTTCTAGGCCAAAACATCACCAGATCGAGTGGGTTTCTAGCATGAAGGAGGGGGCCTAGTTCTGTGTCATTGCCGGTGGTTGTGGAGGGTGTTGGCGGCGACGGCGGGGGCTTGTCAAATATGGGTTCGGCGAAGCATGGATATAGCGGTTGGGAGCCCTAGAAATCGATGCAATGGGTTTACTTGTCGGCTCCAGAAGAAGACGATGGAGGATTATACGGTGGGATACGGATTAATTAATTAATTTAATTAGTTACCATTAGTTAATTATTTATTAATGTAATTAATGTATTAACGGTCATATCTTCTTCATACGAGGTCCAAATTCGATGATTTCAGATCCGTTGGGATCGTGATGAAAATATCTACAACACGGAAAAAACCAGAATAGAAACGAAGACTATTGGAAATTCTGATAAAATTAAAATGGTAGTTTAATTTTATTAAAACAATCTTCAGATAAAGAATGACGTAGTGGAAGCCAATGTGAGAATTATCTCACTAAAATTTTCTACCATTATTTAATCTATTTTATAACTATAAACATATAGTAATTGCCAGTATAGACTTTTATCTATCGTATGGAGTTCAACATTCGAATTAGCACAAATCACATAATTTGGAGGCGATGTATGGATATTACCGAAACTCGAATTGCCACTTATGGCGCCGTAAATGGCACTGGGTAGTCGAGTACTAATTTATTTGGATGATTTGGTGATTTGGGTTGTGATTGTACTGTTTAACATATTAATAATAATGTTATCATTAATGTGGTATTTGAAATTAAATTATAAATATCCATTTACAGTTTAAACAGTAAAATTGGTTAATTAGAAAAATAATTCAAACTGAATTAAAATTGGTTAAATTTCTTAACCAATGATTTATTTAAATCGACTGTTGTTGTTTGAAAACCCCACACGGGTATTAGGATGATATTTGACATACACTAATCCCAATATTTAGTTGTATGTCAATCGGTGGGTTGACAGGCTATGATGAGCGTTATTTATTTATTTTAATGCTTATACAGTTGTAAATTGCACTCTGGATGATGTTTGAATGTGTAATGATTATTTATCATTATTGTTGAATACATGTGATGTATGAAATCAATATAATTGAAATTATATGGTAATTTATCGAGTCGCATTCCAATTCAGAAATAACGAATATTTTAAAATAATGAATATTTTAAAATAACGAATATTTTAAAATAATGAATATTTTAAAATAACGAATATTTTAAAATAATGAATATTTTAAAATAGCGAATATTTTAAAATAACATTCAGTGAAGAATTAAAATATGTTTTTAATGTCCGATTTTGGATGGACACGAAAATATATAAAAATGTGAAGCCGAGTAAGTATAGAAACGTCACTTTTACCCGAATGGGTTTATCGATCGATTTTATTCATTTTAAAATAATATCGAAGAGAATTGATTTCAAAATCTGATATTTTGAAAATATTATCATTTTAATATTATAATGATAATGGAATATTTAATTTTGATTTAAAATTGAAATAGAAGTTGAAATCTTTTTAAAATTAATTTATAAATGATTTAATAAATACGTTTTGAATTGAAATTGACGATATATATATTGTGTATATATATAATGGCTTGAATAGAACACGTCGCACAGCGATCGTTCGTGAATTTCTACCATTAACTTCAAATTGATGTAATGGGAGATCCAACTATCGAATTGTCCTAAAACCAGAACCATTGGGTTCGTATCGAAAAGATCTTTCCAATGAATATAAGAGATTTAAATTTGAATGGTTGGATTTTAAATTATGTCCAAATCAATTTCAGGGAAGGTCGCTATGGATGCAGTTCGGTAGTCGTTATTGAAAACCGACTGTAAGGGCATTAATAAAATATGAAAAATATGAAAAATTTGTGTAAAATCATAATAAATGATTTGGAAGATTTTGGATGAAAAACTCCAAGTTTGAAAAGATAAAAATATATTTTTATCGAAATGAACTAGTTATTAACCAGAATAATAATCCAATGTTTTTAAATAAATAAATTGGATTTGAAATGGTTTTTATATAACAAGAATTTTCCAACATATGAATTGGAATGTACTGGAATGGAAATAATCTTCTGAATATTTTTCTATTGGATTCTGTGATTATACGGATATTGATAAGGAATTTAGAAGGTAAAAATATCGTTATTCCCAATACGATATTTGTTAGTTTCAGAATTTGATATTGAATATAAGCCGATAAAATTTCTATTCAGAGCCTTGTATTTAATATCAAATTGGATTTTGGGTTCGTCGTGTATGGTGTCTTAAATAACACTGTTCTTAAACCCAGTTGAGAAAAGAATAAATCTTTTAATTAAGATTTAGAGAAGTTTACCAATTAATTAATAGTTAATTGGAATTGAATTGAAATTGGATTTTGGGTTTATCGTGAACGGTGTTTTAAATAACATTTGTTCTTTAACTCAATTAACAGTGAAGTTATGATTTGGAATTTATAAATCTTTTTATTAAGATTCAATGGAAATTTTCCAACGTAAAGTTTTCCAATTTAATATATATAATCGAAACCGAATGGAATTCGATTTGGTAATAATCGAGATGAGCTTCTGTAAAGGAAGACCGTTACTATACGTGGAATTTAAAAGGCTTCGCCATTATTCCATTTATATTATTAGCCTGATACAGAAATTCATAATGATTTTGGCTGATTTGATTTCCATGGAGATTCCGTTTTGATGGAATATGATTTTGGGGTTTATCATAAATTGTGTTTTAAGTGACATTGGTTCTTTAACCCAATTAAAGGCAGGATTGATTTCCTAAAGTTGAATAATCGTTAAATAATGATTTTTAGGAAGATTAAAACTAATTGGAGTTTTAATAAATCTTTAATTAGATTGGAATGAGATTGGGATAATTAAATTTATTGAATCCATGAAATGATCGAGAATGGAGTATCATCAGTTTTACTCCAAGCAATAGTTAAATCTTTAGTTAGATTTGAACGGGAAATGGTAATTAATTTACCGATAACACCGTGGGCGTTAGATATGGAGTACTACCTGTTTTGCTTCGTGGGATGAATAGGATGGGTTTGGGATTAATAAATAAATGATTACTTCGGTAAAGTTCGCTAATCGCGACTAGTTAATAAACCTTAATTTGGTTTAGAATGGTTAAACGATAATCAAATCTTTTGAAATAATATCCAAAGAAAAATTAAAGAATAAATTTAAAAGAATTTATCTTTGATAAAATTAATGGGAACCATTCCCTAAAAATGTGAATATTTGAATAAAAGAGTATTCTGAATTGGAATGAGGCGTATGATGTGTTTTTATAACACTTGATTATTGATTATAAAATACGTGAGTTATTCGGAGAGACCGGGTTTATCCCATTTTGAATAACTGATATGACGACTAAAAGATGACGATGAAGACGGTGTTTGAAGAACGAAGATCTTCACATCGTTTGGATGATTACTGATGTCTTGATTGGGCTGTACAACTAAGACAAGGTAATAAGCGGCGGTTGTCCAGATGTACTTGGAGATCGATCGGATATGCGAGGACCTCCCTCCTGTATTGAATATGTGGGACAAGAAATAAGGTGCCTTCGGTTTCGTTTAGACCTAGAACGGACTTGTAAATGGATGTGTGTCTGACGTTGGATTTCATTCTGTGTTGATTGATATCTATCAAAAATGTATATCTGTTTGGTGGCGAAGAATTTATTCTCTTGCTTAATACCCTTCTCTAAGACGTACGAGCTTAGAGGTTATATATCGATAGATGTCAGTCATATGGCGTGAGTTGTTAGTGTGGCATGCTGAGATGCAAAGGATCAAGGCTTTTGTTGAAAAGCAGAGTCTTGTGGTTGATGATCAAAGCACAACTTTAATTAGGATAGCTTTGTGTATAGCGTTAATTTACGAGCCTCACACCCGGTATGAGTCAAAAACGGGATCATGACCGTAGGGAGAACTTGCGTTTCTTTCTGGCTAGAAGTGGTGTCATGATATAGAGCCCAAACATTTTTATTTATGTGGATGATGGATTGCAAGGCGCCTCAGATATAGAGCTTTATGCTCATAGGTCGACGTACTGACCATTTTGGAGGTCCAATAGGACCGGAAAACGTATTGTTTAGGAATAATTAATCCAAAAAAAGTGTGGACCGGCCCTACCGCATTGCGTCTCACAAGGAATAATAAAAAAACAATAGAAAGGTGACCAAATAAATCAAACATGGAGAATAATTTCTTCTGTTATTATTGTGAAAATTTTGGTTATCAGTTAAAAAAATTCCACAAGCTTGAAAAGGACAATGAAAGATTGAAGGTATTAGAGGAAGACAAAGACAAGGTTGATGAAAACAATAATGAAGAGGTAAAGTAGAATTAATAATGGAATACACTACATACCTTAGTATTCCCAGTTAAGGTCATGTAGGTACACAGAAATTAATCAAGGAGGCTAAGATTTACAGGACTTGAAAACAAAAATATCAAAAACATTTATTTTTCAATAACTTGTTTTTTTACAAATCAGTAACAGTATCATAGAAAGCTCTGCCTAGAATAGAAAAATCCTACTCCAACCGTTTGGCAAGGTTACATTGTCTCATTTACAAACTTTTCAGCAGATTTTAGATACATAAATTAAATAATAAATATTTTCCACTATATGAGAAATATAAAAATGTTAAAAAAAAAAAAGCAGTAGTAATTTTGTCTTTAATAACATCAAATTACCTCAATATCACCAAGATTGGCTCCAAACCCTCCTTAGTCCATTGCACTACAAAAATTTCATCCCTGTTCTTTAAATCAATAACTTGTTATTACAAAACTAGGCTTTCCACAATATAAGTTTAATACAAAACATGCATCACATATAATCTATGCTCAAATCAATGCGTACAAATAAACAATTTCCCTCTTATGTACAAATCCAGATAATGAAAAACAAGATGTCACAAAATTAAGTATACAAAAAATAGTGTCTTCAAAAGTAATCTTCCCTAGATGCTAGAATGAGTCAAATCCTTTCCCTGTGAGCCTATTTGGGTAAAGAGAAAGGAAGGAAGAGGAGTGGGTCAGACGTAAAACCTAGTAAGTGTTGTAATTACTAGCATGATTGAGTAGTAAAGAAAAGATAGGCTCAATAATAGTTCTAGTATCAAATATGGTAAGCATTCGTGCACAATTATAAAGGTAAACACGCCGAAATGATATACGAAGAAACATGCTGAACAATACGAGTATAGATTTATTTGATTGTTCATCTAGTTCAACAGGCCTTGATTGTTTGCAATTTCCTAATAATTGTTAAACATAATTAGGATATATTCCTAATACTACCAATAAATCGGCTACTAGTCTACCATCTTACATGGTAACTTATATCACAATGGATCTCAGGATTTATCTGACCCGACCCATAAATAAAGACATAATAAATCATTATTCGTTGCAGTAATGACTTATTTTCCCTCGTCGATGCACATGCATTCCCGTTGCATCGTCGAAACGCACCTACACATGACCCTGTCTCAGTTGACCTCTTATTTACCCTAATCAGCATAAGCGCTCTCAGGCTCCACCATCCATCATTTGTGAAACCATCAGTAATAAAACTGAAAGGGAATGCTAACAGTATGGGTCCTAGCAAACAAATATAAAATTTTCTCCGCAGCCTAGATCCCCATGATCTTGGGGCTTACTCTTTGGCCACTTATTTTCCATAATCAGCCTCATGCTGCCGGAACAGACCAAAATTGGTACGCTTATTAACCAAGGTCTCTTATTTTATCGAATCAGCATATTGTTGCTGGAACGGACCATAACCAATACACATATATTTAACTTAACCACAATTTTAAGGTCATGTCAATAATAAGCATTTTCATTGTATCTTTCAATTATGATCCTCGTGTTACAATTATATTTGCAATTAAGTTCAATATGTCAATTATGATTTCCATGTGTGTCTGTACAAATTATCATAATATTACTTTGCAAATATGGTCAATCTTTTCCAATTACAACCCATGTCATAATTTGATAGCAAACCTACTTTAATTTTTCTATTTCAATCCAATTCCTTCTTAATTACAATTCTATATTTTGTATTCATTATTTGTAAAAAAATTCCTAATTCTTTAATCCACTTTTGCACGGTTTTAATTTAATTCTATTTTCCATGCATGCAAAATAAAAGGGTTAAATCAGTAGCATAAATTAGTCGCTTATATGCTAACATTTATAGATTATATACATAAACTATAAATAAATACAAAAACTGTAAAATAGCTGGAAACACCGAAAGAGGGAAGGAGACTGAAAAATATCTTACAATAATTAAATTAAATAAAACTAGAAAGAAGAAATGAAAATTTGTAGAAAATAACTTTATAGAAAAAAAAAAGACATACAGAAAATAATACAAATTGAAAGAAAACTGGAAAACTATAGAAAACTCTATAGCTATTAGAAACCCTATTTTCCTAAAGTATCAAAATCTAAATAATTACAAACCCACCTTGGTCAAAGCGTTCCTTCGTGGCATATGTAGATCCTGCTTTCAAAATATGGGTATATAAATATTTATTATTATAAATCTTTTCCTTTAAAAATTTTAGGTTTGGTCCATCTCAAGAGAGAACTGTAGCGGGGTAGAGACTATGTTGTGAGGAATAAGTTTGTTTCGAAAGGTCTATATAAGTTAGGCTTGGGATCTTAGACCGTTGAATTTATGGATTAAATCTAGGCCAGTCTTGTCACATGACTAATAAACACATGCCACATCAACAAAAATTAAAAAACAAACCAATAAGAACATGCCAACTCAGCAATATTATGACTGACTCGAAATTCTCGTGCCTCGGCACAATTTGCACCCAATCAACTGGGCAGGTCAATCTATTTATTGCCTGGTTGATCCCGGGTCGATCAGGCTATGGGTCGGGTCGACTTGACTAATATATGTATATTTTTTCTCTTTTCCTCTTTAATTTTGTTTTCAGGACATCTCTTTTGTACGAACTTGGATTTTGACAAGTTACATTTGAAAATGACTCAGAAAATCATAACAGATGCAATGGAAAAGGCTCTATAGTCAAATTTGATCATTTGCAAAAAAAAAGGACTTTTTAGCTTCTTTTATTAATTTCAGAATTATACTTATAACTTGTCTATTTTATAACTTTTTTATATTAGCTCTGATTTTTACAAACCATATATGTAAACAGACCAAAAAATAGTAACGGACCCAATGGTGCAATTCCTGTTGCCAAATTATGACAAATGTAAAAGTCATTAATTTATTAATTAATTACTATGTCCAAAAATTTCGGATTATTACATTCTTCCCTCTTTAAAGGATTTCGTTTCCGATATCTTCAAGAACAAAAGAATAAGATAAGGATTTTCATACAAATATCTACAACTATCAACTCAAATATCATCCATTACCATCCATTGACCTTAAGTTTTTTAATGTCATTTAAGTAGTTATCCAAAGGTGCAGTGTATACGTTACTAGCTAATGCAAAAGGTTTGGCGGTCTACCAATTTAGTTGATCTTTTTTTATGCAATTATGCTTGTGCCATGTATCCAAACGTATGCAAAATTCCTAATGATAACAGATAGTTCTACACGAGTACTCCAAACATCATTCTTATGCAGCAATCATTTGATAATCATCCATTATAACAACTACGGAAATAAAGCCAAAATGCACACACATCCATATGCATATGCTAGTGTCCTAGTTAGCCAAAATGCACACATATCCATATGCATATGCTACTATTCCTAAAGATATTTAGAAGAAAGATCCTAATTAAAGAAAAAAATTTAATGATAGAATATTCAAAAGGAAATGTTCGTCAAAAGAACATGAGTAATAAAATTGAATTATTTGAAGACACATGTTATTATAACTAGAAGTTATCCTTATGAGATAAAAGATTTTATAGCTAAATTTATTAATGCTTCAGCACATGATGACTCACCAGTGACTCGTACTTTTCTCAAAACTACCAATATAAATGATTTCACTTGTAACGACCGAGTCTTCCTAAACAAATCCACTGAAAAGATCTAGCATCTTACCCATTCTAAAAACTTTTGGAAGAAACGTTCTAATTAAGTTATCCATTTATCTTCCAAGTTCTCCGTTTTGTTCCTCTTTCTCTTTAAACTAGTTCAATACGACTATATCATTGTCACAAGCTATTTTAAAATTATAAACCCCACTCTACCTTCCAAGTAGAGTCACTTCTATCATATTCTTATTTCAATTCAAGTCTTTACCATTACAGTTTTGTACTCCTCTATTTGTTCCACTTATATTGTCTAATCCAATAAGAACGTACTTCTTTTTTAAACTTTTTATATATATTTTCAAAATTTGAGTTTTTTTAAATCTTTTTTGAAAATCTCATTAAGAAGACTTATTACTCATAGAGTTACGAATCAATTTATTTTCTATATATATATATATATATATATATATATATATATTCTATGAAATTCCCAAAAATACTTATTTCATAACGAAAATACTAGTCTTTTAAAATTTCTTTTTCTAAAACCATACATATATATATAGGGGGTTTAGACTCAAAGTGTACCTACAAATTTTTTTTTCCACAAAATACTCTTTTTCAAATTCTTTTCTTGGAACACAATTACTCACCCTATTATTAATCTATTTGAAATCTTTATATCATTTGTATATAAACGCTTAATCGTTTATCTGCTGCCAAAGTTATTGCTTACTTCAATTTGGTGGTCATATAAAGATCTAAACTTGATTCTTATAATTAGGCATCAACATATCCTTGTAAGTTATTTTTCTTTAAATGGAATTTCTAGGATCTTCGTCTCATGCCCAAATGACATAACCTTGATGAACGCCAACCTCTCGATCATTAGTGAAATTCATCCTCATATCCTTAATTCAAGATATACTTCCAAGTTGAATCTTTAAAATTTTTAACTGCTATGCTTAAACTTAGTCTTGGTTCCTCCACATCTTTAGAGATCTTACCAGAACACACAACAAGGTATTTTAATAGAAGCTACATATATCTCTAATGCTTCCGTCCCACGATTCTAATACCAAAAGTCAAGAATTTAATGTCGACTACGTTCTTACTTTTACATAAAGCACAAGAGAAACCAAAAATCATCGTACAATCAAACTCAATTAACCTTTATTATCTTTAGCTCCAACTTCTTGTAGGGGCAACGAATCAATAATCTATTGTCATTGAAGTTTCAAACCTTTCTCATTATAGGTAACGCTCCCATGATCTAACTTAAAATCTGATGGTAGTTATTCCAAGGTAACTGCCCTCACTAATCCTTTACAAATGTTACTAAGAAGAAATGATACCAATGTATTAACCGAAATCTAAAAAATATAGCTTCTCAATTTGCATCCACAAACGGTAAACTTTCCTTGATGAGGTAGATCAAGAAAATCATATCTAGGAAAAACTATCAATAAGTTTTTCGTAATAATCCATTGATCTAAGAGATTCCTTACCTTCCAGAAGTGATTCTTAAGGAACTCAGTCTTGGTTCCGTATGCATATAAAGTTATAAATTCCTTATCTAAATACCAAATTTATCCTTGCATTCTTTGGTTAGACCAACATGTCATTTATACAAACCCCTGCCAACTTACTACAAAGCCTCACTAATCATCACACTACACTAGTCAATAATTAGACTTAGGCACAAGCTAGTCCAAAAGGTACAACAACTGCTCTTAAAATCCATCGGATGTTTTATGAACAATTCCATCTCTAATCCTTTCCACTACTCAAAACTTGGTGAAAAACACTAGCAACAGAATCTTTCTATGGGAAGAACTGGATTTCTCTAAATAATCGAAGAGACCATCTACATGGGTCAAAGAGTAATGGTTCTAACGAAACAATTTACTTATAATCACTACAGAAACTAAGAAATTTTCCGTCTTTGTAGCAAAGACGAGTGATGTCTCTCATCTAAGAATGTGTACTCTTGCCAATATTTTCCAAAAGTTCCTTAATTTTTTCCCTAAAATATTTCTGTTGCGACTGAATGCTAATGACTTCTTCAAAATATGTGCGGGAAAGCTCCTTTCACATCCATATGAACTAAACTCAATATACCTAAAGATAGGTCTAAGGAGTAAAATAATACACTTCAACTGATTCTTCACATGTCAATTCTAGGGTGTGTCTAACATTCATACCATCATGTAACCATCCTTCTCTCGATATATGAAATGACTCACCATACGGCTAACCTATCTAAGCTCCAAACTATTCCATACCTAGTAATGCTACAAGCATCACTCCATATCTAGAAAAGCATCCAATCTTATCTTTTCCTTAGAATTATGTGCTTTACTGGTAATGCGATAGGTTTAGCACTGCATTAAATATAAATTCAAAAACCAATCTCTCTTCTGGGAGGTAACCTTCTCACCTCTTCCAATATTCGGAAAATATAGCATAACGTGAACTAGATTGATAACACCTAGAGAAGCACTAATGAAAATAAGTGAATCAACATGATCGACTCATTGGACCACAAGAAATCTCAAGGGTTTGTCAACTTCATATTCTAGCTTGTTAACTCTCCTATTGCACTCAGAATAGGACAATATGTGGCTAATCAATTCATCCTCAAAAAATTTCCGAACTCAAAAATTTCAGAATGTAAGCATCCTAGCCAAACTTTGCTATCAGTGTCAAAATCTGAGATAACCAATTATATGGCTAACCTATCTAGACCCAAAACCAACCATGCCCCGAAATGTCCTCGAGCATTCCCCAATCTAGAATCTCAAGCTTTAAATCCCGACTTATCAAAAATAACCATGTCGATCCTCCTGCCAGGTTGAGAAATAGCTATTGAGCCTATAAAACATCCTAATTGCAAAAAATTAATTAGTGCCACCAATGCACACTCGAGGATGTACTATATCAATAACAGACAAGTTTGTTTGGCCTACAATACAGATGCCCTACATAGTTTGTCTCGTACCAGCGTGGCTATGGCTCCATGCAACCACCCCCAACTAGTGAATTAAAGATAAATGAATGAGTTAATCCTATATCAGATAAAATAGGTAAACTGGAAAGAACAAGAGATTGATAACACTTTTATCACCTTTACTCATTTCCATTACTCGATCATTTGATCAACACCTTCCATACAACACTCACGCAATAGTGCCCACATCAAATATTATCTTTTCAAAACTAATAATACTTTCCCGAATACTTATGATAATGCTTCTTAAGTTATCTTGCAATTCTTAGCCTCTAAGGTTGCCTTATACATAATTAGCTTACTTAATATATGTCAAGTGGCAAGTTTATCTCCTAATACTAGTTTCATAAAGAATTCACAAATAAAGGATTAAATTGGTTTATCCACTAATCAAATTTCCAACCTATAAATATCTAGGGTCCTAATATACGTAGGTAAGCTTAGATAGGTTATTTTATAGATAACTCAACGATGAAAGAAAAGAATAAGACAAGGAAAGGAGATGGACTTCAGGGGACTTTTTCTCAAAAATACCATTTGTTTTGAAATCTATTTTTATTTATAAAATGCTTTACTTTAAAATAAACTTTTAGGAATCCTGTAACTTTAAGCTTTCATGCCAAATAAGCCCACAAAACCCCTTGATATTCCCAATTCAGGTCGTATTAAGGATGTAGAGCATTGTAGGTACACAAAATTTAATCACAGAGGCTAAGATTCATAGGGCATAAAAACAAAAACAGCTGAAACGTTTATTTTTCAATAGCTTGTCGTTACAATACAATACTTTACACAAGATAAGTTTAATACAAAACACATTTCTCCTATAATCCTATCTTAAATATGAGTATACAAATAAACAATTTTCTTTTCAAGTACAAATCCAAATTATGACAAATAAGCTTTCAAAAAATTAAGTATTTAAAAAGGGATCTTCAACAGTAATCTTACTAATATGCTAGAATTAATCAAATCCCTACGCTGTGAGCCTACTAGTAAAAAGAAAGGAAGAGGAGTTGCTCAGAAATAAAGTCTACTGAGTGTTTTAATTACTATCATGATTGAGTAATAGTGGAAAGATGGACTTAATAATAGTTCTAGTGCTAGATAGGGCAAGTGTTCATGCACAACTACAAAAGTGAACATACTGGAATGATATGCGAAGAAATATACTGAACCACACTAGTAAAGATTTATTTGATTGTTTAGCTAGTTCAGCAGATCTTGATTGTTTGCACTTTCTCAATTTTTGAAAGTAGTAAACATAATTAGGATATATTCCAAATGCTACCCTTCGGTTAGCTACTAGTCTACCTTCTTATATGGTAGCTAATGTCACTATAGATCTCGGACTTTATCTTATTCGACCCGTTAGTAAAGACATAAAAAATCGTTGTTTGTCGCAGTAACGACTTATTTTCCCTCATTGATGCACATGCACGCTCATTGCACTACCGAAACACACCTACACATGACCCTATCTCTGTTGACCCTTTATTTACCTCAATCAGCATTAGCATGCCAAATCTACGTCATCCATTGTTTATGAGAACATCAGTGATGAACCTAAAAGGGAATGCTGGCGGTATGGATCCTAGCAAACAAATATACTAATTAGTGCCCCCGCCTAAATTCCCTGTGACCTTAGGCTTACTCTTTGGTCACTAATTTTCCTTAATCAGCCCCATGCAACCTGAATAGACCACAACTAATATGCTTATTAACTTAGGTCACTTATTTTACGAATCAACCTATTTTTGCTGGAATGGACCACAATAGGTACATGTATATTTAACTTAACCAAAGTATTAAGTTCACGTCAATAATAAGCATTTTCATCATTTCTTTCAACTATAATCTTTGCGTTATAATTATGTGGACAAATTTTCAAAATAGGCTAACTTTTAAAACTAATACCAGATATATGCTAATTTTAAAAGTATTAGCAGAAATAGGCTAGTTTTTGCCACCTCAGCAATAAGGTAGCAAATTTAAAATAAATAAATAGGGCACACTTGGGAAGTACGCCCCTTAAAAATTTAATTGGCGCACTTGTCAAGTGCGTTGGCTATAGTTTTCAAACCCTACCCCAAATGACCTACTTCTTTCTACCTATTGTCTATCATTCTGTTTTCATTCTATTTGGGGATAAAAAGTACAAAATCATACTATTCTTCCACTAACCGCAAAATTCTTCAAAATCTTCATAAAATATCAAAAGATACAAGGATTATCCATCAGATTACTTCTATCAGCTATTGGACATCAATTCGAAGGTATTTATTTAGGTTCAACTCAAACCCTAGATGAAATTCTTTTGTTACAAAAATACACTCAAACCATAGTTTATTTTTGTTTGCTTATATTAGTTTAACAATTAATTGTTCAAAAATATTGCAAAATTTTCGTTGTAGAACTATGTCGGATTACATCCCGATTTTATGCTACTTTAAAGGAAAGATGAATTTGAAAGAAAACAATACGTCGGTATATATTGGAGGAAAACAAAAGGGTTCAAAGGTCAATTTTTTTGCTCGTATAATGAACTAAAAGAAATGGTGTATAGAGTTACAAAAATTGATTCGCGGAAGTATGATGTAAAATCAGTAAGTGGGTGACAGATTCTAGATCTTCTGCTATCGACTTGGATTATGATGAAGATGTTGATGCGATATTTTCATTTAATATTCATACTAGTAGAGGAGTTAAGGCATTATGAAGAGGCAATTAGTACTAATTTAAATCAACACTCTACTCAAATTATTGGTTGTAACAACCTGGAAAATCTGAGCCAGTTTGAAATTTTGTAATTTGGATATTTTAGTGGATTTTAAATATTTAAAATAAATATTTTAAATAATAACGACGAAAAGTATGTTTGAATCGATGTTTGAAAGTAAATATAATTATTTTAAATTATAAACAAGGCCTGAAATGGCGCGGCAGTTTCAAAATTTCAATTCAAACTTTAACTGACTGTACCGGGTGCAAAATAAAACGGATTTTAGTGAAACCAAAAATATTTAAATCTGTTAGTGAATACCTTTCTAACGAATCTGAAAAATCGAAGTTTCATAGCGGAAGTCAAAAGTTATGGCCAAATGAATTTCAGAAAGCTCGCTATAGAGAATATATCGCCCTTGAAAATAGACATTTTGCAAACGACCTCGGAATTCGATGAAACCTCTTTTGTTGGATCCGAGATGTGAAATTATTGCTAGGTTTCAAAATTCATAATTTTTGAAGTCAATATGTGAGCCCCGTCAAATTTCATAATTTTTGAAGTCAATATGTGAGCCCCGTCAAAATTCATAATTATTGCTAGGTTTCAAAATTCATAATTTTCAAAATTATTGCTAGGTCTCAGAATTTGACGAAACTAGTTTTGTTGGGACCGTATCGTCAAAACATAGCTAGATTTATTTTTTGGGAATTTTTAGAATCAATATGTGGCCCCGTCAAATTTTAATGTACGTTCAAATTAAATATTGAATGTTTTATATTTTAATTTGAAGAGACGCTGACTGAGACTGTCGAATGGGCCTTCGAAACATATCCCATTGTGTTCGGAATGGGGGTATTTAGCTAAGGACGACATTCGTTAGGTTTGGATTGGAGTTCGTAAGAAATAAGGGTAATTTAGAAATTTAAAAATATATAAATAAATAAAAAAATCACATTGGCCAGTCAACCTTCTCTCTCCCCGCTTTCTCTCTCTCCCTCCCTCGATCGACGACGAAACTCGTTCCTCCCTTCCCGGCCGTTTTCTGATCAAACCACGCATTGATAGCCTTCGACCCAGTTGAGCTTTTTGAAGAGCTCCCCTCAAGCTTCAAATCCATACCTGTTGCACCTCCCCTCATCTCTCCATCGCCGAGAACCATCGCCCTTTGTGCTGCCGCCTCGTCGGGAATTGCGCCGCCGCCTGGACTTTGAGTTCAACGTGGTGCACCTCGCCGGGATCCCCTCTCGAAGCCCTACAACGTGGCATCGTCTGATCTTGGCAAAACTACACGGATTTGGAGAAATCTTCAAACCTAGTTTTAAACAAAAGAGTGAAGGTAACGGCCTATATTTTATTTTATAGTTATAGCACTTTAAAGTGCTACGGTTTTTGATTTCACTGTAAAAATCATATCTTTTTCGTTTGTGGTCGAAATCCAGTGAAACAAGAGACAGTGGACTCGTGTGGACGTCTTCTACATTCTAGAAGAGACCGCATATTTTTTTGAGCCTTCTACTAACTTTGGAGGAGTGGAACCCAATGTGAGATTTCTAATTTATAAACGATATGGAAAACAACGATGTATAAATTATATAGTCAATGTATGAGTTATAAAAGCGTTGTACACCTCATGTGTAAGCGTTGTATAAGTTGTATGTTCGATGTATAAGTTACATATGCGTTGTAAAAGTGATATATGCATTGAAATAAATTGAAAAGATACTGAAGTGAAGTCGAAATATATTTATGTACGAATATATATATATATATATATGTATATATATATATATATACTCCCCTCGTCCACAGACCATGGACGATACATATTTGTTGTGATATTGTTTGGACTATTGGTTGATGTGAAATTTGGTGAATATCATGAATGGTTGATTTGAAATGATTGATTGTCATTGAAATCCCAATAGGATTAGTATATGGGAAAATTCGCTTGCGTGCGAACTAGATATTGAAAATCCCATTTGTCAAAAACCGCGAGGTTTTAAGGTAGAGCGAGGAGTCATACTAGGGATGGTCCCGGTTTTAACTACCCGCCGTTATGCTGTCGAAATTTTCAATAATATTCATGTGTTAGAATTATTTTTATGTGTTGAAACTATATTCGTGTGTTGAATAGAAATTCATGTGTTGAATAAAAATTCATTTATTGAACGACATTCATGTTTTGAAATAAATTGTTTTATAATAAAAATCATATTCTTATCATCTATATGAACTATATAAAATAGTCGTGTTTTGAAATAAATTGTTTTATAATGAAAATCACATTCTTATCATCTATATGAACTATATAAAATAGTCGTGTTTTGAAATAAAGTGTTTTATAATAAAAATCACATTTTTGTCATCTATATGAACTCTATAAAATAGTCGTGTTTCAAAATAAATTGTTTTACAATAAAAATCACATTTTTATTATGCATATGAATTGTTAAAAATAGTGAAGTGTTGAAATAAATATCTATTGGATAAAAATATCATTTTTATCAAATGTATGAAATGAATATGGTTTTGAAATCGAAGAATAGATTATATTTATATATATATATATATATAAATATAATTAAAATAAACCGAATAACGAAGCTGCAGTTCGTGTTTTGAAACCGTGATTTCAAACGATTAGTGTGGGAGATCCGACCATCGGATTTTCTCGAAACTGAAACCGTTGGGTTCGATTTGGAAATATCTTTCCAACAACACCAACTTTGTGAAGATCCAACGGTTGGATTGTCTGGAATGTTTAATTCAAATCTGAAGAAAAAAAGCCAGAATCAATTATATATATATAATTAAATCGAATAACGACGCTGCAGTTCGTATTTTGAAATCGAAACTTCAAACGATTGTACCGGAAGATCCGACCGTCGGATTTTCCCAAATCTGAAACCGTTGGATTCGTTTTGAAAAGATCTTTCTAATGATATAAATTTTGTGAAGATCCAACGGTTAGATTTCAGATATGTGTAAATCAAATCTGAGGAAAAACAGCGCTACGGCCGCGTTATGGCCTGAAGCGTCATTTGAATGAATTGGCTATTTTTAAATAAATAAAAATAGCAATAAATCGTGATAAAATATTATAAACGATATGGAATGAAAATAAATTGAATTTGCTCGGTTTATTGGATATTTGATGGTTGAATATGTTTGGCGTGAGAATTACATTAAAGAACAGAATAATTGATGTCAAATAATTTAACCATTGAAATGAATTGATTTGAAATTCTAAATATACGTGAATTATTTGAAAAGGACGAGTTAATTCTCATTTCAAATAATTGATCGATGATTAAAAGTCGAAGATATGAAGGTGGTGCAAGACCGATGATCTTCACGTCGAATAGGAGGGTGCTACTGATGCTCATAATGGGAGTAGCTACCTTGAAGGGGTTGAAGTAGTAGTCGTCCGGACGTACATGTTGATTGTACGGATATGCGAGGAATAAAGATCCTTCGGTTTCGTTCAGACCCAGAACGGACTTGTAAATGGACTGTGTGTCTGACATTGGATTTCATTCTGTGTGATTGGTAGACGTCAGTTGCATGGCGTGAATTGCCTTTGTGGCATGCTGAGATGCAATGATCAAAGCTTTTGTTGAAACGCAAAGCTTTGTAGTGGATGATCAAAGCAACGCCTGTGTGGCATAGCTTTGTGTATAACATTAATTCGCGAACCTCACACCCCGGTATGAAACGAAAACGGGAGAGGACATCAGGGAGGGCATGCGTTTCTTTCTAGCTAGGGTGGTGTCAGTGACCTACCATCCCTGACATTTATATTATTTTCACCTATGTGGTTGTTGCTGTTGTGAGGCGCCTCAGATATATCGGTGACTATGTGGAGCCGATGGAGTCGTAGGACTCATTTACGCCCCAAAGGGTGGGGAAACTTAGTGTTAAGGCATAATAATCCACATCGGTGGACCGGCTCTGACGATCCAAGGTGCAGTTGCGGATGTTCCAGAGGCTCGGGCTAGAGAGTCTCGAAGCGGTGAGGACGATCCCTGGCCTCGGTTCATGACAGAAATCCAATTTCCAAATACGACATCGTGCGGTTTTGATTGTATATATATATATATGGCGATATGATATATGGTACCCATGCCGTCTATGATTGATAGTTATGATTCAAATTGTTTTTGAAACATATAAACACTAGCAATAATATCAAATGATTTGTTTTGATCATATCAAGAATATTTTGGCCATTATAAGGTAAAACTCTATCCTCCGGTTTGTGTTGCATTGTGTGATGGGAACTGAGTCTTATAATGGCTTCATTTTATTTTGAAAAGCATTGCGATGTTAAAAATATTTACTAGTTTTAAAGCACTGGCAATCACTGGAGTAAACCCGTTCCGCGAAAGTGGCATGGTCCTGTGATTGGCCATATTATATGATGTGTTTAGAAGATTTCTCATACCAGTCCCATGACTGACTCATAATTTATTTCACTTGCAAACTCGGGTGCCCCTATTTCTACACGGGCAGCCTTGTATTCTGGTATTAGCAGGCTCTTTCTGGATAGCTGGAGCTGAAGATGGATTCTATCATTTATCTCTTTTTATGCTGTTCAGCTCCTATTGGACATATTATGTTTGTTTTCCGCTGTAGACATTTATGTACAGCTGAACTGTATTTGTACTAAGTATGATCCTATATACTGTGTAACTCTGATGTTTATATTTATCCAGCATATTCTGTTGTACATTATCTGGTGTATTTGTTTATTTATGTTCTGTTGTTACCTGTTTATGTATTATATTCCAAAGATTAACCTTGCCTTCGTGTTACGAGGTTTGGGTCATCACATTGGTACTATTCCGAGTTGTGCTTATCAAAGCATCCAGCCCTATATTTCCTACATGCGTGAATACAAAGTAAGTTAGTAAATTTTTTACATTTGATTAGTTGAAATTCATAGTTAATATGAAAATTCTTGATCTCATACTCTTTTCTTAACAGTTATATGATGCCTCCGTGTGGTTCAGGCTCTAGATCGGCAAATGATGATGTAGGTTGTAGTTCACCGCGTATAGATAGCATGCAAATTGCTTCAGTGGATAATGATATGGCATGGATGGAAAATATGGAAGCTAATAATGATCTGCTTGAGTTTGAAATTGATAAGAGAATGAAAACATAAATAATGGAGCATCATTGGTGCAAGAAGATGAAGACAATAACAAAGAACAAATGGAATTTGAAATGCCTTTGACAGATGATTTATGTAGTGCAGATATTATGGCAGTATCGTTGATTGAAAACGTAGCTCCTATTAGAGACAAATTTACCATAGATTGCGTTGATTCGGGTTTTGACGCAGGAATGCAGTTTCAAACAAAGGAAATACTTATTCAACAGCTTAGTGAGTGGTGTATTAAGAATTTTGTCTTATTTGAACCCATAAAACCCCACAAAAAGAGTACACTACAATTTGTAATGTCAATAACAATTGCAAGTGGAGAATACATGCTATTGTCCCAAAAAAATCATTGATGGAAAGGTGGGAAGTTAGGAAATATGAAAGCAACTTGTGTTAATCTGGTCATTAATTCTAATCATAAGAAATCAACAAGTACATTTGTTGCTAACAAAATACTTTCTTTTATGAAATCGAATTTGAATATAACTCCCTCTGTGATTCAAGTTTTAATGTCGGAAACTTTTTTCATCAAAATAAGCTACTTCAAGGCGTATAATGCACTGCGGAAAGCACTTGAGACAGTTTTTGGAGATTGGGAAACATCATATGCTGAGTTGCCACAATATTTGGCTACTATAAAAAAACATAATTCGGGAATCGTTTTTAAGATTGAAACCGAAAGACTTACGAATGACAAAGTTCTCTTCAAAAGTGCTTTTTGGTATTTAGGGCATCTATCGATGGTTTTGCGCATTGTCAACCGTTAATTTGCATTGGTGGCACACATGTATACGACAAATATCAAGGTACGTTGCTAATCGCGACTAAAGTTGATGCTAATGATGGTATATTTCCATTAGCATATGCAATTGTAGATTCCGAATCAAAAGAAAATTGGGATTAGTTTTTCAGATGCATGTACTATCTCATACATAGTATTTTGCAATAGATGTTTGACTTTCATATCTGATCAAATGAAAGGCATTCCGGGAGCATTAGAAAATTGGCCTCAAGAACACCGTCACCGCTTTTGTGGTAGGCATCTCAAAGCAAGCTTAAAAGTTGCCGGATTTACTCAAAAAAACTTGGTAGACTTGTTTTATTCATGTGCTAGTGCTACAGATGAGTTGGAGTATAAAGAGTTAAGCGACCACTTCAAAACAATTGCGCCGGATGCATATGCTTGGGTTGAAAAGAGTTTGCAAGGTGCGGAGGAAAATTGGGCTCTATGCAAGGATAATGGTGGACGATTTATGATGATAATAACAGATGTATCCTAAATTTTTAATGGAGTTCTACGAGGTGCTCATGCTTTGTCGGTCAAGTCTTTAGTAGCACAAACGTTTTAACGTTTAAACGACTATTTGATGAAATGTCGTTCTGACGCCGAGGGATTTGAAATGTAATGAGTCAAAAAGTTGAAACTCTTTTAACCAAAAGAGCAACAATAGCATGACATTGTGGAATTGTTAGATTCAATCAAACCGAATGGCAAGCGAATGATCAATTTGGAAAAGCATTTACTGTGATTTTACATGACAATGTATGTACTTGCACTTGCAACATTACATTATTGCAAAAATTGCCATGCTTTCATGTGATGGCTGCTTGTGCTCGAACTGTTGGAGGAGCAAAGAGATCGTACTATGGTTTTTGTTCATTATGGTTTTCCACTGAAAAATATAAAGCTAGTTATGCTCCAAGCTTTCATCCAATGCCCGATAGTATATATTGGGATGCCTATCACAGTCCGACCATATTGCCTCCGCATACAAAAAGGAAAACGAGATGTCCACGCTCGACAATAATTAAAGGTATAATGGATAAAATGGGAGGAAGTAAAAAAATACTTGCAGCAAATGTGGTCAAAAAAGGCGCAAAAGATCGACATGTTCGTCCAAATAATTTCTATTTGACTGATGTTAGCATTTTGTAAGAGAATGTTTAGAGACGTATTTTGAGATTTTGTTTGAATGATTTGTAATGTAATGAACGATTTGTACTTTTAGTTTGGTGAATGAATGAATGATTTGCATTTCAATGGTGAATGTTTGCATTTTATAAGCATATGAATTGTATTTGACTGTTTTTATGATCCGGTTTGTAAGTTGTGGGGTACAGGTGAAGCAGCAGATTACTGTTGTAGCTCTCGGGAAGGGCGCACCTGCAAGGTGTGCCCTTTTGTGTATATAGGGGCGCACTTATAAACAAGGGCGCACCTCACAGGTGCGTCTCAACCAGGGATTGCTTCTTACATTACCTAGCTGCCTCTCTATATGCCTCATTTCCACCAAACCTCACTTTGTCTTCAAAATCCCTAAAACTAAAAAAAAAAAAAAAAAACTAATTTTCTAAACTTTCAAATACTTCAATTTCTCATTGCTTCTACATCAAATTAGTTCTGCAATGGAAGGCTCATCATTCTCTTACCAAGTTAGAGGTAAGTTCTTAAACAACATTTCCTTATTTTTGTTTGTGGTGTATACAATAGATTTAGCTTTGTAGTAGAGGTTATATTGATTTGATTAACCCTAAAGTGGTTCATAACTTGTTCCTTTCAATTCCTAGTTCAAGTATATGGTGATATACTTGTTCATTTCAAAACCTAGTTCATTACTTTGTTCATTTCATTTCAATTTTTTCTTGTAGAGTTAGCACCGAGTCCTATTAATGCAAGTGTCTTATATCTTCAAGATGAGCATAGAAGCAATAATACGGACTTGATGAAGGTATTTCAAAAATCCAAATGAATGAACTCAGTACTTTTTCATTTCTCATGCACTATCTAATTACTTTCATCTCGTTTTGAATTTGTAGAGCGACGAGCCAATTGATTATCAAGATCATTCTAGCAAGTTAAGGTTGATTACTTCAAATACACCAGACTTCAACTTGCGCTACAAAGAGCTGGGTTTAGAGAAATATCCAGATTAGGATTTTTAAGATAAATCATGCACTTGTTACTTCATTGGTAGACACGTGAAGACCGAAGACTTCCACCTTCCATCTTCCCACTGGTGAAATTACTATCATGTTGCAAGATGTTGGCTGTCTTTTGGGTGTTATAGTGGAAGGAAATCCTGTTACTGCTACACATCTTAGTAATTGTGAAGATATTGGTTATGAGTGTTTAGGCGTGGTCCTAAATCGCAATGTGATAAGAGAAGAAATAGTTAAGTTGACTTGGCTTCGACGTATGTTTCAAAATGAGCCATCACAGGATGCATTAGACGAAGAAGTTGAACATCATGCGGGAGTCGTTATTCTACACTTGATATCTTGTCTCTATGTCCCAATCATTCTAAAGGACGACTAAATCATTTTTGGCTATTATTTATGATAAATTTGGAAGATTGTGCACGATATTCTTGGGGTAGTGTGATATTGACAACATTATACACTGAGTTAACAAATGTTGCGCTTGGTAAATCCCAGTGGATAGCCGATTGTCTTTCTCTTCTACAGGTAAATATTAGTATGTATATATGTTAATGGCCATTTTTAATATGCAATCCTACTATATATTTATTTATTTATTTTATAGCTTTGGTCTTGGACACATCTTCCTATCGGTCGTCCAAATGTAACTTTATATGCGCAGATCAACAGGTCATTACCTTATAGTGCAAGGTAGTCTATTTACATTTACATGATATCCAATAATGGTGCTGACGCTATTTTATTTACATTTACATACTTTATTTACATTTACTTTATATCGCAAGTGGTTTGGAAATAAGAGTTGGATTGAGTCGCCAAAGCAAGTTGCCACTTACTATCGTGATGTAACGACCCAGAAAATCTGAACCAATTTAAAAAATTTAAATTGGCTAAAATAATGGATTTTAAATATTTAAAATAAGTATTTTAAATAATAGCAACGAAAAGTGAGTTGAATCGACAATTGAAAACGAATATAATTTATTATAATTATAAACAAGGCTTGAAAAGGCGCTGCAGTTTCAAAAATTGAATTCAAACTTTGCCGGACTGTACCGGGTGCAAAACAAAACGGATTTTAGTGAAACAAAAATGTTTAAATCTGTTAGCGAATACCTTTCTAACGAATCTGAAAAATCGAATTTTCATAGCGGAAAGCAAAAGTTATGGCCGAATGAATTTTCAGAAGGGTCGATATGGAATTTATATAGCCCGTGAAAATGACCATTTTGCATACGACCTCGAAATTCGACGAAACTACTTTTGTTGGATCCGGGAAGTAAAGTTATTGCTAGGTTTCAAATTTCATAATTTTTCGAATCAATATGTGAGCGTGGAAAAGGAAAACGCGTTTGACCAGTTTCAGTTGATTTTAATCGACTGGAAAATGGCCATTTTTCAAACGGTCTCAGAATTCGATGAAACTAGTTTTGTTAGGACCGTATCGTCAATACGAAGCTAGAAAATATTTTTCTGGAATTTTTCTAGTTAGTATGTGGCCCCGGTAAATTGAAATGTGCGTTTAAATTGAATATAAGATTTATATTTTTAAATCCAACGGAAACTGATTCAAACAGTCGAATTAACCTAAAATACATATCTCATTGTGTTCGGAATGGGGGTATTACGCTAGGGGCGACCGTCGTTGGAGTTCGTTTGGAGTTCGTATAAACAAACAAGTTAAATTGGAATTTAATAAATTAAATAATAATAAATATTTTATATAAATACCCTAAATTTTGACCACAACCCTAATTCCTAATACAGCCGCCGTCGTTCAGAATTGAAGGCGGAAAACGCTTCCTCGTTCCTCTCTTGATTTCTCACGAAATACAACAAATTAGAATATGATTTTAGAGCAAAAACTGAAGAGATTTTAGAGAGCTACAAGCTCATACAAGAGTGATCGAAAATCGTGGAGTGATTCGTGAGTTTTCTGCGTTCAAAGGTGGACAGTTCGAAGTCGATTTGGGGTGGCCAGGCACCACCGAGCTGCGCCTGTTCTTGGGCGGTGGAAGAAGGAGGCTCGGCCTTCGAGGAGGCGTGGTCGGATCGTACCTCGACGTGGTGGTTGGGTAGCATTTCTGAACCCTAGGTTGGAAGGTGTGGGCGGTTTTTTTTGTTTTTGTTCCGCAACCTAGGATGTTACGGGATGGAGAAGAAAGGTTAGAGGAGGGATTAATTCCCTTAATCATGTAATTAATTAATAAATTAATTAATTATATAAAATTTTGTATTCAATGTTTAAAATTGTATAACTCTTGCATACGACATCGAAATTCAGTGAAACAAGAGACAGTGGACTCGTGAGGACGTCTCCTACATTTTAGAAGAGACCGCATATTTTTCTGAGCCTTCTGCTATTTTTGGTGGAGTGGAACCCAATGTGAGATTTCTAATTTATAAACAATATGGAAAACGACGATGTATAAATTATATAGTCGATGTATGAGTTATATAAGCGTTGTACACCTCATGTATAAGCATTGTATAAGTTGTACGTTCGATGTATAAGTTGTATATGCGTTGTAAAAATTATATATGTGTTGAAATAAAAGTGAATTGCTATATATAAATCTATATATATATATATATACGCCCCTCGTCCACAAACCATGGACGATATTTATTGGTTGTGATTGGTGTGAAAATTGATTGATAGCGAATGGTTGTTTGGGATTGTTTGTGGTTGATATTGATTGATTGTGGTTGGAAAATACCCATTTGTGGTTGAGAAATATTTGGTTGAAACCACATAGGATTAGTTTGTGGAAATGAAATAAATATATACATGCTGCCTGCGTGCGAACTAGATGCATGATCCCCATTGTCAAAAACCGCGAGGTTTTAAGGTAGAGCGAGGAGCCGTACTAGGGACAGTCCCGGTTTTAACTACCCTGCCGTTATGCTGCCGAAATTTTGAATAATATTCATGTGTTTGAATTATTTTCATTTGATAAAACTATATTTATTCATTGAATAGAAAACCTTCATGTGTTGAATCGATATTCATTCGTTGATTAGAAATTCATGTGTTGAATGGTATTCGTGTTTTAAATATAAAAATCACATTTTTATCTATATATAGAAACTATAGAAACCTTCATGTGTTGAATCGATATTCATTCGTTGATTAGAAATTCATGTGTTGAATGGTATTCGCGTTTTAAATATAAAAATCACATTTTTATCTATATATAGAAACTATAGAAACCTTCATGTGTTGAATCGATATTCATTCGTTGATTTGAAATTCATGTGTTGAATGGTATTCATATTTTGAAATAAATTGTTTGATAATAAAAATCACCTTTTATCGACTATATGAACTGTGAAAAATAATCTCGTTTTGAAAGAAATTGTTTTATAAGAAAAATCCTATTTTTATCACCTATATATACACTATATAAAATAACAGTGTTTTGAAATGAATTGTTTTACAATAAAAATCACATTTTTATTATATACATGAATCGTTGAAATGTGAAGTGTTAAAAATAGCCACTCGTTCAAATAAATATGTATGAGTTGAAATATTCATTAACTAGCCAATGACATGATTTTTGCCTATACATGCAACATTAGAATGAATGGTGTTTTTAAACCAAATGGAATCAAATGTGAAGTTGAATAGAAAATGATAAGTGATAAGAACTATATATATGTACATGCATATTTATTGAACAGGTTATAGCAAAGTGGCTAGAGAAGAGGAATAAAATTTTGTGCCCGACAAATAGGTACATATTTACTGCTTTGTTTGGGTGATGATTTTATGAGCCTATTGGCTAGCCGCTTGGCTTTTTATTTTTCTTTTCGACATGAGACGCCCGTGTGGCTATATGGGAATTTTCCCAGCCCCTCCCGTACAAAGGAGGTTATGGCGAAATTTTCCAAAATTTTAAGGCGTTAGTGAAATATTTGAAGTGAAAACGATATTGAAATTGTTGAATGAACTATATTTACATAAATATATAAATATAAATAAAATTAAAACGAAACGTGGTCGTGCAGTTCGTATTTTGAAACCGTGATTTCAAACAACTAGTGCGGGAAATCCGACCATTGGATTTTCCCGAAACCGCAACCGTCGGGTTCGCCTTGGAAATATCTTTCCAACGGCACCAACTTTGTAAAAACCCAACGGTTGGATTGTCTGGAATGTTTAATTCAAATCTGAAGAAAAACAGCGCCAGAAACGATTATATTTATATATATATAAAAATATAATTATATTTAATCGAATAACGACGCTGCAGTTCGTATTTTGAAATCGAAACTTCAAACGATAGTACCGGGAGATCCGACCGTCGGATTTTCCCGAAACTGGAACCGTTGGATTCATTTTGAAAAGACCTTTCTAATGATGTAAATTTTGTGAAGATCCAACGGTTAGATTTTCAGATATGTGTAAATCAAATCTGAAGAAAAACAGCGCCACGGCCGCGCTATGGCCCGAAGCGTCGTTTTGAACAAATAGGTTATTTTAAAATAAATAAAAATAGCGATAAATCGTTATAAAATACCATAAACAATATGGAATGGAAATAAACTGAATTTGCTCGATTTATGTGGTATTTGATGGTTGAATGTGTTTGGTGTGAAAATTACATTAAAGAACAAAATTGGTGTTGTCGAATAATTTAACCATTGAAATAAATTGATTTGAAATTCTAAATATACGTGAATTATTTGAAAAGGCCGAGTTAATTCTCATTTCAAATAATTGACCGATGATAAGAAATCGAAGATGAAGACGATGGTCGAAGACCGGAGATCTTCACCTCGTTTGGATGGTAACCGAGGTCCTGATTGGGAGGCATCCCGAAATATGGATAATGAGTGGTGATCGTCCAGGCGTACGTGGTGATCGATGGGTTTGCGAGGTATTTAGTGCCTCCGGTTTCGTTCAGACCCAGAACGGACTTGTAAATGGACAGTGTGTCTGACATTGGATTTTATTCTGTGTCGATTGATCTCTATTAAATATACATCTGTTTGGCGGCGGAGAATTTATTCTTTTGCTTAACGCCCTTCTCTGAAACGCACAAGCTCAGAGGTTGTATATCGATGGACATCAGTCGCATGGCATGGATTGCCTGTGTGGCATGCTAAGATGCAGAGATCAGGGCTTCTGTTGAAAAGCAAAGCCTTGTGGTGATGATCAAAGCACCGCCTGTGTGGCGTAGCTTTGTGTATAATGCGAATTCGCAAGCCTCACACCCCGGTATGAACCAGAAACGGGAGAAGGACCTCAGGGAGGGCATGCGTTTCTTTCTAGCTAGGGTGGTGTCAGTGACCTACCAGCCCTGACATTTATATACTTTTCACCTATGTGGTTGTTGCTGTTGCGAGGCGCCTCGGTTTGATCGGACGATCCGGGTCCGATGGAGTCATTCGTTGGCTCACTTACGCCCCAAAGGGCGGGGAGACGTATTGTTCAGGCATAATAATCCACATCGGTGGACCGGCCCTGACGATCCAAGGCTTGCCTGCGCGCTTACCTGAGACATGGGCTAGATTGTCTCGAATTCGGTAAGGACTATCTTTTGCCTTGGTTCATGACGGAAATCCAATTTCCAAATACGACATCGTGCAGTTTTGATTGTATACCTATATATGGCGACATAGTGGTATGGGGCATTAATGCCGTCTATGATTGATAGTTATGATTTGAAATTGTTTTCAAAACATATAAACACTAACAATAATATCAAATGCCTTTGTTTTATCCGTATCAAGCATATTTTGGCCGTTATAAGGTAAAAACTCTATCCTCTGGTTTGCGTTGCATTGTGTGATGGGAACTGAGTCTTATAACGGCTTCATTTTTATAAAAAGCATAGCGATGTTTAAAAGAAAGATTTGTTTTAAAGCACTGGCAATCCAATGGAGGAAACCCGTTCCACGAAAGTGGCGTGGTCCTGTGATTGGCCAAATTATATATGTGTTGAGTAGATTTCTCATTCCAGTCCCATGACTGACTCGTAGTTTGTTTCACTTTCAAACTCGGGTGCCCCTTTTTCTACACGGGCAGCCTTGTATTCAGGTTTAGCTGGTTCTTTCTGGATAGCTGGAGCTGAAGATGGATTCTATCATTTATCTCTTTTTATGTTGTTCAGCTCCTATTGTACATATTTTGTTTGTTTTCCGCTGTAGACATTTATGTATAGCTGAACTGTATTTGTACTAAGTAAGATCCTGTATACTGTGTAACTCTGATGATTACTTTTATCCAGTATATTCTATTGTTCATTATCTGGAATATTTATTAAATTTTGTTCTGCTATTATCTGTTTCTGTGTTATATTCCAAAGATAACCCTTGCCGTCGTCCGTACGGGGTTTGGGGTCGTCTCACGTGACCAGCTCAGCATGCTAATAGATGAGGCTGTTGTATGGAATCCCTACATATAGGATGTGCTAGTTGATCTGCTCAGATATGTCTAAGTGGCATGCCTAGTTGGCATTGCAAGACACCGATTATATTCATGCAAGCTGTAGAGATGTATAATCTTGATCGAGTTATGCGATAATTCTTAGGGATTGCAGAATGGATCATTAAGGTAAAACTAACACTAGTGGGGGGTGAATAGTGTTTTTGAGAAATTAAACAAAATCTAAAACTTATATGATCTACTATATGAATCACACACCACATAAACAATCACGGACATAGAATCAGACACAAACACAAAGATAAACAAAAATAAAATGCAGAAAAGGAAAGAACATACCAGATTTTATACTGGTTCGGATTACTCCTACATCCACTCCCATGCAAAGCTGGATTGCGCAGAGTTTTATTACTATATCAATATCCAAGTACAACCCCCTTGATTTCGCGGCTACAAGGTTAACACTGATTCCAAACACCCTTGATCAAGTATATTCCCGTTAAGTTCACGACTACAAGGTTAACATCGCTCTGGTTCCTTGATTTCATGGCTACAAGGAAACCCCGTCACCCAAACACTTCCCAAACGATTACAATAGCCCTATAACTCTTCAATAACACTTTGATTCAGAGAGTAATGAGTATAGAGTGAGAAGAGAAGAAGTTTTATATAAATAGAATTGAATTCGGCAGAGTATAAGGGTATAAATCATAAAAATATAATAGTGTAAAGAAAGGAGACGAAGATGGAGAAGAAGAATAATGAAAAAAATCGAAATCAGACCTTATTTATTAGATTTGAAAGGTTGCAACGCTTCTGGAACGTTACAAATAGTGAAAAGACACTTCCTTTGAAAATAGAAAATATGACAGTTATATTCGACGTAGGCATAGATGTATGTCGACATAAGCATGTGTAAAATTGAATTTTGAGCATTTTTGAAGTGTTTTGATATATATATATGTATATATATATATATAATTCTGGAAACTCTTGAATTAAAACATAGTGTTGTAAATGAATATTATAAAGTAGAAAATCATTTGAAACCATAAGAATAGACCATATAAACATATTTCTAAAATTATAAAGTTTAAAACTTATAATATAAAGTATATAATATATATAAACTTATAAACTATAAAACTTGTGTTTAAAAACAAAAGTAAAAGAGAGAAAATAAAGTAAAGTAGAGAAGATAAAGATTGAAGATAGAATTTGAAATAGAATTTGAAATCAGAGAAAAAAAATAGAATTTGAATTTGAACCTGGAGTGCTATTCAGAGTCTTACATAAACTAGACTCTATTACTATTTTTATCTTGAACTCTTGAAATCTTGATTACTCATGAGTCTTGAATCATCTCTAAAATCTGGATCTCTAGAATGTCTTAAACTATACAGTCTTCTGTATTATTTCCTGTATATAAATCCTGCAAATGTGTGTGTATATATATATATATTCTAGACAAAAGTTTTAGTATATATTTTATAATCAATTAATATTGAAATAAGGTTGTCATCAAAACACCATTCTCCAACAATCTCCCCCTTTTTGATGATGACAACATTAGTTTATAAAATATCATACCTAGTGATGATGATCCTTATAGTACTCCACTTGTCTATATGAATCCAATAAACAAATTCTATATTTTATAATTTCTCCCCCCTTGGCATTATCAAAAGGAAATTCTAAAACTACTCTGCCTATATCCTATAATTTTCTAAATAATTCTATATAAAAGTAAAGTACTCCCCCTAAATTCGATATCCATTTAAAATATATTACTCTATACTAAAATTTGTTAGTGTATAACTTATTATAATACTTAATGTATACTTCTGATAAACTAAAATAAGCATTATATTAAACTTGATTTTTATAAACGACACGGATTTTTACGAACACGATACATCGTATGAACGCAAAGAAACGAAAACAAAAGAAAATCCTAAATTCTAATTATTTTTGATGATGGGAGACTTATGGATTGGACAATTTGGATAATGGAGAAAAAAATCCCCATTTTGTCCAATCACATTTCCATTTTGATCAAATAAGACCTCTCCCATACATGCAACTTGATCGTCTTCTTTCTTAACTACTTGTTGAATCTCTTCAGGTTCTACTTCCTCCATCATTTCTTCCTCTTCCTCTTCTGGTACTTCCTCTGGTTCCTCCTCTTCTTCCATGGCATTATTATCATCTTCGATGTTAATCGGATCTGCCTGATTATCCATTATAAATTTAAGAAGTCTCCTTATCACTTTTCCTTGCCTATTTTGCTCTTGGCTCATCCGAATTTGAAGCACTTGTATTCAATGAGAATTTGAAGTGTATATTCCATCTTCTCTTCAATTTTGATGACACGTGATAGGTTAGAGCATTGAAAAGGACTTTCAGATGGTCCAGTGGATAATTGAGGATTGATTTAATTGTTATAATTGGTGGAGGCCCTAGGAGCCTGTTTTAATCCATATAATGCTTTCTTTAACTCATATACGTGATTTGGTAATTTTTCGTCTTCGAATAGAGGTGGTTGCTCTACATATACGTCTTCTTTAACAAATCCATTTAGAAAAGCACTTTTGACATCCATTTGATATAATATGAAATTATTATGGTTTGCAAAGGCTAATAAAATCCTAATGGCTTCTAATCATGCTACAGGGGCAAAATTTTCATCGTAATCTATTCCTTATTCTTGAGTATAACCTTATGCTACTAGTCGTGCCTTTTTTCTTACAACTTCACCGTGTTCATTCATTTTATTTTTATAAACCCATTTAGTTCCTATTATAGTCTTATCCTCCAGTCTAGGAACAAGTTCCCATACATCATTTCTAGTAAACTAATTCAGTTCTTCTTGCATAGCAAGTATCCATGAATCATCGGAAGAAGCTTCCTTTGGATTCTTGGGTTTAGTAGTTGAAATAAATGCAGTATTACTCATATTATTCAATTGATTATGGGTTCTAATAAAAAATTCAATATCTCCTAAGATATTTTGTACAGGATGGTCTCTAAGTAATCAAATTCATTTATTTGGTTGACTATCTTCATGATTTGTTTCATTAATTTCATTTTCCATTCATCTTCATTATTTTGTATTATATTTTATTTTCATCAAACAATATGTTTAATGTTTCTTCTATAGTATTGGTTCGAGTATTGAAAACTCTATATGCTTTATTTCTTTCTGAATATCCAATAAATATTCCTTAATCGGATTTCGAGTCAAATTTATCTAAATTTTTTTAGTATTGAGTATAAAACATTTACTTCCAAATATTTTAAAACATAACACTTTTGGTTTCTTATTATATAAAAAGTTCATAAGGAGTTTTATGAGTTAAAGGTCTAATTGAAATTCTACTTAAAATATTACAAGCTATCGCAACTGCCTTAGCCCAAAATTTTCTTGGTAAATTACTATCAGATAACATAGTTCTCCCACTCTCTTGTATCGTCCTATTTTTACGTTCAACTGCGTTATTTCCTTTTTATTACATTATTTTTCAAAATTTTCGTTTTTGAATTCTCCGGCATGGTCACTACGTATTGTTTTGATTTTAGTAATAATAAGTTTTGAATTCTTTTAGAAAAAGTTTTAAATTGACCAAAAGCATCACTTTTATTTTTATGAAACAAAGTCCAAGTAAATCTAGAAAAATCGTTGACTATTACGTAAACATATCAATTATGATTTATCGATTGGGTTTGAGATGGACCAAATAAATCCATGTGAATTAACTCTAATGGTTTCGAGGTAGTAATTTCCTCTTTTGATTTAAATGAACTTCTCTTTAATTTCCTGAATTGACAAGCGTCGCATAAGTTATTAACTTTAAATTTCATTTTGGGTAATCCTCTAATCGAATCTAATTTAGAAATCCTAGAGATGTGTTTGAAATTTATATGACCAAATCTCTTATGCCAGATCCATGGGTCACTTGTATTGGCCATAAGACATAAATTATCGTTGGAGATTTTCATACTCAATATATAGATATTTTTCTTTCTATCTCCTTTGAATATTACTTTTGAATTCATGTCTTCTATAAAACATTTATCCTTTTCAAAGTTTATTTTATAACTCTTATCACAAAGTTGACTTATACTTAGTAGATTATGTTTTAGATTCCTAACTAATAAAACATCAGAAATAGTAGGAGTTTCAGAATAACCGACATTGTCGATCCTAATAGTGTATCCTTTAGAGTTATCTCCGAAGTTTACCATTCCACCATTTTCATATATCAGATTATTGAGTAATTTAGGATTTCATGTCATATGTCTCGAACAACCACTATCCAGTATGTAACAACCGCCCACAACCCCTGCACTTAATCAAGAGGAATAATGCGCTGAAAGGTGTGCCAGACAGCTGTGGACGATCATCATAGGTAAACTACAACATCGGAACCTGTCGTACAGGTCACAGCGCAAGGATAAAACTTAATAGAACATATACAACATGTAATAATAGCGAATCATCATATAACAAACTTTTGAAATTTTCTCAACATCCTGAAAGATTATCCATATACCATAGGAATTATCAAAGTTTGTACATAAAGGCTCACTACAACACTCATAGAGAAACCCAAACAGCAGAAATAGAAAATACTAGATAGTAATAAAACTGGTACGTAAACCTCCAACTCGTCATCGATCAGTATCGTCATCTCACCAAATTATCACTTGTCACCTGCTACTCAGTTTACCCATCCACAACCGGATGAATAACCCAAGATAATAAGAGGAAAACATAAAACCTTGAGTCAGGCAATAGTCTTAGTGAGCGATAAAATAGCTATCTAACATCAACAATAAAGTATATGAGAATGAGTAAATAAACAAACTAATCTACCCACAACGCCAGAGAAGAACTCAACCTCGTCTTTCCCACAATAGCCTTTACAACCCATTCAACCAAAGGAATAATAAATCAATTCATGGCAATAGAACAGTCAATGATAACATTTATAACATCCAGATTATATATCCCACGTAAACCATCCTAATCGATTTCAACATTTCCCAAGCACCAGCCCAGAGGCCTAAACCAATATTAGACAAGCACCCAAGAAATGTCTCCTTTAATGTTGGACAATCTACGTGAGACGGCACAAACAAGGCAACTAATCATCTATGACAGACTTTGGCTATTACCGCCAATCCTGCTTCGAAACCAGCGTTAATCATATGACGGCCAACCTTGCCATATGTCAAGGGCTAATGGCAGCCCCAGATCAAGCATAAACTCCATACGCCTTCCAACGATACACATGTATGTCCAACCTTGACAACTAGGCCTTTCAACGATACCCATGGTACTCAACCTACAACCGGTCTTTTAGGTGCCCCTATTGTACCCCTGCTTTGAGCCTGCTAGAACTTACAACAACAATAAACTCTTGGCCTTCGCACCTCTAATCGTCCAACCCGACGAGTTTTTATAGCTCAAGCAACCTACTTAAGTAACCATTATCCACCGGCTCACGACCTTTGAGTGGTCACCTCATTTGTTGTTCTACGCCGATCAACGAACACATTCAATACTTCTAATACTCCCACTTGAACTTACTTCGAAGACACCACATCACCGAGCCAAGTTACATCCCTGTGCTGCAGCTAGGGTTCGGGGGGTTGCCCCCGAATTTTTTCCCAGGCCCTTTTATTCAAATCTGGGTTGTACCTGAAAAATAATTTTTTCCAGAGATAACCCTGTGTGACCGATCAATACTTCCTCACCCTGACCGACCGACCAATATCTCTTTATCCTGACTGACCCGCTTCTTTTTGACCGAACGGTCCTGACTAACCGATCCTTTCTGACCGATCGGTCCTGACCAACCGATCCTTCCTGACCGACTGGTCCACTGTACATCCCCAATCCGACTCCAATTTCGACCAAAACTGCACCAAACAAAACTATCGACGAAATCTACTCATCCAATTCATCATTTGCAACCATAAATATGTTATGAAATCACTAACAACATGAATCTGATGTTTTTCACCAAAATTATGCAATATCATTAAAATCATGATAAAATAACATATGAACATAATTATGGATCTAACTTGCATAAACATGTGAAATAACATAGAAATTACCGATTTTAAGTTGCTAAAATAGATCCTATGGTGACTCATATGAAATTAAACTTATCATGATGTAGATCTAAGGAAAACAACTTGAACTTGATGAAAAACAAGATCAAACACTCATATACTTGATTGAATCCGTGTGAGAGATGCATATCGCTCACCAAATCTCCAAATTAAAGCAAAAATGGTGAAATTAGATTCCGGACAATGAAGAACTTGATCCAAATCCTTCAATTCGATGAACTCTCACTTGAAATGATGTAGATCTAGCTTCAAATGGTGTAGATCTATGATTCTCTTCCTTAGATCTTGATTTTAATGGTGGAAAGATGTTAGAGGAAGGAGGAACACAAGGCCACAAAATGAGAGAATGGAGAGAGTAAACTATTCTCCATACCTCTCACCCTCTATTTATAGCTTTTCACCAGTCCACTAATGTGCCTCTACAAATCAGCCCATTAAGGCACCCAAAACCTGGACAGGAAACTAAAAAGCCTTAAAACAGCAATTCCTCCCAAACCGCTAAGTCAAATTTTTAATATGAGCACTCTACGGAAAGGGAATCATCATTTACTTTCCAATGGCGTAGGTTTCAACACCTGATTCAACCTGAGTTCAAAAGTTATGCCCTGTACAAGACTGATAGAGGCAAAATGGTCACAAACAAAACCGGTAAAAATTATGGACATGTCTCACATCCCCATAAACAACATATTAAAACATGAGATTGATCTAACCATTAGGGAATAAAATAAAAATATTTTATGATCCTTCGACACATAAAATGCGGGCTATCATACAGTATCCATTTGTCCTTTTTGATTTCCACCAATTGCTTTTCAGAATTTGAATTCTCAACAGCCATGTAACACACTAGTTTGGAATTTGAATTTCCAACGGTCACCTTTCAGAATTTGAATTTTCAATAGCCACCATTTCAAAATTTGAATTACCAACAGCCACTTTACCCATCTTTTCAACTTTTGAATTTTCAAAAGCCATAAAACATATCTTTTCTTGTATTGAACAATATTTTAGTAAATCGCATGATTTTTCAATATGATTATATGCAGACTCTTTCAACATTGGTACTATGCATGAATTGGCACTAGTGTAAACTATTTCAAAATTTGCCATTTAAAAATTTTCAAAAATCAGATTGTGACCTTTTTGGAAGACCTTACTCTGATACCAATTGTTAGGGATTGCGGAATGGATCGCTAAAGGAAAAACTAACACTAGAGGGAGGGTGAATAGTTTTTTTGAGAAATTAAACAAAATCTAAAACTTATATGATCTACTATATAAATCACACACCACAGAAACAATCACAGACACAGAATCAAGCACAAACACAAAGATAAACAAAAATAAAATGCAGAAAAGGAAAGAATACACCAGATTTTATACTAATTTGGATTACTCCTACGTCCAGTCCCGCGCAATGCTGGATTGCACAGAGTTTTATTACTATATCAATACCAAGTACAACCCCCTTGATTTCACGGCTACAAGGTTAACTCTGATTCCAAACACCCTTGATCAAGTATATTCCCCTTGATTTCACGGCTACAAGGTTAACACCACTCCGGCTCCTTGATTTCATGGCTTCAAGGAAACACTGTTACCCAAACACTTCCCAAACGATTACAATAGCCCTATAACTCTTCAATAACACTTTGATTCAGAGAGTAATGAGTAGAGAGTGAGAAGAGAAGAAGTTTTATGTAAACATAATTGAATTTGGTAGAGTATAAGAGTAGAAATCATAAATATAAGAAAATATAATGGTGTAAAGAAAGGAGATGAAGAAGAAGAATGATGAAAAAATTCTAAATCAGCCCCAATTTATGAGATTTGAAAGGTTGCAGCGCTTCTGGAATGTTATAAATAGTGAAAAGACACATACTTTAAAAATAAAAAATATGACAGTTATATGTCGACGTATGCATAAATGTATGTCGACATAAGCATGTGTAAAATTGAATTTTGAGCATTTTTGAAGTGTTTTGATATATATATATATATATATATATATAATATATATATAGTCTTGGAAACTCCTAAATCAAAACATAATGTTGTAAATGAATATTATAAAGTAGAAAATCATTTGAAACCATACGTATAGGCTATATAAACATATTTCTAAAATTATAAAGTTTAAAACTTATAAATATAAAGTATATAATATATATAAACTTATAAACTATAAAACTTGAGTTTAAAATCAAAAGTAAAAGAGAGAAAATAAAGTAAAGCAGAGAAGATAAAGATTGAAGATAGAATTTGAAAATAGAATTTGAAATAAAAAAATAGAATTTGAATTTGAACCTGGAATGCTATTCAGAGTCTTACATAAACTACTCTACTGCTATTTTTATCTTGAATTCTTGAACTCTTGAAATCTTGATTACTCATGAATCTTGAATAATCTCTTAAATCTGAATCTCTAGAAGCTCTTAAACTATACAGTCTTCAATATTAATTCCTATATATAAATCCTGCATATTTGTGTGTGTATGTATATATATATATATATATATATATATATTCTAAACAAAAGTGTTAGTATACATTTTATAATCAACTAATATTGAAATAAGGTTGTCGTGATCAAAACTCCATTTTCCAACAAGAATTTGGTCTTCAGCAACAAATCCCTGAGCCTTGTGGACCAAAACCAAATTCAGATTTTGTCGTCATGTAATGGAATGATAGACATAACCGTATTGTTCGTCAACAAATTCCTACCACTCATATTTCAAGATACATGAGTTGGTATTGCTCGATCACTCGAAGATTCATTATTGCGGATCAGACTCCTCACGAACAAGCATACACCGCTTGTGCACCACTTGAGCGAGATATCGTAAGTCTTTTACTGGAACACCCCACGTCCATTAATGTCACTCACAAGGGGAATGCATTAACTTCCATGGAGGTTTTAAGTGAATATAGAACAGAAAAATTACAACAAGACAGATAATAAGTAGTACTTGGAAATCTAAAACTTCATTTTATTGCACCAGAAATTAAACATGTTTGTTACATCATAAAACCATAAATCAGAGTCAAGTACAATATCCATCTTCATAAAAACAAAACACATAATCCCATTACACAAATAGCCATTAAAGAAGATAACAAGCTGGACTTTACTTCAACGGTCCAAGCTTTCCAAGAGAGTTAAAGCAATCCAATCAAACTCCACTAGAGCTGGGCCCAACCTGAGGACCTGGAGGGGGAAAAAGGATAGAAATGGAGGGGGTCAGACATAAAGTCTGGTGAGTATGATAATTCTAACAATACTATTATCAAAATAACTAGACTAAGGCATAAGCTGGAAAACAAGGAAATGTCTATGAACTATTGGGTATGGAAGAGCAGATAAAGATAACGTTAAAGGCACACCTAATACTAACGAATAATTACTACACTGCACCACACCAGTCACCCTAAAGGTTGATCCCACTTGCTTCACTTAGAAATTATATAAATAGCTTCGTGTACCCCTAGCTGACTACATAGGTGTCGTATGCCCCTATCTCCACTAGGTATACCCCACTACCCACTTTCGATCGGCTCCCTACTCGTAGATACCCGTGCTGGCCTCACAGTGGGGTGTATCACTCCCCTAAAGTGGCAACCCGATACAACTTGAGAATGCACGGCTTATACCTACACGATGCAACAACGTCTTACCTACCAGCCCGGGTCCACACACGCATATGAAACCCGTTGGACTTGCGTTGCCACCACTCCCCGTTTTGGCCTCTTATAGTCAAACCCAATATGCATGTCCCATCCTCGACTTGGGTCGAGCCCACAAAGATACATTTGGGATACTGGTTGAAATGGGCCCCCACAAGCTACCCACCTAAGCTTGTCCACTAGTACATCCCACTTAACCCTCTTAGTCATGTTCATTTACATGTGTGTTTGGTTAAGTCTTACTAATCGTATTTCACATGCCACTAAAGGCACCCACTAGATTCCTCATGCCACCCAAGGCACCTACTTAACCCCCATGTCCCACCTTACATGTTTGTCTGGTTAAGTATTTCTTAATTCATTCAGGCCATAACCTCATAAAGACCTCTCACATTAGACAGACATTTATGGCAGCTGGATTTGCCGGGCGGGTCCGGGCAGTCTTACACCATAAAAGAGTCTAACCTCATGTCTTTACAACTGTTATGCTTTAGTTTAGGCCTAGGACCTCTCACATTGGGCTGACATTTGTGACCACTGGATTTGTCGGGCGGGTCCGGGCAGGTTTACGTCACAAACGAGTCCAACCTCGTGTCCTAAGCATTGATTATCACTTATAATCTTTTACCCCAGTTTTAATAATTCCCTATTCAAATTATTAATTAACTCCAATTTTAATGATGCCCATAATTGACTCAATTATGGCCATCCATTCATGGCATGCAAAATCATATCAATTGCACCCCAACTTCTTATTATTAAATCCTTAATATTACCCCTACCCCACGTTGTACGTTCGCTTATTCAATGCAAAGTATACGTTAGACTCGAATAGCCTAACTCATAGAATAAAGATAAATTATCACAACATATAGACAAATAAAATAATCCAATCATAATAGGGGTGAAACTTGCATAAACTACACATGTTAAGGATCTAAAGGTGTCAACTTATTAAATGTCACAACTTACATGATATGATCATAACCCAAATTTATGTATAAACTTGCATATGGGGTTTTATGCAACATAATGATGGTGTGAACCAGCATCTAATACATAGAATTCACATATGTCATAGCATAATTCTAGGTGTCATAATTCTAGATCTAAATAGATGTCATGGCATATGTTCACAATCTTTACTAATCAATCTAAACTTGCATATGTGATTTGTCATATAGATCAACATAGCCCAAATAATATCAACATTACGATTTGATTAACATGAACTAACTAGCATAGATAATAACATCATGGCTTTATAACTTGTATGATTTATCACAATTTAGCATAGGAAACTACAACCTATACAATATCATCATAGCATGATTTACAACATATAGGATATCATCATCACATAACATAGAATTTACAACATACATGATAGCATAAGGTTTACAACAACATATATGACAATTCACATCATTCACTCATAATCCATTCATAACTTAATCTAATTAGTTTAATAATAATCTTGTTAAGATCATCATACTCACTATTAGAGAAGAAAAGAGAGTCTTGATTTGCTTTAGAGTTGAGTAGAATTAGAATTTGATTAGCTTTTCTTCCTTCTTAGTTGGCGCGGCTAGACTGAGTTCCATGGCGGCGGTATGACGGTGGCTATTCTATTTTTCATGTGAATTAGAGTGAGAGACTACCTAGGTATTTATAGAGTTTAGGGTTTATTTAGACCATCAGATCAACTCAGAACTAAACTGAACCGTTTAATTTGCCAACTCAACCCTAAAGACACATCAGCAGCTCAAGATTGGGCTCAGTCAAAACCCTAGCCAACTGACCAGGTCGACACCCAGGTCGATTCCCCAGTCGACCTGGGGGGGGAGGGGGTCGACTCCCCAGTCGACCTGGGGTGCTGGGCGGGAATTTTCCCGCCTAGCCTGTTTGACTCCGAATTTTGAATTTTAAATTTTCTGAAATCTGTTTTGAATTTTCTGAAACTTCCGATGGCCATAACTTCTTCATACGAAGTCCAATTCACGCAAACTCGGACTCTATTTCAACCAGAATTCCGAGACGAACACAATGGCGCGACCCATTTCCCATAATTCTCACGTCTAAGATTAGTTATTCTTTAATTTGTGAATATTAATATTAATAGAATTATGAGGTGTTACATTCTCCCCTCCTTAAAGGATTTCGACCCCGAAATCTTCAAGTTAAGAAGAATGTATATCCTAACATCCAATCTCCCATCTACTCAACCATCAAACACAGGCATCCATTGTCCTTATAAACTTCTAATGCTTTCATGTTTAAATGCACAGTGTGTGTATATGTCCATATCTAATGCAAAATCAGGCGGTCCACTGATTCGGTTGACCTCCTTAATGCAAATCATGATAGTGCCATGCGTCCATTATGTATGCAAAAGTTCCCTAATGCTACATACTATCTCTATATGCGTGCACAATAATCATCTGAATGCAGCATCCATATGATAATACAATCATCATACATCCATTTTAATAAATACATCCATATATATGCAATATGCAGTATGAAGTGACTGAGCCGATCTAGTGCCTAATAGTGTGTGTATATGCATCCACGAGCAACCACTAGCAAACACTTGCATCCACTTTGCATCCATCATACATAACATGTCTCAAAAACATGTTTCAACCATAGGATTATCCTAACTAAAGGTCAAGAATACTAGCGAGAGGATACTCTAAAGGTAAGATAAGTACAAGATAAGCGATAAAGGAGAAATTAAAGGACATACCCTCAAAAAGAAAAGGGTACAACGAACGCATCTTCTCTTCCGTCTCACAAGTAGCGTTGCTCTCATCATCTCCCCATTGTACTTTGACTAGTCTGACCTCTCGATTCCTCAGCTTCTTGATCTCCGACCCAAGAATGCGCGTAGGAGCTCGTCGAATCGTCGCATCATGCTCGATCTCCACCTCTCTAAGCAAGCTCGGCTCTACCACTTCCGCGGTCTCGTGCAAGCACTTCCTCAAATGTGACACATGGAATACGTCGTGTACACCACTAAGTCTCTCAGGCAACTCCACTCTATACGCCATCTGTCCAATCTTTTCCTTAATAGGAAACGACCCTATGAACCTTGGTGCTAATTTCCCAACGGACCCAAAGCGAACAACGTTCCGTAATGGAGACACTTTAATAAAGACCATGTCCCCAACTTCAAACTCAAGATCTATCCTCCTCTTATCTGCATAAGATTTCTGTCTATCTTGCGCTGCTTTCATCCTCCTTCGAATCAAGTCGATCTTCTCCGAAGTCTTCCTAATCATATCGGGCCCAAGTAAGATCTTATCCGTAGATTCCCACCAACATGTAGGTGAACGACAAGGTCGTCCATAAAGAGCTTTGAAAAGTGCCATGCCCATGCTGGACTGAAAGCTATTATTATATGCGAACTCTACCAATGGAAGATGCTCTTCCCATGTACCCCCAAAGTCTAGGATACATAGCCTCAAAAGATCCTCTAGAATGCGATTCACCCTCTCGGTCTGGTCGTCCGTCTGAGGATGATATGCGGTGCTCAAACATAACTGAGTCCCTACCGCCTCTTGTAAGCTTCTCCAAAATTCGCTAGTGAAAATAGGATCGCGGTCGCTCACTATGCTAGAAGGAACATCGTGCAAACGAACAATTTCTCGGACGTATACAGAAGCTAACCACGGAGCAGTCCTCTTACTCTTCACGGGAATGAAATGGGCGCTTTTAGTAAGTCTATCTACTGTAACCCAAATCCCCGTATTACCCTTCCTTGATCGTGGTAATCCATCCATAAAGTCCTTCGAGACACTTTCCCACTTCCATAGTGGAACCTCCAATGGGTGAAGCAACCCACCGGGTTTCTTTTGCTCCGCTTTTACTTGTTGGCACACCAAGCATCTAGCGACATACTCGGCCACATCTTTCTTCATGCCGGCCCAAAAGTAAACTCGTCTCATGTCCATGTACATCTTGTCCCCGCTGGGATGAATGGTCATCTTCGAACGATGTGCATCGTCAAGAATGGTCTTCCTTAGGTCATCGTCTTTTGGTACACAAAGTCTACCGTCCCTACGTAACCAACCCTTATCATCTAGGGTATACCTACGGAGATGGCTTGATGACTCCCCACCTTTGAGCTTTTCTACTAACTCAACCAACTGCGGGTCGTCTCGCTGTGCCTCGCCAATCCATCCCAAAAGCGTAGGTCTGACCTCCAAGGATGCTAGCAAACCGGGTACAAAGTCAACGGAAGGTCTAAAGTCAAACATCGAAATGAATTCCAAGCTTCGCCGCTCAACAAACAAAGGACTTAAGGATAATCTTTTTCTGCTTAAGGCATCTGCCACTACGTTACCCTTGCCAGGGGTATATGCTATCTCGAAGTCGTAGGATGCTAAGAACTCCATCCACCTTTGCTGCCTTAAGTTCAAGTCCTTTTGAGAGAACAAGTATTTTAGCGATTTGTGGTCAGTGAACAATTCGAATTTCTCCCCAAGAAGATAATGACGCCAAGACTTAAGCGCGAAAACAATAGCGGCCAACTCTAGGTCATGTGTAGGGTAATTTCTTTCATGCACTCTCAACTGCCTTCCACCATAGGCTATTACCCTTCCCTCTTGCATTAGGACTGCGCCTAGTCCTGTCCCACAAGCGTCAGTATAAACGGTAAATGGCTTACTCCCGTCTGGTAGAACTAAGACTGGGGCTGAGGTCAAAGCTATCTTTAAATGTTGGAACGCATCATCACAATCTACGTCCCATGTGAAAACTAGGTTCTTCTTCGTCAAGCGTGTCAATGGAGCTGATATCTTTGCGAAGTCTTTGATAAACTTCCTATAGTAGCCAGCCAACCCCAAGAAACTTCTCACTTCGGTAGCAGTTTTAGGGACCTTCAAATCTTGGATGGCCACCACCTTCGCGGGATCCACAGCTATCCCTTCCTTGGAAACCACATGCCCTAAGAATCGTACTTCCTTCCTCCAGAAGTGACACTTAGAAAATTTAGCTTTAAGGTTATGCGCTCGTAGGGTCTCCAACACTTCCCTAAGATGTAGGGCATGCTCTTCTTCGTCCTTAGAAAAGATCAAGATGTCATCTACAAAGACTACCACGAATTTGTTAAGGTACTCCCTAAACACCCTACTCATCAAATCAACAAAGTATGCGGGGGCGTTTGTCAAACCGAAGGGCATCACTAGCCATTCATAGAAACCGTCCGGAGTCCTAAAGGCAGTCTTGTCAATGCTATCCTCAGCCACTCTCAACTGATGGAAACCAGTGGCTAAGTCCAACTGCGAAAACACTAAGGCGCCAACTAACTGATCGAAGAGATTGTCAATCCTCGGCAGTGGGTGTCTGTTTTTCTTAGTAAGTTTATTAAGTTCTCTATAGTCCACAAAAAGTCTAAGGGACCCATCCGCCTTCGTGACAAATACTACTGGAGCACCCCACTCCGATATACTACGTCTTATGAACCCCTTCTCAAGCAACTCCTTCACTTGCTTATCGAGTTCCCTCCTTTCACGTGGAGCCATGTGACGTACTGGTAAAGATACTGGTTTTGCATTATCCATAATATATATTCGAAAATCTATCTCCCGCTTCGGAGGCAAGCCCTTCACCTCCTCAAACACATCCGAGTATTCTCGGACCACTCTAACAGATTGTAGATTTTCCTCAGACGCGTCAAGCGATTCTAAATAACTTAGCATAACGGAATTTATGGGATTACAAAAGATTTCGAGAGTGTTGCCAAGGCGAGTCATGAGCCTAACTACTCTCCTTTCACAATCAAGAACGGCCCCATTTCTGGATAACCAATCCATTCCTAAAATTAGCCCATAGCCCGTGAAGCCCAACACATAAGCATCACATCTAAACTCAACGCTAAGTATAGAAATTTTCAAATCCAAACACATCATGGACAAATAAGCTGAGCCCCCAATTGGATTCGAAACAACTAAGGGACCCTCTACTAAACTGGTGTTTAAGTGCAGTGATTCAACTAATGATGTAGAAATAAACGAATGCGATGCGCCCGAATCAAATAAGGTACGGACATGATGATCAAACAGAAAAACTAAGCTTTCAACAGAAATGGTTCTACCTCGTTCTTGCAGCGGTGGGACCGCGAGAGCCTGAACTTGTCCCCTTGCCTGCCCTGGTGCCATAAGAGCCTACACCTGTCCTCCCGAGGTAGCTCCTGCCCTCTGCCCCTTCTTTGGGCAGTCCTTTACTAGATGTTCCGCTTCGCCACAGTGGAAACAGCCAGTCTTCTTTTTCTTTCGGCAATCCTTGCTGAGATGGCCTGGTGTCCCACAGTTAAAGCATTTCTTCTTTCCCTTGCCATTATTGTCTTTACCACCCTTCTTGTTTTGCTGTTGTGGTTTCTTCTGATCCTCTTTCTTCTCAAGTGCCTTATCAGCTTTAGTGCCTTTCTCCTCGTGCATGAGTGCCATGTCTACAAGTTTCTCAAAGGTTGCCCCCATAGGGATGTGGGTCATAGCCAACCCTTACAACGGTTCATTCAATCCATTAACGAACCTCAGAGCCTTCTTCTCCGGCGTGTTCACTAAGTCCAAGCCAAACCTTGCTAACTGATTAAATTTGTTAACATATTCTTTTACTGATGAGCTTCCTTGCTTTAATGTCAAGAACCTTTCCATATATAGATTCTCTTCCGCCCTTGAGAGAAACTTCGCCTCAAACCTACATCTGAAATCCGCCCAAGAATCAACAGGACGCTCCCCATTAATGACCTCCCACCAAAACGAGGCCTCTCCCTTCATTAACCAAGCTGCTAATTTGACTTTCCTCCCTTCTTCTACTTCCAAGATTTCTAGCAATTCTTCCACCTCCCTAAGCCAATCTCTAGCTTCCACAACGTTTCTGACCCTTGAAAAGGTTTTCCACCCATAGCCTTAAATTCCTTGCACGTCTTTGCAAAAGTATCCACGCGAGGAGGAGGAGGAACGGGTGCAACTGGTGGTGGAGGAACATTGGCCGGACCTGCGGCGGCCCTAGCCTCTAATAGCCTCCTATACCATCCTGTTATCGTTACACCATCCAGAAGGTTAAGATCTTCAGCCATGCTGAAACGAAAATGGAAAGATTCAAAATGGAGAATTCGAAAGATAAAGATATGGCTATTGGGGATTATGTTTTTCTTAAAAAAAACTTTCCTCTTCAAATTACTCATTAAAACATGTTTTTGAAAGCACTTCTTCCAAAAATACTTTAGAAAAATAGTTTTTCTAAAAAAATTATCTGTTCTGGTAACCTTAAGCTTTGATACCACGTGTAACACCCCACGTCCATTAATGTCACTCACAAGGGGAATGCATTAACTTCCATGGAGTTTTTAAGTGAATATAGAACAGAAAAATTACAACAAGACAAATAATAAGTAGTTCTTGGAAATCTAAAACTTCATTTTATTGCAGCGGAAATTAAAAATGTTTGTTACATCATAAAACCATAAATCAGAGTCAAGTACAATATCCATCTTCATAAAAACAAAATACATAATCCCATTACACAAATAGCCATTAAAGAAGATAACAAGCTGGACTTTACTTCAACGGTCCAAGCTTTCCAAGAGAGATAAAGAAATCCAATCAAACTCCACTAGAGCTGGGCCCAACCAGAGGACCTGGAGGGGGAAAAGGATAGAAATGGAGGGGGGTCAGACATAAAGTCTGGCGAGTATGATAATTCTAACAATACTATTATCAAAATAACTAGACTAAGGCATAAGCTGGAAAACAAGGAAATGTCTATGAACTATTGGGTATGGAAGAGCAGATAAAGATAACGTTAAAGGCACACCTAATACTAACGAATAATTACTACACTGCACCACACCAGTCACCCTAAAGGTTGATCCCACTTGCTTCACTTAGAAATTATATAAATAGCTTCGTGTACCCCTAGCTGACTACATAGGTGTCGTCTGCCCCTATCTCCACTAGGTGTACCCCACTACCCACTTTCGATCGGCTCCCTACTCGTAGATACCCGTGTTGGTCCCACAGTGGGGTGTATCACTCCCCTAAAGTGGCAACCCAATACAACTTGAGAATGCACGGCTTATACCTACATGATGCAACAACGTCTTACCTACCAGCCCGGGTCCACACACGCATATGAAACCCGTTGGACTTGCGTTGCCACCGCTCCCCGTTTTGGCCTCTTATATTCAAACCCAATATGCGTGTCCCGTCCTCGACTTGGGTCGAGCCCACAAAGATACATTTGGGATACTGGTTGAAATGGGCCCCCACAAGCTACCCAACTAAGCTTGTCCACTAGTACATCCCACTTAACCCTCTTAGTCATGTTCATTTACATGTGTGTTTGGTTAAGTCTTACTAATCGTATTTCACATGCCACTAAGGGCACCCACTAGATTCCTCATGCCACCCAAGGTACCTACTTAACCCCCATGTCCCACCTTACATGTTTGTCTGGTTAAGTATTTCTTAATTCATTCAGGCTATAACCTCATAAAGACCTCTCACATTAGACTGGCATTTATGGAAGCTGGACTTGCCGGGCGGGTCCGGGCAGTCTTACACCATAAAAGAGTCTAACCTCGTGTCTTTACAACTGTTATAATTTAGTTTAGGCCTAGGACCTCTCACATTGGGCTGACATTTGTGACCACTGGATTTGCCGGGCGGGTCCGGGCAGGTTTACGTCACAAACGAGTCCAACCTCGTGTCCTAAGCTTTGACTATCACTTATAATCTTTTACCCCAGTTTTAATAATTCCCTATTCAAATTATTAATTAACTCCAATTTTAATGATACCCCTAATTGAATCAATTATGGCCATCCATTCATGGCATGCAAAATGATATCAATTGCACCCCAACTTCTTATTATTAAATCCTTAATATTACCCCTACCCCACGTTGTACGTTCGCTTATTCAACGCAAAGTATACGTTAGACTCGAATAGCCTAACTCATAGCATAAAGATAAATTATCACAACATACAGACAAATAAAATAATCCAATCATAATAGGGGTGAAACTTGCATAAACTACACATGTTAAGGATCTAAAGGTGTCAACTTATTAAATGTCACAACTTACATGATATGATCATAACCCAAATTTATGTATAAACTTGCATATGGGGTTTTATGCAACATAATGATGGTGTGAACTAGCATCTAATACATAGAATTCACATATGTCATAGCATAATTCTAGGTGTCATAATTCTAGATCTAAATAGATGTCATGGCATATGTTCACAATATTTACTAATCAATCTAAACTTGCATATGTGATTTGTCATATAGATCAACATAGCCCAAATAATATCAACATTACGATTTGATTAACATGAACTAACTAGCATAGATAATAACATCATGACTTTATAACATGTATGATTTATCACAAGTTAGCATAGGAAACTACAACCTATACAATATCATCATAGCATGATTTACAACATATAGGATATCATCATCACATAACATAGAATTTACAACATACATGATAGCATAAGGTTTACAACAACATATATGACAATTCACATCATTCACTCATAATCCATTCATAACTGAATCTAATTAGTTTAATAATAATCTTGTTAAGATCATCATACTCACTATTAGAGAAGAAAAGAGAGTCTTGATTTACTTTAGAGTTGAGTAGAATTAGAATTTGATTAGCTTTTCTTCCTTCTTAGTTGGCGGCGGCTAGACTGAGTTCCATGGCGGAGGTATGACGATGGCTATTCTATTTTTCATGTGAATTAGAGTGAGAGACTACCTAGGTATTTATAGAGTTTAGGGTTTATTTAGACCGTCAGATCAACTCAGAACTAAACTGAACCGTTTAATTTGCCAACTCAGCCCTAAAGACACATCAGCAGCTCAAGATTGGGCTCAGTCAAAACCCTAGCCGACTGACCAGGTTGACACCCAGTTCGACTCCCCAGTCGACCTGGGGGGTGGGGGTCGACTGCCCAGTCGACTCCCCAGTCGACCTGGGGTGCTGGGCGGGAATTTTCCCACCTAGCCTGTTTGACTCCAAATTTTAAATTTTAAATTTTCTGAAATCTGTTTTGAATTTTCTGAAACTTCCTATGGCCATAACTTCTTCATACGAAGTCCAATTCACGCAAACTCGGACTCTATTTCAACCAGAATTCCGAGACGAACACAATAGCGCAACCCGTTTCCCACAATTCTCATGTCTGAGATTAGTTATTCTTTAATTTGTGAATATTAATATTAACAGAATTACGGGGTGTTACATTTACTTTGCTTTGCTTTTTTACTTTGCTGACTTAAATCTTTCAATCACTTCAGTTAAGTTTCTATATGTGATTATGAATAACTCAATTTGTAGGCCGATGTGCTAGAGACTGTTAGTAAAGGATTGGAGGATTATCGGACATGGTCGAGTACCGGAGCACGAAGTCCAACAACGATGTATTAGCTTGAAGAAACTCATTGACACGTTACTCTTTAGACGTGTACTATAATGCCCAGGACAACCGGAGCGAAGAACTAAAAGAAAACATGATCCTTCTCAAGCCCCACCTCAACATGACCCATCTCAATCGCAGGCAGCAGGACCTTCTCAACCTCCCCCTACTCAAGATTAAACTTCACTATGAACATTTTTTAAAGTGTTGTATTAGCGTATGTTCGTAAGCGAACCATGTGCACTTTTGATTTGTGATCAAATTTTATTTGGGTTCGTGTTTATGTTTGTAATCGAATTTTATTTGGGTTTGGTTTTGTGTTTGTGTTCGTGTTTATATTTGTAATCGAATATTAACATTGTTTTTACGTAATTATGTTTGAAGTTGATTCATATATGTGTTTATGTTTTATTTGGGATAACATATGTTTGAAGTTGATTCATTATAAATGTTCAAATTGGAAGAAAAACTGTTGTGAAACAGCAGGGTAGGTGAAGATGGGCTGTTGTTAAGCAGCGGGTAGTAGAGGCGCACCTTCACAAACTTATAACTGGCACACTTGATAAGTGTGCTCGTTTATATAGACAAGAGCGCACTTGATAAGTGCGCCCTTGTAAATTTAAAGGTGTGCCCCGTTATCTTTTTAAAAAAAGTTCTGCCAACGCATTGCTAAGGTGGCAAAAACTAACCTGTTTCTGCTAATACTTTTAAAGCTAGCCTATATCTGCTATTAGTTTTAAAAGTTAGCCAATTTTTAAATTTTGTCCTAATTATATTTGCAATTAAATCCAACCTGTCAATTATGATTTCCGTTTCCATGTGTGCTTGCACAAATTATCATAATATTACTTTAAAATTTATTCAGTCTTTTCCAATTACATCCTGTATCTTGCCTAATGCAGTCCAATCACTTTTTAGTTAAAGTTCTATATTTTGTGTTTATTATCTATAAATTTAGCCTAAATACTTTAATTCACTTTTGCATATTTTTACTTTAATTATACTTTCCAATCGCGCAAAATAAAAGGATTAAATCAATCGCATAAATTAGTAGCTTAAATCGGTCGTTTATATGCTAACATTTACAAATTCAGGCGTGTATTGGACATAAACCATAAATATATACAGAAACTGTAAAATAATTGAATAACATAGAAAGGGAGGAGGAGACCGAAAGAATATCTTATGGTACTTAAACAAAATAAGACTGTAAGAAAAAGACTGAAAAACTGTATAAAATAACTTTACATAAAAAGACTTACAGAAAATATTAACTTATATAATAATAATAAAAACTGTAAGAAAACTGTAAAGAAATACTACAAAAAGCACTTTAAGTATTAGAAACCCTATTTTTTCTAAATTATTAAAAATTTGAATAATTACAAACTCATTATGATCAAAGCATTCCTAGCGGCCTTTGTAGATCCCGCTTCCAAAATATGTATATATAAATATTTATTATTATAATTCTTTTCCTATAAATTATTTAGGTTAGGTCCATCTCATATGGGAACCCTAGTGAGGAAGATACTATATTGTGAGGATTTAGTGTGGTCTAGAGGCCTATTTATATCTTAGGTAAGGGACCTTAGACCATTAGATTTTTGGATTAAATCAAGGCCAACCACGTCACATGACCAATAAGAACAAGCTATGTTGGGAAAGTTTTAAAAACAAACCAATTAGAACATGCCAACTCAACGATATAACATGTAAACTGTGCAGTTAAAGCACTTAGTGGTTCTATAGCGACGGAGGTGAAAAAAGAGGTAGCAGAGATAAAACGGGGAAATATCATGATATAGCGAAGGCACAAAAAGTTCATTAGAAGTAAAAACCTAATAATTGAAAATTAATTAATCATCTTTCTCACATTGCATGTATATAGGAAACTAATATTAATTAACCTTATTGTAACACCCCATTTCCATTAATGGCACTCTCAAAGGAAATGCATTAACTTTCATGGAGTATTATTGGTGAATAGAACAGAATATAACAAGACAGATACATATATTGATACTTGAAAATTTTTAAATAACTTTTATTGCAGTGGAGAAATAGTTTGATTACAACAACATCATAAACCAACAGTAAAACCAAGTACACTTAATATCCATCTTGACAAATTGTTTTCTGAGTACATAAAGTAAAAAAGCATAACCCCAACATAAGTAGCCATAAAAGAGATGAGCCGAAATTTACTTTCAGCAATCCAAGCACTTCCAAAAGAGAGAAAAAGATCTAAATCAAGTTCCACTAGCACTAGTCCCACCCTGAGAACCTGGGGGGAAAGGAAGAAAAGAGGCGAAAACAAAGGGGGTCAGACATAAAGTCTGGCGAGTCCAGTAACTTTAACAATATAATTATTAAAGTAATTAGGATAAGGCATAAACTGGTATAATAAGGAATGACTGTGAAATAAGTGGGCAAGACAAAACAAACAAGAGGAATATTCTGGCGTTAATCTCGCTCCTAATCACTATAGGATAATTACTATACAGCACCATTACTAGTCACCCTAAAAGTTGATCCCGCTTACTGAACATAATAATCATAATGGTAGTTTCGTGTACCCCTAGCTGTCTTCATAGGTGTCACCTGCTCCTATCTCCACTAGTTGTACCCACTACCCTCCCCATTCTAATTACAACATTTATTCATAATATGGTAGTTGGACTCCTAGCTGTCTTCATAGGTGCCGCCTGTCGTACCCACTACCTTCCCCATTCGATCGGCTCCCTAACTCGTAGATACCGTGCTGGTCCCACAGTGGGGTGTATCACTCCCCAAAGTGGCAACCGATACCACTAAAGAAGCACGGCTTATATCTACACGATGCAACAACGTCTTACCTACTAGCCCGGGCCCACGCACGCACATGACTTCGTTGGACTTGCGTTGCCACCGCTAACCCGTTTTGACTCTTACAATCAAACCCAGTAAGCGTGTCCCGTCCTCGATCTAGATCGATCTCACTTAGATACTAAATGGGTTACTGGTTGAAAAGGGTCCCCACACTTGACACAAGCTTTCCACCTATGCTTGGTTCCCACTACGATTTCCCACTTAACCCCTTCTTATTCATGTCTTCTTACATATTTCAATTTGGTTAAGTGTCTCTAATTGTATTTCACATGTCTCCCATGTCACCCACTTAACCCCCATGTCCCACCACATGTTTATCTTGGTTAAGTGTTAATGATTATATCCCACATGTCACCCATGTTACCCACTTATCAAATCAACATGTGTTATTGGTTAAACTTGTCTTAACCCTATCCGCTTATCAGATCAATCAATAGATATTATTAGTTAAGTTTGTCTTAACCCTATCCACTTATCAGATTATATATACTATTATTGGTTAAGCTGGTCTTAAACCTATCCACTTATCAGATTAATATATATATATATATATTATTGGTTAAGCTGGTCTTAAACCTATCCACTTATATATTATTGGTTAAGCTGGTTTTAACCCTACCTACTTATCAGATTATTGGTTAAGTTGGTCTTAACCCTATCCATTTATCATGTTTTATGGATCATATACATATATATATATATATATATCGTAAAACATGTTTTACTTAATTTATGACTAAGTACATCTTAGTTCACAGATACATTAGTTAAGAGAATAACTCCCTAAGTATCAACCCCGAAGACCGAAACCAACATCAGATTGGTACTCAGAGAATTACTCAACTCAACCAAACTTCTGTTTATCATTCATATTCGCCTTTGATTAGCATTAATTAATTATTAATGCACAGACCTCTCACATTAAGTCGATTGGTTGTGGCCGCTGGATATGCCGCGCGGTTCCGGGCAGACTTCCACCAGAAGCTAGACTTAACCTCGTGTCTAAGCATCTTTTAATTATGCCTACGACCTCTCACATTAGACTGCCGTTTGCGGTTGTTGGATGTGCTGGGCGGGTCCGGACACTCTTATACCACAAACGAGTCTAACCTTGTGTCTTAGGCATTTATTACTCATTTAATTTATGCCTTTGACCTCTCACATTAGACTACCGTTTGTGGTTGCTGGATGTGCTGGGCGGTTCCGGGCAGCCTTACACCACAAACGAGTCTAACCTCGTGTCTCAGGCATTTATTATTACACATTATTATTCAATCCCAGTTTGAATTAATATCCCTATTTCAAATTGTCAACAACTTCCAAATTAATCTATGTCCATAATTGTCACCTAAATTATGCCCATGATTTCTATGCATATAAATTAGGCCAATTAATGTCTTAAATTTATTATATGCTTTTAAGCCATTTTATGCCAATTTTCACAATATTAATATTTAATATTTTCCCATTGCCCCACGTTGTTCGTACGTGTAATACATATAATACATAGGCTAGCAAATGGCCTAACTCACAAAAACATCACAACTTGCATAACATGTAAAAATAGATCTAACTTGCAAATAAAAATAGGCTAGCATGGATTAAAACTTGCACGATTATAATTTATATAATCATAAATTTACATAATCAATAACTTGCATAGGCAATAGGCATAATTTACATAAGCTACAAACTGGCATGGATCAAATTATATAAGATATGATTTGCATAAATTTGTACACATAAAGGTGAACTTGCATATATGAACATGGTTTTCGCATAAACTTGCATATGATCCACATACAAACTTGTATTAAACTTGCATATGCAATTTAGATATGTAAATTAAAACTTACATATGATTCGCATACAATCTTACATATAAACTAGCATATGATTCACATCAAACTTATATATAAACTTGCATATATAATTTAGACATGTAAATTAAGATTTACATTTTCACTTGCATATGATTTAGACATGTAAATGTCACAAAATGAATCAAATCTAGCATATGTGTTTAGACATATGAACCAACATCATGAATCAAACATGTAAACTAATATCACATGTTTTGCATATAAACTAGTATATGTATATACTTGATTCACATAAAAACTTGTGTATAATTCGCATACAGACTTGCATAAGATTCACATACAAACTATCCTATGTAAAAACAGAATTGCATAAGATTCACTAGTATGATTTACATCCCAAACTTGCATATAAACTGATGTTATAAAATGAATCAAGTTAAACATATGTGATTAGACATATGAAATGGATCTACCAACATAAGTTAACAAAACTGTCATATGTTCACTAACAAACGATAACAAAGTTAAGTAACATCACATGATTCAACAGTCATATTCTCATAATCCAAATTATAACTCATCGTAATTAATTTATTAATTATTTTGTGAAAGAAATTGTACTCACAAAGACGGATTAGACAAGAGAATAACTCGTTCGTCGTTTGAATTAGAATTCTGACTTGCTAATCACTAAGCTTTAGGAAGAAGAACTATCCCAGTTGTAACAACCCGGACTTTTACAACATGCTAAGACAAGAATCAAGGCAGAATTTAATTATAAAATCGGAATCAGGAGAAACGGGTTGCTCCATTGCGTTCGTCTCGGAAAAATACGCGAAATAGAGTCCGAGTTTTCGGAAATCGGAGTCCGTATGACCAAGTTATGGCCCGTCAAAGTTTTCAGAAAATTTCAAGTTCAAAAACAGTTCAAATTTGAATTCAGAATTCAAATTCAGCCAAGCAGACAGGCGGGAAAAATTCCCGCCACCCCCAAGTCGACTGGGGAGTCGACACACCCTAGGTGGTGTCGACTGCCCAGTCGACACCCCTGTCGACTTGGGTGGTCGGCCAGTTTGGCCTGGGTGCACCTGACTTGTTCCTCAAGACATGTTTGGTGGCTTGTGACGGATTTTAAAGGCTCAGATCTATCCTAGGGTTAATCTAAGGGCCTAAACTACTCCTAATCTCTATAAAAAGACCCCTAAGCCTACCCTAAATCCTCACAAATCACTCATGCCACGAAGTGCTGCCCAAATGCCAAGTGATCATGGCCTCCATCTCCAATTCCTAGAGACTATGCATTCAAATCGGATTCAAATCAAAAGGTGCAAGCTTTCTACACCAAATCGAGGAGAGATCAACGTTGCTACGCAAATTTCATGACGATTCTTCAACAAAGGAGCCACCTTTCTTGGTCAAGACGATTCATGATCTTTCCCTAAGCCTCGCTATGTAAGTTCTAGCTACTTGTAGATTCTAACGGTGGTTCTAATGTGACATGGAATAAAATGCGATGAAACATAAGTATGCTAGCCTATGTGAACCTAATTTTGCCCCTTTTCAATGATATATGACCTTGGGCTAAGTTTTAGCGACTTAATCATGCCACTCATGTTATGTTTAACCTAGTTTATCTTGCAAGTTTGAATCTTTATCTATGGAATGTTAGCATGAACCTTTGGGAACCATTTGACTTGTGAAACATTGGCAAAGACTTGACTTTGGGGCTTATGCATGTAAATGAACCCAAACCCCTTATGTTATCATGCATGTTTGTGGCCAAATTCCCTTATGATACTATGCATGTTTTGGCCAAAAACCCCTTATGATGCTATGCATATTTCGAGGCCAAACCCCTTATGATACCATGCATGTTTGTGCCCAATCCCCTTTTGGCATCGTGCATGTTTTGAGGCCAATATGTGGCATAGTATCCTTACTATGTTGACTCGCTTTTACTTGGGCTGGAAACACGATTTGGGGTAGGTTAGACGAGCGTGATTATGACATGATAATTTGACATGGGATTTCATGAAAATATGACACTCATGATACACCTAAATGTGGACATGACATGTGGGGTAAACATGGGACTTGAAACTAGACACGTATGGGTTGTAAGTGTAATGTGACACTAGACCAAACATGAAAGTGGCCAACACGAGGTTGGGTTGAGTTTGTAGCATAAATCTACCCGGACCCGCCCGGCTTAACTAGTGGCTACAAACAATAGGACCCAATGTGAGTAGTTGGTCATATAGCACTTAAACCCCGAGGTTAGACTAGGTTGTGGTGTAAAGCTACCCGGACCCGCCCGGCTTAACTAGTAACCACAACAAAGTCTAATGTGAGAGGTTGGGGTGCATTAACCTAATTAATGCCACATGAAAAGGTTAAGTAATTTTGACTAATGACACTTAACCGATATGACACGAATGGGTAGGTTAAGTGGAACCGGACTTGATCTCTTAATGACACTTAACCAAACAAGACAATTAGGGGATGGGGTTAAGGAATTTACACTTAACTAATCCGACTTGGTAATTAGATAGGGTTAAGTAATCTATACTTAACTAATCTAAACACGGTAATTAGATGGGGTTAACTAATCTATACTTAACTAATCTAAACACGGTAATTAGATAGGGTTAAGTAACCTACACTTAACTAATCTAAACATGGCAATTAGATGAGGTTAAGTAACTTATACTTAACCAATTATACATGATGATTTGATGAGGTTAAGCAACCATACTTAACCAATCTAATATGAGAACTTGATAGGGTTAAGTCACAAGACCGTTTAAATATACTTAACCATTATAATACGATTAGTGGATGGGGTTAAGTTAACCTATACTTAACCAATCCGACTCGATAATCCGATGAGGTTAAGATAATCTATGCTTAACCAATCTAACACGATAATCTGAATTGGTTAAGATAAACAAATACTTAACCAATTTGACTTGATGATTGAATAGGGTTAAGTCATGAGCTTCTTGGTATACTTAACCAACTTGTAGGGCTAGGTCTTGGACTTGAATACTTAGCCAAATCTTGACATGATTCGTAGGCAGGTTAAGTCATGAACTTAAATGACAATACTTAACCCATTAGACAAAACCCTAGTTCAGGGGACTAGGTGGAAAACCGGGATTAACAGGGATAACGGGAAAGGAGACTAAGTGGTAAACCTTAGTTTGGGAAACTAAGTAATAATTCTTAGTCAAGGGATTTGGACTAGTTCATAAATGGATGAGTAACCTGATACGGTAGGACATCGCTTAGTATACGAGGAGGAGAAACTTATCTGACTTGGATAAAAAGCTCCAGCGAACTGGGTGACGAAGCGGTAGCTTCGGGGGACGTGAGGGTACTCTTGGTATCCCTCTGTGAGGTGGCAGATGGTCCATGAAACCTGGCCTCACAGAGGTTAAGGTCTGCGGTAGGAGAGCCAAGGGTATGCCTTGGTTGCTGTGCGAGCAACCTAAAGACGGGGATGGATTAGCGTGGAGTCGACGATACTTGATTTTTTGCCCTGGATAGCGCGTCGTCGACTACCTACCATCTTTAGTCAATCGTGTACGTACGGAAAGGCAGAGAACTCCCAATAGACCATATACTTGCTATCGAGTTATGGGTGAGGTTGGCCAATAGGTAAGTGGGGCATAGTGGGGCCGAGATGTAGTTCTCATACATGATTTTTCTTGGATTGCCTTTCAGTAGTTGAGGGAGGGGTCGTGTGGGACCATAGTCACGGATACAAAAACAGACCTTGATATCTGCATCGGTAGATGACTTAAAGCTCCCGACCGAGTTCCGTATTTCTCGATTTGCCCTGGCACGGAACTCGGATGACACATTGAGATACATGTGCGTCTAGACATGGAAAACGATTCACGATACATACGTGGGATAAAGGGCGTGGTTGACGGGTGGCATAATCCCTAGTGGCCCTAGGTGGCTTGAACCCAAACTGAGACACGGAAACGTTCATTAGGTAGCATAATCCCTAGTGGTCCTAGGTGGCATAAATCCTAAGTGAACACGCGATAGTTCATGGTAAGAAAACATAATCAGATCAAGGGTAGCAGTCCAAAACAACTTCAAAGATAAAATGATACTACGTTGAGGTGGTATAGATTTACATTGGAAAGCCCGTACGGCCTACGGCAAAGGACTGAACTTATACATGGAAAGAAACATACGAGTTGGGAAAAACCTACATATGCTATATATTAGGTTGACATGGACCATTACATGACATTGGGCAAGGGACATTCATAGTTAACACATGACGCGGGTTGGGATACTAGTACAAGAGGTGCAGAGCAAATATACATGATAAATACCGTGGGATGTTATACATGATAGATACCTTGGGATTGTATACTTGATAGAAACCTGACGATATGATACCTTGATTTATCTTGACACCGTAGTTTATCATGATACCTTAGTTTATCTTGCTACAGTAGTTCATCCAGTTATCTTGGTTTAGCTTATCTATCTTGTCGTCATTCTTATGTTTACTTTCAGTTTATGCATGTCATGTTACCTTTACCTGTTTTTATACTGGAGGTAGATAGGACTTACTAGTCTTTATGACTGACCCCGGTTTGTTTCGCCTCTTTGTCTTCCGTTCCCCCCCCCCCCCAGGTTTCAGGGAGGAAATGATGTTGTTTAGCTCGGACCTCTTATGCTTGAGGGTCATCATGTATAGCTTGGTCTTCTCTTGGCTATGGCTGCTTCACCGCTTTATTTTGGGTAAATATTTTATGAAAAGGTTTTATGCTTCTTTACTATTGCAAGACATGTTTTGATGTATTCTGATGTAAAAGGCTTTAGACCTTATTTTATAAGGTAATGAAATTTGTTTTACTTCCGCTGGTTTATATATGTTCTGTCTTGTAATATTTCTGTGCATGTTTACCTCGATAATGCTTCACCAAACCTAGTGCATTCCCTTTGTGAGTGACCCTTGCGGAGGTGGGGTGTTACATTTGGTATCAGAGCAGAAGGTTACCAGACTGGGCAAAAGTTTTTAAAACCTTATGAAAACTATTTGAGAACCCGTTTACAAAGAAGCATTTTTCAAGAAAAGTTTTTAAAGGCTATTCCCCAAAAGCCATTAGCACTATCCTTTGTTTCCTTGATCGAATCTCTTTTCCTTTCTTTCCTCCATCTGTAGTCACAGTAGTTTTAACTGCGATTAATCCTTGTCTAGCTACTAAGTGTTTTCCGTGAGATGGAGGTGGTTCCCGAGATGCCTGTTACCGTGTTACAAGGAAGGGTAATAAGAGCAAGGATAAAGGACATGGACGTAAGGATAAGAAACTTGTTGGTATGGATTAAGTCCACGAAGGAAGACAAGGACAAGATCAGCGAGAGGGCAATTGTATGCTCTCACTCCTAGCATACCTAAGAGGGATGGTATCGTTTCTGTTAAAGGTTTAGCCTTTCTTTTCTATCATCCCGTCCAGACTTTGCTTTGATCATCGCATCATTTAAGTCTGCTTCGATAGTTAAGTCTCTGCACCTTAGTACTAGCATGGTAGAAGATCCCACTTTTGTCCCAAAATCTGGTTGGAGGATCGGTCCATTTATTCATGACTTGTTTGGAATTGAGAGTGTAAATGCCAAGTGTTGAGATTAGAAGCAATGCTTCTATTGTTGAGCTATGGATGGATTCTAGGGATGAAGTGGTTATCCAGTAAGGGATGCCATTCTCGGTTGTGAAAGGAGGGTAGTTAAACTCTTAACTTGCCTTGGTAATACCCTCGAAGTCTCGTGTAACCTTATGAGTTCTGTCATGGTTAGTTACCTAGAATCTCTTGATGCATTTATCGTAAATCTCTGATCCGATCGAGTAATGTTCGCCAATAAGGCGGATGGTTCATTCTGCTTAAGCATGGGCTGTAGGAATCACCCTAGTAAGTACACTGGGCAACATGGCTGGCATCGGTTGTTTTCAAGGGAAAGTTCTTCTGCATGGAATACCTCTTAGTAGGTAAACGAGATCCAAGATTCGCTAGTGAATTGTTGGAAAGCCTGCATGAAACCATGAGTACGCAGTTATGGTTGAGCCAAGTATTCTAGAAAAGAATAAGTGAAAAAGGAACGAGAGGCGACAGTGAAATGAGTTCCGACTCATACCTTGGAAATAGGAATCAAGGAGCTACGAAATCATGAAGTCAAAGGCGGTCAAGGCACAATGGAATTAAGCTCATGGAAATGAGGCTTAGACGCGCGCATCATGTCTCTTTTTAAGAGTATATCGTTGATCCCTGGTTCTCCTGTAGAGCTTGCTTGCATACTATCGCTTGGTGGATATCCTCTCGGTCATGTTTCTGTTGTAAACCCCATAAGGAGTTTGTCTTGTTTATCTTCTCGATCTTATTTTGGGAACCTTAGATAGAACTCTATGGATGTAAACATGTATTTGAAACATGTTATGATTGATATGGTTGAACATGGTTGCAAGTGGTTGCTCGTGGATGCGCGAATACATGTTAGATACTAGATCGACGCACTCACATTTTGCATTGCATATGCACGAGTATTTATACTTGTTTGAAAGTTAATGTGTTGTCATACGGATGTTGCATATGAATGAATGTTTGTGCACGCATGTAGTGTTTATATGACTAGGACTATTTGCATACATGTTGGACTCATGGGACTAAACATATTTTTGCATTAGAAACATCATTCAGGCCTGATCATTAGCATTAGCTAAGGAACATATACACACACTTTCTGCATGTATTCATAAAGCATTAGGAGTCTTTTAAGGACCATGGTTGCCTGTGGATGATGTTTTGAGTAGATGGATGATGGATGGTAGGATACGTTCTTCCTAACTTGGAGATTTCGGGGACGAAATCCTTTAAGTTGGGGAGAATGTAACAACCCGGACTTTTACAACATGCTAAGACAAGAATCAAGGCATAATTTAATTATAAAATCGGAATCAGGAGAAACGGGTTGCGCCATTACGTTCGTCTCGGAAAAATACGCGAAATAGAGTCCGAGTTTTCGGAAATCGGAGTCCGTATGACCAAGTTATGGCCCGTCAAAGTTTTCCGAAAATTTCGAGTTCAAAAACAGTTCAAATTTGAATTCAGAATTCAAATTCAGCCAAGCAGAACAGGCGAGAAAAATTCCCGCCACCCCCAAGTCGAATGGGGAGTCGACTTGGGAGTCGACACACCGCAGATGGTGTCGACTGCCCAGTCGACACCCCTGTCGACTTGGGTGGTCGGCTAGTTTGGCCTGGGTGCACCTGACTTGTTCTTCAAGACATGTTTGGTGGCTTGTGACGGATTTTAAAGGCTCAGATCTATCCTAGGGTTAATCTAAGGGCCTAAACTACTCCTAATCTCTATAAAAAGACCCCTAAGCCTACCCTAAACCCTCACAAATCACTCATGCCACGAAGTGTTGCCCAAATGCCAAGTGATCATGGCCTCCATCTCCAATTCCTAGAGACTATGCATTCAAATCGGATTCAAATCAAAAGGTGCAAGCTTTCTACACCAAATCGAGGAGAGATCAACGTTGCTACACAAATTTCATGACGATTCTTCAACAAAGGAGCCACCTTTCTTGGTCAAGACGATTCATGATCTTTCCCTAAGCCTCGCTATGTAAGTTCTAGCTACTTGTAGATTCTAACGGTGGTTCTAATGTGACATGGAATAAAATGCGATGAAACATAAGTATGCTAGCCTATGTGAACCTAATTTTGCCCCTTTTCAATGATATATGACCTTGGGCTAAGTTTTAGCGACTTAATCATGCCACTCATGTTATGTTTAACCTAGTTTATCTTGCAAGTTTGAATCTTTATCTATGGAATGTTAGCATGAACCTTTGGGAACCATTTGACTTGTGAAACGTTGGCAAAGACTTGACTTTGGGGCTTATGCATGTAAATGAACCCAAACCCCTTATGTTATCATGCATGTTTGTGGCCAAATTCCCTTATGATACTATGCATGTTTGTGGCCAAAAACCCCTTGATGCTATGCATATTTCGAGGCCAAACCCCTTATGATACCATGCATGTTTGTGGCCAATCCCTTTTTGGCATCGTGCATGTTTTGAGGCCAATATGTGGCATAGTATCCTTACTATGTTGACTCGCTTTTACTTGGGTTGGAAACACGATTTGGGGTAGGTTAGACGAGCGTGATTATGACATGATAATTTGACATGGGATTTCATGAAAATATGACACTCATGATACACCTAAATGTTGACATGACATGTGGGGTAAACATGGGACTTGAAACTAGACACGTATGGGTTGTAAGTGTAATGTGACACTAGACCAAACATGAAAGTGACCAACTCGAGGTTGGGTTGAGTTTGTAGCATAAATCTACCCGGACCCGCCCGGCTTAACTAGTGGCTACAAACAATAGGACCCAATGTGAGTAGTTGGTCATATAGAACTTAAAACCCGAGGTTAGACTAGGTTGTGGTGTAAAGCTACCCGGACCCGCCCGGCTTAACTAGTAACCACAACAAAGTCTAATGCGAGAGGTTGGGGTGCATTAACCTAATTAATGCCACATGAAAAGGTTAAGTAATTTTGACTAATGACACTTAACCGATATGACACGAATGGGTAGGTTAAGTGGAACCAGACTTGATCTCTTAATGACACTTAACCAAACAAGACAATTAGGGGATGGTGTTAAGGAATTTACACTTAACTAATCCGACTTGGTAATTAGATAGGGTTAAGTAATCTATACTTAACTAATCTAAACACGGTAATTAGATGGGGTTAACTAATCTATACTTAACTAATGTAAACACGGTAATTAGATGGGGTTAAGTAACCTACACTTAACTAATCTAAACACGACAATTAGATGAGGTTAAGTAACTTATACTTAACCAATTATACATGATGATTTGATGAGGTTAAGCAACCATACTTAACCAATCTAATATGAGAACTTGATAGGGTTAAGTCACAAGACCGTTTAAATATACTTAACCATTATAATACGATTAGTGGATGGGGTTAAGTTAACCTATACTTAACCAATCCGACTCGATAATCCGATGAGGTTAAGATAATCTATGCTTAACCAATCTAACACGATAATCTGATTGGGTTAAGATAAACAAATACTTAACCAATTTGACTTGATGATTGAATAGGGTTAAGTCATGAGCTTCTTGGTATACTTAACCAACTTGTAGGGCTAGGTCTTGGACTTGAATACTTAGCCAAATCTTGACATGATTCGTAGGCAGGTTAAGTCATGAACTTAAATGACAATACTTAACCCATTAGACAAAACCCTAGTTCAGGGGACTAGGTGGAAAACCGGGATTAACAGGGATAACGGGAAAGGAGACTAAGTGGTAAACCTTAGTTTGGGAAACTAAGTAATAATTCTTAGTCAAGGGATTTGGACTAGTTCATAAATGGATGAGTAACCTGATACGGTAGGACATCGCTTAGTATACGAGGAGGAGCAACTTATCTGACTTGGATAAAAAGCTCCAGCGATCTGGGTGACGAAGCGGTAGCTTCGGGGGACATGAGGGTACTCTTGGTATCCCTCTGTGAGGTGGCAGATGGTCCATGAAACCTGGCCTCACAGAGGTTAAGGTCTGCGGTAGAAGAGCCAAGGGTATGCCTTGGTTGCTGTGCGAGCAACCTAAAGACGGGGATGGATTAGCGTGGAGTCGACGATACTTGATTTTTTCCCTGGATAGCACGTCGTCGACTACCTACCATCTTTAGTCAATCGTGTACGTACGGAAAGGCAGAGAACTCCCAACAGACCATATACTTTCTATCGAGTTATGGGTGAGGTTGGCCAATAGGTAAGTGGGGCATAGTGGGGCCGGGATGTAGTTCTCATACATGATTTTTCTTGGATTGCCTTTCAGTAGTTGAGGGAGGGGTCGCGTGGGACCATAGCCACAGATACAAAACAGACCTTGATATCTGCATCGGCAGATGACTTAAAGCTTCAGACCGAGTTCCGTATTTCTTGATTTGCCCTGGCACGGAACTCGGATGGCACATTGAGATACATGTGCGTCTAGACAAGGAAAACGATTCACGATACATACGTGGGATAAAGGGCGTGGTTGACGGGTGGCATAATCCCTAGTGGCCCTAGGTGGCTTGAACCCAAACCGAGACACGGAAACGTTCATTAGGTAGCATAATCCCTAGTGGTCCTAGGTGGCATAAATCCTAAGTGAACACGCGATAGTTCATGGTAAGAAAACATAACCAGATCAAGGGTAGCAGTCCAAAACAACTTCAAAGATAAAATGATACTACGTTGAGGTGGTATAGATTTACATGGGAAAGCCCGTATGGCCTACGACAAAGGACTGAACTTATACATGGAAAGAAACATACGAGTTGGGAAAAACCTACATATGCTATATATTAGGTTGACATGGACCATTACATGACATTGGGCAAGGGACATTCATAGTTAACACATGACGCGGGTTGGGATACTAGTACGAGAGGTGCAGAGCAAATATACATGATAAATACCGTGGGATGTTATACATGATAGATACCTTAGGATTGTATACTTGATAGAAACCTGACGATATGATACCTTGATTTATCTTGACACCGTAGTTTATCATGATACCTTAGTTTATCTTGCTACAGTAGTTCATCCAGTTATCTTGGTTTAGCTTATCTATCTTGTCGTCATTCTTATGTTTACTTTCAGTTTATGCATGTCATGTTACCTTTACCTGTTTTTATACTGGAGGTAGATAGGACATACCAGTCTTTATGACTGACCCCGTTTTGTTTCGCCTCTTTGTCTTCCGTTCCCCCCCCCCAGGTTTCAGGGAGGAAATGATGTTGTTTAGCTCGGACCTCTTATGCTTGAGGGTCGTCATGTATAGCTTGGTCTTCTCTTGGCTATGGATGCTTCACCGCTTTATTTTGGGGAAATATTTTATGAAAAGGTTTTATGCTTCTTTACTATTGCAAGACAGGTTTTGATGTATTCTGATGTAAAAGGCTTTAGACCTTATTTTATAAGGTAATGAAATTTGTTTTACTTCCGTTGTTTTATATATGTTCTGTCTTGTAATATTTCTGTGCATGCTTACCTCGATAATGCTTCACCAAACCTAGTGCATTCCCTTTGTGAGTGACCCTAGCGGAGGTGGGGTGTTACACCAGTAGCAGCATGGTGGCCAAGAGACTAATTTAGTTTAGGTCTAGGGTTTGCGTCTAGGCATTCTTTTATAGAAGTTTAAATCAACCTAAGCCGTTAGATTATCATAGGAGCAATCACAACTGTCCAGACTAGATAGAGTTATCTAGAATTTCCACCTCTGCCCTAGTGACTCAGCAACAGGTCAGGTAAGACTCAGCAGCAAGTCAGGATCATTTGATTTCAGATCTGCCCCGGGGGGTAGGTCGACCTGTATAGGGGAGGTCGACCCCCTGGTCGACCTGACCTTGGGCAGGAGAATTCCCTCCCAGCCCGCTACCCTATTTGAATTTTAAATTTTGAATTTTTATTCTGAACTGTTTTAATTTATATAAAATTATTGGAACTTCCGAGGGCCTTAACTTCCTCATACGAAGTCCGATTTACGAAAACTTGGACTCTATTCCAAGCAGAATTTCAAGACGAATGCAATGGCATAACCCATTTCCCTTAATTCTCACTTTAAAAATTAAGTATTCTTAAGATTGTTCATTTTAATATTCACAGAAAATTCAGGGTGTTACATTCTCCCCTCTTTAAGGATTTTGGCCCTGAAATATCCAAGTTAAGGAGAATGTATGACCTAACATCCAATCATCCATCTACTCAACCATCAAACACAGGCATCCATTGTCCTTACAAGATTTCTAATGCCATATGAACATATGCAAAAAGTGTGTGTATATGTTCCTTATCCAGTGCAAAATCAGGCGGTCCGCTGATTTAGTTGACCTCCTTAATGCAAATTATGATAGTGCCATGCATCCATTATGTATGCGAAAGAATCCTAACGATACATATTACTTCTATATGTGTGCACAACTATTCACCAAAATGCAGCATCCATATGATAACACAACCATTATACATCCATTAATTTGAATATGCACACATATTTATATGCAATATGAAGGTGATCGAGACGATCTAATGCCTAATGTGTGTGTACATGCATCCACGAGCAAACACTAGCAACCACTTGCAATCACTTGCAACCATCAATCATAACATGTTTCAAATACATGCTTACATCCATTGGTTTCTACCTAAGGATAAAGAGTAGGACCGAGGAGATATACTTAAAAGATAGATATAAGCATGAATAAACTTATGGGAAAAAGAGATCAATGAGGTACCCTCAAAAAGAAAAGGGTAGACTGTGCGTATTTTCCTCTCAGTTTCCCAAGTCGCGTCTTCCTCAACGTCACTCCATTAAACTTTAGCAAGCTTGACTTCACAGTTGCGTAGCTTTTTGACCTCCGACCCGAGAATGCGTGTAGGAGCTCGTCTAATCGTGGCATCTCACTCTACTTCCACTTCTCTAAGCATGCTCGGCTGCACTACTTCCGCGGTATCTTGTAACACTTCCGCAAATGCGATACGTGAAACATGTCATGAACATCACTAAGCTAGTTGCCCCTTCTCATGTCCCTCAAAAATCTAGGACACATAACCTCAAAAGGTCTTCAAGGATTCTATCCACCCCTTTCTTTCCGTCCATCCATCTGTGGATGATAAGCGATGCTCGTACTCACCGCCTTTTGCATATCACCTTTTCCTCTTGCATCGGAAACTACTCCAAGCCCTGTCTCGTAAGCACCGGTATACACTATGAATGGCTTACTCCCATCTGGCAAAACTAAAACTGGAGCTGTCGTCAAATCCCTCTTCAAACGCTGGAAAGCATCGTCACAGTCAACATCCCAAGCAAAAGTCAAGTTCTTCTTCGTTAACCGAGTAGGTGGGGCTGATATCTTCACGAAGTCGTTAATGCACTTCCTACAATAACCAGCCAGCCCTAAAAAACTTCTTACTTCTATTGCGTTCTTAGGAATCTTCCAATCTTTGATTGCCACCACCTTTGCGGGATCCATAGTTATCCCTTCCTTAAAGACCACGTGTCCTAAGAACCTCGCTTCTTTTCTCCAAAAATGGCATTTGGAGAACTTAGCTTTGAGTTGATGCGCTTGTAGGGTCTCTAAGACTTCCCTAAGATGTAGGGCATGCTCTTCCTTCCTTCTAGAGAAAATCAAGATATCATCCACAAAGACTACCACAAATTTGTTTAGAAACTCCCTACTCATTAAGTCAACGAAGTATGCGGGTGCATTCGTCAAACCAAAAAGGCACGACGAGCCACTCGAAGAAACCGTTAGGAGTTTTAAATGCAGTCTTATCTATGTTGTCTTCCTATGAACCCCTTCTCAAGCAACTCTTTCGCTTGCTTACTGAGTTCTATTCTCTCTCTCGGAGCCATGTGGCGCACTGGTAATACAATCTAACTACCCTTCTTTCATAGTCTAGGATGGCACCGTATCTGGCTAGCCAAACCATGCCTAGAATCAAGCCATAGCCCATGAAGCCAAGAACGAAGGCATTGCATTCAAATCCAACGCCCAAGATAGACACTCTCAAATCCCGACAAATCATCGAAAGATGAGTTGAACCACCAATAGGATTTGAGACTACTATGGGATCCATAACTAGACTAGTATTTAGGTGTAGTGTTTCAACTAACGAAGCAGGTACAAACGAGTGTAAAGCGCCAGAATTCAAACAAGGTTCGAGCAGGATGATCAAAAAGAAAAACCAAACTTCCAACCCAGATATTTCTTCCTCTATCAGTTATGCCAGCCGTGAGGGAACACGCCTACCCTCTAGAAGATCCTGTACTTTGTCCTTACCTTTGCCTTTTGCTTCTTTGGACGATCCTAATAAGATGTCATGTTTCTCCGTAACGATAACAACTAGTCTTCTTCTTCTTTCTAACGTCTTTATCTAAGTAGTCAGTTATTTCACAAGTGTGGCCCTTCCTTTTCTCTTGGCCCCTTGTTATCCTTGCCGCCTTTCTTTGGATCTACTTTCTTATTGTGTGTCCTATCCATGTCTCTCCTGTACATTCTCCATTCGTGACCTCCCACCAAAATGAGGCTTCGTTCTTCATTAACCAAGCAGCTAATTGAACCTTCCTCCCTTCTTCTATCTTGAAGTTACCAATAAGTCCTCCACTTCCTTCTAACTTTGACAAACGTCCCAGTCCCATGAAGCGGTTTTCCGTCCACCGTACGGAAGTTCTTACATATCTTAGAAAAAAAACATCTATAGGTGGAGGAAGAAATTCAAAAAGGAAGGAGGAAGAGATTTAAAATGGAGAATCGAAGGAAATATATATGGCTCTTGGGGGTTATGTTTCTCAAAATAAACTTTTCTCTTAAAAATACTCTCCTTAAAACATATTTTTGAAAGTATTTCTTTATAAAATGCTTTTGAAAAACAGTTTTTCAAAATCTCTTATCTGTTCTGTTAACCTTCAGCTCTGATACCACGTGTAACACCCCATGTCCGTTAATGTCACTCTCAAAGGAAATGCATTAACTTTCATGGAGTATTATTGGTGAATAGAACAGAATATAACAAGACATATACATATATTGATACTTGAAAATTTTAAAACAACTTTAATTGTAGCGGAGAAATAGTTTGATTACAACAACATCATAAACCAATAGTAAAACCAAGTACACTTAGTATCCATCTTGACAAATTGTTTTCTGAGTACATAAAGTAAAAATCATAACCCCAACATAAGTAGCCATAAAAGAGATGAGCTGAACTTTACTTTCAGCAATCCAAGCACTTCCAAAAGAGAGAGAAAGATCCAAATCAAGCTCTACTAGCACTAGTCCCACCCTGAGAACCTGGGGGGAAAAGGAAGAAAAGAGGCGAAAACAAAGGGGGTCAGACATAAAGTCTGGCAAGTCCAATAACTTTAACAATATAATTATTAAAGTAATTAGGATAAGGCATAAACTGGTAAAACAAGGAATGACTGTGAAACAAGTGGGCAAGAAAAAACAAACAAGAGGGATATTCTGGCGTTAATCTCGCTCCTAATCACTATAGGATAATGACTATACTGCACCATTACTAGTCACCCTAAAAGTTGATCCCGCCTACTGAACATAATAATCATAATGGTAGTTTCGTGTACCCCTAGCTGTCTTCATAGGTGCCGCCTGCTCCTATCTCCACTAGTTGTACCCACTACCCTCCCCATTATAATTACAACATTTATTCATAATATGGTAGTTGGACTCCTAGCTGTCTTCATAAGTGCCGCCCGCTCCTATCTCCGCTAGTCGTACCCACTACCTTCCCCATTCGATCGGCTTCCTAACTCGTAGATACCCGTGCTGGTCCCACAGTGGGGTGTATCAATCCCCAAAGTGGCAACCTGATACCACTAAAGATGCACGACTTATATTTACACGATGCAACAACGTCTTACCTACCAGCCCGGGCCCATGCACGCACATGACTCCGTTGGACTTGCGTTGCCACCGCTAACCCATTTTGACCTCTTACAATCAAACCCAGTAAGCGTGTCCCGTCCTCGATCTAACTCGAGCTCACAAAGATACTTAATGGGTTACTGGTTTGAAAAGGGTCCCCATGTTTGACACAAGCTTTCCACCTATGCTCGGTGTCCACTAAACCTTCCCACTTAACCCCTTTTTATTCATGTCTTGTTACATGTTTTCAACTTGGTTAAGTGTTTCTAATCGTATTTCACATGCCACCCACTTAACCCCCATGTCGCACCACATGTTTATCTGGTTCAGTGTTACTTAATTCATTAAAACCGTAACCTTGTAAAGACCTCCCACATTAGACTACCGTTTGCGGTTGCTGGATTTGTCGGGCAGGTCCGGGAAGTCTTATACCGCAAACGAGCGTAACCTCGTGTCTTTACAATTGTTACGCATTTAATTTGTGCCTTTGACCTCTCACATTAGACTACCGTTTGTGGTTGCTGGATTTGTCGGGCGGGTCCGGGCAGTCTTATACCACAAACGAGTCTAACCTCGTGTCTTAGGCATTTATTACTCATTTAATTTATGCCTTTGACTTCTCACATTAGACTACTATTTGTGGTTGCTGGATGTGCTAGGCGGTTCCGGGCAGTCTTATACAACAAATGAGTCTAACCCCATGTCTCAGGAATTTATTATTACACATTATTATTCAATCCCAATTTGAATTAATATCCCTATTTCAAATTGTCAATAACTTCCAAATTAATCAATGTCCATAATTGTCACCTAAATTATGCCCATGATTTCTATGCATATAAATTAGGTCAATTAATGTCTCAAATTTATTATATGCTTTTAAGCCATTTTATGCCAATTTTCACAATATTAATATTTAATATTTTCCCATTGCCCCCACGTTGTTCATACGTGTAATACATATAACACGTAGGCTAGCAAATAGCCTAACTCACAAAAACAACACAACTTGCATAACACGTAAAAATAGATCTAACTTGCAAATAAAAATAGGCTAGCATGGATTAAAACTCGCATGATTATAATTTATATAATCATAAATTTGCATAATCGATAACTTGCATAGGCAATAGGCATAATTTGCATAAACTACAAACGGGCATGGATCAAACTATATAAGATATGATTTGCATAGATCTATACACATAAAGGTGAACTTGCATATATGAACATGGTTTTCGCATAAACTTTCATATGATCTACATACAAACTTGTGTTAAACTTGCATATGCAATTTAGATATGTAAATTAAAACTTACATATGATTCGCATACAATCTTACATATAAACTAGCATATGATTCACATCAAACTTAAATATAAACTTGCATATATAATTTAGGCATGTAAATTAAGATTTACATTTTCACTTGCATATGATTTAGACATGTAAATGTCACAAAATGAATCAAATCTAGCATACATGTTTAGACATATGAACCAACATCATGAATCAAACATGTAAACTAATATCACATGTTTTGCATATAAACTAGCATATGTATATACTTGATTCACATAAAAACATGTGTATAATTCGTATACAGACTTGCATAGATTCACATACAAACTAGCGTATGTAAAAACAGACTTGCATAAGATTCACTATCATATGATTTACATCCCAAACTTGCATATAAACAGATGTCATAAAATGAATCAAGTTAAACGTATGTGATTAGTCATATGAAATGGATCTACCAACATAAGTTAACAAAACTAACATATGTTCACCAACAGACGATAACAAAGTTAAGTAACATCACATGATTCAACAGTCATATTGTCATAATCCAAATTATAACTCATCGTAATTAATGTATTAATTATTTTGTGAAAGAAATTGTACTTACAAAGACGGATTAGAGAAGAGAATAACTCGTTCATCGTTTGAATTAGAATTCTGACTTGCTAATACCTAAGCTTTAGGAAGAAGAACTATCCTAGCAGCAACATGGTGGCCAAGAGACTAATTTAGTTTAGGTTTAGGTTTGAGTCTAGGCATTCTTTTATAGAAGTTTAAATCAACCTAAGTTGTTAGATTATCATAGGAGAAATCACAACCGTCCAGACTAGATAGAGTTATCTAGAATTGCCACCTCTGCCCTAGTGACTCAGCAACAGGTCAGGTAAGACTCAGCAACAAATCAGGATCGTCTGATTTCATATCTTCCCTGAGGGGTAGGTCGACCCCCAGGTTGACCCCCCCAGGTCGACCCCCTGGTCGACCTGTATAAGGGAGGTCGACCCCCTTGTCGACCTGGCCTTGGGCGGGAGAATTCCCGCCCAGCCCGCTTCCCTGTCTGAATTTTAAATTTTGAATTTTTATTATGAACTGTTTAAATTTATATAAAATTACTGGAACTTCCGAGGGCTATAACTTCCTCATACGAAGTCCGATTTACGAAAACTTGGATCTATTCCAAGCAGAATTTCGAGATGAACGCAATGGCGTAACCCATTTCCCTTAATTCTCACTTTAACAATTAAGTATTCTTAAGATTGTTAATTTTAATATTCATAGAAAATTCGGGGTGTTACACTTATACAGCAATATCATAATTATGCAAGCTAAATTTGAAGATTGTAATTGATTATTACCATAAATCAGATACTTATGCTTTAAATTTATCCTTTTACGCTAAATTTTACTGAAATTTTAAAAAGAGAACTAGTCAAATCAAGCTCTATATATTAATACTTCTAAAGTAGATGCTAGAATGCCTTGATTTAATGGATGCAGCAGAAAATAGAGAGGCTCTACTGTTCGTCAGCGCTAAATTGAAATACTATAGCGGTTGAAGAGCGCTATGGGATGTAGGGGTTTATTACAGCGATTTAGCTGCATTTAACGACATAGCATGTAAAAGAAATGTCTGGCTCAAAATTCTCGTGCCTGGCGCGATTTCAACCCAAAAAACTGGACGGGTCGACCCATCGATCGCCTGGGTAGATCCCCGATCGACCAGGTTATGGTCTGGTCGACCCAACCTACATATATATATATATATATTCTCCTTTAACTTTGTTTTCGCGATATCTCTCTCATACATACTCAGATTTTGTTAAGATATACATGAATATGACCCAGAAAATCATGACAGATGCAATGGTAAAGGTTCCATACTCAATTTCTATAATTTGCAAAATAATATTTTTATCTTCTTTCATTAATTTCAGAATTACACTTATGACTTGTTTATTTTATAACTTTTTCGTATTAGCTCTGATTTTTACAAACCTTATGTATAAATTAACCAAAAAATCGCAATTGACCCAATGATGCGAGTTTCATTGCCAAATTCTAAATTTTACAACTTATTATTTTATTAATTAATTACCGTGTCCTAAAAATTCGGGTTGTTACAAATAATGACATCTACTGTGTTGACAGGAAAAATGGAAATGAGTAGATGCTTGATTCTGGTGCACATTTCCATATATGCCACCAAAAGGGAGCACTCATTGATTACACATAACAAGAGAGTAAGGTCAAGTTTGCTAATGGTGTAGGCTTTAATGCTAAGGGAGTAGGTCATGTGAGACTGAAGATATTTGATGGAAGGCTGGTTAAATTCGCGGGAGTTAGGCATGTCTCAGAAATTACAAAGAACATTGTTTTTGTAAGGCAGTTGGTGGTAAATAGCTTCAACTTTCAACTCGAGGTTGAGTTATAAGAGTCTGAAAGGATAATAGGGAGGTGCTGCGTGCAAAAACAGAAAACAACAATTTGTATAAACTACTTGGTAAGACGATGGAGAATGAACGAAATTCTCATTTTGAAGTTGGAGATGAAATTTTGTCTTAACCAAGGAGGAGCATGCAAAGGAAAATCACAAAGTCTATTTGGGTAACTTTGTGCTATTACAAGATATTTTAATTTATTGATGATATGTAGGTTACATTGCGGAACATTCATATTTAGGGGATTTGGAGATTGGTAATGTATGGTTTTGGGATTGAGATATTTGTTTTCGTAGTGACAATAGAGATTCTTTAAAGAGTGGATATTGGGGGAGTTAACGAGCTTCAATGGAAATATAGTATCAAGGTAGAGATTGTTGGATTTTGTGATATAGTATTTCCAAATCAAGTTAGATTTTGAAGTTATTATGGATCAAAATGTGATTCTGATTCAAATTTGTTGTCCTATTTTAGATTTAGAAATGATGTGATTTCTGACACAAAACAACAATTAGGAATAAATTGAAAATAAATAATTTTACTTTCTTAAAATGGAATTGCATATAGAGATATGCTAATCATAATAAAAGAGAAGATTCTACACTTTTTTATTGGATGCAACAATTTATTTGTTGCCATATAAATAAGGATTTGAGCATAAAGTATTTTTTATTATAAATATGTATACATAGTTCATTAGAGATGGAGAATTTTTTTTTTAAGGTTTCAGGGATTGAGTTATCTTTTCGATTTTTAGGATTTTTATTTTATTTTTTGTGGAATTAATAACAGTTGTTGGAAGGAATTTCTTTGTCTATTGTTGTTTTTTTCTCATTTCTTACCTTTTTTAAAATCTAATTACATAGAGATTCTTGGATATAAAAAACTTAACAATAATTTATATAAGTGAATAATATATAGATTATTATTGTCAATGTGTTCGAAATTTCTACATGACCCCAATTATGCAAGTTGTGTGTAAAAAGGAGTTTATAAAATGCATTATATAGTTTATAAAATTTTACAAGTCTTCTTATATTATATTATGTAAGCAATTTATTTTACTGTTAAATTTATATTTGAACAAATATTACTTGAATTGACAATAAATTATTACACTAATTATTATCTTGGATTTTGTGATACACAACCCAGGAAGCATCTTAAATTTTGAATCAAGAAGAATTCTCAGAAACAATGATCAAATGGACATATGCATGTAAAATAATACCTCTGATCTATGAATACCTTATCCTTGTTCAGCACTTTAGGAACTTTGATGTTAGAGTCAGAAAAACTGGGTATCTCTTTTAAGATTGCTTCCCTGTTTTCAGATGTTTCAGGTTATCTTCTTTTGGCAACATCAGAATGGGATCCGTGTCAGCTCAAAGAGAAGGTTCAACAGTTTCAAAATTAATGCTCTGTAGTTGTCCGAACTAGTCAATCACTTGTGTAATTTAGGGCCAAAATCTTCGATCTCTTAAGGAGTGAGCTTAATGTGAGCTTTCTTTGCTAGTTTCTCCACGTTAGTTTGTTCCAAAGTCGAGCAATGAGTGCAACAGTAAATATTATTTTTCTATAATCTAATTGGCGATCGAATCTTGTGCCCAACTCTATTTACAAACAGAAGAGAGCTGTTTCCCAATATAGAAGCCATCTTCTCAATTTGAATCTTTCGCAGACCCTAAGCTCCAGGAAGGCAGAGGACTGAAAGAACCAACATGGGGTCGGTCCTATCTCAACAGACCTAATTGTCTACCTATATCATCAATGCGAGCCCATTTGTCCTACTGCTGCGTAGCACAAGAAGTGTTGGCCGAATACGGGAGAACTGGAATTAATCTAAGAAAGCTGTGGACTCAATCGACGGTCTGACATATACGATGTTGTGAAGGAAGAAGACGGGGATCGATCGAATGGATTGAAGGAAACATCAGCGTCAAATCGGCAGATAGAAGCAAAAAAGAAATCCTACGTAATTTTTTGTTGTTTGTTTCCTTATTGTATGCAACAAAATTTTGATGTCCCTACATTTTTTATGCCATGTGCATAGGAACGGTTGGCACTATGCCAGAACCGACCCTGAACAAATGTAAGCTATATTATTTATCACAGCACAACATAAAAGATCTAGTGCATAATGAATTGATGGATTTTTATTGAACTTTTCTATTGCCTCATTGTCTAACTGAATAGTTAATTGCTTATCAGATTCAATGCGATAGATATATCAAAAACCGTAGTGGAGTTAAAGGGAAGAAATAACAGAGATAAAGTGGATGACTTTAAAATAGCATATAAAAATCATTCATGATGTTTTTACAAATATTTAAATGATGATTAAATGAAAAATTAACATCAAGTTTAATTACAATTTTTACGTTCTTAGTTTTAAATAAAACACGTGCAAATGTATGTAAATAAACATAATCTTTAATTTCACTTAATTAAATTTAACAAAGCATTAGAGCGTTTTTGTTTCTATAAACATATTTTAGAAAACTCAATTAAAAAAACCAACTTTATAATTGTTATTCCTTTTTTTTTTATCGATGAGATAGCTGAAGGTTGCAGAAATAACGAAATATAACGGAGTTTAAAGTGGAAATATTATATTAAAGTTTATTTTTAAAAAAACATAGTGGTAGAAATTCGCTATGGGATATAACAATTTATATCGGGGCATTAACTGCACAACTATCTAATGCATCCGTTTAATAACAAAAACAATATAAGTAGGGATTTTCGTGAAAGAGAACATTTTTGAGGACGTAGTCATGAAAATTGAAAAACACGTCATGATGGAAAAAGAAGACACATGTGAATAGCCCCGAATAAAGGTTATGCGTCGTGCCGTCAGCAGTGAACAATGCCGCAACGACCATAGTCGCTTGTCGATGCTAAGGAAGTGAACAAGGAAATGACGAGCAGGGCCGGTCCTAGGTCATTTTGGGCCAAGGACAAAATTCTAAATAGTGCTTTTTCATATATTTATAAACAACATTTTCAAATGATAACGACCATATACAAGTAATATAAAACGATTACCAATTTGAAAGCAAACTACTTTGTTTATAACATCTCCAAAAATATCAAGCTAACAACTTCTTAATCATTTAAATGATATAAAGCAGTGATGTCGATGCAAATTTCTTGGACACATCAACGGTGGAGAGACAAAAAAAACTGTATAAAGCGGTAGAATGAACACTATTAAGACTATATAAACTCAACTCAGTAAGCTTCTACATGAGCAATAAGCACTGAAGCTATAACAAAATTGGAACCGTCTGCCCCAGACTTCAGCAACTTTCAACAAATGATAAGGTCCTGAATTGGCATGTCCCATGCAAATAGAAACAAGCTTCTTTATTTTTTCTTGCTATGCATATTAAACATTTCAACACACCAAATGAGATACATGTACAAATATAATTGACAAACAGTAAATATAATGCAAGTTGGCCGATGTCCTACTTTACAAGCCCAACAAACCAACCTCAAACATTAAAACCATGAAACTAACAACAAAACTAGGACTGACGGTGACAATTGAAGGCATAGCAGAACTTTAAGAATTAAATATTCTAAATTTTATGTAGACGAACACAAGATAGCAGCGTAAAAAAATCAATTTACAACATACCTTGCAACTGAATTGTGAAATCTAAAAGGAAACAATAGCTGGATCTGGTTTGAATCTAGAGTCGGTGGTAGGGCATAATTTGTGATATAATATTTCATATCTTTGAAGATTGCAAGAGAGATAACTTAATTAAAAATACGTTGAGACGGAGAAGAAATCTTCATTGAATGAATCCATCGTTTGGAATGAAAATGAAAAATTGAAAATCGTGTTTTCTGCTTCGACTTCTGTTCCTGGTGGTTGGCTGTACGTGATTTGATGATGATGAGAAGTAGGGTTTTCTCGGTTGGGTCAGTGGGCTTTAAAACCGAAACATACAAAGGCAAAAAAGAAAATTGTGCCCTTTACAATATTGAGCCCTGGGCTGTTGCCCAGGTTGCCCATGCCAAGGGCCGGCACTGATGACGAGATGGTCAATGAAAATAATCAAGCAGTTTCTCTTCCTTGGTCGACGTTAGGCATTCTTGTTTTACTGTAGACTTGTAAAGTCAAAGTCAAAATGATATGCTTTGTTTTTCACTTCTTGCAGTTCATATATACTCCTGTTTTATCACGTTTCATCGCTGCAAATAGCGTTTCTTGTAAACGTTGTAGTCCTTGATAGATCCCTGTTGCACCAATGAGTAGTAACCAACCACCCACACGCTTTGAATGTGCCTTGTTGGAATTCCAGATTCAGCAACCAAATCATTGCCAAATAATTTAACTGGCAGTGCCCCCCCCACCACCACACACACAAACTGCGCCACCATCATCATCCTCTGTACTATATTTATCATCATTTACATTTATCTTCCACCTGCCCATGTGTCCATGTGTATACGGCCAAAGCCCCATGTATATATATATATACACACACACACACAATTCAGTCATTTTCTAGGTGTCTCTCTCCACCAACTCCAATCCAGCTCAATTCCACACAGGACTGCATTTACAGTTGTGTTTTGCCTCAACACTATCGACGTTTTACCAGCATCTTCATTTTGTCACAACATCAGTTTTAACGTATTCAATTCTACCGTTGTTTGTAACCAACGTATACATACAGGCAACTATTTTTATAATACTACATTTTGCTCTTACCTTGTGTATTTTTCTCATTGAAGATAAAACAAACCTCACTGCTGCTGTTGGAATTGAAAGCTTGCATTAACACAATAATATGCACTATTTTCATATTCTATTCAGATACTGTTTTGTTTAGTAAATAAAATAATCGATATATAACATTAAGTGGATACATTAACGTGGCTAATAAAGTCAACTACATTATCAAAATTTCAGACTATTTTGAAGAAGTATTGTGCTTTTTGCTGTAGAGATTGCAAATGTTCTTGAAACATCGAGCTGAACATTTTTTAGTTGATTTGATTGTTTTCCAAAATGTTCAATTGAAATGTACTTGAAATGAAAAACAGATTGAAGAAACTGTGGTTAATTTTTGAGTTTTTCACTATTTATTCAAGTTTCAAAAGGTATATATAACTGAAAAAAAAAAAAAAAAAAAGAGTTTACTTATTTTAAACATGTTTAGAATGTTCCTCGGCTATTCTAAATAAAATAAGAAACGTTGTTTTGCTCGTCAACTTATAAGTGAAGCTTCCATACAACCCACTTAGAAGAAAAATGCACACGTGGCACAAACATGTGGGTTGGATATAATTGCTTCTGTAGATGAAATTTAATTATAGGTCAATGCTTCATATAACAAAGTTTGAGATGAGCACAGAAAGTTAGAATTAATGATCCCCCACTTGCTATTATTATGCTAATTAACGGCTAACCTAATCCCAATTAGAAACGTATGCTTATACCTTAATTATGATTTGTTGGAATGCTAACCACTATTATTAGTACTATTACCCAGTTGATACTTTTGAAACATGTGACGTTTCAACAAACTTCAAAAAATAAAGTCAAATTTTGTTTAACATCAGCTTCATGAATTCATTGCACCATAAAGATAAAGTTAGCGAATTTATTGTAAGAACTCAATGGCCGGTTTCCATTTATAGACGTAAAACAAATATCATGTTCAAATTACCACTGGCTGGTTTGGGGTTGTTTACGAGAGGAGGGGTTTCTTTTCTTTTCTTTTGGGGGTGGGGGGGGGGGGGGGGGGGAGGGTTAGGGGATACAGGCTTGTTGTTAGGTTTAGGTGCAATGGGCAAAAAAGCATACACATAGAGTTAAAGGGCTCACAAATCATGAACTTATTTTCTCTTAAAAACAAAGATGTAAGCATTGGTTAAATCTGTGCCAACAGCCACGATAAGATACAAATTGTAAGCGTTGCTTGAAATAATAGGCGCATATGGTGCCTACGTTGCGCCACTGAGAGTATCAATAAAATAACAATTTCTCTAATTTTATCTAAACAATGAGATAGCATGCTTGTAAATTTTAGTAAGTTATATATACTATATGAATATGTATAATTATGTCATACCTTGTGTGTGTCTCTATATATATATATATATATGTGTGTATATATATACATATATATATATATATATATATATATATATATATATATATATATATATATATACACACACACACACACACTTCTCGATTAATTGTTTGTTTATCCCTAACTGAAATAAATAACTACGTTTTAAATAAATGTAGATATTTAATTAGTTGGAAGTAATCGATAGATTCACCACGTTTATTTACTCCATAGAATATTGCCAAAAGGGGAATAATATGTAAATAATAATAGATTAAATTGAGGGGATAAGGTTGAACAAGAAGCAAATGGCTTCTTTAAGTCCATATCTCAATAATAAATAATAATGTGATGTTTATATGGCGTAATGAATGTATTTAACCATCTTATTAGTTGGCCTTATTTATAAGGTAGAACGAGAAGTAAATAGCTTCATCTTGCTCAGCACGGTTGTTTTGATGAACCATCTTCGATCGGTTGTAGCGTGGCTCTCTAGCACACCTACCTGATAGCTTCGTATCATACTTGCAATCTGCCCCTTCGCGACTGCCTGCAGCGGAAGTGGCCTTAGTTGATTCGATGTTTGTTTGGAGTTCGTCAGTACGAGAAACCATATATTCTGCAAGAATTTTGGAGTCTCCATAAGATTTTCCTATTTCAGTGATAGCAATGTTGATTTTTCGGTTCATAGAACGATTTTTTTTTTTTTTTTTTTTTTTTTTTTTTTTTTGTACATCATTTGTAAAATCGGTGAGTTCATGTCTTCCATTTGTTTGGTGGTCTACGTCTGCAACTTACGTGGGAAGTTGGTTGTTTCAAACATGGATATGTTTTTGAGATTTTGAGTGGATTTTTGTGTTTTGCCTATAGCGCCTTTTTTTGTCTTGACGGGTATCCTTCCCCCTTACCATTAACCACGGCGATGGTCATGCTACGGTAACTAGTGATATTGCTTGTGGCTTTGGAAGACCCTATTTCTCTTTTGCATTCATTCCCACCCCCCCCCCCCCCCCCACCCCCCCTCCCCCGCCCAATTTTTGTTGAAGTTACAACACAATGGTGTTTGGAAGGTGCAAGCTTGGTTGGGTTGTTATAACTATCTCTAATGTCATCTACCATATGTGTCTCTCCACGACGAATGATTTGACAGGTTTGCATCAGTGGAGTTATACGGTCTTAAGTTGTGGTGCGTTTTATTGGAGTGCTCATCAACTTATGAGTCGATACCATTTGTGCCTTTGTTTTTGGGACCTTAGGTTGGTTTTTTGGATACTGCTTCTCTCGACAAGTCAACAATGGGGAATCTTGGCTAAGCAATGGTCAGTCTGAAGAATAGCTATGTCAGGTTATCATGTTTTGAATTTACTAGATGCAAGTAGCTGTGACTTGGTTATAATTTCAACCTTTGTGATTCTTGTGTGTAATTCTCTCACCCTTTTAGTGAATGGCAATCTGGTTTTGATTTGTTATGTTGTATATGGTTTGTACTATGTAATTTTTTCTGCTCTTTGTCAACAAGTAATGTTGTGGTTCTCCCTGCGTGGAGACTCAAGTGGTCGGACCACTATAAAAACCTGTTGTTGTAGTCTTAACACAAGGTCTAGCTTCTGTACTTTAAGCTAGGTTAGTTGCAGTAGACGGTCCACTCTATTGTAATTGATAGACAATCTGTCCATCTCATATATTTTTCTGTATTTATTATTTGTTGTAATAAAAAGTATTATAAATCACTTTAAAAATCGGTCGGCTTTGCCTAAAAAATATTTGATTTTTTTTTAAAATTTAGGAATATTAATGAAAAATAAAGAAATTGAAACTTGTTCAGAATTTTAAAATAGTAGTTGGAGATTTTTAGGAAAATTATGAAAGTTGAGTTTTGATATATTGAAATAATGACCTCATGTTTTCCATTTTTAAACATTACAAAATTTTCATAGATGTTTAAATTTTTTTTCCATGTAAGTGTGTTATTGCTACTATATTTGGTTATATATTGCTTTCAATACAAATAATCTTTGAAAGGTAAGTAAATATTAAGTAACTCACATATTTATGAATATATTTCAATTTATAAATGTTTGTGTCACACTTCGAAAAAGCAAATTAATTAAAATTTCACACTTTTTTGAAGTCACATATTTTTATTATCTTTCATTTTATAAATATTTGTGCCACACATTGAAAAAAGAAAATTAAATAAAATTTCTTGCTTTTTGAAGAATTTCTGAAGTTTTAAAAGATGTGTTCATTATAATTATTTTTCTAAGTCAAAATTAGAATAATTTTTAGATAGATTCAGAATTTGGAATAAAGATTTAAAAGCTTTGTTTAAGGACCATGATAGTTTTATATTTTTAATATCCATGTATTTTTGAATGGAAATTAATGGATTCTTTATATAAAATCTTGAAATTTTGCATTATTAAATATTTTAACTTTTGGGAATTATTTCTAAATCCGAGAAGAAGGCACTTAATAAAAAAGCAAAGTAAACTTTTAAAAATATATTTTTATGCACGAAGATGTCTTAGTTAATAAACATTGGTAATTGACTAAATATAAAATATAACAAATATAAATTATAATATTTTGTTATGAAAAATGGTTGTTGTACTTCAATGATGATACTAGTTATTGAATAAAATAGTATATGCTCATACATATAATAAATTGGCAATGAAATATTTAAAATAATGTTAGAAAAAAATAAAAATATGTTTCAAAAACTAAGCAGGAATGCTTAAGAAAGTAACCAAAGTTAATTCAAATCTAATTTCTTTTTGAATAATTAATATTAAAATATAAAAACATAAAGGATTAACTTTTCAAATTTAAGCATTTTAAAGAACGAATACTTTAGTAGATGTAAGAAAGAATTTTTCTACGGAAAGTAAAGGTATAATATTTGTGAATTAAGGATGTGATAACTAATGAAGTAATTAAATTAAAACAAATTTGAATTGTGATTTCTTATGGGATTATTTAATAAGAAAACTCCAAAGAAAAATTTTATGAAAATTTATCTAAGTGGAATATAAAGAGTTTGACTTATAAAAAAAACATTTTGTAATTTTAGAGAATGCTTATTTACAATTAACGGAGATATCTATAGTTTCCTAATCTTACTAATTTTGTGAATACGAGATCAAAAATTTTGATTTAAAAATTGAACTAAAAAATTATGATATTTTGAGTTGGAAATTTAATTGCAGTTAAAGATGAATTACACAGTCTATAGAAATTAAAGTGATTAATGCAACTAGCAGGGATAGCCGATCTATTGATGTGATTTGAACTAGAAAGAAATGAATGTTAAGAATTTATGACACAAAGATTTATGCCAAAAATTTACGGGAATGTTGTTGGTGAATTTTGAATAATTTTTAAATGATAACAAAAAAGAATTTCGAAGTTGAAATTCAATATTATTTGCAATGTAGAAATCTAAATGAATAGTTATATGATTTTGGAAAATTTTGAAATAATTGCAAAAATGGGAATCAAATATAGATGTTGTTATTAATAATATATAATCATAAAGAAGTTATGGGAAACTAAAGGATTTAAATGAGTATTGTTCTTTTAATGTTAAATGATAATGATATTATTTCAAACAAAATTTTGCTGTAAATATTCGTTTTGGGATTAAAACATGGATGTTTGGGATATTTAAAATAATGTGATGAAATCAAAGGTTTTCTGAAATATATCAGCAATTTGAAAACTGTATATCATTTTAAGTTAAATAAATATATTTGAGAAAGTTAAAAACAATACATTGAAAATAAAAGAATTTTGATATGAATAATTTATGGATTGATTTACTTGCAAATGAAGCTTTATGAGTATTGTGTTTTATTTAATCACTAACTCAATTAGTTGTCATTTTTAAAATTTGAGATGTTTTTTAATACTAAGATATGAAAAGGATATTTATAGACTTATATTAAAGTCTTTGGTTAGAATCTATTAAATAATATGAAATCTTATAAATGATATTAAAGCATGAAAACTGTATTTTACAAGTTTATCTGGTAATTTTTATTTGAATTTAAGGAAGAGGTGTGAGGTGTTTTAGTAGTTGTCTGAATTTTGAACTTAAAGTTTTGATACAAAGGCTTAATTGGCCTTGAAAGAAATCAACATGGTTGCAATTGGAATGAAGATTTTAAGAACAAATTTGAAGTTTGTACAAGTTAATTGGATTTGAAAAAAGAAATGTGTACTTGCATATATTTTTTTTTTAATTTTTTTTATGGAATCTTGAAAACATAAAAATAATCTTGAAACATTTAAATTATGGAATTTGAATTTGAGTTTGTTATGGTAATATGTATTCACTGAAAATAAGAAGTAATCCATTTGTAATGATTATAAATTAAACAGTGATGAAAAATATATCATTAGTGCAATTTAATTAAATCTAAGATATATTGGAATATTATGTAGTCAGGGGCACCTTGATGATATGCTAAGGGATATAAACCTAATATGATGAACATGCACATATAACTCATAATGGATAGCTAGATAGGCAAATGAATTATTATCGAAATATGTTTTGTGAGAAAGCTAGCACGGTTATTGAGCTTTTCCCAAATTTATAGAGCACAAAAGTCATCACGAGTAGACTTTTTGAAAGATTGGAAAGAACAGGCATATGTATTGGTCGTTTTACCCCATTTACGAACTTACTTTGACAATTTTGCAGTTATGGTAGAAACGATTCAGCTTATGGTATAAACACATATAGAAATATATATTTGCATATAGCGGGATATTTGCATATAGTAAATTGCATATGTTAATGATATAGGTGGATGATTTAATTGTATTTTCACTTATCTCATCTCATATCATCATTTTTATGTATATTGTGCTCTTAGCTATACTTTGCTTGCATTATATGATGGTTGTTTGATGGATGTAGCTATGTACACACCTATAATGAGAATTGCATTGTCTGCATCTTGAAATTTCGAAGACGAAATTCTTAAAGGGAGGAAGAATGTAACACCCCAAAATTTTATGAAATTAAATTAAAAGGGAAAAATCATAACTTTAATATAGAAGAGAAAAAATGTACAAGAGTTAGAATTAGGCCTCGGGATACATTCCATTACGTGCAGTATATCATTTGTAGTTAGAAAACATATATAACTTGATGAAACTGGTTAAATGAATCAGAAATTATAATAAGTCACAATCCAGTGGTATTCTCATAATATATTAAACACAATATTTTACTCCAGATATTATTTTTTAAGCTCATAAATAGATCACTAGCCTTGATCCTTTTTTTCTAATCAGACTACATCATAAAGATCTGATCATTATACCAACTCCTGATCACAAAACCAATTACAATTTCTTCAAATTCAAGTCAAATTATATAAATTAACATATAGAATCGACCACTACAAAGAGGGCTACGCAATTAAGTCAATGTTATTGAAAAATTGGGTTGTTTTAGCTATCTCCAAGGTTATCTAACACCCATGTCTCTCCATGGTAAATGTTTTGCATCGGTGGAGTTATATGATCTCCGGTTGTGGTGTGTTTTGTTGGAGTGCTCATCAACTTCTGAGTCGATATTATTCGTACCTTTGTTTCTGGGACCTCAGGTTGGTTTCTTAGATAATGCTTCTTTCTGCAAGTCAACAATGGGGAATCTTGATTATGCAATGGTCTTTATAAGGAATTAGCTATGTCAGGTTATCATTTTTTGGTCATGTTTTGAATTTACTAAATGCAAGTGGGTGTGACTTAGTTATAATTTCAACCTTTATGATTCTATATGTGTACTTCTCTCCCCTTTTTGGTGAATGACAATCTGGTTTGGATTTGTTATGTTGTATATAGTTTGTATTATGTAATTTTCTCCGTTCCTTGTCAGCATGAAATGTTGTAGTTCTCCCTGTGTGGAGATGCAAGTGGTCAGACCACTATAAAATCCTATTGTTGTGGTCTAGACAAAGGATCTAGCTCTTACATTTTAAGCTAGATTAGTTGTAGTGGACGGTCCGCTCTAAAAACTAAATGTGGTAGATAAACAATTTGTATATCTCTTGTATTTTTCTGTATTTATTCTTTGTTATAATAAAAATGTTGTAGATCATTTTAAAAATTGGTTGGCTTTGCCAAGAAAAAGTATTTGAAATGTTTTCCTTAAAAGTTTAAAAGTATTAGTGTTCAATATTTATTTGAAAAATAAAGGAATTGAAATTTGTTTAGAATTTTAAAATAGTAATTGTAGATTTTTGGGAAATTGATCAAAGTTGAGGTTTGTTTAATATATTGAAATAATGACCTCTTGTTTTACATTTTTAAACATCAAATTTTTTCCATAGATACTCAAAATACTCCACGCAGGGAGAAAATTGACATAGTGCAAACAATATACACTTGCATACTTCAACCGAAGTGACCTTTCACATAAAGAAAATAGTTATATCACAAGAAGTAACAACCTTCAAACAATAGTCTAACACTAAAACAAAATAGTGTAAAATAACACAAAGTACACCTATAGGACAACATCAACCCATCAGACGCACAATGTAGCATTCAGAGATTTGACATGGCATTAGGACATAGCGCAAAAACAGCTACTCCAAACAATTGCAGCATAAAACAAATGTCACTGCGCGAGGCAAAGCCTTCCATCAAACATAAGCAAAGCCATAGTAGAACTAAGTAGCACCATAGAAAAGCCGAAAATGAATGAAGCATATGACCCCCAAACATGTAGGACAACAATAAATTAGGGAATAGAAATCATAAGATGTACAAGTAGAGCTCAACACCGCCGTTTCAAGCAATTGCCACGGGGGAAATCTAGGGGCAGAGCATCAAAACCAAATACTTCCTAAACTCTAACGGACTGAAAGAAATCCTTACAAGTCACCAACATGAATAATCGCAAAAAACTCACACAAGCCAAACACACCCCTTCCAAGTCATCAGAAAAACTATTGCACATCAATACTCACGAATCAAAGACAACCATACAAACATAAGTCTCCTCACATAAGCCTAAAACATAGCCAAACACACATACAAACAAAAGCAAGGTAAAACCCCAACCAAAACCAAAACACAAACAAACCTTAGGATGCCAAAAGGCAAAAGAGCCTGAAAATTGATTTTTTTTTTCAAGTTTAACTTGTAATTTTATTTCAATTTAAGGAAGAAATATGAGGTTTTCAGTAACTATCTGAATTTTGAGCTTAAATTTTTGAAACAAGGGTCTTGAAAGAGATATGGTTGCGATTGGAATGAAGATTTTAAGTATAAATTTGAAATTTATTCTAGTTACTTGGTTTTGAGAAAAGAATTGGGTAACTGCATATAATTTATTTTTAAAAAGAATTTTATGGAATTTGGAATTATAAAATAATCTTCAAACATCTAAATTATATAATTTAATTTTGAGTTTGCTATAGCAATATGTGTTCACCGAAAAAAAAGAAATAATTCATTTGTAATGATTATAAATTAAACAGTGGTGAAAAATATATCATTAGTGCAATATGTTTGAATCTAAGATATACAGGAATATTATATTGTCAGGGGAACCGTGATGACATGCCAAGGGATTGAAACCTCATATGATGAACATGCACTTTGCGCTCATAATGAATAACCAAGTAGGTGAATGACTTGTTACTGAGATATGTTTTATGAGAAAGCTACCATAGTCATTGAGCCTTTCCCGAATTTATAGATTATAAAAGTCATCATGAGTAGTCTTGTTGAAAGATTGGAAAATATGGATACATTTTGTAACGTCTCGCCATTTTGACCGCTTCTAAATTGGTGACCGCTTCAAATTGGTTATTAAACCAATTTAGAATGTCCAAAAAGGCGGGACGTTACACTTTTTTTGTCTTTTTACCCCCGTTAACGAACTTACGTTGATGATTTAGCAGCTATGGTAGAAATGAGTTAGCTTATGAGGTGATTGTGGATATGGACTATAGAATGCTTCTTGTGTGGATCCTTAGGATTTTATATAGTATAGAATAAATAAGATAAAATGAATTTGGTTCAAGTATAATAAGATAAAAGTTTTTATAGAAGTGTGAAGAAGCTCAAGGAGATGATCATAGTTTTCCATCAGAATCTCTTTTTCAATGGGATCATCTTTTGGTTAGTTTATATGTTAGGTTGCTTGTTAGGTCATTGTTTGTTTACATGATTGCTTTAGCTAGGTAGTTGATATAAGTATGGATGTATGGATGATAGGATTGGTTGTATACACATCCTTATGATGTGTTTTTGTTGTTATGGGTACTTATGTTGATAGGAATGGTCAGATATGCGATAATCAAAAATGGACCCCAGGAATCAACATAAGATCTTTTGAGCTAGACTGTGGAAAATTGGAGTAAACCTTCCATAAGTGCAAAAATTGATACTTGAGGGAAATAATGACAATAGTAGAGTTAATGTTTGAACTGATGCATAAATTATTGTAGAAAAGCCGAAATAGGTGAAAGTACAATACAGAATGTAGATCTAAGTGCTAAAGCTCACGAACGGAAGAGTATATGTCGAAATTCCTTAAGAGGAGCAATGCTTAAGATGGAATTAGAGTTACTGATCACCAACGGAGACATGACGTGAATGTTCCTGAATTTGTTTTAGGAGTGCCCTACGGGAATGGGGCATGATGTTGTTATAAATCATATTCTTTTACCAAACAATATGAATCAGATAGATAAAATGATTAGGAGGACGGTTAGAGGTGGACTGCTCGATAAGAGTCTGGAGGATGTGAACAAGAACAATTTTTTGCTAATATTTAGAATGCCAGGAATCCCTCTAACTTACAATGTTGGATGCTTACGATGGGAAGTCAGATCCTATCGTTCGCTTGATGTGATATATTCGACGTATGGAAGCTCTTCGAGCTTCAGAGAAGGGGATGCCATGATATTTCTCATTTTACTTGATTTGGCGACAATGTGGTTTATGTGGCTAGAAATGGATCTATCTATTCTTTAAGTGAGCTAGTGGAAATTTTCTTGAGGCAGTTCAGAATACATGTCTCAGGGCTAAGAATGTGATGACACTATGTACTGTAAAGCAAAGACCTGAAAAGAGATTTCGAAGTTATCTTACCATGTTCAATGAAGCAATTGATTCATTGTAGATCAGATTCGTAAATTAACCAAATGGCAGTGGTTTCGGGATTTCTGTAAAGATGGACTTTAGGCTTTGCAGAGAGATATGCCATTGGATTTGGCAACATTATGTAATGAAGCTGAGAGATATATGTGACAGAATGATGGAAATGCTGAAGAAATGGTTCTTTTTAACGAAGTCAAAGCTGTGGAGGCAAAGGATTGCCCAAACTTAGATTTTGAAAGGACAAAGCTTAAAAGAAAGCTGATAATGACTATCATCTAAGGAAGCCAAAAGGCCAATGAGAGAATTCAAGGAACCTAAGTTTACTTTTACATGAAGCTTGAGACCTTAGATCGGATCTACTTGGACACTAACAGGCTTTTTCCCTACCGAAAGCTAATCAGGAGAGAACCCACGGGTTATTAGAGGGCATCTACGAAGTATAGTGTATTCCATGACCTAGACGGAGAAAGCACAAATGAGAGAAGACATTTGAAAAACTTGATTGAATAATAGGTCAGGAGCAGTCAGCTTCTACAATATGTCAAGAATTCAACTGAAGTGGTGCAGGTTAAGCAGCTACTACTCGCAACTACAAATAGCCATGTATTTGGTTAACCACTCTAGATCCTATGATCAGGATAAATTGGGGTAGCTTCGTCTCTCACTCCTCTCCACGCTCTACCTTTACCTAGTTTTGTTAATTAGGATAATAACCCCGGACTGCTCATAGATCTATGGAAATAAGAGAGATCGCTAGGCACGCTCTGTCCAGGGAGACTATGCCGGATTTTCTGCTTGTTTGCCTTTGTTTTAAACCAATTTAAAAGGAAAATAATTTTTTGTCGATAAGTGATAACCTGTCCACCACAAGGTCAAGAGGCCGACCTTAACAGGGATGTCAAGATTATTTTACAGTTCGTTGAGTCCTCTTAAATAAGTGGTTAGGGCTCGATAAGGATCACATTTTTCCACCAGAGCACTTTAGGCATAGAGAAGGCAAGAAGTAGACTGCTTTGCTGGAAAGCAATTAGATCAGCCTGCAATGATTTGGCTTTGCTAGATAAATGGAACTTGGCTCAGGAAGGATCGCATTAAGTCCACCGATATGTGTGAAGGACCAGAAAGCAGGGATATAACGCTTCATCGAAGATTGCTTGGATCGTCCTAGAGAGGCTATACGGGGATAAGTGATGATCGTCCTAGAGAGGCTCTGTGGGGAAAGGATCCAAAGATAGATTATTGATCGGCTCAGGGAGGCAATGAATTGGATCATTCAAACAAATAACAAGGGGCTCCTACTTAAGTAAAAACTCATTATACGGTTTATAGTGATAGTCACTTTAAATCTAAAACCCAACTGTCCGGAGAGACTGTCTAACTAAGAATTGGAATCTAAATGATCCAACGAGATCGTCAAATTACGTAATTGTATTAAAGGGTCCGAAGAGAAAACAATTCAAACTAAAAAGAGGAAGGCTTGACGGGTTCATGACCCTGATTAGATGTAGGGCACTTGGAAGTCTTAGTCTCAACAATTGGACGTCGGAAAGCTTTGCCTTGAGTGGGATCTGGTTTGGTCGGTTCATCTCGAGCTGGATTGAGTTTAGGTTGGTTTACCTTCAGCGGGATCAAATCTTGTTCGGCTTAAACTAACAACTTTTAATTTAGCACATTCGGCCGCAGTTGGTTTACTTTGAGAAGGATTGGGTATTGGTTAGTTTCCCTTGAGTATATTCGATCTTGGTCAGCCTACCTTGAGCAGGATTATGTCTTAGCCGGCTTACCCTAAGTGCTTACCTTGAGCAGGTTCGATCAACTTTACCTTGATTTGTTCGGCTTGGCCTAAAATATTTCCTTGAAGTGCATTCGGTCGGTTCCGTCTTGAGCGGATCTGGTTCATTCAGTCTAACAAAATTTCCTTAGGCGGATTCAGTTGTCTTTTCCAAATGGCATTTCTTTGAGTGGATTTTGTTGGGTTTGCCTTTAGTGGATTCAGTTCGAGTAAGCCAAATAGTTTTTGAGACTGCATCCTGAGTGGACAAGGATTTTGACATAAAAGGCAATGAGCTTCATCCTGATCATCCAGAGTGCTTTTCCTAAGCTTTACTTGGATCAACAAGGGAACTTGATATTAACTCCGATTTATCAAAGAGCGCATCAGTCAGAATTTGGCAGAAGGTCTTGAGAGGGAAGCAATGGAAATGATTGAATCTTCAAGATTTCTTCTCATTCAAAGCATGTATTTGATTCAAAAGACATATTTTGAGGAGCAAAAAAGTTAATCCTCTTTAGGACGACAACGGCTTTAACTGTACTTAGAAGATTCAAATGAAATTAAAATGAAAGGAAAGGAATTAGGAAACATCGAGAAACAACTTAGGAAATTTGTTGAAGCTTGAACTCAAACTTATGAGTTGGCACTGACTCACAACTAAACTCCATGAGTCAATATTGAGTCATAATGCTTGTGACTTAAAAGATTCAACTCTTACAGTAGACTCTTCTCTATATCCTGAATGCGTACATGAAGTTTCACGTAATTTGGATATGTATTGAGCTAGATATGGGTGACCTTTCGTTGAGTTAGAATCAACTTGGATAATTCATCAAGATGGATGATTCAACTAACTCATATTGACTCAAGATTCTGATAAGACGACTCAACATTAAGATAAGAGGATAGAACAAAGTCAAAAGATAAAAATTATCTGTCTATGATTCGGCATTGACTCATTCCTTATAAATCGGTATTAAGTCATGAATATGATTCAAATTTGGTGGCGACTTTAAGTGTTGACTCGACATGATGTTTGGACTTCTTTTCAACTTGGTGCCAGGCCAACATGCAGCGATTTGCCTATAAATACTGATTCGCTTACAAATAAAAAATGGATGAGGTTTGGAAGAAGATGTCATTACTTTACTGGATTGCTATCTCTTCTTGACTTATCATTTCTTCAATCATGCTTCATACAGTTGTATCGAGATCTAAAGATAAACTAGTTAAGATCCAGAGAAATCTAACAAGCATGATCATAAAAAAGATAGACTAAAGTGTATGTAGGCCAGAGATAGCCAAATCACTATATTTTTTGTTTCCTCTCTTTCTTGCTTTGACTTGTTTTTCCTCTAAGATCTATGTCTGATATAATCTAAATTGCCTATAAGGTTTATGCTTTCACAACCATCCGAGACTAACAGTTGTTATTTATTTCTCCTTTGAAATATATTGATATAAATGGATGATAATTCTTTATGATGAATTGTTTATATCAATATTTTATTTCCCTTCAAGTTTGCTTAGATAGTAATTTGAAGCACCTTCACACTTTAGTATTATATGTTATTAAATAATGGCATGAATTGTTTATTTTATCATGTAATTGAAACTGTAATAGATATGAAAACTCGCGCTGATAATGCAGAAACAAGCAACGTCGAAATTCATAGCTCGATGCCATACGACCCCATTAATATATCATTCGTCGAGGACATCTTCGAACCGTGGAGGGTCTAAGTCACTAGGCGTAAGCGATGATTGTGCAGTTAATGCCCCACTATTACCTTGCTATAACTCATCAATGTCTCATAGCGGATTTTCATCGTTAGGATTTTCCTAAATAGCCTAAAAAATAGTATTTCTACTTTAAGCCCTGCTATATTCCGCTATCTTTGATATATCCTGTTGTTTCTATTATCCCAACTCTATCTTTATAAAGATATAAATTGAAAATGACATTCATATATTATGAAAATAATAAAATATTTTTATAATTGAAATATACAACATATATTTTTAAAAACAAAAATATTCTAATATTCTATTAAATTTAATTAATTAAATACAGATTTACATATAATTGCACATGTTTTTATTTAAAATTAGGAATGTATTAATTATAATTAAATGTTAAATTTTCATTTAATTACCGTTTATATACTTGTGAAAACGTTAATTAGCACAAGTTTTATGTGCTATTTTAGAGTCTTTCACTATATCCCACTATTTTCTCGATTTATCCTAACTATGATTTTTTTTTTAACTCCGCCGCATAAGATCTGCAAGGTGCTTTAACTGCACATGGTAGTGATCCTTAACGCATGTTATCATTATTCATCGATTTTGATCATATTGACGATCTATGTGATGACATATATCCTTCTACAGCTGCATTTGTCAAAGTCCTAACGCTCGTATATCGAGTCGGCTTCATTCATTGCGTTAAAGAAAGGTAAATAACAAAATTACATTTATATTTATTTTTAAATCTTTAGGTTAATTATCATCTCAAATAGTTTAACATTATCATACAATGTATGTATACAGAAAGTGGACTTCAATAGCGAAATCATAAATGATAACATTCATGATTTGGTTCTTGTCAGGTGAATCAATTTGACCTAAGTTCTTGGAATTTTCATCTAACATCAATGACGTCATCCCCAATAATTTACAATTTAAAATTTTGAAAATACATAGCTGTTTTCTTTTAAAAAATGTTTGAAATCATAAATGTTTGTCTCCTTGGACCAAAAAAGGAGACAGTTCCATCATGTGGGGGTGCAAAGGCTATCATCATGGACAACAATCCATCTAATTAGTCAGGTTGGAAAGGTCTAGACAAAGGCATTCAACGGGCGCGGAACATCAAATATGGTATAAATATATATTTTTAACAAAAATATGTTAGTTTTAGATATTTTAGAGGTCGTATCTATTTGCATTTTCTAAAGTTTTATTATTTCTTATTTCCTATTGATTCTTGCTTATTTTTTAGAGTTGAATGTATCCACCACATCATTTTCAAATGCTTCATTCCCCTAAGATTCATCGAAAATAGAGAGGAGGAACCCAACAAGAATTGTGTATGGATGCTTCCAAGAATGCACCAAGAAACATCTTCTTTTCAAATGAATTTTTTTTTTCCCTTTACACATAACCATTTGTTGAATGCAAGGTTAGCATCCTAAGAACCTTTATTATAGAGGGAAAATCTTGTGTACCACTTAGAATAGAAGGAAGGGAGATGCCTCTCTATTATTGGTTGGGATGGTCTAAAGAAATGATGACAAATAAATATTCCTCCCACCGACAAGAATATACTCCAACAACAAAGCCATGTACCCATTTTCCATTATATTTATTACTGTCCATCTACAATTGGCAAGGAGATAAATCATCAATTTAAATAACGCTACTTACCCCCCTCCTTCACAAATCTCTAACATGTACATGATTATAAACTTATTATTAAATTAAATAATTAACCAAAAGAGAGATAATAATATAGTTTATAAACCACATTTAAAAAAAAAAAAAAAAAAAAAAAAAAAGGAGGAAGAAGATGAAAAGGGAACAGCAACAGAGCCAAAGCAGACAAAACGTCCAGTTGAGTGCCAGGCTATCCCCACAGATTCCTTTCCCAATTCAATGCATTTCTCACCTAATCCCCTCTTCATCAAAATAGTTCCCAATCGAGCCTCGGCGTCGGATTCCCCGAACTGCTCGCTGAGCTGTCCGCCGACGTCTTCGTCGGCGAGAACACCAAATCGAACGCCATCCGTTTCGTCACCACCGGCGACAGCGGAATCGTTTCCATTTTCTTCATCGCCTGCTCCGAGTTCTTCGCCTTTATCATGTCCAATCTCTCCACATACTCCTGTACCCTCTTCACCTGTAATAACCATGGTTATTTATAATTACTTGATCCACCTGATTCGTGTTTATATTTGAATTTTACCTGCATTCTTCTTTTGATTTTCGCGTCTCCTTCTGCGACCACGGCGTCCAGCTTCAGCAGCTCGGTCATCAGCAATTCGATCAATGTCAATACGTCGCTTTCTGCCACTTTTTTCCCCTTTTTAATAATCGATTCGAGAGCGTGAACCTGGTTATTGTTCAACAATCAGACTATGATTTAACCATTAAATTACGATGATGATTAATTGATTAAGATTATGCTTATGATTACTGACCTTGTTGGCGAGTTTGTCGACTTCGATCCCGATTTTGTCGATGGACTTCACGCCTTCTTCTAATTTCTTCAATCTTCTCATCTCCAGCAATCGTTTTGCCCTCGCATTCAAATCTTCGACGACGACCATTTTTGATTTGTCTTTGACGCCACAGGAATCTAGAAACTCTTTCGAATCTCTTTCTTTGTCTTTGTACAATATCTTCATGTCTAGCGGGTGCAAACCCGTCGGACCCGAGAGCTTCTTCTTCAGCTCTCCGAAACTTGCTTCGGAGCTAATGTAGATGTCGTGGTAAACGGTTCCGAATTTTATGCGGATGCGGAACGTTGGAATGGGTGCGGGTGCGGGTTCGGAGTTCGGGACCCGTTTTTGGACGAGCATGCCGCACGGTCGGACTTCTAAGGTGGAGGAGGAGGAAGAGGAGGTGGTGGTGGTGAATTGAGGGGTTTTGGAGGACATGCGCATCATCTTGAGGGGAATTGATGGGGGTGAATTGGATGGTCAGAGGAGTGTAGGGGGTTTAAGGCAAATGAGGGAGAGCATATTTTAGTTTTTAAAAGAGCAGGAGGGGAATGAATTGGTGGGAGAGTAAAGAAAGAAATAAAAGGAGACAGGTTGGCTGTTAATGTCATGTGATTTTTAGAAAATTATTAAATGAAATAGACTTATGACCGGAATATTGAATTTGTTGCTTTCTTTCTTTTTACCCATATTGTTACATTCGTACAATTCTTTTTCTACTTTTGGAATTTAACATAGATATTATGGTAAAACTGATTAATTTGCATTTAGCATATACCATCATGAGAATCAGATAAAAATAAGTAATTCCAAATAGGCCACATCTATTTTCACCTCACTTATTGTGTCCCCCCCCCTCCCCCCGTTATTTAAACAAAATGCATCACGTTCATCTTTTTTTTTTTTTTTTTTTTTTTTTTTTTTTTTTTTCCCATACCGATATATACCAAAATTGTCCTTTACTTTTTCAATGGTCATAACTTAACATTAGTATTTAAAATTACAAAATAAAATCAAAAATCAATATAGTAGTAATTCATAATTATTATTTTCATTAATCGTGAAATATAAAAAAGTTACATTTCAATTTAATTCAAAAAACAAGAGAATTATAAAAATTTTCCTAAAAGTAAAAAATAAAAACATTATCTTTTTCTAAAAAAAGAATATCATCTTCTTCAAATCATTTGTCGTTCCCTTCTTATAATATTTTATCATGGATAAAATGCATGGTAAAATGAAAAAATGTATATGTTAAGTACAATAGTATATAAGGATAGATTTATCATTTTATTTTATTTACTTTTTAGTGGGAGTAGACAAGGCAAAAACTGGGGTGCTAGTAGAATTGGCCTTCTAATAAACATATTCTATTTGGGATACATAATGGCATCAGTTTGAGGTCTCAATTGCGCAGGTGGCATTCTTTATAAAATGGTAAGATGAATGCAGATGGTTTATTTTAATATGTTTACAAATTTAGTTGTTGTAAACCACATGCTTTGAGCAACAAATTCACACCAAATGCACAAGTGCAGAAGGCCTCCTGTAACGTCCAGGTAATAATTTAATTATTTTATTATATTGGTTTATATTGTCACCATCTAGAGAATACTCATATTTGTTACTTTTTTCGTTTCTATATCTCCTGGGAAAGGTTATGTTGGTATACAAACCGTAAGGTGACAGTATATTCGGAACATTCAAGCGAAATGAATGGCCGGTCATGTGTGGCCGAGTTGCAAGATGTTCTTGCTGAACTTCATTGTATCCCCTCTAGAGTACACTGATCGAAAGGTGGTTCCATACTTTGTCATAGTTGGAAATCCATTATCCAATAAGAGCCCGCGGGTTTTGATTGTATACTATATATGTAGAGCGTGAGATGCAAGCGTTCTGCTAGATTGTTATTTACTAGATTTAGACATTATTATAATATCAGATAAGTATTGATTTTAAGAAATGTTTTGGGTCATCGTAAGGTAAAAACCATCCGTGTTTATGCATGGATCGGTCTTGCGATTATCTTTTCTTTTGAAAAGGATTTTGAAAAGTTAAACCGAAATGATTGAAGATTACTCACACTAGTCTCATGACTGACTCAGAGTTTATTTCACTTTGTTTTACCCTAAACTCTTGGGTGTCCAAATTTGTACGGGCAGTCAAGTAGTCGGGATTTTGCAGATATTTGGAGGAGCTTGGAGCAGGAGCCTTTAACATTAGATATACTTAGAGTTTATTTCCGCTGTGATGTTATGAGTTGTACTGCTTAATGGTATGTATATACATATATAAGTTCGTATTTCAAAAGTTATGTTATATAATATATTTTATTTGTTCCGCTGTGAGATTCGTAGTTACTCTGATTCTGTTTTGTTGTGATCTTCTTCTTCTTCTATTCTAACTTTCTTTGTTTCTATTTCTCACCTTCTAACTTTTTTCTATTAATGATCTGGTATTATCGATGCTTGAATGGTCGACATGGTGTTTTATGTTGATTTTCAAGGTCGAAAATCCGTGTTCGTTACACCTCCACTAGAACAGGGCTTAGAATAAGTAATTGTAGTGTATTCCTTGATCCGAAAACTATCTGAAATGGTATTTACTCGTAAAATGGAGAGTTCGAAGAGATTTAAATGTTGAATCTTAAGTATATAAAATTGTAGGTTGAATGTGAATGAAACATTGAAGCAAACATAGGTAGAACTGTATAATTTTAGGATTATCACACGTGTCATAAAGAACAACGACGATTTAAAATTGGAGTAGTTTCACATGTGTATGTCAATTCATATGCATACCCACGAGTTTAAGATGAGAAGGTTGATCCAACTGTTGTTACATAACATATAAGAGTTAATCAGATAATAAAGGAAGATCAACTCCAAAAGGAACTATATCAGGTCATGTTTTAAGCAGGCCAAATACTGGAATATTGTGACAGCCATATTAATAAAGCAAACACATTTAAACAACAAAATAATTTAAATATTGGTGATTGATTAAGTTATGAAATTTAAATTTGATGAGATGATTTTCAAACTCAGTCTATCTTTCCTAAGTAATAAAATGGTGTAGGTTTTATGTAATAAAGGGTTAATGAGTTTAATAACTAGGCAAAGGATTTTAGTCCAAAGCCCATGATATTTAACCCTATCGTTCTTAAAACATTTTAGCTCTTTATTTCATTTTTATACAAAACAAAGTCAACCTAAACCTAAAAAGATCATAATTATTATGAAAAGGAAGTGAGAGGAGAATATGTCGACGTTTTCACAAAGACGAAGAATATTTTATTCAACTATTTTCATTTAGTGAATACTATGGTTATCCATTATATGTTCATCTCTATATAAATTCATTCATCGATGAAAATGTTTGATGTACGAGATTTTTAACATGCTGTCAAAGTAACGAATATTGGGGGATTTATGCCAAGTTATGCAGCGAAAAATGAAATTGAATTTACATCCCAGCTAACGACTTATAGTTGCATTAATGTTTTAGTATGGTATTTTCCATGTTATATCAACGATAGATTTTTTACTTTTATAATCTTCCCATTCCCATATGTAGAGTAATTACAATTAATATTAAGGTAAAAGTGAGTAGTCCTTGGTTGTAAAATAATATAAATAAATATGAAAAATGACATTTTATTCCGTTATTTTAAAGGAGATGAAATATTGTATTCATCATTTTTAATGAACTTTTGGGGACCATCTCATAATATTTTTAAGTGTTATGAATTTAATGATAAGATAGCAAATTACCATACAAAGGTAACAACCCTTTATTGCAATACCCATTATAGACATCAGATACCATTTGCTGGTACACATACTCATACACAAAAACTCTAATCCAAAAATGTTGGAGTAAAATTAAAATAATTAATTTTCGAGCAATAAAACTATACTAACATCATGTTGATGAAATATAATAAAATAAAGTAAAAAGTAGTATATATAACCATGTTCAAAGTAAAGTTCTCATAGTTGCAAGATTATAATAAATCACTAACCTCAACATGGGTTATTATAACAACATTTCCTTGCAACTATTGTACATATTCATCCAACAATGCATCAGATATAATAAAAAGGAAACACATCGATAACCTCTAGTTTGTCACAAGTCGGCTCCAAAATATCAAGCCTAATCTTGTACACTCGGCCTTCTCTAATGAGTACATATAAAGGAAAAAGCTAAACTTTAAGACATGGGACTAGCAGGAGAAACTCTAGGTATATTCTTATATACATTGTAGTGTATTATGAGACCACATTGGTGAAGCAACAAATGAGTTTTTCACCTCAAAAGTACCAAACTTATTAATGTCAAGTAAATAAGTTCAACCAAAGCTTTTTATAATCACACGGAGTACGTGTTAGAACTATAACATGTCCATGCATATCATGATTAGGTGTCTACTTTTTATAATATTCAGTTATACGTACATATATAAATACATACACACGTATATAATAGAAACATGATAATGGTGGACTATTCTCGACAAATTATATCTCTAAGGGATTAGATCATATTGTCATGACTATAAGCAATGATAGGGTTCAGATCATCGTAACTCAAGTACATAATTAGACACTTTGACTTGACAAAGATTTCTCAATTACTCAAGGTCTCACCTAGGCGATTCCATCAACTAGCAATCACTACCCAACAACCATCCATTATAGGACCCACCATAGGGATTGTCGACCCCTATTTGTAAGTTACACGGATCGGTGCGATCCTGCCGTGGGATTGGTACCAATCCCTAAAATCATGTATTTAAGGTTCAAGATCCCTATGGAGGTGTGATTTAGCCTTTCGGTCTTCTTTGTGAAATTTCATCCTGATCCGTCTTCATCTATAAAAACTGAGTCTTCTACTGAGAGAAAACGAGTTTCTTCTACATCTAAGAACCAGACTCTTCCATTTTATTACTTATATTCAATCAGATTGTGATTGTAACTGTAATCAAACTACAATAAAAACAAAAAAGATCTTTCCGGAGTGGACGTAACTTAGAGTCACTTGAACCACCATAGGTCTTTGCATGTTTTTTTTATCAATTCACTTCTTCATTTTATTTCTCTACTATGTTATGTGCTTGGATATTTGTGAATTAGTGCTTTTATCTCAAATTCGAATGTTTATGCAAAATTTAGCGCAAACACTTTGGCAACTTTACCGAGACTACTAGAACCCCTTGATTGGAAAATCCTAGAAAGGATCAATAATGTGATATGACGCTCCAACCTGAGACCGACACTAACAAGAGCATTACTAAGTAACACTATCTGCTAGTGTAAAGAATATGATCGGTTAGAAGCGACCATCCGTAAGCCTTTGTTTAAACAAGTATCGAATATGCCATTTGGGTGCTCAAATTTTCCTTTCTAACCTTATGTGGATTGACTTACCAGATTCAAATTTAATACAAAACTACGGTAGCTAGGGATCTATTCAGAGCAAAATATAACAATAACATATGTAACAACCCGTATTTTCAATAACCTGCAATAATGTAAATCGAGGCAGAATTTAATTCTAAAATCTGAATCAAGGGAAACGGGCTATGCCATTGCGTTCGTCTCGGAAAAATACGCGAAATAGAGTCCGAGTTTTCGAAAATCGGAGTCCGTATGACCCAGTTAAGGCCCATTGAAGTTTTCAGAAAATTCCTAAGTAAAAACAGATTTAAATTTCGAATTAAAAAACTAGGGATAGGGCAGACTGGCGCAGGCGGGAAAAATTCCCGCCCAGGACCCCATGTCGACAGGCCTGTCGACAGGGGTCTTAGCATGTCGACTGCCCTGTCGACAGCCCTGTCGACAGGGGGTGGCCGGGCTACTTGGCCTGGTGCACCATTTCTGATTTGGGCTTGATAGGGGGGCTTGGTTCTAGAGAGTTCCGAGATCTGATGGACCTAATTGAATCTAGGGTTAATCCTATGGTCCAAATCACTAGCCTAATCTATAAATAAGACCCTAACCTACCCTAAATCACTCATTATTCAATCTAGTAACTAAACTATGCCAAAATCAAAACTCTCATGGCCTCCACCCTCTTCATACAATTCCTAAATTAATTCCTAAGTGATTTTCCTTGCATACAAGTATATTTAGGCTTGTATGATCCTCCTTAGCTTGCATTAAAGGCTTGTTTCTCTATTGGCATCATAAAGGAGGAGTCTTGATCAAGTTTGCTTGCATTTGGGGGTTTTAATTAGTTGCATAAGGGGTTCCTTACAATTGCTATACTCATTTGAGTCCGCATAAGCATTGTAAGCCCTCTTACCTTCATTTTAGAAACTCTAAAGTTAATATGTGATGCAAGTTGGGATTTATGTATGTTTATTGAGTTATGCATGTTTATGCAAGTTTGCTAAGCCATGATTTGCAAGTTTATTAAGTTATGCATGTTTGTGCAAGTTTGCTAAGTCATGATTTGCAAGTTTATTAAGTTATGCATGTTTATGCAAGTTTGCTAAGTCATGATTTGCAAGTTTATTAAGTTATGCATGTTTGTGCAAGTTTGCTAAGTCATGATTTGCAAGTTTATTAAGTTATGCATGTTTATGCAAGTTTGCTAAGTCATGATTTGCAAGTTTATTGAGTTATGCATGTTTATGCAAGTTTGCTAGGTCATGATTTGCAAGTTAAATAAGTTATGCATGTTTATGCGAGTCCACTATGCCATGATTTGCAAGTTAAATGAGTTATGCATGTTCATGCAAGTTCATTATGCCATGTTATGCATGTTTAATAAGTTATGCATGCTTATGCAAGTGTAAAATGACAAGTTGTGCATGTTTGACAAGTTATGCATGTTTATGGTAATATGCAAGTTCACTATGCTAAGTTGTACAAGTCTAACATGTTATGCATGATTGTTGTGCAAGTTTATCATGTATGTTGTGCCAAGTTCCATCTTCCTATCCTTTATGCGTTATTACGAATATGTAAGCGATAGAATGACGTTGGGGGTTTGGGTAAACTTAAAATACATGAAAATATAAGATTGGGAATTTACCTATTAAGTTAGGTCTACCCCTTGGGAATTTACCTATTAAGTTAGGTCTACCCAAGCATTTGTTGACTTGTAATTATGTTTTGAAATAAAGTGGACATGACACTTAGAAAACATAAGTGTGGCCAATTCGAGGTTGGGTTGAGTTTGTAGCGTAATTCTACCCGGAACCTACCGGCTTAACTAGTGGCTACAAACAATAGGACCCAATCTGAGAAGTTGGTCATATGGTGCCAAAACCCGAGGTTAGACTAAGTTGTGGTGTAAACCTACCCGGACCCGCCCGGCCTAACTAGTAACCACAACAAGGTCTAATGTGAGAGGTTAAGGTGCATTAAATTAATTAATGCCTCATGATTAGGGTTAAGTCAGGGTCCACTAATACTTAACCAATTTGGGGATTCGAGGGATTGAAATGGGGTTAAATGGTGAACTGTTGGTTACACTTAACTAGTTTAATCCATGATTAGTGAAGGGTTAAACCACACTTAACCCTCTTAGGAAACCCTAGCAACGTGGTCTGTTCTAACAGTAATCCCAGTTTGGTATCATTCACAACCCTAGAAGCTAGGCTAGGGCGGGGCACGATTACTGAACGGATGTAAGCGACCAAAAGGCGATGGCTGAGTGGTACAGCGGTGCGGGTCCAGGCGGGCTACGGACGTGCACGTAGTCCGGTGTTGGACAAACTCGAGGCACGGGTACCAGTAGGTTAGGGCTGTGCATTATTGCTTAAGTGTCTGGGGTTGACACCCGAGGGCTTGATACACCCAAAGGTGGACCCAGCACAGTCTAACTACAACCATATGTGGGCCATATGGACACCAACACTTGACGTGTTAGGTTTATAGGGAGCCGATCGACTAGACCGTTGGGCTGGACCTTATATTAAGGTCACTTCATGTTATTGGGTCAAAGCTTGGGCCAAGGGATCAATACCTGTTATGTTGGTTTGCTAGTACACCGTGGTGCAAAACTGAACCTTGTTTATGCGATGACACCTCTGTCTATCTTGTAGTTAATTTACCATGCCAGTATGTTGTTATCTATGATCATCTCAGTTTCCATCATGATGTTAACTTTATTAGTTTATAGACTGATCGTAGCAGGGCTTACTCAGTCTTTTTGACTGACCTGTTTTCTTTCGCCTCTTTTCTTCCGTTTCCCCCCCCCAGGTTCTCAGGGAGGGAATACAGGAGCCTAGCTTGGATCTTAGCTGCTTTCTTGGATAGCTCATGTATGCTTTGGACTTGAGCTCGCTATGGTTTCTTTCACTTTGGGGATAGCTACTTTTATGTTTTCCTTTTCAGTTTCAGATGATGTTAGTTTATGTACTAGACTTGTTTACTTGGGAAATTGACATTATGATGTAGCAGACTTGTTTTTGAAATGGTTTAAAATTCTTCCGCTGTTTTATCTATCTACTTACTCTGTTTATTTATATATATATATATATATATATGTCATGTCCTGCCTTGCTATATCATTATGCTTGTGTACCTTGTTTTAAAAATGCCCCACCAAAGTCAGAGTGGCTTGCAAGAGCCACCCTGGCGGAGGTGGGGTGTTACATTTGGTATCAGAGCATATGGTTTACGAGAAGGGATAAAAAGGTTTTTAAAACTCTTTGAAAAACTATTTTCAAAACCAAGTATTAAGTATTTTCCAAAGAAAAGTCTAGTTATTTTTAAAAGGCTATTCCCCAAAAGCCATTAGCACTATCCTTTGATCCCTCGTTTGAACTCTTTTCTTTTCGTTTCCAGCATGTCTGATAATCTCATCTTGCCCGAAGGGGTAACAATACCCGATTGGTTTCGTCGGTACTTGGAAGTCACGGCACCGGTCCCGGGTGTCTCTAATGTTGTCTTTCCAGTCAAGGCCGCTGTTCCTCCTCCTCCTCCTTCCGTAGCTGATGTTCCTCTTCTCCCTCAGCCTCCACAAGCGGATTTTGCGGAAACTTGTAAGAACTTTAAGATGATGGGTGGCAAGAATTTTAGTGGAACAGAGACTTTTGTAGAGGCAAGGAATTGGTTGAAAGAGACCGAAGATCTTTTAGCCACCTTTGATATAGGTGACCGCAGGAAGGTTTTATTGGCAGTATGGTTGCTAAAGGAAGAAGCTGCACGTTGGTGGGTAGTCACCACCGCTACTAGGCCAATCGAGACTTGGGATGACTTTAGAGGAAGGTTTGGACTGAGGTTCTTATCACTGAAGCAAGGGGACATGACTATTAGGGAATACATAGATAAGTTTAATCAACTGACTCGTGTCGATTTAGACTTGGTTAATACAGCTCAGAAGAAGGCCCTACACTTTGCTCTAGGATTAAACGAGCCATTACATGGTTTGGCCATGTCTCATATACCCTTGGGGGCGACTTTCGAGAATTTGGTGAATACGGCCCTACTTCAAGAAGAAGATAACAATGACAAGAAAGAGGTCAAGGCGAATGAGTCTCAAGGCAAGAGAGTAAATTCCGGGAAACGAGGCAAGAATAACAACAACCGCAAGGACAAGCCGAGAGAGAATAGGAAATGTAACTTCTGTGGTAAAGTTGGACATATAGCCAGGGAATGTAGGAAGAAGGAAAAGAGAAAGCGGGGCGACTGTTTTCATTGTGGTGAGTTTGGACATCTCAACAAAGATTGCCCAAGGAAACAAGGGCAAGGTCAGACTCAGTGTGCAGGACTATCTGGAGGGCGAGTTCATCCCCTCAATACCGTTCGTCCAGCTTATGATAGAGGTGGTGTTTCTGTTGAAAGTCTTGTTTACATTTTCTGATTTTCCCTGTTCGTACTTTGTTTGACTCTGGCACATCGCATAGTTTTATTTCATCTGATCTAGTTGAAAGTTTGCACCTAAGTACTAGTCTAGTTGATGATCCCGTATGTGTTTCAAATCCAATTGGGGGTTCTGCCCGCTTGTCTGTGGTCTGAGTGGATTTGAAAATTTCTATCTTGAGTATAGAATTCTCGTGGGATGTTTATATTCTCGGTTTCAGGGGATATGGGTTGGTTTTGGGCATGGAATGGTTGTCCTGTTTTGGAGCCATTCTTGGTTTTTGTATATAGGGGTGTGAGGCTCATGACTCGCCTCGGTAATACCCTAGAAATTTCTAGCAACCCTATGGGTCCCGTCATGTTATGTTATCTTGAATCCCTCAACTCGTCTATCGATAGTTTGCAATCTGTGAGGGTGGTCCGAGAATATCCTGATATCTTGGGGGAAGTGAAGGGGTTACCCTTAGACGTGGGATAGATTTCCGCATTATCTGGTTGGTAATACCAAGCCAATTTCGTGGCCGGTTAGGCACATGACCTCACGAGATGAGAGTTAAGAAAGTAAGTCAAGGAGTTGCTTGAGAAGAACTTCCTGAGACGAGGCATTTTCGAGTAGGGTGCTCCAGTAGTATTCGTTACTGATGTGGACAGTTTGTTTCGCTTATGTGTTGATTATCGTGAGAGGAATAGATAACCGTTACCAAGGATCAATGATTTGTTTGATCAGCTTGTAGGAGCATCTGTTTTTTTTTGATCTAGCTACCGGATTCCATCAGCTTAGGATGGCTGAGGATGGAATTGACAAGACTGCGTTTAGGACTCTAGATGGGTTTTAGAATGGCTAGTCATACTATTTGGTTTGACTAATGCACCCGCATATTACGTAAACTGGATGGGTAGGGTGTTTAGGGAGTCCTTGAACAAGTTTTTCATGGTCGTCATAAACGATATCTCCTCAAAAGAACGAGGAAGAACATGCTATACATCTCAAGGAGGAGATGGATACGCTTAGAGCCACCAGTTGAAGGTCAAGTTCTCCAAATGTCACTTTGGAGGAAAGAAGTTGGATTTCTTGGGCACATAGTTCTTAAGTAAGGCTTAGCGGTGGATTCCGCTAAAGTGGTTGCGGTTTAAGACCGGAAAACTCTGAGGAGGGCAATTGAAGTAAGAAGCCTCCTCCGTTTGGCTAGTTAGTTAGCATTCCCTGAGCTTAGACTTACCCTTCTGGATCAAGAAGGGGGTTTCACAGGAAGAAGACCCGCAGTAGGTCAAGAACATGGACCAGTTGATTCGAGGCGAGATGTTAAGTCACCTCGCTAGATATATTATAGATGACAAGGGATGACTAAGGCGCGATGAGAAATTATGTGTTCCTCGAGTGGAAGACTTGGTAAAGAAGGTTCTTGAAGATACGCATCACTCGAGGAGGTGGCCGAGTTGGTCTCAGGATGCATGATGTGCCACCAGGTTAAGGCCAAGTCATAGAAGCCCAGCGGGCCATTACCTCCATTAGAGGTTTCGCAAGGGAAGTGTGAAAACATCTCGATAGATTATGTGGATAAACTACCTAGATCAAAGAAAGGGAATACGGGTATGTGGGTCATAATAGGTAGACTCACGAAGAGTGCTCATTTCAGTCCGGTAAAGAGCGAGAGGACTGCATCATGGTTAGCAACGGTTTACTCTCAAGAAGTTGGCCAGTTTTGGAATAGCCTACAGGAAGCCATGGGTAGGCAATTGAATCTAGGTATGGCCTATCACTCATAGGCGGATGGTTCATTTCGATTAAGCATGAGTTATAGAAAATCACGTTTATAAGGGAAATTGGCAACGTGGATTGGTATTTTCAAGAAAAGTTCTGCTGCATGGAATACTTTATAAGTAAGTAGACGAGATCCAGGATTCACTAGTGAATTTTGGAGAGCTTGCATGAAATCATGAGGTTATAGTATGTTTAAGCCAAGTATACAGAAGGAAGAATAAGTGGAAAAGAAAGACGAGAGGCGATAATGAAATGAGTTCCAACTCGAATTTGGGAAATAGGAGTTAGGAAGCCAAGGAATCATGAAGTGAAAGATAGTCAAAGCACAGTGGAGTTAAGCTCAAGGAAACGTGACTAAGAAGAGTGAAGACTAGATACGCGCATCATATCTCTTTTTAAGAGTGCATCCTTGATCCTTGTTTTCCTGTGGAGCTTGCTTGCAAGTTATCTTTTGTATATATCCTCTCGGTCCCATTCTCGATCTTATTTCTGTTGTAAACTCCATAAGGGGGTTAAGACTCATCGGTTAGTACTATATGTCAAAGTTTGAATGGATTTCTTGTAATCCAAAAAGGATTTTATCTAGTTTATCTAGTTTATCGTGTCTATCTTGTCATGAGAACCTTAGGTAGAAACCCTTTGGATGAAACATGTATTTGAAACATGTTATGCTTGATGTTTGAAAGTGGTTGCAAGTGTTTGCAAATGGTTACTCGTGGATGCATTATACACATTAGGCACTAGATCGGCTCACACACTCTTCATGTTGCATATGCATGAGTGTTTATGCTTATTCATGATTGAAACTTGTTGTGCCACCACATGGATGTTGCATATGGATGAATGTTATGTGCACTCATATAGATACTATGAATTTAGGAATTTGCATACATATGGATTCATTTCACTGACATACATATGCATTAAGGAGGTTTACTGTATCAGTAACCGCCTGATTTTTGCATTAGGTAAGTACATATACACACACTTTTGCATATGTTCATACCACATTTAGAATCCTTTAAGGACAATGATTGCTCGTGGATGATGTTTTGAGTAGATGGATGTTGGATGGTAGGATATGTTCTTCCTAACTTGAAGATTTCGGGGACGAAATCCTTTAAGGAGGGGAGAATGTAACAACCCGTATTTTCAATAACCTGCAATAATGTAAATTGAGGCAGAATTTAATTCTAAAATCTGAATCAAGGGAAACGGGCTATGCCATTGCGTTCGTCTCGGAAAAATACGCGAAATAGAGTCCGAGTTTTCGAAAATCGGAGTCCGTATGACCCAGTTAAGGCCCATTGAAGTTTTCAGAAAATTCCTAAGTAAAAACAGATTTAAATTTCGAATTAAAAAACTAGGGATAGGGCAGACTGGCGCAGGCGGGAAAAATTCCCGCCCAGGACCCCATGTCGACAGGCCTGTCGACAGGGGTCTTAGCATGTCGACTGCCCTGTCGACAGCCCTGTCGACAGGGGGTGGCCGGGCTACTTGGCCTGGTGCACCATTTCTGATTTGGGCTTGATAGGGGGGCTTGGTTCTAGAGAGTTCCGAGATCTGATGGACCTAATTGAATCTAGGGTTAATCCTATGGTCCAAATCACTAGCCTAATCTATAAATAAGACCCTAACCTACCCTAAATCACTCATTATTCAATCTAGTAACTAAACTATGCCAAAATCAAAACTCTCATGGCCTCCACCCTCTTCATACAATTCCTAAATTAATTCCTAAGTGATTTTCCTTGCATACAAGTATATTTAGGCTTGTATGATCCTCCTTAGCTTGCATTAAAGGCTTGTTTCTCTATTGGCATCATAAAGGAGGAGTCTTGATCAAGTTTGCTTGCATTTGGGGGTTTTAATTAGTTGCATAAGGGGTTCCTTACAATTGCTATACTCATTTGAGTCCGCATAAGCATTGTAAGCCCTCTTACCTTCATTTTAGAAACTCTAAAGTTAATATGTGATGCAAGTTGGGATTTATGTATGTTTATTGAGTTATGCATGTTTATGCAAGTTTGCTAAGCCATGATTTGCAAGTTTATTAAGTTATGCATGTTTGTGCAAGTTTGCTAAGTCATGATTTGCAAGTTTATTAAGTTATGCATGTTTATGCAAGTTTGCTAAGTCATGATTTGCAAGTTTATTAAGTTATGCATGTTTGTGCAAGTTTGCTAAGTCATGATTTGCAAGTTTATTAAGTTATGCATGTTTATGCAAGTTTGCTAAGTCATGATTTGCAAGTTTATTGAGTTATGCATGTTTATGCAAGTTTGCTAGGTCATGATTTGCAAGTTAAATAAGTTATGCATGTTTATGCGAGTCCACTATGCCATGATTTGCAAGTTAAATGAGTTATGCATGTTCATGCAAGTTCATTATGCCATGTTATGCATGTTTAATAAGTTATGCATGCTTATGCAAGTGTAAAATGACAAGTTGTGCATGTTTGACAAGTTATGCATGTTTATGGTAATATGCAAGTTCACTATGCTAAGTTGTACAAGTCTAACATGTTATGCATGATTGTTGTGCAAGTTTATCATGTATGTTGTGCCAAGTTCCGTCTTCCTATCCTTTATGCGTTATTACGAATATGTAAGCGATAGAATGACGTTGGGGGTTTGGGTAAACTTAAAATACATGAAAATATAAGATTGGGAATTTACCTATTAAGTTAGGTCTACCCCTTGGGAATTTACCTATTAAGTTAGGTCTACCCAAGCATTTGTTGACTTGTAATTATGTTTTGAAATAAAGTGGACATGACACTTAGAAAACATAAGTGTGGCCAATTCGAGGTTGGGTTGAGTTTGTAGCGTAATTCTACCCGGAACCTACCGGCTTAACTAGTGGCTACAAACAATAGGACCCAATCTGAGAAGTTGGTCATATGGTGCCAAAACCCGAGGTTAGACTAAGTTGTGGTGTAAACCTACCCGGACCCGCCCGTCCTAACTAGTAACCACAACAAGGTCTAATGTGAGAGGTTAAGGTGCATTAAATTAATTAATGCCTCATGATTAGGGTTAAGTCAGGGTCCACTAATACTTAACCAATTTGGGGATTCGAGGGATTGAAATGGGGTTAAATGGTGAACTGTTGGTTACACTTAACTAGTTTAATCCATGATTAGTGAAGGGTTAAACCACACTTAACCCTCTTAGGAAACCCTAGCAACGTGGTCTGTTCTAACAGTAATCCCAGTTTGGTATCATTCACAACCCTAGAAGCTAGGCTAGGGCGGGGCACGATTACTGAACGGATGTAAGCGACCAAAAGGCGATGGCTGAGTGGTACAGCGGTGCGGGTCCAGGCGGGCTACGGACGTGCACGTAGTCCGGTGTTGGACAAACTCGAGGCACGGGTACCAGTAGGTTAGGGCTGTGCATTATTGCTTAAGTGTCTGGGGTTGACACCCGAGGGCTTGATACACCCAAAGGTGGACCCAGCACAGTCTAACTACAACCATATGTGGGCCATATGGACACCAACACTTGACGTGTTAGGTTTATAGGGAGCCGATCGACTAGACCGTTGGGCTGGACCTTATATTAAGGTCACTTCATGTTATTGGGTCAAAGCTTGGGCCAAGGGATCAATACCTGTTATGTTGGTTTGCTAGTACACCGTGGTGCAAAACTGAACCTTGTTTATGCGATGACACCTCTGTCTATCTTGTAGTTAATTTACCATGCCAGTATGTTGTTATCTATGATCATCTCAGTTTCCATCATGATGTTAACTTTATTAGTTTATAGACTGATCGTAGCAGGGCTTACTCAGTCTTTTTGACTGACCTGTTTTCTTTCGCCTCTTTTCTTCCGTTTCCCCCCCCCAGGTTCTCAGGGAGGGAATACAGGAGCCTAGCTTGGATCTTAGCTGCTTTCTTGGATAGCTCATGTATGCTTTGGACTTGAGCTCGCTATGGTTTCTTTCACTTTGGGGATAGCTACTTTTATGTTTTCCTTTTCAGTTTCAGATGATGTTAGTTTATGTACTAGACTTGTTTACTTGGGAAATTGACATTATGATGTAGCAGACTTGTTTTTGAAATGGTTTAAAATTCTTCCGCTGTTTTATCTATCTACTTACTCTGTTTATTTATATATATATATATATATGTCATGTCCTGCCTTGCTATATCATTATGCTTGTGTACCTTGTTTTAAAAACGCCCCACCAAAGTCAGAGTGGCTTGCAAGAGCCACCCTGGCGGAGGTGGGGTGTTACAACATAAATCACAAATCTCAGGATAGAATACATACATATGTAGACAGCGGAAGTACAATATCATATGTCAACAAAAGAGAATGGTCCTTAGGAACCATATACAAATACAACATGTCCTAACAAACGTATATACATAAGATAGAACAGTTGACTATTCGAAATAGATACTAGCACAAAATAGAACAATTTAAGGCAGAAGCAAAGCATAGCGACATTTAATAGTTGAAGACTAACATGAAATAACTCAGTCTAACTGAATACAAAAAATATACGGGTCAGTCTAGATTAAATAAGATGATTAATGCATGATAGGTGAATCATAAAGGCACATGAGTGTTAATTCCTTTCAATTGAGAAGGAATAGCATAAGCACGAATCAACATGAAGTACACAAGATAAGATCATCTAAGTCAACAAATAGGTCTCATATATAAGGAAACTACAACAGACACATATATTTCCTTTGACAACAAATTTCCTAAGCTCTAAGGCTATGATATAGTAAATCTCAAATCACATAATCCACCAAGATGGCAATCACCTAAATCTCACCATATAAAACTCGTGTAGGAGTGTAATGCAACAAAATATAATCATCATTTAAAAATCAACAAATAGCTCATTGGCTATGTATATAACACCAACATCAACAAAATGATGAAAATATTTTAAAATCACAAATTCTAGACATAAAAAGTAATGCAATCTAGTAATAATATAAAAATGAATCCATGTCACCGATAGTGAGTCTATGCTACATCGCATGTGCTTGCACAAATGGCCTAAGCTTGCCAAGTACTATTTCTCAAATTAGGCACCTAACACAAATGACACGAAAGTTTAACACAAATGCCCCAACTCCCCGCAAACTAACACAAATGACTAGAAAGTCTAACACAAATGGACATTCGGCCTAGTACTATAAATACACATACTGCGTCACACACTTCCGGTACACATAATGTGTCACACACTTCCAAGTAGTAACCCAAACAATGACAATGATGCATCTCATACTTCACGTTCCCACCTACTGGTTTACTTCAAATCAATTAATTCCACTCTTGTATAGCTTCAATCGAACAAATCTAGAATTAAACGATATAATAATCCTACGTATCGCATGCCACACGGCTTACTATATCGTTTAAGTCACTTCATCATTATCTCGAGGAGTGCAAAAATGTGTAAATTTATATATAAAATATATACTTTGAGAAAACGAGATTTAAAATGTTTTTCAAAAATATTTTGGAAACCGTTTATATGGAAATCTCCTTATAATAAAGATTATATCTATATATTTGAATATATATATAATAAATACGGAAATGTTTTCATTTCTATAAATCAATTTATAAATATTTCTTAAATTGGTTTTGAATCAAGAATTCTTTTGAAATCGATTTATAAGATGCTTGCACGAAATCGCCAAATTTAAATAAATGTTCAACGTAATCGACATATGGAAACTCCAACGAAAACTTATCAATCTGAAATATGAGTTGACATTAATATCGGCTCTCCAATATGTATGGATAATCCATTTGAAATCAGCATATGTCTCATCAAAATTTTCAGCAAAAAACGCACGAATCAAAGCACCAAAACTTTAGAAAACACAGAAATAGGATACATGAATAAATAGCTTGACTTGGTACAAAATTCTTAAGTGCCATGCCAACCTATCACATTTGGCCCAGGTCGACCCTAAGGTCGACCTAGCCTTGCTCAGGTCGACTTGTAGGCCGACCCTACTAGAGCAAAGGTCGACCTTATTGTCGCAAGTTCCATAAGGTACTTTCATCCACTTTGTATCGATATATTGGTAATAACTTCATATAGTTACACATGGAATTTAATGTTGAGTTTAAGCGTACACACAAAGCAATATATATACAACAATATAGAACAATTTTGACATGAAACATGTATGAAAACAAAGACCAAAAGATCTTCAGATGCAGAGAGCTCAGATCCTATTTTACAGTAAACCAAAAATAATGAAATGTTGACATGCAAATAAGTTTAAGCTTCATATATGAGTGAATACTCACCTTGAATGAATTAGAAGATATTTACTTTAATTAACTTGCAAAATGACATTTTTGGCCTCAAGAAAGCTTCAAATACTTGAAGTAATCAGGAGAATAGACATGCTTGGAGAAAAGAAACTTATAATAAAAATCTTTCTTCTAATTATAAGGATTTGGGAGATAAATTACTGGTTTATGTTAGATTACATATTAGAACAATTTTTTATAAGTTTCCCTCTTGATTTTAGTTTTAAAATAGCTTGGAATAGCAAATTGGATGTGAGGTTTCTATTTTCTCTTAGTTTGGTTTCAGAGACGATGAAGAGAAGTGGTAGAGAGAAAAGTACGTACTATGCTTATCGAATCTTCTTTGCTTATTGCATATGGGCAATTAAGTTGGGGTTTGAGCAAAAAACCTACCTAATAAGCAACATAATTAGTTTAAATCAAATTTAATTATTAACTTTGCAAATTAATACACTTTAACAAAAATTATAACAAATAACACATCTCTTGCACACTTAACACATATTTACACAAAATTGTTGACATTTTCTCATCTTTAAAAAAATATTACACCAATTTATAAAATCACTTTAACTAATTGAAAAATGGTTTTTAACTTTGAACACACCTTTTATTTCACAATTTTAATTGTTTAAAACTTTCATTTTTACACCAAAACTTACAACACGTTCATTATCTTGTTTAAAGAAATTTAATAACATATATTAAAATATTTTTGTACTAAACATTAATTTTTAAACAATGTTTCACATTTGCAACCTAACTTTAATTTAAAATACACTTCAACAACTAAAAATCGTTGTTTAGTAATAATTTACAAAGTTATTGCATTGACATTTAATATCTTTAAACTTATCTTGTATCTCAAACTAACATAATAAAGTTCTTAGAGCACTATTTTCTCCATTTTATATATTTATTCAACAAATTAATACTGAATTAAATTCTTTTATCCTTTATTTAAATACAATTTACTATCAGCTCAACATAATTCCTCATAACAATTAAAATCTCATTATTTATTCCAATATAATTAATTATAAGAATTCTCTTCTTTAAATCATATTTTAATTTCTCCTTTAAATTACAAGCATCATTATATTATTTTTTTACCTAAGTACTCGAAACTCAACATTGTTACAGACCGCCCTTTAAAGAAATTGCGTCTTCGCAGTTCCTTTACAGACTGCCCCTTATAGAAATTATATGAATGAGAATGAAATATGATAGGTAGGCTTGTCTTAGGGACAAGAGAAATTATAACATAGGTGATAATTTGGAAAGAAGAACTTATTAATAAACCTTAGTTAAGAGAACTAAGTTAATACATAAATAACAACTACAAATTGTGATAACGGTGTAAGACAAGGTTAAGATTAAATAAGAAAGAATAATGTAGGCTTATTATTGTTAGACTTATAATTGGAAGTATTAAGCCTAATACACGTAATAAATAATAAGCGAAAATCCACTCTAGCGGCAGAGTGCTGATTAAAGAAAGTAAGTAGCTACTTGTGTGCTAACAAACCAAGTAACTTGAATAAAAGTAAATACGATAATCAAGTTAATCAGCAAATGCAATGAGATAAAGCAAGAGCAAAATTAGAGATTAGGTGTAGAATGTAATTACACGATAGCGTGATGCGCTTAGACCAGTCCATACGTATGACGGTGAAGAACCCAACGGGGTAGATCATTATGGTGTCTGGAGACACGAGAGAAGCACGTCCAACTTATTATTCTATAGGACTAGAAGGAAGCACGCGGCTTCTACGGGACATGGTAGGGTACTCTGTGTTGGTCCTCTGTGCGGTATGTGCTCAGGCTGTACCCGTAGGGGTCCGGTCTGTACGATACCATCCAATGAGTATACCTTGACTACAACTATGGTGTGGTAGTCAGAAGGCTGTGGTGGATGACGTTGGGTGATTCGGCGGTTTGTCTCAGGAGAGTTTGGTCAGTACCAAATTAAGGATAGTAATCGTCAAATACCTGTCATCGGCAGTCAGTGTGATGCGAAAAGACTAGAGCTAAACCTAAAGACTTTTGATCTTCCCCTATCAAGGCGTTGGTTGCAGGACAAGCCAAATTGGATGCTAAATTGGTTGATAGGGGCACGTCACTGAGAAGTCTTTCATTAGTTGAGGGAGGGCCAGGGTGGGGCCATAGCCATGGTGAAAAAATAGACCATATGTTAATATCTACACTGTAGGTTTAATGAGACGGTCCTTTACAAATATTGAAAGCTCCCAACCGAGTTTCGTGCATTGGATGCAGCCCTATTACAGGACTCGGGTTATCGTAGGCAGTACGTTCGTGTGAGGGTCTAGAAACACACATTGGGTGGTGTATTGTAGACATTAAGGCATTACTTCGTGTTGACATGTGATTCGACTGAGGAGTTCTGAGACGACGATCCGTACATTTACATGGCATAGCGATGGTAGTTCTGTGTGCTTACGTGGCATAACGATATAGATTTCCGTATGCAGTTTGGCATAGGATGGAGGTTGTATACGCTTCCGTGGCGTGACAGCGGAGACCTTATGAGGGGGGTACTATGTTAAACAAATGGTTGGAGGAACTTGGAGTTGGAGGCTTCATCAGTTAGCTATAGACTATCATATTTTTCACTGTGTACTATGTTTGTATCTGGAAATAGGTGTTTTATAACTGTTCCAAAAATAGCTGTTGTGCCCTGATGATGGTATGTATATACAATTACTGATTTGTATTTCAAAAGTTATGTTACGTAATATATTTTATTCGTTCCGCTGTGAGATTTTTTTCTTCTATCTTTTCTTTATTTCTCTTCCTCATCCTCTAACTTCTTTCTATTAATGATCCGCTAATTTCTGATGCTAGATTAGTCGATATGGTGTTTGTGTCGATGACCAGGATCAAAAATTGGTCGGTTCGTTACACTGGTATCATAGCTAAAGGTTGAGAAATAACATTGTCTTTGTGGTGTAACTCAATAGAGATGGGGTTAGTAATACCCAAGATTGAGTTTGAGTATATATACGAGAGAGCGTATTTGTAGATTTGATATAAAATTGTTTTATATTGTGTTGGTTGGTTTGTTGAGTGGTTTATGAATTATGGTTGATACAAAATGTACACCTGTATCGATAGGTGTTTTTAAACTCTCAAACAAAGAAATTTGATACAGTATGGTTTTAAAATGGGTAAATGAAATAATTTTGCCAAAAAATTATTTTGATATAAAAGGGATAATTTCTGAGTTATCATAGTACATGGATGTGTTGGTTGTTATTACAATCGAATTAAATTATAGAATATTGAAACGGTTATACATAAACAAATATAGTTTGTATATGGATAATGTGTATAAGTGAGATGAACTAAGATAGAGTTCAAACCAGAATTTGAGAATTTAAATCCGGATTTTCAGAAATATTTTTAAAAGTAATATAACATTACTTTGAAGGATTTTTAAGTAAGAATGGTTTTGAATGGATTTTATAAGTGATTAAACATTGAAATCACTTCAGTGGTGAGAAAATAATTCTAATAATGGATCGCAACATTATTGGTATTCATTTTCAAGTTTCTAAGTGATGGATTGCAACCATAATAATTCATAAATGGAAAATTTGTTTGAAAAGAACAAGTGTTTTTAAAATTCAAATGTTTGAGTTGCAAATGGTTATAAATATTTGCACATACTAATATTATTTCAAAGGAATTTGAAATGAAAGCCGGGAATTTGAATTCTGGAATTAAATTGAACTCGTGCTAGTTAAATGGGTTGGAATGGTAAAAGTGAACCAAGTAAGTTAAATAGAAATGTGCTGTATTGGAAATTAAATTGGGTAGCTCATAGATTGAAAGTGGAGAAATTGATTTAAAATCAATTTGGATGGATGTGAATGTTTTTTCTTTTATTATGCATTGGATGTGAAACTTAACTGTCGAATTGAGTGAGTACAGGTGCATTGAACCATTGGCTTGATCTTGGCAACGTAAACAACATACAAATTAAGTGAGTTCGATTAATAACGCTTATACAAGGTACGCCTACGCAAAAATACAAAAAATTGGGTCTTGATTTTTGTTTTTCGGTCGTGTGGGTCGATGTATATATATTCGTTGATCCTACGATATCACAGAAGACCCTCCGTGCAGAGGAGACTCTACCGAAATTTTTCGAAAATTCAAGGGGTTAGAAAATTTTCAAAATTTTTGTTAACATAAATAAATTGGTATTTTATTTAAATTAATTAGATCAGTTGAAGTTTAAAGTTCAGAAGTGGAATAAAATATTTTAACTAAAATGGATTTTGAAAGGGTAAATGGGTCAGTAGCACTCTTTCTGCCTTAGTAATTTCGGGATTGAAATTCTTTTAAGGGGGAGGAATGTAACGACTCGGATTTTTAACCATTTAATTTTGAACATTTAATTTGTTTTAAATATTGTATTAGAAGTATAAATGGAAACTTGTATTGAATTTATTAATTAAAACGACATTTGAACGTATAATTTATAATTTAATTTTAAATGAGCTTGTAACATCACAGCAGTTTTTAATTTAATATTTTGAACTTCAATTGGACATACAAGATCCAATATAAGTCAAATTTCTTTGAAAAAAGAAACGTCCGAATCTATTTGACTGTATTTTTATAATGGAAGAGAAAAATTGAGATTTCGTCTTATAGATTTTGAGTTATGTCCAAATCAAATTTTCAAATAGTCACTATGGAATTGTTTGTAAATTATAACAATTTATTATTATATATATACATATATATACACGTAAATATAAACATATATATATATATATACATAAATATATACATATACATACATACATATATATATCGATTTTAAATAATCCGACCATCGTCTTAATTTGAAATATCGAGTTTGAAATCCAAATATGTATATATTTTGGAACTATATGGTGTTCTAATCGAATATGTATGATAATAATAATTCATTATTATTAAAAAATTGAATTTCTTTTAATTTATTTATATTTTATCAATTTATTTAAGCCTTAAAAATATCCTTTTTGCTAACGACCTCCGTTTTCAACGTAATTAGTTTCATTGGATCCGTAATGTTAAATTATTGTGTGAAAATATGTTTCGTGGCGAATCGATATCGCATGTGACTGTGGTAACCATAAACGCCTAGATTTCTATTTGCTCATTTTATCGATTTAATATGGAACTTAAAAATAGTCAATTTTCAAACGATCTCCAATTTCAACGAAACCAAACTTTATTAAATCCATAATGGTTAATTATTGTAAGATTTCTAATTTGGGGTCAATTGGAGATATTTTGAATATCGTGTATGATATAAACGCGCATCGATCTATGTTGTGAATTAAAAAGGAAGTTATACCAAACGATCTCGGAATTTGACAAAACTAGTTCAGTCTTTTCAGAAATATTTAATTATTGTAATATTTTAAGTTTCAAGCCAATTGGAGTTGTTTTGTGAGCCTGTAAAACTAAAACGTGAATAAATTGACAAATTTAATATTTAAAATTTTGCTATTTTTCCTAATGGACTCGGAGTTTGACAAAACAAGTTTCTTTTGGTCCGGAATGTCAAATTATAGCTAGAATTCCAATTTTTTTCGCGAATTGATATCGTATGTAGTCATATGAAATTAAAACGTCGAATAGACTTGGCAATAGGCACAGATTATTATAATTAAATAAAATATTTTAATAAAATACCTATAACACACTCTATATAACCCACTCGTTCTTCTAAAATCCCCAATTCCCCTTTGACTCTTCTATCCCTTCCAGTAATCACGAATAAAAATGTCCTCACTTCATAAAATTGTTAAAAATAAATCTCTAACCCAAATTTATTTAAAATTTAATCCTCTATGGTACTGGATAAAATTTTATTCCTGAAGGTCGCATGATTTAGAGGCTTGCGATCAGATGCTTAACACGAAACTCAATCAGTTTGGCGAAAATCGACTTCAACAGTCAACATAGGTTGGTCATGGCGTCATTTGAAGGGAATATAGGGGAAGTATTATGAAGAAGAAAGGGGGAGAGAAGTTTTCTCGACACCGGCGGAGTCAGGTGACCTCCGATCACTAGAGGAGCTCTAAAACGTGATTCAAACGCGATGTCTTCATACCCTTGTACTAGCAAAGTGGCGAATCTGGAAGGGTCGGTGTAACCAGGCTAAGTGCGCGTCGGAAGCATGAAGGGGGGTGGTGGGGTCGGAGCTGACTCCGGTGGTGAAGGACGGGGTCATAGGCGTGGAAGATGGACGAGGTCCTGCTATTGAAAGAAAAATGGTAATCACGAAGAAAAAAGGGAACTTTGATTGCAAAGAGGGATGGTCGAAGAGAACTATGGTGTTCTCGATTTTAATTTTTTGTGGGTGGCAGTAGAAGACAGTCGGTTGCTTTGGCTTGGATGAAGTGTAGGTTGCGGTTTGTTCAACAGGAAACAATCGTGAGGAAGGAGGAAGAGTTTCAATGCAAAGAACGGTAAAATGTTTTCGTTTTAAGATCTGGGAAGAAGGGGTATGTGATATAATTAATTTGGGCTAAAAACGGCCTTAAAATCTATTAATAACATATGTAACCTTTAGTTAATTTATTAATTAAGAAATTTAATGATTTAATTAAAATCTTTTATTAAAATGTGTATAACTTGTGAATATGGAAACAGAATCAGACGGAATTGGCCACAATGGAACCATAATAATGAGATGAACGTTGTAGAACTAATGTGATGGAGAACATGGTCATTGGAATTTTGTAGAAAAATCAAACGCCTATTTGATTTTAAACGAAGCAAAAGTAGCGTCGTCAACTACAAACCAATGTGAGTAAACTCACTAACTCTAGCTCATTTATATTTTCATATAAACGAGTTTTAAATTTCTATATAGAAATTTTATGTTGTTTGGATGAATGGTTGATAAATTGGTTGAAATGATTGATTAGTTTTATATATTTAATTATTTGTTGAATATTGATTATGTTCACGATAATACCTTATATTGAAGCGAAATTAATGTTATCTACGTCGATTAACATTTGTGGATGCAGGGATATAGGTTGGGGGGATCCAACTGGATTCCTCAACATTTATATTACAGTTTTCATTGATTATGATATATGACGTGATATATAATTGGCGATTGATTATATTGTGTTTGAATTACATTAGCCCTAGAATTTTGGCATTTTAATACCGTAAAATATTTTCAATGTAGAAAAGGAATTTGAGATTTAAAAGGAAATTAATTTCCAAAATAGAAATTAAATTTTAAGTGGACTTGAAATAGAAACTTGTTTAAGTGGATAAAAAAAGAAGTTCATTGTAACGTTGTTTATAGATAAAATAAAATATTTATCATAGGATAAATTAAAATATAAATTCAAGTTGAATTTATTTTAAAAAAGTGGAAATCAGTGTTGACACCGGTATGTGAAGGGGGATTTAAACTCAGTAGTTATAAAAAAAAATCGAGTTGGAAAAAATGAATTCAAATGGAAATTGGAATGAGAAGGGAAATCGGAAATCGTTTTCAAAAGGAAACGATGGGTTTTATTCCAAAGTTTGGAATATAAAATAAATTAAGATAAATTCAAAGAATTTATATTTAGGATTCGACTATGTTGAATCTTATTAAATGATTTATTTCTTAAAAACTATTTAAAACTCTATCTAGTGTGAATCTATAAATTAGATGAAATATGTTAAGAAACTAATTTCAATACTTATAGCGATGCAAATAGAATTATATGTTTTGAGATAATTTAATAATATTTTTTATGTTATAATTATTAAATGAGAAGGGAATTTGTAGAAATCAAATAGAGTTGATTTTAGAAGTTATGAAATGTATATCTTGTATATATATAAAAAGAAAAATTGAGTTGTTTTATATAAACAAAAAAGGGTTAGTAGCAGTTTTATAAATGGAATTTAAAATATGATGGAGATTTATAAAGTGACTCGATTAGAAACCATAATGATATTTACAAATAAAAATCAAGTTGATTTAATAAAACGAGTCCAGATTCCCATTAAGGAATGATGTTCATATTTAAAAGTAAATAACGGTTGAAAGCGAACATTTTGCAAATGGATATGGTTATAAGTGGAATTTGAGTTAACCTGAAATGGTAAATTTATTCCGAAGTTCGGAATATTAACTGAATATAGAGTATTCAAAAGAGAGTTATTTACTGAAATTCGATTCTATCGAATTCAAGAAAGAAATTTTTACTTTCCGTTTTAATCAAGATTTTTAAATTAAATATTTTTGAAGAACGGATTATAATGCTATCGTTGTAATCAATGTACTCCATAAAAGAAGTGGATTCTTAAATTGAATCCAAGAATTTCTTAAGCAATGTTTTGTTGGAATTTGAAATTGTGAGCCTTGTCTATTTCGAAGTTGAGAATGTTATTCAGTTAAGATTTGAGAGGTAATTAACCCCAGCTTGATTGACTTCATGATTGACTAAGGAATGGTTGAGGTTCGGTAGCGAAGATTGGTTAGTAACACAGATGGTTAATAAATAATTAATGAATTGAGTTATAATAACAATGTTCTATATAACATCAGTTTATGTCAATAAAATGATTTTGGAAACGCTTTCCAAATAAAATCATAGATATTTTCTAGGCATTGGAATGAAATGAATTGGTAAAGGAGAAGGTAAGAAATGGATATGGAAATGTTTTCCTATATTAATAATGTATATTTTTTGAATATTAAAAAAATAAGAATTTATGGGTATATTTGGAAATGTTTTTCAATTATGATAAGGGATATTTCTGGAATATGGAAAAATAGAATTTACAACATTTGGAATTGTTTTCCAAGAAATTTTGGAAGGGCTAAGCGGGTTTTGAAGAATATCAACGTAAGGATATTGAAAGAAATTAGGAAACGATAATTTGATATGAAATTAATTGAAAAGGGGCCAATGTTGTTTGATGGTTGATCGGTAGAAATTTCCATTTGGAAATAGGATCATTGGTTGTATGTCTGTTTCCTTTGATAGTTAAATAACTGACTATCAAGGTTTGAGTTTATTTTATACCTTCGTTGTTAATACGGAGAGACCGGGATCAGATTTATTTTCTTAAAACCACTCTGTATCGGTATAAGCGTTGCGAATCAAAATATACTGAAGACGATTGAAGACGCAGTATAGTGCAAGGGCTATCCTATTAATCCTAAGTAGAAAATGCCCAAGAAGGATTGATGGAATAGTGCCTTCGGTTTGTACAGTCTCAGGACAACATATATGGATGAATGTCTGACAAAGTATTTCTTGATGGTCATGTACATTGATTTCTTCAAATATAGCAAGCTTGGTAGAGGGGAGGGAAACTTCTCCCAGCTTAACATCAGAGTTTATTTGTGGACGTCAGTTAGTGATTTGACGGATCTGACTATGTGTCATTCAAAGTAAATGGTGGCAAGATGTTCTTGAAAGAAAATCGTGACCTCAGTCCTCATCAACCAGGAAATGATAGAAATCGGGCAGACAACATGGCCAAGTGGGTCATTCCCATTAGGGGTATTATCACCAGATCTATAGAAATTTATTTACTTCTTATTCTTTCGCTTCTGTATGCTTTCGGATCATGGTTGTTGATCACAACCGTGGTTGATAATATTCTCGGTGCACTCAAGTTAAATGAGTGACCCATCATGTGTGGCCGGGTTACAAGATGTTCTTGTTGAACCCAGTGTATCCCCTCTAGAGTACACTGATCGGAAGGTGGTCTTATACCTTGTCATAGTTGGAAATCCACTCTCCAATAAGAGCACTACGGTTTTTGATTTTATACTATATATGTGGAGCATGAGATGCAGTTGTTCTACTAGATTGCTATTTATTTGATTAGACATTATTATAATATCACCATATTTCGATATCAAAATATTTTCGGTTACCGTAAGGTAAAAACCATTCGTGTTTATATGTGGATCGGTCTTACGATTTTCTTTTCTTTTGAAAGGATTTTTGAAAGTTAAACAAATGGTTGGAGTTTACTCACACCAATCCCATGACTGACCCATAGTTTATTTTATTTTGTTTTACCCTAAACTCTTGGATGCCCAAATTTGTATTTGTAGTCAAGTAGTTAGGATTTTACAGATTCATTTGGAGGATCTTGGAGCAGGAGACTTCATCAGTTAGCTATAAACTATTATATTTTCTGCTGTGTACTATGTTTGTATCTGCAAACAGGTGTTTATAACTGTTCCAAAAATAGCTGTTGTGCTCTGATGATGATGTATATACAGTTACTGATTTGTATTTCAAAAGGTATGTTACTTAATATATTTTATTTGTTCCTCTGTGAGATTTGTGTTTTTTCGTTTTTCTTCTATTCTAACTTTTCTTTGTTTCTCTTCCTCATCCTCTAACTTCTTTCTATTAATGATCCGCGAATTTTTGATGCTGGATTATTCGATATGGTATTTGTGTCGATGATCAGGATCGGGAATTGGTTGGTTCGTTACATCAAGCATCATCCATTAACATCCATTGTCCTTAATTTTTCTAATGCAATTTTGTTATGCGATAGTGTAGTGTATATGTCTCTAACTAATGCAAAAGATTAGGCGGTCCACCGATTCTGTTGACCTTCTTTCATGCAATTATGCTTGTCCCATAAATCCAAATGTATGAAAAATCCTAGTTATAACAATAGTTCTATATGAATGCTTCAAACATCATTCATATGCAACAATTATTTGATAGTCCTCCATAGCAAACATGGAAATATAGTAAAATGCTTAGACATATCCATATGCATATGCTGGAGTCCTAATTTGCCGATCATAATTAGTGCCTAGCGTATGTATATGCATCCACTGCATCGACTTGCAAACATTTGCAACCGCTTGCTTATATCATACAACTATGCCATAAACGACCTATTACAACATCAAAAAAAAATTTGGCACAAGCCCAAAAAATATTGGAATAGGTCTTTGGAAAACTTCTAGGGTGATGCAATTTTCACCGTTGTTGCAAACCTCAAAGGCAACATTTTGACGCCTAAGGCAATATAACAGATATTGTTACAATAGAACCATATCCGGGTCTATAAAAACATCTTAGGTGTCTGTAGCAACATTCCAAAAATGTTGCTATAGATATTTATATTGAAATATATATATATATATATTATGTATGTAACAGGGAGAATTAAATGCTACTACGCAAAATTAAATATTCAAACAGTATTTTTATTCAAATAAATATTTGATTTCAACATTTGAAATAGTACATATTTCTAACTCCACTATTTACAATTCACCGTTAATAACATAGTCATTAGTTAGGTATTTGTGTCGATGATCAGGATCAGGAATTGGTTGGTTCGTTACATATTTCTATGCTTTCTGACCATCCTTCTGATTCGTCATCTAAATCTTATGCTCAGGTAGCGGCTTCTCCTCCTTCTTCTCCGCCAAAACCACCCCCTAAGAAGAATTTCAGTTTACCTTTGCTAGCTTTCAGCTCCATCTTCCAAACCATCCCCTTTTTGAAAAAAGAAAAAAGATGTCTATATTGTGCATGCAAGGGACACGTGGAAAGGGAGTGTAGAGAACCGAAGAAATGTTTTAAATGTGGCTCTTATGGTCATTCAGTGCCACGTTGGTCGAAGAAAACAAATAGTAAACGGGAGCGCTTTGGCTTCCGCAAAAGCCGACAGTAGGAGTAATTATGATCAAGTATGTTGGGTCCTCAGGAAATCTTCTCATTCTGCCCAAACTTCACATCACACATCTCTTCATTTAGCCACCCGTCATGATAATTACCACGCAAATTCAAACATTAAGTATTCTCCTGAATTTAATTATCACCATTCCCCACTACAGTCTCCACAACTTCATTCTTCTAAATAATTCACAATGGCGGATTCTTCGAAATGTATTATTGCTAAAACTCTTACTGGTAAATGGAGCGTTGAAACCCTACATTATGCTTTGGAAGTTAATCTCGAGCATGATTGTTGGCCGATGTCAATCATCTCGAGAAATTCCTTTTTAGTATACTGCCCTACTTATAGTAAAAAAGACCATGCTTTATTACTAAAAATATTGACTAAACCAGGAGCAGCCATTTGCTTAGAAGCTTGGGATGAGACCGAGAGAGAACCACAACCTGCATTGGAAACAAAATCAAAGGCTAAAGTGGAAGGATTTCCTGAATTTTTGAAAAACAACGATGAAGCAGTGAAAGAGATCTTGAAACCGATGGGTCGTGTTCTTGCAGTGTATGATTGTGATTGGTGCCACTTTGATCATAGAGAATTTCTGGTCAAGCTTTATTTCTATGAAGGAATAGGTTGGAAAAGTGTTTATGCTGCGTGTTTCAACAACAAAACCTATATTATCAAAGTGCAACGAAGCAAACATGAGCACCCTGGAATAAGACCAGAAACACTCTTTATTGGAAATGAAGAAGAACAAGTGGTGCCGTGTCTTCATAATTTTCATGAAATGAGCTCTGAAGATAGATTTGATGCTATGATTGAAGAAGCAACAATATTACCTACTTTACCATCCATTTATCAGGAAGTGAATATGAATTTTGACCCTCCAATTATTGACAATCGAGAGACGGAGCAACCAGACCAGAACGAGGTTAACCATGAAATGCATGTGGACTTGAATTCATCATTCAATCAAATTATTCCTCGCTCCCTTGATCTTTCTATGGTTCCTATCCAGACTATTCCGTTTAACATTGCCTCAATCCCTCCTCCGCAATCCCCTCCTCAGCAGCCATTGACTGATGATCAATATTGGTCACAATATCTCTCTCTCTCCCATCTTTGTTCGTCAATGTTGTAGACACAACAATCCTGATGTCACTGGTAGTTTTTTGACCCCTATTGTTTTTTCTTCTGCCAATAAACGTTTAAATAAAAAGATTTCAGGTTGCATGGGCGTGAGTTTATGTGATTCACATTATAAAGCCATGCAAGCTTTAGAACATGAGCGTATTAATAGACATCAATGAAAGTAGTTACATGGAATGTACGGGGTTTGGGAGACCATTCAAAATGTCATGCTATTAATCTTGTTTTGTCCCCATTTAATTTGGATGTCCTTTTCTTCAAGAAACTAAACTCTCTAATTGATCAAATTACCACTTTAGATTGATTGGTGGATCCTCTTTGACTGGTTGGGCTTATGTTAATGCCATTGAAACTAGAGGGGGGTCTCTTCACTGCTTGGAATGAATCTGTGTGGTCACTGCATCAAACTTTTTCTATTCAATCTATTTTGCATGTTGACCTTAAACATATTGCCTCAAATTCTGTCTATTTCTTTTCCTATATCTATGGCCCTCAAGATGCTCATGAGAGAATAAATCTTTGGGATCATTGTAAACAGTTGGCAAACAGTTTTCTTGGACCATGGATAATAGGAGGTGATTTCAATACCATAAGAAATGTTTATGAGAGAAAAATCTGGGATAATATCAGCAGACACTGATGTTTTCAATTCTTTTATCTTTGATTGATGCCTTATTGGCCCTCTTATTTGTAATCGTTCATTCACTTGGTCAAGTCACAGATCAGTTCCTTCTCTTTCTAAGCTTGATCGATTTCTCTTCAATTCTGCTTGGGAGGAGCTTCACCCATTATCCTATGTCTATGGGCTTGCTTCAATCATTTCTGACCATTGTCCCATTATTCTAGATTCTGGTTCCCTCTCTAACTTTAAATAGCCATTTAGATTTGAAAGATTGTGGATGTTAGAACCATCCTTTAAGGAATTTATTAAAACAGTTTGGGTGCAACCTGTCCAATCTCAATCAACTACCTACAAAATCATTCTGAAACTGAGATCTTTAAGAAAATTGATTAAGCCATGAGCTAAATCTGTTTGGGGTTCAATTCGAGCTCGCATTTCCAAATTACAGGATGCTATTTTGAATCTTAACATCCTAGAGGAATCTCGTCACTTGAATGATGAAGAGAGTAACACTTTAAAGGAAATTGAATCTGAATTAGACCGACTATTCAAACAAGAAGAAATAGGCTGGAAACAAAGAGCCAAATCCAAATGGATAGAGGAAGGGGATAAAAACACACTTACTTTCATCGAATTGCAAATGGAAGACGAAGAGCAACTTATATTCCAGAAATCTCCCATGAAGGCCAATCTTTCACAAATCAAGCCGACATTCTTCATCTTTTTTCTATTTTTTATTGCTCAATCCTTGGTTATTCACCCTCCGCTCTTCCAGTTATTGACTGGAATTTGTTATACTCGAACCCAGCCTCTATTTCCATTGATCATCCTTTTTCAGAAAGCGAAGTTTGGGCTGGTTTAAATGAAATGCATGATGACATATCCCCAGACCCAGATTGTTTTAGGCCTTCATTTTTAAATCTTTTTGGGCTGTAGTGAAACATGATATTGTGGATATTTGTAAAGAATTCTATGATAACCCCAGCCTTGTTTCTCGATTAAATTACGCAAATATTGCCCTCCTTCCTAAATACGCTGGAGCAGATTCTCTCTCTTCCTTTCATCCTATCAGCTTGCTTAATACCACCTTCAAAATCATTACTAAAACCCTTGCTAATCGTCTTCAATCTGTGGTCTCTCATCTTATTGGCTTGGAACAATCTGCTTTCATTCATGGACGTAACATTCTCAATTGTACTGCAACTACACAAGAGGTAATCTCTTTTTGTCACCATTCTTCTACTACAGGTGTTCTTCTTAAATTAAATTTCTCTAAAGCCTTTGATTCTTTCAACTGGGAATTCATTTTACAAATTTTTAAGCATAGAGGATTTTCTCAACGATGGTTTAATTAGATTGAGTGTATTTTAAAAACCAGTTATTCATCCATTTCTATTAATGGAAACATTGGAGGTATAATTAAATCTAATAGAGGGCTTCGGCAAGGAGATCCATTATCTTCCCTTATTTTTGTGCTTATTGCAGATGTGTTCAATCGGATGGTGTAAAGAGCAATCACAAATGATTTCTTCGATGTTATTCACCTCCCAAATTCAAATCTTTAAATTTCAAATTTACAGTTTGCTGATGATACCATCATTTTCTCGTCGCCTGACCTTAATCATATTCGCGGCCTCAAGATTATTTTATATGTCTTTGAGCTCATCTTTGGCCTTTCCATTAATTTCTCAAAGAGTTCCATAATTCTGCTTGGTAAATCTGATCACTTTAGGCCAATTATTTCTTCCTTCCTTAACTGTCCTATTCATAATTTCCCAATTGTTTATTTGGGTATTCCTCTTAGACCCACTAAACTCCATAAATCTGATTGGTTTCCTCTAATTCATAAGATGGAAAAGAGATTAGCCTTGTGGAATGCTAATTCCCTTTCCTCAGCTGGTCGGTTGGTGTTGGTTAAATCTGTTTTATCTGCTATCCCAACATATTGAATGTCATTTCATAAACTCCCTAAATGGGTAATTTCAAAGATTGATTCACTCAGAAGTGCTTTCTTATGGAATGGGAAAAATGTCAAAAGACTGGTTAACTGGTAGACTGTATGTTTACATCCTGACCAGGGAGGTTTGGGTATAGCTAATCTCTGGAATTTCAATATGGCTTTATTATCAAAATGGCTATGGCGTATTGTCACTCCAGGTGCTTTCATTTGGAAAGACTGGATTCTTTCCCTCTATTAATATGATAACTCTCATCTTGTTATTCATTTTCCACCAACTGTTAAGCCCTCTCCTTTCTGGTCTGGTGTAATTTCAATGATTCCACATATTAAAAATTTGTTTCATGTCAGATTGGGCAATGGTGAATCATGTTTATTTGGTTTGATATCTGGCATGACCAATTTCTTCTCTCTTATGTCTTTCCTTCTCTTTTCTCATTGATCTCTAATGTGAGCACTTCTGTTGCAAGTTGTTTATTAATGGTCCCTTTAGTCTTTGCCCTTCCTCTCTATTTGATGTCCACGTATTTCTCAACCTCCTTGATATTTCCGGTCTGTTAATTCATACCCAATTTTTGGAAAATTATGATAGTTATGCCTGGGCTTTATCACCAAGGAGTGGTTTTTCTGTTGCTTCTCTTTATCATTATCTCAATTATTCTGGAAGATCTTTCTCATTTTCTAGACTGTGGAAAATTCACTTGCCACCTAAAGTTCTCTTCTTTCAATGGTGTTTAATTCATGGAAGGGTAAATACTCGAGCAAGATTATATAGGCTTAATCTGGTTGCTAATCCATATTGTGCATTTTGTTTAAGTCACGTGGAAACATTTCACCAATTGTTCTTTGAATGTGATGTTTCATACCCCATATTGGTTGCAACTAGTATTAACTTACTTGGCTTCATTCCTGACATTTCATCAGTGTTTGATTACTGGCAATATAGTTCGGCTAATGCGGTTTTAGACTCCTTCTTACCTATTTATTGCTGGTGCATTTGGAAGGAGAGAAATGCAGTTATTTTTAACAAACCAATGAAACATTTTGAAGGATTATGCAGACTTATCCTATACTTCTTTCAATCATGGACAGGTCAATCATCTTCAGCTAGATTCAGGCTTGCTTTGCCTCAATAGCCCTACAGAATCGATCGGTTCAAATCAAGGAGGATCAAGCCCATATTTTCATTAAACATGGTAGCTATTGCATGGGAAGTTACTGTCTTTGGTGGTTCATTTTTTTTCGGTCTGTATATGTCCTGCTATGTTTAAGGTTCTTACTCTATGTTACTATGTTTCTATGATGTAGTGTCTATTTGTAGGGGGTTTAAAGGTTTTTGTGGGTTCATAATACTTTCTTCTCGAACTATTAGCCACCAGTTGGGCTTGTCAACTGGATAATATATATATATATATACATATATATATATATACATAATATGTTTAATCGGCTGTGTAGTGCCACACTACACATCCGTTCTACTAAAAAAAACATAGTCAATCACATATATAGATGTTTATACATACTCAATCACATATACATTCACTGACACACTAAGTCTTCTTAACACCCAAAAAGACAGAGCTCCAAAAGAATAAGAAGTCAGATTGATCAAGAGATCAGGAACAATAAATCCTGAATCACTCAACATGAAAATCACCACACAACATCAAAATTACTAAGCATCATCAACTGAACTTCCCATCACCCTGACTATCCAACCTGGCCAAAGAAAGATGGCTACTCACAAACACCCAAGCCAAAACATAACACCACCAAAAACCAACCAACAACTAGATGAGTAGTTACATGCATAAATAAAAAAAACCAAGCATGATATCCAGATAAAGAGCCAATCACCACAAGAACAAACAACACCCAAAACAGACAGACTTTAGCAATAGCACAGAATCCATGTTGAAAATATCAACAAACCTCACATGAAAAAAAGTCTGAACTGCAGATAAATTACCAGTGATAAGAATTGAAATAAAGTATACAATATTTTAAGTAAAGTTTCATACCTCTATGGAGGATAAGTCATGGTAATTTGTGATTTTACTGCCAAACTTTTGTAAAAAGGTGACATGAAGATTCCTTCGAAAATGAAAGCAAAATGGTTAGCACATTTACTAGATGGAAAAATTCACTTGCCTAGGATAAGGGACATGGAGAAAGATGTGATTAAGTGGGAAAAGTTTATGAAAAGATATACATCAGGATATTACAAGAGAACAAGTTTTGGAGTATGTCATATATGGTTCAATGACCAGTTGTGCAAAGATATGGGTTGTAACCGAAGGAGGAAGAAAGGGCTTATATCTTAATTGTTCATACCTTATTTGCATATAGATTATGTAGAAAATTGGACTTTTTTATGTGTTAGAATGATTATAAGGGGATTCAGGAGACTTGATAAAGGTTATATTGTGAACCCCCAATGTATGCCCGTTTACTCCAATGAGATCTAGCTTTCATTTTTCATGTACTGCCATGAGTTTATTAGGTTGGCGAGATGTGAAACATCTTTTTTTGTTTTTTTAAATGCATTCTCCTTAATGTGATTTTTATTTTGAATTTAACTAGAAATAATCAGTTGTTAAAAATTTGTTGACTCTATATCTTACGAAAGAATTATAAATTATGTGAACGTTTATTTTATTGGCTAGGTGTGACAACAGTAAACAATGGCAAATCATTTAACAACAGATTTTTAGTACCGAATCCTTGTACTGAGAATCGATATAGGAACTTACCCTTTTTTGAAGCATCAAGATACAACTACCGCGTGAAGTACACTGGAATTCCAACCACGCAGTCTGATGTGAAGTAAACAACATCGGCTTGGTTGAAGAAGCGACCAAGGAGGAGTTTGATGTGATAGATGGTGGATCTAGTGTTAGGGTTCGTAGAAGGGGAGGATATGAACGTTGCTTCCCAGAGAAGGAGACGGAGGTAGGGTTTTTGCATGTGGATTCGAAATTCAGAAGGACGTCGATGCCCCGATTCTTGACTGCTGCAACGACTGAGGTAGAATTTTCGATAACGATCCCAATTACTGACATTGTTTCAGATTTTTAGGATTTGGAACCGGGAGGTCATCGAAGTATCCGGAGTTGGCTCGAGCAGGAAGAAAATATTGAAGAGGCGATGACTGAAATTCAGTAATGGATTTTGGAGTGAGTGAAAATTTGGGGGAGAATGAAATGAAAATGAAGAGGGTAAATGAAAATGTTAGCGGGAAATTGGCTAATCCTAGTAGATAGTGGTTGGATGGCTGAGATATTGTTTTAACTAATGGTGCGAATAGCCACATAGGAGATGGAAAAGTCTGCTATAGCAACACCGTACAAAATGCTGCATCGTGTTATGCATATTTATCTAGAGCAACACATTTTTATGGCTAAGGTAACACTAAAAATAGAACGTTGTAGTAGGACCAAAATAGTATAGCTATCGGGACATTTTGGCTGGCAACACCTTGAAAATTTGTTGCATTAAGCCGTTTATGGCATAGTGTACATAACATGCTTTATCAACATGTTTCAACCAAATCTTTCCATCCATAGGCTTAATCTCATGATATACTCTTCCCAAGGATATTTAGAAGAAATATCCTAATCAAAGGAAAAAGCTAATAATCAAATGTCTAAAAGAAAGTGTTTGTCAAAAGAACATGAATAAGAACTTTCTCCGAAGACATTTATGTTGCTAAATCTTGGGTTTAAAAATTTAAGAATCTGCTCAATCTTCCACGTAGAGTCACTTTCACCAATCTATATTCCAATTTCAAATATTTACCTTTACGATCTTGTATTGCTCTATTTGTTCCACTAATTGTCCAACTCCAAATGGACGTACTTCTTTTTAAACTTTATATATATGTTTCAAAAGTTATTCATTTTTTCCAAATCTTAATAAGAAAACAAACCAATTTCTTTTGAAACATATATATATATATATTGTTATTTTCATGAAATTCCCAAAAATAAAAATTCCATAACAAAACATACTATCCTTTTAAAATTTATGTTGTTGAAACCATATATCCATATACATGTATGGGATGTCGACTCAAAGTGGACCAACAAATTTCCTCCTTCCTCGAAATACTCTTCTTTAAGATTCTTTTCTCGAAACACAATATTCATCCTATAATTAATTCGTTTGAAGTATTTATATCCTTTCATATAAACATTCAATCACTTATCTGCTAACCAAGCTTATCACTTACTCCAATATGGTGGTCATATAATTATTTATTCTATCAGTATGATTTTCATAATTAGGTATCGACTCATCTTATAAGTTATTTATCTTCAAACAAAATTTCTAGGATCTCTATCACATGCCCAAATGACATAAACTTGATGAACATCGAACTCTCAATCGTTAAGCATATCTAATGGTGAAATCCATCCTTATATCATATAAAAATTTAATGCATACTTACAAGCTAAATATTTTATGTTTCCAATTTCTTATAGGGACAACAAGCCAACCATCTTTGGTCATTGAATTTTCAAACCTTTCTCATAATTTGTAATGTCCCCATGATCTAATTTAACATTTTATGGAGTTATTCCAAGATAACTACTATCGTGGGTACATATGCTTATAAGGTACTAAATTCCTTAACTAAATACCAAATTTATCCCTTGATATCCTTTGGTTAGATCAACATGTCATCTATACAGACCCTTACCAAATTACTCCAAAACTTCACCAAACATACTATCACGCAAGTCAATAACTAGTCTTGGGCATAGGCTAGTCCAATAGATGTGACAATTTATTTTAAAATCCATCCTATGTTCTATGAACAACTTGATCTCTAGTCATTTCCACTACTCAAAACTTGGTGGAAATCACTAGTAATGAAATCTTGCTATTGGAAGATCTGGCTCGCTCTAAATTATCAAAACCCCATCTGCATGATGTACGGAGTAATGGTTCTTCTAATTTATTTACTTGTTATCGCTATAAGGCCAAGGAACTATTTATATTCATAGTAAATACGAGCGATGCCTCCCTTACATGAGTACTTACTCATACTAATATTTTCCAATGGTTCCTTAACTTGTTCATCCCAAATATCTTTCTATTATGGTTGAAGTACAATGACCTCCTAAAAATACATGTAGAAAGATCATATCTCATGTTTTGAACTCAATCCACCAAAGATAGGTATAATGAATAAAATAATCATCCTTCACAAGTAAAGCCTAGGGTGAGTCTACTATGCACACCCTAAAGTAAATATCCTCTTCTCAATAATGCGTCTTTGATAAAATAAATATAAGAATCTATTCGTCGATGGGAGGTAGCCTCCCTTCACAAACATGTTTGGTAAATCTCTAGCAGTAAAAGCTGACTCTACATCCTCTAGCGATACACCGAAGGAACACAAGAAACTCATTATGACTGACCCTTTAGGTTGCTAGAATTCTCAAGGGTTGTCTGCCTAACCTAATAGCCTCCTCTCACATTTCCAGATAGTCTTGCATATGGCTACTCAATCTATCCCTAGGATTACCTCATATCCTAAAAATTCCCAATACAATCAAAATCTATCCCTAGAATCAAAAAAAAAAAAAAAAAAAAAAAAAAATTCAAACCACAACAAACTTAAAAAGAATGCCAATCTTATGGGGTTTAAAACAACCGTAAGTTATATAACTGGGGATATTCCTAAGTGTAAACAATATTCAAGTAAACTATAATTGAAGGACTGTAATAACCCCGAGTCAAAGAGGAGAAGATAGGAAAACCCAAAAAAGTGAAAGTCAAACCTTCTGCTAAAATTTTCTTGCCTCCCTCCGGTCCATGGCTAGATGATGGGGCTAAATCCAACACTTGAGCTTAGGCTACCTGCGCATTATCCCTTTGCGCTCCTCTTGTCCTTTGGGGATAGTTTGTGCTAAAGTGTCCAGGTTTCCTACAAAAGAAACATTCCCTTTCATCTGCCCCATCGAACAGTCTCCAGCGTAATGGCCGAGTATTCCATAACTCCAGCACTTATAATTTTCCTTCAACTGTCCCTTTTGGGGTCCTCCAGCTTTCATTTGGTTATTTACTTTCTCATCTTTCCACCATGACTTCTTTAAAGCAAACGAATTTGAAACTTCTTTAACCACATCCTTGCTAGCCTCAAATACCAACGCTATCTCGACCAAAGAGTCGAATGTCTCCCCCTTATGTATGAGTAAGCGCTAATGCTTGGAGGGGATTGTTTGGTCTTTTCATGAATTTAAGGGCCTTTTTATGCGGTATATGTACCTCATCCAGGCCAATCCGCGATAATTCATTAAACTAGTTGATGTGTTCTTTGCTAGAAAGATCTACCTATCTCAACTAAATAAACTTCTCAAGTTTCAAACCCTCATCAACTTGAGATAAGAATATCCATTCAAACCTATCTTAAAATCCTACCCAATCAATATCTCTACCCTTTGCCTCGAATATCTCCCACTAATATGATGCCTCCGCCTTCAGCTGCCAAGTGGCTAGCTGAACTGTTTGTCGGTCCTCAAGCTCCAATAGTCCAAGAATTTGCTCCGTACTCCTCAGCCAAGTAAGTGCCTCGATAAAACTCTCTATGCTCGAGAAAGATCTACCTCTAAGATGAGAAAAGTTCTTCTAAAACTTAGAAAAGTCAACACTTGCTGGTGGGTTAGGTGTAACCACAACAACAGATGTTGGATCTTGCGCATGTTCTTGCTCCCCGGTTGCGGCTGTAGTCTCAAGATATCTTCGAAACCTACCTGGGACTGAGATAACCGTAGAAAGATTTTAGGCCCCCGACATACTGTGCAAGAGAGAAGATAGATATTTAAGATTTCAAAGGAATCAAAGGAAGGTTGTACTTGACTTAAGAGGATCAATTTTGTTTTTCAAAATTACTTTTGTTTTGGGAATCTAGTTTCTTTTAATAACAAATTTTTAGGAATCAGGTAACCTTAGGCTCTGATACCAAATGTAACACCCCACGCCCCTTAATAATTCCCAAAGGAGGGTAATACTAAGGATTGTAGAGCATTATAGGTTTAACATGTATCATTTGGAGTAAGATTAACCAAACATAAAATAATTATTACAACAGAAACATATTTTATAGCAGAAACATAGTTTTTATTCACTAATTATTCATTACTGTTTCAAAATAAAACTTTCACATGTCTTATGAAAATAACATCTTAGTCATAATTAGAGTACAACAAAATGAATATCTCTCAAAGTAGCCAAAATACAATTAACTCCATTAAGTAAATTGCAAAAGAAAAAAAAATGAATACACCAGCAACGACGAGTCTCCAAGAAAGATCTTCTAAGCAATCCATACTAATCACTTTCACCCTACGAGCTTGCTGTGGGAAAGGAAAAAAAAGAAAGAGGAGTGAGTTAGACATAAAGCCTGGTGAGTGATTTAATTATTAGCATGTTTAAGTAATAAAGGAAGATAGGCTTAATAATAGTTCTGCAGTCAAATAGGGTAAGTATCAATGTACAACTATAGAGAGTATACATACTAGAATGATGTACAAAGAAATATATTTGAACAGTACACGTACGATTTGTTCAATTATTTATCTAGTTCATCTGGTCTTGATTATTTTCACTTTATTATTTTTTCAACATAATATACGTGATTAGGATAATTTCCTAATACTACCCATCGATTGACAACCTTGCTACCACCAACCAATACGATAGGCAATGCCCTTTGCACTGAATCAGCCTTGCCTGGTTGTGAACTGGATCCTATCCTTAACATCACTTATTTGTAGATTCTCCCTTCAGATAAACATCAATCTAGCGCAAGATCGCACAATGTATTCTTTAAAACAATTCGATGCAACTGCATGCTCAGCCATCGCTGGTATGCATTGCCCCGATATCCTTCTTCTAGCTGGACATTTTTTAACTGTAATTCAGCAAGCATGTCTCCTCTTGAGCACCACTAGTACATGCCCAGATTCGCTTATCTACCATAATTTGCTAAGCATGTTAAAACTACTGCTAGTACAAACTCCAAATAATATCCTAGTTGTGTCTCTATCTTAGTCCACATGACTTAGATTTGTCTTTAGGTCAGTTATATACCACAATTCGGCCTTTGCTGCAGGTATTGACCTCCACTATTTATCTATTAGCAAGTTATCTAACATAATTTGGCATTTACCGTTGGTACGCGCAATTGCTATTTATTTATTAGTTGGTTATCTAACACAATTTGACATTTGCCACTGATACGGACTATTACCAACTGTTTATTAAACTTTATTGGTCACTTATATCCCCTAATCAGCCTTGTGCTGCCGGAATGGACCACAACTAGTATATGATTATTAACTTATGTCGCTTATTTTCCCAAATCTGCCTATGTCAACTAGAACTAACCATAATCAATACATGTTTATTTAAATGAACCTCAGTTTTAAGTTCATGTCTAATAAGAATTTCCATCATTTCATTAAACTATAACCTTCGTATTATATTATATTTGCAATTAAGTCCAATCTATCCATTATGATTTCTATGTGTGTCTGTACTAATTATCAAAATACTACTTTGAAAATATGTTCAGTCCTTTTCAATTATAACCTGTATCGCAATTTAACTGCAAATCTACTTTAATTTTCTTATTTCAGTTCAATCCCTTTTTAATTACAGTCCTATATTTTATGCACATTATTCTATAAATTTTGTCATGTATGCTTAATCCATATTTGCACAATTATTCTTTAATTCTATTTTTTACACACGTAAAATAAAAAGGGTTAAATCAGTTGTTGGATCAGTCATCAATATAATAACATTATAAGAATCTAACATGTTTTAGGCATAGACCAAAATTACGTATATAAACTATAAAATAAGCAAGAAACAAAGAAAGTGAGAAGAAGACTGGGCAAATATCTTGCAGAACTTAAATAAAATAAAGTTGTCTACTAAAACACTGTAGAAAATAATTTTACAAAAAAGGACTTATAGAAAATAAAAACTTACAAAAAACTATCAAAAACTATAAGATAACTGTAAAGAAAAGTTACTGAAAACTTTATAATTATTTAAAATCATATATTCCTAAATTATCAAAAATTTAAATAATTATAAAACTCACTATGGTCCGAAGCATTCCTCCGTGGACCTTGTAGATCCTGTCCCAATGGTACAAAAATGTGTGTATATAAAATATTTATTTTAATATATCTTTTCCTTTAAAAAATTTAGTTCAGGCCAGTATCAAAAAGAGAGAACCTAGTGGGGAAGTGATTTGCATTGTGGGGAATGAGTTAGATTTAAGGGTCTATTTATAGGTTAGGCTAAGGATCTTAGGACGTTGGATTTATGGATTAAATCTAGACGAGCCACGTCACACAATCAATAAAAACTTGTTATGTCATTTTTGTTTTAAAAACAAACCAATAAAAGCACCATAGCTTAGAAAATATACAAAAGAAAACGCGTTTGATCCACTATTCTCGTGCCTGAGCGCGATCTGTGCCCAAATACCAGGGCCAATCAACCAATCTACTGCGTGGGTCGACCCTTGGGTCAGCCAGGCTATGGGTCGGGTTGACCCAACCTATATATAGTATGATTATTTTTTCTCTAATTTCTTTTGATTTTGTTTTTGTGATATCTCTCTCATAAGTACTCAGATTTTGATAAGTTATACATGAAAATGATCTAGAAAATCGTAATGTACGTAATTGATAGGTTTCATAGTAAAATTCGGTCATTTCCAAATATTTTCTTTTGGATTCTTTTATTAATTTCAGAATTATACTATAACTTGTCTACTTTATAACTTTTCATATTAGCTTTGATTTTTACAAACTTAATATGTAAATCGATCAAAAAATTACCATGGACATAGTGGGGCATCCCATAACACACATTCAGACTTATCGGTTTACTACATGACAGTCAATTCCACACTCATGTAGCTTCAATCCAACTAGACTAAAATTAACCAATATAACAAACCTACAAGTCCCTTTCCATGTGGTTTATTGTATTATTTAAGTCACTTCCTCGTTTTCTTGAAGAGTGCAAAAACATGCAATTTTATATAAAAAATGTAAACTTCGAGAAAACAAGTTTTAAAATGATTTTCATAAGCATTTTTAAAATCGTTTATAGGAAAATCTCTTTATAATAAAGATTATATATATACTTATGTATATATAAAATAACTTTGGAAATCATTTTATTTCTATAAATCAATTTATAAATATTTATTTCAAAGTCTGGTTTTGAATCAAGAATTCTTTTGAAATCGATTTATAAAAGACGTGCAAGAAATCATCAAATTCAAACAGAAATTCCACGAAATGGCATACAAAAACTCATACAAAAACTTATCAATCCGAAATATGAATTAACATTAATATCGACTCTCTAATATGTAGAAATGAGCTATTTGAAATAATCATAAATTGGTACCAAGAATAATCAAAATATTTAATTGAAAATACTAGGATCAAAGCAGCAAAACTTCAGAAAACATAGAAATAGTATATAAGATTAAGCAACTCGACCTGACACAAAATTCTCAAGTGTTAGGTTGACCAGTCATTTGACCTTGGTCGATGCTAGTGTTGACCTGGCCTTGCTTAGGGTTGACTTATAGATTGACCCTACTAGAGAAAAGGTCGACCTTATGGTCGCGAGTTCTACAAGGTATTTTTACCTACTTCATACTGATTTTCTGGAAATAATTTCATATAGTTACAGAAGGAATTTAGACTTAATTTTAAGCTTACACAAATTAATATATGGAAAATAATCCGGAACAATTTCGACATGAAACTAGCATGAAAACAAATCAAATGACCCACAAAGTTAGAGACTAGATAATTTGGTTATTGTAAACGTAAAACGTTCAAATCTCGTTTTATTGTAGACCAAAAAGAATGAAATACTGATATGCAAACAAGTTTAAGCTAGATGTATGAGTGACTACTCACTTTGGATAGATTTTAAGTAATTAATTTTATTTTAAGTTGCAAAATGGCTTCTCTTGACCTTAAGAAAGCTTTAAACATCTGTAGGAATCAAGAGAACATAATGCGAGGAGAAAAGAAACTTACTATAAGAAACTTTTCTCAAAATCCAAGGAAATAGGAGATAAATTACTGATATCCATCAGATTTCCCATTAGAACAAATTTTAACATGTTTCCCTCTTGATTTTAGTTTTAAAATATCCTGGATCTAGCAAATTAGAGGAGGAAGTTTCTATTTTCTCTTTAGTTGGTTTCAGATAAGAAAAAGAGAAGTGATAGGGTGAAAAACATGTACTATACTTCCCAATTCTTCTCTGCTTATTGAATATGGCCAATACGGTTTGGGATTGAGCTAAAAACCTACCCAATAAGCAAATGTAATTAGTATTAGTTAATTTAAGTTGTTAACTTTTAAAATTAACACTCTTTAACACAAATTACACCAAATAATGCGTCTCCTACAAAGTTAACTCATATATAAATAAAATTATTCATTTTTTCGCAACTTTACAAAATATTATATCATATTTATAAAATTGTTTTAACCAATTAAAACATGATTCTAACTATTAACAAATATTATTTCACAATTTTTTAAAGCTTTCATTTTAACACCAAAACTTGAATAACGTTCACTGTCTAATTAAAGCATCTTAATAACCTATATTAAAATATTTATATACTTAATCATTGGTTTCTGATCATTGTTTCACATTATTATTATATAATTGTGGCCCAACTTTAATTTCAAAAACCACTTCAACAATTGAAAATTGTTGTTTAGCAATAATTTACAAAATTATCGCATTTGACAATTAATATCTTTAAACTTATTTTGTATTTCGTACCAACATAATAAATTTCTTAGAGCATAATTTTCTACATTATATATTTATTCAACAAATTAACGTTGAATTAAATTCTTTTATCCTTTCTTTAAATACAATTTACTGTTACCTCAAAAAATTCCACATAACTACTGAAATTACACTATTTATTCCAAAATAAATAATTATAAGAATTCTTTTCTTTGAATTCATATTTTAGTTCCTACATTTTTAAATTAAAAGCACCATTATAATTTTTTACGCAGGTACTCAAAAATTGGGGTTGTTATGCATAAGAAAATCTACAATAAGAACTAGCACTCATGGGATTAGACAAGAGAGAAACAGGTGGGGTCCTGTAGAGGAATTGATCCATCTATCTATGTTACTAGAGAGGTGATGTGGGCTATAAAAGATCAAATGCAAGTAGGATGATGTGACGGCACGGCCCGCCCCGTACCAGCCGACATTTCCAATGAAAATGCGTTGTGCCAATGCCCGACTAGCATGGGATGGTCGCCAAAGAAAGGAAAAGAAAGGAGTTTGAACTAATAAGGAACCTGTAGAATGTCTCACAGCGCATGGGATAAAATATAATAATAACATAACTTTCACATAAAACAGGCGAGACAGTGCATATGCTGAAAACTGAACCATCATAGCGGTGGAAATCCAAAATACAGCTTATCATCCAAACCAACATTATTACAACTTTGAAATATTGTCTCTAAAGCAAAAGAAAGAGATACACTACTAATGCCCAAAGTAGTGACCAGCAACAGCACAGAGAGATTATATATATATATATATATATATATATATATATATCATACGTGGGAGCCTCCTGGTCATCTCCGGTCCAGCTACTCGTGCATAATCACCTGACATGTCTCTAGTCTGCCCGTTTAAGAGCACCCAGAGTAATAAGAAGAGACATAAAAAACTGGATCAAACAAAAGTCTGGTATGAGCGATAAGCAGCAAAACAGAATAATAACAGGTATAACTAACCATACCTGAACCTGGACCTGCAACCAAAGAGTTAGCACAACAAGATGTACAATACTCTAAGGTGACACTAACATGTGGTGTAAAGATACGGAGGAGGGGTGTGCATGTCATAGTGATGTCAAACAATCAAGCATAGCGACCATCCTCACATCTCTCACTCAGTGCGTAAAGCATATGATATCCACTGCTTTGACCATCCAAATCCTTTGCTACGATCATTCTACCCCATGGAATCATGATGGCTCCACTGCACTGATCCATAGTCACTAATTCCTTGCTATGTCCACTCTGCCCCCATGAAGTCATGACGACTCCACTGCACTGGCTCATAGACATGCTACGATCACTCTGCCCCATGGAGTAATAACTACCCCACTGCATTGATCCGTAGCCTAACATCCGTCTTAGTGGTGAATCAAAGTTATGGACGTCAACGACCACTAAGCACACGTCCCGCAGCAAGGTCCAACCATGAAGTTAACTCGTTGGTTCCAATATGTATCTTGAGTTCTACTTCCTATTTGGACTTACTTCGCATTCAGGTTTTGGTCGAATTGGAGTGGGTCTTCAGAAGATTCGTTGCATAGAAGTATAGAGGTTCAAACCGGTTCGGTTCGGTTGCATTCCATCGGCTCGGTTGGGTGTCACGATGGTTTGCCTCTAATTTGATGTTGATTAGACTTGGTTTGATGCTAATTAGCTTAATCTTCAATTAGAAAATGATTTGTAGGTGTTTTAGAAAGTGGAGGCCATGGCTAGGGTTCAAGAGAAGTAAGTGGCAGCTAGAAAACAAATTAGAAATGATTTCCCAAACCCTATCAGCCTCCCTATAACCCTAATTCCGAAATGGGTTATGGGCCTAGCTGTTAATTACTCTAATTAGGCTCGGTTAAGCTGTTTTTCACCTTCCAAACCTTACTTCAGCCATATCTCCCAAACGTTAAGTCCGTTTGGCTAATGTGACTACTCTACGGAAAGGTAAACTATCATCTGAATCCAATGAAAGTGGTTTCAGGTCAAAACTCCATACCAATCAAAAGTTATAGGCGAAACAAGATTTGCCAGGCGCAAAACGGTCATTTAAAAATCAGCAAAAATCGTGAACATGGAAGATGTCCCCAGTAGTCGTTATCTAAAGTTACACGACTATACGACCTTATACGAAAAAGAAATAAATATTCTACAATCCTCCGATGCGTAGAATGCGGGTCGTTACACTCTCCCCCCCTTAATAAATTTCGCCCCCGAAATTCCTTAACCAAAAACATATAAAGGTGTTCTGCATGCCTATCAGTCATTCACAAACAATCAAACATAGACAACAAGCCTACCCTAACATGCGGTTTACTAACAAGGGAAGAAACTATCGCTATTAAAATCTTACCAGGCAAAGAGTTCTGGATGCGATTCCCTTATGCTCTCCTTTGTTTCCCAAGTACAGTCACTCTCATTTTCGCCCCACTGAACCTTGACCAGTTTCACCGTCTTCCTTCGAAGTTGCTTCGTATCGCTCTCGACAATACAGATCGGCTTGCGGTTCCCAATCGCCTTGGGTTCTACTTCGATGTCATCCAACTGATACGGTGAAATAGTCATATCGGGGTCGTGCACGAGCTTCCTTAACTGGGAAACATGAAATACGTTGTGAACTCCCACCATCTTGTCAGGTAATTCAACTTTATATGCCAAATTCCCAACTTGCTCGAGAACTGGGAATGGACCAGCAAATCTTGGTGCTAACTTGCCTCTCCTTCCAAATCGAGTCACACTCTTTAATGGAGAAATCTTGACAAACACCAAGTCGCCAATGGAGAATTTTAAATCTCTTCTCCTTTTATCAGCATAACTCTTCTTCCTATCTTGGGCAACCTTCATTCACTGTCGTATAATCTTGATCTTATCTGAGGTTTCTCTTATCACATTCGGTCCAAGCACAAATTTCTCACCAGTTTCTAGCCAACATGATGGTGAGTTGCACGGACTTTCGTATAAAGCTTCGTATGGAGCTATACCAATACTGGACTAATAACTATTATTATATGCGAACTCCACTAGATGCAAATGGTCATCCCATGATCCACCAAAATCTAATATGAAAGCTCTAAAGAGATCTTCTAATACTCGATTCACCCTCTCTGTCTGACCGTCGGTTTGAGAATGGTACGCAATACTGAGATGTAATTCCGATTCTAAAGCCTCTTGTAAGCTCTTCCAAAATTCACTAGTGAACAATGGATCTCGGTCACTTACAATGCCTTTGGTTACTCCATGAAATCTCACTACCACTTCATATACAGTTCCGCTAACTTAACTGTCGTTCTGTTCGACTTGACGGGTATAAACCTTGCACTCTATGTCAATCGATCCACAATCACCCTAATGCTATCATGGCCCGATCTAGTCCTTGGTAAGCCATCAATGAAATCCACTAAGACTTGTTCCCGTTTCCATTCGGGGATTTCTAATGGTTACAACAACCCACTAGGCTTCTTCTATTCAGTTTTAACTAGCAGCCAGTTCATACATTTGGATATAAACTTCCTAACGTCTCTTTTCATTCCTTCCTAATAGTAGGTCTGCTTCATGTCTCGATACATTTTATTACCACCGGGATGTATAGTCAGTTTTGAGTGATCACATTCTCTAAGCACTTCATCTCTCAGTCCATTGACATTGGGTACAACCAGCCTACTATTCTTTCAAAGCCATCCTTCTCGATCAAGCCCAAACTTGTTCATTTCCTCACCGTCGATACCCATTTCTAACTTGGAGATGATTTCTAGTAGGTTAGGATCGTCCCTCTGACCGGAACCAATCCGCTCAATCAAAGTGGGTCTGATCGTCAACCTTGCTAACATTTCTGGATCCAATTCGCACTTTGGTCTGAAATCGTACCCTGTGATATACTCCAGTTGCATCCATTCAAGAAACATAGCCCCTAAACTAGCATGTCTTCTACTCAATGCATCAGTTACCGCATTGCCCTTTCCTGGTGTATATGCGATATCGAAATCATAGGAAGCCAAGAATTCTAACCATCTTTGTTGTCAGAGATTTAGATCCTTCTGATAGAAGAGATACTTTAATGACTTATGATCGGTAAACAACTCGAATCTTTCTTCCAAGAGATAATGTCTCCATATATTCAATACGAATACGATCGCTCCCAGTTCCAAATCATGGGTAGGATATCTTTTCTCATGTGGTTTTAGTTGTCGACGCGCGTAAGCTACTACCCTACCTCCTTGCATCAACACAGCACCTAGTCCGGTACCACAGGCATCCGTGTATACTGTCATCTCTTCATTCCCTTTAGGAATGACTAGCATTGGCGCACGCGTCAACTTTTCCTTTAGAATCTTAAATGCATTTTCACACCTTTCTTCCCAGACGAAAGATTGATTCTTCTTGGTCGACTGAGTTAACGGTGCAGCTATCTTGGAGAAGTCTTGAAAAAACTTACGATAATATCCAGTTAATCCCAAGAAACTTCTTAGGTCTGTTGCATTCTTGGGCGTAGATCAATCTTGTACCATAGCTACCTTCGCAGGATCCATGGCAATACCATTCTCTGAAACAACATGGCCCAAGAATCTCACTTCCCTTCTCCAGAAGTGACACTTAGAAAACTTTGCTTTCAATTGGTATTTTCTCAACACCTCCATCACCACTCTCAAATGTTCCTTGTGTTCTTCCTCTGTCCTCGAATAAACAAGTATATCATCCACAAACACAAGAACAAACTTATTCAATCGATCCCCGAATACTCTATTCATAAGATCCACAAAATATGTTGGTGCATTGGTCAATCCGAATGGCATGACCAACCACTCATAGAATCCAGACGGCGTCCGAAAGGTCGTTTTAGGAATACTCTCGGCTGCTACTCGGAGTTGATGAAATGCTATCGCGAGCTCCAACTGGGAGAACACTCCTGCTCCTTCCAGTTGATCAAATAAATCATCTATCCGTGGAAGAGGATACTTCCTAGTCACTTTATTCAACTCGCGATAGTCCACACATAAACGAAGGGAACCATCTGCCTTGGTAGCAAATACAACTGGTGCTCCCCACTCGGAGACACTTCTTCTGATAAATCCCTTCTTCAAAAGATCGCTTACTTGCACCTCGAGCTCTCTCTGCTCCCTTGGTGTGATACGGCGAAGTAGCATCACTATAGGTCTGGCATCTTTTACTAAATCAATACGGAACTCAATTTCTCGGTGTGGTGGAAGTCCGGTCACTTCCTTGAGATATCCGGATACTGGCCAACAATGGGAATTCCTGCTAACTCGTCCTGCGGGATGTCGAGGGAATTTAGAAAACTAGACATCACCTCATCACTAGGTAGGCAATCCAAACACTACCCTCCTCCCATCATCCGCCCTAATAGTCACCGAAAATCCCTCACAGTCTACCACCACCCCATATCTTTGGAGCCAATCGACTCCCAAAATAATGCCAAACCCAGTAAAGCACAAAACAAAGCAATCACAAGCAAACATACATCCATGACTCGATAAGACCACATTACGACAAATCATACTAAGGCTAGTCGAACCACCAATAGGGTTCATCACTACTAAAGGTCTATCGACTATCTCAGGTTCCAATCCCAACCTATCTACCAGGTCACTAGATATGAAGGAACGGGAAGCCCCAGTATCGAACAATACTCGAACAGGAACATCATAAACAGAAAGCATACCTTGAATGACGACATTCTTTCCTTTTTCCGCCGCAGTTGGGGCATTCGACGAAGAAGGAACAACATTAATAACATATGCTTTCACAATCTGCTTCTCCTGGGGGGTTGCAGACATTTATCCTTGTGATGTCCCACTTGGCCGCAGTTGAAGCACTTCCTGTCTGCTAGCTTTACTCGACATTTTTTAGCATAGTGGCCCTTCTTGCCACAGCTAAAGCGCGCAACATCTTTCTTGCTCTTTTTCTGACCATCCTTAGTCTGATTCTACTTCCTTTTATTTTGAGAATTATTCTTGCCACCACCGCTTGCTTGCGGCTTTGGCCTCTCTGTAGATGCAACAACGACTTCAGTCTTGGGTTTAGGATAAAGGCTCTCTGATCTCAATGCTTTCCCAACAATCGATTCAAAAGTCTCATCAGTATGGTTTATAAGCCTTTCCCCCAAGCACTGATCTAATCCTGATATGAACTTCTCATTCTTCTTCTCGGGAGTGTCAATAAGGGATAATCCATACTTCGATAAAGTATTGAACTCAGCAATATATTCCGAGACTGCCCTACCGTTCTGCTTAAGTTTCAAGAACTACCTAAACAACTCTGACTTCTGGGCAGTTGGGATAAACTTATCACTAAAGCGGGTCTTAAACTGATTCCAAGTAACTTGATCCTCAGGGGTAGCTGCCTTAATAACATTCCTCCAATTCATAGCCCATGCTTGTAGCTAACGGGATGCTAGCTTCCTCTTCATCGCATCACCGATCCCTAGGTCCTCGAAGATGCGTTCACGACTATCGAGCCAATCCTGAACTTCTGTAGCTGATTCCGTTCCGTGTAACGACTTCCCACTAAGACTAGTGTAGTCCTTACAGAGCTTGGCGAAATCGGCCCTTGGCGCCTGCACCACTGCACCACCACCATTTGCAGCATTAGGAGATGCCCTCTGAACATCCCTAAGCATCTCTCTCATGAAGTCAGTGAACATCGCCCTCATATCAGGAGCATTCCTATTATTAGCTCCTCTACCAGTACCCCTCATATGTCGGCTCATCGTTCAATCTGTAAGGAGAAAACGATTAACCATCCCTTCAGTGGTGCCAGTGCAGTGCGACTTCATCCCTAGATATACTAATAGTATATATATATATAGCTTTTGAAAACCAAAATATCATAAATACGTGCTCTCATATACATACTATCTCCCCCTGGTGTCTTTCCCTAGGTTAACTACGCAACCTAGAGTTCTGATACTAAGTGTGACGGCCCGCCCCATACCAGCTGACATTTCTAATGAAAGTGCACTATGCCAATGCCCAACTAGCATGGGACGGTCGCCAAAGAAAGAAAAAGAAAGGAATTTGAACTAACAAGGAACCTGTAGAATGTCTCACAGCGCATGGGATAAAATATAATAATAACATAACTTTCACATAAAACAGGCGAGATAGTGCATAAGCTGAAAAATGAACCATCATAGCAGCAGAAATCCAAAATACAGCTTATCATCCAAACCAACATTATTACAACTTTGAAATACTATCCCTAAACCAAAAGAAAGAGGTACACTACTAATGCCCAAAGTAGTGACCAACAACAACACCGGGAGACTATATATATATATATCATACGTGGGAGCCTCCTGCTCGTCTCCCGTACAGCTACTCGTGAATAATCACTTGACCTGTCTCTAGTTTGTCTGTTTAAGAGCACCCAGAGTAATAAGACGAGACATAAAATCTGGGTCAGACAAAAGTCTGGTATGAGCGATAAGCAGCAAAACAGAACAATAACAGGTATAACTAACCATACCTGAACCTGGACCTGCAACCAAAGAGTTAGCACAACAAGATGTACAATACTCTAAGGTGACACTAACATATGGTGTAAAGATACGGGGGAGGTGTGTGCATGTCATAGCGATGTCAAACAATCAAGCATAGCGACCATCCTCACATCTCTCACTCAGTGCGTAAAACATACAATATCCAGTGCTTTAACCACCCAAATCCTTTGCTACGATCACTCTGCCCCATGGAGTCATGATGGCTCCACTGCACTGATCCATAGCCACTAATCCCTTGCTATGTCCACTCTGCCCCATGAAGTCATGGCGACTCCACCGCACTGGCTCATAGCAATGCTACGATCACTCTGCCTCATGGAGTAATAACTACCCCACTGCACTGATCTGTAGCCTAGCATCCGTCTTGGTGGTGAATCAAAGTTATGGACGTTGATGACCCCTTAGCACACGTCCCGCAGCAAAGTCCAATCATGAAGTTAACTCGTTGGTTCCCATCTGGATCCTGAGTTCTACTTCCTATTTGGACTTCCTTCGCATCTCGGGTTTTGGTTGAATTGGAGTGGGTCTTCAGAAGAGTCGTTGCGTAGAAGTAATAGAGGTTCAAACAAGTTCGGTTCGGTTGTATTCCATCGGTTCGGTTGGGTGTCATGATGGTTTGGTTCGATACATCATGTCGGTTTGGTTCAACTTGCTCGGTTTGGTTCGGCATGCATCAACTCCCTCCGGTTCGTGGCTCCTTCATTCGTGGTACCCCGATTCGGTTCGGTGCTTGAAATCCTTTGCGCTCCCCGCCAATCTGATCCCACTCCCCAATTCGATCCGATCCGATCCCCTCGACCTCGCTTCCAATCCGAACCCAACTCCAACTCTATGCAAATGGCCTTCCTTCTTGCCAAGCCTCCTCTAATGCCAAATTCCTATCCGAATCGAATTCCCTTGCACGGTTCACCTATTCGATCCGAGCCCTATATCTGATCCGATCCGAAACCCTGGACATTTCCTGCAACTTTTCCAACGGCTGTTTTACGCCATACGACGGCGTTTTCAACCGGTCTAACTTTTCTAATCAACCACAAAGCATACCATACAGTCACAGCAACATAGAGAATCAACAACAAACACCAAAACAACAATTCAATATGTCAATATGGATCAAACATACCCAAAACCCATATTTCCCCCTTAATCGTGCTTAACCATAACTAATGATAGGATTAGCAAAACATATCCAAATTACCCCAAATTTCTATCAGAGCCCTAAAATAATATTTAAAAGAATTTTTACATATTTTCCCAGAATTTTAACATGCATAATTTCGCTAATTAATACTAATCACCCCTAATTAGCCGTAATTAGTGAAAAACAATGCAAATCACTCACCTTAGCCAAAATATAAACTCAGATCTGAAATGATTCTTTAAAAAGCACGAATTCCAATGCACACAGCAGCCTTTGCCTCTTATTTGATGTTGATTGGACTTGGTTTGATGCCAATTAGCTTAATCTTCAATTAGAAAGCGATTTGGAGGTGTTTTAGAAAGTGGAGGTCATGGCTAGGGTTCAAGAGAAGTAAGTGGCGACTAGAAAACTGATTAGAAATGATTTCCCAAACCCTATCAGCCTCCCCATAACCCTAATCCCGAAATGGGTTATGGGCCTAACTGTTAATCACTCTAATTAGGCCCGGTTAGGCTGTTTTTCACCTTCCAAACTTTATTTCAGCCATATCTCCCAAACGGTAAGTCCGTTTGGCTAATGTGACCACTCTACAGAAAGGTAAACTATCATCCGAATCCAATGGAAGTGATTTCAGGTCAAAACTCCATACCAATCAAAAGTTATAGGCCAAACAAGATTCACCAGGGGCAAAACGGTCATTTAAAAATCGGAAAAAATCGTGAACATGGAAAATGTCCCCAGTAGTCGTTTCCCAAAGTTACACGACTATACGACCTCATACGAAAAAGAAATAAATATTCTTCGATCCACCGATGCGTAGAATGCGGGTCGTTATAGATGATTACAAGGTTAATTGCTCAGTAGAAATAAGTTATAACATAGGATTTACTCTTATACTTGACGAATATAGCTTTGCTATGGTTTAGACAGTTAAGGAATGAACTTGCAAGAACATGGACAGAGTTAGTAAATCAGTTAACGAGGCAGTTTCAAGTCCATATTAGGAGATCTAATAATTTTTTGACTTTAACAATGGTGAGATAGAGGACATGCGAGTCTGTGAGGAATTATTTAACTTAGTTTGATATGGAGGTTGATTCGATAAATATGTTAAACTTATCGATGGTTGTGACAGTGACAATGTCATAAACAGTAAATAATAATGATTTTAAAATATCTTTGGAGTATGATCCTCCGATGGACCTTTAAGAATTCAGCTGGTAGGTGATAGATTTCTATATGTAATAACCCAGAAATCCGAGCCAATTTAAAATTTTTGTTTTGGCAATTTTAATGAATTTTGGATATTTAAAATGAATTATTTTAAATAATAACGACGAGAAATTTATTTTGAATAGAATTAGAATGAATATATTTATTAGAATCGACGTTAGAATATAAATATTTATTTTTATTTATTAAAGGAATTGAAAATGGCACGGTAGTTCGAAATTTCGATTTCAAATTTCAAATGAATGTACAGGATTCAAAATAAACTGGATTTTAGCAAAACCAAAAATAGTATGATCTATTTGAGAATATCTTTCCAACGAATCCGAAAAATTGAAATTTCATAGCAGGGATAAAAAGTTACGTCCAATTGAAAATTCAGAATAATCGCTATGGAATTTGGGCCCTTAAAAATAGCCATTTTGCAAACGACCTCTATTTTCGACGAAACCACTTTTGTTGGATCCGCGATGTCAAGTTATTGCTAGATTCCAAAATTCGTAATTTTCTGAATCAATATGTGAGCGTGGCACAGGAAAATGTGTTTTAACAGTTTCAGTCAATTTCGATCGACTGGAAAATGGCCATTTTTCAAACGATCTTCAAATTTGACGAAATTAGTTTTGTTAGGACCGTATCGTCAATACGAAGCTAGAAAATATTTTCGGGAATTTTTAGAGTCCGTATGTGGCCCCGGTAAATTGAAATGCGCGTTCAAATTTAATATAGGAATTTATATTTTGATTTTAATGAAAACTGATCGAAACAATCGAATTGGCTTACGATACATATCCCATTGAGTTCGGAATAGGGGTAGTTAGTTATGGACGACAGGCGGTGGGTCTCGTTTGGAGATCGAATAGAAAATCAACTTTATAGAGAATTAAATAAAAATAATATATTATATATATATATATAACTTTTCACAAACCCCCCCCATAAATTCATTTGCTCCTTCTCAGATCGATACCCCCTAACCGATCGAGAAAAATGGCGACGTCCACCCCCAACTCGTCGCGCCTTCTCCGACGTCGGCCAACTGACCTCGCGCCCCGCTCCTCCCCTCCCACCGCAGCTCCACCTCGTCGTCCCCCCACCACGGCGTCGATCCCCTCCAACCACCAGTGTCCCCTGCTGCACCCCCTTATCTTTTCCCCCTCCTTCCACCTCCAATCCGAGCTCAGCCCAGAAACCCACCGCCCCTCTTCCTCCATTTCCTCCCCCTGATCGATTTCCCCCCTCTGGTGAAGACCAGCGCCCGTCAGCCCCTCCCTGAGCCTCCTCCGCCACTAAAAAGATCCCGTAAGTTTATATTTATTTATTTTTATTTAATGAATGTAATCGGCTTTATATATCTTGGTATTGAATATAAAAGGAATGATTTTTAATATAAAAGAAGTGATTTTTAGTTATAAAAAAAATAGAATTTGTAGATAAAAATGCGATTTTTATATTTTTATTATGGAAAAGATTATATTTTTATGAAGTTAAAGTTTGTATCTTTATGAAATTAAAGATTACATCTTTATGAAGTTAAGGATCATATTTTTGTGAAGTTAAAGATGAGGTTTTTATGATGTAAAAGATATGATTTTTTAATTAGAAAAATATAATTTGTATGACTAGAAAAGATTTAATTTTTATAATATCATAGCGAAACAAAAATATAATTTTTGGCTAGATAAAAGTTCGATTTATATATATATGAAGTGAAGATAAAAATTCGATTTTTATATATATGAAGTGAAGATAAAAATTCGATTTTTATATATGAAGCGAAATAAAAATTCGATCATTATATAAGGAGTGGAAATACAAAAATATAATTTTTATATAGAAAGAAGCGATAAAAATATATGATTTTTATATTTGAAATGCCATTGTAAAAATGTGATTTTTAATGTGAACAGCGGGAAAAGGTCGCATTGGAATTTTGGGCATATTCGAACTGTTCAGAAATAAATAATGGCGGTGTGGATCCCTCGGTGAGAACTTCTCACTTTTAATTTATTTTCTAGTTGAAATATATACTAGGATGCAGACGGTGCTTAGCAGCACCCGACACCCGTTGTCTACAGACCATGGACGACTTGTTTGTTTGTTGTTTGTGGTGTGAATATTGATTGTGTGATGTGGAATGGAATATATTATTTTATAGTTAAAAATATAATTTTTAACGTGTATATAAAATAAATATTTATAAACAAATCGGACGATTTGTTTATGTGAACCCATTTGAAGGATATTGATTGGGACAGTAAATTTTACACATCGCCCAACTGCATAAATAATATTCAGTGTTTGTTGATTTGAAACCCCACACGGGTGTTGGGATGATATTTGACGTACACTAATCCCAATTGTTTAGTGGTATGTCGATCGTTTGGTTGACAGACTGTGTAAGCGTTAATTATTTATATTTAATGCTTATGCAGTTGTGTGGTGCACTCTGGATGATGGTTGATTATTTATCGTTGCTATTATATACATGTGTTGTATGGAAATCCATATAATTAATATTATATGGTAATTGATTGGGCCTCATTCCAATTTGGAAAATAAAGAATATTATAAAATAAAGATTTATGTGTTGAATAGAATAAATAGTCATGTGTTGACGATACTCATGTGTTGAGAATATTCATGTGTTGAAACTTATCATGTGTAGAACGAAATATTTTAACAATAAAATTTACATCTTTATCATATATAAAATTAGAAACTAACTGAAAACTAGATAAGATGAGTGGTTTCCTGGGTATTGATATGATGTTGGTTTCATCCTTCGGGGTTAATACTTAGGGAATCGTTCTCTTACTAATTTACGGTTGGAGTCTGATTAAGAATTAAACGATAGAAATCATAATTTTACAAAATATATTAAATAACAAAATAGTCATGTGTTGACAATACTCATGTTTTGAGAATATTCATGTGTTGGAAAATATATATTCATGTGTTGAAGAAAATATTAATTTGTTGAATAGAATAACGAAGTTATTGAAACATATAAAGCCGTGTTGATTAGATATGCGCCATTTTAACGCAAACGATATTTATATCGATTATATTCGTTTTTATAATGAATATAGAAAAGGAAGTGATTTCAAAATATAACGCTTTGAAAATATTATCATTTATATATTAATGATATGGAATATTCAATTTTGATTTAAAATTGAATATGAAGTTGAAATTGTTTTTAAAACAATTTATAAAATACGTTTAGAATTGAAATCGATGAAGTATATATAATATATATATTATATATATTAAATAGCCTGAATAGAACGCACCGCGCAGCGGCAGTTCGCGAATTTCGACCATTGACTTCGAACGGATATTACGGGAGATCCGACCGTCAGATTCTCCTAAAACCGGAACCGTTGGGTTCGTACCGAAAAGAGCTTTCTAATGAATATTAGAAGTTTAAAATCTAACGGTTGGATTTGGAATTATGTCCAAATCAAATTTGGAAAAGGTCGCTGTAAGTGCAGTTCGATGGTCGTTGATGGAAATCGACTGTACGGGCCTTGATAAAATTATTAAAAATAGCAATAATTTGTGTAAAATCATAAGAAATGATTTGGAAAGAATTGGGATGAAAAATTCCAAATTTGAAAATATAAAAATAGATTTTTATCGAAATGAACTAGTTTTGAACTAGAATTATAATCCCATTTATTTTTAAAATAAATAAAGCGGATTTGGAATGGTTTTGAAAATAACCAGAATTTCCAATATATAAAGTGGAAATGGATTTGAATCGAAATTGTCTTTGGAATATTTCGATGTTGGATTTCTTGATTATACAGATATTGTTATGGAAATTTGAAAGATATATTTATATCGTTATTTCCAATACGATATTGGTTGGTCGTAGAATTTGATATTGAATATAAGCCAATATATTTTCTATTCAGAGCCTTGTATTTAATATCAAATGGGATTTGGGTTTGTCGTGAATGGTGTCTTCATTAATACTGTTATTAAACCCAGTTGAGAAAAAGATTAAATCTTTTTATTTAGATTTAATGAAGTGTACCAATTAAATGGTATTTAATTGGAATTGAATTTGAATTGATTTTTGGGTTCATCGTGAACGGTGTTTTAAATAACACTTGTTCTTTAACCCGATAATTAATGGAATGTGATTTTGGGTTGTCGTGAACGGTATCTTCATTGACACCGTTCTTAGATCCAACGGAGTTAAGAAATTCAGAAACTAACTGAAGATTAGTTAAGTTGAATGGTTTCCTGGGTATTGATCTGATGTTGGTTTCGGCCTTCGGGGTTATTACTTTGGGAATTGTTCACTTGCTAATTTACGGTTAAAGGCTGATGGAATAGAATGTGATTTTGGGATTATTGTAAACCGTGTTTTAAATGACATTGGTTCTTTAACCCAGTTAAAGACAGGATATGATTTCCCAAGCTAAATAATCATTGATAGTGATTTTTGGGAAGATTAAAAACAAGTGGAGTTTTAATGAATCTTTAATTAGATTGAAATGATCGAGGATGGAGTATCACCAGTTTTTCTCCAGGCGATAGTTAAATCTTTAATTAGATTTGAACGTGAAAAGGTAATTGAATTTACCGATAACACCGTGGTGTTAGATATGAAGTATTAACAGTTTTACTTCATGGGATGAATAGGTTGGGATTGGGAAATTTAAAACAAATGATTGCTTCGGTAAGGTTCGTTAATCCCGACTAGTTTGGATAAACCATAATTTAGTTTGAATTGATATTCAAAAGAAGATTAAAGAATAAATTTAAAGAATTTATTTTTGATAAAATTAATGGGAACCTTTCCCAAAGTATAAGAATATTTGAATAAAAGAATATTCTGAATTGGAATGAGGCATATGTTGTGTTTGTGTAACACTTGTTTATTATATACGCGGGTTATTCAGAAAGACCGGGTTTATCCCATTCTGAATAACTGATTCGACGATGTGTCAAGTATGAAGATGGTGGTCGAAGACCGGAGGTCTTCACATCGTTTGGATAATTACTGATGATCTTGATTGGGCTGTACACCCAAGAGGAGGGAATCAGTTGGTGATCGTCCAGACGTACTTGGAGATCGATGGATATGCGAAGTACAAGGTGCTTCCGGTTTCGTTCAGACCTAGAACGGACTTGTAAATGGACTGTGTGTCTGACATTGGATATCATTCTGTGTGATTGATGGATATCGGTTGCATGGAGTGGTTTGCCTGTGTGGCATGCTAAGATGCAAATGATCAAGGCTTCTGTTGAAAAGAAGAGTCTTGTGGTTGATGATCAAAGCACGGCCTGTGTGGCATAGCTTTGTGTAGCGTTGATTCGCGAGCCTCACACCCCGGTTGTGAACCAGAAACGGGAGAGGACATCAGGGATGGCATGCGTTTCTTTCTAGCTAGGGTGGTGTCAGTGACCTACCAGCCCTGACATTTATATTATTTTCACCTGTGTGGTTGTTGGATTCCGAGGCGCCTCGGATATATCAGTGACTATGTGGAGCCGATGGAGTCATTTGGCTCATTTACGCCCTAAAGGGCGGGGAAACGCAGTGTTTAGGCATTTTAATCCACATCGGTGGACCGACCCTGACGATCCAAGGCTTGACTGAGCACTTGCCTGAGGCTCGGGCTAGAGAGTCTCGAATTCGGTGAGGATGATCCCTTGCCTCGGTTCACAGATGGAAATCCAACTTCCAATACGTGACTTTGCGGTTTTGATTGTAGAGCCTAGTATTGGCGACATGATATATGGTACACATGCCGTCTATGATTGATACTTATGATTGAAATTGTTTTGACACTATACACTTATAGTAATAATAAAACATGAAATTTAGCGTATCAAGCATTCTTTGGCTATTATAAGGTAAAACCCTATCCTCCGGCTTGTGTTGCATTGTGTGATGGGACCTGGGTCTTATAATAGCTTCATTGTTCTTTATTTAGAATTACACTGTTGTTTTATGCACTGGTATTCTTGGGAGGAAACCCGTTCCGTATTACACGGTGTGGTCCCTTGATTTACCTTAACTTTAAAATAAAGATTAATAACTATTTTAGTTCTCACGCCAGTCACATGACTGACCTGGAGTTTATTATTTTAACCTAAACTCTGGGTGCCCCTATTTTCCATGGGCAGCTAGTGGTTTTGGTTTTGCAGATTATATATTCACAGGATCCTGGTTTACAGCTGGAATGATATTCGGAAATCTCTGTATCTGTATATCTCTTTCAGTTATGTATTGTATTATTTTCCGCTGCAATAATGTATTTAAATCTCTGATAATTTATGATGTGTAATATTTATTCATACTCTGTATATTCTTGTATTCTAATGGAATTGTTGTAATAAACAATGAAATGTTCTTCTGTTTGTGTCCCGATGTGGCTTTTTCTCAACTCAATCCGTGATTTCCCGTAAGGGGGATTTCGGGTCGTTATACTATAACAGTAGGATGTTACAGCCAGCCGAAGGTAAGTTTATGATATTAAGGATGGAGAACCATCTAGTGAAGGTTCAAATATGGATACATGTAAAAGGAAAGCATATGATGGATATGAAGGGTCGAAAATATAATTAAGAGAACCAATTTCTCCTTATACACAGACTTAAAGCAATTGCTATAAAGGATCTGTTTGAATAACCGAGGACACTTAACATAACAAAGGTCGATGCGTAGGTAAACCATGATGAGGGAAAGTACTTTTGGGAAATATTACTGACTACATGAGCAAAATAGGCATAACATTGAGGATTATATACACTAAAGGATGGTTTCGAGGAGCATGAACATGGTCATCAACTCCCATAGTATACCAGGAATTAAATTGCGATGATGAAACATGAGTATTTATCTCTACACCAGACCTACCTCACATGCAAAGATCTTCATCTCCTAAATGGGATGGAATAAACCTAATAAGAAATAAATAAACTTTAAAAATGAAATGGTTAAGTCACTAACATATATACAGATCATGACTCGGTCCCGAGGCATGCTTTATGACGATGATAAATCGTCATCCTAAGAAGGCACCACTTGGTTTTTTGGACACTAATAACTTGAATAGTAAATACTTGAATATTAAAATTTGCGTTAAGCTATAAATAAAATAGGTCATGGTTGCCCTAGTCAGAGAGATGGAGTGATAACCAAAAGGTGTGTGTCCCTTTTTCGGAGGAGCGATGGATTGATTCATTCATCATGGATAATAATAAGTCTTTGTCCATAGAGTCAAGGCCATAAAATAACGCAAGTCCTTTCATTAGAGAGTGATAGGATCAAATTTCATCCACTGAATTAATAACTCCAAAGAAAATTCAAGGATAGAGTAAATGTCACATCTAAATTAAGCCCATGGCCAAAGAGCTATGTCTAGAGAAAGAAGAAAGCCACTTTACCGAAGAGTGATAGGATCAAACTGGTTTCTAAATAAGGATTGTACTTAGCAATATTCCAGACACTACTAGAATATAGAGCTATTCCAACGGCTTCAAACCGTTGGCGGCCGATGGACGCCGTTGGAATAACCGTTGGAATAACATTCACGACTTCCAACGGCTTCCAACGGAAGCAACGGAAAATTTCCAACGGAAATACCAACGACATCAAACGGCGATGTTTCGTTGAAAGCCGTTGCAAATCAATGACTAATCGACCGTTGGTAACCGTCTGTAACCGTTCGAAAAACTGGGTTGCTTTTTTTTTAATTCCAGCAAGCATATAACCTTCCATCCTTTACATTTCCAATCCAATCCAATTCCAATCCAATTCCAATCAATTCCAACACATGTATTCCAATAACAACATAAACAACCAAAAATATATCAAAGAAACATCAATATAACCAAAACAGAACATCCAAACATCCATAAACTTACAAATACATGTTCATAAACCAAATATATCAAAGTTACATGTCCACAAATCATCTAAACATATCAAATTTATCATTCTCACCTTCAATGCCAAAACATACAACATACCTTAAGAATCGCTTCCAGAATTAGCAAACGACGAAGGACGACTATCATGAATGGGCACATACTTCGCAAACATATGATTTAGCTTTCCAACTGCATAGTCTGATGACGACTCTGGTCACGTAGTTGCTCAATCATAATTCTAAGCTCTTTAATTTCTTCTTTGTATTGGGCCTTCTTAGGTTGTCGAATCTACAAATAGAATGAATAGTAAAAATGTTATTTCAGCATATAAAATATTATAACACCGTATATTTAAATGTTAATTTATTGTATGCATATAAAAGGATTCATTATCATCAAATTCTTGAAGCCACTATTCCAACCACCACGTCGTTGAGAGTCGGACATAATATACCTGCCATATTGATACATATACAAATCATAGGTAAATGTAATGTGAATAGTTTTGAAAATGCAATATTAAACATAGAATATAAATGTAATGTGAATAGTTGTGAAAATGCAATATTAAACATAGGTAAATGTAATGTGAATAGTTGGGAAAATTACCAAATTTTACTCAGTCTTCGTCAATTTCTTCGTCGTTTTCTGATTCAGACTCGGTTTCGGGTTCTATGTCGTTTTCCTCTACACTCTCAAATGCCTCGACTAATACATTTGCCTCATCATGTGAAGGTCCAAAATCAGTTTGATCGTCTGCAATTGTTATTTCAACATATTCCTCTAGACCTTCTTGATAGGCTTGTTCATCAGGAATATTCTGTCCATCAAACGTAAATCTTGTCTTGGTTTCAAAAACCGCAGACCAATCTGCTTTATCCCTTTTTAGAGACGGATAAGAGGCATAATAAGCTTGTAGAGCTTGTTTGGCTAGTACAAAAGGGTCGTACTTTTCATAACGTGAGGTATGTTTAATTTCTACAAGATTATACTTTGGATACACGTTAATACCAGAACCTAGAACATTGATGAACCAGTTGCATCTAAACAAATAAACATTCTTTGTGGGCCTTGTAAAATATGTCATTTGCAAAATTTGAGTTAACTCGCCATAAAAATCATTTATATGATTATTAGGATATTCACTGCCTTTAACAAACACACCAATATTGTTTGTTAATTTTTCAGCACCATATTCTTTGGTGTTGAATTTATACCCATTAACAAAAAATATTGGATATGTTTTGACTTTTCTTTTCAGTCCAAATGCTAAATGTTTTATTCCTTCATCGAGCACATTATTTGTCAGCTCAAAAACATAGTTTCTAAACCAACTACTGAAATCTTTGCTTAAATCACCGCTTGAATTTTGTGATTCATAAATACTGCAAACACAAACAATATATGTTACATTATTATTAACACGTTTAACATAAATTTATTAAAACTTAAAAATATTTGATTACTTGATGCAAGGAGCAACTTTAGGACAATTAATAAGAATATATGTGTGTGCGACATTACAATCTTTGTCATTTAGCCATATTTCCACACATTTTCCAGCATGTCGGCCATGTTGTTTAAAAATAGATAATGTTGATTTAGAAGAAGAATCTTGTTCAACCTTCTCATCATTACGCGGAACGGTTGCAAATGATAAGTTCACATGATCATTAAAATAATGAGAGAAAAAAAGAGGCATCTTCTTCGATATATGATTTGCAAATAGAACCTTCAACTCGAGCTTTTTGTCTCACTTTTTTTTAAATGATTTATGTACCTAATAAAATATAGTTCGGTTCAATGTTAAGATCTAAATATAATTAAATTATCATTTGAATACTTAGTATAATAATATACCTTTCAAATGGATACATCCATCCGTATTGCACAGGACCTCGAAGACGTGTTTCCTTTGTAAGACGAACAGGTAATTGCTCCGTTACATTAAAGAAACTCGAAGGAAATATTTTCTCCAGTTTGCAGAGCAGTACAGGGATTTCATCTTCGAGTTTTAGTAGACGGTCAACTTTTAAAGTAGTTGAACAAAGCTCCTTGTAATATAAGCTAAGTTCTGTTATTGCATTCCAAGCTTTTCCAGGTAATAATTCTTTGAAGGCGATGGGTAACAAATTTTCCATCATTACAAGACAATCATGGCTTTTCATTCCACTCAGCTTTCCGTTTTTATAGTCACCACATCTACGAAGATTAGAGGAAACTCCATAGGGAAACCGTAATTCTTCCACCCATTTTAATAGTACTTTAACTTGGTTGTTGTCTAGTTCATAGAATGCTTTGGGCTTTTTACTATCATTGGGCTTCATATGAAGCTCTGGACGATTACATATTTCCTCTATATCACGTCTGGATTTCAAATCATCCTTAGTCTTGCCCTTCACATTCAGAACTGTATTAAATACATTATCAAATACATTTTTCTCATTATGCATCACATCAATGTTATGACCGATTAAGAGATGTTTCCAATAAGACAATTCCCAGAATATACTCTGTTTGCACCAATTATGACTCGTCGATTTACCTTGAATATCAATTTGTTTTCCGGTTTCATGTATCTTTGGATAATCTTTTACAAGTTCATATATTTCCTCACTTGACCAAACCGTCGGTGGCCGTAGAGCCTCATGTCTATTGGACTTAAAAAAAAATTGTCTCTTCAAAAAGTATGATTAATATGAAGAAAGCATCGATAACAATCAAACCATGAAATTTTCTTTCCGCACAGTAACGAAAATGCCCGTGTTTCTTCCATGCAATAAGGACAAGCAAGACGGCCGGCCGTACTCCAACCCGAAAGCATTGCATATGCAAGAAAATCACTAATAGTCCATAACAAGGAAGCGAACATCCGAAAAAAATTCTTTTTTGATACGTCGTATGTTTCAACTCCTTCATTCCATAATATTTTCAATTCTTCGATTAGCGGTTGTAAGTAAACATCAATACCCTGTGTCGGATCATCAGGGCCAGGGACGACAACTATGAGAAACATGTATGGAGTTTTCATACACATCCACGGGGGTAGATTGTAAGATGTGATTATTATGGGCCAAGATGAATATTTAGAACCAAACTGAGAAAACGGTGCGAAGCCATCTGTGCGTAAACCTAGTCTAACGTTGCGGCTTTCCGTTGTGAAATCAGGATATTTCTTATCAAAATGTTTCCATGCTTCTCCATCCGATGGGTGTGTCAACGTACCTTCTTGAGGTATTCTCACACTGTGCCATCTCATATGCTGCGCTGTTACGGATGATGCATATAATCTTTGAAGTCTAAGGGTGATGGGTAAATAATGCATACGCTTGTACGGAACTTCTTTTCCTTTCTTTTTTCTTGGTTTTTATCGTTCTTGATTGCAAAACTTACATTTTCTAAGATTGTTGTCATCTTTCCAATACAATATGCAACCCTTTACACAAGTATCTATTTTCTGATATGGCAAACCAAAAGATGACATAAGTTTTTTCACTTCATAATAATTTTCGCACATTAAATTATCAGATGGCATATGGCATCTAGCCGCTTGAACAACAGCCGTAAATCCAGCTTCCGTAAGGTTGTATTTTGATTTCATTGCAATGTATTCTGCAGTTACCGATAATTGAGTGGCACTTTCACATCCATTCCAAAGGTTTTTTTTATCATTATTCAATAAATCATATAATTTTTTAGCTTCAACATTTGGCTCCTCTTCGACGTTATCATCGTCGTTACCAATTTGAACGGTAGGAAACATTGATCGTGCAACAACTTCGACCATATTTTCTATGAGATTCGTGCTAACTTCAACACTATTGACCTCCGTCGAATGTTCTTCAGTATTAGGGGCTACAATTTCTTCATGACGATCCCATAACAAATAATTGGGTAGGAAACCGTATTGGCGCAAATGAATCTTAACCATATTCGGTATTAAATGGTTCAACAATTTGCATCTACTACATGGACAACGAATTTCTCTACTGTTTCCGATATTACTTATCGCAAAATCAATGAACACTTTTACCCCATTTTCAAAATGTTCACTTATTGTACCACTAATTTCCCTTCTTTGATACATCCAGCTCCACTCATTAAAGTAATTGGACAGTTTTCCTATACTTTATAATATATGATGAAATAAAAAAATAATCGTTAATTTTATAGGTGTCTACAAATTTTATTTCAAAATAAATAACAATTGGTTCATTGACGCTTATATGTCTTCTTTGATGGTCGGTCATCCTACTTCCCATTACAAACACAATAGTAATTATATTTCGTAAATCATATCATTTTAAACGATTTCACAAAATTTCGGCAGCATTTCCCCCGTGTTCCTTCTATCATACACACGTGCGTGTACACAAGGAACGTAAAGGAAATGCCGTCAAAATTTTGTGAACCGTTTAAAGTGATATGATCTACGAAATAATTACTTTATAGTGTTTGTGACTTGTTTAATACAAGGAAAAATCCGACAAATGTTGTACCAGATGCATATAGATTTCCGTTTTGTAAATGAACGAATACCCATATAACGATCATATGCAACACTTGTCAGACAGGGCCAAATAATAACTAAGGGTTTAAATATTTATATACATTAAATTTAAATATACAATTTGCAAATATTTTATCGTTTTAGTACATGTGTACAAAATTATATATTTTTGTAATTTACTTCATGTTTGCACCAATTATATTTTTGTAATTTACTTCGTATTTATCAGCATAATATAATCTTCGTGTTTGCATAAATTATATTATTAGCAAACACTATCACACACACATAACATTCACTAACTAAAGTTACCTAAATAAACACAATCAAACCCTAAATCAATTTAACCCTAAACAATTTGATCATTATTGTCACAATAATAACAATTAGAGGTTAACATGATGTAATATACATATACAAATAAGTAGGAATTAAGCAAATCATAAATTAAACCCGAAATCAATTCAACCCTAAAAATTAGGTTTTATGAAATTACCTAATTTGGATAACGAGAAGGGTGGAGATGGGTTGGAGAAGCTCGTTAATGGCGCCCAAAGTGGTTGGAGTGATGGAGGAAGCTTTGGCAGCAAATTTGGAAGGGGAGGAAGGGTTAGAGGAGATGAATAATTGGTGGAGGAGGAGGAAATGAAGCTCTCGGTTGGCTGTAGCAGGCAATATCCCGTAATTTTCAATGGCTTCCAACGGCCGCAAACGGTCTTATTCCTAACGGTTTCCAACGGCTGTTAGAAACCGTTGGCGACCGTTGGAAACAGGACGTCGGAATAACCAACCATTCTAGTAGTGAGAGAGACTATTATCCATCTATATTGATCTTGACATCGCAATTTATTTTTCTACAATGCTGGAATCGTAGTGCAGGAGTAAGTCACTTCGCCGGAGAATGACATAATTGGCTTACTCATCGTTAATTATGGATTATGATTTTCGGAATTCTAAAGAGACTATTTTCAGCTTAGAAGGGATATAAATATTGCAACTTGTCCTATCAAAATGCTAGGGTCGGAAAGAACAATGTGTGTTGCTTCACCAAAGAGAGACATGATTTAGCTGTTCATCATTAAGAATGGATTGTGGTTGGCAAGGGTTTGCGGAGACCATGGATCGGCCTGGAGAGGCCATGAACTTGACTATTGGTTTAGTGAGATTTCAGAATTGGATAATTGTCTGGTAAGACCTTGGATTTGGATCACGATCCTGAGAGATCAAGAATTTGGCAATTGTTTGAGAGAGGTCTCAGATTTGGATTTTGGCTTTAAACAGCTATGGACTTTGATTATGATTAAGAGAGATTGCAGGATTGGGATATTCCCTCGTTGTTGCCGTAGGATTTGGCTATTGTCTTGGATTATTCACTGATGGATGATGATGGAATATTCACTGTTGGATGATGAAGGAACCCGATTATACAAAGCACACATTCCATACGCAAGGTATGCCTTAGGGGCAAGTGTTAACACGCCATTTTACAAGGTCTTTACACATTATATTTCGTTAAATGGAATTCTCAATTATTAAGGCAGGAAGCACAGAAAGATGACTGATTCCCCCAAAACTCAAGTACCTATAATAATATAAAGTTGAGATCAAACGAATTTACTCAAACAACACTCTACAATCGACTAATATTAGATTTACACTTTCCCCAAGAATGGGATAATACTTATCCCTTCCTTTAGGTAGAGGATTATATTAGATTGCCATGACTATAAGCAATGATATGGACTACACCATAGTAACTCAACTACACAATGAAACACTCTAACTCAATAGAAATCACTTGGTTGCTCAAAATATCACCTAGGTGGCTTCATAAACTAATAAGGGTAATTCGACTTAAATCGGTCGAGAGATTCACTATAGGAATCATCAGCCCCTATGTGTATGTCATAGGGATCAGTATTAATCACTTCATGCAATAGATACCGATGCTTAACGCTTTATATTTAGGAGTCATAATTTCTATGGGGTGCGACTTTGCCTTTTGGTAACCTCTACAAAATTTTAGCCTGATCCATCTTTGCTTTCACATATAAAAACCACTTCTTCTTACTGAGAGAAATAGATCCTCTTCTTCTTCTTAGAACCCGATTCTTCCATTTTATTTCTAATACTCAATTAGGTTTCACTATAATCAAACTACAAGATAAATAAAAAGGACTTTTTTTGGAGTTGGCGTAGGCAGGGGTTTGCTGAGCCACTATAAATCTTGATGTTGTTTATTACTGTTTTTAATTTATTTCTTTACTATGTTTCTACGTTTGGATATTGGTTAATCCATGGTTTAACTTCAACTCAGGTGTTCGTGATAAACATAGCATAAACAATGGAAACAATTGTCAACTCAAGTCATACTTTATAAAAATTATCATCTTATAATTCAACAAGTTTTTTTACACTAAGAGGTATAGTGTCAAATATAAGAGAAGCAAAAAAATCAAGAAAATATTTCCGTAATTGTTTTCTTTTACATTAAGAGGAATGTCTTTACTCCCTTTTCCGTTTAATAAGAAAAAGTCTATTCTCCCTTCAAAACATCGTCATAATGATTTATAGGAATTTAGATTATACGTTTAAGGTTAAAAGTTATCTCCTTTAAAGCTAGATAAAGTGGAAATAGAGACAATAATGGCATAAATCCTACTTAGCTCTATGTTACTAAGCTTTTGAAACCACACATAAAATAACCCATGTTTAATGTATATAGTAATAAAGGTAATCATTTGTTTTGACTGAATTATACAAAGAAAGTGAATTACTAATCTAAAAAGATTTATTTTTTAAAGACGAACGAAGTAGGACTTGAGACCTAATCCATTGTGTTCATGATATTGTTTACATATGGAAAACATATTAATTTTATAAAAATTAGATGATAATGTTAAAATGAGAGAAAAGAAAGGATAGACGAAAACTATCTTTTGTCCATAATTGACCTTAATAATTACGAAGTCTTTTCTTATTTGTTAATCATTATCTTCTTCCTCTTAAAAGTGAGAGTAGATGTTTTAAAAGAAAAACATATAATTTCTTCAATCCTATACAAAAAATATTTAACAAACATTTATATTCAAGTCGAAGGATTATATATAAATTTGTTAACTCATATTTACATTTTGAAGAAGTATAAAGCTAAATTTTGAAAATAAAAGGAGCGTTTCAAATTGTTGTCATTGTACTTTAGATTTCTTAATATTTTACGAGACTTCTATGATATTTGGTCACTAAATGTTTTAGAAATCATATAAAATCTCTAAAATTGGTCAGGATTGTTTCTTAATTTAAATTGGGTTTCAAAGATGAAAATATTACTTGAAGTATGTTCTAAGTGAATCTGATATGTAATAAATAACTTGGTATAAATTGTTAATAATGAGTTTGGTTGGATTAACTGTTTGCGGGGAATCCACAGAATTAGGTCATGCCTTATAATTTCCATTAGTATATCCCCCTACGGTCTCAAGAGATGATACATTAATGGTACGGCCACATAGAACGATGTGTTACTAGATGTTGATTCCTTAAAAGAGCACCTTATTCAGACCTTAGAGAACTAATAGTGAATTAAGGAACAAAAATTTATGATATTGTAATTGAATTTTGAATTAACGTGGAGCTATGATGGCGGTCGAGTAGTTAATCTCGAATGTTTGAAGTAGTTCATCACATTAAAGCTTTCATCAAGGGTGAAGCAACATTCATTCAAGTGCCAAATGACTTATAACATCAGCATAAATCCATATTGAATGAAGTTAGTGCAAAATGACTTGATAACTCAAAATTATATGTCGAGGATGCAAAAGAGAAAAGTGAACCAAGAATTTTTTTTAAGGAGAATTCCTACTTATGGAAATTCCTTATCCATGTTTGAGTTCATCCAAAAATCGGTGTCCAAGCATTTGAGTTCAAAAGCTCAAACGTCTGAGTTGAAGAAGTCAAATGTTTGAATTTCAGAGATTTTATTTCAACTTAATCATGTTTACTCTTGTAATTTCAAACATATTTCATACTTTTGAAATGAAGGATAAATGTTCGAATGTCATACTTCGATGATTTAGATTCTGATTGAGGAAACTTGAGACTTGGGTTTTGGAAATTGATATTTTCGAAGCATAAGTTCATTTTGAGGATCCTTGCAATGACCCATAACGTAACGACCCGCATTATACATATCGAAGGATCATAGAATATTTATTTCTTTTTCATATAAGGTCGTATGGTCGTGTAACTTTGGGGAACGACTATTGGGGTCATTTCCCATGTTCACGATTTTTGCCGATTTTTAAATGACCATTTTGCCCCTAGCGAATCTTGTTTCTCCTATAACTTTTGACTGGTAAGGAATTTTAACCTGAAACCACTTCCATTAGATTCGGTTGATAGTTTACCTTTCCGCAGAGTGGTCACATTTGTCAAACGGACTTATCGTTTGGGAGATATGGCTGAATTAAGGTTTAGAAGGTGAAAAACAGCTTAATTGGGCTTAACCGGGTGATCATCAGCTAGGCCCATTGCGGGATTTCAGGATTGGAGCTATATGAGGGCTGAATAGGGTTAGAGAAACCTTTTCTTTGTCATTTTCCAGCCACCACTTACCTCTCTTTAACCCTAACAATGGCTTCCACTTTCTAAATTCATCCCGAATAACCATTTAATCGCGTATTAGTTTAATCTACACCAAATCAAGGAAGTCTAGTGGAAAATCAGAGTTGGGGCTGCTGCTAAGCATTGGAATTCGACCTATAATAGTAGCAAAGTTCAGATCTAAGATTAATTTGTGGCCAAGGTGAGTGATTTGCATTGTTTTTCACTAATTACGGCTAATTAGGGGTGATTAGTGATAATTAGCGAAATTACGGCTCAGGAAAATCTGGAAAAATTTGTAAAATTCTAAAATATTACTTTATGCCTCTGTTAGAAATTCGGGTTAATTTGAACATGTTTTGCTAATCCTATCATTAATTATGGTTAAGTATGATTAAGGGGAAAATATGAGGTTTGGGTATGTTTGATCCATTTAGACATGGTTATTTAACATTTTAGTGTTTATGGTTGATGTTATATGTTGTTATGACTGTTCGGTATGATTTATGATTGCTTAGAATAGTTAGAATGGTCGAAAACGCTGTCGTGTGGCGTAAAACAGTCGCTGGAAAAGTTGCAGAATATTGTGCAGGAACCGGATCGGATCGCCTCCTTCCAAACCGAGCCGCCCGTGATCCCAAAATGACCCCGAGCCACGAGCTGATGCGTTGGAGAAGTACCTGAGCCGTGCACCACGAACAGTCCAAGATGAAGGCTCACGAACCGAATTGAGGGGCATAGCCCGAACCGCGAACTGATGACCAGGAGGAGGTATCATGACGAAACCGATCCGACCAGGAGCACCACGAGCCGTGTTTACTCGATTTCCACGAATTAGAAGCTCCAAACTGGTTGCTCCACCATGACCCGACCCGGACGAGGCACCACGAACCGACCCGATGGGGAACCACCTCAGGAGGACCGAACCGAAGTGAATGGAAGCTCATTTCTGAACCGATCCAAAGAAGACCAAAACCCGAGATGTAAAGGTAATCCAAATAAGAAGTAGAACTCAAGATCCAGATGGGAAGTTAACTTCATGAATTGGACTTTGCTGCGGGATGTGTGCAAAGGGGTTATCGATGTCTATAGCTTTGACTCACCACTGAGAGACGAATATTGGCTATGGATCAGTGCAGTGGAGTTGTTGTGACTCCATGGGGCAAAGTGATCGTAGCAGGGCTATGAGCCAGTGAAGTGGAGTTGTTATGACTCCATGGGGGCAGAGTGGATATAGCAAAGTATTTGTTGTTACGGATCAGTGCAGTGGAGCCGACATGACTCCATAAGGCAGAGTGATCGAAACAAAGAATTGGGTGATCAAAGTGGTAGATATCGCATGCTTTACGCACTGAGTGAGAGATGTGAGGATGATTGCTATGTTTGATGTTTGTTATCACCATGACATGCTTACCCCCTCCCCATTATTTTCACACCATGTGTTAGTGTCACCTTAGAGTATTGTACATCCTGTTGTGCTAACTCTTTGGTTGCAGGTCCAGGTTCAGTTATGGTTATGTATACCTGTTATTATTCTATTTTGCTGCTTATCGCTCATGCCAGACTTTTGTTTGACCTAGAGTTTTATGTCTCTTATTATTACTCTGGGTGCTCTCAAACGGGCAGACTAGAGACATGTCATGTGATTATGCACGAGTAGTTGTACCGGAGACGAGCAGGAGGCTTCCACTTTTGATATATATATATATATATATATATATATATAATCTCCCTGTGTTATTGCTGGTCACTACTTTGGGCATTAGTAGTGTACCTCTTTCTTTTTCTTTAGAGACAGTATTTCAAAGTTGTAATAATGTTGCTTTGGATGATAAGTTGGATTTTGGATTTCCGCTGCTATGATGGTTTAGTTTTCAGCTTATGCACTGTCTCGCCTGTTTTATGTCAAAGTTATGTTATTATTATATTTTATCCCATGCGCTGTGAGACATTCTACAGGTTCCTTGTTAGTTCAAACTCCTTTCTTTCCTTTCTTTGGCGACCGTCCCGTGCTAGTCGGACATTGGCACATCGCACTTTCATTGGAAATGTTGGCTGGTGCGGGGCGGGCCATTACACTAAGGTCTTGGTGAGTATATAGTAAGATAATAAGTTTTAGGGAACTTCAATTTATCTTAAGACATGGTTGATATTGGATGAGTTGGATACTATACCGATGAGATATGTTTTGATTTGTGAAACGGTTATTATTCATAGATTTGTGTCTATTGGCTAGTGTATTACGATATACAATTATATATGATATTTCACATATAGAGTAAGTCTGTATCCCTTTTCTGTTGCAGTAGAAATTGATGTTTCTAGATCATTCTTTGAATGAGGAATGGATTTTTTGATTCTGCATATTCTATCTCAAAGATACAATATGTTCAATCTTAGTTGCGAATGTGAAAATTTTTGGGTTGTTATAAAGAAAAAGGTGCTCAACCTCAAGTTACTTGCCCTATGTCTTCTTGTTAAATAAATAGAGGAGGTTTAACATGTATATATTAACTTGGTTCATTGTCATTCTAGGTTCATTAGCCTAACCTATGATGATGGAGTCAGTGTCTGTGCTATAGGGATTAGTATGTGATATGCTTATGACGTAGAGTGTAGATCTATAACAGAAATGTGCTAACTTATTAAATGCAACTGACGATTGAGTCAAGATGTATCATGATATTGAATCTTATATTTGCTGGTAAAATTTGCGCTTATTCTTTCATATATTTATGTTGATATTATATTTTATTACATCCATTGTGGGATTTAGTATGTATAGATGCAATTGGCATGTTATGTATTTGTAACAACCCAAATTCCAACGAAACCGAATTTTTCACAAAATGCTAAAAACCAAATCCACTGGAACCCGAATTGGTTTGTTTAATATCCTACAGAAAGGCAAAGATAAATATATCTGAGCTCAAAATAAACATATCATAGCAAAATTAAATAGAATATAATAATAAGTATATACTTACCATAGCAATGACGTTGATAAAGCAAGGGTCTCTAGACTGAATAATACCTGCCATCTGTCTAATCTGCGGGTTTGTTTTTAGGAGCTGGTTAGAACTAAAGTTCTTGTGAATGGACAAATTATACCTTTTATGAATAATATTACATATACTGTTCTATCACCAATTTGTTTTTTATTATGTCAGGATTTATAACACTCTCACATCTATGCGTAAATAGTACCAATCTAGTGCTTAGTAGGTCAAACCTAATAATCCATATATATGTAGTTATATGCCCAATATATCTAGGTACCACCTTGGTACCCTCCTCGACAGGCCTCCATTGTCATGCTATAAAAGAGTACTCTAACTCCATCTGTAAACGACAACTTCTGGAGGCCTATAATATGATGTTTCATCATCTGATAGGAAAATGTGAAAGTGCATCAGCAGGCTCCTATGCTTGGACATACACAATGTACCACTCGGTGCATACATCGAGGACTACACGAAATCGCAATGTCTACTACTTGACCTCAGCTCACAAAGCCTACCCTTGTACGAAACCCAATCAGGTATTTATATATCTCTAAAGGATAGCTTTGTCAGACATACAATATATATATATATATATATATATATATATATATCTAATTTGGTCTGTCTCTTTTTCCATGGCTAAGGCTCCATGCAGTTTACCTCAACTAATTAAAGACCAATCAAAAGCTAAGTGGTCATGCCCTACAACAAATAATCTAAACATTCAATCAGCGTTGTCCCTCATCCAACGTCTCGATAGTGAAAGATCATTGGCCTGTTGGTTTAGCTCTAGTCTTTCTCAAACTCGTTTTGACTGATGATGATAGGTATCCGAATGAATATTATCCTTATTGGGTCATTAGCACGAATCCTGCTCTCCGAGCCAAAGCAACCGTCAAATCCTAAAGTCACCCATCAGTTTTCTGACTGGCCTTAATATAAATGTAGCCAAGACATACTCTCTTGATGGAACTACTACATACCTATCTCCGTGGGTGCAGCTTCGTTAGGCCTACCCCAGAGGGTCATCCTTGAGTATCCTCACATTCCGTAAAAGTATCGTACTTTCCTAAATCCATTCTAAGCAATGTATTGAACGTGCTCCACTATCTGTGATGATCTGCTTCGTTAGGCCTCCACCAAGACTCCATTCGAACTACTGCAAACATATTTTCTATTTTATTAGGTCCCGTGTCTAATATTTCATTATGCATTTAGCTTATATTCCTTTTATTTATTATAACACTGGTTAGCGTTATCTGTTCAGTTTTGTCTCATCTGGACCTTATGTATTAGCTTATTAACTTTATTGGTCACTTATTTTCCCCAATTAGCATTCGCTACCGAAACAAACTACTATTATTACATGCTTATTAAATTAAATCCCATGTATAAGTTTTATTTATAATAGGCCTTTCCTACTCCTTTTCTCTTTCAATTATAACTCTCATGTTATAATTTTATTTGCAAATACATCCAATCTATTATGATTTATTTTTGTTTTTGTACAATTATCATAATATTATTATTACATATATGTCTAATCTGTTTAGTGTGACCAATTTATGTGTCCGTGCAATTATCATAATAGGTTACATTCTTTTCTGTCTATCAAGTGTGTCTAACTTAATTTCATACCCTTTTCTTTACATAACATCTTTTAGTTATGTTATTTTTTACTTATTGTCTTTGTAAGTTTATCTATTAGGAAGTTATGCTTATTCCCAATTAATTGGTTGTTGAAAATGCACAAAAATCTCTTCTGGTCTAATATCAAACAACATACGTAATTGCAAGACATTCCTTTAGTGATTTCTATTAAACGGTGTGTAATTCGGCTAAATCCCTATTTCACACCAATCGTTACTTTTTTCTTTTATTCTTGCAATTACGTTTGCTATTTTACTTACAAACCAAACTATGAAAATATATCCCTTTTTCTTTACCAACCAATCTAGGCAATTCCTGTCTTCTTATTTTAATAGGTATATTTTAATTTCTATTCTTAACCTATTTCCCAAATTTGACAAAATTATTGTAAATTGAATATAATTGGGCTTATACTTTAACACCCCTTTGGAAAAGCTAACATAAAGATTCTTTAGCACAATACCCTTATTTAATTCCCTTGTCCAAACAATACTTATATTTTCTCAAGATTAATTCTAAACAATAATTTTTTGCATATAAATACGAATTTTTACAATTTAATTACATATTTGCTATAAACAGTCCTAATTATACCATGTTAGATTAAATTACAACTGTAACTAAACCACTGTAAATTAACCTAATTAAATTATACTTAAGTTTAACTAAATTAGTGGGAATTAAACGATAATATATGACATTGCTAAAAAGATAATTTAAATCCACTCATCTATCGTCCTAAGCTTTATTCCTTGGCTGCTGAGATCCCTGCCTCTAATATAGGATTATATAAATATTTAATTTAATAAACCTTCCCCCCTATAAAAGTATAGGCTAGGTTCGTCTCAAAAAAGAGAACCCGAAAAGGAAAAGATTATATCGTGAGGAATTTAGTAGGCTTAGGGGTCTATTTATAGGTCAAGCCAGGATCTCGGACCGTGGATTCGTAGATTAAATATAGGCCAACAATGTCGCTCAACCAATAGGAATTCTCCGCATCAGCTTAAATTTCAAAATCAATGAATAAAACTATGCGATGTCAGCAAAAACCAAATAAATGACATTATAAACACTCTCGGTTTCATGCTTAGGCCAAATCACGCCTAGGAAAAAAGGCGGGTCGACCAGAGCAGAGTGTTAGTTGACAAATGGGTCGAACAGGATGGGTCTTGGGTTAACCTGACCCTATTATATTTTTTTGTTAAGTTTTATGAAACTTCATTCTGGGATATCTTCTCATTTTAAATTTTAATTTTGCAAACCATTAGCCTAAATTGATCAAAAAATCACCACGGACACATTGATGCTAGTCCCGTGACCAAATTTTAATAATTTTGCAATTTTATTCTATTATTTTATTATTGAACTACGACATGTTAAAGTATTAATGTTTAATAATGAAAACTTAATTAACCATCATTCTTGATATTTATGGTACTCCTTTTTTGTTTTCATAGATCATACTACAAAAGGTAATCATTGCATTTGATACCAAGTATAAGTTACCTATTACCATAAATTGGGATAAAGTCGAGATGTCAAAATTGTATTTGATATACTTATTAAAATAGGTTTAAAGAAATGTCACTTCTTTAGCTAATATTGTATATTATCTTTTGGGAAATTTCTAATAATTTTCATTTACCTGTATCTAACATGAGTCATTTACATAAGAGTAACGGTCAATGGGGACAATGTTTTACTCTAAAGGTTAAAATTCTAGCACGGTTGTAGGTGTACTTGTAGGGTACTTCATAGAGTATTCTACCTCCGAATAAGGATTTTTATTGCCGATATTAATGTTAGTGATGCTTATTCCTTCATCGCCAGCACTGCCCATTCTCGGTTTCCCCCAGTTTTGTAAGGATTATCCTGCTATGGAAGTAAGCCATATTCTGTATTGGAATCATTTTTTAAAGCTCAAGATAGCTTCACACTATTGAATAGATCTTTATGGCACTTAAGATTTTGAGAAGGAGATAACTTACTCCTAATTAAATTCAAGAAGAAGATTTCTAACTGTGGGATATTGTGATTGCAGAGGTGAATGGGAATCCTATAACTTGGGAAGAATTCCAAATGAGACCAGAGGGTTTTTTAATTTATGAGGTCGTATGGATATAAGTACATAATTTCTTTTACCTCCAACAGGTGATAATATCATTGGTGAATACATTAATGAGTTTACACCTCTTAGCTTAGTTTGACCTGAACATTTTGAATACTCCCATTAAGACGTCTAGAAAATTATTGTGGGACTCAGTCAAACTTAATAATCTAAATCTTAGACATGTTTTGATGGTTTCTACACTTGAAGGACTTGCTGAAATGATTTTATTGAACTATATTTCTAAAGAATCCCTAAAAGTTAAAGAACCTAAAGTTGAAATCAAGCTCAAATTCAAATGCAAAAGGAAAGCAAAATGGAACTAGGATTCTCAATGCCAAGGTAAGAAGGGAGGGTTGATTTGCATTCATGCTACTTCAGCATGGACATTACTAAAGATTATAGAAATAGTGGGAGCATACCACAATGGATACATCTAAAGATGAAAGACAATTCTCATATGTATACATAATAATGATTATAAAATAATAACTAATTTTTAGTATTGAATGAATAGAAATATAATCTTATTTTTCATGAACATTATGAATATCGTTCATACAAAATGTCTACAATAATATTTGTTTTCACAACAGTAGTGATGCACCAGCGATAGAAAATATATAGGAAACTACAATATAAACAATTATTTGGAATTATAGACTAGGCCATGCCTTTTAGAAATAATTCTTCGACCGCATGACTACGAATCAAATGGCATTGGTGAATTGCATCTTGAAATATCAAGAGCAAAGCACCCATTTAGTGAGATAAGAAAAAGAAATGATGAACTCTTTAGATTGATATTAGTGGGATATGAAAAAGAAACGATGAACTCTTCGGATTGACAGATATGGATGCATGTAATTCGTTGTCCAATGATACAAGATAGATCCACTTACTTTGTTAAATTCATTAATAAATTATCACATATATGGATTATTTGATACATTGAATTCTTTGAGTGTAAAACATTATTATAAAACATAACGTGCCAAGGACATAAGAACCATAATTTTAACCAATTTTAAGTTATTAAGTTATGTTAAATTTTGAGTAGAATTCTTTGAAAATGTACTTGCAATTTCTTTAACATAATTGAAGAACTATGATTTATTTTTTGGCAAGGAAGGAGCTATGATTTTAATAAAAATTAAAATTAAACTAATCATAACGTTTCAATAAAAAGGAAAGTGAGTTAATCGTAGTTTACGTTCATGTTTAACTGAATTATCATTTAATGAAAGTAAAATAGTATTTTATGAAAATTTAATTATATGTGTTCATTTTAAAGTTAAGTACAATTTTATAAAAGTATAAATCCATGTTCGAAACGACAATTGACGATCGCGAAATAATAACTGTAAACGATGCATTACTAAAACAGGTCATCTGCATTGGTAGTTAACCCTATGTTGCATCCGTTGGTCAACTGATGCAAATGAAGATGATGTAATAGACAAATTTTTGTTGCATTTTTTAAATAATCTAGGCAAATGATGATGATTTGCATCTATCGTTCGATACAACCAATGTAATACAGCAGATGCAAAAGGCTAATTTGCTTTTCAAGGCTGGGTTATTTTATCAGCATTTTTATACGACCAACGCTACTGAAAAGATGCAAAAACAACATTTGTAATTACTATGGTGTATTGCACCGGTTGCCTATGTTGTTACAACCGATGCAAACTTAATCTTAAGCAATTTTTTTTTAATAATTCCACTATTTCAGATTTTTAAACCTAAAACAATATCGAATGAAATTTGAAATTATGCAAATGCATTTTTACCATGAATCTGATCAAATAAACAATATAATTGTATTATTAATTAACATAGTTCATGTGTACAAATCCAAAAAAATATCAATACACGCTCCTTACAAAACAAAAGTCGACGTACGTAACAAAAAACTAACATATACATAACAAAAGATCCACTACGTCCAATTATGCACGATATAACTTGCTAAAATATCATGAAAATCGTCTATCTCTTGTTGATTTACGAATCATCTCGTATAAATTCCTATAATTAGAAGATTGTTTCATCAAAAATAAATTGTGGTGAAGTTGCACTAAACACTAGAACTTGAAGTGTGGTGTCTATTACTGGTGATAGAGATTCAATTTTGGAGTGTTGATCTTGTTCCATAAAAGCTTTAGTCTCACCACTGGTATCATTTGATATATGTTACCATGCTTGCAGCTCAACCACCAAGATATTCTAACTGAAAAAATATCAAAATAAAGTACCAGCATAAAAGCTTTACATACGAGGTAAAGAGTAAATATGTGTGTAATATTTATGTTTGCAGAGTTTGTGTTGGGACATGAATTTTCAGTCTGTGTAGGCTTCTTATTAAAGTATATGTCAACAATGTTGTCATGAGTTTTTACTAAATGCCCAGGTATTAAACAACAAGCAGGATGACATGCTGTTGTTAAATTTGATTGCAGTGTGGTCTGTTGTAATGCAAGCTGTGCATGTATGTACTGTAGCCTGATAACAATGATACTAAGTATAAGAAGCTTGGCGTCACCAAACTTAGCCATGTCAGCCTATACTGTTGTTGAAGATCCATTGATATACCAGCTATGCATGTCAATGGTAAAAACTAACAAAATGGGAATATAAAATCAATAAAACCAATTAATTGCCTTGTAATAAATTTACATTAATTCATAAAGTTAGATATGTATGTTTCTCAAGTATGTATGTCCAACTATCAGATTTTTCTGTCTCCATAAATATTCTAATAAAGTTTCCAAACTTTGATATTTGTACAAAAATCTTGCTATCACAGTATATCCAACTATCTATACATAAATACTTTAGAAGACAATAAGGTTAATGGAAAACACGACATGAGAAGAATCCGAGGAGAGCAAAGTCTTAAAATTTCAAACAGAAGAAATTTCATTTTGCGGCAAATCATTCAATTCAGGACATACGCATTACATTTACAATATCATCTTCATCTGCAACATGTGTGCATGTACTCCTATTCGTACGTTCTTCTTGCACCATTCATGTCACGCGCCTACTTTAAGATATAATTCAGGCTCCCTGCATATATTACATGCCACCTCAGTAGCATGTAATTTAATAATCGCCATGCCAACTGATATTTCAACTATTCCTACCTAAGAAGCTACAGGAAATTTACCCAAAATTAAAGTTCCCACTACAGCAAGTAATCCAACAAACAATTATGATTGTTTTTCCTTGCCTGCATATCCTGCGTACACTCTTTGTGCACTGCCTGTAACAAGCTCATTTGTTTATTCTTTAAACTCTTTGCAATCTTTTTGTGCTCTAATCGCCGCTAGTCCGCCCATCGTCATCTTCAACGATGCCTCGTCAATAACTTTCCAGGTCGAAGTACCCTATATTGAATATCATGCTACAAATCATCAAAGTTGCACCTTCTACCTTAACCATAATGTACAAGTGTTGTTTCACCATACCTAATTGAACCTACTATCATCAGAGTTTTGGCTATCCAATGCTTCGACCTCTTTCCATTCGATCCAATATTTTTCGCACCTTCTTAACCAATTAAATGGGAAGTTTCCACTCCAACCCTTATTATACGTTCAACCTAGTGCTCCGCCTTCTTCTATAGTTTTTCGAGACAATCCACCTGCAACTGCAGCTATTTCTACTGCCTCTCCCTCGACGATAACTCAGCTTTAGTCTGCACCTTCTTCTATAAATTCTTATGCAAGTATACGGTATAATAATGCTTGAGAACACAGTATAATCACATAAACTGCAAGGTGAAAATGCATAGAGAAACCATGTTAGACGGACAATGGAAAATCAATCAAACGTTAAATAATAGGAGGACTCTAAATATATGAAGATGTTAAACCTAAGTAGAATTTTTTTACCCATAATCTAACGGTGCATGGTAACAAAACTAAATTTCTATTTTGAAAACAAATAACACCTATGAGGGCTTCAGATGTTGATTGTTGTCCAGATTCTTCAGAAACGGGTATGACTACAAGAAAGGCGTTCCTCTTGTAGTTCAGCAACTCAAACCAGAATGTTGAAATAGACTTCCATAATCGTGGCCTCGTTATATAAATAGGACGAGGTACAAAATTTTGTCACTAGCTCTTCATGCATGGTTGTATGTGTTGATATAGAAAGTAGTCAAACTAAGTGCAATACATCATGATTTGAGCAATATGTGTAGCTCACTCAGACTTAATATTGTTACTGATTATATCCCTCTGACAATTAGACTTAAGACTGTTTTTGATTATATCCAATCTATTAAAATAACATTCTTCTATTCTTAGGACCCACGGTGAATTATGCAATTTTCAAAATAAAAAGGTTGTCCCTATGCACACCCGTGGTTTGAAATTAAAGTACATTTCCACATATCACCTATATTAATTGAGATGCTGAACTTGAACTTGTAGCAACTCAAGGTCCATTTACATTGACTGTATATTCACATCAATTGAAAGAAAACAACAAAATGAATTTGAAAAGGATACACAGCACATAAAATAAGATTGAAGTCAAATGCCCATTCAAATTATGTATAAATACAATCAATAAAGTTTACTGGCCAGGGTTTATTTTGTTAGGAAAAGTGTCAAAAATCATCAGATGACCGAACTACAAACAAAAACACAGTCTATATCGAATTAAATCACAAATTTTAGAGACCGATACCTCAGCTTTAGCAGAAGGTGCACCTCCAAGATCCCCCATATGAATTTCGCTGCCTTCGGTATCCCTCATGACCACAACAACAATCTCTTTCTCCTCGTTCAATCTCCTAACAATTTTAATCACCTCTTTATGCCATTCATGAGTACCGTACTCATGTCAAACCTCGCGACGTTTATCCCACCCACTGCCAATGCCTCCAGCTGCTTCGCCTTGCAAGTAGTAGGCCAAATAGTGCACACTAGCTTCGCTCTTCGCGTCAATCTGAACCCGTTTTCCTTCGGATCCACTTCAGTAACAGCGTCGATATCATAGACAGTGAAGAAACCATAACACCGTTCGACGAAGTAGTCAGGAGATCGCTGGAGCAAACGATTTGGAACTGACGTCGACGGTTAACAACGACAATTACAAATGAGGAAATGAAGGAAATTGCCAATGCTTTAGAGAGGCAGCAGAGGGTTTTGGGAGGACAGAGGAGGTTTAGAGAGTGTGCTACCATGGATATTTTAAAATTGAGATCTAGAGAGGAGTAGATATAAAAAAGAAAATTGATTCAGATATGTATGAAAAGCTGAAAGGAGGGAGACAAAATAAATAAGCGGGAAACGAAAAGTGGGGGGGGGGGACAATATCCAGTGGGTATTGGATATTAACTACCAAATATTACTATCCAAGAGGAAAATATTACTCCTAATATTAAAGTTGCATATTAAATATTTATAATTAATTATTCGATATTAACTATTAAATATTATTATTTAATGTAACTGATAAAGTTTAATTATAATTACATTAGTTATTAATATTAATCTTATTAAATAAAAATAAAGATTATTGATAATTTATAATAGTTAGTAATTATATATTATTTATTAACAATCATTCATTATAATAAATTAAAAAATATATGTTAATTATTAATTGCTTCGTTGCTTTTGCATTGTTATTAATTAGTTATTTCATAGTAATTATTAAAAATTATTTAATAAATCTTGCTTCTTCTTAACTACTAAATATTACTTGTTTAAATGTTAAACGTTAAACACTATTGATTAAATATATTTATTATTGATTATTTACTATTAATTATTAATTTATTCAATAAGTATTAAATGTAATTATTAGACTAATTCTATTTTTCATTTTCTAAAAGTTATAATTCTATTTCACCTTATAATTGCTAAATTTTATTATTAATTACTAAATATTAGTATAAATTGTAACATAATTATTGAAATTAATTACTTAACTACAGTTAGTAATTAATGATTATTGAAAATTGATTGTTGACTAATAAATATTACCTATTTATTATTAATTACTAAATAATTAATATTGTTATAACACAATAAATAATATTCATTAAATATTAATCATTAAATAGAAATTTATATTTGTTAAATTCAATTTTTTTAGTATTGAATATAATTATGAATTATAAGCATAACTAAATATTATTCTTAATTATTATATAATTATTAATAATAACTTACTTATAAGAAATTATTAATTAGTAATTAGTAAAATTTAAATATTAAGAAATATTACTAATTAGTTATGTTTAATTTCTATATCTTTAATATTAATCATTTAACAAGTTACTATTTACTAATTATTAATTACTAACTAGATTTATTAGTTATTATCTATATTTATTCATCATTAAGTGTAATTAATAAATATTAGGGTCTGTTTGGCATAGGTCCATGTTAAGCTTTAAAATTAGGCTCACATCCGGTCATAAACTTATTGTAAATTTAGTCCCTATTTTTCAAAAATTCACTAAAACAATAAAAAAACACATAAATTCATTTTTAAATAGAACATGCACTCGACAAAAAATTCAAATAAAAAAACATCAAACAAGGCATCAAAAACAAAAAAAAAGCAAAACAGCGAAATTGCAGTTAAATGCATAATAATAAGCATATATTTGAATTTTCCTTCATACATCTGTGCAAGTATTCCATTCATGCGTCTATGTTTTTTATGTTGCATACATCTGTGCAAGTATTGCATAATTCTTGCATAAAATTGTGCAACAATTCATAGGCTAAATTTCACTTAAGTTTTCTGCATGCCAAACATGCATACATGTGTGCAAGTATTTCAAATACTTGCACACATGTATGCAAGTTTCGGTCCATATTTTTCAAACCAAACAGCTTATGCAATAGTTGCACACATGTATGCAACTTTTTTTTAATTGTGTGGACTTCCGAAAATATTTCCAGAATTTAAATTTTTTTTATATACAGTAGCGCATGTTTTTTCTGGCCAAAACATGTAAAACACGGAAGTATGAAAAACACGGGGCCGATTTGCATTTAAAACAAGGGAGGGATGTGATCCTAATTAAATTTGAAAATAGGGATGCATGCCTAATATTCACTAGATATTAACTATAATTCATTGTAACAACCCGAAAAATCAAAACCATTTTTTTTTGTGGCAATTTTAATGGATTTTGAATATTTAAAATGATTTATTTTAAATAATAACTACTAGAAATTTATTTTGAATAGAATTAAAATGTATAAATTTATTTAAATCGAAGTTAGAATATAAATATTTATTTTAATTATAAAAGGAATTGGAAATGGCGCGGTAATTTGAAAATTCGATTTCAAATTTCAAATGAATGTACAGAATTCAAAATAAACCGAATTTTGGTAAAACCAGAAATATATGAATCTGTTTGAAAAATCTTTCCAACGAATGTGAAAAATCCCGATTTCATAACGGGAATAAAAAGCTATGTCCAGTTGAAAATTCGGAATAGTCGCTATGGAATTTTATATAATATATAGCCCTTAAAAATAGCGATTTTGCAAACGACCTCCGTTTTCGACAAAATTATTTTTGTTGGATCCGTAATGTCCAATTATTGCTAGATTCCAATTTTCATAATTTTTGGAATCGATATGTGAGCGTGGTAAATTTAAACGCGTTTGGTCAATTCAGTTTGAATTTAATCGACTGGAAAATGATCGTTTTTCAAATGGTCTACAAATTCGACGAAATTAGGTCGGTTAGGACCGTATCGTCAAAACATAGCTAGATTTATTTTTATGGAATTTTTGGAGTTCGTATGTGGCCCCAGTAAATTAAAATGTGCATTCAATTTGAATATATATTGATTTATATTTTAATTTAAACAAAAAATGATCGTAACAGTCGAATTAGTTTACGGGACATATCCCATTGTGTCTGTAATAGGGGTAATTAGCTAGGGGCGACAGTCGTTGGATTCGATTTGGAGTTTGAATAGAAAATTCGCTTTTTGGAAATTAAAATAATTAAATATATAATTATTTATAAAACCTCACCCCTCTTCTCTCTCCTAGTTCAGATCGACGAAAAAGAAAAAAAAACCTAACTAATGGAGCCACCGCTCTTGAAGACCGCCGCTGGAGGCACGCGCCCCCTACACCACCGCCGTCGCCCGGCGAGACCCCCCTCCTTCCACCTCCGACGCCCTCTCTCCTCCTCTACCTCCTTGAATTCAAAACCCGCGCAACACCCAAACCGCCACGCCCTGAAACCACCGCGCCACCGCTGGCCATGCCTGCTACCCCCCGACCACCACACCCCCTACCGCAGCTACCCCGCCACCTCCTCAGCCCGTGGACCCCCCCATTGAATAAAAATCCCATTTCTTATATTTTAAAGATTTCAAACACACCCTGAAGCCGCGCACCCACCGGAGCACCTCCAATCGAGCGCCGAAGTCCGCCGGAAACCCTAGATAAAAAATATGTGAGCTTTCTAATTTTTATTCTTATATAGAAATATGATTTTGTATTAAAAATGTGATTTTTACATAAATGGTTTTAGAATAAAAATTGGATTTTTCTATATAGGATTTTGAAATAAAAATTGGATTTTTCTACATATGAATAACGAATAAAAATGTGATTTTTATATGAATAGAACAATAAAAAATTTTGATTTTTATTGTTTGAATGGCATTATAAAAATATAATGTTTAGAGATATAAAAATATAATTTTAAGTGATGTAGAAATATGATTTTTATAATATATATAGTGATAGAAAAAATATGATTTTTGTAATATATATAGTGATATAAAAATATGATCTTATATATATATATATAGCGATAGAAAAATACAATTTTTAATGTATAAACATCATATTAAAAATGTGATTTTTCTATGAACAGCGTGAAAAAGGATTGCGTTGACATTACGGGAAAATCCAAACTGTTCAGAAATTCAGAAATAAAACTGGAGATGTGGATCCCAAAGTTGAGAACTTCTCACTTTAATTTATTTTCTAGTTAAATATATATACTAGGATGCAGAAGATGCTTAGTAGCACCCGACACCTTTGTTTGAAACCATGTTTGTTTGGTTGTTTGGTTGATTGGATTATTTGGTTGAATTTTGTTTGGGAAGAGAAATGAATTGATTGGAATTGGTTTGTATATGGCGCAAGCCATTATTAGGTGAGGGATAAGGCTAGACCTTATTCCGGTTCTAGTATCACGTCGTTATGCTGTCGAAATTTTCTAAAAATGTTAGAACAATAAAAATATCATTTTTATTGTATAAATGAACTGTATAAAATATTCATGAGTTGGAATAAATATTTTAACGTTAATAGTATAATTTTTAATGTGTATATGAATAAAATAAATATTCATTTACAAATCGGACGATTTGTTTATGCACACACATTTAACTGATATGGATTGAGACGATATATTTTACACATTGCCCGATTGCACAAATAATAATCAGTGTTTGTTGTTTGAAAACCCCACAAGAGTATTGGGATGATATTGGACATACACTAATCCCAATATTTAGTTGTATGTCAATGTTTGGTTGACAGGCTGTTGTAAGCGTTAATTATTCATATTTAACGCTTATGCAGTTGGGTAATGCACTCTGGATGATGGTTGACTATGTTTGATTATGGTTGTGTACATGTGTGTATGAAATCCATGTAAATTAAATTATGTGGTAATTGACTGTGTCTGATTCCAATTCGGAAAGAACGGAAATTTTAAATTAAAGAATATTTTAAAATGACGAGTAATGAATATTTTAAAATAATATTCAGTAATGGATCAAAATATGATTTTGATGTCCGATTTGGGATGGACACGAAAATATTTAACTATGTAAAGCTGGGTTGATTAAATTAACACCATTTTGACGTGAACAATATTTATATCGATTTTATTCATTTTTATAATGAATATCGAAAAGGAAGTGATTTCAAAATCTAATGTTTTGAAAATATTATAATTTATATATTAATGATATAGAATATTCAATTTTGATTTAAAATTGATTATGAAGTTGAAATCATTTTGAAAACGAATTTAAAACGATTTATAAAATACGTTTTAAATGGAAATTGACGAAATATATATAATATATATTTAATGGCCTAAATAGAACGCACCGCGCCACGGCAGTTCGCGAATTTCGACCATTGACTTCGAATTGACATTACAGGAGATCCGACCGTCGGATTCTCCGAAACCAGAACCATTACGTTCATATCGAAAAGAGCTTTCCAACGAATATAAGGGATTTAAAATCTAACAGTTGGATTTGGAATTATGTCTAAATCAAAATTGGAAAAGGTCGCTGTAAGTGCAGTTCAATGACCGTTTATGGAAATCGACTGTACGAGCCTTGATAAAATTATTAAAAACATTAATAATTTGAGTAAAATCATAATAAATGATTTGGAAAGAATTGGGATGAAAAATTCCATGTTTGAAAAGATAAAAATATATTTTTATCAAAATGAACTAGTTATGAACTAGATTGATAATCCAATATTTTTAAATAAATTAATTGGATTTCAAATGATTTTAAAAATAACCAGAATTTCCAATATGAATTGGAAGGGTTTTGAATCGAAATTATCTTTGGAATATTTCGATATTGGATTCCGTGATTATACGGATATTGTGGAGGAATTTGGAAGATATATATATCGTCATTCCCAATACGATATTAATTGATTTCAGAATTTGATATTGAATATAAGCCGATATAATTTCTATTCAGAGCCTTCTATTTTATATTAAATTGGATTTTGGGTTTGTCGTGAATGGTGTCTTAAATAACACTGTTCTTAAACCTAGTTGAGAAAAGAATAAACCTTTAATTAAGATTTAGTGAAGTTTTTTTCCAATTAATTAACATTTAATTGGAATTGAACAAAAGAAAATGGGATTTTGGGTTTGCCGTAAATGGTGTCTTGAATAACACTGTTGTTAAACCCTGTGTGAAAAGAAAAAATCTTTTAATTAAGATTATTGGTGATTCCAGTTAATTAACATTTAATTGGAATAAAATGGAATGTGAATTGGGTTTATTGTGAACTGTGTTTTAACAACATTCGTTCTTTAACCCGATTTGCAGTGAAATGTGATTTGGAATATATAAATCTTTTATTAAGATTTAATGGGATTTTCCAAAGGAAAGTTTTGCAATTGAATATATTAAATTGGAATTGAATGGAATTCGATTTGGTAATAATCGAAATGAGCTTCTGTGGAGGAAGACTGTTAATATATATGGAATTTAAAAGGCTTTGTCGTTATTCCATCTATATTATTAGTCGGATATGGAAATTAATATCGATTATATATTGATCTATTTTCCGTGAAGATTCCATAATTAATGGAATGTGATTTGGGTTTATCGTGAACTGTGTTTTAAATGACATTAGTGCTTTAACCCAGTTAAAGACAGGATTACATAGAAATAATATAAACACAAGTTACATATCAACGTTAATGGCGTCCGTCTCTTTCTATCCACCGCCTCTCAACCACTCCCAGCCTCTCAACCATCATCAGCCTCTCATTCACTCCCAGCCTCTTGCCTCTAACCTCAGTCATTCCTCCTCCTCCTCTTTCCCTCGTCGACTGCCTGCCACCTCGCCGTTGTTATCCAACCATCCCCTTGACACTGACTCCCTCCCTGTCCACCGCTTCTCTGCTAGTCCACCACCTGCGTCTTCCTCTGCCAGATCGTACGCTCAGGTGGCTGCCTCGCCTCCGCCTCGCTCTCCCATTCTCTCCAATCCACCGCCCCTGAAGCGTAGAATCCTGCCGCCGTTCACAACAGTCAGAAACATGATCGATTTTTTGAATTTTGAACGTCGGTGCCTGAGATTTGCAGATAGATGACACGTGGCAAGCCAGTGTAGAAACACATCGATTTGTTATTGCTGTTCGCTCTTTGGGCATGCAAGCCTGCGTTGTCCCGATAAAAGAAAATCCTTCCAGCACAGCGCTGAGCTGTCGCTCCATCCCAAGGGTTCTCGAACATTGAAAGGTCGCGAGGCATTTAGGCTGCGCGATCAGAACATTGGGACCCAGCGGTATACTCCTATTTCAAATCGTAATTATAACCTGAATAATCCAAAAACACGTAACACCTTAAGCTTAACCCCCCTGCAAACAACTCATTACCCTCGTCCTCCTCTCCTTCTCCAAATCCACTCAAAAAATTTCCAATCTTGCTTGAAATGGCGGATGCTTATCGCTATCTCTCAGCAACCATTATCGATGGACTCTGGTCTATTGAGCTGATCAGTCGAGCTCTTAATCTAGCCCTCGACGTTCACCTTGACTGGCCAATGTGGCATACCTTTGATAACACCTTTTTGATTTACTTCCCTGACTTAGATATCAAAAACCGTGCCCTTCAACTGAAATCCCTGACTAAGGAAGATGGAACTGTGTCCCTTTATCAAGCCCCCACCCTTTCTGAGCTCCCAGAACCCGCCTTTGAGCAGGAATCCTGGGTGAAAGTCAGTGGCTTTCCCGAGTTTATGAGAACCTTTAATGCCATTAGTGAAGCCCTTAAGCCGATGGGACGCTTAATTGAAGAAGACTCTTGCGATTGGTCTCTGGTGGATCATCGCTATCTCTATGTGAAGATGCAGTTGAATGAGGGCATCACCACCCCTTGTACTTTCATTTCCCACCTTAACAATCATGTTGTTAGGCTTTGTATCGAGCGTTGGGATCATGCCCACCCTCCGCAACGCCCTGAAACGCTCCTCCTTGGTATGGATTATAATCATGGTGGCTACATCTTCCAAACATTGGAGCAACATGACATGCAAATTGATGACAACAGATACGATGTAATGACGGATGAAGCGGAGCGTTGGGTGCCTGGTCTCATTCCAACTCATGAGCAGGATCTGGCAATGTTGATTCATCACAATGTGGATCAGTTTGTGCCTCGTTGGGACCCTTTTGCAAATCTGGATCTTTCAGTACCCCTCCACCTTCAGTTGCCACCCCAGCAGGAGCATCAACATCAAGCTATTCAGGAAAACCTCGAGCATGTTGACAGCGAGCAACACCCCCAAGCTCCCCAGGAACATCAGGACTCAACTTCCCCTTTGGTGGTATCCTCTACAATCAGGCGGAGTGCCAGGATCAGCAGGCAACAATCCCTTCCGCCTGAAACCTCTGGTACCTTTTTTGTACCTGTTGTTTTTTCTTCTGCTAATAAGGCTTTAAATAAAAAACTTGCTAAATGCATGGGCGTGAGTCTGCATGATACACACTATTCTGTCATGCAAACCCTAGAACAGCAGCGTACTAACCAAATTAAATGAAGATTGTATCTTGGAACATTCGTGGGTCAGGGGACCCTACAAAAAATCGTGCTGTCAATCTAATCATTTCTCCTCTTCGTATTGATATCTTATTTATACAAGAATCCAAAGTCTCTAATCCACCCAACGCTCTTATTCGTCAACTTTGCGGCCCCCACCTCTCTGGTTGGTCCCACGTGGATGCAGTTGACTCACGTGGTGGACTTATTACTGCGTGGAACGAAAGTATCTGGAAGCTTTGCCACACCTCATATCACCCTTCTGTTTTGCACGTGATCCTCCTCCACAACCCCTCCAACACTTTCTTTCACTTCACCAATGTTTATGCTCCCAATGACCCTCACCTTAGATCAGAAGTTTGGCAATTCTGCCTCAACTTATCTTATAATATTAATGGCCCATGGATCATTGGTGGTGACTTCAATACTACTCAATTTTCCTTTGAACGTAATTCAGGAACCCCCTCCCCTGATTCCGACTCTTTTAACTCCCTCAACAATTCATGCCAACTCATCGATCCACCCATTAATAATCATAGATTCACTTGGTCCAGCAGAAGAGACAATCCTTCTTTATCAAAAATTGATAGATTTTTCTTTAATTTAGCCTGGGAAGATCTCTTTCCCCTCTCCTTGGTCAACGGCCTCGCCACAACTATTTCTGACCATTGTCCAATTGTCCTTGACACTCAGGATAATGCTCCGATTAAGGGACCATTCGGATATGAGAGATTGTGGACACTTGAACCCTCCTTTGATGATTTCATCAAACACATTTGGTCACAACCTTTGAATTGTAATTCGGCAACAACCAGAATGGTTTGTAAGCTTCGCTCTCTTCGCAAATTAATTCGCCCTTGGGCTAAGAACATTTGGAATTCTTTGAAATCCAGAATCTCATCCACTCAAGATGCCATTTTAAACTTAAACATCATTGAGGAGAGTCATCCACTAACTGACCTGGAGAAACATATCTTGAAAAACCATGAATTGGAACTAGAGAGACTTATCAAACAAGAAGAAATTGGATGGAAACAGCGATCCAAAGCTAGATGGATCAATGAAGGAGATAAAAACACTGCATACTTTCACCGTTTAGCTAATGGTCACCGACGTGCTTCATTCATTTCTGAAATAATTCACGCCAACAACTCATTTTCTGATCCCAAAGAAATTTGCTCCCTGTTCACACAATTTTATAGAAGCATTCTGGGTTCACAATCCCCTCCATCCCCTTCGATTGATTGGCACAATCTTTATCCAAACCCTAAGCATATTGCCATTGATCACCCATTCACAGAAGGGGAGATTTGGGCCGCAATCAATGACATGGCGGCAGACAAGGCTCCTGGGCCTGATGGCTTTGGCCCATGTTTTTTCAAGCATTTTTGGCCCACCATCAAATTTGACCTAATTGAGATGTGCTATGAATTCTACTCTGACCCATCAACTATTGCTAAACTTAACTATGCTAATATAATCCTCATTCCTAAATTCCCTGGAGCTAACACCCTTCCAGCATTTACACCCATTAGCCTCCTCAATACTACTTTCAAAATCATCACCAAAATATTAGCTAACAGACTCCAAAACCATATCTCTGAGTTAGTAGGTATTGAACAATCCGCCTTCATTCTGGGAAGAAATATATTAGACTGTGTTGCTGCTACACAGGAGATCATCTCCTTCTGCCATTCCACGAACTCCCCTGGAGTGCTTCTCAAAATTGATTTATCTAAAGCCTTTGATTCGGTTAACTGGTATTTCATCCTGGACCTTATGTCTCACAGAGGCTTTCCCATGAATTGGTGTAACTGTATCAAGCATATCCTATTCACTAGCTATTCAATGATCAATATTAATGGAGAAATTGGCGACAAAATTAAATCTAAAAGAGGCTTACAACAAGGAGATCCACTTTCACCTTTGCTTTTTGTCTTGATTGCTGATGTCTTTAATCAGATGGTGAAACTCTCATCAACTCACAACATCCTCTCTGGCATTTCTCTTCCTAACTCCAATCTCTCCACAACCAACTTACAATTTGTGGATGACACGATTCTCTTTACCGTTCCTTCACCTCAAAACATCCACAGCCTTAAAGTTCTCCTTTACACGTTCGAACTCATCTCTGGTCTTTCTATCAATTTCAATAAAAGTTCTGTTATAATGTTGGGAAATTGTTCTTCTCTTGGTGCCCCTATTGCCAAATGTCTAAATTGCAAGGTTGGTTCTTTCCCCATTACTTATCTTGGCATACCCCTTCGTCCTACCAAACTTCATAAATCAGATTGGATTCCTCTTATTTCAAAGATTGAATCTAGACTTTCATCTTGGAAGGCAAATTCCTTGTCCTCTGCTGGTCGCCTTGTGCTTCTCAAGCATGTTCTCTCCTCAATACCAACGTACTGGATGTCGTTTCACAAATTACCAATCTGGGTTATCAACAAGATTGACTCTATTCGAAGTTCTTTCCTTTGGAATGGTGATAAGCTCAAAAGGCTAGTCAACTGGCATACAGTTTGTCTCCCTTACTCTCATGGAGGATTGAATGTCCCTCAGCTTGCCTCCTTCAACCAAGCTCTGTTGGCTAAATGGATTTGGCGTGCTCTTTCCCCTTCTCATTTCATATGGAAAGATTGGATCTTAATGCGGCTTTACAATGCAAACCCAACCTTCATCCTTCACTTCAGTCCTGCCTCTAACCCATCTCCGTTCTAGAGGGGAGTTTTATCCTCCCTCGCGAGAATTAAACCGCTTTTCCATGTTAAAGTAAATAATGGTGAATCATGTTTGTTTTGGCAAGATATTTGGTTCGGAGAACTTCCTCTTCCCTCTTCCTTACCCAACCTTGGATCTATTTACATTTCTAACCCACAGACAGTTGCTGAAGCCTTTAATTTGGGCCCATTGGGCTTGTTTCCCAGTTCAATATTTGGGCTGTCCAGTTTACAAGAGTTGGCTAAGATAGAAATACTCTTTGATTCTTTTCAACTCTCGCATGGGCCTGACTCTTTTTATTGGGCTTTGGGCTCTTCTCGAAAATTCTCAGTCAAGTCTTGTTATGATTATTTGATCCATCCTGGACGATGTTATTCTTTCTCCAGAGTCTGGAACTGTCATCTCCCCCCTCGCATCATTTTCTTTCAATGGCTCTTAATCCACAATCGCATCAACTCAAAAGACAGACTCTGCCGATTTAGGATCGATGTCAACCCTATTTGCGTTCTTTGCAACCTGAGTAATGAATCCCTCACCCATCTTTTCTTTGATTGTGACTTTTCTTTTGCGGTCTGGGTCGCGGTTAGCTCATTCATTCTCGGGTTCATCCCTTCTTTTTGCTCTTTCTTCGATTACTGGCAGCACAATCCCCCTGACCCCTCGTCTGACTCTCTGGTAGCGATCTTCTCCTGGTGTATCTGGTTAGAACGAAATGCATGCGTATTCGGAAGACCCAAAAAGTTATTCTGGGGAACTTGTTTTCATATTCTGCATCTCTTCGAATTATGGACAGGCTCGGCCAGGCACGCTCGCTTCAGACTCTCCCTCCCCCATCCTCGCTCGCCTGGATCTCAAGAAAGCAGCTCGCTATTTCCTCTGTGATCAAGTATAAGTATGTAGCTCTATTTTGGTAGTGTACTTATCACTCAGCTGTGTTGTGGTTGCAATATGTACATCTTATTAGTACTCTTTAGACTGTAATATATATATATGACCATCTTGGTCTGTTCTTAGTCTGCTAGTGGTTGGGCCTGTCAACCAGATATTATTACTAGCTCTTTTGCATCTACGCGTAACCGGCTGTGTAGTGCCCGCTACACACCCGTTTTCCTCAAAAAAAAAAGAAAGACAGGATTACATGTCTAACATTGGTTTTCGAACTGTATGGTTGATCTCTGCTAAATATATATATCTGTTTGGTGGCAGAGAATTTATTCTCTTGCTTAACACCCTTCTCTAAGACGTACGAGCTTAAAGATTATATATAGGTAGAAATCAATAGTACATGATAGATTGTCAATGCGGCATGTTTGATTTTTCAAAGTTAAATAATCATTAATATTGATTTTTGGGAAGATTAAAACTAAGTGGAGTTTTAATGAATCTTTAATTAGATTGAAAAGAGAATGTGATAATTTAAATTATCAAATTTGGGAAATGATCGAGAATGGAGTAGCATCAGTTTTACTCTAAGAGCTAGTTAAATCTTTAATTAGATCTGAATGTGAAATGGTAATTAAATTTATCGATAACACTGTGGTGCTAGATATGGAGTATTACCAGTTTTGCTCCGCAGGATGAATAGATTGGAATTGGGAATTTAAACAAATGATTACTTTGGTAAGGTTCGCTAATCACGACTAGTTGATAAACCTTAATTTGGATCAGAATTGATATCCAAAGGAAGATTAAAGAATAAATTTAAAAGAATTTATCTTTGATAAAATTAATGGGAACCTTTCCCAAAGTATAATAATATTTGAGTAAAAGAATATTCTTGATTGGAATGAGGCGTATGTTGTGTTTCTATAGCACTTGTTTATTATATACGCGAGTTATTCGAAAAGGCCGGGTTTATACCCATTCTGAATAACTGATTCGATGATGAAGACGGTGGTTGAAAACCGGAGGTCTTCACATCATTTGGATGATTACTGATGTCTTGATTAGCTGTACACCCAAGACAAGGTAATAAGTGGTGATCATCCAGACGTACTTGGAGATCGACCAGATATGCAAGGACCTCTCTCTTGTATTGGGCATATGGGACGAGGAATAAGGTGCCTCCGGTTTCGTTCAGACCCAGAACGAACTAGTAAATGGATGTGTGTCTAACATTGGATTTTATTCTGTGTTGATTGATTTCTATTAAACATATATCTGTTTGGCAGCGGAGAATATATTCTCTTGCTTAACGCCCTTCTCTGAGACGTACGAGCTCAGAGGCTATATATCAATAGACATCAGTCGCATGGCGTGAATTGCCTGTGTGGCATGCTAAGATGCAAATGATTAAGGCTTCTGTTGAAAAGCAGAGTCTTGTTGTTGATGATCAAAGCACGGCTTTAATATAGCATAGCTTTGTGTATAACATTAATTCGCAAGTCTCACACCTCGGTATGAGTCAAAAATGGGATAAGGTGCCCAAGGTGGACATGACGTTTCTTTCTAGCTATGGGTGGTGTCATGGTTTGGAGCCCAGACATTTATTATTTTTACCTATGTGGTTGTTGGATTGCGAGGCTCCTCGGATATATCAGTTACTACGGAGCCGATGGATAGGTCCTATAGGACTGGGAAACGTGCGTTCAGGAATAACTAATCCACAAACGTAAGTGTGGACCGACCTTGGAGGATCCAGTGGTTGCCCAGAGTGTGCAGTCCCGAGGCATTTTCTAGAGCGTCTCGAAGTGGTTAGGAGTACATCCCTTGCCTAGACTCATGACAGAAATCCAATTTCCAATACATGACATTTCGGTTTTGATTGTAGAGCCTAGTATTGGTGACATGATATATGGTACCCATGCCGTCTATGATCGATACATTTATATTTGAAGTTGTTTTATACACTATGCACTTATAATAGTATTAAATGATTTGTTTTAAACGTACGAAGCATGTTTGGCCATTATAAGGGAAAACCCTATCCTCCGGCTTGCGTTGCATTGTGTGATGGGACCTAGGTCTTATAATAGCTTCATTTTTCCAAAAAGCATTGCGCTATTTGTTTGATGCACTGGTATTCTTGGGTGGAAACCCATTCCATGTTGTACGGCGTGGTTCCTTGATTTACCTAACTTTAAAATCAAGTTTATAACTGTTTTAGTTCTCACACCAGTCACATGACTGACCTGGAGTTTATTGTTTTAACCTAAACTCTGGGTGCCCCTATTTTCCACATGGGCAGCTAGTAGTTTTGGGTTTGCAGATTTATTCTTACAGGATCCTAGTTTACAACTGGAGATGTATTCTGTATCCGTGTATTTCTTTCAGTTGTGTTTTGTATTATTTTCCACTGCATAATAATTTGTAAATCTCTGACATTTATCAAATGTATATTATTTGTACATACTCTGTATATTCTTGTACTCTGATGTAAATTGTTGTAATAAGCAATAAAATGTTCTTATATTTGTGTTCTGATTTGTCGTGTTCTCAACTCAATCTGGGCTTTCCCGTAAGGGCGAGTTTGGGTCGTTATATTCATTATTTATTAGCAATTAATTATGTTAAATTATTAAATATAAAGAGTTATTATTGATTATAAATAATAATTATTAATTAAAAGTTATTTGTCAATAATCATTATTCATAAATTATAAATAATTGCATATCTAATAATTCGTATAAAAATAATTAAGTTATCAAATAATCAATATCAATTAATTATTATTTAAAATAAATTATTAAATACTAGATATCACCTTATAAGTACTAAATTTTATTATTAACTATTAAATATTAGACTAAATTGTTACAAAATTATTATAATTAATTATTTAACTGCAATTATTAATTAACGATTATTGAAAATTGATTATTGAATAATAAATATTACTTATTAATTATTAAATATTCATTACTTATTAAACTTTAGTTGTTAAACATTAATTATTGAATATTGACTGTTAATTATTCTATTTTAATTGTTAATTACTAAATAATTTTGTTATAACATAATCAATAATATTCATTTAATATTAATCATTAAATAGAAAATTTTATTTGTTAAATTCAAAATTCAAAATTTTAATTTTTTAAATATTGAATATAATATATTTTTTGGCAAAGCCAACCGGTTTTTAAAGTGACCGCAAACACTTTTATTATAACCAATAATAAATGCAAGTAAAACAGGAGATTGGTGGTTACCAACCTACTACAAATTCGGTTTTTAAGCTGGACCATCCACCGTCATCCTAACTAGGTTACAGCACAAGAGTTAGACATTTTTTCTAGACTACTATACTCAGTTTTTAAGGTGGACCGTCCAGCATTAGCCTAAACCAGGTTACAACACAGGAGCTAGACACTTCTTCTAGACTACAGTTTCAACTCCACGCAGGGAGAATTTACATACACAGTCAACAATATAGAAATAAAATGAAACAATACACAAGACTGTTTGGCCAGCATACAAGGACATCAGCATACCCAATAACAACAACATAGTAAGACTACAAGAGAAATGGCATAAAAGTAACTTCCTTGAGCATATTGAATATAATTATAAAATATTTAATGTTAAATGTTACTTTTTAATTATCAATATTTCTTATTAATTATGAATTATTAATTTTTTTGTAATTTTTATTTTTTATTTAACATTAATTTTTTAATTGTCATTATTATTAAAAATTAATTATTAAATTCAAAATATCACTTTATAAGCATAATTAAATATCATTCTTAATTATTATATAACTATTAATAATTAGTTATTCAAAAGAAATGATTAATTAGTAATTATGAAAAATTAAATATTAAGTATTACTTCTTTATAATTATTATTACTTTTTTTGGCATAGCCGATCGGTTTTTAAGTTGACCGCAAACACCTTTTATTATGACTAATAATAAAAAAATACAATATAGTTCAGTTGACTGTAGTTAGCAGTCAGCTATATTCGGTTTTTAAGGTGGACCGTCCACCACATATGGAGTTTAAAGTGTTCCGTCCACTCTACCAACACATGCTTAGAGCACTAGAGCTAGCTAATTTACTAAACTACAATATCATCTCCATGTAGGAAGTTTATGACATAATTCATTACATACTTGTGAAAAACAAGTCAAATTACATTTGAATTTCAATAAAATAAATACAAAACTAAGCTAAACTAAAAGGACCGTTGGCTGCTGCAATAGTGTCACTAAAGTCCCCGAAGTTAGAGAAGCCTCATAAGTTCCATCACGTGCATGGGAAAACAAAATATAACACAAGAAGTAGCTAAAAAGCATACATGATAGTGACAACACAAAAGCATGAGCCACCCTCGAGCTCACCACCATCTAACAAAAGCTAGATGATAAATGTGCAGTTACAAGATGGGAATGTATTGGAAGATGGTATGGAAGGTTTTAAGACAGAGCATAATCCAGTTTTCCATTCGAACTAAACAACACACCACCCATTAGAGTTCATGCTGTAACGTGCCAACGCAGTAAAGCCTACTGACTAGAGCATTAGCGAGGACGGAAGAGACCGAGGCACACCGAGTTAAACAGCGAAGTTGAAAGCCAGAACTTCACCTGTTTCACTGCTAAGATGATGACCAATATGTATCAGCATACCAAACCAACTACAAACTAGTAAGAAACATCCATTGTACATGCTCGTCGAAAGAGCAGTAAACCATTACATAGATAAATATAAGAAACACAAATCTAAGAATATCAATCAAACACCGCAAGAACAACTCAGGACCAAAAAAATCCAAAACCGACTACAAATTCTACAAACAAGATGAGATCTAAGCAAACATTGAACACCCGAAAAGAAAAATGTCCCATCCTAGCCACTCAGATGAGACGCATAAACAAATCAACAATTAGGGTATTACTACTCACCAAATCACTCCACGTTCCTTTATCCGATCCACCAATCGAATAACAATGTCCAGAGAAGTCATAGTTGCCTGAAATTTCACCAAATAGGGAAAGGGACGTAGTTAGGGTGGGATTCGATAGATCTGGAAGTCTGCGATGAGATTGTGGAATAATGGGGGTATTCGAAGCTCAAAAAAAATTTCATGGAATATTATAATACATTATAAATAATGATATATATATATACTTGACACAACCTGAAATCCCCACCTGACCTAGACCGAACGAGAATGCGGATTGCGTGAGAACACGACGCATCAAAACGTAGAACAAGAAAACATTTCAATGCTATTACAATAATTTACATCAGATCATGTAACACCCCGTAATTTTAATAATACTAAAAGAGGATAAATTAAATAATAATTAATGCAATATATAGAATTAAGGGAAATGGACTACGCCATTGTGTCCGTCTCGAAATTCTGGTCAAGATAGACTTTTGGTTTGCGTAAAACAGACACGTGAAGAAGTTATGAGGGTTTGAAGTTAGTATACGCGAAAGGTAATTATATATATAAATATAATCAGAAATCATAAAAGCGTTCAAAATTCGAAAATTAAGAGGTGGCAAAATTCCCGCCCCAGGGGAGTCGACCCCTCAAGGGGTGTGTCGACCCATGGGTCGAACCCCTAAGGGGTGGGTCGACCCCCCTTGGGCTGAGGTGGCAGGTCGAGTTCTGGGGCTGGTAGCTATAAACGTATGCTTATTTCTCTTGTTTTCTTCATTGAAAATCAATGGAGGCTTAAATGCCATTGGTGCCCGGACTTAATCAAATCCCTTTCTTCTTCTGCAAATCAAAGTTAGAGATTCAAGTGTAGATCTGTTCTTCTTTCACCTTTCTAGATCCAAACGCTGTGAGTTTCATGTTGCTTTTGGATTTAAATAAATAAAAAGTAAATATGATAGGACTGTAATTTGGATCTATTCATGTTAATCCTTGAATCACTTCAGATCTGTAATAACTTGTGAATTTGTGATATTTTGGCATACTATGAGTTGGATCTTAACCTTTATTATGTTAGATCTACTTTTGCTTGTAGATCCAATTCAATATTTAGATCATCTTGTACCTATCATGTTGTGGTTAATTTGGATCTGTCAAGTGTTGGACATCTAAATCCTAGTTTAGATCTAATCATGCCTATTATGACACCCCTACTATGTTAGAACCCATTTATTATCACAAGTTCACCAATATGTCCTTATATGTTCATTTTAACATTATGCCATGAAAAGTTTATGTCAATTCTGTTAGAATAACCATCTCTATCATCTTCCCTTCACCCTTTCCGTTTTATTTTATATAGCCAGACTACTTTCGAGCCTAGGCATGCCGCTAAATTATGGGATTACGTTCGTTTAGGAACAAGGTTAAAAACATTGAAATTGGGCATATCTTATGAATTGGGAATTTGGGGCATAATTGGTAACAAGGTGAAAATTTGGCTTAATTTGAATGATGTATATGTATACGAATTTGGACACGTATTTCACTATGAACATAATTGGGGGAAAAGGGGCTTGAAACCTATAACCTATAACGAGATAGGTAAGAATTGGCTAATAAAGAAATGCCTAGGATTACAGTAATCAGAAACTGTAACTGCACCTAGACACGAGGTTAGATTACACTTGTGGTGGAAGCCTACTCGGACCCGCCCGACATATCCGGCGACCACAAGTGGTGAATCTAATGTGAGATGTCTAGGTGCACAAATACGAGATGTGCTAAGACACGAGGTTAAGCCCGATTTGTGGAATAAATCTACCTGGACCCGCCCGGCATATCCAGCATCCACCAATTGTTGGCTTGCTGTGGGAGGTCTAGCATGTTGTAACTATAAATGAAATATGGTAATAAACCTTGAATACTTAACCTAGAAAAATCCATAGGGATTGTATGAACATGAACTTGAATAGGGGTTAAGTAAATATGTCTGAATAATGGGTGGGTTAAGTAAATCTGAGGGGGTGGGTAATATATATATATATATATATATATGCCCACGAACTTAACCTGAGGGAGGTTATGTAATTAAAGAAGCATAACCTATGGAAATGTTGAAGTTATGTAATTAAAGACACCTTAGGGTAAGCATAACTTGTGGAAATGATAGGGTTATGTAATTAAAGACACCTAATGGTAAGCATAACAAGTGGAAATTCTAGAAGGGATACAAGACAAAGAGGAGAGCTTGTATCGTATTGTGTATGGGACCTGTTTCAATCAATAACTCATATAACGGTATCAAATGAGGACTCCGCCCTAAGTCGGAGTCGGGGCACGCTTACTGGACTGATTGTAAGAGATCCAAACGTGAAGGACGGTGTGGGCGGCGCAAACCGACCGGGGACAAGTGTGTGCATAGTTCAGGTAGAGGGGGCTAAGACAACTGTGACACCAGTAGATATGGTTGTGCACATCAACGAAGGTTGCCACTTTAGGAAAGTGATATCTCCTACCATGGGGCCGACACAGGGTATCTACATAGTAGGGTGCCGATCGATTAGGGTAGTAGTTAGGGTACATCGGGACGTATGCCTAAGTCTACCATCTTATAATTGTTGGGATCATCTCATTCTGGTGATACTAGTATCGGTGCAGAGAATAAGAGCAATCATTAGAGAAGCGTATACACTCTATCATGTTTACCTTGTCATACTTACCTTTTATGGTGTTATCTTTTTTATCCACTTTATATGCCTATCATGCTACTTTTACTTATTTACTTGCTAAAAGTAACTGGACTTGCCAGACTTTATGTCTGACCCTTTTTGTTTCCTCTTCTTTCTTCTATTTCCCCCCAGGTTCTCGGGGTGGGAATACTCAAGCCTAACAAGGATTCTGCTATCATTTTGCTGGAGCTGCTTAGATGTATGGCTCAAGCTCCTATCCTTGCTACTACGGCTATATTTTATTTGGGGAATTTTGCTTCTTTTATGTACTCTAATGTTTTAAAGTACAAGACAGTAGTTTTTATGATGTAATGGTTTTTGTGTATTTCATACATGTGATGTTTTTGAACCACGATGTTTTATGATTAATAAAGTTTTTAATTCCGCTATCATTTTATATCTATCGTGTAATATTTCTATTTTTGTTTACCTATAGCGCTTCATGAAACTTAATGCATTCCCTTTGTGAGTGACATTAACGGACGTGGGGTGTCACACTTGGTATCAAAGATGAAGGTTACCAGATTAGATAAAAGATTTTGAAAACTGTTTTCAAAAAGGTTTTAAAAGAAAGCATTTTTCAGAAACAAAAGGGTGTTTTGATAAACATATTCCTCAAAGCCATATGTAATGTGCTTCGATCCTTTTTCTAAATCTCTTTCCTTTTCGTTTCATCATGTCTGGGGAACCTAATATTCCTGAAGGGTGTTATAATACCAGGCTGGTTCCGTAGGTATCTAGAGGCCACGACGCATTCCGGAGGTCAAGCTGACGTTCCACCCCCAGCTGCACCTGTCGTTCCTCCTCCCCTCCAAGAGCAGATAATTTCGCTAAGATCTGCAAAGATTTCTGTGCCATGGAAGGGAAGCCATTATGTGGAACCGAAACATTCGTAGAGGTAAGGAATTGGTTCAAGGAGACCGAGGAATTGTTTGTAATCTTTGAAGTGGAAGATCGAAGGAAGATTCAGTTAGCTGCCTGGCTACTGAAAGATGAAGCTTCGTTCTGGAGGGAAGTAACCCAAGTTGGACGTCTGATGAAGACATGGGATGATTTTAGAATGAAGTTTGAAATGAAGTTCCTTTCCCAAGCTGAGAAAAGCATGCAAATGGAGAGGTTCTTGGCACTCAAACAAGGAAACATGACTGTTAAAGAATATGTGAAAAATTCAACCAGCTAGTAAGATTTGGATTGGAATTGGTAGATACTCCGCATAAGAAAGCTTTTTGGTTTGCTAAAGGCCTTAATGAACCCCTTCATCGGTTAGCTATGTCCCATATTCCAATGGGAGCTACTTTTGAAAGGCTTGTTGATATGGCCCTGATGCATGAGGAAGACAAGGGAGAAAAGAAGGAAGTAAAAGCTGAGAAGACAATGCAAAACAAGAAGGTACAACCCAAGAAAGGGCAACAACAACAACAACAAAAAAAGAAAGGTGGAAAGAATGACAAGGCTAAGGATAAGAGGAAGTGTCACAGTTGTGGACGAGAGGGTCACTTGGTCAAGGATTGCCAAAGAAGGAAGAATACTTGCTTCAGTTGTGGAGAGGTTGGACACTTTGCTAGGGAGTGCCCGAAGAAATAGGGACCACAGGGACAAGGTCAAAGGGCAGGAGCTTCTGGAAGGCAGGTGCATGCTCTCGTGACCAACGCTCCGGATAGAGGTAGGAAAATTTCCGTGGAAGGTTGATTTCTCTTTCCACTCATCCTATTAGAACTCTTTTTTATCTGGCGCTTCACATTCATTTATATCTTGTTCTGTGTTTGAATCTCTGCACTTAAATACTAGTATGGTAGTGAATCCCGTTGTTGTCTCAAACCCCATTGGTGGTTCGGCTTATTTGTTTATGTTTTGTTGGGGTTTGAGAATATCCATTTTAGGTGTCGAGTTTGAGTGCGATGCATATGTGCTCGGATTTATGGGCAACGTATTGATTCTAGGGATGGATTGGCTAACCATGTTTGGTGCCATTCAAGATTGTGAGAGGAGGGTCGTTAGACTTTTGACTTGCCATAGGAGGACCCTCGAGATTTATTGTGACCCACAAGGGTCTGTTATTCTTAGTTTCCTAGAATCTCTTGATGCATCTATTCATGATCTGCAATCTGTTCCAGTAGTCCGAGATTATTCTGATGTTTTTGATGAGGTATGGGGCTTACCCCTGAGGCGCGAAATCGATTTTCTTATATATTTGGTGGACAATGCAAAGCCAGTTGGATTACCAGTGCGCCATATGGCTCCAACGGAAAGGAAGGAGCTTAGCAAGCAAGTAAGGGAGCTACTTTAAAAAGGGTTTATCAGGCGAAGCATATCCGAATGGGGTGCTCCATTAGTATTCGTGACTAAGGAGGATGGTTCGCTTTGTTTGTGTGTGGACTATAGAGAGTTGAACAAACTCACAAAGAAGAATAGGCACCCACGTCCGAGGATAGATGACTTGTTTGACCAACTTGTTAGCGCCTCAGTATTTTCTAAGTTTGACTTGGCCATGGGGTTTCATCAGTTGAGGGTGGCTGAGGACAGTATAGATAAGACCGCTTTTAGGACTCGAGATGATTTCTTTAAATGGCTAGTTATGCCTTTTGGGTTGAAACCTAGTTGGTTACTTCCAATTACGTAAATCAATAGTTCAAACCGCACTAATGCACCTACCTATTTTGTTAATCTGATGAGTAGGGTGTTTCGGGAGTTTCTAAATAAATTCGTCATGGTCTTTGTTAATGATATCTTGATCTTCTCAAAGAGAGCATGCCCAACATTTGAGATAAGTTTTGAAAACTCTCTGTGCGCATCAGCTTAAGGCAAAGTTCTCCAAATGCCATTTTTGGAGAAAAGAGGTGAGATTCCTAGGGCATGTGGTTTCTAAATAAGGGATAACATTAGATCCCGCAAAGGTGGTTGCAGTTCAAGACTGGCAGATTCCAAAAAATGCAACGGAGGTGAGAAGCTTTTTGGGGTTAGCAGGCTACTATAGGAAGTTCATTAAGGACTTCGTAAAGATATTAACTCCACTCACTGAAAGTGTCGATATACGACTTAGGCAGGATCAGTAATATGGATATGCGGAAAGTATGTGTTATACTAACTTGTATATTTACAATAGTTATGCAGGTAAATATTTAGTATAAAAATATCTCACAGAAGCAATATCACAAAAAAGTAAGTGCAATAATAGAAAAATCACACCAGGGATTTTTATACTGGTTCGTAGCACCGTCCTACATCCAGTCCCAGATCTCCTATCTGGAATTTCACTAAACAACTACCTCACTTCACCCGGAGGAACAGGTTCACAACACCCGAGCAGCCGAACGGGATTTCACGCCTCTATCAACATGAGGACTTCACAACTTGCCTCTTACAACATCGAGGACTTCAAACAAGATAATTAAACTTGTAATTTGACAATGTGTGTTCTCAATAACACGAATTTGTCAATTCTTGTACACCCTTCCTATAATCTTATCCTCAAATATGATCTTGTGATTATGAAGATTTGGAAGATGATATCGTTGTTTGAATCTAAAGAATAATATATAGATTCAAGGATTCAAATAACGATATGTGAGAATTATGAGCTTTTGAATGCTTTTAGAGAGCAAGAATGAAATCAGCAATTAGATAACAAGAATAAAAAGAATTGATATGTTTAAAATGGTGATTTCATGTTGCTTTTATGGGGGATGGAGAGTTGTAATCATTGGTGAAGAGAAGCAACGAATAGAGATGATTTTTGGCGAAGAGAAAAGGAAACAACCCTTGATAAATAAGAGTGTCTATTCGAAAAGTTGTTTCAGTTCGTAGACCAGTCGACTGGTTAAAAATGACCAGTAGACAGGTATTTGAATATATGTACGTTATATATATGTGTGCACGTTCATTGTGCATTTCTGCCCAGAAACGGTCGATCGCCCATAATGAAATCGGTCGACCGGTTTCTGATAGTATGCACAATGAATGTGCATACATATATATACATATATATATATATATATTCAAACCATTGAGGTATATGATTATTTGAGGATAGATTTTAACATTTATAACCCAACTAAAACTCTAAATAATCAACCTCTAATATTAAATACCATTGAATCTCTTCTTTTTGTCGATCTTGAACTTCTCCTTGTCATTTAATCAAAACGACGTGAATTCCTTGATTCAACATTCTCCCCCTTTTTGATTGATGACAACATAGTTCTGAAAGTGTTCACAACTCCCCCTGAATATATACTCCCCCTGAAATACATACTTAAAAGAATCTGCAAAACATAATGTTAGTAACATTTTTCTCCCCCTTTGTCATCGACAAAAAGGAGTAGTGAGAACACAAAATATCTTAGAAACAGGAAAAGCATTACAATTGTAGCACATACATACCCAACATACCACAAGCAAGTCATATACCTAATAGCTTAAGAAGTACAAACCCAAAATAAATACAGCACTATTTACATACAAGTGCCGGTTTTAAGTCTTTGCATAAAAAAATAAAACATTGTATCATAGAACATGGGTAAAAAACAAACTAATGCGATGACGATTCGGATTCAGTGGTGTCCCACTCAATTTGTTTGTTCCCTCCTTCTTCCTTGTCTCCTTCTTCTTGAACATCTTCCTCGTCTTCGTTGTTTCCTTCGTCTTCCTCCTCGGTCTCATATTCCCCATGACCACGTCCAGCAGTGGTTCCTAAAGATGCGCCTTCCTCAGATGATGACCACGTAAATGTAGGAGGCATATGACGTTTTCCCGGGTCTTGTATTTGGGTAGAAGAAGATGACAATGCACATGAAATTGCATCCCAAATAATACCGAAGAAAGACTTAAGTTTTGAAAAGCGTTTGTCGAGCTTTTTATCCAAACTCTCGAGTTTGGTGTTGGTGCGTTTAAGTCTTGCTTCGAGGAGAAATTGGTTCTGTGCAATTTATGCTAGTGAATCCTTAGTTGACGAAGAAGGTTGAAGGAGTTTGACTTCTTCCGGTTTTGGTTTGGGAGCCGTAGAAGAAGTGGTTTCTTGAGGACCTTGTTGTTGATATAGTTCAAAAGGAATGATATTCATATAAGGATCTTGAAGCTTCATTCTTTTTCTTGTTGCTTTGTCGATGCACTCTGGCTTGGTGATTTTAGACGCACAAGCTTTGACACCACAGTTAAGTAAAAACCTCATAACATATTCATTGTAAAAAATGTGTGGCCTAGTGCGTTCATTTACAAGCAAAATCTCATCGAAAATCATATTTATCCAGTTTATCTCAATATCCTCATAAATCGCATATAATGCCTTGAAGTTTTCTTTATAGACGGCATCAAAATTACCAACCCTCGGCAATAAAAAGCGTGTGATGGAATGATGTAAAACACGAGCTGTAGGCCGTAAGTTAATCGCCTTAGTACTAAGTTTGTGATCCTCGATAAAAAAATGAATGATTTTATCACGAATATGGATAGTGCAGAAATCCGAAGAAAATTCTCTTCCACTATTTGGTGAATTGAGAACCATGGCCATTCGTTCCTTTGAAATGAAAACATGCTGACCACAAACTACAGACCAAAGAAAATTATAAGCATTCTCTGGTTTGAATTTGGGTATGTTAAGATTAGCATAGAACAACCAAATCATAATATGATTAATTTCAATGTTGTTCTTCTCAAAGGTAAGGAGTGATTTAATACGAGCCTTATCCAGTAGTTCTTCAACATCATAGAGGATAAAAGCAGAGAGATTTATGAAAGAACCTTCGTGAATGGTGTAATCCTTCATAGCATTCCAACGTTTTACTGCAATAGGATCCATAAGCCATTGTTTGATGTTAGAATCTATGGGTTCGAGTGAAGTGGAACTTGATTTCTTGTGTTTCTTTTGAGGTGGTGCCATCGATTTTGAGAAAATTGATTTGGGGGTTTTTGTTTTTCAGGGATTTGAGAGAAAGGAGATAAATAAATACTGAGTGAAGAGGTGGGATATATGAATCGTCGTGCGGATTGAAGGTTAAAAAATTGAAAAACGCGTGAACGGTCGACCGATAGGGTTGGAACGGTCGACTGGTACCTGGAAGTTTTAATTCCAGAGAAATTTACCGGTCGACTGGTTGAATTATACCAGTCGACTGGTGTCTGGAATACAAATTTCCAGAGAAGATAGCTGGTCAACTGGTGGGATATAGGTCGGTCGACTGGTTGACTTTTGAGTTGAAAAAAATTTCCAGAGAGTTGAACGGTCGACTAGTAATTTTTGGCGGTCGACCGGTTCAAGAAATATAAACATTTCCAGAGACTATATCGGTCGACTGGTCCATTCCTGACGGTCGACCGTTTCTGTATATATTTGTTTTTCTGGTTTTATGAGTATATTTAAAAAAAATTATATTTATTTCAACTCAACATGAATTCGAACAAAGATCATGAAAGCAAGTACAAAAAATTAGAATTAAAACCAAAACTTATTTTGCTACAAAAAAACGTAAAAACGATATAAATTAATGAGAGGTAGATGACTTGTCTTCAGATATTTCTTTAATATTCGAAACTCTCGGCGTCCATGGCGACCAATTTTCTCTTGCCCCTTCATTTCTCGCGTAATTACGATCCCATGAGTTAGGACTTCGAGATGTAGATGGAGGAGGTGGCATTGGTTCGTGAACCCCGTGTCTATCCGTGCTACAGAAAAATGACGCCATTCGTTCTAAGAGAGTTAAACGATCAGATGTGATTTTTTGTTCATAATGAAGTTGACGCTGGAGATCTATCTGATGTTTAGTGTAGTGATGAATTTCACTAATCTTCTCTCTTATTCGTGGAGAACAGAATAATGCTTTCTTAGCACGTTTGGGTTTTGGTGTATCTCTGGGGGCATGCGAACATTCCGGTCTACTCTTTGGTGTTTTCGGAGAGTAGTATTCTTCGGGTTCGGAACTAGTGACCGAGATATGTGATCGTTGTGCACATTCGTCGCATATGTGTGCCATTATATAAAGAAATTATGAACTTGTATAAGGATGTTTAAGGATGGAGATGTAGAAAACAATAGGAAAGGAGTATGTATATATATAGGATTTACAAAATAGGAAGCAATGGTTTTAAAATTCTCAGAGGATAAAAGCCATTGAAAATTTGTAAAGCTCATAATTATTTGCTAATAATAGCAAAAAGCTATAAAGTAGCAAAGGTAAAAAATTATAGCTATCGTCTAGATAGGAACTCAACACTGTATTTGTATACATTTATATATTATACATTGAGTTCATTTCTAGAAATCAAGCCGAGCTCTCTTCGTAAAGAAGTAAAACTAGATTCGAGGAGAGGCTTAGTAAAAATGTCTGCTAGTTGGTTGTCAGTCTGAACATATTCGAGACATATTGTTCCTTTTTCAACATTATCTCTTAAGAAATGATGTCGAATATCAATGTGCTTTGTTCGAGAACGATTGACTGGGTTTTTCGATAAATTGATTGCGCTTGTGTTATCACAGTATATGACGGAGTTTGATAAATGAATATCAAAATCTCGAAGTGTTTGTTGCATATATAATACTTGAGTACAAGCTAGAGCTGCTGATATATACTCAGCCTCACATCTCGAGAGTGAAACGCAATTTTGTTTCTTACTAAACCTAGAGACAAGTGATTTTCCAATAAAATGGCACGTACCACTTGTACTCTTTCTATCCGTGCGAGAGCCACCGAAATCAGCATCGCTATATGACACTAATTCAAATGGACAATCTTTCGGGTAGAAAAGACCAAAGTCTTTGGTGTTATTAAGATATCGTATTATTCGTTTTACAGCTCGTAAATGTGATTCTTTAGGATTAGCTTGAAACCTGGCACACAAACAAACACTCATCATAATATCTGGACGACTTGCAGTAAGATACAGGAGAGAACCAATCATGCTTCGATATAACTTCTGGTCAACATTCTTACCATGTTCATCTTTTTCAAGATGTGTGGTCATACTCATAGGAGTTGGTTTACCAGAGGTATTTTCTAAACCGAAACGTTTGACTAGATTTCCACAGTATTTTTCTTGACTAATAGAAATACCGTTAGAAAGTTGTTTGATTTGAAGCCCAAGGAAATAAGATAGTTCTCCCATATGAGACATTTCAAACTCTTTGGTCATGATATTCGCAAATTCTTTGCAGAGTTTATCATTTGTTGAACCAAAGATAATGTCGTCTACATATATCTGGATAACTAATATATCTTTTCGAGAATGTTTAATGAATAAGGTCTGATCAAATTTACCAATTTGAAAACCAGAATCAATAAGATAGCTTCGTAATCGTTCGTACCAAGCACGAGGTGCTTGTTTTAATCCATATAAAGCTTTCTTAAGTTTATATACATGATCAGGATATTTCTCATGTACGAACAAGGGAGGTTGTTCGACATATACATTCTCTTTGATAAACCCATTTAAGAATGCTCTTTTGACATCCATTTGATAAAGTTTAAAATTATGATGACAAGCAAAGGACAGTAAGATTCGAATAGCTTCTAATCGAGCCACGGGTGCAAAGGTTTCTTCATAATTGATACCTTCTTCCTGATTATATCCTTGTGCTACTAATCTTGCCTTATTTATAGTTATATTTCCTTGTTCGTCGGCTTTATTTTGTAAACCCATTTCGTACCAATGACCGACTGATCAGTCGGTCTTTGAACAAGTTCCCATACATCATTGCGCACGAACTGATTTAGTTCTTCTTGCATGGAAATGATCCAGTAATCATCAGTAGCAGCTTCTTTAGGATTCTTAGGTTCGATATTTGAGAGAAACGCGACATGACCCATTTGATTTAGTTGACTCCTTGTTCTTATTTGTGATGTTACTTCTCCAATAACATTTTGAACTGGATGATTTCTTAGAATTCTAGGTGGAGATCGAAATCTTGGTGGAGAAGGTACCACAGCTGGTTGAGGAATATCATCAACAATTTCTGAGTCAGAGTCATTATTTGTGATGATAGGATTATCAGTGACTATAGTTTATTCGTCATCTGATACTATATGATATGGTTTATAGAATTCATCAAAAGAGACATGAAGTGATTCTTCAATAGTTTTAGTTCTCTTGTTAAATATACGATAGGCCTTGCTTCGTTTCAAATATCCGACAAATATACCTTCATCGGATTTTGAATCAAATTTTCCAAGATGGTCTTTCATATTCAAAATAAAGCATTTAGAACCAAAAACTTTGAAATATGAGATATTTGGCTTTCTCTGATTAAATAGCTCATAAGATGTATTCTTGGTCAGAGGTCGAATGGAGACACGATTCAAAACATAACACGCAGTTGCAACAGCTTCTGCCCAAAAATGTTTTGGTAGAGTGGATCCGTTTAATAACGTTCTTGCACATTCTTGTAAAGTTCGATTTTTCCTTTCTACAACTCCGTTTTGTTGTGGAGTTCTAGGAAACGAAAAATTATGATTTATACCTTTCTTTGTACAAAAATGTTCAAATTCATTATTTTCGAACTCTCCGCCATGATCACTTCTTATATTTTTAACCTTAAGTCCTTTTGACTTTTGAATTCTCTTAACGAAGGATTTGAAATGTTTGAAAGTGTCACTTTTGTTTTTCAAGAAAATCACCCATGTATAACGAGAGTAATCGTCAACTATTACAAACACATAGCGATTATGGTTTATTGACTGAACCTGTGTTGGTCCAAATAAGTCCATATGTAATATCTCAAGTGGTTCTAACATTGTTATGACTTTCTTGGATTTGAAAGACGATTTAGTCAATTTTCCTAATTGACATGCATCACAAAGATTATCAACTGTAAAACTAATTTTGGTAGTCCTTTAACTAGATAATTTTTAGCTAGCTTGTCAATAGTTCTGAAGTTTATGTGACAGAAACGTTTGTGCCATAGCCATGGATCATTATCATTTGCTACAAGACACATATCTGAGTTATGATTGATATTCATATTCAGAATATAGATATTTCTGTCTCAATAACCTTCAAAAACTATATTTCGGTCTTTATCTAAGATGCTACAATTATTGTCCGAAAAGGAAATAGTAAAACCTTTGTCGCACAATTGACTGATACTTAGTAAATTATGTTTCAAATTTCTAGCTAGCATGACATTAGTAATAAGAGGTAAGTTAGATGTACTGTAATTGCTCACATCGCCTTTGTCGATGATATAGCCTTTTGAATTATCTCCAAAAGTGTTAGAGCCACCATATGAATAAGTGATATTTGTTAATAAGCTCTTGTCTCCAGTCATATGCTTCGAGCAACCACTGTCCAGTATCCACTTTCCTCTTTTCTTGAGTGGGTCCTGCAAAAAATAATATTAAATCCATGGTACCCACCTTTCTATAGGGTCCAAAGAGTTGGGTCTTAGGAGTCCAAACCCATACGGGTCCGGTATCCCCTTTATATAAATAATTTGGATTATGATGCACAGAATTTAAATTTTTTTGAATGTACTTGTTCCTAATCAAATTGTTATTTGTTTTAGGAACCCATATTTTTATAGTTTTGACATTCTTCTTTTGAAATTTCACAATCGGTTTTGGTTTGGAATATAATATACTAAGATTTTTCTTAGCTTCAGTTTCTTGTACTACCTTATTTTTCTTTTTTCTTTTATTACCAAGATGTTTCTTGATAACTTGTTTCTTATATCCCAAGCCATGTTTATTTGTAGCAGATTGTGAACTTTCAATAATTTTTGTCAAATTTTCTCGACCTTTGTTAAAGTTAGAAACATTTTGAGTAATGTCGTCTAACTTTGTTTGTAAACTAGCCTTTTCAAGGTCTAACATTTTGACTTTTGCCTTAAGCTCATGATTTTCGATAATAAGAGCATCATTTTTCTCTTTTTGAGTTTTAATTTCTTGACTCAAAAGAGATAGTTGAGAATCAAAATTAGATGATGATTCTTGAGCTTTTTCAAGTTCCTCCTCTAATATTTTCTTCTCATCTTTTAGCATATCTCGTTCAAATTGGGCTCTACTTAAATTAGCTTGAGCTTGTTTTCATTGTCGTTTCATATCTTTAAATTTATATATTAATTCAGCATTTATATCAAGAACTTCTTCAAAAGAAGGAATTTGTACCTCATCTTCTTTAGCCATAAAACATATATTTGCTTGTTCATCATCTGAGTCACTTTCACTATCAGATGAAGATGAGTTTGAATCATCCCATGTCACTGAGAATGCTCGTTTCTTTGATTTGTCCTTCTTGTGTTTGAATTTTTCATTTTCTGACCTCTTCTTTTGCTCCGGACAATCTTTGTGCATGTGCCCTTTTTTATGGCAGTTGAAACATTCTATATTTGATGATGATGATTTATTTGATCCGAACTTCTTTCTGTTGTATCGACTAGCTTTTCGTTGCTTTAAGAATTTCTTGAATCCTTTTGCAATGAATGCTAGATCCTCATCTTCGGAATCTGAGATATCTTCATCTTTTTCAACATGAAAAGCTACATTTTTCTTTTCTTCTTTTTGTTCTTTTCAAGCTTGCAAATTTGCTTCATAGGACATGAGATTTCCTATCAATTCATCTGGCTTCATGGTGGAAAGATCATTAGCTTCTTCTATTGCTAATACTTTTCCTTTCCATTCATTAGTCAGAGAATGTAGGACTGTTGAAACTACATCAAAGTCCGAATATTTTTGCCCTAATCCGATAAGTGCATGATGAATGGTTTGAAACCGTGAATACATCTCGTTGATAGTTTCATTTGGCTTCATTTTGAAATTGACTTTTCAACAAAGCTATTTTTGCTTGTTTAACCTTGTTAGTACCTTCATGAGTGGTTTTTAGTGTTTGCCAAATTTGATATGCAGTGGTATAGATACTAACACGGTTATATTCGTTTTGATCTAATGCACAAAACAACATATTGATTGCTTTTGCATTTACAGCAGCTACGGTTTTCTTAGCAGCCGTCCATTCTGCATACTCAGTCGTTGGATTGACTATTTCTTTCTGAGTAGCATTCCAAGCATCATAGTTAGTTGATTGCATGTAAAAAGCCATACGAGTTGCCCAATAACTATAGTTAAGACCATTAAAGAAAGGACGTCTTTGTGTTGATTGACCTTCTGTGTAAGTAGTGTTAGTGTTACTACTTGGGTTATTTGCCATATTACTAGAATATATCAAATAACTGTGTTACGGTTATGTGATGACCGGGCTCTGATACCAATTGAAAGTGTCGATATACGACTTAGGCAGGATCAGTAATATGGATAAGCGGAAAGTATGTGATATACTAACTTGTATATTTACAATAGTTATGCCGGTAAATATTTAGTATAAAAATATCTCACAGAACCAATATCACAGAAAAGTAAGTGCAGTAATAGAAAAATCACACCAGGGATTTTTATATTGGTTCGGAGCACCGTCCTACGTCCAGTCCCAGATCTCCTATCTGGAATTTCACTAAACAACTACCTCACTTCACCCGAGCAGCCGAACGGGATTTCGCGCCTCTATCAACACGAGGACTTCACAACTTGCCTCTTACAACACCGAGGACTTCAAACAAGATAATTGAACTTGTAATTTGACAATGTGTCTTCTCAATAACACGAATTTGTCAATTCTTGTACACCCTTCCTATAATCTTATCCTCAAATATGATCTTGTGATTATGAAGATTTGGAAGATGATATCGTTGTTTGAATCTAAAGAATAATATATAGATTCAAGGATTCAAATAACGATATGTGAGAATTATGAGCTTTTGAATGCTTTTAGAGAGCAAGAATGAAATCAGCAATTAGATAGCAAAAATAGAAAGAATTGATATGTTTAAAATGGTGATTTCATGTTGCTTTTATAGAGGGTGGAGAGTTGTAATCATTGGTGAAGAGAAGCAACGAATAGAGATGATTTTTGGCGAAGAGAAAAGGAAACAACCCTTGATAAATAAGAGTGTCTATTCGAAAAGTTGTTTCAGTTCGTAGACTAGTCGACTGGTTAAAAATGACCAGTAGACTGGTATTTGAATATATGTACGTTATATATATGTGTGCACGTTCATTGTGCATTTCTGCCCAGAAACGGTCGACCGCCCATAATGAAACCGGTCGACCGGTTTCTGATAGTATGCACAATGAATGTGCATACATATATATACATATATATATTCAAACCATTGAGGTATATGATTATTTGAGGATAGATTTTAACATTTATAACCCAACTAAAACTCTAAATAATCAACCTCTAATATAAAATACCATTGAATCTCTTCTTTTTGTCGATCTTGAACTTCTCCTTGTCATTTAATCAAAACGCCGTGAATTCCTTAATTCAACACTCACCAGGCTGACGAAGAAGAATTTGGCATTTTCATGAGATATAGATTGTGATGTTTCTTTCCAACGACGGAATAGGGCCCAGACAACAGCCCCAGTCTTGACCTTGCCCGATGGGAACAAAGTATTTACATTTTACTAATGCATGTGGTACAGGGCTTGGTGTGGTTCTAATGCAAGAGGGGAAGGTAGTGTGTTATGGGGGTAGACAACTAAGAGTCCATGAGAAGAACTACCCTACCCATGATTTAGAGCTAGCTGCCATAGTATTTATGCTTAAGATATGGCGTCATTATTTGTTTAGAGAGAGGTTCGAGTTGTACACTGATCATAAATCTCTCAAGTATTTGTTCTCACAGAAGGATCTTAATTTAAGGCAATAAAGGTGGATGGAGTTCCTAGTTTCTGATGATTGCGAGATTGCTTATACCCATGGCAAGGGTAACGTGGTGGCCGATGCACTGAGTAGGCAGAGGATGGCCTTAAGTCCTCTGTTTGTGGAAAGGAGAAGCTTGGAGTTCATATCGACTTTTGATTTTAGACCCTCCACCGAATTATTGCTTGGTTTTTTTGCATCATTAGAGATTCGACCTACTCTTATGTCTTAGATAGGAGCTTCGCAGTGAAATGATCCACCGATTTCAGACATTTTGGATAGGCTCAGTAAAGGGGAGACTTCTGGCCACCTCAATAGATATTCCATTGATGATAAAGGGTGGTTGCAACGAGATGGAAGGCTTTGTGTTCCTCAAACTGGAAGTCTGTTGAAGGCAATCCTAGAATAAGCCCATCACTCTAAGACGACTATTCATCCAGGTGGTGATAAAATGTATAAGGACATGAAGAGGGTTTTCTTTTGGCAGGGATGAAGAAAGATGTGGCAGAGTTTGTTTCGCAATGTTTAGTTTGTTAGCAAGTCAAAGCTGAACAAAAGAAGCCTGGTGGTTTACTTCATCCTTTGGAGGTACCACTGTGGAAGTGGGAGAGCGTCTCTATGGATTTCATAGATGGTTTTCCTAGATCAAAGAAGGACAACACTAGTATTTGGGTGGTGGTAGATAGACTTACTAAAAGCCTCATTTTATTCCAGTTAAGAGTAAGAGGACGACAGCTTGTTTGGCAACAATTTATGTTCGTGAGATAGTCCATCTTCATGGAATACCTTCCAGCATCGTAAGTGATCATGACCCCATTTTTACCAGTGAATTTTGGAGGAGCTTGCAAGAAGCATTAAGTACACGTTATGTTTGATCACCACTTATCATCCTCAGACCGATGGACAGACGGAGAGGGTAAATAGAGTTCTAGAGGATCTTTTAAGGCTGTGTATCCTAGACTTCGGAGGTACTTGGGAAGAGCATCTTCCTTTAGTAGAGTTTGCCTATAACAACAGTTATCAAGCTAGCACTGGCATATCACCCTTCGAAACATTGTACGGACGACCCTGTAGATCACCAACTTGTTGGTGGGAATCTACAGAAAGGTTATTGCTTGGACCAGATATGGTTAGGAAAACATCCAAGAAGTGATTTTATTAGACAGCAGAAATCCTATGCAGACAAGAGAAGGACTGACATTGAATTTTAAGTAGGAGATATGGTTTTCATTAAAGTGTCACCTTTGAGGAATGTGGTTCGCTTTGGATCTGTAGGGAAATTGGCACCAAGATTCGTAGGGCCATTTCCCATAACAGAAAGGATTGGCCAAATGGCCTATAGAGTGAAGTTACCCGAGAGATTATCTGGCGTGCATGGTGTTTTCCATGTTTAATTTCTCATTTGCGGAAGTGCTTACATGATACCACGGAAGTTGTAGAGCCAAGTATGTTGGAGGAAGTGGAAGTGGAACGGTAGGCGACAGTTAGATGAGCTCCTACCCGTGTTCTTGGATCAGAAGTTAAGAAGCTACACAACAAAGAAATCAAGTTGATGAAGGTTCAGTGGGGAGACAACCCGGAGGATGCAACTTGGGAGACCGAAGACAAGATTCATGCCTCGTATCCTTTTCTTTTCGAGGGTATGATCTTAACTTCCTTTTCCAAAGCTTTTATTTATGCTTGTTTCTATCATTTAAGTATGTCCTATGGAAATCTTCTACTTTAGGTTGGAATCCCATGGATGTAAACATGTGTTTCAGACATGTTATGTTTGGTGGATCCAAGTGGATGCAAGTGTTTGCTAGTTGTTGCTCGTGGATGCATATACACACGTTAGGCACTAGATCGGCTCAATCACTCTCATATTGCATATGGATGTGTGTGCATTTTCTTTTCTTTTTATGGATGAAATTGAATGTGTCATTATATGGATGTTTTATTTGGACAGATGTTTGTGCACCCATGTAGAATCTACATGTTATAATAGGATTATTGCATACATGTTGGATTCATGACACTAACATACATTGCATTAAGGAGGTCGACTGAATCAGTAGACCGCCTGATCTTTGCATTAGTATTGGGACATATACACACACCTTTGCATTTTTTCATATAAGCATTAGAAGCCTTTAAGGACAATGGATGCCTTTGATGGGTGGATAAGTAGATGGGTGACGGATGGTAGGATGTACATTCTTCTTAACTTGGAGATTTCGGGGACGCAATCCTTCGAGTGGGGGAGAATGTAACACCCTGTAAATTTAATAATAATAAAAGAGGATAAATTAAATAATAATTAATTTAATATTCAGAATTAAGGGAAACAGACTGCGCCATTGCGTCCGTCTCGAAATTTTGGTCAAGATAGACATTTGGTTTGCATTAAACAGACAACGTATAAAGAAATTATGAGGGTTTGAAGTTTGTATACGCGTAAGGTAATTATATATATATATATATATAACTAAATCAGAAATCAGAAAAGCGTTCAAAATCCGAAAATTAAGAGGCGGCGAAATTCCCGCCCCAAGGGAGTCGACCCCTCAAGGGAGGTGTCGACCCATGGGTCGACCCCCCTAGGGCTGAGGTGGCAGGTCGAATTCTGGGATAGCAGCTGTAAATATAGGCTCATTTCTCTTGTTTTCTTCACTGAAAATCAATGGAGGCCAAAATGTTGTCGGTGCCTGGACTGAATTAAATCCCTTTCTTTTTCTGTAAATCAAAGTTAGAGATTCAAGTGTAGATATGTTCTTCTTCTACCTTTCTAGATATAAACGTTGTGAGTTTCATGTTGCTTTTAGATTTAAATAAATAAAAAGTAAACATGATAGGACTATAATTTGGATCTATGCATGTTAATCCTTGAATCTCTTTAGATCTGTAATAACTTGTGAATCTGTGATATTTTGGCATACTATGACTTGGATCTTAACCTTTATTATGTCAGATCTACTTTTGATTATAGATTCAATTCAATATTTAGATCATCTTGTACCTATCATATTATGGTTAATTTGGATTTGTCAAATATTGGACATCTAAATCCTAACTTAGATCTAATCATGCCTATTATGACACCCCTACTATATTAGAACCCATTTATTATCACAATTTCACAGATCTGTCCTTATACGTTCATATTAACATTATGCCATGAAAAGTTTATGTCAATTCTGATAGAATAATCATCTCTATCATCTTCCCTTCACCTTTTCCCTTTTATTTTATATAGCCAGGCTACTTTCGAGCCTAGGCATGCCGCTAAATTATGCGATTACGTTCGTTTGGGAACGAGGGGAAAAACATTGAAATTAGGCATATCTTGTGAATTGTGAATTTGGGGCATAATTGGTAAAAAGGTGAAAATTGGCATAATTTGAATGATGTGTGTCTATATGAATTTGGACATATATTTCACTATGAACATAATAGGGGGAAAAAAGGGCATGAAACCTATAACCTATAATGACATAGGTAAGAATTGGTTAATAAAGAAATGCCTAGGATTACAGTAATTAGAAACTGTAACTGCGCCTAGACACGAGGTTAGATTACACTTGTGGTGGAAGTCTGCCAGGACCCTCCCGGCATATCCAGCGACCACAAGTAGTGAATCTAATGTAAGAGGTCTAGGTGCATAAATATGATACGTGATAAAACACGAGATTAAGCACGATTTGTGGAATAAGTTTGCCCGGACCCGCCCGACATATCCAGCATCCACCAATTGTAGGCTTGACGTGGGAGGTCTAGCATACTGTAACCATAAATGAAATATGGTAATAAACCTTGAATACTTAACCTAGAAAATCCATAGGGATTGTATGAACTTGAACTTGAATAGGGTTTACGTAAATATGTCTGAACAATGAGTGGGTTAAGTAAATCTGAGGGGGTGGGTAATATATATATATATATGTACGTATGTATGTATATATATGTATATATATAGGCCCACGAACTTGATCTAAGCGGGTTATGTAATTAAAGACACCTAATGGTAAGCATAACCTGTGGAAAGGTTGAAGTTATGTAATTAAAGACACCTTAGGGTTAGCATAACTTGTGGAAATGATAGGTTTATGTAATTAACGACACCTAGTGGTAAGCATAACCGGTGGAAATCCTATAGGGATACAAGAAAAAGGGAAGAGCTTGTATCGTATGGTATGTGGGACCCGTTTCAGTCAGTAACCCATATTACGGTATCAAACGACGACTCCGCCCTAGGTTGGGGTCGGGGCACGCTTACTAAACTGATTGTAAGAGATCCAAACGAGAAGGACGGTGTGGGCGGTGCAAACCGACCGGGGACATGTGCGTGCATGGGCTGGGTGGATGAGGCTAAGATGACCGTGACACCAGTAGATATGGTTGTGCACATCGAGAAGGGTTGCCACTTTAGGAAAGTGATACCTCCTACTGTGGGGCCTGCACAAGGTATCTACAAAGTAGGGAGCCGACCGATTAGGGTAGTAGTTAGGGTACATCGGGACGTATGCCTAAGTCTACCATCTGATAGTTGTTGGGATCATCTCATTCTGGTGATACTAGTATCAGTGCAGAGAATAAGAGCAATCATTAGAGAAGCGTATACACTCTATCATGTTTACCTTGTCATACCTACCTTTTATGGTGATATCTTTCTTATCCACTTTATATGCCTATCATTCTACTTTTACTTATTTACTTGCTAAAAGTAACTGGACTCGGCAGACTTTATGTCTGACCTTTTTGTTTCCTCTTCTTTCTTCTGTTTCCTCTCCAGGTTCTCAGGGTGAGAATACTCAAGCTTAACAAGGATTCTGCTATCATTTTGCTGGAGCTGCTTAGATGTATGGCTCAAGCTCTTATCCTTATTACTATGGCTATATTTTATTTGGGAAATTTTGTTTCTTTTATGTACTCTGATGTTTTAAAGTACAAGACAATAATTTTTATGATGTAATGGTTTTTGTGTATTTCAGACATGTGACATTTTTGAACCACGATACTTTATGATTAATAAAGTTTCTAATTTCGTTGTCATTTTATATCTGCCTTGTAATATTTCTATTTACGTTTACCTATAACGATTCACGAAACTTAGTGCATTCCCTTTGTGAGTGACATTAACGGACATGGGGTGTCACATATCATACGACATCAGAGTAGAAATAAACAGTACACAACGAAAAAGATCAGAGATTTAATTTACATAACAACGAAAATACAATACATAAATATAATGTGCAGCGGAAATCATCGACTACCCCAACTGAAAGAGATACACGGATACAAAGCTTTCCGAATGTAGTTCCAGCTATAAACTAGGATCCTGTGAAAATAAATATCTGCAGAACCAAACTACTAGTTGCCTGTGTGGAAAATATGGGCACTCAGAGTTTAGGTAGAAACAATAAACTCTGAGTCAGTCATGGGACTGGTGTGAGAACTAAACAATTATTAACTTTATTTTAAAGTTTGGCAAATCATGGGACCACGCCGTATAACACGGAACGGGTTTTCTCCCAAGAATACTATAAAACAAACAACGCAATGCCAAAAGGAAATATGAAGCTATTATAAGACTCAGGTCCATCACACAATGCAATGCAATGCAAACCGAAGGATCGATTTTTATCTTATAATAGCCAAACATGCTTGATATGCAAAATTTATCTTTTATTATTATTATAAGTGAAGAAATCAACTTCAAATATAAATGTATCAATCATAGGCGGCATAGGTACCATATATTAAGCAGCCATATAGGTTTACAACTAAAACCGTAAAATTGCGTATTGGAATTTGGGTTTCCATCTATGAACCAAGGCAAGCGATCCTCCTTTCCGATTCGAGACACACTAGGAATGCCCCAAGATCACACCTCTGGGCAACCCTAGGTTAGCGGCAGGGCTGGTCAGCCATCACTGATTATTTATACCATGAACTATACGTTTTCCAATTCAATGAACCTCCAAAATGGTTAGTACATCAACAAATATGTCAGTTTTTGACCATATCAAAGGGACATTGGCGACCCAAATCAAATCCGAGGTACCTCGTCTTCCATCAAACAATATCCAACATCCACATAAGTAAAATGTCTGGGCTCCATACCATGACATCACTCATAGCTAGAAACTAACGTATGTCCATTTCCCTGCGGTCCTCATCCCGTTTTTAGTTTCATACCGGGGTATGAAGCTCGCAAATTAACATTACACAAAGCTACACTACTTAAAGCTGTGCTTTGATCATCAACTACAAAGCCCTGCTTTTCAACAAAAGCTTTGATCCATGTGACTCAGCATGCCACATTGTCAATCCATACCGTACCATTGTTTTCCACCAATAAATAACCTCCAAGCTCGTACGTCTTAGAGTAGGGTGTTAAGCAAGAATATAAATTCTCCCCCCACCAAATAGATATATATTTAACAGAGATCAACGAATATAGCACGAAATACAATGTCAGATATACAATCCATTTGTAAGTCCGTATTAGGTCTGAACAAAACCGAAGGCACCTTATTCCTCGTCCCATATGTCCAATATAGGAGAGAAGCCCTTGCGTATCTGGTCGATCTCCAATTACGTCTGGACGGTTACCACTCATTACCTCGTCTTGGGTGTACAGCCAAATCAAGACATCAGTAATCATCCAAACGATGTAAAGATCTCCGATCTTCAACCACCGTCTTCAAATCTTCGACTTTTAGTCGTTGTATCAGTTATTTAGAATGGGTTAAACCCGGTCTTTGCGAATAACTCGCGTATCTTATAATCAAGTGCTATAATAACACATCATACGCCTCATTCCAATCCAGAGTATTCTTTTATTCAAATATTCATTACATTGGGAATCTTTCATCTAATTCTTATCAAAGATTTAATTCATTTAAACCCCTTGTTTAAATCTTTCTTTGAAACCCATTGCAAAAGATTTTGTATTATCTTTTCATATTCTTAAACCAAATTAAGGTTTATCAAACTAGTCGGTATTATCGAGCTTTAACAAAGTAATCATTTATTTTATTTTTTCAATCTTAACCTATTCATCCCATGGAGCAAAACTGGTAGTACTCCATATCTAACACCCACTGCGTTTTCGGTAAAATTAATTACCACTTCACGTTTCGAATCTAATTAAAGATTTAACTATCGCATGGGGTAAAACTATTGGTACACCATTCTCGATCATTTCTTGAATTCGGTAAATTTAATTACCTCATTCACATTCCAATCTAATTAAAGATTCATTAAAAATTCAACTTGGTTTTAATCCCAAAAATCATTACTTAATGATTATTAACTTTAGGAAATTAATCTTGTCTTTAACTGGGATAAAGAACCAATGTCATTTAAAACAAAGTTCATGATAAACCTAAAATCCTCTTCCATCGAAATGGAATCTTCACGGAAATCTGATCAGCATATAATTGATATAAATTTCCATATCTGACTAATAATATAAATAGAATAATGGCAAAGTCTTTTAAATTCCATAAATAGTAACGGTCTTCCTTCATGGAAGCTCATCTCGATTATCACTAAATCGAATCCCACTCAATTCCAATTTAGTTCATTAAATTGGAAAAACTTTACTTTGGAAAAATTTCCTTAAATATTAGTTAAAAGATTTATAAATTTCAAATCATATCTTCATTATTAATTGGGTTTAAGAACTAATGTTATTTATAACACAGTTCACAATGAACCAAAAATCAACTTTCAATTAATTCCAACTATATATTAATTGGAAAACTTCATTAATCTTAATTAAAAGATTTATTCTTTTCTCAATTGGGTTTAAGAACAGTGTTATTGAAGACACCATTCATGACAAACCCAAAATCCAATTAGATTTTAAATACAAGGCTCTGAATAGAAATCGTATCGGCTTATATTCAATATCAAATTCTAAAACCAACAAATATCGTATTGGGAATAACGATATCTATATCTTTCAAATTCCTCAACAATATCCGTATAACCACGGAATCCAATATCGAAATATTCCGAAGGTTATTTCAATTTAAATCTTTTCCAATTCATACATTGGAAAATTTTGGTTATATTAAAACCATACGATTTCTTTCAGTTCTTTACTTAATTTGGAAAACAACTTATTCAAATAAAAATATCTTTTATCATTGCAAATATGGAATATTTCATCCAAAACAATTTCAAATCAATTATTATGATTTAACGTAATTTTTCTCTATTTTTAATCATTTAAAAATAGGCCTTTTCAGTTAAATGTCATTTCAGGTCATTTAGCCGCACTGGCTTAGTTTTTATTCAAAATTAAATTAAACATTTCTCAAAATTTAACTGTTAGATTTCAAATCTCTTATTATCATTCGAAAGATCTTTTCAATATGAACCCAAGGATCCGGTTTCAGGAGAATCCAATGGTCGGATCTTTTATTACGTCAATTCAATGTCAATGGTTGAAATTCGCAAACGGTCGCTGCGCGAAACGTTTTATTCAAACCATTTTAATTATATATAATATAATTTATCAATTTCCATTTAAAACGAATTTTATAAATCATTTCTAAATTCATTTTAAAAACGATTCCAACTTCCATTTCAATTTTAGATCAAAACTGAATACTCCATATCATTATAATATTCGAATGATAATATTTTCAAAATATCAGATTTTGAGGTCAAACCTTTTCGATATTCATTATAAAATGAATAGATTCGATAGAAAATTCCGTTCGAATTAAAATGGTGTATATCTACTTAACTTGGCTTCATATACATTTCAGTTATGAATATTTCAATATTTTCGTGTCCATCCAAAATCGGAAATCAAAATCATATTTTGATTCTTTGCTAAATATTATTATAAAATATTCATTATTTCTGAATTGGAAGCAGACTCAATCAGTTACCATATATTTTTATTTATATGGATTCCATACATTGCATGTAAAATAGTGATAAACAACTATAAAACATTCAATTCACATCCAGAGTGTAATTTGCAACTGTATAAGCATTAAATAATTAAATAACGTTTATAATAGTCTGTCAATCAATCGGTTGGCATACAATTAAATCCAAGGGAGATGTGAATTAATTATCATCCCAGACCCATGTGGAGTTTCTAACCGTCAAACAAACATTAACATTTGAATCATTACTCGCATACAATGAACACAACGTAGTCATAAATAAATAAATATCCAACTATCTAATGCCATTTACGGCGCCACAAGTGTCCATCTACGGAGTACGAAATGCGAGTGTCACATATTCATATAACGCTTCTAACGCAAATGATTTGTGAATAGTTCATGTGTCGAACTCAAGGAATATCACATGCAACAGATAAAAATGGCTGTAAAAAATATTTGAGTGAGGGAGTTCTCACTGAGATTTTTGATCGTTATAATAACAATCACTTTTGGATTAAATTAAACGCAGGTTTAATTTAGCCCAGATTTCCATCTACTCCAAATTTGTCCAAACTATTTTTGTTGCGAAGCTCTCGTCGATACGGTTCCAACGCATCTTGAATCGCCTAATTTCAAGTTCATATGAAAAAGTTATGATTTTTTACAAGTTCGCATATTTACGTTTAAACAAACATTCTAGCAACATATCTATGATCTAACTACACAAACTAATTATTTTAGATGGTAAATTCTCACCCGAAACACTCTAACATCGCGACACCTCACCATCGACGATCGACGTGCTTGCTACAAGTTAAAAACCTCGCCTTTCCTCGCCAAAACAACTCCAAACATCTCGGTAACACACGTATACACTTAAACAAACGTTAGAGGGTATAAAGATAGCATTTTTATGGGTTTATAGGCTTGTGGGGCCCATGGGGCTTGTTGTTTGGAGAGGTACAATGTAGGGGGTGATGTGGCAGGGTTGTGAGGTGGTGTCGTGGCCATGTGGGGGCCACACGAGGTGGTTGGTGGTGGTAGACCTTGGTTTTGTGGCTAACGGGGGTGCCTTTCTCAAAATTCAAGAGAATGGAGGAGTTTGGAGAGGTGGAAGGAGGGCCCACATTGGTGAGGGATGGATCAGCGAAGTGGGTGCTGACGTAGCAGTCTGCGGCGGTGGTGGTGGCCTTGGAGGTGGCGGCTTGGGTAGAAAGGGGGAGGGTACCATTAAAATGAGCTTAAGCTCTTAAGAAATGAAAATGAGATTTAAATGAAACTAAAGATAAAGATAAGCTTAGGTATGTGGAATGACATGTTGTGGAAGAAATAGGCAAGTGGTGGAGGGAAGTGATGAGGTGACTAATTTTAATTGGATGAGAGGTGTAGCATGAAGTGACTAGTTTAGCCAATGTATTAATTCTACATTGCAAACTTTGTTCTAGTCTAACGGCTACACGTTAACTCCAAAAATTATGAATTCTGGAATCTCGGTATATTTTGGAATTACTGTTCCAACGAGTCAAGTCGCGTCGAATTTGAAGACCATTTGAAAAATGACCTTATTTTCAGCTTAAACTGAAAACTGACTGAATTTTCAGCTTACGTATATATACCTTTCTCTCACATGCGAACTCCGTTGGACTTGAAATTTTGGATTCTATCATATTTTGACATTTCAGATCCAATAAAAGTGGTTTCGTTACATTCCGAGACTGTCTTAAAAATGGTCCTTTTCCAAGTGATCGACATAGCTTTAAAAATATCGATTTTTAAATTCGTACTTATAAATCAAATTAATAATTTTACTGAGCTTGTTTTAAGTCAAAGAAAATATAAAAACTAATTTTTAAATTATTCTCGAATTTTATCGAGCAAAAATTAGCAATTTATATTCAAATTTCAATAAAATAGAATAAATTAAAATTTTAAATTGGTTCTGAAATTCCGGGTTGTTACAATCTCCCCCACTTAAAAAATTTTCGTCCTCGAAAAAGAACGAGGCTGAAAGTTGTTTAACTAACCAACTCAACTTTCATTCTGGCTTGAGTTCTTCAACTTTTCAGTTTCTACGAACTCTCAAATTTTCCTAAAATTTGGCAAACACCTTAAATATCTGAAATTTTTCGCCATGACCCTCTTTGTATGGGTTGATCTAAAAAAAATTATTAGGTCGTATTAGGCACCCAATAAATCAATATATCGCATACAAATCAAATGTGACTTATCTATACTCAAGGGAGATGTGTAAAAAAATCATTCCTTGACCTACTGATGGGAATTAGTCATAATCCATGTGCCGTATTTAAAACAAGAGACACGTGTACATTTTTGTCATCTCCTTACCCGTGTAGGGTTTGTTATTAAATCCTGCAATTTTCCGTTATAGGTTATTAAGTCCATAATCAGTCTTCTGTTCAACCTGTAATTCAGTCATTGCCATACAAGCTTCTCGCTCGTATGGTAATCTAAACATCGTCATATAAGCGCCAAATGCTTATATGGAATACGATATGATATGCTGTCTTCAGTGGTATGTTATGCGGTGTGATCCATAATTTATTTGTTACTATCCTATGGCGTATGTTTTAATTTCAAAACAATCATCACGGCGCACCCAAATAACTCACTGTAGTTATAATAAATAATAAAATTGCACAACCAACTCATTAAGGTGCACTTATTTGTCGGGCTCGCAATTTATTTATCTACTCAACCTTTACTCAATAGTAAATCCTTGACCTGCTCAATATATATATGTGTGTACATATATATACATATATATATATATATATATATATATATATCCCTGTATATAATTCCAATTCGAACTAATCTTCAATTCAGTTCAATATTAAATACGATTATATTTAATTTACCCTTCATTTTCATATTGGTTTTATTATTCCAATATTTTTACTAGTTAAACTAATTATCATCCATCACAACCAGCAATCAATTAGTTGACTAGCTTTTCAATTATATAACTTCTATATATACTCAAAATCATATTTTCAATGTCAAACCACAAACATTAAATTCTAACTAAAATTTGGTTCTCACACTAGTCAATTGGAATTATATAGATATCCCACTTTCGAAACTTGAACATAAACACTGATGATGAGATCTCAATCGTCAGAATCATCCCCGAGCAAATAGAGTGTGATTCTATATCTATCCAGTATACTTGAGACTTCGAAAACACGTTTGCGAGACGTATGTGCAAAATCTTCCTATACTCGATAGTCCAAATTCAAATAAAATACTCAAATACATATAATAAGATATAATTTTCAAAACTAAATTCATTGTTTTTTTATATACATAAATAACACTCTTCAAACTCATTCTAGGGTATTACTAACCCTATCTCTAACAAGTCATCCTTATAGGACATTATTAATCCTATCTCTGATGAATTCTTTCGTTTGGTTCTAATGTGTCTTGTTCTCGAGCTTTGTAAACCAAATCTCAAATTACAAGCTGACACGACCCGAAATCCTCATCCGGCCTAGACCGAATGAGAACGCAGATTGGGTAAGAACATGATGCATCAGAACGCAGAACAAGAGAACATTTCAATGCTATTACAACAATTTACATCAGAGTATAAGATATCAGAGTACAAATAAATAGTATATAACGGAAAATATCAGAGATTTAATTTATAAAACAACGGAAATACAATACATAAATATAATGTGCAGCGGAAATCATCAACTACACCAACTGAAACAGATACAAAGCTTTCTTAATATAGCTCCAGCTGTAAACCAGGATCCTGTGAAAATATATATCTGCAAAACCAAACTACTAGCTGCCCGTGTGGATAATATGGGAACCTATAGTTTAGGTAGAAACAATAAACTCCGAGTCAGTCATGGGACTGGTGTGAGAACTAAACAGTTATTAACTTTATTTTAAAGTTTGGCAAATCAAGGGACCACGCCGTATAACACAAATGGATTTTCTCCCAAGAATACTATAAAGCAAACAATGCAATGCTAAAAGTAAAAATGAAGCTATTATAAGACTCAGGTCCCATCACACAATGCAACGCAAACCAGAGGATAGAGTTTTACCTTATAATAGCCAAACATGCTTGATACGCAAAATTTATCTTTTATTATTATTATAAGTGAAGAAATCAACTTCAAACATAAATGTATCAATCAAAGGCGACATATGTACCATATATTATGTCGCCATATAGGTTTACAACTAAAACCTTAAAATCGCGTATTGGAAATTGGGTTTCCATCTATGAACCTAGGCAAGCGATCCTCCTTTCCGATTCAAGACACACTAGAAATACCTCAGGATCACATCTCTGGGCAACCCTAGGTTAGCGGCAGGGCCGATCAATCGTCGCTGACTATTTATACCATAAACTATACATTAGCCAGTTCTATTAAACCTCCAAAATGGTCAGTACGTAGACAAATCTGTCAGTTTCCGACCATACCAAAGGGTCATTGGAAACCTAAATCAAATTTGAGGTACCTTGTATTCCATCAAACAATATCCAATATCCATATAAGTAAAATGTCTAGGCTCCATATCATGACATCACTCATAGCTAGAAACTAACATATGTCCATTTCCTTGCGGTCCTCATCCCGTTTTTGGTTCATACAGGGGTGTGAAGCTCGCGAATTAATGCTACACAAAGCTGCGCTACTTAATGCTGTGTTTTGATCATCAACCACAAAGCCATTCTTTTCAATTAAAGCTTTGATCCATACAACTCAACATGCCACATTGTCAATCCACACCGTACCATTGTTTTCCACCAACATATAACTTCTAAGCTCGTACATCTCAGAGAAGTGTGTTAAGCAGGAGAATAAATTCTTTGCCACAAAATAGATATATATTTAACAGAGATCAACGAATATAGCGCGAAATACAATGTCAGACATACAATCCATTTGCAAGTCCGTTCTGGTTCTGAACGAAACTGGAGGCACCTTATTCCTCATCCCATATGTCCAATATAGGAGAGAGGCCCTTGCATATCTAGGTCTGAACGAAACCGGAGGAACCTTATTCCTTATCACATTTGTCCAATATAGGAGAGAGGCCCTCGCATATCCGGTCGATCTCAAATTACGTCTGGACGATCACCACCTCGTCTTGGGTGCACGACCCAATTAAGACATCAGTAATCATCCAAATGATGTGAAGATTTGTGGTCTTCAACCACCATCTTCAAATCTTTGACTTTTGTCGTCGTATCAGTTATGTAGAATGGGTTAAACCCGGTCTTTCCAAATAACTTGCGTATCTTTTAATCAAGTGCTATAATAACACATCATATGCCTCATTCCAATCTTGAATATTCTTTTATTCAAATATACATTACATTGGGAATCATTCCCGTAAATCTTATCAAAGTTTAATTCATTTAAACCTCTTGTTTAAATCTTTCTTTGAAACCCATTGCAAAAGATTTTGTATTATCTTTTAACAATCTTAAACCAAATTAAGGTTTATCAAACTAGTCGAGATTATCAAGCCTTACCAAAGTAATCATTTATTTTATTTTTCCAATCCCGAGCTATTAATCCCATGGAGTAAAACTGGTAGTACTCCATATCTAACGCCCACTGTGTTTTCAGCAAAATTAATTACCACTTCATGTTTCAAATCTAATTAAAAATTTAACTCTCGCATGGAGTAAAACTGATGGTACTCCATTCTCGATCATTTCTTGGATTCGGTAAATTTAATTCCCTCATTCACATTCCAATCTATTAAAGATTCATTAAAACTTCAACTTATTTTTAATCTCAAAAATCATTACTTAATGTTTACTCAACTCTAGGAAATTAATCTTGTATTTAACTGGGTTAAAGAACCAATGTCGTTTAAACCAAAGTTCACGATAAAAATCCTCTTCCATCAAAATGGAATCTTCACGGAAATCTGATCAGTATATGATTGATATAAATTTCCGTATCTGACTAATACTATAAGTAGAATTACGGCAAAGCCTTTTAAATTCCATAAATAGTAACGGTCTTCCTTCATGGAAGCTCATCTCGATTATCACTAAATCGAATCCCACTCAATTTCAATTTAGTTCACTAAATTGGAAAAACTTTACTTTGGAAAAATTTCCCTAAATCTTAATTAAAAGATTTATAAATTCCAAATCATATCTTCACTATTAATTGGGTTTAAGAACTAATGTTATTTATAACACAGTTCACAATGAACTCAAAATCAACTTTCATTTAATTCCAATTATATGTATTAAATAAAAAACTTCATTAATCTTAATTAAAAGATTTATTCTTTTCTCAACTGGGTCTAAGAACAGTCTTATTGAAGACACCATTAACGACAAACCCAAAATCCAATTTGATATTAAATACAAGGCTCTGAATAGAAATTATATCGGCTTATATTCAATATCAAATTCTGAAACCAAAAAAATATCGTATTGGGAATAATGATATCTATATCTTCCAAATTCCTCAACAATATCCGTATAATCACGGAATCCAATATTGAAATATTCCGAAGATTATTTCCATTCAAATCCTTTCCAATTCAAACGTTGGAAAATTCTGGTTATATTAAACCATACAATTTCTTTTAGTTCTTTACTCAAGTTGGAAAACAACTTATTCAGATAAAAATATCTTTTATCTTTGCAAATGTGCAATATTTCATCCAAGACCATTTCAATTCATTTACTATGATTTAACGTAATTTTTCTCTATTTCTAATCATTTAAAAATAGGCCCTTTTAATTAAATGACGTTTTAGGTCATTTAGCCGCACTGGCGTTGTTTTTATTCAGAATTGAATTAAACATTTCTCAAAATATAACCGTTAGATTTCAAATCTCTTATTATCATTCGAAAGCTCTTTTCGATACGAACCCAACGTTTTTGGTTTTAGGAGAATCCGACAATCGGATCTTCTGTTACATCCATTCAAAGTCAATGGTCGAAATTCGCGAACGGTCGCTGCGCGAAGCGTTCTATTCAAACCATTTTAATTATATGTAATATAATTCATCGATTTCCATTTAAAATGTATTTTATAAATCGTTTATAAATTCATTTTAAAAATGACTCCAACTTCTATTTCAATTTTAAATCAAAACTGAATACTCCATATCATTATAATATTAAGATGATAATATTTTCAAAATATAATATTTTGAAGTCAAACATTTCGATATTCATCGTAAAATGAATAAAATTGACAGAAAATTCCGTTTGAGTTAAAATGGCATATATCTACTTAACTCGGTTTCATATTCATTTCAGTTATGAATATTTCAATATTTTCGTGTCCATCCAAAATCGGACATCAAAATCGTATTTTGATTCTTCACTGAATATTATTTTAGAATATTCATTATTTCTGAATTGGAATCAGACTCAATCAGTTACCATATAATTTTATTTATATGGATTCCATACATAGCATGTATTCCAAAATAGTGATAAACAGCAATTAAACATTCAATTCACATCCAGAGTGCTATTTACAACTGTATAAGAATTAAATAATTAAATAACGCTTATAATAGAATGTCAATCAGTCGGTTGACATACAATTAAATCCAAGGGAGATGTGAATTAATTATCACCCTAGACCCATGTGGGTTTCCAACCATCAAACAAATATTATTATTTAAATCATTACTCATATACAATGCACATACCGTAGTCATAAACAAATAAATACTCAACTATCCAATGCCATTTAAGGTGCCACAAGTGTCCATCCACGGAGTATGAAATGCGCGTGTCACATATCCATACAACATTTCTAATGCAAATGATTTGTGAATAGTTTATGTGTCAAGCTCAAGGAATATCACATTCAACAAATAAAAATGGTTGTACAAAATATTTGATTGAGAGAGTTCTCACTGAGATTTTTGATCGTTATAATAACAAACGCTTTTGGATTAAATTAAACGCAGGTTTAATATAACCAGACTTTCCAACTAGCTCCAAATTTGACCAAATTAGTTTTATTGCGAAGCTCTCAACGATACGGTTCCAAAGCATCTTGAATCTCCTAATTTCGAGTTCATATGAAAAAGTTATGATTTTTACAAGTTCACATATTTACGTTTAAACAAACTTTCTAGTAACATATATATGATCTAACTACACAAAATAATTATTTTAGACAGTAAATTCTCACTCCAAGCACTCTAACATCATGACACTTCACCGTTGGCGCTCGATGCGCTTGCTAGCAATTAAAAACCTCGCCTTTCCTCGCCAAAACAACTCCAAACATCTCAGCAACACATGTATACACTTAAACACATGTCAAAGGGTATAAAGCTAGCACTTTTATGGGTTTCCGGGCTAATACGGCCCATAGGGCTTGCTGCCCGGAGCGGTACAACGGAGGGGGTGATGTGGTAGGGTTGTGAGGTGGTGTCATGGCCATGTGGGGGCCACACAAGTTGGTTGGTGGTGGTAGACCTTGGTTTTGTGGCTAAAGGAGGTGCCTTTCTCAAAATGGAAGAGAATAGAGGAGTCTGGAGAGGAGGAAGGGGGCCCACGTTGGTAGGGGCTGGATCCGCGAAGGGGGTGCTGATGCAGCAGCCTACGACTGTGGTGGTGGCCTTAGAGGTGGCGGCTTGGGCAGAAAGGGAGAGGGTACCATTAAAATGAGCTTAAGCTCTTAAGAAATGAAAATTAGAAATGGAAATGAGATTTAAATGAAACTAAAGATTGAAAAGAAGCTTAGGTACATGGAATGACATGTTGTGTAAGAAATGGACAAGTGGAGGAGGGAAGTGATGAGGTGACTAATTTTAATTGGATGAGGGGTGTAGCATGAAGTGACTAGTTTTGTCAATGCATTATTTCTACATTGCAATCTTTGTTCTAGTCTAACAGCCACACGTTAACTCCAAAAATTATGAATTTTGGAAATATCACTATATTTTGGAATTACGGTTCCAACAAACCTAGTCGTGTCAAATTTGGAAACCGTCTGAAAATTGGCTTTATTTTCAGCTTAAAACTGAAAACTGACTGAATTTTCAGTTTACGTTTATATACCGTTCTCTCACATACGAAATCCGTTGGACTTGAAATTTTGGATTCCATCATATTTCGACATTCTCGATCCAATAAAAGTGGTTTCGTTACATTCTGAGACTGTCTTAAAAATGGTCATTTTTCAAGTGGTTGATATGGCTTTAAAAATATCGATTTTTAAATCCGTACTTATAAATCGAATTAATAATTTTACTGAGCTTGTTTTGAGTCAAAGAAAATATAAAAACTAATTTTAAAATTATTCTCAAATTTTATCAAGCATAAATTAGCAATTTATATTCAAAATTCAATAAAAAAGAATAAATTAAAATTTTAAATTGGTTCTGAAATACCGGGTTATTACAAGACATATATATATAAGCGGTGTTTATGATTATTGATATGTGCATTTGCTATAATTAAAATATTTGTAGTTGCTTCAGTGCATTTGCTTCAATCCCAACAAAAACCAATGCAAATTGCCCTATTTGCATCAGTGCGTATGCTTCAGTTCGTAAACCGATGCAAACAACAATATTTGCTTTGATTGTAAAAATAAACTGTAAATAATACTACTTGCTTCGGTGCATTTTATTATGTTATTAATTCAACCGAAGCAAATGATACTATTTGCTTCGGTTGTGAGCGATACTGAAGCATGTACCTCATTGGCTTCAATACATTTGTGTAACAACCCGTATTTTCTGCCTATTTTATTTGGATTATTTTAATTATTTTTAATTATTTAAAATATTGGTTTGGATTTAAATAATCGAATTTAACGATTTATTTGGAATATATTATTTAAATAAATAATAAAATAACATTTTAATTTCAAAAATATTTGGGAAAATATAGAATTTGCCATATATGGTGATCGGGCAGTTTAAATTGGTCAAATATTGGTTATATTGAAAATATAGTGACGATTTCGATTCGAAAACGATGGTTGAGCAATATGGTTTATAATTTAATTAAATAACGAGCTGCAGCGGCGTGGCAGTTCGCGATTTGGCGTTTTGAATTTCAATTGGTCGTACCGGGTTCAAAATAAGTCGGATTTCCTCGAAGCAAGAAACGTCGGGACCGGTTTGACGATATCTTTCCAATGGCAGAGAAAAATCCAATTTTCGTCATATAGATTTTATTTTATGTCCAAATCAAATTTTGAAAAAAATGCTATGGAATTTCCTTTATATATAACACTATATTTATATAGAATAAAGGGTTTTTAAATATTTTAAATATTGTTTTGGCTTGGAATTCAACCGGGATATTTTATTGTGGTAGTATACGATATTCTAGTCATGTATGGCTAATTTCAATATTTTAATATTATTATATTGAAGTATTTTAAAATTGGTTTATTTTATTTGAATTGGCCAGTTATAAAAGGGTCATTTTTCAAACGACCTCTGTTTTCGATGAAACAAATTTTATTGGGACCGCAACAGTAAATTTTTGCTAGATTTCAAGTGGCGCATCAATCGGGATTATTTTGTGAGCATGGCAAAATAAAATACAAATAAAATCGACCATTTGAACGTGAACGAGGGCCATTGGAGCAAACGAACTCGGAATTCAACGAAACAAGTTTCATTAGGACCGCATCGTCAAATTATACTATGCTGTCCATTCACATCTCGAACAGGGTTTGTGTGTGAGCGCAGCAGTGAATAAACGACGTTCGAAAACGCGATAGGTACGAAATAAAAATCGTTAGTCAGCGTCACTCGTCAAATCAACATAAAATATATTATCCTCACCTATATATACCCCCCTACATCAAAAATTTCCAGCAAAATTAAATCTTCCTCCATCAATTTTGCAAATAAGACCCTAAACACAAATCTATTTATTTCTCTCAATCTGTCGAGGATTTGCTATGGCGGTCTGAACAAAAGTTGTAGATCGTCTCATTCCCTACCTGCTGTAAAAAGTTGGGGTGGTATTGTCGAGTGTGGTGGCCGGAATCGGGAAACAGCAGAAAATGACTTTCGTTCTTGGCCAAAATTGAGGAGAATGGGTTGATTTCAGTAGACGAGACCTTAGGGCTTTTGTAGAGGAGAGATCAGGCTTTCAAATGGCTGTGGTCTCGGGTTCTACAATCGACGGTGGTCGGAGAATTTGGGGGATGAACGGAGGTGGAGGATTTAAGGTTGTTTTTAAAAGTGGCGTTGGGTTTTTGGTGGGTTCTAGCGCCGTGGCTGTCGGGGACTGGTGATGGAGGAAGGGCAATGGAAGGGGGAAGCGAGGGGGCCAATTTCGAGGTGGTGCGGCGAGGTACGGTGGACCACAGGCGGAGAAATCGCGACTGAAACGAATTCCGTTCATGGCGGAAATACTGGCGATCGAAGGCAAATTGGGGGCTGGGACGGACGGCGAAGGGGAGGCCGGAGTCACGGTGCTGGTGAGGGGATCAGTCCAGTTTCCGGTGGAGCGTAGGAGGTGCCGTATGTGATTGATGGTGATGGTGCTTTTCCGTTCAGAAGAAAAGGGAAGGGAATCGGGCTTGAATTGTTGAGAGGGAGAAAACGCGTGAGAGAGGGGGAGAAGGCTGGTCAATGCTGATGACGTGGAAAGTGGGGTTAAGGATTTGATTAAGGTAATAATTAGTTAATTTATTAATTAATAGTTTAGTTAAAAATCATATAACTTATCAAACTTAAAACAGGCGTAACTTCTTCATACTTTAACGAAATCTGACAAAACTGGATCCATTGAGATCGCAGGGACGTGACCTATCCAATGACACTGACTAGGAGTCAATCTGACGCAGTTGAAATTTCAGCAAAATCTGAGCGTTCGTTTCAAATTAAATGCAGCAAACGCGTTAACCGTCGACCGAAATAAACTCTGGTGAGTTAATTCTCACACCTTCTGGAGTCCTGTGATGTGGTAAATCCATAGGAAAATATAATCTACAATTTACAATACAAATTGGTTGATTGGATGCGATGGATGCAAATTGGTTGTTATGGTTTGATTGGTTGCAGTTATTTATATTCCATTATTTATTTAATTTGTATATTTTTATCAACTGATATCTGTGATGTAGAGAAGGACAGGTTGGAGGGATCCGACCGGATTCCTCAAATAAACTATATTTTTGTTTGTTGTGCATATATATGAATTGTTTACCCTGACTGACACCAAAACCTGTCTGTATGTTGATATTTGAATAAATATTCACCCGTGCTGTGTTTAAAATCAACTGACAGTGTTGATTGGGTAATTGGCAGTGAATGGCCTAAAATGTGTTGTTTCAGATGTTGGTTTACTGTTCGGTAAAACGACGCCGTTTTAAAGTTATAAATTATTTTATAACTGAATTAAAGTTTTTTAGTCCTTTTAGATAAATAGTTAAATTAGAAATTTATAAAAATATATTTTTGATCAAGTTTGTAGAAGAATTATGTAAATGGTTTACATAGAAAAATCTTATGATCTATATGTTCTGAAAGTAGAAAACATAGAAATTTCCTACGTACTGGTAAAATGAGATAATTGTATCTAAAACAATTAAATGGTGATTTTAATTAATTAAGTTATTTAATTAATTTAAAAAGGGAAATGACAAATGAAATCAGTTAACTGCTAACTGATATGTACGGGTGGAAAGAATCAGCCGTTTTGAGTAAAATAGACAAAGGAGATAAATTTGATTTGAATACCCCGAATAATGAAACTATTAGTTAATCCTCGTTTAACTATAAGTTAAGGAAATTATTGAATTGTTTAGAGTAAATAAAGTGATTTTTACTTGTTAAGCTTTTCCAAATGGTAAATATACTATTTTTAGTTAATAAACAAGTTAACTATCTTAACATAGTTAATAAGAAAGTTAATTATTATTATTTGGTTAATAGTAATTAAAGTGATGATTTGTAATTGGAATTCAAGGTAGAAGTGATCAGATGACAATAAGTTTGTTCGAAAGAGCGATAAAAGTTTTATAAAAGGATTTATGATCCCAGTTTTCAAAACGAGATTTGTAAATGGAAGTTGATTATTGGACGTGGGTTTTTCATTTAAACCCAAAGTATAAGTGAAATAAGGTTTCAAGTTCAAAAGGGACGTTTATTGAAAATTTACTTAATCAAAGGAATTAAGTAAAGAGATTATCGAACGAAGGTTTCAATATAAGGAATGGTTTATAAAACCAGATATGAAATCAAGATTGTAAACGATATTTTAATATCACTGGTTAAGTTACAAACTGTTATTTATTCTAAGATAAGAACGTTGTCGATCAAGGTCTGAGAGGTAACTAAAATACCCCAACTTGATTGGCTTCACTATTATCGAGGAATGGTATTAGTTTGGAGTGAGAAAAGGTGTTGAAATTGGTTTTACCCTATACGAGGAATATTGAACTCGAATGCAAGGGTTTGGGAACTAAATAATATCGCAACATTAGTTTCAAAAGAAATAAGAATATTGATTTCAAATTTTATTGAATATTTGTTATTCAATTAGAGTTGATCGAATATAGTATTTGAAAAAGAGTTAGTCAAACGTAGTTATTCAGGAAGAGTTACCATTACGTACGACTGTTAGCGTAATTCGCAGGGCTGCAGATAGCCTACGGCGGTCGGATGTTTCCTGAGGGAATCAGGCGTAACCATTGTGATCGCTGCGATCTAGAGTCAAGCGAATGGAGTAAGTCGAATATTAGTTAGTCGATAGGAGTAATTAAGTCGAGTTAGTCAAGTTAGAGTTAATCGATCAAAGTAAATCAGTCAGAGTTAATCAGAGGAAGTTTGGTTTATATCATTAGTATATTAAATAAGAATTCAATTATCATATTTTAAAATGTTAAAAGGGTTAGAAGTCTTAATTAAGCAGAATTGAATTAGTTTGTTTTAAATTTTAAAAGGGCCAAGTAATGCTGAATATTAAACCAATAAACTCATTGGGGTGTCATGTTTGAAACACTATATATTTTGATAGTTAAATCACCGACTATCAAATCTGTCCAATACGATTGTTGGTATGGAAAGACCGGGATCGAATTTATATTCGAAAACCATTCCGGCCAACAAATACGTGAAGAGATCAGAAGATGATCGAAATGAGCATTGAAGACCGTAGAATTTCATAAACGGAAGAACCACTAATATTCTCTGCCTTGCAAGCATAGATAAGCTGTGATTCTGTCGTGGTTGGAATCTACGGGTTGCAAGGACTTCTCGCTATGATCCATGGGGTGATTCCTATATGAGATGTAGTAGGAGAGTACCTTCGGTTCATCTTGTTCCTGGATGACTTGTATGGACGGATGTCTGACAGAGTATTTCCAAAGGGAATTACACGCGTTGATTTCTCCAAACGTACCATAGTTGATGGCGGAGAAATGGTTATTCTCTAGCCAAATAAACTAGAGTATTTTTGTGGACGTCAATCAAGTGTGATCTGGCGGATCTGATGATGTGGCATTCAAAGTGTATGATGACCAGATGTTAAAGTTAAGTTCTGACCTCAAGCCTCATCAGCCGGGAAATGACAAAAATCGGGCAGGCAGCATGGCTATGTGGGTCGCTCCCATTAGGATGCATGATCACCTATCTAGAGAAAATCTATTTGCTTCTTTAATCTATATTTCGAAGCTGTCCCTTTTCGGGAGGCGGTTGCTGATCCCAACCGTCGGTGATATACATTCGATACACTCAAGCGAAATGAGTGGTCGGTCATGTGAGGGCCGGGTTGCAAGACGTTCTTGTTGAACCCAGTGTATTTGCCTCTAGAGATACACATTCGGAAGGTGGTCCCATACCTTGTCAAGGTTGGAATCCAATATCCAATAAGCGCCCGCGGTTTTCGATTGTATACTATATATAGGGAGCGTGAGATGCAAGCGTTCCTCTAGATTGCTAATTATTTGTATTTAGACATTATGATAATATCATAATAAGCTATGATTTCAGAAATGTTTTGGGTTATAGTAAGGTAAAAACCGTCCGTGTTTATGTGTGGGCTGGTCTTACTATTATCTTTTGATTTCATAAAGGAATTTCCAAAGTTAAACAAGTGTGTGCTTCTGTGAATTTATCATTGATAGTATTCTAGACTGACCCAGTGTATTTTATTTTAAATCAAATGTGCTCGGGTCAGACCGAGTGAATTTCCAGGTTAGGTTTGCTTGGAGTTCAGGTGCTGGAAGCAGGAGGCTTCACCGCTAGTATATAAAGTATTGTTCCGCTGTGTCTGATGTATGTTGTACTCTGATGATTGGTTTGTATATACAGTTCTTTTATGTATAAAGATATTTGGTATTATATTTTATCTGTTCCTTTGTGAGATTCTGATGTGGTATTTTTCTTCTTTCTTCTATTCTAATATTTCTTTCTTTCTTGTCTCACCCTCTAATTTCTTTCTCATGACAATCCAGTGTTTTCGATGCTTGAATAGTCGACATGGTGGTTTTATGTCGATTTTCGGGGTCGAAAATTCGCTGGGTCGTTACAATTTGTTTGGTTGTTAATAAAATCGAAGCAAATGATACTACTTGCGTCGGTTTTGAGCACAACAGAAGCAAATGAGGGGAAGCGACAACCAAGTTTTGTACTAATGATACTAAAATAGTTTTGATGTTAAAATTTAATCTTAAAACTTTAAATTTGAACTGCATTTTGGATTATGAGTGTCTAGTTTGATATAAATAAATTAAAATGATCGTTAATATTATAAATATAATTTAGTTTAAATATCTGCCATAAAACCATTTACTTATAAACAATGAAATATTGGTTCTCGAAACATTATTATTTTACATAAAATGGTTGTAGAAAATTTTAAAATTTCAGTGTTCGTTTTATCGAATTTTGATTTCTCTAGCTTCGTTTGAATAGTTTTATATAAAAATTAACAAATAGCAACGATCATAACATAAATAATGAAATGTAATTTGAATAATTAGTTATAAATTTTCAGTATGTTACCATGTTCATATCAGCGTATTGAACATAACAACATTTTATTTTGTACGTTTGGACTTTCGATACGAACTGTAAGCGGATTGAACTTTGATTTGTAGTGTATATAGCTAACTTGGCCTATCTTAAATATGGTTTAAATTCAGAAATCGATGAACGGATTTACTCAGTCAAACTTATATTTCGTAAAGAGAAGTTGTAGTACACGTTCATTACCTTTTGGGATTTCACCATTTCAAATTATTTTGCATTTTTCCTCTAAGAACCTCTTCTCTTCTATCCTACCTGAACATGCAAGACTCTTCCAAATATAAAAACAAAGGCACACAGAAAAATATGATGCTATAAAGTCTTATATCCCGCAACTTTGTTTTCTTCCCTACGTACAAGAATCTCCCCTCCGTATTGGCTCAAGATCTTTGTCCCCTTTCTTACTAAAAAAAATTCTTTTGTTTCGAAATAGCCGAAACTTCCATGAAAAACCATCACTGCTTCCGCCTGACTTGCTCTTCCTCTTCTCCTCTTCCTTATGCAATACAACCTTCCTGACATATGCACAACTCAACTCATGCCTTTACTTCCAAACTTGGTTCTATCTGACCGTGCAATCGACACCTTGGTCGCCATTTTCTCTTCCCAAACCATGGCAACATGTTCCCTCCACCTCGCATGCTCTTATCCATCGCCACCCACAGTAAAACCCCATCATCAACACCCGAGTTGCTACAGGCTTCAGCACCATCTACAACCTCACCCTCTCAATTCTAGTCAAAGTCAACCTTACTATACCCCACCCACTTCGACCATCCACCCATACCCACTACCTCCAGCTAGCTACAGTCCTTAAGTCAACAACCCATTCCCTCCACATCTCATAGCTTCTCTATGCCTATATCCTACTGCATCTGCACCCGCCACTATGCCAAAACCCTAGACACACAAACACAGCACCACCCCTTGTCCACCTCCACACTCCACAGAAATCGTCCATTACTGCATCAGCACCCACTGTCCTTGGTTATTATCCCTTATATTTTATGTTTGTTCAATCTACCTTTGCACTTTCCCATGTTCTCTTCAAATGTTTTCTTGAATCATGTTCATGAGCTCCTTCTATTAGTTTTGTTTGCACATGTATTTGTTGATTATGCATTTGTTTCTCTTAGCTTGCTGGCATGCATACTTGTTAATTGTGCATTTGTTTCTCTTAGATTGATGACCTGCATTTGAAGTTTGTCAAGACCAATTCTATTTTAATCTAAAAAGGAGAAAATCAAACCCATCGCCTACCTTATCTCAACCTCGTCGTTGTATCCAAGTCGTTGTTTAATGATGCAAAGTTATGTTAGAGTCGAATTCATATCTGTGTCATATTGCCATTGCCTTTTATCATCTCAAAATCACGCAAGGTGAGAATCACTCATGAATTTCATTTTGTGCTAAGTGAATTGATTTACATGAAATGTCATTGGAATCTTATATCAATTAGAATTTGTTAATATGGTTACATGACATGATATTATGCTATGTTGCACTAATATCACGTAGTTATGTTGTATATGTGATACATGACATGAATGATATTATGAAATTCTATGTGATATGTTGTGTGACATATGAATTGTTATGTTTGTTCAATACGTTATGTTTATTTAAATGTTCTCACACTGTAATTTCCTTATAGATAAGAAAATCATCATGTTTGAATAAAAGGATTTAGAAATTTAATTAATTGATATTAAGTTTAAATTAATGTTTGAACTTTAAATTATGAAATTGAACTTAAATTTGATTTAATGAAAATTTTAGTTAAATTTAAAGATTAATTTTGTTGGATAATTTAATAGATTAATTTAATTGGAAAGGTTATATTTAGTCCAAAAATTATTTTTTTAGCAAAGCCGTCCCGCTTTTGAAGCGACCGCAAACACTTATTATTATAACAAATAATAATTACAATAATTGCAAGGAACTGGTCAATTACCAATCTACTACAAACAATTTTTAAGGTGAACCGACCACAGTTCGGTTTTTAAGGTGGATCGTCCACCACCATCCTAACAAGGTTATGGTACTGGAGCTAGACACTAAATCTAAACACTAAATATGACTTGTACCCCCACGTACGGAGAATATAACATAATACATTACATACTTCATACAAAAGTGATTTACATAATGAATTGGAAACTAAACTAAACAGAAACAACACATATGAAAAGTGCCATTCACTATGCTTGCACACTATCTCTACAGTATTGATCACATGCATGGACAACCGAATAGTGTCACTTTAAGGCACAAGAATTCGTACATCTTCAAGGCAAGTGTTCTTCTGGAATGCTACCAATGAATTGACCACAAAAACAAGTTCTAGGATCTGTTTACCTTTCTCATCACCAACATGAGGTGTGGTCTCCTGGAATTTGCTTGCAGCTCCTCGCGACACTCTTCTGTTTGGATCTATTCCTTCTAGGTCTTCTTTACACTCTACAAGCGTTGAACAAGTCACCGACTTTGGTTTGGATCGAATTTTTCGAAGAGCTCTAAGTTGTCAAACGGTTTTTGATATGAACTTCTCCTCTTAGTAGTTTTTTGGTTGGGCTGTGGTAAGTAAATGTTTGGGTAATTAGCGACTTGTGTTGTGTGCATATTAGGTGAGAGGTTTCGTCAGTTTGCTGGAGTGGTTGTATAGGATTTTAGCTCTTGTTATTCTTCTCTGCTTGTGTTTCCTTGGAGTTTGGTTTGTCTTGAAGGTGGTTTCCATGTTTACTATGTTCTGACTAGATCCTCATCCCCTCGGCGATTGCCAAGGCAATAGAGGTAGTAATCCTAGTGCTGACATGTTGCGAGGACTTGCTCTTTTTACCCAGTGCCATCCATTCTTGCTCCAAGATTTTTCGTGCTTTGTGACATATCTTATGGAGAGTTCCAATTTTTCTATGTCATTTCCTATGCAAGTTTCCCGTTTCTTCTTCATTAGCTTGGTTCAGTCATGGAGTTTTTCCAAGAAGGTGATGCACTTTCGAGTACACTACAAAGCAAGGTGCTAATGTGAATTGAAACATTGCTAATGTGAATTGAAACATGACGTCTCCATAGCTTGAGATGTCTTTGATTGCAAGTTGGTGCAGTACTAGGTAGCAAGTGGTGTTGTCCTAGTCTTTACTATGTTTTATCGTCATGTACATAGGTTGTTATTGTTGTAGCGTGTGTCTACAAATATAATTTTAACTCTCTACGCAGAGTATGTATGTTTGTAGTCTAGATTTATAGTCTAGTTCCAGCGATGTAAGCTTGTAAAGTTGTAGTAGACGGACCACATTAAAAACCGATTGTAGTGGACGGTCCACCTTAAAAACCTATGTAGTAGGTTGGTAATCTACCATTCTCCTGTAATATTTGTAATTATTATTTGTTATAACAATATGTATTCGCGGTCACTATAAAAACTGGTCGGCTTTGCCAAAAAAGAAACAATGAGACGCACAATATTTATACTGGTTCCACTACCATCGAGATAGTGTAGGTCCAGTCCGAAGGAGAGAGATTTTATTCCCCACGAGAATTACAAAATAAGAGTTTACATATCCAAACCTCAAATTAGGCTTAACAATAAGAAACACTCCATTTGGGGATCACTAGCACCATGCCAGGATGAATTCTACCCTCAATATATAGCCAGCGAAATCTATGTGAGTCATCAATTAATTTCCAAAATATAATAGTAAATAATGGAGGAAAATAGCTAAGCTACAAATGACGCAAAAATAATAAGTAAATCACTAATTTCTTTCATTAGCAATAACGAAAGAAGATAATTCCTGCATTTATTTCTTTGCCATCTCCTGCATATGCAATCAATATTTTATGCATTTCCATATTAAAAATATTTACTTCCATTTTGCATATTTGTTTCCACCTATTCGTGATTTTGTATCACAAAAATTTAACAATTACAACTTAAAACTAAAATCTCAGCAGGTAATCAATACAAGAATCACCATTTTATCTCACTTTGTTTAATTTGTGAAATTAATCTCTATCAACTGTTGCATGTCACTATAGATACTCTACAGGTGCTGAACCTCAAAAAGAATAATTAAAGTCCATCTCTTGATCAGTTTCAAAGCTTGTTTCAACCTATTGTTGCTACAAATCAAGATGAGGTGCTCCCTCACACTTTTTAATTTGTTTCAGTGAGAAATTTGTGAATTTGAGCTTGTTACAACAAATTTTATATGTTTTTAACATATATTTCAACATAGACATTATTTAAATATATGGCTTTCTTAAAAAATTCCTTTTATTGATTTATTGCAAAATTTAAGCAGGATTTACATAAATTCCGACTTATTGACAAGTTTTACACTTATATTTTTTCAGAAAGAATATTTCATTTAATTATCATTTTCCCCACCTTTAGATTTACTATATGGGGGTGTTAATCCCAATTTATTATTAAAATATCACTTTAACAAAAAATTCTCCTATTTATCACCAATTTATCACAAATACACGGCTAAGCTTATTTTTTTATAAGCTTAATTTCCATTTAACCACAGTATCCACAAATCACATTTTTATCCATATTTAATAATTAATATTTATTTTATTAAAACAACACCCAATTGAATAATTAACAATAGACTTATAATTTATAATCTCATGATAGTTCATTATTATAGTTAAAACAGGTAATTACATAAGATCGGGTTGTTACGCAATATCCTCTCTTGAAACACCTAACAACAAATATTTTAAATAATATTTTATTTTAGTACTATAAATTTCTCACGTTTAGACCATATTGTAGTTGCTAACTTATAGCATAACATTTAACAAATTTTTGCTTATATAGTTTAAAAGAATTTCTTTATTATTTGTATCAATGTTTAAGAAAGTATATAATAGAAACAATATACCTTTTTAATGAACTTGATTGGTTATCAAGCTAGATATTTGACACGACCCGAACTTCCCTGGTCTTCGAAGAGAAGAGAAAGAACGGATTGTCTGAGAACACGACAAATCAAAACACAAACAGAAGAACATTTCATTGCTATTACAATAATTTACATCAGAGTACAAGAATATACTGAGTATCAACAAATAATATACATTTGATAAATAACAGAGATTTACAAATTACAATGCAGCGGAAAATAATACAAAAACACAACTGAAAGAGATAAACGGGTACAGAGCTTTTCGAATATCGTTCCAGCTGTAAACCAGGATCCCGTGAATATAAATATACAAAACCAAAACTACTAACTGCCCGTGTGGAAAATAGGGGCACCCAGAGTTTAGGTTAAAACAATAAACTCCAGGTCAGTCATGTGACTAGTGTGAGAACTAAAACAATTATTTAAAACATTACTTTAAAATGGAGTAAATCAAGGGACCACGCCGTATAACACGGAATGGGTTTCCTCCCAAGAATGCCCGTGCATAGAATAAACAACACAATGCTTTTTGGAAAAATGAAGCTATTATAAGACCCAGGTCCCATCACACAATGCAACGCAAGGCGCAATATAGGGTTATTCCTTATAATAGCCAAACATGCTTGGTACGTTTAAAACAAATCATTTGATACTTTTATAAGTGTATAGTGTATAAAACAACTTCAAATATATATGTATCAATCATAGACGACATGGGTATCATATATCATGTCGCCATACTAGTTCTACAATTAAAACCCAAATGTCACATATTGGAAGTTGGATTTCCGTCTGTGAACCAAGGCAAGGGATCGTCCTTACCGCTTCGAGACGCTCTAGCCCGTGTCTCAGGATCAGAGCTCGAGTGACCCTTGGATCGTCAGGGCCGGTCCACACAAAGTGGATTAAAATTCATGAACAATACGTTTCCACGCCCTATGGGGAGTGAACTAGTCATATATCGACCAAACCATCCCTCGGCACCGTAGTGACTGATATAACCGAGGCGCCTCGCTATCCATCATCCACATAAGTAAAATATCTGGTGTAAAGACCAGGAAATTCCCGCTCTTTGAATCGACCATAAACCACACAGGTCTGACCCAAAGGATGGAAATCTTCGAATACTTTAACTTTGGGAATACAAAACATCAGAACAATAACAGCAGACTTTTATTACATTATAATAATATAACATCAGAGTACAGAATATCAGAGTACATATAAAGTAAACTACAGCGGAAGATACATTACAACAGATTTAATGCATTAAACAGCGGAAGACTTCTAAGCTCTGGACACAGCTTTAGGCTTCAATCCAGGATCCTGCTAAAGAGAAAGATATCTGCAAAAAGCTACTCGACTGCCCGTGTGGAAAAGAGGGCACCCGAGTTTGCCAGTGAACAAACTACAGGTCAGTCATGGGACTGGTGTGAGAATTCTAAACTAATATAACTAATAAGACAAATCCAAGGACCACGCCACTTTCGCGGAACGGGTTTTATTCCAATGGATTGCCGGTGCATAAATTAAAGTAAATCGAGAAATAACGCAATGTCTTTTTGGAAAAATGAAATCACCATAAGACCCAGGTCCCATCACACAATGCAACGCACACCAGAGGATAGGGTTTTACCTTATGGTGATTAAACATGCTAAATACGTACAAATTCCGTATTATTACTAGTGTATAATATATTTTAAATCATTCAAAATAAATGTATCAATCCTAGGAAGCATAGGTACCATATATTATGCCTCCGTACTAGTAATACAATCAAAACCGCATGGGGCGTATTGGAGATTTGGATTTCCAACATGAGTCAAGGCTAGGGAGGAGCTCCTTACCGATTCGAGGCACTCTAGCAGATACCTCAGGATCCCCCGCAGTGAACCCTTGGATAGCTGCAGGGCCGGTCCCCGCCAATGGGCAGTGGATTAGTTATGCCTGAACACACGTTTCCCGGTCCCTTTGGACCTATAATATGACCACCAACGGCCTATAAAAATAACGAGGCGCCTCAAAATCCAACATCCACAATGAGTAAACTGTCAGCGCTGGTAGGTCCCTGACATTACTCTAGCTAGAAAGATAACGTGTGCACTCCCTGCGTTCCCTTCTCCCGTTTTAGACTCATACCGGGGTGTGAGGTTCGTGAAGTAACGCTATAACCACAAGGCCTGCTTTTCAACAAAGCCTTGATCATTGCATCTTAGCATGCCATATGGTCCGACACGCAATCCATTTATAAACTTATGCTCTGGGTCTGAGCGAAAGTCAAATCCGTACGAATCAACACTACGTCCGGATAACTACCATCTTAGCCCCGTCTTGGGAGCAAATCAATCAAGGACCTCAACGCTAGTTACCCATTCGATGTGAAGATCGTCGGTCTTCAATCGCCGTCTTCAACTCTTAGATTTAAAACGTCGTATAATCATTTGAAATGAGATTGAACTCGGTCTTCTCAAATGATTCTCGCATATATATATATATATAATTTGAAAACATTTCATATCGTTATTAATATTTGATAACGAGAATTAATTTAACGACGCTTCGGGTCGATGGGCGACCCTGGCGCTGTTTTCAGCCAATTTTGAGTTACACATATCCTAAAATCTAACCGTTGGATTTTGACGAAATTTATATCGTTGGAAAGATCTTCCTAAAGCGGTCCTAACAGTCCAAGTTTTGGGAAAATTCAACTGTCGGATCTTTCGGTATAACCGTTTAAAGTAATGATTTCAAAACGTGAACTACCGCGCGTGTTTCGCTTAGTTTTAATTTATATAATATATATATAAATATGTATAGACCATGTAGCGCTTTCCACTATTATAATTTATTACTTTAAATCATTTCATTTATATATTTTTCTTTTCCGCCAATTCTATTGCGACAAAAACAATGTTTTCAATAAAGTATATTTTATTTTGTATAAAAATAATCTTCTCCTTTATATTTACAAATAAAACATAAATGTCTTTTATTTCTTTTTCCTTTACATTGAAAATATAACTCTTCTTTTTATTTTCCATAGAAAATAATGTTTCCTATTTATTTCCTTAACATAGAAAATAATGTAACTTTTTCTATTTCTATATGTAAATAAATACTCTTATCTTTTCCTTATTTATTTACCTAATGTAAATAAAGGGTTTACTTTTACTATATTTATTTACATTAATTGTAAATAAATGTATCTAATTTCTTATTCATATTTATTTCACTATTTGTAAATAAATAATTTCAATTTCCTTTGTAAATCCTATTTACATAGTAAATATAAATAATTGTATTTCTTTAACTCTTTTCTAATATTCCTTTTTAACATAAAAAGAATATCTTATGTTAATTCTTTTCTAACCTTTCCTTTTTATTATATACATAAGAAAATGTAAATAATTACTATTTACAAATTGGTTCTTTTTATTTACATAAGAAAATGTAAATAAATCCTATTCATATAATTATTCTTTTAATTCTTTTTATTTACATAAGAAAATGTAAATAAATACTTATGCACATAATAATTATTATTATTATTTTTTTATTACATAAAATATAATTTTCTCCCTTATAATCTTAATTACATAAAAATGTAATTTAGTTCTTATAATCTTAATTACATATAAATGTAATTTATTTTCAGTGTAAAACATATTCTTTAATTACATATAAAAATGTAATTTATTTAATCTCTTATTTATCTAATGTAAATATATGTGTATTCCTATTTTTATGTTTTATTTATTTATACTTAATATTTATAGTAATTTACATATGCTTAAACCTCCCACATTGGATAGGTATTGTTGTGACTACTGGACAGCCGGGCGGGTCCGGGCAGGTTTACATCACAACTCAATCCAACCTCGTGTTTAAGCATCATATTTCTTATTTATTTACCTAAGTGTAAATAAATGTTTTCCTTTATTTTACTTTACAAAAAAAAATAACTTTTTATTCTATTCTTTACAATAGGAAAATATAACTTTTTAGTTTATTTCCTATACATTGAAATAAATATAAATGTCCTTTTATTTCTTATACATTGAAATAAATATTTCCTATAGCTTATGTGAATATCCCTCATAGTATCAGCATTTCTAAATATATTTATATGTCAATCTTTGATTCATTCCTACTATACAAACATGACGGTGTAATTTATGTCATTACAACTAAAATTAGCTCAACGATGTTTTTGTGTCATCACAAATAAATTAACACACGATGGTTTTGTGTCATCACAACAAAAATTTAACATAACAATGTATTGGTGTTATTACAACTAAAATTTAACACAACAATGTTTGGTGTCATTCCAACTAATTTAACATAAACAACATAATATCTGATTTGGTGTACTTTTGATGAATCACAATAAAGGTCTCATCTTTATTTTTATTTGTTAATGAAAATAAAGATTTAAAAACTTGCATTTTATTTTATGAGTAAAATAAAGATTAAACTTGCCCTTTTATTATATTCACAAAATAAATGTAACACTTTGTTCTTTAATTTGTAAACAGAATAAACACCAAAATTTTCTCTTTTATATTTCTGTTAACAAAATGAGCACTAAACTTGTTCCTTTACTTTGCAAATAAAATGAGCGCAAAATTTGTTCTTTTACTATGTTAACAAAATTAACGTAAAGATTGTTTCTTTTCTTTGTTAACAAAATCAACATGAAAATTTATCCTGTTCCTATGTTTACACAATGGCATAAAAGTTTATCCTTTATATATTAACAAAACAATGTTAACTTTGTCCCTTTTTTTTTTTATTAACAAATTTTGACAAAATATTGCTCTTTTGTTTTATGTAAACAAAAACTTGCCTTTTATTTTACAATCAAATTTCATGTTAAAATTATCTTTTATTTTGCTTGTAAACAAGATAAACAAAGCAAGAATAAATATTCTAATTTTTATTTAAGAAAATACGATGAGAATAAAAATCAAGGTAAAAATTTTGTCATTTATTTTGTAAACAAATTTGTATAAAAACTTTGTCTTCTCATTATGTAAACAAATCTTTGTCTTTTTGTTTTACTAAAAAAATCTATGTTAAAACTTATGTTAACAAAATAATATTAAAAATTGTCCTTTTATTTTATGTAAACAAAACAATGTTAAAAATTGTCCTTTTAACTGTTAATCAAAATTAATGTTAAAATGGTCTTTTATTTGATTAACCAAAATTTATGAAAACTTTGTCCTTTTATCTTGTTAACAAATTGCGTTAAAAATTATGTCTTTTGTTTTAACAACAAAATTGAGTAAAAATGCCTTTTTGTCTTTAACAAACAAATTATGTGAAAATGTTCTTTTGTTTCAACAAACAAATTAAGTAGAAAATGTCCTCTTGTTTTAACAAACAAATATGGACCCAAAATAATCCTTTTTATTTTGTTTACAAAAATTTGTCTCTTCTTATGTACACAAAATGACATGAAAATAATTCTTTTTATTTAAAATTTTTTTTTTTTTGTCTTTTGTTTTATGTAAACAAAGTGACGGGTAAAAGTTGGATTTTATTCTGTTCACAAAAATAAAGCTTGTATTTTATAAACAAAACTAAGATTAAAATTGGCATTTCAATTGTAAACCAAATAAAAGATTAAAAACTTGCTTTTTATTTTGTAAGCAAAATGAAGATTAAATTTGGCATTTCAATTTTGTAAACAAAAATAAAGATTTAAACTTTATTTATCTTTTAATTTAAAAATCATAATTATATGTCCATATTATATTCCAATGTCAAGGTCAACAAATAAAAATCAATGTTTTTATTCTAGTTTGGCAATACATCATTTGACTTTGTTTAATCCAATTCAACCAAAAAGACAACCTAATTCTTGTCCATTAAAATCAACAGTTTGATCATGGTGAATCTAATTTAAATCAAAATGACAATTCAACCATTGTCACAAACACGATATGATTATTTCCAACAATCCTATATTACAACCATGGTAATTCTAATTCACATATCAGCATAACAGTGTCATCAGCCAAATTAAATATATAACCAACGGAATTTAGCGACACAAAATTCCACAACACAATTTCTAGAACAGGTCAAGTATCAAAATTTTTATTATAAAAATAAATAAATAAAGAGGCAGAATTTCTCACCGATGAATTTATTCAGATTCGGAATTTGGTCAAAATTGGATATGCTCAGAATTTGTTCTCGTTTGTTCCACAGTGTAGGTCTTGGAAAGACGAGTTCAACGCATTTCAGTTTGTTTCTTCTTCCTTGTTCGTTTACAGGCCGCAAGCTCCACAATTGGGTTCCGTTCTAGGTCTCAAGTTTGCACGAACACCGAGGCACGAGGCGTCGATCTGAAGGCACCACGTCGACGGGCTCCAGGAGTCGCACCTGCGCCACCCCGAGTTGGCCAGCTCGCACGCCTTTTGGAGGCTCGGCGGCGGTGAATACGGCACGGGTTTGGGCCTGAAATCCGAGTGGCTCGAGCCACTACATCCGATCATGTCCGTTGATTGTTTAGCTCTCACCTAGGGGTTCGATTTTGGTTTGTATTCCTTCATGAAAGATTTGGGGAATTGAGAGAACGAGAGGGGCAAAGGGGGGACAACGATGGCCATTGATTACAAGGGGTGGCGGCTGAGTATTGGGGTTCTAAGAATGAATGGTAATTAGGATAAAATATATAAGTGGAGAGAAAAGATAGGAATAAGAAACGTACAGGAAGCGGTAAACATTAATTTCAAAATAAAGAAAATTTTCTTTCCCTTTTTATTTATTTATTCAAATTTCAAATGTAATTAACAAGGAGAGAGAGAGAGAGAGAGTGAACGGAAAGAAATGAATAAACGAAGGGTTGATTTCAGGAACGTATTTAAATTTACTTCCATGATTACACATGCTTTGTGAAAAAAATTCCTTTTTCCTATTATTCAATCTATTAAAATTGCTTCCTTGTTACATTTAAGCATTTTCCCTTCTTTTTTTTTTTTTGGATATTTAACTACATTTTCTATTGGGAACGCATGTGTGGATACCTTCCATATGATCAATGATACATTCCATACGATCAATTATAGCTATTTATTATAATATATCAATAATCGTTACCTTATCCTCTCCAATTTTACATCAATCCTATGTTTATTATATTATAATTTAATTTCATACAATTTATACTTATCAATGAATTTTTTATATTTAGAAACGGTTTATCAACTAAATTCTCTTTTCATTCAAACATTGAATAAATCATCAATGTTAATTCATTTCCATTAATAATTCATAAATCAATTACATGGATTAATAATTCAAAATCTTGTCTTAACGTTCATAAAATTCTTAGTAGAAACAATTAAAGCAAATAAATGTTTTTATCATTTGCTTATGTGTCATTTACTTATTTGTGTGTTAGCAATAAATGCCAATTTCATGTGTTTACATAATAATAATAAAAAAAAAATGATTTTTATTGTATAGCAATTTTCCAAAAATATGTTTACATTTACAATAAAGATATTATTTTTATATTGTTACCAACTTCCAAACAAAATTGCGTTTATATTAACATGTTTACAGGTTCACAAATCAATGTTAATCAATGCTAATTATTAACATGTTTAAAATCAATGTAAAATAGCATGTTTACATAATAAATGTCATGTTTACAAATCTAAGCTAATTAACATATATATTTATTTATTTATTTATTTATTTATTTTTTTGCAATGAATGACATGCCTCTTATTCCCATTGATTATAATTTCAAATTTTATTTATTTTATGAAGGAGGCGACTTTTCTTTTATTTTATATATATATACTTCCTTTATTTGGTTATATGTTTTACTTTATTTCTTACTTGTGTCCCTACGTATGCTTTATGTTACAAGGGAAATATTCAAGATGACAGCCAAAGATGTATACATACATATATACATACATACATACATATGTATATATATATATATATATATATATATATATATATATTGTCATAATTTATTTCATTTATAACCTACACATTAATTTCAGTCAATGCATTAATAAATGTCATTAAAGTTCCTACATAACGTTAAAAGAATAAATTTTTTTTAATGTGAAACATGACATTAAAAGATTAATTTTTAATGTTAACCAAATTCATGTACTTACATGTCATTAAAAAGTTAGACTTTTAGCACTTATCAAAATATGTTCACTTACATTAAAAAGAATAAATTTTTAATGCAAATCATTTTTATGTTCTTACATTTAAATAAAGACTAACATTTATTTTAAAACATATTTCATTCATAAATAATATCTTAATTAAAAAGTATTTTTCTTTTCCCGTCGTTATTATTTAAAATAAATTATTTTAAATATAAAAGTTCATTAAAATTTCTAAAATAAAAAAATTTTAAATTAGCCCCAAAATTCAGGGTTGTTACAGTCGCCCCCACTTAAAATCTTTTCGTCCTCGAAAAGGAACGTAGCTAAATGTTGTTTAATTATTTAACCAAATTTTAATTTTCTTTTATTAATTTTATTTGTTGACTAACTTATCAAATATATAAATACTTTTATATATTTAAAATCATATTTTCAAAAATAGATTATATATAATTAAAATACGTTAATTATAAACTTGTTACTCTTAACTCATTCTAGGGTATTGCTAACCCCATCTCTAATGAGTTTTCTCATTCTAGGACACTGCTGGTCCTATCTCTAATGAGTATTCTTATTGGATTTTACTAATCCAATCTCTGATGAGTCTTTTGTTCAGTTCTAACGAGTTGTACCCCAAAGATTTGAGCTAACCAGAGCTCTGATACCAACTGTAAAGACCAGGAAATTCCCGCTCTTTGAATCGACCATAAACCACACAGGTCTGACCCAAAGGATGGAAATCTTCGAATACTTTAACTTTGGGAATACAAAACATCAGAACAATAACAGCAGACTTTTATTACATTATAATAATATAACATCAGAGTACAGAATATCAGAGTACATATAAAGTAAACTACAGCGGAAGATACATTACAACAGATTTAATGCATTAAACAGCGGAAGACTTCTAAGCTCTGGACACAGCTTTAGGCTTCAATCCAGGATCCTGCTAAAGAGAAAGATATCTGCAAAAAGCTACTCGACTGCCCGTGTGGAAAAGAGGGCACCCGAGTTTGCCAGTGAACAAACTACAGGTCAGTCATGGGACTGGTGTGAGAATTCTAAACTAATATAACTAATATGACAAATCCAAGGACCACGCCACTTTCGCGGAACGGGTTTTATTCCAATGGATTGCCGGTGCATAAATTAAAGTAAATCGAGAAATAACGCAATGTCTTTTTGGAAAAATGAAATCACCATAAGACCCAGGTCCCATCACACAATGCAACGCACACCAGAGGATAGGGTTTTACCTTATGGTGATTAAACATGCTAAATACGTACAAATTCCGTATTATTACTAGTGTATAATATATTTTAAATCATTCAAAATAAATGTATCAATCCTAGGAAGCATAGGTACCATATATTATGCCTCCGTACTAGTAATACAATCAAAACCGCATGGGGCGTATTGGAGATTTGGATTTCCAACATGAGTCAAGGCTAGGGAGGAGCTCCTTACCGATTCGAGGCACTCTAGCAGATACCTCAGGATCCCCCGCAGTGAACCCTTGGATAGCTGCAGGGCCGGTCCCCGCCAATGGGCAGTGGATTAGTTATGCCTGAACACACGTTTCCCGGTCCCTTTGGACCTATAATATGACCACCAACGGCCTATAAAAATAACGAGGCGCCTCAAAATCCAACATCCACAATGAGTAAACTGTCAGCGCTGGTAGGTCCCTGACATTACTCTAGCTAGAAAGATAACGTGTGCACTCCCTGCGTTCCCTTCTCCCGTTTTAGACTCATACCGGGGTGTGAGGTTCGTGAAGTAATGCTATAACCACAAGGCCTGCTTTTCAACAAAGCCTTGATCATTGCATCTTAGCATGCCATATGGTCCGACACGCAATCCATTTATAAACTTATGCTCTGGGTCTGAGCGAAAGTCAAATCCGTACGAATCAACACTACGTCCGGATAACTACCATCTTAGCCCCGTCTTGGGAGCAAATCAATCAAGGACCTCAACGCTAGTTACCCATTCGATGTGAAGATCGTCGGTCTTCAATCGCCGTCTTTAACTCTTAGATTTAAAACGTCGTATAATCATTTGAAATGAGATTGAACTCGGTCTTCTCAAATGATTCTCGCATATATATATATATATATATATAATTTGAAAACATTTCATATCGTTATTAATATTTGATAACGAGAATTAATTTAACGACGCTTCGGGTCGATGGGCGACCCTGGCGCTGTTTTCAGCCAATTTTGAGTTACACATATCCTAAAATCTAACCGTTGGATTTTGACGAAATTTATATCGTTGGAAAGATCTTCCTAAAGCGGTCCTAACGGTCCAAGTTTTGGGAAAATTCAACTGTCGGATCTTTCGGTATAACCGTTTAAAGTAATGATTTCAAAACGTGAACTACCGCGCGTGTTTCGCTTAGTTTTAATTTATATAATATATATATAAATATGTATAGACCATGTAGCGCTTTCCACTATTATAATTTATTACTTTAAATCATTTCATTTATATATTTTTCTTTTTCGCCAATTCTATTGCGACAAAAACAATGTTTTCAACAAAGTATATTTTATTTTGTATAAAAATAATCTTCTCCTTTATATTTACAAATAAAACATAAATGTCTTTTATTTCTTTTTCCTTTACATTGAAAATATAACTCTTCTTTTTATTTTCCATAGAAAATAATGTTTCCTATTTATTTCCTTAACATAGAAAATAATGTAACTTTTTCTATTTCTATATGTAAATAAATACTCTTATCTTTTCCTTATTTATTTACCTAATGTAAATAAAGGGTTTACTTTTACTATATTTATTTACATTAATTGTAAATAAATGTATCTAATTTCTTATTCATATTTATTTCACTATTTGTAAATAAATAATTTCAATTTCCTTTGTAAATCCTATTTACATAGTAAATATAAATAATTGTATTTCTTTAACTCTTTTCTAATATTCCTTTTTAACATAAAAAGAATATCTTATGTTAATTCTTTTCTAACCTTTCCTTTTTATTATATACATAAGAAAATGTAAATAATTACTATTTACAAATTGGTTCTTTTTATTTACATAAGAAAATGTAAATAAATCCTATTCATATAATTATTCTTTTAATTCTTTTTATTTACATAAGAAAATGTAAATAAATACTTATGCACATAATATTTTTTTTTTTTTTTATTACATAAAATATAATTTTCTCCCTTATAATCTTAATTACATAAAAATGTAATTTAGTTCTTATAATCTTAATTACATATAAATGTAATTTATTTTCAGTGTAAAACATATTCTTTAATTACATATAAAAATGTAATTTATTTAATCTCTTATTTATCTAATGTAAATATATGTGTATTCCTATTTCTATGTTTTATTTATTTATACTTAATATTTATAGTAATTTACATATGCTTAAACCTCCCACATTGGATAGGTATTGTTGTGACTACTGGACAGCCGGGCGGGTCCGGGCAGGTTTACATCACAACTCAATCCAACCTCGTGTTTAAGCATCATATTTCTTATTTATTTACCTAAGTGTAAATAAATGTTTTCCTTTATTTTACTTTACAAAAAAAAATAACTTTTTATTCTATTCTTTACAATAGGAAAATATAACTTTTTAGTTTATTTCCTATACATTGAAATAAATATAAATGTCCTTTTATTTCTTATACATTGAAATAAATATTTCCTATAGCTTATGTGAATATCCCTCATAGTATCAGCATTTCTAAATATATTTATATGTCAATCTTTGATTCATTCCTACTATACAAACATGACGGTGTAATTTATGTCATTACAACTAAAATTAGCTCAACGATGTTTTTGTGTCATCACAAATAAATTAACACACGATGGTTTTGTGTCATCACAACAAAAATTTAACATAACAATGTATTGGTGTTATTACAACTAAAATTTAACACAACAATGTTTGGTGTCATTCCAACTAATTTAACATAAACAACATAATATCTGATTTGGTGTACTTTTGATGAATCACAATAAAGGTCTCATCTTTATTTTTATTTGTTAATGAAAATAAAGATTTAAAAACTTGCATTTTATTTTATGAGTAAAATAAAGATTAAACTTGCCCTTTTATTATATTCACAAAATAAATGTAACACTTTGTTCTTTAATTTGTAAACAGAATAAACACCAAAATTTTCTCTTTTATATTTCTGTTAACAAAATGAGCACTAAACTTGTTCCTTTACTTTGCAAATAAAATGAGCGCAAAATTTGTTCTTTTACTATGTTAACAAAATTAACGTAAAGATTGTTTCTTTTCTTTGTTAACAAAATCAACATGAAAATTTATCCTGTTCCTATGTTTACACAATGGCATAAAAGTTTATCCTTTATATATTAACAAAACAATGTTAACTTTGTCCCTTTTTTTTTTATTAACAAATTTTGACAAAATATTGCTCTTTTGTTTTATGTAAACAAAAACTTGCCTTTTATTTTACAATCAAATTTCATGTTAAAATTATCTTTTATTTTGCTTGTAAACAAGATAAACAAAGCAAGAATAAATATTCTAATTTTTATTTAAGAAAATACGATGAGAATAAAAATCAAGGTAAAAATTTTGTCATTTATTTTGTAAACAAATTTGTATAAAAACTTTGTCTTCTCATTATGTAAACAAATCTTTGTCTTTTTGTTTTACTAACAAAATCTATGTTAAAACTTATGTTAACAAAATAATATTAAAAATTGTCCTTTTATTTTATGTAAACAAAACAATGTTAAAAATTGTCCTTTTAACTGTTAATCAAAATTAATGTTAAAATGGTCTTTTATTTGATTAACCAAAATTTATGAAAACTTTGTCCTTTTATCTTGTTAACAAATTGCGTTAAAAATTATGTCTTTTGTTTTAACAACAAAATTGAGTAAAAATGCCTTTTTGTCTTTAACAAACAAATTATGTGAAAATGTTCTTTTGTTTCAACAAACAAATTAAGTAGAAAATGTCCTCTTGTTTTAACAAACAAATATGGACCCAAAATAATCCTTTTTATTTTGTTTACAAAAATTTGTCTCTTCTTATGTACACAAAATGACATGAAAATAATTCTTTTTATTTAAATTTTTTTTTTTTTTTGTCTTTTGTTTTATGTAAACAAAGTGACGGGTAAAAGTTGGATTTTATTCTGTTCACAAAAATAAAGCTTGTATTTTATAAACAAAACTAAGATTAAAATTGGCATTTCAATTGTAAACCAAATAAAAGATTAAAAACTTGCTTTTTATTTTGTAAGCAAAATGAAGATTAAATTTGGCATTTCAATTTTGTAAACAAAAATAAAGATTTAAACTTTATTTATCTTTTAATTTAAAAATCATAATTATATGTCCATATTATATTCCAATGTCAAGGTCAACAAATAAAAATCAATGTTTTTATTCTAGTTTGGCAATACATCATCTGACTTTGTTTAATCCAATTCAACCAAAAAGACAACCTAATTCTTGTCCATTAAAATCAACAGTTTGATCATGGTGAATCTAATTTAAATCAAAATGACAATTCAACCATTGTCACAAACACGATATGATTATTTCCAACAATCCTATATTACAACCATGGTAATTCTAATTCACATATCAGCATAACAGTGTCATCAGCCAAATTAAATATATAACCAACGGAATTTAGCGACACAAAATTCCACAACACAATTTCTAGAACAGGTCAAGTATCAAAAATTTTATTATAAAAATAAATAAATAAAGAGGCAGAATTTCTCACCGATGAATTTATTCAGATTCGGAATTTGGTCAAAATTGGATATGCTCAGAATTTGTTCTCGTTTGTTCCACAGTGTAGGTCTTGGAAAGACGAGTTCAACGCATTTCAGTTTGTTTCTTCTTCCTTGTTCGTTTACAGGCCGCAAGCTCCACAATTGGGTTCCGTTCTAGGTCTCAAGTTTGCACGAACACCGAGGCACGAGGCGTCGATCTGAAGGCACCACGTCGACGGGCTCCAGGAGTCGCACCTGCGCCACCCCGAGTTGGCCAGCTCGCACGCCTTTTGGAGGCTCGGCGGCGGTGAATACGGCACGGGTTTGGGCCTGAAATCCGAGTGGCTCGAGCCACTACATCCGATCATGTCCGTTGATTGTTTAGCTCTCACCTAGGGGTTCGATTTTGGTTTGTATTCCTTCATGAAAGATTTGGGGAATTGAGAGAACGAGAGGGGCAAAGGGGGGACAACGATGGCCATTGATTACAAGGGGTGGCGGCTGAGTATTGGGGTTCTAAGAATGAATGGTAATTAGGATAAAATATATAAGTGGAGAGAAAAGATAGGAATAAGAAACGTACAGGAAGCGGTAAACATTAATTTCAAAATAAAGAAAATTTTCTTTCCCTTTTTATTTATTTATTCAAATTTCAAATGTAATTAACAAGGAGAGAGAGAGAGAGAGAGTGAACGGAAAGAAATGAATAAACGAAGGGTTGATTTCAGGAATGTATTTAAATTTACTTCCATGATTACACATGCTTTGTGAAAAAAATTCCTTTTTCCTATTATTCAATCTATTAAAATTGCTTCCTTGTTACATTTAAGCATTTTCCCTTTTTTTTTTTTTGGATATTTAACTACATTTTCTATTGGGAACGCATGTGTGGATACCTTCCATATGATCAATGATACATTCCATACGATCAATTATAGCTATTTATTATAATATATCAATAATCGTTACCTTATCCTCTCCAATTTTACATCAATCCTATGTTTATTATATTATAATTTAATTTCATACAATTTATACTTATCAATGAATTTTTTATATTTAGAAACGGTTTATCAACTAAATTCTCTTTTCATTCAAACATTGAATAAATCATCAATGTTAATTCATTTCCATTAATAATTCATAAATCAATTACATGGATTAATAATTCAAAATCTTGTCTTAACGTTCATAAAATTCTTAGTAGAAACAATTAAAGCAAATAAATGTTTTTATCATTTGCTTATGTGTCATTTACTTATTTGTGTGTTAGCAATAAATGCCAATTTCATGTGTTTACATAATAATAATAATAAAAAAAAAATGATTTTTATTGTATAGCAATTTTCCAAAAATATGTTTACATTTACAATAAAGATATTATTTTTATATTGTTACCAACTTCCAAACAAAATTGCGTTTATATTAACATGTTTACAGGTTCACAAATCAATGTTAATCAATGCTAATTATTAACATGTTTAAAATCAATGTGAAATAGCATGTTTACATAATAAATGTCATGTTTACAAATCTAAGCTAATTAACATATATATATATATATTTATTTATTTATTTTTTTTTTTTTTTTTGCAATGAATGACATGCCTCTTATTCCCATTGATTATAATTTCAAATTTTATTTATTTTATGAAGGAGGCGACTTTTCTTTTATTTTATATATATATATACTTCCTTTATTTGGTTATATGTTTTACTTTATTTCTTACTTGTGTCCCTACGTATGCTTTATGTTACAAGGGAAATATTCAAGATGACAGCCAAAGATGTATACATACATACATACATACATACATATGTGTATATATATATATATATTGTCATAATTTATTTCATTTATAACCTACACATTAATTTCAGTCAATGCATTAATAAATGTCATTAAAGTTCCTACATAACGTTAAAAGAATAAATTTTTTTTAATGTGAAACATGACATTAAAAGATTAATTTTTAATGTTAACCAAATTCATGTACTTACATGTCATTAAAAAGTTAGACTTTTAGCACTTATCAAAATATGTTCACTTACATTAAAAAGAATAAATTTTTAATGCAAATCATTTTTATGTTCTTACATTTAAATAAAGACTAACATTTATTTTAAAACATATTTCATTCATAAATAATATCTTAATTAAAAAGTATTTTTCTTTTCCCGTCGTTATTATTTAAAATAAATTATTTTAAATATAAAAGTTCATTAAAATTTCTAAAATAAAAAATTTTAAATTAGCCCCAAAATTCAGGGTTGTTACATCTGGGCTTGCAAAACCCTGACACCACTCCTAGCTAGAAGGAAACACGTGCCCTTCCTGAAGTCCTCTCTCGTTTCTGGTTCACACTGGGGTGTGAGGCTCGTGAATTAACGCTATACACAAAGCTATGATATATTAAAGCCGTGCTTTAATCATCAATTACAAGACTCTGCTTTTCAATAGAAGGCTTGATCATTTGCATCTCAGCATGCCACACAGGCAATTCACCTATGCAACCGACGTCTATCAATCACACAGAATGAAATCCAATGTCTGATACAAATCCATTTGCAAGTTCGTTCTAGGTCTAAACGAAACCGGAGGCACCTTATTCCTCGTCCCATATGTCCAATACAGGAGAGAGGTCCTCGCATGTCCGGTCGATCTCCAAGTACGTCTGGATGATCACCACTTATTACCTCGTCTTGGGTGTACAGCCCAATCAAGACATCAGTAATCATCCAAACGACGTGAAGACCTCTGGTCTTCAACCCCCGTCTTCATCGTCGACTCATCGCCGTTTCAGTTATTCAGAATGGGATAAACCTGGTCTTTCCAAATAACTCGCGTATATAATAAATAAGTGCTATAAAAACACAACATACGCCTCATTCCAATTCTGAATATTCTTTTATTTAAATATTTATATCCTTTAGGAAAGGTTCCCATTAATTTAATCAAAGATAAATCCTCTAAATTTATTCGTTAATCTTCCACTGGATATCAATTTAAACCAGATTACGGTTTATCCAAACTAGTCGGAATTAGCGAACCTTACCGAAGTAATCATTTATTATATTTCCCAATCCCAACCTATTCATCCCATGAAGAAAAACTGGTGATACTTCGTATCTAACACCACTGTGTTATCGGTAAATTTAATCACCATTTCACGTTCAAATCTAATTAAAGATTTAACTATCGCTTGGAGTAAAACTGGTGCTACTACATTCTCGATCATTTCCCGAATTTGATAATTTAAATTATCACATTCTCTTTTCAATCTAATTAAAGATTCATTAAAACTCTAATTCAGTTTTAACCTCAAAAATCATTACTTAATGATTTTTCAAAGTTAAGAAGTTACTCTTATCTTTAGCTGGGTTAAAGAACTAATGTCATTTAAAACACAGTTCACGGTAAACCCAAAATCCCATTCTATTAATTAAGGAATTTTCACGGAAAATAGATCAATATATAATCGATATAAACTTCCATATCCAACCGATAATATAAATGGAATAACGGCCAAGCCTTTTAAATTCCATATATAGTAACAGTCTTCCTCCATAGAAGTTCACTTCGATTATTACCAAATTGAATTCCATTCCATTCCAATTTATTTTATTAAATTGGAAAACTTCACTTTGGAAAATTTCCCAAAATCTTAATTAAAAGATTTATAAATTCCAAATCACATTTCACTGTAAATCGGGTTAAAGAACGAATGTCGTTAAAACACAGTTCACAATAAACCCAATTCACATTCCATTTTATTCCAGTTACTAAGTATAACTGGAAACTCCAATAATCTTATTTAAAAGATTTATTCTTTTCACACAGGGTTTAAGAACAGTGTTAATGAAGACACCATTCACGACAAACCCAAAATTCAATTCTTTCATTCAATTCCAATTAAATATTAATTAATTGGAAAATTTCACTAAATCTTACTGAAAAGATTTATTCTTTAAGCAATTGGGTTTAAGAACAGTGTTAATGAAGACACCATTCACGACAAACCCAAGATCCCATTTGATATTAAATACAAGGCTCTGATTAGAAATTATATCGGCTTGTATTCAATATCAAATTCTGAAACCAATAAATATCATATTAGAAATAACGATATAAAATATATCTTCCAAATTTCCATAACAATATCCATATAATCACGGAATCCAATATCAAAATATCCCGAAGATGATTTCGATTCAAATCCATTCCAATTCATATATTGGAAATTCTGGTTATATTAAAACCATTCACAAATCCAATTTATTTTATTTAAAAATTATTGGATTTCAAATATAGTTAATAACTAGTTTATTTCAATAAAATATATTTTTTATCTTCACAAACGTGGAATTTTTCACCCAAATTCTTTCTAAATCATTTATTATGATTTTACACAAATTATTGATATTTTTAATAATTTTATCAAGGCCCGTACAGTCGATTTCCATAAACGGCCATCGAACTGCACTTACAACGACCTTTCCCAAATTTGATTTGGACATAACTCCAAATCCAACCGTTAGATTTCAAATTTCTTGTATTCTTTAGAAAGCTATTTTTGATATGAACCAAACGGTTCCGGTTTTAGGAGAATCCGACGGTCGGATCTCCCGTAATGTCCATTCGAAGTCAATGGTCGAAATTCACAAATTGCCGCGGCACAACGCGTTCTATTCAGGCCATTAAATATATTATATATATATATATCGTCGATTTCCATTTAAAACTTATTTTATAAATCGTTTTAAATTCGTTTTCAAAACGATTTCAACTTCATATTCAATTTTAAATCAGAAATGAATATTCTATGTCATTATATATAATGATAATATTTTTAAAACATTAGATTTTGAAATCACTTCCATTTTGATATTCATTATAAAAATGAATAAAATCGATATAAATATCGTTCACGTCAAAATGACATTAATCTAATCAGCACGGCTCCATATATTTAAATATTTTCGTGTCCATCCTAAATCGGACATCAAAATCATATTTTGATCTATTAATGAATATTATTTTACAATATTAGTTATTTTAAAATATTCCTTACTTGTCATTTAAAAATATTTAAAATATTCATTCCTTCCTAATTGGAATCAGACACAGTCAATTACCATATAATTTTATTTATATGGATTTAATACACACATGTACACAACAATAATTAAACACAGTAAATCATCATCCAGAGTGCATTCCACAACTGCATAAGCGTTAATTATCAATAATTAATGCTTACAACAGTCTGTCAACCCATCAATTGACATACAACTAAATATTGGGATTAGTGTATGTCCAACATCATCCCAATACCGGTGTGGGGTTTTCAAACAACAAACATTGATTATTATTTGTGCAGTTGGGCGATGTGTAAAATATATCGTCCCAATCCATATCAGTCAAATGTGTGTACATAAACAAATCATCCGATTTGTAAATGAATATTTATTTTATTCATATATGCGTTAAAAATTATATTTTTAACTATTAAATAATTATTTCATCTCATGAAAATTTTATACAGTTCATTTATACAATAAAAATGATATTTTTATTGTTCTAATATTTTTAGAAAATTTCGGCAGCATAACGGCGCGATACTAGAACCGGAATAAGATCTAGCCTTATCCCTCGCCTAATAATGGCTTGCGCCATGTACGTACCAATTCTAATCAATTCATTTCATTTCCCAAACCAAATTCAACCAAATATTCAATTCAACCAAACAAACATGGTTTCAAACAAAGGTGTCGGGTGCTACTAAGCACCGTTTGCATCTTAGTATATATTTCTAACTAGAAAATAAATTAAACTGAGAAGTTCTCACCTTTGGGATCCACTCCGCCAGTTTTATTTCTGAATTTCTGAACCATTTGGATTTGCCCGAAATTCCAATGTAGTCTTTTTTTCATGCTGTTCATAGTAAAAATCACATTTTTATTACAATGTCTTATATATAAAAAGTACATTTTTTATATCGCTACTTCATATATAAAAATTATATTTTTATCTCTTTATTCAAATAAATAAAATTTCAATTTTTATCGCTTCATTCAAATAAATAAAAACCAATTTTATTGCTTCATTCAAACAAATAAAAATCCATTTTTTTGCTTCGCTATATATATAAAAATCATATTTTTATATCGCTAAAAATCATATTTTTATATAATTAAAAATCATATCTTTCCTACCATAAAAATATAGTCTTTTCATTTATAAAAATATAATCTTTATATTTATAAAAATATAATCTTTTCTATTATAAAAATATAACCTTTTTATGTTAGAAATATAACCTTTTTCTATGTTAAAAATATAATCTTTTCTATGTTAAAAATATAACCTTTCCTTATAAAAAAGTATAATCTTTTCTTATAAAAATATAATCTTTTCTTATAAAAAAATATAATCTTTTCTTATATAAAAATATAATATTTTCTTACAAAAAATATAATCTTTTCTAATATAAAAATATAATCTTTTCTTATAAAAAGTATATTATTTTCTTATAAAAAAATATATAATCTTTATCAATGAATTATATAAAAAAACTTACAGCATTTTTCTAGGGTTTCATCACTGGAGAATCGGAAGTTCCGGCATCAATCAGCGAATTCGAGAGCGAGAGGGGGGTGTTGTTGCCGTCGACTTGAAGGGGAAGGGGTGCGCGCAGGTGGCTCACGGTGGTGGCAGGGGGTTTGGCGTGGTGGTATAGGGTCACGGTGGACTGGTTTGGGCGGTGTAGGGTTTTTGCAACGGAGAAGGAAGAGGGAGAAGAGGCGGAGGAGGAGGATGGCCTGAAGGGGGCCAGCACGGTCGCGCGCGGTGGCGGGGAGTAGAGAATTGCGGTGGAGGTCACGAGAGTTTGTTTTTTTTCTTTTTTATTCATTCGATATAAATGGAGAGGAGGGGTTGGAGAGAGAGTGTATAATATATATATTATTTATTTATTTAATTCCATAAAGTAACCTTTTTAATTCGAACTCCAAATCGAACCCACCGACTATCGCCCCTAACTAATTACCCCCATTCCGAACACAATGGGATATGTTTCGTAACCCAATTCGACTGCTACGATCAGTTTTCGTTAAATTTAAAATATAAATCATTATATTTTAAATTCAAACGCACATTTCAATTTACCGGGGCTACGTACGGACTCCAAAAATTCTAGAAAAATAAAACTGGCTATTTTTTGATGATACGGTCCTAACAAAATTAATTTCATCAAATTTGGAGACCTTTTGAAAAATGATCAATTCCTGGTCAGTCCAATTCAAATTTAAATTACCAAACTCACTTAAATTTGCCATGCTCACATATTGATTCCAAAAATTATGAAAATTGGAATCAAGCGATAATTTGACATTCCGGATCCAACAAAAGTGGTCTCATCAAAAACGAAGGTCGTTTACAAAATCGCTATTTTTAAGGGCTAAATTCCATAGCGACTATTCTGAATTTTCAACTGAACGTAACTTTTTATTCCCGCTATGAAATTTGCATTTTTCACATTCTTGGAAATATATTTTCAAATAGATTCAAATAGTTTTGGTTTCACCAAAATTCGGTTTATTTTGAATCCTGTACATTCATTTGAAATTTGAAATTTGAAAATCGAATTTTCAAACTACCGCGCCATTTCCTATTCCTTTTATAGTTAAAATAAATATTTATATTCTAATTTTGATTCAAATAAATCTATACGTTCTAATTCTATTCAAAATAAATTTCTAGTCGTAATTATTTAAAATAAATCATTTTAAATATTCAAAATTCATTAAAATTGCCAAAATAAAAATTTTAAATTGGTTCTGATTTTCCGGGTTGTTACAATATTGCTAATAAGTGCATAATATCTCCTAATGTATACCTCTAAGATTGTCATTTTAGAGGAGATGTGAAGTGTTAAAAAAGGAACTTTGGTAGCCAGTGTTAACGCGAGTGATCTTCCGTCATAAATCTAAGTCTAATCTTGATTAGGATGTTTTCGCATTGATTGGAACTCCTAGTGAGGCGAACTAAATACTACAAGTTTAAAGCAATATTATTGTCTTGGATTCATAACGATTTGATGTTAAATTTGTGCATACATTAATGTTTTATTAGGGTGTATAGAGGTGCATCGGTTTAAGTCAAGAACCGATGATGCAACAATGAAGAAATGGGTGTGCATGTAACTGAATAATTCCAACTCATCATCAATGGTTGAAAATGATGGTGATCGAAAACCAATTCCATAGTGGTAGTCAATAACTGATATTACCTCTGTCTTAGTTAGTTCCAAGCGTATTGTATGCTTTAATATGAAAATAGGAATAAAACAAACATATTTCAAAGAAAAAATGGTTTCTAAAGTAGAAAAAGGCGTTTTCCGAATGTAAACTTAAATTGAAAATAATAACTTATTTTAAAATCAGTTAGTGGAATAATTAACAATTCAGATTATATATAAGTTGACTATTATGCTATAAAAATATTTTTCAATTTATGGAATAACTTCCACTAAATATGATTTGATTTAAAAAGATTTTTTATGGTTTTCAAATACGAGGAAAATATTTTAAATTATATGTTATAGTTTTATATCCTTAGTTCAAATTTAAATAGATAAAAAATATATTATTATTATCTAGTGTAGAAGGTCTTAAGATGAATAAATATAATTTTCCAATTGTAAATATCTCCATTTCAGATAATTTAGCTGCTTATTTCAATATATTTCTATGTTACAAGGAATTTGATAAATAAGAAAGTAGTATGAACTCCTTTTTTCAATCAAAATTCGATGCACTGCTACATTGTCGTCCATATCTCATCTTACATGCATTCTAGTATAGCAAAAAATGGTAGGTACAGACCTAAAACAATTTGGTTCTAAATTGCTTGATTTCTCCGATTCCCAGCCAATTTTTCTATAATGCTTCACTGTGTCATTAACGATTGTTTTTAAATATCTAGATCTATTTCTTTTTCAATTCATTGGCTTTATTATTGATTTTGCTTTGATATTACAGATAATTTGCCGAAAATTGATCATGTATGGAGTTCTTTGATAATCATTAATCCAGCAGTTAGGCCTTCATGTTCCACTTTGTTTATTATAGTGTTAAATTGTAGATTAATGCGAAATAGATACACTGCCTTTTTTGGGCTAAACAATTAAGTTCCAGTGGTTAGAAGCTACATTGACGATTCTCACTTTTGTTTCATGTTTTCTGATTTCGTTCATTTGTCCTATGCATTTGACAAAGTAGTCAACACCTATTCATTAATCATGGTCTAAGGTTGATAAAAAATATTGTATTAACTTATCTGTATTGACCATTTTCCATGGTCTACTTAAAATTGAGATGTAAAATCTTCCTTGAAAAATGATCTACAAGATTGTTATTACATGTTCTTAATAATAATAATCAATGAATTTCAAAGTTGTAGGGAGTATTGCGTATGCATATTTTTCATCTCTGTGCTGTTAGGATTATGCATTGAGTAATCTTTTTCTATCATCGTATACTGGACATTGTATCATTTTCACTTCATGTGATGATGTGATACTAACTATTTTATTTGATACAACAAGGTATACGTAGGGTTCTTGATTATCTATTGGTTTTGGCAATATTTGGAGTTGAGATAGGAAAACATGTAGCTTTATTGAATATTTTGTAAGTTATATGTCCATTTTATTTTTGTTTTCCTCTGTAACAAGTTATAGAACAATATACATTTGTACATTATTATAGATAAAAATTGATTTATTGCAACCATTCTTTTTGACGACACGCTATTCACAATTTGTATAATTAGTGCATTAGGATTTGATAAGTATCACAGATGGGGTTTGGTTTCAATTTAAGGAAGAATGAAGCATATGAACCAATTTGACAATTAGGCAACATCATTTAAGCATAAATTTTTGAAATACACCACACCCCTTAATGTTATCCAAAACTAAATCCTGTTAAGGAATGTGTGGCATTGTAGGTATAAAGACATAAATACATCATAGAGACTAGAAATTCACAAGACATAAATAAATAAACATACAATGGAAAAAGAAGACAATTTACATAATGATACAAGTAACATTTATTTCAGATCATTTACAGCAAAACCAAATTGTCTCAAATATCATGTCTTAAAAATCTCAGTCAAAAACAATATCAGAATACATAATAATAAAATTCCCCAAGTATTCAAAGGAAACAACCAAACTGTGATAAAGAAACAAAAAGCGATACATCTTCCACAAGAATTCTCCAAGATAAAATTAGAAAAGAAATCTAAACTATGCACTTCCTCCTTATGAGCCTTGGGGAAAGAAAAAAGGAAAGAGGGAAGGAAAATGGGCCAGTCATAAAGTATGATGAGCTGTTATGATTACTAAAACGATTGAATAAGCAAAGAAAAATAGGTAAAACAGTGGTTCTAGTGTCATATAGGGTAAGTGTTTGTGCATGCCAAAGGGTGAACATAAACGCTATAGATGGGTTGACTTTTCTTATTCAATAGAATTTGGTTAATGACTATTTTGCGCTTCTACAATATCAGAACATGATTTAATTAGGATGAATTATTCTAATATTACCCATTGATTGGTTGTTAAACCATAGAGAGATAATGTAACACCTCGGAATTTTGACGACACTTAAGATGATGAATTTAAGAATAATTAGTGTGAAATACACTATTAACAATGAATTGAGGAAAACTAAATTAAATATTCAAAATTAAGTAAAAGGACTGCACCATTGCGTCCGTCTCGGAATTCTGGTCAAGATAGACACCTGATTTGCATAAATCGGACAACGTATGAAGAAGTTATTAAGGTTTGAAGTTTGTATGCATATAAAAAAGATATATACATATATAAAATTCAAAAATATTCAAAAATCAACAAAACCAAAAATCCTGCGCTCAAATAGAGGAAGGGCCGACATTTTGAAGTCGCCCCGAGACCCTGGTGAGTCGACCTAGTGGTCGACCCACCCGGGGATCTGGAAGCTTCTCTGACGTGGACGATTCTGATGGCTTCTAGTCCAATCTGAAGGTCTCGGTTGCTCCGCTACTCCCATATAAAGGACCCTAGACCTAGGTTTTATTTATCTAAAAATAATGCTGACGGCGAAGCTCTGCTGCAACGAAAATTAAAATGGCCTTTCTTCTTCTAAATCAATTCAAAGAAGATTATACATATTCGAAGATTGCTACGACAAATTCAGTGATGGCTACAACAACTTATTCAACATGTTCTTCGTAGTAATTTGGATCCATTTCCTTAGATCTATTCAATGTGAGTTCATGTTATTTTTAGATCTGAATATTTAAATAGTAATCTTGATATGTATATAAAAACTGGACCTTGAATCAGTGCCTAATCAGTTCTATTATGACATAATTATCATATCTGCTTTTATATGTTCATATCGCCACCATGTTAAATCTTGTCATAATATGCTTACTCAGTTTATGCCTATTTCTATCAATTTATTATTGATTCGTTATTATGCCTATTCTTGATTCACTTCTCTCCCTCTTTTTCTCTTTTTATTTTTATATAGCCAGGCTACCTTCGAGCCTAGGCCTAACGCTAAAAAATGCAAACATGCAAAATTGGGAATGATTGGGAAAGATTAATTTGGGGCATAATTGGTATTGGAAAATATGAATTTAAATTTGGGCATAAAATTTGGAAATATACGAATATGAATTTGGGGGCATATATTGTGGTGGATAATATGAATATGCATTTAGGCATACGTTGGAAAATATAATTTGAGCATAAATTGGGACATGTGTAAGTACTGATTTGGGATATAAATTGGGACGTATGTGAATATGAATTTTAGGCATACATAGGAAAATATGCAAATATGGATTTGGGTATAACTTGTATTGAAATGGGCGAATTTGAACTAGGGACATAAATTGGAAAATATGTAGATTTGGGTTTGTGCATAACATACATACATACATACATATATATATATAATATGTATATATATATATATATGTATATGCCTTGACTTATAACTTGGGAAAAAGAGGATATGGTGCATAATTAAAAGGTGAATTGAAAAAGGGTGTAAAAGTCTATGATTTGAATAGTGAATTGGGCATATAATTAAATATTGGGAAAAAGAGAAATAATCGCCTATAATGACATAGGTAGATTTGGATAAAAATGGAATGTCTAGTAATTACAATTAGGAATTGTAATTGCACTTATGACACAAGGTTAGGTTGCATTAGTGGTGGAAGTCTGCCCTGACCCGACCGGCATATCCAACAACCATTAATGTTGAACCTAATGTGAGAGGTCTAAGTATGCAAATATGAATCAGGATAAGACACGAGGTTAGAGCCAACTATGGAATAAGACTGCCCAGACCTGACCTGCATATCCAACATCCACACATTGTAGGCCTAATGTGGGAGGTTTAGCCCATTATAACCATAATTGGACGTGGTAATGAATTGGACTACTTAACCTAATTTAATCCATATGTATTGCATGATTATGAACCTAAGTTAGGGTTAAGTAAAATTGGATGGGTAGTGGGTGGGGTATGTAAAATAGAGGGGGGTGGGTAATATTTACATATAGGCCCACGAACTTAACCCAATAAGGTTATGTAATTAAAGACACCTAGTGGTATACATAACCGGTGGAAAATATACTAAAGTTATGTAATTAAAGACAACCTTGTAGGGTAAGCATAACTTGTAGAAATGATAGAATTAGATATGCGTAATAATCTTCTAAGTAAACATTGATAACTTGTAGTGACGGTGTAAATTGAATTTATGATTAAATGAGAAAGAATGAGGAAAACCTGTAAAATAAATAAGTTATATTTAATCATAAATGGTAAGTGATTAGGGAACATATGAATTGAGATATACTTAATAACGTATTAAGGAGAACATGTTATTGTAATAATGTAACCAAGCAAGAATATAAAATAGATTTTGGATTACAGACCTTGGGCAACAATCTAGAGAATGACATGTTGTGGGCTTATTAATAAACTTAGATGGACTAAGTTATATGACTGAAATTAATAAGCAAGAGATACTTAGTAAATTGGAATATGAATTCAATATGAACGGGAAATAACCAAGTTAAATGGGAACCTGTTAAGGTAAGTCAAGCGCGTAAAAGATTTTTTAGACATAAGGTCTAACAACATATTAAAGAAAGGCGCTAGGACCAGTCCGTACGTTCGCATTGTTATGACGGCTCCAAAGGACTAGAAGGGGAAGCACGCGGCTTCCTGAAGTACGTAAGGTGCTCCTAGTAGTCCTCTGTGCGGTGATAGATGTCTTAGGCTGTACTCGCAGAGGTTGGGTCTGCGCGTAACTACTAGGTGGGTGGGCCTTGACTGCAGATGTAGCTATGCAGTCAGAATGTTGTGACGAGGTGACACTTGGGTAGTTCGGCGGTTACCTCACGAGGAGGTGGAGGGGCACGACAACCAAGGATAGTAGACTATCGGATATCGGTCATCGCCAGCTAGCGGGATGAGAAAAGACTAGAGCTAAATGCAAGATATCATTTCACCTTTCACTATCGAGGTGCGGGGTTGAGGGTAGACGCCACATGGATGTTTAGATTGGTTGTTATTAGGGGTGGTCGCTTAGCTCTTGTAGTCTTCACTAGTTGAGGGAGGGGCCGCAGTGGGGCCATATCCACCATGGAAACCTAGGAATATCTGTATTTGGAGGCTCTTAAAGGCAGGCATGTACAGGTATGGAAAAGCTCCCGACCGAGTTCCATGTTTCTTGTTTAGCCCTGCCACGAAACTCGATGCACATTAGAGGACGTGCGATTGAGGCATCGAGCTACACTTACAGTACATATGTGGGACAGTCTAGATATATGCATATCTTCTCTGAGTGGTGTATCGTAGACTAGAGGGCATTATTCCGATAAGGAATCCGATTTGATCGATGGTGGCAGTCTGTACGCTTACGTAGCATAGTAATGACAGATATATGTGGAATGTAACATTGTTATATAGAGATTCGTACGTCACTCCGGCATAGGATAAGGGACTGCGTTCACTACGGTGGAGACTGTGCGAGTGGGTTACCATGGGCGTGTATCTCAATATTGAGAGATAGCTACATATGTTGTATTAGGTGGATCCATGGGAAAGTAAAAGGGTACGATGCGCGTATAAGTCTTGAGTGTTATTAACCGAAGTAACCTAATAATCAAAAAAATGTAATGGAATGGTGTTAGCAGGGATCATTCTATTTCTGATATACTAGTATTTGCGCGATGCAGAGAAATGTTTTTAAGAAGCGCAATATATCATGTTCATCTTATCTTGCTCAGTTCACACTTGTTGTTGTTACTGTTATCTTGTTCTTCCAGTTTTATATACCTCTCATGATACTTTTGTTTATTTATATTTAAAAGTAACTGGACTCGCCAAACTTTATGTCTGACCCTTTTTGTTTCCTCTTCTCTCTCTTCCGTTTCCCCCCTGGGTTCTCAGGGTGGAAGTGCTTAGACTTGATTTGGAATCTTTCAGCTTAGTTTGGATTTTGGATATAGATGTACTGCTTTAACTTCTTGTTAACTCTCTTATGGCTTTACAAGGGAAATATGGTTTTATGCTTTTGTACTCTGATATTTTTAGCAAGACAGATTATTAATGTAATTATTTACTTATGATGTAAACTTAGCATTTCAGACCATGATGTTTTGATTTAAATAAAGTTTTTAATTCCGCTGCTATTTTACATGTCTGTCTTGTGCTATTATGTTCTTATTTACCTATAACGCTTCACGAAACTTAATGCATTCCCCTAGTGAGTGACATTAACAGACGTGGGGTGTCACATTTGGTATCAAAGCATATGGTTATAAGATCGGATAAAATACTTTGAAAATGGTTTTCAAAAGGGTCTCAAAAACAAAGTATTTTAAAATAAAAAGTCTGCTTTTAAAAGCATATTTCCCAAAGCCATAAATATCTTCTTGATTCTTCGCTTGATTTCTTTTCCTTTTTGATCGGGGAACCATTTCCTCTCGAAAGGGTATCCCTATTTCGACCTAGTTCCGTGGGCAGTTAAAACTACGGTACATGTCAAAGGGCAAAGAAGTGCCCAACCTCCATCTTTAACCGTAGTGGTTTCACCTGTGTCTTATTTTCTCTCAAGCCTCGTAAGGATTTCTGTGCGATGGAGGCAGCTTTCAAGAGAATTGTTAGCATGTTGCACAAGGATGGTAAAAAGGAGAATAAGGGAGTTTGGGCTAAGGAGCACAGCCCAAAGAAGAAAAGAGGAAATACCATAATTTCGGAACGGTGGGTCATCTGGAAAAGGATAGTAGAAAGAGAAAAGGCATTTGTTACCTCTTTGGTAAGGCAGGACACCTCATTAAGGAGTGCCCGAAGAGACAAAGACAAGGCCAGAGGTCAGGACTTCTAGGGGGCAAGCTAATGTTCTCATAGCTGGTGGACAGGATAGGGGTAGGAAAGTTTCCATCGGAGGATTGATTACTATTTCTGATCATCCTATTAGGATTCTTTTCCTAGCGCTTCGCATTCCTTTATAACTGATACTTTAGTTGAGTCTCTACACCTAGATATAATATGGTTTTGGATCCCGTTATTGCCTCAAACCCCAGTGGAGGTACGGCTCATTTATCGATGATTTGTTGGGGTTTGAGAATCTCTGTGTTAGGTGTCGAGTTTGATTGTGACGCATATGTTCTTGATTTCATAAGATACGTTTGATTCTAGGATGGATGGGTTAACCATATATGGAGCCATTCTAGATTGTGAGAGGAGCGTCGTTAGACTTCTGACTTGCCATAGAAAGACTCTCGAGATTCCTTATGACCCCAAAGAGGTCTGTCATGCTTAGTCTCTTAGAACCTCTTGACATATTTATTGATGATTTGCGACATGTGACTTCTAAAAGAAAAGATGGAACTTGATAAGCAAGTAGGGGAGCTACATGAGAAGAGGTTTGATAGGTCAGTCATACCGGGATGGGAAACCTATTGAAGACAGTCCTTACGGAAGCCCATCATTCTAAGATGACTACTCACCTAAGCGGCGATAAAATGTATAGAGTTCAAGGTAGTTGAGCCAAACCTGCGAGAGGAAATGAAAGTAGAGAGGGAAGCAATGATAGGACGAGTTCCGACTTGCATACTTGGAGTGGTGGTTAAGAAATTATCCAACAAAGAAGTGAAGCTAGTAAGAGTACAATGGGGAAAGGGCCACAAGAATGCTACTTGGGAGGCTGAAGACAAGATTCGCACTTCATATCCTTTCCTTTTCGAGAATATGTCCTTAACTTCTTTTTCCAAGCTTCGAATTAATACTTGTATCTATCGTTTGAATATCTCCTATCGATCGAGTCTTTTGGTAAAAAACTAATGAATGTAAACATGTGTTTGAGACATGTTATGTTTAATGGATGCAAGTGGTTGCTAGTGATTGCTTGTGGATGCATATACACACACAAGAGACACCAGATAGGCTCAATCACTTACATATTGCATATTGATGTGTGTACATTTTTTTAAATTTTTGTGGATTATCATTACATTGATATTGCATTTGGATGGATGATTGCGCACACATATAGAACTTACATGGATTAGGATGATTTGCATACATTTTGGTTGCATGGCACAATCATACATTGCATTAAGGAGGACAACTGAATCAGTAGACCACTTGATCTTTCGCATTAGTTTACGTACATATACACACACTATTACGTATGTTCATAAAAGCATTAGAAATTCCTTAAGGATAATGGATGCCTATGATTGCTAGATGGATGTATGATTGTTGGATGTTAGGATATACATTCTTCTTGAGTTAGAGATTTCAAGGACGAAATCCTTTGAGTAGGGGAGAATGCAACACCCCGAAATTTTAACAACACTTAAAATGATGAATTAAAGAATAGTGTGAAATAAACTATTAACAATGAATTAAGGAAAAATTAATTAAATAGTCAGAATTAAGTAAAACGGACCATGCCATTGCGTCCGTCTTGGAATTCTGGTCAAAATAAACACCTGGTTTGCGTAATCGGACACCATATGAAGAAGCCATTAAGGTTTGAAGTTTGTATGCATATAGGAAAGATATATGCACATATAAAATTCAAAAATACTCAAAAATAAGCAAAACCAGAAATCCGGCGTGCAAATCGAGGAAGGGCCGACATTTTGAAGTCGACCCGAGACCCTGTGGGGTCGACTCACCTGAAGGGGGGTCGACCCACCCAGGGATCTAGAAACTTCTTTAATGTGGACGATTCTGATGGCTTCTGGTCCAATCTGAAGGTCTTGGTTGCTCCGCTACTCCTATATAAAGGACACTAGACCTAGGTTTTATTTATCTAAAAATAATGCTGACGACGAAGCTCTGCTGCAACGAAAATTAAAATGGCCTTTCTTCTTCTAAATCAATTCAAAGAAGATTAGACATATTCGAAGATTGTTATAACAAATTCAGTGATGGCTACAACAACTTATTCAACATGTTCTTCGTAGTAATTTGGATCCATTTACTTAGATCTATTCACTATGAGTTCATGTTATTTTTAGATCTGAATATTTAAATAGTAATCTTGATATGTATATAAAAACTAGATCTTGAATTGGTGCCTAATCAGTTCTATTATGACATAATTATCAGATCTGCTTTTGTATGTTCATATCGCCACCATGTTAAATCTTGTCATAATATGCCTATTTCTACCAGTTTATTATTGATTCATTATTATGCCTATTCTTGATTCTCTTCTCTCCCCCTTTTTATTTTTATATAGCCAGGCTACCTTCGAGCCTAGGCCTAACGCTGAAAAATGCGAACACGCGAAATTGGGAACGATTGGGAAAGACATAATTTGGGGCATAATTGGTATTGGAAAATATGGATCTAAATTTGGGCATAAAATTTGGAAATATACGAATATGAATTTAGGAGCATATATTGTGTTGGATAATATGAATATGAATTTAGGCATACGCTGGAAAATATAATTTGAGCATAAATTGGTTCATGTGTAAGCACTGATTTGGGACATAAATTAGGACGTATGTAAGTATGAATTTTTGGCATATATTGGAAAATATGTGAATATGGATTTGGATATAACTTGTATTGAAATGGGCGAATATGGACTAGGGACATAAATTGGAAAATATGTAGATTTGGTTTTGTGCATAACATATATATGTATATGCCTTGACTTATAACTTAGGAAATAGGGCATATGGTGCATAATTAAAAGGTGAATTGAAAAGGGGTGTAAAAGTCTATGATTTGAATAGTGAATTGGGCATATAATTAAATATGGGGAAAAAGAGAAATAATCACCTATAATGATATAGGTAGATTTGGATAAAAAAGGAATGTCTAGTAATTACAATCAAGAATTGTAATTGCACTTATGACACGAGGTTAGGTTGCATTAGTTGTGGAAGTCTGCGCGGACCCGACCAGCATATCCAACTGCCACTAATGTTGAACCTAATGTGAGAGGTCTAAGTGTGCAAATATGAACCGGGCTAGGACAGGAGGTTAGACCCAACTGTGGAATAAGACTGCCTGGACCCGACCGGCATATCTAGCATCCACATGTTGTAGGCCTAATGTGGAAGGTCTAGCCCAACATAACCATAATTGGACATGGTAATGAATTGGACTACTTAATCTAATTTAATCCATAAGGATTGTATGATTATGAATTTAAGTTAGGGTCAAGTAAAATGGGTAGGTAGTGGGTAGGTTAAGTAAAGTAGAGGGGGTGGGTAGTATTTACATATAGGCCCACGAACTTAACCCAATAAGGTTATGTAATTAAAGACGCCAAGTGGTATACATAACCAGTGGAAAATATAGTAAAGTTATGTAATTAAAGACACCTTTATAGGGTAAACATAACTTGTAGAAATGATAGAATTAGATATGCATAATAATCTGCTAAGTAAACAATGATAAGTTGTAGTGACGGTGTAAATTGAATTTTTGATTAAATGAGAAAGAATGAGGAAAACTTGTAAAATAAATAAGTTATATTTAATCATAAATGGTAAGTGATTAGGGAACATGTGAATTGAGATGTACTTAATAATGTATTAAAGAGAACATGTTATTGTAATAACGTAACCAAGCAAGAATATAAAATAGATCGTGGATTACAGACCTTGGGCCACAATCTAGAGAATGACATGTTGTGGGCTTATTAATGAACTTAGATGGACTAAATTATATGATTGAAATTAATAAGCAAGAGATACTTGGTAAATTGGAATAGGAATTCAATATGAACGGGAAATAACCATGTTAAATGGGAACCTGGTAAGGTAAGGCAAACGCGTAAAAAATGTTTAGACATAGGGTCTAACAACATATTAAAGAAAGGTGCCAGGACCAGTCCCTACGTTTGAGGGTGAATAACCCAACGGAGTAGATCATTGAGGTGTTATAAGATACGAGGGGAGCGCACATTCATCTGATTGTTATGACGGCTCCAAAGGACTGGAAGGGGAAGCACGCGGCTTTCTGAAGTACTTAAGGTGCTCCTAGTAATCCTCTGTGCAGTGACAGATGTCTTAGACTGTACTCGCAGAGGTTGGGTCTGCGCGTAACTACTAGGTGGGTGGGCCTTGACTGCAAATGTAGCTATGCAGTCAGAATGTTATGATGAGATGACACTAGGGTAGTTCGACGGTTGCCTCACGAGGAGGCTGAGGGTCAAGAACAACAAGGATAGTAGATAGTCGGATCTCCGTCATCGGCAACCAGTAGGATGCGAAAAGACTAGAGCTAAACCCAAATATCATTTCACCTTTCACTATCGAGGTACGGGGTTGAGGGTAGATGCCCCATGGATGTTTAGATTGGTTGTTATTAGGGGTGGTCGCTTAGCTCTTGTAGTCTTTACTAGTTGAGGGAGGGGCCGAGGTGGGACCATATCCACCATGGAAAACGGACCCTAGGAATATCTGTATTTGGAGGCTCATAAAGGCAGGCCTGTACGAGTATGGAAAAGCTCCTGGTCGAATTCTGTGTTTCTTGTTTAGCCCTACCACGAAACTCGGTGCACATTAGAGGATGTGCGATTGAGGCATCGAGCTACACTTACAGTACATGGGACAGTCTAGATACATGCATATCTACTCTGAGTGGTGTATCGTAGACTAGAGGGAATTATTCCGATAAGGAATCTGATTCGATCGATGGTGGCAGTCTGTACGCTTACGTAGCATATTAATGACAGATATATGCGAAATGTAACATTGTTATATAGAGATTCGTACGTCACTCCGGCGTAGGATGAGGGACTGCGTTCACTACGGTGGAGACCGTGTGAGTGGGTTACCATGGGGTGTATCTCAATATTGAGAGATAGCTACATATGTAGTATTAGGTGGATCCATAGGAAAGTAAATGGGTACGATGCGCATATAAGTCTTGAGTGCTATTAACCCAAGTAACCTAATAATCAAGAAAATGTAATAGAACGGTATTAGTAGGGATCATTCTATTTCTGATATACTAGTATCTTCGCGGTGCAGAGATATGTATTTAAGAAGCGCAATATATCATGTTCATCTTATCTTGCTCAGTTCACACTTGCTATTGTTACCGTTATCTTGTTCTTCCAGTTTTATATACCTTCCATGATACTTTTGTTTATTTATATTTAAAAGTAATTAGACTCGCCAGACTTTATGTCTAACCCTTTTTGTTTCCTCTTCTCTCTCTTCCGTTTCTCCCCCAGGTTCTGAGGGTGGAAGTGCTTAGACTTGATTTGGATTCTTTCATATTAGCTTGGATTTTGGATACAGATGTACTGCTTTGACTTTTTGTCAACTCTCTTTTGGCTTTGCAAGGGAAATATGGTTTTATGCTTTTGTACTCCGATATTTTTAGCAAGACAAATTATTAATGTAATTAGTTACTTATGATGTAAACTCAGTATTTGGGACCATGATGTTTTGATTTAAATAAAGTTTTTAATTCCACTGCTATTTTACATGTCTATCTTGTGCTATTATGTTCTTATTTACCTATAACGCTTCACGAAACTTAATGCATTCCCTTAGTGAGTGAAATTAATGGACGTGGGGTGTCACAGATAACCTATGCCCACTATGAATTTGGGTTTATCAGGCCTAGCCCCTCAGCAAAATGACATTGCTTTAATCACAGACGTTACGGTGTATTTTATAACCTCGTAGGACTAATGCGTGCACATTGACCACCTGAAATGCACACGTCATCACCTCTAATTTAGGCCATCTTATTACCTCCAACAACAAGGTGCGTGCTCTTGCCTCCTATATGAGTCGCATATGATAAAAAGGGTATGTTGTATGGTATTTATCCCCAACAAATAATTTATACTTGGCCTAAATCCCTATTGATTAAACCCCCCTCCCCATAGACCATTAGATTAACTATAATATTAGGCTTTTAACTTAATGTCATTTTTAAGTTCAAATCTACTTAAGCGTAACAGTTAATTTTATTTACCATAGAATAATGAGAAATCACATGCCCCATAGAATAATAATAACACCTAATCAAATGGCCCCGTAGAATAATAATTTTGGGCTTATAACTTAATACCCATTTTAAGTTTATTTTTAGGTTAAGCCCAATTGTTCCTCTTTTCATATCCAGGTCATGCTCATATTAGCAAATATACTATCCGGGTTTATTATGGTTCTTAGTCCATTTTATTTATGAAAATATTGGTTACAGTCAAATTTCTATCATATTTTGTCCCATAGCCTTTTTACAGTTCATAAAAAGTTTTCCTTTTATTAATAAAATTATTCTCCTTTTATTTTGGTTTATAATAAGTCAAATCGGCCCTAATTCAAATTTTCCAATTTAATTACATTATTTCCAAACGTGCATAAAACAAAAGAACAATAATCAGTCGACGTGCAAAAATAAAAGAATAATAATCCATTGTAGAGAATTAGGCATACAAATCTATGCTTAAATTAGTCGTATTCATATGCCTTTTAGGCATATTGGAACCAAAATAAACCGAAAAATTAGAATAAGGGAAAGAAAAGGGATATGAGAATAACAATTCATATAAACTGTATAAATAGACAAGAGGATTACAGAAAATTTATTACATAAAGAGATCAAAAAATTAGGATTAAACTGAAACAGAAAATAGATCTGTAAGAATCAGATTTGTAAACAGGATTATAGCTACAACTACCATTGTTCCACTTTACCCTAACTTATTCAAAAATTAGAAATAATCACAAAATCTCACCAAGAATTATTTCTAATATGGCCCTGGTAGAATCTCCAGAATATATTTATAAATAACCTCTGGAATATGTGTATATAAAATATTTTATTTTAAAACACCATTTTTCTCAGAAAGAAAATTATCATAGGGGAGAAGAGATTAGTTGTGTGGAAGGAGAAGGGGTGGAGGGTTTATTTGTAGTTGGAGATGGGTCACATCAGCAAATCCGAAGAAAACACTCAGCTTTATTTTAGGCCGAAGAAATTAACATCATTTTTCGATTTTGTGCCAGTCACAAAATTTTGCCTGGCCACAAGATGGGTCGACCTATTACCCAGCTGGGCCGACACATGGGTGTACCCACCCATGGCCCGGGTCGACCCATCGGTCGACCTGGCCAGGGACTGGGTTGTCCCAATAACGTATTATTATTATTTTTCTCACTTTAAACTACTGATTTACATTTCGAATTTCTGATCACCATAACTTCTTTGTTTTAAGTTCTTTTTACGCAAACCAAATAACAAACTAAACCAGAAAAATCAAAATGTACACAATAAAGCAATTCCTATCGTTAAATTTCCATTATTTTCCAACTTATTATTTAATTTGTTAATTAATTTTACGCATTAAGATTTAGGTTGTTACATTCTACCCTCCTTAAAAAATTTTGTCACCGAAATCTCAAAGGCAGAAGAAGAAGATAAGTGTTTCCAGAACAATGTCTACAACCGTCTACTCATCCATTATAAACCGTTGTCCGTAAATTTCCTAATGCAATCTATGTACTTATGCAATAGTTTAGTGTATATGCCGCTAACTATTGCAAAAGATTAGGTGGTCTACTGATTTAGTAGACCTCCTTTTTATCCAATTATGTTTGTTCCATGCAACCAAATGTATGCAAAAATCCTAATGATAACAGCTGATCCTATATGCATGCATCAAACATCATCCATATGCAACAACCATATGATAGCATCCATACATTAAAACTATAGTAGTAAATAAAATGCACACACATCCATATGCATATGTAAGTGTCCTATCAGCCAATCGCCCCAAAGTGCTTAGTGTGTGTATATGCGTCAACAGCATCCACTTGCAAACACTTACATCCATTTACATTCATCAAACATAACAATGTTCCAACAACATGATTTAATCATATCATACAATTTATGGATTGAATCCTAAGATGATAAATAGAAAGATATAACCTATTCAAAACTAAAGATGAAGAAAGATCGAAGCGTACGATAAAAAAAGATAAGGATAGGAAATACAATTCTTCTCCTCTGGTTCCAAATTGGCTTCGTCGGAATCATCTCCCCCACTGAACTTTTACTAGACTCACCTCCTTATTCCTTAAACACTTGGTCTCAAAATCCAGGATCTACGTAGTTGCATGTCAAATAAATGACCTCTGCTCAATCTCTGCATCCTCTAATGTACTAGGCTTTAATATTATTGTTGAGTCATGTAAGCACTTTCATAAGTGCGAAACATGGAATAAGTCGTGAACACACGAAAGCCTTTGCGCTAGCCAAATCCTATATGCCATCTGCCCAACTCTCTGTATGATCGGCAATGGTCCAACGAACCTCAGTGCTAACTTGCCTGCTGACCCAAATCTCACCATGTTTCCTAACTGCGATACCATAACCAAAAACAAATCTCCAATAGCAAACTCTAGGTCTGTCCTTCTCTTATCTACTTCAGACTTTTTTCCGATCTCGTGCCGCCTTCATCCTCTTCCTAATCAAACTAATCTTATCGGAGGTCTCCCTAATCATATATGTCCCGTGAAGTAATTGGTATGTCGTCTCCTACTAACAAGAAGGGGATCTGCAAAGTCATCCATAAAAAGCCTCGAAGGGTACCATGCCAATGCTAGTCTGAAAGCTATTCCTATAAGAAAACTCTATAAGGGGTAAACATTCCTCCATTGTCCCGCCAAAATCCAAGATACACCGCCCCAATAGGTGCTCTAAAATCTTATTCATCATCTCAGTTTGTCCATCAGTCTGAGGGTGATGACCCGTACTCAATCTGAGTTGTGTTCTCAAAGCATCTTACAGACTTCTCCAAAACTCACTAGTAAAGTTAGGGTAATAATCATTTACAATATTCTTAGGTACCCTATGAAGTTGGGCTATCTCACGCACATATATAGAAGTTAACCATGTTGCGTCCTCTTACTCTTAACTGGGATGAAACGGACGCTCTTAGTCAGTCGGTCCATGTTGACACCAAAAATTGGCACAACACCCAAAGAAAGGGTTGTGTAGAGAACAAATGAAGATAACTGAAACTGAAAATAGAGAAAATCACACACCAATTTATAGTGGTTCGGCATTAATGAGCCTACGTCCACTTTATATTCTCTTATATACTCTTTAAACTATTGGACAAAATAGTTACAATGGCAGTACACCAAGAGATCAGAATATTCGAAAGCTAGAGTATTCAGACTTCCAAAAGTCCTTTCTTCTGTGTCCAGAAAGGTTATTTATAGGTGATACAGTACTTGATCCGGCTTGGACACGTGTTGTAGGATCCAAAAGAATAGTTAAGTCTGAAGAAGTATTTTTCTCCTAGGAATTGGTACTCCTCGAATTATTGGTAATAGGTAGAAATCGATCGGTTTAATTCGGATTGCTTGAAATAGATAAGGCAGGCGTGAGCTATTCTTTAGGAATGTATCAAGTTCACAGCTGGGTTTGATATGACTAAGTATGCATGATCACAACGGGCTTCTTCTGGACTGCATCAGGTGCGGGTGACGAACTCAAGTGATGGGCCTCATCAGTCGACCCACTTCTTGGCTTTGGGGTACCTTCTTCGGACATCCAAGGCACAGGCCCATGGTGATGTCAAGTGTTGATGGGTAGGCTGAAAGGCCCATCAACACTTTGCCCCCCAAAATATGTTGCGTTGGAGATGGTACTGTAACACCCCAGAATTTCGGACCAGTTAAAATTTGCCGAAAATCCTTCCATCCAAAAACAAACAATGACAGCTACCATCATATTTTATAATTATATACAACATCACTAAATGTTCTGGATAAAATTTTAGTAAATACTACTTAACTAATTAACTGTTTGTGCTTAAATACAAATTCAAACACAATTACCATACCTCTATCATCAGGCAATTCTGAGAAGATGGACATCGATATTCATTCCTGCATACTTGATAAAACGTTAGTATAGCTTAAATGATAAACATGAAAGATGCACCACCACAAGATGTAATAACAACAAAAAACATTTTTATTAATAAAGCAGGTGCATCACTACCCTTTGTGACTGCCTACGTACCTATATCTAATTGGGTAAGCAATTAGATAAAGGATCAAGCCAATGTAGTTCTTCTTTACACCAAACATTTAAAAATAATTACTTCCAAAAATATTTTTTATATCAAGTAAAAATACTCTGCTAATACTTCGTTCAAAAGACATCACTTGTAAAACTTACTTTCATAAGATAAACATCTTTTATTTTACATACTAATCTCAAACCACCTTTATATCCCTCTAATATAACTTTGGAAAGATCTTCAAAGATCGAATTGAAATAGTCAAGTTCAATACCATTCATACCTCGTTAAAACACACCCTATTCATACCTCGTTAAAACACACCCTATTCATACCTTGTTTAAACACTAATCATACCTCGTTTACACACACATTATTCATACCTCGATTAAACAGTATTCATACCTCGTTTACACACTATTCATACCTCGGTTAAACACTATTCAAACCTTGTTTAGACTATTCATACCTCGTTTAAACACTATCAAACCTCGTTTAGACACACACTATTCATATATCGATTAAACAGTATTCATACCTCATTTACACACTATTCATACCCCGGTTAAACACTATTCAAACCTCGTTTGGACTATTCATACCTCGTTTAAACTTTCAACTATAAGACATCTTTTCTAGAAATGCTACGACAAGTTTTGGGTGGTATATATTGATTTTAGACTAGAAACAGCTTACTATAGCGTTTTCTGGGATGCTATGAAAAGTTCTGGGTAGCTTATTATGCTTCATAACCAATTCAAAGAAAGATAGCATTTTAAAATGCTACAAAAAGTTCTAAAATTCATAATTTTAGCCAGTTTTTCGACAAAATGTTTGATGCTATTTCTCTATGATAAAAATAGTTTTTGACTCCAAGTTTTCTATAGTAAGAAGCTCTCTTATCTACTTAATTATCATAAATGGAAAACCTCAAAAAAAATTATCAATTTAATATATAAAATCAAATATCATGGGGCATTTTTATCATGTCCATTTTGGGCTGATTTTTACCTGACCTTGCATCCAGTTTTCAGGTACTCATACGATCGAATTAGAAAAAGTGATCCAAGTGAAAGTTGTAGCCCTTTGAATTAGCTTTCCATATTGATAATAAAAGCGAGATTTCATCAAGAATCGCAAAGGTTATGCCCAAAATACCGAACGTCATTTTCTATGATTTGGGTTCTATCGTTTTCTTCGTAATTTTCACAACTTTTTTCAAAATATGAAATGAATACATAAACTTAAATAGATTTTCTCACCTTGGACTTGTATCATTATTTTGTATTTATCCTCTATGCTTCTCCCAAACTTCTACTCTTTATCTTACTTTTGTTTTTCATTTGTGAATGCATGATATGACAAGAACCTTTCCACCCTTTATATAGTAGTTTTCAAGGCTAGTTTGGTAATTAAGTTTTGAATACTTGTCCTCCTTATCTTCATGCAAGCTTTAGGATGAAGACACATGACTTCTTAGGTGTCTTTAGATGTTTCTACACATGGACACCTAATATGTTTATGTGTCTCTATTTTATTTAATTCCAAGACATGTGTTCCATTCATTTGATGACACGTGTCCCTATCATTTTAAGTCAATTTTCATATTCTAGTATATGTACACATATACCATTTGTATTTTATTTATATGCTATGTACATATACATATACGTGTTCTTCTATTGTTACTACATGCACATGATGTTCCAACAACTTTTAATAAGTAAAACATCATTTATCGACAAGATTGCTTTCAGCCACTGTTGACACATTTTCTGGCAAAAGCTATCACACATGGAATTCCTGAATGATAATGTGCTCGAGCGATAGAAACATCGTCAGAAGACATTGAGAGATTTGGTCAAAATCACATCCTCAACATAAACAGGCCCGAAACTCCTATCAGACGACCTCTTTTGGGCCCGAAAACAGTGATTACGGAGCTGAGCTCTGTAACATTTGTAGATCTCTGAGTTAACTTCAGTTTGAGCTTCGGTTTGGTTCAATCGGACTTACGGTTTAAAAGTTATGCCCGTTTCCGTAAACTGGTGTAAACTGGCAATTTCCTGGATAAAGCAACGAAGCAGCACACGATCGAAGTTTGGATCACGCACCCTCGGATCGCCCCTCATCGATTCGCCCCCCTAGGGGTCGCACCCCTAGGTCACGATCCGATCCTAGGGGTCGCACCCCTAGGTCACGATCCGTTCCTAGGGGTCGCACTCCTAGACCACGATCCGACCCCATGATCGCGATCCGAACTTCCGACCTGTAGATACGCTCCCTGTTTTGACCTATTCTCATGCCACATCTTGCTCCTATTATCCTGGATCGTGTGCCACGTACCCCACCACGATCTGATCCCCGCACCTGTTCCTGGACAGCCTGTTCTGACCTATTCTCAAGGCTATTTTTACTCCAACTTGCATGGATCTGATTACACATGTCACATGACGATTTGGAGATGATGGCTGGACGTTTTCCACCACATTTCGAGATTTTTGGGATGCGTGCCATGTGTCCCATGAGCCGCCTTCAGGAAACGGCTATAAATACCTCATTTGAAGGCATTTTCAAGGATCTTTTTGGCCATTCTTCTTCACGGCTTCCACCATTGCTGAAGTGCAAGGATTTTGCACCCTTCTTCACATAAATTCTCCTCTTCTAATCACAATTAACACACGGATTGTGTGTCTACATGTAACTGATTCTTGTAATCTGTCAGTATAACAATAAGATTATAAAGTGGACGTAGGCTACATCTACAGCCGAACCACTATAAAAACCCTGTGTGTCTCCTCTTTATTTACTCTTTTCTGCATTCTGTGATCTGCGATCTGCATTTGGGTGTTAGGCCCAATTTTTGGTCTAACAGCCACATTATCGATTTTTCTTCGAACTTCTTATCTTTGTAAACAAAAACTCAACAACATATTTTCTTTGTACATAAGAAGTTAGCTTTTCTCTTTACAAATGAACTCCATATATATAGGTGAAGCGAAGCTTCTTTGAGAAGCCACTAAAAATAAGCTTCAATCAGAAGCTATTAATACTTAGGCTTCTAAGAGAAGCCATTACGGGACTAGACTTTTAAGAGAAGTTACTAATACTTAGGCTTCTAAGAGAAGCCACTAAAATTTGGCTTCTAAGAGAATCCACTAAGGTTTGACTGGACTTCTAAGAGAAGTCACTAGCACTTAGGCTTTTAAGAAAAGCCACTAAAATTTGGCTTCTAAGAGAAGCGACTAAACTCCTATATTTTTTTCTTAAGACACTTGTCCATCATCATTTATGCAAACCATAAGATAATGAAACATGCCTACTTAGGTGTCCTAAGATGTTTCAACACATGGACACCTAAGAGGGTTATGTGTCCTTATCTTTTTTTTCCTTTTCCTTTTAGCTTACATTATAAGCTTCTTATTTTAAATTTATATCTTTTAGCTTACATAATAAGCCTCTTATTTTAAATTTATTTTACCTTACATGAATACATATATTCACGCTTAAAAACCATGCTAACTTTATATAATGTGTGTAGCATGCACGAGAGCATCATGACCTTTCTGATTACTTTTAGTTGATGAAAGGTCGAGAATTTGACAAACGACTTTGGGTCACCTTTTCAATTTCACATCGAATTAAATATTTTTGTGCATTAGATGTAAAAACTATTTCACTATAAATCTTTATTTTTAAAAGAGATTTATTTTAGTTGCAACTCATCACTTTGATATTTAAAATTTACGCGTAAATTCAAATTGTAATTTTTTTAAGTTGTTACAGGTACGTACTTTGTAAACACGTGCTAAGAACAAACATTTTATTTATCAACCGAAGAATCCCATAGGTCGGTTTGAGCCATTAATTTATCGAGCTTTGTAAATCGAAAATAATCTGTCAGCCGTTTTGGCAACTTAAACGAGTTCAGGTAATAATGACACCTTACTATCATTTGTCTTATCGGCCGATCCTTGGCTCGTTAGTGGCTTCACACGTCAGCCGAGTCTAGTCTGAAGGTCACGTCAACTGAATGTGAATAGCCACTCCATCATGTTATAAAAGAAAAACCCTTTTCACCATTTTCTTTTTATTTTTCCTACAGCAAAAACCGACTTACTGCTCTATAGGAAGAAGAAGAAGGACGATCACCATCATCACCCTAAGATCATCTCTCACACGTAGAAATCAATTCTTTATCTTTTTCAAAATACTTAGATGTCATTCTTGTGTAGGATCTCTCTTTTCTCTGCTTTTTTGTCGTAATTTAGGTTCCATGTGGTCAATAATTGGTATAATCAGCGTCGGATCGCCTGAGTCAGTGGTGACGTAATGGTCAGTGATGATTCCAATGCCATTCCATCAAAATCTGATGGTGTCGGATCTGTTAACCCAATTATGTCATAGAGATGGAGATATTTCCCTCCTTTTCATAGCATCTTGCATGTCAGGGTATTGTTAAACCCTTGGACTCGTGGTGGTGTTCGAGAGGGTGGTGATAAAGGTAGCAACCTTTGTATAGTCTGACATATGAAAACAAATTGTGACTTCTGTGGCTTGTCATATACCAAGATAGCAGTGTAAAGTGGAATTAACCGCCTTTGAATCAATCTTTAATTTTAGCTCGACAATCTTTATTCGACCATGGTTAGGACATGAGGCAACCTTAAGCATTGATCGAGTAAGGAACTACCTTTTTCTACCATAGACGATAGTACCTCCAAGTCTTTGACTAGTTCTAGGTCTGATTCGAACAACAACTCCCAATATCAGTCGACGAATGCGTCGCCTCCTCCCATAGTTATGGTTGAGTCGAGTGAAATAACACCTTTCCCAATAGCACCCGACATGCTTCCAGGTGCAGAAATTCTAGAAATCCCCCGAACGCCTTAGGAACCGACATAACTCTCAAACGGCTAAAGAACCTGACTGCTAAACATAACATTCCTTTTGTAGATGTCCTTCTTCCGCAGGAAACTGATCGGTCTCACAATCCCCCAAAAGGCTATATGGCAATATCTCTCCTGATGTGTAATGTGGGAGCTATCCCCCCTTTCATTCATTTATTGTCAACTTCTTAATACGGATGAACATGTCTCCAATGTAGTTCCATCCATCTGCCTATGGCAATCTGTTATCCGTCTATTGCTTGTTCATGAGATACTTGGGTCACCCTCCGACCTTCGATGACCTGGCTTTCTTTTTTCACTTCAGACACAATGAGAAACAATCTCCTTCTCTTCTTTATTTCTAGGTTGCCCGAGGTTGAAAGATTATTGAAGTGATTCCAAGTAAGGTGGATGATCCAAAGCAGGAATGATTTTGGATTAAAGAGCAGCAGGGATTCCCTCGATATTGGCTTCAATGCAGTAAGTCCCTTTGTCAGTCAATACATTCATAATAGAATTCCTTATGCTGATCATTTTTTTAGGGGACGACCCAATAAGTCCTGTGGAGAAAGTGTTTGAGGAACGCTACACACGATTGATTAAGTTAAAGCCTGAGCGGCGGTGGTTTTGGAATTGCTTGACTGACAACCACTTACATCGATATGCTCTCCTAACGAGGATAAAACAATCGGGTCATAAAAGGAGGGATCTGGGACAACCACACTGAGTCGGGGTGAGATGCCACCAGCCAAAAATAAATTAGGGAGTACACAGGCGACCAATTTGGTTGGGGAATCTTTGGTCCATCCCCCACCTAGGGAGGAAAAGAAACCTCATCCAAAAAAGCAATATTTCAAAAGATTCGTTCGAGAGGTCGAGTATCGAGAGTCCGAGCGTCGAAAAGGGAGAAAATCCCTGCTAAGAAGACTCCAAATAAAGTGCGAGGGGAGCCAACCAAAGAGGGCCCCATTGAGGAGCACTTGAGAGATTCTAAAGTTGAGAAAGATTTTTCCATGGTCCATGGTTTGCCGAAAGAACAGGTCGCGTCTCCTTTTCCCGATCCGGATAAGCTGCAGATACAGAGATCATTCTTTCCCTACAGAGTCTAGACCCAAACCAATTTTTCGCTAATCAATCCGAGGAGATGTCTTTTCCACCCAGACAAGGAGGTGTCCAAGGTACGATCCTAACCCTCGTACAAAGTCCACTTAAATTGTTTGCTATATAGTATTTGTACCTCATGTCACAGTACTATTTCCCCTTGTATAAATTGAATGTCTACTGAACCCATCGCGATCTCCTTTTTTTTTGGGATATAGACGAGGAGTTTAATGGAAACCTTTTTGCTTCTATTTCGGTAGAGGCGGGGTCAGTCAAGCTAGCCCTGCAAGAAGTTAGGAAGGGGGATGAGGAAGAGATGACAGCGATGAGAGGAAGAAGAAGAAGAAAGAGAGAAAAAATAAAGAAAAGAAGAAAGAAAAAGAGAGAGAGAGAGATAGAAAAAGAGAGAAAGGAGGAATTGAGTCGGGAACAACACCAACAGAGGAAAAGAAGTTTAGGAAAGCACGATCGGGCACCGGAGGAAGAATAAGAGGAAGATCCTGGGAGCATGCCCAAAAAAAGAGGACACAAGTCTACCAAGCTTCGGTTTTCTCCCCATCCTAGAGATAAGACTCCCAGAGAGTGCGAGAAAGCCGAACATTCTCAAGCTGTGTTAAGTCGCCCTAGGTTCTCAGTCAATCCTTCCACCATCGATCGAGCCTGAGAATTAGATCGAAATTTTCCTGATCTCATCTTCACTCGGGTTGAACCTGCCCCTGAGTTACAACTGCTATCACATAGCCTCCGCCGACGTCTTCGAAACAATCTCGATCACGTTCTTTCCCAATATGACGCGATGCATAAGTACGCCAGGAAACTTAGTGGTGTACTAAAGGACAAGATGACCGAAATTGTTGGTCTGAAGATAGATATTGCTTGTGATAAGAGGACCATTGGGCTCTTTGAAAAGAATATTAAAGATTACGAGTTGCGGGCAGCGGCCGATAAGGAAAGACATGAGGCGGCGACCGAGGATTTAAATGCCCAATTCCAACGGAATGGCCGGGAATGTGACTCTTTGAAGAGAGTGGTCGAATCCTTGAGGGACGAAAGAGGTCGGCTGGGCCTAGGGGTGCAGAATCTTAAGGCTCAGCTTAATTCATCTGAGTTGTCCAGAAGTTTGGCTGAAGAAAATGTTGTTGTTGCTGTCACTTCTCTTAGAATGATTTTCCAAGTATCGGTCAACACTATGGAGTGTCTCGACATCCAGGAGAAGTCCCTATGACGAAGGACCCTTGTGAAAAATGTAAGAGATTGACGCCCGCACTCCTTGTTTATCTCGGATACCTCTCGAGCATGATCAGCTTTGACGGTATCAATGTCGATATCTTGTTTTGGAATAGTTAGCAATGTCTTTGTTGATAGTTGGCCAGAAGTACCCATATTGCAACACTTTCCTAGCCAAGATTTGTCCCCCAGTATGCGCTCACTGTCTCCTTCATGTACTTCTCTTAATATTCTCTTGATATCATCATTGGCCACATACCAACACATGGGAACGGAGAAACCTCTTCTATATAATTGGTTTTGTTGAATTACGTACATGGAAGCTTGTTGTACGATGGCTCGTCTCTCGTTTCTGGTAATGTGCCATGGAGGCGGAAGATTTTGATGGGGGTCATCCAAGATTCCATTTCAGACTCAGTCTCCACTTTATCGACTTCCATATGTTCGATGCTTGGTACACTCAGGGTCTCTATAGGAACTAGCTTTGTTTTGCCCGGATGGTCTGAACAGGCTAGCTTTGCCATCCTATCTTCTTTTTGATTTTCCTCTTAGGGAATATGGGAGTTCCTATACTGGTGAAGTCACGTAACAATTTTTCAACCTGTTTAAGATAGGAAGTTGGTCGAGCTCCTTCAGTTATATATTCCTTTCGAACCTGGCATACCATAAGTTGTGAATCACATAAAATCTCGAGTGACATTATTTTCAGATCCTTCGTAAGTTTAAGCTCGACTATCAGGGCCTCGTATTCGGAATCGTTGTTTGTCGCCAAAAAGTCTAGCCTTAGAGAATAATGGACCGAATGTCCCTCGGGAGACAACAATACGACGTCGGCTCTCGAGCGTTGGTCATTACGAGCTCCATCTGTATATAGTTTCCAGATGGCTGACTTTGACTCGGCCCCCAAGGGCCCTGTATTATCTTCTTGGTCTTCATCTTATGGGGAGGTAAATTCAGCTATGAAATCGGCTAAGTCCTACCCTCAGATAGATTTTCACTGGACAAAAGTTAAATCGAATTGACTTAACTCGATGTTCCATTTAAGCAGTTCCCACTTGCCTCGGGTCGCTGCAAGACCTGCCGAAGTGGTTGGTCTATAAATATTGTAATTAGATGGGCCTGAAAGTAGTGCCGAAGTTTTCTCGATGCAGTTAAAAAGTTGTAAGCGAGTTTCTTGAGCTTCGGATAATTGCGCTCGGCCCCTGTCAACTTTTTGCTTACATAGTAAACCGGCCATTGCACCTGATCTTCTTCACGGATCAGGACCGAGCTGATCGCGTGTGCGGATACTAGTAAGTATACAAACAGGTCTTCATGGTCGATGGGCTTAGATAGGATAAGGGTTTTTCCAAATGGTCGAGCAGGTTTTGGTAAGCTTAGACACAGTCGGGTGTCCATGCAAAGTTCTGTTACCCTATTTTAATTAACTCAAAAAAGGGTAGGCATTTATCAGTCGCCTTAGAAATAAATCGACCCATTGCTACTACCTTACCCACCAGACTTTGAACATCCTTTATTCGTCAAGGTTCCTGAATTCCTTTTAGGGCTGAAATCCGGTCGGGATTAATTTCGATCCCTCGATAACTAACAATAAAACCACAAAACTTGGCTGAAGCTACTCCGAAAGAACACTTTAAAGGATTTAGTTTTATTCCATGCCTTCGGAGGATGTTGAACATTTCTGACAGGTCACTTACATGGTCGGATGATTGACTTGATTTTACTAGCATGTCGTCGACATATACCTCCATCTCTTCCCTATTTGATCATGAAACATTCGATTAACCAACTGTTGATAGGTTGCCCCTGCATTCTTGAGTCCAAAGGGCATAACCACGTAACAGTATAGCCTAAAGTCAGTGATGAAACTGGTATGCTCTTGGTCGGGAACATGCATGGTGATTGGGTTGTATCCCGAATATGCATCCATAAATGATAATAGTTCGTGCTCTACGGCCGAGTCAACCAACCGATCGATTCTAGGTAATGGAAAGCTGTCCTTAGGGCAGGCTTTATTCAAGTCGGAAAAATCAACATAGGTCTGCCACTTTCCATTAGCCTTCGTCATAAGTACTAGGTTGGCTACCCAATCAGGGTAAGTCGAGTCCTGGATGAATCCATTAGCTTGCAGCTTCCCAATTTCCTCTTTCAAGGCTGTAGACCTTTCGGGGACAAGCATTCGCCTCTTCTGCTTTATCGGAATATATTTAGGCTAATGCTGAGGGAGTGAGTTGTAATGGAAGGTGAAATTCCATACATGTCAGCATGGGTCCATGCAAACACGTCAAGGTTTGCATGTGAAAATTTCGTCAATTCCCTCATCCGGAGGGGATCAAGGTGGGACCCGATCTTAAGAACCTTGGTAGGGTTGTTTCCATCGATCGAAATATCCACGGTAGCCTCATTTGTGGCTGCCTTTCTACATCTTGGTTCTTAGTCCTCTCTTGGGTCGATGTCCTCGACTTCACAGATGTTCCACTCCGCTAGGTAACATGCCCTCCATGTTACTTAGTCCCCACGCACTGCTCCAATTCCTCCATCAGTCGGGAATTTTAACAGCAGGCACGAGGGAGCGATGTAGGCTCTGAACTCCATTAAAGCTGGTCAACCTAAAAATGCATTATATCAGGAGTCGATGTCCATCACAACAAATGGTAGGAGTCGCACCCTCCTCCGATCTCTGTCTCCTAGTTCCACGGATAGCTTCATCATTCCGATAGGCTCGGTGGAGGATCCATTGAAGCCGCGCATCTGGCCGGTGCATGGCTCCAAGTCTTTCAACTCTAATTTCATCTGATCATAGGCTTGTTTAAACAATATGTTGACCGAACTCCCATTATCGATCAGTACCTTCCTTATTTTTGTTGGGACAATGATTGCGGTTTATCACCATAGGGTCGACTATTTGAGTTTCTATGCCAATGGCTTCCCTTCCTCGAAAGATAACATCCTCTTCCTCAGTTTTCCTTTGCTTCATGGGGCTTACATTTTCAGGGATACTGGTCCCTGCAACGTCAAGGTGTTTTGCAGAATTCACATATTGCTCCATAGTCCTGATGCTGAACCCGACAGGGTGTCGTCCCCCGACAATGGAATTGATGACTATCCCTTTCCCCTTCTCTTAGGCGACAGTTCGAGGCGCAACCTGACTTTGCCTGGGTGCTGAAGTCCCTTGCCCCTATCTCTTGAGGTTGTCTTATATTCATCAAGTTTTCCCTCTCGAATTAGCTTCTCAATAATGTCCCTGAGAATGCCGACACTCGTTGGTCGTATGTCCATAGATGTCATGGAATAAGCAATACTTCTCCGTCGCCCGCTCCTTCTCTGTTGGTTCACATAAAGGAGGTTTCTTATACTAGACCGTGCTGCAGGTATCAAGATAGATATTCTCTTGTGTGTCATTTAATGTTGTATAAGTCTTGAATACCTGGAACTGGGGTCATTTTAGGGCATTCTCTCTTTATCCTGAGTTCCCATTGGCCTCCTTCAACCCTTCGTCGTTTCGTTTGCCATAGTTTCCAACATTCGGTTCTACTTTTCCCAAGTTATCCCCAGACTATTTGATCGCGACATTGTTCTAGGTCAGTGGGGTAGATGTATCTTTCAGTCTATCCTCCTCTTCTAACTGTGCATCTTCTTGTCTCAGTCGGATGTGGGCCTTCTCATAGAAAGTTTCAATCATTTTGATTGGCTTCCCGATCAATTACTTTCCAAACTCTATTCGCTTATCGATGCCATCCACCATGGCCATCAGGAAGGTTTCGTGATTGGGGTTGCTCACTTCGGTGGAAGCCCGATTAAATCGTTCAAGATAGTTTCTCAGGGATTCGCCCCTTCCCTACTTGACTGCTGAAAGAGCCATGACATGCTTCTGTTTGGTGGCATGGAGACGAAATTGGTTCAAGAATTTCTCGCTCAAAATTTTAAAGCATGGGACCATCTCGCGGGCAGGCGCACGAACCACATGAGTGCTACTCTGCTAAAAAAGATTGGAAAAGCTTTGCATTTGATAGTGTCAGGGGCTACTGCCACCTCTATATGCCATGAATTCCTCATCAGATGCTATTGTGGGTCTGAGGTGCCGTCGTACTGGTTCATCTGGGGAATATTAAACCTCCGAGGGAATTCCTCTCGTAAGATGTCATCGGTGAATGGTGTATGGCTTCGGCTGACCCCCAGTCCTCATTCCTGTGTCCTCGACTGTCATTCATGATCTTCTATACCATGGCGGTCATATTCGGTGGAATGATTGTGTCTCGATCGGCTTCCTCAATAGACCGACCTCTTCTGGTTCTTTCATCGGTTAACGTCGCTTGACTTGCCATCTGGGAAGTTCATCTTCCTCCCCGGGTATCGGTCGATCACAAGATTCCAAGGAGGGTGAATAGAGATCTGATCTCCCCGGGTAGCATTTTGATGAGCAGGAGGGTAGGCTTCTGGTTTTGTGGGGCCACAGGACCAACGGTCTCCACTTCGACTTGGTCGATCTGAGTTTGGTCACTTGCCCGTGACTGGTCCCGAAGTCCCTCGAGATGTAACTGTTGGGCATTCTCGAGTCCTTCTAACGGATGTCGAGACTGACGTGGATCCCTGCTTCCCCTGGACGATGATAAGCTCTCCGAAATATGGTATAACTGGGGAGGAGGGAGTTGATGGTCCCTGACCCCCCGAGTTTGCTGATTCCTGAACTCCTGTCATTGCCTTGACATGCGATTCATATCCTATCACATCATGGCATTTTCGCGAGCGTGAACTTTTAAGGCATCTATGGTTTCCCGGAGATGATTCTACACTGCCATAAACTCGTCCCAGGTAGCAAAGGCTGAGGATGGGACTGGATCTGCCATTGGGGGCAGAATGGGTTGATCTGAAGCAGTTTCGGGTGCGGCCAATCCACCGGCCGCTTCCACGGATGTCCCGACCTGCGCTTGTTTTCCGGTATTGCGAGCTGTTTTTCTAGTCATAACTCAACAATGTAGGAATGAAGGTAGGATTTTCCTCTTTGATTTCGTGATCTGAAAGTTGAGAAAAAATCCGTGTTAGACTGAGAATGTCAATTCTCATTGAAAGCGCCAAAGTGTTGACACCAAAAGTTGGCACAACACCCAAAAAATGGTTGTGTAGAGAACAAATGAAGATAACTAATTGTAAAAATTGAAAATAGAGAAAATCACACACCAATTTATAGTCGTTCGGTGTTAATGAGCCTACGTCCGCTTATAATCTCTTATATACTTTTTAAACTATTAGACAAAATAGTTACTGTGGCAGTACAACAGGAGATCAAAAATTCGAAAGCTAGAATATTCAAACTTCCAAAAGTCCTTTCTTCTGAGTCCAGAAAGGTTATCTATAGGCGATACAGTACTTGATCCGGCTTGGACATGTGTTGTAGGATCCAAAAGAATAGTTAAGTTTGAAGAAGTATTTTTCTCTTAAGGAATTGGTACTCCTCGAATTATCGGTAATGGGTGGTAATCGATCCGTTTAATTCAGATGGTTGGAACGGATAAGGCGGGCATGAGCTATTCTTTAGGCGTGTATCAAGTTCATAGCTGGGTTCGATATGACTAAGTATGCCTGATCACAATAGGCTTCTCTTGTACTACGTCAGGTGCGGGTGACGAACTCAAGTGATGGGCCTCATCAGTCGGCCCACTTCTTGGCTTTGGGGTACCTGCTTCGGACATCCAAGGCACGGGCCCATGGCAATGTCAATTCTTGATGGCAGGCCGAAAGGCCCATCAATAGCCCACGATGAACCGAACGTTGATGCTACGTTTCCTTGACTTTGCAGCCCATCCAAGAAATGCTCTAATATTTCCATAATGGAATATCCAAGGGTTGAAGCAATCACTGGGATTCTTCTATTCTGCCCTTATCTTTTGACAAGTTACACGCCTTGCCATATATTTAGCCACGTCATTCTTCATACCTGTCCAGTAGATGACTCGTCTCATATCACTATACATTTTATCACCATCTAGATAGATAGGTATCCACGGGTGATGAACCACGACAACCATGTCACTCGTCAAATCATCCGTGCGGGGTACAAACAGTATGTCATCACACCAAACCCAACCTCTACAATCTACGGAATATCTGAGAAAATATCCAGACACCTCTCCTTTACTCAATCTATTTAAGTATTCACAAGCTCTGGATCCACTCTCTGCCTCTCCCAAGTCTGCTCTAATAATGTAGGTCGCACCTCAAGCGATGTCAACAACCTTGGAGTATAGTCTGTAGATGGTCTAAAATCAAATGTAAATATATACTCCTAACTTTGCCACTCTACGAACAAAGGACTCGACGAAACCCTTTACCTAGTCAAAGCATCAGCCACTACATTCCCGTTGCCTAAGGTATAAGAAATCTCAAAACCATACGATTCTAAGAACTCCATTCACCTCTGTTGTCTCAAATTGAGGTCCCTTTGAAAGAACCAATATTTAAGAGACTTATCGTTCGTAAAGAGATTGAATCTCTCGCAAAGTAGGTAATATCTCCCAGACATAAGTGCGAACACTATAGCATTTAACATCAAATAATAAGTAGGGTAATTTCTCTCATAAATCCTTATCTACCTACTGCCGTAGCACACTATCCTACCTTCTTGCATCAACATTGCGCCTAAGCCTGTTCCACAAGCATCGGTATATACTATGAACATATTTGAACCACTGGATAATGTTAAAACTGTGCAATAGTGAGAGCCTTCTTTAACCTTTAAAAAGCACCTCGTAATCTATATCTTAAGAGAAAGCTAATTTGTTTTTAATAAGTTGGGTCAATGGTGTTGAGATCCTCGCGAAGTCGCTAATGAACTTCCTACAGTAATCCTCTATATCAAGAAAACTCCTCACCTCTGTCGCGTTCTTGGAGGTTTTCCAATCTTGTACTACCACCACCTTGGAGGGATCAACAGTTAACCCATCCTTTGTGACCATATTCCCAAGAAACGCACCCCTCTCTATTAAAAATGGAACTCGAAGAATTTTGCCTTAAGTTGATGAGTCCCGAGAGTACGGAGAACCTCTCCTAAATGCAAAGAGTGCTAATCCACACTTCTCGAGAAGCCAATAATATCATCCCCAAAAACCACCACAAACTTATTTAAAATGTCTCTGAATACTCTACTCATCAAGTCCACGAAATACACTAGCGCACTGGTTAGCCCAAACGACATAACCAACACTCAAAGAAGCCATCAAGAGTCCAAAACGACATCTTACCAATGTTATCCTCTGCTACATGCAACTGATAAAAACCAGTAGCCAAGTCTAACTGAGAAAACACAGATGCACTTACTAACTGATCGAATAGACCATCAATCCAAGGAAGTGGGTAAAGATTTTCCTATATGAGCTTATTAAATTCTCGATAATCTACACATAAATGAAGGGAACCATATGCCTTAGTAGTAAAAACGATCGGTGCTCCCTACTCAGGAATACTTTGTCAAATAAACCCATTTATAAAAGCTCACCCACTTCCATGCTAAGCTTTCTCCATTCCCTCGGAGCTATATGTCGAACAGGTAGTGCTACAGGCTTCGTGTTCTCACTAAGATAAATCCGAAAGTCAATCTCTCACTTAGGTGGCGACCCTATCACCTCCTCAAATACATATGGATACTCACAGATAATGGGTACATAATTTATATCCTCAACAAAAGAATCTAGGGAATAAAGAAAACTCAACATAACTGACCCCTGCGGGTCATAAGAAATCTCAAGGGTCCTACCACTGCACATCATCAAACGAACGACCATCCTCTCGCGGTGAAGTATAGCCCCGTACATGGCTAACCAATCCATCGCTGAGATCATACCGTACCCTCAAAATCCCAAAACACCGGCATCACAATCAAACTCAAATCCTAAAATAAAATTATTCAAACCTCTATAAGCCATAGATAAGTGTGTCGATTCACCTAAAGGGTTTGAAACTACTATGGGATCAGTAACAAGAGAGATATCTAAGTGAAAACAGTCAATGAAGGTACTAGAAATAAACGAATGAGAAGCGCCATAATAAAAAAGAGCGCTTACAGGAAAGTCAGAAATAGAGATCAAACCTTCTCCAGAAACGTTCCTACCTCTATCTAGACCACTGCTAGCTGGAGCTACCTCCAACACATGCATCTAAGCTGTCGATGTATTAGTCCACTGTCCACCCTTTTGTGGACATGCCATGCTATAATGCCCAGCTTGCCAATAGTAAAAGCACTTGCCCTTCATCATCGACTTTCTGCAGTCCTTTAAGAAATGCCCTGTGATCCCACATTCTTGACACCTAATTTCCATCTTTATCTTCCCTTTCTGAGGATTACCACCTTGCTTTTTCTTACCACTTTTTTTTCCTGCCATCTCTTTTAGAACTATAAAACTTAGGAGTTCCACTCTTAAAATCCTTGACCTCTTCCTTTTTATCCTCATGTATCAACGCCATGTAACTTAAAGCCTCGAAAGTTGCCCCAATTGGAATGAGTCATTGCCAAGCCTTCACTACGCCATAGATGGCCTACGGCAACCCCAGAGAAGTGACGCAGTAGGTGCAAAAAAGTGTTGCTATAGGCAAAAAATGATCTGTGGCGACACTTTCTTGGGGTTGCCTTTTGCCACGTTGCCTTAGAGTCAAAAGCAACACATTTGTGACCCTAGGGCAACATCAGCATAGGTGTTGCCACATGTACTAAATTTACAAAAATGTGGGGCCCACTAAAATCTATAACCCGGGTATACGGAATCGCCACTAAAATTTGTAGCCCGGGTTCATTGAATCCAGTTGTGGGGCCCACATGCATAAATCTATGGCAACAATTTTACCACCCAATGGCAACACTATATCATAGCTATGACAACATTTAACATCACATACTGCAACATTATATCATAGATATGGCAACATTACATAACATAACATCAAACTGAAATTAACAAAGAACTTTTTATTTCAATTTAATTAACCAGCAAACACAAGTTGTACATAGTCAATTACAAAATAACAAAACATAGCCACTAAATTCAATTTTACAGACATTTCAGTTACAAATACAGGCAGTCCTAAATTCATGTTTACATAAAACTAAAACAGTTTCAAAATATAGCGCAAGCCTCCAATGCATTCAATGCCTCTACTGCATCGATCGTACCTCTAGCGCCTTCAGTAACAAGTTCTTGAAAATCCTCATCATTGCCTCCTTCACCTGCATACATCAGTTTCATTTCAGCACAAAATAAGAGGTATGCACGCCTCAATTGCATTTCACCACAAACTATGGTCATAGTATAACCGAGTTTCCTTTCAACACAAACTTAGTTTCATAACTGAATTCCATTTGCATTTCATTATAACATAGTGTACTGATCTAAACAATGTGAATACAAGTGTACAATATGAACCATGTGTGAGTTACATAACTGATCTATACAATGTGTATACAAGTGTATACTGATCTAAACATAACTGAGTTTCATTTGCATTTGCGTTTCATTTACATAACTGAGTTACATAACAGAGGCACAATGTGGATACAAGTGTATACTGATCTAGACATAACTGAGTTACATAACTAATCTAAACAATGTGTTTACAAGTGTATACTGATCTTAACATAACTGAGTTTCATTTGCATTTGCGTTTCATTTACATAACTGAGTTACATAACAGAGGCACAATGTGGATACAAGTGTATACTGATCTAAACAATGTGTCTACGTAGTATAACAGAGGCACAGTGTGTATACAAGTGTACATTGAGTAAACAATTAGGTAGTGACAATGTGGATAAATTTATCAGTAATCAGTAAAATAGGTTTAATGGGCAATGTGGCAAAAATTATCACTAATCTGCAATGTGACAAAAATTATCACTAATCTACAATGTGACAAAACTTAAAATTATACCTGAAAAACTGCCCATGCATGCTATTTCATGTTACTTCACTGCTCTACATTGCCATAACAACACACAAAAGAACTCCAAATATGATCTAGGACATAGCTAAAGCTTTTGCAAAGAATTTTTCTCCTGTCTCGTGTTTTCCACATTCAATGTGCATTAGGGCCAACTCTTTCTTCATATCTGCCACAAATTCATCGGCTTTTGCCCTCTTTTGCTTTTACTTCAGCAGCTTTTCTTTAATTGTCTTCTTTTCCACGAGCAATTGCGATATAGTCTTTTCTTTTTCCATCAATTTAACAGTAGTGTCATCCAATTCAGCATTGTTGTTGATTTCATACACTTAGTCATGCCACATAAAATACCCACAATCGCCATTCTGCACATATCTTAAATTCTCGACTAAAACATCAATGAAAGATATGATAATCGACATGGAGCAACCAAAAAACACCTAATTTATACTTACCGACCACATGGAGCAACCAAAAAACTTCTTCCCCGACCCTACCTTCATAGTCCTCATCTTCGCTGGGATTTTGTGGTGGCAGTTCTTTCTTGTAGCCGCTGTTGACGAATTTGAAGTAGAAATTGATTGAGCGGTCATTGAACTCGAATTGAAGGAAGAATTGAAGTGATATCACAAACATGTATTTCATGTATTCAATATTTGTGTGCATAACCAAAACAAAACATGCGTATATTTATTAGCCAATCTTACACACACACACTTAAGAAATCATGCGTATACTTATTAGACGGTCTTATGGATACAGATCATGATAATACTTAAGAAATGATAACTATCATGTATATTTAAGAATACTTAAGAAACCATGTTCATAAACCAGTGTATCATGTCTCTACCATCACAGGCAATAACAACCTAGGAAACCCGAGCAGTTGTTTAGAACATGCAGCTCATATAAGGTCGATGGTCTAATTGTTCACAACCACACTTCACTAGGCACTAAAGTTCTGTGTTATTAAATTGATTAACAACCAAATAGCGGCTCAAATAACATTTCAATGAATCAACATACAACAGAACCATAAAAAAACACCACCAACCAAACAAAATTATACTCATGGTGATAACAATTTCCATTTCTCGGTAGATAATGAATAGCGATGAACAAAAGACCAACAGAAACATAAATGAGAAACATAGGATAAAAAGCTAGCACCTTTCTTCTTGGATTGAGTGTTGTTTGATGATGGGGAAGGGGAGAAGTGGGTACGTTTGGAGTCGAGGACTCGATGGAAGAAATGGAGGACGCAGAGAGGGTTGGAGTGGAAGAAGATGAATGAAAATTAGGTGTTGGAATTGGAAATTTGGGGGTGAGAACCAACAAATCTGAGAAATTGAGAAAGAGAATCCAATGAGTAATGTAAGTTGATTTCCTATTGGTGGTGAAGTATTTTAACGGATTGGTGAGGTGTCAACTTCAGATGTTGTTTTTAAAAGGTAAATTGACGGATAGATATGCATCTTTTTATAGATGCAGATTGATGATGTGGAAAATTAAACTTATAAGTTTATAACTATAGCTACTGCAACACAATTTGATATCTATGGTAACACATTGAAGAGTGCGTTGCAATACACAAAAATCAACATAGTTGTGGCAATATTTTAGCTGGCAACACCTTGGATTTTCGTTGCAGTAGGAAATCTATGGCGTAGTGCTTGGAGAGGTTGATTCAATCCTCTCGCAAATCTAACATCCTTCTTGTTGGTAGTGTTAACCAAGTCCATACGAAATCTCGATAACTCATTAAATTAGTTGATGTACTTCCTAGCTGAAAGGTCTCCTTGCTTCAAATTTAAAAACCGCTACAACTGCATGCCTTCCTTTACTCGTAATAGAAACTTCCTCTCTAATCTGTTTTGAAATCCAACCCAATCCATATCTCTCCTCTTAGCCTTCACACTTTCCCACCAAAACGAGGCCTCCTCCTTAACCTGCCAAGTAGCCAACCGAACTCTCGTTCTATCTTGAAGCTCCAATAACTCGAAAATCCTATCTGTTTATCTAATCCACATGTGTGCCCCTACAAATGACTTGGTGCTCGAAAGAATCTTGCATCCTAAGCTCGAGAAATCCTTATAAAGCTCAGAAAAATTCGCGGCTGCTAGTGGATTAAGAGGAACAACCACAGCGGGTGTTGGAGCCTGCGCATGTTCTTGTCCTTCAACTAGTGTCGTAGCCTCTAAATATCTATAAAACCAACGGGGATAGGAACTCCCTCAGGAAGATTTGGGGCTCTTGATGTTCTGCGCAAAAGAAGGGATAAAAATTTAGAATTCGAAAAAGTCAAAGGAAGTTTGTAACTGACTGGAGGGGATATATTTTTATTTCTAAAATAACTTTTGGTTTCTAAAAAAATATGTTTTCTTTCAAAAATATTTTTTTTTAAACAAAATTTTAGTTATCTTTCAACCTTAGGCTCTAATTCCAAATGAAACACCCCACACTTCTTGACGTTATCCAAAATAGAATTCCGTTAAGGAATGTGTGGTGTTGTGGGTATAAAGACATAATTACATCACAAGGACTATGATTGCACATGACATAAATAAATATGCACCAGAAAAAGAAGGCAATTTACATAATAATAAAAAAGCATTTATTTTAGATCATTTATTTCAGCGAAACCAAAATGTCACCAAATATCATGTCTTAAAAATCTCAGTCAAAATGATTTCAGAGTACATAATAATAATATTACCCACGCAGTCAAAAGGAACAACCAAACTATGGTGATGAAACAAAAAGCAATACATCTGCCGCAAGAATCTCCCAAGATAGAATCAACAAAGAATCTGAACTATGTGCTTCCTCTCTATGAGCCTCGGGGGAAAAAAAAGAAAGGAGGAAGGAAGATGAGTCAGACATAAAGTCTAATGAGCTGTTATGATTACTAGCATAGGTAAAACAATAGTAATAGTATCATATAGGGTAAGTGCCTATGCACACCTAAGAGTGAACGTAAAAGGCTATAGATGGGATTGACTTTTCTTATTCAACCAAATTTGGTTGATGGTCGTTTTGCACTTCTACAATTTCAGAACATAATATATTTAGGGAGAATTATCCTAGTACCACTCATCGATCGACTGCTATACCATGGAGTGATAACCTATGCCCACTAAGAGTTTGAATTTCATCAGGCCCATCCCATCAGCAGAAAGACATAACATTAATCATAGGTGTTACAGTGCCTTATTTTCCCTTGTCGGAATGCATGCACATTGACCTGCCGGAACGCACCGGTACCCACCTCCAATTTTTATCATTTACTACCTCCTACAACATGTTGCATGCCCTTGCCTCCTATATAAAGACCGTATGTGATAGAAAAAAGGTATGTTCTATAATATGGATCTCAAACAAACAATTTATACTTGGTCCAAATCTCCATTGATTTGACCCCACCATAGACCATTAGATTAACTATAAAATTAGGCTTTTAACTTAATGTTGTTTTTAAGTTCTAATCTGATTAAGCCTAACAATTAATTTTTTTAACCATAGAATAACACCAAATCACATGACTCTATAGAATAATAATGACATGTCATATGGCCCCATAGAATAATAATAACGCCAAATCACATGGCCTTATAGAATAATAATAACACCAAATCACATGGCCTTATAGAATAATAATTTTAGGCATGTAACATAATACCCATTTTAAGTTTATTTTTAGATTAAGTCTAATTGTTCCTCTTTTCGTATCCAAGTCATGCTCATATTTGCAAATAAACTATTCAGGTTTATTATGGTTCTCAGTCCATCTTGTTTATACAAATATTGTTATAGTCAAATTTTTGTCATATTCTGTCCCATAGCCTTTCTACAATTCAAAACAAGTTTGCCTTTTTATTAATCTTATTACCTTTTTATTAATCTTATTACCTTTTTATTTTGGTTTATAATACGTCAAATTAGCTCCAATTTAATTATTCCAATTCAATTACATTTTTCCAATTGCGCACAAAACAAAAGAATAATAATCAGTCGACGTGCGCAAAATAAAAGAATAATAATCCGTCATTGGGAATTAGGAATACAGATCTATGCCTAAATAAGTCATATTCATATGCCTTTTAAGCTTATTAGGCATAACCAAAATAAACTGAAAAATCAGAATAAGAGAGGGATAAAGGGATCTAAGAATAAAAATTAATAGAAATTGTAGAAATAGACAGAAGAATTACATAAAATTTCTTATAGAAAGAGATTAAAGAAAATAAGAATAAACTGAAACAAAAAATAGATTTGTAAGAATTTGATCTTTAAACAGGATTTCGTCTACGAGTACCATTTTTCCAATTTACCCTAACATATTCAAAAATCAGAAATAATCACAAAATCTCACCAAGAATTGCTTGCTATGTAGCCCTAGTAGGATCTTCAAAATATATGTATATATAATCCTTCTAATGACCCCGCGCCGTACCTTCTGCACCGAACTAGGAAATGGTGAGTTGTATGAGGTGCCAGGCTGATACAGGACGATTATAAGGGTAGAATAATTCGAAAACAGAACCTGTTGTATAACTCACAACACATGGATAATATACAATAATAAAGTACACAACACGATATAGTAATGAAGCACAACTGAACATAGAACAAAATTTCCATAAAACCATAGAATCTTTTGTATAATGCTTCTCGATACAAGAATCTCTGATTACAATATGCCTCACTACATCCCTCAGAGTCTCAATAACATCAACATACAACGGAAATAGAAAAGAAATAACTAAATAGTAGATAGTAATAATACTCTAGCCTCCTACTCGTCACTGCATAGCAACACTGGCACCAAACCTGCTACTTAGTCTGTTGATCAACAATATTGATGAACATCCCACGGTAATAAGAGGGAAACATAAAACCTTGAGTCAGACAATAGTCTTAATGAGCGATAAAATTGCTAACAACGGTTACACATGATAATATGAGTATAGGCGGATCATCCAACCGATCTGCCCAACAACCAACAAGTGAACACGTGAAATCACCCATCTGATGTCACATCAGAAATAGGAAAGGACAACCCCCAATCCCGCTTCTCTTCGGCAACCTACGGTGATAGCCTACCCAGTGAAAACAGAGAAAAAAGCACACAATTGGCCATAGCATGCATAACATCCAATATCCTAACTGTCACCGTTTACAGCCATGAATCCATTGATTATCGAATTTGCTTTTCGACGATCAAAAGGCCTGATGTAGAACCCTGGTTCTAGCCAAACTACCATACGCCATTGAGACCCATATGTTTGTATTTTCCATTCTCAACAACTAGGCCTATCATGACTGCCTAGGGTACGCGATCTCTCAAATCTTATCCTAATGAGTGTTCCCACGATAACCTTGCTTTGAGTCCGCTGGAACACTTCAATAACCAACGATTCCTTGGCATATCGAATCTGTCAAGCCTTTCACTTCGGCGACTCAACCCATTTCTCGAACCATTCCATTATCATCCATGATTGACTCCAATCCTGTTATTCCATTATTGTACTAGATCATATATTGAATCACGACCAGTTTCACATTAACCAGGCTTCGATCACTCCATCAGGAGTTCACAATTGAAGCACCAACAATATTTGAGTTGCACGCCAATCATCTGAAGTCCATTTTAATCCAAACTTCACCGGCAACTTTAGGAAGCCAAGACAATCATTCCCACAAAGCGACAACTCCCCATGCGCCACCCTCATGGGTCGGATCAGACCCATCTACTTAGACTATGTTAGCTAAGTAGCTCACCCCGATCTATCTATGCTTCGAGATCTTCCTTTCGATTCATTCTCTCAACGATTCGACGCTTCTATAGAAACTTATGCCGGTCCATTCATCTCTTGAGCAATCAGTCTTCAACCTATCCAAACACATCTGATCATCTTGGAAATTCACCAGTAGCTTCGATTCACATCCACGATGCCACACACCAAGATCCTTGACCACCTATCCCACCCTCATGGGTCGGTGACAACCCATGCACTTATTACATATGGGTGCTAAATTTTGTATGCCCCATTCCTTCGTGTTCCAAAACGCCTCAGCCAAGTTTCATTTGAATCTGATCATCTGAACCTCTATTTTGCTCTGTTCTTTAATCTTATGATTCTACAACAAACAATCTAACATACAACTCAGGCAACACAATCAATTCGATCAAAACAAACATCAATCCATATAGCAATTATCATACAAACATAAACAATCCATAAACATATCATAAACATAAGATCTAGTATGATTTGGATCTAAAAATATGTATAAGCATGATTAACCCAACAAGTATCCAGTTAGTATAATAAAATTAGGTTTTCCTAGGGTTTCTAAATTTTTGTAGAACATATATGATCAGATATAAGGTGCATTTAACATGAAACATATGGAAATGATCCTAATTTACCCATACAATTCGTAGCTTTCGTGTGAGAGATATCTATCACTCACCAATTTCTTGATTTGATGTTGATTCAATGCGATCAGATCTGGCCAGCGCTGAAACACCTTAAATTTGATGCAATTTAATGTAATCTAAACCTCTTTGATGATAATCTACTCTTCTCTGATGATGATCTATCTTCTAGATGCAATCTACGATGAATTGATATGAAAAGAATGAAGAAATAGGGTTTTAGGTCGAACCAGAAAATCGCAGACGCCCATCCTAAAGTTTAGAATAAAGAGAGTAACCCTAGTTCTCTCCCCAAGTCCTCCTATTTATATCTTCCGAACATAGGTCTAATGGGCTTGACTAATCAGCCCATTAGCTGCTGACCAGTCTGCCTGAACACAAGCTGAAACTTAAAACAATGATTCCTCCCAAACTGCTAAACCAAATTCTTTATGTGACCACTCTACAGAATCATAAACCACCTTTATGATCCAATGGAATCGATCTCAGTGCCTGATTCAATGCCTATCTTAAGTTATAGCCCAAACAGTAAATTCAAGGGTAAAATGGTCATACTTGAATTCGGTAAAAATCATGGACATGTCTCAAGTCCCCACGAATAGCATAATAGAATCTGAGAATGATCCGACCACTAAGGAATAAAATATAATTATTTTACAACTAGTCGATGCATAAAATATGGGTCATTACATTCTCTCCCCCTTTAGGAATTTTGCCCCGAAAATCCCAAGAAAACACGAGAAAACAAGGTATTCTGCATGCCTACCATCCACGAGTAGCCACTATATCATGCAATCTAGCATCCAATAATTCATGCAATCAAAACCTTTCCTAGCATGTGGAATACTGATAGCACAAGACACAATGGAATAAGTAGGATATGATATATGGGACATACCACTCAAAGAGTTCTAGATCGGTCAACTTCATACTCTCTTCGATTTCCCACGTACAATCGTTATCATTCTCGCTCCATTGTACGTTGACAAGCTTAACAATCTTTCTCTTAAGTTGTTTTGTGTCATTCGACCTAGAAACTTTGGGTTCGACTTCAAAATCTTCAAACTGATCTAGAGTTATCGTAACATTCTAGTCGTACACAAACTTTCGTAGAAACGATACGTAAAATACATTATGCACGCTTGCCATCTTCTCAGGTAAATCCAATCTGTAAGTGAGCTTTCCGATATGCTCAATAATAGGAAACGACCCAACAAACATTGGTATTAGATTTCCTTTCTTCCCAAAACGAACAATATTCTGTAGAAGCAAAATCTCAATGAATACCAAATCTCCAACTGAGAATTCCAAATCTTTACGCCGCTTATCGACACAACTTTTCTGACGATCTTGGGCTGCCTTCATTTGTTGTCGAATGACTTCAATATTATCCATAGTTTCTCTTATCATCTCAGGCCAAGTGCTAAATTTTTGCCAGTTTCTAACCAACAAGATGGAGAATTACACGGCCTTCCGTACAACGCTTTCATAGGGTGTCATTACAATACTCGACTGGCAACTGTTGTTATATGCAAACTCGACTAGGTGTAGATGGTCTTCCAACGATCCTCCAAAATCCAATATACTAGCTATTAGAAGATCTTTTAATACTCGATTAACCCTTTCAGTCTGACCATCTGTTTGGGGATGATAAGCCATACTCATATATAACTCGGTTCCCAATGTTTCTTGCAAATTTTCTAGAATCCACTGGTGAATAACGAATCTCGATCGTTAATAAATATCGCCGGGATTCCATGGAATCGAACTACCCATTTAAGTTACAATTCAGCCAATTTCGATGCAAACCTAGTCGATCTGATAGGAATAAACCTTGTGCTTTTAGTCAAGTGATCCACGACAACCCAAGTACTATCATTTCTTGCCTTTGTCCTAGGCAATCCATCAATAAAACCCGTCGACACTTGTTCCCATTTCCACGTAGGAACTTCCAATAGTTGTAACAGTCCACTTGGCTTCTTCTGCTCGGCTTTAACCAACTGATAGTTTATACATATCGAGATCAATTTTCTGACATCCCATTTCCTACCTTCCCAATAGTACACTCGCTTCATATCTCGATACATCGTATTTCCTCCTAGATGTATCGTCAATCTAGAATGATGGCATTCTCTTAGAACCTTACCTCTCAATCCATCTTATCTCAAGAACAACCAACCGTCCATTCTTACAAAGCCAACCATCTCGATCGACTTCGAAATCCTTAATCTCCATTTGTTCTGCTCTCATCTCGAACCTTCGAACGATTTCCATAAGCTTATCGTCTCACTTTTGGTTTTCGCCAATCCTTTCGTTGAGAGTCAGTCTAATCGACAATCTTGCTAACATCTCGGGCTCTAACTCACAATGAGGTCTAAAATCAAATCCACCCAAATACTCGAGATGTTTCCATTCCGTGAACATGGTTCCAAAACTCGCATGTCTTCAACTTAACGCATCGGCAACCGCATTACCTTTTCCTGGAGTATAGGCTATTCCAAAATTGTACGGACGCCAAAAACTCTAACCATCGTTGTTGCCGAAGATTCAAATCCTTCTAGAAGAAAAGATACTTCAATGACTTATGATTAACGAAAAATTCAAATCTAACTCCAACAAATAATGCCTCCAAATCTTCAGAGAAAATTCTATCGCCGCTAACTCTAAATTGTGAGTCGGGTAAATTCCTTTCATGCGGCTTCAGTTACCGACTTGCATAAGGACCAACCCTATCTTTCTGCATTAACACTGCTCCAAATCCAGTGCCACATGCATCGACATATACTATCATCTCTTCTTCCTATTTGTAATAGTCAACACATGAGTATTCAACGATCTCTCATTCAAAGTTCCAAAGGCCTGCTCACACTTCGTATACACCACGAAGACCTGATTCTTTTGCGTCAATCCTGTTAATGGTGCTGCTATCTTAAAGAAATCCTTGATAAATCGTCGATAATATCCAGTTAAACCAAGGAAACTTCTAACATCCGTCACATTCTTGGGACGATCCCAATCTTGGATTGCTGCTACCTTAGCGGGATCTACCGCTATTCCTTGTCTTGACATGACATGACCCTAGAACCTCACTTCTTCCTCCCAAAAGTGACACTTCAAAAACTTATCCCTCAATTGATGTCTTCGCAAGACTTCTAAAACTATTCTCAAGTGCGTCTTATGTTCCTCTTCGTCCCTTGAGTAAACCAATATGTCATCCACGAACACAAGCACGAACTTTTTCAACTGATCTCTGAAGACTCGATTCATAAGATCCAAAAAATATGCTGGCGCGTTTTTTAATCCAAATGGCATCAACAGCCACTCATAAAACCCGGATGGTGTCCTAAAAGCAGTCTTTGGCACACTATCCCTAACCACTCTCAATTTGTGAAATCGCGTCGCCAAATCCATTTGGGAAAACACCTTGGCTTCATGAAGTTGATCAAACAAGTCATCTATTCTCGGCAATGAGTACTTGTTCTTCTTGGTCACCTTATACAGCTCATGATAATCCACGCATAATCATAATGATCCATCAGTCTTAGTTACAAACACAACTGGTGCACCCCATTATGATACACTTCTCCAAATGAGTCCCTTACTCAAAAGATCGTTAATTTACACCTCAAACTCTCGTTGTTCCCTATACGCCATCCGCCTAAGAGGCATAACAATTGGTCCGGCTCCATCCACTAAATCAATCTGAAACTCAATCTCTCGCTATGGCAGCAACCCCCTGACCTCGTCAATCACATCAGAAAACTCTTGTATGATTGGCACAGATGACAACCCATCCCATGGAATTACATGCGAATATAGAAATCTAACCAGAACTCCATCCTCTGGTAGACAATGTATCACAATCGTTCTCCCTTCCACATTCCTGATTGTCACTTCGAGGCTCTTGCAATCAACAATAGCAGCATACTTTTTGAGCTAGTTTATACCCAAAATAATTCCAAACCCAGGGAAATTCAAAACAAAACAATCACACACAAAGGAGAAACCATGACTCGATAAAACTAGACCACGACAAATCATACAAAGACCGGAAGAACCCCTACTAGATTAGTTACGACTAATGGCCTATCAATGATTTCAGGTTCAAAACCTAACTTGCAAACAAGTTCATTATAAATAAAAGAATGCGATGCTCCAGTATTAAAAAAACTTGAACTGAAATAGCTCGAATAGAAAGCGTACCTTGCACAACAACATTCTTCCCCTTCTCCTCCACCGTCGGACCCCGCGAGGAAGATGGAACAACATCCAAAGCATATACCCTCAAAAATTCTTATCCTTCGGTGGTTCCCGACAATTCTGCTTCATATGCTCAGGCTTATCATAGTTAAAACACTTATTTTCCACCTTAGCGTTTCTACAATCCTTGGAAAGATGGTCATTCTGTTGACAATTATAACAAGTAATCTCCCTTTGGCTTCTTCTGGCCACTCTTTCCTTGTGGTTACTGTTTTCGTTTGTCATTCCGCTTTTTCTTGTTATGACCACCTTGCGTTAATTTTGAATCCACTTTTTTATTTTCAACAATATTCTCATCCATTTGTCGAAATAGGCTTTCCTCATTGTCTTCTCAACTAACTTCTCAAAAGAGTCATCAATATGGTCAATCAATTGCTTTCAAATTTTCTCATCTAATCCGTAGATAAATTTCTCATTCTTCTGATAAGAAGTCTCAATATACGAACGAGCATACTAAGATAAAGCTTCAAATTCGACCACATATTCAAACATTAGTCGACCTCCTTGCTTAAGCTCAACAAATTTCTTAAACAATATCGATTTTTGGACCGTAGAAATGAACTTTTCCTTAATCATAGTTCTAAACTGATCCCAAGTTATTTGGTCCTCCGGAGTCTCCAAAGTAATAGAACTCCACCAAGTCTTCGGAAATCCGAACATAAGTATCCAGCCAATTCTGAATCTCAACAGTAGGTTCCGTACCAATAAATGGTTTGCTACACAGAGACGTGTAGTCCTTGCAAAACTTATTGAAATCCACTGCCCTAAGCGCCTACACAGGAACATCTTGCTCTACTACCATTCCTGGAGTGGGCATCTTCCTCATGATCATTGCCATCATGGCCTCGATCATAGCAGGATAATCGGGCATAACAGCTGCAGCTCCCGACTAGCTATCGTCGCCTACCCCTCCAATTGTTGGCTCACTCCTAGCAGCGTGTCTCGAAGTTCGTTGACTCATCCTTACTATGAAACGATAGTCAATTCACATTAGAGAAAGCCACATTGGTGTTCAAGTGCTTACTAACCTACTATACTTTATAGTATATAATATAGTAATCATCCAAATAAAAATACAAATACATCTCACATACGTTTATACTCTTGCGAACATTGGGTAAAATCGATTAACCGAAGCACTGATATCAAATGTGACAACCACCTGGTACCTCCTGCACTGAACTAGCGCTGTATGACGTGCCAGGCCGATACGTGACTATCATCAGGGTAGAATAATTCGAAAACAGAACCAGTCGTATAACTCACAAGACATGGATAATATATAATAATAAAGTACACAACCGGAAATAGTAATGAAGCACAACTGAATAGAGAATCAAATTTCTATAAAACCATAGAATCTTGCATACAACGCTTCTCGATACAAGAATCTCTAATTACAATAAGCCTCACTACATCCCTCAAAGTCTCAATAACATCAACATACAGTGGAAATAGAAAAGAAATAGCTAAATAGTAGATAGTAATAATACCCCAGCCTCCTACTCGTCACTACACAACAACACCGGCACCAAATCTGCTACATACTACTCAGTCTACTCATCAAAAACATTGATGAACAGCCAAGGTAATAGAAGGGAAGCATAAAACCTTGAGTCAAACAACAATCTTAGTGAGTGATAAAATAGTTAACAACGACTACACTGGATAATATGAGTATATGGGAATCATCCAACCGATCTGCCCGACAAACAACAAGTCAACACGTGAAAATCATTCATCACATGTCACATCAGTAATAGGAAAGGAAAACCCCTAATCCCATTTCTCTACGACAACCTTCGGTGATAGGCTACCGAGAGAAAACAGAGAAGAAAGCAAACAATCAGCCATAGCATCCATAATATTCAATATCCTAGCTATCCCCGTCTACAGCTGTGAATCCTTTAATTATCGAATTTGCTTTTCAACGATTAAAAGGGCTAATGGAGAACCCCGGTTCTAGCCAAACTATCATACGTTATCGTGAATCGTATGTTTGTCTTTTCCATTCTCGACAACTAGGCCCATTATGACTACCCAGGGTATGCGATCTCTCGAATATAATCCTAATGGGCGTTCCCGTGATATCCCTGCTTTGAGTCTTCTAGAACACTTCAATAACTAACGATTCCTTGGCACATCAAATCTATCAAGTCTTTCACTTCGGCAACTGAATCCATTTCTCGAGCCATTCCACTATCATCCATGATTGACTCTCATCCTGTCATTCCATCATCGTACTAGATCATATATAGAATCACGACCAATTTCACATCAATCCAGCTCTGATCACTCCATCGAGAGTTCACATTCAAATCACCATAAATCATCTGAAGTCCATTTCAATCTAAACATCACCAGCAACTTCAGGAACCAAGACGATCATTCCCATAAAGCCACGACTCCCCACGTGCCACCTTTATGGGTTGATGCTGACCTACTTATTCTATATTAGCTAAGTAGCTCACCCCAATCCATCTATGCTTCGAGAGCTTCCTGCCAGTCCATTCTCTCATCAATTCGACGCTTCTACTGAAACTTATGCTGGTCCGTTCATCTCTTGAGAAATCAGCCTTCAACCCATTCAAAACACATCCAATAGGCTTGGAAATTCACCAGTAGCTTCGATATACCACCACGATACCACACACCAAGATCCTCGACCACACGACCCTCCGTCATGGCTCGGTGTCGACCCATCATGGGTCGGTGCTGACCCATGCACTTAGTGCATATGGGCGCTAAATTTTATATGCCTCATTCCTTCGTCCTCCAAAGCGCCTTCGCCAAGTTTCTTTAAATCTGATAATCTGAACCTTCGATTTGCTCTATTCTTTAATCTTATGATTCTACGAAAAATAATCTAACATATAACTCAAGCAACGCAATCAATTCGATCAAAACAAACATCAATCCATATAGCATTTATCATACGAACATGAAAAATCCATAAATATGTCATAAACATAAGATCTAACATGGTTTGGATCTAAACATATGTATAAGCATGATTAATCTAACAAGTATCCAGTTTATATAATCAAATTAGGTTTTCCTAGGGTTTCTAAATCCGAGTTAAACATATATGATTAGATCTAAGGTGAATTTAACATGAAACATTTGAATGTGATCCTAATTTACCCATACAACCCGTAGCTTCTGCGTGAGAGATATCTTTCACTCACCAATTTCTAGATTTGATATAGATTCAACGAGGTCAGATTCAGACAACGCTGAAACTCCTTGAATTTGATGCAATTTAATGTGATCTAATCCTTTTTTATTATGATATACTCTTCTCTTATAATGATATATCTTCTAGATGCAATCTACGACAAATTGGTATGAAAAGAATAGAGAAGTAAGGTTTTAGGTTAAACCGAAGAATCGCAGATGCCGAACCAAAAGTTTACAATGAAGAGAGTAACCCTAATTCTCTCCCCAAGTCCCATTATTTATATCTGCTGGCCATAGGTCTGATGGGCTTGGCCAATCAGCCCATTATCTACTGACCAATCTGCCTATACACAACCTGAAACTTAAAACAGTGATTCCTCCTAAACCGCTGAACTAAAATTTTCATGTGACCTGTAATGGGCCGCAAATCCGTACTATCTGAGTTGACTAAATACACCACATGTCCAACCCAAATATCACAGAAATACGAATCATTATTAATAAAGAAGAAAAAGGTAGAAGAAGAACAAAAATAACAATATAGAATCTCACATCACAGCGGAACAAAATATTATATATATATATATATCATCTTTTGGAGTACAATTTTTTTCTATATATACATAACATCATCAGAGTACAGCACTTATAATACAGCGGAAAACAATAACTAAATAACACTGAAGCCTCCTGCACTAAGCTCCCTCAGATAAATCTGTAAAATCCTGAACTACTTGATTGCCCGTACAAATTTGGGCACCCAAGAGTTTAGGGAAACAAAAAAATAAAATTTGGGTCAGTCATGGGACTGGTATGAGTAAACAATTTACAACAGTTTGAGAAAATAACTGATATCTAATAAGACCACGCCGTATAACACGGAACGGGTTTTTCCCTTATGAGAATCCAAAACACTTGGTTTAACTTTCAAAATCCTTTTGAAAGAAACGATAATCTTTATATCAAAACTCTATTGATATTATATTAGTGTCTAAATCAAATAAATAACAATCTAGTGAATCGTTTGCATCTCACGTTCTACATATATATAATATACAAACAAAAATTGCTAGCACTTATTGGGTAATGAATTTCCAACTATGACAAGGTATGGAACCACCTTCCGATAGTGTATCTCTAGAGGAGAATACACTAGGTTCAACAAGAACATCTTGTAACCCAACCACACATGACCGACCACTCATTTCGCTTGAATGTACCGAATGTATATCACCAAAGGTTGGGATCAGCAACCGTTTTCCCAAATGGGACAACATCAAATAGAATGAAGAATGAAATGAATTTCTCTAGATAGGTGATAATACATCCTAATTGGGAGCTACCCACTTAGCCATGCTGCTTGCCCAATTTTTGTCATTTACCGGTTGTTGAGGCCTGAGGCTACGATTGCTTACCATTCACTGATAGCACAATCACTTTGAATGCCACATTGTCAGATCCGTTAATCATTAATTGATTTGCACAAATATATTCCGGATATTATTCTAAGAGAATAAATTCTCTGCCACCATATATATTTGTACAGAACAACATATGTGATCATTGCAAATACTTTGTCAGACATTCGTCCATATACGTTCGTTCTGAGATTGAACGAAACCAAAGGCACAATTTCCATTAAATGAAAAAGCCCTTGCACTCTACTCCATCTCCGATTATCTTCATATAATCTGATTTGCAACGCTATTGCTAATACGGAGTGGTTCTCGGATAATAATCCAACCGGTCTCTCTATATTGACAACGATATTGGCGAACACTTCGATAGTCAGTCATTTAACTATCGAAGAAAAACAAACACTCATTCAAAGCATCAAACAAATCACTGGGCCTTTTAATTAATATTTCATTAATTAAAACACTTCTCCATTTCCTTATCCGTATTCATTAACATGATATTTTTGATTATCATCCTGGCCTCTTATGCTATTTGGAAAACATTTTCGTATATCGCTTTCTTTTATTTTCTGTACTTAGAAAATATATTATGTTTATAATTGGAAAATATTCCAATTACTTATCTCTTTCATGACCATATATTTATTTCAATACTTAGGAAATATTTATCTTTATATTTCCAAAATTCCATTTACTTGGGTTAAATCGATTGTTGTGTAAAACATCGTTACAAACAACCCAAAATACTGCATTCAACTAATATATATTTAATAGCCAAAATAACTAATATATATTTAATAGCCACAATAATATTTCAGTGCAACCAAACAACCATTACTCATTTTTAACAACTAAAAATAATTCAAAATAAATAAATTGAGTGAGATTTACTCACCGTGATTTTTTTATGATCTATTCCCATTTGTTTACTTGTGTAGGAGTCGACAACACGAATTCAACATGATAATCTCATTTGCTTGAATCTGATATTGTACGAACTAATTATTTCGATTATAAATTATACGAGTTTTAATTTACCACTTACTTAAATTATTAAATTAACAAATTTTACCTTAACTGAAAAATCCTTCTTCTTTCCTTGTTTCAGTATTAACTACTTGTAGACTCCATTCACACCATCAACTCACTATAGGAGTCTCTAACTCGACATCTTCTTACTTCCAGGCTCTAACCCTTAGCTAAAAGGCGCCACTGATTTTTATCGTGATTGCTGCAGTGGACACGGTGATAACGTCAAGCATCGATCCTTACCAAACTCATAGGAGTGCCAAATCCATCTTGTTGTCCTTTTGAAATACCTATCGCACTCTTCTAGTCAAAATCCCCAGGCCAAAATCTACAACCAAGCAGTGACGGACCCCACCAGCTTCCGTCACTGATAGTCCAGAACCAAACAACATCGCACATTTGAACCAATTTCCGATTAAGCACATCACCTAGTCGCCTAATACCCACGATGTCAGTCCATCTTGAATCAAATCCCTAGCCCTACGTTCGAATAAAATTGTCGAACTCTCTGAAACCCAAATCGCGAGTTTGCCTGTCGCGACCACCATTCAAATCTCACCATCGCGAGATGCTCTAGACCTCGTGTACCCCTGTTCTTCCTTCTGAAATCGCGAGCCTCCAGTCATCGCGAGTACCCCAAATCCGCACAGCCAAGTCTCGAATTAAGAGCAGCTCTTATGTTTGATATGAACATCCGTACATATGCCATCGCACCAAATAAGATGACCTTCTCAATGCTAGCGCTTAATTTCAAAGTCAAGCTCTGATCCTTGTGAGGAATCACAATTTCAAAATCCCCCTTTTTTGTTTTGAACGATTCGGTCTGGAGAAGTAAGAAAAGGCATTGTTTTTTATTTTTGATTTATCATTTCAGAGGAGAATCGAAAATAGAAATGGAAAAGGGCTATGCGATTATATTTATATATATATATATAGCGGTGAAAAGGAAATGTCGAGTTTATATAGACTAAGAGGAAACTTAGCGTAGAAGGAGTAGGTCTGTACGTCATACAAGATAGCTGTGTAAATTATGGTAGGTTAACTAATTTGATTTGATTTAGCACTTATCCACTTAATTTTAAAAAATAATATATTTCGGGGTCCTGAACTCCAATCGAACACAATAACGGACGTCTCTAGGGTTTAACCACTACTCTGAATATACTGGAATAGGTTCTGAAGTCAAATTTGATCACATGGAGAAGATATAAATTTAAATCGATTAAATTTAAAACAACTAATTCCTTGATAAAAAATTATTATTATTATTCTAATTTAGACAGAAGTCTGTATTGATCATCTGAACTATTTTCAATTCAGTTTTAAATTTTGAATTCAATTAAATTCATTTTCGTATTATGACGATTATATATATTTGAAATAAATCATATTTCGGTTGTTAAATCGATAACTCAATATAAAAATTCATTTATATTATTAATTTAATATTTAAAACAATATTAAATATTTCAAATTTATCGATCAAAAATCTGGGACATTACATTCTTTTCTCCTTAAAAGAATTTCGTCCCCTAAATTACTAAGGTAGAAGAAATGCTATTAACCTATATCTTTTCAAACTCCATTTATGTTGAAACTCAACTCTTTATATTTCAGCAAATTTAGTTCTACCAAAACTTTGGTTTTTCACTACTATTACACATCATATATACCCACATTCATTTTATTCGAATGATTTACATTCAGTATGCTCACACCCAATTCATATTCCATTCATATGTATTCAATCTTATTCAAATTAATTTTAATAAATTTATTTACCTCGATCTATTTAACTTGCTTAAGCAAATTCCCGGGTTTTTCATTTCAAATCCTTTTTGAAATCACATAAATATATACATATATTTATTTCCATCTCAAATTCAATACATTTGAATTTTTCAAAACAACTTGTTCTCCTTGAAACAAAAATCGATCAAAAAATTTCTAAGGTAGCAATCCATCACTAAAAACTCGAAAATGAATACTAATAATGCTGCAGTCATCATTAGAATTATTTCCCAGCAACTGAAGTGAGTTCAGTGCTTTATCACTTTCAATCTCATTTAAAATGATTTTGATTCAAAAATCCTTTAACTCAAAGCTATATTATTTTAATATTCTTCAGAAAATATGTATTTTCAACTTCCTAGGATTTAAATTCCAAATTCTGGTTCGAATTTAATTTTAATTCATCTCATTTGTATATACTTTATTCATATACAAATCTTATTTGGTTGTACATAACCATTCCGATTTTAGAATCTCATTTGATTATAAAAATAACAATTAACACATCCATAAAATATAATAATTTCAGAAAGTTATACCTTTTCTATCAAAAATAAAATTTTGGGTAAAATTATTTCATTTACCCACTTAAAAACAATATTGTGTCAAATTACTCTGTTCAAGTGTTTAGAAATTCTTATCGACTTCGTGGCGTCCCACGATTTGATCAGAATTTATAAACCACTCAACAGATAAGCTAACACAATATAATTTTTTTTATATCAACTAACACATACGTGCTCTCATATATACACTCAACTCATTCAACGGTACTACTGACCCTATCTCTAATGAGTAAACCCCCACATAAGCCTAGGTGTTCACTCAACCTAAGCTCTGATACCAATTGTAATGGCCCGCAAATCCGTACTATCTGAGTTGAGTAAATACACCACACGTCCAACCAAAATATCACAGAAATACGAATCATTATTAATAAAGAAGAAAAAGGTAGAACAAGAACAAAAACAACAATACAGAATCTCACATCGCAATGGAACAAAATAATATATATATATATATATATATATATATCAGCTTTTGGAGTACAAATTTTAACTGTATATACATAACATCATCAGAGTACAACACTTACAACACAGCGGAAAACAATAACTAAATAACACTGAAGCCTCCTGCTCCAAGCTCCCTTAGATAAATCAATAATATCCTGAACTACTTGACTGCCCATACAAATTTGGGCACCCAAGAGTTTAGGGAAACAAAAAAAACTCTGGGTCAGTCATGGGACTGGTATGAGTAAACAATTTACAATAATTTGAGAAAATAACTGATATCATAAGACCACGCCGTATAACACGAAACGGGCTTTTCCCTTATGAGAACCAAAACACTTGATTCAACATTCAAAATCCTTTTGAAAGAAATGATAATCTTTATATCAAAACTCTATTGATATTATAATAGTGTCTAAATCAAATAAATAACAATCTAGTGAAATGTTTGCATCTCACGTTCCACATATATATAATATACAAACAAAAATCGCGAGCACTTATTGGGTAATAAATTTCCAACTTTGACAAGGTATGGAACCACCTTCCGATAGTGTATCTCTAGAGGAGAATACACTGGGTTCAACAAGAACATCTTGTAACTCGGCCACACATGACCGAACACTCATTTCGCTTGAGTGTATTGAATGTATATCACCAACAGTTGGGATCAACAGCTGTTTTCCTGGGTGGGACAACATCGAATAGAATAAAGAATGAAATGAATTTCTCTAGATAGGTGATAATACACCCTAATTGGGAGCTACCCACTTAGCCATGCTGCCTGCCCGATTTTTGTCATTTACCGGTTGTTGAGGCCTGAGGCTATGATTGCTTACCATTCACTGATAGCACAATCACTTTGAATGCCACATTGTCAGATCCGTTAATCATTAATTGATTTGCACAAATATATTCTGGATATAATGCTAAGAGAATAAATTCTCCGCCACCATAAATATTTGTACAGGACAACACATGAGATCATTGCACATACTCTGTTAGACATTCGTCCATATACGTTCGTTCTGGGATTGAACGAGACCGAAGGCACAATTTCCATTAATAGAAAAGCCCTTGCACTCTACTCCGTCTCCGATTATCTTCATATAATCTGATTCTCAATGCTGCTGCCAGTATGGAGTGGTTCTCGGATAATAATCCAACCAGTCTCTCTATATTGACAACGATATTGGCAAACACTTCGATAGTTGGTTATTTAACTATCGAAGAAAAACAAACATTCATTCAAAGCATCAAACAAATCACTGGGCTTTTTAATTAATATTTCATTAATTAAAACACTTCTCCATTTCCTTATCCATATTCATTAACACAATATTTTCGATAATCATCTTGGCCTCTTACGCTATTTGGAAAACATTTCCATATATCACGTTCTTTTATTTTTTATACTTAGAAAATACATTCTATTTATAATTGTAAAAATTCCAATTACTTATCTCTTTCATGACCATCCATTCATTTCAATACTTAGGAAATATTTATCTTTATATTTCCCAAATTCCACGTACTTGGGTTAAATCGATTGTTGTGTAAAACATCATTACAAACAACCCAAAATATTGCATTCAACTAACTCTTATTCAAATATTTCTCTTTGAGACCGGATCTTGCTATTTATCGGTTAGAAAAGAAATCAATCAAGTTGGGGTATAACTACCTCCCAGACCTTGATTGAAAACATTCTAAACTTCAAAACGGACAAGTCCATTTACCTCGAATAATCAACATCATAAAAACCAATTATTCATTTTTAAACCCGTATATGTTTCTCTTTCTAATTTTACAAGATTTAATTATAGATTTCCTTTTTGTTTATAATATTATATTTTTAAGTTCGTTTCCTTATCGAATTCTATATATATATCGATACATTGATTTCTAGTTATCCAAATTTCTTAAAAAAATCTAACTCCTTAAATTTTCGGAAAATTTCGCCATAACCTCCTTTGTACGGGTCACTCGGTACAACTACAAAATGCATCTCTAGGCCCTTTCCATTCAAAAAGAAAATCAAAAAGCCAAGCGGCTTACCGATTGAGCGCATAAAAACTCATATGGAATTTAAACGTGTACCTTTATGTCGGGCACACGAATTTTAATCTTCATACACTTCATCCCATACCTATCTAACCTATATACGTCCATTCCTAATTTATTCCAGCTCAGTCCGATCATTTTTAATTCAATTCGCTAATTTATTCTTTAATTAGCTCTTTTGCATATTTCATTATTTAATTGAAACATATCACGTTCATATATATTTTTAATTTACTTAAAACCCAATCTAATTCCATTTCAACTCGAGATATTCGATTTCGAATATAAGTTCATAATCCTCATTCACTTATCTAACGCCCAATATCGATTCAAAACTCGTTTAACTAATTATTCTTCAAATTAGTTAATTCAATTCCATAATTAAAAATATGATTTTTGTTTCAAAAATCATTTCATTTACAAACTTGAGTTAGTATTTATTTTACAATACATATCTGGATCTTTAAATTAAAAATCCATATTTTATTAACTTAAAATACTTCGATTTCACTAAATAAATCGATATAGTTTAATAACGATTATGGCATTATTTTTCTGAAAATTTGATTTTGACCTAACTCAAAATCTATTCGACGAAATCCAGATTTTTCTCTTTCATTATAAAATTATTATTCAACTGGTCCTGAGATTATTGTTTCAAATAATTCCGACTTAAATTGAGTTCTATATACTCAATTGAAGTTCCAAAAGCCAATTTACGAACTACCGCGCTGCGGCGAGTTCGTTTTTATTATATTTTTATATATAAACATTTAAACTTCATTTATAATAATTTTAACTCCATTCTAATATATTTTAATATATATTGAACCAATTTTCCCAATTCCACTTGATATTCCGATTATTTTATAATCGCTGATTTTTCATTTACTCGGTTATAAATTTATTTATATTCAGTTTGCTATATTAAATTCCAATTCCCTTTATAGATAAATTTATTTATAAAATTCGATATAATCGAATTCTAATTATAAATCCACTGGATTTTTCTCACTTCAATTTATATTTCGAATTCCATAAAAAAATTATCTTTTTATTCCAAACCGTTTTCCACTTCACTTTTTAAATATATACTTGAATTTAAACGTCTAAATTATCTAATGATAATTCATTTTACTAGATTTATAACCATCGTTTATAAATCCAAATTCCTTGTTTTATATACTAAAACAAGTTTCATTTCAAAATCTGTTTGAAACTCAATTCCTTTTTTTATTCCAAATTCCGGAATAAAAACCATCGTTCCCTTTTTCGAAATGATTCCAAATTATAATTTAAAAAGTCATAGTTTAATTTAAAATGGTAAATTATCTCTTGATAATAAATTTACCACATTTACAAACATCGTTTATAAACTTGCTTGTTATACATATTCAACAAGTTCCATTTCGAAGTCTATTTAAAAACCAAAAACTTATTTTTGGAATATTCTATTTATTTTAACTTATCTATATATAACATTTTAATACTAAATTTTACTTCTATTTAATATAATCCTAATATTCTAGACATATTTTATTTAAATAAATTCGAACTAATCGAATTATAAATCCTTACGGATTTATTTTAGTTCAATTTATATTCTGAACACCAGAATAAATTTCATCGTTTAGTTCCCCATTTCTATTTTTAAATTCACATTTGAATTTAAATATTCAAATTATAAAATGATAATTTTTCCACTTTATTTATAAACACCGTTTATAAATTCATTTCAACTCCCTGATTATCCAATGAAAATCATTCCATTTTATTTATAAACACCGTTTATAAATTTACTTCTTTTTCCTGCGTTATTTGATTTATAAACATCGTTTATAAATTCACTACATCAATTTCTTGTATTATTTAATTTGTAAACATCATTTATAAATTCAATACTTGTTTTATTTATTCAAAACAAGTTAATATCTTTATAGCCCATTCGAACTTTACTTTCAGCAATCCAAGCACTTCCAAAAAGGGGAGAAAGAGATCCAAATCAAGCTCCACTAGCACTAGTTCCACCCTGAGAACCTAGGGGGGAAGGAAGAAAAGAGGAAAAAACAAAGGGGGTCAGACATAAAGTCTGGCGTGTCCAATAACTTTAACAATATAATTATTAAAGTAATTAGGATAAGGCATGAAGTGGTAAAACAAGGAATGATTGTGAAGCAAGTGGGCAAGACAAAACAAACAAGAGGAATATGCGGGCATTAATCGCACTCCTAATCACTAGAGGATAATTACTATATTGCACCAATAACTTACTAGTTACCCAAAAAGTTGATCCCACCTACTTAACAAAATAATAATAATGGTAGTTTCGTGTACCCCTAGCTGTCTTCATAGGTGCCGCCTGCTCCTATCTCAACTAGTTGTACCCATTACCCTCCCCATTCTAATTACAACATTTATTCATAATATGGTAGTTGGACTCCTAGTTGTCTTCATAGGTGTTGCCTGCTCCTATCTTCGCTAGTCGTACCCACTACCTTCCCCATTCAATCGGCTCCCTTACTCGTAGACACCCGTGTTGGTCCTACAGTGAGGTGTATCACTCCCCAAAGTGGCAACCCGATACCACTAAAGATGCACAGTTTATACCTACACGATGCAACAACGTCTTACCTACCATCCCGGGCCCACGCACGCACATGACACCGTTGGATTTGCGTTACCACCGCTAACCCGTTTTGATCTATTACAATCAAACCCAGTAAGCGTGTCCCGTCCTCGATCTAGATCGAGCTCACTTAGATACTAAATGGGTTACTGGTTGAAAAGGGTCCCCACACTTGACACAAGCTTCCCACCTATGCTTGGTCCCCACTAGGATTTCCACTAAACCCCCTCTTATTCATGTCTTCTTACATGTTTCAACTTGGTTAAGTGTTTATAACTATATCCCACATGTCACCCATGCTACCCAAATCAACATGTGTTATTGGTTAAGCTTGTCTTAACCCTATCTGTTTATCAGATCAATATATATATTATTGGTTAAGCTGGTCTTAACCCTATCCACTTATATATTATTGGTTAAGTTGGTCTTAACCCTATCCACTTATCAGATCAATATATATTATTGGTTAAGTTTGTCTTAACCCTATCCACTTATCAGATTAATATATATATTATTGGTTAAGCTGGTCTTAACCCTATCCACTTATATATTATTGGTTAAGCTGGTCTTAACCCTACCTACTTATCAGATTATTGGTTAAGATGGTCTTAACCCTATCCACTTATATATTATTGGTTAAGCTGGTCTTAACCCTACCTACTTATCATGTTTTATGTGTCATATATATATATATATATATATATATATCGTACACCATGTTTTACTTAATTTATGATTAAGTACATCTTAGTTCACAGATACGTTGGTTAAGAGAATAACTCCCTAAGTATCAACCCTGAAGACCGAAATCAACATCAGATTGGTACTCAGAGAATTACTCAACTCAACCAAACTTCTATGTGTCTTTCATATTCGTCTTTGATCAATATTAATTAATTATTAATGCACAGACCTCTCACGTTAAGTCGATTGCTTGTGGTCGCTGGATATGCCGAGCGGTTCCGGGCAGACTTCCACCACAAGCCAGACTTAACCTCGTGTCTAAGCATCTTTTAATTATGCCTACGACCTCTCACATTAGACTGCCATTTGCGGTTGCTGGATGTGCCGGGCGGGTCCGGGCAGTCTTATGCCACAAGCGAGTCTAACCTCGTTTCTTAGGCATTTATTACGCACTTAATTTATGCTTTTGACCTCTCACATTAGACTACCATTTGTGGTTGCTGATTTGCCGGGCGGGTCCGGGCAGTCTTATACCACAAACGAGTCTAACCTCGTATCTTAGGCGTTTATTATTACAAATTATTATTTCATCCCAATATGAATTGATTATCCCTATTCAAATTGTCAATAATTTCCAAATTAATCTATGTCCATAATTGTCACCTAAATTATGTCCATAGTTTTCAGGTATATAAATTATACCAATTAGTGTCTCAAATTAATTATATGCATTCAAAGCCATTTTATGCCAATTCACAATATGTATATTTAATATTGTCCCCATTGTCCCCATGTCGTTCGTACGTTTAATATGAAATATGCTAGACTCGCAAATAGTCTAACTCATAAAAAGAAATGAAACATCACAACTTGCATAACACATAAAATAGATCTAACATGCGAATAAGAATTATAACATAAATTTGCATAGCCAATAACTCGCATAGGCAATGGACATAAAGAACATAAATTTGCATAAACTATGTACTGCCATGGATCTAAATATAGATCTAAACATGAAATTGTGAACTTACATATATGAATATGGTTTTCACATAAACTTTCATATGTGAATATGGTTTTCAGCTAAACTTGCATATGTGAATATAATTTTCACCTAAACTTGCATATGGATTCCTACAAACTTGCATACGAATTTAAACATGAAAAGTAATATCACATGTTTTACATATAAACTAACATATGTATATACTTGATTCACATATAAACTTGTGTATAGTTCGCATACAGACTTGCATAAGATTCACATACAAACTAGCATATGTAAAAACAGACTTGCATAAGATGAACATACAAACTAGCATATGATTTACATCCCAAACTTGCATATAAACTGATGTCATAAAATGAATCAAGTTAAAAATATGTGATTGGACATATGAAATAGATCTATCAACATAAGTTAACAAAACTGTCATATGTTCACCAACAGCCGATAACAAAGTTAAGTGACATCACATGATTCAACAGACATGTTCTCATAATCCAAATGATAACTCATCATAATTAATTTACTAATTATTTTGTGAATGAAATTGTACTCACAAAGACGGATTAGAGAAGAGAATAATTCGTTTGTCGTTTGTATTAGAATCCTGACTTGCAATTCCTAAGCTTTAAGAAGAAGAACTATTCTAGCAGCAGCATGGAGGCTAAGAGATTAATTTAGTTTAGGTTTAGAGCTTGAGTCTATGCATGCTTATATAGAAGTTTAAATCAATATAAGCTGTTAGATTATTATAGGAGCAAATCAGAACCATTCAGACTAGATAGACTTATCCAGAATTGCCACCTATGCTCTAGTGACTCAGCAACAGATCAGAAAAGACTCAGCAACAAGTCAGAATCGTCACAGTTCAGATCTGCTCGAGGGGGTAGGTCGACCCTCTGGTCGACCTGTATAAGGGAGGTCGACCCCCTGGTCGACCTGGCCTGGGGCGGGAAAAATCCCGCCTAGCCCGCTTCCTTGTTTGAATTTGAATTTTGAATCTAATTTTGAGCTGTTTTAATTTATATCAAATTCCTGAAACTTCTGAAGGCCATAACTTCCTCATACGAAGTCCGATTTACGGAAACTTGGACTCTATTCCAAGTAGAATTTCGAGATGAACGCAATGGCGTAACCCATTTCCTTAATTCTCACTTTAACAATTAAGTATTCTTAAAATTGTTAATCTTAATATTTAAAATTACGGGGTGTTACATTCTCCCCTCCTTAAAGGATTTCGCCCCCGAAATCTCCAAGTTAAGGAGAATGTATATCCTAACATCCAATCATCCATCTACTCAACCATCAAACACAGGCATCCATTGTCCTTACAAGATTTCTAATGCCGTATGAACATATGCAAAAAGTGTGTGTATATGTTCCTTATCCAATGCAAAATCAGGCGGTCTACTGATTCAGTTGACCTCCTTAATGCAAATCATGATAGTGTCATGCGTCCATTAAGTATGCGAAAGAATCCTAACAATTCATATTAATTTTACATGTGTGCACAACCATTCATCAAAATGCAACATTCATACGATAACACAACCAATATACATCCATTAATTTAAATATGCACATATTTATATGCAGTATGAAAGTGATTGAGCCGATCTAGTGCCTAATGTGTGTGTAAATGCATCCACGAGCAACCACTAGCAAACACTTGCATCCACCAAACATAACATGTCTCAAACACATGTTTACAACCATAGGATTTTTCCTAACTAAAGATCGAAAATATAATCGCGAAGACATACTAAACGATAGGACAAGCATAAACAAAGTGGTAGAAAAAGGAGAAGTTAAAAACATACCCTCAAAAAGGAAAGGGTACAGTGTACGCATCTTGTCTTCCATTTCCCAAGTCGCGTCTCCTTGTTCATTTCCCCATTGCACCTTGACCAACTTGACCTTTCTGTTGCATAACTTTAATACCTCCGACCCAAGGATGCATGTAGGAGGTCGTTTAATCGTGGCATCTCACTCTACTTCCACTTCTCTAAGCATGCTCGACTCCACTACTTCTGCGGTATCTTGTAACACTTCCGCAAATGCGATACGTGAAACATGTCATGAACATCACTAAGCTAGTGGCTTCCTTTCATGTCCCTCCAAAATCTAGGATACATAACCTCAAAAGATCTTCAAGGATTCTATTCACCCCTTCTTGTCCGTCCATCCGTCTGTGGACGATAAGCGATGCTCGTACTTACCGCCTTTTGCATATTACCTTTTCCTCTTGAATCGAAAACTGCTCCAAGCCCTGTCTCGCAAGCACCGGTATATGTATTGTGAACGGTTTACTCCCATCTAGCAAAGTCAAAACTGGGGCTGATATCTTCACAAAGTCCTTAACGAACTTCCTATAGTAGCCCGTCTACCCTAGAAAACTTCTTACTTCTGTTGCGTTCTTGGGAATCTTCCAATCTTGGATTGCCACCACCTTTGCGGGATCCACAACTATCCCCTCCTTAGAGACCACGTGTCCTAAGAACCTCACTTCTTTTGTCCAAAAATGGCATTTGGAGAACTTAGCTTTGAGTTGATGCTCTCGGAAAAACCTAACCACCTTTGCGGGCATGCTCTTCCTCGCTTCTAGAGAAAATCAAGATATCGTCAACAAAGACTACCACAAACTTGCTAAGAAACTCCCTAGACACCCTACTCATTAAGTCAATGAAGTATGCAGGTGCATTCGTCAAACCACAAGGAATGATGAGCCACTCGAAAAAACCGTCAGGAGTTCTAAATGCAGTTTTATCTATGATATCTTCAGCCACCCTTAGCTGATGAAATCCTGTAGCCAAATCCAGCTGCAAGAAAACCGAAGCACCAATCAACTAATCGAATAAATCATCTATCCTCGGCAATGGGTGTCTGTTCTTCTTTGTGAGCTTATTCAGCTCCCTATAGTCCATGCACAATCTAAGTGAACCATCAGCCTTCGTAGAAAAAACAACTAAAGCACCCCATTCCGAAATACTTCTTCTTATGAACCCCTTCTCAAGAAACTCTTTCACTTGCTTACTGAGTTCTCTTCTCTCCCTCGGAGCCATGTGGCGCTCTGGTATTGCAACTGGCTTTGCATTATCTACTAGGTATATACGAAAGTCTATCTCGCGCCTCGGGGGTAAACCCCGAACTTCATCGAAGACGTCACCATATTCACGGACCACACAAACAGATTCCAAATCATCGTTGGACGCGTCAAGAGATTCTAGGTAGCTAAGCATCACCGGACCTCTAGGGTCACAATAAATATCAAGGGTCTTTCCACAATGAGTCAACAATTTAACTACCCTTCTTTCATAGTCTAGGATGGCACTGTATCTGGCTAGCCAATCCATGCCTAGAATCAAGCCGTAGCCCATGAAGCCAAGAACGAAGGCATTGCATTCAAACCCAATGCCCAAGATAGACACTCTCAAATCCCGACAAATCATCGAAAGATGAGCCTAACCACCAATAGGATTTGAGACTACTATGGGATCCGTAACTAGACTAGTATTTAGGTGCAGTGTTTCAACTAACGAAGCAGATACAAGCGAGTGTGAAGCGTCGGAATTCAAACAAGGTTCGAATAGGATGATCAAAAAGAAAAACCAAACTTCCAACCATGATATTTCTACCTCTATCAAGTATGCCAGCCGTGAGGGAACGCGTCTAGCCTCCAGAAGATCCTTTATTTTGTCCTTACCTTTGCCTTTTGCTTTTTTGGACGATCCTAATAAGATGTCATGTTTCTCTTTAACGATAACAACTAGTCTTCTTCTTCTTTCTAACGTCTTTATTTAAGTAGTTAGGTCTTTCACAAGTGTGGCCCTTCCTTTTCTCTTGGCCCCTTGTTATCCTTACCGCCTTTCTTTGGATCTACTTTCTTATCGTGTGTCCTATCCATGTCTCTTCTGCACATTCTCCATTCGTGACCTCCGACCAAAATGAGGCTTCGTCCTTCATTAATCAAGCAGCTAATTGAACCTTCCTCCCATCGTCTATCTTAAAGGTATAAAGAAGTCCTCTGCTTCCTTCTAGCTTTGACAAACGTCCCAGTCCCATGAAGCGGTTCTCCGCCCATCGTACGGAAGTTCTTACATATCTTAGAAAAAGCGACTATACATGGAGGAAGAAATTCAAAAAGGAAAGAGGAAGAGATTTAAAATGGAGAATTGAAGGAAAGATATATGGCTCTTGGGGGTTATGTTTTTCAAAATAATCTTTTCTCTTGAAAATACTCTCCTTAAACCTATTTTTGAAAGTATTTCTTTATAAAATGCTTTTGAAAATACAGTTTTTCAAAATCTCTTGTCTGTTCAGTTAACCTTCAACTCTGATACCACGTGTAATACCCCATGTCCATTAATGTCACTCTCAAAGGGAATGCATTAACTTTCATGGAGTATTATTGGCGTATAGAACAGAATATAACATGACAGATACATATAATACTTGAAAAATTAAAACAACTTTTATTGCAGTGGAGAAATAGTTTGGTTAGAACAACATCAAAAAACCAACAATAAAACCAAGTACACTTAATATCCATCTTGACAAATTATTTTCTGAGTACATAAAGTAAAAAAAAAAGCATAACCCCAACATAAGTAGCCATAAAAGAGATAAGCTGAACTTTACTTTCAGCAATCCAAGCACTTCCAAAAGGGGGAGAAAGAGATCCAAATCAAGCACCACTAGCACTTGTCCCACCCTGAGAACCTAGGGGGGAAAGAAGAAAAGAGGCGAAAACAAAGGGGGTCAGACATAAAGTCTGGCGAGTCCAATAATTTTAACAATATAATTATTAAAGTAATTAGGATAAGGCATGAAATGGTAAAACAAGGAATGACTGTGAAGCAAATGGGCAAGACAAAACAAACAAGAGGAATATGCGGGCGTCAATCACACTCCTAATCACTAGAGGATAATTACTATACTACGCCAATACTAGTCACCCTAAAAGTTGATCCTGCTTACTGAACAAAATAATAATAATGGTAGTTTCGTGTACCCCTAGCTGTCTTCATAGGTGCCGCCTGCTCCTATCTCCACTAGTTGTACCCACTACCCTCCCTATTCTAATTACAACATTTGTTCATAATATGGTAGTTGGACTCCTGTCTGTCTTCATAGGTGTCGCCTGCTCCTATCTCCGCTAGTCGTACCCACTACCTTCCCCATTCAATCGGCTCCCTTACTCGTAGATACTTGTGCTGGTCCCACAGTGAGATGTATCACTCCCCAAAGTGGCAACCCGATACCACTAAAGATGCACGGCTTATACCTACACGATGCAACAACGTCTTACCTACCAACTCGGGACCACGCACGCACATGACCCCGTTGGACTTGCGTTGCCATCGCTAACCCATTTTGACCTATTACAATCAAACCCAGTAAGCGTGTCCCGTCCTCTATCTAGATCGAGCTCATTTAGATACTAAATGGGTTACTGGTTGAAAAAGGTCCCCACACTTAGCACAAGCTTCCCACCTATGCTTGGACCCCACTAGGATTTCCCACTTAACCTCCTCTTATTCATGTCTTCTTACATGTTTCAACTTGGTTAAGTGTTTATAATTATATCCTACATGTCACCCATGTTACCCACTTATCAAATCAACATGTGTTATTGGTTAAGCTTGTCTTAACCCTATCCGCTTATCAGATCAATATATATTATTGGTTAAGCTGGTATTAACCCTATCCAGTTATATATTATTGGTTAAGTTGGTCTGAACCCTATCCACTTATTAGATCAATATATATTATTGGTTAAGTTTGTCTTAACCCTATCCACTTATCAGATTAATATATATATTATTGGTTAAGCTGGTCTTAACCCTATCCACTTATATATTATTGGTTAAGCTGGTCTTAACCCTACCTACTTATCAGATTATTGGCTAAGATGGTCTTAACCCTATCCACTTATATATTATTGGTTAAGCTGGTCTTAACCCTACCTACTCATCATGTTTTATGTATTATATATATATATATATCGTACAACATGTTTTACTTAATTTGTGATTAAGTACATCTTAGTTCACAGATACATTGGTTAAGAGAATAACTCCTTAAGTATCAACCCCGAAGACCGAAATCAACATCAGATTGGTACTCAGAGAATTATTCAACTCAACCAAACTTCTGTTAGTCATTCGCATTTGTCTTTGATCAGCATTAATTAATTATTAATGCACAGAACTCTCACACTAAGTTGATTGCTTGTAGACGCTGGATATGCTGGGCGGTTCCGGGCAAACTTCCACCACAAGCCAGACTTAACCTCGCGTCTAAGCATCTTTTAATTATGCCTACGACCTCTCACATTAGACTGCCGTTTGCGGTTGCTGGATGTGCTGGGCGGGTCCGGGCAGTCTTATACCACAAACGAGTCTAACCTCGTGTCTTAGGCATTTATTACGCACTTAATTTATGCCTTTGACCTCTCACATTAGACTACCGTTTGTGGTTGCTGGATTTGCCGGGCGGGTCCTTGCAGTCTTATACCAAAACGAGTCTAACCTCGTGTCTTAGGCGTTTATTATTACACATTATTATTTCACCCCAATATAAATTGATTATCCCTATTCAAATTGTCAATAATTTCCAAATTAATCTTTGTCCATAATTGTCACCTAAATTATGTCCATAGTTTTCAGGTATATAAATTATACTAATTAGTGTCTCAAATTAATTATATGCCTTTAAAGCCATTTTATGCCAATTCACAATATGTATATTTAATATGTTTCCCATTGTCCGTATGCCGTTCGTATGTTTAATATGAAATATGTTAGACCCACAAATAGTCTAACTCATAAAAAGAAAATAAACATCACAACTTGCATAACACATAAAATAGATCTAACTTGCGAATAAGAATTATAACATAAATTTGCATAGCCAATAACTCGCATAGGCAATGGACATAAAGAACATAAATTTGCATAAACTATGTACTGCCATGGATCTAAATATAGATCTAAACATGAAATTGTGAACTTACATATATGAATATGGTTTTTACCTAAACTTGCATATGTGAATATGGTTTTCACCTAAACTTGCGTATGTGAATATAATTTTCACCTAAACTTGCATATGGATTCCTACAAACTTGCATATGAATTTAAACATGTAAACTAATATCACATGTTTTACATATAAACTAGCATATGTATATACTTGATTCACATATAAACTTGTGTATAGTTTGCATATAGACTTGCATAAGATTCACATACAAACTAGCATATGTAAAAACAGACTTGCATAAGATTCACATACAAACTAGCATATGATTTACATCCCAAACTTGCATATAAACTGATGTCATAAAATGAATCAAGTTAAACATATGTGATTGGACATATGAAATAGATCTGCCAACATAAGTTAACAAAACTATCATATGTTCACCAACAGACGATAACAAAGTTAAGTAACATCACATGATTCAACAGACATGTCCTCATAATCCAAATTATAACTCATCATAATTAATTTATTAATTATTTTGTGAAAGAAATTGTACTCATATAGACGGATTAGAGAAGAGAATAATTCGTTCATCGTTTGTATTAGAATCCTGACTTGCAATTCCTAAGCTTTAAGAAGAAGAACTATTCTAGCAGCAGCATGGAGGCTAAGAGATTAATTTAGTTTAGGTTTAGAGCTTGAGTCTATGCGTGCTCATATAGAAGGTTAAATCAATATAAGCCGTTAGATTATCATAGGAGCAAATCAGAACCATTCAGACTAGATAGAGTTATCCATAATTGCCACTTATGCCCTAGTGACTCAGCAACAAGTCAGAAAAGACTCAGCAGCAAGTTAGAATCGTCACAGTTCAGATCTGCCCGAGGGGGCAGGTCGACCCTCTGGTCGACCTGTATACGGGAGGTCGACCACCTGGTTGACTTGGCCTGGGGCAGGAAAAATCCCGCCCAGCCCGCTTCCTTGTTTGAATTTGAATTTTGAATTTAATTCTGAGCTGTTTTAATTTATATAAAATTCCTGAAACTTTCGAAGGCCATAACTTCCTCATACGAAGTCTGATTTACGAAAACTTGGACTCTATTCCAAGCAGAATTTCGAGACGAACGCAATGGCGTAACTGATTTCCCTTAATTCTTACTTTAACAATTAAGTATTCTTAAAATTGTTAATCTTAATATTTAAAATTACGGGGTGTTACAGTTCTGCGACCATCACAAGCTAGCCAAATTCATGATCTCACTGGATTGCTTACCCTATCCAAAAGGCAGTATCCAAAGCCAAGACCAATCCCACTTTCTCTCTGGAATGTTTACATAATCCTTATCCATCCCTAATGTAATGTCGATAACCAAATCCATAGCCTCTTCAGATATTTTGGAGCGTATAAATTCGGAATTTGATCACAATAATTAAGGAGATTTGAATTATTTTAAATATTTAAATATACGTTATTTCTAAAATATAATCAAGTTTAAAGTGATAATATATGTTAATAGACTTATTTGGAAATTATTCCGATGAATATTTCCTAAGGAAAAAAGTTGACAAAATGACTAATCTATTTTATTAATTAAGCTATCTTTTAATCATAAGTATCTCGAATGATTATGGATATATAAACTAATTTTCCCAAGTAAACAAGAATGTAAATAAAACCTTATGACTTATTATTGAAAACAAAATCAACAAATAAGGGTATTATGCCCAATAATTGATTTATGGATTTAGATACGAAATTAATGATTTAATAACAATTATTATTATTTAGAAAAATGTTTTAAATGATAATAATTTATTTAACTGAGTTACATAGTGATAACAAATCATTTATTATAAGTTTTATAAAGAAATATGCTAAACTTGAAAATAAAAGGAAATATTGACATCACTTCATCATTCTAATCCTAAATTTTAGAAATAATTGTTTAATATTATTTAATTGGTTTTTTACTTAAATATTATTTAATTATTTAAGGATGACCATAAATTTATTTTCAATTTCTTAACTTTAATAAGCATTTTGACGGTAAATTGGAAATATAACCAAAAAGGAATTTTCGTGAATTCAACAGTTTAGATAATGGAATAAATATATGTGATATACATATAAATCTACATGAACACACACACACACACATATATATATATATATGTTTTATATTAACAAAATATTAGTAAAATGTAAGTATGATTTGGATACGGTAAGAGTTTTCCTTTTAGCTCAAACAAAATAACACATTACCTTACACAATCATACTTCTTACACAACCATACCTCTTGCACCTTATATACATAAGTACAAGGTGAATAGAGGTGCTTGAGTTTGACCGAACCAGGGAGAGGGGACTTTGAGGGTGTTCCAACACTTTTCCACATAGTAAACTAATCCCTTTCATTTCCTACAAATATCTCTCTACTCCCTTCATAATTTTGCATAGCTATCTTCTTTCACCTCCTTTTAAAGCTACATTAATGGCTTCAAAATACTCTTAAGTTAATAAGGAAATAAAGGGAAAATTTCAAGAAGAAATCATGGCAAAATAGTAATGAAATTATCTCAAAATCAGTTCAATGATCATTTTTTATATCCTTATTCACTATCACCCCCATCATAAGTTCAAGAGGATGAGCGCAACTCTCACTAGATAGGCTTAGAGCATAAGAGAGGATGTGATGACCCGTCCTGCCAACCGATTCAAATCGACCGTCCAATAGACTTAAACCGATCAACAAGACATATCACTTAGGATTCTGACTAATATAACTGAACAAAATAACTTATTCATTATCATTACAATAAATTTTACATCAGAGGATAACTTACATCAATGTACATTAATAAATATAATACACATTGGAAATATTTATCAGAATATAATATGTACACATCGAAAATCATAAACTCAACAGAAGAAATAATTTTTCTTTGGACACAGCCTTAGCTTCAATCCAGCACCTGCTCTATAAAATATCTGCAAATCAAAACTACTAGACTCCCCATGTGGAAGTATAGGCACCCAGAGTTTAGGTGGGAAAACAATAAACTCCGAATCAATCATGGGACTGGTGTGAGAACTAAACCGGCATTTTGCTTTATTTTAAAGTTAGGTAAATCACAGAACCACGCTGTATAACATGGAAAGGGTTTTCTCCACATGAATACCAATCATAAACTACTCGCAATGCTTTTTGAAATAAAGCTATTATAAGACTCAAGTCCCATCATACAATGTAACGCACACCAAAGGAAAGAGTTTTACCTTATAATAGCTAAACATGCTTGATACACTTATTCTCTTTTATTATTACTAGTGCATGGTGTCGAAATCACTTTTGAAAGTAAATATATAAATCTTAGCTCGCATAATGCCCCATCCCATTATGTTGGCTATATAGTTTACAACTAAAAACGCAAAGCTCGTATTGGAAGTTGGATTTGATCTATGACCAAGGAAAAGGATCTTCCTTACCCATTCGGATCATCTTTAGTAAGATGCCTAGGACTCACACGCATGTGATCCTTCGGAGCGGTAGAGCCGGCAGTTCGGGTTACTCCTTATCGCAACATTCGTTGGTCGTATCTGACCATCGTCCTGGTCGTATTTGACCATCATCTAAGGTGCCTTGATCGATCATTCACATAAGTAAACATGTATGGGCTCCATATCATGACATTAATTTTATCTAGAAGGAAACGTAAGTCCTTACTCTGTGGTCCATCATCTTGTTTTCGGTCATTCACGGGTTGTGAGGCTCTACAGTCATGTTTCAACACAAAGCTACACTATATCAGCTATGTTTTGATCATCATCCACAAAACTTTGCTTTTCAACAGAAAGATTTGATCGGCTTAGCATGCCACATTATCAATTCATAACTTATAATCGGGGTCGATTAATATATTACCCTCTTAGTATGTTAGTCTCAAAGGAGGGTATTAAGCTAAGAGAATAAATCCTCTACCACCGACTGATATAACATCAATAGAAAACAATGGTTATATTGTAAAATACGATGTTAGACACACATCCATTTACAAGTCCGTTCTGGGTCTGAACGAAATTGAAGGCACCTTATTCCTCGTCCAATTAAGGAGAGATGCCCTTGGATATCCGGTCAATCTCCAGGTATGTCTGGACGACCACCACTTATAACCTCGTCTTGGGTGTACCTCCTAATCGAGGCATCAACAATAATCCAAATGATGTGAAGATCTCAGGACTTCAATCACCGTCTTCAGTTTTTTTTATACTCGTCGTATAGTTATTCGGAATGGGATAAACCCCGGTCTTTTCATATAACTAACGCTATTTTGCAATCAACTGATATATAAACATATCATGAGTCTCGTTCCATTTTGGAATATTCATTTACTCAAATCATTCTTTACATTGAGAACTATTCCCTAAATATTATCAAAGATTTACATTCTTTGAACTTATTATTTAAATTTTTCCTTGAAAATCATTTCAGATGATTATGCAATCTCATTTTATAGATTTAACTCAAATCAAGGTTTCTAAGCCTTATCGGGATTTTCGAACCTTACAAAAAGGTAATTCCACAAATCGTTATCTCATTCCTATCTTATTCATCCCATGGAGAAAAACTTGTGATACTCCATATCTATTACCCCTCGGATATTGGTAAGTTTAATTACCTTCTTTAATTTCAAACCAAATTAAAGATTTCACTTCAACTAATCTTGGAAAATCATCTTCCCTGTAACGACCCGAAAATTTGCGATCTTGGTAATCTGATATACGACATATATCGAACATCCAAGGATCGAAAATAACCGAATAGTTAATGAAAGAAAATAGAGGGTGAGGAAAGATAAGATAGAAACTTAGAATAGAAGAAGAACACAACATCAGAGTAACACGAACCTCATAGCGGAATGAATAGCATATAATATATAACAAAACTTTGAAATATACATCTGTACTTGAATATACATCATTGTCAAAGTACATCACTTACAACACAGCGGAATAATAATAGCTATATAATCCTGAAGCCACCTGCTCCAGCTCTTCAAGTACCTGTAAATCCCGACTACTTGACTGCCCGTACAAAATTGGGCACCCAAGAGTTTAGGGAAAACAAAACAAAATAAACTCCGGGTCAGTCATAGGACTGGTGTGAGTAAAATAGTTTAAAACAGTTCGAACAAGTAAACGATATCTCATAAGACCACGCCGTATAACAGAACGGGTTTTTCCCTTATGAGAATCCAAAATATCTTTATATCAAAAACCTTTTGATATTATAATAATGTCTATCAACCACAATATAATATTCATCTAGCAGAAATGCTTTCATCTCACGTTTTACATATATAGTATACAATCAAAACCGCAAGCACATATCGGGTAATGGATTTCCAACTATGACAAGGTATGGAACCACCTTTCGCTAGTGTACCTCTAGAGAGGAATACACTGGGTTCAACAAGAACATCTTGCAACCCGGCCATACATGACCGACCACTCATTTCGCTTGAGTGTATCGAATGTATATCACCCATGGTTGGGATCAGCAACCGTTTCCCGAATGGGACAGTATCGATAATAGATTTTTGGAAATAAATGAAACTCTAGATCAGGTGATTATACACCCTACTTCGGTGTGACCGACTTAGCCATGCTGCCTGCCCGATTTCTGTCATTTACCGGTTGATGAGGCTAGAAGCTACGCTTTATCATCACACCAGATTAACTTCGAACGTCACATTGTCAAATCCATCAGATCACCGATTGATGTCCTCAACAATACATTATGCGTTAGCTAAAAGAAGTTTCCTTCTCCGCTTCCACTCTTGGTACGGTTGAAGAAATCAATATACGTGATAGTCTGGAAATACTCTGTCAGACATCCGTCCATACAAGTCATCCAGGAACAGGATGAACCAAAGGCACTATTCTGTAAACAGGATAGCCCTTGCATAACTCCGTCTTCAATTTCCTTTGGCATATATGATTCGCAACGCTTATGCCAATACAGAGTGGTTCTTTGGATAATAATCCAATCGGTCTCTCCATATTAACAACGTTAAAATGGTCAAAACTTCGATAATCTGTGATTTAACCATCAAAGAAAACAAGTGTGCAAACAACGATATTATTTCCAGATGGAAATTCTATCACCCAATCATCAATCATATATATATATATATTCATATTTCCTATTTCAATATTTGATTATGTTTCTGATTCTATTTGGAAAACATTTCCAAATCTTCTTTACTTGGATTTAATCAGATGTTTAAATCAACATCGCGACGACAACTCGAACCACTATACTTATTTACTAAATTCACCTAACCACTTTCACTCTCGAACCTTACCCATTTCTAAATTAAAACGAAGTCAATCAAGTTGGGGTATAACTACCTCTCAGACCTTAACTGAACAACATTTCAAATCTCGAAATAGGGCAAGTTCATCTTTTAACCCTTTAACACTTCCTTACGTGACTCTCGTTCGAATACATCTCTATTAGATAACTCCTCCCTTCGAATAAGGTATATTCGATAACTCTATTCAATTTACTCTATTGGATTAACCCTTATCAATTTACCCTATTGGACTAATGTTATTTGATTAACTCTATTGGACTAACGCTATTGATTAACTCGTCTCACTTAACTCCTTTCGAATAAACTATATCCGATAACTCCTTTAACTCTATTCGACTAAACTATATTCGATTAACTCCTTTTACTTTCTATTCGAATAAACTTGTAACGACCCGGAAAATCTGAACCAATTTAAAATTTTCAAATTGGCTAAAATAGTGGATTTTAAATATTTAAAATAAATATTTTAAATAATAAAGATGAAAACTGAGTTTGAATCGACAATTGAAAAGGAATATAATTAATTCTAATTATAAACAAAGCCTGAAATGGCGCGGTAGTTTCAAAATTTGAATTCAAACTTTGACTGAATGTACCGGGTGCAAAACAAAACGGATTTGAGTGAAACCAAAAACATTTAAATCTGTTAGTGAATACCTTTCTAACGAATCTGAAAAATCAAAGTTTCATAGCGGGAAGCAAAAGTTATGGCCAAATGAATTTTCAGAAAGGTCGCTATGGAATTTATATAGCCCGTAAAAATGGCCATTTTGCAAACGACTTCGAAATTCGACGAAACCACTTTTGTTGGATCCGGGATGTGAAGTTATTGCTAGGTTTCAAATTTCATAATTTTGAAGCTAGTATGTGAGTGTGGCAAAAGAAAATGTGTTTGGTCGATTTCTATTAAATTGGATCGACCAGAAATGGGCCATTTTTCAAACAGTCTCAGAATTCGACGAAACTACTTTTGTTGGATCCGGGATGTGAAGTAATGGCTAGGTTTCAAATTTCATAATTTCTGAAGCTAGTACGTGAGCGTGGCAAAGGAAAATGTGTTTTGGTCAATTATAGTTAAATTTGATCGACCAGAAAAGGGCCATTTTACAAACGGGCTCAGAATCCGACGAAACTAGTTTTGTTGGGACCGTATCGTCAAAACATAGCCAGATTTATTTTTCTGGAATTTTTCGAATCAGTTTGTGGCCCTGGCAAATTGAAATGTACGTTCAAATCAAATATTGAATGTTATATATTTTAATTTGAAAGGAAACTGACAGAAACAGTCGAATGGGCCCACGAATGATATCCCATTGTGTTCGGAATGGGGGTAAAACGCTAGGGATGACAGTTGTTGGGTCTGGATTGGGGTTCGTGAGTGAAAGAGGGTATTTTAGAGATTTAAAAATATATAAAATAATAAAAAAATCTATTGGTCCACTTCAATCCTCTCTCCCCGTATTCACTTCCGAAACCCCAGATCGAACGGCGATAGTTCTTAAACCCTTCTCCCCTCTTTTTCTCTCCGATCTCGCATCAAATCGCGTCGGTCCAGTTAGGGTTTTTGAAGAGGGTCCTCCAAGCTACAAATCCATATAAGGTTTGCCAATTTCCACTGAGTATTCGAGGAGATCTGACCCTCGAAAGTCATCGACTTTCAGCCGCCGCCGTGACTTCAGGGGGCCATCGATTGGAGCGCCACCTACTGGAGAATGAGCGCCCTTCCAGCCTCTTCGACACCGTATAACCTGATCCATGTATCGTGCAACGATTCACGAGAAAAATCAAGACCTAGTTTTGAACAGAAACTGAAAGGTATCGGCCTTGTTAATTTCAACTGTTCTCAACTTCTAAAAGTGTCGCTATTTATGATTTTGGTATAAAAATCGTATCTTTTTCGTTTCTTGACGAAATTCAGTGAAACAAGAGATAGTGGACTCGGGTGGACGTCTTCTACATTCTAGAAGAGACCGCATATTTTTCTGAGCCTTCTGCTATTTTTGGTGGAGTGGAACCCAATGTGAGATTTCTAAATTATAAACGATATAGAAAATGACGATGCATAAATTATATAGTCGATATATGACATGTATAAGCGTTGTACACCTCATGTATAAGCGTTGTATAGGTTGTACGTTCGATGTATAAGTTATATATGCGATGTAAAAATTATATATGCGTTGTATAAGTTATATATACGTTCGATGTATAAGTTATATATGTATAAGTTATATATGTATAAGTTATATATATATATATATATATATATATATACGCCCCTCGTCCACAAACCGTGGACGATATTTATTGGTTGTGATTGATGTGAAAATTGGTTGATAGCGAATGGTTGATTATAATTATTTGTGGTTTAAAAATACCCGTTTGTGGTTGAGAAATATTTGGTTGAAACCACATAGGATTAGTTTATGGAAATGAAAAATATATACATGCCGCCTGCGTGCGAACTAGATGCATGATTCCCCATTGTCAAAAGCTGCGAGGCTTTAAGGTAGAGCAAGGAGCCGTACTAGGGACGGCCCCGGTTTTAACTACCCTACCGTTATGCTGCCGAAAATTTGAATAATATTCTTGTGTTAGAATTATTTTCATGTGTTGAAACTATATTCGTGTGTTGAATAGAAATTCATCTATTGAACGGCATTCATGTTTGAAATAAATTGTTTTGCAATAAAAATCACCTTTTTATCTATATATATATATAAACTATAGAAAACCTTCATGTGTTGAATTGAAATTCATTCGTTGAATAGAATTCATGTGTTGAATGGTATTCGTGTTTTAAATATTAAAATCACCTTTTTATCTATATATATAAACTATAGAAAACCTTCATGTGTTGAATTGAAATTCATTCATTGAATATAATTCATGTGTTGAATGGTATTCGTGTTTTAAATATAAAAATCACCTTTTTATCTATATATATATAAACTATAGAAAACCTTCATGTGTTGAATTGAAATTCATTCGTTGAATAGAATTCATGTGTTGAATGGTATTCGTGTTTTAAATATAAAAATCACCTTTTTATATATATATATATATATATATATATATATATATATATATATAAACTATAGAAAACCTTCATGTGTTGAATTGAAATTCATTCGTCGAATAGAATTCATGTGTTGAATGGTATTCGTGTTTAAATATAAAAATCACCTTTTTATCTATATATATAAACTATAGAAAACCTTCATGTGTTGAATCGAAATTCATTCGTTGAATTGACATTCATGTGTTGAGTGGTATTCATATTTTGAAAGAAATTGTTTTATAATAAAAATCCTATTTTTATCATCAATATGAACTATATAAAATACTCTTGTTTTTAAATAAATTGTTTTATAATAAAAATCATATTTTTATTACCTATATGAACTATATAAAAAATCGCGTTTCGAAGTGAATTGTTTTACAATAAAAATCACCTTTCTACTGTACACATGAATTGTTAAAAATAGTGAAGTGTTGAAATAGAAGGCAGTTAGATAAAAATATCATTTTTATCAAATGTATGAAAATCATATAGTTTTGAAATCGAAGAATCGATACATATATATAAATAGAATTGAAATATATCGAATAACGAAGCTGCAGTTCGTATTTTGAAACCGTGATTTCAAACGATTAGTGCAGGAGATCCGACCATCGGATTTTCCCGAAATTGCAACCGTAGGGTTCGCTTTGGAAATATCTTTCCAATGACACCAACTTTGTAAAAATCCAACGGTTGGATTATCTGGAATGTTTAATTCAAATCTAAAGAAAAACAGCGCCAGAATGGATTATATTTATATATATATATATAATTATATTAAATCGAATAACGACGCTGCAGTTCGTATTTTGAAATCGAAACTTCAAATGATTATACCGGGAGATCCGACTGTCGGATTTTCCCAAAATTGGAACCGTTGGATTCGTTTTGAAAAGATCTTTCTAATGACGTAAACTTTGTGAAGATCCAACGGTTAGATTTTCAGATATGTGTAAATCAAATCTGAAGAAAAACAGCGCCACGGCCGCGTTATGGCCCGAAGCGTCGTTTTGAATAAATTGGCTATTTTAAAATAAATAAAAATAGAGATAAATCACTATAAAATATTATAAACGATATGGATGCGAAATTTAGAAACTAACTGAAGGTTGGCTAAGTCGAATGGTTTCTTGGGTGTTGATCTGATGTTGATTTCGGCCTTTGGGGTTAATATTTGGGAAATCGTTCTCTTACTGATTTACGGTTAGTGACTAATGAATTGAAATGATGCGTATGTAGTGTTTGTGTAGCACGTGTTTATTATATACGTGAGTTGCTCAGAAAGACCGGGTTTATCCCATTCTGAATAACTGAATCGACGATAAGAAATCGAAGATGAATACGGTGGTCGAAGACTGGAAATCTTCACCTCGTTTGGATGGTAACTGATGTCCTGATTGGGAGGCATCCCGAAATATGGATAATGAGTGGTGATCGTCCAGACGTACGTGGAGATCGATGGGTTTGCGAGGTATATAGTGCCTCCGGTTTCGTTCAGACCCAGAACGGACTTGCAAATGGAATGTGTGTCTGACATTGGAATTCATTCTGTGTGATTGATAGCCATCAGTTACATGGCGTGAATTGCCTGTGTGGCATGCTAAGATGCAGTGATCAGGGCTTCTGTTGAAAAGCAAAGTCTTGTGGTTGATGATCAAAGCACCGCCGGTGTGGCGTAGCTTTGTGTATAACGTGAATTCGCGAGCCTCACACCCCGGTATGAACCAGAAACGGGAGAAGGACCTCAGGGAGGACATGCGTTTCTTTCTAGTTAGAAGTGGCGTCAGTGGTTTTACACGCCCTGACGAGTTTGACTTATGTGGTTGTTGCTGTTGCGAGGCGCCTCGGATATATCGGTCGATCCGGGACCGATGGAGTCATTCGTTGGCTCATTTACGCCCCAAAGGGCGGGGAAACGCATTGTTTAGGCATTTTAATCCACTCCGTGTGGACCGACCCTGACGATCCAAGGGCCCACCTGAGTCTGGGTCCTGAGGGGCGGGCTAGAGCGTCTCGAAGTCGGTAAGGACTATCTTTTGCCTTGGTTCATGACGGAAATCCAATTTCCAAATACGTGATGGTGCGGTTTTGATTGTATACCTATATATGGCGACATAGTGGTATGGGGCATTAATGTCGTCTATGATTGATAGTTATGATTTGAAATTGTTTTTGAAACATATAAACTCTAGTAATAATATCAAATGCTTTTGTTTTATTAGTATCAAGCATATTTTGTTCATTATAAGGTAAAACTCTATCCTCCGGTTTGCGTTGCATTGCGTGATGGGAACTGAGTCATATAATGGCTTCATTTTTATAAAAAGCATTGCGATGTTTAAAAGAATTATTTGTTTTAAAGAACTGGCAATCCAATGGAGTAAACCCGTTCCGCGAAAGTGGCGTGGTCCTGTGATTAGCCATATTTTAGATGTGTTGAGTAGATTTCTCATACCAGTCCCATGACTGACTCGTAGTTTGTTTCACTTTCAAACTCGCGTGCCCCTTTTTCTACACGGGCAGCCTTGTATTCAGGTATTAGATGGCTCTTTCTGGATAGCTGGAGCTGAATATGGATTCTATTATTTATCTCTTTTTATGTTGTTCAGCTCCTATTGTACATATTATGTTTGTTTTCCGCTGTAGACATTTATGTATAGCTGAACTGTATTTGTACTAAGTATGATCCTGTATACTGTGTAACTCTGATGATTATTGTTTATCCAGTGTATTATTTGTTCATTATCTAGTGTATTTATTTATTTCTGTTCTGCTATTATCTGTTTCTGTGTTATATTCCAATGATTACCCTTGTCACCGTCAGTACGGGGTTCGGGGTCGTCACGTCATGGTATCAGAGCTTTGGTTAAGCCTAGTGCTGGTATATAACACATTAAGGAACTCGTCAGAGATAGAACTAGTAGTGTTCTAGGACGAGTACTCATTACAGATAGGATCAGTAATATCCTAGTATGAGTAAAGCAGAATCAGAATAACTCGTTAGAGATGGGGTCAGAAGTGCCCCAGAACGAGTCGAGAGTTATATGTTTATAAATAACGTATTTGTGATTATATATCTAGTCTGGTTTTAGAAATATGATTTTTGAACATATATAAAAGATATATATTTGAAAAGTTAAAAACAAATTGATTGTTATTTGTGTTGTGTGATGGTAGATTTGATTAATTAAATTATTAAAACGATAGTTAATTCAATCAATAAGAGAATAATGGTAGAATTTATTCACTTAAATCACACATTGAACTGATATAAAAATAGTTAGAAATATATATACATGTGCATTATATATGTTTGAATAGGTAAATGGATTAGCTGTTGAGTAAAGATTTTATTTGCGTGCCCGACAAATAGGTAAACCTTAATGAGTTGGATGCGCACTTTTATTATTATATCAACTCATGTGAATGCCATTGGATGCGGAGTGCTGGTTATTCTATGTGTAATAATAAACGTCGCCATAGGATAGTAACAATTAATTTTGAACTACACTACATGGCATACTTCTTGAAGATAGGCATACTTCATCTTATACCACATAAGCATTTGGAGCTTGTGTGACGAGGTGGAAGAATTACCATACGAGCGAGAGGCTTGTATGGCGATGACTATATTTTACAAGTTGAACTGATGACTAATATGGACTATTTAAATTGTAACGATAAAATTGCCAGATTAATAAAAACGCCACACGGGTCTGGAGTTGACAATAATCACGTCTCTCTAGTTATTAGATACGGCACATGGACTATTTATTTCCCACATGGGATGAGGTGATGAGGATTTATCCTCTGGAGCAATTAAAATACACACTCCCTCAGGCTTAGACAGGGTGACGAGAATTTATTCTCTAGAGTTATTATCTATACACGCTCCCCTGTAAACACCAGAATATATCACTATAAATATGTGTATGCTTTATAGGATTTATTGGGTACCTAATACGGCCCAATAAATTTCCAAACCCCTCCCCGTACAAAGGAGGTTATGGCGAAATTTTTCGAAAATTCCGGGTGTTAGCCAAATTTTTGAAGAATTTGAAAATTCTCAGAAATTGAAAAGTGGGAGAATGGAAGCCAGATCGAACATAGAGTTGATTAATCAAACCACTTTCGACTTTGTTCCTTTTCGGGGACGAAAAGTTTTAAGTAAGGGAGATTGTAACGACCCGGAAAATCTGAACCAATTTAAAAATTTTAAATTGGCTAAAATAGTGGATTTTAAATATTTAAATAAATATTTTAAATAATAAAGATGAAAACTGAGTTTGAATCGACAATTGAAAAGGAATATAATTAATTCTAATTATAAACAAGGCCTGAAATGGCGTGGTAGTTTCAAAATTTGAATTCGAACTTTGACTGACTATACCGGATGCAAAACAAAACGGATTTGAGTGAAACCAAAAATATTTAACTCTGTTCGTGAATAACTTTCTAACGAATCTGAAAAATCGAAGTTTCATAGCGGGAAGCAAAAGTTATGGCCAAATGAATTTTCAGAAAGGTCGCTATGGAATTTATATAGCCCGTGAAAATGGCCATTTTGCAAACGACCTCGGAATTCGACGAAACCACTTTTGTTGGATCCGGGATGTGAAGTTATTGCTAGGTTTCAAATATCATAATTTTTGAAGCTAGTATGTGAGTGTGGCAAAAGAAAATGTGTTTGGTCGATTTCTATTAAATTGGATCGACCAGAAATGGGCCATTTTTCAAACAGTCTCAGAATTCGACGAAACCACTTTTGTTGGATCCGGGATGTGAAGTTATGGCTAGGTTTCAAATTTCATAATTTTAGAAGCTAGTATGTGAGCGTGGAAAAGGAAAATGTGTTTTGGTCAATTACAGTTAAATTGGATCGACCAGAAAAGGGCTATTTTACAAACGATCTCAGAATCCGACGAAACTAGTTTTGTTGGGACCATATCGTCAAAACATAGCCAGATTTATTTTTCTGGAATTTTTTGAATCAGTTTGTGGCCCTGGCAAATTGAAATGTACGTTCAAATCAAATATCAAATGTTATATATTTTAATTTGAAAGGAAACTTGCTGAAACAGTCGAATGGGCCCACGAAACATATCCCATTGTGTTCGGAATGGGGGTAAAATGCTAGGGACGACAGTCGTTGGGTCTGGACTGGGGTTCGTGAGTGAAAGAGGGTATTTTAGAGATTTAAAAATATATAAAATAATAAAAAAGTTCTATTGGTCCACTTCAATCCTCTCTCCCCGTATTCACTTCCGAAACCCCAGATCGAACGGCGATAGTTCTTCAACCCTTCTCCTCTCTTTTTCTCTCCGATCTCGCATCAAATTGCGTCGGTCCAGTTAGGGTTTTGAAGAGGGTCCTCCAAGCTACAAATCCATATAAGGTTGGCCAATTTCCACTGAGTATTCGAGGAGATCTGACCCTCGAAAGTCATCGACTTTCAGCCGCCGCCGTGACTTCAGGGGGCCATCGATTGGAGCGCCACCTACTGGCGAATGAGCGCCCTTCCAGCCTTTTCGACACCGTATAACCTGATCCATGTATCGTGGAACGATTCACGAGAAAAATCAAGACCTAGTTTTGAACAGAAACTGAAAGGTATCGGCCTTGTTAATTTCAACTGTTCTCAACTTCTAAAAGTGTCGCTATTTATGATTTTGGTATAAAAATCGTATCATTTTCATTTCTTGACGAATTTCAGTGAAACAAGAGATAGTGGACTCGTGTGGACGTCTTCTACATTCTAGAAGAGACCGCATATTTTTCTGAGCCTTCTGCTATTTTTGGTGGAGTGGAACCCAATGTGAGATTTCTAAATTATAAACGATATGAAAATGATGATGTATAAATTATATAGTCGATGTATGACTTGTATAAGCGTTGTACACCTCATGTATAAGCATTGTATAGGTTGTACGTTCGATGTATAAGTTATATATGCGTTGTAAAAATTATATATGTGTTGAAATAGAAGTAAAATGCTTATATATATATATATATATATATATATATATATATATATGTATATATGCCCCTCGTCCACAAACCATGGACGATATTTATTGGTTGTGATTGATGTGAAAATTGGTTGATAGCGAATGGTTGATTATAATTGTTTGTGGTTGAAATTGATTGATTGTGGTTGAAAAACACCCGTTTGTGGTTGAGAAATATTTGGTTGAAACCACATAGGATTAGTTTGTGGAAATGAAATATATATACATGCCGCCTACGTGCGAACTAGATGCATGATTCGCCATTGTCAAAAGCTGCGAGGCTTTAAGGTAGAGCGAGGAGCCGTACTAGGGACGGCCCGGGTTTTAACTACCCTGTCGTTATGCTGCCGAAATTTTGAATAATATTCTTGTGTTAGAATTATTTTCATGTGTTGAAACTATATTCGTGTGTTGAATAGAAATTCATCTATTGAACGACATTCATGTTTGAAATAAATTGTTTTGTAATAAAAATCACCTTTTTATCTATATATATATATATATAAACTATAGAAAACCTTCATGTGTTGAATTGAAATTCATTCGTTGAATAGAAATCATTTGTTGAATGGTATTCGTGTTTTAAATATAAAAATCACCTTTTTATCTATATATATATAAAATATAGAAAACCTTCATGTGTTGAATTGAAATTCATTCGTTGAATAGAATTCATGTGTTGAATGGTATTCGTGTTTTAAATATAAAAATAACCTTTTTATCTCTATATATATATAAACTATAGAAAACCTTCATGTGTTGAATTGAAATTCATTCGTTGAATAGAATTCATGTGTTGAATGGTATTCGTGTTTTAAATATAAAAATCACCTTTTTATCTATATATACAAACTATAGAAAACCTTCATGTATTGAATTGAAATTCATTCGTTGAATAGAATTCATGTGTTGAATGGTATTCGTGTTTTAAATATAAAAATCACCTTTTTATCTATATATATAAACTATAGAAAACCTTCATGTGTTGAATTGAAATTCATTCGTTGAATTGAAATTCATGTGTTGAGTGGTATTCATATTTTGAAAGAAATTGTTTTATAATAAAAATCCTATTTTTATCATCAATATGAACTATATAAAATACTCTTGTTTTTAAATAAATTGTTTTATAATAAAAATCATATTTTTATTACCTATATTAACTATATAAAAAATCGCGTTTTGAAATGAATCGTTTTACAATAAAAATCACCTTTCTACTGTACACATGAATTGTTAAAAATAGTGAAGTGTTGAAATAGAAGGCAGTTAGATAAAAATATCATTTTTATCTAATGTATGAAAATCATATAGTTTTGAAATCGAAGAATCGATACATATATATAAATAGAATTGAAATATATCGAATAACGAAGCTGCAGTTCATATTTTGAAACCGTGATTTCAAACGATTAGTGTGGGAGATCCGACCATCGGATTTTCCCGAAATTGCAACCGTAGGGTTCGCTTTGGAAATATCTTTCCAACGACACCAACTTTGTAAAAATCCAACGGTTGGATTGTCTGGAATGTTTAATTCAAATCTGAAGAAAAACAGTGCCAGAATGGATTATATTTATATATATATATAAAAATATAATTATATTAAATCGAATAACGACGCTGCAGTTCGTATTTTGAAATCGAAACTTCAAACGATTATACCGGGAGATCCGGCCGTCGGATTTTCCCGAAACTGGAACAGTTGGATTCGTTTTTAAAAGACCTTTCTAATGATGTAAACTTTATGAAGATCCAACGGTTAGATTTTCAGATATGTGTAAATCAAATCTAAAGAAAAACAGCGCCACGGCCGCGTTATGGCCCGAAGCGTCATTTTGAATAATTTGGCTATTTTAAAATAAGTAAAAATAGCGATAAATCGTTATAAAATATTATAAACGATATGGATGCGAAATTTAGAAACTAACTGAAGGTTGGCTAAGTCGAATGGTTTCTTGGGTGTTGATCTGATGTTGATTTCGGCCTTTGGGGTTAATATTTGGGAAATCGTTCTCTTACTGATTTACGGTTAGTGACTAATGAATTGAAATGATGCGTATGTAGTGTTTGTGTAGCACGTGTTTATTATATACGTGAGTTGCTCAGAAAGACCGGGTTTATCCCATTCTGAATAACTGAATCGACGATAAGAAATCGAAGATGAATATGGTGGTCGAAGACTGGAAATCTTCACCTTGTTTGGATGGTAACTGATGTCCTGATTGGGAGGCATCCCGAAATATGGATAATGAGTGGTGATCGTCCAGACGTACGTGAAGATCGATGGGTTTGCGAGGTATATAGTGCCTCCGGTTTTGTTCAGACCCAGAACGGACTTGCAAATGGAATGTGTGTCTGACATTGGAATTCATTCTGTGTGATTGATAGCCATCAGTTACATGGCGTGAATTGCCTGTGTGGCATGCTAAGATGCAGTGATCAGGGCTTCTGTTGAAAAGCAAAGTCTTGTGGTTGATGATCAAAGCACCGCCGGTGTGGCGTAGCTTTGTGTATAACGTGAACTCGCGAGCCTTACACCCCGGTATGAACCAGAAACGGGAGAAGGACCTCAGGGAGGACATGCGTTTCTTTCTAGTTAGAAGTGGCGTCAGTGGTTTTACACGCCCTGACGAGTTTGACTTATGTGGTTGTTGCTGTTGCGAGGTGCCTCAGATATATCAGTCGATCCGGGACCGATGGAGTCATTCGTTGGCTCATTTACGCCCCCAAAGGGCGGGGAAACACATTGTTCAGGCATTTTAATCCACTCCGTGTGGACCGGCCTTGACGATCCAAGGGCCCACCTGAGTCTGGGTCCTGAGGGGCGGGCTAGAGCGTCTCGAAGTCGGTAAGGACTATCTTTTGCCTTAGTTCATGATGGAAATCCAATTTCCAAATACGTGATGGTGCGGTTTTGATTGTATACCTATATATGGCGACATAGTGGTATGGGGCATTAATGCCGTCTATGATTGATAGTTATGATTTGAAATTGTTTCTGAAACATATAAACACTAGTAATAATATCAAATGCTTTTGTTTTATTCGTATCAAGCATATTTTGTCCATTATAAAGTAAAACTCTATCCTCCGGTTTGCGTTGCATTGTGTGATGGGAACTGAGTCTTATAATGGCTTCATTTTTATAAAAAGCATTGCGATGTTTAAAAGAATTATTTGTTTTAAAGCACTGGAAATCCAATGGAGTAAACCCGTTCCGCGAAAGTGGCGTGGTCCTGTGATTAGCCATATTTTAGATGTGTTGAGTAGATTTCTCATACCAGTCCCATGACTGACTCGTAGTTTGCTTCACTTTCAAACTCGCGTGCCCCTTTTTCTACACGGGCAGCCTTGTATTCAGGTATTAGATGGCTCTTTCTGGATAGCTGGAGCTGAAGATGGATTCTATTATTTATCTCTTTTTATGTTGTTCAGCTCCTATTGTACATATTATGTTTGTTTTCCGCTGTAGACATTTATGTATAGCTGAACTGTATTTGTACTAAGTATGATCCTGTATACTGTGTAACTCTGATGATTATTGCTTATCCAGTGTATTATTTGTTCATTATCTGGTGTATTTATTTATTTATGTTCTGCTATTATCTGTTTCTGTGTTATATTCCAATGATTACCCTTGTCACCGTCAGTACAGGGTTCGGGGTCGTCACAAAACTATATTCGATTAACTCATTTGCTTTAACTCTAATTGATTAACTCCATCGAATAACAAAATTCGATAACTCCTTCGAATAACCAAATTCGATAATTCCTTTCGAATAAACTATATTCGATTACTCATTTCGATTAAACTAATCTATAACTCTTTTCGATTAAACTATAAATCGATAACTCTTTTCCTTTAACTCTATTCGAATAAACTAATATTCGATAACTCTATTCAATTTACTCGACTCGACTGACCCCTTTCGAATAACTAATTCGATTTACTACTTTTGAATACCATATTCGATTTAACTCCCTTCGAATAACTAATTCGATTTAACTCCTTTATTCGCTTTATAAAGATTTCCCTTTTAACAACGTTTATTCATTTTAAAGATTTACTTTTAGTAACGGTTCTCCACTTTAAAATGATTTCGTTCTTATAACAGTTTCCTTTTTTATAACGTTTTCCCTTTTTCTAAATATCTCCTATTTATAAATATTACAATTTATAAATATTTCTTATTTATAAATATTCCATTTATAAATATTTTATTTTCAAATATCACTTTGACAAATTCCTCCTTATCAACATTTTGGTATGTTATTGTATTCAACATATCAAATCACGATGATCAATATCGTCCAAACACATAAAATCGACAACAGATTATATATCACATCATATATCACAATATATGAAAAACAATAAAATAACTGTTGAGGAATCCAGTTGGATTCCTCCAACCTGTTTCCCTGCATCACAGATGTTAAACAATATAGATAACATCACTTTCAGTTCCATATGATATATTCTGTTAAACAGAATCAATATAGAAATTCAACTAACTGACTAGTAGTTCAATCAAACAGTCAACACACAGTCAATCAGCCAATATTTAACAGTTCTAAAAATACAACATGAAATTATAAACTGTTCAGAGTTAGAGAGTTTTACTCACATTGGACTATCATCGTTAATTAACGATAATTTTCGTTGATTCAGATTGGACAATTTATTTCGCTATAAGTTGTAATGAGCTTCGATTCACTCCCCGTCAGTTCCATCGTGTAGTGCTCGTCCATACGATCCCAACGGATCTTGTTTTGCTGAAAACCGATATTGTATGATACAGTTATGACCTACACAAGTTTTAGCCTTTATTACTTTAAAATTAAACTATACTTAAATTAATAATATACTTGAACAAATTTTGGCCTTCATTATCCTTACCGGCCCACTTATCAAAGCCTACCCGCCTCTACAGTAATACCCCTTCTTCTCGAATCACTGAACCCCCTTCCTCTTCAGTATTTTCCAACGCAACACAACCCATCCACTTTCGAAACCTCACTGCATTTTAAAATGATAATATATTCACTAGTTAATTAACTCATTATCCTTAACTAGCTACTTAAATTAGTAACTCGTGTATTACCGTATAGCCCCAGTTAAACGCACCATGCAACCACACGTCTTTCCTGCTAATCCACCATGCAGCAAATCACTTCGTGCCTCATTTCAACACCCCTGTCAAACCTTAAACTCCACATGTCCTTACTTAAAAAGGAACGAATGCACCCTATCCCTTCCATACACATCTTCTCACCCCATACATGGCATCAATGATGCTTTACGTCGCCAAATTGTGTCCGATCCCAGCACCCCTTTACTTCGCAACTTGTCTCCTCCACCCGAACAGAAGACCTGCACTGCACGCCATCAGTTCAGCCGAGAATCTCCTCTACAACCTCACTGAAAAACCCAACTCGCAACATCTTCTTTCCACCACGGCTTCAGCTCGAACAGGGGCCACTTTTGGATAGACATGGATTCTTATTTTCTTATTTTCTTTTTATCGAATGTATTTTTCTTGCTCGCGGATTCTATTTTCTGAAACAAGAAAATGGTTTTCCTTAGCTTGTGTATTTATAAGCTTACACCCCTTTTAACTCTTTGAAGACGTGGTCACTGTGGGGTTTTGTGGTTGGAAAGAGATTTGGTATGAGGGAGACGTGGCCTAGTAAATGACACAAAGAAATTGTCGATAGAAAGAGAAGGGCGTGGAGCATTTATACACATATACTTTGGTTCTAGTATTAGTACCGTGACACGTACAATTTCATTCATGCCCGACTGCTACAGACAGAATTAAGTATACGGTCGTATCGAGCGATGTGCCTCAGTCCCAAAAATATAATAATACCGGTAGATGGACTCATATTTTGAAACTTCAAAATGTTGATTTCAGGGTGCGAAATACTTCAAATAAAAAGTCGCTAATTAAAAATTACAGTAAAATTCTAAAAATTAAATTATCACTATTTCCCAAAAGAACCTTGTCTAAATTCAAACCCGATCTCTTGTTATATCGGATAAACCGATACGGTCGATAAACGATTCTATAACGACTATTTTAAAATTTGATTTGGACATATCTCAAAATCTACACGACGAAATCCTGATTTTTCTCTTCCATTAGAAAGATATGCTCCACCAGCTCCGCACGTTTCTTGTTTCACAGAAATCCGGCTTAAAATGAATCCTGTACATTCAGTTGAAGTTCGAATCGCCAATTTACGAACTGCAGCGCCATTTCGAGCTCGATTTTAATTATATTATAACTCTACGTTCAAACTGTCGTTCAAATAATATATTCGTTATTCTAATTCAATTCCAAGTTGAATTAAATATCACAGATGATCCGGTTCACACCATATCGCCATTTCAGCCAATTCTGATTATTTCAGAATTAAATATATTATTTAATTTATTATTTTAATTAAATATTCACCATTTTTTTTAATTCCACGACCATTATATTCTCTAATTCCCTATATAAATAATTAAATAAATTAATTATAATACCTCTGCCAATGCGGGTCATTACAATCTTCCCCACTTAAAATAATTTCGTCCTCGAAATTGCTAAAAGGTAGAGAACGACCCTATCGGCTGGTTAGAACATATTTGTTCACTTCTTGACTTCAGTTTCAACTGAACTAATTTAATTTCAATTAAATTATTAATTAATTCTTATCAACGAAAATTTTCAAAAATCTTGAAAATTTTCTAACACCTTAACTTTTTGAAAAAATTTCGCCAGCACCTCCTTTGTACTGGTCAATACGTCAAACTCCAACTCGCCTCTCTGGGCCATCTCCATCCCAAAATAAAATCAAACAGCCAAGCGGCTTGCCAATTCGGCTCATAAATCTTATATCCAATAGAAATATAAACTTGTACCTTTTGTCGGCATATCAACTCTATCACTTCCATATGCTATCAACTCAGCATATACCAAGATTATCCCAACCAAATTCCAATCTGCTTTTATCTCCAACACAACCATTCGCTTTTTACCAAGCCAAATTTTCATTTCAAACTCAAGTTTCGTTCCGGATCCCGAATCCTTAACTCACCAACACAATATTATTTCAAATCAATTTCTTTTACCACTTAACTGGATTTACTTTAATTCCAATTTTCTTTTACAAATTCCTATTTAATTTGTCTTAAATTAAACAAATCAAATTATGGGAGTTCTAAACAGCTTTGTTTTTCTCAAAACAATTCAAAAACAAATTCCTTTGGTAGTAATCCGTCACTCAACAATTCGAAAATGAACACCGATGATGTCTAGCTCATCATTGGGGTTATTTCCCAGCTATCGAAGTGAGTTCAATACTATATCATTTTCAAAATCATTCTTAAACACTTTTATTTTGAAATCAGTTCAAAATGTCATTCACAATTTCTTGGAATACAATTTAAAATCTCCCAGGATCTTAAAATTTACATATATTTAATCCAAGTCTATTTACAAACTCTGTTCCAAATTTCCAGGGTTTTAATTTCAATTCTGATTTAAATTTCAGATTTTATTCAATTCGATTTCATATATTTCACTTGTCTGAATTTTGATTGGTTATTTATATAACCCTATAATTTATAATCTTACTTGATTATATAACAACCAGTATATCCAATATATTATAATTTTGATATATATATCTTCTTTATATCAAGATATACCTTGGGTAAACTTATTTTAATTTACCCTCTTTTCAAAACATATCATGTCGACCCATCGTATTCGAGTGTTTAGAAACTCCTGCCGATACAGTGGATCAAACTGATCGACCAGAACCGATAAACAACTCAACCAATAAATCTCCATAATATAAAACAATTTTTATATCAATAACAAATACGTTCACTCGTATATATACACTCAACTCAATCTAGGGTATTACTAACCCTATCTCTACCGAGTCACGCTACAGAGCCAAGGTAATTCACTTAACCTTAAGCTCTGATACCAACTGTAATGACCCGAAAATTTGCGATCTTGGTAATCCGATATATGACACATATCGAACATCCAAGGATCGAAAATAACCGAATAGTTAATGAAAGAAATTAGAGGGTGAGGAAAGATAAGATAGAAACTTAGAATAGAAGAAGAACACAACATCAGAGTAACACGAACCTCACAGCGGAACGAATAACATATAATATATAACAAAACTTTGAAATATACATCTGTACTTGAATATACATCATTGTCAAAGTACAGCACTTACAAAACAGCGGAATAATAATAGCTATATAATCCTGAAGCCACCTGCTCCAGCTCTTCAAGTATCTGTAATCCCGACTACTTGACTGCGCGTACAAAATTGGGAACCCAGGAGTTTAGGGAAAACAAAACAAAATAAACTCCGGGTCAGTCTTGGGACTGGTGTGAGTAAAATAGTTTAAAATAGTTCGAACAAGTAAACGATATCTCATAAGACCACGTCGTATAACGGAACGGGTTTTTCCCTTATGAGAATCCAAAATATCTTTATATCAAAAACCTTTTGATATTATAATAATGTCTATCAACCACAATATAATAATCATCTAGCAAAAATGCTTTCATCTCACATTCTACATATATAGTATACAATCAAAACCGCAAGCACGTATTGGGTAATGGATTTCCAACTATGACAAGGTATGGAACCACCTTTCGCTAGTGTACCTCTAGAGAGGAATACACTGGGTTCAACAAGAACATCTTGCAACCCGGCCACACATGACCGACCACTCATTTCGCTTGAGTGTATCGAATGTATATCACCAACGGTTGGGATCAGCAACCGTTTCCCGAATGAGACAGTATCGACAATAGATTTTTAGAAATAAATGAAACTCTAGATCAGGTGATTATACACCCTACTTCGGTGCGACCGACTTAGCCATGCTGCCTGCCCGATTTCTGTCATTTACCGGTTGATGAGGCTAGAAGCTACGCTTTATCATCACACCAGATTCACTTCGAATGTCACATTGTCAAATCCATCAGATCACCGATTGACGTCCTCAACAATACATTATGTGTTAGCTAAAAGAAGTTTCCTTCTCCGCTTTCACTCTTGGTACGGTTGAAGAAATCAATATGCGTGATAGTCTGGAAATACTCTGTCAGACATCCGTCCATACAAGTCATCCAGGAACAGGATGAACCAAAGGCACTATTCTGTAAACAGGATAGCCCTTGCATAACTCCGTCTTCAATTTCCTTTGGCATATATGATTCGCAACGCTTATGCCAATACAGAGTGGTTTTTTGGATAATAATCCAACCGGTCTCTCCATATTAACAACGTTAAAATGGTCAAAACTTCGATAATCTGTGATTTAACCATCAAAGAAAACAAGTGTGCAAACAACGATATTATTTCCAGATGGAAATTCTATCACCCAATCATCAATCATATATATATATATATATTCATATTTCCTATTTCAATATTTGATTATGTTTCTGATTCTATTTGGAAAACATTTCCAAATCTTCTTTACTTGGATTTAAACAGATGTTTAAATCAACATCGCGACGACAACTCGAACCACAATACTTATTTACTAAATTCACCTAACCACTTTCACTCTCGAACCTTACCCATTTCTAAATTAAAACGAAGTCAATCAAGTTGGGGTATAACTACCTCTCAGACCTTAACTGAACAACATTTCAAATCTCGAAATAGGGCAAGTTCATCTTTTAACCCTTTAACACTTCCTTACGTGACTCTCGTTCGAATACATATCTATTCGATAACTCCTCCCTTCGAATAAGGTATATTCGATAACTCTATTCAATCTACTCTATTTGATTAACCCTTATCAATTTACCCTATTGGACTAACGCTATTTGATTAACTCTATTGGACTAACGCTATTGATTAACTCGTCTCACTTAACTCTTTTCGAATAAACTATATTCGATAACTCCTTTAACTCTATTCGAATAAACTATATTCGATTAACTCCTTTTACTTTCTATTCGAATAAACTATATTCGATTAACTCATTTGCTTTAACTCTAATTGATTAACTCCATCGAATAACTAAATTCGATAACTCCTTCGAATAACCAAATTCGATAATTCCTTTCGAATAAACTATATTCGATTACTCATTTCGATTAAACTAATCGATAACTCTTTTCGATTAAACTATAAATCGATAACTCTTTTCCTTTAACTCTATTCGAATAAACTAATATTCGATAACTCTATTCAATTTACTCGACTCAACTAACCCCTTTAGAATAACTAATTCGATTTACTACTTTCGAATACCATATTTGATTTAACTCCCTTCGAATAACTAATTTGATTTAACTCCTTTATTCGCTTTATAAAGATTTCCCTTTTAACAACGTTTATTCATTTTAAAGATTTACTTTTAGTAACGGTTCTCCACTTTAAAATGATTTCCTTCTTATAACAGTTTCCTTTTTTATAACGTTTTCCCTTTTTCTAAATATCTCCTATTTATAAATATTCCAATTTATAAATATTTCTTATTTATAAATATTTTATTTTCAAATATCACTTTGACAAATTCCTCCTTATCAACATTTCGGTATGTTATGGTATTCAACATATCAAATCACGATGATCAGTATCGTCCAAACACATAAAATCGACAACAGATTATATATCACATCATATATCACAATATATGAAAAACAATAAAATAACTGTTGAGGAATCCAGTTGGATTCCTCCAACCTGTTTCCCTGCATCACAGATGTTAAACAATATAGATAACATCACTTTCAGTTCCGTATGATATATTCTGTTAAACAGAATCAATATAGAAATTCAACTAACTGACTAGCAGTTCAATCAAACAGTCAACACACAGTCAATCAGCCAATATTTAACAGTTCTAAAAATACAACATGAAATTATAAATTGTTCAGAGTTAGTGAGTTTTACTCACATTGGACTATCATCGTTAATTAACGATAATTTTCGTTGATTCAGACTGGACAATTTATTTCGCTATAAGTTGTAACGAGCTTCGATTCACTCCCCGTCAGTTCCATTGTGTAGTGCTCGTCATTACGATCCCAACGGATCTTGTTTCGCTGAAAACCGATATTGTATGATACAGTTATGACCTACACAAGTTTTGGCCTTTATTACTTTAAAATTAAACTATACTTAAATTAATAATATACTTAAACAAATTTGGGCCATCATTATCCTTACCGGCCCACTTATCAAAGCCTAACCGCCTCCACGGTAATACCCCTTCTTCTCGAATCACTGAACCCCCTTCCTCTTCAGTATTTTCCAACGCAACACAACCCATCCACTTTCGAAACCTCACTGCATTTTAAAATGATAATATATTCACTAGTTAATTAACTCATTATCCTTAATTAGCTACTTAAATTAGTAACTCATGTATTACCGTATAACCCCAGTTAAACGCACCATGCAATCACACGTCCTTCCTGCTAATCCACCATGCAGCAAATCACTTCATGCCTCATTTCAACACCCCTGTCAAACCTTAAACTCCACATGTCCTTACTTAAAAAGGAACGAATGCACCCTCTCCCTTCCATACACATCAGCTCACCCCATACATGGCATCATTGATGCTTTACGTCACCAAATAGTGTTCGATCCCAGCACCCCTTTACTTCGCAACTTGTCTCCTCCACCCGAACAGAAGACCTGCACTGCACGCCATCAGTTCAGCCGAGAATCTCCTCTACAACCTCACTGAAAAACCCAACTCGCAACATCTTCTTTCCACCACGGCTTCAGCTCGAACAGGGGCCACTTTTGGATAGACATGGATTCTTATTTTCTTATTTTCTTTTTATCGAATGTATTTGTCTTGCTCGCGGATTCTATTTTCTGAAACAAGAAAATGGTTTTCCTTAGCTTGTGTATTTATAAGCTTACACCCCTTTTAACTCTTTGAAGATGTGGTCACTGTGGGGTTTTGTGGTTGGAAAGAGATTTGGTATGAGGGAGACGTGGCCTAGTAAATGACACAAAGAAATTGTGGATAGAAAGAGAAGGGCGTGGAGCATTTATACACATATACTTTGGTTCTAGCTTTAGTACCGTGACACATACAATTTCATTCATGCCTGACTGCTACAGACAGAATTAAGTATACGGTCGTATCGAGCGATGTGCCTCAGTCCCAAAAATATAATAATACCGGTAGATGGACTCATATTTTGAAACTTCAAAATGTTGATTTCAGGGTGCGAAATGCTTCAAATAAAAAGTTGCTTATTTAATTAATTAAAAATTACAGTAAAATTCTAAAAATTAAATTATCACTATTTCCCAAAAGAACCTTATCTAAATTCAAATCCGATCTCTAGTTATATCGGATAAACCGATACGGTCGATAAATGATTCTATAGCGACTATTTTAAAATTTGATTTGGACATATCTCAAAATCTACACGACGAAATCCTGATTTTTCTCTTCCATTAGAAAGATATGCTCCACCAGCTCCATACGTTTCTTGTTTCACAGAAATCAAGCTTAAAATGAATCCTGTACATTCAGTTGAAGTTCGAATCGCCAATTTACGAACTACAGCGCCATTTCGAGCTCGATTTTAATTATATTATAACTCTACGTTCAAACTGTCGTTCAAATAATATATTCGTTATTCTAATTCAATTCCAAGCTGAATTAAATATCACAGATGATCCGGTTCACACCATATCACCATTTCAGCCAATTCTGATTATTTCAGAATTAAATATATTATTTAATTTATTATTTTAATTAAATATTCACCATTTTTTTAATTCCACGACCATTATATTCTCTAATTCCTTGTATAAATAATTAAATAAATTATAATACCTTTGCCAATGCGGGTCATAACATTCCCCTTTACATGGGTTAAAGAACAAATGTTATTTAAACCACCATTCACGACAAACCCAAAATCAAACTTCCATTAGAAATGTAATCTTCATGGAAATCATATCAGTTTATAATCGATATAATATCCCGTATAGGACTTATACTGTTAACGAAATAATGGCAAAAGCCTTTTAAATTCCTTAAATATTAAATGTCTTCATCCATCGAGACCCATCTCGATTATCCATAAATCGATTTCCATCCAATTCCAATTAAATTTATTAATTGGAGAACCCAACTTTGGAAAAACTTCATTAATCTTAATTAAAATATTCATTCCGTAATTTCATTTTCAACTGGGTTAAAAAAAGTGTTATTGAAGATGCCATTCACTACAAACCCTAAATCAACTGATATTAAATACAAGAAATCAAATAGAATTTACATCAAATTATATTCAATACCAATTTTCATAATCAAGGAATACTATAAATGGAATAACAATGTAAAACATCTTCCAAAATCCTCAAAACAGTAACCATTTACACAACGGTAATCAATACCAAATATCCGAAGATCATTTCTATTCAAATCCAAATTTTATTTAAATTTGATTCTAACTTATTTCAAGATCTAACCGTTGGATCTTATAACTTTATTTTTCATTTAAAAACTCTTTTCCTACGAACCAAACGCTTCTCGTTTCAAAAAGATCCAATGGAATATCTCCCGGTGCGTCAATCTGAAGACAAGGGCTAACGTTCGCGAGCTGTCACTGTGCGACTATTCCTATTCAAACCAAATCTCAATTTATATTTTAAAATTAAGTCAAATTATTTTCCAAATTTTTTATTAATTAAACCATATACAATAGCTTTTAAAAACTATATATTCCATACACTACTTTAAACATCGAGTAAAAATGTCGTTTATTGTATTCAGCCAGTTAGGCTGAAAACATAAATATCAAAATATAACCCGAAACTGCATATTTCTTTTCCAAATCACTTTGAAATCATTAATTGTGATTTACCATAATTTCCCACATTTTTAATAATTTAAAATTAACCTGTTTCTTTAAATCTGATTTCAAGTCACTAACGGCACTAGCGTTATTTTTATTCAAACTTGATTTGAACTTATCTCAAAATCTAGTCGTTAATTTTAAAACTTTTCATATCATTTGAAAGCTCTTTTCATTTCGTACCAAGTGGTTTTTATTTCAAACCAAATGGTTTTTATTTCAACAAAATCCGACAGTCGAATCTCCTGGTATGTTAGTTTAAAGTCAATGGTCGAAATTCACGAACGGTCGCTGCATGACATGTCCTATTCAAACCATGTTATTATTTAAAATAAAATTCGTCGATTTAGTTCAAACGTATTTCATAAACGATTATAAATCCGTTTTAAAATGATTCAAACTTCAAATTCAATTATATTTCAAAATTGAATATTCTATATTATTATAATATTAAAATAATAATATTTTTCAAAATATAATATTTAGAATCCAAACTTTTTTGAAATCTATTAGGAAAATAAATAATATTAACGTAACAGTCCGTTCGAGTTAAAAACATCGTTTATATACCTAACTCGAATTCACTTTTGAATTTACTTTTCAAATTCTAATTTGAATTGAAAACAAGCTATTTTTAATCCAAATCTCTTTTTAAACCATTTCAACTTTTTGCAATAGTTATTTGAAAACATTTTAACTTCATTTCCAAATTATTTTGGATATAAAAATCCAAATTCCATTTTCATGTCATTTGTCACTATAAATGAAAATATTCATTTGTAAATTGCCAATAAAATAAGACTCAGTCAGCACCGAATACGTGGTGCAAATTTTTGTGTGTAAACACAAACACAATCACATCAACTGTCATTCATCATCCAAAAATTATAATATAATTCCATCGTTAACGCTTATATTCATAGTTTAATAATATTAACAATAATAACTGTAAATGCCATCCATCAACCACAAAGCAGACATTACAACCACAAGCAATCAACACATATTCATATATGATTATAATAACTTAAAAATATGTTCAGGGAGTTCTCACATTGAGTTTTGATCGTTATAATAACAACCACTTTTTGGATTAAATTAAACGTGGGTTTAATTTTACCTAAAATTCCAACTCGCTCCAAATTCAACCAAATAAGTTTTGTTGTGAAGCTCTCGACTCCACGATCCCAGTGTTTCTTATTTCATTTGATTTTGAGTTCATACGGACGAATTATTAACATTCGAACTATGAGTACATTAAATAATTAATTAATAAAATAATTCAATATTCATCACCTTCTCAAACACGTTCAACCTATAGCTCCACCCTCCAAGATTGCTATAGCCGCCGCTATGGGCCCTACGCCGCCGACCTGACATGACCCACGTCACCCTCTCGATTTGTCGCCGCATCGCTGGTCGTCCCCCTTGAATCGCCAACACCTCGTATACCGTGCACGAATAGAAATCACTTTGCGGCCAAATTCACGAGCCACACTCCACCATCCTTCACCAATTCAGACATATAGGAAAGTCTCACCATCCCGGACATTTTTTCAGCTGGGGTCGTCGCCTGAAAGTTCACCGTTCAACCAGAAATTGCAAATACACGTTCGCTGCTACCAGAAACAACCCATTCACATTGACTCGACGCCACCACCACCACATGCACTTTTGTCCAAAATACCCAACTATAAACTTGTAGCCTGGTCTGTTAACTCCAACTTCCTAGTTGGGCACATCATCTAACACTTGATGATTTGGCAACAAAATCACCAAACTGGTAGTCAGTCCGTTACCTTAAATCTGAGATTCCGGCGAACTCCGACACCCATTCACCTCTAAATTTTTACAAGTAGCCCTCACTAAGTACTTCAACTTTCATGTTGAAGACTTTCACCAATTCTCACTCATGTGGAATATAAAAATTCTTGAAGAATGAGGGGAAAATTTGCAAAATGTGGAGGTGGAGGAGGAAATGGGCCCTGGGTTGGTGATGGAGGGGTGTATTTATAGGGGAGAGAGTTTAGCTAATCGATGAAGTTTTGTGTATTATTTTATTAGTTTATATTCAACCATTGTCTTCGATTGTCGTTTAAAACTTCGCACTGGCACACACGAACTCTGTTCGGGGTGAAAATTGATATGCTTCTGTGGTTTGTCATTACGGTTCTAATGAAACTTTTTTTGTCAAATTCCGGGTCCATTTGCTTAAAAAGCTCTAGTTCTGGTTCAAATTATTGATCGGTTCACATCTTAATTACGCACGACCACAAAACAACTTCACGGGCACGAAATTTGGAATCTTACAATAATTTACTGTTCCGGATCCAATAATATTGGTTTCATCGAAAAGGGAGATTATTTGCAATACGACTATTTTTAAGGCTTATGTAATATTATTATAATATTATTTAATGGGTCTGTTTGGCACAAGTCTCTATAAATTTCAAATTTTGGCTCGCATCCGGTCCAAAACTTATTGTAAATTTAGTCCCTATTTTCCAAAAATTCAGTAAATAAAAAAAATCATGTAAATTCATATTTAAATAAAACACATAAACGTTAAAAAAATCAAATCAAAAAACCATCAAAAAGGACGTCAAAAACGAAAAAAAACAATAAACAACGAAATTGCAGTTAAATGCATAATAGTATGCACGTATTTGAATTTTCCTGCATGCATCCATGCAACTATTTCTGTTATGCATTTGTGTTGATTTTCTAGCATACATCTATGCAAGTATTGCAGAATTCTTGCATAAAATATGCAATAATTCGCAGCCGTGCAAATAAGTTCACATTTATTTGCATTCAGGTGTGCAAATAAAACAGAAAAGTAGCACAGATGTGTGCAACAATCTGCAGGCAAAATTTCAGTTATGTTTTCTTCATGCAATACTTGCATACATGTGTGCAAGTATTTCAAAATAGTTATGCACATGTATGCAAGTTTCTATCTAGATTTTCAATAGAAACAGCATATGCAATAGTTGCACACATGTGTGCATTTATTGGTAATAGTTGCATACATGTATGCAACTTGTTTGGACTTCCGAGAACATTTCCAAATTTTAGACTTTTTTTTTTTACTTAGCAGTGCATTTTTCTTGTGCAGAAAAACGTAAAAGGCGAAAGGTTTGAAAACAGGGACCGGGTTTGAAATGAAAATATGGAAGGGATGTAGCTTACATTTGAAACTATAATAGGGGGCACAGCCTAATTTCCACTTATTTAATTCCAAAACTATTCCATTTAATAATAAAGTAACTATTATTATTGTATATATATACATATATGTCCTAATGTGATTGTATATAACTTCCAACTCAAAATTTACTAATTCTGAGTTAAAGGGCATTCATATTATACATAAACCCTCTTTTTATATATTTAATAAATCGATAAAATATTAATTAATTCCATATTGACTATTTGGAAATTTGATTTGGACATAACTTACAATTTATACGATGAAATCTCGATTTTTCACCTTCTTTAGAAAGATACAGTTAAATAGATTCTAGCTTTTCTTTTTTCAACAAATTCTGACTTATATTGCATTTTGTACAATCATTTAAAGTTCGAAACGTAATATTATGAACTACCGTACCGTTACGAGCTCGTTTTAATTATATTATAAATTATACGTTCAAACTCACTTTAATTCGAGTTATATAAATTCTAAGTTGTTATTTTTAAACATAAATCATTTTAAATTATTTTCAAATATTTAAAATTCATTAAATACATCTCACTAAATTCTAGGTTGTTACGGAGGCGTACAAGGAGCTCGAGCACTTAAGAAAGGAATACTCGAATTCGAGAAGTTTCTGTTTGATTTAACGGAGCTGAAGTAAATTTCAGGAACGTATATAACCAATGAAGATGAGAAACTTTAACTTTAGAAATGACATAACTATCCATAGCTAAAATGATTTACAAATGTATATGCTTGGTATCATGTTTTATTCATATTATGATTGTTAAATGAATGATTTAATAATTTCTATTAAATATACATTGATTAGCACAAAGAAAATCACTTTCCTTTCATGAATGAAGTTGTCTAAATGGAATATTTGCACCACTTAAAATAAATTTAAAATGTTTTATAAACACTCAAAGATGCTCACATGAAGTTTGAAAAGAATGTGAAGTTTGAGTAAATTTCAGAGCATTGCGTAATGGAAGTTCGTCGTTAAGCGCAATAAAACATTAAACTCCTTTTACGACAAAATATAAAACCAATTTCCTTAAAACAAGTTTTTTTCTGAATTTTTACAACTATAGATTTCCATGGGAATAAAATGATCAAGGATTCATGCACTAGATTTTAATATATGAGCAAAACAAGTTTTAAAAATTACTGTGGTTTTGCAATTCAAAATCCTAAAAATGCAATTCTTTATAATTAAATTTTTTTATCCTCTAAAAATATGAAATACATCTTAAAAATCCTTCAAAATGGTTTAAGAGTGATTTGAGTTGTATATATGAATTTCCAAATAATAGGCAAATCGTTTTGACAAAATAAGCTAAAATAGCATTTTTCGCACTACTTTTCAATAATAGTTGAAATATGAATTTAAACTTAACATCTCTTCTCCAAACCTATTATAAATATTTTAAAATGATTAATGAGGTATTTTTCAGATCATTCTGATGTTCTAAATCTTACTTAAATATATTTTAAATAATCAATTTAGATAAAAGCTGTCATAAGACATTGTTTTAAACTTGGATGTATAAGCCGATTAATAAATCCAATTTTGCTATTCATGGGATCCAGTGGTAGTTTAAATAAGGAGATTTTCAGAAGCAAACAATGATGTGTCTTACTTGACTCTTCTGCTGGGAAAGGAATAGATAAGGTTGAAATGTTGAAAACTAGTTAAGTATAAAGGATAAAGTTTTCTAAATTTAAATGAATTGGATTACTTAAAGAAGACCTTGATACGCTCAGTATTAAAATCTGAGGAGGGAATCCTTACTATACGAAAGAATCCAAAATGTTGTTTCACCGTAATTTGATGAATAGTAGATATTGAATATGGAAATTGATATCGAGTAAACTAATTTAGATTTCTTTGATCTATCTTAGTAAAATGGACTTACCATCTAAGATGAAATAATGAATGAATTAGGTTTGACGATTCCATATATATACTTTGAAATAATATTTGAAAATAAATATCCCTAAAAGGTGTTTTGTCAAAAATGAATTACGCAATGAGAAACACCAAAAACTACTTAAATGACATTTTCTCGATGGTTGGCTCAGAGAAACTGGGATTAGATTTGGGTACTTCCTATCTGTGAACCACTTGGAACTAACTTATGCTTTGAAATAAAAAGAGATGGAATGATCAAGATTAGGAAGATTGAATGAAGTGTTGTTATAACCGACCCGGAAAATTTTCCCACATTTTAAACGACGGTGCTTCTTCATTCTAATTTTCGACTTAGGGGCTCCTCTCTACAAATCACATTACATAGTAGGGAAGTCTCCAAACCTAGAATAACTTGTATGTTCGGTTGTCCGACATTGCACTTCAAATCCATGCACGTCGATCTCTATGAATATATAGGATGTTACTCTCATACACTATATATACTCTCCTCTGAGATGTGCGAGCTTAGAGGTTGTATACTAGCGGAAATCAATTATGTGCGATAGATTTGACCATAGACTTCCTTAGTGTATGTTGTGCTTAGTATAAGGTAATCGATGACCTTAAACTTCATAAACTGATAATGGAAAATTAGACCACATAATGCGGTTATGTGGGTCGCGCCCATTAGGATATGATCATTAGCCTTCTAGATTACTCTTCATTTATCGATTATGTGGTGTATGCTAAGATACATGTTGGATAAGTCGATAACGATCGGGTTAATGACGTATTCGGTCGGTGCACCACCTTCAGGTATGTGTATCTAGGCTAGTCTTGTTAGAAAATCGAAGGACAGCTGCTCTTCGATGCATCCGTCTAGAGGTATACTGTACAAAAAGGTAGTTTCTTATCTTTCCATTGTATGGAAATACATTTTCTCAAAGAGCTTGCAGTTTTGTTTGTATTATCTGACAAAGATGGAATTTAGTAATGGTAACAATTTTAGATAGTTGATTTGATTTCCTTTATGGGACTTATCCCGCAAATCATTAAAAATAATATGAGATTATTTTAAGAAGCAAAAATTTGGTTACCATAAGAGAAAAACCCATTTCATGTTTATATGCGGTCATGGTCTTATGGTATACCATTTTAAAAAAAAAGTTGTCACACTATTTCCATAACTACCCCAAAGTTTATTTATCTTTTTCATTGAACTCTTTGTGCCTTATTTTCTCCCGACATCCTGGTAGTTAAGATTTCACTTTGAACAACTGTATGGAGTATGTAGCTAAAGATTCTATAGATAGTTACCTATTCCACCTTCACTCCATCATTACTTCGATTTATTCTGCAATTGTGAGGACAACTGTTCAGGCTGACATTAGTTACGCTTTGAAAATAATGATAAATTTTCCACAGTAAAAATTTTGTATGCTGAAATTTTTTTTCTACTATGCAAGATTCTGTTCTTTCTATTTTCGTTTTTACCATAAATTCACCTCTCCAACACTTAGATTTACAATATGTGAATACCGACGATGTATTAAGGTTAATTTTTGGAGCTCGAGGAAGCGATCCATTTCATTTGGAATCAGAGCTTGTGTTTAACGAACACCTGAGACCGATCCCGCTAAAAGACCCATTAAGAAAAGGGTTAGCAAAACCCTACGACGACTAACTCATTAGAGATGGGGACATAAATATTGTAGAATGAGTTGGGAGTAATACATATGAGTGTGTACTTTAAAATACAAACGATTTCCTTTTGATAATTTGGTAAATAACTTTACTTATGTTTTATTTTCAATACAAAATATATCTTTGTAAAGTATGGATATTAAACGATAATAGAAAAAACTACAGACAATAAACATCTTGTGATTAGAATCTCTCAATTTGATTGTAAGATGTATAATATCATTTTGGAATTAATGAAGGATGGAAAATCTATAACATCAATATTATAAGATGTATATAAGAGTTAAGGAACAAATATTTTTTAGGTCTCAAAACTTTCCTTAATAAACATAGAGAATTCAAAATATTAACTACGTCTACAATATTATATGCTGGATTAGATAAAATATTTCACTAATAAATTGCACTTTACAATCGTAGAAACCCAATAGAAGGAAGCTTTACAAATATGATTTTTCTAAAGCATGAGATGATAAGGAAGACAAAACAATCATCATCTCCAATGGTAAAGACAAAAGCAGCTACTCACTACTAAGCCTTGCACCCTCTCTAAGTTGGGATAGTCATATCCCTGCCACTGAGTTACTTATTCCTCCTAAGAACCCCAAACTCATCATCCTTCTACGTGATGATGAACTAGAGCCAATCATTGAGATTAAACAATTGGAGCTCATCAAAGAGGAATCAGAGCCAACTGAGCTAAATTGCCAGAATTCTTCCTTTTATGATGCTTGGATGGATGTTGTCTTAAGGGATGGCATAAAGAGTAGTTAGGACAACAACATTGTTTGATATATGTAAAGCAACTATGTTGAGTAACAGTATAAGGCATAAGAAGAGATAGAGGAAGAGACAAAGGATGAAATCCCCATGGAGGAAGAGGTGGTACTTACAGTTGAAGAGATCAATAAAGGTTGTATCATGGAGGGGTTACTTATAGCAATGGATCACGTTCCCAGGAACTAAACTTGGCTAACATATGTTGAGAATCAACCTCGATAAGAAGGATGTGGAAACGAAATTGATAATGAAAATGGAGATGATGAAGAAATGTCTTTCATGATAGACTACTGGTATGCTAAAGCCTAGTTTGATTAAGAGGAGTGGGTGTTGGGTTTAAGAACTTGTAATAGTTTGCTAATATTAGCATGTATCTGATACGTATAGGTGGTAATGATATATATGAACGTTTTGGGGTTAAGATGAATTAAGTTATCATCATCTTACATTTTACATCAATCTTTTCCAAACATTATTTTTGATTTGAAACAAACAAATAAAGTAAATAATTTCTTTAAAATATTAAATTTTGAGAAAAGATTTAAGAACCATCTTTTACTAAAGGTTCATCTTTGCAAGTTATGCGAGAAAAGATAAAAGGAATAAGAATTTCAAATAAATTTGTGGTAGCGAAAACCTCAAAAATAGTTTAGAATTTAGTGTTAAACATTTTACGAAATAAAAAGTAAATTTATCACCTGAAGGTAACAAGTTAAAAATAAGTTTTGATGTGTAAACAACATACTTCAGAAAATGAATTTGAGAAATTGTATATATTTATAAAGCATAATAAAATATTGAACATGCATGAACTTAGAATATATAAGCATAAGGAAGTAGCCCTGTAACAACTGGAGTTTTTAAGTATAATTCTTTTTAATGATTTGATTTAAATTTTGATTTCTATTTTATTTAAGAACTCAACTTTTTTTTTTGGAAACAACTATTTTGATTTTGATTTAAAAACTAAATTTGTTTTGGATTTCATATAACGAATGAATTTGGTTTTGATATGAATATAAATTAGTAATAGAAAACAATATTGGCAATTCCAAATCTTATTTAGTGTATAAATTTAATCGAGTTAGTTATTTGAATTTGAATTCATTCTTGAATTTTAATTTAAATATTTAAACTCGTACTAATATAAAATTTGTTATCGATATTAATAAATTTGTATTTTTGATTTAATTTCAAATTACTTCTCTTGTAGATCTGCCATTTTGTATTGAACGATTGTTGATGCAAACAACATTCAATTATTATTTGTTGGATTCGTTTTCTTTTGGTATTTTAAACCCATTCTCACAATTTGTTAATCTCGTTTGACATCGTTCACTTGTAAATCAGTTGTTTCTTATTTTCAAAATAGTATCCTTTTCATAGCAGTAAAATATTTCCACTAATTGAATCTTTGTTTAATTTTTAAAACTGGACCGCTTATTTTCAAACGGAGTTAAATTGTTCCTTATTTTTCTTCCGACCGTTCTTTTTTACTTTTAAAATTCCAAACCCCATCGCTACATTTTTCTCAACACGTGCGAATGAATTGATCCTTTCCCTTTCCACCTTCCTTATTTTAAGGAGCAAACCATTAATTCCTTTTATTTCTGATGCGATTTAAATTTCATAACCATTCATTTGCCTTTCCTTTTGTTATTGTCGATGCGCATTTAATTCCTAACTATTCTTTGCCATCACTTCCCAAAGAACCGCTCCGTCTTCTTACCGTTTCCTTTAATTCGTGAAGAAAAAAAAGGGGCACAGTAGCCATATTTCTTTCCCATTACAATCTTATATTTCTTCCCCCATGCCATTTTTATCTATTCCCATCCCCATCTTCTTTTCCCAATGTCCAGAACCCGCTTGGAACCAAATCCCTAGTGCCACGCTGACTATAACACCCCACACTTTTCTACGTCCAAATTTTGACAAAAATCGAAACTCAAACATATCCAAGCATATATATATAGTACCTGCAAATAAATGAGCATGAGTGTAATTGGAGTACGATAAGATAAATCATAATGAAAAAAAATAGGATAAACTAGTATTAACTCAAGTAACTACCTTTTTTCAAAGCAAGTTACTTTGCCAATACCGAGCATGAGAGAGAACGAGAACCAAAAGACAAACTTAAAAACATGTGAGGACCCGACCTTCTATAGAAAACCTAGGTGGTTGTAATGAGGTGGGGGTTCAAAACAACAAAATTCTGGTGAACATGAAATGTACAACACAGATTTTAATGCACAGAGGTATCCATTTTGGTTCAACCCAAAATGTATGCCTACCACGGTTAGTGATTCTAGCATAACCTTGTAAATGTTTACGCACGAGTCTACTACTCTTCCCAAGGTAGTATTCCCAAAATATAACACCTAGATAAAACATTTAGGCACATATTTTGGAAGACCATTATTGACCATGATTGAACTGGTTATAAGACCGAGAAGTGAACCCCTAATCGAGGAGTTTACATATATACCTTTCCATCCACTTACCCTTTATTACTTAACGTCTCACTATCAATGATAGATAGGGTGGATTCTTCTGATCACTTAAGACCCTAGGCAGACTTATTGGTCGGTGGATTTATTGGTCAATTAATACCTCTCGATAATTTGTTCAACATTCTCATAAACTAGAGGACACTAACTACGGGCCCTACTAGTTAAGGCTTCCGTCATCCATGCATATACTCTTGCCCATTATAAGGTAAGAGATGGTATTTTATCGCTCGTTATACCTTCTAGCCGACCTTATTGGATAACACCCTTAGTCGCTTACTACTTCCTGTAGGATAGGTAGCCATATCTAACATTTTAAATTTCCAGGTTTCGTTAGGCAATACACACACATGCCGTTTAAGACCCCTATACCGAAAGACCTATTCCCATGTGGACTTTTCATCCCCAGCCACTTAAGACCCAGGAAGCGGACTATACACGAAGGTTATTAGGTTCGTACCCCCATTAGCCGTTAGTAACTTTCCTATTGGGATAAAATGGGCTACGTCATTATGTCCTTTCCGTTTAGTTATTCTCCACAGAATATTATATGCACAAGATTTATTATCATCACGGGTTTATATGGTTAATAATATTTTACATTATTAACCCATTAAGTCCAACTCTAACTTTTAATTATAAGTTCTATATAAACTAGTATAAATAAGGAAAGTTATATCCTCATTACCCTCGGATACATTTATTTACCTTCCCTAATTGGACTTAGTATTTCAAACGGCAGTCAATACCCATTAATCCCCTTTTTATTCCATTGATTATAACTAATGCCATTCATGAGCCTAACGATCATAATTTTCCTAAGGCATTAATTCACAATGGATATCCTTATCTTATCAGTCCCGAATATATCTATTTTTTGTACCCAACAAGCATTACTAATCTTATTTATTTATTGCCTATTATATATATATATGTATTTATGCACCAAACCTCTCACATTAAGCTGACAACATGTGAATGTTGGATTTGTCGGTCGGTTCTGGGCATACTTCTACCACAAGTTAACTTAACCTTGTGTCTTCGTACAGTTATATTTATGCATTTGAACCCTCGCATTAAGCTGACCACCTGTGGATGCTAGATTAGGCAGGCGGTTCCGGAAAGACTTGTAGTTGAGCTTAACCTCGTATCTAAATGCGGTTATAATTCAAATTCCCTAATTGGGGTGTACAACATTTATCCTAATTAATTTAGGAATTGCAACCATTACCTTATTAAATTCACTTTCCCCCAATCAAATTGGCTACAATGGTTAATTATTTATTTATGGCCTTATTTATAGCAATCAATTACACTGATTGCTACAACGATCACAGTAAATATATTCATTTAATATGAAATACAATTTACATGCGTGATTCCATAAATGTATACCATTCAAATATTTAATATAATGTATATCATTGTTTACGTAGGTACCGACGGACAAAGTATATTTATTTATTTATATTTTTGCGCGGTCAACGTAGTTATCTTTCTTTATTTTTGTTTATTTTTAAATTTAATAATTTGGTTTAATTAATAACCAAACATTCCTTTTTGCATTCAATCTTGCCAAAAGGTTCCAAATCTTACAAAAAGATCATTAGCTACCGTTATTGTGAATTATGCCTAAATAGTAGAATTGACATATTTCCAAATCATAAGAAATATACGTTAATGCTTGATTTGGAATAGTTGATGCAAACTATGCACAAATATGCGTGTGTGTATATATATATACACTTATACATTTATTTTCACCACTTTTCCCTTTTTCAAGCTTTTTATCATATCGCTCGTGAATTCAAAATAATGTCTTTTTGTTCAAAATGAGGAAAACGACATATTTACCACAATTAAACCAAAACCTCAACAATATTGAACATAAATAGGCATATGTCTTTTAAATTAAAATTACATAATTCACCATTTCATCACATCATTTATCTTTCTAACACTGAACTAGAGATTTGGAAGAAAACCACATCTAAACAATGTTATTGGGACTGATTTCCAAATCTTTAGTGTTTTACAACAACTACAATATATTTTACAACATAATTGTAGGAAATATGTATAAACAATTTAAGTAAAACTGCAATTAATATTATTACTAACCATAGTTCACAATTTGCAAGTTTTGACAATTTTTACAATCAGATATGATAGATGTCAATTCATTTACAACAATATTATGAACATATCATATGAAAATAGACATATACATTGAATCTAATTCAAACAAGATAAACATGCTATTATAACTATATATATATATATATATATTTCCCACTCACCTTAAAGCATCCAAATCCAAAGTTTGAATCTTTTAGGCATACAATTCCCAAACTCTTATAAATCTACAATTTATCTGAAAAATAGATAAATTTCAGATCTATAGATGTGTAAGAAAATAGGAAGAGAGGAGAGAATCGGATTTGGAGCGTCAATTTACATTCTTTTCTATTGGATCTGATAATCCGCTAAATTCTATATGATTTGTTATGTATGAATATATTTTTATTTAAGAAATTAGGTTAGAAGAGGGAGGAAAATGGCATAGCTTCGTTGCTGCCCACAGATTTGTGTGGAAAAGAATGAGGCCTTACCCCTTTATTTATAGGACTGGAATTGGCCTTGGACCGTTAGATTTGATTTATTGAACATCTGTCAGTCCATATAACAATATTTTATAACCAAACCCCAGCCGTTACTACCTGGCTCGACCACGCGGTCGCATCCAGTGATCGACCGCAGGTCGACCGCCCCGGTCGACCTGGCAGTGAGGTAGCTGGGTAATTATTTATTACTATATATATAACATTCTATTTTATTTATTATCTGTCCTTTTTCGTATTTCATCTGTAACTTTTTCATAGGTACTCCATTCGCAAAACTCCAAACATGAAAGTTGACCATAATTCTGAAACGAACGCATCGGTTAAAGTTTCATCGTTTGAAGAAATTCCTATTTTTGAATATATATGTTATAATTTCTGTGTACATACGTATATATACATATAAATCTATATAATATTTTGTGTTTATTTTTTAGTCAAGTTTAGTGTTGAGTTTGGAAACCGTTCCCAAAGCCCAATAGTCGTACCGTTCCGTTGAGAAACCCCTCCTCTTCTTATAAAATAATATATAAAATGAACATATTGAGTGGTTACTGTAACGAACCGGAAAATCGCGACCTTGATTATCCGATATACAACACTTATCGAACATCAAGAGTCGAAAATAACCGAATAGTTAATGAAAGAAATAGAGGGTGAGAATAGATAAGATAGAAACTTAGAATAGAAGAAGAAGAAGAAGAACACAACATCAGAGTAACACGAACCTCACAGCGGAACGAATAACATATAATAGATAACATAACTTTGGAATATAACAGTTATGTATAAAATAGCACTTATCAGAGTACAGCACTTACAACACAGCGGAAATAACTATAGCTATATGATCTTGAAGCCTCCTGCTCCAAGCTCTCCAAGTATATCTGTAAATTCCTGACTACTTGACTGCCCGTACAAAATTGGGCACCCAAGAGTTTAGGGAAAACAAAACAAAATAAACTCCGGGTCAGTCATGGGACTGGTATGAGTAAAACAGTTTAAATAGTTTGAACAAGTAAACGATATCTCATAAGACCACGCCGCATAACGGAACGGGTTTTTCCCTTATGGGAATCCAAAATATCTTTATATCAAAAACCTTTTGATATTATAATAATGTCTATCAACCACAATAATAATAATAACCATCTAGCAGAAACGCTTTCATCTCACGTTCTACATATATAGTATACAATCAAAACCGCAAGCACGTATTGGGTAATGGATTTCCAACTATGATAAGGTATGGAACCACCTTCCGATCAGTGTACTCTAGGAACGATACACTGGAGTTCAACAAGAACATCTTGTAACTCAGCCACACATGACCGACCACTCATTTTGCTTGAGTGTATCGAATGTATATCACCAACGGTTGGGATCAGCAACCGTTTCCCATATATATATGAGACAGCATTGATAGATTAAAGAAGCAAATGAATATTCTCTAGATAGTATACACCCTACTTCGGTGCGACCGACTTAGCCATGCTGCCTGCCCGATTTCTGTCATTTACCGGTTGATGAGGCTAGAAGCTACGCTTTATCATCACATCAGATTCACTTCGAATGTCACATCATCAGATCCATCAAAATCACTAATTGACTTTCACAACAATACATTATGTGTTAGCTAAATGAAGTTTCCTTCTCCGCTTCCACTCTTGGTACGGTTGAAGAAATCAATGTACGTGACCTTTCTGGAAATACTCTGTCAGACATTCATCCATACAAGTCATCCAGGAACAGGATGAGCCGAAGGCACTATTCAGTACATCCATCTTAGGCACTGTTATCTAAGACTTATACAATAGCCCTTGCACTTTACTCCGTCTTCAATTATCTTTGGCATATGTGATTCGCAGGGCTTATGCCAATACAGAGTGGTTATTTGGATAATACTCCAACCGGTCTCTCCATATTAACAACGTTAAAATGATCAAAACTTCGATAGTCTGTGATTTAACTATCGAAGAAAAACACGTGTGCAAACAACGATATCATTTCCAGATGGAAATTCTATCAAATCAATCATCAATCATATATATATATCTATATATATTCATATTTCCTTATTTTCTATGTTTAGAAAATATACGTTAACACTGGAAAACATTTCCATTTCTAATCCATATTTCCAATTTCAATATTAGATTACGTTTCTGATTCTATTTGGAAAACATTTCCAAATCTTCTTACTTGGATTTAAACAGATGTTTAAATCAACATCGCGACGACAACTCGAACCACTATACTTATTTACTAAATTCACTTAACCACTTTCACTCTCGAACCTTAACCATTTCTACATTAAAAACGAAGTCAATTAAGTTGGGGTATAACTACCTCTCAGACCTTAACTGAACAACATTTCAAATCTCGAAATAGGTTAAGTTCATCTTTTAACTCTTTAACACTTCCTTACGTAACTCTCATTCGAATAAATCTCTATTCGATAACTCCTCCCTTTGAATATCTATATTTGATAATCTCTCTTACGAATAACTAGATTCGATTAACCTTTCTTCGAATAAACTAAATTCGATTAACTCTGATTATTTAACACTAATCGATTAACTCTTTTTACTTAACTCCTTACTTAACTCCTTTCGAATAACTAATTCGATAACTCCTTTCTATTTAACTAAAATCGATAACTCCTTTCGAATAACTAATTCGATAACTCCTTTCGAATAACTAATTCGATAACTCCTTTCGATTAAACTATAATCGATAACTCCTTTCGAATAACTAATTCAATAACTCCCTTCGAATAACTAATTCGATAACTCCCTTCGATTAAACTATAATCGATAACTCCTTTCGAATAACTCAGTCAATAACTCTTATGTGTTTAACTCTATTCGAATAACTAATTCGAATAACTCTTATTTGTTTAACTCTATTCGAATAACTAATTCGAATAACTCTTATTTATTTAACTCCACTTGATTTACTCCTATCGAATAACTAATATTAGATTTACTTATATTCGAATCACTATGCCTGTTTTAACTTTATTTCGAATAGCTAATATTCGATTAACTCCATTCACTTGACTCTAGATCGCAGCGATCACAAATGGTTACACCTGATTCCCTCAGGAAACATCCGACCGCCGTAGGCTATTTACAGCCCTGCGAATTTCGCTAGCAGTCGTACGAGATGGCAGCTCATCCCGAATAACTACGTTTGACTAACTCTTTTTCAACTAACCTTATTTGATTAACCCTAGTTCGATTTAACTCTATCGATTAACTCTAACTGGTTTAACTCTAACTGATTAACTCGATTCAACCAACTTGACTCAACTAACCCCTTTCGAATAACATATTCAATTTACTAACTTTCGAATACCATATTCGATTTACTCTCTTCGAATAACTTATATTTGATTTAACTCCTTTCGAATACCATATTCGATTTAACTCCTTTCGAATACCATATTCGATTTAACTCCTTTCAAATAACATATTCGATTTACTGACTTTATTCGCTTTATAAAGATTTCCTTTTTAACAACGTTTATTCATTTTTAAAGATTTACTCTTAGTAACGGTTCTTCACTTTAAAAATGATTTCCTTTTTATAACGTTTTCCCTTTTTATAACGGTTTTCTTTATATAACGTTTTCCTTTTCATTTCTATTTACTCCCTAAGTAAATAATCCCTTTTATAATATCTTATTTATTTACCAAATAAATAATTCACTTAACATGTCCTAATTATAAATAAATATCTCATTTAACATCTCTTATTTAGTTAACAAATAAGTATCTCTTTTTATTTCTATTTATCTTGACAAATAAATATCTACTTTGATTTCTATTTATTTTATATAAATAAATGATCCTTATTTAATCTATTTGTACATGTTCTACAATTATTTCCTTTTTTATTTCTATTTGTAAATGTTTAACAAATACTCCCTTTTTCTAATCTATTTGTTTTGCAAATATTTTCCTTTATATTTGTTTTACAAATATATTCTTTTATATTTGTTTTACAAATCTTTTCCCTTTATATTTGATTTCACAAATATATTCTTTTAACTCTTTTGATTTTATAATTATTCCCCTTTTCAATTTAAATCTTGAAAATACTCTAACTCCTTAAATTCCCGGAAAAATTCGCCATAACCTCATTTGTACCGGGAGCATCGGGAAAATCCCCAAACCCACCACACAGGCCTTTCCATTCAAAAAGAAAATAGTTTGAAATTATTTCCTTTTTGAATAATCCCTTATTTATAAATATTTAAATTTATAAATATTTCTTATTTATAAATATTCCATTATAAATATTTTTATTTTCAATATCACTTTGAAAATCCCCTTATCAACATTTCGGTATGTTACGGTATTTCACATATCAAATTTCGATATCCAATATCGTCCATACACACACAATCAACAACAGGTTATACTTCACATCATATATCAAAATATATGAAAAACGATAAAATAGCTGTTGAGGAATCCAGTCGGATTCCTCCAACCTGTTTCCCTGCATCCACAGATGTTACACAACATGATTGTCATCACTTTTAGTTCAATATGAATTATTCTGATAAACAGAATCAATATATAACTATCTAACTGTTTATATATTAAATATATATATATATAATATTTCATTTACTGACTTGCAGTTCAATCAACAGTCAACACACAGTAAATCAGACAATTTCTAACAGTTCTAAAAATACAACATGAAATTATAAACTGTTCAGAGTTAGTGAGATTTACTCACATTGGACTGTTATCGTTAAAAATGATTAACTGTCTTTGATTTAGACGGACAAATTATTTCGCCATAAATTGTAACGAGCTCGGATTCACTCCCAGTCAGTCTCATTGTGTTGCTCCAGTCCATACGATCCCAACGAAACTCGTTTCATGTAATTTCGATAACGTATGCAATAGTTATGATCGATACAAGTTTGTACACAATTTAATTTAAAAAACATGGATATATATATTTAAAAAGGCCTTAACTTTTTTTCAAATCTCGGCCCGTCCCATTTCCTCACCCCACATCCACGTTGACCCAATACCTGGTCCTTCTCCTTCCCCAATACCACTCGCGTATCCCTGTATCCCAATCCAGACATTGCCAATTCTTCCTCAAAGCCTAACTCCCTCTACAAGCTATCGAACCCAACACGAAACCTACCAATGTTCACCTTGTCGCTCAACCTCTCCGGCTACCCCCACCAGGAAGCTCTCGCACCCCTCCTTTCCGTTCCGTCCTCCAACTTTCCACCGTACAGTACAAAAAGTAGCGAACTTCCTTAGCATCGAATACCACAAAATCGAGCACACAAGTGCGGATTTTCACCAACATCAATAATCCGAACTCCATTTTACTCGATTCCCTCTTTTACGATCTGAAAGTGAAACCCTAGTTTCGTTGTCCTCGAACCAGCGTTGGAAACCACAGTCGAACCCTCCAACATGTACACCAAATAGAAGAGAACCAACTCAGGAATCAATGTGTATATGTTTTATGATTTTACTGTTTTTTTCAAGAATTGTTTTGATTTTTCTTTTCTCATTTGTTTCACTGTGAAAGTTGTTTGTGGCGGCTGTTGTTTCTTAGGAGTGAATTAGGTTAAGGAGGGTAGGGATTGTATTTATAAGGGGATAAATATCTAGATATTTTGAAGAAGGAATATTCCTAGTATATTCTCCATCGTTACTTCGTGTTTAAAAATCCCTGTGATCGCACACGATACCCAAAAATCACCAAACTGGACATGCAGCTACAGTTCGACATTTCGGTCCCAACAAAATTAGTTTCGTCGAATTCTGACTTCGTTTGCAAAAGTGGCTTATTTTTAAAGCTCTGGATGACCCATTTAAATATATAAATATATATAAATATAATTGAATAAAATATTAATAAATTAATATTATCGTATATATTCGCAGTGGAATACCATACAGCTCAGAATATTCCTATATGAATTTCTAACTTGATATTTCAAATCTGGTCAACCCGATATTCGATTTATATTGAAATTCCTTTTAAAAATATAAATAATTCCTTTATAAATTTCAAAGGAATTCCACAGCGACTTTTCTAAAATTTGATTTGGACATATCTCAAAATCTACACGACGAAATCCCGATTTTTCTCTTCCACTAGAAAGATATACTCCACCAGCTCCACACGTTTCTTATTTCACAGAAATCCGGCTTAAAACGAATCCTGTACATTCAGTTGAACTTCAAATCGCCAATTCGCGAACTGCAGCGCCATTTCAAGCTCGATTTTAGTTATAATATAATTATACGTTCAAACTGTCGTTAAAATAATATATTCGTTATTCTAATTCAATTCTAAACTGAATTAAATCTTCGGGATGACCCCGTTCACAGAATATCGTGATTCCCAATATTTTTGATTATTTCTGAATTAAATATATTATTTAATTTATTATTTTTAATTAAATATTCACCATTATTTAATTCCACGACCATTAAATCCTCTTAATCACCATTTAAATAATTAAATAAATTAATTATAATACCTCTGCCAATGCGGGTCATTACATTCTTCCCCACTTAAAATAATTTCGTCCTCGAAATTGCTAAGTTAGAGGACGACCCTATCGACTGGTTAGAACATATTTGTTCACTCCTTAACTTCAGTTTCAACTGAACCAATTTAATTTCAATTAAATTTTATTTAATTCTTACCAACGAAAATTTCCAAAAATCCTGAAAATTTTCTAACTCCTTAACTTTTCGAAAATTTTTGCCAGCACCTCCTTTGTACTGGTCAATAACTCAAACTCCAACTCGCCTCTCTGGGCCATCTCCATCCCGAAAGAAAATCAAACAGCCAAGCGGCTTGCCAATTCGGCTCATCAAAATCACCAAACTTATATGAAATATAAACTGGTACCTTTTGTCGGCATATCAATATATCCTTTGCATCTGTTACCAATTCTACATATGCCAATACTAATTCAATCAACTCCTGTCAGTTTGTTCTCAACCAAATCATTCGCTTATACTTAAGTCGAATTCCATTCAAATTCCAATTCCAGATTCCAAATACTTAACTCATCAACACAATTCCATTCCAGATTATATTTAACTTTGTCTAAGTTAAATTCCAATTTATTTGTTCACTTTCACTATTTTAGTCCATTTAACTTCATAAGTTAAATTCTAAATTCCCGAATTTCAAATCCTTGGTTTATTTCAAATCAATTTGAAATCATAGTATCAATTCAAAACCTTTGAATTTCTAAACAACTTGTTTTCTCAAAACACTTTAAAAACAAAATCTTTGGTAGTAATTCGTCACTTACAACTCGAAAATGAATACTGATGATGCAGCTGTCATCATCAAATCTATTTTCCAGCGATCGAAGTGAGTTCAATACTATAAAACCATTTCTAAAACATTTCCACTTTGAAATTCATTTCAAAATATAATTCACACTGCTTGTAAAACAATTTAAAATCTCCCAGGATCTTAAATTTTCCCTATTTTTAATCCAAATCTATTTACAACCCTTATCCAATTTTCCAGAGTTTTAATTCAATTTTTTGGTTTAAATTTCAGATTTAACTCATCTGATTTCACGTATTTCACTTATATGAATTCTGATTGGTTATTTACATAACCATTTAATTTATAATCTAACTCGATTATAATAACAACCAATATATCCAAAATATTATAATTTTGATATATATATCTTCTCTATATCAAGATATACCTTGGGTAAACTTATTTTAATTTACCCTCTTTTCAAAACATATCGTGACGACCCATCGTATTCAAGTGTTTAGTAACTCTTACCGATACAGTGGATCAAACTGATCGACCAGAACTCATAAACAACTCAACCAATGAATCTCCCCAATATAAAATTATTTCATATATCAAATACCAATACGTTCACTCGTATATATACACTCAAACTCAATCTAGGTTATTGCTAACCCTATCTCTACCGAGTCACGCCACAAATCCAAGGTAATTCTTAACTTAAGCTCTGATACCAACTGTAACGACCCGGAAAATCGCGACCTTGATTATCCGATATACAACACATATCGAACATCAAGAGTCGAAAATAACCGAATAGTTAATGAAAGAAATTAGAGGGTGAGAATAGATAAGATAGAAACTTAGAATAGAAGAAGAAGAAGAACACAACATCAGAGTAACATGAACCTCACAGCGGAACGAATAACATATAATAGATAACATAACTTTGGAATATAACAGTTATGTATACAATAGCACTTATCAGAGTACAGCACTTACAAAACAGCGGAAATAACTATAGTTATATGATCTTGAAGCCTCCTGCTCCAAGCTCTCCAAGTATATCTGTAAATTCCTGACTACTTGACTGCCCGTACAAAATTGGGCACCCAAGAGTTTAGGGAAAATAAAACAAAATAAACTCTGTGTCAGTCATGGGACTGGTATGAGTAAAACAGTTTAAACAGTTTGAACAAGTAAACGATATCTCATAAGACCATGCCGCATAACGGAACGGGTTTTTCACTTATGGGAATCCAAAATATCTTTATATCAAAAACCTTTTGATATTATAATAATGTCTATCAACCACAATAATAATAATAACCATCTAGCAGTAACGCTTTCATCTCACGTTCTACATATATAGTATATAATCAAAACCGCAAGCACGTATTGGGTAATGGATTTCCAACTATGACAAGGTATGGAACCACCTTCCGATCAGTGTACTCTAGGAACGATACACTGGAGTTCAACAAGAACATCTTGTAACTCAGCCACACATGACCGACCACTCATTTTGCTTGAGTGTATCGAATGTATATCACCAACGGTTGGGATCAGCAACCGTTTCCCGTATATATATGAGACAACATTGATAGATTAAAGAAGCAAATGAATATTCTCTAGATAGGTGATTATACACCCTACTTCGGTGCGACCGACTTAGCCATGCTGCCTGCCCGATTTCTGTCATTTACCGGTTGATGAGGCTAGAAGCTACGCTTTATCATCACATCAGATTCACTTCGAATGTCACATCATCAGATCCATCAAAATCACTAATTGACTTTCACAATAATACATTATGTGTTAGCTAAAAGAAGTTTCCTTCTCCGCTTCCACTCTTGGTACGGTTAGAGAAATCAATGTACGTGACCTTTCTGGAAATACTCTGTCAGACATTCATCCATACAAGTCATCCAGGAACAGGATGAGCCGAAGGCACTATTCAGTACATCCATCTTAGGCACTGTTATATAAGACTTATACAATAGCCCTTGCACTTTACTCCGTCTTCAATTATCTTTGGCATATGTGATTCGCAACGCTTATGCCAATACAGAGTGGTTATTTGGATAATAATCCAACCGGTCTCTCCATATTAACAATGTTAAAATGGTCAAAACTTCGATAGTCTGTGATTTAACTATCGAAGAAAAACACGTGTGCAAACAACGATATCATTTCCAGATGGAAATTCTATCAAATCAATCATCAATCATATATATATATATATCTATATATATTCATATTTCCTTATTTTCTATGTTTAGAAAATATACGTTAACACTGGAAAACATTTCCATTTCTAATCCATATTTCCAATTTCAATATTAGATTACGTTTCTGATTCTATTTGGAAAACATTTCCAAATCTTCTTACTTGGATTTAAACAGATGTTTAAATCAACATCGCGACGACAACTCGAACCACTATTCTTATTTACTAAATTCACTTAACCACTTTCACTCTCGAACCTTAACCATTTCTACATTAAAAACAAAGTCAATTAAGTTGGGGTATAACTACATCTCAGACCTTAACTGAACAACATTTCAAATCTCGAAATAGGTTAAGTTCATCTTTTAACTCTTTAACACTTCCTTACGTAACTCTCGTTCGAATAAATCTCTATTCGATAACTCCTCCCTTCGAATATCTATATTTGATAATCTCTCTTACGAATAACTAGATTCGATTAACCTTTCTTCGAATAAACTAAATTCGATTAACTCTGTTTATTTAACCCTAATCGATTAACTCTTTTTACTTAACTCCTTACTTAACTCCTTTCGAATAACTAAATCGATAACTCCTTTTGATTTAACTAAAATCGATAACTCCTTTCGAATAACTAATTCGATAACTCCTTTCGAATAACTAATTCGATAACTCCTTTCGATTAAACTATAATCGATAACTCCTTTCGAATAACTAATTCGATAACTCCCTTCGAATAACTAATTCGATAACTCCCTTCGATTAAACTATAATTGATAACTCCTTTCGAATAACTCAGTCAATAACTCTTATGTGTTTAACTCTATTCGAATAACTAATTCGAATAACTCTTATTTGTTTAACTCTATTCGAATAACTAATTCGAATAACTCTTATTTATTTAACTCTACTTGATTTACTCCTATCGAATAACTAATATTAGATTTACTTATATTCGAATCACTATGCCTGTTTTAACTTTGTTTCGAATAGCTAATATTCGATTAACTCCATTCGCTTGACTCTAGATCGCAGCGATCACAAATGGTTACACCTGATTCCCTCAGGAAACATCCGACCGCCGTAGGCTATTTACAGCCCTGCGAATTTTGCTAGCAGTCGTACGAGATGGAAGCCCATCCCAAATAACTATGTTGGACTAACTCTTTTTCAACTAACCTTATTTGATTAACCCTAGTTCGATTTAACTCTATCGATTAACTCTAACTGGTTTAACTCTAACTGATTAACTCTATTCAACCAACTGGACTCGATTAACCCCTTTCGAATAACATATTCGATTTACTAACTTTCGAATACCATATTCGATTTACTCTCTTCGAATAACTTATATTCGATTTAACTCCTTTCGAATACCATATTCGATTTAACTCCTTTCGAATAACATATTCGATTTACTGACTTTATTCGCTTTATAAAGATTTCCTTTTTAACAACGTTTATTCATTTTTAAAGATTTACTCTTAGTAACGGTTCTTCACTTTAAAAATGATTTCCTTTTTATAACGTTTTCCCTTTTTATAACGGTTTTCTTTATATAACGTTTTCCTTTTCATTTCTATTTACTTCCTAAGTAAATAATCCCTTTTATAATATCTTATTTATTTACCAAATAAATAATTCACTTAACATGTCCTAATTATAAATAAATATCTCATTTAACATCTCTTATTTACTTAACAAATAAGTATCTCTTTTTATTTCTATTTATCTTGACAAATAAATATCTACTTTGATTTCTATTTATTTTATATAAATTAATGATCCTTATTTAATCTATTTGTACATGTTCTACAATTATTTCCTTTTTTATTTCTATTTGTAAATGTTTTACAAATACTCCCTTTTTCTAATCTATTTGTTTTGCAAATATTTTCCTTTATATTTGTTTTACAAATATATTCTTTTATATTTGTTTTACAAATCTTTTCCCTTTATATTTGATTTCACAAATATATTCTTTTAACTCTTTTGATTTTATAATTATTCCCCTTTTCAATTTAAATCTTGAAAATATTCTAACTCCTTAAATTCCCGGAAAAATTCGCCATAACCTCCTTTGTACCGGGAGCATCAGGAAAATCCCCAAACCCACCACATAGGCCTTTCCATTCAAAAAGAAAATAGTTTGAAATTATTTCCTTTTTGAATAGTCCCTTATTTATAAATATTTAAATTTATATATATTTCTTATTTATAAATATTCCATTATAAATATTTTTATTTTCAATATCAATTTGAAAATCCCCTTATCAACATTTCGGTATGTTACGGTATTTCACATATCAAATTTCGATATCCAATACCGTCCATACACACACAATCAACAACAGGTTATACTTCACATCATATATCAAAATATATGAAAAACGATAAAATAACTATTGAGGAATCCAGTCGGATTCCTCCAACCTGTTTCCCTGCATCCACAGATGTTACACAACATGATTATCATCACTTTCAGTTCAATATGAATTATTCTGATAAACAGAATCAATATATAACTATCTAACTGTTTATATATTAATTATATATTTATATATATAATATTTCATTTACTGACTAGCAGTTCAATCAACAGTCAACACACAGTAAATCAGACAATTTCTAACAGTTCTAAAAATACAACATGAAATTATAAACAGTTCAGAGTTAGTGAGATTTACTCACATTGGACTGTTATCGTTAAAAACGATTAACTGTCTTTGATTTAGACGGACAAATTATTTCGCCATAAATTGTAACGAGCTCGGATTCACTCCCAGTCAGTCTCATTGTGTTGCTCCCGTCCATACGATCCCAACGCAACTCGTTTCATGTAATTTCGATAACGTATGCGATAGTTATGATCGATACAAGTTTGTACACAATTTAATTAAAAAACATGGATATATATATTTAAAAAGGCCTTAACTTTTTTTCAAATCTCGGCCCGGCCCATTTCCTCACCCCACATCCACGTTGACCCAATACCTGGTCCTTCTCCTTCCCCAATACCACTCGTGTATCCCTGTATCCCAATCCAGACATTGCCGATTCTTCCTCAAAGCCTAACTCCCTCTACAAGCTATCGAACCCAACACGAAACCTACCAATGTTCACCTCGTCGCTCAACCTCTCCGGCTACCCCCACCAGGAAGCTCTCGCACCCCTCCTTTCCGTTCCGTCCTCCAGCTTTCCACCGTACAGTACAAAAAGTAGCGAACTTCCTTAGCATCGAATACCACAAAATCGAGCACACAAGTGCGGATTTTCACCAACATCAATAATCCGAACTCCATTTTACTTGATTCCCTCTTTTACGATCTGAAAGTGAAAACCCTAGTTTCGCTGTCCTCGAACCAGCGTCGAAAACCACAGTCGAACCCTCCAACATGTACACCAAATAGAAGAGAACCAACTCAGGAATCAATGTGTATATATTTTATGATTTTACGGTTTTTTCAAAGAATTGTTTTGATTTTTATTTTCTCATTTGTTTCACTGTGAAAGTTGTTTGTGGCGGCTGTTGTTTCTCTGGAGTGAATTAGGTTAAGGAGGGTAGGGATTGTATTTATAAGGGGATAAATATCTAGATATTTTGAAGAAGGAATATTCCTAGTATATTCTCCATCGTTACTTCGTGTTTAAAAATCCCTGTGATCGCACACGATACCCAAAAATCACCAAACTGGACATGCAGCTACAGTTCGACATTACGGTCCCAACAAAATTAGTTTCATCGAATTCCGACTTCGTTTGCAAAAGTGGCTTATTTTTAAAGCTCTGGATGACCCATTTAAATATATAAATATATTTAAATATAATTGAATAAAATATTAATAAATTAATATTATCGTATATATTCGCAGTGGAATACCATACAGCTCAGAATATTCCTATATGAATTTTTAACTTGATATTTCAAATCGGGTCAACCCGATTTTCGATTTATATTGAAATTCCTTTTAAAAATATAAATAATTCCTTTTTAAATTTCAAAGGAATTCCATAGCGACTTTTCTAAAATTTGATTTGGACATATCTCAAAATCTACACGACGAAATCTCGATTTTTCTCTTCCACTAGAAAGATATACTCCACCAGCTCCACACGTTTCTTGTTTCACAGAAATCCGGCTTAAAACGAATCCTGTACATTCAGTTGAACTTCGAATGGCCAATTCGCGAACTACAGCGCCATTTCAAGCTCTATTTTAATTATAATATAATTATACGTTCAAACTGTCGTTAAAATAATATATTCGTTATTCTAATTCAATTCTAAACTGAATTAAATCTTCGGGATGACCCCGTTCACAGAATATCGTGATTCCCAATATTTTTTATTATTTCTGAATTAAATATATTATTTAATTTATTATTTTTAATTAAATATTCACCATTATTTAATTCCACGACCATTAAATCCTCTTAATCACCATTTAAATAATTAAATAAATTAATTATAATACCTCTGCCAATGCGGGTCATTACAGTTACCATGATCGAATCCATTCTGAGTCGTGCCTGGAAGTCGTCGTCTCATTCTGTGTCAATCCGTCTGCTATCTCCATTCTGTGCCACGAAAGGTGGGTTTATCTTACACCTAACTTACATTGTTTAATGGATGTTATATCCAACACAAATGAATTATTGTGAAATGTATAGGATTGCAATTAGAAATCGTTTTATTTGATATGTACACTTTTCGTATATGACAAGATATATATGTGACACATAGGTGCATTGATGATATATGATTTGTGATGTGATGATATTGATGCTATGTAATGATTTATTTATGTTGCTGATTTCCATAGTTTTAGAAAATCTCTATGGGTTGAAATGATTCATAACCGAACGGACATTAGAGTAGGGGAAATCGTTATGGGTTGAATTGATAGACCTGAATGATTTTTACTGAATTTGGGATTATGGGTTGAAATGATATATACCTGTAAAATTAAAAATTGCAGATTGAAATGATAAATTTTAGTATCACTTGACCGTAGGTAGAAAATTATATACGGACATCGTTGGTCATGTGTTCGAAGTAAAGTGATTTGGAAATTTTGATTTAAACAATAACTTAAGAATTTATTTATACATTTTTAAATTTAAAGATTTTTTAAAACCTAAATTTTGTAAATTTTAAATTATATGTTTTAAAGTATTTTTATTAGTAAACATGGATTTAAATATATATTTAAGATTTTACTTATAGTTTTATTTATTTTAAAACTATATAATTTAATAATATAATAATAATAGTATTTTATACCTTAATCTAATATATTATAATAATTATTTTAAAAAGTTATTTTATAATTTATAAAACTTATACATATATGTAAATCTATTTTTCAAAGTTTAATTTTAATATATTTTAAAAACTTTAATAATGAACTTAAAGATAAATAAGTTGAGATTACATGATTTAAATTTAAGGTTTAAAGATTAAATTTAAATATTGATATTTGATTAAATATATGAATTCATATGAGATATGAATTTGAATTTAGTGAGTACAAACTTTTACGAGAAATGAACTTGAATTGCATAAAGTGAATTTTCAATTTGAATTTCTAAATTGAAGGAAATGAATTTAAATTTGAAATGGATATGAAAATGGATTCGATTGTAAAGTGTCTGAATGTGAAATTGAATATATAAATTGATTATGTATGGAGTTGATTTTATAAAACAATTTGATATGAGCTAAGAAATTTTATAAGTCGAATTATAAGAATGATTTAAATTATATGATTTGAATCTATAAGTAATGATTTGAACTATACGACTTGAAATTACAAAATATGATATAAATTTTTTGAATTGAAATATAAGATTTGATTTAAATGCTATATATTGAATTTGAACCGACATGTTAGATTTTTATAAGTCGACTTAATAATGAATTCTTAAAAGTAAAAATAGATTATATGCATTGATTGAACTTGGAATTTGATGAATTTTTTTGAAAATAAAATAGAATCGAAGTTAAATATTTTAGTATTGATTTATACTATAATTTGAGACATTTAAGATATAATCTTCTAATTCGATTTGGTTAAAGCGATTAAACTTAGATATTAAATTTTGACTTCAAGTTTGAGTATGAGACTTCGTATAAATGATTATAAAATGATTTATAAAATAATGAACACCGTGTGAAAAACGTAAATGTTTAGTTGTTAAAGAGACCGAGATCAGATATTGGCATACTCTCTGTCAATATCGAAAACCACTTTAACATTTGTGTACATGGTTGAGAATCCAAAATGAAGTAGGAGGATTTGGAGGCGATTACTGGACTTAAAGAAAGAGAACGATAATGGATAGCCTTGACCTTCGGGTCATAATTGAAATGACTAAAACAGAAGCCATATCCAAGCCAATGTGGGTTAGCTGCTCTAAGCAGGCACGCTTCTTCGATACCATATATATTGCTTTGTGACTGATTTGCGCCCATTTTATTTTGGGAGCATTGTCTGAGGTGGGTGGTAGTTGCGGCTATGCGTTACCACCAGCCTCAGCCCGCAATTCGGTAGAATCCTACTGATGGGTATTGCCTCGATGCCTTGTCATATTTATCCTAGTCGAGCCCCATACGATTTTGATTTGTACCGTACCTATGGATTGCCCCTCTAATAACCACTAGTGTACGGTGGACTTTATGGTATCTGCATAGACTACGGCATTATAAATGGTGTAAGACTAGTAATGGTAATCCCGCTTACGCTACTTTCAATAGTATATTTAACCATATACACTATCATAATAACGTATTATATTATATGTATATAGTTTAATGGATCCTTAGAGGATGGTGATCCCAAACATCCTTTAAGTTTTTTTTTGAATTTGTTCAAGAAGGGAACCGATAGTTACTAATGCATTTCACTGAACATTTCATTTGAGTTGATTTATTTCCATCGGAATGTTAGTCCTGATCCGAGTTTTGTTTTTGCATTATTGCTCGGGTCAAATCGAGTATTATTGCTTTCGAGATTTACTCTTGGAGTTTGAAGCTTATATTGGGTTTTGCTCACCTGTATCTACCTATTCAATTGCACCAGTTTTTCAGCTATTATTGTCGTTTCTGTTTCATGCAGTTATCATTTATTAGTGTATTAGAAATTCGTTGTATTAGACTTCCGCTGTATTGTTTATGTAAACTCCGTTGTAAAATTTTGTTTAGTAGCTTCATGAACTACTACTGTATTATTTATTTTCCACTGCGAGATATTATTTTGCTCTTTGTCTGTGTCTGAGATATGTGATTTTATGGTTTATTCTATTTACCCCAGAAGCTAATAACAATCTGCCATTTCGAACAGTTTGAGTTGGTTTAATTTCGGACTTGAAGCGGTCGAAAAAGGTATGTCGTTACGGTTATACCAAGGCTTTAGTTTATCAAAGCTTTAGCCTATGGGGTAAAAGCTCATTAGAGATAGGGCAGTGATACCCTAGAGTGAGTGGGATCATTCGCAGAATCCTTCTAGAGAGAGCGTATTTTGAAAGTATAAATAGCTTTTAAAATGGTTTAAATGTTTTTAAAACAAATATTTTTAGATATAAAGTTTTGTTAGTATTTAAATCTTTTTCTAAAATTCCCTTTAATCTAAATCCATCTTCCCTCGTAGATTCTCTTTGTATAAATTCTTTCATTCGTTCAGCTTTTAACTCGAATTCTATAACTTATCCTTATCCATAATAGGGTAAGAAGTAGAATAAGAGTATAAGTCTTTTAGCAAATTCATCCTTATTAAATATTGGTTTGAAATTGGTATTTTGAAAGGTATTATAATATTAGATTTTCTTGATACAATATTGAAATTCTCGCATATATATATATATATATATATATATATATATATTTGTGTGTGTGTGTGTGTGTGTGGAAGATATATGTTTGTAAATGACATCAGGTTTTGGGTAATACCTATATTTTGAAAGGATTTGATATTTATGCTTTTAGGGTTAAACTATATATTTTAAATAAGATTTAAAGAAGAAGATTTTGACTGAATAATATTTTGGAAAATTTTATATATTTTTGACATTTTAAGTAGAAATGCTCCTAATTGTTATGGCATATATTTTAATAATCTTGTTAAATTGTTAAAATCTATAATGGTATAGTTTATAATTGTATGTATATATAGGAATTTATAAATTTAAATGGGTTTATAAAGATTTTAATTTGTGATGTATATATATGTTGAACTTATGGAATTAAACAAGTTTTATAAGTTTAAATATTGATAACATGGGTTTGAAAACATTTAGGTATAGTATAAAATAATATTGTTATGTATTTGATTTTATTATTATTTTGTTAGTGTATTTATTAAGGATTAAGGCTGAATTTTTAATAAATAAATGAGCGGGGGAGACATATAATTTTCCCTACTTATATTTTTAATAAATGGGTGACTTGAAATATATTTGTAAAGGCCCGAAAATCCGTATCAATTTGAGCTGACTAATATCCTACACATTCAACTCAAAGTGCACAAAAATTCAGATCATTAATAGAAAGAAGTTAGAGGATGAGATAGGAAAGATAGAACTAATAGAATAAAAGAGTAAGAATACAACTGAACAGAATCAGAGTAAACACGAAACTCACAGCGGAACGAATAAAATGTATTATAACATAACTTTGAAATACACAAACTGAATTTGTATATACATACCAAATCAGAGTACAACTCATATGTATTACAGCATAAATAATCTCTAATTAACTAATGGTGAAGCCTTCTGCTTCCAGCTCCTCCAAGTGAATCTGTAAAGCCTGAAACACTTGACTGCCCGTACAAATTTGGTCACCCAAGAGTTTAGGGAAAAACACAAACAAATAAACTTTGGGTCAGTCATAGGACTAGTGTGAGTAAACTCCAATCATATTCCTTAACTTTGAAAAATCCTTTTGAAACAAAAGGATAATAGTAAGACCAGCCCACACACAAACATGGACGGTATTTACCTTACTATAGCCAAAACATTTTTGATATCAAAATCCAGTGATATTATAATAATGTCTAATCAAATAAATAACCAAATAGTAGAACGCATGCATCTCACGCTTTACATACATAGTATAAAATCAAAAACCGCAGGGCGCTTATTGGAAATTGGATTCCAACTATGACAAGGTATGGGACCACCTCCCGATCAGTGTACTCTAGAGGGGATACACTGGGGTTCAACAAGAACATCTTGCAACCCGGCCCACACATGACCGACCACTCATTTAGCTTGAGTGTATCGAATATATTGTCCCCCACGGTTGTTGGCCATCCAACTGTAACAGAAGATACAGAATCGAAAAGAAGAACAAATATGAATTTTCTCTAGATCGGTGACAATACACGCTGCTTGGGTATGACCCTACTAGCCATGCCGCCAGTCCGATTTCTGTCATTTCCCGGTTGTGAGGCTAGAGGCTACGTCTATCTTTAGAACATTTGATCACCATTCACTTTGAATGCCACATCGTCAAACCTGTCAATTCACAAATCGATTTCCAAAAATATCACGAGTATAAAAAGCTAAGAGGAACGAATTCCTCCGCCACCAGACGTAATACCTTTAAGAGATCAATCGTACGTGATTTGTTAGGTATACTCTATCAGACACCCGTCCATTCAAGTTGTCATGGGACTGAACAAACAGAAAACACCATTCCGGAACAGAACGACCCTTGCATTTCACTTCGTCTTCAATTATCTTCAGCATAATCTAATTCGCAGCGCTTATGTACATATGGAGGGGTTTTTAGATAATATATCCAACCGGTATCTCCATATTGACAACGATGATCAAAACACTTCGATAGTCGGTTATTTAACTATCGAAGTAAAAACAACATTCATTCAAATGTTCAACTAACATCACACAATCACGGGCACTTTTTATTTAACATTCATTTTTATTATTCGAATTCCTATATCTTATTAGATATTTCTCAAACCCCGTTTTAGCCTTTTCATACTTCTTGGAAAACATTTCCAGTTATTATAACTCTTACTCTCCCATGTTCCAAACAATATACGTTATTAACATTCGAAACGTTTCCATTCTTTATTTTCTACACCTCGATAATATACCCTATTTATATTGGAAAAATATTTCCAATTTCATTATAAACATTTTGATCTGCCCAGCGTTTACCTTTAAAACATTATTCACTTTAAAATGTGAATATCATACCTATTATAGAAAACTGAACACCTTTATCAAATAACTCTTTATTCAAGTAATAACTACCCTTATCTTGTTTACCGAAATCTCTTTCATAATTTATATTCCCATTCCACTTTATAAATTCTGTTTCTAAGTCAACTTCTTGTTAAATCAACATCAAGTTTATAACTAAATATTGATTACATATCCTATTATAATTTATTGGTTTAAACTAAATATTAACTATCCTATCAAATTATTATTCCTAAAGATAATACATTCGACATCGTCGAGCTATAGTTCCAATTCCTAATAGTGTTATTTAGTTCTAATCATATTCCTAACATCGAAATGATGTCATCGTTTTCTGAAACGATTTTCCAATTTCTCTTTCTAAACTTAAGCTTATATTTCTTTCGGTAAACACCGTTACTTATTACTTTAAAATAAGTGGATTTCAACCCAAACTGTTTACATTCCCTGGGGATAGTGTTGTATATAAATATCACGCTTAAGCTTGGTCAACAACGTTAATTTATCGTTATTGTTCAAAACTTGCAATACGCTATAATATTTCCCCTTTTATAACTAATGCAATACGTTGTAATATTCCCCCTTTTATAACTAATGCGATACGCTGTAATATTCCCCTTTTATAACTAATGTAATACGTTGTAATATTCCGCAATTTATAACTAATGCAATACGCTGTAATAATCCCCTTTTATAACTAATGCAATACGCTGTCATATTCCTCTTTATAACTAATCTCGACGTCTCTGTCCGTTACAAATTAATACCATCCCTCGATAATAGTGAAGTCGTTCAAGTTGGGGTATTTTATTTACCTCTCAGACCTTGATCGACAACGTTCTTATCTTAGAATAGATATACGTCCGTAACTTTAATCCCTTATTACTTATAATACCTATCAGACTGTATTTTCTGGTTAAATTTGCAATATGGTTTTATAACCCCATATCCTTACTTTGAAACTTGGTTGTTCATAACTATTTATATTAAATATTAATTCTTTGCTTCATCTTACTTATACAATTCCATTTATAACTTCTTTTATCAAAAATCATTAGTGTTCTTTGTCTTCTGACATTTTACTTTCCATTCGAATCATTTCATCTAATTCAGGTAAACATCACATACCAACTCAATAATATCTTTAATGAATTCCATTTAAGAACAATTACTTTAATTAAAATAATTACATAGAAATTAACTTCACCATAACTGAAGTAAAACAATTTACTTCATCATCAATTTAACTAGATTGGTTGCTTACTTTATTAAACAATGACTGATTCTACTTGTTCAATATTTAAACTTTTTTAATTAAAAAGTTTATTAATGCGAGATCTTATAAATTTTGATAAATTTATTTCTAAGCTTTTTCCATTAGATTAATTGAAGACCAATTAATCTAAAAATCAATTTCTAATAAACAGTTGATTTAATCAACTTCAAACCCTCGGTTAATTTGTTAACTGATTTTAATTACTTCTTACTATCAGATTAATATAATTAACCTAAAAATTATTTCTTAACTGTTGCTATAAAATAATTATCCAAATTATCCACTCATAGGATAATTACATCTTAATAACTTAATTAAATGTCAAATAATCATTTATATTTACTTTATAAAATACCAATTTATAATAGACCTTTTATTATAATTCAAACTTCGCTTAAGCTATAAAAATATAATTTTTATAACTTAACTTCGTTGGTTTGCCTGACGACAGGTCAATATCTTAATAAAAAGATGTAGTTATGGTCGTCTGTTGCCGCTTTCTTAATCGATATCGTCTATTTATTAAATCAAAACCAATGTTAAATTTCGATTCAACATCAATATTCACACTGGATTTTCATGTCATTTGGGTTCAAACAGTGCATATATAAAACAAATAGTACATATAAATATTGAGGAATCTGGTTGGATTCCTCCAATCGGTTTCCTACATCCACAGATGTTAGTCAAATCAGTATCCAACCAATGATGTGTACATATGCAACGATATATATATATATATATTTCAACCAATTTAACAGTAATTTACCTAAACGACCATCACATAGCATTCAACCAATATTTAAAATATAATTATAATATTTTAAAATAGATCAGAGTTAGTGAATTTACTCACCTTTGCGCGTTAACCGTTAAATAACGATTTGCGTCAGTCGATAGATCCGAGCATGCGTTTTATTCTGCTATATTTCGCCACCATTTCGATTTCCATTATGTTCGAACCCTCCGTTCCAGATATAGAACCCACCTCATATCTTCTCTCGGCCCATTGCTAATACAGCTCGCCCGCTTCAACCCGTGCCCATTCCCCACAACTCTTCTTCCACTAAGATCCTGTCGATGCAGTATGCTTTACAAAAGTCATCCCCTTTCCGAACACAACAGTTACCGCTGATTTGCTCCTACCACTAAAACAACTCCTGATGTGTGACTTGATCATTAAACTCACCACTTAACCCAATCCCTTTCTTGTGCATAAAATAAACTTGATCACACATACTTCTCACCATCTATACTGACAGCATCCGAGCACCCTACTCAGCTACCTCAACTCCTACTTACCGACCATTCCATCGCTTCAACGCTGACCTCAAAGCTCCATTCTCACTCACTGTTTAATTCACACTTCTGTTCTCCTTTCTGCTCCTTTTACACGCAAAAGCACTACTGTCGAAACCATGCACAGTAACGATGCCTTCTCTAACATATACCACACCTTCCCCTTGAGCACGCTATTTCCTTCCATTTCTTTGCATGCGCTCATTCCCATACGATTAAGGGCTGAAGCCCGAACGCACTGCACAAACCCGGATAATCACGCACACTACTCCATTTTGCTCTAACCTCCACCGTCCTCTACTGTTGCTTCTTTTATTACTCCCTCAAGGCTCCATCAACGCCTCAATCTCATTAACACGTTACTACATTGTAATAACCCGGAAATTCTGAGCCAATTTAAATTTTTTATTTTGGCAATTTTGGTGAATTTTGAATATTTAAAATGAATTATTTTAAAATGAATTTTGAATTGAATTCGAACGTATATATTATATAGATCGTCGTTAGAATATAAATATTTATTTTAAATTATAAAAGGAATTGAAAATGGCGCGGTAGTTCGATAATTCGATTTCAAACTTCAAATGAACGTACAGGATTCAAAATAAACCGGATTTTAGCGAAACAAAAAATATTAGAATCTAATTGAGAATATATTTCCAACGAATCCGAAAAATAAAAATTTCGTAGCAGGAATCAAAAGATATGTCCAGTTGAAAATTCAGAATAGTCGCTATGGAATTCTGGCCCTTAAAAATGGAAATTTTGCAAACGACCTCGGATTTCGACGAAACCACTTTTTTTAGATCCATGATGTAAAGTTATTGCTAGATTCCAATTTTCATAATTTTTCGAATCAATATGTGAGCATGACAAAGGAAAACGCGTTTGACCAGTTTTAGTTGATTTTAATCGACTGGAAAATGGTCATTTTTCAAACAGTCTATGAATTTTACGAAACTAGTTTTGTTAGGGCCGTATCGTCAATACGAAGCTAGAAAATATTTTTTTGGAATTTTTCGAGTTAGTATGTAACCCCAGTAAATTGAAATATGCGTTCAAATTCAATATATAGAGTTATATTTGGATTTTGATGAAAACTGATCGAAACGATCGAATCAGCTTACGATACATATCCCATTGTGTTAGGAATGGGGGTAATTAGCTAGGGACGGCAGTCGTCGGGTCTCGTTCGGAGTTAGAGTGAAAAGTCAACACTTTGGAAAATTAAATTATATATATATATATATATATATATATATTCCCTTTTGCACTAAACCCCCCCCAGGCAAATCATTTCCTTCGTTCACGAAGGAACTCCCCTTTCCCTAAACCGATCGGAAGATCGATCCTCCGCCCACCCTACGGCGTCGTCGCCTCCCCTACTCCCGCTCCCTCCTCCGCTTCTATCTCCTCCCCACGTCGATCCCCTCCTCTCTCGATTCTCCACCCCCCTTCCGCTGTAAAACGTCGTCGCCCCCCCCCCCCCCCCAATCCATCGCGACGCCTCCACCCTCGAGTCACCCTACCCCTTTGACGATGAAAACCGCGCTCCTCCCCTCCTCTGCCAGAAATCGCAAGTCCCCCCCTCCGTCCATCCAACCCCAGCTTCTCCTCCTCCAGCCGCCCTCCGTTCTCCCTCCCTCCGTCGAAGTCTGCTGCCGCCAAATCAACTGAGCCGCCACTAGGAAATCCGCTGCGAGCCTCCACACCCACCTGAACGAAAATGCAGTGAGGTTGATTTTGTTTTACTTAGTTTATTTATTTATTTATTTATTCAAACATTATTTTAAATCAGCTTTTAGTTTAAAATCAGTTTTATTTAAGTTCAGTTTTTAGTTAAATAAAACTTAGGTTAAAATCGGTTTATTATGTATAGTGTAAGAAAAAGATAGGATTTCTTTTTATATAGTAAAAGCTTTGATTTTTATAATAAGGCTTTGATTTTCTTTCTATGGGTAAAGATTTGATTTTTACCATGTTTTCGTGAAGAGTAAATTTCGATATTTATATACATGAAAGCTAGAGAAAAATATAATTTTTATATAAGCAAGAAGTTAAAAATATAATTTTTATTCGAGTAGTAAATTAAAAATATGATTTTTATAAAGTAGAAGTATTAAAAATATGATTTTTGATGTAGCAAGATCGAATTTTTATAAAGTAGAAAGATGGATTTTTAATTTGAAAAGTTTGATTATATTTGAAAAGGCGAAATCTTTATATAGAGAATAGCATGATAAAAATATAATCTTTGTTATATGAACATCGATGTAAAAATAGAATTTTTATCTATATAGTAGCGGTGAAAAAATAGAATCTTTATCTATATAGTAGAGGTAATAAAATTGAATTTTTATATACATAACAACAATATAAAAATGTGATTTTTATATATGTAGTGGCTACGGGCAGTGAAAGTGACAAAAGGCGAGAACGATGAAGATTTCCTACATAGGAAGAGTCGTGGAGTTTGGATTAGCTATCGGTGAGAACTTCTCACCTTTAATTTTCTTTTTCTAGTTAAAATATATACTTGGATGCAGATGGTGTTTAGTAGCACCCGACACCCGTCGTCCACAGACCATGGATGGCTTGTATGTTTGATTGTTTGATGTGTTTTGAAAATTGATTGTGTGATGTGATGTGAAATGAAATAAAATATTTATATGGTTAAAAATATTTGATCGTTAAAAATATTATTTTTAACGTGTGTGTGTGAATAAAAAAATTTGTGTTTGTTGATTTGAAACCCCACACGGGTATTGGGATAAAATACGGCATACACTAATCCCAATAATTAGTTGTATGTCGATCGATTGATTGACAGACTGTTATAAGCGTTAGATATCTATATTTGATGCTTGTACAGTGTAGTGCACTTTAGATGATGGTTGATTATTTATCATTGTTATTTATATACATGTGTTGAATGGAATCCATATAATTAACATTATATGGTGATTGATTGGGCCTCATTCCAATTGGGAAATAATGAATATTATAAAAGAAAATTCATGTGTTGAAAGTGTATTCATGTGTTGAATAAAATATTTATACAATAAAATTTACCTTTTCATTGTAAGTAAGAAGAAATATAGATTCATGTGTTGAATGGAATAAATATTCATTTGTTGAATAGAATAACGAATTTATTGATGTATATAAATCCGTGTTGATTAGAGATGCGCCATTTTGACGTGAACGATATTTATATCGATTTTATTCATTTTTTTAATGAATATCGAAAAGTGATTTCAAAATTGAATTGAAATGAATTCGAATTGAAATTGAATTGAAATGAATTAGAATTGAAATTGAATTGAAATGAATACGAATTGAAATTAAATTAAAAACCGATTTAAATTGAAATCAATTTGAAATGAATTTAAAACGAATTTATAAAGGAAAATTCAATTTTGATTTGAAATTGAAATCGTTTTGAAAACGAATTTAAAACGATTTATATAATACGTTTTAAAAGGAAATCGATGAAATATATATATAATATATATATTATATATATAGAATGGCCTGAATAGAACGCGTCGCGCTGCAGCAGTTCGTGAATTTCGACCATTGACTTCGAATGGACATTGCGGGAGATCCGACCGTCGGATTCTCCTAAAACCGGAACCGTTGGGTTCGTATCGAAAAGATCTTTCTAACGAATATTAGAAATTTGAAATCTAACGGTTGGATTTGGAATTATGTCCAAATCAAATTTGGAAAAGGTCGTTGTAAGTGCAGTTCGATGGTCGTTGATGGAAATCGACTGTACGGGCCATGATAAAATTATTAAAAATAGTAATAATTTGTGTAAAATCATAAGAAATGATTTGTGAAGAGTTGGGATGAAAATATCCATATTTGAAAAGATAAAAATAGATTTTTATCGAAATGAACTAGTTTTGGACTAGAATTATAATTCTATTTATTTCTAAAATAAATAAAGTGGGTTTGAAATGGTTTTGAAAATAACCAGAATTTCCAACAATTGAATTGGAATGGATTTGAATCGAAATTGTCTGTGGAATATCTCGATGTTGGATTTAGTGATTATACAGATGTTGTTAATTTGAAAGATATATATACATATCGTTATTTCCAATACGATATTTGTTGGTCGTAGAATTTGATATTGAATATAAGCTGATATATTTTCTATTCAGAGCCTTGTATTTAATATCAAATGTGATTTGGGTTTGTCGTGAATGGTGTCTTCATTAACACTGTTCTTAAGCCCAGTTGAGAAAAAGATTAAATCTTTTTATTTAGATTTAATGAAGTGTACCAATTAAATAATATTTAATTGGAATTGAAAGGGTGTTGATTCTTGGGTTTATCGGGAACAGTGTTTTAAATAACACTTGTTCTTTAACCCGATAATTAATGGAATGTGATTTTGGGTTTATCATGAACCGTGTTTTAAATGACACTGATTCTTTAACCCAGTTAAAGATTAAAACTAAGTGGAGTTTTAATGAATCTTTAATTAGATTGAAAAGATCGAGAATGGAGTATCACCAGTTTTACTCCAGGCGATAGTTAAATCTTTAATTAGATTTGAACGTGAAATGGTAATTGAATTTACCGATAACACCGTAGTGTTAGATATGAAGTATTACCAGTTATACTTCATGGGATGAATAGGTTGGGATTGGGAAATAAAATAAATGATTACATCGGTGTGGTTCGCTAATCCCGACTAGTTTGAATTGATATTCAAAAAGGAGATTAAAGAATAAATTTAAAGAATTTATCTTTGATAAAATTAATGGGAACCTTTCCCAAAGTATAAGAATATTTGAATAAAAGAATATTCTGAATTGGAATGAGGCGTATGTTGTGTTTGTGTAACACTTGTTTATTATATACGCGAGTTATTCGGAAAGACCGGGTTTATCCCATTCTGAATAACTGATACGACGATAAGTCAAAGGTGAAGACGGTGGTTGAAGACCGGAGGTCTTCACGTCGTTTAGGTGATTACTGATGATCTTGATTGGGCCGTACACCCAAGAGGAGGGAATCAGTTAGTGATCGTCCAGATGTATTTGGAGATCGATGGATATGCGGGGTACTAGGTGCCTCCGGTTTTGTTCAGACCCAGAACGAACTTGTAAATGGACAGTGTGTCTGACATAGGATTTTATTCTGTGTGATTGATTTCTATTAAATATATATCTGTTTGGCGGTGGAGAATTTATTCTCTTGCTTAACGCCCTTCTCTGAGACGTACGAGCTCAGGGGTTATATATTGATGGATATCAATCGCATGGAGTGAATTGCCTGTGTGGCATGCCTAAGTGGCAAATGATCAAGGCTTCTGTTGAAAAGCAAAGTCTTGTGGTTGATGATCAAAGCACAGCCTGTGTGGCATAGCTTTGTGTAGCGTTGATTCGCGAGCCTCACACCTCGGTGTGAACCAAAAACGGGAGAAGGACCTCAGGGAGGACATGCGTTTCTTTCTAATTAGAAGTGGCGTCAGTGGTTTTACACGCCTTGACGAGTTTGACTTATGTGGTTGTTGCTGTTGCGAGGCGCCTCGGTTAGATCGGACGATCCGGGTCCGATGGAGTCATTCGTTGGCTCATTTACGCCCCATAGGGCGGGGAAACGCAGTGTTCAGGAATTTTAATCCACATCGGTGGACCGGCCCTGTCGCTCCCAAGGCTTGACTGAGTACTTGCCTGAGACACGGGCTAGAGCGTCTCGAATCGGTGAGGACTATCTTTTGCCTCGGTTCACAGATGGAAATCCAGCTTCCAATACGTGACATGTGCGGTTTTAATTGTAGAGCCTAGTATGGCGACATAGTGGAATGGGGCGCTTATGCCGTCTATGATTGATACTTATGATGTGAAGTTGTTTTATACACTATGCACTTATTATAGTATCAAATAATCTGTTTTAAACGTATCAAGCATTCTTTGGCTATTATAAGGTAAAAACCCTATCCTCCGGCTTGCGTTGCATTGTGTGATGGGATCTGGGTCTTATAATAGCTTCATTTTTCTTTATCTAGCATTGCGTTGTTGTTTTATGCACTGGTATTCTTGGGAGGAAACCCGTTCCGTGTTTTACGACGTGGTCCCTTGATTACCTAACTTTAAAATAAAGATTAATAACTGTTTTAGTTCTCACACCAGTCCCATGACTGACCTGGAGTTTATTGTTTTAACCTAAACTCTGGGTGCCCTTATTTTGACACGGGCAGCTAGTAGTTTTGGTTTTGCAGATTTATATTCACAGGATCCTGATTTACAGCTGGAACGATACTCGGAAAGCTTTGTATCCGTATATCTCCTTCAGTTGTGTTTTGTATTATTTTCCGCTGCTTTGTAAATTATTGAAATCTCTGATAATTTCTGTGTAATATTTATTCATTTATACTCTGTTTATTCTTGTATTCTGATTGAATTGTTGTAATATACAATGAAATGTTCTTCTGTTTGCGTTCTGATTCGTCTTGTCCTCAATTCTACCTGTGCTTTCCTTCACGGGGAAGTTTGGGTCGTCTCAGTTGGTATCAGAGCTTTGGTTTACAAAGCTCAGAGAACAAGACACGTTAGAACCATACGAAAGAATTCATCAGATATTGGATTAGTAATATCCAATGGAATGACTCGTTAGAGATGGGATCAGTAGTATCATAGAACGAGTGTGAAAAGTATATTTTTGAAAATGAAAACAAATTTGGTTTTGAAATTTAAATCCTTTTATACGTATTTGAATATTTATTTATATTGATGTGGACAATCCAGTATATATAGATTTTGTATATACGTCTGATCCACGTGTATTCGAAGTTTTAATATACTGGATAGATATAGATTCACACCCTAGTCGCTCGGGGATAATTCTGGTGATGTCCGGACAACATCAGTATTTATATTCGTGCTTCGAAGGTGTGATTTCTATATATTTCCATTAGACTGGTGTGAGAACCAAAATTAGATAGGGCTTATTGTTGTGATTTTGCATCAAAAATCTGATTTTTAGACTATATATCAAAGTTATAAATTTGAAATGATAATCAAATGGATTGCTGATTGTGTTGTTTGATTATTGGTTGATTAATTAAAATGTTGAACCTTTAACCAAATTGTATCAAATAGTGAGTTGTATTGAAAATTAGTCGCATTTGCTTGCATATACATGTATATCTATTGAGCAGGTCACAGCAAGGAGGCTAGAGGAGAGGAATAAAATTGTTTGCCCGACAAATAGGTACATGTTTATTGTATTTATTGAGTTTTGGGTGATTTTATGAGCCGATTGGCTAGCCGCTTGGCTTTTTCTTTTTCTTTTGAGTTGAAGAAGGCCATGGGAGGCTATATAAAATATCCCGAAGTCCCCGGTGCAGGGGAGGTTATGGCGAAATTTTTCGAAAATTTAGGGTGTTAGCTAAATTTTTGAAAAAATTGAAAAAAATTTAGAAACTGAAAAGTTGAAAAACTTAAGCCGTAAAGAAAATACTGGAAGTTGAGTTGATTAGTTAAACAACTTTCGGCTTCGTTCCCTTTCGGGGATGAAAAGTTTTAAGTGGGGGAGATTGTAATAACCCGGAAATTCTGAGCCAATTTAAAATTTTTATTTTGGCAATTTTGATGAATTTTGAATATTTAAAATGAATTATTTTAAATAATAACGACGAAAAATTTATTTTGAATAGAATTTGAACGTATATATTATATAGATCATCGTCAGAATATAAATATTTATTTTAAATTATAAAAGGAATTGAAAATGGCGTGGTAGTTCGATAATTCGATTTCAAACTTCAAATGAACGTACAGGATTCAAAATAAACCGGATTTTAGAGAAACCAAAAATATTAGAATCTAATTGAGAATATCTTTCCAACGAATCCGAAAAATCAAAATTTCATAGCGGGAATCAAAAGATATGCCCAGTTGAAAATTCAGAATAGTCGCTATGGAATTCTGGCCCTTAAAAATGGAAATTTTGCAAACGACCTCGGATTTCGATGAAACCACTTTTGTTGGATCCGTGATGTAAAGTTATTGCTAGATTCCAATTTTCATAATTTTTCGAATCAATATGTGAGCATGGCAAAGGAAAACGCGTTTGACCAGTTTTAGTTGATTTTAATCGACTGGAAAATGACCATTTTTCAAACGGTCTCAGAATTTGACGAAACTAGTTTTGTTAGGGCTGTATCGTCAATAGGAAGCTAGAAAATATTTTTCTGGAATTTTTCGAGTTAGTATGTAACCCTAGTAAATTGAAATGTGCATTCAAATTCAATATATAGAGTGATATTTGGATTTTGACGAAAACCGATCGAAACGTTCGAATCAGCTTACGATACATATCCCATTGTGTTCGGAATGGGGGTAATTAGCTAGGGACGACAGTCGTCGGGTCTCGTTTGGAGTTAGAGTGAAAAGTCAACACTTTGGAAAATTAAATTAAATATATATATATATATATATATTCCCTTTTGCACTAACCCCCCCCCCCCCCCCCAGGCAAATCATTTCCTTCGTTCACGAAGGAACTCCCCTTTCCCCAAACCAATCGGAAGATCGATCCTCCGCCCACCCTACGACGCTGTCGCCTCCCCTACTCCCGCTCCCTCCTCCGCTTCTATCTCCTCCCCACGTCGATCCCCTCCTCTCTCGATTCTCCACCCCCCCTTCCACTGTGAAACCTCGACGCCCCCCTCCCCCCAATCCATCGCGACGCCTCCACCCTCGAGTCACCCTACCCCTTCGACGATGAAATCCGCGCTCCTCCCCTCCCCTGCCAGAAATCGCAAGTCCCCCTCTCCGACCATCCAACCCCAGCTTCTCCTCCTCCAGCCGCCCTCCGTTCTCCCTCCCTCCGTCGAAGTCTGCTGCCGCCAAATCAACGTGAGCCGCCACTAGGAAATCCGCCGCGAGCCTCCACACCCACCTGAACGAAAATGCAGTGAGGTTGATTTTGTTTTACTTAGTTTTATTTATTTATTTATTTATTTAAACATTATTTTATATCAGCTTTTAATTTAAAATAAGTTTTATTTAAATTCAGTTTTTAGTTAAATAAAACTTAGTTTAAAATCAGTTTATTATGTATAGTGTAAGAAAAAGATAGGATTTCTTTTTATATAGTAAAAGCTTTGATTTTTATAATAAGGCTTTGATTTTTTTTTCTATGGGTAAAGATTTGATTTTTACCATGTTTTCATGAAGAGAAAATTTCGATATTTATATACATGAAAGCTAGAGAAAAATATAATTTTTATATAAGCAAGAAGTTAGAAATATAATTTTTATTCGAGTAGTAAATTAAAAATATGATTTTTATAAAGTAGAAGTATTAAAAATATGATTTTTGATGTAGCAAGATCGAATTTTTATAAAGTAGAAAGATTGGATTTTTAATTTGAAAAGTTTGATTATATTTGAAAAGGCGAAATCTTTATATAGAGAATAGCGTGATAAAAATATAATCTTTATTATATGAACATCGATGTAAAAATAGAATTTTTATCTATATAGTAGCGGCGAAAAAATAGAATCTTTATATATATAGTAGAGGTATAAAAATAGAATTTTTATATACATAGCAACAATATAAAAATGTGATTTTTATATATGTAGTGGCTACGGGCAGTGAAAGTGACAAAAGGCGAGAACGATGAAGATTTCCTACATAGGAAAAGTCGTGGAGTTTGGATTAGCTATCGGTGAGAACTTCTCACCTTTAAATTTCTTTTTCTAGTTAAAATATATACGAGGATGCAGACGGTGTTTAGTAGCACCCGACACCCGTCGTCCACAGACCATGGATGGCTTGTACGTTTGATTGTTTGATGTGTTTTGAAAATTGATTGTGTGATGTGATGTGAAATGAAATAAAATATTTTTATGGTTAAAAATATTTGATCGTTAAAAATATTATTTTTAACGTGTGTGTGTGAATAAAAAAATCTGTGTTTGTTGATTTGAAACCCCACACGGGTATTGGGATAAAATACGGCATACACTAATCCCAATAATTAGTTGTATGTCGATCGATTGATTGACAGACTGTTATAAGCGTTAGATATCTATATTTGATGCTTATACAGTGTAGTGCACTTTGGATGATGGTTGATTATTTATCATTGTTATTTATATACATGTGTTGTATGGAATCCATATAATTAAGATTATATGGTGATTGATTGGGCCTCATTCTAATTGGGAAATAATGAATATTATAAAAGAAAATTCATGTGTTGAAAGTGTATTCATGTGTTGAATAAAATATTTATACAATAAAATTTACCTTTTTATTGTAAGTAAGAAGAAATATAGATTCATGTGTTGAATGGAATAAATATTCATTTGTTGAATAGAATAACGAATTTATTGAAGTATATAAAGCCGTGTTGATTAGAGATGAGCCATTTTGACGTGAACGATATTTATATCGATTTTATTCATTTTTTAATGAATATCAAAAAGTGATTTCAAAATTGAATTGAAATGAATTCGAATTGAATTGAAATGAATTCAAATTGAAATTGAATTGAAATGAATTTGAATTGAAATTGAATTGAAATGAATTCGAATTGAAATTGAATTAAAAATCGATTTAAATTGAAATCAATTTGAAATGAATTTAAAACGAATTTATAAAGGAAAATTCAATTTTGATTTGAAATTGAAAGGGAAGTTGAAATCGTTTTGAAAACGAATTTAAAACGATTTATATAATACGTTTTAAAAGGAAATCAACGAAATATATATAATATATATTATATATATATATATAGAATGGCCTGAATAGAACGCGTCGCGCTGCGGCAGTTCGTGAATTTCGACCATTGACTTCGAATGGACATTGCGGGAGATCCGACCGTCGGATTCTCCTAAAACTGGAACCGTTGGGTTCGTATCGAAAAGTTCTTTCTAACGAATATTAGAAATTTGAAATCTAACGGTTGGATTTGGAATTATGTCCAAATCAAATTTGGAAAAGGTCACTGTAAGTGCAGTTCGATGGCCGTTGATGGAAATCGACTGTACGGGCCTTGATAAAATTATTAAAAATAGTAATAATTTGTGTAAAATCATAAGAAATGATTTGTGAAGAGTTGGGATGAAAAACTCCATATTTGAAAAGATAAAAATAGATTTTTATTGAAATGAACTAGTTTTGAACTAGAATTATAATTCTATTTATTTCTAAAATAAATAAAGTGGGTTTGAAATGGTTTTGAAAATAACCAGAATTTCCAACAATTGAATTGGAATGGATTTGAATCGAAATTGTCTGTGGAATATTTCGATGTTGGATTTAGTGATTATACAGATGTTGTTATGGAAATTTGAAAGATATATATATACATATCATTATTTCCAATATGATATTTGTTGGTTGTAGAATTTGATATTGAATATAAGCCGATATAATTTCTATTCAGAGCCTTGTATTTAATATCAAATGTGATTTGGGTTTGTCGTGAATGGTGTCTTCATTAACACTGTTCTTAAGCCCAGTTGAGAAAAAGATTAAATCTTTTTATTTAGATTTAATGAAGTGTACCAATTAAATAATATTTAATTGGAATTGAAAGGTTGTTGATTCTTGGGTTTATCGGGAACAGTGTATTAAATAACACTTGTTTAACCCGATAATTAATGGAATGTGATTTTGGGTTTATCATGAACCGTGTTTTAAATGACACTGATTCTTTAACCCAGTTAAAGATTAATACTAAGTGGAGTTTTAATGAATCTTTAATTAAATTGAAAAGATCGAGAATGGAGTATCACCAGTTTTACTCCAGGCGATAGTTAAATCTTTAATTAGATTTGAACGTGAAATGGTAATTAAATTTACCGATAACACCGTAGTGTTAGATTTGAAGTATTACCAGTTTTACTTCATGGGATGAATAGGTTGGGATTGGGAAATAAAATAATGATTACTTCGGTGTGGTTCGCTAATCCCGACTAGTTTGAATTGATATTCAAAAAGGAGATTAAAGAATAAATTTAAAGAATTTATCTTTGATAAAATTAATGGGAACCTTTCCCAATGTATAAGAATATTTGAATAAAAGAATATTCTGAATTGGAATGAGGCGTATGTTGTGTTTGTGTAACACTTGTTTATTATATACGCGAGTTATTCGGAAAGACCGGGTTTATCCCATTCTGAATAACTGATACAACGATAAGTCGAAGGTGAAGATGGTGGTTGAAGACCGGAGGTCTTCACGTCGTTTAGGTGATTACTGATGATCTTGATTGGGCCGTACACCCAAGAGGAGGGAATCAGTTAGTGATCGTCCAGACATATTTGGAGATCGATGATTATGCGGGGTACTAGGTGCCTCCGGTTTCGTTCAGACCCAGAACGAACTTCTAAATGGACTGTGTGTCTGACATAGGATTTTATTCTGTGTGACTGATTTCTATTAAATATATATCTGTTTGGCGGCGGAGAATTTATTCTCTTGCTTAACGCCCTTCTCTGAGACGTACGAGCTCAGGGGTTATATATTAATGGATATCAATCGCATGGAGTGAATTGCCTGTGTGGCATGCCTAAGTGGCAAATGATCAAGGCTTCTGTTGAAAAGTAAAGTCTTGTGGTTGATGATCAAAGCACAGCCTGTGTGGCATAGCTTTGTGTAGCGTTGATTCGCGAGCCTCACACCCCGGTGTGAACCAAAAACGGGAGAAGGACCTCAGGGAGGACATACGTTTCTTTCTAGTTAGAAGTGGCGTCAGTGGTTTTACACGCCATGACGAGTTTGACTTATGTGGTTGTTGCTGTTGCGAGGCGCCTTGGTTAGATCGGACGATCCAAGTCCGATGGAGTCATTCGTTGGCTCATTTACGCCCCATAGGGCGGGGAAACGCAGTGTTCAGGAATTTTAATCCACATCGGTGGACCGGCCCTGTCGCTCCAAAGGCTTGACTGAGTACTTGCCTGAGACACGGGCTAGAGCGTCTCGAATCGGTGAGGACTATCTTTTGCCTCGGTTCACAGATGGAAATCCAGCTTCCAATACGTGACATGTGCGGTTTTAATTGTAGAGCCTAGTATGGCGACATAGTGGGATGGGGCGCTTATGCCGTCTATGATTGATACTTATGATGTGAAGTTGTTTTATACACTATGCACTTATTATAGTATCAAATAATCTGTTTTAAACGTATCAAGCATTCTTTGGCTATTATAAGGTAAAAACCATATCCTCCGGCTTGCGTTGTATTGTGTGATGGGACCTGGGTCTTATAATAGCTTCATTTTTCTTTATTTAGCATTGCGCTGTTGTTTTATGCACTAGTATTCTTGGGAGGAAACTCTTTCCGTGTTTTACGGCGTGGTCCCTTGATTACCTAACTTTAAAATAAAGATTAATAACTGTTTTAGTTCTCACACCATTCCCATGACTGACCTAGAGTTTATTGTTTTAACCTAAACTCTGGGTGCCCTTATTTTGACACGGGCAGCTAGTAGTTTTGGTTTTGCAGATTTATATTCACAGGATCCTGATTTACAGCTGGAACGATACTCGGAAAGCTTTGTATCCGTATATCTCCTTCAGTTGTGTTTTGTATTATTTTCCATTGCTTTGTAAATTATTGATATCTCTGGTAATTTCTGTGTAATATTTATTCATTTATACTCTGTTTATTCTTGTATTCTGATTGAATTGTTGTAATATACAATGAAATGTTCTTCTGTTTGCGTTCTGATTCGTCTTGTCCTCAATTCTATCCGTGCTTTCCTTCACGGGGAAGTTCGGGTCGTCTCATACATTAGTTTATTCTTTGCTCCACATTCCATAAAACCAATTCCACCACTACACTTTCCCATCTCCTGTCTTAAACAACTCGCATATTTCCTTGTATTGACGTATGAAAAAAAAAACCTCAGTTCATGTGACTCGCCAGCGCCCTGTATGCACTAGTGCCCTTTTCAAGTCCTCTTTTTATGTGTACACTACCCCCATAAAGTAAGCCTCCTTCCTTAAACCAAAGCAAATGGATAACTTTACTCTCCGCTTTCCATTTCCACACTTACATCACCTTCCCCATTGTTAGTTTTATAAACCCAAACTCCTGTAAATATCAATATCTACTACTTCATGGAATTTAAACCCCACGCCATGTCTGACTTCCAACGCTCCTGCCACCTTAATTTCCGCCACTAACTCCATCATTCTTCTTCCTTAAACCCTCTAACAACACACCAACTTACGCCCCTTTCCATCTGTTATGCGTGTATCCCATTTTCGTTTCCCCCTATGAATGCTCACATACTCTTTCCTTTCATCGCTGGACTTTTCTTTTTGAAGTTTGAAAGTCTGCTGTCGAGTTGCACAAGAATTGCACTATTGCGAAGTGGAAGTTGATAGAGTTGGGGTATATTGGTTTTAGAATTTATAGTGGATCATAAACCTTGTTTCGATTTTTTTTCTTTATTTCTTGATTGGCTTTACGTTTGGCTTGCAAGAAGAAGCCTGTACTGGGTATTTAAAATGTGGAGAGACTTCATGGTTAAGCTTCGGTACAATGAAGGGATGGAGTCTCCGTTTAAGCTTTAGGATAGGTTCTATTGACATTGATTACAAGAAACTTAAGGCTTAAGGAATAGGGAACGTAGGTGAACGTTTCCATGACTTTAGCTTTGCTGTTTTATTAATGGTGATAAGGCTTTACATAGCTTTGTAGGCTTTATTTCTTTTCAGCGTAGATCCTGTACATATGTGAGGATCGTGCATGTGCATACTACAGTTGGGAAGGAAACTTAACTATGAAGGATTTAGTTTTATATTATTCTTCTTGTACTCATGTATAATACATTGGAAAAAGACAACCATTTGTATGTGTAATCATATAAATATACAAAGTCACGCCACTGTTATGGATGCAGATGGATTAACCTATACTAGTTCTGTGCATATTTGTTGTACGCATATCATCATCGTTTCATGTATTTTATTTACCATATGTGCATGAAAGAAAAATAGAATGATACGAAGTTGTGTATAAACTATACTGTAAACTTTATAACTCTTAATCGTCTATGCGGTATCTGTTACAAAGAACTCCGCTTATTTATTTACTGCTACGGACAGAAATAGAAATGCAGTCGTGTCCAGTGAGGTGCCATGAGCCCAAAAGTATAATAATATCGGTAGGTTAACTCATATTTTGAAACCCCAAAATACTGATACAGGGTGCAAAATACTTCAAATGAAAAGCTACGTATTTAATTAATTAAAAATTACAGTAAAATTCTAAAAATTAAATTATCACTATGTCTCAAAAGAATCTTGTCTAAATTCGAATCCGATATTTAAATATATTTAAATAACCGTTATGGCCATAAACGAATATGCCGCTGTTTTTCTGAATATTTAATTTGGACATAACTTACAATATATAATCTGAAATTTCGATTTTTCACTTCTATTAGAAAATATAGTTAAACAGATTCCAACATTTCTTGTTTCGAGGAAATCCGATTTGTAACGGATCCTGTACGCTCAGTTGAAGTTTAAAACATTAAATTACGAACTACATCGTCGTTATGAGCTCGATTATATTTAATATATATTTTTATATGCTCAACTTTGTTTTAATTGTTATATAAATCAGCTTACATTATGATTTCAATATTTAAATTGATATAAATACTCAAATACAAACCAAGAAAAATGCGGGACGTTACATTCCTTCCTCCTTAAAAGAATTTCGCCTCCGAAATTACAAAGGTAGGGAAAAGTACTACGAATCCTGTTAACTATGTTTAAAATAAATCTTTTATTTTACTTCTTTTCGACTAAGCCAATTGATTTAAATTTAATTATTGATTCCTTATTTACGAATATTTTCAGAAATTCTAAAAATTTCCTAACATCTTAAATTTTCAGAGAATTTTGCCAGCATCTCCTCGGCATGGCTCATTCGGAACTACTTCCACTTGCCTCTCTGGGCATTTTCCACTCCAAAAGAAAATCAACCACCAAACGGCTTTCCAAACTAGCTCATAAATCCCATATTCAATATAAACGTGTACCCTTTTCAGGCATTTAACTCTTTTCTCTTCCATTTGCATTCTTGGTTGATCTCCAATTAATTCATCCTCCAATTCAATCATTCGTTTATGTCCAAGCCACATTTCATTTCAACTCTGGTTCTAATCTCAGTTTCACACTCCTACTTCATAATCCACTTCCATAACCAATTTTGGTTCCATTCCAAAATCTTAATCAATTTCACCAAGTTAAATTCTATTTCACTATAATTTCAACTTAATCGACTTTAATTAGATTCCAATTTTTATTTAACTTTGTTTAAGTTAAACTCTAATTGTATTTATCCACTTTTACCTTTTTAATCTTTTTAACTTCATAAGTCAAATCTCAGAATTCCAATTCCTGGGTTTTATTTCAAATCAGTTCGAAATCATATAATGATGGCAATTCAAAACATTTGAATTTTTTAATAACTTGTTTCCTCAAATAATTTAAAAATCTTTGGTAGTAATCCGTCACTTAGAAACTCGAAAATGAACACTGATGATGCTGCAGTCATCATCAGAATTATTTTCTAGCGATCGAAGTGAGTTCAATACTATATTACTTACAAAATTCTTTTTAAAACACTTTCATTTTGAATTTTACTTCAAAATACCTTTCACAGCACTTGAGAAACAATGTCAAATCTCCCAGGATTTTAAAATTTCCATATATTTAATCCAAACATTATTTACAAACTTATTTTTTTTTTCAAATTACCAGAGTTTTAAATTCCAAATCTGATTTTGCATATTATACTTATATAATATTTCGATTGGTTATTTATATAACCAACTCAATTATAAATCTTATTTGATCATAATAACGATCAACATACCCAATATACGATAATAATCTCAAGATATATGTTCCTTTTATATCAAAATATATTTTGGGGAAAATTATTTACCCTCTTTTTAAAACATACTTTGTCGAATTACTCTGTTCAAGAGTTTAGAAACACCTATCGACACAGTTTGCATTACTGTTTCCACCAGAATTCATAAACCACTCGACTGACCAGTCAACACAGTATAAAACAGTTTTTATATTAATTTACAAATACGCGCTCATATATATACACTCAACTCAATCTAGAGTATTACTAACTCCATCTCGATTGAGTTACACCATAGAGCCAAGGTAGTCACTTAACCTTCAGCTCTGATACCAACTGTAAAGGCCCGAAAATCCGTACCAATTTGAGCTGACTAATATCCTACACATTCAACTCAAAGTGCACGAAAATTCAGATCATTAATAGAAAGAAGTTAGAGGATGAGATAGGAAAGATAGAACTAATAGAATAGAAGAGTAAGAATACAACTGAACAGAATCAGAGTAAACAGGAAACTCACAACAAAACGAATAAAATGTATTATAACATAACTTTGAAATACACAAACTGAATTTGTATATACATACCAAATCAGAGTACAAATCATATTTATTACAGCATAAATAATCTGTAACTAACTAATGGTGAAGCCTTCTGCTTCCATCTCCTCTAAGTGAATCTATAAAGCCTGAAACACTTGACTGCCCGTACAAATTTGGGCACCCAAGAGTTTAGGGAAAAACACAAACAAATAAACACTGGGTCAGTCATGGGACTGGTGTGAGTAAACTCCAATCATATTCCTTAACTTTGAAAAATCCTTTTGAAAGAAAAGGATAATAGTAAGACCAGCCCACACATAAACATGGACGGTTTTTACCTTACTATAACCAAAACATTTTTGATATCAAAATCCATTGATATTATAATAATGTCTAATCAAATAAATAACCAAATAGTAGAATACTTGCATCTCATGCTCTGCATACATAATATAAAATCAAAAACCGCAGGGCACTTATTTGAGATTGGATTCCAACTATGACAAGGTATGAGACCACCTCCCAATTAGTGTACTCTAGAGGGGATACACTGGGGTTCAACAAGAACATCTTGCAACCTGGCCCACACATGAACGACCACTCATTTAGCTTGAGTGTATCGAATATATTGTCACCCACAGTTGTTGGCCATCCAACCGTAATACAAAGATACAGAATCGAAAAGAAGAACAAAGATGAATTTTCTCTAGATCGGTGACAATACACCCTGCTTGGGTATGACCCAACTAGCCATGCTGCCCGCCTGATTTCTGTCATTTCCCGGTTGTGAGGCTAGGGGCTACGTCTATCTTCAGAACATTTGATCACCATTCACTTTGAATGCCACATCGTCAAACCCGTCAAATCACAAATCGATTTCCAAAAATATCATAGGTAAAAAAGCTAAGAGGGACGAACACCTCCGCCACTAGACGTAATACCTTTAAGAGATCAACCGTACGTGATTTGTTAGGTATACTCTGTCAAACACCCATCCAAACAAGTTGTCCTGGGACTGGACAAACAGAAGACACCATTCTGGAACAGAACCACCCTTGCATTTTACTTCGTCTTCAATTATCTTCAGCATAATCTAATTCGCAGTGCTTATGTACATACGGAGGGTTTTTTAGATAATATATCCAACCGGTCTCTCTGTATTGACAACGATGGTCAAAACACTTCGATAGTCGGTTATTTAACTATCGAAGTAAAAACAACATTCATTCAAATGTTCAACTAACATCACACAATCACGGGTACTTTTTGTTTAACATTCATTTTTATTATTCGAATTCCTATATCTTATTAGATATTTCTCAAACCCCGTTTTAGCCTTTTCATACTTCTTGGAAAACATTTCCAGTTATTATAACTCTTACTCTCCCATGTTCCAAGCAATATATGTTATTAATGTTCAAAACATTTCCATTCTTTATTTTCTACACTTGGATAATATACCCTATCTATATTGGAAAAATATTTCCAATTTCATTATAAACATTTTAATCTGCCCAGCGTTTAACCTTAAAACATTATTCACTTTAAAATGTAAATATCATACCTGTTATAGAAAACTGAATACCTTTATCAAATAACTCTTTATTCAAGTAATAACTACCCTTATCTTGTTTACCGAAATCTCTTTCATAATTTATATTCCCATTCCACTTTATAAATTCTGTTTCTAAGTCAACTTCTTGTTAAATCAACATCAAGTTTATAACTAAATATTGATTACATATCCTATTATAATTTATTGGTTTAAACTAAATATTAACTACCCTATCAGATTATTATTCCTAAAGATAATACATTCGACATTGTCGAGCTATAGTTCCAATTCCTAATAGTGTTATTTAGTTCTAATCATATTCCTAACATAGAAATGATGTCATCGTTTTCTGAAATGATTTTCCAATTTCTCTTTCTAAACTTATGCTTATATTTCTTTGGATAAACATCGCTACTTATTACTTTAAAATAAGTGGATTTCAACCCAAACTGTTTACATTCCCTGGGGATAGTGTTGTATGCACATATCACTCTTAAGCTTGGTCAACAACGTTAATTTATCGTTATAGTTCAAAACTTGCAATACGCTGTAATATTTCCCCTTTTATAACTAATGCAATACGCTGTAATATTCCCCCTTTTATAACTAATGCAATATGCTGTAATATTCCCCTTTTATAACTAATGCAATATGTTGTCATATTCCTCTTTATAACTAATCTCAACGTCTCTGCCCGTTAAAAACTAATACCATCCCTCGATAATAGTGAAGTCGTTCAAGTTGGGGTATTTTATTTACCTCTCGGACCTTGATCGACAACATTCTTATCTTAGAATAGATATATGTCTGTAACTCTAATCCCTTATTACTTATAATACCTATCAGACTGTATTTTCTGGTTTAATTTGCAATATGGTTTTATAACCCCATATCCTTACTTTGAAACTTGGTTGTTCATAACTATTTATATTAAATATTAATTCTTTGCTTCATCTTACTTATACAATTCCATTTATAACTTCTTTTATCAAAAATCATTAGTGCTCTTTGTCTTCTGACATTTTACTTTCCATTCGAATCATTTCATCTAATTCAGGTAAACATCTCATACCAACTCAATATTAACTTAAATGAATTCCATTTATGAACAATTACTTTAATTAAAATAATTACATAGAAACTAACTTCACCATAACTGACGTAAAACGATTTACTTCATCATCAATTTAACTAGATTGGTTGCTTACTTTATTAACCAATGACCGATTCTACTTGTTCAGTATTCAAACTTTTTTAATTAAAAAGTTAATTAATGTGAGATCTTATAAATTTTGATAAATTTATTTCTAAGCTATTTCCATTAGATTAATTGAAGACCAACTAATCTAAAAATCAATTTCCAATAAACAGTTGATTTAATCAACTTCTGACCCTCAGTTAATTTGTTTACGGATTTTAATTACTTCTTACAATTAGAATAATATAATTAACCTAATTTTTTTTCTTAACTGTTGCTATAAAATAATTATCCAAATTATTCACTCGCAGGATAATTACATCTTAATAACTTAACTAATGTCAAATAATCATTTATATTTACTTTATAAAATACCAGTTTATAATAGAACTTTTATTATAATACAAACTTCGCTTAAGTTATAAAAATATAATTTTTATAACTTAACTTCATTGGTTTGCCTGACGACAGGTCAATATCTTAACAAAAAGACGTAGTTATGGTCATCTGCTGCCGCTTTCTTAATCGATATCGTCTATTGATTAAATCAAAACCAACATTAAATTTCTATTCAACATCAATATTCACACTGGGTTTTCATGTCATTTGGGTTCAAACAGTGCATATATAAAACAAACAGTACATATAAATATTGAGGAATCCAGTTGGATTCCTCCAACCGTTTTCCTACATCCACAGATGTTAGTCAAATCAGTATCCAACCAATGATGTGTACATATGCTACGATATATATCTATTTCAACCAATTTAACTGTAATTTACCTAAACGACCATCACACAACATTCAACCAATATTTAAAATATAATTATAATATTTTAAAATAGATCAGAGTTAGTGAATTTACACACCTTTGCGCATTAAGCGTTAAATAACGATTTGCGTCAGTCGATAGATCCGAGCATGCGTTTTATTCTACTATATTTCGCCACCATTTCGATTTCCATTATGTTCGAACCCTCCATTCCAGATATAGAACCCGCCTCATTTCTTCTCTCGACCCATTGCTAATACAGCCCGCCCGCTTCAACCCGTGCCCATTCTCCACAACTCTTCTTCCACTAAGATTCTGTCGACGCTGTATGCTTTCCAAAAGCCATCCCCTTTCCGAACACAACAGCTACCGCTGATTTGCTCCTACCACTAAACAACTCCTGAGGCGTGACTTGATCACTAAACTCACCACTTAACCCAATCCCTTTCTTGCGCATAAAATAAACTTGATCACATATACCTCTCACCGCCTATACTGACAGCATCCGAGCACCTTACTCAGCTACCTCAACTCCTATAGACCGACCATTCCACCGCTTCAACGCTGCCCTCAAAGCTCCATTCTCACTCACTGTTTAATTCGCACTTCTGTTCTCCTTTCTGTTCCTTTTACACGCAAAAGCACTACTGTCGAAACCATGCACAGTAACGATGCCTTCTCCAATATATACCACGCCTTCCCCTTGAGCACGCTGTTTCCTTCCATTTCTTTGCATGCGCCCATTCCCATACGATTATAGGCTGAAGCCCAAACGTACTGCACAAACCCGGATAATCACGCACACTACTCCATTTTTCTCTAACCTCCACCGTCCTCTACTGTTGCTTCTTTTATTACTCCCTCAAGGCTCCATCCACGCCTCAATCTCATTAACACGTTACTACATCAGTTTATTCTTTGCTCCATATTCCATAAAACCAATTCCACCACTACACTTTCCCATCTCCTGTCTTAAACAACTTGCATATTTCCTTGTATTGACGCATGGAAAAAAAAACCCTTCAGTTCATGTGACTCATCAGCGCCCTGTATGCACTAGTGCCCTTTTCAAGTCCTCTTTTACGTGTACATTACCCTATAAAGTAAACCTCCTTCCTTAAACCAAAGCAAATGGGTAACTCTACTCTCCGCTTTCCATTTTCACACTTACATCACCTTCCCCATTGCCAGTTTTTTATACCCAAACTCCTGTAAATATCAATATCTACTACTTCATGGAATTTAAACCCCATGCAATGTCTGACTTCCAACTCTCCTGCCACCTTAATTTCCTCCACTAACTCCATCATTCTTCTTCTTTAAACCCTCTAAGAACACACCAACTTACGCCCCTTTCCATCTGTTATGCATGTATCCCATTTCCGTTTCCCCCCTATGAATGCTCACGCCACTCTTTCCTTTCATCGCTGGACTTTTCTTTTTGAATTTTGAAAGTGTGCTGTCGAGTTGCACAAGAATTGCACTATTGTGAAGTGGAAGTTGATAGAGTTGGGGTATATTGGTTTTAGAATTTATAGTGGATCATAAACCTTATTTCGAATTTTTTCTTTATTTCTTGACTGGCTTTACGTTTGGCTTGCGAGAAGAAGCCTGTACTGGGTATTTAAAATGTGGAGAGACTTCATGGTTAAGCTTCAGTACAATGAAGGGATGGGGTCTGCGTTTTAGCTTTAGGATAGGTTCTATTGATATAGATTACACGAAACTTAAGGCTTAAGGAATAGGGAACATAGGTGAACGTTTCCATGACTTTAGCTTTGTTGTTTTATTAATGGTGATAAGGCTTTACATAGCTTTGTAGGCTTTATTTCTTTTCAGCGTAGATCCTGTACATATGTGAGGATCGTGCATATGCGTACTATCGTTGCGAAGGAAACTTAACTATGAAGGATTTAGTTTTATATTATTCTTCTTGTACTCATGTATAATACATTGGAAAAAGACAACCATTTGTATGTGTAATCATATAAATATACAAAGTCGCACCACTGTTATGGATGCAGATGGATTAACCTATACTAGTTTTGTGCATATTTGTTGTACGCATATCATCACCGTTTCATGTTTTTTGTTTACCATATGTGCGTGAAAGAAAAATAGAGTGATACGAAGTTGTGTATAAACTATACTATAAACTTTATAACTCTTAATCGTCTATGCGGTATCGGTTACAAAGAACTCCGCTTATTTATTTACTGCTACGGACAGAAATAAAAATGCAGTCATGTCCAGTGAGGTGCCATGATCCCAAAAGTATAATAATATCGGTAGGTTAACTCATATTTTGAAACCCCAAAATACTGATACAGGGTGCAAAATACTTCAAATAAAAAGTTGTGTATTTAATTAATTAAAAATTACAGTAAAATTCTAAAAATTAAATTATCACTATGTCTCAAAAGAATCTTATCCAAATTCGAATCCAATATTTAAATATATTTAAATAACTGTTATGGTCATAAACGAATATGCCGCTGTTTTTCTGAATATTTAATTTGGACATAACTTACAATATATAATCCGAAATTTAGATTTTTCACTTCTATTAGAAAAATATAGTTAACTGATTCCAATGTTTCTTGTTTTGAGGAAATCCAATTTGTAACGGATCCTGTACGCTCAGTTGAAGTTTAAAACGTTAAATTACGAACTGCAGCGTCGTTATGAGCTCGATTATATTTAATATATATTTTTATACGCTCAACTTCGTTTTAATTGGTATATAAATCCTCTTATATTACGATTTCAATATTTAAACTGATTTAAATACTCAAATACAAACCGAGAAAAATGCGGGACGTTGCAATATTATTCATAATATATGATTGGGAAGTTTGGTATTTACTCTGTTTAAGTATAGAAAATATGTTTTGAGTACTTACCTGACGTTAAAATTGTCCTATTGCATACTTAGTGATTTGGGTATACCTCTGATCAACGTATATGTTAAATCCTATGTGTATTAGATAGATATAGAGTCACACTTTCATCGCTTGGAAATGAATCTGGTGATGACTGTAGCATCATCGATATCTATTTTCAGGTTTTGAAAGTGAGATAGATATATACTGCCAATCGAGACGTCGAGTGAATATTCAAAACTATTATAAAATATTTTAACTTTTGATTTAAATATATATTTAAGAATATACACATATATAGGTAAGAGGATAGATATGAACTATTTGGTTTAAATATATTAACTGTTTAATTACTATTTCCCTGCCTCGTCCCTTTTCAAGGACGAAAAGGTTTGAATGGGGGAGATTGTAACAACCGGAGTTTTAAGTGCAATTCTTTTTAATGATTTGATTTAAATTTTGATTTCTATTTTATTTAAGAACTTAATTTGTTTGTTAATTTTTTTCTGAAATAACTACTTTGATTTTGATTTTGATTTCAATTTAAAAACTACATTTATTTTGGATTTCATATAATAAACGAATTTGGTTTTGATATGAATATATATTAATAATAGAAAACAATATTGGAATCTTATTTAGTGTATAAATTTAATCGAGTTAGTTATTTGAATTTGAATTCATTCATGAATTTTAATTTAAATATTTAAACTCGTATTAATATATAATTTGTTTTCGATATTAATAAATTTATATTTTTGATTTAATTTTAAATTACTTCTCTTGTAGATCTCCCATTTTGTATTGATCGATTGTTAATGCAAACATCGTTCAATTATTATTTGTCGGATTCGTTTTCTTTTAGTATTTTAAACCCGTTCTTACAATTTGTTAATCTCGTTTAACATCGTTCACTTGTAAACCAGTTGTTTCTTTTTTTCAAAATAGTATCCTTTTTATAGCAGTATAATATTTTGTAATGGCGCGTTTTGTTAGCTGTCGAATAATTAATTTATTTAATGATTTATATATCGATTTGGCGATATCGATAACTTAAAGTACAACGTTCGAACTTATAATTTATAATTATAATTAAAACGAACCTGAAACGTCGCGGCAGTTCGCAATTTGGCGATTTGAACTTCAACTGAATGTACATGATTCATTTTAAGCCGGATTTCTGTGAAACAAGAAACGTGTGGAGCTGGTAGAGTATATCTTTCTGGTGGAAGAGAAAAATCGAGATTTCGTCGTGTAGATTTTGAGTTATGTCCAAATCAAATTTCAGAAAAGTCGCTGTAGAATTCCTTTATAATTTGCGACGCTTTATTTACGTTATAAAAAGGGTTTTTCAATATAACTAGATATGGGGTTTGAATTTAGACATGGTTCTTTTGAGGCGTAGAGTTAATTTAATTTTTAGAATTTTATGGTAATTTTTAATTAATTAAATATGCGACTTTTGATTTGAAGTATTTCGCACCCTGAAATCAACATTTTGAAGTTTCAAAATATGAGTCCATCTACCGGTATTATTACATTTTTGGGATCGTGGGACGTTGGCCATCTCACTAGTAACTTTATTTCTGTCCGTACATGGATGGAATTTACGTAACATGGTATTTTGAAAAACCAAACTTCTAATACATTAATAAAATAAAGTAGTAATATTTGTTGTGTGAACCGAAACGAATCCACGTTCTCTCTTCTCAACCACCAAGTTTCTATGGCCCTAAAGATGCTACGTCATGCAACATATAAACAATTTTGGTATAACTAAACTATATAATACCATTTTTTCTTTTCGAACCTAGTTCTAAACTTCTCCGTTGAATCCCAAAATGAGTCGCCACCCTATTCTCCTCAAACCGCAGACAGAAATCGAATTCAAATATAAAACAAAACAAAAAAAAGGGCGCACGCCAGGGGGTATGGTGTGTTGAATATGAGGGTACAGGATCTCACGTGGGATTTAAATGGAGCGAACGGGATGCAAAGGACTCAGAGGAGAGAGCAGTTGGAAGGAGCACGGCCACCACGTTTAAGAAGCATCACTGATGCACAGGCGTGAGTTCTTGTATTGGTCGAAGCATGGCAGGTGGAATATGCGGCCATGATGGGATGAAATAATGAGGAAGGTGTGTTGTGAGTGGATCAAAATGGTGGTGTACAGTTGCGTATGTGTAAATTGTGGGTGATGCTACTGTGTTTGGTGTGAAAGCAAATGAAGCGTGGCATATCAATGAAAAGGGGAAGGATGAATGTCGGCGCATGCAGTGGGGTTTCCAAATGCTTGGAGCTGATTCAAAAGCAAGGAAATCTTCAGCATGAATTGTTTTCTTTTGTACTGAGCAAGCAGTTAGAGTTATATAAATAGGAAGAGCAGGGTTTTTGTTGGAGAAGGGTTGTCTAGCGTCACGAACAGTTTGACATGGGCAATATAAGTGATGAAACGTAATGAAGATGAAAGGCTCGCGAGCCGGGAGTGAATGGTGAAGCCGCGAGTGAATAGTGGAGGCTTTTATGAGTTTCTGGTTTGCAGGAACCGGTAACAACACCAGTGATAAGTGGAAGGAGTGTAAGTGAGGATTAGTGTATAAACTTACGGTGGGCTGAAATGGTGAAAAGGAGCAGTTGATAGTATACACGAAGATGGGATAGGGACTGGTGCGAAGGAGATTGATCGGCCGACGACGACCTTCTGGTAATGCGGCATTGACTAGTAGCTGGTGGGAGTTTGTTTGTGACGAGGGGTGGACCTGGTTGATTAGTAAATGGACTTATTTTATTCTACATGGAGAAGCAACAGTAGTTGGACATCATGAACGAAGAGTAGGAACAAACTTGTCGCTTTGGATTCGCATGAAAGCGGACAACGCTATGAAGTCGGTTTGAAGCAATTTGAAGCACGACAGAATTTAACGTCTGGTTTAATCGACTGACGCAAATCGTTATTAACGGTTAACGCGCCAAGGTGAGTAAAACTCACTAACTCTCCTCAGTTTATATTTTTATATAAACTGTGTTAAATGATTTGATTGCTGTGTATTGATAGTTTGGACTGTTAAATAGATTTGATTGAAACATAGATATAGTTATATATATAAACGACAATCAAATATTGATTCAGTTCATCAGTATATTTCATGTGGCAATGAAATTGATGTATATTTTATTGTGTAACATCTGTGGATGCAGGGAAACAGGTTGGAGGAATCCGACTGGATTCCTCAACATTTATTTTACCGTTTTTCATATATTGTGATATATGATGTGTTATGAAATCTGTTATTGATTTCATATGTTTAAATGATACCGATCATTGTTATACGACACGTTAAACACCGTAGGTGATACTAGAATGTAAAAAGGGAATTTTCAATGTTTATATTGAAAATAAATATTATTTATAAAATCGATAGGATTTTATAAAATGAAAACATTTATTTATTTAGGAAATAAATAAAGGAACATTTATTTAGATTATAAATAAATGGAATAAAGGAATATTTATTTAGGGAATAAATAAAGGAACACTTGTTCGGAAAATAAATAGAATTATACAAGGATAGATTTAAACACGTGCTTCGCACACGGTATAACACGATATGGATTTAAATGAGATATTAAATAGGAAATCTGTTTTAAACAGATAAATTGAAGTAGATTAATTTATAAATAATGTTTTATAAATTAAATAAATTATTTATCGTTGATAAATGGAACATATATAAGTCTGGACTTATATAGAGAAGTAGAAACGTTATTAAAAGGACATTTATAAAGTGAAGAACCGTTACTAAAAGTAAATCTTTATAAATGGATAAACTTGTAAAAAGGTAAATCTTTATCAATGGATAAACGTTGTAAAAAGGAAATCTTTCGAAATGAGTTATTCGAATTAGATATTTGAATAGAGTTAAACACATTAGAGTGATTCGAATTACTTATTCGAATAGAGTTAAACAAAGTAATTTGTTAGGTTAACCAAAGCAAGTTAGTCGAGTTAATCAAAGTAATTGGTTAAGTTAACTAAAGTGAATTAGTCAAGTTAAACTAATTGGTTAATCGAAGTAAATTAGTTGGGTAAATCAAAGTGAATTAGCTGAGTTAAACTAAGTAAATCGGTTAGAGTTAATCAAAGTGAATTAACTAAGTTAAACTAAGTGGATTAGTTCAGTTAATCGAGACAAGTAAATCAAGTTAGGTTAAACCATTTGAGTTAACCAGTTAAAATTTACCAGTTAAAGATAAACAGTTAAAGTTGACCAGTTAGAGTTGACCTGTTAGAGTTATCCAAGTGGAGTTAATCGAGTAGAATTGCCGAATATCACTTATTCGAAGTAGAGTTATCGAATATAGAGTATTCGAGGGAAGAGTAATCGAATATAGTTTATTCGAGTGGAGAAATCAAATGTTATTCATTTGGGAAGAGTTACCGAATATTATTTATTCGAAGAATAGTATCGAATATTGGTTATTCGAAGTTAGTTAATCCAAAGGAGTTATTCGAAGTTAGTTAATCCAAAGGAGTTATTCGAAGTTAGCTAATCCAAAGGAGTTATTCGAAGTTAGTTAATCCAAAGGAGTTAGTCGAAGAGTTAATCGAATATAGTTATTCGAAAGAAGGTGTTAATCGAATATAGTTATTCGAGTAAAGTTAAAAGAGTTAATCGAATTTAGTTATTCGAAATGAGTTATTCGAATTTGATATTTGAATAGAGTTAAACACATTAGAGTGATTCGAATTACTTATTCAAATAGAGTTAAACACGTAAGAGTTAATTGAATATTAGTTATTCAATTAGAGTTAAATCGAATTTAGCTATTCGAAAGGAGTTAATCAATTTGAGTTAAGTTAATCGATTTGAATTAAGTTGAATCAAAATGGAGTAAATCGATTAGAATTAAGTTAATCGAGTTAGAGTAAATCGAATATTGGTTATTCGAAGGTAAGTTATTCGAATTAGTTATTCGAAGGAGTTAATCAAATGAGTCGATCCAAAGGAGTTAGTCGAATATTAGTTATTCGAATAGAGTTAAAGGAGTTATCGATTTTAGTTTGATCGAAAGGAGTTATCGATTAGTAAATCGAAAGGAGATTCTCGAATATAGCATATTCGAAAGAAAGAGATCGAATATTGTTTATTCGAAAGAGAGAGATTTCGAATATGAGTTATTCAAAGAGAGATAATCGAATATAGGTTATTCGAAGAAGGGTTAATCGAATAGAGATTACTCGAAAGAGAGTTATACGTCGAATTCGATTATAGCAAATTCGGGAAAAGTACTATTTACTTTCCAGGGTTTAAATCAAGATTTAGTTATTGATTTAGAAATTTGGTGTCTGTTAAATTATTCGAGTTAGGAGATAAAGTTATAATTTAGGTTAGATATTGCAGAAGTAGGAATTATAACGTTATAGTTATAATCAAACGTTTTCATATAAGAAGTAGATTCGTAACCTGAATCCGAGAATTTGCGTAAACAGATGATTGGAAAAAGGTGAGTGACGAACTTCATCTATTTCACAGTAAAGGACGTTGTTCAATTAAGGTCTGAGAGGTAATTATACCCCAACTTGATTGACTTCAGAATTGACAAAGGAATAGTTGTGGTTCGATAGAAAAGATTGATTTGAAATATAGTTAAGTAATAAGCGATTATTGGATTAAGCGTAACGATGTTTTATACAACGTTCATTTGAAATCCGTAAATGAGTTTTGGGAACGTTTTCCAAATATAATCAGATATGTTTTCTAAACATAGAAAATGAAATGTTTTCATGATAAGAATTTAAGAAATAGAGTTAAGCAAATTCAGAAACTAACTGGAGAGGGTAAGTTGAACGGTTTTCTAAGTGACGATCTGATGTTGGTTTCGACCTTCCGGATTGATACTTAGAGAATTGTTCTCATACTAGTTACAGTTAGGGACTGATAGTTGCAATATAATAGTGATGTGAAAATAAGCTATGGAAATGTTTTCCAATGGTTAATAACATATATTTTCTAAATATATGAAATAAGGAAATATGAACATATGATGATTGATCGATCGAATTCCCATTTGGAAATAAGATCGTTGTTCGTACACCGACATGTTTTCATTTGATAGTTAGATCACAGACTATCAAAGTTTTTACCATTTTAACGTTGTTAATATGGAGAGACCGGTTGGATTATTATCCAAAGAACCACTCTGTATCGGCATAAGCGTTGCGAGCAATATCTGCCAAAGATAAATTGAAGACGGAGTAAAGTGCAAGGGTTGTTGTATAAGTCTTAGATAACAGTGACTAAGATGGATATACTGAATAGTGCCTTCGGTTTGTCCAGTCCCAGGACAACGTATATGGAAGAAGGTCTGACAGAGTATATCCAATGGATCGCGTAAGTTGATCTGTTCAAACGTATTCACGTTTGGTGGCGGAGGAATTCGTTTCTCTTAGCTATATACCCGTGTTATTTTTGGATAAGTCAATTTGTGATTTGGCGGGTATGACGATGTGGCGTTCAAAGTGAATGGTGATCAGATGTTCTGAAGATAGACGTAGCTTCTAGCCTCACACCGGGAAGTAACAAAAGTTGGGCTAGGCAGCATGGCTAGTTGGGTCATCCCCAAGCAGGGTGTATTGTCACCGATCTAGGGAATATTCATATTTATACTTCTTTTTGATTCTGTATCTTCGGATGACGGTTTGATGGCCTACAACCGTGGTGGCAATATATTCGCGACACTCAAGCTAAATGAGTGAGCGGTCATGTGTGGCCGGGTTGCAAGACGTTCTTGTTGAACCCTAAGTGTATCACCTCTAGAGTACACTATTCAGAAGGTACTCCCATACCTTGTCTGTTGGAATCCATTCTCCGATAAGCGCCCTGCGGTTTATGATTTTATACTATGTATGTAGAACGTGAGATGCAAGCGTTTCTGCTAGATTGATACCTATTTGTACTTAGACATTATTATAATATCACAATGATATTACTTGTCAAAGTTGTTCAGATACTCATAAGGGAAAAACCTGTTCCGTATTCACGGCGTGGTCTTATGAGATATCCTATACCTGTTTTAAACTATTTTACTCATACCAGTCCCATGACTGACCCGAAGTTTACTTTGTTGTTTTCCCTAAACTCTTGGGTGCCTAAATTTGTACGGGCAGTCAAGTAGTCGGGATTTACAGATATACTTGGAGAGCTTGGAGCAGGAGGCTGCAAGATTTTATAGCTATAGTTATTTCCGCTGTGTTGTAAGTGTTGTACTCTGATAAGTGCTATTGTATATATATAACTGTTTACTTCAAAGTTATGTTATATATTATATGTTATTCGTTCCGCTGTGAGATTCGTGTTACTCTGATGATTCTGATGTTCTTCTTCTTCTATTCTATTAGTTCTATCTTTTCTTTCTCACCTTCTAAATTCTTTCACTAATGTCTCGGAATTTCCGACTCTCGAGGAGTCGGAAATTTCCAGCCGTTACAGTTGGTATCAGATCTTAAGTTAAGTGATTACCTTGGCTCTGTGGCATAACTCGATAGAGATGGGATTAGTAATATCCTAGATTGAGTTTGAGTGTATATATATGAGCGCGTAATTGTTATTCAATATAAAATGGTTTTATATTGTGGAGACTCATTGGTTGAGTGGCTTATGAATTCTGGTCGATCAGTTGATCCACTGTATCGATAAGGGTTACTAAACACTCGAATACGATGAACCGTCATGGTATGTTTTGAAAGAGGGTAAATGAAATAATTTTTCCCAAAATATATTTGTTTATAGAAGAAATATATATCTTGAAATTATTAGAGTATATTGGTTGTGTTGATTGTTATTATAATCGAATAAGATTATAAAAGGGTGAAATGGTTATAAATGACCAATCAGAATTCATATGAATGTAATATATGAAATAGTTTGAATTAAATATGAATTTAAATCAGATTTGGAATTAAAATAAGGGAATTTTAAGTTCCTGGGAGATTTTGGAAATGTTTTTCAAATTGAAAGTGATATAGTATTGAACTCACTTCGATAGCTGGAAAATAGATTTGATGATGAATCTAGACATCATCAGTGTTCATTTTCGAGTTCTAAGTGACGGATTACTACCAAAGGTTTTGTTTTTGAATTGTTTTCAGAAAACAAGTTGTTTAGAAATTCAAAGGTTTTGAATTGGCATTATGATTTCAAATGGATTTGAAAGAAACCCAGGAACTTAAGTTCTGGAATTAGAATTTAACTAATGAAGTTAAATAAAATGAGATGGTAAAAATAAATTGAAATTTAACTTGAACCGAGTTAAATAAAATTGAATTGGATTAGAGATAATCTAGAATGGAACCAAATTGATAAGTCAATAATTTGGAATTTGATATTAGAGTTCGAATGAAATTCGATTTGGATTTGAGGATATGAACTGATTGGAGATCATTTGGAATGGATAACATTGGTATATGTTGAAGTGGTAGCAGATGAAAGGGATATAGAGTTAAATGCCCGACAAAAAGGTACAAGTTTATATCATATATGAGTTTGGATTTTATGAGCCGAATTAGCAAGCCGCTTAGCTGTTTGATTTTCTTTTGGATTGGAGGAGGCCTAGAGAGGCGAGTTGTGGTTTGTCATATTGACCAATACAAAGGAGGTTATGGCGAAATTTTTCGAAAATTCCAGGCGTTAGAACATTCTCATTATTTATGGAAATTCAGTTAGCCAGAATGAATTAATAATTTAATTGAAAATTAAATGGTTCAGTTAAAACTGAAATTTAGAGGTAAAAAAAAAAGTATTTTTAAATCTAGTTAGTAGAGTTAGTAGCATTTTTCTAACTTAGCAATTTCGAGGACGAAATTATTTTAAGGGGGGAAGTCTGTAATGGCGCGTTTTGTTAGCTGTCGAATAATTAATTTATTTAATGATTTATATATCGATTTGGCGATATCGATAACTTAAAGTACAACGTTCGAACTTATAATTTATAATTATAATTAAAACGAACCTGAAACGTCGCGGCAGTTCGCAATTTGGCGATTTGAACTTCAACTGAATGTACATGATTCATTTTAAGCCGGATTTCTGTGAAACAAGAAACGTGTGGAGCTGGTAGAGTATATCTTTCTGGTGGAAGAGAAAAATCGAGATTTCGTCGTGTAGATTTTGAGTTATGTCCAAATCAAATTTCAGAAAAGTCGCTGTAGAATTCCTTTATAATTTGTGACGCTTTATTTACGTTATAAAAAGGGTTTTTCAATATAACTAGATATGGGGTTTGAATTTAGACGTGGTTCTTTTGAGGCGTAGAGTTAATTTAATTTTTAGAATTTTATGGTAATTTTTAATTAATTAAATATGCGACTTTTGATTTGAAGTATTTCGCACCCTGAAATCAACATTTTGAAGTTTCAAAATATGAGTCCATCTACCGGTATTATTACATTTTTGGGATCGTGGGACGTTGGCCATCTCACTAGTAACTTTATTTCTGTCCGTACGTGGATGGAATTTACGTAACATGGTATTTTGAAAAACCAAACTTCTAATACATTAATAAAATAAAGTAGTAATATTTGTTGTGTGAACCGAAACGAATCCACGTTCTCTCTTCTCAACCACCAAGTTTCTATGGCCCTAAAGATGCTACGTCATGCAACATATAAACAATTTTGGTATAACTAAACTATATAATACCATTTTTTCTTTTCGAACCTAGTTCTAAACTTCTTTGTTGAATCCCAAAATGAGTCGCCACCCTATTCTCCTCAAACCGCAGACAGAAATCGAATTCAAATATAAAACAAAACAAAACAAAAAGGGCGCACGCCAGGGGGTATGGTGTGTTGAATATGAGGGTACAGGATCTCACGTGGGATTTAAATGGAGCGAACGGGATGCAAAGGACTCAGAGGAGAGAGCAGTTGGAAGGAGCACGGCCACCACGTTTAAGAAGCATCACTGATGCACAGGCGTGAGTTCTTGTATTGGTCGAAGCATGGCAGGTGGAATATGCGGCCATGATGGGATGAAATAATGAGGAAGGTGTGTTGTGAGTGGATCAAAATGGTGGTGTACAGTTGCGTATGTGTAAATTGTGGGTGATGCTACTGTGTTTGGTATGAAAGCAAATGAAGCGTGGCATATCAATGAAAAGGGGAAGGATGAATGTCGGCGCATGCAGTGGGGTTTCCAAATGCTTGGAGCTGATTCAAAAGCAAGGAAATCTTCAGCATGAATTGTTTTCTTTTGTACTGAGCAAGCAGTTAGAGTTATATAAATAGGAAGAGCAGGGTTTTTGTTGGAGAAGGGTTGTCTAGCGTCACGAACAGTTTGACATGGGCAATATAAGTGATGAAACGTAATGAAGATGAAAGGCTCGCGAGCCGGGAGTGAATGGTGAAGCCGCGAGTGAATAGTGGAGGCTTTTATGAGTTTCTGGTTTGCAGGAACCGGTAACAACACCAGTGATAAGTGGAAGGAGTGTAAGTGAGGATTAGTGTATAAACTTACGGTGGGCTGAAATGGTGAAAAGGAGCAGTTGATAGTATACACGAAGATGGGATAGGGACTAGTGCGAAGGAGATTGATCGGCCGACGACGACCTTCTGGTAATGCGGCATTGACTAGTAGCTGGTGGGAGTTTGTTTGTGACGAGGGGTGGACCTGGTTGATTAGTAAATGGACTTATTTTATTCTACATGGAGAAGCAACAGTAGTTGGACATCATGAACGAAGAGTAGGAACAAACTTGTCGCTTTGGATTCGCATGAAAGCGGACAACGCTATGAAGTCGGTTTGAAGCAATTTGAAGCACGACAGAATTTAACGTCTGGTTTATTCGACTGACGCAAATCGTTATTAACGGTTAACGCGCCAAGGTGAGTAAAACTCACTAACTCTCCTCAGTTTATATTTTTATATAAACTGTGTTAAATGATTTGATTGCTGTGTATTGATAGTTTGGACTGTTAAATAGATTTGATTGAAACGTAGATATAGTTATATATATAAACGACAATCAAATATTGATTCAGTTCATCAGTATATTTCATGTGGCAATGAAATTGATGTATATTTTATTGTGTAACATCTGTGGATGCAGGGAAACAGGTTGGAGGAATCCGACTGGATTCCTCAACATTTATTTTACCGTTTTTCATATATTGTGATATATGATGTGTTATGAAATCTGTTATTGATTTCATATGTTTGAATGATACCGATCATTGTTATACGACACGTTAAACACCGTAGGTGATACTAGAATGTAAAAAGGGAATTTTCAATGTTTATATTGAAAATAAATCTTATTTATAAAATCGATAGGATTTTATAAAATGAAAACATTTATTTATTTAGGAAATAAATAAAGGAACATTTATTTAGATTATAAATAAATGGAATAAAGGAATATTTATTTAGGGAATAAATAAAGGAACACTTGTTCGGAAAATAAATAGAATTATACAAGGATAGATTTAAACACGTGCTTCGCACACGATATAACACGATATGGATTTAAATGAGATATTAAATAGGAAATCTGTTTTAAACAGATAAATTGAAGTAGATTAATTTATAAATAATGTTTTATAAATTAAATAAATTATTTATCGTTGATAAATGGAACATATATAAGTCTGGACTTATATAGAGAAGTAGAAACGTTATTAAAAGGACATTTATAAAGTGAAGAACCGTTACTAAAAGTAAATCTTTATAAATGGATAAACTTGTAAAAAGGTAAATCTTTATCAATGGATAAACGTTGTAAAAAGGAAATCTTTCGAAATGAGTTATTCGAATTAGATATTTGAATAGAGTTAAACACATTAGAGTGATTCGAATTACTTATTCGAATAGAGTTAAACAAAGTAATTTGTTAGGTTAACCAAAGCAAGTTAGTCGAGTTAATCAAAGTAATTGGTTAAGTTAACTAAAGTGAATTAGTCAAGTTAAACTAATTGGTTAATCGAAGTAAATTAGTTGGGTAAATCAAAGTGAATTAGCTGAGTTAAACTAAGTAAATCGGTTAGAGTTAATCAAAGTGAATTAACTAAGTTAAACTAAGTGGATTAGTTCAGTTAATCGAGACAAGTAAATCAAGTTAGGTTAAACCATTTGAGTTAACCAGTTAAAATTTACCAGTTAAAGATAAACAGTTAAAGTTGACCAGTTAGAGTTGACCAGTTAGAGTTGACCTGTTAGAGTTATCCAAGTGGAGTTAATCGAGTAGAATTGCCGAATATCACTTATTCGAAGTAGAGTTATCGAATATAGAGTATTCGAGGGAAGAGTAATCGAATATAGTTTATTCGAGTGGAGAAATCAAATGTTATTCATTTGGGAAGAGTTACCGAATATTATTTATTCGAAGAATAGTATCGAATATTGGTTATTCGAAGTTAGTTAATCCAAAGGAGTTATTCGAAGTTAGTTAATCCAAAGGAGTTATTCGAAGTTAGCTAATCCAAAGGAGTTATTCGAAGTTAGTTAATCCAAAGGAGTTAGTCGAAGAGTTAATCGAATATAGTTATTCGAAAGAAGGTGTTAATCGAATATAGTTATTCGAGTAAAGTTAAAAGAGTTAATCGAATTTAGTTATTCGAAATGAGTTATTCGAATTTGATATTTGAATAGAGTTAAACACATTAGAGTGATTCGAATTACTTATTCAAATAGAGTTAAACACGTAAGAGTTAATTGAATATTAGTTATTCAATTAGAGTTAAATCGAATTTAGCTATTCGAAAGGAGTTAATCAATTTGAGTTAAGTTAATCGATTTGAATTAAGTTGAATCAAAATGGAGTAAATCGATTAGAATTAAGTTAATCGAGTTAGAGTAAATCGAATATTGGTTATTCGAAGGTAAGTTATTCGAATTAGTTATTCGAAGGAGTTAATCAAATGAGTCGATCCAAAGGAGTTAGTCGAATATTAGTTATTCGAATAGAGTTAAAGGAGTTATCGATTTTAGTTTGATCGAAAGGAGTTATCGATTAGTAAATCGAAAGGAGATTCTCGAATATAGCATATTCGAAAGAAAGAGATCGAATATTGTTTATTCGAAAGAGAGAGATTTCGAATATGAGTTATTCAAAGAGAGATAATCGAATATAGGTTATTCGAAGAAGGGTTAATCGAATAGAGATTACTCGAAAGAGAGTTATACGTCGAATTCGATTATAGCAAATTCGGGAAAAGTACTATTTACTTTCCAGGGTTTAAATCAAGATTTAGTTATTGATTTAGAAATTTGGTGTCTGTTAAATTATTCGAGTTAGGAGATAAAGTTATAATTTAGGTTAGATATTGCAGAAGTAGGAATTATAACGTTATAGTTATAATCAAACGTTTTCATATAAGAAGTAGATTCGTAACCTGAATCCGAGAATTTGCGTAAACAGATGATTGGAAAAAGGTGAGTGACGAACTTCATCTATTTCACAGTAAAGGACGTTGTTCAATTAAGGTCTGAGAGGTAATTATACCCCAACTTGATTGACTTCAGAATTGACAAAGGAATAGTTGTGGTTCGATAGAAAAGATTGATTTGAAATATAGTTAAGTAATAAGCGATTATTGGATTAAGCGTAACGATGTTTTATACAACGTTCATTTGAAATCCGTAAATGAGTTTTGGGAACGTTTTCCAAATATAATCAGATATGTTTTCTAAACATAGAAAATGAAATGTTTTCATGATAAGAATTTAAGAAATAGAGTTAAGCAAATTCAGAAACTAACTGGAGAGGGTAAGTTGAACGGTTTTCTAAGTGACGATCTGATGTTGGTTTCGACCTTCCGGATTGATACTTAGAGAATTGTTCTCATACTAGTTACAGTTAGGGACTGATAGTTGCGAAATAATAGTGATGTGAAAATAAGCTATGGAAATGTTTTCCAATGGTTAATAACATATATTTTCTAAATATATGAAATAAGGAAATATGAACATATGATGATTGATCGATCGAATTCCCATTTGGAAATAAGATCGTTGTTCGTACACCGACATGTTTTCATTTGATAGTTAGATCACAGACTATCAAAGTTTTTACCATTTTAACGTTGTTAATATGGAGAGACCGGTTGGATTATTATCCAAAGAACCACTCTGTATCGGCATAAGCGTTGCGAGCAATATCTGCCAAAGATAAATTGAAGACGGAGTAAAGTGCAAGGGCTGTTGTATAAGTCTTAGATAACAGTGACTAAGATGGATATACTGAATAGTGCCTTCGGTTTGTCCAGTCCCAGGACAACGTATATGGAAGAAGGTCTGACAGAGTATATCCAATGGATCGCGTAAGTTGATCTGTTCAAACGTATTCACGTTTGGTGGCGGAGGAATTCGTTTCTCTTAGCTATATACCCGTGTTATTTTTGGATAAGTCAATTTGTGATTTGGCGGGTATGACGATGTGGCATTCAAAGTGAATGGTGATCAGATGTTCTGAAGATAGACGTAGCTTCTAGCCTCACACCGGGAAGTAACAAAAGTTGGGCTAGGCAGCATGGCTAGTTGGGTCATCCCCAAGCAGGGTGTATTGTCACCGATCTAGGGAATATTCATATTTATACTTCTTTTTGATTCTGTATCTTCGGATGACGGTTTGATGGCCTACAACCATGGTGGCAATATATTCGCGACACTCAAGCTAAATGAGTGAGCGGTCATGTGTGGCCGGGTTGCAAGACGTTCTTGTTGAACCCTGAGTGTATCACCTCTAGAGTACACTATTCAGAAGGTGCTCCCATACCTTGTCTGTTGGAATCCATTCTCCGATAAGCGCCCTGCGGTTTATTATTTTATACTATGTATGTAGAACGTGAGATGCAAGCGTTTCTGCTAGATTGATACCTATTTGTACTTAGACATTATTATAATATCACAATGATATTGCTTGTCAAAGTTGTTCAGATACTCATAAGGGAAAAACCCGTTCCGTATTCACGGCGTGGTCTTATGAGATATCCTATACCTGTTTTAAACTATTTTACTCATACCAGTCCCATGACTGACCCGGAGTTTACTTTGTTGTTTTCCCTAAACTCTTGGGTGCCTAAATTTGTACGGGCAGTCAAGTAGTCGGGATTTACAGATATACTTGGAGAGCTTGGAGCAGGAGGCTGCAAGATTTTATAGCTATAGTTATTTCCGCTGTGTTGTAAGTGTTGTACTCTGATAAGTGCTATTGTATATATATAACTGTTTACTTCAAAGTTATGTTATATATTATATGTTATTCGTTCCGCTGTGAGATTCGTGTTACTCTGATGATTCTGATGTTCTTCTTCTTCTTCTATTCTATTAGTTCTATCTTTTCTTTCTCACCTTCTAAATTCTTTCACTAATGTCTCGGAATTTCCGACTCTCGAGGAGTCGGAAATTTCCAGCCGTTACATATTTCCATGAATTAAATCTTCGTTTAATTTATAAAACCGGACTGCTTATTTTCGAACGGAGTTAAACCGTTCGTTATTTTTCTTCCAACTGTTCTTTTCTACTTTTAAAATTCCAAACCCCATCGCTTCACTTTTCTCGACACATGCGAATGATTGGATCCTTTCCCTTACCACCTTCCTTATTTTAAGGAGCAAACCATTCATTCCTTTTATTTTTGATGCGATTTAAATTTTGTAAACATTCATTTGCCTTTCCTTTTGTTCATTGTTGATGTGCATTTAATTCCTAACAATTCATTGCCATCACTTCCCAAAGAATCGCTCCGTCTTCTTACCATTTCCTTTACTTCGTGAAGAAAATAAAAATGGATATAGTAGCCATATTTCTTCCTCACACAGTCTTATATTTCTTCCACCACACCATGTTTATCTCTTCCTATCCCCATCTTCTTTTCCCGATGTCCAGAACTCGCCTGAAGCCACATACCCAATGCCACACTAACCCAAGATGACCCCCTCCATGATGTTGAGCCTTTCTCTACCCGAATCTATTTAGCCCTGCAAACCCCATCAGCCGCTGAACTCCATCATCTGACTGCCACGAACCTCGCTGCCTTCTCCGAACACCCAACTGTCGAACCAATCTCCATATTCCATCAGTCGAGCCTCCTTGCCTCCAGTTCCTAGATCGAGAAACACCTGTTCCGCAGCCCTGACCAACACTCGAATTCCGTCGACTTCCACCGTGCTAAAAACCCAATCCATGCCTTCCCGAACCCCTGTGCACTTTAAGCATGTGAGTGGTGTATATGTTGATGGTTTCGAGCTTGTGTGAGCTTATGTTGTTGCGTGAGTGTCTGGGTGGTGTTGTGTGTGAGTCAGTGTGTGCATGGGTGCATGTGTGAGTGTTTGTGTGTTTTTGTGATTTTGTTGCATTAATATATACACACACACACATTATTTTAGTGTGTATATATAATTTATATGACTTTGTTGTGTGTTTATATATGAATAATTTATAATATATATGTAGTTTCGGTGTGCGTTAAATTTTAAATATATATATATACATTATAGTTTCTTTGTATATACGTGTATATATAAAAAAAACTATATATAATATTTTGTTTTTATTTTTGAGTCAAGTTTGTGGTTGAGTTTGGAACCGTTCCCAAAACCCAATAGCCGCACCAATCCGTTAAGAAACCCCTCCTCCTCTTATAAAATAATATATAAAATGTATATATTGAGTGGTTACCATGATCGAATCCACTCTGAGTCGTGTCCGGAAGTCGTCGTTTCATCCTGTGTCAATCCGTCTGTTGTCTCCATTATGTACCAAGAAAGGTGAATTTATCTCACACCTGACTTACATTGTTTCGTGGATGTTATATTTAGCACAAATGAATTGTTGTGAAATGTATATGATTGCTATTAGAAAACGTTTTATTTGATATTTACACTTTTCATATATGATATGATATATACATGAAACGTAGGTGCACTGATGATATATGATTTGTGATGTGATGTGATGATATTGATGTTATGTGATGATTTATTTTTGTTGCTGATTTCCATAGTCTTAGAAAATCACTATGGGTTGAAACGATACATAAACGAATGGATATTAGAGTAGGGAAAAAAACATTATGGGATGAAATGATAAAGCTTAACGATTTTTACTGAATTTGGGATTATGGGTTAAAATGATATATACTCGTAAAATTGCAGATTGAAATGCTGAATATCCATATCACTTGACCATAGGGTAGAAAATTATATACGGACACTGTTGGTCATGTTTTTGAAGTAAAGTGATTTGGAAATTTTGATTTAAACAATAACATCAAATTATATATATATATATTTATTTAAAAAAATTTAAAACCTAAATTTTGTAAATTTTAAATTATATGTTTTAAAGTATTTTTATGAGTAAATATGGATTTAAATATATATATATTTATTTAAATATATAATTTTAAGAGTTTACTTATAATTTTATTTATTTTAGAATTATATAATTTAATAGAGATAATAATAATAGTATATTATACCCTAATTTAATATATTATAATAATTATTTTAAAAAGTTACTTTATAATTTATAAAACTTATATATGTATATAAATCTTTTTTTCAAAGTTTAATTTTAATATATTTTATTAACATTAATAATAAACTTAAAGATAAGTAAGTTGAGATTTCATTATTTAAATTTAAGGTTTAAAGATTAAATTTAAATATTGGTATTTTATTAAACGTATGAATTCATATGAGATATGAATTTGAATTGAGCGAATACAAACATTTACGAGAAATGAACCTGAATTGCATAAATTGAGTTTTCAATTTGAATTTCTAAATTGAAGGAAACAAATTTGAAATGGATATGAAAATTAATTCGATTGTAAAGTGACCGAATGCGAAATTGAATATATAAATTGATTATGTATGGACTTGATTTTATAAAACAATTTGACATGAATTAAGAAATTTTATAAATTGAATTATAAGAATGATTTTAAATTATTTGATTTGAATCTATATGTAGTGATTTGAACTGTATGACTTAACATCATAAAGTATGATATAAATTGTTTGAATTGAAATATAAGATTTGACTTGAATTGTTGAATCGAAATGTTTGATTTTTATGAATCGACTTAAAATGAAATCTTAAAAGTGAAAATAGATTATATGAATTGATTGAACTTGGAATCTGACGTAAATATTTGAAACTAAGACAGAATCGAAGTTAAATATTCTAGTATTGATTTATACTATAATTTGAGACTTTTAAGATATGATCTTCTAATTTGATTTAGTTAAATCTATTGAAGTAAGTAGTTTTTCGAAATTTAATATAATCGAAGTTAGATATTAAATTTTGATTTCAAGTTTGAATCTGAGACTTCGTATAAATGATTATAAAGTGATTTACAAAATAATGATCACGGTGTATAAAATGTAAACGTTTAGTTGTTAAAGAGACCGAGACTAGATATTGTCATACTCTCTGTCAATTGCAAAAACCACTTTAACAACTGTGCACGTGGTGGAGAATCCAGAATGAAGTAGGATGATTTAGAGGTGATCGGATTTGAGGAAAGAGAATGATGATGGATACCCTTGACCTTCGCGTCATAATTGAAATAACTAAAATAGGAGCCATACCCAGGCCAATGTGAGTTAGCTACTCTTAGCAGACATGCATCTTCGATACCATATATACTACTTTGTAACTGATTTGGACCCCGTTGATTTTGGGAGCATTGTCTGAGGTGGGCGGTAGTTGCGGCTATGTGTTACCACCAGCCTGGGTCCACAATACGGTAGAATCCTACTGATGGGTATTACCTCGATGCCTTGTCATATTTATCCTGATCGAGCCCCCTACGATTTTGATTTGAACCGTACTTATGGAGTGTCCTCAGATAACCACTAGTTTACGGTGGACTTTATGATATCTGTATAGACTACTATAAACAGTGTAAGGCTAATAATAATAATCCCAGTTACGCTATTTTCAATAGTATATTTAACCATATACACTATTATAATAGCGTATTATATATATATATATATATATGTATGTATATATATATATATAGTTTAACGAATCCTTAGAGGATGGTGATCCCAAACATCCTTTAAGTTACTGATGCATTTCATTGAATATTTCATTTGAGTTGATTTACTTCCATGAAAATGTTAGTCTTGATCCGAGTTGTTTTGTTTTTGCATTATTGCTCGGGTCAGATAAAGTATTATAGCTTTTGAGATTTACTCTTGGAGTTTGAAGCTTATATTGGGTTTTGCTCACTTGTATCTACCTATTCAGTTGCTCCAGTTTTTCAGCTATTCTTATCATTTCTGTTTAATGCAGTTATCGTTTATTTGTGTATTAGAAATTCATTGTATTAGGCTTCTGATGTATTGTTTATGTAAACTCTATTGTAAAAATTTATTTAGTAGCTTCATGTACTACTACCGGATTATTTATTTTCTGCTACGAGATATTATTTTGCTCAATGTCTGTGTCTGAGATTTGTGATTTATTCTATTTACCCCAGAAGCTAATAACAATCTGTCATTTCGAACGGTTTGAGTTGGTTTACTTACCGACTTGAAGCGTTCGAAAAGGGCAGGTTGTTACAAGCTCATATTTTGTATATAAGAGAAAATGAAATTTTTGATAGTAAGAAACCAATATGAAAGTATTTATTCGCATGATCCATCTTTGTCCAAAACTCAAATCCGAAACATTAAAGATATTTACACTAATATGAAAGTATTTATCATTCAACTCTTGACGGCAAACATTGATTAGGGTTCATGATCGAGTACTTAGGTTTTATATTATAGTTGAGAATTATGCAAGGAAAACAAAGGTTTCTGATCAAAGAACCCGATCAAAATCCACACTAAAGGATCGAGGATCGAAACTAGTTCGGAAGAAAAAATTAGGGATTCAAGTAGAAGACCAAATCAGATATTACATATGAATGATTTATATGCACCATCCAGGATAAAATAACATTTTGAACACTTTGGAATGTGCTCCTAATTTTAAGGACAAAATTTTTTTTAGAGGGAGAATGTAATAGCCCAAAATTTGACCGCCTTAATTAGAGAGATTTAAATTATTTCAAATATGGGTTATTCTGACTTATAATCAATTCTAAAGAAATAGTATATGACAACAAATTTATTTTGGACACGTACACTTATTCTCCCAAGAAAAAAAAAAGTATAATAAACCTTATGACTTATTGTTGAAAATGAGATCATCAAATAAGGGTATTATATCCATTAATTGATTTTTGGATTTAAATAAGGATCTGATGATTTAATAATTATTCATATAATTATTTTAAATTATTATAATTCATTTAAATGTGTTATATAGTGATAATCAATCATCTATTACAAATTGTAGTAAGGAATGTACTTAGCTTGAAAATATAAGAAAAATTGATATTATTTAAATTATTGTGAATAATTATTTAATATCGTCTTATTTTGCTTAATATGGTTTTTATACTAAAATAATCATGTTTTAATTATTCAAAGATGGTAAAAAATTATTTTCAAGTTTTGTTTGCTCAAATAAATAATTTGATTGAAAATTGAAAATTGAAAATATGACCAAAAAGTTGATTTCTGATAATCATAGGTTTGGCGAATGGAAGTTGTACAACATTGTAGACCATATGTTACACACATATCATGTACATGAACACATATACACGCATATGTCTTATGTTAACAAGAGTTTAGCAAAAAGAAAGTATGTTTGAGAAAAAGTAAAAATATGAGCTTTGCTTTTAGCTAAAAACTAAACAACACATTGCCATACACAACCATATCTATTGCACACCATTCCTCTCACACACAAATACAAGGTGAGGGATGGGAGTTCTTGAGTTCAACCGAACTATGAGGAGGGGATTTTGAGGGAGTTTTGACACTTTTCCACGTAATAACTAACCTCTCCCATTTCCTATATATACCTCTCTACTCTTTTCACCAGTTTGCACACTAAAACTTTCTTCTTATTCCTCCTAGTTCTAAATTAATGACTTCAAAATACCCTTACATTCGTAAGAAAAGAAAAGACACTTTGCAAGAAGAAATTAAGATGAAATAGCAAAGAAATCCTTTCGAAAACATTTCAACGATCTACTTTCTTCCATCCACATTCACTATCATCAACATCGTAAACTTCAAGAGGTTGAGAACTGCTCTACTTGGGCAGGCCCAGAGCGCAATGAAGGATCACTGGGAGCTCAAGCACCAGTAAAAGGAATAATCTAGTTTAAGAAGCATATGTTCGATCGTAGCGGAGCGATAGCAAATCCTAGGAACGTTTATAACCAATGAAAGTGAAAAACTCTAAATTTAAATAACACAATTATCAATATGCTAAAATGACTTATAATAATGTATATACTTGTTATGATGTTTGTTTATCATGTTTGATTGATATTATGATTGTTGAATGAGCGATTTAACAAGTCATGTAAAATATACATCGATAAGCACAAATGAAATCACTTTCCTTTCGTAATGAAATCATGTAAATGGAATAATTAGACATCTTAAAATAAGTTAATTTTTTTATAAATGTTTAATGACGCTTAAAGGTGTTCACATGAAGTCCGAAAAGAATATGAAATCTGAGTGAATTTTAGAGTATCGTGTAATGGGAGTTCACGATTATGCACCATAAAAAGTTAAAATACGACAAGACATAAATCCAACGATTTGAAATATGACCTTTCCAAAATCTTATAATCATATCTTTCCAATGAAACAAATAGATAAAAAAATTACCCTATAGAATTTAGGATACGACCAAAGCAAGATTTCAAAATCATCGCGGTTTTGTTGTTCAAAATCCTATAAATGCAATTCTTTAACATTCATATTTTTAATTCTTTTAAAATATGAGATAAATCTTATAAATATTTTGAAATGTTTTAAAATGATTTAGGTTTTATAATGAATTCCAAATGATAGAAAAGTCGTTTTGACCAAATAAGCTAAAATAGCACTTTTCGCAGCACTTTTTGTAGCGTTTTTCAATAATAATCGGAATATGAGTTTAAACTTAGCAACTCTTTACAAAACCTCTGATAAATGTTTTCAAATGATTAATTAAGTATTTTCAAGATCATTCAAATGTACCACAACCTGTGTAATTAATGCCTCGCTATAACCCTACTACAACCCGTAGCGGGTTTTTAACTTTACGATTTTTCTAAATAACCCCTAAAATAGCCCGTTGCGCTTTCAGCCCCGTAATATTATGCTATTCCTGATATATCTCGTTATTTCCATTATATTCTGATATTCCCACTATATCTTTTATAAAAAAATGAATTGAAAAAGGGCATTTATACATTATAAAACAAATAAAATAGGTTTTAAATTTATTTTTTTACATATGTTTTAGAAAATAAAATAATCTAATATTCTATTAAATTTAGTTAATTTAAATAAATTTATGTTTATTTACATATGTTTAGAAATTTAAGGACGTATTAATTATAATTAAATCTAATATTAATTCCTCATTTGTTATCATTTATATATTTGTAAAAATATTAAGAACGAGTTTTATATGCTATTTCAGAGTCATCGGCTATATCCTTGTTATCTCTCACTTTATCTCCGCTATGACTTTTTGCACCTCCGTTATATTGAATCTGCTAAGCACCCTTACTACACAGACTACAACTTACATAAAAGTGTTTTACATAATTGATTTGGATAAAAGTTATCATAAGCCAATGTTTTAATCATAGATCTAATTTGCTGATAAGTAAACCTAATTTTCTATTTATGAGATCCAATGGGCATTTAACTAAGGAGATACTCAAAAGCAACCAATGCATTGGTCGCGTAGGTCTTTTTGCTGGGTGGGGGATAAATAAGGTTGAAATATCGAAAATGAAGTATAAAAATGTAAAGTTTTCTAAATTTAAGCGAATCGATTACCTAGAGATGGTTTTGTTATATTTAGTAGCTAAATGCAAGGAAGGAATCCTTATTATCCATAAGTATTCAAAAGGCGGTTTCACTGTTATTCAACGAATAATATAAGTAGAACACACAAATTTATATCAAATAAAATAAGCATGATTTTATTGGATCTATCTTACTAAAATTGACTAATCGTCTAGGATGACATAATGAATGAAGTTTAACGATTCCATGTACATATACACCCAAAGAATATTTGAAATATACACATCCTTAAAAGATTTTTTTGTCAAGAGATGAACTAAACAATGAGAAAAATCCAAAACTACTTGATATTTTCTCGATGGTTGATTCCAAGAAATCGGGATTTTATTTGGGTAGTTTATATCTGAAAATCATTTTGAACTTACTTACGCTCCAAGAGAAAAAGAGACGGAAAGATCAAAATTAGGAAAATTGAATCAAGGGTTGTTTTCACAGACCCACGGTATTTTTTTTTCTATATATTGCAAATGATGGTTGTTCTTCATTCAAACATTCGATGCAAGGTCTCCTTTCTACCAAATCGCAAGATATAGTAAGATAAGTGTCTTTGGTTTATCCAAAGCCAGGATAACATGTATGGTAGAAATTCTGATGTTCCCCTTATAATGTATGCATATTGATCTCCATGAACATAAATTAATTTGCTGGTGTCAGATGTAAATCTCCTGCACTATATACATTATTTTTTGAGATGTATGAGCTTAAAGGTTATATTAGTGGAAATAAATATGATTGGCCTGAAAATGCGACATTCTAAGTGAATGATGTACCTAGTATAAGGTAATCGATGACCTTAAGCTTTATCATATGATAGTGTCATAAATTGGACACGCGATGAGGCTATGTGGGTCATATCCACTAGGATATGGTCATCACCTTTTTAGATTACTTTCTGCATGTTGAGTATGTGGTGTATGCCAAGAGACATCTCGAATAGGTCAGTTACGATCAGAATAATGACTTATACAGTCGGTGCACTACATTCGGATCTGTGTAGCTAGGTCGCCCTTGTTAGAAAGGTGGAGGATAGTTGGTCCTCGGTGCATCCCTCAGAGCTATACTGTATGGAAGGTGGTTCCTTATCTTGCCATTATATGTAAATCCATTCTCCCTAAGAGCCCACGATTTTGTTTTCATTGCCTAACATGCACGGAACTTAATATTGGTAACAATTTAGCACAGTTGATTTGATTTACTTTATGAGTTTTATCCTGCAAGTTGTTAAAAATAGTACAAGTCAATTTTACATTGCAAAGTTTAGGGTACCATAAGAGAACAATCTGTTCAGTGTTTATGTGCAGTCAAAGTATTGGATATTATCTTGTTTTCAAAAATAATGGGTTTTATTTTCCTACAACTGTCCCATTACTGATCCAGAGTTTGATTTTCCTTTACCTTAAACTTTGAATGCCCTATATTCTCTGAGCAACCTAGTAGCTCAGATTTCACTTGAAACACTTGGATGAAGCTTGGATCTAAAGATTTTATAGATAGTTAATTATTTATTCTTACCTTTACTATGTCTTTAGATTTATTCAGTAATTGTAAGGATGGATTTTATAACTGTCCATGCTGGCATTTGGTACACTCTAATACTTATGATATTTTTTCCACTGCAAAGATATTGTATACCGAAATATATGTACATTTTTCCACTGTGAAAGATTTTGTTCTATCTACTTCTTTCCATTTTCTTTCTAACCACGAATGATTTGCTTCTCCAACACTTGGGTTTGCAACACGCGTATATGGAGGACATATAAATGTCGATTTCTGAAGGATTGGCGAAGCGGGCCATTTCACGAGCATGATCCATCCTCCATGACTGGTCGAGCGACCCTATTTCTAGGATGTTTTTTAACCTTGCAAGGAATAATCCATAGTTGATGACCGATTAAGCATCGTCGCCAAGACCAAACAAAGTGACTGGGACCATATTGAGTATAATTCACCCTCGACGACCGAACAAGCAGCTTCGGTAAGTCTCAACAAAAAAGTCCTAACCATATTAAGCACAATCCAAACATTACAAAATGGTCGTAATATTATTAAGCGCAATACGGAAAAGGGTGAGGAACTGATCTGCCCAATGTAAGAATTTACAGAATTTGTCGGAGAACAAATTCATGAAATGTGATGTTAAGCATAAAAAAAATATCTTAATTTCTCGGTTAACCTCTTTATAAGTTACAATTATTTTAAATCGATACTTATACATTGCTTTTCAAGAATGCTAGACTTATATACTATCTGAACTAAAGTTAAGAAATTAAAATTTATTTCAATATATTGCATAATTTATAAATATTGCAAACATAAAGTATAACTGTCAAAATAACTAAATTGGATTAGTATTCTTCTAATAGAAAGATGTTCCTATATAGACTACATGAATTACAAAATCTATCTATGTTATAATGAAACAGTGCATCAAGTCAATACTTCAAATATGGGTGCAAGTTTTACACCATTGAAGATGGTTCAAATTCATGTATCGTTATAAGCACAATGGTAATGATCATGCATACACCATAGCGCACATTAATGGTGTTATTTCTTTGTATTATCATCAAATTGTACTTCTATCATATGTAAAACTTGATGGAGAAATCAATTTTAACTATGTTAAAAAAATCATGTGTAAAATCCATCAAGGAAGCCTATTTCGATTATTTGTTACCTGAAATAGTAGTTTCACACAACAAAGTAAAGGAGGGAGCGACTAAAAACTTTAAACAATAGCAATTTGACAGTGAAGTTAGTAAGCAAAGAAGTAGAAATGAACATAAGAGAAAATACATGATAACGTGGATTAAAAAGAAAAAGCTGGCTGAAAAGGGGACTATCTGACAAACAAACATAAAGTGGATTGAAAAGAAATAGGTGGATGAAAATAGAAAAGTTGTTTTAATCAATCAACCTATATCGATGGAAAATTTAATTCAGAAAATCTTTTTTCTTCCCAAATTAAAATTTTAATGTTGGTACTAGAATTAAATTATTCCACGAGGACATCAATATTACAAGTGTGTAACTCGTGCATTGCACATGATAATATTATTAAAAATATTTTTTTATTTTAATGTTAAAATGAGAATTTTGTTATGCAATATATGTTGCATTTTGATATGAAATACATAAACTATTAACTAAAATTATTATTACTTTTTATGTGTAGTTTGTGTGTTCTATAAATCAAACAAACAATATGTATGTGTGTATTTGAGAATTTTTTAATCATTTTTGTAATGTAGGTGTATTTGTTGAAATTGATGGATGTAAGTAATTTATTCGATGAATTAACAAATATTATTTAATGAAATTTGTTTAAATAAGTTAAATGTAAAAGTAAGAAATTAGTTTAACTATATAATATAACATAAAAGGAAAATAGTGTGAAGGACAAAACAAACAAAAAATTATGCCAAAAGGACAAGAGGCAAAAAAATAAGCCAAAAGGACAAAGTTTAGTGTAAATAATGAAATGGTAATGGCCCCCTGAATTCCAAAGTTTAGTGTAAAATTGTCCTTGAGGCTTATTTTTTTGTTGACTGTCCTTATGAATAAATTTTGGGTTGACTTTGTCCTTGTGGTTAAAAATCCCGCAGATTTTAACCTCAAGGACAAAATGAACAAAAAATTATTCCATAAGGACAAGGGGGTAAAATTTTATCCATAAGGACAAATTTCAGTGTAAATGGAGGAATTCAGGGGCCCACTATAATTCCACCATTTACACTAAAATTTGTCCTTATGGACAAAATTTTAGCCTCTTGTCCTTATGGAACAATTTTTTGTTCATTTTGTCCTTCAGGGTATTTTCTTGTTCTTGATATACATGAATCATAATTAATTTAAAAAATAATTTTGTCATATTGTTGATATACATAGTTCTTGTTATGTGATTTATACATCCTTATAGTTGCATAGAAAACAACATTTTTTAATATAAATATATATAGTGTTGACGTCAAAAGTTGGTCACTAGTGACGTTTAACCCCCAATCGTGTGAAGGGCACATGAATATTGATTATAAAATACAAAAAAAGGTAAACGAAACAGGGGAAACACATAGTCTTTTATAGTGGTTCGGCGACGACTGTGCCTACGTACACTTTATATGTTATTTCTGATTTAGATTACAAGTACAATGCTTTTTCTATTTGAAGAAAAGAAAGAAGACGACTATTTTCTCTTCCAGATAATGCTTTTCTGAGAAGGAGAAGTATGAATCGAAAAAGATCAGGTCCTTTTCCTCTTTAATCTTTAAGGTATTTATAGGTGGAGATGGCAGCTTGGGCTGTTATGACGTGCCCCGGCCTTTCTGGGAAGACTTGGACGCATGGAACTCATCCCTTAGATAGAATAGCGGCTGGAAGACTAGTTCCACTATTCATAAATAGTATCCTCAGAAGTTGCGGCTTACGTGGCATCCATAGTGGGGTGTATCAAAAGTAAAGCTTTGTACGGACGTGGTTGACCACCTTTTCTTCCTTGAGAGTCGGGCCAAGTGTTTGAACAGCTCAGCTGGATATTTCATGTAGACCCGAAATACTCGGTCAATGCTCCATGTGCGAGAGCAGTTCTCTCGGTCGACTGGGAGAGCGAGTCTTCTGGAGTAAGATATTGGCTTGATTGGTCCGATGCATGGCTTCTTCGGGCCGAACTTCTGTCGTGCTTCCTGGAATGCGATCTGTATAACTTGATTGGTTGCGCGTTTGGGCTTCGATTTGGCCCGTTGCGTCTTTTACCAAAAAAAAGTCTAACACTTTGCCCTTCAAAATGCATCTTCTTCGACAGATGGAGGTGTGTTTTGAAATGTTAATCGAAGCATAATTGTTCGAGTAGCTATGGTCGCATCGAACCATATTAAGGCCAAAAATCTGATGGCTCCGATGTTTTATTAAGGCTAGAAAACCGACGACCGAACTGGGTCGTATTAAGGTAGGAAAACCGACAACTATCGGGAACCGTATTAAGGCCGAGGCGTTGATCGTCTTTATGAGAGTTGGTTCCTCCAAAGGCAAAAATAAACCGTTCTCGGCTTAGCGAAGGCTGATGGGTCGAGCATTTTAGTTCACTTGGCTTTGAGGGGTGGCGAGTATCAATCATACTTGGCTTGGTGGCGAGTATAAACCATACTCGGCTTGGTGGCGAGTATTAACCATACTCAGCTTAGTGGCAAGTATTAACCATACTTGGTTTAGTGCCGAGTATTAACCATACTTGGCTTAGGGAAAGTGTTTTCCATGCTCGACTCATGTTAGATTATTGTGCCCAACGAGCGGTAAAAGCTCGTGGTGTAGAAAAGAAGGGGCGAGTATCATCCATACTCGGCTTAAAGAAATATACCACACTCGGATAGGGAAGTAGGTGTTAAGATATGGTAGTAGGCTTTCGTGCTGACCACGTTAAAAGAGGAGGGCGAGCATTATTCATGCTCGGCTTTAGAGTTTCCCAAACATTATCCATATTTGTAAAAGAACATTCATAGCAACTAATGAATTATTACAAAGAAATTATAAGAGGACGTCGATTGATTCCAGAGCAAGCCTAGGAGCTAAATCCTAACCCCATACATGTGTACATCAAGGTGTCCTTTTTATTGAAAGAAATACATTAGAAACAAAAATCTAATTAATGATAATGTCGCGGGTGCTAGTCTCAGGGTCCTTTCCGTTTTTGGGAGCTTGTGGATCGACCTGAGGAGCTTGGACAGAAGATCGTGGCAGCAAGGCCGAGGCACAATTTTTGACATATTCGGGAAGCTCTCCTTTTCTGACTCGATCCTCGATGAGATCACGCAGACGCCGACATTCATTGGTGCTATGTCCAGCTACGTTGTGGAATATTCAATGTTTGCCGGAATCGATTTCCATCTGTGTTGGCTCTCGTCGAGGTGGTCTCAGAGTGGGCAGGGACCCTAGTATATCAACGTAGATATCGGGCAGAGATGTAATGACCCGCATTGGCAAAGGTATTATAATTAATTTATTTAATTATATAAATAGTGTTATAGTGAATTTAATGGTCATGGAATTAAATAATGGTGAATATTTAATTAAAGTAATAAATTAAATAATATATTTAATTCTGAAATAATCAGAATTGGCTGAAATGGCGATATGGTGTGAACTGGATCATCTGTGATATTTAATTCAGCTTGGAATTTAATTTGAATAACGAATATATTATATAAACGACAGTTTGAACGTAGGGTTATAATATAATTAAAATCGAGCTCGAAATGGCGCTGCAGTTCGTAAATTGGCGATTTGAACTTCAATTGAATGTACAGGATTCGTTTTAAGCCGGATTTCTGTAAAACAAGAAACGTGTGGAGCTGGTGGAGTATGTCTTTCTAGTGGAAGAGAAAAATCGGGATTTCGTCTTATAGATTTTGATTCACGTCCAAATCAAATTTCAGAAAAGTCACTGTGGAATTCCTTTATAATTTATAAAGGAATTATTTATATTTTTAAAAAGGAATTTCAATATAAATCGAATATCGGGTTGACCCGGAAGTGAATATCGAGTTAGAAATTCATATAGGAATATTCTAAAGCTGTATGGTATTCCACTGTGGATATATACGATAATATAAATTTATTTATATTTAATTCAATTATTTAAAATATATTTATATATTTAAATGGGTCATCCAGAGCTTTAAAAATAGCCGATTTTGCAAACGAAGTCGGAATTCGACGAAACTAGTTTTGTTGGATCCGCAACATCGAATTATTGTTAGATGTCAAGTTTCGTGATTTTTAGAGTCACTGTGTGGCCGTACGGATTTTTAGAGTGAAAAACAGTCAGTATTTTGACGGTTAAAAATACGCTGTGTGAGCATACGAAGTCGGAATTCGTCGAAACCAGTTTCGTTGGGACCGTAATGTCGAACTCTAGCTACATGTCCACTTTGTTGATTTTTGGGTATCATGAGTGATCACAGGGATTTTTAAGGACTAGTATGACATTATAGTATAAAATAAAATAATTGTTTGTGGACCTTAACAAGCCACATACTCCTCGTTAGAGCCACACAAACTTAGTCCCTCCCTATAAAACTGATCTCTCAAGGCCGCCACTTATTCTCGTTTACCAGGAGAACGATGAACAAAAGAAAATCAAATAAATAGAAATCAAATCCCTTAAATCATGTTATACACATATTTGAGTTCCCAGCAAGAAGGGCTTTAACCTCGTACCAATCTTCATGGGTTCGACCTTGTCTCCGTTCGCTGAAGTGAAGCTGCCGAGAATTAGGGTTCGAATTTTGTGGAGAAGGGAGCGTTAGTTCGTGAATCGAAGTTCAGTTTGGGATTCGTTGTGGAAAATGGAGTTGAGTTTGAATTTTTGGGATGATTCAAAGAAGAAAAAGGTCGCTGAAAGTTTCTGGAATCCGCGTCAGGGCTGTTCGAACGCGATTTCGGGGAGGGGTGCGAACTTGATTTGTGTGGTATATGTTGGTAGAGATTTTGATGCTAGGATAGAGGGTGATTTTTGTTTTGACTAATGTTGAAGAATGAAGGAGGAATGCTGGAGAGAGGATCGACACTTGGTACCTTGAAATATCTGGAGCTCGCATTGAGGAAGAAGGGACGCCAGGCGGGTATGGGCCTTTATTGTGGCACCCCACCTCCGCCAGGGTCACTCTTGCAAGTACACTGGCTTTGGAGGGGCGTTTAACCGGGTAAACATGCATGAAGATATTACAAGACAGAACATATATAGTAAAACAGAGTAAGTAAAGTAGCGGTAGAATAAAAACCAGCTTCATTCATTTCAAAACCATAGTCAAGTTACATAAAGTACCAAGTCATCATTTTCCAAATACACAAGTCTAGAAGCATAAGTTGAAAATAACATAAGTGCAAAACATAAAGTACTAATCCCCAAACATAAATGTAGTGTCTCCAAAAGCATAGCTCAAAACCATACATGAGCTGTCAGATAAAGCAATCCAAAGATCCGAGCTAAGAGCTAATGTTCCCACCCTGCAAACCTTGGGGGGAAACGGAAGAAAAGAGGTGAAAGAAAACGGGTCAGTCAAAAAGACTGGTAAGTCCTATCTACTATTAGTATAAAAACTAATAAAGTTAACTGGACATGTAAAGCAGAGATGAAACATAAGGATGGTAACTAAACTGGCATGGTGAATAGATAACAAGGTAGATCAAGTATGTGGCATCGCATAAACAAGGTTAAGTTGCACCAAGTGTACTAGTATTCTAACCCATGTCAAGTGTAAACAAGAATTGATCCCTTGGCCCAATATCATGTGATGACCCAAATCGAGGTCCAACTACTCGGTCTAGTCGATCGGCTCCCTATAAGCCTAACTCGTCAAGTGTCGGTGTCATACGGTCCAAACATGAAATGTAGTCGACTGTGCTAGGTCCACCCTAGGGTGTATCCGGCCCTAGGGTGTCAACCACTGACACGAAACAAGCACGCACAGTCAAAACCTACTGGTGCCTAAGTCTGTCTTTCATCCCCAGACAATGTGCACGACCATGGTCCCTCGGAATCTACTATGGCGCACCTACTTTTGCCGTCTTTTTGGTCGCTTACACTCCAGCCCAGTAATCGTGCCCCACCCTAGCCTAGTCCCTAGGGTATCTGATACTCCCTAGTGGGTTACTGCTGAGAAGGACCGCGTAACTAGGGTTTTCTAGTGGGTTAAGTGTGGTTAACCCCATCTAAACCATGTATCAAGTTGGTTAAGTGTTCCTAAAAAGGTTCACGACTTAACCCTATCCAACTAAGCATTGGGTTGGTTAAGTGTGTCCATGTTGACTTAACCCTATCAACCCATCATGTTCATGTGGGTAAGTATATTCAAGTGGTCCATGACTTAACCCTATCATGTAGCATTTATTAACTTAATGCACCCAACCTCTCACATTAGACTGACAGTTTGCGGCCACTGGTTAGGCCGGTTGGTTCCGGGCAGGTTTCTGCCGCAAACTGAGTCTAACCTCGGGTTTTGGGTGCTAAATGACCAACTAATCACATTGGGTCCAATTGTTTGCAACTACTAGTTAAGACGGGCGGTTCCGGGTAGTTTTACGTTGCAAACTCAACCCAACCTCGAGTTGGCCATTTCATGTTTTCTAAGTGTCATGTCCATAATTATGTTTTTCAAGCATAATCACAACCAAGTTATGTTTAATGTCTTTTAAGTTGGCCTAACTACCCATAACGTATTCCCCATCGCACGTATATTCGCATCAACACAAATAGATCCAAAAAGGGGATATATCAACATGACAAAGTGGGTGCAAAGTGGCATGTTTAGTCACAAGTTAAACATGGTGACATTTAGGTAAGGGTTTTGTAACACCCCGAATTTTGGGTTAATACTAAAATTCACTAATTACAAGATAAATAATCTCAGATGTGGGAATTAGGGGAAACGGGCTGCGTCATTACGTTCGTCTCGGAAAAATACGCGAAATAGAGTCCGAGTTTTCGAAAATCGGAGTCCGTATGGCCCAGTTATGGCCCGATGAAGTTTGCAGAAAATTCAAAACTAAAACAGATTTAAAAATTCAAAATATTCAAATTTGGAATGGACCAGGCGGGGTCAGGCGGGAAGTTTCCCGCCCAACCCATGTCGACAGGGGTGTCGACAGGCCTGTCGACAGGGGTGTCGACATGCCTGTCGACTTGCCTGTCGACAGGGTCCAGGCGCCCAGTGAACCTGGGTGCACCAGGTTGCACCAGGTTGGGTTTCAGGCTGGCTAGGAGGGCTGGTTCTAGAGATTTCCTAAATCTAAGGGTCCTAATCTAATCTAGGGTTAATCTAAGGGCCTAAAACACTCACCTAATCCTATAAATAAGACCCCAACCCTACCCTAATTCATTCATAATTAAGTCTTGTAACTAAACTATGGCAAAATGAAATTTGAGCATGGCCTCCACTAGTTCATGAAGAAGTTGCAAGCAAATCCCTCTCAAAACATTCTCTAATCCATTCTAAGTATCTTAATCTTCTTCATTAGCTTGCTAATTGTGTTTTGGTGAGTTTCTATCACTTTAACATCAATTGTTAAAGTAAGTGGATTGGGTGTAATAAGACTTATGGTCTTAAATGCGGATTAGTGAGTATGAATCATGTATAATGATATGTTACTCTATGTTGTTCTATGTTTATGCATATTTGATAAGTTAGTTTATGCATGCTTAATAAGTTGATTTATGCATGTTTAACAAGTTGGTACATGCATGTTTAATAAGTGGATTTATGCATATTTAATAAGTTGATTTATGCATGTTTATCAAAGTTAGATATGCAAGTTAAGTATATGTTTAAATGCAAGTTGAAAGTGATATGCAAGTTAAGTGTATGTTTAAATGCAAGTTGAAAGTGATATGCAAGTTATGCATGCTTATGCAAGTGTATGGATGCTTACGCAAGTCATGTATATGGTTAAATGCAAGATTTATGTGATATGCAAGTTATGCATGCTTATGCGAGTATATGAATACTTATGCAAGATATGTATATGCTTAAATAACATGATATGCAAGTTATTCATGTTTATGCAAGTATGTGGATGCTTATGCAAGTATGTGAATACTTATGCAAGTTATGTGTATGCTTAAATGCATGTTTAACATGTTATGCAAGTTATGAGAATGCCTATATGCAAGTTCAACATGTTATGCAAGATATATGTATGATAATATGTTATGCAAATCATGTGTATGATAATAGGCAAGTTTGGGTTTATGTAGTTGGGTTAATATATGCTCATATATGCAAGTTGACATCCTCTTAACCCATGACAAAGTTGTATGTTAAACCCATGATATTTGTGATGATCTTCCCCTTTGTTATGTCATGAAACGAGAACGATTTACGTGGGGAACGATGGGGTGGTAAATAAGTTAATAAATGAATGATTGGGTATGATTAAGTATACCATAAAAATAAATTACCATAAGTGGGAATTTACCTATTGAGTTAGGTCTACCCCATGGGAATTTACCTATTGAGTTAGGTCTACCCATGTTATGGAAAACTTGATATTAATTAGGGATAATTAATATGGGGGTGATTAATTAGGTGTAATTAATCGACTAAGACACGAGGTTGGACTCATTTGTAGTGTAAAACTGCCCGGACCCGACCGGCTTAACCAGTTGCTACAAATGTTAGCCCAATGTGAGAGGTCTTAGCCATAAAATTAAATACGTGATTAAGGTAAAGACACGAGGTTAGACTCTGTTATGACGTAAGACTGCCCGGATTCTACCGGCTTAACCAGGCGGTCATAACAGCCAGTCTAATGTGGGAGGTCTTTATGGGAGATCACGGTCTTAATTAATTAAGAAACACTTAACCATAGTAGCATGTAGTGGGACATGAGGGGTTAAGTGGGTGCCTTGGGTGGCATGAGGAAATTTTGTGATTGCCTTGGGTGGCATGTGGAATCTAGTGGGTTGCCTTGGGTGGCAATAGAAAATACGATTAGAATACTTAACCAAGTGGAAACATGTAATTAAACATGATTAAAGGGTTAAGTGGGATACACTAGATATTTGACAAGCTTGAGTGGGTAGCTTGTGGGGGCCCATTTCAACCAATATCCCAAACGTATCTTTGTGGGCTCGACCCATGTCGAGTGACGGGACACGCATATTGGGCTTGATTATAAGAGGCCAAAACGGGTTAGCGGTGGCAACGCAAGTCCAACGGGCTTCATATGCGTGTGTGGGCCCGGGCTGGTAGATAAGCCGTTGTTGCATCGTGTAGATATAAAGCCGTGCACCGTTAGTATTGGGTAGCCACTTTAGGGGAGTGATACACCCCACTGTGGGACCAGCACGGGTATCTACGGTAGGGAGCCGATCGCTTGGGGAGTAGTGGGTACACCTAGTGGAAATAGGGGCAGACGGCACCTATGTAGGGGTACACGAAACTACTGAGTAAGAATTACTGGGTACACCTAGTGGAGATAGGGGCAGACGGCACCTATGTAGTGGGCTAGGAGTACATGGAACTACTGGGGAAATTTTCTAAGTCCTTGGAAGGGATCAACCTTTAAGTAGGAATGACTGGTGTGGTGCAGTTAGTAATTATCCTTGGGTGGGTAGATGCGTCCTGACGGTTATCTTAGTTTATCCTAAGTCTACCAAGCTGCTTAGTGTAGCCATTCATCCCCAGATATTACCGTGGTCAAGTTTATGCCTTCTCTGGTTACCTTAATGATTGTATTGTTAAAGTTATAGGACTCACTCAGACTTATGTCTGACCCCGTTGTTTTTATCTTTTTCCCAACCCTCAGGTCCTACGGCGGATCCTAGCAGTAGTAGAGCTTGATCGGATTGCTGTTCCAGTCTTGAGGAGCTTGGATAGATGTAAAGCTCCAGTTATCCAGTCATCTTTTCTTTTGTCATGGCTATTGTATTTGAGAGTGGGATTATGTACTTCTTTATTTTGATGGATATTGTACTTGACTTTTATCATGGTTTTATGATGTAACCAGACATGTTTATTTCCGCTGTTGTGAGATGATATTTTTAAATTTCAAGTACTAATTATATCTGTCTTGTTGTAATTTTTCTGTTCTATATTCACTAAAATACTCCACCGATGCTATGGCATTCCCTTAGTGAGTGATCATAGCGGAAGTGGGGTGTTACACGTGGTATCAGAGCAAAGGTTACCGGAACAGATAAAATTTTTAGAAAACTATTTTTCTAAAAATATTTTTGGAAAAGGTATTTTCAAAAACATGTCTTTTTAAGAGAAAAGTTTTTGAAAGAAAAGCATAATCCCCAATAGCCATATCTATATCCTTCGAATTCTCCGTTTTGAATCTTTCCTTTTTCGTTTCAGCATGGCTGAGGATCTTAACTTTCCGGAGGGTGTGACGGTACCAGTATGGTATAGGAGATTGATGGAGGCTAGGGCCACCACTGCGGGTCCAGCCAATATTCCTCCACCAACCGTAGCACCCGATCTTCCTCCTCCCCCTCCTCCTCGCACGGATACTTTTGCTAAGACTTGTAAGGAATTCAAAGCTATGGGAGGAAAACCTTTTCAAGGATCTGAAACCTTTGTGGAGGCTAGAGATTGGCTTAAGGAGGTGGAAGAGTTGATAGATATCTTTGAGATGGAAGAAGGGAAGAAAGTCAAGTTGGCTGCTTGGTTAATGAAGGGAGAGGCCTCATTCTGGTGGGAGGTCACTAATGGAGAACGCCCCGTTGACTCTTGGACGGATTTTAAGCAAAGATTTGTGGCAAAGTTTCTCTCAAGGGCGGAGGAAAACTTGTATATGGAAAGATTCTTGACTCTAAAGCAAGGAAATCTCTCGGTGAAGGAGTATGTTAATAAGTTTAATCAATTGGCAAGGTTTGGCCTAGACATGGTGAATACACCGGAGAAGAAGGCTTTGAGGTTCGTGAAAGGCTTGAATGAACCAATGCATGGGTTGGCTATGACTCATATCCCTATGGGGGCCACCTTTGAGAAGCTAGTTGACATGGCACTCATGTATGAGGAAGAGAAGGGTCCTAATGCTAATAAGGCACCCGAGAAGAAGGGAGATCAAAAGAGACCTCAACAACAGCAAAGCAAAGGTGGGAAAGGCAACGGTGGCAAGAGCAAGAAGAAGAAGTGTTTCAATTGTGGGACACCTGGCCACCTAAGCAAGGATTGTCGCAAGAAGAAGAAGACTGGCTGCTTCCACTGTGGCGAAGCAGGGCATTTAGTGAAGGATTGCCCTAAGAAAGGGCAAAGGACGGGATCTACCTCAGGAGGACAGGTGCAAGCTCTTATGGCACCGAGTCAGGCTAGGGGGCAAGTACAGGCTCTCGCGGTTCCACCGATTCAGGAGAGAGGTAGAACTATTTCCGTTGAAAGTCTGGTTTTTCTATTTGACCATCCTGTCCGTACATTGTTTGATTCAGGCGCATCGCATTCGTTTATTTCGTCATCATTAGTTGAGTTACTGCACTTAGACACCAGTCTGGTAGATGATCCCTTGGTTGTTTCAAACCCAATTGGGGGCTCCACTTATTTGTCCATGATATGTTTGGGTTTGAAGATTTCTATACTTAGCATTGAGTTTAGATGTGATGCTTTTGTGTTGGGCTTCACGGGCTATGGGTTGATTTTGGGCATGGACTGGTTATCCAGTAATGGTGCCATTCTTGATTGCGAAAGGAGAGTTGTTAGGCTCATGACCCGCTTGGGTAACACTCTCGAGATTTCTTGTAATCCCATGGACTCTGTTATGCTAAGTTATCTTGAATCGCTTGACGCTTCGGTCGAGAGTTTGCAATCTGTAAGAGTGGTCCGGGAATATCCGGATGTGTTTGAGGAGGTGAAGGGCTTACCTCCGAAGCGGGAGATTGACTTCCGAATATATTTGGTGGATAATGCTAAACCGGTATCTTTACCAGTGCGCCACATGGCTCCTCGTGAGAGGAGGGAACTCCATAAGCAAGTAGGGGAGTTGCTTGAGAAGGGGTTCATAAGACGGAGTATATCGGAGTGGGGTGCTCCAGTAGTATTTGCTACGAAGGCGGATGGGTCCCTCAGACTTTGTGTAGACTATAGAGAACTCAACAAGCTCACAAAGAAGAATAGACACCCATTGCCGAGGATTGATGATCTTTTCGATCAGTTGGTTGGCGCTTCAGTATTTTCTCAGTTGGACTTAGCCACGGGGTTTCATCAGTTGAGGGTGGCTGAGGATAGCATAGACAAGACTGCCTTTAGGACTCCGGATGGTTTCTATGAGTGGCTGGTGATGCCATTTGGGTTGACGAACGCCCCTGCATACTTTGTTGATTTGATGAGTAGGGTGTTCAGGGAGTTCCTTAATAAATTCGTGGTGGTCTTTGTGGATGATATCTTAGTATTTTCTAAGAGTGAAGAAGAGCATGCCCTACATCTTGGGGAAGTATTGAAGACTCTTCGAGCACATAGCCTTAAGGCTAAATTCTCTAAATGTCACTTCTGGAGGAGGGAAGTGCGGTTCTTGGGGCACGTGTTCTCCAAGGAAGGGATAGCTGTGGATCCCGCGAAGGTAGTATCAATTCAGGATTGGAAGGTTCCGAAGAATGCTACCGAAGTAAGAAGTTTCTTGGGGTTGGCGGGTTATTATAGGAAGTTTATTAAAGACTTCGCGAAGATATCAGCCCCATTAACCCGCTTAACGAAGAAGAATCTTGTTTTCGCATGGGACGTAGATTGTGATGATGCGTTCCGACGGTTAAAGAGAGCTTTAACCACGGCTCCAGTTTTAGTATTGCCAGATGGGAGCAAGCCATTTGTTGTCTATACCGATGCCTGTGGGACAGGACTTGGCGCAGTCTTAATGCAAGAGGGAAGGGTAATAGCATATGGTGGAAGGCAGCTAAGGCCACATGAGAAAAATTACCCTACCCATGATCTCGAGCTGGCCGCTATCGTTTTTGCGCTTAAGATTTGGCGCCATTATCTTCTTGGTGAGAGATTCGAGTTGTTCACTGACCATAAATCATTGAAGTACTTGTTTTCCCAGAAAGATTTGAATCTGAGACAGCAAAGGTGGATGGAATTCTTAGCATCTTATGATTTCGAGATAGCGTATACCCCTGGCAAGGGTAACGTGGTGGCGGACGCCTTGAGTAGGAAGAGGTTGTCCTTGAGTCCATTGTTCGTGGAACGACGAAGCTTGGAGTTTATCTCGATGTTTGATTTCAGACCTTCCATTGACTATGTACCCGGTTTGCTAGCTTCTTTGGAAGTTAGACCTACTCTTTTGGGGCGGATTGGAGAAGCACAGAGGGGCGACCCACAGTTGGTTGAGTTAGTAGAGAAGCTCATAAGGGGGGAGTCGTCCAGCCATTTGAGTAGGTACACCCTAGACGATAGGGGGTGCTTGCGTAGGGACGGTAGACTTTGTGTACCGCTAGATGAAGGGTTGAGGAAGGCTATTCTTGATGATGCACACCGTTCTAGGATGACCATTCATCCCGGTGGGGATAAGATGTACCAAGATATGAAGAGGGTTTTCTTCTGGGCCGGTATGAAGAAAGATGTGGCCGAATATGTAGCTCGATGCTTGGTATGTCAGCAGGTGAAGGCGGAGCAAAGGAAGCCAGGTGGGTTGCTTCACCCATTGGAGGTTCCGCAATGGAAGTGGGATAGCGTCTCGATGGATTTTATTGACGGGTTACCCAGGTCGAGGAAGGGTAATACAGGAATCTGGGTGGTGGTAGATAGACTTACTAAGAGCGCTCATTTCATACCTGTGAAGAGCAAGAGGACCGCTCCATGGCTAGCTTCAGTATATCTTCGAGAGATAGTTCGATTGCATGGGGTACCCTCTAGCATTGTAAGTGATCGAGATCCTATCTTCACTAGCGAGTTCTGGAGAAGTTTGCAAGAAGCAGTGGGGACTCAATTGTGCCTGAGCACTGCATATCATCCTCAGACAGACGGCCAAACGGAGAGGGTGAATCGTGTCCTAGAAGACCTTTTGAGGCTTTGTATCTTAGATTTTGGAGGTACATGGGAAGAGCATCTTCCATTGGTGGAATTCGCATATAATAACAGCTTTCAGTCCAGTATTGGTATGGCTCCTTTCGAAGCTCTCTATGGAAGGCCTTGTCGATCACCTACATGTTGGTGGGAATCTACGGATAAGATCTTGCTTGGGCCTGATATGGTTAGGGAGACTTCTGAGAAGATTGATTTGATTCGAAGAAGGATGAAAGCAGCGCAGGATAGGCAAAAATCTTATGCGGACAAGAGAAGGACGGATCTTGAGTTTGAGGTTGGGGATATGGTTTTTGTTAAGGTATCTCCGTTGAGAAATGTTGTTCGCTTCGGATCCGTTGGGAAGTTAGCACCAAGGTTTGTTGGGCCATTTCCTATCAAGGAAAGGATTGGACGGATGGCATATAGGGTGGAATTGCCTGACAGACTTAGTGGTGTCCATGATGTATTCCATGTGTCCCATTTGAGGAAGTGCTTACATGAGACCGCAGAGGTGGTAGAGCCGAGCTTGCTTAGAGATGTAGAGGTTGAGCGTGATGCGACGATTCGACGAGCTCCTACTCGCATCCTTGGGTCAGAGACTAGGAAATTGAGGAATCGAGAGGTTCAGCTAGTCAAAGTGCAATGGGGAGAAGATGAGAGCAACGCGACTTGGGAGACGGAAGCGAAGATGCGTTCATTGTACCCATTTCTTTTTGAGGGTATGTCTTTACTTTTTCCTTTATCGCTTGTCTAGTACTTATCTTATCTTTGGTATGTCCTCTCGTTAGTACCTTTGACCTTTAGATAGGGTAAACCTATGGTTGAAACATGTGTTTGAGACATGTTATGGTTGATGGATGCAAGTGGATGCAAGTGTTTGCTAGTGGTTGCTCGTGGATGCATATACACACACTCTAGGCACTAGATCGGCTCAGTCACTTCATATTGCATATTGCATAAAATTGTGTGTAGGAAAATATATTTATGGATGTATAATGGTTGTGTTATCACATGGATGATGCATTTTGGTGAATGATTGTGCACTCATGTAGATATTGTATGTGTCGATAGGAATTTCTTGCATACATAATGGATGCATGGCACTATCATGGTTTGCATATGTTCATACATTAGATAGGGAACATATACACACACTTTTTGCATATGCTCATACATCATTAGAAATTGTTTTAAGGACAATGGATGCCAGTGGTTGATGGTTTGAGTAGATGGTTGTTTGGATGGTAGGATATGCATTCTCCTTAGCTTAGAGATTTCGGGGACGAAATCCTTTAAGGAGGGGAGAATGTAACACCCCGAATTTTGGGTTAATACTAAAATTCACTAATTACAAGATAAATAATCTCAGATGTGGGAATTAGGGGAAACGGGCTGCGTCATTACGTTCGTCTCGGAAAAATACGCGAAATAGAGTCCGAGTTTTCGAAAATCGGAGTCCGTATGGCCCAGTTATGGCCCGATGAAGTTTGCAGAAAATTCAAAACTAAAACAGATTTAAAAATTCAAAATATTCAAATTTGGAATGGACCAGGCGGGGTCAGGCGGGAAGTTTCCCGCCCAACCCATGTCGACAGGGCTGTCGACAGGCCTGTCGACAGGGGTGTCGACATGCCTGTCGACTTGCCTGTCGACAGGGTCCAGGCGCCCAGTGAACCTGGGTGCACCAGGTTGCACCAGGTTGGGTTTCAGGCTGGCTAGGAGGGCTGGTTCTAGAGATTTCCTAAATCTAAGGGTCCTAATCTAATCTAGGGTTAATCTAAGGGCCTAAAACACTCACCTAATCCTATAAATAAGACCCCAACCCTACCCTAATTCATTCATAATTAAGTCTTGTAACTAAACTATGGCAAAATGAAATTTGAGCATGGCCTCCACTAGTTCATGAAGAAGTTGCAAGCAAATCCCTCTCAAAACATTCTCTAATCCATTCTAAGTATCTTAATCTTCTTCATTAGCTTGCTAATTGTGTTTTGGTGAGTTTCTATCACTTTAACATCAATTGTTAAAGTAAGTGGATTGGGTGTAATAAGACTTATGGTCTTAAATGCGGATTAGTGAGTATGAATCATGTATAATGATATGTTACTCTATGTTGTTCTATGTTTATGCATATTTGATAAGTTAGTTTATGCATGCTTAATAAGTTGATTTATGCATGTTTAACAAGTTGGTACATGCATGTTTAATAAGTGGATTTATGCATATTTAATAAGTTGATTTATGCATGTTTATCAAAGTTAGATATGCAAGTTAAGTATATGTTTAAATGCAAGTTGAAAGTGATATGCAAGTTAAGTGTATGTTTAAATGCAAGTTGAAAGTGATATGCAAGTTATGCATGCTTATGCAAGTGTATGGATGCTTATGCAAGTCATGTATATGGTTAAATGCAAGATTTATGTGATATGCAAGTTATGCATGCTTATGCGAGTATATGAATACTTATGCAAGATATGTATATGCTTAAATAACATGATATGCAAGTTATTCATGTTTATGCAAGTATGTGGATGCTTATGCAAGTATGTGAATACTTATGCAAGTTATGTGTATGCTTAAATGCATGTTTAACATGTTATGCAAGTTATGAGAATGCCTATATGCAAGTTCAACATGTTATGCAAGATATATGTATGATAATATGTTATGCAAATCATGTGTATGATAATAGGCAAGTTTGGGTTTATGTAGTTGGGTTAATATATGCTCATATATGCAAGTTGACATCCTCTTAACCCATGACAAAGTTGTATGTTAAACCCATGATATTTGTGATGATCTTCCCCTTTGTTATGTCATGAAACGAGAACGATTTACGTGGGGAACGATGGGGTGGTAAATAAGTTAATAAATGAATGATTGGGTATGATTAAGTATACCATAAAAATAAATTACCATAAGTGGGAATTTACCTATTGAGTTAGGTCTACCCCATGGGAATTTACCTATTGAGTTAGGTCTACCCATGTTATGGAAAACTTGATATTAATTAGGGATAATTAATATGGGGGTGATTAATTAGGTGTAATTAATCGACTAAGACACGAGGTTGGACTCATTTGTAGTGTAAAACTGCCCGGACCCGACCGGCTTAACCAGTTGCTACAAATGTTAGCCCAATGTGAGAGGTCTTAGCCATAAAATTAAATACGTGATTAAGGTAAAGACACGAGGTTAGACTCTGTTATGACGTAAGACTGCCCGGATTCTACCGGCTTAACCAGGCGGTCATAACAGCCAGTCTAATGTGGGAGGTCTTTATGGGAGATCACGGTCTTAATTAATTAAGAAACACTTAACCATAGTAGCATGTAGTGGGACATGAGGGGTTAAGTGGGTGCCTTGGGTGGCATGAGGAAATTTTGTGATTGCCTTGGGTGGCATGTGGAATCTAGTGGGTTGCCTTGGGTGGCAATAGAAAATACGATTAGAATACTTAACCAAGTGGAAACATGTAATTAAACATGATTAAAGGGTTAAGTGGGATACACTAGATATTTGACAAGCTTGAGTGGGTAGCTTGTGGGGGCCCATTTCAACCAATATCCCAAACGTATCTTTGTGGGCTCGACCCATGTCGAGTGACGGGACACGCATATTGGGCTTGATTATAAGAGGCCAAAACGGGTTAGCGGTGGCAACGCAAGTCCAACGGGCTTCATATGCGTGTGTGGGCCCGGGCTGGTAGATAAGCCGTTGTTGCATCGTGTAGATATAAAGCCGTGCACCGTTAGTATTGGGTAGCCACTTTAGGGGAGTGATACACCCCACTGTGGGACCAGCACGGGTATCTACGGTAGGGAGCCGATCGCTTGGGGAGTAGTGGGTACACCTAGTGGAAATAGGGGCAGACGGCACCTATGTAGGGGTACACGAAACTACTGAGTAAGAATTACTGGGTACACCTAGTGGAGATAGGGGCAGACGGCACCTATGTAGTGGGCTAGGAGTACATGGAACTACTGGGGAAATTTTCTAAGTCCTTGGAAGGGATCAACCTTTAAGTAGGAATGACTGGTGTGGTGCAGTTAGTAATTATCCTTGGGTGGGTAGATGCGTCCTGACGGTTATCTTAGTTTATCCTAAGTCTACCAAGCTGCTTAGTGTAGCCATTCATCCCCAGATATTACCGTGGTCAAGTTTATGCCTTCTCTGGTTACCTTAATGATTGTATTGTTAAAGTTATAGGACTCACTCAGACTTATGTCTGACCCCGTTGTTTTTATCTTTTTCCCAACCCTCAGGTCCTACGGCGGATCCTAGCAGTAGTAGAGCTTGATCGGATTGCTGTTCCAGTCTTGAGGAGCTTGGATAGATGTAAAGCTCCAGTTATCCAGTCATCTTTTCTTTTGTCATGGCTATTGTATTTGAGAGTGGGATTATGTACTTCTTTATTTTGATGGATATTGTACTTGACTTTTATCATGGTTTTATGATGTAACCAGACATGTTTATTTCCGCTGTTGTGAGATGATATTTTTAAATTTCAAGTACTAATTATATCTGTCTTGTTGTAATTTTTCTGTTCTATATTCACTAAAATACTCCACCGATGCTATGGCATTCCCTTAGTGAGTGATCATAGCGGAAGTGGGGTGTTACAGGTTTACTACATAACTTGCATATTGGCCTCAAAATATTTAGGACATCAAACTTAGCAAATTAGGGTGACTTGGCCTCAAACATGATACTAGCATAGAGGTGATTTGGCGACAAACATGAGACTAGCATAAGGTGATTTGGCCACAAGCATGAGGCTAGCATAAGGTGATTTGGCCACAAGTTAAACATGGTGGCATATGAGGCAAAATGTGTTCATTAAACTTGCATATCACATTAAAAGCCTCAAACCATGCATGACACCAAACTTAGCAAATAGGTGATGCATGGTCATAAATGACATAGGATGATAACTAGTGATTCGCATATAACATCATATGCTAGTTAACATAAAGGTTATGTGAGCTTCTATGTTGCTTTTATGCAACATTCATAAACAAAGGTCATAACTTTCAATCCACAAAGTCAAGGTGATAGCTTTACAAACATACATAGAATAAATCTATGCATAACATGATAGGTTCAAAGCACAAATCGAACTTAGGCCCAAACTCAAACTTGCAACATGTCATATTTAACTTCATAGTTAAAATCTAAGAGTAGAATAGGGCTTACAATGCTATGAAGACTAGAATTAATATAAAATAAGATTGAGACGAAGCCACACTAGCAAATCCGCAACCAAAGACGATAAACTCCACTTCAAGACTTGAGAACAAGAAGGAATAACCCCAAAGACAAAGAAAGATGGCTCTTTTACTTAAGAAAGATGGCTCCTTTATGACATAGATTGATTTGAGACACTCATGCTCTCATGAAGAAGGTGGAGGCCATGATTAGTGAACATTTGGGCAGCATTTAGTTGTAGGAATGATTAATGAGGGTTTAGGCTAGGTCTAGGGGTCTTTTTATAGAGATTAGGGGTAGTTTAGACCATAGGATTAACCCTAAATCAAATCTGAGCCATCAACTCCCGTCAGAAACTTCCAGAACAAGACCCAACATGTCAAAATGGTGCACTAGAAAAATTGGTCCGACAGGGGGGGTCGACCCCTGGGTCGACAGGGGTGTCGACCCATTGGGGGGGTCGAAACTGGTGTCGACCCCTGTGTCGACCCTGCCTGGGGCGGGAAAATTCCCGCCCATTCTGTCTTGGTTGTAATTCGAATCTGAATTCAAATTTGAACTGTTTTCGGGCTTGGAATTTTCTGAAAACTTCATTGGGCCATAACTTGGTCATACGGACTCCGTTTTTCGAAAACTCGGACTCTATTTCGCGTATTTTTCCGAGACGAACGCAATGGCACAGCCCGTTTAACTTGATTCAGATTTTACAATTTAATTCTGCCTTGATTTACATTATAACATGTTATTCAAAAATACGGGTTGTTACATTCTCCCCTCCTTAAAGGATTTCGTCCCCGAAATCTCCAAGTTAGGAAGAACGTATCCTACCATCCATCATCCATCTACTCAAAACATCATCCATAAGTAATCATTGTCCTTAAAAGATTCTAAATGTTGTATGAACATATGCAAAAGGTGTGTGTATATGTACTTATCTAATGCGAAAATCAGACGGCTACTGATTCAGTAAACCTCCTTAATGCAAAGTATGTTAGTCAAATGAGTCCATATGTATGCAAATTCCTGACATAATTTATAATCTCTACATGAGTGCACATAACATTCATTCATATGCAACATCCACGTGATAGCATAACAAGTTTCATCCATGAATAAGTATAAGCACTCATGCATATGCAACATGAAGGTGTGTGAGCCGATCTTAGTGCCTAATGTGTATCATGCATCCACGAGTATCCACTTGCAAACACTTGCAACCACTTGCAACCATCAAGCATAACATGTTTCAAATAAATGTTTCATCCAAAGGGTTTCTACCTAAGGTTCTCATGACACGATTACGAGATAACAAGATAAACAAGGTAAACATGGATAGCAAAAGAAAGATATGCTAATTAGGAAAAGAGATCGAGAAGATAGTATACAAGTAAGCTCCACGGAAAAACAGGGATCAAGGATATACTCCTATATGATGCGCGTATCTAGTCTTCAACCTTCTAAGCCGCATTTCCTTGAACTTAATTCCATTGTGCTTTGACCGTTTTTAACCTTTCAATTCCGTAGCTTCTTAATTCCTACCTCCGAAATGTGAGTTGGAACTCATTTCACTGTCGCTTCTCATTTCACTTTCACCTATTCTTTTCTAGCATACTCGGTTCTTACTTAACTGTGTACTCATGACTTTATGCAAGCTTTCCAAAATTCACTGTAAGGTATTCCACGTAGTAGAACTTTCCTTTGAAAATAAATACCAATCCATGTGGCCAAATGCACTTATTAACATGATTTCTATGAACCATCCGCGAACACTAATCGAATAGATCATTAATTTCCAATAAATGGGTCAAAAGATTCTAGGTAACTAATCCTGACAGAACTCTAAAGGTTACGCGAGACTTCGAGGGTATTACCAAGGCAAGTCAAGAGTCTAACTACCCTTCTTTCAAAACCGAGGATGGTACCCTTACTGGATAACCACTTCATCCCTAGAATCAACCCAAAGCCCAAAAACATAATCCCTACTTCCAAACTCAACACTTAGCATAGACATCCTTTTGCGAGAAGAGATACTTGAGCAACTTGTGATCCGTATATAACTCGAATCTCTTGCCCAAAAGATAATGGTGCCATGATTTAAGCGCAAAGACAATCGCCGCCGACTCCAAATCATGCGTGGGGTAGTTCTTCCCATAAACTTTGAGTTGCCTAACCCCATAACATATTACTCTTTCTTCTTACATCAGGACCGCGCCTAATCCCATGTCACGTGCATTGGTGTTCACGGCAAACATCTTCCCTCCATCGGGTAAAGCTAAAACTGGTGCTGTGGTAAGAGTCCTCTTAAGCCTTTGAAAAGCAGGCTCACACTCCAATTCCCATTCAAAGGCTAAGTCCTTTTTCGTCAACTTAGTAAGAGGAGCTGAAATCTTAGCGAAGTCCTTGATGAACTTCCTATAAAACCCTGCAAGACCGAGAAAGCTTCTTACTTCGGTTGCGTTCCTAGGACCTTTCCAGTCTTGAACTACAACCACTTTCGCGGGATCCACAGCTATACTTTGCTTAGGAACTATGTGCCCAAGTAACTGAGCTTTCTTTCTCCAAAAATGACATTTTGAGAACTTGGCTTTCAACTGGTGAGCTCTAAGCATATCCCTAACTTCCTTGAGATGTGCAGCATGCTCTTCCTCGTCTTTTGAGAAGATCAGAATATCATCCACGAAAATGACCACAAACTTGTTAAGGAACTCCCGAAACACCCTACTCATCAAGTCCACGAAGTATGCGGGTGCATTAGTCAAACCGAATGGCATAACAAGCCATTTAAAGAATCCATCTGGAGTCCTAAACGCAGTCTTATCAATACTATCCTCAGCCACTCTAAGCTGATGGGATCCGGTGGCTAGATCGAGTTGAGAGAAAACAGAAGCACCTACAAGCTGGTCAAAGAGATCATCAATCCTCGGTAATGGGTGCCTATTCTTCTTTGTCAGCTTGTTTAACTCACGATAATCAACACACAGACGAAGCGAATACCACTGGAGCACCCCATTCAGAAATGCTTCGCCTAATAAAATTTTCTCAAGCAACTCCTTGACTTGCTTACTAAGCTCTCTTCTTTCACGAGGGGCCATGTGCCTAACTGGAAATGAAACTGACTTGGCATGATCAACAAGATAAATACGGAAGTCTATCTCGCGTTTAGGGGGTAACCCCTTCACCTCATCGAAGACATCAGGATATTCTCGAACCACCCTCACAGATTCAAGATTGTCAAAAGACGAGTCGAGGGATTCAAGAAAACATAACATGACGGGACCCATTAGGGTTACAAGAAATCTCTAGGGTATTATCAAGGCGAGCCATAAGCCTCACTACCCTATGCCCACAATCGAGAATGGCTCCATAACTGGACAACCAATCCATGCCTAAAATCAACCCGTATCCCATGAACCCGAGAACATAAGCATTACCCATGAATTTTACGCTAAAGATAGAAATCCTCAAATCCACGCAAACCATAGATAAATGGGCGAAACCCCCAATTGGATTTGAAACACAAACGGGATCCTCAACTAGACTAGTACTAAGGTGCAAACTTTCAACAATATTAGAAGAGATAAAACTATGCGATGCACTAGAATCAAATAAAGTACGAACAGGAAACCCAGAAATGTAAACATAGCTTTCTAAAGAAATACTACCTCGATTAAGAACTGGAACGGTGTTAAGAGCATGCACTTGTCCTCCAGAAGGTCCTGCTCGCTGAGTTTGTCCTTGCCCTTGTCCTTGCTTCTTCGGGCAACCCTTGCTGTAGTGTCTAGACTCACTACAGTGGAAGCACTCCCCAAACTTCTTCTTCTTCTTCCTACAATCTTTAACTATGTGCCCAGCGATCCCACAGAAGTTGCACTTCCTCTTCTTCCTTGACCTGTTGTTCTTGCTTCCTTTCCCAAACTCTGCCTTCTTTCCTTGAGACTCATTCGCCTGAACTTCCTTCTTGCTACTCTTATCTTCCTCTTGAAGTAGGGCCGTATTCACCAAATTTTCGAAGGTTGCCCCGATGGGTATATGAGTCAGGGCCAGACTGTGCAATGGCTCGTTCAATCCTAGAGCAAAGTGTAGGGCCTTCTTCTGAGCTGTGTTAACCAAGTCTAAACCAAACCGAGCAAGTTGATTAAACTTATCCACATATTCCCTAACGGTCATGTCCCCTTGCTTTAGTGATAGGAACCTCTCCAGCTGAAGGTTCTCTTCTGCTGATGATAAAAACCTTAGTTCAAACCTTCTCCTAAACTCATCCCAAGTCTAAATTGGTCTAGGAGTGGTGGTGACTACCCACCAATAAGCAGCTTCCCCTTTCAATAGCCATACCGCCAATAGAACTTTCCTACGATCTTCCACATCAAAGATAGCAAAGAGGTCTTCAGTTTCCTTTAACCAGTTTCTTTCCTCCACAGAAGTCTCTGTTCCGACAAAATTCTTGCAACCCATCGCCTTAAAGTCTTTGCAAAGCTCCGCGAAATCCGCTTGTGTATGCTGAGGAGGAGGAGGAATATCCGCGGGGCCGGCTTCATTCGCCCTTGCCTCCATGTACCTTCCAAACCAAATAGGTACTGGTACACCCTCCGGGATGGCAAAATTATCGGCCATACTGAAACGAAGAAAAAGATAGATAGATTCAGAACAAAGAAACGAAGGATAGTGCTAATGGCTTTTGGGGAATAGCCTTTTAAAATAAACTAGACTTTTTCTTGGAAAAATACTTCTTTAAAATCAGTTTTGAAAATAGTTTTTCAAAAGGTTTTAAAACTTTTCTTGAAAACTTTTGCCCAATCTTGCAAACCTTATGCTCTGATACCAAATGTAACACCCCACCTCCGCCAGGGTCACTCTTGCAAGTACACTGGCTTTGGAGGGGCATTTAACCGGGTAATCATGCATGAAGATATTACAAGACAGAACATATATAGTAAAAACAGAGTAAGTAAAGCAGCGGTAGAATAAAAACCAGCTTCATACATTTCAAAACCATAGTCAAGTTACATAAAGTACCAAGTCATCATTTTCCAAATACACAAGTCTAGAAGCATAAGTTGAAAATAACATAAGTGCAAAACATAAAGTACTAATCCCCAAAGATAAATGTAGTGTCGCCAAAAGCATAGCTCAAAACCATACATGAGCTATCAGATAAAGCAATCCAAAGATCCGAGCTAAGAGCTAATGTTCCCACCCTGCAAACCTGGGGGAGGGGGAACGGAAGAAAAGAGGCAAAAGAAAACGGGTCAGTCAAAAAGACTGGTAAGTCCTATCTACTATTAGTATAAAAACTAATAAAGTTAACTGGACATGTAAAGCAGAGATGAAACATAAGGATGGTAACTAAACTGGCATGGTGAATAGATAACAAGGTAGATCAAGTATGTGGCATCGCATAAACAAGGTTAAGTTGCACTAAGTGTACTAGTATTCTAACCCATGTCAAGTGTAAACAAGAATTGATCCCTTGGCCCAATATCATGTGATGACCCAAATCGAGGTCCAACTACTCGGTCTAGTCGATCAGCTCCCTATAAGCCTAACTCGTCAAGTGTCGGTGTCATACGGTCCAAACATGAAATGTAGTCGACTGTGCTAGGTCCACCCTAGGGTGTATCCGGCCCTAGGGTGTCAACCACTAACACGAAACAAGCACGCACAGTCAAAACCTACTGGTGCCCAAGTCTGTCTTTCATCCCCGGACAATGTGCACGACCATGGTCCGTCGGAATCTACTATGGCGCACCTACTTTTGTCGTCTTTTTGGTCGCTTACACTCCAGCCCAATAATCGTGCCCCACCCTAGCCTAGTCCCTAGGGTATCCGATACTCCCTAGTGGGTTACTACTGAGAAGGACCGCGTAACTAGGGTTTTCTAGCGGGTTAAGTGTGGTTAACCCCATCCAAACCATGTATCAAGTTGGTTAAGTGTTCCTAAAAAGGTTCAGGACTTAACCCTATCCAACTAAGCATTGGGTTGGTTAAGTGTGTCCATGTTGACTTAACCCTATCAACCCATCATGTTCATGTGGTTAAGTATATTCAAGTGGTCCATGACTTAACCCTATCATGTGCATTTATTAACTTAATGCACCCAACCTCTCACATTAGACTGACAGTTTGTGGCCACTGGTTAGGCCGGTTGGTTCCGGGCAGGTTTCCGCCGCAAACTGAGTCTAACCTCGGGTTTTGGGTGCTACATGACCAACTACTCACATTGGGTCCTATTGTTTGCAACTACTAGTAAAGCCGGGCGGTTCCGGGTAGTTTTACGTTGCAAACTCAACCCAACCTCGAGTTGGCCATTTCATGTTTCTAAGTGTCATGTCCATAATTATGTTTTTCAAGCATAATCCCAACCAAGTTATGTTTTATGTCTTTTAAGTTGGCCTAACTACCCATAACGTATTCCCCATCGCACGTATATTCGCATCAACACAAATAGATCCAAAAAGGGGATATATCAACATGACAAAGTGGGTGCAAAGTGGCATGTTTAGTCACAAGTTAAACATGGTGACATTTAGGTAAGGGTTTACTACATAACTTGCATATTGGCCTCAAAATATTTAGGACATCAAACTTAGCAAATTAGGGTGACTTGGCCTCAAACATGATACTAGCATAGAGGTGATTTGGCCACAAACATGAGACTAGCATAAGGTGATTTGGCCACAAGCATGAGACTAGCATAAGGTGATTTGGCCACAAGTTAAACATGGTGGCATATGAGGCAAAATGTGTTCATTAAACTTGCATATCACATTAAAAGCCTCAAAACATGCATGACACCAAACTTAGCAAATAGGTGATGCATGGTCATAAATGACATAGGATGATAACTAGTGATTCGCATATAACATCATATGCTAGTTAACATAAAGGTTATGTGACCTTCTATGTTGCTTTTATGCAACATTCATAAACAAAGGTCATAGCTTTTAATCCACAAAGTCAAGGTGATAGCTTTACAAACATACATAGAATAAATCTATGCATAACATGATAGGTTCAAAGCACAAATCGAACTTAGGCCCAAACTCAAACTTGCAACATGTCATATTTAACTTCATAGTTAAAATCTAAGAGTAGAATAAGGCTTACAATGCTATAAAGACGAGAATTAATATAAAATAAGATTGAGACGAAGCCACACTAGCAAATCCGCAACCAAAGACGATAAACTCCACTTCAAGACTTGAGAACAAGAAGGAATAACCCCAAAGACAAAGAAAGATGGCTCTTTTACTTAAGAAAGATGGCTCCTTTATGACATAGATTGATTTGAGACACTCGTGCTCTCATGAAGAAGGTGGAGGCCATGATTAGTGAACATTTGGGCAGCATTTAGTTGTAGGAATGATTAATGAGGGTTTAGGCTAGGTCTAGGGGTCTTTTTATAGAGATTAGGGGTAGTTTAGACCATAGGATTAACCCTAAATCGAATCTGAGCCATCAACTCCCGTCAGAAACTTCCAGAACAAGACCCAACATGTCAAAATGGTGCACCAGAAAAATTGGACCGACCGGGGGGGTCGACCCCTGGGTCGACAGGGGTGTCGACCCATTGGGGGGGGGTCGACACTGGTGTCGACCCTGCCTGGGGCAGGAAATTTCCCGCCCATTCTGCCTTGGTTGTAATTCGAATCTGAATTCGAATTTGAACTGTTTTCGGGCTTGGAATTTTCTGAAAACTTCATTGGGCCATATCTTGGTCATACGGACTCCGTTTTTCGAAAACTCGGACTCTATTTCGCGTATTTTTCCGAGACGAACGCAATGGCACAGCCCGTTTCGCTTGATTAAGATTTTACAATTTAATTCTGCCTTGATTTACATTATAACATGTTATTCAAAAATACGGGTTGTTACATTTATGTGGTTAGTGGGCCGGATTTTGGGGTAAAGGCCAATTTAAATTAGTTTAGTTTTAATTTAAATTTATCTTAACTTGTAAAATCCATAACTTGGACATACGATATCAGATTGACGAACCGTAAGTTGCGTTGGGATCGTATGGACGGGCACTACAACATGGAACTGACTAGGAGTGGATTGGAGCTTGTTTGAATTTACGACGAAATAAATTGTGTGATTCAAATCAAACAATAGTTTATCGTTCTTTAACGATGAACTGCCAAAGTGAGTAAATCTCACTAACTCTGAACAGTTTATATGTAACAACCCGTATTTTTAAATAACCTATTATAACATAAACCAAGGCAGAATTAAATGATAAAATCTGAATCAAGGGAAACGGGCTGTGCCATTGCGTTCGTCTCGGAAAAATACGCGAAATAGAGTCCGAGTTTTCGAAAATCGGAGTCCGTATGACCAAGTTATGGCCCTTCAAAGTTTTCAGAAAATTTCAAGTTCAAAAACAGTTCAAATTTGAATTCAGAATTCAAATTCAGCCAAGCAGAAGAGGCGGGAAAAATTCCCGCCACCCCCAAGTCGACTGGGGAGTCGACTTGGGAGTCGACACACCCCAGGTGGTGTCGACTGCCTAGTCGACTTGGGTGGTCGGCCAGTTTGGCCTGGGGTGCACCTGACTTGTTCCTCAAGACATGTTTGGAGGCTTGTGACGGATTTTAATGGCTCAGATCTGAATTAGGGTTAATCCTGTGGCCTAAACTAAACTAATCTTCTATAAAAAGACCCTAAGACCTAGCCTAAACCCTCATTAATCATTCCTACAACTAAACTATGCCAAAATGTTTCTTGATCATGGCCTCCATCCTCTTCATGAAAGTTTGAGTGTCCTAAGCTAGTAAAAGAGCCACCTTTCTTCATCAAAACAAGGATCTTTCTTCATACAAATCAAAGTAGCTTCTTGTTTCTCAAGACAACTTGGAGCTTGTATTCATTTGGGGTTTTTAGAGTTGCTAGTGGCTTCGTCTCAATCTTATTCTATTTTATTGGTCTTCACCGCATTGTAAGCCCTATTCTACTCTCAGATTCTAACTATGAAGTTAAATATGACATGTTGCAAGTTTGAGTTTGGGCCTAAGTATGATTTTTTCTTTGATTCTATCATGTTATGCATAGATTTATTCTATGCATGTTTGTAAAGCTATCACCTTGACTTTGTGCGTAGAAAGCTATGAGCTTTGATTTGAAATGTTGCATAAAGCAACATAGAAACTCTCATAACCCTTATGTTTTCTTGCATATGATGTTATATGCGAACCGCTAGCTATCATCCTATGTCATTTATGGCCATGTTTCACCTATTATGCTAAAGTTGATATCATGCATGTTTTGAGGCTTATAATGTAATATGCAAGTTTATGAACACATTTGCCTCATATGCCACCATGTTTAACTTGTGGCCAAACCTTAACCCCTCATGTTCCTTAATATGCTTGTGGCCAAATCACCCTAATGCTATTATGCATGCTTGTGGCCAAATCACCCTTATGCTATTATGCATGCTTGTGGCCAAATCACCCTTATGCTATTATGCATGCTAGTGGCCAAATCACCCTTATGATATTTGATATGTTTGAGGCCAAGTCACATTTTATGCTATCATACATGTTGAGGCCATATGCTAGTATGTTGAACCCCTTTTGGCCTTAAATATCACCATGTTTAACTTGTGATAGACTTTGCCATCTTATGCCCACTTTGTCATATTGTTATGTTCCCTCTTTGATCCATTTGCGTTGATGTGAATTTACGTGCGATGGGAATACGTTATGGGTAGTTGGTCAAACTTAAATAACATGAAAACATGACTTGAAAATATGACATGAAAGTTTGACATGTGTTTATGCTTGAAAACATGAACGTGGACATGACATGTAGAAAACATGGAAGTGGCCAACTCGAGGTTGGGTTGAGTTTGTAGCATAAATCTACCCGCAACCGACCGACTTAACTAGTGGCTACAAACAATAGGACCCAATGTGAGTAGTTGGTCACATCGCACTTAAAACCCGAGGTTAGACTAGGTTGTGGTGTAAAGCTACCCGGACCCGCCCGGCTTAACTAGTAACCACAACAAAGTCTAATGTGAGAGGTTGGGGTGCATTAAGTTAATTAATGCCACATGATAGGGTTAAGTCATGGACCGCTTGAATACTTAACCAATTAAACACGATGGGTTGGTAGGGTTAAGTCATGAACTACTTGAATACTTAACCAATTAAACACGATGTATTGATAGGGTTAAGTCATGAACTGCTTGAATACACTTGACCGACTCAATACATGGTTAGGATAGGGTTAACCACACTTAACCCGCTTGAAATCCTAGTTACGAGGTCCTTTTCAGCCGCAACCCACTTGGGAGTATCTGGATACCCTGGACTAGGCTAGGGTGGGGCACGATTACTGGACTGATTGTAAGAGACCAAAAGAGACGGCAGAATGGTGCACCGGTTGTTCAGGCGGACCATGGTCGTGCACATTAAGTCCGGAGTTGAACATGGGCACCAGTAGGTTTAGACTGTGTGTGCTTGAATTGTGTCTGTGGTTTACACCTTAGTGCTGGATACACCCTGGGGTGGACCTTGCACAGTTAACTACATTCCATGATTAAGCTGTATGACACCGATACACGACGAGTTAGGCTTATAGGGAGCCGATCGACTAGACCGAGTAGTTGGACCTTGATTTAGGTCACCTCATGATGTTGGGCTAGCTTTGGGCTAAGGGATCATTTCTTGTTTATACTTGACATGGATTAGAATACTAGTACACCTGGTGCAACTTAACCTTGTATATGCGATGCCACACTTGATCTATCTTGTTAACTTTTCACCATGCCAGTTATCACCCTATGCTTCATCTCTGTTTTACATGTCTAGTTAACTTTATTAGTTTTTATACTAATAGTAGGTAGGACTTACCAGTCTTTTTGACTGACCCGTTTTCTTTCGCCTCTTTTCTTCTGTTCCCCCCCAGGTTCTCAGGGTGGGAACACTAGCACCTAGCTGGATCTTTAGCTTGCTTACTGGATAGCTCATGTATGGTTTGGACTTGAGCTCGCTATGGCTTACCACATCTACTTTGGGGATAGTTTACTTTATGTTATTTCCAGTTTTCAGTTTATGTTTTCTAGACTTGTAGTAGTTGGAAAATAATGACTCAGTACTTAGATGTAATTTGACTATGGTTTTGAAATGTTAGTTTTTATCCGCTGCTTTACTTACTCTGTTTTACTTATATGTCCTGTCTTGTGATGTCTTCATGCATGTTTACCTTGTCCAACGCCCCTCCAAAGCCAGTGCACTTGCAAGAGTGACCCTGGCGGAGGTGGGGTGTTACATTTGGTATCAGAGCATAAGGTTTACAAGATCTGAGCAAAAGGTTTTTAAAACTTACCTTTTGAAAAACTATTTTCAAAACCAATTAAGTATTTTCCAAGAAAAGTCTAGTTTATTTTAAAAGGCTATTCCCCAAAAGCCATTAGCACTCTCCTTTGTTTCCTCGTTCTCAATCTATCTTTTTCTTCGTTCAGTATGGTCGATAATTTTGCCATTCTGGAGGGCGTACCAGTACCTATTTGGTTTAGAAGGTACATGGAGGCAAGGGCGAATGAAGCCGGCCCCGCGGACATTCCTCCTCCTCCTCCGCATCCACAAGCGGATTTCGCGAAGATTTGCAAGGACTTTAAGGCGATGGGTGGCAAGAATTTTATTAGGACAGAGACTTATGTTGAGGCAAGAAACTGGTTAAAAGAAACTGAAGACCTCTTTGCCATCTTTGATGTGGAAGACCGTAGGAAAGTTCTGTTGGCGGTATGGTTATTGAAAGAGGAAGCTGCATATTGGTGGGTAGTCACCACCACTAGTAGGCCAATTCAGACTTGGGATGACTTTAGGAGAAGGTTTGGACTGAGGTTTCTATCATCGACAGAAGAGAACCTTCAGATGGAGAGGTTCCTATCACTAAAGCAAGGGGACATTACCGTAAGGGAATACGTGGATAAGTTTAATCAGCTTGCTCGGTTCGATCTAGACTTGGTTAACACAGCTCAGAAGAAGGCCCTACGCTTTGCTCTAGGATTGAATGAGCCATTGCGCGGTTTGGCCATGTCTCATATACCCATGGGGGCGACTTTCGAGAGTTTGGTGAATAGGGCCCTGCTTCAAGAGGAAGATAAGAGTGGCAAGAAGGAGGTCAAGGCAAATGAGTCTCAAAGCAAGAAGGAAGATTCCGAGAAAGGAGACAAGAACAACAAGAAAGGAAACAAGGCCAACAACAACAAGGCAAAGGACACAAGAAAGTGCAACTTCTGTATGATCACTGGGCACATAATCAAAGACTGTAGGAAGAAGAAGAGGAAGTTGGACAAATGCTTTCATTGTGGAGAGTCTGGACACTATAGTAAGGATTGCCCGAAAAAGCGAGGACAAGGGAAAAGGCAAATTCAGCGAGCAGGACCCTCTGGAGGGCAGTTGCAGGCTCCCCTCGCTCTTCCAGCTTTTGATTCGAGGTAGTGTTTCTATAGAAAGTCATGTTTACATTTCTGATTTCCCTGTTCATACCTTATTTGATTCTGGCGCATCGCATAGTTTTATTTCTGATCTTGTTGAAAGTTTGCACCTAAGTACTAGTCTAGTTGAAAATCCCGTTAGAGTTTCAAATTCGATTGGGGGTTCCGCCCATCTATCTGCGATTTGTATGGATTTGAAAATCTCTATCTTGAGCGTAGAATTCATGAGTAAGGCTTATGTTCTCGAGTTTATGGGACACGGGTTGATTTTGGGCATGGATTGGTTGTCCAGTTATGGAGCCATTCTTGACTGTGAGCATAGGGTAGTGAGGCCCATGACTCGCCTCGGTAATACCCTCGAAACCTCGTGTGACCTTTAGGGTTCCGTCATGATTAGTTATCTAGAATCCCTTGGCACTTTTATTGGAAATTTGTAATCTAATCGAGTAGTGTTCGCCACTAAGGCGGATAGTCCATCTCGCTTAAGCATGGGTTATAGAAATCACCCTAGTAAGCACCTTTGGCAACGTGGATTGGCATTTGTTTTCAAGAGATAGTTTTTCTGCGTGGAATACCGTATGGTATGTAAACGAGGCCCATGATTCACTAACGAATTTTGTAAAGCTTGCATGAAACCATGAGCACGCAGCTGTAGCCAAGTATTTTTAGGAAAAGAATAAGTGGATGTGGAACGAGAGGCAACGGTGAAACAAGTTCCAACTCATATTTGGAAACTACGGAATTGTGAAGTTAAAAGACGGTCAAGGCACGATGGGATTAAGCACAAGAAAATGCGACTTAGGAGATTGAAGACTAGATACGCGCATTATATCTCTTTTTAAGAGTATGTCCTTGACCCCTACTATTCTGTGGAGCTTACTCGCATGCTATCTTTTAAGTATATCCTCTCGGTCCTATTCTCAATCTTAGTTCTGTTGCAAACCCCATAAGGAGTATGACTCGCCTGTTTGTGATATATAGTTGGGGTGAAGATGTCCATTAAGTTGACCAAACTATTTGGGCTTTATGGGATATGGGTCATAGTTGATAGACTTACGAAGAGCACCCATTTCATCCCAGTAGAGAACAAGAGGACAGCATCAGGTCTAGCATCTGTTTATCTTCGAGAGATAGTACGATTGCATGGAGTTCCTTCTAGCATAGTTAGCGATCGTGACCCAATCTTCACTAGCCAGTTCTGGGATAGTTTGCAAGAAGCGATGGGTACGCGATTGAATCTAGGTACGGCCTATCACCTACAGACGGATGGCCAGACCAAAAGGTTGAATAGGGTACTAGAAGATCTGTTGAGGCTATGCATTCTTGACTTTGGTGGTACTTGGGAAGATCATCTTCCTCTAGTGGAGGTTGCTTATAATAACAGCTACCAAGCAAGCATAGGAATGGCACCATTCGAAGCTTTGTATGGGAGGCCGTGCAAGTCACCAACATGTTGGTGGGAGACAACGGATGAGCTTATACTTGGGCCCGACATGATAAGGGGCACATCCGAGAAGGTTGAGTTGATTCGAAGGCGGATGAAGACAGCCCAAGACAGACAGAAATCCTATGCTGACAAGCGAAGGATGGATTTGGAATTCGAAGTTGGAGATATGGTTTTCGTGAAGGTTTCTCCTTTGCATAATGTGGTTCGTTTTGGAGCAGTTGGAAAGATAGCACCAAGGTTCGTTGGACCCTTCCCTATCATCGAAAAGATTGGGCAAATGGCTCATAGAGTGGAATTGCCTGAGAAGCTGGCCGGAGTACACAATGTTTTCATGTCTCGCATCCCCGAAAATGCCTATATGAGTCAGCCGAGGTAGTTGAACCAAGTATTCTTGAAGACATGGAGGTAGGGAAAGAGGCAACCTTAAGGCGAGCTCCGATCCGTATCTTGGGAACGGAGATCAAGAAGCTGAGGAATCGAGAAGTCAAGTTAGTAAAGGTTCAGTGGAGTGAAGCCGAAGAGGACGCAACTTGGGAAACCGAGGAGAAGATGTGCGCGCTTCACCCATTTCTTTTTGAGGGTACATTCTCGATCTCTTTTCCTAGCCAACATATCTTTCTTTCACTATTCATGTTTATCTTGTTATCTCGTTAACCTTGTCATGAGAACCTTAGGTAGAAGCCCTTTGGATGAAACATGTATTTGAAACATGTTATGCTTGATGTTTGCAAGTGGTTGCAAGTGTTTGCAAGTGGATACTCGTGGATGCATGATACACATTAGGCACTAAGATCAGCTCACACACTTTCATATTGCATATGCATGAGTGCTTATACTTATTCATGGATGAAACTTGTTATGCTATCACGAGGATGTCGCATATGGATGAATGTTATGTGCACTCATATAGAGATTATGAATTATGTTAGGAATTTGCATACATATGGACTCATTTCACTAACATACTTTGCATTAAGGAGGTTTACTGAATTAGTAACCGCCTGATTTTCGCATTAGATAAGTACATATACACACACCTTTGCATATGTTCATACAGCATTTAGAATCTTTTAAGGACAATGACTGCACGTGGATGATGTTTTGAGTAGATGGATGATGGATGGTAGGATATGTTCTTCCTAACTTGAAGATTTCGGGGACGTAATCTTTAAGGAGGGGCGAATGTAACAACCCGTATTTATAAATAACCTATTATAACATAAACCAAGGCAGAATTAAATGATAAAATCCGAATCAAGGGAAACGGGCTGTGCCATTGCGTTCGTCTCGGAAAAATACGTGAAATAGAGTCTGAGTTTTCGAAAATCGGAGTCCGTATGACCAAGTTATGGCCCGTCAAAGTTTTCAGAAAATTTCAAGTTCAAAAACAGTTCAAATTTGAATTCAGAATTCAAATTCAGCCAAGCAGAAGAGGCGGGAAAAATTCCCGCCACCCCCAAGTCGACTGGGGAGTCGACTTGGGAGTCGACACACCCCAGGTGGTGTCGACTGCCCAGTCGACTTGGGTGGTCGGCCAGTTTGGCCTGGGGTGCACCTGACTTGTTCCTCAAGACATGTTTGGAGGCTTGTGACGGATTTTAATGGCTCAGATCTGAATTAGGGTTAATCCTATGGCCTAAACTAACCTAATCTTCTATAAAAAGACCCTAAGACCTAGCCTAAACCCTCATTAATCATTCCTACAACTAAACTATACCAAAATGTTTCTTGATCATGGCCTCCATCTTCATATCATGGCCTCCATCCTCTTCATGAAAGTTTGAGTGTCCTAAGCTAGTAAAAGAGCCACCTTTCTTCATCAAAACAAGGATCTTTCTTCATACAAATCAAAGTAGCTTCTTGTTTCTCAAGACAACTTGGAGCTTGTATTCATTTGGGGTTTTTAGAGTTGCTAGTGGCTTCGTCTCAATCTTATTCTATTTTATAGGTCTTCGTAGCATTGTAAGCCCTATTCTACTCTTAGATTCTAACTATGAAGTTAAATATGACATGTTGCAAGTTTTAGTTTGGTCCTAAGTATGATTTGTGCTTTGATTCTATCATGTTATGCATAGATTTATTCTATGCATGTTTGTAAAGCTATCACCTTGACTTTGTGCATAGAAAGCTATGAGCTTTGATTTGAATTGTTGCATAAAGCAACATAGAAACTCTCATAACCCTTATGTTATCTTGCATATGATGTTATATGCGAACCACTAGCTATCATCCTATGTCATTTATGGCCATGTTTCAACTATTATGCTAAAGTTGATATCATGCATGTTTTGAGGCTTATAATGTAATATGCAAGTTTATGAACACATTTGCCTCACATGCCACCATGTTTAACTTGTGGCCAAACCTTAACCCCTCATGTTCCTTAATATGCTTGTGGCCAAATCACCCTAATGCTATTATGCATGCTTGTGGCCAAATCACCCTTATGCTATTATGCATGCTTGTGGTCAAATCACCCTTATGCTATTATGCATGCTAGTGGCCAAATCACCCTTATGATATTTGATATGTTTGAGGCCAAGTCACATTTTATGCTATCATACATGTTGAGGCCATATGCTAGTATGTTGAACCCCTTTTGGCCTCAAATATCACCATGTTTAACTTGTGATAGACTTTTCCATCTTATGCCCACTTTGTTATATTGTTATGTTCCCTCTTTGATCCATTTGCGTTGATGCGAATTTACGTGCGATGAGAATACGTTATGGGTAGTTGGGCAAACTTAAATAACATGAAAACATGACTTGAAAATATGACATGAAAGTTTGACATGTGTTTATGCTTGAAAACATGAACGTGGACATGACATGTAGAAAACATGGAAGTGGCCAACTCGAGGTTGGGTTGAGTTTGTAGCATAAATCTACCCGGAATCGACTGGCTTAACTATTGGCTACAAACAATAGGACCCAATGTGAGTAGTTGGTCACATCGCACTTAAAACCCGAGGTTAGACTAGGTTGTGGTGTAAAGCTACCTGGACCCGCCCGGCTTAACTAGTAACCACAACAAAGTCTAATGTGAGAGGTTGGGGTGCATTAAGTTAATTAATGCCACATGATAGGGTTAAGTCATGGACCGCTTGAATACTTAACCAATTAAACATGATGGGTTGGTAGGGTTAAGTCATGAACTACTTGAATACTTAACCAATTAAACACGATGTATTGATAGGGTTAAGTCATGAACTGCTTGAATACACTTGACCGACTCAATACATGGTTAGGATAGGGTTAACCACACTTAACCCGCTTGAAATCCTAGTTACGAGGTCCTTTTCAGCCGTAACCCACTTGGGAGTATCTGGATACCATGGACTAGGCTAGGGTGGGGCACGATTACTGGACTGATTGTAAGAGACCAAAAGAGACGGCTGAATGGTGCACCGGTTGTTCAGGCGGACCATGGTCGTGCACATTAAGTCCGGAGTTGAACATGGGCACCAGTAGGTTTAAACTGTGCGTGCTTGAATTGTGTCTGTGGTTTACACCTTAGGGCTGGATACACCCTGGGGTGGACCTTGCACAGTTAACTACATTCCATGATTAAGCCTTATGACACCGATACACGACGAGTTAGGCTTATAGGGTGCCGATCGACTAGACCGAGTAGTTGGACCTTGATTTAGGTCACCTCATGATGTTGGGCCAGCTTTGGGTTAAGGGATCATTTCTTGTTTATACTTGACACGGATTAGAATACTAGTACACCTGGTGCAACTTAACCTTGTATATGCGATGCCACACTTGATCTATCTTGTTAACTTTTCACCATGCCAGTTATCACCCTATGCTTCATCTCTGTTTTACATGTCTAGTTAACTTTATTAGTTTTTATACTAATAGTAGGTAGGACTTACCAGTCTTTTTGACTGACCCGTTTTCTTTTGCCTCTTTTCTTCCGTTCCCCCCCCCCCAAGGTTCTCAGGGTGGGAACACTAGCACCTAGCTGGATCTTTAGCTTGCTTACTGGATAGCTCATGTACGGTTTGGACTTGAGCTCGCTATGGCTTACCACATCTACTTTGGGGATAGTTTACTTTATGTTATTTCCAGTTTTCAGTTTATGTTTTCTAGACTTGTAGTAGTTGGAAAATAATGACTCAGTACTTTGATGTAATTTGACTATGGTTTTGAAATGTTAGTTTTTATCCGCTGCTTTACTTACTCTGTTTTACTTATATGTTCTGTCTTGTGATATCTTCATGCATGTTTACCTTGTCCAACGCCCCTCCAAAGCCAGTGCACTTGCAAGAGTGACCCTGGCGGAGGTGGGGTGTTACATTATAATTTCATGTTGTATTTTTAGAACTGTTAGATATTGGCTGATTGACTTTGTGTTGACTGTTTGATTGAACTGCTAGTCAGTTAGTTAAATTTCTATATTTGATTCTGTTTAACAAAATATATCATATGGAACTGGAAGTGATGTTGATTTTATATTGTATAACATCTGTGGATGCAGGGAGACAGGTTGGAGGAATCCGCCTGGATTCCTCAACATTTATTTACTGTTTTCATATATTGTGATATATGATGTGATGTATATTTGTTATGGATTATGTGTGTTAGAATGATGGTGATCATTGTTATTCGATATTTTAAATATCATAAAAGACCCTGGGATGTAAAAAGAATTATTTCAATGTATATTGAAATAAAAGGGTTTTTTATAAAGTCAATAGATTTTATAAAAAGGAAATATTTCGAAAGTAAATAAAAGGGGAAATGTTTATAAAACGAATAGAGTTTTATAAAAGGGAAATCATTTGTAAAGTGAAGAACCGTTACTAAAAGTAAATCTTTATAAATGAATAGTTTAATCGAGTTAAAAGGAGTTAATCGATGTTAGTTTAATCGAAAGGAGTTAATCGATGTTAGTTTAATCGATTAGAGTTAAAGCAAATGAGTTAATCGAATATAGTTTATTCGATAATAAAGTAAAAGGAGTTAATCTAATATAGTTTATTCAAATAGAATAAAGGAGTTAATCGAATATAGTTTATTCGATAATAAAGTAAAAGGAGTTAATCGAATATAGTTTATTCAAATAGAATAAAGGAGTTAATCGAATATAGTTTATTCAAATAGAATAAAGGAGTTAATCGAATATAGTTTATTCAAATAGAATAAAGGAGTTAATCGAATATAGTTTATTCAAATTGAGTAAAAGGAGTTAATCGAATATATAGTTTATTCAAATAGAATTAAAAGAGTTATCGAATATAGTTTATTCGATAGGAGTTAAGTGAATAGAGTTAGAGTTAAATCAAAAGAGTTAAGTGAATAGAATAAAGGAGTTAATCGAATATAGTTTATTCAAATAGTAAAAGGAGTTAATCGAATATAGTTTATTCAAATAGAGTAAAAGGAGTTAATCGAATATAGTTTATTCAAATAGAATAAAGGAGTTAATCGGATATAGTTTATTCGAATAGAGTAAAAGGAGTTAATCGAATATATAGTTTATTCAAATAGAATTAAAAGAGTTATCGAATATAGTTTATTCGATAGGAGTTAAGTGAATAGAGTTAGAGTTAAATCAAAAGAGTTAAGTGAATAGAATAAATTGAATAGAGTTATCGAATATACCTTATCGAAGGAAAGAATTATCGAATAGAAAAGATTTGAAAGAGAGTTACGTAAGGAAGTTTGTAAAAGAATTATAAGGGGGAACTTTGTCTATTTCAAGGTTAGAAACGTTGTTCAGTCAAGGTCTGAGAGGTAGTATTACCCCAACTTGATTGACTTCATTTTTAACTAAGGAATGGTTAAGGTTCGATAGTAAAGGATGGTTAAGTGAATTTAGTAATTAAAGGAAATGGTTTGAGTTGGCATCGCGATGGTTTGTTTAAACATCTGTCTAAGTCCAATGAAGAAGCTTTGGAAATGTTTTCCAAAGAAGAAACCAGAAATGTTTTCTAATAAAGAAAACAAGAAATGGAAATGTTTTCCATTGTTAATAACGTATATTTTCCCAATTTAGAAAATAAGAAATATTGAACATAGGGAAACAGGAGATAAGTAAATTAATGAAATAAAGAGATAAATGTTGAATGATGTTTGATCGATATAAATTTCAATTTGGAAATAATATCGTTGTTTGCACACCTGTTTTTCTTCGATAGTTAAATCACAGACTATCGAAGTTTTGACCATTTTAACATTGTTAATATGGAGAGACCGGTTGGATTATTATCCAAAGAACCACTCTGTATTGGCATAAGCGTTGCGAATCATATATGCCAAAGGAAATTAAAGACGGAGTTATGCAAGGGCTATCCTGTTTACAGAATAGTGCCTTCGGTTCATCCTGTTCCTGGATGACTTGTATGGACGGATGTCTGACAGAGTATTTCCAGACAATCACGTATATTGATTTCTCCAACCGTACCAAGAGTGGAAGCGGAGAAAAAACTTCTTTTAGCTAACACATAATGTATGGTTGAGGACGTCAATCGGTGATTTGATGGATTTGACGATGTGGCATTCAAAGTGAATCTGATGTGATGATAAAGCGTAGCTTATAGCCTCACATCCAGTAAATGACAGAAATCGGGCAGGCAGCATGGCTAAGTCGGTCGCACCGAAGTAGGGTGTATAATCACCTGATCTAGAGTTTCATTTATTTCTAAAATCTATTGTTGATGCTGCCTCATTCGGGAAACGGTTGCTGATCCCAACCGTTGGTGATATACATTCGATACACTCAAGCGAAATGAGTGGTCGGTCATGTGTGGCCGGGTTGCAAGATGTTCTTGTTGAACCCAGTGTATTCCTCTCTAGAGGTACGCAAGCGAAAGGTGGTTCCATACCTTGTCATAGTTGGAAATCCATTACCCAATACGTGCTTGCGGTTTTGATTGTATACTATATATGTAGAACGTGAGATGAAAGCGTTTCTACTAGATGATTATTATAGTTGTGGTTGATAGACATTATTATAATATCAAAAGGTTTTTGATATAAAGATAATTTGGATTCTCATAAGGGAAAAACCCGTCCCGTTATACGGCGTGGTCTTATGAGATATCGTTTACTTGTTCAAACTGTTTTACTCATACCAGTCCCATGACTGACCCGGAGTTTTTTTTTTTGTTTTCCCTAAACTCTTGGGTGCCCAATTTTGTACGGGCAGTCGAGTAGTCGGGATTTACAGATACTGGAAGAGCTTGGAGCAGGAGGCTTCAGGATTATATAGCTATAGTTTTTCCGCTGTGTTGTAAGTGCTGTACTTTGATAATGATATGTATATTCAAGTACAGATTTGTATTTCAAAGTTATGTTATGAAATATATTTATTCGTTCCACTGTGAGATTCGTGTTACTCTGATATTGTGTTCTTCTTCTTCTTTTCTATAAGTTTCTATCTTATCTTTCATCACCCTCTAATTTCTTTCATTAATGACCGGGATTTTTCGATTATTGGTTATCGACATTGAGTTTATGTCGATAACCAAAGTCGCTCAAAATCCGGGTCGTTACAGTTGGTATCAGAGCTTAAGTTAAGTGAATTACCTTGGCTCTGTGGCGTGACTCGGTAGAGATAGGGTTAGTAATACCCTAGATTGAGTTGAGTGTATATATACGAGTGAACGTATTTGTTATATGATATAAAAATAATTTTATATTGTGGAGATTTATTGGTAGAGTTGTTTATGAGTTCTGGTCGATCAGTTTGATCCACTGTATCGGTAGGGATTTTGTAAACACTCGAATACGATGAACCATCATGATATGGTTTGAAAAGAGGGTAAACGAAATAATTTACCCAAATTATATTTTGATATAAAGGATTTATACTGGAATGGTTATAATATATTGGATATATTGGTTGTTATTATAATCGAGTAAGATTATAAATTAAATAGTTATGTAAATAATCAATCAGAATTCATATAAGTGAAATACGTGAAATCAAATGAGTTAAATTTGAAATTTAAACCAGAAATTGAATTAAAATTCTAGAGAATTGGATAAGTGTTTGTAAATGGATTTGGATTAAAAATAAGGAAAATTTAATATCCTGGGAGATTTTAAATTGTTTCACAAGCAGTGTGAATTATATTTTGAAATGAATTTCAAAGTGGAAATGTTTAGAAATGGTTTTATAGTATTGAACTCACTTCGATCGCTGGAAAATAGATTCTGATGATGACAGCTGCATCATCAGTATTCATTTTCGAGTTGTAAGTGACGAATTACTACCAGAGATATTGTTTTGAATTTGTTTTGAGAAAGACAAGTTGTGTTGAATTTCAAATGGGATTTATAATAGTAGAATATGAAATTCAATGGAATTGAATATAGAAATTCAAAGGGGGTTTGAATATATGAAATTAAATGGAAGTGATATAGAATTTGAATATAGAAATTCAAATGGGGTTTGAATATAGAAATTCAAATGGAATTATAATATAGAATTTGAATATATGGAATTTGAATATAGAAATTTAAATGGGAATTATAATATAAAATTTTGAATAGAAATTGAATATAATTAACTAAGTCGAAAAGGAATTAGTTAATCGAGTTTTGAATTTGAAGTTGAACTTTGAAAGGTGGACTGGATTTGTAAATGGATATTCGAAATCGAATATAGAACTTAAATTTGAAATTTGGATTCAAATTAGTTAATAAGCAAGTTAAAATATATTTGAACATCTCATGTTCAAATATAAAAGTGGAATAAACTAAAGAGTTAATTAACAAATTTATTAACGAATTGAGTTAAAACGGTCGGGTATAGTTAAAATAGATTGGACAGGTATAAATATACGGGAGACAGGTTTGGAATATAGTATAGAAGTGAAATGAATAGAATGCTCGACGAAAAGGTATGTATTTAATTCATATATGAGATTTAATGCGCCGTATCGGCAAGCCGCTTGGCTTTTTCGTTTTATCCTGGATTAGTGAGGGCCATGGGAGGCTATTTGAAATATCCCGATGCTCTCAGTACAAAGGAGATTATGGCGAATTTTTCCGGGAATTTAAGGAGTTAGAATGTTTTTAAAATAATTTGATAATTAGAAATCAACGTATCGATATATATATAGAAGTCGATAAGGAAACGAACTTAGAAATAGAATAGTATAATCAAAAGAGAAGTCTAGGGATAAAATCTCGTAAGAATAGAAAGAGAAAGTGTATATGTGTTTAAAAGTGAATAAGTAGTTGTATGGTATTGGTTATTCGAGTAAGTAGTCATATCTGTTCTGACGTTATAAATGTTATTCAGTCAAGGTCTGAGAGGTAGTTATACCCCAACTTGATTGATTTCATTATTAACAAATAAATAGTAAGATTTCAGGCTCAAAGATCAATGTTGAATAAGAGTTAGTTGAATATAGTATTTGGGTTGTCGTAACGATGTTTTACACAACATCCGTTTTAACCCAAATAAGTGTAAGCTTGGAAATATAATAAAGAATATTTCCTAAGTATAGAAATAAACGAGATCGGAAAAGGGATAAGTAATTGGAATATTTTCCAATTATAAATAGCATATATTTTCTAAAGTTTAGAAAATAAAGGAAGGCGATATTCGGAGATGTTTTCCAAATAACATAAAAGGCCAATATGGTTGTTGAAAATAATTGGTTAACAAATATTGATAAAGAAATAGAGAAGTGATTTAACTAATGAAATATTAATTAAGGGCTCAGTGACATGTTCAAAAGGAAAATTTGATTTTTGAAAAGAGTAAACTGTTTAAAAACTCCCAGGGAAAGACTGTTTGAATTAAAAACAAATTTAACAGAAATTTGTGAAAGCAAATTTGAATTAAAGTAAAGCCAGTAAAGTGGTAACTGAGATTGAATTAGAATGATATCAAATACAAATTGGATTGTGAGATTCAAATTTGAAGTGTAATATGATAATCAAGTTAAGAGTTGGGAATCGAGAAGAAACTCGAGTTAAAATGATATTTGGCTCGAATATAAGCGAATGGTGGTGTTGTGGATAAAAGCAGATTGGAATTTGATTGGGATAACATTGGTATATGTTGAGTTGATAGCATATGGAAGTGATAGAGTTGATATGCCGACAAAAGGTACAAGTTTATATTTCTATTGGATATAAGATTTGTGAGCCGAATTGGCAAGCCGCTTGGCTGTTTGATTTTCTTTTGGGTTGGAAATGGCCCAGAGAGGCGAGTGGTGGTTTGACGTATTGACCAATACAAAGGAGGTGCTGGCGAAATTTTTTGAAGAGTTAAGGCATTAGAAAATTTTCAGGATTTTTGAAAATTTTCGTTGATAAGAATTAATTAATAATTTAATTGAAATTAAATTGGTTCAGTTGAAACTGAAGTTCAGAAGTGAACAAATATGTTCTAACCAGTCGATAGGGTCGTTCTCTACCTTTTAGCAATTTCGAGGACGAAATTATTTTAAGTGGAAAAGATTGTAATGACCCGCATTGGCAGAGGTATTATAATTTATTTATTTAATTATATAAATAGTGATATAGTGAATTTAATGGTCGTGGAATTAAATAATGGTGAATATTTAATTAAAGTAATAAATTAAATAATATATTTAATTCTGAAATAATCAGAATTGGCTGTAATGGCGATATGGTGTGAACTGGATCATCTGTGATATTTAATTCAGCTTGGAATTTAATTTGAATAACGAATATATTATATAAACGACAGTTTGAACGTAGGGTTATAATATAATTAAAATCGAGCTCGAAATGGCGCTGCAGTTCGTAAATTGGCGATTTGAACTTCAATTGAATGTACAGGATTCGTTTTAAGCCGGATTTCTGTGAAACAAGAAACGTGTGGAGCTGGTGGAGTATGTCTTTCTAGTGGAAGAGAAAAATCGGGATTTCGTCTTATAGATTTTGATTCACGTCCAAATCAAATTTCAGAAAAGTCGCTGTGGAATTCCTTTATAATTTATAAAGGAATTATTTATATTTTTAAAAAGGAATTTCAATATAAATCGAATATCGGGTTGACCCGGAAGTGAATATCGAGTTAGAAATTCATATAGGAATATTCTAAAGCTGTATGGTATTCCACTGTGGATATATACGATAATATAAATTTATTTATATTTAATTCAATTATTTAAAATATATTTATATATTTAAATGGGTCATCCAGAGCTTTAAAAATAGCCGATTTTGCAAACGAAGTCGGAATTCGACGAAACTAGTTTTGTCGGATCCGCAACATCGAATTATTGTTAGATGTCAAGTTTCGTGATTTTTAGAGTCACTGTGTGGCCGTACGGATTTTTAGAGTGAAAAACAGTCAGTATTTTGACGGTTAAAAATACGCTGTGTGAGCATACGAAGTCGGAATTCGACGAAACCAGTTTCGTTGGGACCGTAATGTCGAACTCTAGCTACATGTCCACTTTGTTGATTTTTGGGTATCATGAGTGATCACAGGGATTTTTAAGGACTAGTATGACATTATAGTATAAAATAAAATAATTGTTTGTGGACCTTAACAAGCCACATACTCCTCGTTAGAGCCACACAAACTTAGTCCCTCCCTATAAAACTGATCTCTCAAGGCCGCCACTTATTCTCATTTACCAGGAGAACGATGAACAAAAGAAAATCAAAGAAATAGAAATCAAATCCCTTAAATCATGTTATACACATATTTGAGTTCCCAGCAAGAAGGGCTTTAACCTCGTACCAATCTTCATGGGTTCGACCTTGTCTCCGTTCGCTGAAGTGAAGCTGCCGAGAATTAGGGTTCGAATTTTGTAGAGAAGGGAGCGTTAGTTCGAGAATCGAAGTTCAGTTTGGGATTCGTTGTGGAAAATGGAGTTGATTTTGAATTTTTGGGATGATTCAAAGAAGAAAAAGGTCGCTGAAAGTTTCTGGAATCCGCGTCAGGGCTGTTCGAACGCGATTTCAGGGAGGGGTGCGAACTTGATTTGTGTGGTATATGTTGGTAGAGATTTTGATGCTAGGATAGAGGGTGATTTTTGTTTTGACTAATGTTGAAGAATGAAGGAGGAATGCTGGAGAGAGGATCGACACTTGGTACCTTGAAATATCTGGAGCTCGCATTGAGGAAGAAGGGACGCCAGGCGGGTATGGGCGTTTATGTGGTTAGTGGGCCGGATTTTGGGGTAAAGGCCAATTTAAATTAGTTTAGTTTTAATTTAAATTTATCTTAACTTGTAAAATCCATAACTTGGACATACGATATCAGATTGATGAACCATAAGTTGCGTTGGGATCGTATGGACGGGCACTACAACATGGAACTGACTAGGAGTGGATTGGAGCTCGTTTGAATTTACGACGAAATAAATTGTTTGATTCAAATCAAACAACAGTTTATCGTTCTTTAACGATGAACTGCCAAAGTGAGTAAATCTCACTAACTCTGAACAGTTTATAATTTCATGTTGTATTTTTAGAACTGTTAGATATTGGTTGATTGACTGTGTGTTGACTGTTTGATTGAACTGCTAGTCAGTTAGTTTAATTTCTATATTTGATTCTGTTTAACAAAATATATCATATGGAACTGGAAGTGATGTTGATTTTATATTGTATAACATCTGTGGATGCAGGGAGACAGGTTGGAGGAATCCGCCTGGATTCCTCAACATTTATTTACTGTTTTCATATATTGTGATATATGATGTGATGTATATTTGTTATGGATTATGTGTGTTAGAATGATGTTGATCATTGTTATTCGATATTTTAAATATCATAAAAGACCTTGGGATGTAAAAAGAATTATTTCAATGTATATTGAAATAAAAGGGTTTTTTATAAAGTCAATAGATTTTATAAAAAGGAAATATTTCGAAAGTAAATAAAAGGGGAAATGTTTATAAAACGAATAGAGTATTATAAAAGGGAAATCATTTGTAAAGTGAAGAACCGTTACTAAAAGTAAATATTTACAAATGAATAGTTTAATCGAGTTAAAAGGAGTTAATCGATGTTAGTTTAATCGAAAGGAGTTAATCGATGTTAGTTTAATCGATTAGAGTTAAAGCAAATGAGTTAATCGAATATAGTTTATTCGATAATAAAGAAAAAGGAGTTAATCGAATATAGTTTATTCAAATAGAATAAAGGAGTTAATCGAATATAGTTTATTCGATAATAAAGTAAAAGGAGTTAATCGAATATAGTTTATTCAAATAGAATAAAGGAGTTAATCGAATATAGTTTATTCAAATAGAATAAAGGAGTTAATCGAATATAGTTTATTCAAATAGAATAAAGGAGTTAATCGAATATAGTTTATTCAAGTAGATTAAAGGAGTTAATCGAATATAGTTTATTCAAATAGAGTAAAAGGAGTTAATCGAATATATAGTTTATTCAAATAGAATTAAAAGAGTTATCGAATATAGTTTATTCGATAGGAGTTAAGTGAATAGAGTTAGAGTTAAATCAAAAGAGTTAAGTGAATAGAATAAAGGAGTTAATCGAATATAGTTTATTCAAATAGTAAAAGGAGTTAATCGAATATAGTTTATTCAAATAGAGTAAAAGGAGTTAATCGAATATAGTTTATTCAAATAGTAAAAGGAGTTAATCGAATATAGTTTATTCAAATAGAGTAAAAGGAGTTAATCGAATATAGTTTATTCAAATAGAATAAAGGAGTTAATCAGATATAGTTTATTCGAATAGAGTAAAAGGAGTTAATCGAATATATAGTTTATTCAAATAGAATTAAAAGAGTTATCGAATATAGTTTATTCGATAGGAGTTAAGTGAATAGAGTTAGAGTTAAATCAAAAGAGTTAAGTGAATAAAATAAATTGAATAGAGTTATCGAATATACCTTATCGAAGGAAAGAATTATCGAATAGAAAAGATTTGAAAGAGAGTTACGTAAGGAAGTTTGTAAAAGAATTATAAGGGGGAACTTTGTCTATTTCAAGGTTAGAAACGTTGTTCAGTCAAGGTCTGAGAGGTAGTATTACCCCCACTTGATTGACTTCATTTTTAACTAAAGAATGGTTAAGGTTCGATAGTAAAGTATGGTTAAGTGAATTTAGTAATTAAAGGAAATGGTTTGAGTTGGCATCGCGATGGTTTGTTTAAACATCTGTCTAAGTCCAATGAAGAAGCTTTGGAAATGTTTTCCAAAGAAGAAACCAGAAATGTTTTCTAATAAAGAAAACAAGAAATGGAAATGTTTTCCATTGTTAATAACGTATATTTTCCCAATTTAGAAAATAAGAAATATTGAACATAGGGAAACAGGAGATAAGTAAATTAATGAAATAAAGAGATAAATGTTGAATGATGTTTGATCGATATAAATTTCAATTTGGAAATAATATCGTTGTTTGCACACCTGTTTTTCTTCGATAGTTAAATCACAGACTATCGAAGTTTTGACCATTTTAACATTGTTAATATGGAGAGACCGATTGGATTATTATCCAAAGAACCACTCTGTATTGGCATAAGCGTTGCGAATCATATATGCCAAAGGAAATTGAAGATGGAGTTATGCAAGGGCTATCCTGTTTACAGAATAGTGCCTTCGGTTCATCCTGTTCCTGGATGACTTGTATGGACGGATGTCAGACAGAGTATTTCCAGACAATCACGTATATTGATTTCTCCAACCGTACCAAGAGTGGAAGCGGAGAAGGAAACTTCTTTTAGCTAACACATAATGTATGGTTGAGGACGTCAATCGGTGATTTGATGGATTTGACGATGTGGCATTCAAAGTGAATCTGGTGTGATGATAAAGCGTAGCTTATAGCCTCACATCCGGTAAATGACAGAAATCGGGCAAGCAGCATGGCTAAGTCGGTCGCACCAAAGTAGGGTGTATAATCACCTGATCTAGAGTTTCATTTATTTCAAAAATCTATTGTTGATGCTGCCCCATTCGGGAAACGGTTGCTGATCCCAACCGTTGGTGATATACATTCGATACACTCAAGCGAAATGAGTGGTCGGTCATGTGTGGCCGGGTTGCAAGATGTTCTTGTTGAACCCAGTGTATTCCTCTCTAGATGTACGCAAGCGAAAGGTGGTTCCAAACCTTGTCATAGTTGGAAATCCATTACCCAATACGTGCTTGCGGTTTTGATTGTATACTATATATGTAGAACGTGAGATGAAAGCGTTTCTACTAGATGATTATTATAGTTGGGGTTGATAGACATTATTATAATATCAAAAGGTTTTTGATATAAAGATAATTTGGATTCTCATAAGGGAAAAACCCGTTCCGTTATACGGCGTGGTCTTATGAGATATCGTTTACTTGTTCAAACTGTTTTAAATTCTTTTACTCATACCAGTCCCATGACTGACCCGGAGTTTATTTTGTTGTTTTCCCTAAACTCTTGGGTGCCCAATTTTGTACGGGCAGTCAAGTAGTCGGGATTTACAGATACTGGAAGAGCTTGGAGCAGGAGGCTTCAGGATTATATAGCTATAGTTTTTCTGCTGTGTTGTAAGTGTTGTACTTTGATAATGATATGTATATGTTGTATATAACGGTGTTGTATACACAATTATATGATTTTTGTTTGATGATAACAAACAAGTATATATCGTTTTGATTGTGTTTGTTATTGTACTGTTATATCACATTACAGACAGGAATATAATATTTATATTTAAACAGAATGCATCTATACAGAAACTCAAATATCTACATAGTATTTAGGTTAAATATAATATTTTATTTAAAATATTCAAACAGTACATTTATTCACAATCATTCATACATACATTCAGTTACACTCAATCTCATTTGTACATTTCACTTATATCACTTTGACACAATGTTTATCCACTGTCTTCTGTCTCTCCAGCCTCCTAGTCAGTCAGTAATGTCATTTCAGTCTTCACTGCTCACAGCCAGTCTAGTCATCTTCTTGCTTACCTGTCATATATGGAAACACACACAGTATACTGCAATAGAAATAAAACACATGCAAATATAAATTTTATTTTTAAAATTCCATTTGCCTCAGTTTTCTGGTGTGTTTCTCATCCTTTTTTCATGACTTGATCTGATTTATAAAACCGTCAATCTGTGTCTAGACAGCTTGTGATATTCACAGTGATACACTATAAATACCACAAGGCAGACAACATATATATCTCAATGCAGGGACAGCGACAACTCGACTGATGGCTGCATGTACACACGTATGCACTGCCACGCCAATCAGATTGCAACTGAGGAGTAGCCACATGGACCTGCTCAACTCAGTGCAATACACAAAGTCAACATAGTCAACTCAATACACAAGTGTGGCAGCATGAATAGTGAAACAGGTGCAACATCAAATCAGTGAGCATGAAATGATCAAGGAATGATCACAGCAGCTCAAGAGTGCAAACAGATTAGTTCAGCTCAAAGTACACAAGTCTATGGTGCAGCATACATGTTATTACAAGCGGCTACATGGTTCAAAGTTACACAAATACAAGCAAATAGATGGACAGTCGAGTACATGTCTAACAGGGGAGAAAATTTCCAAATATAGCAGTGAATTCAAATAACAATACAAGCCAAGAAATCACAAATGATCAACATGTTTGGCAAGTAATTTTTAAAGGAAAATTCATGCAAGCATATAAAGCTTTCCAGAATTTTAATGATTCATGTTTGGTAAGTCCTTTTAATGGATTCCTGAAATCATCAATAAGTTTTTTTTTATGGCAAGAATTTCAGGAATTAGCAATGGACATGACATCATTTTTTTTGGCAAGTGTAATCGGTTTCCAGCTTTTAGAAAATCAGTTTTTGGGCAAGTGTTATGTGTGACAGCAAATTTTATTTTTGGCAAGAGGATTTCAAATTCTGTCCAGAAATCAATACAGAAAATCAATTCGAGTGTATCCAGTCATGCCAACTATGAAACAACAATAATTTTGGGATGTAAGCATGTTTTGATGTTTACAGAAATGAACAAGCATGTTTAGGAACAAATTAAAATGACTCAGGGCTTCTATTTAATCAATCATATTTGGCAAGCATTATTAATCTTCCCAGAAATGACTCAATCGAATTCAAGAGGGGCCACAAGTGTTTGTGTCCAGATTCAAACAGTTTAAATTCGAACAAGGCAACATCTTTAATTTTGGTTTTCCAGCTTTTTCAACAAATTCAAGTCCAATCGAAGGATCAAAAAAGGGAAACACGCAATCAACCAGAGCAAGTCAATATTGGTGAAATCAGAGAGCATTTTAAGGATTTCATAATCCTATTTAAAACACCTTTACATCACAGGCAAGGACAAGGAAGTCGAAATCATACAACAACAAAAATTACAGAGAAAATCGTATTCAGAGCACTCACAGGTTTTTCAGAGATTCGATCGCCAGAGAGTGAGAGGGACAACCAAATCAATCGACGAAGAAGAACACATCAGAGAACATGAATTCATCAATCCGAAGCCATCGAGATTTGATTTGGGGCAAACATTAAAACCCTAGCTTCTCAAAGTCGGCCGCCATTTTTTATTTCAGAAAAAGAGAGACCGGGTTAAACAATAAAGAGAATGGGCCGGCCTATTTCTTTGAAGTGTGAAAAGGGGATGACCCTTTATTACTAAACTCCTTTATTTTCTTTTAGGGTTTTATTTGTTTAATTCATGTTGTACTTTATTTTTGATTTTTGTAAACCGTCTCATACAGTTTCTAGAATTCTGTAAAAATCTAGGGGACACCAGTTAGGTGTTTAACTGGCAGTTGACAGAGTCTGTAAAATCTGGGTTATGGATTACAGGGTTGTAATTCGGGGAAATCTGATCGAGGGGATATCAATCAGTCTACGGTTTTGAGCGTAGGGTTAGAATAGGAGCGAGAGTCGCGAGTGTACATGGTCTTGTATGCGGGATCTGTTCTATCACCTAGTAGAAACCTTAGAAATGCAGCAGTAGGCAGGGTTTTGCCGAAGCTGGGTATATCTGTGTGTGATTTATTTTCTGTATTTTTGTTTCTGCTATATTTTGTGTTCTGATTATTATTTATTATCCTGTCAAATTTTTAATTCAGTGAAAAACTGTCATAAACCCTATTCACCCCCCCTCTAGGGTTAATCTAGATCCAACAAGTGGTATCAGAGCAGGTATTTTCTTTTAACTCTAGAGTCATGGGTAATCCTAGTCGTCAGTCTAGTGAGAGTCAGTCCAGTTCATCTCCAACTATTTTCACTGGAACAGATTTTTCAAACTGAAAATCCAACATGGAATTTTATTTACAATCTGTTAATATTAAATGTTGGGATGTTGTTATCAATGGGTTTAATAGTGTAGATGTAGCTTTCAATGCTCGTGCTATGAAAATTATATTTGATTATCTTAGTACTGAACAGTTTAATCTTATATGTCATTGTTTATCTGCACAGGAAGTCTGGAGAACTCTCAACAAGCTGTATGGAAAACCTGACAACAGCTCAAAACCCCAGGATGACAACTCAGATTCAAATTTATGCTTAACAGGTCTTACAGATGATAATTCAGATGGATCAGCTGATGGAGAATCAACAGACAATGAAATAGAAAATTTCTCATATGAAGATCTAGTTTACATGTGTCTTGGTTTAACGAAATCTGTTGATAAACTCCAACTGAAAAATAAGTCTCTGAAATCTAAGAATTCAGAGTTGACCAGCAAAATTGATAATTTGGAATCACAACTTGAATTTTTTAAAAACCCTTCAAATTCAGTTTGCAAAAATTGTTTGAAATTGGAAACTAGTCTTGTTCATCTCAATAAAAATATTCAAAAGTTTGAAAATGAAATTCTGATTTTAAATGAGAACAAGACTGAGTTATCAAGTTTGAATAACCTTCTGCAAAAGGAATTTGAAAATTTCAAGACTGATATAAGTTCCAAATTTGAGATTGCTGAAAATGAAAATTTGGTGAGAAGTGATTTGATTTTGAAAGAACTTGAAAATGAGATTGAAAAATCCAAGATTTTTGAGTCTGAAAAACAAAAACGATTTGAACTTGAAATCTCGGAATTTCAAGCCAAAATTAGATTGCTTGAAAATGAGAATTTGGTTTTAGAACAGACCAATGCTGAATAGATGACCGCTATAAATAATTGCTCAAATTTATTAAAAGAAAATGGCGATCTAAAATCCAAAATTCAACGATTGGAATCAACATTGGATAAATTTTCTAATGGGGAAAAATCGTTGAATATGTTGTTACAAAACCAAGTTTCTAGTGGAAATAAATCTGGTCTAGGCTTCGGGAAAAATGATGTTTCTAGAAAACAAAATTCAAATGATTTGAACAATCCCACAAACTGCTTTGAAAATAATTGTTTTGATAATTTTAACTTTGATAATTTCAAAGGTTATTTGAATCAAAATTGTGATGAGAAATCGTTTTATAATAAACCATTTAAACATTCTTGGATCCCAAAAAATAAAACGGGCTTCGTCAATTTCAAACAGGTTTGGGTTCCTAAGGGTACGAATGTTAATTCTAATGGTTTGTTATATAAACAGATTTGGGTACCAAAAGATGTGAACAAAACTGTGAGTGGTTTTACTACTTTCGTTAAACCACTCGATCCCCTCAACTGTTAGGTACCAAAGGATGGCTGAGGAATTACTGTGCTGAAAAGAGTTTGAATTCAAGTTGTTCTATAATTCTGTATTCTTTACAGTTCCCTGGCCAAGGTTGATGAGTTAGAGATTCTGGTTTACATCGTTTGTAGGTAAATCTCATCTTTGTAAATATTTTTTGTTGTTGTTGTTTATTTCCTCTTCTACCTCTTCTTCTATTTTTTGTTTTACACTGCCATATTTTCTTTTCTTCTTGGGCTTTCTTAACTTCCATTTGCAGTATTCATGGTCTTGTGGAAATGTAGTGTATTTGAATAAAAATCTGATGTCTTCCAGATCTTGAATTATAACTTTGTATATATCTGCAACTGTTGTGAAGTTTTTTCTTCTGAATTCATAACAGTGTTGATGTATTCTCGTCGTATCTTGAACACTGTTGTTTGGAATTCTAAATTTTGAAGATCTGAAAAGTTATGGAATTTCACACACCTATGCTGTTTGAGTTTCTTCTAATTCATTTTGGAAAGGCTTGTAAATTTATACTCATTACAGCACTTTACTATTTATCAGTTGTGATAATTCCATTGATTTCAGATTAGCTTAGATATTCTTGAAACATTGCTTACATCTTGAAATTCTCTGTTATTCATGATCATCTGGTTTGGAGTTTTGTTTGTTTAAGATCATTTGAAATTTCTGATATTTTGAATCTCACATCCTGTGTGATTGATTCATTGTATCTCAAGAATTACATTTATTTCAAGTGATTTTGAATAAACCACTATTTTTGGATCATGAATTTTCTTTCCAACTTGATGTAAATATTCTGAAAAATTCTTTGTACTTGTTCATAGATACTTGTGAAAAATTTCTTTGAAAACCCAGTCTTGAATTTCTCTGTTATTTCATGTTTATTTGATTTAAATATTTGATTGTTTAAAATCATTTGAAATTATTGATTTATTGAATCTCACACTTATCTCGAATCAAAAATTTATAATCCGGTGTGATTGATTCATTAAATTCTGATATTTTCATATTCCTCAAATGATTTTAAGTAAACAGTATTCTAATCATTAGATCATAAATCATCATATATGGCCATCATCTTGACAAGTATGATTTGAAACTATGTTCTGTGTTGCTTTGATACTATTTTGAAAAATGGTTGTTCTGGAATCACATGCCTACTGCTCTGATACATGTGCATAATCTATTATCTCGTCTGTTTGGGCTTGGTACTTAACAATCCTTTTGTCTATGACATTCTTGTTCAGTACCATGTTAAAATTCCTCGTAAATAGAGACACCAAGTGGTATCAGAAGTTCTTATATTTGTTTCACCCATCTGTACTGAGATTCAAATTTTCACCTTGTATAGATCCATACATTTTTTTTGCCTTATACAAATAAATGTGCTAAATTTGTCTGGCTGGGTTTGTGTTTAAATTTCTTTAGCCTGAGATGTCCATGATAGTCCATCAGGGTGTAATTAAATTCCATGATAAGCGAGAACATTTGGTATCAGCCTTTTTCACTCATTTGTTTTTTTAGTTATCACCCTGTATAGATTCATTTTTTTTTAAAATCTGTTTAATTTCTTCTTGTAATTATTTTTCAATTTTAAAATTATTTATTTTTTATTCATTCAGAAATTGAAATCAATATCCAATTTGTGCTGTGTTTATAATTCATCAAAATTATTATCAGTTTTTGAAATTGTGATGAATTGTGACTGCATTGTATTTCACAACAAGAGGAGATTTTATTTGGATTTTCATGATGGTTGAATATTAATTATAATATCTTTGAACTGGCAAATATTTCACGACCATCTCCTTTATCTATCACCCGTCTGCCATCCATCATGATTCTATATTAATATAGAGAGTTTATTTTTTTTTAAGAAAAATCATCTTGTTATAAACAGTGGAAATATTTGTGATAGAAATTGGACTATGTTATTTTTCAGAATTAGTGACAATTGAAAATTTTCAATCATCTCGGTACAGTTGATCATATTTCATAATATTATTAAATTAGAAATTTATTTCACAGTCCATTTCTGTACCTACCACATTTCTATTACTCATTTTGGTTTTATATACCGAGGAGTGTTTCCTTTATAAAAACTGAAAATGATAAAAATGTAATTAATATATAAGAGTGTCTCTAACCTCATTTAAAAATCCAAGCTCTGGTTATGCATGGTTATGAGACATCTTATAATTTAAGCTGCGACTGATCCCATTTAAAGATCCAAGCTCTGGTTATGCGTGGTCAGTGTGCTCTTAAAAAAAAAAAGGAAATAAAGTGCTAAAAATAGAAATAAATTTGAAATTCTCCTTAGTGTATAAAAACCAGCCTATCAATCCATCTTTCTAATCTGTGAAATGTGTTAAAATTTTATGACGTATTATGATTTGTTGATTGATAGATATTGGGATTTGAGATTATTCGATTTTGTCACTTAAATTGAATTTATAATTATAGTTCGAATCCATCACTGTTTTTGTGCTTTATTTTGATAAAAATCCTTTGAAAATATTCGGAAATGAATTGTTTTTAAAACTCTCCCCATTTTATATAAAATTCATCGTAAATCCGTCATTCTCTACAATGTGAGATATGCCACCAGTTCTTAGAATATTATGATTTTTGTTTGATTGATTGAAATTTATGATGACCGTTCTTCCTCTTAAGCTGAAATTATATTTTTAGTCAATTGTCATCTGTATTTTAATATCTGTATCCTTTTGATGATAACAAAAGGGGGAGAATGGATTAGATTTTGATTTATGAGTGAATATTTTATATTTTGAAAATTTATCCATACATTTCACTCATATAGGGGGAGTTTCTGTTGTAGGGGGAGCATTTAAGCATTTAAATAGGGGGAGTTCAAATATTCACGAACAAACACATTTATTATATTCAAAATCGTTTATTTGTTTGTCATCATCAAAAGGGGAAGATTGTTGTATATAACGGTGTTGTATACACAATTATATGATTTTTGTTTGATGATAACAAACAAGTATATATCGTTTTGAATGTGTTTGTTATTGTACTGTTATATCACATTACAGACAGGAATATAATATTTATATTTAAACAGAATGCATCTATACAGAAACTCAAATATCTACACAGTATTTTGGTTAAATATAATATTTTATTTCAAATATTCAAACAGTACATTTATTCACAATCATTCATACATACATTCAGTTACACTCAATCTCATTTGTACATTTCACTTATATCACTTTGACACAATGTTTATCCACTGTCTTCTGTCTCTCCAGCCTCCTAGTCAGTCAGTAATGTCATTTCAGTCTTCACTGCTCACAGCCAGTCCAGTCATCTTCTTGCTTACCTATCATATATGGAAACACACACACAGTATACTGCAATAGAAATAAAACACATGCAAATATAAATTTTATTTTTAAAATTCCATTTGCCTCAGTTTTCTGGTGTGTTTCTCATCCTTTTTTCATGACTTGATCTGATTTATAAAACCATCAATCTGTGTCTAGACAGCTTGTGATATTCACAGTGATACACTATAAATACCACAAGGCAGACAACATATATATCTCAATGCAGGGACAGGGACAACTCGTCTGATGGCTGCATGTACACACGTGTACACGTGTGCACTGCCACGCCAATCAGATTGCAACTGAGGAGTAGCCACATGGACCTGCTCGACTCAGTGCAATACACAAAGTCAACATAGTCAACTCAATGCACAAGTGTGGTAGCATGAATAGTGAAACAGGTGCAACATCAAATCAGTGAGCATGAAATGATCAAGGAATGATCACAGCAGCTCAAGAGTGCAAACAGATTAGTTCAGCTCAAAGTACACAAGTCTATGGTGCAGCATACATGTTATTACAAGCGGCTACATGGTTCAAAGTTACACAAATACAAGCAAATAGATGGACAGTCGAGTACATGTCTAACAGGGGAGAAAATTTCCAAATATAGCAGTGAATTCAAATAACAATACAAGCCAAGAAATCACAAATGATCAACATGTTTGGCAAGTAATTTTTAAAGGAAAATTCATGCAAGCATATAAAGCTTTCCAGAATTTTAATGATTCATGTTTGGTAAGTCCTTTTAATGGATTCCTGAAATCATCAATAAGTTTTTTTTATGGCAAGAATTTCAGGAATTAGCAATGGACATGGCATCATTTTTTTTGGCAAGTGTTAATCGGTTTCCAGCTTTTAGAAAATCAGTTTTTGGGCAAGTGTTATGTGTGACAGCAAATTTTATTTTTGGCAAGAGGATTTCAAATTCTGTCCAGAAATCAATACAGAAAATCAATTCGAGTGTATCCAGTCATGCCAACTATGAAACAACAATAATTTTGGGATGTAAGCATGTTTTGATGTTTACAGAAATGAACAAGCATGTTTAGGAACAAATTAAAATGACTCAGGGCTTCTATTTAATCAATCATATTTGGCAAGCATTATTAATCTTCCCAGAAATGACTCAATCGAATTCAAGAGGGGCCACAAGTGTTTGTGTCCAGATTCAAACAGTTTAAATTCGAACAAGGCAACATCTTTAATTTTGTTTTTCTAGCTTTTTCAATAAATTCAAGTCCAATCGAAGGATCAAAAAATGGAAACACGCAATCAACCAGAGCAAGTCAATATTGGTGAAATCAGAGAGCATTTTAAGGATTTCATAATCCTATTTAAAACACCTTTACATCACAGGCAAGGACAAGGAAGTCGAAATCATACAACAACAAAAATTACAGAGAAAATCGTATTCAGAGCACTCACAGGTTTTTCAGAGATTCGATCGCCAGAGAGTGAGAGGGACAACCAAATCAATCGACGAAGAAGAACACATCAGAGAACATGAATTCATCAATCTGAAGCCATCGAGATTTGATTTGGGGTAAACATTAAAACCCTAGCTTCTCAAAGTCGGCCGCCATTTTTTATTTCAGAAACAGAGAGATCGGGTTAAACAATAAAGAGAATGGGCCGGCTTATTTCTTTGAAGTGTGAAAAGGGGATGACCCTTTATTACTAAACTCCTTTATTTTCTTTTAGGGTTTTATTTGTTTAATTCATGTTGTACTTTATTTTTGATTTTTGTAAACCGTCTCATACAGTTTCTAGAATTCTGTAAAAATCTAGGGGACACCAGTTAGGTGTTTAACTGGCAGTTGACAGAGTCTGTAAAATCTGGGTTACAGATTACAGGGTTGTAATTCGGGGAAATCTGATCGAGGGGATATCAATCAGTCTACGGTTTTGAGCGTAGGTTTAGAATAGGAGCGAGAGTCGCGAGTGTACATGGTCTTGTATGCGGGATCTGTTCTATCACCTAGTAGAAACCTTAGAAATGCAGCAGTAGGCAGGGTTTTGCCGAAGCTGGGTATATCTGTGTGTGATTTATTTTCTGTGTTTTTGTTTCTGCTATATTCTGTGTTCTGATTATTATTTATTATCCTGTCAAATTTTTAATTCAGTGAAAAACTGTCATAAACCCTATTCACCCCCCCTCTAGGGTTAATCTAGATCCAACAGTATATTCAAGTACAGATTTGTATTTCAAAGTTATGTTATGAAATATATTTATTCATTCTACTTTGAGATTCGTGTTACTCTGATATTGTGTTCTTCTTCTTCTTCTTTTCTGTAAGTTTCTATCTTATCTTTCCTCACCCTCTAATTTTTTTCATTAATTACCGGGATTTTTCGATGATTGGTTATCGACATTGAGTTTATGTCGATAACCAAAGTCGCTCAAAATCCGGGTCATTACAAGAGAGAAATTGAGTTCGGTGCATTTATCGTACTTACTTTCGATCCGAGGTCGCACATGACGCTCGTTCTTTTTCGGGGCCTTTCCTCTTCCTTTATTCTAGCCGTTGCTGTGGGATGGACCTTGTTGTTTGGCGGCTAAGACCTTTAGGCTCTCCATCTCAATGTTGGCTTCTTCTTGTCGGAGGAATTGCTCGGCCTCAGAATAGAAATCATCTATATCCTTGGGGGGATCTCTGGTTAAAGAGATTGAGAATTCTGATCGATTCTGAAATCCCACAATGGAGGCCATAAGTACCATCGATGGCTCAGGCCGATTGACCGATGCTACATCTACGTTGAATCTTTTAAGGAAGGATCTAAGTGTTTCTCCTGATCGCTGCTTGATGGTGGATAATAACATAACGCTCTTTGGTCGAGAGATATGTACTCTGAATTGTTCGATGAAGCGGGTGACCAGAGTATTCCAACTGCTGATCGACTCCGTTGTCAGCCGTCGAAACCACATTCCGGCTATGTCTGTAAGAAAGAGTGGGAAGCACTTAGCTATGACGTTGGTCGATGCACCAAGTACTTCCATATGTCGCATGTATCGCATGAGGTGGATGGTTGGATCAGTGCGGCCGTTGTATGGCTCGATAGCTGGAAACTTGAAGTTCAGAGGGTTTCGGGAATTTCTAATTTCCCTGGGGAAGGGGTTGCGATTGACATTATCTATGTCTTGCTGCGAGGAAGTGCCCCGAGTGAAGCGTCGGATAATGCTTGTAAGCGGGCTTCCATCTCCGAGGAGTCATTGCCATGAATTTAGCTCGGCATCTGAGAGAACTTCGGTGCGAGGATCTGGCAAAAGCATGCTCGGAAAGGCGGCCGTTGGCTGGGCCCGTCTTCCGATAGTTGAGTGAAGGTGTGAGGGAAGGTGAGCTCTGGTAGGTGGTTCTGGGGAGAATGGCCCCTCTTGAACCTAAGGAGTAGTGGGTCGAGCCGTACCCGTAACAGAGGGCCTAGGCTGATCCAGCATAGCATGTGATGTTCGGAGCTCGAAGGTGCCTCTGGTGGGAGCGAGGTTAGTAGGGTCTATGGTAGCGTTTTCTTCTGCCACTGTGAAGACCTATATGCGGGGTGGCCCCCTGGTTCAAAGGAAAGGCCACACCAGCTCTTCGTTGAAGGGGAATAGTGGTTAGATTGGTCTGCGGTAAGATTACGGGTTGTAATGAGAATGACATTGATTCTGATGGACCCGGTGGTTACTCGACTGGTTCGATAGGTCGAGCTGTTCCCAAGAGTGGGGGCAAAGCGTTCGACCGATCTGGATCTTGATTACGAGCCTCCTGAGATTTTGATGCTGCTGCGCTGGTTGCTGGAAATGATACTCCCGGTTGTGATCGATCGGTTGGTGGGACCAAACCAGGATGAAATAAAGGTGTAGCCTGATCAGTGGCCTGATTCTGTGCAGACCGAAGATCAGTTGTTGCCCCAGTCCCGGCCGGTGGAGGAATTGATGTTGCAGCGTTCGATCCTGTCTCCAGTCGACCGAGAAGGTGATCCATCAACTGCTGCTGTCGTTCGAGGAGTTTATCCTGAGATGTCATATGGTCTTTGAACTCGACCGTGATTTCATCCATGTTGTCTTGAGTAAGAAATTGAGACATATCTTCATGAGAGGAAATTTCGTGGCTTACTTCTGCAGCATTAGTATCGGCTGCATCGGCGTTTGCGGTACGAGAGTATGTTGTATCTCTCTTTCGTTTGTTCGTCATGGACTAAGGCAAGTGTCCCCTTCCTGGCACGCCAAAGTGTTGACGTCAAAAGTTGGTCACTAGTGACGTTCAACCCCCAATCGTGTGAAGGGTACACGAATATCGATTATAAAGTACAAAAAAAAGTAAAGGAACCAGGGGAAACAAACAGTCTTTTATAGTGGTTCGGCGAAGACTGTGCCTACGTCCACTTTATATGTTATTTCTGCTTTATATTACAAGTACAATGCTTTTTCTATTTGAAGAAAAGAAAGAAGACGACTATTTTCTCTTTCAGTTAATGCTTTTTTGGGAAGGAGAAGTATGAACCGAAAAAGATCAGGTCCTTTTCCTCTTTAAGCTTTGAGGTATTTATAGGTGGAGATGGCAGCTTGGGCTGTTGTGACGTGGCCCGGCCTTTCTGAGAAGTCTTGGACGCGTGGAACTCATCCCTTGGATAGAATAACGGCTGGAAGACTAGTTCCACTATTCATAAATAGTATCCTCGGAAGTTACAGCTTACGTGGCATCCATAGTGGGATGTATCAAAAGTAGAGCTTTGTCCGGATGTGGTTGACCGCCTTTTCTTCCTTGAGAGTCGGGCCAAGTGTTTGAACAGCTCAACTGGATATTTATTGTAGACCTGAAATACTCGGGCGATGCTCCCTGTGCGAGAGCAGTTCACTCGGTCGAGTGGGAGAGCGAGTCTTCCGAAGTAAGATATTGGCTTGATTGGTCCGATGCGTAGCTTCTTCGGGCCGAGCTTCTGCTGTGCTTCCTGAAATGCGATCTGTATAACTTGATTGGTTGCGCGTTTGGGCTTCGATTTGGCCCGTTGCGTCTTTTACCCAAGAGAAGGCTAACATATAGCGACATCGGCATATATTTATAAGAGCTATTAGAAAAATGAACTAAATAATCTCTAAGATTATTTAATTAATTATACTTTAAGATTTCATGAGTAATTTAAATATATAAATTGAAATATAAAATATCACGAAAGAATTGAAGGGCTTCAACGAATAATCACAAAAATGCTAAACTGCATGTACTATTTAAAGCGGATATTGTTTTCTTCAATTATGACAAATTTACCTAGATAAGTGTATAATATTTTTTTTATTATTGTTTACATACATTATTTAAGTTATGCAACTTATTTAACTTTGTATTTGGAAGAAAAACTAATTTTCTCATTCGTTGATATGAACATGGTGTACATTTTAAAACATCACACTTAGCATTAATTAGATGAATTAACAACAATTTATTGATTGAATCCATATGTTAAATCCAAAATCGCATAATTAATTTAAACATATTGATTTAAATATACAGTGTTAAGTTATATTGTGTAGTGTTTTGTAAATAACTAAATAAATTTTGAAATGTAGGCATTTGACATTAATATTACAATGCAATGCATAGTAAATATATTAATGTGAATGAGTTCAACTTTGAACTCGTGATAATTATTTATGTGTATAATTTATTTTATGTAATTGACTTGTTTATGTATTTGATTTTTTTTTCATTTTTTATCAATAAGAATATGGTTAATCTTGATGTGATTTATTAGGCGAACCAATCGATAATAGTTTGCTAAATTTATTTAAATATTTTTGTTATTATGTAATTAATTGTAAAATATGATACTAAATGTAGAATATTAGAAAATTGAGGGAGACTTAAATTATTGTAGGAAATTTGAAGTGTAAGCATTTGAAGTCAAAAAACATTATTTTGTCATTTTTAGTATATAAAAGAAATATTAGTTAATTGAAATTATTTAAATTACTTAAATTTTGAGTTTTATAATTAGTTAAATATGTGGACGTAAAAATAAAATGTTAGAAGTTAACTGTTAATAATAAATAATTGTGTAAACTTTGAAATACCCATATTAAAATGTAAAATGACAGAAAAAGCAAAATAATGTGAGAGAAATAATAAATAAATGTAAACTGATAAACTAATTTAAAAATAATCCGAAGAAAATCTATACTGCTATGCTATTATTAGTACTATATTGTTGCTGGGTTTTGTTTAAAGGGCGCCAAGCCATTTGAGTTTCGCGGTGAAAAATTGGATGTCAACCGTCTCTCTCTCCGCTCTCATATTCTGAGAACGGCCACGTTTTCCATTGACTTTCGGGTCCATACGTCTCTCCAGTACGTTCCTTCTCAAATCATACGTTCTCTCTCTTTTCTGCTGCCTCTTCAACCCTGTCTCTTCTCCTAAATCATGCCATTGATCACGACAATTAGTCCTCAGATTACTTCTTCGTCCCCTAAATTTCCCTTCGAACCCTAACAATCGCCCAGCCAAAAAAGACTTGCTTGGCTTATTACATGGCCGATCTCCACGGTTGAAGATGCCACGCTGGTCATCGGGGTAATTTTGAATCCTTGATTTTCATTTGTTTCTTATAATTGTTAAATTTAAATGATTTCGAACATTCGCTGTTAATTTTACGATTTAAACCCTAAGTCGATGCTTTCTTCTCTGACATCAAACGTGCATCATATGTCAATTCCATTGTTTGATTTTTTTTTTTTTTCTTTTCCCGTGCTCTATAATTTGATTATTATATATGAATAGCAAATTTATAAATTTAATGGTTGATTTTAACTTTTGCTCTATTTTATCATGAGTTGATGAATATCTATTTTTTTTGGAATTTAATGGATAACCTTAACTTATGCTCCATCTCTCTTAATTTGAAATTAATTTTGTGATTTAATTATCAGCTAACTTTTACGAACTTGAGTTGATCTGATTTGTATTTGTATGAATGGTTTGTGTGATTCAAACCATATATTAAATTGGGATATCATTCATGAGTTACCAAATAAATTTTGTATTTCAATAGAAGTAATGAACTCAAATAATAACACAACGAATCACCTTGGGTAAATGTGTAATGATTGAAGTATTGAAGGCACAACGCTTCCGGTATCTTTTGATAGATTTGCATCATTGTGCAGTCCAAGGATCAATATTATAATTATAAGGCACTTTTATGTTGCAATAATTTGCTCTTGCTATATGTTAATCATGGAGACTAATACAACACAGGTTAAAGAATGTATAGTATAATATGTTATCAACGAAATATTAATATTAACTGAAGGGATTATCTATAGCAATTATAAGACATAATTTGATTGTCAACGTTTCCCATGTAATGTCAATGCAAAGTATCTAGGTCTTTGACGTTTTCAAATTTATGTGTACAAGTATTTTGATGTTAGAAAATATAGGAAACTATTCTTTACCACGATAAGGAAGCCAATTCGAGTGACATGAAGCCCCCCTTAAACTAACGTCTCCAAACAAAGTATATAATATAAACAAAAAAGTAACTGTAACCAACTAAATTGATGAACCAGACCTATTTCATCTTCTTTGAGATTGTTTTCCCATCTCTCTTTCTTCCTTGTCCAAGCTTGGGGTGTAACCATAACCTAGATCCTTGATATAGTCAATTGTTTATTTCGTCATTTTTCACTGTTCTTAGCATTTTCTTTATTTTAAAATTTTGGGAGTTTGATCATGTACGCATCTGTATTCTGTATGCATGATCAATGCTTATTTATTAAGGTGCCATTAAATGGTGATTACCTTCTTCCAATATTTAAGGCTGCTCATATAATGAGACATGAACCTCATATATGATTCCTTCTTGTTTTTTTTTTTTTTTTTTTTTTTTTTTTGAAAATACAATGATACACCTTTATGTGCAACTTACATAAAAATTTATGCAAAGATAGGTTCTTAATTCCAGCTCGACTACAAAAAGAAACTGTGTCATTATATAAAATTTATGTAAAGCTTTTTAAAAATAGAAGCGTGATAAATTGTGTCATTATACTATGTGACATATTAGTTATTTCTGTGATCAATTGTTCATTAAGATAATTTAGTTGCCAAACTATCACTAATGGAACCAAAGCAAAACACACCTTATATACGCTGCATTTATTTTATTTTTTCCTCTTGCCTTAAGATTTAAAGATTTTTACTCATCATTTTTTGTTGTACATGATCAGGATCCTGCTTAGATTTTTAATAAATGATAAATCTAGGACAAGGACGGAAGGAGGCTTTGTAAGAAGATCGTCACAAAACAACAACACCACCACCAACAACAACAATTGTCATCATCTTTGATTTTAAGATCCCTAATTTGTCAGGTATAAACCTTCAATTACAATTGAATGTTTGATTATTTGTCTAATTACTCTCAGTTTTCAATTGTTTAAAGTGACAGTTATTGTATTTCTTTGTTTGTGTTTAAAAAAATTTAAGTAGTTTTAAAAGGTTTAGCTTTGTTAGCACAAATGTATTGAAGCTAACACTTTTAATTTTTTCGCTTTATTACTAATTCAGTAGTTTCCTTCTATGTGTGGTTATAAATATTAGTTGTTATATGAAAATTTTATTTATACTCAAATTTTATAGATTAATAGAAGTATGATGACTAGATGGACTTGACTATTGGTAATAACAAAGGGCACATTGATTTGTTAATGTCAAAGCGTTACAATCTTCTATCATGACACGATTCCATTTCATACCTTTGTGAGATAATATAAAATTTAATTTTGAATCTAAAATCCGACTCTAAAGATATAGATGTTGATGTTTTTTTTTTAAATAGTAGACACATCAATTTTAAATGCTTTATATATTGAAGTTGAGTTAATACAAGTAGCAGAGGAGAAGTCTAAGTATAAAAATATGTGGAATTTTTTTAGTTGATATGGAACTAAAATAACTTGAAAAAAAGCTATAAGTTTTTATGGTTCAAATGAGAATCACTGTTGTCCTTCCTGCATCGCTCTTATGATTAAATAATTTTTATTATCTACTAAATGCAATATGGAATTAAAATTTAAACTCGTATTCATATTTACAAATAAATATATGATTGATTTTATTTTAAATATGTAACATAATTCATAACAGAAATTGGAGAAATTATCCTTTGGAACATGCATATCATCCATATCTTCCTAGCTCATATTTATGTTGCTGCTACTTCTATGTCTAACGTACTGGTAGAAGTAGCAGCAACATAAATAGTAGTACTAATAATAATAACGGCATCCATGTTTATGAGTAATGCATCATTATTATTTTCTCCTAATTTTATAACTTTTCCTATCTTTATTTTAATTTCTCTATTATCCCTAAAATCAAACATATCTATGCAATCTTCTACCTCACCGGTGGATAGTACATTCATGTAGCATGCTTTGCATAAATATAAATGATAATACCATCTATCAGTTGCCTGTAAGTATACCTAATTCATATGCCCATGGTTCTGTATTGGACATGTTCTTCAATTTGAATTTCTTACAAATACCCGGGGGGGGGGGGGGGGTATGTAAATTTAATAACCCACTTGCAAAACATGTCATATATATAAGCATAATGTAGGTTCAAATATTATTAGGCTTCGTGTGTGTGGGTCTTTTCTCCACAAAATACTGTAGTCTGCTAACTTATTGTGCCTAAACTAACGTTAATCTTAGAAACGTTTTCTTGAATCTACTCTCACTGTTTCAAATCTCGCAAATATCGCCGTAGATCTCCTCCGAGATCTCGTTTTGGGCTCCTTCCGAAATGAAACATCAAATATCACTCTAAACCTCCTTTCGAATATATCGTCCAAGATATTGCAATGTCGAACGATATATCGACCAAGATGAAATACTGGAATATCGTCCGAGATCTTGGTTTTTTTGATTAAAATTTAAATCTGTGCCGGAACTAGAAAAGTAATTAAAAAACTCAAATCTAGCCATGATAATCTTTTGTTATTTTACATTTTGCATGTTAAATGACCATATTGTATGTTCATATATGTTCTATAACACTTGTGATTTTCATATTCGTCTTCTTTACATGCACATTACCTATGAAATTATGTATTTTATGGTCTATTTATGCTGAATTTTTTAATGTTTTGGATCCTTTTAATGTTTTATATCTAACAATATTTCTGTTTTAAGCATATTACGATTTAGAGTATGAATGATCTTTTACAAAATAAAGAATAATAAAATTATTTTGCAACTCAAATTTAAGTTACTATGTTTTTAATGGTATTCATAAATATCATTTTGTAAAAAAATAATTTTTTTTACATATCATGTACCCCGAGATTGTTCTGATATGAATTTTCAGACCCAAGATGGAAATCCGAGACGAACTCCCGAGTTAGACTCATTTCATCCGAGATCTCCCCCGATACGGGATCAAGTCTATAAAATTTCCGGGACAAAACACGACTCATATCCGAGATTTAAAACCTTGCCTACTCTTTTATAGATTCATTGCAAATTTAGAAGTGATTTTTATCATTTATGTGGTTATATTGCTATTTTTGGAAATATATGATGACAATGTAAAAAAAAAGCTTTGTAATCATATCTTTTATGTTCTTATAAATCGAATATTGCCTTTGCTATAAGATGAGTAATTTTGTATTTTTCCTTCTGAAATTGCACTGCATTTTTTTTTTTGTGAGAAACGAAATTGTTGAAGAATGCAACCTTATTATATACCTAAAATATTTCTTCAGAGCAGTTATTTTCGTACACAATGAGTAATTATATTTAATTACAATTTCAATAAATGATAATAATTTTATTTACAAAAATATATTTACAAAATGATAATTTGTAAATATTTGTATAGAAAGAATGCAACCTTATTATACAATGATAATATAAACATGTAAATATTTGTATAGAATTTTGTAAAGAAAGGATAAGTGTTTTGCTACTACTTGGCAATATGATGATTCTAAAGCTCCTAATAACAACATTTTCATGTTGATATTTCCTTTTAGTTATGCTCCTTCGATGTAAGTACATGTTATTCTCCAGTTTCCTTATGATATATCAATATAGTAGCCAATTTATATCAAGTTTTCAGATGTTATATTCCTTTTATTTAGGCATATAAATAATATCAACAAACTATAGTGTTCTTATATTAGCTTTCTTTGCAGACATACATTTGCTATATTTTCTTATCTTTGGACTTGCTTTTCAATTCTACTTAATTATTATTATTACCCTACAATTATCATGTTGACCGAAAAACATAAAAAAACCTCACTGAAATCATTTGTGATACGAAAATATTTTTCATTTTGCTAATTTTTGTTTGTGATTTTTTTTTTCCCACCATACTACAACCGTTAATCAATATGACTTCTAATAGCTGTACCTGAGAAGGGGTTTATCTTCACACTGATGACTACAAAGTAATGGAAAGAGCCAAAGACATAAAAAATTAACAAGCTCCACAAGCGATAAATAGAATTTGAATTGTTTAGATATTTTCACCATTTATTCAATACTTAAGCTGTTCAGATTTGTGGTAATCTCTTTGTGGTGAATATAAGAGAGATTTAACATATTTCGATTGTTTAGCAAAACAAATATAGTAGAAATTTGCAAAATTCAACAAATATGCGCACCTAAAATGATAACCAGGTGCCATGGATATCCAGATCAGTTTCACCAAAACATATTAGATATCATTTTAGACTACTTCATATGACTTTATCTTTTATCTTGTCGACTCAATTATTTGAAAGCTTAATACAAATTTAACTACTAATCGACTATCTTATAATTTTATTTATGGTCTTTTAAAATCTTAAATAATTTTCATATCTTCTTGAGTCTCAGTGTTTATGCAGATACGTCTTTCTCATCCTCCGAATATAAAGCACATTGTGAATCATCAGTAGGTCCACATAATAAAGCTTTTGTATTTATTTTTCTCTTAAACTCATTTGCTAATAAACATGGAATAATTCAAAACTATTTCTCGATTAAATTCTGTTTCAAATCAATGCATATTCAAGCCATTTCTTTTTGTGAAACTTATATTTGGAAATTTACTGGTTTGAATGCAGTTGTATGCTGTCCAGACTCATATTTTAGTGCCCAATATTATCTTACCATTTATGGAATCACCAAGGGATTTATACATTTATGAACCCTTAGGTTATATTGTAGAAATATGTGATTTTTGAGGAATCATTGTGGCAGGTTATGTTCATAAGCAGGATAGTACCTTGCAATTTCATTTGCTCTATTTTATGTTAGTCCCACATATCAATAACCAGTAGAAATTGATGGCAGTTCTTCGCTGTTATTACGATGTTAGAGAATAATATTAAATTACATGGTTTATCCACTACACTATTTGCAAAGTTAATTTCCATCCCAAATCAATTGTTCATATAAAATATTTTTCAGTGAAAACAGATATTTGTTTGACCTTCTTTTGTAGTATTGTTTTAAAAAGAAAGATTAAACAAGGATGGAGGCAGTGAATCCACTACTTTGTATCTTGAAACTTGAGGTATTTATCATTTTTCATTTAGAAAGTCTGAATTATCTTCGGAAATAAATTGAATTATAATTATATCTTTTTCTATATAAGTATCCAGATATAAGTAAAGAATCAAATTTTATGCTGTTTTGGTTAGCTTTGTAGAAAAGGTTCGCCAAACATTCTCAGCGGATATATGCATGAAAGTTTTTATTTTTAATTGTTTTATGCAGACTCTTGTGTTTTCTTAATTTTAGAAAGGCAAAATATAGTCTTTCATAAAAATAGTAAACTCACATTCATACTTCCAATTTATGACATCAGTGGTTTTAAATTTTGAATACTAGAGTACTGATTTTATATATAAAAAAAACTTTGTCTAAGCTTGAGATGATACATGTCCACAAACATTATTTTGTTAACTTTTTTTAATATTTAATTGACAATAGTTGGATTATGTTAGAGGAATGAAAGTTGCACCAAGAACTGCATTTATGGGATTTTATGACTTTGTTAATATTGCTCTCTTGACATTACTAACTGCAGTTTGAGGTTGCTTTAGATACCTAACAAATACAAAAAATATTGAACTGCGTATGAAAAGACTGAGCGATATCAAAAGATGAAGTTATATAACTGCATTAAAAATGCAGCGGCTGAAGAGATGGCATCTGTTGAGTTTTCCTTATATTACACATGCTCAAAGGCACAAATCAAAATAATAATAGAAAATTATCTTGAATCCTAAAAGTATAACAGAAGAGAATACCTTTACCACTTTGAGCATATGCATTCATTGTTTCATCGATAAATGGAGGTTTGCACTGATCTACTTTCTCTTTCTTCCAAGCAGGTTTAGCAAATACGAAAGCAATCAGTTCTGACTTCTCCTACATGTCCCCTAGCTATGAATATGCTCATCACCAGCTGAGTTTCTTGAGTATTCGATTCCATCGACATGATAACTAGCGACATATTTGGCTTAAATTGCAAGCTATGGACTTCCAGCTAATGCTTTTACCTTTGGTAATTTATTCCATTTTTTAAAACACAAGGTTGTTTTCCTAAGGACCATGTAACTCACATCGTTATATATAATATTAATAAAAGCTTAGACCTCTTTGCAACAATTGTTTGACACTGATAATTTATCTCTAATAATGAATTCTTATCATGTATGATTATACTATACTCCAAATTATATGATTACAATAAAAAAAAAGTTAATAATAATTACATGGATATCTACTTTTCATGTAATATAATTCAAAAATAGTGATACATGTTGCTTTTTTACTTACTAAAGAGTTTATGCAACTTGACTACAAATGAAAATGAATTTAAGATTTTTTGTTTGACTCTTATTGTGAAGGGTTAGATATAATCCATGTGCATAACATAGAATCATCTCTCTTTTTTTTTTTTTTTTTTTTTTTTTTTTTGCAAAATTATGTTCACTTTGGAAGTACAGAATTTTGCACTGTACTTTCCTTGCTAATGGATATGATTTGCACTAATTTTTGGCTTAGAATATAGGGCTGGTGGGGTATTTCACCGTATTTAGTGAAAATAAAATTTAGGTGGAAGGTAATATATTGATTTATCTGCCTGCTTCTCAAATTTGAATATTTTATTTGGAGGCTTTTGTTAATAAATGAGGCATGCAACTTTATCTACTAAATGGAAAATGACTCATATTTAGTTGTAGTCTTGCAAGGTGCCTGGCAATTTGCCAGAGTTAACAAATCTAAGTTAGTCATTGGATGGTGAACTATTTCAACTTTTAAACTGGTCAAGGGATAATATGTTGGATTAAGGTGATATAAAAGCAAAACCAACTGTCTTTGGTTTATCTTTAATTAGGTAATCCATCCAACTCTTACATTTTGATGATAGTTCAACAACCAAACTTTTTATGAAGTGATTGAACAATAAGAAAATAAAGTTGGAAAGTTGGAAGAATTGAAAATGCTGAATGGTCATTATATGAAAATAGTGCATTGTCTCATCAATTTCATGTGTAACGACAATTCAAATTATTAAGAAGTAATGTTATTTATTTTGCAGGAAAATTAAGGGACCAAAGTTTTGTTGGCTGGGAACTTTTGTGCTTACATCAGCAAGCTTTTTTTCTTTTTTCTTTTTTTTGATTGGTGCATCAGCAAGCTTTTCTTGTTTGCTACATATTTAACTATTCTTTGTGGTTACAATAGTAAGGGACTAAAGATTTGTTACAACTGTAAATAATGTTTACTATTCTTTTTGGTTTTTACATCAGTAAACAATTTTTGTGGCTGCATATCATTGTGTCAAGATTTCAGTGTTAATAATGTTTTTGGTTTCTTTTGTTATTTCTTTAATATTTTCGGTTTCTTTGCCGTGTTTGGGATAAGCATTATGTTGCCAGTGACGGCAGTTTCATTTTCCCCACTTGAAACTATATGGATTATATAAGGTAAAGAAAACTAACATTGCCTGTCAAATTTAATTCATCTCATGTTTTTCCTTTTCATCGCTCAGTGCTATACCCGTTTGTTTTTAGAACTCTATATATTCCTCGACATAATTGCCTATAGATGCTTACTTTACAGTGCATGTTGTTCTATCTTCTGCTAACACCATCCATCAATGCAGTATTGCTTAGGTATTGACTTCATATTACTCGGTACTTACAAAATGCAAAATCTTGCCTGCTTCCATTCGCTGGATTAAATTTTACCAACGAGTTGATTCAAGGATATATTTTCTATTTTACCTTATGCATATACTAAAATGCTGCAGAGTTAATTTCTACGTGCCTAACTTGCACTGATCTTTGTTTGCTAACAGTAAGTAACTCATATTTTCCATTAGTACATGAAGTTAATTGCCCTTTACTGTAACAGTGATCAATGTACACTCCATATATATTTTAGAACATGGATCGACTTATATATAAAGATGAGCCAGTAAATTCTACAATCAAAACATACTCTGGTAATAGCATGTTTTGATGATGAAAGCAAACTTTATTGAATTTTGATATAAAGAACCAAACATTTAGAAAAAAAGTTACAAAATATTTTCACTGAATCATCCAAATACTTGCAAAAACATCTGTAAATATTGGCAGATTTCTTTACAATTGTTTACAGCGCGGAAAATTCAAATATTTAGAGAGTTTTCTACAAATATATGCAAAAATTTCCATGAATACGTTGGAACTTAAAAACAAAGGTTTTTTATAACATGTTTTCGAGCGGGACATTTAGTTATTTTAACACTTAAAACGGTGTTCCATATATATACCCCAATGAATATTCCTATCTAAGTTAGACATCACATCCATAGGAAATGAACTACAACCGAATACTATCGGTCTAAATGTAAAAATGAACAACTGACAAAATATTTTGATGCACCCGTGTGAGAATACGTTACATTGTCACTATTTTGGTCCACTACTTAAAAGATATTATTGGGAAATATAACTATAGGTCGTGTGTATTTTTGACTGTCCTACGATGTTATCGATTAACTAAATGACATACATGACTTTAAGGGTATAAGTGTTTATTTTTAAAAAACTTTCCTGCTTAAATGGACAAACACATTAGTTGATGTAGTGAATATTTTGGAAATGAATACAGTTAATGCATTGCTATTTTATTTTACCATTATAAAGTCATTCGACTTGAAGTTCCAATCAATTTAACCCACTGATTGTTTAATGTTTACTTTTACCTGTTTTAACTATTGTGTTTATGCATATAGTCAATTTTGTTCAATAATGTGGGTATTAGCAACTGATCAGTACCCAAATGGTCTTAAACTTTGTACGTATCCATCCTCTTACTCAAATTATATATCTACTTTCCTGTTTACAAAAACAAATTTTCCTATTTTTCCCTACAAGCGAAAATATCTGTACACTTTTTATGCTTTCAAATTAATTTTTTATTTACGATAATACACAAAAATAACAGCGAAACTACAAGTGATTTGCAACTCCCGTGTGCGAAGCACGAATGCACATTTGTTAAGGAAAAAAGAGAAAACTCTCATAATTAAAGATAGAGCTTTAAAAGGTTCTTCATTAATATTATTTAATAGATGGCCAAATATGTGCATGAAAATTAGTCTTAGTATTATAGGCAAAGAGACATCAAATATTTAAAATACTAAGACCAACTTGTGTTACAAACATATGTTTCATCCATAAATTTTTTAATCAGAAAATCCTTTATTTTTTTGAAATTTATGACATGTAAACGTTAACCTGATCACATTTGTTTACAAATAATCAAATAATACTGTTGCATGGTATATAGTTTAATATTTTATAAAGCATGTGTTTTCTCCATTCTTTGTTTATTGGGGAAATGAAGATACAACAATATTTAAATTGTGTTGTGCTAAGAGCACCCCAATTTTTTCTTTCTATTACCATAACTAAAAAATACCACAAAAATTACCCTTTCACTCTTCCTAATACCTCACATTAAGAAATAGGGACTAAGACTGTTTATGTCTATCTCTCTCTCTCTGCATCAATTCGCCTGTTATTCTCTTTCAAAAACCCTAGACTTATCTACGATCATCGTGAAATAGTTCGACGCCGCTAATGCTGAGGAAAAAGAAAGCTGCAGATGCATGTCCACTACAAAAGGCAGCTAAAATAGCGACGGGGTAGGGCAACGGTTAGCGACGGCTAAAAAAGCGGCCGTCGCTAGCCGTCGCAAACCGTTGCTCGATTTGCAGAATAATAACTGCCGAATCATCTTCTTCCTCATTATATTTTTTCCCCAAAATCAATCCCAAACCCTACCCGTCGCCATTTCTTGCTGCTCCGATTCCAAGCCTCCAATTTCACTTCCAAGGTATTGATTTCGTTCTTCTATGTCTTCTAACTCTAGTTTATGCTTAATTAGGGTTAATTAGAGGCTTTGGTTGCTAATTTATATGAGTTTGCAAAATTGAATGTTTATGGATATGAAATTGGTTGTCTCGAGGGATGTTTATGATAACGGTTGTGTTGTGAGTTGATTTGGGAATAAGTGTAATTGATTAGGAGGGTAAAATCGATGAATATTACATATGTAATTGATTTAGAAAGTTGAAAACAATGATTATCACGTGTTTAATTAGACATACGATGATTGTGTTGTATGTAGAATGTGTGGTATGATGATTTGAAAATGAATGGAATTAATGTAATTGTTTAATGGTAGTAAATTGATTATTATTCAAATGGTGCAACGATGTCCCTAATGCATGCACTGTTATGTCCCCATCGGATGCAAGAATGGTCGGTCCAAAAGAATGCACTTGCAATTGAAAAAAAATTGTTTTGTTACTATAATATTTAGTAATCAAATGTTGATTAAAAATGTTAATTCAAAATAGTTCTTCATTTAGGTTTAGATCGGTAAGAATCTTGTTAAATGTGATGAAAATCATATTACTCAACTCTTTGAATTTTTTATGAATTGAAATAATTAACTTGAAAGCTTAGTTTATCTTTCAAAAATTTAAAGTAACTAAAATTAATTTTATAATTTATACATTAAACTAAAATGAATCAAAACTTACTAAAACTAATTGTCATGTTACTTTACAAATTGAAATTTTGAAGTTTAAGGCGCATCTTTTACTGAAGCGCAAAAAAAGCGCAAAAAGGTCCAAAGCGCAAAAGGCGTGCTTTTTCATTTGATGTGTGTGTTTCTTGTTTTAAACTTAGGTTGAATGTGTTTTGACTAATTATGTGAACCCCTTAGATAAATTTGGCCCCGTCCGACAAGTGTTGTATATGATCGTTATATGGATATTCGTTTTTCCATAAAACGGAAATCTATATTCATCTGATACAATATTCGTTGGATTTGTCCTTGTATTGGACAAGTTACAAATATAATAACGTAACCATATTTTATAAATCATTTCAGTTTAAACGGTTAACAAAATTTCGATGGCACTTCCTTTTTGTTCCTTGTGTACACGCATTTGTGTATGATACAGGGACAAAAGGGAAGTGCTGCCGAAATTTTGTTGAACCGTTTAACCTGAAAGGATTTATAAAATATGCTTACGTTATTATATTTGTAATGGGAAGTAGGTAGACCTGCCGTCAAAGTAGAAAGAAATAAACAAAAAAAAAACTGAAAACATGAAGTAGTTGTAAATGAAATTGTACAAGATTTCAATTAATACAAAGTGTTTGATCGAATTTTATAACATTTTTGTTGCAAATCAGGAAAATGTTCGATTATTTTCGTGATCGTAGTTGGATGTATCAACCGCGTACTGGTAAGAAAGGGTCGATAAAGGAATATTTTTGTAACGGTGTCCAAGAATTTATTAGATTCGCTAAATCTAATAATCGGAGTAACCTAGACATTCGATGTCCGTGTAGTAAGTGCAAACATTTGAGGCATTGGAAGCCAGATGTAGTAGAAGTACATTTGTATAAATTTGGTTTTGTGTCGAATTATTACTTATGGGATCGTCATGGAGAGCTTGTTCAACCTACGTCTAACCCTGTAGTGGTAGAGGGCGATAGTACAATGATGAACGATAATACAACGACCAATCTGATAGAAAATATGGTGCAAGATGCAGCACGATCAATGTTTCCCACCATTGATCAAGGCGGCGATGAGAATGAAAATGCTGAAGAACCAACGGAGGAAGCAAAAAAATTTTATGATTTATTGAATTCTGCGAAGAGGCCGTTGTGGGAAGGGTGTACAAGCGGAACCGAATTATCTGTAACCGCTGAATTCATCACTATGAAATCAAAATTCAATCTTACAGAAGCTGCATTTACAGCAGTTGTACAAACTGCAAAACGTCATATGCCACCTAATAATTTGATGTGCGATAGTCATTATAAAGTGAAAAAACTTATGTCTGCTTTTGGACTACCGTATCAGAAGATAGATACATGTGTTAAAGGTTGCATGTTGTATTGGAAAGAAGACGCTTATCTTAGAAAATGCAAATTTTGCAACGAAGATAGATATAAACCAAGGAAAAAGAAAGGAAAAGAAGTTCCATATAAAAGAATGCATTATCTACCGATAACTCCCAGACTTCAACGATTGTATGCATCTTCTGCTACAGCGTGTCATATGCGATGGCATAGCGTGAGAACAGCAGAAGAAGGAACTTTGATACATCCGTCTGATGGTGAAGCATGGAAACACTTTGATAGGACTTATCCTGAATTTGCTGCAGAGAGCCGTAATGTTAGGCTCGGTTTATGTACGGATGGATTTTCGCCGTTTTCTCAATTTGGTAGTAAATATTCATCATGGCCTATCATTGTTACTCCATATAACTTACCTCCATGGATGTGTATGAAAAATCCATATATGTTTCTAACGGTTGTCGTCCCTGGTCCCGATGATCCGACACAAGGAATTGATGTTTATCTGCAACCGTTGATTGAAGAGTTGAAAACACTGTGGAATGAAGGGGTCGAAACATACAATATTTCGAGAAAAAGGAATTTTCGTATGTTTGCTTCTGTATTATGGACTATTAGTGATTTTCCTGCGTATGGAATGCTTTCAGGTTGGAGCACATCCGGGCGTCTGGCTTGTCCTCATTGTATGGATGAGTCACGAGCATTTTCATTAAAGTATGGGAAAAAATATCTTGGTTTGATTGTCATCGATGCTTTCTACATCCTAATCATAAATTTAGAACGGATAAAAAGAACTTCAAAGCTAACAGAGTAGAGAATATGCTACCGCCTAAAGTTTGGACAAGTGAAGAGATATATGAAATTGTAAGTGAGTACCCAAAGATACACGAAAATGGTAAGCAGGTTGAAATTCCAGGTAAATCGGACATTCATAATTGGTGCAAACAAAGTATATTTTGGGAGTTACCTTACTGGAAAAAACTAAAACTTCGGCATAATATTGACGTCATGCATAACGAAAAAAACGTTTTTGATAACGTTTTTAATACAGTTTTGAATATAAAGGGGAAAACTAAGGACGACGTGAATTCACGACGTGATATATTACACTTCTGTAAACGGCCGGAACTTCACTTGTATGCCGAGAATAAAAAACCCAAAGCATGCTATGAGCTAGACAACAAGCAAGTAAAACTTGTGCTAAAGTGGGTGGAAGGATTACGATGTCCTGATGGTATTTCTTCTAACCTCCGTAGATGTGTAGACTATAAAAACAGTAAATTGAGTGGGATGAAAAGCCATGATTGTCATATAATGATGGAATACTTTTTACCTGTGATTTTCAAGGAACTGTTGCCCACAAAAATATGGAGTGTTATAACAGAATTAAGTATGTTTTATAAACAACTCTGTTCAACGACGTTGAAGATAGATCGTTTACGTAAGCTTCAATTAGAAATTCCTGTACTGCTCTGCAAACTTGAGAAAATATTTCCACCGGGTTTTTTAATGTAATGGAACATTTACCTATTCATCTTCCGTCCGAAGCACTCCTTCGAGGTCCAGTGCAATATGGATGGATGTATCCATTTGAGAGGTAATTTTGTGTATACTCAATACTGTTGATAGAATACAACTTAGATTTTTGTACCAACATATAAATTAAATTACTCTTATTATAGGTACTTGAATCATTTGAAGAAAAAAATTAGGCAAAAAGCTCGAGTAGAAGGTTCGATTTGCAAATCGTACCTTGAAGAAGAAGCTTCATTTTTTCTCTCTCATTACTTCAGTGAAGATGTGAACTTGTCTTTCATATCTGTTCCTCGTAATGAAGAAGCCGTTGAACAGGAGTCTTCTCAGACAATGTTATCTATTTTTAGACAACACGGAAGACCTGCTGGAAAATGTGTAGAAATATGGTTAAGTGATGAAGACTACAAAGTGGCACACACATATGTTCTGTTAAATTGTGTGGAAGTTGCACCATTTGTCAGGTTATATAAAATTCATGTTCAATTCAATTATATATACATCTATATTTATTTGTCTATATTAATAGAAAAGGAACATAACACATATTTGCAGTATATACGATTCACAACATCCATCTGGTGATCTCAGCAAAGAATTTGCTGTATGGTTTTCAGACTATGTTCATGATCACAAAAACGGTGTTGTTAACGAAGGATTACGACATCTTGCTATTGGACCAAAAAGAAATGTCAAGACTTATCCAATATACTTTGTCAATGGATTTAAATTCAACACCAATGATTACGGAGCTGAAAAATTAACGTATAATAGCGGTGTATTTGTCAAAGGTAGTGATGATCCAGAGGAGCATATAAAAGATTTTTATGGCGTCTTAACGCAAGTTGTAGAGTTGACTTATTATGTTCGTCCCTTAGAGCAAATTTATCTATTCAAATGCAACTGGTTTAGCAATGTTCCTGGTTCTGGAGTTAACGTGCACAAAGATTACAAGCTAATAGAGATAAGGCATACATCACGTTACTATAAGTATGATCCTTTCGTGTTAGCCAAGCAAGCACTACAAGTGTATTTTGCTCCGTATCCATCCTTAAAAAAAGATAAAGCAGATTGGTGGGCAGTTTTTAAAACAAAGGCAAGATTTACATTCGATGGAAATAATATTCTAGACGAAGCAGCGTATCAAGCGGATCTTGAGCCGAATACTGAAATTAGAATAGTTGATGACATTGATGTCGGGTCGTTGAATGATGAAGCGAATGTGTTAGTAGATGCATTTGAAAGTAATGAAGAAAATGATATAGAGTATGAGACTGAGTCTGCATCCGAAGATGATGAAGACTGATGTTATTTATTTATGTACAATTATGAGCTATGTTATGTTATGTTATGTACAATTATGAGCTATGTATCATGTTGTGTACTTTTGTGAGCTATGTAATAACAATGTTAATGTTGTGTACTCTTCTGAGCTATGTAATGATAATGATGACTGATGTTAATAATTCAAGTTATTTTGTATGCATTATATGATTGTAACAGATATGTCAGATAGACGCCGCTCGAGGAGTTCATCTCAGCCGACTCCTTCACCATCTCCTGCGCCAGGTGTAGGTCCTAGCAGCTCTGAGCCAGATCTGCGGCAATGTGCAGAGGTTGTTCCGAAGAGTGCTGGGTAAGTATCTAATTTATTTCAGTTTAAATTAGTTAAAAATATATGCTTTATCTATGTAAACATGTACGCAGCACCGGGTTTGAAATCGAGCCAGCGGAATTCATTTTAAAAGTGTCGAAGCAGTCGTACACGAGTAGGATGTCTGGGACTTGGCCTCATTGGGATAGTATCCCACCCCACATCAAGAACGTCATTCTAGCCGATGTGCTAGTAAGTATTTATTTATTTTATTATTAGAAATTCATATATACTATAAATAATTCAAATTAAATTTAATTTGCAGGCGGCTGTCCGTGTAGAGGAGCGGGACATGCAGGTTTTTTTGACACACTGGAATATCAAAATGCGAAAGAATTACCGAGAAACAATTTCCAGGGCGAAGACATCAGGGAAGAAGCCTAAATGGATGGCTGACGATGTTTGGGCTGGATTTCTAGCATATTGGGATACTGAAGCAGCGAAAGTAAGATATAATGAAAATAATCACATTTATGTTGATTGCATTCTTTTATTTAATAATGTATCAAATTTAATAGGAAGTAGCACAAAGGAATAAAGAAAATAGAGCTAAGAATCCTGGTTTACATCGCGGTGGCTCAAAATCATTCCAGCAGCATAGGAGAGAATTGGTAAAAATTTGAAATAGTTTTTAGCATATGTTCACGTAAAAATTGAGTGCATATCATTCATTTTTATTTTTAGGAATTTTATTACTGTATATATACTCAGATGGCAAAGTATAGAAGGGAGCCTACGATGGCAGAGGTTTTCAGGCATACTCATGCGGTGGAGCATACTGATGACGAAGGGAACGTGACATATGATTGGGCGGATGACAAGGCTGCGGGCGTAATGGTAAATATACTTATTAATAATTAAAATATTTCATATTCATTCATATCACATTATATTATTAAATTATATGACTATTGTAGGAGAGATATGATGCAGAGGCAGCTAGAGTGACGCAGTCCAGTGGACGAGATGAGCTTACAGTTGCAGAGTGCGATCGTATTTGGGATGCTATTATTAAGCCGCCTACTCGTAATAGGCGATACGGCTTCGGCAATCAGGAGGTATCTTTTTTAATTTAAGTTTACATTTAAAATGTATTCAATTAACATGCATTCTTTTACCTTCTTTTTATATTAACATGTTAAATTGACATTATAAATATAGAAGCTTCAAATTGACATGTGTATTGATCTTCAAAGTCCATGTATATATTACAAGTCCATTTATAAATGTGAAATTGAACTATTTCGCAGGCTATTGATTTTCAGCGAGGATATAGGAAGTCCGTGGAGCAGGAGACTATAGCTCAGTTGAAGGAGCAACTGGAAGAGATGAACGATTGGAGAAGAAGCCAGCTGGCTCAGGAGATAGACGAGCGCATTGCACGCTATTATGACGAGCATGGATCGATGCCAGACGAGGACGATGGCGGGGATGCTACAAGCGAAGAAGAAGAAGACGACGAGTAGTTTGTTTGTTCTTGTGCTTGGGTATGTATATACACTTACTTTTTTATTTGCTTTATGTACGTACGATGATATTTGATGACGGTAGTGTGTAGTTTGATGTATTTTGATGTTTTGTGATGATGGGACGATGATATACGGTGATGATATTGTTTTTTGGATGTATGACGATGGTATGTTATGGTATTGTGATGAATTTAGTAATGTTTTGGATATATTGATGGATTTGGAATGATATTGATGGATTTGGAATGATATTGATGGATTGGTAGTGGATTGGGTTTGATGTGGAGGTTTGTTGGAAAGGTATTGCTGTGTAGTGCAGAAAAAATGCTCCAGATTTGCGACGGCTAGTAACGGGTAGCGACGGAATGTTGGTCATTACTTTGCGACGGCTTGCAACGGATAGCGACGGCTAACAACAAAGAAAAGCGACGGATAGCGACGGCGTTTTGGACAAAAATGGTCATGGCTTTTGCAACGGCTTGCAACGGCTTCGCGGCAAAAAAAACCACTTGACTTCTGATGGTGCCACGTGGCAAGTATCCGTTGCAAGCCGTTGCTAATCGAGCGACGGAACCGTCGCTTTTTCCGTCACTTTTTCCTCTCGCGACGACATTAAAAGCGACGGCAAATAGCGACGGCGTGCGACGGTTAGCGACGGCCGCCAACGCCTATTTGCCGTCGCTATTCACTGTTCCTTTTGTAGTGGTCGTCTCAACCCCAATCAACTAAATCAAGTAAGCCATTAACCCTAATTTCGATTTGGTTGAAGATTGCATTGAGTGTTATTTGACGTGAATGACATTGATTGAACGACGCTTTCTTGTGGCGAACTGGTCTAGAAATGAACGAATTAGGGTTTTAGATTAGGGTTGAATACGTGATTATTTCGGCAATCAATGGTTAGGTGAGAGATTAGAAAGAGATCAATGTAGTATAAGGAAGCATAGAAATTTAATGTGTTTTATTGTTTTAGTTGTGGTAATAGGAAGAGAAAATTGGGGCGTCCCTTAGCACTACACATAAAACGATTGTTAATTCATTAAGATCACATTATTCATAGAATTATGCAACATGCTTTTAAATACGCACTTGCGCCAACTATGTATAGTAAAAAAATGTTATGTAAAACGAGAAATATATAAAATCTATTTGTATAGCTAAACATTCTATACTAAGTTCGAATTACATAAATTTTAGTTATTATATATAAGGCGACAACAACTTGCTGACCCAGACCGATCCAATTTCTTTAGGCAACATATTGTAGTTGGTACTCCACTACTTTTTGTGTGTTTTACATTTTGAGCTCTACAGTATACCCACCTGTCGTAAGTATCATGGAATAATAAACTTCTATATCACCATTCCTCCATTTAGAAATTTTATATGAGTGTATAAAGAGGTAGAGCATAACTTCATGTTTAACTTCGTGCCAAACAAAGCATAACTTCATGCATTAGATAGTAAAAAAATAGCTGCTCATTCAGTATTAGTAACAACAATGGATACCAAAACCACTGAAACTGTTGAGAATCTACAGGTGATAATAGCAACAGAACAAAAAACATTCAACTATAAATTCCATTTAGAAAGAGAAATAATGTCTTTAAGATTAAATTATGGGAAGAAGTGGTTCCGAATCTTCATAGCAAACTACAAATCATAAGCGATTTGAACATGATCCGAGCAAGGGCGTAGTAGTCCCTGGTACTGCTGTGGGGATATAGGCCAACAAATAAATGATGACGACTGGATCGGGAGCAAGATTAGGTGGTTGTGGTGATAGAATGGGAAATGCTAGGTTAGAGGAAAATTGATTTAGGTTTTGGGTAAGGAAGTACAAAAGGAATATTGGGTATGAAAGAAAAGAGCCACATGACTATTGAGTTCAAAATTAGGAAGGCGGCAGGTGTCCTCAAAACCAAATAAGGTAATCTGTTAAATAACAGTAAAACAGAAAAATTCAAAACTCTATTGTTCATTTTAGGAGTTTTCTATCTTCTCCTTAATCCTTTTTTGGATATTTTATTTTCAAATTTGTTTATTACCTTACACCTATTTACTAATTATTTCCATCGTTTTACCTCTTTCTTCATTTTATATTTTGGTATAGACATTATAAAATTTATACAATTATTTATAGATAATTTATTAATTAGCTTCTAATATTTTATATGTATGTCCACATATATAAATTAATTATATAGCCAATAATTTAAGTTACTTAAATTAATTTAATTAACTGATATTTCTTATAAATACTAAAGAATGATAAAATAATACCTATGATTTAAATATTCTACAATCGTTTACAAAGTTGCCTCTCGATTCTTTTTTATTATTTGCCGTATGTTATGATTAAATACATAATATGAAAACTATTTAAATAATTTTTACAAACTATTATTCAATGATCTAATAAATCACATCAATATTAACTATGCTCGTATTAACAAAAATGAGAAAAACTTCATTAAGATATATAAATACGTCAATCACATAATGCAATTACATACACAAATAATAATCAAAAGTCTAAAATTTAATTCGTTCATATCAATATATTTACCTCATATTGCATCAAAGCATTATAGTATCAATGGTAAGCGCCTGCATGTCAAAATTTATTTAGTTATTTACAAAACTATCCTCGATATCACCTAACATCGTACTTTAAGTCAATATATTTAAATTAATTGTGTGCTCTTAGATTTGATAAATAAAATCAATCAATAAATATTTGTTAATTCATCTAGTTAACGCTAAATACGACGTTTTAAAATGCATACCGTATTCATATCAACAAAGACGATAAAATTAGTTTTTCATTCAAATATAAAGTTAAATAAGTCATATAATACAAAAAATATATGTAAAAAATAATAACAAATTTAATATTTCATTCATTTATTTCAATAATTTTATCATGCATTAAAGAAAAAAAATAGTTTCAAGTACCTATATTTTAATGTTTCTAAAATTATTTATTGAACCCCTTCAATTCTTTCAAGAAATTTTATACCCAAACTCATGTGTTTAAATTACTCATTGAATCTCAAATTCAAATAATTTAAACAATCTTAGTGAATATTAAGTCCATTTTTCTAACAGATCTTAAAAATATACATCAATTTGTGTGTGTGTGCATATGTATGTATGTATGTATGTATATGTATGTGTGTGTGTGTGCATGCGTGCGTGCGCGCGTCCGTGCGTGCATATCAAGAAAAAAGCATATTTATATAATTGTGATCCATTTATATCAAGAATTTATGATACAATATATGAAAAAAAAATCCTTTTAACCTCAATGACTCCACGATAAATTTATACATCTTTAACAAAAAATTTCTAGGTTCTTATTACAAGTCAGTATATTTAAACTAATTTCATAATTTTAATTTAGCTTAATTAAACAAATTCCATTAAACAATATTTGTTAATTCATCTAATAATTCTCTAACGTACGTCAGTTTCAACATGTATAGTTTATTCATATTAACAAAAGTAATAAAATTATTTTGTTTCTCGAGTACACGTAAACAAAAGATAATAATTTTAATTTATATTTTATACATTTCATCATAATTTATCGTATATTGCATAACAAAGTTCTTTAACATTAAAATGATAAATGACATTTTTAATGCTATTATCGTGTGCAACACATGGGTTACACACTAGTTATCCTATATTACACTAGTACAACAGCATAATGGTGGGGAACCAACCGTTAGATTGAATAGTTTAAAGAAAAAATTAATTTTTTTTATTAACCTTAGTTGAACATAAAAAATTAATGTAATAGAAATATTTAAAATTTTAGAGATCTAAGAAGACAAAAGTAGAGAGAGTTAAGTGAATTGGACCAGTGAGAATTGAGTAAATTAAATTGAAGAGTTTTAAAAAAGACATGTTATAGACATGTTCCATGTTTTTTGGGGCTTCGAAAAAAATGATTTTGGCCAAGTGGCAGTAAACAAACCTCCGTAACGATCGATTTGACTAGAATTAAGTAGATCCAATATTTGGCCCCTGCTTATCTTACTATTAATTTAACATGCAATGAAAAAAAAATGGGTCTTAGCCAACCCGCGGCATGGGGCTCCATGCCCTACTTGAACCTCACTATTGTAATTAGAATCGGTTTAAATGGAAAAGGGACACATCCCCGTTTTTAGGCCTAATATAAGTTTTCCCTCCAAAATTGAAACTAAAAATTTGTCCGTGTAATTTATAACAGCATTACAGGCAAACAACTATTATAATGAAAAGTTAACTTTGAATACTAAGAAAGTGATATTTTCAGTAGGTTTAACAGATTTGTTTTCACCATTAAATTAAATCCTTTTATTATCTTTCAATTAAGATCCGTATATGATATGTTTAACGAATCTGTTGATAAATATTTACAGGGAAAGTATTTGCCTGTCCAATATTTGCCTTCTAAATATGTTTTTGAGTAGGGTGGATACTATTGGCTGAGCAAGGAGTTGGGGCTAGCAGATTGTTGTTTGTGCAGGGTGGATGCTGATGATAACTACCTTTGGGTGGAGTTACTGGCTGTTGAGGGGGTAGAGTTAGATGAAGTATTTATATATGCTTAAAAATAGATGATGCATCTGAAAGTTGATGATTATTTTCTTGTAGAAGCAAATATTTGCCTCCCAAACCTGTGATTAAGTAAGGCAGAAACCGATGACAATATAGAATTCAAAATAAGTGGGATGATGATGCTTTAGCTAGCTATTAATGAGAAACCAATGTTGAAAAATTCTAAAAGTACTATCAAACATAGGGGTGATGTTATATCACAATTTAGTAAATGCTGTATTGATGAATGAATGAATACCTATTGTTGCTGATATTCTAGCGATGAAAAAATGGTTTTAAGCAGATGATTCTGTTGTTGATTTTAATTGTTTTATAGCAAAAAAATAAATTATGAAAATTTAGTTGGTGGTGTTGTATTTGGAATGGAAATTAATAATAAAATGGCTTTGGACTCTATTGGGCATTTCGTGGTGATTTGGATGAATGTTTAGCATATGTTGTTAACTGTGTTGTAGGTTGTTTGGAGTGTGTTTTTGAGGATTGTTCTTTCGCTCGGGTTCATCTTGGCTGCCATGAATGGATCTTGTTCGTTACTGTTAGCCTGTTAGGTTTGTTATTATCCTCCTGGCTGGCTCTTTCGGCGATAACCTTGGCTACAGAGGAGCATCTTGGGTTTGCGGTACAATCTCTTTTTACCTTTCATGTCTGCTCATGTTATTTTCGAATGGAAAGTTAGTTTAGTTATATTGCTTTCTAGCTTGGCCGAAAACTGCTGCGTAGAGCTAGTTTGAGTGATTTCAGTATGTCAGTCAATTTCATGATGTTGTGATTGCCTGCTGCTTGTGACCACTCCATGTCAAATCTCTTATGCTACCTAGTGCTTAAAGCTACACTAAGCAGTTGTACCTTCTGTGTTTTACTGTGGTGATATTGTTCTCTGAACAATGAATGGTTAACTTCGTTTGTATAGTGTCTGTATTAGTGTTTACTGTATTGTTATGTGATTTTCACTTCTATTAAAGTATGTAATGATTTATGTAATTCTCCCTGCATTGAGTTTGAGGATATATATCGTACTCTAGAAATAGTGTCTAGCTTCGGTCTTGTAATCTAGTATGGATATGATGGTGGATGGTCCACCTTAAAAACCGAACTCGTAGATTAGTAATATACCAATCTCCTGTAATATTGTAAATATTATTTGTTATAATAATAAGTATTTACAGTCACTTTAAAAACTGGTTGGCTCTGCCAAAAAAAAAAAAGATAGTTTGAAAAGAAATGCTATTTTCACATGTAGCAGTATTGTCATGGTTTCTTGACTTGTGTTGGTGCCCATAATAGCGGATTAGTTTGGTTTTAGTTTCAAACATGATATAATTTCAAACATGCACTATATTAAGGCCATTATCGAGGGGTTTCTTCTAAAAGTTGTACGTATTTTTGTAAAGAAATCAACACTATATTCCACATGAAGATAGAGAGTGGCTATGCTCATTGAAAATAAAACATTGGTTAGAAAAAGAGAAAGAAGGAGACCGGATAATGGACTTGGAACTAAGTGGTGATGTCAAGTTTGTTGGATATTTGCATAGGGTTAAATCTCTGTCAGGTACAAGTATGAACCATAGGCAAATATTTATTTAGACAAATGTTTGCTTGACGTTAAATGCATCTATCTTGAGTCAAATATTTGTCTTAGGTCAAACTTTTGTCAGGCAAATTTTTGCCTTGAAGGCAATTTAAATCTCTTTCAAACAAATATTTGCCCCTATAAAAAAATAAATCTTTAAGGCATATGATGTATGAATATTGATATAAAGCTAATAAAATTTATGATTTAATGATGCAAATTAAATTTAAATCCGACAGATATACTGAAAGATATCATGTTTTTAATATTACAATTTAAATTCACAAAAATGCTTGTGTGGGACAAGTTGATTGAATTTAATAATTTTAAGAATGTAATTTATACGTCAACGGAGGAACATTCATCTAATTTTTCTTTTTAAAAGAGTAACATGAGCCAAAAGTTCCCTTAGTTTAATTAATGACATCATAAGTAAAAGTCAAGTTATATACTTGTTATGCAACATTTATTACTTGCAATATTTCATTATTTTTCGATATACAAAAAAGGATCAAAGCCTCAAGTTCAAATATTCCCAAAATCACTAGTCCATCCCTATGAAATTTTAACACATTTCTATGGATTTTACAAAAAAATAAATAAAAAATAGTGTGATGCTAAGAACACGCCATTTTCCTCTTCCCACGAATAAAAATACTAAGCACAATAACTTTTATGTACTTCCTAATACCAAACTGAATTCATACGACAATCAATCACAATGCAAAATCGTTTTGCACGGCAAACAACTGCTGACCGACATCATTTTCCACGGTCATCAATCGTCGAACTACTGTTGATCAGTGGTTGATCGCTGCGAAAAATAGTGTTGGTTGGCGATTGTTTGTCATACAAATAAAAAGAAAAATAATGTATTTTGTAGCACCTTAAAAAGTTTGGTATTAGGAAAAGTATAATATAAAATTTTATGTTATTTTTAGTAATGGTATTCGTAAGAAGAAAACACGATGCCCTTAGCAACACACAAAAAATATGTTTAAAAAATTCGCCATAGCCAGAAAATGTGTGGTTTATAAAATATTTCTTAAATATTAACTAGTACAACTACATAAGGTTGGAGAATCGACAATTATACTATATAATTAAAAAATTATGGTTTTTATTAATTTAATTAGATATCAAATAATAATATGCTAAAAAATTTGAAATTTAAGAGATATAGGAAGACATTAGTGAAGAAAATTAGTTAAAATATACTGAAGAGATTTAAGAAGACTAGTTATAGGTATATCCTTAATTTTTTGGCTTCACACAATTTGGTTTAGCATGCCTACAATAGAAAAATCTATTTAACGGTAGGTTTGGTTAGTGAAGCTATGGGTTTAAATAAGACTTGGACAAGAGGATTTGGTTCTAGATATGTAACAATATTTTAGCATACTCTATTCAACATCTTATTATCTATTTATGATAGATTTGCAAATCAAATCGGAATTCGTTTTGAGCAATTCGTTAATGAATGTAAAAAGATATTTTGTTTTGCATTGTTTCTACTAAAATATTTAAAGCCAATTTTCTTTACTAGGGAAGTGAGCCAAAATATAGTGGCAAAAATGTAAAATCCAGCAATACTTAGAATTGTTGATTGAATTACTCTCCTGCACGGTTGCACCTTTTATGACATAATTTACAAATGAAACCAGATGCATATACAAGTACAAGAGATGAATTTGCCTAAAGGACTAATTGTTTTAATTAGACAATATGATTATGAGTTTACATGTTTTTTTTTTTTGACATTGTCACTACAAGAGATGCACAATATAGCAACGGAGCCTTACAACAGCCTCCAGCGGCAATGTAACGAACCGCAAATCCATACTATCTGAGTTGACTACATACATCACACGTCCAACCCAAATATCACAAAAACACGAATCAAAATTTTTTTTGAAGAAAAAGGCAGAAGAAGAACAGAAATAACAACACAAAATCTCACATCGCAGTGGAACAAAATATAATATATCATAACTTTTAAAATACAAATTTTTAACTGTATAACATACAATTATCAGAGTACACACTTACAACACAGCGGAAATAAAAATACTATATATTTAACATTGAAGCCTCCTGCTCCAAGCTACTTTAGATAATCTGTAAAATCCTGAACTACTTGACTGCCCGTACAAATTTGGACACCCAACAGTTTAGGTAAAACAAAACAAAATAAACTCTGGGTCATTCATGGGAATGGTATGAGTAAACAATTAAAACAGTTTGGGAAAATAAACGATATCTCATAAGATCATGCCGTATAACACGGAACGGGTTTTTCCCTTATGAGAATCCAAAACACTTGATTCAACTTTCAAAATCCTTTTGAAAGAAAACGATAATCTTTATATCAAAACTCTTTTGATATTATAATAGTGTCTACATCAAATAAATAGAAATCTAGTGGAACGCTTTCATCTCACGTTCCACATATATATAATACACGATCAAAACCGCGAGCACTTAATTGGATAATAAATGTCCAACTATGACAAGGTATGGAACCATCTTCCGATAGTGTATCTCTAGAGGAGAATACACTGGGTTCAACAAGAACATCTTGTAACCCGGCCACACATGACCGACCACTCATTTCGCTTGAGTGTATCGAATGTATATCACCAACGGTTGGGATCAGCAACCGTTTTCCGAATGGGACAACATCGAATAGAATAAGGAATAAAATAAATTTCTCTAGATAGGTGATAATACACTTTAATGGGAGCTACCCACATAGCCATGCTGCCTGCCCGATTTTTGTCATTTCCCGGTTGTTGAGGCCTGAGGCTACGATCACTTACTATTCATTGATAGTACAACCACTTTGAATGCCACATTGTCAGATCCGTTAATCACTAATTGATTGCGTAAATATATTCTGGATATTATGCTAAGAGAATAAATTCTCCGCCACCATATATATTTATACAAACCAACATATGCGATCATTGGAAATACTATGTCGGACATTTGTCCATCCACTTCGTTCTAGGACTGAACAAAACCTAAGGCACAATTTCTTTTAATAGAAAAAACCATTGCACTTTACTCCGTCTTCTATTTTCTTTATAAAAATCTGATTCGCAACGCTACTGTCAATACAGAGTGGTTCTCGGATAATAATCCAATCGGTCTCTCCATATGGACAATGATATTGGCAAACACTTCGATAGTCGGTTATTTAACTATCGAAGAAAAACAAACATCCATTCAAAACATCAAACAATCACTGGGCCTTTTAATTAATACTTCATTAATTAAAACACTTCCCCATTTCCTTATCCATATTTGTTAACACGATATTTTCGATAATCATCTAGGCCTCTTATGCTATTTGGAAAACATTTCCATATACCGCCTTCTTTTATTTTCTATACTTAGAAAATATATTCTATTTACAATTTGAAAACATTCCAATTACTTATCTCTTCCACGACCATTCGTTTATTTCTATACTCAGGAAATAATTATTATATTTCCAAATTTCCACTTACTTGGGTTAAAACGAATGTTGTGTAAAACATCGTTACAATAACCCAAAACACTGCATTCAACTAACTCTTATTCAAACATTTCTCTTCGAGACTGGATCTTGTTATTTATTGGTTAAAAATGAAATCAATCAAGTTGGGGTATAACTACCTCTCAGACCTTGACTGAAAACATCCTTAACTCAAAACGGACAAGACCACTTACCTCGAATAATCAACACCATAGAAACCAATTATTCATTTTTAAACCTGTATATGTTTCTCTTTCTAATTTTACCTGATTTAATTATAAATTTCCTTTTTGTTTACAATATTCTATTTTTAAGTTCGTTTCCTTATCAAATTCTATATATAATGATACACTGATTTTCTTACTATCAAATTTTCTTAAAAATATTCTAACTCCTTAAATTTCCGAAAAATTCGCCATAACATCCTTTGTACCGGTCGATAGTTCAAACCTCAACTCGCCTCTCTAGGCCCTCTCCATTCAAAAAGAAAATCAAAAAGCCAAGTGGCTTGCCGATTCGGTGCATAAAAACTCATATGGAATTTAAACATGTACCTTATTGTCGGGCACACGAATTATAACCTTCTTACACTTCATCGCATACCTATCTAACCCATATACGTCCATTCCTAATTTATTCCAACTCAATTCGCTAATTTATTCTTTAATTAACCCTTTTGCCTATTTCACCTTTTATTTGAATGTATCACGTTCAGACATAAATTTATTTGTATATAAAACAATCGAATGCCATTTCTAACTCAAGTTTCATATTCGATTTCGAATATGAGTTTACAAACCCCTTTTTCTGATCCAAATTCCAATTTTGATTTAAAATTTCATCAACTAATTTTTCTTCAAATTAGTTAATTCTACTCAACAATTAAACATCTGATTTGATTTTGTTTCAAAAATCATTTCATTACTCCACTCGAGTTCAGATATTATTTATTACTCAAATCTGGATTTTTCCTAAATGAAATTCGAATTTTATTTACTTAAAATCCTTTTATTTATTTAAATAAATTGTTATGGTTTTATAATGGTTCTGGCGCTGCTTTTCTAAAAATTTGATTTTTGACATAACTCAAAATTTATAAGACGAAATCCAGATTTTTCTCTTCCATTAGAAAAGTATTATTAAATCGGTCCTGACGATTCTTGTTTCAAAGAATTCCGACTTAAACTGAGTTCTATATACTCAACTGAAGTTCGAAACGCCAATTTTTGAACTGCCATGCTGCGGCGAGTTCGTTTTAATTATATTTAATATATAAAAGTTTTAAACTTCGTCTATATATAAATTCTAACTTCATTTTAATATATATATATATATTAAACCAATTTCCCAATTCAGCTTAATAATTCTGATTATCCCAGTTCGCCAACTATTCCGTAACTCAGTTATAAATTTATTTATAATTAAATCTTCTATATTAAATTCTAATTCCTTTATAAATAAATTATTTTTAAAATTCAATATAATCGAATTTCAAATTATAAATCCGTCTGATTTATCTTATCTCATTTTATATTCCAAATTCCAGAAATAAACCCGTCGTTCCTTTTTCGAAATGATTTCAAATTTTATTTTAAATTCATACTTGAATTTAAAGTTAAAATTATCTCTTGATAATATATTCACCATATTTACAAACATCGTTTATAAATTTTCTTGTTTTATATTTGAAGAAGTCTATTTCGAAATCTATTTAAAACCAAAATCTTATTTTGGAATATTCTATTTATTTTAACTTATCAATATATAACATAGAATCTATTTTCATATTTAAATTTAACTTCTATTTAATATAATCCTAATATTTTTCTAGACATATTTATTTAAATAAATTCGAACTAATCGAATTCAAATCATAAATCCTTACGGATTTATTTTAGTTCAATTTATATCCTGAACATCAGAACAAACTTCTTTGTTTACTTCTTTACAACGATTCCCCATTTCTATTTTTTAAATTCATATTTGTATTTAAATATTCAAATTATCAAATGATAATTTTTCCACTTTATTTATAAACACCATTTATAAATTGATTTCAATTCCCTGATTATCCAATGAAAATCATTCCATTTTATTTATAAACACCGTTTATAAATTTACTTCAATTTCCTGTATTATTCAATTTATAAACATCGTTTATAAATTCAATACTTGTTTTATTTATTCAAACAAGTTAATATCTCTAGCCCATTCTAAATTCAATTTCTATTTTAGAAAATAGTTTTTCCCTTCTTAAATATCAAAACCGTATTTACGATATTTTTATAAATTACCATTTAGGCCCAGTGATATTTTAAACATCCAAACCAACCAATTATCCATCATAGATTTTCTAACACATCATATATGATAATATATGAAAACAAACAATAAATAATATTTTTTAGGAATCTAGTCAAATCTCTCCAACCTGTTTTCCTGCATCCACAGACGTTAACCAACATAAATAATATCCATCCTGCTTCGAGGCAGGATATCGCGGTATAGAAGGTCATCCACTATCATAGCGTGGGGCGCATAGGGTCATCCTCTAATGATACTGCGGGCATCCGCTAATGGTACTGCGGGAACTATCCAATCACCAATATATATATAATAACCACAAACACCAATCCTAAATAACTAATATATATTTAATAGCCATAATAATATTTCAGTGCATGCAAACAACCAACGAACAATTATTTTAACGAATAAAATAATTCTAAATAAAAATATGAGTGACATTTTACTCACCGTGATTTTTATGTGTTGCGTATCCAACGAAGCCTATTCTAGATTTCACAGTGATTCCTCCATACGCCTATTTTTCAATGTAAACAATATATTAAAAAAAACTAGTTTTTCGAGTTATACCGATTTAACTTAATTAATTATCCATGTGTAAACTAGTTCCAAATTAAATCTTAATTCATAATCAAATGATTAATCTACCAACTTTATTTCTTTACTAACTAATTTGTTTTATATAAACTAATTTACTTTAATAAGTTACCAAGTTTATAAACTAATATCCTAATAAATTTCCGGATTATCAAAAATAAGAAATACCTTAATTAGTTCCTAATCAATAATTTAATCTCCATATAAATTATAATAATTAAATAAATAACTAAAAATATACCTTACTGCTCATTATCTTTTGCCTAAAATTGTTCACTGTCCATCTTCATAGCAGTAAACCTAGTACATCCTTCTTCTCCAACTTAACACTTCCACTAGTTTCAAGTAAACCCATCACAAACCGTCACAGTTACTCCTCTCCCAAACGCCATTAAACCAAGTAGTGATGTCAACCCTAGTTTGCCTCCAAGATCGACTGTTGCTCGAAGTCCACCTTTCCTGAAATCGTGATGATCCCAACTTCATTGCTGAATCACGTTGAGCGCTAGTACTATCGCACACCCTTCTATTGAACGCTTGTTTGAACTTTCACCAAATTTCCAGATCAAACAAACCATTCAGTTTGAAATCGATCCTTCTTCCTGAGCTTGCAATGATCCCTCCTATAATCCTAGCCTCGTCGATGCTTACAATCCCAAAACCAAAACTCAACAATCCCGTTCGACGTGACCGCTTGATCTCCTCAGTCTATCGAGGTTCACCCAAATCCGACAATGAACTCCTCTACGTACTGCAATCCATGCCCACATCAGAAAAATCCCTTCCATCATCCTAAATTTCGAATGTCGACAGCCCTAGGTCGATCTCCCAAAATCAACTGGCATCGCACCCCATGGTAAACCCCCGGGACTGAAAAGTAAACCTATGCCATTCCAAAGATTCTAGTTTTAAATATTGTAGAATTTGATGGTATTTGTTTTCGAATAAATTTTAGAGAAGAAAAATTCATGGTTTTAAAGGAAATGTGTATTTCGATTAACTGAAGAGGGAATAAGAGGAGGTTATGTGCGTTTTTATAGAAGAGCAGCCTTAGGCGTTAAGTAAATTTAGTCAGTGATGGTTCAAAGCAAAGGATAGCTAAGGTACATAGATTTTTAATGCGATTTGATTTGTATTTAATTTGATTTGACTTCGTTCTTATCCATTCACATTTTATAATAATATATCTCGAGGTCCTCAACTCCAACTGAAACACAACAGCTGACGTTTACAGGGTTGAACCACTATTGTAAACACTCTGGAACAGGTTCAGAAGCCTCATTCTATCGTTTGGAAAATATATTAATTTAAATCAATATAAATTGAATTCAAAAGAAATAAATTCCTTGATAATATATTATTATCGTTATCGTTTATACTCATAAAATTTATAATGATCATCTGAAATATTTTGATTCAGTTTTTAACTTCGAATTCAACTATATTTCATATTACAATAATTTAATATATTCGATATTTAATCGAAATCGATTTCTAAATCGATGACTTAATATAAAAATTCATTTATATTATCAACTCAATATTTAAAACCTTATTAAATATTTAAAATTAATTGTTCGAAAATCTAGGTCGTTACATTCTTCCCCCCTTAAAAGAATTTCGTCCCCGAAATTACTAAGGTAGGAAAAGTGCTACTAACCCATTAATTTTCAAACTCCATTTATGTTGAAACTCAACATTTCATACTTCAACAAATTTTAATTTCACCAAAACTTGTGGTTTCCACTCATTTAATCTGAATGATTTACATCCAACATATTCCTATTCAATTCATTTAACTTGCTTAAGTTAAATTTAGATTCCAAAATTCAAATACATGGGTTTTTATTTCAAATCCTTTTGAAATCATATAAACATATACCTATATTTATAACTCATCACAAATTCCAATTATTTGAATTTTCAAATCAGTTTGTTTTTTCCCAACAAATTTTCATCAAAAACTTCTCTAAGGTAGCAATCCATCACTTAGAAACTCGGAAATGAACACTAATAATGCTGCAATCATCCTCAGAATTATTTTCCAGCCACTGAAGTGAGTTTAGTGCTTTATCACTTTAAAAATCCATTTGAAACGATTTTCATTCAAAATACCTTCGAAACAAAGCTATATTATTTTAATATACTTTGAAAAATAATTTCCGACTTCCCAGGATTTAAATTCCAAATTCTGGGTTGAATTAAATTTTAATTCTCTCAATTGTATATCTTATTCATATACAAGTTATATTTGGTTGTACATAACCATTTCCAATTTTATAACCTTATTTGATTATGATAGCAACCAACACATCCATATATTATAATAATCTCAGAAAATTATTCATTTTCTATATCAAAATAGAATTTTGGGTAAAATTATTTCATTTACCAAATTTAAAACAATACTATGTCCAATCTTCTGTTCAAGTATTTACAAATTCTGATTGACGTCACAGCGTCCCATGATTCAATTAGAATTCATAAACCACTCAACAGACAAGTCAACACAATATAAAACAAATTTTATATCAATTAACAAATACATTTTCTCGTATATATACACTCAACTCATTCTAGGGTACCATTGACCTTATCTCTAATGAGCACAACCCCACCAAAGCCTAGGTATTCGCTCAACCTAAGCTCTGATACCAATGTAACAAACCGTAAATCCGTACTATCTGAGTTGACTACATACATCACACGTCCAACCCAAATATCACAAAAACACGAATCTTTTTTTTTGAAGAAAAAGGTAGAAGAAGAACAGAAATAACAACACAGAATCTCACATCGCAGTGGAACAAAATATAATATATCATAACTTTTGAAATACAAAATTTTAACTGTATAACATACAATTATCAGAGTACACACTTACAACACAGCGGAAATAAAAATACTATATATCGAACATTGAAGCCTCCTGCTCCAAGCTCCTTTAGATAATCTGTAAATTCCTAAACTACTTGACTTCCCGTACAAATTTGGACACCCAAGAGTTTAGGTAAAACAAAAAAAAAATAAACTCTGGGTCAGTCATGGGACTGGTATGAGTAAACAATTTAAAATAGTTTGAGAAAATAAACGATATCTCATAAGATCACGCCATATAACACGGAACGGGATTTTCCCTTATGAGAATTCAAAACACTTGATTCAACTTTCAAAATCCTTTTGAAAGAAAACGATAATCTTTATATCAAAACTCTTTTGATATTATAACAGTGTCTACATCAAATAAATAGAAATCTAGTTGAACGCTTTCATCTCATGTTTCATATATATATATAATATACGATCAAAATCGTGAGCACTTATTGGATAATGAATTTCCAACTATGACCGACCACACATGACCGACCACTCATTTCGCTTGAGTGTATCGAATGTATATCACAAACGCAACCATTTTCCCGAATGGGACATAATCGAATAAATTATGGAATTAAATGAATTTCTCTAGATAGGTGATAATACACCCTAATGGGAGCTACCCACATAGCCATGCTGCCTGCCCGATTTTTGTCATTTCCCGTTTGTTGAGGCCTGAGGCTACGATCACTTACTATTCATTGATAGTACAATCACTTTGAATGCCACATTGTCAGATCCGTTAATCACTAATTGATTGCACAAATATATTCTGGACATTATGCTAAGAGAATAAATTTTCCTCCACCATATATATTTATACAAACCAACATATGCGATCACTGGAAATACTCTGTCGGACATTCGTCCATACACTTCGTTCTAGGACTGAACGAAACCGAAGGCACAATTTTTATTAATAGAAAAAACCCTTGCACTTTACTCCGTCTTCGATTTTATTTATAAAAATTTGACTCACAACGCTACTGTCAATACAGAGTGGTTCTCGGATAATAATCCAACCGGTCTCTCCATACAGACAACGATATTGGCAAACACTTCGATAGTCGGTTATTTAACTATCGAAAAAAAAACACCCATTCAAAACATGAAACAATCACTGGGCCTTTTAATTAATATTTCATTAATTAGAGCACTTCTCCATTTCCTTATCCATATTCGTTCACACGATATTTCGATAATCGTTTTGGCCTCTTATGCTATTTGGAAAACATTTCCATATATCGTCGTCTTTTATTTTCTATACTTAGAAAATATATTCTATTTATAATTAGAAAACATTCCAATTACTTATCTCTTCCATGACCATTCATTTATTTCTATACTCATGAAATATTTATTATTATATTTCCAAATTTCCACTTACTTGGGTTAAAACGAATGTTGTGTAAAACATCGTTACAACAACCCAAAACACTGCATTCAACTAACTCTTATTCAAATATTTCTCTTCGAGACTGGATCTTGTTATTTATCGGTTAAAAACGAAATCAATTAAGTTTGGGTATAACTACCTCTCAGACCTTGACTGTAAACATCCTTAACTTCAAAACGGACAAGACCACTTACCTCGAATAATCAACATCATAGAAACCAATTATCATTTTTAAACCCGTATACGTTTCTCTTTCTAATTTTACCCGATTTAATTATAAATTTCCTTTTTTTTTTATAATATTCTATTTTTAAGTTCGTTTCCTTATCGAACTCTATATATATATCGATACATTGATTTTCTAACTATCAAATTTTCTTAAAAATATTCTAACTCCTTAAATTTCCAGAAAATTTCGCCATAACCTCCTTTGTACCGGTCGATAGTTCAAACCTCAACTCGCCTATTTAGGCCCTTTCCATTCAAAAAGAAAATCAAAAAGCCAAGTGGCTTGCCGATTCGGCGCATAAAAACTCATATGGAATTTAAACATGTACCTTATTGTCAGGCACGTGAATTATAACCTTCTTAATCCCATACATGTCAAACCCATATATGTCCATTCCTAATTTATTCCAACTCATTCTGGTCATTTTAACTCAATTCACTAATTTATTCTTTAACTAACCCTTTTGCCTATTTCACCTTTTATTTGAACGTATCACGTTCAAACATAAATTAATTTTTTTATAAAACAATCGAGTGCCATTTCTAATTCAAGTTTCATATTCGATTTCGAATATGAATTTACAAACCCCTTTTTCTGATCCAAAGTCCAATTTAGATTTAAAATTCCATTAACTAATTTTTCTTTAAATTAGTTAATTCTACTCAACAATTAAACATCTGATTTGATTTTGTTTCAAAAATCATTTCATTACTCCACTCGAGTTCAGATATTATTTATAACCCAAATCTGGATTTTTCCTAAATGAAATTCGGATTTTATTTACTTAAAATCCTTTTACTTATTTAAATAAATTGTTATGGTTTTATAATGGTTCCGGCGTTGCTTTTCTAAAAATTTGATTTTTGACATAACTCAAAATCTATAAGACGAAATCCATATTTTTCTCTTCCATTCGAAAACCATTGTCAAATCGGTCCTGACGATTCTTGTTTCAAAGAATTCCGACTTAAATTGAGTTCTATATACTCAATTGAAGTTCGAAACACCAATTTATGAACTACCATGCTGCGGCGAGTTCGTTTTAATTATATTTAATATATAAAAGTTTTAAACTTCGTCTATATAAAATTCTAACTTTATTCTAATATATATATATATATATATATATATTAAACCAATTTCCCAATTCAGCTTAATAATTCTGATTATCCCACTTAGCCAATTATTCTGTATCTCAGTTATAAATTTATTTATAATTAAATCTTCTATATTAAATTCTAATTCCTTTATAAATAAATTATTTATAAAATTTAATATAATCAAATTTCAAATTATAAATCCTTCTGATTTATCTCATCTCATTTTATATTCTGAATTCCAGAAATAAACCCGTCGTTCCTTTTTCGAAATGATTTCAAATTTTATTTTAAATTCATACTTGAATTTAAAGTTTACAATTATCTCTTGATAATATATTAACCATATTTATACACATCGTTTATAAATTTACTTGTTTTATATTTAAACAAGTCTATTTCAACCAAAATCGTATTTTGGAATATTCTATTTATTTTAACTTATCAATATATAGCATATAATCTATTTTCATATTTAAATTTAACTTCTATTTAGTATAATCCTAATATTTTTCTAGACATATTTTATTTAAATAAATTCGAACTAATCGAATTTAAATCATAAATCCTTACGGATTTATTTTAGTTCAATTTATATCCTGAACATCAGAACAAACTTCTTTGTTTAATACTTTACAACGATTCCCCATTTCTATTTTTAAATTCATATTTGAATTTAAATATTCGAATTATCAAATGATAAATTTTCCACTTAATTTATAAACACCATTTATAAATTGATTTCAATTCCTTGATTATCCAATGAAAATCATTCCATTTTATTTATAAACACCGTTTATAAATTTACTTCAATTTCCTGTATTATTCAATTTATAAACATCGTTTATAAATTCAATACTTGTTTTATTTATTTAAACAAGTTAATATCTCTAGCCCATTCGAAATTCAATTTCTATTTTAGAAAATAGTTTTTCCCTTTTTAATTCTCAAAACCGTATTTACGATATTTTTATAAATTACCATTTAGTCCCAGTGATATTTTAAACATCCAAACCAACCAATTATCAATCATAGATTTCCTAATACATCATATATGATAATATATGAAAACAAACAATAAATAATATTTTTGAGGAATCCAGTCGGATCCCTCCAACCTGTTTTCCTGCATCCACATACATTAGCCAACATAAATAATACCCATCCTGCTTCGAGGCAGGATATCGCGGTATAGAAGGATATCCATTATAATAGCGTGGGGTGCGTAGGGTCTTCCGCTAATGATACCGCGAGCATCCGCTAATGGTACTGCGGGAACTATCCAATCACCAATATATATATATAATAACCACGAACACCAATCCTAAATAACTAATATATATTTAATAGCCATAATAATATTTCAGTGCATGCAAACAACCAACGAACAATTATTTTAACGAATAAAATAATTCTAAATAAAAATATGAGTGACATTTTACTCACCGTGATTTTTATGTGTTGCGTATCCAACGAAGCCTATTCTAGATTTCATAGTGATTCCTCCATACGCCTATTTTTCAATGTAAACAATATATTAAAAAAAACTAGTTTTTCGAGTTATACCGATTTAACTTAATTAATTATCCATGTGTAAACTAGTTCCAAATTAAATCTTATTTCATAATCAAATGATTAATCTACCAACTTTATTTCTTTACTAACTAATTTGTTTTATATAAACTAATTTACTTTAATAAGTTACCAAGTTTATAAACTAATCTCCTAATAAATTTCCGGATTATCAAAAATAAAAAATACCTTAATTAGTTCCTAATCAATAATTTAATCTCCATATAAATTATAATAATTAAATAAATAACTAAAAATATACCTTACTACTCATTATCTTTCGCCTAAAATTGTTCACTGTCCATCTTCATAGCAGTAAACCTAGTACATCCTTCTTCTCCAATTTAACACTTCCACTAGTTTCAAGTAAACCCATCACAAACCGTCACTGTTACTCCTCTCCCAAACGCCATTAAACCAAGTAGTGATGTCAACCCTAGTTTGCCTCCAAGATCGACTGTTGCTCGAAGTCCACCTTTCCTGAAATCGTGATGATCCCAACTTCATTGCTGAATCACGTTGAGCGCTAGTACTATTGCACACCCTTCTACTGAACGCTTGTTTGAACTTTCACAAAATTTCCAGATCGAATAAACCATTTAGTTCGAAATCGATCCTTCTTCCTGAGCTTGCGATGATCCCTCCTCTAACCCTAGCCTCGTCGATGCTTACAATCCCAAAACCAAAACTCAACAATCCCATTCGACGTGACCGCTTGATCTCCTCAGTATATCGAGCTTCACCCAAATCCGACAATGAACTCCTCTATGTATCGCAATCCATGCCCACACCAGAAAAATCCCTTCCATCCCCGTAAATTTCGAATGTCGGCATTCCTAGGTCGATCTCCTAAAATCAACTGGCATCGCACCCCATGGTAAACCCACGGGACTGAAAAGTAAACCTATGCCATTCCAAAGATTCTAGTTTTAAAAGTTGTAGAATTTAATGGTATTTGTTTTCGAATAAATTTTAGAGAAGCAAAATTCACGGTTTTAAAGGAAGTGAGTATTTCGATTATCTGAAGAGCTAATAAGAGGAGGTTATGTGCGTTTTTATAGAAGATCAGCCTTAGGCGTTAAGTAAATTTAGTCAGTGATGGTACAAAGCATGGGGTAGCTAAGGTACATAGAATTTTAATGCGATTTGATTTGTAGTTAATTTAATTTGACTTCGTTCTTATCTATTCAAATTTTATAACAATATATCTTGAGGTCCTCAACTCCAACTGAAACACAACAACTGACGTTTACAGGGTTTAACCACTATTCTAAACACTCTAGAACAGGTTCCGAAGCCTCATTCTATCATTTGGAAAAGATATTAATTTAAATCGATATGAATTGAATTCAATAAAATAAATTCCTTGATAATATGTTATTATCGTTGTCGTTTATACTTGTAAAATTTATAATGAACATCTAAAATATTTCGATTCAGATTTTAACTTCGAATTCAATTATATTTGGTATTACAATAATTTAATATATTCGATATTTAATCGAAATCGATGACTTAATATAAAAATTCGTTTATATTATCAACTCAATATTTAAAACCTTATTAAATATTTAAAATTAATTGTTCGAAAATCTGGGTCATTGCAGGCAGCTTCCAACAACTTCCAATGGAGGCTTATTTCTGAAATTTTCTTTACGTTATAAAAAATGAAATGTTGGAGGCCATTAATTATAAACCCGTTGGAGTCCATTGCTAACCAGTGGTTAGTCGAGAAAAAATTCACCGAACTGCTTCTCCTTCCCCCATTTTGTTTCCTCCTTAATCAAAATCAAAATCCTCCTCTCCCATTTCAAAAATTCACCACCAACCGCCGTGTTTGTCATCTCAAACCTCTCCAACATCAGCAAAGCTCTCACTCCTCCTCTCTAGGCTCCAATTTCTCTCCAATACTTAAGGTATAAGCCCTAATCAATTTTTTATACCCTAAATTTGCTAATTTAAGGTTAATAAGTTTATGTTTGTATGTGTAATGTTGTTAATGCATGTATATATAGGTTGAAATAGTCATGTTATTAGTCTATGAATACTTTTACTAATCTTGGGTTAATTGGTTTATGTTCATATGTATATGTGCATATATAATGTTGTATGTATAGTTGGTAATTAATATATGTATGTCTTGAATTGATTAAGGGTCAATTCATTGAAAACGATATTTAATTTGTCGAAAACGTTTAGTGGAAATGGAAATAATTAAGTTTATTTTTTATAAAAATTGATCAAAAATGATATTTAATTTTATATATAATGTACGGTTAGTTCGATTGAATGTTGAAAATATACGTACATGTGATAAAATTCATATATGTACAATTAGAGATTGAAGAGCACAAATCATAATATATTATATTCATAAAGCCTTAGAGAATTTTTCGACCCCATCTGATAAGTATTGTATATGATTGTTTTGTGAATGTTCATTTTATTAACGGAACATACATTTATATTCATCATATACAATATTTGTTGGATTTGTCCTTTGCATTGAACAAGTTACGAACACAATAACAAAATTAAATCTCTAAATCTTTACATTTTAAACGGTTCTCAAAATTTCGAAAGTGCTTCCTTTATGTTCCCTGTGTATGCGCAATTGTGTACTATTCAGGGAACCAAAGCGAAGTCCTACCGAAATTTTGTTGAATCGTTTAAATTGAAAATATTTACATGATTTAATTACGTTATTGTATTTGTAATGGGAGGTAGGATGACCCACTAGCAAAAGTGTAAATGATGAATTAACATAACATTCTGCAATAAAATTGTTTTAATAAAATGTCAATGCAAATTTTATCATTCATTTTAGTTATATATATACTTAGAAAAAAAGGACAATTATTATAATGATCGAAGCTGGATGTACAAATGAAGAGAAGCTGATCGCACATTAAGTGAACAATTTATTAATGGTGTTGGCGTGTTTATTGATTTCTCCTTAAGTAACAATCGGAACGACGTTGAAATCCGTTGTCCATGTAGTAGAAGCAAATTATTGAAGCATTTGATACCGCAAATGGTTAAAATTCATTTGCATCAGTACGATTTTGTGCCGAACTATTTGGTTTGGGATCGTCATGGAGAATTGTTAGCATCTACTTCTGTACAAGTTGAGGAGGTAGTGAATAATGAAATTGCTACAACAAATCTCGTAGAACATATAGTCGAAGATGCTGCATGTTAAATGTTCCCGGTTTAACAATTTACTGATGACGATGGTAATGATAAAGAAGAACAAGTGCTGGAGCCAAAAAAATATATGATTTATTAGATGTTGTGAAGAAACCCCTTTGGGAAGGCTGTAAAAGCGGAACTCAATTATCAGTAACTACTAAATACATTGCGATGAAATCTAAATACAACCTCACAAAAGATGGATTTACAACTGTTGTACAAGCTACGAAGTGGCATATGCCTCCCAATAATTTAATGTGTGTAAATCAATATGAAGTAAAAAAATATGATGTCGGCTTTTGGTTTACTATGTGAAAAAATAGATACATATCTAAAAGGTTGCATGCTATTTTGGAAGGACGATATCAACCATAAGAATTGTAAAATATGTAATTATGAAAGATACAAACCAAGAAAGAAAAAGAGAAAGGAAGTCCCGTATACCCGTGTGCGTTATTTACCTATTATTCCTGGAATTCAAAGGTTATATGCATCTTCTGTAAATGTTCAACATATGAGATGACACAATGTGAGAACACAAGAGGAAGGTATGTTAACTCACCCAGCTAATGGGGAAGCATGTAAGCATTTTGACCACAAGTATCCCGATTTTGCATCCATGAGTCGTAATATCAGACTTGGTTTATGTACGGATGTATTTTCACCATTTTCTCAATTTGCTGCTAAATATTTGTCCTAGCCTATAATTGTCACACTTATAATTTACCTCTGTGGATGTGTATGAAAACTCCTTATATGTTTCTCACAATTGCCATACCTGGTCCAGATGATCCGACACAAGGAATCAATGTTTATTTACAACTGTTGATTGAAGAATTAAAAAAATTATGGTAAGAAGGAGTAGAAACATATAATATTTCACCAAAAATGATCTTTCAAATGTATGCTTCTCTATTGTGGATAATTAGAGATTTTCCTGCATATGCAATGCTTTTAGGTTGGAGTACGACTGGTCGTCTAGCTTGTCCTTACTGCATGGAAGAAACAAGAGCATTTTCTTTACCTCATGAAATGAAAATTTCATGGTTTGACTGTCATAGATGTTTTCTTCATATTAATCATCTTTTTAGAAGAGATAATAATTTTTTATAGCTAATAGGCATGAAACTTTGAGACCACCTATGGTATGGTCAAGTGAAGATATTTGTGAACTTCTAAAGGATTATATAAAGATACATGAAATCGGAGTACAGACATAAATTCAAGATAAATCAACGATTCATAATTGGTGCAAACAAAGCATATTTTGGGGAGTTGCCTTATTGGAAAAATCTCCTGATTCATCAGAACATTGACGTGATGCATAATGAGAAAAACGTGTTTGACAAGGTATTTAATACAATTTTGAATTTAAAAGGGAAGATGAAAGATGATTTGAAATCAGGACGCGATATCGAAGTAATATGTAATCATCCTAAGCTTCATGTAAAGCTAAATGACACCAAAAAACCAAAAGCGTGCTATGAACTAGACAATAAACAAGTTAAGATACTTTTAAAATGGATGGAAGGATTAAGATTCCCCGATGGTATATCTTATAATCTTCATAGACGTGTCGACTATAAAAAGGATAAATTTAGTGGGACGAAAAGACACGACTGTCATTTTATGATGGAAAATTTGTTGCCCATCGCTTTCAAAGAATAGTTTCCCGTTAAAGTTTGGAATGTTGTAACCGAACTTAGTCTATTCTATAAAGAACTTTGTTCTACTACATTAAAAATTGATCGTCTAGGTAAACTAAAGAAATAAATCCCTATATTGCTCTGGAAACTAGAAAAAATATTTCCTCCAGGATTTTTCAATGTTATGGAGCATTTACCTATTCATCTTCCATTAGAAACACATCTTTGAGGGCCTGTGCAATATGGATGGATGTATTCATTTGAAAGGTATATTAATATTCAGTTAATTAAATATTGGTCAATGAAATGTATAAAAATAATAATTTACAATAAATCTAAATAGGTATTTAAATCATCTAAAGAAAAATGTGAGACAAAAAGCTCGAGTTGAAGGTTCAATTTGCAAATTGTACATCGAAAAAGAAGCTTTTCTTTTCCTCTCATTACTTTAGTGATCATGTGAGCATATCATTTGAAAGTACTACCCATAATGATGAAGGTATTGATCAAGATGATTGTTAAGTGACTTTATCTATTTATAAAACACATGATCAGCCTTCCAGTATATGTGTGGAAGCATGGCAGGATGATAGAGATTATAATGCAGCACACACATATATTCTTCTCAATTGCACTGAAGTTGCACCGTTCGTTAGGTAATGAACTTTATATCATCTATACATGTACTGTATATTTAATCATAATGTAACATTTATCCTATAACTGCAGCATTTATGAATCACAACATCCAAACGACGATATCAGCAAAGAATTCTCTACTTGGTTTACTAATTATGTTTTTGATACAACAAATTGTGTTGTATATGAAGGATTGAAACAATTAGCAATGGGACCAAAAGAAAAAGTTGATCAAGACATATCCAATATTCTTTGTCAATGGATATATGTTTAATACTGAAGAATACGGTGCTGAAAAATTAACTAACAATAGCGGTGTATTTGTTAAAGGTAGTGATGATCCGAATGACCATATAAATGATTTTTATTGCGTACTAGCCCAAATTCTACAATCGACATATTCCACATAACCCGCGGAAGAAGTATTTTTGTTTAAATGCAAATGGTTCAGCAACGTTCTAGGTTCTGGAATCAACGTGCACCCAAAATGTAATCTTATAAAAATAAAACATACTTCACGTTATTATAAGTACGATCCTTCTGTACTTGCCAAACAAGCTCTTCAATTATGTTATGCTCTTTACCCATCTATAAGAAGAGACAAAATAGATTGGTTGGCCGTTTTTAAAATAAAGACAAGGTTTACATTTGACAGATGTAATATTCTGGACGAAAAAGCTTATCAAGCAGATGTCGAGGAAAATAACGGAATAGTAATAACCAATGATGAAATGGAGTTTGGACCTATGAACGATGAATCGAATGCATTACTTGAAGCATTTGAGACTATAGATGAACCATATATATAGGTGGAAATAGAGTCAAAATCTGAAAGTGCGAGGACTAACCAATAATCCTCATTTTAAAATGGTAATTTTATGCTATGTTATGTCATACTGTTTGTTAACAATGTGATAATTTTATGTTATGTCATATTATTTTTATTGCATAGTATTACATTATGTCATACTATTTGTTTTACATAACCCTTTTATGTTGTGTTATATTGTTGTCTATAACAGGTATGACGTCACACGGTCCAGTAGATGGTGATGGCAATGGTTCATCGTAGGAGCTAGCACATCCTGCGGTGTGGCTTAAGCCAAAAACCAATAGAGGGTAAGTATCAAGTTTGTAGTATAAATTTAATTTTTGTATAATAAATTTTATGAATATATATATATGTAGTAGTTATGAAATGTTTTTTTTTCGTTTAACACAGGGGTTATGAGTTAGAGCCTTCCAATAGAGTTTTGAATATATCAAAACGCGCTTACCAGGCTCTTATGACAACATGTTGGACCATGTGAGCATCGAAACCAGACATTGTCAAGGAGACCATCTGACATGATTTTCTGGAACATGAGATATATCATTTATGACATTAAGTAATCGTGCTCCTATTTGATATGTTCATATTTATGCTATTTCTGAAAAAATGCAGGGTGCGGTGGATCTTAAGGAGACAGATATGGACCTCGTCAAGCGCCACTAGAACAATAAAGTGGCTAAAAATTACAGAAAGACAATGAGTAGCATAAAATCAGGTGGGAAAAGACCGGATTGGATGAGTGGTAAGGCGTGAGACGATCTGTATACTTACAGGAGTAATAATGAGAAGTTTCAGCTAAATTTACTGCATATTTAATTAAAAATTTTCTACTCAATTAGTATATAAATTAGAATAAAACATTTTTTAAATTTAAATGTATAGGCCAAGTCTGAGAGAAATGCGGGAAACATGAGCAAGAACCCGGTTACACATTGCGGTCGTTCCAGCACCGTCGCAAGGACCTAGTATATTTATTAATTACATAGTTAAAGATTTTACTTTATAATTATGTTGTTAAAAGTAATAGTTGACTTAACTTTAAGTTCTAATTTACATATATATATATATATATGCTTATTTCAGGAGAGACAACGTGGTGTTCCTGTGCTGTACTGCGATGTTTTTGAGCATACACATGCATCGAGTCAGATCGACGACACATGCTCAGTTTCCTACTCTTGGGACCATGATGCCAAGCGCGTGAACTACATGTAAGCATAACATAGTTAACTTAAAATTATAATTTAAATAAAATAGTGTTATCACATATTTTGTTTAACATGATAAATTTCAGCAAGAAAGGGCATATAAGCTTGAGGAGACCGGGAGGACCGAGTTTTCTACAGAGGACGAGGATAAGATTTTTGATGCGATCATGGATCCACCAACTTGTAATAGACGTTATGGTTTTTGTAATTTAGAGGTAATGGAAACTAAAATTTATAATAAAAAATGAAATTTACTTGAATTGCTATTATGGAATACTGAAAATCTAAAATTATATACAGGTTACGACATCTTAGCAGTCGCACCAGAGGGATGAGCATAAGGAGGAGATCGTATACTTATGAGCCTAGATCGCAGAGCTTCATGAGTGTGATCGTTGCCGCGAAGAGAAGATGGAACAACTTAACCAGCATCTGGTGGAGTTCATTGCCCAATACGGTATGCTAACTTCATCTTTCAGTGGAGAGAGTTGAGGTTAGTTTGTTTTGATGTTATATACGCTTTAAGAGTAGGTGAGGACTGTGCTTGATACATTATGATGGTTTTTTGTATATATTGTGCATGGTTAGTAATGATGGTTTGGACATTGTTTTTGTATATATTGATGCATGGTTGGTGATGATGGTGTGGACATGAATTTTTGTATATATTGATGCTTGGTTATTGATGTTGTTGGGGTTTTGTGCGCAACGGAAGTTTGATAAAACACCAAAAACAGGATCTTTTTCACCCAATCATTAGAAGATGAATTTGATTGAAAATAACAACACAATAAATCAGAAATAATAGCAATACACAAATATTCCAACCAACCACCCTCTGTATTGATTCACCAAAAATAAATTTTGTTTACACTTAATGGATCAAAACCAAAAATAAACAAAATACAATGAATCAATAGCCTTATTGAGATAGGCAAAGAATATCTAGATGACTACAAGTATTATTGAAGAAGAAGAGCAATGAAGAATGATGACAAACACTTGGACAATCTGGAGGCACCAACTACGTCTTTCAGCAGTAAACAGGAATAGTTACTCTCATCCCAAATTCCTACATCTTCCTCTCCAGGCACAAGCCCCTGGAGGTAGACAACCTCTCCAAATATCTCACATGGTTATTGTTATTTGATCTAACCAAGAAGGCTGCACATATAGGAGAATAGAAGACCTAGGCAACTATCCAAATTGCCCCTTCAAAATATCTCTAGAATATAATCATTCATTTCTTTCCTTCTATGATAAAATCAATCAATCAATCACACCGATCAATAAATCAATCACACCAATCAATCAGTCAATCAATCAAATCAATTAATTGATCAATCAAATCAATTGATTGACTACATCATCTTCTTAAAATATTTGAATCAAAAATTGAACATTCTGCCTTGATTCAAATATCACATATCTCCAACAAGCACCAAATAAGTCAATCTAGTTCTTTTAACGAAGCTTACTCTCAATTAAAACCAACCTCGATTTTCAGGCAATGAGATACCCCCTACCTCTTTCCAGATTACAGAGACTCAATTGATTTTAGGGCAACAATCACACCCAGTCGATTTGAAAGGAGTACGACTACACCTCAATTACAAACACAACCCACCGCCTGCAAAAGATGCATCTACTATTTGAGCTGCACCACGCAAAACTAACAGTCTCAAAGCATTTTTAATACCATAAGGACCTCCATCTCGTTTTTGTGGATTTCACAACTCGACATCCGTCTTCCGTTTGACATAACCTCTCCCTCTCTGGGGTCCCTCGAGCATCATCAACATCTAGACCCTTGTCGATACCATGATCCTCCACCCTAGGATCATCAACAGTGACCATATTAACCTCTCCACCTTGCTGCGGACTAGGTTATTTAACCTTCACTTGCCTTCTTCTTCCATCTTCCGTCATCCATATCAGTGGATTTCTTCTCATCTCCATTAATCAGACCATTGAGGCATGGAACATCCACCATCATAGGCTTCCCAATCCCCCAATATCTACCATAAAAAATAGTCATCCATGAAAGAAATATCATCTTTGACATCTTCAATCTTCAATCCAACAAACACTCTAAGCTATGCAATGAGTTGAGCTTTGAAACCAACTGTTGGTGTTTTGTGCACAGCGGAAGTTTAATAAAGCACCGAAAACATAATCTTTTTCACTCAATCACTTGGAGATGAATTTGGTTGGAAATAACAACATAATAAATTGGAAATAATAGCAATACGCAAATATTCCACTCAACCACCCTCTTTATTGATTCACCAAAAACCTTTTTTTACACCCAGTGGATCAAAACAAAAAATAAACAAAATACAATGAATCAATAACCTTATTGAGATAGACAAAGAATATCTAGATGACTACAAATATTGTTGGAGCAGAAGAGCAATGAAGAATGACGACAAACCCTTGGACAATCTGGAGGCACCAACTACGTCTTTCAGCAGTAAATAGGAAATACTACTCTCAGCTCAAATTCCTACATCTTCCTGTCCAGAGCGCAAGCCCCTGGAGGTAGACAACTTCTCCAAATATCTCACATGGTTTGTTATTGTTATTTGATCTAACCAAGAAGGCTGCATATATAGAAGAATAGAAGACCTAGGCAAATATTCAAATTGCCCCTTCAAAATATCTCCAGAATATAATCATTCATTTTTTTCCTTCTATGAAAAAATCAATCAATCACTACACAAAATAAGCAAATTTGAAACACATGATATTTTTACTTGAAACCCTTTTTCGGTTCCTAGACTTGAAACAATCATATAGTGTTTCTATATCTACTAATGTGTTTTCAATATTTTTTGATTAGTTTAAATATATAATTTTGCACGTAAAAAGGTGAAATCCTTTCCTAGCTTCTCTATGAAACTACCGTGCCTGTCACAAGCCCAACTACGTCCCTTCTCGGCCCGTGTTTCAAAAATTAGGCCACGTTCCTTTTCTTTCCCTAAACCCTTCTTCCTGCGATTTCTTCAGATCTTCCATTCCAGACTCGTTGCTTTCCCTTTTACTTCGAAGGTAATCCTCAGTTAATAGTCAAAGATGAGTAGTGCGTAATTCCCAATCTTATATTGTTATGTTTTGTCTATAGTCTCTACTATATATTTTGTATGCAAATTTTGTGTTGGAATTTCAGTAATTGGTGAAAATCCGCCCTAATCTCTTTTTTTTAACTAGTGAAATCCGAAAAACCCTAATCCAAATTGAAAGCCAGTTAGTTCTACCAAATACTCGGCTTTCACCAAATAAAATGGAAATCACAATCATCGGTTTGAGGTAAGTTGTCCAGGAATTTGAATTTGGGGATGGAACCAAGTTTGATAGAATGATTCTGTTTTTGGCAAAAATTCTCACTTCGAATTTCTTATGCTGCATGAACAAATATTCTGTGGTATAGCTTCCATTTTTATTGTAGGTAATTTCATTACGGTAATTACCTAATGATCATAACTACCGAATTAAATAAGATTTGAGTTTAATGGTTATTACCTATTTATTTTTTTTGCAACTTTTTTCTAAATCATGTTTCTTTCTGGCTGTAAGAGTGTTGCTATTTCAAGTGTGATAGGCTTGAAAATTGAGAAGTAGGTTTCTATTATAAAGATCATTTCAACTAAATTCAATTTCTGCAATAATGGGCTTGTTCGAAAATTTGAGCTTGCATATATGTTAGAATTTGCTACAAACCAAAGAATGTTTCCACCAAACACCAAACTAACCACAAGGATTATCTTTCCCTATGGTTTAAGAAAAAATAGTGGTACTTACTTCACCATGCGCCGAAACTCAATACAAGACTTCTGCTTAAAAAATGCCATTGTTATAATTTGCACAGCTTGTACATCCTTCAAATTGCATAACATACAAATGGTACATGTGATAGAGAACTCGAAAGTTGATGAGGCAACACAGTTGAAAGAATGTGAGTCTTTGATTCCTTTAGAACTGCCTGGAATTCGCCGTGCTATTCTTATAGGTGATGAAAACTAGTTACCAACTTTGGTTAACAACAAGGTACGTCAACTATAATAATAATAATAATAATAATAATAATAATTCTAAACAGTCCCTTGTTTCTCAGTATTACTAGATTAAAATGTGAGAATTTCATTTTACTAGATAAGTGAAAATGTTGGGTTAAATAGAAGTCTATTCGAAAGACTGAACTCGTTAACACTTGCTCGATGTACAGTATATGATGCATCCTTCCATCAACAAATTTCCAATGTTAATTTCTATGACAAAAGAATTTCCAATGGTCTAAACATCTTAAGATACCTTTACGAGAAGCAATACTTGACTGGAAATATGCACGACCCTTACTCATTTGTAAGTGCTGAAGATGGAAAAGAAACATCCGGTAAAAATGGGAAAGGGTGGAAGAATATGGCAGAAGTCGAAGTTGTTATGGCAATTATCAAATTCCTTTATAAAGGTAATACAGTGTGAGCACTGTGATTATTTACACTTATAACATTTTTGATGAACATTGATTTGTTTTCTTTTGGTACATGTAATCATAGGAAGTGTGCCCACAACTTTGAAAATTCAACCAACTGTCGGTCCTCAATACTAAAATGATGTTAGCGAATAACTGGTACATGTATCTCCTTTCGGATATATAATTATGGAGCCATGAGCTAATAGATCAAAATCAAATTTCTTATTATTATTTCTGTATAATCTTGATTATGGGCAGGGGTGAAGCGCACCTTTCATGTAGTAACAAATCTTATAGTTTACGCTTCTCTATTGATGTAGAATCATTCATATAATTCGCCCTTATGGGGATGTTTATCCGTTGGAGAATCAAAACAGAAGAAGAGATGGATAACAATTTGCATCCATCCATCTCCGTAGATTATACTGAACCGTTGCTTTCCATTTGTAGACAATAGCAACAACCTATGATTATTGGTGCAAACTTTACTAATACAACTCAGTTCTCTCCTCATGCACAATTAAATTACGTTACTAATAATCATTATAAGTCTTTAGCCTATCTAATCGATCAGTCACATGACCTTTTGAATTATTCTTAGATTATTCAACAGAAAGAAGAAGAGGTTTGGCTGGTCATTTAGTGAGAAGGGTGTAGAGTTGACAATTAAATTGCCATATTATATTGCAAACCTCATTATATTCATCGTTGGTGAGATCTGCAAAATGGTTAGTACCAAGCTTGAATTTATGACTTTTATCTCCATTAAATGATTCTATGAACTCCAAGTTCTTTATGAATATGGTAGCTGATGCAAGCCTTTGTGGAGCTATGAAAAATTTCTGAATCATAGCTCCGGGTGATAGCCCAAACACAGACGGAATCATGATCTCACATTCTCAAAATATTCCGGTCACCCATTAAATTACTAGGAGTGGTTTAAATTAACAAAGCAACAGGTTTTCACTTACTAGTTTATACATGTAGGTGAATCTTTATTTATTAAGTGTTATTATTTTTTCTATTTAGGTGCTAATTTATTGTATTTTGGTACATTTATTTTCCATTCCATGTATATATTTATTTTCATTTCAAATATATATATTTTTCATTTCAAATATATATTTTTCACACATCACATATATATGTTTTCCATATCGTATATATATAATTCATTCACATCGTATATATATACAAGTAACAACCCGGAAAATCAGAACTAATTTAAAATTTTTATTTTAGCAATTTCAATGAATTTTGAACATTTAAAATGATTTATTTTAAATAATAACGACTAGAAATTTATTTTGAATAGAATTAGAACGTATAAGTTTATTTAAATCAAAGTTTGAATATAAATATTTATTTTAATTATAAAAGGAATTGAAAATGGCACGTAATTTGAAAATTTGATTTCAAATTTCAAATGAATGTACATGATTCAAAATAAAACGGATTTTAGTGAAACCAGAAATATTTAAATCTGTCTGAAAACATCTTTGCAACGGATGTGAAAAATACAGATTTCATAGTGGGAATAAAAAGTTACGTCCAGTTTAAAATTCAAAAAAGTCGCTGTGGAATATATATATATATTAATATATAAATAGCCCTTAAAAATAGCCATTTTGCAAACGACCTCTGTTTTCGACGAAACCACTTTTGTTGGATCCAAGATGTCAAATTATTGCTAGATTCCAATTTTAATAATTTTTGAAATCAATATGTGAGTGTGGCAAAGGAAAACGTGTTTTGACAGTTTTAGTCAATTTGGATTGACCAGAAAAAAGCCATTTTTCAAACGGTCTTCAAATTCGAGGAAAGTAGTTTTGTTAGGATCGTATTGTCAATACGAAGCTAGAAATAATTTTTCTAGAATTTTTGGGGTCAGTATGTGGCCCCGGTAAATTGAAATGTACGTTTAAATTAAATATACGTTGATTTATATTTTAATTTTGACAAAAACTAATCATAACAGCCGAATTGGATTACGAAACATATCCCGTTGTGTCCGGAATGGGGGTATTACGCTGGGGATGAAAGTCATTGGGTTCGATTCGGGATTCATATGTAAGAACCGTATTTTTAGAATTAAAATAATATAAATATATAGTATAACCCTAAAACCCAATCAACCCTTTTATAATTTTCAAACCGTGGTCAACGGCTGAAACCCGCCGCTCCTACCCGATGAAAGGCAGAAATTCTTCAGGATTTCCCAAGCCAAATTCTCTCGATCCAATTCGATTCAACCAAAACTTTACAAACGAAAATTGGGAGGCTTCTACGATCTTCAAAGTGGTAGGGAGTTGATCATAATCAGTGCGACGGATTGTGAGCAATCACTGCCCAAAGTGCCATCGTTCACGATCGATTTTAGAGCCCTAGGCGAGCTCGAGTTTGGCTACCCTCTTAGCAGTGGTAGGTGACGACGAGCCCGATGGTGTGGCGCTGATCGATGAGGGTCTGGTTGGCTATAGAAGGGGCGGCGGTGCAATTCTTAGACGAGGTTTTGGGTTCAGAAATAATCGGCTGAAGTAGAAGGAAGAAAGGTCGGTCTTTTAAGCAACATGGTTAATTTGCTAATGAAAGTAATAAGCAGTAAGTTTTAATTTTATTTTATGTAATTACTTTATTTTTAAAATATAAATGCAAGGATTTTTAAAATATAAAAGCTGAACAGCATAAAAATGTGATTTTTATTTATATCTGAATAGTATAAAAATGTGATTTTTATTTATAACTGAACAACATAAAAATGTGATTTTTATCCATTTAGCTTTGAAATAAAAATGTGATGTTTAATATAAAAATCGTTTGAAACAGAGTGCGATGGAACTGACTGGAAACGAATACAAATCCAAACCATTCAGAAATAGAGAATGGAGGAGTGGAACCCCAAGGTGAGAACATCTCACTTTAAGTTTAATTTCTAGTTAAAAATATATACTAGGATGCAGACGGTGTTTAGCAGCACCCGACACCATCATCCATAAACCATGGACGACTTGTTTAATTATGATGTGTTGTGAAGTTTGTTTGTGATTTGGATGTGAAATGGATAATACAACATTCATGCGTGAAATAAAATATTTTATCGTTAAAAATATAATTTTTTGTGGATATGAATAAAATAAATATTCATAATAAAATAAATATTCATTTACAAACTGGACGATTTGTTTATGTACACTGATTTGACTGATATGGATTCAGACGATAAATTTTACACATCGCCCAACTGCACAAATAATAAACAGTATTTGTTGTTTGAAAACCCCACAGGGGTATTGGGATAATATTTGACATACACTGATCCCGATAATTAGTGGTATGTCAATCGATGGGTTGACAAGCTGTATAAGCGTTATTTATTTATTTATTTATTTTAATGCTTACACAGTTATAGAATGCACTCTGGATGATGTTTGAATTTTTAATGATTGCTTATCATTATTTTTGTATATATATGATGTTGAAATCCATATAAATAAAATTATATGGTAATTGATTGAGCCTGATTCCAGTTCAGAATTAACGAATATTTTAAAATAATATTCAGTGAATATTGAAATGTGAAGCCGTGTTAAGTAGTTAAACGCCATTTTAACACGAACGGGAATTTGGTCGATTTTATTCATTTTATAATGAATATCGAAAAGTGATTTCAAAATATGATATTTTGAAAATATTTTCATTTTAATATTGAAATGATATGGAATATTCAAATTGGATTTGAATTTGAAAATAAAATTGAAATCGATTTGAAATGAAGTTAAAATGAATATATATATGGAATAATCATTTTTGATTTGAATTTGAAAATTGAATTGAAATCGAAATGAATTTAAATAGAATTGAAATCATTTTGAAATGAATTTAAATTGAATTGAAATCATTTTGAATTGAATTTAAAATGAATTGAAATTGATTTGAATTGAAATCGTTTTGAAATGAATTTAAAACGAATTTATAAGGGAAAATTCAATTTTGATTTGAATTTGAAATGGAATTTGAAATCGTTTTTGAAACGAATTTAAAACAATTTATAAAATTCGTTTTAAATGGAAATCGATGAAATATATAATATATATACATATTATGTATATTATAATGTCTTGAATGGACGCGCCGCGCAGCGGCAGTTCGCGTATTTCGACCATCAACTTCAAATGGACGTTACGGGAGATCCGATCGTCGAATTCTCCTAATACCAGAACCGTCGGGTTTGTACCGAAAAGAGCTTTCTTATGAATATATGAGATTTGAAATCTAATGGTTATATTTGGAGATATGTCCAAATCAATTTCAGAAAAGGTCGCTATGGATGCAGTTCGGTGGCCGTTATTGGAAACCGACTGTACGGGTGATAATAAAATCTGGGAAAATATGGAAAAATTATGTAAAATCATAATAAATGATTAGGAAAGATTTTGGATGAAAAAATCTAGTTTTGAAAAGATAAAAAAATATTTTTATCGAAATGAACTAGTTATTAACTAGAATAATAATTTATTTTTAGAAATAAATAAATTGGATTTGAGAAGGGTTTTAAAAATAACCGGAATTTCCAATATATGAATTGGAATGGATTTGAATCGAATTTATCTTCAGAATATTTCGATATTCGATTCCGTGATTGCACGGATATTGTGGAGGAATTTGGAAGATATATATTGTTATTCCAATACGATATTTGTTGATTTCAGAATTTGACATTGAATGTAAGTCGATATATTTTCTATTCAGAGTCTTGTATTTAATTGGAATTGATTGCAATTCAATTTGATAATGATCGAAATGAGCTTCTGTAGAGGAAGCCTGTTAATATATATGGAATTTAAAAGGCTTTGTCGATATTCCATTTATATTATTAGTCGGATACGAAAATTGATATCGATTATATATTGATCTGTTTTCCGTGATGATTCCATGGAATGGAATGTGATTTTGGGTTTGTCGTGAATGGTATCTTTAAAAATACTGTTCTTAAACCCAATGGAGTTAAGAAAATTAGAAACTAACTGGAGATTAGCTAGGTTGAATGGTTTCCTGGGTATTGATCTGATGTTGGTTTCAGCCTTCAGGATTAATACTTAAGGAATTGTTCTCTTACTAATTTATGATTAGAGACTGATGGAATGTGATTTGGGTTTGTCATGAACTGTGTTTTAAATAACATTGGCTCTTTAACCCAGTTAAAGATAAGATTAATTTCTTAGCTTTGAATAATCATTAATATTGTTTTTCGGGAAGATTAAAACTAAATGGAGTTTTAATCAATCTTTGATTAGATTGAAAATTGAATATGATAATTAAAATGATCAATTCAAGAAAATGATCGAAAATGGAGTACCACCAGTTCTACTCCAGGCGATAGTTAAATCTTTAATTAGATTTGAATGTGAAATGGTAATTAATATTTACCGATAACACTGTGGGGTTAGATATGGAGTATTACCGGTTTTGCTCCATGGTATGAATAGGTTTGGATTGGAAAATAAAATAAATGATTACTTCGGTGTAGTTCGCTAATCCCGACTAGTTTGGAAAACCTTAATATGGTTTGATATCCAAAGGAAGATTAAAGAATAAATTTAAAAGAATTTATCTTTGATAAAATTAATGGGAACCTATTCCCTAATGATGAGAATATTTGAATAAAAGAATATTCTAGATTGGAATGAGGCGTATGATGTGTTGTTATAGCACTTGATTATGAAGTACGCGAGTTATTCAGAAAGGCCGAGTTTATACCCATTCTAAATAACTGATTCGACGTTAAGTCGAACAGATTGAAGATGGTGCAAGACCGACGACCTTCTCATCGAATGGATGGGTGCTACTGATGCTCATGATTGGAGTAGCTACCTTGAAGGGGGCTAAAGTGGTAGCCGTCCGGACGTACTTGTTGATTGTACGGATGTCGGAGGGCGTCTCTCCTGTAATTGACATACGAGACGAGGAATAAGCTGCCTCCGGTTTCCTTCAAACCTAGAACGGGCTTGTAAATGGATGGTGTGTCTGACATTGGATTTTATTCTGTGTTGATTGATCTCTATTAAAGATACATCTGCCTGGTGAAGGGGAATTTATTCCCTTACTTCACCCTTCTCTGAGACGTACAAGATCAGAGGTTGTATATCGATAGACATCAGTCGCATGGCGTAAATTCCCTGTGTGGCATGCCTAAGTGGAAAATGATCAAGGCTTCTGTTGAAAAGCAGAGTCTTGTGGTTGATGATCAAAGCACAGCTTTAATATAGCACGACTTTGTGTAGCATTAATTCGCGAGCCTCACGCACCGGTATGGTGGTAAACTGATGGTTAGATCAGTATGCTTTTGAGATGAGGATAGACACCCTATGGGTTGTCATGGATTCGGTCAACTGAGGTGAGGGATAGGCACACCCCCCGATTCCCTGATGGATAGAGTTAGTAGTGTTTTCGCATGCCTGCGACGTAGGCCGCGGTAACTTGTTTCCTGAATAATGCGGATGTGCATTACGGCGTTTTCGCATGCCTGCGACGTAAGCCGTTGGGAATTGTACTACGCGATAGATCTTTCGAATCTGGAGCCACCAATATGGAAATCCAATTTCCAAATACGTGAAGTTTCGGTTTTGATTGTAGAGCCTAGTATTGGCGACATGATATATGGTACCCATGCCGTCTAAGATTGATACATTTATATTTGAAGTTGTTTTCTTCACTTATAGTAATAATAAAGATTTGTTTTAAAACATACCAAGCATATTTGGCTATTATAAGGGAAAACCCTATCCTCCGGCTTGCGTTGCATTGTGTGATGGGACCTGGTTCTTATAATAGCTTCATTGTTCTTTATTTAGCATTGCGCTGTTTGTTTTATGCACTGGTATTCTTGGGAAGAAACTCGTTCCGTGTTATACAGCATGGTCCTTCGATTTACCTAACTTTAAAATAAAGATTAATAACTGTTTTAGTTCTCACACCAGTCACATGACTGACCTGGAGTTTATTGTTTTAACCTAAACTCTGGGTGCCCTTATTTTCCACACGGGCAGCTAGTAGTTGGGTTTTACAGATATTATATTCACATGATCCTGGTTTACAGCTGAAGTGATATTCGAAAAGCTTTGTATCCGCGTATTTCTTTCAGTTGTGTTTTGGGTTATTTTTCCACTGCTATGTATTTAAATGTAATTTAAATCTCTGATATTTTTCTGATGTATAATATTTATTCATACTCTGTTATTTTTGTGTATTCTGATGGAATTGTTGTAATAAGCAGTGAAATGTTCTTTAGTTTGTGTTCCGATTTGTCGTCTTCTCGAAGCAATCTGGGCTTTCCTTCACAGGGAAGTTCGGGTCGCCACATTTAGTATCAGAGCTTTGGTTTACAGAACTCGAGAACATGACATATTAGAACTGAACGAAAGAATTCATCATAGATTGGATTAGTAATATCCAACAACAATGACTCGTTAGAGATGGGATCGGTAGTATCCTAGAACGAGTGCGAAGAGTGTATTTTTAAAATAAAAATGAAAACAAATTTTGTTTTGAAAATTTATAACTTATTATTCGTATTTGAATATTTATTTTATATTGAATTTGGACAATCGAGTATATGAAGATTTTGTATATACGCGTCATGAGCGTATATTTGAAGACTCAAATATACTGGGTGGATATAGAGTCACACTCTAGTCGCCTAGAGATGATTCTAATGATACCGATCACATCATCAGCATATGTGTTCGAGTTTCAAAGGTAGGATATCTATATATCTCCAATCGACTGGTGTGAGAACCGAAACCTTATTTTGAATTTATTGTTTGGAATTTGACACTAGAAATATGATTTTTGAATATAAATACAAAAGTTATATGTTTTGCAAATTTAATTCATAAATTGATTGTTGCTTGTGTTGTTTAATTATTAGTTTAACTAATTAATAACATTGGAATAATAAAACTAACATGAGAATGAAAGGTAAATTTAGCCAACTCGACCAAATACTGAACTAGATTGAAGTTTTGTTAGACTTTCCTATATATACATGCATATACATTGAACAGGTAAACGGATTTGCTGTTGAGTAAAGAATTTATTTATGTGCTCGACAAATAGGTAAAACTTAATGAGTTGGATGCACAATTTTATTTATTATACAAACTCCTGTGAATGCCATTGGATGCAGAGTGCTGGTTGTTCTGTGTGAAATCATAAACATCGCCATAGGATAGTAACAATTAATTTTGAACTACACTACATGGCATACTGCGAGAAGATAGCATACACTATCATATACCACATAAGCATTTGGAGCTTATGTGACGAGGTTGAAGATTTACCATACAAGCGAGAGGCTTGTATGGCGATGACTATATTTCAGGTTGAACCGAAGACAGATATGGACTATATAAAATGTAACGGTAAATTGCCAGATTAATAAAAAAACCCACACGGGTCTGGAGTTGACAATAATCACGTCTCTCTAGTCATTAAGGCACAAAAACTATTTATAGGGTGACGAGAATTTATTCTCCGGAGTTATGATCTATACACACTCCCTTGTGGACACAAGAATATACCACTAAAAATATGTGTATACTATTTAGGATTTATTGGGTGCCTAATATGGCCCAATAAATTTCCAAACCCCTCCCCGTACAAAGAAGGTTATGGCGAAATTTTTCGAAAATTTATGGTGTTAGCCAAATTTTTGAAGAATTGGAAAATTCTTATAAACTGAAAAGTTGAACAATGAAAGCCAGAATGAAAGTTGAGTTGATTAGTAAAACAACTTTCAGCTCCGTTCCTTTTCGAGGACGAAAATATTTTAAGTGGGGGAGATTGTAACAACCCGTAAAATCAGAACCAATTTAAAAAATTTATTTTAGCAATTTCAATGAATTTTGAATATTTAAAATGATTTATTTTAAATAATAACGACTAGAAATTTATTTTAAATAGAATTAGAATGTATAAATTTATTTAAATCGAAGTTTGAATATAAATATTTATTTTAATTACAAAAGGAATTGAAAATGGCGCGATAGTTTGGAAATTCGATTTCAAATTTCAAATGAATGTATAGGATTCAAAATAAAACGGATTTTAGTGAAACCAGAAATATTTAAATTTTTTTGAAAATATCTTTCCAAAGATGTGAAAAATCGGGATTTCATAGCGGGAATATAAAGTTACGTCCAATTTAAAATTCAGAAAAGTCGCTTTGGAAATTATATGTATTTTAATATGTAAATAGCCCTTAAAAATAGCCATTTTGCAAACGACCTTCGTTTTCGATGAAACCACTTTTGTTGGATCCTGGATGTCAAATTATTGCTAGATTCCAATTTTCATAATTTTTGAAATCAATATGTGGGCGTGACAAAGGAAAACATGTTTTGATAGTTTCAGTCAATTTGGATCGACCAGAAAATGACCATTTTTCGAACGGTCTTCAAATTCAACGAAATTAGTTTTGTTAGGACCATATCGTCAATACGAAGCTAGAAATAATTTTTCTAGAATTTTTGGGATAAGTATGTGGCCCCTTGTAAATTGAAATTACGTTTAAATTAAATGTACATTGATTTATATTTTAATTTTGACAAAAACTAATCGTAACAGCCGTATTGGGTTACAAAACATTTCCTATTGTGTCCGGAATGGGAGTATTACGCTAGCGGAGATAGTTGTTGGGTTCGATTCGGGACTCATATGTATGAACCGTATTTTTGGAATTAAAAGAATTAAAATAATATAAATATATGGTATAACCTTAAAACCCAGTCAACCCTTTTATAATTTTCAAACCGTGGTCAACGGCTGAAACCCGCCGCTCCTACACATTGAAATGCGGAAAGGCGGGAATTCTTCAGGATTTCCCAAACTAAATTCTCTCAATCCAATTCGATTCAACCAAAACTTTACAAACGAAAATTGGGAGGCTTCTACGATCTTCAAAGTGGTAGGGAGTTGATCATAATCAGCGCGACGGATTGTGAGCAATCACTTCTCATAGTGCCATCGTTCACGACCGATTTCAGAGCCTTAGGCGAGCTCGAGTTTGGCCACCCTCTCAGCGGTGGTAGGTGACGATGAGCCCGACGGTGTGGCGCTGATCGATGAGGGTCCGGTTGGCTATAGGAGGGGCGGCAATGCAATTCTTGGACGAGGTTTTGGGTTCAGAAACTATCGGCTGAAGTGGAAGGAAGAAAGACCGATCTTTTAAGCAACATGATTAATTTGCTAATAAAGGTAATTAATAGTAATATTTTATTTTATTTTATGTAATTACTTTATTTTTAAAATATAAAAGCAAGGATTTTTAAAATATAAAGGTTGAACAGTATAAAAATGTGATTTTTATTTATATCTGAATTGTATAAAAATGTGATTTTTATTTATAACTAAACAACATGAAAATGTGATTTTTCTCCATTTAGCGTTGAAATAAAAATGTGATGTTTAATATAAAAATCGTTTGAAACAGAGTGCGATGGTACCGACTGGAAACGAATACTTATCCAAACCGTTCAGAAATAGAGAATGGAGGAGTGGAACCCCAAGGTGAGAACTTCTCACTTTAAATTTAATTTCTAGTTAAAAATATTACTAGGATGTAGACGGTGCTTAGCAGCACCCGACACCGTCGTCCACAGACCATGGACGACTTGTTTGATTATGATGTGTTGTGAAGTTTGTTGTTTGAAAACCCCACATGGGTATTGGGATAATATTTTACATATATTGATCCCGATAATTAGTAGTATGTCAATCGATGGGTTAACAGGCTGTATAAGCGTTATTTATTTATTTTAATGCTTATACAGTTATAGAATGCACTCTGGATGATGTTTGAATTTTTAATGATTGCTTATCATTATTGTTGTATATATATGATGTTGAAATCCATATAAATAAAATTATATGGTAATTGATTGAGTTTGATTCCAGTTCAGAATTAACAAGTATTTTAAACCAATATTTAGTGAATATTGAAATGTGAAGCCGTGTTAAGTAGTTAAACGTCATTTTAACACGAACGGGAATTTGGTCGATTTTATTCTTTTTATAATGAATACCGAAAAGTGATTTCAAAATCTGATATTTTGAAAATATTATCATTTTAATATTGAAATGATATGGAATATTCAAATTGGATTTGAATTTGAAAATAAAATTGAAATCGGTTTGAAACGAATTTAAAACTAATATATATGGAATATTCACTTTTGATTTGAATTTGAAAATAGAATTGAAATCGATTTGAATTGAAATCATTTTGAAATGAATTTAAATAGAATTGAAATCATTTTGAAATGAATTTAAATAGAATTGAAATTGTTATGAATTGAATTTAAAATGAATTGAAATTGAATTTAAACCGATTTGAATTGAAATCGTTTTGAAATGAATTTAAAACGAATTTATAAGGGAAAATTCAATTTTGATTTGAATTTGAAATGGAAGTTGAAATCGTTTTTGAAATGAATTTAAAACGATTTGTAAAATTAGTTTTAAATGGAAATCGTTGAAATATATAATATATGTATATATATAACGCGCCGCGCAGCGGCAGTTCGCGACTTTCGACCATTAACTTCAAATGGACGTTACGGGAGATCCGACCATCGGATTCTCCTAAAACAGAACCGTTGGGTTTGTACCAAAAAGAGCTTTCCAATTAATATAAGAGATTTGAAATCTAATGGTTAGATTCGGAGATATATCCAAATAAATTTCAGAAAAGGTCGCTATGGATGCAGTTCGGTGACCGTTATTGGAAACCGACTGTACGGGCGATAATAAAATCTGGAAAAATATGGAAAAATTATGTAAAATCATAATAAATGATCAGGAAAGATTTTGGATGAAAAATTCCAGTTTTGAAAAGATAAAAATATATTTTTATCGAAATGAACTAGTTATTAACTAGAATAATAATTTATTTATTTTTAGAAATAAATAAATTTGAATTTAAAAGGGTTTTAAAAATAACCGGAATTTCAAATATATGAATTGGAATGGATTTGAATTGAAATTATCTTCAGAATATTTCGATATTGGATTTCGTGATTACATGGACATTATGGAGGAATTTGAAAGAAATATATATATCGTTATTCCAATACGATATTTGTTGATTTCAGAATTTGATATTGAATATAAGCCGATATATTTTCTATTCAGAGTCTTGAATATAATTGGAACTGAATGGAATTCGATTTGATAATAATCGAAATGAGCTTCTGTGGAGGAAGACTGTTAATATATATGGAATTTAAAAGGCTTTGTTGATATTCCATTTATATTATTAGTCGGATACGGAAATTGATATCGATTATATATTAATCTGTTTTCCGTGAAGATTCCATGGAATGGAATGTGATTTTGGGTTTGTCATGAATGGTATCTTTAAAAATACTGTTCTTAAACCCAATGGAGTTAAGAAAATTAGAAACTAACTGGAGATCAGCTAGGTTGAATGGTTTCCTGGGTATTGATCTGATGTTGGTTTCGACCTTCAGGATTAATACTTAGGGAATTGCTCTCTTACTAATTTACGGTTAGAGACTGGTGGAATGTGATTTGGGTTTATCATGAACTGTGTTTTAAATAACATTGGTTCTTTAACCCAGTTAAAGATAATATTAATTTCTTAGCTTTGAATAATCATTAATATTGATTTTTGGGAAGATTAAAACTAAATGGAGTTTTAATGAATCTTTGATTAGATTGAAAAGTGAATGTGATAATTAAAATTATCAATTCAAGAAAATGATCGAAAATGGAGTACCACCAGTTTTACTCCAGGCGATAGTTAAATCTTTAATTAGATTTGAACGTGAAATGGTAATTAATATTTACCGATAATACCGTGGTGTTAGATATGGAGTATTACCGGTTTTGCTCCATGGTATGAATAGGTTTGGATTGGAAAATAAAATAAATGATTACTTCGGTGTAGTTCGCAAATCCCGACTAGTTTGGAAAACCTTAATATGGTTTGATATCCAAAGGAAGATTAAAGAATAAATTTAAAAGAATTTATCTTTGATAAAATTAATGGGAACCTATTCCCTAATGATGAGAATATTTGAATAAAAGAATATTCTGGATTGGAATGAGGCGTATGATGTGTTGTTATAGCACTTGATTATGAAGTACGCGAGTTATTCAGAAAGGCCGAGTTTATACCCATTCTAAATAACTGATTCGACGTTAAGTCGAACAGATTGAAGATGGTGCAAGACCGACGACCTTCTCATCGAATGGATGGGTGCTACTGATGCTCATGATTGGAGTAGCTACCTTGAAGGGGGCTAAAGTGGTAGCCGTCCGGACGTACTTGTTGATTGTACGGATGTCGGAGGGCGTCTCTCCTGTAATTGACATACGGGACGAGGAATAAGCTGCCTCCGGTTTCCTTCAAACCTAGAACGGGCTTGTAAATGGATGGTGTGTCTGACATTGGATTTTATTCTGTGTTGATTGATCTCTATTAAAGATACATCTGCCTGGTGAGGGGGAATTTATTCCCTTACTTCACCCTTCTCTGAGACGTACAGGATCAGAGGTTGTATATCGATAGACATCAGTCGCATGGCGTAAATTGCCCGTGTGGCATGCCTAAGTGGAAAATGATCAAGGCTTGTGTTGAAAAGCAGAGTCTTGTGGTTGATGATCAAAGCACAGCTTTAATATAGCACGACTTTGTGTAGCATTAATTCGCGAGCCTCACGCACCGGTATGGTGGTAAACTGATGGTTAGATCAGTATGCTTTTGAGATGAGGATAGACACCCTATGGGTTGTCATGGATTCGGTCGACCAAGGTGAGGGATAGGGCACACCCCCCGATTCCCTGATGGATAGAGTTAGCGGTGTTTTCGTATGCCTGCGACGTAGGCCGCGGTAACTTGTTTCCTGGATAGTGCGGATGTGCATTATGGCGTTTTCGCATGCCTATGACGTATGCCGTTGGGAATTGTACTACGCGATAGTTCTTTCGAATCAGGAGCCACCAGTATGGAAATCCAATTTCCAAATATGAGACATTTCGGTTTTGACTGTAGAGCCTAGTATTGGCGACGTGATATATGGTACCCATGCCATCTATGATTGATACATTTATATTTGAAGTTGTTTTATTCACTTATAGTAATAATAAAATATTTGTTTTAAAATGTACCAAGCATATTTGGCTATTATATGGGAAAACCCTATCCTCCGGTTAGCGTTGCATTGTGTGATGGGACCTGGGTCTTATAATAGCTTCATTGTTCTTTATTTAGCATTGCGCTGTATGTTTTATGCACTGGTATATTGGAAGGAAACCCGTTCCGTGTTATACGGCGTGGTCCCTCGATTTACCTAACTTTAAAATAAAGATTAATAACTGTTTTAGTTCTCACACCAGTCACATGACTGACCTAGAGTTTATTGTTTTAACCTAAACTCTGGGTGCCCTTATTTTCCACATGGGCAGCTAGTAGTTGGGTTTTGCAGATATTATATTCACAGGATCCTAGTTTACAGCTGAAGTGATATTCGGAAAGCTCTGTATCCGCGTATTTCTTTCAGTTGTGTTTTATGTTATTTTTCCGCTGCTATGTATTTAAATGTAATTTATATCTCTGATATTTTTCTGATGTATAATATTTATTCATACTCTGTTATATTCATGTATTCTGATGGAATTGTTGTAATAAACAATGAAATGTTCTTCTGTTTGTGTTCCGATTTGTCGTGTTCTCGAAGAAATCCGGGCTTTCCTTCACGGGGAAGTTCGGATCGCCACAATTTTATTCTTACAAGGAATAAAACTCTCACAGTCAGTTTTTAATGACCATACGCTAAAAACTAGCTTATTGTTACAAGGAATAAAACATGATCATTATCGTTGTACAAAATTTATAAGGATAATAACTCATTCATCAATATCTTTATAAATCCAAATTTATAAATAAATCCAAATTTATACGAGTATCAGAGCTAACAACTCAAAGTATAAGTATTCTAAAATATCTGCAAATAGTCCACTCATAAGCCAAAGCAGGATGATCAAATTAGATTTATTTTGTTTATATATGTTCGGTAAACCATCTAAAGTTCCTGTGTTATAATTTATATTTGTTAAATGATAATTTGTATTACATATCAACTCAGATGAGTATCATTTAAACAAGAAGACTCGCATCATTTAAATTTGTTTCATCGTCTATTTGGAGGAACACAAGTGTATTAAACAAGAGAGCAAATGCTACGAGCAATGCCTTGTATCAAACATGGAGCAATTTCCCTTGATGGTGGAATCATGAAAGTGAATGGATTAGTAGTTTTACTTAGCAGTTTGTGAGTTTTTTCTCCTTATTTTCCTTGTTCTTATATAACATGATATTTTACCATCATACTAAAATTTTGCAAATGAATTTTTTTTTGAAGTAGCTTGGCATATGCATGTATCAGGTATTCCACTTCACATTAAAATTTTAAAGAGTGGAAATGACACATGTCATCCATATGTGTTATGCTTTTAATAAGATTTTTTTTTTGTTTTTCATCGTTTTTTGCTCAATTAATACATGTATAATTACTGACCAATTCTGAAATAATGGACTCCACCATCTATATGATGACATAGTTATAGAGTACATCACCCACAATAAAATCTGGTCCTCCGATTTTTAGTTTCCTTGTATATGGCACGACTTTTTTTTGGAAGTGTTAAGTAAAATAAAATCTGATCGCAAAAAGTGGATATAAATGGGTATAAACTTGCCAACCAGGTTATCCTTCTTGAGCCAGGCCTCCAGAAACTAAGATTACCACCCTTGACATAGGCATGTATCAAGTATTCCACTTCACATTAAAATTTTGAAGAGTAGAAATGACACAAGTCATCCATATGTGTTATGCTTTTAATAAGCTTTTTTTTTTTGGTTTTTCACTGTTTTTTGCTTTATCAATACATGTATAAAGTATAATTACTGACCAATTCTGAAATAATGGACTCCACCATCTATATGATGACATAGTTATAGAGTAAATCACCTACAATAAAATCTGTTCCTCCATTTCTTAGTTTCCTTGTATATAGAATAACTTTTTTTGTAAGTGTTAAGTAAAATAAAATCTGATCACAAAAAGTGGATATAAATTGGTATAAACTTGCCCAACCAGGTTATCCTTCTTGAGCCAGGCCTCCAAAAACTAAGATTACCACTGTGCCCTAAATTCCCAAAAGAACAGATTGCTTTAGCGCTGCCCACTATTCCGACCAACTTACCAACCATGACCTGGTTGTCCTCCATTCTAGGCTCCAATAGTCATGTTTTGTTGTAAAAACATAATAGTAAATCCTGCACTAGTTTTGTTCTTCTTCATGTTTTTATAATTTTAGTCTCACCTTCGACTGTGTTATAAAAACATAATAGTAAATTGTTACTTCCATGTTTTCACTATGATGTAATATAAACTAAGTTAACAACATCATACATGACAGTAATTTGTTCTAGTTGAAAATGTTATCATTCACAATAACAATTTTAATACGTATAAATGCAAAAGTAGTGTTTTACAGCACATCCAATATCAGGATGGAAAAAGAAAAAGAAAAACTTGGAATAGATGTTGATAATTTACACATTGTCAAGTCTTGTTTATACACATTATCATGTCTTGTAAGCTATATTCCTAGGGTTCTCAACAACATTACTGAAGTTATATCTCATAGAGGCTGCAAAGTTCAGCTTCAACTCAGTTAATATCATTATGTATAATAATGCATGTATGTATGGTTATAGGTGATTCTTTCTTCTATTACAGAGTCTAGCATGTGGTTTTGCTGAGATAGATGGTACATCTCGGATTATGGCTATTATTTCTAGAATAGGCGAATCTATAGACAAGCTGATTCAGCAAGTGTATAACTTACTGTTATATGCAAGTTGACTATATATAACAAGGTTGTCCTAGTGTATGATATTATTTGTTATGGAGTTGATTATTGTTATTCACTGAATGCAGGTTAAAGATTTGACATATCCACCTTTTCTTAGGAAAAAATGTTGCTACTAATGGTTGTTGTAAATGCATTTGCAGGAGAGAGATTTTGGACATTGTTGATGTTTTCTGTGTAGAATCTGGCGATGTCTCTGATCGTACAATCACATTATTTGTATGAATATATGTTGTTTCTGATGATGTGTATTTCTCAAAATTGCACATACTATGATATGTTCATATTTTGGCAATTAATATGCACATTAGTACACTATGCACTTAACATTTGAATTATATGAATCACTGTAATCCTTTCTCCGTCTTTTTTCCCTACTGTTTCTTATCCAATGTGACTCAAATTATCATTTTTAGCTTACAGGGAACATTCGCATGATGAATTGATGCAGAGATTATTGGAGAATTTTAGAATCCATGAGGTTAGTCGTCTTCTTCCTATCTAATATACCAATATAAGTAGTATATGGAATAACGTTCATCACAAAACAATTTTTATTTTCCCCTTCTGTTTCCTATGGATATTGAATAATGCAGACCGTCCTACGAATAAATGAACAAACAAATCAATTAATTTATTTTCAATATTATTTGATATCACTTGTTGTTGTTTGATTGTTCATTGGTTCTATTAGAATGTAGATTGGTAGAACATTAACAACTTCAGTTGGAGTTCATTGGTTCTTTTGTTAGATGTTTCCATTAAATCTATCAAATTCTCTTTTAAATTCATTCATTGTCCAATGTGTCCCAGTGATTCACTGCTTTTCATTTTGTATCAAAACTAAAACCCAGTTCTGTACTTAGTTTGAATTTCAAAACTGAAACAGAAAACGAGCATTGGACTCGGTTTAAGTTTTGAAACTTAAACCGAACATGGTATTCGTTTTTAGTTTTGAAATTGAGTCTAAACTTGGTTTTAAAACCGAGTTGGTCTAAGCAGCTCACACAATTCTGGTGTATTCTCACCATGGAAATATTAGGTTAATATGATTTTGTATTTATTAAACTATATTCTGCACTAATTTTATTTTATTTTATTTTGGCAGGGACTTGGTTGATTATCATTTGTTGCATCATTAGCTCCACGATCTGCTGCTAATATAGTTCAGGCTGGCACTAAAGAGTTGACATCCAGGGTATTTATTCTTAGACTTAACATTGTTCCTTTTTGGAAAATAATTAAGTATTGCCAACATACATTCACTATAAAACCTTACATAGGGATAAGCAACTAACTTAATTACGAAGTAAAAGTAGATTTATATTATTACAGTTTTGTTCCTATTTCTATTGCTACCAGTGTTATGCACACTTACAGAAATACAATTGATTGCAGTGTTTACAGAACAAGCTTCATTGGTTATCATATAGTTGTGAGCATAGGAGTTAACATAAGGATAAAACACAAGTACCGAATTCTAAAATTTCACAGAATTTTCAATTGTAAATTATTGTTAATTAAATGGTTTGCAAAAGATTCAAAACAACAATGGTTAAAAATAATGATTATTAGTGGAAGAAAATTCATCAAATTATCGTTAAATACTACAACGAATAGTAGTGTTTAAAAACAACTGCTCATCTCCTATTTGCATCACACAATCAAAGAAAATCCTTTTCTAACTTTTTATTATTTGCTTGACTTGTAGGTGAAGGGACAATCATTTGATTAGAATTTCAATTCAATTTATCTGCATGTTTTGTCAAAGTACTTGAGCGTATTAAATTAGAATTAGGACATTTTTTAATAATAGACATCATTTTATGTGTAACTCTTTGTTGTGTTTTAATATTAACCATCTTAGCCAGTATTAATAACTAAGATTGATTAATTTGCTGTTTTGACAACTAAGATTTGACTAGATTACATCTTTATCACAAAATTATGGTTAAGGTTATTGAAAATTAGCCTATATTTATAATTAATATTCGTATTTATGTTATAAAAAGTATTAATTGCATACTTATGGTTGAAACACTCATTAAGTGTTATAGATTATCAACTTGAGATACTCACCGAGTGTTGCATATTTTGAACTTGAAACACTCACAAATTGTTGCAGCTTATTAAACCAAAACACTCATCGAGTGTTGTAGATTACAAACTTGAAATACTCATCGAATGTTGCAGATTATCAACTAGAAACACTCAACAAGTGTTGCATATTATCAAACTGAAATACTCATCGAGTGTTGCAGATTATCAAACTGAAACACCAGTTAGGGGTTTCAGTTTGTCAATCTGAAACATAATATGGGTGTTTCAAAATTTTGCAACACCTAAAAAGTGTTTCTAAAATTTTTAGCAACATTTTACCATTTTAAATTGGTCATTTTGGTGTTGTGAATCAATCACACTAATCAATCAGTTAATCAAATCAATCAATTGATTGATTGCACCATCTTCATAAAATATTTGAATCAAAAATTCAATAGATGTATTATGTAAATATTGGTTTATGTTATGTGTTTTGTGTTTGATTTTGGTATAATACTATGTTTGAGGATATGTGTGATTGGGAATGTGATGTATATGCTCGAAATGGAGCATTTTTGATGAATATATACATGTATACACATAATATATATATATATACATATTATGTGAGGCTGGTAGTGAGTAGTTTGAATTATGTAAAAAAAGATATCTAGATTTCCAAAGGCTTCCATCGGCTGGCAATGGCTTACAGGTCCATGTATTTCAACGTCTTCCAACGACAATTTTCAACGTTTTTCAATAGTTTCCAATGGCTAGCTGGCCATACATAATAGACACATGGCCAAGATTCACAGTTGGAAGCCATTGAAAAATAGCCTTTGATGGCTTTGCAAGTCATTGGAAACCATTGATCCGTATACCATCAGACAGACCAATGGCTTCCAACGGCCCCTAGCCGTTGGAATCCAATGTTCCTTTTGTAGTGTGTTGGGAACGAAGTCCTATATTCTGAATTATTGGTTCGTTCTAAATGATGAATGCAACCAAGTGGTTATTGCATGTTCAACATTTAGAAATCAGGTTTAGATTTCAGAGTTAAGCAATCGGGATTCAGAAATTAAAAAAACGGAGCCTGTCAACTTTTTAGGAAAATCCGACTTAATGCTGTTTTTGTTTGGAATAATCAGAATAAAAAATATTGTTGCCTAGTCCACCGGATAATGGAGTAATATATAGTTATACATACATACATATATATATATATATATATATATATATATAGAGAGAGAGAGAGAGAGAGAGAGAGGAGCAATCGCGGACACCCCTGTTGCACCTCCTATCCGTTCGTGAGCTACGGCGATCCAAATCCAATGAGAATTTGTAGATGTTCAATCCACAAATGGCTTATTAAATCCTATTTATGTGCTTTGCATGTTGAAATGTTTGCCTTTATAATAGGTTATTACTGGATCATGAATAAGATAGTTCAGTTATTTGCCTTGATTTGCAAATACACAAGTACTATTATAAATTTAACTTGTATATGAGGTAGCAGAACCAACAGTTGGTGCCATATTAATGGAGTCGCAAAGGGAAGAGTTAGAAGGGTTGAAGCTAAAGGGTTTGAAGGAAAAAAATTATCTCTTTCAGGCGATTGATCGATTTTTATCGGGGAAAGTTCTATGCAAAGAATCCTCCAAACAGATTTGGGATTCGATGAAAATGAAGTATCAAAGAAAGGCGAGAGCAAAGCATGTGCAACTCCAAGCTCTTCTTAAAGATTTTGAGATTCTTCAAATGAAGTCAAGGGAGTCAATTACTGATTATTTTTTGAGGACAATGGAAATTGCAAGGATCCATGGAGAAAGGCTAAATGATGTCACCATGGTTGAAAAGGTCCTTTGCTTAATGACTCCTAAATTTAATTTTTTGATTTGCTTTATTGAGGAACAAAATACATTGATACAATTTTGTTAGATGAATTGCAAAATTCTTTTATGGCTCAAGAACAAAAAATAAACTAGCAAGGTATTGAAGAACAAGCATTGCAAGCAACAACTAACTCAAAAGGACACGGAAATGGTAGATGGAAGGAAAGGAAGTGTAACAAAAACAAGGAGATGATAACAGTATTGAATTTCATGGAAATATAAAGGGTCATAATTCTCAAAATTCACCAAGAGACAAAATCAGCAAGGTTTAAATCAGCAGGGAACAAACCAAAGCCAGTAGACAAATCCAAAGTTATGTGTTATTGCTACCACAAGCATGGACATTATCGTTCAGAATGACGTACAAATTTAATTAATAATCGTGGAGAGAGTTCTAATTTTATAGAAAATGATGATTATGAAGTTTCTCTTCTCATGGTGTGCAATACTAAAGGGGAGGTTGACCAGATTTATGATATCCAGATACAGGCTGCAGCAATCATACGTGTGAAGATAAAACGATTTTTTGGATTTGGATGAATCACTCCAAAACACCACGAAGTTTGACTATAACTTTTTAGTGTCTGTTTTGGGAAAAGAAAGGATTACAATACAAACAAAAGGGAATGCTTATTCTATTTCCAATGTCTTATTTGTTCCAAATTTAAAAATTAAGTAATTGTTTGGTTTGCCATTTTAAGTTTTGGATTTTCGTCCATACAAAAATGCGCACGACGCATGCATATCATGGAAAACAACCATTTTAGAAAACAAAGTTAACACACAAAATTAAAAACAACTTTTATCTATTTTTTCATATTTAGAGAAATGAGAGAAACATGAAGAGCACTTCTTCCTTCCATGATTGCTACACCCCCTCCGCAGTCCCCTCCATCTTCCTTTCATTCTACTATTCCTTCTTTTACACCTTTAATGTTTTGTAATTAATTTTGAAAACTAAAAACCCAAAACTCATTTGTAACCAAACGCACACAAGGTTTGTTCGGTTTCTATTTTTTAGTTTTGGATTTTCGTACAAACAAAAATATGAATGGCGCATATATATTGTGGAAAACGATAATTTTATAAAACGAAGTTAACGCACAAAACTAAAAACAACTTTTAAAATTTTTCTGTATTTTAAGAAACAACAGAAGGAGGACGACAAATCCATCCCTTCAACCCCTCCATCATCCCTTCCATCTTTAGTCCAACACCTTCTTTATCCTTTAAATCTTCATATCTTTCGAAATTAACGTTGTGTTAGGAAACTGTGCCTTTTGCAAAAGCGATCAAGATCTTATTCACCCAATTATTTAAAGATGGTTTGAAAACAACACTGATATGAAATAACTCGCACAAACACAAAATATTCCACCCAACCACCCTCTTTATTGATTCACAAAAAACAAATTTTGTTTACACTGAATGGATCAAAAACCAAAAGTAAACAAACTACAAGAATCAATAACCTTATTGAGAAAAGGAAAGAATATCTAGATGACTACAACTCTTATTAGAGAAGGAGAAAAATGAAAAACGACGAAAAACCCTTGGACAATCTGGAGGCACCAATAGGAATAGCTTCTTTGGGCCCTAACTCCTATTCTTCCTCTCTAGGGCACAAGCCCTAGAGGCACACAGCCTCAATCTCTCAACTCAATTCGGTCATACTCTAATCCAATCCTAAAAGCTCTTTATATAGGTGAATAGAAGACCTAGGCAAATACCTAATTTGTCCCCTCAAAAATCTCCAAAATATATGTTGCAGAAAACCCGATCAAAACAGGCCCATGTCGGCTTAGACATCTGACCTGGATGGTCAGACGTTTGACCAAACCCTCAGGAAACAATTTTTTGACAACTCAGACGTCTGAATGCCTTAGACGTCTGACCACCTGCTATGTCTACTTCTGCCCCTTTCAACTGCATCTTGCAATACCTTGAGTTACCGAACTCCAAATCTCACGCCATCTTCAACATCCATGTGATTACATATCACAAATCACGATACTCCACCTTGATATGAAATCACATTAACAACAATTCATCTACCATGGACAAGTGATATCACAAATGACAACGCTCCACATTAATCTAAAATCATATCAACACTCCAACAATCACCAAACAAGTCAACCAAGCTCTTTCAATGACACCTACTTTCAATTAAAACCAATCTCGATTTTAAGGCAACGAGATACACCCGACAACCTCGATTTCAGGGCAACGAGATACACCCAACAACCTCGATTTCAGGGCAACGAGATAAACCCAACAACCTCGATTTTAGGGCAACGAGATATACCCAGGCGATTTGAAAGGACTGCGACCACACCTCGATTACAAATACAACTCACCGCCTGCAAAAGATGCATCTACAGCTGAGCTGCACCACGCAAAAATAATGGTCTAAGAGTGCTTGCAATACCACAAGATATTTGACTTATGGATTTTTCCACATCGACACCTGTTTACCACTTGATCTGAGCTCCTTCCTCGATCACTCCGGATCCCTCGAGCTAACGTGAAGACCCAAGTCGAAAACAGGAACCGAATCACCAAGGTACAAGCAAATCAAACCAATTGCTAGTTTCTTCGTTTTCTTCCATCTTTCCTCATCCACATCAGATGGCTTCTTCCCATCTCCATCAATTGGATCATGAAGATCATTGAGGTAAAGCGCATCCTCCATCTTAGGCTTCCAAATCTCCTAATTTCTTTCATAAAAATAGTTATCTTCGGAATGCTATCATATCCAACATCAAAAATTATTTTTTTCCAAACAAAAAATTATTATTTTTTCCAAGCAAAAAACAAATTTCCAATCCAAAATCACTTTAAGCTTTGTGATGATCTAGCTCTGATACCAACCGTTAGGAAACTGTGCCTTTTGCAGAAGCGATCAGGATCTTATTCACCCAATTACTTAAACATGATTTCTATGGAAAACAACACATATATGAAATTACACGCACAAACACAAAATATTCCACCCAACCACCCTCTTTATTGATTCACAAAAAAAAATTTGTTTGCACTGAATGGATCAAAAACTTAAAGTAAACAAACTACAAGAATCAATAACCTTATTTAGAAAGGAAAAGAATATCTATATGACAACAACTCTTGTTGGAGAAGGAGAACAATGAATAACGACGGAAAACCCTTGGACAATCCGGAGGCACAACAGGAATAACTTCTCTTGGCCCTAATCCTTAATCTTCCTCTCTAGGGCACAAGCCCTAGAGGCACACAACCTCTCAATCTCTCAAATCAATTCGGTCATACCCTAATCCAATCCTGAAAGCTCTTTATATAGGAGAATAGAAGACCTAGGAAAATACCCAATTTTCCCCTAAAAAATCTCCAAAATATATGCTGCAAAAAACCCGATCAAAACAGGCCCATGTTTGCTCAAACATATGACCCGGATGGTCAAACGTCTGGACAAACCCTGGAGAAACAATTTAATGACAACTCAGATGTCTCACCTGATGCCTCAGACGACTGACCACTTGCTATGTCCACTTCTTCCCCTTTCAGCTGCATTTTGCAATACCTTGAGTTACCTAACTCCAAATCACACGCCGTCTTCAACATCCATGTAATTACATATCGCAAATCAAAACACGTTGAAAATTCAAAACAGAAAATAAATTAAATACTGTTGACGCTAAAAAGTGGCACCAACACCAAAAAATTGAGTTTAGAGCATGAGATATGAGAAAATAACTGAAAAAGGAAGAAAAAATGTAACAACCCGAAAAATCTGAGCCAATCTAAAAAAAATTTAATTTGGCTATTTTAGTGGATTTTAAATATTTGAAATAGATTATTTTAAATAATAACGATGAAAAGTATGTTTGAATCGATGTTTGAAGATAAATATAATTATTTTAAATTATAAACAAGGCTTGAAATGGCGCGGAAGTTTCAAAATTGGAATTCAAAATTTGACTGACTGTACCGGGTGCAAAATAAAACGGATTTTAGTGAAACCAAAAATATTTAAATCTGTTTATGAATATCTTTCTAAGAATCTGAAAAATTGAAGTTTCGTAGCGGGAATAAAAAGTTATGGCTAAATGAATTTTCTAAAAGGTCGCTATAGAGAATATATAGCCCTTGAAAATAGACATTTTGCAAACGACCTCAGAATTCGACGAAACCACTTTTGTTGGATCCGGGATGTCGAATTATTGCTAGGTTTCAAATTCCATAATTTTTGAAGTTAATATGTGAGCGTGGTGAAGGAAAATGTGTTTGGTTGTTTATAATTAAATTAGATCGACCAGAAAATGGCCATTTTTCAAACTGTCTCAGAATTCGACGAAACTAGTTTTGTTGGGACCGTACCGTCAAAACATAGCTAGATTTATTTTTCGGGAATTTTTAGAATCAGTATGTGGCCCCGGCAAATTGAAATGTACATTCAAAACAAATATGGAATGTTTTCTGTTTTAATTTGAAGAAAAACTGACTGAAACAGTCGAATGGGCCTACGAAACATATCCCATTGTGTTCGGAATGAGGGTATTTAGCTAAAGGCGACAGTCGTTGGGTTTGGTTTGGTGTTCGTATTAGAAAACCATATTTTTTGATTTAATATACATATGGACCAATAGGATTTTTTATAAAAAATTAATTTATTTTCCAAATCACTTTCTCCCTCCCCAATACGAGCAGATCGAAGGCGGAAAAGCTTTCGCCACTTCCTGGCCAAATTCCGGCCACCCCGTTCATCGTTGACCCCTGCCACCGTTAGGCTTCTTGAAGATCTCCCTCCCCTCTTCAAATCAAGACCGGTTGCACACCCCCTCGTCTCCCCATCGACGAGAACGACCGCCTCGAAGTCGTTGACTTCGCACCGCCGCCACGCCCTACAACCACCACCGAACCAGACACCCCGGCCGTCGATCTGAGCGCCCTTCCATCCTCTTTGGTGTGGCGCAACTCGATTTGGCTATCGTGCGACAGTTTGAATGCAAAATCGAAACCCTAGTTCGAAGCTTTTTTTGAAGGTATACGGTTTATAATTTATAAACTGATTTCAACATTCAAAAACCGTCGCAAAGTGTGGTTATCGAATAAAAATATAACCTATTGCTATGTTTTCAAAATTCAGTGAAACAAGAGATACCGGGACCATGGCGACGTCTTCTACATTCTAGAAGTGACCGGATATTTTTCTGAGCCTTCTACAATTTTTGGAGGAGTGGAACCCAATGTGAGATTTCTAATTTATAATCGATATGGAAAACAACGATGTATAAATTATATAGTCGATGTATGAGTTATATAAGCGTTGTACACCACATGCATAAACGTTGTATAAGTTGTATGTTCGATGTATAAGTTATACATGCATTGCAAAAATAATATATGCACTGAAATAAATTGAAATGATATTGAAATGAAATCGAAATATAGTTATATACGTATATATATATATATATATACACTCCCCTCATCCACAAACCATGGACGATATATATTGGTTGTGATATTGTTTGGATTATTGGTTGATGTGAAATTAGGTGAATATCATGAATGGTTGATTTGAAATGATTGATTGTGATTGAAATCCCAATAGGATTAGTATATGGGAAAACTCGTCTGCGTACGAACTAGATATTGAAAATCCCCATTGTCAAAAGCTCCGAGGCTTTAAGGTAGAGCGAGGAGCCGTACTCGGGACGGTGCCGGTTTTAACTACCCTGCCGTTATGCTGCCGAAATTTTCAATAATATTCATGTGTTAGAATTACTTTCATGTGTTGAAACTTTATTCATGTGTTGAATAGAAATTCATGTGTTGAATGGAGTTCATGTATTAAATAAATTCTTTGAAAAATAAAAATAACATTTTTGCCTTATGTATGAACTATATAAAATAATCGTGTTTTGAAATAAATTGTTTTACAATAAAAATAACATTTTTACCTTATGTATGAACTATATAAAATAATCGTGTTTTGAAATAAATTGTTTTACAATAAAAATCACATTTTTATTATATATATAAACTATAGATAACATTCATGTGTTGAATAAAGGACTAGAACGATAAAAATCATATTTTTATCGTATGTGTGAAGTCGAAAACATTTATGTGTTGAATATATAGATTAAACAATAAAATCTACATTTTTATTGTGAATATGAAGTGCTAAAAATATTCATGGGTTGAATAAATATTTTTTAAGATAAAAATATCATTTTTATGATGCAAACGACTTGCTAAAAATACACAAGTGTTGAAATAAATATTTGTTTGCTATGAATATCATTTTTAATATGTGTATGAACTAAATAAAATAGTCATGCGTTGAAAGATATTTTTGTTCGCTAATAATACCATTTTTATACGAAATATGAAGTATTAAAAATGGTGATGTGTTGAAATAAATATCTACTGGATAAAAATATCATTTTTATCAAATATATGAAGTGAATATGGTTTTGAAATCGAAGAATGAATTTTATATATATATATATATATAATTAAAATAATCGAATAATGAAGCTGCAGTTCGTATTTTGAAACCGTGATTTCTAAGGATTTTTGCGGGAGATCCGACCATCAGATTTACCCGAAACTGAAATCGTTGGGTTCGCTTTGGAAATATCTTTCCAACGACACCCACTTTGTAAAGATCCAACGGTTGGATTGTCTGGAATGTTTAATTCAAATCTGAAGAAAAACAACGCCAGAGTCGATTATATATATATATATATATATATATATATATAATTAAATTAAATCGAATAACGACGCTGTAGTTCATATTTTGAAATCGTAACTTCAAACGATTATACTGGGAGATCCGACCGTCGGATTATCCCAAAACTGAAACCGTTGGATTCTTTTTGAAAAGATCTTTCTAATGATATAAAATTTGTGAAGATCCAACGGTTAGATTTTCAGATATGTGTAAATCAAATTTGAAGAAAAACAGCGCCACGGCTGCGTTATGGCCTGAAGCGTCGTTTCAGTGAGTTGGCTATTTTTAAATAAATAAAAATAGCGATAAATCGTGGTAAAATATTATAAACAATATGGAATGGAAATAAACTAAAGTTGCTCGGTTTATTTGATATTTGATGGTTGAATGTGTTTGGCGTGAAAATTACATTAAAGAACAGAATTATTGATGTCAAATTATTTAACCATTGAAATGAATTGATTTGAAATTCTAAATATACGTGAATTATTTGAAAAGGCCGAGTTGATTCTCATTTCAAATAATTGATCGACGATTGAAAGTCGAAGATATGAAGACGGTGCAAGACCGATGATCTTCACGTCAAATGGAGGGGTGCTACTAATGCTCATGATAGGAGTAGCTACCTTGAAGGGGCTGAAGCAGTAGCTGTCCGGACGTACTTGTTGATTGTACGGATGTGCGAGGTATTAAGTGCCTCTGGTTTCGTTCAGACCCAGAACGAACTTGTAAATGGACTGTGTGTCTGACATTGGATATCATTCTGTGTGATTGATGGAGATCGGTTGCATGGAATGGTTTGCCTGTGTGGCATGCTAAGATGCAAATGATCAAAGATTTTGTTGAAAAGCAGAGCTTTGTGGTTGATGATCAAAGCATGGCTTTGAATGGCTAGCTTTGTGTTTAGCGTTGTTTCGCGAGCCTCACACCCCGGTACGAGCCAGAAACGGGAGAAGGACTTCAGGGAGGACATGCATTTCCTTCTAGCTAGGAGTGGTGCTTTGGGTTTTGCACGCCCGGGTATTTTACTTATGTGGATGATGGAAAGCGAGGCTTCGGTTAGTTTGGTCTCTTCGGAGCCAATGTTTGGTCGGATATGACCAGTTTACGCCCCATAGGGCGGGGAAACGCAGTGTTCAGGCATTTTAATCCACATCGAGTGGACCGGCCCTGACGATCCAAGGGTCGAGGTGTTCTGATCCAGAGACATGGGCTAGATTGTCTCGAATTCGATAAGGACGATCCCTTGCCTTGGTTCATGACGGAAATCCAATTTCCAAATACGACATCGTGCGGTTTTGATTGTATATATATATACGGCGACATGATATACAGTACCCATGCCGTCTATTGTTGATACTTATGATTTGAAATTGTTTTTGAAACATATAAACACTAGTAATAATATCAAATGCTTTTGTTTTACTCATATCAAGCATATTTTGGCCATTATAAGGTAAAACTCTATCCTCCGGTTTGTGTTGCATTGTGTGATGGGAACTGAGTCTTATAATGGCTTCATTTTTATAAAAAGCATTGCGATGTTTAAAAGATTTACTTGTTTTGAAGCACTGGAAATCCAATGGAGTAAACCCATTCCGTGAAAGTGGCGTGGTCCTGTGATTGACCATATTGAAAGAATATGTTTAAGTAGATTTCTCATACCAGTCCCATGACTAACTCGTAGTTTGTTTCACTTGCAAACTCGGGTGCCCCTTTTTCTACACGGGCAACCTTGTATTCAGGTTTTAGCAGGCTCTTTCTGGATAGCTGGAGCTGAGGATGGATTCTACCATTTATCTCTTTTTATGCTGTTCAGCTCCTATTGTACATATTATATTTAGTTTCCGATGTAGACATTTTATGTAAAGCTGATCTGTATTTTGTGCTAATTATTATCCTGTATACTGTGTAACTCTGATGTTTATATTTATCCAGTGATTCTGTTGTACATTATCTGGTGTATTTAATTATTTATGTTCTGCTGTTATTTGTTTATGTGTTATATTCCAAAGATTACCCTTGACACCGTCGTACGGGGTTTGGGGTCGTCACAAACGTGGTATTAGAGATTTGGTTAAGCTTAGTTCTGGAATATAACATATTAACGAACTCGTCAGAAATAGAACCAGTAGTGTTCTAGGATGAAGAACTCATTACAGATTGGATCAAAAATATCCTAGAATGAGTGAAGCAGAATGAGATACACCCTGATAGACACATTTACATTCAAGTATATGTCTCTATGTTTTAAAATTACCTTTTCTATTGGCCTAACACTTTGACTGCTATTTGCAGACATTGAAAAATGAGTGGCAGAAGTAGAAGAGGTAGGTTGGAACCAGATATTGAAGCTCTAATTAAGAAATATAGAAATATGGGTGGAGTACCATTCTTGGGCGAAGAATCTTTTATTAAAACACAAGCTTGGATTCGTTCTGCTGAGAAAATCTTTGAAGGTTTAAAGCTAAGAGATGACCAGAAAAGATTACTGGCATCTTGGGCACTCAAAGACGAAGCTTTATTCTGGTGGGATTCGATTATTAAGAATAATTCAGAAGGTAATATTACCTGGGATAGATTTAAAGAGATTTTCAGTGAAAGATTTATTCCTCCAGAAGCAACTAAGCGGTTATGTGATGAATTCTGATACAAGGAGATATGACCATTCCAGAATATCTTAAGAAATTCAATGAACTTTCTCATTTTCCCTTTCATCTAATTCAAGATCCAAAGAGGAAGAATCTGAGGTTTATTGATGATCTTCAAAGAAGATACCAGAATAGTGTGATGGGGCATGTGAAGCTTCCTTTTTCAGAAATGATATACATGGCTTACTAGTATGAAGATCTTGATAAGCGAGGCCTTTTTGACGATGAAGAGGAATGCAATTCTAGCAACAAATGGAAATTCGAAACTGGTAGCCCGGAGACAAATACATAGCCAGAGGCAAGTATGCAGCCTGAGATCCGTACGACGTCTGAGTTCAGTAAGAAGCCTAGATTCAAGAGGAAAAGGGCTAAGTCTGAGAAGGGACCAATGACGACCGCCATATGCAATAACTGCAAGAAGCCAAGGCATTTTCAAGGAAATTGCAAATCCTCGAAAAGGGAAAGAAATGTTGGGTCGAAATCCAAGGGCAAGTTCCAAGACAAAAGAAAATGCAGTCAATGCCATCGGACTGGTCATCTTGAAAAGGATTGCCAGCTCTTAAAGAAATCTGAAAAGGTTCAAGTTAATGAAGTGGCAGAAGTTCCTGGAACCTCATCTAGTCAGGAAAGGCCAGATGTTTTAGAAGGCACATTAACTGTCAAAGATATCCCAGTTAAAGTATTGTTTGATACCGGCGCATCGCGAAGCTTTGTTGCAAAGAATGCGGTTAAGAAACTGGATTTGAATTTGAAAAAGCTCAAAACACACATGACTGTCCATAATCCGGTTGGGGGTTCCCTTGATCTTAGTTGGGTATGTGGTGTGCCTGTTTCTTTTTCCCATTATCGGTTCCCCACTATCGCGATTGTCATTAATTTTACAGAATTTGATCTTATCTTGGGGTTAGACTGGTTAACCAAATATGAAGCTGAGGTTAAATGCGCCGACAGAGTTGTTAAGGCAAAAACAAAGTTCGGGGAATATATAACCATTCCATGTGAAGATCCGAACTCTGATAGAAAAGACTTCTGGGCAGCTTTAGATGTTTCTCCTGCTCAAATAGAACCTGTTCCTGTCGTTCCGGGGAATATTCCGGTCGACATTGAAAATATACCAGTTGTCAAGAACTATGCGGATGTGTTCGAAGAAGTTGTTAGCTTACCTCCATAGAGAGAAATCGATATTAAAATCTCTTTAGTTCCGAATGCAAGGCCAGTAGTTCACGCTATTCGAAGAATGACCTTGAAGGAAAAAAGAAGAGTTAGACAATCAAATTAGACAGCTTGTATGGAAAGGACTGATCAGGCCTAGTTTCTCTAATTAGGGAGCAGCAGTGGTATTTGTCCCAAAGTCAGACGGTACTCTCAGACTATGTGTAGATTATCGTGACTTGAATAAACAGACGTTGAAAAATAAATATCCATTGTCGCGGATTGATGATTTGTTGGATCGATTGAATGGAGCGCAAGTATTTTCCCGAATGGACCTAGCTACATATTTCCATCAGTTTCGTATTGCCGAAGAGTGTGTTCCTTTGACAGCACTCAGAGGTCCAGATTTATTCTATGAGTGGTTGGTAATGTCGTTCAGCTTATGTAACGCTCCAGCTTATTTTGTCGATTTGATGAACCGGGTATTCAGAGAAGTATTGAATAAATTTGTTCTGATTTTCAAAGATGATATACCGATCTTCTCTAAGTCAGAAAGCGAGCACGAAAAACATTTGGAACAAGTGTTAGAAATTCTCAGAAAGAATGTTTTAAAAGCAAAGTTTTCCAAATGTATATTCTGGCAAGAAGAAGTCAAATTTCTTGGCCACGTTGTGTCAAAGCAAGGAATTTCAGTGGATCCTAGTAAAATCACTGCTATTTAGAATTGGAAACAACCTCGTACACCCACAGAAGTCAGAAGTTTTCTCGGATTGGCCAGTTATTATCAGAAATTCATTAAGGATTTTGCGAAGACATCCAGTCCCTTAACAAAGCTTACTAAGAAACATTCGAGATTCAATTGGACTCCCGAATGTGAGGCAGCTTTCCAGAAGCTGAAGTTAAAATTGAAACTGCTCCAGTGTTAGCAATAATTGATGGCAATTAGGACTTGAAAGTCTGGACTGATGTTTCTAAAGAGGGTCTTGGTGCAGTGCTAATGCAAAGAGGCCAAGTAATTGCTTATGCTAGCCGTCAATTGAAGCCACATGAGAAGAATTATGCGACTCATGATCTTGAGTTGTTAGCCATCGTGTTTACTATGAAAATCTGGAGGCATTATCTATTGGGTGAGAAGTTCGAATTATACACTGATCATCAATCATCGAAGTATTTGTTCACCCAGAAGGATCTGAATATGAGACAGCAGCATTGGTTAGAATTTATCGCGGCATATGATCTGGATATCTTATATACTCCGGGGAAAGCCAATGTTGTGGCTAATGCGCTCAGCAGAAAGAATGTAATTATCGCCAGTCTTATCATCACGCCTTCATTGATTGATAACATATCTGCTCTTCAGAAGGATGATCACTTCATTCAGAAGATCAGAGAGAGAATTCAGAAAGGCGAGCCCTCAAGTTTTCAGATCGATAACGATGGGATTCTGAGGTTAAAGGGTCGGATTTGTGTTCCGAACATTTCTGAACTCCGGAGAGAAGTATTAGATGAATGTCACAAAGCCAAGCTTAGTATCCATCCAGGAGTGAGCAAGATGTATAATGATATCAAACGCACTTTCTGGTGGAAATCTACGAAAAGGGACATTTCTTTATATGTTAGCCGGTGTCCTACTTGTCAACAAGTCAAAAACGATCAGCAGAGGCTCGCTGGATTGTTGCAACCTTTGGAAATTCCAAGTGGAAAGTGGGAACAGATTTCTATGGATTTCATAGATGGTTTGCCCAGAACCAGGAAAGGAAATGACAGTATTTGGGTGATTGTAGATTGTTTCATGAAGACCGCCCATTTCATACCTGTCAGATCGAATAGAACTGCTCAAAGTCTGGCGCAGATATATTTCAAGGAAATAGTTAGACTGCTTGGAGTTCCCATGAGCATCGTTATTGATTGCGACTCGATTTTTGCTAGTAAATTCTAGGAAGCATTCCAAGCAGAATTGGGAACGAAACTAAACTTAAGCACTGCATATCATCCTCAAACAGATGGTCAAACTGAGAGGGTGAACCGTATTTTTGAAGATTTATTGCGGGCTTGTGTTATTGATTTTGGCGGATCATGGGAAGACCATTTGCATTTGGGCGAGTTCTCATACAACAACAGCTACCAAGCGAGCCTGACAATGTCACCATTCGAAGCACTGTATGGTAGACCGTGCCGATCTCCTGCTTGTTGGGTAGAACCTGGTAATAGACTCGTATTGGGACCCGATATGATTCGCGAAGCTGCAGACAAAGTCAATTTCATTAAGAAACGATTACTCGCCGCTTAAAGCCGACAGAAAATCTATGCAGATAAGAGAAGAAGAGATATATCATTTGCTGTTGGCGACCATGTGTATTTTAAGTTATCTCCGATGAGAGGAGTAATCCGGTTCGGTAAAACAAGAAATTGGCGCCCAAATTTATTGGTCCGTTTCCTATTCTAGAATAGGTTGGAACTCTAGCTTATAGGCTTCAACTACCAGATTGGTTGCCTGGAGTACATAATGTGTTTCACGTGTCTCAACTTCGAAAGCATGTTCATTATCCAGACTTGATCGTGGAAGAAGAAGTGCAATGGGAAATAGAAATTACTCCAGAATTGGCTGTGAGAAGAGAACCGCTAAAGATTATTGGCAAAGAAACCAAAGAACTAAGGAACAAGAAGGTTCACTTAGTCAAAGTGCAATGGAGTGGAGATCCGCGAGATTGTTGTAACGTCCCGCATTTTGAACGGTTTGAAATTGAATATTTAAATCAGTTTAAATATTGAATTCAAAATATAAATGGATTTATATATTAATTAAAATGAAGCTGAACGTATATAAATATATATTAATTATAAACGAGCTCAGAATGACCCTGCAGTTCGTAATTTAACGTTCTGAACTTCAACTGCGTGTACCGGACTCGTTTTGAATCGGATTTCTTTGAAACGAGAAACGTTGGAATCTGTTGAACTGTATCTTTCTAGCAGAAGTGAAAAACCAAGATTTCGTTGTGTAGATTGCAAAATATGTCCAAATCAAATATTCAAAAAGTCGCTGTAAAACCGTTTATCGACCGTAACGGTTATTTGAGTATAACTTGATCTCGGTTGCAAATCGGGACAAGGTTCTTTTGAGGCGCAACGATAATTTAATTTTTAAAATTTTACTGAAATTTTTAATTAATTAAATATGCAACCTTTTATTTGGAGTATTGTGCACCCTATATCGATATTTCGGGATTTCAAATATAAGCCAATCTACCGGTATTATTATATTTTTGGGTCCGTGACACCTCGTTAAGCACGACTGTACTCTTACTTCTGTCCGTGCATGAACAGAATTTATAACTATAACAAAACATATGAAAACACCTGTAACCATACCGTGTCATCGTTCTAACAAGTTCATAGCTTCGCTTTGCATAAATAGAGCATGGTGTTGTCAGCTTCGCATTTAATATCGGTATGGTCTCCTTGACAAACCAAGTAAGCTTGCAGACTAAGGAATTAGGACCCTCTCTTTTCAACGCCTAAATTGTAGAGAACGTAGACTACCCTATGAAATCCCATACTTCGAAAACATAGAGCCATCCTGCTTTCAACATCCAACAGGGAATTGAAGCGAAATTTCATTGCCTAAGACCTACCACTATGTTGTAGCTATGTATTATTTTTCAACGCCTACAGCATGTGCCTCATTTTCTTAGCTATGAAGGAAAAACTTAGCACCCGAGACTGTGAAGATCAAGAAATTTATACAACCCATACTCCGAACCATACCCTAAACTACTCCTACCACTACCTATCCCTTAAGGATTAAGTTTTCATTCGTCTATAAATACACACAAGCCTTTGTCAGCGTTCTTCTTCAGAAAATGAAACCGCTGAAGTTCTTTTAATGGCGATGAGGGAATTAAATCCAAAGAGGCTTCAAAATTAAATATATATGTCGCTCTTTCTATGGCGGATGTGCTCACGATACGGGTAAACTGAAGCGGTCTCCGGTGGATGTGTCGACGTGTGTTGATGGCGGACGTGGGGTTTTTACGAGAGTGCAGGATTCAAGAAGTTGCGGCTCCTGGAGAGCACGAGTCACGTGGGAGGAGTTTGATCAGATGATCTGTGCTTGACAGTTGGATGGAGTCTGTAGCTTTGTGGAAAATAATGGTCGGCAGTAGTATATTATGGGGGAGGAGAAAACGTTCAACGTGGAGTATGGAGTGGGGTGCATGGCCGAACACGTGGGGAGTTTGTGTGCTTTGTTTTGAGGAAGTTGCGGAAGTAGAGTGCGGGTTTAAGTGATGAAATGGTTGTAAATGTATGATGGGTGTTACTGGGAGGGAATAAAAGAATATTGAGCAGAAGATGGTACCGTACCAAATAATGTATATGTTCGAAAAGACGGTATCGTATAAATTGGAGTAGATATTTGTAAGGGAGCTTGTGAGGAACGTGTTCATGGAAGGGTGCGAAGGGGCACGTTCTGGGAATCACATGAATAAGAGGTATTGGATTCGCAGTGGCAGAAACGAAGTCGGACGGGAACAAGTGCGTCAGATCTGTATCGGCGAGCACAAAACAATGAAGCTAGACTGATCAGACCTATCGACCAACGCAAATCGTTATTTAACGGTTAACGGGCCAAGGTGAGTAAATTCACTCACTCTGATCTATTTTAAAATATTTTAATTATATTTCAATATTGGTTGCATGCTGTGTGATGGTCGTTTAGGTAGATTACAATTAAATTGGTTGAAATAATATAAACCGTTATATATCTAATACTGACGATTGGACACTGATATTTCATAATGATATGAAATTAATGATATTTATTGTGGCTAACATCTGTGGATACAGGAAACCGGTTAGAGGAATCAAACCGGATTATTCAATATTTGTATGTACTGTTTGTTGTATAGTATTTATATATACGACCTGAACCTAAATAACATTATTAGGAATTATAATCTGATAGGCTAGTTAGTATTTAGTTTTAAACCAGCAAATTATAATAGGATATGTAATCAGTATTTAGTTATAAACTTGATATTGATTTAATAAGAACCTAACTTAGAAACAGAGTTTATCAAATGAAATGTGAATATGGCAGCGTATTGCAGTAGTTATAAAAGAGAATATAGCAGCGTATTGCAATAGCTATAAAAGAGAATACAACAGCGTATTGCAGTAGTTATAAAAGAGAATATAGCAGCGTATTGCATTAGTTATAAAGGAAAGGATAGCAGCATTAGTTAAAATATAACAGTTTTAAAGCAAGTCGATAAGTCATAATGTTTTAAAAATATATACTGAGCATGATAAGGAAGGTGATACAGTTTTAAAGGACCCGTTGTACGTTGGTTGAGTTGAGTAACTTTCGAGGCATCAATCTGATGTTGGTTTCGGCCTTCGGGGTTGATACTTAGAAATTTATTCACTTACCGATTTATAACGAGGAACTAATAGAGTAGAAATAAAGGGAAGTAAGGAAGAGTTTATAGAAATATGGGAAACTAGAAAGTTAGCGTAAAATAAAAGGGCCAGTGTTTGTGAATGGATGTTTGTTTTTACTTCGATAGTTAAATAACCGACTATCGAAGTGTTTTGACAATCGTGTCAATACAGAGAGACCGGTTGGATTTATTATCCGAAAACCACTCCGTATAGGCATAAGCGCTGCGAATTATATTCAAGTCAAATTAAAGACAGAGTTAAACGCAAGGGTCGTCCAGTTCCAGAAAAGTTGCTATCTGTTTGTCCAATCTCAGGACAACTTGTATGGACGAGTGTCTGACAGAGTATTTCCAACGGTCACGCCGTTGATTTGTACGAATATACCAAGTTGGTGGGGAGAAGGTAACTTCTCTTTATTCTACACCCAGTGTGCATTTGTGTAATCAATATGTGATTACGGATTTGACGATGTGACATTCAAAGTGAATGGTGATCTGATGTTCTGAAGATAGACGTAGCCTCTAGCCTCACAACCAGGAAGTAACAGAAGTTGGGCTAGGCAGCATGACTAGTTGGGTCATCCCCAAGTAGGGTATATTTTCACCGATCTAGAGAAAATTCATATTTATACTTCTTTTCGATTCTGTATCTTCGGATGACGGTTGGGTGGCCTACAACCGTGGTGGCAATATATTCGCGACACTCAAGCTAAATGAGTGAGCGGTCATGTGTGGCCGGGTTGCAAGACGTTCTTGTTGAACCCTGAGTGTATCCCCTCTAGAGTACACTATTCAGAAGGTGCTCCCATACCTTGTCTGTTGAAATCCATTCTCCAATAAGTGCCCTGCGGTTTATCATTTTATACTATATATATGTGGAGCGTGAGATGCAAGCGCTCTGCTACTTGTATAATTTTTTGTTAGACATTATCATAATATCACTGGTTTTTGATATCAAGAATACTTTGGGTTATAGTAAGGTAAAGAACCATCCATGTTTATGTGTAGGCTGGTCTTACTATTATCTTCTTGTTTTGAAAAGGATTTTCAAAGTAAAACAGTATGGTTGGAATTTACTCACACCAGTCCCATGACTGACCCAAAGTTTATTTTGTTTGTTTTCCCTAAACTCTTGGGTGCCCAAATTTGTGCGGGCAGTCATGTGTTTCAGGATTTGCAGATTCACTTAGAGGAGCTTGGAGCAGGAGAATCCACCACTAGTTATAGAGGGATTATTTCCGCTGTGATATGATGTATTATACTCTGATATGGTATGTATATATAAAATGCAGTTTTGTAATTCAAAGTTATGTATATCATACATTTTATTGTTCCGCTGTGAGATTCGTGTTTACTCTGATTCTATTCAGTGTGTTCTTCTTCTTCTTCCTCTTCTATTCTATTAGTTCTATCTTATCTTTATCATCCTCTCTATTCTTCTATTAATGTCTCGGTATTTTCGATGCTCGAGAAATTGACAGTGTATTTATGTTGATTTTCTGGGTCGAAAATTCCGCTCCATTACAGTTGGTATCAGAGCATAAGGTTAAGTTATTACCTTGGCTCTGTGGCGTAACTCAATAGAGATGGAGTTAGTAATACTCTAGATTGAGTTGAGTGTATATATATGAGCGCGTATTTGTAATTCATGTAAAAACCATTTTATATTGTGTTGACTGGTCAGTCGAGTGGTTTATAAATTCTGGTCGAAACAGTAATGCAAACTGGGTCGATAGGTGTTTCTAAACTCTTGAACAGAGTAATTCGACACAGTATGTTTTGAAAAGAGGGTAAATGAAATAATTTTACCCAAATTATATTTTGATATAAAGGAGTATATATCTTGAGATTATTATAGTGTTGATCGTTATTATGGTCGAATAAGATTTATAATTGAGTTGGTTATATAAATAACCAATCGAAATATTATATAATTAAAGTGTGCAAAATCAGATGAACTAAATCTGAATTTAAAACCATAATTGAAATAAAACTCTAGAAATCTGAAAAGATGTTGTAAATGAATTCTGGATTAAATATATGGAAAATTTAAGATCCTGGGGGAATTTAGAAATGTTTTCTAAACATTGTGATGTATATTTTGTAGTGATTTCAAAATGAAAATGGTTGAAAATAAGTTTTGAAAGTGATATAGTATTGAACTCACTCTGATCGCTGGGAACTAAATTCCAATGATGAAGTCGACCATTATCGGTGTTCATTTTCGAGTTGCTAAGTGACGGATTACTACCAAAGATTTCGTTTTGAAATAAGTTATTAAAAAATTCAAATGTTTTGGATTGCTATTATATATATGATTTCAAACCGATTTGAAATAAATCCCAGGAAATTTGAATTCTGAAATAAAAAAAATTTAACTTATGGAGTTAAAATGGTAAAAGTGGAACTTAAACTGAGATAACCAAATCGGACGGAATTTAGGACGATCCAGAATGGAAATTGTAAAAGAGAAATATGGGAGATTCAAGTTATTAAAATGAATTGATTCTTGAAGAATAAGAATCGAATTTTGAATTTGGAAATGAAGATAACTGATTTGAGAAATAAATTAGTAAATGGAGTTGAAGTTAAAATAAAAATTTGGCTGGGTAAAAGCGATTGATTGGATTTGGAGACGGCCCAGGGAGGCGAGTTGTAGTAATACAAAATGAGCCATGCAGAGGAGATGCTGGCAAAATTCTTCGAAAATTTGAGCTGTTAGAAAATTTTCAGAATTTTGAAATATTTCGAAATAAGAAGGAATTAATATTTAATTGGAATTAATCAGTTCAGTTGAAACTGAAATTGTGAAGTGAACCAAAAAGATTTTTAACCTGTTATAACAGAGATTGTAGCATTTTCCCTATCTTAGCAATTTCGAGGACGAAATTATTTTAAGGGGGAAGGACTGTAACGTCCCGCATTTTGAACGGTTTGAAATTGAATATTTAAATCAGTTTAAATATTGAATTCAAAATATAAATGGATTTATATATTAATTAAAACGAAGCTGAACGTATATAAATATATATTAATTATAATCGAGCTCAGAACGACCCCGCAGTTCGTAATTTAACGTTCTAAACTTCAACTACGTGTACCGGACTCGTTTTGAATCGGATTTCTTTGAAACGAGAAACGTTGGAATCTGTTGAACTGTATCTTTCTAGCAGAAGTGAAAAACCAAGATTTCGTTGTGTAGATTGCAAAATATGTCCAAATCAAATATTCAAAAAGTCGCTGTAAAACCTTTTATCGACCGTAACGGTTATTTGAGTATAACTTGATCTCGGTTGCAAATCGGGACAAGGTTCTTTTGAGGCGCAGCGATAATTTAATTTTTAGAATTTTACTGAAATTTTTAATTAATTAAATATGCAACCTTTTATTTGGAGTATTGTGCACCCTATATCGGTATTTCGGGATTTCAAAATATAAGTCAATCTACCGGTATTATTATATTTTTGGGTCCGTGACACCTCGTTAAGCACGACTGTACTCTTACTTCTGTCCGTGCATGAACAGAATTTATAACTATAACAAAACATATGAAAACACCTGTAACCATACCGTGTCATCGTTCTAACAAGTTCATAGCTTCGCTTTGCATAAATAGAGCATGGTGTTTTCAGCTTCGCATTTAATATCGGTATGGTCTCCTTGACAAACCAAGTAAGCTTGCAGACTAAGGAATTAGGACCCTCTCTTTTCAACGCCTAAATTGTAGAGAACGTAGACTACCCTATGAAATCCCATACTTCGAAAACATAGAGCCATCCTGCTTTCAACATCCAACAGGGAATTGAAGCGAAATTTCATTGCCTAAGACCTACCACTATGTTGTAGCTATGTATTATTTTTCAAAGCCTACAGCTTGTGCCTCGTTTCCTTAGCTATGAAGGAAAAACTTAGCACCCGAGACTGTGAAGATCAAGAAATTTATACAACCCATACTCCGAACCATACCCTAAACTACTCCTACCACTACCTATCCCTTAAGGATTAAGTTTTCATTCGTCTATAAATACACACAAGCCTTTGTCAGCGTTCTTCTTCAGAAAATGAAACCGCTGAAGTTCTTTTAATGGCAATGAGGGAATTAAATCCAAAGAGGCTTCAAAATTAAATATATATGTCGCTCTTTCTATGGCGGATGTGCTCACGATACGGGTAGACTGAAGCGGTCTCCGGTGGATGTGTCGACGTGTGTTGATGGCGGACGTGGGGTTTTTCTGAGAGTGCGGGATTCAAGAAGTTGCGGCTCCTGGAGAGCACGAGTCACGTGGGAGGAGTTTGATCAGAGGATCTTTGCTTGACAGTTGGATGGAGTCTGTAGCTTTGTGGAAAATAATGGTCGGCAGTAGTATATTATGGGGGAGGAGAAAACGTTCAACGTGGAGTATGGAGTGGGGTGCATGGCCGAACACGTGGGGAGTTTGTGTGCTTTGTTTTGAGGAAGCTGCGGAAGTAGAGTGCGGGTTTAAGTGATGAAATGGTTGTAAATGTATGATGGGTATTACTGGGATGGAATAAAAGAATATTGAGCAGAAGATGGTACCGTACCAAATAATGTATATGTTCGAAAAGACGGTATCGTATAAATTGGAGTAGATATTTGTAAGGGAGCTTGTGAGGAACGTGTTCATGGAAGGGTGCGAAGGGGCACGTTCTGGGAATTGCATGAATAAGAGGTATTGGATTCGCAGTGGTAGAAACGAAGTCGGACGGGAACAAGTGCGTCAGATCTGTATCGGCGAGCACAGAACAATGAAGCTAGACTGATCAGACCTATCGACCGGCGCAAATCGTTATTTAACAGTTAACGGGCCAAGGTGAGTAAATTCACTCACTCTGATCTATTTTAAAATATTTTAATTATATTTCAATATTGGTTGCATGCTGTGTGATGTTCGTTCAGGTAGATTACAATTAAATTGGTTGAAATAATATAAACCGTTATATATCTAAAACTGACGATTGGACACTGATATTTCATAATGATATGAAATTAATGATATTTATTGTGGCTAACATCTGTGGATACAGGAAACCGGTTAGAGGAATCAAACCGGATTCCTCAATATTTGTATGTACTGTTTGTTGTATAGTATTTATATATATGACCTGAACCTAAATAACATTATTAGGAATTATAATCTGATAGGCTAGTTAGTATTTAGTTTTAAACCAGCAAATTATAATAGGATATGTAATCAGTATTTAGTTATAAACTTGATATTGATTTAATAAGAACCTGACTTAGAAACAGAGTTTATCAAATGAAATGTGAATATGGCAGCGTATTGCAGTAGTTATAAAAGAGAATATAGCAGCGTATTGCAATAGCTATAAAAGAGAATACAACAGCGTATTGCAGTAGTTATAAAAGAGAATATAGCAGCGTATTGCATTAGTTATAAAGGAAAGGATAGCAGCATTAGTTAAAATATAACGGTTTTAAAGTAAGTCGATAAGTTATAATGTTTTAAAAAGATATACTGAGCATGGTAAGGAAGGTGATATAGTTTTAAAGAAATTAGAACCCGTTGCACGTTGGTTGAGTTGAGTAACTTTCGAGGCATCAATCTGATGTTGGTTTCGGCCTTCGGGGTTGATACTTAGAAATTTATTCACTTACCGATTTATAACGAGGAACTAATAGAGTAGAAATAAAGGGAAGTAAGGAAGAGTTTATAGAAATATGGGAAACTAGAAAGTTAGTATAAAATAAAAGGGCCAGTGTTTGTGAATGGATGTTTGTTTTTACTTCGATAGTTAAATAACCGACTATCGAAGTGTTTTGACCATCGTGTCAATACGGAGAGACCGGTTGGATTTATTATCCGAAAACCACTCCGTATAGGCATAAGCGCTGCGAATTATATTTAAGTCAAATTGAAGACGGAGTTAAACGCAAGGGTCGTCCAGTTCTAGAAAAGATGCTATCTGTTTGTCCAGTCTCAGGACAACTTGTATGGACGAGTGTCTGACAGAGTATTTCCAACGGTCACGCCGTTGATTTGTACGAATATACCAAGTTGGTGGGGAGAAGGTAACTTCTCTTTATTCTACACCCAGTGTGCATTTGTGTAATCAATATGTGATTACGGATTTGACGATGTGACATTCAAAGTGAATGGTGATCAGATGTTCTGAAGATAGACGTAGCCTCTAGCCTCACAACCAGGAAGTAACAGAAGTTGGGCTAGGCAGCATGACTAGTCGGGTCATCCCCAAGTAGGGTATATTTTCACCGATCTAGAGAAAATTCATATTTATACTTCTTTTCGATTATGTATCTTCGGATGACGGTTGGGTGGCCTACAACCGTGGTGGCAATATATTCGCGACACTCAAGCTAAATGAGTGAGTGGTAATGTGTGGCCGGGTCGCAAGACGTTCTTGTTGAACCCTGAGTGTATCCCCTCTAGAGTACACTATTCAGAAGGTGCTCCCATACCTTGTCTGTTGAAATCCATTCTCCAATAAGCGCCCTGCGGTTTATCATTTTATACTATATATATGTGGAGCGTGAGATGCAAGCGCTCTGCTACTTGTATAATTATTTGTTAGACATTATCATAATATCACTGGTTTTTGATATCAAGAATACTTTGGGTTATAGTAAGGTAAAAAACCATCCATGTTTATGTGTAGGCTGGTCTTACTATTATCTTCTTGTTTTGAAAAGGATTTTCAAAGTAAAACAGTATGGTTGGAATTTACTCACACCAGTCCCATGACTGACCCAGAGTTTATTTTGTTTGTTTTCCCTAAACTCTTGGGTGCCCAAATTTGTACGGGCAGTCATGTGTTTGAGGCTTTGCAGATTCACTTAGGGGAGCTTGGAGCAGGAGACTCCACAACTAGTTATAGAGGGATTATTTCCGCTGTGATATGATGTATTATACTCTGATATGGTATGTATATATAAAATGCAGTTTTGTAATTAAAAGTTATGTATACATTTAATTGTTCCGCTGTGAGATTCGTGTTTACTCTGATTCTGTTCAGTGTGTTCTTCTTCTTCTTCTTCTATTCTATTAGTTCTATCTTATCTTTCTCATCCTCTCAATTCTTCAATTAATGTCCCGGTATTTTCGATGCTCGAGAAATTAACAGTGTATTTATGTTGATTTTCTGGGTCGAAAATTCCGCTCTATTACAGTTGGTATCAGAGCATAAGGTTAAGTTATTACCTTGGCTCTGTGGCGTAACTCAATAGAGATGGAGTTAGTAATACTCTAGATTGAGTTGAGTGTATCTATATGAGCGCATATTTGTAATTCATGTAAAAACCATTTTATATTGTGTTGACTGGTCAGTCGAGTGGTTTATAAATTCTGGTCGAAACAGTAATGCAAACTGGGTCGATAGGTGTTTCTAAACTCTTGAACAGAGTAATTCGACACAGTATGTTTTGAAAAGATGGTAAATGAAATAATTTTACCCAAATTACATTTTGATATAAAGGAGTATATTTCTTGAGATTATTATAGTGTTGATCGTTATTATGGTCGAATAAGATTTATAATTGAGTTGGTTATATAAATAACCAATCGAAATATTATATAATTAAAATGTGCAAAATCAGATGAACTAAATCTGAATTTAAAACCATAATTGAAATAAAACTCTAGAAATCTGAGAAGATGTTGTAAATGAATTCTGGATTAAATATATGGAAAATTGAAGATCCTGGGGGAATTTAGAAATGTTTTCTAAACATTGTGAAGTATATTTTGTAGTGATTTCAAAATGAAAATGTTTGAAAATAAGTTTTGAAAGTGATATAGTATTGAACTCACTCTGATCGCTGGGAACTAAATTCCGATGATGAAGTCGACCATTATCGGTGTTCATTTTCGAGTTGCTAAGTGACGGATTACTACCAAAGATTTCGTTTTGAAATATGTTATTAAAAAATTCAAATGTTTTGGATTGCTATTATATATATATGATTTCGAACCGATTTGAAATAAATCCCAGGAAATTTGAATTCTGAAATAAAAAAAATTTAACTTATGGAGTTAAAATGGTAAAAGTGGAACTTAAACTGAGATAACCAAATCGGACGGAATTTAGGACGATCCAGAATGGAAATTGTAAAAGAGAAATATGGGAGATTCAAGTTATTAAAATGAATTGATTCTTGAAGAATAAGAATCGAATTTTGAATTTGGAATTGAAGATAACTGATTTGAGAAATAAATCAGTAAATGGAGTTGAAGTTAAAATAAAAATTTGGCTGGGTAAAAGCGAATGATTGGATTTGGAGACGGCCCAGGGAGGCGAGTTGTAGTAATACAAAATGAGTCATGCAGAGGAGATGCTGGCAAAATTCTTCGAAAATTTGAGCTGTTAGAAAATTTTCAGAATTTTGAAATATTTCGAAATAAGAAGGAATTAATATTTAATTGAAATTAATCAGTTCAGTTGAAACTGAAATTATGAAGTAAACCAAAAAGATTTTTAACCTGTTATAACAGAGATTGTAGCATTTTCCCTATCTTAGCAATTTCGAGGACGAAATTATTTTAAGGGGGAAGGACTGTAACGTCCCGCATTTTGAACGGTTTGAAATTGAATATTTAAATCAGTTTAAATATTGAATTCAAAATATAAATGGATTTATATATTAATTAAAACGAAGCTGAACGTATATAAATATATATTAATTATAATCGAGCTCAGAACGACCCTGTAGTTCGTAATTTAACGTTCTGAACTTCAACTACGTGTACCAACTCGTTTTGAATCGGATTTCTTTGAAACGAGAAACGTTGGAATCTGTTGAACTGTATCTTTCTAGAAGAAGTGAAAAACCTAGATTTCGTTGTGTAGATTGCAAAATATGTCCAAATCAAATATTCAAAAAGTCGCTGTAAAACCTTTTATCGACCGTAACGGTTATTTGAGTATAACTTGATCTCGGTTACAAATCGGGACAAGGTTCTTTTGAGGCGCAGCGATAATTTAATTTTTAGAATTTTACTGAAATTTTTAATTAATTAAATATGCAACCTTTTATTTGGAGTATTGTGCACCCTATATCGGTATTTCGGGATTTCAAAATATAAGTCAATCTACCGGTATTATTATATTTTTGGGTCCGTGACACCTCGTTAAGCACGACTGTACTCTTACTTCTGTCCGTGCATGAACAGAATTTATAACTATAACAAAACATATGAAAACACCTGTAACCATACCGTGTCATCGTTCTAACAAGTTCATAGCTTCGCTTTGCATAAATAGAGCATGGTGTTATCAGCTTCGCATTTAATATCGGTATGGTCTCCTTGACAAACCAAGTAAGCTTGCAGACTAAGGAATTAGGACCCTCTCTTTTCAACGCCTAAATTGTAGAGAACGTAGACTACCCTATGAAATCCCATACTTCGAAAACATAGAGCCATCCTGCTTTCAACATCCAACAGGGAATTGAAGCGAAATTTCATTGCCTAAGACCTACCACTATGTTGTAGCTATGTATTATTTTTCAACGCCTACAGCATGTGCCTCGTTTCCTTAGCTATGAAGGAAAAACTTAGCACCCGAGACTGTGAAGATCAAGAAATTTATACAACCCATACTCCGAACCATACCCTAAACTACTCCTACCACTACCTATCCCTTAAGGATTAAGTTTTCATTCGTCTATAAATACACACAAGCCTTTGTCAGCGTTCTTCTTCAGAAAATGAAACCGCTGAAGTTCTTTTAATGGCGATGAGGGAATTAAATCCAAAGAGGCTTCAAAATTAAATATATATGTCGCTCTTTCTATGGCGGATGTGCTCACGATACGGGTAGACTGAAGCGGTCTCCGGTGGATGTGTCGACGTGTGTTGATGGCGGACGTGGGGTTTTTCCGAGAGTGTGGGATTCAAGAAGTTGCGGCTCCTGGAGAGCACGAGTCACGTGGGAGGAGTTTGATCAGAGGATCTTTGCTTGACAGTTGGATGGAGTCTGTAGCTTTGTGGAAAATAATGGTCGGCAGTAGTATATTATTGGGGAGGAGAAAACGTTCAACGTGGAGTATGGAGTGGGGTGCATGGCCGAACACGTGGGGAGTTTGTGTGCTTTGTTTTGAGGAAGTTGCAGAAGTAGAGTGCGGGTTTAAGTGATGAAATGGTTGTAAATGTATGATGGATATTACTGGGAGGGAATAAAAGAATATTGAGCAGAAGATGGTACCGTAACAAATAATGTATATGTTCGAAAAGACGGTATCGTATAAATTGGAGTAGATATTTGTAAGGGAGCTTGTGAGGAACGTGTTCATGGAAGGGTGCGAAGGGGCACGTTCTGGGAATCGCATGAATAAGAGGTATTGGATTCACAGTGGCAGAAACGAAGTCGGACGGGAACAAGTGCGTCAGATCTGTATCGGCGAGCACAAAACAATGAAGCTAGACTGATCAGACCTATCGACCGACGCAAATCGTTATTTAACGGTTAACGGGCCAAGGTGTAAATTCACTCACTCTGATCTATTTTAAAATATTTTAATTATATTTCAATATTGGTTGCATGCTGTGTGATGGTCGTTTAGGTAGATTACAATTAAATTGGTTGAAATAATATAAACCGTTATATATCTAAAACTGATGATTGGACACTGATATTTCATAATGATATGAAATTAATGATATTTATTGTGGCTAACATCTGTGGATACAGGAAAGTGGTTAGAGGAATCAAACCGGATTCCTCAATATTTGTATGTACTGTTTGTTGTATAGTATTTATATATACGACCTGAACCTAAATAACATTATTAGGAATTATAATCTAATAGGCTAGTTAGTATTTAGTTTTAAACCAGCAAATTATAATAGGATATGTAATCAGTATTTAGTTATAAACTTGATATTGATTTAATAAGAACCTGACTTAGAAACAGAGTTTATCAAATGAAATGTGAATATGGCAGCGTATTGCAGTAGTTATAAAAGAGAATATAGCAGCGTATTGCAATAGCTATAAAAGAGAATACAACAGCATATTGCAGTAGTTATAAAAGAGAATATAGCAGCGTATTGCATTAGTTATAAAGGAAAGGATAGCAGCATTAGTTAAAATATAACGGTTTTAAAGTAAGTCGATAAGTTATAATGTTTTAAAAAGATATACTGAGCATGATAAGGAAGGTGATATAGTTTTAAAGAAATTAGAACCCGTTGTACGTTGGTTGAGTTGAGTAACTTTCGAGGCATCAATCTGATATTGGTTTCGGCCTTCGGGGTTGATACATAGAAATTTATTCGCCTACCGATTTATAACGAGGAACTAATAGAGTAGAAATAAAGGGAAGTAAGGAAGAGTTTATAGAAATATGGGAAACTAGAAAGTTAGTATAAAATAAAAGGGCCAGTGTTTGTGAATGGATGTTTGTTTTTACTTCGATAGTTAAATAACCGACTATCGAAGTGTTTTGACCATCGTGTCAATACGGAGAGACCGGTTGGACTTATTATCCGAAAACCACCCCGTATAGGCATAAGCGCTGCGAATTATATTTAAGTCAAATTGAAGACGGAGTTAAACGCAAGGGTCGTCCAGTTCCAGAAAAGATGCTATCTGTTTGTCCAGTCCCAGGACAACTTGTATGGACGAGTGTCTGACAGAGTATTTCCAACGGTCACGCCGTTGATTTGTACGAATATACCAAGTTGGTGGGGAGAAGGTAACTTCTCTTTATTCTACACCCAGTGTGCATTTGTGTAATCAATATGTGATTACGGATTTGACGATGTGACATTCAAAGTGAATGGTGATCAGATGTTCTGAAGATAGACGTAGCCTCTAGCCTCACAACCAGGAAGTAACAGAAGTTGGGCTAGGCAGCATGACTAGTTGGGTCATCCCCAAGCAGGGTATATTGTCACCGATCTAGAGAAAATTCATATTAATACTTCTTTTCGATTCTGTATCTTCGGATGACGGTTGGGTGGCCTACAACCGTGGTGGCAATATATTCGCGACACTCAAGCTAAATGAGTGAGCGGTCATGTGTGGCCGGGTTGCAAGACGTTCTTGTTGAACCCTGAGTGTATCCCCTCTAGAGTACACTATTCAGAAGGTGCTCCCATACCTTGTCTATTGAAATCCATTCTCCAATAAGCGCCCTGCGGTTTATGATTTTATACTATATATATGTGGATTGTCAGATGCAATCGCTCTGCTACTTGTATAATTATTTGTTAGACATTATCATAATATCACTGGTTTTTGATATCAAGAATACTTTGGGTTATAGTAAGGTAAAAAACCGTCCATGTTTATGTGTAGGCTGGTCTTACTATTATCTTCTTGTTTTGAAAAGGATTTTCAAAGTAAAACAGTATGGTTGGAATTTACTCACACCAGTCCCATGACTGACCCAGAGTTTATTTTGTTTGTTTTCCCTAAACTCTTGGGTGCCCAAATTTGTACGGGCAGTCAAGTGTTTCAGGCTTTGCAGATTCGCTTAGGGGAGCTTGAAGCAGGAGACTCCACCACTAGTTATAGAGAGATTATTTCCGCTGTGATATGATGTATTATACTCTGATATGGTATGTATATATAAAATGCAGTTTTGTAATTCAAAGTTATGTATATCATACATTTTGTTGGCTCGCTTTTTGACCAAGCCACCCAGGATCATTCGTAAGAGGAAAGCAGGAAACCACAGTATCTAAGAACATGAAATAATGGATCGCGCACCATCGTCTCGCTCAATATCGAATCGCGCACCATCGTCTCGCCCAAGATCGATTCGCGTACCATCGTCTCGCCCAATATCGGATCGCCCCTTCTCATTAGCGAACGATCCAACCGGACGATCCGATCCAAACTCACGTTGTTATCCCAAGCGAACCGATCCGATCTCCTGGTGCATGGCGAACCCTCTGACCTGTTCAAGCACGAGCTAGTCTTTAGCGATCCGAATCGCACGGATCTGGCGACGCATGTCCCTAACCGTCACTTGGACCGATTCTCCCCCATCTGCACGATCCGATGTTCAAGCAAATCACGACACCTGTCCACAACGGCTAGTTTGACCATTTCTCCAACGGCGGCGATCCGACCCGAGGTTCTCGGGATTCGCGCCACGTGTCCACTATCCGCCTGACAAAATCAGCTATAAATAGCCCAGAGCTTGGCATTTTTTGGGATCTTTTTTGGCAATATTGAGTACTAAATCCGCCATTGTTGTCAAACTACTGAAATATTGAGAGATACCATTGTTGTATTAGCTTCTAAAGCATAATCAATAACATATAAAGTGGACGTAGGCTCATTAACGCCGAACCACTATAAATTCTGAGTGTTATTTTCTTTTTCCTTGTTCTTCATTAGAAATTCTCTACTGTTCATAATAATTTGGGTGTTAGGTCCAAATTTCGATCTAACATTTTTGGTGCTTTCACTGAGAAGCTCAGTCTTAAAGTTTCACTATTCACTTCTTTGAGGATTCCAGTGATTCGGATATCATGGCTGGAAAAAGATCTAAAGCTTCGCAGACCAACGAAACGATTGAGGAGAGTGTACACGAACTGGGCAACGAAGAAATTCTGGATCGCGGAGCGCAGGGGGCGATCCGATCCGACGAAGACACCTCGTTCCGAGTCGATGGGAACGAGACGATCCGTGCCACTGAAGGGGTTGTCACTCGATCCCGAGGCAACACCTCGCAGCCTCCACGTACCACGACTACGAGTCGATCTCAGGGGGCGCAGCGAATCGCCCTCCACGAACCGCAGCTATCCGAACTGATGATCAGACTACAACTCGACCTGGAAAAGAACCTATGACCCATTCCTATCGTCCCGGAACCTCCGCTCGACCCGGTTCGAGCTCTTTGCGTATAAGAGAGAGTGATGATGACCATTATGATCCTGCTGCTCCTGTCACTGAGGGGGATTTCTCTCGCTTCGCCGAAATGTGGGATAGGTTGTTTGATGAGTTGGCTGCCCAAAGGCAGGAAAGTTCCATCCTGCGGCAGAATCTGACGGCTATGGATAGAAGACTTGACGAACTAGCAAGGCAAAGGGCATCACCGGTTCGTCCGCTCACCCCAGTATATTCTTCTTCGTCTGAAGAATCGCCGAGACCTCCGCGGCGACCATATGAGAGAGCCGAAAACATAGAATAGCTTCGGTTCGGAACCCTGCCCTCACAAGAAGAGGAACTAGGGGCGGGGTCCCCAAACCGTAATGTGAATAGTCCTGTGCATAAAGACCATCTCAGCCCCGTCGCCGCATGCATACTCATGATAACAGGGGACAGCGAAGCCCTGTCCGAGCCCCGGATTTTGTGGCTGCTTCCCGAAGAGAGATCAGAGAACCTCGTCGGGCTAGAGGCACTGACCCTGAACCTCCTTTGACAAGCGCAAATGTTGCAGCCATGGTTCACCAGATTCTCGCCGACAGCCGCGGACAGCGGAACGAAGATTGGGGGATTGACCGCAGTCATACTCCTTTTACTGAAGATATTTTGGATGCGACTTTTCCAAGGCGCTTCAACATGCCACAAATGAATCGATATGCGGGAAGATCTGATCCTGTTCAACGCCTGATGAGATACTCTTGGTCGATGACCGCTGCCGCCGCTTCTGACGCGGTTAAGTGTAAAGCGTTTCCCATATTCCTGGAAGACGTGGCTTTGCTATGGTTCACTCGCCTGCCGGCAAGATCGATTTCTAGCTTCAGGGAACTGAGCGAGAAGTTCGTAGAACAATTCCGTATCTATGCACAGAAGACAAAAAGCGTGATCGATTTATTCCTTGTTAAACAGCGACCAGGCGAGAGCCTAAAGACGTACCTGGATCGTTTCAATTTGGCCGCCACTGAGGTCAAAGATCCTCATGAACCGACCATCGTCGCAGCACTGATTGACGGAGTGGATAAGGACACTGAATTCGGGAGGTACTTGGCAGGCAAACCACCCCACACCAGAGAGTTATTCTATGAGAAAGCCAACGTACATTTGCGCCGGGAAGAGGTATACGCAAATCGAAAGGTTAAAACAACTGATAAGGAGGAAATTCAGAGCAATGTCGCCATAAAACAGACTGGAGACAGCTCGGGGAAAGTTGAAGTTAACGTCGGAAATCAGAATCAGGGTGGTCGTCAGCCGGGTAACAACAATAACAATGGTAACGGCAACAACCGGAAGAGGGGCCGAGGGAACGATTCCCAGAGAAGGACTCGTCCCAGGGCCTTTGAAAGTTATACACCCATCAATGATACTTTGGAGAATATTTTCATGGATGCGTACGAAGTCCTCCAAAATAAGAGGCCACCTCCTAGAGAATCGACAGAAAAAGAGCGTGAGACAGGAAAGTTTTGTCTCTTTCATCAAATTCACGGCCATTCGACGAATGAATGCCGTCACCTGAGGGACGTGGTCGAAAGGCTGCTTCGAGAAGGAAAGCTAGTTGAATACAGAGTAGCGCCTAGGGACAGGGGGCAAGCAGTGCAGGCCCCGAATCAGAATCAAAATCAACTTGCTACTAGGCCAACTACTCAGCAAAAGGGAAAGAATATTGTTATCAATACCGTGATCGGTGGACTTTATCTTGCTGGGCACAGTTCCAAAGCTTTAGATCAATACGTCAATGCAGCCAAACAACACCTCGAAGTGGGGGAATGTAGCAACCCCGAGGACAGTATCCCGGTGAAGCAACAGAAGATGATGACTGATGATGTTGTTTTTCGAGAACGAGAAAGCATCGGAGTCCATGCTCCAACTGAAGATCCACTTGTAATTACAATACCCATTGGGCCAGCCACTGTTCATAAGGTCCTGGTGGACAACGGGAGTTCCGTTAATATTCTCTTCAAAAAGGCCTTTGACCAGATGAATCTTGAAATAAAAGACTTGAAGCCCTGCCAGGGGTGGATCCGTGGATTCAACGGAGCATCCACCGCTCCAATGGGTTATGTAGAGTTGCCAGTTACACTTGGGGAAGGAGAACGCCAGAGAGTGAGAATCCTTCCCTTTGTGGTTTTGGATGTTGAATCGCCATACAATGCCTTCTTGGGCCGACCGGCCCTCGCAAAGTTCAGAGCCTGTATAGCCCCTTGGTGCTTGTTATTGAAATTCCCCACAGAAGCTGGCATTGGTATCGTCAGAGGGGATCAAGTTGCTGCGCGAGCATGTTATGTTGCCGAACTAAAGTTACTTCGCAATGGAGGGGGTATCGAAACTAAAGGCACTTCTCCCCCTTCGGGGGCGGAGACCTTATAGCAACCAAAGAGGACAATCGTTGGAGAGTTGCCCAGAGGGATGCCCGAGGACATAGATCCCAGAGAGGATCAAGAGCCCGGGGGCAGAATGGCGACTCCCAACGAGGCAACTATGGATGTACCAATCGATGACAGTGACCCAGAGAAGGTCCTTAAGATTGGTTCCCAGTTAAGCCCGAATCTTGCTAAAGAATTGACGAATTTCTTAAAGAATAACTTGGATGTATTTGCTTGGACCCACGCGGACATGTGCGGGATATCCCCATCAATCATGAGCCATTCTTTGAGCATTGATCCCAAACATCCTCCAGTAAAGCAAAAAAGGCGAATGCTGGGCCCAGAGAGGTCCGCTGCCTTGAAAGAAGAGGTTGGAAAGCTAAAGAGTAATGGGTTTATCAGAGATTCAACCTACCCAGACTGGATTTCGAACCCAGTCCTGGTCAAGAAGGCCAACGGGAAGTGGCGAACGTGTATCGACTTTTCGGATTTGAACAAAGCTTGTCCAAAAGATAGTTTCCCATTACCTCGAATTGACCAGTTGGTAGACTCGACGGCAGGTCACGAGCTTCTCTCATTTATGGATGCTTATTCAGGATACAACCAAATTCCGATGCATGTTCCAGATCAAGAGCACACAAGTTTTATTACCGATCTGGGGTTATATTGTTATGTGGTAATGCCCTTCGGTTTGAAGAATGCGGGCGCTACATATCAGCGTTTGGTCAACAGGATGTTCTATAACCAGATCGGGAAAACGATGGAAGTATACGTTGACGATATGTTGGTTAAGTCCAAACAATCTTCTCAGCACACTGCTGACTTGGCAGAGATGTTCGGCATTCTTCGAAAGTATGGAATGAAACTCAATCCGACCAAATGTTCGTTCGGTGTTGCTTCTGGAAAATTCCTGGGATTCGTTGTCAGTTCCCGCGGTATCGAGATTAATCCAGACCAGATCGCGGCAATCAGAAACATTTAGGAACCTAGGCAAATTAGGGATGTGCAGAGCCTTGCCGGAAAAGTGGCCGCATTGAGCAGATTTATCTCCAGGGCTACGGACAAGTGCATTCCGTTCTTTGAACTAATAAAGCGGGGAAAACGCCACTTTAAATGGACACCTGACTGCGTAGAAGCGTTTCAGAATTTGCTCAGGCACTTGGAGAAACCTCCGATTCTATCCAAACCAGTAGATCACGAGGATTTATTCGTGTATTTGGCAGTATCGTCCCATGCGATCAGCTCAGCGTTGGTAAGGGAAGAGGATAAGGTCCAAAGACCTGTGTATTATGTGAGCAAGAAATTGACAGCAGCAAAGCGTAATTATCCACGGATAGAGAAGCTGGCTTATAGTTTACTGATTGCCTCCTGAAAACTTCGGCACTACTTTCAGGCACATCCTATCACCATATACACTGATCATCCACTCAAGCAAGTTTTGCAGAGACCGGAGGCATCTGGAAGGTTACTCAAATGGAATATTGAGTTAAGTCAATTTGACTTGAACTTTCAGCCCAGACGGTCAATTCGAGGGCAAGTGATAGCCGACTTCATAGCAGAGTTCACTGTTCCTGAAGAAGATATAGCAGACGAAGAAGTGGAACCTTCGAAGTTACTTTTCGATCCTAATGCCTGGAGATTGTATACTGATGGCGCTAGAAACGACGAAAGATCCGGCGCTGGAATTGTGCTTGAAACCCCCGAGAAACGATTGATAACCTATGCCATCCGAATGGAGTTTCAAGCCACTAACAACGATTCCGAATATGAAGCTCTGATAGCCGGATTGAAGATTGCATAGGAACTAGAAGTCACAAAGCTGAACATTTTCTGCGACTCCAAGTTAGTTGTGAATCAAGTCACTGGAAGATTCCAAGCTAAAAGTGCAAGATTGGTTCTATACTTAAAGAAAGTCAGAGAACTGCTGAATGATTTTGATCACTACAGCATATCTCATATTCCGCGGACAGAGAACCAGCAGGCAGACAAGTTGGCAAAGATGGCTAGTTCTAGCGATCCTGAAGTAACTGGGTTGGCCCCCGTTGAAGTACTTCGGTCTCCTAGCATAGATCAGATGGAAGTCGACCTAGTACTAGAGACGGAACCAGAAAGGGAGTCCTGGATGACCCCTATCAAGAATTTCCTAATGGATGGAACGCTTCCGACCAAGAAAAGCGAGAGGCGTAAAGTGATTCGTAAAGCCGCCCGATACGTTCTGCAAGGCGGAGTTCTTTATAGACAAGGATTTTCAATGCCTCTCCTTCGGTGTATAGCCCACGATGACATCAGACGTGTGCTGCAAGAAGTCCACGAAGGCGAATGTGGCGACCGCACTGGAGGGCAAAATCTGGCAAAAAAGGTGTTGCGGCATGGTTATTTCTGGCCTACCATAAACAAGGATGCAGTGAGATATGCACGACGATGTGATGCATGCCAGAGATTCTCAAAGATACCCAGAGCGCCTCCGAGTCAGTTAAAAACAATGATGAGTCCGTGGCCTTTTGCTATGTGGGGAATTGATATCATAGGAAGCCTCCCCATAGCAAGGGGCGGAGCAAAGTTCGCTATTGTGGCCGTAGATTATTTCACTAAGTGGGTCAAGGCAGAACCACTAACTACAATCACAACTAAACGAGTGATCAACTTCATCGTAAGAAACATCATCTGTCGATTTGGGATTCCAAAGATTGTGATAAAAGACAACGGAACTCAATTCGATAGTGCTGAATTCAGAAATTTCTGCCAAAGATACCACATCGAGAATCGATATACCTCCGTGGCGCACCCACAATCGAACGGGCAAGTCGAAGCGGCAAATAAAGTAATTAAGTCCATTCTGAAAAGAAGAATGAAGCGGGCCAGGGCCATGTGGGCTGATGAATTGCCCTTGGCACTATGGGCTTACAGGACATCATATAAATCGGCAACGGGACATACCCCGTTCTCCCTTGCTTTTGGAACAGAGGCAGTCATCCCGGTTGAGATAAAGGTACCTTCTCATCGGGTGACTTATTATGATCCGATGACCAATAATGAATTGCTCCTTGAGTCCCTAGATATGATCGAAGAAAAGAGGGATGAAGCAGACCTGCGTGCCCTGAGATGCAAACAACAGGTCGCCCGATATTACAACAAAAAGGTCCGAGTCCGAACCTGGGAACCTGGAGACTTGGTTCTGAAACGTGTCTTTCCACCCCCAACTCATATGGGAGCGAAATGGGAAGGACCGTACTCTATTTTGAGCAAGCTTGATAATGGAACCTTCAAGCTTGCAACCGTAGATGGAAGGGAAATCCCCAGAGTGTGGAATGCCCAACATTTACGGCCATGTTTGACATGAGAGTTTTAAATCTATTCTTTTGCTTTGTTAAAAAACTATGTAAAGGGCATGACTTGCCTAGAATAGTCTGATTCCTTAAAGCAAGAGATTATAAAGTGGACGTAGGTCATGATTCGACCGAACCACTATAAAAATACCGTGTGTTATTTGCCTTTATTTGAATCTTTATTTATTTGCCTATTTATTTTTTATGAAAATCAATGTGAATAATCCAGGTACCCGAAGTCTGGTACCAACCGTTCCTCCTGTAGACTAATCATAAAAACCCAAAGCTTTGGCAAAGGCTCCGACCGCTTGTCCGACTAGCTTTAATCCACGGAGTATGGGTTAAAGTATGCCCCAAGGATGAGTTTGATGAGAATGCATGATTGCAGGCTGCTAGATCTGTGACTCTAACTCTCCAGAGAGAGAGAGTATAAAAGCGTCTCCGATTGAGCGCTGAGAAAGAGCTCCTTTCCCGCTGAAGGATCGGGAAGCGAGTGAATCGCTGAGCTCGAACTCTAACTCTCCAGAGAGAGAGAGAGAGAGTATAAAAGCGTCTCTGATTGAGCGCTGAGAAAGAGCTCCTTTCCCGCTGAAGGATCGAGAAGCGAGTGAATCGCTGAGCTCGAACTCTAACTCTCCAGAGAGAGAGAGAGTATAAAAGCATCTCCGATTGAGCACTGAGAAAGAGCTCCTTTCCCGCTGAAGGATCGGGAAGCGAGTGAATCGCTGAGCTCGAACTCTAACTCTCCAGAGAAAGAGAGAGTATAAAAGCGTCTCCGATTGAGCGCTGAGAAAGAGCTCCTTTCCTGCTGAAGGATCGGGAAGCGAGCGAATCGCTGAGCTCGAACTCTAACTCTCCAGAGAGAGAGAGTATAAAAGCGTTTCCGATTAAGCATTGATCAAGGTATTAGGAATTCGGTGCCAAACAACTATCCTATGAAATCTTCTAAGTCCCCCGTATTCAGAAATAGGGGGCAACCTACCAATAGGGCTATCCGATTCCTAGTAAACCCTGTCAGACGTCATGATGACAACTGATCGGGTGCACATATGCTCGCATGCATATACGGAACTTTAATACAGCAACGCAATATGAAAATTCTCCTTTGGTTATTTGTCATTTGATTACTTTGTAATTGTTATTAGTTAGCTAATGATTAAACATAGAAAATTTATCTGAATACAGGTACACAATGATGCAAGGAGAGATAAACTGTTGCTCATGTACTGCGAATCAACAAAATGAAAGAACAACCTAGAAACAAAAAGTGAGGACCAGTCTCACAATTACACTTCCTGGCCAGTGGAAAACCTAAAGGCAAAACATCGACAAACACCCTATTTACGCTTAGCCCTCTTCTCTTGTTTCTGCCTCTCCAGTCTCTCCTTGTCGGCTTCAGATGGGTCCCCTTTCTTCCTCTTCCGCTTATCTATGAGGGGAACATCCGATTCTTCTGAAGTTTCCTCTTCCACCTCTTTTCTCTTGCTTCTACTGGAAAGGGAAGCCGGGAAGTCATCGGGGTTTGCGAAGTGAAGCTGTCGGCTGATGGACTTGGACTGGATTTTCATAATCATCCCAGTTTTGGGATCGAACTCTGCAAGAGGGACCACGTCCAAAGCCTCATCTCCCACCTTCTTTGAAGCCAACTTTTTCTCTTGTCTGGCTTTTCGGCTGGCCAGAGGTTCCTCATCATCATCATCGGCCTTTTTGGAGCCGGTAATTTCCTCTTCGTCATCCACATGGCGACCATCCATGTCTTTTAAAGCTTCGATGGTCTCGGCATCCTTGGGAACATCGGTACTAGCTGCCGGGATGCTTCCTTCTACAGTTGTGACCTCGACCCGCTCTGAGACATCGGTACCAGCACCCGGCAGGACAGCCTCCTTCTCCACTTCTCTCTCTTTTTCAGCACCCTTATCAACGAGCTCACCACCTGCATTATGAGAGACACACATTACTAACTCAATTGGTTGTCCTGCCAGACGACGACAATTCGTAATTGCTTTAACAAATTGCGGGGAAAGGAGAGAGATACCTTCAGCAGATCCTCCCTCTTGAGTAGTTCTGGATGCTCCAACAACCACGGGAGTTAGGCCCAAAGGGATTAGCGGATCATCAGGATGATACTCCTCGACTCCGGAAGTTTTAGGTTTCGCGGCGGAACTGGAGCCTTCGTCAATTTTGCTTTTACCTTTAGCCAAGGTTCTCTCCTTTTCCATTTCCGCCAGGATTAGGCGACGACCCTCCGCCAGGTCCTCAGGCTCGTTGTCTCTTAGGATGCTCTTCGTTAATTCATCCTCATTGATCTCTTCGACCCCCAGTCTATGTTTTTCTCCTTCCACAATGGCATCCCATAAGTTGGCCAAAGTAACATGATAATCCGGGATCCATGAGATATTGCGAGTTTTGAGAACCTGGCCAAGGAAATCAAAAATCATCTCCTCAAACCCCTCGATTTCTTTCTCTCTTTCGAGGAGCTTGTTGTTAGAAGCAGTGGCCAATTCGAGGGCACTTTCAACGTTCTTTTCGGCTAGGGCTGCCCTCCTTTCCGCATCTGAAACCTGGTCGTTCAAAATCACCGTTTCTTCTTTTTCCAGGGCTAAACTTTCTTTCAAGCTCGCTTTCTCCGCCTCCCAAGCAGCCTTCTCAGCTTCGAAATGATCTCGTGCTGTTTTCAACTCGATATTGGCCATCTTGAGATCTTCAACCTCCTTTTTTAAAGCCATCTTTTCTTGGCTATTGGAATCCAGTTCTGAATGAAAGCGCTGCTTGGCATTTTCCAATTCAGTCTTATAATTTGCAGCGTCCTTCCGTGCTAGAGCAAGCTGGGGCTGAGCGTCTTCCAGATCCTTATCCAATTTCGTCCTAGCCCTTTCATTATTTTCGAGTTGTGCTTTGGATCTGTGCACTTCTATTTCAAGTGTCCGGATGACTTCCGAAAGGTTAACGGCATGCTTTTTCATCATCTCGTACTGCTTGGCCACATGACGAATGTGCCCGATAACTTCACTATCCCAGTTTTTAGGAACCGGTTCCAAGGCAGGAACAAAGACCATCCTATCAAAGAATATGCCTGGAAATTGTTCCCGTAGCTTTTCCAGCCTACCTTGGATCTCGGGACCATGGACATAATCCCGTGAACCAGGGGCAGCTAACTCTGGTTGGCTGGTGGGAACAATGTCACTTATTTCTTGCTCAGCTTCTTTCGATGAATCTTTGTCCCTATCTCTGGATTCGTGACGCCTTTTGGACGACCGACTGTGGGAAGGGGCACTCTTTGGAGGAGTCAACTCTTTTGGAAGCGTCTTTCCCCCGGTCGGAATTGTCGGATGACTCGAAGGCCTGGTAGAGGTTGATTTGGGTGGAGATCGAGGTTGTGAGGAGCTCGGCCTAGGAGGAGGACCGCGAGGGGGCTCAGTACCCGGACGAAGGCTGGGGGTGCCTTCGCGGAGAGAACGGTACGAATAAGACTTCCTGCGAGACATCGCTCCTGTAAAAAGAAAAGAAGAGCATATTATAACTTTGAATATTCACGATATAATAGTGCAAGGTCAGGTAGTGTGTGTGAGGTGTGCATCCCATATAATTCCCCCTAACAGACCCGGGCCTGGAGACAGGCTCATCTGACCCGTTTCCCGTTCCATTGTTGAAGCAATCGCCTGTTCGGGAGCAGAAAAGAAAGGCTCCTCGCCGAAGTCTTTTTTTGTATATTCGATATCGGGTAAAGGGATTTTATTCAGTTCGTCAAATAACCGTTCTTCTGTCAAGTCGTCATCGCCAACAGTTTCCATTGGGGCAGAGGTATGGATTTCCTTCGACACATCACCACGGGACTCCTCCCCCCTGTATATATTCAAGTCTTCGTCGTCTTGGATGACTATCGGAGAAGGACTTTTGCGAAATTTAGTTGTTTCTACCGCTTGTGAAGTTCCCTCTCCCTCTGCTGGGGGCAAGTACTTATAGGGTTTGCCGCCGGTGCCAAGTCCAAATCTTCTGTCTAGGAGGCGATGCTTATGGAGATTGTCGTCAGTAATGCATTTTTTGATCCTTAGAAAGTCGGATCTGCTTTGTGAAAGAATGGCTAACCGATTGCTGTATAGAGGACCCTCCATTTTCGGGAAGACATGATCTGTTCAAAACGAAGGAAAAAGCGGAAGAATATTAGTACTTAGACTCCTCGAGCAAGATATTCGATTATGTGATCGAAGCTTACTTGATTTAAGCCATCTTCGTGAACATCCGGCCTGTCTCTTGATATAAAACCAGTCTGATTTGGGATCCCCAATATTGCTGTACCCATCGTATAAGACCTTCCTATTCGCCACCGACTCAAAGAAGGAGAAGTTTGGAGTTGCCGAAGAACGGTGCTTGAAAAGAAAGAAGAACGTCAAATCTCTAAATTTAAGTTCGGCATGTAAGATCTCTGCATATGCAATGTACAAGGTGTATAACGATGCGTAGGCGTTTGGATGGAGCTGCATCGGAGCGATGCCCAGCCATCTTAAAGTCTCGATGGTAATCGGAGGGAACGGAGGAATAGCTCCTACCAGACACATTGTTCGACTAATCGCCATATACCCTTCCGGTGCTAGATGGGGTCTATCTTCGCTTCCGGGTGTCAGGACGTCGTCCCAAGGAATGCCGTGTCTTAAGCAGATTCTCTTGAGTTTTATCTCGTCAAGCTTGGACGCTAAAGAATCAGAGAATTTATCTATCCCGACTGCGCCTGGGATTTCGTCCGGAGCTCGCTCGTCAAACTCAGAGTTGTTGCTGGATGAAGTACTTTCTGTCGGATATGATTCTGTGGCTTCATACTCAGATCCAGAATCTTCACCTCCCGGATTGATTGGAGGAATTTGAGCATTATACTGTTCATGGGTCTCGGATTCCGCTTCTGCTACAGATCTTGAGGAAGAGTGATCGTTCGACATTGCTGCTAGGACGAGAAAATATGAACAATAAGATTAACACTACCCGTCCCCCGTGTGTGCAAGTGCCGGTGTGTGTGCTTGTGTGTGCGCATTATTAAAAATAATGATAGAGCATGAAAGCAGTCAAGGTTATCAGAAGTCGTTAGTCATCATATGCAGTCAAATCATGAAGTCATTTAGTCCAGAAAGTTCAACGTCGCGGTTCTAGCCTAACTGTTCAAAGTTTTATGGTGACAAGGTGTTGATTGAAGTCTGGAATTTCTTCGTATCGTTAGCTGTAGGACGGATCGCAAAGTATAGGGATCGCCCCCCTCTTCGACTCACGGAGTATAGGAATCGCCCCCCATCGAATCGCCGGATGAAGGGATCGCCCCTTCATGAACCGTTGCGACTCCCACGATCCGTCCCTTCGTGGCCACCTCGATCTGTCGTCTCGCCACTCGCGTTCGTCTCCCATCTTTGACCACGAACCGAAACGGCCTTCTGTCTTCTTCTTCCTCCTTCGTTTTCCTCCTCTCCTTCCCTTCTTCGAACTCCGAGCTCTACGTCACTTGGCCATGGCACTTTGATGATCTCGTCAGAAAAGCACGGATTCTCACCGTTTCCAGTCAAGAAAATTCGAGGAAGAGCGGCGTTCGCAAATAAGAATACTTTTAGTGGAGTTACCTTTCTAAGGATTGAAAGAATGCTTGGATTTTCGAAGGGTCAAAAGATTTGGGTTCGCTCCTGGATAATGTAGGCGAAACGATTCGGTTGAAAAGAAAGAAGAAGGAGAATGAAGGGGAGGGGGTCGGCTTATATAGGCAAAGAAGGTGACCGTTTGTCTCCCCTTCTTTGTCTTATTCGAACCACGAAGCACTATGCAGGCCACGATCCAAAGATGGAATCGCATAGAAGCCCGCGGACCGCTTTGAAACGATGGCCCACAAAACTCAAAGCCCGACACGGCTCGAAGGAAAGTACACCCCGTTTCACACAAAGGCCTAGGTACTCGGCACGAGACGAGCAGATGACCAAATCGGACCGTGTCGCCCTATGGCGATCCGATTCATACATGTGACGATTTGAACCAATGCGACTGTTGATTTACGTCCCTTCAGGAGAAGGTGAATGAGAATTTTCGAAGCATGTTCCATCATCGATAAAACATACTTCGAGGGGGCAAAGTGTTGGCTCGCTTTTTGACCAAGCCACCCAGGATCATTCGTAAGAGGAAAGCAGGAAACCACAGTATCTAAGAACATGAAATAATGGATCGCGCACCATCGTCTCGCTCAATATCGAATCACGCACCATCGTCTCGCCCAAGATCGATTCGCGTACCATCGTCTCGCCCAATATCGGATCGCCCCTTCTCATTAGCGAACGATCCAACCGGACGATCCGATCCAAACTCACATTGTTATCCCAAGCGAACCGATCCGATCTCCTGGTGCATGGCGAACCCTCTGACCTGTTCAAGCACGAGCTAGTCTTTAGCGATCCGAATCGCACGGATCTGGCGACGCGTGTCCCTAACCGTCACTTGGACCGATTCTCCCCCATCTGCACGATCCGATGTTCAAGCAAATCACGACACCTGTCCACAACGGCTAGTTTGACCATTTCTCCAACGGCGGCGATCCGACCCGAGGTTCTCGGGATTCGCGCCACGTGTCCACGATCCGCCTGACAAAATCAGCTATAAATAGCCAAAGCTTGGCATTTTTTGGGATCTTTTTTGGCAATATTGAGTACTAAATCCGCCATTGTTGTCAAACTACTGAAATATTGAGAGATACCATTGTTGTATTAGCTTCTAAAGCATAATCAATAACATATAAAGTGGACGTAGGCTCATTAACGCCGAACCACTATAAATTCTGAGTGTTATTTTCTTTTTCCTTGTTCTTCATTAGAAATTCTATACTGTTCATAATAATTTGGGTGTTAGGTCCAAATTTCGATCTAACACATTTTATTGTTCCGCTGTGAGATTCGTGTTTACTCTGATTCTGTTCAGTGTGTTCTTCTTCTTCTTCTTCTTCTTCTTCTATTCTATTAGTTCTATCTTATCTTTCTCATCCTCTCAATTCTTCTATTAATGTCCCGGTATTTTCGATGCTCGAGAAATTGACAGTGTATTTATGTTGATTTTCTGGGTCGAAAATTCCACTCCATTACATTGTGCTTAGGAAACAGAGGAGAGCATTAAGAAAGCCTATCCTAAGTGCTGGGTGGATATCTCTGATTGACTCTGGTGCAAGGTACATTTACCATACTTCGCATTACCATTTTGTTCTCTACTTTGTTGTTGTTTTCTTTTCATGGATGTATAACTTTTTAATTATATAGTCTAATGATTTTAAAATAGTATATGAATTAATTAGTGTATTTTTGAAAGATAAAAACAAATTGATTGCTGGTTGTGTTGGTTGATTAATTAAAATTTTGAACCATTTAGCCAAATTGAACAAATATTGAACTGATTTAGAAATAGATAGAAATATATATATATATATATATATATATATATATATATATGTGTGTGTGTGCATTATATATGTGTGAACAGGTTATGGATAAACTACTAAGCGGAGGAATAAAATTGTTTGCCCGACAAATAGGTACATGTTTATTGTATTTCTTGGGAATTTGATAATTTTATGAGCCGATTGGCTAGCCGCTTGGCTTTTCCTTTTTCTTTTGGATTGGTGAGGGCCATGGGAGGTTATTTGAAATATCCTGAAGCTCCCTATACAAAGGAGGTTATGGTGAAAGTTTTCGAAAATTTAGGGTGTTAGCCAAATTTTTGAAGAATTTGAAAATTCTTAGAAACTGAAAAGTTGGAGAATGGAAGCCAGAAGGAAAGTTGAGTTGGTTAATTAAACGACTTTCGACTTTGTTCCTTTTCGGGGACGAAAAGTTTTAAGTGGGGGAGATTGTAACAACCCGGAAAATCCGAGTCAGTTTAAAAAAATTTAATTTGGCTATTTTAGTGGATTTTAAATATTTAAAATAGATTATTTTAAATAATAACGATGAAAAGTATGTTTGAATCGATGTTTGAAGATAAATATAATTATTTTAAATTATAAACAAGGCTTGAAATGGCGCGGAAGTTTCAAAATTGGAATTCAAACTTTGACTGACTGTACCGGGTGCAAAATAAAACGGATTTTAGTGAAACCAAAAATATTTAAATCTATTAATGAATATCGTTCTAAGAATCTGAAAAATCGAAGTTTCGTAGCGGGAATAAAAAGTTATGGCCAAATGAATTTTCTGAAAGGTCGCTATAGAGAATATATAGCCCTTGAAAATAGACATTTTGCAAACGACCTCAGAATTCGACGAAACCACTTTTGTTGGATCCGGGATGTCGAATTATTGCTAGGTTTGAAATTCCTAATTTGAAGTTAATATGTGAGCGTGGCGAAGGAAAATGTGTTTGGTTGATTACAGTTAAATTGGATCGACCAGAAAATGGCCATTTTTCAAACGGTCTCAGAATTCGACGAAACTAGTTTTGTTGGGACCGTATTGTCAAAACATAGCTGGATTTATTTTTCGGGAATTTTTAGAATCGGTATGTGGCCCCTGCATATTGAAATGTACGTTCAAATCAAATATGGAATGTTTTCTATTTTAATTTGAAGAAAAACTGACTAAAATAATCGAATGGGCCTACGAAACATATCCAATTGTGTTCGGAATGGGGGTATTTAGCTTAAGGCGACAGTCGTTGGGTTTGATTTGATGTTCGTATTAGAAAACCATATTTTTGAATTTAATATACATATGAACCAATATGATTTTTTATAAAAAATTAATTTATTTTCCAAATCGCTTTCTCTCTCCCCGATACGAGCAGATCGAAGGTGGAAAAGCTTTCGCCACTTCCTGGCCAAATTCCGGCCACCCCGTTCGTCGCTGACCCCTGCCACCGTTCAACTTCTTGAAGATCTCCCTCCCCTCTTCAAATAAAGACCGGTTACAGACCCCCTCGTCTCCCCATCGACGAGAACGACCGCCTCGAAGTCGTTGACTTCGCACCGCCGCCACACCCTACAGCCACCACCGAACCAGACACCCCGGCCATCGATCTGAGCACCCTTCCATCCTCTTTGGCGTAGCGCAACTCGATTTGGCTATCGTGCGACAGTTTGAATGCAAAATTGAAACCCTAGTTCGAAGCCTTTCTGAAGGTATACAGTTTATAATTTATAAACTGATTTCAACATTCAAAAATCGTCGCAAAGTGTGGTTATCGAATAAAAATCATAACATTTTGCTATGTTGTCGAAATTCAGTGAAACAAGAGACACTGGGACCGTGGCGACGTCTTCTACATTCTAGAAGTGACCGGATATTTTTCTGAGCCTTCTACAATTTTTGGAGGAGTGGAACCCAATGTGAGATTTCTAATTTATAAACGATATGGAAAACAACAATGTATAAATTATATAGTTGATGTATGAATTATATAAGCGTTATACACCACATGTATAAGCGTTGTATAAGTTGTATGTTCGATGTATAAGTTATACATGCGTTGTAAAAATAATATATGCATTGAAATGATATTGAAATGAAATCGAAATATAGTTATATACGTATATATATATATATATATATATATATATATATATATATATATATATACACTCCCCTCGTCCACAGACCATGGACGATATATATTGGTTGTGATGTTGTTTGGATTATTGGTTGATGTGAAATTTGGTGAATATCATGAATGGTTGATTTGAAATGATTGATTGTGATTGAAATCCCAATAGGATTAATATATGGGAAAACTCGTCTGCGTACGAACTAGATATTGAAAATCCCCATTGTCAAAAATTGCGAAGCTTTAAGGTAAAGCGAGGAGTCGTACTCGGGACGGTGCCGGTTTTAACTACCCTGCCGTTATGATGCCGAAATTTTCAATAACATTCATGTGTTAGAATTACTTTCATGTGTTGAAACTATATTCATGTGTTGAATAGAAATTCATGTGTTGAATGGAGTTCATGTATTAAATAAATTCTTTGAAAAATAAAGATAACATTTTTACCTTATGTATGAACTATATAAAATAATCGTGTTTTGAAATAAATTGTTTTACAATAAAAATAACATTTTTACCTTATGTACGAACTATATAAAATAATCGTGTTTTGAAATAAATTGTTTTACAATAAAAATCACATTTTTATTATATATATAAACTATAGAAAACATTCATGTGTTGAATAAAGGACTAGAACGATAAAAATCATATTTTTATCGTATGTGTGAAATCGAAAACATTCATGTGTTGAATATATAGATTGAACAATAAAATCTACATTTTTATTGTGAATATGAAGTGCTAAAAATATTCATGGGTTGAATAAATATTTTTTAAGATAAAAATATCATTTTTATCATGTAAACGACTCGCTAAAAATGCACAAGTGTTGAAATAAATATTTGTTTGCTATGAATATTATTTTTAATATGTGTATGAACTAAATAAAATAGTCATGCGTTGAAAGATATTTTTGTTCGCTAAAAATATCATTTTTATACGAAATATGAAGTATTAAAAAAGGTGATGTGTTGAAATAAATATCTACTGGATAAAAATATCATTTTTATCAAATATATGAAGTGAATATGGTTTTGAAATTGAAGAATGAATTATATTTATATATATATATATAATATAATTAAAATAATCGAATAACGAAGCTGCAGTTCGTATTTTGAAACCGTGATTTCAAAGGATTATTGCGGGAGATCCGACCATCGGATTTTCCAGAAACCGAAACCGTTGACTCGCTTTGGAAATATCTTTCCAACGACACCCACTTTGTAAAGATCCAACGGTTGGATTGTCTTGAATGTTTAATTCAAATCTGAAGAAAAACAGTGCCATGGCCGCGTTATGGCCTGAAGCGTCATTTTAGTGAGTTGGCTATTTTTAAATAAATAAAAATAGCGATAAATCGTGGTAAAATATTATGAATGATATGGAATGGAAATAAACTGAAGTTGCTTGGTTTATTTGATATTTGATGGTTGAATGTGTTTGGCGTGAAAATTACATTAAAGAACAAAATTATTGATGTCGAATAATTTAAGCATTGAAATGAATTGATTTGAAATTCTAAATATACGTGAATTATTTGAAAAGGCCGAGTTGATTCTCATTTCAAATAATTGATCGACGATTGAAAGTCGAAGATATGAAGACGGTGCAAGACCGATGATCTTTACGTCGAATGGAGGGGTGCTACTGATGCTCATGATAGGAGTAGCTACCTTGAAGGGGCTGAAGTAGTAGCTGTCCGGATGTACTTGTTGATTGTACGGATGTGCGAGGTATTAAGTGCCTCCGGTTTCGTTCAGACCCAGAACGAACTTGTAAATGAACTGTGTGTCTGACATTGGATATCATTCTGTATGATTAATGGATATCGGTTGCATGGAATGGTTTGCCTGTGTGGCATGCTAAGATGTAAATGATCAAAGCTTTTGTTGAAAAGCAGAGCTTTGTGGTTGATGATCAAAGTATGGCTTTGAATGGCTAGCTTTGTGTTTAGCGTTGTTACGCGAGCCTCACACCCCGGTATGAGCCAGAAACGGGAGAAGGACTTCAGGGAGGACATGCGTTTTCTTCTAGCTAGGAGTGGTGCTTTGGGTTTTGCACGCTCGGGTATTTTACTTATGTGGATGATGGAAAGCGAGGCCTCGGTTAGTTCGGTTTCTTCGGAGCCGATGTTTGGTCGGATATGACCAGTTTACGCCCCATAGGGTGGGGAAACGCAGTGTTCAGGCATTTTAATCCACATCGAGTGGACCGGCCCTGACGATCCAAGGGTCGATGCGTTCTGATCCTAAGACATGGGCTAGATTGTTTCGAATTCGTTAAGGACAATCCCTTGCCTTGGTTCATGACGGAAATCCAATTTCCAAATACGACATCGTGCGGTTTTGATTGTATATATATACCGCGACATGATATATGGTACCCATGCCGTCTATTGTTGATACTTATGATTTGAAATTGTTTTTGAAACATATAAACACTAGTAATAATATCAAATGCTTTTGTTTTACTCATATCAAGCATATTTTGGCCATTACAAGGTAAAACTCTATCCTCCGGTTTGTGTTGCATTGTGTGATGGGAACTGAGTCTTATAATGGCTTCATTTTTATAAAAAGCATTGCGATGTTTAAAAGATTTACTTGTTTTGAAGCACTGACAATCCAATGGAGTAAACCCGTTCCGCGAAAGTGGCGTGGTCCTATGATTGACCATATTGAAAGAATATGTTTAAGTAGATTTCTCATACCAGTCCCATGACTGACTCGTAGTTTGTTTCACTTGCAAACTCGGGTGCCCCTTTTTCTACACGGGCAGCCTTGTATTCTGGTTTTAGCAGGCTCTTTCTTGATAGCTAGAGCTGAGGATGGATTCTACCATTTATCTCTTTTTATGTTGTTTATCTCCTATTGTACATATTATGTTTAGTTTCCGCTGTAGACATTTTATGTAAAGCTGAACTGTATTTTGTACTAAGTATGATCCTGTATACTGTGTAACTCTGATGTTTATATTTATCCAGTGATTCTGTTGTACATTATCTGGTGTATTTAATTATTTCTGTTCTGCTGTTATTTGTTTATGTGTTATGTTCCAAAGATTACCCTTGCCACCGTCGTACGGGGTTTGGGGTTGTCAAAAAAAACAAGACAACAACACTTTATAGTGGTTCAGCATTATCGAGCCTACATCCACTTAATAATTCTCTTGATTATACAAGAAAAGTGAAGTTACAATGAATAAGATTGTCAGAATCTCCAATACATTGTTATTTTTGATGATAATGTCGAATTACAATAATAATTATAGCAAGTATTTCGGGATAGAAATGGTTGGTAGCCATGATTGAGTTATGGAGAGCATGCAGTAGCCAAAAGTCCCTTTTTCGGAGCTCTAGGGGCTTTCTATAGCTGCTTCTGATCTCGAGTCGACTTGGACACGTGGCAGTCTACTCGGGAGTGAAAGAAGAGTGAAAGAAGTCTTCTTTTCATAGGAGACGTCCCAATCCAGATAGAAATGGACACGTGGAGGTAGATCCATAGTTTTAGGGAGCTGGAAGAGGGCTTTTAGGAGATATTTTCTTGGTTTGATCAGGCCCGACTAAACTTGGTCGACCTCAAACTTGGCCGACCCAGACTTGGTCGACCCTAAACTTGGCCGACCCTAGTCTTGGCCGAACCAGACTTAGCCTACCCAAGACTTGGCCGACCCGGGAAGGTCTGCTCGAAAAAGTCGACCCAGACCTTGCACCGCTCAATTTAGCGCATCTTCGTGTGGTCTACTTTGTTCCAGCCGTGTTCGTTCGACTCAGGGTTGAAATTTTTCTTAAATGATGATCTCTACTAACCCACACTATGGTCGAGTCGGTCTTGGGGTGAGATGTTGGTGACTGTCTTCTATAGTTTGTGGGAACCTTCATGCGTGGTAGGACCCATGTCGAACTGGGCTAGTCAAGTTAAAATGAGCTTGGTGTCATAGGGCTTGGCCTAGACCACAGGTAGCTGAGACAGAGCTTGTCATATCTTGTTCGGATCAAGCCGAAGGCGGTTCGGCCTAAAGATGCTGCTCTTTTCTTGGTGACGATTTGTAGAGAGGTGAATCGTATTCTGATATGCTTAGAATCTTGACGGCCTAACCAAAAGGCGTGCCAACAAATACTACCTAATTTTCCTAGTGTTGGACAACTACAGTAAAAGGGCTATGAGATTTCAATCAAGAATGGAGTTTTTTGAATCCAGGATGAGAAGTTGGGTTTGATTGCATAAGCAAAAATGACAACAAATCGAATGTTCCCGTTGTATCTCAGTTACACCACTCATGCATGGTTACCTGTAAAACTAAGGGAACGACATGGTTGTGGCACAATCGATATGGTCATCTCAATTTTGTTGGGTTATAAACCTTGCAACCAAAAAACTGGCGATGAGCCTTCCAGAATTTGAGTCTCCTTAGGAAATATGTGAGGACTGTGTTGTTGGCAAACAACATTGAGATAATTTTCCATAAGGATAATCATGAAGAGCTAAGAAAAGGTTGAAACTTGTACATTCCGATTTGTGTGGGCCAACTAAACCGACTTCAAATGGAGGTAAACAACATTTCATATCTTTTAATAATGATTATAGTGGGAACACATGGGTCTATTTCTTGCATGAAAAGTCCAGAGGCTTTTGTAGCCTTTCAAAAGTTTAGAGGACTGGTTGAGAATGAAGTTGGTAGCCAGATTAGAGTCTTGTTGCGCACTGATCATCGTGGAGAATATAACTCACAAGAATTTGATGTTTTTTATGACAAACATGGAATTAGAAGGCAATTCACTACAACATATACATCTCGACAAAATGGCGTAAGCGACAGAAAAAATATAATGATTCTTAATATGGTGTGAAGCCTTCAACATTTTTTTTTCTTAATATGCTATTGAGGAAGAAAAACAATGGATGAAGAGATTGCTGCTATTGAAAGAAGATAATACCTGGGAACTGGCAGAAGTTCCAATGGGACAAAAATTGATTGGTGTCAAGTGGATTTATAATAAAAGGAAATTGAAGCAAAATGGTGAAGTAGAAGAGCATAAGGCATGATCAGTGGTTAAAAGGTATGAGCAAGATTTTGGTGTGGGCTATAAAGAAGTTTCTGCACCTGCAGCAAGACATAACACAATCAGAGAAATGATAGCATTAGCAACCCAAAATTCATGGTCGATCTTCCAATTAAATGTAAAATCTGCATTTTTGCATGGGAATTTGCAAGAAAAGATATACGTCGATCAACCTCCTGATTATGTGAAATTATGCAGTGCGAATAAATTTTATAAATTGAATAAGGCTCTATATGGACTAAAACAAACATATAGAACTTGGTATGGTCGTATAGATTCTTATATTTTGAATGGTGGTTATAAAAAATGCCCATATGAGCAGATGCTTTACACAAAAATTGAAAATGGAGGAATGTTGCTAATTTTATGTTTATACGTAGATGATTTGATGTATTTTGAAAATGATAGAGTAATGATCGATTATTTTAAGCAGTCCATGGTGACTGAGTATGAAATGTCTTATCTTGGAATGATGCACTACTTTCTTGGCTTAGAAGTAGTACAATCTGATATTGGCATTTTCCTATCCCAAAAGAAATACGCAAAAGATGTTTTGGCTAGGTTCTATATGAAGAATTGTAACCCTGTTACTACTCTAGCAGAAAAAGGATTGAAGATATTAAAGAATCCAGCAGGAAATGTAGTTGACGGTACTCTCTACAAAAAAATAGTTGGAAGTCTGACATATTGGACTGCAACACGACCTGATATAATGTACGTTGTAAGCCTCATTAGTAGGTACACGGGGCAATTGGAGGAGATCCACCTTGCAACTGCAAAAAGAATTCTTCGATATATACATGGTACTACTAAGTTAGGGTTGTTTTACGAAAGAGGCGAACAATCATGCACACTTCATCGCCCATCCACATTGGTTGTTTTCCCTTTTTCTTAAACTCATTCATCTTCTCTCTATAATTCTTCGCGACCTTCGAGTTCCAGTGTCGCTGAACTAGCCTCATGTCAGCCTCCTGCACATCTATTGCTCCCTGTATAATGAGAAAATCTTACTAATCTCATTTATTTGTGTTTAATTAATTAGTCTATTTGACGTACCAAGCGGTATAAACGTAACATAAAATCTTGCCAGATAGTCTCTTTGATGTATGCTGGGACCCTGCTCCACTTAGGCTAGAAATCGCTCATTCTAGCTATATACGCGTCCTTAGATATATCTAAAACCATCTGAGATGGCTCCAATTCAAATCCCCTGCATTAAATATAAATTACAACTTTATAAAATATAGTTATATTATGTAAAAAAACGTAAAATTGTTATTCTGCTAATTCTGATGCATACACCCTGTCAGCCTTAGGCTTCAAATAAATAACTGGACGAGCTCGCTGTCCGCCACTACCCTCACCAGCATGCGGGGTAATGTTACGCCGTCAGAGCCCGAGCCAGAGCCAGAAGCAGGGTCAGACATAATATACCTGCAACATAGATATAAGCATTGACTTTGAGAATATGTAATTAAAATGCGCAAAAATATGAATATGAGCAACACAACATGAATGAATAAAGATTCATTTTGATCATATTAAAGTAGAAAAAGATAGATAATATGCTATAGAACATGATTTAATTCTAAATTCTTATAAGTCAAAATGAAACGTGAAAATACCCTAAAAATGAAGGTATGAAGCGTCTAGTACATACAATTTAGAGAATTTTATGTAAAAATACGTGATGTGCAAATTTAAAAAGTAAAAATGTGAAATATTTTTAGTATATGAAAAATACTTTTAATATTTTTGTTTATAAAAATCATTTTTAGTATTCACCCAAATGATTTATTTATTTATTTTGGTGAAAATTTTATAATATATGAATCACCTACATTCGTTACAATACGTACGAATAAACCATGATAACCGTAACTCCAATGCACAACGAAGCGGCAAAAACTGAAAAAAATATGATTTTGATAACTAAATAATTTATCTTTATCTATTTACTTCACTAACACATTGCTATTTTAAAATGCTAACAATTCATGGCAACAAGTGTTTACATTTGAGGGTTCGATTACATGCTAACACTAAGCATTTGTTATAAATGCTAACAATTCCTACGAATTTGATAATATAATTACAGTGATAACAATAGCAATTGGAGAATAATATGATGTAATATACATATGCAAACGACTAGGAATCAAATACAACTCATATTAAACCGAAATTAGTGGAAAACCTAAAAATTAGGTTTAAGAATTTCACCTAAATCAAGGAGCAACAAGTGATCGAGGAGAAGGATTGGAGGAGCTCGCAGTTGACGTCGTAGGTGGTTGCGGTTGCGGTGGTTGTTGGGGTGGAGGAATCGAAATTGAAGGAGATGAAGTGGTGGGAAGGGAAGGGAAATCGGATTGAGGATGAAAAGTAAGGAAATGAACAGCATGTCTTGCTCTCTGGAACATATGCAAGAAATTTACAATGGTTTCCAATGGCTGTCAGCCGTACTTTTTATTACATCGGCTTCCAACGGTTACCACGAATTCTAATTAGCCGTTGGCGAACGTTGAAAATCGTACGTTGGAATACACAGTTTTTCTAGTAGTGAATACTTGAGTGGCTTTACGGACGCATGAGATTTGGACAATAGAAGAAGTACTTTCGGTTTTGTTTTTAAGTTTTGGTTCTGGAGCTGTTTCATGGTCAACAAAGAAGCATACGTCAAGATCGTTATTGGAGCCTATTTCTTTGTTTTGCATGTTGATGTATTTGCCTATATAATAGGCTGTTGCTTGATGAATAAGATGGTTCAGCTCTTTGCCTTGATTCGCAAAAACACAAGTATTATTATAAATTTAACTTGTATCAGTTTTGTTTACTTCTATCAATCCTCAGTAGTTCCTAACAGAAATTGACAAAGCCATCCCAACGGAAATGCGGTATCCTCTTCAAAAACAGGGAAGTTATAACCTCTATATATGCACCAGCAACTTGGTTTAAGCGCACTACAGAAATTTCTCCAAGCCATATATCAAGTTCTGCAATAGAAACTTACTGTAAACGTTTCATGATCAACTCGATGTAGCTAATATATATTCCAGTTGTCATTTAACTGCCATTACCTTAAGGCGCACCACTTTCCTAATGGCAATGATTAGTCCAGGCATCATTGACTGCACATTCGTGACATCATGGCGCAACGAATAAATCTGTAACAATATTTTAGTTAACAGTGTCAGACTGCTACGTGTATATATAATCGGGGTTAGAAGAACTAGAAATTGGAGCACCTCGCCTGGACCTGAGAAATGAACAGTTGTGCTTGAGGGCAAGCCTGGAAGAACCAAACTGTGCACACGTACTCCATCTTCACCAAGAATTTGCCCCCTCGCCTTAGCCAAACAAGTAATACAATACGTTAAGTATTTCATACAGAAAGTTAGTTGTTATTTCTTTTGATTATTTATACAGATTTGTGAACAGCTGGAATATTCAACTTTGTATTTCAGTTTACATTTTGAATTTATGCTGAAAGCAGACTTAATTAGATTGCAGATATTATATACAAACAGATCGTTCATTTGAAGTAGAAGATTAGTTTTTAATAAGTCAAAAATAAGATCCAAATTAGCGTAGAAGTGGAGTATTAAAAAAGTTCAAAACAAGCAAACTTAACAAAGGATACCATGGAAGATAAAAATTGACGAATTCATGTAGTTGAGCCTGGCTATAATTATTCAAAAAACAAGGCGAGAATGATGATGATTCTACATTTACTTACTGGGGATTCTGATGAGACGTCTTCTCTGTTGTACATCTGTCCGAGATTGGATAAATTTTCCGCAATTTGATTTGCGTCGAAAGAAGGAAGATCCTAGCATGTAAGAGTATTTTGTCAAGATACTTATCTAGGAAATCGACTAGCTAAATATTACTACTATGCTCAATGGGAGATACTTGATGTATTTATGTTTAATTTTAACCAAACAGCTGTTGAATTGAAACAATATTTCTAGATCCACCAATAAATTAGTGTTGAGCATACAGTTGAATCAGCTCTTGATTCCACAATCTCAACATTGTTGTAGTGAAATGAAGCTGAAATAGCTGCCTGTTGTAGTAGTACAGAGCCTATGGATAGAGTTGGAGCTATGAGACATCCCTGTTACATATATAATCAAAATATACATCGGTATACCTTCGATTGTATAAAAGACCACAAAAATGAGCTGGCTTACCATGCTTGCCTTCTCACAGAAGACAGACAGCGCACTTACTGTCTCTAACGTAAGCTTTGGCACGTATACTACACTTCGTAATCCAAATGCTGAAGCCTGTACTTGTTCAGAACGGGTTCTGAAATGATATTTAGTATATACACACAACTGTGCTTGTAAAGGGCAGTAAAAGACAGTACCTGCTTAACATTGTCATAAACACTTGCTGGGTTGGTAAAATCTACCACCACACCAGTTGCTTTAGACTACATAAAGCACCCAAAAATTTTAAAAAAATAATAATAATAACCATTAAAATGACTGAAAAAAAAGGTGATTTTTTTTGCTAGAACCTTACTTGTGATATGGAACCCAAAACCATAGTTAGATCATTCAGTATGGGAACCTCAAGTGCCTCTTCCATGCCACATACCTGGAACAAATAAACACCACCACAATTTTGAACTTATTACGAATGCAGTTGAGAATTCATAAGATGAAGATTTGGAAGAGACCTCTCCAGCATCATGGCCAACTAAGCGAGAATCGATAGCTCCGGCCAACTCCATTCCTCGAGCTTTGGTTACTGCAGCAATAGCAGCTCTGCCAATATCTGTTGTCGCACCGTTGATCACGACTTTGATATTATTGCTTTGTAAAGGCTGCACTGTGCATGAAATGGTAAAATTCACGGCGCTGGTAGAAGTGGTTATTGGTCTAATACCATTGCCCCTTCCTCTGGCAGCGAGTTGATGTGAGGAAGAGTAACAAAGAGAGGCCATTTCAGTATTTGATATCGTATGAAAGTGGTGTTAGTCCGTTATGATTGTAGAAGACGGTTATTGGCTTGGCTGAATAATGAGTGATAGAAATAAGGGCCTTATCCTTCTAATATTGCAGGGTTCGATCATATTAGAGAACCCAACCAATGCGGGTTTAATTCCTCTTCTCCAAAGTTCGTGTGTCCTATGTCCCATGCAATCACATATATTCATTTCATCATATCAGCTAATTAATTTAAATTAGGAAATTTTTTTATTTGTTGTTTTTTTAAATGTAGAATGACCTCCAAATGTGTTCCGACAATGCGTTATTTTGATAAGTTAATTTTTATTCTAATCCACAATTTTAATAAGTTAATCCATCCTATTAAATAGCAACATTGACTTTTAATAATAATTTAATTTTAATTAGTTTATCCACCTAAAAAAAATGTCAAATATCTTTCTTCTTCTCGGTTAATGTTCTCAGTCACAACGTAATCCATATAGCTGCTTATTTTAAAAAGTAGACAGGTGCAAATAAAGAACCCATAGCACCACAAGTTGTTAATCATGACAATGAAAATAGTAATAGAAGAGTGGAGACTATCAGAACTGATCATGAAAATGCATCGTCGAGCTTTAACACTTCATCTATGATAGTGAAGTACGGTCAATAACAACGTTATTTTGGATATCCGCTATCTATGAGTTATCTACATAGTGTTCAATACAACTATCCTTATTCGACTTAAGGGGGCTTTACACAAATGATGAAAGGATGAATGATATTTTTTGAATTTTTATGATCTCTAACAATTAGTGTTATTTAGTAGTTGATAGTTATAATGTTTTATATGTAGCTATCTTCCACGTCAACCAACACCATTTAGCAATGTTGGACCTTCAAATTATCACACGCCGTCTTCTGCATATCCTACGCCATTCGAGTTATACCATATGAGTTAGAGGTATATGAATAGCATTCAGTTAATTTGTATGGATATAGAATGAAACTTATATTAAAAACATTTTTTTTGTGAGTTTCGAATATTCTGTCCATGATACTATTACACAATCTAATATCGAAGTAAATAACATGGACATAAGAGCAAATGAGGCAACCAATGATATGGAAATAGACATAGATGAAGGTGAAGATGAACACATTAATCCCCCCGTTAATAATATGGATGTAGTGAGCATGCCAAAGAATGACACATCTTGGATTGGTAGCATGCAAGTAAATATCAAAGTCTTAAATTACGATTTTACAAGTATGGAAGTAAAATTGCCTGAAGATAGTAATGAGATGGAAATAGAGGTACCTTTTGATGATGAATTATGCACGACACAGATAATGGCTAAGTCAAATTGTTGTCGATCTTCAATTCAAAAATAAGATATTTTTCAACAATGAGTATCCAAAATAGCTTTAGGTTGGTAAGGTTCTCGAGACGAAAAAAATTAAAACACCAATTATGTGAATGATCAATTCTTCATGTTGTCTCTTTAAAACCTACAAAATCAAATAAAACCAAATATACAACTATCTGCAATGTTGATGCAGACTGTGTTTGGAGAATTCATGCAATTATGTCAAAAAATCCAAGCGGTGGCGTATACGAATATCCAAGTGAATACAATTGTATGAACCCAACGGTCAACTCAAATCACTAGCAAGCAACTTCTATGTTACTAATTTCAAAGATCTTACCGTTTGTAAAATATGATTTGAATATAACAGCCTGCACTGTTTAGGTATTAAGGGAACAACGATTGTTTGTGAATATTAGTTATGAAGGCATGAAGAGTTTTGAGTAAGACAGTCAAAAAGATTTATTGTAATTGGACGGAATCCTATGCCACTTTAACGCAATATTTCACAGAAATTACTATAACAAACCCAAAGAGTATCGGGGATGTTACTACGGATGAATATGGAGTGGTCGAACAAGTATTTCGGGCTTTTATTCCGTGTATTGAAGGTTTTGCATATTATTGACTCTTTGTATTGACGGGACATATTTTTATGGAAAATACAAAGTAACATTACTTGTAGCTACTATCCTTGACATGAATGACCATTTATATCCTTTGGCATATGCAATTGTTGAGTCAAAATCTGCCAATAATTGGGGTTGATTTTTTTGCTACCATATGCATGTCATTCATACCGTCAATGATTAGCGAATTATTTTCATTTCCGATAGAATGAAAGAAATATCAATGGTGGCGTTTACCTCATAAGCACCGCTTTTGTGCTAGGTATCTTAAGGCCAATTTCAAGCAGCCAGTTTCAAAGACAAACGTTTGATGGGCCTTTTTTATATAGTTGCATGTGCTTTGGAGGAAGTCGAATACTACAAGATTTGGGAAGAAATAAAGGCCACTAGCAATAGGCGCACAACTATTTTTGTAATTAGTTTAAAAAATGATCTGTTTTTGTTATATCAAAAAAGGTTCCTTTAATTTATTAATCAAAATGAAGGGTAAAGATTGAATTGAGACAGGGAGCATACAGGTTTTAAGGACAAAGAAATTATACTGGACAAATAAATGGCCTTAATATTCACCGTTGGATATGAAAGCATAAATTTCAAATGAATCGTACACCTATTTTATAGGCTTTTAAATATAATAGCTTTTTTAACAAGCATTAGATGTTCGGATGTCTATTAAAAAGGCACTCGACCATAGGAAATCTTTTAATCGAAAAAAATGGAAATGTTATCCCATGTTATTTATTTAATAGCCATACTATTCGACCCTTGAACCAAACAAAGTCAAGGAAAATAAAGAAAAAGTAAAAATAAGGTGGATGCCTAGGATTTACAAATTTATCAAGCTTTTTTTTAACATATGAAAAAATAACCAAATGTCATCCGTACTACCAAAATTGTAAAAGGCAATACGAGAGGAAAACGACCTAATTCACATTGCTCTTGGCTCAGTACGATGATCTTTGATCTATGCATATTATAGGGGCATCCAGTTGGATATGCTTATCATGTGGCATTAGATTCTATTGAGGTATATAATTGCATATAAACACACATACAAATACACATTATGTGTATTCGCATGTGTGTGTATGTATGTTTCTACTCTTTTACTAATAATTGTAAATCTTCAATCTAAATATGAGAAGATAAATATTAAATAATTGATAGTCGATTAAGGTTAGGTTAATTGTTTATTAATTGAAAATTATTGTGTATCATATAAACCAAATATACCAGTTGAGTTGGTCCAATTGCACTAGACAATTTTATGATACACTCCTTATTGCCTCGTTGATAGGTTACATCTTATTTCATCCCAATTTCTTATAGGTTTGTCATGTTATAACAACCTATAATATTTTGGGCCTAAATTTCGATAAAAATTAAAACCAGAGTCTATCGGAACATGGATCGTTTGGTTAGTTACCTACCAGAAATAGCATAGGCCATATTAGAATCTTACTAATTTAAACTCATAGCATAAATAGGAAGACTAACAAATACTAGATATGGCTACTACTTTACAATTAATAGAATCACTCAGATGTCAAAGCACCACATTGATACCAAACATAAGAGAAAGAAGATTTCAGTAGTATCCAATCACTATCATATATACAAGATCAACACTTCTAGATTCGTCATGCAAGTTCCAGTGAGGAGGAGGTCAAAACAAATGTTCTATTGAGTGGAACATCAAAATGTTGTCCAACAATATAGATTCACAATGGTTGGCTTCCATCCAATGGTTGTATCTATTTCTATGTTATCGAAATCTAATATTTAGCCGGTAAATTTGACTACTGTTGATTCCAAAACATAGTATTGTGGTAAAGGATATTAACCACTCAATACTTCAATAGAAGCAGGTCCTTTCTCTTATATATCAGTCATTTAATACCTTTAAGATATGTAGATCCAACGTCTATTTGAGACCTACCAAGGTAGACACTAATCACTTATTTGAGATAGGTAGACCTATTGGATGTTTAAGACCAATCGATGTGGTTTCCAAATCACATTATCGTTGGTTAGAAGTGGTTAGAAGGTTAGCAGCCACGTGGACCTCTAACCACTATTTAAGGCTTCCACATCTATATTGCATCCCAATTCCAAATAAAGGAAAATAACGAATAATGCGAGAAATGCAGCCACTTAACACTTGACGGTGTATCATCATTTATGATATTTCTTCAGTGGACGCATTGCTACTATCTAGCTGTCATCATATGGTAAACCCATAGTCATTTATTACTTCTCTTTGGATGGGTAGATCTTAGGCTATAGTAGTCATTTATGACATATTCCCTAGGTGGAATATAACCCAACCGCTTTATATCTAACAAGAAACAGACCCTTTCAGTGATTCCATTATATGTATCGTTTATCCATTTAATACTTCAAATGGAAAGAGATGGGTCCTTTGGTCACTTAATACCAAGGCAGACACAATGGCCAGTTAATACCTTATGGCAGGTCCAATAACCACTTAATACCTCATGACAGATCCAACCACTAAATACCTTAGGGAAGGTATGATAACCAATTAATGCCTCCTAGAAGGTCAACTGTTAGTGACTGAGATGTTGATGATGATGGTTTTGATGACAACAACCTTGTTTCAACTTTGTTTATATTATTATTGTTATAAAATATATACTAACATTATTATGTAGAATATATATATATTTACATATATACAGGAAATCTATGCAGGTATTAATAATTGAAGACTATACAGTTCAAAGAATCAAGAATTCAAAGTAGAAGAGTTCAAGATTCAAGACTTATGAGTATCAAGAATTAAAAAATTCAAGAGTTTAAGAAATACCGAGTAATTATGTCTAGATACTTTGTTAAAGCTCTGGTTAGCACTGAATTCTGATTTCAAACTTCTTTCACTATTTTCAAATAATTTCAAAATTACTTCCTTGTTTTCAAAATCTATTTTCAAAGTGATTTCAAAATTACTTCCTTATTCTAAATTTATATCTTTTTATTTTAACTCCTGAAATTTTTTCTAACTCCTGTTTTTAATTTTATATTTCATATATTTTAACTCCTAATTCAAATATTATTACTTATAGATTTATTATTTACTTATGTTTTCAATTTCCTTAGTTATATTTATAAGTTCAAAAGCTTTTCTTATATTTATAGTTTTAAATATATATACTTTTATATAATTTAATATATAGTTTTTAATTATTTTTAAACCATCTTAATATATGGCTTTAAATATATTTTCTACTTGGAATACTCTATTTTAATATAAAGGAATATAGTTTGTTTTAACTCTGGAATCACCGTAATTTATTTAAGCATTATATACTTTGATTTTTTTTTTTGGATTTATCCTAAGGTATGTCGACATGTATGTTTTAGTATGTCGACATATGTATCGTTATCTTGTTTCTTAAATTTGAAAAGTTGTGTCTTTGGAATTCAAATCTTTTCTGAAAGGTTATGGCTGTTGAAAAACTATATAAAGGCTTCAGAATTTGAACTTTTTAACTATTTTTCATCTCTTTCTTCTTCGTTAATCCTCTTGCCATTATTCTTCTTATTTTCTTAAAATCTATACTTATACTTTGCCGATTTTCAAAGAAATTATATCAATCTTCTTCTTTTAATTCTACATCATACTTTCTCTAAAATTTAAGTGCTACTCAAGAGTTATAGGCTGTTTGTAATTAAAGATAGAAAAATCAAGTTCTATCGAGTCTATCCTCCCAAACAGATAAGTAAAAGGATGTGGTTGTGTCCTATATAAATAGACCAGGTGCAATTGTGTCCTGGAAAATCAATCGAGTCTCATTGTACTCGGAAGCAGTTAGGGTGTGACCTTGGAGCCTTGAAACCAAGGATTGTAATTTGGATATTAGTTGAATAAAAATACGCATCAACCCATGTTGTGTGGGAGTGGATGTAAGAGAGTCCCAAACCAGTATAAAATCCAGTCATGTGCTTTCCTTTTATTGCTTTTTATTTTTATTTTCTGGATCCGTGATTGATTCTGTGATTGTTGGTATTTGTGATTTGCATAACACTCTGTTTAATCCAAAAAGATTTCAAGAATTTAATAAAATCCATAAAACACTATTCACCTCCTCGCCTCCAGTGTTTAACTTGCCTTAAGATCCTTAATCCGGTTCCCCAACACCAACTACTTAATACCCTAGTTCTGAAGTATTCCTTTGATTTTTAAAATCCCCTTAGTTTTATTCTATCAATAAGGAGGCGAACTCTAGAGTCACTTTATACCTTAACACTTAAAGTAAACATTTTTGGAGATATTCTCACTGGTTGATATACACGTAAATGTGTATATTTTATCCGCTTATTTATCTTATTTTCCCTTTAAAATAATTGATACTTTGTATTTATAGCTGTATTTTCAGATTGTTGACAAGCAGCATGGTTTAGAGCATTTGATGGATAAAGCATGAAGAATTTGCTTAAAAAGAGTGAAGTTTAAAATTGCTAAAGCTTGAAGAGTCTAAAGCTTGAAGAACGGTTGCAATTATATTTCAGTTAAGAAGATTTGGCTCAATAAAGACTCAAACTGCATTCACATTAGCTCATTTGGAAGGCCTCTTACTCATGTTGCGTTCACACTAGCCTATTTGCTAGACCACTCACTCTAAAGCTGCGTTCACACGGGCTTATGTGTTATTTGGGTTATTTCTTTAGTCCCACATTATGTAATTAGCTAGCTAGCCTTTGTCATATCAGCTATAAATACATTGTATCTTAGTCTTGTGAGAACACATTAGGTTTTATTCTGTAATTCTCTTCTTGGAATAAAATCATTCTCTCCCTTTCTTTTTACTTTTTGTTTATTTTATTTATGTTCATGTTATTTATTTTCTTTTTCTCTTCTTCTTTAGCTATGTCTAGCTAATCCCCTTTGATTAGGGGGTGATGACGCTGATAGTATGATTCAATATGAATCACATAGCCAAAAGATGAGGACTGTATACATGTAGATCTGGATCTGAATTAAGGGTTAGATCTGAACCTTCATATTTTGTGTCGTTTAAGAGCTATGCTCCTTCACAGGATATATTCGTGTTCGATCTAACGTTTATCAGATCTAGATCTAATTTTAGGATTTTAGAAATTAATTAGTGAATCTGTCCTGATAGTCTATGGTTGTAGAGCTGAGCTCCTGCATAGGCTATGCTTGTCGTTATTTACATATTTGTTTCTAAAAACCTATTATCGTTGATTCATGTTTGTGACAGAAACATGTATTAGATCTGGTTAATCTTTTGGCTATTGATGATTATGAATCTGATCTATGTCATTATCCCCTAATTGCTTTCACTTATTGTTAAAACTCTCTTTTTATTTAATTTCTGCTATTTTCTTTGTTTTCAACCAATCAAAAGTTAGGGATAACTTGATTGGATTTATTAATAAAATAATTTGGTCCTAGAGTTCGACACCCTCTACAACGATCCTTGTTGTTTAGGAAAGACGAACGAATTTTACAGTTGTTTACAATTGTATAATTTGTTCGCAAACACTGGTCCACAATTTCATTTGGACCATTTGATAGTTTAATAAGGTAGATCCTACTCTTATGTTGTAATGAGTTATTAGTTAGTGATATTCTACATCAGTACCAAATATACCTGACTACTGATAGCCTTAAAGTGAAGGACATACTTTTGTCAAATGACTCTACTGACCTCGTATCACTAAAATACAAAGTCTAGTGTGTTATCCTAAGTTTGAATTATTACTACTAAGTTTAGTATTGGACTTAGTCAAATATTAATTACCCATCAATTTCATATAAGTTTAATAACATAAATGTCAACCTAAGGCAATTTAGGTAAGTTACTAGTTTTTGTTAGTAATGACTATTACTATTCCATTTATAATTGTTGGCTAGCTTTTTGACCAAGCCACCAAGGTTCAACACATAAGAAGAAAGTATGATATTTCTCTCCTCTAGTTCACAGAAAGGCGGATCGCCCCCCTTTGGATCGCACAATCGGATCGCTGTAGTGGGTCGCGACCCGATCCCTCCTTCGCCATCACGAACCGATCCGATCCCCGAGGACGTGGCGAAGCTCCTGACTAAGTCCATCTCGATCCGAGATGCATGGATCTCGCGACACCTGTCTACAACTGTCATATTGACCAATTCTTCATCAAGCCTCGATCCGATCCGATATTCTCGGGATTTGCGCCACGTGTGACCGCGATTCGCCTGACAGAATCAACTATAAATAGCCCAGAGATTGGCATTTTTCGAGATCTTTTGGCAGTATTGAGTATTGATTCCACCATTACTGTCATACCACTATTTCTTATCAGTTTTATTTCGAGATTACTGAGAGAAATCATAATTGTAAGAGTGAGTTTGAGAGAAATCATTGGTTGTACTAGCATTCAAAGTATAATCAATAGCATATAAAGTGGACGTAGGCTCGTTAACGCCGAACCACTATAAACCTTGTGTGTTCTCTGCTTTTTCCTTGTTTTTCAGTTATAATTTTCTACGAATCAGAACCATTTTGGGTGTTAGAGCCAAATTTTGATCTAACAATAACCAGTCTCGTTAATCTATTGGTCCCTGTTTATTCAATATTTCCAAATCGATATTTTTTTCCTCTTTTTTTGAATTACACATTAATCCCACTAATGGATTGCAACATTTTAAACTCAAATTTTATTAATGACCCATAAGGTTCAACTGTTACATTTCCTGTTAATTATTTAGTCCCTGCCAAACTATGCAGCTAAAGTCCTGCAAAATTCCTCATGTGGTCCGTAGCACTGGTCGATTGCTATGCTATTTCAGTTTATAGCTAATGAATAGTATATCCTGTTTAAGCTCTATTATTTTCTGCTGCACCCGATAAATGTACGCTTTTTAGCATCCGCTTTAGCAATATTAATGTACAGAGGTTGATTTGACTACTTCTTTTCTAAAATAAATAAATAAAGTTAGTGTAATGAGGTGATTTTGATGCATAAGTGTAAAATATAAGTTAAAAATATATTATAATAATCTAATATGTGTAGCTAAAGTGCTTAAGGGATTCAATGCGGCGGAGGTCCAAAATGTCTAGCGGGGATAATGCAAGGAAATAACAGGATATAACGGATGACTCTAAAATAGCACATATAAATCATTCTTAGTGTTTTTATGAATACGTAAATGATAATTAAATGAAAAACTAACATTTATTTAAACTATAATTACTATATTCTAAATTTTAAATTAAAACATTTGTAGATATCTATAAATAAACAAAGAATACTACTTAACTTAATTAAGTTTAATAGAATAGAATATTTGTGTATTTTTATTTCTAAAATGTATATTAAAAAATTCAATTAAAAAAACCTAATTTTATAATTTTCATAATGTATAGATTTCTTTTTTCAGTTCATTTCTTTTATCAAAGATATAGTGAGAATGGGGTAATATAGCGAAAATAATGAGATATATCTAGAATAACAGAATATAGCAAGGATTAAAGTATAAAAAGCAATATTAGTGGCTATTTGGAAAAAGCGCAGCGTTAGTAATCCACTACGTGATATAGTGGGGTTAAAGGGAGGTAATAGTGAGACATTAACCATAATTATTTATTGTGATTATAAATTATTAAATACTAATGTTACTTCTTAATTATTATTATTCCTTGTTAATTATGAATTATTAAATATTTGACTTAATATGTTTATAGCAGTTGGGAGGAAAACGATTTGTTAAAAAATATGTTTATTGCAACTAGTATGAAAATGTAGTTTATAAAAAATTGATCGATTGCAGCTAGAAGAAAAATATAGTAGTTAAAAATATGTCTATTTCAAGTGGAAATAAAATGCAATTACTAAAAGTATATTTACAGCAGCTGGCTGGAAAATGCACGTGCTAAGATATGTTTATTGCAACTGGTTGGAAAGCTCGGTTGTTCAAAGCTCTTTATTGCAACTGTTAGGAAATGGCATTTGCTAAAGAAAATGTACTTCAATTTTCATATTACACCTATTATAAATAACTAGTTTCTAAAGGGACATTTTCATGTACTACAAATGAGAATGGTCAATATAACTTTTATAACAAATTGAAATTATTGCACTATAAACCCTAGTTTTAATTGATTCTAATTAATATAATTCAACCAAATAGTGAAAAAGATACAACCTAACCTTGGGAAGAGAACATGACGTAATCCATCTTTTGTAAACATCCTTCACGATAAAAGCTACAAAGAAATATGAACTATACACTTTCTCTTTGTAAGCCTGGGGAAAGAAAAGAGAAAGGAAGAAAGCAAATGGATCAGACATAAAGTATGGTGAGCTGCTATGATTACTAGCACGACAATGAAGTTAAAGGAAAAATTAGATAAACGTAGTTCTAGTGTCATAAAAAGGTAAGTGTCTGTGCACATCGAAAGGTGAACAGTAACTGATATGAGTTGATAACAAGGATTGGCTATTCTTATCCAAAAGATAATGATGATAATAACGATCATACTAAAACTGATTGACTGTTTTGCACCTCTACAATTTCAAACATAAATAAATAATGAGGAAGGAAATTCCTACTTATCGATCAACTTCTTTATCAAGATGTGAATAATCTGTGCTAGCTATGGAATTCGAGGTTATCAATTCTCGAACCCATCAACTAAAAAGACACTGCCTTAATCACAGGCATTATAGCGTCTAATCTTCCATGTTCGTAACGATGCACACTCGTCGTTCTGCCAAAATGCGCCGATACCTACCTCGTTTTGAACCTCTTACTATTCAGATCAGTAAAAAGTGCCCTAACCTCTACTTAATGTGAGTCCCTAATGATAACAACATGGATACTGATTGATATGGGTTCCATATAAACAAGCATTTGATATAAGTTACTCCTAGGACTTAGTCCCCATGTTATAACTAGGATTTCTACGGGGCCCTTATATCTCACTGGAATGGACCCCTTAGCTTATTAATCACACAAGTTCAACTTAACATGTTTAAGTTCATTAATAATCCCAAAATAACCACATGTTATATCCTAGATTGTAATCAGTATTTCTAACTAATGTAATCTTTTTATACAACCCATTTCTACAAGTCCCTTATATCCCTAGTCGGAACGGACTCCTATCTACGAATCCCTTATATCCCTAATTGGAACGGACTCTTATTTCAGCTTATTAATCACAAGAAATTAATTAATTCATTTGAGTTTTATTAATAATCCCAATATATCCATTTGTTATATTTTAGGTTGTAATTAACATTTCTAAATAAATGCAATCTTTTTACAACCCCATCCCATATTACTTAATGTCCAATAATTACAATTTACATGTTTCCAAATACATGTTACTTAATGTCAATTAAGTACAATACATACCAATTTACATGTTTTCCAAATACATATTACTTAATGTCAATTAAATGCAATTCATACTAATTTACATGTTTTCCAAATACATGTTGCTTAATGTCAATTAAGTGTAATTCATACCAATTTACATGTTTTCCAAATACATGTTACTTAATGTCAGTTAAGTGCAATTCTAACCAACTTACATGTTTTCATACTTTCCAATATTACAGTTCATTTGTTGATTACATCTTTTGATCAAATTTCAACATGCCTCTTTTATACCCATTATTGTATAAATTTTCACTAAGCCCCGATCCTCTTAATACCTTTTTCTTATTATTGCGCTACAATCGTCCCATTATGTGGTTTAACCCAATTTGCCAAAATATAAGAACGAATGAAAGGTTTAGGCTCAGAAAGGCCTAAACTCAATGTTAGAAATAAAAAGGAAATTTCCTAGGCTCAAATGGACATAAATAGATCTGAAATAAAAATAGGGCTAATTATAGCATTGTAATAAAATTTCATACAAAGAACGAAGCTGAAATAAACTACAGTAATGGATTTACTAAAACAGACAAAAAAGGGAAAAACATGAACAGAGATCAGATCTTAAAGAATTATTTAGAGGGAAAAGAATTAGGGATAACTGAATCTATAAATAAATAATTGAACTAGATCTGTGTATGTAACGAACCAAAAATTTTGGCATTTAAAATTTTAAAAGTTAATTTAATTTAATGTTGAAAGTTCATGTTTATACTTGAAATTATTTTTTAAATTTAGTTTATTTAACTTGGTTTTGAATTGATTTTTATAAGTGTGCATATTTAATTTATCTTTGAAATTAAATTTGTTTTGCTAAATTTTAATGCTATTAATATTTTAAGTTAATGGAAATATATTATTAAGAAATTATAAAATTTAATTTTTCAATTTTACTTGAGAATTTTATTTTATTGTAATTCGAACTTTGTTTTATGTAACTTAAGCCTTGTATTTGAAATATACTAATTGAGAAATTACAAATTTGTTTAAAATTTAAACTTGAGTTTTATTTATAATGGATTTTAGATGTGAATTTGGTTTAAATTTGTTGTAAAGTGAATTTAAAGTTTTATAAAAATTTTTGTTAAAATAGACATTAGTGAATTTATGTTTTTCGATTTTTTTCTTTCTTTCTTGATCTTGAGAATTAAAATCGATTTTTTAATAAATTTATTTTTATTTGAATTTGGATTTTATTTGAAAATATATACACTACTATTGTGTTCATATTCATAGTATAATAATAAATTATATTAATATTTGAAAAAAAAGGACACTTGTTAAATTTGGGAAAGGTGCGAACACTTGTCCTTTGCTCTGTGTTTAGTAATCCATGCGTTCTTTTTTCAGTTCTTTTTTTTTGCCATGTTCCCTTCTCACTTTTAACAGCAGTTAGCCTTTTCCTTTCTTTGTTTTGCTCTGCCCCAAATTATTTTGTCCCAAATTCCTGAAGACTTCGCTCCTTAAAAATAAGGGGATTGTTAATGACACCCCTGTTTTGGTTAAGGGGTGACATTTTGTTAAGGGCACACCACTGTTTTAAAAAGTGTTAAGGGGCAACACCACGTCTACTTTTCAATCCCCAAAATAACCTCGTGTCCTTCAAACTTCAACCCCACTCACGAAATACAAAGCCCGCGCTTTATTTCTCAAAAAATCCTGCAGTGCTCAAAATTAGGGTTCCCAAATTGTAACACCCCGAATTTTAGTTAATACTAAAATTCACTAATTACAGGATAAATAATCTCAGATGTGGGAATCGGGGGAAACAGGCTGCGCCAATGCGTTCGTCTCGGAAAAATACGCAAAATAGAGTCCGAGTTTTCGAAAATCGGAGTCTGTATGGCCCAGTTATGGCCCAAAGAAGTTTGCAGAAAAATAAGAGCTAAAAACAGATTTAGGAATTTAAATTTAGATTTTAAATTAGAACCAGCGGGGCCAGGCGGGAAGATTCCCGCCTAAGCATGTCGACAGGGCTGTCGACAGGCCTGTCGACAGGGGGGTGTCGACATGCCTGTCGACTTGCCTGTCGACATGGCGGGTCGAACCAGGGTGCTTGGGTGCACCAGATCTGGTTTTCTGGCTAGGGCTGGGCTTGGTTCTAGAGGTTTCCTAAATCTAACGGACCTAAATTAATCTAGGGTTAATCTAAGGGCCTAAAACACTCTCTTAATCTATAAATACACCCTAAACCCCCCTTAATCCATACTAAAAATAGAAATGAAGGCCTCATGCCGCCAAATTAAATCCTAGAAGGAGTCTCCACTAATCTAAGAAGGAAGTTGCAAGCTAATCCCTCTCAAATCATTCTCTAATCATCACCATCTTCATAATTAGCAACTAATTCCTCTTCATAAGTTGGTTAATCTTGAGTTTGGTGAGTTTCTATCACTTTAACATCGATTGTTAAAGTAAGTAGATTGGGTGTAATGAGACTTATGGTCTTAAATGCGGATTAGTGAGTTTGAATCATGTATAATGATATGTTACTCTATGTTGTTCTATGTTTATGCATATTTGATAAGTTGGTTTATGCATGCTTAATAAGTTGATTTATGCATGTTTAACAAGTTGATATATGCATGTTTAACAAGTGGATTTATGCATATTTAATGAGTGGAATTATGCATGTTTAATAAAGTAAGTTATGCAAGATAAGTATATGTTTAAATGCAAGTTTAAAGTGATATGCAAGTTATGCATGCTTATGCAAGTATATGGATGCTTATGCAAGTCATGTATATGTTTAAATGCAAGATTTATGTGATATGCAAGTTATGCATGCTTATGCGAGTATATGAACGCTTATGCAAGATATGTATATGCTTAAATGACATGATATGCAAGTTATGCATGTTTATGCAAGTATGTGAATGCTTATGCAAGTATGTAGATGCTTATGCAAGTATGTGAATGCTTATGCAAGTTATGTGTATGCTTAAATGCATGTTTAACATGTTATGCAAGTTATGAGAATGCCTATATGCAAGTTCAACATGTTATGCAAGATATATGTATGATAATATGCAAGCTCAGATGCAACATGTTATGCAAATCATGTGTATGATAATATGCAAGTTTGGGTTAAATGTGGTTGGGTTAAAATGTGTTCATATATGCAAGTTGACATCCTCTTAACCCATGACAAAGTTATATGCTAAACCCATGATATTTGTGATGGATCTTCCCCTTTTATTATGTCATGAAATGAGAACGATTTACGTGGGGAACGATGGGGTTGGTAAATATGTTAATAAATGAATGATTGGGTATGATTAAGCATACCATAAAAATAAATTACCATAAGTGGGAATTTACCTATTGAGTTAGGTCTACCCCATGGGAATTTACCTATTGAGTTAGGTCTACCCATGTTATGGAAAACTTGATATTAATTAGGGATAATTAATATGGGGGTGATTAATTAGGTGTAATTAATCGACTAAGACACGAGGTTGGACTCATTTGTAGTGTAAAACTGCCCGGACCCGACCGGCTTAACCAGTTGCTACAAATGTCAGCCCAATGTGAGAGGTCTTAGCCATGAATTAAATACGTGATTAAGGTAAAGACACGAGGTTAGACTCTGTTATGACGTAAGACTGCCCGGACTCTACCGGCTTAACCAGGCGGTCATAACAGTCAGTCTAATGTGGGAGGTCTTTATGGGAGATCACGGTCTTAATTAATTAAGAAACACTTAACCATATTAGCATGTAGTGGGACATGAGGGGTTAAGTGGGTGCCTTGGGTGGCATGTGGAAATTTTGTGGTTGCCTTGGGTGGCATGTGGAATCTAGTGGGTTGCCTTGGGTGGCAATAGAAAATACGATTAGAATACTTAACCAAGTGGAAACATGTAATTAAACATGATTAAAGGGTTAAGTGGGATACACTAGATATATGACAAGCTTAGGTGGGTAGCTTGTGGGGGGGCCCATTTCAACCAATATCCCAAACGTATCTTTGTGGGCTCGACCCATGTCGAGTGACGGGACACGCATATTGGGCTTGATTATAAGAGGCCAAAACGGGTTAGCGGTGGCAACGCAAGTCCAACGGGTTTCATATGCGTGTGTGGGCCCGGGCTGGTAGATAAGCCGTTGTTGCATCGTGTAGATATAAAGCCGTGCACCGTTGATAGTATTGGGTAGCCACTTTAGGGGAGTGATACACCCCACTGTGGGACCAGCACGGGTATCTACGGTAGGGAGCCGATCGATGGGGGAGTAGTGGGTACAGCTAATAAAGATAGGGGCAGACGGCACCTATGTAGGGGTACACGAAACTACTGGGTAAGAATTACTGAGTACACCTAGTGGAGATAGGGGCAGACGGCACCTATGTAGTGGGCTAGGAGTACATGAAACTACTGGGGAAATTTTCTAAGTCCTTGGAAGGGGTCAACCTTTAAGTAGGAATGACTGGTGTGGTGCAGTTAGTAATTATCCTTGGGTGGGTAGATGCGTCCTGACGGTTATCTTAGTTTATCCTAAGTCTGCCAAGCTGCTTAGTGTAGCCATTCATCCCCAGATATTACCGTAGGTCAAGTTTATGTCTTCTCTGGTTACTTTAATGATTGTATTGTTAAAGTTATAGGACTCACTCAGACTTATGTCTGACCCCGTTGTTTTTATCTTTTTCCCAACCCTCAGGTCCTACGGTGGATCCTACCGGTAGTAGAGCTTGATCGGATTGCTGTTCCAGTCTTTGGGAGCTTGGGTAGATGTAAAGCTCCAGTTATCCAGTTATCTTTTCTTTTGTCATGGCTATTGTATGAGAGAGTGGGATTATGTACTTCTTTATTTTGACGGATATTGTACTTGACTTTTATCATGGTTTTATGATGTAACCAGACATGTTTATTTCCGCTGTTATGAGATGATGTTTTAAATTTCAAGTACTATTTATATCTGTCTTGGTGTAATTTTTCTGTTCTATATTCACTAAAATACTCCACCGATGCTATGGCATTCCCTTAGTGAGTGACCATAGCGGGCGTGGGGTGTTACACGTGGTATCAGAGCAAAGGTTACCGGAACAGATAAAATTTTTAGAAAAATATTTTTCTAAAACATTTTTGGAAAAGATATTTTCAAAAACATGTCTTTTAAAGAGAAAAGTTTTTGAAAGAAAAGCATAATCCCCAATAGCCATATCTATATCCTTCGAATTCTCCGTTTTGAATCTTCCCTTTTTCGTTTCAGCATGGCTGAGGATCTTAACTTTCCGGAGGGTGTGACGGTACCAGTATGGTATAGGAGATTGATGGAGGCTAGGGCCACCACTGCGGGTCCAGCAAATGTTCCTCCACCAACCGTAGCACCCGATCTTCCTCCTCCCCCTCCTCCTCGCACGGATACTTTTGCTAAGACTTGCAAGGAATTCAAAGCTATGGGAGGAAAACCTTTTCAAGGATCTGAAACCTTTGTGGAGGCTAGAGATTGGCTTAAGGAGGTGGAAGAGTTGATAGATATCTTTGAGATGGAAGAAGGGAAGAAAGTCAAGTTGGCTGCTTGGTTAATGAAGGGGGAGGCCTCATTCTGGTGGGAGGTCACTAATGGAGAACGCCCCGTTGACTCTTGGGCGGATTTTAGGCAAAGATTTGTGGCAAAGTTTCTCTCAAGGGCGGAGGAAAACTTGTATATGGAAAGATTCTTGACTCTAAAGCAAGGGAATCTCTCGGTGAAGGAATATGTCAACAAGTTTAATCAATTGGCAAGGTTTGGCCTAGATATGGTGAATACACCGGAGAAGAAGGCTTTGCGGTTCGTGAAAGGCTTGAATGAACCTATGCATGGGTTGGCTATGACTCATATCCCTATGGGGGCCACCTTTGAGAAGCTGGTTGACATGGCACTCATGTACGAGGAAGAGAAGGGTCCTAATGCTAATAAGGCACCCGAGAAGAAGGGAGATCAAAAGAGACCTCAGCAACAACAGCAAAGCAAAGGTGGGAAAGGCAACGGTGGCAAGAGCAAGAAGAAGAAGTGTTTCAATTGTGGGACACCTGGCCACCTAAGCAAGGATTGTCGCAAGAAGAAGAAGACTGGCTGCTTCCACTGTGGCGAAGCAGGGCATTTAGTGAAGGATTTCCCTAAGAAAGGGCAAAGGACGGGATCTACCTCAGGAGGACAGGTGCAAGCTCTTATGGCACCGAGTCAGGCTAGGGGGCAAGTACAGGCTCTCGCGGTTCCACCAATTCAGGAGAGAGGTAGAACTATTTCTGTTGAAAGTCTGGTTTTTCTATTTGATCATCCTGTCCGTACATTGTTTGATTCAGGCGCATCGCATTCGTTTATCTCATCATCATTAGTTGAGTCACTGCACTTAGACACCAGTCTGGTAGATGATCCCTTGGTTGTTTCAAACCCAATTGGGGGCTCCACTTATTTATCCATGATATGTTTGGGTTTGAAGATTTCTATACTTAGCATTGAGTTTAGATGTGATGCTTTTGTGTTGGGCTTCACGGGCTATGGGTTGATTTTGGGCATGGACTGGTTATCCAGTAATGGTGCCGTTCTTGATTGCGAAAGGAGAGTTGTTAGGCTCATGACCCGCTTGGGTAACACTCTCGAGATTTCTTGTAATCCCATGGACTCTGTTATGCTAAGTTATCTGGAATCGCTTGACGCTTCGGTCGAGAGTTTGCAATCTATGAGAGTGGTCCGGGAATATCCGGATGTGTTTGAGGAGGTGAAGGGCTTACCTCCGAAGCGGGAGATTGACTTCCGAATATATTTGGTGGATAATGCTAAACCGGTATCTTTACCAGTGCGCCACATGGCTCCTCGTGAGAGGAGGGAACTCCATAAGCAAGTAGGGGAGTTACTTGAGAAGGGGTTCATAAGACGGAGCATATCGGAGTGGGGTGCTCCAGTAGTATTTGCTACGAAGGCGGATGGGTCCCTCAGACTTTGTGTAGACTATAGAGAACTCAACAAGCTCACAAAGAAGAATAGACACCCATTGCCGAGGATTGATGATCTTTTCGATCAGTTGGTGGGCGCTTCAGTATTTTCTCAGTTGGACTTGGCCACGGGGTTTCATCAGTTGAGGGTGGCTGAGGATAGCATAGACAAGACTGCCTTTAGAACTCCGGATGGTTTCTATGAGTGGCTGGTAATGCCATTTGGGTTGACGAACGCCCCTGCATACTTTGTTGATTTGATGAGTAGGGTGTTCAGGGAGTTCCTTAATAAATTTGTGGTGGTCTTTGTGGATGATATCTTAGTATTTTCTAAGAGTGAGGAAGAGCATGCCCTACATCTTGGGGAAGTGTTGAGGACTCTTCGAGCACATAGCCTTAAGGCTAAATTCTCAAAATGTCACTTCTGGAGGAAGGAAGTACGGTTCTTGGGGCACGTGGTCTCCAAGGAGGGGATAGCTGTGGATCCCGCGAAGGTAGTATCGATTCAGGATTGGAAGGTTCCGAAGAATGCTACCGAAGTAAGAAGTTTCTTGGGGTTGGCGGGTTATTATAGGAAGTTTATCAAAGACTTCGCGAAGATATCTGCCCCATTAACCCGCTTAACGAAGAAGAATCTTGTTTTTGCATGGGACGTAGATTGTGATGATGCGTTCCGACGGTTAAAGAGAGCTTTAACCACTGCTCCAGTTTTAGTGTTGCCAGATGGGAGCAAGCCATTTGTTGTCTATACCGATGCCTGTGGGACAGGACTTGGCGCAGTCTTAATGCAAGAGGGAAGGGTAATAGCCTATGGTGGAAGGCAGTTAAGGCCACATGAGAAAAATTACCCTACCCATGATTTAGAGTTGGCTGCTATTGTTTTTGCGCTTAAGATCTGGTGCCATTATCTTCTCGGTGAGAGATTCGAGTTGTTCACTGACCACAAATCATTGAAGTACTTGTTTTCTCAGAAGGATTTGAGTCTGAGACAGCAAAGGTGGATGGAGTTCTTAGCATCTTATGATTTCGAGATAGCGTATACCCCTGGCAAGGGTAATGTGGTGGCGGACGCCTTGAGTAGGAAGAGGTTGTCCTTGAGTCCATTGTTCGTGGAACAACGAAGCTTGGAATTTATCCCGATGTTTGATTTCAGACCTTCCATTGATTATGTACCCGGTTTGCTAGCTTCCTTGGAAGTTAGGCCTACTCTTTTGGGGCGGATTGGAGAAGCACAGAGGGACGACCCACAGTTGGTTGAGTTGATAGAGAAGCTCATAAGGGGGGAGTCGTCCAGCCATTTGAGTAGGTACACCCTAGACGATAGGGGGTGCTTGCGTAGAGACGGTAGACTTTGTGTACCGCAAGATGAAGGGTTGAGGAAGGTTATTCTTGATGATGCACACCGTTCTAGGATGACCATTCATCCCGGTGGGGACAATATGTACCAAGACTTGAAGAGGGTTTTCTTCTGGGTCGGTATGAAGAAAGATGTGGCCGAGTATGTCGCTCGATGTTTGGTGTGCCAGCAAGTGAAGGCGGAGCAAAGGAAACCAGGTGGGTTGCTTCACCCATTGGAGGTTCCGCAATGGAAGTGGGATAGCGTCTCGATGGATTTTATTGACGGGTTACCTAGGTCGAGGAAGGGTAATACAGGAATTTGGGTGGTGGTAGATAGACTTACTAAGAGCGCCCATTTCATACCTGTGAAGAGCAAGAGGACCGCTCCATGGCTAGCTTCAGTATATCTTCGAGAGATAGTTCGATTGCATGGGGTACCCTCTAGCATAGTGAGTGATCGAGATCCTATCTTCACTAGTGAGTTCTGGAGAAGTTTACAGGAAGCAGTGGGAACTCAATTGTGTTTGAGCACCGCATATCATCCTCAGACAGACGGCCAGACTGAGAGGGTGAATCGTGTTCTAGAAGACCTTTTGAGGCTTTGTATCTTAGATTTTGGAGGTACATGGGAAGAGCATCTTCCATTGGTGGAGTTTGCATATAATAACAGCTTTCAGTCCAGTATTGGGATGGCTCCTTTCGAAGCTCTCTATGGAAGGCCTTGTCGATCACCTACATGTTGGTGGGAATCTACGGATAAGATCTTGCTTGGGCCTGATATGGTTAGGGAGACTTCAGAGAAGATCGATTTGATTCGAAGAAGGATGAAAGCAGCACAGGATAGGCAAAAATCTTATGCGGACAAAAGAAGGACGGATCTTGAGTTTGAGGTTGGGGATATGGTTTTTGTTAAGGTATCTCCGTTGAGAAATGTTGTTCGCTTCGGATCCGTTGGGAAGTTAGCACCAAGGTTTGTTGGGCCATTTCCTATCAAGGAAAGGATTGGACGGATGGCATATAGGGTGGAGTTGCCCGACAGACTTAGTGGTGTTCATGATGTATTCCATGTATCACATCTGAGGAAGTGCTTACATGAGACGGCAGAGGTGGTAGAGCCGAGCTTGCTTAGAGATGTAGAGGTAGAGCGTGATGCGACTATTCGACGAGCTCCTACTCGCATCCTTGGGTCAGAGACTAGGAAATTGAGGAATCGAGAGGTTCAACTAGTCAAAGTGCAATGGGGAGAAGATGAGAGCAACGCAACTTGGGAGACGGAAGCGAAGATGCGTTCATTGTACCCATTTCTTTTTGAGGGTATGTCTTTACTTTCTCCTTTATCGCTTGCCTAGTACTTATCTTATCTTTGGTATGTCCTCTCGTTAGTACCTTTGACCTTTAGATAGGGTAAACCTATGGTTGAAACATGTGTTTGAGACATGTTATGGTTGATGGATGCAAGTGGATGCAAGTGTTTGCTAGTGGTTGCTCGTGGATGCATATACACACACTCTAGGCACTAGATCGGCTCAGTCACTTCATATTGCATATTGCATAAAATTGTGTGTAGGAAAATACTTATGGATGTATAATGGTTGTGTTATCACATGGATGATGCATTTTGGTGAATGATTGTGCACTCATGTAGATATTGTATGTGTCGATAGGGTTTTCTTGCATACATAATGGATGCATGGCACTATCATGGTTTGCATATGTTCATACATTAGATAGGGAACATATACACACACTCTTCGCATATGCTCATACATCATTAGAAATTGTTCTAAGGACAATGGATGCCCGTGTTTGATGGATTGAGTAGATGGTTGTTTGGATGGTAGGATACGCATTCTCCTTAGCTTAGAGATTTCGGGGACGAAATCCTTTAAGGAGGGGAGAATGTAACACCCCGAATTTTAGTTAATACTAAAATTCACTAATTACAGGATAAATAATCTCAGATGTGGGAAACGGGGGAAAGGGCTGCGCCATTGCGTTCGTCTCGGAAAAATACGCAAAATAGAGTCCGAGTTTTCGAAAATCGGAGTCCGTATGGCCCAGTTATGGCCCAAAGAAGTTTGCAGAAAAATAAGAGCTAAAAACAGATTTAGGAATTTAAATTTAGATTTTAAATTAGAACCAGCGGGGCCAGGCGGGAAGATTCCCGCCTAAGCATGTCGACAGGGCTGTCGACAGGCCTGTCGACAGGGGGGGTGTCGACATGCCTGTCGACTTGCCTGTCGACATGGCGGGTCGAACCAGGGTGCTTGGGTGCACCAGATCTGGTTTTCTGGCTAGGGCTGGGCTTGGTTCTAGAGGTTTCCTAAATCTAACGGACCTAAATTAATCTAGGGTTAATCTAAGGGCCTAAAACACTCTCTTAATCTATAAATACACCCTAAACCCCCCTTAATCCATACTAAAAATAGAAATGAAGGCCTCATGCCGCCAAATTAAATCCTAGAAGGAGTCTCCACTAATCTAAGAAGGAAGTTGCAAGCTAATCCCTCTCAAATCATTCTCTAATCATCACCATCTTCATAATTAGCAACTAATTCCTCTTCATAAGTTGGTTAATCTTGAGTTTGGTGAGTTTCTATCACTTTAACATCGATTGTTAAAGTAAGTAGATTGGGTGTAATGAGACTTATGGTCTTAAATGCGGATTAGTGAGTTTGAATCATGTATAATGATATGTTACTCTATGTTGTTCTATGTTTATGCATATTTGATAAGTTGGTTTATGCATGCTTAATAAGTTGATTTATGCATGTTTAACAAGTTGATATATGCATGTTTAACAAGTGGATTTATGCATATTTAATGAGTGGAATTATGCATGTTTAATAAAGTAAGTTATGCAAGATAAGTATATGTTTAAATGCAAGTTTAAAGTGATATGCAAGTTATGCATGCTTATGCAAGTATATGGATGCTTATGCAAGTCATGTATATGTTTAAATGCAAGATTTATGTGATATGCAAGTTATGCATGCTTATGCGAGTATATGAACGTTTATGCAAGATATGTATATGCTTAAATGACATGATATGCAAGTTATGCATGTTTATGCAAGTATGTGAATGCTTATGCAAGTATGTAGATGCTTATGCAAGTATGTGAATGCTTATGCAAGTTATGTGTATGCTTAAATGCATGTTTAACATGTTATGCAAGTTATGAGAATGCCTATATGCAAGTTCAACATGTTATGCAAGATATATGTATGATAATATGCAAGCTCAGATGCAACATGTTATGCAAATCATGTGTATGATAATATGCAAGTTTGGGTTAAATGTGGTTGGGTTAAAATGTGTTCATATATGCAAGTTGACATCCTCTTAACCCATGACAAAGTTATATGCTAAACCCATGATATTTGTGATGGATCTTCCCCTTTTATTATGTCATGAAATGAGAACGATTTACGTGGGGAACGATGGGGTTGGTAAATATGTTAATAAATGAATGATTGGGTATGATTAAGCATACCATAAAAATAAATTACCATAAGTGGGAATTTACCTATTGAGTTAGGTCTACCCCATGGGAATTTACCTATTGAGTTAGGTCTACCCATGTTATGGAAAACTTGATATTAATTAGGGATAATTAATATGGGGGTGATTAATTAGGTGTAATTAATCGACTAAGACACGAGGTTGGACTCATTTGTAGTGTAAAACTGCCCGGACCCGACCGGCTTAACCAGTTGCTACAAATGTCAGCCCAATGTGAGAGGTCTTAGCCATGAATTAAATACGTGATTAAGGTAAAGACACGAGGTTAGACTCTGTTATGACGTAAGACTGCCCGGACTCTACCGGCTTAACCAGGCGGTCATAACAGTCAGTCTAATGTGGGAGGTCTTTATGGGAGATCACGGTCTTAATTAATTAAGAAACACTTAACCATATTAGCATGTAGTGGGACATGAGGGGTTAAGTGGGTGCCTTGGGTGGCATGTGGAAATTTTGTGGTTGCCTTGGGTGGCATGTGGAATCTAGTGGGTTGCCTTGGGTGGCAATAGAAAATACGATTAGAATACTTAACCAAGTGGAAACATGTAATTAAACATGATTAAAGGGTTAAGTGGGATACACTAGATATATGACAAGCTTAGGTGGGTAGCTTGTGGGGGGCCCATTTCAACCAATATCCCAAACGTATCTTTGTGGGCTCGACCCATGTCGAGTGACGGGACACGCATATTGGGCTTGATTATAAGAGGCCAAAACGGGTTAGCGGTGGCAACGCAAGTCCAACGGGTTTCATATGCGTGTGTGGGCCCGGGCTGGTAGATAAGCCGTTGTTGCATCGTGTAGATATAAAGCCGTGCACCGTTGATAGTATTGGGTAGCCACTTTAGGGGAGTGATACACCCCACTGTGGGACCAGCACGGGTATCTACGGTAGGGAGCCGATCGATGGGGGAGTAGTGGGTACACCTAATAAAGATAGGGGCAGACGGCACCTATGTAGGGGTACACGAAACTACTGGGTAAGAATTACTGAGTACACCTAGTGGAGATAGGGGCAGACGGCACCTATGTAGTGGGCTAGGAGTACATGAAACTACTGGGGAAATTTTCTAAGTCCTTGGAAGGGGTCAACCTTTAAGTAGGAATGACTGGTGTGGTGCAGTTAGTAATTATCCTTGGGTGGGTAGATGCGTCCTGACGGTTATCTTAGTTTATCCTAAGTCTGCCAAGCTGCTTAGTGTAGCCATTCATCCCCAGATATTACCGTAGGTCAAGTTTATGTCTTCTCTGGTTACTTTAATGATTGTATTGTTAAAGTTATAGGACTCACTCAGACTTATGTCTGACCCCGTTGTTTTTATCTTTTTCCCAACCCTCAGGTCCTACGGTGGATCCTAGCGGTAGTAGAGCTTGATCGGATTGCTGTTCCAGTCTTTGGGAGCTTGGGTAGATGTAAAGCTCCAGTTATCCAGTTATCTTTTCTTTTGTCATGGCTATTGTATGAGAGAGTGGGATTTTGTACTTCTTTATTTTGACGGATATTGTACTTGACTTTTATAATGGTTTTATGATGTAACCAGACATGTTTATTTCCGCTGTTATGAGATGATGTTTTAAATTTCAAGTACTATTTATATCTGTCTTGGTGTAATTTTTCTGTTCTATATTCACTAAAATACTCCACCGATGCTATGGCATTCCCTTAGTGAGTGACCATAGCGGGCGTGGGGTGTTACACAAATCGTGTTTCGTTCTCAAAATTAGGGTTCTGCAGTGCTCTCACGCTAGGGTTTGCCATTAAAGATGGTTCGATTCAAGCATACTGCGAGGAAGACGAAGGAATCTGTTGCCAAGAAGAAAACCGTGGAAAAGAGGTATGTTTGTACTAGATTAATGGTAATTTCAGTTGGTATTAGCACATGTATGCTTGGTATTACCAATTGTGAGCAATGGGTTTGCGTGTGGAGGGGTTTGGTGGGGAAGAAGGGCTAAACATTGGGAAATTTTGTTGGATTTGCAGAGAATACGGTTGGGAGGGTACGGTTTTGGGTGGGTAAATCCTCTGGAATAGGAAAGCTTGTCCCTTTTAGTATTTGACTTGTTGTCACCATTTTTATAATTCAAAATCGGCGTTTGTTTTCCATATATAAGTTTCATTTGTTCAATTTGTTTTAAACTTTGGTTTCGGTTTGTGTTGTCCGATTATAGGTGTTAAAAATGGTTGATTGATGTCGACTTATGGTTGAAAAAGGGTTCTATGGTTTGTGAGTATTAAAATACTTAGGAAAGCTTGTCCTTTATAGTATTTGGCAAGTTGATTGATGTCGACTTAGGGTTAGTTGTTGTTGAAATTTAGATTACACATTCGGTTTTACTTGTTGTTTACATGGTGGCTCTTTACCTTCTTATAGTATTAAAGTAGGTTATATTGTTGCCGTACTTTGTTGACGGCGTATAACTAAATTGTTTACGTGATTGATTGCAGGAAACCGACTTCGTCTACGTCCGCTCGTCTACCGCCTACTGCTTCAAATAGGAAGAAACGTGCTGAAGAACAACGCAAATTGGAAAAGAAAAAGAATAAGAAAGCAGTAGAAGCTGAAGCGAATAACTCCGAGCAAAGTTCAAGTGAAAAAGAAGAGTCCAACGACCGTAGTACTTCCGATGGAGGCGAAAAAAGTAGTGATCATAGCGGCCATGACAGAGAAGAGGAGGGCAACACAAGTGGTAGTGATCATGAACGAGACGATGACAGAGAAGAGGGTGAAAAAGGTGGTACTGATGAGGAACAAGACGATGACTCAATAGAGGGCAACAAAGCTGGTGAAGAACGTGAAGAAGACGACGACAGAGAAGAGGGCAACAGAGGAGGTAGTGAGCATGAAGAAGATGTTGTTGGAGAAGATAGCGACGGAGATGATAGTGAGCGTGATGAAGGAGGTGATGGAGTTGAGGAGAAAGCAGATGAAGAAGGTGACAAATCTGAGTCTGAATATAGTGGCCGTGAAAGTGGTAGCGAGGAACATGATAGTGAGGAAGGCAGGGTAGGAGAGGAAGAGGTTGAAGAGGTTGAACATGTGGAAAAGAGAAAACGTACAATTAAAGGCAAACGAAAGCGGAAAGAAATAGAATCATCCACCACTGAAGATGAACGGACACTGTTGTTTGCATTCAAACATCACATTGCTTATGAAATATGGAAATCTACTGTAAGTTTTTCATATGTTTTTTCTAAGATTTTATTTATACTTGTGACTACGCGTGAATTGTTATCTTTTATTAGACTGTAATATATATATATATATATATGTGCATACCATATAGAAACCTCGAGGAGAAGTAAGACTGGTGAGAGTCCATACTCATGTTGGCACGCAACGATTGTGGGATTATAGAAAAGAATGTTCATTTGTTAAAGAGGTTGTAGTTAAGTCGGGATTCCATAAGCTAGCGCTACATGCTCACGAGACTTTAGACAAAGTCCTAATCAATGCATTCGTCGAAAGATTTTATCCGGAGACAAACACATTTCACCTTCCATTTGGTGAGTTGGGGATAACCCTTGATGAAGTAGTGCACATAACTGGCCTTCCGTTGGAAGGAAGAGCAGTTACTGGTTCTCTTGGTGGCTCGAGGGGTATAGGTGTCGAAGATGTGTACAAACTACTTGAAGATTGCCTTGGTGTTGACAGACCAACTGCTATACAAGTGTTAGCAGGCGGTAAAAAAAATTAAATTTGAATGGTTACGAAGTCAGTTTGAGGGTTCGAGGGAGGCCGATAGTGAAGAACGAAAGATGCATTGTGCGATAGCATATCTTTTGTACACAATTGGCAGTTTAGTTTGTTGTGACAAGTCCGGAAATAAAGTGTCAGTTCATTTTCTGCAGTGTTTGAAGAATTTAGACGAGGTGGGTTCATATTCATGGGCCACTGCATGTTTGAGTTGGTTATTACGTAATCTTGCCGTAACAACTCGATCTGATGTTCATCAAATGACTGGTTGCATGACGTTACTACAGGTATATTCAAAGAATTTTTTTGATACCGTTGTATTGTAACTATAGGTGAATAGTGTAGTCTAATTATATGCGTGTACATGATGCACCTTAATGCAGGTTTGGATATATGAGCATTTCCCAGTTCTTCGTCGACATAATCGTGTTATTGGTATACCAGAAGGAGAAATTAGAGCCGCGTTTTACTTTGCAAAGAACAAGAGTTCGCAGTTAGCATCTGATTTAGTTACAGTACGAGAAAGGATTGATGACTTGAAGTGCAATGAAATTATATGGGATTGCTTTAGAGATAAACGTGATGTGTATCCATTTCATGAGTGTTCGTTGTATAACGGACCTGTCATTTGTTTTGAAACCGAAGAATTGTACCTACCCCAAAGATTTCTACGCCAGTTTGGAATTGTTCAACCCATCCCAACCAATCCCTTCACGCTTAACAAGAAGAAGTACAAGTCGTCTAGTAAATCTTTCAAAGCCGTTTACTTTAATGTTGGGGATTTTATATGGGCTGAATGGGCAAATCACATGCTGAATGAAAGTATAACGTCTAAAGAAGTGGTTAACCCCTGGGACTGTGAGGACAACTATATACAGTGGTATCAGCAAGCTTCACATCCGATTGTTGCAAATCCATCAAGAAGAATAACCGAGCCTGCGAATGAAACCGGGGAGAAGTCGCTACCCATCCGTGTTGTAAGTTTGTTGTATTTGCTAATTGAAAATAATGTTATTGATTGTTTTTCGTACTAAAGTAGACTTGAATTTCAGAAACGTCGACTTGGACTAGTTGCTGATACAATCCGTTCATGTGGACGTGGTAAGGCAGTCGTTACAGCTTTGCAAATGATAGAGCATTTAGAGGACCCAGAACCGTCTGCTCTGTATGGAGAGAACATGGTAGCTGATGAAGGAGATAAGATTGCTGAGGGTACGACAAGTCGAGGTAAACGAAAGAAAGGGAAGACGAGTGCTACCAAGAAGAAAGGCGGAGCAAGGAAAAAATAGTTTAACTTGGTAGCATTACGTATTATTTTGGTTAACAGTATGTAACAGTTATAAGACTTGGTGTTTTGGTTGGTGACTTTATGTTTGTGACTTATTTATGTCTTTTGGTTGGTGACTTGCTTTTGGCAATACAGTATGAAGGGTACTTTGAAAGGAAGGTTAATGAATGAAATGGTTTGTGAGTATGTTTGTGTTTATTTCTATGTTTGAAGATGCATGTACAAGTTTCAATTTTTTTGTATGATCGACGATGCATGTGAAAGTTTGAAGTATTTGTATGATCAAAGATGCATGTACAAGTTTCATTTTGTCGATGCACAAAAAACTGGATTATATGTATGAAATAATCAACCTTATAGTTAAACATTGGGAATGGCTTTCCGTTTTTAAGACACAAAAACGGTACGTGATCACCGAACAATCATTTAAAAGGCCTATAATTTGCTAAATGGTTACAAAAATCCGTTCTACTAACAAAAATTCGGTCATCCAAAACCAAAATATTGCAGGTCAGAATAGAAATATGCAGACGGTTAGTGCTTACCGTTTTAATTGATTAAAATCGGCGTGCTCAAACTGAAATATCTCAGGTTATGATAATGTTACCTAAATATGTGCAGACGGCAATAAGTGACCGTTTTATAGTTAGAAAATCGGTGGTACCAATCCGAAATATCTCAGGTTATGATAATGTTAAATGAATATGTGCAGACGGCAGGAGGTGACCGTTTTATGTATACAAAACCGGTGATCTAAGTCCGAAATATCTCTGATTCTGCTATTGTCAAAATTCAGTATCTCGGTATTCACATTATCAGAAGTGTCACAAAACTTTAAATACAATAGCTCACAAGGGTAACCCACATATGCCAGAAAATATAACATTTGCATTAATACTTCAAAATACTGTTACATTAGCACTGAACTACGAACATATGCAATAATAGTTCAAAATACTGTTACATTAGCATTGAACTACGAACATATGCAATAATACTTCAAAATACTGTTACATTAGCACTGAACTACGAACATATGCAATAATAGTTCAAAATACTGGTACATCAGCACTGAACTACGAGCATATGCAATAATACTTCAAAATACTGTTACATTAGCAGTGAACTACGAACATATGCAAGTATTCGACATTAACTTAACACAACAACCGTTTTATCTTCGGCAACATGTCCATCTTCTGAATCATCGAAGCGAGAAATTCTCTCCGCATATGTGTTGACCCAATCCTGCGTATTGATGTTGTAAATTCGGTAAAAGAATGAGAACGGAGGTGTATTTGGTAAAGGCGACTCGTACTTCAAAGTAACACCAACAAAATGTGAGTTGTCTACGAATCCCATTACGACCATCCTATCCCGGTTTAACAAGGTTAATTGTATTGTTGATGGAACAAACAAGTAACTCATTTGCATACTAAGCAAGACAACAGCGGTACCAAATGTTTCTGCAATTATAAATCCGGATTCCGGCATTTGCATCCAACCATTTACCCCCACTGAGTTATCGCCTTGTATCCTTCTTTTCAATTCTACGAAGCCATCTTCATCCCACATGCTTTTGTACATATCCGATTGAGTTATTAAATTATCAACCATGGCCTCACGTACGAACTTACAAGGATTATCTGGTCTTCGATTGTAAAGATTTAGTTGTTTAACCACCACCCAATATCCACAATTACCATCAGCAGGCATGTCGTCTATACGAGTTATATACGGTCGCATACACTTTGGCATTTGCAATAAGAATTTTTCATCAATTTGACTGGTTTTAGATGTATTTTGTTTTACTCCAAGTTTCTTCAAACAACGACTAACTGGAGTAAGTTTTAGGCTGCAAGATAATGCGGCGTCAACATGCTCAAAGTAAGAAGGATCTCGTTTAGTCGACTTTTCCTTTTTAGATGGTCTTCCTTTTCTTATAGTCGCCATGGGAGGTTCTTTAATGTTCGTAGTAGGCGGGAAGGCTAACAATTTCATACCTTGCTGAATATCAATCCTCACATTATCAGTAGCCTCGTCATACCTACGTTTCAATGCATGAAATTCAGGCAAGTCCATAAAATCAAGAGTGGACCGATTCGGTGTAGGCGGAATACATGACAACTGTTTCCAATAACAGTCTATAGCACTGAGGGGTATGAAGCCGTCTGAATGTCTAAAGTCTACTAGCATATGTGCGCAAGGTAGACCGTTAACTTTCCATAAAATACAACCGCAAGTTTGAATACTCGTGCCTCCTTTTGGAATACTACATAGTTCGGTTTGCAATAAATCAAGCGCCTTATGAGAAACAAATCCCAACACCTCTTTAAACATTGGCTCATCTCGAAATCTATGAAGTGACTTTGATGAACTCGTTTCGAACGCATGTTCGATTGCAACTAATTCATTCTCACAGCATAGATGAGCGCTAGTCCAACACTGAACAAAACTACCTGCAGCTGAATCAAAATACAATTTGAGACGATGGTGCGCACTTTCAACTACACTGGTTGACACATTATCAAAGTGTTTTACTTCATTTGTCCAAGCTAACACAAACATCTCCTTATACTTGTTCAACCAGTTCTTCAACACATAGTTCAACGACTTTTTTTGCTTCACCCGCCATGCTTCACGAAAAGAATTTAGGTTCCGATGGAACTCTTCTTCGGACAGTGAACTAATGACATTGCTCCAACCCTCCCAAAATAACTCGTACTCTCTTTTTCCTTCCTCATCTTCTACTACGGTCTCTCTATCCCCAATCATTACCCGTTTCTTCTTTATGAAATTTGGTTTGCAATTTGCTTGAACGTTTTTTGAAATATGCCACGCACAAAGAATGTGACGAGCTGCTGGAAAAACAGTGGCCACTGCATTGCTAAGAGCAATTTCCGCATCCGTTATGATAACACTTGGAAATTCTTTTTCTCGATAACATTTTCTAACACACTCCAACGCCCAAATATATGATTCAGTGGTCTCCCGACTAATAAAAGCTAGGGCAACAGTGAATGATGCACCCGTCGAAGTTTGCGACACCATATGAAAACATGGCAACTTGTACTTATTTGTCTTGAAAGTGCAATCCAAAAACAAAATTTGATAAAAACATTGCGCAAGCAGAACACATTTTGGATGACTGAAGAACAAGTCAGTAACTTTATTTGTCTTATCGTCGACTCTATGATGAACAGAATAGTGGTGACTACAAGCTAACTTCATAAACTGTTGCATAATAGATCTACCTTCTGTATGATGAAGTTTAAGCTTCACTTTAGCATTGTACACATTTCTGATCGTAGACTTATTTCCTGGGTTGCCAAGTTTAAGAGCAGTTAGAATATTCCGTGGCCTAACCCCACTATTTGCCATTGTTTCAACGTTCTTTACTTCATTGTCTTTTAATCGCGCAACATACGGATGCCCGGTTAAAACAACAGGAAGACTGTGATTGTGGCATCCGTTTATAACTTTCAAACTCCATTTTCCATCATCTTGACAGTGTGCTCTTAATTCAAATGGACAACCACATTTTCTACTTCCCGATCTACGCCTTTTCTTTTCAGTTTTCGTTACATGCTGCTTACCCTTATGATCAATGTACCTTCCACTTCTTTCACAAGCAAGCAACATCCATGAGCCTTTCCCATTACCTAAGAGATTTTTGGTTTTGCTTCTTTTGATAACAATGACACAATTCGTATCAAGTCCACGATCCGTGTACCATTTACGTACGTCCTCTTTGGAATCGAACAACTGCATCAACAAACAGGATATTACGATCAGAGTAAAATACTTAATTTGTAAATCATAAATCAAGTTTTCAAACCTTCTCGGTGGTGAAATGGGAAGTTAAATTGGGGTACGCGCAACACAATATTCCCGCTTCCTCATGTGAATGATCGTTGCTGTCACCATTTTCTGACAGAAAAACCTTATCATTAACATTGTCATCCACGGTATCATAAGACTCCTCGTTAACTGAACAATCCTCATTCCCGTATACGTCGTTTAGGAGAGCAATTGCATCAAACTGTAAAAAAGCTGAGTATTATTCACACCACAAAGAAATAACGATATCAAATATTCATACAAATAAACTAAAAAGGGTCTCGCCCTGTCGATTAAATAACAATTGTTTGGTACAAAACATGCATGGTAACATTAGTACCACAAAATCGTGTACACGGTTGTGTAATACCGAGAAAAATTAATAAATACGGTGGCTATTTTACAGATTTTCTACCTCTGTAACGAACTGTAATTCGTACGTGATAAAACCGGTCATACTATACCGTGTTTTCATACTTAAAACGGTCATTACTTGCGTAACTTCATACTGATTGGTCCGTCGCGACCGAATTTTTCATCCGTGGCCTTCTTCAATTCCGTAGGTGTTAACGCAAAAATAAATATCAAACCTTGTCATTAGCAGATCGGTCTTCATCATCTTCGTGTAATTCACGTTTTTGTGTGCAATTTACCTCATCTTCGTCATCTATCTCATAATTAGGGTTTATGACAGCCATGAATATTCTTTTCCTTGATCCCCAACTCATAATCAGCCATGAATTTTCTTTTTCACGATGGAATTGTTTACAGTTGGGTTATAGTTTGTACGTTAAATAACTTTATGGGGAAGGGCAATTTTGTCTTGAAACAATAAATTGTTAAGGGGGGTTTAGTCTTCAGGGTGTACCCCTTAACAAAAATTCAAAAATTAAATGTTGTGACACCCCTTAACCGAAACGGGGGTGTCATTAACAATCCCCAAAAATAATGGCCTTCCAGTCGAAAAGCACCAAATCATTTTGATTTCCATGACCTCCACCCGAATCCGCGAACCCCTAGCTCCAGTTCGCAGTCTTCTCCTCCACCGGAAATATGTTTGCCTCATCACTGCTGCGATTCCAAAGGCAGTATCTCCTCAAATCGAGCCGCAAGTTGCCATCAGGTACCGCACTGCCGTCGATACTAGTCACTGTTCTTTGCCATGAGCCAACATCAGAACATCACCTTCTTCGCAAGCTGCTGCTTTCGTCGTCGTTGCCTCAATCAGAGCGCCTTCAACATGTCGACCAGCTCGCCGCCGCATCCACTGGTGAGTGTTAACCCACTCACGAATATGATTATCTTTTAATTCAAGAATTTCAACTATTATTGCATTTTGGGTGTTTGGTTGATGCATGTGGACTGTCTTGTTGTCTTTGTTTAGATAGATTATTCACTTTTGCTTGGAATGCGTATGTAATTCTATGGGTAACTTTGTTTTGCTGTTACGACAATTACCTTGCATTTTGAATCCCACTACTATCGTTTTGGATATATATATGGCTGAAAACCTGGTGATTGGTGTTATGGGCAAGACATTGGAATATAACTATGTGTTTACTAACTGTAGTCCAAGGAGAGGAAGTGACATATGGCAAATTTTATTAAATAATTTATGTGTTTACTAACTACATGTTTGGCAGAGGCTGAGTAAAACTACAATAGGAGTACCTTACTGATCTCAAGTTTATGGTCCTAGACAGTGCCGGCCCGACTGTCTTTGCTGCCCCAGGCGAAAACATCAAAATCAAATAAAAAATTTACATAGTAAAATCAGCACCAAGGTTTGAACTCAGAACCTCCTACAAACAAAGTAAATGCATTTCAACCCGACCACAACACCAATTAGCAAGCACATCGTATCGAGCAGTATATGATAAAAGCCTGAAGAACTGACGAACACCGCAACCACTTCTTCCTCCACTGGTGCCCCTCTCCTACCGGTTGCCCTAGACAAATGTCTTGCTTGGCTTGCCCTGCGGCCGGGCCTGGTCCTAGAACATGGGATGGAATATCAAAATTGGTGTTCCTCATTAGGCATTTTGGATAAAATAATTTGATAAAAACCGACACCACATGTAAATTTTTATTTTTGTTTCATTGATTCACCGTACCCATAAATGACAATAGTTGAGCACTGTATAAACTCTTATTTTGTATATAAGAGTGACAGTTACTAGAACTTCGACATGATTCATTTACTTGAGCATTTGGATTTTTTTTCTCACACTGTCACCTTCATTTTGGTTACTGAGCAACTAAGTTGTTCAATGAATTAGCAAAAATTCTCTATTCTGTCTTGTTGTGCGATGGTGCTTGAACCATTGTGTCATTAGATTCTATAAATAAATGTTTGCACTTGTTCTCACGGCCATTTTGTTCCATGGAGCTGCTCTATTCATACTGGACTGTGCTAGTGGCTCTTCATTAATATTTGTTGTCTTCATGGTGAACATGCATATTGTTTTCCAACCTGACATGTACACGCCACTTCAGCCGTATGTGTGATTTTATTGCAACCAAGTTATTTGTATTCATGTGTCTACTCTACACGTGTACATATATTTGTCGTATTTTTGCCTCCATGTATATGCATGCTCGCTTGTCACTAAAATTTTAAGCACTGATATGAACGGTTACTATAAGTTAACTATCGCATTTGAATTTCTAACAATAGTTGATTTATTTGAATTAAGTTAATCCTGATCCGAGTGTTTGTTGTGTTTCTTTTTATGCAATACGCTCGGCTCAAGTCTTAAGTGTTCCAGATTTTAAAGATTTAGCTCGCAACTGGAGAGGAGCATGAAGACGCAATTCGCTTATGCACGTGCAACGCCCGATAGAACCGTAACTTTAATTAAAAATTTATGTATGAACTTCCTTCCGCTTTATAAAAATAAAAAAAATATTTTGTATAATACTCTGATATTTTGTATATAAAATTCCACTGTTATTCATGCCATGTATGTGATTCTGTGTATTTATTCTGTTAAACCCGTGTAAGCTAAATAACTACCCGTTGTTTTGAGCGTTTTGAGTTGGTTTAAATACCGACTTGGAGCGGTCAAAAAGGTAGGTCGTTACAGTGTATAACTATAGAAACATTTAATCTTAAACAGTGTAACAACTATTATATCAATTTTAACCTCAACATGGAGGAAATCTTGTAATCGTAGTAATACTCACAAAAATTTGAGCAAATCCAATAAGCCTTTGCAGATCCTCTATATCTATGAATATCCCCGAGAAATATATGTAGAATCAAGCCTCAATGCTCCATTAAAATTATTTTTGAGAAAAAGGTTAATTGAGAGAGGTAGGGAAATGGAGCAATGAAGATTAGGTTAGGTTTTGTGGGCTATTTATAATAGAGTTAGGGTGTCCAGATTCATTGGATTTTATGTCCAGGTTCATTGGTTTTATGTTTAGATTTTACGCCTTAGGATATTAGGTTTTTAATCTCATCCACTGAAAACACATCAGCAAGGAACATGACACAAAAGGCACGACATTGGTCAGGCATAGTTTCATGCCTGGCTCGCTCTGGGTCAATCCACTTCTTATGTGGGTCGACCCATGGGTTGACATAGGGGTTGACCCATATATGGGCTGGGTCACCCATTTACAGTTGATTTATTTCTAATTATTAATTAATTAATTTAATTTAAATCTCAAACTTTACTTGATCATAACTTATTCATTTTTCGTTCGATTTACGCAAAATAAAAGTCTATCCAAATCAGAATTTCGTAACGGATGTAACCGTGAAATCCTCTTTGCTCAATTATGAATATTTTTTTGATTAATATTTGTTTTCACAATTTTCCCATTAATTAATTAATCTATTAATTAATTATTGTTTGTTAAAATTTAGAGTTGTTACATTCTCCCTTTCGTCCCTGAAATCTCCAAGGCTAGAAGAATGTTATAAATACTATCAACCATTATCTACACCCATCTACTTAACCATCAACCACTAGCATCCATTGTCCTTAGAATTTCTAATGTTTTGTATGGACATATGGACATATGGAAATGTGTCGTGTATATGTCAAAAGTTAATGCGAAAATCAGGAGGTCTACTGATTCAGTTGACATAGGTCTACTAATTCAGTTGACCTCCTTGATGCGATTCATGTCTGTGCCATGCATCCAATATGTATGTAACGACCGGGAAAATCTGAACCAATTAAAATTTTTTAAATTGGCTAAAATAATGGATTTTAAATATTTAAAATAAACATTTTAAATAATAGCGATGAAAAGTGAGTTGGAATCGACAATTGAAAACGAAAATAATTAATTCTAATTATAAACAAGGCCTGAAATGGCGCTGCAGTTTCAAAAATTGAATTCAAACTTTGTCGGACCATACCGGGTGCAAAACAAAACGGATTTGAGTGAAACCAAAAATATTTAAATCTGTTAGTGAATACCTTTCTAACGAATCTAAAAAATCGAATTTTCATAGCGGAAAGCAAAAGTTATGGCCATACGAATTTTCAGAAAGGTCGCTATGGAATTTATATAGCCCGTGAAATTGGCCATTTTGCATACGACCTCGGAATTCGACGAAACCACTTTTGTTCGATCCGAGATGTGAAGTTATTGCTAGGTTTCAAATTTCATAATATTTGAAGCTAGTATGTGAGTGTGGCAAAGGAAAATGTGTTTTGGTCAATTACAGTTAAATTGGATCGACCAGAAATGGGCCTTTTTGCAAACGATCTCAGAATTCGACGAAACTAGTTTTGTTGGGACCGTATCGTCATAACATAGCCAGATTTATTTTTCTGGAATTCTTCGAATCAGTTTGTGGCCCTGGCAAATTGAAATGTACGTTCAAATCGAATATTGAATGGTATATATTTTAATTTGAAGGAAAACTGAATGAAACAGTCGGATGGGCCTATGAAACATATCCCATTGTGTTCGGAATGGGGGTAAAACGCTAAGGACGACAGTCGTTGGGTTTAGAATGGTGGTCGTGTCAGAAAACCCCTTTAAAACTCCCCCGACCAATCATATTTTTTTTAAAATAAAAAAAAAGAAAAATCTTCATTTTCTCTCTCCCCGTAACAGCCGATCGACGGCGAAAAGGAATCGAAACCTTCCCCCTCATTTTCCGATCAATCCACGCTGAATTAGCTCGTGCCACAGTTGAACATTTTGAAGATCTTCTCGAGATCTTCAAATACATATAAAGTTTGGAATTTTTCGTGGCCTGTGGAAAGAGAACCACCTCCCTGAAGTCGTCGACTTCAACCCGCCGCCCCGATCGCCTGGCGCCACCGAGTGGGCCCCCACCACCGCGCGCAGACGCGCGTCTCCCCCCACTTCGTCGCTGCATCGGCCGATCCTCCTATCGATTCACGGTTTGATCGAAAATTGCAAACCTAGTTTTGAACCTTTCAGCTGAGGTACGACTTATTTTATTTTCAACTGTTTTAACACCTTTAAATCGTTGCAAACTTTGAAAAATCATATCTTTTTCGTTTCTTGATGAAATTCGATGAAACAGGAAACATCGTGACCGTGTGGACGTCTTCTACATTCTAGAAGAGACCGCATATTTTTCTGAGCCTTCTGCAATTTTTGGCGGAGTGGAACCCAATGTGAGATTTCTAATTTATAAACGATATGGAAAACGACGATGTATAAATTATATAATCGATGTATGAGTTATATAAGCGTTGTACACCTCATGTATAAGCGTTGTATAAGTTGTACGTTCGATGTATAAGTTATATATGCGCTGTAAAAATTATATATGTGTTGAAATAGAAGTGAATTGCTATATATATATATATATATATATATATATATATATATATATACGCCCCTCGTCCACAAACCATGGACGATATTTATTGTTTGTGATTGGTGTGAAAATTGATTGATAGCGAATGGTTGATTGTGATTGTTTGTGGTTGATATTGGTTGATTGTGGTTGAAAAATACCCATTTGTGGTTGAGAAATATTTGGTTGAAACCACATAGGATTAGTTTGTGGAAATGAAATAAATATACATGCCGCCTGCGAGCGAACTAGATGCATGATTCCCCATTGTCAAAAACTGCGAGGTTTTAAGGTAGAGCGAGGAGCCGTACTAGGGACGGTCCCGGTTTTAACTACCCTGCCGTTATGCTGCCGAAATTTTAAATAATATTCATGTGTTTGAATTATTTTCATTTGTTGAAACTATATTTATTCGTTGAATAGAAAACCTCCATGTGTGGAAACGTTGTTGAGTTGAAATTCATGTGTTGAACGGTGTTCATATTTTGAAATAAATTGTTTTCTAATAAAATTCACATTTTTATCATCTATACGAACTATATAAAATAACAGTGTTTTGAAATGAATTGTTTTACAATAATAATCACATTTTTATTATATAAATGAATTGTTAAAAATAGTGAAGTGTTGAAATAGAAGGCAGTTAGATGAAAATATCATTTTTATCAAAAGTGTGAAATTCATATGGGTTTGAAATCGAAGAATCGATATATATATTTAAATAGAATTGAAATATATCGAAAAACGAAGCTGTAGTTCGTATTTTGAAACCGTGATTTCAAATGATTAGTACGGCAGATCCGACCATCGGATTTTCCTGAAATCGCAACCGCTGGGTTCGCTTTGGAAATATCTTTCCAACGGCACCAACTTTGTAAAAATCCAACGGTTGGATTGTGTGAAATGTTTAATTCAAATCTGAAGAAAAACAGCGCTAGAAACGATTATATTTATATATATATATATATATATAAATATAATTATATTTAATCGAATAACGACGCTGTAGTTCGTATTTTGAAATCGAAACTTCAAACGATGATACAGGGAGATCCGACCGTCGGATTTTCCCGAAACTGGAACCGTTGGATTCGTTTTGAAAAGATCTTTCTAGTGATGTAAATTTTGTGAAAATCCAACAGTTAGATTTTTCAGATATGTGTAAATCAAATCTGAAGAAAAACAGCGCCACGGCTGCGTTATGGCCCGAAGCGTCGTTTTGAATAAATTGGCTATTTTAAAATAAATAAAAATAGCGATAAATCGTTATAAAATATCATAAACGATATGGAATGGAAATAATCTGAATTTGCTCGATTTATGTGGTATTTGATGGTTGAATGTGTTTGGTGTGAAAATTACATTAAAGAACAAAATTGGTGTTGTCGAATGATTTAACCATTGAAATAAATTGATTTGAAATTCTAAATATACGTGAATTATTTGAAAAGGTCGAGTTAATTCTCATTTCAAATAATTGTCCGACGATTGAAAGTCGAAGATGAAGACGGTGGTAGAAGACCGGAGATCTTCACCTCGTTTGGATGGTAACCGAGGTCCTGATTGGGAGGCATCCCGAAATATGGATGAAGAGTGGTGATCGTCCAGGCATACGTGGTGGTCGATGGGTTTGCGAGGTATTTAGTGCCTCCGGTTTCGTTCAGACCCAGGACGGACTTGTAAATGGACTGTATGTCCTACATTGGATTTTATTCTATGTTGATTGATCTCTATTAAATATACATCTGTTTGGCGGCAGAGAATTTATTCTTTTGCTTAACGCCCTTCTCTGAAACGCACGAGCTCAGAGATTGTATATCGATGGACATCAGTCGCATGGCATGAATTGCTAGTGTGGCATGCCTGAGTGGCAAATGATCAGGGCTTCTGTTGAAAAGCAAAGTCTTGTGGTGATGATCAAAGCACCGCCTGTGTGGCGTAGCTTTGTGTATAACGTGAAATCGCGAGCCTCACACCCCTGTATGAACCAGAAACGGGAGAGGACATCAGGGAGGGTCTGCGTTTCTTTCTAGCTAGAAGTGGCGTCAGTGGTTTTACACGCCCTGACGAGTTTGACTTATGTGGTTGTTGCTGTTGCGAGGCGCCTCGGATTTATCGGTCGATCCGGGACCGATGGAGTCATTCGTGGGCTCATTTACGCCCCATAGGGCGGTGAGACGTAGTGTTCAGGCATAATAATCCACATCGGTGGACCGGCCCTGACGATCCAGGGGGCAGTTGCGGCTGTTCCTGAGACATGGGCTAGAGCGTCTCGAATTCGGTAAGGACTATCTTTTGCCTTGGTTCATGACGGAAATCCAATTTCCAAATACGTGACTGTGCGGTTTTGATTGTATATATATATGGCGACATGATATATGGTACCCATGCCGCCTATGATTGATAGTTATGATTCAAATTGTTTTTGAAACATATAAACACTAGTAATAATATCAAATGCTTTTGTTTTATTCGTATCAATCATATTTTGGCCATTATAAGGTAAAACTCTATCCTCCGGTTTGCGTTGCATTGTGTGATGGGAACTGAGTCTTATAATGGCTTCATTTTATAAAAAGCATTGCGATGTTTTAAAAGAAAGATTTGTTTTTAAAGCACTGGCAATCCAATGGAGTAAACCTGTTCCACGAAAGTGGCGTGGTCCTGTGATTTGCCATATTTGAAATGTGTTGAGTAGATTTCTCATACCAGTCCCATGACTGACTCGTAGTTTGTTTCACTTTCAAACTCGGGTGCCCCTTTTTCTACACGGGCAGCCTTGTATTCAGGTTTAGCTGGCTTTCTCTGGATAGCTGGAGCTGAAGATGGATTCTATCATTTATCTCTTTTTATGCTGTTCAGCTCCTATTGTACATTATGTTAATTTTCCGCTGTAGACATATATGTATAGTTGAACTGTAATTGTACTAAGTATGATCCTGTATACTGTGTAACTCTGATGATTACGTTTATCCAGTGTATTCTATTGTACATTATCTGGTGTATTTATTTATTTATTTCTGTTCTGCTATATTTTGTTTCTGTGTTATATTCCAAAGATAACCCTTGTCTCCGTCTGTACGGGAAATGGGGTCGTCACAATGTATGCAAAAGAATCATAATGATACATATAAAATTCTATGTGCATGCAACAACCATTCACCAAAATGCAACATTCAAGTGATGATTCAACCATTTTTTCATCCATATTGAAAATAAATTAAAATGCACTCATCCATATGCAATATGTAAGGGTACTAGTTCAGCCGATACCAGATATAGTGCCTAGTGTGTGTGTATGCGTCCACTACATCCATAAGAAAACACTTGCATCCACTTGCAACCATTAAACATAACATGTCTAAATCACATGTTTTAACCATATTCTATCATTTCTAAACCCAATTCCTAAGATCTACACTTCCCAAGGATATACAGAAGGAAGTTTCTAATCAAAGGAAGAAGCTAATGATAGAATATCTAAGAGGAAATACTTGTCAAATGAATATGGGTAAGAAACTTGAAATCTCCCAATGAGATAAAATATTTTACAGCCGAGTCCTATAGTATCCTACCACGTCAAGCCTTTTTAGCGACCCGAACTTCCGGATCGGCCTAAACCGAACAAGAAGGCGGATTGCTTTGAGAACGCGACTAATCAGAACATAAACAGGAGAACATTTCATTGTTTTACAACAATTTACTTCAGAGTACAAGATATCAGGGTACAAATAAATAATACACAGTGGAAAAATTAATATCAGAGATTTAAATTACATAGCAGCGGAAATATAATACAAATATATAATGTGCAGTGGGAAACATCAACTATCACAACCGAAGGAAACACACGGATATAAAGCTTTCCGAATATAGCTCCAGTCGTAATCCAGGATCCTATGAAAAGAAATATCTGCAAACCAAAACTACAAGCAACCCGTGTGGAAAATATGGGCACCCAGAGTTTAGGTGGAAATAAACTCCGAGTCAGTCATGGGACTGGTGTGAGAACTAAAATAGTTATTAACTTTATTTTAGAGTTGGGTAAATCAAGGGACCACGCCGTATGACACGGAACGAGTTTTCTCCCTAGGATACCATAAACAAACAACGAAATGCTAAAAGGAAAAATGAAGCTATTATAAGACTCTGGTCCTATCACACAATGCAACGCAAGCCGGAGGATAGAGTTTTACCTTATAATTGCCAAACATGGTTGATATGCAAAATTTATTTATTATTATTATTATAAGTGAAGAAACCAACTTCAAATATAAATGTATCAATCAAAGGCGGCATAGGTACCATATATTATGTTGCCATATAGGTTTATAGCTAAAATAGTAAAATTGTGTATTGGAAATTGGATTTCCATCTATGAACCCAGGCAAGCGATCTTCCTTTCCGATTCAAGACACACTAGTAATGCTTCAAGATCATGCCTCTGGGCAACCCTAGGTTAGCTACATAGCCGGTCAGCCGTTGCTGATTAGTTATACCATAAACTATACGTTAGCCGGTTCTATCGAACCTCTCATAAGGTCAGTATGTCGATCAAATCAAGGGCCATTGGCAATCCAAATCAAATACGAGGTACCTCTCCTTCCGTCAAACAATATCAAACATCCACATAAGTAAAATGTCTGGGCTCCATACCATGGAATCACTTCTAGCTAGAAACTAACGTATGTCCATTTCTGTCGTTCCTCATCCCGTTTTTGGTTCATACCAAGGTGTGAAGCTCGCGAATTAACGCTACATAAAGTTGTGCTATATTAAAGCTATGCTTTAATCATCAACCACAAAGCCATGATTTTCAACAAAAGCTTTGATCCCTTCAAATCAGCATGCCACATTGTCAATCCATATCGTACCATTTATTTCCACCAATATATAACCTCTAAGCTCGTACGTCTCAGAGAAGAGTGTTAAGCAAGAGGATAAATTCTCCGCCACCAAAAAAAAAAATATTTAGAAGATATCAACGAATTTAGTGAAGAATAAAATGTCAGACATACAATCCATTTGCAAGTTTGTTCTGGGTCTGAACTAAACTGGATGTGCCTTATTCCTCGTCCCATATGACCAATACAGGAGAGATGCCCTCACATATCCAGTTGATCTCCAAATACATCTGGACGATCACCACTTATTACCTTGTCTTGGGTGTACGGCCCAATCAAGACATCAGTAATCATCCAAACGATGCGAAGATCTTCGTTCTTCAACCACCATCTTCAAATCTTTGACTTTTAGTCATCGTATTAGTTATTCAAAATGGGTTAAGCACGGTCTTTTCGAATAACTCGCGTATCTTATAATCAGGTGCTATAATAACACATCATACGCCACATTCCAATTCAGAATATTCTTTTATTCAAATATTCACATCTTAAGGGAAAGGTTCCCATTACTTTTATCAAAGATAAGTTCTTTTAAACTTATTCTTTAATCTTCCTTTGGATATCATTTTCAAAAGATTTTATTTTATCCTTTCACAACTTAAACCCAATTAAGGTTTACTAACTAGTCGAGATTATCGAGCCTTACCGAGGTAACCATTTATTTAATTACTCCAATCCCAACCTATTCATCCCATGGAGCAAAACTGGTATCACTCCATAACTAACACCCATTGTGTTATATGTAAATTTTATTACCACTTAACATTCAAATCTAACTAAAGATTTAACTATCACATGGAGTAAAACTGGCGGTAGTCCATCCCAAACAGTTCTCGAACTTGATAAATTTAATTATCTCATTTCAATCTAATTAAAGATTCATTAAAATTCTAACTTAATTTTAATCCCAAAAATCATTACTTAATAATTATTCAACCTTTGGAAATTAATCTTGCCATTGCTTAGGTTAAAGAACAAATGTCATGTAAAAACACTGTTCACAATAAACCCAAATTCATCTTCCATTAAATATGGAATCTTCACGGAAATTTGAATTATTTATAATTGATATAAATTTTTGTATGTGGCCAATACTATAAGTGGAATAACGGCCAGGTCTTTTAATTTCCATAAATAGTAAACGCCTTCCTTCATAGAAGTTCATCTCGATTATTATTAATCGAATTCCATTCAATTCCAATTTAATTAAATAAACTGGAAAACTTTCTTAAATCTTAATTAAAAGACTTATTACTTCCACAAGTGGGCTCAAGAACAATATCATTTAAGATATCATCCACAACGAACCCCAAAATCTAATTCGATATTAAACACAAGATCTTAAATGGAAATCAGGCCGAATTACATTCAATACCAAATTCTGAAACTAACAGATATCGTTTTTGAATAACAATATCAATATCTTCCAAAGTCCTACAACAATATCTGTATAATCATGGAATCCAATATCGAAATATTTGAAGATAATTCCCATTCAAATCAATTCCAATTTATATGTTGGAAATTTTTTGGCTATGAAAAACCGTTCACAAATCCAATTTATTATTTTAAAAATCATTGGATTATTACTCTAGTTAGTAACTAGTTCATTCAGATAAAAATATCTTTTATCTTTTCAAGTATGGAATATTCCACCCAAAATCTTTCCAAATCATTAATTATGATTTAACATAATTTTTCCATATTTTTAATAATTTTAAAATAGGCCTTTTCTGTTAAGTGACGTTTAAGTTCATTTAGCTACACTAGCGCTGTTTTTACACAAATTTGAATTTAACATATCTCAGAATCCAACCATTAGATTTTAAATCTCATATATTTATTTGAAAGCTCTTTCCAATACGAATCCAATGGTTCCGGTTTCAGGAGAATTCGATGGTCGGATCTCTCGCTACATCAATTCAAAGTCAATGGTCGAAATTCGCGAACGGTCGCTGCGTGAAACGTTCTATTCAAACCATTGTAATATATATAATATATTTCGTTGATTTCTATTTAAAACATATTTTATAAAAATGTTTATAAATTCATTTTAAAAACGATTCCAACTTCCCTTTCAATTTTAAATCAAAATTGAACTTCCTGTACCATTATAATATCAAAATAATAATATATTTCAAAATATCAAATTTCGAAATCAAATCTTTTCGATATTCATTATATAAATTAATAAAATTGATATAAAAATCCATTCAGGTTAAAATGAAATTTATCTACTTAACTCAGCTCCATATATCAATATTTTCTTGTCCATCCAAAATCGGATATCAAAATCATATTTTGATTCTTCACTGAATATTATTTTAAAATATTGCGATTTCTGAATTGGCATCAGACTCAATCAATTTCCGTATAATTTTAGTTATATGGATTTCCTACATTGCATGCATTCAAAAATAGTGATAAACAACTATTAAATATTCAATTCACGCCCAGAATGCAATTTACAACTGCATAAGCATTAAATAACGCTTATAACAGTCTATCAATCAACCGGTTGACATACAATTAAATCCAAGGAAGATGTGAATTAATTATCATCCCCAAACCCGTATGGGGTTTACATCACAGTCCATGTGAATATATCTACATATTTAGGAGACGGGTGGGTAAATTGTCAACCCAAAATAATTTATAATATGTACATTTATTTAAACAGTTTAATAATAATAGCATTAAAATTGTAACATCCATCAATCAACAAACAAATATTGCAGTCATAGGAAATCAATATATATTCAGTTATAAAAATAAATAACTATACAAAATATTTGAGTGAGAGTGTTTTCACTTTGATTTCCACTCCGTCAGTCTTTAATTGACGATTTATTTTTATACTAAATTAAACAGACGTTTAAAATAGCTCAAAAACTTAAATGGCTCCAAATCTGACCAAATTAGTTTTGTTGTGAAGCTCTCGTCTCCACGATCGCATCGGATCCAATTTCGCGTGATTATGAGTTCGTGGCAAAAAGATATTAACTTACAAACATCGTACACACAAATTAAAACAAAAATATAAATCATCCTCTTTTCTAACTTTCAAACACGTCGCTGCCCTTGACCAAGCTCTCACCGCCGCTGTGTTAGATCTCCAGACCGTCGTTAACCACCAAGCCGGCCTCCTGCTTGCGTGGCGCACCTACGCCTGAGGCAGTGCGGCCCAGATCACCACCGGCGATATAAATTTTTCCACGCACCCAAATCGGGTTCTAGCCCGATTTCACCGCCGCCGTGCCACGTGGTGGTCGCAGACCCCACCCAAAACCTCCGCCGGGCCACCCTCTTCCGATCACCTTCGAACACTTCCGTCCATCGAGCCCTCCACCGCCGGTTATAAGGCCAAAACCATTTGCATCTTTTGAAATTTCGTGCTCGACGTTCATCTCAACATTCCGACCACCTCGACCACTTTCATCTCGACCACCTCAAAGTAAAGTTGTTGCTCATCCTCTCCTCGACATCTTTCTTTTTGGTGCCATCATCTAATACTCGTCGGTTTGATCACAAAACCCCATAATCCAAAATCAGTTTTCTGACTTTAAACTGGGATTCCAGTGAATTCGTGCAACGATAGGTCATGAAATTTTTGTGGTAGGTAGAGATCATTATATGCTACAACTTTCGTGTGAGTTTTGGCTAATTGTTGAAGGATTAGGAGATATAAAGTAATTTAAGTTTGGGGTCTTTTTTGCAAAATGTATTTGAGGGAGAAAGGGGCTGCTGCCATTTTTAGAGGAAGAAGGAGAATTAGGGTTAAGTAAATGAGGAAAAGATCTTATATAGTAGCGTTTAATTTTTTTTAATTATTTCTTTAGTTCACGCTGTCTCCAATGGACAATTATCGATGCCCTGAGCACACACGAACTCCATTGTCGATGAAAATTAACAAACAACTATGTTTTGACGATACGGTCCTAATGAAACTAGTTTCGTCGAATTCCGAGTCCGTTGGCTCAAAAACTCTGTTTCGGGCTTAAATAGCTAATCGATTTACAATTTATTGCGCACGGCCACATATTAGCTCCAAAAATTAGAAAATTTGGAATCTAACAATAATTTGATATTTCAGATCCAACTAAATTGATTTAATCAAAAATAGAGGTCGTTTGCAAAATGGCTATTTTTAAGGGCTATATTAAATATTAAAATATGTATAAATTGCATAGCGATTATTTGAATTTTTAATTTGGATAAAACTTACAATTTATAAAGTGAAATCTCAATGTCTTACATTCGTTAGAAAGATATAGTTAATATGATTTTAATGTTTCTTGTTTCATCTAGTTCTGACTTATAATGAATTTTGTACATTCATTTAAAGTTTAAAAATTAAATTTTCAAACTAACGTGCCATTTCAAGCTCGTTTTATAATTAATATAAATATATACGCTCAAACTTCATTTTAAATAAATTTTAAGTTGTTTATTCTAAAAATATTTAATTTCCTTGTAAGTCAATTAAAAATAAATTTTAAATTGGTTCTGAATTTCCGGGTTGTTACAATCTCCCCCACTTAAAACTTTTTCGTCCTCGAGAAAGGAACGGAGCTTAAAGTCGTTTAAACTCAACTTTCATTCTAACTTGAGTTCTTCAACTTTTCAGTTTCTAAGAACTTCTAAATTTCCCTGAAATTTGGCTAACACCCCAAATTTCTGGAAAATTTCGCCATAACCTCCTTTGTACGGGGTGGTCTAAACAAATTTATTGGGCCCTATTAGGCACCCAATAAATCAATATATCGCATACAAAACAATTGTGCACACCTATTATGATGTATATACCCTTCCCCCCCTATGCCCATGCACTGTAACTAAAACAAGACAGACAAGTGTATTTTATCATCTCCCGACCTATGTAAGGTTTATTATTCAGTCCTTCCATTTACTGTTATATGTTATTAAGTCCGTAATCAGTCCTCAGTTCAACCTGTAATTCAGTCCTTGCCATACAAGCATCTTGCTCATATGGTAATCCAAATCTCGTCATATAAGCGCCAAATGCTTATATGGAATGTGATATGCTATGCCGTCTTCAGCAGTATGTTATGTGTGTGGTACATAATTTATTGGTTACTATCCTATGGAGTATGCTTGATTTCACACAAAGCAACCATCATAGCGCATCCAAGTCATTCACAGTAGTTATAATAAATAATAAAATTGCGCAACAACCTCATAAAGGTGCACCTGTTTGTCAGGCACACAATTTATTTCTTTACTCAACGTCAAGTCAATAACCTATTCAACATACATATGTATCCAATTCCAATCAATTTTCAATTCAATTCAATATGTGATTCAATTTGGCTTAATTTACCTTCCATTTAATTTTTTTGGTTTTATCATTCCAATGTTTTTATTAGTTAAACTAATAATCATACATCATAATCAGCAATAAATTAGTTGATTAGATTTTCAAATATATAACTGTTATATAATAAAAAATATATTTTCAATGCCAAATCACAAACAATAAACCCAAACCAAGTTTTTAGTTCTCACACCAGTCAAGTGGAATCATATAGATATCCCACTTTCGAAACTCGAAAATAAAAGCTGATGATGAGATCACAATCATCAGAATCATCACCGGGAGACTAGAGTGTGACTCTATATCTACCAAGTATATTTGCGACTTCGTATACACGTTTGCAAGGTGTATATGCAAAATCTTCTTATACTCGGTAGTCCAAATTCAATATAAAATAAAATACTCAAATATATATAATAAGATATATTTTCAAAACTAAATTCATCATTTTTTATATGTAAATAACACTCTTCAAACTCATTCTACGGTATTACTAACCTTATTTATAGCTAGTTATTCGTATAGGATATTACTAATCCTATCCCTGATGAATTCTTCGTTCGGTTCTAACGTGTCTTGTTCTCGAGCTTTGTAAACCAAAGCTCTGATACCAACTGTGACGACCCAAACTTTCCGTCCAGCCTAAACCGAACAAGAAGGCGGATTGCTTTGAGAATACGACTCATCAGAACACAAACAGGAGAACATTTATTTATTTTACAACAATTTACATCAGAGTACAAGATATCAGAGTACAAATGAATAATACACAATGGAAAAATTAATATCAGAGATTTAAATTGCATAGTAGCGGAAATATAATACATAGGTATAATATGGAGTGGAAAAACATCAACTACCACAATAGAAGGAAATACACGGATACAAAGCTTTCCGAATATAGCTCCAACCTATCCAGGATCCTGTGAAAAGTAATATCTGCAAACCAAGACTACTAGCTGCTCGTGTGGAAAATATGGGCACCCAAAGTTTAGGTGGAAACAATAAACTCCGAGTCAGTCATGGGAATGGTGTGAAAACTAAAACAGTTATTAACTTTATTTTAAAGTTGGGTAAATCAAGAGACCATGCCATATGATACGGAACGGGTTTTCTCCCTAGAATACTATAAAACAAACAACGCAAAGCTAAAAGGAAAGATGAAGCTATTATAAGACTCTGGTCCCATCACACAATGCAACGCAAGCTGGAGCATAGAGTTTTACCTTATAATAGCCAAGCATGCTTGATATGCAAAATTTATCTTTTATTATTATTATTATTAGTGAAGAAATCTGCTTCAAATATAAATGTATCAATCATAGGTGGCATAGGTACCATATATTATGTTGTCATATAGGTTTACAACTAAAACCATAAAATTACGTATTGGAAATTGGATTTCCATCTATGAACCAAGGAAAGAGATATTTCTTTCCAATTCGAGACACACTAGCAATGCCTCAGGATCACTCCTATAGGAAACCCTAGGTTAGTCGCATGGCTGGTCAGTCGTCGCTGATTAGTTATACCATAAACTATATGTCAGCCGGTTCTGTCGAACCTCTCACAAGGTCTGTATGTCGACCAAATCAAGGGCCATTGGCGACCCAAATCAAATCTAAGGTACCCCGCCTTCTATCGAACAATATCCACCATCAACATAAGTAAAACATCTAGGATCCATACCAAGACATCACTTCTAGCTAGAAACTAACATATGTCCATTTCCATACGTTCCTCATCCCGTTTTTGATTCATACCAGGGTGTGAAGCTCGCGAAATTAACGCTACACTAAGCTATGCTATATTAAAGCTACGCTTTGATCATCAACCACAAAACTCTGCTTTTCAACAAAAGATTTGATCCATGCAACTCAGCATGCCACATTGTCAATCCATACCGTACCATTGATTTCCACCAATATATTACCTCTAAGCTCGTACGTCTTAGAGAAGGGTGTTAAGCAAGAGAATAAATTCTCTGCCACTAAACAAATATATATTTAGCAGAGATCAATGAATACAACGCTTAATACAATGTCAGGCATATAATCCATTTTCAAGTCCGTTCTGGGTCTGAACGAAACCAGATGCGCCTTATTCCTCATCCCATATGACCAATACAGGAGAAAGGCCCTCGATTATCCGGTCGATCTCTAAGTACGTCTGGATGATCACCACTTATTACCTCGTTTTGGGTGTACGACCAAATCAAGACATCAGTAATCATCCAAACGATGTGAAGATCTCCGGTATTCAACCATCGTCTTCAAATCTTTGACTTTTAGTTGTCGTATCAGCTATTCAGAAAGGATTAAACCCGATCTTTCTGAATGACTCGCGTATCTTATAATCAGGTGTTATAATAACACATTATACACCTCATTCCAATCCAGAATATTCTTTTATTCAAATATTCACATCTTAGGGGAAAGGTTCCCATTAATTTATCAAAGATAAGTTCTTTTTAACTAATTCTTTAATCTTCCTTTGGATATCATTTTCAAAAGATTTTATTTTATCTTTTCACAACTTAAACCCAATTAAGGTTTACCAACTAGTCGGGATTATCGTGCCTTACCGAAGTAACCATTTATTTTATTACCCTAATCCCAGCCTATTCAGCCTATGGAGCAAAACTGATAGCACTCTATAACTAACACCCACTGTGTTATCGGTAAATTTTATTAGCACTTAATGTTCAAATCTAGTTAAAGATTTAACTACTGCATGGAGTAAAACTGGTGGTACTCCATCCCGAACAATTCTCGAACTTGATAAATTTAATTATCTCATTCTCATTTCAATCTAATTAAAGATTCATTAAAATTCAAACTTAATTTTAATCCTAAAAATCATTACTTAATAATTATTCAACCTTTGGAAATTAATCTTGCCATTAATTAGGTTAAAGAACAAATGTCATGTAAAAACACTATTCATAATAAACCCAAATTCATCTTACATTAAATATGGAATCTTCACAGAAATTTGAACAATTTATAATCAATATAAATTTCTGTATCTGGCCAATACTATAAGCGAAATAACGACCAGGCCTTTTAAATTCCATAAATAGTAAAAGCCTTTCTTCACAAAAGTTTATCTCGATTATTATTAATCGAATTCCATTCAATTCCAATTTAATTAAATAAACTGGAAAACTTTCTTAAATCTTAATTAAAAGATTTATTACTTTCACAAGTGGGCTCAAGAACAGTATCATTTAAGATACCATCCACAATGAACCCCAAAATCTAATTCGATATTAAACACAAGATCTTAAATGGAAATAAGGTCAACTTACATTCAATACCAAATTCTAAAACTATCAGATATCATTTTCGAATAACGATATCAATATCTTCCAAATTACCACAAAAATATCTGTATAATCACTGAATCTAATATCGAAATACCCGAAGATAATTCCCATTCAAATCCATTACAATTTATACGTTGGAAACTTCTGGTTACAACAAAACCGTTCACAAATCCATTTTTTTTAAATCACTGGATTATTATTGTAGTTAGTAACTAGTTCATTCAGATAAAAATATCTTTTATCTTTTCAAATGTGGAATATTCTACCCAAAATCTTTCCAAATCATTAATTATGATTTAACATAATTTTTCCATATTTTTAATAATTTTAAAATAGGCCCTTTCAGTTAAATGACGTTTCAGTTCATTTAGCTACACTGGCACTATTTTTATTCAAATTTGAATTTAACATATCTCAGAATCCGACTGTTAGATTTTAAATCTCATATATTCATTTGAAAGCTCTTTTCGATATGAACCCAATGGTTCTGGTTTTAGGAGAATCTGTCAATCAGATCTCCCAATACGTCAATTCAAAGTCAATGGTCGAAATTCGCGAACGGTCGCTGCGCGAAACGTTCTATTCAAACCATTATAATATATATAATACCGTCGATTTCTATTTAAAACGTATTTTATAGAAACGTTTATAAATTCGTTTTAAAAATGGTTCCAACTTCCCTTTCAATTTTAAATCAAAATTGAACTTCCTATACCATTACAATATCAAACTAATAATATATTTCAAAATATCATATTTCGAAATCAAATCTTTTCGATATTCATTATAAAAATGAATAAAATCAATATAAAAATCCATTCGAGTTAAAATGGCATTTATTTACTTAACTCGGCTTCATATATCAATATTTTCGTGTCCATCCAAAATTGGACATCAAAATCATATTTTGATTCTTCACTGAATATTATTTTAAAATATTCGTTATTTCTGAATTTGCATCAGACTCAATCAATTAACATATAATTTATTTATATGAATTTCTTACATCGCATGTATTCAAAAATAGTGATAAACAACTATTAAACATTCAATTCACATCCAGAGTGCAATTTACAACATGATAAGCATTAAATAATTAAATAACGCTTATAACAGTTTGTCAATCAACCGGCTAACATGCAACTAAATCAAAGGAAGATGTGAATTAATTATCATTCCCAGACCCGTGTAGGTTTACATCACAGTCCATATGAACATATCTACGTATTTGGGAGATGGGTGGGTAAATTGTCATCCCAAAATAATTTTCAATATAAACATTTCTTTGAACAGTTTAATAATAATTGCATTAAAACTGTAACATCCATCAACCAACAAACAGATATTGCAGTCACAGGAAATCGATATATATTTAGTTATAAAAATAAATAACTATATAAAATATTTGAGAGAGAGAGAGTTCTCACTTTGATTTCCACTCCGTCAGTCATTAATTGACGATTTATTTTTAAACTAAATTAAACGGATGTTTATTTTAGCTTAAAAATTGAAATTGCTCCAAATCTGACCAAATTAGCTTTGTTGTAATGCTCTCACCTCCAAGATCGCAATGGATCTAGTTTCGTGCGATTCTGGGTTCGTGGCAAAAAAAAATAACTTACGAACATTGCACACATAAGCTAAAAAAATATATAAATCAACCTCTTCTCCATCTTTCAAACACGTTGCTACCCTTGACCAAGCTCCCACCACCACGTCAAACCTCCAGACCATCGGCCAACCACTTGGCCGACCTCCTGCTTGCGTGGCGCGCCTGCGCCTGAGGCGGCGTGGTCCAGATCGCCACCGGTGATCTAAATTTTTCCACGCCCCCAAATCGGGTTCGAGCCTGATTTCACCGCCGCCGTGCCACGTGGCGGTCGCGAACCCAACCCAAAACCTCTGTCGTGTCACCTTCTTTCAGCCACCTTCAAACACCTCCGGCCATTGAGCCCTCCACCGCCGGTTATAAGCCCAAACCCTTCGCAGCTTTTGAAATTTCGTGCTCGACGATCATCTCAGCATTCCGACCACCTCGTCCACTTTCATCTTGACCACGTCAAAGCCAAGTTATTTCTCATCTTCTCCTCGACATCTTTCCTTTTGGTGACATCATCTAATACTCGTCGGTTTGATCACAAAACCCCATAATCCGAATTCAGCTTTCTGACTTTAAACTGGGATTCCAGCAAATCCGTGCTACTATAGGTCATGAAATTATTATGATAGGTAGAGATCATTGTATGCTACAACTTTCATATTGAGTTTTAGCTAATTATTGATGGATTGAAGATATAAATTAATTTAAGTTTGGGATCTTTTTTGCAAAATGTATTTAGGGGAGAAAGGGGTTGCTGCCATTTTTAGAGGAAGAAGGTGAATTAGGGCTAAGGAAATGAGGAAAAGATCTTATATAGTAGGATTTTTTTATTATTTTTTTAGTTCACGCTGTCTCTAATTGATAGTTATCGATGCCCTAAGAACACACCAACTCCGTTGGCAATGAAAACTGACACACAACTATGTTTTGACGATACGGTCCAAATGAAACTAGTTACATCGAATTCTGGGTCCACTTGCTCAAAAAGCTCTATTTCAGGCTTAAATGACCGACTGATTCACAATTTATTGCGCAAGACCACATACTAGCTCCAAAAAATTGCGAAATTTGGAATATAACAATAATTTAATATTCCGGATCCAACTTTCATCGAAAACAGAGGTCATTTTCAAAATGGCTATTGTTAAGAGCTATATGCAATATTAAAAAATATATATAAATCCGCGAACGGACATAACTTACAATTTATCAAGTGAAATATCAATTTCTTACATTTGTTAGAACGATATAGTTAATATGATCTCAACATTTCTTGTTTCATCCAATTCTGACTTATAATGAATTGCGTACATTCATTTAAAGTTTAAAATTAAATTTCCAAACTACCGCGCCATTTCAGGCTCGTTTTATAATTAATATAAATATATACGCTCAAACTTCGTTTTAAATCAATTTTAAGTCGTTTATTCTAAAAACATTTCATTAAATATAATTAATTTCCATGAAAGTCAATTAAAAATAAATTTTAAATTGCTTCTAAATTTCCGGGTTGTTACAACCCTTCTACTAAATCGTACCCTTTTCAAATTTTTAGAACGGATTATTCCTCTTAAAAATGTTGAGTTGTTTTAACCAATTCCTCAGTATAGTCCTACCATCTCATCCATCCTAGTTATTTAAGGAAGAAATGTCTCAAGTGAATTAATCCAAAAGCTTACCTTAAACTTACAAGTAAAGTCACACTTTTTTCCACCTTCCAATTTCTAGTCCTTACTTTACCCATCTTATGTCCCTTAGTTCGTTCCACTTATATTGTTCAACCCTATAAAGGCTTATCTATCGCCCTACCTATTATATATAATTTTCCAAAACCTTATTTGAACTATATATAGTTGCTTTTATAAAATTCCCAAAAATACAAATTTCATATCAAAATACATTTTTCTCTTTTTTTTAAGAAAAAATATCCCATTTCTAAAATTTTATACATATGGGGTTTCGACTCAAAGTGGATCCACAAGTTTCCATAAAATACCTCTTTGTTAGACCCTTGTCTTGGAACACAATTATTCATTTGGGAATCTCCATATTATCTTTATTCACTTATTCATTAACCAAGCATGTTACTTGCCTTAATCCTGTTGTCTGACACAGATTTAGTCAGAACTTCTGAAATCTACCTCTTTTGTCCAATTGTCAAAACTCTGATAAGCGTCGAATCTCAATAATGTATCTTAACAAATGGTGATTTCCAATCCAATCTTAAGATATAACCTCGGGTTAAATTTCTTGGGTTTTCAAAAAATTCCCCTTAATGTTACATGAACTTTTATACTTCCAAAAAAAACCAAAATTGTTAACCGCATATTCGGTATATTTTCCTTGTCTTAAAGTTTAACGACTCGGTTTTTGTCGACTTTGGTTATCGACATAAACTCAATGACGACTAACCAAACATCGAAAAATACCGGTAGTTAATGAAAGAAATTAGAGGGTGAGAATAGATAAGATAGAAACTTAGAATAGAAGAAGAAGAACAACACAACATCAGAGTAACACGAACCTCACAGCGGAACGAATAACATATAATATATAACATAACTTTCAAATATAAATCTGAACTTGAATATACATATCAATTCCAAAGTACAGCACTTACAACAAAGCGGAAAATAACCATAGATATATAATTCTGAAGCCTCCTGCTCCAGCTCTTCAAGTATCTGTAAATCCCGACTACTTGACTGCCCGTACAAAATTGGGCACCCAAGAGTTTAGGGAAAACAAAACAAAATAAACTCTGGGTCAGTCATGGGACTGGTATGAGTAAAACAGTTTGAGCCATTAAACAATATCTCATAAGACCACGCCGTATAACCGAATGGGTTTTTCCCTTATGAGAATCCAAAACATCTTTATATCAAAAACCTTTTGATATTATAATAATGTCTATCAACCACAATATAATAATCATCTAGCAGAAACGCTTTCATCTCACGTTCTACATATGTAGTATACAATCAAAACCGCAAGAACGTATTGGGTAATGGATTTCCAACTATGACAAGGTATGGAACCACCTTTCGCTAGTGTACCTCTAGAGAGGAATACACTGGGTTCAACAAGAACATCTTGCAACCCGGCCACACATGACCGACCACTCTTTTCGCTTGAGTGTATCGAATGTATATCACCAATGGTTGGGATCAGCAACCATTTCCCGAATGGGACAACATCAACAATAGATTTTTAGAAGTAAATGAAACTCTAGATCAGGTGATTTATACACCCTAATAGGTGCGACCTACATAGCCATGCTGCCTGCCCGATTTCTGTCATTTACCGGATGTGAGGCTAGAAGCTACGTTTATCTTTTTACATATCATATCTTCATTCACTTAGAATGCCACATCGTCATACCCGCCAAATCACAAATTGACTTATACAAAAATATCACGGGTATAAATCTAAGAGAAACGAATTCCTCCGCCACCAAACGTGAATACGTTTGAAGAGATCAACTTACGCAATCTATCAGATATACTCTGTCAGACCTTCGTCCATACAAGTCGTCCTGGGACTGGACAAACCGAAGGCACTATTCAGTACATCCATCTTAGGCACTGTTATCTAAGACTTATACAATAGTCCTTGCACTTTGCTCCGTCTTCAATTATCTTTGGCATATATGATTCGCAACGCTTATGCCAATACAGAGTGGTTCTTTGGATAATAATCCAACTGGTCTCTCCATATTAACACGTTAAAATGGTCAAAACTTTGATAGTCTGTGATTTAACTATCAAAGAAAAATACGTGTGCAAACAACGATATTATTTCCAGATGGAAATTTTATCAATCAATCAACATTCATACATATATATATATATATATATATATTCTCATTTTCTATGTTTAGAAAATATACGTTATTAACACTGGAAAACATTTCCATGGCTTGATTACGTATCACTATTCTTCCACAACTATCATTCCCTAACTGTAAACAAGTATGAGAACAATTCCCTAAGTATAAATCCCGAAGGCCGAAACCAACATCAGATAGACACTTAAAAAACTATTCAATTTACTAATCTCTAGTCAGTTTCTAATTTTGGTTAACTTTATTTGATTTACTCTATTTCGAATAACTAATATTCGATAAACTCTATTTCGAATAACTTTATATTCAATTAACTCTAATCGACTAATTCTAACTCGATTAATTCCTTTATATAATCCATTACGTTTCTAACACTTAAGTCTTATTTAAAATTCCCTTTTATAGCTCTATTTATTTCATAAATAAATAATTCCTTTTATAACCTTTATTTGTAAATGTTTTACAAATATTTCTCTTCCTATATTTGTCTATTTATTTTCTAAATAAATAATCCCCTTATACTTCTATTTATTTTCTAAATAAATATTCCATTTTAATTCTATTTATTTATCAAATAAATATTCCTTTTATAAAACTCTATTCGTTTTATAAATCTTTTCCTTTTATCTTCATCCTGTTTATTTTCCCAATAAATATTTCCTTTTATAATTCTATTTATTTATCAAATAAATATCCTCCTTTATAAACTCCTATTTATTTTCTAAATAAATGTTCTCCTCTATAAAATCCTATGATTTTATAAATACTTTATTTTCAAAATATTTCTTTTTATAAAATCGATTGATTTTATAAAATTCCTTTATTTCAATATACATTGAAATATTTCTTTTTACATCCTAGGGTCTCTCATGATATTTAAAATAGCAAACCACAATGATCGATATCATTTAAACACACATAATCAAACAGATTATATATCACATCATATATTACAATATATGAACAGAACAATATCATAAATATTGAGGAGTCCAGTTGGACCCCTCCAACCTGTTTCCCTGCATCACAGATGTTAACGCAAATAACACGAATATAAAATATTCTGATAAACAGAATCAATATTCGATTAACGATTTATATATATATATATCGTTATCCATATTTTCAACCAATACATACATAATTCAACCAAACAGTTAACACACAACAATCAGTCATCATTTATCAGTTCTAAATATACATTAAAAAAATAGAACTGTTTAGAGTTGGTGAGTTTTACTCACATTGACAGTTCATCGTTAAAGAACGATAAACTGTTTATTTGATTTGAATCAAACAATTTATTTCTCCATAAATTAAAACGAGGTCGAATTCTCTCCCAGTCAATTCCACGGCGTAGCCACCGTCCATACGATCCCATCGGATCTTGTTTCGCTGAATTCTGACAATGTACGATGAAGTTATACATTTTACAAGTTTGATTGAATTAAAACAAAACTAAATTAATTTTCCATTGGCCTTATTCCTTTTCAACCCGGCCAAACAACAGTCTAAAGCCCAAAACCCTCACTCACCCTTCTTCCCCGTCCTCAACGCTTTCGAACCCAGTAATGCTCATGCCATTTCCATTTTCTTCGATCTATTATCCTCCTCAACACTCAACGATTTGCAAAACCGCTTTCAACACTAAGATCTCCTTAAAGTTCTCTTCACCATCCTCTCCATCAAGTCAAACTCGACAGCCCCCTACCATTGCGTCTCCGACCTGAAATCCCATCGCAGCACACTACTACCGAACTCCAACATCACCAAACTCGCCCAAACTTCGACCACAAGTTCGATTTCTCATTACAACTAGAAAACAACACTTAAAACTTGCATCGACATCTCCAAATCCAAACAAATCCCAAACCCTAATACTTGCTGACCTTATTTCCAGCGACATATAACATTGTCGAATCCCTCAAATCGTATATACGGATGAAGAGAATCCTTCAAGGATTCTAAAGATATACATAGAATGATTTTACATATTTATTTGCTATTTGTTTTGAATCGATAAAGATGGAGATTTGGTTTCTGGAAAGAAAACATAGCGGCGGAAATTTGGTTGGAGAGATTAGGTTTAGAAAACTTAAGGCTTATTTATAGTAAGGTTTTAATATTTTTTTTCGATTTTTATATTAAATTATAAGCAAACGTTATTTTCCTTTGTCCTCTAAAATTCCTGTGATCACACATTATATTCAAAAATCACAAAACTGGACATGCAGCTACAGTTCGACATTACAGACCCAACGAAACTGGTTTCGTCGAATTTCGACTCCGTTTGCTCACACAGCGTATTTTTAACCATTAGAATATCGACTGTTTTTCACATTAAAATCCCGTACGGCCACATACTGACTTCAAAAATCACGGAAATTAAAATCTAACTATAGTTTAACATTGCGGATCCAACAAAATTAGTTTCGTCGAATTCTGAGGTCGTTTGCAAAACAGGCTATTTTTAAAGCTCTAAATGACCCATTTAAATATATTAATATATTTAAAACAGGAAAATCGGTTCAAGGAAGAACATCTTGTGTTTTTTAGTCAGAAGGATGCGCACTTTATTTCTTCTCGGGATGGACACAACATTTATAATTTCGACTGAAGGAAAATTTTTGGGTGAGAAATTCGAGCGCCTTCTTCGTTCTCTATCTTCAATGCTGCCGACCAAAAAAATAAAGAAGGCAAATCGCCCCCAATTCTCAAATCGTTAATCTTCAATCAAGAATACGATGCCTAAAATATCAATTCGATCTGCTATCGTGTGTTTCTACTGAATCAAACTTGTGATCGGTGCAAATTTGTTCGATCTGTCTCCAATAGTGTATTTTCTGTCAAGCCAAACGAGTTTTTCATTCTTGTGATTTGCGATTTTGAGAGTAAAAAATTATGTTGCTGTGATTTATTTCAACTGATTTTGGTTTCTGCCCAGGATAATGATATATGAAACTATCATTCCAACGTGTGCTATGAATTTTGCTCCATTATATGTGTAGTTTCATTTGATGCCCTTGTATTTTATACTGATTTGTTTTTTTTGTTAGTTTCAGGCTGTTTGTTGAATTTGCTTAAGTGTGATGCTAAATGTATATAACATTCATTTTAACAGTTAATTATTTGTATCATTTGTGAATATTTTGAAATTTACATGTATACTAAATAATTTTGGCCATCTAAGTACTCAACAATATATGTTGTTTATGATTTTGACAGTACAAACATTGAACATCAAGTTTTTGTATTATGTTAGTTTCAATTTGCATTTTAGTATATTGAAAGTAATGTGAATAAATACACTTTTGTTTGAGTCTAATATGCTATGTGTGTATAGCATTTTCTGTTTTGTTAATAATAATTGTACACCTTTGTTTTGCAGTGATGATATTACCTCTGGTGAATCAACAAGCTTGCTAGTTATTTTTTGAGTATAATGATAATTTATATTCCACCTATCTTAGCATGGATTTTTCTTTATTTGAAGTTAAGTATGAAATTTGTAAATGTTGGTCGCATCAAGGTATGATTATCATCTTAAATATGGTTTTTAAATTTTATTGTCATTTGTATTCAAATGGTATGTTTAACTATAATTTTATGTTTGTATTATCATTTAGTTTTACAGTGGTTTATTTCTTTTAGTCTGATGATTGTATAATTATTGCTGCATAATGGTAGTTGTATATTTGTCGATCATTCTATAACTATTCATCTTGCTTTTGTCTACATCTTCCAAATCCTGAATGTTATGTGTCTCTATCATTTAATATTCTATCATTGCACATTAATCGAAATAAGTAACATATTCAACTATAATTTTTTCCTGTTATGTTTGTTTATCTTTTTTTCCCAATGTTATATTTGTATATTATTCTATAGCTAATCATCTTGCTTTTTCCTATCATCAATCAAACACCGAATGCTATTTTTCTCTATCATTTATCATTACAACATAATACATTAAGTGAACAAAGTAACATATTCAAATGTAAGTATATCATGCTATGTTTGTGTATCATTTTTTCCAATGTTATGTATGTCTATCGTTACTCGAATGCTATATTAAAGTGAACTAACATTATAGAATATGATAAATGATAGATGAATATAGCATTTTGTTTTTCAAAGTGAACTAGCATGTATATAAAATGATGAATGATATCTGAATATAACATTGCTTTTTTAAAGTGGTAAATGATAGTTGAATTTAGCATTGTATTTTTTAAAGTGAAATAACATATGTACAGTATGCTAAATGATAGCTGATTATAGCATTACATTTTTAAAGTGAGCTACCATGTATAAAATATAATAAATTATAGTTGAATTTATCATTTGTATTTTTGAAGTGAATTAGCATGTGTAGAGTTTGCAAAATATTGTTTGATAGTATTCATTAGTAAAATGAACTAACATGAATAGAATATAATAAATGATAGTTGAATTTAGCATTGTATTTTTTAAAAGGAACTAGAACGTCTAAATATGCTAAATGATAGTTGAATATAGCATGGTATTTTTAAAGTAAACTATAATGTACAGAACATAATAAATGATAGTTGATTTCAACATCGTATTTTTAAAGTGAACTAGCATGTATATAACATGCTAAATGATAGCTGAATATAGCATTATATTTTTAAAGTGAACTAGCACATATAAGATATAAGATATGAAAAATGATACACAAATATAACAGTGTGCTTCCTAAAGAGAACTAGCATGTATAGATATGATAAATGATAGTTGAATTTAGCATTGTATTATTGAAAGTGACCTAGCATGTGTATAATATTCTAAATGATAGTTAAATATATCATTGTATTTTTAAACTTTTATAAAATATATTGCATAGATAGTTGAATTTAACATTTTTTATGTTGTTATAAAGTAGACGATGCAGTCAATGGAGAAAGATAAATCTTTTAGAAAATGGTAGATTGATTTAGCATTGAGCAACAGTGTTATCTACTGTAGAAATCTATAGTTTATAGCAATAAAACAATGCTATATTAGATTAGCATTAAATTTAGACTAACATAACACATATGCTAAAAAAACATTAGCATTATAATTTTTAGAAATTGTTAAAGTGCTAGATTGAATTAGCAGTAGACAAAATCTCTTTTTGTAAGAAATTGTTAAAGTGACATGTAGAAATACAATAGCAGATTGACATTTGACTGAAATGATAAGTACAAATAGCATTTGACTGAAATGCTAAATACAATAGCAGATTGACATCGTCTACTTGAACGACGGCGGCTAGGTTTGGAACGAACGACGATGAATTCAAAGGTTGATCAGTCGGATGACATCTAGGGCATGAGGTCGACAACAGAAGTGGAGTGGAGGTTAAGGCGAAGACATCGTCTTAGAGAGGCCGCGGTGGCGGTGGCTTGAAGAGGCGGCGACGGCTTGGAAGGCGATAGTTCTTGGGGGTGCGATGTTGTTAATCGAGGACGACGACGGATATTGATAATCGAGGGCGGAAAAAATAAACGAAGAAGGTGGTGACTGTCCTTCCGCCTAATTTCTTAAAGTTGCATCCTAATTTTAAAAGTTTATTATACGTTTGTCCTTTAAACTAATTTGCTCTATTTAAAAATAATTTAATTTAATATTTATAAATAAATATTATCGTATATATTCACATCAGAATATCATACAGCTCTAGAATATTTCTAGATGAATTTCTAACTTGATATTTCAAATCCTGATTAAATCGGTATTCGATTTATAATGAAATTCCTTTAATAAATCAATATAAATTATAAAGGAATTCCACAGCGACTTTTCTAAAATTTGATTTGGACATAAATCAAAATCTACACAATGAAATCCCGATTTTTCTTTTCCACTAGAAAAATATACTTCACCAGCTCCATACGTTTCTTGTTTCACAGAAATCCGATTTAAAACGAACCCTGTATATTTAGTTGAAGTTCGAATCGCCAAATAGCGAACTGCCGTGCCATTTGGAGCTCGATTATAATTATATTATAATTTATACGTTCAAACTATCGTTCAATAATATATTCATTATTCTAATTCAATTTTAAATTGAATTATATATTTTGAATTGCCCAGTTCACATTATATTGCCAATTCGCTAATTCTGATTATTTCAAAATTAAATATATTATTTAATTATTATATTAATTAAATATTCGCCATTATTTAATTTAAACCACCATTAAATTACTAAACCCTCATTTTAAATAATTAAATAAATTAATTATTATACCGTAAGAATACGGGTCGTTACATAAAGCCCCAATTCCTGGTAAGGAAACAACTAACCAACAGCTTATGGTTATTGAAAATTCAGACTTCTCATGTAGTAGGTAATGGTCCTTCTCTTATAACAAACTAATGGTAGTTAATCTGAGATAACTACTCTTATAGGTTTCCTAACCAATGTTACTTTAATAGAATTGGTACTAAAGCATTAACCCAAAAAAAAATCCCATTCCATCTTAGACCAACATGCCACCAACATAGTCTTTACCAATTTCACTACTACACAAGTCAATAACAAGGCTTGGGTACAAGCAAACCAAAAAGGTATGGTAACTAGTTCAATAATTCTTTGGATGTCCTTTCCCAGAGACCATCAAAACAAGTCGAACAGAAATGTTCCTTTCCACACAATTCACTTTGACTACTACCAAACCAAGGGAACTATCTGTCTTTGAAATAAAGGTGAATGACACTTCTAATCAAAAAAATGCTTACACTCATTAATCATTTTCAAAACGTTCTCAAAAAACCTTTTTACTACAACTAAAGTCCAACTACTTCCTTTCCATAACCAGAGATGGCTCACTACACAGATAGCTTGCCTAAACTTCTAACCCATCCATGGATGGCATAATTCCGTAGCTAGGAAAGATTCCAGTCATAACCATGAAACTCAATTCTCACTTACACCAGCAAAACCATGTGCTTTATTTAAAATGCTACAAGTTTAGCTTCGTCGCAAGCGAAGATCCGAAAATCAATCTCCCTCTCTCCTAGAGATAATCTTTTAATCGCTTACCATATTTGAAATATGTAGCACAAAGAGAACTGAATTTATACTGCCTAGAGATGCACTAAGGAAAAAATAGGAATATCAACATAATTGACCCTTCGGGTCACAAGAAGTCTCGAAAATTATCCCATCGCTTAACTTAGCCAATCATTTTCTTCTTGCAGTAAAATTAGCCTCTAATGGATAACTAATTCTTCCTCAAAATTTTCCCACCTCAAAACATTAGAATATAAGCAACTCAATCGAATTCTACTACTAGTGCAAAAATCTGGGATAAACAATTACATGCTTGATTTATCTAGACCCAAAACCAGCCCATACCCAGAAATCCCCCAAACATCTCCTAAATCAATATTTTTAGTTTCAACCCCGACTCACCATAGATAATCAAGCCTATCTCACTACGGGGTTTAGAAACTACTATTGGGCCTAAATGCAAAACAGTCAACTTGTGCTATTACCACGCCCTCGGGGATTTACCATATCTGTAAAGGACTGCCTTATTAGGCCTACAGTATAGATGCTTAACTCTTCTCATCCTGGCTATGGCTCCATGTAGCCACCCCAACCAATACATCAAAGAAAAATGGACAAAATATTCCTAAACCAAATAGGAAAACTAGAAAGAACTAAAGATAGATAACATTTTTTCTTTCACCAACCCTTGGCTTCTCCCATTTCTCGATTACTTCTGATCGACACCATTCCCTATAATCCTTTCGACATTAATATGCTCATGTTGATCTTTCACTTGTAATCCTTAAAATTACCTCTTTGGAAGTTCTGCTCACCCTGAATTGATTGTTAACCGAAAATGTATAAAAATCTATTTTCATAATATAAGACAATCTATTTTATAGAAATCCATAATTGTGAGATATTTCTTTTTAATTATCTTTAAGTTGGCGGATAGTGCACAATACAATACAAACCCTTATTCTGGACCAATCCATTCATTCTTGCAATGACGTTTTCTATGCTAATTTCAAACCAAAATATGGATATACATCCCTTTTTCTTAACTAATCAATCTAGGTTATTCTTATCTTCTAAACTGTCCTTTTATCACTAAACTAATAAGGTTGTTCCATCCATGATTAACCCTTTTTAATATTTGTCAAGCAGCAAGTTCTTTCTAACATCGACCTTTCCCAACTACTGAGCTAAATGGTTTGTCCACTAATCAAATTTTCAACGTATAAAGAAAATCTTAGATAGAACGCCTTATAACTTAACCAAAGGATAAAGATTTAAAATTCGAAAGAGTCAAAGGAAGGTTGAAACTGACTGTAGGGGACATTTTTATTTTCAAAAGTAACTCTGATTTCTAAAAAAAGTGTTTTCCTTTGAAAATTTTACCTTTTAAAACAAAACTTTAGTGATTTTGGTAAACTTAGGCTCCAATACCAAACGTAACACCCCACATTCGTTAATGTCACTCAAATGAGGATTTCATTAAGAAAATATGGAGCATTGTAGGTATAAAAATATAAAACATGACATAGACTAAGATTTCATAAAATATTAAATTTACAACTGAAGTAGAAACTTTCATTTTTAAATACAAAATCATCTTTGTTTCAACTAACCAAGTAGTTACAAAGTGTCATGTCACAAAATCTCAGTGAAAAATAACATCAGAGTAAAATAATATTATCCCCCAAATAGTCAAAAGGATACAACCTAATATTGGGAAGAGAACAGGAAGCAATCCATCTTTTGTAAATATCCTTCACGACAAAAGAAACAAAAAAAAAATCTGAACTATATACTTTCTTCCTGTAAGTCTGGGGGAAAGAAAAAAGAAAGGAAGAAAGGAAATGGGTCAGGCATAAAGTCTGATGAGCTGCTATGATTACTAGCATGATTACTAATTAAGAGAAAAATAGGTAAACACTAGTTCTAGTGTCATAAAAGGGTAAGTGTCTGTGCACATCTAAAGGTGAACAGTAGCTGATATGAACTGATAACAAGGATTGGTTGTTCTTATCCAAAAGACAAAGATGATAATAATGATCATACTAAAATTAATTGACTGTTTTGCACCTCTACAATTTCGAACAAAAATAAATAATTAGGAAGGAATTTCCTAATACTACCCATCGATTGGCTTCTTTATCAAGATGTGAATAACCTATGCCAGCTATGGAATTCGAGGTTATCAATTCCTGAACCATCAACTAAAAAGACACAACCTTAATCGTAGGCATTACAATGTTTTATCTTCCACGTTTGTAACGATGCATACTCATCACTCTGCTGGAACACGCCCGTACCCACCTTGTTTTGAACCTCTTACTATCCAGATCAGTAAAGCGTGCCCTAGCCTCTACCTATTGTGAGGCCTTGATGATAACAATAGGGATACTGATTGATATGGGTTCCACAAAAAAAAGCATTTGACGCAAGTCACCCCTAGACTTGGTCCCCAGGTTATAACCAGGATTTCTCGAGCCCCGTATATCTCACCGGAATGGACTACTTAACTTATTAATCACACAAGTTTAATTTAACACATTTTAATTTCATTAATAAGCCCAATGTAACCACATTTTATATCCAAGGTTGTAATTAATATTTCTAACCAATGTAATTTTTTACAAAACCCATTTCCACGAGCCCCTTATATCCCTAATCGGAACAGACTCCTATCTACGAGCCCCTTATATCCCTAATCGGAACAGATTCCTATCTATGTACCCATTGTATCCCTAATCGGAACAAACTCCTATATCTCAGCTTATTAATCACAAGAATTTAACTTAATACGTACATTTGAGTTTATTAATAAGCCCAATATATCCACTTTTTATATTTCTAAGTTTTAATTAACATTTCTAAATAAATGTAATCTTTTTATACAATCCCTACCTATGTTAAGTAATGTCCAATTAAGTCCAGTAATTCAAATTGACATGTTTTCCAAATACATGTTACTTAATGTCACTTAGGTGAAGGACATCCAACAAAGTAGCCACATGGTGTATCGCAATATTCAAAAGTCCCCATTCTAATTGCGGGCAAACATGTATTTATAGAAGAATCTAGCATGTATCAGGCTAAAAGTTCAGTATAACTCAGGTCGAGAAGATGATCCATGGTCCTAACAAAAATACAAGCCAAGCTGAGTCATCAATATGACTCGGTATTTAATCATGGTGATGAAATGGATCCATGTTGAGTCATTCACTTAGCATTTTTTATTTTCTTCCTTGATCGATTCTTCTATCTTCTAGTTTAGTAGCTAGATCCAATCTCCAATCGATTCTCGTTAAACTAATCATACGCCTTTTAACTCTTATAGTTTACCTTATCTACTTCATTAGTTATCCAATATTCATCCGATTCTTACAAAAATTCTCTATTAGGAAGTGATATGGAACGAAGGTATAAATATGGAGTCGGAGAAGTCATATGAATGACTAGGTAGACTCATGATCGAGTAATCTAGATAACTCTGTACTGGGTCTTCGGTTCAACTCAGAATCATGTGTAACCTTTTTCGTTTTACTCCTTAGCAACTTAAAAGTGTATGTTTTAGGTCTATCCAATTGTATTTTGATTCCCCAAGTTCAATTAAAGCTCCTTGGGTTCAAAACGGGTAAACAATTACCCTCGTAAATGATAGCATAAGTTGGTGAGCTGAGCTTATGAATTGTTCGATGATCTCGATCCACCTAGTTGTAAAACAAGACTTGTTCAGTGTTCGCAGACCAAAATATCTACAAACCAAGTCACAATCATTATGTGGATCTATTTTAATGCCTACGTTCTTATTATATTCCTACCAAATCTCCCTGCAGCTTCATAGGCATACGAAATGCACTTTATAACACATTTATTAGAAACAAAAGCACATATATTCTCACAGATTAGCGAATCCATAAATAACTCTAGAAATTTATTCAAAACTTTAGTAAAAATCTTAGAAAAAAGTTTCTAATATGTAACACATCTAAATTGAAGAGAACTTGCCTTTACAATCCTCATGATTAGATGGATAAAAGTGTGACAAATTAATTTTATAATTTTCCTACCCTAAAATGAGTTGTTTACTATATCACAAATCACACCACTTTTAAGACCCCAATAACATTTATGAAATTTAATAGTAAACCCATCTAGACCAGGAGAACAATCATCCTTAATGCTCATAATAACATTTGTATCTCAATAAAAAGATTATATCATTTAAGAAATTCTCAGCTTCATTTTCTAACTTTATCTAGTCATATCTTGTTTATTTTTTAACATTAATCAACTCTTTATGAATAAAATTTTCAATATTAGATTTCATTTCTTTCAAAGCATCTTTTATTTCATCTGACCTTGTTCACCTCAATAATTTTTTGAAGTCTGGCACATTCACTCCTAAAGTATTCCACCTCCCTCTTAGTGTCATTCTTCCTTTTGGACCACCATTGTAGATTTTGATTGGTTGCATTTTACTTATTAAGAAACATAAACATCAATCTCCCTACCACTTATAGTTTCCACCCTTGCAAGAATGATTAATATAATCTTATTAATCATGTAACTAAAAACTTATATTGTTTATGAAAGATGATTTTGATTTCCGATAGAGGAAGAAGGAGTGGGTTATGGTCACTCATTCCAAATGGAAGGTATTTCGCTCTTGAATTACACAGTTACAACAACCATTGAGGGCTAATAGAAATCCTGCAAATCATAGTTAAAAGTTATTCTGTAGACCCAACCACCATGAGAATATTTAGCCTTTAATTTGCATTTAGGTAATACCAATTATGTTGATGTAACACCCCGTAATTTTATAACACATTAAGATGATAAATTAAAGAATACTTAATTAAATATTAGGAATTAAGTAAAACGCACTAAGCCATTGCGTTCGTCTTGGAATTATGGTTGAGATAGACTCTGAGTTTGCGAAAAACGGACATTGTATGAAGAAGTTATTAAGGTTTGAAGTTTGCACATATATAAGCTAATTATATATATAATAAACATAACAGAAATTCAAAATCAGTTCAAAAATCGAAGGAGGGACAACATGGGAATAATGCCTGTAGGGGGTCGACCGCTGCCCTAGGTGTGTCGACCCATGGGTTGACGCCATAAAGGGGTGTCGACACCCCCAGATCCGAGCCGGATACATTTCTGCGTATGTGGACTTGTTTTCTAACCAGATTCGTGGACCCTAGGCTATAAATAAGACATCATTCTCATTGTTTTACTCATTCTGAAACAATGGAGAACTAGATGTTGCCTCTGCCTAGATTAAAATACCCTATTCTTCTTCAACAAGCAAGTCATTCAAGTTCAGAGATCAGTTCTTCAATAGCTACAATCAAGTCTCATGTTCTTTAGATCCAATCACAGTGAGCCTATGTTATTTTTAGTTAGAAATAATTAAATCTTGACATGCTTATAAGTTTGGATCTATGCCTGCGCCTATTGAGTAATTTGAATCATAACAGATATGTCATTTCTTGTTTATCTAACTTGCTGTTTAGATCTCATATGCCTATTTATGACATCCCTATTATTCTAGTTTGCCTAATCATGTCACTATGCCTAATCAGTTCTATTATCACATGTTCATCAGATCTGTTCTTACATGCCTATCTTGTTATTATGCCCAATTCTGTCACTATATGCTTATTTAGTTGCTATGCCTATTTCTACCATCTATCTTGTTCGTATGCTTATTTCTGTCCTCTTCCCTTCTTCTTTTCATTTTCTATTTTATAGCCAAGCTACCTTCGAGCTAGGAATACCAATTAAATATGCGAACGCGTGAAATTGGGAATGAGGGGAAAACGTTAAAATTGGGGCATAATTTGTGTTGGGAAATTTGAGGCATAACTTGAATTGAAAACGTGAATACATATTTGGGGAATAATCCAAAATTGTGATTAAAGATCTTAAATTGGGGCATATGGTACATAATGAATATGACTTGGAAAAAGGGAATGAAAACCTATAATGAAATAAGGATAATGGTTAAATAATGAAAATGCCTAGATTTACAGTAATTAGAAACAGTAACATCGCTTAGACACGATGTTAGATTACACTTGTGGTAGAAGTCTTCCGGACCCGACCGGCATATCCAGCGACCACAAGTGACGAATTCAATGTGAAGGGTCTAAGTGCATAAACACGTAACGGGTTAAGACACGAGGTTAAGTCCGACTTATGGAAGAAGTCTACCCGGACCCGCCCGGCATATCCAGCATTCACATGTTGTAGGCTTAATGTGGGAGGTCTAGAGCATTATAACCATAAATGATAAAATGGTAATGAACTAGTAATACTTAACCTGTTTGAATCTATAGGGATTACATGAACATGTTAACTTGAGTAAGGGTTAAGTAAACTTGCTTGAAACAGTAGGAGGGTTAAGTATATCTTAGTGGTGGGTAATATTTATATATAGGCCTACAAACTTAACCTGTTGGGGTTATGCAATCTTGTTACACTGGTAGCCATAACCTGTGGAAATCCTAGTAGTGGGGATGCAAGCCTGGGGGGAAGCTTATATCATCTTGTGTGTGGGACCCGTTTCAGTCAATAACCCATATATAGGTATCAAACGAGTACTCTGAACTAGGTCGAAGTCGAGGCACGCTTACTAAGCTGATTATAAGAGGTCATTCGGAAAAAGGTGTCTGACGGCGTGTTCCATCGGGCTCATGTATGTGCATGGGTACGCCTGTCCGGGAAAATAAGATGTTGTAGCATTAATAGATATGGTTGTGCACATCCCGAAAAGGAAGGGTTGCCACATTAAGGAGTGATACATCCTACTGTGGGGCCAACACAGGGTATCTACGGAGTTAGGGAGCCGATCGATTGGGGTAGTAGTTAGGGTACATCTAGTATCGCTTGTTTAGGAGCCTGTTATTATCCTTAGGGGTAACCCCGATATGTTCAGTTGGGCAGCCTATTATTGTGTGGATAGAACCTCTCACTAGAAGTACGCCTAAGTCTACCATCTTCTTGGGGATCATCTTGTCTAGTATACTAGTATTGGTGCAGACAGAGAAAAGTATTAGAGAAGCGCAATGCCTGTCCTGTTCAGTTTATCCTGTTTACCTTGTCATACCTGCCTTATATGCTGTTATCTCTCTCCAACTTATATGCTTGTCATGATGCTTTTATTTATTTATATGCTAAAGTAACTGGACTTGCCATACTTTATGTCTGACCCATTTTGTTTCCTCTTCCTTCTCTTTCATTTCCCCCTCAGGTTCTCAGGGTGGGAATACTCAAGCTTGATCAAGATTCTTCTTTCCTTTTACTTGGAGCTACTTAGACGTACTGCTTGATTTCATATCTACTCTACTATGGCTATATTTTGGGGATTATGCTTCTTTATGTATTGTTCTCTGATGATTTAAGTACAAGACATAAGTTTAAGTTGATGTACTGGGTTTTATGTATTTCAGACTCATGATGTAACTATGTTTTGAACCACGATGTTTTCTGCTCAATAAAGTTTTAAATTCCACTGTTATTTTATATTTGTGTTTTAATGTATCTGTTTCTGTTTACCTATAACGCTTCGCGTAACTTAATGCATTCTCTTAAAGAGTGACATTAACGGACGTAGGGTGTCATAGTTGACCTAACTATTCATTTCCATAGCTTTCTATACGATAAAGTTTTCCCATCCTTTTTAGGTTTAGCAAAACAATTTCAATTGAAATCCCATAGAATAACCTAGGATATAAAACCTGCATTCTCGATCCTCAAAAGTCCACTAATACATCCATTGTTTTCACATGCCGAGCAATCAAGTGGTCGAAAGACAAATGGTTGGAGGAAGAAAGAAGATACTAAACAAAATCTCATAAAGAAATGGATAACCTATAATATAACAAAAAAAATTCCAATAAAATTGTAATTTACATACAGAACAGAATCACAAAATTAGCCTAGAAAGTTATAACTACCTTGCTCATAAATAACAACAAACAGACACAATGTAGAAATAAAGAAATATACAAGAATACACCTTCACCCTTTATACCTCTCCAAAAAGTTTAAAGCAGATCAAATCTGACCTAAAAGTATATCAGTCAGACCAGAGCATTATAATAACATAACATCCAAATTATTTTGGTAAACTAGTATAAGAAACCTCAAATCACATGAATTCAATCTTTAGCTTGTAAACCATTGAAATCAAAGGCATCTTGTAAGACCATGCCATGCATAAACATGGATGAATTTTTACCCTACGATGACTAAACTCTTTTATTAAAAAACTAGTGATATTAAAATAATGTCTAAAATTCACAAATAAATATATTAACATAGCCGAAATGTTTACATCTCACTCTTTAATATAATAAGTATACAATAGAATTCAAAGCTCGTATTGGACCATGGATTCCAACTATAAAAGAGTAAGGGCCCATCCATCGAATATGTACATCCCTAAATAAAATGTAAGGAAGGTTACAACTATTGTACCTCAAACACTTAGGACCTGCTCTATCCCTTATTGGGTATCATCGGATATGATCACCTCGGTTGATGAACAAACATAATAGACCTTGAAGTATACAAACAGGTCGATACTAGATATGAGATGATTGTGCGCTAATGGGAGCGATCCACTTAGCCCAGTTGCATTCCCCGGTTTTATAATTTACCAAGTGATGAGGCTAAATGTCAAATTTATCTTAAAATAACAGATCATCTTGGAATGCTAACATTGTCTTCCAAGGCAGAAACGCAATGTCGGCACTCATCCATATAAGTTCATTCTATGTCTGAATGGAACAGATAAACTCTCTCTTCGATCTCTTCAAGATGTTTTCACTTGAAAATACCTCTGTCGGACCGAAGTGGTTTCAAACAACTCGAACTGATCTCGATCTTTTCGAAGTGAGAATCTTTCAAAAACAATCAACTTTGGTTCTTTGAAAAATAAGCAGATGATAAGTAAGAATGGAGTCCACCTCTTAATCGTTACGAGAACGAATTTCCTTATCATTTTCGTATGTATTTCTAGAGTTAAATCGGCTAAATCTTGATCATCGCTTAGTTAACTATCCATTTTATAAATAAACAATAATCACCTACAGATCTTATTTTCCTAAAGCAATTATCAAGTCTCTTTAAAACAAATGTTTCATTTATAAAATTTATTTTCAGAATATTTATTAAAATATTCATATACTTGTCTCACCAATCTAAGTATATTCCCTAAACATTATATTTTTAATACTTAGACAATATATTCACAAGCTTATATTAATTGAATAAGTATATTCACAAGCACACATATAAATTAAGTTATTTAAAAAGAAATAAATGCAAGAACAAACCCAAATATGATTTCTCTGGTGTTAAGTGTGGGACAAATGTACATACCACTATATTAAAGAAGATCAATTTGGACAATAAAATCTTAATTCCTTTTATAAATTTCTTCAATAAATCCATTTATAGAATTTCTTATTCAAACCCATTCATATTGTTAAAGCCCTTTATAAATAAATCATTTATTAAAAGTAATTTATATTTAAAAATACTTTGCTTAAGTGATTTATCTCTTCCAACATGTAAATAAGTAAAACAAATTACTTAAGAACCATATTTATAGAGTAAGTCATTATTATTAGATAATAAAAGTACTTTCAAACTTCATAGATAAGTGATTGGTTATTTTAAAACTAGTACGAATATTTTTTTAAATATCCTTAATCGATAATTGATAAATGCTTAGACCATTATAAATAAATGATTATTGAATTTAAACCAAATAAATACAGAATCATTATTATAATAAACCTTTAAATCATTCATATGTACATAATAATTGATCATTCCTTTAACAATATACTAATTAATTAAAACCCTTATTTATAAAAAAAATATTAAACTTGAAACATTATTAGCAAGATAATTATTTAACTTTGAATCTTACTAATAAAGTAATAATCTAACTATTAAATCCACATTTAAATAAAATTAATTAACTTAAAACATTGTCAAAATAATAATTTAACTTCATTACTTCATAAATAAATGATTACTTTACTTTTATAAACACTATTAAATAAGACTGATTATTTTTGAAATATTATATATAGAATAACAAATGATTTGAAGCCTTTATTTTTGATGAATTTATCGAATGCAGTTACACGATGACTACATGTCCATCTCAGAAAAACCGGAAGCAACTTTAGTAAAAAAAACTATAATTAAAAAACACTTATCAGTAGAGCTTATAGATCGCAATGATACTTATATAAGTAATCAATAATTCCATTCACTTTCCAACCATAATGCCTTTTTTACATTAGCAAGTAGACATGTAAATAAATAAACAATTAGCAATCAACAGCTTACTATAATATTTATTCAGTATTAATTAATTGGCATAAACATTCAAATAATATGATAGCAAAACAGGGATTTATTCTGCTAACATGATATCATTTAGAATAAGTTAAATCAATTTTCTAGATGGTGTCTACGGCCATAGAGGTAACACAACACATTATCCAATCGATGCACCAAATTACCAAAAAAATAATTAAACCTAAGTTAAAATATAGCTCATAGCATTACTACCACATTCATCAACCCTCCATCGAACATATCCGAGTTCAAGTATGAGATAGATCTCTCTATACGGATTTTGGGCCGGTCCAAGGGTTTGGGTTGCTCAAGGCATGTTTGAGATGGAAAACAATAGAAATGTGGTGGGCCAGAAATATTGGCAATAACCACAATAGAACCATGGACCTCATTCCAAGGAGGATTAACAATATACAACTTGCCCAATCTATACAATAATAACAATTTCCCGTTGAAATATATTAACTGGATAATTTAAAACAAAATTTTACTTTTGGTTGCCCTCCTTGGGTGGGTTGCCCAAGGTAGCCGCCTTGGTGGCCTTACCCTAGGGCTAGACCTGCACGGATTTTAATGATGTTTGTTTCAAGAAAATTCATTAATAAATGAATTTTATTTTAATTTTTAAAAATAAGGCATTATAATTGATAGTCCACGTTTTGTTAGGGGGACTCAGTTGAAATTCGGCAGGTTGAACTTATCAGTGAATATCATTGAGGGTATGTCGAGTTTAGGACTGAAAGTTAGCAAAGTGCCATCAAAAATGATTGAAATCGAAAAACGGTGGAGGTATATCGAATTTTCATTTTTGGACATGACGTCCCTTTACAAAAAGTGGAGTGTTAGTAACTACGCTTATATATATATATATATATATATTGTTTTCACTTTTTTTATTGCCATGCAGGCTTAAAGAAGAAAAGAGCAAGTACCAATTGAGTGGTCTCCTTTTTGGTGGTGGCTAAGTTTTCTTTAGTCTATAGTCAACTTTCAAGTATTTCATCGCACTGATTTTTGTATACGTAGAAACTTCAAACGATAAAGCAAAAAATATGCTCAGTTTAGAACAATGACACGACCTTAAAATAAAAATAACATATAATAGTTATTGAAGTTAACGCTGTTATTTGATGAAAGATCATCAAAATTTTAAAATACTTTTTCAAATAAAAAATATGCAAAAAAAAATTAATTAAACAAAAAATAAATCAATGGATATCGAGTCGAAATATTAACGATAAATTTTCGGATTATTTATTCAAGTTGTTTATTACTGCAAATGAATTTATTATCTCAATTCATCGTTAATAATTAATTTACCAAAATGAGTTATATAAGACCATTCGACCCATTAAATTTTTATTTAGTTAAACCCATATATTTGAATCAAACTTCAACTACTAAACTCACTATTGAAATAATTTTAAATAATCTAATAATCAAATGATCAAAATCCCAAGTCACTACACATGGATTATGAAATGAGCAAGCATCTAACTCAAGATTTAGCCACATTTTTTGCCTTAATAATTAAAAATTGTAAGTGTAAATGAATAGGCAATTACATCGCATACCTCCCATATTAATCGTATGAAAGTGTTATGTGTTGATCACTCATATTTATGTCATTGAAACTCCAAGCTTATCCATCAATTAGAATGAGAATATGGCACTTAAAATTAAAAGTCATATTACAAATAATTTCCCGTCTATAATTCAACTTTTTCCTAAAATCTTAAATCTCATTCAATTTTAGTTTATTCCCCAACATTCCAAAATAAGTAACTTTAAATTTCTACCCAACCTAAGGTGTAAATAATTATAACCTACTAGTCAGACCTACTAAGGCTCAAGTAAAGTATAAACCTAAGTTTTAATAATAAGCATGACGATCCACTATTTTTTTAACATCTAAATTCAATTATAAACAAAGTCGATCATGCTTACAACTAAATTCAGATGTCAAAGACAATGGACAGTGGGTATGTAAAATTTGAAAATTCTAGGAATGACTAATAATAAGGAAAAACTCACAACAGAATATGCACAAATAAATTATCGCAACCAACTTTATCATTTAGCGTCTGTAAAGCAATACAAGACTAATTCGTGAGAATAATAAGTTGGTGGTTGTGGAAACTAGGCTCCTTTTCTCTTCTGTTCATCTGCCCACTTTTTCAAATTCCACCATGAGTCTCACATGAAGAATAACTTATGTTTTCTTTCAACGAAGCGAAGCAATACCTTCTCTCCTTTTTTCTTTTTAATTTTGATTTTCTATATATTATCTACTCTCTTATTTAACATGTTTTTTAAGGATTTCCAAAGAGAAAGAAGAAAAATAAGATGGAGGTTAGGGTTTATGTAACACCTTGCATTTTTCAGAATAAATAATTGATATAATTATGAATTGAGAAAATAAATATTACTGGAATATGGTCTCGAAATTTTACCATCGTGCTTGAGGCGATTTTCTGATTTATTTACATATATAATATGTTCTAAACGAAGTTTGTCCGAAAAGTTATTGATGTTCAAAGTTTAGTGTCGAAAAATAATTATATGTGTAAACACACGTGTATTTATTTTATATACATATGTGTAAATTCAAGAAATAAACGCATTACTGAATTAGAAAAACTTGGATGCGATATAAAAGGAAATAAATCAGGACTGGATGGAAAATAATTAAAAATTAACATCATATAAAACTTACGTTATAAAACAATTAAAAGAATTAATTCACAAATAAGTAAGGCATGTCATTCATGTGTGTTTACCCATGAGGGTCGATCCATTCCCTGGTGGGTTGACCTATAGGTCAACCGTGATAGAGTCAGGTCGACACTCAGGCATGTTGAAACCCAATGAATGTGGCTGGTTGTATGTATGTATTTTAATCTATTTTGATCGTATGGACAATGAAATTTTTGATCCTTATAAATAAAACGTGTCGTGCTAACCTCCAAATCTATATTTTTCTGATTGGACATTGAAGCTTTGTCACTTTTCTTTCTCCTCCAATTCTCTAGAAAACATATATTATAGATTTAGGTCTTCTGGATTACAAACTGAAGGTAGAAATTGTAGATCTAAGAAAAGGGTTATACAAAATGGGTCGTTCGTATGAGGTAAGTTTTCTATTTTAATTTTCCTATTTAGTTAATTTCAGTTATTTAGATCTAGACTTATAAATACGTATAAATTCCAGTTTGTGGTTCCAAATAGGAATTATAAGAGGGAATATTTTGGATAATAGAACTAGATTTGAATCGGATCTGAGACTTGTAGTGTTTCTTCTTCTTCTTCTTTAGTTGAGTGGATTTAAATTATATATCTTTTATGATAATGGTATATGATATTGTTAGATTCCTGTTATAACCCTGGAAATGATCACTATTATGCATAGAAAATTACAAAAATTAGTTTATTTAAGTTATCAAAGTCAAATTTTAAATCTTCAAATGTTGGGCTTATTTGTGAATGTTGTTTTAATAGAATCTAAAAATACAGGTAATCTTATATGGAAATTTTACAGTAACAAAGTCCAACATGTAAAATGAAATCAAAAGGAAAATTTAACAATAAATTGATTTAAGGGGTCAATAATAACTTAGTTAGTTGGTTGGAAAAGGGTATATTTCCATATATTAAACCTTACAAAGGAACAGTGAACGTAATTACAAGTATAAAGACAAAGGAAGCATGGTTAATACAAATTAGGGATGTTACTATATTTTGCACTATATAGAAAAAGAAAAGAAAAAGGAACAGAAAAGATATCTTCTAATTATGGATCATTGCATATGGAATCATTTTGCATTAGATATGGAAATAGATATTTTTTTGGTATAACCTCAACAACCAACAAAATGAAACATGACTAACTCTCAAAGGATAAAACTTACAACGCTAGTAAGTAAGGTGAACATATAATGGTTAAGCGAAGATAAAAGGAAAAAGGGTGCTAATCATGTTGAATACTTGATAGGACTAAGAATAGGGAAATAAGGGGGAAACAGGTTAAGGTTTGCACTTGAAAAGTAAATAATAAAAGAAATGAAAGTAATTATTATGATAAATGGTTTCTGATAGATAGACATAATTTTCGGACTGAGACTCTCATATATAATGGTAAGGAACCTAAAAGAGGATTAATATCATAATAAAAGCGTAGGTTAAAAAAGTACAAGAAAAGATTAGACATAGGGTCTAATAAATAGGTAAGGGCACTGTAATAACCTCATGAGACGCGTTTGGAGCACCCTAAAGAGAGTCTAGATGTTGGCAATCAAGGCGATTCATCGTAGATCCTTTGATACATATTGAGCAACATGAAGGGTGTAACGACCTGGGGAATTCGACTCCCGAATTTCGATAATCGTACATAAACCCGTATTACTTACCAAAACCTAAGTATCGAAAAACACCAAATAGGTAATGAAAGAAAATAGAGGGTGAGATAAGAATAAAGAAATATTAGAATAGAAGAAGAAGAACGACACAACAACATCAGAGTCTCACATCATAGCGGAACAAAATATAATATAGAAATAAAATTTTGTTGACAACTTTGAAATAAATACTTACAATCATCAGAGTACATCAACACATCTGGGCAGTTATAAAAATCTGTCCTCATATACAACACATAGCGGAATAAATATATATCATACGTCTGAACTCCTCCAGCACGTCTTCTAGAAATTCATAGCATCCAAACCTAAACCTGTACAACCCGGCCAAGCCAAGCATTACAACCGCCAGATCAGTCTGGTGAACCAGAGAGAGGAAACTCGCTAAGTTTATAATATCATCCAACTTGATTTTTTAAAGTCAAAACATTTCTTTTTGAAAGAAAATGATAATTGTAAGATCGATCAACTTAAATACAGATGGTTTTTTACCTTACGATAACCCAAAACAGTTTTTGAAAACAATATCTTATTCTAATATTATAATGGTGTCTAAATACAAATAAATAGAATCTAGAGGAACGCTTGCATCTCATGCTCCACATGAATATATACAATCAAAACCATGGGCACTTATTGGAGAATGGATTCCAGCTGGCAATATATGAGACCACCTTCTGACAGTGTATCTCTAGAGAAGAATACACCGGGATCAACAATAACATCTTGCAACCCAGACTAAATATGACCGGCCCCTCATTTCGCTTGAGAATACCGAATGTATTATCACTAACGGTTGGGCTCAAACCACTATTTCCCGAAAGGGACAACATAAAATAGAATAAAAAAGCAAATGAAATTTCTCTAGATTTGGTGACAATACACCCTAATCGGGAGCGACCCACTTAGCCATGCAACCTACCCGATTTTATACCATTTCCCAGTTGATGAGGCTTGAGATTAACATTATCTTTAGAACAACAAACCATTCACTTTGAATGCCATGTTGTCAGATCTGCCTAATCACCAATTGACGTCCACAAAAATTCTCTAGGTGTTTATGCTAAGAGAAGGTGTCTTCTCTGCCACCTACAGAAATACATTTGTAAAAATCAACATACGTGATTCTTAAGAAATACTCTGTCATACGTTCGTCCATACCAGTCATCCAGGAACAGGATGAACCAAAGGTGCCCTCGTACCACTTCCTAGGAATTACCCTATAAATCAATAGCGAGTAGTCCTTGCAAATCCGTAGATTTCAACCGTGACAGAACCAAAGCATGTCTCTGGTTAAAAAATATAAGTTAAATTAATATATAGCAGACTTTGAAAAAAATATAGGCCTTAACCAGAGATATAAGTAAACCTTCCATTTTATGAAGATCTATGGTCTTTAATTGCTCCATCTTGATAAACATCTAATATCTTCTCAATTTATTATTTGCTGGTCGGAATGGTTTTCAAATATAATTCGATCCCAGTCTTTCCGTACCAACAGTTGTATAGGTCAGATTTGATAGTCGGTTATTTAACTATCAAATAAATAACCATTCAATCATAAAAATAAAATGAATTAACTGGTTCAGTACTCAGTATCACTTGGCCTTTTTAATTAAAACTAATTAAATATCTTAATCTTTCAATAATTTAAAACACAATATTTACTTCTTGTTCGACTATAACAATATTCAAAAAACCATTTTTAACAATTTAGAATTAAATCATATATATACTCCAAACATTTGAGTTCAATCAAATCCCACATAAAACATTATTACGAAATCTCTCAGATTTTCATTGTTGGGAAAACAAAAAAACTAACACTTATCCCCTTTTTGAATAAACCTATTCAAACTCATCCCATTAATTCCTTTACTTCATAAATGTCGTTATATTTTTACCAAATCTCCTTTTATTTCCTTTACATTGGAAATATTACTTTATATTCTCAATCCTTTTTATTTCCATTACTTTGGAATTATTATTATAATTCCTCGAACCCTTTTTCATAGTCGCAAACATTTCCATTTCTTATTTATGCACTTCCCTACTTCACCATTTAGTAGTTCCTGACCGTAAATTGGTAAGAGAATAACTCCCCAAGTATTAACCCTGAAGACCTAAATCAACATCAGATTAACACTAAGAAAACCATTCAACTTAACCAAATTCAAATTAGGTTCCAATTCTTAAATTTCTCATCTTAACTCCTTATCAACTATATTATTCAAATTCTAATCCATTTAACCATTTTTAATTTGAAAATCTCGTTTTCAATTCCATTCGTTTCACTTAATCTCATTATTAAGTATCTTCAACTTAGACCCAACGTTTTAGCCTCACACCCTTTTATCTCGATCTCCTTTTACTTACTTCAAACATTGAATAAAACATTTATTTAAGCTATCGCATTAGTTCAAAATCTCTCTTATAACTTCGTTATAAAACTCAGGTTCAATATAAAACTCATTCATAACCTCTTTCCAAAACTCAACCATAACCTATTCCAAATCGGTTACTTACTTAAATGTATTTCATTTAAGAAGTAATTACTTAAATTATTATTAATTAAAATAATAATTTACTTCATCATTAACTATCGAAGAAGTAGTTAACTTCTTTATTAACTAAAATAAATAATAAATTTCTCCCTTTAAAATCTTATTAGAATTAACAAATATTCGTTAAATTTTTTTATTAGATTTATTTAACAATAAACTAATTTAACTTTAATAATCAATCCCAGTTAAAATGGTCGACTTATTCAACCCAGAATATGGTTATCTCATTAACCAATTCCAATTAATCCTTCATTTAAATTAATTAATAATATAATAAATTTAAATAATTCCATTAATCCAACCCTTAACCCGTTTGGTCAATTTCTTCTTATAAGTCTTACTAACATAAGAATTCACTTTATAAAATCATTTAATAATAACTTATAAACTTTAAATAATAAATATTGATTTTGTTGAATAAAACTTTTATTCAAATAATAGATTTAAAAATCTATCTTCTATTATAAAATAAATTTTATAACTTTATTTCTATTGATTCACCTGATAGTAAATCAATATTTATTAAATGATTGATTTATAGGCCATATGTTGCCAACTACTCAACTAATATTGTCCATTGGTTAATAACAAAACCAACATCGAATTTAGATTCAACGATCAATAATCAAATCAATCAGTCAATTATATTGGTTAAACTATTCATATAATTTTGATATGAAATAAACAATAAAATTGAGGAATCCAATTGGATCCCTCCAACTTGATTTTTTCCTACATCCAAATACGTTACCTCAATTTCAGTAATCCAAGCACCCATACTTAAATTTAACACGTTTATATACCTCGTTTGGAAATAATTGTTAAAATAACGATTATAATTTCATAAATTTAAACTACGTTTTGAATCAACCAATTCAACCAATATATAAATAAACAACAAATAACAAACAATTATCAATCATAGCACACAAAATAAATCCCGACTTATAAAAACATAAGTGGGTAAAAGCTGAATGAGTTATACTTACATTGATTCCATTTTCATTCTGAAGTGGTTCGATTACCTTTAAATTAAACAGTGTTTAATTTAACAGTAAATTCCCAGTTGTCCCCACTTCCGTCCAAATAGTTCCAGAATGTTGCATTTTTCAATATGGTTCCAACGTTATTGGTTTTGTTGAATTCTGTGATCATTCGAGCATGCTACACCTATTATACAACTTATGGGTTTAATTAAAATAAACTAAAATTTAATTAATATTTTATATACGTTACTAATTATGTACATTAAGTATTTCAGCATCCATGTTACCTTCATTTTCAAACAAGCAGACCGGTGCTTCGCAACTCCCTTCCATCCTTCCACACGCATTTATTCTTTTCCATTCTCTTTTTTATATCAAAGGCCATTGGCCTATTACGAAAACCAGCACATATCCACGTTATATTCCTGAAGCTTTTAACTTCCTCATCCAAAAATATGCACTCCTGTATTCTTTTGCAAACTTCCCCAGATATCCCTATTTCCTCTTTAAATCTTCTATAAACCTTTACTATCACATTTTGCTTCGCCCCATCTTCACATTGTTCCAAAATGCCCAAGTCTCCTGTTCGTTCGAAAACAATCCCATTGTCTTCATTTGTTTCCAGCTTCTCCTCCACGCATAAAAACTGAAAACACACGCAACCAACTCCAGCCACTTTAAGGCCATGCGCAACACCCAACTCGGTGCTCCCCATATGTCTAGCATCGATCCTCCTGAGCAACTCCTCAATGAACCCCACATCACCGCAAAGCTCAAATCGCAGCCCACCCGGGCTTCCCGCGTTCAACAGAACCCACTGTCCACCTTCGGTTCTTCCTCCCCACACATTTTTCTTCTTCTTCTTTTTGAAACTTCGGTTCCCACTTAAATGAAGACGCTCCACTAGCTACCCATGCTGCATCGATCTGTTCCAGTATTCTCATTAGAGCAACCGCGCCAGCTTCCTCCCTCTTTGGTTTGACCCGCCTGAACACCATACGTGGTTGCAACTCATCATTATGACCTATAATAAAAGTATACACCAACACCAAAAAAACTAACGCCGCTACTCCTCGTTAAATGCACCCAGCTTAGATCCTCGATGTGCCTCAGACTACCGCCATTGAGACCCCCTTGCCACCCACTTCGATTTGTTAGTTCACGGTTTCGGCTAAAAAGCAATGGTTGAAGAGGTATTAATCCAATCATGGTTGAAAGCTTTCGTTCTGTGGAGTGTTTGGTTTAAATCTCTTCATGCTGAAAGAAACCAAAAATAAAGTGTTTCCTATTTATAGAAGGAACGAACGAAAGGATTAGAACAAAGTCTCATTCAATGGGTATAAGGTAGCCACGTGAAAAATATAGGCTGTGAAAGTAAGAGCTTAGTTGTGCGTGATTTAATATGTACATGCGAGGGTAGCTAAAATTATAGAGGTTAGGGTAGACAAGCAAGAAGGTTAGCTGAATGGCCTTAGGTCTGTGTAAGTACAGAATGTAGGATGGGAATGTCTGTGTACTTGTGCCTTTCTTAGGCATGAAAAATATGTAAATTTTGTATATTTGGTCTGCCGGTGCGTTGTTCCTTTCATACCCAAGTTGTACATTTCGAAATGAAAATATAGTAGCAGAAAGGCAGCTGCAGTTGAATTATCATTTCATTAGGAATAGGCTAGGGTAGCTGAAGGATAGTGATAAGGGAGGTACTATTTACTTAAGAATGATGTGTATATATTTTTATTATAGTTATTTTATAGGTTGGTTTTATCGGGTTATTTAGTTCTACCGTTTATTGTCATTGCACATTCTTTATACATATCGTCATAAACGATACCCAGTTACCTAAAAATGGAGACACCGTTACGTCTTCACTTTCCGGTCCCAATGAAATAAATTTCGTTGAAAACCGAGTCTGTTTGCAAAACAACATAATTTTAATTTCAATATATTCATCGGTTCATCTTTAAATTGCACGCACAGATAAAACAACTCCGATTGGCTCCAAACTAGAAATCTAGCAATAACTAGCCATACGTATTCCAATAAAATTTATTTCGTCGGAAATGGAGGTTGTTTGAAAATTCACTATTTCTAGGGCTATATAATAACGATAAGATATATTTAAAATCTAAAATAATTCAGTTAAATTAATAATTATTTATTATTATCGCCTATTTCCAAATGAAATCTTATACAGCTTCAAAATAAACCAATATATAATTTAAACTCAATATTTACAATTCCGGGCTAAACGATATTCAAAATATATAAAAATCCTTTATATTTTATTTAATAAACATTATCGGTTATTAACGAATTCCATAGCGACTATTTGGAAATTTGAATTGGATATAACTAACAATCTATAATATGAGTTTTCCATTTTTCTCTTCCATTAGAAAATCATAATCAAATCGATCGAACGATTCTTGTTTCATGGAATTTCGACTTATATCAGATCCTATATATTCAATTGATGTTCAAAACGTAAATTATGAACTACCGCGACGCTTACGAGCTTGATCTATATTAAATATAAATTAAATGTTCAACTTCGTTTATTAAATAAATTATATATTATAGATCCATATATAATTCCAAAGCGATATTTAAAATAATAAATTAAATTAAATATCTGACTGCCAAATATACGGGATGTTACATTACTTCCCCCTTAAAAGAATTTCGTCCTCGAAATTACTAAGGTAAAAGAAATGAACAAGCCCATTATCTTTTCAAAATCCAATCTATTGTAAAATCAAAAACCAATTCATTATGTAAATTTCAAAAATATCGAAAATTTTATAACTTGAATTCCTAGAAAATTTCGGTAGAGTCTCCCCTATACAGAGGGACTTCTGCAATATCGTAGGAACAATATATATATATATATATATATATATACATCGACCCATATAGTCGGAAAACAAATCCAAAAACCAAAATTTATATTTTCGCGTAAGCGTACCTTATAAGAGCACTATTGAGCATACTGGCTCAATTTATTTCGATATACTAGACCAAAATCAACCTCAAAGCCTTCTGGCTCCTGTACTAAACTCAATTCACCATGTGAGTAACATTCACATAAATTTTATATATCATTTCATTTATCAACAAGTTAACTATACCAACTTCCATATAGCTTTCATTCATTTTAACATTCAGGTTTAAATGATCTAGTTTCAATTCAAATGAATTTCATATTTAACATATAATCAACAAACAAGTATAATCAACATAACCCAATCAATCAATTTTTATTAGCTTTAATTAATATTCAATATTAATATTTACTTATATTCACTTGGGTTATCAATCGATTAGTACCCGATTGATTACCATTTAATTATTATTAATTAAATTTCAAAAATCCTATTAATTCCAATTACCATTCTTTACTCTGCTTAACCAAGTAAAGTTCCAATCCCATATTTACTAATTTATTTACCAATTAGTTTACTTCCATTTCAAAATCCAAATTCTGATTTTATTTTAATTCCAAATTAAAGTTCTGATTTACTAATTCACATTAAAATCACCTTTGTTATATAAAACCAATTCAAATTTCTAATCCAATTTGAATTCCATTCAAATCGAACAAACAAACAAATCAATATCTCAATAATTTGATAAAATTATTGCTTTTTTATACAAAAATATATTTTGGGTAAAATTATTTCATTTACCCCAGTTACAAAACAATATCGTGTCCATTGCTAGTTCAAAATTGAACCAATCAAATAACACAATACAAAACATTTATATATAAAATATACAAATACGCGCTCTCATTTATATACACTCAAACTCAATCTAGAGTATTACTAACTCCGTCTTTATAGAGTTACTCCACAGAGCCAAGATTATCGCTAAACCTTATGCTCTGACAGAATGGTAATGCCCCGGGGAATTCGACGCCCGAATTTCGATAATAATAACTCGTATTACTTACCAAAACCCAAGTATCAAAAAACACCAGATAGTTAATTAAAGAAAATAGAGGGTGAGATAAGAAAGAAAGAAATATTAGAATAGAAGAAGAAGAACGACACAACAACATCAGAGCTCACATCGTAGTGAAAGAAAAAATAATATAGAAATAAAACTTTGTTGAGAGCTTTGAAATAAATATTTACAATCATCATAGTACATCAACACATCTGGACAGTTATAATAATCTGTCCTCATATACAACACACAATGGAATAAATATATATCATACGTCTGAACTCCTCCAGCACGTCTTCTTGAAATTCATAGCATCCAAACTTTAACCTGTACAACCCGGGCTAACCCGAGCATTACAAACGCCGAATCAGTCTGGTGAACCAGAGTGAGGAAACTTGCTAAGTTTATAATATCATCCATGAAACACCCTACCTCCGTTAAGGTCACTCACAAAGGGAATGGCTTAATTTTGGTATAGCATTATAGGTAAAAGACACAGATAATTTACAAGATAGACATATATAAGAAGCGGAAAAACTAAATTTATTTCATTCATGGTTCATAACAAAACATTACAGCAAACTGTTTCAAATCAACTTCCAAATCATTACATCAAAATCTATGTCTTGATTATTACATAAAGAAGCATAAAACACAATAAAACTGCATAAATCCCCAAGTAGTAGTGTGTCCAAAGCCATAGCCATAGATAAGAGGTTCCAAGCTATAAATCACAGAGCCTTCAAACTTGGAAAGATGAACGGTCCAAATTAAGCTGAGCTATTCCCTCCCTGGGTACCTGGGGGGAAACGGAAGAAAGAGAGCGAAAGAAAAATGGTTCAGACATAAGTCTGGAAAGTCCAATGATTATTCAGCATGTAAATTGATAAGAGAACCATGACTTGAAAAAGATGGACACAGGACAATAACAAGGAAATAAGGTAACATAGGATAAGGCAAGGTAAACAAGGTAAGATAAACTAATCATACTATCGCACTCAAATCCATATTCTCTGCACCTACTAGATATTTCAACCATTATCATGAGTTCAAACCCAGTGATCCCTTTTCATTGATCGGCTCCTACTCGCAGGCATTTACTACTTGTGTCCTACGGCCCTGCTCGATTGTAGATACCTGTGCTGGTCCCACCATAGGGTGTATCAAATCCTATAGTGGCAACCCGACACAATTCAAGATGCACAGTGTATAACTACTGATGCCGAGTGCCTGCTTTTTCCACTCCGGAGTACGTGCACGCCCGTACTCCGTCGTAACCTACACTGACGCACCAACCGTCGTTGTTTTTGACCGCTTATAATCAGCCCAGTAATCGTGCCCCACCCTGCCTAGTTCAGGGTACCATGATACATCTATGTGGGTTACTACTGAAATGGGTCCCCGTTACTAGGGTTTCCTAGTCAACATGTTAAATTGGTTAAGTGTCCAAGTTAACCTAACCCCACCCATCAGTTTAGTTAACATGTTGCATTGGTTAAGTGTTGCCTTAATTGACTTAACCCTACCATTCCCGACTTAGCTTTAATTCATTTATTAAAGCACCAGCCACTCACATTAGACAGGTATTGTTGTGGTTACTGGATGTGCCGGTCGGGTCCGGGCAGTTTTACACCGCAACTCAGTCTAATCTCGCGTTCCTTTGGGCTCGATGCACTAACCTCCCACATTAGATATATATTGTTATGGTTGCTGGATGTGCCGGGCGGTTCCGGGCAGTCTTACACCGTAACTCAATCTAACCTCGGGTTAGGCATATTCGTCTTTTCTAAATTTACATATTTACCTCTTTATATTTATATGTAAATTATTGTCATTCAAGTCAAGCCTCACTTTCCCTTTAAATCAAGTTCATAATTTTAGGTATAAGAATTTATACCACTTTATGCCATAAAACATTTACATTATCATGAGCCAAATATGCCAAGTATATGTAATTTCATATTTTTTCCCAACGTTACCCCCGTTAAACATTCGCATAAATCACGTAAAATGTTAAGCTCGATACATAGCCTAACTTATACACAAAAGGGGAAAAAGAGGAACATGTAATAATTCCAACATCATAAAAATATGGATCTATCTACACATGTCATATGAATATGGCATAGAACAATATACATTTAATTATGAACTTGCAAATTTAGATCTACTTAACATGAATCATGAAATAGGGTTTTTACATTGAACTACATAAACTTAAAATTAGGCATGTAATTGTGAACTTTGCAAATTAGTTGGATCAAATCTAACATGAACCTAATCATATTAGCATGTAGTTTTGGTCATATATGTGATCATGGTTGAACTTGCATAAAATTCCCAAATTGACATACAACATATAGGTGTCATTACCAAATCATGCGACATGAAATGTCATCGCCAAATTATACAACATAGTATGTCATCGCCAATTTACACAATAGGATATCCATCGCCAAATTATACAATATGGAATGTCATCGCCAAATTACACAATATGATATCCATCGCCAAATTATACAATATGGTATGTCATCACCAAATTACACAATATGGTATGCCATCGCCAAATTATAATATGTCATCGCCAATTTATGTCATCGCCAAAGTATACAACATAATATGTCATTGACGAATTATACAACATATGGATTTATTGCAAAGCATTTAAAATTTATCATTATATTACATACAACATGATCACAAACATGATAAGAGTCATGGTCTTAATCAATTCAGTTTTAACAAAAAGGATAGGCATAGATTTACATTAGGCGATGTTCTACATCCAGTTATTTAGTCACAATTCTAATATCGTTTAGGTCTAAATGATAACTGGACTTACAAAAAGGAGGCTAGTCTTGAGTTTTGGGATCTGTATTCTGAAATGGAATAGCTCTCCTTTTTTGTAGACGTTGAATTCTCTTAGTTGAATTAGACTTGATTTGTAATTCCTAACTTGCTTTTTAGTTGAAGGAGAATGGCGGCTATTCTAGGCTAAGTACTTACAGCATGACGGTCTTAGGAATATTTTTGTGTGGCTTTAGGGTTTAGATTTAGGTTGCTTATATAGAAGTTTGATTTAATAGGAGCCGTAAGATTAACCTAGAGCAAATCAAAGCCATTCAAACCTAAGAGAACCAACCAGAACGTGCCACACAAGCCCTAATGACACAGTAATTCGTCACAGGAGAAAACACGTCAGATTTCAGATCTGACCCGAGGGGGAGGTCGACCCCTAGGTCGACCTGTATGGGGGGAGGTCGACCCCCTAGTCGACCTCCTGGTTGACGTGGCCTTGGGCGGGAAATTTCCCGCCCAGCTCGCTTCTACTTCTGATTTTGAATTTTGAATTTTCTGAACTTTATTCTGAGTTGTTTATTTAAATTCTTGAATCTTCTGAAGGTCATAACTCCTTCATACGGAGTCCGATTTACACAAACTCGGACTCTATCTCAAGCAGAATTCCGAGACGAACGCAATGGAGTAAGCTGTTTCCCTTAATTATTACATTTGAAATTAATTATTCTTTAATTCGTTACTTTAATGTTTACAGAAAATACGGGGTGTTACAATCCAACTTGATTTTTTAAAGTCGAAACATATCTTTTCGAATGAAAATGATAATCGTAAGACCAATCCACACATAAACACAGATGGTTTTTTTACCTTACGATAACTCAAAACAATCTTTGAAATCAATATCTTATTCAAATATTATAATAGTGTCTAAATACAAATAAATAGAATCTAGCGGAACGCTTGCATCTCACGTTCCACAATCAAAACCACGGGCGCTTATTGGAGAATGGATTCCAACTGGAAAGGTATGGGACCACCTTCCGACAGTGTATCTCTAGATAGGAATGCACCGGGTTTAACAAAAATAACTTGCAACCCAGGCTAAACATGACTGGTCCCTCATTTCGCTTGAGAGTAACGAATATATTATCACCAATGGTTAGGCTCAAACCACCGTTTCCCAAAAAGGACAGCGTCGAATAGAATAAAGAAGCAAATGGAATTTCTCTAGATCAGGCGATAATACACCATAATTAGGAGCGACCCACTTAGCCATGCGACCCACCCGTTTTTATACCATTTCTCGGTTGATAAAGCTTGAGGTTAACATCATCTTTAGAACAACAAATCACCACTCACTTTGAATGCCATATTGTCAGACCCGCCAATCACTAATTGACGTCCTCAAAAATACTCTGGGTGTTTAAGCTAAGAGAAGGTGTCTTCTCTGCCACCTACAAAAATATGTTTGTAAAAATCAACATACGTGATTCTTAAGAAATACTCAATCAGACATTCGTCTATACCAATCATCCAGGAACAAGATGAACCGAAGGTACCCTCCTACTATATCCTAGGAATTACCCTACATATGAGTAGCGAGTAACCCTTGCAAATCCTTAGATTTCAACCATGACAGAACTACAGTATATTTCTGGTTATTAAATATAAGTTTAAGTTAATATATAGTAGATTTTGAAAAAATATAGGCCTTAACCAGAGATGTAAGTAATCTTTCAATTTTATGAAGATCTATGGTCTTCAATTGCTCTATCTTGATCATCATCTAATATCTTCTCAATTTCGTATTTGCTTGTCGGAATGGTTTTCGAATATAATTCGGTCCCGGTCTTTCCATACCAACAATCTTATAGGTTAGATTTGATATTCAGTTATCTAACTATCAAATGAAAAAATCATGCAATCATAAAAATAAAATGAATTTACTGGTTCAGTACTCAGCATCACTTGGCCTTTTTAATTAAAACTAATTTAATATCTTAGTCTTTTAATAATTTAAAACACAGTATTTACTTCTTATCCAATCATTTGAGTTCAATCAAATCCCCCATAACACTGTTACGAAATCTCTTCAATTTTCATTGTTGGGAAAACAAAAACTAACACTTATCCCCTTTTTGAATAAACCTATTCAGACTCATCCCATTAATTTCTTTACTTCATAAATTTCATTATATTTCTACCAAATCTCACTACGCTATAGATTGCATACGGCAATCCCAGAGAAGTGATGCAGGAAGTGCAAAAAAATGTTGCTATAGGCCAAAAATGATCTGTGGCAACACTTTTTTGGGGTTTCCTTTTGCCGCGTTGCCTTAGAGTTAAAGGCAATGTCTTTGATATCCTAAGGTAACATCGCTACAGGTGTTGCTACAGGTACTAAATTTACAAAAATGTGGGGCCCACTAAATTCTGAATCCCAGATTCACGGAATCCTATTGTGCCACTAAGATCTGTAGTCGGGTTCACGGAATCCTATTGTGAGCCCCACATGCATTAATTTATGGCAACACTATATCATAGCTACGACAACATTTAACATTACATACTGCAACATTATATCATAGCTATTGCATCATTATATAACATACTGCAACATAACAGCAATTAACATCACACACTGAAATTAATAAACAACTTTTCATTTTAAATTAACAAGTAACATAAGTACTATTTAGTCAACTACAAAATAACAAAACATAGCCAATAAATTCAGTTTTACAGAGTACTTACAAACACAGCCGGTACTAAATTCATGTTTACATCAAACTAAAACAGTTCAAATTAATAAAGCGCGAGCCTCCAATGCATTCAATACCTCTACTGCCTCCTTCACCTGCAAAATAAAGCAGTTTCAAAAGTCATTCATTTCAGCAAAAGCCTTTAGTACAACTAATGCATTTCGGCACAACCAAAGTCATGCATGCCTCAGTTACATACTGATGCAATGCCTCATTTACATTGCACCACAAAATGGAAGACAAGCATGCCTCAGTTGAATTTCAGCAAACTATGGCCATAGCATAACTGACATGCACTTCAGCACAAAGACATTTTAGCACAAACTATGGCTAGAGTTGCTTTTTAGCACTGAGTTGCATTTCACAATCTATGGCTGAGTTGCAAATTGATGCAATGACTCAGCTTGTTCAAAGCACGAATGATATCAAGGAATGCAATAGTATGACTGAGGCACTGCTTTAGTGTGATACAATTTGAAGAAATGCCTCTTTTTGCTTCAGTAAAAATTTAGACATGCCACGACTCGTTCAAGTACAAAATCAACCATTGCATCAATTACGAACTAACACGATGATTAATGATTGAAGGGAAAATAAAATTCATTAGTTCATTACTGAAGCATCAGTCTTGTACATGATCAGTTACATACCAGCATTGAACTACATAATTGTAAGAATTAGACTGATGCTTCAGCAAGCGAAAACTATAAAAATTCTGAAGCATACCATAAAAATAAGCAAAAATACATACCAGCAGTGTGTGTGTCTGTATACGATCTCCGATTTGCACAATTTGTAAGGGCCTTGGACTATAAAAACATGAAATTAAGAAGCCTTGTTTTTCACTTTGCTAGTGGAAGGTGGATTCATCTTATTAGGACATCATCTCTACACCAACGAACATCAAAATCTTGATTTCCCATTCCATAAGCAGGCTGGATATCATTCAAATCATCATTTTCATATTCTCTTTCGAGTTCACACCAGTCTTTCGGCAATTTCTTGATAACATTATGGCACACCTTATCAGTTGGATCTTCTATATAAAACACCTGTTTTACTTGTGAAGCCATAACAAAGTATCAGATTTCTGGAACAATCGATTAAAATTGACATGAGTCAGCCCATATAAATCTTTCTCTTCTTGGTACCAACAACACTTACATAAAACCATACTAAGTTCTCCCTAATAATCTAGTTCTAATATTTCTTCAATTGATCCATAGTAATTAACTTCACCAACCAATGGATTTTGATCTTTCGAACTTGCAAAGCTAGTAGTCAAGGCTGTCAAAAGTACACCACTGTTTGTGTTGTTCATTTGGCATCTCTGAACCTTGTATAAAATCTGGATCCATTGATAACATATCCAATAAACCGCTTAACTATTGGAAGAGGCCCCATTGCAAGCAGTTGTACTTCTTTTGAAATGTCCTCCTTTTTCCAACATCTTCCTTTAACCACTTACAAAATTCTTCACTGTGTTCTCTCGCTCTTTTATATTTTTTTTGATGATGCATGACCATCAATTAAAGCTCGATGTTCCCAAGAATAAAGACCAGATTAATAAAAGATAGAAACAGATTTGGCTGGATCTATTACTAAAACTGACCATACCAAAAACAATTATGTATGAATGAGAACATAGCTTAAGTACAAATCATGCCTGAAATCTGTGAAAGTGCTGAAACTTGGAATTTACAACTATCACTACGTGAGACAAGAATCAATAACATGTTTGTAGATTGTTTAAAAGAACTGATTTTGCTGGCAAAAGGATGACATCAAAAATAGTTTTTTAATCTAGTTGACATCATTTCACAAGCTACGCGAAGAATATTATTATTGATGTTAACCGAACTTGTCCACTTTTCTAATTAAATAAACCATTGTAAACTTTAATTGCACAAAATTCCGTCTGCCAGGTTCAAAACGGAAAACATTATTTATTATGAAAAGGTGAAACAAAGAAAAAACTGCAGGGAACAAAATAACTAATAAAGAATTCGTAAAGATAGGGATAATACTTCAATACTTACTAAAATAAAAATACTTACCCAAGTAAACTCTCTATTTCCTTGTTACCACAATTGAATAGAATGTAAAGGTGACATTCCTTCCATTGAGAATTTTAAAGATGAATAGCTTTTCCATCTTTGTTTCTTCTTGTGCCAATAGGATATTTCAGATTTTGTGGACATGTTTCAAATTGCATTTTCCTGCCCCATCACCACCTAAGAACCTTGAATAGAATATCAAACATTCCTCTACAAGATAACCTTCAAAAGCGGATGCCTCGGGTTTACTTTTGTTGCAAACATATGATTTCAGTTTACAAAGATAACGCTCAATAGGAAACATACAACGAACATGTGCAGGTCCACCATATTCAAGTTCCTTGCATAAATGAACTAGCAAGTGCACCATTGTATCGAAGAAAGCATTTGGGAATATCATCTCAAATTGACAAAGAATTTCCACAATTTCCTTTTGCAGCCTCTTGAGATCATCCAAACCGATACTTTTACTCTAAAGACTTCGTAGAAATGCACCTGGTCTTATCATAGGTATTGCAACTTCAGGTTTTACAGATTTCTTCACGGAAAACTGCAACAAGTAGTGGAGAAGAAAATGAGCATCGTGGCTCTTATACCCAGTAATTTTCCTCTCTTTCTTATTTACATATCGGTTGATATTAGCTGCACAACCATAAGGCAGTTTAGCATTCTTCAACACCGAGCAAAGTAGTTCTTTTTCCTTGTTCGTCATTTCAAATATTGCAGCCCTTATCTCAAGGTAATTCCGATCAGTTGATAGAAATGGATGAAGGACCTCCCTGATGCCTATATCTTGTAAATCGTACCGAACATTTAAATGGTCATTCGACTTCCCATCAATATTTAGTAAAGTACCAAGTATGTTATCACAAATGTTTTTCTCTATGTGCATAACATCAAGTTTATGTCGATATACATTTTGACTCCAATATGGTAAATTAAAAAATATTGACTTTTTTTAAAGGAGATTCATTTTTATGCTTCTTGACCTCTTTCTTCCTAAAAATATTTTCATAACCAGCCAACAATTCTTCAATGTCAGTCCCGGATAAAATACCGCGAGGCGTTCCATTTCAATTTCACCATTGAACCTTTTCTTATCAAACCTCCACTTATGTCCTGGGTCTAAAAATTTCCTATGATTCATGTAGCACATTTTTTTTACTATATTTCAAGTAAGTTGAAGAAGTCTCGAAATGGCATACGGGACAAGCTAAATAACCCTTCGTGCTCCAGCCGGATAACATTGCATAGCCCGGAAAGTCGCTGATCGTCCATAACACGCTTGCACCTAATGTGAAATTATCACCAATGAAGGCATCATAAGTTTGTATTCCAAGATCCCATAATTCTTTCAATTCTACGATAAGAGGCTGCATGTAGACATCAATGTAATTGTTAGGAGACTCTGAACCAGGGATAAGGGTTAAAAGTATCAAATTTTCTGTCTTCATGCATAACCAGGGTGGAAGGTTATAATTTACCAATACGATTGACCATGTGTTGTGTTGTGTAGTCATTGTACGAAAAGGACTGAATCCATCAGATGCTACTCCTAACCTGATATTTCTTTTTTTTTTGAGGATAATTGGCATCCATCATCTTCCATACCTCGCCATCAGCTGGAAGTCGAAGTCTGCCATCATTTTTTTGTCCCACTGCATGCCATAGCATAAGTTCTGCGTACTCCTTAGACATGAACATACTTTGCAACCTTGGTTTTAGTGGAAAATAATGCACCCTTTTGCTGGTACTTTGTGAATCCGCTTCTTCGAATCTTTGTCAATAGCCACTTTCTCTTTCGATATAACCCACCTTGAAAAACCACAACTTTTGCAGTTATTTTCCTTTTCATTTTTTGCCCAATATAGCATGTAGTCATTTGGACATGCATGTATTCTTTGGTAATCGAGACCCAAATCTTTAATGATATTTTTGGTAGCATTAAAAGTTAAAGGGATGTGGGCTTGCGGAAAAGCTTCTTTCATCAACTCTAATAAATCGCTGAATGCAGACTCATTGATTCTATGTAGGCATTTTAAAGAATAAAGCCTGACAATGAAACTTAATCGCGAAAATTTAGTACGCCCGGGATATAATGGCTGTCTTCCCTCTTCAACACGTTGATAAAATTTTCTAGCATCGACATCTATTCCATTTGACCCATCAGAAGATCCATCTTCATTATTCTGCATATTTCCACAAGTACGTTGCAACATATCATCGAGATTATCTCCAAAATTTATTCCTGCTTCACAATCTATATCGTTATCGCTCCTTTCAGGATCTAAAAAGGAAACCTCACAAATCCATTTCATGTACAATTCAAATGGACCATTCCAAATCAAATGGTTGTAGACTACTTCTTGACAATGCCACTTGCGATTATGACACTTTTTGCAAGGGCATGTAATTTCATCACCTACCGCAAATGTAGGAAAAATATTTTGAATAAAAAGTTTCACTCCACTGATGTACCCTCCACTGAACTTAGGAAGTTCTGCCCATAGTTTTTCCTCGTCGTTCATTGAGTGATATCTTAAAGAATTAAATTTGGCACAAGTAAAGCAGTGCATTACCCAATACAACAATCAAATCAGAAAAAATTGAAGTATACATTGAGTGATACCTAAAGCAGCAGATTAAATCGAAGCCCTAACTGAAATCTGGAACCCAAACGAACCCCAATTGAAGACCTAATTGAAACACCGAAGTCGTAATTGAACTTGAACTCGAACCTGCCCTAATCGAACCCTAATTAAGCTTGTAAACTTGAACTTTTAGCCCTAGTTGAACCTGAGAGTGAGTGTTTGAGAGGTTGAGCAGCGAAGTATTTTGTTAAATTTCGATTATAACTTTCAATATTTTGTTAGTTTCCCCCTTTGTTTTTGCTTCCCTCTGTAAACATTATTTCACGCGAAGATTGCTAATCTGGACTAAACATTATTTCATGTGGATCGCTAACCTGAATCCTTAGATCGCGTTGATGTGGATTGATAATTTTATTTACGCGGCTACTGCAACACATATTCATATATATGCTAACACATTTAAGCGTGTGTTGCAATAGACAAAAAACAACATAGCAATGGCAACATTTTAGCTAGCAACACCACGGATTTTCGTTGCGATAGACCATCTATGGCGTAGTGTCTCCTTTTGTTTCGTTTACATTGGAAATATTATTTTATATTCTCAGTCCTTTTTATTTCCATTACTTTGGAATTATTATTATAATTCCTTGAACCCTTTTTCATAGTCCGAAACATTTCCATTTCTTATTTACGCACTTCTATACTTCACCATTTATTAGTTCCTGACCGTAAATTGGTAAGAGAATAACTCCCTAAGTACTAACCCCAAAGACCGAAAACAACATCAGATTAACACTTAGAAAACCACTCAACTTAACCAAATTCCTGTTAAGCTCCAATTCTTAAATTTCTTATCTTAACTCCTTATCAACCTATATTATTCAACTTCTAATCCATTCAACCATTTTCAATTTGAAAATATCATTTTCAATTCCATTCGTTTCACTTAATCTCATTATTAATTATCGTCAACTTAGAATCAACATTTTAGCCTCACACCCTTTTATCTCGATCTCCTTTTACTTACTTCAAACATTGAATAAAACATTTATTTAAGCTATCACATTAATTCAAAATCTCTCTTACAGCTTCATTATAAAACTCGGGTTCAATATAAAACTCATTCATAACCTCTTTTCAAAACTCAACCATATCCTATTCCAAATCGGTTACTTACTTAAATGTATTTCATTTAAGAAGTAATTACTTAAATTATTATTAATTAAAATAATAATTTATTCATCATTAACTATCGAAGAAGTAGTTAACTTCTTCATTAACTAAAATAAATAATAAATTTCTCTCTTTAAAATCTTATTAAAAATAACAAATATTCATTAAAAAGTTTTATTAGATTTACCAATACGGAGGCACGTCCATTCGACATGCACATAGAAAATATTGATATTAGTCTATTGGATGCTGCAGGAAGTAATGTTTGAAAACAACATTATTAAGTAGAGTACCTGAGAAGAATAAAATTAATACTGCCAAGAGAAGTTGCTTGACACAGACAACATGAATCAATGTTTTTTCCTAAAACATTCGGTGCACAATGTTTCTGTCTTTGGAATGTAGTAAAGTTGTCTAGCTATATTATGGAACAGTCAGCATACATAGTAAACAACACGTATTTGAACAATCGAACAAAAAAATTTCTTAACTCATGGCCGCTTCAAAGTTGCAGCATGGAAGAAAGAAAATAATGATTCCCTGTGAGGCGACTTAGTGATAAAGGAGTATCGTCAGTGTCCGTATACATTTAGTCATCATTAGTTGTACTTCAATTAATATGAGATTTCACTGGGCATATTCATTTGCACAATCATAGCATGTTCTTCCGTTGATGTGCGCTATCTGTTTATTTGGTTTGTATCCAGATCAAGCACAGCTAATATTCAGTAGTACGGAAAATACTGCACATACAAAATAAATTTGGGTAAGCTAAGTTTGAATTTGTCTATGGTTGATGTTAACGTGCAGACCTTTTTTCAAAAATTAACCTTTTTAAATGATTCAAATAAGTATCATTGATTATGAATTGGAAATGATATACTCATTATACGTGAAGCAACAAAGAAAATAGATGCGAGTATATGAAAAGAGATATAACTGGTTTTTAGTCCAGCGGGATGGTTTCACACAGTTTGGATCTTTGATGTTGCCATGAAAGTTTATGATTTCTTTCACTTTTCCTTGGTTTTTTGGCTATCTACAGAAGTAAAAAATATATTATGCCAAAAATAAACATAGATAGAGTCTCATAGTTAAGCTGCCCCTATATAACTTAAGTATGCATAAGCCTACGATCCATGTCCTATTTCCATCTGTATACATACACATACTAAATATCAGAATATGACTTCATACATTATAGAAACATCATACATATTCAGCTAGGCTTATTTAAACCTATAAGCAAATAAACAAATGTTCTACCTTAATCTTCCCCATTTAGTTCTGAATGAATTAAAATAGGCATCCTGTTCGCAAACGGAATTTCTATTGAATTAGAAAACCGTTAACACGAAATATCGTGATAATACCGCAAGCGTACGACGTACAATTATTAGTACGTGGTGAGTACGGGTCGATCCACGGGGAAAGAAACAACTTCAATCTTACTCAATCAAATTAAACCAAACTTTGGATTGTTTACTAACAAAAACTAAAGAAAACTAGAAACTAAGTTGAGGGCTAAATATGATATTAGAGAGCAATTTAGAGGTAAATCCCCTCTCATATTTATGCAAATTAACAAACATACAATCCATAATCTCTATTTTTATTATTAAGTGGCATAAATGTTGCATTTATCATAAGTGTAGTTATTTATGTTATTAGTTAACATAACATAAACTATCAAACTATAACACAACAATTAAACCACTCATTGTTCTCATGAAAATGAAAACAAAGAAAAATCTATTTTAAGTATGATCTATTCACTATTGTAATTAGTGACATAGATCATCAAATTTTGTTCTTGCTTATATTTCATAATCAAAAACCACTTAGCAAATATTGATGTAACTTGTGTTTATATTGAATAATAATAGCTCATTTGCAAATGCAACATAAGCTATCAAACTCATATGTATAAACTTACATCAATATCTACTATCAAGAAGCACAAAATGAGAGATCACAAATCATATAAATGTTGAACTTACATAAAATTAGAGAACTTCATTACCCTAAATTGTAGGGGCTTAGCTTCTAATGTATGTTATCATATTAACACATGTAAGTTTCAACACTGGAAAATAAAGCAAAATGAAAGAAAATCTAAATAGAACAAGAAAAGAACTAAATTAAGTGCATGTAAATAAATCTAAACTATAAACATGAAGTAGAGAGCATGTAAATAAATCTAAACTATGAACATAAAGTAGAGCATAGAAATTAAAAGAGACATAAGATAGACATAAAAGAAATAGGCTTGGAAGCCATTTTTATTAATTTGATCACTTAAACTTTCATATGCTAAAAAAGGAGAAACAAAATACATGAAACAAAGGGGTATATATACATGATCTAAAACCCTATTCACTTTCCTTGGGAATTCCCCAAAATGCCCATTCATGAAGCTTCTAATTGATATTAGCCACTAATATGTCATGTAGAATGCATGAGGCCTTTTGTCCCATTTAATAATATGAAGCATAAGAGCAAGTGGGATAGTTGAAAGATGGGCCCTCCACTATCCATAAGGTGAATTTATTTCTTTGCCTTTTCTTGTGTATGTGCATGCTTTCCTTCATCTCTTCATGTATATATATATATATATATATATATGTATCATTTTAGCTCCTAAATTCCTATAATAGTTAATAACAAGGGATAAGTAAAAGATTTCACAAATTAAAACATGCACAAGTGACCCCCTTTTTCCCAAAAATAAGTGATGATTTTGAAAATATTTAAAACATGGTTTGATCATACAAAATACCCAAAAATGTTCATTTGTTCAACTAAACAAGAATAAATATGTGAATATAAATGTGCATTTTTACGTGCACATCACATCCTATTTGCGGCAAATAAAAAATTCTATATAAATGCCTAATTCAAAATTTAGGCACAACAGAATATGCAAAATTCTACCTTATCCTAACATTTGATTTTACAGTTGGCTAATCTAATAATCAAACTATTCAAAAATTCTAGTAGTTCAATCCTAAGTGAAATCATTAAGTACTACACATTCTATGTTTGTCAGCTAGCCTAATGTACCATGTTGTTTCTCTTTAAAAGATGAACAGTAGTAAAGGATAAAGATACATTATAAACTCAAGCGTTCTTTTATTGTATGAAAATTTCTTGTAACTATAACAATAATTGGATACCTAACTTCATTGGGTTATTTTCCCACTGATCATCTGTAGCAAGAATTAAAGTTTGTACACCATCGTGTATGCCATTATTTATTCCTCGAAAAAGAAGAATTGGATGATGTTAATCAAGTTCAGGAAGAAACTATATGCATTGGCAAACTCATAGACATGACATCCATATCTACAAATTCCTACATCATTGCAGAGATCTTATATTTTATTAAGCGATGCAAGGCATGTACCTTCTCTTCCTGCCTTGCACATCACCTACCACTGTCTGAGTTCTACTGACTACCCTCTCTCCTTGCATTGCTTAACATCCGTTAGAACATAGAAACTGTAACAACCCGCATTCTACGTATCTAGGATCGTAGAATATTTATTTCTTTTTTGTATGAAGTCGTATGGTCGTGTAACTTTGGGAGACAACTATTGGGCTCATTTCCCATGTTCGTGTTTTTTGCCGATTTTTAAATGACTGTTTTGCCCCTAGCCGATATTATTTTGGCCATAACTTTTGATTGGAAAGGAATTTTGACCTGAAACCACTTCCATTAGATTCGTTTGATGGTTTACCTTTCCGTAGAGTGGTCACATTAGCCAAACGGACTCACCGTTTGGGAGATATGGTTGAAACAAGTTTCAGATGGTGAAAAACTGCTTAACCGGGCCAAATGAAGTGATTAGCAAATGGGCCCATAACCCATTTCGGGATTAGGGTTAAGAGGAGGTTGAAATGGGTTAGGTTTTCATTCTATTTCAGTTTTCTTGCCGCCATTTACCTCTTAGAAATCCTAATAATGGCCTCCAACCTCTAAAACATCTCCAAATCACTTTCTAATTAAGAATTGAGCTTAGCAACACCAAATCAAAGAGGATTAACACCAAGGCAAGGTTAGAGCTGCTGTTAGACACAAGTATTCACGCCAAACTGAGATTCATCTAAGATTTGGTATTTTATTTATGACCAAGGTGAGTGATTTGCATAGTTTTGCACTAATTACGGTTAATTAAGGATAATTGGTGAAGATTAGCAAATTTATACACTAATAAATTCTGGAAAAATATTTATAAATTCTAAAATAATGTTTTAGACATCTGTTAGAAATTTGGTTTAATTTGATTAAGTTTTGCTAATCATACCATTAGTTTTTCTTAAACATGCTTAAGGGAAAATATGGGATTTTGGGTATGTTTGATCCATTTCACATGTTAAGATTGTTGTTTTGGTGTTTGAGGTCACTTCTATTTATTGCTATGACTTTGTGGTATGCTTTGTGATTGATTAGGATAGTTAGAATGGTCGAAAACGTCGTCGAATGGAGTAAAATGCTCGCTGGAAAAGTTGCAGAAAAACAGTGCAGGTTCGGATCGGATCGGAGGAATGGGCTCGGACAGGATAAAGGACTGGGCAAGGGATCACCGAACCGAACCGATGACTTGGCACAAGGGCAAGAAGGAAGGCCACAATGGTTGAACTGGGATCGGATCGGGCTAAGGAAGAAGGAACCAGATCAACTCGAAGGGAAGTGAGGGGGATCGGATCGGAGCGGATGGGAATAGGAATGGGGGATCAGATCGGACCAGAAGATCAAGACAGGGACGGAATAAAGACAATTGACAAACCGACCTGAGGTGACATGGAGAACCCGAACCGAACCGATATACTACGAATGGACTTGGAGACCCCGACCCGACCCGTATAGCTACCTCCGAACCGAACCGATGTATGGTGATGGATTTGAAGACCCGACCCGATCAGCCAAGGGTGATGACGATCCGAACAACCACCAGGTGGATGCCACGAGCCAAACCATGTTGACGATGGAGAGTTGAAGACCAATCTGAACCGATAGAGAAGAGGAGCTGAGAACCGAACCGATCCAGTGATGACCAAAACCCGAGATGCAAAGGAAGTCCAAATAGGAAGTAGAGCTCAGGATTCAGTTGGGAACCAATGAGTTCACTTCATGATTGGACTCTGCTGCGGGACGTATGTGAAGGGGTTGTCGGTATTCATAACTTTGATTCACCGTTGAGAGACGGATAGTGGGCTTGTAGTGATAGTCGTACGGGGTTAGACTCCGTCATGGCCCAAAGAATTAGGTGACCAAGGTAGTGGATATCGCATGCTTTACGCACCGAGTGATAGATGTGAGGATGGTTACTATGCTTGATTGTTTTCCATCACTATGACATGCACACCCCCACCCCCGTATTCCTTACTCCATATGTTAATGGCACCTTAGAGGGTTGTACAGTATGTAGTGCTAACTCTTTGGTTGCAGGTCCAGGTTCAGGTATGATTGGATTATACCTGTTATTGTTTTGTTTTGTTGCTTATCGCTCATACCAAACTTTTTGTCTGACCCAGAGTTTTATGTCTCTTCTTATTACTCTGGGTGCTCACACGAGCAGATTAGAGACAGGTTAGCTAGGTATGCACGGGTAGCTGATCTGGAGACGAGCAGGAGGCTTCCACGTATGATATATATATATATAGTATTCTCCCTGTGTTGTTGAAAATCACTGCTTGGGCATTAGTTGTGCATCTTCTACTTTACCTTTCTTTTGTTTTAGAGACAGTAAATTTGGAAAGTTGTAATAAGCTGTATTTGGATTTCCGCTGCTATGTTGGTTTAGTTTTCAGCTTATGCACTATCTCGCCTGTTTTATGTCAAGATTATGTTATTATTATATTTTGATTCCATGCGCTGTGAGACATTCTACAGGTTCCTTGTTAGTTCATTCTCTTCTTTTCTTTCTTTGGCGACCGTTCCGTGCCAGTTGGGCATGTGTACAGCGCACTTTTGGAGGAAATGTCGGCTAGTGCAGGGCGGGTCGTTACATTTGGTATTAGAGCTCTTGGTTGCGTAGTTAACCTAGGAAAGTCATCAGGGAGAGATAGTATACGTATATGAGAGCGCATATTTGTGATTATTTTGGTTTTTAAAAGCTATATATATATACTATTATTATAGCCGGGGATAAAGTCGCACTACACTAGCACCACTATTGAGATGGTTAATCGTTTTCTCTTTACAGATTGAACGATGAGCCTATACGCGAGAGGTGCCGATAGGGGAGCCAATAATGGGAATGCTGCTGACATGAGAATGATGTTTACTGACCTCATGAGAGAGATGCTTAGGGATGTGCAGAGGGCAGCCCCCAATGCCGGTAATGGTGGTGGTCCAGTAGTGCAGGCGCCTAGGGCTGATTTCGCTAAGTTGTGCAAGGATTACACTAACCTTGGTGGGAAGCCGTTCCACGGAACGGAGTCGGCCACGGATGTTCAGGATTGGTTGGATAGCTGTGATCGTATCTTCGACGACTTGGGTATCGAGGATGCGACGAAGAGAAGGCTAGCATCCCGTCAGCTGCAAGGACGGGCAATGAATTGGTGGAATGCTATTAAGGCAGCTACCCCAGAGGATCAAGTCACTTGGGATTAGTTTAGAACTTGTTTCAGTGATAAGTTTATCCCAGCTGCTCAGAAGTCGGAATTGTTTAGGAAGTTCTTAGAACTCAAGCAGAATGGCAGAGCTGTCTCGGAGTATATTGTTGAATTCGACACTTTGTCCAAGTATGGGTTATCTCTTATTGGTACCGCCAAGAAGAAGAACGAGAAATTCATAAATGGCTTGGATCAGTACTTGGGGGAGAGGCTTATTAACCACATCGATGAGACGTTTGAGTCGATCGTGGGGAAATCTTTGTGATCGGAAAGTCTTTACCCTAAGCCAAAGACCGAGGTTGCTATTACATCTGCGGATGAGCCAAAGTCGCAAGCAGGCGATGGAGGCAATAATAATTCCCAGAATAAGAGGAAACAAGACCAAGCCATGGATGGTCAGAATAAGAAAAGTAAGAAAGATGGCGAGTGCTTTAGCTGTGGCAAGAAGGGCCACTATGCCAGAGATTGTTGGGAAAATCCTGGGGAAAGGAAGTGCTTTAATTGTGGCCAAGTGGGACATCACAAGAATGAATGTCCACAACCTCCTAGGGTGAAGCAAATCGTGAGAGCATATGCTATCAACGCTGTTCCTTCTTCGTCGAATGCCCCAACTGCGGCGCAGAAGGAAAAAGGTGTCGTTATTAGAGGTATGCTTTCTATTTAAGATGTTTTGATCGGGTTTTGTCTGACAAACCTGAGTTAGTCGATAGACCTTTAGTATTGACTAACCCGATTGGTGGTTCGATTAGCCTCAGTATGATTTACCGTAACGTGGTCTTATCGAGCCATGGATGTATGTTTGTTTATGATTATTTTGTTTTGGGCTTTACTGGGTTTAGCATTATTTGGGGAGTCGATCTACTCTAAAGGAATGGGGTGGTATTAGGTACCTACCTAGTGATGGCGATAGTAACTGGAGTCAAGGAAGCTGAGAGGTTATCGTTGTATTAAGTCCTAGTTGTCTCTGGGAGGCAAATGAGTGCTCTAGTGCTTAGTTGTTTCGCTAGTATCACTTCACGTGGATTGTCCGAATTCGGAGGAGATGTTCCTTAGGTGCTTGTCTGATATTGGTTTAGGCCTTTGGGGCTTGTGCTTGGGGAATGTCGAGTTTGACTAGGATGGTTTGCGTGAGGGATAAGTAGTCGTTGTGATTTTCATTGGATGATACCTTGGTTTACTCGAGGAGTGATGGGCAGCTGTGATAGGATAAGACTATTCGATGGTATGGACTGCCCCGAGTTGGACTCGATAAGGTTATGAGATGACTCGACTGGGACTCGAGAAAGATGCAAAGTAATGGATTGTTTAGGACCCTATGCTGATGTTCTCTTTGGATAGTATAACTTTGAAGGAATACAATGAGTTCGTTGATCATGGAAGATGCAACGAAGGTTAGGACGATTCAAGTTGGACTTGAACTCGTAAAAGAAAATAGGTATTCGTTGATCTAGGAGCTGCAACGAATAGGGGGACGACTCATGTTGGACTAGGGTTGGTAGGTAATGGATACTCAAGACCGGGTCTGAGTTTATGGGTAATAGATTGACTCGAGTTGGACTCGAGAAGGCTACAAGGAATTGGATTGACTCGAGTTGGACTCGAGAGGGCAGCAAGATAATGGATAGACTTTGGTGGGACTCTAGTGTTTCAGGCGGACTAAAAGCAGGGGTATCTGGGGACGTCCACTTACCTTGGATCTGTTGGACGTGATCTAGTTATCGTTGGAGGATAAACGTATGTTGGATGTACGGTAGTCCGTTTGGAGGCAGAGTTTCCATTAGTTATTGATGTTTGTTGGACCAAACATATAGGTATTGACGTATTCATGGCTTTAGCTGGTGATAGATAGGATTTATTTGATGGATGCTATGGTTGTTGTGTTTGTTCTTACCTTTCTTCTCTTGAGTATCACCTGTAGGATCATGTTGAATGGAAATAGGGTAAGTTCGTTGATCATGGTGATATGACGAGTGTAAGATACTTTATGTTAGACTTGAAGTATGTTGGGCATTGTGGAGCGTCCGTTGTCTTGGAGATTCAACGGATATAGGAGTTTCAGTTGGACTTGGACTCATAGGTAGAGTACCTAGATTCATTGGATGAGTCTAGTTCACCTTTGGAAGGTGAATGTACGTTGGACGTACATTACGAATATAGGTAGAGTACCTAGATTCATTGGATGAGTCTAGTTCACCTTTGGAAGGTGAATGTACGTTGGACGTGCAGTATGAATATGGGTAGGGTACCTGGGTTCATTGGATGAATCTAGTTCACCTTTAGAACGTGAATGTACGTTAGACGTACAGTGCAGATATTGGTGTAGTGCCTAGGGTCATTGGATGGGTCTAGTCTGCCTCTAGGAAGTGAATGTACGTTGGACGTGCAATACGAATGTAAGAAGGACTCAAGTTGGACTTGAAAGGACATTTGGAATGTAGTTGAAAATTTGGCATATAGGTTTGGATTACCTAAGAAAATGACAGTATAGACGAATTCCATAGTATCGGACTGGGTGCGATAGCTGATGCATTGAGTAAGAGACGTGCCAGTTTAGAGGCTATTTTTCTGGAATGGAAGCAACTAGAGTATATCACGGGATATGACTTCAGACCTAAGTGTGAATTGGATTCAGAAACGCTAGTAAGCTTGACGATTAGATCGATCTTGATCAAGTGGATCGGTTCCAGTTAGAGGGACGATCCCGACCTATTAGAAGTTACCTCTAGGGTAGAGATGGGAATCGATGGCGAGAGAACGACTGTACTTGGGAAGTAGAGAATGACATAAGAAAGTCATATCCAAAGCTCTTTGCCTGGTAAGATTTTAGCGGTGATGATTCTTCCCTTGTTAGTAAACCGCATGTTAGGGCAGAATGGTTCTGTTTGTTTTGCATGTTTGATTGTTGTATATGGTTGGTAAGCATGCGGGATCCTTTGTATGTTTTGGGTTAAGGAATTTCAGGGACGAAATTTCTTAAGGGGGGAGAATGTAACAACCCGCATTCTTCATATCTAGGATCGTAGAATATTTATTTCTTTTTCGTATGAAGTCATATGGTCGTGTAACTTTGGGAGACAACTATTGGGGTCATTTCCCATGTTCATGATTTTTGCCGATTTTTAAATGACCGTTTTGCCCCTAGCCGATATTGTTTTGGCCATAACTTTTGATTGGAAAGGAATTTTGATCTGAAACCACTTCCATTAGATTCGTTTGATGGTTTAACTTTCCGTAGAGTGGTCACATTTGCCAAACACACTCACCGTTTGGGAGATATGGCTGAAACAAGTTTCAGATGGTGAAAAGCTGCTTAACCGGGCCAAATGAAGTGATTAGCAAATGGGCCCATAACCCTTTTCGGGATTAGGGTTAAGGGGAGGCTGAAATGGGTTTGGTTTTTATTCTATTTCAGTTTTCTAGCCGCCATTTACCTCTTAGAAACCCTAATAATGGCCTCCAACCTCTAAAACATCTCCAAATCACTTTCTAATCAAGGATTGAGCTTAGCAACACCAAATCAAAGAGGATTAACACCAAGGCAAGGTTAGAGCTGCTGTTAGATATTAGTATTCACGCCAAACAGAGATTCATTTCAGATTTGGTATTTTATTTGTGACCAAGGTGAGTGATTTGCATAGTTTTGCACTAATTACGGTTAATTAAGGGTAATTAGTAAAGATTAGCGAATTTATACACTAATAAATTCTGGAAAAATATGTATAAATTCTAAAATCATGTTTTAGACCTCTATTAGAAATTTGGTTTAATTTGATTAAGTTTTGCTAATCATACCATTAGTTTTGCCTAAACATGCTTAAATGAAAATATGGGATTTTGGGTATGTTTGATCCATTTCACATGTTAAGATTGTTGTTTTGGTGCTTGAGGTCACTTCTATTTGTTGCTATGACTTTGTGGTATGCTTTGTGATTGATTAGGATAGTTAGAATGGTCGAAAACGTCGTCGAATGGCGTAAAATGCTCGCTGGAAAAGTTGCAGAAAAACAGTGCAGGTTCGGATCGGATCGGAGGAATGGGCTCGGACCGGATAAAGGACTGGGCAAGGGATCACCGAACCGAACCGATGACTTGGCATAAGGGCAAGAAGGAAGGCCACGATGGTTGAACTGGGATCGGATCAGGCTAAGGAAGAAGGAACCAGATCAACTCGAAGGGAAGTGAGGGGGATCGGATCGGAGCGGATGGGAATAGGAATGGGGGATCGAATCGGACCAGAAGATCAAGACAGGGACGGAAGGAAGACAGTTGACGAACCGACCTGAGGTGACATGGAGAACCCGAACCGAACCGATATACTATGAATGGACTTGGAGACACCGACCCGACCCGTATAGCTACCTCCGAACCGAACCGATGTATGGTGATGGATTTGAAGACCAGACCTGATCAGCCAAGGGTGATGAAGATCCGAATCACCACCAGGTGGATGCCACGAGCCAAACCATGTTGACGATGGAGAGTTGAAGACCGATCTAAACCGACAGGGAAGAGGAGCTGAGAACCGATCCAGTGATGACCAAAACCCGAGATGCAAAGGAAGTCCAAATAGGAAGTAGAGCTCAGGATTCAGTTGGGAACCAACGAGTTCACTTCATGATTGGACTCTGCTGCGGGACGTGTGCAAAGGGGTTGTCGGTATTCATAACTTTGATTCGCCATTGAGAGACGGATAGTGGGCTTGTAGTGATAGTCGTACGGTGTTAGACTCCGTCATGGCCCAAAGAATTAGGTGACCAAGGTAGTGGATATCGTATGCTTTACGCACCGAGTGAGAGATGTGAGAATGGTTGCTATGCTTGATTGTTTGCCATCACTATGACATGCATACCCCCACCCCCGTATTCCTTACACCATATGTTAATGGCACCTTAGAGGGTTGTACAGTATGTAGTGCTAACTCTTTGGTTGCAGGTCCAGGTTCAGGTATGATTGGATTATACCTGTTATTGTTTTGTTTTGTTGCTTATCGCTCATACCAGACTTTTTGTCTGACCCAGAGTTTTATGTCTCTTCTTATTACTCTGGGTGCTCACACGAGCAGACTAGAGACAGGTTAGCTGGGTATGCACGGGTAGCTGATCTGGAGACGAGCAGGAGGCTTCCACGTATGATATATATAGTATTCTCCCTGTGTTGTTGAAGATCACTGCTTGGGCATTAGTCGTGCATCTTCTACTTTACCTTTCTTTTGTTTTAGAGACGGTAAATTTGGAAAGTTGTAATAAGTTGTATTTGGATTTCCGCTGCTATGTTGGTTTAGTTTTCAGCTTATGCACTGTCTCGCCTGTTTTATGTCAAGATTATGTTATTATTATATTTTGATTCCATGCGCTGTGAGACATTCTACAGGTTTCTTGTTAGTTCATTCTCTTCTTTTCTTTCTTTGGCGACCGTTCCGTTCCAGTTGGGCATGTGTACAGCGCACTTTTGGAGGAAATGCCGGCTAGTGCGGGGCGGGTCGTTACAGAAACTATCCTTCAGTATGAGATGTTGTTATCAAATTCATCTTAAACTTCTTAAAAGTGACTAAATATTTGCATTCGTCTAGGTTTAGGACATGATAAAAAGAATTGTTAACCAAAATGTGCAACCCAGCTCGATGACAGCCCACTTGTTTTCAATACCTTTCTTGTGTAATAGCCTACTTCACATCTGGTATAACACAATGCATGTTTTAGATGCTGATCAGATTCTTAATCTTATATATGAAATTATTTTAGATAACATGAATGTAGTATAAAATGGAGAAACAATTTAAATATATATCAATACATGTGAGGATTTATCTAAAGCGTGGTAAAGGTCGAGAAATAGAACATATTATACAATTCTAATGAAATTTAACAACACTTAATAAAATTAAAATAAACTTTTGTACAAAATTTAAGCTCTTACCATTCAAATCGGAGCTAAAAGTAGACATGAGAAATACTTCAAATCCTAATGAATAAGAAAATAAAATGGACTTGCATAATCTACACAATTGCAAGTTATATCATGCAAAATATAACTTGAAAGTTGTTTATAAAACGATACATTAGAATGCAGTTTAAATTTCTTTATAAAACGATATGCACCACATCAAATTTACTAATGTAAAGTCATAACTATAATGCATAACATTACAAATAAGTTTGTAAAGGCATGGAGCAATGTATGAGTTAGTATATAGAATGCTAGGGACAGGTAGGCGGTGAAATGAATGCACGTGTCTATGGATTTGTCAACATATACTGGATAGAATCACGAAAGAAGAAAAAAGGCATTTTCTGAACAAATATACTGTAAAAACATGTTGTAGCGAAGACATCCACCTGACACTATTAAATACGATACTGTCAAATTCTAATAGAAATATAATAATGACTTAAAATTTTGAAATAAACTCTAAGAAGATGACCACCACAGGCGGGTTTCCTGGCTCATGTAAATATATATATATATATATATTGTATCGTTATATAAAATATATCAAAATCATACTGACTCAATCTACAATCATGGTTAATTGTATCCCATTATTAAACACATTTTACCATCTCAGATCATATCCTTCTAACATCAGCTGGCTAGGTACTATTCTTCTCAAAACTATACAACTCCAGTCATAGCTGACATTTACCTCCCATTTCTTAACTTCTAACAAATACAATTCAAAGTTATTCTATTCTGAAGCTAGAATCTACGCAACTTTGAAAATTAACGCAACTATGCAAGATATGGGTTGGACAATAATTAAATCAGTGAAGATAAACACTGGTTGACGAAAAATAAGTAAAAAAAGGAAAATTTGCAGAAGTATCAATTACTTGAAAAAACAACTAACCATACCATCATGAACAACTTCAGAGTTAAGAAGAGAGCTGAAATCCGACATAACCACAAAAATCTTCTGTGCATAGGACCCCAAGCATGATTAATGTTTTCATTTTTAGAACTGAAAAAAAACTCGGCAACTACCAACGAAGATAAGAACCATTTTTTTGTTTTGAACCTATAAAGAGGTAGAGAGAGGAATTATGCAAGGAAGGAAAGGAGAAAGACTGCTAGAAGGGGGAAAATGTCGACTATCGCAGATCTAAAAAAATTTATGCATTGAAAGAGTGGTTATGGCGGTTGTTATAAACTGATCTAAAAAATCAAACCAAATCTTAACAATTACAGAAATGAAACAAATAGTACTTCTATAGCACATATCAATTTCAGAGAATTCACCAGAGAAAAATAAGTCAAATGATAGAAAAACCGCGAACCTCTTATGTTCCTTCTATATTTTGTCGAATCAGTCCTTCGTTTCGGTTCCATTCGATTTTAGTTTACAATTAAAGATGTGGGAGATAGTAGTTATGGATTCGTGAGTGATGGGGTTGCGGGTGGGATAATTTGTGGATTTCGGAGTGATAGACTGAACCAAAACTTCCAGTGCCAAATCGTAAACTCCCGTAGTTGGAGGTGAAGACCGAATTTCATGAAGGCGATATAGTCATGGAGGGCTCGAGGATTAGTTAAGGGTTTACTAGAGGAGAAAATCGGAGGAAGAAATATAGAGAAAAGGGAAGACATGAGAAGAGTGGGGAGAAGCGTGGACTAACCGCTGAAACGTGTTAGTGGGGTAAAATTAATGATAATAAACTCCAGATCGTCTGCTTTGTTATTAAATGTTTTGGACTGATGTGAAGGGTTGTTTCGGAAGTTCAAAAAAGCTTCATCATCCTGAAGTATTTGTATTATTAGTAAAGATTTAATAATAAACTATTTAATTTTAATATTCAATCCCAGTTAAAACAGTCGATTTATTCAACCCAGAATATGGTTATCTGGTTAACCAATTCCAATTAATCCTCTCTTTAAATTAATTAATAATATAATAAATGTAAATAATTCCATTATTCTAACTCTTAAACCGTTTGGTCAATTTCTTCTTATAAATCTTACTAACATAAGAATTCACTTTATAAAATCATTTAATAATAACTTATAAACTTTAAATAATAAATAATAAATATTTATTTCCTTGAATAAAACTTTTATTCAAATAATAGAATTAAAAATCTATCTTCAGTTACAAAATAAATTTTATAACTTCATTTTTATTGATTCACCTGACGGTAAATCAATATTTATTATATGAATGGTTTATAGGCCATACGTTGCCAATTACTCAACCAATATTGTCCATTGGTTAATAAAAAATCCAACATTGAATTTAGATTCAACGATCAATAATCAAATCAATCAGTCAATCATATTGGTTAAACAGTTCATACAATTTTGATATGAAATAAATAATAAATTTGAGGAATCCAGTTCGATCCCTCCAACCTGTTTTTTTTTGCATCAAAATACGTTACCTCAATTTCAGTAATCCAAGCACCCATACTTTTATTTAACACATTTATATTATTATTAACGTAACCAACAAGGTAAGTTACCTTGTTTGGAAATAATCGTTAAAATAACGATTATAATTTCATAAATTTAAACTATGTTTTGAATCAACCAATTCAACCAATATATAAATAAGAAGCAAACAACAAACAATTATCCGTCATCGAACACAAAATAAATCCCAACTTATAAAAATATAAGTGGATAAAAACTGATTGAGTTACACTCACATTGATTCTGTTTTCTTTCTGAAGTGGTTCGGTTACCATTAAATTAGACAATGTTTAATTTAACGGTAAATTCCCAGTTGTCTCCACTTCCGTCCAAACAGTTCCAGAATGTTGTGTTTTTCAATATGGTTCCAATGTGATTGGTTTTGTTGGATTCTGTAATCATATGAGCATGCTACACCTGTTATACAATTTATTGGTTTAATTAAAATAAACTGAAATTTAGTTAATATATCATATACGTTACTAATTATGTACATTATGTATTTCAACATCCATGTTACCTTCATTTTCAAACCAGTAGACCGGTGCTTCGCAGCTCCCTTCCATCCTTCCACATGCATTTATTGTTTTCCATTCTCTTTTTTTATATATCAAAGCCCACTGGCCCATTACGAAAACCAGCCCATTTCCATGTTATATTCCCGAAGCTCTTATCTTCCTCATCCAAAAATATGCGCTCCAATATTCTTTTGCAAACTTCCCTAGATATCCCTCGTTCCTCTTTAAATCTTCTACCCACCTTCACTGTCACATTTTTTCTTCTGCCTATCTTCGTGTTGTACCAAAATGCCCAAGTCTCCTGCTCGTTCGAAAATAATCTCATTGTCTTCGTTTGTTTCCAGCTTCTCCTCCCCGCATAATAATTGAAAACACACGCAACCAACACCTGCCACTTTTAGGCCATCCACAACACCCAACTCGACGCTCCCCATATGTCCAGCGTAGATCCTCCCGAACAACACCTCACTGAACCCCATCTCACTGCAAGGCTCAAACCGTAGTCCTCCACCCGGCTTCCAGTGTTCAACAGAACCCACTGTCCACCTTCGGTTCTTCCTCCCCACGCATTTTTCTTCTTCTTCTTTTTGAAACTTCAGTTCCCACTTAAATGAAGACGCTCCGCTTGCTACCCATGCTGCATCGTTCTGTTCCAGTATCCTCATCAAAGCAACTGCGCCAGCTTCCTCCCTCTTTGATTTGACCCGCCTAAACACCATCCGGGGTTGCAACTCATCATTGCGATCCATAATACACGTATACATCAACACCAAAAAAACTAACTCTGCTACTCCTTGTGAACTGCACCCAGCTCAGATCGTCGACGTGCCTCAGACCACCGCTATCGAGACCCCGTTGCCACCCACTTCGATTTGTTAATTAACAGTTTTGAAAAAAAAGCAATGGTTGACGAGGTATTAATCCAATATTGGTTGAAAGCTTTTGTTCTGTGGAGGGTTTGGTTTAAATCTCTTCATGCTGATAGAAACCAAAAATGAAGTGTTTCCTATTTATAGAAGGAACGAACGAAAGGATCAGAACAAAGTCACATTCAATGGGTACAAGGTAGCCATGTGAAAAATATAGGTTGTGAAAGTAGGAGCTCAAATGTGCGTGATTTAATATGTACATGCGAGGATAGCTGAAATTATACGGGTTAGGGTAGACAAGCAGAAAGGTTAGCTGAGTGGTCTTAGGTCTGTGTAAGTTCAGAATGTAGGATGGGAATGCCTGTGTACTTGGGCCTTTCTTAGGGATGAAAAATATGTAAATTTTGTATGTTTGGTCTGCCGGTGCCTTGTTCCTTTCATACTCAAGTTGTACATTTCGAAATGAAAATATAGTAGCAGAAAGTAAGTTGCAGTTGAATTATCATTTCATTAGGAATAGGCTAGGGTAATTGAAGGATAGTGACAGGGCGGCCACCATTTACTTAAGAATGAAGTACATATATTTTTATTATGGTTATTTCGTAGGTTGGTTTTATCAGGTTATTTATTTCTACCGTTAATTGTCATTGCACATTCTCTATACGTATCGTCACAAACGACACCCAATTGCCCTAAAAATGGACACATCGTTACTTCTTCACTTTCCAGTCCCAATGAAATAAATTTCGTTGAAACCGAGTCCGTTTGCAAAATAGTGTAATTTTAATTTCAATATATTCATCGATTCAACTTTAAATTTCATGCACAGATAAAACAACTCTGATTGGCTCTAATATGGAAATCTAGCAATAACTAGCCATACATATTCCAATAAAATTCGTTTCGTCGGAAACAGAGGTTGCTTGGAAATTCACTATTTCTAAGGCCAATATAATAACGATAAAATATATTTAAAATCTAAAACAATTCAGTTAAATTAATAATAATTTATTATTATCGTCTATTTCCAAATGAAATCTTATACAGCTTTAGAATAAACTAATATATAATTTAACCTCAATATTTACAATTCCGAGCTAAACGATATTCAAAATATATAAAAATCATTTATATTTTATTTAATAAACGTTATCTTTTATTAATGAATTCCATTGCGACTATTTGGAAATTTGAATTGGACTTAACTAAAAATCTATAATATGAAATTTCCATTTTTCCCTTCCATTAGAAAATTATAATCAAATCGATCTGAATGATTCTTGTTTCACGGAATTCCGACTTATATCGGATCCTGTATATTCAATCGAAGTTCAAAATGTAAATTACGAACTACCATGATGTTTACGAGCACGATTTATATTAAATATAAATTAAACGTTCAACTTCGTTTATTAAAAAAAAAAATATTATAAATCCATATATAATTCCAAAATGATATTTAAAATAATAAATTAAATTAAATATTTGACTGCCAAAAATATTGGACGCTACAAAGGGAGTCTGGATGTAGGAAATTAGGGCGGTCCATCATAGATCTTTTAGAACAAAGGAAGTATGTAATAGCGGCAAAAGATACTCATAAGAAGACATGCACTAGCGATTATGTAACTTTGAAGATACATGGTGGATACTCTACGATGGACCTCTGATGTAGGCACATAATGGTCCGTCAGAGGCCGGGTTTGTAGAGTCCATTAAGAGGGTATGCGTAGACTACATGGGGCAGTCTAAAGAACAGCGGGTGAGTTGGTATTTAAGGGTAACTCGGTTCACGTTGGTATTAAGGGAACCCAAGGTCGCTTGGATACTAGTCTTCATTAATTAGAGTGAGTACGGGAAAGGGCTTGTTTAGACCATTAGGCCACGAACTTTCACTATTGAGACATGGATTGAGGTAGGAAACACAACACTAGTTTTTTTAGTTTAAAACACGGTCGTTAACCCATTGGAAATGCCTTCCAACTTGTTGATAGATGGTTGCGCGGGGACTATGCCAATAAAGGGATAAACCATAGTTATAGTAATCCCTGACTAGGTTCCGTATAGAATGGGCATGGATCACTACATGTGAGAAAAACTCAGAAATATAAATATAGATGATGTGAAAGTTCAAAATGTAGGCATGTAGAAGTCCATTATGGATGTTCACAGTGTAGGCATTAGAACGGTACGTAATTTACAGGTTTTCTTATTGGTTGATGCAACATTCATAATACAGGCCTTACAAAGCGAGCTTTTATAGATGTCGTCTCGGTACTCTCGTAGTGATATGGTGGAAACCTAGTAAGGAGTATACAAGAGGTAATATGGGTGTTACCTAGGATTGAGGCGGTCCAAGGGCATGAAGTAACATATATACATTGGTTATTAGGTTTAGTCTATTTGGAAGTAGATTGGTACGATTTACGCAAGGAGGTAAGAGTAACGTAACCTTAATAAATATGATACAGAAAAGAAGAAAATATAATGATATATGCAGTATTACGCTTAAAACTATATGATTTGCGATTCACCAGGACATTAGTTCTGACCCCCTCCTCATAACAACCCGTAAGTTAGATAGAAGGCAATGGTTATTCAGCTTAGAGAAACTTGATCTAGAAAGTATCCTTTCATTGGTGAGTATTTATCTAATATTATATTTTAATCATTTCCACCATGAGTTATTTATTTAAGCTCAGATATATTATCTTTCCTATTTGCAGGATACTAAGCACCCAACTCGAGCATTAGTGGGATTGGATCTTTAGCATTTGCAAAATCCGGGCCTACCCGGTTTAGGTTGTTGCATCTAGCATTAGAGCAATAGTTTAGTGGTCTGGTAAAAGCCTCTATACTAAAGGTTCCTAAGGGGAATGAAGGATTAATTGTCTACAAAGATGCTAGCGGGGATGGCTCTGGTGTTATCTTAATGCAAGGAGACCAGGTTATAGCATATGCTTCAAGGCAATTGAAACCTAGTGATACTAGATATGCTACACTTGATCTAGAATTGGCTACAGTTGTATATACCTTAAAGCTATGGAGACACTATTTGTTAGGGGGAAAATTTGAATTATATATTGATCATAAATCACTAAAATATTTATTCTCACAAAAAGATTTGAATATTAGACAGCATAAACGGGTTGAATTCATAGTAGCCTATGATCTTGACATTTTGTATACACCAGGTAAGGCTAACAAGGTTACTGATGCACTTAGTAGGCAACATGCTAGCTTTAATGATGATAGAAGAGTTTAATACCTTGACATTGCTTATAGATATAAAAGTAGAAGGTACAAGGGGTGTACCTATGGAGATAAAATGTAATTCAATTGAAATGGGACGGTATGTCTCATAAGAATTAAATCAGATTTAATTACTAAAGTAGGGACAACCATAGACCAGGACCCATTTCTAAATTAAAAGAAACCTCTTTTATTAAGGGGAGAGGAGATGGAACATTTCAACATTGATGATCAGGTTTACCTAAGGAACAAGAGGAGGTTATGTGTCCCCTCTAATGAAGAATTGATGAGAAAAGAAGTGTTGGATGAGTATCATAGAAGTATACTATCCACCCACTGGGAAAAAATGTATCAAAAACTTAAGAAGGATTTTTGGTGGAATGGAATGAAGGCAACTGTGGGGATATATGTGGTAGAATGCATGATATGTCAGCAAATAAAGGCTGAGTACCAAAGACCTTCAGGATTATTGCAACCCCTGCATGTACCTGAGTGGAAGTGGAAGGAGATATTTATAGATTTCGTATATGGTTTACCTAAAACTAGAAGGGGAAATGATAGTATGTGGGTAGTGGTGGATAGACTAACCAAGTCAACACATTTTATCCCTATAAAATCATAAAGAAGTGCAAACAAATTAGCACATATGTTTGTAAAGGAAATAGTAAGGTTGCATGGAGTACCCAAATAAATATTGAATGACAGGGATACTTTATTCACCTTAAAATTTTGGTCCAGCTTTCAAGCAGCAATGGGGGCAGAGCTATGCATGAGTACAACATACCATCCACAATCAGATGGTCAAACTGAGATTGTTAACAAGGTTCTTGAAGATCCGTTAAGGGCATGTGTGCTAGAGTTTGGAGGTAGATGGGAAGATTATATACACTTAGTTGATAATATCTATCAAAGCACAATAAGCATGGCATCATTTGAGGCTTTGTATGGGAGGCCTTGTTTATCACCAGCTTGTTGAATTAAGGCTGGGGAAAGGGTGGCGTTAGGGCCTGATTATGTAAGAGATGTTTCCAAGAAGATAACATTGATAAGGGAAAGAATGGCAGTGGCTCAAGATAGGCATAAAAAGTATGTAGACAAAAAGAGAAAATTTATAGAATATGAAGTAGGGGACTTTGTATTCAGTAAAGTATCCCCAATGAAGATGGTTCTGAGATTTGGGAAATAAGGAAAATTGATTCCAAGATACATTAGACCCTATAGAGTAACTGAGAGGGCAGGGACTGTAGCATACATGTTGGAATTTCCAGAGGATATGAGATCTATACATAACGTATTTTATGTGTCCCAATCGTGGAGATGGGTCCATGATAAAGCAGTTATACTGGAAACTCCTTCTAAAGTAAAGGTCAATCCAAATATTGTGTATGAAAAGGAGCCAGTGGGGTTATTAGCTAAGGAGGACAAGATATTGGGGAACAAGGTGATTAAATTAGTGACGATTCAATGGAGCCTTAATCCTAAAGATTGCACCTGGGAGGTGAAAGATAAAGTTATAACAAGCTATCCAAAGTTGTTTACTAATGAAAGAGGTATGTTTGAATTTATTAAGTGATAATAAATCAATAAATGTTGATGCTACACTTATGTAGGAAAATTTTCTCGTTTGTGTTGATTATTAAACCTAGCTTGAAATGATATTTTGAATAAGGTTGATATTGAATTTGAAACGACCCAAACTCGCCCTTTCGGGTAAGCCCATTTAACACCCCGTATTTTCTATGAACGTTAAAGTAACAAATTAAAGTATACTTAATTTTTAAGAGAAGAATTAAGGGAAACGGTTGCGCCATTGCGTTCGTCTCGAAATTCTGCTTGAAATAGAGTCCAAGTTTTCGAAAATCGGGCTTCGTATGAAGAAGTTATGGCCCACAGAACTTTCAGAAATTTATATAAAACAATTCAGAAAAGTAAATACCAAGGCAGGTCGACCTGACGGTCGACCTACCCCAGGCCAGGTCGACCAGGGGGTCGACCTCCCTATATGCAGGTCGACTTGGGGGTCGACCTCCCCCTTGGGTCAGGTCTGAAATCTGACGTGTTTTCTCCTGTGACGAATTTCTGTGTCATTAGGACTTGCGTGGCACATTCTGGTTGGTTCTCTTAGGTTTGAATGGCTTTGATTTGCTATAGGTTAATCTGACGGCTCCTATTAAATCAAACTTCTATATAAGCAACCTAAATCTAAACCCTAAAGCCACACAAAAATATTCCTAAGACCGTCATGCTGTCAACACTCAACCTAGAGTAGCCGCCATTCTCATTCAACTATAAAGCAAGTAGGAATTGCATATCAAATCTAATTCAACTAAGAGAATTCAACGTCTACAACAAAGGAGAGCTATTCAATTTTAGAATACAGATCCCAGAACACAAGACTAGTCTCCTTTTTGTAAGTCCAGTTATCATTCAGACCTAAATGATATTAGAATCGTGACTAAATAAACGGATGTAGAACATCGCCTAATGTAAATTTATGCCTATCCTTTTTGTTAAACTGAATTGATTAAGACTATGACTCTTATCATGATTAAGTTTATGGCCATGTTGTATGTGATTTGATGATAATTGTTAAGTGCTTGGCAATGAATCCATATGTTGTTTAATTTGGCAAAGACATATATGTTGTGTAATTTAGCGATGACATATTATGTTGTATACTTTGGCGATGACATATCATGTTGAATAAATTGGCGATGACATATTATTGTATAATTTGGCAATGGCATATCATGTTGTGTAATTTGGCGATGACATACCATGTTGTATAATTTTGGCGTTGACATATCATGATGACACCTATATGTTGTATGTCAATTTGGGAATTTTGCTATGTTTATGTAAGTTGTTAGGCTAAGACATGTATTATTTTTAGATCTACATTTAGATCTATGTTTATTGAATCTTGCAAGTTGTTAGGCTAAGACATGTATTATGTTTAGATTTACATTTAGATCTATGAAAATTGGATTCAAAAATTAAAGCTCATATTTACATGCCTTGTTAAAAACCATATGCTTAAGATTCATGTTTGTTGGATCCAAGATAAAAGTTCATATTTACATGCCTTGTTAAACCTGTGTAATTCCATATGTTTAAGATTCATGATTGTTGGATCCAAATTAAAGTTTACACTCACATGTCTAGTTGAACTTGTGCAATTCTATATGCTTAAGGTTTATGTTCATTGGACCCAAAATAAAAGTTTGCATATACATGCCTAGTTGGATTTGGGTAATTTCGTATGTTGAAGACCCATGTTAATTAGATCCAAAAATGCAAGTTCACCTTTATATGACTAATTGGAATTGTTTATTTCTATGTAAACTCCCATCCATATGCGTATGGTTCATGTTGATTAGGTTCAAAATTGCAAGTTCATAATTAAACATATATTTATTCTATGCCAAATTTATGTGACATATGTTGGATCCATATTATGCTTGTCTTGAATGCTACGTGTCTCTTCCTTTTCCCCTCTTGATTTTGAATTAGGCTAAATTGCGAAACCTAACATTCTATGAAATTTATGCGAACGTTTAGCGGGGGTAACATTGGGAAAAACATGAAGTTACATGTTATTGGCATATTTTAAATGATTAGTAGCATTGAAATGGTATAATTTATATACCTAAAATTATGAACATGATTTAGAGAGAAATTGGGCATGACTTGATTGACAATAATTTACATATAAATATAGAAGGTAAATATGTAAATTTAGAAAAGACAAATATGCCTAACCCGAGGTTAGATTGAGTTACGGTGTAAGACTGCCCGGAACCGCCCGACACATCCAGCAACCATAACAATATATATCTAATGTGAGAGGTTAGTGCATCAAGCACAAAAGAACCTGAGGTTAGATTGCGTTGCGGTGTAAAACTTCCCGGAACCGCCCGTCACATCCAGTAACCGCAACAATACCTATCTAATGTGAGTGGTTGGTGCTTTAATGAATGAATTAAAGCTAAGATAGGAATGGTAGGGTTAAGTTAATTAAGGTAACACTTAACCAATATAACAAGATGAATGACTAGGGTTAGGTTAATAGGAAACACTTAACCAGTATAGCTTGAAGAATGGGTAGGGTTAAGTAATAAGAAACACTTAACCGATACAACTTGATTTGTGGTAAGGTTAAGTTAAAACAAGAGGGCAACACTTAACAAATATAACTTGATTTGTGGTAGGGTAAAGTTAAAACAATAAGGCAACACTTAACCAAAGTAATATGACAAGTAGGTGGGGTTAAGTTAACTTGAATTGATTGATGACACTTAACCAATACAACACGATGAACACGTGAGGTTAAGTTAACTTGAATTGATTGATGACACTTAACCAATACAATATGATGAACACGTGGGATTCAGTTAACAAAGAACACATGACCAATATAACTTGATGGACGAACGGGGTTAAGTTAATAGGAAACACTTAACCAATTCAACATGATAAGTGAGGAGGGTTAAGTTAATAAGAAACACTTAACCAACATGACATGATTAATGGGTGGGTTAAGTTAACATGAACGGGCGACACTTAACCAATATGGCATAATGTGCGGGAGGGTTAAGTACATATTGGGTTGGTGGGTAATATTAGTACATATAAGCCCACAAACTTAACCGTTAAATAAACATACTTGAATCGATGGGAGGGTTAAGTACATCTCTTGTAGTTGGGTAATATTAGTACATATATGCCCACAAACTTAACCGTTAAATAAACATGCTTGAATCAGTGGGAGGATTAAGTACATATCGGGTTGGTGGGTAATATTAGTAAATATACGCCTACAAACTTGACCAATAGGAAACCCTAGTAACAGGGACCTATTTCAGCAGTAACCCACATAGATGTATCACGATACCCTGAACTAGGTAAGGTGGGGCATGATTACTGGGCTGATTGTAAGCGGTCAAAGCAGCGGCAGGGGGTACGTCAGTGTAGGTTCTGACGGTTTACGGGAATGCACGTACTTCAGAGTGGGAAAAAGCAGGCATTGGGTACCAGTAGTTATACACTGTGCATCTTGAATCGTGTCGGGTCGCTATCATAAGGATTGATACACCTTATGGTGGGACCATCACAGGGTATCTACACGCAAGAGAGGGCCGATTGACACAGACACAAGAGAAATGAATACAAGTAGGGAGCCAATCGATAGGGTAGTAAGGGTACATCTAGCATGTGCATGGCAATTAGGCGGATTGAGGTGGAATCCTTATGATAGATGTACACCAGAAGGCTACCATAATTACGGGGATTGGGATCATGTTATCATTTTATACAGATTTCTAGTTGGGACACTAGTTAGGTGGTGCAGACATAGTTATAAAAATCAGAATAACAAGGTAGTAGCGAAGCAGAGAAAGAGTAGGAGCGCATTTAGTTTATCTTGCCTTATCATACCTTATGCTTATCCTATGTTACCTTACTTCTTTGTTATTGTCCTGCGTCCAGTTTATTCATGTCATGGTTCTCTTACCTGTTTATATGCTGAATAATCACTGGACTTACCAGACTTATGTCTGACCTTGTTTTGTTTCGCCTCTTTTCTTCCGTTGCCTCCCCCAAGGTTCACAGGGAGGAAATGTTACCACTTAGCTCATATTTCTTTTCAAGCTCAAAGATGGTCGATGTTTTGCTTTGGACTCTCTCTTCCATTGCTATGGCTGGTTCATGCTTAATGGGGGAATATCATTGTTATTTTTGTGCTTCTTTTATACTTGGAAGTTAATAAATCAAGACAGAAGTTCTATGTATTACTTTTAAGTATGCTTTCAGAAAATTATTGTAAAAGCTTGACTGAATTGAGTTGTTTATAAAATGACTTTATTTTCCGCTGCTTTATTTGTCTGTCTTGTAAGTTATCTGCATATTTTACCTATAATGCTCCACCGAAGTTAAGGCATTCCCTTTGTGAGTGACCTTAACGGAGGAGGGGTGTTTCAGCCCAGATTGAGTTGAGAACATGACAAATCAAAACACATACAATAGAACATTTCATTGCTTATTACAACAATTACATCAAAGTACAAGAATATAACAAAGTATGAATAAATAATATACATTTGATAAATATCAGAGATTCAAATTACAAAGCAGCGGAAAAATAATGCATATCACAACTGAAAGAGATACACGGATACAGAGCTTTCTGAATATAGCTTCAGCTGTAGATCCAGGATCCTTTGAATATAATATCTGCAAAACCAAAACTACTAGCTGCCCTTGTGAAAATAGAGGCACTCAGAGTTTAGGTTAAAACAATAAACTCCAGGTCAGTTATGGGACTGGTGTGAGAACTAAAACAGTTATTTAAAACTTTACTTTAAAAATTTAGTAACCCAAGGGACCACACCATATAACACGGAACGGGTTTCCTCCCAAGAATACCAGTGCATATAACAAGCAGCACAATGCTTTTTAGAAAAATGAAGCTATTATTAGACTCAGGTCCCATCACACAATGCAACGCAAGCCGGAGGATAGAGTTTTCTCTTATAATAGCAGAACATGCTTGGTACATATAAAAGCAAATCATTTTGATACTATTATAAGTATATAGGATCAAAATCGCTTCAAATATAAATGTATCAATCATAGACGGCAAAATATCCCATGCTACTCGGTCGCCATACTAGGCTATACTATCAAAACTGAAATGTCATGTACTGTAAATTGGATTTCCATCATGAGTCGAGGCAAGGGACGTACTCCTCGCCGTCTTTGAGACACTCTAGCAAATGCCTCAGGGTTACACACTCTAGGCAACCCTTGGATCCTCCAAGGCCGGTCCTCTCTTACGTTTGAGGATTGGCAATTCCTGAACACATGTTTCCCGGTCCTATAGGACCTATCCATCGACTCTGTAGTCCGAGGAGCCTCGCAATCCATCATCCACATAGGTAAAAATATAATAAATGTCTGGGCTCTAATTGACATAGAAATGTGTTTATTTTATGCTCTTATATCTTATCTTTTTTATACAAATAAATATTGCTTGGGTATTGTTTTGTCACTTTTACAGATATTCCAACCCAGCCCACATGCAACCAGAAAAGTAGAGAAATGGAGATTAGATTGCTATATATTTACATTTTGAAGAATTGTAGATGAAGATCTCACATCTAATTACCGTTGGACAAGAAAACGATTGATAAAAAGGCCATGCACATCTCAATTTAAAGGAGGCTTGCAAGGGAAAAGGAGAAAAGGCCTAGAACTTGTCCCAAATGACAAAAGGCCTAAAAAAACTAGCTAGGCCCATTTGTAATTAGGGTTAGGGTTTGGTTATCTCCTATATATACCCTTGTAATATCATTGTAGCCACCATCCTATTTTCTCTTCTTCTCCATTAATAAAGTTTCTAGTTCTCTTTTATTTTTCTACATTTTTCTTTTTCTTAGCAATTGGTGTTGTCTTCACAGTTAGTTTTGGTAGAACACCAATTGTATTTTACATTTTTTATTAGCGATTAGTCGTTTGAATAGTTTCAACGATAATCCTATCTTTACTTTTTGTTGTTCTTATTTTCCTGCAATTTTAATTTCTGCATTTTATTTCTGTTTTGCATTTTAATTTCCAATTGATAATTGTGATTTGATCGTCGGTTCAATTAGATTTGTTCTGAATCGGATCACAGTTTCAATTTCGTTTGCTTTCAAAACCAACCTCAAAGATTTGTCTAACTCGCCCAAGAGATTATTTAAATAATTTGATTTAATTTGTCTTCCTGTGTTCGACCTGTATGCTACACACCTGTGCGCTTGCAGTAATTTAATTTAAAATTCGTGCTTTTCTAATTCATAGGAAAGCGACGATCAAGTTTTTGGCGCTGTTGCCGGGGAGGTATCGATTAAATTTTATTATTTATTTGATTTCTGATTCGTGTTAGTTTTGTTTTATTTTTATTTTTATTTTTTGATTTTCTTTATAAAAAAAAAGTTCTTAGTTTTGTTTTCTTTGATATATAGAAAAAAAATCTCATTTGGTTGATTTGGTGTTGATAGTTGATGCCATAATCTTCTAAACAGAAAAAAAACTTTCCACTTTTTCTTTTGATTTCCTTCCCTTTTCTTTTCCTTTTCACAATTATTTCCCTCTTTTCACCAATCTTCTAAAAAAAATTGCTATCCTTACTCAAATTTCTTTCCATCTTTCCAGTCTCCTTTTAATTTTCACATTTATTTCTTTCCTTCCCTTTTTCTTTTCTCTTTGTTTTCCTCTTCTATCTACAACTTCCCAAAAAAAAAAGTTACCTCCTGTCTATATATCATCATCCTCTTTCAACTTGGCCACTGCCATCAATCCACTGCAGACCGTCAATTCCCCTTTCCACCCACCAAAACATCTACTCCATCACCCTTTTTTTAGAAAAAAATTAAAAATCTCTTAATTAGTTGATTTGGTATTACAAGTTAATACTATAATTTTCTAGATAAGAGGAAAAAAACTTGCATTTTTTTATTGATTGCTTTCCAATTACAACTTTCTCTCACTTCCTCTAATCTCTCTTTCCATTTTTTTTTCATTTGTTTCTTTCCCTTTCTTCTTGTACAAATATTCCAAAAACAAAAAGAAGAATCTTGCCATTTTCTCTTTTACTTCTTTCCTCTTTTCAATTCTTTTCCAAATTTTCTTTTATAATTTCTTTTTTTTTTCAAAACAAGAAAAATCTTTCTAAATTTTCTTTTCTTTCTTGCTTTGTTTTCAACCTCTTTCCCCTTTCTTTCATTTATTTGTTTCCCTCTTGCAAATTCATTCCTACTTTAGACAAATAAAAGAAAAAACTTGTCAAATTTTCTTGACTTTATTTCCTTTTTTTCTTTCATTTATTTATTTACTTTTGTTTCAAAAATTCCGCTTTGATTTCTTTCTTGCATTCCTGCTGCCATAAAAACCTTCTCCATCTTCTCTACAAGACTACAACCTCACCTTGTTCAATTCTCAAACAATACAACCACCACTTCTTCACAAAACAATACCCAGTAATTCATACATTCCCGTCCACCTTTTTTCTTCCACAAACTCTCACCACAAAACTTTCTTCCACTTCCATCATCTACCATCACAGCAATCCAACCAAAGTTCATCACAAACCCCTTCTACAAACCACCTTCGCATAACCACCATCTGCCAAGACTTCCACCGCTCCTCATCTACAACGTAATCAACACATCCCTTATCAACTCAGACACCATCAAGATCTCCAGACCACCCTCTCCCTTCACGTTACTTTTCTGAAGTAAAAAAAGGAAAGAAAGGAACCGCGTCCGCATAAAGAAGAAGAAAATCCAACTTATCATACACTGGGAATGGAGGCGTGCTGATATTTCGTGGAGGGGATCGATTGTTTCTAGAGTTTGTTATTTGTTCCCAAAAAATGAATAAAAGTGGGGCTTGAATTTTCGTTGTTTTGTATTTACTGGTGTAGGATTACTTTGTTGTTGAAGTTTGCTTATAAGAGGGAACGTATGCCTTTGGGTTGCTGAAAAAGGCCGTGTCTGTTTAAGGTTGTGTGGGTTGATTGTGTCACTTAGTTATTATTTCTTTTGGAGTCTAGCTTGTTGCGTGAGTCTAGTCTAGTCTTTATTTTTATTTTAGTTTTGCTTTTGTTGAGTCTAGTTTTTAGCTGTCCTGTTTTTCTTTATTTTATTTTTTCCCTATTTATTTTATTTTGAGTTTTTTTTCATCCTCTTTCCTAAATCAAGACGAACTTTGTAGTGAAGTGTTCAAGCAAAGTGAACAAGGATTTAGAGATCAAGCAGCGAAGCAACAGATTTGAATTACTAGTACTGCTCAACTGCTCTGGACGGACTGCCATACCCCGCTCTGTAATATTTTCTAAACTCTACAGGTTCTGCAGATACTTGAAAAATATAGAAATTGCTTGTAAAAATCTTTTGCAGGGGCAGCGGCTTGCTTGTACAACTTTCTTTTTTTATTTCTGCAATTATTCTGTGACTGTTCTGTGACTGAAATTCTGAATCTGTTTGTGTGGAATGAAATTCCATATACTGTCATCATTTTCATCGTTTTTCAAGAAAAGAATCTGACTAGATATTTCAAAATATTTAACTATAAGAGTGTATTTTGCGAAATTGATCTTCTCAACGGTTTGATCGTGGATATATATTAGTTCAATTTATTGAACTTCTAGCAAAAGCGGTTGCATACTACCCGTAAAACATTGGTCGTATCCCTTAGTATTTATACTATACGTGAACGGCTATAAGACCCTCTTCCCCGTTCAAATCGAAATTATTAATTAATAAGATATACTTGAGTACGTTATTTATTTTGTAATAACAACTACTTGTGTCAAATTTAAGTTTTAGCTTTTTCATACTTGATAACGATGAGTGAGAAAAGTTTTAGCCACCATAAATCTTTTAGCGATTTCGAGATTGATGAAATTGATATGACTCAATCCATAGTTGATAAAACCTCTAATGACACTTCTGAAACATTGAAAATGTGTCTTGAACATTTCAACTCTGATTTCAATGAGTTCGAATACATTTCTGAACTAAATGAACTCCTTGACTCGAAACCCTCATCATTTGAATCTAATCATGGAATGTTCACAAATACTGGCATACAAGAACATCATAAGTTGGACCTCAAACCCCTTCCACAAGACCTTGAGTATGCTTACTTGGACTCTACAGAAAATTTTCCCGTAATCTTGGCCTCTGATCTTACCGAGGACCAAGAAGAAAAACCTTTGAAAATTTTACGGGATAATCTGCATCTGAATTGTATAAATCATTGGCACGACAAAATTTTCAAAGGAAGGATTTTCATTTCAAAATTCACTAACATGCCGGTTGCACCTCACAAATCAAATACGAAATCATTGTGCATCAGTTTTGATTGAGGAAAGTGTGGGGGGAAAAGAAAAAATCATTCATCACAAAACATGCACCATCATTATAGATTTCATTCTTCATATGATTGGCATTCACATATAATTGTTAAACATCATTTTATTTTACAAATCATATTGCATTTAATCCATCTTTGGGTACGATCTTTCAAATTTAGGAAATGTTCACAGTGTGGACACTGTTTAGTTCTAGTGTGGGCGGAGTCTGCATTACATCCTTTTTTTTTTCTTTTCATGTAGGATCATCATGCATTTTAGATCGTAGTAACATACCATTTTTTTTTGAAATACGACTCATTTTAGATTTGATACAACAAAATAAGTTAAGGATTATTAATCAGTAGATAATATTTTTTTCTCTCAGCTTAGATCGAATAAAAAATATAATGAAAAGTTTAATTTTGAGGGATAATAGTGTAACCGGTACATAGGGAGATTCTTAGGTGATGGCCATGAAATCTATTCTATATTGTAGTTTTTGTTTAAATAAGTAGAGGACTTAAAATACTTATATTGGCTTTTCGAATCTTTGAAACTAAGTTGTGTTAAGTTGAATTCGCGTAATCTCTCTTGTTCTTATATTTTCAGTAATAATAATAATAATCCAAGGGTATCCAACATTGCTTGTATATCTAGCGTTGGTGTGCAAAACCGCCAAGCTATATCTGACATGTTGTTGACAAAGTCAGCGTCGGAATATCTTGGTCTCATTTTATGAGTTGGACACCTAAGGATTACCGACACGTTGTTGACAAAGTCAAAGTCGGTCTGCACAATCCGCCAAGCTCTTTACCCACTCTCTGTTAGTCCGCGAGGCAGTGCATGGGTGGTAAACCTTGGTCTTCTAAGTTAGGTGTATGTACTTAATCATAAATTTTAACTTTTATAGAGATAGAGAATAAGCGATGATGCCCAAACATTTCTTGACCTTGTTGATTTGATTAGCCATACACAAGGAAATTAGAATACCACTTCACAAACTGTGACAAGCAAACTAAGAATCTATTTCATGGCTGCACTACGTTATCGACCGAACCAACTGGCCAAACTGGAATTTAACATTTGAAAACTTGAATTATATTGAAAATTTGTGACAAGTTGAGGTATCTAAAATAAAATCAACTGATTAGAAATAATTAACTTAATTTGTTGTACCACTTTCCTGAAATAAGTCGTGTTTTCATTTTTCGTTTTTATTTGCATATGTCCATTGCATTCATGTAGTTTCATTAGAATCATAGCATACTGCATTTGGATTTTGTGGGTAGTATCCGCTGAAAACCCTCACGAGACACCACTCGTCCTACTAGGGACACCTAGAGGTTTAACGGCTTGTTGCGTGTTTCCTACGAAAGTGTGACCTATCTAGTTTAGTTTTTCATTTCTTGTTTTACTCGAGGACGAGTAAAAGATAAGTGTGGGCGTATTTGATTGACATAGAAATGTGTTTATTTTATGCTCTTATATCTTATCTTTTGTATATAAATAAATATTGCTTGGGTATTGTTTTGTCCCTTTTACAGATATTCCAACCCAGCCCACATGCAACCAGAAAAGTAGAGAAATGGAGATTAGATTGCTATATATTTACATTTTGAAGAATTGTAGATGAAGATCTCACATCTAATTGCTGTTGGACAAGAAAACGATTGATAAAAAGGCCATGCACATCTCAATTTAAAGGAGGCTTGCAAGGGAAAAGGAGAAAAGGCCTAGACTTGTCCCAAATGACAAAAGGCCTAAAAAAACTAGCTAGGCCCATTTGTAATTAGGGTTAGGGTTTGGTTATCTCCTATATATACCCTTGTAATATCATTGTAGCCACCATCCTATTTTCTCTTCTTCTCCATTAATAAAGTTTCTAGTTCTCTTTTATTTTTCTACATTTTTCTTTTTCTTAGCAATTGGTGTTGTCTTCACAATTAGTTTTGGTAGAACACCAATTGTATTTTACATTTTTTATTAGCGATTAGTCGTTTGATTAGTTTCAACAACAATCCTAAATTTACTTTTTGTTGTTCTTCTTTTCTTGCAATTTTAATTTCTGCATTTTATTTCTGTTTTTCATTTTAATTTCCAATTGATAATTGTGATTTGATCGTCGGTTCAATTAGATTTGTTCTGAATCGGATCGCAGTTTCAATTTTGTTTGCTTTCAAAACCAACCTCAAAGATTTGTCTAATTCGTCCAAGAGATTATTTAAATAATTTGATTTAATTTGCCTTCCTGTGTTCGACCTGTATGCTACACATCTGTGCGCTTGCAGTAATTTAATTTAAAATTCGCGCTTTTCTAATTCATAGGAAAGCGACGATCAAGTTTTTGAAATACGTTTGCAGTAATTTGATTGACATAGAAATGTGTTTATTTTATGCTCTTATATCTTATCTTTTGTATATAAATAAATATTGCTTGGGTATTGTTTTGTCACTTTTACAGATATTCCAACCCAGCCCGCATGCAACCAGAAAAGTAGAGAAATGGAGATTAGATTGCTATATATTTACATTTTGAAGAATTGCAGATGAAGATCTCACATCTAATTGCTGTTGGACAAGAAAACGATTGATAAAATGAGTCTGCATTACATCCTTTTTTTTCTTTTCATGTAGGATCATCATGCATTTTAGATCGTAGTAACATACCATTTTTTTTTGAAATACGACTCATTTTAGATTTGATACAACAAAATAAGTTAAGGATTATTAATCAGTTATAGTATTTTTTTCTCTCATCTTAGATCGAATAAGAAATATAATGAAAAGTTTAATTTTGAGGGATAATAGTGTAACCGGTACATAGGGAGATTCTTAGGTGATGGCCATGAAATCTATTCTATATTGTAGTTTTTGTTTAAATAAGTGGAGGACTTAAAATACTTATATTGGCTTTTCGAATCTTTGAAACTAAGTTGTGTTAAGTTGAATTCGCGTAATCTCTCTTGTTCTTATATTTTCAGTAATAATAATAATAATCCAAGGGTATCCAACATTGCTTGTATATCTAGCGTTGGTGTGCAAAACCGCCAAGCTCTATCTGACATGTTGTTGACAAAGTCAGCGTTGGAATATCTTGGTCTCATTTTATGAGTTGGACACCTAAGGATTACCGACACGTTGTTGACAAAGTCAAAGTCGGTCTGCACAATCCGCCAAGCTCTTTACCCACTCTCCGTTAGTCCGCGAGGCAGTGCATGGGTGGTAAACCTTGGTCTTCTGAGTTAGGTGTATGTACTAAATCATAAATTTTAACTTTTATAGAGATAGAGAATAAGCGATGATGCCCAAACATTTCTTGACCTTGTTGATTTGATTAGCCATACACAAGGAAATTAGAATACCACTTCACAAACTGTGACAAGCAAACTAAGAATCTATTTCATGGCTGCACTACGTTATCGACCGAACCAACTGGCCAAACTGGAATTTAACATTTGAAAACTTGAATTATATTGAAAATTTGTGACAAGTTGAGGTATCTAAAATAAAATCAACTAATTAGAAATTATTAACTTAATTTGTTGTACCACTTTCCTGAAATAAGTCGTGTTTTCATTTTTCGTTTTTATTTGCATATGTCCATTGCATTCATGTAGTTTCATTAGAATCATAGCATACTGCATTTGAATTTTGTGGGTAGTATCCGCTGAAAACCCTCACGAGACACCACTCATCCTACTAGGGACACCTAGAGGTTTAACGGCTTGTTGCATAAGCTCAATGCAATCGTGTTTCCTACGAAAGTGTGACCTATCTAGTTTAGTTTTTCATTTCTTGTTTTACTCGAGGACGAGTAAAAGATAAGTGTGGGGGTATTTGATTGACATAGAAATGTGTTTATTTTATACTCTTATATCTTATCTTTTGTATATAAATAAATATTGCTTGGGTATTGTTTTGTCACTTTTACAGATATTCCAACCCAGCCCGCATGCAACCAGAAAAGTAGAGAAATGGAGATTAGATTGCTATATATTTACATTTTGAAGAATTGAAGATGAAGATCTCACATCTAATTGTTGTTGGACAAGAAAACGATTGATAAAAAGGCCATGCACATCTCAATTTAAAGGAGGCTTGCAAGGGAAAAGGAGAAAAGGCCTAGAACTTGTCCCAAATGACAAAAGGCCTAAAAAAACTAGCTAGGCCCATTTGTAATTAGGGTTAGGGTTTGGTTATCTCCTATATATACCCTTGTAATATCATTGTAGCCACCATCCTATTTTCTCTTCTTCTCCATTAATAAAGTTTCTAGTTCTCTTTTATTTTTCTACATTTTTCTTTTTCTTAGCAATTGGTGTTGTCTTCACAATTAGTTTTGGTAGAACACCAATTGTATTTTACATTTTTTATTAGCGATTAGTCGTTTGATTAGTTTCAACGACAATCCTAACTTTACTTTTTGTTGTTCTTCTTTTCCTGCAATTTTAATTTCTGCATTTTATTTTTGTTTTGCATTTTAATTTCCAATTGATAATTGTGATTTGATCGTCGGTTCAATTAGATTTGTTCTGAATCGGATCGCAGTTTCAATTTCGTTTGCTTTCAAAACCAACCTCAAAGATTTGTCTAACTCGCCCAAGAGTTTATTTAAATAATTTGATTTAATTTGCCTTCCTGTGTTCGACCTGTATGCTACACACCTGTGCGCTTGCAGTAATTTAATTTAAAATTCGCGCTTTTCTAATTCATAGGAAAGCGACGATCAGGCTACATACCATGACACCACCCATAGCTAGGAGGAAACGTCATGCACTCCTTGGGTCCCTTATCCCATTTTTGACTCGTACCTACGTGTGAGGCTCGCGAATTAATGTTATACACAAAGCTATGTTGTTTAAAGCCGTGCTTTGATCATCAACCACAAGACTCTACTTTTCAACAGAAGCCTTGATCATTTGCATCTCAGCATACCACATAGGCAATTCACGCCATGCGACTGATGTCTATCGATATATAACCTCTAAGCTCGTATGTCTTAGAAAAGGGTGTTAAGCAAGAGAATAAATTCTACGCCACCAAACAGATATATATTTAATAGAGATAAATCAACATAGAATAAAATCCAATTTCAGACACACATCCATTTACTAGTTCGTTTTGGGTCTGAACGAAATCGGAGGCACCTTATTCCTCGTCCCATATGTCCAATACAGGAGAGAGGTCCTCGCATATCCGGTCGATCTCCAAGTACGTCTGGACGATCATCACTTATTACCTTGTCTTGGGTGTATAGCCCAATCAAGACATCAGTAATCATCCAAACGATGTGAAGACCTCCAGTCTTCAACCACCGTCTTCATCGTCGAATCAATTATTCAGAATGGGTATAAACCCAGCCTTTCCGAATAATTCACGTATCTTATAATCAAGTGCTATAAAAATACAACATACACCTCATTCCAATTCTGAATATTCTTTTATTTAAATATTCACATCATTAGGGAAATGTTACCATTAATTTTATCAAAGATAAATTCTTTAAATTTATTCTTTAATCTTCCTTTGGATATCAATTCAAACCAAATTAAGGTTTATCCAAACTAATCGAGATTATCGAACCATACCGAAGTAATCATTTCTTTTATTATCCCAATCTCAACCTATTCATCCCATGGAGCAAAACTGGTAATACTCCATATTTGACACCACGGTGTTATCGGTAAATTTAATTACCATTTCACGTTCAAATCTAATTAAAGATTTAACTATCGCTTGGAGTAAAACTCGTAGTACTCCACTCTAGATCATTTCCCAGATTTGATAATTTAAATTATCACATTCACATTCCAATCTAATTAAAGATTCATTAAAACTCCACTTAGTTTTAAACTTCTCAAAAATAAATATTAATGATTATTTAACTTTGGGAAATCAAACATGTCGCATCGACAATCTACACTGTACCATTGATTTCTGCCAATATATAGCCTCTAAGCTCGTACGTCTTAGAGAAGGGTGTTAAGCAAGAGAATAAATTCTCCACCGTAAAAAAAAGATATATATATTTAGCAAAGATCAACAATACAGTTCGAAATACAATGTTCGACATGTAATCCTGCCTTTGACTGGGTTAAAGAACTAATGTCATTTAAAACATTGTTCACGATAAACCCAAAATCACATTCCATTAATTATGGAATCTTCCCGGAAAATAGATCAATATATAATCGATATCAATTTCCGTATCCGACTAATAATATAAATTGAATAGTGACAAAGCCTTTTAAATTCCATATATATTAACAGTCTTCCTCCACAGAAGCTCACTTCAATTATTACCAAATCAAATTCCAATTATTCCCAATTTATTTTATTAAATTGGAAAACTTTACTTTGGAAAATTTCCATTAAATCTTAAAAAAAATATTTATAAATTCCAAATCACATTTCACTGTTAATCGGGTTAAAGAACGAATGTCGTTAAAAATACAGTTCACAATAAACCCAATTCACATTCCATTTAATTCCAATTACTAAATATAATTGGAAACTCTAATAATCTTAATTAAAAGATTTACTCTTTTCACCACGGGGTTTAAGAACAGTGTTATTTAAGACACCATTCACGACAAACCCAAAATCCAATTCTTTTATTCAATTCCAATTAAATATTAATTAATTGGAAAACTTCACTAAATCTTAATTAAAAAATTTATTCTTTTCTCAACTGGGTTTAAGAACAGTGTTAGTAAATACACCATTCACGACAAACCCAAAATCCCATTTGATATTAAATACAAGGCTCTGAATAGAAATTATATCGGCTTATATTCTATATCAAATTCTAGAACCAACAAATACCGTATTGGAAATAACTATATATATATATATATATATCTTCCAAATTTCCATAACAATATCCGTATAATCACGGAATCCAATATCGAAATATTCTGAAGATTATTTCCATTCCAAATCCATTTCTATTTGTCCGTTGGAGATTTCTGGTGATATTAAAACCATTCACAAATCCAATTTATTTAATTAAAAATTATTGGATTTCAAATCTAGTTAATAACTAGCTCATTTTGATAAAAATAATTTTTCTTTATAAACGTGGAATTTTTATTCTAGTTCTTTCCAAATCATTTATTATGATTTTACACAAATTATCAACATTTTTAATAATTTTATTAAGGCCCTTTCAGTCGACTTCCATAAACGGTCATCGAACTGCACTTACAGCCACCTTTTCCAAATTTGATTTGGACATAATTCGAAATCCAACCATTAGATTTCGAATATCTTATATTCATTGGAAAGCTATTTTCGATATGAACCCAACGTTTCCGGTTTTAGGATAATCCAACAGTCGGATCTCCCGTAATATCAATTCGAAGTCAATGGTCGAAATTCGCGAACGGTCGCGGCACGACGCATTCTATTCAGGCCATTAAATATATATATAATATATATAATATACATATTTCGTCAATTTCCATTTAAAACGTATTTTAGAAATCGTTTAAATTCGTTTTAAAACGATTCCCACTTTTATTTTCAATTTTAAATCAAAATTGAATACTCCTTACCATTATAATATTTAAATGATAATATTTTCAAAATATCAGATTTTGAAATCATTTTTTTATATTTATTTTAAAAATTAATAAAATCGATATAAATATCGTTCGTATCAAAATGGCGCAAATCTAATCAACACGGCTTCATATGTTTCAATATTTTCGTGTCCATCCAAAATTGGACATCAAATTCACATTTTTATCCTTTACTGAATATTATTTTAAAATATTCGTTATTTTAAAATATTCGTTCTTTCTTAATTGGAATCAGACACAGTCAACTACAGTATAATGTCATTTATATGGATTTCATACACACATGTATGCAACAATAATTATACACAGTCAACCATCATCCAGAGTGCCTTACACAACTACATTAGCATTAAATATAAATAATTAATGCTTACAACAGTCTATCAACCAATCGATTGACATACAACTAACAATTGGGATTAGTATAGATATTTGAATTTGTATATAGATTTAGTGTTTCTTCCCTTTCTTCTATTTTAATATTTCTTTCTTTCTTATCTCACCCTCTAAATTCTTTCTATAAACGTTCCAGTGTTTTCGGTGTTTGGAAGGTCGACATAAGTTATAGTAAAGGTATTTATGTCAATTTTCAGGGCCGAAAATACTTGGGTCGTTACAACTATCGTAACTAGTTGCATTGGCATATCATATGATTAATAAACGAAATCCTGATGAAGAATTGACCTTGCATACTTCATTCCTTAAAAGTTGCGATTTTTGAAACGATGTAGCATAATACCTGCCTTGAGCTCACTTTCTAGCTTCGATTGGAAGCATTTACTAAGCTTATCAAGGGCTACAAACTAATTGTCCTGATTGAAACGTCCTCCTTTTCTTCGAGCAGACTTTTTCCAAATTTGTATTTGTGCTCTCTTTGCTTCGAAGTGTAGACTCTGCTTCGAGTTTGCTTGCAAACACATTCCAATCCATCTGGCTAACTTCAAAAAGACAAGTATGGCATTGGGACGGCTTCTTAACCTCATTCATTAAACCTCGAAAGAGTCCTCTAAAAAGTCACACCATTTATTGGACTAATAATTGTTAATATGTTTATATGTTATTGCACAAGCAACGAAAGAGTTCGAACAACTTCTGATGATTAAAATTTGTTTATAATTAAAATAATTTTCTATCACATTATCAATATTTGAACCATTTATTTTTCGAACAAACTTGAAAACAATATGTTTATCCCCTATATACAATTTAAACAATTATATTAGAATTATAAAATTTTATTAAATAATATTAAAATCCAATTGTCAAAACAAGAAAATAGCACGAAGGAAAATATTTATCAATTTTTTAGCCTTAAGGACATGCTCTTGATTTTTTAGTGAGAAGGACAAAGTTTTCAACTATATATACCATAAGAACAAAAAATCGGTGAGAAGGACAATGCATGTGGTATTAGTTTCATATATTGATACTGCATAGTTTCATTTTACTATGTTTTTCTTCTAACTAAATTTTCAAGAGCTCGTCTTGAGGCTAAAAACTTTCTGAAGTTTGTCCTTCATAATAAAATCCGCTTGTCAAAATATGAATCAATCCATTTTTTCTATAACTGACTTTCGTTTTATTTTCAACGAAGTTCAATGTTTTGATTTTTGGAAACATATTTTCAAAATATGATAATTATTAAACTTTTATCACATAAACTGCGATATTTATGTTTAATAAACCTATATTTGAATGTTTAAAATTAATTAAATATTCTAGATTCAATGATCAAATTTTGCATTATTACAATTATAACATTTAATTTTTTTCATGTTTGTTAATGGATAATAATTAATTTGTAGTGAAAAAAATTGAAAAATCATTAATTTAATTATTTATATGATTGGAAGCGACATAGGAGACATGGGATCCCGAAATATAATATATGTTAATACACTGGCAATTTATAAACTAAAAGCAAATGGATAGATTTTTATTTATTTGAAGCTATTCATGTCCGAAGAGAATCCTATTGATAATCATACATACAAATTGAAATAAGAAATAAGAGGAAAATGGAGATATACATACAAAAATGCAGGGCAAAGACTTGAGTGCAAAAATTAGAACAAAAGAGAAATATTAAAATACAACCTTTAATTTGGCTAAAATTAAGAGTATAATTGTAGCTTATTGAAGCTTGAAAATGGAAAGAAACCAAAAAGCAAGAAAAGTAAAAGTGGCCATAACAGAATTAGGAGATAAGACGTTTTGACTTACTACATAAATAATGAATGACGAAGGGTCAATATAGATGAGAATAAGAATACAAAAGTCGGATGCTGAACTCTTATATGATTACATAATATATAATTAACATTTACCATATTAAATTCATTAATTATATCATTAGTATTTTGTTCATTTATGATAAAGGATAATAATTAAATCAATTTAAAACAAGTGGCAAAATAAATAATTTAACTATATATACAATAAAAATGACATATGATCTCTAACCATAATATGTTTTAACACAAAGTTAGCAGTTTGTAAAATTCATATCTAAATGTAAAACAAATGGTTAGATTTACGAAATAATTTATTCATACAAAAATATTTATGTGATTACACCTAAAGAGAGAGTAATCCTATGTAACTATACGAATCTAAAAATAATTTGGTTTAACAAATCTACAATCAAACATAAAAAAATCCAAAATATTTTTTTTTGATAATTAAAGATTGCGATTTGAGTTTTGAAATGACTTTGAGTTTTGATACAAAATTAGTAGTTCATAAAATTCAAATCATAAAAGTAAAATTAATGGTTAGATTTACAAAATAACTTATTCATACAAAGATATTTATGTGATTAGTGAGCATAAGTGAATATACGGATCTAAAAGCAAATTGGATTAACAAATCTACAAGCAAAGATAAAAATGATTCAAAATAAATAAATTTGATAATTAAAGGTTGTGATTGAGTTTTGAAAAGACTACGAGTTGATAAGTGATGTGGGCAAATAAACATGAGACATAAATACCAATCAAATATGAAGGAAGGGGAAGAAAAAAGTTCAATGAATGTTAAACAATCACTTAAATAAAGGATAAGAATCATTATATAAGTTGAGATCAATTGAATTAAGGATAAGTACGGTTGTACGAGTTGAGAATGAATATAGAAATAGAATGATATGAAGAAGAAATGAAACATCCTGAGATGTATCATTGGTTTTTACGAGCCTAAAATTGATATATTTATGTTGCAAAGGAAAATTCATAACATGTAATGGGTTAGACCGAAAATTTGATCTTGGTAGTAAGGAAAATTGAGTATGCAAACTGAGGATGAATGAGAGTGCAGAATATTGAAGGTTAAATATTTGATTTCCTATATAATAGAATATATAAGATGCATTGGTGTTCATTTTAGCAGTACAATTTCTTTTATATATAATAATTTTTTCATCAGTTTGGCCGTATTACTATCTCTGTGTTAGACCTCTACAAGAGCATTAAGGAGATGATTCAAGATGGTTTCTAATTTTCTTAAACTCATCTTACCTTCCGTTTTTGGTTGGCATAAGCTTCCCCATGACATATCATGGTTTTTTCCCCAAAAAAGTTTGGGCATATAAAATTGAATTTACTTATTACTGATCAGAATTGAGCATAAATTGCGATCATTATTTATAACAAACTTTTAACTAACTTTATTCTGCTAACATCATTCAGCAACTTGGTTTTCCAGTTATCGATTTTTTATGGACTTTATCTAATAATACTCTGAAATCTCTGGATTTCAACTTGCCGTAAAACAGGAGAATTCACAAGTAAATAACTAATAAAATTTCCACTTTGGATGTTGAATTTTACAGTCCTGATTTTTGAATTATCCCCTTTATTGAAATAAAGTGTTGTGTTTGCATCTTCATGTCCGTGAATCCATTAATATTTTTCATGACTTTTACAATTCTAACTGCATTTTTCATGTTTGATTTCAGATGTATTAAAATATCATGAACATATAAAAGGTGGGCCAGCAATAGTTTAATAGGAAGAACCGGGTTGATGATACCATCATAATATTCCATGTCAAAAAGAACTGTGAATCACTATATCGAGTTAGGTAACAGGAAGGCGATAGAGGATCTCCTTGAATGTGCTATTATTATTACTAAAAAAGCTTAGAGGCATCCGTTTAAGAGAGCCAATGAATGTATGAGTGGATATAAGTTCATTTATAAGATCTGCAAATTTAATAAAAAAAAGTTTCATTGAATTTACTATAATAATTCTACAAGAAGTGAAAGCATGGAGATTCAATTGTTCAGATAATGCTGCATTCTACAACATGTCAAATAAACCAAAATTTTGTAGCTAACATTACATAAAGATACTAGCAATTAATATAACAGATTCTGTTGGTCTACACTTCTCGGAATTAAGCAGATAAAGGTATGGATGGTTTCCTTTACATTCTTATTTGATTTTCAATTGCCCAACAATGGTAGGAAAACATCATTTTTATCAAGTCCTAATGTAGTTTACTAAATTATTGGTTGAAACCATCTAGGCTTGGAGAGTTGTTATCATCAATTTGAAAAACAACTTCTTTAACTGAGACGACCCGAAATCCCGTTCTCACGGAAACAAGGGTTATCTTTAGAATATAACACAGAAACAGATAATAGCAGAACAGAATTAAATAAATACACCAGAATGAACAATAGAATATACTGGATAAAAGTAATCATCAGAGTTACACAGTATACAGGATCTTACTTAGCACAAATACAGTTCAGCTATACATAAATGTCTACAGCGGAAATAAACAAAATATGTACAGTAGGAGCTGAACAGCATAAAAAGAAATAAATGATAGAATCCATCTTCAGCTCCAGCTATCCAGAAAGAACCAGCTAAACCTGAATACAAGGCTGCCCGTGTAGAAAAAGGGACACCCGAGTTTGAGAGTGAAACAAACTACGAGTCAGTCATGGGACTGGTATGAGAAATCTACTCAACACATATATAATATGGCTAATCACAGGACCACGCCACTTTCGTGGAACGGGTTTACTCCATGGGATTGCCAGTGCTTTAAAACAAATCATTCTTTTAAACATCGCTATGCTTTTTATAAAAATGAAGCCGTTATAGGACTCAGTTCCCATCACACAATGCAACGCAAACCGGAGGATAGAGTTTTTACCTTATAACGGCCAAACATGCTTGATACGAATAAAACAAAGGCATTTGATATTATTGCTAGTGTTTATATGTTTTGAAAACAATTTCAAATCATAACTATCAATCATAGACGACATGAGCGTCCCATGCCACTATGTCGCCAAATATCTATACAATCGAAAACGCATCGTCAGGTATTTGGAAATTGGATTTCCGTCATAAACCAAGGCAAAAGATAGTCCTTACCGAATTCGAGACAATCTAGCCTACCATTTCTCAGGATCAGAGCTTGAGTGACCCTAGGAGCGACAGGGCCGGTCCACCGATGTGGATTAAAATGCCTGAGCAATACGTTTCCCCGCCCTTTGGGGTGCAAACGAGCCAACGAATGACTCCATCGGACCCGGATCGTCCGATCAAACCGAGGCGCCTCGCAACAGCAACAACCACATAGGTGAAAAGTATATAAATGTCAGGGCTGGTAGGTCACTGACACCACCCTAGCTAGAAAGAAACGCATGCCCTCCCTGAGGTCCTTCCTCCCGTTTCTGGTTCATACCTGGGTGTGAGGCTCGCGAATTCACGTTATACACAAAGCTACGCCACACAGGCGGTGCTTTGATCATCACCACAAGACTTTGCTTTTCAACAGAAGCCCTGATCACTGCATCTTAGCATGCCACACAGGCAATTCATGCCATGCGACTGATGTCCATCGATATACAACCTCTGAGCTCGTGCGTCTCAGAGAAGGGCGTTAAGCGAAAGAATAAATTCTCCGCCGCCAAACAGATGTATATTTAATAGAGATCAATCAACATAGAATAAAATCCAATGTCAGACACACCGTCCATTTACAAGTCCGTTCTGGATCTGAACGAAACCGGAGGCACTAAATACCTCGCAAACCCTTCGATCACCACGTACGTCTGGACGATCACCACTCATTATCCATATTTCGAGATGCCTCCCAATCAGGACCTCGGTTACCATCCAAACGAGGTGAAGATCTCCGGTCTTCGACCATCGTCTTCATCTTCGAATTTCAATCGTCGATCAATTATTCGAAATGAGAATTAACTCGGCCTTTTCAAATAATCCACGTATATTTAGAATTTCAAATCAATTTATTTCAATGGTTAAATTATTCGACAACACAAATATTGTTCTTTAATGTAATTTTCACACCAACCACATTCAACCATCAAATACAACATAAATCGAGCAAATTCAGTTTATTTCCACTCCATATTGTTTATGGTACTTTATAATGATTTATCGCTATTTTTATTTATTTTAAAATAGCCCATTTATTCAAAACGACGCTTCGGGCCTTAAAGCGGCTGCGGCGCTGTTTTTCTTCAGAACTGATTTACACATATCTGAAAATCTAACCGTTGGATCTTCACAAAATTTACATCATTAAAAAGGTCTTTTCAAAACGAATCCAACGGTTCCAGTTTCGGGAAAATCCGACGGTCGGATCTCCCGGTACAATCGTTTGAAGTTTCGATTTCAAAATACGAACTGCAGCGTCGTTATTCGATTAAATATAATTATATTTATATATATATAAATATATAATCGTTTCTGGCGCTGTTTTCTTCAGATTTGAATTAAACATTCCAGACAATCCAACCGTTGGATTTTTACAAGGTTGGTGCCGTTGGAAAGATATTTCCAAGGCGAACCCGACGGTTGAGGTTTCGGGAAAATCCAATGGTCGGATTTCCCGCACTAGTTGTTTGAAATCACGGTTTCAAAATACGAACTGCACGGCTTCGTTTCGTTTTAATTTTATTTATATTTATATATTTATATAAATATAGTTCATTCAATGATTTCCATATCGTTTTAACTTCAAATATTTTTCTAACACCTTAAAATTTTGGAAAATTTCGCCATAACCTCCCCTGCATCGGGAGCATCGGGAAATCGCAAATAGCTTTCCCGGTCCTTCTAATCTCAAAAAGAAAAAGAAAAAGCCAAGCGGCTAGCCAACAGGCCCATAAAATCATCACCCAAACAAAATAGTAAATGTGTACCTATTTGTCGGGCACAAAATTTTATTCCTCTTCTCTAGCCCCTTTGCTATAACCTGTTCAATGAATATGCATATACATATATATACAGTTCTTATCCTTTATCATTTTCTATTCAACTTCATATTTGATTTCTATTTGGTTTAAAAACACCATTCATTCTAACGTTACATAAATAGGTGCAAATCATTTCATTAGCTAATTAATGACTATTTCAACTCATATATGTTTATTTTGAACAAGTGGCTATTTTTAACACTTCACATTTCAACGATTTATGCGTACAATAAAAATGTGGTTTTTATTGTAAAACCATTCATTTCAAGACACTGTTATTTTATATACTTCATATTGGCGATAAAAATAGGATTTTTATCATAAAACAATTTCTTTAAAACGAGATTATTTTACACAGTTCATATAGTCGATAAAAGGTGATTTTTATTATCAAACAATTTATTTCAAAATATGAATACCATTCAACACATGAATTTCTAATCAACGAATGAATATCAATTCAACACATGAATGTTTTCTATAGTTTCTATATATAGATAAAAAGGTGATTTTTATTATCAAACAATTTATTTCAAAATATGAATACCATTCAACACATGAATTTCTAATCAACGAATGAATATCAATTCAACACACGAATGTTTTCTATAGTTTTTATGTATAGATAAAAAGGTGATTTTATATTTTAAAACGCGAATACCATTCAACACATGAATTTCTAATCAACGAATGAATATCAATTCAACACATGAAGGTTTTCTATTCAATGAATAAATATAGTTTAAGCATATGAAAATAATTCAAACACACGAATATTATTCAAAATTTCGGCGGCATAACGGTAGGGTAGTTAAACCGGGACCGTCCCTAGTACGGCTCCTCGCTCTACCTTAAAACCTCGCGGTTTTTGACAATGGGGATCATGCATCTAGTTCGCACGCAGGCGGCATGTATATATTTATTTCATTTCCACAAACTAATCCTATGTGGTTTCAACCAAATATTTCACAACCACCAATGGGTATTTTTCAACAACAATCAACCAATATCAATCACAAACAATCCCAAACAATCATTCGCTATCAATCAATTTTCACAACAATTTCAACCAATAAATATCGTCCATGGTTTGTGGACGAGGGGCGTATATATATATAGATATATATTTATATATAGCAATTCACTTTCGTTTCACACATATATAATATTTTTAAATCAGAAATCTCACCAATAGCTATCCAACTTCACGACACTTCCTTAGAGAAAGCTTCGCCAATCTCGCCTTTTTGTCGCTTTCGCCCGTATCCTCTACATATGTAAAAATCGAATTTTTACTATGTTATTCAATATATAAAAATCGAATTTTGACTTCGCTATTCAATATATAAAGATTATATTTTTAATATTCCTATGATGTAAAAATTATATTTTTATTGCTTTAAAAAAATAAATTTTCATATCTTACTTCTTTTACTTAATAAAAATTCCGTCTTTTCTATTTTAAAAATATGATCTTTTCCATTCTAAAAATCTGATCTTATCTATTTTAAAGTTCAAACCTTTTCTATTTTAAAGTTCAAACCTTTTCTATTTTAAAGGTCAAACCTTTTCTATTTTAAAGGTCAAACCTTTTTGAAATTCTTTTGAAAATCAGTTTTTAAATTCTTTTTAAAATCAGTTTAAATTCTTTTTAAAATCAGTTTTTAATGCTTTTAAAAAAAATCAGTTTTAAATCATTTTTAAAATCAGTTTTTAATGCTTTAAAAAAAATCAGTTTTAAATCTTTTTTAAAATCAGTTTTTAATTACATAAAAATAAAATAACAAAACAACAACAACAAAAAAACTTACAGAGGGGGGGGTTTTCCGCAAATCGTCGGAGCTGGCTTCTCGAGGGTGGCGCTAGGGTTTCGAACGGGGAGGCGGCTTCGAGGTCTCGAACGGCTTCGGGGGGGTCGGATTGAAGGAGGAGGAGGGAGCGAGTGCAAGGAAGAGGGGGGGGGGGAGAAGATCGGAGGGCGCGGTGGAGGTCTGGTCGACGGCTGAAGGCGGGCGGCTGCTGCTGCTTTCTTCTTCTCTTTTTTTTTCTTTTTTTTTGTTTTCTGTTTACTGAAATCGGGGGGGCCAAGAAGAAGAAAAGGGAGGGAATTAAAATAATATTTTTTCCTTTTTATTATTTAATTATTTAATTTTGCAAAAAGGTTGACTTTTACATACGACCTCGAAACGAGGCCTACCGCCTGTCGTCCATAGCGTTTTACCCCCATTCCGGACACAATGGGATATGTATCGCAAGCTGATTTGATCGTTACAATCAGTTTCCGTTGAATTTACATTTAAATCACTATATTGAATTTTAAACGTACATTTCAAATTACCGGGGTCACATACTAACTAGAAAAATTCCAGAAAAATATTTTCTAGCTTCGTATTGACGATACGGTCCTAACAAAACTAGTTTCGTCAAATTCTGAGACCGTTTGAAAAATGGCCAATTTCCAGTCAATTAAAATCAACTGAAACTGGTCAAACGCGTTTTCCTTTGCCACGCTCACATATTGATTCGAAAAATTGCGAAATTTGAAACCTAGCAATAACTTGACACTGCGGATCTAACAAAAGTGGTTTCATCGAAATCCGAGGTCGTTTGCAAAATGTCCATTTTTAAGGGCCTGAATTCCATAGCGACTATTCAGAATTTTCAACTGGACATATCTTTTGATTCCCGCTATCAAATTTCGATTGGTCAGATTCGTTGGAAAGATATCATCAATTAGATCCTAATGTTTTTGGTTTCACTAAAATCCGGATTGTTCTGCACCCGGTACAGTCCGACAAAGTTTGAATTCAATTTTTGAAACTGCCACGCCATTTCAGGCCTTGCTTATAATTATAATTAATTATATTCGTTTTCAATTGTCGATTCAAACTCAGTTTTCATCGCCATTATTTAAAATATTTATTTTAAATATTTAAAATCCATTATTTTAGCCAATTTAAAAATTTTAAATTGGTTCAGATTTTCTGGGTCGTTACAATCTCCCCCACTTAAAACTTTTCGTCCCCGAAAAGGAACAAAGTCGAAAGTGGTTTGATAAATCTACAATCATACAATACAACAACCAATTTGTTTTTAACCTTTCTAATATATATCTTTTATATATTCAAAAACTATATTTCTAAAACCAGACTATAAATATAATCACAAATACGTTATTTAAAAACATATTACCCTCGACTCGTTCTGGGGCACTTCTGACCCCATCTCTAACGAGTTGTTCTGATTCTGCTTTACTTATACTAGGATATTACTGATCCTATCTGTATTGAGTTACCCGTCCTAGAACACTACTGGTTCTATTTCTGACGAGTTCGTTCAAATGTTATATTCCAGAACTAAGCTTAACCAAAGCTCTGATACCACGTTGAGACGACCCGAAATCCCGTTCTCACGGAAACAAGGGTTATCTTTGGAATATAACACAGAAACAGATAATAGCAGAACAGAATTAAATAAATACACCAGAATGAACAATAGAATATACTGGATAAAAGTAATCATCAGAGTTACACATTATACAGGATCTTACTTAGCACAAATACAGTTCAGCTATACATAAATGTCTACAGCGGAAATAAACAAAATATGTACAGTAGGAGCTGAACAGCATAAAAAGAAATAAATGATAGAATCCATCTTCAGCTCCAGCTATCCAGAAAGAACCAGTTAAACCTGAATACAAGGCTGCCCGTGTAGAAAAAGGGGCACCCGAGTTTGAGAGTGAAACAAACTACGAGTCAGTCATGGGACTGGTATGAGAAATCTACTCAACACATATATAATATGGCTAATCACAGGACCACGCCACTTTCGTGGAACGGGTTTACTCCATGGGATTGCCAGTGCTTTAAAACAAATCATTCTTTTAAACATCGCTATGCTTTTTATAAAAATGAAGCCGTTATAGGACTCAGTTCCCATCACACAATGCAACGCAAACCGGAGGATAGAGTTTTTACCTTATAACGGCCAAACATGCTTGATACGAATAAAACAAAGGCATTTGATATTATTGCTAGTGTTTATATGTTTTGAAAACAATTTCAAATCATAACTATCAATCATAGACGACATGAGCGTCCCATGCCACTATGTCGCCAAATATCTATACAATCGAAAACGCATCGTCACGTATTTGGAAATTGGATTTCCGTCATAAACCAAGGCAAAAGATAGTCCTTACCAAATTCGAGACAATCTAGCCTACCATGTCTCAGGATCAGAGCTCGAGTGACCCTAGGAGCGACAGGGCCGGTCCACCGATGTGGATTAAAATGCCTGAGCAATACGTTTCCCCGCCCTTTGGGGCGCAAACGAGCCAACGAATGACTCCATCGGACCCGGATCGTCCGATCAAACCGAGGCGCCTCGCAACAGCAACAACCACATAGGTGAAAAGTATATAAATGTCAGGGCTGGTAGGTCACTGACACCACCCTAGCTAGAAAGAAACGCATGCCCTCCCTGAGGTCCTTCCTCCCGTTTTTGGTTCATACCTGGGTGTGAGGCTCGCGAATTCACGTTATACACAAAGCTACGCCACACAGGCGGTGCTTTGATCATCACCACAAGACTTTGCTTTTCAACAGAAGCCCTGATCACTGCATCTTAGCATGCCACACAGGCAATTCATGCCATGCGACTGATGTCCATCTGTGAAAACCCGTAACTTCCCCGTAAAGGAAAGCGACGGATAGTTCGAGAACAAGCCACAACAGAACATATACAAAAGAACATTTCATTGTATATTACAACAATGCATCAGATTACAAGAATATACAGAGTATAAATGAATAAATATTACACAGAGATATCAGAGATTTAAATTACATTTAAATATATAGCAGCGGAAAATAATACAATACACAACTAGAAGAGATATACGGATACAAAGCTTTCCGGATATCGTTCCAGCTGTAAAACCAGGATCCTGTGAATATAAATCTGCAAAACCAAAACTACTAGCTGCCCGTGTCAAAATAAGGGCACCCAGAGTTTAGGTTAAAACAATAAACTCCAGGTCAGTCATGTGACTGGTGTGAGAACTAAAACAGTTATTATTCTTTATTTTCAAAGTTAGGTAAATCAAGGGACCACGCCGCATAGCACGGAACGGGTTTCCTCCCAAGAATACCAGTGCATAAAACAAACAGCGCAATGCTAAATAAAGAAAAATGAAGCTGTTATAAGACCCAGGTCCTATCACACAATGCAACGCAAGCCGGGGGATAGGATTTTCCCTTATAACAGCCAAAGAATGCTTGATACGTTTAAAACAGATTGTTTGATACTATTATAAGTGCATAGTATATAAAACAACTTCAAATCATAAGTATCAATCATAGGCGGCATGGGTACCATATATCATGTCGCCATATATAGGTTTACAAATAAAACCGCAAATGTCACGTATTTGGAAATTGGATTTCCGTCCATGAACCGAGGCAAAAGATAGTCCCCAACCGATTCGAGACAATCTAGCCCATGTCTCAGGCAAGTACTCAGTCAAGCCTTGGAGCGACAGGGCCGGTCCACCGATGTGGATTAAACTTAAACCCTGAACATGCGTTCCCCCGCCCTATGGGGCGTAAATGAGCCAACGAATGACTCCATCGGACCCGGATCGTCCGATCAAACCGAGGCGCCTCGCAACAGCAACAACCACATAAGTCAAACTCGTCAGGGCGTGTAAAACCACTGACGCCACTTCTAACTAGAAAGAAACGCATGCCCTCCCTGAGGTCCTCTCCCGTTTTTGGTTCATACCGGGTGTGAAACTCGCGAAGTAAACGTTACACAAAGCTACGCCACAAAGGCCGTGCTTTGATCATCACCACAAGACTTTGCTTTTCAACAGAAGCCTCGATCAATTGCCACTTAGGCATGCCACACAGGCAATTCACTCCATGCGTTTGATATCCATCAATATATAACCCCTGAGCTCGTACGTCTCAGAGAAGGGCGTTAAGCAAGAGAATAAATTCTCCGCCGCCAAACAGATATATATTTAATAGAGATCAACCACACGGACTAAAATCCAATGTCAGACACACAGTCCATTTACAAGTCCGTTCTGGGTCTGAACGAAACCGGAGGCACCTAGTACCCCGCATATCCATCGATCTCCAAGTACGTCTGGACGATCACTAACTGTTTCCATCTTCTTGGGTGTACAGCCCAATCAAGATCATCAGTAATTACCCAAACGACGTGAAGACCTCCGGTCTTCGACCATCGTCTTCATCTTCGACTTATCGTCGTATCAGTTATCCAGAATGGGATAAACCCGGTCTTTCCGAATAACTCACGTATATTTAAATAAGTGTTACACAAACACAACATACGCCTCATTCCAATTCATCAGTCACTAACCGTAAATTAATCAAGAGAATAATTCCCCAAATATTAACCCCGAAGGCCGAAACCAACATCAGATCAATATCCAGAAAACCATTCTGCTTGGCTAACCGACAGTTAGTTTCTAAATTTCACGTTCATAGGGAAAGGTTCCCATTAATTTTATCCAAGATAAATTCCTTGAATTTATTCTTTAATCTATTCTTTTGAATTTCGATTCAACTAGTCGGGATTAACGAAACTTACCGAAGTAATCATTTTTTTTAATTTCCCAATCCCAACCTATTAATCCCATGAAGTAAAACTGGTAATACTTCATATCTAACACCACAGTGTTATCGGTAAATTCAATTACCATTTCACGTTCAAATCTAATTAAAGATTTAACTATCGCCTGGAGCAAAACTGGTGATACTCCATTCTCGATTATTTCAATCTAATTAAAGATTCATTAAAACTCCACTTACTTTTAATCGTTAACTGGGTTAAAGAATCAGTGTCATTTAAAAACACAGTTCACGATAAAACCCAAAATCACATTCATTAATTATCGGGTTAAAGAACGAGTGTTGTTTAAAACACTGTTTACGATAAACCCAAAAATCAATATCAATTCAATTCCAATTAAATATTATTTAATTGGCACACTTCATTAAATCTAAATAAAAAGATTTAATCTTTTCTCAACTGGGTTCAAGAACAGTGTTAGTGAAGACACCATTCACGACAAACCCAAATCACATTTGATATTAAATACAAGGCTCTGAATAGAAAATATCCCGGCTTATATTCAATATCAAATTCTACGATTAACAACTGTCGTATTGGAAATAACGATATAAATATATATATCTTTCAAATTTCCATAACAACACCTGTATAATCACGAATTTCAACATCGAAATATTCCGAAGACAATTTCGATTCAAATCCATTCCAATGCAATCATTGGAAATTTTGGTTATGTTTAAAACCCTTTTCGAATTCAATTTATTTATAAAAAAAAATAGAATTATAATTCTAGTTCAAAACTAGTTCAATTCGATAAAAATCTATTTTTATCTTTTCAAATATGGAGTTTTTCATCCCAATCCTTTCTAAATCATTTCTTATGATTTTACACAAATTATTACTATTTTTAATAATTTTATCAAGGCCCGTACAGTCGATTTCCATCAACGGCCATCGAACTGCACTTACAACGACCTTTTCCAAATTTGATTTGGACATAATTCCAAATCCAACCGTTATATTTCTAATTTCTAATATTCGTTAGAAAGCTCTTTTCGATACGAACCCAACGGTTCCGGTTTTAGGAGAATCCGACGGTCGGATCTCCCGTAATGTCCGTTTGAAATAAATGGTCGAAATTCACGAACTGCCGCGGCGCGGCGCGTTCTATTCAGGCCATTATATTATATATATAATATATATATAATATATTTCGTCGATTTCTATTTAAAACGAGTTATATGAATAGTTTTAAAATCGTTTCAAAAGCAATTTCAACTTCCATTTCAATTCAAATCAAAATTGAATTCTTCTTCATAAATTCGTTTCCAAAAATTCATTTCTATTCAATTCAAATTTCAATTCAATTTGAATTCATTTCAATTCGTTTTCAATTCAATTCATTTCGAAATCGTTATATATTCAATTCATTTCGAAATCGTTATATATTCAATTCATTTCGAAATCGTTATATATTCAATTCATTTCGAAATCGTTATATATTCAATTCATTTCGAAATCGTTATATATTGAATTCATTTCGAAATCGTTATATATTCAATTCATTTCGAAATCGTTATATATTCAATTCATTTCGAAATCGTTATATATTCAATTCATTTCGAAATCGTTATATATTCAATTCATTTCGAAATCGTTATATATTCAATTCATTTCGAAATCGTTATATATTCAATTCATTTCGAAATCGTTATATATTCAATTCATTTCGAAATCGTTATATATTCAATTCATTTCGAAATCGTTATATATTCAATTCATTTCGAAATCGTTATATATTCAATTCATTTCGAAATCGTTTAAAATCGATATAAATATCGTTCACGTCAAAATGGCGTCAATCTAACCAACACGGCTTCATATATTTCTATTTTCAAATATTCTATTTCAAATGTTTCTTTATTCAAAATAGTTGTTATTATCAAAATATTTCGTTCAACACATGACCAATCTCAATGAATGAGTACTGTCAACACATGAACTTTTATTTTATAATATTAAAGGTGCAAATTTTATTACTAAAATATTTCGTTCAACACATGACCAATCTCAATGAATGAGTACTGTCAACACATGAACTTTTATTTTATAATATTCTTTATTTTTCAAATTGGAATGAGGCCCAATCAATTACCATATAAAGTTAATTATATGGATTTTCATACATTACACACATGTAATAGCATTGAAGGATAATCAACCATCAACCAAAGTGCACTACACTGTATAAGCATCAAATATAAATATCTAACGCTTATAACAGCCTGTCAATCGATCGATCGACATATTTAATCAATCGGGATGAGTGAACTTCAAATTTCATCCTAACACCCGTGTGGGGTTTCAAACAATCAAACACGTATTTTATTTGTGCAGTTGGGCGATGTGTAAAATTTATCGACCCAATCAATGTCCTTCAAATAGGTGTACATAAACAAACCGTCCGGTTCGTAAATGAATATTTATTTATTCACATTCACGTCAAAAATTATATTTTAACGATAAAACATTTTATTTCAACACATGAATTTCTATTCAGTTCATTTCTTCAATAAAATGATATTTTATTTTTCTAACATATTTTAGAAAATTTCGGCGGCATAACGGCACGATACTAGAAACGGGACAAGGCCTAGCCTTATCCCCGGTCTAGTGAAGGCCCACGCCATTCACACATCAATCAAATTCACCAAACAACCAAATTCAAATCAAATCATATAACTAAGCTATGCAACCAAACAAACAAGTCCATGGTCTGTGGACGATTGTGTCGGGTGCTACTAAGCAACGTCTGCATCCTAGTATATATATAAATAGAAAATGAAATTGAAAGGTGAGAAATTCTCACAGATAGCTATCCTAGCTCCACGGCACTTCATTGATAGAAATCTTCATCGTCGTCGCATCTTCGTTGCTGTAGCCACTACATATGTAAAAATCGAATTTTTACTTCGTTATTCAATATATAAAAATCACATTTTTAATTCGAAGTTCAATATATAAAAAATCTTATCATTATATTTTTTTTTCTAAAACAAAATATAATTTCCTTTTTCTAAACAAAGTATATTTTTTTTCAAAACAAGGTTTATTTTTCCTTTCAAAACATGTGTATATTTTCTCTTTTCAAAACAATCCGATATATATATTTCAAAACAAAATATATTCAGATTTTAAAAACAAAGTATATTCAGATTTTAAAAACAAAGTACATTCAGATTTAAAAAAAACAAAGTATATTCAGATTTAAAAAAAACAAAGTATATTCAGATTTAAAAAAAACAAAGTATATTCAGATTTAAAAAAAACAAAGTATATTCAGATTTAAAAAAAACAAAGTATATTCAGATTTAAAAAAAACAAAGTATATTCAGATTTAAAAAAAACAAAGTATATTCAGATTTAAAAAAACAAAGTATATTCAGATTTAAAAAAACTATCACATTTTTTTATTTCTGTTTTATATAGTTTTTTTTTTTAAAATTATCTAACTAATTACATAAAAAAAATATAAAAGCTTACTGCAAATTAAGAACTCCTGCTGCGTCGGATTGAGCTCCCCCCTAGGTCACGATCGCGCCGCCTATCCACCAGTCCGGAGCACCATCGGAGACTACTGCGTCGACCACCTGAAGCTCATCTACCGTCGCCCCCAAGCATGGCCCATTCGAAGCCGCCTTCCGCCTGAATCTCGTCTTTGAACGCGGGGACTTTCAGTGCGGAATTTGAGGAGAATACAATTCTAATGACGATCAGATCCATTGGGTAGATAGATCTCATGAAGGGGGAGAGTATTGCTATGGAAAGCCATCAACAAAGATGGACAGAGGCGGAGATAAGAGAGGAGGAAGGTTGGAAGAAGGCGATCGTTGGTTTGAGAGAGAGAGCGATGGGTTTCCTTTTGTGCGTTGACCACAAAATCGAATTGTGAGGGTTTGACCCTGGTCCAAAGTGTATATATATAAATATATTTAATTTCCAATATTTTATTCACATAAAGCAACTTTTTCTATCGACCTCGAAACGAAGCCCACCGCCTATCGTCCATAGCTAATTACCCCCATTCCGAACACAATGGGATATGTATCGTAAGCTGATTTGACTGTTACAATCAGTTCCCGTTAAATTTACATTTAAATCATTATATTGAATTTTAAACGTACATTTCAAATTACCGGGGTCACATACTAACTAGAAAAATTTCCGAAAAATATTTTCTAGCTTCGTATTGACGATATGGTCCTAACAAAACTAGTTTCGTCGAATTCTGAGACCGTTGGAAAAATGGCCAATTTCCAGTCGATTAAAATCAACTGGAACTGGTCAAACGCGTTTTCCTTTGCCACGCTCACATATTGATTCGAAAAATTATGAAATTTGAAACCTAGCAATAACTTTACATCCCGGACCCAACAAAACTGGTTTCGTCGAAATCCGAGGTCGTTTGCAAAATGTCCATTTTTAAGGGCCTGAATTCCATAGCGACTATTCAGAATTTTCAACTGGACATATCTTTTGATTCCCGCTATGAAATTTCGATTATTCGGATTCGTTGGAAAGATGCTATCAATTAGATCCTATCATTTTTGGTTTCACTAAAATCCGGATTGTTTTGCACCCGGTACATTCAACTGAAGTTTGAAATCAAATTATCGAACTACCGCGCCATTTTCAATTCTATTTATAATTATATATAATTATTTATATTCTAACGACGGCGTATATAATATATACGTTCGAATTCTATTCTAAATAAATTTCTCGTCGATATTATTTAAAATAATTCATTTTAAATAATCAAAATTCGCTAAAATTGCCAAAATAAAAATTTTAAACTGGCCCAGAATTTCCGGGATATTACACCATCGATATACAACCTCTGAGCTCGTGCGTCTCAGAGAAGGGCGTTAAGCGAAAGAATAAATTCTCCGCCGCCAAACAGATGTATATTTAATAGAGATCAATCAACATAGAATAAAATCCAATGTCAGACACACCGTCCATTTACAAGTCCGTTCTGGGTCTGAACGAAACCGGAGGCACTAAATACCTCGCAAACCCTTCGATCACCACGTACGTCTGGACGATCACCACTCATTATCCATATTTCGGGATGCCTCCCAATCAGGACCTCGGTTACCATCCAAACGAGGTGAAGATCTCCGGTCTTCGACCATCGTCTTCATCTTCGAATTTCAATCGTCGATCAATTATTCGAAATGAGAATTAACTCGGCCTTTTCAAATAATCCACGTATATTTAGAATTTCAAATCAATTTATTTCAATGGTTAAATTATTCGACAACACAAATATTGTTCTTTAATGTAATTTTCACACCAACCACATTCAACCATCAAATACAACATAAATCGAGCAAATTCAGTTTATTTCCACTCCATATTGTTTATGGTACTTTATAATGATTTATCGCTATTTTTATTTATTTTAAAATAGCCCATTTATTCAAAACGACGCTTCGGGCCTTAAAGCGGCCGCGGCGCTGTTTTTCTTCAGAATTGATTTACACATATCTGAAAATCTAACCGTTGGATCTTCACAAAATTTACATCATTAAAAAGGTCTTTTCAAAACGAATCCAACGGTTCCAGTTTCGGGAAAATCCGACGGTCGGATCTCCCGGTACAATCGTTTGAAGTTTCGATTTCAAAATACGACCTGCAGCGTCGTTATTCGATTAAATATAATTATATTTATATATATATAAATATATAATCGTTTCTGGCGCTGTTTTCTTCAGATTTGAATTAAACATTCCAGACAATCCAACCGTTGGATTTTTACAAGGTTGGTGCCGTTGGAAAGATATTTCTAAGGCGAACCCGACGGTTGAGGTTTCGGGAAAATCCAATGGTCGGATTTCGCGCACTAGTTGTTTGAAATCACGGTTTCAAAATACGAACTGCACGGCTTCGTTTCGTTTTAATTTTATTTATATTTATATATTTATATAAATATAGTTCATTCAATGATTTCCATATCGTTTTAACTTCAAATATTTTTCTAACACCTTAAAATTTTGGAAAATTTCGCCATAACCTCCCCTGCACCGGGAGCATCGGGAAATCGCAAATAGCTTTCCCGGTCCTTCTAATCTCAAAAAGAAAAAGAAAAAGCCAAGCGGCTAGCCAACAGGCTCATAAAATCATCACCCAAACAAAACAGTAAATGTGTACCTATTTGTCGGGCACAAAATTTTATTCCTCTTCTCTAGCCCCTTTGCTATAACCTGTTCAATGAATATGCATATACATATATATACAGTTCTTATCCTTTATCATTTTCTATTCAACTTCATATTTGATTTCTATTTGGTTTAAAAACACCATTCATTCTAACGTTACATAAATAGGTGCAAATCATTTCATTAGCTAATTAATGACTATTTCAACTCATATATGTTTATTTTGAACAAGTGGCTATTTTTAACACTTCACATTTCAACGATTTATGCATACAATAAAAATGTGGTTTTTATTGTAAAACCATTCATTTCAAGACACTGTTATTTTATATACTTCATATTGGCGATAAAAATAGGATTTTTATCATAAAACAATTTCTTTAAAACGAGATTATTTTACACAGTTCATATAGTCGATAAAAGGTGATTTTTATTATCAAACAATTTATTTCAAAATATGAATACCATTCAACACATGAATTTCTAATCAACGAATGAATATCAATTCAACACATGAATGTTTTCTATAGTTTCTATATATAGATAAAAAGGTGATTTTTATTATCAAACAATTTATTTCAAAATATGAATACCATTCAACACATGAATTTCTAATCAACGAATGAATATCAATTCAACACATGAATGTTTTCTATAGTTTTTATGTATAGATAAAAAGGTGATTTTATATTTTAAAACGCGAATACCATTCAACACATGAATTTCCAATCAACGAATGAATATCAATTCAACACATGAAGGTTTTCTATTCAATGAATAAATATAGTTTAAGCATATGAAAATAATTCAAACACACGAATATTATTCAAAATTTCGGCGGCATAACGGCAGGGTAGTTAAACCGGGACCGTCCCTAGTACGGCTCCTCGCTCTACCTTAAAACCTCGCGGTTTTTGACAATGGGGATCATGCATCTAGTTCGCACGCAGGCGGCATGTATATGTTTATTTCATTTCCACAAACTAATCCTATGTGGTTTCAACCAAATATTTCACAACCACCAATGGGTATTGTTCAACCACAATCAACCAATATCAATCACAAACAATCCCAAACAATCATTCGCTATCAATCAATTTTCACAACAATTTCAACCAATAAATATCGTCCATGGTTTGTGGACGAGGGGCGTATATATATATAGATATATATTTATATATAGCAATTCACTTTCGTTTCACACATATATAATATTTTTAAATCAGAAATCTCACCAATAGCTATCCAACTTCACGACACTTCCTTAGAGAAATCTTCGCCAATCTCGCCTTTTTGTCGCTTTCGCCCGTATCCTCTACATATGTAAAAATCGAATTTTTACTATGTTATTCAATATATAAAAATCGAATTTTGACTTCGCTATTCAATATATAAAGATTATATTTTTAATATTCCTATGATGTAAAAATTATATTTTTATTGCTTTAAAAAAATAAATTTTCATATCTTACTTCTTTTACTTAATAAAAATTCCGTCTTTTCTATTTTAAAAATATGATCTTTTCCATTCTAAAAATCTGATCTTATCTATTTTAAAGTTCAAACCTTTTCTATTTTAAAGTTCAAACCTTTTCTATTTTAAAGGTCAAACCTTTTCTATTTTAAAGGTCAAACCTTTTTGAAATTCTTTTGAAAATCAGTTTTTAAATTCTTTTTAAAATCAGTTTAAATTCTTTTTAAAATCAGTTTTTAATGCTTTTAAAAAAAATCAGTTTTAAATCATTTTTAAAATCAGTTTTTAATGCTTTAAAAAAAATCAGTTTTAAATCATTTTTAAAATCAGTTTTTAATTACATAAAAATAAAATAACAAAACAACAACAACAAAAAAACTTACAGAGGGGGGGGGGGGTTTCCGCAAATCGTCGGAGTTGGCTTCTCGAGGGTGGCGCTAGGGTTTCGAACGGGGAGGCGGCTTCGAGGTCTCGAACGGCTTCGGGGGGGTCGGATTGAAGGAGGAGGAGGGAGCGAGTGCAAGGAAGAGGGGGGGAGAAGATCGGAGGGCGCGGTGGAGGTCTGGTCGACGGCTGAAGGCGGGCGGCTGCTGCTGCTTTCTTCTTCTCTTTTTTTTTCTTTTTTTTTGTTTTCTGTTTACTGAAATCGGGGGGCCAAGAAGAAGAAAAGGGAAGGAATTAAAATAATATTTTTTCCTTTTTATTATTTAATTATTTAATTTTGCAAAAAGGTTGACTTTTACATACGACCTCGAAACGAGGCCTACCGCCTGTCGTCCATAGCGTTTTACCCCCATTCCGGACACAATGGGATATGTATCGCAAGCTGATTTGATCGTTACAATCAGTTTCCGTTGAATTTACATTTAAATCACTATATTGAATTTTAAACGTACATTTCAAATTACCGGGGTCACATACTAACTAGAAAAATTCCAGAAAAATATTTTCTAGCTTCGTATTGACGATACGGTCCTAACAAAACTAGTTTCGTCAAATTCTGAGACCGTTTGAAAAATGGCCAATTTCCAGTCGATTAAAATCAACTAAAACTGGTCAAACGCGTTTTCCTTTGCCACGCTCACATATTGATTCGAAAAATTGTGAAATTTGAAACCTAGCAATAACTTGACACTGCGGATCTAACAAAAGTGGTTTCAACGAAATCCGAGGTCGTTTGCAAAATGTCCATTTTTAAGGGCCTGAATTCCATAGCGACTATTCAGAATTTTCAACTGGACATATCTTTTGATTCCCGCTATCAAATTTCGATTGGTCAGATTCGTTGGAAAGATATCATCAATTAGATCCTAATTATTTTGGTTTCACTAAAATCCGGATTGTTCTGCACCCGGTACAGTCCGACAAAGTTTGAATTCAATTTTTGAAACTGCCACGCCATTTCAGGCCTTTCTTATAATTATAATTAATTATATTCGTTTTCAATTGTCGATTCAAACTCAGTTTTCATCGCCATTATTTAAAATATTTATTTTAAATATTTAAAATCCATTATTTTAGCCAATTTAAAATTTTTAAATTGGTTCAGATTTTCTGGGTCGTTACATTAACATCCTCCATTTTAAATTTCTTATCCATTATTTCCCTGTTATGACAAGAATTTTTTTAACATTAAAATGTGAGAAGTTGTTGCTTAAAGAAAAAGAATTAAATGAATATTTAAATCCCTGTAATCTTCACGGTTAATGTTCAGCATAGTCGGTCTAATTTCCTCACTCGTCCATTGTCATGTTTCTTGATAATATAGTCTTTGTGTCGAAGAATTTAGAGTGTAAATTTTGAGAAGTTTTATCTCCTATGCTAATTCCTTAATATTTTTAGCATTATAGATTTTCCATGGCATATTTACTAGAATGTCGGATCGTTGATAAACCTTTTGCCTGTATAGTTTTATAACACGAGCATCCATTAAAAAAAGTATTAATAGATCACATAGTATAACTATGGAAAGTTAAACTATAGTGATGGTATATATTATGCAAAGATAAGAAAATAAAATAACATAATGGAATTTTATATTGGTTCAAAGCACCTCTCATACATCAAGTCCCTGAGCATCTCTTAGTAGTTTCACTAACCAAGCCCTCGTTTGAACCAGAGGAATGGGTATAGTACAAAATACCTTGTGACTACGGATACCAACATAATTTTGATACAATTGAATAAAAGAATCTGATTTTGTACGTTCTTAAATTAAACGTATCATCTAATATCATACACACTCCTATGATCTTTATAATATTTTATTTGAATGTGCTTATATAGGAATTTGAGAATTAAAATGCATTTTTAATCGTAAGTAAGTAGAGAGCATAGAATTGATAAGAAAGTAAGAAGCTATTAATTAAATACACAGTTTTAAACTATTTATAGCATTGAATAGTTGTTACCAGAAGGGTATGGCCATTAAAGAAATTGTGGCTCTGAAGAGAAGATATCTATTCGAAATTTGATTTTTGACTAATAAACACTTTGTTTAATTCAAATGACTAATTTTTGAAATGCAAATGGTTAAAACACAAAATTCATAGTTGAAAAGAACCATTGTCCAAATGGTTAAGACACTGTAACATAATACGAGATGTCACAGGTTCAAGTACCATCTTTCAGTATATAACCCATTTATCATGTAATATGCAACCTAGACTTGTGTATAAAGTAAACAATTTAAAAAAAAATCAAGGTTCAAAACCAGGATATTTCATATGTTCAAAATTTTAACAACACATCTGAACTTGTGCAATAATTAGACCGAGAGTTACAAATATAATAATTTCTATACTTTTAAACGCTTAAAAAATGGGGTCACACGTTTAAATAACATTCCATACGTACCTATTTCAGATTCTGGAAAACAAGACAATTTTTATTAAACATGCTTTCATATACTTGGTTGATATGCCTTTTATTATATCTAAATTATAAAACATATGTTTTTGTAAAAATATTATCAAGGCCATCCCTATGCGTACATGTGAAATCATCATAGAACTAAACAAAGAAATTTTACTAACTTCTTTTGAGACTCCAATATTATAGTGTGACTCCATTTACCTTTGTTCCACCATTATCTTGTTATTCTTCTTATATGTGAATTTTTGCATGTAATAATATATATACATGTCTCACTAAAACTTGTAAAGGTAGGATCTTACAATCCCCCATTTCTTTTAAGTATATATACATAAAAATAGCTCCCTTATAGATAAAATTCCTCCCCCTACAAACATGTCAATATATGTCTCCTCCTTTATTATCAACAAAAAAAGATAAAAATACAAAATGTAAGAGAAATAAATGAATATATTAATATGCTATGTAACATATCGACATAAAGAGCATAACATATATAAGAAGAGCATAAGAGAATTTGAAAACTTCGAGAACAATCTTTCAAAAAAGTATTCAACTTTAACTCATAACATATACAAACCACATAACTATTTGATATGGTTATAACATGAAACTAACAAAATTTTTTTTGACAAAGCGTGTGAACATCAAACGCATCAACACTATGAATAAGCAATACAAATCACACCATCATTCAAAGAATTACATCATTAGGGATATGAAATGTTCATGGTCTATTAATTGAAAATATTTTATAATATGGACTTAAGAAGAAAAGAAGATTAGGATGGGAAGTTTGAAAATTGAGAGTAAGAGTAGTAATATTTTACAGTATCATTCTCTTTACTGAAGAGATGGAATTGAAGAAAGGCCAACTTTTGCCCATTTTTTCTAGAAAATAGTTTTTTTTATAGAAGGGGGAGACTAAATTATGTTATTAGTTAAATTAGTTATTTAATTAAGTTCCAAAAATGAAATTTGAGTAAATGATAGAATTTGATCGTGAAACTTGCACCATTGTGAAATACGGTCAATTTTTTGTTAGTGACCGAGATAATAGTGATTATGGTTTTGACGACAACAATTTATTCTAACTATTATTGTTATAAAATATATAATAACACTATTGTATAGAAATATATATGTATATACGTAGGAATTATATTCAGTTTAAATATTCAAGACTATAGATTACAAAGAAGAAGAACTCAAGATTGATGTAACATATCGACTTTTCCGTACCCTTTGAGTTGACAATTACAACTTGCGTCCAAACCAAATCGCAAGGGAAAGTGGATAGTTATTAGAAAGAAATTAGAGGGTGAGATAAGAAAGGAAGAAATATTAGATTAGAAGAAGAAGAACCAACAATCCACATAGTCTCACATCGCAGCGGAACAAAATATAATATAAAAATAAATCTTTATTGAGAGCTTGAAATAAAACTTACAATCGTCAGAGTACATCAACACATCCAGACAGTGATAACAGCCTATCCTCATATATAACACACAGTGGAATATTACTATATAATATCATATGTCTGAACTCATCCAGCTCGTCTGTTCATAGCATCTGATAACCTGAACCTGTAAAACTCGGTCTGATCCAAACATTTCAAACGCCAGGATCAGTCTGGTGAACTAGCGTGAGAAAACTCACTAAGTTTAAAGGTATCACACAACTTGATTTTAAAGTCAAAACATATCTTTTGAAAGAAAAACATAATCGTAAGACCAATCCACACATAATGTCTAATTACAAATAAATAACAATCTAGCAGAACGCTTGCATCTCACGCTGTATGTAGTAACCCAGAAAATCTGAACCAATTTAAATTTTTTATTTTGGCAATTTTAATGAATTTTGAATATTTAAAATGAAATATTTTTAAAATAACGACGAGAAGTTTATTTTGAATAGAATTAGAATGGAAATATTTATTTGAATCGACGTTAGAATATAAATATTTATTTTAAATTATAAAAGGAATTGAAAATGGTGCGGTAGTTTGAAAATTCGATTTCAAATTTCAAATGAATGCATAGGATTAAAAATATAACGGATTTTAGTGAAACAAAAATATTTGAATCTATTTGAGAATACCTTTCCAACGAATCCGAAAAATTGAAATTTCATATCGGGAATAAAAAGTTATGCCCAGTTGAAAATTCAGAATAGTCGCTATGAAATTTTGGCCCTTAAAAATGGAAATTTTGCAAATGACCTCTGTTTTTGAAGAAACCATTTCTGTTGGATCCGGGATGTCAAGTTATTGCTAGATTCCAAAATTCATAATTTTCTGAATTAACGTGTGAGCGTGGTAAAAGAAAACGTGTTTTAACAGTTTTAGTTAATTTGGATCGACAAGAAAATGGCCATTTTTCAAATGGTCTTCAAATTTGATGATATTTGTTTTGTTAGGACCGTATTGTCAATACGAAGCTAGAAATAATTTTCCTGGAATTTTCAGAGTCAGTATGTGGCCCCGGTAAATTGAAATGTGCGTTCAAATTCAATATATAGAGTTATATTTTGATTTTGACGAAAACTGATCGAAACGGCCGAACTGGCTTACGAGACATATCCCATTGTGTTCGGAATATGGGTAATTAGCTAGGGGTGACAGTCGTTGGGTCTCGTTTGGAGATCGAATGAAAAAGTAACTTTTAAGAGATAAATTAAATATAATATATATATATATATATACACATAATAGTCAAGACTCTCTCTCTCTCTCTCCTCCTCACCCCTCTTCTCACTCTCGGATTGAAACTGAAAAAGAAAAAAAAGCGTGATCGATTCACGCCAGCAGCCTTGCATCCGTCGCCGCCTCCCCTCCATCCACCGCGCCTCCCACTTCCGATGCCTCCCCCCCTCGACAGCCGCGAACCCTTTCCCCCTTCCCCCTAAAACCCTATACCACGGCAGAAACCTCAATCGAGAAAAAGAAAGCCACCACACCCTGTTCCGCCGCCACTGGCCAACGCCATCCCGCTCCTCCTCCACTTCCGTTCGCAGCAGCATCCGACGCCCTCATTCCCTCTTGCGCAATGAGTTTTTTTAATTATCATTTATTTAATTTCAGTTTTTCTATAATAAGCAAGAGAAGTTTATATTTTTATTCAAGAGAAGTTTATATTTTTATTCATGAGAAGATTTTATTTTGTTTTTTTCTATGAAAAGATTATATTTTTAACTATGAAAAGACGATATTTTTAACTATGAAAAGACGATATTTTTAACTATGAAAAGACGATATTTTTAACTATGGAAAGACAATATTTTTAAATCTGAAAATAGAATTTTTAGCGATATAAAAATAGAGTTGCGATTTTTAAGTTATAGACATCATATTAAAAATGTGATTTTTACTATGAACAACGTGAAAAAGTATTGCATTGACATTGCGGGAAAATCCAAACGGTTCAGAAGTTCAGAAATAAAACTGGCGGAGTGGATCCCAAAGATGAGAACTCCTCACTGAAATTTTCTTATACAGTTATTTATTTTATAACTGCATATATGAATTGTTCCCCGTCGCCCACAGACCATGGACGACTTGTTTGATTGTTTGGTTTAGTTGATTAGATTGTTTGGTTTAGTTGATTAGATTGTTTGGTTGGATTTGGTTGTTTGGGTGAAACGAATTGATTAGAATTGTTGGGTGTGTATGGTGCGAGCTAATATCAGGAGGGGGTAATGCTAGACATTACCCAATTTTGATATCGCGCCATTATGCTGCCAAAATTTTCTAAAATATGTTAGAACAATAAAAATATCATTTTTATTGTATAAATGAACTGAATAGAATATTCATATTTTGAATAAAATATTTTATTGTTAAAAATATAATTTTTAACGTTGATATGAATAAAATAAATATTCATTTACAAATCAGACGATTTGTTTATGTACACCCATTTTAATGATATGGATTGGGACGATAAATTTTACACATCTCCCAACTGCACAAATATATCCGTGTTTGTTGTTTGAAAACCCCACACGGGTATTGGGGTGATATTGGACATACACTAATCCCAATATTTAGTTACATGAAAATCGATCGATTGACAGGCTGTTGTAAGCATTGAATATTCATATTTGATGCTTATGCAGTATAGAATGCACTTTGGATGATGGTTGACTGTGTTTGATTGTTGTTGTGTACATGTGGTGTATGAAATCCATATAATCGCATTATATGCTAATTGACTGTGTCTGGTTCCAATTCAGAAGGAATGAATATTTTAAAATAACGATTATTTTAAAACAACGAATATTTTCAAATAATATTCAGAAAAGAATCAAAATATGATTTTGATATCCGAATTGGGATGGACACGAAAATATTCAAATATACAAAGCCGTGTTGATTAGATTAACGCCATTTTGACGTGAACGATATTTATATCGATTTTATTCGTTTTTATAATGAATATAAAAAAGGAAATGATTTCGAAATATAATATTTTGAAAATATTATCATTTATATATTAATGATATGGAATATTCAATTTTGATTAGAAATTGAATATGAAGTTGAAATCGTTTTGAAAACGAATTTAAAACGATTTATAAAATACGTTTTAAATGGAAATCGACGAAATATATATATATATATATATATAGTATATTATATATATATATAATGGTCTGAATAGAACGCGCCGCGCTGCGGCTGTTCGCGAATTTCGACCATTGACTTCGAACGGACGTTACAGGAGATCCGACCGTCGGATTCTCCTAAAACCGGAATCATTGGGTTTGTATTGAAAAGAGCTTTCTAACGAATATTAGATTTGAAATCTAACGGTTGGATTTGGAATTATTTCCAAATAAAATTTGGAAAAGGTCGTTGTAAGAGCAGTTCGATGGCCGTTTATGGAAATCTACTGTACGGGCCTTGATAAAATTATTAAAAATATCAATAATTTGTGTAAAATCATAATAAATGATTTGGAAATAATTGGGCTGAAAAATTCCATATTTGAAAAGATAAAAATATATTTTTATCGAAATAAACCAGTTTTGAACTAGAATTATAATCCAATTATTTTTAAAATAAATAAATTGGATTTGAAATGGTTTTAAAAATAACCAGAATTTCCAACATATAAATTGGAAATGGAGCTGAATCGAAATTGTCTTCGGAATATTTCGATGTTGGATTTTGTGATTATACAGATATTGTTATGGAGATTTGAAATATATATTTATATCATTATTTCCAATACGATATTTGTTGGTTGTAGTATTTGATATTAAATATAAGCCGATATATTTTCTATTCAGAGCCCTGTATTTAATATCAAATGGGATTTTGGGTTTGACGTGAATGGTATCTTTAATAATACTGTTCTTAAACCCAATGGAGTTAAGAAAATTAGAAACTGATTGGAGATTAGTTAAGTTGAATAGTCTCCTGGGTATTGATCTGATGTTGGTTTCAGCCTTCGGAGTTAACACTTAGGGAATTGTTCTCTTACTAATTTACGGTTAGAGACTGATGGAATGTGGATTGGGTTTGTTGTGAACTATGTTTTAGCGACATTCGTTCTTTACCCGATTTACAGTGAAATGGGATTTGGAATTTATAAATCTTTTGTTAAGATTTAAAGGAGATTTTCCAAAGTAAAGTTTTCCAATTTAACATATTAAATTGGAATTGAATGGAATTAGATTTGGTAATAATCGAAGTAAGCTTCTGTAGAGGAAGACGGTTAATATATATGGAATTTAAAAAACCTAGTCGTTATTCCATTTATATTATCGGTTGGATATGGAAGTTTATATCGATTACATTTATCGATTTGTTTTCCTTGAAGATTCCATTGTTAATGGAATGAGATTTTGGGTTGTCGTGAATGGTATCTTTAATAATACTATTCTTAGACCCAACGGAGTTAAGAAAATCAGAAAGTGACTGGAGATAAGTTAAGTTGAACGGTTTCCTGGGTATTGATCCGATGTTGGTTTCGGCCTTAGGGGTTAATACTTAGGGAATTGTTCACTTTCTAATTTACGGTTAAAGGCTGATGGAATGGAATGTGATTTTGGGTTTATCCTGAACCGTGTTTTAAATGACATTGGTTATTTAACCCAGTTAAAGACAGGATATGATTTTCCAAGTTAAAAAATCGTTAATATTGATTTTTGGGAAGATTAAAACCAAGTGGAGTTTTAATGCATCTTTAATTAGATTGAAATGATATCCAAAGGAAGATTAAAGAATAAATTTAAGGAATTTATCTTTGATAAAATTAATGGGAACCTTTCCCAAAGTATAAGAATATTTGAATGAAGGAATATTCTGGATTGGAATGAGGCATATGTTGTGTTTTTATAGCACTTGTTTATTATATACGCGAGTTATTCAGAAAGACCGGGTTTATCCCATTCTGAATAACTGATTTGACGATGTGTCGAGGATGAAGACGGTGGTTGAAGACCGGAGGTCTTTACATTGTTTGGATGATTACTGATGTCTTGATTTGTCTATACACCCAAGACAAGGTAATAAGTGGTGATCGTCCAGACGTACTTGGAGATCAACCGGATATGTGAGGGCCTCTCCCCTGTATTGGACATATAGGGGAGGAATAAGGTGCCTCCGGTTTCGTTTAGACCCAGAACGAACTTGTAAATGGATGTGTGTCTGACATCGGATTTCATTCTATGTGATTGATTGACATCGGTTGCATAGCGTGAATTGCCTGTGTGGCATGCTGAGATGCAAATGATCAAGGCTTCTGTTGAAAAGCATAGTCTTGTAGTTGATGATCAAAGCACGGCTTTAATATAGCATAGCTTTGTGTAGCGTTAATTCGCGAGCCTCACACCCCGGTGTGAACCAGAAACAGGAGAAGGACCTCAGGGAAATGGACATATGTTGGTTTCTAGCTAGGAGTGGTGTTTTGGTTTTCACACGCCCGGACATTTTACTTATGTGGATGATGGATAGCGAGGCGCCTCTGTAACGACCCATGTTTTTGGCCATCAAATATTTAATTTATTTATTTTAAATATGACATTTGGAATATTAATGGAATTTAATATTTAATTCGATAATAAAACGAAGTTTGAACATTAATTTTATTTATAATATAAAACAAGCTTGAAATCGCGCGGCAGTTCGAAATATTTGGTTTTGAACTTCAACTAAGAATACAGGATCCGATATAAGTCGGATTTCTATGAAACAAGAAACGTTGGAACCGTATTGACGATAATTTTCATATGAAAGAGAAAAGTCCAGATTTCGTATTATAATTTGATCATTATGGCCAAAACAAAATTTGAAATAATCGCTGTGGAAATCGTTATTAAAATATAGGCCTTTAAAATAGCCGTTTTGCAAACGGACTCAGTTTTCGATGAAATCAGTTTCATTGGGACCGTAACGTTAAATTATTGTATGGTGTTAAATGGCGTGGAAAACCGATGTCGTATGTGACCACGGTAGCCATAAACGCCCGTTCATTTTCTATAGCGCGTATTTAATTTAATAAAGGGTTATTTGGGTATAACTTGAGCAGACGATCGAATTAGGCCACGAAACAAGTCCCGTTGAGTTCGTATCGTCGATTAGAGTCAGAATAGGTATATAGTTTTTTATTTTTGAAGACCGGGTAATTTGGCGTTAAAAATGGTATTTGCGGTGCACGATAAAAATAGCCTACCAGAAAAACAGTCTCTGAATGCGACGAAACTGGTGTCGTTGGGTTCGTATTGAAAAATTATTATAGGATTTCAAAGTTTCAAGTTGATTTGATTTATCTAGTGACCGTGGAAAAATTAAACGTGTGTTTATTTCTGGTTTTATAAAGGAACTTTTTTCATACGATGTCAGAATTCGATGAAACTTGTCCCATTGGATCCGGAATGTCTTTTTATACTAGGATTAGCATTTTTATCAGTAAACAGGAATCGATTATTATTAGTTTTATGTGTTACTTTACGCCAAAGTTTCAATATTAATATTTTATAAATCCACGACCCTATATAAATTCATCTGAAACTTTGTTCTCGTCAAAAACCTAGTTTCTAGTCAACCATTTAGTTTGGCCGCCACCCTAAAACTACACGGTCAGAAATTTCCATTTTTATTCACCGATTTTCCTCAAATTCTTTCATCAATCCGAGTCTTCCCAACCGCAATGGTTTCGAGCCAAGCAAGAACTCTCATGTGGTCGGCATAGATGGGTTTTAGTGTTGAATTTCGACCGGAATTGAGCTCGAAAGAGCCGATGTTTGAGGAGCAACTGCGGGCCAAGGGGAGCTTCGACTTGAATGGGGTTTTGGGCACGAGAAGGTGGGGGTTAGACGCTGCTACTGGTGGTGTTAGATTGGGCCCGGCGATCAGGATTGGGTGCGGATTGAGGTGTTTGGTTGGCTGAGTGGTATCATTGTGAAGAGCAGTATCCATATTCACAAAAAGGAGGGGGCGAAGTAGATGAAGCCGGGCCATGTAGATTGAACGAGAACTAAAACATAGGGTTGGGAATACTAAGGGAATACAAGAAAAAGGGAACATTGCAGTGTGGAGAAAATCTGAACCAATTTAAAATTTTTAAATTGGCTGAAATAATGGATTTTAAATATTTAAAATAAATATTTTAAATAATGGCAATGAAAAGTGAGTCTGAATCGACAATTGAAAACGAATATAATTAATTCTAATTATAAACAAGGCTTGAAATGGCGCTGCAGTTTCAAAAATTGAATTCAAACTTTGTCGGACTGTACCGGGTGCAAAACAAAACGGATTTTAGTGAAACCAAAAATATTTAAATCTGTTAGTGAATACCTTTCTAACGTATCTGAAAAATCGAATTTTCATAGTGGAAAGCAAAAGTTATGGCCAAATGAATTTTCAGAAAGGTCGCTATGGAATTTATATAGCCCGTGAAATTGGCCAATTTGCAAACGACCTCGGAATTCGACGAAACCACTTTTGTTGGATCCGGGATGTGAAGTTATTGCTAGGTTTCAAATTTCATAATTTTTGAAGCCAGTATGTGAGCATGGCAAAGGAAAATGTGTTTGGTCAATTACAGTTAAATTGGATCGACCAGAAAATGGCCATTTTTCAAGCGGTCTCAGAATTCGACGAAATCAGTTTTGTTAGAACCGTATCGTCGATACGATGCTAGGAATAATTTTTCTGGAACTTTTCGAGTTAGTATGTGGGGCCGGCAAATTAAAATGTACGTTCAAAATAGAAATTGAATGTTTTATATTTTAATTTGAAAAATAACTGGCTGTAACAGTCGAATTGGCCTACGATCATATCCCATTGTGTCCGGGATGGGGGTAATTAGCTAGGGGCGATACTCGTTTGGTTTGATTTCGAGTTCGTGTGCAAAAACCCTATTTTTGAATTAAATAAATATCTCGGCCAATAGTTTTTTTCCCTTCATTATTTAAAAATCCTAGAAAATTAATTTTCTCTCTCCCCGACATCCGTTAACAGGCGGAACCCCTTCGCCACCTTCTCTCCTCTTTTCTGGCCGCTCCGATCACTGAAACCCACCACCCCAGTTATGTTTTTCGAAGATCCTTCTCTCCTCTTCAAATCCGTGTAGGTGGCGCCCCTCCCCGTCGAGTCTTCGTCGAGAACCAGAGCCCCAAAGTCTGCCTCTTCCCGCCGCCGCCACGCCAGCTAGGGCCCACCGAGTTGGCCCTCCTCCCTGGCGCACGTGCGCCTCACGTAGGCCTTCGACCCTGCGCAACCCGATCGTGGAACCATTGCACGGATTGATCGAAAAATTCAAACCTAGTTTTGAAGATTTCTGAAAGGTAATCGGCTGTTTAATTTAAAACTGATTTTAACAGTTTAAAACCATTGCAAACTTGGAAAAATCATATCTTTTTCGTTCGTTAACGAAATTCTATGAAACAGGAAACATCGTGACCGTGAGGACGTCTTCTACATTTTAGAAGAGACCGCATATTTTTCTGAGCCTTCTGCTATTTTTGGTGGAGTGGAACCTAATGTGAGATTTCTAATTTATAAACAATATGGAAAACGACGATGTATAAATTATATAGTCGATGTATGAGTTATATAAGCGTTGTACACCTCTTGTATAAGCGTTGTATAAGTTGTATGTTCAATGTATAAGTTATATATGCGTTGTAAAAATTATATATGTGTTGAAATAGAAGTGAATTGCAATATATAAATATATACATATATACGCCCCTCGTCCACAAACCATGGACGATATTTATTGGTTATGATTGGTGTGAAAATTGATTGATAGCGAATGGTTGTTTGGGATTGTTTATGGTTGATATTGATTGATTGTGGTTGAAAAATACCCGTTTGTGGTTGAGAAATATTTGGTTGAAACCACATAGGATTGGTTTGTGGAAATGAAATAAATATATACATGCCGCCTGCGTGCGAACTAGATGCATGATTCCCCTTGTCAAAAACCGCGAGGTTTTAAGGTAGAGCGAGGAGCCGTACTAGGGGCGGTCCTGGTTTTAACTACCCTGCCGTTATGCTGTCGAAATTTTGAATAATATTCATGTGTTTGAATTATTTTCATTCGCTGAAACTATATTTATTCGTTGAATAGAAAACCTTCATGTGTTGAATCGATATTCATTCGTTGATTAGAAATTCATGTGTTGAATGGTATTCGTGTTTTAAATATAAATTGTTTTATAATAAAAATCACCTTTTTACCATCTATATGAGCTATGTAAAATGACCTTGTTTTAAAATAAATTGTTTTACAATAAAAATCACGTTCTAATTATATACCTGAATTGTTGAAATGTGAAGTGTTAAAAATAGCCACTCGTTCAAATAAATATGCATGAGTTGAAATATTCATTAATTAGCTAATGATATGAATTTGCCTATGCATGCAACATTAGAATGAATGGTGCTTTTAAACCAAATGGAATCAAATATGAAGTTGAATGGAAAATGATAAGTGATAAGAACTGTATATCTGTACATGCATATTTATTTGAACAGGTTATAGCAAAGGGGCTAGAGAAGAGGAATAAAATTTTTGTGCCCGACAAATAGGTACACATTTACTGTTTTGTTTGGGTGATGATTTTATGAGCCTGTTGGCTAGCCGCTTGGCTGTTTCTTTTTCTTTTTGACATGAGACGCCCATGTGGCTATTTGGGAATTTTCCCAGCCCCTCCCGTACAAAGGAGGTTATGGCGAAATTTTCCAAAATTTAAAGGCGTTAGTGAAATATCAGAAGTGGAAACAATATAGGAATTTTTGAATGAACTATATTTATATAATTATATAAATAAAATTAAAACGAAACGTGGCCGAGCAGTTCGCATTTTGAAACCGTGATTTCAAACGATTATACCGGGAGATCCGACCATCGGATTTTCCTGAAATCGCAACCGTTGGGTTCGCTTTGGAAATATCTTTCCAATGGCACCAACTTTGTAAAAATCCAACGGTTGGATTGTCTGGAATGTTTAATTCAAATCTGAAGAAAAACAGCGCCAGAAACGATTATATATATATATATATATATATATATAATTATATTTAATCGAATAACGACGCTGCAGTTCGTACTTTGGAATCGAAACTTCAAACGATTGTACCAGGAGATCCGACCGTCGGATTTTCCCGAAACTGGAACCGTTGGATTCGTTTTGAAAAGATCTTTCTAATGATGTAAATTTTATGAAGATCCAACGGTTAGATTGTCAGATATGGGTAAATCAAATCTGAAGAAAAACAACGCCACGGTCGCGTTATGGCCCGAAGCGTCGTTTTGAACAAATTGGCTATTTTAAAATAAATAAAAATAGCGATAAATCGTTATAAAATATTATAAACAATATGGATGTAATTTAGAAATTAACTGAAGGTTGGCTAAGTCGGATGGTTTCCTGAGTGTTGATCTGATGTTGGTTTCGGCCTTCGGGGTTAATATTTGGGAAATCGTTCTCTTACTGATTGACGGTTAGTGACTAATGAATTGAAATAATGCGTGTATATGTTAGTGTTGCACTTGTTTATTATATACGCGAGTTGCTCAGAAAGACCGGGTTTTTCCTATTCTGAATAACTGAATCGACGATAATAAATCGAAGATGAAGACGATGGTCGAAGACCGGAGATTTCACCTCGTTTGGATGGTAACCGAGGTCCTGATTGGGAGGCATCCCGAAATATGGATAATGAGTGGTGATCGTCCAGACGTACGTGGTGATCGATGGGTTTGCGAGGTATTTAGTGCTTTCGGTTTCGTTCAGACCCAGAATGGACTTGTAAATGGACTGTGTGTCTGACATTGGATTTTATTCTGTGTTGATTGATCTCTATTAAATATACATCTGTTTGGCGGTAGAGAATTTATTCTTTTGCTTATCGCCCTTCTCTGAAACGCACGAGCTCAGAGGTTGCTAGTGTGACATGCCTAAGTGGCAAATGATCAGGGCTTCTGTTGAAAAGCAAAGTCTTGTGGTGATGATCAAAGCACCGCCTGTGTGGCGTAGCTTTGTGTATAACGTAAATTCACGAGCCTCACACCCCGGTATGAACCAGAAACGGGAGAAGGACCTCAGGGAGGGCATGCGTTTCTTTCTAGCTAGGGTGGTGTCAGTGACCTACCAGCCCTGACATTTATATTTTTTTCACCTGTGTGGTTGTTGCTGTTGCGAGGCGCCTCGGTTAGATCGGACGATCCGGGTCCGATGGAGCTATTCGTTGGCTCATTTACACCCCAAAGGGTGGAGAAACGCAGTGTTCAGGAATTTTAATCCACATCGGTGGATCGGCCCTGACGATCCAAAGGCTTGACTGAGTACTTGCCTGTGGCTCGGGCTAGAGAGTCACGAATTCGGTAAGGACTATCTTTTGCCTTGGTTCATGACGGAAATCGAATTTCCAAATACGACATCGTGCGGTTTTGATTGTATACCTATATATGACGACATAGTGGTATGGGGCATTAATGCCGTCTATGATTGATAATTATGATTTGAAATTGTTTTCAAAACATATAAACACTAGCAATAATATCAAATGCCTTTGTTTTATTCGTATCAAGCATATTTTGGCCGTTATAAGGTAAAAACTCTATCCTCCGGTTTGCGTTGCATTGTATGATGGGAACTGAGTCTTATAATGGCTTCATTTTTATAAAAAGCATTGCGATGTTTAAAAGAATGATTTGTTTTAAAGCACTGGCAATCCAATGGAGTAAACCCGTTCCACGAGAGTGGCGTGGTCCTGTGATTAGCCATATTAAATGTGTTGGGTAGATTTCTCATACCAGTCCCATGACTGACTCATAGTTTGTTTCACTTTCAAACTCGGGTGCCCCTCTTTCTACACGAGCAGCCTTGTATTCAGGGTTAGCAGGCATTATCTGGATAGCTGGAGCTGAAGATGGATTCTATCATTTATCTCTTTTTATGCTGTTCAGCTCCCATTATACATATTTTGTTTGTTTTCCGCTGTAGACATTTATGTATAGCTGAACTGTATTTGTACCAAGTAAGATCCTGTATACTGTAACTCTGATGATTACTTTTATCCAGTATATTGTATTGTTCATTATCTGGTGTATTTATTTTATTTCTGTTCTGCTATTACCTGTTTCTGTGTTATATTCCAATGATTACCCTTGTCCTCGTCTGAACGGGATTTGGGGTCGTCACAACGTGGTATCAGAGCTTTGGTTAAGCTTAGTTCTGGAATATAACATAATTAATGAACTCGTCAGAAATAGAACCAGTAGTGTTCTAGGACGGGCAACTCTATGCAGATAGGATCAGTAATATCCTAGTATGAGTAAAACAGAATGAAATTACACCTCGATAGACACATTTACATTTGAAGTATATGTCTCTATATTTTAAATTATCTTTTCTGTGACCTGACACTTGATCTGCCATTTGCAAAAGTACTAGAAAAAATGAGTGTCAGAAACAGGAGAAATGCAGAACCCGATCTAGAGGCTCTATTAAAGAGATATCGAAATCTGAACGGAGCAAGGTTCTCGGGCAATGAATCTATAATTCAGACTCAAGCTTGGATGAGTTCTGTCGAAAGAATATTTGAGCGCATCCAGTTGAGAGATGATCAGAAAAGATTAGTAGCCTCTTGGGCGCTCAAAGAAGAAGCTTTAATCTGGTGGGAAACAATCATCAACAATAATCCAGAAGGTGATATCACCTGGGACAGATTCAAAGAGAGTTTCCTAGAAAGATTTACTCCTCCCGAAGCAACCGAGCGATTATGTGACGAATTTTCTTATTTGATACAAGGTGATATGACCATCCCAAAATATCATAAGAAATTCAACGAACTTGCTCACTTTGCTCCTCATCTGATTGAAGATCCAAAGAGGAAAAATCTGAGATTTATTCATGGCCTGCAAAGGAGATATCAGAATAGTGTACTGAGGAATGTAAAACTTCCCTTCTCTGAAATGATTTATATGGCTTATCAGTATGAAGATCTCCATAAGAAAGGAATGTTGCGCGACGAAGAAGAAGTCTGTTGTAGTGACAAAGAAGAGTCGGAAACTGATATTCCTGAAGCCAGTACGAGGTCCGAGGTTAGTAAGAAGCCCAGTGCCAAGAGGAAAATGGCAGAATCTGGGAAAGAACCCGTAACGACCGCCGTATGCAATAACTGCAATAGGCGAGGACATTTCTCGATAAGTTGCAGATCTTTAGAGAAACAGATCAAGAGTGGATATAAGCGCACTATGAAGCAAAAGAACCCACATGGGGAAAGGAGATGCCATAAGTGCCGCCAAGCAGGTCACATTGCACGGGAGTGCCAACTCTCAAAGAAATCAGAAGCCGTAAATATAAATGAAGTAGCAGAAACTTCTGAGCCCTCAGCTAGTCAAGAAAGGGCCGATGTTTTAGAAGGAACGCTTACTGTCAAAAACATTCCAGTCAAAGTACTGTTTGACACAGGCGCGTCACGAAACTTCATTGCAAAGGATGCAGCTAAGAAACTGGATTTGAATTTGAAAAAGCTCAAAGAACCATTGACTGTCCAGAATCCTGTTGGGGGTTCCATTGATCTCAGTTGGGTTTGTGGAGTGTCGGTTTCTTTCTCTCGTTATCGGTATCCTACCATCGCAGTCGTCATGTGAATAAGAAGGAGATAAACTAACTGGCCTGAAACTGGTCTTTAAAAGTAATTAAACTAATTAAACGTTAATTCTGAAATAATTGTTTTAGTTAAGTCATACAATTATAACGGTACAACTCTCATGTATGCGGACAGAATGGAATGAAACAAAAGACGCTGAAATCATGATGACGAGCACTGAGTCATGGAATAGAGATGGACGAAATTGGAATCAACTGGATTTTCTATTAAATTAAACACTTGTTTAATTTAACCGAGATCAGCTGTTTAAACAGCGTATCAACTCAAGGTGAGTTAAACTCACTCAGTTTTCCCATTTATATTTTATATAAATTGGGTTTTTATTTTGTGTGCTCTGCTTGCTGATGGTTGCATGTTTGCTAGTTATACATTTGTTTGTTGATTTAACTGATGAAATTAAACTGTGTTTAATTTCAGTGAAATACCAAATCATTATTTTTACGATTTGTTCCAATAATGGTAACTCACCTTGGCTGGTCACGTTTATAAAATAAACGTGTTTTAAATTATTGAGTTTTTTTAATTGCGTGTGGTTGATGTTAAATGGTCGTTATTTATTTTATCAGTCAAACAAAATTGAATGGTCTGGTTTGAAATAACCATTTGAATACAGGGAAGAACAGGTTGTAGGAATCCAACCGGATTCCTCAAATATATTATTTATTTCATATTAGCACATATGAAATGTCCTGTTTGGGTGATTGATTTGATTATTGATTTGGACTGAGAATTCAACCTGTGTTGTTTTTAAACCAATGAGCGGTATTGGTTGAGTATTTGGCAGCGTATGACCTATAAAATAAATCGTTTTATAAATATTGATTCACCGTCAGGTGAGTCGATAGAGATGAAGTTATAAAATTTATTTTATAACTGGAGATAGATTTTTCAACATATTATTTTGAATAAAAGTTATTAAGGAGAGATAAATAAATATTTTATTTATTTAAGACTTTTATTTATTATTAATTGATTTTATAAAGTAAATTCTGATGTAAATCAGATTTATAAGTACGAGACAAGAAATAAAATCGCATAAGTTAAATTTGGATAAGTGTTTTGTAAAGAAAACAATTAATGGAATTATTTAAATTAATTGTATTAATTTAAAGTGAGAATTAAATTGAATCGAGTTTTGAGTTAACTAAATCGACCGTTTTAAATTGGAATTTATTATCAAATTAATGTGTTTTGATTAAAATAGTTAAATGAATATTATTTAAATTTAGATAAGGTTTAAAAGGGTTTACTATTTATTTTAGTTAATAAAGACTTAACTACTGAAGTAGTTAATAATCGAAGTAAATTATTATTTTAATTAATAAGAATTTAGAAAATTACTTTTCAAAAGTAATCGAGGTTGAAATGGAATCCAGTGAAATGGTGAGAGGAGTTTATGAATGGGTTTTATATTTAAACCCAAATCTTTATAACGAAGTTAAAAAGGGAATTTCAAGCGAATACAGTAGCTTGAAATAAATGTTACTTAATTATTTGAATTAAGTTAGAGGAAATTAAGATAAAGAGCTTATAATAAACCAGGGTTATGAGAATGAGGTTTAAAGTGTTAAAGCGTTAATTTTACGTTAATGATACTTGAAAATGAAATCAAGTAAAAAGAGGAAAAGTGTAATGAGATTTCCAAAGCATGCAACAATAGAATAGATTTGAAAGAAGAATTAAAGTAAGAGTTGAATATGGTTATGAGTTATTTTATTAAGTATTATATAGAAAGGGTTTTGAGAACGTTAGTATATAAGAATTCAATTATCATATTTTTAAAGATTACAAGAGTTAAAAGTTTTGATTATGCAGAAGTGAATTAGTTTGTTTTAAATTCGAAGGCCAAGTGATGCTGAATACTAAACCAGTGAACTCATTGGAGTGTCATGATTGAAACACTGTATATTTTGATAGTTAAATCACCGACTATCAAATCTGTCCAATACGATTGTTGGTATGGAAAGACCAGGATCAAATTTACATTCGAAAACCATTCCGACCAACAAATACGTGAAGATATCAGAAGATGATTGAGCTGGAGTATTGAAGACCGTGGATTTTCATAAACGGAAGAACCACTAATATTCTCTGCCTAGAAAGTAGAGATAAACTGTGATTCTATCATGGTTGGAATCTACGGGTTGCAAGGACTTCTCGCTACTGATCCATGGGGTGATTCCTATATGGGATGCAGTAGGAGAGTGCCTTTGGTTCATCCTGTTCCTGGATGACTTGTATAGACGGATGTCTGACAGAGTATTTCCAAAGGATCACATACGTTGATTTCTTCAAACGTGCTATAGTTGTTGGCAGAGAATTGCCGTTCTCTTAGCTTCTAACTAGAGTATTTTTGTGGACGTCAATTAGTGATAGCTGACGGATCTGACGATGTGGCATTCAAAGTGAATAATGACCAAGTGTTCGAAAGTTAATCTAAACCTCAAGCCTCATCGACCGGGAAATGACAAAAATCGGGCAGGCAGCATGGCTATATGGGTCACTCCCATTAGGGTGTATAATCACCTATCTAGAGAAATTCCTATTTACTTCTTTAATCTATATTCGATGCTGTCCCTTTTCGGGAGATGGTTGCTGATCCCAACCGTCGGTGATATACATTCGATACACTCTAGCGAAATGAGTGGTCGGTCATGTGAGGGCCGGGTTGCAAGAAGTTCTTGTTGAACCCAGTGTATTCGCCTCTAGAGATACACTATCGGCAGGTGGTCCCATACCTTGTCATAGGCGGAATCCAATCTCTAATAAGTGCCCGCGGTTTTGTTTGTATACTATATATGTAGAGCGTGAGATGCAAGCGTTCTACTAGATTTCTATTTACTTGTATTTAGACATTATTATAATATCAGACAAGATATTGGTTTCAAAAATGTTTTGGGTTATCGTAAGGTAAAAACCGTCCGTGTTTATGTGTGGATTTGGTCTTACGATTATCATTTTCTTTTGAAAAGATTTTGAACTTTAAAATTATGACTGGATGATTTACCCTTAATAATGTGCGAGTTTATCTCACTCTGGTTCACCAGACTGACCCGGTGTTTTGTAAATGCTCGGGTTAGCCCGGGGTGTATAGGTTCAGGTCATCAGATGTTGCGAAGTCCAAAAATGAGATAAAGATGTTCAGACGTAAGATATTATATAGCAATTATTCTGCTGTGCGTTGTATATGGGAACAGGTTATTATAACTGTCCCGTTATGTGATGTACTCTGATATTGTAAGTATATTTTAAAGCCCTCAGTAAAGATTTATTTCTGTATTATATTTTGTTCCGCTGCGATGTGAGACTCTGAATCTGTACTGTGGTGTTTCTCCTTCTTCTTCTATTCTTATATTTCTTTATTTCTTATCTCACCCTCTAAATTCTTTCTAATAACGCTCCAGTGTTTTCGGTGTTTGGAAGGTCGGCATGAGTTACGGTAAAGGTATTTATGTCGATTTTCAGGGCCGAAAATCCCTGGGTCGTTACAGCCTCGGTTATATCGGTCGTTCCAGGGCCGATGGACTCATTTGGCTCATTTATGCCCCATAGGGTAGACTAGCATATCGTTTATGGTATTATTAACCTGCTAAGTGTGGGCCGGCCCTGATGATCCAAGGGTTACTCGAGCTCTGATCCTGAGGCTCAAGCTAGAGAGTCTAACGAATTCGGTAAGGACGATCCCTTGCCTTGGTTCACAGACGGAAATCCAACTTCTAGTACGTGACATTTGCGGTTTTGATTGTAGAGTCTAGTATCGGCGGCATGATATATGGTACCCATGTCGTCTAGATTGATACATTTATATTTGAAGTTGTTTTACACACTATGCACTTATAATAGTATCAAATGATTTGTTTTAACGTACCAAGCATGTTTAGCTATTATAAGGGAAAACCCTATCCCTCGGCTTGCGTTGCATTGTGTGATAGGACCTGGGTCTTATATTATCTTCATTTTTTCAAAAAGCATTGCGCTGTTTTGTTATATGCACTGGTATTCTTGGGAGGAAACCCGTTCCATGTTATACGGCGTGGTCCCTTGATATATCTGATTTAAAGTAAAGTTTTAAATAACTGTTTTAGTTCTCACACCAGTCACATGACTGACCTGGAGTTTATTGTTTTAACCTAAACTCTGGGTGCCCCTATTTTCCATGGGCAGCTAGTAGTTCTGGTTTTGCAGATTTATATTCACATGATCCTGGTTTACAGCTGGAATGATATTCGGAAAGCTCAATATCCGTATATTCTTTTCGGTCGTATTTTGTATTATTTTCCGCTGCATTGTAACTTGTAAATCTTTGATGTTTAGTAAATGTATATAATTTATTCATACTCTATTATATTCTTGTATTCTGATGAAATTGTTGTAATAACAATGAAATGTTCTTCTATTTGTGTTCTAATTTGTCGTGTTCTCAAAGCAAACCGTTCTTTCCTTCACGGGGAAGTTTCGGGTCCTTACAGTGGTATCAGAGCCTCGCTGGGTCGACCCGAGCCTCGCTGGGTCGACTAGGGGTTAATCCAGGGTGTTTGGCTATCAACCCGTGGGCCGATTCGCTCAAATGCAGATTTTGCATTTGATTGGTTCTCATGGTTCAGGGTTAATCTAATGGTCCTAAATAACTTCCTACACCTATAAATACATCCTAATGCTAACCCTAAACCTAATTAAAATAGAATAGTTACCGTCGCCATGGAAATCAATGGAGCCGCCGCCAACTAAGAAGGAAGAAAAGCTAATTCAATTCTAATTCTCTCAACCCTAAAGCAAAGCAAAACTCTCTCTTTTCTTCTCTAAATTGTGAGTATGATGATCTTAACAAGATTATTATTATTTTAATTAGATTGAGTTATGAATGGATTATGAGTAGATGATGTGAATTATCATATATGTTGTTGTAAACCCCTTTTTCTATCATGTATGTTGTAAATCCAATGTTATGTGATGATGATATCTTATATGTTGTAAATCATGCTATGGTGATGTTATGTATGTTGAAAGTTTCTATGCTAAGTTGTGATAAATCATACATGTTAAAAAGGCCATGATGTTACCATCTATGCTAGTTAGTTCATATTAATTAAATCATCATGTTTGGGTTATGTTGATCTATATGACAAGTCACATATGCAAGTTAGATTGATTAGAAAAGTTATGAACATATGCCAAGACATCTATTATGACATCTAGAATTATGCTATGACATATGTGATAGCCTATGCTAGTTCACACCATCATTATGTTGCCTAAAAATCCCATATGCAAGTTTATGTATAGATTTGGGCTATGATCATATCATGTAAATTGAGACGTTTAACAAGTTGACACCTTTTGATCCTTAACATGTGTAGTTTATGCAAGTTTTACCCCTATTATGATTAGATTTATTTTAATTGTCTATATGTTGTGATAATTTATCTTTGTGCTATGTGTTAGACTATTCAAGTCTAGCCTATATTAAGCGTTGAATAAGCGAACGTACAAACGTGGGGTAGGGGTAATATTAAGGATTAATATTAAAAATTTGGGTGCAATTGATATGATTTTGCATGCCATAAGTGGATGGCCATAATTGAGTCAATTATGGACATCATAAAAAGTTGACTTAATTAATAATTTGAATAGGGAATTATTAAAACTGGGGTAAAAGATTTTAAGTGTTAATCAATGCTTAGGACACGAGGTTGGACTCGTTTGTGATGTAAACCTGCCCGGACCCGCCCGACAAATCCAGTGGTCACAAATGTCAGCCCAATGTGAGAGGTCCTAGGCCTAAACTAAAGCATAACGGTTGTAAAGACACGAGGTTAGACTCTTTTATGGTGTAAGACTTCCCGGACCCGCCCGGCAAATCCAGCTGCCATAAATGCCAGTCTAATGTGAGAGGTCTTTATGAGGTAATGGCCTGAATGAATTAAGAAATACTTAACCAGATAAACATGTAAAGTGGGACATGGGGGTTAAGTTGGTGCCTTGGGTGGCACGAGGAATCTAGGGGGTGCACTTAGTGGTATGTGAAATACGATTAGTAAGACTGAACCAAACACACATGTAAATGAACATGACTAAGAGGGTTAAGTGGGATATACTAGTGACAAGCTTAGGTGGGTAGCTTGTGGGGGCCCATTTCGACCAATATCCCAAACGTATCTTTGTGGGCTCGACCCAAGTCGAGGACGGGACACGCATGCTGGGTTTGACTGTAAGAGGCCAAAACGGGGAGCGGTGGCAACGCAAGTCCAACGGGTTTCGTATGCGTGTGTGGACCCGGGCTGGTAGGTAAGACGTTGTTGCATCGTGTAGGTATAAGCCGTGCATTCTCAAGTTGTATCGGGTTGCCACTTTAGGGGAGTGATACACCCCACTGTGGGGCCAGCACGGGTATCTACGAGTAGGGAGCCGATCGAAAGTGGGTAGTGGGGTACACCTAGTGGAGATAGGGGCAGACGGCACCTATGTAGTCAGCTAGGGGTACGCAAGGCTATTTATAAAGTTTCTGTGTGAAGCAAGTGGGATCAACCTTTAGGGTGACTGGTGCGGTGCAGTGTAGTAATGTGCGGTGCAGTGTAGTAATGTGCGGTGCAGTGTAGCAATCATTCGTTAGTAATTGGGTGTGCCTTTGACGTTATCTTTCACTGCTCATCCCATACCTAATAGTTCGTAGACGTTTACTTGTCTTCCAGCTTATGCCTTAGTCTAGTTATTTTGATAATAGTATTGTCAGAATTATCATACTTGCCAGACTTTATGTCTGACCCCCCTCCATTTCTATCCTTTTTCCCCCTCCAGGTCCTCAGGTTGGGCCCAGCTCTAGTGGAGTTTGATTGGATTGCTTCAACTCTCTTGGAAAGCTTGGACCGTTGAAGTAAAGTCCAGCTTGTTATCTTTTTAATGGCTATTTATGTAATCGGATTATGTATTTTGTTTTATGAAGATGGATATTATACTTGGTTTTATGATGAAACAAACATGTTTAATTTCCGCTGCAATAAAATGAAGTTTTAGATTTCCCAGTACTATTTATTATCTGTCTTGTTGTAATTTTTCTGTTCTATATTCACTTATAACCTCCATGGAAGTTAATGCATTCCCTTTGTGAGTGACATTAATGGACGTGGGGTGTTACACGTTGTATCAGAGCTTAAGGTTACCAGAACAGATAAAAATACTTTAGAAAAATAGTTATTTTTGGAAGAAGTGCTTTCAAAAACATGTTTTAATGAGAAATTTAAAGAGAAAAGTTTTTAAGAAAAAAACATAATCCCCAATAGCCCATATCTTTATCTTTCGAATTCTCCATTCTGAATCTTTCCTTTTTCGTTTCAGCATGGCTGAAGATCTTAATTTACCCGACGGTGTAACGATACCAGGATGGTATAGGAGGTTATTAGAGGCTAGGGCCGTTGCAGGTCCAGCCAATGTTCCACCACCACCAGTTGCACCCGTTCCTCCTCCTCCTCCTCCTCGCATAGATACTTTTGCAAAGACGTGCAAGGAATTCAAAGCTATGGGTGGAAAACCATTTCAAGGGTCAGAAACGTTTGTGGAAGCTAGAGATTGGCTTAAGGAGGTGGAAGAATTGCTAGAAATCTTTGAAGTAGAAGAAGGGAGGAGAGTTCGATTAGCAGCTTGGTTGATGAAGGGAGAGGCCTCGTTTTGGTGGGAGGTCACTAATGGGGAGCGTCCTGTTGACTCTTGGGCAGATTTCAGACGTAGTTTCGAGGCGAAGTTTCTCTCAAGGGCGGAAGAAAATCTATATATGGAAAGGTTCTTGACATTGAAGCAAGGAAGCTCATCAGTGAAAGAATATGTCAATAAATTTAATCAGTTAGCAAGGTTTGGCTTGGACTTAGTGAACACGCCGGAGAAGAAGGCGCTGAGGTTCGTGAATAGCTTGAATGAACCATTGCAAGGGTTGGCTATGACCCACATCCCTATGGGGGCCACCTTTGAGAAGTTAGTAGAAATGGCGCTTATGCATGAGGAGAAAAGCGCTAAAGCTGATAAGGCACCCGAGAAGAAGGGGGATCAGAAGAAACCACAACAGCAAAAAAGAAGGGTGGTAAAGACAATAACGGCAAGGGAAAGAAGAAATGTTTTAACTGTGGGATACCAGGCCATCTCAGCAAGGATTGCCGAAAGAAAAAGAAGACAGGCTGTTTTCATTGTGGCGATGCAGGACATTTAGTGAAGGACTGCCCAAAGAAGGGGCAGAGGGCAGGAGCTACCTCGGGAGGACAGGTGCAGGCTCTTATGGCACCAGGGCAGGCAAGGGGACAAGTTCAGGCTCTCGCGGTCCCACCGCTGCAAGAACGAGGTAGAACCATTTCTGTTGAAAGCTTAGTTTTTCTGTTTGATCATCCTGTCCGTACCTTATTCGATTCGGGCGCATCACATTCGTTTATCTCTACATCATTAGTTGAATCACTGCACTTAAACACCAGTTTAGTAGAGGATCCCTTAGTTGTTTCGAATCCAATTGGGGGCTCAGCTTATTTGTCTATGATGTGTTTGGATTTGAAAATTTCCATACTTAGCGTTGAATTTAGATGTGATGCTTATGTGTTGGGCTTCACGGGCTATGGGCTAATTTTAGGAATGGATTAGTTATCCAGAAGTGGGGCCGTTCTTGATTGTGAAAGGAGAGTAGTTAGGCTCGTGACTCGCCTTGGCAACACTCTCGAAATCTTTTGTAATCCCATAAATTCGGTTATGCTAAGTTATCTAGAATCGCTTGACGTGTCTGAGGAAAATCTACGATCTGTTAGAGTGGTACGAGAATATTCGGATGTGTTTGAGGAGGTGAAGGGCTTGCCTCCGAAGCGGGAGATAGATTTTCGAATATATCTTGTGGATAATGCGAAACCAATATCTTTGCCGGTACGCCACATGGCTCCACGTGAAAGGAGGGAACTCGGTAAGCAAGTGAAGGAGTTGCTTGAGAAGGGGTTCATAAGACGAAGTATATCGGAGTGGGGTGCTCCAGTAGTATTTGCCACGAAGGTGGATGGGTCCCTTAGACTTTGTGTGGACTATAGAGAACTTAATAAGCTTACTAAGAAGAACAGACACCCACTGCCGAGGATTGACGATCTCTTCGATCAGTTAGTTGGCGCCTCAGTGTTTTCACAGTTGGACTTAGCCACTGGTTTCCATCAGTTAAGAGTGGCTGAGGATAGCATTGACAAGACTGCCTTTAGGACTCCGGACGGTTTCTATGAATGGCTAGTGATGCCCTTCGGTTTGACAAACGCCCCAGCATATTTTGTTGATTTGATGAGTAGGGTGTTTAGGGAGTACCTTAACAAATTTGTGGTAGTCTTTGTAGATGACATCTTGATCTTTTCTAAGGATGAAGAAGAGCATGCGCTACATCTTAGGGAAGTGTTGGAGACTCTTCGAGCGCATAAGCTTAAAGCTAAATTTTCTAAGTGTCACTTTTGGAGGAAGGAAGTACGGTTCTTAGGATACGTGGTTTCCAAAGAAGGAATAGCTGTAGATCCCGTGAAGGTGGTGGCCATCCAAGATTGGAAGGTTCCTAAAAATGCTACCGAAGTGAGAAGTTTCTTGGGGTTGGCTGGCTACTATAGGAAGTTTATCAAAGACTTCGCAAAGATATCAACTCCATTTACACGCTTGACGAAGAAGAACCTAGTTTTCACATGGGACGTAGATTGTGATGATGCGTTCCAACGTTCGAAGAGAGCTTTGACTTCAGCCCCAGTCTTAGTATTGCCAGACGGGAGTAAGACGTTTACCGTTTATACTGACGCTTGTGGGACAGGACTAGGCGCAGTCTTAATGCAAGAGGGCAGGGTAATAGCCTATGGTGGAAGGCAGTTAAGAGCGCATGAAAAGAATTACCCCACGCATGACCTAGAGTTGGCCGCTATCGTTTTCGCGCTTAAGTCTTGGCGTCATTATCTTCTTGGCGAGAAATTCGAACTATTCACTGACCACAAATCTTTAAAATACTTATTCTCTCAGAAGGACTTGAACTTAAGGCAGCAAAGGTGGATGGAGTTATTGGCGTCCTACGACTTTGAGATAGCATATACCCCTGGCAAGGGTAACGTGGTGGCCGATGCCTTAAGTAGAAAAATATTATCCTTAAGTCCTTTGTTTGTTGAGCGGCGAAGTTTAGAGTTCATCTCTATGTTTGATTTTAGACCTTCCGTTGACTTCGTACCCGGTTTGCAAGCATCCTTGGAGGTCAGACCTACACTTTTGGGATGGATTGGCGAGGCACAGCGAGACGACCCATAGTTAGTTGAGTTAGTAGAAAAGATCAAAGGAGGGGAGTCATCAAGCTATCTCCGTAGGTATACCCTAGATGATAAGGGTTGGTTACGTAGGGACGGTAGACTTTGTGTACCAAAAGACGATGACCTAAGGAAGACTATTCTTGACGAAGCACATCGTTCGAATATGACCATTCATCCCGGCGGGGACAAGATGTACAAAGACATGAAGAGAGTTTACTTTTGGGCCGGCATGAAGAAAGACGTGGTCGAGTATGTCGCTAGATGCTTGGTGTGCCAACAAGTAAAAGCGGAGCAAAAGAAACCCGGTGGGTTGCTTCACCCATTGGAGGTTCCACTATGGAAATGGGAAAGCATCTCGATGGATTTTGTGGATGGATTATCGCGATTGAGGAAGGGTAATACTGGAATTTGGGATATAATGGATAGACTTACTAAGAGCGCCCATTTTATTGCCGTGAAGAGTAAGAGGACTGCTCCATGGTTAGCTTCTGTATACGTTCGAGAGATAGTTCGTTTGCACGGTGTTCCTTCTAGCATAGTGAGCGACCGCGATCCTATTTTCACTAGCAAATTTTGGAGAAGCTTACAAGAGGCGGTAAGGACTCAGTTATGTTTGAGCACCGCATATCATCATCAGACGGATGGCCAGACCGAGAGGGTGAATCACATTATAGAGGATCTGTTGAGGCTATGTATCCTAGACTTTGGGGGTACATGGGAAGAGCATCTTCCATTGGTTGAGTTCGCATATAATAATAGCTTTCAGTCCAGCATTGGTATGGCACCATTTGAAGCTCTTTATGGACGACCTTGTCGTTCACCTACATATTGGTGGGAATCTACGGATAAGATCTTACTTGGGCCCGATATGATTAGGGAGACTTCGGAGAAGATCGACTTGATTCGAAGGAGGATGAAAGCAGCGCAAGATAGGCAGAAATCTTATGCGGATAAGAGGAGGACAGATCTCGAGTTTGAAGTTGGGGACATGGTCTTTGTCAAAGTGTCTCCATTACGAAACGTTGTTCGCTTTGGGTCCGTTGGGAAATTAGCACCAAGGTTTGTAGGGCCGTTTCCTATTAAGGAGAGGATTGGACGGATGGCGTATAGAGTGGAGTTGCCCGAGAGACTTAGTGGTGTACATGACGTATTCCATGTGTCACATTTGAGGAAGTGCTTGCACGAGACCGCGGAAGTGGTAGAGCCGAGCTTGCTTAGAGAGGTGGAGATAGAGCGTGATGCGACGATTCGACGAGCTCCCACGCACATTCTTGGGTCGGAGATCAAGAAGTTGAGGAATCGAGAGGTCAGACTAGTCAAAGTGCAATGGGGAGATGATGAGAGCAACGCTACTTGGGAGACGGAAGAGAAGATGCGTTCACGATACCCTTTTCTTTTTGAGGGTATGTCCTTTAATTTCTCCTTTATCGCTTAGCTTGTACTTATCTTATCTTTAGTATATCCTCTCGCTAGTATCTTTGACCTTTAGTTAGGATAATCCTATGGTTGAAACATGTGTTTGAGACATGTTATGTATGGTGGATGCAAAGTGGATGCAAGTGTTTGCTAGTGGTTGCTCGTGGATGCATATACACACACTATTAGGCACCAGATCGGCTCAGTCACTTCATATTGCATATTGCATATATATGGATGTATTTAGTAAAATGGATGTATAATGGTTGTATTATCATATAGTTGCTGCATTTGGGTGGATGGTTGTGCACGCATATAGAATTAATATGTATCATTAGGAATCTTTTGCATACATATTGGACGCATGGCACTATCATGAATTGCACTGAGGAGGTCGACTGAATCAGTAGACCGCCTAATTTTGCATTAGATATGGACATATACACACACTGTGCATATAAACTTTAAAGCATTAGAAGTCTTTTAAGGACAATGGATGCTGGTGTTTGATGGTTGAGTAGATGGACGATTAGATGGTAGGATATACATTCTTCTTGACTTGGAGATTTCGGGGACGAAATCCTTTAAGGAGGGAAGAATGTAACACCCCGTAATTTTATAACATTAAAATTCACAAATTAAAGTATACTTAATTTTTAGAAAAGAATTAAGTGAAATGGGTTGCGCAGAGAAATATATATATTGATATATATATATATATATAAATTAAAAATCAAATAAATAAATATGCGAAAAAGTTCAAAACAGCGAATTGGGAGGGGAAATAACCGAATCGGCCCATTTTTGAGGTCGACCCGAGCTCTGCTGGGTCGACTAGGGGTTAATCCAGGGTGTTTGGCTGTCAACCCGTGGGCCGATTCGCTCAAATGCAGATTTTGCATTTGATTGGTTCTCATGGTTCAGTGTTAATCTAATGGTCCTAAATAACTTCCTACACCTATAAATACATCCTAATGCTAACCCTAAACCTAATTAAAATAGAATAGTTACCGTCGCCATGGAAATCAATGGAGCCGCCGCCAACTAAGAAGGAAGAAAAGCTAATTCAATTCTAATTCTCTCAACCCTAAAGCAAAGCAAAACTCTCTCTTTTCTTCTCTAAATTGTGAGTATGATAATCTTAACAAGATTATTATTATTTTAATTAGATTGAGTTATGAATGGATTATAAGTAGATGATGTGAATTATCATATATGTTGTTGTAAACCCCTTTTGCTATCATGTATGTTGTAAATCCAATGTTATGTGATGATGATATCTTATATGTTGTAAATCATGCTATGGTGATGTTATGTATGTTGAAAGTTTCTATGCTAAGTTGTGATAAATCATACATGTTAAAAAGGCCATGATGTTACCATCTATGCTAGTTAGTTCATATTAATTAAATCATCATGTTTGGGTTATGTTGATCTATATGACAAGTCACATATGCAAGTTAGATTGATTAGAAAAGTTATGAACATATGCCAAGACATCTATTATGACATCTAGAATTATGCTATGACATATGTGATATCCTATGCTAGTTCACACCATCATTATGTTGCCTAAAAACCCCATATGCAAGTTTATGTATAGATTTGGGCTACGATCATATCATGTAAATTGAGATGTTTAACAAGCTGACACCTTTTGATCCTTAACATGTGTAGTTTATGCAAGTTTCACCCCTATTATGATTAGATTTATTTTAATTGTCTATATGTTGTGATAATTTATCTTTGTGCTATGTGTTAGACTATTCAAGTCTATCCTATATTATGCGTTGAATAAGCGAACGTATAAACGTGGGGTAGGGGTAATATTAAGGATTTAATATTAAAAAGTTGGGGTGCAATAGATATGATTTTGCATGCCATAAGTGGATGGCCATAATTGAGTCAATTATGGACATCATTAAAAGTTGACTTAATTAATAATTTGAATAGGGAATTATTAAAACTGGGGTAAAAGATTTTAAGTGTTAATCAATGCTTAGGACACGAGGTTGGACTCATTTGTGACATAAACCTGCCCGGACCCGCCCGGCAAATCCAGTGGTCACAAATGTCAGCCCAATGTGAGAGGTCCTAGGCCTAAACTAAAGCATAATGGTTGTAAAGACACGAGGTTAGACTCTTTTACGGTGTAAGACTGCCCGGACCCGCCCGGCAAATCCAGCTGCCATAAATGCCAGTCTAATGTGAGAGGTCTTTATGAGGTTATGGCCTGAATGGATTAAGAAATACTTAACCAGATAAACATGTAAAGTGGGACATGAGGGTTAAGTAAGTGCCTTGGGTGGCACGAGGAATCTAGGGGGTGCCCTTAGTGGCATGTGAAATACGATTAGTAGGACTTAACCAAACACACATGTAAATGAACATGACTAAGAGGGTTAAGTGGGATATACTAGTGACAAGCTTAGGTGGGTAGCTTGTGGGGGCCCATTTCGACCAGTATCCCAAACGTATCTTTGTGGGCTTGACCCAAGTCGAGGACGGGACACGCATGCTGGGTTTGACTGTAAGAGGCCAAAACGGGGAGCGGTGGCAACGCAAGTCCAACGGGTTTCGTATGTGTGTGTGGACCCGGGCTGGTAGGTAAGACGTTGTTGCATCGTGTAGGTATAAGCCGTGCATTCTCAAGTTGTATCGGGTTGCCACTTTAGGGGAGTGATACACCCCACTATGGGGCCAGCACGGGTATCTACGAGTAGGGAGCCGATTGAAAGTGGGTAGTGGGGTACACCTAGTGGAGATAGGGGAAGACGGCACCTATGTAGTCAGCTAGGGGTACGCAAGGCTATTTATAAAGTTTCTGTGTGAAGCAAGTGGGATCAACCTTTAGGGTGACTGGTGCGGTGCAGTGTAGTAATGTGCGGTGCAGTGTAGTAATGTGCGGTGCAGTGTAGCAATCATTCGTTAGTAATTAGGTGTGCCTTTGACGTTATCTTTCACTGCTCATCCCATACCTAATAGTTCATAGACGTTTACTTGTCTTCCAGCTTATGCCTTAGTCTAGTTATTTTGATAATAGTATTGTCAGAATTATCATACTTGCCATACTTTATGTCTGACCCCCCTCCATTTCTATCCTTTTTCCCCCTCCAGGTCCTCAGGTTGGGCCCAGCTCTAGTGGAGTTTGATTGGATTGCTTCATCTCTCTTGGAAAGCTTGGACCGTTGAAGTAAAGTCCAGCTTGTTATCTTTTTAATGGCTATTTATGTAATGGAATTATGTATTTTGTTTTATGAAGATGGATATTGTACTTGGTTTTATGATGAAACAAACATGTTTAATTTCCGCTGCAATAAAATGAAGTTTTAGATTTCCAAGTACTATTTATTATCTGTCTTGTTGTAATTTTCCTGTTCTATATTCACTTATAACCTCCATGGAAGTTAATGCATTCCCTTTGTGAGTGACATTAATGGACGTGGGGTGTTACAGAGCTTTGGTTTATAGAGCTCGGAGAACAAGACACGTTCGAACCAAACGAAAGAATTCATCAGAGATTGGATTAGTAATATCCAATGAGAATGACTCATTAGAGATAGGATCAGTAGTATCCTAGAATGAGTGTGAAGTGTGATGTTTTTAAAATAAAATTGAAAACAAATTTTGTTTTGAAAATTTAAACCTTATTATTCGTATTTGAATATTATTTTTATATTGATTTGGACAATCAAGTATATAAAGATTTTGTGTACACGTCTGATCCATGTGTATTTGAAGTTTTAATATACTGGATAGATATAGAATCACACTCTAGTCGCCCTGGCATAATTCTGGCGATGTCGCGGCATCATCAGCATTTGTGTTCAAGTTTCGAAAGTGGGATATCTATATATTTCCATTAGACTAGTGTGAGAACCAAAATTAGATAGGGCTTATTGTTGTGATTTGGCATCAAAAACATGATTTTCTGTATATATGTCAAAATTATGAATTTGAAACGTGAACTAACTAATCGATTGATGGTTGTGTTGTATGACTACTTGTTATCTAATAAAACCATTATGCGAAAGAGCGATACATATAACCGAATTGTATCGAATATTGAATTGAATTGAAATTTGGTTGAAATTGCATGCATACGCATGTATATACATTGAACAGATCATAGCAAGGAGGCTAGAGGAGAGGAATAAAATTGTATGCTCGACAAATAGGTACATGTTTATTGTATTTCTTGGGTTTGGATGATTTTATGAGCCGATTGGCTTTTTATTTTTCTTTCTGAGATGAGAGGGACTGTGTGGCGATTTTCCCGGTGCTCCCGTACAAAGGAGGTTATGGCGCAATTTTCCGAAAATTTAGGGTGTTAGCCAAGTTTTTGAAGAATTGGAAAATTCTTAGAAACTGAAAAGTTGAAGAATGAAAGCCAAACTGGAAGTTGAGTTGGTTTGTAAAACAACTTTCAGCTCCATTCCTTTCCGAGGACGAAAAGATTTTAAGTGGGGGAGATTGTGATAACCCGGAAAATCTAAACCAATTTAAAAATTTTATTTTGGCAATTTTAATGAATTTTGAATATTTAAAATGAATTATTTTAAATAATAACGACGAGAAGTTTATTTTGAATAGAATTAGAATGGAAATATTTATTTGAATCGACGTTAGAATATAAATATTTATTTTAAATTATAAAAGGAATTGAAAATGGCACGGTAGCTTGAAAATTCGATTTCAAATTTCAAATGAATGCACAGGATTCAAAATAAACCGGATTTTAGCAAAACCAAAAATATTTGAACTATTTGAGAATATCTTTCCAACGAATCCGAAAAATTGAAATTTCATAGCGGCAATAAAAAGCTATGCCCAGTTGAAAATTCAGAATAGTTGCTATAGAATTTTGGCCCTTAAAAATGGAAATTTTGCAAATGACCTCCATTTTCGATGAAACCTCTTTTGTTGGATCCGGGATGTCAAGTTATTGCTAGATTCCAAAATTCATAATTTTCTGAATTAACGTGTGAGCGTGGCAAAAGAAAACGTGTTTTGACAGTTTTAGTTAATTTGGATCGACCTGAAAATGGCCATTTTTCAAACGGTCTTTAAATTTGACGAAATTAGTTTTGTTAGGATCGTATCGTCAATACGAAGCTAGAAATAATTTTCTTGGAATTTTCTGAGTCAATATGTGGCCCTGGTAAATTGAAATGTGTGTTCAAATTCAATATATAGAGTTATATTTTGATTTTGATGAAAACTGATCGAAACAGCAGAACTGGCTTACGAGACATATCCCATTGTGTTTGGAATATAGGTAATTAGCTAGGGGCGACAGTCGTTGGGTCTCGTTTGGAGATCGAATGAAAAAGTAACTTTTAAGAGATAAATTAAATATAATATATATATATATATTTACATAATAGTCAACACTCTCTCCTCCTCACCCCTCTTCTCACTCTCGGATTGAAACTGAAAAAGGAAGAAAAAAAGCGCGATCGATTCATGCCAGCACCCTTGCATTCGTCACCGCCTCCCCTCCATCCACCGCGCCTCCTACTTCCGATGCCCTCCCCCCCCCCCCCCCCCCCCCCCGCGACAGCTGCGCACCCTTTCTCCCTTCCCCCTAAAACCCTAGACCACGGCAGAAACCCCAAATCGAGAAAAAGAAAGCCGGCATCCCCCGTTCCGCCGCTACTGGCCAGCGTCACTCCGCTCCTCCTCCACTTCCGTTCGCAGCAGCACCCGACGCCCTCGTTCCCTCTTGCGCAGTGAGTTTTTTTAATTATCATTTACTTAATTTCAGTTTTTCTATGATAAACAGGAGAATTTTATATTTTTATTCAAGAGAAGTTTATATTTTTATTCATGAGAAGATTTTATTTTGTTTCTTTTCTATGAAAAGATTATCTTTTTAACTACGAAAAGATTATATTTTTAACTATGAAAAGACGATATTTTAAACTATGAAAAGACGATATTTTAAACTATGAGAAGGCGATATTTTTAACTATGAAAAGACGATATTTTTAAATATAAAAATAGAATTTTTAGCGATACAAAAATAGAGTTGCGATTTTTAATTTATAAACATCATATTAAAAATGTGATTTTTACTATGAACAGCGTGAAAAAGTATTGCATTGACATTGTGGGAAAATCCAAACGGTTCAGAAGTTCAGAAATAAAATTGGCGGAGTGGATCCCAAAGGTGAGAACTCCTCACTGAAATTTTCTTATACAGTTATTTATTTTATAACTGAATATATGAATTGTTCCCCGTCGTCCACAGACCGTGGACGACTTGTTTGATTGTTTGGTTTAGTTTATTAGATTGTTTGGTTGGATTTGGTTGTTTGGGTGAAATGAATTGATTAGAATTGTTGGGTGTGTATGGCGCGAGCCAATATCAGGAGAGGGGTAATGCTAGACATTACCCGATTTTGATATCGCGCCGTTATGCTGCCAAAATTTTCTAAAATATGTTAGAACAATAAAAATATAATTTTTATTGTATAAATGAACTGAATAGAATATTCATATGTTGAATAAAATATTTTACCGTTAAAAATATAATTTTTAACGTTGATATGAATAAAATAAATATTCATTTACAAATCAGACGATTTTTTTATGTACACCCATTTTATTGATATGGATTGGGACGATAAATTTTACACATCGCCCAACTGCACAAATAAATCTATGTTTGTTGTTTGAAATCCCCACACGATATTGGGATGATATTGGACATACACTAATCCCAATATTTAGTTGTATGTCAATCGATTGGTTGACAGACAATTGTAAGCATTGAATATTCATATTTGATGCTTATGCAATGTAGAATGCACTTTGGATGATGGTTGACTGTGTTTGATTGTTGTTGTGTACATGTGGTTTATGAAATCCATATAATCACATTATATGGTTATTGACTATATCTGGTTCCAGTTCAGAAGGAATGAATATTTTAAAATAACGATTATTTTAAAACAACGAATATTTTCAAATAATATTCAGAAAAGAATCAAAATATGATTTTGATGTCCGATTTGGGATGAACACGAAAATATTTAAATATATAAAGCCGTGTTGATTAGATTAATGCCATTTTGACGTGAACGATATTTATATCGATTTTATTCGTTTTTATAATGAATATCAAAACGGAAATGATTTCAAAATATAATATTTTGAAAATATTATCATTTATATATTAATGATATGAAATATTCAATTTTGATTAGAAATTGAATATGAAGTTGAAATCATTTTGAAAACGAATTTAAAACGATTTATAAAATACGTTTTAAATGGAAATCAACGAAATATATATATATATATATATAATATTATATATATATATATAATGGCTTGAATAGAACGCGCCGCGCTGCGGCAGTTCGCGAATTTCGATCATTGACTTCGAACGGACATTACGGGAGATCCGACCGTCGGATTCTCCTAAAACTAGAACCGTTGAGTTCGTATCGAAAAGAGCTTTCTAAAGAATATTAGAAATTAGAAATCTAACGGATGGATTTGGAATTATGTCCAAATCAAATTTGGAAAAGGTCGTTGTAAGTGCAGTTCGATGGCCGTTTATGGAAATTGACTGTACGGGCTTTGATAAAATTATTAAAAATATCAATAATTTGTGTAAAATCATAATAAATGATTTGGAAAGAATTAGGCTGAAAAATTCTATATTTGAAAAGATAAAAATATATTTTTATCGAAATAAACCCGTTTTGAACTAGAATTATAATCCAATTATTTTTAAAATAAATAAATTGGATTTGAAATGGTTTTAAAAATAACCAGAATTTCCAACATACAAATTGGAAATGGATTTGAATTGAAATTGACTTCAGAATATTTCGATGTTGGATTTCGTGATTATACAGATATTGTTATGGAAATTTGAAAGATATATTTATATCGTTATTTCCAATACGATATTTGTTGGTTGTGGTATTTGATATTGAATATAACCCGATATATTTTCTATTCAGAGCCTTGTATTTAATATCAAATGGGATTTTGGGTTTGTTGTGAATGGTATCTTTAATAATACTATTCTTAAACCCAATGGAGTTAAGAAAAATAGAAACTGACTGGAGATTAGTCAAGTTGAATGGTCTCCTGGGTATTGATCTGATGTTAGTTTCGGCCTTCGGGGTTAACACTTAGGGAATTGTTCTCTTACTAATTTACGTTTAGAGACTGATGGAATATGGATTGGGTTTGTTGTGAACTGTGTTTTAGCGACATTCGTTCTTTAACCCGATTTACAGTGAAATGGGATTTGGAATTTATAAATCTTTTGTTAAGATTTAAAGGAGATTTTCCAAAGTAAAATTTTCCAATTTAACATATTAAATTGGAATTGAATGGAATTCGATTGGTAATAATCAAAGTAAGCTTCTGTAGAGGAAGACGGTTAATATATATGGAATTTAAAAGGCCTTGTCGTTATTCCATTTATATTATCGGTTGGATATGGAAGTTATATCTATTACATTTATCGATTAGTTTTCCATGAAGATTCCATTGTTAATGAAATGAGATTTTGGGTTGTCATGAATGGTATCTTTAATAAGACTGTTCTTAGACCCAACGGAGTTAAGAAAATCAGAAACTGACTGGATATTAGTTAAGTTGAATCGTTTCCTGGGTATTGATCTGATGTTGTTTTTGGCCTTTGAGGTTAATACTTAGGGAATTGTTAACTTGCTAATTTACGGTTAAAGGCTGATGGAATGGAATGTGATTTTGGGTTTATCGTGAACCGTGTTTTAAATGGCATTGGTTCTTTAACCCAGTTAAAGACAGGATATGATTTCCCAAGTTAAACAATCGTTAATATTGATTTTTGGGAAGATTAAAACCAAGTGGAGTTTTAATGCATCTTTAATTAGATTGAAATGATATCCAAAGGAGGATTAAAGAATAAATTTAAAGAATTTATCTTTGATAAAATTAATGGGAACCTTTCCCAAAGTATAAGAATATTTTAATAAAGGAATATTTTGGATTGGAATGAGGCGTATGTTGTGTTTTTATAGATTTTATTTATTATATACGCGAGTTATTCAGAAAGACCGGGTTTATCCCATTCTAAATAACTTATTCGACGATGTGTCGAGGATGAAGACGGTGGTTGAAGACCGGAGGTCTTCACATCGTTTGGATGATTACTGATGTCTTGATTGGGTTGTACACCCAAGACAAGGTAATAAGTGGTGATCGTCCAGACGTACTTGGAGATCGACCGGATATGCGAGTGCCTCTCCCCTGTATTGGACATATGGGGGAGGAATAAAGTGCCTCCGGTTTTGTTCAGACCCAGAACGAACTTGTAAATGGATGTGTGTCTGACATCGTATTTCATTCTGTGTGATTGATTGACATCGGTTGCATAGCGTAAATTGCCTGTGTGGCATACTAAGATGCAAATGGTCAAGGCTTCTGTTGAAAAGTAGAGTCTTGTGGTTGATGATCAAAGCACGGCTTTAATATAGCGTAGCTTTGTGTAGCGTTAATTCGCGAGCCTCACACCCCGGTGTGAACCAGAAACGGGAGAAGGACCTCAGGGAAATGGACATATGCTAGTTTCTAGCTAGGAGTGGTGTTTTGGGTTTTACACACCCGGACATTTTACTTATGTAGATGATGGATAGCGAGGCGCCTCGGTTATATCGGTCAATCCGGCGCCGATGGAGTCATTTGGCTCATTTATGCCCCATAGGGCAGACTAGCATATCGTTTACGGTATTATTAACCCGCCAAGTGTGGGCCAGCCCTGATGATCCAAGTGTCACTCGAGCTATGATCCTGAGGCTCGGCCCAGAGAGTCTAACGAATTCGGTAAGGACGATCCCTTGCCTTGGTTCACAGACGGAAATCCAACTTCCAATACGTGACATTTGCAGTTTTGATTGTAGAGCCTAGTGTCGGCGACATGATATATGGTACCCATGCCGTCTAGGATTGATACATTTATATTTGAAGTTGTTTTACACACTATGCACTTATAATAGTATCAAATGATTTGTTTTAACGTACCAAGAATGTTTGGATATTATAAGGGAAAACCCTATCCCCCGACTTGCGTTGCATTGTGTGATAGGACCTAGGTCTTATAATAGCTTCATTTTTCCAAAAAGCATTGCGCTGTTTTGTTATATGCACTAGTATTCTTGGAAGGAAACCCGTTCCGTGTTATACGGCGTGGTCCCTTGATATATCTAATTTAAAGTAAAGTTTTAAATAACTGTTTTAGTTCTCACACCTGTCACATGACTGACCTGGAGTTTATTGTTTTAACCTAAACTCTGGGTGCCCCTATTTTCCATGGGAAGCTAGTAGTTTTGGTTTTGTAGATTTATGTTCACAGGATCCTGGTTTACAGATGGAATGGTATTCGGAAAGCTCAGTATCCGCATATTCTTTCCAGTTTTATTTTGTATTATTTTCCGCTGCATTGTAACTTGTAAATCTCTGATGTTTAGTAAATGTATATAATATATTCATACTCTATTATATTCTTGTATTATGATGAAATTGTTGTAATAACAATGAAATGTTCTTCTGTTTTTGTTCTGATTTGTCGTGTTCTCAAAGCAATCTGTTCTTTCCTTCATGGGTAAGTTTCGGGTCCTTACACTGTACATATATAGTATACAATCAAAACCGCGGGTTCTTATTGGAGAATGAGTTTACAACTATGGAAAGGTATGGCACTACCTTCCGACAGTGTATTTCTAGAGAGGAATACATCGGGTTCAACAAGAATATCTTGCAACCCTGGCTAAACATTTCCGGCCATTCACTTCGCATGAATGTTCCAAATATATTGTCATCTAAGGTTGGATCCAACATAACCATTCCCGGGAGATATAGAAGCGAAAAGAAGAACAAATATGAGTATTCTCTAGATGGTGATAATACAGCCTAATGGGAGAGACCCAAATAGCCATGCAACCTACCTGATTTTTGCCATTTCCCGGTTGATAAGGCTTGAGGTTATAAATCTTCTTTTAGAACATCTGGCCACCATTCACTTTGAATGCCACATCGTCAGATCCGCCAGAAAATCACTAATTGACATCTACAAAAATACCCTGGTTGTTAATCTAAGAGAAGTGCGCTCTTCTCCGCCACCAACTATGGTACATTTGAAGAAATCAATGTACGCGATCGCTTCGGAAATATTCTGCCAGACATCCGTCCATACAAGTCATTCAAGAACATGATGAACCGAAGGCACCCTCCTACTACATCCTAGGTATCAACCTATAGATCAATAGCGAGTAGTCCTAGCCATCCGAAGATTTTAATTACGAGAAAATCACGAGTCATAATCACTCTGGTGGCCAAACTAGAGAAATTTAACAAGTAACTCTTCCGCTCATGAAGATCAACGGTCTTCAACTACTTCATCTTCGATTAGCAACTCCCACGTATTTGCTGGTCGGAATTATATTCAAATATAATTAAATTCGATCCTAGTCTTTCCGTACCAACAATCGTATAGGTCAGATTTGATAGTCGATTATTTAACTATTAAATAAACAACCATTCATCCATAAAATAAAATAATTTTACTGATTAAGTACCCAACATCATTTAGCCTATTTAATTAACCAGTCGTTAATTTAAATATTCAAAACTGCTAATTTGGAAAAAAATTCCCTTTCTTATTTAATATAAGAATATTTAATTATTGTTACACTTCTACTCATTGGCTGCTCATTGTAAATTGGTAAGTGAATAAATCTCTCAGCATCAACCCTGAAGGTCGAAACCAACATCAGATTGATACCTCAAAAGTTACTCAACTCAACCAATGTACAACAGGTTCTAATTTCTCAGAAATCACATTATATTCCCTTTAACATTTTTAAACTAATTATACTCCTTTATAAAATCACTAATCATTTCCAATTTCATTTCATAAAAACTAACCAAAATAATCCCATTTAACTTCTATAACAAATATTATAAATTCCATTTCAGAAACAGTTCACCTTTCGTTTACAAAACCATTAACTTTTCATTTAAAATTTCTTTAACCTTCCATTTATAATTTATAAATCCTTAACCATTTACTTATAAATAACTTGGCCATTTATTTATAAATATCTTGAACATTCATTTAATTATCTTAACCATTCATTTATTAATATTTTCTATTGCAATTTTTTTTCCAATAACGTATATCCTTTTACTTCGCGTATCCTTTAAAACCATTTTTCAATATTAAATTCTAATTCGATAAATTCCTTATTACATTTCATGGAATTTCCTATATAACCCAGATTATATGTATTTTCATTGTTAACTTCCTTCCGGCAAATCTTGCCTTAAAATCCCATTTATTCGACATTTATCTCAAATCCAATTATACGCCAATATTCATAATCTATTTTCAATTCCATTATTTCGCTACTCTCATTCACGAAAACCATTTATCACATTTCATATATTTATAAACAACATTTGCAAAAACGTTCATTTGTTTACGAAAAATCACTGTTCAATTCCTTTAAATCAATTATTGTATATTTCAAATCCTATCAGTCTATTTCAACATTTTAAAAATCTTTTAAATTTCCATTTACGTCCTTAAGCCCTTCTTCGAAACCTTTTTGACCTTCCCATTTAATTTAAACCATTTATTTAATTATATCTCGGAATTTCCATTTATGTATAATTTAAATTGCTTTATAAATATAAATAAATCTTAGACGTTTATTTTTAAAATAAACATTGTATTTCAAATATAACTTTGAAAACGTTCATAATCGATTTAATATCGATTTCAAAAATCTTTCCTTTTTTCAATGGTACTATAGAGGTAAATACCTGCTAAAATACCAAAACGTGAAATATAAGCCAATTTCACATCCAAATGAAAACAACAAATCATATAGATAAACATTATCAATATCAGTGAGGAATACAGTTGGATTCCTCCAACATGCCAATCCTTGCATTGTAATTTCATATTATTCAACATATATTTTACTATAATAAAAGTTAACAACTATTCTGAGGAATCCAGTTGGATCCCTCCAACCTGTTATTTCTTGCATTCAAATAGGTTACCTCAAATAAAATTATTTAATAAGAATTATCAAATTGAAACTAATAATTTTTAAAACATTAAATAATGACTAGTTAACATCAACCAATTTATTTAATATTAACAAAACAATTCAAACAATTTATCAAATTAAACACGTTTATTTTATAAAGGTGACCAACAAGGTACGTTACCTTTATGGGGTTCAATCGTTCAAATAACGATTTGGTTTTTTTACCGAAATTAAACCACATTTAATTTCATCGGTTCAATCAATATATGCATATATAATTAACAAATAATCAACTATTATCAACCAGAGAACACTATAAAACCCGACTAATATAAAATATATGTGGAAAGAACTGAGTGAGTTTAACTCACCTTGAGTTGATTCGTTGTTTACACGCTCGTTTCAATTAAATTAAATCAGCGTTTAATTTAACTGAAATATCCATTTGATTCCAATTTTGTTCAGTTCTTTTCCATGACGTCGTTCTCATCAAGACAATTCCAACGATATATGGTTTTTCCAATTATGTTAAGATATGCAAAAGTTATAACTATTATAAGCATTCGATTGAAATAAATTAATAAATATTTTAATTGTAATATAACTTCCTGATTACTTAATTAACAATTTAATTATGAAATTAACTCTTAATAAATTATCATAAAACTAATTTCGTTTGACATTGTATATGGTCGATCCTATTTGAATTCAAATACTAGCCTGACTTTTATACAATTTGTTTCCTTTATTAAGTTTGAAAATAAACTGACCATTGTTATTAAATCTTAAGCAGGTCAGTACTTCGAAATGGGAAAACATGGCCTGACAATAATTAAATTACTAAATTAGTTTCCTTAATCACTTAATTATATTAAATAACTATTTCGTTTTGTTTTCTAGAATTCAGGCCGACCCAATCTTTCTCTTGCACAACCAATAGGACTGATCCTTCTGATATATCCCATTTACTTCATTCGTAAAACACGTTGCCTTGGTTCCTGAAGATGTAACGACCAAACTTTCGAACACAACGAAAGTCGTGTCATTATATAAGAATAAGAAATAAATGGAAGATAGAACTAATGAAACCATCAGAGTCTCACAGCGGAATTTGAACAAAAGATAATACCACATAATATTATATATCAGAAGCATAGTACATCACAGTATATTATGCATAGGGATACATACCATTTCATAGTACAACTTCTTAATTATACATAAACACCATAGATAACCCAACTTGCTGACTTCGTAATTATACAGATATAATAGGTAGACCAACAAGTAGAAAGTTTTCCATCCAGCTATTCCAAGTTAGGTCATTACCTGGTTCACTTGTCTACTCATAACAAATGTTATGAGTATCCAAGAGTTTATGGAAAACACAGAAAATAAACTCTGGGTCGGTCAGGGGACTGGTATGAGTAAACGATTTTAAAACAGTTTAAGGAAATAAAAAAATATCTCATAAGACCACGCCGTAAATACGGAACGGGTTTTTACCTTTTGAGAACAAAACACTTTGTATACTTTAAATCTGAAATTATCATAGTGTCTAGGGTTTTCCACAAATAATTTAGAATCTAGAAGAATGCTTGCATCTCACTTTCTCCTACATAGTATACAAACAAAACCGCTTGGCACTTAGGGTTAATGGATTTCCAACTATGACAAGGTATGTAACCACCTTCTGATAGTGTATGTCTAGAATGGAATACACTGGATTCTAAAAGAACATCTTGCAACCCGGCCACACATTACTGACCACTCATTTTTCTTGAGTGTATCGAATGTATATCACCAATGGTTGTGTACGACAACCATTTCCTGAACGGGACAAAATCTATAAATAAGAAATAAAAGGATTTCTCTAGATAGGTGATGCTACATCCTAATGGGAGCGACCCATATAGCCATGCTGCCTGCCCGATTTTTTTCATTTCCTAGTTGTGAGGCTTGAGGCTAGACTTACCTTTGAAAATCACTTCTTAATTTACTTTGATTGCCACATCATTAAAACTCGCCAACCACTAACTGACTTCCCCAAAAATATATTATAGGTATAAAGCAAGAGAAACGAATTCTTCCGCCACCACATAAATATGTTTGAAGAGATCAACGTACGTGATCAGTTAGAATTATTATGTTAGACATTCGTCAATACAAGTTGTCCTGGGACTGGAAAAACCAAAGGGCCTATTCTATAAGTCCATCTTAGGTGTAACGACAAGGAATTTCGCTCGATCCGAATCAGTCGCTAAACCGATCAAGACCATTTGAAACGCTTGATTGTTTTGAGAACACGACAAATTAGAACGCAGACGGAAGAACTTTTCATTGTTTATTACAACAATTCATCAGAATACAAGAATATACAGAGTATTAACAAATAAAATACATTCGATAAATATCAGAGATTACAATAAATTACAAAGCAGCGGAAAATAATACAAAATACAACTAAAGGAGATATACAGATACAAAGCTTTCCGGATATCGTTCCAGCTGTAAACCAGGATCCTGTGAATATAAATCTGCAAAACCAAAACTACTAGCTGCCCGTGTCAAAATAAGGGCACCCAGAGTTTAGGTTAAAACAATAAACTCTAGGTCAGTCATGTGACTGGTGTGAGAACTAAAATAGTTATTAATCTTTATTTTACAGTTAGATAAATCAAGGGACCACGCCGTATAACATGGAACGGGTTTCCTCCTAAGAATAACAGTGCATAAAACAAACAGCGCAATGCTAAATAAAGAAAAATGAAGCTATTATAAGACCCAGGTCCCATCACACAATGCAACGCAAGCCGGAGGATATGGTTTTTACCTTATAATAGCCAAAGAATGCTTGATACGTTTAAAACAGATTATTTTGATAGTACTATAAGTGTATAGTGTCAAAAACAACTTCAAATCATAAGTATCAATCATAGACGGCATAAGCGCCCCATCCCACTATGTTGCCATACTAGGCTCTACAAATAAAACCGCAAAAACACGTATTGGAAGCTGGATTTCCATCTGTGAACCGAGGCAAAAGATAGTCATCTACCGATTCGAGACTGTCTAACCCGAGTCTCAGGAACAAAACGCATCGTCCCTTGGATCGTCAGGGCCGGTCCACCGATGTGGATTAAAATGCCTGAACACTACGTTTCCCCGCCCTTTGGGGCGTAAATGAGCCAACGAATGACTCCATCGGACCCGGATCGTCCGATCTAACCGAGGCGCCTCGCAACAGCAACAACCACATAAGTCAAACTCGTCAGGGCGTGTAAAACCACTGATGCCACTTCTAGCTAGAAGGAAACGCATGCCCTCCCTGAGGTCCTCTCCCGTTTCTGGTTCAAAACCGGGGTGTGAGGCTCGCGAATTCACGTTACACAAAGCTATGCCACACAGGCGGTGCTTTGATCATCAACCACAAGACTTTGCTTTTCAACAGAAGCCTCGATCTATTGCCACTTAGGCATGCCACACAGGCAATTCCCTCCATGCGTTTGATATCCATCAATATATAACCTCTGAGCTCGTACGTCTCAGAGAAGGGCGTTAAGCAAGAGAATAAATTCTCCGCCGCCACACAGATATATATTTAATAGAAATCAATCACACAGACTAAAATCCAATGTCAGACACACAGTCCATTTACAAGTTCGTTCTGGGTCTGAACGAAACCGGAGGCACCTAGTACCCCGCATATCCATCGATCTCCAAGTACGTCTGGACGATCACCAACTGATTCTCTCCTCTTGGGTGTACAACCCAATCAAGATCATCAGTAATTATCCAAACGACGTGAAGACCTCCGGTCTTCGACCACCGTCTTCATCTTCGACACCACGTCGAATCAGTTATTCAGAATGGGTTAAACCCGGTCTTTCAGAACAACTCGCGTATATAATAAACACGTGTGACACAAACACAAAATACGCCTCAATCCAATTCAGAATATTCTTTTATTCAAATATTCTTATACTTTGGGAAAGGTTCCCATTAATTTTATCACAGATATTTTTTTTTAAATTTATTCTTTAATCTTCCTTTTGAATATCACTTCAAACTAGTCGGGATTAACGAACCACACCGAAGTAATTATTTATTTTATTTCCCAATCCCAACTTATTTATCCCATGAAGTAAAACTGGTTATACTTCATATCTAACACCACGGTGTTATCGGTAAATTCAATTACCATTTCACGTTCAAATCTAATTAAAGATTTAACTATCGCCTGGAGCAAAACTGGTGATACTCCATTCTCAATCTTTTCAATCTAATTAAAGATTCATTAAAACTCCACTTAGTTTTAATCTTCACAGAAATCAATATCCTGTCTTTAACTGGGTTAAAGAACCAATGTCATTTAAAACACGGCTCACTATAAACCCAAAATCACATTACATTAATTATCGGGTCAAAGAACAAGTGTTATTTAAAACACCGTTCACGATAAACCCAAAAATCAATTCCAACTCAATTCCAATTAAATACCATTTAATTGGTACACTTCATTAAATCTAAATAAAAAGATTTAATCTTTTTCTCAACTGGGTTCAAGGACAGTGTTAATGAAGACACCATTCACGACAAACCCAACTCACATTTGATATTAAATACAAGGCTCTGAATAGAAAATATATCAGCTTATATTCAATATCAAATTCTACGACCAACAAATATCGTATTGGAAATAACGATATTAATGTATCTTTCAAATTCCCATAACAATATCTGTTTCATCACGAAATCCAACATCGAAATATTCTAAAGACAATTTCGATTCAAATCCATTCCAATTCAATCATTGGAAATTCTGGTCACTTTTGAAACCAATTTCAAATTCAATTTATTTATTTAAAAATAAATAAATTATTATTCTAGTTCAAAACTAGTTCATTTCGATAAAAATCTATTTTTATCTTTTCAAATATGGAGTTTTTCATCCCAATTCTTCACAAATCATTTCTTATGATTTTACACAAATTATTAATATTTTTATCAAGGCCCGTACAGTCGATTCCCATCAATGGCCATCGAACTGCACTTACAGCGACCTTTTCCAAATTTGATTTGGACATAATTCCAAATCCAACCATTAGATTTCAAATTTCTAATATTCGTTAGAAAGCTCTTTTCGATACGAACCCAACGGTTCCGGTTTTAGGAGAATCCGACGGTCGGATCTCCCGTAATGTCCATTCGAAGTCAATGGTCGAAATTCACGAACGGCCGCGGCGCGGCGCATTCTATTCAGGCCATTCTATATATATAATATATATATTATATATATTTCGTCGATTTCCTTTTAAAACATATTATATTAATCGTTTTAAATTCGTTTTCAAAACGATTTCAACTTCTTTTCAAATACAAATCAAAATTGAATTTTTCCTTATAAATTCGATTTGAATTCATTTCAAATTGATTTCAATTCAAATCGATTTTTAATTCAATTTCAGTTCATTTTCAATTCCATTCAATTTCAATTCGAATTCATTTCTATTCGAATTCTAATTCTTTTCAAAATATCAGATTTTGAAATCACTTTCGATATTCATTATAAAATGAATAAAATCGATATAAATATCATTCACGTCAAAATGGCATCAATCTAATCAACGCGGCTTCATATATTTCTATTTTCGAATATTCTATTTCAAAATTTTTTTCTTCAAATATTTCCATTTCAAATATTTCTATTTCAAATATTTTTATTCAAAACTGGAATGAAGCCCAATCAATTACCATAGATTTTATTTCTATGGATTTCCATACAACGCATGTATATATCAACAATGACGAATAATCAACCATCATCCAAAGTGCATTCTACACTGTATAAGCATCAAATATAAATATTTAACGCTTATAACATGCTGTCAATCAATCGATCGACATACAACTAATTATTGGGATTAAAGTATGTCATATATCATCCCAATACCCGTGTGGGGTTTCAAACAATCAAACACAGATTTTATTTGTGCAGTTGGGCGATGTGTAAAATTTATCGTCCCAATCAATATCAGTCAAATGTGTGTATATAAACAAATCTTTCGATTTGTTTATATTAATTTATTTCATTTTATATACACGTTAAAAATACTATTTTTAACTATAAAATATTTTTAACTATATAAATATTTTATTTCCTTTCACATCACATCACACAATCAACTACACTTCAAAATCAAACAAACAAGCATACAAGCCGTCCATGCTCTGTGGACAGCGGGTGTCGGGTGCAACTAAACACCGTCTGCATCCTAGTATATATTTTAACTAGAAAATTAAATTAAAAGTGAGAAGTTCTCACCGAAAGCTAAACCAAGCGCCACGACTTTTCTTATGTAGAAATCTTCGTCCTGCTCACCCTTTTATCAATTTCCTTTTCCGTAGTCACTACATATATAAAAATCACATTTTTATATTGTTGCCATGTATATAAAAATTCTATTTTTACACCGCTACTATATAGATAAAAATTCTATTTTTACACTGGTGTTCATATAATAAAGATTTTATTTTTATCACGCTATCTTCATAATAAAAATTATATTTTTATTTCCACTACTATATAAAAATTATATTTTTATTCTTCACATCATATAAAAATTATATTTTTATGAGCTCTATGATATAAAAATCATATTTTTACTTTGCCACTTTATATTTAAAATTCGTTTCTTTCTTAAGATAAAAATCATATCTTTCTTTTGCTATATCTAAAAAAAATCTTTTCTTTATCTAGTTAAAAATCTCAACTTTCCTGATATAAAAATCTAATCTTTGCGTTATAAAAATCTTGCCTTTATATTATAAAAATCTAAGCTTTTATATCATAAAAATCTAATCTTTATATGAGGGAAAAATCATTTCTTTTGCTCTGTAAAAATCATTCCTTTTACTATATAAAAATCGTTCCTTTTACTAACTGAAAATATTTAACTAAATAAAATAAAAGAAACAAATATATATATATATATAAACTTACAGCGTCTTAGGTCGGAGGGCGGGGGGGTTTGGTGCGGTTTGTCGGAGGGTGGTGTTGGGTCTTCGCGGTGGCGCATTGTCGGACGGAGGGGGGAGGCGCTCCGGTGGTTTTGGCGTTAGAAGGGGGGCTCGCGCGATGTTTGGGGGAATTGGGGGGCGCGGATCAGAAAAGAAGAAGGGGAGGAGGAAGAGGGGAAGTGAGGGGGTGGTTGGCAGTGGGAGGCGCCACCAGAAGGCGCGGCGGCGCACTCAGAAGGGGGCACGATCGATTAGGTCCCTTTTTTTTCTGATATAATGAACGGGGGAGAAATTAGAGGGGGGGGTTTATATAAATAATATATATTTTATTATTTTAAAATTTCCTAAAAGCACCTTTTGATTTCGACCTCGAAACAAAACCCACCGCCTGTCGCCCATAGCTAATTACCCCCATTCCGAACACAATGGGATATGTATCGTAAGTTGATTCGGTCGTTTCGATCAGTTTTTGTCAAAATCCAAATATAACTCTATATATTGAATTTGAACGCGCATTTCAATTTACTAGGGCCACATACTAACTAGAAATTCCCGAAAAATATTTTCTAGCTTCGTATTGACGATACAGTCCTAACAAAACTAGTTTCGTCGAATTATGAGAACGTTTGAAAAATGGCCATTTTCCAGTCGATTAAAATCAACTTAAACTAGTCAAACGCGTTTTCTTTTGCCACGCTCACATATTGATTCGAAAAATTATGAAATTTGAAACCTAGCAATAATTCGACATCGCGGATCCAACAAAAGTGGTTTCGTCGAAAACCGAGGTCGGTTGCAAAATGGCCATTTTTAAGGGCCGAAATTCCATAGCGACTATTCTGAAAATTCATTTGGGCATATCTTTGGATTCCCGCTATGAAATTTCGATTTTTCTGATTCGTTGGAAAGATATTCTCAAATAAATTCAAATATTTTTGGTTTCACTAAAATCCGGTTATTTTGCACCTGGTACATTAATTTGAATTTTGAAATCGAATTATCGAACTACCACGCCATTTTCAATTCCTTTTATATATATAAATAAATATTTATATTCTAACGACAATTCGAATAAATATATACGTTCGAATTCTATTCAAAATAAATTTCTCGTCGTTATTATTTAAAATAATTCATTTTAAATAATCAAAATTCGCTAAAATTGCCAAAATAAAAATTTTAAATTGGCCCAGATTTCCGAGTTATTACATTAGGCAGTTTCTACCTAAGATTTACAAAATAGCCCATCCATAACTCTGTCTTCTATGATCTTCGATAATATTTGATTTGTGGTGAATCGAAGTGGAATATAGATTCCAGACTCTTCGAAACGATCGACGTTAATACCTTTTCGGGACAAGTGGTACTTAAATGGAACAGATTTATTTTATATTTAAAAATGCGTTTCAGTATTTATATTTATTTGACGTTTGAAATCAATTCTCTATTTTTAAAATGGTCATTAACTTAAGCTAAAATTTCAGTGTTCATTTCAAAAATAATTTCATTATTTATTTACGGTTAACCACCTTCCGATAGTTGCGGTAAAATTCAACACATTAGTTTTATTAACTCTTCGGTTTCAATAATTTTCGATAAATAATTACTTAATTATTTATATTAATAGTTTAAACAATAAATTAAATTCCAAACAACATAGACTTTATAAAGCGTATATTTTGACTTGCATTGGTTTAGTTCACTACAACCCTATACAAGTAGTTTTACTTATTATTTAAGGACCAATTTGATAGTATAAAACTACTTTTTAAATTATGTTCTAAAACTCAATAGAGCCGACAGCCCTGTTATTTTCCTTCCTCATGCAACCGACCTATACACCAAAACCTGACATACTACTTTTTTTTGTTTAATTAAATGATTTCATAGCTTGCCCAAATTACACAAGCCATGTACTTAAGGCGTTCAGCTCCTTTATCACCTTACGTGTCACATGCCTGCCATGCGCCACGAAGAGAAACCCACTCCCAGTTTTAAATTACAATGCTGAGACTTGCTCCAATTATTTCCCATCATTTCTTCATTTTTTCGATCTAAATCCAGATGTTTTATCCCCCTTTCTATGTTTTCACTTTATTTCTCATATTCCCTGACTATCGTGGGTCACTACTTTCCCGCCCTGTCTTCCCACTCAACCGAACAGTCTCCTCCGCCTGCTACATGCTTTACAGTCCTAGCTTCCATGAGGCTCTCCCCTTTTTAATGTCATTGTAGGCATGTTTACAAGATGGGTTTCCACCCTTGATCCTCATATGACCACTTCCACATTATGGGAAGTTTATAAGTGTGAATCTCTACATTTTAGTTATTATGATCAAACTCATTTTAAATTTATACTTAAATTTGAAAACTATTAGAAACTTTATTTATTCATCGAAAGAACAATATTGTGAGATCAATTCATAGTCCATTGTGATAGTGAATTAAGTCGAATGTAGTAGCAATCACATTATACTACTGCGCTCCCGCACAGAGGTATCCATGTAATAAGATGCTCGACTGGCATGAATTCATTGGTGTAAAGGTAAATTTTTACAAACAGTAAGCATTAATTCCTTACAGCTGTGAGCCACTGCTCCTTCGTCACAACTCTGATGATCAGTCCCCCTCCGTCCATTTCATGTTTACTGACCCAGCTTCATAGTTTTCTTCTCTCATCCTTTCAACAATGTAGTTAGGTACCACTTCATATTCCCAGTACCCAAAAACATAGCACCATGCACAACTCCCAATGCACATGCACATGCATGTTGGTCCGTGCGCAAATGTCTACAATAACCCCACACATGCGCCAACCATGCCGCAACCATTCTAACCCCTTCCACCCATTTCCGCTTGCCTGGATCGGAAAAATTCTATGCCACCGGAATGTAAATGAAGAATATGCATGAATTGTTGACCAGATATAAAAACAAACATGTAAACGATGTAGAAATATTTTACTGGATGTACTTTGATTGGTTAACATAAATGAAGACAACAAAGTATAACCATTTCTTACATATGTTAGAGATGTCTAAAGGTAAACTAGTACATACACATAAACAATGGAAATTAAATTGGATTTGTTTTCAAGTATTCTATTAATTGTGTTAATTAATTATTGATAAGGTCAACAAATTATTGTTTAACAAATGTTAGTTAAAATCCGGGAAATTACAATCTACCCCCTTAAAAGAATTTCGTCCCCGAAATTAACGGGAAGATTCCAGTTATAATTAGAATTATCAACTTATATACAAATAATTAACACACATCAGAATTTTTTTATTTATCACAGTTATTTCCATAACTAGAAATATATGTCACTATGGTTGGTAAACATTTCCATTTTTGCGTAACTATTCCTCAACATCCATCAGTTCCTAACCGTAAATCGGTAAGCGAATAACCTTTTAAGTATCAACCACGGAGACTGAAATCAACATCAGATCGATACCTACAAAATTATTCAACTCAACCAATCTCCAGTTAGGTTCCAATTCCTTAATTCCATATCTAAATTCCTTATCAACTCTCATTACTCCCAAATATCCTTGATTATATTCAAAAATAAAATTCCAAACCTAATTTACTTAGTCTCGTATTATGCTATTGACATGCTCCCTTATTTGAGATCTATGAAATCCCGATACATTCTAGTTTTTCCTGCGGCAGGAAGAAATTGTGCTTCAAATTCCTCTTTGTATTTTTCCCAAGTAAATTCGTCTTTAGGAGCACTCGCAGTTTGTGTGTCCCACCAGATTGCAGCAGCTCCTTGGAGTTGCCACAAAGCTAAAAGACGTTTCTGCTCATCGTTCACTTTCGGTCCTTTAAAAATCCTCTCACAGGAATTTAGCCATGCTTGGACTTCAATGAAAGATTCAGTCCCTTTGAAAATTTTCCCTCCCAGAGTGGTGTATTCCTTACATATAGTTGTAAAGCTTGACTGATGCTGAACTGGCATAACTTCTTCCACCATTTCTCCTTGATTCTGGTTGGTGGCATGTTCAATGGTACTGGTGGTTTCACTAGATCAACCTCTTTACCCATGGGTACTTATACTTAATCACCTGAATATAACAGGTCGATAATCAAACTTGATCTGATAAAACTAACTTAAGTATATTACTCAGGTAGATCCTCCTATATATTATTATATATATTTATATAAAAATACGCTCCCTTAATACTCACCCAAAGCCAAGGTATTCAGTAACCAAAGCTCTGATATCAACTGTAACGACCTAACTTTCGAACACATCGGAAGTCGTGTCGTTATATAAGAATAAGAAATAGATAGAAGATAAAACTAAAGAAAACATCAGAATCTCATAGCGGAATTTGAACAAAAGATAATACCACATAATATTATACATTAGAAGCATAGTACATCAGAGTGTATTATGCATAGGGATACATGCCATTTCATAGTACAACTTCTTAGTTATACATAAACATCATATATAACCCAACTTGCAGACTTCGTAATTATACATAGATATAATAGGTAGACCAGCCTGCAGAAAGTTTTCCATCCAGATATTCCAAGTTAAGTCATTACCTGGTTCACTTGTCTACTCATAACAAATGTTATGAGTACCCAAGAGTTTAGGGAAAACACAGAAAATAAACTCCGGGTCAGTCAAGGGACTGGTATGAGTAAACGATTTTAAAACGGTTTAAGGAAATAAAAAAAAATATCTCATAAGACTACGCCATAAATATGGAATGGGTTTTTACCTTATGAGAACAAAACACTTTGTATACTTTAAATCTGATATTATCATAGTGTCTAGGGTTTTCCATAAATAGTTTAGAATCCAGAAGAATGCCTACATCTCACATTCTCCTACATAGTATAAAAAAAAACCGCTTGGCGCTTAGGGTTAATGGATTTCCAACAATGACAAGGCATGGAACCACCTTCCGACAGTGTATCTCTAGAGGGGAATACACTGGGTTCAACAAGAACGTCTTAAAACCCGGCCACACATGACTGACCACTCATTTCTCTTGAGTGTATCGAATGTATATCTCGAATGGTTGTGTACGACAACCATTTCCCGAATGGGACATAATCAATAGAATAAGAAACAAACGGAATTTCTCTAGATAGGTGATTCTACACCCTAATGGGAGTGGCCCACATAGCCATGCTGCCTGCCTAATTTTTGTCATTTTCTGGTTGTGAGGCTTGAGGCTAGACTTACCTTTGACAATCACTTCTTCATTTACTTTGAATGCCACATCGTCAAAATTCGCCAACCACTAATTGACTTCCCGAAAAATATATTATAGGTATAAAGCAAGAGAAAGGGATTCCTCCGCCACCGTATAAATACGTTTGAAGAGATCAACGTATGTGATCAGTTAGAATTACTCTGTCAGACATTCATCCATACAAGTTGTCCTGGGACTGGACAAACCAAACGCACTATTCTATAATTCCATCTTAGGCAATTTCTACCTAATATTTATATAATAGCCCTTGCATAACTCCATCTTCTATTATCTTCGATAATATTTGATTTATGACGTAAAAACCAAATCGAAGGGGAAGATAGATTCCAGACTCTTTGAAACAATCGACGTTAATATCTTTTAGGGACAAGTCATACTTAAATGGAACAGTTTTATTTTATATTTAAAAATGCGTTTCAGTATTCATATTTATTTGGCATTTGAAATCATTTCTCTATTTTTAAAATGGTCATTAATTTAAGATGATTGAATAAAATTTCAATGTTCATAATAATTTCATTATTTATTAACAGTTAACCACCTTCCCATAGTTGCGGTATAATTCAACACATCAATTTTGTTAACTCTTCGATTTCAATAATTTTCGATAACTCCTTACTTAATTATGTTTGTTAATAGTTTAAACAATAAATTAAATTCCAACAACATTGACTTTATATAAGAGTACATTTTGACTTGCATTGGTTTAGTTCACTACAACCCTAAACAAGTAGTTTTACTTATTATTTAAGGACCAATTTGATAGTTTAAAACTACTTTTTAAATTATGTTCTAAAACTCAACAGGGATGACGTTCCTATTATTTCCTTTCCTCATGCAACCGAATTATACACCAAAACCCACCAGACTTTTTTTTTAAATGATTTCATAATTGGCCCAAATTACATAAGCCACGTCCTTAAGGCCTTCAGCTCCTTTATCCCCTCACATGTCACGTGCCTTCCATGCACCACAAAGAGAAACCCACTCCCATTTCTAAATTACATTGCCGAGACCTGCTCCAATTATTTCCCATCATTTCTTCATTTTTTCCGTCTACTTCCTGATGTTTTATCTCCCCTTTCTAGGTTTTCACTTTACTTCTCCTATTCCCTGACTGTCGTGGGTCACTACTTTCGCGCCTTATCTTCCCACTCCGCCGAACAGTCTCCTTCGCCCGCTACATGCGTTATAGTCCTTGCTTCCACGAGGCTCTCTCCTTTTCAATGTCATCATAGGCATATTTACAAGATGGGTTTCCACCCTTGATCCCCATATGACCACTTCCACTTTATGGGAAATTTACAATTGTGAATCTCTACATTTTAGTTATTATAATCAAACTCATTTTAAAATTATACTAAAGTTTGAGAACTGTTAGAAACTTTATTTATTCATCGAAAGAACAATATTGTGAGATCAATTCACAGACCATTGTGATAGTGAATTAAGTCGAATGTAGTAGCAATCATATTATATTGTTGCACTCCTACACAGAGCTATCCAGGTAATAAGATGCTTGGCTGTCGTGAATTCATTGATGTAAAGGTAAATTTTTACAAATAGTAAGCCACTGCTCTTTTGTCACAACTCCAATGATTAGTCCCCCTCCGACCATTTCATGTTTACAGACCCAGCTTCACAGTTTTCTTCTCTCATCCTTTCCACAATGTAGTTAAACACCACTTCATCTTCCCAGTACCCAAAAACATAGCACCATGCACAACTCCCAATGCACATGCATGTCGGTCCGTGCACAAACATCTACTCTAACCCCGCACATGCTCCAACCATGCCGCAGCCATTCTAACCCCTTCGACCCGTCTTCGCTTGCCTGGATCGGAAATTTTCTATGCCACCAGAATGTAAATGAAGAATATGCACGAACTGCTAACCAAACATGGGCTGTAGCCATCCCTGTCTCCAACTGAACATCCCTAGGTCCCAGCTACACTATTTATCTCTCGCTTTCCTTTATTAAAAAACATGGTTAAACGTTTCTAAATTCACGATTCAACATCACAAAGATGTTTACAGATTGACAACTAAGCTAATTGAACTGGGTTCTTACAATTTATCCTTACAGTATATTACTCCGTTGGGTGTATAAATAGTCATTTTGGGGTATGTTGATATATTTTATTTTATGAACCAGTAGGCTAAATGGCTACATTCTCATGAAGTAATTTAATATACAATATAACAAAAGCATGCGCCTAGCAGTTGAAATAAAGTGTATGGTCTTAACAATGTATGTAGTAAAAGGTAAATAGGGATGGATTTTAACGGTATAAACGTAAATTTCAGTAACATAGTCTCAGGAGTTTTTGATACACACTTTAGTTCATCAGTATTGTTCTGCAATGCAATCAAAACATAGGTGCAGCATATAAAATCATCAAATGTTAAGTATGTACTTATGGACAAGGTATGGAGAATAACGGTGGTGTTTACTCACTTTTTGATTTCCTGCTCTAACCTTTGAGAAAGGGCTATCTGCTTTACTGGCTCGGTCAAATTTCTTTGTGACGAAGAAGTGTATGTGTGCCTCTATTTATAGATGTTCGAAATTCTTAAACTAATGGTGCATTAAGTGAATGAAGTGAATAATCATGGTTAGAATGTGTTCAGGGAGAAGGGTCATGTTTTCTACTAGCTGTGATGTGCATATCCTATATTTATACTACCCGATATGCTGCAGTATAGTTGCTACATGCAAGTTGTCACTTGATTTTGGTATAAATTATTCAAAAGAAATGAAAACTTTGTTGCTAAGGCAATGTCCTTATTTAATGCATTATGTACTACAAGTTTTGTCAAATAGAAAATATCCCTGCATACTCTATATTTTGATGTGAGAAAAACTGGCTTAATTTCAACTGCTATTATGCTAGATGTTACGGCAGCAAGGATCAGGTGAAATATAATTGTGTGATTGGATTAAACTAATAGGCTTTAAAGGCTTGTCTTTCTGCTAAGTCTTTTCCAGATTTCAAAGATGTCCAGTAGCTAAATATTGCGGCACATATGTATCTTAGGCTATTCCTACCCATTTCCCTAGTTTCTAGGTGCTACCTCTTCCTTGTCTAATGCATATGAAATGTGTGAATATATTACTAAATATATTTGGATTTGTAAAGGCCAAAATGTGAAACTAGTAAATTAAATACATACATGTCATGATGTAGAAATATTTTACTGAATGTACTTTGATTGGTTAACATAAATGAAGACAATAAAGTATAACCATTTCTTACATATGTTAAGGATGTCTAAAGGCAAACTAGTACATGCACATAAAAAAGGAAAATTAAAGTGGATTTGTTTTCAAGTATTATATTAATTGTATTAATTAATTATTGATAAGATCAATTTTTTTTAATAAATATTAGTGAAAATCATGGACGTTACGGAAGACATCAACTTTTCACGCACCATACAACTTGCCATCGCCCAAACGATGATCACTGGTGGTCGATCAGATGTCGCTCGCAGGTGCGCCGCAGGCTCTCCCCTGTTTGCCAATACTTCACCACATACGCTGCTTCCCTCTCTTCTGCTCTTCATTTGAACATGCTTCAGCCCTAAAATAACGCTCCGACAACCACTTCAATTCCCGCAGCCACGCCACCATAAGTTGATAAGAACCTGGCCATGCATGCATGACTGTCCCCTCCACCTTTGCTTCAATTCTTACGCCACTCGACTTTGCCAATCACTGGCCATGACGATCAAACTGTCATAGCTTTCACAAGGAAATCTGGCCACCACGAAACTTTAATCATGATCGCCGTCGATCTAATTTCAGTACTCGAAGAGACGAACACCTTTGCTTTTGGGAAGATGAGGATTTGATGAGTTGATCGATCAATTTTTGGGGAGGAATGTTTGATCATCACTGATCGTTGAAATGAGGGAAGGCGGCTGATAAACAATTTGATCACAGCGTGAAGAAACTTAAGGTTATGACTTTGTGGGTATTTATACAAAGAAGGGTATATTAAAATATTATTTTATTAAACTTCACCATGAAGTAACGCGTAAAAACCCTGAAAATGGCTTCCAAACAAGATGAAAATTTACATCCTAGCATAAAACAATATTCAGGACACGATGGAAAAGTTTTCGTCGTATTCCTAGATCGTTTGTCAAAATTACTTTATAACTCATATATGTGAATCGACATGCATTTAAATTGTGTACAATCACCAATTAAATCCAATTAACTTAAAAATTGAAATACTATAATTATAAATCATTGCAGATTTAATAAAATTAATTTCGCTGAAAACGGAGTTCGTTAGATAATCAGTTATTCTAAATTTTCCAATTTAAGTTGATAAAACGATTAAGTAAAAACAGAGACGTTTATGGCTACTATTGTCACATACGACATCTGAATTCCATGAAATTTGGTTTCGTACAATAATTTAACGGTACGGTTTCGATGAAACTAATTTCATTGAAAACTGAAGCTGTTTGCAAAATTGCCATTCTTAAGGTTTGTATATACTATCGATAAATATTATATAAATACCAAAATAAATCCAATTAAATAATAATAAATTATTATCATCATAAATATCTAAATGGAATAATATATACAACTTCCAATATAAATAAATATGGATTATACAACTCAATATAAACATTCTGAGTTAAATGATATCCAAATATATATATATATATATATATATATATATATATAAACCATTAATATTTTATTTAATAAACGTTACAGTTTATTAATGATTTCCGTAGCGACTATTCTAAATTTGAATTGCACATAATTAACAATCTATAACATGACATCTTGATTTTTCTCTTTCATTAGAAAATTATAATCAATTAAATTCAAACGCTTCTTGTTTCATAGAATCCTGACTTATATTTGATCCTGTATATTCAATTGAAGTTCAAAACTCAATATTACGAACTATCGTGTCATTTCGAGCTCGATTTAAATTAAATATAAATTTAACATTCAAACTTCATTTTTAACAAACAAATCAAATATTAAAATCCATTAACATTCCAAAAATAATATTTAAAATAGATTTAAATATTCAAATTTAAATGACCGAAAAATCTGGGTCATCAGATTCTTCCCCCCTTAAAAAAATTTCGTCCCTGTAATTACTAAGGTAGAAAAATTGCTACAAATCCCATTTATTTTCAAAAAACCCAATTTATTTTAAATTTGAAACCAATTCATTATTATTAATATAAATTTTCAAAAATATCGAAAAAATTTCCAACACTTTAAATTCCCAGAAAAAATCGGCGAAGTCTCCCCTGTACGGATGTACCAACCCGAATTTTCAAACAGTTTATTTTAAATATTTAATATGGTTTTATTTATTGAGTTGATAATATAAATAAATTTTTATATTGAGTTATCGATTTAATAATCGAATATAATTTAAATTAGAATATATCGAATTATTTTAATTCGAAATATAATTGAAATCGAAGTAAAAAAAATCTGAATCAAAATGATTCAGATGATAAGTAGGAATTTTATTTGATATATACGATAATCAATAATAATTTATTATCAAAGAATTTGTGGTTTTCGAATTTAAATTAAATTATATTAATTTAATATGATATACATGTTGAAATTAAATTTCAGAATATTTACTATTGAGTTCAGAATAGGGTTATTATATTGAAATGTCGGTCGGTACGCAAAAAAAGCGGTTCACATTTTTAGTTATAAACCCCGAGATAATTGATCAGTGGATAAGATCGAAATCGAATCGAAAATCAAATCGAATCTGTTTAAAAAGAATAAAAATCCCTTTATATCAAATCGTATTAAATACGAAATCAAATCAAATTAATGGGAAAATCTTTTTAAATAAAATAAAAAGGGATTTGCTTGTACTTTTGCTAACATCCCTTAAATGGCTTTAGTATATCAGGTTCCCTCACTCTTCTATAAATTGCGACTCCTTCCCCTTTTTTTTCTTCTGTTGGAAATCACAAGCTTCAAGCAGGCAAAAATGGAATGCCGCACCTCAGTAAAAATCATTGCTCGAATTCCTTTCTTTTACTTCTCAAAGACCATGTCTCCTTATATCAAAAACCATCTCAAAACATTTAATTCTGTTCTTTTTTTGAATTAAAAATGAAATCGAATCCTTTAGCAGATTAAAAAAAAGACCGGTTCGAATTTAAAATGGAATTCATGAGTTCGAAACGGGCGAGTTTCCTGAGGTTCGAAACTCAACATAAGATTGAAGGCGCAACTATTGTTGAGATTAAAAAGGGGGAAATCGATTTTGAAGACCGGTTTTAATTACAATGGACTTAGAGTGGTTGCGATGTCAGTGTTGAAAGGGGAAATAGCCAGATCGCGATTTGAGGAAGTTGGGCTGAGGACCGCTGGCAATTCAGATGTGGGGTTCTGTTTGCAAGGGCTAGGGTCCGAGGAGGATCATCGCGATGTAGTGAAGGGGTACTCGATACAATTGAGTGGTGCGGTGGTGATTAGAAATGGTGAAGGGGACCGGTGGCAGATGTTTGGTGGATATTGGTGGTAGAAGGCATCACGACTACCACTGTATGGAGCAAGGCAAAGTCGGAGGAAGCTTGGTGACAGTAAGGAGTAGTTGTTGGCTTAAGTGATTTCACAGCAGGTGGATAAAATTGGATGGAGGTGTGGCATTTGGATTGAGTACAGCAATTCATCTTTAATCTGCTGATATCGGTTTGGAAGCTAATGTCCAAATGAAAAGCTATCAGTAGTCCTACCTCTGATTTACTGAAATGATGAACTTACTGAAACCATGGATTAAAAGGTGATGTTTCTTGCCAACTTAATTTATTGATAGTGTTTCAGATTCTATTGGTAAAGAATCATAAATTTTTATATAGTAAAATTTATGACTCCATCAACCACATAATGAGAAGAAAGGAAAGCCAAATAAGAAAAATTTAAGTAATGGTTTGAACGTTCCTTAGATTGTCATACAATGTTGGTAAAACACTCTTAAGTTGAATTTGATTCGGAATATCCAATGTATATTTCACATATATAATTTAATTTAGTTTATGACATCTAAATACATTGTAAATTATAATGCGTATAATTATTTATTACAATAATAGAATTGCACGCAATGAAGTCCCCTGAATTTGTATGGACGAAGGGTAAATGGAATTTGGATTTGGAACAGATTACAAATGAAAATCAATGTGAGTAAATCTCACTCAAATTTACTGTTTAGAATTATTTTTAATCGTTAAAAATAAATTGTTGGTTTCTTGGATGCGTTTAAATATTTTTGTGGTTATTATATATTAGTTATTTAGGTGTTTGTTGTTATTATATATATATATATATATATATATTGGTGGTTGGATTCCCGCAGTACCATTAGCGGATGCTCGCAGTATCATTAGCAGATGACCCTATACGCCCCACGCTACGATAGTAGATGACCTTCATACCACGATATCCTGCCTCGAAGCAGGATGGGTATTATTTATCTGGCTAACGTATGTGGATGCAGGAAAACAGGTTAGAGGGATCCAACTGGATTCCTCAAAAATATTATTAATTGTTTGTTTTCATATATTATCATATATGATGCATTAGGAAATCTATGATTGATAATTGGTTGGTTTGGATGTTTAAAATATCACTGGGCCTAAATGGTAAATTATAAAAATATCGTAAATAGGGTTTTGAGATTTAAAAAGGGAAAAACTATTTTCTAAAGTAGAAATTGAATTTCGAATGGGCTAGAGATATTAACTTGTTTGAATAAATAAAACTAGTATTGAATTTGTAAACGATGTTTATAAATTGAATAATACAGGAAATTGAAGAAAATTTATAAATGGTGTTTATAAATAAAATGGAATGAGTTTCATTGTATAATCAGGGAATTTAAATCAATTTATAAACAGTGTTTATAAATAAAGTGGAAAAATTATCATTGGATAATTTGAATATTTAAATTCAAATGTGAATATAAAAATAGAAATGGGGAAATCGTTTCAAAGAAATAAACGATGGAATTTATTCTGATGTTCAGAATATAAATTGAACTAAAATAAATCCGTAAGGATTTATGATTTGAATTCGATTAATTCGAATTTATTTAAATAGAAGTTAAATTGAATATGAAAAAAAATTGGGTATTATATATATAAGTTATTATAAATAGAAATTTCCAAAATATGATTTTGGTTTTAAATAGATTTCGAAATAGACTTGTTTAAATATAAAACAAGGAAGTTTATAAAATGGTGTTTATAAATATAATGAATTAATTATCAAGAGATAATTTGAATATTTAAATTTAAATATGAATTTAAAAAATAGAATTTGAAACATTCGAAAGGGAACAACGGTTTTTATTCTGCAATTCGGAATATCAAAGGGATGGAGTTTCAAAAAGAAATTTGAAAAGGGAACTTGTTTAAATATATGAAACAAGGAAGTTGAATTTATAAATAGTGTTATAAATTTGGTGAAATAAATTATCATTTGGATAATTTAAACCATTTAAATTCAAATAGGAATTTAAAAGTAAGTTGGGAAGTGTTTGGAACAAAATGGTTGATTATATTTCAGAATTCATAATATAAGCTGAATTAAGAAAATTCAACGGGTTTATAATTGAAATTCGATTATATCAAATTTTATAAATAATTTATTTATAAAATAAATTGGAATTAAATATAGAATATCGAAGTATAAATAAATATATTACCAAGTAAGGAAAAATCGACAATTATAGATAATCGAAAATATTACGTTGAATTAGGAAACTGATTTGATATATATTAAAAATATATCAGAATGGAATAGAATTTATTATAAATGAAGTTTAAACGTTTATATGTATAAATATAATTAAAACGAACTCGCCGCAGTGTTGCAGTTCGTAAATTGGAGTTTCGAACTTCAATTGAGTATATAAAACTCAAATTAAGTCGGAATTATTTGAAACAAGAATCGTCTGGACCGGTTGAATAATAGTTTTCTAATGGAAGAGAAAAATATGGATTTCATCTGATAGATTTTGAGTTATGTCAAAATCAAATTTTCAGAAAAGCGGCGCCAAAATCGTTTAAAATCCATAACGGTTTATATAAATAAATTTAAGGATTTTTAAGCAAATAAAATCCGAATTTTCATTTGAAAAATCTGGACTTGAGTTATAAAATAAATATGAACTCGAGTGGAGTAAATGGATTGATTTTTGAAACAAAATCAGTTATTTATTTTTGAATAGAATTAACTAAGTGGAAGAATAATTTGTTAATCGAATTTTAGATCGAGATATTTCTTTTGATAAGTAAATGAGACTTGTGAATTTCATATTCGAAATCGAATATGAAACCTGGAATGAAAATGGGATTTAATTGATTTATAAGCAAGCTGAAATACATACGAACATGATATGTTCTAATAACAAGTGAAATAGGCTAAGAAGCTAATTAAAGAATAAATGGGCGAAACTGAATTCAAACGATTGGATTGAGTTGAATTGAATTGAAAATAGGAGAACATGTGTTAAACAGGTATGGAATGAAGAGAATGAAGTTTATAAGTTTAGTGCTCGACAATAAGGTACATGTTTAAATTCCATATGAGGTTTTATGCGCCAAATCGGCAAACCACTTGGGTTTTTATTTTTTATTTTTAAATGGAAAGGGCCTAGTGAGGCGAGTTGAGGTTTGAACTATCGACCGGTACAAAGGAGGTTATGGCAAAAAATTTCTAGAAATTTAAGGAGTTAGAATATTTTTAAGATAATTTGATAAGTAAAAATCTATATATCAATATATATAGAATTCGATAAGGAAACGGAATTAAAATAAAATGTTATAAACAAAAAGGAAATCAATAAATTTAATCTGATAAAAATAAAAAGAGAGCATGTACATGTTTAAAATATATGGATAAGTGGTTTAATATGATGTTGATTATTCAAGAATAGCGGTCTTATCTATTTTGATGTTAAGGATGTTTTCGATCAAGGTCTGAGAGGTAATTATAACCCAACTTGATTGATTTCATTTTTAACCGATAAATAGGATGATTCAATCTCGAAGATAAATGTTTAAAAGAGGTTAGTTGAATGCAGTATTTTGGGTTGTCGTAACGATGTTTTACACAACATTCGTTTTAACCCAAGTAAGTGGAAATTTTGGAAATATTATAAATAAATATTTCCTGAGTGTAGAAATGAACGGTCGTGAAAGAGATAAGTAATCGGAATGTTTTCCAATTATAAATAAAAGATATTTTCTAAACATAGGAAATAAAAGAAGTCGATATATGGAAATGTTTTCCAAATAGCGTAAGAGGCCAAGATGATTATTGAAAATATTTGGTTAACAAATATTGATAAAGAAATGGAGAAATGATTTAATTAATGAAATATTAATTAAGGGGTCCAGTTATTGTTTGATGTGTTGAATGGATGTTTGTTTTTCTTTGATAGATAAATAACCGACTATCGAAGCATTTGCCAATATCGTTGTCAATATGGAGAGATCGGTTGGATTGTTATCCGAGAACCACTTCGTATTGGCAGTAGCGTTGCAGATCAGATTTTATAAAGATAATCGAAGACGGAGTAAAGTGCAAGGGTTTTTTCTATTAATGGAAATTGTGCCTTCGGTTTCGTTCAATCCCAGAACGAACGTATATGGACGAATGTCTGACAGAGTATTTCCAATGATCGTATATGTTGGTCAGTATAGATATATATGGTGGCGGAGAATTTATTCTCTTATCATAATATCCAGAATATATTTGTGCAAATCAATTAGTGATTAACGGATCTGACAATGTGGCATTCAAAGTGATTGCGCTAACAGATCTGACAATGTGGCATTCAAAGTGATTGCGCTATCAATGAATGATAAGAAATCGTAGCCACAAGCGTTAACAACCGGGAAATGACAAAAATCAGGCAGGCAACATGGCTATGTGGGTCGCTCCCTTAAGGGTGTATAATCACCTATCTAGAGAAATTCCTTTTACTTCTTTAATCTATCGATGCTGTCCCTTTCCGGGAAACGGTTGTTGATCCCAACCGTTGGTGATATACATTCGATACACTCAAGTGAAATGAGTGGTCAGTCATGTGTGGGCTGGGTTGCAAGATGTTCTTGTTGAACCCAGTGTATTCCCCTCTAGAGATATGCTATCGGCAGGTGGTTCCATACCTTGTCATAGTCGGAATCCAATCTCCAATAAGCGCCCTGCGGTTTTATTTTTTTATTATATATGGAGCGTGAAATGCAAGCGTTCCGCTAGATTCTATTTGTTTGATATAGACATTATTATAATATCACTGGATTTGATATCAAAAATATTTTGGGTTATCGTAAGGTAAAAACCATCCATGTTTATGTGTGGATCGGTCTTACGATTATCATTTCTTTCGAAAGGATTTTTAAAGTTAAACAAATGATTAGAGTTTACTCACACCAGTCCCATGACTGACCCAGAGTTTATTTTGTTTGTTTTCCCTAAACTCTTGGGTGCCTAAATTTGTACGGGCAGTCAAGTAGTCGGGATTTTTACAGATTCACTTGGAGGAGTTTTGAAGTAGGAGGCTTCACCAGTTAGCTATAGACTATCATATATTCCGCTGTGTACCATGTTTGTATATGGAAACAGGTGTTTATAACTGTTCCAGAAATAGCTGTTGTGCTCTGATGATGGTATTTATATAAAGTTACCGAATTGTATTTCAAAGTTTATGTTACCTAATATATTTTATTCGTTCCGCTGTGAGTTTGTGATCTTCGTTTTCTTCTATTATAATATTTCTTTCTTTCTATTTCTCATCCTCTAACTTCTTTCTAATAATGATTCGTATTTCTGTGCAATTTGGGTTGGATGTGTGGTGTTATTAGTCAACTCAGATAGTACGGATTTGCGGGCCGTTACCATGGAGGGACTTCTGCGATATCACAGGAATAATAAATATATGTACATCGACCCACACAGTCAGAAAAAAAAATCAAAAACCAAAATTTATATTTTCGCGTAGGCATATCTTATACGAGCGCTATTGAGCATAATTGCTCGACTTATTGCGACCTACGCAACCAAAATCTATCCTCATAGCCTTCTAGCACCTGTACTTAACTCAAGTTATCATGCAAGTGACAATTACATGAAATTCTTAGTTAATATTTCAATAATCGACACGTATTACAACACCAATTCCAAAATCAAACATGAAGCATCAATTCATTTTGCCGATACAGTTTTAAATCATTAATTTCAATATCATTCTTAATTCCACTTAACAAGTTAAGTTCCAATTCCAAATCAAATTAAATAACCGAATTTTTTTCTCTAACCAATTTTTGATTCATTTTTGTTTTTAACTTATCTGAAGTTAAAATCTGATTCATTCAATCTCATATTAGAATTCTTATTCACAAATTTTGAATGTGAAATTTCTTCTAGTTATATTAAACCATTCCAATTCATAATCCAATTTGAATTTCATTCAAATCAATCAAACACACATATATCTCAATAATTTAATAAAATTATTTCTTTTCTATACAAAAATATATTTCAGGTAAAATTATTTCATTTACCCTCATTACAAAACAATATCGTGTCCATTGCCAGTTCAATGCTTCTCAACACTTAACAAATCAAACAACAAAATACAAATCATTTGTATATAAAATCTACAAATACGCTCTTATATATACACTGAAACACATTCTGGGGTATTACTAACAATATCTCTATTGAGTTACGTCATAGATCCAAGGTTATTACTAAACCAACAGCTCTGATACCACTGTAACATACCGACTTTTCCTTACCCTTTGAGTTGAAAATTACAACTCACGTCCAACCCAAATTGCACGGGAAAGCTAATAGTTATTAGAAAAAAATTAGAGGGTGAGATAACAAAAGGAAGAAATATTAGAATAGAAGAAGAAGAACCAACACAACACAGAGTCTCATATCGTAGCGGAACAAAATATTATATAAAAATAAATCTTTATTGAGAGATTGAAATAAAAACTTACAACCATCAGAGAACATCATCACATCTGGACAGTGATAACAATCTGTCCTTATATACAACACACAACGGAAAAATATTGTAACGACCCGGGTTTTCGCGATCCTGAGTAATCGACATATAACCCAATGTCTACTATCAAGCATCGGAAATACCGGATAGTTAATGAAAGAAAATAGAGGGTGAGAATAGATAAGATAGAAACTTAGAATAGAAGAAGAAGAAGAACATACAATATCAGAGTAAACACGAATCTCACAACAGAACGAACAATATATAATAGATACATATCTTTGAAATAAAATCAGTATATGTATACAGTAACATTATCAGAGTATAACACTTACAACACAGCGGAAATAATAATAGCTATATAATCCTGAAGCCTCCTGCTCCAAGCTCTCAGTGTATCTGTAAAATCCGGACTACTTGACTGCCCGTACAAAATTGGGCACCCAAGAGTTTAGCGAAAACAAAACAAAATAAACTCTGGGTCAGTCATGTGACTAGTGTGAGTAAACTCCAACCATTTGTTTAACTTTTAAAATTCTTTTAAAATCCATACTCTTCTAATATTATAATAATGTCTAAATCAAATAAATAGCAATCTAGTGGAATGCTTTCATCTCACGTTCCACATATATAATATACAATCAAAAACCGCGAGCGCTTATTGGTTAATGAATTCCAACTGGCAAGGTATGGGACCACCTTCCGACAGTGTATCTCTAGAGAGGAATACACCGGGTTCAACAAGAACATCTTGCAACTCAAGCTAAACATGACTGGTCACTCATTTCGCTTGAGTGTACCAAATGTATTATCACCAACGGTTATGACCAGCAACCGTTTCCCGAAAGGGACAACATCAAAATAGATTTAAGAAGTAAATGAAACTCTAGATCAGGTGACAATACACCCTAATTGGCAGCTAACCACTCAGCCATGCGACCTACCAGATTTTATACCATTTCCGGTTGTGAGGCTGGAGGCCATAACGTATCCTTTACAAACCACATCTTCATTCGCTTTGAATGTCACATCGTTATACCCGCTAAATCACAAATTGATTTCCCCAAAAATACCATAGGTATACAGCTAAGAGAAACGAATTCCTCTGCCACCAAACATAATTACATTTAAAGAGATCAACTTACGTGATCTATTAAATATACTCTATCAGACATTCTTCTATACAGGTCATCCTGGGACTGGAAAAACCGAAGGCACTATTCCGTAAATAGATCAGCCCTTGGATAACTCCGTCTTCAATTATCTTAATCACATTTGATTGCAACGCAAACGCCCATACAAAGTGGTTTTCAGATAATGAACCTGATCCCGGTCTCTCCGTATTAACGACAGAAAAATGGCCCAAAACTTTCATAGTCGGTGATTTAACTATTAAAGAAAAAAATGTGTGCAAACAACGATATTATTTCCAAATGGAAATTCTATCGATCAACCATCAATCAACGTTTATTCATTTCCCCATTTATCGTTTCCATATATTCATCAAATCCTTATTTTCTAATTTTAGAAAATATATGTTATTAACTTTGGAAAACGTTTCCATTTCTGAATCACGCATCACTATCTTTTCACATATATCAGTTTCTAACTGTAAACTAGTAAGAGAACAACCCCCTACGTATTAACCCCGAAGGCCGAAACCAACATCAGATCGATACCTAGAAAGCCATTCAACTCAACTAATTTCCAGTCATTTTCTAATTCCATTAACTCCATTTAAATTCCTATTTCAAACCCTATTTCCTTTATAAATAATTTATTAGAAAAGTATTTACTTTAAATCAATATCTTGTTACACCCGTGTGCGAAGCACGGGTCTAAACCTTCCTAATGTAAAATTCTCTTTTTTTATAAAACTCTATTCATTTTCCAAATATTTCCCTTTTATATTTCTATTTAATTTCTAAATCAATATTCCTTTTATAATTCTATTTATTTTATAAATATTTCCTTTTATACTTCTATTTATTTTCTAAATAACTATTCTTTTTATAAAATTCTTTGATTTTATAAACAAATTATTTTCAATTTACACTTTGAAATTTCCCTTTTCACATTCCGGTATTTCTTATGGTATTTAAAATACCAAATAACATGATCAGTGTCATCATAATCAATCACAGATTATATATCACATCATATATCATACTATATGAAAACAAACAGTATTATAAATATTGAGGAATCCAGTTGGATCCCCCCTGAAGCTTTCCACTATGGCGCACCTCCCTTCCCCTTAACTCCTTTACTGGCTTGCCTTATCACAATACACAGAATGATCCCAATCACCCCAGAAATTCAAAACAAAATACAAAAGTATACCACACATCTGCCTCGTACCATTTTAAATCCTCTCTCCCGTAAACACAGAGCACGACTCCTATTAAAAACCACCGCCATCAACAAACATTTGAACGCCTCGTTCTTCCTCATCAGGCCTCCGTTCATCTCATGGCCATCACCGTTCAAACTCACTTCCTACGAGCATCAACACCGGGCCATCCTACTCAACCTTGCATCAACACACGCGAGTCTGTCCTCTAGAGTTTTTGTCGCTGCTCAAACACAAGATCGACACTTTTTTTTCTATTAAACTCCACAAATTCACACAAGATATTATTCACCATCTTAAACTCAATTACACAATCGAAAACAACAATCTCCTCCTAAATCGACAGTGATTTCTAACCCTAGGCATCACTGGAAAAATCCCAGCTCCCCTAAACTCATGCGCACCGAAAATGAAGGCTTCCGGAATGAACCTTGCACTTGTACGAGCTCAACGGAACCGTTGTTGTGCGATTTCATGAAGTAAAGGTGAAGATTTAATTGTGTTTAAGAAATAAAGAGTGGCGGCTTTGAAACAACATTGACCAGAGAAATTAGGTTATAAAGGATAGGGTAGTGTGTATATATAGAGGGTTCGGTAGCTTACCAAGTAAGCTTCATATATATTTTATTAATTTATCTCATACCGCTACTTGTATTTGTGACGACCCAAATTTCCCAGTAAGGGAAAGCCCGGATTGCTTTGAGAACAACACACATCAGAACACAAACTGAAGAACATTTTATTGCTGATTACAACAATTACATCAGAGTACAAGAATTTTCCAGAGTATGAATGAATAATAAACATTGGAAATACAATATCAGAGTTTAAATTACATTTAAATAGCAGCGAAAAAATAATACAAAACACAACTGAAAGAAATACACAGATACAGAGCCTTCCGAATATCGCTTCAGCTATAGACCAGGATCCTGTGAATATAATATCTGCAAAACCAAAACTACTAGCTGCCTGTGTGAAAAATATGGGCACCCAGAGTTTAGGTTAAAACAATAAACTCCAGGTCAGTCATGGGACTGGTATGAGAACTAAAAACAGTTATTTACTTGATTTTAAAGTTGGGTAAATCAAGGGACCACGCCGCTTTCACGGAACGGGTTTCCTCCCAAGAATACCAGTGCATAAAAACAACAAAATGCTTTTTAGAAAAATGAAACAGTTATAAGACACAATCCCTTGCACGTACGCCAAAGGATAGAGTTTTTCCTTATAATGGTCAAAAATGCTTAATACGCGAAATTCATCTTTTATACTATGAGTGCACAATGCAGAAAACAATTTCAAATATAAAAGTATTAAGACTAGGTGGCATAATATGTTATGTAAGCGGCATAATATATTATGTCACCATATAAGTATACAACTAAAACCGTAAGCTCGTATTGGAAAATTGGATTTCCAGCATGATGGCTGCTGATTCGAAAGATCAATCGCATCATGTATCTCCACGGCTTACGCCTCGACAAGAGAAAACACCGTAATACATATACTACGCACTTTGGATGTGCAGCAATCTGAACTATCCTCATAAGATAAATGACCTGTCCCACTTCTAGAGTGGAGCGACCACCCTAGCCCCATCGGCCGACCCCAAATCCGTATAAAGTATATTGGTCAAACCGAACATTATCAAACAAATCGTTCACCATCATACCGTGGTGTGTGAGGCCTGTGAAGTCACGTTGTATCCAAAGCGGCGCTATATAAAAGCTATGCTTTGGTCTTCATCCACAAGGCTCTGCTTTTCAACAAAAGCCTTGATCATATGCATCTTAACATGCCACATTATCATACCATACCATATCATTGATCATCTATCGATATATAACAGGGTGTTAAGCAAGAGAATAAATTCTCCGCCACCAAACAGCTATATATTAAATAGAGATCAACGAATACAATATAAAAGAATACAATGTCAGACACACAATCCATTTGTAAGTCCGTTCCGGGTCTGAACGAAACAATATCTGGTAGATCTCCAAATACGTTTGGATGATCACCGATATTCCCCCATCTTGGGTGTACGGTCCAATCAAGATATTGATAATCATCCATTCGATATGGAAATTTCCCGGTCTTCAATAACCGTCTTCATCATCAATCTTCAATCGTCGTATGAATTATTCAGAATGGGGTTAACCCGGTCTTTCTGAATAATTTGCGCAATTTAAAATCATGTGCTTTCAAACCCAACCAACGCCTCATTCCAATCAAGAATATTCTTTGATTTTAATTTAAATCAAATTAAGGTTTATTCAACTAGTCGGGATTAACACCTTACCGAAGTAATCATTTATTAATATCCCATTCCCAACCTATACAACCTATGGAGTAAAACTGGTGGTACTCCATATTTAACACCCAGTGCGTTACGGTAAACTTAATTACTATTGTATCGTTCAAATCTAATAAAAGATTTAACTATCGCTTAGAGTAAAACTGGTGGTACTCCATTATCGTTCGTTTCTTGAATTAAGTAAATTTAATTACTTTTATCCTCATTCAATCCAATTTAAAGCTTTATTAAAACTATATTTAGTTTTAATCTTCAAGAATCATTATTTAATGATTATTTAACTTTCAAGAAATAATCTTGCCTTTAACTAGGTTAAAGAACAAATGTCGCTTAAAATATCATTCACAATAAACCCAAAATCATATTCCAATTTAATATATTAAATTGGAAACTTCTCTTTAGAATATTTCGCTAAATCTTAATTAAAAGATTAATAAATTACAAATCATCACTTCATCGTTAATCTGGGTTCAAAGAATTAATGTCATTTAAAACATTTTTCACGGTCAACCCAAATCAACTTCCAATTAATTTTAATATTGGAAAATTCTTTTTTTTAATTAAAATTGTCATTCCTTTCTTAAATTCCAATCTAATTTATTCACTTGAAATACTTGGTTTTAATAAAACCATTTTTCACTCTTTTATTTATTTATAGAAATAACTAAATTACTTAACTTGATAAAAATATCTTTCCTCTTAATAAATTTGGAATTTCACATCCAAAACTCTTTTAAAACATTTATTAAGATTTTACATAATTTTCCCTATTTTAATTATTTAGAAATATGCCTATTTAATTAAACGACGTTTCAGGTCTTTTAACGACACTGGCGCTGTTTTTATTAAAATTTAAATTTATCATTTCTCAAAATCTAACCGTTGGATTTTAACGAATTAAATATCGATGGAAAGATCTTTCCAAAACGAACCTAACGGTTTCAGTTTTGGAAAAATCCGACGGTTGGATCTTTTATTATAATCGTTTAAAGTTACGATTTCAAAACGCGAACTACCGCACGTAATTCAATTAATTTTAATTTATATTATATATATTAATATAAATCGTTCAACGTATTCACTAACATATTCTTTCTAAATGTAAATTAAAATTATTATTTAAATGTTTCAACAAATTTTTCCTTCATTAAATAAAAAGCTGAATTTTCATTTTAAATCATTTTCATGTTCCTTCGTTACATTAAAAATATAAAATTGTAACGTAAATCAAATTCACGTTTTTATACGGCATTAAAAATTTGCAATTTTAATATAAAACGAATTTCATGTTTTATAGGACATTAAAAAAAGTTGCATTTTTAATTTAAAACAAATTTCATGATTCTATATTAAAATAAAGAATAACTTTTATTTTAAAACATTTTCATATTCTTACGATACAATAAAAGAATAACTTTTTAGCACTAACCATTTAATGTAAACTCATATTCCTAAATAAAAGGATTAACTTTTTATATTGGAATATATTTCATGTTCTTACTTTTAATAAAAGATTAACTTTTATTTAATACATATTTCATATTCTTCCATTAATAAGAGATTAACTCTTATTTTTATACATATCTCATATTCTTTCATTAATAAAAGATTAATTTTTATTTTCAAAACATATTTCATCTTCTTATCTTATATTTACATTAAAATGTAAATTAAAAATACTACGTTAAGTTTCATTCTTTTATTTACATTCTAAAATGTAAATTAAATTGCAATGTCAAAATCTCTTCTTTTATTTACATAAAAAAGTGTAAATTAAATTACAATGTCTAAATCTCTTCCTTTATTTACATTAAAAATGTAAATTAAATTACAATGTCAAAATCTCTTCTTTTATTTACATTAAAAATGTAAATTAAATTACAATGCCAAAATCTCTTCTTTTATTTACATTAAAAATGTAAATTAAATTACAATGCCAAAATCTCTTCTTTTATTTACATTAAAAATGAAAATTAAATTACAATGCCAAAATCTCTTCTTTTATTTACATTAAAATTGTAAATTAAATTACAAATCTTAATTTGACAATTTCTTTTCCAAATTGGAATGAGACCCAAACGATTTAATATATAATTATAATTATACGGTTTTCATACGTAAATCAAAAAATTATACGGTTTTCATACATCCCATGTTATTCTAGACTAATGATAAATCATTAAAAACATCCAATCATCCAAAGTGTATATTTGTAATGCATAGCGTCAAATAAATAACGCTTATAACTAATCACAAGGGCGATGTGTAAATATCAACCCAAGACCCGTGTGGGCTTTCAACCAACAAACATTCAAATAATATATATAATTATTTGTGATTTGGGCGATGTGTGAAAATTATCAACCCAATCAACAAATACAAGTCAGGTAACTTGTACATGGCAGTGTAACATTAATTTTTAACAATTCTATATGAATCAATATTAATGACATATGTTGCATACTGCCAAAATTTACATAACATACCAAATCATATCATGACATAACATAACGTACAACACAACATACATGCATCAGATAATTTCAAACAATTATTTCATCACAGGCATTTAAATCACATTCATTTATAATAATAAACAAATACGGTAAAAGTTTGAGTGAGAAAAGAGTTCTCACCTTGGTTTGTACTTTGTCGGTGTTTAAATGTTCGAGCCCAATTTTGGCCCAAAATTCAACTTGCTTCAAATTTGGCAAAATTAGTGTCTATGCGAAGGTCTCGACTCACTGATCGCAGCAAATCCTGTTTTGTGTGATTTCGAGTTCGTTACAACAAGTTATGAATTTCTGAAGTTTGAACGAATTAAATAATTAATTTAAATGGTAAAAATTACCCAAATTTTCAACTTGCTCAGAATTGAACGTAGTTAGTGTCATTACGAAGATCTCGTCACCACGATCCCAGCGGATCTGAAATCGTCAGATTTCGACCACGTATGTGATAGATATCGCGTTAGAAACATTGAACATAAAATTAAATAAATGTTTCGCGTTTAAGCCCTTAACCTTTTTTTTTCCAACAACACCCAGAACTTAAAATGCTCGCCACGGCCAAACCGTAAGTCGGAATTGCATGAAACCAGCGCCATTCTCTCCGTCTTCTCCCCCTCTTTCCACGCCTGGTGGTCCCCCCTCCAATTCGCCATGTGGGGCCCACGATCTGCAGTTGAACGGAAAAGTGCAGTTTCCGTTCATCTCAGTGTTGCGGCCGCCTCTGTACTCCAAACGCCACCAATTTTTGTCAGTAGCTAGATCTCGACCTCTCGAACAACTTCACTTTGGGCCACTTCGCCTGAAAATGCACGGATCGACGGGAAATTGCTCATCTTTGTGACTGTCCTGTTTTCAGCACCCCTCTAATCGAATTGACATTCCGGTCAACTCCGGCCACCTGGGACCATGCCACCACGGCCAAAAGAACCGTATGCTTCCCCTTTACCACTACCTGAAGTCGCTCGACCTAACTCTCTTCGTGGGGCCCGCAGCGAACAAATAACTGAAATCAGCTTTATGTCTTTCAAGCTAGATCCCGACGAATCCGTGCGATGATAGGTCTTGAATTTTTCGTGGTAGATAGAGGATAAGAAGGTGAACAAAACACAGAAAGGGTTTGGTCTGATTTTGTACTGGTTAAGAGATATAAATTATTTTGTTTTCAGGGGCTAATTTGCAAAATAAATTTTAGAGGAGGGAGCCGCCATGGAATAGAGGAAGAAGAAGGTGGCTATGTTTTGTCTTAGGGTTCAGCTAATGACAACACTTATGATATTTTATATGGGTTAATAATTTAATTAGGCCCACTACCCTTATTTTAACCTCTTATGTATTTTATCTTCTTCAAATTTTGTTTGTTTTCTCAGTTTAAAACTCCGTGTTAACACCTACGAATTCCATTTTTTATGAAAATTGAAACATAATTATTTCTTGACATTATGAATCCATAGAAACTGGTTTCGATGAATTCCGAGTCCGTATAAATAAATAGCGAAATTTTAAAGTCTAAAAATTGATTGTTTTTCACTGTAAAATTTATTACGACCACATACTAGCATCAAAAATTATGAAATTTGGAATCTAGCAATAATTCAATATTCTGAATCCATAGAAAGTGGTTTCATCGAATTCGGAGGTCGTTTGCAAAATTCCCATTTTTAAGGCATATATATTTAATATTAAAAATACAAATAAATATGAATAATTTCCAAAACTCGAAATATATAAGTATTTATACTTTTTCAATGCAGAAACATCATTTTTAACTCAATGGAAGTGGTTTCGAGTCCAAATTCATTCGTATGCAAAAAGTAGAGTTTTGGGCCCTATATATATATATATATATAAACTTTCCCGTATTTTTCTGATATCTTGATTTGGGCATAACTTTTGATTCCCGCAATGAAATTTCAATTTTTCGGATTCGTTGGAAAGATATTTTTAAATAGATTCTAATTTTTTTGGTTTCGCTAAAATCCGATTTATTTCGCATCCTATACAGTTAGTCAAAGTTAAAATTCATAATTTCAAACTGCCGCGCTATTTCTAACTCCTTTTATAATTTAAATAAAATTTATTCGTTTTAACTTCGATTAAAATAAATTTATATTCGTTATTATATAAAATAAATTATTTTAAATATTAAAAACCCATTAAAATAATTAAAATAAAATTTTAAATTCGGCCCAAAATTCTGGGTCGTTACAATCTCCCTCACTTAAAAACTTTTCGTCCTCGAAAAGGAACGAAGCTAAAAGTCATTTAATTAACCAACTCAACTTTCAATTCTAATCGATTTCCAATTCAGTTCAATGTTAAATTCGATTAAGCAAAATTTATCATTCTATTATATAGTGGTTAACTTAATTATCATTCCAATATTTTATTAGTTAAACTAATAATCAAACATCACAACCAACAATCAATTAGGTAATTAACTTTTCAAACATATGTAATTTTTATATATAATCAAAAATCATGTTTTTAGTGCAAATCACAACAATAGACCCTATCTAGTTTTGGTTCTCATACCAGTCAATGGAAATATATAGATATCCACTTTCGAAACTCGAGCATAAACTCTGATGATGATGCATCAATCATCAGAATTATCCCCGGGCGACTAGAGTGTGATTCTATATCTACCCAGTATATTAAAACTTCGAATATCCGTTAATTACTCGTATATTCGAAATCTTTATATACTCGATTGTCCAAATTAAAATAAAATAATATACTCAAATACGCATATTAAGATAAAAAAATTCAAGACCAAATTTGTTTTTATTTTTATTTTAAAAATAACACCCTTCGGACTCATTCTAGGATACTACTGATCTCATCTCTAACGAGTCATTCTTATTGGACATTACTAATCCAATCTCTGATGAATTCTTTCGTTCGGTTCTAATGTGTCTTGTTCTCGAGCTCTGTAAACCAAAGCTCTGATACCAAATGTGACGACCCAAACTTATAGTAAGGGAAAGCCCGGATTTCTTTGAGAACAACACACATCAGAACACAAACTAAAGAATATTTTATTGTTGATTACAACAATTACATCAGAGTACAAGAATTTTCCAGAGTATGAATGAATAATATACATTGGAAATACAATATAAGAGTTTAAATTACATTTAAATAGCAGCGGAAAAATAATACAAAACACAACTGAAAGAAATACACGGATACAGATCCTTCCGAATATCGCTTCAGCTGTAGACCAGGATCCTGTGAATATAATATCTGTAAAACCAAAACTACTAGCTGCCCGTGTGGAAAATGTGGGCACCCAGAGTTTAGGTTAAAACAATAAACTCCAGGTCAGTCATGGGACTGGTATGAGAACTAAAAACAGTTATTTACTTGATTTTAAAGTTGGGTAAATCAAGGGACCACGCCTCTTTCACGGAACGGGTTTCCTCCCAAGAATACCAGTGCATAAAAACAACGAAATGCTTTTTAGAAAAATGAAACCGTTATAAGACTCAATCCCTTGCACGTACGCCGAAGGATAGAGTTTTTCCTTATAATGGTCAAAAATGCTTAATACGCGAAATTCATCTTTTATACTATGAGTGCACAGTGTAGAAAACAATTTCAAATATAAAAGTATCAAGACTAGGTAGCATAATATGTTATGTAAGCGGCATAATATTCTATGTCACCATATAAGTATACAATTAAAACCAGAAGCTCGTATTGGAAAATTGGATTTCCAGCATGATGGCTGCTGATTCGAAAGATCAATCGCGTCATGTATCTCCACGGCTTACGTCTCGGCAAGAGAAAACACCGTAATACATATACTACGCACTTTGGATGTGCAGCAATTTGAACTATCCTCATAAGATAAATGACCTGTCCCACTTCTAGAGTGGAGCGACCACCCTAGCCCCATCGGCCGACCCCAAATCCGTATAAAGTATATTGGTCAAACCGAACATTATCAAACAAATCGTTCACCATCATACCGTGGTGTGGGAGGCCTGTGAAGTCACGTTGTATCCAAAGCGGCGCTATATAAAAGCTATGCTTTGGTCTTCATCCACAAGGCTCTGCTTTTCAACAAAAGCCTTGATCATATGCATCTTAACATGCCACATTATCATACCATACCATATCATTGATCATCTATCGATATATAACAGGGTGTTAAGCAAGAGAATAAATTCTCCGCCACCAAACAGCTATATATTAAATAGAGATCAACGAATACAATATAAAAGAATACAATGTCAGACACACAATCCATTTGTAAGTCCGTTCTGGGTCTGAACGAAACAATATCCGGTAGATCTCCAAATACGTCTGGATGATCACCGATATTCCCTCATCTTGGGTGTATGGTCCAATCAAGATATTGATAATCATCCATTCGATATGGAAATTTCCCGGTCTTCAATAACCGTCTTCATCATCGATCTTCAATCGTCGTATGAATTATTCAGAATGGGGTTAACCCGGTCTTTCTGAATAACTTGCGCAATTTAAAATCATGTGCTTTCAAACCCAACCAACGCCTCATTCCAATCAAGAATATTCTTTGATTTTAATTTAAATCAAATTAAGGTTTATTCAACTAGTCGGGATTAACACCTTACCGAAGTAATCATTTATTAATATCCCATTCCCAATCTATACAACCCATGGTGTAAAACTGGTGGTACTCCATATTTAACACCCAGTGCGTTACGGTAAACTTAATTACTGTTTTATCGTTCAAATCTAATTAAAGATTTAACTATCTCTTGGAGTAAAACTGGTGGTACTCCATTATCGTTCGTTTATTGAATTAAGTAAATTTAATTACTTTTATCCTCATTCAATCCAATTTAAAGCTTTATTAAAACTATACTTAGTTTTAATCTTCAAGAATCATTATTTAATGATTATTTAACTTTTAAGAAATAATCTTGCCTTTAACTAGGTTAAAGAACAAATGTCGCTTAAAATATCGTTCACAATAAACCCAAAATCATATTCCAATTTAATATATTAAATTGGAAACTTCTCTTTAGAATATTTCGCTAAATCTTAATTAAAAGATTAATAAATTACAAATCATCAGTTCATCGTTAATCTGGGTTTTAAGAACTAATGTCATTTAAAACATTTTTCACGGTCAACCCAAATCAACTTCCAATTAATTTTAATATTGGAAAATTCATTTTTTTAAAACTATCTTTCCTCTTAATTAATTTGGAATTACACATCCAAAACTCTTTTAAAACATTTATTAAGATTTTACATAATTTTCCCTATTTTAATTATTTAGAAATAGGCCTATTTAATTAAACGACGTTTCAGGTCTTTTAACGACACTGGCGCTGTTTTTATTAAAATTTAAATTTATCATTTCTCAAAATCTAACCGTTGGATTTTAACGAATTAAATATCGATGGAAAGATCTTTCCCAAACGAACCTAACGGTTTCAGTTTTGGAAAAATCCGACGGTTGGATCTTTTATTATAATCGTTTAAAGTTACGATTTCAAAACGTGAACTACCACGCGTAATTCAATTAATTTTAATTTATATTATATATATTAATATAAATCATTCAACGTATTCACTAACATATTCTTTCTAAATGTACATTAAAATTATTATTTAAATGTTTCAACAAATTTTTCCTTCATTAAATAAAAAGATGAATTTTCATTTTAAATCATTTTCATGTTCCTTCGTTACATTAAAATATAAAATTGTAACGTAAATCAAATTCATGTTTTTATACGGTATTAAAAATTTGCAATTTTAATGTAAAACAAATTCCATGTTTTATATGACATTAAAAAAAGTTGCATTTTTAATTTAAAACAAATTTCATGATTCTATATTAAAATAAAGAATAACTTTTATTTTAAAACATTTTCATATTCTTTCGTTACAATAAAAGAATAACTTTTTAGCGCTAACCATTTAATGTAAACTCATATTCCTAAATAAAAGGATTAACTTTTTATATTGAAATATATTTCATGTTCTTACTTTTAATAAAAGATTAACTTTTATTTAATACATATTTCATATTCTTCCATTAATAAGAGATTAACTCTTATTTTTATGCATATCTCATATTCTTTCATTAATAAAAGATTAACTTTTATTTTCAAAACATATTTTATCTTCTTATCTTTTATTTACATTAAAATGTAAATTAAAAATAATACGTTAAGTTTCATTCTTTTATTTACATTCTAAAATGTAAATTAAATTGCAATGTCAAAATCTCTTCTTTTATTTACATAAAAAAATGTAAATTAAATTACAATGTTTAAATCTCTTCCTTTATTTACATTAAAAATGTAAATTAAATTACAATGTCAAAATCTCTTCTTTTATTTACATTAAAAATGTAAATTAAATTACAATGCCAAAATCTCTTCTTTTATTTACATTAAAAATGTAAATTAAATTACAATGCCAAAATCTCTTCTTTTATTTACATTAAAAATGTAAATTAAATTACAATGCCAAAATCTCTTCTTTTATTTACATTAAAATTGTAAATTAAATTACAAATCTTAATTTGACAATTTCTTTTCCAAATTGGAATGAGACCCAAACGATTTACCATATAATTGTAATTATACGGTTTTCATATGTAAATCAAAAAATTATACGGTTTTCATACACCCCATGTTATTCTAGACTAATAATAAATCATTAAAAACATCCAATCATCCAAAGTGTATATTTGTACTGCATAGCGTCAAATAAATAACGCTTATAACTAATCACAAGGGCGATGTGTAAATATCAACCCAAGACCCGTGTGGGGTTTCAACCAACAAACATTCAAATAATATATATAATTATTTGTGCATTTGGGCGATGTGTGAAAATTATCAACCCAATCAACAAATACAAGTCAGGTAACTTGTACATGGCAGTGTAACATTATTTTTTAACAATTCTATATGAATCAATTTTAATGACATATGTTGCATACTGCCAAAATTTACATAACATACCAAATCATATCATGACATAACATAATGTACAACACAACATACATGCATCAGATAATTTCAAACAATTATTTCATCACAGGCATTTAAATCACATTCATTTATAATAATAAATAAATACGGTAAAAGTTTGAGTGAGAAAAGAGTTCTCACCTTGGTTTGTACTTTGTCGGTGTTTAAATGTTCGGGCCCAATTTTGGCCCAAAATTCAACTTGCTCCAAATTTGGCAAAATTAGTGTCTATGCGAAGGTCTCTACTCACTTATCGCAGCAAACCCTGTTTTGTGCGATTTCGAGTTCGTTACAACAAGTTATGAATGTCTGAAGTTTGAACGAATTAAATAATTAATTTAGTGAATATTAGGCTCACATCCCTATTTCCAAACTTAATACACCTCACATCCAGTCATAGTTTTATATTCACTTCCGCCCCCTGTTTTTGCTGTCGCCTCCACCTTTTCATGTACTTCCGCCTTCCCTCTTTATATGCTATGCATTTTTCATTTTCTGGCAAAAAAAAAAGCGGCTAGGATTAAAAAAATAATCTAAAATCTTGAAATAATCCTTGAAGTCTACGCGAAGAAAAAAAAATTGTTGCATATATGTATGCAACTATTGCTATAAGTTGCATACATATATGCAACTATTTGAATATACTTGCACGTAGACAGACCCTCCTCTTGAATAACTGCATACATATATGCAGTTTTTCTGTATAACTGCATATATGTATGCATATAGGTGAAAATATATGCAAAAGTGAAAAGTTGCACTACAGTTCGCTGTTTTCAAATAATTGCATGGGTAGATGCATGTTCTTACAATATGTGCATACATGTATGCGTTTATACTGCAGTTTTGACGTAGAGTTAAAATAAATGCATACATGTATGCAACTTACTGAATTATATGCATCTTTTGATGCATTTTACTGCATTTCGTTGTTTTTATGTAATTCTTGATTTTGGCGTTGTTTTTGATGTTCTTTAGGTCTAATTTTTTTTCCCGAATAATTATTTTAATTAATTACGAATTTACGTGATTTTTTAATATTTTTTTGATGAATTTTCAGAAAATAGGGACCTAATTTACAGTAAGTTTATGACCGGATGTGTGCCTAATTTAAAACCTTAACAGGAACCTGTAAAAAACACACCCATTAATTTAAATGGTAAAAATTACCCAAATTTTCAACTTGCTCAGAATTGAACGTAGTTAGTGTCATTGCGAAGATCTCGTCGCCATGATCCCAGCGGATCTGAAATCGTCAGATTTCGACCTCGTATGTGATAGATATCGCGTTATAAACATTGAACATAAAATTAAATAAATGTTTCGCGTTTAAGCCCTTAACCTTTTTTTTCCAACAGCACCCAGAACTTAAAATGCTCGCCATGGCCAAACCGTAAGTCGGAATTGCACGAAACCAGCGCCATTCTCTCCGGCTATTCCCCCTCTTTCCACGCCTGATGGTCGCCCCCTCCAATTCGCCACGTGGGGCCCACGATCTGCAGTTGAACGGAAAAGTGCAGTTTCCGTTCATCTCAGTGTTGCGGCCGCCTCGTTACTTCAAATACCACCAATTTTTGTCAGTAGCTAGATCTCGACCTCCCGAACAACTTCACTTTGGGTCATTTCGCCTGAAAATGCACGGATCGACGGGAAATTGCTCATCTTTCTGACAGTCCTGTTTTCAGCACCCCTCCAATCGAATTGACATTCCGTCCAACTTCGGCCACCTGGGACCATTCCACCACCGCCAAAAGAACTGTATGCTTCCCCTCTACCACAGCCTGAAGTCGTTCGACCTAACTCTCTTCGTGGGGCCCGCAGCGAACAAATAACCGAAATTAACTTTCTGTCTTTCAAGCTAGATCCAGGCGAATCCGTGCGACGATAGGTCTTGAATTTTTTCATGGTAGATAGAGGATAAGAAGATGAACAAAACACAGAAAGGGTTTGGTCTGATTTTGTTTTGATTGAGAGATATAAATTATTTTGTTTTCAGGGTCTAATTTGCAAAATAAATTTTAGAGGAGGGAGCCTCCATGGAATAGAGGAAGAAGAAGGTGGCTATGTTTTGTCTTAGGGTTCAGCTAATGACAGCACTTATGATATTTTATATTGGTTAATAATTTAATTAGGCCCACTACCCTTATTTTAACCTCTTATGTATTTTATCTTCTTCAAATTTTGTCTGTTTTCTCAGTTTAAAAATCCGTGTTAACACCTACGAATTCCATTTTTTATGAAAATTGAAACATAATTATTTCTTGACATTATGAATCCATAGAAACTGGTTTCGATGAATTCCGAGTCCGTATGAATAAATAGCGAATTTTTAAAGTCTAAAAATTGATTGTTTTTCACTGTAAAATTTATTACGACCACATACTAGCTTCAAAAATTATGAAATTTGGAATCTAGCAATAATTCAATATTCCGAATCGATAGAAAGTGGTTTCATCGAATTCGGAGGTCGTTTGTAAAATTCCCATTTTTAAGGCGTATATATTTAATATTAAAAATACAAATAAATATGAATAATTTCCGAAATTCGAAATATATAAGTGTTTATACTTTTTCTATGCAGAAACATCATTTTTGACTCAATGGAAGTGGTTTCGAGTCCAAATTCATGCGTATGCAAAAAGTAGAGTTTTGGGCCCTATATATATAAACTTTCCCGTATTTTTCTGATATCTTGATTTGGGCATAACTTTTGATTCCCGCTATGAAATTTCAATTTTTCGGATTCGTTGGAAAGATATTTTTAAATAGATTCTAATATTTTTGGTTTCGCTAAAATCGGATTTATTTCGCATCATGTACCGTCAGTCAAAGTTAAAATTCAAATTTCAAACTACCGCGCTATTTCTAACTCCTTTTATAATTTAAATAAAATTTATTCGTTTTAACTTCGATTAAAATAAATTTATAATCGTTATTATATAAAATAAATTATTTTAAATATTAAAAACCCATTAAAATAATTAAAATAAAAAAATTTAAATTCAGCCCAAAATTCTGGGTCGTTACAGTATTTATCTTCTAAAAATTTGTATGATCACATACGATACCCAAATCCGACGAAGATGGACATACAGCTACAGTTCAACATTACGGACCCAACGAAACTGGTTTCGTCGAATTCCGACTCAGTTCGCTCATACAGCGTATCTTTAACCATCAAAATATCGACTGTTTTTCACATTAAAATTCCGTACGGCCACATACTTACTCCAAAAATCATGGAAATTGAAATTAAACAATAATTCAATATTCCGGATCCGAAAAAATTAGTTTCATCGAAAACGGAGTTCGTTTGTAAAAATGGCTATTTTTAAAGCTCTAAATAAACCCTTTTAAATATTAAATATACTTAAAAATAATTAAATTTAATATTTATAAATAAATATTATCATATATATTCACAATAGAATATCATATAGCTCCAACTGGATTTATAACTCGATATTCAAATCCTGATTGAATCGATATTCAATTTATATTGGAAAATTCATTTATAATATAAATCAATCATTATAAATTATAAAGGAATTCCATAGCGAACTTTCGAAAATTTTATTTGGACATAACTCAAAATCTACACAATGAAATCCCGATTTTTCTCTTCTATTAGAAAAATATACTTCACCAGCTCCGAACGTTTCTTGTTTCACCGAAATCCGACTTAAAACGGATTCTGTATATTCGTTTAAAGTTCGAATCGCAAAACTACGAACTGCCGCGCCAATACGGGCTTAATTATAATTAAATATAATTATACGTTCAATTGTCGTTCAAATAATATATTCGTTATTCTAATTCAATTCTAAACTGAATTAAATATCATAAATGATCCAATTCACACAATATTGTGAATTCAGTTAATTTCGACTAACTCGGAATTATAATATATTTTTATATTATAAATATTAATTAAATATTCAATATTATTTAATTAAACCATTTTAAATCTCTAAATTACTATTTAAATAATTAAATTAATTAATTATTATACAGTAAAAATACGGGACATTACATTCTTCCCCCTTAAAATAATTTTGTCCTCGAAATTTCCAAGGTAGGAAACAAACCCTACTAACTGGTTAAAAACTATTTGTTTACTTCTTTTTTAGTTTCAAATGAACCAATTAATTTCAATTAAAATATTAATTAATTCTTATCAACGAAAATTTTCAAAAATTCTAAAAAAATTCTAGCACCTTAAATTTTCGAAAAATTTCGCCAGCACCTCCTTTGTACTGGTCAATCGATACAACTACAACTCGCCTCTCTAGGCCATCTCCAAACCAAAAGAAAATCAAACAGCCAAGCGGCTTGCCAAATTGGCTTATAAAAATCTCATACCATTTGAAATATAAACTTGTACCTTTTTGTCGGGCATATCAATATATCCTTTCCATGTGTTACCAATTCTGCATATACCAATGTCATCCCAATCATTCGGTTATACCCAAGCCAAATTTTGCTCTTAACTCAGATTCCAATATTCGTTTCAACTCCTAACTTACCAGTCAAATTCCATTTCGGATTATCTTTAATCCAATCTAATTCGATATTTTCTATCTCAATTCATTTTCCACTTAACTGGTTTCAATTCAATTTCTATTTCTATTTGCTTTGATAAATTCTAATTTAATTTGTTTTAGTTCAAACAATCTTCCCCAGGGAATTTTAAACATTTTAGCTTTTCTAAAACCAGACATCCCTTTTCAGAATTCAAAACAACTTACTTTCCACAAAACAATTCAAAAACAAAATCTTTGGTAGTAATCCGTCACTTAGCAACTCGAAAATGACACTGATGATGTGACCATCATCATCGGGGTTATTTTCCAGCTATCGAAGTGAGTTCAATACTATAACAATTTCAAAACTATATTTAAACACCTTCATTTTGAAATCATTTTCAAAATATCCTTCACAATGCTTGTAAACAATTTAAAATCTCCCTGGATTTTAAAATTCTCATATATTTAATCTAATTCCATTTACAAACACTTTTAATGTTTTCGGAGTTTTAATTCCAATTCTGAATTCAGATTTAATTCATCTGATTTCATATATTACACTTATATGAATTCTAATTGGTTATTTATATAACCATTTCAATTTATAATCTCATCTGATTATAATAATGACCAACACATCCTATATATCATAATAATTCCAATATATATTCACTTTTATATCAAAATACACTTTGGGTAAAATTATTTCATTTACCCTCTATTCAAAACATACTGTGTCGGTTCATTGTATTCAAGTGCTTAGAAACTCCTATCGATACAGTGGATCAAACTGATCGACCAGAACTCATAAACAACTCAATCAATAAATCTCCACAATATAAAACAATTTTATATTGAATAACAAATATGCGCTCATATATATACACCCAACTCAATCTAGGGTATTGCTAACCCTATCTCTACTGAGTCACGCCACATAGCCAAGGTAATCACTTAACCTTAAGCCCTGATACCACTGTAACGACCCGGGTTTTCACAATCCTGAGTAATCGACATATAACCCAATGTCAACTATCAAGCATCGGAAATACCGGATAGTTAATGAAAGAAAATAGAGGGTGAGAATAGATAATATAGAAACTTAGAATAGAAGAAGAAGAAGAAGAACATACAACATCATAGTAAACATGAATCTCACAGCGGAACGAACAATATATAATAGATACATATCTTTGAAATAAAATCAGTATATGTATACAGTAACATTATCAGAGTATAACACTTACAACACAGTGGAAATAACAATAGCTATACAAGCCTCCTGCTCTAAGCTCTCAGTATATCTGTAAAATCCGGACTACTTGACTGCCCGCAAAAAATTGGGCACCCAAGAATTTTGGGAAAACAAAACAAAATAAACTCTGGGTCAGTCATGTGACTGTTGTGAGTAAACTCCAACCATTTGTTTAACTTTTAAAATTCTTTTAAAATCCATACTCTTCTGATATTATAATAATGTCTAAATCAAATAAGTAGCAATCTAGTGGAACGCTTTCATCTCACGTTACACATATATAATATACAATCAAAAACCGCGGGCGCTTATTGGTTAATGAATTCCAACTGGCAAGGTATGGGACCACCATCTGACAGTGTATCTCTAGAGAGGAATACACTGGGTTCAACAAGAACATCTTGCAACCCAGGCTAAACATGACCGGCCACTCATTTCGCTTGAGTGTACCGAATGTATTATCACCAATGGTTGGGATCAGCAACCGTTTCCCGAAAGGGACAACATCAAAATATATTTAAGAAGTAAATGAAACTCTAGATCAGGTGACAATACACCCTAATTGGCAGCTAACCACTTAGCCATGCGACTTACCCGATTTTATACCATTTCCGGTTGTGAGGCTAGAGGCCATAACGTATCCTTTACAAACCACATCTTCATTCGCTTTGAATGTCACATCGTCATACCCGCTAAATCACAAATTGATTTCCCCAAAAATACCACGGGTATACAGCTAAGAGAAACGAATTCCTCCCCTACCAAATGTAAATACGTCTAAAGAGATCAACTTACGCGATCTATTAAATATACTCTGTCAGACGTTCTTCCATACAGGTCATCCTGGGACTGGACAAACCGAAGACACTATTCTGTAAACAAGGCAGCCCTTGGATAACTCCGTCTTCAATTATCTTCATCACATTTGATGGCAACACTAATGCCCATACAGAGTGGTTTCCAGATAATGAACCTGATCCCGGTCTCTCCGTATCAACGACGGAAAAATGGTCAAAAACGTTCATAGTCGGTGATTTAACTATCAAAGAAAAACATGTGTGCAAACAACGATATTATTTCCAAATGGAAATTCTATCGATCAATCATCAATCAACATTTAGTCATTTCCCCATTTCTCGTTTCCATATATTCATCAAATCCTTATTTTCTAATTTTAGAAAATATACGTTATTAACTTTGGAAAACGTTTCCATTTCTGATTCACGCATCACTATCTTTTCACATATATCAGTTTCTAACTGTAAACTAGTAAGAGAACAACCCCCTACGTATTAACCCCGAAGGCCGAAACCAACATCAGATCGATACCCAGAAAGCCATTCAACTCAACTAATTTCCAGTCAGTTTCTAATTCCATTAACTCCATTTAAATTCCTACTTCAAACCCTATTTCCTTTATAAATAATTTATTAGCAAAGTATTTACTTTAAATCAATATCATGTTACACCCGTGTGCGAAGCACGGGTCTAAACCTTCCTAATGTAAAATTCTCTTTTTTTATAAAACTATATTCATTTTCCAAATATTTCCCTTTTATATTTCTATTTACTTTCTAAATCAATATTCCTTTTATAATTCTATTTATTTTATAAATATTTCCTTTTATACTTCTATTTATCTTCTAAATAATTATTCTTTTTATAAAATTCTTTGATTTTATAAACAAATTATTTTCAATTTACACTTTGAAATTTCCCTTTTCACATTCCGGTATTTCTTATGGTATTTAAAATACCAAATAACATGATCAGTGTCATCATAATCAATCATAGATTATATATCACATCATATACCATACTATATGAAAAGAAACAGTATTATAAATATTGAGGAATCCAGTTGGATCCCCCCTTAAGCTTTCCACTGTGGCGCACCTCCCTTCCCCTTAACTCCTTTACTGACTTGCCTTATCACAACACACAGAACGATCCCAACCATCCCAGAAATTCAAAACAAAATACAAAACTATACCACACATCTGCCTCGTACCATTTCAGATCCTCTCTCCCGTAAACACAGAGCACGACTCCTATTAAAAACCACCGCCATCAACAAACATTTGAACGCCTTGTTCTTCCTCATCAGGCCTCCGTTCATCTCATGGCCATCATCGTTCAAATTCACTTCCTGCGAGCATCAACACTGGGCCATCCTCCTGAACCTCGCATCAACACACGCGAGTTTGTCCTCTGGAGTTTTTGTCGTGGCTCAAACACAAGATCAACACTTTTTTTCTATTAAACTCCACAAATTCACAGAAGATATTATTCACCATCACGAACTCAATTACACAATCGAAAACAATAATCTCCTCCTAAATCGACAGCGATTTCTAACCCTAGGCATCGCTGGAAAAATCCCAGCTCCCCAAAACTCATGCGCACCGAAAATGAAGGTTTCTGGAATGAACCTTGCACTTGTATGAGCTCAATGGAACCATTGTTGTGCGATTTCATGAAGTAAAGGTGAAGATTTAATTGTTTTTAAGAATTAAAGAGTGGCGGCTTTGAAACAACATTGACCAGAGAAATTAGGTTATAAAGGAAAGGGTAGTGTGTGTGTATATAGAGGTGTGGTAGCTTACCAAGTGTGAAAACCCGTAACTTCCCCGTAAAGGAAAGCGACGGATAGTTCGAGAACAAGCCACAACAGAACGCATATAAAAGAACATTTCATTGTATATTACAACAATGCATCAGATTACAAGAATATACAGAGTATAAATGAATATACACAGAATGACCAGAGATTTAAATTACATTTAAATACATAGCAGCGGAAAATAATACAATACACAACTAGAATGAGATATACGGATACAAAGCTTTCCGGATATCGTTCCAGCTGTAAACCAGGATCCTGTGAATATAAATCTGCAAAACCAAAACTACAAGCTGCCCGTGTCGAAAATAAGGGCACCCAGAGTTTAGGTTAAAACAATAAACTCCAGGTCAGTCATGTGACTGGTGTGAGAACTAAAACAGTTATTAATCTTTATTTTAAATCATTAGGTAAATCAAGGGACCACGCCGTATAACACGGAACGGGTTTCCTCCCAAGAATACCAGTGCATAAAACAACAGCGCAATGCTAAATAAAGAAAAATGAAGCTGTTATAAGACCCAGGTCCTATCACACAATGCAAACGCAAGCCGGGGGATAGGGTTTTCCCTTATAACAGCCAAAGAATGCTTGATACGCTTAAAAGAAATCATTTGATACTACTATAAGTGCATAGTGTATAAAACAACTTCAAATCATAAGTATCAATCATAGGCGGCATGAATGGCCCATAACACTATGTCGCCATATATAAGTTTACAATCAAAACCGCAAATGTCGTATTGGAAGTTGGGTTATCATTTATGGTATGAACCGAGGCTAGGGGCAAGATCCTCAACCGATTCGAGACTGTCTAGTCCGAGCCTCAGGAACAGCCGCAACTGCCCCATGGATCGTCAGGGCCGGTCCACCGATGTGGATTATTATGCCTGAACACTACGTTTCCCCGCCCTTTGGGGCGTAAGCCTGGCCCGTCAGCCGACCAGAAGCATCGGCCGAAACCGATATCACGAGGCGCCTCGCTTTTCAGCAAGTAATAATAAGTAACATCCACATGAGTCAAACTCGTCAGCCAGTTCAAGCACTGACGCCACTCATAACTAGAAAGAAACGTAGGTCCTCCCTGATGTCCGTCTCCCGTTTTTGATTCATACCGGGTGTGATACTCGCGAATCAACGTTACACAAAGCTACGCCACAAAGGTCGTGCTTCGATCATCAACCACAAGACTTTGCTTTTCAACAGAAGCCTTGATCATTTGCCTCTTAGCATGCCACACAGGCAATTCACTCCATGCGATTGATATCCATCAATATATAACCCCTGAGCTCGTACGTCTCAGAGAAGGGCGTTAAGCAAGAGAATAAATTCTCCGCCGCCAAACAGATATATATTTAATAGAGATCAATCACACGGACTAAAATCCAATGTCAGACACACAGTCCATTTACAAGTCCGTTCTGGGTCTGAACGAAACCGGAGGCACCTAGTACCTCGCATATCCATCGATCTCCAAGTACGTCTGGACGATCACAAACTGTTTCCATCTTCTTGGGTGTACAGCCCAATCAAGATCATCAGTAATCACCCAAACGACGTGAAGACTTCCGGTCTTCGACCCCCGTCTTCATCTTCGACTTATCGTCGTATCAGTTATTCAGAATGGGATAAACCCGGTCTTTCCGAATAACTCGCGTATATTTAAATAAGTGTTACACAAACACAACATACGCCTCATTCCAATTCATCAGTCACTAACCGTAAATTAATCAAGAGAATAATTCCCCAAATATTAACCCCGAAGGCCGAAACCAACATCAGATCAATATCCAGAAAACCATTCTGCTTAGCTAACCGACAGTTAGTTTCTGATTTCACATTCATAGGGAAAGGTTCCCATTAATTTTATCCAAGATAAATTTCTTGAATTTATTCTTTAATCTATTTTTGAATGTCAATTCAAACTAGTCGGGATTAGCGAACCTTACCGAAGTAATCATTTGTTTTAATTTCCCAATCCCAACCTATTCAACCCATGAAGTAAAACTGGTTATACTTCATATCTAACACCACGGTGTTATCGGTAAATTCAATTACCATTTCACGTTCAAATCTAATTAAAGATTTAACTATCGACTGGAGTAAAACTGGTGATACTCCATTCTCGATCATTTCAATCTAATTAAAGATTCATTAAAACTCCACTTAGTTTTAATCGTTAACTGGGTTAAAGAATCAGTGTCATTTAAAACACGGTTCACGATAAACCCAAAATCACATTCCATTAATTATCGGGTTAAAGAACGAGTGTTATATAAAACACTGTTCACGATAAACCCAAAAATCAATATCGATTCAATTCCAATTAAATATTATTTAATTGGTACACTTCGTTAAATCTAAACAAAAAGATTTAATCTTTTCTCAACTGGGTTCAAGAACAGTGTTAGTGAAGACACCATTCACGACAAACCCAAATCACATTTGATATTCAATACAAGGCTCTGAATAGAAAATATACCGGCTTATATTCAATATCAAATTCTACGACTAACAAATATCGCATTGGAAATAACGATATATATATATATCTTTCAAATTTCCATAACAACATTTGTATAATCACGAAATCCAACATCGAAATATTCCGAAGACAATTTCGATTCAAATCCACTCCAATGCAATCATTGGATATTCTGGTTATTTTTAAAACCCTTTTTAAATTCAATTTATTTATTTAAAAATAAATAGAATTATATTTCTAGTTCAAAACTAGTTCATTTCGATAAAAATCAATTTTTATCTTTTCAAATATGGAGTTTTTCATCCCAAATCTTCACAAATCATTTCTTATGATTTTACACAAATTATTACTATTTTTAATAATTTTATCAAGGCCCGTACAGTCGATTTCCATCAATGGCCATCGAACTGCACTTACAGCGACCTTTTTCGAATTTGATTTGGACATAATTCCAAATCCAACCGTTAGATTTCTAATTTCTAATATTCGTTAGAAAGCTCTTTTCGATACGAACCCAACGGTTCCGGTTTTAGGAGAATCCGACGGTCGGATCTCCCGTAATGTCCGTTTGAAATAAATGGTCGAAATTCACGAACTGCCGCGGCGCGGCGCGTTCTATTCAGGCCATTATATTATATATATAATATATATAATATATATTTCGTCGATTTCTATTTAAAACGAATTATATAAATAGTTTTGAATTCGTTTCAAAAATCCATTTCAACTTCCATTTCAATTCAAAGCAAAATTGAATTCTTCTTTATAGATTCGTTTCAAAACTCATTTCCATTCAATTCAAATTTCAATTCAATTTGAATTCATTTCAATTCACTTTCAATTCAATTCGAATTCGTTTTCAATTCATTTCGAAATCGTTTTCAATTCAATTCATTTCGAAATCGTTTTCAATTCAATTCATTTCGAAATCGTTTTCAATTCAATTCATTTCGAAATCGTTTTCAATTCAATTCATTTCGAAATCGTTTTCAATTCAATTCATTTCGAAATCGTTTTCAATTCAATTCATTTCGAAATCGTTTTCAATTCAATTCATTTCGAAATCGTTTTCAATTCAATTCATTTCGAAATCGTTTTCAATTCAATTCATTTCGAAATCGTTTTCAATTCAATTCATTTCGAAATCGTTTTCAATTCAATTCATTTCGAAATCGTTTTCAATTCAATTCATTTCGAAATCGTTTTCAATTCAATTCATTTCGAAATCGTTTTCAAAATCGATTCAAATATCGTTCACGTCAAAATGGCGTCAATCTAATCAACACGGCTTCATATATTCCTTTATTTTCAAATCTTCTATTTCAAATATTTCTTTTTCAAAATAGTCGTTATTATCAAAATATTTCGTTCAACACATGACCAATCTCAATGAATGAGTACTGTCAACACATGAACTTTTATTTTATAATGATAAAGATGTAAGTTTTATTACTAAAATATTTCGTTCAACACATGACCAATCTCAATGAATGAGTACTGTCAACACATGAACTTTTATTTTATAATGATAAAGATGTAAGTTTTATTACTAAAATATTTCGTTCAACACATGACCAATCTCAATGAATGAGTACTGTCAACACATGAACTTTTATTTTATAATATTCTTTATTTTTCAAATCGGAATGAGGCCCAATCAATTACCATATAAAGTTAATTATATGGATTTCCATACAACACATGTATATAATAGCATTGAAAAATAATCAACCATCAACCAAAGTGCACTACACTGTATGAGCATCAAATATAGATATTCAATGCTTATAACAGCCTGTCAATCAATCGATCGACATATTTAATCAATTAGGATGAGTGAACTACATATTTCATCCTAACACCCGTGTGGGGTTTCAAACAATCAAACAAATATTTTATTTGTGCAGTTGGGCGATGTGTAAAATTTATCGACCCAATCAATGTCCTTCAAATAAGTGTACATAAACAAACCGTCCGGTTTGTAAATGAATATTTATTTATTCACATTCACGTTAAAATTTATATTTTTAACGATAAAACATTTTATTTCAACATATGAATTTCTATCCAGTTCATTCTTTAAATAAAATGATATTTTATTTTTCTAACTTATTTTAGAAAATTTCGGCGGCATAACGGCACGATACTAGAAACGGGACGAGGCCTAGCCTTATCCCCGATCTAGTGAAGGCCCACGCCATTCACACATCAATCAAATCAATTCATTTCACCACACAATTCAATTTCAATCAAATAATCTAACTAATCTATGCAACCAAACAAACAAGTCCATGGTCTGTGGACGATTGTGTCGGGTGCTACTAAGCACCGTCTGCATCCTAGTATATATATATAACTAGAAAATAAATTGAAAGGTGAGAAATTCTCACAAATAGCTATCCTAGCTCCACGGCACTTCATTGATAGAAATCTTCAATGCTATCGCATCTTCGTCATCTTCGTTGCCCGTATCCTCTACATATGTAAAAATCGAATTTTGACTTCGTTATTCAATATATAAAAATCGAATTTTTAGTTCGCTATTCAATATATAAAAATCGAATTTTTAGTTCGCTATTCAATATATAAAAATCGAATTTTTAGTTCGCTATTCAATATATAAAAATCGAATTTTTAGTTCGCTATTCAATATATAAAAATCGAATTTTTAGTTCGAAGTTCTTTATATAAAAATCCTATTTTTAATTCGAAGTTCTTTATATAAAAATCCTATTTTTAATTCGAAGTTCTTTATATAAAAATCCTATTTTTAATTCGAAGTTCTTTATATAAAAATCCTATTTTTAATTCGAAGTTCTTTATATAAAAATCCTATTTTTAATTCGAAGTTCTTTATATAAAAATCCTATTTTTAATTCGAAGTTCTTTATATAAAAATCCTATTTTTAATTCGAAGTTCTTTATATAAAAATCCTATTTTTAATTCGAAGTTCTTTATATAAAAATCCTATTTTTAATTCGAAGTTCTTTATATAAAAAACCTATTTTTAATTCGCCTTTCAACATATCAAAATCATATTTTTGTTTCGCCTCTTCAAATATGAAGTTTACGCCCTTTTCAAATATGAAGTTTATAAAAATCACATTTTTACTTACAAACAAATCTATATTTTATTTCTAAACAAATCTATATTTTATTTCTAAACAAATCTATATTTTATTTCTTAACAAATCTATATTTCTTCTTAACAAATCTATATTTCTTTCTTAACAAATTTATATTTCTTTCTTAACAAATTTATATTTCTAAATTACCATAATAAATAAACAAAATTTGATTAACAAAATTAGTTAAACCTAGTTATCAGTTACCTTCATCGTCTTCTACAGAAGCCGTAACCCAGAAGCCCCGCCTCGACACTTCACTGTCGCCTGCCATTTCAAGCCGCCATTCGACGATCGCCCTCCACCACATGGTGCGCCTCCGCACCACCTCCCATTGCCGCGAGCAGGAGCCCGCTCGAAGACCCCATCTCGCCAGTAATTGGCTCCGACCGCGAGCCCTAGAAGCTCGAAAATCCTACACTCCGCGATACTAGAACACCTCCTCACCGTATAGATTAGAAGCCCATGCTAACCTCATTAATTTTCATTATATACTAATGATTTAATTTGGTTGGGATTAAAAATCGAATGAGGAGGGGAGCTTTTCGCCGTTCGTTCTGAGAGAGGCGGCCGACTTTTTTTTTTTTTATAAACGATGTAATTAGGGTTTTTATTTATTTATTTATATATTTATTAAATTATCAATTTAATTCCATTAATACCCTTGTGTTGACAAGAATTCGAAATCCGACCCAATGACTTTTGCCCTTAGCTAAATACCCCCATTCCGAACACAATGGGATATGTTTCACAAGCTGATTCGACTGTTACGATAGGTTTTCATCAAAATTAAAATATAAATCTGTATATATTTAATTTGAACGCACGTTTCAATTTACCGGGGCCACACCCTAACTAGAAAAATTCCAAAAAAATATTTTCTAGCTTCGTATTGACGATACGGTCCTAACAAAACTAGTTTCGTCGAATTCTGAGACCGTTTGAAAAATGGCCAATTTCTAGTCGATTAAAATCAACTGAAATGGTCAAAACACGTTTTCCTATGCCACGCTCACATATTGATTCGAAAAATTATGAAATTTGGAATCTAGCAATAATTCAACATCACAGACCCAACAAAAGTGGTTTCGTTGAAATCCGAGGTCGTTTGCAAAATGTCCATTTTTAAGGGCCTGAATTCCATAGCGACTATTCAGAATTTTCAACTGGACATATCTTATCATTTCTAAGATGAAATCTCAGTTAGTTAACTTCGTTACAAAGATATAGTTATACAGATTCAAATATTTCTGGTTTCGTTCAATTCTGACTTATAACGAATTCTGTATATTCATTTGAAATTAGAAATCGAATTTTCGAACTACCGCGCCATTTTCAATTCCTTTTATAATTATATATAATTATTTATATATTCTAACGACGACGCGTATAAATATATACGTTCGAATTATATTCAAAATAAATTTCTCGTTGATATTATTTAAAATAATTCATTTTAAATATGCAAAATTCGCAAAAATTGCCAAAATAAAAATTTCAAACTGGCTCGCATTTTACGGGTTGTTACAATCTCCCCCACTTAAAACTTTTCGTCCCCGAAAAGGAACAAAGTCGAAAGTGGTTTGATTATTCAGCTCTACGTTCGATCTGGCTTCCATTCTCCAACTTTTCGGTTTCTGAGAATTTTCAAAATTTCAAAATTTGGCTAACACCCTAAATTTTTGAAAAATTTCGCCATAACCTCCCCTGCACCGGGAGCATCGGGGAATTTCAAATAGCTTCCCCGGTCCTTCAGATCTCAAAAAGAAAAAGAAAAAGCCAAGCGGCTAGCCAATAGGCTCACAAAATCATCATCACCCAAACAAAACAGGAAATTATGTAGTAAACATGTACCTATTTGTCGGGCAAAAAAAATTTATTCTCTGCTCTAGCCTCCTTGCTATGACCTGTTCAATGTAAGAATATGCATATGCAAGCAAATGCGACCAAATTTCAATACAATTCAATATTTGTTTCAATTAGGCTTAGTGGTTAAAATTATCAACCAAATAAACAACCAACACAAACATCAGTCAATTTGTGATTAGCTTTTCAAATTCATAATTTTACTACATATAAAGAAAATCATGTTTTTGATGCCAATTCACAACAATGTATTCTAACTATATAAGTTTTGGTTCTCACACCAGTTTAATGGAAATATATAGATATCACACCTTCGAAACACGAAAATAATTACTAATGATGACGCGTCAATCATCAGAATCATGTCCGGGCGACTAGAGTGTGACTCTATATCTATCCAGTATATTAAAATTTCGAATACACGCGGATCAGACGTATACGCAAAATCTATATATACTGTATTGTCCACATCAATATAAATAGATAATCAACTACGAATAATTGATTTAAATTTTCAAAACAAAATTTGTTTTCACTTTAAAAATATACTCTTCACACTCGTTCTAGGATACTACTGATCCCATTTCTAACGAGTCATTCTAATTGGATATTACTAATCCAATATCTGATGAATTCTTTCGTATGTTTCTAATGTGTCTTGTTCTCTAGCTTTGTAAACCAAAGCTCTGATACCAACTGTGAAAACCCGTAACTTCCCCGTAAAGGAAAGCGACGGATAGTTCGAGAACAAGCCACAACAGAACGCATATAAAAGAACATTTCATTGTATATTACAACAATGCATCAGATTACAAGAATATACAGAGTATAAATGAATATACACAGAATGACCAGAGATTTAAATTACATTTAAATACATAGCAGCGGAAAATAATACAATACACAACTAGAATGAGATATACGGATACAAAGCTTTCCGGATATCGTTCCAGCTGTAAACCAGGATCCTATGAATATAAATCTGCAAAACCAAAACTACAAGCTGCCCGTGTCGAAAATAAGGGCACCCAGAGTTTAGGTTAAAACAATAAACTCCAGGTCAGTCATGTGACTGGTGTGAGAACTAAAACAGTTATTAATCTTTATTTTAAATCATTAGGTAAATCAAGGGACCACGCCGTATAACACGGAACGGGTTTCCTCCCAAGAATACCATTGCATAAAACAACAGCGCAATGCTAAATAAAGAAAAATGAAGCTGTTATAAGACCCAGGTCCTATCACACAATGCAAACGCAAGTCGGGGGATAGGGTTTTCCCTTATAACAGCCAAAGAATGCTTGATACGCTTAAAACAAATCATTTGATACTACTATAAGTGCATAGTGTATAAAACAACTTCAAATCATAAGTATCAATCATAGGCGGCATGAATGGCCCATAACACTATGTCGCCATATATAAGTTTACAATCAAAACCGCAAATGTCGTATTGGAAGTTGGGTTATCATTTATGGTATGAACCGAGGCTAGGGGCAAGATCCTCAACCGATTCGAGACTGTCTAGTCCGAGCCTCAGGAACAGCCGCAACTGCCCCATGGATCGTCAGGGCCGGTCCACCGATGTGGATTATTATGCCTGAACACTACGTTTCCCCGCCCTTTGGGGCGTAAGCCTGGCCCGTCAGCCGACCAGAAGCATCGGCCGAAACCGATATCACGAGGCGCCTCGCTGTTCAGCAAGTAATAATAAGTAACATCCACATGAGTCAAACTCGTCAGCCAGTTCAAGCACTGACGCCACTCATAACTAGAAAGAAACGTAGGTCCTCCCTGATGTCCGTCTCCCGTTTTTGATTCATACCGGGTGTGATACTCGCGAATCAACGTTACACAAAGCTACGCCACAAAGGCCGTGCTTCGATCATCAACCACAAGACTTTGCTTTTCAACAGAAGCCTTGATCATTTGCCTCTTAGCATGCCACACAGGCAATTCACTCCATGCGATTGATATCCATCAATATATAACCCCTGAGCTCGTACGTCTCAGAGAAGGGCGTTAAGCAAGAGAATAAATTCTCCGCCGCCAAACAGATATATATTTAATAGAGATCAATCACACGGACTAAAATCCAATGTCAGACACACAGTCCATTTACAAGTCCGTTCTGGGTCTGAACGAAACCGGAGGCACCTAGTACCTCGCATATCCATCGATCTCCAAGTACGTCTGGACGATCACAAACTGTTTCCATCTTCTTGGGTGTACAGCCCAATCAAGATCATCAGTAATCACCCAAACGACGTGAAGACTTCCGGTCTTCGACCCCCGTCTTCATCTTCGACTTATCGTCGTATCAGTTATTCAGAATGGGATAAACCCGGTCTTTCCGAATAACTCGCGTATATTTAAATAAGTGTTACACAAACACAACATACGCCTCATTCCAATTCATCAGTCACTAACCGTAAATTAATCAAGAGAATAATTCCCCAAATATTAACCCCGAAGGCCGAAACCAACATCAGATCAATATCCAGAAAACCATTCTGCTTAGCTAACCGACAGTTAGTTTCTGATTTCACATTCATAGGGAAAGGTTCCCATTAATTTTATCCAAGATAAATTTCTTGAATTTATTCTTTAATCTATTTTTGAATGTCAATTCAAACTAGTCGGGATTAGCGAACCTTACCGAAGTAATCATTTGTTTTAATTTCCCAATCCCAACCTATTCAACCCATGAAGTAAAACTGGTTATACTTCATATCTAACACCACGGTGTTATCGGTAAATTCAATTACCATTTCACGTTCAAATCTAATTAAAGATTTAACTATCGACTGGAGTAAAACTGGTGATACTCCATTCTCGATCATTTCAATCTAATTAAAGATTCATTAAAACTCCACTTAGTTTTAATCGTTAACTGGGTTAAAGAATCAGTGTCATTTAAAACACGGTTCACGATAAACCCAAAATCACATTCCATTAATTATCGGGTTAAAGAACGAGTGTTATATAAAACACTGTTCACGATAAACCCAAAAATCAATATCGATTCAATTCCAATTAAATATTATTTAATTGGTACACTTCGTTAAATCTAAACAAAAAGATTTAATCTTTTCTCAACTGGGTTCAAGAACAGTGTTAGTGAAGACACCATTCACGACAAACCCAAATCACATTTGATATTCAATACAAGGCTCTGAATAGAAAATATACCGGCTTATATTCAATATCAAATTCTACGACTAACAAATATCGCATTGGAAATAACGATATATATATATATCTTTCAAATTTCCATAACAACATTTGTATAATCACGAAATCCAACATCGAAATATTCCGAAGACAATTTCGATTCAAATCCACTCCAATGCAATCATTGGATATTCTGGTTATTTTTAAAACCCTTTTTAAATTCAATTTATTTATTTAAAAATAAATAGAATTATATTTCTAGTTCAAAACTAGTTCATTTCGATAAAAATCTATTTTTATCTTTTCAAATATGGAGTTTTTCATCCCAAATCTTCACAAATCATTTCTTATGATTTTACACAAATTATTACTATTTTTAATAATTTTATCAAGGCCCGTACAGTCGATTTCCATCAATGGCCATCGAACTGCACTTACAGCGACCTTTTTCGAATTTGATTTGGACATAATTCCAAATCCAACCGTTAGATTTCTAATTTCTAATATTCGTTAGAAAGCTCTTTTCGATACGAACCCAACGGTTCCGGTTTTAGGAGAATCCGACGGTCGGATCTCCCGTAATGTCCGTTTGAAATAAATGGTCGAAATTCACGAACTGCCGCGGCGCGGCGCGTTCTATTCAGGCCATTATATTATATATATAATATATATAATATATATTTCGTCGATTTCTATTTAAAACGAATTATATAAATAGTTTTGAATTCGTTTCAAAAATCCATTTCAACTTCCATTTCAATTCAAAGCAAAATTGAATTCTTCTTTATAGATTCGTTTCAAAACTCATTTCCATTCAATTCAAATTTCAATTCAATTTGAATTCATTTCAATTCACTTTCAATTCAATTCGAATTCGTTTTCAATTCATTTCGAAATCGTTTTCAATTCAATTCATTTCGAAATCGTTTTCAATTCAATTCATTTCGAAATCGTTTTCAATTCAATTCATTTCGAAATCGTTTTCAATTCAATTCATTTCGAAATCGTTTTCAATTCAATTCATTTCGAAATCGTTTTCAATTCAATTCATTTCGAAATCGTTTTCAATTCAATTCATTTCGAAATCGTTTTCAATTCAATTCATTTCGAAATCGTTTTCAATTCAATTCATTTCGAAATCGTTTTCAATTCAATTCATTTCGAAATCGTTTTCAATTCAATTCATTTCGAAATCGTTTTCAATTCAATTCATTTCGAAATCGTTTTCAATTCAATTCATTTCGAAATCGTTTTCAAAATCGATTCAAATATCATTCACGTCAAAATGGCGTCAATCTAATCAACACGGCTTCATATATTCCTTTATTTTCAAATCTTCTATTTCAAATATTTCTTTTTCAAAATAGTCGTTATTATCAAAATATTTCGTTCAACACATGACCAATCTCAATGAATGAGTACTGTCAACACATGAACTTTTATTTTATAATGATAAAGATGTAAGTTTTATTACTAAAATATTTCGTTCAACACATGACCAATCTCAATGAATGAGTACTGTCAACACATGAACTTTTATTTTATAATGATAAAGATGTAAGTTTTATTACTAAAATATTTCGTTCAACACATGACCAATCTCAATGAATGAGTACTGTCAACACATGAACTTTTATTTTATAATATTCTTTATTTTTCAAATCGGAATGAGGCCCAATCAATTACCATATAAAGTTAATTATATGGATTTCCATACAACACATGTATATAATAGCATTGAAAAATAATCAACCATCAACCAAAGTGCACTACACTGTATGAGCATCAAATATAGATATTCAACGCTTATAACAGCCTGTCAATCAATCGATCGACATATTTAATCAATTAGGATGAGTGAACTACATATTTCATCCTAACACCCGTGTGGGGTTTCAAACAATCAAACAAATATTTTATTTGTGCAGTTGGGCGATGTGTAAAATTTATCGACCCAATCAATGTCCTTCAAATAAGTGTACATAAACAAACCGTCCGGTTTGTAAATGAATATTTATTTATTCACATTCACGTTAAAATTTATATTTTTAACGATAAAACATTTTATTTCAACATATGAATTTCTATCCAGTTCATTCTTTAAATAAAATGATATTTTATTTTTCTAACTTATTTTAGAAAATTTCGGCGGCATAACGGCACGATACTAGAAACGGGACGAGGCCTAGCCTTATCCCCGATCTAGTGAAGGCCCACGCCATTCACACATCAATCAAATCAATTCATTTCACCACACAATTCAATTTCAATCAAATAATCTAACTAATCTATGCAACCAAACAAACAAGTCCATGGTCTGTGGACGATTGTGTCGGGTGCTACTAAGCACCGTCTGCATCCTAGTATATATATATAACTAGAAAATAAATTGAAAGGTGAGAAATTCTCACAAATAGCTATCCTAGCTCCACGGCACTTCATTGATAGAAATCTTCAATGCTATCGCATCTTCGTCATCTTCGTTGCCCGTATCCTCTACATATGTAAAAATCGAATTTTGACTTCGTTATTCAATATATAAAAATCGAATTTTTAGTTCGCTATTCAATATATAAAAATCGAATTTTTAGTTCGCTATTCAATATATAAAAATCGAATTTTTAGTTCGCTATTCAATATATAAAAATCGAATTTTTAGTTCGCTATTCAATATATAAAAATCGAATTTTTAGTTCGAAGTTCTTTATATAAAAATCCTATTTTTAATTCGAAGTTCTTTATATAAAAATCCTATTTTTAATTCGAAGTTCTTTATATAAAAATCCTATTTTTAATTCGAAGTTCTTTATATAAAAATCCTATTTTTAATTCGAAGTTCTTTATATAAAAATCCTATTTTTAATTCGAAGTTCTTTATATAAAAATCCTATTTTTAATTCGAAGTTCTTTATATAAAAATCCTATTTTTAATTCGAAGTTCTTTATATAAAAATCCTATTTTTAATTCGAAGTTCTTTATATAAAAATCCTATTTTTAATTCGAAGTTCTTTATATAAAAAACCTATTTTTAATTCGCCTTTCAACATATCAAAATCATATTTTTGTTTCGCCTCTTCAAATATGAAGTTTACGCCCTTTTCAAATATGAAGTTTATAAAAATCACATTTTTACTTACAAACAAATCTATATTTTATTTCTAAACAAATCTATATTTTATTTCTAAACAAATCTATATTTTATTTCTTAACAAATCTATATTTCTTCTTAACAAATCTATATTTCTTTCTTAACAAATTTATATTTCTTTCTTAACAAATTTATATTTCTAAATTACCATAATAAATAAACAAAATTTGATTAACAAAATTAGTTAAACCTAGTTATCAGTTACCTTCATCGTCTTCTACAGAAGCCGTAACCCAGAAGCCCCGCCTCGACACTTCACTGTCGCCTGCCATTTCAAGCCGCCATTCGACGATCGCCCTCCACCACATGGTGCGCCTCCGCACCACCTCCCATTGCCGCGAGCAGGAGCCCGCTCGAAGACCCCATCTCGCCAGTAATTGGCTCCGACCGCGAGCCCTAGAAGCTCGAAAATCCTACACTCCGCGATACTAGAACACCTCCTCACCGTATAGATTAGAAGCCCACGCTAACCTCATTAATTTTCATTATATACTAATGATTTAATTTGGTTGGGATTAAAAATCGAATGAGGAGGGGAGCTTTTCGCCGTTCGTTCTGAGAGAGGCGGCCGACTTTTTTTTTTTATAAACGATGTAATTAGGGTTTTTATTTATTTATTTATATATTTATTAAATTATCAATTTAATTCCATTAATACCCTTGTGTTGACAAGAATTCGAAATCCGACCCAATGACTTTTGCCCTTAGCTAAATACCCCCATTCCGAACACAATGGGATATGTTTCACAAGCTGATTCGACTGTTACGATAGGTTTTCATCAAAATTAAAATATAAATCTGTATATATTTAATTTGAACGCACGTTTCAATTTACCGGGGCCACACCCTAACTAGAAAAATTCCAAAAAAATATTTTCTAGCTTTGTATTGACGATACGGTCCTAACAAAACTAGTTTCGTCGAATTCTGAGACCGTTTGAAAAATGGCCAATTTCTAGTCGATTAAAATCAACTGAAATGGTCAAAACACGTTTTCCTATGCCACGCTCACATATTGATTCGAAAAATTATGAAATTTGGAATCTAGCAATAATTCAACATCACAGACCCAACAAAAGTGGTTTCGTTGAAATCCGAGGTCGTTTGCAAAATGTCCATTTTTAAGGGCCTGAATTCCATAGCGACTATTCAGAATTTTCAACTGGACATATCTTATCATTTCTAAGATGAAATCTCAGTTAGTTAACTTCGTTACAAAGATATAGTTATACAGATTCAAATATTTCTGGTTTCGTTCAATTCTGACTTATAACGAATTCTGTATATTCATTTGAAATTAGAAATCGAATTTTCGAACTACCGCGCCATTTTCAATTCCTTTTATAATTATATATAATTATTTATATATTCTAACGACGACGCGTATAAATATATACGTTCGAATTATATTCAAAATAAATTTCTCGTCGATATTATTTAAAATAATTCATTTTAAATATGCAAAATTCGCAAAAATTGCCAAAATAAAAATTTCAAACTGGCTCGCATTTTACGGGTTGTTACACCAAGTAAGCTTCGTATATATTTTATTAATTTATCTCATACCACTACTTGTATTTATCTTCTAAAAATTCGTATGAGCACATACGATACCCAAATCCAACGAAGATGGACATACAACTACAGTTTGACATTACGGACCCAACGAAACTGGTTTCATCGAATTTCGACTCCGTTTGCTCACATAGCGTATTTTTAACCATCAAAATATCGACTGTTTTTCACATTAAAATTCCGTACGGCCACATACTAATCCAAAATCACGGAAATTGAAATCTAACAATAATTCAATATTCCGGATCCAACAAAATTAGTTTCGTCGAAAACAGAGTTCGTTTGTAAAAATGGCTATTTTTAAAGCTCGAAATAAACCATTTTAAATATTAAATATATTTAAAAATAATTAAATTTAATATTTATAAATAAATATTATCGTACATATTTACAATAGAATATCATACAGCTCCAATTGGATTTATAACTCTATATTCAAATCTCGGTTGGATCGATATTCAATTTAAATTGGAAAATTCATTTATAACATAAATAAATCGTTATAAATTATAAAGGAACTCCATAGTGACTTTTCGAAAATTTGACTTGGACATAACTCAAAATCTGCACAATGAAATCCTGATTTTTCTCTTCCATTAGAAAAATATACTTCACCAGCTCCGAACGTTTCTTGTTTCACAGAAATCCGACTTAAAATGGATTATGTATATTCGTTTAAAGTTCGAATCGCCAAATTACGAAATGCCGCGTCATTACGGGCTCGATTATAATTATAATATAATTATACGTTCAACTATCGTTCAAATAATATATTCGTTATTCTAATTCAATTCTAAATTGAATTAAATATCATAAATGATCCAATTCACACAATATTGTGAATTCAGTTAATTTCAACTAACTAGGAATTATAATATATTTTTATATTATAAATATTAATTAAATATTCAATATTATTTAATTAAACCATTTTAAATCTATAAATTACTATTTATATAATTAATTTAATTAATTATTATACAGTAAAAATACGGGGCATTACAAATATTATATATTATCATATGTCTGAACTCATCAAGCTCATCTCTTCATAGCATCTAATAACCTGAACCTATAAAATTCATTCTGATCTGAGCATTTCAAACACTAGGATTAGTCTGGTGAACCAGTGTGAGAAAACTCACTAAGTTTAAAGGTATCACACAACTTGATTTTTAAAGTCAAACATTTCTATTGAAAGAAAAATATAATCATAAGACCAATCCACACATAAATATGGACAGTTTTTACCTTACGATAACCCAAAACATTTTTAAAATCATTACCTTTCTGATACTATCATAATGTCTTATTACAAATAAATAACAACCTAGCAGAACGCTTGCATCTCACGCTCTACGTATATAGTATACAATCAAAACCATGGGCTCTAACTTGAGAATCAATTTCCAACTATGGCAAGGTATAGGACCACCTTCTGACAAAGTATCTCTAGAGAGGAATACACCGGATTCAACAAGAACATCTTGCAACTCAGGCCGAACATGACCGGCCATTCACTTCGCTTGAATGTTTCGAATATATTGTCACCTACGGTTGGATCTAACAGAACCCGTACTGGGAGATACAGAAGCGAAAAGAAGATCAAATATGAATATTCTCTAGATGGTGACAATACACCCTAATGGGAGCGACCCACATAGACATGCGACCTACCCGATTTTTTCCATTTTCCGGTTGATGAGATTTGAGGTTATAAATCTTCTTTCAGAACATCTGGCAACCATTCACTTTGAATGCCACATCATCATATCTGCTAGAAAATCACTAATTGGCGTCCACAAAAATACCCTAGTTGTTAAGCTAAGAGAAGTGCGCTCTTCATTGCCACCAACTATGGTACGTTTGAAGAAAGCAACATACGTGATCCCTTTGGAAATACTCTGTCAGACATCTGTCCATACAAGTAATCCTGGCATGGGGACATAAAAAGTGGGATCCTACCGGAATTGGGAAATCCATAGGACTGTTCTTTTTAGATTTAGAGTTTATTTGTTCAAGAAGAATTTTTCCAAAAATTAATACCAGTAACAGGATGAACCTAAGGCACACTCCTACCACATACAAGGTATCAACCTATAGATCAGTAGCGAGTAGTCCTTGCAATCCGAAAATTTCAATTACGACAGAATCACGAGTCATAATCACTTTGGAAGCTAAACTAGAGAAATTTAACAAGTTGCTCTTACGTTCATGAAGATAAACGGTCTTCAACTACTTCATCTTCAATTAGCATCTTCCACATATTTTCTGCTCAGAAAGATGTTCGAATATAAATTCGATCCCAGTCTTTCTGTACCAACAATCGTATAGGTCAGATTTGATAGTCGGTTATTTAACTATCAAATAAACAACCATTCGTCCATAAAATAAAATAAATTTACTGATTCAGTATTCAACATCATTTAGCCTATTTAATTAACCATTCGTTAAGTTAAATATTCAAAACTTCTAATTTGGAAAACATTTCCCTTTATTATTTGATATAAGAATATTTAATTATCATTACACTTCTACTCATTGGCTCCTCATTGTAAATTGGTTAGTGAATAAATCTCTCAGCATCAACCCCAAAAGCCGAAACCAACATCAAATTGATACCTCAAAAGTTACTCAACTCAACCAATGTACAACAGGTTCTAATTTCTCAGAAATCACATTATATTCCCTTTAACATTTTAAACCGATAATACTCCTTTATAATATCACTAATCATTTCCAATTTCATTTCATAAAAATTAATCAAAATAATCCCATTTAACTTCTATAACAAATATTATAGATTCCATTTCAAAAACGGTTCACCTTTCATTTACTAAACCATTAGCTTTCATTTAAAATTTCCTTAACCTTCCATTTATAATTTATAAATCCTTAACCATTACTTATAAATAACTTGTCCATTTATTTATAAATATCTTGAACATTCATTTAATTATCTTAACCATTCATTTATAAATATTTCCTATTGCAAATATTTTGCCAATAACCTATATCCTTTTACTTCGCGTATCCTTTAAAACCATTTTTCAATATTAAATTCTAATTCGATAAATTCCATATTATATAAATTCATTCACAACATTTCCCATATAATTCAGATAATATGTATTTTCATTTTTAACTTCCTTCCGGCAAATCTTGCCTTAAAATCCCATTTATTTGACATTTATCTCAAATCCAATTATACGCCAATATTCATAATCTATTTTAAATTCCATTATTTCGCTACTCTCATTCGCGAAAACCCATTTATCACATTTCATATATTTATAAACAATGTCTGCAGAAACGTTTATTTGTTTACGATAAATCACTATTCAATTCCTTTAAATTAATTATTGTATATTTCCAATCCCGTCAATCTATTTCAACATTTTAAAAATATTTTAAAATTCTATTTACATCCTTAAGCCCTTCTTCGAAACCTTTTCAACCTTCCCATTTAATTTAAACCATTAACCATTTATTTAATTATGTCTTGGAATTCCCATTTATTTATAATTTAAATATTTTGAAAAACATAAATAAATCTTCGTCATTTATTTTTAAAATTAACATGGTATTTCAAATATATAAATATCACTTTGAAAATGTTCACAATCGATTTCAAAAATCTTTCCTTTTTTCAATGGTACTATAGAGGTAAATATCTGATAAAGTACCAAGCCGTGAAATATAAGCCAATTTCATATCCAAATGAACACAAAAAATCATATTAATAAACATTATCAATATCAGTGAGGTTGGATTCCTTCAACCTGTTAGTCCATGCATCACAATGTCATATTATTCAACATATATTATAATATAATAAAATTAAAAATTACTGTGAGGAATCCAATTGGATCCCTCCAACCTGTTATTTCCTGCATCCAAATAGGTTACCTCAAATGAAATCATTCAATGAGGATTATCAAATTTAAACTAATAATTTTTAAAACAGTAAATAATGACTAGTTAACATCAACCAATTTATTTAATATTAACAAAAAATTAAAACAATTTATCAAATTAAACACGTTTATTTTATAAACGTGACCAACAAGGTAAGTTACCTTTATGGGGTTCAATCGTTAAGATAACGATTTGGTTTTTCACTGAAATTAAACAATGTTTAATTTCATCGGTTCAATCAATATTTGCATATATAATTAACTAGCAATCAACCATTAGCAACCATAGCACACAATTATAAAACCCAACTTATATAAAATATAAGTGGGAAGATCTGAGTGAGTTTGACTCATCTTGAGTTGATTTGTTGTTTACACGCTCGTTTCAGTTAAATTAGTCAACGTTTAATTTAACTGAAAAATCAAGTTGATTCCAATTCCGTCTAGTTCTGTTCCATGACGTCATACTCATCAAGACGATTCCAAAAGGTATATGGTTTTTCTGATTCTGTTAAGATATGCAAAAGTTATAACTATTGTAAGCTTCAATTTAAATAAATTACTAATTATTTTAGTTATAATCTAAATTCCTAATTACTTAATTAGCAATTTAATTATGAAATTAACTCCTAATAAAGTATCATAAAAATAATTGCGTTTGACATTATATACGACCGATCCTATTTGAATTCAAATACCAGCCTGGCTTTTATCCAATTTGTTTCCTTAATTAAGTTTAAAAATAAACTAACCACTGTTATTAAATCTTAAGCAGGTCAGTACTTCAAAATGGGAAAACATGGCCCAACAATAATTAAATTAATAAATTAGTTTCCTTAACCACTTAATTATATTAAATAACTAGTTATGTTTTGTTTTCCAAAATTAAGGCCGACCCAATCTTTCTCTCGCACAACCAATAGGACCGATCCTTCTGATATATCCCATCTACCTCATTCGCAAAAGACGTTGCCTTGTTTCCTAAAGACATCGACTTTGCACGCACCATACAACTTGGCACCACTCAAACACTGATCACTGCTGGTCGATCAAATGTTGCTCGTAGGTGCACCACAGGCTCTCCCCCATTCGCCCAGACTTCACCACATATGTTGTTTCCCTCTCTTCACTGATCTTCATTTGAACGTGCTTCAGACCCAAAAACAACACTCCGACATCCACTTCAATCCCAACATCCATTCCACCATAAGTTGATCAGAACCCGGCCATGCATGCGTGATTACCCCCTCCACCTTTGCTTCAATTCTTACGCCACTTGACTATGCCAGTCACTGGCCATGACGACCAAATTGTTGCAGCTTTCACAAGGAAATCTAGCCACTAAGAAACCTTAATCATCATCGCTGCCTATTGGATTTTAGTACTCAAAGAGACAAACATTTTTTCTTTTGGGAAGATAAGGATTTGATGAGTGGATCGACCAATTTTTTGGGGAGGGGTGTTCGATCATTACTGATCGTTGAAATAAGGGAAGGCGGTCGATAACCAATTTGACCATAGGGTGAAGAAACTTAGGGTTATGACCTTTTCGGTATTTATACAAAGAAGGGTATATTAAAATATTATTTTATTAAACTTTACCATGAAGTAACGCTTAAAAACCCCTCCAAACGGCTTCCGAACGAGATGACAGTTAACATCCTAGCACAAAACGGTATTCCGGACACGATGGAAAAGGTTTTGTCAAATTCCGAGGTCGTTTGTGAAAATTCCTTTATAACTCATACATGTGAATCGACATGCTTTTAAATTGTGTACGATCAACAATTAAATCCAATTAACATGAAAATTGAAATACTACAATTATAAATAATTGTGGATTTAATAAAATTAATTTCGCTGAAAATGGAGTTCGTTAGATAATCAGTTATTCTAAATTTTCCAATTTAAATTGACAAATCGATTAAGTAAAAACAGAGATGTTTACGGCTATTGTTGTTACATATGACATCGGAATACCACAAAACTTGGTTTCGTGCAATAATTTAATGTTACGTTTCCAATGAAACAAATTTCGTCGAAAACCGAAGCTGCTTACAAAATGGCCATTCATAAGGTTTGTATATAATATCGGTAAAATATTATATAAATACCAAAATAAATCCAATTAAATAATAAATTATTATCAACATAAATATCCAAATGGAATAATATATAAAGCTTCCAATATAAACAAATATGGATTGTACAACTCAATATTAACGTTTCGAGTTAAACATTATCATTTATTAACGATTTCCATAACGAGTATTCTAAAATTTGAATTGGACATAATTAACAATCTATAACACGAAACCTCAATTTTTATCTTTCATTAGAAAATTATAATCAACTAGATTTAAATGTTTCTTGTTTCACAGAATTCCGACTTATATCAGATTCTGTATATTCAATTGAAGTTCAAAACTCAATATTACAAACTATCGTGCCATTTCAAGCTCGATTTAAATTAAATATAAATTTAACATTCGAACTTCGCTTTTAATAAACGAATCAAATATTAAAATCCATTAATATTCCAAATATAATATTTAAAAAAGATTTAAATATTCAAATTTAAATGACCGAAAAATCTGGGTCGTTACAAATGAAGACTCATGAGTAACAAGAGTTTAAGAGTTCAAGAAAATATGATAAGTTATAAAGTCTATAATTTTTGTTTAAACTCCATAATAGCACATAATTTTTTGATCATTTTTTAGCCTTCTAGTATTTCAAAATATTCTTAAACTTCTATTCAAATTGATTTCAAAAATTACTTCTTGTTTTATAAATATTTTAGATTTGCTTATTATATTTTTGTTTAATTATATGTGATTATTTAACTTTCATCATTAATATTTCCTTATATTCATATCTATAATTTTGAATATTTAGTTTTAAAGTTTTTACATTTATATTCATAGTTTTAAACTAAGTTTTGTATCACTTTTATAAATTGTAAATATATGTTTTTAATTTATATTCTTACTATATTATATTGCTTTAATGTATAAGAAATTAGTTTATTTAAACTCTAGAAGTACCCTGAATTACTTATGCATCATTTACATTATTTTCAAATAAAATTTAAATTTCGAAATTCCTTAAAACATGTCGACGTCACCTACCCTCATGTCGACATGGTTGCCGTTATTTCTAGTTTGATTCTATGATTCAAATGCTATTCAGAGTTATAGGAGTTTCTATATTCAAAGATCGCAAGATCAAAGTTCCATCGAGTCTTTCTTCCAAAACTAATTCTGACAAGATGTGGTTGTAGGCCATTCGAATCAAATGGGTGTGATAATAGCCCGCAAATCAGTTGAGTCTCATTGTACATGGAAACATGAATGGTGTAACTCGTGGCCTGTGAAATTAGGATTGTAATTTTGATATTTGAAAAGAAACCTGCATCTACCCAAAGTTGGTAGGACTGGAAGTAGGGTAATTCTGACCTAGTATAAAAAAACCTAATGTGTTCTTCTTTTGCTGCTTTTACTTATTAATATCTGCATCTGTGTTTGGTTTTATGATTGTTCCATATTTGTGATTTGCATTTGTTTCTGATATATTCAAAAAGATTTCATAAAATTCACAAATTCTGTTAAACACTATTCACCCTCCTCTAGTCTTAAGTTTGTCTTAAGATACGTGATATGCCTTTCCCAACAATTGGTATCAAAGAATTGATTTTTAAAGTTTTCATAATTTGATTTTTTTGAAAATTTTTAAACATCAAGCAACACTATTAATGTCAAAACTAATAATCCTAGTTATTTTGAAGAGGGTCGGTCCACAGTAAGACCACCACTATCTAATGGTAGTAATTATGCATACTGGGTTTGTAGAATGGAAATGTATTTAAAATCAATAGGATTATACACCTAGAACATCACTCAAATAGAATATGTTGAACCTTCAACTAATTTTGCATAATGGAATGTAGAGAAAAAGGCTACTGTACAAAATAATTCAAAATCCATGAATATTTTTTTCACTTGATAGAAATGAATTTAATAGGATATTTATTTGTAAGTTTGCATATGAAATCTGGAAAATTTTGCAAGTGACTCATGAAGTAACAAGCAAAGTTAAACAGCCCAAGATATCTATGTTAACTAATTAGTTTCAATTATTTAAAATAAATCTAAATGAGTTTATCTCTAATATAAACTGCAGGTTCCAAGAGATTGTGCATTCACTAATAGCCTTAGGAAAAATATATTTTGAGGATGACCAAGTCAAAAAAATCCTGAATTCATTAACTCTGAAATAGGAAAATACTCTGGGGATTAAAGAGGCACATGAAATAAATACTATGAAAATTAAAGAGTTAATTGGAAATCTAATCCCCTTCGAAGTCTAGATGCAAGGAAGGAGAGAAACCAAGTCATTGGAAAAGAAATCAATAACATTCAATGCAATAACCGAAGATTCAAATTCAAACAGTGATGATGATGAAGAGATAGCATTGATGATAGGAAATTTTAGAAATTTTATAAATAAAGAAGGATGAATGATTATAGAAGAAACGAGCATAAAAATTTGATGAAGAATAATAAGGTTCCAACCAACGTCAAATGTTACAACTGTAATGAACTAGGTCATTTGAAAAGAGATTGTCCATGTCCAGAAAAACAGAATCATTCTTCAGAAAAAAATTCATCAAAGAAAAGGACAAGTGCAAATACTGCCACACTAGACGATTTTGATTTATCCTCCAATAATGAAGAACAAAAAACGAATAATTCAAGTCTGTTTTTTATGGCTATTCACGATTCCGAAGATATTGGAAATTGGATCTAAAAACAGGCTCACGTTTATATTAATCTAGTTGAAATTGCTTGCTTGAATCGTTGTTTGCTTGCTTGCCTTTATTGAAATTCTTTAAGTTCTAAATTCGAATTCAACCTTCAAAATTTTGATTTAAAATTGAAAATAATATTATTTTAATAAAACATGAATAAAATATTAATATAAAAACATTATTGTATTAAATAGTATCTCAAGAAATATATAAATAAATAATATAAGACATAAATATATATAAAAAGCAATCAGAAATGAAAGTACATGTGACCTTTGAAAAATAGGACACATGTCGACATGCCCCACACTAGATGTCGACATGTCTCCTGAAATTTTCAAATCCAAAATTTGATTTCAAGCTTTTGAATTTTCCTCCATCTTTTCACCAACTCAAGTGTACTGAAAATGTGTCTCTTGACTAAAGAACATGTCTATATATTCTCTATTTAGCTATCTATATTTATGATATCTTTCCACCTTTATTTCAAAATTCAAATTTATCTTCATTATTCTCTACTCATCGCAAAAACTCTACAATGGTTTTTTCAAGCACTCCGTGCACTATGAGGCTATCCAAAGCTACAAAAGGCTTTTCTAATAACCAAGAAGCTATCAAAGATTATATTAACTACGTAAACTTTGGTGAAGTCGACATGAGAAAATTTGCTATTTTCAATGATTTTCGGTCTTATGAACTTGAAACTCTCTTTAATCAAAATGGTGTTTTTTGTTTGATTGGTTCACATGAAAATGATTATGTTTGACATCCCAATCTCATAAAGATGTTTTACTCTAATTTGAGTTGAGGCTTCTGCGAAGGAAATTAGAATGAAATTTGGAATATGTAAGAGGTACTCAAATTGTTTTGGATTTTGAAGTGTTAGGAAATATTTTGGGTTGTTAGAGCACGAGAATGGATCTATCAGATATAAAAATTAATTAACATGATCGAGAGACCTTTCACCATATTTTTGAGAATGGTGAACATTTGGAATTCCAAAACCGTTATATTCGACCAAAGGTAAGGATTGTAAATCTAATTCTTCAACATACTATCACAAACCATTCGGGAAATTTCAATAACCCAACAATGAAAGTTTGTAAAGCTTTTTTTCTATTTTTGGAAATTATGACATCAATTGGGATCAAGTATTTTGGATGAATTTTGAGCCAAAGATTTTATAATGGGTGAAAATACGATATATCATGGAATTTACCTTACACGTATTTTCAAGTTTTTTGGAGATGATTTCAGAGGAGAAGTGTTTGTTTCTAAAAATGTATTTAACTCTGGAAATATATCTCTTATGAAGATTCCACTATTCTTTCAACCACATGAAACGCTTTTAGAAAAAAAAGGAAAGGTTGGCTCAAGGAGGAGAAGAAGAAGGAATTAAAATTGATGAAGAGGAACAAGATGAAAATACTTCCTTATAAATCATAAATTATCTCATTTGTACCTTAAATCCATCCAATAAAATCCTCTTTAAGAACCAAAGATAATAGAGGGAAAACAAAATATTTTAAAGGGATCTTTTAGTAAGAAAATTGTGACGACCGAGAATTTCGCTTGATCCGATTCAGTCGCTAAACCGAGCAAGACCGTTCGAAACGCCTGATTGTTTCGAGAACACGACGTATTAGAACCCAAACAGAAGAACATTTCATTGTTAATTACAACAATGCATCAGATTACAAGAATATACAGAGTATGAACGAATAAATATTACACAGAAAATATCAGAGGTTACAATACATTACATAGCAGCGGAAAATAATACAATACATAACTAGAAGAGATACACGGATACAAAGCTTTCCGGATATCGTTCCAGCTGTAAACCAGGTTCCTGTGAATATAAACCTGCAAAACCCAAACTACTAGCTTCCCGTGTCAAAATAAGGGCACCTAGAGTTTAGGTTAAAACAATAAACTCCAGGTCAGTCATGGGACTGGTGTGAGAACTAAAACAGTTATTATTCTTTATTTTAAAGTTAGGTAAATCAAGGGACCACGCCGTATAACACGGAACGGGTTTCCTCCCAAGAACACCAGTGCATAAAACAAACAGCGCAATGCTAAATAAAGAAAAATTAAGCTATTATAAGACCCAGGTCCCATCACACAATGCAACGCAAGCCGGAGGATAGGGTTTTTACCTTATAATAGCCAAGAATGCTTGATACGTTTAAAACAAATCATTTATTATTACTATAAGTGTATAGTGTATAAAACAACTTCAAATCATAAGTATCAATCATAGACGGCATAAGCGCCCCATCCCACTATGTCGCCATACTAGGCTCTACAAATAAAACCGCAAAGTCACGTATTGGAAGTTGGATTTCCATCTGTGAACCGAGGCAAAAGATAGTCCTCTACCGAATTCGAGACGCTCTAGCCCGTGTCTCAGGAACAGAACGCATCGTCCATTGGATCATCAGGGCCGGTCCACCGATGTGGATTAAAATGCCTGAACACTACATTTCCCCGCCATATGGGGCGTAAGTGAGCCAACGAATGACTCCATCGGACCCGGATCGTCCGATCTAACTGAGGCGCCTCGCAACAGCAACAACCACATAAGTCAAACTCATCAAGGCGTGTAAAACCACTGACGCCACTTCTAGCTAGAAGGAAACACATGCCCTCCCTGAGGTCCTCTCCCGTTTTTTGTTCACACCGGGGTGTGAGGCTCGCGAATCAACGCTACACAAAGCTATGCCACACAGGCGGTGCTTTGATCATCAACCACAAGACTTTGCTTTTCAACAGAAGCCTTGATAATTTGCCACTTAGGCATGCCACACAGGCAATTCACTCCATGCGATTGATATCCATCAATATATAACCCCTGAGATCGTATGTCTCAGAGAAGGGCGTTAAGCAAGAGAATAAATTCTTCGCCGCCAAACAGATATATATTTAATAGAAATCAATCACACAGACTAAAATCCAGTGTCAGACACACAGTCCATTTACAAGTTCGTTCTGGGTCTGAACGAAACCGGAGGCACCTAGTACCCCGCATATCCATCGATCTCCAAGTACGTCTGGACGATCACCAACTATTTCCATCTTCTTGGGTGTACAGCCCAATCAAGATCATCAGTAACCACCCAAACGACGTGAAGACCTCCGGTCTTCGACCACCGTCTTTATCTTCGACACCACGTCGAATCAGTTATTCAGAATGGGATAAACCCGGTCTTTCTGAATAACTCGCGTATATAATAAATAAGTGTTACACAAACACAACATATGTTTCATTCCAATTCAGAATATTCTTTTATTCAAACATTCTTATATTTTGGGAAAGGTTCCCATTAATTTTATCAAAGATAAATTCTTTAAATTTATTCTTTAATCTCCTTCTTGAATATCAATTCAAACTAGTCGGGATTAGCGAACCACACCGAAGTAATCATTTATTTTATTTCCCAATCCCAACCTATTCACCCCATGAAGTAAAACTGGTAATACTTCATATCTAACGCCACAGTGTTATCGGTAAATTCAATTATCATTTCACGTTCAAATCTAATTAAAGATTTAACTATCGCCTGGAGTAAAACTGGTGATACACCATTCTCGATCTTTTCAATTTAATTAAAGATTCATTAAAACTCCACTTAGTTTTAATCTTTAACTGGGTTAAAGAATCAGTGTCATTTAAAACATGGTTCACGATAAACCCAAAATCAAATTCCATTAATTATCGGGTTAAAGAACAAGTGTTATTTAAAACACTGTTCACGATAAACCCAAAAATCAATACCAATTCAATTCCAATTAAATATTACTTAGTTGGTACACTTCATTAAATCTAAATAAAAAGATTTAATCTTTTTCTCAACTGGGTTTAAGAACAGTGTTAATGAAGACACCATTCATGACAAACCCAAATCACATTTGATATTAAATACAAGGCTCTGAATAGAAAATATATCGGCTTATATTCAATATCAAATTCTACGACCAACAAATATCGTATTGGAAATAACGATATGTATATATATATCTTTCAAATTTCCATAACAACATCTGTATAATCACTAAATCCACCATCGAAATATTCCAAAGACAATTTCGATTCAAATCCATTCCAATTCAATTATTGGAAATCCTGGTTATATTTCAAAATCATTTCAAATCCAATTTATTTATTTTTAAGAATAAATAAATTACTACTCTAGTTCAAAACTAGTTCATTTCGATAAAAATCTACTTTTATCTTTTCAAATATGGACTTTTTCATCCCAATTCTTCACAAATCATTTCTTATGATTTTACACAAATTATTACTATTTTTAATAATTTTATCAAGGCCCGTACAGTCGATTTCCATCAACGGCCATCGAACTGCACTTACAGCGACCTTTTCCAAATTTTATTTGGACATAATTCCAAATCCAACCATTAGATTTCAAATTTCTAACATTCGTTAGAAAGCTCTTTTCGATACGAACTCAACGGTTCCACTTTTAGGAGAATCCGACGGTCGGATCTCCCGCAATATCCATTCGAAGTCAATGGTCGAAATTAACGAACTGCCACGGCGCAGCGCGTTCTATTCAGGCCATTTTATATATAATATATATATTATATATATTGTCGATTTCCTTTCAAAACGTATTTTAAAAATCTTTTTAAATTCGTTTTCGAAACGATTTCAACTTCATTTCAAATTCAAATCAAAATTGAATTTTTCCTTATAAATTCGTTTTAAATTCATTTCAAATTGATTTCAATTCAAATCGATTTTTAATTCAATTTCAATTCTATTCAATTTCAATTCGAATTTCAATTCCTTTCAATTTAATTCGAATTTAAATTTCAATTTAATCCAATTCTTTTCAATTTCAATTTGAATTCAATACCTTTCAATTAAATTCGAATTTCGATTATTTTCAATATAATTCAAATTTCGAAATCACTTTCAATATACATTGAAAATTGAATAAAATCGATATAAATATCGTTCACGTCAAAATGGCGTCAATCTAATCAACACGGCTTCATATATTTCTATTTTTAAATATTCTGTTTCAAATATTTCTTTTTCAAATATTTCTATTTCAAAACTGGAAAGAGGCCCAATCAATTACCATATAATGTTAGTTATATGGATTTTCTACAACACATGTATAAAATACCAACGATAAATAATCAACCATCATCCAGAGTGCATTCTACACTGTATAAGCATCAAATATAGATATTTAACGCTTATGACAGTCTGTCAATCCATCGATCGACATACAGCTAATTATTGGGATTTGTGTATGTCATAAATCATCCTAATACCCGTGTGGGGTTTCAAACAATCATACACAGATTTTATTTGTGCAGTTGGGCGATGTGTAAAATTTATCGTCCCAATCAATATCAGTCAAATGTGTGTATATAAACAAATCATCCGATTTGTTTATTTTTATTTCATTTCATATACACGTTAAAAATTCTATTTTTAACTATACCATATTTTCCACTATAAAATATTTTATTTCATTTCACATCACATCACATCACACAATCAACTACACATCAAAATCAAAAAAACAAGCATACAAGCCGTCCATGGTCTGTGGACGACGGGTGTCGGGTGCTACTAAACACCTTCTGCATCCTAGTATATATTTTTAACTAGAAAAAAAAATAAAAAGGTGAGAATTTCTCACTGAGGGTTCCACTCCGCCGTGCTTTGCTTTTGAACTGCTGAACCGCCTGAATCTGTCTGAAATGCCAATTGCAGTTCTTTTCACGCTGTTCAAATAAAAATTATATTTTTATCACTTCATTTCAATAAATAAAAATCATATTTTTATTTCTTCTTCATATATATTTTCGACGCTTCATTCTATATAAAAATTATATTATTATTATTTTTATTTCTACTTCATATATAAAGATCGAATTTTTATTTCATCGCTATAAAAATCACATTTTTTTATAGTGTTGTTCACATAAAAATCATTCCTTCTTGGTCATTAAAAATCATTCCTTCTCGTTCATTAAAACTCATTCCTTCTTGTTCATTAAAAATCATTCCTTTATATGACCATCCTATAAAGATTATATTTTTAAAATAATATTCTTTATAAAAAAACCCCACCTTTTATATTTATAAAAATCTAATTTTTAATATGATAAAAATATAATCTTTTTAATTATAAAAATCATATAATAATTTAGTTTCTAAAACAATGTTAATTTCGGTTTTAATTGAATAAACAATTTTCAGTTTTAATCAATAAAGAAAGGAAAGGGAAGAGAGGAAACGTACTGTGTTGGATTGAAGGGGGGGAAATGGCGTTGCGCGCTGAGGTGATGGTGGTGCGGAGGCCTAAGGCGGTGCGTGGCGGTCTCAGGCGAGGCGGTGTGCTTCTGGTGGTGTTGCGCTAGAGTTTCAGCGGGTAGGGACGTCGGGTTCTTTGAGGAAGAGGAGTGTGAGTGCGAGAGGAGGGGAGGAGATAGGGGGAGGGTCGCGGGTGATGTTGGCCGGAGGCGCGCCGGCCAGGGAAGGGGGTGGCGGGTATTCACGATGGCGGAGGGTTTCAGGAAGAGGAGCATCGCGATTTTTTTTTAATTTCTGAGGGGAGGTGAGTTTGGGAATTTAGGGTTTGGGGGGGCTATTTATAAATATTTTATTTTAATTTATTATCCAATTATTTGTTTACCGATCCGAGTTTAAAATCAGACCCAACGACTGTCGCCCCTAACTAATTACCCCCATTCCGGACACAATGGGATATGTTTCGTAACCAATTCGGCTGTTAAGATCAGTTTCCGTTCAAATTAAAATATAAATCCTTATATATTCAATTTAAACGCACATTTGAAATTACCGGGGTCACATACTAACTCGAAAAATTCTAGAAAAATATTTTCTAGCTTCGTATTGACGATACGGTCCTAACAAAACTAATTTCATCGAATTCTGAGACCGTTTGAAAAATGGCCATTTTCCAGTCGATTAAAATCAACTGAAACTGGTCAAACACGTTTTCCTTTGCCACGCTCACATATTGATTCGAAAAATTAAGAAAATTGGAATCCAGCAATTACTTGACATCACGGATCCAACAAAAGTGGTTTCGTCGAAATCCGAGGTCGTTTGCAAAATTCCCATTTTTAAGGGCCAGAATTCCATAGCGACTATTCTGAATTTTCAACTGGGCATATCTTTTGATTCCCGCTATGAAATTTTGATTTTTCGGATTCGTTTTAAAGATATTCTCAATTAGATTCTAATATTTTTGGTTTCACTAAAATCCGATTTATTTTGCACCTGGTACATTCATTTGAAATTTGAAATCGAATTATCGAACTACCGCGCCATTTTCAATTCCTTTTATAATTATAAATAATTATTTATATCCTAATGACAATTCAAATAAATATATACGTTCGAATTCTATTTAAAATAAATATTTTCATTGATATTATTCAAAATAATTCATTTTAAATATTCAAAATTCATCAAAATTGCCAAAATAAAATTTTTAAATTGGCCCAGATTTCCGGGTAATTACAATCTCCCCCACTTAAAACTTTTCGTCCCCGAAAATGAACGAAGCCGAAAGTTGTTTAACTAATCAACTCAACTTTCAATATTTTCACTATGGCTTAAGTTCTTCAACTTTTCAGTTTCAAAGAACTTTTCAAATTTTTCAAAAATTTGGCTAACACCCTAAATTTTCGAAAAATTTCGCCATAACCTCCTCTGCACCAGGGACTTCGGGATATTTCGTATAGCCTCCCATGGCCTTCTTCAATCAAAAAGAAAAAGAAAAAGCCAAGCGGCTAGCCAATCGGCTCACAAAATCATCATCACCCAAACAAAACAGTAAATTATGGTAAACATGTACCTATTTGTCGGGCAAACAAATTTTATTCCTCTTCTCTAGCCTCCTTGATATGACATGTTCAATGTAAGTACATGTATATGCATGAAAATGCGACTAATTTTCAATACAATTCACTATTTGGTTCAATTTGGCTAAACGGTTCAACATTTAATTAATTAACCAATAATCAAACAACACAACCATCAATCAATTAGTTGATTAGCTTTTCAAACTCATAACTTTGATATATAGTCAAAAATCACATTTTTGATGCCAAATCACAACAATAGGCCCTATCTAATTTTGGTTCTCACACCAGTCAATGGAAATATATAGATATCTCACCTTCGACACTCGAATATAAACGCTGATGACGCCGCGGCATCATCAGAATCATCTCCGGGCGACTAGAGTGATTCTATATCTATCCAGTATATTAAAACTTTGAATACCCGTGGATCAGACGTATATGCAAAATCTTTATATACTGGATTGTCCAAATTCAATATAAATAAATATTCAAATACGTATAATTGAATTAAATTTTCAAAACAAAAATTGTTTTCATTTTAAAAATATACTCTTCACACTCGTTCTAGGATACTACTGATCCCATCTCTAACGAGTCATTCCTATTGGATATTACTAATCCAATCTCTGATGAATTCTTTCGTATGGTTCTAATGTGTCTTGTTCTCTGAGCTTTGTAAACCAAAGCTCTGATACCAACTGTGATGACCGAGAATTTCGCTCGATCCGAATTAGTCGCTAAACCGAGCAAGACCGTTCGAAACGCCTGATTGTTTCGAGAACACGACGAATGAGAACCCAAACAGAAGAACATTTCATTGTTAATTACAACAATGCATCAGATTACAAGAATATACAGAGTATGAATGAATAAATATTACACAGAAAATATCAGAGGTTACAATACATTACATAGCAGTGGAAAATAATACAATACACAACTAGAAGAGATACACGGATACAAAGCTTTCCGGGTATCGTTCCAGCTGTAAACAAGGTTCCTGTGAATATAAATCTGCAAAACCAAAACTACTAGCTGCCCGTGTCAAAATAAGGGCACCCAGAGTTTATGTTAAAACAATAAACTCCAGGTCAGTCATGGGACTGGTGTGAGAACTAAAACAGTTATTATTCTTTATTTTAAAGTTAGGTAAATCAAGGGACCACGCCGTATAAAACGGAACGGGTTTCCTCCCAATAACACCAGTGCATAAAACAAACAGCGCAATGCTAAATAAAGAAAAATGAAGCTATTATAAGACCCAGGTCCCATCACACAATGCAATGCAAGCCGGAGGATAGGGTTTTTACCTTATAATAGCCAAGAATGCTTGATACGTTTAAAACAAATCATTTATTATTACTATAAGTGTATAGTGTATAAAACAACTTCAAATCGTAAGTATCAATCATAGACGGCATAAGCGCCCCATCCCACTATGTCGCCATACTAGGCTCTACAAATAAAACCGCAAAGTCACGTATTGGAAGTTGGATTTCCATCTGTGAACCGAGGCAAAAGATAGTCCTCTACCGAATTCGAGACGCTCTAGCCCGTGTCTCAGGAACAGAACGCATCGTCCCTTGGATCGTCAGGGCCGGTCCACCGATGTGGATTAAAATGCCTGAACACTACATTTTCCCGCCCTATGGGGCGTAAGTGAGCCAACGAATGACTCCATCGGACCTGGATCGTCCGATCTAACCGAGGCGCCTCGCAACAGCAACAACCACATAAGTCAAACTCGTCAGGGCGTGTAAAACCACTGACGCCACTTCTAGCTAGAAGGAAACGCATGCCCTGCCTGAGGTCCTCTCCCGTTTTTGGTTCACACTGGGGTGTGAGGCTCGCGAATCAACGCTACACAAAGCTATGCCACACAGGCGGTGCTTTGATCATCAACCATAAGACTTTGCTTTTCAACAGAAGCCTTGATCATTTGCCACATAGGCATGCCACACAGGCAATTCACTCCATGCGATTGTTATCCATCAATATATAACCCCTGATCTCGTATGTCTCAGAGAAGGGCGTTAAGCAAGAGAATAAATTCTCCGCCGCCAAACAAATATATATTTAATAGAAATCAATCACACAGACTAAAATCCAGTGTCAGACACACAATCCATTTACAAATTCGTTCTGGGTCTGAACGAAACCGGAGGCACCTAGTACCCCGCATATCCATCGATCTCCAAGTACGTCTGGACGATCACCAACTGTTTCCATCTTCTTGGGTGTACAGCCCAATCAAGATCATCAGTAACCACCCAAACGACGTGAAGACCTCCGGTCTTCGACCACCATCTTCATCTTCGATACCACGTCGAATCAGTTATTCAGAATGGGATAAACCCAGTCTTTCTGAATAACTCGCGTATATTCTTTTATTCAAACATTCTTATATTTTGGGAAAGGTTCCCATTAATTTTATCAAAGATAAATTCTTTAATTTTATTCTTTAATCTCCTTCTTGAATATCAATTCAAACTAGTCGGGATTAGCGAACCACACCGAAGTAATCATTTATTTTATTTCCCAATCCCAACCTATTCACCCCAAGAAGTAAAACTGGTAATACTTCATATCTAACACCACGGTGTTATCGGTAAATTCAATTACCATTTCACGTTCAAATCTAATTAAAGATTTAACTATCGCCTGGAGTAAAACTAGTGATACTCCATTCTCGATCTTTTCAATTTAATTAAAGATTCATTAAAACTTCACTTAGTTTTAATCTTTAATTGGGTTAAAGAATCAATGTCATTTAAAACACGGTTCACGATAAACCCAAAATCACATTCCATTAATTATCGGGTTAAAGAACAAGTGTTATTTAAAACACTGTTCACGATAAACCCAAATATCAATACCAATTCAATTCCAATTAAATATTACTTAATTGGTACACTTCATTAAATCTAAATAAAAAGATTTAATCTTTTTCTCAACTGGGTTTAAGAACAGTGTTAATGAAGACACCATTCACGACAAACCCAAATCACATTTGATATTAAATACAAGGCTCTGAATAGAAAATATATCGGCTTATATTCAATATCAAATTCTATGACCAACAAATATCGTATTGGAAATAACGATATGTATATATATCTTTCAAATTTACATAACAACATCTGTATAATCACTAAATCCAACATCGAAATATTCCAAAGACAATTTCGATTCAAATCCATTCCAATTCAATTATTGGAAATCCTGGTTATATTTCAAAATCATTTCAAATCCAATTTATTTATTTTTAAGAATAAATAAATTATTACTCTAGTTCAAAACTAGTTCATTTCGATAAAAATCTACTTTTATCTTTTCAAATATGGACTTTTTCATCCCAATTCTTCACAAATCATTTCTTATGATTTTACACAAATTATTACTATTTTTAATAATTTTATCAAGGCCCGTACAGTCGATTTCCATCAACGGCCATCGAACTGCACTTACAGCGACCTTTTCCAAATTTGATTTGGACATCATTCCAAATCCAACCGTTAGACTTCAAATTTCTAACATTCGTTAGAAAGCTCTTTTCGATACGAACCCAACGGTTCCGGTTTTAGGAGAATCCGACGGTCGGATCTCCCGCAATATCCATTCGAAGTCAATGGTCGAAATTAACGAACTATCGCGGCGCGGCGCGTTCTATTCAGGCCATTTTATATATAATATATATATTATATATATCGTCGATTTCCTTTCAAAACATATTTTAAGAATCGTTTTAAATTCGTTTTTGAAACGATTTCAACTTCATTTCAAATTCAAATCAAAATTGAATTTTTCCTTATAAATTCATTTCAAATTGATTTCAATTCTAATCGATTTTTAATTCAATTTCAATTCTATTCAATTTCAATTCGAATTTCAATTCCTTTCAATTTAATTCGAATTTCAATTTAATTCGAATTTCCATTTCAATTTAATCCAGTTCTTTTCAATTTGAATTCAATTCCTTTCAATTAAATTCGAATTTCGATTATTTTCAATATAATTCAAATTTCGAAATCACTTTCAATATACATTGAAAATTGAATAAAATCGATATAAATATCGTTCACGTCAAAATGGCGTCAATCTTATCAACACGGCTTCATATATTTCTATTTTTAAATATTTTGTTTCAAATATTTCTTTTTCAAATATTTCTATTTCAAAACTGGAATGAGGCCCAATCAATTACCATATAATGTTAGTTATATGGATTTTCTACAACACATGTATAAAATACCAACGATAAATAATCAACCATCATCCAGAGTGCATTCTACATTGTATAAGCATCAAATATAGATATTTAACGCTTATGACAGTATGTCAATCCATCGATCGACATACAGCTAATTATTGGGATTAGTATATGTCATATATCATCCCAATACCCGTGTGGGGTTTCAAACAATCATACATAGATTTTATTTGTGCAGTTGGGCGATATGTAAAATTTATCGTCCCAATCAATATCAGTCAAATGTGTGTATATAAACAAATCGTCTGATTTGTTTATTTTTATTTCATTTCATATAAACGTTAAAAATTCTATTTTTAACTATACCATATTTTCCACTATAAAATATTTTATTTCATTTCACATCACACAATCAACTACACATCCAAATCAAACAAACAAGCATACAATCCGTCCATGGTCTGTGGACGACGGGTGTCGAGTGCTACCAAACACCGTCTGTATCCTAGTATATATTTTTAACTAGAAAACAAAATAAAAAGGTGAGAAGTTCTCACTGAGTGTTCCACTCTGCCGTGCTTTGCTTTTGAACTGCTGAACCGCCTGAATCTGTCTGAAATGCCAATTGCAATTCTTTTCACGCTGTTCAAATAAAAATTATATTTTTATCACTTCATTTCAATAAATAAAAATCATGTTTTTATTTCTTCTTCATATATATTTTCGACGCTTCATTCTATATAAAAATTATATTATTATTATTATTTCTACTTCATATATAAAGATCGAATTTTTATTTCATCGCTATAAAAATCACATTTTTTTATAGTGTTGTTCACATAAAAATCATTCCTTCTTGGTCGTTGAAAATCATTCCTTCTCGTTCATTAAAACTCATTCCTTCTTGTTCATTAAAAATCATTCCTTTATATGACCATCCTATAAAGATTATATTTTTAAAATAATATTCTTTATATAAAACCCCACCTTTTATATTTATAAAAATCTAATTTTTAATATGATAAAAATATAATCTTTTTAATTATAAAAATCATATAATAATTCAGTTTCTAAAACAATGTTAATTTTGGTTTTAATTGAATAAACAATTTTCAGTTTTAATAAATAAAGAAAGGAAAGGGAAGAGAGGAAACATACTATGTTGGATTGAAGGGGGGAAATGGCGTTGCGCGCTGAGGTGATAGTGGTGCGGAGGCCTAAGGCGGTGCGTGGCGGTCTCAGGCGAGGCGGTGTGCTTCTGGTGGTGTGGCGCCAGAGTTTCAGCGGGTAGGGATGTCGGGTTCTTTGAGGAAGAGGAGGGTGAACGCGAGAGGAGGGGAGGAGATAGGGGGAGGGTCGCGGGTGATGTTGGCCGGAGGCGCGCCGACCAAGGAAGGGGGTGGCGGGCGTTCACGATGGCGGAGGGTTTCAACAAGAGGAGCATCGCGATTTATTTTTTTAATTTCTGAGGGGAGGCGGGTTTGGGAATTTAGGGTTTGGGGGGGGGGGTATTTATAAATATTTTATTTTAATTTATTTTAATTTATTCTCCAATTATTTGTTTACCGATCCGAGTTCAAAATCAGACCCAACGACTGTCGCCCCCAACTAATTACCCCCATTCCGGACACAATGGGATATGTTTCGTAACCCAATTCGGTTGTTAAGATCAGTTTCCGTTCAAATTAAAATATAAATCCTTATATATTCAATTTAAACGCACATTTCAAATTACCGGGGTCACATACTAACTCGAAAAATTCCAGAAAAATATTTTCTAGCTTCGTATTGACGATACGGTTCTATCAAAACTAATTTCATCGAATTCTGAGACCGTTTGAAAAATGACCATTTTCCAGTCGATTAAAATCAACTGAAACTGGTCAAACACGTTTTCCTTTGCTACGCTCACATATTGATTCGAAAAATTACGAAAATTGGAATCTAGCAATAACTTGAAATTACGGATCCAACAAAAGTGGTTTCGTCGAAATTCGAGGTCGTTTGCAAAATTCCCATTTTTAAGGGCCAGAATTCCATAGCGACTATTCTGAATTTTCAACTGGGCATATCTTTTGATCCCCGCTATGAAATTTTGATTTTTCGGATTCGTTGGAAAGATATTCTCAATTAGATTCTATAATTTTTGGTTTCACTAAAATCCGATTTATTTTGCACCTGGTACATTCATTTGAAATTTGAAATCGAATAATCGAACTACCGTGCCATTTTCAATTCCTTTTATAATTATAAATAATTATTTATATTCTAACGACGATTCAAATAAATATATACGTTCGAATTCTATTTAAAATAAATTTTTTTATCGATATTATTCAAAATAATTCATTTTAAATATTCAAAATTCATCAAAATTGCCAAAATAAAAATTTTAAATTGGCCCAGATTTCCGGGTTATTACAAAAATGGAGAAGAACTCAACAAAGACAAACAAGTTCTTCGGGAAAGTGAGTCACAAGCTTGGATTATCATCATCTTCATCATCCTCCGCTGAAGTCTTATTTTATTTCGGTGTTGTAGTAGTTTCTATTTCTTTATCGTGTTTCAATTTCATGTTATGCATCATCTCTATGTATCATTATTAAAATTATCGATCAAGTTCTTATATCTCTATTTATGCCCTTTAAAACATCTCTGGAATGATCACTAGTTGGTTAAAATCAAGTATACATAAACAAAAACTCAATACAAAACAAAATTTTGCAAAAATAAAAAATGAAGGGGACATGTCGACATGTACTAATCCACATGCCTACATATAGCTGTCAAATTTTCAAAATTGTTTGAATTTAAAAACCATCTCAACCAACTTGTGTCAATTCATCTTAAATGGATTCTGTGACACCCCACATCTGTTAATGTCACTCACAAAGGGAATGCATTAAGTTTCATGAAGCCTTATTGGTAAAACGGATACAAAAACATTACAAGACAGATATAAAATAGCAGCAAAACAAAAACAAACTTTATTAATCATAAAGCATCGTGGTTCAAAACATTATATGTCTGAAATACATAAAAACCATTACATCATAAAAACTTCTTCCTTGCACATAAACATCAGAGTACAAAATAAAAGAATCGTAATCCACAAATAAAAACATAGCCATAATAGCAAAGAAAGGAGCTTGAGCAATACATCTAAGCAACTCCAGCAAAATGACAGCAGAATCCTGATTAAGCTTGAGTATTCCCACCCTGAGAACCTGGGGGGGAAACTGAAGAGAAAGAAGAGGAAACAAAAAGGGTCAGACATAAAGTCTGGCGAGTCCAGTTACTTTTAGCAAGTAAATAAGTAAAAGTATCATGAAAGGCATATAAAGTGGATAAGAAAGATAATACCAAAGAAGGCAGGTATGACAAGATAAACATGATAGGGTATACACACTTCTCTAATGATTACTCTTATTCTCTGCACTAATACTAGTATAACCAGAATGGAATGATCCCCACAACTATAAGATGGTAGACTTAGGTGTACTTCTGGTGAGAGGTTATAACCCCATACAATCCACATGCATCCCAACCTAACAGGCTCCGAAACTTTTTACCAGAGACTAGATGTATCCCACTACTACCCTAATCGATCGGCTCCCTACTCTGTAGATACCCTATGTCGGCCCTACAGTAGGAGGTATCACTTCCTAAGTGGCAACCCTTCGTTAATGTAATAACCCGGATTTTAGTGAATTTTGATTATTTAAAATGAATTATTTTAAATAAAAACGACGAGAAATTTATTTTGAATAGATTAGAACGTATATATTTAAATTCGTCGTCGTTAGAATATAAATATTTATTTATAATTATAAAAGGAATTGAAAATGGCGCGGTAGTTCGATAATTCGATTTGAAATTTCAAATGAATGTAACGGGTTCAAAATAAACCGGAATTTAGCGAAACCAAAAATATTAGAATCTATTTGACAATATCTTTCCAACGAATCCGAAAAATCAAAATTTCATAGCGGGAATCAAAAGATATGTCCAGTTGAAAATTCAGAATAGTCGCTATGGAATTCTGGCCCTTAAAAATGGGAATTTTGCTAACGACCTCGGTTTTCGACGAAACCACTTTTGTTGGATCCGTGATGTCAAATTATTGCTAGATTCCAATTTTCATAATTTTTCGAATCAATATGTGAGCGTGGCAAAGGAAAACGCGTTTGACCTATTTTAGTTGATTTTAATCGACTGGAAAATGGCCATTTTTCAAACGGTCTCAGAATTCGACGAAATTAGTTTTGTTAGGACCGTTTCGTCAATACGAAGCTAGAAAATATTTTTCGGGAATTTTTAGGGTCAGTATGTGGCCTCGGTAATTTAAAATGTACGTTCAAATTGAACATATACTGATTTATATTGTAATTTGAATGAAAACTGACCGTAACAATCGAATTGGCTTGCGAAACATATCCCATTGTGTTTGGAATGGGGGTAATTAGCTAAGGGAGGCAGTCGTTGGGTTTGATTTGGAGTTCAAATAGAAAATATCACTTTTTGAATTAAATAATAATTAAAAATGTGTATATATATTAAATTTCAAACCCTAGCTCCTCATTGCATTTTAGCCGCCGTCACTCTCCCACGAACGACAGAAATGCTCCGAACTTCGCTCCTCAATCTCTCGCAATCCAGGCCAAATTAAATCATCAAACCAAAACGAAAATTCAAGTGCGAGATGAGGGCTTTGAATTCCTACGGGTATAATCGTTTCTCGGTCCGTGGTTTGCTCGAATTTCTGGCCTGAAGGCGCAGCGTTCAAATGGGTTTTTGGGGCTCTAGGGGTGTTCGGATCTTGAGGCGCCGCTGGCGTTGGAGGGCGTCGCCGCCGCGGTTCTGGTGGAGGGGCCTGATTCGGCTCCGACGGCCTGAGGCCTCCTTCGGCGGCGAGTTTTTATTTTGAGGGTGGGTTCAGGCAATTCGGGTTTTGTACATACGAGGAGGAAGATTAAAACAGGGGTAATCACTTGTTAATGATGTCATTATCAACTTAATTGTGTTTTATTTTCATTATATATATATATATAATTCAATTGTTTTGAATCAATTTATATAATATGTATGACATGGTTTTTATAAATTATAAAATTAGCATTCTTTTGAAATATAAATTTAGCATTCTTTTGAAATAAAAATTAGCATTCTTTTGAAATAAAAATTAGCATTCTTTTGAAATATAAAATTAGCATTCTTTTGAAATATAAAATTACCATTCTTTTGAAATATAAAATTACCATTCTTTTGAAATAAATTTCGTGAAACAGATTGCGTTGGAATCTGAACAGCGTGAAAAGGAGTGCAATGAAACGGATTGAAATCAAAAAGGAATTCAAACGGTTCAGAAATTCAGAAATGACATGGCGGAGTGGAACGCCAAGGTGAGAACTTCTCACCTTTAATTTAATTTTTCTAGTTGAAATATATACTAGGATGCAGACGGTGTTTAATAGCACCCGACACCCGTCGTCCACAGACCATGGACGGCTTGTTTGTTTGTTTGTTTGATTTTGGATGTGTAGTTGATTGTGTGATGTGGATTGAAATAAAAATATTTTTATAGTTAAAAATAGAATTTTTAACGTGTATATGAAATAAATTAATATAAACAAATCGAACGATTTGTTTATATACACACATTTTACTGAAATTGATTGGGACGATTAATTTTACACATCGCCCAACTGCACAAATAAAATCTGTGTTTGATTGTTTAAAACCCCCACATAGGTATTGGGATGATATATGACATACACTAGTCCCAATAATTAGCTATATGTCGATCGATTGATTGACAGGCTGTTATAAGCGTTAAATATTTATATTTGATGCTAATACAGTGTAGAACGCACTCTGAATGATGGTTGATTATTTATCGTTGTTATTTTATACATGTGTTGTAGAAAATCCATATAATTAACATTATATGGTAATTGATTGGGCCTTATTCCAGTTTTGAAATAGAATATTTGAAATAGAATATTTGAATAGAAATATTTGAAATAGAAATATTTGAAAAAGAAATATTTGAAATAGAATATTTGAAAATAGAAATATATGAAGCCGTGTTGATTAGATTTACGTCATTTTGACGTGAACGATATTTATATCGATTTTATTCATTTTAGAATGAACATCGAAAGTTATTTCAAAATCTGATATTTTAAATAGAATTGAAATTCGAATTAAATTGAAAAGAATTGAAATTCGAATTAAATTGAAAAGAATTGAAATTCGAATTGAATTGAATTGAAACTCGAATTAAATTGAAGTAAATTGAAATTCGAATTAGATTGAAATAGAATTGAAATCGTTTTGAATTGAGTTTAAAACATATAGAAATTGAACTGAAATCGATTTAAATTAAAACTGATTTGAATTGAAATCGAGTTGAAATGAATTTAAAACGAATTTATATTAGAAAGATTCAATTTTGATTTGAATTTGAGATGGAATTTGAAATCGTTTTGAAAACAAATTTAAAACGATTTATAAAATACGTTTTAAAATGGAAATCAACGAAATATATAATATATATATATATATATATTATATAATGGCCTGAATAGAACGCGTCGCGCTGCGGCAGTTCGCGAATTTCGACCATTGACTTCGAATGGATATTGCGGGAGATCCTACCGTCGGATTCTCCTAAAACCGGAACCGTTGGGTTCGTATCGAAAAGAGCTTTCCAATGAATATTAGAAATTTGAAATCTAACGTTTGGATTTGGAATTATGTCCAAATCAAATTTGGAAAAGGTCGCTATAAGTGCAGTTCGATGGCCGTTGATGGAAATCGACTGTACGGGCCTTGATAAAATTATTAAAAATAGTAATAATTTGTGTAAAATCATAAGAAATGATTTGGGAAGAATCGAGATGAAAAACTCCATATTTGAAAAGATAAAAATAGATTTTTATCGGAATGAGCTAGTTTTGAACTAGAATTATAATTCTATTTATTTTTAAATAAATAAATTGGATTTGAAATGGTTTTGAAAATAACCAGAATTTCCAATAATTATATTGGAATGGATTTGAATCGAAATTGTCTTCGGAATATTTCGATGTTGGATTTCGTGATGATACAGATATTGTTATGGGAATTTGAAAGATATATTAATATCGTTATTTCCAATACGATATTTGTTGGTCGTAGAATTTGATATTGAATATAAGCCGGTATATTTTCTATTCAGAGCCTTGTATTTAATATCAAATGGGATTTGGGTTTGTCGTGAATGGCGTCTTCATTAACACTGTTCTTAAACCCAATTGGGAAAAAGATTAAATCTTTTTATTTAGATTTAATGAAGTGTACCAATTAAATAATATTTAATTGGAATTGAATTGGTATTGATTTTTGGGTTTATCGTGAACAGTGTTTTAAATAACACTTGTTCTTTAACCCGATAATTAATGGAACGTGATTTTGGGTTGTCGTGAACGGTATCTTCAATAATACTGTTCTTAGACCCAAAGGAGTTAAGAAAATCAGAAACTAACTGGAGGTTAGTTAATTTGAATGGTTTCTGGGGTATTGATCTGATGTTGGTTTCGGCCTTCGGGGTTAATACTTAGGGAATTGCTCACTTGCTAATTTACGGTTAGGGACTGATTGAAATGTGATGTGATTTTGGGGTTAATCGTGAACTGTGTTTTAAATGACACTGATTCTTTAACCCAATTGAAGATTAAAACTAAGTGGAGTTTTAATGAATCTTTAATTAGATTGAAAAGATCGGGGATGGAGTATCACCAGTTTTGCTCTAGGCGATAGTTAAATCTTTAATTAGATTTGAACGTGAAATGGTAATTTAATTTACCGATAACACCGTGGTGTTAAATATGAAGTATGACCAGTTTTACTTCATGGGATGAATAGGTGGGGATTGGGAAATAAAATAAATGATTACTTCGGTGTGGTTCGCTAATCCCGACTAGTTGAATCGATATTCAAAAGAAGATTAAAGAGTAAATTTAAAGAATTTATCTTTGATAAAATTAATGGGAACCTTTCCCTAAGAATGTGAAATTTAGAAACTAACTGTAGGTTAGCTAAGTTGAATGGTTTCTTAGGTATTGATCTGATGTTGGTTTCGGCCTTCGGGGTTAATATTTGGGGAATTATTCTCTTGCTAATTTACGGTTAGTTACCGATGAATTGGAATGAGGCGTATGTTGTGTTTGTGTAACATTTGTTTATTATATACGCGGGTTATTCAGAAAGACCGGGTTTATCCCATTCTGAATAACTGATTCGACGTGATGTCGAAGATGAAGACGGTGGTTGAAGACCGGAGGTCTTCACGTCGTTTGGATAATTACTGATGATCTTGATTGGGCCGTACACCCAAGAGGAGGGAATCAGTTAGTGGTCGTCCAGACGTACTTGGAGATCGATGGATATGCGGGTTACTAGGTGCCTCCGATTTCGTTCAGACCCAGAACGAACTTGTAAAGGGACTGTGTGTCTGACATTGGATTTTAGTCTGTGTGATTGATTTCTATTAAATATATATCTGTTTGGCGGCGGAGAATTTATTCTCTTGCTTAACGCCCTTCTCTGAGATGTACGAGCTTAGGGGTTATATATTGATGGATATCAAACGCATGGGGTGAATTGCCTGTGTGGCATGCCTAAGTGGCAAATGATCAAGGCTTCTTTTGAAAAGCAAAGTCTTGTGGTTGATGATCAAAGCACGGCCTGTGTGGAATAGCTTTGTGTAGCGTGGATTCGCGAGCCTCACACCCCGGTGTGAACCAAAAACGGGAGAAGGACCTCAGGGAGGACATGCGTTTCTTTCTAGTTAAAAGTGGCGTCAGTGGTTTTACATGCCCTGACGAGTTTGACTTATGTGGTTGTTGCTGTTGCGAGGCGCCTCGGATATATCGGTGACTATGTGAAGCCAATGGAGTCATTTGTTGGCTCACTTACGCCCCAAAGGGCGGGGAAACGCAGTGTTGAGGAATTTTAATCCACATCGGTGGACCGGCCCTGTCGCTCCAAGGTCACTCGAGCTCTGACCTGAGGCTTGGGCTAGAGAGTTTCGAATTGATGAGGACTATCTTTTGCCTCGGTTCGCGGATGAAAATCCAATTTCCAATACGTGACTTTGCAGTTTTGATTGTAATCGTATATATGGCGACATAGTGGGATGGGGCGCTCATGCCGCCTATGATTGATATTTATGATTGTATATAAAATCAGAAACTAACCGGAAACGAGCTAAGATGGGTGGTTTCCTGGGTATTAGTCTGATGTTGGTTTCGGCCTTCGGGGTTAATACTTAGGGAATCTTTCTCTTACTAATTTACGGTTGGAGTCTGATTAAGAATTAAAACATGAAATTTAGCGTATCAAGCATTCTTTGGCCATTATAAGGTAAGAACCCTATCCTCCGGCTTGCGTTGCATTGTGTGATGGGAACTGGGTCTTATAATAACTTCATTTTTTCTTTATTTAGCATTGCGATGTCATTTTATGCACTGGTGTTCTTGGGAGGAAACCCGTTCCGTGTTATACGGCGTGGTCCCTTTATTTACCCAACTTTAAAATAAAGATTAATAACTGTTTTTAGTTCTCACACCAGTCCCATGACTGACCTGGAGTTTATTGTTTTAACCTAAACTCTGGGTGCCCTTATTTTGACACGGGCAGCTAGTAGTTTTGGTTTTGCAGATTTATATCCACAGGAACCTGGTTTACAGCTGGAACGATGTAACGACCCGTATTCTACACATCATAGGATTGTAGAATATTTATTTCTTCTCCATGTGAAGTCGTATGGTCATGTAACTTTGGGAAACGTCTATTAGAGTCATTTTCCATGCTTATGATTTTTGTCGATTTTTAAATGACCATTTTGCCCCTAGTTGGTACTGTTTTGGCCATAACTTTTGATTGGAAAGGAATTTTGACCTGAAACCACTTCCATTTGATTCGTTTGATAGTTTCTCTTTCCGTAGAGCGGTCATAATAGCCAAACGGACTTACCGTTTGGGAGATATGGCTGAAACAAGGTTTGGAGGGTGAAAAACTGCTTAACCGGGCCAAATCGGGTGATTAGTGAGTAGGCCCATAACCCATTTCGGGATTAGGGTTATGGGAGGGCTGAAATGAGATGGAGAATCATTCCATTTCAGTTTTCTAGCCTCCACTTATCACCAAGGATCCCTAAAAATGGCCTCCAACCTCTAGATCACCTCCAAATCATCTTTTGGTCAAGGATTTGGCTTAGCAACCCCTAATCAAAGAAGATCTTCACCTAATCAACCTTGGAGCTGCTGTTAGCATTGGGATTCGCATCAAATCAGAGCATTATTTCAGATCTTAGTTTGTTTTGTGGCTAAGGTGAGTGATTTGCTTAGTTTTGCACTAATTATGGCTAATTAGGGGTGATTAGTGTTAATTAGCGAATTTAAACATGATAAAATTCTGGAAAAATGTCTATAAAATTTGGAATGATGTTTTAGACCTCTGATACGAATTTGGGTTAATTTGGTTAAGATTTGCTAATCCTATCATCAGTTTCACCTAAATATGCTTAAGGGGAAAATATGGGATTTTGGGTATGTTTGATCCATTTTTACCTATCATATTGATGTTTTGATGTTTGTGGTTGATTATGTATGTTGCTATGACTGTATGAAATGCTTTGTGACTGTTTAGAATAGTTAGAATGGTCGAAAACGCCGTCGAGGGGCGTAAACAGCTCGCTGGACAAGGTGCAGGGGTTCAGATCGCATAGGGGGTTGAGGGACGATCGGATCGCCCTATGGGATCGTGGGGCATCCCCACGAGTCGAGTCACCTCCTCCGAACCGAACCATCTGCGCAAGGCCCACGAGACGAATCGATGCAGCGCCGTGCCCAAATTGAAGTACTCCGACCCGGATCGCCAATGAGCATTACAACCCGATCCGATCCACTCGTGCTTCATATCACGATCCGACTAGAAGAAGGCAGCATCTACGATCCGATGCACAACGAGACGATGGAGGAGCGCGATCCGATCCGTGTGGGGGTGTCCCGATCCGAATCGAGAAGGGGAGCACGATCCGAAGCAAAGGAAGGGAGGACCACGACCCGATCCGACGTAGGAGGCGCGACCCGATCCGCTGAAGGATGTGAAAGCTGATCCGATCCGATTCGATTGTGATGACCAATAACCCGAGATGCAAAGGTAGTCCAAATGGAAGCTAGAGCTCAGGATCCCGGAACCAGTTGGGAACCAATGAGTCCACTTCATGGTTGGACTTTGCTGCGGGACGCGTGCTAAGGAGTTGTCGACGTTCATAACTTCGATTCACCACTAAGAATGATGGGCTACTTATCAGTGCAGTAGGGTCATTACGACCTGAGGGGCAAAGTGATGGTAGCAAGACTACGTTATCAGTGCAGTAGGGTCATTATGACCCGAGGGGCAAGGTGATGCGTAGTAAGACTATGAGCCAGCGCAGATGGGGTGAATAACTCCATGGGGCAAGTGGACATAGTAAGGATTAGTAAGGCTATGAGCCAGCGCAGATGGGGTGAATAACTCCATGGGGCAAGTGGACATAGCGAGGAATTAGTGGCTACGTTATCCGTGCAGTGAAGCCATTTATGACTTCATGGGGGCAAAGTGATCGTAGCAAGGAATGTTGGGTGATCGAAGTGGTGAATGTCGTATGCTTTATGCGCTGAGTGAGAGATGTGAGGATGGATGCTATGCTTGATTGTTTGCCATCATTATCACATGCACACCTCCCCCACCTCCGTATCTTTATATTGATTGATGTGATACCTTAGAGTGTTGTACAGTATGTAGTGCTAACTCTTTGGTTGCAGGTCCAGGTTCAGGTATGTTTTAGTCTACCTGTTATTGTTCACTTTAGATGCTTATCGCTCATACCAGGCTTTATGTCTGACCCAGAGTTTTATGTCTCCTCTTATTACTCTGGGTGCTCACACGAGCAGACTAGAGACAGGTTAGCTGGTGATGTGCGAGTAGCTGATTCGGAGGCGGGCAGGAGGCTTCCACGTATGATATATATACACATTCTCCCTGTGTCGTTGGTGGTCGCTACTTGGGCATTAGTAGTGTACCTACTTTATCTTGCTTTTGCTTTGAGACAGTTTGAAAGTTGTAATAAGCTGTATTTTGGATTTCCGCTGCTATGGTGTTTAGTTCTGATTTTCAGCTTATGCACTGTCTCTCCTGTTTTATGTCAAGTATGTTACTATTATATTTTGTTCTATGCGCTGTGAGACATGCTACAGGTTCTTTGAATGTTCATTTCCTTCTTCCTTTTTCCTTCTGGCGTCCCGTTCCGTGCTAACTGGACACGTGTACAGCGCACTTTTGGAGTAAATGTCGGTTGGTGCGGGGCGGGCCGTCACACTTGGTATCAGAGCTCTAGGTTGCGTAGTTAACCTAGGGAAAGACACTAGGGAGAGTTAGTACGTATATGAGAGTGCGTATTTGTGATTACTTTGGTTTTCAAAAACTATGTATGTATATACTATTAGTAGTATAAGAATGAAGTTGCACTGCACTAGTACCACTATGGGGTCGTTGATCGTTTTCCTTTTACAGATTGACGATGTGCCGATATGTGAGAGGTACTGGTAGAGGGGCCAATAATGGAAATGCCGCTGACATGAGGGCGATGTTTACCAACCTCATGAGAGACATGCTTAGAGAAGTGCAAGGGGCAGTTCCTAATCCCGGAGTTGGTGGTGTCCCAGTGGTGCAAGCGCCTAGGGTCGATTTCGCCAAGTTGTGCAAGGATTACACTAATCTTGGAGGGAAGTCGTTCCACGGAACGGAGTCGGCCACAGATGTTCAAGATTGGATGGATAGCTGCGACCGTATCTTCGATGACTTGGGTCTTGAGGATGCGATGAAGAGAAGGCTAGCGTCTCGTCAGTTGCAAGGGCGAGCGATGAATTGGTGGAATGCCATTAGAACAGCTACTCCAGAGGACCAGGTTACTTGGGTTCAGTTCAAAGCTCGCTTTAGCGAGAAGTTTATTCCAGCTGCCCAGAAGTCGGTGTTGTTCAAGAGGTTCTTAGAACTCAAGCAGGGTGGCAGGGCAGTTTCTGATTATATTGCTGAGTTCGACACTTTGTCGAAGTATGGACTGTCTCTTATTGATACTCCTGAGAAGAAGAATGAGAAGTTCATTACTGGTTTGGATGGGTACTTGGGGGAAAGGCTTATTAATCACATCGATGAGACTTTTGAATCGATCGTGGGGAAAGCTTTGAGATCAGAGAGTCTTTACCCTAAGTCAAAGACCGAGGCTGCATCTGCAGAGGGGCCGAAGCCGCAAGCAAGCGGTGGAGGCAAGAATAGCTCTCAGAATAAGAGGAGGCAGGACCAATCAAAAGGTGGCCAGAAAAAGAGCAAGAAGGATGTTGAGTGCTTCAGCTGTGGAAAGAAAGGCCATTTTGCTAAGGAATGTCGGGCCAAGCCAGCGGAAAGGAAGTGCTGCAACTGTGGTCAAGTGGGACATCAGAAGGATAAATGTCTGCAACCTCTTAAGGAGAAGCAGATTGTGAAAGCATATGCTCTTGATGCTATTCCTTCTTCGTCGAATGCCCCAACTGCAGCGGAGAAAGGGAAGAATGTTGTTATTCAAGGTATGCTTTCTATTTATGATATACCAGTTCGAGTTTTGTTTGATACTGGGGCTTCCCGTTCCTTCATATCTAGAGACCTGGTAGATAGGTTGGGACTGGAACCCGAGATAGTTGATAGACCATTGATAGTGACGAACCCGATTGGTGGTTCGACTAGCCTTAGTATGATTTGCAGGAATTTGGTCTTATCGAGTCATGGATGTATGTTTGTATGTGATTGCTTTGTTTTGGGCTTTACTGGGTATGGCATTATACTGGGAGTCGATTGGCTCCAAAGATACGGGGTGGTGGTAGACTGTGAGGGCTTTTTGGTGACAGTGAGGGCGGATGATGGGCGGAGGGTAGTGTTTGGTAGCCTACCTAGTGATGGGGTTATGGCTAGTTTTGTAAATTCCCTCGACATCCCGCAGGATGAGTTGTCAGATGTGCCCGTGGTTGGCCAGTATCCGGACGTCTTCGAGGAGGTGACCGGGCTTCCACCACACCGAGAGATTGAGTTCCGTATTGATTTAGTGAAAGATGCCAGACCTATAGTGATGCCACTTCGTCGTATGGCACCAAAGGAGCAGCGAGAGCTCGGGGTGCAAGTCAGCAATCTTTTGAAGAAGGGATTGATTAGAAGGAGTGTCTCCGAGTGGGGAGCACCAGTTGTGTTTGCCACTAAGGCAGATGGTTCCCTTCGTTTGTGTGTGGACTATCGCGAGTTGAATAAGGTGACGAGGAAGAATAAGTATCCTCTACCGCGTATAGATGATTTGTTTGATCAGCTGGAAGGAGCAAGAGTGTTCTCCCAGTTGGACCTCGCGACAGGATTTCATCAGCTTCGAGTAGCAGATGAGAGTGTTCCGAAAACGGCATTTAGGACGCCGTCTGGATTTTATGAGTGGTTGGTCATGCCGTTTGGGTTGACCAATGCACCAGCCTACTTTGTGGATCTTATGAATCGAGTATTCTGAGATCAGTTGAATAAGTTTGTTCTTGTGTTCGTGGATGATATCCTTGTTTATTCAAGGACAGAGGAGGAACACAAGGGGCACTTGAGGATAGTGATGGAGGTGTTGAGGAAACACCAATTGAAAGCGAAATTCTCTAAGTGTCATTTTTGGAGAAGGGAAGTAAGATTCTTGGGTCATGTTGTTTCAGAATGTGGTATTGCCGTGGACCCTGCGAAGGTGGCTACGGTACATGATTGGCCTACACCCAAGAATGCTACAGATGTAAGAAGTTTCTTGGGATTAGCTGGATATTATCGTAAGTTTATCCAGGACTTCTCCAAGATTGCAGCACCGTTGACTCAGTTGACTAAGAAGAATCAGTCCTTCGTCTGGGACGGAGTGTGTAAGGATGCCTTCAAGAGTCTAAAAGAGAGGTTGACGCGCGCGCCAGTGTTAGTCATTCCTAAGGGAAATGAAGAGATGACGGTATACACAGATGCTTGTGGTACCGGACTGGGTGCAGTATTGATGCAAGGAGGTAGGGTTGTAGCTTATGCTAGTAGACAGCTAAAGCCGCATGAGAAGAAGTATCCTACCCATGATTTGGAATTGGCAGCGATTGTATTTGCGCTGAAGATGTGGAGACACTATCTCTTGGGAGAAAGATTCGAGTTGTTTACCGATCATAAATCGTTAAAGTATCTCTTCTCTCAGAAAGATCTGAATCTCCGTCAGCAGAGATGGTTAGAGTTCTTGGCTTCGTATGATTTTGATATCGCGTATACACCTGGGAAGGGTAATGCGGTAGCCGATGCCTTGAGTAGGAGACATGCCAGCTTAGGGGCAATGTTTCTTGAATGGAAGCAACTGGAGTTTATCGCGGGGTTTGATTTCAGACCAAAGTGCGAGTTGGATCCAGTTATGCTAGCTAGTTTGACGATCAGACCTACTTTGATAGAGCGGATTGGTTCCAGCCAGAGGGACGATCCTAATCTATTGGAAATCATCTCCAAGTTAGAGATGGGTATCGATGAGGAGATGAATGTGTATGGACTTGATCGAGATGGATGGCTTCGAAGGAATGAAAGGCTAGTTGTACCCAATATCAATGGATTGAGAGATGAAGTGCTTAGGGAATGTCATCACTCAAAACTGACTATACATCCCGGTGGTAATAAGATGTATCGAGACATGAGACAGACTTACTACTGGGAAGGGATGAAAAGAGATGTTGGGAAGTTTATATCCAAATGCATGAATTGTCAGCTCGTTAAAGCCGAGCAGAAGAAGCCTAGTGGGTTGTTGCAACCACTAGAAATTCCCGAATGGAAATGGGAGCAAGTCTCGATGGATTTCATCGATGGTTTACCAAGGACTAGGTCGGGATATGATAGCATTTGGGTAATTGTGGATCGATTGACTAAGAGCGCAAGATTTATACCAGTCAAATCGACCAGAACGGCAGCCAAGTTGGCAGAATTGTATATGAAGTGGGTAGTGAGATTTCATGGAGTACCCAAAAGCATTGTGAGTGACCGAGACCCGTTGTTCACTAGTGGGTTTTGGAAGAGCTTACAAGAGGCTCTAGGGTCAGGATTACATCTCAGTACCGCATATCATCCTCAGACCGACGGTCAGACAGAGAGGGTGAATCGTATATTGGAAGATCTCTTGAGAGCGTGTATATTGGACTTTGGTGGATCATGGGATAACCATTTGCATCTAGTAGAGTTTGCATATAATAATAGCTACCAATCCAGTATCGGTATGGCTCCATATGAAGCTTTGTACGGAAGACCGTGTAACTCACCATCATGTTGGATAGAGACCGGCGAGAAGTTTGTGCTTGGACCAGATGTGGTGAGAGAAACTTCAGATAAGATTAAGATCATTCAGCAACGAATGAAAGCTGCCCAAGATAGGCAGAAGAGCTATGCTGATAAGAGAAGAAGAGACTTGAAATTCTCCGTTGGTGACTTGGTGTTTGTCAAGATCTCTCCGTTGAAGAGCGTGATTCGATTTGGCAGGAGAGGCAAGTTAGCACCAAGATTTGTTGGCCCGTTCCCAGTTCTTGAACTAGTCGGGAATTTGGCGTATAGAGTTGGCTTACCAGAGAAGATGGCAGGAGTTCACAATGTGTTTCATGTTTCCCAACTAAGGAAGTTCGTTCACGACTCAGATATGACTATTTCACCTGATCAGTTGGAGGACTTAGAAGTAGAGCCCGAGGCGGTTGGGAACCGCAAGCCGATCCGTATTGTGGGGCACGATACAAAGCAACTTCGAAGGAAGTCGGTGAAGCTAGTCAAGGTTCAGTGAGGCGAGAACGAGAATGATTGTACTTGGGAGACAGAGGAGAGCATTAGGAAGGCTTATCCAGAACTCTTTGCCTGGTAAGATTTACTTTGCGATTTAGTTATTCCGCATGCTAGGATAGACTTGTTTTGCTTGTTTTGCATGTTTGATGGTTGTTTTATGATTGATAGGCATGCGGGACCTTTGTGTGTGTTTGGATTAGGGAATTTCGGGGGCGAAATTTCTTAAGGGGGGAAGAGTGTAACGACCCGTATTCTACACATCATAGGATTGTAGAATATTTATTTCTTCTCCATGTGAAGTCGTATGGTCATGTAACTTTGGGAAACGTCTATTAGAGTCATTTTCCATGCTTATGATTTTTGTCGATTTTTAAATGACCATTTTGCCCCTAGTTGGTACTGTTTTGGCCATAACTTTTGATTGGAAAGGAATTTTGACCTGAAACCACTTCCATTTGATTCGTTTGATAGTTTCTCTTTCCGTAGAGTGGTCATAATAGCCAAACGGACTTACCGTTTGGGAGATATGGCTGAAACAAGGTTTGGAGGGTGAAAAACTGCTTAACCGGGCCAAATCGGGTGATTAGTGAGTAGCCCCATAACCCATTTCGGGATTAGGGTTATGGGAGGGCTGAAATGAGATGGAGAATCATTCCATTTCAGTTTTCTAGCCTCCACTTATCACCAAGGATCCCTAAAAATGGTCTCCAACCTCTAGATCACCTCCAAATCATCTTTTGGTCAAGGATTTGGCTTAGCAACCCCTAATCAAAGAAGATCTTCACCTAATCAACCTTGGAGCTGCTGTTAGCATTGGGATTCGCATCAAATCAGAGCATTATTTCAGATCTTAGTTTGTTTTGTGGCTAAGGTGAGTGATTTGCTTAGTTTTGCACTAATTATGGCTAATTAGGGGTGATTAGTGTTAATTAGCGAATTTAAACATGATAAAATTCTGGAAAAATGTCTATAAAATTCGGAATGATGTTTTAGACCTCTGATACGAATTTGGGTTAATTTGGTTAAGATTTGCTAATCCTATCATCAGTTTCACCTAAATATGCTTAAGGGGAAAATATGGGATTTTGGGTATGTTTGATCCATTTTTACCTATCATATTGATGTTTTGATGTTTGTGGTTGATTATGTATGTTGCTATGACTGTATGAAATGCTTTGTGACTGTTTAGAATAGTTAGAATGGTCGAAAACGCCGTCGAGGGGCGTAAACAGCTCGCTGGACAAGGTGCAGGGGTTCGGATCGCATAGGGGGTTGAGGGACGATCGGATCGCCCTATGGGATCGTGGGGCATCCCCACGAGTCGAGTCACCTCCTCCGAACCGAACCATCTGCGCAAGGCCCACGAGACGAATCGATGCAGCGCCGTGCCCAAATTGAAGTACTCCGACCCGGATCGCCAATGAGCATTACAACCCGATCCGATCCACTCGTGCTTCATATCACGATCCGACTAGAAGAAGGCAGCATCTACGATCCGATGCACAACGAGACGATGGAGGAGCGCGATCCGATCCGTGTGGGGGTGTCCCGATCCGAATCGAGAAGGGGAGCACGATCCGAAGCAAAGGAAGGGAGGACCACGACCCGATCCGACGTAGGAGGCGCGACCCGATCCGCTGAAGGATGTGAAAGCTGATCCGATCCGATTCGATTGTGATGACCAATAACCCGAGATGCAAAGGTAGTCCAAATGGAAGCTAGAGCTCAGGATCCTGGAACCAGTTGGGAACCAATGAGTCCACTTCATGGTTGGACTTTGCTGCGGGACGCGTGCTAAGGAGTTGTCGACGTTCATAACTTCGATTCACCACTAAGAATGATGGGCTACTTATCAGTGCAGTAGGGTCATTACGTCCTGAGGGGCAAAGTGATGGTAGCAAGACTACGTTATCAGTGCAGTAGGGTCATTATGACCCGAGGGGCAAGGTGATGCGTAGTAAGACTATGAGCCAGCGCAGATGGGGTGAATAACTCTATGGGGCAAGTGGACATAGTAAGGATTAGTAAGGCTATGAGCCAGCGCAGATGGGGTGAATAACTCCATGGGGGCAAGTGGACATAGAGAGGAATTAGTGGCTACGTTATCAGTGCAGTGAAGCCATTTATGACTTCATGGGGCAAAGTGATCGTAGCAAGGAATGTTGGGTGATCGAAGTGGTGAATGTCGTATGCTTTATGCGCTAAGTGAGAGATGTGAGGATGGATGCTATGCTTGATTGTTTGCCATCATTATGACATGCACACCTCCCCCACCTCCGTATCTTTATATTGATTGATGTGATACCTTAGAGTGTTGTACAGTATGTAGTGCTAACTCTTTGGTTGCAGGTCCAGGTTCAGGTATGTTTTAGTCTACCTGTTATTGTTCACTTTATATGCTTATCGCTCATACCAGGCTTTATGTCTGACCCAGAGTTTTATGTCTCCTCTTATTACTCTGGGTGCTCACACGAGCAGACTAGAGACAGGTTAGCTGGTGATGTGCGAGTAGCTGATTCGGAGGCGGGCAGGAGGCTTCCACGTATGATATATATATACACATTCTCCCTGTGTCGTTGGTGGTCGCTACTTGGGCATTAGTAGTGTACCTACTTTATCTTGCTTTTGCTTTGAGACAGTTTGAAAGTTGTAATAAGCTGTATTTTGGATTTCCGCTGCTATGGTGTTTAGTTCTGATTTTCAGCTTATGCACTGTCTCTCCTGTTTTATGTCAAGTATGTTACTATTATATTTTGTTCTATGCGCTGTGAGACATGCTACAGGTTCTTTGAATGTTCATTTCCTTCTTCCTTTTTCCTTCTGGCGTCCCGTTCCGTGCTAACTGGACACGTGTACAGCGCACTTTTGGAGTAAATGTCGGTTGGTGCGGGGCGGGCCGTCACAAACGATATCCTGAAAGCTTTGTATCCGTGTATCTTCTTCAGTTGTATTTTGTATTATTTTCCGCTGCTATGTTATATATTGTAATCTCTGATATTTATCAAATGTATTTTATTTGTTTATACTCTGTTTATTCTTGTATTCTGATCGAATTGTTGTAATAAACAATGAAATGTTCTTCTGTCTACGTTCTTTTGTGTGTTGTTCTCGAAGTATCCGCTCTTTCCTTACCGGGGAAGTTACGGGTTCTTACAGTGGTATCAGAGCTTTGGTTTTCAAAGCTCAGAGAACAAGACACGTTAGAACCGGACAAAAGAATTCATCAGAAATTGGATTAGTAATATCCAATGAGAATGTCTCGTTAGAGATGGGATCAGTAGTATCGTTGAACGAGTGTGAAGAGTATATTTTTAAAAGTGAAAACAAGTTTTGTTTTGAAAATTAAATTCAATTATTCGTAGTTGAATATTTATTATATATTGAATTTGGACAATCCAGTATATAAAGATTTTGCGTATACGTCTGATCCGCGTGTATTCGAAGTTTTAGTATATTGCATAGATATAGAATCACACTCTAGTCGCCCGGAGATGGTACTGATGACAGCACGTGCATCATCAGTGTTTATATTCGAGTTTCGAAAGTGAGATAATTATATATTTCCAATTGACTGGTGTGAGAACCGAAATTAGATAGGGCTTATTGTTGTGATTTGGCATCCAAAATGTGATTTTAGACTATATATCAAAGTTATGAATTTGAAAAGCTAATCAACTAATTGATTGATGGTTGTGTTGTTTGATTATTGTTTGATTAATTAAATGTTGAACCCATAACCAAATTGAACCAAATAGTAAATTGTATTGAAAATTTATCGCATTTGCTTGCATATACAAGTGCTTACATTGAACAGGTCATAGCAAGAAGGCTAGAGCAGAGGAATAAAATTGTTTGCCCGACAAATAGGTACATGTTTATTATATTTCTTGAGTTTTGGGTGATTTTATGAGCCGATTGGCTTTTTCTTTTTCTTTTGTATGGAAGAAGGCCATGGGAGGCTATATGAAATATCCCGAAGTCCCCGGTGCAGGGGAGGTTATGGCGAAATTTTTCGAAAATTTAGGGTGTTAATCAAATTTTTGAAAAATTTGAAAAGTTCTTAGAAACTGAAAATTTGAAGAACTTAAGCCTAATGAAAGTTGAGTTGATTAGTTAAACAACTCCCGGCTTCGTTCCTTTTCGGGGACGAAAAGTTTTAAGTGGGGGAGATTGTAATAACCCGGAAATCTGGGCCAATTTAAAAATTTTATTTTGGCAATTTTAGTGAATTTTGATTATTTAAAATGAATTATTTTAAATAAAAATGACGATAAATTTATTTTGAATAGATTAGAACGTATATATTTATATTCGTCGTCGTTAGAATATAAATATTTATTTATAATTATAAAAGGAATTGAAAATGGCGCGGTAGTTCGATAATTCGATTTCAAATTTCAAATGAATATACCGGGTTCAAAATAAACCGGAATTTAGCGAAACCAAAAATATTAGAATCTATTCGACAATATCTTTCCAGCGAATCCGAAAAATCAAAATTTCATAGCGGGAATCAAAAGATATGTCCAGTTGGAAATTCAGAATAGTCGCTACGGAATTCTGGCCCTTAAAAATGGGAATTTTGCAAACGACCTCGGTTTTCGACGAAACCACTTTTGTTGGATCCGTGATGTCAAATTATTGCTAGATTCCAATTTTCATAATTTTTCGAATCAATATGTGAGCGTGGTAAAGGAAAACGCGTTTGACCAGTTTTAGTTGATTTTAATCGACTGGAAAATGGCCATTTTTCAAACGGTCTCAGAATTCGACGAAATTAGTTTTGTTAGGACCGTATCGTCAATACGAAGCTAGAAAATATTTTTCGGGAATTTTTAGGGTTTGTATGTGGCCTTGGTAATTTAAAATGTACGTTCAAATTGAATATATACTGATTTATATTGTAATTTGAATGAAATTTGACCGTAACAATCGAATTGGCTTGCGAAACATATCCCATTGTGTTTGGAATGGGGGTAATTAGCTAAGGGAGGCAGTCGTTGGGTTTGATTTGGAGTTCAAATAGAAAATATCACTTTTTGAATTAAATAATAATTAAAAATGTGTATATATATAAAATTTCAAACCCTAGCTCCTCATTGGATTTGAGCCGCCGTCACTCTCCCACGAGCGACAGAAATGCTCCGAACTTCGCTCCTCAATCTTTCGCAATCCAGGACAAATTAAATCATCAAACCAAAACGAAAATTCAAGTGCGAGATGAGGGCTTTGAATTCCCACGGGTATGATCGTTTCTCGGTCCGTGGTTTGCTCGAATTTCTGGCCTGAAGGCGCAGCGTTCAAATGGGGTTTTGGGGCTCTAGGGGTGTTCGGATCTTGAGGCGCCGCTGGCGTTGGAGGGCGTCGCCGCCGCGGTTCTGGTGGAGGGGTCTGATTCGGCTCCGACGGCCTGAGGCCTCCTACGGTGGTGAGTTTTGGTTTTGAAGGTAGGTTCAGGCAATTCGGGTTTTGTACAGACGAGGAAGAAGATTAAAACAGGGGTTATCACTTGTTAATAATGTCATTAGTCAACTTAATTATGTTTTATTTTCATTATATATATAATTCAATTGTTTTGAATCAATTTATATAATATGTATGACATGGTTTTTATAAAATATAAAATTAGCATTCTTTTGAAATAAAAATTAGCATTCTTTTGAAATAAAAATTAGCATTCTTTTGAAATATAAAATTAGCATTCTTTTGAAATATAAAATTAGCATTCTTTTGAAATAAAATTAGCATTCTTTTGAAATAAAAATTACCATTCTTTTGAAATATAAAATTACCATTCTTTTGAAATATAAAATTACCATTCTTTTGAAATAAATTTCGTGAAACAGATTGCGTTGGAATCTGAACAGCGTGAAAAGGAGTGCGATGAAACGGATTGAAATCAAAAAGGAATTCAAACGGTTCAGAAATTCAGAAATGACATGGCGGAGTGGAACCCCAAGGTGAGAACTTCTCACCTTTAATTTAATTCTTCTAGTTGAAATATATACTAGGATGCAGACGGTGTTTAGTAGCACCCGACACCCGTCGTCCACAGACCATGGACGGCTTGTTTGTTTGATTTTGGATGTGTAGTTGATTGTGTGATGTGGATTGAAATAAAAATATTTTTATAGTTAAAAATAGAATTTTTAACGTGTATATGAAATAAATTAATATAAACAAATTGAACGATTTGTTTATATACACACATTTGACTGATATTGATTGGGACGATAAATTTTACACATCGCCCAACTGCAAAAATAAAATCTTTGTTTGATTGTTTGAAAACCCCACACGGGTATTAGGATGATATATGACATACACTAGCCCCAATAATTAGCTGTATGTCGATCGATTGATTGACAAGCTGTTATAAGCGTTAAATATTTATATTTGACGCTAATACAGTGTAGAACGCACTCTGGATGATGGTTGATTATTTATCGTTGTTATTTTCTACATGTGTTGTAGAAAATTCATATAATTAACATTATATGGTAATTGATTAGGCCTCATTTCCGTTTTGAAATAGAATATTTGAAATAGAATATTTGAATAGAAATATTTGAAATAGAAATATTTGAAAAAATATATTTGAAATAGAATATTTGAAAATAGAAATATATGAAGCCGTGTTGATTAGATTTACGCCATTTTGACGTGAACGATATTTATATCGATTTTATTCATTTTAGAATGAACATCAAAAGTGATTTCAAAATCTGATATTTTAAATAGAATTGAAATTCGAATTAAATTGAAAAGAATTGAAATTCGAATTAAATTGAAAAGAATTGAAATTCAAATTAAATTGAATTGAATTGGAACTCGAATTAAATTGAATTAAATTGAAATTCGAATTAGATTGAAATAGAATTGAAATATTTTTGAATTGAATTTAAAACGTATTGAAACTGAACTAAAATCGATTTAAATTAAAACCGATTTGAATTGAAATCGAGTTGAAATGAATTTAAAACGAATTTATATTAGAAAGATTCAATTTTGATTTGAATTTGAGATGGAAATTGAAATCGTTTTGAAAACGAATTTAAAACGATTTATAAAATACGTTTTAAAAAGGAAATCGACGAAATATATATATATATAATATATATATATATTATATATATATAATGGCCTGAATAGAACGCGCCGCGCTGCGGCAGTTCGCGAATTTCGACCATTGACTTCGAATGGATATTGCGGGAGATCCGACCGTCGGATTCTCCTAAAACCGGAACCGTTGGGTTCGTATCGAAAAGAGCTTTCCAATGAATATTAGAAATTTGAAATCTAACGGTTGGATTTGGAAATATGTCCAAATCAAATTTGGAAAAGGTCGCTATAAGTGCAGTTCGATGGCCGTTGATGGAAATCGACTGTACGGGCCTTGATAAAATTATTAAAAATAGTAATAATTTGTGTAAAATCATAAGAAATGATTTGGGAAGAATCGGGATGAAAAACTCCATATTTGAAAAGATAAAAATATATTTTTATCGAAATGAGCTAGTTTTGAACTAGAATTATAATTCTATTTATTTTTAAATAAATAAATTGGATTTGAAATGGTTTTGAAAATAACCAGAATTTCCAATAATTATATTGTAATGGATTTGAATCGAAATTGTCTTCGGAATATTTCGATGTTGGATTTCGTGATGATACAAATATTGTTATGGGAATTTGAAAGATATATTAATATCGTTATTTCCAATACGATATTTGTTGGTCGTAGAATTTGATTTTGAATATAAGCCGGTATATTTTCTATTCATAGCCTTGTATTTAATATCAAATTGGATTTGGGTTTGTCGTGAATGGTGTCTTCATTAACACTGTCCTTAAACCCAATTGGGAAAAAGATTAAATCTTTTTATTTAGATTTAATGAAGTGTACCAATTAAATAATATTTAATTGGAATTGAATTGGTATTGATTTTTGGGTTTATCGTGAACAGTGTTTTAAATAACACTTGTTCTTTAACCCGATAATTAATGGAACGTGATTTTGGGTTGTCGTGAACGCTATCTTCAATAATACTGTTCTTATACCCAAAGGAGTTAAGAAAATCAGAAACTAACTGGAGGTTAGTTAAGTTGAATGGTTTCTGGGGTATTGATCTGATGTTGGTTTCGGCCTTCGGGGTTAATACTTAGGGAATTGCTCACTTGCTAATTTACGGTTAGGGACTGATTGAAATGTGATTTTGGGGTTTATCGTGAACCGTGTTTTAAATGACACTGATTCTTTAACCCAATTGAAGATTAAAACTAAGTGGAGTTTTAATGAATCTTTAATTAGATTGAAAAGATCGGGGATGTAGTATCACCAGTTTTGCTCCAGGCGATAGTTAAATCTTTAATTAGATTTGAACGTGAAATGGTAATTTAATTTACCGATAACACCGTGGTGTTAGATATGAAGTATGACCAGTTTTACTTAATGAGATGAATAGGTGGGGATTGGGAAATAAAATAAATGATTACTTCGCTGTGGTTCACTAATCCCGACTAGTTGAATCGATATTCAAAAGAAGATTAAAGAGTAAATTCAAAGAATTTATCTTTGATAAAATTAATGGGAACATTTCCCTAAGAATGTGAAATTTAGAAACTAACAGTAGGTTAGCTAAGTTGAATGGTTTCTTTGGTATTGATCTGATGTTGGTTTCGGCCTTCGGGGTTAATATTTAGGGAATTATTCTCTTGCTAATTTACGGTTAGTTACTGATGAACTGGAATGAGGCGTATGTTGTGTTTGTGTAACACTTGTTTATTATATACGCGAGTTATTCAGAAAGACCGGGTTTATCCCATTCTGAATAACTGATTCGATGTGACGTCGAAGATGAAGACGGTGGTTGAAGACCGGAGGTCTTCACGTCGTTTGGATAATTACTGATGATCTTGATTGGGCCGTACAACCAAGAGGAGGGAATCAGTTAGTGGTCGTCCTGACATACTTGGAGATCGATGGATATGCGGGGTACTAGGTGCCTCCGGTTTCGTTCAGACCCAGAACGAACTTGTAAAGGGATTGTGTGTCTGACATTGGATTTTAGTCTGTGTGATTGATTTTTATTAAATATATATCTGTTTGGAGGCGGAGAATTTATTCTCTTGCTTAACGCCCTTCTTTGAGATGTACGAGCTCAGGGGTTATATATTGATGGATATCAAACGCATGGAGTGAATTGCCTGTGTGGCATGCCTAAGTGGCAAATGATCAAGGCTTCTATTAAAAAGCAAAGTCTTGTGGTTGATGATCAAAGCACGTCCTGTGTGGCATAGCTTTGTGTAGCGTGGATTCGTGAGCCTCACACCCCGGTGTGAACCAAAAATGGGAGAAGGACCTCAGGGAGGACATGCGTTTCTTTCTAGTTAGAAGTGGCGTCAGTGGTTTTACATGCCCTGACGAGTTTGACTTATGTGGTTGTTGCTGTTGCGAGGCACCTCGGATATATCGATGACTATGTGAAGCCGATGGAGTCATTTGTTGGCTCACTTACGCCCCAAAGGGCGGGGAAACGCAGTGTTCAGGAATTTTAATCCACATCGGTGGACCGGCCCTGTCGCTCCAAAGTCACTCGAGCTCTGACCTGAGGCCCGGGCTAGAGAGTCTCGAATCGGTGAGGACTATCTTTTGCCTCGGTTCGCAGATGGAAATCCAATTTTCAATACGTGACTTTGCGGTTTTGATTGTAATCCTATATATGGCGACATAGTGGGATGGGGCGCTCATGCCGCCTATGATTGATATTTATGATTGTATATAAAATCAGAAACTAACTGGAAACGAACTAAGATGGGTGGTTTCCTGGGTATTAGTCTGATGTTTGGTTTCGGCCTTCGGGGTTAATACCTAGGGAATCGTTCTCTTACTAATTTACGGTTGGAGTCTGATTAAGAATTAAAACATGAAATTTAGCGTATCAAGCATTCTTTGGCCATTATAAGGTAAAAACCCTATCCTCCGGCTTGCGTTGCATTGTGTGATGGGAACTGGGTCTTATAATAGCTTCATTTTTTCTTTATTTAGCATTGCGCTGTCGTTTTATGCACTGGTGTTCTTGGGAGGAAACCCGTTCCGTGTTATACGGCGTGGTCCCTTGATTTACCCAACTTTAAAATAAAGATTAATAACTGTTTTTAGTTCTCACACCAGTCCCATGACTGACCTGGAGTTTATTGTTTTAACCTAAACTCTGGGTGCCCTTATTTTGACACGGGCAGCTAGTAGTTTTGGTTTTGCAAATTTATATCCACAGGAACCTGGTTTACAGCTGGAACGATATCTGGAAAGCTTTGTATCTATGTATCTTCTTCAGTTGTGTTTTGTATTATTTTCCGCTGCTATGTAATATATTGTAATCTCTGATATTTATCGAATGTATTTTATTTGTTTATACTCTGTTTATTCTTGTATTCTGATGGAATTGTTGTAATAAACAATGAAATGTTCTTCTGTCAGCGTTCTTTTGTGTGTTGTTCTTGAAGTATCCGCTCTTTCCTTACTGGGGAAGTTACGGGTTCTTACAGTGGTATCAGAGCTTTGGTTTACAAAGCTCAGAGAACAAGACACGTTAGAACCAGACGAAAGAATTCATCAGAAATTGGATTAGTAATATCCAATGAGAATGTCTCGTTAGAGATGGGATCAGTAGTATCCTAGAACGAGTGGGAAGAGTATATTTTTAAAAGTGAAAACAAGTTTTGTTTTGAAAATTAAATTCAATTATTCGTAGTTGAATATTTATTATATATTGAATTTGGACAATCCAGTATATAAAGATTTTGCGTATATGTCTGATCCGCGTGTATTCGAAGTTTTTGTATATTACGTAGATATAGAATCACACTCTAGTCGCCCGGAGATGGTACGGATGATAGCACGTTCATCATCAGTGTTTATATTCGAGTTTCGAAAGTGAGATATTTATATATTTCCAATTGACTGGTGTGAGAACCGAAATTAGATAGGGCTTATTGTTATGATTTGGCATCAAAAATGTGATTTTAGACTATATATCAAAGTTATGAATTTGAAAAGCTAATCAACTAATTGATTGATGGTTGTGTTGTTTGATTATTGTTTGATTAATTAAATGTTGAACCCATAACCAAATTGAACCAAATAGTAAATTGTATTGAAAATTTATCGCATTTGCTTGCATATACATGTGCTTACATTGAACAGGTCATAGCAAGAAGGCTAGACCAGAGGAATAAAATTGTTTGCCCGACAAATAGGTACATGTTTATTGTATTTCTTGAGTTTTGGGTTATTTTATGAGCCGCTTGGCTTTTTCTTTTTCTTTTGGATTGAAGAAGGCCATGGGAGGCTATATGAAATATCCCGAAGTCCCCGGTGCAGGGGAGGTTATGGCGAAATTTTTCGAAAATTTAGGGTGTTAGCCAAATTTTTGAAAAATTTGAAAAGTTCTTAGAAACTAAAAGGTTGAAGAACTTAAGCCGTAATGAAAATAATGAAAGTTGAGTTGATTAGTTAAACAACTTTCGGCTTCGTTCCTTTTCGGGGACAAAAAGTTTTAAGTGGGGGAGATTGTAATAAACCGGAAATCTGGGCCAATTTAAAATTTTTATTTTGGCAATTTTAGTGAATTTTGATTATTTAAAATGAATTATTTTAAATAAAAATGACGAGAAATTAGCGAATTAGATCTATAATCATAGGTAGATCTGACATGATAATGGTTAGGATCCAAGTCATAAATATGTCAGGATATCATAGGTTCACAAATTACTATAGATCTGACATGATAAAGGTTCAGATCCAAATTACAATCATATCATGTTTCACTTTTTATTTATTTAAATCAAAAAGCAACTTGAAACCCACAACGTTTGGATAAAAGAAGAATAACAATGATTTGATCTCAGATCTACACTTGAATCTCTAAACTTGATTGCAGAAGAAGAAGATTTGGTTTAGTACAGGCTCCGACAACATTTAGGCCTCCATTGATTTTCAACGAAGAAAACAGGAGAAATGGAGCTGTATTTATAGCTGCCAGCCCCCTGACCTGACTTTCCACGTCAGCCCTAGGGGGGTCGACCCGCCCCTTAAGGGGTCGATCCTGGGGTCGACACCCCTCTTGAGGGATCGACTCCCCTGGGCGGGAATTTTCCCGCTCATCCCTATTTCGCGATTTTGAACGATTTTGAACCTGATATTGAACCTGATTTCGATTTCTAGACCTAATATATATATATATATGTATATATATATATATGTATATATATATATATATTCCTGCGCGTATACAAACTTTAAACCTTCATAACTTCTTCATCACATGTCTATCTTGACCAGAATTTCGAGTTGGATGCAATGGCATAGTCCGTTTCCCTTAATTCTGAATATTGAATTAATTATTCTTTAATTTATCCTCTTTAGTGTTTGTTAAAATTACGGGGTGCTACATTCTCCCCTACTCAAAGGATTTCGTCCCCGAAATCTTCAAGTTAAGAAGAATGTATATCCTACCATCCACATCCATCTACTCATCCACCAATCACTGGCATCCATTGTCCTTAAAATATTTCTAATGCTTATATGAACACATGCAAAGGTGTGTGTATATGTCCCAATACTAATGCGAAAGATCAGGTGGTCTACTGATTCAGTTGACCTCCTTAATGCAATATATGTTTGTGTCATGAGTCCAACATGTATGCAACAATCCTTGTATAACATGTAAGTTCTATATGTGTGCACAATCATCCGTCCAAGTGCAACATCCATATGATAATACATCCATTTCTATTCATAAAAATTTAAAACGCACACACATCCACATGGAATATGAGATTGATTGAGCCGATCTATTGCCTAATGTGTTTATATGCATCCACGAGCAACCACTAGCAACCACTTGCATCCACATGCATCCATCAAACATAACATGTCTCAACCACATGTTTACAATCATGGAATTCCTAACTAAAGATCACAAATTCAATAGATAGGATACACTAAATGATAGATACAAATTTTTTTGGAAAGGAAGTTAAGAACATACCCTCGAAAAGAAAAGGGTACTAAGCACGAATCTTGTCTTCGGTCTCCCAAGTCGCATCCTCTGGGTTATCTCCACACTGAACCTTCATCAGCTTGACTTCTCTATTGCGTAGCTTCTTAACTTCTGATCCAAGAATACGGGAAGGAACTCGTTTGACTGTCGCCTCCCGTTCCACTTCTACCTCTTCCAATATGCTCGGCTCAACTACTTTTGTTGTATCGTGCAAGCACTTCCGCAGTTGAGAAACGTGGAAAACATCATGAACACCAGACAATTTCTCTGGTAGCTTTACTCTATAGGCCATCTGTCCAATCCTTTCTGTTATGGGAAATGGCCCTACAAATCTAGGTGGCAATTTCCATACAGATCCAAAGCGAACCACATTCCTCAAAGGTTATACCTTAATGAAAACCATGTCTCCTACTTCAAATTCAATGTCAGTCCTTCTCTTGTCAACGTAGGATTTTTGCCTATCTTGAGCGGTCTTCATACGTCGTCGGATAAGATCAATCTTCTCGGACGTTTCCCTAACCATATCTAGTCCAAGCAGTAGTCTTTCTGTAGTCTCCTACCAACAAGTTGGTGATTTACAGGGTCGTCCGTACAATGTTTCGAAGGGTGCCATGCTAATACTAGCTTGATAGCTGTTGTTGTAGGCAAACTCTACTAAAGGAAGATGCTCTTCCCAAGTACCTCTGCAGTCTAGGATACACAGCCTCTAAAGATCTTCTAGAACTCTGTTCACCCTCTCCATCTTCCCATCGGTCTGAGGATGATAAGTGGTGCTCAAACATAACTGTGTACCAAATGCTTCTTGCAAGCTCCTCCAAAACTCACTAGTGAAAATGAGGTCATGATCACTTACGATGCTGGAAGGTACTCCATGAAGATGGACTATCTCTCGAACATAAATTGCTGCCAACCATGTTGCCATCCTCTTGCTCTTAACTGGAATAAAATGAGCGCTCTTAGTGAGTCTATCAACCACAACCCAAACACTGGTATTGCCTTTCTTTGATCTAGGCAAACCATCTATGAAATCCATAGAGACGCTCTCCCACTTCCACTGCGGAACCTCTAAAGGATGAAGTAAACCACCAGGCTTCTTTTGTTCATCTTTGACTTTCTGACAAATCAAACATTGGGAAACAAACTCTGCCACATCTTTCTTCATCCCATCCCAAAAGAAAACCCTCTTCAAATCCCTATACATCTTATCACCGCCTTGATGAATAGTCATCTTAGAATGATGGGCTTCCTTTAAGACTGCCTTTATCAAACTTCCAGTTTGAGGAACACAAAGTCTTCCATCTCATCGCAACCACCCTTTATCGTCAATGGAATATCTATAGAGGTGACTAGAAGTCTCCCCTTTACCGAGACTATCGAAGATGTCTGAAATCTGTAGATCATCTCGCTGCGAAGCTCCTATCTGATCCATAAGAGTGGGTCGTATCACTAGCGATGCAAACAAACTAGGCAATAACTCAGTGGAGGGTCTAAAATCAAAAGTCGATATGAACTCCAAGCTTTTCCTTTCTACAAATAGAGGACTTAAGGCCATCCTCTTCCTACTCAGTGCGTCTGCCACCACAATACCCTTGCCAGGGGTATAAGCAATCTCAAAATCATAAGAAGCTAGGAACTCTATCGACCTTTGTTGCCTTAAATTAAGATCCTTCTACAAGAACAAGTACTTGAGAGATTTATGATCGGTGTACAATTCGAACTTATCTCCAAGCAAATAATGACGCCACATCTTAAGCGCGAATACTATGGTAGCTAGCTCTAAATTATGGGTAGGATTGCTCTTCTCAAGAACCCTTAGTTGTCTTCCCCCATAACAAACTACCTTTCCTTCTTGCATCAAAACCGCACCAAGCCCAGTACCACATGCATCGGTGTATACTGTAAATACTTTATTCCCATCAGGCAAGGTCAATACTGGGGCTGTTGTCAGAGTCCTCTTCAATCATTGGAAAGCAACATCACGATCTATATCCCATGAAAATGCTAAGTTCTTCTTCGTCAGCTTGGTGAGTGGGGCTGATATGTTTGCGAAGTCTTTAATGAACTTCCTATAATAGCCTGCTAACCCCAGAAAGCTTCTCACCTCCGTTGCATTCTTTGGAACTTGCCAATCTTGAAATGCAACCACCTTTGCGGGATCTACCGATATCCCTTCTTTAGAAACCACATGCCCTAAAAACCTCACCTCTTTTCTCCAAAAATGGCACTTGGAGAACTTTGTCTTAAGCTGGTGTGCACGCAGAGTTTTCAAAACTTCTCTCAAATGTTGGGCGTGCTCTTCCTCATTCTTTGAGAAGATCAAGATATCATCAACAAAGACCACGACAAATTTATTTAGAAACTCCCGAAACACCCTACTCAGTCGATCAACGAAATAGGCGGGTAAATTCGTCAACCCAAAATGCATAACTAGCCATTCAAAGAAACCATCTGGATTCCTAAAAGCGGTCATGTCTACACTATCCTCAGCCACCCTCAACTGATGAAACCCCGTGGCCAATTCTAACTGAGAGAATACTGATGTCCCGACAAGCTGGTCAAACATGTCATCTATCCTTGGGAGTGGGTGTTTGTTCTTCTTAGTGAGTTTATTCAACTCCCTATAGTCTACACACAAGCGAGGAGAACCATCCGCCTTAGTCGCAAATACTACTAAAGCAACCCATTAAAATATGCTTTGCCTAATAATCCCTTTCTTAAGTAGCTCCCTTACTTGTTTGTTGAGCTCCCTCATTTCCCTTGGAGTCATATGGCGCACAGGCAATGCAACTGGAAACTTATCTTCCAGAGCCTATAAATACCTATTTTTTTCCAGAAAAACTTATCTTTTCATTCCTTCTTACCATCCATTCATTATATTTTAATTTTTCATTTCATGGCTTCTCTAGTTCATAGTTTAACTGAAAACCTTGAAAAAACACTCAATTCCTCCAAAAATATTCTCTCCATCATTCTTCGTAATCAACATCATTTAGAAGTGAGTCAAATACAGATGATTAAAAATCAAGAGAGGAATTTCGATAACATTCGTTGGGTGATCACTACACTCAACAAAGAAGTAGAAAATAATGATTCGAAAGGAACTTTTATCAGAGAAAATGAAGAATGAGAGGCTTTAAAGATTGATCCTATCTTTGGAGAAGAAGGATGGGTACAAGTTCCAAGAAATGTTTAAATTTATGATTAAATTAGATATGTTTGTTTGTTTAGATTTGATTTGAATTGATGTTTTTTGTTGGTTCTACTTGTTTGGTTTGGATTGGCTGTTTGACTAATTGATATACTTGATATTTTGGTTTGGATGACCTGATTTATTAGTAATTATTACTCTAGTTTAAACATTGCTTGTATAATTCATTATTTCTATTAGTAATATCATAGTTTAAGGGGCATTAGAGTTATTCCTTAGTTTAGGTTAAATCTTATACTAGTGTAAGGGGGAGTATTATAGATTAAACATAAGGTTATAGTTTTTGTTGATGACAAAAGGGGAGAATTATAAAATAGGGATTAGATTAAGGGGGAGTTAGTAGTTCTAGAAGGAGTTGTTGTAGAGAGGGGAAGTAATTGAAGTATCAAGACATCAGGTAATTATATTTTATAAACAAAGGTTGTCATCATCAAAAGGGGAGAGATTGTTAAGGACTGAGATGATAGTGATGATGGTTTTGATGACAACAACCTTGTTTAAACTATCATTGTTATAAAATATATATTATAACTATTGTATAGAAATATATGTGTATATATATATATCTGTGTGTGTGTGAGAGAGAGAGAGAGATTGTTTATATGCTGGTGTGAAATCTATTCAGCAGATTTTGAATGTACCATGGAAGTAAGATGCACAACATTACTATTTGGATTTTCCTCTTAGATTCCGGTTGCTTATTACTTAGGTATTTCACATGCTTTTCATCAGAAATTTTTACATCTAATTCATCAACATGTTAGAAGTGCTTATCCCGTGAATTAGCTCAGTGTGAATCGGCTTGCTGCTGTTTCAGGAATCATCTTTTATAAAATAGAGATTATGGTGTATTTGTGGAGTGAAGTGCACAAGACGTGCAACAAGTAAGATGAAGATGACATCATCATGGGTCATAGTTAGAATATATTTTTTATGTTTTAGTTGTATTTTACTTTATCTGTCTGGTGTTTCGCATGTATTTGTATTGTTATTTCGTAAGTTAATAAAAGCATACCAATTTTCAAATATATATATATATGTGTGTGTGTGTGTATGTGTGTTTGTGTGTATGCAGGAATTATATATAGTAAAAGATTCAAGAGAGTAGATTACAAAGAAGAAGAGGTCAAGATTAAAGACTCATGATTAACAAGAGTTCAAGAAAACAAGACAAGTTATATAGTCTAGAATTTTTGTTGAAATTCCATAATAGCACTTAATTTCTTACTTCAATTTTCTGATCATTTTTCAGTCTTATAGTATTTCAAAATATTCTTAAACTTTTATTCAAATTGATTTCAAAAATTACTTCCTGTTTTAAAAATATTTTAGATTTAATTACTTATATTTTAATTTTAATTATATGTGATTACTTAACTTTCACTATTATTATTTCCTTATATTCATATCTATAATTTTGAATATTAAGTTTTTAAAGTTTTTATATTTATATTTATAGTTTTAAATTAAATTTTATATCACTTTTATAAATTGTAAATATATGTTTTAGTTTATATTCTTACTCTATTATACTACTTTAATATATAGAAAATTAGTTTATTTAAACTCCATAAATACCTTGAGTTATTTATGCATCATTTACATGGTTTTCAAATAAAAGTTAAAATTTGAAATTACCTGAGACATGTTGACATCCTCTACTCCCATGTCGACATGGTAGCTATTATGTTTCAAATTCCAAAAGTTGTGTCTATTTGCTTAATTCTTTTCCTTAAGAGACATGACTATTTACCCACTGTACTAATTTTGAAAAAAAATTAACCACTTTAAATCATCTTCTTTTTCTCTTTTCTCCTCTCCATTATTACTTTTAAAATTCAAGTTTCTATAATCAAATTATGTCAAAATTCAAGGGGAATTAAACCAACCAGTTTATAGTTTGATTTTATGATTCAAGTGTTATTCAGATTTATAGGAGTGTCTGTAATCAAAGATTGCAAGATCAAAGTTCTATCGAGTCTTCCTTCCAAAACTGATTCAGAAATGGTGTGATTCTAGCCCGCTCAAATCAACTAGGGTGATTGTAGCCCGCAAATCAGTTGGGTGTGATTGCAGCCCATAAATCAATTGAGTTTCACGGTACCCGAAATCAAGAGGGGTGGACCTCATGGCCTGTGAAATTGAGTATTGTAATTTGGATATTAGTTGAAAGAAATTAGGATCTACCCAGAGTTGTGTGGGACTGGATGTAGGGTAACTTTGAACTAGTATAAAAATTCTGGTGTGTTCTTTCCATTACTGCTTTTACTTATTATTATCTGCATTTGAGTTTGATTATGTGATTTTTTCATATTTGTGGTTTGCAATTGTTTCTAGTATATTCAAAAATATTTCATAAAATTGACAAATTCCATTAAAAACTATTCATATTCCCTTTAGTGTTAAGTTGACCTTAAGATCCGTGATCTGCATTTCCTAACATTTTCACGTTGGGATTTCTGCAAACAAAGTTCTATGAAAAGTTACGGATGAAAAATAAATTTGACTAGAGAAAAAATAAAATAATAAAAATGTAAACTCCACCATTAATCACACGGCTCCATAACTTCTAGGTCGACCAAGGAGGTCAACATAGGGATCGACTGCTTGATCGACCTCTTGGTCGATCTGTTAAGTTGTGGCTAGGTTTTGGTTATGGATTTTTAGTATATTAATGGTTAGATTTTTATGGACTTAAATCTAATAGTTTAAGGTATTTCCAATGCCTATGAATGAAGACCCAGACTTATACTTTTTCGCACATTCTCTGGGGGCAGCAATGAAGCTCTTCCATTTTCATTTCACTAATCTCTTCTAAAATTGATTTTCAATCTATTTGCAAATATTGGAGGAAATTAATTTAGATCTGTAAGAAAAGATATGTTTTGTATGTAAGGTAAATTTCTTAGGTTTCCAATATTATATTTTTCCTATTCCAATTCTTTATCTAGATCTACAACTTTTGATATGTTCCCATTTTGTACATATTATATGGATTTGAAAGGATTTGGAATGAAATCTGAAAGCTACAATTCAGATCTGAGATTTGGGAAGCTTGGTAAGATGAGTGGGAAATACGTATATTTCCTAATATCAAATCTTTTTCGTTGGTGTATTCTAAATTTATATACCTAAATTTAATAATCGGGACTATAGGATTTCCACTAAAATAACTAAATATTGCCTATATATTCTGTTGTGCCTTTTGATTAGTATTTACACCTAGATCTGGGAAATCAGCCCCTGAAATATTAAAATTACAGTTTTGTAGTTGTGTTCCAAATCTATAAAAATTGGTGTAAAAGTAGGGTTTGTGTGAATTGCCTATTTTAGTTAAATCCATATATTTTTTTGTGAAAGGAATTTGTTTAATTTTTATAAATTATCCTACTTGTGTTTTACGCAAAAATACTATGTTTGAAACTATAATGAATATGCATAGAATATAAAGAAAGAGATGTGTAATCTTACACGTTGTACATAGTCTATATTGTCTATTCCAAATAAAAGATTACTGATCCTTATAATTTTATATATATCAATATTCTTCTCTTTTAGTGTTTTGAAAAATTTATGAAAATTACAATAAAATACTTTTTAATGAGATTTTAAATTTCAGCAAATCAAAACATAAAAGATAGTCCAAGTTATTAACGTGGACCAGAACATAAATTAATTAGAGCTAGAAAAGTTAAAATATACATAATTATTCTATTAACATATTGATATCTTATTCATTCAAACTATACGTAATTAATGCTAATTATTACTATTAGGTGGCGCTTTAGTTAGGTTTGAATTTGTAATGTTCTCAACTACGTATGGGTATAAATTAGTGTTACATGTAATAAATGGAGGATTATCAATTGTAACCCAGGGGTTTATGGTTATATAACATGAAAATAAATTATAGAATTCAAAATGGTTATAATAGGGCGAATATGAATTAAATATTGTAACTCAAGACTATGAGCAATTAATATAACATATACATGGAGAAAATTAATAAGTTACAATCAATAGGAATGGATGGGAATTAGTGAAATTGATATAAACGACATTTATTGCAATGTTTATTTCCTTAAGAAAAATGACTATTATGGTTATTGAAGGCATGTGGCAGTTTTGTAATAAATTTTAAATGGGATTTTAAGTAGGATAACCATAATTATACTTAATCCAATAAATTGCTTTAAAATTATAAAACTCATCTTAAGACCATAAAACTCATCTTGCAATTAGTTTAATTTTAGGTTTAATATCCAAATTATTGCTATAAACAAAATATAGTGGATTAGACTTATTAGGTTGATGATGCGAGGTCAGTTAGGCTATTTCGTAAGAGTCAATGTACATCCGGAATGGGCCTAAATTTCGACCCAGAAAAGGACCATCGAAACTTAGAGCCATTCTAAACAGGTTGTTGGTTCCTATAAGGAATTACATTTGCACAGAATAATATATAGACATTTCGTTATGGAAATCTCACACACCGGAACGAGACAATATAATACTAAAATATGATGTACCACTTTATTAAAACCACAGAATTCAAACGCAGATGGTCAAAATATAATTATTCCATAGGTACATCAATAAATTCATTATCAAAAGTTTCCATAAGAAATACAACAATGATAACTAATAATAGGATAATATTTCCACTTTCGTCTTTAGCCTCCATCATTGCTTCGTCTATAGAATCTACCCTACCTACTAACATGTTGGATTATGTTAAGGAGAGGGGTCAGAACATAAAGTCCCATGTGACTGAAAATAGTATTTACTTAAAGACCATACCTTAGATTTAGCAGGTTATATATGTCAAGGTATGTCTACGCTACACACAAACATTCACATAAGCACAAAGTATCTAACCAGTGAGGTGGATATCTCAGTCAAGCACTTAAGACCTTCATTAATGTTTTTAGGGTAAAGACCCAACGAGGCGGGCATTCTCGGTCACTTATGGCCCTATTAAAAGTGGATTCTTATGATCTCTTATAACCCTAAGGCGGACCCTAGCCTCTTAAGACCCCATTCTAATATGTCAACGTTCTTAAGTCTATACTCTCACTTATATTATGAGAAGTAGTATTGTGAAGTTACTACTTAACTGATATTATGGTAGGACAACTATGTTGCTTAAGACTTCCAGTAGACAGTTGGTGAACATGATATGGCCACATATCTTGTATAAACCAGTCCTATCCATAGTTGATCCCCAATAAGTTTATAGAGGAAATGGACATCTTCCGTGAACTATCCTACTCCGTTACCGCTATGCCTAACCACTTTAGAGTAGGAGGACCCATAGACTTACTTCAAATCTTATAAGGGTGGGTCCCATGACTTTGGTTCCTCTCCACGGAATAAACCTTTGGAGGGGATCCTAGTCCTAACCACTTAAGACCCAAACTAAATAAGAAGAGCGTCAGCCATTGAAGACCTTCCCAAGGTGTAGTAAGCCTGCCTATTCACACACAATAGGTTTATATATATATACACACACACACACTAGATCTCTCACATTAAACCGTATACCTGTAGATACTGGATTTGTCGAGCGGTTCCGGGCAGGCTTCTACAATAAGTAGGTTAACCTTGTGTCATAGTGTACAAGATTTGAATGGCCCATGTCACCCGGACGGGCCTACTTGTGGTTATTAGATTTGTCGGTTGGTTCTGGGTAGGCTTATACCACAAATGACTACTAACCTCGTGTCTGTGTCATTATTTAATATATATAAAAGTCATTATACACACAAACACACACAAAAGCAATCAATATATGGAATGTTTCAAATTTGAATCCTATCCTAATCGTATATATTACGTCATTATTACACTAATTACGTTAATTATGCTATATAAATAGAATATTTAGTACGTATAAATAATGTTAATTTTTGTATGAACGAGGGAACGTTCCAACGAGATAAAAATTGTCAACTTATCCTAAATTTGAGGCATAAAAGTTAATTTCCATATTTTGACCACTACATTTAAGGCATGATGGAATAATTGCATAATAACAAATAGCAGTAATGGAAAGCACAACAGACATACAATTTCAACTTGTATCCTAGACTTATTGGAATGATTCTTGTAATGAACCAAGAATAGTGTATAATTTCATAAATATGTATATATACACACACACACACATGTATATAAATAGACTTTATTTTACCTAATTTACCCCTTTTTAAGTATTACACATAAAAACGTTCATATTTTGATAGGCTTCAAATTTGAATACGTTTGGATTCTAAATAGAACCCAAACCTAATCAAATAATGAATCAAACCAAATCTAAACCTTTTTAAGTTACAAACAAATATTTAAACAAAAAGGATAAATTACATAAAATAGAAGCACATCATCCACTTGTTCTCAAATCACTACTAAGATCAAGATTCACAAACCCAATAAATTGACAATTCTTGTGAAATACATAAAAATAGAGGATTTGGGGCGTTTGTATTTAATACTATCATTATACAAAATCCTCTTAGGCATACAAATCCATATGATAATCTACAAATGTAGAATATGCCTAAGAAAACACTATTTCCACTCACATTGACAGGAAGGGCGTAGATCCGATGTGGTTGTGCTTTTTTGATATAAATTCCAACTCTAGAGATCTATATACATAAGAATAAATTGATTAAATTCTTATATATATATATATATCTCATATGTTTCCAAGAATATATTCTAATCTAGATCTATAAGAAAAGATTAGAGAGAAAGAGGAATATATTTATAGAAGAAGATGAATAAACCTGTCTCTAGAATAAATGGCAGTAGAGGCAGAGTGGAGGCACAATGGAGAAAATGGTTAGGGTTTAGTTGTGAAGTCTACGGGTCTATTAATAGTTTCTCATGTAAGCTACGGCCATAGGATCATTTTGATATAATCCTAGTCGTCCGTTATATGTATTACCCTTAAAAACCTAACCAAACCTAGCATTATTGGGCGTTTCAACGGCCAAGCGGTCGACCTCCCCTCTAGAAGGGAAGTCGACCTGCGGTTGACACCCCTTCTAGAGGGATAGTCGACCTCTTGGTCATTGAAGTTACCAATAAATTAACGTATGTGGGGCCGAGGTGTTAAATTATATATAACGTTTATTTATTTGCCTTATTTCTTACCTTGTTTATATTATTCTTTGCCCCTTCCTTCTTATCTTCATTTGAAATTCAAACTTATCCAATTTATTTTATTTCTTGGATATATATTATATATCTAACCATATATATATATATGCATACTTTCAACGTCTAATTTCAATTGATTGTGACTTCTTCATACTGTCATCGTTTTTAACATATTATGTATGAAAATGATTCAAAACTTTTTCCATGAATCCAAATAAAAGATTTTCGTAGCCAAATTCTTAATGTTGCAAAATTTCATTTTCCAGCCTATTTATATTTTATTATTTAATTGGTTATACTTTACTTATTATTATTATTAGGTATATTTTACGGAGTGTTATGTACACTTTCTAGCAGTTGGATGTACGTACAACTGATATAGGATGTCTTTGACAGTAGGAACCTGTGAAATTTTAGAAACCATATGAGTAAAATTCCTATTGGTTTACTTTAAGCATTGAGAAACTAAATAGCCATAGAGTTGACTTCTCTTTTGTAAGCAGAAACCTAAGGGCCATGAGCGATGTAGCCTAATTAGTTGGACGAAGGTCTTAAGTTGTCAGATCCACCTTTAGGGGTATTAAATGATTAAGACTTGCTTCTTTCTTTATAGATTTATCCTTTAGATTATGAGCAAGAGTTATAAGTTCTTCCCTTATATGTTATTAAGTGATCATAGGACCCATATTTTCCTAGTGGTAGTGTTAAATGTCTAATTGGGTGAGAAGTATGAAATATCTGGATTGGTTTGCTTCTCTAGAAGGTTCGAAAAGTGAACGGTTTAAAGTCCACTTCAGGGATAGGTTAGTTAAGTGTTGGCTTATTAGTAGGGTCCGCCGACCTATGGGAAGTATTAGGGGCTATAGATTCCCTAAATAAAGCCAGCTAGGTAGTAACACAAGGGCTTGCCGGAGGGAGGTCTTAAATGGCGAGAGATTTCCTTCCTACTGCGCAGTAAGTGGTTGCATGTTATCACCTGCATAATGCATATTATGGGATATGTAAGTGCCAGAGACCTTACATAATAGTTAGAGGATTTGGTAGCTGGTGACCTCTAATCCTTAATGGCATGTAATTAATCACATGTCAAGGTATTAAGTGATCATGGGATATGTCTTGTTATATTTTGAGTAAGGCCGTAAGTGTAACGTCCCGTATTTTTGGCAGTCAAATATTTAATTTAATTTATTATTTTAAATATTTTATTTAGAATATTAATGGGTTTAACATTTAATTCGTTATTTGAACGAAGTTTAAACGCTATAATTTTATTTAAATATAAAACGAGCTCGAAATCGCATGGCAGTTTGTAATATTTGTTTTTGAACTTCGATTGAGAATACAAGAGCCGATATAAGCCGGATTTCTGTGAAACGAGAAACGTTGGAACTGTATTGATGATAATTTTCATATGAAAGAGAAAAATTCATATTTCGTTTTATAGTTTATTAGTTACGGCCAAATCAAATTTTGAAATAGTCGCTATGGAAATTGTTATTAAAATATACGCGTTAAAATAGCCGTTTTGCAAACAGACTCAGATTTTGACGAAATCAGTTTCCTTGGGACTGTAGCGTTAAACTATTATATGGTGTTGAGTTGCGTGGAAAACCGATGTCGTATGTGACCACGGTAGCCATAAACGCCCGTTCAATTTCTATAGCGCGTAATTAATTTAATAAAGGGTTATTTGGGTATAACTTGAACAGACGATCGAATTAAGCCGCAATGTAACGGACCAGGATTTTTCTAAATTTAAATTTGAATACAGTTTGAGATTTTTCCGAATATCTTTTAAATTTAATTAGTTAAATAAATAATCTTCTATTATACAAATTTATTTTAAGGATATCTTTAATAAGTACTATCTAGTTTTGATATAAAGATCTTGGTATAAAAATGTTATTTATATACATAAGATCTTTTCAAGTATAATTTGAATATTAGAATTTATATTTAAAGATGTAATGATATAAACATAAAAATATTTTTTTTAGAATGTCTATATGATTTTATCCATTTTACATACATTTTTAAAGTTATATTTAATGTTATGAATATTAAATAGTGATATATTTATGAACATTGTTAAATCGATAACATCTAATGATATATACATTGATTTATAATCTTTTGAATATTAGTTTAAATAAATGATTTTTTTTAGATGAATTTTGTAATACAAACTTAATCTAGGGATATGTTTAATCTATAGGATTTTTACAAGTATCTATTATATTATATGAAAGCACAATCTTTCCTCAAGTCCTTTCAGTTCCACTTTTGTCCAAAAATCTATGATGGTACCATCTGTCCTATAGAAAGATCGTTCGGCCTCAGTTTCACATCGAATCGAATCCTACGTCCTTTTTGTTCATCTTCTAGCCAAATAGTACAGCGCTACGACCTATGCAATTCCTAATCTACTAGCTCATGGCCTTTCTTCTGTATTATTTCTCCTTCAACGCTTGCTTCGCTATTTTTTCTTCTGCGCCCTAGCCTTCCCTCCCGTTCCTTTTATCCTGCTTCGTACCAAAAATTTCGGCCACCAAGCTGCCGGATCTAATGGAATCCCCTTCCCCCTCCACCGCCTCTCGCTATATCATATGAACGCCTTGCAGGTTTGCCTACTTATTTTTTTTCATGTATAAAATGATTACTTGATTCAGAATTAGATTCGTAATTTCTTAGATTCAAATTCTCCTTCTTAATTTGTTTTGTCTACATATAAATTGATTGCTTGATTCGTGATTGAATTCCTACAGATTGCTCATTGAAATTATCATTGTCGTTCTTATGTTTCACAAATGCACACTTTGTTTCAACTAACAAGATATGGGAATGTTTATTGAGGATTTAGCATGTATCTTTGTCTGAAAATAGTCACAATCAAGTACAGCGTAGACACAATAAGAAATTAGAAACCTATGGTTTCAGGTATCCTTTTTTATTTGTATTTTTATCTTGAAGAACTTTAGTTTTTATGGACTAATTTTTTAAAATTTCAAATTTTCTGTTCTTTTATAGTTACAGCAAAAGTATCTTATGCAGCATTGATGGTACATAGTGACAAATGAGTCGATGAAATTCCACACTCCACACGTACATCTTCTTCCATTGTTATTTTTCAATAACAGATAACGTTCATATATCAAAAACATAGACAAGAAGGTAAAGATATAAGCTCTTTTATTTAAATTTTGACTTCTACTTCAACAACTCATATGGAACTAGAAAAGCCAGTATGGAAACTTTATTACCATGTTAACTAATCAATTTCTTAGTTAAAGTTACATGATTTCTTAGCAGCTAATATTGATAGAATCATGTCTTTCAATTCTCTTTCTAATTTCATTGCCCTCATTTCTGTTTTTCTTTTAATCATCTTATGTGGGTTTTATCCCTAAACCAAAAAAAGTTTCCCCTAACATTCCAAAAAAATTGGAAGGGAAATTTTCTTTTGCCTCAGATAACATTGTGGAACCCATTATCTGGTGTTAACATGAGATGTTTCCTATTGGATATCAACTAACACATCTATCATTTCATTTTAACTGTTGATATGTCTCACTGTAGTGTGCGAGCAAAGGCTTGCCAATAACGTTGCTGAAGTATGTACAAGACTCCACAAAAACTTATTTATTGTGAAATGTTTTAAAACTGTATTCTACTACATGTAACGTATGTGATGTAGATGGCCCTTTTTTGGGTAGAATATTAGCTCCTACTTATAGACTGATCTATTTAGGAGGTAGCATTTATTTATCGTTGTTTATATCCTTCACGTACGACACAAATATATGAAATCAAGGGTTACACATACAAGGGATTTAACCGGCCTAAATAGTATATAGTTTTCCTAAGCATTATTTTCATTTTATGGTTAATGCCTCTACAAATAAGAAAATATTGATAATTTGTTTTAATTAGTTTAATATTTGATATTCAATGATTAATGAACATAAGAATCCAGTTAGTTGACAATAAAAATCTAATATGTAGTGACTGAACACCGGGAAGTGAACATATATCATGTAGGTCACTGTCATAAAGGGCTTGATTGACATACTTTAGAAACAGACATTGATGGATGAAATATGACGTTTGTTGGAACTAATTAGCTTAACGCAAAACAGACCTATAGAATGCTTACAGAGGTTATAAATTTCAAGTATCGACTATTCAACAGCTCTTCCATTATGATTTACCAGTAAGAATTGAATGTAAAAAAGCAGTTTTTAAAATAAGAATATAGACAAACCGAATATAAAATACAACAATCGTTAATTTATAGATAACAAAAGAACGTACCAGAGGGAGTAGAAGGACAAACTGAATTTAGACATTCAACTGGAAGAGTAAAATTGGCAAACTGAAAATTAGAAACGTTATGCCTACGAATAACTGGAATTCATGCTTATAGCAGAAGATCATACACGACTATGAAGTAAATTATCATATGAATGAAAGTGCAGTGCGATTAGTGTAGAAACAAAAAGGTCCTTTATCATTGTTTCTGTTTTGTCTATCATAACGAAACAGCAGTAAATTACGCAGAATTTTCAACTTTAGATTATAATTGGAATCAAGTTCAAGCAATTAGAAGTAGAAACTGAAATCAAATGGAAAAATAATAATAAAAGAAAATAATAAGCTGTAAATTTCCTTGAGTTTAATCATCAGATCTGAACTTAGAAATCGGAGCCAACCGTACATCGTCCTGAAGCTGGAGCGTAGAAAGAGACGATAGTAGCGGGAATCGTCAAATAAACAAATACAATGTGTTATGCGGTGACAGGCGAAGGGAATGAAGATGGAAGTTTGTTGTTACATTAACGAATACACTAATTAATTCAATATATGAAATTTTCAATATTCAAATTAATGTATATATTGCTAATTAAGTACTCATTTTGAAATGTTCATTAATAGGTTAATGAATGCAGTATTAAGTTCAATCTATGTAGTGTTCAATATTTAAATTAATTCACATATTATGTATGAACTATTTGTTTTGGCAATTTCACTGATTATATTCATCTTTTAGAAATTCCTACTATTTCTTGGAGAAGTAGCCATTTTGTATATGATGCTGCAGGATGCTCATTAATTGACTATTTTGCATTAAAGTAGTTGGAAATCAACGTAATTCCACTAGAACTTACTTACACAATAGATATGTACTAATATTTAATAATTTATTTATTATATAATATCATATCATAATAATATAGTAATACTGAGCATTGAAGTAATTATGTAGTGTGTAAACATAGTTTGGGTTATTGTAGGCTATGATATAGGAGAGATATGCTAAAATTGCAATATGTTTTGTTGGTTTTCTGCTTTTCTGTTTGTAGATTGGACTCTAAAGCTCAGTGAAGTTAAAAAGAGCCGTTGCAGGTAGTATAAATGTTGACCTGGTAACATAAAAATAATTATCTTCTTGCTCCTTAATCTTATGATATTAAGGTAATTTTTCTCCCATGGTTTGATGGGCTACGATGACAACTTAATGGAATAAGAACTAATTTATTCATATTCATCTCACATTTACATTTAGAATGTATGAGTGTATTAAAGTTCAGGTTCTTTATTGTGCATGTTCTGAATGAATTAAGAACTCCATTGCACTTTTATCAGGTTCAACGACAAAAGTTCCTCCAGTACTACTTAGTTGTCACAATTTGGATTCTCTATATATGCTTTATTAAGGTATATGGCCTACTTTACCGTGTCATATGTAATATTCTTAATATATGGGAGTATTCTACTGTGTGGATCGATGTATTATTTTATCTCAAATTATGTTTTCCATTTTGTATTCTTCAGAGTTCATCGTTTACGAAGTTTCATTTGTTTTTGTTTTCCTTTTTTATATTTTAAATACTCTAGCAACCATTTCTTAAATATCTGATTATTCGAAACATAGTTTACCATATTTCCCTAATAAATTGTGCAACGGGCAGTACTAGGTATTGGTGGTTGAGATTGGTTTATTCAGTTAAGGTTCAATTTTCATACTGGCAAGTTCTATAAAAATAATGTTTGATGATAATGAATATGTTAGCTGCAGTTGTTCTCCCCTTATGTTTCAAAGTAATTACCCTCAAAATCTTTGGTAAATTGGATTTATATATTATGAGTAAAGCATAGAGATATTGATGGTCATGTAAAAGCCAGGTAGTCTTCATTAATTCCTTCATAGAAGTTTTCCTTTGAAAATGCTTATTGATATGAAAAACATTACATTTCATAAGAAAATTTATCAATATGTTAAAGAAGAAAACAGAATTTGTTTTTCAATGTGTCAGACTAATAAATTAAGTGATCATTTTCTCCTCTAATATATCATGGTGAACGAGAGCATTCAGATGGTATTTATTGTCTTTATTCAAGGTTACCATACAATGGAAGAGTAATGCAAGGCACAACAACAACAAAAAATAGTACTAAATAAATCAAGTTTTTCCATATTCTTATCCTTACTCTCCGTGATCAGATCAAGTATATAACGTTTTATTATTTTTCATGTTTCGCACTCTTTTCATGCTTTTATTGAATTTTGACTTTCCATTTGGCTATTGACTAATAGTAATCATCCAACATAATTTTTTGGATTTTGATAGGACGATGAATTATAAATGTTCACATTAATGTTTTTCAGTTTTAGCTAAGTAACATTAAAAAAATACAAAAGTAAAATCAATTGCAATAGTTTATGTCTTATTTTGAATGAAAACATCTATATTATCTTGATAAGCTAAAACTTCCTTCCATTTGATTAAATAGTCCAAGATAAGCCAACATTATCATGTTGCAATTGTTGTCCATCCGTTCATGAGTGGCGTCAACCATGAAATGTGATCCCAGTAACACTAGCATTAATTAAACTTTAAAACTAAATCACTACTTTCTTTGTTTTGTCCTTCTATAGGAGTTATGGCTGAAGTGGCGAAGGATGTAGAATTGTAGATTTATGTTTTTTGGCTACAAGGCAGATTTTAGGTTAGTGATATTGTTTACATTTATGATTTTTCCCTGTTGGTGATTTTTCCCTTTTTCCTTCTGCTTTGGGTTTTATTCTGATTGATACTACATCTTATTGCCCAGTAGGCTATCACAACTGTTTGGAATTGTTGAGATCAAAAAGGTTTTTTTAATGGATTCCCAGAGGAGGAGAGGCTATATCTTTTCAACAAATTCCTTCGATATTTTTATTTAATGAATTCTTAAACAATTAGGACTGTTATATCTAATGAAATCAGACGAATCACTATTCTCTTTTGAATAAAAATCTTGACATTGTTAGGAAAAAAATATACAAAATAAGGTCGTGTACATTATTAGAACAATAAAAGGCAACAACAAAAGGCAAGAATGATGGTATGAACTTAGATTTAGAGTGCATATGCAGACTGGTAATGGGTTTTTTTAGCTTTAATTTGGATGTGATATTTTTATAGCTTGCAGTATTAGGCTACGAGTCAAAGGATGTATCTTATTTTTTTCCCTATGGATGAATACTATGTTGCAAATATGGTTAATGTTGATAAAGAAAGCAATGTCCATGGTTTATCTCAGGCTGTTAAGGATTATCCAATAATACAAAACAATGCTTATGATGATGTGAAGACTAATATAATGTTGTCATTTGTAGATAGAGTGGCCAAGTGACTTGGAGTAGTTATGTTGCAAAAAACAGAGAACTTAAAATCAGTTGTTCTGTCATGGTCGATTTTAGTGGGGATGTGGTTGAGAGTACAAATAAGGATTTGTAATTCAGAAGTGACAAAAGCTGGATCATGGTAAGCAGAAGTATGGCAGCATGAGGATGACATTAATGCTTAGAAATATGTAAATGAATATTTCCTTTATTTGTCCTGTTATTGGTAGCTGAAGCTTCATTTCTTCTATTCTAATTCACACTTTTCCTCACCCACTGTAGTTTATTTTTGGATACTAAATTTGTATTATATAAACCAATATGAAATGAATCTCAAAATCCTTGATTTACATCTTCATTCTTTACTATATGAGATTGCTAAAAAAAATTTAACTCCTTAATTACACACAGAATGGTACCATGCGTTTGCTTTAGTGTTTGCTTCATCTTTGACGTTTTCTAATTTCAATTTAATTCATGTCAGCTTCAGACAAAGCAAGTACCTAGATAAAGCAAAATTCATTCAAGCATCAGTAAGTCTCAGTGTGTTATTTATTGAAGTTCAAGATGTCTACTTTTTAGTTTGGTTATTCTTTATTTTAGTGTTATATACATACTATGCAGGGTACAATATTTTTTTCCATGTATATATGAATGTTTTTGTTTAATGCTACATGGATATTGGAAAGTGAAATCCAAAATATTAAGCAGCTTGATCCAATAATAATTCAAGACATTATGGTTCAATCGGTCCAAACTATGTTTGCCTATCCCTGTTTAGTACTGTGGGAATGGTACAATTATGTCAGAATACTTATGGGTTTTAGCATTAGGTGTTGATTTAATATTGTAAAATATATGTGTGTGAGGTAGCAGTCATGCTTTATGTGGAAAAATACGTCCATAAAGTATATATCATTTTTTTAATTGCTAGGAGCGAATGTTTCACTATACCGGGCCAATATTCCAGGCTTTCACTTTGGTTTCCTTGCATGAATTTGTTGCCATGCAGTAGCATTTTTTCTAGCTTTTCTTTGATATGCCTATCACCTGCTCCAGCCTTCCAATATTTTGTAATGTTACAAAATTCTTTTTCCACCTAATATTAAATGATTATTGTGACCACCAAATTGTTTTCTTCTCATACCTTAAATATTATATTATATTACTATATAAATTTGCTTATACGAAAATACAAAATGAACATTGACAAACAATTTATTATAATGAAAAAGGGATAAATTAATTTAGCTAATTATGCTATAAAGGATTTTAGCTTTTGGTAACTTCCACCTCAACATTCATAAGTTTTTCTGAAGTTTGACTGTATTATAACATGCATATTTGTTGCTCTTCGAGGCTCACTTGCCATATAAAGCTTCATGTACCAAAACCAGCATGCTTTAGTAATTATATGAATCTCTAACTTGGTTCATTCATCTTTCCAAGTTTGTTTGGTTTCATTCCTTGGAAGCTTACTTTTTATATAATGGAAACATATAGTAAAAATAGTAGACGGACTTGAATTAAAACTAAATACCCGACAATACACTATAAACCACATGGATGGTATATCCAAGCATTTTCTTTGTTGATGTAATAAAATATTAAATATTTATTTTACAAAAAAACTTTTTTTATTAACATAAGATTTATGCTTCAAAAATCTGTAATATATTAACAAAAAAAAAATCAACTAGATTATAAATGTTAGTTATAACAAAAATAATATTGTCTTATGACAATATAATATGTTGGAAGATTGTTTACGGTAGAAAATTAGCTATGACCCGTGTGTGAAGCACGGGTTCGCACTAGTATTTTAAATATGTAAACTGTTATGTATATAAATTTTTAATTTTTAAAGTTGTTTGATTTAAAAATAAATTATAACTAAATATCGGCTCAAAATATTTGTTCAGTTTCTGTACGCGTCATTTTGAAATATTTTATAGAATTTTTCTGTAATTTTTAGTTTGAAAAATAAGCATATATTTTTCCAACGTATTTTGGGGCAAATGTGGTCCTTTAGACACTTTGCAGAATTGAGTAACCGGACTGTTTTTATTACTGTTTTGGAATCATGACGCGTTATTATATACGATTATGATTTTTTTTCGGTACCTTTCACAATTAATAATTTTAAATAAATAAAAATGGAAATATATATATATATATGTGAAACATGTTTTGAATAGGAAGTATAAACACCTCTTGAACTGCTGCGTGTAACATTCTACCCTTCACGATGCATGAAATAATTGTATAAGGAGAACATGTTCCCATGTGTGCACGTTTGAAGTGGCAAGATGCATGTATTAGAATTTTAGGAAAGGGGCCACGTGTTCTTGGATGTGGATTAACGCATGCATATAAAGTTTTAAATGAAGCCAGGTGTCCTTTATAAATTTTACAAAAATACCCATAGTTTCAATTATATAAACTCACGCATGCACCCAAATATTACCCCATTGTTCTCTTCAGCAATTTTTGTGCGTTCCTCCCTTCCACACGTCCGCCCTCCTCCAAAAAAAAAAAACCAACTATCCCTCTCACCACCACACCTCAGTCCGCGCAACAATAGCGCCAACCAGTCTGCATGTTCCCTCTCGCCACACCAACCCGCTCCAGTCCATACCTCTCACGTCAGTCCGCCACCGCAACAAACACAGTCCTTCCTAGTCCGCTCTCACCGCGTCAGTTCACTTCTCCCGCCTCCAAAAAAAAAAAAAAAAAAAACATTTCACCGCACTGTCCTTCTACTCCTCCTTGATAATAGCCGCACCTTATTTTATCCACACCTCCACTTTTCCTTTAGCTTCAAGTCCGCATCTGTTTTATAAAAAAAAAAAAAAAAATTTGTCGGCTCCCCTCGCAAGACAGCATGTAAAGTTTCCCGCCGGTTGAATTGAAGCAAGCTGACGTGTGTATAATTTATATATACACGGTAGTGCCGAGAAAGGATTGCGCGCGCGGCAGTAGCAGTGTCCGCAAGTTGCAAGTGCTCGTCCATGGTTGCTGTAGTTGATGCTAGCTTTGACGGCGAAATATTTTGAAAGCAGCGTCGGTGAGATTTTCTAATTTAAATTTATTTTTAAATTAGTTATTACCGTTATTTAAAATCAGTCGATAATTTAAATAATGGGTTATTGATCGTGTATTGTGATGAATGGTTGTTATTGGTTGTTCAATGTGTGTTCATACTATTATAAACACCGCAAACACTGAGCGTTATTGACTGTAACGCTCTGCGCACAGTTGATTGTTGGTTATGTTGGTTACTACTGTGATTGTGATGAATGGAATTGTGCTTGTCTATTGGTTAATTCTGATTTCATGAATGCACACACACTGTAGCTGTGTGATTATACAGTAACCGATTAAAACTCTCCTTCCATTAAAATAAAAATTTATTTATTTATTTTAAATTTGTTTTAAATTTTGAATTTAAACTATTTGGAAACCAAATTTATTAAAGAGCGCTAATAAATTGGGTTTTGAAAGGATTTGAAATATAAATTAATTATTGTTTTGGAAAGGAATGAAAAAATGATTTATAAATTTTAAAGTATGAAATTTCATTAAAAAAGAAGAAGAGAGAATCGACGTTTTACCAGTATCGAATATTTATAACACCCTTCCAATGATAATGATATACTCCAGATCGTTCTAGGATGACAGAGAGGATAGTGTCTAGGCCTGGGTTTGGAAATGTAGTTTCCTGCTCTCCCTGGCTATCCCTAACTGATCCGACGAGCGGGACGGTTAATTAAAAATATAAATTTGGAATTCAAATTTGAAATTGTTTTATTAATAAATATCGAGTAATGACCTTTCATATTTAAATTTCAAATAATGGATTTTGAAATATAGATATTTTGAAATTGGAGTGGAAAGATGACATTTTGTTTGGGAAAAAAAAAGAAATTCGGAATAGGGTTTGAATTTAAGTTTTGAAATTTAATTTAGCGATTTATATTATTTGATTTATGTTGATTTTTTTTTTAAAAATTTAAATCAGTTGTAACTTGAACAGTTTGAATCAAATTGGCATGGAACAAAAATATCGGATTTCTATTGATAATAGTTTGAATAGAAGAAGAATTTTCAATTTCGAGTGTATGATTTTCAAATTTCGTTAAATTAAAATGTGAAAGGGTCGTCGTACGCGCAGTTCAACGACTATAGTGAAAGATCGAATAAAATGGATTTATAAAGATTATTTAAAAATCCAGGAAAATATAATAAATCATATTTTTTATATAAAAGAGATTTGGTGAATTTTAAATATTTCTGAATCAAGTTGGTTAAATAAGTATTCCGCAGTAACTGTAGTCGCGTTTTTCAACATTACTAAACCTTTTGTTTAAAATTTATTTGTTTGGAAATATTTCTTTTCAATATTTTCAAAAGAGAACTTGTTAAATATGTTGAAAGGAATTGGAATGTATAGTTTGGAATGATAAGTTTGAATTTAAAAGGAAATGAGTTGGGACAGAATTGGTTGTCAAATATTCGATATGGAATCCCAGTTAGGACGAATACTGTCAGAATAGTAAATCATAGTCATATCTAAATTCTGATGGTGTTTGGTCGTGTTGGTGAATCAATGTCAAATATAGGTCGATCAAATTCTGTTTAACTTATATTTGAAATATCAATCATTTGAATTGAAATTTAAATCCAAATTATGGATTTGAATACCTAAGGGAAGAGTAATGATGAGTAAATGGATTCTGAGTTGAAGTGAATATTGAATATCTAAGGGAAATGTTTAAATGGAAATGGGTTTTAAGGGAAATGAATCCAACCTATATTAAAGTAAAAAGGTTGGGAAGGAGATTTGAATTGGAAATCAGTATAGATCATAGCTACTGATTTTAAATACGCTTATTGCTTGGAAAGACCGGGATCGGAGTTCAGTCCGAAAACCATTCCAAGTAATAATACGACGCTATGAAGCAAATTGAGGACTTGAAAATGGTAAATAAAGACCGGGAATCTTTGATGTATCCGGAATGATTGCTGATGTCTCAAGTCGGGATGTACACCCGATACGAGGTTAAAAGTGACATGAGGTCTGGATATATTTGAGGATTCTCGGATTTTGTTCCGTTCAGACCCAGAATGGACTTGTATGGATTGTGTGTTTGACATTGTAGTTGACCACGTAGCACTGATTCTTGTGAATATATATCAGACTTGTGGCAATTGAGTATTCCATCTCTAAGTTACGTTCTTAGAGGTTATGTATTGATCTGAATCAGTGATATGTGGAAAAATTGACAATGTGGCATACTCAAGTGATTAAATGAGCTAATGATGATCAAAGCACGGCTTATTTAAGCGAAGCTTTGTGTATGACGTGACATCGACAAACCTCACACCCCGGATGATGAGAAACTGGCGGTTAGGTTGTGTGTATATATATACGAATTGATGATGACCGCTGCAGCAGTGGGTGAAACCACTTATGAACTGGAATAGGGTATGTTCGGGGGGCCGCGTCTGGTCGAAAACCGTTGATTTGCCTCGCGATTTGTATTGGTGTCCGCGTCTGGATGAAAAACCCGTGATTACACTTCGCTTGAGTTCCGATTGATCTTTCGTGCCAGGAATCATCAAGTTGGAAATCCAAATCTCCAATACGAGCCAGACGATTATGATTGTATATATGTATATGGCGACATATATTATGGGGTATCATGTCGTCTAGGATTAATATATTTATTTGCGAAATTGTTTCCACACTATATATATGGTATTGAAAAGAGGATTTTTACGTATGAAAGCATGTTTAAATATCATAAGACAAAACTCACCCATTTGGTGTGCGCTTGCATTGTGTGATGTGGGACGAGCTTATGATATCCTCAATTTTCAAAAGTCATAGCGAATTTCTATGCACGGGAATTCATATGGAGTAAACCCGTTCCGCGTTAGCGGCATGGTCCGTGGAATTGCCCAACTTTAAAATAAATCCTAAACGAGAAACTATTTTTGAAATTTCACACCAGTCCCACGACTGACCTGGAGTTTATTGTTCCTTCCTAAACTCTGGGTGCCCACTAATTTCCACACGGGCAACTAGTGTTTAGTTTTACAGTTATGGATCATTGGAGAAGATTCAGAGTGCTTTCTGAGTTGGAGTTCACGCTAGAGTTTGGAGCTTCCGCTATATCGTTTGGTTTCTTCCACTGAGAGTATATTTTCTTTCTTCCGCTGTATATGTAGTAACTCTGATATTCCATGTAACTCTGATGTAACATTTGTAATATGCAATAAAAATTTCTGTTATTTTGTTCAATATATGTTAGTACACATAACTATCCGCCTTTATGAACGGTTCTAGTCGGTTTAATTACCGGCAAAAACCGGGCAAAAAGTTGGGTCGTTACAGTTGGTATCAGAGCTTTGGTTATACAAAGCTTTGGGTACGACATATTTTGAACAAATGACAGAACTCATTAGAGTTATAATATCTCATTAGAGATAGGGTTAGAAATGCCCTAAAATGGGATTTTGGAAATATCTCGTTGAGAGAGCGTATTTTTGAAATCCAAGGAAATTATGTTGAAACTAAGTAAAACACTTTGAAAATGATAATTGTTTTAAAATAAAATTTAAGATAAGGGTTTTGAGTATTGTATTCGACGTCACGACTGGACTATCGAATATGTAAGGATTTTGAATATACGTCTGATCAACGTATATACGAAGTCCAGTATATACTAGATAGATATAGAATCACACTCTAGTCGCTCGGGGATGATTTTGTTGATGACTGCAGCACCATCGGCATTCATTTTCAAGTTTCGAAAGTGTGATGACTATATAATTCCAGTTTAAACGTCAAGGAATACTTAAAATCATCAGGCTAAGTATTTTAATGAATAAACCTTAATAAAATGGTTTGGTAAATTAATATAGAAATTTAATTTAGGAAAACAAACTAGAGATCTTGAAGGAAAAAACTGAGATTGGCTTAAGAATACTTAAAGACCTTGAAGCCTTAAAACTTTGAATAGGTTAAACAACAAGTACTTGAGAAATTAGAAAGATATATCTTAAGAGTAAAATCTCACTTAAGAATTGAGTAATATATTGTTGAAAATGCACGTAAGGAGGATAATTTACCATATTTCAGATTTACAAGAATAACGGATCAAAGTATAACTAACATTTGAATATGAATTTTGTAGTTTAATAGGTTGTAATCAGAGAGGATATCATATTCCTCGATGAGTGTCAAACAATAGAATTGAACCTATACCTAATAGGAATGGTGAATGATAAATTACAGATTGAATTAATTTGCTTGGAGGTATAATCTTAGCAAAGCAAACCCTTAAGGTATTTAAAGGTTAATTTAACTTAAGTAGGAATTTGTGTAAAAAGTTGATTTTAGAATATAACTAACATTTTAAGTGGGGGAGAAAATACTCTTCCCTATTGAGACGATATAAGGAAGTCAACTGGAAATTTCTTAACAAGTAATTACTTAAGACGCAAAAGGAAATATTAAAGTAAGATTTTACCAAATTGAATCGTCCTTAGTCATATCGTTAGGTGCACTCGATTTATCTATCTTGACCTACGCTAGTTTCTTTTCGAAGCAATTATTCTTGAAGAGCATCATTCATAACTTTTGTCCTATGAACTTAGTTAAGTGATTTGATTCGAACCCTTATTCTGATATTGAACTTTTGTCTATAACTCGTCTCGAGCACATACAATTTGATTTGTCGAATAAAGCCAAGGTTAAATTCAAACTAGAAATAGTGATCTGTTCTAATGATATGTTGATGAAATCTCAATAAATGAACGTTGCATAGTAATTGAAAGCATTTGAAATAAAAGGTCTAACCTATGAGAGAAATTTGGGTTTATAAATATTAGTTGATATTTGGAAATTGAACTCGAATGCTTGAATAAATGCTTGAAACAATACTATTTAAAATATGACGAATCAGAGTAGCGCAGCAAAAGCGTGATGGTTTTTTTTTATGTTTGAGTGACTTTTCGACCAAACAAATAATGAAGATTTTCAAAACAAGATCGGATATTCGAAATAAGGATGAATATAAAGCCCTACATTGATTGGGTAAAGAATTTAGAATCAGATTTGTCTTGAACTATTTTGAAATAATATTAAGCGATGTGTATATAGCTAAAATGTAAGTTGAATTTGCAATATGAATTGAAAGGATCAACTTGTATATTATTGGAAAATGTTTGGAATACATTGAAATTTATATGACTTGGAAGACTTGAAATGTTTCGACGACCTGAATCCCGATACTTTGAAATATCTGAAAATAACAAAATCCTGATTTGAAGTATTTAAAAGGTATGGATTGCGAAATGATTTACAACTTCGGGATATGGAATAATTTGGTTTGTTCGAGTAACGTGACTAAAACTGGGTTGTGATGAGGAATTGGATTATGATGGGTGATACTCAGTTTCCCTGTCATGAAGATGAACTTCTCGAACTAATAGCATATAGATTTCAGTATGGAATGTTGAGTTTTGAAAGCAAATCTAGTCTTGAAAATCCCGAAGTGAAGTATGATTTTCTATATGGAAGAAATATGTAGTATTTCAATGGTTTGAAATGAGAACAGGATTCTGAGTCAGAGAAATCATTTTGGACTTTCAAGTGCTTTGTGAACTATGATTTGAAATTATAATTAATCTCTTTTGATTCCTCTGAAATTATATCTTTTAAATAAGGTTTTGATTTCCAAGTAAAAGGTTTTGATAAAAAATATGAATTGGGATAAATAAGTGGAATTTCATAAGTTATGTCTTCGTTGCTTATAGAATATAAATGGATTTTTTCTATAAGAATTAAGATGAGTTGGAAACAATTCCGAATTTAGGAAATTTTTGAGAAAACAACTTATAATATTTAACTTATATTCTTCCCTAAATTTCGTTCCAATTTCGAGGACGAAATTGTTTTAAGGGGGGAAGAATGTAACGAACCAGGATTTTTCTAAATTTAAATTTGAATACAGTTTGAGATTTTTCCGAATATCTTTTAAATTTAATTAGTTAAATAAATAATCTTCTATTATACAAATTTATTTTAAGGATATCTTTAATAAGTACTATCTAGTTTTGATATAAAGATCTTGGTATAAAAATGTTATTTATATACATAAGATCTTTTCAAGTATAATTTGAATATTAGAATTTATATTTAAAGATGTAATGATATAAACATAAAAATATTTTTTTTAGAATGTCTATATGATTTTATCCATTTTACATACATTTTTAAAGTTATATTTAATGTTATGAATATTAAATAGTGATATATTTATGAACATTGTTAAATCGATAACATCTAATGATATATACATTGATTTATAATCTTTTGAATATTAGTTTAAATAAATGATTTTTTTTTGAGATGAATTTTGTAATACAAACTTAATCTAGGGATATGTTTAATCTATAGGATTTTTACAAGTATATTTTAAATATGTAAACTATTATGTATATAAATTTTTAATTTTTAAAGTTGTTTGATTTAAAAATAAATTATAACTAAATATCGGCTCAAAATATTTGTTCAATTTCTGTACGCGTCATTTTGAAATATTTTATAGAATTTTTCTGTAATTTTTAGTTTGAAAAATAAGCATATATTTTTCCAACGTATTTTGGGGCAAATGTGGTCCTTTAGACACTTTAAAGAATTGAGTAACCGGACTGTTTTTATTACTGTTTTGGAATCATGACGCGTTATTATATACGATTATGATTTTTTTTCGGTATCTTTCACAATTAATAATTTTAAATAAATAAAAATGGAAAAATATATATATGTGAAACATGTTTTGAATAAGAAGTATAAACACCTCTTGAACTGCTGCGTGTAACATTCTACCCTTCACGATGCATGAAATAATTGTATAAGGAGAACATGTTCCCATGTGTGCACGTTTGAAGTGGCAAGATGCATGTATTAGAATTTTAGGAAAGGGGCCACGTGTTCTTGGATGTGGATTAACGCATGCATATAAAGTTTTAAATGAAGCCAGGTGTCCTTTATAAATTTTACAAAAATACCCCTAGTTTCAATTATATAAACTCACGCATGCACCCAAATATTACCCCATTGTTCTCTTCAGCAATTTTTGTGCGTTCCTCCCTTCCACACGTCCGCCCTCCTCCAAAAAAAAAACATTAAAATAAACCAACTATCCCTCTCACCACCACACCTCAGTCCGCGCAACAATAGCGCCAACCAGTCCGCATGTTCCCTCTCGCCACACCAACCCGCTCCAGTCCATACCTCTCACGTCAGTCCGCCACCGCAACAAACACAGTCCTTCCAAGTCCTCTCTCACCGCGTCAGTTCACTTCTCCCGCCTCCAAAAAAAAAAAACATTTCACCGCACTGTCCTTCTACTCCTCCTTGATAATAGCCGCACCTTATTTTATCCACACCTCCACTTTTCCTTTAGCTTCAAGTCCGCATCTGTTTTATAAAAAAAAAAAAAATTTGTCGGCTCCCCTCGCAAGACAGCATCTAAAGTTTCCCGCCGGTTGAATTGAAGCAAGCTGACGTGTGTATAATTTATATATACACGGTAGTGCCGAGAAAGGATTGCGCGCGCGGCAGTAGCAGTGTCCGCAAGTTGCAAGTGCTCGTCCATGGTTGCTGTAGTTGATGCTAGCTTTGACGGCGAAATATTTTGAAAGCAGCGTCGGTGAGATTTTCTAATTTAAATTTATTTTTAAATTAGTTATTACCGTTATTTAAAATCAGTCGATAATTTAAATAATGGGTTATTGATCGTGTACTGTGATGAATGGTTGTTATTGGTTGTTCAATGTGTGTTCATACTATTATAAACACCGCAAACACTGAGTGTTATTGACTGTAACGCTCTGCGCACAGTTGATTGTTGGTTATGTTGGTTACTACTGTGATTGTGATGAATGGAATTGTGCTTGTCTATTGGTTAATTCTGATTTCATGAATGCACACACACTGTAGCTGTGTGATTATACAGTAACCGATTAAAACTCTCCTTCCATTAAAATAAAAATTTATTTATTTATTTTAAATTTGTTTTAAATTTTGAATTTAAACTATTTGGAAACCAAATTTATTAAAGAGCGCTAATAAATTGGGTTTTGAAAGGATTTGAAATATAAATTAAATATTGTTTTGGAAAGGAATGAAATAATGATTTATAAATTTTAAAGTATGAAATTTCATTAAAAAAAGAAGAAGAAGAGAGAATCGACGTTTTATCAGTATTGAATATTTATAACACCCTTCCAATGATAATGATATACTCCAGATCGTTCTAGGATGACAGAGAGGATAGTGTCTAGGCCTGGGTTTGGAAATGTAGTTTCCTGCTCTCCCTGGCTATCCCTAACTGATCCGACGAGCGGGACGGTTAATTAAAAATATAAATTTGGAATTCAAATTTGAAATTTTTTTATTAATAAATATCGAGTAATGACCTTTCATATTTAAATTTCAAATAATGGATTTTGAAATATAGATATTTTGAAATTAGAGTGGAAAGATGACATTTTGTTTGGGAAAAAAAAATTTCGGAATAGGGTTTGAATCTAAGTTTTGAAATTTAATTTAGCGATTTATATTATTTGATTTATGTTCATTTTTTTTTAAATTTAAATCAGTTGTAACTTGAACAGTTTGAATCAAATTGGCATGGAACAAAAATATCGGATTTCTATTGATAATAGTTTGAATAGAAGAAGAATTTTCAAATTCGAGTGTATGATTTTCAAATTTCGTTAAATTAAAATGTGAAAGGGTCGTCGTACGCGCAGTTCAACGACTATAGTGAAAGATCGAATAAAATGGATTTATAAAGATTATTTAAAAATCCAGGAAAATATAATAAATCATATTTTTTTATATAAAAGAGATTTGGTGAATTTTAAATATTTCTGAATCAAGTTGGTTAAATAAGTATTCCGCAGTAACTGTAGTCGCGTTTTTCAACATTACTAAACCTTTTGTTTAAAATTTATTTGTTTGGAAATATTTCTTTTCAATATTTTCAAAAGAGAACTTGTTAAATATGTTGAAAGGAATTGGAATGTATAGTTTGGAATGATAAGTTTGAATTTAAAAGGAAATGAGTTGGGACAGAATTGGTTGTCAAATATTCGATATGGAATCCCAGTTAGGACGAATACTGTCAGAATAGTAAATCATAGTCATATCTAAATTCTGATGGTGTTTGGCCGTGTTGGTGAATCAATGTCAAATATAGGTCGATCAAATTCTGTTTAACTTATATTTGAAATATCAATCATTTGAATGGAAATTTAAATCCAAATTATGGATTTGAATACCTAAGGGAAGAGTAATGATGAGTAAATGGATTCTGAGTTAAAGTGAATATTGAATATCTAAGGGAAATGTTTAAATGGAAATGGGTTTTAAGGGAAATGAATCCAACCTAAATTAAAGTAAAAAGGTTAGGAAGGAGATTTGAATTGGAAATCAGTATCGATCATAGCTACTGATTTTAAATACGCTTATTGCTTGGAAAGACCGGGATCGGAGTTCAGTCCGAAAACCATTCCAAGTAATAATACGACGCTATGAAGCAAATTGAGGACTTGAAAATGGTAAATAAAGACCGGGAATCTTTGATGTATCCGGAATGATTGCTGATGTCTCAAGTCGGGATGTACACCCGATACGAGGTTATAAGTGACATGAGGTCTGGATATATTTGAGGATTCTCGGATTTTGTTCCGTTCAGACCCAGAATGGACTTGTATGGATTGTGTGTTTGACATTGTAGTTGACCACGTAGCACTGATTCTTGTGAATATATATCAGACTTGTGGCAATTGAGTATTCCATCTCTACGTTACGTTCTTAGAGGTTATGTATTGATCTGAATCAGTGATATGTGGAAAAATTGACAATGTGGCATACTCAAGTGATTGAATGAGCTAATGATGATCAAAGCACGGCTTATTTAAGTGAAGCTTTGTGTATGACGTGACATCGACAAACCTCACACCCCGGATGATGAGAAACTGGCGGTTAGGTTGTGTGTATATATATATACGAATTGATGATGACCGCTGCAGCAGTGGGTGAAACCACTTATGAACTGGAATAGGGTATGTTCGGGGGGCCGCGTCTGGTCGAAAACCGTTGATTTGCCTCGTGATTTGTATTGGTGTCCGCGTCTGGATGAAAAACCCGTGATTACACTTCGCTTGAGTTCCGATTGATCTTTCGTGCCAGGAATCATCAAGTTGGAAATCCAAATCTCCAATACGAGCCAGACGATTATGATTGTATATATGTATATGGCGACATATATTATGGGGTATCATGTCGTCTAGGATTAATATATTTATTTGCGAAATTGTTTCCACACTATATATATGGTATTGAAAAGAGGATTTTTACGTATGAAAGCATGTTTAAATATCATAAGACAAAACTCACCCATTTGGTGTGCGCTTGCATTGTGTGATATGGGACGAGCTTATGATATCCTCATTTTTCAAAAGTCATAGCGAATTTCTATGCACGGGAATTCATATGGAGTAAACCCGTTCCGCGTTAGCGGCGTGGTTCGTGGAATTGCCCAAATTTAAAATAAATCCTAAACGAGAAACTATTTTTGAAATTTCACACCAGTCCCACGACTGACCTGGAGTTTATTGTTCCTTCCTAAACTCTGGGTGCCCACTAATTTCCACACGGGCAGCTAGTGTTTAGTTTTACAGTTATGGATCATTGGAGAAGATTCAGAGTGCTTTCTGAGTTGGAGTTCACGCTAGAGTTTGGAGCTTCCGCTATATCGTTTGGTTTCTTCCACTGAGAGTATATTTTCTTTCTTCCGCTGTATATGTAGTAACTCTGATATTCCATGTAACTCTGATGTAACATTTGTAATATGCAATAAAAATTTCTTTTATTTTGTTCAATATTTGTTAGTACACATAACTATCCGCCTTTATGAACGGTTCTAGTCAGTTTAATTACCGGCAAAAACCGGGCAAAAAGTTGGGTCGTTACACGCGAAATCAATTCCGTTGAGTTCATATCGTCGATTAGAGTTAGGATGGGTATATAGTTTTCTATTTTTGGAGACCGTGTAATTTGGTTTCCAAAATGGCATTTGCGGTGCACGTAAAAATAGCCTACCGGGAAAACAGTCTTAGAATGCGATGAAACTGGTGCCGTTGGGTTCGTATTGAAGAATCTTTATAGGATTGCAAGGTTTCAAGTTGATTTGATTTATCTTGTGATCGTGAAAATATTAAACACGTGTTTATTTCTGGTTTTATAAAGGAATTTTTTTTCATACGACCTCGGATTTCGACGGAACTTGTCCCATTGGGTTCTGAATACCTTTTTACATTAAGATTTGCCTTTTTATCGGTAAACAAAAATCGTTTGTGGTAGTTTTTATCAACTACTTCACGACGAAGTTTAGTTTATATTATAATAATAATGTGGACACCCTATAAATACTCATTTCAGCTAAACCCTAAAATTTCATTCTCGAGCGCCGCCACTTAAACAATAAGAACGATCCCAATTCACGAACCCCCTTCCAAATTTTTAACCGATCCACTGAATAAAATTACAGCCTTCATCAGCAAAAATATAGTGCTCGTTGAGGTCTTCAAATTGGTGTGGCTGATGATCGGGTCTTCTTCAGTATACTTGCTGAAATCGAGGCAGAAGGGTTGCGACTATCGAGAGTATCACCGTTGATTGGGTTCACCGAATCACGAACCGTTTATGGCCGTTTTGGACAGCGCTGAGGCGCAACCACTGGTGCCTTTTAACCGGTGACAAGGCAGTGAAAAGGGGCGCGGGAATGTGCTGCCGAGGTGCGAGCGTGGTCGTTGGTGATGAGGCGGGTTGGTGCTGACTTGTTTCTTGCGGAAGGAGCGGTGTTGGAATTTGCTGGGTGATCGGTTGAGCGTGGGTTCTGTTCACAGTTTCAATGATATGGGAAGGAATACAAGTATACAACGAAGGGTATCAGTACCAAGAAGCATCAGCCACAATTCGTTTCTTACCAACAAGAAGTAGTTCAAAGGACTGATATGGGAGGAGTAGGAGAAACAAACAAATTCCCCATTTGGTTACAGCGTAACAATTATAATTTATAATATAATTAACCAAATGATGTTGTTTTACTTAAAATGGTTTTACTCGTTACAGATGGGAACGAGACAGTTCGAAGAGGAGCTGGAAGATGATATAGCTGTTGGCTATTTGTTTTACAGAATCCGACCATTGGTTTAAATAGAACAATTACTGTTTTAAAACAATAATTTGTTTGTTAAGTAAGAATTTAATTATTAAATTACATAATAAGTTAAACGTAACTATTGCAGGAACTTAGGATCGAAGCACCGTAATGGAAAAAGGGGTCAGTCGGCTTGTTATCAAAACATAATTGGTGGGTTTAAATTTTTGGTTAAGGAAAATTTGTTTAAAGAAAAAAAAACAAAAAAAATAGTGACCTTTTACTGGTTTAACTTCTGCAGAATGAACGAAGAACTGAACCGCAAGAAGCTGGAAGGAACAGTGTCGGCCTAATTGTAGAACAAAGTAACTAAGTTAATTAGTCCATGAATTTTATAGTGCCAATAACTATTACATACCTTATCAGAATTGGGTCAGAAAAGAGTTGTGGAGCCAAGGGAACAGACCTTACATTTTGAAGCGGTCTTGAACAAGCTGGAAATAGCTGGGATTTTTCATTAAATTAAACATCTGTTTAATTTAACTGAAATCATATCGCCTTAGCAACAGCGAATCAGAACAAGGTGAGTTAAACTCACTCAGTTTTCCCATTTATATTTTATATAAATTGGGTTATTATATTGTGTACTTTGTTTGCTATGGTTGACTGTTCGCCAGTTATATATCTATTTATTGATTTAACTGATGAAATTAAACCGTCGTTTAATTTCAGGGAAATACCAAATCGTTATTCTAACGATTGGTTCCAATAAAGGTAACTTACCTTGTTGGTCACGTTTATAAAATAAACGTGTTTAATTGGTTGAATTTATTGAATTGCTTGTGGTTGGATTAAATGGTCGTTATTTATTATTATTAGTTAAATGGTTGAATGATCTGATTTGAGATAACCATTTGTATACAGGGAAGAACAGGTTGGAGGGATCCAACCGGATTCCTCAAATATATTATTTATTTTCATATTATCATATATGAACTATCATGATTGGGTAATTGATTTTAGTAGTGATCATTGACTGAAAAGTGAACCTGTGTTGTGTTTTAACCAATGGGCTATATTGTTTGAGTAATCGACAGTAAATAGCCTAAAAGTAAATCGTTTTGTTTACATTGATTTACCGTCAGGTAAATTGATAGAACTGAAGTTATAAAATTTATTTTATAACTAAAGATAGATTTTGAAATATGTATTTTGAATTAAAACTTATTTAAACGGAAATAAATATTTATGTTATAATTAAGCGTAAATTGATTTTTATAAAGTCAAATCTGATGTTAATCAGATATGTAAATGTGAGAATAAGGAAATTAACCTAACGGTTAAATTTGGATAATTATGTTATTGAGAAACAATTTAGTGAAATTATTTAAATTAATTAATTAATTTAAAGGGAAGAACGAATTGGGATCGGTTAATAAGATAATCGTGTTTTGAGTGAATAAATTGACTCTTTAATTTGATTGATGACTAAATTAGTATGTTTTGGATAGAAATAGTTTAATGAATATTGTTTAGATTAATAAGATTTTAAAAAGGGATTTACTGTTTATTTTAATTAATGAAGAAATTAACTACTAATGTAGTTAATGGTTGGAATAAATTATTATGGTAATTAATAATAATTCAGAAAATTACTTTTTAATGGGAATTATTGAAAAAAGTAGCATAAGTTAAAATGGAATTCAATTGAATGACGAAAGAAGAGTGTGAACAGGTTTTTCTTAAAACTTGAGTTTTTAATGAAGTTATAAAAGGAATGATTAAGCAAATATGATAGTGTAAAATAAATGATACTAAATTATTTGAATTAAGTAAGAGGAAACTGAGGAAAAGGGTTTAAGATTAACCAGGATTATATAAAAGAGGTAGAGGTTAAAAAGTGGTGTGTTATAAAGAAGTTACTAAATTGAATTAAGAAAAATCAGAATATTAGAGAAAGAGATTTTCAAAATGATAACAAGGGTAATGAAACCGTATTTTAAATAAAATTGTGGAATGAAATGTGTAATTGATATCAGAATGGGATATTAGTTTCTGGATTACAACTTATATTTTCTTAAGGTATGAACGTTGTTGATCAAGGTCTAAGAGGTAATTAAAATACCCCAACTTGAACGACTTCAGGATTATCTGAGGATGATATGAGTTGTAATGGTAAAAGAGGTTGGTGATAGTTTATTATTTCCGTTAGTGAAATAATAACGCAACGTTTCGGTGGAAAATTTGGAATATATATATATATAATGAGGATTTCCAAAGTAAAAAGGAAATAAAAGGAGTTGCCGAAAATATAACGATATTTTCGAATTAGAAGGAAAACGTAAGACTGAGTTTTATTCTATCAGAATAAACTTGTGTATTGTTTCAAGTAATGAAAGAGAGAATATTTCGTAACATCGTTTTACGAGTAATAAGTCAAAGTGATTTTCCAATATTATGAAATATAATAATGTGGCTAATGTTTTGTAAGTGGAAAGAGACAACTGTATATGGTATAGGATTTCCTAAGTATTATAATGAACTCGTTTAAAGAATAATCTTATGTTAAATAAGAAGCGAAAAACTATATTAATTGTATCGAAAGATTTAAGAGTTTGAATTTATATTTGTTTTTAATTAAAAGGCCAAGTGAGACCGAATACTGAATCAGTGAACCCATTGGATTGTCATGATTGAAAACACTGATTATTTTGATAGTTAAATCACCGACTATCAAATCTGTCCAATACGATTGTGGGTACGGAAAGACAGGGATCGAATTTATATTCGAAAACCATTCCGACCAACAAATACATGAGAATATCAAGAGATGATCGAGATGGAGCATTGAAGACCGTGGATCTTCATTAAACGGAAGAACCACTAATAATCTTTGGTTAGCTCCCAGGGATAAACTGTGGTTCTGTCGTGGTTGGAATCTGCGGGTTACAAGGACTTCTCGCTACTAATCCATGGGGTGATTCCTATATTGGATGCAGTAGGAGAGTACCTTTGGTTCATCCTGTTCCTGGATGACTTGTATGGACGAATGTTGGACAGAGTATTTCCTGAAACCACGTACGTTGATTTTTACAAGTATATCGAGTGGTGGTAAAGAGGGGCACTTCTTTTATACCCCGAGTATATTTGTGGACGTCAATTAGTGACTTGAGGGATCTGATGATGTGGCATTCAAAGTGAATGGTGACCATTTGTTCCAGAAGTTAATCTAAACCTTAAGCCTCATCAGCCGGGAAATGACAAAAATCGGGCAGGCAGCATGGCTATGTGGGTCACTCCCATTAGGGTGTATAATCACCTATCTAGAGAAATTCCAATTCATTCTTTAAATCTATTTCGATGTTGTCCCTTTTCGGGAAACGGTGGGTAGCTCCCAACCGTTGGTGATATACATTCGATACACTCAAGCGAAATGAGTGGTCGGTCATGTGAGGGCCGGGTTGCAAGACGTTCTTGTTGAACCCAGTGTATTCGCCTCTAGAGATACACTATCGGCAGGTGGTCCCATACCTTGTCATAGTCGGAATCCAATCTCCAATAAGCGCCCATGGTTTTGTTTGTATACTATATATGTGGAGCGTGAGATGCAAGCGTTTCAACTAGATTCCTATTTACTTGTATTTAGACATTATTATAATATCAGACAAGATATTGGTTTCAAAAATGTTTTGGGTTATCGTAAGGTAAAAACCGTCCGTGTTTATGTGTGGATTTGGTCTTACGATTATCCTTTTATTTCAAAAAGATTTCAACTTTAAAATCAGGTTGTGTGATACCCTTATTACTGTGCGAGTTTTTCTCACTCTGGTTCACCAGACTGACTCAGTGTTTTGTAAATGCTCGGGTTAGCCCGGGGTGTACAGGTTCAGGTTATCGAATGCGGTGAAGTCCAGAGATGAGCTGGAGATGTTCAGACATATGATATTATATAGCTACTATTCCGTTGTGTGTTGTATATGGGAACAGGTTATTATAACTGTACCGTTGTGTGATGTACTCTGATATTGTAAGTATTTTTAAAGCTCTCAATAAAGTTATTTCTGTATTATATTTTGTTCCGTTGCGATGTGAGACTCTGTGTTGTGTTGGTTCTTCTTCTTCTATTCTAATATTTCTTTCTTTCTTATCTCATCCTCTAATTTCTTTCTAATAACGTCCAGTGTTTTCGGTGTTTGGAAGGTTGGCATGAGTTACAGTAAAGGTATTTATGTCGATTTTCAGAGCCGAAAATCCTTGGGTCGTTACAGTGGTATCAGAGCTATTGGTTTAGCAATAACCTTGGCTCTGTGGTGTAACTCGATAGGGATGGGGTTAGTAATACCCTAGATTGAGTTTGTTATATATATGAGAGCGCGTATTTGTAATTTGATATAAAATTATTTTTGAAATTATTTTTGCCTAATTTATTTTATAATAAAAGTAATGATTTTCTCAATTTATTATAATATGGGAAATCGATTAATTATTTAATTTGATTCGAATGATATGTTGGATTGTGTTGTTGGTTGCTTGAATAAATCTGAAAATGATAGACTTGGTTTAAAACCAATATGAGATAAATAAGTTAAATAAATAATCCAGATTAATAAATCTGACTGGATAATTAAAGAAATAAATGAAGTGATTATAAATAATTATAATCTCATGTGGATTAGATTGTGTATAGAACTGGTTGTATCGTATGATATGGATATTTGAACCTAATTGATGTTGTTTTGGGGGCTAATGAAATTTATTTGAGTTGAGAACAGGTGCAGGAGTGCCAATTCAATTTAAAATTCATCCAAGAGAAAATTCTGAAGTTAATTGAATCCAGTTTGAATAGAGCTGCATGATAACTTAGCAAGCTCGAATATAAAATATCGTTTACCGCATAATAACGCTCACAAAAAGGTACGCCTATGTAGAATATGAAATTTTGGTTTTTATTTGGGTTTTGAGTTTGGTTTTTGAATTTTTCTGACGCTGTTGGTCGATGTATATATTTTTCTTGAACCTGCGATATTGCAGATGTCCTCCGTACAGGGGAGACTCTGCCAAAAAATTTCCAAAATTTAAGGTGTTAGAATTTTTTTTGAAGATTTTTGGAAAATTCTTTTATTTGAATTAAAGTGGTTTTAAAACCAATTAGACTAGTTTTGGAAATAAAATCGAGTTTTAAATTTATTTTTGTAAAGATAATGGGTTTGTAGCGTTCTTTCTTACCTTAGCAATTTCGAGGACGAAATTATTTTAAGGGGGGAAGAATGTAACGTCCCGTATTTTTGGCAGTCAAATATTTAATTTAATTTATTATTTTAAATATTTTATTTAGAATATTAATGGGTTTAACATTTAATTTGTTATTTAAACGAAGTTTAAACGCTGTATTTTATTTAAATATAAAACGAGCTCGAAATCGTGCGGCAGTTCGTAATATTTGGTTTTGAACTTCGACTGAGAATACAGGTGCCGATATAAGCCGGATTTCTATGAAACGAGAAACGTTGGAACTGTATTGACGATAATTTTCATATGAAAGAGAAAAATTCAGATTTCGTTTTATAGTTTATTAGTTATGGCCAAATCAAATTTTGAAATAGTCGCTATGGAAATCGTTATTAAAATATACGCGTTAAATTAGCCGTTTTGCAAATGGACTCAGATTTCGACGAAATCAGTGTCCTTGGGACCGTAGCGTTAAATTATTATACGGTGTTGAGTTGCGTGGAAAACCGATGTCGTATGTGACCACGGTAGCCATAAACGCCCGTTCAATTTCTATAGCGCGTAATTAATTTAATAAAGGGTTATTTGGGTATAACTTGAACAGACGATCGAACTAAGCTGCAAAATCAATTCCGTTAAGTTCGTATCGTCGATTAGAGTCAGGATAGGTATATAGTTTGCTATTTTTGGAGACCGTGTAATTTGGTGTCCAAAATAGCATTTGCGGTGCACGTAAAAATAGCCTGCCGGGAAAACAGTCTCAGAATGCGACGAAACTGGTGCCGTTGGGTTCGTATTGAAGAATTTTCATAGGATTGCAAGATTTCAAGTTGATTTGATTTATCTTGTGATCGTGAAAATATTAAACGCGTGTTTATTTCTGGTTTTATAAAGGAATTTTTTCATACGACCTCGGATTTCGATGGAACTTGTCCCGTTGGGTCCGGAATACCTTTTTACATTAAGATTAGCCTTTTTATCAGTAAACAAAAATCGTTTGTGGTAGTTTTTATCAACTACTTCACGATGAAGTTTCGTTTATATTATAATAATAATGTGGACACCCTATAAATACTCATTTCAGCTAAACCCTAAAATTTCATTCTCGAGCGCCGCCACTTAAACAATAAAAACGATCCCAATTCACGAACCCCCTTCCAAATTTTTAACCGATCCACTGAATAAAATTGACAGCCTTCATCAGCAAAAATATAGTGCTCGTTGAGGTCTTCAAATCGGTGTGGCTGATGATCGGGTCTTCTTCAGTATACTTGCTGAAATCGAGGCAGAAGGGTTGCGACTGTCGAGAGTATCACCGTTGATTGGGTTCACCGAATCATGAACCGTTTGTGCCCGTGTTGGACAGCACTGAGGCGCAACCACTGGTGCCTTTTGACCGGTGCCAAGGCAGTGAAAAGGGGCGCGGGAATGTGCTGCCAAGGTGCGAGCGTGGTCGTTGGTGATGAGGCGGGTGGTGCTGAGTTGTTTCTTGCGGAAGGAGCAGTGTTGGAATTTGCTGGGTGATCGGTTGAGCGTGGGTTCTGTTCACAGTTTCAATGAGATGGGAAGGGATACAAGTATACAACGAAGGGTATCGGTACCAGGAAGCATCGGCCACAATTCGTGTGACGACCCCAAACCCCGATAAGACGGTGCAAGGGTAATCTTTGGAATATAACACATAAACAGATAACAGCAGAACATGAGCAATTAAATACACCAGATAACATACAATAGAATACACTGGATAAATATAATCATCAGAGTTACACAGTATATAGGATCATACTTAGTACAAAATACAGTTCACCTATACATAAAATGTCTACAGCGGAAAAGAAAACATAATATGTACAACAGGTGCTGAACAGCAAAAAAAGAGATAAATGATAGAATCCATCTTCAGCTCCAGCTATCCAGAAAGATCCTGCTAAAACCTGAATACAAGGCTGCCCGTGTAGAAATAGGGGCACCCGAGTTTGCAAGTGAAACAAACTACAAGTCAGTCATGGGACTGGTATAAGAAATCTACTTAACACATCTTACAATATGGCTAATCACAGGACCACGCCACTTTCGCGGAACGGGTTTACTCCATTGGATTGCCAGTGCTTTTAAACAAATAAATCTTTTGAACATCGCAATGCTTTTTATAAAAATGAAGCCGATATAAGACTCAAGTCCCATCACACAATGCAACACAAACCGGAGGATAGAGTTTTACCTTATATTGACCAGGATATGCTTAATACGCGTAAAGTAATATCACTTAAAATGTAAATTTTATCGTTTATTTCTTAATCAGACTCCAACCGTAAACTAGTAAGAGAACGATTCCCTAAGTATTAACCCCGAAGGCCGAAACCAACATCAGATCAATACCCAGGAAACCATCCGTCTTAGCTCGTTTCCAGTTAGTTTCTAATTTTAGATACAATCATAAATATCAATCATAGACGGCATAAGTGCCCCATACCACTATGTCGCCATATATAGGTATACAATCAAAACCGCACGATGTCGTATTTGGAAGTTGGATTTCTGTCATGAACCAAGGCCAGGGATCGTCCTTACCGCTTCGAGACAATCTAGCCTACCATGTCTCAGGCAAGTACTCAGTCAAGCCTTGGATCGTCAGGTCCGGTCCACTCGATGTGGATTAAACTTAAACCCTGAACACTGCGTTTCCCCACCCTATGGGGCGTAAACTGGTCATCCACCGACCAAGCTATCGGCTCTGAAGAGAACGATCTAACCGAGGCGCCTTACTCTCCATCATCCACATAAGTAAAATGCCCGGGCGTGTCAAACCCAAAACACCACTTCTAGCTAGAAAGAAACGCAGGTCCTCCCTGATGTCCTCTCCCGTTTCTGGCTCATACCGGTGTGTGAGGCTCGCGAAACAACGCTATACACAAAGCTATGCCACACAGGCTGCGCTTTGATCATCAACCACAAAGCCCTGCTTTTCAACAAAAGCTTTGATCATTGCATCTCAGCATGCCACACAGGCAATTCACGCCATGCAACTGACGTCTATCAATCACACAGAATGAAATCCAATGTCAGACACACAGTCCATTTACAAGTCCGTTCTGGGTTTGAACGAAACCGAAGGATCTTTATTCCTCGCATATCCGTACAATCAACATGTATGTCCGGACGGCTACTACTTCAGCCCCGTCAAGGTAGCTACTCCTATCATGAGCATCAGTAGCACCCCTCCATTCGACGTGAAGATCATCGGTCTTGCACCGTCTTCATATCTTCGACTTACACTCGTCAAACAATTATTTGAAATGAGAATCAACTCGGCCTTCTCAAATAATTCACGTAAATTTAGAATTTCAAATCAATTCATTTCAATGGTTAAATTATTCGACATCACAAATTCTGTCCTTTAATGTAATTTTCACGCCAAACACATACAACCATCAAATATCACATAAACCAAGCAAATTCAGTTTATTTCCATTCCATATTGTTTATAATATTTTATCACGATTTATCGCTATTTTTATTTATTTAAAAATAGCAAATTTATTCAAACGATGCTTCAGGCCATAACACGGCCGTGGCGATGTTTTTCTTCAGATTTGATTTACACATATCTGAAAATCTAACCGTTGGATCTTCACAAATTTTATATCATTAGAAAGATCTTTTCAAAACGAATCCAACGGTTTCAGTTTCGAGAAAATCCGACAGTCGGATCTCCCGCACTAATCGTTTGAAGTTACGATTTCAAAATACGAACTGCAGCGTCGTTATTCGATTTAATTTAATTATATTTATATTTATATATAAATATAATCGATTCTGGCACTGTTTTTCTTCAGATTTGAATTAAACATTCCAGACAATCCAACCGTTGAATCTTCACACATCGTTGGGAAGATATTTCCAAGGCGAACCCAACGGTTGTGGTTTCGGGAAAATCCGACGGTCGGATCTCCCGCACTAATCATTTGAAATCACGGTTTCAAAATACGAACTACAGCGTCGTTATTCAATATATTTTATTTATATATATATATATATATATATATATATAAATATATTTCCTCCTTCGATTTCAAAACCATATCCACTTTATATATTTGATAAAAATGCTATTTTTATCATCAACAATATTTATTCAACACATCACCATTTTTAACGAGTCGTTCACATGATAAAAATGATATTTTTATCATCAAACATTTATTCAACACATGAACGTTTTTAACACTTCATATTCACAATAAAAAGGTAGATTTTATTGTTCAATCTATATATTCAACACATGAACGTTTTCGACTCCACACATACGATAAAAATATAATTTTTATCGTTCTAGTCCTTTATTCAACACATGAATATTTTCTATAGTTTATATATATAATAATAATGTGATTTTTATTGTAAAACAATTTATTTCAAAACACGATTATTTTGTATAGTCTATACATAAGGTAAAAAATTTATTTTTGGTGTTAAAACAATTTATTTAAAGTACTAATATTTTATATAGCCTATATATAATAAAAATGTGATTTTTATCTTTCAAATAATTTATTCAACACATGAACTTCATTCAACACATGAATTTCTACTCAACACAAGAATATAGTTTCAACACATGAAAATAATTCTAACACATGAATATTATTGAAAATTTTGGCAGCATAACGGCAGGGTAGTTAAAACCGGCACCGTCCCTAGTACGGCTCCTCGCTCTACCTTAAAACCTCGCGGTTTTTGACAATAGGGATTTTCAATATCTAGTTTGCACGCAGGCGAATTTTTCCCATATACTAATCCTATTGGGATTTCAATCACAACCAATCATTTCAATTCAACCATTCATGATATTCACCAAATTTCACATCAACCAATAATCCAAACAATATCACAACCAATATATCGTCCATGGTCTGTGGACGAGGGGAGTATATATATATATATATTCGTATATAAATATATTTCAATTTCATTTCACTATCATTTCAATTTATTTCAACGCATATATAATTTTTACAACGCATATATAATTTATACATCGAACGTACAACTTATACAACGCTTATACATGAGGTGTACAACGCTTATATAACTCATACATCGACTATATAATTTATACATTGTTGTTTTCCATCATTTATAAATTAGAAATCTCACATTGGGTTCCACTCCACCAAAAATTGCAGAAGGCTCAGAAAAATATGCGGTCTCTTCTAGAATGTAGAAGACGTCCACACGAGTCCACTGTCTCTTGTTTCACTGAATTTCGTCAACAAACGAGAAAGATATGATTTTTACAGTGAAATCCAAATCCGTAGCGTTTAGAAGTGCAATAGACTATAAAATAAAATACAGGCCGTTACCTCTTTGATTTGTTCAAAACTAGATTTCAACTTTTCTCGAAATCCGTGTAGCGGTTGCTCGATCGGATTTCACCACGGGGTAGGGCCTGGAGAGGCGCACGTGCACCAGGGAGGGGGTCCAGTTCGGTGGCTCCAGGTGTTGCCGGCGGCGGTTGAAAGGCTCTGACTTTGGAGGGCTGGATCTCGGATTCACTTGACGAGAGGGGGTGCAACGACCATGGATTTGAGGCTTGAGGGGAGCTTTTCAAAAACCCCAACTGGGTCGAAGGCTATCGATGCGTGTAGGAGGAGAAAATGAGGAGAGAAGGGAAGAACCCCTTTCCGTCGTCGCTGTATAGAGGATCTGGGATAGAGAGTATGATGGGCCAATAGGATTTTTTTCTTTTATTTATATATTTTTAAAAATTCGAAAATACCCCTTATCTCATACGAACTCCAATCCAAACCCAACGACTGTCGTCCCTAGCTAAATACCCCCATTCCAAACACAATGGGATATGTTTCGAAGGCCCATTTGAATGTTTCAGTCAGTTTTCCTTCAAATTAAAATATAAAACATTCAATATTCGATTTGAACGTACATTTCAATTTGCTTGGGCCACATACTAATTCTAAAAATTCCCGAAAGATAAATCTAGCTATGTTTTGACGATACGGTCCCAACAAAACTAGTTTCGTCGAATTCTGAGACCGTTTGAAAAATGGGCATTTTCCGGTCGATCCAATTTAACTGTAATAGACCAAAACACATTTTTCTTCTCCACGCTCACATATTAACTTCAAAAATTATGAAATTTGAAACCTAGCAATAATTTGACACCCCGGATCCAACAAAAGTGGTTTCGTCGAATTCCGAGGTCGTTTGCAAAATGTCTATTTTCACGGGCTATATAAATTCTATAGTGACCTTTCTGAAAATTCATTTGGCCATAACTTTTGACTCCCGCTATGAAACTTAGATTTTTCAGATTCGTTAGAAAGATATTCACTAACAGATTTAAATATTTTTGGTTTCACTCAAATCCGTTTTATTTTGCACCCGATACAGTCAGTTAAAGTTTGAATTCAATTTTTTGAAACTGCAGCGCCATTTCAGGCCACGTTTATAATTAAAATTAATTATATTTATTTTCAAACATCGATTCAAACATACTTTTCATCGTTATTATTTATTTTAAATATTTAAAATCCACTATTTTAGCCAATTTAAAATTTTTAAACTGGTTCAGATTTTCCGGGTTGTTACAATCTCCCCCACTTAAAACTTTTCATCTCCGAAAAGGAACAAAGTCGAAAGTGGTTTGATTAACTAACTATACTTTCCATCTGGCTTCCATCCTTCAACTTTCAGTTTCTAAGAATTTTCAAATTCTTCAAAATTTTGGCTAACACCCTAAATTTTCAAAAAATTTCGCCATAACCTCCTTTGTACGGGGAGGGGTTTGGAAATTTATTGGGTCGTATTAGGTACCCAATAAATCCTAATAAGCATGCACATATTTATAGTGATATATTCCGGTGTCCACAAGGGAGTGTGTATAGATCATAACTCCGGAGAATAAATTCTCGTCACCCTATAAATGGTTTTTGTTCCTTAATGACCAGAGAGACGTGTTTATTGTCATCTCCAGACCCGTGTGGGTTTTTATTAATCTGGCAATTTACCGTTACATTTTATATGGTCCATATCAGTCATCAGTTCAACCTGTAAAATACAGTCATCGCCATACAAGCCTCTCGCTCATATGGTAAATCTTCAACCTCGTCACACAAGCTCCAAATGCTTATGTGGTATATGATGAAGTATGCCTATCTTCAAGAAGTATGCCATGTAGTGTAGTTCAAAATTAATTGTTACTATCCTATGGCAACATTTATTATTACACACAGAACAACCAGCACTCCGCATCCAATGGCATTCACAGGAGTTGATATAATAATAAAATTGCGCATCCAACTCATTAAGGTTTACCTATTTGTCGGGCATGCAAATAAATTCTTTACTCAACAGCTAATCCATTTACCTGTTCAAACATATACAATGCACATGTATATATTTCTATTTATTTTTAAACCAGTTCAATGTGTGATTTAATTGCATAAATTTACCATTCCTTCGTTGATTAAATTAACTATCATTTGAATAATTCAATTAATCAAATTCACAATCCCCCAACACAAACAAAAATCAATTTGTTTTTAACTTTTCAAAAATATACCAATTTATTCATATACTCTTTTAAATTAATCAGACTATATAATTAAAAGGTTTACATCAATGCAAAGAAAACAACAGCAAAGTAAAGAACAGAATGGAAATGCAAAATATGGTAGATGTACCTTGCACCAGAGTCAATCAGAGACATCCACCCTGCACTTAGGATAGGCTTTCTTAATGCTCTCCTCAGTTTCCCAAGTACAATCTCGCGGATCTCCACTCCATTGCACTTTGACTAAGTGAACCTTCTTTTCCTTAGCTCTTTTGTTTCTTTGCCAATAATCTTTAGTGGCTCTCTTCTAACTGCCAGTTCTAGAGTGATTTCCAAATCCTGTTGTGCGGCTTCCTCTACAACGAGATCTGGATCATGCACATGCTTTCGTAGTTGAGATACGTGAAATACATCATGCACTCCAGGCAACCAATCAGGCAATTGAACCCTATATGCGAGAGTTCCAATCCGTTCTAGAATAGGAAACGAACCAATGAATTTGGGCGCCAATTTCCCTGTTTTATCGAACCGGATAACTCCTCTCATCGGAGATACCTTCAAATATACATAGTCGCCAATGGCAAATGATACATCTCTTCTTCTCTTATCTGCATAGCTCTTTTGTCGGCTTTGAGCGGCGAGTAATCGTTTCTTAACAAAGTCGACTTTATCTGCAGCATCGCGAGTCATGTCTGGCCCCAACACAAGTCTGTTACCAGGCTCTACCCAACAAGCAGGGGATCGGCACGGCCGACCATACAATACTTCGAATGGTGACATTTTCAGGCTTGCCTGGTAGCTGTTGTTATATGAGTATTCAACCAAATGCAAATGGTCTTCCCATGATCCATCAAAATCAATTATACAAGCCCGCAATAGATCTTCAAGAATATGATTCACCCTCTCAGTTTGGCCATCTGTTTGAGGATGATATGCGGTGCTCAAGTTCAGTTTCGTTCCCAATTATACTTGGAATGCTTCCCAGAATTTACTAGCAAAAATCGGGTCACGATCACTAACAATGCTCATGGGAACTCCATGTAGTCTAACTATTTCTTTGAAATATACCTGCGCCGGACTCTGAGCAGTTCTGTTCGACCTAACAGGTATGAAATGGGTGGTCTTCGTGAAACGATCGACGATCACCCAAATACTGTCATTTCCTTTCCTGGTTCTGGGCAAACCATCTATGGAATCCATAGAAATCTGTTCCCACTTTCCACCGGGAACTTCCAAAGGTTGCAACAATCCAGCGAGCTTCTGCTGATCGCTTTTGACTTGTTGACAGGTGGAACACCGGCTAACATATATAGAGATATCTCTTTTCATTGCCTTCCACCAGAAAGTTCGCTTGAGGTCATTGTACATTTTACTAACCCCCGGGTGGATGCTCAGTTTGGACTTGTGGCTCTCATCCATTACTTCTCTTTTGAGCTCAAGATTGTCGGGAACACAAATTCTACCTTTCAATCTCAGAACTCCTGCGCCATCCACTTGGAAGCTGGAGACTTCGCCCTTTTGAATTCTTCCGACCATCTCCTTAATAAAACTATCGTCTTTCTGAAGAATAGCTATTTTATCAATCAACGATGGTATAATGATAATACTGGTGATGATCACATTCTTCCTGCTGAGCGCATCAGCTACAACATTAGCTTTTCCCGGAGTATATAAAATATCTAGATCATAAGCTGCGAGAAATTCTAACCAACGTTGCTGTCTCATATTTAGATCTTTCTGGGTGAATAAATATTTCAATGATTGATGATCCGTGTATAATTCAAACTTCTCACCCAATAGATAATGCCTCCAGATTTTCATAGCAAACACGATAGCTAGCAATTCAAGATCGTGAGTGACATAATTTTTTTCATGGGGTTTCAATTGACGGCTAGCATAAGCGACTACATGGCCTCTTTGCATTAACACTGCGCCAAGGCCTTCTTTAGAAGCATCGGTCCAGACTTTTAAATCCTGGTTGCCGTCAATAATTGTGAGCACTGGAGCAGTCGTCAATTTTAATTTCAGCTCCTGGAAAGCTGCCTCACATTCGGGAGTCCAGTTGAATCTCGAATGTTTCTTAGTAAGCTTCGTTAAGTGACTGGATATCTTCGAAAAAATCTCAACGAACTTCCGATAATAACTGGCCAATCCAAGAAAACTTCTGACTTCTATGGGCGTACGAGGCTGTTTCCAATTATGAATAGCAGTGATTTTACTGGGATCTACTGAAATTCCTTGCTTTGACACGACGTGACCAAGAAATTTGACTTCTTCTTGCCAGAATATACATTTGGAAAACTTTGCTTTTAAAACATTCTTTCTGAGAATTTCTAACACTTGTTCCAAATGTTTTTCGTGCTCTCTTTCTGACTTAGAGAAGATCAATATATCATCAATGAAATCCAGAACAAATTTATTCAATACTCCTCTGAATACCCGGTTCATTAGATCGGCAAAATATGCTGGAGCGTTACATAAGTCGAACGGCATTACTAACCACTCATTAAATAAGTCTGGGCCTCTGAATGCTGTCAAAGGAACACACTCTTCGGCAATACGAAGCTGATGGAAACCTGTAGCTAGGTCTATTCGGGAAAACACTTGTGCTCCATTCAATCGGTCCAACAAATTATCAATCCGCGACAATGGATATTTGTTTTTCAGCGTTTGCTTATTCAAATCACGATAATCTACACACAGTCTGAGAGTACCGTCTGACTTCGGGACAAACACCACTGCTGCTCCCCAATCAGAGAAACTAGGCCTGATCAGACCTTTCCATAAAAGCTGTCGAGTCTGATTGTCTAACTCTTCTTTCTCTTTCAAGTTCATTCTTCTAATAGCGTGAACTACTGGCCTTGCATTCGGAACTAAAGAGATTTTGAAATCAATTTCTCTTTACGGGGGTAAGCTAACAACTTCTTTGAACACATCCGCTTAGTTCTTAACAACCAGAATATTTTCAATGTCGACCAAATATTCTTCGGAACGACAGGAACAGGATCTATTTGAGCAGGAGAAACATCTAAAGCTGCCCAGAAGTCCTTTCTATCAGAATTCGAACCCTCACATGGAATGGTTATATAATTGCCTGATTTAATCTTCGCCCTTACGACTCTGTCGGCGCATTTAACCTCTGCTTCATATTTGGTTAACCAATCCATTCCCAGAATCAGATCAAACTCTGTAAAATTCATAACAATAGAGATAGTAGGGAACCGATAACAGGAAAAGGAAACCGGCACCCCACAAACCCAACTAAGAATGAGGGAACCCCCAACCGGGTTATGAACAGTCATTGGTGTTTTGAGCTTTCTCAAATTCAAATCCAGTTTCTCAACCGCATTCTTTGCAATAAAGCTTCGTGACGTGCCTGTATCAAACAATACTTTAACTGGAATGTTTTTGACAGTCAGTGTGCCTTCTAAAACATCTGACTTCCTCTGGGTAGCGGAGGGTTCTGAAGTTTCAGCCACTTCATTTATTTGCAATATTTCAGATTTCTTTGCCTGTCGGCAATTTCTAGCAAGATGACCTGCCCGGTGACACTTATAGCATTCCCTTATACCATGAGATTTCTTTTGCTCCTTATTGGGTTTAAATCCGACATTTTTTTCTTTCTCCGAGGATTCACAGTTCCTCATCTAATGTCCCTGCTGATTACACTTTAAACATATGACTGCCTTCACCTTTTTCCTATTGATTCTAGGCTTCTTTCTGGCCCCAGACGTCGTATGGGCCTCAGGCTGTGCACTTATTTCTAGACTATCAGTTTCAAAATTTTTTTTGCTGCTAGAACTGACTTCCTCTTCGTCTCGCAACATACTTTTCCTATCGAGATCCTCATACTAGTAGGCCATGTATATCATTTCAGAAAAAGGAAGCTTCACATGGCCCATTACTTTATTCTGGTATTTTCTTTGAAGACCGTAAATAAACCTCAGATTCTTCCGCTTTGGATCTTGAATCAGATGCGGGGCAAAATGAGAAAGCTCATTGAATCTCTTATTATATTCCAAGATATTCATATCTCCTTGTATCAAATAGTAGAATTCATCACACAACCGCTCAGTTGCTTCTGAAGGAATAAATTTTTCACTGAAAAGCTCTTTGAATCTATTCCAGGTGATATCACCTTCTGGATTATCCTTAATAATCGAATCCCACCAAAACAAAGCTTCATCTTTGAGTGCCCAAGATGCCAGTAGTCTTTTCTGTCATCCCTCAACTTTAAACCTTTAAAGATTTACTCAGCAGAACGAATCCAAGCTTGTGTTTTAATAATAGATTCTTCACCTAAGAATGGTACTCCACCCATATTTCTATATTTCTTAAGTAGAGCTTCCAAATCTGGTTCCAACCTACCTCTTCTACTTCTGTCACTCATTTTTCCAATGTCTGCAAATAGCAGACAAAGTGTTAGGCCAACAAAAAAGGTAATTTTAAAACATAGAGACATATACTTGAATGTAAATGTGTCTATCAGGGCGTATTTCATCCTGCTATACTCATACTAAGATATTACTAATCCTATCAGTAATGAGTTACTTGTCCTAGAACACTACTGGTTCTATTTCTGACGAGTTCGTTCATATGTTATATTCCATAACTAAGCTTAAACAAAGCTCTGATACCACGTTTGTGACGACCCCAAACCCCGATAAGACGGTGCAAGGGTAATCTTTGGAATATAACACATAAACAGATAACAGCAGAACAGGAATAATTAAATACACCAGATAATGTACAATAGAATACACTGGATAAATATAATCATCAGAGTTACACAGTATATAGGATCATACTTAGTACAAAATACAGCTCAGCTATACATAAAATGTCTACAGTGGAAAAGAAAACATAATATGTACAACAGGAGCTGAACAGCCAAAAAAAGAGATAAATGATAGAATCCATCTTCAGCTCTAGCTATCCAGAAAGAGCCTGCTGAAACCTGAATACAAGGCTACCCGTGTAGAAATAGGGACACCCGAGTTTGCAAGTGAAACAAACTACGAGTCAGTCATGAGACTGGTATGAGAAATCTACTTAACACATCTTACAATATGGCTAATCACAGGACCACGCCACTTTCGCGGAACGGGTTTACTCCATTGGATTTCCAGTGCTTTTAAACAAATAAATCTTTTGAACATCGCAATGTTTTTTATAAAAATGAAGCCGAAATAAGACTCAAGTCCCATCACACAATGCAACACAAACCGGAGGATAGAGTTTTACCTTATATTGACCAAGATATGCTTAATACGCGTAAAGTAAAATCACTTAAAATGTAAATTTTATCGTTTAATTCTTAATCAGACTCCAACCGTAAACTAGTAAGAGAACGATTCCCTATGTATTAACCCCGAAGGCCGAAACCAACATCAGACCAATACCCAGGAAACCATCCGTCTTAGCTCGTTTCTAGTTAGTTTCTAATTTTAGATACAATCATAAATATCAATCATAGACGGCATAAGTGCCCCATACCACTATGTCGCCATATATAGGTATACAATCAAAACCGCACGATGTCGTATTTGGAAGTTGGATTTCTGTCATGAACCAAGGCCAGGGATCGTCCTTACCGCTTCGAGACAATCTAGCCTACCATGTCTCAGGCAAGTAGGTGGATTAAACTTAAACCCTGAACACTGCGTTTCCCCACCCTATGGGGCATAAACTGGTCATCCACCGACCAAGCTATCGTCTCCGAAGAGATCGATCTAACGGAGGCGCCTCGCTATCCATCATCCACATAAGTAAAATGCCCGGGCGTGTCAAACCCAAAACACCACTTCTAGCTAGAAAGAAACACAGGTCCTCCCTGATGTCCTCTCCCATTTCTGGCTCATACCGGTGTGTGAGGCTCGCGAAACAACGCTATACATAAAGCTATGCCACACAGGTCGCGCTTTGATCATCAACCACAAAGCTCTACTTTTCAACAAAAGCTTTGATCATTGCATCTCAGCATGCCACATAGGCAATTCACGCCATGCAACTGACGTCTATCAATCACACAGAATGAAATCCAATGTCAGACACACAGTCCATTTACAAGTCCGTTTTGGGTCTGAACGAAACCGGAGGATCTTTATTCCTCGCATATCCGTACAATCAACATGTACGTCCGGACGGCTACTACTTCAGCCCCGTCAAGGTATCTACTCCTATCATGAGCATCAGTAGCACCCCTCCATTCGACGTGAAGATCATCGGTCTTACACCATCTTCATATCTTCGACTTTCACTCGTCGAACAATTATTTGAAATGAGAATCAACTCGGCCTTTTCAAATAATTCACGTATATTTAGAATTTCAAATCAATTCATTTCAATGGTTAAATTATTCGACATCACTAATTCTGTCCTTTAATGTAATTTTCACGCCAAACACATTCAACCATCACATATCACACAAACCGAGCAAATTCAATTTATTTCCATTCCATATCGTTTATAATATTTTATCATGATTTATCGCTATTTTTATTTATTTAAAAATAGCAAATTTATTCAAACGACGCTTCAGGCCATAACGCGGCCGTGGCGTTGTTTTTCTTCAGATTTGATTTACACATATCTGAAAATCTATCCGTTGGATCTTCACAAATTTTAAATCATTAGAAAGATCTTTTCAAAACGAATCCAACGGTTTCAGTTTCGGGAAAATCCGACGGTCGGATCTCCCGCACTAATCGTTTGAAGTTACGATTTCAAAATACGAACTGCAGCGTCGTTATTCGATTTAATTTAATTATATTTATATTTATATATAAATATAATCGATTTTGGCGCTGTTTTTCTTCAAATTTGAATTAAACATTCCAGACAATCCAACCGTTGGATCTACACACAGTGGGTGTCGTTGGAAAGATATTTCCAAGGCGAACCCAACGGTTGCGGTTTTGGGAAAATCCGACGGTCGGATCTCCCTCACTAATCGTTTGAAATCACGGTTTCAAAATAAGAACTGCAGCGTCGTTATTCAATATAATATATATATATATATTTCCTTCTTCGATTTCAAAACCATATCCACTTTATATATTTGATAAAAATGCTATTTTTATCATCAACAATATTTATTCAACATATCACCATTTTAAACGAGTCGTTCACATGATAAAAATGATATTTTTATCATCAAACATTTATTCAACACATGAACGTTTTTAACACTTCATATTCACAATAAAAAGGTAGATTTTATTGTTCAATCTATATATTCAACACATGAACATTTTCGACTTCACACATACGATAAAAAATATAATTTTTATCGTTCTAGTCCTTTATTCAACACATGAATATTTTCTATAGTTTATATATATATAATAAAATTGTGATTTTTATTGTAAAACAATTTATTTCAAAACACGATTATTTTATATAGTCTATACATAAGGTAAAAATGTTATTTTTGGTGTTAAAACAATTTATTTAAAGTACTAATATTTTAGATAGCCTATATATATAATAAAAATATGATTTTTATCTTTCAAATAATTTATTCAACACATGAATTTCTACTCAACACAAGAATATAGTTTCAACACATGAAAATAATTCTAACACATGAATATTATTGAAAATTTCGGCAGCATTACGGCAGGGTAGTTAAAACCGGCACCGTCCCTAGTATGGCTCCTCGCTCTACCTTAAAACCTCGCGGTTTTTGACAATGGGGATTTTCAATATCTAGTTCGCACACAGGCGAATTTTTCCCATATACTAATCCTATTGTGATTTCAATCACAACCAATCATTTAAATTCAACCATTCATGATATTCACCAAATTTCACATCAACCAATAATCCAAACAATATCACAACCAATATATCGTCCATGGTCTGTGGACGAGGGGAGTATATATATATATATATATATATATATATTCGTATATAAATATATTTCAATTTCATTTCACTATCATTTCAATTTATTTCAACGCATATATAATTTTTACAATGCATATATAATTTTTACATCGAACGTACAACTTATACAACGCTTATACATGAGGTGTACAACGCTTATATAACTCATACATCGACTATATAATTTATACATCTTTGTTTTCCATCGTTTATAAATTAGAAATCTCACATTGGGTTCCACTCCACCAAAAATTGCAGAAGGCTCAGAAAAATATGCGGTCTCTTCTAGAATGTAGAAGACGTCCACACGAGTCCACTGTCTCTTGTTTCACTGAATTTCGTCAACAAACGAGAAAGATATGATTTTTACAGTGAAATCAAATTCCGTAGCGTTTATAAGTGCTATAGACTATAAAATAAAATACAGGCCGTTACCTCTCTGATTTGCTCAAAACTATGTTTCAACTTTTCTCGAAATCCGTGTAGCGGTTGCTCGATCGGATTTCACCACGGGGTAGGGCCTGGAGAGGCGCACGTGTGCCAGGGAGGGGGTCCAGTTCGGTGGCTCCAGGTGCTGCCGGCGGCGGTTGAAAGGCTCTGACTTTGGAGGCCTAGATCTCGCAATTCACTTGACGAGAGGGGGTGCAACGACCATGGATTTGAAGCTTGAGGGGAGCTCTTCAAAAACCCCAACTGGGTCGAAGGCTATCGATGCGTGTAGGAGGAGAAAACGAGGAGAGAAGGGAAGAACCCCTTTCCATCGTCGCCGTATAGAGGATCGGGGAGAGAGAGTAACGATGGGCCAATAGGATTTTTTCTTTTATTTATATATTTTTAAAAATTCGAAAATACCCCTTATCTCATACGAACTCCAATCCAAACCCCATGACTATCGTCCCTAGCTAAATACCCCCATTCTGAACACAATGGGATATGTTTTGAAGGCCCATTTGAATGCTTCAGTCAGCTTTCCTTCAAATTAAAATATAAAACATTCAATATTCAGTTTGAACGTACATTTCAATTTGCTGGGGCCACATACTGATTCTAAAAATTCCCAAAAAATAAATCTAGCTATGTTTTCATGATACGGTCCCAACAAAACTAGTTTCGTCGAATTATGAGACCATTTGAAAAATGGCTATTTTCTGGTCGATCCAATTTAACTGTAATTGACCAAAACACATTTTTCTTCGCCACGCTCACATATTAACTTCAAAAATTATGAAATTTGAAACCTAGCAATAATTTGACACCCCGGATCCAACAAAAGTTGTTTCGTCGAATTCCGAGGTCGTTTGCAAAATGTCTATTTTCACGGGCTATATAAATTCTATAGCGACCTTTCTGAAAATTCATTTGGCCATAACTTTTGACTCCCGCTATGAAACTTCGATTTTTCAGATTTGTTAGAAAGATATTCACTAACAAATTTAAATATTTTTGGTTTCACTCAAATCTGTTTTATTTTGCACCCGGTACAGTCAGTTAAAGTTTGAATTCAATTTTTTGAAACTGCAACAACATTTTAGGCCTCGTTTATAATTAAAATTAATTATATTTATTTTCAAACTTCGATTCAAACATACTTTTCGTCGTTATTATTTATTTTAAATATTTAAAATCCACTATTTTAGCCAATTTAAAATTTTTAAACTGGTTCAAATATTCCGGGTTGTTACAATTCGTTTCTTACCAACAAGAAGAAATTCAAAGGACTGATACGGGAGGAGAAGGAGAAACAAAAAAAGTCCCCATTTGGTTACAGCGTAACAATTATAATTTATAATATAATTAACCAAATGATGTTGTTTTACTTAAAATGGTTTTACTCGTTAGAGATGGGAACGAGACAGTTCGAAGAGGAGCAGGAAGATGATATAACTGTTGGCTATTTGTTTTACAGAATCCGGCCATTGGTTTAAATAGAGGAATTATCGTTTTAAAACAATAATTTGTTTGTTAAGTAAGAATTTAATTATTAAATCACATAATAAGTTAAACGTAACTATTGCGGGAACTTAGGATCGAAGCACCGTAAGGGAAAAAGGGGTCAGTCGGCTTGTTATCAAAACATAATTGGTAGGTTTAAATTTTTGGTTAAGGAAAATATGTTTAAAGAAAAAAAAAAGAATAGTGTCCTTGTACTGGTTTAACTTCTGCAGAATGAACGAAGAACTGAACCGCAAGAAGGTGGAAGGAACAGTGTCGGCCTAATTATAGAACAAAATAACTAAGTTAATTAAATTAAAAAGTTAATTAGTCCATGAATTTTATAGTGCCAATAACTATTACATACCTTATCAGAATTGGGTCAGAAAAGAGTTGTGGAGCCAAGGGAACAGACCTTACATTTTGAAGCGGTCTTGAACAAGCTGGAAATAGTTGGGATTTTTCATTAAATTAAACATCTGTTTAATTTAACTGAAATCATATCGCCTTAGCAACAACAAATCAGAACAAGGTGAGTTAAACTCACTCAGTTTTCCTATTTATATTTTATATAAATTGGGTTATTATATTGTGTACTTTGTTTGCTACGATTGACTATTCGCCAGTTATATATCTATTTATTGATTTAACTGATGAAATTAAACCATCGTTTAATTTCAGGGAAATACCAAATCGTTATTCTAACGATTGGTTCCAATAAAGGTAACTTACCTTATTGGTCACGTTTATAAAATAAACATGTTTAATTGGTTGAATTGTTTGAATTGCTTGTGGTTGGATTAAATGGTCGTTATTTATTATTATTAGTTAAATGGTTGAATGATCTGATTTGAGATAACCATTTGTATACAGGGAAGAACAGGTTGGAGGGATCCAACCGGATTCCTCAAATATATTATTTATTTTCATATTATCATATATGAACTGTCATGATTGGGTAATTGGTTTTAGTAGTGATCATTGACTGAAAAGTGAACCAGTGTTGTGTTTTAACCAATGAGCTATATTGTTTGAATAATCGGCAGTAAATGGCCTAAAAGTAAATCGTTTTGTATACATTGATTTACCGTCAGGTAAATTGATAGAACTGAAGTTATAAAATTTATTTTATAACTAAAGATAGATTTTGAAATATGTATTTTGAATAAAAATTTATTTAAAAGGAGATAAATATTTATGTTATATTTAAGTGTAAATTGATTTTTATAAAGTCAAATCTGATGTTAATCAGATTTGTAAATGTGAGAATAAGGAAATTAACCTAACGGTTAAATTTGGACAATTATGTTGTTGAGAAACAATTTAATGAAATTATTTAAATTAATTAATTATATTATTAATTAATTTAAAGGGAAGAATGAATTAGGATCGGTTAATAAGATAATCGTGTTTTGAGTGAATAAATCGACTCTTTAATTTGATTGATGACTAAATTAGTATGTTTTGGATAGAAATAGTTTAATGAATATTGTTTAGATTAATAAGATTTTAAAAAGGGATTTACTGTTTATTTTAATTAATGAAGAAATTAACTACTAATGTAGTTAATGGTTGGAATAAATTATTATGGTAATTAACAATAATTCAGAAAATTACATTTTAATGGGAATTATCGAAAAAAGTAACCTAAGTTAAAATGGAATTAAACTGAATGACGAAAGGAGAGTGTGAACAGGTTTTGCTTAAAACTTGAGTTTTTAACGAAGTTATAAAAGGAATGATTAAGCAAATATGATAGTGTAAAATAAATGTTACTTAATTATTTGAATTAAGTAAGAGGAAATTGAGGAAAAGGGTTTAAGATTAACCAGGATTATATAAAAGAGGTAGAGTTTAAAAAGTGGTGTGTTATAAAGAATTTACTTAACTGAATTAAGAAAAATCGGAATATTAGAGAAAGAGATTTCCAAAATGATAACAAGGGTTATGAAACCGTATTTTAAATAAAATAGTGGAATGAAATGTGTAGTAGATATTAGAATGGGATATTTGTTTTTGGATTACAACTTATATTTATCTTAAGGTATGAACGTTGTTGATCAAGGTCTGAGAGGTAATTAAAATACCCCAACTTGCACGACTTCAGGATTATCTGAGGATGATATGAGTTGTAATGGTAAAAGAGGTTGGTGATAGTTTATTATTTCCGTTAGTGAAATAATAACGCAACGTTTCGGTGGAAAATTTTGAATATATATATATATATATAATTAGGATTTCCAAAGTAAAAAGAAAATAAAAGGAGTTGCCAAAAATATAACGATATTTTCGAATTAGAAGGAAAACGTAAGGCTGAGTTTTATTCTATCAGAATAAACTTGTGTATTGTTTCAAGTAATGAAAGAGAGAATATTTCGTAACATCGTTTTACGAGTAATAAGTTAAAGTAATTTTCCAATATTATGAAATATAATAATGTGGCTAATGTTTTGTAAGTGGAAAGAGACAACTGTATATGATATGGGATTTCCTAAGTATTATAATGAACTCGTTTAAAGAATAATCTTATGTAAAATAAGAAGCAAAAAACTATATTTATAGTATCGAAAGATTTAAGAGTTTGAATTTATATTTGTTTTTTATTAAAAGGAACAGTGAGACCGAATACTGAATCAGTGAACCCATTGGAATGTCATGATTGAAAACACTGATTATTTTGATAGTTAAATCACTGACTATCAAATCTGTCTAATACGATTGTGGGTACGGAAAGACCGGGATCGAATTTATATTCGAAAACCATTCTGACCAACAAATACGTGAGAATATCAAGAGATGATCGAGATGGAGAATTGAAGACCGTGGATCTTCATTAAACGGAAGAACCACTAATAATCTTTGGTTAGCTCCTAGGGATAAACTGTGGTTCTGTCGTGGTTGGAATCTGCAGGTTGCCAGGACTTCTCGCTACTGATCCATGGGGTGATTCCTATATTGGATGCAGTAGGAGAGCACCTTCGGTTCATCCTGTTCCTGGATGACTTGTATGGACGAATGTCAGACAGAGTATTTCCTGAAACCACATACGTTGATTTTTACAAATATATTGAGTGGTGGTAAAGAGGGGCACTTCTTTTATACCCCGAGTATATTTGTGGACGTCAATTAGTGACTTGAGGGATCTGATGATGTGGCATTCAAAGTGAATGGTGACCATTTGTTCCAGAAGTTAATCTAAACCTCAAACCTCATCAGTTGGGAAATGACAAAAATCGGGCAGGCAGCATGGCTATGTGGGTCACTCCCATTAGGGTGTATAATCACATATCTAAAGAAATTCCAATTCATTCTTTAAATCTATTTCGATGCTGTCCCTTTTCGAGAAACGGTTTGTAGCTCCCAACCGTTGGTGATATACATTTGATACACTTAAGCGAAATGAGTGGTCAGTCATGTGAGAGCCGGGTTGCAAGACGTTCTTGTTGAACCCAGTGTATTCGCCTCTAGAGATACACTATCGGCAGGTGGTCCCATACCTTGTCATAGTCGGAATCCAATCTCCAATAAGCGCCCGTGGTTTTGTTTGTATACTATATATGTGGAGCGTGAGATGCAAGCGTTTCTACTAGATTCCTATTTACTTGTATTTAGACATTATTATAATATCAGACAAGATATTGGTTTCAAAAATGTTTTGGGTTATCGTAAGGTAAAAACCGTCCGTGTTTATGTGTGGATTTGGTCTTACGGTTATCCTTTTCTTTCAGAAAGATTTCAACTTTAAAATCATGTTGTGTGATACCCTTATTATTGTGCGAGTTTTTCTCACTCTGGTTCACTAGACTGACTCGGTGTTTTGTAAATGCTCGGGTTAGCCCGGGGTGTACAGGTTCAGGTTATCGAATGCAGTGAAGTCCAGAGACGAGCTGGAGATGTTCAGACATATGATATTATATAGCTACTATTCCACTGTGTGTTGTATTTGGGAACAGGTTATTATAACTGTACCGTTGTGTGATGTACTCTGATATTGTAAGTATTTTTAAAGCTCTTAATAAAGTTATTTCTGTATTATATTTTGTTCCACTGCGATGTGAGACTCTGTGTTGTGTTGGTTCTTCTTCTTCTTCTATTCTAATATTTCTTTCTTTCTTATCTCACCCTCTAATTTCTTTCTAATAACGTCCAGTGTTTTTGGTGTTTAGAAGGTCGGCATGAGTTACAGTAAAGGTATTTATGTCGATTTTCAGAGCCGAAAATCCTTGGGTCGTTACAGTAAGTAGCCAACAAACTCGCCTCTTTTGATAACTGAGTAAGGTAATAAGTGGCTTGAGGGCCCGCGTTTTAGTTATTGGGTTGTGCAGTGGTTTAGAAGCTTCACATAAAAAGGCATTATCTTAAAATTTATTAACTCATCTTAGGAACTGTGACACCTTGGGAATGGTAGTTAAATCATTATGTGCACATTGCAAGATTAGGCTGGAATTACTAACCTAATTAGACATATAATTCAGGTGAAATCAAACGGGATGCAGTTGTATATTGTGACCACTCTTATACATTTCCTACTCACCATGACTTATTGTTCTAACCCTTCCTTATTAAAATTTTCATGATAGCATTAGAGGAAGCAAATCTTTGGGATGCATTTGGTTTACCATCTTGTTCTCTCATGCTCGCGCCGTGACTCACTTTTAAGACAGTAAGCAGAGTTGATACTTATTTTCCTATCTTTTTCCACTGTGAGTTTGTCTTTATTATACTTTTATCATGCTCATGCTAATTACTGCAAGTACCAGGTCAATAGATTCGTACTCGGATAGGTTGGATTTCATGTTTCGTAGAAATTCAAAATTAGAAAAGTGCGGTTTGTTACATTCGGCTTCAGAGCTCTTGGTTTATATTATCAAAGAAACTAGCAATAAGAATTAAGTGAGAGAATGTGTTAAAGCTTTCTTTCTATTTTTTTAGATCTTTGTGCCCAACTCTAAGTGGTACGACGATGATATAGCAGCGATCCTACCTTGTATAAATGGAAAAAGTGATTATGAGTTAGCAATATTTTAGAGTTCGAGTTTCTTTCCAACCCCGAACTATAATACAGAGTGTTTGGCAATAGTTTTGAAGAGATTGAGGATGACATATGATGGAATCCATGGACTTGAGATTTGTGAATGGACAATAAAAATCTAGCTACATCTAAGATAGTTGCGATTCTTGAATGTTGATGAAAAGTTCCAATCAAAGACCTATTCTTGGTTTTAGGTGAACGGGAAATTAAAGCTAATACTAAGAGCACGTTAATGAGGCACATTCCCTTGGTACCTTATAATGGCAGCTGAATGTTCTTCTTTTTGAAATAATTCCATTGAGTTTCTTAGTTCGATCTCTAGGGGAAATTTTATTATGTACTTACATTGAAAAAAGTTTTCAAATATTTAGGTTATTTTCTATAAAATTCTTTTTAATTAAAACTAATAATAGTAATATATACATAAAGAGCAAAACCCTTAGTTTTTAAAAAAGTTTAATTTTGAAAATAATTTTTATACTTTTCTCCCGAATGGTGTAACACCATGCATTTTAATTAAATAATAAAATAAAATTTTGAAAAGTTTTCAGAAATTGGTCACAGAATAAGCGTCACTGTGTCCATGGAAATTTTCTGATCAATTTAGACCCGTGGTTTGCAGAAAACGGATTTAAAATGAAAAAGTTATCTTTAATTGAAATATTACAACAAACGTGAAAATAAGATATATGAAGAGCGCTAAGAAGAACAATAACCACCACTGTATTTAGACTTGTGAGCAAAAGTTTATGTAGTCCAGTTGGTAGAGGTATGTCTCTCCTAAGTGAGTGGTGTACGTTCGGGTCCCGCTGACGCCATATTTTTTTGTTTTAGAGGGACGACTAAAGAAATGCATATTCTAAGAGAAAAATATGTATAAATATAAATATAAGGAAAATCATAAATATAGGCGAGTATAAAAATATATGTATACATGCTTATGTGAATTATGTATATGTGTGTGTAGATATATGTATATATGAATGAGAAATCGACAAGTAACCTACAAACAATAAAAATGGGTAAGAAATAAATGACAGCATAATGCCACTAGAATTTTGAAAAAGTAATAAAGATTGCACATACATATATATGCACATAAATTCAAATGTTGAAAAAAGTGCAAGTTAATAGCAGAAAGTAATAAATGCATAATAAATGCATAATAAATGAAAAAATGGACAACAAATTAGCTGCATTTGAAATTAAAATACATTAAGAGGAATAAAAAATGAATTGATAATGTTATTAATTACATTAATTGAGCAACTAATAATGGACAGAGATTTGAAAGGTTGTATGCATATATACTCGCATAAATTCAAATTTTGAATTTGGATATGTGTTATAAGCAGAAAATAATAATTCATGTAAGTTATATTAAGGAATAAAATGAATGTTTAAGCATAATGTTAAATCATAAATTAAAGAGAACTGGAAACATGTTCTGACCCAAGCATTGGGTTGACCCACTGCATAAATGGGTCGTCCCATGGGACGACCATAGGGCCGACACACCCTTAAGGTGGGTCGACACATGGGTCGACCTACGCATTCCAGATTATTTTGTTGGTGACGTGTTTTCTTGGCTTGAACAGTGCAGATTTTATGTTGGTAAATCCGACAGACCAAAATTTCCTGTACACATATAAATAAACTAGCAGGGCCAAGCCTCCAACTCATATTTTCTAAGACGATGCCAAGGCTCTGCCATTTTCTTTTCTCTCCAAATCTTTCAGAAATTAGAAAACTAGCTTTAGGAAATTCTGATTCAAGAATTGAAAATAAAGAATATAAATCTACAACATAGGTGTTCGGATTTCCAATCAACGTGAGGTAAGTCCTGTGAATCTAACATATTTAGGTTTCTTTCCTTCTTTCCCTCTTCTTTTAGTATCAGATTTGTAGATTTGTGGTATTTTAATACTAGATTCAGTTAGGAAGACCACATAATCATAGATCTTGATCAGATTCAAGGATTGGAAAGCTGTCAGGTGAGTGGATCTAGAATTATACTTGTTGGATAACGGTGTATTTACCGTTTACATTCCTATTATTCTTAACATGTTAAACAATTGTATTCTGTTATAATTGGAATATAATTTATTTTCAAGTATGTTAAGAATACCACTATTGTACAAAATCTATTCTATGAATCTTCTATTTGGATTAAGAACTACTATAATACTGAAAATTGTGGAATCTACAATAAACATGAATATGTTGTAAATATAATTACAATGAAATTGGGGATAATGGAAAAAGAATAGATGTGCCTAATTTGTAAGGAAAATTTGACAATGATTTGGAATTGGTAAATGAAACCAAGAACTAACATCTAACTCAGAAAATAAAAAGGAGAAATTTGTAGTGGACTAAGTTAGATGGATTTGGGAAGATTGATACATTTCCATAACGGAAAATTTTCTAAGAACATAGTTGCAAGAAAAAAAGGGATTAGTGTGAAATAAGGATTCTTTTACCGTACTGCATATTAATCAAATAAAACGATATATGTATGTCCACCATGAAAATACAAGAATTAACTTGCAAATACATGTCTTGATTTATGTGTGTTATGGAAATGGATCTTTACATCTTGCCACTAGTCAATTCAATAGGTGTGTGAAATATTTTCTTGAAATAATGAGAATGTACAAAAGGGTAAATAAATGGATGTTACAATAGTAAAAGTTTGGTTAATGTTAAGAAACCAAGTGAAAATGTGATGAACGGGGAATATAACCAATTATAACTAATTATGTGAATGAGTATGTAATATAATAGGTAAGCTTGTCCTAGGGACAAGTTGTAACACCCCACACCCGCTAAGGTCACTCACTAAGGGAATGCCTTAACTTCGGTGGAGTATTTTAAGTGAATATAGAACAGAAAAATTACAACAAGACAGATATAAATAATACTTGAAATCTAAAACATCATTTCATTGCAGCAGAAGATAAACATGTTTGGTTACATATCAAAACCAACTAAAACAAGAGTCAAGTACTAAATATCCATCCTGATAAAACATAAGTACATAATCCCACTACATAGCTAAAAGCCATAATAGAAAAGATAAGCCGGGCTTTACATCACGGTCCAAGCTCCAAAAGATAGATAAAGCAATCTGATCAAAGCCCACTAGTGCTAGGCCCACTCTGAGAACCTGAGGGTTGGGAAAAAGATAAAAACAACGGGGTCAGACATAAGTCTGAGTGAGCCCTATAACTTTAACAATACAATCATTAAAGTAATTAGGGTATGATATAAACTTGGTACGGTGATGACTGGGGATAAATGACTACACTAAGCAGCCAACTAGACATAGGATAAACTAAGATAACGGTAAAGACGCATCTACCCACCCAAGGGTAATTACTACACTGCACCACACCAGATCTACCCACCCAAGGGTAATTCCTACACTGCACCACACCAGATCTACCCACCCAAGGGTAATTCCTAACTTAAAGTTTGATCCCACTAAGAGTACTTAGTAATCTTAATAGTAGTCTCGTGTACCCCTAGCTGACTACATAGGTGCCGTCTGCCCCTATCTCCACTAGGTGTACCCACTACTCCCATTCGATCGGCTCCCTAACGTAGATACCCGTGCTGGCCCCACAGTGGGGTGTATCAGTCCCCAAAGTGGCAACCCGATACAACCAATGGTGCACGGCTTATACCTACACGATGCAACAACGTCTTACCTACCAGCCCGGGTCCACACACGCATATGAAACCCGTTGGACTTGCGTTGCCACCGCTAACCCGTTTTTGGCCTCTTATAGTCAAGCCCAGTACGTGTGTCCCGTCCTCGACATGGGTCGAGCCCAATAAGATACATATGGGTTACTGGTTGAAACGGGCCCCCACAAGCTACCCACCTAAGCTTGTCCCTTCTAGTGTATCCCACTTAACCCTTTTTAATAATCATGTCCACTTACATGTTTAAAATTTGGTTAAGTCATCTAATCATATTTCAATTGCCACTCAAGGCACCCATTAGATTTCCATATGCCACCCAAGGCACTTACTTGATTTCCACATGCCACCCAAGGCACTTACTTAACCCTTTAATCATGTTTAATTACATGTTCCACTTTGGTTAAGTATTCTAATCGTATTTTCTATTGCCACCCAAGGCAACCACTAGATTTTTCCACATGCCACCCAAGGCACCCACTTAACCCTCATGTCCCTCTACATGCTAATATGGTTAAGTGTTTCTTAATTGATTAAGACCGTAACCTTTGTAAAGACCTCTCACATTAGACTATCTTTTATGGCAGCTGGATTTGTCGGTCGGGTCCGGGCAGCCTTACGCCATAACCGAGTCTAACCTCGTGTCTTTACACTTGTCACGTATTTAGTTTATGCCTAAGACCTCTCACATTGGGCCAATCATTTGTAGCCGCTGGATTTGGCGGTCGGTTCCGGGCAGTCTTATGCTACAAAAGGGTCCAACCTCGTGTCTTAGTCGATTAATTACACCTAATTAATCACCCCCATATTTTGAATTAATTTTCCCTAATTAATTCCAATTTAATGATGTACATAATTGACTCAATTATGTCCATCCACTTTATGGTATGCATAATCATACCAACTTCACACCATTTTATTAACATGAATGTTAACCCCATCGTTCCCCACGTAATTCGCTAACATGACATAAAAGGGAAGATTCATCACAAATACAATGGGTTCAACTTGCATAACATTAGCATCAACATGGGTTTTAAAGGTGTCAACATGCATATATGACCATGGCATCAAACCCAACTAGCATAAATAATCAACCCAAACTTGCATGAATCTCATATGTCATAAAGAGGTTAACTTGCATAAGTTACTTATGTCATACAAAGGGGTAAACTTGCATATGTATGTACGACATACAAAGGGGTTAACTTGCATATGTATGCATATCATACAAAGGTGTAAACTTGCACATGTTACTTGCATATAATCAAACACCAAACTTGCATAACATGTCATATATGAACTTGCATATAATCAAACACCAAACTTGCATAACATGTTATATATGAACTTGCATATAATCAAACACCAAACTTGCATAACATGTTATATATGAACTTGCATATAATCAAACACCAAACTTGCATAACATGTTATATATGAACTTGCATATAATCAAACACCAAACTTGCATAACATGTTATATATGAACTTGCATATAATCAAACACCAAACTTGCATAACATGGTGTCATAATGGATCAATGTTTATCATAGTGATTTGCATAACTAGCATCATGAACTCATAGCATATGACTTGCATAACTTGCATAACATCATGATCACATAGCATATGACTTGCATAACTTGCATAACATCATGAACACATAGCATATGACTTGCATAACTTGCATAACATCATGATCACGTAGCATATGACTTGCATAACATCATGATCACATAGCATATGACTTGCATAACTTGCATAACATCATGAACATATAACATCAAACTTGCATAACTATCATCATGAACACATAGCATATGATAACATAACTTGCATTGATCCACATTCATAGCCATAACCTCATTATATCCTATCATAATCATTTCAACAATTGGTCATTAAGGCTATAGTACTCACAACTTGTTGATTAACACTCCTATGAAGAGGATTAAGTTGCTAGAGTTGATTAGAAGTTGATTTGAGAAGCTATCTTCCTCTTTAATTTGTTGGTGGCTCCTTCTAGTTGCATTTTGACGGCATAACGACGTTGTCTCCAATTTTAGTATGAATTAGGGTAGTCTTAGGGTGTATTTATAGATTAGTTAAGTGTTTTAGGCCATTAGATTAACCCTAAATCAGATTAGAGCCGTCAGATCTCGTCACTAGCCACCAAGCACAGCCCCAAAGCCAAGATAGTGCACCCAGCCAAAACTGGCCGACAGGGGGGGGGGGGGTCGACCCATGGGTCGACTCCTAGGGGGGTCGACACCCATGTCGACCCTAGGGTCGACACCCTCTGTCTGGCGGGAATTTTCCCGCCTCTTCTGAAATGTGAAGTTTGAATATTTTAATTCTGTTTTGAATTTTCTGAAAACTTCTTCGGGCCCTAACTAGGTCATACGGACTCCGATTTTCGAAAACTCGGACTCTATTTTGCGTATTTTTCTGAGACGAACGCAATGGCATAGCCCGTTTCCCCTGATTCAGATTTTAAAATTTAATTCTGCCCTGATTTATATTATCACAAGTTATTCAACATACGGGGTGTTACATTCTCCCCTACTTAAAGGATTTCATCCCCGAAATCTCTAAGTCAAGAAGAACGTATCCTACCATCCAAACAACCATCTACTCAAACCATCAAACACTAGCATCCATTGTCCTTAAAGTTTCTAATGCTGTATGAACATATGCAAAGAGTGTGTGTATATGTTCCCTATCTAATGCAAAATCAGGCGGTCTACTGATTCAGTTGACCTCCTTAATGCAAACCATGATAGTGCCATGCATCCAATATGTATGCGAAAGAACCCTATCGACACATACTTATTTCTACATGAGTGCACAATCATTCACCAAAATGCATCATCCATATGATAACACAACCATTATACATCCATTAATATAGCTACCTACACACAATTATATGCAATATGCAATATGAAGTGACTGAGCCGATCTAGTGTCTAAAGTGTGTGTATATGCATCCACGAGCAACCACTAGCAACCACTTTCATCCACACGCATACATCAAACATAACATGTCTCAAACACATGTTTCAAACATAGGTTTACCCTATCTAAAGGTCAAAGGTACTAATGAGAGGACATACTAAAGATAAGATAAGTACTAGACAAACGATAAAGGAGAAGTTAAAAGACATACCCTAAAAAAGGAATGGGTACAGTGAACGCATCTTCGCTTCTGTCTCCTAAGTAGCATTGCTCTCATTCTCTCCCCATTGCACTTTGACTAGTCAAACCTCTCTGTTTCTTAACTTCCTAATCTCTGACCCAATGATGCGGGTAGGAGCTCGTCGAATAGTCGCATCACGCTCTACCACCTCTGCGGTCTCATGTAGGCACTTCCTCAAATGTGACACATGGAATACGTCATGTACCCCACTAAGTCTCTTGGGTAAATCCACTCTATATGCCATTCGTCCAATCCTTTCCTTAATAGGAAACGGTCCTACAAATCTTGGTGCTAACTTCCCAACGGACCCAAAGTAAACAACATTCCGTAATGGAGATACTTTGACAAAGACCATGTCCCCAACATCAAACTCCAGCTCCGTCCTCCTCTTATCCGCGTAAGATTTCTGTCTGTCTTGCGCCGCTTTCATCCTTCTTCGAATCAAATCTATCTTTTCCGAAGTCTCTCTAACCATATCAGGCCCAAGCAAGATCCTATCCGTAGATTCCCACCAACATGTAGGTGATCGACAAGGCCTTCCATAAAGAACTTCGAAAGGAGCCATACCAATACTAGACTGAATGCTGTTATTATATGCGAACTCCACCAATGGAAGATGCTCTTCCCATGTACCTCCAAAATCTAAGATACATAGCCTCAAAAGGTCTTCCAGAACACGATTCACCCTCTCAGTCTGGCCGTCCGTCTGAGGATGATATGCGGTGCTCAAACACAACTGAGTTCCTACCGCCTCTTGCAAACTCTTCCAAAACTCGCTAGTGAAGATAGGATCTCGATCGCTCACTATGCTCGAAGGTACTCCATGTAACCGAACTATCTCTCGAAGGTAAACTGAAGCTAGCCATGGAGCAGTCCTCTTACTCTTCATGGGTATAAAATGGGCGCTCTTAGTAAGTCTGTCTACCACAACCCAAATTCCCGCATTACCCTTTCTCGATCTCGGTAACCCATCAATAAAATCCATCGAGACGCTATCCCACATCCATTGCGGAACTTCCAATGGGTGAAGCAACCCACCAGGTTTCTTTTGCTCCGCTTTCACTTGTTGGCACACCAAGCATCTAGCGACATACTCGGCCACATCTTTCTTCATACCGGCCCAAAAGAAAACTCGCTTCATGTCTTGGTACATCTTGTCCCCACCGGGATGAATGGTCATCTTCGAATGATGCGCATCATCAAGTATAGCCTTCCTCAAACCCTCGTTTTTCGGTACACAAAGTCTACCGTCTCTACGCAAGCACCCCCTATCGTCTAGGGTGTACCTACTCAAATGGCTGGGCGACTCCCCCCTTATGAGCCTCTCTACCAACTCAACCAACTATGGGTCGTCCCGCTGTGCCTCGCCAATCCGTCCCAAAAGAGTAGGTCTGACCTCTAAAGATGCTACCAAACCGGGTACAAAGTCAATGGAAGGTCTGAAATCAAACATCGAGATAAATTCCAAGTTTCGTTGTTCAACGAACAACGGACTCAAGGACAACCTTTTTCTGCTTAAGGCGTCTGCCACCACGTTACCCTTGCCAGGGGTATACGCTATCTCGAAAACATAGGATGCTAAGAATTCCATCCACATTTGTTGTCTTAAGACTATGTGCTCGAAGAGTCTCCAACACTTCCCTAAGATGTAGGGCATGCTTTTCTCCACTTCTAGAGAAAACCAGGATATTCTCCCATGCAAAATCGTCACAACTATCCATCTCTCACGCAGACCATCCTAGTTGAACTCGACATCCCCCAAGTGCAAGCCCCAAAGGCCTAAACCAATATCAGACAAACAATTAAGGGATACCTCCTTCGAATTCAGACGACCTACGTGAGATGATACTAGTAAAAACGGCTTAATACTTAAGCACTTGTCCAACTCTGGATGTCCTTGCCAGTCTTGCTCCAAAACCACCATTGATCAAATAACTGGCTTTGCTTAACCTATTAAGCACATACGAAAACTTATTTCGCTCTTAGAAAATACCAAGATGTCATCCACAAAGACCACTACGAAGTTATTTAGGTACTCCCTGAACATCCTACTCATCAAATCAACAAAGTATGCAGGGGCGTTCGTCAAACCAAATGGCATCACAAGCCACTCATAGAAACCATCCGGAGTCCTAAAGGTAGTCTTCTCTATACTATCCTCAGCCACTCCCAACTGATGAAACCCCGTGGCCAAGTCCAACTGCGAAAACACTGAGGCGCCAACCAACTGATCAAAGAGATCATCAATCCTCGGCAATGGGTGTCTATTCTTCTTTGTGAGCTTGTTGAGTTCTCTATAGTCTACACAAAGTCTGAGGGACCCATCCGCCTTCGTGGCAAAAACTACTGGAGCACCCCACTCCGATATACTTCGTCTTATGAACCCCTTCTCAAGCAACTCCCCTACTTGCTTATGGAGTTCCCTCCTCTCACGAAGAGCCATGTGGTGCACTGGTAAAGATACTGGCTTAGCATTGTCCACCTGATATATTCGGAAGTCAATCTCCCGCTTCGGAGGTAAGCCCTTCACCTCCTCAAACACATCCGAGTATTCCCGGACCACTCTAACAGATCGCAAACTCTCGGCCGAAGCATCAAGTGATTCAAGATAACTTAGCATAACAGAATCCACGGGATTACAAGAGATCTCGAGAGTGTTACCCAAGCGGGTCATGAGCCTAACAACTCTCCTTTCGCAATCAAGAACGGCACCATTACTGGATAACCAGTCCATGCCCAAAATCAACCCATAGCCCGTGAAGCCCAAAACAAAAGCATCACATCTAAACTCAACGCTAAGTATAGAAATCTTCAAACCCAAACATATCATGGACAAATAAGTGGAGCCCCCAATTGGGTTTGAAACTACCAAGGGATCATCTACTAGACTGGTGTCTAAGTGCAGTGACTCAACTAACGATGATGAGATAAACGAATGCGATGCGCCAGAGTCGAATAAAGTTTGAACAGGATGCTCGAGAGAACCAAATTTCAACCTAGACGGTCCTACCCCCATCAAGTATACCAGCCGGGAGGGAATACATCTACCCTCCATAAGATCCTGTACTTTGTCCTTACCTCTTTGGACAATCCTAATAAGGTGTCCTATTTCTCCAAAACAACTAGCCTTCTCCTTCACATTCTCCTTTCGTGACTTCCCACCACGATGAGGTTTCGTCCTTTATTTACCTAATAGCTATTTGAACCTTCCTCCCTCGTCCATCTTAAAGGTACCCACAAGCCCTCCACCTCCTTGGACTAACTTCTTAGCCCGACAAACGTCTTAGTCCCTTGAAGTGGTTCTTCCGTCCTTCATACGGAAGTCCTTATTTATCTTAAAAAGACATCTATACGCGGAGGGGAAATTCAAAAAGAGAAAGAGGAAGAAATTCAAAACGGAGAATCGAAGGAAGGATATATGGCTCTTGGGGATTATGTTCTTTTCTTTCAAAAACTTTTCTCTTAAAAGACATGTTTTTGAAAATACTTCTTCCAAAAATGTTTTTAGAAAAATAGTTTTCTAAAAATTTTATCTGTTCTGGTAACCTTCAGCTCTGATACCACGTGTAACACCCCACACCCGCTAAGGTCACTCACTAAGGGAATGCCTTAACTTCGGTGGAGTATTTTAAGTGAATATAGAACAGAAAAATTACAACAAGACAGATATAAATAATACTTGAAATCTAAAACATCATTTCATTGCAGCAGAAGATAAACATGTTTGGTTACATATCAAAACCAACTAAAACAAGAGTCAAGTACTAAATATCCATCCTGATAAAACATAAGTACATAATACCACTACATAGCTAATAGCCATAATAGAAAAGATAAGCTGGGCTTTACATCACGGTCCAAGCTCCAAAAGATAGATAAAGCAATCTGATCAAAGCCCACTAGTGCTAGGCCCACTCTGAGAACCTGAGGGTTGGGAAAAAGATAAAAACAACGGGGTCAGACATAAGTCTGAGTGAGCCCTATAACTTTAACAATACAATCATTAAAGTAATTAGGGTATGATATAAACTTGGTACGGTGATGACTGGGGATAAATGACTACACTAAGCAGCCAACTAGACATAGGATAAACTAAGATAACGGTAAAGACGCATCTACCCACCCAAGGGTAATTACTACACTGCACCACACCAGATCTACCCACCCAAGGGTAATTCCTACACTGCACCACACCAGATCTACCCACCCAAGGGTAATTCCTAACTTAAAGTTTGATCCAACTAAGTGTACTTAGTAATCTTAATAGTAGTCTCGTGTACCCCTAGCTGACTACATAGGTGCCGTCTGCCCCTATCTCCACTAGGTGTACCCACTACTCCCATTCGATCGGCTCCCTAACGTAGATACCCGTGTTGGCCCCACAGTGGGGTGTATCACTCCCCAAAGTGACAACCCGATACAACCAATGGTGCACGGCTTATACCTACACGATGCAACAACGTCTTACCTACCAGCCCGGGTCCACACACGCATATGAAACCCGTTGGACTTGTGTTGCCAACGCTAACCCGTTTTTGGCCTCTTATAGTCAAGCCCAGTACGCGTGTCCCGTCCTCGACATGGGTCGAGCCCAATAAGATACATATGGGTTACTGGTTGAAACGGGCCCCCACAAGTTACCCACCTAAGCTTGTCCCTTCTAGTGTATCCCACTTAACCCTTTTTAATAATCATGTCCACTTACATGTTTAAAATTTGGTTAAGTCATCTAATCATATTTCAATTGCCACTCAAGGCACCCACTAGATTTCCATATGCCACCCAAGGCACTTACTTGATTTCCACATGCCACCCAAGGCACTTACTTAACCCTTTAATCATGTTTAATTACATGTTCCACTTTGGTTAAGTATTCTAATCGTATTTTCTATTGCCACCCAAGGCAACCACTAGATTTTTCCACATGCCACCCAAGGCACCCACTTAACCCCTCATGTCCCTCTACATGCTAATATGGTTAAGTGTTTCTTAATTGATTAAGACCGTAACCTTTGTAAAGACCTCTCACATTAGACTATCTTTTATGGCAGCTGGATTTGTCGGTCGGGTCCGGGCAGCCTTACGCCATAACCGAGTCTAACCTCGTGTCTTTACACTTGTCACGTATTTAGTTTATGCCTAAGACCTCTCACATTGGGCCAATCATTTGTAGCCGCTGGTTTTGCCGGTCGGTTCCGGGCAGTCTTATGCTACAAAAGGGTCCAACCTCGTGTCTTAGTCGATTAATTACCCCTAATTAATCACCCGCATATTTTGAATTAATTTTCCCTAATTAATTCCAATTTAATGATGTACATAATTGACTCAATTATGTCCATCCACTTTATGGTATGCATAATCATACCAACTTCACACCATTTTATTAACATGAATGTTAACCCCATCGTTCCCCACGTAATTCGCTAACATGACATAAAAGGGAAGATTCATCACAAATACAATGGGTTCAACTTGCATAACATTAGCATCAACATGGGTTTTAAAGGTGTCAACATGCATATATGACCATGGCATCAAACCCAACTAGCATAAATAATCAACCCAAACTTGCATGAATCTCATATGTCATAAAGAGGTTAACTTGCATAAGTTACTTATGTCATACAAAGGGGTAAACTTGCATATGTATGTACGACATACAAAGGGGTTAACTTGCATATGTATGCATATCATACAAAGGTGTAAACTTGCACATGTTACTTGCATATAATCAAACACCAAACTTGCATAACATGTCATATATGAACTTGCATATAATCAAACACCAAACTTGCATAACATGTTATATATGAACTTGCATATAATCAAACACCAAACTTGCATAACATGTTATATATGAACTTGCATATAATCAAACACCAAACTTGCATAACATGTTATATATGAACTTGCATATAATCAAACACCAAACTTGCATAACATGTTATATATGAACTTGCATATAATCAAACACCAAACTTGCATAACATGGTGTCATAATGGATCAATGTTTATCATAGTGATTTGCATAACTAGCATCATGAACTCATAGCATATGACTTGCATAACTTGCATAACATCATGATCACATAGCATATGACTTGCATAACTTGCATAACATCATGAACACATAGCATATGACTTGCATAACTTGCATAACATCATGATCACGTAGCATATGACTTGCATAACATCATGATCACATAGCATATGACTTGCATAACTTGCATAACATCATGAACATATAACATCAAACTTGCATAACTATCATCATGAACACATAGCATATGATAACATAACTTGCATTGATCCACATTCATAGCCATAACCTCATTATATCCTATCATAATCATTTCAACAATTGGTCATTAAGGCTATAGTACTCACAACTTGTTGATTAACACTCCTATGAAGAGGATTAAGTTGCTAGAGTTGATTAGAAGTTGATTTGAGAAGCTATCTTCCTCTTTAATTTGTTGGTGGCTCCTTCTAGTTGCATTTTGACGGCATAACGACGTTGTCTCCAATTTTAGTATGAATTAGGGTAGTCTTAGGGTGTATTTATAGATTAGTTAAGTGTTTTAGGCCATTAGATTAACCCTAAATCAGATTAGAGCCGTCAGATCTCGTCACTAGCCACCAAGCACAGCCCCAAAGCCAAGACAGTGCACCCAGCCAAAACTGGCTGACAGGGGGGGTCGACCCCTGGGTCGACCCATGGGTCGACCCCTAGGGGGGGGGTCGACACCCATGTAGACCCTAGGGTCGACACCCTCTTTCTGGCGGGAATTTTCCCGCCTCTTCTGAAATGTGAAGTTTGAATATTTTAAATCTGTTTTGAATTTTCTGAAAACTTCTTCGGGCCCTAACTAGGTCATACGGACTCCGATTTTCGAAAACTCGGACTCTATTTCGCGTATTTTTCCGAGACGAACGCAATGGCATAGCCCGTTTCCCCTGATTCAGATATTAAAATTTAATTCTGCCCTGATTTACATTATCACAAGTTATTCAACATACGGGGTGTTACACAAGTGGAAATTATAACGTGGATTATATCAAATAAAAAAGAACTTATTAATAAATATTAGTAAGGAGAACTAAGTTAAGAAGTAGATAATAACAAGAGGTTGTGATAATGAGGTTATGACTAAATAAAAAGAATGAAGTAGGCTTATTATTAGTAGACTTTTAATTAGAAATATGAAATCTGATAAAAGAAATTAATAATAAGCGGAAGCCCACTCCGGCAGCATAGGGCTGGATAAAGAATATAAACAGCCAATTATGAGCTAATGAACCTAGTAACTTGAGATAAAAATAAATATGCGAGTAATCAAGTTAATTAGAAACCTAATGAGATAAAACAAGCACTTAATTAAAGGATTAGACATAGAATCTAATAACACGTTAGTGTAGTGCTGGACCGGTCCGCATGTACGAAGGTGAAGAACCCAACGGGGTGTATCATCGAGGTGTCTTGAGGCATGGGAGGAGCACGTCCATTCTGATTATTCTGCTTGGTAATTCTACTAGTTATTCTTCTTGGTTGCTCTGTGGGACTAGAGGGTAGCACGTGGCTTCCATGAAACATCGTAAGGAACTTCATGGTGGTCTTCTATTGTGGTACATGCTCAGGCTATACTCGCAGAGGTTTGGTCTTCACGGTACAACCCGGTTAGTATACCTTGAATGCAATTGTAGCTTGGTAGTCAGAAGGTTGCGATGGAAGGCGTTGGGTGGTTCGGTGATTGCCTTGAGAAGAGGCTTGGTCAAGACCAATCCAGAATAGAAATCGTCGGATACCTATCATCGGCAGTCAGTGGGAAGCAGAAAGACTAAAACTAAACCAAGAGACCATTGATCTTTCACTATTGAGACGTTGGTTGAGGAGCATGCCAAATTGGAAGACAAATTGTTTCCTAGGGGCACGTCACTTAGCTCTTGATGTAATCTTTCACTAGTTGAGGGGGGGGTGAGGCCATAGCCACCGTGAAAATGCATGCCAAATGTAGATATCTGTATTGTATGCTTCATGAGGCGGACCTTTATAGATATGGAAATCTCTCGACCGAGTTCCATGCATTGGATGTCTCCCTATTACAGGACTTGGGGTACAGTAGATATTACGTTCATGTGAGGGTTTAGATACACGCACTTGGTGGTGTATCGTTGACAGTAAGGCATTACTCGTGTTGAAACTTTATTTGACCGAGGAGTTTGGGTATGACGATTTGTATGCTTGTATGGCATACCGATGATGGTTTTGTGTGATTACATGGCGTAATGATTTGGATTTCCGCACATTGTTCGGCATAGGATATGCTTCCACGGCATGACGGTGGAGACCATACAATGAGAGTAATACGGGGAGTACATTGAGATGTGGGGGTATACCTACATATATAGTATATTAGGTTAATCTACTGGGAAGTAGATGGGCACGACGCGAGTGCAGAGCCTTTAGTGTTGTTAACCTAAGTAACTTAATAAATAAAAAACATAACTGAACGGTTTATGTAGGGTTATTTCAGAATGTATAATTTGTCCAATCACCAGAACTTGTGTTCTGAACCCCTCCTCATAATATACCCGCATATTAGGTTTATGGCCGAGATTTGATGACTTTTGATACTGGTTAGACAGTATTATTACTTCGGTAAGGCTATATTTGATTATACTATATTTTATCCAGTCCGTTGTGAGATGTTTTACCGAGCTCTGATACATTTATTGTCTCTATCTTTCCTACAGGATACTAGATAAGCCGACTCGAGCTTCGATAGATTGGAATTTTTGAAGAAAAAAAATCGATCTATCGAAATTCGAGTTGTTGCAAATGGCTGAGGAGAAATTATGATTGAATTATGGGTACATTCGTCTTAAATTTTTGTTGCACTTATTAGTTAAAATGGGGATAATTTCATATAAAGAAAATAAGAAATAATAGCCTAAGACAATTTCGGCTATTTTGACAAGTTATGTGGTTGCTGCTTTTTGTTGAGACTACTGTGATTCTTTAGAGGGTTACTCAAAACTGGACAGTTGTCCATGACATTGTTGTGGTAAGGAAAAGAACTTTTTGGATTGCATCAAATTGTACAAAACGACATAGAATGACTATTATTTTAATCCGACCATAATTAGGTTTAGGATTCAACCTATGCTGAAAGCTCATTTAACAATTGATCACCTAGCGTTAAACCTAGAGTGGTAAACTAGTCAACAAGTTTTGGTACAACCTCAATATAGAATATAACTATTAAAGTTGCATCCAAATTCCCCCAAAAAAAATTCTTTCTTCCTCACTTAGCAAACTATATCTTTATTTTCCTCCCTTTTATTTGTAATAGCCTCTCTCTTCTATTGCTAAACAATGTCATTCTTCTATCTTCCTTCTAAAAGGCAGCATCCTGACCTGAACCTTTGCGTTGGTTTTGTGCATTAGATCTCTCCCTACCACTACTCTAAAATCTAAACTCAAATACTTACCTGTGATAACCCTAGGTTTTTGCACATTTATAATTTTATAAATTATAATGATAATTCTTCTCTGCAAAGTGGAATATGAATAAATATATATATTTATGTATTTATTGAACATAATTTAAAAACAATATAAAGGACAATGGTAATATGTATAGGCAGAAAAGTGTGAGTTAACACGAAATGTGTGTATATAGCATTTACACCCAGGATATTTTAACATGATAGCCGAGGGAAAGAAATGATATTTGAATTCTAGGCATTCATCTTATTGTCTTTTATTAACCTTGTCCTCTGGTTTAAAAAGAAAATCAAAAGCAAGAGGAGGGGGCTAACTGGAGTCATACCATTTGAATGATAATTATATTGCCAATTATAACCTATAAGCTGAATGCATTTGAAAATAGTACACCTGAGAGATTTTATACATCATAATGTATCCATAATAATATACCTGAACATGGATAATAATGGTATTTGATACAAGGAAAAACCCTAGAGAAAACGCTGATTATAAATAGCCTACAAACCATTCTAGGATAGGGTAGTGTCACAACATTATTTCTGAAAACAATTGTTTAAGGAGGCGTAAAGATTAAGGAGGGAAACTGGAAAACATAGAGTTAGGAGAAAGAAGAACTCTGGTGAGTATATATCACTCTTTTAATGGCTATAAGACCTATTCAGGCAGCCTTCGTTGTATTAATAATATTGTTTGAATATGTTAAAAAGTTTCCATGTTTGGTTTACTCACTTGATTGCATAAATGAAGGTTAAATGACTGATTATCTGACAAGACTCTTGTAGATCTGAGATCATAATAATAATGTATTTTCATAAGGTAGGGTTTTATAGTTAAGAGCAGGCAGCATTGAACAAGGAGGTTCAAGGCTTATGTGTGCTCTTAATAATGGGAAATGGAGCTATGATAAGTGCTCATAAGCTTATCCATTTACCCAAGATGTTCTCTTAATTAGGTCACAGATTTGTTAAAGAGAAATACTAGGTTTAGGGGGTGTCCTAATCATCCCTATCCTACGCTTATAGCAATAGAAATTCATGGTTATAGTATATTAATAACTGGAACACTTTTCATCATAACACTTGTATATGTCTACCATGTTTTATATGTTTCTAAGTGACTGTTTATTGATGATACTTCGGATGAATATTCACTTGAATCTCTGCACAAACACTCATATTTTGTTTGGGGTAGTTCATTCATCTTTAGGAATGAAATAACATGCATCAGGGAAAGGGACGTATGGGGGCAATTGGGTCAAAAAAGTAAAACCTAACTAGTAACATGAAAGTGGATCAGTTGTGGTGCTAGTCACCTATTGTGTTGATCTGTTTACCCTGTATGGAGGATACGTATGCATATGGCTTAATATAAGCCCAGTAGGCCTTTATGTATTTGGGAAAGACAGTGTGCACTTGTGTTCAACACATGGTATTTCAGGATGGCGATCCACTAGTAAAAATTGGTTGTCAATCCAGGATTATGAAATACATGAAGTTATGGGGAATAATGACATGTATGAGAGGGACTGGGGTATGTATGTGCATTGCATGATGTTTAGTAATGTTTGCATATGCCATGACTTGTTTATATATACCAGTGGTTGTGTTAAAAGATTTCTGCTATAGAATGCCATGTCAATACTGAGTTATACTCACACTAGTTTGCAAATCTGACCCTATTTGATCATTTATCTAATCTTTAGGGTACCTCATTGGCAATGGCGTAGCTCAAGGAATTGATTCAGGAAAAGAGGCTTGAGTGTGATGCCTTGAAAGTGCTGTATGGGGTGCTTTATCAAGTGGATTTTCTACAGTTAACTAAAGGACTTTCAAGTAGTTTTTATGTTAGAAATAAGTGTATGCTAATGTTTGCTAAAAGCTAAGAAACTTGTTTGTTATTTGAGTGAAGAAAATGTAGTGCATAAACATCTAAGGATCTAGTAAAAGTAGTATTTTATGTTGAGTAATCATTACATAGATGGGCAATCTATTGTACCATGGAATGTGGTATAATGGGGATCCCTACAAAAGCAGTTTTGGCACAAGCAAAGGCACAAATGGGATGCATCTTGGTAAGAGGATTTATATCTCATTATTGCTCATTGGCAAGAATGAACCAAAAGTGGCACAGTATCAATATGCATAACTAATCATAGAATCATTCTCATGTCCTGTTTACTATTTATATTATATACATATATAATTTTACTAGTATTTCGTAGCTCCTTTTTGATTAAATGATATTTATTATAATGAATAAGTAACTCCTTTTTTATTATACATATCATATAGTCATGATAGTACGTCTTGGTACACTGGTGCGTAGCCAGTGAACAAGCGTGATTAGCACATTCATTTGAATATGATTTCAGTAACCATAAGAGTAGTTCAAAAGGGAACTTTTATGAAAGATCTTAACTGGTTTATGTCAAAATATGAGTTTTCCTATAAAGTTATTTGAAACCCTTTCTGAGTAGGCATTTAATCATATATTTTGTCATGTGTTTGAAGAAATGCCACTTTGGAATTTAAGGTGTATTTTTCTTGTTCTGATCTTAAATCATACATAAGATTTTCTTTATATTTATCTAATAAACGAACCTTTTAATTAATGATAAATTGAGGCATCAAAGGGGGTTGTGTAAGTGTGCACCCTGTGCACGTGCACATACTCTCCAGGCTTTGTGCACTCAAAGCTTTGTTTCTTTTGAACTTCCCTTAAGGAAAAACCTATTCAATTAAAGGTCTCAAAGAATATATGATATTTATATTTTTAAGAATATGGATTTATATCCTTTAGGACTTAAAGGAACCAAGACTTTAGAAAATTTACTGGAATTGGCATTTCAAATAAAAAGAGAAATTATGCAAAAAGCTATGGTCTTCATGAATGAAGTGTATTACTCAATAAGATTCAAATAACTATAATGATATTTTTATTGGTGAATGTGTGATCTTGGGGGCTTAATAAGGGAATTTATTAAGCAAGCGATCTACTGGTTCTCTGATAAATATATCAGTATAATTGTTTATCAAACAATTGGAGATAAAAGAGTGGGTCATTTCATTTGGTATTCGAGCTATGTTAGAATTAAAACATAGTTAGAATAGGTATCACATGTTTGTTTGTATTGTTTGTCATGTTTGAAAACGGTTACATATGTGACTGTATGGTTGTTTTGTTTGAAAATGCTTGCAAAACAATAATGACGGCAATCAAGTTACTCTGATATATCAATGGCAACATAATGAAAGTATGGATTATCACTAGAGATCCATGGTTGGGAGAGGAGCTCATCAAGGAGGAGGGGGCTCAAATGACCCTCCTATGATTAATGTTCAAGAATTTATGAGAGCGGTTAGAGATAGGATAGGGGAAAGGCCTGAGAACCCCTATGAGGAACTGTCCAAATTGTTGAAGACCTATACCCATCTAGGAGGAAAAGAATTTGAAGGCACTAAAGGGGTCACTGGTGTGCACACTTGGTTGAGGAATTTGGATAGGATATTTGCTAATATGCAAATAAATGATTAAAGGAAAAGACAAATTTCCTCATGTAGATTGAAAGGGGTATCCTTAGATTGGTGGAAGGTGATGATAGCTAGGAGGGTAGAAAATGACATCACCTAGAACCAGTTTAAAGAAATGTTGGAAGCAAGGTTTGTTCCAGCATCTACAAGAGCCAATTTACTGGAAGAATTTATTAAGCTTAGACAGAACAATATAAATGTAACTAAATATACCCAGAAATTTGAGAGTTTGTCAAAATAAAGCACTGTTCTGATAGCTGATGAAACAACTACAAATTGGAGGTACATTCAAGGACTTAATGCAGGCTTGAGTAGGGCTATGTTACCCTATATAGATAGAACTTTTGATCAGGCTTTGGACTTAACCCTGACGTTTGAACAACATGACAATGCAAGAGAAAAATTCAGAAATATGAGGAATAACAACAAGGGAAAAGCAAGAGTTCAGCCTTATGAAAAGAAGTCAGTGAATTCTAATGTTAAGAAAGGAGAGGGTGGAATAACTTTTGAAACTAAGAAGAAAATCTTTTGTTTCAATTGTGGAAAGGAGGGCCACCTGGAATCAACTTACAGGTTTGGAAAATTGGCAGCATTTAAATGCTTTAACTGTGGGAAAGAAGGTCATATTAAAAAGAGCTGCTCTAAACCAAGGAAAGCAACAAAAGTGGGAGCTCTGGAGGGAAAAGAAGAAGTGGTTGGTCAAGTGGAAGGTATATTTTTTATTGAAAATTTACCCATACCAGTAGTATATGATACAGGGGCTACTCACTCTTTGATATCTTATTATGTTGTCCATAAATTGAAACTTGCTTGTGTGTATGTTCAAAATTCTTTGCGCATAAAAAGTCCTTTACGAAGTACATGTATTTTTGAAATGCAATGCATAGGGGTAAAAGTGAAAATAGGAGGCCATATATTTTTAGCAGATTTATATGTATTAAAATATCCTGGAATTGGGCTAATTTTGGGTGTTAATTGTCTACAAAAACACAAGGCAGTAATCAACCTGGAAGAATTCACCATTTCCTTGATTAATTCAAATAACAAAAGAATAACTATTGAGTGTGAGACCATAAAGTCTGGATCAGTAAAAGTTTGGGAAGTAGATGGGGAAGATAATATGATAAAATTAGAATGCATACCCATAGTTAACCAATACCCTGATGTATTTGAAGAGGTAAGTGGAGATCCATAAGAGAGACCAGTAGAGTTTCAAATCAGATTATTTCCGGAAGCAAGCCCTATAATTAAGAAACCAACTAGAATGGGTCCTAAAGAGTTAATTGAACTTAAACAGCAACTTGAGGATTTAGAGAAAAAGGGGATTATAAGGCCTAACAGTTCTTATTGGGGTTCCCCGGTTGTCTCTGTTAAGAAACAGGATGGATCTTTGAGAATGTGCATTGATTACAGGGTATTAAACAAAGTAACTATTAAAAACAAATATCCACTTTCAAGAATTGATGATTTATTTGACCAACTGAATGGAGCAAGAGTTTTTAGCAGGCTAGATTTAGCTTCAGGGTTTCATCAGATGAAAGTGGAAGAGAAAATTATCAAATACATTTCTTTTAATACAAGCTATGGATTATTTGAATACTTAGTAATGCCCTTTGGGTTAACCAATGCTCCATCTTACTTTCTTGACTTGATGAATAAAACCTTTAGAGACTATTTAGATAAGTTTGCTTTAGTATTCATAGATAATATTCTGGTTTATTCAAAATCCAAAGAGGAACATGAAAAGCACTTACATTTAGTTCTAACCAAATTGAGACAACATGAATTAAAAGCCAAGTTTACAAATTGTGTCTTCCGGCAATCTCAAGTAAAAAATTTAGGGCATATCATATCAGAGGAAGGCGTTGCAGTGGATCCTCAGAAAGTGATAGTAGTATAGGCATGGCGAAAACCAAGGACAGTGACTGAAGTCAGATCATTTTTAGGCATGGCTGGATATTATAGGAGATTCATAAAAGATTTTGCAAGGGTTGCTATACCCTTGACCACGCTAACCAGAAAGGATCAGCCTTTTATTTGGACAGAAAAGTGTGACCAAGCTTTTGAGAGATTAAAGAAAGCTTTGATAGAAGCACCTATATTGCAAGTTCTAGAAGGACATGAAGGGTTGGTGGTGTATACTGATGCTAGTGGTTCTGGTTTAGGGGTTGTGTTGATGCAACATGGATAGGTAATTGCATATGCATCTAGGCAGCTTAAACCAAATGAAACTAGGTATGCAACCTATGATCTTGAACTTGCAGCTGTAGTTTATGCTTTGAAATTGTAGAGACACTACTTACTAGGAACAAAATTGATTTATACACTGATCACAAGTCCTTAAAGTATTATTTTTTCACAAATACATTTGAATATGAGACAGCATAGATGGGTTGAATTCCGTGCTGCATATGACTTGGATATCTTGTATACTCCAGGTAAAGCAAATAAAGTTGCTGATGCATTGAGTAGACAACAAGTTAGATTGGCTAACCTAATGATAGAAGAATTTAAATCCCTAACTGTTTTGAGTGAGGCAGTTGAAATAATTGAGAGAAAAGAATCAAATGAAGGACAATGTTATGGGAAGTTGAGCATGGTAATCATAAAGCTAGTCACGATGGATAGAATAGGATCATTATAAGATCAAGATCCATACTTAAAGTATAAGAAAATTCAGTTAATAGAAGGGAAAAAGGTGGAAAAAATTTCATTGAGTAAGGAAGGGTATTTAAAATTTAAGGGAAAAATGTGTGTACCAGATTTAAAAGAAATTAAGAAAGAGGTAATGGATGAGCATCATAGAACAAAATAGACAATTCATCCAGGAGGGATGAAAATGTATCATGATTTAAAAAGAAGTTACTGGTGGAGAGGTATGAAGAGTGATGTAGTGAAATATGTTTCACAATGTCTGGTATGCCAACATGTAAAAGCAAATTACCAAAAACTTTTAGGCATGTTGCATCCTTTAGAAGTACTAGTGTGGAAATGGGAAAGTACTTCCATGGATTTCATTATAGGATTTCCTAAATCCAGAAAAGGAAATGATAGTATATGGGTTGTGGTAGATAGGCTTACCAAATCAACTCATTTCATTCCAGTAAATTCAAGCATAACTGCTCCAAAATTAGCAAAACTATTTCTCCAGGAAATAGTGAGATTGCATGGGATACCCAAAAATATCATAAGTGACATAGATGCTTTGCTTACATCCAAATTTTGGGGAGGTTTTAAAGAGGCAATAGGTACTGAATTAAGCTTAAGTACTGCATACCACCCACAAACAGATGGGCAAACAGAAATCATAAACAAAGTGTTAGAGCATTTTCTTAGAGCATTTGTATTAGACTTTGGTAGCAATTGGGAGGAGCATTTACATCTGGCTGAATTTACTTGTAATAATAGTCACCAATTTAGTATTGGGATTGTGACACCCCACGTCCGTTAATGTCACTCACTAAGGAAATGCATTAAGTTTAGTGAAGCGTTATAGGTAAATAGAATAGAAACATTACAAGATAGATATAAAATAGCAGTGGAATTAAAAACTTTTATTAATCATAAAGCATGGTTACACCATATGTCTGAAAATACATAAACTTAGTATATCATTAGAACTTATGTCTTGTACTTTAAATATCAGAGTACAATAACAAAGAAAGCATAATCCCTAAATCATGATCCATAGTACCAAATATAGAAGCTTGAGCAATACATCTAGAAGCTCCGAGCAAGACGATAGCAGAATCCTGACTAAGCCTGAGAATTCCCTCTATAACACCCCGAATTTTTGAATAATCAAATTAACTAAATTAAAGAATAACTAATCTCAGATGTGAGAATTAAGGGAAACGAGTTGCTCCATTGTGTTCGTCTCGGAATTCTGGTTGAGATAGAGTCCGAGTTTGTGTGAATTGGACTTCGTATGAAGAAGTTATGGCCATCGGAAGTATCAGAAAATTCAAAACAGATTTCAAAATTCAAATTTCAGAGTAAGAATGGGCTAGGCGGGAAATTTCCCCCAGGGCCAGGTCGACCATAGGGTCGACCTGGGGGTCGACCTTCCCTCACCAGGTCGACCATAGGGTCAACCTGGGGGTCGACCTGCCCCCCCTGGGGAGATTTGAGTGATGACCTGTTTATGACTGTATGCTGACTCATTAGGGTTTCTGATCTGCTCTGATTGGCTGGGATTAATTCTGGGTTGATCGGACGGCCTAAACTAATCCTAAACTCTATAAAAAGACATGTAGACTCAAACCCTAATATCAAATCAAAATTAGATCAATGGCTGTCATGTTGTCACTCCAAACCCTAGAGTAGCCGCCACCAATTAGAGGCAAAGTAAAGCAACTCAATTCAAATCAAATCAAGCCTAAAACTACAACAACGAAATTGCCTACATCAAGGGAACGCTAATCAATTACAGAATTCAGATGCCAGAACTCAAGACCCTCTTTTTCTGTGAGTTCTAGTCACTTTTAGGTTTAAATAGATAAAAGTGAATTGTGGTAGACTATGATTTGGGTATTTGTTGTTTGTAGTTATGCAAGTTTATTGTTGTTGTGGATCATGAAATTATACAAGTTTATTGTTGTGGGGAATCATGAAATTATGCAAGTGAAATTCATAAACCTATGCAAGTTGTTATTGTGAACCTATGCAAGTTGTTATGAGATCATGCAAGTTACCTATGCAAGTTATTATGTTGTGAATTCATGAACCTATGCTAATTGTTATATTGTGAATCATGAACCTATGTAAGTCACCTATGCAAGATGTTATATTACGAATCATGCATGTTTTTATGTTGCAAAATCATGAATCTATGCAAGTTGTTAATTATATGGTGAATCATAATTATATGCAAAGTTATCATGTCATTTTCCCTAGTTGTTATGCTTACGCCAAAAATTGTACTGAAAACTATAACCTTGTCATTCCCTTTATTTTATTGTTATGGCGAGACTACTTTGTAGCCTCGATGACGCCAAAAACGCAAACGGTTACGCTAGTTAAGAAACGGGGAAAAGGGGAATTTGTAATAGGCATAATTTACATAGTGTTTATGTAAATTGGGCACATGATTTTAGTAGGGAAACATATAAATAATTACCTATTATGACATGGGTAAAATTGGGTTAAAATGGTATAATTTGAATATGACCATTTATGGATAGGAAATTCAAATTGTTAATAAAATAGGTAATGACACCTATAAAAAGGAAAGGATTAATTAATTAACTTAATTAATCAAAAGAGGAATGTTTAAGCAATTGAAGTCTGAAGATTTAATATTGAGAATTGGCATAAATGCCTTAAATGGCATAAAATAAATTTGTGATGAAATTGGTATGATTTTACATACCATAAATAGATGGACATAATTGAGTCAATTATGGCCATAGTTAAATTTGGAATTGATTGATAATTTGAATAGGGAGATTAATTCAAATTGGGGAATAATTAATTTTGTGTAATTAATCGTCTAATACACGAGGTTAGGCTCTTTTGTGGTGTAAGACTGCCCGGACCCGCCTGGCAAATTCAGCTGCCACAAATGCCAGTCTAATGTGGGAGGTCTTAGGCATAAATTAAATGCGTGACAGTTGTAAAGACACGAGGTTAGGCTCTTTTGTGGTGTAAGACTGCCCGGACCCGCCCGGCAAATCCAGCTGCCACAAATGCCAGTCTAATGTGGGAGGTCTTTATAAGGTTACGGTCTTAATGAATTAAGAAACACTTAACCAGATAAACATGTAGTGGAACATGAGGGGTTAAGTGGGTGCCTAGGGTGGCATGTGGAATTAAGTGGGTGCCTTGGTTGGCATGTGAAATACGATTAGGTGTCTCAATAATTAATTAATGCTGATTAAAGACTACTTAACCTAACTTAATACATATGGACTGTATGATGATAGACATAAATTAGGGTTAAGTAAAACGAGTTGGATTGTGGGAGGGTTAAGTACAACTAAAGGGTAGGTGGGTAATATTAATACATATAGGCCCACAAACTTAACCGGATAAAAAGGGTTATGTAATTAAAGACACCTAATGGTATACATAACCGGGGCAAAATAGTAAAGTTATGTATTAAAGACACCCTTAGGGGTACGCATAACTAATGGGAATAGATAGAGTTATGTATTAAAGACACCTATAGGTACGCATAACCGATAGGTAGAATAGGGGTTATGTATTAAAGACACCTATAGGTACGCATAACTGATTGAGGGATATGTAATTAAAGACACCTTAGGGTATACATAGTCAGTAGAAAACCTAGTGGGGATACAAGACATAGGGGAGAGCTTGTATCATGTTGTGTGGGACCCATTTCAGTCAGTAACCCGGAGGGGTATCAAAGTAAAGAACTCCGTACTAGGCGGGGAAGGGGCATGCTTACCGATTGATTGTAAGAGATCCAAAACGATACGGATGGTGTGGGCGGCGCAAACCGACCGGGGACATGTGCGTGGATGTGCTGGGCAGAGGGGGACAAGACGACCGTGACACCAGTAGGTATAACTGTGCACACCTTGGGTTGCCACTTTAGGGAAGTGATACCCCCTAGTTGTGGGACCAGCACAGGGTATCTACAGAGTAGGGAGCCGATTGATTAGGGTAGTGGTTAGGGTATACCCGGACGTATGCCCTAAGTCTACCAATTTATAGTAGGAGGGTAGGGGGTACGACTAGTTGAGATAGGAGCAGGCGGCACCTATGACAGCAGCTAGGAATACACGAAACTACCACCATCATTATCGTTATTACGGTTAGCGGAAGGGATCACCCCATCTTGATTTTACTAGTAATAGTGCAGAGTAGTTTGTAGTGAAGCATACATCTTACCTTATTTGTCCTGTCATACCTGCTATCTGTACCGTGAATCCTCTTATCCACTTTGTATGCCTGTCCTATTTACCTTTATTTATTTACTGGCTAAAAGTTACTGAACTCACCAGACGTATGTCTGACCTAGTTTGTTTCGCGTCTTTTCTTCCGTCCCCCCCCCCCAAGGTTCTCCGGGAGGAAACACCCAGGTTTAGTCAGGATTTGGATATCATCTTCTAGGAGCTACTTCTGAAGTAGGGCTCGAGTCTCTGTCTCTTATATGGCTTGCTCTTTAATATGGGGAATTATGTTTTTCTTTTAAATACCTATGTACTCTGATGATGTAAGACAGAAGTATTTTAATGGTTTTATGACTCATGGTATTATGTAACAAAGTATTTTTGTGATTTAATAAAGTTGTTTATTTTCCGCTGCAAAATTTTTATATCTGTCTTATGATATTCTGTGTCTGTTTACCAAAAATGCTCCACTGAAGTTAAGGCATTCCCTTTGTGAGTGACCTTAATGGAGGTGGGGTGTTACACTTGGTATCAGAGCTGAAGGTTACCAGATTAGATAAAAGTTTTGAAAATATTTTTTTCAAAAAGGTTTTAAAAGAAAGTATTTTCAAAAAGGAAAGCCTGTTTTGAAAAACATTCCCCGAAAAGCCATATGTAGTATCTTTCTGTCCTTTTTCTAAAATCTCTCCCTTTTTCTTCTTAGCATGTCTGAGGATCTTAACCTTCCAGAGGGTGTACCGATACCAGGATGGTTTAGGAGGTATTTGGAAGCTAGGGCCACCGCTGCAGGTCCAGCAAATGTTCCTCCTCCCCCAGCTGCACCCGTTCCTCCTCCTCCCCCTCCTTGTGTTGATACTTTTGCAAAGATATGTAAGGACTTTCGGGCAATGGGCGGGAAACCTTTTCACGGGTCGAAGACATTTGTTGAAGCTCGAAATTGGCTAAAGGAGGTGGAAGAATTGTTTGGAATCTTTGAAGTAGAAGATGGAAGAAAGGTCCAGTTAGCTGCCTGGTTAATGAAGGATGAGGCCTCGTTTTGGTGGGAGGTCACTAATGGAGAGCGTCCAGTTGATACATGGCCGGATTTCAGGCATAGGTTTGAGGCGAAATTTCTCTCACGAGCAGAAGAAAATCTATACATGGAAAGGTTCTTAGCATTGAAGCAAGGGGATTTGTCAGTAAAAGAGTACGTCAACAAGTTCAATCAGTTGGCGAGGTTTGGCTTAGACTTGGTGAACACACCTGAGAAGAAGGCTCTGAGATTTATTAAAGGCTTGAATGAGCCGCTACACGGATTGGCTATGACCCACGTTCCCATGGGGGCCACTTTTGAAAAGCTAGTGGAAATGGCCCTAATGCATGAAGAGGACAAAGGATCAAAGAAAGAGGAAAAAGTTGAAGGGACATTGAAAAATGAGAAGGCGGGACCTAAGAAAGGACATCAACAGCAACAACAGAAGAAAGGCGAGAAGGATGACATGGGAAAGGATAAGAGGAAATGCGATTATTGTGGGAAAGAAGGTCACCTAGTCAAAGAATGTAAAAGGAGGAAGTTCAATTGGTTTAAGTGTGGAGAGGTCGGACACTTTTCCAAGGAATGCCCGAAGGCGCAGGGATCGCAAGGGACTTCTGGAGGGCAGGCGAATGCTCTCGTGGCAGATGGATATGATAGAGATAGGAAAATTTTTATATAAAAGGTTTAATTTCCTTATGAAGTTAAGACTCTTTTGGATTCTGGCATTTTGATTTTGTAATTGAGACTCTGCACTTTAATACTAGTCTTGTTTCTGATCCCGTAGTTGTTTCAAACCCCTTTTGTGGTTCGGCTCATTTATTGGTAATTTGTAAGGGGTTGAAATTATCTGTGTTAGGTGTCAAAAATTTGAATGTGATATTGGTGTGCTCAAGTTTATGGGCTATGGGTTGGTTCTAAATGGACCAGCTTTCTAAGTAGAGGGTCGTTCAAGATTTTGAGAGGAGGGTCATTAAGTTTCTAACTTGTCATGGGAAGAACCCCAAAATTTCTTGTGACCCGCAAGGGTCTGTTATGCTTAGCTTTCTGAGAATCATTCTGTAATCTGATCTGTACCAGTAGTTTGTAAGTATCTGAATATTTCTGAAGGATAGGGGTTTCTACTCCAAGCATAAAGTAGATTTCCGGTTTTGACATTGTTTAATGGGGGTAATTCTCTGAGTGTCAGTCTGATGTTGATTTCGGTCTTCGGGGCTGAGACTTAGGGAATTATTCTCTTAACCGATGTCAAATAAGAACAGAGCTTTTGTTTTTGTTATATCATTTGTTTATATCCCATCTACCGAATCTTTGACCTTTAGAGAGGAAATCCATGGATGTAAACATGTGTTTGAGACATGTTACATTTGATGGATGCAAGTGGATGCAAGTGTTTGCTAGTGGTTGCTCGTGGATGCATTTACACACACATTAGGCACTAGATCGGCTCAATCACTTTCATATTGCATATAAATGTGTGTGCATATTTATGTTAATGGGTGCACAATGGTTGTGTTATCATATGGATGCTGCATTTTGATGAATGGTGGTGCACACATGTAGAAAAAACATGTAACGTTAGGATTCCTTCGCATACATAATGGACGCATGACACTATTATGATTTGCATTAAGGAGGTCAACTGAATCAGTAGACTGCCTGATTTTGCATTAGATAAGGAACATATACACACACTTTTTGCATATGTTCATACGACATTAGAAATCTTTTAAGGACAATGGATGCTTGTGGATGATGGTTGAGTAGATGGGTGATTGGATGGTAGGACAAATTCTTCTTAACTTGAAGATTTCGGGGACGAAATCCTTTAAGTAGGGGAGAATGTAACACCCCGAATTTTTGAATAATCAAATTAACTAAATTAAAGAATAACTGATCTTATATGTGAGAATTAAAGGAAACGGGTTGCGCCATTGTGTTCGTCTCGGAATTCTGGTTGAGATAGAGTCCGAGTTTGCGTGAATTGGACTTCATATGAAGAAGTTATGGCCATCGGAAGTTTCAGAAAATTCAAAACAGATTCCAAAATTCAAATTTCAGAATCAGAATAGGCTAGGCGGGAAATTTCCCGCCAGGGCCAGGTCGACCTGGGGGTCGACCTGCCCTCACCAGGTCGACCATAGGGTCGACCTGCCCCCCCCCCCCCCTCGGGGCAGATTTGAGTGATGACTTGTTTATGACTGTATGCTGATTCATTAGGGTTTCTGATCCGCTCTGATTGGCTGGGATTAATTCTGGGATGATAGGACGGCCTAAACTAATCCTAAACTCTTTAAAAAGACATGTAGACTCAAACCCTAAAATCAAATCAAAATTAGATCAATGGCCGCCATGATGTCACTCCAAACCCTAGAGTAGCCGCCACCAATTAGAAGCAAAGTAAAGCAACACAATTCAAATCAAATCAAGCCTGAAAGTACAACAACGAAATTTCCTACATCAAGGGAACGCTAATCAATTACAGAATTCAGATCCCATAACTCAAGAACCTATTTTTCTGTGAGTTCTAGTCACTTTTAGGTTTAAATAGATAAAAGTGAATTGTGGTAGACTATGATTTGGGTATATGTTGTTTGTAGTTATGCAAGTTTATTGTTGTTGTGGATCATGAAATTATACAATTTTATTGTTGTGGTGAATCATGAAATTATGCAAGTGAAATTCATAAACCTATGCAAGTTGTTATTGTGAACCTATGCAAGTTGTTATGAGATCATGCAAGTTACCTATGCAAGTTATTATGTTGCGAATTCATGAACCTATGCTAATTGTTATATTGTGAATCATGAACCTATGTAAGTCACCTATGCAAGATGTTATATTATGAATCATGCAAGTTTTTATGTTGCAAAATCATGAATCTATGCAAGTTGTTAATTATATGGTGAATCATAATTATATGCAAAGTTATCATGTCATTTTCCCTAGTTGTCATGCTTACGCCAAAAATTGTACTGAAAACTATAACCTTGTCATTCCCTTTATTTTATTGTTATGGCGAGACTACTTTGTAGCCTCGATGACGCCAAAAACGCAAATGGTTACGCTAGTTAAGAAACGGGGAAAAGGGGAATTTGTAATAGGCATAATTTACATAGTGTTTATGTAAATTGGGCACATGATTTTAGTAGGGAAACATATAAATAATTACCTATTATGACACGGGTAAAATTGTGTAAAAATGGTATAATTTGAATATGACCATTTATGGATAGGAAATTCAAATTGTTAATAAAATAGGTAATGACACCTATAAAAAGGAAAGGATTAATTAATTAACTTAAGTAATCAAAAGAGGAATGTTTAAGCAATTGAAGTCTGAAGATTTAATACTGAGAATTGGCATAAATGCCTTAAATGGCATAAAATAAATTTGTGATGAAATTGGTACGATTTTACATACATTAATCGATGGACATAATTGAAACAATTATGGCCATATTTAAATTTGGAATTTATTGATAATTTGAATAGGGAGATTAATTCAAATTGGGGAATAATTAATTTTGTGTAATTAATCGTCTAAGACACGAGGTTAGGCTCTTTTGTGGTGTAAGACTGCCCGGACCCGCCCGGCAAATCCAGCTGCCACAAATGCCAGTCTAATGTCGGAGGTCTTAGGCATAAATTAAATGTGCGACAGTTGTAAAGACACGAGGTTAGGCTCTTTTGTGGTGTAAGACTGCCCGGACCCGCCCGGCAAATCCAGCTGCCACAAATGCCGGTCTAATGTGGGAGGTCTTTATAAGGTTACGGTCTTAATGAATTAAGAAACACTTAACCAGATAAACATGTAGTGGAACATGAGGGGTTAAGTGGGTGCCTTGGGTGGCATGTGGAATTAAGTGGGTGCCTTGGGTGGCATGTGAAATACGATTAGGTGTCTCAATAATTAATTAATGCTGATTAAAGACTACTTAACCTAACTTAATACATATGGACTGTATGATGATAGACATAAGTTAGGGTTAAGTAAAACGAGTTAGATTGTGGGAGGGTTAAGTACAACTAAAGGGTAGGTGGGTAATATTAATACATATAGGCCCACAAACTTAACCGGATAAAAAGGGTTATGTAATTAAAGACACCTAATGGTATACATAACCGGGGCAAAATAGTAAAGTTATGTATTAAAGACACCCTTAGGGGTACGCATAACTAATGGGAATAGATAGAGTTATGTATTAAAGACACCTATAGGTACGCATAACCGATAGGTAGAATAGGGGTTATGTATTAAAGACACCTATAAGTACGCATAACTGATTAAGGGCTATGTAATTAAAGACACCTTAGGGTATACATATTCAGTAGAAAACCTAGTGGGGATACAAGACATAGGGTAGAGCTTGTATCATGTTGTGTGGGACCCATTTCAGTCAGTAACCCGGAGGGGTATCAAAGTAAAGAACTCCGTACTAGGCGGGGAAGGGGCACGCTTACTGATTGATTGTAAGAGATCCAAAACAAGACGGATGGTGTGGGCAGCGCAAATCGACCGGGGACATGTGCGTGCATGGGTCGAGCAGAGGGGGACAAGACGAACATGACACCAGTAGGTATAACTGTGCACACCTTGGGTTGCCACTTTAGGGAAGTGATACCCCTAGTTGTGGGACCAACACAGGGTATCTACAAAGTAGGGAGCCGATCGATTAGGGTAGTGGTTAGGGTATACCCGGACGTATGCCCTAAGTCTACCAATTTATAGTAGGAGGGTAGGGGGTACGACTAGTTGAGATAGGAGCATGCGGCACCTATGACAGCAGCTAGTAATACACGAAACTACCACCATCATTATCGTTATTTCGGTTAGCGGAAGGGATCACCCCATCTTGATTTTACTAGTAATAGTGCAGAGTAGTTTGTAGTGAAGCATACATCTTACCTTATTTGTCCTGCTATACCTGCCATCTGTACCGTGAATCCTCTTATCCACTTTGTATGCCTGTCATGTTTACCTTTATTTATTTACTGGCTAAAAGTTACTGGACTCACCAGACGTATGTCTGTCCTAGTTTGTTTCGCCTCTTTTCTTCCATCCCCCCCCATAGGTTCTCAGGGAGGAAACACCCAGGTTTAGTCAGGATTTGGATATCATCTTCTAGGAGCTACTTCTGAAGTAGGGCTCGAGTCTCTGTCTCTTATATGGCTTTCTCTTTAATATGGGGAATGATGTTTTTCTTTTAAATACCTATGTACTCTGATGATGTAAGACAGAAGTATTTTAATGGTTTTATGACTCATGGTATTATGTAACAAAGTATTTTGGTGATTTAATAAAGTTGTTTATTTTCCGCTACAAAATTTTTATATCTGTCTTGTGATATTCTGTGTCTGTTGACCAAAAACGCTCCACTGAAGTTAAGGCATTCCCTTTGTGAGTTACCTTAATGGAGGTGGGGTGTTACACCCGTCCTTGAGAACCTTGAGGTGGGAGGGAAACGGAAGAAAGAAGAGGAAACAAAAAGGGTTAGAAATAAAGTCTGGCGAGTCTAGTTACTTTTAGTCAGTAAATAAATAAAAGTAGCATGATACGCATATAAAGTGGATAAGAGAGATCACTACATAAATGGCAGGTGTGACAAGGTAGACAAGATAAGGTGTATATGCTTCAAATAATTACTCTACATTGTAACTAGTATATCCAGAAAGAGTCGATCCCTTCAACTATAATGTGGTAGACTTAGGTATACGTCCAAATGTATCCTAACTACTACCCTGATCGATCGGCTCCCTAACCCTCGTAGATACCTTGTGCTGGCCCCACAGTAGGAGATATCACTTCCTAAAGTGGAAACCCATCATCGTAATAATGTGAACAACCATATCTATAGGTTTCACAGTGGTCTTATCCCCTTCTGCTCGGCTGATGCACGCACATGGCTCGGTCGGTTTGCGCCGCCCACACCGTTCTCCACGTTTGGATAACTTACAATCAGTTAGTAAGCGTGCCCCTTCTCCGCCTAGTACAGTGTACTTTGTTTGATACCTACTTCGAGTTACTGACTGAAATGGGTCCCACACAATATGATACAGGCTCTCCCCTTTGTCTTTTATCCCCCACTAGGTTTTCACCGACTATGTATACCACTAGGTGTCTTTAATTACATAGCTTTATTTATTTCTACCGGTTATGCTTACCTACAGGTGTCTTTAATACGTAAACCCTAATCTTCCAACCGGTTATGCTTACCTATAGGTGTCTTTAATTACATAACCCTATCACTTCTACAAGTTATGTTTACCCTAAAAGGTGTCGTTAATTACATAACTTTATTATTTCCACCGAATATGTATACCACTAGGTGTCTTTAATTACATAACCTTAATGGGTTAAGTTTGTGGGCCTATATGTGAATATTACCCATCCCCTCTTCAGATTTACTTAACCCACCCCTCAAACATGTTTACTTAACCCCCAGCTTAAATTTAAGTTCATATGATCCCTATGGATTAACTTAGGTTAAGTAGTCCAATTCCTTGCCATGTCCATTTATGGTTTCATAATGGGCTAAACCTCCCACATTAGGCCTACAACGTGTGGATGTTGGATATGCCGGTCGGGTCCTGACAGACTTATTTCACAGTTGGGCCTAACCTCGTGTCATAGCCCGATTTGTATTTACGTACTTAGACCTCCCACATTAGGTTCAACATTAGTGGCTGCTGGATATGCCGGTTGGGTCCGGGCAGACTTCCACCACTAATGCAACCTAACCTCGTGCCATAAGTACAATTACAATTCCTAATTGTAATTACTAGACATTCCATTTTTAATTAATTAATTAATCAATTAATTCTTTCCTTTTATAGGTTCAATACCTATTTTACCCAATAATTTGATTTACATGTCCATAAATGTTCATATTCAAATTATGCCATTTTTAACCCTTTTCCCCCGTTCCTTAACTAGCGCCCTCACAAAATTAGCAACATGCCTAGGCTAGAAAATAACCTAGTTATAAACGATAATAGGGAAAATAATGGGAATATAACTAAAATGATCATCTTGGCATAAACATAAACAAGTATGATAATAAGATGAACATATATACTAGCATGGACATGAAATTGTCATCATAACAAGGTGGACATAAAACTGATGAACTATGATGTCGCAATATCTAAATTAGCAATTTAGATGTCCAATCGGTTTAGATCTAACATGATAACATAAGGTGATAATTTAGATCACATAAAATAAATCTAGCATGTTAACATAAGGTGATAATTTAGATCACATAAAATAGATCTAACATGTTAACATAAGGTGACAATTTAAATCACATAAAATAGATCTAACTTGAATCATAAGGTGTCAATTTAGATCACGTAAAAAAGATCTAACATGAATCATAAGGTGACAATTTAGATCACATAAAATAGAACTAACATGTTAACGTAAGGTGACAATTTAGATCACATAAAATAGATCTAACATGTTAACATAAGGTGACATTTTAGATCACATAAAATAGGCCTAACATGAATCATAAGGTGACATTTTAGATCACATAAAATAGATCTAACATGAATCATAAGGTGATATTTTAGATCACATAAAATAGATCTAACATGAATCATAAGGTGGCATTTTAGATTACATAAAATAGATCTATACATATCTGCATCATAGCATATCAAAGTTACAAACCAAGATCCACAATAATAACATAGTAGAACAATCACAATTGAATTGGATCTAGAGAAATAGATCTATCATGACATAGCATAAGATCTAATGATAACATAGATTCAAAGTTTATAACGTATCCAAATCACAGTCTTTCATAATTCACTATTATTTATCTAAACCTTAAAGCAACTAGAACTCACTGTTATTGGATTGCTAAGATGATAGAAAAAGTGCTGAGTCTATGCTTGAATCTCAGAATTTGATATGCTTTAGAAAAAGATGAGAGACCCTAGTTCAGTTCAGATTCCGATATTGTCTGGCCGCCATGATTTCTAATGAAGAAATATGTGAAATAGCTATGTTTTTATAGCTGCAGAACCCTTTGGAACCGACTGCCACATAAGCTAAAAAAACTATTCTGGGCGCACTTTACAAGTGCGCCAGTGTAAAAATACATGGGCGCACTTGTCAAGTGAGACGGGAATTTTTGCTTTTTCTGCCAAACTTCTATCGTCCATAATTTCTTCATACATTATCCGCTTTACGCAAACCAGGTGTCTATCTTGACCAGAATTTCAAGATGGACGCAATGGCGTAGTCCGTTTCCCTTAATTCTGAATATTAAATTAGTTATTCTTTAATTTATCCACTTTAATGTTGTTAAAAATTCGGGGTGTTACAGGGATGGCTCCCTTTGAGGCTTTATATAGAAAACCTTGTTCTTCACCAGCATGTTGGATGGATGGAGGTAACGGAATTCTGTTAGGACTAGAATACATCAAAGAAATAACTGCTAAAATAGAATTGATAAGGCATAGGATGAAAGTGGCACAGGAAAGATAGAAAACATATGATGATAAAAGCAGAAAGCCGGTGGAATTTAAGGTAGAGGATTATGTGTTCCTTAAAGTTTCTCCAATGAGAAAGATACTAAGATTTGGCAAAGCAGAAAAACTTGCACCAAGTTATGTGGGTCCTTATGAAATCATGAAAAGGATAGGTACACTGGCCTATAAACTGGAATTATCAGAAGAATTAAGAGGCATTCATAATGTATTCCATGTTTCACAGCTAAGAAAATAGGTACATGATAAAGATACTATTTTAGAATCACCTACTGAAGTTAAGAATAAAACAGATCTATGTTATGCAAAGGAACCAATGGGAATTGTGGCAAAAGAAGAAAAGAAATTAAGGGACAAGAGCATAAAGCTGGTTAAAGTTCAGTGGAGCTTGGATTCAAATGATTGTACATGGTAAGTTGAAGATAAAATGAGGACTGGTTACCCAGAATTACTTTCTGATGGAAAGGAAAAACCTGAATTAGGATTGGGTAAGTATTTAATTTTATTATGCAAGCTTTGCTATGAATGCATGTTTTGTTTGAAAAAAACCGTGGGACACAATTCCTAAAGGAGGGGTGTATGTGATAACCCTAGGTTTTGCACATTTATAATTTTATAAATTATAATGATAATTCTTCTCTACAAAGTGGAATATGAATAAATATATATATATATATATATATATGTATTTATTGAACATAAATTAAAAACAATATAAAGGACAATGGTAATATGTATAGGCAGATAAGTGTGAGTTAACATGAAATGTGTGTATACAGCATTTACACCCAGGATACTTTAACATGATAGTCGAGGGAAAGAAATAATATTTTAATTCCAGGCATTCATCTTTTTGTCTTTTATTAACCTTGTCCTTTGGTTTAAAAAGAAAATCAAAAGCAAGAGGAGGGGACCAACAAAAGTCATACCATTTGAATGATAATTATATTGCCAATTATAACCTATAAGCTAAATGCATTTGAAAATAGTACACCTGAGAGATTTTATACATCATAATGTATCCATAATAACATATATGAACAAGGATAATACTGGTATTTGATACAAGGCAAAACCCAAGAGAAAGCACTGATTATAAATAGCCTACAAACCATTCTAGGATAGGGTAGTGTCACAACATTATTTCTAAAAACAATTGTTGAAGGAGACATAGAAATTAAGGAGGGAAACTGGAAAACTTAGAGTTAGGAGAAAGAAGAACTCTGGTGAGTATACCTCACTCTTTTAATGGCTATAAGACCTATTTAGGCAGCCTTTATTGTATTAATAATATTTTTTGAATATGTAAGAAGTTTCCATGTTTGTGTACTCACTTGATTGCATAAATGATGGTTAAATGACTAATTATCTGATAAGGCTCTTGTAGATCTGAGATCATAATAGTAATGTATTATCATAAGGTAGGGTTTTATAGTTAAGAGCAGGCAACATTGAACAAGAAGGTTCAGGGCTTATGCCTGCTCTTAATAATGGGAAATGGAGCTATTATATGTGCTCATAAGCTTATCCATTTACCCAAGATGTTCTCTGAATCAGGTCACAAATTTGTTAAAGAGAAATACTAGGTTTAGGTGGTGTCCTAATCATCCCTATCCTATGCTTAGGGCAATAGAAATTCATGGTTATAGTATATTAATAACTAGAACACTTTTCATCAAAACACTTTTTATATGTCTACCATGTTTTATGTAATGTCCTGTATTTTTTACGGTATAATAATTAATTTACTTAATCATTTAAATAGTGATTCTGGGAATTAAATGGTCGTTTAGTTAAATAATATTGAATATTTAATTAATATAAATAATATAATAATAATATATTATAATTCCTAAATGGCGGGCAATAGCTGAATTCACAATACTATGTGAATTGGAACATTTATGATATTTAATTCAGCTTAGAATTGAATTAGAATAGCGAATATATTTATAAACGCCAGTTGAACGTATAATTTATATTATAATTATAATCGACCTCGAAATGGCGCAGCAGTTCGCTATTTGGCGATTCGAGCTTTAAATGAATATGTAGATTCCGTTTTAAATCGGATTTCTGTGAAACAAGAAACGTTAGGAGCTGGTGAAGTATATTTTTCTAATGGAAGAGAAAAATCGGGATTTCATTGTGTAGATTTTGATTTATGTTCAAATCAAATTTTAGAAAAGTCGCTATGGAATTCCTTTATAATTTATAATGATTTATAAAAGGATTAAATATAAATCTAATATCGATATAACTCTGATGATGACATATCAAGTTGTAAATCCATATATAATTATTCTGGAGTGGTATGATATTCTAGTGCGAATATATATGATAATATTTATTCATAAATATTTAATTTAATTATTTTAAATATATTTATATTTAAAATAGGGGTTATTTAGAGTTTTAAAAATAGCCAGTTTTGCAAACGAACTCCGTTTTCGATGAAACTAATTTTGTTGGATCCGTAACATTTAATTTGTGTTAGATTTCAAGTTTCATGATTTTTGAAGTCACTATGTGGTTGTACGGATTTTTAATGTGAAAATCAGTCAGTATTTTGACGATTAAAAATACGCTGTGTGAGCAAACGGAGTCGGAATTCGATGAAACCAGTTTTGTTGGGTCCGCAATGTCAAGCTCTAGCTGCATGTCAATTTCCATGATTTTTGGGTATCGTATGTGATTATAGGAATTTTTATTCAATGGTAAAATTAGCGGTATCTTAAAAACAAATAAAAATAACGAATATAAAAATAATATTTTTCCTATAAATAACCCTTAACAAAATTCCTAAACCTAATTCATTCATTTTCCTGTCAACACAAAACCCGTCTCCATGTTCTTTATTTCACAGTAAAATATCCACCTTTGGAATATCAAAAGAAATGCAAATAAAAATCCTAAAATCTCCACTTTCATTTCTTTGAGTTGCTGAGAGGATTCTCTCCATTTCTATATAGGTTTTAGTATGTTCGACGTTCATTTTGGGTTCGGGTTTTTCAACCGTAAATGCTAGGGTTTGGGTTCTGTCCAAAATGAAGAAGCATTGCTTGAATTCGATGTTGTTTTTGGATTCAGCAAAGAGAGTAGGATCGATTTTGTTTTTATGGGATTTTAATGGATTTAAAAGTGTCGATGTCTCCTTATTGTAGTGCGTGAGTGCTTCTGGAGAACGCGAGTGATGTTTTGGGTGCAAGCTCGGATTGATGGTATGGGGATGAAAGAGTTTTGAAGGAGATGAACGTTGGTGGTGTCCGTGTGGAACTCGGTTGTTTGTAGCTGGAGAACGTGCGGTTTTAAGTCCATAAAATGGAGGAGCAAGCTACAGGATCTTTGACGGGGAAGAAGAACAAGGGAGAGGCCGATTTGAGCATGAGGAGTTTGGACCGTATATTGAGGGTGAGGCCCAATTTCTTTTTAGTTTAAATTCAGTTTAGTTAAATTAAAAAGTACGTTAACTTGTTAAATTAATAAGTTCTTCATACGATATCATAATTTCGAATGGTCAGATCCATTGGGATCGTAGGGACGGGCACTACAACATGGAACTAATTAGGAGTGAATTAGAGCTCGTTACAATTTATAGCAAAATAAATTATTCGTTTGAACCAAGCGATGGTTATCGTTATTAACGATGATCGTCCAATATGAGTAAAATACACCAACTCTATCAGTTCATATTTTTATAATGTATTTTTAGAACTGATAAATGATGATTGATTGTTGTGTGCTGACTGTTTGGTTGAACTGCTGATTGATTGTTTAAAATTATAGATAACAATATATCTATATATATATCAGTAATCAAATATTGATTCTGTTTAGCAGAATATTTCATAGTGAAATGAAATTGATGTTAATTGTATTGTTTAACATCTGTGGATGCAGGGAAACAGGTCGGAGGAATCCAACTTGATTCCTCAACATTTATTTGACTGTTTTTCATATATTGTAATATATGATGTGATATATAATCTGTGTTGATTACGTGTGTTGAATGATATCAATCATTGTTATTTGGGTATTTTAAATACCGTAAGAAATACTGGAATGTAGAAAGGGGATTTTCAAAGTGTATATTGAAGATAAAGTATTTATATAAAATCAATGGATTTTATATATAAAAGGAAAAGGATTTTATAAAAGAGAAAATATTTGTGAAAACAAATATAAAAAGAAAATATTTGTGAAACAAATATAAAAGGGAAATATTTGTGAAACAAATAGGAAAGGAAATATTTGTGAAACAAATAGAATAGAAAAGGAGATAGTTAGAAAATAAATAGAATTGAAGAGGGAATATTTATTTAGAAAAATAAATAGAGTTATAAAAGGAAATATTTATTTATGAAATAAATAGAGTTATAAAAGGAAATTTTAAATGAGATTTAAGTGTTAGAAATAAAAAGGAGATTTCGTATGAATAATTCTATAAATAGAAGTATAAATAGAATTTGGAAATGGGATACTATTTTGAAATACGAAGTCAAACTTAATGGAGTTAATCGATTAGAGTTAATCGAATTAGAATTAATCTATTAGAGTTAATCGAGTTAGAGTTAATTGAAAGAAGTTAATTGAGTGGAGTAAATCGATTAGAGTTAATCGAATTAGAGTTAATAGATTAGAGTTAATCGAATTAGAGTTAATCGAATAGAATTAATCGAATAGAGTTAATCGAATATAGTTAATTGAATAAAGTTAATCGAACAAGAGTTAGTCGAATATTAGTTATTCGAATAGAGTTAATTGAATTAGAGTTAGTCGGATTAGAGTTATTTAAATATAGTTTATTCGAAGAAAGAGTTATCGAATAATGTTATTCGAAGAAGAGAATTAATCGAATATAGTTTATTCGAAAAAAGGAGTTATCGAATATTAGTTATTCGAAAAGGAGTTATAGAATATTAGTTATTCGAAGAGAGATTATCGAATATTAGTTTTTCGAAAAGGAGTTATCGAATATTAGTTATTCGAAGAGAGATTATTGAATATTAGTTATTCAAAAAGGAGTTATCGAATATTAGTTATTCGAAGAGAGAATTAATCGAATATTAGTTATTCGAAAAGAGGTTATCGAATATTAGTTATTCGAAGAGAGATTATCGAATATTAGTTATTCGAAAGGATTATTTAATATTAGTTATTCGAAAAGGGTTATCGAATATTAGTTATTCGAAAGGAGTTATCGAATATTAGTTATTCGAAAGGAGTTATCAATAGTTATGCAAAAGGAGTTATCGAATATTAGCTATTCGAAAGGATTATTGAATATTAGTTATTCGAAAGGATTATCGAATATTAGTTATTCGAAAGGAGTTATCGAATATTAGTTATTCGAAAAGGATTATCAAAAATTATTTATTCGAAAAGGATTATCGAATGTTAGTCATTCTAAAAGCGTTACCGAATATTAGTTATTTGAAAGGATTATCGAATATTAGTTATTCGAAAGGAGTAATCGAATATTAGTTATTCAAAAGGAGTTATCGAATATTATTTATCGAATTTTAGTTATTCGAAAGGAGTTAATCGAATATAGTTTATTCGAATAGAGTTAAAGGAGTTAATCGAATATAGTTTATTCGAATAGAATTAAAGGAGTAAATCGAATATAGTTTATTCGAAAGGGGTTAATTGAATATAGTTTATTCGAAAGGAGTTAATTGATGGGAGTTAATTGATAAGAGTTAATTGATTAGAGTTAATCAAATAGAGTTAATCGATTAGGGTTAATCAAATAAAGTTAATCCAATAGAGTTAATCAAATAGAGTTAATAGAATAGAGTTAATCAAATAGAGCTAACTGATAAGAGTAAATCGAATTAGAGTTAATCGAATAGTGTTAATTGAATGGAGTTAATTGAATATGGCTATTCGAAGAGAGATTATCGAATATAGTTTATTCGAAGGAAAGAGTTATCGAATAGAGATTTATTCGAAAGAGAGTTACGTAAGGAAATTTGTCAAAGGTTTAAAAGGTGAACCTTGTCTGTTTCGAAGTTAGAAACGTTGTTCAGTTAAGGTCTGATAGGTAGTTATACCCCAACTTGATTGGCTTCGTTTTTAACTAAGGAATGGTTAAGGTTCGACAGTGAAGAGTGGTTAAGTAAATTTAGTTAACAAGTATAATGGTTTGATTTGGCATAACGATGTTTGATTTAAACGTCTGTTTAAATCCAATGCAGGAGTTTTGGAAATGTTTTCGAAATAAGAATCAGAAATGTTTTCTAATATAGAAAATAAGAATTGGAAATGTTTTCCAATGTTAATAACGTGTAAAATTTAGAAAATAAGAAATGTTGAATATATGCAAACAGGAATAGGGAAATGGATAATTGAATGACAAATTAAATTAAAGTGGATCGGTGTTGATTGATGATTTGCTCGGTAAGATTTCCATTTGGAAATACGACCGTTGTTTGTACACATGTTTTCCTTTGATAGTTAAATCACCAACTATCGAAGATTTTGACCATTTCCGTTGTCAATATGGAGAGACTGGGATCAGATTCATTATCTGAAAGCCACTCTGTATGGGCATTAGCATTGCGAATCAAATATGATGGAGATAAATGAAGACGGAGTTATGCAAGGGCTGTTCTGGCGATCCTAGGTAGAAATTGCTTAAGATGGATTTAAAGAATAGTGCCTTCGGTTTGTCCAGTCCCAGGACGACCCGTATGGAAGAATGTCTGATAGAGTATATTTAATAGATCGCGTAAGTTGATCTCTTCAAACGTATATATGTTTGGTGGTGGAGGAATTCGATTCTCTTAGCTGTATACCCGTTGTATTTTTGGGGAAATCAATTTTTGATTTGGTGGGTATGACAATGTGACATTCATAGTGAATAAATGTGTGATCTGGCAGAGATAAGCGTGGCCTCTAGCCTCACAACCAGGAAATGACAAAAATCGGGCAAGCAACATGACTAAGTGGTTGGCTGCCAATTAGAATGTATTATCACCTATCTAGAGATATTCATTTCATTCTTTAATTTATTTGATGCTGTCCCATTCGGGAAACGGTTGCTGATCCCAACCGTTGGTGATATACATTCAATACACTCAAGCGAAATGAGTGGTCGGTCATGTATGGCCGGGTTGCAAGATGTTCTTGTTGAACCCAGTGTATTTCTCTCTAGAGGTACACTATCGGAAGGTGGTTCCATACCTTGTCATAGTTGGTAATCCATTATCCAATAAGTGCTCACGGTTTTGATTGTATACTATATATGTAGAACGTGAGATAAAAGCTTTTCTGCTAGATGATTATTTAGTTGTGGTTGATAGACATTATTATAATATCAAAAGAGTTTTGATATAAAATTTATCATTTCTTTCAAAAGGATTTTGAAATTTAAATCAAATGTTTTGGATTCTCATAAGGGAAAAAACCCGTTCCATTATACGGCGTGGTCTTATGAGATATCGTTTAATTGCTCAAACTGATTTAAATTGTTTTGCTCACACTAGTCCTATGACTGACCCAGAGTTTGTTTTGTTTTGTTTTCCCTAAACTCTTGGGTGCCCAATTTTGTATGGGCAGTCAAGTAGTCAGGATTTTCAGATATACTTTGAGAGCTTGGAGCAGGAGGCTTCAGGATTATATAGCTATTGTTTACTCCGCTGTGTTGTAATTGTTGTACTCTGATAATGTCACTATATACATGTACTGATTTTAATTCAAAGATATGTTATCTATTATATGTTGTTCGTTCCATTGAGAGATTCGTGTTACTCTGATGTTGTGTGTTCTTCTTCTTCTATTCTAAGTTTCAATCTTATCTATTCTCACCCTATGTTTTCTTTCTTTTAGTTTTCTGGTTTCCAGTGTATTTTGGGTTGGACTTGTGTTATTTGGTCAGCTCAAATTGTTCCGGAATTTCGGGACACTACAGTTGGTATCAGAGCGAGGTTAAGTGATTTACCTTGGCTCTGTGGCGTGACTCAGTAGAGATGGGGTTAGTAATACCCTAGATTGAGTTTAGTGTATATACACGAGTGAACATATTTGTTATTTGATATAAAATGATTTTTATACCATTGGGATTTATTGATTGAGTTGTTTATGAGTTCTGGTCGATCAGTTTGATCCACTGTATCGGTAGGAGTTTATAAACACTCGAATACGATAAATCGACACAGTATGTTTTGACAAGAGGTTAAATGAAATAATTTTACCCAAGTTATATTTTGATATAAACAAAGTATAGATATTTGAATTATTATAGTATATTGGATGTGTTGGTTGTGATTATAATCGAATAAGATTATAAAATGTGAAATGGTTATGTAAATAACCAATTAGAATTCATATAAGTATAATATATGAAATAAATGAATTAAATCTGAATTTAAATCAGAACTGAAATTTAAAACTCTGGAAATTGGAATAAGTGTTTGTAAATAGATTTGGATTAAATATATGAGAATTTTAAAATCTTGGGAGATTTTAAATTGTTTTACAAACATTGTGGATGATATTTTGAAATGTATTTCAAAATGGAACTGTTTAGAAATGGCTTTGAAAGTGATATAGTATTGAACTCACTTCGATCGCTGGAAAATAAATTCCGATGATGAAGTTGACCATCATCGGTATACATTTTCGAGTTTCTAAGTGACGGATTACTACCAATTTTTTTTTAATTGTTTTGAGAGAAACAAGTTGTTTTGATACTCCGAAATGAATATTTCAATTTTTGGAAAGGGTAAACTGTTTAACACTCCCAGAAAGAAACTGCTTGAATTAAAAACAAATTTAAATGGAAATTTGTGAAACCGATCTAGAATTTAATAGAAACCAATTAATTGGAAATTGAATTGGAATATAATATATCAAGTGGAATCAGATTTTGAATTGTGAGATAAGAATCTGGAATGTATTGGAATGGTGAGTTAGAGTTTGAAATCGAGAATGGAACTCGAATTTGAAATGGAATTCGACTTGGGTATAAGCAAATTATTCGGTTTGAAGATAAAAACTGATTTGGAGTTTGATTAGGATAACATGGATATATGCTTAGTTGATAGCATATGGAAGTGATAGAGTTGATATGCCCGACAAAAAGGTCCACGTTTATATTCTAATTGAATATGAGATTTTTGGGCCGAATTGGCAAGCCGCTTGGCTGTTTGATATTCTTTTGGGTTGGAGAAGGCCTAGAGAAGCGAGTTGGAGTTTGAGCTATTGACCAGTACAAAGGAGGTGCTCGCAAAAAATTTCGAAAAGTTAAGGTGTTAGAAAATTTTCAGGATTTTTGAAATTTTTCATTAGTAGGAATGAATAAATATTTAATTAAAATTAATTAGTTCGGTTGAAACTGGAGTTAAGAAGTAAATAAATAATTTTTAACCTAGTTAATAGGGTTTGTTTTCTACATTAGCAATTTCGAGGACGAAATTATTTTAAGGGGAGAAGAATGTAATGTCCCGTAATTTTTACGGTATAATAATTAATTTATTTAATTATTTAAATAGCGATTCAGGGAATTAAACGGTTGTTTAATTAAATAATATTGAATATTTAATTAATATAAATAATATAATAATAATATATTATAATTGCCAAATGGTCGGCGATAGCTGAATTCACAATACTGTGTGAATTGGATCATTTATAATATTTAATTCAGCTTAGAATTGAATTAGAATAACGAATATATTTATAAATGCCAGTTGAACGTATAATTTATATTATAATTATAATCGAGCTCGAAATGGCGCGGCAGTTCGCTATTTGGCGATTCGAACTTTAAATGAATATATAGAATCCGTTTTAAATTGGATTTCTATGAAACAAGAAACGTTAGGAGCTGTTGAAGTATATTTTTCTAATGGAAGAGAAAAATCGGGATTTCATTGTGTAGATTTTGTTTTATGTTCAAATCAAATTTTAGAAAAGTTGCTATGGAATTCCTTTATAGTTTATAATGATTTATAAAAGGATTTAAATATAAATCGAATAGCGATATAACTCTGATGATGAAATATCAAGTTGTAAATCCATATATAATTATTCTGGAGCTGTATGATATTCTAGTGTGAATATATACGATAAAATATATTTATAAATATTTAATTTAATTATTTTAAATATATTTATATTTAAAATAGGGGTTATTTAGAGTTTTAAAAATAGCCAGTTTTGCAAACGAACTCTGTTTTCGACGAAACTAATTTTGTTGGATTCGTAACATTTAATTTGTGTTAGATTTCAAGTTTCTTGATTTTTGAAGTCACTGTGTGGCCGTACGGATTTTTAATGTGAAAAACAGTTAGTATTTTGATGGTTAAAAATACGCTATGTGAGCAAACGCAGTCGAAATTCGACGAAACCAGTTTCGTTGGGTCCGTAATGTCAAACTCTAGCTGCTTGTTAATTTCCATGATTTTTGGGTATCGTATGTGATTATAGGAATTTTTATTCAATAATAAAATTAGCGGCAGCTTAAAAACAAATAAAAATAACGAATATAAAAATAATATTTTTCATATAAATAACCCTTAACAAAATTCCTAAACCTAATTCATTCATTTTCTGGTCAACACAAAACCTGTCGCCGTGTTCTTCCTTTCATAGTAAAATATCCACCTTTGGAAAATCAACAGAAATGCAAATAAAAATCCTAAAATCTCCACTTTCATTTCTTTGAGTTGCTGAGAGGATTCTCTCCATTTCTATATAGGTTTTAGTATGTTCGACGTTCATTTTGGGTTTGGGCTTTTCAACCTTAAATTATAGGGTTCGGGTTCTGTCCAAAACGAAGAAGCGTTGCTCGAATTCGATGTTGTTTTTGGATTCAGCGAAGAGAGTAGGATCGAATTTGTTTTTATGGGATTTTTACGGAATTGAAAGTGTCGATGTCTCCTTACTGTAGTGCGTGAGTGCTTCTGGAGAACGTGAGTGATGTTTTGGGTGCGAGCTCAGATTGATGGTATAGGGATGAAGGAGTTTTGAAGGAGGTGAACGTTGGTGGTGTCCGTGTTGAACTCGGTGGTTTGTAGCTGGAGAACGTGCGGTTTAAATTCCGTAAAATGGAGGAGCAAGCTACAGGGTCTTTGACGGGGAAGAAGAACAAGGGAGAGGCCGATTTGGGTACGAGGAGTTTGGGCCGTATATTGAGGGTGAGGCCGAGTTTCTTTTTAGTGTAAATTCAGTTTAGTTAAATTAAAAAGTACGTTAACTTGTTAAATCAATAAGTTTTTCATATGATATCAGAATTTCGAACTGTCAGATCCGTTGGGATCGTAGGGACGGGCACTACAACATGGAACTGATTGGGAGTGAATTGGAGCTCGTTACAATTTATAGCGAAATAAATTGTCCGTCTGAACCAAGCGATGGTTATCGTTATTAACGATGATCGTCCAATGTGAGTAAAACTCGCCAAATCTATCAGTTCATATTTTTATAACGTATTTTTAGAACTGATAAATGATGATTGATTGTTGTGTGCTGACAGTTTGGTTGAACTGCTGATTGATTGTTTGAAATTATAGATAACGATATATATATATATATATATATCGTTAATCAAATATTGATTCTGTTTAGCAGAATATTTCATAGTGAAATGAAATTGATGTTAATTGTATTGTTTAACATCTGTGGATGCAGGGAAATAGGTCGGAGGAATCCAACTGGATTCCTCAACATTTATTTTACTGTTTTTATATATTGTAATATTTGATTTGATATATAATCTGTGTTGATTACATGTGTTGAATGATATCGTTCATTGTTATTTGGGTATTTTAAATACCGTAAGAAATACTGGAATGTAGAAAAGGGGATTTTCAAAGTGTATTTTGAAAATAAAGTATTTATATAAAATCAATGGATTTTATATATAAAAGGAAAAGGATTTTATAAAAGGGAAATAAGGTTATTTGAATAGAGTTAATTGAATTAGAGTTAGTCGGATTAGAGTTATTTGAATATAGTTTATTCAAAGAAAGAGTTATCGAATAAGGTTATTCGAAGAAGAGAACTAGTCGAATATAGTTTATTCGAAAAAAGGAGTTATCGAATATTAGTTATTTGAAGAGAGATTATCGAATATTAGTTATTCGAAAAGGATTTATTGAATATTAGTTATTCGAAGAGAGATTATCGAATATTAGTTATTCAAAAAGGAGTTATCGAATATTAGTTATTCGAAGAGTGATTATCGGATATTAGTTATTCGAAACGGAGTTATCGAATATTAGTTATTCGAAGAGAGAATTAATGGAATATTAGTTATTCGAAAAGTGGTTATCGAATATTAGTTATTCGAAGAGAGATTATCAATATTAGTTATTCGAAAGGATTATCGAATATTAGTTATTCGAAAAGAGTTATCGAATATTAGTTATTCGAAAGGAGTTATCGAATATTAGTTATTCGAAAGGAGTTATCGTATATTAGTTATTCGACAGGATTATCGAGTATTAGTTATTCGAAAGAAGTTATCGAATATTAGTTATTCGAAAGGATTATCAAATATTAGTTATTCGAAAGGAGTTATCGAATATTAGTTATTCAAAAATGATTATCGAATATTAGTTATTCGAAAAGGATTATTGAGTATTAGTTATTCGAAAAGAGTGAGTTAATCGAATATAGTTTATTCGAATAGAGTTAAAGGAGTAAATTGAATATAGTTTATTCGAAATTGGTTAATTGAATATAGTTTATTCGAAAGGAGTTAATTGATGGGAGTTAATTGATAACAGATAATTGATTAGAGTTAATCCAATAGAGTTAATCGATTAGGATTAATCAAATAGAGTTAACCTAATAAAGTTAATCAAATAGAGTTAGTAGAATATAGTTAATCAAATAGAGCTAACTGATAAGAGTAAATCGAATTAGAGTTAATCGAATAGTGTTAATTGAATAGAGTTAATCGAATATGGCTATTCGAAGAGAGATTATCGAATATAGTTTATTCGAAGGAAAGAGTTATCGAATAGAGATTTATTCGAAAGAGAGTTACATAAGGGAGTTTGTTAAAGGTTGAAAAGGTGAACCTTGTCTGTTTCGAAGTTAGAAATGTTGTTCAGTTAAGGTCTGAGAGGTAGTTATACCCCAACTTGATTGGCTTTGTTTTTAACTAAGGAATGGTTAAGGTTCGACAATGAAGAGTGGTTAAGTGATGTAATAACCCAGAAATTCTGAGCCAATTTAAAAATTTTATTTTGGCAAATTTGATGAAGTTTGAATATTTAAAATGTATTATTTTAAATAATAACGACGAGAAATTTATTTTGAATAGAATTAGAAGTATATATTTATTTGAATCGTCATTAGAATATAAATATTTATTTTTAATTATAAAAGGAATTGAAAATGGCGCGGTAGTTTGAAAATTCGATTTCAAATTTCAAATGAATGTACTGGGTGCAAAACAAACCGGATTTTGGCGAAACCAAAAATATTAGAATCTAATTGAGAATGTCTTTCCAACGAATCCGAAAAATCGAAATTTCATGGCGGGGATAAAAAGATATGCCTAGTTGAAAATTCAGAATAGTCGCTATGGAATTCTAGCCCTTAAAAATGGAAATTTTGCAAACGACCTCGGTTTTTGACGAAACCACTTTTGTTGGATCCGTGATTTCAAGTTATTGCTAGGTTTCAAAATTCATAATTTTTCGAATCAATATGTGAGCGTGGCGAGGGAAAACGTGTTTTAACAGTTTCAGTCAATTTTGATCGACTGGAAAATGGCCATTTTTCAAACGGTCTCGGAATTCGACGAAATTTGTTTTGTTAGGACCATATAGTCAATACGAAGTTAGAAAATATTTTTTGGAAATTTTTAGAGTCCATACGTGGCCCCGGTAAATTGAAATGCGCGTTCAAATTCAATATATAGATTTATATTTTGATTTTGACAAAAACTAATCGAAACGATTGAATCATCTTATGATACATATCCCATTGTGTTCGGAATGGGGGTAATTAGCTATAGACGACAGTCGGTGGGTTCGATTTCGAGGTCGAAATAAAAAGTTTCTTTTTTGAAATTAATTAAATAAAATAAAATAATATATATTAATATATAATCTCTCCTGCTCCCTTTTCCTCTTCAGTCAACAAGAATCGAAATAAAATTAAAAAAAGGAAGGGGCGACGGGGGGAACTCGCCGCTGCCACCCATCGCGGCCCCCCCAGGTGGCGCTCCCACCACCAAAGCCCCCCTCGCCTCAGGCGATCTCCGCTCTCCCCCCTCCTCTCCTCTATCCTCCGCAGCCCCCCTCTTCACTCCGACCTCCCATTGCCACCAGCGCGCCCCCCGCTTCCTCCAGCGATTGAAGAAACCCCCTCCATCTAATTTTCAATGTAAGTTATTTTTCTTGGTTTTATTTATTAATTTAAGAACAAAATCAGTTTCATATGTATGTATATGATAAAGAAGAGATTTGTATGTGATAGAGACGGGATTTTTATAGAATAAAAATATAATTTTTATATTATAAGAAGTATAAAGATTAGATTTTTATATTATAGAAAGTATAAAGATTAGATTTTTTATATTATAGAAAGTATAAAGATTTGATTTTTATTATATATATGTTGAGATAAAAATGTGATTTTTATAGCGACGATATAAAAATTCGATCTTTATATTAGAAGTAGCGTTATAAAAATATAATCTTTATGATGAAAACATCGTGTTAAAGATGCTATTTTTATCATTTTGAAAGTGAAATAAAAATATAACTTTTATTTATAAAGACCGTTGTTTAAAAATAGAATTTTTATCTATATAGTAACGGTATAAAAATAGAATTTTTATCTATATAGTAGCGGTATAAAAATAGAATTTTTTTCTATATAGTAATGGTATAAAAATAGAATTTTTATCTATATAGTAACGGTATAAAAATAGAATTTTTATCTGTATAGTAGCGGTATAAAAATAGAATTTTTATCTATATAGTAGCGGTATAAAAATAGAATTTTTATCTATATAGTAGCGGTATAAAAATAGAATTTTTATCTATATAGTAGCAATATAAAAATATGATTTTTATATACGTAGCAACAATATAAAATTGTGATTTTTATATATGCAGTGGCTACGGACAATGAAAGTGACAAAAGGCGAGCACGACGAAGATTTTCTACATATGAAGATTCGTGGTACTGGAGTAGCTAGTTCGTGAGAACTTCTCACTTTAAATCTTGTTTTCTAGTTAAAAATATATACTAGGATGCTGACGGTGCTTAGCAGCACCCGACACCCGTCGTCCACAGACCATGGACGACTTGTATGCTTGTTTGATGTGTCGTGAAATTTGTTGTGATGTTGATGTGAGATGGATAATAAAACATTCATGTGTTGAAATAAATTATTTATCGTTAAAAATATAATTTTTAACGTGAATGTGAATAAATAAATATTCATTTACAAATCGAACGGTTTGTTTATGTACACCTATTTGAAGGACATTGATTGGGATGATAAATTATACACGTCGCCCAACTGCACAAATAATATTTAGTGTTTGTGGATTGAAACCCCACACGGGTGTTGGGATGATATTTGACATACACTAATCCCAATTGTTTAGTGGTATATCGATCGTTTGATTGAAATGACTGTATGAGCGTTAATTAGTTATATTTAATGCTTATGCAATTGCGTGGTGCACTTTGGATGATGGTTGATTATTTATCGTTGCTATTATATACATGTGTTGTATGGAATCCATATAATTAACATTATATGGTAATTGATTGGGCCTCATTCCAATTGGGAAAATAATGAATATTATAAAAAAAAAATATTCATGTGTTGAATAGAATAAAGAATATTCATGTGTTGAATAAAATAAATATTCATGTGTTGAATAGAATAAAGAATATTCATGTGTTGAATAAAATAAATATTCATGTGTTGAATAGAATAAATATTCATTTGTTGAATAGAATAACGAAGTTATTGAAATATATAAAGCCGTGTTGATTAGAGATGCGCCTTTTTGACGCGAACGATATTTATATCGATTATATTCGTTTTTATAATGAATATAAAAAAGAAAGTGATTTCAAAATATAACGTTTTGAAAATATTATCATTTGTATATCGATGATGTGGAATATTCAATTTTGATTCGAAATTGAATATGAAGTTGAAATCATTTCGAAAACGAATTTAAAACGATTTAAAAAATACGTTTTAAAAGGAAATCGACGAAATATATATATAATATATATATATATATTATATATATATTAAATGGCCTGAATAGAACGCGCCACACCGCGGCAGTTCGTGAATTTCGACCATCGACTTCGAATGGACATTACGGGAGATCCGACCGTCGGATTCTCCTAAAACTGGAACCGTTGGGTTCGTATCGAAAAGAGCTTTTTAACAAATATTAGAGATTTGAAATCTAACGGTTGGATTTGGAATTATGTCCAAATCAAATTTGAAAAAGGTCGTTGTAAGTGTAGTTCGATGGCCATTGATGGAAATCGACTGTACGGGCCTTGATAAAATTATTAAAAATATCAATAATTTGTGTAAAATCATAAGAAATGATTTGTGAAGAATTGGGATGAAAAATTCCAAATTTGAAAAGATAAAAATAGATTTTTATCGAAATGATCTAGTTTTGAACTAGAATTATAACCCCATTTATTTTTAAAATAAATAAAGTGGATTTGAAATGGTTTTGAAAATAACCAGAATTTCCAATATATAAATTTGAATGGATTTGAATCGAAATTATCTTCGGAATATTTCGATGTTGGATTTTGTGATTATACAGATATGGTTGTGGAAATTTGAAAGATATATTTATATCGTTATTTCCAATACGATATTTGTTGGTTTCAGAATTTGGTATTGAATATAAGCCGATATATTTTCTATTCAGAGCCTTGTATTTAATATCAAATGTGATTTTGGGTTCGTCGTGAATGGTGTCTTAAACAACACTATTCTTGGACCCAGTTTAGAAAAGAATAATTCTTTTAATTAAGATTTAGTGAAATTGTCCAGTTAATTAGTGTTTAATTGGAATTGAATTTATATTGGTTTTTGGGTTTATCGTGAGCGGTGTTTTGAATAACACCTGTTCTTTAACCCGATTAACAATGGGAAGTGATTTTTGGTTTATCGTGAACCGTGTTTTAGATGACATTGGTTCTTTAACCCAGTTAAAGACATGATATTGATTTTTGGGAAGATTAAAACTAAGTGGAGTTTTAATGAATCTTTAATTAGATTGAAATGTGAATTGATAATTTAAATTATCAAATCGGAAAAGTGATCGAGAATGGAGTACCACCAGTTTTGCTCCAAGCGATAATGAAATATTTAATTAGATTTGAACGTGAAATGGTAATTAATTTTACCGATAGCACCGTGGTGGTAGATATGGAGTATTACCAGTTTTGCTCCATGGGATGAATAGGTTGGGATTGGGAAATAAAATAAATAATTACTTCGGTGTGGTTCGCTAATCCCGACTAGTTTGGAAAACCTTAACATGGTTTGAAATGACATCCAAAGGAAGATTAAAGAATAAATTTTGAAGAATTTATCTTTGATAAAATTAATGGGAACCTTTCCCTAAGAGTGTGAAAATTTGAATAAAAGAATATTCTGAATTGGAATGAGGCGTATGTTGGGTTTTTGTAACATTTGTTTATTATATACGCGGGTTATTCGGGAAGGCCGGGTTTATACCCATTCTGAATAACCGATTCGATGATAAGTCGAACATGAAGACGGTGGTTGAAGACCGGAAGTCTTCACATCGTTTGGATGATTATTGATGATCTTGATTGGGTTGTACACCCAAGAGGAGGGAATCAGTTGGTGATCGTCCAGACGTACTTAGAGATCGATGGATATGCGAGGAAAGTGTCTCCGGTTTCGTTCAGACCCAGAATGAACTTGTAAATGGACTGTGTGTCTGACATTGGATTTTATTCTATGTTGATTGATCTCTATTAAATATACATCTGTTTGGCGGCGGAGAATTTATTCTCTTGCTTAACGCCATTCTCTGAGACGTACGAGCTCAGAGGTTGTATATCGATGGACATCAGTCGCATGGAGTGAATTGCCTGTGTGGCATGCCTAAGTGGCAAATGATCAAGGCTTCTGTTGAAAAGCAAAGTCTTGTGGTTGATGATCAAAGCATGGCCTGTGTGGCGCAGCTTTGTGTATAACATTAATTCGCGAGCCTCACACCTCGGTATGAGTCAAAAATGGGATAAGGACCGTTGGGAGAACACGACGTTTCTTTCTAGCTATGGGTGATGTCAGTGACCTACCAGCCCTGACATTTATATACTTTTTACCTGTGTGGTTGTTGGAATGCGAGGCGCCTCAAATATATGGTCGATAACTGGCACTATGTGAGCCGACGTACAGACCATTATATAGGTCTGATAGGACCAGGAAACGTGTGTTCAGGAATTGCCAATCCTCAAAAGTAAGAGAGGACCGTCCCAACCGATTCCAAGGATTGATGTGTGTGGTCCTGAGACATTTGCTAGAGTGTCTCGAACGGAGAGGAGCTTGCCCCTTGCCTCGACTCATGATGGAATCCAATTTCCAATACGTGATAATTCGGTTTTATTTGTAGAACCTAGTATGGCGACATAGTAGATGGTAGTTATGCCGCCTATGATTGATACTTATGATTGAAATTGTTTTGACACTATACACTTATAGTAATATCAAAATAATCTGTTTTTGAATGTATCAAGCATTCTTTGGCTATTATAAGGTAAAACCTATCCTCCAGCTTGCGTTGCATTGTGTGATGGGACCTGGGTCTTATAATAGCTTCATTTTTCTTTATTTAGCATTGCACTGTTTGTTTTATGCACCGGTATTCTTGGGAGGAAACCGGTTCCGTGTTATACGGCGTGGTCCCTTGATTTACCTAACTTTAAAAATAAAGATTAATAACTGTTTTAGTTCTCACACCAGTCACATGACTGACCTGGAGTTTATTGTTTTAACCTAAACTCTGGGTGCCCCTATTTTCTACACGGGCAGCTAGTAGTTTTGGTTTTGCAGATTTATATTCACAGGATCCTGATTTACAGCTGGAACGATGCTCGAAAAGCTCTGTATCCGTGTATTACTTTCAGTTGTGTTTTGTATTATTTTTCCGCAGCTATGTAATTTATTGTAATCTCTGATATTTCTCTGATGTATAATATTCATTTATACTCTGTATATTCTTGTTTCTGATGGAATTGTTGTAATAAACAATGAAATGTTCTTCTGTTTGTGTTCCGATGTGTGTTGTTCTCAAAGCAATTCTTTCTTTCCTTACCGGGGAAGTTACGGGTTATTACAAGTGAATTTAGTTAACGAGTATAATGGGTTGAGTTGGCATAGCGATGTTTGATTTAAACATCTGTTTAAATCCAATGTAGGAGTTTTTGAAATGTTTTCCAAATAAGAATTAGAAATGTTTTCTAATATAGAAAATAAGAATTGGAAATGTTTTCCAATGTTAATAACATACATTTTCTAAATTTGGAAAATAAGAAATGTTGAATATATGCAAACAGGAATAGGGAAATGGATAATTGATGACAAATTAAATTAAAGTGGATCAGTGTTGATTGATCATATGCTCGGTAAGATTTCCATTTGGAAATACGACCGTTGTTTGTACACGTGTTTTCCTTTGATAGTTAAATCATCGACTATCGAAGATTTTGACCATTTCCGTTGTCAATACGGAGAGACCGGGATCAGATTGATTATCTGAAAACCACTATGTATGGGCATTAGAGTTACGAATCAAATATGATGGAGATAATTGAAGACGGAGTTATGCAAGGGCTATTCTGGCGATGCTAGGTAGAAATTGCCTAAGATGGATTTGAAGAATAGTACCTTCGGTTTGTCCAGTCCCAGGATGACCCGTATGGAAGAATGTCTGACAGAGTATATTTAATAGATCGCGTAAGTTGATCTCTTCAAACGTATATACGTTTGGTGGTGGAGGAATTCATTTCTCTTAGCTATATACCCGTTGTATTTTTGGGGAAATCAATTTGTGATTTTGCGGGTATGACGATGTGACATTCAAAGTGAATAAATGTGTGATCTGTCAGAGATAAGCGTGGCCTCTAGCCTCACAACCGGGAATGATAAAAATCGGGCAGGCAGCATGGATAAGTGGTTGGCTGCCAATTAGGATGCATTATCACCTATCTAGAGATATTCATTTCATTCTTTAATCTATTCGATGTTGTCCCATTCGGGAAACGGTTGTTGATCCCAACCGTTGGTGATATACATTCAATACACTTAAGCGAAATGAGTGGTCGGTCATGTGTGGCCGGGTTGCAAGATGTTGTTGTTGAACCCTGTGTACTCCTCTCTAGAGGTACACTATCGGAAGGTGGTTCCATACCTTGTCATAGTTGGTAATACATTATCAAATAAGTGCTCACGGTTTTGATTGTACACTATATATGTAGAACGTGAGATGAAAGCGTTTCTGCTAGATGATTATTTAGTTGTGGTTGATAGAAATTATTATAATATCAAAAGAGTTTTGATATAAAGTTTATTGTTTCTTTCACAAAGATTTTGAAAGTTAAATCAAATGTTTTGGATTCTCATAAGGGAAAAACCCGTTCCGTTATACAGTGTGGTCTTATGAGATATCGTTTAATTGCTCAAACTGTTTTAAATTGTTTTACTCACACCAGTCTTATGACTGACCCAGAGTTTGTTTTGTTTTCCCTAAACTCTTGGGTGCCCAATTTTGTATGGGCAGTCAAGTAGTCAGGATTTTTCAGATATACCTGGAGAGCTTGGAGCAGGAGGCTTCACGATTATATAGCTATTGTTTATTCCGCTGTGTTGTAAGTGTTGTACTCTGATAATGTCACTATATACATATACTGATTTTATTTCAAAGATATGTTATCTATTATATATTGTTCGTTCCGCTGTGAGATTTGTGTTACTTTGATGTTGTGTGTTCTTCTTCTTCTATTCTAAGTTTCTATCTTATCTATTCTCACCCTCTGTTTTCTTTCTATTAGTTTTCTTGTTTCCAGTGTATTTTGGGTTGGACTTGTGTTATTTGGTCAGCTCAAATTGTACCGGAATTTCGGGACACTACATTTTATATGTTTCTGAATGACTGTTTATTGATGATACTGTGGATGAATATTCACCTGAATCTCTGAATAAACCCTCATATTTAGTTTGGGGTAGTTCATTCATCTTTAGGAATGAAATAACATGCATCAAGGAAAGGGATGTATGGGGCAGTTGGGTCAAAATAGGAAAACCTAACTAGTAACATGAAAGTGGATCAGGTTGGGCTGCTAGTCACTTGTTGTGTTGATCTGTTTACCCTCAAGTATGGAGGATAGATATGCATACGGCTTAATATGAGCCTAGTAGGCCTTTGTGTATTTGAGAAATACAGTGTGCATGGTATTTTAGGATGGTGATCCACTAGTAAAAATTGGTTATCAGTCCAGGATTATGAAATACATGAAGTTATGGGGAATAATGACATGTATGAGAGGGACTGGGGTTTGTATGTGCATTGCATGATGTTATGTAATGTCTGCATATGCCATGACTTGTTTATATATACCAGTGGTTGTGTTAAAAGATTTCTGCTATAGAATGCCATGTCAATATTGATTTATACTCACACCAGATTGTAAATCTGACCCTGTTTGATTGTTTATCTAATCTTTGGGGTACCTCATTGGCAATGGAGTAGCTCAAGGAATTAATTCAGGAAAAGAGGCTTGAGTGTGATGTCTTGAAAGTGCTATATGGGATGCTTTATCAAGTGGATTTGCTGAAGTTAACTAAAGGAGTTTCAAGTAGTTTTTATGTTAGAAATAAGTGTATGCTAATGTTTGCTAAAAGCTAAGAAACTTATCTGTTATTTGAATGAAGCAAATGTAGTGCATAAACATCTAAGGATCTAGTAAAAGTAGTATTTTTACGTTGAGTAATCATTACATAGATGGGAAATCTATTGTACCATGGTATGTGGTATAATAAGGATCCCTACAAAAGCAGTTTTGGCACAAGAAAAGGCACAAATGGGATGCATCTTGGTAAGAGGATTTGTATCTCATTATTGCTCATTGGCAAGAATGGACCAAAAGTGGTAGCTGCACAGTTTCAATGTGCATAACTGATCACAGAATCATTCTCATGTCCTGTTTACTATTTATATTATATACATATATAATTTTACTGGTATTCATTAACTCATTTTTGATTAAATAATATTACTTATAATGAATAAGTAACTCTCTTTTTTATGTATATATCATATAGTCATGATAATATGTCTTGGTACACTGGTGCGTAGCCAGTAAACAAGCATGATTAGCACATTCATTTGAATATGATTTAAGTAACCATAAAAGTGTTTGAAACGGAAATTTTATAAAAGATCTTAACTCGTTTATGTCAAAATATGAGTTTTCCTATAAATTTGTTTGAAACCCTTTCTGAGTAGGCATTTCATCATATATTTTGTCATGTGTTTGAAGAAATGCCACTTTGGAATTTCCTTGTTCTGATCTTAAATCATACATAAGATTTTCTTTGTATTTATCTAATAAATGAACCTTTTAATTAATGATAAATTGAGGCATCAAAAGGGGCTGTGCAAGTGTACACCCTATGCACGTGCAAACACTCTCCAGGCTTTGTGCACTCAAAGCTTTGTTTCTTTTGAACTTCCCTCAAGGAAAAACCTGTTCAATTAAAGGTCTCAAAGAATATATCATGTTTATATTTTTAAGAATATGGAATTATATCCTTTAGGACTTAAAGGAACCATGACTTTAGAAAATTTACTGGAATTGGCATTTCAAATAAAAAGAGAAATTATGTAGAAAGCTATGGTCTTCATGAATGAAGAGTATTACTCAATAAGATTCAAATGACTATAGCAATATTTTTATTGGTGAATGTGTGATCTTGGGGGCTTAAAAAGGGAATTTATTAAGCAAGTGATCCACTGGTTCTCTGATAAATATATCAGTACAATTGTCTATCAAACAATTGAAGATAAAAGAGTGGGTCATTTCATTACCTTTGACTATTTCTTAGCCTGTAATACCTACTTGCATTATATGTTCTTCCTCATGCCATTTAGGTTTCATCCTTAAAGCGGTCATTTGGTCAGATTGGATTAAGCAGAAGTTCTATTGCTTTAGGCATACAAAAATTAGTCATTGCAGTAGCATTTGCACTGCTTTGTGATTTTTGAATGGCATGGTTTCCCTTGTTTCATCCTTCTTTACAATATCTTGTATATTTATGATAAAGACAGCTACTAATTCGAGGTGAAGATCAATCTGTCTGGAGATGGTCTTACTAAGAAGTATCTCGTTGATATTTTTGGAGGCATCCATGGTGTACGCGTACTTGAATGATTTTTCATTAACTGACTTGAAGATGTGGTAGCTTATCTCTTTTCCTTAGTTGTCGATTTTCAAAGGTTGAACAATCTATGATCAATTTTCCTATGTGAGTATGCAACTCATTAGGCACAATTAATATGAGAAGTTATGACTATATTTATCCTATAATGCAGAAATCATTCCTCTCTATGATTGGTTGCATCATCATCAATTGGGATGCATCCTTTTTGATTTAATATATTGAGCTAAAGTGTTACTTTACAAATTTACTTCCTATGTTTTCACCTACCCACTTTCTTCTCTAGGCGATAATGGATGAATCTCTATGGAGAATCGTTTAGAAGAGGTTTGTTTTGCCATCGTTAACTCTCTATTTAAAAAATGATAATATGAAAAACTCCAAACAACCCCAGTAGTTTCAACGGCACAAGATTGAGTGTACAGTTTCCATAACATGATCAATAGGTGGTCGTGGAAATGGTTCGAGCTCAAGTCGTAGAGCAAGCGTCTCATTTTATAGGCAATGTTTTGGAGTTCCAATGTTGTTGCCTTTATTCTCCCAACATCGATTCTTTTCCTTTTTTGAGCGACCATATGAGGTTCTATTTTAACTATTAGTTTGTTGACTGTCCCTATAAAATCACATGGTGACGTTATGAAATTATTATCTTTTGGGTTTTGTGTTAGTCATTCACACTTATTTAATCATATGGATTGGAAGTTATTCGAACCTAACTAACAAAAATTGCAGAGCTTGAAGAGATGATTCATTGATTAATAAAATTTAGTAAAGAGTCAGTTAAGGGTTTTTTCATGGGTAATTATTTTCGTCTATTCCTTAAAAACTAACATTTAATTTTTTGGTATTGACATTTTTTGAAATATCCAATTTTTGGATCAGTTGAATTCGGTTTATGTGTTTTATGCATAACTAACTTCTGCCTACGACGAATTGTGGTCTTAATTATCTAATTTCTAGAAAATATTTTAAAAATAATTTTCTTATGTTTTGAAAACAAATAGAAAAATAATTATAGTTTTGAAGTTTTAAATTCAGTTCTGAATTTTGAATGAAATGATCGTTTATGCGGTATGAGCTGATTTTGCCAAACTGGATATGAAATTTTGAAAAGTAAAAATCTTTTTTTTTTTGAAAATCATGTTTTCTAATGCCATGGATGAACCATACGGAAGATAATAGAAATTAAATTTGTAACTTTTGTGGTGTAAACCGATGATGCATTAAAAACGTTAATGGTAACAAGGGAAAGCTGTTTTAGCTTTGGAAGATCTGTTTCCATACCATGATGGAGATGCATGTAATTTAATTTTAGACTCATTTGAACTTTATAGTTTAAATATAAACCTTCCCATCCAATTTATACGTGGAAATTTTGAAGTATTTCAGGGCAAAGTTGGTAAATTGCTGTAACACCCCGAATTTCAGTTAATACTAATATTCACTAATTACAGAATAAATAATCTCAGATGTGAGAATTGGGGGAAACGGGCTGCATCATTGCGTTCGTCTCGGAAAAATACGCGAAATAGAGTCCGAGTTTTCGAGAATCGGAGTCCGTATGGCCCGGTTATGGCCCAATGAAGTTTACAGAAAATTTAAAGCTAAAAACAGATTTAAAATTCAGTTCTAAAACAAGTTTGGAGCCAAAAGCGGAAAGGGCGGGAAAGTTCCCGCCTAGCCCCATGTCGACAGGCATGTCGACAGGGGTGTCGACAGCCCTGTCGACAGGGGTGTCGACACAGGGTGTCGGCCCTGTTGATCTGGGTGCACCAGATCTGGTTTTTGGGTTAGTCTTGGGCTGTGTTCTAGAGATTTCCGAAATCTAAGGGTCCTAATCTAATCTAGGGTTAATCTAAGGGCCTAAAACACTCACCTAATCTATAAATACACCCTAAACCTACCCTAATCCATACTAAAAATAGAATTGAGGGCTACATGCCGCCAAATTAAATCTTAGAAGGAGCCTCCACTAATTTATGAAGAGGGTTGCAAGCTAATCACTCTCTAATCAACCTCTAATCCATTCTAAGCATCTTAATCTTCTTCATTTGGAGTGCAAATTTGCTAGTTGTGAGTTTCTATCACTTTAACATCAATTGCTAAAGTAAGTAGATTAGGTGTAATGAGACTTATGGTCTTGAATGCGGATTAGTGAGTTTGAATCATTTGTAATGATATGCTACTCTATGTTTTCCTATGTTTATGCATGTTTAATAAGTTGGTTTATGCATGTTTAACAAGTGGGTTTATGCATGTTTAATAAGTGGGTTTATGCGTATTTAATAAGTGGGTTTATGCATGTTTAACAAGTGAGTTATGCAAGTTCATATGCAAGTTATGTGTATGATGTTATGCAAGTTCATATGCAAGTTATGTGTATGATGTTATGTAAGTTATGTGTATGATGTTATGTAAGTTATGTATAGGTTGTTATGCAAGTTCATATGCAAGTTATGTATATGCTTAAATGCAAGTTTAACATGAAATGCAAGTTATGCATGCTTATGCAAGTATGTGAATGCTTATGCAAGAATGTGAATGCTTATGCAAGTTATGTGTATGCTTAAATGCATGTTTAACATGTTATGCAAGTTATGAGAATGCTTATATGCAAGTTCAACATGTTATGCAAGATATGTGTATGATAATATGCAAGTTCATATGCAACATGTTATGCAAGTCATATGTATGATAATATGCAAGTTCATATGCAACATGTTATGCAAGTCATGTGTATGATAATATGCAAGTTTGGGTTAAATGTAGTTGGGTTAATATATGCTCATATATGCAAGTTGACATCCTCTTAACCCATGACAAAGTTATATGCTAAGATTTGGTTAAACCCACGATATTTGTGTTGGATCTTTCCTTTATTATGTCATGAAATGAGAACGATTTACGTGGGGAACGATGGGGTTAATAAATATGTTAATAAAAGTATGATTAGGTATGATTAAGCATACCATAAAAATAAATTAACATAAGTGGGAATTTACCTATTGAGTTAGGTCTACCCCATGGGAATTTACCTATTGAGTTAGGTCTACCCATGTTATGAAAAACTTGATATTAATTAGGGATAATTAATATAAATTATGAGGGTGATTAATTAGGTGTAATTAATCGACTAAGACACGAGGTTGGACTCAGTTGTAGCGTAAAACTGCCCGGACCCAACCGGCTTAACCAGTTGCTACAAATGTTAGCCCAATGTGAGAGGTCTTAGGCACAAACTAAATACGTGATTAATGTAAAGACACGAGGTTAGACTCGGTTATGACATAAGGCTGCCCGGACCCAACCGGCTTAACCAGCGGTCATAAAAGATAGTCTAATGTGAGGGGTCTTTACAAAGGTTACGATCTTAATTTATTTAGAAACACTTAACCAAATTAGCATGTAGAGGGACATGAGGGGTTAAGTGGGTGCCTTGGGTGGCATGTGGAAATGTAGTGGTTGCCCTGGGTGGCAATAGAAAATACGATTAGAATACTTAACCAAAGTGGAACATGTAATTAAACATGATTAAAGGGTTAAGTAAGTGCCATGGGTGGCATGTGGAAATCTAGTGGGTACCTTGTATGACAATTAGAATATGATTAAATGACTTAGCCAAATGTATAACATGTAGGTGGACATGGTTAAAGGGTTAAGTGGGATGCACTAGATAAAATAACAAGCTTAGGTGGTAGCTTGTGGGGGCCCATTTCAACCAATATCCCAAACGTATCTTAGTAGGCTCGACTCTAGTCGAGTGACGGGACACGCATATTGGGCTTGACTATAAGAGGCCAAAACGGGTTAGCGGTGGCAACGCAGGACCAACGGGTTTCATATGCGTGTGTGGACCCGGGCTGGTTGGTAAGTCGTTGTTGCATCGTGTAGGTATAAAGCCGTGCACCGTTGATGTTATCAGGTTGCCACTTTGGGGAATGGTACACCCCATTGTGGGACCAGCACGGGTATCTACGTAAGGGAGCCGATCGCTTGGGGAATAGTGGGTACACCTATGTAGTCAGATAGGGGTACACGAAACTACTAAATTACTAAGTACACTTAGTGGGATCAACCTTTAAGTAGGAATGACTGGTGTGGTGCAGTGTAGTAATTATCCTTGGGTGGGTAGATGCGTCTTTACGGTTATCTTAGTTTATCCTAAGTCTTCCAAGCTGCTTAGTGTAGCCATTCATCCCCATTAGTTACCGTATATCAGTTTATGTCTTCTCTGGTTACTTTAACGATTGTATTGTTAAAGTTATAGGACTCGCTCAGACTTATGTCTGACCCCGTTGTTTTTATCTTTTTCCCAATCCTCAGGTCCTACGGTGGATCCTAGCAGTAGTGGAGCTTGATCGGATTGCTGTTCCAGTCTTTAGGAGCTTGGATAGATGTAAAGCTCCAGTTACCCAGTTATCTTTTCTTTCGTCATGGCTATTGTATGAGAGTGGGATTATGTACTTCTTTATTTTGATGGATATTGTACTTGACTTTTATTGTGGTTTTATGATGTAACCAGACATGTTTTACTTCCGCTGTTATGAGATGATGTTTTAAATTTCAAGTACTATTTATATCTGTCTTGTTGTAATTTTTCTGTTCTATATTCACTAAAATACTCCACCGATGCTATGGCATTCCCTTAGTGAGTGACCATAGCGGGAGTGGGGTGTTACAATTGCACTGTTAATGGGGACTAGAAATTTTTAAAGTAGTAACAGTGTTAAATTCTTCATTAAAATTCCATTTTTGGCACAGGGAAAATTATTATGAAGCAATTTTAAATGCTTTATCATCTTGGATGCTAGCATTTGGATGCAAAATTGGTGGCATCTTACTTATATTTGTAGTCATGTGAAAGTTTTGGTTGACAAATATTTTTCAAAAAGATACATAGACATAGAACTGTTGTGACACCACACGTCCGTTAATGTCACTCTATAAAGAATGCATTAAGTTTCATGAAGCGCTAATGGTAAATAAGAACAAAATATCACAAGACAGACATGTAAAATAGTAGCGGAATTAAAAACTTTATTTAAATCAAAACATCATGGTCCCAAATACTGAGTTTACATCATAAGTTTGAAGTAACTAATTACATAAATAATCTGTCTTGCCAAAAATATCAGAGTACAAAAGCATAAAACCATATTTCCCATGTGAAGCCATAAGAGAGTTGACTAGAGGTCAAAGCGTTACATCTATATCCAAAATCCAAGCTAAGCTGAAAGAATCCAAATTAACTCTAAGCACTTCCACCCTGAGAATCTGGGGGGAAACGGAAGAGAGAGAAGAGGAAACAAAAAGGGTCAGACATAAAGTTTGGCGAGTCCAGTTACTTTTAAATATAAATAAATAAAAGTATCATGGCAGGTATATAAAACTGGAAGAACAAGATAACAGTAACAATAACAAGTGTGAACTGAGCAAGATAGGATGAACAGGATGTATAGCGCATCTTAAATACATTTCTCTACACCGCACCGATACTAGTATATCAGAAATAGAATGATCCCTACCAATATTGTTCCATTTCATTTTCTTGATTATTAGGTTACTTGGGTTAGTAGAACTCAAGACTTATCCGCGCATCGTACCCATTTACTTTCCCATGGATTCACCTAATACAATATATGTAGCTATCTCTCAATATCGAGATACACCCCATGGTAACCCACTTGCACGGCCTCCACCATAATGAACGCAGACCCTCATCCTACGCCGGAGTGATGTACGGATCTCTATGTAAAATGTTACGTTCCGCATATATCTTCCATTACTATGCTACGTAAGCATATGGACTGCCACCATTGATCGAATCAGATTCCTTATCGGAATAATGTCCTCTAGTCTACGATACACCACCTAGAGCAGATATGTCCCCTAATAACAACCAATCTAAACATCCATGTGGCATCTACCCTCAACCCTGTACCTCGATAGTGAAAGGTGAAATGGTATCTTGGGTTTAGCTCTAGTCTTTTCGCATCCGGCTGGCTTCCGGTGACGGATATTTGACGGTCTACTATCCTTGATTGTCGTGACCCTCCGCCTCCTCGTGAGGCAAACGCTGAACTACCCTAGTGTCATCTCGTCACAGCATTCTGACTGCATAGCTACATCTACAGTCAAGGCCCACCTAGTAGTTACGCGCAGATCCAACCTCTGCGAGTACAACCTAAGACATCTGTCACCACACAGAGGACTACTAAGAGCACCTTACGTACTTTAGGAAGCCGTGTACTTCCCCTTCCAGTCCTTTGGATCCATCAATAAGATGAATGTGCGCTCCCCTCGTGCCTTGTAACACCTCGATGATCTACCCTGTTGGGTTATTAGCCCTCAAACGTGCGGACTGGTCCAAGCGCCTCACTCTAATATGTTATTAGACCCTATGTCTAATCATTCTATTACATGCTTGCTTCTCCTCGTCAGGTTTCCATTTAACTTGGTTATCCCCATTCATACTGAATTCTTAATCAAGTTACCAAGTTCCTCTTGCTTATTAATTTTGGCTATATAACTTAACACCTTTAAGTTCATTAATAAGCCCACAACATGTTATTCTCTAGATTGTGGCCCAAGGTTTATAACCCACAATCCCTTTATATTTTTATCGTCCAATTCTATAGTTACAATAACATGTTCTTACTTAATGTGTACTTAAATACGCCTCATTTTACATGTTTCCCTTTTTAACATGTCAGTCATTATTAATGATTAAATATAACTTATCACATAAGTTTTCCTCGTTCTTACTCATTTAATCATAATTCCATTCTACATTGTCAATACAACTTATCGATGTTACTTGTTAACTTAGTTCTATTAACTAAGGCCCATTAACAAGTTTCCCAACCCATTAATTATAACCTATGTTATAACTTCCTCTTGTCCCTAGGACAAGTCTGAACAAGTTATTCACATCAGTGGGTTCTAGACTTCTAGATTACTTAATTTATAATTAAGTACCTCTTATCTTATTACACAAGTTATCTTATTTCCTTACAAGTTATGCTTACCCTAAGCTGTGTCTTTTAATTGTGTAACTTTATTATTTCTGCTGGTTACGTATACCACTAGGTGTCTTTAATTACATAACCTTGTCGGGTTAAGTTTATGGGTCTATATGTAAATATTACCCACCCCTTCCTATTTTACTTAACCCACCCACTGTCCACCCAATTTTACTTAACCCCAACTTTAGTTTATATTCATACAATCCCTATGGATTCAACTAGATTAAGTATTCAAGATTTATTACCATATTTTCATTTATGGTTACAGTATGCTAGACCTCCCACATTAAGCATGCCATTTGTGGATGCTGGATATGTCGGGCGGGTCCGGGCAGACTTATTCCATAAATTGGGCTTAACCTCGTGTCTGAGCATGTCTCATATTTGCGCACTTAGACCTCTCACGTTAGGTTCAACATTAGTGGTTGTTGGATATGCCAATCGGGTCCGGGAAAACTTCCACCACTAATGCAACCTAACCTCATGTCTAAGCGTTACTATGGTTCCATTATTTTAGGCATATTCAAATAAATTTCCCTATTCTTCATGCCCCCTTTCAATTCATATTTACAATTATTCTATTAATTATAGGTTTCTATGCCCAAAATCAATGTTCACATGCGTTCCAGTTTTTGCCCCAAATTGACATTTGCATGTGTCACAATCTATGCCCAATTTCATAATCACATATGTTCCAATTTATATCCCAAATCAATATTTACACATTCCAATGCAAGTTTTACCCAAATTCATGTTCACCTACTTTCCAATATATGCCTTGCTTCATATTCATATAATCCAATATGTCCCCCGAATCTGTTTTCGTTTATTTTCCAATTTTATGCCCAAATTTATATTCATAATTTCCATTACCAGTTATGCCCCAATTTATGTTTTCTCAACTATTCCCAATTTCACGCGTTCGCAGTTTTCAACGTTAGGCCTAGGCTCGAAGGTAGCCTGGCTATATAAAAATAAAAGGGAAAAAGAGGGAGAGAAGAGAATCAGAACAGGCACAATAACGAATCATAACATAACTGTAGAAATAGGCATAAAAGCTGAATGGACGTATTATGACAAGGTTAGACTTAGTAATAATATAAACATATAAGAACAGATAAGAGGAATATGTCATAATAGATCTGATTAGGCACCGATCCAAGATCCAATTTTTATATACGTATCACGATTACTATTTAAATATTCGCATCTAAAAATAACATGAACTCGCAGTGAAGGAAATGGATCCAAATTACTGTGAAGAACATGTTGAATTTTTAGCCATCGTTGAATTTGTAAAATTTATGCTAAATTAGATTTGGAGTAGATTAGGCCATTCAGTCTTCGTTGCAGCATAGCTCCATTGTTTTAGATGAACAAAACCTAGGTTTAGGGTCCTTTATATAGCGTAGAACCAACGAATCTAGCTCCAAAATCGTCCAGGTTCAGAAAGAAGTTTCCAGAGCCACGGGTGGGTAGACCCCCCTTCAGGTGGGTCGACCCCCCTTCAGGTGGGCCGACCCATAGGTCGAACTCCCTGTTGGTGGGTGACCCCTAGGTCGACCCCCAACGGGCAAAATTCCGGCTCAAACTCCCGCCTTACGAATTTTGATTTTTGAATTGATTTTCGAATTTATTGGATATATTTATTTAGTGTATATATATATATATATATACACACACACATACATATAAGCTCCTTATATGTATACAAACTTCAAACCTTAATAACTTCTTCATACGAAGTCTGCTTTACACAAATCAAGTGTCTATCTTGACCAGAATTTCGAGACGGACGCAATGATGCAGTCCATTTCCCTTAATTCTGAATATTGAATTAATTATTATTTAATCCATCATCTTTAGCGTCGTCAAAATTTCGGGGTGTTACATTCTCCCTTACTCAAAGGATTTCATCCCTGAAATCTCTAAGTTAAGAAGAACGTATATCCTAACATCCGACAATCATACATCTATATAGAAATCATAGGCATCCATTGTCCTTAAGGAATTTCTAATGCTTTTATGAACATACGCAATAGTGTGTGTATATGTCCGTAAACTAATGCGAAAGATCAGGCGGTCTACTGATTCAGTTGACTTCCTTAATGCAATGTATGTTTGTGCCATGCAGACAAAATGTATGCAAATCATCCTAATCCATGTAAGTTCTATATGTGCGTGTAATCATCCATCCAAATGCAACATCAATGTAATGATAGTCCATAAAAATTTAAAATGTATACACATCAATATGCAATATGTAAGTGATTGAGCCGATCTAGTGCCTATTATGTGTGTATATGCATCCATGAGCAATCACTAGCAACCACTTGCATCCATAACATGTCTCAAACACATGTTTACATTCATTATTTTTCAATCTAAAGACTCGATCAATAGGAGACATTCAAACGATAGATACAAGTATTAATTCAAAGCTTGGAAAAAGAAGTTAAGGACATATTCTCAAAAAGGAAAGGATATGAAGCGCGAATCTTGTCTTCAGCCTCCCAAGTAGCGTTCTCGCGGCCCTTTCCCCATTACACTCTTACTAGCTTCACTTCTTTGTTGCACAATTTCTTAACCTCCGATCCAAGTATGTAAGTCGGGACTCGTCCTATCATTGCTTCCTTCTCTACTTCCATTTCCTTTCGCAAGTTTGGCTCCACTACCTCGAACTCTATACATTTTATCGCCGCTTGGATGAATAGTCATCTTAGAATGATGGGCTTCCTCAAGGACTATCTTCAATAGGTTTCCCATTCTGATATAATTCACCTATTAAAACTCTTCTCAAGTAGCTCCCCTACTTGCTTACAAAGTTCCCTCTTTCCTTTTAGGAGTCATATGTCGCACCGGCAATGCAAATCTCTTTGCATTGTCCACCAAGTATATGCGGAAACCAATCTCGTGCCTCGGGGTAAACCCCGAACCTCATCAAAAACATCAGGATACTCACAACTATTTGTACAGATCGCAAATCATTGTTAGATATATCAAGAGGTTCTAGGATACTAAGCATGATAGACCCTTTTGGGATCATAAAAAATCTCGAGAGTCTTTCTATGGCAAGTCAGAAGTCTAACGACTCTCCTCTCACAATCTAGAATGGCTCCATATATGTAGTTAATCAATCCATCCCTAGAATCAAACAGTATCTCCTGAGATCAAGAACATATGCGTCACAACCAAACTCGACGCCTAACACAGAGATTCTCAAACCCCGACAAATCCTCGATAAATGAGTCGTACCTCCAATGGGGTTTGAGACAATAACAGGATCCAAAACCATACTAGTATCTAGGTGCGGAGACTCAACTAAAGGATCAGATATAAAAGAATGCAAAGTGCTAGAAAAGAATCCTAACAGGATGATCAGAAATAGAAATCAATTCTTCGACGGAAACTTTCCTACCCCTATCCTGTCCACCAGTTGTGAGAACATTAGCTTGCCCCCTAGAAGTTCCCGCCCTCTGGTCTTGTCCTTGTCTCTTTGGGCACTCCTTAATAAGGTGTCCCGCCTTACCAAAGTGGTAACAACGCCTTTCCTCTTTTTGTAATCCTTTTTCAGATGACCCACCATTCCGAAGTTATGGTAATTCCTCATTTCTTCTTTCATCTATGTTTCCTTCTTAAGCCATCATTTTCTTTCATCTTTGGGTTGTGCTCCTTAGCCCCAATTCCCTTATTCTCCTTTTTGCCACATGCTAACTAGTCTCTTGAAAATTGCCTCCATCGCACAGAAATCCTTACGAGGCTTAATAGAAAATAAGCCGCAGGTGAAACCACTGCGGTTAAAGATGGATGTTGGGCGCTTCTTTTCCCTTCGACATGTACCGTAGTTTAACATGCCTACGGAACCATGCCGAAATAGGGATACCCTTTCGAGACGAAACTGTTCCCCAAACAAAAAGGAAAAGAAATCAAGCAGAGAATCGAGAAGATATTTATGGCTTTGGGAAATATGCTTTTCAAAAACAGACTTTATTTTAAAATACTTTGTTTTTGAGACCTTTTTTGAAAACCATTTTCAAAATATTTTATCCGATCTTATAACCATATGCTCTGATACCAAATGTGACACCACATGTCTGTTAATGTCACTCTATGAAGAATGCATTAAATTTTGTGAAGCATTATTGGTAAATAAGAACATAATATCATAAGACAGACATGTAAAATAGCCGCGGAATTAAAAACTTTATTTAAATCAAAACATCATGGTCCCAAATACTGAGTTTACATCGTAAGTTTGAAGTAACCAATTACATGAATAATCTATCTTGCCAAAATATTAGAGTACAAAAGCATAAAACTATATTTCCTATGTGAAGCCATAAGAGAGTTGACCAGAGGTCAAAGTGGTACATCAATATCCAAAATCCAAGCTAAGCTGAAAGAATCCAAATCAACTCTAAGCACTTCCACCCTGAGAACCTGGGGGAAATGAAAGAGAGAAAAGAGGAAACAAAAAACGCCAGGCATAAAGTCTGGCAAGTCCAGTTACTTTTAAATATAAATAAATAAATGTATCATGGCAGGTATATAAAACTGGAAGAACAAGATAACAGTAACAATAATAAGTGTGAACTGAGCAAGATAAGATTAACAGGATGTTTAGCGCTTCTTAAATACATTTCTCTACACCGCTCTGATACTAGTATATCAGAAATAGAATGATCCCTACCAATATCATTCCATTTCATTTTCTTGATTATTAGGTTACTTGGGTTAATAGAACTCAAGACTTATCCGCGCATCGTACCCATTTACTTTCCTGTGGATTCACCTAATACAATATATGTAGCTATCTCTCAATATCGAGATACACACATGGTACCCCACTCGCACGGTCTCCACCGTAATAAATGCTGTCCCTCATCCTACGCCGGAGTGACGTACAGATCTCTACATAAAATGTTAAGTTCCGCATATATCTACCATTACTACGTTAAGTAAGCGTATGGACTGCCACCATCGATCGAATCAGATTCCTTATCAAAATAATGCCCTCTAGTCTACGATACACCACCCAGAGCAGATATGGATGTATCTAGACTGTCCCGCGTATGTATTGTAATTGTAGCTCGATGCCTCAATCACACGTTCATCTAATGTGCACCGAGTTACATGGCAGGGCTAAACAAGAAACACGGAACTCGGCCGGGAGCTTTTCCATACCTGTATAGGCCCGCCTTTAAGAGCCTCCAAATACAGATATTCCTACGGTCTGTTTTCCATGGTGGCTATAGCCCTACCTTGGCCCCTCCCTCAACTAGTAAAGACTACAAGAGATAAGCGACCGCACCTAATATCAACCAATCTAAACATCCATGTAGCATCTACCCTCAATCCCGTACCTCGATAGTGAAAGGTGAAATGTTATCTTGGGTTTAGCTCTAGTCTTTTCGCATCCCGCTGGCTGCCGATGACAGGTATCCGATGGTCTACTATCCTTGTTGGTCGTGACCCTTTATCTCCTCGTGAGGCAACCGCCGAACTACCATAGTGTCACCTCGTCACAAATTCTAACTGCATAGCTACATCTGCAGTCAATGCCCACCCACCTAGTTGTTACGCGCAGACCCAACCTCTGCGAGTACAGCCTAAGACATCTGTCATCGCAGAGAGGACTACTAGGAGCACCTTACGTATTCGTGAAGTCGTGTGCTTCCCCTTCCAGTCCTTTGGAGCCGTCAATCAGAGGAATATGCACTCCCCTCGTGCCTTGTAACACCTCGATGATCTACCCTGTTGGGTTATTCACCCTCAAACGTGCGAAATGGTCCTAGCGCCTCACTCTAATATGTTATTAGACCCTATGTCTAATCATTCTATTACGTGCTTGCTTCTCCTAGCCAGGTTTCCATTAAACTTGGTTATCCCCATTCATACTGAATTCTTAATCAAGTTACCAAGTTCCTCTTGCTTATTAATTTTGGCTATATAACTTAATCCCTTTAAGTTCATTAATAAGCTGACAACATGTTATTCTCTAGATTATGGCCCAAGGTTTATAAACCACAATCCCTTTATGTTTTTATCGTCCAATTATATAGTTACAATAACATGTTCTTACTTAATGTGTAATTAAGTACGCCTCATTTTACATGTTTCCTTTTTTAACATGTCAGTCATTATTTATGATTAAATATAACTTATCACATAAGTTTTCCTCATTCTTACTCATTTTACCATAATTCCATTCTACATTATCAATACAACTTATCGATGTTTACTTGTTAACTTAGTTCTATTAACTAAGGCCCATTAGCAAGTTTCCCACCCCATTAATTATAACCTATGTTATAACTTCCTCTTGTCCCTAGGATAGTCTAAACATGCTATTCACATCAGTAGGTTCTAGAATTCTAGATTACTTAATTTATAATTAAGTACCTCTTATCTTATTACACAAGTTGTCTTATTTCCTTACAAGTTATGCTTACCCTAAACGGTGTCTTTTAAATACGTAACATTATTATTTTTACCGGTTACGTATACCACTAGGTGTCTTTAATTACATAACCTTATCGGGTTAAGTTTATGGGTCTATATGTAAATATTACCCACCCCTTCCTATTTTACTATTAATTATAGGTTTCTATGCCCTAAATCAATATTCACATGTGTTCCAGTTTATGCCCCAAATTGACGTTTGCATATGTCACAGTCTATGCCCAATTTCATAATTACATATGTTCCAATTTATATACCAAATCAATATTTATACATTCCAATGCAAGTTTTACCCAAATTCATGTCCACCTACTTTCCAATATATGCCTAGGTTCATATTCATATAATCCAATACGTCCCCCGAATCCGTTTTCGTATATTTTCCAATTTTATGCCCAAATTTATATTCATAATTTCCAATACCAGTAATGCCCCAATTTATGTTTTCCCAACTGTTCCCAATTTCACACGTTCGCATTTTTCAGTGTTAGGCATAGGCTCGAAGGTAGCCTGGCTATATAAAAATAAAAGGGAAAAAGAGGGAGAGAAGAGAATCAGAACAGGCATAATAACGAATCAATAACATAACTGCAGAAATAGGCATAAAACTGAATAGACATATTATGACAAGGTTAGACTTGGTAATAATATAAACATATAAGAACAGATCAGAGGAATATGTCAAAATAGATCTGATTAGGCACCGATTCAAGATCCAATTTTTATATACATATCATGATTACTATTTAAATATTCAGATCTAAAAATAACATGAACTCATAGTGAAGGAAATGGATCCAAATTAATTCGAAGAATATGTTGAATTTGTTGTTGTAGCCATCGTTGAATTTGTATAATGTTTGATGAATTAGATTGGAGTAGATTAGGCCATTTAATCTTCGTTGCAGCAGAGCTTCGCCGTCACCATTGTTTTAGATGAACAAAACCTAGGTTTAGGGCCCTATATATAACGTAGAACCAACGAAGCTAGCTCCAAAATCGTCTAGGTTCAGAAAGAAGTTTCCAGAGCCACGGGTGGGTCGACACCTCTTCAGGTGGGTCAACCCCTAGGTCGACCCCCAACGGGCAAAATTCCCGCCCAAACTCCCCCCTTGCGAATTTTGATTTTTGAACTGATTTTTGAATTTCCTGGATATATTTATTTAATATATATATAAAAACATATAAGCTTCTATACAAACTTCAAACCTTAATAACTTCTTCATTCGAAGTCCGTTTTACGCAAAGCAGGTGTCTATCTTGACCAGAATTTCGAGACGGACTCAATGGCATAGTCTATTTCCCTTAATTCCAAATATTGAATTAATTATTCTTTAATTCATCATCTTTAGCATCGTCATAATTTCGAGGTGTTACAACTGGTAGCATATTTTAGGTTGCTCGAATTATGTTTTGAGAACTGTTTTCAAAATAAAGTGGATTCATATAAGAGGATCCAATTTAGAATCGTTATGCATACATATTTTTATGGTTGTAACTCATTATGTACACAGTGCACATGCACGTATTTGATAGCAAAATTGCTTACAGATAAATTAGTTGTGTAGTTTAGAATAATTAAGTGTCAGCACCATTATTTAGTCAATGGTAAACTTTTGGGATAAAATTTCTTTTGAGAAGGGAAGAATTTAACACAAGGAAATTTGATGTTAAGTGAATTAGCTATTCAATTTTGAAAACAAAATTTGAGCAAATAATGGAATTTAATCATGAAACTTGCATAGTCCATTTCGTGATGGAATTCTGGTTAACTTTCATGCTTGGAGTTTCGCAATGGAATCCGTTTAAAGAATTTATGGACAAAAAACTAATTTCAATGGAATGAATAAAATAAATAATATTATTAACTCCAACATTGATCATCCAACTCCACAAGTGCCAAGTTGATTAAGATGAATGACAGGGGGTCGACCGCTTAATTGACCTAGTAGTCAATCTGATCAGTAGCAACTTGGTTTTGGTGGAGTATTTTTGATATATTAATGAATGAATTTTTATGGACTTAAATCAAATAGTTCAGGATCTTTCTAGCGCCTACAAATAAAGCCCAAGACCTCCTATCTTTTCTCATATTCTCTATAGGCTGCACGAGAGATCTATCATTTTCATTTTTTCAATCACTTATAAAATATCTCAAATAAAATGGATTTGAATTCTATTTACAAAGACTGGAGTAAACGAATTCAATTCTGTAAGAAAAAAAGGGATTTTGCATGTAAAGTAAATTTCTTAGGTATCCAATCTTCTCATGTTTAACTATTCCAATTATTTATCTAGATCTATAACTATTATTATGTATATCTTCCAATTTTTATACATAATATACAGATATAGAAGGATTTTGAATGAATCCTAATAGGTGCAATTCATATCTAAGATTTGAGAAAGATTTGCATGGTAAATAAGATATATATATATATATATTGTTTGTGACATCAAATCTTTTTCGTTGGTGTAGTTTAAATTTGTATGCCAAAATTAAATAATGGGATTATAGTTTTTTCACTAAAATAACAAAATTTTGCATACATATTCTGTTGTATATTTTGATTAGTGTTTACACCTAAATATGAGAAATCGGTTCCTAAAGGTATTTAAATTATTGTTTGTGGTTGTGTTTCCAATATGTAAAAATCAATGTTAAAGTAGGTTTTGTGTGAGCTGCCCATTTTAGTTAAATCTATCTATTTTTTGGTTTTTATAATGATATTTATTTAATTTTTATAAATTAGCCTATTTTTCCTTTTATACAAAAGGCTATGTTTGATATTATTAGAAATATGCACAAAATATAAAGGAAGAGCTGTGTAAACTTACGATTTTTGTATGTAGTTTATACTGTCTATTCCAAAAAATATTACCAATTCCTTGTAATTTTAAATATGTCAATATTCTTCTCTTTTAGTGTTTGGGAAAATTTATGAAAATTATTACGAAAGTCTTTTTATAAGACTTTGAATATCAACAAATTACAACATAGAAAGATAGTTGTAACTAATAATGTGGACTAGAACGCAAATTTGTTAGAATTAGAAAAGTCAGGATATACATAATTATTTTGCAAACATATTAGTATCTCATCCATCCAAACTATAAGTAATTGATACTTGTAATTACTATTAGGTAGGCGCCTATGTTAGGTTTGGAACTAAAATTTTCTCCATTAATTATGGATATAAATTAGTGTTAGTGTGTTACATGTAAATGTAGGATTAACAATTGTAACCTTGAGGTAAATGAGTATATAATGTGACAATATACTATAGAATTCAAAAAAGTTAGAATTAGGGTGAATAAAAATTAAATGTTGTAAGTCAAGTTTACGAGCAGTTAATATAATTATAGATATAGATAAAACTAACGAGTTACAATTAATAGAAACTGATGGGAATTAATGGGACTGATATAAATGGAGTTTACTGTAATATTTATTATTTTTGGAAAAATGACATTTAAGTTATTAGTAGCATGTGGCAGTTAGGGTAATAAAATTTAAATGAGGTTTTTAGGTAGGATTGCCATAATTATATTAAGTCCAATAAATTACCTTAAAGTTATAAATCTCATCTTAAGATCATAAACCTCATCTTACAATTAGTATAAATCTATGTTTAAAATCCAAATTATTAATATAATCAAAATATAGGGTATCAGACTTAGTAGGTTGACGATACAAGGTAAGTTCAGTCATTTGTCAAAAGTCTGCACTTTCCAGCAGTCCGATATATATAAAACTTATGTAAGATTTCATAGGCCATAGGATCTCATAGCAATTTTAGGAACGATATCAGTAATGTTACAATGGTTTACTTTAATCTTTAAGGTAATAAATGGCTATAGGGTTCCCTTTCCTTCTGAAAGAAAAAAAACCTAACGGTCATTGAATGGCATATTCTACTTAGTTGGACGAAGGTCATATGTGGTTGGATCCACCTTTAGGGTATCAAGTGATTAAAACTTTCCCTTTTCCTTATGGATTTATCCTTAGGAGTACGTGTGGTAGTTATACGTTCTACTCTCATACGGAATTAAGTGAACATAGGACTCATCGTTTTCCAATGGAAGTATTAAACGGCTATATGGGTGCGAAGTAGGGAATCTCTAAATAGGTTTGCTTCTCTAAAAGGTTCGAAAATTAACTGGTTTAGAGTCCACCTCGGGGGTGGGTTAGTTAAGTATGGCCTCATTAGTAGGGTTATCCCACCTGTGGGAAGTGTTAGTGGCTAAAGATCATCCAAATAATGTAAGCAAGATATTGACATAGGGGTCGCCTAAAGGTGGTCTTAAATAGTGTGAGATCACTTATCTACTAGGTAGTAAGTGACTGCATACTATCTCTTGAATTATGCGTCTTACAGGATATGTGAGTGACGAAATCATTAACTGGTAGTTAGACGTTTTGGTAGTTATTGTCCTCTAATCCTTAATAGCATGTAAATAAACACCTGTCAAGGTATTACTTGATCGTGTTATCCTTCTAATATATGTCAAATTTTGAGTGAGGTCGTAAGTGGCCAAAGAAACCGCCTCTTTTGATAATTGGGTGAGGTAGTAAGTATTAGAGGGATTTTCTCTTAGTTATTAGTTTGTGGGGGTGGTTTATAGGTTTCATATAATAAGATACTATCTCAGAACTTAACAACTTGTCTTGGGGAGTTTGCTACCTTGGCTATAGTGGTTAAATCATTATACCTACAGTGCAAGGCTAGGCCAGAATCACTAACCTTGTTAGACACATAATTTAGGTGAAACTGAACGAGACACATTTGTATATTATGGACGGTATTATACATTTATACTCATAAAGACTTATAGTTCTAACCCTCTCCTCATTGCAATTTTTAGGACAGCCTTAGGGAGGCAGTTCTTTGAAGTGGATATATTTGGTTTTCCTTCTTGTTCTCTCATACCTGGTACTGATATGGCGAATCACTTTTACGGATATAACCATAATCGATACTTATTATCCTATCTTGTTTCCGTTATGAGTTTTTTTATTATTATACTCTAATCTTGCTTATGCTAATTATTAAAAGTACCAGATCAACAGGATCCATGCTCGGATGGCTTTGGGTTTTGATTGTTCTCAAAATTTGAGTTCAGAAAAGTGTGGGTTGTTGAAGAGCATTGATACCACAGATATAATCTTCAAAACATTTCTATTGCATCACTTCTTTATGCAATCCCATTAGACTAAAAAAATGCTCATCAATAATTTTAACATAAATTATGTTTTGGCATGGTCAGTGAATATTCTAACCATTGAGAATATGCATGATATAAGATGAGTAGAAAAGAGCATTTTTCTTATAATGAAAGTAGTTGCATACTTCGTGATTAATATAGCTAGCCCAATTTACTTCTGTATATCCAAAAATAACATAAACAGGGGCGGACCCAGAAATTAACACAGAGGTGGGCAGACTTTAGCGCTAGTTTTTTTTCTCAAGTTACCATGAAATTCCGACTACTGCTAAAAAAACAATAGTCAAATTAATAAATTCATATTAGTAACAACCAGACACGTATTCACTTTCATACTGCTACAAGGTCAATGCATAATGAGTTAAACTAGCTAATATAAATAGAATAGAAATCAATTAGCCTACTGCCTAATTGATAGGTATACAATAATGGGGAAAAAATGAGAGAGATTCGAGACATGAGAAGTTCAGTAACTAGTTTTTCATTCAAATTAACTATCTAATAATTTGCAAGCAAATGAAAATTAACCTAGTTAATTTTCGATATTGAGGTGGAGTTGCTGTCGATATTGAAAGGAGTAGTTCCTCTTGTGACACCCCACGTCCGTTAATGTCACTCACAAAGGGAATGCATTAAGTTTCGTGAAGCTTTATAGGTAAACAGGCACAGAATTTTACAAGACAGATATAATTAAGCTAGCAGCGGAAATTCAAATTTTTATTTCAAACACAATTCATACAACATGGTTCAAAATACCATAAATCATTAAAACCATTACAATAATATAACTTCTGTCTTTTACCATCAGAGTACATAAATACTTAAAAGAAAACATAATTCCCCAAATAAAAGAGGCAAAGCCATAGCAGAGACAAAAACTTGGGCCATACTTCGAAAGCAGCTCTAGCAAGATGATATCCGAGTCAAGCCTGAGTGTTTCCTCCCTGAGAACCTGGGGGTGGGGGGGGGAACGGAAGAAAGAAGGACAAACAAAAGGGTCATACATAAGGTCAGGCGAGTCCAGTGACTTTTAGCAAGTAAATAAATAAAAGTAGCATGACAGGCATATAAAGTGGATAAGAGAGATCACTACATAAATGGCATGTGTGACAAGGTAGACAGGATAAGGTGTATACGCTTCACTAATGATTATTCTGCACTATTACTAGTATAACCAGAATGAGATGATCCCTTCCACTATAAGGTGGTAGACTTAGGCATATGTCCAAATGTACCTTAACTACTACTCTAATCGATCGGCTCCCTACTCCGTAGATACTCTGTGTCGGCCCCACAGTAGGATGTATCACGTCCTAAAGTGGCAACCCCTCGTTGATATGCACAACCCCATATCTACAGGTGTCACGGTCGTCTTATCCCCTTCGGCCCGGCTCATGCACGCACACGGACCGGTCGGTTTGCGCCGCCAACACTGCCTCCACGTTTGCATCTCTTACAATCAGTCAGTACGTGTGCCCCATCTCCGACCTAGCTCGGAGTTCTCTACTCGATACATACTCTGGGTTACTGACTGAAAAGGGTCCCACACAATATGATACAAGCTCTCCCCTTTGTCTTGTATCCCCCACTAGGTTTTCCATAGGTTATACTTACCCTAAGGGTGTCTTTAATTATATAACCCTAATCTTTCTACCGGTTATGCTTACCATTAGGTGTCTTCAATCACATAACCTTATCGGGCTAAGTTCGTGGGCCTATATGTAAATATTACCCACCCCCTCAAAATTACTTAACCCACCCACTTTCCAACCAATTTTACTCAACCATAACTTTAGTTCATGATCATACAATCCCTATGGATTTGATTTGGTTAAGTAGTCCAATTTATTACCATGTCCATTTATGGTTTATAATGGGCTAGACCTCCCACATTAGGCCTACAACTTGTGGATGTTGGATATGTCGGTCGGGTCCGGGCAGTCTTATTCCACAATTGGGTCTAACCTCGTGTCATAGCCCAATTCGTATTTGCGCACTTAGACCTCTCACATTAGGTTCAACACTAGTGGCTGCTGGGTTTGTCGGTCGGGTCTGGGAAGACTTCCACCACTAATGCAACCTAATCTCTTGTCATAAGTGCAATTACAATTCCTAATTGTAATTGCTAGACATTCAATTATTAATTAATCAATTAATTAAACCTATGCCTTTATAGGTGTTAATGCCCATTTTACCTAATAATTTGAATTATATGTCCGATGATGTTTATATTCAAATTATGCCAACATTAACCTTTTTCCTCCGTTTCCTAACTAGCGCACTCACAAATTTGGCGGCATGCCTAGGCTAGACAATAGCCTAGTCATAAACGATAATAGGGAAAATAATAGGAATATAATCAAAGTGATTGTTTTATCATAACTTGGCATAAACATAAACTAGCATGGTGATAAGGTGGACATATAAGCATAAAACTGATGAACTTGTGGCAATTACTAGTTCTACATAACTATGATGTCATGGTGAGCACAATAAGATCCAAATTAACCATTTAGATGTACAACTATTCAGATCTAACATAATAGGCATAAGATGATGTCAGGGTGAGCACATAACTATGATGTCATGGTCGTCTTATCCCCTTCGGCCCGGCTCATGCACATACATGGCCCGGTCGGTTTGCGCCGCCAACACCGCCTCCACATTTGTATCTCTTACAATCAATCAGTAGGCGTGCCCCATCTTTAACCTAGCTCGGAGTTCTCTGCTCGATACATACTCCAGGTACTGACTGAAACGGGTCCCACACAATATGATACAAGCTCTCCACTTTGTCTTGTATCCCCCACTAGGTTTTCCATAAGTTATACTTACCCTAAGGGTGTCATTAATTATATAACCCCAATCTTTCTACTTGTTTGCTTATCATTAGTTGTCTTTAATCACATAACCTTATCGGGCTAAGTTCGTGGGCCTATATGTAAATATTACCCACCCCCTTAGAACTACTTAACCCACCCACTGTCCAACCAATTTTACTTAACCGTAACTTTAGTTCATAATCATACAATCCCTATGGATTTGATTTGGTTTCCAATTTATTACTATGTCCATTTATGGTTTATAATGGGCTAGACCTCCCACTTCAGGCCTACAACTTGTGGATGCTGGATATATCAATCGGGTCCGGGCAGTCTTATTCCACAGTTTGGTCCAACCTCGTGTTATAGCCCGATTCGTATTTGCACAGTTAGACCTCTCACATTAGGTTCAACACTAGTGGCTGCTGGATATGTCAGTCGGGTCCGGGCAGACTTCCACTACTAATGCAACCTAACCTCGTGTCATAAGTGCAATTACAATTCCTAATTGTAATTACTAGACATTCCATTATTAATTAATCAATTAATTAAACCTATGCCTTTATAGGTGTTAATGCCCATTTTACCCAATAATTTGAATTATATGTCCAATAATGTTTATATTCAAATTTATGCCAATATTAACCTTTTTCCCTCGTTTCCTAACTAGCGCACTCATAAATTTGGCATCATGCCTAGGATAGACAATAGCCTAGTCATAAATGATAATCGGGAAAATAATTGGAATATAACCAAAGTGATTGTTTTAACATAACTTGGCATAAACATAAACTAGCATGGTGATAAGGTGGACATATAAGCATAAAACTGATGAACTTGTGGAAATTACTAGTTCTACATAACTATGATGTCATGGTGAGCATAATAAGATCTAAATTAACCATTTAGATGTACAACTATTGAGATCTAACATAATAGGCACAAGATAATAGTCTAGATCTGATGTCCACACAATTTAGATCCAATAGTTTAAAATTAGTTCAACACAATTAAGATTTAAGATTCACATCATGGCATGTGATAGAAGTTACAATATGTCTAACAAGATAGAGATTTAGATTAATAGTTAAAATAGATCTAGCACAAATCATAGAATGCCACAAGGGTTACAACGGATCCAATAAGATAGAGATTTAGATCAATTGCACAAATCATAGAATTCCACAAGGGTTACAACAGATCCAACAAGATAGAGATTTAGATCCAAGTCCTAACCAATTCAGAATGTCATATGTTCATGATATACAATGGATCTGATATAATTTAGGCATATGAACAAATCTAAGTCATAGTCGTGTCATATTTACTTTTAAATATTCAAATCTTAAAGCAACTAGAAACTCACAGTGTTAGGATTAGAAAATATAAGGCGATTGGATCTTGAATCTCTAGATTTGATTTGCAAAGCTGAAATTTGTAGAGGATTAACAGATCCAATTCAGTTCAGACACCAGCAGAGTTTGGCCACCATGAATTCTTAATGAAGAAAATATGAGAAATGACCGCGTATATATAGCTGCCAGACCCCCTGAAACTGAATGCCACATCAGCCTTAAGGGTGTCGACACCCCTGTGGGTGGGTCAACACCCCTTAAGGGGGGTCGACCCCAGTGTCGACACCCCTCTAGAGGGGTCGACCCCCTAGAGCGGGAAATATGCTGCCACTTTTCATTTCTCGAGTTCGAACTGTTCTGGATAAAATTCCGACTCATCTCTGACTCATGTGTATATATAATCTTTCTACGCGTATACAAACTTAAAACTCTCATAACTTCTTCATACAGTGTCCATTTTCGCAAATCAAATGCCTATCTTGACTAGAATTTCGAGATGGATGCAATGGCGCAGTCCATTTTTTCTTAATTCTGAAATTTTAAATTAATTATTATTTAATTTATCCTCTTTTAGTGTCGTTAGAATTTCGGGGTGTTACATTCTCCCCTACTCAAAGGATTTCATCCCCGAAATCTCTAAGTTGAGAAGAATGCATCTCCTACCATCCATCATCCATCTACTCATCTATCAATTACGGGTATCGATTGTCCTTAAAGAATTCAAATGCTTATATGATTATATTCAACGGTATGTGTATATGTCCCAACACTAGTGCGAAATATCAGGCGGTCTACCGATTCAGTTGACCTCCTTAATGCAATGTTTGTTAGTGCCATGAATCCAATATGTATGCAAATAAACATATTATAACATGTGAGTTCTATATGTGTGCACACCCGTTCATCCAAATGCAACATCCATATGGTAATACATCCATTTCCATCCATTAATGGAAAGAAAACGCACACACATCCATATGTAGTATGAAAGTGATTGAGCCGATCTAGTGCCTAATGTGTGTGTAGATGCATCCACAGGCAACTACTAGCAAACACTTGCATCCACTTGCATCCATCAATCATAACATGTCTCAAACACATGTTTACATCCATAGGATTCCTATCTAAAGGTCAAAAATACAATGGATAAGATATATTCAAATGATAGAAACAAGCATAGATAAAACTTAGGAAAAAGGAGTTAAGGACAAACCCTCACAAAGAAAAAGGTACGAAGCACAAATATTGTCTTCGGTCTCCCAAGTCGCATCCTTTGGGTTATCTCCTTATTGAACCTTTAGCAACTTAACCTCTTTATTGCGTAGCTTCTTAATTTCTGATCCAAGAATACGGGTAGGGACTCGCCTGATTGTCACCTCCCGTTCCACTTCTACTTCTTCCAACACATTCGGCTCAACAATTACTGTGGTGTCATGCAGGCACTTCCGCAGATGGGAAACGTGGAAAACATTATGAATACCGGATAGATTTTCTGGCAGCTTTACTTTATAGGCCATTTGGCCAATCCTCTCAGTTATGGGAAATGTTCCCACAGACCTAGGTGCCAATTTCCCTATCGATCCGAAGCGAACCACATTCCTCAGAGGTGATACTTTGATAAAAACTAAGTCTCCCACTTCAAATTCAATGTCAGTCCTTCCCTTGTCTGCATAGGACTTCTGCCTATTTTGAGCTGTCTTCATCCGCCGTCGAATGAGGTCAATCATTTCGATGTTTCCCTAACCATATCTGGTCCAAGTAAAAATGTTTATGTAGATTCCCATCAATAAGTTGGTGATCCACAGGGTCGTCCGTACAATGCTTCGAAGGGTGCCATGCCAATGCTGGATTGCTAGCTGTTGTTATAGGGAAACTCTACTAAAGGAAGGTGCTCTTCCCAAGTCCCTCCGAAGTCTAGGATACACAGCCTCAAAAGATCTTCAAGAATTCTATTCACTCTCTCTGTCTGCCCATCGGTCTGAGAATGATAAGCGGTGCTCAAACACAACTGTGTACCTAATGCTTCTTGCAAGCTTCTCCAAAATTCACTGGTGAAGATGGGGTTACGATCGCTCACGATGTTGGAAGGTACTCCATAAAGACGAACTATCTCACGAACATAAATTGCTGCTAACCATGATGTCGTCCTCTTACTCTTCACTGGAATGAAATGAGCGCTCTTACTGAGTCTATCTACCACAACCCAAATACCAGTGTTGCCTTTCTTCGATCTAGGCAAATAATCTATGAAATCCATAGAAACGCTCTCCCATTTCCACTGAGGAACCTCCAAAGGATGAAGTAAACCACCGGTCTTCTTCTGCTCAGCTTTAACTTGCTAGCAAAACCAAACTTTGAGAAACGAACTCTGCCACATCTTTCTTCATCCCAGCCCAAAAGAAAACCGTTTTCACGTCTCTGTACGTCTTGTCACCGCTTGGATGAATAGTCATCTTAGAATGGTGGGCTTCTTCTAGGACTGCATTTATCAAGCTTCCAGTTTGAGGAACACAAAGCCTTCCATCTCGTCGTAACCACCCCTTTTCATCTATGGCATATCTACTGAGGTGACTAGAAGTCTCCCCTTTTCTAAGCTTCTCCATGATGTCTAAAATCTGTGGGTCACCTTGTTGCGAAGCTCCTATCTGGTCCATAAGAGTTGGTCGTATCTCCATGGATGCAAACAAATCAGGAAAAATCTCGATGGAGGGTCTAAAATCAAAAGATGATATGAACTCCAAGCTCTTCCTCTCCACAAACAGAGGACTCAAGGCCATCCTCTGCATACTTAGTGCGTCTTCCACCACATTATCCTTGCCAGAGGTATAAGCAATCTGAAAATGTTGGTCGTATCTCCATGGATGCAAACAAATCAGGGAAAATCTCGATGGAGGGTTTAAAATCAAATGATGATATGAACTCCAAGCCCTTCCTCTCCACAAACAGAGGACTCAAGGCCATCCACTGCATATTTAGTGCATCTTCCACCACATTATACTTGCCATAGGTATAAGCAATCTGAAAATCATAAGAAGCTAGGAACTCCATCCACCGTTGTTGCCTTAAATTGAGATCCTTCTGCGAGAAAAAATACTTGAGAGATTTATGATCGGTGTATAACTCGAACTTCTCGCCAAGTAAATAACGACGCCACGTCTTAAGCGCAAATACTATGGAGGCTAGCTCTAGATCATGGGTGGGGTAGTTCTTTTCATGAACTCTTTACTGTCTACCCCCATAACATACTACTTTCCCTTGTTGCATCAAAACCACACCAAGCCCTGTACCACACGCATCAGTGTAAACGGTAAACACTTTACTCCCATCAGGCAAGGTCAAGAATGGGGTCGTTGTCAGAGCCCTCTTCAGTCGTTGGAAAGCAACATTACAATCTATATCCCATGAAAACGCCAAATTCTTCTTCGTCAACCTGGTGAGTGGGACTAATATCTTTGCGAAGTCCTTAATGAACTTTCTATAATAACCTGTCAACCCAAGGAAACTTCTCACCTTGGTTGCATTTTAAGGAATCTGCCAATCTTGCACTTCAACCACCTTTGCGGGATTTATGGCTCTCCCTTCTTTGGAGACCACATGCCCTAAGAATCTCATCTCTCTTCTCCAAAAATGGCATTTGGAGAACTTTACCTTAAGCTGATGCACTCGGAGAATTTTTAAAACTTCTCTCAAATGCTGGGCATCCTCTTCTTCTCTCTTGGAGAAGATCAAGATATCGTCAACAAAGACTACGACAAATTTGTTTAGGTACTCCCGAAACACCCTACTCATCAAATCAACAAAATAGGCGGGTGCATTCGTCAGCCCAAAAGGCATAACTAGTCGTTCAAAGAAACCATCCGGAGTCCTAAAAGCAGTCTTATCTATGCTGTCCTCAGCCAACTTCAACTGATGAAACCGCGTGGCCAAGTCTAACTGGGAAAATACCGAGGTACCAACAAGCTGGTCAAATAAATCATCAATCCTCGGGAGCGGGTGCCTATTCTTCTTGGTGAGTTTATGCAACTCTCTATAGTAAACACATAAATGAAGCAAACCATCTGCCTTAGTTGCAAATACTACCGGAGAACCCCATTCAGATATGCTTCGTCTGATAAATCCTTTCCCAAGTAGCCCCTACTGGCTTACTCAGCTCCCTCCTTTCCCTTGGAGCCATATGGCGCACTGGTAATGCAACAGGCTTTGCATTGTCCACTAGATATATACGAAAATCGATTTCGCACCTCGGAGGTAAACCTCGTACCTCATCAAAAACATCAGAATAATCTTGGACCACTGGAAAAGATTGCAGATCATCGATAGATGCATCAAGAGACTCTAGAAAATTAAGCATAACCGACCCTTGTGGGTCACAAGGAATCTCGAGGGTCCTTCCATGACAAGGCAGAAGTCTAACGACCCTCCTCTCACAATCTAGAATGGCACCATACGTGGTAAGCTAATCTATTCCTAGAATCAACCCATAGCCCATAAACCCAAGCACATACGCGTCGCATTCAAACTCGACACCTAACATAGATATTTTCAAACCCCGACAAATCATAGATAAATGAGCCGAATCACCAATGGGGTTTGAAACAACTATGGGATCCACTACCATACTAGAAATTAAGTGCAGAGATTCAACCACAGAACTAGATATAAATGAGTGTGAAGCGCCGGAATCAAAAAGTGTTCTAATAGGATGGTTTGAAAGAGAAATTAAATCTTCCATAGAAATTTTTCTACCTCTATCGGGAGCATTGACCGCGAGAGCATGAACCTCCCCTCCAGAAGTTCCTGCCCTTTGACCTAGTCCCTACAATCCCTATTTTTTCGGGCACTCCCTAGCAAAGTGTCCAACAACTCCACAGTGGTAGCAAGAGATCTTCCTTCGCTTACAGTCTTTGTCCAAGTGACTGTCTTTCCCAAAATCGTGACATTTTATATTATCGTTGCTCTTACCATTCTTTCCACCTTTCTTTTGTTATTGTTGTTGTTGTTGCCCTTTCTTGGGCCACACCTTCTTATTTGCGATGTTTCATTAGCCTTTACTTTCTTCCTTTCTCCCTTGTCTTCCTCGTGCATTAGGTCCATATCGACAAGCTTTTCAAAAGTGGCTCCCATTGGAATACGGGACATGGCTAACCCATGAAGGGGTTCATTCAGCCCTTTAGCAAATCGCAAAGCCCTTTTGTGCGGTGTATCCACCAGCTCTAACCCGAACCTTGCTAGCTGATTGAATTTGTTCACATATTCTTTCATCGTCAAGTTTCCTTGCTTGAGTGTTAAGAACCTCTCCATCTGCATGCTTCTTTCGGCTTGGAAAAGAAATTTCATTTCGAATCTCTACCTAAAATCCTCCCAAGTTTCCACCGGACGTCCAGCTTGGGTAACTTCCCACCAAAATGAGGCTTCATCTTTCAGTAGCTAGGCGGCTAACTGAATCTTCCTTCTATCCTCTACTTCAAAGATTACGAACAAGTCCTCGGACTCCTTGAGCCTGTTCCGCGCTTCTGCGAATGTATCAATCCCATGGAACGGCTTCCCTCCCATAGCATAGAAGTCTTTGTAGATCTTAGCGAAATTATCCTCTCTTAGATGGGGAGGAGGAGGAATGACTGGTGCAGCTGGGGGAGGAACGTTTCCTTGGCCTTCGGCAGGCGTCGTGGCCTCCAAATACCTACGGAACCATCTGGGTATCGTGACGCCCTCTGGAATATTAGGAATGTTTTGTTCCCCAGACATGCTGAAAAGAAAAAGGAAGAGATTTAGACAAAGGACCGAAGGATATTACATATGGCTTCTTGGGGAATTTCTTTTAAAACAAACTTTTCTTTTTGAAAATGCTTTCTTTTAAAACGTTTTTGAAAATAATTTTCAAAAACTTTTATCTAATCTGGTAACCTTCAGCTCTGATACCAAATTTGATACCCCACGTCCGTTAATGTCACTCACAAAGGGAATGCATTAAGTTTCGTGAAGCATTATAGGTAAACAGACATAGAATTTTACAAGACAGATAAAATTAAGATAGCAGCGGAAATTCAAATTTTTATTTCAAACACAAATCATACAACGTGGTTCAAAATACCATAAGTCATTAAAACCATTACAATAATATAACTTCTGTCTTTTACCATCAGAGTACATAAATACTTAAAAGAAAACATAATTCCCCAAATAAAAGAGACAAAGCCATAGTAGAGACAAAAATTTGAGCCGTACTTCGAAAGCAGCTCTAGCAAGATGATATCTGAGTCCTGACCAAGCCTGAGTGTTTCCTCCCTGAGAACCTGGGGGGAACAGGAGAAAGAAGGAGAAATAAAAGGGTCAGACATAAAGTCTGGTGAGTCTAGTGACTTTTATCAAGTAAATAAATAAAAGTAGCATGATAGGCATATAAAGTGGATAAGAGAGATCACCACGTAAATGTTAGGTGTGACAAGGTAGACGGGATAAGGTGTGTATGCTTCCCTAATGATTACTCTACACTATTACTAGTATAACCAGAATGAGATGATCTCTTCCACTATAAGGTGGTAGACTTAGGCATACGTCCAAATGTACCCTAACTACTACCCTAATCGATCGGCTCCCTACTCCGTAGATACTCTGTGCCGACCCCACAGTAGGATGTATCACGTCCTAAAGTGGCAACCCCTCATTGATATACACAGCCCCATATCTACAGGTGTCACGGTCGTCTTATCCCCTTCGGTCCGGCTCATGCACGCACACGAACCGGTCGGTTTGCGCCGCCAACACTGCCTCCACGTTTGCATCTCTTACAATCAGTAAGTAAGTGTGCCCCATCTCCGACCTAGCTCGGAGTTCTCTACTCGATACATACTCTGGGTTACTGACTGAAACGGGTCCCACACAGTATGATACAAGCTCTCCCCTTTGTCTTGTATCCCCCACTAGGTTTTCCATAGGTTATACTTACCCTAAGGGTGTCTTTAATTATATAACCCTAATCTTTCTACCGGTTATGCTTACCATTAGGTGTCTTCAATCACATAACCTTATCGGGCTAAGTTCGTGGGCCTATATGTAAATATTACCCACCTCCTCAAAATTACTTAACCCACCCACTTTCCAACCAATTTTACTCAACCATAACTTTAGTTCATGATCATACAATCCCTATGGATTTGATTTGGTTAAGTAGTCCAATTTATTACCATGTCCATTTATGGTTTATAATGGGCTAGACCTCCCACATTAGGCCTACAACTTGTGGATGTTGGATATGTCGTGTAACACCCCCACACCCGCTATGATCACTCTCTAAGGGAATGCCATAACATTGGTGGAGTATTTTAAGTGAATATAGAACAGAAAAATTACAACAAGACAGATATAAGTAATACTTGAAAATTTTAAAACATCATTTCATTGCAGCGGAAAGTAAAACATGTTTGGTTACATCACAAAACCATAATAAGAGTCAAGTACAAAATATCCATCCTGATAAATAAAAGTACATAATCCCAATACATGAACTGATAGCCATAAAAGAAAGGGTAAGCTGAGCTTTACATCTATGGTCCAAGCTCCAAAAGAGTAATAAAGCAGCCTGATCAAAGCCCACTCGTGCTGGGCCCACTCTAAGAACCTGAGGGTTGGAAAAAAATATAAAAACAACGGAGTCAGACATAAGTCTGAGCGAGTCCTATAACTTTAACAATACAATTATTAAAGTAATTAGGGTATGATATAACTTGGTACGGTGTGACTGGGGATAAATGACTACACTCAGTAGCCAATCAAACTTAGAATGAACTAAGATACCGATAAAGACGCATTTACCCACCCAAGGATAATTACTACACTGCACCACACCAGTCATTACTAACTTAAAGGTTGATCCCACTAAGAGTACTTAGTAAAACTTAACGGTAGTTTCGTGTACCCCTAGCTGACTACATAGGTGCCGTCTGCCCCTATCTCCACTAGGTGTACCCACTACCCTCCCCCATTCGATCGACTCCCTAACGTAGATACCCGTGCTGGTCCCACAGTGGGGTGTATCATCCCCTAAAGTGGCAACCCGATAATGTCAACGGTGCACGGCTTATACCTACACGATGCAACAACGTCTTACCTACCAGCCCGGGTCCACACACGCATATGAAACCCGTTGGACTTGCGTTGCCACCGCTAACCCGTTTTGGCCTCTTATAGTCAAGCCCAATATGCGTGTCCCGTCCTCGACTTGGGTCGAGCCCACAAAGATACGTTTGGGATATTGGCTGAGATGGGCCCCCATCACTTGGCACAAGCTATCCACCTAAGCTTGGCCCCCACTAGTGAATCCCACTTAACCCTTTAACCATGTTCACTTACATGTTATAATTTTGGTTAAGTATACTAATCGTATTTTCTATTGCCACCCAAGGCAACCCACTAGTTTTCCTCATGCCACCCAAGGCACCCACTTAACCCCTCATGTCCCTCTACATGCTAATATGGTTAAGTGTTTCTTAATTAATTAATTAAGATCCTGACCTCATAAAGACCTCTCACATTAGACCACCTTTTATGACTGCTGGATATGCCGGTTGGGTCCGGGCAGACTTCCGTCATAAAAAGGGTCTAACCTCGTGTCTTTACTTTAATCATGTATTTAATTTATGACTAAGACCTCTCACATTGGGCCAATCATTTGTAGCTGCTGGATTTGCCGGACGGTTCCGGGCAGACTTCCGCTACAAAAGGGTCCAACCTCGTGTCTTAGTTGATTAATTACACCTAATTAATCCCCCCCCATAATTTGTATTAATTATCCCTAATTAATTACACATTTTTAAGAATATGGGTAGACCTAACTCAATAGGTAAATTCCCAATTCCATAGTATGGGTAGACCTAACTTAATAGGTAAATTCCCAACTCCATAATATGGGTAGACCTAACTTAATAGGTAAATTCCCAATTATGTCCATTCATTTTATGTTATGCTTAAGCATACCAACTTTACACATTTCTATTAACATGCATATTAACCCCATCGTTTTCCCACGTAATTCGTTCTCATGACATGACATATAAATGGGAAGATTCATCATAATTATAATGGGTTCCACTTATCATAACATTAGCATTAACATGGGTTTAAAAGGTGTCAACTTGTATCATAACATTAAACCCAACTAGCATAAATCATTAACCCAAACTTGCATATGTTATGCATATCATAAAAAGAGACAAACTTGCATATGAACTTACATATAAACCCACATATGAACTTGCATAATATGTCATACATAGAGGCAAACTTGCATATGTTGTGCATATCATAAAAAGAGGCAAACTTGCATATGAACTTGCATATAAACCCACATATGAACTTGCATAACATGTCATACATAGAGGCAAACTTGCATATGTTGTGCATATCATAAAAAGAGACAAACTTGCATATGAACTTGCATATAAACTTGCATATAAACTTGCATATGAACTTGCATAACATGTCATACATAGAGGCAAACTTGCATAACTAACAAATAGCATAAACTTGCAAACTAATCATCATGCACATATAGCATATAACAACCACAACTTGCATAGATCCACATTTACAACCATAGCCTCATAATATCCTATCCTAATTAGTTTAGCAATTGCTTGCTAAAGGCATAGGAACTCACAAATAACTAATTAGCACTCCAATGAGGAAGATTAAGTTGCTAGAGTGGATTAGAACTTGATTAGAGTTGATTTGAGATGCTAACTTCCTCTCAACTTTGGTGGAGGCTCCTTCTAGTTTTAATTTGACGGCATGAGGCCCTTGAATCTATTTTTAGTATGAATTAGGGTAGTCTTAGGGTGTATTTATAGATTAGGCAAGAGTTTTTGGCCATTAGATTAACCCTAAATTAGATTAGGACCATCAGATCTCGGAAGCTTCCAGAAAACAGCCCCAAAACACAGCCAAACCCTAAAATGGTGCACCAGGCCAAACTGGCCGAGCACCCCCTGTCGACACACAAGTCGACAGGGCTGTCCACTTGGTCCTAGCCAAGTCGACTGCCCAGTCGACAGGGCTGTCGACTTGGTTAGCTAGGCGGGAATTTTTCCGCCTGCGCCCAATGGCCCCAAATTTCGAAATTTGAACCTGAATTTTAAATCTGTTTTGAACTTTGAATTTTCTGAAAACTTCATTAGGCCATAACTGGGCCATACGGACTCCGATTCTCGAAAACTCGGACTCTATTTCGCGTATTTTTCCGAGACGAACGCAATGACGCAGCCCGTTTCCCCCAATTCTCACATCTGAGATTATTTATTCTGCAATTAGTGAATTTTAGCATTAATTGAAATTCGGGGTGTTACATGTCGGTCGGGTCCGGGCAGTCTTATTCCACAATTGGGTCTAACCTCGTGTCATAGCCCGATTCGTATTTGCGCACTTAGACCTCTCACATTACGTTCAACACTAGGGGCTGCTGGGTTTGTCGGTCGGGTCTGGGAAGACTTCCACCACTAATGCAACCTAATCTCTTGTCATAAGTGCAATTACAATTCCTAATTGTAATTGCTAGACATTCCATTATTAATTAATCAATTAATTAAACCTATGCCTTTATAGGTGTTAATGCCCATTTTACCTAATAATTTGAATTATATGTCCGATGATGTTTATATTCAAATTATGCCAATATTAACCTTTTTCCTCCGTTTCCTAACTAGCGCACTCACAAATTTGGCGGCATGCCAAGGCTAGACAATAGCCTAGTCATAAACGATAATAGGGAAAATAATAGGAATATAATCAAAGTGATTGTTTTAACATAACTTGGCATAAACATAAACTAGCATGGTGATAAGGTGGACATATAAGCATAAAACTGATGAACTTGTGGCAATTACTAGTTCTACATAACTATGATGTCATGGTGAGCACAATAAGATCCAAATTAACCATTTAGATGTACAACTATTCAGATCTAACATAATAGGCATAAGATAATAATCTAGATCTGATGTCCGCACAATTTAGAACCAATGGTTTAAAAGTAGATCTACACAATTAAGGTTTAAGATTCACATCATGGCATGTGATAGAAGTTACAATAGATCTAGCAAGATAGAGATTTAGATCAATAGTTAAAATAGATCTAGCACAAATCATATAATGCCATAAGGGTTACAACAGATCCAACAAGATAGAGATTTAGATCAACAGCACAAATCATATAATGCCATAAGGGTTCCAACAGATCCAACAAGATAGAGATTTAGATCCAAATCCAAAGCAATTCAGAATGTCATATGTTCATAATTTACAATGGATCTGAAATAATTTAAGCATATGAACAAATCCTAGTCATAGTCGTGTCATATTTACTTTTAAATATTCAAATCTAAAAGCAACTAGAAACTCACGGTGTTAGGATTAGAAAATATAAGAATAATGGATCTTGAATCTCTAGATTTGATTTGCAAAGTTGAAACTTGTAGGGGATTAACAGATCCAATTCAGTTCAAACACCGGCAGAGTTTGGCCACCATGAATTCTTAATAAAGAAAATATGAGAAATGACCACGTATATATAGCTTCCAAACCCCATGAAACTGAATGCCACATCAGCCCTAGTGGTGTCGACACCTTTGTGGGTGGGTCGATCCATGGGTCGACACCCATTAAGAGGGGTCGACACCCTTCTAGGGGGGTCGACACCCTAGAGCGGAAAATCTGCCGCCACTTTTCATTTTTCAAATTCAAACTGTTCTGGATAAAATTCTGAATCATCTCTGACTCATATGTATATATATAATCTTTCTACGCATATACAAACTTAAAACTCTCATAACTTCTATATACGATGTTCGTTTTACGCAAACCAAATGTCTATCTTGACCAGAATTTCGAGACAAGTGCAATGGCACAGTCCATTTTCCTTAATTATGAATATTAAATTAATTATTATTTAATTTATCCTCTTTTAGTGTCGTTTGAATTTCGGGGTGTTCCACTTTTCTTCCATTATCGATGATTCACAATGTGGAAACTGAGAGGGAGAAGAGGGAGAGTACAAAGTTAGCCTTCCTCCAATTTTGAGTTAGGTTTGGTTATGCTTTAGAGAAGTATTAGATTTTTTTTGGGTTTACTTTACCCTAGGCTACAGCCCAGTTGTGCTCAGGGCTAGATCCGCCCGTGAACATAAAGAGCTTTATATTCGAGAATATAGATAAGCTCGTGACTACTAAAGCAGGGAATATGGCATTAATTAGCATCGAATTAAAATTCTTGGCCAAGATCATGTTTTTGACTTCAAGTTCCTAGATAACCATTCTTTAAATGGTGAAAAATTATACTCCTTAACTTTCTTTTATTGTTAACATCATCCAACTTTATTCCTTATCTTCCAACTTTTAACATACGAGTTATATCATTAATGTGAATTTTAACGACTGCCATAGACCCTTGATCATAGCTAATCTTTATCATGATGACACCGAATATCTTCACAGTTTAAGTTGGCTAAGAAAAGTTTAGAAAGATTATTGATTTGGACATTCTTATCATGAGTGTTAATTAAACTTGTAATATTTGATCAATGAATAAACGAAGGATATGTTAGGAAATTATTTAGATTGTAGAAAACACCTAAAAGCAATTTCATTTTGGTAGTAATCTAATCTTTTAGTACTCTTACGGTTGTGATAGATCCAGATTTTAATTTATTGTTGGGAGGGAGTTGTCATTGAATTTTCTTTAGTAGAGGAAGCTTCTTTCTGGAGCTACAATAAAAAAAATGATTGGGGAATTTGTGTTTAACGTAAAGGAAGAAAATGAGTTAATGTATGAATGTTTCAAAAGTGGTTCACGAACACAAAGGCAGGTTAAACAAAAGGGATATAGAGATGTGTTGATAAACATGAACAAGTTATTTGACCTAATCAAAAAATAATTTATCTAGCTTTTTAGATGTTTGGAATTATTTTTTAGGCATTTGAAATTATATAGAGATTTACATGAACTATTCCAGTTTAAATTTAGGGAATTCAAACTTCTGATTTTATTATTCAAATGTCTGAATGGTAGTAGAAAATTAACATTTTATTTTTTAGGTAATCAAATGTCTAATTTAAGAACTTAAATTTCTAAATGCATGCAAGAAGTAGACTGAAAATTTCTAGTTAAATTTTATAAAAGTCAAATTTTAGAATTTTATTGTTCAGACATATGAAGTGTAAAGAATATATATGTATATATATAATCCATTTAAATGAATGAAATGAAATTCAGCTGTCTGATCATATGTTAGTTCAAACATGAACTAATGTGAAGTTTTGAATTTATGACTTAGATTCCTTGGTGCAGCCTCATCCATTGAGTTTTTCTTATAAATCTTTAATGAAGGTTTTTCGTTGGTGACACTGTTTTCATGTGAACTGTATCTTTAATTGGTGAACGCCCACAAAATTTGATTAAATATATTTCAATGAAGTTTGATTAAATATATTTCAATGAAGTTCAAGTTTTTTATCTACTAATAGTGTTCTTATTACATTTCTCTTTATAATCCTAAAATTTCTTGTCGATAGTGATGTAAGTCAACAATTTAATGATTATTATATCATTACAACTTCAAAATTTAAGGATATTCTCAACTTTTTTAATTTAGTTGTATATCTTATATGATGAAATCCAAGAAGAGTTATTAAGTCTATTGTCAGATATTTATCTTGTTTTAGAGTATTAAACGAAGAGCTTAGTGATATTTTTAAAAGGTAAGTTTGGCTCAGGTCCCCATTAAGTTTCAAAATACAAAAAAAATTCTGTTTAATTTTTTTATAAATTAGGTCCTTGTTTTTCGAAAATATCAAAAAATCAAAAAAAATACAAAAAATTTAAATTAAATTCAACACATAATCATCATCGTATTCATGCATTAAAACTACAAAAAATATGATTCAAAAACAAAATAAAAATATACATGTTGTAGTATACTGCAACAAATAATGTTGCAATTGTTGCCGATAGATCAACTACTTTTCCAATTATTTGCATCAACTGCAAAATAATTGCTGATATATCAGTAATTTATAGTAATAATTGCAGACTTTGCTGCAATTTTTCATCTGCCTTTTTTTTAATTCAGCTTTACATCAAGTATGAAAATGTTGCTGATATATCAGCAATTATATACAATCATTGTTGATTTTACAGATTTTTTTTGCAGATTACTTGTAACAACTCAGAATTTCAGAACCAATTTAAAATTTTCATTTTAGCTATTTTAATGGATTTTGAATATTTAAAATGATTTACTTTAAATAATAACGACTAAAAGTTTATTTTAAACGAAGTTAGAACGTATAAGTTTATTTTAATTATAAAACGAGCTAGAAATGGCGTGGTAGTTTGAAAATTCAATTTTAAAATTCAAACGAATGTACAGAATTCAAAATAAATTGAATTTCAGTAAAACAAGAAACATTAGAATCTATTTAATTATATCTTTCTAATGAATGTGAAAAGTTTAGATTTCATAATATGAATTGAAAGTTATGTCCAGTTTAAAATTCAAAATAGTCGCTATGAAATATATATATATATATATATATATATATTCTAATATTATATATAGCCCAAAAAGTCACATTTTGCATACGAATGAATTTCGACTCGAAACCACTTCCATTGAATTCAAAATGCCGTTTGCAACTTCAAAAAGTATAAACTTCGATATATTCCGAGATTCGGAATAGTGGCAATTGGATGGGGTTTTCGGTTAGCAATACATAGCCCTTAAAAAGTGAAATTTTGTGTATGAGCTCAAAATTCAACGAGATAAATTTTTATGGATTCATAATGACAAATCATTGTTAAGTTACAAAATGTGTGTCGAACGGAGTTAGTATGTGGCTGTGCGAGCTAAAACAGTTCAGGGTAAAACAGGCAGTCATTTTACAAAGGAACATTATTGTGACGATCTCAGAGTTCGATTCCTTTTTTTTGAATTCGTATCTTCTAATAATGGTTAAATCCAAAAAGGCATGATTTTTGGAGATAGTGTGTGAGCGTGCAAGAAAAAAATGTGTGCTAAAATCGCATTTTTGAACAATATCTGAGCATCGTTGACAATTTTAACGGATGGTCAAACGAACTCGGAATTCTACGAAACTTGTTTTGTTGGACTCGTTTTCACGTCTACTATTTCGTATCCGAAATCCGTAGTAAACGGGCATCGTTTGTAGTTGGGCGATCGGATGGAAAAAGAGATAAATTCTCTTTTGCTCACTTCCTTTCTTCATTTCCTCCTTCCTATTTCTTCATCTTTCTTCATAAATTGCCACCACCAGCCCCCTTTTGTTGCCGTCCACCTTCCCCCTCCTCTACTGCGCCGCCGGCCACCCCCTCCACCACTTCCTCCTCTTCCTCCTCTCCTCTCTCTCCTCTTTCCCTCTTCCAATTTTCAAAAACCCTACACCTAAACACCACCACTACTCCGGGCCCCACCACCACCACCCGCACCCTTCCGCCGCCCATTTAGGCCTACGTCGCCCCCCCTCAGCCCAGCTTCGGCCGTGGGCCCCATTTCACCCAAAAACTCATTTTCTCCAAAATTTCGGTTTTGCAAATAACACCCTGTCACTATTTTTCCAATAACTCCCAAACCGTGCGCTTCTAGCCAAAACTCCACAGTGCCAAAGTAGTAAATAACGATTTTCTCTTCGATTTGGATGTATGTAAGTCAGTTTTGGAGTTCGGAGCTGTCCGAAAAATGCGTCCAAAGTCCATGAATTTGTTGCTGTTTTTCGCGATTTCCAACGAATTAGTGCATTTTTGGAAGAAATTCCCATAGTCAAAAGTTGTCCGGAATGGCGCGTTTGTGTAGAAAAAGAGTTTGGTGAAGTTTGGAGGTCGTATGAAGAAGTTAGAATCAGAACGGCAAATTCGCACGGTGAAAGCGACAAAAGATGCGCGCGGCGAGCAAATCATCAACAAAAGAATGACGGAGTGGAAACCAATGGTGAGAACTCTTTATCACTCAAACTATTTTACAATTAAAAAATATACTAGGTTGCAGATGGAGCTTAGTAGCTCCCGACACTATTTTGAACAAACCATGGATGTTTGTTTGGATTGAATTTCAGGAAAATTGATTGTATTGTGACTTGGGTGAATTGATTGATATGTGTGTATGGCGCGAGCCAGTATCAGGAGAGGGGTAATGCTAGCCATCACTCCGGTTCTAATATCGCGCCGTCATAATGCCGAAATTTTCTGAAATAAAATGTATTCAATAAAAATATCATTTTTATTGTATGAATGAACTATTAAAAATAGTTGTATGTTGAAAAAAATATTTTATCGTTAAAAATATAACTTTTAATGTATAAATGAACGGCATGAAATTCTCGTAAAATGAAATAAATATTCATTTACAAATCGGACGATTTGTTTATGTACACACATTTAACTGACATTAATTGGGATGACAAATTTAACACATCACCCAACTGCACAAATAAAAATCTGTGTTTGTTGATTGAAACCCCACACGGGTATTGGGATGATATTTGACATACACTAATCCCAATTGTTTAGTTGTATATCAATCAATTGGTTGACGGACTGTTGTAAGCGTCAATGATTTATATTTAATGCTTATGCAGTTGTGTAATGCACTCTGGATGATGGTTGATTGTGTATCATGATTGTTGTGTACATGTGTTATATGAAATCCATATAAATAAATTATTTGGTAATTGATTGTGCCTGATTCCAATTCAGGAATAAGGAAATATTTTGAAGTAACGAATATTTTAAAATAATATTCTGTAAAGGATTAAAATGATTTTAATGTCCGTTTTGGGATGGACACAAAAATATTGAAATATATGAAGTCGTGTGTTTACATTTGCACCATTTTAACGCGAACGATATTTATATCGATTTTATTCAATTTTGTAATGAATATAAAAAAGGAAATGATTTCAAAATCAGATATTTTGAAAATATTATCATTTAAATATTATAATGATAAGGAGATTCAATTTTGGTTTAAAATTGAAATGAAAGTGGGAATCATTTTAAAACGAATTTATAAACGATTTATAAAATACGTTTTAAATGGAAATCGATGAAATATATAATATATTATATATATATATATATATATATATATATATTTAATGGCCTGAGTAGAACGTGTTGTGCCGCGACCATTCGCGAATTTCGACTATTGACTTCGAATTGACATTACGGGAGATCCGACCATCGGATTCTCCTAAAACCGAAACCATTGGGTTCGTATCAGAAAGAGCTTTCCATTGAATTTAAGAGATTTGAAATCTAACGGTTGGATTCGGAATTATGTCCAAATCAAATTTGGAAAAGGTCGCTGTAAATGCAGTTCGATGACCGTTTATGGAAATCGACTGAAAGTGCCTTGATAAAATTATTAAAATATTAGTAATTTGTGTAAAATCATAATAAATGATTTGGAAAGAATTTGAGTGAAAAATTCCATGTTTGTAAAGATAAAAATATATTTTTATCAAAATGAACTAGTTATTAACTAGATTTGCAATCTAATAAATTTTAAATAAATAAATTGGATTTATATAAAGGGTTTTAATATAAACAGAAATTTCCAATCTGTAAATTGGAATGGATTCGAATAGAAATCATCTTCGGTATATTTTGATATTGGATCCCATGACTATACGGATATTGTGGAGGAATATGGATGATAGAAATATATCGTTATTCCCCATACGATATGTGTTGGTTTCAGAATTTGATATTGAATATAAGCCGATATAGTTTCTATTCAGAGCCTTGTATTTAATATTAAATTGGATTTTGGGTTTGTCGTGAATGGTGTCTTCAATAACACTGTTCTTAAAATCTGTGTGAAAATAATAAACCTTTTAATTAAGATTTAGTGAATTTTTCCAAATATTTAATATTTAATTGGAATTGAATAGAAGAATTGGATTTTGGGTTTGTCGTGAATGGTGTCTTCAATAACATTGTTCTTAAACCCTGTGTGAAAAGAATAAATCTTTTAATTAAGATTATTAGAGATTCCAATTATATTTAGTAATTGGAATAAAATGGAATGTGAATTGGGTTTATTGTGAACTGTGTTGTTAACAACATTCGTTCTTTAACCCAGTGAAATGTGATTTGGAATATATAAATCTTTTAATTAAGATTAATGGAATTAGAATGGACTTGAATTCGATTTGGTAATAATCGAAGTGAGCTTCTGTGGAGGAAGACTATTAATATATATGGAATTTAAAAGGATTTATCGTTATTCCATTTATATTATTAGTCGGATATGGGGATTGATATCGATTATATATTGATCTGTTTTCCGTGAAGATTCCATAATTAATGGAATGTGATTTTAGGTTTGTCGTGAACTGTGTTTTAAATGACATTGGTTCTTTAACCCAGCTAAAGACAGCATTACATGTCTAACATTGTATTTCGAATTGTATTGTTGATCTCTGCTAAATATATATCTGTTTGGTGGTGGAGAATTTATTCTCTTGCTTAACACCGTTGTTGGCTAGCTTTTTGACCAAGCCACCAAGGTTCATATATGAGAGGAGAGTACAAAGCTTCATGCCTTTAATCCAGAGGAAACTCGATCGCGGTCATTCGCCAGCTTTCGGATCGCCACGCTCCCATCGGATCGCCACGAGCTGGTGCGAGCCGATCCGTCTACCTCATCGTGCCCCCATCGGATCGCCACAAGCTGGTGCGAACCGATCCGTCCACCTCATCGCGACCCGATCCGGTCTGAGCCCAGAAGACGCAACGGCTACCACGAACTGGTCTTCAGTGATCCGAGATGTATGGATCTCGCGCCACCTATCCACAACTGTCATATTGACCAATTCTTCATCAAGCCTCGATCTGATCCGATATTCTCGGGATTTGCGTCACGTGTGACCGCGATCCACCTGATAGAATCAGCTATAAATAGCCCAGAGATTGGCATTTTTCGGGATCTTTTTGCAGTATTGAGTATTGATTCCACCATTACTGTCATACCACTATCTCTTATCAGTTTTACTTCGAGATTACTAAGAGAAATCATAATTGTAAGAGTGAGTTTGAGAGAAATCATTGATTGTACTAGCATTCAAGGTATAATCAGTAATATATAAAGTGGACGTAGGCTCGTTAACGCCGAACCACTATAAACTTTGTGTGTTCTCTGTTTTTTCCTCTTTTTCCTCTTTTTCGTGATATAATTCTCTACTATTCAGAACAATTTGGGTGCTAGATCCAAATTTTGATCTAACATTTTGGTGCTTTCACTGAGAATTGAACCTAGGATATTGGATTGTTTCTCCGTTGTTTAGATATTCAAGTCCGAAGAAAACAGTCCCGAAACCTCACTGTTCATACCTTCGAAGATTTCAACAATACCTGATATCATGGTTGGAAAGAAGTCTAAGGAAGTGCGAGCTTCACAGGCGAGTGAAGCTGCGAATGAAGCGATTGAAGAAAGCGTGCATGAATAGGTCAACGAAAGACCCTCGGATCGTGGAACGGAGATGGTGAACCGAACCGTGGAGGGCGATCCGAACCGAACCATTGAAGGGGTTGTCACCCGGTCCCATGATAACACCACGAACCCCCCTTCGATCCCAATGTTACCACGATCCGATCCCAGGGGGGTGCTGCGAGCCGCCGACACCGATCCACCACGATCCGAGGTGATGACCGGATTACAACTCGACCTGGAAAGGATCCTATGGCTCGCTCTTCCCGTCCTGGTCCCTCTGTTCGACCTGGCTTAAACTCTCTGCGCATAAGGGAAAATGTTTATGATCAGTATGACCCCTCTGCTCCAGTTACTGAAGGAGATCTCTCTCGCTTCGTTGAAATGTGGGATAGGCTGTTTGATGAAACAGTTGCTCAAAGGCAGGAAAACTCCATGCTGCGACAGAATTTGACTGCTATGGATAGACGTCTGGATGATCTTGTAAGGCAAATAACACCTCCTCCAGTCCGTCCGCTAACCTCAGAATATTCTTCTTTATCGGAAGAATCGCCAAGACCTCCGCGGCGACCGTATGAGCGGGCTGAAAACATAGAACAGCTCCGATTTGGAACCTTGCCATCACGGGAGGAAGAGACACTTGGTGAGGGACCCTCAAACTGCAACTTGAATAATCATGCTGCAACTCCTAGAGCTCGAGTTATGGATAATCCTGTTGAGAATAGACCACCTCAGCTCCTCCTCCATGCAAATACTCATAGTAACAGGAGGCAGCGAAGCCCAATCCAAGCTCCAGACTTCGTGGATGTTCCTAGAAGAGAGATCAGAGAATTCCACCAAGCTAGAAGCACTGACCCCGAGCCTCCGATGACCAGTGCAAATGTTGCAGCTATGGTCCATCAAATCCTGGCGGAAAGCCGTGGACAAAGGAATGAAGACTGGGGAATTGATCGCAGCCACACCCCTTTTACCGACGACATTCTAGATATAACATTCCCTAGGCGCTTCAACATGCCTCAAATGAACCGTTACGCGGGTAGATCTGATCCAATCCAACATCTAATGAGATATTCTTGGTCAATGACCACTGCCGCAGCCTCCGACGCTGTAAAGTGCAAAGCATTCCCTATATTCCTGGAGGATGCAGCGTTATTATGGTTTACTCGCTTACTAACAAGATCAATTTCCAGTTTCAGGGAATTGAGTGAAAAGTTCGTAGAACAGTTCTGCATCTACGCTCAAAGATCGAAAAGTGTGATTGACCTATTCCTTGTCAAACAACGACCAGGTGAGAGTTTGAGGGGGTATCTGGATCGTTTCAACCTAGCCGCCACCGAAGTGAAGAATCCCCATGAGCCGACTGTTGTGGCAGACCTAATTGATGGGGTTGATAAAGATACTGAATTTGGGAGATACCTGGCCGGTAAACCACCTCATACTAGAGAATTGTTTTACGAGAAAGCAAACGTACGCTTACGTCAGGAGGAGGTATATGCTAACCGAGAGATGAAAAAGGTAAATAAGGAGGAAATCCAAAGTAATGTCGCCATCAAGCAAACCGGAGACAGCTCGGGAAAGGTTGAAGTCAACGTTGGAAACCAAAACCAGGGTGGCGGCCGTCAGTCGGGAAACAATGGAAACAACAGTAATGGCAATAATCGGAAGAGAAATCGAGGGAACGATTCCCAGAGAAGGACCCGTCCTAGGTCTTTCGAAAATTATACGCCAATAAATGATACTTTGGAGAAATATTCGTCGACTCGTACAACGTTCTCCAACATAAAAGGCCTCCTCCAAGAGATTCGACGGAGAAAGAACGTGAGACGGGGAAGTTTTGTCTCTTCCATCAGACTCATGGCCACTCTACAAATGAATGCCATCATCTGAGAGACGTAGTTGAGAGGTTGCTCCGAGAAGGGAAGTTGGATGAGTACCGAGTGACTCCTAGAGACAGGGGGCAAGCTATTCAGACCCCGAGCCAAAACCAGAATCAACCTATCGCCAGGCCAACTGTCCAGCAAAAAGGAAAGGATCTTGTTATCAATACCATAATCGGAGGGCTTCACCTAGCCGGGCATAGTTTCAAGGCGATGGACCAGTACGTAAACGCAGCAAAGCATCATCTTGAGGCAGGAGAGTGCAGCAACCCTGAGGACAATGTCCCGACAAAACAACAAAAGACGATGTCAGATGACGTCATTTTCCGCAACCGAGAGAGTATTGGAGTCCATGCTCCGACCGAAGATCCATTTGTAATCACAGTTCCTATTGGCCCGGCCACTGTCCATAAAGTTTTAGTGGATAATGGGAGTTCAGTCAACATTCTATTCAAAAAGACGTCTGATCTAATGAACCTTGAATTGAAAGATTTAAAGCCATGTGAAGGATGGATCCGTAGATTTAATGGGGCATCAACTACTCCAATGGGATATGTAGAACTGCCAGTGACACTTGGGGAAGGAGAACGCCAGAGAGTGAGAATTCTTCCCTTCGTAGTTTTGGATATTGAATCGCCTTACAATGCCTTCTTGGGCCGACCGGCCCTAGCAAAGTTTAGAGCTTGTATAGCCCCCTGGTGCTTGTTAATGAAGTTTCCTACGGAAGCTGGTGTTGGCATAGTCAGAGGAGATCAGGTTGCTGCACGTGCATGTTACATTGCAGAGCTAAAGCTACTCCGTAAAGGAAAAGATATTGAGATTAAAGACGCTTCTTCCCCCACAAGGGAGGAGACGTCATAGCAATTAAAGAGAATCACTATAGGTGAGTCGCCCAGAGAGCTGCCCGAGGATATAGATCCCAGAGAGGACGAAAAGACTGGGGGCAGAATGGCGGCTCCCAACGAAATGACTGTGGATGTACCAATCGATGATAGCGACCTAGAGAAGGTCCTGAAGATTGGATCCCAGTTGGATCCAGTTCGAGCTAAAGAACTGATGGATTTCCTAAAAGATAACTTGGACGCATTTGCTTGGACCCACGCGGACATGTGTGGGATATCTCCATCAATCATGAGCCATTCGTTGAACATTAACCCAAAGCACCCCCTTGTAAAACAAAAAAGGCGAATGCTGGGCCCAGAGAGGTCCGCAGCCTTAAAAGAAGAAGTTGAAAAGTTAAGGAGTAACGGGTTCATCAAAGATTCAACCTACCCAGATTGGATTTCAAATCCAGTTTTGGTAAAGAAAGCCAATGGAAAGTGGCGTACGTGTATTGATTTTTCGGATTTGAATAAAGCCTGCCCAAAAGATAGCTTTCCGTTACCCAGAATTGATCAGTTGGTAGATTCAACGGCAGGTCATGAGCTTCTCTCTTTCATGGATGCTTATTCAGGATATAACAAGATTCCTATGCATGTTCCAGATCAAGAACACACTAGCTTCATTACTGATCTGGGATTATACTGCTACGTGGTAATGCCTTTTGGTTTGAAGAACGCAGGTGCTACATATCAACGGTTAGTGAACAGAATGTTCTATAACCAGATTGGGAAAACGATGGAGGTGTATGTTGACGACATGTTGGTTAAGTCCAGACAATCGTCCGATCACACAACAAACTTGGCAGAGATGTTTGGCATTCTTCGAAAGTATGGGATGAAACTCAACCCAACAAAATGCTCATTTGGAGTTGCATTCGGGAAATTCTTGGGATTCATTGTCAGCTCGCGCGGGATTGAAATTAATCCAGACCAGATTGCAGCCATCAGAGACATTCAGGAGCCTAGACAAATCAAAGATGTGCAGAGACTTGCGGGGAAAGTAGCGGCATTAAGCAGATTCATCTCTAGAGCGACAGACAAATGTATCCCGTTCTTTGAATTGTTAAAGCGAGGAAAACGCAATTTTAAGTGGATTCCTGATTGCATTGAAGCATTCCAGAACTTGCTGAATCATCTGGAGAGACCTCCGATACTGTCTAAGCCGGTGGATCACGAGGATTTATTCGTGTACTTAGCGGTGTCATCCCACGCGATCAGCTCAGCGTTAGTGAGAGAAGAAGACAAGATTCAAAGGCCAGTGTACTATGTGAGTAAAAAATTGGCGGTAGCTGAACGCAATCATTCGAGGATCGAAAAGCTGGCGTACAGTTTATTGATTGCATCTAGGAAACTCCGACATTATTTCCAAGCTCATCCTATCACCGTGTACACAGATCATCCGCTCAAGCAAGTTCTACAGAGACCAGAAGCTTCTGGAAGGTTGCTTAAGTGGAACATTGAACTGAGTCAATTTGATTTAAATTTTCAGCCCCGACGGTCAATACGGGGGCAAGTGCTGGCAGATTTCATAGCGGAATTTACTGCCTCGGAGGACGATATGGTAAACGAAGAGACTGACCCACCAAAGTTACTTCTCGATCCTAGTGCATGGAAATTGTATATTGATGGCGCTAGGAATGATAAACGATCTGGTGCCGGAGTGGTGTTTGAAACTCCTGAGAAAATACTGATATCTTATGCTATCCGGCTGGAATTTCACGCCACTAACAACGACTCCGAATATGAAGCCCTGATAGTCAGGTTAAGGATCGCAAAAGAATTAAAGATCGCGAAGCTGGACATATTTTGTGACTCCAAGTTGGTTGTAAATCAGGTTTCTGGAAAATTTTGAGCTAAGAGCCCAAGATTGATTTCGTATTTGGAGAAAGTAAAGGAGTTGCTGATAGGTTTTGATCACTACAGTATCTCTCATATTCCACGGTCAGAGAACCAACAGGAAGATTAATTAGCCAAGATGGCTAGTTCCGACGATCCTGAAGAGATCAGACTAGCCCCAGTTGAAGTGCTTCGGTTCCCTAGTATAGATCAGATGGAAATTGATCTGGTACTAGAAACTGAGCCAGAAAGGGAATCATGGATGACCCCACTAAAGAATTTCCTAATGAATGGAACGCTTCCGACCAAGAAGAGCGAGAGGCGTAAAGTAATTCGTAAAGCTTCCCGATATGTTCTGCAAGACGGAGTCCTGTATAGACAGGGATTTTCGATGCCTCTCCTTCGGTGTATAGCCCATGACGACATCAAACGTGTACTGCGGGAAGTGCATGAGGGTGAATGTGGCAATCACACGGGAGGACAAGCTTTGGCAAAAAAGGTGTTGCGGTATGGTTATTTCTGGCCTACCATAAACAAAGATGCAACAAAGTACGCGCGACGTTGCGATGCTTGCCCAAGATTTTCGAGGATTCCCAGGGCACCTCCTGGTCAGTTAAAAACAATGACAAGTCCGTGGCCTTTCGCTATGTGGGGAATTGATATCATTGGAACCCTCCCTATAGCAAAAGGCGGAGCAAAGTTCGCCATTGTAGCTGTAGACTACTTCACCAAGTGGGTTGAGGCCGAACCGTTGACTGCAATTACAACCAAGCGAGTGATCAATTTCATTGTTAAGAACATTATTTGCCGGTTCGGGATTCCGAAGATCGTCATAACTGACAATGGAACCCAATTTGACAGCAGCGAATTCAGGAACTTCTGCCAGAAATACCACATTGAGAAACGATACACCTCTGTGGCACACTCACAGTCGAACGGACAGATCGAAGCAGCAAATAAAGTGATTAAGTCCATTATCAAAAGAAGATTGAAGCGGGCCAAAGCTATGTGGGTCGATGAGTTACCCTTGGCGTTATGGGCCTATAGGACGACATATAAATCGGCAACAGGCCATACCCCATTTTCCCTTGCTTTTGGAGCGGAAGCGGTCATCCCGGTTGAGCTAAAAGTACCATCTCACCGAGTTACTTATTACGATCCGATGACTAATAACGAGTTGCTCCTTGAATCCCTAGATTCAATAGAAGAGCAGAGGGATGAAGCAGACTTGCGTGCCTTGAGACACAAGCAACAGGTCGTTCGATACTACAACAAAAAGGTTCGAGCTCGAACCTTTGAACCCGGAGACTTTGTTCTGAAGCGTGTCTTTCCACCCCCGACTTATATGGGTGCGAAGTGGGAAGGACCGTACTCCATTCTACGAAAGCTTGATAATGGAACCTTCAAGCTAGCTACAGTGGATGGGGAAGAAATCCCCAGAGTGTGGAATGCCCAACATTTGCGGCCTTATCTGATATAAAGATGTCGGATTTATTCTTTTGTTTCATAGGACCATGTAAAAGGCACGACTTGCCTAGAATAGTCCAATTTTTTTTAAGCAAAGGATTATAAAGTGGATGTAGGTTACGATTTGACCGAACCACTATAAAAATACCGTGTGTCGTTTACCTTTATTGCATTATTATTTATCCGCTCTTCAATCTTTATGAAATTTGCTGAAAACTATGCGGCAATCACAGGAACATGTGACTCCAGATGCCTTCCATCGGGATGGAGAGCAATCCGCGTCTAGAATTTTGAAGGTACAATAGAGTGAATCACATTATTAATAGAACTCTAACCTTGGCGACCGCCAGGAGAGTATAAAAGCGTCCATGATAGAGCGCTGAGAAAGAGCTCTTACCCCGCTGAAGGATCGGGGGGCGACTGAACAGCCGAGCTCGAACTCTAACCTTGGCGACCGCCAGGAGAGTATAAAAGTGTCCATGATAGAGCGCTGAGAAAGAGCTCTTACCCCGCTGAAGGATCGGGGGGCGACTGAACAGCCGAGCTCGAACTCTAACCTTGGCGACCGCCAGGAGAGTATAAAAGCGTCCATGATAGAGCGCTGAGAAAGAGCTCTTACCCCGCTGAAGGATCAGGGGGCGACTGAACAGCCGAGCTCGAACTCAAACCTTGGCGACCGCCAGGAGAGTATAAAAACATCTGCAATTAAGCCCTGACAAGGATGCTGGAGACTCGGCGTCCCCAGAATTCCTGCCCCGTTAAAGGATCAGTGAGCAGATCATGATATGAGTTCGAACTTTAACCCGCTGATGGATCGGGAAAGCATAGAGGCACCGAAGATTCGGCGCCTCAAGGACTATAATTCTACTAAAAAATTCCAAGTCCCCCGTGCTCAAATATAGGGGGCAACATGCATAGAAATTGTTAAATTCTTTCTGTTGCTTGAATGATTTGTGATATAATTTTAGTTTGGTTATAGCCAAATGACTTGTGACTAAGTATGAAGAGTTTATTGACTGCATGTACACGATGACGCAAAAGAAATAAACTTTCATTCATAAACTGCAAACCTACAAGATAAAAGAGGAACCTAAACAAAAGTGAGGGCCATTCTCACAATTACATTTCATGGCCAGTGGAAAGCCTAAAAATCCTAAGGACAAAATATGAACTTATCTGCATCCTACTTATGCTGGGGGGAGGGGGCTATGTAGGCTTCTTGCTCTTTTTCTGCTTCCCCGACTCCTCCTTGTCAACATCCAAACGACCACCATTTTTCCTCTTCCTCTTATCAACAAGAGGCTCCGGTGAAGAACTAGAGGATTGAGAGGCTAGTTGTGAAGTTATTGATCGGGAGGAAAATCTTATGACCAACCCAGTTTTGGGGTCGATCTCGGAAATAGGGGGCACATATACTGGAACCTGTCCCCCTCTCATAAGGAGCAGCTGCTCCTCCTCTTTGGCCGGTTGTTTAGCCATGGTTTCCTCATCATCGCCTCTGCTCTCTTTAGTAATGGTGACTTCCTCTTCAACGTCGTCGTGGCGTCCGTCCATGTCTTTCAAAGCCTCAATGGGTTCAGCATCTGGGGGGACATCAGCACCAACACTTGGCAGGATGTCAATCTTCTCTGCCTCTGCCTTCTTCTCAGCATCCTTGTCAACTGGCCCGCCACCTGTATTATGAGAAAAAAATGTTATTTTGGGAGAAAATGCGGTTTGCTCGGTTGATTGTCCGACAAGACGACGACAAGTGACAATTGCTCTGGCAAGTTTTGGAGAAAATATAGAGATACCTTCCGTCGATCCTCCATCCAAGCTAGCAGCAGAACCCCCGACAGCTGGAGGAGTTGGACCCAAAGGAATCAATGGATAATCTGGATTGTATTCCTCAATTTCGGAGGCCTTGGGCTCTGCAGCTGAGCTCGGGCCTTCTTCCATTTTTTCTTTGCCCTTCGCCTGAGTTTTCTCTTTTTCAATTTCTTCTTGGAGTAGGCGTCTTCCTTTCTCTAAATCCTCAGGTTCATTATCCCTAAGAATGGTCCGCATCAACTCATTCTCATCAATCTCGTCAACTCCTAATCGTTGTTTCTCGCTCTCAACGATTGCATCCCATATGTTGGCTAGAGTGTCATGGTAGTCTGGGATCCAGGAGATGTTACGGGTCTTGATGACCTGACCAAGGAAGTCAAACAACATTTCTTCAAATCCTTCGATCTCCTTCTCTCTCTCGAGGAGCTTTTCATTAGAAACAGTGGCCATTTTAATGGAACTCTCCACATTATTTTCAGCAAGAATAGCACACTTCTCTGCACGCGCGAGTTGATCATTCAGAATCGCCTTCTCCTTTTCGGCCAGAGCTAAGCTATCTTTCAAACTTGCCTTTTCTTTCTCCCAAGCAGCTCTTTCGGCCTCGAAGTGATCCTGTGCTGTTTTCAGTTCGGTGTTGGCCATCCTGAGATCTTCCACCTCTTGCTTCAATAACGCTCGCGCTTTGCTATTAGAATCAAGCTCATTATGGAAACGTTGCCTGGCCTCCTCCAGCTCTGTTTTGTAAGCTTTAGCGTCTCGTTGAGCCAAGGCAAGCAAAGATTGTGCATCCTCTAAGTCCTTCTCCATTTTTTCCCTGGCCCTT